>OU824128.1:6115687-11395951 GCA_917499265.3 Mimumesa dahlbomi | reverse complement strand
AACCTAACCTAACCTAACCTAACCTAACCTAACCTAACCTAACCTAACCTAACCTAACCTAACCTAACCTAACCTAACCTAACCTAACCTAACCTAACCTAACCTAACCTAACCTAACCTAACCTAACCTAACCTAACCTAACCTAACCTAACCTAACCTAACCTAACCTAACCTAACCTAACCTAACCTAACCTAACCTAACCTAACCTAACCTAACCTAACCTAACCTAACCTAACCTAACCTAACCTAACCTAACCTAACCTAACCTAACCTAACCTAACCTAACCTAACCTAACCTAACCTAACCTAACCTAACCTAAACCTAACCTAACCTAACCTAACCTAACCTAACCTAACCTAACCTAACCTAACCTAACCTAACCTAACCTAACCTAACCTAACCTAACCTAACCTAACCTAACCTAACCTAACCTAACCTAACCTAACCTAACCTAACCTAACCTAACCTAACCTAACCTAACCTAACCTAACCTAACCTAACCTAACCTAACCTAACCTAACCTAACCTAACCTAACCTAACCTAACCTAACCTAACCTAACCTAACCTAACCTAACCTAACCTAACCTAACCTAACCTAACCTAACCTAACCTAACCTAACCTAACCTAACCTAACCTAACCTAACCTAACCTAACCTAACCTAACCTAACCTAACCTAACCTAACCTAACCTAACCTAACCTAACCTAACCTAACCTAACCTAACCTAACCTAACCTAACCTAACCTAACCTAACCTAACCTAACCTAACCTAACCTAACCTAACCTAACCTAACCTAACCTAACCTAACCTAACCTAACCTAACCTAACCTAACCTAACCTAACCTAACCTAACCTAACCTAACCTAACCTAACCTAACCTAACCTAACCTAACCTAACCTAACCTAACCTAACCTAACCTAACCTAACCTAACCTAACCTAACCTAACCTAACCTAACCTAACCTAACCTAACCTAACCTAACCTAACCTAACCTAACCTAACCTAACCTAACCTAACCTAACCTAACCTAACCTAACCTAACCTAACCTAACCTAACCTAACCTAACCTAACCTAACCTAACCTAACCTAACCTAACCTAACCTAACCTAACCTAACCTAACCTAACCTAACCTAACCTAACCTAACCTAACCTAACCTAACCTAACCTAACCTAACCTAACCTAACCTAACCTAACCTAACCTAACCTAACCTAACCTAACCTAACCTAACCTAACCTAACCTAACCTAACCTAACCTAACCTAACCTAACCTAACCTAACCTAACCTAACCTAACCTAACCTAACCTAACCTAACCTAACCTAACCTAACCTAACCTAACCTAACCTAACCTAACCTAACCTAACCTAACCTAACCTAACCTAACCTAACCTAACCTAACCTAACCTAACCTAACCTAACCTAACCTAACCTAACCTAACCTAACCTAACCTAACCTAACCTAACCTAACCTAACCTAACCTAACCTAACCTAACCTAACCTAACCTAACCTAACCTAACCTAACCTAACCTAACCTAACCTAACCTAACCTAACCTAACCTAACCTAACCTAACCTAACCTAACCTAACCTAACCTAACCTAACCTAACCTAACCTAACCTAACCTAACCTAACCTAACCTAACCTAACCTAACCTAACCTAACCTAACCTAACCTAACCTAACCAGGGTTAGGTTCAGCTCCTGGCCGGCTAGGCCGGTCAGGGGCCAAACCTGACCCGGGTTAGGTTAGGTTGCCAACCGGTTGCCCGGTTAAGGTACCTAACCTGCCCCTGACCGGGCTGCGAAGTCGGCCGCCTAAACTAACCTGGGTTAGGTTTGGTCCTGACCAGGTTAACCTGGCAGGAGTTGAACCTAACCAGGTTAGGTTAGGTTGCCAACCGGTTGCCCGGTTAAGGTACCTGACCTGAACCCTGACCGGGCTGCGAAGTCGGCCGCCTAAACTAACCTGGGTGAGGTTTGGTCCTGGCCAGGTTTACCTGGCAGGAGTTGAACCCAACCAGGTTAAGTTAGGTTGCCAACCGGTTGCCCGGTTAGGGACCCTATCTACCCCGCCCCCCAACCCCTAACCAGCTAGCCCGGTTAGGGGCCAAGCCTAACCGGGTACACGTGTACCCGGTTAGAGTTCTGGCCTGAAGCCGGGCGCGGAAAGACAACCTTCCTCGATGAGCGCTGAACCAAGACTGTCCCTACTCCCGCAAAAAGGCCCCCGTTATACCAAGGCTTTTCGGGAGGAGCGGGGCAAACCGAGCGGTCACCCATCCCATCGGTGTCCGCGACGGGCGACGCTTCACCTCGATGATCGAGTAGCCGCCGATGCTCCGCTCCTACCACGAGCCTCTGCTTACGTGTTTAGCTTGTTTCGTTATTCACCTTCTGTTAGTCAGTGGTTTTGTCAACATTAGTGGCTTAAACAATAGTAATGTGTTAGTTGTATGTCTCGATATGTATCGATGTGAGGAGTTTTATAATTATCCAGCTAAGGTTTCTAATGCTTCTTTTATTTTTTGATATCTGAGAGTTTTGCGGCTTTAAAGTATAGCCGGGCTTATTCTTAATAAAGTATAGCGGTTATGTGGTATGAGGTGAGGTCCTCTGAGAGCAAAAAGCTCAGTGTTTCACCTTCCGACATGGGGCTATACTCTGAAGCATTCATCCAACTGCCATGCTCCCTACTTTGTTAGCTAGTGGCCGTCGGGCGAGTTGGTGGTAGAATATTCAGGTATACCGCCTGGAGTTGACGGGGAACCGAAGAGAGTCACTTTGTTCCTGTTTGTTCTATTCAGGGAGTGGACACTGCAGTTGGATGAATAAGTCAGCGTACAGTCCCCCGTCGGAAAGTGAAACACAGAGGTTCGAATTCGCTCTAAGTGCCTCGTGGAGTAACTGGATGTCTTAGAGCAATTAAGGGTGAGCAAAGCCTCTAGTGGGTATGAATTTACCTAAGGCCTTGGTGGCCTCCTGGAGTAACCGGATGTCTTAGAGTATCAAGGGTGAGCAAAGCATCTCGTGGGTATGAATTTACCTAAGGTCCTGGTGAGGAGAACCGTCTCCTAACCCCGCCCAACCCGATAACTTACTACTACTACTACTAGGTTTGGTCCTGACCAGGTTAACCTGGCAGGAGTTGAACCTAACCAGGTTGGGTTAGGTTGCCAACCGGTTGCCCGGTTAAGGTACCTAACCTGAACCTGACCGGGCTGCGAAGTCGGCCGCCTAAACTAACCTGGGTTAGGTTTGGTCCTGGCCAGGTTGACCTGGCAGGAGTTGAACCTAACCAGGTTGGGTTAGGTTGCCAACCGGTTGCCCGGTTAAGGTACCTAACCTGAACCTGACAGGGCTGCGAAGTCGGCCGCCTAAACTAACCTGGGTTAGGTTTGGTCCTGGCCAGGTTGACCTGGCAGGAGTTGAACCTAACCAGGTTGGGTTAGGTTGCCAACCGGTTGCCCGGTTAAGGTACCTGACCTGACCCTGATTAAAATACAAAAGTATTAAATCAAACCTCGCGGACCGGAAACTACGTCGTAAACGATGCAGTAAATGCCGCCGCGCAAAACTATGAACCTTATCTCACAAAGAGATAAATGAAAGCAAATTCTGAAATTTACACAATATAACAACTGTACCGCGCCATGTTCACTCTCCGATTACTGGATATGTTAATATACGAGTACATCCGAGGGAACAGTGAACGAATAATTAGCGAAAGTCCTCCTGAATCTGCCGGTCCGCAAGACCTCTCGCGCGATAAGTCGGATCAACTACCAAGGGGAGCGATAACTTCTCTTGGTGGACGCAAAGCCTGTATGTCTATGACGGTGAGCTCATAGATGCGGTAACAGGAAATTAAAATACAGAAGTATTAAATCAAACCCCGCGGACCGGAAACTACGTCGTAAACGATGCAGTAAATGCCGACGCGTAAAACTATGAACTTTATCTCACAAAGAGATAAATGTATACCCAGGACGTGCAGAGGACGAGTGCTTATCCGACTCGCTCCTCAAACACTGACTGGTAGAGATCCACGGACCTATGCCTGCTAATAACCAAGCGGAGTAATTCAACCCGTAAAACACGGAAAAACCTATACTACCACTAGTATAAAAGCTAATATACTTTCTCTCACTACAGGAGAGAATGATAATTAAAAACTGACAAACTTGCTGATGTATGTGCCCAGTACGTTCCGAGAACGTAGCTGCACTGCTCCAAGGCTTGTCAACCCGTTGAGAAATTCACTCCTGTTTGTTATCGGCCCTTGCATATTTGTTCGTACTTAACCTAACTTCGGGTGCGATTTAGAAGGGGGGTACCAGGTTCAGCAGCGGCCGGAGGGGGGGGGGGCTCACTTCCATTCTTAACCCAGACGAGGACGTCGGGGCAGCCGGCCCGCAACACCTCTCGCGCGATAAGTCGGAACAATCGGTCGGGGCAGTTTCACTAGATCTCCCCACCGGGCGCAAAGCCTGTACGTGCTTGTCGGTGAGCTCACTGCTCGCGGACAATCCTACGCCCTTGGTTAAATCGCGTTTTTTTTTTCCTCCATCCGTCTTCAAAACTTTTTGCTACTAACCACGAGAGAGGGTCGAAGGGCCCGCCTCGGAAAGTCTAACAACACAATTAGCTGTCTACATCTATCGCTTTTCTACAAACTCCCTTGCTATCCGGAAATAACACACTAACAACGAATACGCATTAGAAGCCTGAACACGATTTCGAGTTTAATAGGTAAAGTCTCGCTTAGTGGGGATAATACTGTAGGCTTCATGGTCGCAGAAGGGGACGTGCCGCACCTGAGAGTTTCCTCCATATCGGCTTTGCCAGCAAGATGTTATTAGCGATGTGGGAACTACTTTCTAGCGTCCACTACCAAGGGAGACGTCTAGCGTAGATGGTATGCTAGAGGACTTGGAAAAACCCTGCCCTCATCCTTGCGGAATCATCGGACAAGTTGGATCTACCCTTGGAGGGAAGCGGCTCGTTTAGTCAACGCTGCACAGGGCAACACGCGCAGCGTTGTCCAGTGGGGACCACGGGGAGGTAGAGCCGCCGGCTTTTCAGCCCGATCCCGTGCAGGTTGGCGTGGAAAGTCCATGCCGTTTGGACAGTGCCGAGAAGCGACACTGTCCGACCGTGAATATAACCGTGAGTACGGCCTGCCTGTATATTCCACGATCGTGGCTTAGTGGGGATGTCAAGAAAAAGGGGAGCGGACGCTTCTCAGTGTCCACTCCCTGAATAGAACAAACAGGAACAAAGTGACTCTCTTCGGTTCCCCGCCAACTCCAGGCGGTATACCTGAACTATTCTATCACCAACTCGCCCGACGTAAACCACGGCCATTAGCTAACAAAGTAGGGAGCATGGCAGTTGGATGAATAAGTCAGCGTACAGTCCCCCGTCGGAAAGTGAAACACAGAGGTTCGAATTCGCTCTAAGTGCCAAGTGGAGTAACTGGATGTCTTAGAGCAAACAAGGGTGAGCAAAGCCTCTAGTGGGTATGAATTTACCTAAGGCCTTGGTGGCCTCCTGGAGTAACCGGATGTCTTAGAGTATCAAGGTTGAGCAAAGCATCTCGTGGGTATGAATTTACCTAAGGTCCTGGTGAGGAGAACCGTCTCCTAACCCCGCCCAACCCGATAACTTACTACTACTACTACTACTAGGTTTGGTCCTGACCAGGTTAACCTGGCAGGAGTTGAACCTAACCAGGTTGGGTTAGGTTGCCAACCGGTTGCCCGGTTAAGGTACCTAACCTGAACCTGACCGGGCTGCGAAGTCGGCCGCCTAAACTAACCTGGGTTAGGTTTGGTCCTGGCCAGGTTAACCTGGCAGGAGTTGAACCTAACCAGGTTGGGTTAGGTTGCCAACCGGTTGCCCGGTTAAGGTACCTAACCTGAACCTGACCGGGCTGCGAAGTCGGCCGCCTAAACTAACCTGGGTTAGGTTTGGTCCTGGCCAGGTTGACCTGGCAGGAGTTGAACCTAACCAGGTTGGGTTAGGTTGCCAACCGGTTGCCCAGTTAAGGTACATAACCTGAACCTGACCGGGCTGCGAAGTCGGCCGCCTAAACTAACCTGGGTTAGGTTTTGTCCTGGCCAGGTTAACCTGGCAGGAGTTAAACCTAACCAGGTTGGGTTAGGTTGCCAACCGGTTGCCCGGTTAAGGTACCTAACCTGAACCTGACCGGGCTGCGAAGTCGGCCGCCTAAACTAACCTGGGTTAGGTTTGGTCCTGGCCAGGTTGACCTGGCAGGAGTTGAACCTAACCAGGTTAGGTTAGGTTGCCAACCGGTTGCCCGGTTAAGGTACCTGATGCAGTAAATGCCGCCGCGCAAAACTATGAACCTTATCTCACAAAGAGATAAATGAAAGCAAATTCTGAAATTTACACAATATAACAACTGAACCGCGCCTTGTTCACTCTCCGATTACTGGATAGGCAAACATACCAGTATATCCGAGGAAACAGTGAACGAATAACTAGCGAAAGTCCTCCCGAATCTGCCGGCCCGCATGACCTCTCGCGCGATAAGTCGGATCAACTACCAAGAGGAGCGATAACTTCTCTTGGTGGGCGCAAAGCCTGTATGTCTATGACGGTGAGCTCACAGATTCGGTAACAGGAAATTAAAATACAAATGTATTAAATCAAACCTCGCGGACCGGAAACTACGTCGTAAACGATGCAGTAAATGCCGCCGCGCAAAACTATGAACCTTATCTCACAAAGAGATAAATAAAAGCAAATTCTGAAATTTACACAATATAACAACTGTACCGCGCCATGTTCACTCTCCGATTACTGGATATGTTAATATACTAGTACATCCGAGGGAACAGTGAACGAATAATTAGCGAAAGTCCTCCTGAATCTGCCGGCCCGCAAGACCTCTCGCGCGATAAGTCGGATCAATTACCAAGAGGAGCGATAACTTCTCTTGGTGGACGCAAAGCCTGTATGTCTATGACGGTGAGCTCACAGATTCGGTAACAGGAAATTAAAATACAGAAGTATTAAATCAAACCTCGCGGACCGGAAACTACGTCGTAAACGATGCAGTAAATGCCGTCGCGTAAAACTATGAACTTTATCTCACAAAGAGATAAATGTATACCCAGGACGTGCAGAGGACGAGTGCTTATCCGACTCGCTCCTCAAACACTGACTGGTAGAGATCCACGGACCTATGCCCGCTAATAACCAAGCGGAGTAATTCAACCCGTAAAACACGGAAAAACGTATACTACCACTAGTATAAAAGCTAATATACTTTCTCTCACTACAGGAGAGAATGATAATTAAAAACTGACAAACTTGCTGATGTATGTGCCCAGTACGTTCCGAGAACATAGCTGCACTGCTCCAAGGCTGTCAACCCGTTGAGAAATTCACTCCTGTTTGTTATCGGCCCTTGCATATTTGTTCGTACCTAACCTAACTTCGGGCGCGATTTAGAAGGGGGGTACCAGGTTCAGCAGCGGTCGGAGTGGGGGGGCTCACTTCCTTTCTTAACCCAGACGAGGATGTCGGGGCAACCGGCCCGCAACACCTCTCGCGCGATAAGTCGGAACAATCGGTCGGGGCAGTTTCACTAGATCTCCCCACCGGGCGCAAAGCCTGTACGTGTTTGTCGGTGAGCTCACTGCTCGCGGACAATCCTACGCCCTTGGGTTAAATCGCGTTTTTTTTTTTTTTTTTTTTTTTTTTTTTTTTTTTTTTTTTTTTTTTTTTTTTTTTTTTCTCTCTCTCTCTCTCCGTCTTCAAAACTTTTTACTACTAACCACGAGAGAAGGCCGAAGGGCCCTCCTCGGAAAGTTTAACAACACAATTAGCTTTCTACATCTATCGCTTTACTACAAACTACCTTGCTGTCCGGAAATAACACACTAACAATATCCAAGCGTTAGAAGCCTGAACACGATTTCGAGTTTAATAGGTAAAGTCTCGCTTAGTGGGGATATCAAGAAAAAGGGGAGCGGACGCTTCTCAGTGTCCACTCTCTGAATAGAACAAACAGGATCAAAGTGACTCTCTTCGGTTCCCCGCCAACTCCAGGCGGTATACCTGAATATTCTATCACCAACTCGCCCGACGTAAACCACGGCCGACGGCCATTAGCTAACAAAGTAGGGAGCATGGCAGTTGGATGAATAAGTCAGCGTACAGTCCCCCGTCGGAAGGTGAAACACTGAGGTTCGAATTCGCGCTATGTGCCTCCTGGAGTAACTGGATGTCTTAGAGCAATTAAGGGTGAGCAAAGCCTCTAGTGGGTATGAATTTACCTAAGGTCCTGGTGAGGGGAACCGTCCCCTCACCCCGCCCAACCTGATAACTTACTACTACTACTACTAACCTGACCCTGACCGGGCTGCGAAGTCGGCCGCCTAACCTAACCTGTGAAAGGTTTGGCCCTAACCGGTCCACCCGGTCAGGAGTTGAACCTAACCCATGTTAGGTTAGGTTGCTAACCGGTTACCCGGTTAGGGTCCGTAATCTAAGTCTGACCGGGCTACGAGGTCGGCCGCCTAACCTAACCTGTGAAAGGTTTGGCCCTAACCGGTCCAGCCGGTCAGGAGTTGAACCTAACCCAGGTTAGGTTGCCAATCGCTTACCCGGTTAGGGTCCGTAATCGAAGCCTGACCGGGCTACGAAGTCGGCCGCCTAACCTAACCTGTGAAAGGTTCGGCCCTAACCGGTCCAGCGGGTCAGGAGTTGAACCTAACCCAGATTAGGTTAGGTTGACTCCAGGCGGTATACCTGAACTATTCTATGACCAATTCGCCCGACGTAAACCACGGCCGACGGCCATTAGCTAACAAAGTAGGGAGCATGGCAGTTGGATGAATAAGTCAGCGTACAGTCCCCCGTCGGAAGGTGAAACACTGAGGTTCGAATTCGCGCTATGTGCCTCCTGGAGTAACTGGATGTCTTAGAGCAATTAAGGGTGAGCAAAGCCTCTAGTGGGTATGAATTTACCTAAGGTCCTGGTGAGGGGAACCGTCTCCTCACCCCGCCCAAACTGATAACTTACTACTACTACTAGTACTACTACTACTAACCTGTGAAAGGTTTGGCCCTAACCGGTCCGGCCGGTCAGGAGTTGAACCTAACCCAGGTTAGGTTAGGTTGCCAACCGGTTACCCGGTTAGGGTTCCTAATCTAAGCCTGACCGGGCTATGAGGTCGGCCGCCTAACCTAACCTGTGACAGGTTTGGCCCTAACCGGTCCGGCCGGTCAGGAGTTGAACCTAACCCAGGTTAGGTTAGGTTGCCAACCGGTTACCCGGTTAGGGTCCGTAATCTGAGCCTGACCGGGCTACGAGGTCGGCCGCCTAACCTAACCTATGAAAGGTTTGGCCCTAACCGGTCCAGCCGGTCAGGAGTTGAACCTAGTAGTAGTAAGTAGTAGTAAGTTATCAGGTTGGGCGGGGTGAGGGGACGGTTCCCCTCACCAGGACCTTAGGTAAATTCATACCCACTAGAGGCTTTGCTCACCCTTGTTTGCTCTAAGACATCCAGTTACTCCAGGAGGCACATAGCGCGAATTCGAACCTCAGTGTTTCACCTTCCGACATGGGGCTATACTCTGACGCATTCATCCAACTGCCATGCTCCCTACTTTGTTAGCTAGTGGCCGTCGGCCGTGGTTTACGTCGGGCGAGTTGGTGATAGAATGGTCAAGCTGTAACCGCCTGGAATTGACGGGGAACCGAAGAGAGTCACTTTGTTCCTGTTTGTTCTATTCAGGAAGTGGGCACTGAGAAGCGTCCGCTCCCCTTTTTCTTGACATCCCCACTAAGCGAGACTTTACCTATTAAACTCGAAATCGTGTTCAGGCTTCTAATGCGTAGTCGTTGTTAGTGTGTTATATCCGGATAGTAAGGGAGTTTGTAGAAAAGCGATAGATGAAGACAGCTAATTGTGTTGTTAGACTTTCCGAGGCGGGCCCTTCGACCCTCTCTCGTGGTTAGTGGCAAAAAGTTTTGAAGACGGATGAAGAAAGAAAGAAAAAAAAAAAAAAAAAAAAAAAAAAAAAAAAAAAAAAAAAAAAAAAAAACGCGATTTAACCCAAGGGCGTAGGATTGTCCGCGAGCAGTGAGCTCACCGACAAGCACGTACAGGCTTTGCGCCCGATGGGGAGATCTAGTGAAACTGCCCCGACCGATTGTTCCGACTTATCGCGCGAGAGGTGTTGCGGGCCGGCTGCCCCGACATCCTCGTCTGGGTTAAGAAAGGAAGTGAACCCCCCCCCCCCCCTCCGACCGCTGCTGAACCTGGTGCACCCCTTCTAAATCGCGCCCGAAGTTAGGTTAGGTACGAACAAATATGCAAGGGCCGATAACAAACAGGAGTGAATTTCTCAACGGGTTGACAAGCCTTGGAGCAGTGCAGCTACGTTCTCGGAACGTACTGGGCACGTACATCAGCAAGTTTGTCAGTTTCAATTGTCATTCTTTCCTGTAGTGAGAGAATGTGTATTAGCTTTATACTTGTCGTAGTATAGGTTTTTCCGTTTTTTACGGGTTGAGTTCCACCGCTAGGTTATTAGCGGGCATAGATCCATAGATCTCTACCAGTCAGTGTTTGAGGAGCGAGTCGGATAAGCACTCGTCCTCTGCACGTCCCGGGTATACATTTATCTCTTTGTGAGATAAAGTTCATAGTTTTACGCGTCGGCATTTACTGCATCGTTTACGACGTAGTTTCCGGTCCGCGAGGTTTGATTTAATACTTCTGTATTTTAATTTCCTGTTACCGAATCTGTGAGCTCACCGTCATAGACATACAGGCTTTGCGTCCACCAAGAGAAGTTATCACTCCTCTTGGTAGTTGATCCGACTTATCGCGCGAGAGGTCATGCGGGCCGGCAGATTCGGGAGGACTTTCGCTAATTATTCGTTCACTGTTCCCTCGGATGTACTGGTATATTGATATATCCAGTAATCGGAGAGTGAACATGGCGCGGTACAGTTGTTATATTGTGTAAATTTCAGAATTTGCTTTCATTTATCTCTTTGTGAGATAAGGTTCATAGTTTTGCGCGGCGGCATTTACTGCATCGTTTACGACGTAGTTTCCGGTCCGCGAGGTTTGATTTAATACTTCTGTATTTTAATTTCCTGTTACCGAATCTGTGAGCTCACCGTCATAGACATACAGGCTTTGCGTCCACCAAGAGAAGTTATCACTCCTCTTGGTAGTTGATCCGACTTATCGCGCGAGAGGTCATGCGGGCCGGCAGATTCGGGAGGACTTTCGCTAATTATTCGTTCACTGTTCCCTCGGATGTACTGGTATATTGATATATCCAGTAATCGGAGAGTGAACATGGCGCGGTACAGTTGTTATATTGTGTAAATTTCAGAATTTGCTTTCATTTATCTCTTTGTGAGATAAGGTTCATAGTTTTGCGCGGCGACATTTACTGCATCGTTTACGACGTAGTTTCCGGTCCGCGAGGTTTGATTTAATACTTTTGTATTTTAATTTCCTGTTACCGAATCTGTGAGCTCCCCGTCAGAGACATACAGGCTTTGCGTCTACCAGGAGAAATTTTTGTTCCTCCTGATAGTTGATCCGACTTATCGCGCGAGAGGTCTTGCGGGCCGGCAGATTCGGGAGGACTTTCGCTAATTATTCGTTCACAGTTCCCTCGGATGTACTGATATATTGACATATTCAGTAATCGAAGAGTGAACATGGCGCGGTTCAGTTGTTAGGTTGTGTAAATTTGAGAATATTTTTTTTTTTTTTTTTTCTTTTTTGTTATGTCTTGTTAGAATTAGTTCCAGACTGTTTTGGTTTTGCCCACTTGTGTATGAGAGGGCTGGTATTTATAATTGTTCTTAGTGTTTCTTCTAATTCTGTGTGTTGATTTATGATTGTAACGTTTTGCCTTGTTAATATTTGTCAGGTTTTTTGGGTGCATTTTGCATTATGTTCGTGTGAATGCTATGGTCTGGTTATAGTGTATAGACGATTTGTTTATGCTTATGTATTATTTGTTCATTGCTTATTTGTGGATTGCACAATGTTATTGCGTTTGTGTTTTGATAGGATTTTGCGTATGTCGCAGTATGCGATTGGCACGAGTGTTTTCTTACTGCATTTGTAATGTTGGCCTTCCTTGTTATTTGAGAAAACGTTTAGGTAGTATAGGCTAATTATTTGTTTATTGCAATAGTAGTGGCTTTTATTTTAGTAGTTGCATGACTTTGAAGATAGTTTATTTTGTATTTTATGCACTTGTAGTGACGTTGTAGTGATTGTTTTCCAAACATACATTTATATTTATTAACAGATTTGTTACATATTTATTTATTTTGTATTTATTACACGCATTAAATTTCAGTTTGTTCTTTGATTAAGAGGTATGTATTTTGTTCGTAAAATGTTGCATTGGTCCAAGGACACCGGTGTTCTATTCCTTCCGTGGGTCATTTTTAGCCATTAGAGTGTTTAGTTGCCTTATATCCTACCGGTGAACGGTACTTTGTCAAATTTTTGGCATAAAATGTCAAGAGAGTTTCTAACCGTGTATTGCGTATCTATTTTAGGGATTTCTTTTTCACATCGTACGGATGTTGGAGGAGATTTCCCGTTGTTTTTGGAGCTATCTGGCGCGAGTTAGTATGTTTATAATGTTCCTAGTATTGGTTTTATAATTGTAGCACATTTTATTTTAGTAATGAGTTGAACCTAACCCAGGTTAGGTTAGATTGCCAACCGGTTACCAGAATAGGGTCCGTAATCTAACCCTGACCGGGCTACGAGGTCGGCCGCCTAACCTAACCTGTGAAAGGTTTGGCCCTAACCGGTCCAGCCGGTCAGGAGTTGAACCTAAACGTTTTGCGACAGTTGTGTGTAGAGTGTTGTGACACTTCAGTGTCACACACCGGTGACTGACGCGGCATTCCACGCGTTAAGTGAGCATGTACGTATATTTAACACGTTCCCGCCGGCATGTACCACCAGTGGTACATAGAGGGTTGTCCCTTGGGACGGCATGTTCCACTGGTGGCACATACACAAATGTCCCATCGGGCGGCATGTACCACTAGTGGTACAAATGAAGCATTCAATTCTATGTGTTTTTGTTCCGCGCCGCCCGATGGGACAAACTATGAATTAGGAAGCCGTCCGATGGCGAGAACTACAAATAAGACGGCCGGCGGGAACGTGTTAAATAAAAATAAACTAATAAAAAAAAAAAAATTAAAAATGCCTTACAGAGACTCGATCCACGAGCGTTCACCGTAGCCGACCACGTGCGCTTCACCAGTTTCGAATCTCCCGCCAACTTGCCGCATGTACGTACATTTAAATAAAAATATATTAAAAAATTAAAAATGCCATACAGAGACTCGATCCACGAACCTTCACCTTAGCCGACCACGTGCGCTTCACCAGTTTCGAATCTCCCGCCAACTTGCCGCATGTACGTATATTTAAATAAAAAAAAAATTAAAAATGCCTAACCGAGACTCGATCCACGAACGTTCTCCTTAGCCGACCACGTGCGCTTCACCAGTTTCAAATCTCCCGCCAACTTGCCCCATGTACGTATATTTAAATAAAAAAAAATTAAAAATGCCTTACAGAGACTCGATCCACGAACGTTCTCCTTAGCCGACCACGTGCACTTCAGCAGTTTCAAATCTCCCGCCAACTTGCCCCATGTACGTATATTTAAATAAAAAAAAAATTAAAAATGCCTTACAGAGACTCGATCCACGAACGTTCTCCTTAGCCGACCACGTGCACTTCAGCAGTTTCAAATCTCCCGCCAACTTGCCCCATGTACGTATATTTAAATAAAAAAAAAATTAAAAATGCCTTACAGAGACTCGATCCACGAACGTTCACCGTAGCCGACCACGTGCGCTTCACCAGTTTCGAATCTCCCGCCAACTTGCCGCATGTACGTACATTTCAATAAAAATAAATTAAAAAATTAAAAATGCCTTACAGAGACTCGATCCACGAACCTTCACCTTAGCCGACCACGTGCGCTTCACCAGTTTCGAATCTCCCGCCAACTTGCCGCATGTACGTACATTTCAATAAAAAGAAATTAAAAAATTAAAAATGCCTAACCGAGACTCGATCCACGAACGTTCATCTTAGCCGACCACGTGCGCTTCACCAGTTTCAAATCTCCCGCCAACTTGCCGCATGTACGTACATTGAAATAAAAATAAATTAAAAAATTAAAAATGCCTAACCGAGACTCGATCCACGAACCTTCACCTTAGCCGACCATGTGCGCTTCAGCAGTTTCAAATCTCCCGCCAACTTGCCACATGCCCGGCTCTTGTACACGCGTGCTCAACCTAACCTCACCCGTCGATACACTTTCACAGGCAAACAACACGACACAACAACAACTAAAATTAATATATAGAAACAAGCGAAACACCCACATCCCGAACAAACCGCAATCTACCCACACGACACATATTATCACTAGGTTTACGGACGTTTCTTATATACCTATCTCTACGGCACCCGTCAAATTCAAGGGTGAATGAAAATACGTATTTACTTTAAAAAATTAATTTAATATAACTAAGTCTGAATTAGAGAATATAAGGCTTCACGTTTAAATAAATTATTAATAAGAAAAAATCTTGTTTTTTACATTATCAGGGAAATGATAACAATAATATAAACGGTACAGGGTACTCATTTTATTGAGCACATTTTTTACAAATGTATTGAATGTCGGTTGTGCATTTTCCACATAAGAACTAAAATACCATGCGAAATGAAGACATTCGACAGGCATCTTCATCCTTTCACGGCGAATATTGTACTATAATTCTTTCTTTCTCGATTTTTCTACAAATCATCAACTTTACTCGTTCATCTTCGCTATCTGAATTAAATGCTCTTGTTGTTTTACTCTTCCCCATGGGTCTAATCATTTTTATAATTTAACGTCAAGTTTTACGCTCCATTCGAAGTGCGTCATTTTCTTTCACGGCATTAATTGAACCTTCCGATTATTCCATCGAAGCAACTGTCCAAAACTGAGCTTAATTTCTTAAATACTAATAATTATTAACTAAAATTACCATCGTCGCTGCCATCGGACGTTTAAAACGCCGCGGTTTCAAACGTTATCCAGAATAGTTTGGACTTGGGCCACTTTCAAAATAAATGGCTCCTATAAAGCCTTGCGAAATCATCCAGTTATGAGCCAAACGTCGACCCTTCTCCGCCGGACAGAGTAAAATATACTAAACTATCGTGCGGAGGACCTTTCCACTAAAAACTAACACCTCCGCTTTGCTCACAATTTTATAGACCTGTCTACGAACCAATTTTTCCCTCTAACCAGTTACGAAACAAACGCTCTCGCTTTTTTTCACCCACCCTAATAAAAAGTACGAGTGTCTCGTTCATTCCTCAACGAATCTACCAAAATTACGTCTTCTTCATTCCAACGAAATTCACATCTATCCATCTATTCCACTCTTCGCACCATTTCTTACGTCTAATGTGGCAAAATTGCCATTGCACAGCTTCCATCCTATTACAATGTGCGCCATATCCTAAGATTTCACCTTTCAAACGTACGCTCCTTAAATTTTTCACTTCTTCCTTTCTTCCCTGTTCTTATGCTTCCTTCCTCTTCTTGTATCCATAGATTCCTCCTTTCCATTTCAACAATCCCCTTTACCTAAAACAAAAATCGTGTAGTACAATGGAAATACACTCCACTACAAACTGCCTTCCGTTACGCAAACTTTACTTCACTTTCCCAACATCCACGCCAATCGATCCTTACCGAACCATTACATCTTCCTTCCTTCCTCTTCCCATTCCCATTTACCCCGTCCAATTCTTATTTCTATCCTTCGTCCCATTCCTCCTCTTCCTCCTATTAATCACAAACTTTCTTTTACAAATATGTTCTCGAGTACTTTCCACGATACAAACACTTCTTTCTTACTTTATTTCCTCTCCTTTCGTCTATACACCCTTCCAATCCATCTCCGCTCATACATTTCCCACCTGAAAACATCACGTTGCACCTTATTCCGAAATTAATGTTACAAATTAACGGAACTCTGCCTTACCGACACCCTGCTGCAATTCTTTTACTCCTCCACTGATATATTTCATTCTTCCATCCTAAATACCCTTCTTCGTATCTTCCTCCTCTCCGACAGATTATTCTCTCGCCTCTGAAATCATTCTTTCCACTCAGCTTTCCTTGCAAATCTTACAACTTACTCTACAAACATAGATATACCTTCGTCTTTCTACAGCTTGCCAAATTATTCCTCTATAAGCCACATCTTCCTTTCTTTTTCTTTCCTTTTCCTTTCCTGTGCTTTTCTGTGCTTTCTTTTACATAAATTTGCTCTCCATTACTCTCCTTTGCTTCAATCTGCTTTCCTCTGCTTTCTTGCGCTCTCCTCTGCTTTCCTGGGCTTTACTTTCCTTTGTACCATTCCATTCCGCTCCAGCAAACTGCACCATGTACTAATATGCAAATATTAGTTTCGAACCAATACTTTTTCATTGACAAGTAACACGAGTTATCCTACCTTTCCAAATCAGCGTCCACTGCTCTTCCCAAATATCCTATACGATACACTGCAGTCCCTATGATTAAGTATTCAAGCATGGACCCTTCGTACTCGCTATACCCCATCCTTTCCTTCCTTACTTTTTCTTCTTGATGCAGGAGTATGCTACCAATACCTATGATTTAAAAGAAATCATCCATATTCCGTTCTATTGCTCATGCAGACGCGATCCATTTAAAACTGTTGTCCATACCCACTTCTCTTTGTTCTCCAACGAATTGACAAACTCCTGTCGATTTAACCAACACTGTATCCTTCGTACAACACCTTTCCCTCTGCATTTCTCCTACAATGTGCTTTGATAGATTATCAAAGCCCCTGTTTCCACCACCCCTTTCACCTGAAACAAACAACAGTGTCGTCTCTATTTGTTCCCAACCTTCTTACCGCCTACTTTTCTATATTCTACAAAAATATTTATGTTCGAACCATTTCCATGCTGTTCCTTAAATTACTTAAACTCCTTCAACCCCAGCCATGGGTATGACGTCTTCTTCCAAACTTCAATGCCGTTACTTTCCCATCTGCTTCCAGTAATGCACCTCCGTTTATCTCCCCACTTTCTGCTACCTCTGCAATTAAGTACACCAACGATATAACCGATGCTGTGCCTCTGCAGTCTACAGATACCTTTCCCCTCCCTCCTACTTCCCTCTTACGTGTCTCCTTCCTCTCTCTTACGGTATACCACTTACATGCTTCCACTTCCGCTTCTGGTTCTGGTTCCGGTTCTGCTTACACTTCTGCTTCTACGTATGCTTTGCCAGACTCGCATAACCTAGCCTCACGTTCTACGATTTTCAGTCTTCCTACTTGCCCGTACATTACCTACAAACTATATGCTTCCACTGAAAATTGTGTACATCCAACAGAAATCTTATATCTAATGTAAGGCGCCTAACCTGTCAACGTTCTTACAAGCGTCCTGCTGCTTCCTTCCGTGCTTTCTCGCCGCATCTTCCTCCACTCCTTTCAACGCAGCAGCCTTCGAATTACTTCCATCCCGACGTGCGTGATCCCGTTCTTCCCAATGTTATTCCAAAACCCGCGTTCTTCCTCCATTCCTGCTGCAAACGTCATTCTCGAACACGTACACTGTTTTTCTCTCCAGACACTGTTTTACTGCTTCCGACGAACTAAATCGACTCGTTATCCTCCTCGTCATCCTCCTCCTCCTCCTCCAACTAAATTCCAAGCCATCCGACTAACGAAATCAACAAATTCACCTCGCAACCATCACCTCACACGTTATAGGTTAGAACGACACGCACCGCCGAGCAATGAACCGCCGCGTATTGCGTAGGATGACGCAACAGTCACCCTCCCCACTCCAAAGCCTAATAGTGCCGTAGTACTGACCTATCCCATTACTCTGAGCCAGGAATTTTTACTCTATTCGTTTTTCCCTCGCCATTTTCGCAATTCTTCGACTATTTAAACGATCGTGGGCGTTTTCGACGCGTTATTTAAAACGAAATAAGACAGTGAAAGACTCAGGTCGATGTCTAAAAAATTGTGCAAATGGCGAGCGAATTACCAAAATAGCGACAAATCTTCATCTACACGGTTCAAACTTTGCCGAAATGTCTACAAATTTTGGCCTTATCATACCGAACGAAGGAAATCCAACTCAATTTCTATCACCTCACTCCTTAAAGGAACCTTTTGTCACGAATCTGCACAAAACGCGTCCCTATTAGTCGCCTCGTACGACAGGCAGGGAATACCGTGGGTATATTCTTTCCCCAACCCACAGGGGAATGTATTTTAAACAAATCCTGATTTACGATAATACTTTATCACATACTAGTGTTATTTCTTAAACGTCAAAGTACTAATCTGATCCACGAAGATCTGTAATTGCAATAGGAAAAGGAAAATGAAACAAATGCTTAGAATTTATTGATAACAGTTTAATCAATAAGTTATTTCCGATATTTTACAGTACTCTCAAATGTATGACACAAAGTCATTATATTTGCAAAACATATTAAAGTATTGTATTATCGTTTGATTAAAATTTAACCACATCCTCATTTTTAAGACTATGCTAATTATACTTAAAAACTATAATTTCAAAGACACGTCTGTCAATGAGATCACGATATAGGCGGTATTGAAACACGTTTCAATATTACTAAAACTAATTATCCCCATCATACGCCAATTAAGTATTCGCGGGACAGAAAAAGAACAAACATGCCATTTCCCTATTACGTATAATACGAATTTAACACTTTACCTACCGCTACCGGTAGGCAAACTGTTAATAACGCGGAACAAGCAAATCAGTCGCGTTCTCTAGATTACTTCGAAACAAATTTTAATTGGCGAATGATACCCCCCGCGTTTTGTCACCGGAGTGCCAAAACGACTCTGTTAGTCGCCTCTTACGACAGGAAGAGATTACCGTGGGTGTATTCTTTCCCCGACCCACAGGGGACTAATTAATCTACTAACATTTAATCAAAATTAAAGCTTACAAATTACAAATATTTTATCAAAGTCCGTGATATGGTAGTAAAACAATGATCACTGGACTATATCATAGACACAGACAATTTATACCTATGCTTCATTTACGCAATCGATGCGAGTAAAAGAGTAAAAAAAACTTATAATCTATTCGCGGAAAATCTGCTCGATACCATTTGTATCGAAGCCAAAAAGGTTCGATGCAAATAATTTCGACGCAAATCTCACCACGGAAAGTTTCTGAGGATGGAGGCGGAATCAAACCACTACCTCCATCCACCCCCCTCTTTTAAACTAATTCAATTAAAGAACGATCGTCTCATAGACACGTCTATCGATGAGACCGCGACTAGAGGGGGGTATTGAAACGTGTTTCAATATTACTAACGCAAACCATCACCATCACGCGCCAATTATTCGCGATATAAAAAAAGGAAACAAAAAGAGAACTATAGAAGGAACGACTCAACGAGAAAAGCAACTCCATAATCAAAATCTGAACGCGGGTGATTCTAAACGTTTACCATAACGCGGCGAAAAAACAATTTACACACTTACACAGTGGCTCGTACAACGATCTTGAGAAATACCCGTTTCACACGACTTTCCCCGAATCGTGGTCCACCGATACAAAGAGATTCACCTAGGGTCGATTTACAGGAAAGAAATCTCAACGAAATTCGGTCGAGGATCACTTCAAACATGAAATAAATAAAACGCGAAACTATAGATAATTACGACGAACTCTACACAGATTAAGTCGAATAAGCCTTGTCGGTCCGGCCGCTACCGACAAGCCTGATACGACTAATCCGAATCAGAATGGAAATTTATTAATATTAATTAAGAACGGTTTGCCCGTCTATGCGATCCCAGATCGAACCCGAGAGTTCGACTTTCCAGACAACGCTAGGCCACCCAAAGTACCGATGGAACCATGATTTGGCGAAAGCCACGCTCCACGATTACATCGCAAGATCGCGGTTTAACCAAATAGCCGTGAGACTATTAGGCCGACTACACGGTTTATCGTGTTGTTTTAACGCCAGTGGTATGACAAACGTGACAAATAACGAACAAATGATTCTACTTTAAACATGAAAAATTCCAGATAAAGATCTATTCCAGATAAACTGAAGCTAAATACTGCAGCCTGAAGATCAAAGATAAGGCTGAAAATGAATTTAATTACGCGGAACGATAAAAAAAAGTCGCGTTTTCTTGATGGTCGATGAAAAACGAAGTGGAATTGGCGCGTGATATCCCCTTAAACTATATCGTTTTGTCACCAGAGTGTCCAAAACGATTTACAGGCGATTACACTTTGTGTAATAATGAATACAATAATTAGCTTATTCTAGTTCCTCGGAGTTGGAGAGAAAAATCCTAGTTGTCAAACGTAATGAACAATTGCTGGCCATGGGTAATTGCGTCAGAGTAGGGCTCAAGTTTTGGTGATTTCCACTCTCATCCGTTTTCGACAAATGCTTCAAAGCTGATGAATGGACCCAATGGCAGTCTTCTAAAAGTTCTCTTCAGTCTTCTAAAAGTTCTCTTCAGTCTTCTAAAAGTTCTCTTCAGTCTGCTAAAAGTTCTCTTCAGTCTTCTAAAATTCTTCTTCAGCCTTCTAAAAGTCTTCTAAAATCTTCTAAAAGTCTTCTAAAAATCTTCTTCAGTCTTCTTCAATCTTCTTCAGTCTTCTTCAGTCTTCTTCAGTCTTCTTCAGTCTTCTTCAGTCTTCTTCAGTCATTTGTCAAGTTCTTTGACACGCTTCAGTTTTCACAACTTCGTATGTTTTATCGTAACGAACTAGTCATCGTGTGACTACAAGTTTCATCTTTAAACAATTCGAATTTCGCACGCGAAAATATGTTCCTTGTTTCACGGTCATGAACATTTTTACAAAACTCATTTACTAAATTGAAAAAATTCCGCGTTGATCGCTTCCACCGATTTAACTGATCATAGTGTATTGTATTTATTATATAATATACTTGATGAAATGACTCGAAATCAGTTTGAAGTATCATTAAAAAAGTGAAAAGATTATTTAAAAACTATTTCAAAACTTTGAATGTATATATTGAGAAATTTTCAATATTAATATGTAAAAAAGTATATGTATATTAAGAACCTATGAAAATTCATGTATTGAAAAAATATATATATGTAAAACTTTAATGTTTAATATGGTTTTCAATATCATTAATATTAATCATCCCCATCACACGCTAATTATTCGTTAGACAATTAAAGGCAAACAAAAAGTGAAAAGTGGAAAGGTCTGGTTACTCATCGAGACAACCAACTCCATAATCAAAATCTGAACGCGGGTGATTCTGAACGTTTACCATAACGCGGCGAAAAAACAATTTACACACTTACACAGTGGCTCGTACAACGATCTTGAGAAATACCCGTTTCACACGACTTTCCCCGAATCATGGTTCACCGATACAAAGAGATTCACCTAGGGTCGATTTACAAGAAAGAAATCTCAACGAAATTCGGTCGAGGATCACTTCAAAGATGAAACAAATAAAACGCGGAACTACAGATAATTAAGACGAACTCTACACAGATTCAGTCGAATAAGACTTATCGGTCCGGCCGCTACCGACAAGCCTGATACGGCTAATCCGAATCAAAATGGAAATTTATTAATATTAATTAAGAACGGTTTGCCCGTCTATGCGATCCCAGATCGAACCCGAGAGTTCGACTTTCCAGACAACGCTAGGCCACCCAAAGTACCGATGGAACCATGATTTGACGAAAGCCACGCTCCACGATTACATCGCAAGATCGCGGTTTAACCAAATAGCCGTGAGACTATTAGGCCGACTACACGGTTTATCGTGTTGTTTTAACGCCAGTGGTATGACAAACGTGACAAATAACGAACAAATGATTCTACTTTAAACATGAAAAATTCAAGATAAATGTTTAAGTTAAAAATGAAAGTTGTACATTGAGGATAATAATTAAAATTGTTTAATAACGCGGAGCGAGCAAAAAAGTGATTGCCTTGATTGTCGACGGAACTTGGCGCATGATATCTCAATACCAATGATATCCATTTATTTGAGTCACTTTATAAAATTTCATAAAAAATATACTTGATAAAATGACTCGAATACTGTTATTTAAATCATTGAAAAAGTGAAAAGAATATAAATTTTTTTCAGACAAATTTCAAAACTTTTAATGTATGTATTGAAAGTTTCTCAATATTAATGCATAGAAAAATATATATTGAACACTTGAATGTTGAAGACTTGCGTAACATTATACGATATTGTACAAAATAATATTGTTTGATGTAAAATGCAATTTATAAATCAATTTATGGCAATATTCCCTTCAACAAACGCTTGGTCCTAATGGTTTTAAGTTGCATCGTACCAAGCCGGCGATGTACGATGCCCTTCGCGAGTCACATGGCCGCATTAGATTATAGAAATGATTTATATTAAAAAAAAAGAAATCGCGTGTGTCTCGTGGAGACAGTTTCGGACATTTAATTAATATATATATATATATGTATTATAGGATAAAAACCACGTGTGTCTCTTAGAGACAGATTCGCATATTTATTGAAAAAATTGGTATAGTTCCTGCACGGTATTAAAAATGTACCTCGGTGAGACACTCTGGGATGATCCATTTCGGATTATCAGTAATTTCGCGAAGCTAAAGGTGCAGCCAGCGGTGACAAAAAAAACGACCCGGCGCGGATGGCAAGTGTGCAAATTTCTTCTATCTGCACACTGTTTCATACTCTACCCCTCTGCTTTTTCCAAAAATTCAATTTATCAAATTTACTCGAATCAAACTCTGGACTTTATGAATTATTAAAAAACTCGCAAAATATACTGTTTGTATTCTTAAAACTCAAGTCAGAAAAGTACAAAAAATATCTCAGTAATTAGTTAAATTACTTTAAAAATCTTTGTAATTATGAAAAACAAATTAACGACTCTATTAGAAAACAAGTCAAGTGCAGCAAATATTCTAATATGAACACTTTTGAGAAATATTGAACATGAAAAATGACTCGAAAACTTTAATGCAGATCGGGGCAGAGTCTTCACGGGGAGCTCACCTCGACCCGTGGAACAAACTACTTCTAACTACTGCACACAGTATCACACTCTACCCTTCTGCTTCTTCTCAAATTTATAACAATCAAAAAACTGAACTTTAGAAGTGACAAAAATATGAATTTTTAAAAATGAATCTCAGAAATTTTAAAAAAATATCTCAATAATGAAAAACTTTAGGTGTCTTTGACAATAATCAACAAAATATTCTAATAACTTAGTTTGAAAAGACTTTAATATGAAAATGACTCGAAAACTAATGCACAGTTCTATTAATAAAACTTGAAATATATTATTTAATAGGAAAAATGACTCGAAAACTTTAATGCAGACCAGGGCAGAGTCTTCACAGGGAGCTCACCTCGACCCGTGGTACTAACTACTTCAAATTACTACAACTATAATTACTCTACAACTACTACGAGCATAGTGACTTAGTAGTAACAGAATGACCACCCATTCTGGAAGTGTGAAAATTCAACACTCCAAAATGGGCAGCCATTAGTTGCTGCCCTCTTCTAGACAATTTGTCGGGCCTCTTCGGCATTTAGCCTCTTCTTGCTTCAGGCCGGAGCCCAACCTGTTTCTGCAAGAACATTCGGAACCAAAGTATAAGAAAACCCTAACACGCGCCTAATACAGACAAACGATGAGGCTAACAACGTGTGGACAAGTTAACAGCTTATTCTCAGAAGAATGACAACTGCAGTCCGTGCAAACGTGTTAGCCAGTAGAAGGACGAATGTTCAAGCAGAATTTACTTAATATTAAAAAGAAAAGATTATTAGCCTGACTTCCAGAAGCAGAACACCACTGGTTTCCTACAGTCGAAACAGTGATACCTGCCCTGGCCCTTCCTACTTAAAATTAATGCACACATTCCAGAATTTAAGTTACCTGCCTACCTATCACCTATATTTAAAAAAGAATGGCAAAAACTCAAGCACACCAACACACTCTCTCCACGATTCTCAAGCAAAGTCAGTGCGGCCCCCTACGAGAGACATCCCGGGACGTCTCCGACACCGACTCGAAAAACAATGCACACCTTAAAGTACGTACCTTTTTGCTGAAATCGACTCACAAGGCCAGCGATTATTGCGATTTATGTAGACTTTATTAGAAATTAGTCTTTATTGGGAAAAATGTAAAGAAAAGATATTTACGTAAAATATGTGAATAAAAAACGGCAATTAATTCGTAGCTCGGACAATTACTACGTTTAACAATAATGCTTCTACGTGTTGACTCAAATTGTATATCAAATAAATTGTATATTGTGAAATTCGCAAGAAAATTGAACATGAATTGAATAATGTAAAATTGTGAAGAAATTAAGGTTTAATTCAATTGATAAATTGCAAGAAATATTTGACTTTCAACCGACGCACGATCCACGAAATACTTAATTACTATACACACACTCACACCGGTGTGGAACCGTACGTCGTGCACAATCGCTAACGCTTGTGAGCCGCCACAATAGTATTATTATAATTAATCAAAAAATCAGCCACGTTCACCGCCATCACCCATTCGTGCAGCACCTGGGCCCACAAATGAGTTCAAGCCAAATAGGGACATGAACGTGGCAAATATAAAACTAATTAAAACTAGTGTCGATGTATGCTGAAAATCCTGAGCTACAAAATGATTATTAACATAATGTTTCTAACGATCTAATCACTCATTTAAATCTCAGTATAAAAATTCATTGAAAATATACGTATAAAATGATAAAATGACTCGAATATAGTTTATTTAAATCACTCAAAAAATGAAAAGATTATTTAAGAAATATTTCAAAACTTTTAATGTATATATTGAGAAACTTTCAATATTAATATGTAAAAAAGTATATGTATATTAAGAACCTTTGAATATTTCATGTATCGAAAAAAATATATATGTGTAAAGCTTTAATGTTTAATTTGGTTTTCAATATCATTAATAATAAACATCCCCATCACACGCCAATTATTCGTTAGACAGTTAAAGGCAAACAAAAAGTGAAAGTGAAAAGGTCTGGTTACTCATCGAGACAACCAACTCCATAATCAAAATCTGAACGCGGATGATTCTAAACGTTTACCATAACGCGGCGAAAAAACAATTTACACACTTACACAGTGGCTCGTACAACGATCTTGAGAAATACCCGTTTCACCCGACTTTCCCCGAATCATGGTCCACCGATACAAAGAGATTCACCTAGGGTCGATTTACAGGAAAGAAATCTCAACGAAATTCGGTCGAGGATCACTTCAAAGATGAAACAAATAAAACGCGGAACTACAGATAATTAAGACGAACTCTACACAGATTCAGTCGAATAAGACTTATCGGTCCGGCCGCTACCGACAAGCCTGATACGGCTAATCCGAATCAAAATGGAAATTTATTAATATTAATTAAGAACGGTTTGCCCGTCTATGCGATCCCAGATCGAACCCGAGAGTTCGACTTTCCAGACAACGCTAGGCCACCCAAAGTACCGATGGAACCATGATTTGACGAAAGCCACGCTCCACGATTACATCGCAAGATCGCGGTTTAACCAAATAGCCGGGAGGCTATTAGGCCGACTACACGGTTTATCGTGTTGTTTTAACGCCAGGGGTATGACAAACGTGACAAATAACGAACAAATGATTCTACTTTAAACATGAAAAATTCCAGATAAATGTTTAAGTTAAAAATCAAAGTTGAAAATTGAATATAATAATTGTAATTAAAAGTTAAAGATCATTATGTCAGCTTAAAATTGATTTAATAACGCGGAACGAGCAAAAAAGTGATTGCCTTTATTGTCGACGGAATTTGGCGCATGATATCCCAATCCCAATGACATACATTTATTTAAATCACTTTGCAAAAATTCATTGAAAATATGCTTGATAAAATGACTCGAATATAGTTATTTAAATCATTGAAAAAGTCAAGAGAATATAAATTTATTCAAGACGAATTTCAAAACTTTTAATATAAGTACGTATTGAAAGTTTCTCAATATTAATATGCAGAAAAGTATATGTATATTGAAAACTTCAATGTTTTAATGGAAAACCCTTGTTTGATTCCTTATTCAAAGGAGGTGTTCTAAACAATGATAAATGTGTTAAAAATAATCCTTTGAAACCAGAATCTAAACACCGCGAATTGGTCTTCTTGGGTACATTCATAAAATAGAACGATTAATATGAATTTCTTCCGTTATCGGAAATCATGTTACGAAAAATATAAATCACATGAAAACTTTAATTCAATTTAATTCGTATGAACCTCATACGTGAAAATATCAAACTCTTTTCTCGAAAATATATTCCGAGTATAGTTTTACTGCAAGTACTTTACGCGAATTCAAATACAACTAAACGCAGCTTAAGGATATGAAAATTTTAATCGAATTACGAAAAAAACGTACGTGAAGCTAAAAGCCACAAGAAGACCCCTGCCTGAGCTAATTAAATATTCACAAGTAAAAGTGGTGTGTTACTACCCACAAGCGTAAAGTATCAAATACTTTACACTCGCGGTCACTATGCTCGCAAACTCAAATAAAATACAACCAATACACTCGTGCCGCTTCGGACCTTTATGTCCTACGACATGATTGAGTGATCGGAGGAACCAAAAATTTTTCGACTCACCGGCCGTAGAGTTCTTCTGCGTCTTCTAGAGTTGATACTACGACCGGTATATCTGCCGATGATCTCTGTAACGTAACAAGAAGATATTCTTTATAATTCAACTGTATTTCATTTCACAATTTTGGTAGAGTTGGAATGGAAAGATTCCACTTTCGCTCGATCTTCGTTTTCAGAAATTTAAACAGGAATACAATGTTGGCGATATTTACCTGCTGCCTGATGCGACGACGCCCGATGGAGGTCCTCTCCGCAGCTGCTGCGTACCACTACTATATCGCGACGCATTTCAACAAAAAAATAGAAAAATAAAGAGACTACACTCCCGACCGTAATTATTTCCGGCGAGCAAACTGACTCTAATGTCGCGGTTTAAAAAGTGTCAGAATTTCGCGACCGAATATATTACGTTGTAGCAGTCCATTTCAATTCTTTCGGCGGTTTTAAATACGCGGTTATCGAACAAGCACAATTTTTAATAGCGCAACAACACTGACTCTATTTCGCGAAATACTGTCTCTCGGAGCAAGTGACTCTAAGACCGCATTGCGCGCGATCACACAAGCTGAAAATAAAGGGGAGGGTGCACACAAATATACCATGTATCACGCAGAATAACACAGTTGTTGGTTTTGTAAGTCTTATTTTTTTATACCACGCGCTGTTGTTAGGAATATTGCCTTTGTCCTACTGTTTCATGTAAATTAAAATTTAAAACGTAATAATGAATTTCTTCATATAGCAGTCAAGTATATTCTTCACTCTAAAATTTCTCAACATTTATTTTATATTTGAAATGGTGTGAATTTTTATTCACTAAGAAAAGATTTAAAAATGTAAATATGATCAGTCAAACCGATTATCGATGCGTAAAACAAATACGAGATTTGAATAAATCAATGCCAAGTTTTGTAGAAACATTCTCAAACACTTCGCAAGGAAAATATTTCTTATATCCGGTTCGCGAATAAACAATGCGACGATGACTCGATTCGATTCGATGAAACTCACGGAAAATATAAATTCCCGTTTGTAGTTGAAACGACGACAATGGTAGTTCCGACCAATGTCAAGGTCGGTAGCAAGTAAGGTGTGACCGCTGCGATGCTCAGATTTTCTACTTTACGTATACGTCACAAGACCGCGACGTAGTTATCTGCTACCCTCCAAGAGAATTCACCGGTGCGAACTGGATTTCTCTTTGTTGGTTGAATCTGAAATTACAGACAAAAATACGATTGGAATTATGTTCTTAGAATTTAAACTGCAAAAAGTCAAAGTATGAATAATAATGTTATGCACATTCCAACTATAAAAACAGTGAAAATAAAGATTAAATATTATGAAATTACGATTGATAGAAAATAAGGCCAAAAATGTAATGATATAAACTGTAAAGTTTGTCGAGTTGAGAAATGAATTGCAAGTATAGCTTTGATTAAGCAAAGGTAAATGTAGAGGAGTGCGATGTACCTTAGAGAGCACCAGGAAGGACACAGGAGGAAGTCTTGACACCGCCACAGTTCGCCGATGACTGATGCGTGTCGATGTAGGTAGTACGTGACAAAATCATGTCTGACAAACTCGGTGTTATGGGGGGGGTGGGGCAGGTAGCGGAGCGTGCACATGCCCCCGGCGTCGAATATTTTCGATCTATTACAACATAATAAAACTTATACAAAACTGGAACCAATCTTAATAAAACCCTACTATCTCGATAATTTATAGCTAGCAATAAAATAATTTAACAAAATTGTGTATAAAGAAAGGGTATCGACCTTTACCAACTTCGCGCAAACTCGAAAAAGATTTTATAGCTTCCATATAAGACACCGCGTGGTAAATCACGGTTGAAAATTTATAAAAATAAATACCATTTTTCATTAATTTGTATATTTTAAACATATAAACTATTTCTCTATTAAGCGAACCGAAGCGAATCAGAAGTTATGCAATAATTATTGTTAATAATTTTATAGTAACTAATTGTAACCGAGGGATATGTCGTACTGTATCAGTAATGTATAAGGAGTACATGAAATATAATGTAAATGATCGATACATAATGGATAAGCTTGAAATTAAATGAATTATACCCGAGGGAGTCGTCCGGAGCGAGTTGGGAAGAGTAGTTGACGCCAGGACGTTCTATCACGGACTAATGGTTATCCGTGTACTTGGCAATGTCAGGTCAAGTATGTTTGAGTTTGGCCGTACTGGATCCGCCCGAGCGGAACAATTAAGGTGAGAATAACAGGTAGGGACTTGCCGGGCAGGAACGGACGGAACCGGCGCGGCGGCTACGAAAAATTGTAAAAGAGTAACTTATTGATAATTTCGCGATATTTTTCATACTCACGACCATGCATGATTACTTTGGCTCATTATGAATAAGTATCGGTAACATTTTAATCAAATTTGTAATTTATATTGCGCTACTTTATGACAATTACGATTTTCATTTTGTACTCGTCATTTTCGCTTTCTTTTAATTATCCATCTGAATCTTCCATCACCTTATTAAGGTTCAGAATGCGCATTCGAAACATATTCGATCATTTTTATATCTTGAAAATTGCGCGAATGGCGAGCGATGTATGAAAATTGCGAAAAATCGTCAAATTCAACCAGATTTTTGGTCGGCATTCGCTCAATTTTTGAGATAGCGATCTGAAACTGGTACCGTTGATTTAGTTAGGAAATTCTACGCCAGAACAATGTATAATAGTTGTACTTTTCGAAAATTTCATTTTTCGCAAAAATCTGAAGGGGGTAGGTCAGGATTTTTCGCGATTTTCGTAAATCGCCTGCCATTTCCGTAATTTTGGAGCTATTAAAACGATCCGGGGCGTTTTGGACGCGGAATCCGAAGCCGAATAAGACAGTGAAAGAATTATTTTGATATCTCAAAAATTGTAGAAATGGCGAGCGATTTACGAAAATCGCGAAAAATCCTGACCTACCCCCTTCAGATTTTTGCGAAAAATGAAATTTTCGAAAAGTACAACTATTATACATTGTTCTGGCGTAGAATTTCCTAACTAAATCAACGGTACCAGTTTCAGATCGCTATCTCAAAAATTGAGCGAATGCCGACCAAAAAACTGTTTGAATTTGACGATTTTTCACCATTTTCGTAATTCGCTCACCATTTCCGCAATTTTTGAGATATTAAAATGATCCACGGCGTTTTGGATGCGTAGTTTCATACGGAAAATGATGGCGAAAGAATTAGTTCGATATCTGAAAAATTACGGAAATGGCGAGGGAATTACGACAATGTGGGAGAATCCCTGACCTGCGCAATGGGATAGGTCAGGGATTTTTTACGACTTTGGTTTTTCGCTCGCCATTTCCACAATTTTTAAGATATCGACCTGATTCTTTCTCTACCGTATTCAGCTTCCAATTACGCATCCAAAACGTCCTCGATCATTTTAATATCTCAAAAATTGCGGAAATGACGAGAAAATTACGAAAATCACGAAAAATCGTCAAATTCAACCAGTTTCTTGGTCGGCATTCGCTCAATTTTTGAGATAGCGATCTGAAACTTGTACCATTGTTTTAGTTAGGAAATTCTACGCCAGATCAATATATAATAGTTGTACTTTTCGAAAATTTAATTTTTCGCAAAAATCTGAAGGGGGTAGGTCAGGATTTTTCGCGATTTTCGTAAATCGCCTGCCATTTCCGTAATTTTTGAGCTATTAAAACGATCCGAGGCGTTTTGCACGCGGAATCCGAAGCCGAATAAGACAGTGCAAGAATTATTTTGATATCTCAAAAATTGTAGAAATGGCGGGCGATTTACGAAAATCGCGAAAAATCCTGACCTACCCCCTTCAGATTTTTGCGAAAAATTAAATTTTCGAAAAGTACAACTATTATATGTTGATCTGGCGTAGAATTTCCTAACTAAATCAATGGTACAAGTTTCAGATCGCTATCTCAAGAATTGAGCAAATGGCAATCAGAAAACTGTTTTAAAGTTATGTTTTTCGATTGCCACTTTCACACTTTTAAAATAATCGATCCATGACCACGATATCCATATTCTTTGTGAAATTTAGAATATATAATTCTACAGCTTATCTTTCAATGTGTACTTTATACTTTGAAAATATTGGAATTAAATTTTCACTATTTTATTTGTCAATTAATTTCATATTATCATGCGAACAAATTGTAAATTCGGCTAAAACACTCTTAATAGTTGCGTATAATAGTCCAGTGTGATTGTTTGTGGTCACAAGAGAGAAAAATATTGAGAAATTATCCATAAGTGTCTCTATTACATTTTTTCCAGGTCGCCCGTACTGTCTGTAACCTGCCCGAATAACCAGTACCTTTATTCCTGACGTAATTGCTACGCTTGAGCGCTTCAAGGACTACCGAACTCCGATACACTCGGCGTGACTTTGTCAAGCGCAAGGAGAGTCATTAGTCTACAAGCGGACATCCTAGAGTCAACACGTATTCCCAACGGTTCCCGATCACCTTCGGCGGGTATGTTTCACTTTACTTTAGTATTTCCGATTATGTACAGATCATTTAAAGTACAATTCATTCACTACATGCACATTATTAACATCGAGTAACGTACGGTTATAATTCTAGAAAGAAAATTAGTTAGCATAGTAGTCTTAATGATATTCGACAACCATTTAAGAACAAAGTTGGCAAAAATTTTCTTCATTTTTATTAATTTCCTACCATAATTTCCAACTACAGTTCTTACATTCATTCCGGTAATTCTTATTCGAACTTGTGTGTGATTGTAGTAATAATTTCTTTTTTCTTCGTGCAAAATCTTGAAAATTTGTTAATTATTAATCACAAATAATAAATAATTTCGGTTCTATTTGCGAAAAGTCTTCTATATTTTAATACTCACCAACCGCGATTTGCAATTCGATGTTTGATATTCACTCTAATAATTTTTCGTCCGAACTTGTGCGTGATTGTATTAATAATGTCTTCTTTCTTTATTCAAAATCTCGAAAATTGATGATTATTATTCATAGAATGTGAAATAATTATGAATCTACGAAGGTCGTAAACATTTCTTAAATGTTAGTCACAAAATATGAAATAATTACGGTTCTATTAAGCCCGGTTCCCGTTTCGTACCTGTTACCTATTATTTTATTAGAAATGAAATAAAATCCGCGATGAGTACGTTTAAACTTGTGTTATGTGACCTGACCGTGAAATTCCTGCGTACACATGGTTTGACTTTGACAAGTACAGCCGGTACCCTTCAGTCGCCGATAACTTGTTGAACTGTTAAGACGTGTTCTAGCGAGCTCCCCACTGCTCTCCCGGGTACATTACATTACTTTCAATATTTTCGTTTGCCTATTTCATTTCACGCATACTTTTCGCACACTTTCCGCATACCTTCCGCACACTTTCCGCACACTTTCCGCACACTTTCCGCATACCTTCCGCATACCTTCCGCATACCTTCCGCATACCTTCCGCATACCTTCCGCATACCTTCCGCATACCTTCCGCGTACCTTCCGCATACCTTCCGCATACCTTCCGCATACCTTCCGCATACCTTCCGCATACCTTCCGCATACCTTCCGCATACCTTCCGCATACCTTCCGCATACCTTCCGCATACCTTCCGCATACCTTCCGCATACCTTCCGCACACTTTTCGCATACCTTCCGCACACTTTTCGCATACATTCCACACACTTTTCGCATACATTCCACACACTTTCCGCATAAATTCTATTACATGGCGACAGTCGGGCGGTACTTCTAATCGTATTTCTATTTCTGATTTCAGATCCGACAACGCAAGGAGAAGGCCAGTTCGCAACCGGAATTTTTGCTGGAGATGGCCCTTCGACGAAGATTATAAGTATAAAACCTACTTGTCACCGTACTTGTTAAACAAAAAGAATCTACATGTTTTATTTGACGACTATCGCGTTGACTGATCATTATAAATTCACCATTATAACTTTAATTTCATTCTACATCAAAGTAGAAGAATGGCAATATTCCTAATAACAATGCTCGGAATCTAAAAAGAAAATTACTTTAAACCGAATTTTGTTATATTCTACGAGGAATATTGGACGTACGCGTCCGCCTTGTATATTATTTTCAGCTTTTGTGACCGCGCGCAATGCGGTCTTAGAATCATTTTCTGCGAGACAAGTATTTCGCGAAATAGAGTCAGTGTTGTTGCGATATTAATACATTATTATTGCTCGATACTCGCGTGATTAAAACCGCCGAAAGAAATGAAATTCGGTCGCGAAATTCTCTTAATTTTTCCAATCGCGAGAGTAGAGTCAGTTTGTTCGCCGGACATTATTTCGGTCGCGATGAAGTAGCGGTACGCAGCAGCTGTGGAAAGGATTTCCATCGGGCGTCGTCGCATCAGGCAGCAGGTAAATATCAGCAAAATCTACTTTTCATTTTTCTAATTAACAATGAAATTACATTTTGGAATATCGAATTCGAGTCAGAATTAAAGACGAACGATGTGAGGAATGATAGACTGTTAAACTATAAAGACTTTTCTCTTTTTCTGTTACAGAAGACATCGCAACGATTTAGCTGGCCGAGTGCAATGCGGTCTTAGATTCACTTGATCCGAAAAAGTATATCGCGAAATAGAATCAGTGTTGTTGCGCTATTAAAAATTATGTTTGTTCGATATACGCGTGCTTAAACCCGCCGAAAGAATTTAAATGGACTGCTACAACGTAACATATTCAGTCGCGAAATTCCTGTATACTTTGAATCGCGAGAGTAGAGTCAGTTTGTTCGCCGGAAATAATTTCGGTCGGGAGTGTAGTCTGTTTATTTTTCTTTTTTTTTCTTTGTATTATTCGCCGCGATGAAGTAGAGGTACGCAGCAGCTGCGGAAAGGATTTCCATCGGGCGCCGTCGCATCAGGCAGCAGGTAAATATCGTCAAAATTCTCTACTTTTACTTCCAATCCACAGTGAAATTACATTTTAAAATATCTAATTCGAGTCAGAACTAAATACAAACGATTTGAGGAATGATAGACGGTTAAACTATAAAGACTTTGCTATTTTTCTGTTACAGATGACTTCGCAACTGCAGAGCCGGTCGTAGTATCATCTCTACAATCAAAGGTGCAGAAGAAATCTACGACCGGTGAGTCAAAAAATTTACGGTTCCTCCGATCACTCAATCATGTCGTAGGACGCAAAGGTCCGAAGCGGCACGAGTGTATTGGTTGTATTTTATTTGAGTTTGCGAGCATAGTGACCGCGGGTGTAAAGTATTTTATACTTTACATTCGTGGGTAGTAACACCCCATTGTTGTGAATATTTAATTAGCTCAGGCAGGGGTCTTCTTGTGGCTTAGCTTCACGGGCGATTTTGATGTAATTAATTTGAAGGTTCGATACCCTCGGCCTTCATTTAATTGCATTCGCGTTCGCGTGAATTTCATATAACCATAGAGCATTGAGAAAAGATAGAAAGAATATATACGAATAGAAAGACAAGTAAAGATCAAAATGATAAGAATAGTAAAGATAAAAACAGAGCCAAAATAAGCGAAAAGATCAAAAAGACAAGAAAAGAAGCAAAGATAAGAACAGAATAGGAAGATTGAAAAAGGACTAAAAAAGATAAGAAAATTTATTCGAGTTTCATGAAATCATACGAATTAATCATACGGTGAATCATACGAATTAAATTCAGTCAGAAATTGCGTATTTTTCGTGGCCGCGTTTCCTTTAACTTGTTAAGTCCTTTAAATTCTTGTATTTGAAATGCCCAAGAAGACCAATTCGCGATGGGTAGATTCTGGTTTCAAAGGCTAATTTTGAACATATTTGCATTGTTTAGAATATAACTTTGAATAAGGAATCAACCAAGGTTTTAAATTATAAATTCAAGTTTCATATATATTTTTTTTTCAAATAAATTTCAATATTTTAAAGTTGTCAAAGTTTTCTTGCACGAGATGCAATTTTTTCACTTTTTCAATTATTATTCAATATTATATTCGAGTCATTTTATAAAGTATATTTTCAAGTAAATTCTATAAAGTCAAAGTAACGATTACTAGCTCGTTAGAAGATCTATTTTAATAATCATTTTATAGCTCAGGATTTTCAGCACACATCAAGCCTAGTATGTAGTTGCCACGTTCATGTCCCTATTTGGCTTGAACTCATTCGTGTGCCCAGGTGCTACACGAATGGGTGATGGCGGTGAACGTGGCTTATAGTTTTAAGAATTATAATTATGTGGCGGCTCACAAGCGTTAGCGATTGTGCACGACGTACGATCCACACGTGTGAGTGTGTGTGTGTGTGAGATAAATTTATTGAATATTTCGTGGATCGTGCGTCGGTTTTGAACAATCATTTTTATTGCATATTCGCGATTAAATTCAAATTGAATATTTTTACGATTTTACATTATTCAATTTAAGTTCGATTATATTTCGAACCCTAGATTATTATATTCCATTACTTTTCAATTAGAGTCAAAATGCAGAAGCATAATCTTTGAACGTTGTAATTATTTCAACTACGATTTAATTACAAGTTTTTCATTTCTATATTTTACGTACACAAGTTTTCATTAAATTCCTTTCAATAAAGTCTAAATAAATCGCAATAATCGCTGACCTTGTGAGTCGATTTCAGCAAAAAGGTACGTACCTGAATGTATGTGTGGGGTTTGAGTCGGTGTTGGAGACGTCCCGGGACGTCTCCCGTAGGGGGAAACACCGACTTTGATTGAGAATCGTGGAGAGAGTGTGTTGGTGTGCGAGAGATTTTTGCCATTTTTTAAATATAGGTAATAGGTAGGCAGGTAACTTAAATTCTGGAATGTGTGCTTTAATTTTAAGTAGGAAGGGCAGGGCAGGTACCACTGTTTCGACTGTAGGCGACCAGTGGTAACCTGTACCTGAAAGTCAGGCTAATAATCTTTTCTTTTTTAATAATAAGTAAATTCTGCTTGAACATTCGTCCTTAGCGGCTAACCGTTTGCACGGACTGCAGTTGTCATTCTTCCGAGAATAAGCTGTTAACTTGTCCACACGTGTTAGCCGCATTCTCTTGTCTGGTTAGGCGCGTGTTAGGGTTATACCATATTATGGTTCCGAATGTTCTTGCAGAATACAGGTTGGGCTCCGGCCTGAAGCAAGAAGAGGCTTTACGCCGAAGTGGCTATAATGCCGAAGAGGCCCGACAAACTGTCTAGAAGAGGGCAACTACTAATGGCAATCCATTTTGGAGTGTTCAATTTTGACACTTCCAGAATGGGTGGTCATTCCGTTACTACTAAGTCACTATGCTCGTAGTAGTTGTAGAGTAATTATAGTTGTAGTAATTTGAAGTAGTTAGTACCACGGGTCGAGGTGAGCTCCCCGTGAAGACTCTGCCCCGATCTGCATTAAAGTTTTCGAGTCATTTTTCTTATTAAATTATTTTTACAAGTTTCAAGTAATAGAGTTTTGCATTAAAGTTTTCGAGTCATTTTTCTTACTGAAGTATTTTCACAAGTTTTGATAATAGAATTTTGATTACGATTTGATATTAAATTCCTTTCAAACTCAGTTATTATTTTTGTTCATTATTATTAAAGAGTTAGAGTCCAGTTTTTGATTATTATAAATTTGAGATATTAAATTTTTGAAAAAAGCAGAGGGGTAGAGTGTGATAGAATTAAGTAGTTAGCAGTAGTTAGTTCCACGGGTCGAGGAGAGCTCCCCGTGAAGACTCTGCCCCGATCTGCATTAAAGTTTTCGAGTCATTTTTCTTATTAAATTATTTTCACAAGTTTTATTCAAAGAATTTTGCATTAAAGCTTTCGAGTCATTCTTCTTATTCAATTATTTTCACAAATTTTCAATCAAAGTCATTTTTATTCATTATTGTTAAAGAAACCTAAAGATTTTACTTATTGAGATATTTTCTGAGAGTTCATTTTTAAGAATATATATTTTTGTCATTACTAGAGTCGAGTTTTTGATTATTACAAATTTGAGAAATTGAATTTTTGATAAAAGCAGAGGGGTAGAGTATGATTCAGTGTGCAAAGTTTGCACACTGCCATCCGCGCCGGTCGTAATATTTGTCACCACTGGCTGCATTTCTAGTTCCGCGAATTTATTAATAATCTAAAATTCATTATCTTTGTGTGTCTCGGAGACACGTTTTCTAATGCCGTATAGGAATTTTATTATCTAATATAAAATCAAAAAGTTAAAGCAGCTAAGTGACTCGCGAATCGCGTCGTACATCGCCGTCTTTGTACGAATCTATTTAAAAACAATCATTGAACCAAGCATTTGTTAGAAGGAATATTGCCATAATTTTATGCATAAATTGCATTTTATATTAGGATGTCTTATCTTGAAATTCTTTTCAGCCGTAACTAACTTGGATCTATTTAAGATCATTTCGCGTTTGCAATGAATTTCTATTTTCGCGTATTATCAGTCAAAGCGGTCGTGGAACTACGAAACATTATTTTTGCGCGTCGGTTTTTCGCGAGGAATTTTCGTAATTTAGTGTATTAGTTTTGCGGAAATACTCGCGAACGTGGACCAAGAAAAATATATTCGCGCGCGTATCGCGTATTTTCTTTCAATGAATTTTAGAGTCATGCGATCACTTATTCTCTATGACGAAACCCACGGAAATTGTAAATAAATTTAGTGTTGCGAAAATTATGTAAATTCGGTCGTTTCTTTCCATACCGACCAATGTTGACCGCGCGTGACAAGTAGTCTTTTCTCCCTTTATTAATTATAGACTCAAGATTGCGATACGGTAAAATTACAATAAGTAAAATGAGCTAATCAGTCTTCTTCCAGCTTTGCTTTTAGAGTTGCGTTATCTTAGAGAAATCGCCATTTACTCACCTTGAATGGTTTGTTAAATGGCGAGAAATCTTTTTTGCGCCGCGCTTGCATTTTTCTCGATTCTATGTAAACTCGCAAAGTAACTTCTAGCTTATAGTATTCCAATTAATTACAAAAATGTAAAACATGATCCCCTGTGGGTCGGGGAAAGAATAGACCCACGGTATTTCCTGCCTGTCGTAAAAGGCGACTAAAAGGGACGTTTTGGTCACTATAGTGTCAAAACGTTAGTTTAAGGGGATATCATACGTCAATTTCACTTCGTTTGTCATCGACCGACTAGAAAACGCGACTTCTTTGCTCGTTCCGCGTTTTTAGCTTCTTATCAATTAAACATTTTTACCTTCAATAACATAGTTTCAGTTTTTAACTTTTAACTTTTAACTTCAACTTTTACTTTCAACTCGTAGCTTCAACTTTTACTTTCAATACTTAGCTTCAGTTTTCAATTTTTAGCTTCAGTTTTTTAAACTCATTTTAATAGTAGAGTCACTTGCTCGTAATTTGCGGCGTTCATCATACCCCTACGTTAAAACAACACGAGAAACGGTGTAGTCGGCCAGATAGCCTCACGGCTATCTGGTTAAATCGCGGTCCTGCGATATATTCATGGAGCGTGGCTTTCGTCGGATCATGGTTCCGCCGGTATCTTTGGGTGGCCTAAGGTTGTTTGGAAAGGTGAGCCCGAGTTCGTTCTGGGGACCTGTACACTGGTGGACTGCTATTTGGCGGGGTATGGGACGTATCAGGCTTATCGGTGGCGGCCGGACCGATTAGCCTGATATGGCTTAACCCGTGTACAGTTCGATTTGATGATCTATATCTTCGGATATATTTCATCTTCGATTTGTCCCTGGTTCGGATCTTTCGTGAGGCCCTTTCCTGTAAATCGACCTTACGTTTATCCCATCGTATCGGTTAACCATGGTTTGGCGGGAGTCCCGGTTCGTGGGTACTTCTCAGGACCGTGGTACGAGCCACCGCGTAAGTGTGTAAATTGTTTTTCCGTCGAGTTATGGTTAACGTCTAGAGTCACCCGCGTTAGTCTTACCATGAGGTTGCTTTTCTGGTTTGGTCGACATTTTCATTCTCGTCTATGTTATTTGTTTTATTCGCGTCTCGCGGGAAATTGGCGTTTGATGGTGATGGGTTTGTGTTTGTTATATTGAAACTGGTTTCAATATTTCGGCCACGATCGCATTGATAGACGTATCTTTGAGATCGTGGTTATTAGCTTCGCGATCGCGGTCGCGTGATATCTTTACTTTCCTTCTGAAAGTAAAGATTATGTTCGTTATCGTTTAAAGGAGGGAGGATGGGAGCCGTGGATAGGGTGGGTCTCCATTAGTAGCAACCTCCACGTGGTGAGACCTGGATCGATATTATTTGCATCGATCGATAATGAAATTTATCAATATTTTTTTGTAAGTCCGATGACCCATAGTCGTTTATATTGAAATGTATCGCTTCGATGCAAATGGTATCGAGCAAATTGGCTACGAGTAGTATATGTATGTATATCTCGTGTTTGCTTTTACTACAGTCAGAAGAAACCTAAATTCAACCCGTTTTTTGATTGCCATTTGCTCAATTTTTGAGATGGCGACCTGAAACTTGTACCATTGTTTTAGTTAGGAAATTCTACGGCAGATCAACCTATAATAGTTGTACTTTTCGAAAATTTAATTTTTCGCAAAAATCTGAAGGGGGTAGGTCAGGATTTTTTGCGATTTTCGTAAATCTCTCGCCATTTCCGTAATTCTTGAGCTATTAAAGTGATCCAGGGCGTTTTGGACGCGGAATCCGAAGCCGAATAAGATGCAGAAAGAATCAGATTGATATCTCAAAAATTGTGGAAATGGCGAGTGATTTACGAAAATCGCAAAAAATCCTGACCTACCCCCTTCAGATTTTTGCGAAAAATTAAATTTTCGAAAAGTACAACTATTATAGGTTGATCTGCCGTAGAATTTCCTAACTAAATCAATGGTAGCAGTCTCAGGTCGCTATCTTGAAAATTGTGGAAATGGCAAGCGAAAAACTGGTTGAAATTGACGAATTTTCGCGATTTTCGTAATTCCTTCGTCATTTCCGTAATTTTTGAGCTATTAACATGGTCCAGGGCGTTTTGGACTCGGAATCCGAAACCGAAAAAGTCAGTGAAAGAATCATTTTGATATCTAAAAAATTGTGGAAATGACGGAAGAATTACGAAAATCGCGAAAAATCGTCAAATTTAAGCAGTTTTTCGTTCAGCATTCGCTCAATTTTTGAGATAGCGACCTGAAACTTGTACCATTGTTTTAGTTAGGAAATTCTACGGCAGATCAACCTATAATAGTTGTACTTTTCGAAAATTTAATTTTTCGCAAAAATCTGAAGGGGGTAGGTCAGGATTTTTTGCGATTTTCGTAAATCTCTCGCCATTTCCGTAATTCTTGAGCTATTAAAGTGATCCAGGGCGTTTTGGACGCGGAATCCGAAGCCGAATAAGATGCAGAAAGAATCAGATTGATATCTCAAAAATTGTGGAAATGGCGAGAGATTTACGAAAATCGCAAAAAATCCTGACCTACCCCCTTCAGATTTTTGCGAAAAATTAAATTTTCGAAAAGTACAACTATTATAGGTTGATCTGCCGTAGAATTTCCTAACTAAATCAATGGTAGCAGTCTCAGGTCGCTATCTTGAAAATTGTGGAAATGGCAAGCGAAAAACTGGTTGAAATTGACGAATTTTCGCGATTTTCGTAATTCCTTCGTCATTTCCGTAATTTTTGAGCTATTAACATGGTCCAGGGCGTTTTGGACTCGGAATCCGAAACCGAAAAAGTCAGTGAAAGAATCATTTTGATATCTAAAAAATTGTGGAAATGACGGAAGAATTACGAAAATCGCGAAAAATCGTCAAATTTAAGCAGTTTTTCGTTCAGCATTCGCTCAATTTTTGAGATAGCGACCTGAAACTTGTACCATTGTTTTAGTTAGGAAATTCTACGGCAGATCAACCTATAATAGTTGTACTTTTCGAAAATTTAATTTTTCGCAAAAATCTGAAGGGGGTAGGTCAGGATTTTTTGCGATTTTCGTAAATCTCTCGCCATTTCCGTAATTCTTGAGCTATTAAAGTGATCCAGGGCGTTTTGGACGCGGAATCCGAAGCCGAATAAGATGCAGAAAGAATCAGATTGATATCTCAAAAATTGTGGAAATGGCGAGTGATTTACGAAAATCGCAAAAAATCCTGACCTACCCCCTTCAGATTTTTGCGAAAAATTAAATTTTCGAAAAGTACAACTATTATAGGTTGATCTGCCGTAGAATTTCCTAACTAAATCAATGGTAGCAGTCTCAGGTCGCTATCTTGAAAATTGTGGAAATGGCAAGCGAAAAACTGGTTGAAATTGACGAATTTTCGCGATTTTCGTAATTCCTTCGTCATTTCCGTAATTTTTGAGCTATTAACATGGTCCAGGGCGTTTTGGACTCGGAATCCGAAACCGAATAAGTCAGTGAAAGAATCATTTTGATATCTAAAAAATTGTGGAAATGACGGAAGAATTACGAAAATCGCGAAAAATCGTCAAATTTAAGCAGTTTTTCGTTCTGCATTCGCTCAATTTTTGAGATAGCGACCTGAAACTTGTACCATTGTTTTAGTTAGGAAATTCTACGCCAGATCAACCTATAATAGTTATACTTTTCGAAAATTTAATTTTTCGCAAAAATCTGAAGGGGGTAGGTCAGGATTTTTTGCGATTTTCGTAAATCTCTCGCCATTTCCGTAATTCTTGAGCTATTAAAGTGATCCAGGGCGTTTTGGACGCGGAATCCGAAGCCGAATAAGATGCAGAAAGAATCAGATTGATATCTCAAAAATTGTGGAAATGGCGAGTGATTTACGAAAATCGCAAAAAATCCTGACCTACCCCCTTCAGATTTTTGCGAAAAATTAAATTTTCGAAAAGTACAACTATTATAGGTTGATCTGCCGTAGAATTTCCTAACTAAATCAATGGTAGCAGTCTCAGGTCGCTATCTTGAAAATTGTGGAAATGGCAAGCGAAAAACTGGTTGAAATTGACGAATTTTCGCGATTTTCGTAATTCCTTCGTCATTTCCGTAATTTTTGAGCTATTAACATGGTCCAGGGCGTTTTGGACTCGGAATCCGAAACCGAAAAAGTCAGTGAAAGAATCATTTTGATATCTAAAAAATTGTGGAAATGACGGAAGAATTACGAAAATCGCGAAAAATCGTCAAATTTAAGCAGTTTTTCGTTCAGCATTCGCTCAATTTTTGAGATAGCGACCTGAAACTTGTACCATTGTTTTAGTTAGGAAATTCTACGCCAGATCAACATATAATAGTTGCACTTTTCGAAAATTTAATTTTTCGCCAAAATCTGAAGGGGGTAGGTCAGGATTTTTTGCAATTTTCGTAAATCGCTCGCCATTTCTACAATTTTTTAGATATCAAAATAATTCTTTCACTGTCTTATTTGGCTTCGGATTCCGCGTCCAAAACGCCCCGGATCGTTTTAATAGCTCAAAAATTACGGAAATGGCAGGCGATTTACGAAAATCGCAAAAAATCCTGACCTACCCCCTTCAGATTTTTGCGAAAAATTAAATTTTCGAAAAGTACAACTATTATATGTTGATCTGACGTAGAATTTCCTAACTAAATCAATGGTACATGTTTCAGATCGCTATCTCAAGAATTGAGCGAATGCCAACCAAAAAACTGGTTGAATTTTACGATTTTTCGCGATTTTCGTAATTCCTTTGTCATTTCCGCAAATCGTTAGATATCGAGCTGAATCTTTCACTGTCTTATTCGGCATCGGATTCCGCTTCCAAAACGTCCCGGGTCATTTTGATATCTCAAAAATGCCGGAAATGACGAAGGAATTACGAATATCGCGAAAAATCGTCAAATTTAAGCAGTTTTTCGTTCGGCATTCGCTCAATTTTTCAGATAGCGACCTGAGACTGGTACCATTGAATTAGTTAGGAAATTCTACGTCAGAACAACATATAATAGTTGTACTTTTCGAAAATTTAATTACTGTTCGAGAATTTAATTTTTCGCAAAAATCTGTAGGGGGTAGGTCAGGATTTTTTGCGATTTTCGTAACTCGCTCGCCATTTCCACAACAAAGACGTGTTGACTCGAGGACGTTCATTCGCATACTGAGGGTTACCGTTGCGCTTGATAATGTCAGGTCAAATACATACTTTTGACGCGTTTGCACGCAGCGTTTTTTTAATAATCGAGATACAACAATACTAGTTGTAGATTCCTAAAAAATAGTATATCTCGAATAGAGTATATTTCGTCTCTGCCTATACTTCAGTTGCAACAAAAAAGGACGAAATTACACCAGTTATTTGCTCGTCTAATAATAACAAATTTATATCTTTGAAACATATATGTACATATTTCTTTTAGGAAAACTGGCCTCAGCTGTATTCTAGTTATTTAAGGATTTCTGAATAAATGGATTTATATTTTAATAAACTGTCAGTAATTTTGTACCTCATTTTAATTTTAATATAGATTAGGTTAGTTTTAACCCTTTGCACTCGGATTAAATTTAGGGATGGGTATCGTACTGCTCGGAATTAATTTCCGTCGATAGAGCAGGGATACATAACACGCAAGTTTAGGATGTATAAACAAGATTTAGTAATTTTTTTGAAAACTTTAGATATATCTTTATTCAATACACTCATCTAGTGATATGTTTTTGTATAAAAATTATGTTTTATAATTCTCCTTCGTGTGATACTTTTCAAAACACTCTCCAATATAACTTTCTTTTTGCCATTTTGGGGGATAATTTTGGAATATTTTAAGAAGAGAGAATGTATAATTACTGTTAAATACAATTTATAAAATGTTCTTTGGAATTCTACGAGGTATTGCCGAACGTTGTCGATTTCATTAGGTTCAAAAGAGGACTGACTCGCCGCTGCGTCTTGCATGGCGAGCGCTGGGTGACAACATTTGTTTAGATTGGATTTCGTTATCTCCAGTCGATGGAGCACTGTATTAGTTCGTGAATAGGTTCCTAAGGCATTGAGGTTCTTGTAGGAAAAGTGAAATCTGATACATGAATGCATACAGTATACGATTCGTATAGTTATTTGCTGTGGTGGCTGAGAGCAGACATACGAGCGGAACGGTAAAAAGGCTTTGGTGGCTGAGAGTAGACATACGAGTGCAAAGGGTTAATACATATATGCATACATATATATATATATGAAGTGGGCAATACAAAATTTTAATAACATAGTACCTAGTTCGGCCACTATGTCGCCTCGATCGATGCGACGGTCCTGCCGCCTGGATCTTAAGTCGGCGTAACTTGAGTTTAATTTTTCCATTAGAGCTTGCCCTCCCTGGTTCTCGATCAGATGTGTGAGTTTCTTACGCATTACTAAAACTGACGTGTAGTGGCGAGAGCAAGTAGTGACATCTAGACACTATCCGTCTGTTTTGGAACTAAAAAGCTTCCTAAATTCCCCATAACAGTGTCCTCTCCCTGACTCTGCCTGACTCTGCCGCATGGCAAGCAATGGCAAGGGACGATTTGTCGCAGCTGTTGATACTTCAAGGTGCAATCAAACGCATTACGCAACGTTCACAGTGGTTCACAGCTAGAATGTTTGTAAATATAACCATGTACACCTTGTTTTAATGCATTTTCACATTACAGAAGTACAATCATTTTATGTACTTTGAAAGACGGAACATCATTTTTATAAAATGTCCGAGAGAAGTAGTATGGAAAATTTAAAGGTAATCCTGACTCAAGAACGATACGTCAACATTTTATATGGAAGAGAATATCGGCGAAGAATGTCATAATGGACTTATATTTCAGTTATCATTTGATCCATCGCCTATATGGCCTGATGTCAAAACTGAGCTAAGGGAATATATCGAATGTATAGACAAACTTCCAATCCACGACTTAGATCATGCTCAGTGCTATTGGCCCAGGGTGCCGGACATTCTTTCCCTATTGAATTTCGATTTAGCACCAGTGGGCTCAACACTAAAATTCAATCGTGACCCTCGAACTGGCAAACTTGGAGAAATGCAGGAAGTCATTTTAAAATCTGTAGGAGAGACTGCATGCAATTCAATGTCCATGACTCGTGCACCAGGATCTCTTACAGATGGTGTCAGAGGTGATCGTTATACATTCAATGTTAACTCTATTAATAACACAGAAATTGAAGCAAGTTCTGAAGTATTGATATTGATAAATCAAATTTTGTACAGGCAATACTAGCAATATTCCATTTTGGCCGGGTGGTTTGGACGAACCCGAAATGATAGAAGATCCATCAATGGAGGTCATTGACTTTGAAAAGAATTTAAGAACATTGGCAAAAGGGTTTAGTGCAGGTGTAGAATTTAAAAACGACAATTGTACTCCGAAAGAAGAGGCAGAGGAACAATGTTTGCCTTTAGACTCAGAGAAATTGGAAACAAAAACCGAAGATGATAAAATTAATTTAATGGCCATTGTACACGAAGAAGGAAGTACACTCGACGTATGGGCAAGCCCAAAAGAGACAAAAGAAATAGTTACAGAACCTGTAGACAATCAGACAGCACCCTTAGACGATATTAGTCCCCTATTGGAGGACTCGCATATGCCTATATTAAAGATTTCCGAAAAAAAATCGGATTCCGTGAAATCACAGTGGGCTGAGCAATTAGATGTATCTATTCCAGTAACTGACTTCGAGAGACGTATTCCTGATCCTGCAATGACATTTCCTTACGAACTTGATACTTTCCAGAAGCAAGCTATTCTTAAGTTGGAAGAAAATTCTAACGTCTTTGTTGCCGCTCATACATCGGCTGGTAAAACCACAGTAGCGGAATATGCTATCGCATTAAGTCAGAAGCATATGACGAGGTGGACTTTAATGGCGGCAACTTATTATTCTTTGTATAGACAATGATTTCTCGTGTTAATTACGATAATATAAATCGTTCCAGGGTTATTTATACATCTCCTATAAAAGCGCTTTCAAATCAAAAGTATCGAGATTTTAAAAGAAAATTTGATAGCGTTGGCTTATTAACAGGCGACTTGCAAATCAATTCGACAGCTTCCTGTCTTATCATGACCACGGAAATTCTACAGTCCATGTTATATTGCGCTTCAGAAGTCCTGAGAGATTTAGAATTTGTTATATTTGACGAAGTACATTATATCAATAATGATGAGGTAATATAATGTTGAGATTTCTTGACAATTCGGCGGTATGCAATTAGTTTTCCATACTCTATTCTAGCGCGGACATGTCTGGGAGGAAAGTGTTATTCTACTGCCTCAAAATGTGAGTATCGTAATGTTGTCCGCGACTGTACCAAACCCGATAATATTTGCCGATTGGGTTGGTCGTACAAAGAAAAAGAAAATGTACGTAATAAGCACACCAAGCAGACCGGTACCGCTTCAGCATTACCTGTACACCGGAACCGATGGTAAGACCAAAGACGACAAATTTTTGGTGCTCGATGGAAACGGTCAATTTATATTGGACGGGTAATACATTCGTATTTTTTTGTTTGTTTAAGGCAATTCTAATTTTTAAACTATGACATTCTAACACAGTTTTGTTTCAGATGGTATAAAGCGACGCAGGCCAAGGATCCAAAAAATCAAAATTCAAAAAATCCACCAGATGGTAAACAGGTGCGATATGCACAACGGATGACTCCGAAACAGGAACAAGTATTATGGAGCGCTCTTATAAGTCATCTTAAAAGCAATGTATAATCGAATTAGATCCTCCTAATGATCATGAATTACCCATTCACGTGTAAGAAAGTAATCGAAAATTTGTTTCAGAATATGTTGCCAGTCGTTGTGTTCATGTTATCGCGAAAGCTTTGCGATACGAGCGCAAGCCTGTTGAGAAACGTCGATTTCACAACCGAAAGCGAGAAATATAGTATCCGTACTTTCTTTCAAAACAATATAAGACATTTAAAAGGTACCGATAGGCAATTGCCTCAAGTCCTTATGATGCGTGAACTATTACAAAATGGCATTGGTATTCACCACAGTGGTATATTGCCTATTCTTAGAGAAATAGTAGAATTGTTATTTCAGAGCGGAGTAGTAAAGGTCAGTTTTATTCAATCGTTTTCGTTCATGTTTCGCGTGACCGTTTTTTCTTAATTAAATATTTCATTCCGGACGTATTGTAGTTGCTATTCGCGACGGAAACGTTCGCAATGGGTGTAAATATGCCTGCGCGCACGGTGGTCTTTCATTCTATAGTAAAATACGATGGTAATAACTACCGAATACTCCATCCCACCGAGTACATACAAATGGCTGGCCGTGCTGGACGCAGGGGCCACGATACAGCTGGAATGGTAATAGTAATGTGTCGAAAAGCAGTGCCGCATTTTAACGAAATAAAAACGATGATGTGCGGTCAAGCGCAAACTCTCGAATCAAAGTTTAAAGTGACATATTCCATGGTATTGAACCTAAGACGAGTAAACGAGTCGGTAAGCGTGGAGGCGATGATTCGTAGATCTTTCAAGGAATCGCCAGTGGCGTCGAAACAGAACGCGTACAAAATCGAATTACAAAAAGTGGAAAAGGAGCTTTCAAAATTACCGCCATTGACCGACATGCAGAAGAAGCTCTCCGAATTTTACGAAGTGGCCGTCGACTATCTGGAGTATATGAAATACCTGAATCCTAATTTGCTCGAGACGCAGAAGAAGGCGGTGAAAAGTTTAACTCCGGGCAGAATTTTGCTTATATCGTATGAAAGTCATTATAATAAATTAGCCTTGTTGCTTAATATCGTTGAGAACAAGAATGGGCGGCGATACACGGTGTTAGTACTTCAAAATTCGCAGTCCAAGTCCGAGGAAAACCCGGACCCTCCAAAAGTGAAAAATTTGTCAAAGTGGCACGATATTGTTGCGTTGTCGAAAAAAAAGATATTTGTACCCTCCAATGCTCCGTCAAGTGATGTAATCACTATATCAGCGTGGCATATATTGGAGATAACGAATTGCCAAGTTAAGGTGGATTGCAAATTCGTGCTTGGGAATTGGGAGCAGAGACAGATTCCAAGATTCAAGTAAGAAATCGTTCTAGATCATCGAGTACGTTTGTTATCGTTTCTAGATGCTACTAAGTCTCGTAATTATTTTCAGAGACGATCCTCCTAGTCAAAACTATGAAAACGCAGTTGAAGAATTGATGACAATATCTCGCAACGCTGTGCGAAAGCCTTCGATTTTACGGCCGTATCTGGACCTGAAATTGAAAAACGATTTCAACGCGAAAGTAGAACATCTGAATGACTTAAAGAAAACTCTTGACGATATGAAGTGCACAGAGATTTCAAATTTCGAAGAGCAATTTGTATCGGTGTTCGAACGAAGCGAATTGGAAAGTGAGAAAAAGAAACTCCAATTAAAGCTAAGTGACGAAGGTTTAAGTTTGTATCCCGATTATGCAAATGCTGTTGCTCTTCTTAAAGACTTGGGGTACATAGACAACGATGAAAGAGGTTCGTACTGTTAGACATCGTTTTTTCTTGTATTTAATACCGTTATAACGTGTACAGGAAACAACATAGAAATACATAAATTTCATTCAACATGGTATTTACAGTTGCATTGAAAGGCAGAGTCGCGTTGCAAATGGGAAGCAATGAATTACTGATTACAGAGCTCATTCTTAAGAATGTATTAACAGTACTACAGCCGGCCGAAATCGCAGCCCTCTTGTCGACTTTAATATTTCAACAACGAACGGATGTCGAGCCAAATCTTACGCCACACCTTAAAACGGTTTGATTTACTTGAATCTAGCATCAATACTAGTTGTAAATATTTTGCTGATTGAATGTCGATACATTCTTGTTCTTTAGGCATGCGAGGTCCTAAAAACGATATACGCGCAATTAGCCGCTTTGGAGCAACATTATCAATTAGCAACGTTGCAGCCGTTAAATTTCGGTCTAGTGGAAGTGGTTTACGATTGGGCTCAATCGAAATCATTTGCCGAGATCATGGAGAAAACGGACGTACAAGAAGGAATTATAGTTCGATGTATCCAACAATTAAGTGAAACGTTACGCGACGTTAAAAATGCAGCCGTGACAATAGGTGATCCTATGTTAAAAGAAAAAATGGAAGAAGCATCTACCGTTATCAAGCGAGATATCGTATTTGCCGCGTCTTTATATACTCAAGATTAAATGTTGAAGAAAATTTTCTATGTACAGTAACTTGTTTATATGTGTATTTTTATAATGCGTTCAGTTTTTATGAACTGTATACCGAACAGCGAAGGAGCATATACTTCTGACTCATGGTGAAGCTCGTGAACTGTATATATATATATATATACAGCTCGTGAACTGTATATATATATATATATATATATATATATCTTCTCTTTAGATGAGTTTGTACGTCGTCGATAGCGTTTTATTTATTCCTCAAGTACGAAAACGTTGAAGATATTCTTTTTCGTCCGATACAGTAAATTTCTTAACGTGTAGATATATGATACGAGTACGAGCAGACGGAAAAGAAATTTGTTAATAATATTGAACGGTCTTTTTTAATTTACAATGCTTACTGGTACAAAATATTATCCTACATTCAAATTCTGGTTATTATAGCGCCCGCTGATCCGTGTTATTAATACTTCCTTGACCTTTGTTCAATTCAGAAATGCATGCCCATTGTCCCTCGGTATTTTCACGCCAGAGAGACACTTTGTTGTCCCCTCCGCTAACAGCTAAAATGCCTCCCGTTAGCGACCAACTGACATTCCAAATTACATCGTCAAAGACATTAAGAATGTTCGGAGTCCAACTGGCATAATCGTTCGAGGTCCATACAACTACGCGACGATCTTGCGAACAGGATGCCAAGGCAGCTCTGGATGGTCCCACTGCCGGTGCCCACGCTACATCTCGTACCTTTTATTTAATCAATGGTAAAATAGAGATCATTTACTTTGCTATATTTTTACAAGTTCTCCCAGACATGCAAGCTTGTCGTTGTATTCTTACCCAGTCGCTATGTGCTTCCAGCTTCTTCTCTTCGATCCATCTGTCACCTTCTTCTTTCCAAATTTTAACTAAATTGTCACAACCTCCTGTTGCTAATCTCTTGATAGGACCATTTCTTTGCGTGCCAGTGGCATCAAAGCTAGGCTCTATAGCAGGACACCAACTTACTGCATTACAACCAATTGTATGGGCGTTTGGAATTTTCTGTGTATCCCATGTATCACCGTTATTAGTGAGTATAGAAACCGAACCATCGCAACTCCCACAAGCAAGGATCAGACCAAATTCGTGTGGTGCCCAAGCTACCGAGTTGACTGAAGAATCATGACCAGTATGTTCATAAATTTTTGTCCATTCTCCTAGTTCTTTCCAAATAATTACTTTTCTGTTAATGGGAATAATAAGGAATAATTTTATGGCAGTTATCAACTATAATTATAAGTAAATAAGTCGGTGTTCGGAAGGCAACAAATCAAAATCGTAACATACCGATCGTAACTACAGGAAGCCAGAAGATTTCCAAATTTTGGATGTGCCCAGGCAACCTGCCACACTGGCCCAACGTGACCCTTCAGATCGGCTACTAAACTCTGAGAACCATTCTTCAAATCGAAAATCTTCACCGAGTTGTCACTTGAACAAGTTGCTAACCTTAAACCGTAATAGTCCATCTCGGCGTCATGGATCATATCTTCATGTCCGGTATCGACGGTATTCAAAACAGTCACCATTTTTACACGGTTCCGTGTTCAGATTCTCTTAAAATACTCGGTAAAGAGCACGGAGGGATTTACTCTTAATCAGATAGAGATTCGGTAAAAAGGTTATGTTCTGCTGTGTCTGTCACTTACGTGGAAGCATATGCGCAGTGGCGGTTATTGCAACGCTCGCGCAGGAGATACACACATCACTGCGTTTAACCCCTCCATCAAAATTAAATCCACAATTTTTTAAATACAATGTAATTTTTATTACAGTCAATTCGCCCGTGCAGTATAAACCGGTACTAAGAGTTCAAGTTCGAAACATGCAGAAGTACAAATTTTCTTGAAGATGGAACATCTTTCGTGGCTTTGCGTTACCCTCGATTCAGAGCACAGTTAGAAATAGGGTGTTCCAGGTGATTACTGTTGTACAAGACTGGCTTAGCATTTTATCTCACGGATATCCGGCGAACAGTCGTCGTCAATTTCCGGTAACTTGGATGAGTCGTTGGAGCGTTAGAGGATCTGTGTCGTAATGACCTCTAACGTGTACACCTGTTAATCGCAAATACGATTGGAACACTGTACGCTCCACGATTTTTCTTTGATGGAAATAACGCGGATGTTCGGTTTGTCCCTTCCGGCGGTCTGATAATGACATTGCTTCCGGCGTCGCGTGGATAATTGATCTACATACGGATGCGTACATATGTATACATGTATGTACCATATGTATATGTATAAACATAGTAGCATATGCGTATAACACCCCAGGAGTTATAAAAATTGCAGCACGCGGTACGGTACGGTCGATCGACGGGCGATTCCTGTTACCGTTAATAACGTTTACCCGTGGTAGCGGTAACGAAATCACGACTGGGAATTGTTTATCGATCGCGAATAGTCGGAACGTTGATCCCTCGGTGAATCAGAATCCCCCGATGGTACGAAAGAAGAAACGGAAGTTAATTGATCACTCGGCTTCCTTCTGTTGATCTTCCGCGTTGCAATAACTTTCGAGTGTGTACTTTAACGAGTCGACTGTATGACTGGTATATATGTATGTCGGAAAGGAAATGAAAACCTTCTACGGGGAAACTTTACGCCATGGTAAGTGTATAGACGGCGCGAGTACTTTGTTACGTACGTATGTATATGTATACATATATGTACATATATACATATATATATATATATATATATATATATATATATATATATATAAGCTAACGTCAAAGAACTCTTTGTATTAATAGATCAATTTAGCTAATGGAAATCGAGTGCCGTGAGAAAGTGTCCCGTTCAAACGGAAGTTCAGGGCGAAGGTTTCAGAGGTTCCAGTTGCGAGGCTCCGTGCAGGTCGTCGGACCGTGTACACGTCAGTAGCGTGGTAAGATCCGGGCGAAGGAGTATCAGTAAGAATGAAATGGGGAATGTCGGTCACTGGGCCTTTCTTCGCCACGACGGTTACTTCGTTTAGCGCCTCGGGGCCAGTTAGGAATGTTGGAAGAGCACACGCCGAAGAACCTTTCTGCTCCTCCCTCCTCCTCCCCCCCCCCCCTCCCGGGCTCCGGTCTCTATGTTCCTTCCCACTTCTTTGAATTGGTAACACTCCTGGCTGCGATCTTACCGTGTGTAGACAACGTACGTGTACAACGTTGCTGAAATCCTTCAAAGTAAATTTTCTGCACAAAGCGCTGCGTCAGGTATAACACGTGAAACATGCGTATGTCGTTAGCAGATGTGTATTTTGTATATTCTTGGATGACATTAATTCACGTACCCTTTGACGTCGTAGAGAGAATAGAGAGAATGAGACATGCATTGTAGAGTACTCTTATTCACAGAGGGAAATTTCTTTCGTTCTAGCTGGTAGTTATTTCATTTCATGATTCTTGCTTTTTCCGACTTTGAGCCCGCGAGGTGGAATTGCCGTTCGAGCGTTGCTTTTTCTGCGAATCGCTTGAAAACCGTGAAGGATTCGAAGTAGTTTTCGTACGTTTCCTCCCGATCTAACGAGAGCAGCGAGCAAGTATGCACGTGTGTACGGCTACGTATGTACACGGGTGCGGTTTACCGCATATTTTCATGGGTATAGTCGGGATAACGCGCGAGTACCGTAAAGGTGAAGAAGCGGGTCGTTCCTAGATCGAATTCCACACGTACCAGCTCGAACCACGTTAATTTTCAACGTGCTCGCTAGAATTACACCGGATCCTTTCGGTAAGAAAAATGGAAGTAATGGAAGATGGGTGTGTGCAACGAGTTCGTCTGTCTGTCTGTCTGTCTGTATGTATGTATGTATGTATGTAGAGCGGCTGTGCGTGGTGTGTGCACGGCCCTGGCGATGCAGTCGCGGGCACCGCTGCAACCGCACTTTTTCGTATCTACAGGCAATACTACGGGAGTACCGTAACGTTGAGCGACCGATACGTTCCAGAATCGAATTCCGGACGTGTCCGGGTAAGCCGCATGAATTTTTCCCAGACCTCCCGTCGGGTACTACGCCGGATTCTTTTGAAAAAAACCGTGGACGGCGAAGAGAACATCTCCGGGAGAGAGGTCCGCGCGCATCCACGTTCCGGTACTACACAGACGGTGCCTCGGTAAAGGCCGTTGACTGCGGGAACGTAATTCCGGCTGGTTTTGGGTCATCTGGTCGATCGATGGTCCGTTTCATCTATTATTGAAATGTAACCACCGGGTAGAGGATCATAAATTTCGTTAGTTTTCTTCTCAGACCGCGAAGATGATATCGCGCGTTTAATTGGCCACCGACTTCCCCCGATCGATTGCTCTTCGACTCGCGTAACTATTATACATACTTCGTCCTGGGATCGGTGCCGTTCGCCGAAGGTAAAATTAACGACGAATCGTTAGCTTATTAATCATTGAAAGTTTTGCCCGACAGACGTATCTGTCGTACGTATCTCGTGAAAAGTCTGCCATGTGGCAGAGACCTGTCGCAAGTTGCTTCGCGACATCGTCGGGCAGTAGCGTGTACGCTTCTAGTCAATTCCCCGAATAATTGGCTTTTGTTCGTCAGGAAAAATGTTTGGCGAGAGCGGATGAAACTTTGATTCGGAGCCGGTCGTTTCGCGGCGTTACGTCGCGTTGACCAGTGGCGGCCGTACGTTGTCTGGGCCGGAGAATTCTAGAAGGGGGTCATCATACGAGGCCGGCTCCGCCGAACGCACCGAGCCAGGACAGTGTTCGAACGTCATTCGGCGCGGGCAGAGCAGCGAAAGGCGCGTTAACTACGAACCACCACCACCTACGGATACCGCAAACTCGACTCGAAAGCACGGAACGAATCGCATCACATGCGACATAGTGCAACCCTCGTTACACACTAACGGTATTATTTCGTTGTGGCGCAAAAGTGTCGGAGCAAAGAGAAACTTACATTGTGCTATAAAACAGTTCGTGGTGAGACACGGATTAATTTTTCCTACACGTTTCTTCGCGTGCGGATAACTGCAATCGTGGTGAGTTGAACTTGATTTTATTTTCTACATTTGCCTATCGATTTTTATTCTTTTTCATCGATCTTTCGTGTGCGACGGAATTGATTTGTTTACAATAACTCCTTGGCATTCGTCGCGAAAGTTTCAAGTTGTTCTATTTCGAAAAGGGCGTACAGGATTTTACGTACATTAGCTTCTACGGGAGAGTGTTTAAACGATCTTTAGACTATTTTTTTAACGCGTTCACGCCGTCGAATAAAGAAGATTTTTCTTCGCATGGTTATTCGCTGTTTTATTTATGAGAGGAGAAATTCGTTCTCGCTGCGGGTACTTTGTGTGGTGCTGTCTGAGCGTGGAAGCCGTATAGGTATACGTATACAATTAGTTTCCTCTCTGTCGGTCGGGCCAATTAAAAAAAGATTTCACGAAATGTGAATTTGATAAAATTTCAATTTTCACAAAGAGAATTACTGTTTCTCCGTTTTCAATTTGGTATCACTCATTGTCAGTGCGAGAAACATTCCCGCTCAAGCGGTTTACGTAAATAGTCGTTATTCTTAGGATTCTATGAATGCTTATGAAATTGCAAAAACTTTTGATATCCGAATAAGATCAATGTTTTTATGCACGTGCGCTGTTTGCGAACATTTTCTCGATTCATCTTGATCCAGTAATTACTATAATCTCGGGGGTATTAGAAGAAGCAGTTCGCGCTCGCGTTTTCTTACGGGTGCACGTGAAAATCGTACTATTGCGTGGTGTATAAATCTTGACGGTGGTCGACGTGAATTACAGAGTCAATTAATTCCCGTGAAATCTACGGTACATGTCCACTTGTGCGCATACTTTCTAAACGGCAGCGAGAATGCAATTTCTATGTACATACATAAGCGTTTTCCTGAAACCGAGCAATTTGTGGTCAGTTAGTTTGCCAGTTTAATGCTCGAGCTGAAGAATTCGCAACGGCGTTTCACGTAGAGCTTTCAATTGTGCACAGGGTATTAATTATATGTAATTGTACCTTTATTGCATGCGCCCTTCGTTTCTGTTTGCTATGTGGTGTTTTTGTTTGACAACTTCTTACCGCGCACCGGTCATGTTCGCTACAATTGGGCTTATTTTATTAAGTTTATCGATACAATAGAAGCCATTGCATCGCATATCGAGTTTATAGAACATTAGCGTGAACGTATTTTATACGATAATTGTCAAACGGGTAATGACATTGGGAAATATACCAACAGACAAATAACATGTACTGTTTGCAACATTCCGCATTTCTCGTTGGATACTGTTTAAATAACGTAATTGCAGATTGTTCAAGTCAGTTTATCGAATGAAATTTTCCATGAGATATTCGTGCCTCGATATAGGTAACTGTTTCGGCATGTTTTATGCTCAAAGTGTACAGTATTCCTGAATCAACTACTTCGTAGTCACTGACCTTGCCCGTTCCTTTCATAAGTGCTACAAAGAATTTCCAATAGCGTTTCACGAAGAAAGCGGTTATGTACTCGCGGTTCGCTTCAAAGAAACCGTTTATTTTCTTTTGTGAAACCAACCACAGGCATTAAAGATGCGGTTCTGCGTTTCCAAAAGCTTTTGGCCAGGAATTAGATTCGACCGCGATCGCCTCGGTACACGAGCACTTTAATTGTTAAATTAATTTCACAGAAATCGTCTCGCGTATCCTTCTTGTCCGGCTGTCGGATGATATAATAGGGTGGTAAACGTGATATATGAATATTTTCAAACTTCAGGACTTTGCTTGCACATGTCGATCGCTAGGGAAAATCTGTTTCCATATTCAGAAATCGGTATGTCCTCGATTTTAAAAGGAAAGGAGCGCACCGGTCCTGCGGAGTATATTTTTCATCCGGAAAACTAGAGTATTCTCGACGTTCGCTCGTCCTCTCGTTCGTTCATCTATCTGTATGTACATACGTACATATGTATTCACTTTATTTGCGCGTCGTACCACTTACAAGATACATTGTACTAGCAGAAGAAGGGTCGCCGGGCCTGCCAAATAGAAAGCACTAGTCGTGCACTCGTATATTGCGTCACATGCTCGAGGAATATTCGAGTATCCCATTATTTTTTCTTCGCACGCCCATTCGCAGTTTTCAAACATTCCTTTATACGTGAGCACGATGCGGAATGTGTCGGATAGAAAACAGTACCATTAGTGGTGCGTGGAAAACGTGTGTTTCCACGCGCGCACGGTAGCTTTCTACGCGAAAGAAAGATCAGATTCAGAAATGATCTGGAACATGCGATACCTCTTGGAATAGTTTCCGTGTAATTCATCGAGTCTGGACAGCTTGGTGAGAAACAAGGATGTCGTATCGGCATGCTAATCAGATCGGAACAATGACGATATAGTTGCGTATCGTTGACACCGATTTTCCATGCAGCACGTCGCTCTTTGTCCTCTAAGAATGTTTACCAGCCGTTGCCGGCGCGGCGTTTCAATGACAGAATGTTGTAACTCGTGCAGATTAAATCGCACGTATATGCGAATCGATTACGAATTCTCTGCGCTCCCGTTGAGAAAACCTAACGAGGAAAGACCTCCGACGTCGTTTTTGGCTTTGGAATAGCGCAACAAACGTACCGAGAGCCGGCTGCAAAAACAACGTACGCGAAGACGGCACAGAAACGTGCATTCGTTAGCTTCTGTACAAACGGCTCCGCGTTTCGGTTAGAATGTTTTTTTTACCATCGTAAATGGAGTCACCGTACATGCTCTAACAGGGTGGCAGAGTGTGTAGGTAAAAGTTTAGATTCAGATAAGATTTTACGCGCGCAGGCAGACAGACTAGAGTATGTATGTATGTACATATTCACTGAAACGAGGCGAACTAATGACAGTGCGGCATAACGATGCCTAGAAAGAAACATGTTCACAAAGACAGAAGCTTTCCCGGTTCGTGTGTCAGTGTCGTTTGTTACTTATGAAACGTGCACACCGTAACAGTCTAACGGCATGTAGAGCGACGCATTAGCAGCTGCGACGAATAATGAAAAGCCGAAGCGAAAAGTTCTCGAGGCAAGATGTAGAACTCCTTCTAACCGCGGAATATGCATATTCCGTCGCTAAACGTCTTCCGGCGTGAAACGCGATGGATATTGTTGTCGGGATGCAGACGAATATTGACCACTTTTCAACGGATTCAATGGGAACTTGTTGAAAAGCTTTCACACAGAAGGCGCATACAGGTACGGAACGCCAGATGGTATTCGGTGTTCGCTGTGTTTCCGGTCGTGCGTTACAATTTCATCGTAGTTATCGCGATACCGGTGGTTATGCGTTTCGTTAAAAGGTGTATCGTATATTACAGCGTACGCGATAACTTGTTAGATTCGTTGGACCGGGATACATACACGTGTTCGTCTATATCTCGTCGTAGAGCGACGAGACTTTATTACAATCGAGAGCATATTTGTACCGCTGAGCTACTTGTCAGCTCAAACAAGGATGTAAGAGGATACGGAGGCTTTTTTCGTGACCCGCCGCGAAGAGTGGGCCACTCTTCAATTCCGGTATACGACGTCTTCGTTTCTTATTCACGATTTCCAACGGACGACGACCCGGAGATCGTCGGTTCCCCGGAGGAGAGACGGACGTTGATTCGCCCGCCGCCGCTCCCCCTTAAAAGTACCTTTTTATGAAAGTGTTCCTCCTCCGATGACGCAGACCGGAATGTCATACGTGGATTCGTACGCGTATGACAATAGAAAGTTAGTTTGCGAGAGAGAGAGAGAGAGAGAGAGAGAGAGAGAGAGAGAGAGAGAGAGAGAGAGAGAGAGAGAGAGAGAGAGAGAGAGATGCCCGTTCGACCCGGAAGGAACTTGGATGACGAAGTGACCTACATCCGGTATACATATTAGTCTTGAGAGAGCGGGTAATATTCTCGCATATGGACCGTCGTTCGCCATAGCTCGGAATACATACTTCCGAACGCTTGGCAGAATATCTCTGACGATTATTCCTGAGGTCTCGCCGATTAGCTATTTTCACGATTTGTTTACTTAATCGCGAGCGTGGATAAGCAAGGTGCAATCGTATCCCGGATAATAGTTTCGCGACGAAAGTAGGAACGATAGATGCAACGATAAGACAACGAAATTAGTGATGTAATTACGTAGAGGTCCTAGCGATCGAAGCCACGTTATATACAGTCTTTCTCGATGCATTATTCATACGACAGGATACACCCGAAATTTGAAGGCTTCCCAAAGGGTGTAACCGCCGGTAATTTCACCGTCGAACAGCTTTGGCCCGGTCGTCGTATGAATCACGAAATAACGTACATAAAAGAGGACGGGCTATATACCCTTTTTCCACCGGGTGCACACGTACCGCATTATGTATATATGTATGTATTATACAATTTGGGGCGCGTAATCGGTAAGCTGTTATTAAGAAGATTAAATGCATTTTTAACAGCGTCGGAAAGAAAGACGACTACTGCCCGAGATATTCAGATAAAAATTCGACGTGAATAAAGTGACGAGAAAAATGTACGAAGACAGCTTTTCTTTTTGTCTTTAATCATGTTTGTACGGCGAACGCTCGACAGTGGGTACAATGAAAATACCCGTGAGCGAGAATGAAAAAAAGAAATGTCTTAGTCGAAGTTGTAACGAGGAACAAAGGGAAAGAAAAGAAACGAAAACGGTCTGACAATTCGTAGATCCCGAAGCCGACTTCGCCTCATGAATAACGTAGAAGAACGCATTAGAATATTCCCTCCGGCATAACGAATAAGGAGACATAACTTCCATTGTTATTCCTCCTTTTAAAGGCGGAGAATTCGAACCCGCGATACATCCGCGGTACGTGACTTTATCTTGAGACGAGAATACTACTTTCCGAAAGTGGTACTTGGTTGGTGAAATTAAAAGATTATTTTGCCGTCTGCCTGCTACGGGGATCGTACGACAAAGCAGCGAATCGTGCAGCCGTCCCCGTGTTCTTGAATCGCAAAGTTAATCGTAACGTTAGAGAGCACTCTCTCCAATCAAGCGGGCTAAAGGGAACGATCCGCGTCCACGGATGCGAAACGTTCGCGTTAAATCCCATCCCAGTGAAACGCAATTTATCTCCGACTTGTGCGAATCAAATCGATTAACTTGATCTCAACGAAATTTCAGATATAGCGGCCGACAACAAAATCACTTGATGCGCTGAGGATGCGCCGTGATTTCTGCAACGGTGGGCTTGCCTGCGCCGTTGTGTGGGTGTCATCGACCTGTCTACTTCTGCTATCTTTCTCGTCATCGATCACAGCCGGTACGTCTTTTTTGTTACTTGTTTTCGAGCGAGAAAACGTTATTTTATTTCTAGCGATTCTCTCGGTTCTCCCTGTTCGTTCGACCATAATGATTGGTCCCGAATTATTGAAAGAGCGGCCATTAGCAAACAATGGGAGCTCTGCCGCGTTCACGTTCGGCACTGGAACGGGGAGGGTGGGACGTGCTGGAAAAAAAAGGAAAGGAAAGCAAGCTCTCGAAACGGGCGTGCATCTGCATATAATGCGACGTTGCGAACGTGATCTGATTTCGAGAATCGTCCACGAGCAGATTCGGTCTTCGTGTTGCGAGAACCAGCCGCGAAAAAGCCGGCTACTTTTGTCGAGAAGCTTTTCGATGTAACGCTTATGCCGTAAAAGCTGTAGCTGCAACGAGAACCAAACGAACGGCGAACGGCGAACGGGGATTGGGGATCGGTGATCGGGGATCGGGGATCGGGGAACGGGGTCCGTTCTTAACGTTTCGAGGGACACGTATCTGCCGCGGGTAGGGAGAAGAAACGCGTTAAAAAGTATTAATGAAATGTTTACCCCGAGCGATAAATCGAAGGATGGAATTGAAACTATAAAACTTGTCGAATTTCAAGATGCACTCGAATCGACCCACGTTAGTAGATGCACGAATACATGCATACACAAGTGCAGACATACCAGATTGGCATAAACGGCGTGTCGATACGTGTGACAAGCGAGCACCTCCAATCAGTGTGGTAATTATTTGTCGGGATTGTACAGTGGTATTCCATGTATATGTAGGTATATTGTCGCAGATAAACTTGATGTACTTAACGAGACGTTAATTACGAGGTTAAATCGTCAGTTGGGGGAGCAACGATGCTTTAGCCGGATAATCGATTCCCGATGTGTTACAACAGGCATACAGGCTCTTCTCAATAAATATCGGGGCCAGGCCGATTTGCATGCTAGAGCCAATAACAAATTGAATTTCTCTCTCACCTTTGAAATACATATGTAGATTCCATTACCTTTCATCCTCCAACGTTACACATTTTATAATTCCTTTTTTACTTTTCTTTCTCTGCCTCGTTTCGCAGCCCGCTCTCTTCTTTCTCTTCTTTTCCGACATTTGACATTTGTTCTTTTCCTTTTTGCCCTTTCCTCTTTCTCCTTTCCACCTCTCCGAAATACACCTCGTCGGCACTTTTACTCACGGCTGTCCTCGAAACGCGGATGCGGAAGCCGCACAGATGGACGTGACTAACTCGATTCGTTAAACAGTTCTGCCTGTCCAACGATTGCCGATTCTTCGCGAGTAACGAGTGTATGTATGTATGTATGTACAATACATACCCTTGTACATACTTTAGACGGATCAAGAACAATCGTGTTCCGCACTGTGATCTGCATCGACTTAACATGGGTTATGTTTATACCGATATTATTGTTGCAATTACGCGCACGATGGAGAAACATGTAATTCGATTATTCTACCGACTTTCCTCTAAAGTAGTACGCACCAGCTTTTACACCATGCGGGTCCACGATGATAATGTAATTATATTTACCAGAAGGAGGCAGCGTATTCGGGAAGTAGAGACGAAATACGAACTGTAATACCAGTAAGTACGTGAAGAAACGACCTCTGTACCTTCGAAATTCGCTGCGAATGTATTTTAAAAATGACCGACCCTCTTCGCAGCTGTTCCATGTCAGGGGCATCCTGTCGTAGCTTTGTTCATTGATGCGTAACGTGCTACAACCATGAACCGCGAATGTCGTAATGGCAAAGCTCACCTACTCGGACGAAAATTAACGCAAAGCCCCCCAAACGGTGTGTGGGAAAAGCGAGGAGAAAGAGGACGGTGTCCAACGAGCCGGAAATTTGGGTAATCGGATGCGCGGATAGTTTCACTACGGTTTTATGAAATCCCTAACAGCATGAAATCGTGCCGAATAGAGAGTCAAAGTAAAAACCGTAGATACCTGTACAATTGACACGCTATATGTATATGTATGTACGTATGTATGAACGAATGTACATACATACGTATAGCTACGTGTCGGTGAACTTTCTCTACCGGATATATCCGATCGAAAATTGTTTCTATCGTACGCATACCTGTTTTCATTTTATACTGAATTTTGTGACTCGTTGACAGGACTACTTTTAAAATGCTCCTGTGGATCTCGTCGAATCGTTCGCCACGTAAGTACGTTCCTTCGGGGCAATGAAAAAGGAAGGTCGCGTGACCAGACGTACTCGCTGTTAATCGGGAATTCTTCTCGCTCTTACGTACGAATCCCGGTAGCCCGTTCGTGTCTTTTCTTTTTATCCCTGGTACGTACGTACGTACATACATACATACATACATACATACATACATACATACATACATACATACATACATACATACATATGTATACGTACATAGTTTCTTTTTTCTTTCCTTCCGCCTACGGCAATGGCAACGAGAGCTCAAGTGTCTGATTGTGAGTCAGGCACTCTGGCGTGGAAGTGGCTGGAAACGGCTGGAAACGTGCTTGTAGCACGTTAGGTAAGCGTAGTAAGTGTGGCAGTAGGATGCGAGGAACCGTTAGGTCGACTCCGGCTATTTTTATTATCATTATCGTTGTGCTATACTTTAGTCCGAGCGTGCTCGAGAACGAAAGCCGTCTCTTTCGAATACCCGCGATCAGCTTATTCCGATTCGACCTATAAACGCGAACTTTCTGTCACGGAAAACTATAAATGCTAATGGGGAAAATACCAGGACACTCCGACGTGTGTCTCTGTGACACATTACATTTGTGATCACTGTGACACTTTTCACCGAATTCGTGTCAAGCCGGCAGCTGTGTAACACGAATCATTCGTGGGTTAAAAGTTGTTATCGATTAAAAACCCAATGCGATCGATATTTCAGAGCCGTCGTTAAAGACGCTGGGTCGATGTCCCTCCATCTTCGAGCACAACGTTTGCCCGGCAAGATCTCCGGACTGCAAGAATGATTTCGAGTGCCAGGCGTTCGGCGAACGATGCTGCAAAACTGCCTGTGGTCTGAGGTGCGTCGCCGGCGAACTCACAGGATGCGAGCAACTCGCGTTGGCGGCGGTCAGGAGGTCGCGTGCCCTAGGTCCTCGCGGACCGTCGCAGTTCGTACCAAAGTGTAACAACGAGACCGGCGATTTCGAAAGGATACAATGCGATCGACACAGAAACAGCTGCTGGTGCGTCGACGAGATCGGCGTCGAAGTACCTGGCACCAGAGGACCCGCCAAAGATACGATCGATTGCGACAGGCCTCGTCCGTGTCCGGCTCACAGCTGCCGAATGCTGTGCCCTCTCGGCTTCGAGGTCAGTGTAGATCGAAACGATCGAATTTTAAGTATACTCGAACGCTAAGAGAACGTTATATCGTTCGTTGCTGGACGTCTTGAGATAGAGTCGAGTTCTAAGGGTAGTAAGTTCTAAGAAAACACCGAATGCTTCATTATTAACGCTCCATTAGTAGATATCACCTTCTTTCGTCGGACGGAACTCTTGCGTGATTCTTGAGAAAAGTTTGCTAATGCAATTACTCTTGCATTAAAGTTGATGCTCTTACGCCCGACGGATTCCGCGGAAATTGTCAAGAATTTATACATATACATATATCGTTGGAATCGTTTTCGAGAGACCGAAGTATTAGTAAAGTTTACATAATAAAGTCTAGCTGTTTTGAACGATTCTTTGTGTGTTTATCTTCCAACGAGAACGTATTCAGGCTGGATCGGTCTATAAATAGCTACTTAGTCCGACGTTTTACCTTCGACGATCCTTTTTTTTTTTCTTTTTTTTCCATAAAAGATGACCATGCGAAAGCTACGTATGTACAAGGACCGGCGCGGATTCTGACCGATTAACCCATAGCATCCTATGGGTTAACCGGTCAGAATCCGCGCCGGTCCGTGTACATGCAACATATACGTATGGCCGTACGGTATACCACGATACACCCGTAGACGATGAAATAACGTTTCATGGGATAATAATACAATAATTTCTGTAACCGACAGATCGATCCGAAATCAGGCTGTCCCAAATGCGAGTGTCGGGATCCGTGTCGCGGTGTCGCCTGTCCGGGGACGAGTCAAACATGCGAGCTAGTCGAGGTAACGTGCGCACGTCCACCGTGCCCGCCAATTCCCAGTTGTCGTAAAGCGAAATCCCTCTCGACGATCTGTCCGGCGGGTGAACCGTTGCAAATCACTGATTCACCGAGACCGTTTCTCTGCGGTGATTCGCCCGGCAAACCAACCTGTCCACCGATGTACACCTGCCTCGTCGAGCCGAAGCAGGAGTACGGGGTTTGCTGTCCGTCGAGTATAAATTTAAAGAGACCCGGGAGCTGTCCGCTCGAAGAGACGGCGATCTGCGGCAATTCCTGCCAACACGATTTAGAGTGTCCCGGACCGCAGAAATGTTGTAAGAGCGAGCGATGCGGCGGCGACAGCGTGTGCACGGTTCCCCAGGGTCTCAGCGCGTGCCATCGGGATCGAGTGCTCGCCGAGATGCTCAGCATCTCCGAGAGACAGGGACGGGGGTACGTCCCACAGTGCGCGGAAGGTAACGAAGAAATAATATAAGCTTCCGCGGTTGCCGGCTGCAAAATCTTGTCTTCTCCACTCTGTGAGTTCTGTTGAAACGATTGCCACATTTTAGACGGAGGATACGAGCCGAGACAATGCTCGAGGAATGGATTGGTATGTTGGTGCGTGGACGACGACGGGAGAAAAATATCTGGTTCCATGGGACCCGCTGAGAAAGTCGATTGTAAATCAATAACCAAGGCCCGGTCGCTTCCCGCGTCGTGTGTGCCTCAACAGTGCGCACAAGTATGTCAATATGGTTTCAAAACGGACGCATCCGGCTGTCCAACTTGTGAATGCGATAATCCGTGCGAAGGGTAAATACGCCTCGTTCTAATCGCCTCGAGCAGAAACGTTGCACCAGATTCAGAGTGTCGGAACATGATGAGACTTTCTTTTCAGTTTTCCCTGTCCAGCGGGAGAGGAATGTACGTTAGGCCGAGAAGACGGTTGCCCGGATTTCCTGTGCCCAACGAAGCCGGAATGCAAGCCGAAAAAGGCCTACCAAAATCCTTGCACGTATGGAACGCCATTGACTAACGCCGAGGGTAACGCTATCACGTGTTCTGCGAACGAAACTTGCCCTCGTAACTCGAAATGCACCGAGGTCCCGGGAGCTGGCCAATCGGTGTGTTGCGCAACAACGATCAACTCCACGAGACCGCAAACCAGTAAGAGACGCCGTATTAACGCGTCGACTACGTTTTAAGAGAAAGGAGAAAGAGGCCGGTACATGTCTAGATAACGTTATTATCTGATTTCAGTGTGCGAGTACCTGCGGGAGTTCAACGATCGTATGGAAGGAACCAGAGAAGGGATGTCGTTAGCGATACCTCCTCCGCAATGCGAGAAAAATGGAAGTTACAAACCGCTGCAATGTCACAACGGCACTTGCGCCTGCGTGAACGATCGCGGTGTTGTATTGAAGACCGATGTAAATCGTAGCACAGATTGCAACGAGATAAAGGACCTGTTAAAGATTTGCGCCAGCCTGCCCTGTGATTTGGCATGTCCGTACGGTTACCAGCTGGACGCAGCTGGCTGTGAACAATGTCGTTGTTACGAGCCCTGTAAAGATGTATCTTGCGGTCTTCACGAAGCTTGCACGATGGTCGATGTAAACTGCGGCGGGGGACAATTTTGTCCAGCCGTGCCAGCTTGTCTGGCTATGAAACCAGGACAATGTCCTTATCTAATACCGAGCTCTTCGAGCTGCGAGCTGCAGTGCAGCAACGATCAAGAATGTTCGGCAACGGAGAAATGTTGCTCCACCGGTTGCGGAACGCAATGCGTGTCTCCGGTAATGGCTACAGCGTGTCAACATGCGCGAGCGGTGGCAGAACACGCGGCAAGGGAGTCTGGAGAACCAGCCAGAAGAATTTACATTCCTAGATGCGATAGCAACGGCGTCTTCGAGCCGGTTCAATGTCACGGCAATATGTGCTGGTGCGTGGACGAAGAGGGGAGGGAGGCGGCTGGTACCAGGGTTCTCGAGGGAGTAGTCCCAAGATGTAACACACCCCAGAGATGTCCGGAGATCGAATGCAAGCTCGATTGTCCGGAAGGATACGAACTTGATCCAGATACCGGTTGTCCAACGTGTTCCTGTCGGGATCCCTGTAGACGCGTAACGTGTCGCGGAGAGAACGAGGCGTGCAGAATGGTCGAGGTCGCTTGTAGCGTGCCACCGTGTCCTCCCGTCCCGGTATGTCTACCCAAAAAGGATAATCCTTGTCCGAATGGATCGCCTCTTTTGGACGAGAACAATTTGCCTGCCACTTGCGGCCCCCACGGTCGTCATTGTCCGTCCACGCACAAATGCGAGTTATCGCCGTTGGACGAATACGCAGTGTGTTGTCCGAAACCTCGCGAGGTCTGCTTCGAACCACCTCGTAAAGTACCATGCAATTCGGGGCTGGGTTTCAACGAGACCGAAAGGTGGTACTTCGATCCGGAACGCAACGAATGCAGAAGGAAACGCGAATGCACTTTGGGACACAACGATTTCTCCAGTCGGCTAGTGTGCGACACCGTCTGCCCTGTATTGTCGCAGTGTGAGAGACTTCGGGAGAAAAATGTGAAGACGTCACAAAGGCTAAGGCAACCAACGTTTTTACCTCGATGCGATCAAGACACGGGCATGTGGGAACCCGTGCAGTGCCTAGAACACGTTGGTGTCTGCTGGTGCGTCAATAGAAAGGGTCAGCCCGTGAAGGGTTCGCTGACGAGAGGTCCAGAGCCCAAGTGTAACTTCAGGCAAGCTAGACGAGGAGGCAGAGGGCCGGCCATCCAAGAAATCGACCGTGAAATTCAAGCGTTCATGGAGAACGGTTTGCTAAACTTAGAGACCGACGAGAGGCAAGTGGAAAAGGTGCTGGGTACAAGGTGTCAGGCGATGAAAGACAAAGGCCATGTTCCAGCCATCTGCGACCGACAGGGCAGATTCGAACCTACGCAGTGTGCCGCGGACACGTGTTGGTGTGTCGACGAGGCAGGCAATCAACTTATTGGCTCCGAACCTTTTATCAAGGGAACGAACATATGCCGTGAGTTAAATATTCTTCCCAGCGTGTCACGTATTTCTTCTTCTGCTCTTTTCCAACACCCCTGCCGATTATGTATTTATACGAAAAATCCATAACCTTGTTCCAGTGCCAACTCCAGTAGAAGCTGTCGAAGTGACCCTACGGTTCCCCGGCCGATTCCTTGCCGACGCTGAAAGTAGTTTCATTAGAAACGCGGAAGATCTTCTTCGCGATCTGGGCGCTAGATTAAAGAACGACGTTCGCGTTGAGATCAATCAGGATTCCGCTGTTCTTAGTTTCGAGATAATCGGGCCGAACAAGGTCGACGTGGCTTTCCATCTCGAAGAGTTGACCAGAATCCAGAAACTTTCTATGCTGGGATCGTTCGCGGACGCAACAACGTCTCGTTTTTCGCACAGATCGACGCCGCTGGCGACGCAAGGTAGAATCGTTGCGCTGGAGCAACGAGAAATTCTTACGGAAGTAGAGACGCCCGTTTATCAAACGGCAACCCTCGTTTTAGCGGCGGGAAGCGCTTTCATAATTAGTAGTTTGTTAATTCTATTGATGCTGTATCGTAAAAAGGTGCGTATCAAGTTGATCCCGGGCGATGGTATTGGAAATCGAGGATCAATGAAATGAACGAAAATATCGTTTCTTTTCTTTTGCTTCTAGATAAGAATGAAGGACCCGACGAAAGCGTTGCCAGCGGATCAGCATTTTCTTGCATACAATCAACAACCGGTGTATGTGATATCCGGGATAGATCACGAGGAAAAGAAGAAAGAGTTTGCCGGGGCGCAAGAAGGCGCGTCCACGTCGGATATCGTTGTTGGAACATGAAGGATCGAATAATCGATACGGAAGATCGCTCGCATTTCACAATAACGATATAGTCATAATCAAAGTCACATCTACGCATGATCCACTTTCATTTCGACGAAATATTTATTTTTTACTCGAGATCCATCGCGATTGGTACAGTCGACGATCGACCGAATAAATTGCAAGCAGTACACTTCTATCGTTCGTCCGTCATCGTAAAAATGTGGCTGAAGGCTAACTATTCCTGTTAAACGTATATTCGATATTCGTACTGATTTAGCGATGTAGGATATGTACATACGTACGTACTTACGATGCAGGATGTACATACGTACGTACTTACGATGCTTTATACATAAGATTCGGTCGATTGCCGAGAATGTTCTCGTTCAGAACGATCCGATTTTCTCGCGGGTTTCTCTCATTCATCGCAAACATGGGAGCCACCAGCGCAAAAATGTCCTGGCTTGATAATATACGCGAGGATATCGTTGCGTTACTATATTGTGGGTGTAAATACTAGATTCATACTGTGTTCGTTTATTTATATAGCTTAATAAAGATCAGGAATTACTTTATGCCTGGAGATTATTCCCCAGAAGTAGTTTCAGCGGAGTTTCTTGCGGGAAGTACTTGTCCAACCGCGATCGTCGAATTTCACATCCCCGATTCGTAGACTTTCAAGAATCTGCAAATATCAATCGAGAATATTTTACGGTAAACGGGACAGAATTAATGCTTCCAACGACGTGACTATCTATCTTCTATAATCTATATGAAATCGGTCAATCGAATCTCGAACGATACGCGATCGAGGCCCGCAAGCTCGGTAAACGGGGGACGCCAACTGTAAGTAGAGACGGGCTTTTTATAGTCAGACCTCCGCCAATGGGAAGACTACGCATCATCCTAGTATCACTGCAAGCTCGCTCGTTCCGTTTACCCCTGTCTCTCTCTTTCTCGCTCTCTCTCTCTCTCTCTCTCTCTCTCTCTCTCTATCTCTCTCACTCTCTCTTTCTCTCTCTCTCCTGCTGTCTCCCGCTCTCTCCCTTTGCAGAAAGAAAGTTAAAATTTTATACGAATACCGTCCTTTCCAGAGGAAAATTCCTTGGCTACGATCGGATCAAGAACTTGTCGAGATATCGCGTAGGAAAAATGTTTCTAAATTTATCGAATTTGCCGTTTGGTCAGGGCTGAAAACGCAGCCTGAGCTTTCGGCGGAAACGCACGAGATTTGCCGAAAGGCGTTCGAGCCTGAGATCGAGTCGCCCTTTAGGCGAAGCGCGAGTGACCAATCGAGCGGTTCAGGTCGGTGGGGCAGTCCAGGGACGGCGAACGGCCGCTTATCGCGAATACGCCGTCTTCTTGAAATCGTGAGACGGATTCTCGGCGTACAGGAACACAAGAAACCCGCGTTCCGTTGTGCTGACGAAAATCTCACGGAAAAGAGAAATACAACGGGATACCGAACTGAGATACGGAGAAGCTTAATGGCTCTCAGGAGATCGGGAATACGGGGAAAACAGGCCTTGCATTCGCGAACGGGGCGCCTTGCAATAAGCAGCACCGCATCTCGTTCGCATCGTCTCGTCCTGCAACGGCCTTCCGTGCATCGTACCGTCATCGGCAACGATTTGACGCCGTTTCTGCCGTTGTCAACCTTTTTTTCGTTTTCGTTTCTGTTATGTGCGAACGCGAAGCGAGCCGAGTGTTTATAACTGCACGGTGCTGGCGGCGGTGACAAAGGAAAAGGGAAAGGGAGGAAGAGAAAAGGAAGGGGAAGAAACTTGGTACAGAGAGAAAGAGAAGGGAGAGCGAGAGACAGAAGGACTGAGAGACGGAGAGAAGGAGAGAGAGAGTAATAGAGTATAGAGAGAGAGAGAGAGAGAGAGAGAGAGAGAGAGAGAGAGAGAGAGAGAGAGAGGGCTGAAGGTTCGTCGGAACGGGGAACGGGATATTCGACGTCGGTGCGCCTCACATTTCTACGGAAGGGTTGTATTTGCCGCGCGAAAAACCAGTTTGTGAGAACCCTTCGGTGCTTTCGGCGGCTTTCGGAGAACCTGACCACGATCTGTCACGACCGGAACTTGTATAGATTGTAACGGTGGTTTCGTACGAGATACCACCACCGCTGTGGGTTCAAGTGGTTCGGCTCGATTCTGGATAACCTGATCACACGATTCGAAGTTGTCAGCTTGTCGACAGGCGTGACAGCCCGTCGACTGGCTCTGTCCATCCTCTGTCCTGCCCTTTCTTGATCGCGTCGCGTGTCCGCGACGTACGTGATCCGCGATGTTCACGGGCACGGTGAAGATCGATATATGCGAGGCAGTCGGGCTCAGAGCAACTGACAAGCAGAGAAAGTTCTGGCAGGACGAACCTATACTCGATCCCTACGTACAGTTGGACGTCGACGAGAATCATCTCGACCGATCCTCCACTAGGCCCAAGACCTTCGACCCGGTATGGAACGAGTCGTTCACCCACAAGGTGCAGGACGCGGTGATGCTTGGCCTCACTGTCTTCCACGATGCGGCACTGCCGCCGGATTATTTCGTCGCCAATTGCAGCATTCCTTTCGAGGAACTCGTCAGCAGAAATGACAAGACTGCAGATTTTTGGGTTAGTCTTTTATCCTGTTCTCCGATGCGTATTTCTTTCTGTCAATATCTTTTTCCTTGTTTATCTCGCGAGATTGAATAAATAGCGTTGTTTGTTCGGTTTGTCTAGTTCGATGTATCTGCTACGTCGAATGTTTGTTTTTAATTCAGTTTAATACGGTTGAATGAGGTTGCTATTGACACATCACAGATGAGAACACAGATGATAATAGGATAACGGTGTGCAAGTTGTGTCTGTGTATCTTTCAGTAATGACACTGTATGACAGTTCAAGGTAGCACACTGATAACATTATGTCAATAGACACCAAAATGGAAGATCATAGATTATAAATGTTAGATAGGTCTGGAGAACATTGTATCCCACGATCAAACGTTCTCTGAGATATTAACAATGTTCAGAACTTATATTCAGCATCGAATGATGGTACAAAACACGTTGTCTATCATTTCTCCATTATATTTCAACTGATACATTTATATATTATTATATTTACATATTTATATAGTTGTATAACTATATTGTTTGTAATGATTATGCGCGTTTCACACGGTACAAAATTGTTTTAGATCGATCTTGAGCCACAAGGAAAGTTGAGAGTTAGAATAGATTTACAATGGAACGACCCAGGTAAATAATTAATGATCTGTGAACCGTGTTGTACATTAAATATACTCAAATAACTGAAATTTTAGGTGAACAAGCGGGTTGTAGCGCAGGATGTGCCATAGGCACAGATGGCGAAGCTATTGGAGGCAGAGGTGGTGGCAGTATCACTGCAGGGAAAGAACCAAGACGAGAGTTTAAGGAACGACAGGGTTTCAATCGACGAAGGGGTGCAATGAGACGTAGGGTTCATCAAGCTAATGGTCACAAGTTCATGGCTACTTTTCTGAGACAACCAACATTTTGTTCCCACTGCCGTGAATTCATATGGTATGTCCACTTCTATAAACAAATCGCTATTAACTCTTGCTTAGGGTTTAATTCACAAATATGGTCTAGTCTTAATTTGAAACATTGGCGGTTACCAATTTAACTAACAAGGAGGTATGAAACTGCATGTTTGATTTGGTGCGCAGATTTTACTCAGCTGTTAAAGTCGAAAAGTTGTGTAAAGTACCAGAAGTTGTATCAAACTTGTGGACACATTAGCCAAATTTATGTACACCAAATTTTTCTGGGCCTTGGGTACTTTTAATTATTCTAGAATATCTTAGTCGCATGGTTGGATATTTGGTCCTTTTGCAATTTACCATAGCAATATCAGAAAAGGCAAATTGTTGCCCAAAAAAAGCAACCTTATTTTAATAAATATTCCTCTTTCATTTACTATCAAAACAAATCACTGTGTTACAAACGCAGGGTTCACGATCCCCTTCTCTTGTGCAAAAAGTCTGTTGTACAAGGTACTGTGATACAAATAACTACCACATATTGTATTGCGATCAATTATTCAATGAGCAAATGGGTTACATGCATGGGTGTTGAAAATACATATTATACGTATTACTTGCAGTAATTAGTTCTACATTAGCAAGGTGACGGAGCATATGTCTTATAAAAATTCTTCCATACAGAAATCAAATGACATTGAATAATTAGTTTAGGGACATAAGAGAGATCTTGTATCGGATGCTGATCATTCTTCCACATCTTTATTAAGAAGTTTAGCAAATCTATTTATGGTTTTGAGGTTCAAGAAGACATGCGTATGTGTTTCATGAGGGGTTACATGGAGATGATGTGATGTGTTTTGTCTGTTGTATTTCAGGGGCTTGGGCAAGCAGGGCTATCAGTGTCAAGGTGAGAAGACACATACACGTTATTAACAGATATTTTAATTATATATTCGCTTGCTCTATCTTCGTGTGAACACATGTTTATTTAGGTGTGTGTATGTGTACTTTAGTCCTTTATTATGGTTCAAAGCGTATAGAGATATGTTAGGCATTTTCACAGTTGAGTTTGCGATAACCTGATTTTTCTGAGGATTGACCATTGATTTGGCCCATGATTTGACATTTGGTACTGTTCTTCTTATAATGGCACCTAAGAATATAATTTGACACTGACGATTATTTGGTGTTAAGTTCTCACTGCAATCGTACATATCATATATTAGTTTTTAAATTGATATGGTGATAAGGTGGGAAACATTTCACTGCATGTATTTAAGTACTAGCCACCAGAATTAATAAGGAAGTGTCAATGATTTTATTTCATCATATTGTGTGGTACTCTTGGTACTGTTCAACATTTAAGCTTTCACTTTTCCTTATGCCAAGACTATCACAGCATTTATCAAGTGTTACTTATGCTTGTTGATCAGAATAACTTTCATGCGTCTAATCACGCATGCAACCAGCTTTGGTCGTGCTGTATTTAGTACTACTGTTGGAGAAAATATAATTACTACACGATATCGTATTATGTTCCAGTTTGCACGTGTGTAGTCCACAAGAGATGTCACAGGCTAGTTATTACAAAATGCCCAGCAATGCGAGAAGGGGTAAATGCTGAACTTTCTTTGTTACCAACTGATAATTTACATATCATATCTGTATTGCTTGATAAGAAGCAACGTTTATGAAAAAATGTTTTAATTAGTCGGAATCGCTTGTTGCATAATAAAATATTGTCTTGCAGTCAACCCTTGACACAGAGAGTCCACGTTTCAGCATAGACATGCCACACCGTTTTGTTGTTCACAACTACAAGAGATTCACGTTCTGTGACCACTGCGGTTCATTATTATATGGTTTATTCAAACAAGGCTTGCAATGTGAAGGTAAATTTATAGATTACACTTCTGCACAAATAGGATCTGTTGGCGACAAACCCTTATTCGTTCGTACATTCGTTTAAGGATGTGGTTACCATTCAAATGTATTTGTTTTCATAGCTTGCGACATGAACGTTCATAAAAGATGCCAGAAGAATGTAGCTAATAATTGTGGTATCAACACTAAAGCCATGGCCGAAATTTTGAGCGCAATGAATATATCTCCGGATAAGCAGATAAAAACTCCAAAGATTAATTATAGAATAACAACGTGTCAATCTGGTCAAACGCCGCCGACAGTTACAGTTACGGATGCATTGCCGATAGATAATTCGCAATTAGTTAAAAAAAGCGAGGAAGTTCGAAAGTTTGGTATCGAGGATTTCAACTTTATCAAGGTACTTGGTAAAGGTAGTTTCGGCAAAGTGATGTTGGTAGAACGGAAAACCAATCCTGATGAAGTTTATGCGGTGAAGATTTTACGAAAGCATGTCATCGTACAAGACGACGACGTCGACTGCACGATGACGGAGAAACGGATTTTAACATTAGCAGCGAAGCATCCATTTCTCACAGCCATTCATAGTTGTTTTCAAACGAACGATCGACTGTTTTTTGTTATGGAGTACGTGAATGGAGGTACGAAGCGTCAACTAATATAAAATAACATTGAAATGCAAATGTATAACTTTGTCGCCGATATGTATAATACCTTCATTTGTGTAAACATTTTATCTTTCAGGTGATTTAATGTTTCACATTCAAAGAGCTCGAAAATTTGAAGAAGCCAGAGCACGTTTTTACGCGGCGGAAGTTACGCTCGCGTTGCAGTTTCTTCATAGACATCATGTTATTTATCGTGATCTTAAATTGGATAATATTTTATTGGATCAAGAAGGTCATTGTAAGTTAGCAGACTTCGGAATGTGCAAGGAGGGTATTATCGAAGGAGAAACAACCACGGCAACGTTTTGTGGCACACCCGATTACATTGCGCCCGAAATTCTAAAAGAATGCCACTACGGAGCCAGCGTCGACTGGTGGGCACTCGGTGTTTTAATGTACGAAATGATGGCAGGACAGCCACCCTTCGAGGCAGACAACGAAGAGGAGTTGTTTGACACCATTGTGAAGGAACCGGTAGTGTATCCATTTTGGATGTCGGAGGAAGCAGTGTCGATCTTAGAAGGATTCATGACGAAGGATCCTGCCACGCGATTAGGTTGCGTTGCAGCCCAAGGTGGAGAGAATGCGATAAAGGTTCATCCATTTTTCGGGAACATGGATTGGGAGGCACTTGAAGCGCGCAAATTAAAACCACCAATCAGACCAAAAATTGTAAGTATTATTGCCTATGTTTAATTTGACTAAATTCATTTAATTTCGGAACGGCACCTTTACGTCGACTACGTTTGCAGAAAAGTAAAAAAGATGCTCTGAACTTTGACACGGAATTCACAAAAGAGGATCCAGTATTGACACCAGAGAATGCGGACGAAGTCAGCTACATTAATCAAGAGGAATTCCAAGGTTTCTCCTTCGTCAACAAAAACTTCAATCCTGCTAGGTTTGGAGGACCGCAAGATACGAGAACCAATGAATGAAAGGATACATTGTTAATGTCACTCTAACGCTTCTTGCTTAGAAGGTTGGCGGATCGGTCAACCTGCAGAGTCGAAGAATCGGGGTTTTGAAGCTGCTCGGGATCTCCTTTGTCTCTTTATCTCCCGAATTTGGGAGATAATCTTATTTGTTGTAGGACGAAGTATTCCAGCCGTTTAACACACGGTGGAGATCATAGAGAATTCGGAAACTTCAGGCGGACGCGACTCGAAAGTCTCGTATTAAAAATTTGCGGTTTTGCAGGGATATCGAATATCAATCAGCGTGACGCGAATGTTGATTTGGTTCACCAGTACAGAAGAATCTTGAATCTATGCGTCTTATTGATCGGGCAAAGTTGCAGTTTCCTTTTTCGTTTTCACGAAGAACCGGAGTCAGCGTGACCGAGAGGGAACGCCAATTAAAGAAGCATTTCAAAGAAGTCAAACGACTGGTTGAAGAAAATTAGTACAAAAGAAAGAGGGGGGAGGGTAGGAGAGAGATTGAAGAAAGTGTCATTTTCGATAGCGCGGCGGTACAGATCGCTGGGCGATCTTATCAGTTTTCATTGAGGCGATATTCTTAAAAAAAATATGTATAATACTGTTAGAAATTCCACAGGAACATAGTTTGTTGGTATTAGAGGAGGACAAAAGATCTGAAATGATAGCGGTTTCTCACTGAATTCTTAAACAGTATGTTTCGTTTCCTCTCTGAGCGCTTTTAGAGGGTTTCCCTCGATGTACGGTGTTTTATACCAGTGATAAATGAGAATTATTCACGCGGAAGTAACCATGAGTCTGAACGACGAGAAAAGCATTCGAGCTTACCTTGTTTAACGATTGATATTCAGATTTTAAAAAATATATATCTGAGTGCTGATTAATTGGAAATCAAATTGACAAAAAGGCGTACATGTTCTAATTTGCAGACTCACGGTTGATCTTACATATAAAGACTTGGCACTTATTACGCATTTTTTGTCTAGCGGTTACGTACCTACGTGATACTTTCGTTTACAGATATATCTTTATTTTTTATTACGACGAAATGAAAAACGAAAAGTAACACAGGATCAAGTTTATTCCGATATTGCTTAAAAAGTAAGTCAAGTTTTTTTTAGGTCTTAGCGTAGTGTCGATTCACTAGTGATCAAGACTGAATGTAAGCTGGGCTTAAGTTTTAAGTAAAACACAACCAGCCGGCGCAATTATAAATGTCGAGTCTCTGTGTAAAACCTGTGCATAATAGCATATAGACCACCGTAGAAAATCGAAAAGTTCGGTGTCCGGTTCGTCAACGATAATCCCGGTATCTTGTTCGAACGGTCTGAACTTTTCGTCGAGCTTTACCCAGAGGAGCATCTCGCAGCGCTTCTCCGGTAGGATTATAAATATAATAACCATGATCACTTGGCGAAGATCGAGCAGGATACGATCTCACCGGGTGCACATGGTGTTTCATAATTAAAAGAACATAGAATTTTAAGCGATCATAGACGCGACGGTGTCCACTGGTGGTTCCCGTCAAAGGTACATAAAGATATATTATATACGTACGTGTACACATATACACTTAACTTATTTTAACATATGCCTAATTGCAGTGGACAAAGTGAGACGATTCGTGATTTAACACTATTTTTACCAAGAGGTGTCAAAAGACACCTTTCAAATTTTAACTTAAAATCATTCGACAAATTGAATCATTTCTCCACAATTAAGTTGTTGACTTTTTATACAATAGTTGTTAAATTATCTACATTTAACTGGTAATTTGAAATCCTAACAGTTTTGGCAAATATTTGCATTCAAACGAAAAGGTTTCAAAAGACACCTTTTGGTCGAAATAGGTATACACACAATCGTGGTAGAAATAGTGTTAAAGAGATAGAGAGAGAGAGAGAGAGAGAGAGAGAGAAATGGAAAGCTCTCGAGGCGAGTATAATACGCGTGAAATATTCGGTGTACCTTGTGATGTTTTTCGCGAGATGTAACAGTACGTACCGACGGTACACCGATTGCGAACAATACAAGCAAGCGAATTCAAAAGTTAAACGCTAATAAGAATTAAAAGAAGAAAAAAATATGTCCACCTAGCGATATCGATGCACCTTCCAGGATCTTCATACGTGTTGTCTCTAGTTAGGTGTCTTTAAGGCTTGCAGCATCGACTCGTCTACTTTAGCTAGCGAAGCTGTAACATCCTGTAGCGTTAACGAGTATTTTGTCCGTGATCGGGATACGTCACCGATCAACGGTCGGTGGTTTTGACATGTGTGAACGATATGGATACATCTATCCAAACGATAGACGAGAACTTTTAAGAGAGCGAGAAAGAGAAGAGAAAATACTCGGACTTAAGCACGTGTCACATCACTACGTGCCGTCGGAGTTTATACCAAAGACTAGCGTCAGATTTTCACATAGAGCTTCGCATACAAACAAAGAATAATGAAATTTCGACAATTGTGAATGAATCACACCTCTGTTCTACTTCGATCCGATTTCAATCTTTGGTGTAAACTTAAGTCGTTGATAGTTCTAAAAAGAATCTAGCTGGTAATGGTAATAATAGTATAACACAAACAACCTAGTAATAATATATTTAGTAATTGTAAAACAAAGAAAGAGGAGAACTGCGGAATCTTGCAGTAGTGCAAAATATTTTAGCGTACATCTGTCCGGCGATGCACCATTGGACGACAAAAATATAATCCCCAGATTTTCTTGTATTCCAATGGCTCGTCGACGCGACGGAACGCGTAAATTGGTGTCGTGATTGTTATCGTCGTGTCGTACTCGTACATTTTTATGTCCTCTGTAGATGCTAGGTTCGTCTAAGAAAACAAAAATCATTAGCCAGAATCGTTTCGATTCTTGCATCGCGTTCTCCTAGTGCTTCGAATCTGTGCAGGGTTCGAAGTGACGAGCAACGAGATGTCAAGTTAATCGAGATAATCAACAAAATGAAAAAAAAAAATGAAAATGTTCCAAGCCACGACACGTGTCGAGTACCCGTCGCACGACCTTAGTTTACGATGTACGAGATGAGTAATTAATCAGTACACGGAGAATCATCCTTTTTAAACGATAAAACTAGTGACCGTCGATGAACTTGGAAATATCATGGTAGAAATTCGATCGCTCGAAAGGAACGGACGGTCATTATGCGCACGTAAATGTAGCCGATCGTACCTTTTTACAGCTTTTGCTTGCACAGCAATAATTATTGACCAGCGATTATAGTGTTCTATTTAAAGTGTCGGCGATTACGTCGATATCGTTCTCCATGTACTGAACTCATAGTTCCGTGTCCTCGTCGATAGTAACTTACTTTATACTTCGTGTACCGGTTGCTTTCTCAACGTGAGTAGCTATTCTTCGTCTGGAAAATCTGACGTTGAGATTTCGCCGATGATTCGAAAGACTATATATGTATATATGTATATGTGTCCACCACTCGTGAAAATGATAATGATGACAATGATTCACGAGAGTGAGGGAATAGCATATCCAGGAATAATCGAGAATATCCTATTGACGAGAACCGGCACTTGCTCCTTACTTCATCTATGTACGTGTACTTATCATGAATCTAGTCAGAACGAGAACGATCGAGCGGGCAGGTTCGCGACTCGACGATTCGAGCTTTCGGAAGAAAAGTAGTTAAACTTAAGAGAAATGGGTTAGTCCGGCCTACGCTTAAAAGAAAAAGACGGTTCCGTGCGTTATTTCGAAAGGAAATTACTGCTATACCGTGTATCTAGGATTACGATGTCGCGTGTAACAATTATTCCGTAGATGAACAAAACAACAAAAATAACGCAGGCAAACACTTCTATCGGCGCTAGGTGTAGTAATCGTAATCGTAATCGTAATCGTAATCGTAATCCTCCTTTAGCCTTAACCCGGTGCGAATTAGCAAATTGTCATGCGTCGCTCAATGTTCAGTGACCGTGTCACGATTAACCGATTGGTTGTAAATCCGTTTTTGTCAGTGAAACTGTTGCACGATCCGTCGATCGAAGTTTAACTTCCGGTACGAACGAATGAACGTAACGATTGCCGTCCTGAACACATCGATACGACGAGCAGATTGTTCGAGCATCCAAATGTTTGTTTCTTTTGGCTTCACGACCGCACAGAAAGTAGTTCGTTGGTTATGCGTTATGCGTTACGCGTTTCAATCGTGCCGGTCAAAGTGCAATGAATTCTATTCCGTCGAGGCTAATGCGAATGACTAGGATTTCGTTGAAAATTTCTTCCATAACGGAGGTTCTTGTTCTCTGAAATTTTCTGAATTGTACATATTAGCGTACCGGTATTGCTTATCGATCTAACGGCGATCATCGCGCTGACAAAAACGGTAGATTTTTATTTAGTGTATATCTTTAGCATAGTATACATTTCGTTTTTGAAACTGCAGACGTTTCGTTTGCATTTTATAATGTTAACGATGATTCACACAGTATTCACGTAACTTCGCCGAAATCGTATTTTGTAATTTTAATTTCGCACATAAGTATCCGGGAGATCGCACACGCTGCCTGGTCGTGTTTGATATTCATAAGGAACGTTAGTTAATACCTGGAGATGTGTATCTTTTTTCAGTCTTCCCCATAAGGGTACCGACTTTATTGAAAGTTCTTTTTTATCAAATCTTTGCCGTCGTTGTTCTACACATTTTGTTTGTTTATTAACGTTGGCGATATCGAGTCGCAATCGATGAATCTTTGTATGTTCGTACTTTGTTATTTCTTTTCCCTTTCTCTTTTTTTTTAATAGATCTTTTGACGTTCGTACATACAGTTAAGCTTTTCTAATGGTTGTGCTTCGCAAGTTTGGCTTTCGGCATGACGTGCCGTCTATATTTTTTTATTTCCATGGAAATTGTGTAATCGTAACCGGTTTCATTCATCGTTAGTTATGAGATGCTAACGTGAAAAGCGAACGAAAAAAGCGTTACGTGCTGTGCACTCTATGGTGATCCGTGACAATTCTTTACTTTCTTCCGACGCACATATGAGTATGATATCAAGTACTTGTTTAGTTTTTCCGATTAACCGGGGGAACTATCGTCATCGATTCCGTAGCGAATGATAAGCAGTGCTTATGGTAGCGCGACAGAAAGTTCGGACGATAGGGCTCTTATTAAATACCGGTCCTCGGAACAAAGTTTTCGCCGTCGCATTTTTTTTTAATCGCTAGTCAATCGTTATAATATAGGTTGGTAAACGAAGTCGCGCGTCGGTTCGAATCTCGCGTATCGTTCGCGAACTCACACAGACCCCCGTACACACCCGAGCCGGCGCGTGCTAAAGATAAAACAAACGAACGAAGAACAAATTTGTCGGATAGACTGAACGTGTTGGAGAATTTTAAGTCGTGTATCGCTAGGATCGAGTGGTAGCGGAGTTTCGATGGTCAGGCACAAATATAAGGATTTGATGTTGACGCGTCGGTTGATGTACGTAAATAGAACGTGAAGTCGTATAAAGTTATATATATATTATATGATTATACATATAATTAAGGGGAGGGTAAAGAAAACAAAAGAGAATTAATATTGTTGCAATATAGAGTTAAGTAGGGTCACACTGTGCTGTCGACGGTGGTACCTTTCCTTTTTAGAATATAACTTATAAGAATGATATATATATATATATATAAATATATATATATATAAATATAATTATAATATTAAATATACATCGTATTGTTTGTGTTTCTTCAGACCTATGTTAAAATCCGTCATTTTTCTTTCATTTTCAACGATCTTGGTTTGCTTTCCGTTTCGAGAGAATACGAGAAATGCTTTGTGAGAGATTTAAGAAACACATAAAGGGACCAATGTCGCTGAATCCGAATGAATTTCGTGGATTTTACTCTGGGTCTGAAAGAATAAGGGTGGTCGTAGGAAGAATTAAAACTCTGTATATCGTAATTAATTGCCTGTGCACAGTGTTGGGTAAAATATTCTAAAAGAAAAAAAAATAACGCTTCGAGAGAGCTATTTGAAAAAAAATCGCATCTCATCATTCGCGCTCCTCTTTGATGTGTTAAGCAATCATATCTGTCAGATTAACGGCGACACAGTTGTAACTCCATACTTTCTAATAATGTCCAAGTCGTGCGAATAATTTAGTAGCGAACGGTGAAACAAGGTGGATAACGGAGATCATCTCGGAAAACAAGGATACCATTAAGTAACTAGTACTTGTAACTTGTAAAATTGTGTTCGAGTATAAAGCTTACAAACTTAAAAGAAGTAAAAAAAAAAATACAAAAAAGAAATACATTCACGAAGAGTATTAAAAGCGAGCGCCTCGATCGTGTTAGATGTTTTTCCAAGTTTCACCTTTTTTTTTCTTGTTATATGTATATCCACACACGCGCAACATACATAAATACGAGTCACTATACGTACACGCATAATATTTTAGAGCATTTAATTAAACATGAATCTATTCTAGTTGAAACGATAAGATGATGAGTATTCATTCCCGTGTCTAGATATTACTCAACACTGCTTAAGTACATAAATGTATCTCACGATATCAACAAAAGAACCCTTAGCTTAACTTGTTCGGAGAGTATAGAAGGTCCATTTCAAACGAACAAATATAATGAGAGAAAAGAAAGTGTACTTTTTCCAATGGAAGTATCAACAACGTTTCTATGCTCCGACGAGAACAGCCGTCCGTAAGATTTGAGGGAAAGAATGACAGAGGGAGAGGAGCGATATCGATACGCAAAAGGGGTAGCGATTGCTATGTTAATAATATTATACTTAACTTGTCGTTAAATTTCGTAGCGTGCGTATTATATGTTATATCGTATTATATTATATGATTGTCGTTATCGACCGTAGAACTTGCGAAAGCTCTCTGCGTGTTTTTTCGTCGTCTCAACGTTAGAAACGAATCTTTCCCTTCTGGAGTTTCACGCCGGCTCTCAGATTTCGCTTTCACCTGGACAGAATTCTACGATACCGCTTTCAGCGAATTGTTAATTCCTTTTCTATGATATTTATCTGTACATATGTATATGTATAGCACACCCACTTGTACACAGGTGCACGCACGTGGAGCCGTGAACTCTCGTAGTTACGCATCGGACGTTATTGTGAGTCTGAGTAAAAGAAAGTGGTATTTTTCTCGTTTCGGTTTTTCTTATCGAATGGCACAGATATGTAGTTTACTTTCACTGGAATAATCGACCCCTAGTTTCCCCTTTCTTTTACACGGTATCGTAAATCCGAGTGTATCGGATCGTTGAAAGTAACCATACCGACGTTCCGTTCCCGCATTCGTTTCTGGAATGCTCGAATCGGAGGCACTGATCTGTGTTGACAGAGTATTACCGTGTACACTTACTTTCAATGATCCGCGCCCTGCTTTCCTGAGAATGCGAGATATCACGTGTTTAAGATTGATCGCGGCTAGTGCGATGCTCACGAGCTGTTTAAGCGTAAACTTAGGGAACAAACATTTATTTTTTTATATGCACCCCAGTCGCTCGTTTGCCGAGCAAACACACGTTATCTTCGAAGAGTAATAATATAAAGAGTTATAATTGAGAAACGAAAATCTCGTGCAGGCCAAAAATGTTACTTAATTAATCGGTTGACTCTATCGGTATTGATTTCGCCGCAAATCTTCCGACAGATTTCATCGTCGGGCAATATGAATTTCTTAGGTCTGTGAGTACCCTCCAATTAACTGTAGCCTTCCGATTAATCCTGGAGCATATTAATACTCCTTTTCCGTGGAGTATCAAAGCCACGGAATTACCAGACTAGTCTCGTTGAACGTGTCTATCGCCCTTTTAAATCGCGAGTAAAGAAATTTTACTGGCGTAATTCATTGGAATATTAATACTCCAGTATTAAGAGCACCGTTGACTATTTCTGCTCATCGTAAGTCTGCATGATTCGCTGATGCAGGGCCTCCATAGACAAATAAATAGTGGCGTAATTAATACTAAAACATAATCAAACCAGAGAAATTTTAAAGACCAACCTTCGAAACGGTAATTTATCCAACAAACCCTCGATTATCTCGAGTTGGAGCTCCTCGTTAAATAACCGTACGTCCGACAACAGTTTTTTCGTTTCTTTTTATTAGATTTATTGCGTTGTTGATTGTGCTGATTCTACCTGATGTTTACTTAAGCTACCTTCGAGTTAAGAGGAAAGAAATAGAAAAAAGATCGCATGTCAGTGATTGTTGCCGGTCTGAGAAATCTGAGGAGTCTAATTTATAATCGTGATACAGAATCGTCGTGGGCAGAATCGCCTGCATCGATGAGGATTCGTTTACACCGCTTTAACTGAATGAAAATATGATATACGGCCGTTTAGTCTGGCGAGTTTTAAGCGTATTCAATAAATTCTGTGTCGTCGAGAGAAACGATGAAACAACATCGAGATAATTATCGTATGAAAATGGGAGATATTTGTTTATCTTGCGAAATATGTTTACGATAAACATTCGGCTGTATTTTTTTAATTGATACGTGATTCTTCCAGAGAAAGAAAGAATGAATTTATAACATTACCAATATTGATTCGTTAGTTTTGATCGGTTCGTTTCGGATCAATAATCAACGTTTCGACAAGAGAGAGGAAGAGGGAGAGAGAGAGAGAGAGAGAGAGCGAGTGTGTGTGTGCGTGCGCACGCGCGTGTTTATCTATGTAATGTGCGCTTGAGAGGGAGAGAGAGAGAAAAAATACAGCTTTAGCCAAAAGTGTAGAATTATTAGGAAACAGATTTATGCATCGTTTACAGCAAAGTGGGTATATTTAAATGTGTAAAAGTTTAATGTGTAAGCTCGTTGAAAGAGGCTTCCCCTGCTCGACTGTATTTATATATCGTTAATAGTAGTAGAATCTTAAATAGTAGATTACGAAGTGTTATTATCTGGTGCTGAATATCGTTATATCCCTCTTGATGCTTGGGAATCGAATCACGGGATCGTAATGACACGTTCCATTACGTCGTAATTGAATGAAAGGATAAACTGTATCACGTACGGAAAAAAAAGGAATATCGATGGATCATAGGTATCGTTTCTGTTAATACGGTGACATCTCGATTTTCTTTTACACATGTGCCACTTATTACTTGTTGCTTAGACAGTGGCAATTTAATGTGCAAAAATTGTTACTGCCAATAAGCGTAATTAAGTCCACCAGTTCGATCGTGTTACCGCAGTAACAGAAACGTGTGATCGCCCGATGGATATTTATTCTTACCAAAGGCTTCGACACTTGTTCGTGGCGTTAGTGATCGATTCGCGAGAAAGGGAAACGCAACGGAGGGACAATACGATTATTATATCGCGGCTATGATTCGTTACGTGCATATGTAAATTAACGTGTACGATTGTGAATGTATTTTACCTACGTTTGCACGAACAGCTACATATACTTACTTCCCTCAAATTTCCGTTTGTACATCATTCAAAGCATTCCTATTAAATCGCGCGAGTGAACGTTTTTCCATCGCCTTTGGCTTCTTTGTTTATCATTGTTCGTTCTACCGGTGCTTAAGATATCTCGGTAGAATATTTGAATACATAGATATAAATTTCGAAGGATTTTCCGAGCCGTACATACACGCGTGTGCGAACGGTTGAACTTTAATTGCGCGTGACGATTAATTTCGTGCAAGTACGTCGGAAATACATTACCAGTCTCGTTGATTAAACCGCTACCTAGCGTCTTTATCGAGATTACATGCGAGAGAGATGTATAAACGAAAGGACGATGTGTATCAATGCTTTCAATGTTCTTTGACAAACAGAGAATCGTATAACAAGGCTAGTATTTAATTGACCCTTTTCACTCGACGTTTCTTTTTTTTGTATCTTACGACAATTTTCTTTGTAACAAGTGTTTATTTAATGTAATACGGTACGTGTCTGCATTTTCTGCATTTCTATAGGCGTGGTAATTCTCCTGTTACGATTAAATCATATTCTATCATCAAGTACAAATATTTCCTTAATTAAAGTAATGAGTGAAAGGGGTTGAAATTCGTTGCACAAAATGTACCTATGTTTACTTCTGCGAACCAATTTTCCATTCAAGCTTCGTGCGTATCATCCATTTAACACATCGACGTCCGGTTTCTTTTGAAGTACACGGGTCTGGTTTAAATTTCCCGCGCGTTGAATATCAGCGGTCGCCATCTTTGCTCTCGGCGTAAGCTAACACATGTCAATCTAGTCGCAAAGAGTCGGTGGAAGGTGACGGATCATAACGCGGGAAATAACGAGACATGCGTAAACACCGGGCGTCCATGGGTTGACGTCGTCGCGGTGCGCACGGCGTCGGTATGAATTTTTGCAGAGATAAATGTATTTTTACGATATCGTTAGAAGCGACGGTGGAAAAAACTAGATACGATTGTTCGAGGTTGCATGGAAAAATGGATAAAGCTTTACGTAGCGTTGCCGCGTGCACATTATAGCGTATAATGCGAATTTGTTTGGAAGAGCGAATGAACAAACGATTCAAGAGAGAATAGAAGAGAAAAATAAGAGTGGTGCGTCTTGTTGATCACACCGTGTCTGTGTATTTTTTAAAAATTGACACTGCGGCACGCATGTATTTCTATGGAATCGATGATTCCTAAACCGGAGAATTAATGACAAAAGTGGATTCAATTGGAAATCGTGTAGAAGCCAAATTCCTGCGCCAAGTCTATATTCTTATTTGTTAACCTAACTTGAAGTTACATTATACTTGTTTCAGTTTATAGAAACGTTTGTACGATTATGACTGATCATCGGAACACTACAGTGCGCGTACCGATTACCCGATAGATGTGCCTCATTTTTGTCATTAAATCCAGTCATGAAATCGTTGAAATTGATATCCTTCCTTTCTCGGGTTTTCTGTATTTTCATCCTACATTCATACGCAGATCTAAATTGGTTTCTGGCACCAAAAGACATTAGAAAAAGAAAATGAAAAAAACATAAAGTCGTGTAACACGTGCACACATTTTATTCTGTTTTCTTTATTATAGGTGAAACTATTTACATCTGCTCGTTCTTCAAACGCCACTGTCACGAGAGATTATTTTCTACCGTCTTTTCTACTATTATTTCCACTCTTCCGTTCGTCTCACAATCAGATAATTTTCAGTTGTATTATACGTAAAAACTTCTGCGTGCGATTGCCTCCGTTCTTGCGGGCGCCCCCTGACGATCATTATCGTGCCGCAAGTACATGGGCAATCGTCAACAAGGACGAACGCTGTTACTCGTCTGATTATTGTGTAAAAAAATCACGAATAAAATGAGTATGAAGATTTACCGTATACTTTATATAATGCGTACACCAAAATAATAAGAATAAAAAGTAGAGGTATAGGTAGGTATAGGATATATTGATAACAATATAACTGTTAACTAATCGTACGATATAACAATTGGTATAATATACACTTGACAATTGTTGTCCACTCAGTGTTTTAAATAATTTATCACTTGCACTAGAATCACTCCACTCGCGGAATATGTATGATTAGGTAGGAAATATCGGGTGGAGGGATACACAGATGTACAACTTCTATTACGTATTATTAGTAAGCATAGAGTATAAATTCTTGATCGTATTATTATTACGCATAGAGTATAAATTCTTGATCGTATTATTATTACGCATAGAGTATAACTTCTATATCGTATTATTAGTACGCACAGACTATAACTTCTATATCGTATTAAGTACGCACAGACTATAACTTCTATACCCTATTCTTACTATTGACCCTCGGCACAGACGAGCGATGGCATAGACCTTGCACCTTATGGGGGTTCGTGCCACGAAACTGAATTACCGACGCGTTGAAAATTCAGTGGATTTACAGCGCCGCCTTGAAGAAAAGTAAAAAATTTTGGAACTAACAAGAGTGTATCGAAAATTCAGAAAGAGGCAACACACCCCATGAGAAAGGAATTACGAAAATGGCGAAAAATCGTCAAATTCAACCAGTTTTTTGGTCGGCATTCGCTCAATTTTTGAGATAGCGATTCGAAACTGGTACCGTTGATTTAGTTAGGAAATTCTACGTCAGATCAATGTATAATAGTTGTACTTTTCGAAAATTTAATTTTTCGCAAAAATCTGAAGGGGGTAGGTCAGGATTTTTTGCGATTTTCGTAAATCGCTTGCCATTTCCACAATTTTTGAGATATTAAAACGATCCGGGGCGTGTTGGACGCGGAATCCGAATCCGAATAAGCCATTGCAAGAATCATTTTAATATCTCAAAAATTGTGGAAATGGCAAGCGATTTACGAAAATCGCAAAAAATCCTGACCTACCCCCTTCAGATTTTTGCGAAAAATTAAATTTTCGAAAAGTGCAACTATTATACATTGATCTGGCGTAGAATTTCCTAACTAAAACAATGGTACCAGTTTCAGATCGCTATCTCAAAAATTGAGCGAATGCCGTTCAAAAAACCGCCTGAATTTGAGGATTTTTCACGATTTTCGGAATTTGCTCGCCATTTCCACAATGATTGAGATATTAAAACGATCCGGGACGTGTTGGACGCGGAATTCGAAGCCCAATAAGACAGTGAAAGATTCAGGTCGATATCTAAAAATTTGCGGAAATGACGAAAGAAATACGAAAATCGCGAAAAATCGTAGAATTCAACCAGCTTTTTAGTCGGCATTCGCTCAATTTTTGAGATAGCGATCTGAAACTGGTACCATTGTTTTAGTTAGGAAATTCTACGCCAGATCAATGTATAATAGTTGTGCTTTTCGAAAATTTAATTTTTCGCAAAAATCTGAAGGGGGTAGGTCAGGATTTTTTGCGATTTTCGTAAATTGCTTGCCATTTCCACAATTTTTGAGATATTAAAATGATTCTTTCACTGGCTTATTCGGATTCGGATTCCGCGTCCAAAACGCCCCGGATCGTTTTAATAGCTCAAAAATTACGGAAATGGCAAGCGATTTACGAAAATTGCAGAAAATCATGACCTACCCCCTTCAGATTTTTGCGAAAAATTAAATTTTCGAAAAGTACAACTATTATATGTTGATCTGGCGTAGAATTTCCTAACTAAAACAATGGTACAAGTCTCAGGTCGCTATCTCAAAAATTGAGCGAATGCCGAACGAAAAACTGTCATAATTTGACGATTTTTCGCGATTTTCGTAATTCCTTCGTCATTTCCGCAAATTATTGGTACCAAATAGAATGATAATGGTTTTAAGAAAGTACAATTGTTTATAAGAAATAAAGAAAAATATTGGAAAATGTCAATATTCATAACTTTTGTATGTATGCCGGAAAACTGAATATTCTTCTCTATAAAACAACTTACTTTTGCTGTGACTTACAGTTGTATACCTGTGAATTCACTATCCATCTTTCGCAGTACAAAGGTCAATTATTAATACGCATAAACTATTACTTCTATATCGTATTCTTACTAATAATCGATGGACATCCTAGATTCGAACCGAAAATGGTAACGCAGCGAGTGACACTAAAATGGTAAGAGGGCTCTAGAGCCCTCCAAACCAGTGACATCGAAAAGCATGGGGATGATTGGTCTATCCAATACCTCGTCTGTGACCGAAGCTAGCTGCTGCGGTCGGTAAAGAGGTGCGCGGAATCCACACCACGGCAGTAAGGCGGCGCGGCGAGTCGGGGTTAGTTCATCAACGCTTGGAAAGGGAAGAGGGAAGCCGCAGCAGGGCATCAGTCGGGTGGCAACTATCGGGCATGTGCGTGCTCCCTCGTGTCGTTTAGTCGCGTCTCAAGCCGCACACAGTACGCTATTGCATGTACACCCCGGTACGTGATCAAACGGTAGACGGTACGCGAACATGTGATTCTGACAGAGAGTATCGTCCGCTAACGCTCGTAGCCGCGTGCGTGAGAAGTGAAGGTTGTTTCCCTCTCCGGATATATCGTTACCCTGCAGCAACTTCGTTCGAGGGGGTGGAGAATAATGTTCTGAGCCGCAAGCCACGCACATCATGGTTGCTAAGCACTTCACGCAGGGTAAGTCTGTAACGGTCCTACGGACCGATGTTCAATTCTACAATGTTTCTTGCTGTCTGTGCGCGATCTTCCTTGTAATCTGACAAGCGACGACTATGCGTTCGGTTAGTGCATATTTCTCTGTCGGGTAGTAAAAATGGGGAGAAACGTGTACGGTACGTACAACAACGGAACGGTGTATAGTGGGTGGTGCATTTTTATAATAACAATAATAATAATAATAATAATAATAATAATTGGTGCACCGAGGGTGAGTTGCTTCTCCTCGTGGTTATTATTCCGCTTTGCTTGCGCCCTATAGTACGCTTACTTTATTTATGTGCGAGCGGTGTTGCACAGTGAAAACAAACCATGAACGGTCGCACCTGTTCGTAACTTGCAATCCATTGTTGGAAAAAGGTATACTCGCTGAATTGTCTGTGACTCTCCCGGTGTGCACGATACATATGTATATGTATCGGTAACCACCGTGGACATGATCGAAAACGTGTCGCATACTTGGATCAGCCTCTCGCGGAAAAATCGTTGGTCAGGGTGGAGTAGCAATGACCGATCGTACCAGGGGATAAGCTAGAGCTGGCGTGAGGACGATGTCAAGTTCGTGGTGGGTTTTAAACGGCTCGTTCGATGTTCCATCGATCGGCACTCGACGTAATCTTGCTCTCGCGTGCCCTTCCAAACACGCATGTTTTTCTGCACGAAGTCAAGGGGACCACGGGGGGGGGGGGGCAAAAAAACGGGTTCGAGCCTATACGTGCCAGCGAGCGTACACTCGATCAAAACATTTCTTTGTTACGTTGTACAAACTATTAGACGGTAGTGCATGTCGCTGAATTAGATTGTCGTAGTAAGAGTGGCGTGGCTAATGTACAGAAAGTTGACGACTCTTTTCTTTTACTTCTGACACATCTGTTTTCATATTTTTTAAAGGTCATCTCTGAACATTTGCCAATGTTGCAACGTGCGGACGCACGATAATCCTTCGATGTTACCAACGGCGTACGTAATGCCCTACATCCATCGTTGTACGTGATAATTCCACTAGCCTTTCCTCTGTATAACCCGAGGTGGGGTGAGAGCGTTTCATAGCGTTTCATAGCGTTTCATAGCGTAGGTACGATGATCCGTCCGTGGTGGATCCGTCAACCCTTCTTCTTTTTCCTATATTTATCCGCAGTGCAGTAATCTGTCCGGGGATTTCCACCGTTCCACACCGCTTCTTTTGAATTTCTTTATCACGGTGGTCGATTACGCGAGTACGGTCATATGTACGCCTGTTTGAACGAAGCTTCTTATCTATTTCATAGCGGTATTCAATTCGGTAGCCTGATGGGGAAATCGGTGCACGTTCGAAGTAAAACCTTTCTACGCTTTAGAATACACAACATACGTATAATACTTGCCAAAGCTCTGAATGTTAGGTTCGTCGTTCCAATTTTACTTGTGTAGCGCAATTATGTCTTGTATTCTAACGCGACCCCGAAGGTTCGCTTTAAAAGTTGTAGGCACTCGACATTTTCACAGAATATTTATCCGAGCAAGCCTTTAGGTACGACGCACTCGTAAAGGGTTTATTAGAAAAAGAATCTTTCTTGTAATCCTCGATCCAGTTTGTGCGTCGAACGAGCCACATAATCTGGCTGTTGGTATACATTCAGCATTCATGGCAGTTTGATGTGTCGCGATGTACATACACCTATATTAACGCGGCCAAGTTATCACGCCACGTACGATAAAGCCACTCACATGCGTTCAAATGCGTTTCTTGGTCGAGGCTACAAAACACCCAGTGATTTCGATCCGCGGGAAGAGTCACGCGTGATATCAAGGGCGATCGATGACTAAACAAAGAAATTCATCGTGATTACACGTTCCGATTTTTGGGGAAATGAATCTTCAGACGATACGAACAGACCCCTTTGATAACGTATGATTGACAAGAGAGATTTATTTTTTTACATGACTCGATCTCGTTGAATTTCTCGAGAGGTTCTACGGTTCACGTGTGACTAGGTAACTCGTAGCGTGTAACGATGGTTCTTCGAAATTGTATTCACGTTGACCCAGATCGACGTTCCAAGAAACTTTTCCCTGGTAGACTTCTCTACATCGTGGAGATCTCGAGCGAATGAGTCACGAACAGCATCCTGGTGGGCAGGTTTCCCCGGAATTTCGTGCTCGTCGAATGAATCACCGGATATGGACGGCGAAAAAGTACAATATGTATGTATGTATATTACCGTCGAACGTGTAATGGAACGAGAAGTTCATTTTCTACGTGTATCGGTTGACGTTGACGTACACAAATGTCGAAGGCAATTACAGCGGCTTAAGTTATTAACCGTATGTTATTTGCCTTTTAAATTATGCGGAATTAGTTTCATACTGACGCGTAGAGAGCGACACTCGAAGCACAGATTTATTACGATTCGTTAAAGCCGTTTCAACTCTTGTCGCCATATTATCATCAGCCGGAAGAGAAAATATGAAAAATTGGTTGTAGGTGAAAGTATTCGAGTGGCACGACTAGACGGTACGTTTTTCGGACAGGTTAACGCGCCGGTGTTCTGTGCGTATGATAATGCGGCGAGTTAATTATTTCCTCCCGTTGTTACGTGTCGTCGACCTCCCCCGCCTCCCCCCCCCCCCCCACCCCACCCCCTGAGAACTCTTCAGGGCTGCGGTGTTGTTCGCTGTCGGATCGTTGCACGAAAGATTCGACCTCGATCGACGGCATGAATTTTCTCGAAGGAGAAGCACCGTATACGACGAAGAAAGAACGAGAAACGCAGACGACGAAAATTAACTAAACCGCAGCTAGCAGACGTAAACACGTGATCGGGGAAGTCGCAATTAACCGAACGGGTTCGATAGTTTCCATTAATGAGAGACTAATTGAATACGAAAGGCAGGCCAATCTGTGGTGACCGGTTAAAACGATTCTATACGTTCGCTAATAACCGTCGATTTCAGTTTCAACCGGTTCACTTTTATTTGTAACATTTCGTCACGATTGCCCACGGAAGTTTAACATGTACGTTGATCTAAATAGGAATACAATTTGTACGCGAATCGCGTACGAGACATAGGGTAGCGAGAACTTTGTACGATTGCCTTCGCTGATGCAACGATTAATCGAATTAATTTTTCCCACTACAAGAGAGGTAGCGTAAAAAGTGAAATAACATGTCGAATTTGTTCAAAGTCGAAATTTAGATAGAGACATGGATGTATGATTCTATCGGTCTCAGAAATATTCCACCCTCCACGTGTGCGTTCTTTTGTCCGGCGTATCCCAGGCGCGTGTTACTTGTCCCTTCACGTAAATTATACTCCTGTTCATTTCCATTAGGTATATCTCTACGGTTACAATGCGCATTACCCCCGATATCTATTGCACCATGTGGCTACCCGCCCACCGTGAATTTCGAATTTATTACGTTTCACTAGAATTTTTCTCCCCTGGGATGAAATATTTGGTATAAATGCATTTATTAAATTTTGTATCATCCGGTGCACGGTTCAGACGTACGCGTCTAATTATTCAAACGAAGCGCGGAATGTTGTAGGGGATTTTAATAAAAAATCTCTGCTAACAAGAAGGTATTGAATGCTTTTACGTGCACGTGACCCGGTTTTTCGCTGAATTTAACAAAGATAATTGACGCTTGCGCTTGGCAAATCGAAGCCCGTAAATTGTAAGTGGTTTCATAATCTCCGGAACCATGGAAATTCGTTATAAATTTGATTGCGTAACGAGAAGAAAAATTAAGTATTATTCGAGATACATACTTGATTCCGAACGTAATACGTACTTGAAAGTGTGTTACACGTTTTCTATTGAAAACAAATATATTATATAAATAATATAAATAATATAATATATTATGTCGTCGTTACAAACGTCACGCGCAACGAACACCTCGTCCGTGAATCCGTGTGACTCGTTCGATCAATTTGCCGCCCCTGTACCGTTGAAATTGTCGCGCGAAATCTCCAAGATTTCATGCGATCGAGGGGTACATATTCGCGAGCGGTTTCTTTAGCACGAACTCCCTTGTTAACACATTGCGTACGGGAGACGAGAATTCTCGTCTTTAGCAAACCGAACGTTGAGGCCGGGAGACGAGAATCTCGTCTTCAGTTTTTTCGACTCAATCGACGATTTAAGGAACTAAAAATAGACTTTCTTGTTACGTTACCAGGGTAACGAAGTCTTGCGTATCCCCTTAACAAATGATGAGCAAAAAAAATGAATGTCAACTTTCTGAGAGCGTCAAAATTATAACGATTACATATAGGACTAAAAATGCGCGGGCCCTGGGTGCGCGTCGCGCGAACAGAGCGCCGTACGCAATGTGTTAACGTACTCGACTCGGGCATCTTCTCGGTCGTGTCAGGAAACGGATGGTGATCCGAGTGGCGCGATAAGGAAACGCGACTCGGAAAGGCGAAAAGAGAGAAAATAGGGAGGATGTACGAGAGAGACGCGTATTCCGCGAAAATTAGCCCGTGGAAGAAGACACTTTCGTCGGAATCGTCGACGCAGGTTATGGAAATTTAATACAAGTCCTTGTCGGTCGCGCATCGGTCGCGCATCGGTCGCGCATCGGTCGCGCATCGGACGACGTCACCTGCGGTCGAATCATCGTATTTGCGTGCCTGCAATCGACTGGCAACCAGTGGACGTGGCGAGATTCTAGTCGGTGTCAGCAGTCGAAAAACAGAGGTTGTACGCGCAGTCGATGGATGCGTAGCTGTTGCAACATCTTTCATCTGTGCATCGCGGTAAACCACGTGCCGCAGGTGCGTCGACCGTGCACATGCACCTGCATCGGGCACCTGCCCGTCAGCTGCCACGACCCTACTCCTACTCCTACTCCTACTCCTACTCGAAGGTCGCTTGTCACGTGACTCTGGACCTTCCGAGTACGTTTCGCGAAATTCGATACCGTCGAGCGCGTTTCGACGTTCGCTCGAAAATCCAGCGGAACTGCTTTCTAATTTTCCGTCGTTGGAACGATCGTTTTAGAGAGGCTGCAAGTTGCTGTTTTTGAAGCGCACTTTTAAATGGAATTCTGCTTTTGAATACGTTCTTTTTCCACGTTTTTAGCGTATTAGAGCACATAGACGCAAAGTCGATATTAATTCGAGAAGATTCACTTTGAAGTCTGTGTTTTCCTTCTCGGTCTGGCGGACTCTCGGTGTACATATCTCTTTTCAATAAGCCGCTACTTCGGGAAGAAGAGACGCGAATGTAGGTAACACAAAAGCGTGCTCAACGAACGGGCAGAAAAGATTTAACCGCAGGAAGAGTCACGTTAGACACCACGTGGTATGTGTCCGAGGAAGGTGCAACCCGCGCCCGCGCGCACGCGCGTTTGTGTAGTACGTTCTCACACTTTGAATCAGCGCGTTGCTTGCAAGGACACCGCAGAAATTATACCCGCTAATTAAACCGAGAATCAAGGCAAGCGATTTCAATCGATAAACGATGTTTTGATGTTTACTTTCAATTCCGAGTTTTACACTCTCGCGATATGCGTTTGTCGTACAATTTTGATTATCGGAGATCGAGCACTCTTAGTGACAAGAAATTGTCACGTTCTCCATCGTCCGAGTGTAGAACAGGTGGTCGGACGATTTATTCTATTTTCACTTGACGATCCTTTTAACACACGTTGAGCCCCATCGGGACATTTTCCAATTTTTTAAATATTTTTAATTGGCATTAACGAACTACACGTAATTCATGTCCACGCGTGGAGACATAGGGCTAAAGTCATATACCCACGTGTACCACCGGTGGACACGGTGGTCCACTTACGAATTCAATAATGTACCACCAGTGGCCACGTGGGGCTCAACGTGTTAAGCAAACCTAATTTGTGTCGATATAACTCACCCAGACTTTGAGATATTTTCGTGTAACTGGTATAGGCGTTCGATCATGTGTGTGCGCATGTTATTCTAGAAATGTTACGAATGATTTTGCTATTCTCGTTTCAGGCTCCAGCCCTGAGTTCGGGGTGCCGGACATGACGGTCATCAGTGACATCGACGAACGTGGAATCAATCGGAATCTACAAGTTCGATACGGGAGGGATCAGATATACGTATCCTTTGATTAAATCGAAGCCATCGGAATTAGATCGCGTGACCGTGCGACCGTGCGACCGTGCGAAGGTAGGGCCAGATTTCGAACGTCTCGGCCCCCCCGGAAAGGTCAAACGGCTGTGTCTAATGGATTCGCTCTATTGTCGGAGACGCTATCGAAGCTATAGCGGTCAATTACGATATAATGTAACGGCTTGAAATCGACACCGTTACGTCCCAACGCTGGTTCGTTTAAAGTTTTATCGATACGACAGTGAGCACGATTTGTATAAAAAGTTGTATCTCCACCGATAAATGGTGGCACGGTGTGGAAAACTGAACTCGCAATTACTGGGTGCCTCGAGTTTAACGGGGAAAAGTTTATTCATCGCAGTCGAGGAGTTTCTACGATACGTTCTCGTTAAGAAAACTTTCGAGACGTTCTTTAAACAACGACAAACCCGTTTGAAAAATAGATTCGGTATCGTTACCGTTGCGAAAAAAAAAAGATCGCGGCTCACTTTTGTCCGTGAGTGGTCTGTTTCTCATTTTCGTCGTTGGTTGCCCGGGTGAAAATTCTTCGCGCATTCTATTCTCGCGAATAAACCCTCTCACGCCGCGTACGCCGCGTACGTCGCGAGTTTTCCCTGTTTGCCTCTTGCCGGGGAAGAAGCAGCCAGTGAAAAGCACGGAAAGAAAGAGAATTAAAGGTGGAAGGAGAATCTGTGAGTACAATAAAGCGTGAAAGGTAGGAAGACGTGAGAAAAGTGGAGAGAGTGAGACGGACCTGTATGAATTTTGTAGGGGTGGGGCGTTGCTCCCGGGTTGGTCCGTTGCCATGACGACAACCCCAGTCAGCTGGTGAACCACCCCAGGGCCAGACCCATTCATCTCCCGGGTTTGCCGACCCAACGACCGACACCGACGACCCACTGTCGTTTCTCCTCATGGTTTGATCCCTCGACCGCGATCCATTCGATCCACGATATTTCGATAGGCCCGTTAAATGTCCAAATGCGCAATTCAAAACGCGTGGTAGCATTTCACGTTTATACGAATAACCGCGATGGTCGTAAACAACAGACTCGGTGATATTCTTGCCGTAAAGGAATATCAACGATTCATCGCGTACATATACGGAAGAACTTTGTCCTATTTAACCGCGATAGTATCACTCGAACTGTTTAACCGCTTATGCTCGTCGAGCATTCGTCATGCGGGAATTAAAAGTAGGAATACCATTTGATTTTCGAGTATCGCTCGAATCGTTCTCGTTGCTGCGCCGTCAGGGTGGGCTGTTGATCGCACAGGTTTTGTTTTCTCTCGTTCGATCTCCGTCGAAAGCCAGAATTCAAATGCGCGCGATGCGTTTGCTCGAACGATTTAGGTCGTTGTCGTCGTCGTCGTCGTCGTCGTCGTCGTCGTCGTCGTCGTCGTCAATGCACTCGTTAGTGGACACTTCCTTGTATGTCACAACGTCCGTTGCAGTACGACGAAGCGTGTGGGATGACGGGACGGTATAACGTCGCGTACGAGAACATCGCCGGGAAACATCACGATCCAAGAGCTATGCTCCGGAAAACTATCGTTCCGAGCCGTATCCGTTTATCTTTCTTCCAGGAGAATTTTATCCCACAACAGATTATCCCCGTTTTAGTTTCGACTCTCGACTTGTACCACAAGTGTTACGTCTACACGTGCGTGGAAGTTTAACGAAATTATCGAGTGAAATCCAGTCTGGTTTTTCAATCCGTTTGCATAGATTTGCACGTAGATCCGGCGGTGGTGCACGTGTTGCTCTCATTTTCGGCACAGACAAACTTTTTTTGCCGGATGATGTAACCTGGAAGCCGCGTATTTATAAGGTACTATACTCCCCCTTCGAAGTTTCTATCGTCGCGTGTTACCACTTTCTAGACCCATGTTCTTAACGAGAGTGTCAGATGGCCGGAATCCGTATTTCGTGCGCGACGTTCCGGGTTCAAGTTAACTTTAATGATCCACCGATGGAACACCATTGCCGTATCTCGTGCAATCTTTTCGTTAGAAACAAGGTGATCCCTAGATGTTCCATTGTATCTTCCAATTGTTACACTTTCAAGTAGTTGTCCCCTTAAATCGTCGATCGGTTACTCGTCTTTTTTCCTTTTTTCTTTTTTTTTTTTCTTTTTTTTTCTTTTTTTTTCTTTTTTTTTTCTTTTTTTTTGCACGCTTCGTTGAACTAAACGCACGTTCGTTTATCTAATCGTTCCGACGCGTAGGGTCAAGACCGAATCAATCACAGCGTAGCGTTAAATCATGGAAAACGGAAGCAAAAGATAAAGTAGACGGCCGCCGTGCTTCCTTGAAACGTAACAAAGCATTAACGTTGGCTCGCTAGCTACGAACAACGGTCTCATTTGTATGCTATCCGGGTTTTCTGCCGCGACGATAGGCATCGCCGATGGAAGCCGAATAACACGGATCCCCGTCGTCCCGACTCGTTGAAAAACTTTCAATTTCCCTAACCAAATTGACCACGGGGCTCGACAAAACTATACGGAATCGTAGGAATTATCTTTGACCGCTTCACTTTAATGAGGTTCGTTCGTAACCGATGCAGATATCTCCATAAAGGAGAAACAGATAATAGAATAGTAACAGACGCCAAAGGGAAAGCGATATTACTCGATTCGTCTTGCTTATTACTCGACCGGCCGGCCGAACGATTACTTACTCTCATCGTGGATATAACACGAATGGTAGCATATTTTTCATCGTACCGTTCGTCGATAATTACCGAGTATTTATACGAAAATTGCGGTTCGAGCGAGAGACGCGATGCAGGCGAAAAAGAATAACGAAAGGACAAAGTGTACGTAGTTGGGAGACGATACTCGATCGCATAGCCGGCGTTGCGGGGGTAAAGGGATTGTCAGTTTCCTGTTTCGACGATGTCGCCAGGACCAGGGATAATCCGATATCCCGAAAGAGAACCGACCCCCGTGAAAAAAAAAGAGAAAGAATACGAAGAGTATCACGAGTACCGGTAGAGATAATGGGTGGGCGACGAAAGGAACGTGGTGAAAAGACCAACGATACTTACATCCTCGTCCTTTTCGCGGACATATAAAGCTGAAGGGCATCGAAACATCTTCTTCTACCATCGTCCGTACACGTGCATACGTGCATATCAGATATCGAACTGTCGGAACAACGCGTTCGTAAAAAGTATCTCGGCTTGTAATACCCTCGCGCTCGTGCCAAGTGGGGATACATATTTCACGGGTGCCGTTGCATCGGAATTTAAACATTTAATGCTCTTATCCTCCGTCGTTTCTATTTCTAGTCGAAGCTCTGATTCTCGCTTAGCAGCCAACTGCGCCAAATTGGAACCAGCCGTGCGCGTCAATGCCTTCTTTTTCTTTTTTCGTAAACGGTCCGTCTCTGTCCACGTTTCTTTATTTTCTTTCTTTCTTTCTTTCTTTCTTCCCTCCCTCCCTGCCTCCCTCCCTCATTTCTTCCGTTTTCTTTTTCTCTCTTTCCCATCTCTCGGCACGCATGTCCGCGCACGTCGGATACTTTTCCGCGGAGGGTAGCTCGCTCTCATTAACCTCTCGCTAGCAAAGCGCTCTTAGCCGGCTTCAATTGCTTTCGTCGAGGACGAGCTCGCCCACCTTTTAGTACCCTTGGTGAAGAGCGAGAGGGACGGGGGGAGGAGAAGACAGAATAGGGCCAGAGGGCCGGATATGCAACGAGTCTCGAGAACCCTATCCTGTGTTTGCAGAACCCGTCGATGCAACTAAATTAGGCCACCGGGAGGGAGGAAGGGGTTAATCGGGAACTAAAGTGAACACACGTAACAATTACTCGGCGGGGTTTTTGAGGCTAGAAAGTTTTACGTGCTCTCTTCGCGTTACGCGATATCATGTTCATCCGAGGAAATTCTTCTTTTTTGTCTTAGGTCAATTGCTCTTTCACCAGGTAGTTTTAGCTGTAACAGTAGTCCGGTCGCGAATGGACCGAGGAAAAAGTAAGAATAGTTGTTACGTGATACGGAACGAGGGGGTTTGTTACCGGGAAATTTAGATACCCACATACAACTAGTTCTAATAACGATGAAACGTGCCCAGTCTTTGAATCGTGGAAATTGTATACATAGATCAATATAAACGCGGGGCTCTCGCTTCGTTCGACGCGGCGAGCGAATTGTATTTTTTCTGTTCATTTCGATTTCCGAACCTTTTTATCGTTCTCGAACGAAAGTCGACGAAGAATATCGAAAGATTAATATCGTGCACGACAATGGAAGGAAATGCGGCTGTCGGTAAGGAGTTTCCTCCTGTCTACGGATAGACGTTTATTTCCTTTTACTCGACGGAAAGAGAAGTAAAAAGGAACGGAACGGAACGGAACGGTTTCTGATACCTAAATAGATCTTTTTACAGTTTAATCTAACCGAGTTTCGGCACTTCGGTTCCCCCGGAGCCACTTTGCCGTTCCTTACTTTCTGTCCGACGAATTTCTTGTCTTTGGAGGTTCGACGAACTCGAGCATACTTACAATTAGAGAGCCCTCCGTGGCTCGATGTAAATGGCAAGACTCGTTTCGAAAACCATAATAAGGGAAACAGGAAGGAATTGCCACTTGGTTCGGTCGATACATTCGTCCGTAGCAGTGAGGGGAGGTTCGTGGGTCGTTAGGTACGTGTATGTCAAACGTAATTCTGTTTTGCAGTAAAATCTGAAAACCCCTGTCCGTCTCTAAAAAGGTCAGGATCCTGAATAGGCACGCGCAAGGTCAAGGAGAACGCGAAAGGTTAGATTGGATCGACTTCTCTATTCTGTGCTCAGGATTTCGATTATCGAAATAAAAGTGACGGTCATCCGGCTGTCAGAAGCCAGTTTCGATGCCGTCCCTGTTATCTCCTCGGAAACGTTGGCCAGACTTTTACACGCTCTACGTGCTTTCCGTAGCGAAAGTTTCGCTCGCTCTCAGCGTACGCGAGAAAAATAAGTTTCCAAGAGAAATACATAAATAAATAAATATCCAACGATTAGGTGCAAATAAACCAGGGTTATTTACCGCTGCAAAGTGTTTGCGAACCCTCTGGTCTAGACCGACGTGAAACCCTTTTTTCTCCTGCTGTTTCAAATGTTGCAGAAGGGTACGGTTATAGGTATATTATCCCCTTTCTTGCTGCTGGCATTCATCCGTGAGTCATCCCTTCGGGTTACCCCCGGGTGTGACGTCATTTCACCAACCCCCTCTTCCACGTATGGAACGAAACCGTGTCATCCTTCGGTGTTATTATGCAAGGGCCCTGAGAATTCTTCCGCTGATATTCGCCTGGTCGATATAGCAATCGAGAACCGAGATGATTTGGCTAAACTCGTCTGGAGGAAGAAAAATAGTCTGGAGCAGCCCCTTTATCGATATATCCCGATAAATCGGCAGATCGTTAAAAACATTCCGGCCTCTACTTACCTCGGGAGTTGAGTTTCGCTCGGCCGCCCGATAAAGAGAAACGTATAGACTTGTTTTATTTGCTTTCTTTTTTTCCTCTCCATCGAATCCATTCTTCGACGATTCCGATCGTAGACCGATCGCGAATGGCGCGGATGGCGCGGATGGCGCGGATGGCGCGGATACAACGACAGGAATATTATCGACAATGCTAACGGATTAAACTCGGTGCGTTCGAAGCGATGTAAATTAGCGTCGGGGGCGAAGAAAAAGTTTCTTTAAATCTGATTAATTCTCGTAAGCCTTGACTTGAAATTATTTCGTCCGATTAATTTCACTGGCAATTTCGAACGTTGTACGCTTGACGGGAGGGCATGCCGATTCAAATCCGATCGATGAACTGTTTCGAAAAGTATCGTCGCACCCTGGCGATCTTTTCGCATCGTTGCGCTCGTGTGACGTCATACATATAATATTATATGTATGTATGTATGTATGTATGTATAAAGACCAGTTAGATTTCGAATGCACGTTGCGTTATCATTCGAAGCGTTCATCAGGTTAGGGAGCGAGGAATAACGTAACGCCCCCGGTACGAAGCTTTTCTCACCTGTGTCGGTGGTGGTAAACGCGGCTTACCTCTTCATTTCGCGGATTACATCGCGTCGCGTCGGTCGTTGATACGCAAAGGCAACTCGGTCGAACGCGATTGCAAACGATTCGATGACCTTTCTCTCTTTGACCTTTCCTTAACTCAGATTCTCGATCGCGTAGACTTACACGGGATCCATCCTGGTTGCTGTGAACCCGTACAAAGAAGTGGACTTCTACACGAACGTAAGTATGACACGTGTATCTCCGTTTGCCGAAGTGTAGGTGACAATTTCGCGCGAGTATCGGTTCTATTAAATTGTCGTTTAATTGCCCACTCGGGTGTGAAACCACCCGCGTATTTCCTGTGGCGAATGTAAGCCGGAAGTACCGCCGGTGAATAGTAAATATCAGGCATAGCGATTGCGACAAAGAAAAACAGGAGGCCCTGTGTGCGACACACGTGCCGATCTTCTCCCGGAGATAAATAATAATCAACGTTACGCTGCATTAAAGGAATCTGCCATGAGTATCGGAATATTAATCGGGCTTTATAAATATCGAGTGCCGCGGCGTTATTAATAAATAACTAGGAAAGCGGACCACACATACACATGTATGTGTACGGTGTAATGTACGTTTGAACTTTGCTTGCCAGCGGTTTAATCGCGATTCATAAATTGTTAGATTTTCTATTACGTGCACGGCGTATACGTACGTTATCGTAGCGAGTCCGCAACACGTTTTTATCCAGTTCGGTTTGCAAACTTGCGAAACATGCCGCGACAGGACGCCTTTATCGTAGTGGAACTGCTAGTCCTCGGGTTGAAAACAGGAAACGGAAACCACGACGTGCCTTCGCAGAGATATCGCGAAGCGACGATCAACTCTCGAAGGGTTTTTCTAGGTCAGGACACGCCGCTCGTGCGAACTAGAGCCCATACGCGAGCGATTCGTTTTCTTCAAGCCATCCGTTATTTTAGTTCCCGGCTGATCTGTAAATCCCCACGTGGCAAAAAGGTTGAAGCGGCTCTGACTATTTCTTTTTCACGTTTGCAAAGTGCACTCGACGTTACAGCGAATTAAATGTATGTACATACATCCCGGCATTTACTTAGGCCGCTCGCGAAACCAATTTCACGTTTTACGGAACGTTGTGTGTATCTCGTTGCGTTCGAAAAAAGTGCTGCGTACGTACGATTTCCGCTGGGAAAATTATCAAGCTTTTAAGACTCTATCTCGGGGTGGAACGAAAACTGTTGTCGCGGAAGAAGAGCGTGGTTAGCGACGGCAAATTGCTTCGTATTACTTTAGAAACGAGTAAAACACGTTTCCGCGAGCGGCCGCACACGCGCACACGTCCTGACGCGGCCAATAATCGCACCCCGCTGTACTTTTCAGTTTCTTTTATTTTCTTTCGAGCGTCACTTTAGCCTCTATTTTTGGGCGCGCGTCGTGCTGCAGCAGCCCTCAGCCATCAGCCATCAGCCATCAGCCATCAGCCATCAGCCGCGTTGCATCGAAACCGTGGCGTCGATGGCGTCGATGGCGTTAACGCGCGTATCAGGGTGCGTTGGATTAGGGTGCAGCTTCGGCGAGGACTTATTTCGGGATCGAGTGGCAGCCACTTCGAACGTAAATACGGGCACGCCGACAGTCTGGCCATAAAACGGTCCTCGAAGTCTGTCGGAGCCTTTTTGCTCCGTCGAAAAGCTTCCGCGTCGTACGAGCAAGGAAGGACGTACGAGAAATCGACGTCGTCGGACTGAATCGAATTTAAAAAACGGCTGCCAGGCGAATTACTCGCGCGTCGATTTTATTAACGTTTCGCCCTCTTTCACGCGTCGTCGCGGAAGGCGTTGACAAATTTGCAGAAAATTGTTGCCCTTCCGATATCTCGGAGACCATGACCAAGTATCGTTAAAGTAGTCGCGACTCGACGACGGATCAAGTTCGCAAACAAGCTTTTACGTTGTATAAAACTTTGTTCTTTCACAAGTATTTAACAGAGCCAAAGGTTGGAGGGTGGGGACGAGGAGAGTAGTATCTTGAAAAGGGAAGATGATTCGCGCGACTTCGTCTTGGCAAGCGACTCGGGGATGCGTCGACGTGAACACGGTACCCCGCGTTCTTTCGTTCACCGTTCACCGTTCACCGTTCGACCTGTATTCTCGCTACGAGCGGATTCCTAGGAATCCGGGGCGTTGGCACCGTATCGAACGTGGCTTAGCCTTCCGCGGGCAGGTTTTCCGAGAAACCGAAAAAAGGGATATTTTTTCAATTTCGATGTTTCGTTAGCGGAGGGTCAGGTGGTGGTTTTGGACGTGACGGTGGCGAAGTGGAAGTTTCGAAGGTCGGTAGCCAGGGTACCGTGCAGGACCCCTGCCAGGCAAGAAGGAAAAGGGCGGCTCTGTGGTGCACGCCCCGCGTTATTGATCGGGCTGGAGCGCACATCGGATTCGGAGACTCGTCGCCCCGGAGCCTTCGGAGCCTTCGGAGCCTTCGGAGCATTCGGAACGTCGTCCTTTCCTCTCCGACGCGACGGTGCCCGGGTTACCCGTGTCGATCCACGCGGACGTAATCACGATCTATTTATGAGATTAATCCAGCCTTTTTCCCCTGGTGACGCGTAGCAGTCTCGTTAGTCTCGATAGACTAGAAGATTCCCGCGCGTGATACATTTTTCTGGCACGTCCCCGCGAGTCTTGATAAATAATTCGCTAGATAAGACGTTAGGTAAATGTATGGATGCACCACCGGCAGAGTGTCATGCGTAATTAATGCTCGTTTCGTCGTGGCAATTACGATGATTAAGAAACGACGCAGCGTTTGCCATCGGGAATACTTGGACCCATATAGGGATAGGATATTGGGAAACGCGTTCGGTAGATTCGAGATCTCGCCGCCTGAGCATAATTCCATGCTAATCGAATATCGGCCGGCCCCATAGAGGGTGTGATACGTTGGTTAATCGACGACCGTGATACGTCGATGGCAGAGATCCGACGCGGCTCCAAGACCGATAGAATTTCCAAAGACTAGTTGAGGCGATGCCGACGCACCACGACATAATCCGCGAAACGTCGGATAGCAAGGAGACACCGAGCGCCGTTTAATAGAATCATTTTCTCGAGACGAGTCATCGATATCGTTTCGTCGCGATACGATTGAATTTCGTTCGCAGTAAAAATAGACGTATTTCTAAGCGAACGAGTCGGTGGTGGTGAAAACGAGTTCGCGTTGCCGGTGTATTGGAAATTCGGTTTTTCGGATCAAAGGGCAAATCTGTCGTACGTACGAAGCATATTTCTGGCGAATCGAAAGAATTGGAGCGTCTCGATATTTCCCTCGCGTTCACCTACGGCGGAACGAGCCGTGAAACGAAACATTCCGTATCGCGCGTGTCTTTAGCGGTCGGTCGCGTCATCGCGATCTATCGATCCGAGGGTTTCGAAGTAATCAACCGCGGAAGCTTTGTAGACAGACGATCATCCGGGTCGGGTAACCGGACCAGCAGCCTGTAGTACGTCGTCGTGACCGATCGACAAGCCCGACCTGCCTCGGAAACGGGACGTCCTATAAAGTCCTACGGGCTTGGCACCGATTTCCGCTTGGTTTTGTTCCTTCTTGAAAACACGTCGTTCCATCCGAGACTTTAATCTGCCGTGGAAAAAATACAGCCCGTCCGTGTGGTGGGTGCTTTCCATCTGAACAAGAATCTACGACCACTACACGCGGCTGTCCTCCCGTGAAAACGAACGAATCGTTCGTCCGAGTTGGACGAATTTCGCGAGTAACGCGATCTCCTAACGATGCCCAACGTCGACGAGAAACGATATTCGTAGAAACAAAGGGGTGAAAGTAGATGCCCCGTAGCTCGATAACCTAATCCTTTCTACACGAGTAATTCGACATCGTTGAGCGCAAACAAAGTCGAGAAACGTTTTCCATCGTAATCGTCGATATATCCTATCGTCGATTAGCTCTAATCACTCGCGTCGAACTTGCACGACGACCGTAATCAACGGCGAAACGACCCAGTAAAGAAACGAACCGGGAAAATTATCTCGACTCTGTTCTCTCCCCGTGTAACCTCGTTCCAGTACGTTCCAGTACGTTTCAGTACGTTTCAGTACGTTTCAGTACGTTTCAGTACGTTTCAGTTCATCTTTGCACGTCGTCTGCAACAGCGTCGAAGAAGAGGGGTCGTGCTTACGACCCCAGCTGCCGTCCCGATCCGAGCCGTGGCCTCTGGTCGGCGAACCGTGCGCTGATTTTCCAGTCGCAGCTGCAGACGTAAACGGGGACACCCGGAGAGACCCTCCGTAATCAAAACATGCGACATAATTTTTTACACGTCCCGCTTCCAACCTCGCCTCTTACGTTTTCTCGTTTCCCTTGCGAGGGATCCCGCGGCAAGTGCTCGGCCCCGCGACGAATATGTATCGATCATCGAATCAGGGCCAACCGAGATTACACGGCTAACTGTCGAAGCATCGACGGATGCGTGCACGCGTTCCTTCGAAAGGAAAAGATAAGATATATTCGGGGAAAGGTTTCCGGATGCCGGCCACCTGGAATTCGTATGGCTTTGATTATTTTTAGACGGCCATTTATTTTCTTAAGAATTTTCAGCCGCTGGCCAAGTTTATCTTCCGTCCAAACACCACCGACGATAGTTCGCTTACGAAAATAGGTCGATAAGAGCCCTTCGGTTAGTACCGCGATAATACCCCTACGCGAACTGCATATCCGAGCTGGATCTTGACGAGCGTTCTATCTAACCCCCGTACCTTCGATGTTTTTTGCAACGCCTCTTTTCAATTTCACCAGTCACGACCAATAACGTCCGCGATCGAGCGCGATCGAGCGCGATCGAGCGCGATCGAGCGCGATCGAGCGCGATCGAGCGCGAGAAGAAACGGAGACTCGAGTATCCTCGTTCGGTGCCTCGTGCAAACGGATCGAGGGTTTCGATGAATTCTCACGACCGGAGGATTAATGGATAAACGTTTTCCGCGCTCGCAGTTGCGCAGGGATGTGTCTGACACGAAACTGGGTTGCGCTACTTCGCTAGCCTGGCTAGGGTTCGCTATGCATAATGCATCGTTGAAACGGTCCGAGTCTAAACCGGCCCGAATCGACACGTACCATTTCTTAGATTTTCCTTTCCTCGCCACTTTGAAAATGGAAGCTCCGTCTCCTCTCGCGCCATTCTTTGCGAAAGTTGGCTTGCTTGAAAGTTGTCGGATACTTTGCAGAATTCTTCCTCAAACTGTCTTTTTTCCAACCGATTTTTCACGCGACAACTGCGGACCAATTTCGCACGTGTTTCTGACAATGAGCGTGAACACACACACACACACACACACGTCGCGTCGCGTCGCGTCGACGTGTACGCCTTTTGGAAACATGCGATACCTCCCAAGGGTGTCCGGGAATGAAAGGGGATGATACGCCAGCTCTGAATCGCCCTATCGAACGACGTTTGCGATTAATCGGGTTACCGGGGCTGGTACGGCCTTAATTTCAACGCTGCTGTCGAATAAGCGGAATCTACTTGTCGCCCGGCCACGTATTCAAGGTACATCTGAAACGGTAATTAAGGCTAACGAGATTACTTATAGGGCGTAACTCTTTGCGACAAAGGTAGCGACGTAATTTAAAAAACATCCGTCCGGGTGGAAATCGAAGCGGGGCGGTATATCAAAGTATCGTCGTCGTTTATGAAAATATTTCTTTCCACGAGCACGAAGTAAAACGTGAAAGTAGTTTGCGCGGGGGTAGGCGTGCTCGGGCATAACGATGTTAACGGAGGCCAAGTATGTATTATACAGTATTTCGGTGTCCCAGGTATGAAAGAGCCCGGCAGCTCGTTAAAAGGCAAAGGTTCGTTTTGAAAAGGCTTTCTCGTTCTCCAGGAATACGTGAATCGATACCATGGACAAAAGATGGGCGCTCTGGAGCCGCACGTCTTCGCGTTGGCGGAGGCGGCGTACAAATCTCTTCAAGATACGGAAAGCAATCAGTCCTGCGTGATATCGGGCGAGAGCGGCGCGGGCAAAACGGAGACGACCAAGTTCATCTTGCAATATCTTTGCTCGGTGACCAGCAACGTGGACACGTGGGTCGAACAGCAGATTCTGGAGGCGAACACCATCCTCGAAGCTTTTGGTAATTCGCTTCGTTGACATTCGATTAGTCGGTAATTAGGCTTGCCTATGATCTAGCAGCACGGTGGACACGTAGAAACTGATTCGCCGGTAAAATTCGATACACCAGAGCTTATACATACATACGTAACTTTCGTTTCGGAACAGAACGAGACCGTCGAATAGCAATTTACCGCGAGACAAGGAGATTTCTAACGATTACTCGTTTTAAACAACAAACTGCCTGCCATTTATTCGTTTCATTAGCAAAAGTTAGGGTAACTCGATGAAATGTCATTCGCTTTTTTCCTGAAAATAAATGTTTAAAATTCAGCGCCAAGCAAACAGGAAACACTCGTGGAACGGGGTTGAATGGTATTCGTAACGGCATTTAAAAATAAAGGGGATTCATTGGTTGGAGTCGAGAGGCCAAGCGTGAGTCAGGTGTTAAATGCAAGAGCGAGGGGTTAAAACTGGGTCAGGCGAGAAGAAAGATTTTCGGCGTAACGTATCGTAGAGAAATCCAACCCTTTGTTTGTCATTCTCTCGCCTAACATTTAATTATCTCTAATTGCATTTCGCTGGTATGTATGTATATATGTATGTATGTATTTCTTTGGAACCGAGTAGTATACCATGTACGGCGCCCTTGGCGTTTGATTAGCGCGACGTCGTTTAGTTATGCGCCCGGCGACGTATCGGCATTAATTAGAGAATTTCACCGTAAACTGCAGGTAACGCGAAAACAGTGAGAAACGACAACAGTTCGCGGTTCGGCAAGTTCATGCAGGTATGCTTCGATAGCAAATGGATGATCAAAGGGTGCATCATCCAGGATTACTTACTCGAGCAGAGCCGTATAACTTTCCAAAGCCCGGGGGAGCGAAATTACCACGTGTTCTACCAGCTGGTCGAGGCTGGCACGAGGGACAAGGAATTCGCCGAGCAATACAAGCTAAAGCCTGCGAGTCATTACAAGTATCTCAATCAGTCTGGCTGCGTGAAGATCGATGGAATCTCCGACTCGAAGAAGCTTGACGCTCTTAGGCTTGCGTTCAACGTGCTCCAGGTAAATAATAATAATAATAATAACCGTCGCGAACGAAACGTAAATGAAAGGTGCGCAGTTTCACCGGTTCTCGAAGTAGGATGTATCCTCGTTTTATATGTACAATGTACATGTATTGTAGAAGCTCTAGGTTCGGTGGAAGTTGTCGAAGCCGGACGCGGTGGAAGACACGAGGCTTTCCAAGTGTCTAGCGTCGAGTCTAGTGAAAATCGACTAAATTCACTTTCAGGTCGCGCCGGAAATGTGCGAGGGTATCTTCAGAGTTTTGTCGGCGATCCTCTGGCTGGGAAATTTAAACTTCGAGGACGTGGACGGCGAAAGATGCGAACTGACGAGGGAGGGCCTCGATATCGTCGGAACCGTGGCACCCCTGCTCGGTCTCCAGGTCGAGGACCTAACGAAGGTGGTGCTGATACGGCAGATAAACGTGCGTGGAAATATCACGGAGATTCCGTTGAAGGTGCAAGAAGCCCGGGAGAACAGACACGCAATGGCGAAGGCGCTTTACTCGAGGTCGTTCGCCTGGCTTATCAATCATATTAACAATTGCACGAATCCTGGCCAGGACAGTTCAAGGTTCCTCGGCGTCCTCGATATATTTGGCTTCGAGAATTTCGCGGTGAACAGTTTCGAGCAGTTGTGTATCAATTACACGAACGAAAAGCTCCACAAGTTTTTCAACCACTACGTCTTTGCGCTGGAACAGGAACTTGTAAGTGTGTCTTTGTTTGTTTGTTTGTTTGTTTGTTTGTTTGTTTGCTTGTTTGTTTGTCTTCCAATTATAAGATTTTCTAATTATAAGGGGGAACGGTTATTATAAGGAAACGATCCAAGTTAATTGCCAAGTAACGCGGGCGCAACCGTTTTAAATTTCAGTACCACCAAGAGGAGATCCAATACTCCCATATCACATTTACGGACAACACCATGTGCCTGGAATTAATCGAGAAACCTCCACGATGTGTTCTTAAATTACTGACCGAGCAGTGCCATATGCCGAAAGGCTCCGACCTGGCTTACCTGACCAATTTACACGCAGAATTCGAGAACCACCCTTGCTACGTGAAAGGTGACGATCGTCGAAAATGGGAGAAAGAGTTCGGTGTAAAGCATTACGCAGGTTGCGTCACGTACACCGTAGAAGGTTTCGTCGACAAGAATCGAGACGTGCAGCAGGACGTGTTCTTCGACTTTATGTCGAGAAGCACCAACGAGTTTGTGCAAGAGATCACGGTTTATCAAGATCTTCTAGGATGCACGGTAGCTCGGGCGAGCGGCAACGCGACCACAATGTCCCGGGGAACCTCGAAAGGCAAACCGACGCTTTGCGACTCGTTTCGGCATCAGTTGCAAGCGCTCGTGGATGTCCTTCAAGCGACTACCCCTTGGTACGCCAGATGTATCAAGCCGAACATGGAGAAACTGGCGAATCACTATGACGAGAAGTTGGTCCTCGATCAGCTCAAGTATTTAGGCATGCTGGATATCATTCGAATACGGAAGGAAGGATTTCCTATACACATGGCCTTCCATGATTTTATCGCGCGATATCGTTGCCTTAACAAAGAACGTTTATCCCATTCCTCTGACGAGAGGGACGCTGTTAGGTGCCTGATTAGTAATCAAGGTATACCGGAAACCGAGTGGCAAATCGGTCGAAGTAAAGTCTTCCTACGAAGCTACGTTCACGAGCCCCTCGAAGATTCCAGGAATCAGATGGTTACCAGTAACGCTATAGTTATACAGAAGATTTGGAGAGGATTCATCGTCCGACGAGGTACGTTCAGGTCGAAGCTTCGGTTTGCTATACCTTCCGTTCGGTTAAACAAATTTCCTAGTAGTCGTATTCGACTGATGTAAACCTGGCTCGTTTGCAGAGTACCAGCGTGTGAGGGAAGCTGCGTTGAAAGTGCAACACGCTTACCGTGGCTGGAAGTTGAGGATAATGTTTCTAAGAAAACGCAGAGCGGCAATCGTGATACAGAGTCACCTGCGAGGCGTTTTCGCAAGGGAAGTAGCCGCCGCGTTACGGGAAATGCGCCGGGTGGACGAGGAGATGAGAAAGAGGGAAAGGTTGGAGGAGGAACGAAGGCTAATGGAAGACAAGAAGGCTTTGGAAGAAAGTCAGAGGTAAAGTTGAAACGATTCGTACTCCTGCGCTGTGTATGTCTGTATTTTTCTTAAATGGCGCGTGGTGACGTTCGTGTAGACGTAGAGTAACTGATAGACATCGAATACACGTATTACGTACGAGTATGTATACGTATACATACACATACGTCGGTCCGATTGTGCGTTAATACCGTTTCCGTTTGTGTCTCTTGTAGCGCACAGTACAATGGTATTGTCGGAATGGAAGCAGGGTAAGTTCGTCGATGACGAATCGAATGCCCGTGTCGCATGTTGATTTCTCTTTCTCTTTCTCTTTTTACCGCGAACAATTTGCTTTCGATATTTTAATATAGATTCTAGTACCACCACACGCATACCGGCATGACTACGATCGAATAAAATATATACATATATATATATATATATACATATATATATGTATAGATATATATTTTTTTTTCTACATACGTATAGGCTACCACCCGTACAACAAGCTCCATACTAACACTCTGTGCTTTCAACCCTGTACATTCAACGGCTTTTCTATCGTTAGCAACGTTTCAATACCAACGGTGTTGTATGCTTGATCTTACAGAAAGGCACAGGAGGAGATCGCCGCCCTTTCGCAAATGGCCGAGCAAATGAACTCCAAGATAGCCGCGTCTGATTTGCAATCGGTCGATCTGGACAATCTTTTCTCATTTCTTTCCGATGTACAATCAACCAAGGGCAATCAAATTATCGAAGAGATCGGCGAGCAAATGGACGAGCTCGTCGAGGATTTAGACGTAGAACTCGAGACGGTGATACAGCAGGAAATGGAGCTGAATTCAAAGACTGAGTCGACGGTGAGCTCTCCGAACGGGCAGGAAGTTTCGCCGCTGCAGCAAAGAATCGCCGGCTGTGGTACAACCGGAAAGCTGGGTCAACCAAGTCTTCCCGAACCTACCGAACCACCTCCGCCGCCGCCACCACCGCCCTTACAACCGTTGCCGCTGAACGGAGACTCGTCCACCGACAACGGAGAACCGATATACGAGTCTGTTTTACCGCGCGAAGAAAGCAGCCCGAGTAGTCCTATCGTTATCAACGGAAGTGCTGGACAGCTAGTGAACGGCGAGACATGCGGTTCGCCGCCTCCGGTGCCGAGCAGCAAAATAATCAAGGAACCGATGGCGAGCAGTCCGCCGTCGCGGCCAGAGTCGAGAAACTCGAATAGCCATCATTTGCATCACCACCATCATCAGCCGGTGGTGCCGCCGCAACAGCAGAACGGTCACGATCAACATCAACATCAACAACAACCGCAACCGCAACCGCAGCAACAGCAGCAACAGCAGCAGCAGCAACAGCAGCAGCAGCAACAGCAGCAGCAGCAACAGCAGCAGCAGCAGCAGCAGCAGCCGCCACCGCCGCCGCTGCCCGTCGAGCGGGAACAAAGGCGGAAATGTAGAGTGGAGCGAAAACTGCAGGAACTCGAAGATAAAAAAGAGCCGGAAATTGAAGTGACTTATCACGATATCGTCGAGTTCGCGCAGAATTACTTCAACAGTCACGAAAGGTCGCCGGAGGGTACGATAATGGCGACGCTTACTAGAAAATCGCGCGGCAAGAGCGTAGAGTACATTCCCAAGTACGAGATGGTTACGTATTACAAGGGTTCCAGCATCCCGAATTCTCATATACACATGTACGATCCGGACAACGTTAACGTGGCGTGCTCAGTCTTTAGAGTAAGGAAAGCATTTTCATAAGATACGGTAGACGAGTTCGCGAGAAGGTGACACATATACATACATACGTATATATATATACATATATTACACTCCGATTACTTTCAGGATCTGTGTAAATACTTAAGGGGCGAAATGAAGCTAGATCAGGAGATTGCGACCATTCAGAGCATAATCGGTTACGGCATCGAGCGGGAGGAATTACGAGACGAAATATTCGTTCAGTCGATGCGTCAGGCAACGAACAATCCGAATCCGGAATGGGCAGAACGTGTCTGGCTGTTGCTTTGCTTGGCAATCGTTGCGTTTCAACCTAGTAAATTGCTCTACAAGTATTTCGTGTCCTTCCTGAGAAAGAATCTGGCTCTGGAAGGCAAACTGAGGCAATACGTGCAATGGTGCGTGGACAATTGCAAGAACATGAAAGTTTCTTGTAGACAGCATCCACCGTCGACGGTGGAGATCGCGGCCATGAGAAGACTCGGCACCATAGTGTGTAGATTCTTTTTCTTGGACGGAAGAACAAAAGCGATCGACGTGCACCCGACCGACACAGCCGCCGACGCAGTTGCCAAGCTAGGTGAAAAATTAGGCCTTCGGTCGCTCGAAGGATGGGCTATCTATCAAAGCAGGCCGGATGGCGAGGAGCACGTCAGGGCTCACGATTATTTGTACGACGTTATCGCCGCGTGGGAAATGTAAATATTCCATCGCGATTGCCTACCTTTCGTTCACTTGTCTAGGAAACTGGCCTGTTACGGATTATTCTGCGATTTTAGGAAACAGTGCAAGCTGAATACAGCTCAGTCAACATTCTCTACGTTGCGACGTGGAAATAATGCCACTTTGGGAAGCGGTGATAATCGATTCGTCTTTAAACGAAGACTCTTCCGTAATACTCGTGAGATTTCCCAGGATCCCGTCGAAGTCAACATGCTGTATGCTCAAGCCGTCTACAATGTTGTCAAGGTATACGATAGAAATACTGCTGAAATAATGTTTCGTTATCCCTCTCTAGAATATGCTTCTGGCAATCTCTAATCCATTTGTTCGTTAGTGCGACGACTTCCCGGTATCCGAAAAGGTCGCGCTGCAGCTGGCAGGCTTACAAGCACAAGTAGCTCTGGGCGATCCGAAAGACAACGACCGGCTGGACTATTACAGCGAGGTCGACAGCTTTTTACCGTATCGAATCAGCCGGGCACGGGGCGACGATGTCTGGGTGCCTATAATAGCGCAGGCACACAGACAGTACGGTGCCGGTCGCAAGGAATTGGCCGCAAAGGTTCTCTACTTATCCTGCGTGATGCAGTATCCGCTCTACGGCACGACAATGTTCAATGTCACCTATCGCGGATACTGGTCTTACGGCAATCAATTGATTCTCGGCATAAACTGCGACGGTTTAATGCTGATTAAGCCAGACGACAAGTTCGTTCTATCCGAGTATCGTTATCAGGACGTCGAGAGCATCATGCTAGACCCTAGCGACTCTTTCATAACTCTGTCGCTTCTCCGACATAATCCCGACAGCTCGCACAAGTGTTTCGTTTTCGAGACGACGCAGAAAAACGAGATAGGAAGCCTAATCGTTAGCTACTGTCCCGCGCTGGCGGGTTGGATCACAGAGAACGAAATTCCTACCAAGAAGCTGAAGGGTATCACCAACGAGGATCGCATCAGGCTTTATCATAACTTGGTTAATTGCCGAAGGACGCTGGTGGATGCAGAGATATTGAGAAAGCCCCAAGACTCCGGCGGGGGTTTCCTACGAAATACGCTGAGAAGATTGTCGAAACACAGGATAGAAAAACTCCGGCAAGAACACGGCAGCGCGACCGACCACGGGGAGACCTACAAAGGATTCCCGTATGCTTATTGGGCGTTTAGCCGGCAAACGATACCGCAGAGCCTCTCGAAACTACCGGATCCGGACGAACAGATGTCCCTAAGCGTTTTTCAGCTGATCTTAACGTACGCCGGCCTCGGGCAGAACGGAGACACTGTTCGTAGGGTCGAGGACGAGCACGTGAATCTGATACAGACGGTGATGGAGCGTTGCATCAGGAAGGAGAATCTATTGGGTGAATTGTATCTTCAATTGATTAAACAAACGACGGATCATCCGGATCCGAACAGCCGCGTGAATCTCAGACACTGGGCGTTACTTTCCCTGGCCTGTTCCGTCATTCTGCCGCCGCAAAAAGTGATTCGTAAATATCTGATCGCGCATCTGAAACGATGCGCCAGCGATTACGTCACGGAGGAAGGGAAATACGCGCGATTCGCGGAGAAGTGCCTTTACAAAACGCAGGGCACGAGAAGACGGCAGTGGCCGCCGAGCAGAGAGGAAATCATGTGCACGATCAATCGCAGGCCTATTTACGCGAGGTTCCACTTCATGGACGGACAGTATCATGCCGTTGAATTCCATCCGTCCGCCACGGCCAGGGACGTGATGGAAATTATTAAAGTCAAGATCGGTCTCGACGAGACCGCAATGGGTAATCGCCTCTATGACTCGTTGCTGTTTATCGATTATCGATTACCTCAATTTCTTTCCCACGGCATCCTCCGTCTTTACCCACAATGAAATCGCAAATTTCAGGTTACGCTATCTACGAAGTGTTAGGCCCGACCGAAAGGGCGTTGATACCCGAAGAAAAGATCGCCGATGTGATGTCGAAATGGGAGCGTTACAGAACGGCGAACGCGTCGCAGCAAAACCAACCGCAGAGAAAGCACGCGCATCACTTTTTCCTATTTAAGAAACATTTGTTCCTCGATCGGTACATGAATCTCGATGACCCAGTGGAGAAAGAGTTACTCTATCACCAAGTATTGCACGATCTGCGCGCAGATCGGTTCCCGATCACTGAGAAAGAGGCTGTAAATTCTCTTCCTATCACATAATTAATTACATAATATAGTCAATATATATATATATATATATATTCAATATATATTCAATATATATATATATATATATATATTGACTGTATTGTCTATATATATATATATTATTAATATATATTATTAAATCGTCTCACGTGTCCGCAGATGATGCTGTCTGCCCTACAAGCCCAGTTGGAACTTGGCGACTGTCAGGACGCCGTAACGGACGCGGAATATCGTACTATATCGAGTCACTGTCTGCCCACGAGACTGGTCCCATCTTTATGCGTCGAAGGCGTCCTCCAGCATCATCAATCTTTGCGCGGAATGACGCCGCCGGAAGCGAAGAAAGCCTTCCTCAATTTGATCCAGTCGTGGCCGTTGCACAGAGCCACGATATTCGACGTGATGCAATCGTTTACCTCGAATTGGCCACGCGTTCTGTGGTTGGCCGTCGACCAGCAAGGTCTTCATCTTCTGGAGCATCGTTCCAGAAATGCTTTATGTACCTACGAATATACCAGTATTCTCAGTTATAACCCGGCAGTTAGTTGTTTGATGATTATCACCGGTACCGACAAGAAGCAGAGCAAAGTTATCCTAACGACCTCGCAGGTAAATTCAACTTCCGTTAAACCGCGCTTTGAACTTTCGTTTACCTTTTCCCGCACGTTTTTAGGCACATCAAATAGCGAATTTGATTCGCGAGTACATGGACGTGCTTCAGTCACCACCGGAAATACCGAAGAGGGATTCCGCTATAGCCCAGCAGATAGCTCAGCAACAGATTCCACCCCCTGCGAGTATGGGAACCACCGGCGGCCGGAAATCTCGACCTGCTTCGATGTTACATAGAGGTGCTCCAGTGATACAATCGCAAGCTAGTTAAGAAGTTAGATAAACTCGTTAGACGTGACAAACTTTCCCGAACCTGGTACGCGAACCATTAAGTTAAGTATGACCGTTCGACAGAAAGTTTTCTTCTTTCACTATTTCACTATTACCTACATGTACATCGATAAACGGTTATTTATTAAAATCGTATCGATCTTTCGAAATCCCGTTACCGATCGTTCTACGGATTCGTATCGTACGTGAGACTCGATTGTTGCGATGAAACGATTCTTAAATCCATTGTATATTGCAAGATCAAGGTTGCGGGTATCAGGTTGCGGCGAGAAAACTGTCTATAGTTATATTAATGCTTTATCGGCGAGGCCTATCAAGCGACAAAGACGTATCTACGTATCTACGTATCTTCGTAACGACGGCACTAGCCTAGCCTAGATACTTCTTTCTTCCAGTATTTATTCGATTTAGCATAGAAGCTTGAGAGACGTTGAACAGAAGAAACAATAGCTACCGCCGCGGGGTGTAGACTTAGCGAATGGACCGACAAAATACATATTACTGCCATGTACGACTTTAAACCAGCAAAGCTCTGTCAACGACTTTTTCTATTTCCATTTTTCTCAGTCATCGTCGTTGCCTTTTTTACAAGACCGATCGTCAACGTTTTTGATATAGACTTTTGCAGGGCGAACAAAAATCATGAATCGCGTAACATGACACATCTGAATTCTATCAAACCGACCGTACGACGTTTACACGTTTCGGCATATCATTTTTAACGCATCGTTCGCCGTAGAGTGGTCAACAAAGTTTTTGCGATCGCGACCCTCGGCAACAATTTCGTAAGAATATTTATGAACGACCAAATCTCTTCTCGTTATTCAGTCATGATAGAAAGACTGTTGACTACTCTACCCGATACGCATTTATACACGTATACAGACGGGACTCGTTTTCAGAAAGAGGAATTGCAAGACCATCGAAGCGTTTGTCGACGGTAGCGTCTCGATTGCCGAATCATCGCGGAATTTTAGCAAACGCAACTTATACACGTTACCAATATACTTGCTAATAAACGTCGATTTAAAAAGGAGAAGCTATTCGAAACAAAACTTTTGCTCGATGAATAGTACTATGATAACGCAAAGATATATGAATGTAGATCTTAAAATGGTGTACACGTAATAACGAAGCGTTTTAAACGTGAAATTTCTTTAAACTAACTCAATATTTCAAGCATTAAACAATAAGTCGAGCGATAATCTGACCTTCGTTTTCTAGACAATCCTTTCGCGCTGTTGTCACTTTTCTCTTAATGTTTTTATGATCACGATTTGAAAAGATCACGAGAGAAGATAAAAACAATCTGAATCTGTTCCCACGGAAATGAAAGAATCCATGATTCGGATGCGATCGCAACGATCGAAAATTGCCAGGTAATTGCGTCCAAAACATTCGCTTTTTTTTTTACTCAAGAAGCCAGACCCGCTCGATATCGTGGCATGTAAATATTTCAAAAGAAAAACATGCATTTAACCGTAAAATGTAATTACAATAGGTTCCAAGCAGAATTCTCCAGTGTTCAATGGTTCCATTTCCATAGAAATTCCACGACTCTACCTGGCTCGTATTCATATGTATACGGTCTTAATCTCTCTACGATTTCTATTCTTTTTATACTAGTAACCTTTTTATAGTAGCGGATGATGCCGTAACAAATTCAGGTCCTTTTTAGCATAAGATTCTTCTATAGTTTTTACCTTTTAACCGACACACGTTATACAACTTTGTGAAACGATGATTTTACTAGTATTCTTTGTACACTGACCGAGCGTTTATTACGATTTTAAGCAACGTGGTTTCCTCAACAATGGATATAAATGTAATAGAACATCCCCGTGAAGAAAATATCTTTGAGATCCCGGTTGTCGAGACCGGCAAAGTCCAAAGAAGAGATGAATTTGTCGAGGTGCATTCTGTCGAACACTGGAGCTCGTCAATCCTGACTTGATTCGAACGAAAATTTCGTCCCGATCACTCGCGTCGCCGCTGGATCCTTAATCCTTAATTATGCGTCGATGTCTGATAACGCGAAGAACAAACGAAAGACGATTTGCAAAGCGTCGAACGAACAGTCACTTAAGATAAGACTTTTACTCGAATTAGAATTATGTTTCTAGAGAAAAATCTGAAATTGCTTACTTGTTTGTAACGTTTCAAGAGGTAACTTGAAACCACTTATCCGACTATGTGATACACGTGATCAATCGTGTTCGAACTAGATAGTGTTGAAACTGTTATAATTGGGCATTACGGTCGTCGATGCAAGAAGGGCTGTAAACGCGCGTACTTAAGGATTATCGTTTCGATGTCTAGCGTTATTTATGGATCGTCGTAGACCGCATCGATCGAGAAATCGACACGACGAAACAAATGGACACTTAATTAAGACTTGATTGTTCTACATATTTGCTTCGATCTTCCCTTTTGGAAGTTCGGCTGAGATTCGACGAGTGCAGAAAAGACAGACTGTGATCCGCTTTGGGTGTCCTTAGTCTTCGAGAGCTGTTTAAACGAGTGAGACTTCGTGTTACTAAGAGAAGAGGAGAATTCGTGATTGTGTGTCCGTTGGAATGTGCATGAATGAGTGAGAAATAAAGACAGAGAGACATATGTAGAACGTGTGTGAATCAAAGAATCGAGAATGTAATTTGCGACGCATGCATGATACTTAGCAAAAAATTGTCAAGGGGGTATTTTTGCCCTCCATATGTGTAGCTTAAGCGAAATAAATTATTGGTTGATGATGTTATTGAAATATTTAAGAACGAATGACACTGTGTATATAAGTATATATACATACATATATGTATATACACATATGTGTATATATGTATATGTATATACATACATACATACGATATATATAAATAGACACGCATACATGTTACGCACACTGGCGAATCACATGCAACACCACACAAGATGATATAATACACGAAAGCGACAGACGTTGTTGTAAACTTGCAATTCGGGAAAACACGCGCAGAAACACGTACAAGATATACATATACTGAAAGATTCTACACGCCTACATATAACAAGGATATACATACATTATATAAATTTACATATAAATATAAATATACATATGTATATATATATATGTATATATATACATATATAATATATGTATATAATATATGTATATAATATAATATATATATATATATAGAGAGAGAGAGAGAGAGAGAGAGAGAGAGAGAGAATATTAATATACCGGAGCTATGTATAAGGATAAAATAAAAGAAAGCGAAGCTTTAATATTGCAAATAATAATAGTTGACGTAAGTAACGAAGTATCGTTGCAGGTCATCATTTACAACGGTAGACCATCTGTCTATCTACTATCACAATTTTTTAGATACCGATCTGATTCATTCACTATCTGATTCCTTTAAGGCTTAAAGGAATATAGCCCGCAAACATTAAAAGAACTATTACTACTATTTCAAGTATTTAAACTTCTTGTTACTTACATCCAAAACGAAACATATTTAGAGGAGCACCAGAGTGAAAGTAAAAATTGGAGTTTTGTATTAGGTTTCTTTCCCTATTCTGCCATAAATAACATAGGGGATAGACATCAGTAAATGGGGGTATGTGATTTTAGACTTTTCTACTAGAGTCTAGTAGAGTCTAGTAACTAGACGAACACGATAGCACAGGTGGTAGTAACAGTTTGCCTAGTGACGTCACCATTTTCAAGGTCATCCGATCTCCGAAACAAACGAAAAGTTTGTAATATTTTAAACTTTTCTACTAGAAGAACGTGATAGCTTAAGAGGTAATGCGTCGTTTACCATCAACTTGGAAATTAATTTAATGCATAAATGAAAAGGGTAGGAATAATTATTATTAATGAAAACTCAGTTTATATCAAACATAGATTATTTATTAATTTCCTAATACGTGCAATATACATACATGAAACAATACAACTTATGAATAATGTTACAAGCTTTTCCCATAATTTAACTAATTCCTTAAGATTAAAGTACTAATTAAGATTCACTATCAGTATAAAGAACGGAAATTAACGTACTCGCACTATAACTTCTATATCATATTCTTACTATCACAGACGAGGTATGGGATAGACCATGCAGCCCCATGCTTTTCGATGTCACTGATTTTCGTGGCTCTAGAGCCCCCTTACCATTTTAGTGCCGCCCCCAACGTACCGGCTTTTCACTGCAATCCGTATTTAATAGCACGTACACGGTATATATTTTCTGCGAGTACTAATTATATTTTATTCCTTTTGGCGGGAGAAGAAATGATATACAAGCATGAATTCGATATACTCTTGTTCTTCGATTGCTAACAATAACGAGTAAAATACGAAATCGTGAAAAATCTTCAAATTAAAGCAGTTTTTTGTTCGGCATTTGCTGAATTTTTGAGATAGCGATCTGAATCTGGTACCATTGAATCGGGCAGGCAATTCTACGCCAGATCCATATATAATAGTTGTACATTTCGAAATTTTGATTTTTCGCAAAAGTCTGAAGGTCAGGATTTTTCGCGATTTTCGTAAATCGCTCGCTATTTCTACAATTTTTTAGATATCAAAATAATTCTTTCACTGTCTTATTCGGCTTCGGATTCCGCGTCCAAAACGCCCCGGATCGTTTTAATAGCTCAAAAATTACGGAAATGACGAAGAAATTACGAAAATCGCGAAAATTCATCAATTTAGAGCAGTTTTTTGGTCGGCATTCGCTCAATTTTAGAGATAGCGATCTGAAACTTGTACCATTGATTTAGTTAGACTATTCTACGCCAGATCAGTATATAATAGTTGTACTTTTCGAAAATTTCATTTTTCGCAAAAATCTGAAGGGGGTAGGTCAGGATTTTTCGCGATTTTCGTAATTCGCCCGCCATTTCCGTAATTTTTGAGTTATTAAAATGGTCCGGGACGCTTTGGACGCGGAATCCGAAGCCGAATAAGACAGTGAAAGAATCAGATCGATATCTAAAAAATTGTGGAAATGTCGAGCGAATTACGAAAATCGTGAAAAATCCTGACCTACCCCCTTCAGATTTTTGCGAAAAATGAAATTTTCGAAAAGTACAACTATTATATATTGATGTGGCGTAGAATTTCCTAACTAAATTAATGGTACAAGTTTCAGATCGCTATCTCAAAAATTGAGTGAATGCCGACCAAAAAACTGTCATAATTTGACGATTTTTCGTGATTTTCGTAATTCTTTCGTCATTTTCGCAAATATTTAGATATCGACCTGAATCTTTCACTGTCTTATTCGGTTTCGAATTCCGCGTCCAAAACGCCTCGGATCATTTGAATAGCTCAAAAATTACGGAAATGACGAAGAAACTACTAAAATCGCGAAATGACCACCCCCCGGGTCGGAACTCACTCGAAATCGGAGTGGGACCCAATCCCCGTCGGTTGTTTTCATGATTTGAACGGACGTTGCGCCGCTGCTCTGATTCTGGCCCCCCTGGCCTCTTCCTCCCGCGCTTCTAAGATGACCACCAAAGGATGTTGTGGAAATCAGATTCACCAGCCAACTTGACGTTGATCGTTTTATATATGTATGTATGTACTATCCAGGTTTGTAATGTATGCTGTGCGACAGTGCGTATGAGCTCCCGTTCATCGCACGATACTCGAAATCTATTTTCGGCCCCGAGGACAGAATCTAGAATTCCAACCTCTGTTGCCAACTGCTAAAACTCTGTACACTTGGCAACATTGGCAATACGCGGGCTTTTAAACCAACTTCAGGATTAGAGAGGGGTGTGTTGCCTCTTTTTGAATTTTCGATACACTCTTAGTTCCAAAAATTTTTATTTTTCTTTGAGGCGGCGCTGTAAATCCACTGAATTTTCAACGCGTCGGTAATTCAGTTTCGCGGCACGAACCCCCATAAGGTGCAAGGTCTATGCCATCGCTCGTCTGTGCTTCGGTCTTACCGACGCGGCTCGACTGACTGCCGTTACAGCGGACGGCGGTACCTGTCAAATCTTGAAATTTAAAGAACGCTTGATACTTGTGGTTTTTTGCGCCAAAAGGTTTACCGTTAGAAATAATTTACGTACCAAGTTATTTGCAACCGGATCAAGTTATGTTTCTCGGTGGCTCGATCGTTATCGAGAATTCTACGTACACTTTTTCCTGCTTTGATTTAGATTTATCTGCTGGAATAATAATGAATTAAAAGCACGAGCAGGATAAACGGTACTTCCGTAGCCGTATTTGGCCGTACGGAAGTTGCCTGCCTAAACAGAATCATGCGTTTGACACGTTTTCCTATACCGCCAGTCGTATACTATAGGCACGATTACGTCATACCAATCGGCTATGAATCATTATACATAGACCAAGCATATCGTGTAACTCGGCTTTTCAAGGCTCCCATTTTATGATCGCCCGCACTCCCCGACACCGAATCAAGTGTCGCGCTTATAATTACCGCAACAGAATTCAATTATAGATCCAGTGGTATAAACTTAACATTACCATTTCCTATGCGTACCAGGTAATTACACGAATCGTACGGACGTGTATGATTTCTTAAGTAATCCGGGAATATACCTTTCTAAAATCTGCACAACACAGGAATACTTTTGTCGTGCAAATATGTAAAAAGGTACAGCAAGAAACGAAAGCGTCGGAAGTCACCTGCTGCGGTCTTTCCCGTCTTTTCATTGATGCGCACACGCACACACACACACACGCGCGCGCGCGCGCTACTGACTTGGTTTCGCCCGCGTGCATCCAGGAGAAGTCATGAATGGCCTACTACGTAAATTCCGACGCAATTTGAAAATCGACTGACGCAGCAGCCACCGCGTTGAGCGCGAAGCGAGAGATAAACTCGCAGCAAGAAGGAGGGAGTTGTGATTTTGTTTACGTTCTGGCGTTGGCTGCGTATCAGCGTCGTTTTCGCATGAGAGAAATTACGTTTACACCACCTGCGGGAGCCACCGAACTCGTTTTTGGCAGGTACGGCTAAATCGTAGTAAATCCACGTACCGACAAATGCAGAATGCGCCGTTGCTTCCCCTTTCCCGCGATATCGTGGCAAAATTTCAAAAGGTCCATCGACCCGTTGCATTTCCTCGACCCTTTCCGCGAATTCGCCATCAATGCCATGATTCTCTATTTACGATGAGCGGCAGGTGGCCACGATCGCGAGCCGTGTCCTGGATCCGTGCCCACCGCTGATGCGTAATCTCCAGCTGGATAACAAAACGACACGAATTCTCTGTACGACCGCCGTTACGCGCTAGCGAAACCGCAAAGCGTTTGATTTAGCTCTGTTGGTTTGCTGCGTGGGTGGTTCGCCTTCTCCGCTCCCTCTGGCACTGCCTACGAACCGATCTCGTCGTGACGTCACATTCCGTAGAAGGGGAATACAAAACCAGTTTGACCGTTCCTCCATTTTTTCGTCGCATCGCGACTAGTTTACTCTCTATGCGTCCGATTTATCGTTCCCTTCCGATTCTCCTCCACGAACGCCTCGCTTCTCCTCGAGTAGTTCTCCTCGCCCCCCCCCCTTCGCCCCCCGTCCACGTCTTTACCGACGTGGAGAACTATGCGAGTGTGTGGATCACTTGAAAATTAGGGATCGCGCACGCACGCGCATGCGCTCCGACGTGATTTTTTGTCTCTCACAGTGGCTCACCAGCAGTCGTCCGTCTGTCGAGAGCGTGTCGAGGACGATGTTGTTCGTCGTGCGTCGCCAGGCCCGACGACGACGACGTTGTTGTTTCGTGCCACCGCGAGACCCGTCGACGATGTGTTGTCCACGTACTGTTGTCAGAAGCTACGTTTTCGCGTAACGCGAGTCGGGAACGTGACGAGTCGAGCGAGGAAAAATACGGTCTACCATCCCCAACAGTCCATGCGCTCCTCGTAGCCATGGCTTCGGTGAAGGTGGCCGTCAGGGTTCGTCCTTTTAACAAAAGGTGCGTGCTATGCAACTGGTGATAACGGACGACCAATTATCGCGGTTTCATGGGATTCGGTCCATCGGTCGTTGGATGTGGAAGTACAGTTTGTTTACGGTGTTATTTCGACGATTCTACGACAAACGCAGTTCGGGTCTGAGAGTGTTTCAAGAAATGTCTGATGTTCGATTCTGTCGTTACCTTTGCCAAGTTCTTTTCGAAATATCTCGCTGTTACTTGCAACGATCAATTGTATACGCATTTAATCGACGCTGGCTCGACAGTTACTGTCCAACGAATTCCTCCTGCCACCTGCTGTCATTCGTTTCGCGACTCGATATCAACGACGCACATATTTCCTTATCGCCCTGGGTTTTCTTTTATTCCGGCACACCTCCGTGGAGCCTATTATTTACGGGCATTCGAGAGTGAACCGTGTATGTGAATCCGTTGCTTTTCTTTCCAGGGAACTGGCGATGAATGCAAAGATGATCGTACAAATGGATGGCAAGAAAACCCGTATTTTCAACACCAAGGTACAGCAATATTTAACAGTGATCGCAATCGACGTTACGCGTGACTGTCGCCTATTAAGGTTAAACGATTCGTTGGATAGACAACTATCTACTTGCCGCACAATCCGCGATCATCGATTCCTACCGCTCGCGACTTTCGTCCTTAACGACTGTCAAACGAACTTTCTAAAAGATTACTCGATTCTCGTTTCGTTCGAGATCTACTCTCCGTACGATCGCGGCGATATGAAAGGTTTGCAGCTCGCACCGTGTCAGAATTTCCGCTCCAACGAACTCGGCCATTGACCCATTAAACGTTACAACAGGCGCGACATATTACTCGCGAATGCACCGCCGAATCTCGCATCGGTTGGGCATTATTCGTTGTCTCGTGTTACGTCACTGATATCCACGCTTGTCGAGCGAAATCTCTGACCGAGATCTCACGGGCAAGATAGCGAGCTGCACGTCATCCGATCGGAGAAAGTGCGAAAATCGTTGCTGGACCAATCCTGAACTAGTCGCTTTCGGTCACACGATACTAACCACGCGACCGACCAATCACGGTACGATTAATCCAAGCTTTATCCGTACTCGATTAAACCGTAATTACCAGTATGTCGGAGATGATTGTTTTTTTTGTTCTTTTTTTTTCCTCGCGAGACGATAATGCATGCTACCGTTCGTTGTCCTCCAGATTTCACACTCTTGTTTTCCTAAGCTCGACCAGCTAGAGCAACCGATAAACCCGTCGGTGCCGGCACGAATGCTTATCGCGATAATTTTTGAATACCAATCGACAGATTTTTGTTATTATAATTTAATGCTTATCATTCGATAAATACCCTGTACAGATACGTTTCACGGTCGATATTCATTCAGACTTGGACAGACTTGGACAGACTTGGTGTTAAAAATGCTTCACGAATATCGAACTCGGATACGCATTACAGAATAGCCAATGACGAAACAAGCCATCGAGTGTATCCTAAATGGTAATCATCCTCGGCACAACTCTCGCGTTTATTCTACAGAGTATCGTAGAAGATAGGAACGTGAGAGGGAGTTTTACTTTTTAATTACCCACTCGGTTTGTTGCATAATATTAAGTAGCTCTCGCTGGTACGCGATTAGTTGCGACGCGGGATGCGACCTGACGAATCCACGTGACACAACGACCGTACAGTTTGCCGGTCACGCGTCAACGATTACGTCCAGCTAACGTCATCGTATCGGCTACCGACCTGTATCGCGCTCGTAGACTCCTCTCTGTTTTTCGGAAAAGATTAAACGAGAAACAACAGTTTGTTTTTAAGCCTACACTCGGCAATTGACTCTTTCGATGTATCGTTCCGCTATTGGACGTTAACGCTATATCCACCGATAACAGAGGCAACAAAAGCACGTATGTATAACGATTACTGGCTATTATTTCCAGACACCGGGTAGTTGCAGAGATATCGACAGGGAGAAATACAAAGACTTCACGTTTGATCACTCCTACTGGTCCTACGACACAAACGACGACAACTACGCGTCGCAGGAAGAGGTGTTTATCCCTACGTTTCTTAATCCGGTTATTCTTTAAACGGCTCGCGATTCGTGCTAACGTATATCAATTCTCTTGGTTGGCATTCTCTAGGTAAATGTTCGCACGAATAACGATTCGTAACACATTTACAATCGCGACGAGAACTGTGTTCCTTTTTAAATGCCTGGCAATGAATAATAAGAAACGTTGTTGGCTTACGCAATAGGAGACGAGCGATTAACATTAACGGTCTAACGTTACATCGGCGCGTTCTATTTTTTCGAAACGAACATACATTGCCGACAATGAGTCTAACGTTGCCGCATACGTATGTATTTATACGGTCGTATTCGGTAACGTTTTCAGCTACGATCGGAATGAAAATAGAAGGGACCAGCGTGCGTGTGCCGCTTTAGCAAGCATCGTCGTAAGACCGAGTTCTAATTAAAAATGTATAGACGTTCGTCGATACCCTGCCAGTCGCGCGAATGGTGCGAAAGGTGCGAAAGGTGAGAAAGGTAGCGGCAGCTTTGACAGCTTTGACAGCTTTCAATACGTATTTCGTAGGCGCGTGTCGCTGGTGAATAAGTTGAAAACGATGCCTCGATTGGTTACGCTTATCTTTGGGATATTGTATATGAATCGTAGCACGCCACTGCGTACCATTCGCCTGAAAGGCATGGAATCGAGATACACTTGCGAGCCAGTCAGGCGATAAGGAATACACATTTTTTCCGTTGTCATTAACGGCATGTATGTATACGTATCGGTATAGCAGGGTAGAGTAGAGTAGAGTGGAGTAGAGTAGAGTAGAGTAGAGTAGAGTAACTTTCAATCATTTTTCAGGTTTTCTACGATCTTGGTACGGATGTAATAGAAAGTGCCTTCGAGGGCTATAATGCCTGCGTCTTCGCTTACGGCCAAACAGGGTCTGGGAAGACCTTCACGATGATGGGCACGCCGGTATAATATTTAAACTGTACTCTCGAAAAAATGTTTCCTTTCTTTCACTCGAATCTCCGTGGAATCGTAGAGATCGCGCAATGTTCCATGTTACTAAACACAATCGTTATTGTACTTGCATGGCAGGAGGCTCAGGGGCTGATACCGCGAATATGCAAGACGCTGTTCGCCAGAATGGCAGCAGGAAAGGAAAGCGGTGCGTCGTACAGAACCGAGGTATCGTTCCTCGAAATACACAATGAGAGAGTGAGAGACCTGTTGAGACTGGACCAGTCGCAGTCGCATTCTCTCCGTGTGAGAGAGCATCCTAAGAGAGGGCCTTACGTCCAAGACCTGTCGAGCCACCTTGTGTACGATTATTCAGACATTCAGGTAAACGAGCCCTGTCTCTGTTGCTGGCAGCGGCGCAGAACACTTATAGTCGCTTCACTTCTAGGAATGCATGGTGAGGGGCAACACGCACAGAACTACTGCGAGCACAAATATGAACGACGTGAGTAGTAGGAGCCACGCAATTTTTACGATAACATTCGTACAGGCTGGCTTTTCGGAAGGCAACATGCCGTCCGAGACGGTTTCCAAGGTGCATCTTGTCGACTTGGCCGGAAGGTAGACAGGCATAGAGTATTGGAGCTGATTTTCCTTTCTATTTTATTCCTTTCAATCGTAACACGAATGCGAGAGGAAAATTGCAATGAACAAAGCAGCGCTAGATCGTGCCGTCGCCATGGGCGATTCTAAGATCTCTCTTTCTTTAGCGAGCGTGCGAACGCAACGGGAGCTACGGGGCAACGATTGAAGGAAGGTGCGCACATCAACAAGTCACTGGTGACTTTAGGTTCTGTGATATCGGCACTCGCGGAGGTAAGCTCCGCGGGTGACGCGAGTTCCTCCAAGCGGAACGTTTTCATACCTTATCGGGATAGCGTGCTGACGTGGTTGCTAAAGGATTCCCTTGGTGGTAACTCGAAGACAATTATGATCGCCGCTATTAGCCCGGCAGATTGTAATTACGGAGAGACTCTGAGTACGCTAAGATACGCCAATCGAGCGAAAAATATTATCAATAAGCCTACGATCAACGAGGATCCGAATGTCAAGCTGATCAGAGAGTTGAGAGAGGAGATACAAAAGCTAAAATCCCTCATTGGAAAAGATATGGCAAGTATTCGCGTAACACCGTCTCCGTGCGGTGTACGCGAGGCATTGGAGAGTCCGCGTTACAATAATGTAGTCACGTAGCTCGAACGTTACCGTATTTCTTTCCGCAGAACATCGAGAGACCACCGCAAGTTCTGCTGGCTCAGATTCACGAGAAGCAGGAGCAGGAGAAGGTGTTGACGGAAGAATGGACGGAAAAATGGCGGGAGACCCAGCAAATTCTTCAGGAACAGAAAGCTTTAGGTCTTCGGAAAAGCGGCGTCGGTGTAGTCTTAGATTCGGAAATGCCGCACTTGGTCGGTATCGACGACGATCTTCTGAGTACCGGCGTGACGCTTTATCACCTGAAAGAGGGCAGAACGTTAGTTGGTACGGAGGAAGCACCGACGACACAGGTAGCGGCGAGTCTTCGATTCCTTTCAATTCGCGTCAATTTCGTCGATTGGCAAATGACCGCGAAACCATGTAAACTCGAACGAACGAACGATCGATAATACACTCGTTTCGCGAACAGGACATCGTGTTGACCGGTGCGGACGTCGAAGCCGAGCACTGTATAGTGGAATTGGACAGCGGTGTGGCGACCCTTCATCCCCTTTCTCCCCACTGCTGGATTAACACGGCCCAAGTGGATAAACCGACACGTTTGTCCCAAGGGTGCATCATCCTGCTGGGCAGGAACAATATGTTCCGATACAACGATCCAGCAGAGGCCGCGAAACTGCGAAAGGAGGGTGGAACGGGTAACGGTAATTTGCAATCCACCGTCGTCAATCTCTCTAGATTGTCCCTGCTAAGTTGGAGCGTGTCGGATTTGCATGCGTCGTCGTCTAGCGATAATCTCTTGAACTCGAGCGAAGATCTCAGAGCGCTCGAGGAGCTGGAGCAGCAGAAGGCTGCTCTTATCAAAGAAAAGGAAGACTTTAAGGTTCGTCCGAAGTACAATACCAGGTACCTGGTAGTTTGCGGAAATCTTTGAACTTGCTTTAATTAGACATTCGAATTTCTCCGACTTTCTCTTTCGCATACAGAGAGAACAAGAAGAACGCGAAGAAAGATGGGCCGCGAGAAGAGAGGCTCTCGAGGGAGCGCAGCGTGAGTTGGAACGAGAATGGGGCGCACAGTGGAAAGAGTGGGCGGACGCTATAGCGACCCTGGAATCGCGGCAGCGTGAGCTGCGTGCTCGGCGACACCTCCTGGAACAAGAACGACGGGACGAAATGACGCAAGTAAGTGACTCGGACGCGCCGTCTCCGGACTTGAACGTAATTTCGATCAAGTATCATTTCTACCTGGTCCTTATCGCTCTCGGTGTCCTTATCTGCTTGTCTGGCAACATCATCATCTACTCGCACGTTTGTCCGTTAAACATGTGACCCTCGTGTAGTATCGTCATCGATTGTCATTTTTCTACGGTTCGATAAACTCACTCTCGGGAGTAGTGACTCGGAAAGCTTCGTTCGAAACTTCGGAGGAGAGGAAAGCTCGAGTGTAAAATGAGATTTTCTCTTTCATTCGTTATAACGGTAATAGATGATAAACTAACTAAGGTGCTTTCAATTCAAGTGGCGTCTATGTCAGGACTTTTCCTGAATGTAATATATGTACATGTGTAACATTTTCGTTGACTACCAAGGACACTCTGGCTCGTCCCTAATTCTGTTTCAATGTATAAAACGACCTTATCGTCATTCTTCGCCTCTATAATGCAGGTTTTGCGAATAATGCGCCTACCTTACGATTTAATAGATCTATTTTTTAGAGATTTAGAGATATAAAACTAAGCCTGCCGATTGAATAGTGCCAGTGTTGACGAGATATTGCCGGACAATTTGGCATTCCGTGGAATGATAATACATAAGTACCTTGTGGACAGTGTTTAAGGAACAAAACGCAAAAAGAAAAGAAAAGAAAAGAAAAGAAAAGAAAAGAAAAGAACAGAACAGAACAGAACAGACAAAGTATGTACATATCTGGGCTTGTTTGTAGAATGTCTATGGGTTTGTTATGCGAGAAAGAAAGAGAACTATTGTTATACGATACTGTTGATTAATAAATTTTTCTTACAAAAATTGGCCTTCGATCTTCCACAAAACGTTTGTTGCACGCACACTCTCGTTTCGTTTTCTCTCACATGTTGTATTTATTAAGTACTCTCGATCAAAATTAACACTCCCGATTAACAAACCCAAATATCTTGTTAACTTTGGACACTTTGTGAGTCCGTCCGCACGCGCGCTGTAATTCAGTGCTAATTGTGGGGAAAAGAGAAGTGACTAACCAATCTTTTAAGGTAATGTATCGAAGAGAAACCTCGTTTCTTGCTCTTGTACAGTTTGTAATCTATGTTTGCGAAAGGAATATTCCTTAATAAATTTTTGTATGAATTTCATTGGATTGTGATACTCTACTCTCGTGTAGCCCTACATCGTTAGACAAAGATGGCATGTCCTTGTGTTTACTTATTCGTCGAATTTTTGTGAATATTTTTTAGTAGTGATTCCTATGATACAAATACATTTATATCGTTATATGTACATGCATAAATGAGACTTTGAGTCATCCGATCGTTTGATTCTATCTTTCTTTTATCGAATCGTATGGAACGGCATCTTAAGTATAATTTTCCGTTATCTTTTTGTTAATGCATCGGTGTGTGTGTGTGGTACTAGGTAGAAAATTTATGTAGGGAAGTTGCCTCTCTGCGCACAACATTGCAGTCCAAGCATCGTCAAATTCAAGAGTTCACGAACAATCACGAACGCGTACAAAGATTTCATCATCGATGGGAGAAGGTAAGAAATTCGATATAGAAAAACTTACGAAAAGATTATTCAACGAACGACACGAACTAGTCCTAAGGAGCACGAATTGCAACACGATGCACACTCATCACGTTTCTTCTTTAATTTACAATTGTTCCTTTCGAATACGCGACATAAACTAACTGGGACGATTGTTCGCAACGTCGCGTCGATATGTTATTCAGCGTCGAACATGTACCGTTTTCAGACAGACGACGGTGCTGGTAGTGACGGTAGTTTGCCGGAGTCTTGGTCGAGTTTGAACGACGAAAAATGCGTCGACGCTGTTCGAGAACTTGTTAATCATCACGTAAGTAGAATTAAGACAGCATTAATCTGTTCGACGATCGAATGAAATGTACCATTAGAATGAAAGTCTGCACATTAACGATCATCCTGCAGAAAAAAGAATTGGCCGTCCTAGAAACGGAATTGCAAAGCAAAGTCAAGTCCCTGAACGAACACCAGAGCAAAGTAGATAAAATGGAGGAAGAGCTGATGGAGATAGCGAAGAAGCAAAAGCACATATTTAACTTAGAGGTAAACGAATCGGGTAAAGCAAAGTAAAGTACAGTAAAGTAAAGTAAAGTAAAGTAAAGTAAAGAAAGAAAGAAGTTTCATCTCTCGTACGGTCGGATCGAATTCTTATGAAATACTTTGTTCAGTTTGTAGAGGACGGTAGCACAGAGAAGAAGACGGTCCTAGCGAAACGAACTCAGGAACAACTTCAGGAAATTTTACGTAGAAAACAAAGTCTCTCGTTGAACTTGAAGCGCGCTTTGCCCGCTTCGCCGGGCGACGGTTCCGTGAGCGGCGATGAAATTTTATCAAACGGGGAGATGCAGTCGTTTCAAGAGACGTGCAACAGGAAACTGAAAATCGCTTCGGCCCTGTGTCTACTGCCACAAAACGTTCCAAGTTCCATAGACACCGGCGAAACGTTTCACACCGCCGCGGCGGACTCGCCGGAACCTCGCATTCCTTTCGACGACCTCGACGTTAAAGAAGAACAAGTGACGCTCGAGGCCGAGCGGAACGAATCGGGTCGGACGGAGCTCTCGGAGGAAACCCGAACGAAAGATCCGAGCGAAGTAGAGCGTCGTCGTTCCGTCAGCGTGAGTAGAAAACAATCAGTGGACAGTCTTACCGAGCCTGGTAAATGTAACGGCAGTAATAGCGGCCACGACAACGAATCGCAATCTCCGACGAATTCTACCACGGAGGAGGATATTCTCCAGGACTCGTTGGAGTCGCCGATACAACAGAATCCGGCGATGAAACGATTGAACCAAAGAATCGCTCGTCAACGTATGATGGTGATGAGATGTCTCGAGGCGAATACTCCCTCTAAAGAAGATCTGAACAAACAGATATCGTTGCTGCAGGATCTACAGAAGCAACAGATCGAGCTGGAAGTGTCGCTTCTGGAGGACGAACGAAAGAGCCAAAAACAGTCGCAGTGTGGCGACGATAGACTGTCCGCGAGTGGCCCAGACGATTCCGTAGAAACCGAGCCGAGCGCGTATCGCGACCCTGTACGTGCAAACAATTCCGCGACCCTGTTAACCGTGTCCACGACAAGATCTCCGATATATCGAAATAATAGGCCTAACACCGACGACGAGGAATGCCTATCGGACTCAGTCGCACCACGGATACCTTCCGGCAGGGGATACTCGACGGTCTACTTAACGGTAACTTGATAAACAAATGATATAGGTACATTCGCCACTATGAATTTTTCACGAATCAAACCTGTATGTCCAGAGTCAAAATCGAGGTGATCGATTAAGTAGTCCGTACTCCCTGACAATCACGAGGTCCCTACCATCTTTGATAGCGAACGATGCTGACTGCGATAGCGTAGTCAATATGATCGTTAGCGTACCATCGTATGTGATACGTGGAGCCGGCACGTCTAGCCACTACGAGTACGAGGTACGAGTTGTGGCACAGGACGACAGCTGGACACTTTTACGAAGATACAGAAGGTTCCGGGAGCTATATATATCGATGCGACAAAAATATGGCAGCGAGGTAAGGAATGTTACCTTCTTCGGTACGTATGATTGGCGAAATACTTGTAATCAGCATGGTAGCCATTTCGATTGTTTTTAATGAAATTGAATCTCTGCCGTTTTTCCAGGTAGCTGCGATACGTTTTCCACCTCGACAAGTCTTTCCAAGGTACGAAGTCGTGGCACGGCAACGCAGGAAACGACTAGAAGAATATTTGCGACGATTAATTCAAATCTGCTCGAAATTACCGCACTGCGACCCGCTCTACAAGTACAACGGCAACTTAAGCAACATAGATAAGCAATCACTGTTGGAATTTAGTTCCTTCTTCCGACGCGGAACCTTCGAAAGCAGCAAGTACGGAACTAGTTAAGAGAATTTTCCTCCCAGTGTCAGAAGAATGAAAGAAATTCACGTTGGTAATATAGACAAATATTTATAATTCGTTGTATTTTTTATAAAGATGAACTGGTAATACCTAAAGCGAGAAAAATATTAGCAAATCGTACGGTTACCACGTTTCGCGATGTATATCGTAAGCTTACCGAAAACGATATGTTTCCAAAAGTTTGTTGTTTATAAGACTGATTATTGCAATCTTAATAGTCCTTTTTGTTAGAGTTAGTAAAGAGAAGGGAACATATATTGTACCGAACCGAAATGTTTAACGAGAAACAAGGTACGATATGAGAGACTTGGAATAGTATTTTGGTCGTCGAAGGGAAGGTATGCCGCAAAGGAGATCGGTGCACCGCGGTAACTAGGGGTGAAAGACTCTTCAGAACGATTTCATTTGTTTCTACAACCCGCCGATATTTTCCTAATGTTTTTCTCCCGTTAGAAATTGATACCTCCGAAACGTACCTTCCTAATTGTTGTTTTAACGAATCTATGTGTTTATTTCATCCAGATTCGAGCCTATCGCGATTAATAATAATAATAATAATAGTAATAATAATAATGATAATAATAATAACAACAACTAGATCAGTATTGTTGTAAATTACGCACGAGATAAGGATACTTTGTTGTGCGCATGACCAGAAAGACCACACGTATATGTATATCGGGCGACATGCTCACGATAATAATTAGATTTCAGAAATATAATGCGTTTATTTTTTCGCCCAACGGGCGTCTTTTACACGGAAATCGCAATTGAAAAATCGACTGGATTTCAAAATGGAGACAAAAGAACTTCCTCCTAGTGCGTAGTACGATAAGACGTATTAAAATCATAATTTTACGAAGTGCAAAGGAATACCATATCGCTGTTGAAGTTCTTCCGGTTCCGGGGATTTATATATTGTATATGTATACACTGCGTTTCGCGGCAAACAGTTTGTAAAAACGGCGATGTTAATGTTGACGGAATCGTTATGTAATGCTTAGCAAACGTGTACGGAGAGAAAAAATACTTGTTAATCGACGCTAATCTTTGATATTAAACAAACTCTATTCTCGGCAAAATGTTTTACACGCCACCGATCAAATTGCTTCTCCACACTGGGTGCAGGATATAAGAATTTAATGGCTTGCATTTAAAAAAAAAAAAAAAAAAAAAAGTACGCTTCTTTGTCCAATGACTCTCTTATACTGTAATAAATAACGATCACATTGCGATACATGGCCGATATCATTTTGCCCTGAATCCCACAGTTAATGGGAAAATATTGATGAAAACTTATAACCGGCTTTAATTTCTGTTATTTAATAATTAAAAACGTTACGGCAATATATGCATATTCACTGCAGTTAAATATCCGATTTGTGATTATGGCGAATGATACTTATTCCGTGGCTGTGTATAAATGGACTTTAAACCCCGAGGAATATTATCCTGGATGGCTAGTGGTACTAGTAGTTTATAGCCGCGAAGTCTGTACATTTAGCAAATTACCTATTTACAGAAATATTACCTCAAATTTCGTACGGTTGCCGAGAGAAAAACGATCATCACAAATGCTTTTTTTTATACTTGATCTATGCGATCTATGTTCTCTAAATGTAACAGAGTACAATAAATTGTCATAGCTTAGGGCAAAGTATTGAATATGTTCCCCTGCTTTCCCTTCTATCTTTTACATAAAAAGAAAATTAACCAAAAAGTTTGCAAAGATGAGTTCGGCTCCTCGTACGTAGGGCTGTTCCTATATGAATGTAGTTGTCGTTTATTATTTCTCTCGTGAATGTTACAAATGTAAATTTATATTTTTGAGCATTTTTTCCTTTTTTTCGTTACGCTATATACCATTCTATTCAATGGTAATTTATTTAACATATTATTGATTATTAAAAAATACTGGTCATCCAGTCTCCATGGCGCACGTATAACTTGATTTGTACACTTTTGGAAGTTTTATGTCGTCAAGATTATGGTTTAACAAAACCAGTGCAACAATGCAGAATAGTTCAAGTGAAACATGTGAAAGCTAAACAGTCAGAATTGAAGAATAGGCGCTATCTTTCCCTAAATAAATTATGGTAAATAATATGTCATACATGTCATACCTATAGTTAAATGAACACTTGCTCACTCGCTAAACTATCCGCAAACGGTGCGACAATTACCCTCGTAGCGAAATAAAATGTTAAACCGAAGGTAATTGAGATCGGCAAAGCTGGCAATGCTTTCTTGAATATTGCCAAAAGCAATAGCGTCAAGCATAGACCCTAAAATCATACGAATGATGAAATCTTGGCAAACATTCAGTCATCAAAGGATACCATTTAAACACTTACTATAAGAATAGCAACGAAACACGCTAATGTAGTATTCCAATCGCCGTAGCTGGAGGCTTTTCCAACCAACACGCTGTAGAATATAAAATCACCGAGGCCTAGTTTAACGCCGCGTTCCTCTTCCGTGACTGCGACATGCTGCGTCTGCGGTTCCCGCGCACGATTGTCCTGCTGTCTCGAGCTCTCTGTAAGCGACGCCGAATTTTCGCGAATTTCTTGCGCACGTCTCGCACCACGGTCACCTATTCGATTAAAATATCCGTACATAACAAGTACAGATGTCTTTGCAATATTAACAATTCCCTAAATAAATCGGTTGATGCCGATTTACTCTACCGTGACTTTCTATCCACTCGGGAGTGAAGCCACCCTCTTCCGCATCCCCAGACGCAGGATTACTTTGATTGTCTGCTTGACCACGCATCGGCAATGCGGGGTTATCGCCGGCAGCTACTGGATCACTAACAGCCATCGTTGCCGCTTGTACGTAACCCGCGTAAGTTATGGTAAAAGCGTACAAAATAGTAGAGGAGTAAATCAAAGCGGGAAAGATAGATTCGTTTCGTTCTTGGGCGGTTTCTACGAGTATTCTCAATGGTCCCTTTGGCGTCAGCACAGCGATCAAGTCTAAACAGTACGGGTTTGTACATATCGTTCATACATTTGCACTTTCGAAAATAATGTAATCCTTACCCCAAATGCTAATAACACCTAGCACGACCCAAGCAGTCCACTCGGGTAAGTATTTGATGAAAACAAGCGCCATTAAGGCAGAAATGAAAATAAGATACGCTTGTTGTAATTGTAATGGACCTTGCCAGTGTATGCATATCATTCCGACCACTCCAAAGTTCCAAAGAATTATGCTCAGCGTAAAAAGATCCATCGGAATGTTGTAAGCTTTTAATACTTGTCTGCAAAGAGAATTTGTTTAATGTTACGTGAAAGATACATTACAATTCCGTGAAATATTCTTACTCACTCGCAAAATAGGATAGAAAACATAGAAAGTAGTAGCAAGGAACTTATAATCAGCCATCCGTGAATTATTTTATAAAATTTGTATTTATACAGAATGATAAGTATCACAGTCATAAATACAATGACACTCATTAATATCAAAGAATTGGCAACTGCTTGCCAAACTTTGGTACTGGTGTCTGTACTATCTTCGTGAAACGGAGTGTATACTCTGAAAGAGAAAGAAGTAATTCTCTATAATCGGTACTTTGGTAGTGATATTGATTCTCTATATTGAAACATTAAAACTTACAGGTACATTCCTTTGGTTGTATAGAAATTTATAGACCTAATTGTGGCTACCACCACTAACATACAAAGAGATACAGGCACAAAAAGTTTAATAACATGAGCCGCGCCATACTTTAGTTCTTCTTCCTCCTCGTCTCTGTAATTCCTTGATCTACCTTGATTACCCGATCCGCTCCTTCTACCAGCAGTAAGGTTCGATGTACCCGGTGTCTGAATATGCACCTCGGGCACACCATTTTCAATCTGAAATTCATTCGCACTGGTAAAAGAATGTTAAGAACATTGTTACGTTATGGCATGTGAAGGAAGGAAAAGTTTGTCAAATTTCAAGGGATAACATGGATGGACCATAGGAAAAATAAAGAACGTTGAATTCACCTCGTCGTTACTAATACGAGAACGCCTTTTTCGGCGATCGGTGACCAAGCCCAGATCATCCGTGCGAGATTCCGCAACGTGACCGTCCATTAGGCTCGTATACTCGTCCGCCGAATCGTAATCACTCTCAGACATTCATCAACGTCTATTCCCGTGAACGGATTGACACATGAATTCTTTTGACAGCTCGCGCACGCACTTTCTTTGCACTTCCACGCTCCGTTCGCTTGCGTCACGCGATGCGCGATCACATTCGAAAAATGGAAGAAAAATCCTTAGTAAACTAAGGAATTCGAGTAACTCCGAATTGATCGATGCGCCACTGTACGTGATTTCTCGAAAGCTTGGGTAAGCGTCGTCGGTAATGCTAGAGTCTGACCACAGACGAGGTATTGGATAGACCACTCATCCCCATGCTTTTCGATGTCACTGGTTTTGAGGGCTCTAGAGCCGTCTTACCATTTTAGTGTCACACGCCACGTTACCATTTTAGGTTCGAATCTAGAATGACCAGGGGTAAATGGTAAGAATATGATATAGAAATAATAGATTGTACGCATTAGTAATGTGCACGATTAAAAGTTATTACTCATTCCAATATATATTAACACATAATTTCTATGATTTACAGGGCTCTTTTCACGCGGTACCCTGGGAAACAGCAGCGACTTAGAATGGATTCGTCCTAACAAGAATTATTTATAACGATTACTAAATTTAGGGGAATTACTTAAGTTATATTAATAGTACGTGAAATTATGTATTTTTTTCATGTATGTTACACGTATTACAACATTAATAAATTCTATGTATTTGGTAAAAACTGAGTCTTCATTTATAACAATTATTCCTATCCTTTCCACTTATGCATTAGATTAATTTATAAGTTCCGCGTCAGGGGTGGTCAGTAAAAGTTTCGCGTGGAATTTATGTTTAAGTTTTATATATCGGATGACCTTGAAAATGATGACGTCACAGGGCCTAATTCATGCCACCTCTTATGCTATCATATTCTCCTGGTTGAAGATACGGAAATTTTGAAATATTGATCGAAGACTGCGAAACTATCAAAGATCGCGTGACCTTGAAACTGATGACGTCACAGGGCCGTACTCGTGCCACCTCCTATACTATCATATTCTCCTGGTAGAGAGACGAAAATTCCGAAATTTTGATCTTTGAACGTAAAATTTTCTAAGATTGGATGACCTTGAACTTGATGACGTCACGGCCGAAAGCGTGCCACCTCTTATGCTATCATGTTCTCCTGGTAGAAATTCTGAAATCCCGTAACATTTAAAAAATTTTCCGAAATCTGGACCTTGTAACAGGATCACATGACGTCATAGGAGGTGGCACGAAGTTCGCGGATTCTTGGAAATGACGTCACAGTTCCAGGAATTTCCGCGAATTAATTCGCGGTCGGGATTTCGAAGTTAGAACGAAAAATTTCAGAAAATCTGGACTTTGTAACAGGATCACATGACGTCATAGGAGGTGGCACTAGTTCGGCCCTGTCACGTCATCATTTTCAAGGTCACCCGATCGTTGATAATATTACATTTTCTGATATCGTTTTGCTAACATCGAGACTTTGTAACAGGAACACATAATGTCACAGGAGGTGGCACAAAATCCTCGTTGTTCACAGATCATCAAAGGTTTGTTTTACGACTAAGAGTAAAGGGTTTAAAATTACGAAACTCGTGATATACCTTAAATACGATTTATTCAAAGACTTGTAATTTACAATACAAGACCTACAGTCTATAGGTTAAGTATAATAATTGGTAAAAGTCTATAGGCTAGATATAATAATTGGTAAAACATATATTTCATAACTTATACGCTAAGTGTCTTAAATAATCCATCACATAAACTAGAATCACTACACTTGCTGATCGTTGCTTCAGATAGTTTCTGCAATACTGTTTCCATCTGTAAACACACAAAGAAATCGATTATTTAATTAGCCAATTTATATTTACCAGTGAAAAAGGTTGGCAACAAGTAGGACGATCATCGATCGTTGTAAAAACCAGAGTTAGGAAGGCCCTGGAGGTTCCATTGTATGTTAAACGATGCATACAGCCAAAATGGTTTATCTACGTCAAGGAAGTGCAGTAAATCTATTGAAATTCCAACGTGTCGGTAACTCAGTTTCCGAGCACGCACCCTCATCAAGTGCAAGGTCTATCATCACACAGACGAGGTATTGAAGGTATTGATCCATTACCTCGTCTGTGCTCTCGGTCATCCTAGACTCGAACCCAAAATGGTAACGTTGTAACCCTTCACAATGGTAACATTATTAATACGCACAGACTATAGCTTCTATACCCTCGGTCATCCTAGACTCGAACCCATAATGGTAACGTTGCTACCCTTCACAATGGTAACATTTTTAAAATTCACGTTTTCCGTCGGCATTCGCTCAATTTTACAGATAGCGATCTGAAACTTGTGACATTGATTTAGTTAGGAAATTCTACGCGAGAACGATGTATAATAGTTGTACTTTTCGAAAATTTTATTATCCATGAAAATCTGAAGGCTATAGTTCAGGATTTTTCGCGGTCAGATTTTGGCGAAACGTGAATATTTCAAAAAGTACAACTATTATATATTGATCTGGCGTAGAATTTCCTAAATAAATCAATGGTACAAATTTCAGATCGCTATCTCAAAAATTGGGCGAACGCCGAACAAAAAACTGGTTGAATTTGACGATTTTTCGCGATTTTCGTAATTCCGTCGTCATTTCAGTAAATCTTTAGATATCGACCTGAATCTTTCACTGTCTTATTCGGTTTCGAATTCCGCGTCCAAAGCGTCCTCAATCATTTGAACAGCCAAAACATTACGGAAATGAAGTCTATGCTATCCCTTGGCAGTGCCTTTGCTGTTATTCGTCGAATATCGAACATGCGCTCAATTCGTTGTTAAGATAGATTCATCACAATTTTATTGTGCAATAAAATTTACATCCCGTTACAGAAATGTGTACAATTAATACGATATCTTAGAAATCTTTGGATATCGAATTTTTGTGGCAAAAAATGTAAGGTACCTCGCGATGATATTTGAAGATCGTTTCTGTCGTATATCCATAAGAATTTGAAAGGGCCAAAACTCCTTTCAACAATTTGTCTATGTCAATGATATTTTACTCTACAGTCTCTATAGTCGTAAATTTGTAATCGTTGCGTTACATCGTAACGAATTCCAATTCCTGATACTTGAACTTTACGATGAAACTGTATCCGCTTACAATCCGCAACTTTTACTTCAATGTTTGAGAGGTATACTTAGTGCCACACAAATTTCTAATTCCACAGATTTTACACTGTTCCCATCGATCTAGACGTTTTAGACGATTACAGTCTAATTTCCACTCTCTCTCTCTATATATATCTACCCCTCTGCCTCCTTCTTTTGCGTTTTATGCTTTTAACTCACCATGAAACAATTAGAGAAATTTCTATGCTGTTCTATTTAGATGAAGGTAGATTTCGAAAAATGTCCGTAGTAGTTTTGTGTTCATATAAAACAATCTGTATATGTATACATATATTAATATTACTCCTCCGGTATGACGTCGATACGGTAAGCGATGAATTCTCAAACTCGTAGTCTTTGTACACGTTCACCGTTATGAATTGAAAAAAAAAGAAACAAAGTAGCTCTTTCGTAAATAAAGAGATACTCTAAAATCTGTATAATATATTATCTTGCGTAAACAGTTAATCTTCGTAAGTATTTGCAATAGCTTTTTTTACATATAGATAGATAGTTTCGATTGTATTTCTGTATAAAAAAAAAGTATCTGGAAAAGAAGATCGAAGCGGCTTTAATCACCTAAGTTTAAGCAGTATTACTAAAAAGAGTCGGTGCACTCCTTTTATTTTATGGAAACGTTTGCAATATTCCTTTACGCTATACATATGTATTTTCTTGTTTACCAACGATTTTTCACAACTTACATTCGTTACTTTCGCTCTGCTAAAAATTCCCATTACAAGCGTAACGTCCAGTAAGAAAAATAGTTTGGCGCTATGCTAATAATATTAACAGCAACTCGTGATATTTATCAGATAAATAATTGCGAATTTCTATACGCTACTAATGAAAAATTGTTAATTAAGTACAATGTTTAAATACGATTCGTAGAAGCGTCCTTATTATGGGACAGTAATAAGTTTGTTGTATATGTATATATACGCATACATCGACAATATCTCTCAGTTTAACACAGCGGTACAATGTCACACACCAAATCATTTTCGTTCGACGACGACTACACAGAGTCGTCATTCTGTATGCCTTAACAATTTATGTACAATACATACACGGCCTACTCGTTCTTCTTTTATTATAAATTAGTGAAAAAATAATGCTGCTTTGGCCATGGTCTGCGCATCAGTTAATTATTACCTACAATCTTCGTTGCTAATACCTACACTTTTTAATGCAGTTCCGTGGTAATTCTCAAAATGGTCAAAAAATTCTAATCGTACGCAGCGATCATTCTTTCTTGTACCCTTTATACGTGTATACATATATATATACATATATGTATATGTATGTATATACACTATATACGCGCGCGCATATACAGTGTATACGGTTGTTTTGTCGTTTGTAAGATGTTTAATCTCACCACGAATGCCATATCAATCGTTACCACAATTACAATTTCCTTTAATTTCTGTTTCACATAAACAGCGACGAATAGTATTAGTACTTTGATTATCATCACTGTATTCCGATGATTGTTTCGTAATCCAATTAATTAATTACTCTTATACGGTACACGTGTTAAATTATTCGTTTACTTTCATAACTTTTTCTCGCTGGTTATCATTCGCCACCTATGCTTCTGGAATTATAGTCGTCCATCACACGATAGTGTTTTAAATACTTAATATTTCTGGTATCGTAAAGCACCAAGCACCTGTAACTTTGGTATGATAACGAAACTGTTCATTCTCTATTTCCACATGCGTGATTTTTCGCGAACTAAAATAAGGTACTGCATCAACACGTATTTTCATTCAAGTTGCAAGAAGAATCGTTAACGTTCGTTAAATTTAAATACACAACTTAAAGTGGAATGCATCGGTATTTCTCAATAATGTGTTACAAAGAGTTTCAAAAAGATAAACCTATGGAATGTTTAATATAAACGTTACTTCGTGAAGAAAATCTTGATATAATTCAAGTTGAAATGTGATATATGGATCTATAAAATATTGACGTTGTTCAGAAAATAATATTTGATTTTATCAACACTTGTATAGATGTACTTTATGGTTACGTGATAATCCTGTTTCTCTATCGCCCACCTAAATTACAGGAAACAGTATTATCCTTATGAAGGCATGTTATGTAACGTTTGAAGAGCTTTTCGACATCGATTCGCGTTCTGTGTACATGTTAACTTTGATTTAAATTAAGACAGAAAGCTTAGCTATTCAAGTACAATGATAAAACTGATCTTACGAAAGTACTGTACATACTGTACTAAAAAATAGCTGTCATGCAACACTGATAAGTGTATAACAAATATAGTACTATTGTATATATCTATGACCCATTAAATTTTCTTCATATATTTAAGTTCCAATAAATTAATATTCACGTTGCAACAAACAAACAACGATCTGTACATTTTAATATAAAAATTAAATCTAAGGACGGAAAACAGAAAACGCTAAGACTAATCAGATGTTCGATATATACCCACTGTATAGAACGTGCAAATCTTTGACAAATCTTTCGCAACAAGTGCCGTTTCATTCGCTGATATATGTCTTTACCGTCTCCCAACATAGCAAACAGTGGCTCGTTTTATAATACACTATTGTATAATGCATCGTGGTAAATTACATTTCGATTAATTCTCTTAGAATACAACGTCTAGGGTGTACCACGGGCAAAATCTCTTGTGCAAAATGTGTCGTCGATCTTTTGTTGGAAAATATCGATTAGAGAAATCCTTATTTATATCTCGGACTGTCCGGAGGTGTGGACTGAGTACTCGTCCTTTGCTTCGGTCCAGTTTTGAATGACATCTTCTTCACGGGCCGTGGCGAAATTCCGTGCAAAGCCGTACTCTCCGGAGTGTCGTTGCTAAACCATACTCTGCTCCCGTCCGAGACTATAAACAAAGTACAAGCCGACTTTTTCTCCTGATCTGTGCTCCAGGGTTTTTAACTGACCGATCAAGGCTCGCTAATCGAATACAACACCGGCGGAGTAATGCTACTGTACTGACCGTAATAAATGCAATGACATAGCAGCTAAACTGAGCGTGCAGTTAGTAGAAGAAAATAATTTTATCCGAATACTAGCTTGTGCGCCACTTATGCTGAGATACAGGAGACACTCTAATATTGTACAGCAAGATCAATTTTGAATATATACAGTTTAATGATTTGTTTTCAGAAAACAAAAGATAATGACTTATAAAGTATGAAGAAGCAAGCTAGAAGACGAAGAAAATTATACTATTAGCATAACTGATGTTTTAAATAAACAACCGATATGTGTACATGTTTGATTTAAATATGGTGGGAAATGAGTTGCTACATGTATGGGTGGAAACATACATTTGTTGTAACTTTATGATTCCGAGTTTTGTCTTAGCCACGGAGCTACCTACATGTTACAGTGTTTCATGTAATCTAATAAAGCAACGTTGATGAAGGAATGACACACGTAGTATGGTATGATATGGATATAAAAAGAAGTATATGTACACGCGGCCCAGAAAATCTTGAACCATCTCAGGGGAGTAGTGCGGCGAGGGGATTGATTTTGCCTCGCGCGATTCGTTTGTCGTGACGCGGCGTCGTGGCGGGGCACAAAGGCGAAGTCAATCCCCTCGCCACACTAACCCCTGAGATGGTTCAAGATTTTCTGGGCGGCTCGTATATCAATCTATGTCTAATATGCACATAAAAAAGAAATTTTACCTCTGAATAGATTGTGTAAGACTGTCAAACAAAAATATAATTAAGAGACATACGGATATCAAAGAAACAGCAGATCATATTCTTTCAATCCTTTGGCTTGGTTTTCAATAAAACTTCAACCCAGTGATATTAGTATAACGGTGTAACAAGGCCACTACTTCCATACTTCCATACTTCCATACTACCATACTTCTATCACTGACTTGAACAGAATTTTCGTGTATTCTCAAGAGACAACAAATAAAACGCATAGATAATAGAGGTGTTACTGTCACTTTCTTCTGTTAGTTAGACGGAGGTATTTAGAGGCTGTAGAGTACTGTAGGGTAAAACTTAAAACGGTATATAAATTCGCATAGTTACTAACGTATTAATATACTGAACCGCTCTACCAGGAAGTCTAAAAACGAGAAATCAACAGGATAAACTGCTTTAGACCGAACGTCGGGAAACAGTAAAAGAAAACAAAAATAACTAATAGTACTACCTTGTTGGGTGGTGTTACAAGGTGGGTGGGGGTTAGTGGACTGAATTAGTCACCTCTGTTCGCGCGGTTATCACTGCTTGCAGCCGATGTACTTCGTAGACCGGAACGGCCCTGGTGGGAATCTATAAGGGCTGCTGCGAGGTTTGACGATGCTGTGGATTGCACGCTTGTTGTAGATCCTGACAGTGTGATATTGATAATAATAATAATAAGATCGACGTCTAAACTCATGCAAAAGAAAGACTGACCAAAAAAACCGAACGCTCATAAAGCTGGTCCAGCTTCTATAAAATCATCTAAGAGTTTATCAATCCGATATCGCTATCGGGAATGAAACGTGTGCACGGAGTATAATCGAATTGCAAATAAACAAGTTTAAAACTACGCCGCTAATTGAAACTCGCGTATCCCTACGAATGGGTAACCGGCCGTAATGTTATTTCTCGTCGTCTCTAGAATTGTATTAACTAACCAGACACGGAAGATGCTCCGCTGAACGGACTTGGTGGTTGAACTGGAGAATACACGTTGGCTGTGAACTCTTCGAACGTCGTAGCCTCCTTATGATTCCTCATGACGGTATCGATAGATCTCGCCCTTTCCTCGTAACTAAAATACATATGTTATGCAATTAATCTCGAACGCGCACTTAATTAATTTCGCAGATAATAACTGGATCACTTACTAATGCTGATACAACGTAAGCGTAGATCTCTTTGCTCTACTTGCAGCTAGTGCCGTCGTTCTCACCAAGCCGGGTAAAACTCTGTCTTCAACTATACATTCGTCAAACAAAGGGCCGAAGAATGGAATTTCCGACTTTCGAGAAATTTGTACTCTGTACAATTTGTTATGTAATGGATATATCACTATTAAAACATCGCAAAATTCCGTTGGTATGATATCCCTGCGATAATCTCGCCAGTGTTCTGACCAAACTATATGGATCTCGTCGTTTCCGAGATGCCGCGTCTAGAAAATATTTTACCGTGAACGTTTCAACGTTGCATTTTTGTCAATTCCAATTCGGCAAGCTTACCTTTTGCAACAAACTTTCCGGACTGTCAGACGGCATTCGCGTCGCTACGTGAAACAGTATTTCCGTAAAGGACGTGGCAAAGTACGGTGCGGTCACGCCGGACGCTTTTCCAGGAACAAGACCCCCAAGAAAACCTGTATGCGATTCGAGTTCTACTTCCCAAGCCAGTCTTGCGATAAAATGTTCGTACTCCTTACTGGCAGTGACGTTGCTTAGTATGGAGTTTTTGTCTTCCTGACCCTGACTAACATATATCACCGCTATCTTATGGGTTTCTCTGGATCGTTGGCTATCGAGATTACGCAGCTCCCGTAGTAGCTTTTCGTTTTTCGAAAGTAAATGCAGTTTCCTCCGTTGCTCCCAACCAGACAGACCCAAGTGTGAAAAAAGAAGGCGGCAGTGGTGAAACGGCGCTGGAGGTGGACGACAAAGTGGAGGACTTGTTGCCGAGGCACACATACTGACAGAAAAAACATGTTGTATCGTGAGTATATGAACGATGACTGTTAATGGAATATAGTCTACCTAATATGCTGGCTCCAGTTGTTAATCTGCTCTTGTTCTGCGTTCCTCTGATTGAGAATCGTTGCGATCGTTTCGCTTTCAAGGTAGTGCCCCTGCGGAGGATTAGCTGGGGCGTTAAGCGCTATTTCCGGATTGGTTAATACTTCCGGACTCGTATGCCCTATGTACTGCAAGAGCTTCGGGAACAGAAAGTAAGTCAACTGTAAATACAACAATGACTTGGAATTATTTCAAGTGTTAGAAGCTTACATCGTCTAAATTATCCATATCACTGGCAGCGTTTGCGAACGTTGGTAATATATGAGGCTCACGATGCCTTATGGTGTGCCTGGGTGTACAACTTTGCGGCGTTATGACGCTATTCATATCCTCTTCGTGTACCTTAGCTTTCCAGTCGACTAGAAAAACCAGCCGAGAATTGAAGTGAAGAATTGACTCGTCGACTCCTAGAATACGTTCAATGCATCGCTATATATCTTTTACCATGTTTTGTAAATGCTACCGGAACGTCGTCTTCGACGAACGGTTGACTGTACAGAATAGAGCTGTCCCAGGAGGCTTTCCCAGCCAGATCTCGTAGTAAAACTCTGACCAACGAGGGCGCTGTCGTCAGCCCAGCCGTTACTCCGCCGCCAGGCACATCGAGTGCTGCTAATTCCACCAGAGACATTACTATAGAATTCGAAAGCATCAACAGCTGAATATTCGGCGCTTGAAAGACAGCAGAGGATAATTCGTCTCCGTCGATTCCAGGCACGTCGTCCAATTCGACGACCAACGACGACAAACGTGCGGCTCCGATACCCATTGGAAAGTGCCCCAAATGATTTATTAAATGCATCATTACCTGTCAGAAATTCGTCTAATTATATAACGTTATAAGAAACATTCCGCAAAGATCGAAAATAATCGAGAGCCATCTACCATCTTCGCTGCTAGCTGAACAGATTGAACGTTGCCGCGACGCGGTGACTTGGTACAGGTTTCGTCTAATAAATTGTCCAATGTGATGTCGGGATCGAAATCATCGTCTTCGTCCTCGTGAGTTGTACTGGGCTTCGATATATCTTTGGCACCTTTATTCTGCACAATGTTATCCAAGACCTACGAGTATCAATTTCCATAATAACCGTACGATCGGGTATCTGCAATACACTTGATTATATTACTAACCGTGAACAGGGTCATTAACAACGGTTTGCCTTGAAACACACGCAACAAAACAGCAGGGCCTAGATGCATGGCCCACTCGCCAAGACAGAATAGCATGGATATCGTTAAAGGACCGCGTCGCTCCCGTGTTGTCATGCGGCCAAGAGTTTCCGAAAGAATCTGCGTGATATAATTAATTCGGTTTTTAAAAACAATCGTTTCATACGGTACAGCCCGGAATAAAAGATTCACCTGTATTATTTTAGATGTCACGTTCGGGTACAGTTCCAGGAGTGTGTCTGCCTTGTCGCACAACAGTAGAAGTGAATCACATGCCACTTGGGCAACAGCTGCATGCGTGGCCTGCGGAATCATATAAGTTCGTGTCCTTTTAAAACAGATTTTTCAATCATTTCTCAAATGTACAATTAATTAGTGCTTTGGTAGGAGATTAATTAATAGTAATGCAAAATTGAAACGGTATGATGGAGTCGCGGACCGTCGGTATAGTACAGCAGAAAGTATGTATCGTACTATCGACCGTGGTACACACAATAAACGTGCAATACACCATGCAATGTTGATGAAAATCCTGACAAGACGTGTGGACATCGAATAACACTAAATACTGCAACAACACATGATAAGGGGTTGACACGGGTAGATTGATCGTAGAAAAACTACCTGATCCAACAGAGGGAAACAGAAACCAGCTCTGCGACGTTCTGCTCCTTGCATCCGCTGTCAATCAAACTCAGTAGAAGGGACACTGGATATCGCATTACTACTACTACTACTACTACTACTAGGGTACATCTACTGTACTTAGCTCGAATAGTACTAATCGAATAGATTAAATCGATTATTTTCATTGTACTGCATCCAACAGATCTGAACGGCACACTACATAGCGCATACTCTTTCAACTAAAAACACTATCCCAAAGTGCAACATATCGAGCAGAATTATTTAAATATATTCTTGTCGGGCATGCATAGTTACGTATCGGTGAAAACGACCTACACTAGAAACTAGAGCAAATAATGCTTCTCTACCCATAGATATGTCGAATGTGTAACGGTGTTTTGTGCTCGAGTAATAGAAAAGCACGCAAACTTACTCTTAGCGCAAGTAGAAGAACCGTAACAGATTCTGGGATTCTCGGATGTTGGTTTCTGTAGCATAATTCTCTATATACAAACATAGCTATACTTGAAAGAGCCACGCATCTCGCGATCCCGGTCGGTTCGCGTCTACAACTTCTCAAAAGTATCGTGACTATGTGCTCCTAGAAGAAAACAAAGTGTAGCATTAGGTAAAGATAGCAACTACATCGTCGATGTGCAAAATATAATTACCTTTGCATCCGGACACGTCATCGTTATAATGTCGACTCCATTCGGTTGAAGTACCGGCAGTTTGGCTGTACTTAATGGTAGCGAAAGCAACGAACCAATTATGGAAACAGCTTCTGTTCTAGGTGCCTGTAAATTGTTTGCTTTATCTTATCCGTTTTGCCGTGGTTGTCTTCGGTCGTCGGAAAATGAAAGTATTTCAATTATACCTCGATATCGTGACTGCTTAATATCACATTGGCAGCGTGAATGTAATCCAGGATTAAAAGGCTCGATCCAGGGAGATTCAGACTGAACAATCTCGGTCCGGTGTACTTGACTAGTACGTGAAGTACTTTACTGTCGTTACTAACAATACCGTTGTGAACCGCACGATAAAAAAGAGTCAAATGTTGCTTTGGTAAACTGATATCTTGCGGTTGTACCGTTAAAAGACATATCAACCGATACGCCGCCAGTTTACCAACTTCGTACTGATCGGGAAGTTGTATTGCCTAAGATATTACGCAATTTAAACCATAAAAGCTACCGTTAGTATCCTTAATTGTCAATTATGTTTGATAATATTAAACATTAATCACTACCTTAAAACACCATGGAGCAATGACTGTTAACGGCGGAATTAATTCTGGTGCTGGAGGTGTCGCCTGATTATCCCCGGATACGCCTTGATTTAAACGAATCTACGAACAGAAAATTCATAGCCAACAGTCAACGACGTACGTCACGCACAGAAGAATGCAAAGTGCACCACATACTTTAATAAGCGTTTGCGTAAGTTGCACAAGGTAATCCATAACTTGGCCATGAAGAGTTGGTTCCTGAATATTGTTTACATCACCAAGTGCCGACAACATACGTCGCCATAACACAACCGCCACGTCGGGTAGCCATCCACGAACACCACCACCAGCCATAACGGATCTTCTTTCAGACGCATCGTTGGTATCTAAAAGAATCGTGGTTACAACAGCAATGCTGAAGACGCATAAACTTGTTAAAACTTTGTCATGCTGCATGTAGATTGTATCACAATTACAGTTCTAACAATATCCGGATCGAATTACGTATTATAAAACGATGATCTGTTTAGAAACATCATTTATCGCCGTTAATTTACAAAACCATAAGCAAAGCGTACCCGACAGAAGAATGCAACTGTGTATAATAAAATACGCCATTGTTAGTATTACATTTGCAAGATTGTGCATAGTAGGTGAAGAACATGGAGATATATTTCAAAAGCGTGTGAATGCCCACACGTTTTCACGCGATAACAAAAAATTTCCATATTTTACGGTGAATGTTAAAACATTGGCGTATGATATACGTACCGATACTACTGCCATCGATATTCTCTATCTGTATGGGACTATCTTTGTTGCTGTCAACTCCGCTGCTCGGCGTTGGAGAAGGACATCGTGGAGATGGCGGTTCGCTATCGACGATCACGATACTATCCAACGACTTCGCGCGTCTGCTGGGTAACATTTTTCGACCGGGTCTGGATGTCGAAGTGGATCCGCTTGATAATAGTCGCGCCATATCTTGCTCTATCGATAGGGGGAGTACTGCGAGCGTGGAAATAGTTTACGCTTAATACACGTATAAGCCACAAAACCACTGCGATTTTCGTTTATATTCGATGAACAATTTTATCGACGAAAGTTAGGAGAAAGCACGAACAGGAGCCATGTTACGAATGAGGGAAAATAAAGAATGAAAAACTGTGGCGAGACGAATGTCTGTCTGACACCAGACTGGTTATTTTTAAACCAGTGTCAGCGGCAAAGCAAAAAAAAATTAAGAGACAAAGTTATAAATAAATTTGCACGCACTATCAGCAACATAGATGGCACTACTAAATAATGTAGTTCACCGAAATTTCAAGGAGTATAAATTACAACTCACTCTTACTATCCATACAACTTACCGGGGATACCGCTGTGTACGGTATGCGCACGATTTCTATGACCTTTTGTCCGCGATTTTCCATTGTATATAGTATTATCGCTCGCACTGCGTGGAAGCGGTCGTACTTTTCTCAAATCACGCATGGGGTGATCTATCGCGAAACAAGTAGAAAATGATGCGATCAATAATAACACGATTAATCGAATAAATATAATCAGGAATTTGCTACTTCGTACCGGTCACACATTCTTTTGATACAGTACTATTTTCTTGATCGACGCTTCCTTTGCGCGGCGGTTGAACGCTTCCCGTGGACGCTGCGCGACTTCCAACGCCGCGTCTTTTTTTAGTTTTCTGCTCGCTCAGTCTGTCCAACGGTAGATCGTTCAAATCCAGATTGTATACATGCCTGGCAAGCACCCTTGTCAAGGTATCCAAAGTTTTCTATAGAAAAATCATCGACGCAACAGTTATATAGTGTAAACTATACGCTGTAATATGGAATTGATAGAAAAGATAGAGTGCCACTTACTGCCCACTCACGAATTAGTTCTTCCCATTGCGTTAAAGACGTCAACACCTCGAGAAATTGATCCCACAGTTGAGTAGAGATAATAACATTCAAATTAGCTTTGATCCAAGTGACAATTAAAGTTTGAAATATGGCAGGTGCCAGTTTGCCGCCGATACTCTCTTGATGTTTGCGTCGTGAGGACTTCTCGCTCAGAACGAGTGACGTTATTTGTAAGAGTACCCTGAAATGGTTAATAGAATAGAAACATTTACCCAGAAATCCTTCCTTTCGACAGCAGAAGATCTTGCTCATTAAAAACTTACCTTAGCAACTGTTCCCACGTAGCTGGTTCCAATCTAGAATGCATAACGACATAGCGATACACGTTCAACACTCTTTTGCAACTGTCCGTTTGTTCTTCAAGAAGTGTTAGAGTCCCATTCGACCCATAATTTTCTAGGAAAAAGACATTAGACGCTTGCGTAATAAATATCTGTAAAACGTTTTGCAGTCCCGCCCTTATAAACAAGTTTTCTCTATGTATAGCACCAAGATAGGAGTCGTTCCGCAATCTAGTTTGACGGTAACTTTCGGATGGGCTTTTGTCGGTGTCGCTGATCTCCTTCCGTGCATTATCCTCCGAATCTCTGTCTTTATGACTCTCCAATGGCTCTAACATGAACGGTGGGAGTTCCTGGCGATAAAACGCAATCAATGTAGGTTAGTGAAACGTTTGAACATTAAAAAATGAATGCTGAAGGGTCGAGGAAATTATTTACATTCATTTGAATCCAGTCTTTATAAACAGCTATCGCTTTTCTTATAGCACCAGCATGGTTAAAATCCAGCAGAAATGCTTGTCTATAAAGTTCATGTACGAAATTCACGTTGTCTCTGTTGCTGTAGAGAACTTCTCTAACTAGAGTAACAGCTGACACGGTGCTATCCTCCTGACTCTGACTGTCTTGCTGCGATGCGGTTGATTCTGGTGAAAGTAAACTCGAATCAGGAGCATTCTGCGTAACCGAGACGCGACGTAGCTCGGAATCGGTACTCTCGTCGTTCGGAGTTGTGCTGAAATGAAATTTATATCATCGGAATAACATTCTGGTCCGTCATACAAGTACTAACATTCATATTTAGATTACCTATGCGATAAGTGTGCGAAAAGACCATCTTTCCTAGCGACATGCGTAAAACTAGCGACCCATTTGATTAAAGCAACTTTACAAAGTACGTAATTGTCCTGATTTTGATTCGTTGGTTTCCGCATCGTAGGCATTTCTAAGTTAGGTTTATATAACGAAAAGCTATCGTCGAATTCGGGACAAATGTATCGGAGATACGTTGCCTTAAAACGTTCTAATAAGAATTGAAAAGTCTTGTGCTGCCTTGTAGCTTTATCACGCCATTCTATTTTCACAACCTGAGGAGAACGATACGGCGTCTTAAACCGTTGTACTTTAACGTAATTTTTACTAATATCCATGTACCTGAGTGACCATAAATTCAAGTAATGCTTCTAAAAATCGAACAGTCTCGTTATCAAGTGGCTTCTCTCCACTTTGCGGAGGTAAAATAGGTCCGCCGTCAACTGGATTAACAGGAGGACACTGACTGGAGCCATTGTCGTGAAAAGTACTTTGCGACAGTTGCGAATCGTTAAATTTGTCCCTCTCATCGCTGCCAGCTGATTTTGCAGGCCTATCCTTTTTACCGTCTACCTTACGCTCTGATTTATAAGGCGATGGTTGATGGGGCGGAAATCCTGGTACCAAACTTGCAAACATCAGGTGTATATGCTCGGGTGCATTGTCACCTAGAGCTTGATACCATAAGATAAAATATCTAAAACCAGTTACATAAGTACAATTAGAAACGAAAATAGATTCAAGATAAGTCGTACACGTACTAAAATATTGAATTTATAGAATCTTTATGCATATACCTTATGGCTTGCCTACGCAGTTTCCAACTATTGCCAGGATGTAAAAGCTTTTGCAGAATCCTTGCTAAACTATGACATTGCCATCTTCTATTAAGAAGCTCAGGAAGAAGGATCAAAACTTTTTCCAAAAGCTGCAATACCTGCTCCAATTCCTCCCTGTGTGCTTTATGCACTATAAGGAAAATACTTTCTCAATATCCAAGTAACTTTCGCTTGTTTGATGTGTTCGATCATTTTGGTAGTTTGTATACAAAAAAAAATAGATAAAAAAAGCACTAGAGTGTAACATGTCTTTTATACACATGCTGTCACAATAAAGTATTGATAAAGAAATATACTGATTGGTTTGTGAAGAAACTTAGACCGCGACATGCCAGGAACATACAAATGCTTGTTAGTCCATCTTTTACTCACCAATATGGAAGGAAAGTTCTGGCAGCAAAATAGAGAGAAAACAAGCAGATAGTAAAATAATGATAACATGGGATCACAAAAATTACACGTAATCATAACTTTGTCACATTCATTACGTTTGTACTTCTATAAATAATAATATCGCATTTAACTGTACTGATACGAAGAGTGATTCTGCAGTCATGTCCACATTTATATGCTATGCAATTGCGTCGTGAAAACTATCGGGAACACACCTGTTTATATTCTTATATTAACAATCTTACCGCGTTGTCGTAGATTTGCTTCAGCCGATACAAAACAGTCGTACAGAATAAAGTATACGTGACTGAAGTTGCCTTCAAAGAATCCCTTTGCTTCATCAACGTCCACATTTTCTACACAAAGACAATAGAAATCAACTAAGTAAAAAGATATGTGAAACACATCTTGTACAGCTATCATCCGCATCTTAAATAAACAATGTGACTCTTGTGGATAACATTGATAAATAAAGTTTCCATCCGAGCGTGCAGTTATAAACTTTACATATATAGTTAAGTGGGATTGGAAATCAGAGCTACTTTTCTTTCGTAAGAGGTTTGGTTTATAGGGAGAACTGTGGAGGCCCTATTACATCATCACTGGTCTTGTACACCTGTACTTATATAGTGGAACTACTTTTTTCCTCGTATGTTCTCATATGACCACTTCGAATGTATTTTCTTCTACATACGCATATACGATATTAGAATTACTGTAACTTTAATCAAAGATTGTAACGAGATTTCAAACGAAAAGTAAAAAGCAGCACAATTAACACAATAGCAAAGAAACAAGACGTGTTAGAAAGTCAAGTTTAATTTTGACATTGTTTGAAAGAGAAAGCAAAGGTTCAGAGAGAAAACCTGTTATTATGAACACTACAGCGACAATACAAAAGTCGATTTTATGTATAATATCTGCAAAATTTTTGTTCCAATTTTTTATTTATAATTTGATGATGTTATCCGACATACACAAGCCAGTTGGTCTTCTATTGGTTTTAAGATGTTCAAGCCCCTAAGTATATGTATATGTTGTCTACATGTAATAATAATAATAATGTAACATTAGCTGGAGGTGGAGGCCACGGTAGGTTGGTTAGCGTGGTCATGCGGTTTGGTGATTAGATACTGACTACCTCTCATAATACTACAACCACAATCCTACGATTGCACACAAGTAAATTAATTTCTTTTTTCGAAAACAGGGCGGTAGAATGAAACTTAATAATATGCTGTAAATCTGTTATACTGATTAATTCTGAATACATTTTTTTTCAACAGACTCTAGAAACATTTTTTATCGGTTGATTGTTTATCTGTTGGTATTTAATTATCGTATCGATGGAAACGACAACGAAAAGGAATATGTTATTAACGATTACTCGGGGACATGAAGTAGAATGACAAATACCGCGAAGAACATAATTGCGTGTCACGTTGCACGTTCATGGGGAAAAATCAGCAATTGCTACGAGAATTATCCGAGAGTCCGTAAAGTGTGCACAGTGTTGATGCGTAGGCGGTGAAATGCGAACAAAATTGCCGCCCCTCTCTGCCAATCGTTATGGTATTCATTCAGAGCTTATGCTGAGAATAGTGGTAGATCCCCCTGATTAATTTGCCCCGTCGGATCAACATCGATTCCTTTTCGAAGGCTCGACATAGAGGGAAAAAATGTGGCTTACCCAATACGATTTTAAGGTGTTTGAATCTGGTTGCGCTGTCCTTTTTAACATCCTGAATCTTGAGTGTTGACTTTTTGACATCTACATGAAGTTTTTTGCTGAACATGGTTCAATGCGAGCCGCCGGCGGCCGCGAGGACAAGAACTATCATCGAGGGTGTACAGGGTGGTCCTCATGGATACAGCCCGACTAACTCCGCACTATCGCCATGTCAGGGACTCGGAAAGCACAGTCCCTTTTATCACGGTTCGGCGTCAAATTTCGCGAGAACACACACCTCCGATCAGATGTACGTGGCAGCCATCTTGACATCCTCGGCGCGCACTGCTCATAACCTGTCGGGGCAATGACATCATCGTGGCATGCTCAATTCGTTTCTTCGTTTGCAAACATGCTTTCAGCCCACGAGAAACGTACGCCCACGCGAATGGTCGCTTCTCGTCGAGACATCTGATTACCGTTCCACTATCCGCTAGCTCGTTCACAATTATTAGCGTCGGATACACACGGCTACTATAGGAATGTCGAAACTGAATTTTTTTAAAAGCTGCCGCTCTTGTTCCGCTTTATCCAGCATCGATAACGTAGGTGTCTATATTCCCGTGCTTACCAACGAAACAAAAGATGTTTGTCCGTTTAGAAGCCTAAGACGGACGCTTGCATAGATGCAATTTCATCGACACCCGACTCGTTGCGTTGCGAAAGACTTGTCGTTAAAATTCTTAATGAGACTTGCCAGCGGTAGGTTATCGTTCGAGCGTCGACCCTTTGAATTGTTACCAGACATCCGATTCACATATAGCCGAGATTCTAGTGAGATTCGTACGGCGGAAGTGACGCAGTGACGGACAGGCGGTTAACTTGAAAATTATGGCAAAAAGTGATAAAGTATGTATGGAACTTGTATTTTCTCGAGGCACCAGTCGTAGTAAGCAAGCAAAAGTTAGAGATTTCTGGATGTTCCTAGACGGAACAAATAATGTTCATCCGTTGGAAAAACAATCAGGTTAGGTACGATGCCGAGAGTTTTGCTCGAAACTTGACTTTCAATACGTCTGTTCCAGATCCGAAACATTCGCGAACCACGAAAGCGGTCGGCGAAGGCACGGCAAGGCCCGAAGCAAAAAGTGGTCAGAGATTATGGTACGACAAGTTAAAAGTCCTACAAGAACTCGGTCTGGATCGCGTTGCGATTGCGACAGGTGAAACATGCAAGTTTTACCAGGGCGAAGGGAGATACAGGTACGAACGTCAGTTACCTGAAAACCTATGAAAAATCCTACCTGTTACCTTTCGATAAGTAGGTCTTTGAATTATGCTGATACGGTGAAACAATCGTACGAAGAATTGAACGAAGAAATGAAGGCATTCGATAGACGACTGAGTAACTCGTGTAATAAATAAACGCAGCAGTAATGGCACACACGCGAGTACGCTTAATCTCGTACAATGTACAGTTTTTTACTCGACATGCAACAGCGTGTAATTATTTTACTTTTATAAGTATACCGTGCTATGTCTGATCCAGAGAAGGGTTTACCGGTCATTTTGGTGGAATGGAAAATTGGAACAAGTTAGAATATGGATGAGTAGGATATAACACGCCTCGAGGTTCCGAGCGGTATCGAATTTCCTTGGCGCAGGAGGTCGATGCTGTTCGTTTCTCGAGCAAGGTGCTCCGCTACGGGAGCCATGAATGGGTCCGGGGATCCCGAATCCTTGCACGACATCTGGTCCTCGGAATCTTTCGCGTGGTTTTCTTATTGTCGGTCCCATCGAATCTCAACACACGCGTCTGCGTGGGGTAGACGCAGAGCGATAACTGTACCTGTCCGATCGGAAAAGCTTTTTAACCGTATTTAAGGAGAAATTATCGTCACAGAATATACACCAGCTCTTTGATGTTCGCGAACCGTAAATTGGATTCCTATTTAAATCAGCCTTCGACGACGTACAATACGGTTGCGGATGAATTAAAATCCGCGAATGAGTCTCGATCGACTATCGATTCGATCACGGGTGGCGTCGCGTATCATTCTTCGATAAACGGTAACCCGTGGCGATCGTTCACCCTCGCGTGGTACTCTCGCTCTTTATCGATCTTCTTTCCTCGTTTCCTTCGGTATCTCGTTAAAAATTCGACGATCCGTCTCTCCCGTACGTATCTAGTTGCTCGCACCACGACTAGGAATCGCAAATCTCGTTTACGAATGCAATCGCCTATCGTCTCTCTGTCTACGATAGAAACCGGAAGAAATCACACGTATCACGAATCGTCGGGAAGAATGAAAATCACGGGTCTCGTGAGATGAAGGCAGATGAAAGTCAAAAGCAGAAGAGGCAAAGATTCCGCATCGTTCGTCTCGCCAATAAGCAGCAGCACGAGCAAGTAAAAGTGACTTTACCGGCCAGTCGAAAGAACGAAGGGTGACGCAAAGAAGAAAAACCGTTCGGCGAAAGAAAGAAAGGAATAAAAAAAAAAAAAAAAATCAGTCCAGGCTAACCGGACATCGGCGTACGTTATTTTCATCGAGCGCACACGAAGACAATGAGGGTAAAAATAGAGAAGAGAAGACGGTAGGACGCACGTTGAAGAGACAAAAGAAGGAAGGCAAGGAGGGGGTCCCGTTGACGGAGATTCGACGAAGCAGAGATGTTTAATCGGTGTTGGCCCGCATCAGGTTGATGGAAGACCCCCCAGCGGGGTGTTCGAGGACGACGTGGACGACGTGGACGACGTGGACGACGTGGACGACGAGGACGACGACGAGGACGACGACGACGACGACGACGGCGACGACGACGGCGACGACGACGGCTACGACGACATGGGCCTCCGGTGACGAGCAGAGAGAGGTAGGGAGCGTAAGCGGAACCAGGGTGGGTACCAGGGGAGAGGCTGCGCCGTGCCGATGAAGCGAACAATGGAGGCGGGATGCTCATTTGTCTGCGGGTATTGTTGTTCACCCGAGCGGAAACACGAGCTCCGTACTCTCCTTTCTCTCTCCCTCTCGGTGTCCCCCTACTCTTTCTCTCCGTCACTCCCCTTTTCGCTTGTTTCGCTCTGTATGCCCCCTGCCCCACCCCCCTAGATTTTCCGGCTTGTTCGACGAAACGATGCTCCGAAACGTAATTTTGTTAGTTTAGACGACGATCGTAGAAAATTCGCTCGATCGCTCTCACTCGAGCAAAATTCCTGCTCACCAGACGACTTTGGTTTCTTCTCTTTAGCTTTCTATCAACCCCTTGACTATGCAAATCGTGACATGGAAGAGTCCCGTTACGTAGCCGTCTGCGAAATCGCCCGCTAAATAAACCGTCGGCGTCGCGGCGAAGTCGATCCGGCCGTCGAGTCGTTTCTCGTAAAGAAACTTCTATGTCGGAAACAAAGCCGAAAAGTTGTAAAAAGAAAACTAGCGCGTCCAGCGATGCGGACGGTAGCCATTTTGATGCGGGCCCCAGTTTCGTGGCCTCGTCGTTGTATCGAGGAAAAGAAGGACTGAAATAAGGACGACGAGAAGGAGGAAGAGAAGAGGCGGAGGGTGCCTTCTGGCTCATTGGGCAGGGGTACAAATTCGTCGCGACGTAGCCGTGGATTACGTGAGGGGCCTCGCGTTGGTCCCCGAAGTTCGGTACCACTTCGGGGCCCTGTGCAGCCGAGAACGGCAGAGGGAGGGAGGGACACGGGCCTGTCTTATCTTGGACATCGGTCCCGAGCTTCCTTCTTAACGGGTGACCGGACACGAGCTACGCGTATACACGACGCGTCTTGTAGAGGGACTCTCTATGTACGGGTTTTGCGCGGTCCCTCGTCCCCCGGGTTATCGAGGAACGTCGCATCCCAGCGATCTCGGTGTATTTTAATACCGGGAAATATCATCCGAAAGGTTTGCGCAGCTATGTTATCGATATGGTAAAACAATATTTTAATTCCGTTTGTAATCAGAGAATAATTTCGCGGATGCTATTTTCCGTTTTATATTATTCGCTAAATATGCTCGATAGAATCCGCAGAATCGCGAGGTAAATTATTTTACATCGCGGTATCGATCGATCGGACGGAATACAGAATATTTAGTGGTATTCGATAAAACATCGTTTAATAAATTTCGCTCGATATGTATGATTTTTACAAATCGTCTCGTATTCGTTGAAACGCGTATCACCGTATCGAGATTCAAAATAACTCACAGGTTATTACACTTCGTAACGATGAAAGATAGGAAATTTATAAATTTTCGATCGATCGCGTACCCGTGGCTGGAAATCCTGGAACGACGATAAAACGTGTTCTGTTCGCTTGGTACGAGATAAAATCGGCGCAATCGATCCACCCGGCAAGCTTTTCGGCGATAGACGATATTTATCGTTTATAAATTTATTACGGCGGAAGTTAAATCGTGGAAAAAGTTATTTACAAATATTGTTGGATATTTATTTGAAAATACCATTCGCTCGACACGAGCAACGCGAACGATACGCGCAGCTAATGTTTACGCAACGTTATAAAACGCGGAGGTAATTTATTGAAATTACAACGTTACATCGAATCGAAAATAAATATGTACATAGGTAGGCATCGATGCGTACGCGTTTACTCGATCGTTGCGCGTCGACTGCGTTGTCTCTCCCTTGTTCCCATGTTCCCTTGTTCGTTCCCTTGCGAACTGTGATATCGAAAAGCCGTCGTCGCGACGTATGCTGAAACGTACACCCAACCGATATCGTCGAAACAGAGATTACTTTGTGCCACGATTGGCTTCTGAAAAACGCAGTCGTTGCGTGTAATTTGACGGTCGGATAATGCGATGTTAATGGAATGGAATATTGGCCAGCCGTCCCTATAAATCATGGTTAATTTGGCAGAGCAATTCGCTCTAGCAAGCTTGTGCTCCTTCGTCTTCGTATGCTCTCTTCTTATTCTCTCTCCTTTGCCAATCTTTGGACTGCTCTTCGTGTGGCTGCTGTGTGGCCGAAGGAAGGCAAGGCAAGGCAAGGCAAGGCAAGGCAAGGCAAGGCAAGGCGAAGCGGTCGTAAAACGAACGGTCCCTCGGACGGCCCTGGAACTACTCGGCCCTCTCGTTCCTCTTGCCTTCCGTGCACGTGGCTTCGCGGCGAAATCATCTTTTTCCTCTCCGGTTGCTTCGCGGCCGTTATACTTGTATGTACGTATTTGAGAGTACTTGTTGTCTCGTACAACGCATCGGGGACGCGTTCCGCGTAAAAAGTTCTCGGTTGAATCGCAAGGTACGTGTTATCGGCCGTGTCGCACGTATCCTTTAAAACGATTTATCCTTTAAAACGGCGAGATATCTCGAAGAACGAGAGTCCAACGCCTGCTGAACGTTTAGCGAACGGAGATCGGAAGCGGTTAGGGGTTAGGGGTTAGGGGTTAGGTAACGTCGCGGCACCGCGTACTTAACTATCAGGAAATTTCATTTGACTCGCGGCGTAACCTCGTATCGGACCAGGTGTCGAACGGCTAGCCGGTGCTGGCCAGTTGAGTTTAATTTCCATGGAAACCTTGATCGGTTCCCCTAAACGGCCTGCTCGTCGATTAGCGTCGAACTAACCGTAAGAAGGGACGCAAGACTCCGGGTGTTACGATGGAAAGTAACGCTTTGCAAGCTCGACGATGGATACCGTTCGACGGATTTACCGCTCGCAAACACAGTGAAATCATTCCTGGCGTGAAACGATTCGACCGACGGAGGTTCGTTTAATTCCATTTTCGTTGGCTGGTAAACAATGACGTCACCGTAGCCGCCACCGGCTCTTTGCCGGATGTTATTCTTCAATTAATGTGTGCCTTATCGACACCCGTAACATTCCTCCCAGCGTCGCTCCCTGGAAACAATCTTATTCAGCAGCAACGATCTCGAAACGCTACACTGGCCAGTTTGCTCTTAGATAGGACGTACGTAGTAGTTAATACATATGTATACACGTATGGTATCCGCGGTCCTTACCGAGATCGAGTCGTTTTCGACCATGGGGTCGAGATGCTATTTACCTTTCGATCTGAATACGGTAGTTTTGCAAAGTGGATGAATGTGTTAACAGGAAGAAATCATTTTGTCTACATTCGCGCGATTTAGCATGTAAATTCGATCGCAACATGATTACACGGCTTGCCGGGTTATAAACGGGCTCACCGGCGAGGCGAGGCGAGGCGAGGCGAGGCGAGGCGAGGCGTTCTCGAAGCAGCTAGACGACGCGACGCACCGTCGATCGATCGTGATCGGTTTTTCGATCGGTATACGTATAGATATATTGTATACGTATAATACGTATAATACGTATACATAGAGTTGCGAAGATCGTGCCAGATGGCCTATGGGATGTCGGGGCCATTATAAGGCCGCTCGAGCATCCGTAATGAAATTAGAAATTAAGAGGGAGACCCGGTATCTCGTTCGGCCAACGTGTTGCTCGGCGACGGTCTTGAATTTTCCAAGAATATCGATCGACCTCTCCCCCCTGGTTATTGATTATTTGTTCTCTCCTTTTTTCTTTCATTTATAATACCGGCCTCGATTTCTTTGTTTAACGAATCGATCGTTACGTGGCATCGAATGTAATAATTTTTTAAACAAATATTTACGTCTGCATCATATTTCGCGATGATCAGGAAACGTTACCTGATAATGCAGTAACGTTTGTATCGCGCAATTCATTTTAATTAAAACCCTTCCACGGGTATATTGGCAATCGGAGGAAAAGTGATATTTGTAAAAATATAAATATAATATCGCGTTCGAAATGGGGGTTAAGCGTTAAAATTAAAGTGGAACCTTTCATCGTTGGTAAAGGGAGGACGGGTATCGCGCGATCCAGTGACGCAGCCAGACGGAACGAATTATTCTAATTCGTTCTGTATTCGGGCTGACGCGTCTCTAGGAAACGGCCATTAGGCTTTTAGACGTGCTTAACCGGACCTAGACAATGGCTCAATTAGCGGAGAACTCTTGCAACGAGTACGACCGTCGAATCGTTCGAATCGCGTCGTTGGCTTGAAATTTCGACGAGACAACCGCGATCGCAATGGAAACGCGGCATACGCTTTATCAACGATTCGCTTCGTTGCGGAATAATTCGCAATCGATTCCAACGAAAACCGCCGCCCCACGGACCGTCCAAGCGGAGAAATCCATTGACGGCGAATCCGCTCGAATCGTCAACGACTACGAGGACGACGACTACGAGGAGGACGACGACGACGACGACGACGACGACGACGACGACGACGACGACGACGACGACGACGACGACGGAGGAAGTGAACGGGCGGAGGGTTGGGGACAAGTTAAAGTATTAAGTAGCCGTCGCTGCGTCCGCTGTCAGTCTCCGCTCTAATTAATCGTAATTGACGGCCGCGCGAAGCCTCGCACATTGCTCGCAGCGTGGTCCGCGCTCCTGCTCGTTGCACACCGTGTCACGCTGCATAATCGTTCCGAAGCTCTTCCGTTCCACGCTGAAATCTGCTCGCGAAACTTTTCGACTTTGACCGAATCGTGAACGGCGCGCCTCGTTTTCACCCGGTTTCTCTCGTATGCCGAAGGAACGACGAACGGGCGAACGGGCGAACGGGCGAACGGGCGAACGGGCGAACGGGCGAACGCGCAAGATTGTCATCCAACTCGGTAGAACGTACGATAGAAGAATGCCATTACGTGCTTGGATCGAGTCTGGCTGAAAATAGACCAGAGTTATGTAATAACTCTGTGCCCAATTTGCATGATTAGTTCACCCATTTTTCTTCTCTAGCGTCGTCGGTTCGCACAACGGTCCACGCACCAGATACTGGATTCTCACGGTACGTACGGCAATTGGAGTCAACTCATCTAAATACTCGCTCTGCCCACCATTGTCGTTTGACGAGGCGCGTGGAGGCCCGTTACGTAACCACCGTGGACAATTTTGTGCCTCGTTCGTAAATTGTCGACAGTTCCTCGGACCTATGCTTTCGAAATTCCCGTCCACGGGAACGGCTCCTCCGAAGGTGCCCGCGGAAAGGATTCGGAAGCAAGGGTACGTCATCGACGATATCGACGATATCGACGGTATCGATGGCGACAACCGCGAAATCGTATTAAACAATCGAGACGGTGTAGGCGCGCGGCAGGGAGGCGATCGGTGGCAATCGGGCCTCGATAAGGAGGATAGAGAAAAATCGTGGGACAGGAGGTGACCAAAAGGGAGAGGTGTCGGAACCACGTGGAGTACGATTTCAGTGGTCTGGCACGCACGCGATACGGCGCTTGGCGACGCACTCGTATTAATACGCACCTGCGAATACACGCCGGACGTGTGTGTACGCGCTCACGCACGGCCGTACAACAAAAGCTCCGCCGGTTGTACGCGCGTAAACCGTGCACACCTTGCCGGTCTACCGTGTACGTGCACGCATGTTTCGTGAGCGACGAAACGGAGCTTCAACGTAATGATATGGTTTTCGGTTTCTGTATTGAAACACGATTCTCAGTGGGGTAGGTCACGCCGCGCGAGCATAGCGACGTCCGTGTGTTCTCGCGTAACGTGTACGTAGGGACCTACGTACGTACGTACGTACCATACATACATACGTACATACGTACATACGTACATACGTACATACGTAGACGCGCCGCCCGCAATTTCTCGTAGGAAAACAAGGTCCTTCGGCTGTCGTCGCATCGGAGATTCCAGCTGTTCGCTTGGTGCGCGCTACGAATTCGCGGGCCGTGCTCTCTCATCCATCGAGTTTATTTCGTCCCGAATAAACCGCGTACACCGAACCCGACCATTTTTATCGTGAACCCTTTTTTTCCCCTCCGTCGAACGTGAAATATTTGAAATCCGGTATATCTGTTTTGTAGATTTACACTTTTGTTTGACTATAAGCTATTGTTTCTCTGTAAACCGATCGATCGTAGAATTCGTCGGAGCTGGTCGGAGCGTTCGAGCATCGCGGACGGATCGTTAATCGGTGATTCCAGAGTTTTCGAGACGCAGCACCACGGTACATACCAACTACGTATCCGGAATATTTAAGCGACAGCGTTCGCGGAGATACTCGGGTGGCACTTACGGTGGCGTCAAGATAGTTTTGTAATCCACGATAATCCCGTAGTAGGGGAAGGGGGAAGGGGGAAGGGGGAAAGGGGAAAGGGGAAAGGGGAAAGGGGAAAGGGGTTATCGTAACGACGTTACGTTTGCGTCACTTGGACGTAATCCCATAAATTTCACCCCAGGAAACTCGACGGCGCGTCAACCCCCATAGTCGTGCTTCCCGTATTCGCGTGTTTCATTGGACGGACGACCGGCCAATCGTCTGCACGAAATTCCATGGTGTCATTGTACAGAAGGGAGACTCGATCTTCGACATATGTTTGGTGGGTTGGTGCTTCCACGAAGCGATGCGAATTCTATAGGACGATAGGAGGGTTAAATAAAATTAGGGGAGACTCGGTGTGTTCCATTATACGTTTCGACGATGCTCCGAGTAAATTACGTTATCCGATATCAATCATGGTTATATTTATACATATTTATTCGAACGACGTTTCTAATCGGACCGTTGTTTTCGCATTCCCAGTGGAATTACCCAGGGCCGCGTTATCGTCACGGTATTTCGTGATACGACCACCACCGTCGACGTCGACGTCGACGTCGACCCGCTAAACAAACCTGTCGGCATAAAGTAAGACCGTAGCGTAAATAAATCGAACGAGGTAGGTCTGGGTCTCAGGCCGGGCCTAGTAAATTCAAACTGTTGAAAGTGTTTACGAGCCGAGCGACGTATCGGATCATCGACTCGTATAGATCAGCTCGTGGCACGTATACGAGGGTACTTTTCTCCGTTATCTCCGTTACGTATCTCCGCGGTAAAATGCAGCGAGGGATCGCTGGAATTCGATTCATAAACGTCAAGCGGGACCGGCTGTTTAGCCCGTTCCTGTCGAGCATTGTTGTTTCGTGGGTCGGATCGGTGACAGTTTTAGGTGACGCCAAAAGCGTGAAGAAACTTCTATGATGCACGATGCCGAGCAGGCTCGCGCGCGCGCGCGCCACCAGCCGATACCAGCCAACCCCGTGTGCTCGTCGCCCGGTTTATCTTCGATACGATCGGTAGTTACTTAGCACTTCTCCGACGTTCGTTCGATCGTTATCGCCGCTTGCGAGCCGGCCCTGCCCCCCTCGTTGGCCCGTTAAATTTATTGCGGGCCCCTGCGGAAAAGAGGCTGACGGCCCATCTGCATCCTTTCCCTCTTGCCCCTCCTGCCCCTCCTGCCCCTCCTGCCCCGTTGCCGCTTCCCACCAGCATCCGTTCGCCGGGATCCGCGAGCTCGCCGTTTCACTCTCCTTTAGGTTCCCGATTTCCCGCCTCGCGGTCGTGCCGCTCGCCGCCTCCTAGTTTGTATTTACGCACCCGCGTCCTGCAATCGGCAGCTAGGAGATCGAATCTTTCGAGCGGACGAGCGGACGAGCGGACGAGCGGACGAGCGGACGACCGGACGACCGGACGATTCGCCGCGATAATCGACACCCCGGGTACGTCAGGAATTCGGCGGTGTTTTTTCTTTTTAACGATAATAGCGCTAGGACGTCCACGGTGTTCGTTGGATAACGATCCGAACGATTTGCATTTTTACATACTAACGCGGTCGATTGGAACGGCAGATAGGCGAATCGCTACGGTATACATTCTAAGCCCGGCAGGGAGGAAAAGAGTCGCGAGTCGAAGGAAACTCGGGGTTGCGGCCGATCGGAAGAAAACGGAGGCGCGTCGAGGTCCGATTATTCGCGAGATTCGGTTACGAGAAGCGACGTCACGCGCCGAGTCAGGCCTGGGGAACGACACAAGGGGACCCAGGAGCGTCGACACCGGGCAGGAGGGGGAGGATGTAAGGTGACACCTCTGGGACAGGTCTGGCTTCCCGTCAAGAGCCCGTCCGAGATAATCATATTCATAATTCGCGAGTTCGCGGAACGCGCACCCGCGTCGTGCAAGGAAACGACATTGTGGCGAAAAGTGACAAGTCGAGTTTTATTTTTCCCGTCGGGAAAACGACACCGTCGATCGAGCTGTTTTTTCGGCCCTCCGCGAGAACGACCACGCGCTGACCCCCGAACGACGGTCGGCCGAGTTTCCCCTGCCGACGGTGGTGCTCGTCGTTTCGCCCGAGAGGTAAACGAATCGCTGCTGCTGACTGTCAGACGAGAAATAGCGGAAGAAGCTGGGGCAGCCCGGTGACGGAATGGTAGCGCAAGTTGGCCCGCACTCGCAGCAGAAACGGGGAAAAGGAGAAAAGAAGAAAAGGGACACGCGTGATCGTGGCCGCTCCGTACACGCAGTTACGGGCACGCTTAAAGGGCCCGGCTGCGTGTGGGTCCGCGGATACGAGGACGTGTGGATGTCCAGGCGGGGCCCTGGCCCCGCTGTAACCCGACACCAAAGCCTCTGCTCTCCCGTTCCCCTCCTCTGCTCTGCATCCAGCACTCGTCTGTCTCGGTCCGTCCGTCCGTTCGTACGTTCGTACGTTCGTACGTTCGTTCGTTCGTTCGCTCGTATCCTCGCGTCCTAAACTAAATCATAACCGTATTATGCGTCCCGACAATAGGCCCGCTCGCTATACAGCGAAAAGCCGCCTCTAATCCGCCACTCCGTAGACGTCTTGCTCCCGCTGCTCCCGATGCTCCCGATGCTCCCGATGCTCCCTTCCAGCCCGCTTTCTCTTTCTCTCGGGCGTTCGGCCTTTTTGCTTCTTCCCTTCTTCCCTTCTTACCTTCTCCCCTTCTTCCTTTCTTTTCTCCTTTCCTTTCACGACCGCTGACGCGTTTCCTCGCCCGTGTTCCCTTGCGCCTCTCCTCTCGCTCTCGCTCTCGCCGGTGGTGTCTTTCGGAAAAACGTGATCGAATTAACCGTACGAACGTCCCGTGACCGAACGTCGATTAGCTCGATGGTCGAGATCGACCGATCCGACGGATCGCCGCGGCGGAAACCGAGTGCCCGGGCGAAATGCAAATTTAGATTCAACGGGAGGCACCTCGCTAGCGCGAAACCTGCCCACCTACGATTTTCCAGAAAGATCCGCTGGGATCGTCCCCGTAGATTCTATGAAGTCCAGGAGGGGGTCGCGATTTATCTCGACCTCGGAGCTCGAGGTCCTCCGGGCACCGGCTTACCTCGCGGCAAAACGTCCGGGGACGGAATTTAAATTTCACAAATTAGTCCGTCCATTACACCCTCGGTGTAATCGGGTCGGCTGATCTCGAAGACGTCCCCACCCGTAACCGGCCTCTGCCTCTCCACCTCTTCCTCCGTCTCCCGTCTCTTCCTCTTCGCTGGTCAGTCCACCGAGAGGACGTGGTTCCTGGAAAGCGTGGGTGCTTCTTCCAGGCAGACAGGATCAGGATCTGGGCCCCCACAAATCATAACGCAGGAGCACCGGAGATCCCGGACCGAGATCCTCCCCCCTATCTATCTCTCTCTCTACTCTACTCTATCTATCTATCTACCTCTGTTTGTACGACCAATTTCTTCTTTTCCTTCGGTCTGTCATGCACGCGTATGTTCTCTTTGCTCGAGGCAACGTCCTAGTCGATCCTGGAATCGGGCACGTTTCCGCGTGATTCCAACTTGTCAGGAACGACCGGGATTTCTACGCGAGGAATACTTCGGTGCTCGTATATCATAGGTATGTGTGCGCGCGAGATATCGATACACGTAAATCGAAAGAGATATCGCTCGCGGTTTCCGGTATATTCCGAGTACCCGTATAATCCGTCCTGTAAGTTGGCATCCTCTGGCAAGATCAGCAACGGGCAGCTACACGCGAGGATCGGCCGAATAAATTTTCCGGAGACTAGCCGAGTCGCACGAATCTTTCGATTAAATGATAATCTTGCATCGCGTAGTCGAGCATCGTGTCCGTCTGGCAAGGTCCTCCTCGTACCGTTGTCGCAGCATTTTCAAAATATTATCGTAAACCGGCCGATCCACTGGGTCAAGCGCGACGGCGACCGGTCGGCATCTCGCGATCGTGTATTTATCGACACTCCCGACCGCCATAGGAGTTCTGGATGGCTGTAGGTACATACGTACATACATACATACATACATACATACGTGGCTCGATCGAGCAGTCGGAAGAGAAACGGAAAGAGGGATCGGCTCCAAGTATAGGAGGAGGCTCTTCGTGCCCGTTTCTAATGGGCAAGGATTTCCTTACACACAAAAGCCAACGAAGAGAGTGACTGATCGTCACGGGCACCGCGAATAAATTACGTGGCAGCCTATGCGGCTGCATAAATTAATTTCAGCCGGTCTGCCCATAAATATTCCCCCCTTCGAAATCATTCTCCCACTCAACCTCGTCTAAGCGCGCCGTACCGACGTTGCCCCCGTCGCGTTGTAATTTACGTCGATGCTCTGTAAACGGCGATTTAACGCGTACACGTGTATTCACGTTCGCGCGGAACTTTTCGAGCCGTCGGGTTTCCGATTCAAATTCCCTATTAAACGACGCTTCGGTCCGGCTATCGACGGACGTAGGTATCATCCGAGAGAAGGGAAAAGTATAACGTTTTGCGAGGCTGCGGCAACGCGCGAGCGTCATTAATTTCCGCGTAACGATTCGTAGGGTGGCGCAACGTAAAGCTATTGTTAGCGGACAGATGCGGCGGACGGGCCGGTGGTGCATTGCAATTCACTTGGTCGTTCGTGCTTGAATGCGCCGTCATTATCGGCACGTAATGACGGCATTGTAACGTCGTCAAAGTTATTACTCGCATTATTCCGCAGGTAACGCTGCCGCCAGCCGGTAGGAAAACTTTCCTGAAAACGTGATCGTCAGTGCGGGGAGAAATTTGAATTTCTCGCAGATAAAAAACGACGAAAACAAGGGAGGAAGGGAGGAAGGGAGGAAGGGAGGAAGGGAGGAACGAAGGAAGGGAGAAAGGAAAGATTTAATCGCGTATCGTAATGTTTGGCTGTTGAACGCGATGAAAATATCTCTCGACGGACAAGTGTATCGGATGGTGTAAACGGTGAAAAGCCTGAATCGGGCCCGGTGTCGTTTCCCATTCACGGTTGACGCGGTGCGCTAACAAGTAGCCATTGTGAGGCCCGTGTCAAGATGCTACTCGACGGTATGGTATACTCCCGAATGGACCCTCTTCAGGCTGTTTCGCCCCTCCGCACGGCTTAACGTAGTCTAGCTCCGTATAGAGCAGGGATACTCACCGTACGGTTGCGCCGCAAGTGTTCTTTGCTCGGCCGCAGCGATACCGGACACGTTCCGTTCGAACGCAACGTTTGCGTAATTTCGATGCTCGATCGACTCTTTATTCGGGCAAGAAACGAGCACCGAATACACTCGACACTCGGAGAGCGGGAATATCGATAATCTATTAACGGGGGCCGAGCCGTTTAGCGAGTACCACTGCTGATACTTTATAGCAGCCTCGAGAGAGAGAGAGAGAGAGTGAGGAAGGGAGAGAGGAAGGGAGAGAGGGAGGGAGAGACGTGCACGTACACGCGACGCACACAGCTTCTCCTGCGGATGAGATAGTAGAGGCACGGTGGTACCTCTGTGGGGTCCAGGCTTAACTTTACGATCTCTCGAAATCCCTTCAGGGCTTACGGGTCCCACTACGAAAGCTAATAGAACCGAAATTATAACAGGCCGATGAGCATGCGTCGACTGCTCTTATTCCGCCCGGCTGACGGATCGAGGAAAAGAAGGACCGAAGGGTACAGCCAGTGAAATCGGTAACGTCCCGAGTCTTTGACAGTCCGCGGAGCCGATTAAAGGATCTTTCGAAAGTTTTTTCGAAACCCCCCAAAACTGCCGCGTTAAATATCAAAAGCTAACCGTAGTCGAGACACGGACGAGGAAAATTCGTGCAGGCTCTTGCTGCTTTTGTTTACATCGTTCTAAAAAGATTCCGACGATCACCGCGAGGTTAACAAGAAGGAAAGGTGAATTTTACGCGGAACAAAGGAACCGGGTCACGTGGAACAGCCAGATGCTCTCTTTCAGGATCGAACGCGATCCCCAAGATAGACGAAAGACCCGCCGAGGAATGTTACGCGTACCCGAACCGGCGAATATCGACACAAAGGGGATCCCGATTCTTATCTGCGATCGGCGATCGGCGATCGTCGATAGAGCTAATAGAACTGGAACACGATGGTCGTTTTGAAATAATTACCCTCGCGTATCGTTCGAGGATCTTTTACGAAACTGTTGCAGGTAGGTCAGCGAACGATACTCTATATTTTGTTTTCTCTCTCTCCTCCCTCGCGGGGCTGATTCGTTCTTCTCGCTGTTCGAGCGAGCCTCTCGTTTAAATTGGCTGGAACGCCGATAACGTTTGCCACTCGCCGTTTCGTCCGCTCGACGCCACTGCGAGAGAACAATTCTGATAATTAGGTTTAGCGGCGCGGTCGAGCTAAACCCCGGCTCTATCCCCCTGTCCTATATTCGCGACTGTACGCGTCCAGACGTTATTAAATTAGTCGCGTCGCGGTTATAGCACCGTATCGGCCTCGCGACTCGAACGCTCGATTGCCAAACTTTCCTGGCCACCGATACGCCTCGACGGTTTCCCTCGACGATTTCCCTCGACGGTTTCCCTCGACGGTTTCCCTCGACGGTTTCCCTCGACGTTTCGTTTCGCTGGAAAGGATCGACCGTGCAGGATTACACGAGTCCACGTGTACAAGGATTCACGCGTGCGAACGTATATAATATTTTCCTTTTATTACTTTAAATAACATCAACTTTACTCGATTACAGTTCGATGGTACATCGTGATCTTTTTTTTACTCGCTTCTTTCCGATCATGCTTTCCTCTGTTTCGCTCTCATTCACGCGCAAACACCGATACCATTCTCTCCCTCTCTTTCTCTCCCTATGCCGCCCAAGCAATTTGTCTTAGATAGTTGTGCAACGTTACGCTTGTCCGCTGAAATACACGAACGAGAGGATTCTTTCGAAAGAACCTCTCGGTTATTAATAATCGTCCTTGCGTCGTAAAATATTTTCCCTCGACGCGTATACACGCCTTAACGAGGAATCCTTTGGCGAGGCCCGTTTCGTTTCTTTGCGCCGCTCTGTTCGTTCGTTTGTTCGTTTGTTCGTTTATTGGTTCGTCCGTCCGTCCGTCCGTCAATGCGTGCGTGAGTGCGGTGGAACGCAGTACCGTATCGTACCGCATTCGTTCGGTGCGAGTGGACAATTTGTGCAACGATCCGTACGACGAATTCGACAGAAATCGTGCGTTCCCTTTGCTACAACGGTGGAAATTTCCATCGCAACGCTCTCGTCGTAGAACGAGAGACGTATCCGTCGGAGCGAAGGTAGCTCGGATCCGTTCTCGATAAGCGAGCCTCGTTCAAACAATTTTTTCCGAGTTTTCGCTAAAAGCAGCCCGGTTAGCGGTGATTAATACGCGACAAAGAATTTTCGTCTAATTATACTCGGTGCATCGTTGGAAGATTTATCGACGGCCTTGGCCCGTTGAAACGACGAAACGTGTATCGGTCGAAGGAGCCAAGTTTGGCCGTGCCTTATGTCTAACGTGATCGAATACATCTGTACGACGACCTACCGACGACGACGACGGCTATACGTTTGAGCTTCTAAATAGGATGATCTCGGCGTGAAAACGTTTCGCGCGTCGACAAACCGTCGCGTCGGTGGAAGAAAATTATGTACGGCGATCACCTTCCGCGGAACTCGATGCCCTCGCTACGGGGTCGCGCGATTTGGTAATTCGATAAGATCGCCGATTCAACTTGCAAGGTTGAACTGCTAAGCTGGCGCACGTTTGTTCGCCGAGGGTGCGAACGCGCGAGTGAAATCAATTTTCTGGCTGAAATACCTACATACATATTTTCCAAAGTTCCCTCGATCCGCGGTTAGGTGCGGATTTTCGGAATGTACCGTGAGAGTGTGCAGCTTCGACGACGAAGAAGAGTATGCGCCGCGGCGTACAAAGCGTGTATTGTGCGTGAATCGAAACATTGGCTTGCGCTTCGAATCTCGAAGAGAAACGTCGTTACCGAGAAACGCAGCGACGCGCTACCGTTGCTCTTATCGATATCGCGTGGAAATAGTTTTACGGAAGCGTACTACGGAAACGTACTACGGAAACGTACTTACGCGTGGCTCTGGGTAGACAAACTAGAGGTGCACGGTCGAACGAAAATTCAGAAATTTTCTAGAAAACGTCCCGAGTAAGCCGAACGACGATCGTCCGATTTCAACCGGAGATTACGAACGTCTCCGTTTCATAAAACATAGAAAGCAACGTGATCACAGGTCGATTAGAAGTTGCGTCGTTGTAACGTGGTTAAAAGATAAAGGCGTAAAAAAAATCAAGCTGCGAGAGAGTCGAATCTCGGCCGGTCGCGGCATTCGTCGTTATACCGGGTGGCGCGATCGTTCCTTCCTGCCGAAAACGCTTCCAGTCCTCTTTTGCCAGGTCGCTCCTCGACTCCCCCTTTCCTCGTCCTTACCCTGTTTCGTCCCGAGGACTCTCTCCGAAGGGAAATCCTTTCCCTCGGCATCCTAGATAACAATCTTACAAGGCAATGTCGCAGCCAACGGAATATTCCGGACATCTGCACGAAAGATGCCTACTAAATAGAGAACCGATAAACTTTTACTCTTTCGTTTCTATTTGTCGCTTCTCCTACGGTTCTTTCGATCGCTTTTACACCTCTTCGTATCTCTATCTCCCCTCTCTCCCCCTCTCTCTTTCACAGACACGCGCATACATACGCACAAGCAACATACATGCATGCATACATACATACATACATACATACATACATACAGACATACATACATACATACAGACAGACAGACAGACAGACAGACATACAGACATACATACATACATACGCACGCAACCCTTTCTCTCTCCGCTTCGATATATATATATTATATGTACAGAAGACTGCGAACTGCGAATAAATGATAACTTACAAACTAACTTATGCTGTGACAGTGTATATCGTATACCGGGTGCACCGAAACGCTCGCGGTTCTCGATGTTTCCCGAATACGCGGGACGACAGATTAATAGATGTCGGAGAACGAATATGTATCGCGAGTTGTTCGCTACGTGGTGAATCATTGAAATAATCGGCATGGAAACGAGCTGTCGCGTGTTTGACATACAATTCACCGGTGTAAAGAGACAGCTCCTGTATTTTCAGATGGTACTAGACTCTATTTTCGATCGCGAGAGGGCTCGACAATTGGCCGGCAGGAAACGTCCGCTCCACCCACTTTGTGCCATTTCGCTCGCGCCAATTTGCATACCGTCGCGACCAATCGATACTGCTTTCGCGATATAACGTCGGAGAATTATTTCTCATCGTTCCCCTGCCCCCTCGCGATTAAGCCGCGGCTTGCAATCGATCTAAGTAAAGTATTCTTGGGACAGCCTGTACGAGACGAAAGACCGAAAATTGAGAGGGACGAGTTGTTGAATCGTCCGGTATCGGGGAACGAAGTTAATCGAGGTCCGCGGAGGTTGATTCGCGAGCACCCGGTACTCGCCCGATACAGACGAGATTAACTTAAACTTGTCTCGAATGCGTACGTATTTATCTACATATGTACAGGACAAACACAGAAGCGTATGGTATAAGAAGATTGTGTGTAAGAGCGTGTGTGGTTCGTTATAGCGACGTTAATTGATTAGCGGGTGGGCAAGATCCGTACACGCTTCAGGGATAATTCCCGAGTGACGCCGAAACAAGCTTCTTTTCCCCGGCAGAAGAAACGAAACGAAACGAAACGAAACGAAACGATCCGAATTTGAACGTTCCGCGCTCGACCGTACTCCGTGGATCCGTTCGATCGGAGAAACGTGCCGTACCTCGCGCGTTTCGCCGAAAAATCGACAATGTCAAGAGTATTTAAAATAGGTTAATACTGCAACACGGTGTATTCGCGTAGGTCGAGGAAGCTGCCGGGTTCAGCGCCCTGAAGCTTGTACGGTCCGTACCGAGAGACTACTGGTAACCGTAAATAACGTATGCGTTCTCTTATTCGGAAGCTAGGTACGAGTTACGCTACGATATTAGAATGGATGGGGTTAAATTCACGGAAAATAAGGCGGCCTCGGCCGAATTTCTGGAAGTGTACGAGTTTCCGGCTTTACACGCGCGTAAGGCGTTTACAGGAAGTGAAAGAAATGCTAACATGTCTTTTGCTATTTTATTCCGGAGCGTCCTCCCTGCCTCGACTTTCTCGTATTCGGTTTCTTTCCGTTCCCTTGGTTCGCCGACGCAACGACCGCCTTCAACGGACGATCACGGACGATCACGGACGATCAACGGACGATCAACGGACGATCAACGGACACGCTTGTCGAACGGGAGACTGGGAAAGTCGGGACGGAACGGCTGCTTCGGTCGAGATACTTTGACGTTGTTCGTTGGCCGTTTGGATCGCGCTCTTGAAACGTCGCGTTTTGCTTGCTAAGTCAACGACCGCCTCGGATCCAAACGGTTTAAACGCTCGGGGACGTATGCGGATACATAATTTCAAACCGAGCAAGATGGTGCAACGTCCAGCCAGAAGCTAGAAGCGTCCCTGCGCAGCTTCGAGGCAAACTTTGCCAGGGATCGATCGAGTTTTCCTTATTGTTAGTTTTTGCACGCCTCGGATAATCGACGAACCACCTCGTGGAGAGTCTCTGTCGCCTCGACTCGTTCGAGTCGAAACGTTTCACCGTCAGCGGTGTGTGTCACTCTCGTCCGCGACTCTGAACCGTAAGAAGGAAAAACGATCGCGAATCTCCCGGAGCGAACGGGGCTCTAGCGATAGTTCGAGGCGACACGAAACGAAACGAAACGTAAGGTACCGTAACGTAACGTCCTCTGGCTCGAGCACAGCAATTTCGTAACCGTTCGAAAAGTAATTTCCTGGCAAAATGTTTCGCGAGTCGGCGGCCGTTTTCCATTAAGTTTTTTCTTGATTTCTTTTGCTCTGACTGCTCGGGGCCCAGGGTCACAACGAATGGTAATCACCTAATACAAGACCGCTGTGATAGTTGCCGTGCGACGTCGACATACCCATGGTACCCATCCCCTGGTAGGCTCCCATTCCCATGCCGTTCATCGACATGGTGTTCATCGTGTTCACGCTCTGCATCGTGTTCGGTAACATGGTCGATGGACCCATTTGGCTCAGCCCACCTATGGAAGGAGCTATAGCACCCATCTGCATCGACGTGGCCGTGTGTGGAAGAGACTTTTGCAGATCCGCCGAGGTCGGTGTGCCGATCAGATAATCCTGCAACAGACGCGGTTCCAACGATTAAAACCGCCAGCTTTCCACATCGAGGAGAGGAAAACGAGTGGTCTCTTTGCCTAAATATACCTGGTGAACGAGAATCGTACCTGTGGACTGTAGTACTGCATGTAGTCCAGCTGGCTTTTCTGCTGCGCGCAGCTGGGCGGTGGCGGTGGTAAGGTCGCCGTGGGATGTACCAATCCGTGCGTGGCGTGCCCGCCGACCTGGATATGATGCTGCAGCTGGTGATGGAGGTTCCTCTTGTCGTCGCCGCTCTCGCTGCCGGTGTCGTGGTGCTGCATGTGATGCGTCGGCGTGTGGGGATGCGTCAAGGTCGTGCCGTGGCCTTGATGATACGAATGGGGACTGGAGACCGAAACCGGCGGTGGTAGCTGGTACATGCCGGTCGGTTGCTGATGCTCGACCATCTGGGGGTGCTGCTGCTGCTGTTGCTGCTGTTGTTGCTGCTGCTGCTGCTGCTGCTGCTGTTGTTGCTGCTGCTGCACGGCACAAGCGGACGGTTGCTGCGGTTGCTGTCCGACCGCCTGCCTCTTGGTCTCGTCGCCGCTCTCGCTGCTAGAGTCGCCGAGACCACCGCCGTGGGTTTTATCCTCCCTCTGTCCGCTGCAACGAGAAACCATACGTCGCGTCCGGTGAATCGGCAAGCCGGAAAATCGGCGATCGGAGCTGGGAACGCGAGCTACGATCAAAGAGACAAACGGCTCTCGCGTCCCCCGCGATCAACGAAAAGAATCCTCGTTAAGCAACGACGATGCGCGCGTCTCTGGATTCCCATTAATATTGTATTTTCCCTCTATCCAACGCGATGTTTATTCCCCATTTTCGCAATCCCTTTATCCGACGAGCGGCCGGTCGTCGTAAAAGTATTCTCCCCGTGTGCAAAACGAGTCTAATATAATTATGGATAAAAGACGGCCCGCAAACGGAGGAGCGAGAGTATTCGCGATTTTAAGGCCGTGGCCGATCGGCAACGGCTCGAAGCGGAAGAGGATAGGGGCTCGAAATAATATCGAATAAGATAATACTCGCGCCGGGGCGTAAACTACGAAGAAGAAGGTACCTCGTGTCTCTCCGTACTTGTGAATTAAGGGTAGAGAGCCTACGGGAACGGAGGAGAGAGGGAGGAGAGAGGGAGGAATCGGTGAAAACGCCAGAAGAATAGAACGCAACGAAGGGAACGCGAAGGTGCGGTATAAAACGAGAGGGAAGAGAGGCAAGAGGAGAGGGCAGGCAGGGAGGGAGGAGACGGAGAGAGAAAGGGAGAGAGAAGGAGAGCGCGAGAGAGACGCTCTCGGCATCTCGTAAACTCAATTTAGCAGGCTGGACCTCCTCGAAGTCGAAGCACGTGGGACCCGAACGACGCTCCGTCTCGCTCTCGGTCTTTTCTACCTCTCCTCGTCCCACCTTTGGAATCTTTCCGTCCAGGTACGAGCAATCGTTAAGCGCTTGTTTTACAAGTCGTTTAGACGTGCCCGCCGCGATACGGCACTGTCTGCCGCAAGTGCCACGACACTTGTCTACGGGGTGTTTTCGAGAACCGGTCCGCGGTTCGTTCGGCCTTAAAGGCTACCGAGCCGATAACAGACCAGGAAGATTCCTTCCCTCGTACCCAGATATCGTCCCAAGCTCGGCAACGCGCTGCCCGTACGAACCCATATACAACCAGGAACGCGTTCTTGATCGTTCCTCGACGTAACGGGCGAAACGGGCGAAACGGGCGAAACGGAATCACGAGATCGCGTCGATTCCCGAGGACCGCGATAAATCCGTTCGGTAGGTGGAAACCTCGGGTTTTCCGTCGCAGCTCGGTCCGGCGTTTGGGGCCAGGGAGAGAAAGATGGAGAGAGAGAGAAAGAATTAGAATTAGAATTAGTATATTTACATCCTAGGGGACAGTCCCTCTAAGGACATGAGAGCAACATGGATACATAGTTCTAGTAATAATAGAGAGAGTAATAGAGAGAGAGAGAGAGAGCGCGCGGTCCGTTCGGTTCGCCGGGACAAGAATTATTTCCACGAGAGGAGACGCGACGCGACGCGATAGATCCCACACGTGGAACGACGTAGTTCCGAGGAACGGACAAGAGGATAAGCCTGTTTTCACCGGCGCTTTCCGTGCCACCCGTTGCATAGCAGGGCCTATAACCCGACGGAGGTGTCCCCAGGTATGCCTTATCCGACTAAAGATCGCGCAGTAAATTTATCCGCGTTGCACCGCGGCCACGAAAGAACGGAATCTTTCGGGCATTATTATTTTCATTAGGATTTGTGACTCATCGCGTGTAGGAGACATTTATTTCGGGCTCGTTCTCCACGACACCTACTCCGCGTCGAATCGACACGCTCCTCTTTTTCTCCTCTTTTTCTCCTCCTTTTCTCTCCTCCTTTTCTCCTCCTGTCCTTGTCTTTCCGCGTCTAACGGTTATGCGTTCCATGTATTAATATCGATAATAAGAACGTCGACTCTCGATCGACTCTACGGTACAGCGAATAACACCGGTTCGCCGTCAGTTTCCAATTACGACGATAGAGTTTCCGCTAAAGATCACCAACCAGGGTCGTCGAAAACGTGAGTAACTTGTCATTCCGTTCAAGTGCATTCAACGAGCCCCGACCCTCGGAAACGCGACCATGTCAGCGACCATGTCAGCGACCATGTCAGCGACCATGTCAACGACAATGTCAACGACAATGTCAACGACAATGGACCAGCACCGAAATCGTGGCCCGCGATTTTATGGTACGGGCCCCCGGTCGTCGTCGGTCGAAACGACGGGGAAGATAATGATCGAAGGCGCGGCCGGTTTTATTAATCGTCCAGTTCGTAAATAAGCTTCGCTCGGAAATTCCGTGGAGTCCGTTCGCGCCAAGATCGATTCGTTCGGTTTCGAGAAACAACCGATTCACGTGGGAGCGCGTCAAGATAGAATCTAGCCTCGGGTCCGAAAACGACGGTCCCCGCGGCGTGCTCGATAAAACCACGCCGCTCCTGGCGATGTTCGAACGGCGTCAAAGGACCCGTGAAACGTCGAAGAGTGTCGCGCAGCGATACGCGACGCACCGATCGAAAATAGCGTGTATTCCTGGAATTCCGTTGCCCGGCGAACGACTCGCCGGACGTGGCGCGCACTCTCGCCTCGAGAAATCGGCCGCGGGATTTATTAGAGAAAAATCTGATTACCGGGTACCGAGCCCTCGAACCCTGACCCCGGTTCGTTTCCGAGGGGCGGTATCGCGTGGTGGCTCGAATAAAGTGCGCGACAACGCAGGGGCGACAGAGCCGATATAATCCGATTTTACGAGGAGGCCACGAGGAAAGGAGAAGGTTCGGCAGAGCGAGAGAGGGAGAAAACAGAGATCCTATCTCGACCCCGTGCTGCTCTCCCGAGCGATATAAACTTAGACGCGAATTAGTGGAATCGCGCGAGCCGATAGCATCTCATTTCGGTCGACCGCGCGCGAATATGCGATGGGAAATTTATCGGGAAATTAAATTACGAATTATGCTAATCTCGTTGTACGACACCCCAACCACCGCAGTGGACGCGCGTTGCCGGTTTACCGCGTCTCTCTCCGGTCGTCCCTCTCCCTTTCTTCTCCGTCTCTCCGGCGAATGGAAAAAAGATCCGCTTAAAAAACCAGGTAATCGGTATTACTCGACGGCATATTTTCCTTTATAATGTATCGCATGCGCTTTCAAATTACAACGTAAAATCTCGATTGCCACCCACCTTCGATCCGGCTTCGAGAATGCCTGAAAGTCCTATCGTCGCTTAAAATACCGGCGAACGATGAAATACGAATCTCGAATGTGGTGCAATCAAATGAATTACGAAACAAAGTGTCGCTGTAGCCCGACTTTAACTACCGTTATTAATTTCCATTCAACGTATCAAACGACATTTTGCATCACCACCGATAGATTTCGTTTCACTTTTCGCCGGTGCGTGGACGTAACTTTCTTCGTTCCATTCTATCGGTCGCCTCTTTCTCGTCCGACTCGTCCGACTCGTTTGCAACGTTCACGGTCGAAACACCCGCCAATTTCCCAACGATGCGCGCCGTTACGCGCGTGGAAAACAGTCCAGTCGGATTGGAATTTCGAGGGCGTGAGACGCAAGCGCGCCTTTTCGAACGTGGCGTCTCGCGCGATCGCTCTCTCGTCGGAGGACACGCGTAGATACACATTTGTACTTGCCCGCTCGCCTCGAGTCTCGCCAGAGACATGGGGGAGAGAGAGAGAGAGAGAGAGAGAGAGAGAGGGAGAGAGGGATGCGTGACCGGTGGAAAGCCGGCTAGCAGCCGAGCCAAGAGATCCGAGATTTCGACTTCTATTCTGGTCGGAGATGCGATCCGATTGCGCTCGCCACCGCGTTAGAAACGCAAGACAATATTATTAGACGCGTTAGGCAAACGAGAAAGAGAACAAAAATCTCGGAGAAACGTTCGATTCGACCGCGGGCTGCTCTAGCAGCGGGCGCGAAACGATCGACGCGAAAACGGGAAACGGGAAACGGCCAGTTTCCCGGCGTCATGTCAGCTTGCGAGACGGAGCCACGAATCGGTAAAGGCTTCCGAGAGGTTTACACGTGTATCGGTTAAACAGAGGTAAAATGCCAGCGGATTACCGGGCCCGGTCGTCGAAAAGGCAGGAAGGCAACGTCGAAAAAACAGCAGCTCGAGCTAGCGAGCAAATTGAAAATCGGTTCGGCTCGTTTGTCCGAGAGCGCAGGATTTTCCCAAGAGGGTCTCCGTCTATCCAGCGTTCTCGGCAGGTGAGCACGTCGGGGAAGCGCCGAGAAGGGACTTTGTTGCTAGCAGCTGATTCCATAAGCAGATAGGCAGGAATTTCCTCGGCCTAAAATAATGGGGAACCAGCCTACCGTGTACACACCGCGCGAGCCTCTGTTTACAAACTGCGGCTCAGCAGCGTCGACTAGCGAACTTAACTTTCCTCCCTCTCTCCCCTTTTCCCTTTCTCCCTTTCTCTCTTTCCGCTTACCTGCTTCTCTTTCGACATTGGCCCGCGTAGCGCAATGTTACGGGAAAAATCGCTGGTTCCACGGCTTCGCCGTTTCACCGCGTGAAACCCGGAAACGAATACGTCCAATACGATCCGTCGCGTCGCGTCGCGTCGCGTCAGGGAGAAAACACGGGAGGAAACACGGAAAACAACCCCGGTATCTTTTGACAGCGATTCGACGCGTCGCGATAATCACGCGGCGATTAAGATTAAGATGAAGATTAAGATTGCTCGTGGAATCCGGGGGAAATTTATCGCTATCGAGTACGCGACGGCCCGATAAAATCATAGGAGATAAACTCGGGAGTCCGTCCGTCGCGCAACAGGACCAAAGCGTTAAAACGCTTTCGGTGTTTTGGAATTCTTTAATCCGGATTACGTTGAACCTGCCACTCGGTAGTCTTCCTCGTCTATTAGCGTATTACACGAGCGGACAGATGTCTGTCAACCGTTCGTCGATTCCCTGTTCCTTCTTTTTTTTCTATTTCTTTTTCCTACTCGACGCGACGTGGCGACTCGTTGAAATTTACGTGCCGTACACGAAAACTCGAGCGACGATCGTTTTCTCCGCGTAACGCGGCCTGCTCGTATCGACTCGGCGACGATGGAACACCCAACGAGTATCCTCCTTCGTCTCGTTAAACGAGACACGAACGATTTACGAGCGAAACGCGAACCTACGGCAGGAATATTAACCGGCGCTAAATTGATAATAAATTTGTATCGGTCGATCGATCGATTCGAGACGTTATCGGTTTATTATTCCGAGGCGGCCGAACGCGTGCGTCTATGATTTCGATCGAGCAACCGCGAGGGCTCGTAAACGACGACTTGGCGCGTCGCCGTGAAACAACAGCCGACTTGTCGTCGAACGCGTCGAACCTTCGGAAATTCCGTCGCCAATTAAACGGTTAATTCAAACATGCCATTTGAAACGGAATCTCTCGTCCGCGGTGGAAGATTAACGACGCGATAATTACGAAAGTAACGCGGATAACGAAACGAAAGACGAATAGCCAGCAGACTCTAGACCAGAAGAGTTATCGACCTCCATGGTCGGCGGTTGCATCGGGACGCCACTGAGAAATGAATGAATCTTTCGAAAACGATCCGAGTTGTTTCGACGAGGATCGCACGGAAGAATTCGCGTACGGCTCGTCCGTGCCAGGGACCGCGTACTTCCATGCCAAATTCCCTCGATCCGTAGACTCGCTCGCTTCTTCGCTCTCTTCCTCGCTCTCTTCCTCGCTCTCTTCCTCGCTCTCTTCCTCGCTCTCTTCCTCGCTCTCGTCGCAGCGAGGGAGAGCGACCAGTGGGCTCGTAAATTTGATCGTGGATCCGAGAATGCTTTTTGATATACACACGGCAGACGGTCTATTTACTCGATGAACTCCGATGGAATTCCTTGGCGAATTTCGAAAAGGCGATCTTCATTTCGACTCGGCGTCGGCCGTTCTCCTCGAACCAGGAGACATGTCGCGAAAAAAGTCGCCGATCTTACTTAGAGATCGAAACGATATTACCCTTCGGGGTTCGAGATACGAGAGGTGGAAGACGTAGAGTCGGTATAGCACTCGGTTCGAAAGTTATCGCCGCTGGAGGAGAATAAATCGTACGGCCAGCACGTTTTGCGCCAAACTTCTCTCCGTTTCCACCGTAATTCCTCCGATCTATTAAACCGTCGCGGCCGCGTTCCAATAAACTACGGGTCTCGTAAAACCGCGCCTAATTCCGCCATAAGACGTTCGTGGTCAAGGACTCGTCCGACGAGTTACGCGAACGCGGACAACGCGGACAACGCGGACAACGCGGACAACGCGGCTAAACGGACTCGAATAGAAATTCCGTCCAGCATCCGGGCAAAGCTTGCCCTTAATTTCCCAACTAATAAAATGCGACGAGAGAACGAGGCGCAGAAAAGGGACGCGACGATCGAAGCTTCTTGGCGTACTTACATAAGCTTTGTGTTCGGAGCTGACGAGTAACTCGACACCGTTTAAGGGAACGCGTGCGTGTACCGTTGCATGCGTAGGTAACTCGCCGGACGAAAGCGCTTCCATCGGTGCCGATGTTACCACGAATAAAAACCCAAGAAAAAAAGAAAGGGACCCCGTCGCCGGATATAGACGTCGAACGCATTCGACCGAAGGACCACGGGGGCTCGCCTTTCCGTCTCTCAAAAACCGAACCGTACTCTAAGCACGTCTGTCAAAGAGCGTCGCCAAGGGAAAGAATATTTCTCGAAATTTCGCGAAATTCCGCGAAATTCCGCGAAATTCCGCGAAATTCCGCTCCCTAGCTCGATCGCTCGTCGCTGCTAAAGTCGGCCCAGAAGCGAAATGTCGTAACGAACAATCCGAGCCTAAACGTGCCGTGCGGCCAACCGCCGACAATGAGAGAAACTATCCGCAGAGGCTTGCCCGCCTCGTCGTCCGTTCCGCGTCTTCGCTTTAGCGAAACCTAACGTTCTTTAGCAGTTCTGCATCGTTTGCGAGCAACTGCGTCGCGCAGCCTCGACACCGGGTTTAATCCGTCTAGCCGCGTTGTGCAAGGTACGTACAAGTATACGTACGTCTGTATGTAAATACTTACGCGTAGGAAACGATCCCGCCGCGACCAGACCGAGCCCTCGACAAAAGACGGAGAACGATGATAATCGTACGGGAGGCACGTCGCGCGTTTCCGCATCTCGCGGGAGACGAGTCGCGCCAATTGTCCCAAGGTCGCGTACTCGTTTCGATCACGTTCAAAAGCTCGCGCGCAACGTCGCGACCGTCCGCGGAAGGAAAGAAAGTTTGTCACGTGGTCGGGCCACGGATCACGCACGTGCACGCAAAGTGCATTCTGGGAATGCGTGCATGAATGAATGCCCCCTCTGTCCCCGAAACGAAAGACACGAGAGAGAGAGAGAGAGAGAGAGAGCGAGAGAGGGACGCGAGGGGAGAGAGATGCCGGAGCGGCTCGGGCGTAGGGAAAAGAAGAGAAACGAGGCGAGGAAGAGAGAGCGCGCAGGATTGTTCTTTTTCAAACGGCAGCGAGCACCGGACGACGACGGACGACGACGGACGACGACGGACGACGACGGACGAGGCGGGCCCCTTTTGGCCCTTACGTGCCCATATGTGGTCCCTTCTTCCCGTGGCCTGTCAGATTTGACGTGGTCTTCTTTAAAGCGGTTTTCACGGAGGGCCATACCCGCCTTTTTTGTCCGCGTGTGCCCGAAAATGGCTGAGGCGACTCGGCATGGCCGACCCTTCCTCTCTCTCTCTTTCTCTCTTTCTCTCTTCGGCGAAAAAGGGGTCGAGCTACCGCTGGGTAGAGAGAGGCCCTTCCAGCCTCGCAATACACGTTCACCGATCTCTCCAACCGAGAGCTACCCTGTCCCGCCGCGTCTTTTTCCATTTTTATTAAACGCATCCTTTGTGCCGACGGATAGCTCGAATTAAAATATCTATTATTCCGCTCGACGTCTGTGCCACCGCGCAGACTCGGACGCGTCGTCCCATTTCGAGAAGGAAATTTCCTTCCAATTATCCGCGCGAACGGACGCGTGGGGACGGGCAACGACGATGCGAAAGACGAAACGATACGATCGGGCACGTACGAAACGAAAACGATCGTTCCGCGGTCTGCCAAATTAACGATTCCCGAGCCAAATCCTAAATCTGAATGAGAAATCATCGCATACGCGTATCGGCGGGCAAACAAATTCGTCATCCAGAAATAACCGTGTAAGCGTGTGAAGCGGCTATTTATAACCTTTGGAAATTCACGAAATCCTGGCAAGACACGAATGAATGAATCGCCGCAAACTTTGTCGGAATTGAAATTCCGTTGCGTAACGTCGACGCTCGTTTCCGTAGAGTCGCGGTCGTCGAAAACGACGGAGAACCCGCGTGGACTGTTTGTAATCGCGATGCCGAAGGTAACGCGGAACCGGATGGAATTGTCGTACGCGTGAAAAAGCCGCCGACACGGAGCCGCGTTTTTCGCGCAACGGTTCGTGGACGTCGCGGAGCGGGCGACACGGTGACGGGATGGGATGGGATGGGATGGGATGGGATGGGATGGCTTGGCTTCTCTGGTTACGGATACGCGTACCGCGTTGCCCAGACACCGTGCACGCTGTAACCGTAAACCAGCCAATGGTATTCCTAGCTATTTCGGGGACACGTCGGCATCGCGAGAACGATTTCAACGAGTGCCACGAACGCTTCACCCGAACGCATCTTTATTTCTGCAACGAGACCCCCTACCGATATCGCAACTTTTCGCGGCGAAAGCGAGCCGAAGAACTGCGAGAACGAGTCGCTAGGCGTGCTGCCGGAACGAATTTCTCCCTGGAACTCTTTCCAGGCGCATCGTCCGACGGGTACGCGGGCTTTCGTAGACATCAAAGAAATTACGACGGTTCGCAGCGCGAACGACAAACGAGCACACGATCATCGTGATTCATCCGCGGGCAACCGGGAGACGAGCGGCCGCGCGCATGCAACGACAACAAGGCGAGGTCTTCGACTTTGATGGAAGTCGATCGGTATCGAAGCCCGACATCGACTTTGATGGAAATCGATCGCGATCGAAAGACGCGTCGAGGAGTCACGGTGTCGACCCACGCTACCGGCTGCGGGCAGCGGCTAGGTCGGCCTATAACGGGCGAGCGTCGATTCGTCGAACGTTACCTTCGTGCCCGGAGATCCGTCTCCGAAAGGGAAACGTCGCAATCACGTGTCAATGCCTTTGCCACCACCGATACCAGAGGGCAAAAGAAGCCTCGTTTCGACCGTCTCGTCGATACGCGCCCGTTTAAACATCCTTAAAAATCCTCGGAGAGAGAGAGAGAGAGACAGAGAGGAGAGTTCGATGGTCGGATAGGCGCCATATCGGCAAGCACGTACAACGAACAAAAGGCGCGGTAAAGTAGCGCCACCCTCTTTGTCACCGCGAGATCCCTCGGTTTTCAGAAAGAGTCAATATTGGCGCAGCCACCCCCGCGTCCAACCCTTACCGAGAGACCGACTACCGTCCGCGTCCCCTCCGTTACGCCCTCTCGACACCGACTCCATTCCCGTTTCCCCATCTGTCCTCCTCCGTACATCCGGGAAGTGGCCCTCCCCCTGCCAGAAACCCGGGACTAGGACGACGCTTCCCCGATCCGTGTCCACTTGAATTTTACGTGCCTCCATTTTTCCACCCATACCCCGCCGCGCTTTAACCCTCGACGCGACGATTTAATTAAAGTTAAATAAGTAGCGACGCTCGATGTAAAACTAGACCGCTGGGAAATCAGCGGTCTCGAGTCGGGTCGGCGATACGAAGAATCGGTAAATTCGATTCGTTGAAAACGCCCGGGGCGATACCGCACGCGTTGTCAACCAACGCCGATAAAGAATGAAAGCAACGCCGAAAACGCATTCCGCAGAATACCGCCCTGAAATATCTAATCTAATCCCGCGTAGGTGATACGACGAATAGCAATAATAAAAGCGACTGTGATTCGTCACTGGCGAACGTTGCCGCGCGAGAAGGAATGCGTACGTGTACTTACGTAAATACATACATATGTATACTATACGTACGGGGGCAGCGAGGATCGTTTACCGAATCCGACAAGTTTTACGCAATTATTCGATAAACGATTATTCGCGGAGACAGCTGGAGAAGCTCGGCTGAGAAGCTCGGCTGAGAAGCTCGGCTGAGAAGCTCGGCTAGAACGGAAAAGTTCTAAACGGTGTATCCTCCATTTTCCCAGCTTTTTCTTTCACGGGCTCCTCGAACGACGGGGGTGTGTGCTGACAGTAGCGTGACAACGAGGGTAAGGGTGAGGCAAGGGTGAGTCGTCCGTGGTAGGGTGGGTACATTAGCAATGTTTTGTTGACACTAGAGAACAACGACAGAGCCATTACTGGCTCCGGCCCCTAACCGTGGCATGGTTCTCGGTCGATCCATCGAACCAAGAAAGCCCACGTGCGTTCCTCCCCGTTCGAGTAAATTAGGTAGCCCTGCGCGCTTCTTCCTATCGTCCGCGATACATGTATACGCAGACGTATCCGTAACCTATCTATCTATCTATCCGTCTATCTGTAAACTCTCGGCTCTGTCCGTTTATTCGTCAAACGCCTCCTCGTGTTCTCCGGCGTGGCAGAGGTAACAGAGGTAACAGAGGTAACAGAGGTAACAGAGGTAACAGAGGTAACAGAGGTAACAGAGTCTCCTCGAGAAACCTCTGGATGGCACGCAGAGAGATTCCCCGGAACTCTTTCGGCTTTATTTATTTTCGGCGGCGCGGTGTTGTTCTTAGCCCTTCGACCGAGCGAACGGGTTATAACGTTCGGGTTTGTCGGAGATTAGAGGCGTCCGCGATGCTAGGCCGGGTATAATAAAGACGGTTTAAAGAGCCGTTTATAACAAGAGTGGCTTTGCAACGAAAAAAACATTGTCGCACCGCACGTGGACGGAAAACGACGTTTATTTTTGTCTACGACCGGCACAATGCATCGAACCACTTCTCGTCCGCGTTTTTTTTGTTCTTTTTTTCCTAGCGCGATGAAGATATTTCTAGCCGTGCGCTCGACGATCCATTATGTTTTCCTAACAAAAATATAAAACATGATGCACGGCTCGATTGTTTATTTTCGAGCGCGTAATACGAGCGATAAAGCGATAAAAAATACATACGTGTACGATATAAAAAACAAAGAGGAAGAGAGGTAAAAGGGCAATGTTTCGATAAATCGATAAATCGAAACAAACAAATGTACGCGATACACGGGGCACGGTACACGATACGATTCTCATCGGTTTTCAGATTCGCTCTGCTTTCATAATTATTGGAATGTAACGCTCGTCGAATCTACGAGCGAATGACTCGAATAAAAACGTGAACAAAGGTAACGTTTTTTCGACGAGCTAATGACTCACGCGCGCCCCAAAGCTACGAAGAAGAAAAAAGAAAGAAGAAAAGAAGCGCAACGGTGCGTAGCGATAAGAAATGCTTACCGGCGTCGAGAGCGCGATCCGCACGATTGTTTACGTAGCCCGGGTGCCTCGATGCCCCCCCCCCCCCGCACGGGCCCCCTGAGTTAGATAAACTCGCGTCCCCCCTAAAAAGAAGTGCTTCGTTGCAGTTTGAGAAGCACGCGAGGCAAAGACGTCGCGATGAGAGGAACGATGATCGCGCGACAAAGACCGAGATCATCGCGTCCACCGGAGGGAACGCAGCTTTCGGAATAGCGATCCTCTCCTCCTCGTCCTTTCAGCCTCGCCGTTGGCAGCGAAAACGTTGCCGTTGCTCGCGGATGGTATCCGGTGACCGAAACGTGCTCGAACGAGAACGAACGAACGGACGAACGAGAGAACGATAAAAGAAAAAGATGCTGATTCCGAGATTCGAGGCGGCGCCGTCTGCCGCGTAATCTGTTTCTATCGCGACCTGGTCGATACCAAAATCGTTCTTCGCGTGACATTACCGTCGCGTCAAACGACTTTGAAGAAAATTTTCCAAAGTTCCGTGTGCGCGTCTTACGGTAGAGGCGGCGCGCTCGTTAAAACCATATAGTCGTAATTGTTAGGAGTAACACGATAAAAAATCGTTGCTCTTTGAATAGCCACGTCTGTTCATCGTCCAGGCGTTGGTACATCGTATCGGCTCGAAACGAGCCTGTTAAACCGTTCGATAAGAGCTCCCAAGGGAGAGAGCGCACCGTACGTCCCGAGTTTGCGCCCGTTTTTTGTTCGACGCGGACGCCCACGAGACGCCCCGGTCCCGAGGGGCCAGCTAACAGCTCCCAGCTCCCAGCTCCCAGCTTCCAGCTAGCAGCTACCAGCAACGTTTCCGCCCCTGCACGCGCCGCGCCACTCTAATTTCCATCTGCACGCCAAACTTTTCAACGCGATACCGTGGCGAGGCGTATCGCCGGACGGGACCCGTCGATTCCACCGAGGGGATAATTAACCGTTGATAGCGATGGGCTCTCGCGAATAAGGTGCACCGATCGCGTTGCTCGTCGTCCTCGATATTTCAGCAAGGGGGTGGACGACGAATTACGGGCAAGGGAAGCGTGGGAGGGTACGGACGCTTTGTGGGATTTCCTGTAATTAATATACCGCGAATGATGCCATGCGTATCCACGATACCCCCAAAGCCATCGGATAGGACTATAGGAGCCACCACCGCGACTCTGTCTCTCTGTCTCTCTCTCTCTCTCTCTCTCTCACGCACGCTCCCGGTCTGTTTCTCTCTGACCTCCTGGCTCCATCCATGGGAATACACAGAAGCCATAAGAAATTCGATACGTTCCCCGTGGCGTGACGTGGTGCTGTGTACCGGCCCTGCCACGGTGGTGCTTCCCACTTCCTCCCTCGCGAAACTCTCGCCCAAGAGGAGAGGAGAAACGCCGTCCATCCTGGCCACGATCCGCATCGATGGATTCACAAAAATCGAGGGTCCCCGACTCGCTTCTTTTCCGATATTTATGCCGTCCACGACACCGTCCACGACACTGTCAACGACGCCGTCAACGACGCCGTCAACGACGCCGTCAACGACGCCGTCAACCGCCGCTCGAAGGTGTAGCGGTGCAGATTTGTCCCGTCGAAACGGCACGAAACGGCACGAAACGGCACGAAACGGCACGAAACTCGGGGGCTTTGACGCGTACCGCGCTAGAATCTATTTCCAACCGGAAATAGCTTCGAACATGTAAACAATTTCGAGTATTCCCCGAGATACTCGAAAACAATTTTACGATCCGACCGCCCGACTGGCGCAAGCGGCATCGTTACTCGTTTGTCGATAATTTACCGCAAATACATATACTCGCAGAGGGAGAAAGTGGAAACGACGAGGAGCGGAACCGTGCGACGCGAGTCGCGAGACGCGCAGCCCTGCGTTACACAGTTATGGGGCCGACTACGAGTTTGCTCGGTCGTTTCTAAAATCGGATATGGAGCAACGACCTTCGAAACAACACAAAACTCCTCGACGCTCCGAGCCCTCGACGGATTCCACGGCTATCCACTCGGCTATTAACTCGGCTATCGTCGATCAACTTCCAGCGGGGCTTTTCGCGAATCGTACGCACGCGAAAATACGGAAACGTCCGGAAATCGGATGTTATCCGAACCGCGGCTGTATTTCCATCGACAGGCCTCTAAAAGCTAGCAACGCACCGAAATACGCAAACGTAGCTATTACATCGATCCGTTACGCGGTTCGAAAACCATCGTAAGTGCGGTACTCTGTATTTATTCGTATCGATGGCCGTTGATTCCGCCGGTCAAATTAACGTTCGACCGTGACAGGCCGGTATCGTTCGAACAAAGAACTAATTTGCTTGAAATCGAGCGTCAAACGGTTAGATTCGAAAGATCGGGGAGATAAATACCTGTGTTCCGCCGCGCGATCCCTCTGTCTTCGGTTCTTGAACCAATTGCTGACCTGCGTGGTGGTAAGCCCCGTGCTCTCTGCCAATTCTCGTTTCTCGCGAGGCGACGGATAAGGATTGGTCGCGTACCAGTCCCTCAGAACGCTCCTGGACTTTTCCTTGAAACAATAGGACGTTTCCTCGCCGTCCCAAATGGTTCGAGGCAGAGGAAATTTGCGCCGGACCCGATACTTTCCTGGAATTCAAACGGATTCGCTTAATCGCGAGCGTCGAACGGTCGTGCCTTAAAGAGATTAAGACCGTGCGTCTAAAAGGAAAGCAAATCGAGGAAAACAAATAAAGAAGGAAAAAACGACGCGACCGATCGCGACCGATCGCGATCTATCGCACGATTCGTCCTTCTTGCGGCGCGTGGTTTAATCTCCGAGGTCGGAGTTGAGTTGTCGTTCCGAACCGACCGGAAATCACTGCGAAACGCGTCCGGCAGCGGGCTGGCTCCCTTTGCCCTCTCGTCTCGTCGACCAGCGGAGGGGGTCGAGTGACAAAAATTGCTGCGTGCAAAAGCGAATGGAAAGATCTAATTAGAATGTCAGCTCGTTAAACTCGCCTCCCTGCTGTTTACAACGCGCGATCGAAATAAAACTGGCAGGCTTTGCGCGAAATTGCGAGGTGGAGGAGCTGTCGCGGTTATTCTCCCGAAACGTTTCCCTCTAGCCTATCGCGATCTGCTAGGATCCGGTTAGGACCGCTCTGTTCGCCTCTCTCGCTCCGCAGTTAACTGTTAACGTCGTAAAGATAAAAACGTGCGCTGCGATAAATATCGGCTGGAATACGCGACACCGGGTGTAACGCGCAAAGTCGAAACGAAACGAAACGAAACGAAACGTAACGAAACGAAACGAAACGATGGACGGTGGGTAGGTGGGTAGGTGGGTAGGTGGGTAGGTGGGTAGGTGGGTAGGTGGGTAGGTGGGTAGGTGGGTAGGTGGGTAGGTGGGTAGGTGGGTAGGTGGGTAGGTGGGTAGGTGGGTAGGTGGCAGTTCCGCGGTTACGATGCGAAACGAACCACGAGTTTCGTGGTCCACGAGGTGAATTTTGTCGTCGGCGAACCAAGGGTGATACTAACCAACAGCACCGAGAGGCCTTCCCCGTATTCTCTCGGTCTCGATATAATGGGCCCTGAGCCAGAGGGCCTGAAGTTTCGAATGGTTGTGCGGACTGAACGTATGGCTCTCGAGGATCCTGTAGAGCTCCTTGAAAAGGCCCCGATGGAACGCGACGATCGCTTTGGCCTTGAGCACGCTCTCGTTCCGGTGCAACCTGGTGCACGCCGGTAGGGACCACAGGAACCTACCGAGCCTCTCCACGGAGCCTGCCTGCTGGAGAACCTGGACAGACGACACCATCGCCTTGAAGACGATAGACAGGGGGGGCACACTGTTAGTCGGCAGAACTCATCCCGGTCTCCTCTTATTCTAGTATATCTTGTATGTTTCGGATTCGTAAGCCCGGTTCTCCGTAACTTTGCCCGTTTCTTCGTCGCCTCGCGCGAAAGGAGCTTTGTTAAACACGTCCGCAGGATTTTCCATCCTCCGTCTCTGGACCGACGACGTTCGGCACGATCGTTCGATTACGGAAAACCTTGTCGACGTTTCTGCGTCCTTTTCGCGAGCCGTTTATCCACTCTCGAAATAAGACTCGTAAACAACGACCACCGTTCCACGTATCGCGACCCTCGCGACTCTCCCGATCGTTCTGCCACTCTTCTTTGCAACGGAATCCAACGGAATCCAACGGAATCCAACGAAACGACCGATCGGATCAACCACGCGAAACGCACAAACGCCGAAAGTACCGAACGAACGAACGAACGAACGAACGAACGAACGATCGGTGGTACGAGCCTTATATCGCACCTGCGCCCGCGTTACCCTTCCAGATTCCCGTCGTCGTCGTCGTCGTCGGGTGCCGTCTAGCTTCCGCGCGAACATCTCGATGACCGATTAATCGCGATACGCGAGAAATCGCGGCGTCGAAAACCCAAGAGGAATGGCAGGCCGCGATCGAGCCCAACGACTCGCTGGACGGGGATCTTTCGATCGCTCGACGACATAATCGAGTGATCGTGCCAAGCGAGGTTAAACGACGTCCACGGGGCCCGTCGTTTGTCTCTCGTCAACCTGTACTCGCGACCCGACCTCTCGGTAGCGGAACGATACAAAGTAATCGGCACCTGACGAACGAACCCCGAGCACCGCCGTTCTTGTCTGTTTCGTCTGCGATTGCCACGGATGATACAAGACAACTAGCGCCCACGTCTCATGGAACAGGGTAACGTATACGTTACGTAATTACGGTAAAAGGAATTTCTCGGCCGAGATGTAGACTCGGAGGCGTAACCCGAAATCGGTAGATACGTAGGTAGCGCGCAACCGGTAGAAGCGAACGCTTAGGATAGCTCGTGCTTCCGGGTGAGCGTCGCCAACGGTAATTACCCCCGTCGGGCGATCGAATTTTCACCCGACGGTAGAGTCGCGTCCATCGAAAACGCGAGCCTCGACTATCCGTGTGACGTGGGCAAGGAGTTTAACGTCTAGCCGCATACGTACGTACCTACGTACGTAGTCGTATGTACACAATACACATATGGGGGAGAAGCAGCACGTGCGAATGCGAAACGCACCCCACGCGACCTTACTCTCGCCTCGTAAGTTTGAATTTTGCACCCCCTACCGAGTATCTTTTCTCGTCTCGCTGGCTTCTAGGCGACTACAATACGTAGGTTCGTTTATCGAATCACTTGCTAGCCCTTGGGATTGTTTCTCGTTCGAGGTGATACCTCGAGGTGATAGTAAATAAAACACGCCGGCTAGAAATTGTTGCTCAGACGTCGCGACAAAGTCCCCGAGACTGACAAGTGAGAGAAGAAATTCGAGCGGACACGTGGGACGTTCGATACGAGTCGGCGTAAACGTCGTACGCGAAACAATTTACGGTTGCAGTAAAATCGCCTGGACCCCGTTAGGCGTGCGACACACGCTAGAGAATGTTGTTGGCGCGCGATGCCGTTCGAACGTCGCGGACGATTTCCTCGCGCAAAGAATTTCAGGGCCAATTTTCTCACCGTCCCGCAAGGTGCATAAATTACAGTTAAAAGTACATACTCGCAAGTGTTTTAATAAGCAACCGGTCGCGCTAGCCAAGAAACTTGAGTGCGGCTCGACCGATACGCGTCTACCGCTCGCACGAAACTCGTGTTTTGCTCTAGAGCCAGAACAAAAAAGAAACTCGAATAATCGGACATCTTGTCTCGTCTCGCAGCGTCGTTTATGCGTCGTTTATGCGTCGTTTATGCGTCGTTTATGCGTCGTCTATGCGTCGTCTATGCGTCGTCTATGCGTCGTCTATGCGTCGTCTCCCGTCGCGATGAAAATCGCTCGATAAGATCAACGCGGTTTGGGAAGCAGCGCGGCTTACCTCGCAGACGCACGCGACCTGGTCCTGGGTAAATCCAAAACTGGGAATCTGACCGTTGCTGGCACTTCCGCCGCCGGCGGAGCTCGCGGGACTGTCCTGAGGGCTGTAGCTGGTCGGTCCTGCCGCGGGACCGTAGGCGGCCGCCTCGACGGCAGCCGTCGAGTGTCCGGTAAGGGGCGTCGGTGTTCCTTGGGGGCTGTAATCGCCGGTCGAGCCGAGAACGTCCGTACCACCGGAGGAAGGTCCCATCGCTCCTCCGTTTCCGGTGGTTCCTCCGTAGGCCATCATCGCGTCATCTCCGGGGCCCACGGCGACCCCTTGCGCACCGTTCCCTCCACCCTCCACCGTGAACCACTTTTCTTTCTCGCACTTTCTTTCACTCACTGGTTTTCCTACAACGTCGTCGGGGGAACCTCCTCGTTGTACGTGGGGAAAGTCGCGCGCCGATGATACCTCGGCCGACGGACGGGGTTCAGTCTTGTCGAGAATCGTTCCGACGGCAGACGTTCAGCTGCGCACGAACCACCGGCGTAGTCTTTGTCGATGATCCACATACCTCCTCCTCCGCCTCCTGATGCAGATCATCCCCGGCACAGTTTCGCTGACAACGTCGCGCGGGCCATTCTGCTCTCTTGGAAGAATTCTTTCGCTGCGGTCGCGGGGGGTCGCGCGTCACGTCAACGTTTCGATACCGATCTGGCAGGCCGGCGATCGGCGGAAAATTTCATACCGTCGCCGCCAGAGTAGCTCCTCCGTTCGCGGCCGATCGGCAGAGACGAAAGTTTGGACAACTCGCGACGGGAAAAATGTACGCGAACGCGGCAGCGAACGGGCCAAGTGTTTTCGAGGTGGTATAAACGCGCCGAGGAATATGCAGGAAGGAGATTATTTTTAGGCCACCGCTGGTTCAGAGTCGCTGCAAGCCAGCCGCCGGCGAACTCCACCGGGACGTGTTGCTCGTCTTACGAGAGAGAGCGAGACAGAGGGAGAAACGAGCAAGACTCGACGACGAAATAATAAAATCTTTCCATCTTGGTCTCTCCGTCGGTGCCCGTGGCTGCGGTTCTTGTCTAATCCGGTGATCGTTTCGCTCTTCCTTGCCCCGCGCGTCACGCGATTGTCTTGCGTTACTTTGCCACCGACTAGATCCGATTATGCGCAAGTTTCTCTCCTCGGAGCGCCAGGTGTACTACTCCCCTTTGGTATCGGTACGCGCGTCCAAGATTATTATTCTCCTCTTTTTTTCCGCCTTTTCAGCCTCTGTATCTTCTATCTTTTCCGCGGCAGGTTGCAGCGTGAAATCCACGGGCTCGTGTTTCCACGGGCCGTGGTAGGTGTATTTATAGGCGCTTAGTATACTCGCGTACGAACGCGCCCCGGCTATTATTAGGACCGGGTTAAAGAGTACGTTTCTCCGTCTTCTTTCCTCTTTCCTCCTTGCCGCGTCCTCTTTCTTCTTCTCGAATCTCGGCGAACCAAGGCCTTTCTCGACACCTCGGCTCGGCTCGATTCGATTCGATTCGATTCGATTCGATTCGATTCGATTCGATTCGATTCGCCTCCAGCGAAGAGCCGGATAGCTCGGTTTCCACTGTTTATTTCACACGGATATATCACGTACCGTCCAAGATTGGCACACGTCGCGACGAACAGCCACGCGCGACGATCGGTCGATCAGTGCATCGTCCTTACGGCGATTCGTTCGATGATAATCGTTTGGAAGAACGACACGGACAAGCGTCAAACTTTACTCGCATTCCTTCTCTCTTGTCGACCGAGCGAAAGAAAGACACTCTCCTACGCACGCACCAGAAGAGACTGCCGCTCCGGCGTGTTCGTACTCGAGCCACTCTGTCATGCGCAGCCAAACGCCGATTGGCCGAGGCGTGGCCCAACTGACAGCTCCCCGCTCGACCCTTCTATTGGCTGTTGGGCATGGCTACGGCCACCATCCCGTCCTCTCATTGGTCGGGCCTCGTGCGGCAATAAATAAGCCTCATTACACCCCCGACTCGTAACCGCTTCTTTCTCTATCGCGAACGTAGTCGAAGAGATGCGCAACCGAACCCGACGAATCCATCCCGAAACGGACGTGCTTCTTTCTCGTTGCTCGTTAAATACCACGATCGGCCGGCTATTCGATCGTCTTTTACGAATGTCTCCGCGACGATTGACACGTCCCATGAATTTCTCTTGCTTACCCGGTGTTGCGTAGACGTCGCACGATTCCGACGGGAAACGGGAAACGGGAAACGTTCGACGATCCTTCTGGACCGAGCAACGTTGTTGCTCGCGCAAAGACAACGCGGACCCGCGATATCCTTCGGATACCGCGATAGCGGTAAACAAAAGAAATGCGCGTCAGTTTTTAGTGGTTCGTAGAAAAAGATCGTACGTCGACCGACAAGAGGGACCGTCGTGTTTTCTCAGACCGCGAGTTCTTTGAAAAAACACGATACATCGCCTCTTAAAATAATACGTGTCCGCCAGATTTTTCCGTGACCCTGTCCAGGGTCAGTTCGATGTCACTCGGAAACGGAAAGATGGTTTGTTTTGCACGAACCGTCGTCCTTCTTAGCCCCGGCGACCCTGGACATCCGTCAACGGTTGCACGTGTGGACGACGATCGTCGGAAAACCCTTCCCGCGACAATTTTCACGTTCGTCACGAACCACCAGGAACTCTCGATATTTCCACGATTTCCACGTTTGGCATCGACGCGTGCTAGAAAAACTTGGTAAAATCGCGCAAAATATACCCAAGGCAATCACGATCGATTTTATTAAGGATTACAATCAATGGTTATATGCATATGTATACACCGACTGCTATGTTGTCATGGTGTTACCATTTTGCTCTTCCTTCTTCTTTAAAACAGTTTTTTGTTCGGCGTTCGCTCAATTTTTTAGATACCGATCTGAATCTTTCACTGTCTTATTTGGCTTCTGATTTCGCGTCCAAAACGTCCTCGATCGTGTTAATAGCTCAACAATTATGGAAAGAGCGAGGGAATTGCGAAAATCGCGAAAAATCGTCAATTTCTAACAGTTTTTCGTTCGGCATTCGCTCAATTTTCAAGATAGCGATCTGAAACTTGTACCATTGTTTTAGTTAGGAAATTCTACGCCAGATCAATATATAATAGTTGTACTTTTCGAAAATTTCATTTTTCGCCAAAATCTGAAGGGGGTAGGTCAGGATTTTTCGCGATTTTCGTAATTCGTTCGGCATTTCCACAATTTTTTAGATATCAACCCGATTCTTTCACTGCCTTATTCGGCTTCGGATTCCGCGTCCAAAACGCCCCGGGTCGTTTTAATAGCTCAAAAATTACGGAAATGGCGAGCGATTTACGAAAATCGCAAAAAATCCTGACCTACCCCCTTCAGATTTTTGCGAAAAATGAAATTTTCGAAACGTACAACTATTATACGTTGTTCTGGCGTAGAATTTCCTAACTAAAACAATGGTACAAGTTTCAGGTCGCTATCTCAAAAATTGAGCGAATGCTGAACGAAAAACTGCTTAAATTTGACGATTTTTCGCGATTTTCGTAATTCTTCCGTCATTTCCACAATTTTTTAGATATCAAAATGATTCTTTCACTGACTTATTCGGTTTCGGATTCCGAGTCCAAAACGCCCCGGATCGTTTTAATAGCTCAAAAATTACGGAAATGACGAATGAATTACGTAAAACGCGAAAATTCATCAATCTGAAGCAGTTTTTCGTTCGGCATTCGCTCAATTTTGGAGATAGCGATCTGAAACTTGTACCATTGTTTTAGTTAGGAAATTCTACGCCAGAACAACGTATAATAGTTGTACTTTTCGAAAATTTCATTTTTCGCCAAAATCTGAAGGGGGTAGGTCAGGACTTTTCGCGATTTTCGTAATTCGTTCGGCATTTCCACAATTTTTTAGATATCAACCCGATTCTTTCACTGCCTTATTCGGCTTCGGATTCCGCGTCCAAAACGCCCCGGGTCGTTTTAATAGCTGAAAAATTACGGAAATGGCGAGCGATTTACGAAAATCGCAAAAAATCCTGACCTACCCCCTTCAGATTTTTGCGAAAAATGAAATTTTCGAAACGTACAACTATTATACGTTGTTCTGGCGTAGAATTTCCTAACTAAAACAATGGTACAAGTTTCAGGTCGCTATCTCAAAAATTGAGCGAATGCTGAACGAAAAACTGCTAAAATTTGACGATTTTTCGCGATTTTCGTAATTCTTCCGTCATTTCCACAATTTTTTAGATATCAAAATGATTCTTTCACTGACTTATTCGGTTTCGGATTCCGAGTCCAAAACGCCCCGGATCGTTTTAATAGCTCAAAAATTACGGAAATGACGAATGAATTACGTAAAACGCGAAAATTCATCAATCTGAAGCAGTTTTTCGTTCGGCATTCGCTCAATTTTGGAGATAGCGATCTGAAACTTGTACCATTGTTTTAGTTAGGAAATTCTACGCCAGAACAACGTATAATAGTTGTACTTTTCGAAAATTTCATTTTTCGCCAAAATCTGAAGGGGGTAGGTCAGGACTTTTCGCGATTTTCGTAATTCGTTCGGCATTTCCACAATTTTTTAGATATCAACCCGATTCTTTCACTGCCTTATTCGGCTTCGGATTCCGCGTCCAAAACGCCCCGGGTCGTTTTAATAGCTCAAAAATTACGGAAATGGCGAGCGATTTACGAAAATCGCAAAAAATCCTGACCTACCCCCTTCAGATTTTTGCGAAAAATGAAATTTTCGAAACGTACAACTATTATACGTTGTTCTGGCGTAGAATTTCCTAACTAAAACAATGGTACAAGTTTCAGGTCGCTATCTCAAAAATTGAGCGAATGCTGAACGAAAAACTGCTTAAATTTGACGATTTTTCGCGATTTTCGTAATTCTTCCGTCATTTCCACAATTTTTTAGATATCAAAATGATTCTTTCACTGACTTATTCGGTTTCGGATTCCGAGTCCAAAACGCCCCGGATTGTTTTAATAGCTCAAAAATTACGGAAATGACGAATGAATTACGTAAAACGCGAAAATTCATCAATCTGAAGCAGTTTTTCGTTCGGCATTCGCTCAATTTTGGAGATAGCGATCTGAAACTTGTACCATTGTTTTAGTTAGGAAATTCTACGCCAGAACAACGTATAATAGTTGTACTTTTCGAAAATTTCATTTTTCGCCAAAATCTGAAGGGGGTAGGTCAGGATTTTTCGCGATTTTCGTAATTCGTTCGGCATTTCCACAATTTTTTAGATATCAACCCGATTCTTTCACTGCCTTATTCGGCTTCGGATTCCGCGTCCAAAACGCCCCGGGTCGTTTTAATAGCTGAAAAATTACGGAAATGGCGAGCGATTTACGAAAATCGCAAAAAATCCTGACCTACCCCCTTCAGATTTTTGCGAAAAATGAAATTTTCGAAAAGTACAACTATTATACGTTGATCTGGCGTAGAATTTCCTAACTAAAACAATGGTACAAGTTTCAGATCGCCGTCTCAAAAATTGAGCAAATGCCGAAGGAAAAACTGACGAGCAAATTACGAAAATCGCGAAAAACATTCAAATTAAGTGAATAAAAGATCGGTAATCTCCTTCGAGCCAATTACCGAGCAATTCTTATTGCGCTAACTGCGAGAACGAGTAAAAGGCGCCGTAGACGCTTTTTCTACCAAGATCCTGTAACTCCAAGGTCTACAAAGTCTTACGATACATATTTGGTTGTAAACGACCGTCGTACGAAATTCGAAATAAATCCAAACGCGACGCATCGCTGTTCCACGTTGGAATCGTTCGAGTCGTTGGAATTGACACATTTCCGACGATTGTATGCGGTTGTCCGCGACGGGGTGCCACCCGTGGCGTCACCATTCATCCTGGATACACGGCTGAAGCGGCTTGTGGTCCAGGAAGAAGTCGTTGACATCGTTGTATGACGTCTAGATACCCATCGTTTTTCACGCTCTCTTTAAACGCACGTATAATCGCCCGTTCGATCTTCCCGACGACAACACGTCGGAGCGTGTATCGAGATCGATGCGCCTAAATACGTTGCTTACAGGTGCCTCGCGTGTCGATCGTCGCCTCGTAGCAAATGTTTTTTACCAAACGTTATTCGATCGAACGTGAAACACTGGTTACGCGCGCTCTCGCGGTTCGTAATTGGACAAGGAACGGTCCGGTTAGGGGTCTTCTCTATGGCCAGGGAACTTTCTGGAAGTAGAGCGTGTCGAGTCAACAACGGAATATCGAGTACGTATCTGGTACCGTAACATCTTTTCGGTGAATAAATGCCAGCGTTCCTGCAGGGTTCAACCTGTATCAGGTTTTATACGAATCTCCGATCCACCTACCTTTCGCGAAACCTCGTGGAAGTTGGCGGAAAGGTTCCAGCGCAAAAGTGCCGGTCTAGGGGGAAAGTCTAATTTCGATCGTACGGTGGCCCGCGAGACGATCCGGAAGTTGAACGAAACGGGGCACAAAGCGTTGCATCGACATTGATTCTCTTTGTCGAGGGAGACACGGAGCGAGCGACGGAGGGTGGGGAGAGAACGGCCAGCGGACACGTGGAAAAAGAAGGAAGAACGAACGGTGGACGTAAAGGAAGGACGACGTGGTTGCGCAACAATGCGAAAACGCAAGAGAGCATCCGACGAAAAGCTCGTATCACGTTCCCATAAGTGCCAGCGTGGGGATCCCCGCAGAGACGTCCTCACGTTTTCCTCCCTCTCTCTCTCTCTCTCTCTCTCTCGCTCGCTCTCTCGTTCTTTCAACCAGCCTTCGTCCACCTTTCTCCCTCGTTTAGCAAACGCGTTGAACGCGTGTGCAACGATAAAAAGACCCGAAGAAGAGGCGCCGGGTAGGTAGGACGTACACACGTACGAGAAATTCCATGGCGACGGCACCCCGGGTATCCCGTGGCGAGACCTGAATAACCCATAATTGGGCCTCCCGGTACCCCCCCATTCACGTGTACGCCTCTGTCGTGCCCCGTTCGTCGTACAAAGAGACATCGAGGTAACTGCCTACGAACCTCGATTCAACGACGAGCTTTCGCGACCCGACGTACCGTGAAAATTCTATAACGCGAGACAACTCGACGATCGTTGAAACGAGGATGCCAGACATTCATCGAGTTTATTATTTTCTTTACGGGATATAATGGAATCGCGTTAAATACCAGCGATCGATTTACAAGTACAACGTCCCAAGACTTTTGGGAAATCTCTTAATTTCGAGATAAATGATTTTCTTACGTTTGCTATGCTATTTTTTGTTTTTTACGTTCTTTTCGTCGTTGGTCGAACGGAACGGTAAGTCAATTGTTTCGGGAAGAAGCGTCGTCGGGTTCCTCGTCCTGATGTTCGATGACGATCGGCAACGGTATCTCCTCGTGCTCGTTCACTGGATGATCGCCGTTGCCGGTGAGATTCCAAAAGTCTTTCCATCCGCTCGTCGAGGTCTTGACGTTCGTGTCGTCGGAATCCCTGGACGGCGGCGCGGGCGGCGCGGGCGGCGCGGGCGTGGTGAAGTAGGATCGATCGAAGCAGCCGCTGGTCGATCCGTTTCCGTTTGGCCTGGCGAGAATCGACGCGAGATTTAGGCAACGATTCCACGTGGCGAGGCCGCTCGACGCGCGGGAGAATTTATTCCGCGAACACTTGTTCCCCGTCGGATTCTGCAGCTGTCGTTTCTTGCAGGGGCTGATGACACGGTCCAAAATGTTGGACGACGACTTTCCCTCGGCCTTGCGTTTCTTCAGTTTCTTGGACTTTTGCTGATTCAGCCCCTTCTTGCAGCGTTGCATCTCCTTCAACTCTCTTTGCGTTCTTTCCTTGGTAGATTCGTCTCCTTTCCGTCCGCCTGAATAAGTCAAACGCAATTACACTTTACAGTCCGCAGTGATTGTCAGTCGCTAGACGGATTACCTTTACCGCAGGCTTTCGACGAAGCGGTAGGAGTCTGGCAAGTCGTCGGTCTGGCGCGTTCGGCTTTGCACGCCGGTACCTTCTTTTCCGATGTCCACTGTTTGCACTCGGTGCGCTCGATGCGCTCGATGCGCTCGGCCTTGCAGCTCGGCTGACACTTGGGCGGCTCGGTCTTGCACGTGTCGGACGACGGCGGCCTGTTCAGACATTTCGCCGGGCCCTTTTTGCACTTTTTCGTCGGCGGGTTCCCGTCCTTGCAGACCGGCGGGGACTTTGATTTCTTCTTTCCGAAAAATCTCTCCTTGCAGCCGTACGATCTTCGACTGGTCCGACCGACGGGCACTCGCAGCCCCGTCAACGAACCCTCGACGGTCGGAAGAGAGGAGAATCGACGGACGCCACCGGCGGCGGTCGCCGCTCGCGGAAAGAACGCCAGCTGCGAGAAACGCCGTCTTCCCGTACGATTCGCCGATCTGTCGCAACCTCCGCCGCGACTGTTTCTTCGGTTGCAGGACCTCCTCCCCGGGTCCGTGCAGATCACTCGTCCCCGATTCTGCGGACACTTTCGTTGCTCCCGTTCGCAGGATCCGTCCCGACGATTTCTACGACACTGGTTCTCTCGATCGGGACACGCGGCTCTCCTAGACAAGGTTTCGCGTTAGTAGCGAATCGGGTCGAGTGGAGGCGTTTATAAGAATGAGAAACGACGCGCGGTGTCGATACCTGTTTCTCCTGTTGCAGCTTCCACGCGTCGGATCGGTGCAAATTTCCCGTCCACCCTGTTGTCGAGCCTCGTTGCAAGTCGGAGTCGCCGGTTTTTTGCAGGGCGCGTCTCGTTGTCTGTCTTCGCAGCGATCTCGGTTCTTCCGGCCTCGCTTCGGACAGACGCTCGGCACGAACTCGCACTCCCTGGAACCCCGCAATTGCGGGCACTTGAACCGCTTGCAGACCTTCTTCTTCTTCTTGCGCCTCGGCCTCTCCCTTTCGCACTTTGGAGGCCGGTCGCAGGAGTCCCGGTGGCGCGCGTCGTTCTCGCAGCTCTCGTTCTGCCGCGGTTTCGTGCATATCAATCGGCCCTCGGCCGCGTCGTCGTCCTCGCACCGTCTCTTGGGAACCGAGTTTGCGGCGGTGGTCGATATGTTCACGGTGGAGTTCCTGGTCTTGGCGGCTCCCTGGGGCGCGTCCTCGCGGACGGACGGTTTCTCGAGCACGCCGTAGCTGCCCGACGAGGAGGCGCGACGCGGCGCAGGCGGCGGACAGGAGCTCGGTGGTTTTCGCGAGCCGTTTCCAGAGCCTCCGTGGTTCCCAGGGTTCCTAGGGTTCCCAGGGTTCCCAGGGTTCCCAAGGTTGCCCCAGCCGGCGGAGGCTGGGGCCTGGGCTCGACGAGCCAGCGTCGTTCTGACCAGGGTCGCGGCGCACGGGGAAATCGTCGTCCGTGGTTCCCGGGGCCGCGAGATGCTCGAAGAGAGGGTGAAATCGTTGGATCGGGAGGGCGCGCGTCTCGAGGGGAGAGGCGCAAAGTAGGTGGTCGTCGATGGAATATCGTTTGCGACGTTTCGCGCTGGCGTGTCTCGCGGAACGTCCGCCGCGGCGGGAAACCGGGGCTCCACGGCCTCGGGGATTCCGGACGACGCGTCGAGCGACGGAGAGGGTTTCACGGGGGCGGCCGGCTGGGTCGGCTGGGTCGGCTGGGTGGGCACGGTCGGGGCGGACGGGGTATATCGGTTCGAAGAAGGCGGCGAGGGTTTCGGAAGTTTTCGCGGTGGTCGCGAGGAATACTTGACCGATGGTTGCGACTGACACTTGAAACGACTCGTCGTCGACGTCTCGGGTTTCGCCGCCGGTAGGAGCCCCGGATCTTGGCCGCTCGTCAACGTGCTCGCTATCAAATTCGGTTTTCGAGCGTCGATCTTTTGGCCGGTAGGCACGGTCGTCGATTTACTCAGCAGCCTCGGTATGGAGCTCCGCGTCTTGCCGACGTTTTGCCGCGGCTCGACTCGCGAGACCTCGGCGACCACTTCGGGGTTGGGCGACGCGCTCGATTCGAGCTCGGTCTCGATTCTCGACTGATTCGTCTTCGACTCCGCCAGCAAACATCCCGGCTTTTCGTCGGCCTCTGGTTCGGATTTCGCTAGCCGATCCTCGACTTCCACCCGTTTGTTTTCGATCGCCTTGGTCGTCAGAGACAAGGCGCGGCATTCGTCGGGCGGTCCTCCGGTAGCGTCTCGTTGCGCGGATCTCGGGGGTCGTTCGATCTCCGGCCCGGTCGTCCAGTCGGTCCGCGGAAATACGTCGAGATCGTACGACTTGCCGCCAGGTACGAAGGCAAAATCCCCGGCCTGCTCGTGTCGAAGGGTCTTGTATCCTTTCAGCTTCCATTTCAGAGTCCTCGGTACGGGATTGCCGTCCAACAGCGACGTCAGCTCGTCGTGCTTGAGCAACGACGGTTGGCCGACGGTCCGCGAGACGTTTGTCGCGTCAAAGACGCAGGGATGCTGCGGCCTGTTCCCCAGGGCCATCGCCGCGGCCATCGAAGCGGTGCGAGGCAGGGAGGCGATCCGCGCGATCGGTAGGTTCTCCATCTGGCTGCTGGGCATCAGCGACGGCGGGACCGCGTCCTTCGCTGCGGGACATTGCTTCGCGGTAGAACCTGCCTCTTCTTTGCCGGTAAACTCGAAGAAGCTCCAAAACCGACGACTCGACGGCGACGTGTGAACCCGGGACGCGGATTGCTTGGGACAAATTTAGCGCAACGTTGTTGTTATTAACCTTCCCGTGGGATTTGTCGCGCGGTTACCCGCAAAAAGAAGTTCGTACCTTCAAGCCGTTGGACGGGATGGCGTGGGGAAGATCGTGCAAGATCCAAGTCCTGAGTCCGTTCATTTCGATGTTTTCTCGGTTTCCAGGGTTTCTCAGCCGATCGCTCGGGAGTCGCGGCTCGATCGTGCTTGGTCGGGCTTTAGGATATTGTCACTTGAAATTTTGAAGTTTTAACCATTATTAAATGGGTATTTATGTACGCCAACGACGGACTTGGTCTTTTCACTGACGCAGCATTTTGAAGAGAAATGACGTTTAAACCGAACAATCGCAAGCCGATCGATCGCGATTCCACTGATGCCGAAACAGCGGCGGATCGGCGGATCGCCGGATCGCCGGATCGCCGGATCGCCGGTTCGCGAAACACTCGGCGCACGCTTCCGAGCGTCATTCGTGCAGGCCGCGACGCGATTCGACGCGATTCGACGCGATTCACGCTGTAACGCGACGACGACCAGGGACATTCGAGGAGAAACAAACGGTCCCCGATATCCTATCTAGAGGGCCGATCGATTCTCGAGCGGGTCGCGCGCTGAACGCGAATCGAGCGGTAGAAAGATTAACAAAGATCAACAACGAGTACGCAGTTATTTTCATCGGTTTTATTTGAATCGGTTCGATCTACTCGGTAAATTTGTCGAGTCGGTTACATTTTACAGGGCAAAGGTGACTCTGCGCTTGGACGCGGCCGCCCGCGCCGGCTTCTTGGGCTTGTTACGCCTTCCCTTCTTCGGGAAGCCGAGCTTCAGTAGTCCTTCGTCGGCGAACTCAAGGTCCTCCGGCGATAGTCCGCGACCATTTCGCGGATAATTTTCGGTCGTGGCCTGTTGCACCGGACACCAAAAACGGTTCTCGTATTCGCCGCTGGTGCACGGTACATCCGGCTTAGCATCCTCTGTTCCGGATCCCGCGGCATCAGGACTTCTACGCAGCACGGCTCCCCTTTCACGTGCGACCACTGATCGAGCATCGACCGAAGCGGTTCCCATGGCTTCGCGACGGCCGTGCTGTACGCCTGTCGAGCGATCGTCGATCAGTCAACGTCGGGAAATAGGCGATATTTAACAAATTAATTGCCAAATGCAGAGTTACCGTACCAGCGAGGGATTTCTCAAGTTTGGTAGGATGGATCGGGAAGTGAATATTCTGAGCTCGTTCATGTCAGGTGCCTTCTGGTTCCCCTCGTCTCGTCGTCGGATCGACCAAAAATGGATCACCTACCTTCGATGCGAATGATCGTTAGCTAGAATTCGTGCGGTTCCATGTTTACGTAAACGACGAATTTTCTCACACGGCCGGAATACGTTGACGGGTCGCCGTACGGAAGACAAATGCGGCCAAGTATCGCCAAAGAACAAGCGAACGCGGAATAAAAGCACGAATCGTAATCGGATTCGTTCTCATGGGAAGGCCGTAGCCAGACGAGAAGAAGGGGTAGCGTCTCCTCATGGAAATCGACGGATCCACGCGTTCGCAAACACACCATTTCCAGTTACGCGAGCCCGTGCTATACTTTTTTACGCGACGTCGGCAGGTTGCGGCAGGTTGCGGCAGGTCCGAGGCGTAGGAAGGAATCGCGCGTGTCGAGGGAAAACGCCGTTTAACCGTGAACCGCGTTCACGCAGGCTCAATTAAATTTCTACTACGGCGAAACCTGTCCCACGAAATGTTCTCTCTTTGTTTTTCACGTCGGGCGGACAGCGGTTTTCATAAAAACAGTGGGCTGCCGTCGCGTTACAGCGCGGCCGATACGCTTGTCTCCAGCCCGAACGATAAAGCGACTCGATGAGGTGAAACCGAGTTCCATCGGAGCATGCTCCGTTTCGGAAACAAACGTCAACGGCGAACAGATCGATGATTCGCGTCCATGGAAACGGCGGATGGACCAATGCGACGAGACCGTTCGCCTTTTTGGACAGGCGCAGCCGCTTTTTACTTAAACTTACGACTGGTCCGACGATCGACTGCATCGTTTCTCCGCGACGCGACGCGACGCGAGCCCTCGATCTCGCGACGATAACGGCGAAAGAAAGACCTCGCGACGCCTCGAACTTTATTAATTTGAAAAAAGACTAAAGTCGGCCGACGTCCAGCCGGCAACGCACTCGGGCAAACGCACTCGAGCGAACGTCGCCGGTAACGTAATACGGAGTCGGACTACCCGACCGACCCGACCGACCCGACCGATCCGACACGACGGTAAGCTCGAAAGAAAAACGAATCGGGGCACGGCGAGCGTTCGTTCGGCTAAAAGAAACGCCCATGCCTAAACGAGGAACGGAACTGCTCGTTCGGACAAGGATTTCCTTATCGTTTGTATAACCGATAAATCTGAGCGTCGGTGGAACGCGTACAGGATGCTTCGCGCGGCAAAAACCGCGTAATCTACTGCCGTTCGTGGGCGAAGGGAGTATCGAGGGAGAACTCTGGCAACGAGAGACTCTCGCAAGGGTATAAATCTTCCGGCTTCCATTCGTTTTCTTCGAGCGGTCGTCGATCCCTTTGCTATCGCGACCGTTCGTTCGGTGACGCAGGCTTACGAAGGATCGTGAGAATCGGTATCAACGGGAGTCACGTTTCACGCTAAACGTGCCTGAATAAAACGGCGGAAAACGCGGACAGCGGGAGAAATAGCGGGTTCGACCGTAAAGTAAAATCGCATTACAATTGTAATCGAAGCGTTCGCGTGGCTGAAAACTCGGTACCGTTGCTCTCGCTCTCGCCCTCGCTCTCGCCCTCGCTCTCGCCCTCGCTCTCGCCCTCGCTCTCGCCCTCGCTCGGTTGGCCACGGCGGCGGGCGATTTTGACGGGTCGTCAAAGGAGCAATCGTGCCCCGACGATGTCAATCCGCGGTATCCATCTACGCGGACCGTTTTGCGTATCGCACGCTAGCCAGGCGATTTCGTGCGTTCTCCGCTATCCGAAACCGATGGGCGTTGCTTCATCGTAACGCGATACGTTTGTACTCTGCTGCCTGCACGTATGTAAACGCGTACATACGCGTATAGTTGTAACGCGCGTCGCTCGAACGCTCCTTGATAAGGCCGAGCGAACTCGCGGACGTTGGAGCCAGCGATACGAATAAAATCGCGCTAGGAACCAAAGAGACGGAAACCCGGGCCGCTCGTTGCGGGGGCATCTCGTTGTTACCAAAGTAGAAAAAAAAGACGGGACGGGAGTTTCTACGTCGTTGATTTCCACTCCGAGGAACAGCGACCGGAGTAAACCTGTTTGTCACCGGATTCTCTGCCAACGCCCGGACAATAAGAACATTCGGAATATTAACAGAAAATTCCAACTACCGTAAAAAGAAGCAAGATAACGTTGGAATTATAACGATTGGAAGTAGAGAGCGTTTGTCGGACCTCGTGTCAGCCGTGTAAGAGGCAAGATTGACAAAAAAAACCCAAGCTCGGGTGAAAGAGCAGAATTCGGAAAGCGGAGAGAACTCGCTCCGTGAGAACTGGAATAGGAGAGAAAGAGCGGACGAACCGGAGAAAGGAGACGAAACGATGCCTCGTGTCGATCCTATCGGAGCCCCGAATCTCGGAATTCGAATTTGTCCCCTTATCTGCGGATTCCATCGTAATTGCTTATCTACGAGGTGCTTGCTCGCCGAGACAGCCATATCCACCTACTTTATGCGTCGCGATGCCTTGTCCCACGAGACGAAACGAAACGAAACGAAACGAAACGAAACGAAACGAAACGCGACGCAACGCATATGTATTGGCGCGCGCGTGTTTCCGTCACGCGAAACCTCCGCCAGCATCGGGACGTTTATCGTCGGTAGGGAATCGTATACACGACCCTCCGTTCTTTTACTCTTATTCGCGGTAAGCATCGTCGCTACTCTTCCTCCGACAAGTTCCGGTGGCGCCTTGGATCCTCTGGCATTGTTTCGATACGATACGGTTCGACGAGCCGACGGAAAAGGCCAACAAAAAGGTGAGATCGTTTCCTCGAAAGTTTCCGCGAGCACGTCGCGAAATATTCAAATGGAAAACGTCCGATTATCCGATCACGGTAATTGCTACGCGGCGATAACGAACCGGCATCGAGTGTTCCGTTTAGTTTTTCCAATTAAGATTAACAACACGAACGCTTCCGTGACCCGTTCAATTTGTGCTAATTGTTTCGCTATTAGATCCCTTATCGATCGTTCCTTTCGGATCGGACGTTCCTGAATTTCGACGCTAATTGGACAAACTTTCTTTTTCCAGATCCGCAGACTCCTCCGAGCTGTCGGTTCGAAGAAATTTCTAGGTACGCGTCGTACCTCGCCGAGATGGATGTCGACAACGAATAGATTTCTAAATCGACACCGATGTCCCAAGGATAGATCGGGGCAAGTGGCGACGGTAGTTTGCACCCGTGGAAACTGTCCGTGTGTGGTCCTGGTTGTTCCTGTCCTTCTGTTTCGTCGCTCGAGTCTCTCTCGCTCGAGTCTCTCTCGCTCTCGCTCTCGCTCTCGCTCTCGCTCTCGGTCTCTCTCTCTCTCCCTCTGGCTCTTCGAAGCGCTTCGCCAACGATGACGTTAGTAACCCGATATCACCGCCATCCACGGCCCGCAGACGGCTTCCATACAGATGTTCCAAAGGGAATAGGTCCGTACGGAGGTGGCGTACCATTATCCGTTCGTGGAATGTCGTCTCGCGTCCTCCCCGCGGTCTACACCCATCGACGGGCATCGATAACGGTAATCAGTTTTGCTAGACGCACGTCGGCTCACCGACGACGCTGCTATTAAGCCGTACATTCGACGTATCGAGTTTTTCACCGATTCTCGCAACTCGTCGGTCAAACGACGTCAATGGGAGAACGTCTGGTTACGGTACGTTTTTTACCTTACGTCGCGAAACATGGAGGATTTGTGGAATAAGCGATCCGAGAGAGAATTCTCGGCAACGATCGATGCAAGAACGGTCTAGATACCCCGGGTAACTATTTCAAACGTCAACGAGCAGAAAGTTTCCGACCACCCTCGCAGGCAAATTTCAAGGAATCGTTGCGATTCTTAGTAGCGAGTGGAAACCGAGAGATAGAGAGGCCGCGGCGGGGGTGGAACGAGGAGAGAGGGCAAGAGCGTGGAAGGTAGAGAAGGTGGAGGGAAAAAGGCAGACGGCAGACAAACGAGTCGGGCCGCGGGTCCCTGCGACTCGTTTAATCAAAGTTTGGGATGCGTGCTGCCTCGGTCCCGAACTAACTACGTTCGATCATGCTACGAATTCAAGCTAAGGCCAACCTTTACTGTCTCTCGCTCCACTCCCGACTCGGACCGACTCGGACCGACTCGGACCGACTCGGACCGATTTGCTAATCTTTCTCCATCGCCGACGCTTTAGTCTTTTCACCGAATTTTCGAATCTATCGATATCGCTCCGACGAACACGTCGAAGAAAACCCCCGTTGCTCCATATACGCTTCGAGCCCCACGATCCCCGTTCGAGTCGTCGAAATGAGTTTTTCGAACCGTATCGTTCAAAGCGATCTATAAACGGAAAACGCGATAACGAGAGATTAACAAAACCAAGAGATAATCGAAAGACGAAGACGCAACGAGGCACGGGGACCGAGAGATACGATAGAACGAGAAACAACGAGGGCCGGTGGAGGGGAGGGGGGCTGGGGTGGTGGAGGGAGAGAGAACGAGGCGAGGAGAATCGCCCTGTCTGGCCACTCTATAATTTGTCGGGGTGAGTTACCGCCCTTGTCTTTGCTTAGCGCTGGGCGTTCGTTCCGTTTGGGTCTCCTCTGGTGATGCTATCGGCGCATACCTCGCTAGACAGGTGGCCACCCCGTGACACCCACACAGGCGCTACGGACACGCAACAACGTGCACCGGGCACACGCACGACGCCGTCCTCCTGTCTCGTGAATCGTGCCGCGTCGCGTGCGTGCGTGCGTGCGTGCGTGCGTGCGTGCATGCGTGCGCGAATGCCTGCAAAACGGCCTCTTCGCTTCTCTTCGCTTCTCTTCTCTTCTCTTCTCTTCTCTTCTCTTCTCTTCTCTTCTCGTCGTCTAAAAGTTATCACGTCGGTCCGGCTGTTCCACACCCACGTATCCGCTGCCAGGATAATGCTAATTTCGATGGATTAGAAGGACAAGCCGGGGACCTCGATAACGGGTCGTCACTCCTGTGATCGCGCGAGTTATGGGATATCTGGAGAAATACTAGGAACCAAGCTAAATTATGGGACTAAATTATGCGGAAATTTATCGGCCGCGGGAACGGAGATACGATCGAGAATGGACGATCGATTCCTTTGGATTCGCCGATCCGCGGGTCCCGGGTCGCGGGTCGCGGGTCGTGGGTCGCGGGTCGTGGGTCGATCGTCGCAGAAATATTTCAGGCTCAATTCGTCGGCAAAGGTGTCGGCCGGTGACACACTTTTCTTCCCGCATACCTTTCTCTCTCGTCCGATACCGTTCCGGGTGAACATTTCGTCGGCGTGTCGTGGCAACCATCTCGAAAGGGAAGCGAACGCGTCGACGCATCTCTCTTGGGAATGGTCAGGAGCCAAGGGGTCTACGCGGAGCGTCGCGATGAAAAATCGATCAGAGAAGCGACGAGATCGAAAGTGCCGTTCCTCGCGGGTCAGGTGTGCACCGTTGCCGGGATTGTTTTTTTTCCGAGGTGACGAGGGGTGGGAAAGGGTCAGGTAAAACAACGGGCACCACGCGGTGTCGTGCCGGTGGGGGGCCCCGAACGAAGGACCCCGATGCCCGCCCACATCGCACCGAGCAACGGCGCCCTATCCGATCCCAAAATCCCGATCTTTCGGCTACGATAAGCCCACGGACCGGATATTTATTATTTGTAATTTACGTCGTGAGATCCGGCTCGTTAAGCCGCCTCGCAGAGGCTAGAATGTTCGACCGCGCCGATACATATCGCGTCGCAGATGCTCTCCTCTTTTTTCCTCTTTTTTCCTCTTTTTTCCTCTTTTTTCCTCTTTTTTCCTCCATTTCTTCCCGTACGCACGGATTAATCGAGATTTTCTTCCCGACCTTTTTTTCATCGAAACGTGCCGAGGTCACCTCTCGATCGAATCGGACGATTGCGGGCCGATTCTTTTCGCGGAAAACCTGGTCGAGATCGTCGAACTTGTTACCGAACAAAAGGGTCCAAGACAAAAACGCAAAGACGTCGAGAAAGAGAGAGGGAGGCAGAGGCAGAGACAGAGGCAGAGAGAGTGTGCGCGCGCGCACTCGTGGAAGCGAAGGAGAAGTTTGCCAAAGAGGAGGAGAAGGAGAAGGAAAAGGAGAAGAGGAGCGAAAGAGAGAGAGAGAGAGAGAGAGAGAGAGAGAGAGAGAGAGAGGGAGAAGCACACCGAGTAATTTAACACCGGAAGCGTCTTGAGCGTGACGCCACCCTGAAGGTGCAGGATACGCGTCGAGGATAGGTAGGTAGGAGGTGGGGCAAAGAAGGTGGAGGCGATGATGGCGATGGTGCAGCCAGTCGGTGGGAGTCGGTAGGTACTCGAGGCCGCCATGCAACGCGAGCTTCCTTCGTGCGGCTCCTCCGTCTCGTTCCCTCCAACTTTTCCTAGCATCCTCCTCTTATCTCGCTTCCCTCGTTGTTCCTCTCGCCTCCGATCGCGAGTCTCTTTGCCGCGTGCTCCGAGCCTACTTCGTCCTCCCGTCTGGTTTTCACTTACCCCTCCGACGTCTGGATTCTTCGCCCCTCGGGATGCACTTTTTCCAAATACAGCTAGAGAAGGAGGAAAAAGTACCGGGCTCGGCTCGTCTTACAATTAGGGGATTAAGAAGTCCGTCCTAATAACGTCCGGTGGTTTTTCTTCTCGTTTCCCTCCGCGTCCCTTTGCGCTCTCTCCCTCTCCCTCTCCCTCTCCCTCTCCCTCTCCCTCTCCCTCTCCCTCTCTCTCTCTCTCTCTAAAACGGTAATAAATTCGATTAAATTCGATTCCCTCTGCCCGTTTCTCTCGATCGTCTCCACCTTTTGAATCGCCGTTTCTTTCGAGTTTCTATTCGACGCGTTACCTTACGTATACATCCATCTTTTGTTCTGTTTGCGTCTGTCGGTCGCTCGGGATATTTTTCCACGTTTGTGCGTCCCGCGTCTCTCCGTAGACGAGCTTCCTTCGGGCGACTTTTCTGTCTCTCCGTTATCTTTCCTCCTCTTTTGTCGTTGGCTCCGTCGTTCCCCCGGCCCCGCGGCCCCTGGGCCACGGGGCCCCTCGCCGCTTCTCACCGTCCTTTCGCCCGTGTCTTTACCGCGGCGTGTCGGTGTGTGGCCGATCTTACGTACCGCGGAGCATGTACGCGCCTGGATGTAAGTACGTACCTACCTACGCCCAAAGGGATTGAATTACCACCGCGAGCCCCTATGTGGCAACTCTCTTACTTAACCTACCGTCGGGAACTGTATCGACACATTTTTCTTCTACGGGGTGTCCCGCAAACGGAGCAGACCTCGGCTCTTGGCTCTCGGAGCGGTGATAGTCGGATCGGCCGCGGACCTTCGCGTACGAGTTTTAGCGTGCGCGACTCCTCTCACCTCGCCGACGAAACCTCCTTTCGATCGTCCGAGCGGCTAGACCCCGCCACGTTTAGAAACGAACCAAGACGGGACAGGTTCTGCCCCGTTTCTCGAGCCGTCGGACGGTTTCGTGAGAACACGACTATCCGATACGGATGGAATCGGCAGAGTCGCTCGTCCCGCGAGAGCGGAGCTGATAAGACCGACCACGCGTCCGCAGGAGCCGTGAGAACGCGCGTCCGAAAGGGCGCCGCTCCCACGGCCGCGCGAAACGTTTGGAAAAATCCATCGAGTCGCGAAAACCCGGTGACAGGCCGGGGCCGGTAGACGTACGAACGGCCGATGTCGATGGTGGCAAACTCGCGGAGGCACGGAGGAAGATGAGGTCGGAGGTAACCCGACACCTGGCCGCACCGTAGGTAACGTGAGAGCCCCTTTACCCGCCTCCGTTCCTTTTCCTACCACCTCTTCCAGCCTCCTCTCCGGCTGCTCGTCCTCCCGTGGCCACGATCCATCCTCCCGTGGACTCATCCGCGAACCGTGAATCCACCGGAGGGACCCGCTCGTCGTCTCCCTTTCTCCCTCGTCTCGCTCCGTCGCCCCTCGCCGCCCCTCGCCGCCCCTCGCCGCCCCTCGCCGCCCCTCGTTCCCCGGGGGAGAGCCCGAGCCGGGAGGCGCGGGAGAACTCAATTACGTCTCCTACGGGGTGAATATCGACGGAAAGCTTCTTCTACCGACGCCGACGCCGACGCCGACGCCGACGCCGACACCGACGGGCCTTTCGTCCTTCGGTAATTAACAGCCTCCGCGACCGGAGAAATTGTCGAACGTGGACGAGACACAATGTCGTCGCTGCTAATCGAAACGAGGCAACGCAACAGCGACGGACGACTCGGAATCGGTAACACCGTGTGGACGGTCGAAAGTGGTACGGTAATAGAAATAAAATATAGATGGGGTACTTGGAAAATCGTTCTTGACTTATCGACCGACGTTCCGGCCAGCCCCTTTATAATTACTTTGGTAGATAATTAAAACGGTCCCTCGGCGCACCCCAGACGCGTTTTGTACCCCGGTATCGTTGGTGGAGGGTGTATAATCGATACCAACGTCGAGGGACGTCCGTAACGGGAAACACCGTGATCGAAGCCACCCTTCTATTACCCCTGTGTATCATCCCCTAAATACTCCCCGGTCTATAAACAACCGCGAAACAACCTAGATACCTAACGATGCTTTGAAATCTATAAAGAGTACACCTAATTGGGCAAATTCTTTGATCGCGCGGCTGGGACTTTATTCGAATTTTGACGAGGAGAGCTGAGAGAGGCGCGCAACGTTACAAGACGAATCGTCGAGTACGTTGCCTTACGTTTGCCACCGCTGGACGCTCGATGTCTCTGTGCCAAGTGTCGCTCGTTCGAACGAACCCGCGTTACGCGTAACGAACCGTCCGCGTCCGTTCTATTTTCCAACGCGGCAGAGATTTTTCAGAGAAGCAGCCGGATCGTAATCGGCGAGCTTTCCGGAAAGCTATTACGAAACCCATCGCCTCTGGCCACGTGTTGATTCACGTGCACGTCGAGAGACGCGCGTACCGTGTTTCTATACGCGATACCGAAAAGGAGCCCGACGAAGGGATCGCTGGATGTAGGGGTGGTGCGCGAGGGTGTCGCGTAACGGGATCCATAGCACCGGGAGGGCAGCCGCGTGGACCCACCCTCGGCTGCCCCTGATTCACACTCTAATTCATAGTTTGCGACACGTAAACCGAGTCCGGTGGCTCTCGTAACGCTCGGATGCGTGCGATACTCGATTCGAGGCCAGTTTCCTCTAGGATTCTTGGCCAGGTCGCGAACAACTTTCTACGAATCTATTCCTAGCCGAAAGAATCTGCTCGTATAGACACGTCAACGTACGGAAAAATCTAACGTTACGGAGCATTTCAGCGGTGTTGGTTTTCTACGACTCTCAGGAGAGAGTAGAGTAAGAGTAGAGAGAGAGAGAGAGCGGGGCATCGGAATCGTCGTCCGGCCGCGCGGCGCGTCGATTCTCAAGACGAACGGCATAGAAACGGTCCGAGAAGATATCGCGGCCAGAGGTAAATATCGGGGCCACCGGACGAGGTGGAGGAGAAGAGGCACCCGTCTCGAAATTGCACGTTCGAGCGCAACGAATGCGACGGCTACGACGGCTGCGACGGCTGCGACGGCTGCGACGGCTGCGACGACTAAGGTGGTCATGGTACCCTGCGCGGTACCATTCCTCCGTGGTAACTGGAGAACGGAGACAAGTATCGGTTACGAGGAAAACTTCCGTGCACGCATTAACGACGTCGTATGTCCTCGCGCACGACGTACGAGGCTCGCGGGGCGTGAACAGGTACACGCACCCAACAGGTTCGGGGGAAGATCTGGGTCGCGACATTCGCGTTAAACGTACGTCGCTGTTTAATCGGGCAACGTTGCGCTGCGATACTATCGTTTCGACGCTGCGTCAACGTTCGGACGAGCCACGACGTCTCGTTACGCGAACCCAGAGCGGAGCCGGAGCGGAGCCGGAGCGGAGCCGGAGCGGAGCCGGAGCGGAGCCCAAGCAAAGGCGATGGAAACGGTGTGGTATCGCGGAGCACGTGGATGCCACGGTCGACATTAGCCGACACGTGGCGGCGGTGCGTTGGCTGCGATTTTGGTTTTGAAATCCCGTGATGCGTCTTTCGGGGTCTGGATATTATAGGATTAAAGGGTGCTCGGCACAGGGGGTTACGGTCACGTGGAACGGACAACGGACGCGCGCTCATCGTTACACGTCTTAATAATCCCGTCGTTATTACGTCCGTACAAATCAGTGTTGCCGTCGGTACATCAAACGTCACGCTCTTTTAACGAGATAATCGCTCTCCCTGCCGCTTTCGATTAGCGAGCCATGCTTTTCCGTTTGTTAAACTCGAGTGCAAATACGTTGGCGTTCCTTCACCTCTTCTTCTTCTTCTTCTTCTTCTTCTTCTTCTTCTTCTCGTTTGAACGATTTCAAAGCAGGAATTACAACCACGACGTAATTTCCATCCCGTCCTTAGAAGTACCCAGCCAATTTCCTGGGAACGTTCGCGGGGCACCTTACTAAATTGAAAATGCTAATCTCAGTCGTCGCAACCGGTCATCGTTACGTACGTTACGGTCTCAAAGAAACCGACGCGTACGCCGGCACCACGACGGAGCTCCGTGCAACGTACGATGAAATCGATCGAATACCACCGACTCACCGCGCTTCACGGTTTCATACCGTTGCAAGTGGTACGTGTAGCGGTGTTGAAAAAAATCCCGAGGTCAATGATTCGCAATTTAGGCATCGGCATATTTTTCTCTAGTAATTAACCCGGGCTTCCACGAAGCCGATACGTAATTTCAAATCCAATTTCCTAGTCGCGGATATACGGGAGTCGGAATTCGTGGCCCTGGCTGACCGACCGACCGACCGACCGACCAACCGACCAAACGGAGAATCACAATGGCGTCTCATAGCTCGTTTCCTCTCCTCGCATTCGGGGCATTACGGTCGCGTGACTTCGGGAGACCGGTGCTGTTGGCATCCGGCAATGCATCGGTAATGAAACGAGCCAGCCAATTGGCAATAGTCGTAAATAGCTAGCTACTTACTTACTCGGGACGCACGCGCTCGCTCGCTCGCCTCCGCCACGGGGAGAAAGGAAGACGGAGAGGCGTGGTAATTGTTTTGCCAACGCTGGTCCCGCCGTTCCTGCCGAACGTCTTCTCTGTCAGCAGCGTGCCATGGCGATTCATCGTGCCGATCGTTTGTCCCATGCTAAATCGTGAATTTCAATTTCGTTTGTCCTCCATTAATTTTGTCTTCGACTCGAATCCTTTGGCATTCCTTCTTCCGAACGGACGATGTTTCAATTAACGTTATCGGCGTGCGTATCGTTTCCAACCGAACCCAATACGCCCTATACGGAACGAAACTAGACCTTTCGGTATTTACACGACGATGATGGTGTCACCGCATGGTACGAGCCGCAACCATCGTAGGTAAATTTCGAGCCGCGCCGTGAATTTCCGGTCGTATCTTCGATGTAATCTTGGCCGCTCTCGCAAAGATATTTTTCTCGATCCGTTCGAAGACTCGCGCGGGAGGATTGCGATGGCGATGGCGATGGCGATGGAAAAGAAGAAGAAGAAGAAGAAGAAGGGGCCGAGAGCCTCGAGAGAAACACGCTACACTCTATAAATACGAACGGGTAATTGATTCAAAGTAATAACTAACTCAACCGAGCCGATGTGAGTCGTCCTTTCTCTCTCTCTCTCGCATTCCTCTCTTCGTCCCTCTTTTCGTTTCCTCGGTGCAGTCGGAACCTTCTCCGCCGTCTTCTTCTTATTCTACCTTCTTCGCCACCAACACCAACACCACCTCCACCACCGAGGTCTTGCGTGTTTCACGCATAAATATGTATGCCGGTAATAATATAAGCAGCCGCCGTGGTGCCGTTTGGGAAGAGAGGCTCATTCGTATCGTAGGACCCCGGGGTACCATACGTCACACCCTTTTTCTCGCGCGCTAGCGCCCCATGGACGTGACACAGCCGTGACACAGCCGTGACACAGCCGTGACACAACCGTGACACAGTCGTAGCGTCGATGTACGGCCATACCTATCGCGGGGCAATCGTTTATGGAATCGAAACGAAAGTCGAGGGATTATTAAATTCGTGCCGCTGGGTTTGTTCGTTAAGAGCGGGTCAACGGGTCGTTGAGCCGTTTCACCGAGCTACGAGGTCGCACCCCCCCCCCCCCCCGACGCTTCGTGTTTTCGCTGATCCCCTTGTCCGTTATCGGGCGTAAGGCGGAGCCCTTCCTTCTTCCGACGGTTTCCCACCCGCGTAGAGAGATACGAGTACTCGGCGATTATCCGTCGAGCGCAGGGCCGGTAGGCTCGATCTCGGCACCTCGGTCAGGATGGAATCGCTACGGAGAAGGGAACCCGAGAAAGATTCGTTAAATCGCGATAAATCACTCGGAACGAGGGTTCGAAAGAAAACGGGCGAATCGAGAGCAGAAATCGGGTATCGCATGGTCGGGGCGGACCTATTCGGAAACACCGATAGCTCGTTGCCGCGTCCAAAGGGATTTACGAGGAACTGGTAGCAGTAATATCTGCCAAATGTATAATTAACGGTGGGCCGACAGGCTGCTTCGAAAAATGCTGAAATTCGAGCTGCCTTTGGGCGCGGTCGCTCCTGGGACGAGTGATTTCGTCGGTCCAGGGCCGGTCAGACCGCTTCGCGATCTATACACCGATCGATTCATCCCCGAAACGTCTTTCTCCCTCGATACCGATATCGATCGATATCGATCGATATCGATGGAAATATCGCACGGCCGTCGACACCTGACGGCGAGCCGACTATTCTATACGCTCGACAAACTCCTCTCTCGCGTTCCATCGCGTGGATTTGCCAAAAGTTCCGCGGGAGGAATGCCAATCGTCGTATTTCCATCGATGCGAGTAACGAGAGACGGCAACGATCGAAACGCTAGACGAGGCAAGCGTAGAAAAGTACGAAGGAAGGCATAGGGCGCGTAGACGGCCCTGGAGCGGGGTCCCGAAAGGAGCGACGCTTCCAACCAGAGAGAGAGAGAGAGAGAGAGAGAGAGAGAGAGAGAGAGAGAGAGAGAGAGAGAGAGAGAGAGGAGAGAGGAGAGAGAGAGAGAGAGAAAGAGAGCGTGTGTGGCAGGGACGAGGTGGAAGCAGACCTCACGGGCAAAACTGGTGTGGGGATAGGTGTTAAAACACGGTAATTAACAACGAAGAACGCCGTGGAGAACCGACGAGGACGAGAGAGACCACCTTCGGTCGGTCTCGGTGGCTACCAAGATTTACTGCCAAATGGCGGCGTATTTATGAACTACGCCTCGCGCAACCACACCACGGAGAGACACGTACACGCGGGGCTGTACGGTGTAGCTGGGCGATACACACGTACGCACCACGACAGCTCCGACTTCGGCCATAAGGGCCGGCGAGTGGAGTGCTAACCGGCCATCGATCATGTTTCGTGGATAGTTAGGAGCCATGAAACATTCATGGACGATCGACCACCCATCGCAGCCTTCGTCTTTTCACTCGAACGGGCAAAACGCGCAACCAAGCTGTTTCCTTCGTTCTTATCCTTGCTCACGAAACGGTTCCAACAACCTTTTTGCAATAACGTTGGTACGATATGGACAGTTTTCGACACGGGATACGCTTTGATAGGAAAACGTTGCTGCGTCGCGAGCAAGCGTTTTTCAAATGGTACGGGGCCTGGTTGGATCGTTGGTAGAGCGCGGATTGTGTACGACGAACGCCCGTGTTGGAAGGAAGGAAGAAGGGAAGGAAGGAAGGAAGGAAAGAAGGAAGGAAGGAAGGAAGGAAGGAAGGAAGGAAGCAAGGATGGGGCGAGGGAAGAAGGGAGGCGAGGAGAACGGAGAGATATACGGAGGGAGCGAGAGGTCCAGGGAGGCACGTCGGACCCTTGGGCCGTCATAAACAATAGCAACGAGTAATTGATTCTCTAATAACTTAACGCGCCAGCACGAGGTGGCCACTAACAGCCTTAGGTAGGCATAACGTATTATAGCCGGCAACGACTCGACTGCCAAGGAGGAGGCTTCGACGAGCACGGCCTACGAGCGCCTACGAGATTTAAGGCTCCGTGCCAATAATAAAGCAGCCAGCTTGGAAAATGGCAAAGAGCCTCGGCGACTCGTGGTTCGACGCTTACACGAGGAAACCCACCACCTTCGCGCGCCGAACGCGATATACGATCTCTCGGGTGGTTCTTTCGCGACGTCCAGCAACGAAAAGTACCGATTTTCTCTCGGAAATAATATCTGCCGCACGCCACGCCGCGCCACGCCGGGTAGAACGGATCGGCACCGATAGCTCGGCAACTCGCATGATTCTCTGGACGAAAATTCGCGACGTTATCGATGCCACGGCTGGCACGGGGAAACTTTGACCAGCCGAGAAAATAGGATCGGCGAGATAGCAGCTGCGTTTCGAAAAGAAGCGAAAAAGACCGCGTAGCATGAGAAAAGGAAAGAGGCGAGTTTCGCGTCTTCTCGAGTCGAGATGGGAAAAGGAAAAAACCGAAGTCGGTTGGCCGAGGATCCCGTACGGCGGCGCAACGTGGCCTGTCATTAGGCCCGATATATCTCACGCCGGCAACAACGTATCGCAAACAAGAAATGACATCGTAGACTCGACTCTCGCGGCCATTAACGCGTCTGCGCGTACCTGCGACTTCCTCGAACACCTCCACCCTGGTCGACGCCAACCCCACGGCAACTTATACTCCGACGATTCGTGAGAAATCCCACGATACTCCTGCGAGACTCCTGCGAGACTCCTGCGAGACTCCTGCGAGACTCGGGTTCGATGCTTTATCCGTCTGGAATCGTCGAAAGATACCGCGGTAACTGGACGCGCGACAAATTTCATCGCGATAGCCAGACCCCGAGTACGTAATTTCTCGACGAAAAATATTTCTCTTTCTACTCGTCCGCGGTAAAGGATACGAAGCCCCGACGACTACCGCATTAATATGGTTTGATGAAAATGGTTTTATACTTGGAACGGTGGTAATAGATACCGATATTTTACACGCGAATCATTCGTACGTACCGCCGCCGCGGAGAGGCCCGCTTTAATTATAGATATTCCCTCCTACCAACCTACCTACCTACCTACCTACCTACCTACCTACCTACCTACCTACCTACCTACCCACCGGTTGCAATGCCTTGCAACGATAATTACAGAAGCTCCCCCGTTTTCGCGAAGCCAGTGGTATGCCCCTCCGTTCTTCGGTCTACTCGTTCTATACCGATCAATTTTTCATCCATTTCTCTCTTCTTTTCAATGACGCTCGAATCGCTGACAACGAACCTAGCCTCTCTCCGCGACAAACGAAACAAGGGCGTACTCGTTGCTCCCGATTCCGATCGGAATTCGAATCGTATCCTCGAAACGCGGATATCGGACGTTCCGCCGACTAACGCTTTTTGACAGTTCCCGGGGTAACCGGTCGCCATCCTGGTAACCACAAAGTTTCAATAAGGAGGCTTCGATAAACCACTCGCGAACCGGTACAGCATAGTCGACCGTGTAAAGCGTATAAGATAGCACCGTGAACGCAAACGCGCGCGAATAAGGTGTACGTCAACGTGACTAAAGAGGCCTCGTTACCATAATCGTCGATGCTGAAGGGGAACGAGCCGATGGAAGGGGGCGCGACGGGGACGAGGAAGGGTTACGAGGTGGGCCGGGTGTATTCTTAAATCTGGCAAGCCAACACCTAAACACGGTCATCATCGGTTTGCGGTATAATAAGATCACACCGTGCCGGGGCCCCGTGAACGAGCCGCTCGTGACCCTCGTGCCTGCGATATACTTGCGCCGCGAACACGTCAGGAGAGTGAGCGAGAGACAGAGAGAGAGAGAGAGAGAGAGAGAGAGAGACGGAGTAAAAAAGAACGAACCAACGAACGAACGAAGAAATTATCGGTGGTTTAAAGATGATTTTCTCCGGCGTCGACGCCTACCTCGCCTTCTATACCTGTACCTGTACTTTGTAGCCTCGTTATTGAGCCTATCTTACGACGAATCACTGTAATACGCCACGTAATGTGTGACGATTCCGGTGATTTGTATCGTTACACGCGGAAGTCGTGAGAGCCGTCGTTTAAAGACACCTAGACTCGATCCCCGGCGAGTCTATACGATATCGTAATGTCGATGATTAAATCGTTGACCCGTTTTTCTGCCGCGCACTCGATCCATCGGACCTCGAGCGGTGTCCTTCTCTCGTCGAGCTTATTCGCACGAACGTTTCGATACGTGGCAACGTATCGACGAGCTCACGAGCTCTACGAACGACCAAGCGGTGCTAACGATTCGACGTACGGATAATTTGGATGTCACAAAATTTTACGAGCCGATCACACGGTACCCCCCGGTATACTCGATACTCACGGCACGTCCCTCTCGCGGCAAAAGAACCAAGAGAAAGAAATTATCGGCGATTTAAAGCTGTTTCTTTGATCGGTCGACGCCCCCTTGCCCGGCATATACCGGTATTCCGTAGCGTAGTTATTACGGTTATCACTTTCCAATCACTGTAATACGCTTTTAATACGCGACGATTCCGATGATTTGTGTCTTCGAGAGAACAGCAGATTGAGAAAATGCGAAAATACGAAAATATAATAACGAGTTACTTATCCGTCCGCTCGATCGGCCTACGAAACATGAAAATTCGATCGTTTCTACCTAGTCGACCCGCCTCTCGACTAAACTTGTCCCGTTGGTAGGGAGAAAAACTCCTATTAAAATATCTATAAAAATATGTCTATTTATACGAATAAACCTGAAAGCACGTTGAACGCGGAGGTTTTTCCCGTCGATTTTAGTTTGCCGGTTCGGCTCGATCTTAACTCCTCGCCGATCTTTACCTTTGTTAACAAGATGTCGTTGTCAGCATTCGTCACCACTAATAATCACCCGCTAAAGTTTAGTCCGTTCGACCGAAGAAGGCGAACGTCCAAGCCAACGAAGAAAGAAAGCAAGCGTCGAGAAGAGAGGAAACAAGGAGACACCGAGAGTAGAAGAAGAAGAAGGAAAAGGAGAAGGAGGAGGTGAAGAAGAAGAAGAAGAAGAAGAAGAAGAAGAAGATCGAGCAACAAGATCTCGCGAGGTATCTCGATAAATCCCTTTCGCTGGACAAATAACGACAAGGCTCATTACTATAAACACGTCTCGCGTGGTCTCTGCGTGTGGCACGTCGGGTTCTCTCCGTTCTCCGACTATTTATTTTTATATCCACGTGGCTTTTTTTCGTTATTATATTATCCCGAACTGTCTTTCCTAATCGTGCCGGAGCATGCCCGACATTTTTGTTCGTCTCGCAACGCGGCACGAAACACGATAAAGAAACGTAAACGAGATCGAGTGGGAAGGCGAAATGCGTGGCGACTTTTATTATCGTTAATCGCTGCAAAGTTTATTTCCATAGACCGCGGTTGGGGTTAGGGACATCTCTTTTGCCCCATCGGTACGCATATGCAGATCGATCGATTACGGCGAATCGTCCAATTCGCTTCGTGGAAAGATCGCCATTGATTCTGCTCGAACGCGAATAGATCGAATACCCTCTATACCGTTTGAAATGTTAATTACGGTGTTTGCATCTACTAAACAATTATCCTCGGACGTCGGTACGCGCTCCGCACGGCAATCGGTCCCCGTTTATTTCCGAACGCAACGTACGGGGATACGTGGCCTGAAGGGTGCCGCGTGGAGGAGGCAGTCGACGGATCGAGAGGCACGTCTCGTGTAATTTTCATCGAGTGGGTGGATACCCATTATTTCGCATTACAGGCTCCTTATGGACTTGGATCGTCTCACCGAATCGTGAAATCATCTCGGCCAAGTTCGCACGTCTTTCGCCTAGTAATACCTAAAAGCGTTCGCGTCCTCGTTTCATTTCCCATTAACTGCTTTGACGTATAATTCGTGTCTTGTAGAGTCACAACGATCCACGACGTTAGCCTACTTGGACTGTTTCGTTGGACGGGAAATTTATTCGTGGTACGATTACCGTGAATACGAGTAGCGACAAATTGACGAATTGACAAATTGACAAATTTTACGATCCGACGCAACGTCTGCGTGCGAGAAAATCGTCGGTGAGGGACGGAAACTCGGCGTAGATCGCGGACGGCGTAGAACACTGTAGTTAGCGACTATTAATATCATCGATCGGGATCGATAGTTGCCTGCGAGGCGTCATAATGATACGGTGCATCCCGGCAGACCCTTTCGATGTTCTTCCGATACGCACCACGTACCGCGGACGATACCAAGCGCGAGTGGCGCCAATAACGATCGAAAGGACTCTCCTCGGAGAATAAACCAACGATAACGCGCGTTTTAATTGTCGCTTGGTTAATTGCTTCGACCGATTGCCAACGACGACGGAAACGCCTGCCACGCAGTGAAAAAGGTCGCGCGAACCACGGGAATACGGCGAACGTCACAGTTTTCCATGGTTCGGCGCAAGTAAAGTAACGTTGCCAAGAAATTTCCGCACACGTGTACCTACGTGAGATTCGCGCGATACGAGCAAAGAGGGACTTCCCTTGCGCGTTGCCGATTCGATTCGATCGCTTCATCGATCGTTCTTTATTACAACGTCCTTAAAGGAACCACCGAAATGGCTTCACCGCGGGGTACGTGGTGCGCGCGGATAGCCACGGCTACCAATGCCTCGCCTGTTCACGTAGGTGTCCGTCTTTCCCTCGCTTTCTTGTAACTCGTTTCTCTTTCTCCGACGTATGTCTCGGGGTATCAACGACCGACAACGACTATTTTCTCTCCATTTTTTGGTCGCTTCGTCGCAGTCATCCTGCGTGGGCCGGATAAGGTTGTGCGAGGGCGCGTTTCACGACCAAAGAAGGCATCAAATGCGAAAAATGACATGGTTGACATTTTTCGTAATAAATAAACACATTTCGCCAAATATCGAAACCCATGGATCTAGCTCGAAACGAATAATTACCAGACATCTACTTATCGTTCCGTTTCAGTTCGTTGAAAGTTCGTCGTGGTTACGGGATCGAAAATTGAAACTAAACGATAAACGATCGATCAAATAATTAGAAATGTTTCGAATAAGATGTGCGACCGCGTTCGGCGGAGGCGCACCGGCACACCTGCTCTCGGCCGTCGTCCGTGTGCCACGATCGGAGTGCGGCCACGACAGAGAGGAACAAGAAGAGGGAGGTTCTCTCGTGCGAAGGATTCGGTCCATATCAAAGCCGCGTTGTTGCCTTCGTCGGTCGTCAAACACGCCCTCGCACATGTTTCTACGTGGCTGACGCGAGCGCGACGAAGCGACGGAAAGACAGAGACAAGGTAGTCTTTATCAATCGTGCTATCCCGAGACGTACGTCAACGAAAGAAACAAATTACAAGAACGAGAGGGAAAGAAAGGCACCTACCCGAAAAGCGAGCATTATTAGTCGTTTAACCGCGCGCACCTCGTACCACGTAGCGAAGCTTTACGTCGCTATGTCGCGCGTAGGTAATAACGCATACATGATAATGATAGAAACGTAAACTAGGGATTCGGACTACTTCACATCGATGCACAAAATGCCACTTCCGTTTTCAGCCATTTTGAATATTATTGTTCTTGATCCGGCCACCGACAGGTAACACGGCGCTACCGGTCGATTCGATCGCGCAGTCTCCGGAAAAATAATAAACAAAAGGAGCGACGGATCTTTTCTACCGAAGCTGCCCGATAATGTATCGTGTCGCGTCCGTGCTTGTTTAAGTATTTTTATGCGTTAAACACCGTCGCGGATGGAGTTTTCGCGGTAAACGGTTATTTCTAGCCTCGGTAATGTATCGTACCATGTCTATACACCGTTCATTCGTGTATACGCGGGAGTATTCGACGCGCAAGCTTCGAGAATGTTGAGGTTATGTTGACAGTATACGGTGGTCGAATGGAGAAGAGGACTCCGATATGACAAGGATACTTTAACACGCGTCCTATGTCCGTGCTCGACCGCCGCTACTGAGTCTGCACACGTTACGCTTAGTTTCGTGGCTATTTTTCATCCGCATCGCGTATACACCATTCCGTCAAGAGCGTGTCAGCATGCAATTCGACGCATCCGTCGTTCCACCACATTTGATGTTACGAACTGTTAGCTGTCCTTTGTGCCGCCTTGAATTGCAAATCGCACATTAATGCTTTCGGGACGCAATTGCGAATGTCCATCGATTGACAATCTCGCTGCCGATTATATATACAAATCTAACGACGTGCCGTCCGACGTTCTTACGAAGGTACTACTTTATTTTTCGCAATATCACTCGTGTAACGTACTACTGCGTAAACTATGTCTCAACGACAGGTGTAATATCGCGATCGCATTCTCTTTCCATTCACCTGGTACGCTAATTCGTTGTTTGTCGTTACGCGACTAGCCAGGGTAACTTTAATGCAAATTACCAGTAAGGCAAATACAAGTATCTGAAACATTTTAGTTACAAAATGACGGAGAGTGGTGCTACAAGAATGAAGCGCAACGGTGCGCGTCTTTTCAAAAATCCTCCTCAACCTCACATGTGCATACAAGACTTTATACAGGTAACCTAATCCTCCATTAGCGTTACATCTTTCTATCGAACCGCAATATACTTTCAAAGGTATATTCGTGATGCCTGCTTCGAGAACTACCTGCAGTTTGGATGTTAGATGCTCTAATGTTACAGGGCACAGCGGCACCCTGTTACGTAAACGTTTTATCCTGGGAGAAAATTGCAATGCCGTGCAAGCCTTCTCAAGCTGTACCACTTTACGGCGGTATGAGAGTCAGACCACCACGTACAAAAGCAGAAGCCGTAGTGTTTGCGGTAATGGCCAATCCAGAAGTTCTACGAATTAATGGAAAGAATGCTCAAGATCCAAAGGTGATTAGCGTCAGGAGCGTACACCGACCGACTCGTAGGTATCGGTTAGACTCATTTTATATCTGTGCGCACTTGCAACTTATGTTCCAGAAGCGTTCGACTTTGATAGAACTTTTACTAGATTTTGTGGAATCAATGAACACCGGAGTGGTTTTTATACGACAATATACTATTCTAAAGGATCGAGATATCACCGGCGAATTGAAAGAAGTTTGGAACGCGGTTCAGGCCAGACGAGACCGCGAACAACCTCCGCCGCAACAAGAAACCTGGATCGATGCCCAACCACCTGTCCCACAGTATCCACAATATCAAGAACAGCAAGAATACGCGTCTCAACCTCCGCAGTATCATTCGAGCGTTGCTTACGCTAAGGCAATGGGCATTGACGATATGCATTACGAAAGCTATGGTCATCAACCACAGAGTCAGGTGATTCCCCAGAACGATCAAATGTATCAGATAGGGCAATTGGTACAACAACAATACCATGGAAATGTTCCTCGTATCGCACAAGATCGTTACAATTATAGAGAGCGTGGTAGGGACAATCTAATACAGAATATTCCACAACAAAGCTGTCCAGCGTATCCGGCACTGCAATACCAGTTACCCAGGCAAATGCCTCAGTATGTTAATTCGTTCCAAGCATACATAACGTACAAACAACGAATGGATAACACAATGCACGTTGACATGCGCAGAATGCAACCGCAACAGCAGCAGCAGCAGCAGCACCAACACCAACACCAACAGCAGCAGCAACAGCAGCACCATCATCAGCATCAGCATCAGCATCAGCATCAGCATCAGCAGCAGCAGCAGCATCAGCAGCAGCAGCATCAAATACATTTAAATCATGTGCAGCCAGTTCCGCAGTACGAACCGGCAGCACCGTTTAACGTTCAAAACGCATCGTCGATGAACGTTCTTAGATTAGGTAGACCACACATGGGCGTTGCTCAAAAGAATAACGCTACGAAGCGGCAAATAAATTCACCCACTCATTCCAAACAGCCTTCCGCTTGTACGAATTGTCAAAACAAAGACGGTATTCCTGAAAACGGCGCGAAACCGAAAAGTCCTGTCAAGGTGTTGCAACGAGAACTGCCATCCAACGATCGCCAGGATACGAACGATTACGGACCCTCGGAAAACAAATTAGCCGCGGAAAAGGCAGCCGATGAAACGACAAACGTTCAGATAACAGACTTGGACGAGGATATTAAGAAGAACAACGACACCGATGGCGAACTATCAGAGTCATTTAAGAAGGTAAACGATACTCGCGTCATAGATTCTACGTCGACTATCGTATCAAATTCCACGGAGGACTTTTCACCGTCCGAGGAGAAACAGCAGGAAGCGACAGACGCGGACGTTCCAAACGGACAGAGTCTGCCCGATCAGAAGAATCCCAAGTCAAAAGTTATTGTGATAAAAGGGAACAAGCACAAAGAGAATACGGAGGGTAACAGAACAATTCGTATTAAATTCGTTTCCGATCAGAGGACCGATAGTCCCAAACGGTCTCAGACTACCGTCAATAGCATAATCAAGAGTGTTTTTAAAATTCATCCTGGTGTGTCGAGCGAAGAGACATCGGGTAAACGAAAAACGAACGGCCAAGCGAGGGGTAATGCGAAAACGATCGGTGAGAACGAAGAAACGTCGCAGGGGTACACGATATTAAAAAAATCAGAGTCAACTACTCAGGAAGAGGTGATGAGCGAGATAGCTCAGATATCTATTCAAGACTGCAAAGACGCGACCGAAGTTAGTCCCGTGCTCTCGTGATAGCCTAGTTTTATAGCTGGCACAAAGTGCTAGCACACAGCTAAGAAGCCGTGAATTCAGTGTAAATAGATAGAACATTATCCAATAAAAGAAGTCGAAAGCAGACACACCAAGAGGGGGATTCGAAACCGCGACACGTTTGGAGAAACGACGATCGGATTCCGAAATACCAGGACGTGCTTTTTATCGCGAATCACCGTTTATTCCTTTGACGATATCCGCTCGTCTTCCGTTGACTAATTATTTTTACCAGAAGGAACGTTAGCCGGAGTAACTCGAATTCGTAGGGCGCCCACTAATTTAATACACTACGAAATAATATATTTAAACGTTTCCGAATCGTTCTGAATATTACCGTCAAACGTAAGGACCCTGTTGACGGTCTTTCCCTCGTCGCATCTTCCTTTGCCTGAATAAGCACCGATAAAGTATGGAAAATGAGAGCCTGGAAACCGAATGATTGTAACATAAGCGAGCACGTCCGAGACACTCGAATCGACTGACGACATAAAACACAACCAGATACAAGCATTTTCTCATCCAGATCCGATACGAGAAGTTTGCTTCCAGTTCGCGCACGGCGGCAGCCTTCCGTAACAAATAAAACTCTTTAAACGAGACTCCGGGCCATCGCCAACGGTTCCTATGCCGGATGCACGAAGAACGAATTGCGTTTCTCCACGTTGAATTTGACTAGGCGCATGTCCGGAATGGCACCGTTTTGAGTCTACTGCTATCCAGGAACGTTTAGTAGATTCAACTTTTACGGACGTAATATGTGATTAACGGAATTCACCGGGTGGCGTTCCAAACGATCGTCCAGAGACGAGACAAAATTCATGGCGACGACGTTCCTGGTCTCACCTTTGGAAGTTTTCGAACGAAATGGATGCAAATCGGCTGCTATCGTGTATCGATAGTGTCGAATGATTTCATCGTAATTCTTGCAAGGACCCGAACTCGAAACAACCTCTACGCGTAAGTGCTTCCCAGTGGGATAACTTCCACGCATGTTATTTTTCATACTCGCCTAAGATCTTGACGCGTCGAACAAAAGTTTCGAGTTACGGTTCCAATGCTAACAGATAACGAAGAAAACGAAACAACAAATTTATCGACTCGGTACACACGTTCGTATTGTCACTACATATATTCCATAGTTTCTTAGCTGCAAAAAGCATATACACACACACACACACACACACATATATACACTCATGTATATGTACACACAGGGCTGCCAAATCTCTACGAATCAGATCGATTGATCTCTGGAGAAACTTTACGAACGATTTACTCAGAACTAATCAGATTTGTTTCATTGAATCGAGCGTGCTGTTCCGATGCAAATTTATCCGCTTGCCCAAGAGGCTTACGATAGTTAACAACAAGTTGTAGTACATTTTCGTCATTGGTCTAGTGGATTTCATAATCGATTAATTACGTTGACTACGATCGTAAGAATAGACGAATCCGTTTCGGAGCATTAGTTTCTTTTCCAAATAATTAATCGCAAGGCCTCCGAGAAGACCCGCCGTTTTGCATTTTAAATATATATTGCCGCCACGCAGAATGGCTTATAATTAATTCGATTGTTACTAGAGACCAGTGTTGGGCGTTTTCGTAACGTGCATGCTTTGAAAAATATCATCCGTACCCCGTGATTCATCTACAAAATCTAATAAAGAATTTATAGAGAATCAATAAGACAGGTAGCAATTATACCATGAAATGTCAGCGTAATTTCTCTCTGCCGCGAATATCGTTAATCATCCGTTTCCTACTGTCCTCCTGAATTTTTATTTCTAGACGTTATACAGCGTACTTGTAACAGAGACTTGTTCAGTGTATTTCAGGTGCTTCGTTAGTAACATTCAGATCTCAGCTCGTGAATAATTAGTTTATTATTTACGTACACGCGGCGACGGTGGAAAGGGCCAATCCGCAAGATCAGGGTGCAATTAGAAACATTTCTTTTCCAGATGACTGGAAAATTGCGAAATATTCCCAAAACGAGCTGGCTCTCGGGTGGAAAGAATATATTTCACACTTTTTGTTTGTCTTTTCATTTCTCTCTCTCTCTCTCTCTCTCTCTCTCTCTCTCTCTCTCTCTCTCTCTTACTCTATCTCTTTCTTTATCTCTATCTATCTATCTATCTATTTATCCTCCCCGCTGATTCTTTGACTTTTCGGACATGTGTAAAAGGCACGGTGCAAATCTTTTGTCTTTTTATTTGATATAGCACTAGATAGAAAAGGTAACTCGGCTCGACTCTGGTCGACGAGGACGCGAAATGTAAATTCTCTATTATTTTTATCCTTTTCAAAAGGCTTCGTTTTATAGTTCGGCGACCCAGACGCGTTGCTTCTTAAACGTACCGCAAGTTACACGTTAGCAGTTTACCGTAAGTGATCTAGCAGTAAGTCTTAGAGCAGTTAAATGTGAAAATTGTCAGCGTATCGCGGTCGATATGTTTTCTTCCCATATTTTGTTCGTTCGTTCGACTTTGCAAGACTAGACGATTTATGGTTGGCTCTAGGATGCGCAGGTATTATCCCCTTTTTAAGAGGAGCGGAACCGAACGCGTCCACGTCGGTACGCATCCAAAGTTTTTAGTAAATCTTCGCAAAACGCTCCAACGTCGAAGACGTTGGGCTGTCGACCGAAGACCTTGCCAGTTTTATCGATGTCGTTAATGAATTTTTGTTCTCCTTGGTAGACTTGAAACGCAGAACTGCGCCGCTTGGCCCGTTCCTCCGGCATATTCCCGAACGTCCTTCCTCTCATTATTGTTAATAATATGTATTCAGTATTCGTGTTATTTTAGATTCTATTATTATTGTCAGGTATATTCTGGTTTAGTATATCATTACCACGAACATTGTAATCTATTATTATTCTATAATACATGGTTTTTCCAAAACTCGTGTTTTATTCTCGTCTCCCGTAATCGTAACGCGTTAGTGTAATTAACCGGCTAAAATTAATGCGGAAACACGATGTTTATTAATTCTAAGAAAGACATACGAAAAACTGTAGGCGAGTACGATTATTGTAATTGAGGCATGTAACTGTATTTAAATATGAAATACTTGTTTCCCATTGAAAACTCTTTGTTACATTTCGAACCGTTATACATGAATTCCATCGTTATCGTTATCGTTATCGTTATCCCGCTCGTGGTTAATGTATTCATTCGCGTATCTTTGTCGTCGGAATGACTAGCGACGAGTGCCGGTCCCATCGGGGTACGCGCTTTCGCCGATGTGCCGGGACCGTGACAAGGACAATTTTGGAGCAGTTATCGGGCCCCGCATTAGAGCAGGGAGAAAGAGCAAAGACGAGGAAGAAACTTTCCCTTTCCGCTGGTGCGAAACGTGCGTGCGGCACAACGCACTGGCCGCGCGACTCTCACTTTCGCTACGCGAGCTTCTTTCGCCCTATCGGAGGACACGGTTCACCGAGCAGTTCCATCGATCATTGTCCAGCTGCCAGCACGCGGACAATGCTTCTTGGATCATTACAGTAATTTACGCGAATGACACACCGAGATTCCGTATGTTTTGTTGATATAAATGGACGAGTGCAGTGAGACGATATTAACAAGTGTTTAATCGAATCGAGAACTTTCTAGGAGAAAATCGCCGCTGCATTACGATGCAGTCCGCGAAACCTAACGAGAAACGTACGTTCCTCGCGGATTCTGACTCGGAGGTTTTCTTCCTAACGACGTGCCGCTTCTTCGCTGAAATCACCGAAATCGCCGAAATCACCGAAATCACCGAAATCACCGAAATCACCGAAATCACCGCGGGCTCGAGCCTCGCGATCGAACCCCCTTTCCTGCAGAACCTGCAGTGGCGAAGCTATTCAAGATTGCGACGATTCGAGGATTTCTCGGCGGAATTTCCATGATTTTCTTCGCCACCGGAACGTCCCACGGACCCTCCCGCGTGCAAGTAGGCTTCTCGCTGTACGAGGACGAGTACGAGCAAGCGTCGCTGCCGACGCGAGCGGGAGGGGAGGAAAAAGAAACACTGGGCGAAAAGTAGGAGAGTCACCTTTCTCCGGAGATGTACGGGAAACCCGTTCCCCCTGGCGTCGTTACTCTGGCAGCTAGTACCATCGAAGGAAACGCAGACAATAGATCGCGATCCTCGGCAAACTGTCCCGGCGTTGACACGATAATGAATTTTTTCGCTAAATCGGTGCTGCGGCTTGTCTGACCGATGCTTGGAATTTCACTTATAACGCAGCTCTCCTACGAAATCGACGCCAGTTGCGAAGTGCATTCGGTGACAGTTGTTTCGTATATCGCACGTACTCAACCGGTGTCCCGTGGCAGTGGGCCGAGAAGAAAATGAAGAGGATCCAGGATGTCGCCTCCTCGAAAGACGATTTCGCAGGTCGGTAACTCTCGCGGTTAGGTTCGATGCACGCGTCGGACGCCCTCGACGCATCCGCGTCTCCATTGTCTCGGATTTCGGATTTCGGATTTCGGATTTCGGATATGCTTCGTTTCTGAAATCGTAGGTAGCGATGTCTAGCGACACGTTATACACACACCGTTCCTCGTAAACGGGTGTCTCCACATAGACGATTATTTAGACGTACGTCGATTGTACCGTTCTCCTTTAGCTTTTTTTTCTCTCCTCGCAACGCGAGGATTTCGAAAGTAATCCTCGATAGGTCCAACGGTACATACAATCCGGCCGTCGTTTCCCGTTCGACAAACGATTCGGTAACCGGTTTTAAGAAATTTCATTTTTCTCTAACGAAACTTTTACAGGATGGCCACGTTTATAGGTATGTCGTATCATCCGAGACGAATAATCGCGGAAAAGACGAGCAAACTTCCGGACAATTCGTCGCGGCTTTCTGCCTTTTCCAAGGCTGTGACCCGTGGCGCGTAAACCTTGCGCAACCTCGAGAATTTCTACCGGTCCACGGGTTTTTTCGCGTTTATTAAACGCCTCGTACTTAATTGTTCGCCATTTCTTCATTCTGACGAGAATCAAGATCCGATCCGGTGCCGCGGTACCGAAATAATTGCCGCCTTTGTTCGCCGGTTTGCCGCACCAAGGCTGGCCAATAAGTTGGAAAAGAAGTGGTAAGCAGGGAGGACGTAACGAAAGTGCAAATAGAGAGACGGGCGACCTCGACTTACATTCTTCGGTATCGTGCCTCGTCTAGGTATACGCTCGCAAACTCGATTTACAACGCTGTTCTTTCAAGTCGATCGTAAACGAAATAAAAGTCAACGTGTGCAGACGCGCTGATTTAAATATCGCTAGGCGAAAGCGACGATGCGACGGGTACGAAATTTTTTCACGAAGACATGACATAATCTGATGTAACTTTCTACCGTGCGTGTTTCGGAACTACAAATATGAACACGCGGCCTGCCCGGCCCCGTACGTACGACTACTTTTTCTAACACGATGTACATACACTTGTGTGGGAAATTCATTGCGGGCGAAAATTACGAAACGCATAGAAATCGCGATTCGAATAAAGTTGCTGTTTACCGCATTCGAGGTGGATACCGATTCGACATTCCGTTAGCCCACGATAGCTCGTCGCTCGTTTCCCAGCCAATGGATCGAATTTCGTCGATCCGTTTCAAACTGACATCCGCGGATCGGTCGTACACGATGCTCGATCGTGTCTCGTTGCTGACACGGCGGAAGGTTTTTCTCATTCCGCACGCGTCCATTGCACAGATGTACCCACCTTCGATGACTCCGAATACCAAATGAATTGCCTGCTATCCGATCGTCGAATCGCCACCACGGCGTACATACGAATGTCGGATTATTTTCGAAAATTCGACGGGCATCGATAGTCCAATTGGAACGGGCGCGGACGGTCCGAGTGAAATACTCGTCGAGAACGCGATCTAAAGTCTTTTCCCTTGCGTTAGATGCTGTCGAGGAAAGGGTGCGGACAATTCTGAACGAAGGCAGGAACGTGTACATGGATTTCGAATGGACAAAACCAGAGTTACCAGCGTTTTTCGATAAACAGAAGTTTGACGAGGGACAGGAGCTATTTTACAGCAACTGTTTTACCATGATGATCGCGAAGCTATGCGGCCTTTTGTCTCTACTCGCCGTACCGTCCATCATGAACGTTATAACGTTCACGAAGCAGAGCGGCACCAGATGCTCGGCGTTTCGAAGATACGTTTCCACGATTCTGCACACTTGGGCATGGTACGGGAAAAAACCCGAAATAGACGACAAGTGAGTAAACGCAACAGCAGCTTGTTTGGCATCCGTGCGATCCAGAACTCTGGTCGCTTGCGACTGCAATCGGAGAATACACTCGGCGTTCGTAAAATAAACCGCATATATGTATACCGTTGTCGGTAAATTTAATCGATGTCGCACGTGATACCGAGCTGGTATTATTCTTAATGTCGATCAACCTTGATTTACCACCCACCGCCCCCCATCAGAAAAACCCGTCGTTCGACAAGTCGTGCGATAAAGGTGCGCGCGCGCGCGCGCAAAACCGTTTCCGTGGACGAATCTGGATTTTCCAGCCGTCTAGTATGTAATTGCCAAGTAGCAGGTCGGTGAATGAAACAGTGGCACGACGTTTCCACAGATTCCTCGATTCGTTGAAAATCGTCCGAAAGAAGCACTGCGTGGCGTTTCGAAGAAGTTGCGAGGCCGGCGTCTGCAAAGTCTCGCAGCTGGATATGGCGCTGGCGCAATTCGGATTCATAGGATTCACCCTTCTAAAGGGCGACTATCTCGGCGTGATTGCGACAGACGAGAAACTGGAGAGTTTCGTTCACCTGTGGCGTGTGATCGGCAGCATGTTGGGAATGGAGGACAAGTTTGTATCTCGACAATGTATTTCCACTTTGAAGGTTCGCCGTTTCCGGCGGGTTCCTCAGAGTCATTAGCTTTATTTGTTTTTCAGATTCAACCTTTGCAACGGATCGGTCGAAGAGACGCGTGCTCTTTGCAGAAGACTCTTGGACGAAGTCTTTTTACCGTCGTTTGCCAAGGAAAATAAAAGCTTCGATGAAATGAGTCGAATCTTGCTCGAAGGTCTCTGGCCGATAAATCCTCATTTAGATACAGATGCGTTTGTTGCGTTTACCCTTACTCTAGCATCCTCGGCGGCGACTAATAACAATCATTCGATAGAGATAGGTGAGTATCTTGTCCCCGTGACGCCTGACGTTTCAACGAAACGAATAACGCTTTCTCGTTCATTTATCGAGATTACATTAAGATTACAAATATGCTTCTAGATACGCAAAGCATGTCGATGTATAGCCGATGGACATTCAACCTCCAAAGATTCGTTCATAAATACTTGTTACCACCCACGTATTGGTGGTCATCGATTTTCCGTGCCTACTTCAATGGGCAAATGCGATTGTCGATATTTTTAATCGAACACTTCCCGTTTTTGGCCTACTGGTCGTTCGGTGTGAGGAATTCCCACGTCGATATATTCAAATACCCCATCGAACGAGGGGGGTAACGCTCGTTATCCACGGGAAGTAACGTTTATCGTATACATATACATATACATATACATATACATATACATATGTATATGTATACACATCCTTACCATCGCAAACGTATGTATGTATGTATGTATGTACATGAAAATCGTAAGGTATTTCTTTACAAAATACGAATACAAATTTTCGTGTACCGACGAGGCTCAATGTAAAAAGAAACACGATTATACCCGCGAGTACCTGCAAAGAAAAGCAAATTAGCTTGTACGAACTAGTTTTTAAATCCCACACGTTTAAATGCGTTAGATATATTTTAAGTATTTTTTTACACCTGCAATCAAACCGAGCAATACGAGAGCGTTCATGATTTTATTATTTACACGACCGATGTATCCGTATGATATTAACAATAAATCGTTGTTACCTGTTGGTAAAACGTTTCCCATGTTTCTTTTTCGTAATCGATCGTTAAAGGCTATCGTTACGTAAGAAGTGAATTTGCCTGGAAACGAAGACAATGTACCGTCGATTGTGTCGTGTCCGTCATTTTTCAACGAAACTCTCCGAAGGTGCGAAATTCCTCTTTCGTGTTGTATCTTGTAATTTTAGAAGACTGGCAGCCTTGTTTCGTCAAGCCATGGCGTCTGGTAAGCGTACTTCTTCAGGTACGAAACGTTTAAAAATTTCTTTAATCTATCGCGGATCTATCCTTGAACAGTGTTCGCTGTATTCGTAAAACTCGCTGCGCCGAACCTCAAATTTCCGTTTACGTTAATCAGAAACGCGTCGGCTGTAAAACAAACATGCTCCGCTTGGATACTGTCCGATGATAACAGAAAATTCGATAAATTCATCTGGATGGTATTAATTTCAACAAACAGATCCGTACCAACCGTTTCAGAAGACATTTTCAGGTAAAGTTTGGAAAAGTTGCGACTACCGTTGAATGTCGAGCACCGAGAGTTCGCAAAGGAAGGACATAGCGGTTGAAAGAAACGCAAAGACCGGCTGTAACTGCGGATGGGAAGTGAGATTCGGTTATGGCGTCGCAGTCACCCTAGCCATCTTCGAGGCGAAACGGTTCTTTATGTTGATCCTAGAGATATTTGCCGAATGGCAAGTAATTCGATTGGCGGGTGGTTTGCGACCGGTGATTTTCACCTTGGTGGACGTCGGGGTGGGTTTGCCGACTGCTCTGATATCCGTCCGCACCATCCGCACGATACGCACGATTCGCACGTACGTAAGCCGTTTTATTGGTTCGACCAGTCGGATACGAGGCTCGGGTACGAGGCGTAACGTTCGCTGTTGTCCCTTTGTGCAGGCAAAAAGTGCCACGACGCTACGCGGCAACAAAAGGGGCGCTGAAACGCTTGTTACTACTGATTGCGGTTTGCGCCGTCGTGAATACGGCCACCCTGGTCTCCATAGGATGCCACGTAAGCGTACGGCAGGAAACGTTGATCGACATTTTCAACGGGTCGATGCAGCTGTACGTGCACGCGGCATCGTACAAGTACACCATCGACGAGATCCAATTAATGTTCCAATGCTGCGGCCACACGTCGTACAGAGATTGGTTCTCCTTCGACTGGCAGGTGAATCCGCGTCTCAGGAAGGGTAACACGACACGGTATACGATCGCAAACGTGCACGACGAATAACAAGGTCTTTCTAAACGAGTTTTCTATTAGAGAGTAGACTACGCCTCCCGAGAGGAAATGAGAGAGCAGGATAGAATATCGGACGAGGCATACAGAGATCGCGGTGTGCCCTTTAGCTGTTGTAATTTACGTGCGATGAGACCGTGCGTGCACGCGCAGCTCTTCGACATCGACATCGACGTTCGAACCATCAATCCTGACGGCTGTGCCGGAGCTCTCGTTAACGTCCTCCTTAGGATAGTCGTCATCGCCTACGTTATGACCAGCACGCTGGTCGTTACCGAGATCCTCTTAGCTTTCCTGATCTTCAAAGTACGTCACGATCAAAGTACCGTCTGGGCACGTGGCCGACGTAAGACGACGCGACAACGTAATCCGCTTCTCTTCGTAGATCGTTCGCAGACGTTTGCCAGCAACGTGTCGCTTGTACTATTATCCCCCTGCCTCCGTTCACGGATCCAGTAGCACGTCGTCGGACGGTACAAGGTAAACCGATTCTTGACACCCATTGTTAATTTACGATCGAACGCGACTACGAATACCGATGGACAAGGGAAACCGATTAGTCGTATTCGATTAGTCTCTCGTTAGATCGTTCCAAACGCCATCGAAAGCGACAAATGAATAACGTTATCGTTCTGAATCCAGCTCGGAGGCAGAGAGGCGCGACTCCAGTACATCCCCGGCCATCAGGAAGCCACGTTCTGCGAAACGTACAAACGATTCCAAGCGGCGTCGCGCGAAACGAATAAAAAGAGTGTCGCTAATACGGTGCATCGGTGCGAAAAATAAGCACAGCCCGAGGGACGGTTTCGCGTCGTTGTCGTCGTCGTCGTCGTCGTCTCCGCGATTCCGTGCTTACACCGTGACACGGTGTCCCGATCCAACACGCTACACCGCACTCGACGCGGCAAAAATCAAACCGAGCGCTCACGAACAGCATACCGTATGGAAGAAACCTATCTGCGACGGGGCGCGTTGAGAACGTATCGCAGGGTATTTCTGCGGAGGTCGCGTATTTTCGCGATAAAATCTATGGCGACGCGCGGTTGCGGGACAATCGATCGAAATGGGATCGTGAACGGCGAAAAGTGTTGCAAGAACGAGGCACCGTTAATACGACGCTTAATAACCAGATCGAACCGTCGATAGAGCGGGTGTCGCGCGTCGACGACAACGACGAAATACTAATCGCAACGATCGGTGGGGAACGTTTCGCGGTGGTTGATCGGTAAACCTTTCGTTTGAAATTCAAGATCGGGTACGGAAGCGTGTTACGCTGTGAAACGGTGCGCGCTGCACGTTCAAAGAAGAAAGTCGGCTAACAGAAAGTGCAATCACTTTAAAGTGCACTCGAATCGCCTACGTATCCGAAACAGACTGGCGGGCGCAACGGACGAATTATTGTACGTACAACCTACAGGGTTATACATAAGACATAGATTGTATCAGTTTTATTGAGAATCTCAATTAAAATATACGAACGGCGTCTTTTAATCCATTCGGTCGGTTTCATCGTGATCGTCGCTCGAGCCAAACGACGCCGACGTAGCGGCGAAGGGCAGATGCGTTCGCACGAACCGGCCCCTGAACGTTGATTCCGTTCCGAACGTGCGAGCACGCGACCGACCGAGAACCTCCGATTCCGAATTCGGCAAACATCGTGATAATTCGTTCTCCCTTCGGTCCGTTTCTGGCCGTTCGTGTACCCTCGGGCAGCATCGGCCCCGCTCGGTCTGGCTGGCGCGCGTCCGGTGAGTTTGCAAGTGTCGTCGATCGTGCTCAGTTGTGCTCAGTTAACGAGTGTTCGCGTGACGGTTACGGTTGTCTCGTCCGTCGGTTCGTGTCGTCCTTTTTCTCGTTGCTTGGTAGTCCTCCGCCACTCCGTCGATATCGTAGCATGTGCCCACCAGTTCATAGCCACGTATACGTCTACCTGCCGCACCACCAGCCCCACAATAAACTCGTTTCTTACGGCTACCGTTAGGGTTGCCGTGTCTCCGTGCCCACGGTTCGTGCTCCTTTTCGTCCAACAAAAAATAACAACCGGTGGCAGAGCACCGAATTCTCCGTAGACAGGGTCGGTCCAGGGCTGTATCTCGAGCATCGAGGAACCTACACGATTCGGTCGCGTGCAGTGATAGTATGATCTTCTCTTGGATATTCTAGTGCAGTCGTTTTGACGATCGTCCTCCGTTTAGGTGGGTGATAGTTCGCACGTGGTGAGTGAAATGTGTTAACCGAGACGGGTCACGTCATTATTTCTACGTTTCTTTTCCGTCTTATCTTCGACATCCGCTCGTCGATTAAAACGGACCAGGAGAGAAAGAAGAGGGGGAAAAAGGGAAAGAAGCATCGATTTATAAAGACGCACAAAAAGAACCGATCGGGTGAACGGAACGGAAGATCGGGAACGAGATACGAAATTGCGAGTGTTGCCGAAGACCATAGCGAAGGGGGACAAGAGAAAGAAGGGACTGGCAGATCGAGAGAGGGACAGAGAGAGAGAGAAAGAGGCAGAAAAGGATACAGAGATAGAAATCTTAGTATTTCGACGAGAAACTAGCTGCAAAGATGAGTTGCTGCATCAGTGCTCCAATTGTGACTCAAACTTGCGAGACACTTCTAAGCAAATGCGAAGTGCCGATCATCGACCTTGCACACATGGGTAAGCGAACAAGTTTTCCAGAGATTTTTAAGTCGCGAACGTTTACGAGCATCGTTCGTTGGCAGTCCTGTGTCGCCACGCATTAATTACGTGTGTAAAAACGTCACTGGCCGCGAGCTATCGCAACATGACCATAGGTCGAAATTACGAAATTAGCGAACGTAAGTTGGATTGTTCCAACTTGAACGCGTGTACCCGTCGTTCTACTGTTTGTCTACGCACGTGGCGAAGCGAGTCGACACGAACCCGCTTCTTATTCTTAAGACTATTAATGACGATAGACTCGCTGATGATCCTTACGCGAAATTTCATGGTTACATTGGTGACTGATCAATCGGCGTTCGGGAAAGAAAAAGGAACAGACAACTGTGTAATAAAGTTTTAACCAGCGTCGCGTACCCATGCGCCCCCCCCCCCCCCCCGACCCCGTTTATCTTATGCGTGCGGAAACAGGTTTTTATAATTGTTAAATGCCAACTTGTGTAAACCGGTGAACTTTGCCTTTATTTTACCGGGCCAACTTCGCACATTACGGAATTATTAGCGACGCTTGTCTAAATATAACTCGGAGGATCAAAGACCCGTTCTTCGGTCTTCCTCGTGTGTATTTTTAAGATCACGGTATTTTCCCACGTTTAAAGGTGCGGGTATTTGATAAAGCGGGCTCGGTCGAACGACAGTTTGAGCAGGAAGGAATTTGAAAGATTCAGGGAAGACGCCTTTACGGTTGCTTGGCAACGAGGCCAAGCAGACGAGCGAACCAGAAACAGCAGTCGCAGCGAATATGGCTACCATCAACGACGACAACAACAACAACAACAACAACAACAACAACAACAACAACAACAACAACAGCGGCGGCACCGACGTTCACGGTTGAAGGCGCCTACCTCGAGGCTGATGATCCGTTGAGGTCAGAGCCTCCCCTCCCCATCCCCTCTCACTCTCGAAGAAGAAGAAGAAGAAGAAGAAGAAGAAGAAGAGGAAGAGGAAGACTCAGAAGAAAAAGGGTCTCTCCCTTAACGCCCTGCAGGATTCATACAGGGTGTTCCTTTTCACGAGCACGCAGATCGTTCCGTTGGACAAAACACAAACAGGGCAATCGTTCGAAAATATGATCCTTGGACAGACCGTGAAAATCGTAGAATCATCGATTACCGAGTCAATCGTTTGCCAAGTTATACTTGTACATTCTTCACAATAACAGCGTGTGAGGTCTGACGTTGTTCTCTTTTGTTCACCTGTTGCTCGACTAACCGGAGATGGGACAAAGGAAACTGAGGATCAGGTGTACAGCCGTGTGGAGCATACGATAGAATGTCACGTATGCAGGCCTCTTACTTGAAAGCAGGAGAACGATGCTTACTAGAAGTTTGTTTGTTTTTTTCACAAATTTCTTGATAAACGTTCGCCATAGAGCGACTCCAGTCTCCCGTTTGATTCTCAGGGTCATACCTGAGTTACCAATCGCGAAGGTTGGAACGTGCCTGCCGTATACGAGCGTATGTACGTCTGTACCCACACATCGACTTGAATGAAATACCTCGTGTATCATTGCGGACGGCATAACTGTGTTGGATAATGATTTAAGTGTTGAACCGCGGCGAATGCCGTCGAGCGTAATGGAGTGGCGTATGCGGTGCAAACGAAAAGACCAACGCGTTTCAATCTACCATCCGAGCTCGCGAAACGCGATGTACGTATATGTATGTATATGTACATACCACGTTTCTCGTTTCATCTTTCTCTCTCTCTCTCTCTCTCTCTCTCTCTCTCTCTCGCTCTCTCGCTCTCTCGCTCTCTCGCTCTCTCGCTCTCGATCTGGCAATTTCCGACCATCTCGTTCCTCCGCGCACATGTACGTACGAACGAACGAACGAACACACGTACTTACGGGTATCCAAGCTGGGCGACAGGCCAACGACCATACGAGAGACTCTCGTATACATACGCTGGCATCGACTAAATGAGATTTCGTCGTTCTATGTAGAAGCCGTTCGATTGACCGTAATGAAACGTAAACGCGCCAGTCGTCGCGTCGTTCGTGATATCACTCATCGATTATGTAAATCTCGCCGAACGTAGATAATCAACATCGAAATTAACTCTTTACTCATCGACGTTCCCGTCGGATAGTTTCTAATACAAATCACCCTTCCAGCTTGTACATATTTTTCTCTCTGGCCGTAACTACTTGTTGCACGTTCTCTGGCGCAGCTGGTCGAACCAAGCACAATGCAGATCGAATTTATGTACGATCTACTTGTATCGAGCTTACCTTACACTTTCTAACGATAATTGCATCGGATGAACGTTTACTCGTGAACGCGTCATCGTTGGAAAGATGATTTCAACTACGCCCAAGTATGTAATTCTTGTTGAAAGTAATCCCCGTGATCAGCTGCCTTGGTAACCGTGCGACCGGACTTTTGTTGTTACTTCATATTCTCCAAGCTGTTTTTATCACGAACGAAACGATTAGGACCACGAGTCGTTACACCGGCGATTAATTTCTTATCGCGGTCGACTCGCAGACTTCCTGGAACCGTATCCCGCTTCGCGAATAACGTTGGCATTTTCCAACCTAGCCTTGTCCGCCTTGGATTACGTAATCGGACTTGAACCGTGGAAATTTTCCTATAAATCTTTGTGTTTCTTACATAGCGAGAATGGAAGAACAAATGTATCGTTTTGCAAAAATTACGACGGCATTTCGTAGAAGACTTGGGGATACGAGTGTCCCGTCGGAACGGTGTGTCTGCGACGGAAAAAAGTCTGTTCCGCGGTGCAGTTTACCTTAGACGTGTGTCTGCGTTTCGCGTACGGCCTCGCAAACAGTCGATCGCAATTGTGTGCATATTTACACGTGCCTGTCGGTCGCGGCAACGATACGCAACGATACGCAACGATACGCAACGATAGGCAACGATGCGACCAAGTGGACGTTTCTGCAGAAGCCGGAATAATTCCGATCACCGCGATGTGTACAGCGTTGAAACTCGTCGTCGGTTAAACCCGTGGAACCGAGAATATCGTTACATCGGATAGACTAGAATCTGGATATCTGGTTAACGAGGCCTGATATGTATTTCTCTCGAAACAAGATCTCTTCGTTTCGTAGAAGAATGTCTCGTAGAAGCGAAAGAAATCGACAGAGTGTGTTTAATTGCTTCGCACCAGTCGAGTCATTACAAAAGAATTCGGTCGATACTCGTGGTGTAAGAGGAAAAACACCGTGGAATGTGTTTCAAAATGTTCTCGCGAAACCCGCGTGTCGCCGTTCGTCGTCGATTGAACACGGACGCGCTTGCAACGATTTCCCGAATTCGATTTATCCGGCTTGGTTCGTCGGATCGAAACTCGAAGCTCGAAGCTCCGTGTCGACGACAATAACGCTACTCGGGTGTACCTACGTACTTACGCGAAAAACGAAATATCCTTTTTTTCACGAAATACAACATTTATTGCAGCTTCAGCGTCTCGCAAGGACTCGAAGATGGCTCGCGAACACGCGTACAACGTCGTAGAGAGAGCGAGTATGAGAAGAGAGAAGGTGGGAAGGTTCGTTTGACATCCGGAGAAACACACGTAGGCAGCAGTTGCAAAATTCATCCTTGCGCAACAAGCATCGTTTACAACGAACGCTACCAGTCGACGTTCGACTCGGGCCGTCTAAACTCGCGGATAGAAATTCGACAACCCGCTCTTATTGTTAGTTCCGAAGGGAAACTGCGTTAATCCATCGAGGAGCTAGGCTTACGGAACGCTCCCCGTCCCACGTTCTTTTTGTCAATTTAGACTCGACATTTTGCAAGATAAACGCCGACAGCATCGATTCCTTTCTCTGTCGCGCACGTATGTATGTATGTACATACGAGTATGTATATCTGTTAGCCGGAAACGCGAAAAGACATCGAACGGTATTTAGTTTTTCGGTCTCGACGGAACGACAGATTGCATCTGCGCAACAAACACGTTTCGTAGTCGACTTATCCGTTTCTGAAAACGCACGTAGATTCACCCACGTCTGTCGCGTGTCATCGTGAAAGAGAAAGGACGTATCCTCGAGGTAGGAAAGTGCAAATCGCGAATAAAGTTGGCTGAATCGGTAGACGAGTAACACGTTTCAGTCGAATCGTACGAAAGCGTGTCGTTTTAAAAAACGTGTAAAATCTGTGAAATCGCAGAAAAAATGGAGTCACGCTCGAGTCGAAACGTTGCACGAAGATAGGCCGATTTACAGCCGCAAATGTTGCGAAACGAAAATGGTAACACGTTCCCGTCGTATCGACAACAGAAAAATCTCTTTAAGTTCGTCTCGAATCACAGTAGCTGTAGCTAGCTGGAAATCGAGGAGGCCGACCTCGATATACGTATCAGAAGGAAACTGCTCTTTTAAATGAAATATTCATTTCAATGTCTCGCGCAAGCGAGAAAGTGCCGCCAACGAAACCGCGAACGGCTTGGATAGAATCGCGTCGATTCGATAGTCAAACGCATTATTGAAAGTCCATAGAAACACCCGTAGGAAGTAACCCCGACGTACAGAGTACAGAGTACAGAGCTAGAAAATAGTTTGGCCATGAAGATGGTTCCCGCACGGTAGTGTCGCGTGTACCGTTATCGGGTGTCGCGACCACGGCTCATCCTCGCCGCTGTATCAAAACTGTACTTTCCTTTAGCTTTTAAACAACGTCTCGAGCCGGATCGAATCCACGGATAAGACGGAGGTTGCACGGTCGCGAGTCTCATCTCATCAGGCGGGCATGCGAGAACACGCGGAGATTTTCATTTTCCGCAGAGGAATGCGATCACGCAGTGGAAAACCGTTTGCCGGAACTGAAACGTTCAAAGGTTTTCGTTGGAAACCGTTGCAGATACGAGCAGGCGGCGACGTTGCATTTCAATTTCATTGGCAGTGAATACCCCACGGGATCGTTGATCATTAATCTCTCTGTCCGTTAGTATCGCGAAACGATCTCGCAACGACCCTAGTCGTAAACGTTCGTGATTGGCAATAGGATTATCGGTCAAGATATCGGCTTAAAACAGTTTCTAGGGTGGCACGCATAACAAGGAGAAAATTTTCGCTAGTTTCTCCTGGTACCGGCAATCTCTCGGATATACTTTCGCCCGGTATAACGATCGAATATACCGTTACCAGGTACGCGACTCTTTAATATATCGTCCATCGTTAAAAGAAATCGGCAAACTCTTAATTATCCGATACGGTAGCCTGACGAATGTTTTCCTAGAGCGAGTGCTTGCTTGATAAAATCCGATCGAAATCTCGGCCACGGTTTCGCAGGAACCTCCTATCTGCTCGATACACGTAATTTGCAGCATAATTCGTTTCGTGTGTCACCAACGCATGCGTTATTTATCGCAATCTGCACAGGTGTCACTGTTTCAATTAACGAGCACCAGGAAATGGCTGCGTTAAACCTATTTGTTCGATGGTCCGTGTTTAAAGATCAATCATACAACAGCGTACGAATCTGAGCTGCGTCGCAACTGCTACCTTTAGCACAAGGCACAGTTCTGACACGCGATAAGACTAATTCAAAGCATGTAATATGTATTCGTGATACGTATGTATCAGCTGTTTAGTAAGGGTCGGTAAGGCTGCAACGAATCGAGGCGAACCGCTAATATTCCTAGTCGATCTTTACACGGGATTACAAGTGTCGCGAGACAGGACGTCGAGAGTGGCAAGGCAGGAAGTACGAGTCGTTGGAAAGAGATATCCGACGACCGACCTTCGCTGTTGTCAACACTAATCTCTGTAGAATCATTCTCCTGATTCGTGAATGTTATCAGCGACGGCTAATCAAGTAGGTTTGCCGCACCTGTCTCTTGCTTCGTTATGGAATTAACATCGATATAATTTCCGACTATTTTTAACAACGTGTTATTAACGGATCGTTACGCAACTGAGATTTTCACGATTTACCAAATTTTGGCTTTCAACGTACATTAATAAAAGAGTCGATAGTCGTTCGATCGGTGTCGTTGCGTCTACTGATCTATTTTGCATCGCGGAAGATGGATCGTGTAGTATCGTTCAAGGTTTCCATGATTCACGGTACTTGGAAATTGTTCGAAACTAGACGCGTTTCGTCTAACCAAGGTCCTTCCGCCACTGTCCGTTACGGATCTTAAAGAAACCCCGATATTGTTATGTGTTGCAATTTAATTAATAGGTCATATTTAAAGAACAATCCAAACAGTATTCGACCGACTTTCAAAAGACCTATGTATTTCAACAGATTTTTTTCTAACATGATCTATGTATGCATGTATTAACAGTTTGAACGCTGCGCATAAATCAACGTACATACATACATACATACATACGTAATACGACGGCGATAAATTGTTCACCGCTATCTTCCGAATGACGGCCCGACAGATTTTGCGTTTGTGTTTTCTGCTGATTTTTCTCTACCGAATCGCTCTTTTACCGCCAGCGGTTGGGACTCAAGATTCATTGCATTTATACATCGAATCTATTATTATGAATCGGTATGTAGCTTGTGATATTAATACATCTTTGGAGAGCCGTTCTTTGTTTCGAATTTTGCATGGATAACTTTGGCCGGATGCCCATTGACGATGGATATCTTATGTAGAACGTAGACGGATAACGAGAAGACCCATCGTTCTCCCTCTAATGCCGGAAACGTTGCAATTGAACCTACGATGCAATTTTCTAATATAGCAACAGCGAAAATTTTTAAGGAACGCTTACAACAACCCCCCGTGTGGGATGCATAGTAGATGTTCGCTAACGTCACACTCGAGTCTCATCGGAATTCCCATGAATATCATATCCACAAAAAGCATCGAAAATGCAAAGCTATGGGCCAAGTACAAGAGAATGATACATTGGAATTGGTTGCTCATTAACATAAACTGCATTTTACACAGGATTTGAAATCAATCAAACTTGCTCACATTTGATTGATTTCAAATCCTGTGTAAAATGCAGTTTATGTTAATGAGCAACCTATTCCAATGTAACATTCTCTTGTACTTGGCCCATAGCTTTGCATTTTCGATGCTTTTTGTGGATTCTTTCGTCATTTCCGCAAATTTTTAGATATCGACCTGAATCTTTCACTGTCTTATTGGGCTTCGAATTCCGCGTCCAACACGTCCCGGATCGTTTTAATATCTCAATCATTGTGGAAATGGCGAGCAAATTACGAAAATCGCGAAATATCGTCAAATTCAACCAGTCTTTTGGTCGGCATTCCCTCAATTTTAAAGATAGCGACCTGAGACTTGTACCATTGTTTTAGTTAGGAAATTCTACGGCAGATAAACATATAATAGTCGTACTTTTCGAAAATTTAATTTTTCGCAAAAATCTGAAGGGGGTAGGTCAGGATTTTTTGCGATTTTCGTAATTTGCCCGTCATTTCCGTAATTTTCGAGCTATTAAAATGATCCAGGACGTTTTGGAAGCGGAATCCGAAGCCGAGTAAGGCAGTGAAAGAATCATTTTGATATCTAAAAAATTATGGAAATGGCGAGCGATTTACGAAAATCGCGAAAAATCCTGACCTACCCCCTTCAGATTTTTGCGAAAAATGAAATTTTCGAAAAGTACAACTATTATACATAGATCTGGCGTAGAATTTCCCAACTAAAACAATGGTACCAGTTTCAGGTCGCTATCACAAAAATTGAGCGAATGCCGACTAAAAAACTGGTTGAATTTGACGATTTTTCGTGATTTTCGTAATTCCCTCGGCATTTCCACAATTTTTTAGATATCGATCTGATTCTTTCACTGTCTTATTCGGCTTTGAATTACACATCCAAAATGACCTCGATCACTAAAATAGCTCAAAAATTATGGAAATGGCGAGGGAAAAACGAAAATGTGGGTGAATCCCTGACCTGCACAATGGGATAGGTCAGGGATTTTTCACGATTTTCGTTTTTCGCTCGTCATTTCCACAATTTTCGAGATATCGATCTGATTCTTTTTGCATCTTACTCGCCTTCGGATTTCGCGTCCAAAGAGCCCTGGATCATTTTAATAGCTTAAAAATTACGGAAATGGCGGCCGAATTACGAAAATCGCGAAATATCGTCAAATTCAACCAGTCTTTTGGTCGGCATTCCCTCAATTTTAAAGATAGCGACCTGAGACTTGTACCATTGTTTTAGTTAGGAAATTCTACGGCAGATAAACATATAATAGTCGTACTTTTCGAAAATTTAATTTTTCGCAAAAATCTGAAGGGGGTAGGTCAGGATTTTTTGCGATTTTCGTAATTTGCCCGTCATTTCCGTAATTTTCGAGCTATTAAAATGATCCAGGACGTTTTGGAAGCGGAATCCGAAGCCGAGTAAGGCAGTGAAAGAATCATTTTGATATCTAAAAAATTATGGAAATGGCGAGCGATTTACGAAAATCGCGAAAAATCCTGACCTACCCCCTTCAGATTTTTGCGAAAAATTAAATTTTCGAAAAGTACAACTATTATACATTGATCTGCCGTAGAATTTCCTAACTTAAACAATGGTACCAGTTTCAGATCGCTATCACAAAAATTGAGCGAATGCCGACTAAAAAACTGGTTGAACTTGACGATTTTTCGCGATTTTCGTATTTCCTTTGTCATTTCCGCAAATTTTTTGATATCGACTTGATTCTTTCACTGTCTTATTCGGCATCGGATTCCGCTTCCAAAACGTCCCGGGTCATTTTGATATCTCAAAAATGCCGGAAACGACGAAGGAATTACCAATATCGCGAAAAATCGTCAAATTCAACCAGTTTTTTAGTCGGCATTCGCTCAATTTTTGAGATAGCCGTCTGAAACTTGTACCATTGTTTAAGTTAGGAAATTCTACGGTAGAACAACGTATAATAGTTGTACTTTTCGAAAATTTAATTTTTCGCAAAAATCTGAAGGGGGTAGGTCAGGATTTTTTGCGATTTTCGTAAATCGCCTGCCATTTCTACAATTTTTTAGATATCGATCTGATTCTTGCTGCATCTTATTCGGCTTCGGATTCCGCGTCCAAAACGCCCAGGATCATTTTAATAGCTCAAAAATTGTGGAAATGGCAGGTGATTTACGAAAATCGCAAAAAATCCTGACCTACCCCCTTCAGATTTTTGCGAAAAATTAAATTTTCGAAAAGTACAACTATTATACATCGTTCTGGCGTAGAATTTCCTAACTAAAACAATGGTACCAGTTTCAGATCGCTATCTCAAAAATTCAGCGAATGCCGACCAAAAAACTGTCATAATTTGACGATTTTTCGCGATTTTCATACATCGCTCGCCATTCGCGCAATTTTCAAGATATAAAAATGATCGAATATGTTTCGAATACGCATTCTGACCCTTAATTTTACGAAGCTTGATGTCAAAAACGTAACGTAACAAACATTTCTAATTTAATATGTTAACAATCTGGATGTGTGTGAGAGGAAATTTCATATACTACATATATAAAATCTACGTTATCGGCAGAAAAATTATCTCGCATAGTATGAAACATATGTTAGGGTTTGACACCGGGCTGCGTGACAGGCTGAACATGGAGATGGAGAAGGAGGAGAGGAAGAAGACGACGTTTCTTACAAAAACCTCGACTTTTTAGATCAAAATATCTCGCGATTGGCTTGATGGATCTTCTCGTAGTTAGGCTTAAATTACTCGGGTGGACGTCCCCTACAAGAATATCACCATAGTTTGGGGGAAATATGCGGATTTAATGCCGTTTGAATACCCCGAAAACCTCGATCTAATTCTTCCGGAAAAGAGTAGTTCAGGTCTACCAGTCGGGAACTCTTGTACTTGGCCCGAGTCAAGACCTTAACTCTTGATCTGACTCGTTTTCCGGAATCTTTAAGTGTTTCCGTTGTTCATTACCGCAGAGTATTAGTGTCATCAGTCGCTACGGTTAAAAACTGCAATTTGTAATAGGACAATCACAATAGCAACGGATAAGATGTCGATGTAACGAAATGGTACGTTAACATCAGGTTTGAATGATCCTTGCCCCCGTTTTTATGTAATCCACGCCTCGCTGCAAACGACCTTCTCCCTGAACGAATATAAAGAAAGCGTGTCCCCACTTCCTCTTTTTCTATTTCGCATTCTGATAACCGTATCTATCAATGGCAGTTCCGTCAATGAAGGAAATAATCGATATCTATGGCGGCGGGCGGGCGGGGGAGAATTTCGTAGTATCGCGAGACGATTTGTAACGTGTTGCGACAATTCAGTGTATGTATGTGTGTACGTACGTGAGTCTCCTTCTCTTCGCCGCCCCCCACCCGCCTCCTCCCCCCCCCCATCCATCTCTGTCTCTCTGACACGTTACTTTTCGTTTCAGGCACAGAGAGATGCCCTCAGAAGGGAGTCGTGAAGCAGGTGGCCTCGAAGCTTCTAAGGGCGCTGTCCGAGAAAGGACTGGCCTTGCTCGTCAACCATGGCATTCCAGAATGCAAGGTACGTATGTATGTATGTACTACATACATATATCCGTCGACGAGTTTAAGCTGTGTATCGTTTAGTGAATGACAAACATGTAGACTACCATTATAGGTTAAGTTATCGCCATTCACATAAGTTGTAATCTGCGGTATGTATATCGTTTGGAAAATTAAAAACCAAGTAGGCCGAACGTGTTCAGCTCACGTTATCACTGTTCAAATAAATATCGTTCCGTCGATTTCAACGACTGTTGAAAGTTTTCTATTAATTTCACACAGATAGCAGAAAAGTGTCATGGCGTAGAAGTTTTTGGCGCGTAAATTTCAACGTTGACAATTGACGGTGTGTCCGACACGTGGCGTGCATGATATTCGGGACATAACACTCACGCTGACTTTACCTTGTAACGAAACTTCTGTCCTTGCCTGCGTTACAAAATTACCAACTCGCGGAGTTTTCGAAACGATAAAAAAGGGGTCAAGGTACCGGCGCGATCTATCCACGAAAAACAAAGAGCAAAGGGAATCGTAAATCGACATTTTGAAAACCAAATGTCCCGGATTTCAATGCAACCAATTGCAATTAATAATATCTTGGATGCACACCGTTGGCCTTTATCTGACATTACATAATGAAACATACATACAGGTATACTCACGTTAGACACTACGCTGACTCTAATGGACCATGTCGTCGAATTATGTATTATCTTACGTTGAATCGAGTTGAGAATTCTGCGGAAAGGGTAAAGGCAGACAGACGTATGTACTCGCGTTCGCTCTTGGAGCAAGCAAAACGAATCATCGTTCATGAAAGAACCGACTACATCGTTAAAACTTGGTTGATTGGTTTCGGTTGGTCAGCGATAACTTAGCGGGCCAAAGTAACCGTACATACTGCTTACAAGAACCAATGGAACTTCTAATTTGATATTTGAATCGCATACACCTCGCCTCTCAGCGTTCTACAACACGGATGCTCTATGGCGCGTGAGGTTTTAACGACAAACTCGATGTTAAAGTTATCGTTAAGTCGCAAATAATACGTGCCAAGGTAGCATGTCTTTCGATACCATCGATCCGTGTAAAGATGATAATTACATGATATGTTCAATTACGTTTATGAACGCACGACTTACCAACTCCATACGATATTGTACACAGGTTTTAAGAACCGTGAAAATTCACACGATATACGTACAGGTGCAAAACGTTAGCATAAAATAGCCATCGAATAAATGATTCCGTTAAATCAACAAACGCGTGATTTCTGTGTCTCTATAGATGAAGGCCGCTTACAGAGCTTTGGATGAATTTTGCGAACTGCCAGAGGAAACGCGGGCCAACTATGAACGGCTCTCGCCGAGTAACCACGGTTACGTTAAGCCAGGAATGGAAAAGTAAGATCCTTACTGTCCGACGTACCATCGTTACGCGATTATGAATAATGATAATTGCATGTTATCGCCTAATCATCGTGCACGTTTAAGCGCGGCAGATTAGACTATCTGCAGGCAAAACTCGAGAGTCTATTTTTCCAAGTACTTAATTCGCAAACACCGTGTTTACGTATTACATGTGTATCATTTTTCATAGGTTCTCGGATGAAAAGGAAGCCCGCCATGCTTTTAACGTGACCGGAAGCGGAGGAATTCTTCCAGACGCCGAGGTGCCCGGTTTCAGATCGGCGGTCGACGAACTTGCTCGAGATTTCAAACAACTATCCGCCATGCTTCTAACCGTAATCATTATTTCCTTCATTACATTTCGATATACATATTCGGACATACTATTTGTAAGATCACCGAAAGAATGTTATCTGTTATGATCCTCGAGCTAAATTCTGTCGAGCTTATCGTAGCCAGTCGGTAAAGCTCAGAGATATTTCTCATTCTAGCTGTATTACATGTTGCCAGTTGAATTGAAAACTGTTTCTTTATCTCGCCGTTTGCGACGATCGGATATTCATGTTCGAGGATCGCGATACATAAACATACATATACCTATATCGTTCATGAGCGGCTTTATTCGACTGTAAGTAACCCTACAAACCAATCTGTCCGGTAAGCCACGACTAACGCGATTGGTTTCTTCGGTTACTTTACAGCCACGTACTCGAACAGTACGTACATACATGTAAGCTTTGAATAGGGGCCAATGTATGTGATATGTACCTTGTAGGCTCTGGCCGTGGGCCTAGAGCAATCACCCGATTTCCTGCTGTCGAAGCATTCGCACATGTTGGGACCTGATAACCAGTCGACCCTACGTCTTCTTTACTATCCACCGCTCGGCGCACCCGTGCCAAGATTGACCCGTTGCGGCGCTCACTGCGACTACGGCACTTTCACTTTGCTGGCACAGGTACGTACGCGACATCGTTTCGACCCTTTGCCAAATGATATAACAAACCTTTCGCCGGCCCGTCTACCTGTACTCCAATTCTACGTGCGTTTCGTTTGTTAACAATTTATCTGGCCGTTTATTATTCGATCCGTTCGCCTTTATTAATATTACGTAAGGTATACGATATTCGTAGGACTGCGAGGGCGGCCTGGAAATAGAGACTCCATATGGGGAACGATGGGGAAGAGTCGGTCATCTTCCAGGTGCTATTTTGGTCAACACCGGTGACATATTGGCCAGCTGGACAAGCAATCAGTTACCAGCACTGAGACATCGTGTCGTTGTCCCGGAGCATTACGGTCGTGGACGACATTCGATCGCCTTCTTTGTGCATCCGGACGATAATATCCTTATCGAGCCTTTGGACACGAAAATCGCCAAGGCGAACCAAGAGCCGGCCCTGTGCCGCTTGCAAAAGAAGAAACGCGGTGTCGTGACCGCGTATCAACATCTTCAACGTCGACTTAGGGAAACTTACGCCTCTTAATGTACTTTACAAACAACGAAGGAACGTTTACCTTTCGATCAGCTGAACTATGTAACGCGATGACGTCACGCGAATCGATTAAACGATGCAGTTATTTAGTAGAGACGTTACGGCACGACGATTATGAGAATAAACGGCACTTTTCAATTTGACAAATGAAACAGGAAAGTAAGAATTACGATTCTTCTTAACGCCGATTTCGATGTAGTAGTACGATTCACTTGTTCTGGAGTCTACGCGGATCGTCTGGTAAGCGAAAGACACACGAAATTGTGAAAATGTAACGAGAATTGCGATACCGCACCACTATGGCAATAATAAATGAATTTGTACTTACACATTGTAAAAAAAAGGATGCATGGTTTTTCCTCCGGAATTGCAGCGAACGAATGACAAGAATTGACGGTTTTTAAACATATCGCAATATTAACGACAACGTGTGTTTTATTCTTGACAACACTTTTACAACATTACCACAATTCCATCCGTTTTAGAAGCCAGGGTCCCATTTTGTTGTATCTGCCTGCTTTACCATTCTGAAGCAAATTAATTTGTCGCCAACTTGAAACTTCACTGTCGGGTCACTGAATCTAAGGCCGCACTCTACGTTGATTTGTACGCTTCCAACTTCTTCTTTCAGGTGCTTCATAGATATCACTTCACCTATAACAGAATAGATATTACTTCATTCTTTATTGTTACAGTTGTAATTACAAGCCAATATATTCTGTTATAATTACAAACGTACGTATTACGTTTAAAAATTCAATAACGTAGCCAACCTTACTGACCTGTATATATTGTTTCGTTATTCCGTACTAAACGATACATTGCGGATTTTTTCAAAACACCCTTCACGCAACGACAACCGGCAATATTAATCTTTTTCGAACCTTCGTGTATTTTGAACTCTTGCAGCACAGACGCTTCACCTGCATTGGCAAAGTGTAAAATGCAAAGTATACGTCGGGTGTTTGTTAACAAAAGCATAGTCGTTTGATACGCGTACCTATTACTTCTTCGACATCGACGTAAGGAAGCCTGTTATTAATTTCTTCTTTAACGTCGTCTATAAGTTTGTATATAACTTTGTGTGATCGTATCGATATATTCATATTAACGGCCGCGTCTTTTATCGCAGTCGGAGTGTTCACATTAAACGAGTAAATCACAGCTGGAAGCACAAAAAACGATAAGAACTATTAAATACGTCGATGCACACGTACGAAGGAATCTTTAAGAAAAACAGTCCTGCATTACCGTTGAAGGTCTCTGCCAACTGCAGATCCGATTCAGTAACATTTCCAATACCATAGTGAATAATATTCAGCCGACATTTATCATCTTCGTTGTAGGTTTCTAGGGCATCTAATATCGCTTCAACGGAACCAGCAACGTCGCCCTTTAGAATAACGTTCACCTTGGGAAAATCTCTCTGTGGATCTGTTTCACGAACTCTAGGCTCGATAATTTGCTGGTATCGGTGTTTCTTTAGGCTTCGTTTCTTCGCGTATTCCTGCGCTTATTAAACAACATGCAATAAATATAGAGGACTAATTCCTGATAATCGAAGATTATTCGTCGCGCGTTTCGACCTGATAGTATGCCTCATGTTTCCTATCGGCCGCCTCTGCATGTTTCTTGGCTAATAACTCTGCGTGTTCAGCTTGCCTGTAGTTCATCACTAGATGCGCTTGTTTTTCACTGTCTACTTCGATCATTTCGTTGCCAACATCTGGCAGGTCTCTCCAACCAATAATTTGTACAGCCTCTGACGGTTTGGCTGCCAACACTATATTTCCTGTATGATCGAACATAGATCTGACTTTTGCCCAACCCAATCCTGCCACTGAAAAAGTAACAACATTTGAAAGATCTCGGGTCGTCCCTACTGCCTTAGACACCTAATTTCCTACCTACTACACAGCCTTTTCTCAAAGTTCCACGTTGAATTAAAGCGGTTGCCAATTTCCCACGACCAGGCTGATTCGTACATTCGATTACAACACCTTCTGCGAAACCTGTGGGATCTCCTTTTAATTCCATTATTTCGGCTTGCAAAATCACGGCGTCTATTAAACTCTCCAGGTTAGTTTTCTTTAAAGCGGATATGTTGATGCATTGTACCTCACCGCCAAGCTGTTCGATTAAAATGCCTTGCTGGGCGAGCATATTTTGAGTTCTTTCCTGAATTAAATATTCAAGATGTATGAAAATTTTCGTCGGCGTTTCAGTTCTCCATTGCTAGGCAATGAATATACTTTCTTACAATATCTGCTTCAGGTTTGTCGATCTTGTTAATGGCTACAACGATCGGTACATTCGCATCTTTTGCCATTTCGATGCTTTGCACAGTCTGTTCCATGACACCATCGTCAGCAGCCACCACCAATACAACAATATCCGTTACATTTACACCTCTAGCTCTAATCGCATTAAAAGCAGCGTGCCCCGGTGTATCTAGAAACGTTACTTGTTCTCCCGTCTTTAAAAATACTGCAAATCATAATTACGTTATTGCACAAGACACATTCTTATGGATAAAAACATTTTCATTTGAGACCTGGAATATTATTGTACAAAACACCAACCGTTAAAGGCACCGATATGTTGTGTAATCCCACCGAACTCTGTCTGTACGACCGACGTGTCACGTAATGCATCCAGCAAAGTAGTTTTACCATGATCGATATGTCCCATAACTGTTACAACCGGAGGTCGGTTAACCAATACAGATGGGTCGGGTGGTGGTCTGTCGAATGTAATATTATACCGTAAACTTATCTCCTTTATCTAGTTTGTAAAGACATCTTTCACGTTACCGTCTAATGGCATCCACATTTTTTTTACTCTCTGTGTGTATTAAATTCTCCTTGTTCAGCATATTCACTTTTCCACCTAATTTTTTCACCGCATCGTACACTACGGAATGTTTTTTCAAAACAGTATTTGGTTCATAAGTATTACCATCCGTAAGCGAAAGAGCATACAATACATCGTCTATATCCCTGTTAGCAGATTTTGCGAGCTCTGTTGCTGTCATATTTGGCCAGACTTGTATCACTGGAATTGCCCTTTTTTTAGCTTGCTTTTCACTGTATTGTGTCAAAAGAACTTTCGTTTGCTCTTCTTTCTGGAAAAATGTATTATTTCATTCGACAAATTGCGTACAAGGATACAATACACACGTGAAATTAACTTATACCTGTAAATGTGGCTTCTTCCTTTTAGCAAAGTATGTAGGAGTGCAATGATAATGCTGACATGGTGTACATGTCACTAGAAACGATTGTAAAATACAATTTGCGAGTTTATCGTGTCTTAGCATATCTATCAATGGTTGTCTCAATGAACTGTAAACAATATTTATAAAAGAATAATACAACATGATAAGTACACAGTGATACTCTTAAAGCGAAATGTCTAAAGTATTCGTTGTGTAAGGTTTACGCAGATTTTTCGCTTAACAATCGATAACCGTATAATTATCACCATACCAGTACACATCAGTTTTAATGTGATTATTTGAAAACGAGTTGTTCAATGACGGCAATAGTACTGTCATACTACTCGTTAAAAGGACATCGTTATGTTAGTCTGCGAATTCCACGTACGTATTGAATTCAAAATATAATGAGAAAGCAAAACGTTTGAAGTACACGATACAAAATCACCTGAATTGCATGTATTTGACCAACATTGCGGCCATGATCTTCTTCTTCTATAAAATTGTATTACAGTTAAAAACTAATCCTTCGTACATTTCATTTATCTTGTAAGTGACAATTTTGCCATTTTTATACGGTTTCCACAATCATTTCTGTACAACTGTATGGCTATTATGGAACAACAACTATGAACGTGGCAACGTTCCGCAAAAAGAGCTGCTACCATCACCAAACTATTGGACCGAAAAACTTTCCAATTTTTTTAACGATTCATTACGCGACATTAAGCACATTAATTAACCAATTACTGTATCGAGATAAACCATAGCTATAATGTACGGATAATCGGAGGGTTTGAATTGGTTAAAATATAAAAACATTATTTTATAGTATTTTATTTTTATCACTGGAATCGTAACACGTTTCAAACTGATCCAGTTTTTGCTGTCGATTGCTGTCGATACGGGATATTCCTCATTCTGTTATTATGGTTATTACGCGTAAAACGTACATACAAATGCAACGATTTTGATCGAAGTTAGTTACGAAGCGCAATCTTTTAACGCAATGTCTTACGAATCCTTTGGCTGCTCTTGATTACCTATCATTCCCGCAACGATACACGTATTGTTCTGTTCAGCGTTTCATTGTTTTATTATCAGTCGGAAAGCCTAAGCGGGTTGTTGTAAAGAAAAGTGCGAATGGCATGGTACACTCCTGTGTTTCCAATTAATAATTATCTGGCTGCCGTTTCTTAGGAGACATTATTGGTACAAGTATAACGGTCTAAATACGTGACAGTACGACAATCCATGTCAGACAACATGGAAAGGGATAAGGAATCGCTGACGGCCAAAGAAAGAGAAAAAAAGAGAATGGAACAAGAACTTTTGGGTAATCAGTTTTGTTAAATACAAATGTAGATTAAATACAAATTGTACAACTTGTTGCGGGCGTGTGAATTAAACAATCGTCGATTTTCAAGTATCCGAATGCGCTAAGTGTCACTAAAATAATGCTTGTTGCCAATGGGTTTGAAAATAATAAAGTGCCACTGTTGTGCATCATTCGTTAATACAAAATGCAATACTCACACTTTGCTGAGCTATGTCATTTATATAGAATCCCTATGAAAGCTTTGAAAACTTTACATTACAGATATGGGAATGTATGAACCAGACTATACATACGAACATATGAAAAAAATTTTATGCTTTATTAGCGAATCTAAAAATATGGCAAGTATAGCTGAAGAGAATCGAAATGTACAAAAGGTCAGTTATTAATATATCACACTTGTATTACATGTCCCACCCATGCATAAGTTATTCGATATAGTCTTATATAAGTATAATTTGTAGGAAATGTTACATTCTTCCAATGACTGCACATCGGAAATAATATCTAAAGCAAATTTGTCCCAAGAATCAGAAAGACAAGACCACGTGGACTTAACCAAGTCTATACATGCGCACAGACGTAGCCGTGTATCGCCAATACCAGATCGGGCGTCTACACAGTGCTCCAACAGTTCCGAATCGATGCATGGTATTTTTGAGTCAAGGAACGCGACGCACAGCCGCAAAGGTTCTGTTAGCGACGACTTATTCGACAGATCACAGGATCAGTCGAGCGTGAGGGATTCTTGTTCGCATAGTGCAAACATATACGTTCCTTCGAGGTCAAAAATCTCAGTACTAGAGTCTCACAATGCGCACACCGCGGCCGAGGTTAACATGGAAACACAATCCGAGTACACTGAAAAATTGGATAAGTGGCGAATTAATCCGCTCGATGCATGCGTCGATGAAAATGATGTGCCTTTACGACAGCCAGATCGACCATCGGTCGAAGACCGCGAGCCGTTCCGATCCTGTAAAGACGCACACACGCCGGAGACGATTGAGAAATTGTTGCTCGCCTTAAACCTTCATTTGAAACAAACGGCAGAATTGTGGCATAGTTGGCATCGTACTACCGATTCTAATTTTCAGTGGGGGTCACCCATTCAGGTGGGTACCTCCATACAATCCACTTCCTACAGATCGTATCGTTGATGGATATCCTGCCCTGCAGACGTAATACAAAGTTATTACCAGCTATGTGCACATACAATAAGGCACATGTATTATACTCGAATTCTATGCATAATATTTTCTCCCATCATCGTAGACAATTTCGATTATTTCTATCAAGTTAGCGTCGTATAATTAGTTCTGAATATGTTAGATAAAGAACATCTTCTTTTCATTTTGTTTACTCATTCCCGTTTAGTATACATTTTTTTCCCCCTATTCGACATTTATCCTCTGCAATTGTTACGAATATTCGCCGGCCCAGTTTTTTGTATAATTCAGAGAACTGTATCATAAATAATGACTTGATTAGTTTGCTAATACTATTATCGATATACTTTATGCGAAAGTAATTCAAAACTTGTGATGTATGTTTCTCAATTGAAAGAGGAGAACTGTTGAATTGCATTTATATACGAAAATATGTATACACAAGCGTTTTTAGAAGAAGGGTGGCTGGAAAATGTAAGCTTTATACAATTTTTGAATAAATCGTATTTCTGTAAAAAAAAAAAAGAAAGAAAAAAAACAAACATAGTTGTCTATTTCATTCTATCTTTATCGAATGCTAATCCTTGTTTCAACGTTTTCATAGGTGGAGCCCGGTAAAGGTAGTTCAAATAAGAAACTGCTGAATATAACGACAGAACAGAACAAACCGGCATGTTCAAGCAAATATAGCCTAGAGCGACCTAATAAACGAAAATCAGCCATTTCTTCTCCTAGTACAAGGCAATCCAGCAGCGATGAGGATGAGCAAACAAACTTAATTACGAATGAGAGAAAGAAAACACGATTTGTTGAGACTTCGACCAGAGTACTTCGCCCAAGTACGCATCCGCAGCTTAAAGATCCAATGTCTTCAAATTTTTCGAAACAAGATGCACACAATCTCCTCGAAGATGAAACTATCGATTCCGACGATCCAGATACTAGAAATTTACAGACAAGGTTTAACGAAGAGTTCGAACGTGCGCCGCCATCTCCTGAACTAATTTCCACATATCCAAGAAGAATTGTACCGCCGAACCCTAGAGAAAATATTAAGAAGAAGAAACATAATGTTAGCCTGTCCAGTAAATCGTCGACACATAGTAATGAGAAGCAAAGTCTCATGACCAGAATGCCTAGGAAGTCTAGCTCATTGAATGACGATGACATTTTTATGGAACTAGAGAAAGATAATAATGAGAAGTGTAAAACGAAAAGCGTAGAAATCAAACCGTTACCAATGAAAGGTCTGACGAGTAGATTAAAAGAGCAGTTCATGTATCTGAAGGAGATACAAATCGAGGAGAATAAGAAACAGGAAGCCGCCAAAGAAGAGTCTCAGAGGAGAGAGAACGAAGAGAGAAGGAGAAGAGAGGAGTTCTACAAGACGCACACGGAAGAGAGACAACAGAAATACAAACAACAGGAAGAGATAGAACGGGTCAGAACGGAAAAGAGTATGCAATGGAGTCGTAGGTTGAAGTCAAAAGAAAATAGAGGGAAATCGTTGAATCCGTATGTACAGAAAGTAAGTAAAACTTTGGAGATCGAGGACGAGGACCGATTACTCGAGGTTTGTAAAATATGTTTACCTTGCATTTGTTAAATTTGCAGAGTCATGCTCTGACACGAATTCGCATAATTTTACAGGACACTGATACCTGCATGACTGAACAAATGGAAATCATAGACGGTGGTTTAAATGAAGTAAATTGTCCAATTTGTAACGAATCATTCCCAATCGATAGGATAGAAACTCACGCTGCAGAGTGTGAACAGTACAGCGCTAATAACGACGAAGGAAATAGCAACACGAATTTACAGCAATATAATGGACCGGCAACGAAAAAGAATACCAATTATGATCAAATTCTGATATGCAACGTATGCTCACAGTACAGAACAACTAATGGTATACAATACGAAGAACACGTGAATATTTGCTTGCAGAAACAACACCGCCAAGAGCCATCCCGATCGTACGGTACGATTTTATCGTGACAATCAATCGGTTTTCACCGTCTATGGTGTGTATTAATTGTACCTCTTTTTGGAATACTTTCAGGTAGTGCGACCGTTGAAATTGATAACATTCCTACATCACCTATCCGTTGCTATCGACCTATCAGTGAACAAACTGATTCGGAGATCGATTACAGAGGACAATTCGGTTCGAGCAGTAAAAAACAGATTCATTCTAATAAAAAACGAAAGCGCTTGTAATTGAATCGCGTTTGTATATACGTATCTACATGTTGATATCTTATACAATACACTTTATCATTCAGCTGTACTTGAGACCGAAGTGTTTACGTCTTTCATGGAAAGCTGCTGATTTATAACGAGAGCAACGTTGTAGAGCAACGTATGGGTATTTTGCATTTACGGTTCCATAACCGCGTATTCTCATTGAATTTGTTTTTTAAAGTTATTTACTTTGGGATAGAAAGTATTCATAGGATATGTTGTTCAATTCGAAAGTTACATGTTGCGCGATTCGATGATTACTCGATTATACGATTACATGCTGCGTTCCATTACATTAAGTTAGTTTTTTTTTCGTTTCGCTTGTACAGAATACAAAGCTATATATATAAAAAAACGACAACAACAAATTGTAAGGTCAAAATGCGCCCAATAAATTCTAATGATTGTAAGTGTACAGCCACTTTTGTACCAAAGTTAAGGATGATTAGTTAAATAGATATAACCCATCGAGAGAAGTGAAACTAATAAAAATACAACCACTTGACTTTGATATTCACACACCGCAGCACGTCATTTTATAAAATATTACGTATTTTTCTACCTACGGCAATTATTGTTTATAAATAAAGTGCCAGCAAGATAAATGTAAATATACACACGTCGATCTTTATTAAATCCTCGATTAATTGTGTGGAATAATGGTATACAATCATTCATGGTAACAAGTTGAGTTACATTAACTGCATTGCATTATACAAATAATCTACACTGCGTTGAAAGGATATTAAGATATAACATTTTTGTATGCAATCGATCTTATCATTAACGTCATTGTCTACACTGAATGCGACATTTCGTTCCATTTTAATCAGTATTTCGTACACATAAAAAATAGATAAAACTTTATTATATTTATGCGTAGCTAAAGTGTTTTCTAATTTTATGACACTTTGATATTGCAGCAAAAGTACAATGCAGAGTGACAAAAGCCACTTCACGGTACGTTTGAATTGACAAAGTGTCAGAGAATTTGTTACAAGACTGTATTTGAGTAAATTGATGTTACACTCGGAAGATCATGATTTTCATTGCCGGCTCTTTTAGTATCAAAGGTTATGAGTTTGCAATCGTATCTATTCCGATAATCATACTTAGTATTACAAACATATTGTTTACATTAAATCGTGATAAATAAGATACACGAACTTAACAGATTACGTTCGTGTCATTTGCTTTTTTTTATCCATTAATTCATGCGGCATTTGAAGCGCGTTTAAAAAACTTGAAGCCAGTGGACATCGTCGGCCAGCTACATGTAATTCCTTCTGATTGAAATTCTAAACATTATGAACAACTTTTCAGGATTATTGTTCGCTATACTGCTAATAATCCATGGTGGATTTTCCATAACCTTAGATGGGTCATGGACAGGAATTCTTAAGAATTGTGGTAAGCTATGTTTTTTTTATATTGTATTCATTCATAAAGAACCTGACATTGTTGTCTGACATAAGCCGGGGGTTTCTACTGAAGTGTTCCAATTCTCCTTTACGTGTGAGTCTTTTCGTATTTGTATGTGTCAATTCTTACACGTTTGTTACAGGCAACATTACCACAAATGAATGTGCAAATGGTAAGATATTTTATAATTTTATTAACATATGTATTTCCATTGTTAGCTCAATTAGAGTGAACTACATTTATTGTAAACACAATTTGATATTTATAGTTGTCACATTCGCTGCAACTGTACCAGGTGGAATTTATTCAGATCTAATCAAGGCAAATGTAATTCCAAACAATTTTGTTGGAAGTAACGATGTTAATAATCGTTGGGTTGGTAAACAATCTGTTACCTATGTTAGATACTTTGATGGTAAGCAAATATTTTCACTTTCCGTTTTCTTCTTCCACTTATACCATTTAACGAAATTATTTTGCTTCAAGTGAACGAGTCTTTCTTACAAACTTCCAAAGTAGCATTAGTTTTTCATGGATTAGACACTTTTGCCACAATCACTTTGAACGAACATGAAATTGGGAAAGCCTCAAATATGTTTATACGGTATACCTTTGACGTGACAGAATATTTAAAGGTGTGCAACTATTTCTATCAAGAATTTAGTACCTAACATTGACTTTATAAATTGTGGTGTTTTAGCAAGGGACCAATACGTTGAAAGTTTCCTTCGCATCTCCAATTGAAACTGCCAATACTTTGTACAATGAGCAAAAGTCAAAATATATTGTACCACCGGTATGTGTTCCCTCTGAGTATAATGGAGAGTGTCACGTTAATCACATAAGAAAAATGCAAGCAAGTTTTTCATGGGACTGGGGACCAGCTTTCCCTTCAATGGGCATCTGGTATTCCATAATTTCTCTCTTAAATATATATATACATTAATATCATATATACATTAATTACCAAGACTGAGAACAAGTTAATCAAAACATATTTTCAGGAAAAGTGTAGAATTAATTCCTGTAAATGAAATTTCCGTCGTGGATATTACTGCAGATATATATAAAGGAGAAAATGCTTGGAACATTGTGATAACAGTATTTGGTGAAGTTCCAGAACAAGATTATTACAAGCCTGTACCCTGTCATTTGTCATCTACACTTCGTATTAATGAAAAGTCAAGTATCCATAACTCCAGTACCACTGTCTTCAAGATAGATAATAAAGTCGGCCACACATCAATGTCCCTTAGAGTACCCTTGGTACGTAAATGGCATGGGATATCCTATGATGGTGATTACCATAGATACGTTGTGATAAATGACATTAATAATAGCCTTTATTTCATCATACGATCAGGACCGTGTGCATCAATGGTGGCCGAACGGATACGGCGAGCAATATCTGTACAAGTTATCCGTAACTGTATCAACGTCGAAAGATGTAACGCGGAAAGAAATAAGGATCGGTTTCAGAACGGTTGAACTCGTAGAGGAACCACTCGAGAAAGGATTGAGTTTCTACTTTCGTATAAACGGTGTACCGATATTCGCAAAAGGCAGTAATTTCATTCCAGCCAGTGTTTTACCCGAACTCGGTTCAAAAGATGATACTGTCAGACACTTGTTAATGTCCGCTAAAGAAACACACATGAACATGCTACGAGTTTGGGGCGGTGGTCTCTACGAATCTGACTTATTCTACGATCTAGCCGATGAGTATGGAATCATGATCTGGCAGGACTTTATGTTTGCATGCGGAATGTATCCGACTACAGAAACATTCCTGCATTCAGTTAGACAGGAAGTAATACAGAACGTGCGTCGATTGAAAAATCATCCCAGTGTTGTTCTGTGGGCCGGAAACAATGAGAACGAAGCAGCTCTGTATGGAAACTGGTACAAAACGGGAAGCGCACAAATTTACAAAGATGATTATGTTAAACTTTACGTAGATGTAATAAAAAAGGAAATGGAACAACTGGATAATACGCGGCCTTATGTCGTGTCCAGTCCTAGTAACGGAGCGTACACAGAAAAATATAATTACGTCGGGGAAGATCCATATTCGAAATTCTACGGAGATGGTAAGATACATTTAATTTCTTTCAAACCTAAGATATAGTCGATTACAGAAATCTTCATAGATTAAATGTTACATGTTGCAGTTCATTATTATAACTACATCGATAACGGATGGAATATGCATCGGTATCCACGCGCCAGATTTTCATCGGAATACGGGTTCCAGTCGTTGCCGTCGATTTACACGATACTACCGGCTATAGATGACGGTACCGATTTGAATATAGATAGTATTTTTATGCGGCATCGTCAGCATCTACCGTTCGGAACAGTCTTTATGAAAAGCCTTATTAAAAGAAACTTTCGACTACCGGAGTCTAATGATACTCTGAAAGACTTTATGCATTTCATATACCTAAGTCAGATTAATCAAGCCGTTTCAGTCAGAATACAAACAGAGTTCTATAGGCAAGCCATGTCCGAAGTAAACGAGATTGGTGAAGGCATGACGATGGGGGCTCTCTATTGGCAATTAAATGATGTGTGGCAGGCTCCGTCCTGGTCCTCTATAGGTAAATCATTATAGAACAAAATTTACAAATCATTGTTCCCTCGCTTTTACTTGATTTATATGATCTTTAGACTTTGACGGGCGATGGAAAATGCTACATTACTATGCCAAAGAATTCTTTGCGCCTGTCATTGTAACACATTACATGAAAGGCACCGATTTATCAATTTATATTGTTTCCGACGTTCTAAGTCCGGTGACGAATACCACGTTGGAACTACATCTTTATAAATGCAACAAAATGACACCTATACATTCCCATGTTTACAGGAACATTACAGTAGTAAGTACTTAGTCATGGAACAGTTTAAACCGAATCCTTTATAACAAATACTTGTTCAGGAAGCCAACAGAGCAATTCAAATTCATGACGAGTCATTGACATCGTGGTTCTCGACTACCGAATCACGTTACGAATGTGAATCTGATTCTAACGTGGGGAATTGCATCACAACACTTACGTTGAAAGATAAAGACGGTGTTCCCATTGCTCCAATTAATTATGTATACCCGGCCGGGATATTTAGATACGCCGACGTGCCGATTGCTAACATCTTAGTAAGCATAGCGATGATCTAAAATTATGTAAAGAAGATCGTTACGTTTTATTAACACATGTTTTTGTAACTTAGGTAAAAATCGGTGACAATCACTTACCCGGGAGATACTGGAATTATCCGGACTTCGAAATCGAACTGGTGACGGACAGCATGACATTTTTTGTGTGGCTAGAATCTGGCAATATTCGCGGTCGTTTCTCGGAGAACGGTTTCCACATGTTTGAGAAGACTAAGCGAATTGTTTTTCATTCACGCGAAGCAATCACGCCAGAAATGCTCCGAGAAAATATTAACCTGACCACACTTTCCGATGTTTATAATCCAAACCACATTTCAATCACATCATCGTGAGTCAAACAGCTTAAAGCAAAGGTGAATGATTATTCGTGCTGTAATCCTGTTGGCGAAAAATATGCATCACAATGTAAATAAGCTTCAAGTGCAACAAGGATAAGGAGAGAGATAACAATTAAGCCAATTAATGGATACAGATAGATTGACATATTGGTAAATAATTAATTCATCGATGATGTACAATAATTTATCATTTGATTTAATTAATTTCCATTAAATGTATGCACGACGTTACATCTTGTTCGATACATTAAAACAAAAAGTAATAGTGTTAAATAATCCTGAAGTTGACGTCATGTAAAAAATATAAAAAAATAAATATATGTACACTTATAAAGGGTTTCGCATAAATCGTAGTGTAATACGAGGAATAACTTAATACACTACTTAGTTGACGTTCAAAGTATAGTGAAACATTAACATTAGTTTCATTGAATACGTATCTTCGTATTTCTATATAACTCTTACAAATTAAAGAACAATAATTTATCAAGTTAGTATATAACAAGCGGTAGTTTAAACTCTTTAAAAAACAACAGAAATATCTCTCTCGTACAACTGTAACGCTACTTTATAACACTCGAATTAGACAACATGTTCATAATATTAGTAAGCGTAAGCCCGAGACTTCTTATTACGTAATACGAGAAAAATTTGTATAATCACAATGTTAGCAAAATTGCGTTCTGAAATTGTTTCTTTTTTCAAACGCACGGAAGAATATAACAGCAGATGATACACACAGTGGGGAACGATAAATGCCGCGCCTCGAATATACCGTGTGCCGCGTGTTAAACATTTACAATGGACGATGTAAATCTAACGTTCAGTTGCACTGTAAGATTCATTTAAGGCAATTTTTATTCCACTATCCCTCAGTATTATCTGCGCTTTCCGAGATTCACTCCAACCAACTTTCAATTACACTGCGACAGCAAACAACTCTTACGTCCGTCTACGGAATTAGCGAGAAATGTTAACATTCTTGTCATATTAACGTTTAATCTCCGTATAGGGAGGTAGAACTTCTTGCGACGGAGAATGAAGATACTTCCTGCTCAAATTAATCGCAACCATAATGCAGCATAACAGTAACGGTCCAAAAATTGCTCCTTCGACGCCTAAACAGAATATACCACCTGCTATTGATAAACCTGTTAGGTATGGATGACCACCGCTAAAATGAAGGAATTCATTTGAAATACAATGCAACGAACGTAAAGTTCGATTTTGTATGATAACCGTAGTAATCGTGGTACCCTTTAATCCCTTTGTAGAATTCCGTGACAACAATGTTGCACGGTAGAAAGTGGAACATGAAGAATAAAATGGCAATCATGGGTCCTCGAGTGATCCAAAGTTCCAAGGTTGCTGGGATGCAGGCAAAGTATGCATCGAGGAATGGAACAGCACCGAGTATCGTTGCAAAAGCGGTCGGTAAATAGACGATTTTTACTTGAAACATATTGTGTATGAACCACGTCCACATTCCAAAGAAAGACGCAAGTTTGAAGGTAGCGGCGAATACGCCGATCACTGCCTCTTGTAGCGCGATGGCAAACCTGAAGGCAAACGATATTTCAAAATTTGATATTAATTATAGCGTAGTAATACACAGATGTTATACGATATAGTGCAACGTACCCCTCGATATGAAGATTGCTTGTTAAAGAGAATAAAATATTACGTGACAGAAAATGTTACGGATGCCGCGGTAATGAGAAGATGAAAGACTTACCTGTGGCAACTGATAGGACTAAATACTGTAGTCAGCTCGACAGGTTTATAAGTTTTACTACTGGAATTGAGAAGGTAGAAGAGCGTCGTAAAGAATACCACCTGCGAATTAATATTGTATTATCATGAGATTATTAATTCGGATAAGCCAACCATTTTTTTTAACTTGTATTATTTACCATACTCAGAGCAAAGTTAAGTACAGCAGAACCGCTCATAAGTACAATGTAAAATAATTCTGTGACTAGAGTTAGTATCACCGACATATTGCCTTTCACTATGCCCCAAATAGAATCCAACACGGACACAAAAATTCCGATATTCTCTTTGACGAAATTCTGTATGCTGGTCATGTTGAATAACTCTATTGAAAGGACAGAACGGACGTTTGATAAATGTTTTACCTCTGACAAGATTTTATGAAACTGTAACAAAAGTGAATTTAAATATTTACGTAAAGGTGTTTTCCCGAAGCTTTCCTTAAAGCTTTCCCACACTGTATAAGCTGCTTCTACATTAACAGTCGGCCCGATAAGGTCTGGACTATCACTAGACATCATCCATGCTTGATAAAATCTATCCCAAAGTTCTAAGACCTTTTTCTCCATAAGATCTGCTTTAGTTGGCTCTGTATTTTTTAATAAACCTTTTACGCCGTCGGAAATTGCGGTTCGACCGTATGTATACGCATTATCCAACACGCTGTTAACCGAGTCTTCCCATTGATCTGGTAGCCAATCAATGTCCGGATTATTCATTAAAGAGGAATTTAGTACATCTCCAGTCATTTGTATCAGATGTATCCCTTCGGCGTAAACCTATTAAATTGCAGGTAATGTGTCGAGAAATTCTATACTTGATTTAAAGTAAATATATATGCTCGTCTCACCTGTATCGTTATAAAAATAGACGTGCAAGTTGTAAATACAACAAGTCCTAACATTACAGCAACGGTTGCGACAGAGTCAACGGACGCTTTGAATCCCTTGGTTAGTTTCTCGTCGATTATAAGCCCTATTTTATATAAACCTCTAACATTTGCTGGCAAGAGGGCCTGATGACGTTCGAAGCACCATGTCTTAATCACCTGTATCACAGAGTTACATTGACTTGCTATCACCTTCCAAACCCCAAAATAGCTTCCCAGTTTCTTGATAATATAAACAGCTATAGGTATAATCAGAATATATATCATCCATCTATGTTTCCAAAAAAGCATTCCGATACAAGCATACAGGGCTCCATACATGTATTTGTCATTATCAACTTTATCATCTTCAACATCCATAGACATTCGTAATTCAGTTTTTAATCTTCTTAAGAGGTAACGATCACGAAGTCCTGTATGACCACCGAAGGGTACATCCGAAGTAGGCCTTGATTTGCTCGAAGCAGCACCAGCATCCAGCGACATTGACTTTTTAGATAATTTAGTATTGGAAAAAACATTTTCTAATACCGGGGCAGACGCGGTTCTTGTTGTTTTCTCTTCGATATTTGTCTGATCTTCTGTCATAGCATCTACAAAACTGTCCACAGATTTTTCACTTTGGAGGGGTGTTAATACATCTTCTTGAATATTAATAACTAAGTTGTTGGTCAACGCAAATCGTATCGCCTCCATGAATGTCATGTGTCTCCCTTCGAATTCCTCATTATCCATAATAAGTGCGACTTCATAGATAAATCCTATTATGTATAGCAACTGGAGAGATATAAATATAATCACTTGGTACATGTCCAACACATTAGAAACATAGAGACTAATCATAAACCATATAACGAACGATGTATAACGAAAATGAATAGAATTCTGTGGTGTCCAATAAATATACAATATGATTACGTATCCAATGAGAATCGTAGCGATCTGAAAGAAGAACAATTAATATTATCGCCTGTGCTTTACAAATAAACATATAAAACTATCGTTATATTTTATTACCGTGAAGATGTTACACGTTGTTATAAAGAATCCAAAAACAGCATTATGCATCATGCAGATCCGCCAAAGTAGGCACGTAAGTATAGTAGGAGTATAATAATATAGACCGAGACCGAACATTGCCACCAGTGATACGCAGACAATGTACTTAATGTGTAACCATAAAAGCGATCCCAAACTTTCGGAGACCTTATCTACTATCTGTACAGGTAGTAATGTCAGATTAATGATAAGCGGCGTACGGGACTCTTCTGTCTTTTCGAACCATGATTGTACAGCGGTGGCTAACGAGTATTTAAATGGAAAAAGAACAGATCCACATAACAGGGCCCAGACCAAAGGTTTCACAAACGGACTTAATATAACATACAACCCGTAACCGGCCATAGAAATCAGGCACAACAGAAAAAGTGCCAGGGCATTGTAAATTCCTTGTTTCAACGCGTTCTCGTGTACTGCGCTGAGGCCCGACAACATGTTGAAGAGGTTATCCATCGGCGAGCGAACACTGCTTTCCATAATGTATATGTAGTAGATTTCCTTTTCATGCGCTTTTCATTCAACTGTCAAACGTTGTACCGTCCAATTAATAAGAACATATTAAAAACTATGGATAGTGCGGGTTATTTTAAACATGTTTAAAGTGACGAAACAGAGGGACCATTTATGGGGCTACACCACCATCAGGGAGGGCAAGCTCTTATGGAAAAATTAAACTCAAGTTACGCCGACTTAAGATCCAGGACTGGCAGGACCGGTTGTACTTTTGTAGGACAGTTGTACTTTTCGAAATATTCACGTTTCGCCAAAATCTGACCGCGAAAAATCCTGAATTATAGCCTTCAGATTATCGTGGAAATGGAAATTTTCGAAAAGTACAACTATTATACATTGTTCTGGCGTAGAATTTCCTAACTAAATCAATGGCACAAGTTTCAGCTTGCTATCTGTAAAATTTGCACAGCATGTCCTGTCTACTCTTATGGGTGGTCTGTGGTATAATTTAAGTAATTCCTTAATATTAAGTAACATTATTAATACGCACAGACTATAGTTTCTATACCCTCGGTCATCTTAGACTCGAACCCAAAATGGTAACGTTGCTACTCTTCACGACGGTAACATTGTTAATACGCACAGACTATGGCTTCTATAACCTCGGTCATCCTAGACTCGAACCCAAAATGGTAACGTGGCTACTCTTCACGACGGTAACATTGTTAATACGAACAGATTATAGCTTCTCTACCATCAGTCATCCTAGACTCGAACCCATAATGGTAACGTTGCTACTCTTCACGACGGTAACATTGTTAATACGCACAGACTATAGCTTCTCTACCCTCAGTCATCTTAGACTCGAACCCAAAATGGTAACGTTGCTACTCTTCACGACGGTAACATTGTTAATACGCACAGACTATGGCTTCTATAACCTCGGTCATCCTAGACTCGAACCCAAAATGGTAACGTGGCTACTCTTCACGACGGTAACATTGTTAATACGAACAGACTATAGCTTCTCTACCATCAGTCATCCTAGACTCGAACCCATAATGGTAACGTTGCTACTCTTCAAGACGGTAATATTGTTAATACGCACAGACTATAGCTTCTCTACCCTCAGTAAGAATATGATATATAAGAGTAAATGGTAAGAATATGATATAGAAATAACAGATTGTACGCATTAGTAATGTGCACGATTAAAAGTTATTACTCATTTCAATATATATTAACACATAATTTCTATGATTTACAGGACTCTTTTCACGCGGTACCCTGCGAAACAGCAGCGACTTAGAATGGATTCGTCCTAACAAGAATTATTTATAACGATTACTAAATTTAAGGGAATTACTTAAGTTATATTAATAGTACGTGAAATTATGTAGTTTTATCATGTATATTACACGTATTACAACATTAATAAATACTATGTATTTGGTAAAAACTGAGTCTTCATTTATAACAATTATTCCTATCCTTTCCACTTATGCATTAGATTAATTTATAAGTTCCGCGTCAGGGGTGGGAAGTAAAAGTTTTGCGTGGAATTTATGCTTAAGTTTTATATATCGGATGACCTTGAAAATGATGACGTCACAGGGCCGTACTCGTGCCACCTCCTATGCTATCATATTCTCCTGGTAGATAGACGAAAATTCCGAAATATTAGTCTAAGACTGCAAAACTACCAAAGATCGCGTGACCTTGAAACTGATGACGTCACAGGGCCATACTCGTGCCACCTCCTATGCTATCATATTCTCCTGGTAGAGAGACGAAAATTCCGAAATTTTGATCTCTGAACGTAAAATTTTCAAAGATTGGATGACCTTGAACTTGATGACGTCACGGCCGAAAGCGTGCCACCTCTTATGCTATCATGTTCTCCTGGTAGAAATTCTGAAATCCCGTCAAATTTAAAAAATTTTCCGAAATCTGGACTTTGTAACAGGATCACATGACGTCATAGGAGGTGGCACGAATTTCGCGGATTCTTGGAAATGACGTCACAGTTCCAGGAATTTCCGCGAATTAATTCGCGGTCCGGATTTCGAAGTCAGAACGAAAAATTTCAGAAAATCTGGACTTTGTAACAGGATCACATGACGTCATAGGAGGTGGCACGGAGTTCGCGGATTCTTGGAAATGACGTCACAGTTCCAGGAATTTCCGCGAATTAATTCGCGGTCCGGATTTCGAAGTCAGAACGAAAAATTTCAGAAAATCTGGACTTTGTAACAGGATCACATGACGTCATAGGAGGTGGCACGGAGTTCGCGGATTCTTGGAAATGACGTCACAGTTCCAGGAATTTCCGCGAATTAATTCGCGGTCCGGATTTCGAAGTCAGAACGAAAAATTTCAGAAAATCTGGACTTTGTAACAGGATCACATGACGTCATAGGAGGTGGCACGAATTTCGCGGATTTTTGGAAATGACGTCACAGTTCCAGGAATTTCCGCGAATTAATTCGCGGTCCGGATTTCGAAGTCAGAACGAAAAATTTCAGAAAATCTGGACTTTGTAACAGGATCACATGACGTCATAGGAGGTGGCACGAATTTCGCGGATTCTTGGAAATGACGTCACAGTTCCAGGAATTTCCGCGAATTAATTCGCGGTCCGGATTTCGAAGTCAGAACGAAAAATTTCAGAAAATCTGGACTTTGTAAGAGGATTACATGACGTCGTAGGAGGTGGCACGAGTTCGGCCCTGTCACGTCATCATTTTCAAGGTCACCCGATCGTTGATAATATTACATTTTCTGATATCGTTTTGCTAACATCGAGACTTTGTAACGGGAACACATAATGTCACAGGAGGTGGCACAAAATCCTCGTTGTTCACGGATCATCAAAGGTTTGTTTTACGACTAAGAGTAAAGGGTTTAAAATTACGAAACTCGTGATATACCATAAATACGATTTATTCAAAGACATGTAACTTACAATACAAGACCTGCAGTCTATAGGTTAAATATAATAATTGGTAAAAGTCTATAGGCTAGATATAATAATTGGTAAAACATATACTTCATAACTTATACGCTAAGTGTCTTAAATAATCCATCACATAAACTAGAATCACTGCACTTGCTGATCGTTGCTTCAGATAGTTTCTGCAATACTGTTTCCATCTGTAAACACACAAAGAAATCGATTATTTAATTAGCCAATTTATATTTACCAGTGAAAAAGTTTGGCAACAAGTAGGACGATCATCGATCGTTGTAAACACCAGAGTTAGGAAGGCCCTGGAGGTTCCATTGTATGTTAAACGATGCATACAGCCAAAAATGTTTATCTACGTCAACGAAGTGCAGTAAATCTATTGAAATTCCAACGTGTCGGTAACTCAGTTTCCGAGCACGCACCCTTATCAAGTGCAAGGTCTATCATCACACAGACGAGGTATTGAAGGTATTGATCCAATACCTCGTTTGTGCCTCGCTGTGTTCTCGGACATCCTAGACTCGAACCCAAAATGGTAACTTTGTAACCCTTCACAATGGTAACATTATTAATACGCACAGACTATAGCTTCTATATCCTCGATCATCCCAGACTCGAACTCAAAATGGTAACGTTGCTACTCTTCACGACGGTAACATTGTTAATACGCACAGACTATAGCTTCTCTACCCTCAGTCATCCTAGACTCGAACCCATAATGGTAACGTTGCTATCCTTCACAATGGTAACATTTTTAAAATTCACGTTTTCCGTCGGCATTCGCTCAATTTTACAGATAGCGAGCTGAAACTTGTGCCATTGATTTAGTTAGGAAATTCTACGCCAGAACAATGTATAATAGATGTACTTTTCGAAAATTTCATTTTCCACGAAAATCTGAAGGCTATAGTTCAGGATTTTTCGCGGTCAGATTTTGGCGAAACGTGAATATTTCGAAAAGTACAACTATTATATATTGATCTGGCGTAGAATTTCCCAACTAAAACAATGGTACAAGTTTCAGACCGCTATCTCAAAAATTAAGTAATTGAGAACCAAAAAACTGTCACAATTTGACGATTTTTCGCGACTTTTGTTATTCCTTCGTCATTTCCGCAAATGTTTAGATATCGACCTGATTCTTTTACTGTCTTATTCGGATTTGAATTCCGTGTCCAAAACGTCCAGGATCATTTGAATAGCTCAACTTGACCATTTGGTTGCAGTTTCGCTGATTTGAAGTTTATGCGTAATGGTGGGAGAAAGTGGTGCCATCTAAAAACTGTCCGTCTGCTTGAAACTGAAACGGGCGTCCAAACTTTTACTACGGAAGTATCCTTCCCCTGCCCCTGACCGACCGCCGTACACCACCATACACCGGCACTTTGACGTATGGTGGGCTGTACCAGCCTGCACTACATACATACATACATCCTACATACATACATACATATGCATGCGTAACATGGAGGCGCAACGACAAATGTCTGTCCAGCTGTGTCGGCATGGTCACTTTCCACTGGGGCGACTGTCCCGGGAAGCAAGAATTCACACAAATTGATTTCATTCTCGAGATAAGATCGAGCACCTGACAATGTTCAACGATGATTTACATTGATTCGTGATCATTGCACATTGCGCCCACTCGACCACATTTAATTTATAGACTAATGGAACGCAGAAATGGAAAGGACAGGAATAGTTGTTAGAAATTAAAAAACTCAGTTTATACGAGCAGCAGAACGTTACATGATACAATAGAAATGATACATAAAAGATTTGACAAGCTACGAGTAACACTACGTCATGTTTGAATAGTTTTTTCCGGGAGTATTTAAACCAGCTACTCGCTAGTCGCAGGTGGTGTCCACGGTAGCTGCCGATCTTCGCATCAGGTGTACGTGACACGTGAGACGCGACACTCCGGTGCAGGTCCCGTCTTCTGTGGTTAGGTAGATCACCGTGTCGCAAATACGTATCAAGCTCGCTGGTTTTCCCTCGGAAGATGGACCGGGGCAATGTATCCGTGGATTTTCGCTGATAACACGAATCACGTAGCGTCGTACGCAATGATTTATCCGGCCCGTTTCCTCGACGAGATACCTCTTACATTTCTTCTTTTATATAAATAAAGATGCGGAAAAATTCTGTTAGTGGCGAGTTTGCATCTCGTTCCCGGCGCTCTCGTCGCGTGAATCAATTCGATGATATACATATAATACATACATATGCGGTAGGGACATAAAAGAAACAACCGAACGTTTCGAATAAATTTGGTATGCTAAAAGTATTCGTGGTGGCAATTGCCCGATAAATTGTTCTAACGAGCATAGAGGACAGAGTCAAAGTATCGCTGCAGTTGGGGGTGAGAAAATGGCAAATGGCTTTTCGCTGGGTAAGGTGTTGATTCTTCGCTTGGACAATCTACAAGTAAAGAAAGCTCTTATCGGTCTGGCAGAAGTTGGACAAAAGGAAAAGTTTCCTTCACTCGGTTAGCGACGCGACGAAGAACGATGTTGCCATAAAGTCAAACAGGAGGAATCGGTCGAGGAACGAAGCGGGATCAAGGACGATCAACTTAATAACTTACTAAATGTATTATGGCGATAGAAGGTCGCGTGCGCACGACGCGTATTTGGTTCTCTGTCAGGTAAAACAGCCCAGCCTCGACACGCTAAACAAGTGTGAAACAAAGAATGGAAGCATCTCGACAGACGCCCTAAGATCTAAGCTGTTCTCCATAAAGGCTAAACAGACGTTAGAGGGGAAATATTTGCGCAAGTGTCCGTTTTGTCTGTTAGTCGGCGACGAAGAACGTTGAACGTTGAACGTTTTCACTGGGGCGTACATATGTATGTACGTATACATGATATTTACATAGTCGGATGCAACGCATCGTTCGCGTTTCGAGGTATTCGAAGGTTCCTTTGCGTTTGTTCCTCGATAGAAAATGGAACGTTGGACCAATCTTCGTTCCTCCTTCCCGCGGTGTCCGGCTCTGTATCTCTAGCCGCGTCCGTCTTCAGGTTCGTTTCTATTCTGTCCAGCACGGTCTTTTGTGCGTTCCGTAAGACAGATGCATCGGTCGTCTCGTGACCCGCGTCTTTCCTAATCGAATGTGAAAAGGCAAGACATTGAGAAGGTTTCCGGTCATCGGGGTTCCCCTCGAATTCCGTGGTAAATGAATAAAAACAATTACGAACGTGTATCTGTTCTCCGAGGGAAGAAACAGCGACTTCGGACAGTCCTTGAAATAGGGCCAACACTCGCCATGGAATTTCCCTCTGTTCTCAGCTTCGACGTATTCTTCGAGAAGGCTTGCGAACGGTGATTTGCTAGCCCTAAAAGTGAACATCGTCCGCTGAAGCCCATCGTTCGCGGCCGTTTACTCGTAGCGAACTTACGTGAAAAACAACCGAAGCATTTCTCCTATCAAGCCAAAGTTGCTCAGCGAGTGGCCCTGTACCTCGCAGATAGCCCTCAGGAGGCACGCCTTTCCGTTCATGCCGAAGTTGCCAAGCATGTCTTCGGCGGTGCCGTAGAGCAGGGCCCTTTCCCCGCCGTGGAACGCATGAAACATTTCGTTCGCCGGCCGATCCGCTTCTCGCTTGACAAACGCCGCGACGAACTCGGCTTTGCTCGCGAGGTGCTCGCTTCCAGACCTAGCGCCCTCGAATCCGGACGATAGCACGCCATACGGATTCTCGTTGTCCGTCAAACCGAGCTTATCGAAATCGACTGAAACCACGTATACATATACGATACCGATACGTGCTTACGTATCGGTTAAAAGTAATCGCATACTCACTGGTGAACGGTAGACTGATGGTCATGTTACTGAGAAATCCGCGAGGCGGATATCTGACAAAGGGTAGGGCCAAAGTCGGTGTGATCGTCATCACCGTGCCCGGTGGCAAAGCTATCCTACCGTCGTTCGTTATCCAAAAGAATCTTTTTTGCCGCCGATGACACGATGCATGCTCGAAGAGAAGCAACAGGATCAACCCAAGCAACGTCCGTACTCTGCGTTCCCTTTCCATGCTTCGCTTCCACCAACAGCGTAGTACCTGCTCGAGTACGAGATCGGCGAAACGATCGTCAGATAACGCGATAACGATATCTATCGCGATCGATGAATCGACGCCGATCTAAGAATCCGTACCTTTACCCGTCTACTTTTCGATTCCGTTCCTCGCTGGTTCTCGCTATCTAGGGCTAACTTTCCGATATGCCTCGCGCGTTTCCTTGCGATTCACGGCCACGCGGTTTCATCGGTAGCTGAAAAATGCGGAAACGAACGTAAAACGAAGCGAACGAAGCGAACGAAGCGAACGAAGCGAACGAAGCGAACGAAGCGAACGAAGCAAACGAAACGAAACGATACGATACGAAACGAAAGGAAAGCGGGTTAAACGTAGAATAGCATAGAAAGGATCGCGAATTAAGGAGATTCCCGTTAGACGTACACGCATCGCGTATGTTGCCCGCTGTCCGCTGATATTCCCGTGTACGTACACGCGAGTTACGTTAACATCGAAATCGCGATGTAGGGCGAATCACGTTTAAACACACGATATCTACCTGACCATTTTCTATTACACTTACGATACTTGATCGTCGACAACGGTCCTCGATCGTTTAACATACCTACTCTTTGTTAAAGAACAGAATCTGATACGTATGTGAGAGAAGCAGACAGAGAGAGAGAGAGAGAGAGAGAGAGAGAGAGAGAGAGAGAGAGAGCTTTGTCGAGGGTTCCGCACGAATGTACAACGTCACCTGTTTCACGCGACACAATCTTTTTAATCGATAATTTCACTTTCAAAAATATCACTCACCCTTCCGCCGGTTTCTCGACTCGACTCGCGAACGAACAATCAAACGGATAACGAGGCGAATGGTCTCTCGATGTCCCGAAAGCAAAAGCCGAAGACGATGTAACGTGTTCGGCATTCTCAGCGAATCGAGCCGGGACGAAAAAGAAGAACGAGCGGTGCTTCGAACGTCGACGCATCGAATACAAATTTTGACCCGTATACGTTCGCCTTTGCCGATCGACGTCGGTACCGAATCGTATCAGTCCCGACGCACACATTTTTCTGTTCGAACCGTTAGTCTGTGCCGCGAAACCGGGTCGTGCTACTCAAACGATCGTTACGTTTCCGTTTCACCCTCTCTTTCCCTCTGCTTCGCCGTATTATCGTTATCCTCCGATTTCCCTCCCTCCCCACTACCGATCGATCTTTCTTTCTCCTTCTTCCCCTATCTCACACACACGGTTCTGTCTTTTACAGGTTTCTTTTTTCACCGACTGCATCCACCTGTTTGTTACTGCTTCTTTGCGTAAACGTGCCTCTCGAGCTTCCATTCATCGACCATTTGTCCAAACGTTTTAATTCTAATTGACCTTTGCGCCAAAAATGATGTCCGACCGGAGGATGCCAGTTGAAAAGAATGAAAAAATGAAAGAACGAAAGAAAGAAAGAAAGAAAGAAAGAAAGAAAGAAAGAAAAAAAGAAAGAAAGAAAGAAAGAAATATAAGGAAGACGCGATATATTCCTACAAGGAGGCTGGGCGGAAACGGCAACCGATCGCGACAAGTAACCGAACGAGACTCGGTCGAACCAACCGATCGATGGATCGTAAACGTACAGATTACACGTTTACACTGTTTTCTGCAAAAATACTGAAAGATTCCTGACCCAGTGGCTTCTATACGTGGAATTAACGGTAGACTCGTCGCTGGACGGTCATACGTTTACGCACAAAATTTGATCGGCCTCGATCTGACTCGCACCGGTAACTCGTCGTGTCCTCGGACACTGGCGAAAAACAATCAAACGCGTTTCGATACATCTTCACCTCGTCACGATTCGAAATCGTTTACACGCGATTGCAATACCGGCCGGACACGTAGAACACGGCGAAAACGAACCAACGGTTTTTGACAATCAAACGAAAATGTGCACGTACGCGTGCAGCGGATTACATCCAAAGGTATTATGAATATGGAGATGTGTTGCTCGCGACTTGACTCGAACATCCAAAGATGCGAAAACTTGGACGATGATAGAGTCGAGGCTACGGCCCAAATACCGGAGGAACTGATCAACTTCCAGTTCAGCGGCAGGACTCGGCTTTGAAACCAGTCACAAGGGTCTATCTTGTTTTCCAACACGTGCGAGTATATGTTAAGTCTCCTAACGTCTTCCGCGGCACGTGAGAGGTCACGTCTTCGTCAGACGCGACCTCCTGTAAAGATTCTTCGTTCTGTGCTTCTCGCCGGAGGACGACGGGGAAAGAAAGAAAGAAAGAGGCAGAGAAAGAGGAGAGCAAGAAAGAAAGAAAAACATACAGGGACAGAGAGAGAGAGAGAGAGAGAGAGAGAGAGAGAGAGAGAGAGAGAGAGAGAGAGAGAGAGAGAGAGAGAGAGAGAGGAGGAGGAGGAGGAGGAGGGGGTGGGAGAGGAGGAGGAGCAGGAGGGGGGGAGGCTGAGAAGGACAGAAAACGACGGTGAAGAGGACAAAGAAAAAGCCGAATACCGAATCGAAGAAGAGTAAGTACAACGCCAGGTGGACGGATAGCGATTAACGAAACTGAACGCAGAAGGAATAATGAACCGCGACACGCGGGAAACGTACCTTTTGATTCGTTTGTTTGGAAGCGGCGTTGCAAGCGGCGCGAAGAGGAACGGTCGTCGTACGATATGTGGGCTAATTTAGTTGCACACTGATTAACAGAGGCTATGGCATCGTTGCTTCGCCGGATGCGCATTGCTCTCGCGTTAACGTCATTCGCGATAGTATCCGTGCAGACGTTGCCCTTTTTCCGAAACCTTTACTTCTCGATGTCACGTTTAGCCAACGACAAGAAGGGCTCGTCGTGCCACGTGAATCCAGAGCCTGGAATCGATGTTCCAGAATTTAGCCGTCGGGTCGTCAGTTTGCTCGGCAGGTTTTCCCAAGCTTTCGATTCGTTAGAGATGCCAGCCGAGTGTCGATGCGATTCTATATCTGCGCACATGGAAAACGTAGAACCGTCGGTGGTCAACGACTAACAGTTCAGCGAGTGAACGAGCGACGCGCGCGAGTATCATCGCGAATCTGTCTGCGAATCGGCTTCTGCTTTTCGTTCTTCGCTGGAACCTCCTTTCTCATCTGCGACCGTTACGCGTTCCTTCCCAACCCTTTCTTCGATCATCCCGCGTTTTCCCCTCTAGCGTTCCAACTGCGTATCACTTGTCGGGGTGCATTTCTTTTCAATTGACAGGCTAAAATTCACAACGTACTTTATTGTAAGTCTGCGAATCGAACAATACGTAAATACAATACTACTAATCTTAATTTATTCGGGGCAACCGCGGCGACCGAGCTAGCACCTCGCCTACCTTCTCGCACCGATGTCGCGAACCAACCAAGGAAAATTCATCTTATAAACGCAGGGCTAAGCGTATCTGTTCGACGACCGAAGCAATATTCGTGCTTTTAACGATAGCATTAGGTGTAGGGCAAAGGGAACAGGGAAAAGAGCAGAGGGCAGAGGGCAGAGGGCAGAGGGCAGAGGGCAGAGGGCAGAGGGAGGCAGGGCTGAAGGGTATAGAAAGCGCAAAACCAGATTAATAAAGGGTCCTTGGTAGATCGAGCGACAAGGTAGAGCGTCGACGAAGACGCGAAGACGCGAAGACGCGAAGACGCGGTGACGCTCGTGCTCGTGCTCGTGCTCGTGCTCGCGGCACACGACATGCAACGTACCTGGTACACCCAATGCGTACATATAGGGAAAAGGCAAAAACAATACGCAGACTCATCGCGAAAAATAGTTAATAACGCATCTGTAAACAGAATTTCTCTTTAATCGATAGTGAGCGATAGTAACGTTTACAACCGTGTACCGTCCTTTTTTATGGCACTTGTACGTACACATATGTAATTAGAGGAAAAATTATCATCATTGAAATGTAAATTCTTTCACAAACGATCTTTTCGCCCCACACTCATCTCGAGAATCAAATTCCTTTTCGTCACTATTAGATATACATTATACTTTGCACACTTTCACTTTCTTTTGTTTTCCTTATATTTTTCGATACGTACTATACTCGCGGCATTTCGTAAAATAGAATAAACCGGATAGTCGAACGACCAACACACGGCTACGTATTTGACGGTGCGTATTACGCGCAGTGGAGGCACGTAAACTAGTGGCGATCACTGCGAATAGATCATCGTTCGAACTATGAATTTTTCTGTGGAAGACTATTCGGTACAATCAACGGCTTCCACTAAACGTGTATACCGACGATCCATCTTCAAATTATTCGCTCTGAATTCATCTTCCGTTACATGTTCCCTTTCCCTTTCGATTATAACATTTTCTCGAAAAAAAGAAAGTCGGCTCGTTGAAGCGAGAATAGAAACGGTACGGTTTCGTTCCGTTCTTTTTCCCGTCGAACTTTTCGAAAGAAAATTATCGGACACTACTAGAAATAATTCGATCAACTAGGCAAACGTTTCTACACCGATTATTCTTAACGATTATTTTATCGGTACGCATCTAACACGTCCGAAGAAGGCACCCATATTGCTTTTCCATGTTAATTGTAGAGACAACATTCAACGATTTTGGCGTACGTACTCTCACTTTTTGAACCTATCTTTCTTTCTTTGTATAGTTTGTTCTTTTGTTTCATCTCTCTGTGCTTTCCAGCCTTCCTACTGTCTTTCCTCATCCCCATCGCTTCAAACCCAACGTTTACCTGATTTCTCGTCCGGTCGATAGAGCAAAGTTTAAGTGATATAGGAACTTTCAGGATTCGATGTTTCAACGCGGACTGCTGATCAGGTTTATGTAAGGTTTGCACACCATCCACAGGATATTACGAAAGCAAACCACTTCGATCATCGATTGAAACACGATTCGTTGTATTCCTCGTTGGTTTTTAAATAGGTTGACACGGAGAAAAGTCTCGGATCGAAAAGGATTGCTTGCCACCGGTATTCCTTCGCAATCAGAGAGAGAGAGAGAGAGACATTGCTACTGGTGTTGTAATTATATTTCTCGTCTTCGTCGTCGTCGTCGTCGTCGTCGTCGTCAACATCTTAACTTCTGCTTCTATTAGAAATTATATGTATGTCTAAAGATACCTATCCACCAATGTTTAAAAACTAACCAACTTCGTAGACGATTTTCTACGCTTAGAGATTTAATAAGAAACGTGGCGAGTTCCCAGTGAAATTGAAACGAATAGTCAAGGTGAAAAGATGTGGGCAACAGTCAACGAAGTTGGTCAGGTTTTCAAACTGCCAGTGAACCCGTAGCTAAAGAGTGCATTAGCGATCGTAAGGCGACCCCGCAAACAACGAGTGATCGCGATATTAAAATAAATTCAAATAGCATTTTGTACATCGAACTGGTTTGTTTGATTTTGAACACTGTGTCGGTCTGGCTCGCGCATCGATGCGCGCTTGCGTCTACATTTCTAGAATCATACTTGCATTTGATATACAGTGTATAATATAATAATATGTATATTATAATAAAGAAGAAACGCGCGGTGAAACGCGTTTGATTAGGCACGATTTTGTTAACATTTTAACATATCAACATTTTCTCTTTCATTCGCACGGACACACGCTAAACAAGGTAACGCTCTCTTTGCGGCATTAGCGAGTCGTCTACTCGAGAAATTTACTCTTATAGGACTTAATTATCGATTAAGATACAACTAACGATTAAGTAAGTCTTTGGCGTTTGTACCAACGATTTTCTCTACGCGCGGTTCGGTTTATACTCTGTATTACCCACGAATCTTATGTTTTACGTCTTACGTCTTACGTCTTACGTCTTACGTCTTACGGATATAAGCCTATACATACGTATCTATGCATCTTAGCAGAGATATAGATATCTGTGCACACCTTATGTTCTGTCCCCCGTTCGTACTCAAACTCATCCTATATGGGCAAATGGCCGGAAGCTTTCCTACGTATTGCTATCGCGATACCAGACGGATCAGCTGCTAATTTCTGGTTTCGTATTTGGTATGTGCCATTGATATTCAATATTTGATGTTTCGTGCTTGATGCTTGGCTAATCGAATTGCTAAAGATCCGAGGGAAAAGAACAAAAGTCGATCATCGATCGCGTAAACGTACCGGTACACGGATTTCTTGTTGCATCTCGCCAGTCTTATCCGTGTCCAGATTTGATATTCCTATTAACTAACTAGCGCGCAGTAATCGCATGTATTAATGACAGCAAGGAGAAAACTAAAAAGGATCTGTACCAACTGTCGTACATACGGTCGAAACGTTTTCTAAGTACAGAAAAATAGCTCCGAAAACAACTCAAAAGGAGAAGTTACACGCGTACATGCATGCACGCAACGCTAATGCGACACGGAACCCAAGAATCAGCAAAACATCGCGATGGACGGCTAATCTTGGCAGAAAAAAAAATCAAAGAAAGTCGGGATAACCATTGAGGCTCACTCTTATTATTATTGTCCCTTAAATTAAACGCTATTGAGCATCGAAAAGCACCGTTTCGAGCATGCGAACGTCGATTCTACCTTCTCAATGAACACTCTGCGGGATCGGTAGGCGATCTCTTTGTTTTTCTTTTCCTTTTCCTTTTCCTTTTCCTTTTCCTTATTCCTATTCTTTACTTTTACCTGCTCTTTTCCGTTTCCTATTTCTCTCTCTTTCTCGAACTGTTTGGCACATAGATTCGCAGTGACACGTTCGAATTTTCGACGTATGCACTTGACAGATTTAATCGGGCAACTCGTTCGCGATTATGATTGCGGCAGACTTCTTTGTTTATAAAAGCTTCGCCATCTCGAACGCGTCCTCCGAACGTTATAGCTTTAAGAATCCATCTATTTTCTATTTTTCATCTCCAAGTCGAAATTGTCTGATGGATGGAGATACATCGAAGGCCACGTAATGTCGAATTCAGTCGGATTCGCTCGTCTCGGTGATGTTACGCGTGTTTGTACGCGGAAGGGAATAACGCGTCGAACACGAGGGCTATCCATACAGAGCGTAGGTAGATATGTGAGAATAGATATTCAGAATCGATTCCAACACGTCGAAAGAAAACAAGTATCGTAAAGACGGATCTGTAAACCGTTCTGTATCTTGTATGTACGTTGTTTTAGTCGAACAAGTATTTTCCTTCTTTCGATGCGTAGAATCGATTTTGAAACCACGGTACACTTCGGATACACCCTCTGTAATATAGTAGGAAGTGATCTGGGTACAGGAAAGAACGGTGGAAAATATGGGAAAGGATGGGAGAGCTGGAGCAGCGTGTAAGGATGAATGCTGGGTTAGGTAATTAGGTGGTTAGGTGGTTCGGGAGAGGGGGGAGGAGGAGGAGGAGGAGGAGGAGGAGGAGGAGGAGGAGGAGGAGGAGGAGGAGGGGGAGGGGTTAGACGGGTACGGCAGCCTCGCGCTCCTTTTCCTGCTGACGTACGGCGACGGCAGCCTCGACGAGCAGGTACAGGCATTTGAACTTGTCCTTGTCCTCTTCCGGAGGGGTCGGCGGCGGTGTCTCGTCCGTACGCCGCGTAGGGCTATGCGTACTGTACACTTCAGTTTCGTGTTGCACATCCGGAGTCTGAATGAGATGCTGCCTAGGCGCGCTCCAATAAGCGGCCTCGTTGCCCATGGACTCGTCGTCGTCTCTAAACAGGGAAACGAACACGTCTAGAGATTCGGAACGAAAGACGATAGAGAAAAGGTGTAGTAAATGGAAATCAAGTATCGGTGCGTACCCCCGTCGCGCCGGATGTGAAATCGCTTCCTCGTAAGTACCAAGCTGCCCGACGTTTTGCTCGACTTTTGTCTCTGAATACGGATACACGATTACACTCGGCCATTGGGTCGACGGTCGTTCCTCCTCGCTGTGAGAACTGCTCTCGTAGTCGTTTGGACTGTCCTCCTCGCTTCTGTAAAACCATCGAATCGTTCGTATTCCTTGGCTTCTGCCGCGTTCTCCGTTCAAGATCAGATCGAACGAACGAAGCTGCTAAAGAAGCACAACACAACGCAACGCAACGCAACGCAACGCAACGCAACGCAACGCAACGCAACCAGTACTCACCGATACATCAGGCCCACGGAATCCTCGTAATCGTGATCTCTGCTACGTTTCGGCGCGCTCATGCCGGCCAACGAGTCCCAATTTTGACTCGACCTAGCTCCGCCGAGGCCTGACGATTGCTGGTGACTGCCAGCCGGCATCTTTTTCCCGCGGCGCGATATCGTGTACTGCAGAGGATCGTGTCCCTCTCTTCGAATCATCTCCGGCAATATCCGTCGTCTAGCGTTTATAAACCAGTTGCAGACCTACGGCAGATCCGACACGCAATTGGTACGGTAACGACGAATCGTTCGAAAAGCGCAACATCAAACAGAAGATTAACAAACACTGAGAAGACTAGAAGGAGAAACATTGTACAACCGGTAAAACACACCCACCTGGAGAACCGTGAGGTTCGCTTCTTGGCTGAGCGTAAGCTTTTCGCTGTCGCTCGGATACGCGTTGTACCTGTGCTCGTACAGCCATCGTTTCAAAATCTTGACAGAGTGCTTCGGCAGGTTGCCTCGACGCTTCCTTACGGAATGCGTGCCCGAGTGGTGCAGGATCCCGGAGTGGACCTTGTTTCGCGAATCGTGCTCCGCGTCCGACCCGCTCTGATCGTCGTCCGTGCTGCTGGACGACGGGAAACGCTCCCGAGCTGAAACCGAACGCGATTCCCATCAGAAGGTCATTTCTCTCGCTCCGTCTGGTCGCCCCGCGAAGTCAGTCGAGAAAGTAGATAGATAGACAGATAGATAGATAGATAGATAGATAGATAGATAGAGAGAACATTGCGTTTAATGCTACCATGCTACCATGCTGCCATGCGGACCAGCGAACAAGACCACGCGACAGGTGTTAGCGCAATCGTTACACGAATCCTATCATCTATCATCGATGCCACGGACTGCGCCTACCTACGCTCCCTTCCTTTTCATGCATGCAAGTATCACATGTTTATTAGATGTTTAGTATTAGATTGCGCGGTCCCGTTTAGACAATAGATCCGGGCCATATTAACAACGATTCCTGCGTATCCGTTTTCCTTCGGCTAGACGCAAGTTACACGTTGGATAAGCGTTGCCGGCACGCTGACCGGTCGAAGCCCTATTCCGTCCGTACCGACGAACGTCCTCGTGCTCACGTTACATTTAGATCGTGCGCGCAATCTTTTTGGCTCGCCGTCAAACTTGCAGAAATTCTTCTGAATGAGTAACGCGCGCAAGTTCGATTCACAGGCCACTAACACCGCGTCTTCCATTTAACCTTTTCCGTTCTTTCTCCTTTCCCTGCTGTTCGTCGCGACGGTGGCTTCACCACGAGACGGCGACGTGACGAAAACACGAAATAACAGAAGAAAAAAAGGAAAAACTCGAACCACAACGCTCGTGCTTTCGCAAAAGGTCTCTATAATCGATAATCCCTCTCACCCCACCCTCTTCGCCATCGGAAGAATAACCGAATGGGCAACGAACTATAAAAAACGCGATCCACGAACGAACGACCTAGGATAACACGTTGCATCTCGCCAAGATGCATACTCGCAACACGCGAAACGTCCGTCCCCTGCGTTTCAACTTTCTTTATCCTTCGAATTACACCACCGCTGATCCGATCGGCACTCGCGCGTTATCGTCCTATCGAACGTTTTAACATCCTATCGTCCGCTAAACGGACCAACGTCAAATTTCTCCAAACTATCGTTATACCAAAACGAAACGGCCCCCATTCTATTTTCCTGACGTTTTTTGCGTAACGTATTCGATCGAAACGATCTCTTCGACTCGGCTACGATGGTTCCAAGCGAACCGACCTTACGAAATTTCCTCGCCATTTATACAACTTTGAAATCTGACGTCGAATAAAAGTGCACGTCTCCAGGACGATGAACGAACGAACGAACGAACGAACGAACGAACGAACGAACCAACCAACCAAAGAGAAACGGAGCGCGAAGGTGGCGTAGAAAGAAAAGGCGATATCGAAGGCGAAGGTGAAGGCAATAGGCGATGATAACGACGTCGCCGTGCGTGAATCTGTGTCGTTCTATAACATATCTTGAATGCGGCCGGCAAACGACGATTCTCACAGATCGAATGGAAACATTGGGACTATCGAGGAAAATCGACGAATGTCGGCCAAAGGAAAAATATGCCACGAAACAAAGTGAAAGTGCCCTTGGAATAGGAGTTTACGCTAGTGGCAGTCGCGATCTCTCCGAATCGAAAGGGACGATCGACGCAAGGGATCGGTAAAAGTTGGGTATCACGAATCGAAAGCTAAAGATTTCCATTTATATGTGAAACCGAATCTCCGGAAACCAAAAGCAGGTTGCTGGTTAGTCCGAACGGTCGTCTAATCTTAGCATTCGAGTTTGCGATTACGTAAGGTCCAGTAACCCGACGGATTAAAATTAGGATCCAAGCTCCTCGCGACTAGACGCCGACGCTAACAACGACGACGTCGACGACGACGACAACGACGACAACGACGACGACGACGACGACGACGACGACGACGACGACGACGACGACGACAACGACGACAACGCCGACCAAGAGGAAGAAGACCACGACGACGAGTAGCGCGACGGACGTAGCAACAGACGGTATTCTAATAGTAGAAGCAAACCTAACGACGGCCGAGCGCTTACAAGCGGGTATGCAAATATCAAAGTTTCAACCGAATAGACCGAATAGTATGAATGGTTATACCTTTTATGATCGTAGGTGGGATAGGGTCGCCTCTAGAACCGTTGTAAGCGCAGAAATTGTCCGAGTTTTAACGGGCTGGCGTAATCGCGTGCACATACGCATCGCCTCTGCGCGACACTTGGATTTCTCTACGAATTCTATCGATCAACGTATCTACCTATCAAAAAAGCTAACTGCGAACTTGTATAGTAACTTGAACGCGTACGAGTTTGATTATACGTTTGCCTGACACGAAAGCGTAATAGATCGCACCTCCGTAGCGAGTGATTTTTCAAAATGGATGCAATATTTTCGATTCCGTGGGTAGGTGCGTAAGTTTAGAAGGCACGACAAAGTCCGATCGATCGTCGTAAAATCGATTTCTAAAAGAGTGGTCTGGCGGCAGTCGGTGACCCGTAACACGTTTGGAGCAGCTCCAAGACAAGCGTTAATTAGCAACGTCATACGCTACGGCGAGAAACACGAGTTCGAAGTAAAGCCATTAGCCATCCGTAAGAAGCCGCTGCTAGCAAAGTAACGCTATGCGTATACGTAGCAAACTTTAAAGCTCGTATAGCCGAGATTGCGATTGAAACAACAAAATACAATGAGGTTTAACGGTAACCTCCGTGACATCTGTTTGCGCACGCAATGTCCTGCATAGTTTGCATTGAATACAACGATTACGCGCGTTAAACGTAAATGCATATGTAACGGCTTTCGGTATCTGCATGTTCCCTACTCTTCTAAATATTATTTAGTCGTGATCGTTCCAGTCGAGAATTCATTGCGGGGTCATCGCAATGTCGCCCGATTAGATCCGATAGATATTAATAACCTAGCAGATATTAACCTACCTAAATATATGTCGAGTATTTGAAATCATTCCGGTAAGACTAACAATCGAGCTATCCAATTATTTTCATATCGTTTCATATTTTCGTATCGTTAACATTGCCTAGGCGAGCAAGCGTTTAATCGGCACTTGACAGACATGTAAATAGGTTCGCAAAATTGCTAATTCGTTGCTTATCCCGCTCATTTCTTTGATACTTGACAGGGTGACGACAGTAATGTCACTTGTTATCTTTCCCCTGTGAACAGTATAAGTTTCTCGGGCACGTGGTAAGACGGTTCGATGCTTCTGAATCGTAACACGGGGTTTACAACCATGTCCACAGGGAGACCATGCTTATGCGCATCTCTCTCTCTCTCTCTCTCTCTCTCTCTCTCTCTCTCACGGCGTACGAGCGTTAGACGGCACGCACGCACGCACGCACGCACGCACGCACGCACGCACGCACGCACGCACGCACACACACTTCGAGGGCACGAGCGCGCTCTTTTCACGCCATGCCGCGACTGTCCTCTCTCCTCGCAACCCCTTACCGCGCCTTTCCTTTCCGCTTCACTCCCCACTTCGTTGGTTAATATCTTACGAAAGTCATGCTTAAAGCGCACGAGTCGTGAGTGGTTGCGAGTCTCGAAACGCTATATTACCACGTGGGAGCGAATTCGTTTCATCATGGAATTTCAAGAAAAACGACTTGTCCGTTTCTAACGATTAACCGAAAAGATTCGATCCTTCTTATGCCTTCGACAGCTTTACGTATTCTTAAGGTATTCGGAGACGTTCAACAGCTGGGAAATGTCCCAGTTAGTTTCACGCGCGTCGAGTTATGCGTTAATTTTTGCAACAAAGATATTAACGGAACAGGTTTACGAAATATCGAATCCAACGTGGACTAAATAAAGGGAACCATGATGTCTTCCGTTTCATAGAGCAAAAATGAAAGACAGGCGGAGAGAGAAGGAAAGGCGGCAGAAGAGGACGGAAAAGGCGGGGGAGCAGCTTATTGCGCAACAGGCATGCTTTTCCGTGCCAAGTCTCCCGCGGATGGAGGAGAGATCTGTCTTCCAATGGATCGTTGTTGATACAGACGATAGCTGCGCGTACCTCGGAATTTTTAACGAGCCGAAGAAAATTAACTGTGAACCACCCGGCTCGGCAACGATAGATAACGCCAACGAGTCGTCAATAATTTTCGTAGTTTTAATAAAAGAATAGGTGAGAGATAATTCTATCGTCCCTACAAGACCGCATCGTTTACCATACAGTCCTCGAGCGAATAATTAATAATCGAGCAGTGTAGAATTAAAAACAGACGTCGCAACACCGATCACAGGTCTTACCTGCAGCGAACGCGGTCGAGTGCTGAGAAAAGACAGTCGAGTCGTCGTTGCACGTCGGCATCGGTGACAAGCATGACACCTGTGAAATCGGTGACATCGGAGATGCCGTGCGACGACGATCCGAGTGTCGCGAAGAACGTCGCTGTTGTTGTTGTTGTTGTTGTTGTTGTTGTTGTTGTTGCTGTTGTTGATGCTTGTGACGATGATGATGATGATGGTGGTGGTGATGGTGGTGATGCCGATAGTCTTGTCTGTGTGGCAGTCTATTATGATGATGATGATGATGATGATGATGATGATTTTGATTTTGATTTTGATTTTGAGTCTGATTCTGATGATCTTGTTTCTGATTCTGATTAGGCGGATGACTGTGATGCAGGTGTGTACCTGCCGTCCTTTCTAAGCTCGATCTCTGATCCAAATGCATGGCCGCTGGTGGCAGCATCACGGCTTCACACTTGGCACAATTTCACTTGTAATTCCCACGATATTACGCGCTTTTCATCGACGCGGAATAATCCTCATTTCGATTATCTTCTCCTTCTTGTGCGTTCGCCGCGTGCTCCTCTTTCCTTCTTGGTTTTCACGTTTTACCACACGTTGCCCCAAACAAGGTGAAACGATTGAAAAACGAGTTTGACACGGTCACGATAAACGACGCTTTTCCATTGTGTCTCGCTGATGGATTCAAGAAAAACAGCGTCGATGTCGGCGAAAAGCCCCGACGCTGTTTCCAGCGCGGCTGCATTGGTCAGACTTACGCACTTTCTTACTTTCCTTCCTTCTTGCACTATTCCCTTTTCCTTCCGCTCCCGCCTTCTTCTACTTTATCCAGCACGCATAATCGAACGCTCAGTACCAGTCTTTATCGATTATTCCAATTGCACGTACACGGCGGACTCGTCCTAAATGGAAAGCAAAACGTTCGCACAGAGTAGACCGAAACCGCTAATGTTGAACACAGGGAGGCCGGAACGCGACTGAACCACTAAAGCACGCCCGGTCCCCACTCGGTCCAATGTGCCAGCCGGCTGGCTTGACAGCCCGACACGAGTCCAACGTGCCGGCCCGTCCCGATGCCGTCCCGATGCCGTCCCGATGCCGTCCCGATGCCGTCCCGATGCCGTCCCGATGCCGTCCCGATGCCGTCCCGATGCCGTCCCGATGCCGTCCCGATGCCCTAGACGTCAAGCCATCGAGACGTCCAGCCAGGATAATACCAACAGCTTTCTGTCTCTTTCACTCTCTTGTCGTTGTCACTTTATCCAAGTACCCACTCTATGCCAGTACTTCTACTTGATTCTCCGCGCCTCCTTTTCGTCTCCTTCTCCTACTGGTTCTTCATCTTCTTCTTCTTCTTCTTCTTCTTCTTCTTCTTCTTCTTCTTCTTCTATCTTCTACCTACGGTTGTTTACCCATCGGTCTACCCCACCCTACGCGGCTCAGCGACAGAACTGCCCGGTCTGGTAACGGTAGCGCGGTATCCCCACCACGGCAGAACGTATTTGGCGGGAAAATAACTTCTCTAACCACGTTCTCTAACGTGCTAACGAGACCCTATTTTTCTATACACTGTCCCTTACCTACCCTCTTTTCGAACCTTATGCATAATTGCATTTCGTAAAACCATCTTTCCACAGACATTGACGAAATTACAAAGAAACTTCGGTACGGGATGAAATCTTGATGCGTTGGAGTGCAAGACCGAAAGACGTTTACGAGCGGGAAGTAAATATGGAATCAAAGAAATATCCTCTTTATATTCTGCTGTTACGTCGAGGTACTTGCCGTCTGAAAACCGGCAAAGCCATTCGATATAAAAATATAGATGTACGATAAAAAGAGATACACGTACATTGAAATAGTTGCTGCTCGTGGCTACGTTTCTCGGGGCGTACGTAAGACGTAAAGACTCCATCTGACACGCGGAAAGAAAGCTACGTTTACGTTAGGAACGATAACGTGCAAAAAGAGATGATTATCGTGTATACTCGAGGGTGAAAACGTTGGGAAAGAACGCCGAATGTAATCGTTGTGCCGAAAAATGATTACCGGTGGCGTTAAACCGACCAAGTACGATAGATAAATACGAAAAGCGATAGTGCGCTTGAGAGATACGACCCAACGTGGGATAAGAGAATAAAGCGGCTTAAGGGAAGCGATATCTGAAACAAACCGAGAGAGTAGCTCCGAAAATTGTTGAATATTTTGGAAAATTTTCGAAAGACATAGGTATTTACTACCGTCAAGTCGCAAACTCCACGATTCGCTGCGATACACTATTTCATATCGTACGTTCTGCATTAACAATTTGTCGATGCGTGCAACATTTTCTTGCACGACTCCGACCTGGCTATCTAATTTCGCGACGGCGAACAAAGACCGATACTTGAAAGATACTTAGATAATTGCCACTGACGCGCAGCCACACTTTTATTCAGGTGATACGAGAACTATCGTCCCTACCAGTTTGTTTACCCATACAAGAAACTGGTGTAAAATTGTTAAGGACAGCGCCGTCTCGAGATTGTCGAGATTGTTTCGACCGTAGTGAGGCGGGAAAGAGTCTTTATCTTATCGGCAAGAACGTTACATCAGCGTTGTGCGTTTGTTTGACTCGTGATACTCGTGACACGATAAAGCATGCTTCTACCGTATCCATATACATACATACATATGTATACATACACGTATACGTACGTGTGCACCGTATCACTCGCTACTCCCATTACGCTCTGGAATATCTCTAGAAATTCAAGAAAATCCTCGTCTACGTTACTCTCACGATTGAAAGTGAACGAAACGACGTCGAGTCGAAGAGAACGCTATTAAACATTATCGTGGTTCTAGCGTGGAACAACGATCGCCTACCTATATCACAATTCTCTCTGTATAAAGGACAATGTCACGCCTCTAGATAATATGTAAGACGCGAGTTCGATCCGAAAAAAAAAATATTCTCATAGTCAGCATCTATCGGCTGGTAAGCGCTACAGGGTATGTACACATCTTTTTAGTCCTCTTACTCCCCCGAGGTTTATACGATTTTTCCTCGTGTACCGCGCGAACCTCGTAAAACTGGATCGGCTCTCACTCGACGCAACTATCGAGATCGTTTAGTGACCCGTCTCTAAATGCCTTGCGAGTATTTGCTAGATTCCTCGAACGGTTTAAGCGAACGACGGATAACCGCCGGACGAATTTGTACCTCTCGTTAGCTGTCGCCCGCTAACGGGCCCGAATACCGAGTCGATTTCATCGGTTTGCACGCTAGAGACACGCTTGCACCCTTGGTCGTCTTCCTTATCATTCTCCTTCTTGCATGGATGCAAACGCGTCGAAACATTTGATAGAAACATCATTATGTACATACGTTATATGTATGTATGTATATTGGAACGAACACGACGACGGTGCTCTCGAAAAACCTGTAACCAGTTGTCGTGCGCACCTTCTGTCATGCTTATTCTCGTTGTTAGCCTTTTCGCTCCCATACCTGCTTTTCCATTATGTCGCGAGTTCTCCTTCCGACGCGAACCGATGCGAACCGACTGCATCCGACGATTCGACGTCTCGATGATGCGAGAGTGCGCAAACCTTACCGTGGATCGCAGATATTTTTACTAATATACCGTCTAAATTTAAACGACCAATAAGACGACGCACGCATACACCGCTGCTAACGAACGGACGATGGGACGCTAAGAAATGAGAGTAATTCTGTAACCACGTTACTATCGTTACAATATTTACAAGCGAAATGTTCGTATTCTTGTTCTTACGATTCCCAGGTCGGTTGCGCTCCGTTTCGTTTTACCTCGTTTAAATTTAGTCGGAGTAAATTTGAAAAATCGGGATCGGAACCAAAGAGACATGGAAATGTACACTTAGCACATGGTTACTAATATCGAAGGTGAAACACGAGGTGACGAGACACGACGAGTGGAAACGCGAGAGGAGGATAGAGGAGGATAGGTGAGGAGAGGTGAGGAGAGAGGAGGAGAGAGTAGAGAAGAGGAGAGAAGAGGAGAGGAGAGGAGAGGAGAGGAGAGGAGAGGAGAGGAGAGGAGACGGGATGAGGCGACGTTCTCGAAGTAACGAGATCGGTGTTCCTCGTGGTTCGCAGCCTCGAAATTCCAGGCATTCGAGATCGATCCACCGTGCAGAGTTGTCGAGAGAAAAGGAGCGTACACGCGTGGAGTTCCACTCGTTATACACCAAGGCTCGGGGAACCAACGAGATACGTTTGGAAGTTAGGAGCTGGATCAGGGGGGTAGCAGGAATTCCTCGTAGGTCAGCGGATAGAACGATTTTAGCTTCGGCCTTTCTGCTTTCGGTTACACCCGTTGCCACAGTTCGCGCCCAAGCATCTATGCAGAGACGCCAACTCGCTTATTCTTTTCTAGTTTCCTCTTAGAGAAAAACAATTTCTCAATAAAATCTTGACAATGCCTCTTCCGATCGTCTCTATCCGTGTCGAAGCAAAGCCCATCGTACCCTTTCACAGCACGCAACGATACAGTGGCACGTCTTTTCTGAGTTTCACGTACGTTAACGTCGACGATAGCCTTTACGCTCCTCTCGCGACTTTAGCCTTTATTCCAAGCGATAACCTCCTACCAACCCTGGATAACCTGAAGGAAGGAAGGAAGGACGAAAGATTGTATTGCGTACGAAAATACAGTCGGATACTACGGTCTTCCAGTCAGGCTCTATCGTGATATATCTTCTCTCTTATAGCAGATAATAGATGCCAGATAGACGTTTCGATAACCGATACCTCGACAGCATAAGTAACCATACCACTACAGCAGTACTCCGTTCTCGATCGAATTCTCATTTAATTTCCTCTTACGTTCGCGTCCGCCGACTAAACATGCCACGGAAACTATCCCGGGCTGTCTTTGATCGTATGGATCGATTGGTCGATATCGAAAGACGCGGAAAGAATCGTAAACTTTCGGACTGTTTCGGAAATTCTCGGCTAGTGGGAGCAACGCCGATATCGGTTATGTAACGAGACGGCGACACGGCGACACGGCGACACGGCGACACGCAACGATGCTACATACATGTATGCCTCTTGCAGGATACGTTTGCTGGCTACTGCTTCGTTTCCTCCGTGATACGTGGTGTCGCTTCACGTTTTTTCCGTATCCTTTCCCCGTCACATTCCCGTTCTGTCCGTCTCCATCAGTTCTATCCGTACGTTTATTTACATTTTCCCCAATAATAGCTAAAGCTTGCTGAACGGATGATGCTAGGGCAACAGCGAAAGAACCGCCGGAAGCAGGAAACGATATCCTCTCCCCGACCCGACCACCGACCGTACATCAAAGGTCACTTCACCTCACCTCGCCACACCTAGCCTAACGTCTTCGCTCCTCGCTATACCCTAACCAAGTTGACATTTTTTAAATCCTGTCACACGGTTCCGTTGATACGTCGCGACATAACAAGAGATAGACGAACGGCGAGCAAAATGCCTTCCGTCTTACAGATCCGCCTTTCAATTTCACTTACCGATTCGCTACGTGCATTCTACTGTATTTCATCTTTAACGTTTTATCAACTTCCAGAAGTTTCAAAGACTTGACCATTAATTATTTTTTATTCGTTTTCCAAACCACATTCCCCGCGAAGCAAAACTCATACTCTCTGACGGTGCTACCGCTACTACTATCACCATTATCACTATTATTAATAATAACAGCAGCAGCAGTACTAACAACAACAACGACAACAACAACAACAACAACAACAACAACAACAACAATAACAACAGCAGCAGCAACAACATCCGTAGCAGTCGTAGTAATAATAAGAATAAGTTCTAGGACTAATACCACTAGGATGCTATTATTAGGCGCGTTACACAATACTCTCGCGCCTTCTCGGACACGTTTTACTGGCCAATGACCAAAGCTAGATAACACCGCGTATCGCGACCCATTTACCAAGTCACTAATCTTGGACTCTAATCCGAACTTGATTCTGCCGTTTGAGCCCACGGAAAATCTTATCGTTTCTTCGCGTTCTATAGTACACGTTTGCGAATCGATCTAATCGATCGGTGTATGTAATGCAGCGTTAACGGTAACGCTGTCTAGACTTACAACGCGCTTTTCTATTTTCTATTTTCACGCAGCACATTGAATTCTCAAGGCAAACGAACAGCCGAACAATATTTCCTTCGTGATACATACTTGATATTACATACAATTAGCAATGCTGCTCCAAACGGAAAAGAGGCATTTGGAAATCAACCTTCCGACCTCGTGCACTGTGACTGTACTTTAATAATAATAAAAGTAGGTATGATGTATCGATAGGAAAAAATGGACGAGGCAACGGGACAACGGTCTAACGGTCGTTGTCGAATAATCGTTTTCCATAATCGTTGCAAAATATGTATCATAATCCTGTTAAAACTATTATTATGTTATCAAAGGGCGCGAGTAACTCGGTTAAGGAAATCGAAAAAGCGATTGTACGTAGGCATTGTAAACCTTTCTGTACATACATTTAGATAGAATCGCGTTCAGATCGAGCGAATAGTATTCGTAACGTTGTCTATGGTCACCGGAACGATATCAACATCTGCGTATTGGCTAAATAAAAAGTGGCCGATCTTTTAAAAAGCATCTAACCTTGTGCCACTGTGGAGAGACCCATACATATGTATACGTATGAATTCTTTCCCCGAGGAAATCCGTCGTCTCTAATTACGGTTGATTATCAAAATACCATTTATCGTTAGTTTCCCGTAGAAGAAACCTCGTAATTTTGAAAGATATCTCGACGTAACGATTCTCAGTGATCCAAGGGAATAGGTTAAGTTTCATTCTTGCATTTTCCACAGTCGATAACGCGTTGTTGCACAATACATTAAAACACTATCCTTCGTAACAGTCACTTTGGTTCAAATAAAATTACATTTTTCTAAATACAAAAACTCAGGATTCGAATGAAAAATGTTTAGGCACGTGCGGGCATTAACTAGGCGGGCGCGGGAAAACTAACAAGACGAAACATGGATAGGCAGATGTGAATGTGCATTCTCACACTTGCGGTAGCTTGATTACGCTTTGAGAATTGTTTTAAACTTTAAATTACAAACAGCTGTCAACTGTCAACTGTTCGATAAATAAAGTACAGTAAATTATAACGAATCTAGATATCCACCATTCCCACGTTAACGCACACTGTTACAATTTTTAATACTGAGAATTTGACGAAATATTCTCTAGCGTCGTACGAACACGGGAAATGCTTGTATACTTATAAAAGAAAGTACTTGAAGAGCCAATGAAACGTGCGTACATGCATAGGACATACATAGGGTAGCAAGGGAATCCAGCATGCGGGAGAGCGGGAAATCGGGCAGACAGGGAAGCAGGCAGGCAGGCAAGCAAGCAAGCAAGCAAGCTAGCAAACAAGCAAGCAAGCAAGGAAGCAAACAAGCAAGCTAGCAAGCAAGCATGCAGGCAAGCACGCACGCACGCACGCACGCACGCACGCACGGGAAGCTCGACGGAAAGAGCAGAAGCGGAATGACAGTTGGTAATTATAACAAGGAGAGAAGAGAGCTGAGGAGAGAGGAGCGGTTTCCGTGGATCTGGCCCGGTGAGCCCCGTACTCGTAACGAAGTCCGCGCCACCACGTGCCTATCCGCTTCTCCGCCAAACTCGCTTTACCCGCTTTACCCGCTTTACCCGCCTAGTACCGTGACTATGCCACCGTGACAGGCGAATCGTATTATCCATCGCAATCGTTCGTCTGATTCGCGTCACACGATTCTATGTTGACAGAAAATACATGTATGGTAGGAGAGTTTTTACTCACCGATTCGATGATCCATTGCGAAGATACGAGGCAAATAGGGTAAAGACGTAGCGCACACGCGTACACACAGCACAATAAATTCCTCGTGGCTGTGATCGATGGTCGCACGATCCCCCTTTAACTGTCAAATACACAAGGCTGTCGTAAAAAAAGTACGGGTTGTACAGGCGTTGTTCTATGCAGTTCGTAGGTTGATCGCTAAACACACACGTGACAGCTACGCCGTACCGCAGCAAGCGGCTACCGGACAAAGACTACACGACTAGACACTGCAGCACACGAGATTCCGTGGGTAGGAAGACGCGGGCAGGCGATCATGTAAGATCGTAAACGATGTACGGTCATAAAATTTGGCGCGTACGGTTGAGTTTTCGATCGATTCAGGTCGAGCGCAGCGTGTCAAAAGTACGCGTCCATGCCGCGTCCATGCCCCCAGAGTGTCCAAGCTCTCCCCTTCTCACTTTCGTCTTTTCCTCTCCGACAACTCACCGAACTATCTTCCCGAGCTTGTCCTCGATGTTTCTTTCAGGGATCGCCGTGTTCCTGGCGTGTTCGTCAACGTCGCGACTCAACTTCGCAGCTCGCGTGACAGATAAACACTATGAACAACTACGAATGCGGCGGGTTCTCTCGGCGTGTGCGTCGGTGTGCGCCAGCGTCAGATTGACAGTCGGCGCTGCTGACAGACAGGTGCGCCCTGCGCTGCTTCCGACACTTTCTGCAACTTTCAGACTGCCGACGCAACTCGAGTCAACCTGCCTACTATCTCTCTGGATTCTATCGCATAATGTACGATTTTATTTCATCTACATGTATTCTTCGCTGCCCGCCTAACTCGCTGTTTATCTCATTGACTGACGGTGCCTCACTATTTTTCTCTATTCACTTCCCAACCTTTTCCTCTATTTATTTTTTGTTTCTTTGCCTATCATTTTCCCGCCATCTAGCGCCACCGTACCCAAAATACACGTGTGCATCACACTCTATATCTACATATACGATATTATATATTATATTACTCTGATCAATATCTGCTTCTTTCTCTTCACATTCGATTATCCTAACTACTCTATCCAAGTCTATTATATTCCCTCATATTGAACATTTATTTCGTTTTTATCACGTATGCTCCATTTTTATGTCTCTTCTGTAGAAATATGAGAGCAACCCGAATGCATAAACGGAGCCGCATGCATATACACGGCAGCCATACCCACGATGCATTTATCTGATAACCCATGTATACATATATACATATATGTATAACGCATACACGTGCACACATGTGCACACGTAGGATACAATGCGGAGCACCTTTCGGCTAGGAACGCGATGGGCGAAGAAAGGGACAAAAACCTTAAGCAGGACAAACTATATTTACATTTTAATGACAAATTCTATTTTGTATATCACGTAGAGGAGAGGACAGCTTCTCGATCTGCGCTGTATAACATTTGCATGGTAACCATTCTGTATAATATATCGCGCGATCTACCTTTGCTACAAACAAGTCTAAATAGTTTTACAGTGCATACTGTTCGAAAGGCGGCGTTGGTACAAAGTCTTTTTCTCCGGACCGTATTTGACGAAGACGTTGCTCACGTATCAGATAACTTCGTCTGAGGCGTTTACTAAAGAACAGACATTCGTGAAAGTCCTCGATTAGATCTCTACATGCGTCTCGACCACGATGAAATCCATAAGTATCGACACAATCGACAACGCGTAATTCCAAGGGCGCACACCTTGTGTTCAATTGGGCAGTGCCCACGGTGTGAAGTATGCTCGGCGATACTTTCTTAATTATAGGATCTCCGTAAAAGATCAACATGATTCTGAAAAATATAGGTTATTCCATTCGTACATTCCCTTTGAACGGTTTTCAGTTTTAACACACATTCGAAAGACTTTTCATTCGTGGCAACTCACTGTTTTGGCTTGTTCTCGTAGCGTCTGACACAATGTTAAATGAAAATAAGTTCTTCTCCGTAATCCTTCGCCCTGCAAAGTGACCAGTGAAGGTCGCACACTGTTAAAACGCAAAGTAAAATAGCTCAGATATAACCAATCCGGACGAAATGGAACCCGATAGAGACGCGGATCAGTCGAGCAGAGACTCTCTAGCAGATGTCACACGTAAATGCAGATGGCGCTGTATAATATGCGGGAAAATGCAAACATTCGAATGTCGAATACAATCGCAGATCGGTTGCGTGTTAGTTTACGAATCACTACTTTATTTTATCTAAAACAGCTATGAACGAAGAAGAACGTTAACCAGACGAACCAGCATTTGTAAAGCACAAAATACTACCTAATTTCTGGAGCGGCCTGTGCCAAAATCCGGAATATTATAAATCAAATATTACGAATTAAGAGGCATTCTCGTGATTGGTCAACAGTCGAGTGCGCTACAAAAATACACAAAAATATAGTAACGAGTGCACAATCAACTTTTCCCAATGTACATTTATTAATTATAACAAAAAATCCGTTATTTCCTTTCGCATTTTCGTTAATCGCAGTCTCCGTTGAATTGCATTCTCTATAAATGTAGGCAACATTTCAGCATTGGAATTGGAATTGGAATTGGATGTAGAAAAAGTATATTTACAGCTGTAACACAAGTATCTGTCCATCTCGTCGAATTGCAAACGTTCAAAATGAGAACCGGCACAGGGGCCATCCCCACACTGACATCGCCTTTTATTCTCTTCTTCATCATTTGAGACTGATCTTTGTCCACATGCCGTGCGATTTCGTTGCTCTTCAGCACTCAAACTCTGAATGGCATTCAGCGGGAGATACGGAGACGGATTCGCTCCCACGGAAGCCAGCACGGAAAATATTCTAGCTTGTACAGCGCATAATTGCTCGTCCGTCGTGGAAGGTTTAACGATCGTCGCATCGCAAACAACACAGCTCTCCTCATCGGTCAAGTTTTTGGTTCCACGTGTTCTTCCAGCCAATTTGTCGCTGGTGCGATAAATCGTAGATACGGTACTGTGAAATTCATTGTCCAATCGACAAACGAACTCCCGCGCGGCGTTTCGTATCGATGCAAGACCGAAAGGCATTCGGCAAGAAAGGACCGGTATCAAATGGTAACAGTCCAAGTAGTTTGTTACCTCTTCTCCTGTAAACTCGCGTAGAGGTCGGAGTAACGTCACGTCGGAACATACCGTATCAAAAAAGGCTATGTCAGGGGTCAGTTGAGCACCCCTGCCAGTCGATATATCTCCAAGTACCTTTACCGCAAGATCTACCGATGTGTCTGCAAGAAATACTTTTGTACAACCCAGTTTTTTCGCTGCTGATACAAGTATTCTGCATCTAGATCGGCGAAGTAACTCGTCTTTTGCCGTATCGTCTTTCAGATTCTCGAATATTCCTAGTACATCGCTGGCTTGATCAAACACTTGTGTCTCTATCATATCCATTGGCTGAATTGGCTGATCTTCAAGAATCTTTTCATCCAGACAATTGTGTAAACTTACCATGTAACCAGTTAAACCAAAATTTCTTACTTGATCTGCAACGGAACGAAGAATGGATTCTCTTTGTTTGACTGTCCGCCCCTTTACTAGTCCATCTGTGAAAAGGAAGAACGTCAGGAAACTAATATCAACATCCTAAAACTTGTTTCCGTGTTTGTTTACGTTACCGCTTACCGTCTATATAGAGTACTTTGCATCTATACGAGAGTTTTTTTGTAATCGATTCATTGGCACAGCTCGAAACCAGATGAAGCAGTGCAGTTGAATTTGCTTTTCCCGAATGACCAACCAATATATTATCGTCTTGACGAACCAGCTTGGATTTGCCCAGTGTAGCTCGAAACTTGTGTATCGTCATTGTCAGAAAGCATGCTTCGCAGTATCCATTTTTACCCTTTAACGATATGCTAACAATATGTTTTCTACATTTTTTACAGAGTTGTTCCACTTCATCATCGCTTCTGATTGCCATAACCCTATCGCATAAAAGATGTAATCAAACATTGTACATTAATCGAATCCGACGTAAATTGCAGCCACCTTTCTTACGACGGATATGGACATAACATGTTGTGTTAATTAATCCAAACTTGTTGCTAATACTCACGTAGCAGTGTTTGACAAACCAGCTTCCCACACATCGCAGTCCTCGCCATTTACCGTACACATATCCCGATGTTTGATTTGTTAAAGTATCTTTTCTTTGGTCTTGATTACGTTGACACGTCAATCTTAACTGGCTTCTCTACAGATATTCCGATCTACTGGCTGCGTCTACGATGGGACACGTTGGTTAACATCGAATCGATCGAATCTGAATTGAGCCAGATTGGCGAGCGTCGACGATCACCGACGATGGTAAATTCCTTAATGATCAGTGATTCGATACCGCTTGATACCACTCAGTAAGCACCAGAGAACCTTAACCATTCTACGCGCACGTGTGTTTAATGTAGTAATCTGTAGGTCCGAAACCCAATTCTCAAGTTTGGAAAGGAATTACCAGATGAGGAACTGTAGGAAACATTCCAGATGCGATTAGAATCTAGGCCCATCTAGGCCCTAGATCCTTCGGTGAGGTTTCAAAATGTCACTGCAGAATTTCTAGCGTTTCTAGATGAACTTGGGACAAGATAGTACTACAGACCACCTATAAGGGCAGATCGGACATGCTGGTCAAATTTTTGTGTCACGAAGAGGGGGTTCTAGGATTCCCTTACCATTTTCGTGTAACGCTCAACTTTATTGGCTTTTGACTGGAATCAGTATTTAATAGAACGTACACGGTAAATGTATATTTCGTGAGTACTAATAATACCCTTAGCCTTTTGGCGGGAGAAAAATGATATACAAGCATGAATCCAAAATACTTTTATTCATCGATTACTAACAATGACGAAGGAAATACGAAAATCGCGAAAATTCATCAATTTAAAGCAGTTTTTCGTTCGGCATTCGCTCAATTTTTGAGATAGCGATCTGAAACTTGTATCATTGATTTAGTTAGGAAATTCTACGCCAGATCAATATATAATAGTTGTACTTTTCGAAAATTCAATTTTTCGCAAAAATCTGAAGGGGGTAGGTCAGGATTTTTTGCGATTTTCGTAAATCGCTCGTCATTTCCGTAATTTTTGAGCTATTAAAACGATCAGGGACGTTTTGGACGCGGAATCCGAAGCCGAATAAAACAGTGAAAGAATCAGATTGATATCTCAAAAATTGTGGAAATGGCGAGCGAATTACGAAAATCGCAAAAAATCCTGACCTACCCCCTTCAGATTTTTGCAAAAAATTAAAATTTTGAAAAGTACAACTATTATATATTGATCTGGCGTAGAATTTCCTAACTAAAACAATGGTACAAGTTTCAGATCGCTATCTCAAAAATTGAGCGAATGCCGAAGAAAATACTGCTTTAATTTGAAGATTTTTCACGATTTCGTATTTTACTCGTTATTGTTAGCAATCAAAGAATAAGAGTATATCGAATTCATGCTTGTATATATACAGAAAATATATATATACCGTGTACGTGCTATTAAATACGGATTGCAGTGAAAAGCCGGTAACGTTGGGGGGAGACTAAAATGGTAAGGGGTTTCTAGAGCCCCCAAACCCGGAGACACCGAAAAGCATGGGGCTGCATGGTCTATTCAATACTTCGCCTATGATAGCTGTGTGTCGTGTGGTGTCGTGTGCCTGCGTTGCCGCCAGATGCCACCAGATGTCGCCCTGGTAGGCGAACATTCGGAACACCATCGACAAAACCATACACTTGGATAGGTTTTAACGAGGTTAAAAACAATTATTAATTAATACCGGATGATGAAAGCATAGAACGAGCGACGAATCCATGCATCCGTAAATAAAGCACTTTTTAAGTATAGGAAACACAATTGAATTCGACGGTACGGAGAAAAAAAATGATTCGTGTCTTTAACGTAGCGAATGCTCTACCAAGGTACTTGTTATCAGTTTCTGAATAGTAGTTTGTATGGATACGCTCCAACTCTTCGGCTTTAGTTCTACCTAAATCGTAAGAAGTATGATTGATACTTTCCATTCGCCATATAATGACACATAAGGATGACACTAATTCTTCCGAATATCTGAATTTTTTAAAATTATAGGTTATCTCTGGCATCCATCGGTATGCTACGAGACGTGTCTACAGTCGCAAATCCGCTATATTTCCGGGCGACCGATGTACTACTGTAAGCTCGATTAAACCACTTTCAAATTGTATTGCCTCACAGAATGGGTCAAAGTGTCCTTGCACAAACAATTTGCTACTTCTAGCGCCGAGCCGTTAAAGAAGAAAAGAAAAATAGATCCTGCTGTGCTTAGACATAGAGAGGAGAGAAAGAGGAGGAAGATTGAAAAGGAGATCCGCCGCTTAGAAAAATATAGCAAGCAACTGAAACCTATCTTAGAGATCCAAGTGCCACCTAAATTGGTAGAGGAGAAGAAGTAAGACATAGAATTTTCCTTGTCTCTACACAACAGTTGACTGTATTCGGATTTAATGAAATTTCGTTTAGTCAAAGATTACGCGAGAACCCAGCTTTATCCAACGATGAATCAGAGAGGAGAGCATTGTTGCAAAAGGAATGGACCAAATACAAATCGGCACAATGGTTGCAAGATATACTTACCATAGACTCTGTGCTTTGTTCACAACAAAAGGCATTGGACGAATTAAGAGCCGAATCAGAAGAACTGTATAACGAAGCAATTATGGTAACGCGTATATAATTGCTAAAATTATCGATTGGTTTTTCGAAGCAAAAAGTACGTACCAAGTACGTTTAACCTGTCTTTCGTGTTTCCAGTTTGACTGCAAGATCGTACCGTACCATGCTTTAGGACCAGTAAATACCCCACCTATAGAGAATTATGTAAATCCGGACGGAGAATACATAGATGTTACTCGTAAATACGAAGGCGAAACGTAAGCGGATAGATGCAACGAAAATGTAATCGAGAATGTACGATGCTGAGATACGCATATTTATTTCTTGGCGATCGGGTCGGTCGAAAACCTTGAGCATCGTTTTGTCGAGTTTGTCCCTTTTTTGATTACCAGATGTTCATATTTCGCGTATCTGTATCCGTATGTCATGAAAGGTATACGCAATAAAAACAATTTTCTTCACGTATCCAAGATCCATTACTCATGAAATCCATCGAACTGACAAACACGCTCTCTCGAACTCTTACAAGGAAAGTTTTTTTTGATTTGCAAACTTAGGTCGATTACGGTAAGTAGTTTACGCTACGAAAGCTTGTCGGGTGTGCCCGGCGGTAAAAGAATATACATAGACGATAGTTGTAGTGTTTCTGGTATAGTAGGTAAATTTCAGTTGTGCCTAAAAATAAAATCTTTTACGATCATATACGCGTATTATCGACGTAAGGAAACTATGTTTCTCGCACAACTATCCTATAAAACTGTAAATACATGGCCCTGCGAATGGACGAATACTAAGGGGGACAGTAGCCGCAGGGATATCGACGGTCAATTTGATCGAGTACTAGTGCCCTCCGTTCGCAAATACTGCGTCGTATCGTTTGATCAGTGCCACGTTCGCGATGCATGGATCAGTAAATAAATGATCGACAGGTATACAGCAGGCAATCTCGTTTGTCAGTGAAATTTCAGCTCTCGCTTGCACATGGGACAGGCGTCGCTGGTTTTTAAACACTGTCGTAAGCAATCCGCGTGAAAAAGATGGTGACAGGGGGTGACCCTGGCTTTAATCATTGGGCAAAGACACACGGCGCACACGTCGTCGAATCTTTCTATTTCTTGCGGTGTAGCTTTCCTATAGCGATTCAATAAGCCGCGCTCGCGCTGCAGCGCCGCTCCCGAATTATGCGCCAGCTCCTTCGCTCTTAGGTAAATGTTCAGATAGCTCGCGACTAAGAGAAATCTCAGTGGAGCCGAGGGCAATAGAATCAGGGTGAACAGGCCTGACACGCCGATTGTAAAACATCCAAGTATTACGGGGGCGTACAGCGATTCGATGTTTTCCAGAGCTTCTAGCTGAAGGACGATCAGAATTCTCGGGAACATATCGACGAAGACCTTCTCGGTTGCCGAGTAGTACGTCCATGTTATCACCGTATAGATCATCGACGGTCTGAAAAAAACGGTCAATTGTATTATTTCTACGGGTACACACGCGTTCTTCATTCCGTACTTGTCTATTGAGCCGCGAGACTTACCTGTAATGCTCGAGTCCCTGTTCTAATCCGAAGACGAGAAGCGTAAAAGTTAACGTTACGACGAATGTTACGGCTTTGGTCCACTCGAGCACTATCTTTGTCGCCGACATTGCTAAATGTTTGATCTTCGATCTCTCCGTGAGAGTCACATAAGGTGACCAGTCCTCCTTTTCGATTAGCTCCTTTATGTAACTGACACAATAGGCGATCACGTTGTAAAACATCAGCGTGTACAGACACGTTATCTTTTGGTCCGATATTAGGATACGATCGGCCAACATCAAAAACACGATTTGATTCGTCATCACGGAAATATTCTTCATCTTGAGGAAAATGTTTTCCGCTCGATCGATCGGCCCATAGAGTCGTTTCAGAAAACCGCTCAGGGGATGCCAGGCTTTCTTCGTCGAACCTACAACAAGACATTTCCCGATTTTATCGACACGTTCAATGTTCAACGTTCAACGTTCAACGTTCAACGTTCAACGTTCAACGTTCAATGTTCAACGACGATTTCCAAGTGTAGAAGGTAGAAGGTCTTCGTCGCGTCGTTGAGTCGAGGAATCGTGGAATGGTGAAGTATTAGGTTCGAAATGTACAATTGCCGCCGTTAGGCAGGCTTTTTCCCATCCGTGGATACGCAATTTTCCAGGAAGAATGGGAGAAGATTGTTGTATGGACTCGGTCCGCGATAGTATCGCAATAATTGCAAGCTCGTTGATAGGGTCGACGACGCTTACGGTTCAGCGAGTTCGTTAATCGAGCGTAACGTAATCACGACGCGTCGATGAATGATCGTGTTCGTTTTTCGTCCGAGCAACGTTGCTACCAGCAACGTTGAGAACATTTGCATGTTAATCGATGTCTGTCAAGAGACTCGGTGTAAATGGGAAAAGACAGGGCATGGAAAACACGACGAGAGCGGGATATCAAGGGAAACTGCGATCACCACCCCTTGAGTAACGTGTAACGGGTAGACCGACCATCGGATTGACATCCTCTCGCCCTCTCACTTTCTATAGATGCCTATAAAACAAAGCGTACTTGCTATAGACCTCACATTCGGCGTCTTTGCTCCATTGCTTCTTGTTCTTGGTCTCTCCAGCAGCAGTTTGCGCATCCTGAGGACTTGCTGTTCGGCTACGGGGAGAGGATCATCCAAGGATACCGTTGGAGTTATCGTATAGGGTGAGAATCTTTCTCGAACGATCCAGTTTCCCATCGTATATACATATACGTATACATATCTATATCTATATCTATATATATATATATATATATATATATATATATATATCCCGTAATACTATATCCCGTTTGTCGCAATTATTTTGACACGAAAGAGTAAGAATAAGAACGCGAACACGCAATGACGAAAGTCAAAGGGTAGCCCAGTAGTCTGCGTAGATACGGCAGGAAGTAAAGAGTCGCTAGTTCGGTCACACGTACCTTTGATGACTTTAACGAGGGTCCGGAGACTAGAGATCGGATATCTGTAATTGGCGCTTAGAATAATCGGCAAAACGAGCATAGAATAGAGTAACGGCGCTGGCGAAGGAAGCAGAGGTAGCGGTCCACGCGGGCAATAGGGCAGCAGTAGAAGAGCGCTCAACAGACACACGCTCTGAGCTGTTCGTTGTTCGTTGATCGTCAGCGAATTAGCCCTGACGCGACGTCTGACCCGCGTTATCATCCCCATACTCCTGAAACTAGAAAAATATTAGTACTATGAACAGAAACTACCAAAGAACCGGATTCAACTAGATCCGTTAATAGCGGTTCGGTATGTGTTTTCTTCGCGCCTTATTCTAACAGTGGAGTAGTTTTCAATCTAGTTTATCTATGTCGCTTTTCTCGCGTCGCATTGCTTTTGATCGGTCTCCGCGATTCGCAAAGAATAAGTTTAGAATTCGCAAATAACGAGTGTACGTAGTCGTACGTACTACATTTACATGTATGTATACGCGTTTCCGGCCGACAGATGCACGCAAAAATCTATGAAACACGGTGTCGACAGTAGTTTCGTCAAAACGACCGTTCGCAGCTGACATAAAATAGCTGCAGCCACCGTACCGTACCTGGTTGACTGTCGCATTCGTAATTAGTAGAATATAGTTACCGTTACCAAGCTACCATCGAATCGAATCGCGTATTCCGGCAAGTCCTATGTCTCCTGACGCACCTCTTGATTCAAATGCAATTCTCTGTTCATAAATCGTTCTCAGATATGTTTACTTGGCGTTGTTGAAGCGTGACAAACAGAATCTAGTTAACCGAGAACCGTTCGCCGTTAACTTTTCGGTGGTACGTCGGATCTTTACTCGTATACGCGAAACTCGCCGAGTTCCGAAACAATCGCCGAACGATGAGATACTAAAGCCATACCTTGCCGTTCTTTTTTCTACATATGCGCGTAAGCTCGCGCTAACAAGAAACAGCGAATTCAAAATTGACGCCGCGCACTGGGGATGCGAGAAAAAGAGAGAAAAAGTGGGAGCGGGGGGTGGTGCGCGTCCGGGTAGGCCAACGAGAAAGAGGAAGAGAAAAAGAAAGAGAAATTGAAAGAGAAAGAGAAAGAGGAAGGGAATGCGAAAAGGAAGGAGTAAGAGAGAGAGAGAGAGAGAGAGAGAGAGGGAGAGAAAAGGAAGAGGAGAAAGTGGAAGAGAGAGGGAGAGAGCACGCGTGTGCGAAAAATAGAGAGACAGAGAATGAGAACCGTGTGGCAAGGGCGAGGGGCCGAAAGAAAATCTGGCATCGGTCACGACCAACGCAAATCCTTTCGCTATTCTTAGCGCAACGGTAGCAGAGGGGGATGTCCTGATTCGTCTAACCGTGGAGTTTTGCCCACGACTTTTCATTAGGAAACTTTTCATTTGCAGATTTGCTCGTAAAGCGTGGTTTAACGGGCACCGAGATTCGTTTATATCTCGTACATGATCAGTTTTTTCTACGCACGAATAATCTCTGCGCGGCGGTGAGCTTACGAGCGTCGGAAACTGAATAGAGGGGCCAATGTCCAATGTCGATTGTTCGAGATTGTTGGCAGCACTTGGAGCAAAACGACCAACTCTATTGTTTTGGTCCACGTTACGCGTATAAAATCGTTCGCGAATCGTTATATTCGTATTGGTAATTCGCGAGGATCGAGCAGTGCAATGGATGCGGAAAGTTTTTCGAAATTCCTGAAAGACCGCGCGGTCATGGCTATTGGATAACGTTTGCGTCGTCTCACGGCCGTGATTGAGTAGAATCGGAATGGAAATAAGGCAGAGCGAATTGCGAGATCGAACAGGAAGGGGAGAATTGCCCTGTCGCTTCTCGCTATCGATAAATTTCACGCCGCCGGTAATCTTTCCCCCCCCCCCCCGGATTTCGCAGTGTTCTTCGCAAAGTTGATGTTCCGTGGTGAACACGAACAACCATGCAGAGAGACATGCTAAGACAGCCATCCAGCCAGACAGCCAGATAACCAGAGAAACAGAGTAAAGCGACGATTACTTGTACATATGTCCGTTGTCAGAGCCTGGTCTGGTCTCTGGTCTCTGGTCTCTGGTCTCTGGTCTCTGGTCCCTCCGTCAGCAAGCCTCGCAGCTTCCGTTGAATTCCGAAACGAATCGTTGCCGCGCCGCTCCATTTCGATTCGTAGCTCTCGTGTTCGCACCCTCGTTACGTCTCGATAAACGGACCGATAAACTCATGTACGGACGCGTCGTTACTGTTTACCGAAGTTCGAACTCGGCACATCGTTTCCGCGATACGTCGATGAGGATTATCTTGGAGGGGTCGAATCGGCCAATCGCGAGACCACCGCTGAGATTTCAACTTCTTTCCGGTTTCCACGCGCTGCATTCATGTTTCGCGAATTCGAGTAAAATCCGAGTCGAATCGATGCTTTAATCCGGAAATTTGTTAATTTTCGAAGGAATACGTATGTAGGTGCAAACGGAATACGGATGGAAGTATACGCGGCGCGTGTCGCATACGATTTCCGGATCCCGGTATCTCGATTCGTACGAGTACAAACTCTCCAGCTAACGAGCTAATGTGTCAATTGACATCGGATTCGGAATCGCCAACGGAATTGAAACATATGAAAGAGCGAAACAGGCACGCCTCTTCGATATCGAACTGTCGTCGATATCGCGAAAAACGTGCGTACCTAGTACAAACGGAAAGTAGGTGGTGGATAGCGATTCTGACGAACCCTTCAAATTATGTTTCAGATCTACAAAGAGAAATGTTGGCCACCCAGACCGTTTGCACAGCCGCTTTATTGACCGCCTTTCTTCTGTAAGGACACATTTCTTTATACCTCTACTCTCGAACTACTCTTGTTCAACACAATATTTACTTACCAACACTTGCGCGTGAGCTCGAACGTGTGCGTGTGCGTGTGCGTGTGCGTGCGAGTGTGCTTGCGAGAGTGCAATGGGTGTGCGGGCACACAATGTACATACATCATACATACGTATACCCAAGGGTTTGGAAATGGAAATCACCGATAGACATGTAGGCGATCCGAGATGTAACGGCCGCATGGGTTCCGGGTTGCAGGTTTGATAGGTGTTTCGGGTATCCATCGATCAGACAAAGACAGGAAGCGAGACCACTCTGCGAAGGTTGCGGAGACGAGTGCGACAAATGCGAGTTCGGTGTCGCGATATCGGCGCTATGCGGCATCCCGGAGTGTCGAAGGGTAAGTCGTCCCATTCTTCCTAATAGAAAGTTCCATTCCGTCTTGTTCTACTCTATGCACGTCGCTATAAGCGTAGAGACGTAGGCACGCTGTCGACTGGGCGGCCAAAGCATCGAATTTTCATCTATTTCACAGGGTCCCGGGCAAATCTGCGGAGGACCGAGCGAAACATGGGGTGTTTGCGGGGACGGACTGATATGCAGCTGCAACAGATGCGCCGGATGCAGCCTGGATTCTCTCACGTGTTTTCCAAATCCCTGTTTACCTCATCAGACTCTCGAATCGCGACATCTCGAAATGTTCGACAGATTTCCTATCGCCAAGTAAATTGCCAACTAACCTGCCATCCCGGACTACCGATCGGACGCGGACTACCGACCGACACATCCGACCGAACGCATCAATTTCGGATATCCAGAACAAGATTTCCAACGCCGAAAACACAAACAGAAAGACAGAGACAGATTTTCCGCGTGCACTCGCATACTAGTACTCCTACGTGGATGTGCGAGTGAACGAACGAAATTTATATATTTTATCCAAAGAACCGTTCTATTTCGGTTATTACTTGCCGACGACTCGCACAATCCAAACGTTGTCTCGACGATCGTGGCATTTCGCGATTCAGGCTCAATTACCAGCCACAACGAAATAACAACGGATAATTAGCTCTATGCTGTCCGACCGTGAACCATGTAACACGCATTCCACTCGATTGTTCGATACCTGTACTATGCGACATTCCACGCGAAATATATAACAACGTAAATATACATGTATACACGTATCTTTATTTCTCCATTACTGAAACCAGTTGAAAACGAAATGCGTAGTGCTAGTTTAAAACTACTACCGCAACGAAGAAAAATCGCCCTCTCATATTTCCGACCCGCTATCGCGCACGATACTTCTCCACTTTCGAGCAGTGTTCTTTGCTTCGTTTCGTTAGCTCTCGCGTTCCTATTAAGAGATTGGACGAGAAACGGACTACATTGCATGAGTAAATTGTCAATGATCGACGATCAGAATCAGAAGAGGACCGGCGTCCGACAGCTTCCTCTTTTCTTCGACGTTCTTCTTACGTAAACGTCAAAGTAAACGCTAACGATCCGAATGTATCGCGTCCAATGTATCGCCGACTTTACTCGTTTACTGTTATCCTATATCGTCTACGTGGAACAAAGAAGAAGAAGAAACGATGTTTTGCTCACAGTCATCGGCCACCGTTGCGTTAGCATCGCGACCAACAGCGCGATACGTTTCCGACATATTTCGTTGGTCGTATTTCATTCCTTCTTAATCCAGACGACTTTTGCCATAAGGACGACGTAGAAACTCAGTCGGGATCTATTTTTATACGATGCATACCTTCACGGTCGGCATCGAATACGTAAACAGCAAGGAAGGCGGTAGCGTTCGACGTCTACACGAGTATGTCGACGGGCACGAAAAGTAGTTTTTTACTTTTCATATACGTGTATTTTCCGTCTACCGTACAGCTACCGTACAGCTACCGTACAGCTACCGTACAGCTACCGTACAGCTACCGTGCAGCTACCGTACAGCGTCTGTAACGTCTACGATACTTGGAATCCTTGAACGTGTTAAGAACCTCTGCACACATAAAAGCGTACATGTAGCAAAAGGTTCGTTGGGAGGCTGTAGCACAGCGCATGTTCAACGTGTTCGCCACGTAACTGGCAATGTCAATGTCGTTGGCAATATTGTCGGCGATTACGTGTGGCCCGTGCTCGGTACACGTACGTACCTACGTATCTCACGGATGCTATTTCTATCGGTTGTTTAATTAAATTACGGCTTCCCGATAGCAAGCGAATCGAACGTTCGATGGCGACGATTACGATGGATCAGAGAAGAGGCTGTTGTCGGATCAAAGGTCGTAGACCGACTCGGGGGAGCGGTTGCGTAACGTAACGAGTAGTAAGCAGCGAGTATAGAATACCGGGTACAGATACAGAACAACAAGTGTTTCGTCTGGTTGTCTGGGTCCTTCGTCGCTTCGGTCCCTGCCAATTTGACCTCATCGTCTTTCTCTTTTTCTTTCAGTGTAACCATTTCGAAGCGCTTACCATCGATCGATTGCCGCATCGTTTCGACTGGTTACTTACCATTCTATCCTCGCCTCTGTCTGGTTACCTCTTTCAACGTTTGCGTATTTGTGTGCCCACACGCACTCGTCTCAAAATGAATCGAATCAAAGTGGAAATCTATCTAACGAGAACAAGTGTAGACTCGAAGTGTCAAATATGATACATTTACGGTACAGATATGCACACACACACACACACACACAAACACGCACCATACATACATACACATATATAATCATATGCATATATACTGAGAGGAAACTTACATTTTCCGAATTGGCTGTCAATTGACCAATGACAAGAGCTGCATACGTGAAATGGTTGTTGGAACAACTAGTCGTGCTACTCCGTAAGCAATGGGTCGCGAGGCACGAGAAACGCGTCCGATCACGTGTGTTTATGTAAAAGGAAACAAATGGAAAAGGAGGCCAACGGAGGAGTTACTGAGAGAAAGAAGGAAGATTATAGTAGGCATCACTGTTCGGTTTCTTTCAAAAGCTTTCTGGTCCTGAATCCACGAAAACCAGCTTGGATTTTGGTCGCCGCCATTTGGGCGTTCTGCTGTCTCTTTCGAACTAAAAAGCCGCGGACTCCGGCCTGAATCTTTGTCGCGGATCTTTCTTCTATAGTTTCGCGAGTTGTAATCGTTCGAGAATCTTTGTCCTTCCCCGACGAACGTTCGCGTATTTCACGCTGACTGTAACCACTCGTCGAGCGTGCCTGTTGCTCCTTCTCTCCCTTCTCTCCGTTCGATCCCTTGAGTTGTTTTCGCACGCGATATCCTCTGAAATTCGCCTGTATCTTTGTTGCTGCTAAGCTCGCTTGCATGCCTTCTCCGTTGGAGTTGTCCGTCATTACGTACGAGTACGAATCGTCCAAAACGATACGCTTTCTTTCCTGCTCTGCTACTGGTATCCTGCCGCGATCATTGATTCTGATTCATTCTCTGAGACTATCTTGGTTCTCCACCGTCTCGATTTGGCCGAGTGAAATCGTTCCAAACTTGCAATTGCAATGACAAATGGAATATCAGTGGCGGAAGGGAAAACAACAGAGCGGTAGTGGTAGCGGAAGCGGAAGCGAAAGCGAAAGCGAAAGCGAACGCGAACGCGAAAACGGAAGCGAAATCGTAAATGAAAACGCAAACGCAAACGCAAACGCAAACGCAAACGCAAACGCAAACGCAAACGCAAACGCAAACGCAAACGCAAACGCAAATAGAGGTGAAAATAACACGGAAACGAACGGGGTGTTGGAGAGGAATTGTAACGAGTTTTTTTGGATGATTCGACGAGGTCTCAGTCTCGTAATCGGTTTCGGCGATGAGCACTGAAACTGATGCGTGCGTGGGTACGCGCGCGCAACTGCGCAACCGAGCGTTGATGCTCGTCTAACCCGCCAAATCGATGTATCGAGATTCGCGACCGCGCATGCGTTCTTTTTTAACTACTCAGCATCCCTACCGCTCCGCGCGTGGATCTCACTGAAATCAGCTTCTTTTCTTTTCTTTTCTTTTCTTTCCCTTTGAATACATGGTGGATCGCGCGCGACAAACAAAACCTTGCTATCAGCGAAAGTGTCAAAGGAACGGAAAGTCTTGGTAATACAGCGAGATAAATATAATGTCGTACGAGCAACAAAAATTGATAACTAATTCCTAATTTACAGCTGGTACGTAATTCGTTACGAGAAGAAAAAATCGCACGATAAGGCAAAAATCATGTATCGAAGGCAACGAGGCGAACCATGTATTCTATCTTCCTCTTGTCAGGAACGACAAGACGCTGCCTGCTGGCCACTAAAAATACGATTCAAGGTTCACACGTGACTTGCTGCATGCCACCGGCATGCGCTGCTATAAGTTACTATGCGCAAACTACGATAATCGAGTGTCAATCGGTTGTCACTGTCGTTTCTTTCGTATCTTTGACAACTCGATCACGATCGTTCGTACAGCATTCGTTCTCCGCGGCTGTGCCGTTCTCTTCCTCCATCCCTTCCTCGCCGTCTATACCCTTTGTTATCCCCGTTATTTTTTCACTTCCTCTCCCTTCGTTCAGTTCCTCCTCCTCCGCCGCCTTTTCCTCTGCTTCTTTTTCTTCTACTCGTTCATCTTTGGCGTCTTTCACTTGGAACGTTTCACGAGATAATTTGCTTTCTATATCTTCGCCGACACCACCGCCGCCGCCGCCGCCGCCGCCGCCGCCAGCACTACTGAATTGTACCTTTTCAGACGGGGGAGTGGATTCGAAGTTGGTGGGCTCGCTAGAAGAACAGCGGGGAGATATTCGTTCCTCTTCCTTTTCCATTTCCTCCCAACTTTTCGTCGAAACTTCCTCGATGATGAGTCGTGTCGGTGTGCCGGGAAGGGCCAATGGCTCTCGAAGATCGTCGACAGATTCGATATTCAAGTCAGTGTCAAGGGTACCGTAACCGTTTTTATCGTTCGAAATCGTTGAACCGTCCTCCTGCAGTACATACGGTAGAAACTGAATCTGAATTTGAAACGGATGGATAAATTCTGCCGATTCGATGGTCTCTGAAGCTCCGTTTCCAATCGTTCTTGAATCGCGTAAATTCGAACCGTACAGGGCTTCCGCGAGCCAAGCGTTTTCAGTAGATTTATTTGCTAACTGAATCGATACCGTATCTCCGTACAAACCGTCGGTACGATTGCTATTACTAGCATCATTTTCTCCATCCCCATTACGTCCCGCTGAAATGTCGAAGAGCGGCAATGGCAACGTGTCATGAAATTCTCCGCTATGTGTCAGTCCCTTCCCATTCCTTGAGAACTTTATCGATTCCTCCTTCACGCTACTACTTTCGATCGCTGCTTCCTCCTGTTCTACTCTTTCTCCCGCCGTCTCGTCGTTGTCCATCTTTCTCTAAGAGATCAATCAAAATTTCCAAAGGATCGACGCGATTCAATATAATGTTGGGTTTGTTACGGAGACGAACGTTTTACTTACCACAACGTGTTCGATCAAAGATTCTTCCTGCTTCTCAAAGTCCCTCGAGTCTCGTATAGATAGACCATCTGCTGAAAAGGAAATTACAAAGGCTTTCAAAGGTTTTCAACAAAATATCGACCGAAACAATGTAATACTTTCGGTACTTACACGATTGACTCTTCTCAGCAACTGCGTCTATCTCGAGGTTACTGTAATCGTGTTCGTTCCTTTTTCCTCCTTCTTCCATCCGCTCTTCGTCTGGCTCTCGTATCCTTTCGGTACCATCTTTCTCCCCGCTTGGACCGTCAACAGATGCGATAACCACATCGACGTTCAAGTCTATACCAGCCTCGTGTTTCGAGATCTCGATTAACTCTCGCGCGATATCCTCTTCGGAACTCGAGCAATCTTCATCGTTTCTAGCACGGAACGTAAGGATACCGTCTGTTGCAAGCTCTTTAGCCTTTGAATCGGATACAGCAAGCGATTCTCGGTACAGCGGCAAATCCGTTGGCGGACTACACTTGTCAGAGTCGCATTGCGAGTCGATGGATACTTGTTCGTTACTCGTCGCCTTGTTGTTCCCCTTTTCCTTTTCGATTTGCTGTCCAATGTCCTTTTCATTTCTTTCATCCGCGTCGTCATTCTTTTCCGTTTCAGAATGCAAAGTCTCGAGCAAAGACAAGGTAGGCTCGCTCTCACGAAAACTAAGGTCACCGTTTCGTTTGTTCGGTGGATCTACAATGTCGGGGCGATTCGTTTTAAAGGAGGATGATGCCGTCGTGTCTCGTAGAGAGTCCAAGTCCAGTTCTGGAACATAAGGTTTGCTCGTATCCAAGGAAAAGCTGTTGCAGGAACGTTCGACCGTGCTTAATTCTTTCGCTTCGCTCGAACACTCCGTAGCACTGTCTGCAACCACTCCGAATTCATATCCAGCTTCTTCCTTTCCCTTAGCCCCTTCTTTTTCTTTCGCCTCCTCTTCGGTTCCCTCGAGCGAGCTCTCCGAACTGTTCGCACCTTCCTTCAACTCAAACTTCGCCTTATCACCCTCCTGCGAAGGCATCAATTTGTCCCCTTCTATTTCTATTTCGACCTCCATTGTCTTTTCCTGGTGATACGGCATCTCTTCCAAAGTTGCCGAATCTTCGCTAAAGTTGTTAGTCAACGATCCACTTTTGTCGTCTTCTCTATCGTCGTCGTCGTCGTCCTCCTCCTTTTCGTCCTCCTTTTCGTCCTCCTCGTTGATTTTAGCGAGATCTAGTCGAGCAGATGCTCCATCAAGACCAATAGTTAAACCTCGTGCCAAATGAACATCGATGCTTGTAGAGTATTCCAATGATGGCCGTACATACTCTCCAAACGGTTCCTCTGACAATTCTCGCTCATCCGCAACATCTTCGTTCGAAACGATGCTACGTTCAGGAATAATAACAGTCACCACAGACTCGGGGATCTCGCAGGGAGAACCTTCGGTAAGGACGTACGAAAATGGATCGGTTTCATTTACCAAGGACGTACGACCCGAAACGGAGCTCGATGGATCCTCCGTTTCTCCCTCCATTTCTTCGTTTTCCTCTTTTCCCTCTTTTCCCTCTTTTCCCTCTTCTTCGTCGGCCGTATTTTCCAACTCGTTCGTGAAATCAATTTCTACCGTTGTAACGTTACCAGTAGAAGAAGGTCTGTTTTCCGATTCCGTATGCTCGCGCGTTTCCACCCCGCTGTTATTCGGCTGATCGTCGGCTGTTGATTCTTTTGACAAACCTAAAACTCTTTCAATGTTCCTTTCAACCGTTTCTATCTCGATCAGTTTACTCTTGAGCTCGGTCGATTTGCACTTATTTACCTGCGGCTCATGGTCTTCCTTCTCTTCGACAAGACTGACATCGAATTCGTCTGGTTTGTCTGGTTCGTCTTGTTCCACGTGCTGCGACTCCAACGAATCCGGCCGCTGAGAAAGGTCGATCAAATCAGGTGTGACGTTCAAGCTGTCCTTGAAGGCTGTTTCTTCGTTTATGTCTCTCGGACCTGGATACATCGCAACGTCCTTCGTTACCCGTTCGTCCAATGACGACGGTATATCGTCGGTTGTGCCGCGATTCGAGAAATCATCGTTATCGTTTAACTCGAAATTTTCTTGATCTTGTGTGTTGGACATTGACTGTACAGATTGAAGACTTTTGGAACGTGTACGTTCGTTCTCGATGCTCGAGCTGCGTGTCTGTCCAGCCGAATGATTCCGCGATAAAGCTGGCAACGTTAAACTGTTTTCTCTCCTGAACGGTTTAAAGGCATCACTCGTTATCGGAGGTAAAGTTAAATTCAAATCGAGGTGCTTCGGTTTTGATTGTTTCGATCCATTCGACTCGCTCGACGCGCTTGATTCGGTTAGCTCGTTCGAGTCACTTCGCGATTCGTTCCTGTGATGCGGCAATCGACAAGGAGATGGCTTTACTGCTGGAAAGAACGCTGACGTTTCCGAAATCCTTCGTTTGTTCATCATGCTGTCGGTTCGTTTGAAATCGAAAACCGACTCGTCGTAACTGAGCGCACGATTAAGTCCGCGCTTTTCATTTTCTTCTCTGGGAGCGGTCCCGTTGGCAAATGTGTTCACGTACATGCCAACCGTTTTACAAATCGCCGCCTCCTTTGATCCCTGTTTTTCGAAATTTCCCGTGAAACCGGACGAGTTCGTCGCTTCGGTCGCTTCAACCTTTCCAGGAGCCTGCTCGCTACAGGAAAGTATAAATCTGTCCGAATCTCCCCGCGTCTTACCAATTCGTTTCGAACTTTTGCTCGAATCAGTGCGCTCGCTCTCCCTTTTTCCTACCTTATCCTCGCCGTACCGTTCCCGTTTCCTCCGACTCGGAATTATCGTACTCTCTACCGATACGTCCTCGGTTGCGGATCGGAGAGTAGATCTCCAATCTAGCTGTCCCAAATGATCTTGCTCGGTCCCGTCGTTCTTTTCTTGTTTTTCCCGTCTCTTGAACACCTTGGCGGTCTCATTGACGGACCAGCCGCTTCGATTCGTCGAAGGCAACGGAGGTGGTGTCGTTGTCGTCGGCAGGCTTGTTTCATCGAACCGTGAAAAACGAACGGCATCACCGCTCCACTCGAACACACGGCTACGTTTTTGTCTCTCTCGAGCTTCCTGTTTTTCCGCTAACTCGTCGTGAACGTATCCCTGATCTCTAAGCTTGAGCAACTGCTCGAAGTGACTCGCAGCGAATAGATAAATGTTCTCCGGTCGGTGGCGTAGAATTTCTCGAGCGAGACCTTCGACAGCGGATGCAAGACCCCGCGGCACTCGTGGACCGATCACGACGCCTCCGTAAGTCTTGAACTGGCTTGAATCTTCCCTCGACAAACCCATGGCAAGTCCTTCCTTTTCTCGTTTACTTCGCATACATACGCCTATCCGTTGTTCTCCTCTGCAAGCTTCATCCAGGACTGCGCCGGTATACCTTCGATAATCATATAAATCTGTTTGGAGATTGATCATAACTTGTGATAACGAGCATCCGCATTTGTTTCAAACAATAACATTGCAATCTTACGGACGTACAAAGGAAATGTTGTCTGTGTCTAGAACATTATTTTGACAAATCGTCCGTTCCAAGTGAACTTCACCTTTGCGAGAAAGTTTACCGATTGTACCACAGGTCGGAACTCGTCGATACTGGCGCTAAAATTGGACAGCTTTCAAGTCGATGCGTACCTTGAAGCAAGAAGAATAAAAAAACAAACGATGAACAGCTTAAAATGAAACTGAAAACGAAAAGAGAAGAAACGGCGAACGTAACGTGGCGTAACGAGGTAACGAATGTACAAACACATAGTTGCGCGCTATCGATCCAACTCGTTTCATAGATTCGCTCCGATTCGTTCGTCGATTAACTTTCACGTGTCACCTCTATCACGTATATACAAATTATGAGTATGTTTTTCCGGATTCATCGGATCACAAACCAAATATTTCGATCGGTTCCACTAGCGGATAGAACGGTACGCGTCAGTGCCATTAGCTTTTGAAATAGGGTGAAACCCGTCGTAACTCCCCGCTCCAATCGATCGTCCGCTCGTCGTGCCGCCCACATTCGCAAGGAACGCCAGCTTTCTCGCCAAATCCACAAGTTACTCCTCACGTTATTCTATTCCTTTGTAATTGTTATTCAACGATTTATCTTTTCATGTTCCGTCCTCCTTGTCTTCTTCGGTAACGGCAAACCCTAGCACTTGTACAAACAAAAGTGATCTAGGAAAGAAAAAATGAAACGAAACGGTACGACAGCGGGCGATTTAAAATACAAGTGACTCAGTTTTCTACCGGTACCGGTATGCCAAAGCATCGCCGATATTTCGTGTACATCGAATTTTGCCGACGAGACACGCGACTTACTTCGAATAATAGCTCCGAAAGTTTTCCTTAGTTGGAATAGAGTGCGTCCGGTCCAAGGAAATGGGTATTCCGGTCGATACCTGGCTGACAGGCTCCGAGCAACATTGCTTTCTTCCTCGATCGAAGGCAGTCGCTCGTTAAATGCCCGAAAATCAGTCCATCGTTCGGTTTACAAATGCTGCGAGTGATCGACAAGCGGTTGTATTCGTAAACGGGCGGGTAGGGAGAAGTAAAGGATTTTAGTCGCTCATGCGTAACGTTATAAAACATGTAGCATTTTGCAATGATAAGAATATACAAAAATTTATTTGGTCTTTTCCGTTTCGTCGAATTGACGGATTGACTGCTCGGAACTGTGTTTATCCAATGCGTACTGAATCAAATACTCCGATTCAAGAGGATGAAGCTTCGTCGCTGGTACGATTAAACAGTGAAGCGGTGGTCCCAGATCGATTTCCGACATTTCTCTCACAGTACAGGCAACGATACGTTGATCTTCCTGACCTACTCGCGCCAATCCTACCACTAAGCTTGACACACTAAAGCCTATATAAATCGAGAATCGTCTTGTTCGTTAAACGTTGAGCGTTGAACATGTAATTATCTAATAAAAGGGCCTTGTTAACTCTCTACCTGTGTTGTCTATTTTCTCCTCCAGGATTGAGATAATCTGAGTAGCTGCATCTGCGACAGTCATAAACTTGGATGGCATGTATTCCTTCTTCTTCTTAACAATGCTTTCCGGAGTCGGTTCTCTTACTTTGATATCCAACAGACACAGAGTGTGTAACCCTCTTTCTCTGTTTGAATGAATTTTCGTGTAAAAACTGTCAGGTTGCCAATCTTGGGTCCAAAATGGAATCGATACAGTCTCCCCATAAGAATACAACTGTAAGCCGCAGCAACCGATAGCAGTCAAGATGGAGGCATTATGAACGGTATTAACCTGTAAAAAGAGTGGAAGCCAGTGAAGCAATTTGTTTTCACTTTTGTCACAGGGAGAATTTATGATATTTGTTTTTAGCTGACCTTGATATTTTTTTCTCGAGCTCGTAGCACCAAATCAGTGTGCGTTGTGGCTCCAAATGGATCTCCAACTACTAGAAATGCAACGTTTTCGTTCTCATCCTGAGGGAATATCGTGTCAGCGTCACATTCGACCAGTTCGCGATCAGCCGTGATCAAAGAACGTCCGTAAAATCGTTCCTATTTCAAAAAAAACTTGTTTAACTTGTGCAAGTCGTTCCTCTTCGTGACTATATAAACAGCTAAGAAAATTACCCCCCTATCAAACGAACGCTTGATGCAACAAATGAAGAACTTTCTTTTGCCTACCTACCAAAGCCTCCAATCCTATCGATAATACCGACGTATATGACTCTAGGTAGACACGATCACATTTACGAATGATTTCGAGACCCTTCACGGTCACGTCCTTTTCATTTCCGAGACCTAAACCGATCACGTGCAACATTTCTTTATAGGTTATCGCTGTCGATTCAAATACCGCTCGAATGGGTTCAACTGTGATCGTTTCAATTAAATTGTGTCATGCGAAATTGTTGCGATCTATAGATTGCAATCATTTGTTTCAATTTAACTGCAAGAACAGATGCTAGTGCGGTCTGATCAGTTCAGTGCAGATGTATGACCGACAGTAATCGTCAATGACCGTGTTGCGTCCAGTCTGGTTCAGTCGGAACACCGATCAACGGAGAAGATGATTGTCGATGCTGTCAATTGTTAACGATAAAATCACTAGTGCTTATTCTCCTTAAAACTACTGGAGAGCCACGATCAGGAACAAAACTGAACAAAACCAAAACTCAAATGCTCCGAAATATATTCGTACTGCTATGCGTCATGATAGCCAATAGCGTTAACAGAATTTATGTAATTTTAATTCAATTTTTTAAAAAAGTTTCCAATTTTGAACAATTGATAGCTTCGAGTCGACTGGTGATTTTTGTAAAAGTTTGACGTTCACATACTGGCTGCAATCGCACTAGAGCGTAGACGGAATAGAATTGGTCTGTTTAAACGTCGGGAGGGTAGGTGGAAGGGGTAATATCTTATTTTCGCATGCGCGATATATATCGTAAACTAGTTAGGGCACGACGAAATTTCAGGGAGAAGGCAGTGCTGATACTGATTCTTGCTTTCCGTTCTTGAGCGTTCTATGTCGTTCTGGCAAACAAGTATTGACTGTATTGTGTCATAGTAAATAACGTATAGTACCAACGTATCTTACCATTACCTGCGATGGCGTATGTACGATATAAATAATTGTTACTCCACTCAACGCTCGTACACGTCGTTCAACGTGACTGTTTTCAAACGAAATACAATTAACAAATTGCGTGCGTGCGCGCGCGCGTGTGTGTGTGTGTGTATACTGTGTGTCTGTGTATGTTCCTCAGCTGAATACGTTTCAGAGAATATTTCTTGTACCGGCCGAAGTGTTAGCAAAGAATATAAGTAACCAGGATTTATGCCGCTACACATTCGATTATACACGCAACTCGGCACTTCTGCCGTTTATCGTTCTTACCGAAATAGTGCAGATTTGCATACGAGAATGCTATTGCAACGGACCGGTCTTATATTGCGATCCGCTAGCAATGTTAAGAAAACTAATGGAGAGATCAAGTTACACCTGAGGCCATCAACGACTACACCGTCAGGTGCCATTCTTCCGGAACCAAAAAGGACCCGCTTTGGTTTCGTGGGTGTGATCTGCAGTGTTGTGGCTGGACTACTCATCGGGGCCACTCTTAGCAAAATGATGGCCAATTTTCTTGAGGAAAAAGAGTTGTTCGTGCCTTCCGACGACGACGACGACGACGATTAACCAACCGCGGCCACTTGATCTTAATTTCTAGAAAGGTCATATTTAGGGTTTACAAAATGCTGCATTGTGTTTTTCAAAAACACAACTGTGCTAAAACGCACAGGTTTGTCGTCGAGATTTTCAAGCGCCGATCCTATTTTCACTGTGCGAAGATCTCGCACGCTTGCTTGTAAAGCTTTAAAAAGAAAAAAAAACAACAAAAAAAGGGTTAAATAATACGTGTTTAAATCAATTAATACGCATTATATGGGCATCTCTGTGCCATGCTTCAATCTCAGATATATCTAGATCATGTTTTCCCTTAATTCCCATTGTTTATTGCCTGCCATAAAGGAGTCACGTAAATTACGTAAACATACGTGTGTGACAGGCCCTACGAACTATGTACAGAAAACTGCGTTCTTATGTACATAGACATACATACGTAAGACAATTACAGCAACACTCAGTGCTAATTTAACTATTTATGAATAAAGCTGAACGAAAAGAAATGTAATGTAACCCTTGTAACAAATCATTTCTCCGATAAAGAGGAAATATCTTAAAACAAATTTATTATTATTATCGTTTGGCTTGATAAAACAAATATATAATGGCACTGGTAAAATGTGCATTTCACGATCGAAAAGACGTTGAAATTACCGCTTGCCGATTTACATCGTTCGGATCTCCAATTGTTTTTGCTAGGGTTTCCGTAGCACGCGAACAATTAATGCGACAGTGAAACCACGAGAACCCACGATTTACATCGTTCGGATGTCAATTGTTTTTGCTAGGGTTTCCGTAGCACACGAACAATTAATGCGACAGTGAAACCACGAGATTCTTAATGAAATACACTTTATTGAAGTGGTCTTTTGTGCAAAGCCCAGCCGTGAAAGCACTTGGTGAATCTTCGCGATTCTTTTCCCTTAGCAGTTAAAAATAATTTACGAGGCCTTTCCGGCTGCTTCACCCGTAAATGCTGTATGTACACCTGAAAGAATAAAAAAGTGTACAGATAAAAATACCGCACAGCTTGTATTTCAAATATGTATACGTAGGTACGGATTGCATATACATATATATACATATACTCACCTGGGCTGACTTGTAAGCTAATTTGATTTCCACTTCGGAACATCGAGTACCCAGCCACAAAAACACTTGTTCGCCGTTATCAAGTATCATAATATCGTCGTCCGCCAAATCATCCTGTAAGACATAAAAGCAGTCTAAGTAATTTCGACTAAGCGTTGCAATACCGGGACGCGTGATGGAGCCTTTACCTGACAAAAGTCAGTGCACTTCTCACTGATAGTAAAATATCCTTTTTCGTTAGAACATCTAAATAATCTGGTGTAACACATGTACTCTGCATCAGTGTCATAAGGCTTTTTTCCACCAAGAGCTACCCAAAAGAAATTGTCCGGTTCTTCGCCCTCGTTCAACACTTGCAGACTTATCCATGGCTGGTTGATTCGATTAATCAATTAATTAACAATTCAATACGGTGAAACGAAATATTCTAGGAAACAGTGAAAAGACGTACGTTGTTGAACATTTCTTCGGCGATTTCTTGAATTAATCGAGCTTCCTCGGGATCGGCTTTAGAGCCAATCCAGGCATACACTATTCCCGTCTCATCGTCATTGTTAAACGGTACGTTTAAGATGTAGCTGTTGAACGGTAATCACTAGATTGTCGTTACACGAATCATTACTGAAATTTATCGAAGGAAGGCCTTACCAAAAGGAAGAATTGAGTAGCGCCGAGTCTGCCGACATTTGTATCAGCCTTGTACACAACGCACTTCCATTACTCCTTAAATGATAAAATTCGACTTTGTTCCTACCAGAAACTTTAGGCTGTTTACGCTTACCATGATGGATAATAAATTTTCTTTTAAAGTACGCCATGAATTTCAAATTTTCTTGTTGTTGGTGCGTTCTAACTACCTCCAAATTCTCACCGAACAACGATTTGAATTTTTTCTGCAAACTGAAAAGGGGAGTTAAATTGTAGTCGTTGCTTACTTTTCAAGTGAAAATACGAGTAACGTAAGGGCACCTAAACGTAAAAGTCAGCCAACCCATATTTCCTGCATCTCTGCCTTGCCAAAAGTATACAGTACACTGATAATCCTCCTCAAACTGTTCGTCGCCGTCTTCGTTCTCCGTCGTGTCTAACGGCTGGCAAGAGCAAAAGGCGAAAGAACGATTAACCAAACTGAATTGGACCGTACGTTTACGTACTTCCGGTTTCCTACGTACCATCCAATAACGACAGAGAAACACATAACAATCTCCACTGTAAAAATGACCGATTTCTTCTTCCGGTAGGCGCACAAATTTTTTCCCTTCCAACACCAATGCCTCCATTCCCTCCAAATCGTCGTTCCATTCTGACATAAGCTGCTGCGCTTCGGCATTCGACATCGGTGGTTGCCGAGGCATGAAAAGCGCCGCTAAATCAGCCTGTCAATCATAACAAAGCATCCGTTTTTCCCTTTCCATTGCTCTTCTGTCTTGCACTAGTAGACACGTACCTTCGTTTCCTGTTGCTTCGCCCATTTCGTAAGATCGGCACCGGTCTTGGCAACCGATTCCGCGGTTCTAGTAAAATCGACCGCTATCACTTCGTCCCAACCGGTGAATTTCGACTTGAAAATCTAAAAGATGAAAATCATATGACGCCCTAAACAAGTAATCATAGATTTCTAATATTTTAGAAAATAATTAAAGGATATTTCTAAATAAAGATGATGATGAATTAATAGTCAGGTTTTGAATAGGCAATCTTTTTTCTTTTCATACCTGTGACTCTGTCCCTTCTTGCAATCTAGTTACCATGGCGTACTCCGGCCTTTCTATCATATTGAAGAGTTCCTGAGAGAGTTTCACGGCCGCCGCTCGTACCAGTCTCGTCGACTTTTTACCGAACCTTATGATGACTCGAACATTTAATAGTACAAAGAGGGCTAAAGACAGAGGGAAGGCGAACAAGTAAACATACTCACCAAACGTAAACGTCCAAGTGACAATCCAGTATGTAAACGTTGCGATTATTTAACAGAGTGTTTGTCAGTTTTCCATGCGGAACTTCGACCTGCGGTAATTCCAAATATCCCATTCCTAGTTGAACCTGATACAATCGTGGCGCGAGCGGCACAAAGTTCGGGTCTACGTGTTCCTACAACAAGAACGAAACGAACGCACTTTAACCGGGAATTTTGCGGGCAGATTCGACACGATCGAAACTTACGATGATCGAGAGCTGTCGCACATAAGACAAATCTTGAGCACCCAGATTTGATAGAAACTCGTCCGACTCGGAGTTCATAATTTCAGTCGTGATCTCTGCCTTGTTTTTCCGTTCGTTTTTATTGACTTTCTCCGCCATTAGCCTCGCTTTCGATTTCAAAGTACTTTTCGCTGTTTTGCCGTGCCATATGAAGATCTTATTTCCCGTATCGAGAACGAACACGAAAGCCGGATCAAGAGAAGCGAAACCAACAGGTACGGGTTCTAAATGAATCGAAGCACCTGCCGCGTGTACTCTGTAGAGACGCGTTATCGCTGGCTGAAACGGTTCAAGTTCATTATCAGGCCGTTGTCAGACTCAAAGACAACTCGACGCACGAATAAATACCGTATCCTCGACGGTGTAAAAACCAGAAGAAGTTCGGCCTCCTTCGATATACGTTATGCCGGACTCGAACAGCATCAGAAACTCGTCCGACTCGTCGCCCTGTTCTTCCCTGATGGTACGACACTGCGCGCCTAGATAATTCCGTAAGTTTACCGCGTGAATCGCTGCGCAAGCTCTCTTATCCAGCTGCAAAAAAGTACACGCGTTCATAAAACATACGAAAAAGTACAAGATAAGATCAGAATAGTCGAGTTGTACCGTGGCCTTTTCTCCTATCCAAAAGTAAATCGCCCAAATCAACGATCCCGATTCATCGGTGTCAGTCTTTAAAACGATGTAGCAGTCGCCTTCGTAAAACTTTCCATGCGCCACTTCCTCAATTTCGTTTGGCAAGAAATTCTCTATCTCCCACACGGATAAACCGGGTACCTGGCCGGCGTCTTCGTCGAAAAATTCTGAATAATCCAAAGGAGGTTTCTCCAAACTTTCGTCCCAACGTTTCGGTCTAGAAAGTTCAACGTTGGTATTATTTCTGTTTTCGTTCGGCGTCGTTTTCCGACAACCTTTTACCTACTTCAACGATTCCGCTTTAGATTCCTCACACTCCTTGTCCTTGTTCTTTTCTTTCGCTATATCCTTCATTCCCTAAAAAAAAATGAAAATTTCAGAATAACTAAATCCCTTGAAAGCAAAGGGTAATTTGTCGTTTCGCGTTTACAATAGTAAAATGTTATACGTAAAGAAGTGAATACCTTGAGTATTTTTGCTTGATCTTGGTCAGCTTCCTCCTGGTCTCGCCTGCGCCTAAGTCGCATTTTTCGAGCGATCGGATCTTTACTGTCTGTAAAACACGATACAATACCGTATGATAACGAGGCACGTATGTACACACGTACGTTAAAAGGCTGGCCGATGTCAGTACAACGATCGTATAAAGATCGTACAAGAATAAGGATACCTACTACCGGTCTGTATCGGTGTTGGCACATTGGCACCAGCAAGACGTAACTGATGTTGCAAAGAGAAATCGATGTTGTAGAATTCAATACCAGATCCTTTTTGTACTTCCATCGGCTTCGGCGGCATCACTAAATTCGGATTGTCCCTTAAATCTAATTGATCCAAATCGGTAAGCAGGTGGATGGCATCTGGCACCGTGATCAAACGATTTGACGTGAGTATCAGTTTCTTTAACGACCCGCATCTAGAAAAGGGATGAATTAAAGCACATTTTTCTTATTCGGCCGACAATGCAGCGTGACATATGAGGGCAACGGGAACCTGCACAAGCCTTCCGGTATCATCTCCAGATGGTTGTTTGCCGCGGAAAACACTTGTAGCGACGATAATTTGCCTATTCCAGAAGGAATACCTTCGAAATCTAATTCGTTATCGTTTACGTACAATCTTCTCAGAGTGGTAATTTTACAGAGCGACGGGGGTATCGCTGTCAACTTATTACGGCATACGTTCAAACTTTCCAACTTCGTCCACAGTTCTGCAACGCATGAAAGCAAAGAATCATCAAATTTGTTCAATCGACCTACCGGGAGAGCGAAATCCAGGCTAGGCTTACCGATTGCCGTGGATAATTCCGTTATCTGATTATCGCTCAAATTCAAACGACGTAAATTCGAAAGCGAATACAACGCGTCCGGCACGCGAGGTAAACTGTTCTGCGATAAATCAAGCTCTTGGAGATTGGTCAAAGTCTCCAAGCTCGAAGGAATATTGTTTAACGTTCGTTGCGTATCACGCATCTTTAGTGTCGTTAAATTCATCAGGGATGGTAGTTGTCTAAAAGAAAAAGGGATACATAAAGTATAGCAGGCTCTCACGACAGCGCATACAGTCGCAACTTAAACTTTTCTACCTCAATTGAAAATGGCCCAACGGGTTATGGTTCAAATTTAACGTTTGCAAATTGGCCAGACGGCGAGTTTGCGGCGGTAGGGTCTCCAGTTTGTTATGGCTAAGGTCCAGAAATAGCAAATCGGTCAGATGAATGAACAGAGTGTTTGGTATTGTCTCTATGCTAGAACAAACAATACGCCACTTTAGCGTTTGACCCGCATTACGTTACACGTGTACTCTACTACGTACTGATTGCGACTCAAATTCAGGTTCAATAAAGAACGTGCTCGCTCTAGCCCTTCCGGAACTTCTTTTAAATTATTGTGACTTAAGTCTAATGTCGTTAGTTCTTCTAAGTGAAACAGTTCTGCCGGAATACCACTGGATTTGATATTGTTGCGTCTTATGTTCAAGGTTCGCAGACAACCAAGTTCTGTCAGTTCACCATACAAGCGTTCCAATTTGTTTTTTACCAGTGAAAGATGCTCCTAATTAATGAATACATTTCAACATATGCTCATTACAATTACGTTCTACGATCAATGGTTTAACATTAAATCAACAGCGACAATTGCTTTACCAGCTTTAGCAACTTTCCCATCTCCTCTGGGATTTCCATTAAATTGGTTTTGTCCAGTTTCAACCATTGTATTCCGGTCATCAGACGTACGGATTCTGGAAATTTTCCATCCTGTGCAAACCAAAATACATTGAGACAACGTCCTTTCGTCCAGCGGGCTACAAAAATTATTTCTACAACATACGCCGAAATCATTGCTGCTAAAGTCCACCCCTCGAACAAACGGCAGCACTCCAGTGTTTGCCATTCTGTCGAAGATTCCGGTGGATTCTATCCTTCCGACTGGCGTTGCAATTGCGACCCTCACAAGTACATTTCACACGCCCATAGCGTTGCTCGCAGATGGTCCCGCACGTCAAGTCTGCTCCAAGCCTGTAAATCATACACACGTATTTATCGAATATGTTCGGGTATGGCGGTACGCTGACTAGTAAATATACAATAGCATCGTATTATTCATAAGTTGCATCACTCTATGTACGTAAACGTACCGTGGCAAATGTACATTTTCTAAACATGCATTCAAATTTTCATTTCTTTTCTCCAGACTATTCTAAGATTTAACAGCGAGCAGATCGAAAGAAAGCGAATACGTGTAAAATAAAACGAACGGACACGTATGAAAACAAGTTCAAGCTTTGCATTCGTGACGCTCAATACAGTTCCATCATGCAATCTCAACTGATCTCAATCGATCGCACCTACAGTTCGGAAATATTCATCGATTCACATAGGTGCACAGCCTTACACACCTATGTATATACCTCTGCATGCATTGTATTAATGTGCGCACACATATTAGACTACACACTAGCGTTACACCGAATCTACGGGTTTTCTATCATTCAAATATGTTTGAGAAATTGTATTCAGCATATACTTGGGTATTTTCACGGAATTCTTAGTTATGACAAACACATATAGTCGTCATTAGAAATTATTGAAACGCACAGAAATTCTGAAAAAGTTCTGGCAAACAATAACGAACTGTTAGAAATTGGTGGTTCGATAACTCGATAGTTTGTGTTCGATACTCTCGATAGACTGTTACAGCGCGCCACTCGCGGCTCTACCGGTGTACGACCACACTACGGTCACATGTTTCATTTCTCCCAGTCAATGGTCAATTCCGGACTACGACTATCACTGGCCGCTAAAAGAGCAGCAACGAGCAGGAACGACAGCGATAAAGCTTAGCGACCGAATCTGACGATCCCGAAGTTCCGTCGATTTCATAATTTCGAGTGTATACGAGTAAAGTAGACGAACAGGATCTTTTACTTACGCTCGTCCATTTGTTGATCGATCGCCCGTTATCTCAGAATATCTATTTTCTCCTATGGCTTCGCTCGAGGAGCTGGATCAACTTGATAGCGGTATGGGTAGTACCGACGCACGTTCTCCGGAAATAAAATCCCTCCTGCCCGACGATGAGGACGACGAAGAGGTACGTTCTTTGTATTACTTTGTTTTCTATACGAATCAATGGATTCTCAAACGTGTTACATTTCTCTGCTTTCGGTCTTGTTGTACGTACGTAGTGTGGTTTAAAGGTTATCCAACCTTTAATCTTTCATCGGCTTCTTTTTACTAAATTAATAAGTTTCACATTATTCGCCCAGTGTATAGTTATTTCCCACGAATTACTAGTATGCGTACGGTATCTGGTAGTATATTAAAATAATATCCCGGTATACGAACAAGTATACGAAATTGCACGGAATTTATATAAAATGAATAATACTTATCTTCTGTTGCCACATAGGACGAAAGTTTGGCTGAAAGACTGTTGGGCTTGACGGAAATGTTTCCAGAGAAAGTACGGAATTTTGGATATAACATTGGCAATTGTTTCTACAGTTGTATGAAAGGTTTGTGGCTAGAATTAAAAATATGGAATAGGTCTACACTATTTGTGCAACTCAGCACTGTTCTTTGTTTCAACAGAGGGGTACGCGTTCTCCTGCTCGGCAACCTGGTTGATTTTCAGCTCATCCACTATTCTATTCGCTCCAATACTGTTTGAAATAGAACGCGCACAGATGGAAGAGGTACAGAGGACGCAACAAAAGCAGGTTCTACTAGGTCCTAATACAGCCATGTCTAACATCGGTGCCCCAGCGCTACCCATGGCACCGCCCGTTCAACGATAATCCGTCTCTCCATTTCGCAAATCTTGTACCGTTTTCGCTCATTGTATTTATTAGCGTAACGATTTCATTCGTCATCACGTCTCATTGAACGTCACACGATACTGTTACGGTTGGAAGCATTCAGTCAAATAATAACGTAACTGACCAGAGAACACTCGTACACTTCGGAAGAAACTTTCCATCCGTAATCCAAAGCGACAGCACCGCCTCACTAGATCGGTGTCTCGTCGTTCGCTCATTTCTCTGACATGCTACCATTCTTTTTGGTTTTCACTAAAAAGTATTTGGCCTTTTATTAAAATAAAATTGGAGGAAAACTCGAAGTAACGTATATCGTGTACTTTGCGTATATACTATATACATAGTTTGTTTCATATATATATACTGCATTTATTATATCATCTGTTATTCTAATAAAGAGAAATTAAATAAACCTTGAGCGAAGTTGGTTCGTGGTTTACTTTACTTCTTAACCGACAAAATTCCCGAAATGTAATAGAAATCTATTATAATTATACAAGGAACATGATCTTATCAGATGATATAGATAGAACACTTTAGAAGTTATACTGGCAAAGTGTGAAGATATAATATATTTCACAATTTATTAGATATCGACCTGAATCTTTCACTGTCTTATTCGGCTTCGAATTCCGCGTCCAAAACGCCTTGGATCATTTGAATAGCTCTAAAATTACGGAAATGACAAAGAAATTACGAATATTGCGAAAAATCGTCAAATTATGACAGTTTTTTGGTCGGCATTCGCTCAATTTTTGAGATAGCCGTCTGAAACTTGTACCATTGCTTTAGTTGGGAAATTCTACGCCAGATCAACCTATAATAGTTGTACTTTTCGAAAATTTCATTTTTCGCAAAAATCTGAAGGGGGTAGTTCAGGATTTTTTGCGATTTTCGTAAATCGCTTGCCATTTCCACAATTTTTTAGATATCAAAATAATTCTTTCACTGTCTTATTCGGCTTCGGATTCCGCGTCCAAAACATCCTGGATCATTTTAATATCTCAAGAATTACGGAAATGGCGAGCGATTTACGAAAATCGCAAAAAATCCTGACCTACCCCCTTCAGATTTTTGCGAAAAATTAAATTTTCGAAAAGTACAACTATTATAGGTTGATCTGCCGTAGAATTTCCTAACTAAAACAATGGTACAAGTTTCAGGGCGCTATCTCAAAAATTGAGCGAATGCTGAACGAAAAACTTCTTAAATTTGACGATTTTTCGCGATCTTCGTAATTCTTCCGTCATTTCCACAATTTTTTAGATATCAAAATGATTCTTTCACTGACTTATTCGGCTTCGGATTCCGCGTCAAAAACGCCCTGGACCATGTTAATAGCTCAAAAATTACGGAAATTACGAAGAAATTACCAAAATCGCGAAAATTCGTCAATTTCAACCAGTTTTTCGCTTGCCATTTCCACAATTTTCGAGATAGCGACCTGAGACTGGTACCATTGATTTAATTAGGAAATTCTACGGCAGGTCAACCTATAATAGTTGTACTTTTCGAAAATTTCATTTTTCGCAAAAATCTGAAGGGGGTAGGTCAGGATTTTTTGCGATTTTCGTAAATCGCTCGCCATTTCTACAATTTTTTAGATATCAAAATAATTCTTTCACTGTCTTATTCGGCTTCGGATTCCGCGTCCAAAACATCCTGGATCATTTTAATATCTCAAGAATTACGGAAATGGCGAGCGATTTACGAAAATCGCGAAAAATCCTGACCTACCCCCTTCAGATTTTTGCGAAAAATTAAATTTTCGAAAAGTACAACTATTATATGTTGATCTGCCGTAGAATTTCCTAACTAGAACAATGGTACAAGTTTCAGGTCGCTATCTCAAAAATTGAGCGAATGCCGTCCGAAAAACTGGTTGAATTTGACGATTTTTCGTGATTTCGCTCTTCCACAGATGAGGTATTGGATAGACCACTCATCCCCGTGCTTTTCGATGTCACTGGTTTTGAGGGCTCTAGACTCTATTCAATACCTCGTCTGTGGTAATGGTTTTGCAACGCCCCCGTCAGAAAAATAAAGATTCAAAAAATCGTATAAAGTTATGCAGACAAATCGCAAATTTACTTAAATAGTTTGAACATTCTGCGTGGTTGTCAGAAAGAGGAACATCAAGAGACTACACGTAAGTTGCTCTTTTATACTTTTTCGAGGTCGCCCCGACAAGACTGAACCTGTTATTTCCATCTTTATTGTTGAAGCTTCACGGATCAAGTACAACCAAACTTCAAAATACACTCGACCTAACATTGCCAAGTACGCCATTAACCTTTAGTCTGTGATAAAACGTCCTGGAGTCAATACCTCTTCATGACACGCTCCGGTCAACCTCCCGAAGTAAAATTCATTTATTATTCATACATTATACTGAGTAACACACCGATTGATTGCAATTGCATTAATTAATAGAGATTGATTAATAGAGGCAGTAGAAATATATTAAATATTCAAATTTTAGAAATAATTATATTTATTGTTATTAATTTGCAATCGCGATTTGCAACTTAATATTTAATATCAAGTTTATAAAATATAGTTCGAATTTGTACGATGTTACAGTCAAAAGTTTTCTTTATTTGTGCAAAATATATAATTGTTTAATTGTTAGCAATAAATCCTGAAAATGCTACGGTTTAATAACGGTCCGCTCGAGGTTAACGTAGATTTTATTATGTCGTAATAGATCGAAGAAATTCGCCGGTGGGTACCTACGTACGAGTGTAACCGACCGTGACCGGCCGACTCCCGAGTTTACCTGGCGTGACTTTGACACGGGCGCGCGTCAGTCTCTGTTCAGCGGCCGGGGGGTGAAGACGTACATACTCGTAGGAGCTCCTGGGTGGTTTCCAAGGTATGTGACATCGTTTTAGAACATTTATCTTTGTTCAATTAATTTATATTCTATATCCTATCATAATATATACGTGTATACCATACACATTCAATACATTACATTTAAAATCATGAATCGAGTCCACTTTTCTCAGTATGATTTAAACAAATAATTTTTCAACTTTTTGGAAAATACCTTCTTTAATTCTATTAATTCTTGCTTACTATATAATCACAATTTAATTAGTTTTGCTTATGAATTTCGCTGTTTGTACTTAGAATTTGGATAAATTTGTGACTGTTAACTCTTATCGTGTTTTGGTTTCTAATTCCAGGTACCACTATACAAAGAAGCCCGGTTACCTGAGACGTAAACAAGAACACAATGGACATCGCAGCGGTCAAAGCCTACTTGTTAACGCCCTTGACATTGGTCGAAACTAACATTGTTCGCGGTACATCTACAACGGGAATTTATATTTTCCGTGAGTTACGTTAGATTGAATCGAGTCATCGTGCCGTTTATTTTTCGTGAACCGGATATAAGAAATATTTTTCTTGCGAAACGTTTGAGAATATTTCTACGAAACTTCGCGCCGGTTTATTAAAGTATACATCTTTTCGCGTCGACTATTGCGTACACAATTTCATTTTACACCAAAGTAGGACAATGGCAATATTCCTAATAACAATGCTTGGTAATTAAATTGAAAAATACTTTAACCGAATATCTACGACATTTTCCGCGGTATACGCGTTCGCGATGTATTTTATTTTCAGCTTTTGTGACCGCGCGCAATGCGGTCTTAGAATCATTTTCTGCGAAACAAGTATTTCGCGAAATAGAGTCAGTGTTGTTGCGATATTAATACATTATTGTTGCTCGTTACTCGCGTGATTAAAACCGCCGAAAGAAATGAAATTCGGTCGCGAAATTCTCTTAATTTTTCCAATCGCGAGAGTAGAGTCAGTTTGTTCGCCGGACATTATTTCGGTCGCGAATATAGTCCCTTTTTTTATTTTTTTTTCTTTGAATTACTCGCCGCGATGAAGTAGCGGTACGCAGCAGCTGTGGAAAGGATTTCCATCGGGCATCGTCGCATCAGGCAGCAGGTAAATATCAGCAAAATCTACTTTTAATTCTTCTAATTAACAATGAAATTACATTTTGGAATATCGAATTCGAGTGAGAATTAAAGACGAACGATGTGAGGAATGATAGACGGTTAAACTATAAAGACTTTTCTCTTTTTCTGTTACAGAAGACATCGCAACGATTTAGCTGGCCGAGTGCAATGCGGTCTTAGATTCACTTGATCCGAAAAAGTATATCGCGAAATAGAATCAGTGTTGTTGCGCTATTAGAAATGATGTTTGTTCGATATACGCGTGCTTAAACCCGCCGAAAGAATTGAAATGGACTGCTACAACGTAACATATTCGGTCGCGAAATTCCTGTATACTTTGAATCGCGAGAGTAGAGTCAGTTTGTTCGCCGGAAATAATTTCGGTCGGGAGTGTAGTCCGTTTATTTTTCTTTTTTTTTTCTTTGAATTATTCGCCGCGATGAAGTAGAGGTACGCAGCAGCTGCGGAAAGGATTTCCATCGGGCGCCGTCGCATCAGGCAGCAGGTAAATATCGTCAAAATGTTCTACTTTTACTTCTAATCCACAGTGAAATTACATTTTGAAATATCGAACTCGAGTCAGAACTAAATACGAACGATTTGAGGAATGATAGACGGTTAAACTATAAAGACTTTGCTATTTTTCTGTTACAGATGACTTCGCAACTGCAGAGCCGGTCGTAGTATCATCTCTACAATCAAAGGTGCAGAAGAAATCTACGACCGGTGAGTCAAAAAATTTACGGTTCCTCCGATCACTCAATCATGTCGTAGGACGCAAAGGTCCGAAGCGGCACGAGTGTATTGGTTATATTTTATTTGAGTTTGCGAGCATAGTGACCGCGAGTGTAAAGTATTTTATACTTTACATTCGTGGGTAGTAACACCCCATTGTTGTGAATATTTAATTAGCTCAGGCAGGGGTCTTCTTGTGGCTTAGCTTCACGGGCGATTTTGATGTAATTAATTTGAAGGTTCGATACCCTCGGCCTTCATTTAATTGCATTCGCGTTCGCGTGAATTTCATATAACCATAGAGCATTGAGAAAAGATAGGAAGAATATATACGAATAGAAAGACAAGTAAAGATCAAAATGATAAGAATAGTAAAGATAAAAACAGAGCCAAAATAAGCGAAAAGATCAAAAAGACAAGAAAAGAAGCAAAGATAAGAACAGAATAGGAAGATTGAAAAAGGACTAAAAAAGATAAGAAAATTTATTCGAGTTTCATGAAATCATACGAATTAATCATACGGTGAATCATACGAATTAAATTCAGTCAGAATTTGCATATTTTTCGTGGCCGCGTTTCCTTTAACTTGTAAAGTCCTTTAAATTCTTGTATTTGAAATGCCCAAGAAGACCAATTCGCGATGGGTAGATTCTGGTTTCAAAGGCTAATTTTGAACATATTTGCATTGTTTAGAATATAACTTTGAATAAGGAATCAACCAAGGTTTTCAATTATAAATTCAAGTTTCATATATATCTTTTTTTTCACATAAATTTCAATATTTTAAAGTTTTCAAAGTTTTCTTGCACGAGATGCAATTTTTTCACTTTTTCAATTATTATTCGATATTACATTCGAGTCATTTTATAAAGTATATTTTCAAGCAAATTCTATAAAGTCAAAGTAACGATTACTAGCTCGTTAGAAGATCTATTTCAATAATCATTTTATAGCTCAGGATTTTCAGCACACATCAAGCCTAGTATGTAGTTGCCACGTTCATGTCCCTATTTGGCTTGAACTCATTCGTGTGCCCAGGTGCTACACGAATGGGTGATGGCGGTGAACGTGGCTTATAGTTTTAAGAATTATAATTATGTGGCGGCTCACAAGCGTTAGCGATTGTGCACGACGTACGATCCACACGTGTGAGTGTGTGTGTGTGAGATAAATTTATTGAATATTTCGTGGATTGTGCGTCGGTTTTGAACAATCGTTTTTATTGCAAAATCGCGATTAAATTCAACTTGCATATTTTTACGATTTTACATTATTCAATTTAAGTTCGATTGTATTTCGAACCTCAGATTATTATATTCATTTACTTTTCAATTAGAGTCAAAATGCAGAAGCATTATTTTTGAACGTAGTAATTATTTCAACTACGATTTAATTACAAGTCTTTCATTTCTATATTTTACGTCTACAAGTTTTCATTAAATTCCTTTCAATAAAGTCTAAATAAATCGCAATAATCGCTGACCTTGTGAGTCGATTTCAGCAAACAAGGTACGTACCTGAATGTATGTGTGGGGTTTGAGTCGGTGTTGGAGACGTCCCGGGACGTCTCCCGTAGGGGGAAACACCGACTTTGATTGAGAATCATGGAGAGCGTGTGTTGGTGTGCGAGAGATTTTTGCCATTTTTTAAATATAGGTAATAGGTAGGCAGGTAATTTATTCTCTGGAATGTGTGTGCTTTAATTTTAAGTAGGAAGGGCAGGGCAGGTATCACTGTTTCGACTGTAGGCAACCAGTGATATCCTGCTCCTGGAAAATCAGGCTAATAATCTTTTCTTTTTTAATAATAAGTAAATTCTGCTTGAACATTCGTCTTTAGCGGCTAACCGTTTGCACGGACTGCAGTTGTCATTCTTCTGAGAATAAGCTGTTAACTTGTCCACACGTGTTAGCCGCATTCTCTTGTCTGGTTAGGCGCGTGTTAGGGTTATACCATATTATGGTTCCGAATGTTCTTGCAGAATACAGGTTGGGCTCCGGCCTGAAGCAAGAAGAGGCTTTACGCCGAAGTGGCTATAATGCCGAAGAGGCCCGACAAACTGTCTAGAAGAGGGCAACTACTAATGGCAATCCATTTTGGAGTGTTCAATTTTGACACTTCCAGAATGGGTGGTCATTCCGTTACTACTAAGTCACTATGCTCGTAGTAGTTGTAGAGTAATTATAGTTGTAGTAATTTGAAGTAGTTAGTACCACGGGTCGAGGTGAGCTCCCCGTGAAGACTCTGCCCCGATCTGCATTAAAGTTTTCGAGTCATTTTTCTTATTAAATTATTTTTACAAGTTTCAAGTAATAGAGTTTTGCATTAAAGTTTTCGAGTCATTTTTCTTACTGAAGTATTTTCACAAGTTTTGATAATAGAATTTTGATTACGATTTGATATTAAATTCCTTTCAAACTCAGTTATTATTTTTGTTCATTATTATTAAAGAGTTAGAGTCCAGTTTTTGATTATTATAAATTTGAGATATTAAATTTTTGAAAAAAGCAGAGGGGTAGAGTGTGATAGAATTAAGTAGTTAGCAGTAGTTAGTTCCACGGGTCGAGGAGAGCTCCCCGTGAAGACTCTGCCCCGATCTGCATTAAAGTTTTCGAGTCATTTTTCTTATTAAATTATTTTCACAAGTTTTATTCAAAGAATTTTGCATTAAAGCTTTCGAGTCATTCTTCTTATTCAATTATTTTCACAAATTTTCAATCAAAGTCATTTTTATTCATTATTGTTAAAGAAACCTAAAGATTTTACTTATTGAGATATTTTCTGAGAGTTCATTTTTAAGAATATATATTTTTGTCATTACTAGAGTCGAGTTTTTGATTATTACAAATTTGAGAAATTGAATTTTTGATAAAAGCAGAGGGGTAGAGTATGATTCAGTGTGCAAAGTTTGCACACTGCCATCCGCGCCGGTCGTAATATTTGTCACCACTGGCTGCATTTCTAGTTCCGCGAATTTATTAATAATCTAAAATTCATTATCTTTGTGTGTCTCGGAGACACGTTTTCTAATGCCGTATAGGAATTTTATTATCTAATATAAAATCAAAAAGTTAAAGCAGCTAAGTGACTCGCGAATCGCGTCGTACATCGCCGTCTTTGTACGAATCTATTTAAAAACAATCATTGAACCAAGCATTTGTTAGAAGGAATATTGCCATAATTTTATGCATAAATTGCATTTTATATTAGGATGTCTTATCTTGAAATTCTTTTCAGCCGTAACTAAATTGGATCTATTTAAGATCATTTCGCGTTTGCAATTAATTTTTATTTTCGCGTATTATCAGTCAAAGCGGTCGTGGAACTACGAAACATTATTTTTGCGCGTCGGTTTTTCACGAGGAATTTTCGTAATTTAGTGTATTAGTTTTGCGGAAATACTCGCGAACGTGGACCAAGAAAAATATATTCGCGCGCGCATCGCGCATTTTCTTTCAATGAATTTTAGAGTCATGCGATCACTTATTCTCTATGACGAAACCCACGGAAATTGTAAATGAATTTAGTGTTGCGAAAATTATGTAAATTCGGTCGTTTCTTTCCGTACCGACCAATGTTGACCGCGCGTGACAAGTAGTCTTTTCTCCCTTTATTAATTATAGACTCAAGATTGCGATACGGTAAAATTACAATAAGTAAAATGAGCTAATCACTCTTCTTCCAGCTTTGCTTTTAGAGTCGCGTTAACTTAGAGAAATCGCCATTTACTCACCTTGAATGGTTTGTTAAATGGCGAGAAATCTTTTTTGCGCCGCGCTCGCATTTTTCTCGATTCTATGTAAACTCGCAAAGTAACTTCTAGCTTATAGTATTCCAATTAATTACAAAAATGTAAAACATGATCCCCTGTGGGTCGGGGAAAGAATAGACCCACGGTATTCCCTGCCTGTCGTAAAAGGCGACTAAAAGGGACGTTTTGATCACTATAGTGTCAAAACGTTAGTTTAAGGGGATATCATACGTCAATTTCACTTCGTTTGTCGTCGACCGACTAGAAAACGCGACTTCTTTGCTCGTTCCGCGTTATTAGCTTCTTATCAATTAAACATTTTTACCTTCAATTACATAGTTTCAGTTTTTAACTTTTAACTTTTACTTTCAACTCGTAGCTTCAACTTTTACTTTCAATACTTAGCTTCAACTTTTGCTTTCAATACTTAGTTTCAGCTTTCAATTTTTAGCTTCAGTTTTTTAAACTCATTTTAATAGTAGAGTCACTTGCTCGTAATTTGCGGCGTTCATCATCCCCCTACGTTAAAACAACACGAGAAACGGTGTAGTCGGCCAGATAGCCTCACGGCTATCTGGTTAAATCGCGGTCCTGCGATATATTCATGGAGCGTGGCTTTCGTCGGATCATGGTTCCGCCGGTATCTTTGGGTGGCCTAAGGTTGTCTTGAAAGGTGAGCCCGAGTTCGTTCTGGGGACCTGTACACTGGTGGACTGCTATTTGGCGGGGTATGGGACGTATCAGGCTTATCGGTGGCGGCCGGACCGATTAGCCTGATATGGCTTAACCCGTGTACAGTTCGATTTGATGATCTATATCTTCGGATATATTTCATCTTCGATTTGTCCCTGGTTCGAATCTTTCGTGAGGCCCTTTCCTGTAAATCGACCCTACGTTTATCCCATCGTATCGGTTAACCATGGTTTGGCGGGAGTCCCGGTTCGTGGGTACTTCTCAGGACCGTGGTACGAGCCACCGTGTAAGTGTGTAAATTGTTTTTCCGTCGAGTTATGGTAAACGTCTAGAGTCACCCGCGTTAGTCTTACCATGAGGTTGCTTTTCTGGTTGAGTCGACTTTTCCATTTCCGTCTCTTTTTTTTTTTCTTTTGTTTCGCGTTTCGCGGGAAATTGGCGTTTGATGGTGATGGGTTTGTGTTTGTTATATTGAAACTGGTTTCAATATTTCGGCCACGATCGCGTTGATAGACGTATCTTTGAGATCGTGGTTATTAGCTTCGCGATCGCGGTCGCGTGATATCTTTACTTTCCTTCTGAAAGTAAAGATTATGTTCGTTATCGTTTAAAGGAGGGAGGATGGGAGCCGTGGATAGGGTGGGTCTCCATTAGTAGCAACCTCCACGTGGTGAGACCTGGATCGATATTATTTGCATCGATCGATAATGAAATTTATCAATAGTTTTTTTGTAAGTCCGATGACCCATAGTCGTTTATATTGAAATGTATCGCTTCGATGCAAATGGTATCGAGCAAATTGGCTACGAGTAGTATATGTATGTATATCTCGTGTTTGCTTTTACTACAGTCAGAAAAAACCTAAATTCAACCAGCTTTTTGATTGCCATTTGCTCAATTTTTGAGATAGCGATCTGAAACTTGTACCGTTGATTTAGTTAGGAAATTCTACGCCAGATCAACATATAATAGTTGCACTTTTCGAAAATTTAATTTTTCGCCAAAATCTGAAGGGGGTAGGTCAGGATTTTTTGCGATTTTCGTAAATCTCTCGCCATTTCCACAATTTTTTAGATATCAATCTGATTCTTTCTGCATCTTATTCGGCTTCGGATTCCGCGTCCAAAACGCCCTGGATCACTTTAATAGCTCAAGAATTACGGAAATGGCGAGCGATTTACGAAAATCGCAAAAAATCCTGACCTACCCCCTTCAGATTTTTGCGAAAAATGAAATTTTCGAAAAGTACAACTATTATAGGTTGATCTGGCGTAGAATTTCCTAACTAAAACAATGGTACAAGTTTCAGGTCGCTATCTCAAAATTTGAGCGAATGCTGAACGAAAAACTGCTTAAATTTGACGATTTTTCGCGATTTTCGTAATTCTTCCGTCATTTCCACAATTTTTTAGATATCAAAATGATTCTTTCACTGACTTATTCGGTTTCGGATTCCGAGTCCAAAACGCCCTGGACCATGTTAATAGCTCAAAAATTACGGAAATGACGAAGGAATTACGAAAATCGCGAAAATTCGTCAATTTCAACCAGTTTTTCGCTTGCCATTCCCACAATTTTCAAGATAGCGACCTGAGACTGGTACCATTGATTTAGTTAGGAAATTCTACGGCAGATCAACCTATAATAGTTGTACTTTTCGAAAATTTCATTTTTCGCCAAAATCTGAAGGGGGTAGGTCAGGATTTTTTGCGATTTTCGTAAATCTCTCGCCATTTCCACAATTTTTTAGATATCAATCTGATTCTTTCTGCATCTTATTCGGCTTCGGATTCCGCGTCCAAAACGTCCTGGATCATTTTAATATCTCAAGAATTACGGAAATGGCGAGCGATTTACGAAAATCGCGAAAAATCCTGACCTACCCCCTTCAGATTTTTGCGAAAAATGAAATTTTCGAAAAGTACAACTATTATAGGTTGATCTGGCGTAGAATTTCCTAACTAAAACAATGGTACAAGTTTCAGGGCGCTATCTCAAAAATTGAGCGAATGCTGAACGAAAAACTTCTTAAATTTGACGATTTTTCGCGATCTTCGTAATTCTTCCGTCATTTCCACAATTTTTTAGATATCAAAATGATTCTTTCACTGACTTATTCGGCTTCGCATTCCGCGTCAAAAACGCCCTGGACCATGTTAATAGCTCAAAAATTACGGAAATGACGAAGGAATTACGAAAATCGCGAAAATTCGTCAATTTCAACCAGTTTTTCGCTTGCCATTCCCACAATTTTCAAGATAGCGACCTGAAACTGGTACCATTGATTTAGTTAGGAAATTCTACGGCAGATCAACCTATAATAGTTGTACTTTTCGAAAATTTAATTTTTCGCCAAAATCTGAAGGGGGTAGGTCAGGATTTTTTGCGATTTTCGTAAATCTCTCGCCATTTCCACAATTTTTTAGATATCAATCTGATTCTTTCTGCATCTTATTCGGCTTCGGATTCCGCGTCCAAAACGTCCTGGATCATTTTAATATCTCAAGAATTACGGAAATGGCGAGCGATTTACGAAAATCGCGAAAAATCCTGACCTACCCCCTTCAGATTTTTGCGAAAAATGAAATTTTCGAAAAGTACAACTATTATAGGTTGATCTGGCGTAGAATTTCCTAACTAAAACAATGGTACAAGTTTCAGGGCGCTATCTCAAAAATTGAGCGAATGCTGAACGAAAAACTTCTTAAATTTGACGATTTTTCGCGATCTTCGTAATTCTTCCGTCATTTCCACAATTTTTTAGATATCAAAATGATTCTTTCACTGACTTATTTGGCTTCGCATTCCGCGTCAAAAACGCCCTAGACCATGTTAATAGCTCAAAAATTACGGAAATTACGAAGAAATTACGAAAATCGCGAAAATTCGTCAATTTCAACCAGTTTTTCGCTTGCCATTCCCACAATTTTCAAGATAGCGACCTGAGACTGGTACCATTGATTTAGTTAGGAAATTCTACAGCAGATCAACCTATAATAGTTGTACTTTTCGAAAATTTAATTTTTCGCAAAAATCTGAAGGGGGTAGGTCAGGATTTTTTGCGATTTTCGTAAATCGCTCGCCATTTCTACAATTTTTTAGATATCAAAATAATTCTTTCACTGTCTTATTCGGCTTCGGATTCCGCGTCCAAAACGTCCTGGATCATTTTAATATCTCAAGAATTACGGAAATGGCGAGCGATTTACGAAAATCGCGAAAAATCCTGACCTACCCCCTTCAGATTTTTGCGAAAAATTAAATTTTCGAAAAGTACAACTATTATATGTTGATCTGCCGTAGAATTTCCTAACTAGAACAATGGTACCAGTCTCAGGTCGCTATCTCAAAAATTGAGCAAATGCCGAAGGAAAAACTGGTCGAAAATGACAATTTTTCGCGATTTTTGTAATTTGCTCGGCATTTGCGCAAATTTATAGATATCAACTTGAATCTTCCGCTGTCTTATTTGGCTTCAGATTCCGCGTCCAAAACATCCTGGATCATATTAATAGCTCAAAGATTACGGAAATGACGAAGGAATTACGGAATTTACGGTAGGTCAGGATTTTTCGCGATTTTCGTAAATCGCTCGCCGTTTCCGTAAATTTTACGCTATTAAAACGATCGAGGGCGCTTTGGACGCGGAATCCGAAGCCGAATAAGACAGTGAGAGAATATCGGATCGATATGTAAAAAATTGTGGAAATGGCGAGCCAATGAATAATACCATTAGTACTCATCGAATATGCATATACCGTGTACGTGCTATTAAATATGGATTCCAGTCTATAGCCGGTAACGTTGAGCGTGACACGAAAATGGTAAGGGGGATCTGCCACATCGGGAAACACGGTCAAGTGTATCCTATATCTTGTGAGTGATAATAAGAAGGTAAAGGCACACCAATTCCATAAGAGGGAAATGAAGAGAAAATTAAATGAAGAGAATTTATTTACCATTCCTCAAAATTATACACCTTAAGTATATAAATTAATACATTAAACGCATGCTAAAGATACAAATCTGTCGAAGTACTTGAGATATTTCTTTTCTCGGTGAAAGCTGATGTAGATGAGAAAATAATATAATGCGCTCCGTAAATTTCACACAGTCTTAAAACCACCTCCGAATTTCAATTATACGTAAGCGAGTCAAGCATCGTCATTCGTGTATGCACGAGCGTATTCCTTTTCGTTTTATAACTCGCTTATAAATGCGTAGATTATCGAAACGCGTTTCATAACAGGCAAAGGCGTTTACTATGCTAATGTTTATAAAGTAATTTGTAAATGCTTGTTTCGCATATGTATATCCACATACAAGTTACACGTTTTCGTTCATTCCATTTTTCTACGAATTTCTCGCTATTACACGATGATTGAAGTCTCCCGCGGATTTCGATAATATATTTAGTCCCCACTGATAATCTGACGAGTTAAAAATATTTGGCTTGGAGAAAAATTCATTGCAATATTATGTGCGTGCATGAACCTCTCTGCTGTATTCGTAATTTCTTTCTTGTTTTGTTACTTTTGCGAATTAGCAGAAGCACATCTAACATCACTAATCACAGTGTCTTTCATCACAAGTACGTACGGCTAATGCTAGACATACAGTTTTAAATTGTTACGTGACATTCGTTCAGATAATCATGAGCGCTTACTGAGTCTTTCGTAGCGTATTCCGTCAATAAGTTCCGTCTCGCCTGTCTTGATTCGGCCTTGGGCAATGCCGACGCGCCTAGAAATTAACATGCTCAACTTGAAACGTACACAAAACAACAAATCCACGAAACGAAACTTTGATTATTTTTCTCAGGTTTCTCTTAGGGCGAACGTTTTAACGTCTATTCTCCTCAGAAAAACGAAATTTCATTACGCAAGGCATGTTGACGCGCTAAGTGAAGGAAGAAAACTCGATACGAATAATCTTACTTCTATCACTCGTTGCTCACCATCGTTCATCTATACGTGTCAGCATCGCTAACAATGTAAGAAAGACCATCCGGAATGACTTGTCTGGCTTGAACTATTTTTCAATTGGACGAATTGCACTTTAGTGCCGCACTCTGGCAATAAGCTTAATGATTGTGAACAAAAGTAACTGTTTCGCGCGTATACGATTATGTACACGTGATTGAAATCACCCATGTCGATGTAGCGTAGATACACTAGGCTGACTCGAAAGAATTTCGCCTTTTCCACTTTCGAGCGGAGATTCATTTGTAAGAGCGGAAAACCAATAATTTTTGCTGGCATTTCACTGTGTTCTCTGTTCAAGATTCAAAAACACTCGGTACGTTTAATCGAGACGGTTCCTTGTAAAATTACAGCGAATAAGGGTAAATGGGGAAGGAAGATTGATTAGTAAAAAAGAAGAACAATAACTACAATGTCTGCAAAAACAATTTTTCAGACCTTCCTTTCTATTATACGTATTTCCCAAGAGAATACGAGGTATCATTTTTTCAGGTGAACCGGGTGAAATCGTTCCGAATGAATGTTTAAAAATATTACGGCTGTTCATTTGTGATGTGAGATATTTTTATTCTTTTTTATCGTTATACAAAAAAGAGAGCATTTTTTTACTCATACTGACTATAGTCGAAAATTTCAATACAGACGATGTGAAAGGCAGTCGATGCGATTCAACGAAAGTTTTAAATCTTTCCTATATATGTGTATGTATAAAAAGGAACGAGATAAAGCAACATACTAGTAGAATGTTTTGTGTTTTTGCAAAAGTCCTGATCGGCACGCGAGATGTAATTTTTACAATGAGGTTTCCTTTAAATACGTCGTACGAAGAAATAAAAATGTACCCCAGTAAAGTTGTCATCGAAGTCTATATCACTGATTCAGGAAAACAAAAAAAGTTCTAAGCTGCTTATATTTTACTAATAAAAACATAATGAATATATAATATATATAAATACATATATATTCACAACGTCTCGGTTGAATTTATGAAAGCACTCGATTAATTTACTTATAGAAAAAAAGAAATAAATAAATTATTCTCTATTTATGCTCACATCAAACTTAAAAGGATCGAAGTAACCGAACGTGTAGAACCCTGTATATGTGAATCAATTTGAATTAGTCGGGCTGCAAATTTTCATTTTCTCTGACAAGTATACTCGATGAGAACACTATGTTGAATTGATTATTCGAAAGTACATTAAAGAATACGACGAGAAGTTATGTTACAACGATGAATCAATGCAATTTTATTGAACATTATGTATGTAAATAATATTCGAATGCAAGTATACGATGGTTAAAAAATACTATCATTACATGTCATCTTGAAAAAAAATTTCAAGAACCCTGTGTCACATTTCGGAATTCTAGTGAGCATAAGAAATGATCAATAGTTTTAACTAAGCTTCCGTAGCAACATCACTCCAAAGCTATCTCAAGGCTTTTCACAATTCCTGTTACTGAATACTGGGCGGCTTATTATTATCGCACACATAAAAGGGTGCACATAAAAAGGTTGCCAAGAGACAATCTCACAGCACTAACGAACGTTCATTTCATTGTAAGAAGAAAATCATTCAGTCCTAATAGATGATATTCGAATTGCTTCCTTTTTTCCATTTTGTTTTAATGTGTTAGTATAACTAAAGGAGTTCATAATGAAAATATCTTATCGTCCTATATTTGGAAAATAAATCGCGATCCGATACATACATACAGGGAAACATATATGTATCTCATTATTTTTTTTTCCTTTTTGAAGAACACAGACACACTAAAAATCTCTCACCTAGTACACAAAACGTATAACTGAATTTCCCGTCCTATTGTCGTGAAAGAACCACACAGTTATACGTAAATAGAGTCCTGTATTGTATGCTTCTACGATAAAAGCACCATTCAGAGAACGTGTACAGAATTAGTTATTCTTCGTTTGCAGTTGCACTATCATTTGCAGATCGATGATAGTTTTCTCTAACATCTCGAGCCAAGAGACGTTGGTCAACGAGCATCGTAATTGATTCGTACAATTGTTACTTGTTACGGTGTCCATTAAACTTGGTGATATCGTAGCGATATTCGTAGGAATACTTTCTGTCTGGTTATTACCCTTATGCCGTGACGCAGCTTTATCGTCACCCGAATCCGAGGACGTCACATTGTTCATTTCCGCTTTATCCTTCTCTTCTACATCTATGTGAGCCACATTTTTCTGTTCGTCAAGTTCCTTGATTTGCAGATGCAGATCTTTACCGGCCGCTTCACCGTCGTCGTTCACAGTGAACTTACGTTTTTTCGAAGGCGCCTCGGCTTCTTGTTGACTCGACTCCTTCATCTTGGTGGTCCTGGTCCGCGATAACAACGTTTCCAATGCTGGCTGCAAGCTCGCCGGTGGTTTCAGCCTCGTGCTGCTTCCATAAACGAGTGCCAGCGCTCTTAAGTCTCCCGTTAATCTGTGCGCCGATGCTTGAATGTCAACCGCTTCCACCATAGCCGTCATGGAACTAACCAAATTGTCGATAAGTAAACACGTTTGCTCCGTCAGTACGTGATTAGCAAGCTTTGGAAAAAATGTCTTAAGGAAAGCGTGTATCGCCGGAACTCCCAGTGAAGATCTTTCGTCTAATAATACAGCGTCTACGTAATCCACCGTATAAGAAGAACATAATAGAGACGCTATGTGTTTCCTGTCTATATGCGTAGCTGCATGCACGTCCAACCATAATCTTGGAAAGAGTGCCAAATGCAACGGAACACCTGCAAGAGAAAAATAACACCGTTACAATGTGACTGAACTTGATTCGATTCGTATTCAAGTAAGTACACGGTATTGATTTACCCTCGAATCCTAACATTGCACTCAAGTTAACCAACGTATCCGTCATGCAATCGTTATTGATTGCCAGTCTGCACATTACATCGATAAGTTCGTGGTATGGCAAGTAAAATTCAAGTAAAGCACTATCATACTCCGGGTCCACCCCTTTCGATGCTTCGAGCTGTGAATGTGGTACCGCCATCTGAACCATGGGTCTGGCTGGTCGGGTGGGCATTTTTCCCGGCGGCGTGGATCTTCGTGGAAGATACGGGCCAGGCGGTACGGCAGCGTGAGATTCTTGAAGAGCCGCATGACAGTGGGACAACAGCGGAGCTAAAATTAGTATAGCTTCGGCCGGGACGAGCATAACGAGCTCTTTCAGAAGATCTATGGCCAGGTTTCTCATATCTGGGGGGTTGTACGTGTTCAGTAACGTTGCTAGTTTTCGTAGGATGTCCGGCCATTCTTTACAATTTGCCAATATATTCCGTGCGTCTGGTCCGTCCCTAGCCGTTCTGATGCATCGAACGAGTTCCACGATGATGGCGATTAATTCAGCCAGATCGCCGGCCACGTGACAAGCAGTCGCTTCGTGGTACATAATATGCAGCATGTGAAACGCTTCCAAAGCCATGCTCAGCCCACCGTTATAGACAACGTAGAGACGATCATCGTCCGATTCTATGAGAATTCTGTAAAATTATTTTTAGACCCTTAGCTTTCCAACTCCGGTTTCCTATCCGTCTAACCAGATGAATTACATAAAAATTCCATAAAAATTCCATAAAAATTGGCTAAAAAATTCATAAACATGTACCGAAATGCTGAGATCAGTGTAGCCCAACACGAACGTCCGTCCAATCCTTGTAAGTACGAAGATAACGTGCCCCGTCTGAACGAAGCAATTTCAGCTTCCTCCTGTTCCGTTTGATCTGGATGTCTCGCTACTAATAATTGCATCAACTTAAACAACTCGTCCACCGCCTGCGGGACAAACATCGCGTTCGCGTGTCAGCGGGTTTAATTACTCGTTAAAACTACATTCTTTCGTAAAGTAGGACTCACGGTTGAATATTGCGTAGGATGCGGTGTGATATTCTTGAATGCCCATTGAATATTTTGATGAGCAGCCAACTGTCTCGTAAATGTACGTGATTGCTGACAGCATAGTCGTAACAGACCGTAATACGCAGGTAACATCACTCTGTTAAACAGAACTACATCCTGATCCTCATGATCGGCCCTGGAATGGAAAAAACGAGTTGAAGCGAAACGGGGTCTGGATACTCGACTCCCGAGAGAACCCAAGGCACTTTACTTACAGTATATAGTTAAATGCAATATTTTTCGTTATATGTGGGTTATGAAGAACCATAGCAACATTTTCCGGGCATTCGGAGCAGACGTGGTACCAAAACAACAGTACAGCTTGCTTATTGTGATGTACTGGAATGCTAGGCTCGGAAAGTTTTGGATGAAAGAGCGTCCACAAATCGTTTAGATATTGACCAAACTAAAATTTCGGTAATACAGTATAATACAATGCGTGTATTATTCAATATGCGGCGCATATGTATGTATACACATGTACATATACATATACATACATACGTACAGCAGCAGTCTACTCACCATTAGTTTCTCTGTCTTGGAAACAACGCAGTAAGTGAGCAATGCAAAATAGGCAGTGAGTTTCATCGTTCCATGAGTTTGTATATCGATGTAGTGTCTCGCGGGTTGTAATAATCTTAAAAGTGCTGTATATATCTGGTGTAGTATTAACGTAGCCTCCGGTGATAATTGTAACTCTCTAGTCGTATTGCATCCTAATCCTAATCTGTGAGCGCTACGATAACCTTGTCTGAAATGCGTAGAGGGAACCAGTGATACAAGAAGAAAAGCAGCGGCAGAACGAACTCTTTGATTCGAGTGCTCCAGTAAGAAGTGTTGCAACCATGTATCCAATCCTTGTAATACCCAAGCGTGCGCAAGTTTGCTTCTTGTTACAGCTAATGCCAGCCATTCGAGGGCACCGTGTGGCGCGACTCTAGCTGCTTCCCAAACTCTACCCAAGATCAATTGAGTCATGCAAGGCAATCCGCTAGGTCCTGAACTCTCTGTCAATAGTGTCAGAAGTTTAAAGAACGGTTGACATACATCTGTATGTTTTGTTATTGCTTGAAATATCATTGTTACAATATGTATAGCTAATCTGTCGTTCCACCGGCATAACGATTGAATTAAGTTTCGTGTTTGATTAAGATTGATGACGTCACGTGTTTGTTGATACAAAAACGGAAATCCTTTTCCACCTGCTACTGCGCTAAGATCCGCCGGCGATAACGCTAGCCTAGAATAATTTTTCAGATATGTACATATACATATATACGCGCGCACACACACGCACACACACACATATATATATACATATCGTACATGTATATGTATATGTGTTGTCATTTTATTTCGTTTGAATAAAAGGGGTTGAAAGTATGGTCTACTACCTATGATCGGGCCCCCTGCTACGTTCGACTAAAGTCGCTATCAGCGTAATCATCTTGTCCAAGGAAGCCGGCCGTAATTTCTCCGTTGGCATTGCAACGATTTCTTCTTCTTCCTCCTCCTCGCTGACCGCGTCAATGAATTCGTGTGTCTTGTGTCCGAGATAAAAGTTTACCATCGTTGATATCGCTTGTACTCGTATCAAAAACAATGTTTCCTCCTCACCCATTTTACTAAATTCATACAAGAAACTAAAGTATTCGGTCAGATGTTTCAAATGTTGTTTCGCGTGTTCCATAAGAGACAAGAGCATTCTGACAAATCTTGTCACGCATGATCGAGTGCCGACGGTACTTAGGTCGTTCTCCTCGTCGCAAAGGAGATATAAAGGTGCTTGAGTAGCGCGCAATCGTTGTATCACATGAATGCAGAGCCTTTGAAACATTTGCCTCACCATTTGGTTAGGACACTTGACTAGAATTTGAATCGGCCACCACGAATCTCCGGCCATTCGTTCAAGAAATCTGGCACACGCGCCGGCCGAACCGTTAAATTGCTTCGTTAATAATTCTACCCATTGAACCATCGTCGGCTTCTCCTTGGCGTGTATAAAGGTTTCCATGAAAAACGACGTCGAAAGATCCGCCGACATTTCCGTTATGTCCGGCTGCACGGATAGCAATGTTTGCGGTATGTAGCCACATATCTGCCACATGAACGTGAAATACGTGTGCTCGAATATATTCTTATCTTGTAGAAAGTGCATGTTGTCCTGCCATATCCAGTCCTCCAGTTCCTTATTGAGTTCCAACGGCGGCAACTTGTTCGTATTTTTCTGAACCAACGAAAAGGCTTGACGGCCGTTCGGGCTGGAAACGGTCGCTTCTTCCTCTTTAACCTGATCGCCAGGCTCGGCGCACCACTCGTAGAACAGCATGTACGCGGAATTGGTTTTCTCAAAGCTAAAGTCCATAAACTTGTCCGTGACAGAGTCGTACGTCTTACTGGTCATCTCCCCGCCGAAACACTCCGCCGCTATTTGATTGGGATCGAACGGCTTCACTTCGGCATCGTTGAACAGAAACCATTTGTCCTTACTGGGAGACGTGCGATCCCTGATGAAGCTATAGTAATGCCCGCCGTCGGCTGTTCCCGTATGAACGGTCACACCGATCAAATCGTACTGATAATGTTCCATTTCTTCTTCGTCCGCGTCATTGTCCAACCCCGGCTGGCATTCGCCTTCCGAGCGTCTCTTCTCGGAAGCTTTCCTCTCCTCCTGATAATGCTGGGGCATCAATTTCTTCTCGACGTACCCGGACATGTCTAGTCTTAACGGGAAACTGAAGTGCGTGTTTACTTTCTCCTTAAGCATGGTTCCCATATTGAACGTATAACGCATCGTATTGAAGCACAATATGTGCGGCAGCTTCTTAAAGCAGGCCCTTTTCTCCGCCCTGGCCTTTTTGCCGCACTGCGAGCATGTATACATATTGTCGCCCTCCAGCGTATCCTTAACCGTAACTTCGTCTAAACTTTCGTAAAGGTTTCTCATGTCGGCCACCTGACAGCGCACCGTGTAAAACTCTTCGAGCGTTCTACTCACGTGCTCGCAGTCCAACGAGACGACGTTGTTCGATATCACGCCGCAAAACAATGTCTTTACCAGATTCTTCAAATCGGACGTCATCTCTTCGAGCTTCGACACGAGGTCTATAAAGAACTCGGCCATGTCTTTCTGTTCGCCGGTATTTAGGGGCTCGTGGTTCATCGTGTAGACTCGGCAGAAACTTCGCGGATTGTACGCTTTTCTTTCCGACTCCAATAGATAGGCAAACATTCGTTGGAGCTCGCGCAACGTCAGCTGGTGCTTGTTCGCTCGGTTGGAATCGGCGCCTAGTATCGAGACGCGTGCCTGTGGCATCATGTAAAGATGTTGCATGCAGCTGGCCATGTAACAAGTCGCGCCGAGGTTTGTCAGACCCACGTATCCGCAATCGGAACGTCCGTCCTCGTGTGGCCAATAATCCCACGGATACGGCGAGTGAGGGCCAGGCTTGTGCTGCGCCAACAGCTTTTCGTGAAGTATTTTATAATTGTCCGATGCCGACTTGACAAGCTCCACCAAAAGATCGAAGGCTGCGGATCTGGATATCTGACTTTTGCATTTCGGGACATGCTTCGATCGCGGATTCGGCAATGCGAACAGGAAGTCGAACACTTGGTGCAACAAGTTCTGACCGATCTTGCCTTGTTTGCACGGTGGATTGTGCGTCATGATGTTACACGTCAGATTCAGTAATCCGACAAGTCCATCGTCTTCCACCGTGTTATGCCGTGTCTCGAGATGTTCTCTGTTTAATACAGAGTCGATCACTCTTATCGCCAAAGCCTCGAGGTCGATCGTTAGATTGGACGAGTCGTCGGAGCCTTCTTTGATCGCCTCTTCCGGCAGAGAGTCGACTAGACGGCAGACCAGCCAAAAGTAATCTCTGCACGCGGGTCCGTACGGTTCCTTCCCGTCGTCTAGTACCGGATGTAGATGTAGCGGTAGGTCTGGTTTTCTGTGAGACGGCTGCATCGCTTCCGCGATCAAAAGATGCTCCAGCAATGTGTTCAGCATCGGTACGATTAAACTAGGCACATCGGCGTTTTCCTCCTCCGCGCCTGTGCTGCCTAAACATAGTCTATATAACGCCGTACAGACTTCTCTCCTCACCGCTGGTTCCGGGTCCTCTAGAACTAATCTTCGCAGCCAAGTCTTTCCGAAAGGTTCCGCCGACGAGAAGAGATACTGCCTCACCGTTTCGTCGCTATGTACCCAACAAACCAGCAACGCCATTGTGTAGTGTATCACTTGAGACCTTCCGAATAGACCTGTTTTATAATGATTCGGATCCCGCGGTAAGGAAGCTTCGTTCAAAATGCTCGTTATTCGAGGCATAACCGTGTCACCGTTCATCATCGATAGCATCGCCTCGCTTAATTTCGGCACAAGCAACTTGTCCGCTTTAGTACGTTTCTTTTCTTCTTTAACGACACCAAGATAGCACAGTTGCTTCAGTAAACTAGCTAGACAGTCCTGCTGCCACTCGCTACCGTCGCCCTGCTCCAAGCATCCCGACATAAAAATATCAAACAAATGACGTAAGCCGCCGTGCTGAACGAATAACGTCGACCAAGCGACTTCCTTCTCCTTATCCTCGTTATTATCGTCCGCGTCGCCGCCTCCGCCGCCGCCACCACCGCCGCCGCCGCCACCGCCGCCGCCGCCACCGCCGCCGCCGCCGCCGCCGCCGCCGCCGCCGCCTCCGCCGCCTCCGCCGCCTCCGTCGTGAGTAGAGGCCGTAGACGTGGAGTTAACTAGAGACGGTTGACTCGATGTGTTACGTCTACTCAATGATTCCACTATGTACAGAGAGTACATTAGCTTTTGAGGGCTCGCGGGATCCAGTAATTCCGGGAGCGTCGTTTCACCGAGTTTCTGAAAGCCCCGTAATAACGTCGGACTAGTAGGTAGCAATGTTAGCGTGTCCCAAACTCTTCTCGAGAGTACCTGCGCTTTCGTGTGAGGAATTTCTTGGCCTCCTTTCACCACGGTTTTCATAGCGCTAAGTGTTCTCATCAGGGTGAAAAGTTGCTCGAAATATTGTGGTCGTAGAAGCAACAAGGTCGGCAAAGAATCTCGCGGCGGAGGTGGCAAAAGGGACGGCGAGTCCATGTCCCGCTTGTTACATCTACCTGCACCGTTACCTCTGCCGGCACCGGGAGAGATAAATACAAGCTGTCCGTCTTTGAATCCCATTTCCTGCAACGTCTTCTCATCGAAATCGATCGTTAATTCCTGACCTTGCGTGATCATCCTGATAGGACCATCTGTGAGCAGCGATCCCAACACGGATCCATTGTTCTGCCCCGAGTTCCCAGTGGACGAGGATTTCTCTTGATTGTTCTGTGTGTCGTCCCACCATTTGGCAACTTCTGCTCTAAGATCGGCCACGTAGTCACTGCTAAGAAGCGTGAAGCTCGTTTTCTCAGGAATTCCAGCAGGCTGCACGAATATCCGTAGTTGTTGTCCTTTCTCGGACGTATTCATAGCCACGTGACTGCCGGCGCCTCTACCCTCCAACACCCAACGACGTAAGTGATACGCGTATCGTTTTCGGAACGCTTCCAGATGCGTTCTTAGCAACAATAACGCTCTTTGTATGCAACGTAAACTCGCTTCCTCGCTTGTTTCTAAATCGGCGCTAGCAGCGGCGAGGTGAGTCATGCACTGCGAAACGAATTCCGCTTCTTGCGTCAATTGTCTCGACATATAGTAGCCGTTCAAGTATTGTATAGCGGCCATACTGACGTCTGTACTTTTCGCTTTCAACGCGATCCTCCACAAGAAATCCATACCGACCGAATCCACGTCCCTCAGAGGTCTGTCCAAGTGTGCCGCGGCTAGACGTGCCAAATTGCACAGTTGTTGGAACAGACTGAGGCCCGTCATGCTGATAGTCTCCGGCGGTAAGCTGGGTAATTTGCGCATGCACAGGTGCTTCAATGTATCCATCCCCAGAGCATGCTGCTCCGTCGATTTTGCCTGACTAAGTAGCCAACTGAAAAGCTCGTCCGCACAGGTGGGATCCTGTGATAAACATAGCCAGAGTATATCTACTTGCTCGAGACTCAGACGGAAGCAGTCGGGTGAACCCAACGGCGAAAAGATCGAACTGAGAAACTGCAATCTGACTTGTATCTCCGTTTGATGAGAGTACAAGCTATTCTTCGATCCCGTGCTAGTGTACGTTTTTAAGTTATTGAAAAAGTGCTTCATCATTCCACGCTCACGGTCCGCCCAGGTCGTTATCGTGTGCGCGTCCATGGCACCGAACTGTTGAAAACTTGCGAGTAATTTTGGCAACAGTCTCAGAGACACGACAACGGAACGATTAGTTGCGAGATTCTCCAGACAGCCTTCAATGAATTTCATCGGTATCAATCGATCGACATTGAAACAAAGTAGATTGCATAACGCTTTCTCGGCCTCCAGCGCCAGACCTTCCCCTAACTGACCGATTTTATCGTCTTGGAGAAGATCCCACAACAGTGTGTTGCCAGGCTTGCATACGGCATCCAAGTTGAATTGAGAACTGACACGTGTTACCGTTTGACGAACACTTCGCACTTGCGGCGGCCGGCAAACGGATCTTCTAATTGTCATTGTCGGATGCGAATGATGGGGATGATAGGCCTGCATTTGAATAGCGGTTAGATGTCGTGCGGCCAATTGCGCCAATTCTTCCTCGCAGCCGCTCTCCTCTCCGTCGAAATCGGCCATGTTCTTCTCACTTTTGTTCGAAATTCGACTACTGTAGGATCCCTCCTCGTCTGAGAGCATTTCATCTAAACCGGATGGTAAAAATGTCGGACCAGTTGCGTGTACCAAACCGGCGAGCTCGGATATAACGGCGCCAGGCCCGTCTGCGGCAGCGAGAACGCCCGCTACGTCGCTATCGTCCTCGTCGTGGGAAGTGTCCGCCGAGTCCGGTGCACGATCTACGTTATGTCCTACCAACGACATGTATTTACTTTTATTTGTTCTCCTTAGCAGTGCCGCGGTTGGTACTTGTTGATCATTTGGATCTAAAGCCATTGCTTGTTGTTTCACTCGATCCAAAGCATCGACACTTTTTGGGTCATCTAAAGAAACCAGTGCGCTCGAATCCAAAGAGTTGGTTAACACGCTGTTCTTCATATCTAATATTAGATCTTTTGACTTTGTACTGCTGTCCTGGTTAACAATGTCTTCCAGCGTTTTATCGACAGTGATTAAAAGACGTCTTTGCGGTTTTTTCCTCTTTCTCAATACTTTTCTCCTTTTCTCGACCGCGATTTCGAATTCGTTCGTTTCCTCGGCATTCGATTTTTCCGTGTCCGCCTCTGCGTCCGACCCGCTTTGTTTGTCCTTTATATCATCCTGTATGGGGAGTGAGGTCGGATCTTTTATCGAATCACTGTTACACTCTACTTTTTCCGAGACAGTATTGTCAGATTCGTTCAACGATGTTTGTATCGGTGTTGCTCCCAAACTCTTAGCTTTAAAAGGACCTATTGACAAACACATATTATACATTACATAGAATTAAAGGTAAAAATTATGACTTTAATTATACCTTCACCCTCGCTGCTATCGCCCCTTGCTTGTTTTCTGGGTGATGGACCTTCGGACGGTGCCGGACTTGGTTCTTCCTCGTCTTCATCCGGGCTACTTCCATCCATTCCACTAGGATCACTACTACTACTACCACCACCAACAGCACTATTACCTCGTAAAATTTCTCTATTTTTTATAGTCAAACCTCTCGGATATCCGGAACCACCGGACGTCCAAATGAATTTTATTAAAGCCGATGCTAGGAACAAACTCTGCTCCGTATGGTCCTTTGGCTCTAATTTTCCTAACAAAGAGTACAAATGTAGAACGGGAGTTGGAGCCAAATGCTTCACTAACGGTGCCAGTAAATCGTAAACTGGTCGTCCGCAGTGTTTCAGTTGTGCAGCTTGCCACATGGTATCCATGTCCGACGACGTGATTCTACCTTCCATTGCTAAGAAACTTAGTACAATGTGGCTTTGCTTGATAACTTCAACGTGCAAATTTGGTCCAAATATATGAGCTATTATATTATTTTCCGTTAACCAAGCGGCCAGTGCGTGGCCGACTTGTTCGACTTCAGCCACGGTCTCGCTATTGCAAAGTTCATTGAATGCGGTAATATGGGCATTTATCTGAGCAATGCCTGCCAATCTCATGGTTAAAGTTGTACTAGTAAAATATTTAAATGCTAAGTCCAATCCGTCACGATCGAAACTTGGTAAAACTGCGTCTATCGGGTCTTTTACAGCACTCCACATGAAATCTACATTTAGAAAGAAAGTAATCAGAAGAGTTAATGCACGGAATTTCAGCATATGCGGAATAATTATCCTAGTTTTACTTTGTATCACCCTATTTACCTGCCATTGTTCTAACTGCTGGTGTGCGTAATTCTTTGTCTCCTAAACGACACATATATTTCATAACGCGACTGCGTAAAGGTATAAACAGTTGAATAACACTACCGTAATTCAACCAAAGTTTTAAGTTACAAATCACCGCTACCATAGAGTGTGCAAGACTAACGGGCAGTGTATTTTCCATATCAAAACAAGCAGACATTAAAGTAAAGCCACCTTGATGGCAAAATATAGATACTGCTCTAATCAAAGGTGCTGGCACTTCTGGATCGTGAGGCTCACAGTAGCCTCCTTCGTCCTACAACAAAAACAAATTAGAACATATTTCAATTTCGTTGCACAGAAACTGGATTCCTTTCTTTCTGCTGAATGACAATTGTTACCTTCACTGGTGCTAATGGGTTAATTGCACCACCATGCTTCATAGCAATATAAAGAGGAAAATTTAATAAAAATATTTTTGACAGAAGATGAAATAACTTTTCTCTGTCCTGTTGAGACCACTTCTGTTTGCTTTGCACTTCTGACTGTGTATTATCCGAATCACTCAGTTTTCCTCTACTTGTTTTTTCTTCCTCTTCCTTCTCATCATTGACTGATACTTTTTCAGAAGTTGTCTGTTGCCCATTTTGCTGTATCACTTGTAATTGTTGTAACGTACAAAGAACAACACTTTGTGTTAATCGTATAAACCGATCGAAATTCTTTATTTCTCGGTAACAACACATACATTGCCTAAAAAGGGGAACAAGCGATTTTTTGTCAAACGCAAACTTTGATCAATAATAATAACGTACAAAGTATGACCATTGCTTCGCGTTCTTTTTAAAAAAATCAAAATAGTACCTTTGTACCCACTGGTTGACATAATGCAGAGTCGTGTCCACGTCCGAGATACAAAGCGTGGCCGACGCATCTTGTTCCTTTGAGGATCTTTCATCGACTAATTACAAATTACAAATAAATGAGACTATCGACATTTCAATGCAAAACAATAGCATGTTATACAATGGCATAAGGTTCCCATAATTACATCAATTTAATATAAGCAAGACCCGTATTTGTACAACACAAATATGTGTCTTGCTTGTACAATAATATCACGTCCATCTCTTTCAGTTTAAATTAATTTCATTCCATTTGCTCATACATTTCCTTGATACGTCGTACAATAGCATTGTTAGTTACGACTTTGAAGCTGACAATACAAGATCACTATTTGCTATGAAACGTACATTCTCCATGTTGCAACATTTATTTATAATTATCTGTTGACATCAGAAACGACACAAATAGGAAAGAATGTTAAGGTTAAATATTATAAAAGTACTAAAGAGATCTTTCGAAACGAACCAACCTAAAACAAATTAAACGTCGACTACTCGATTCGTAATAATGTTTGCTTAAGCTATCTACACTAACAAATTAATTGACGTCACGTAAGTATAGGAACTCGGTATGCAACAGTACGGTTAGGTTAAGATAAAAGATACTGTATACATTTTGCTTACAGGAGAGTAGAAGGTCGTGAAAGTCAACACACACATCGCACATGGTTTCCTCGCTTGAGCCTCGGAAAGGCTGTTAATCACGTTAAGTTCATCACTCGACTTTACCACCGTCCATTCCAGAAGTTGGTATTATTATTAAACATTTGTATTCTTGATTATCTTCAACAGTTGATTAATTCGTTAGTCACCATATTGCTTTTTTACACACAGGCTACGTTCACTCGACGCTCACTTCAGGTGAGCAACTTCCGAAACCTTTTTTATTTTCAAAATCCATTTGCGTCCATATCAAAACAATGTCGTTGATTAGCATTAATGAAACAAATAATATTCACGATTGTCACTCCCGTCCCGAACGAACAATACATTGAGAATATTTCATCTCTATGTTTATCAATATGAATGTCATTATGACAGAAGACAGCTGATCGCCGCCATATTCTATCAAGCCAATGTGGTGTTTAAAAAATTCTCACTCCATTGTTTCAAACGATAATTACGCACTATGGAAGAGAAGTATCATTTATCATATGATTGCAAGGAGAATCTATTTAACCGCTGCATTATAGCTTCAACTTCTTGGTGTCTTTTGCTTTATGGATGTTAATTTTTTACAGTAAAAATTGTTCATCTACGCAAGTCGTACGTATTAGTTTCTGTCCACGCGACAGCGAAAAAAAAAAGATTTCAATCTTTCGCCTGTGAAATAAGCTTTCTCGAAGAAATTGGTTAAGTATCCGTAGTCACGTATGAATTTCGTTAGAAATTTTCATTATTAAATCGATGAATTACATATGATACGCCTGTTTAAAAAGTATTGTACGTCCGTTGTATTTTAAACAGGGCGTATCATTAACATTCGTGAAATGACGAACGCTGGGACAAACTACCGTAATTAATAATTTCGAATTGACAGTTGACAGGTGACCTCCGTATTTTTATATTGTGTAGTTCCGTTCAACTTTCAATTCAGTAATGTCAGTGCCGTAGAACGGAAATCATACGTATACCATTCATGCGGATAAACTCTGATTCGATGCCTCCCTTCTATCAATGATCTATTTTACTCGGTACCACGCAAATACTACTCATTATCTATAAAAGCACCATTCATCGTTCGTTTTCCCGAAAAGTATATTATAATCAATGACAAAGCAGAAACATGGAACACCAAGAATAAGCACGTGTAATTTGAATTCTATGTTTGCGACTCGTACATCGATGTACTGGACGATTTGTTGACTGAATGTTAAATGAATTTTCTAGGAAATCGATTATAAATTATTCATCCGACTCCTCCGCTGAAATACATAACAGAGACGAAAGAAATTTCTATGTATACAGCCCTGATGGGAGAAGTGGGAGGACTGTGCTAGTAGCGCCAGTTGTGCAGAATCCCTAATAAACAAACTTGAGAATTTTGAAGGAAGCACGCAACATTTTAACAAAGATTTCGTAGGGTAGTAAATTACGCGCAATTATTGACGTGTGTTTCGGAGCAGACCGAATCAAAGTAGTGCCATATCAGAAGGAAAAGCCGAAAGCGTATACTCAAAATGGGTAGCACGGATAAGGCCGTGATCACGGGATTCATATGTAGGCTCTGCAGTAAGATGAACCGTTTCGTGATCCACATATACGGTGAAGAGGGTGAAAGAATGAAGCTCGCCGAGAAAATAAATGCTTACCTTCCAATCACGGTAAAATCATTCAACTATCCTACGATCGAGATTTCGCATGGTGTATTTTATATCACGATTACTTCATTGTCTTTCGTCGTCACGTATTACATACTCTATTCGTTAAATGCTTGTTCTTTTCATATTATTATTTATGCTTCCCTTAGTGTACATCTACAATTATTATATGTATATAAAAAATGTATAGCGACATGTCGTGACTGTATTTACATTTCTTCTGTAATTGAACTTTTTCTTTGTATACAATTGTTTTGTATCGTGTACATGGAAAGTATGTTAATTATTAAATCCACATAGTTATTTTAGAATTCCGTCGTATTCCAATACAACATTTTATTGAGTCCAATTTGGATGTGTAATTTTGGACTCGTGTTTTATATAGGTAAATCTGAATGATCCATTACCAAAAACAGCATGTCTACATTGCATTGAACGGCTAGAGGCACATCACGAATTAATGGAACAATTTATGTTCGCCAAACGAAGGTTAACTACGGAAAACAAGTCGTCGACAGTAGCATCATCATCGGCGCCAACAGTTGATACTGCACCGACATCTAGCCCTCCTCCGTGTTGACATATGCAGCTGAAAGCAAACTTTGCTCAACACCATTAAATGTTTTCTATATTTTTCCAGTTTCACTTTCTTTGCTAATTTATTACTAGAAAGACAAAAGTATCTAAACAACAGAAGGATGGCATAGATCGAATTGATTTACTTGCCAATCTGTGTAGAACTGCAGAGTGTACTTTTCATTAGATATTTCATAAGGAACTTCTACCTTGCAAAATCTAAGGGAATTTTTTTGATTCATGATAGTTGATAATACGTGTTTTTTTTCTATACCTCTTTACATAGATCATGTCAACTGATTGTTATAAATATGATAACTTATACAATATACACAGAGAATTATAATTTACTTTATATGCAAGGCATAATGAAACATTTGTAGGATAAAGTGAAAACATTGTGTTCATCTTCTTTTTGATTGGTGAGCGGTGACACGATTAATTAGTTTTTGAAAAAAGTAATGCAAACACTATTACATCTGGGCATGCGCAATAATGTTGAAAGTAATCAAATTTATATATGATTTTATGTATTCTACAATTATTTCCTTTAAAGAATATCTGGACACACTTTTTTAAATAACGAATGATACTATTGTACCTTCGACACATCCATATTGCTGGTGTACAAAGTAAATAAAGTAGATAGGAGTAATAAAGTGATTTCTTAGACTGTTAGAGAATATCATACAAAACAATTAAATGTTGATGGGAATTTCTAAGCGTATAAACTTAGAAATCAATTTTCTTAGTTCATAACTTTAACTAGCAATGTATACATAAGTGAATCGAAAACATGTAACATCTGCATTTGTTCCATATCAATTAATGGATGATTGCTAAACACTGCTGTACATTATTGTATTATTTAATTCGTACATGGCATAGAGTACAATAACTAAAACGTATTTGTAAAATTATATTGTATTAACATACGTATTTTTGGGCAAAATTTAAGAAAATTTCAATGGTCACCCTTGTCTCTAAGCTGCAGTATAATAAATAATTTATAACAATTTTCAAGTATAATTTTCGAAATTAGGGCTTTTCTACAATTCTATTGCTATCCTTCGGAAACCAAAAACGCGGGTAGTTTATGTCACAGGGATAAATGATGGTATCGCAAGGTTGTTAAGATAAGATTTATTTCTTAACAATATTTGCTAACACAATTAAATGTAATGTGGAACAATATTACTGGTTGGCGACACAATCCATATTGTGCTTACTATATGTATTATCTCACATGTAATGTATGATTTACAAGGAGGATACTTGTTTTCGGAAGACGAGGAGGCGTTTGTCGCTCAATTAACGCTAAATTGGACATTTTCAAAGACCTGAATATGATTTGCCTGATTTATTCTCTTGCAGTTTAAATGTTTCTCTTTCGTTTGTGTTCGCGATAGACCATAATTTAAATCACGGCGAAATAATGTTACTGCGTGCGTGCTAAATATTACAAACGTATGCACATTTATAAAAAAATAACTTGTGTTGTTAATCCATGAACTAAATGTAAAATGTAGAGACAAACACACTATGACATTACAGAATAATCGTATAGCAAACTTACATTTAGACTGCTAACAATCCGTTACACCATTTTATTCGTTTGTTACCTCGTGTACATTATTCCAAGTAGATTCAACGAAGGTTTCTCATATACATTCAATTATTAAATTAAAAAAAACATTCGTAAATAAAATTAAATTTTAAAAGATAGTAACATTATTGCGGCTAACGTACATGGTATCATTGAATTTCTCTGCCGTTCATCGTATTCAAAGGACTAACAATAGTTTACGATGAATTTGGTAAAATTTGCGACGAGTCCTAAACACTCCCTTCTCGACTTCCTAAACACGAATGTTATAACATGTGCTACTGCAAGATTTCTGAAACCATTAATACAGCAATATGCACAGCTATATCTGTGTGCGATAAACAACTACTAAAATCTGACTTATACGTGTTTTCTCAACACGCGCAATGTAAAATATGTACAATGAATGAGGGAGTCTAACTCCCTGCTTTTCGTTTTATCTCATTCCCCCAGTCAGCGTGTAACCATGTTGTTCGATATCATAAATCACGTCCACGACTGATCTCTTATAAAAAATATATAATATATATCTATATAAAATTTCATTCTCTTTTTCCAGCCAACATGTCTTCGTACAAATTTAGTTTTCATTCTCAGGGGCATATTTGATTTCGTTTTCTGCGATTCGGTTATTTTAAGTAAAACTTTTCTTTCATTATTATTAGTAATGTATATTGTTACTATTACCACTAGTACTACTACTACTGCTATCATCATCATCATCATCATCATCATCATCATCATCATCATCATCATCGTCATGAATATTATTATTATTATCATTATTATTATTATTATTGTGATTATGATTATTAGTAGTAGTATTATTATTAGTATTATTACCTGGGGTACTTTCGACGCCCAAATACAAATATAAATGCATCTTGTTACCGATTACGATATTAAGATGATGATTCGCCTATCTGGATGATTAAAGCACAACGGCAGCAACTTTTCATATACAATGCAAAAGGCTGTAAAACTGATGAATTTTCTGTTGAGCTGCATTCATGACAATCGCATAGTTTTAGGGAAAAAGAAAACAATTCCTACGCATTTTATCGAGAGAAATGTATCGTTTTCTGTACTTTAAAGTCGTTCGTGATATTAGTTAAACTCGATTGTTTGTACACTTAGCGCAAGTAGTTTTTATTCATACATTTTTCTTCACGTAAACTATGTACATCGATTAAAGTAATTTTTGTTTTTTAAATCTTATAAATTGTGTCTATATCTCACATGCATATTAATGTACAATCATTCGTTTTACTCTTTGCATGTCGTTGTTAACGTACAAACATTGCTTCGTATAGAACTATTTACTTTCTACTCCAAAAATCACATCAAATTACAACATCTCGTCCTCTATAGAAGACGAGGTTTCAAGAGGTTTCAATCATAAGGGCATTACGCTTCTATTTTTACGTACGTACATATATGTATTGCGGGCCAATATCTACTAATATCTAATATGTACAAAATTTCTCTACCCTAGGAAATACATACAATTCTTGCACTTGTGTGAATAGTGGTGTTACTTTTCTGTTTTGTTCATTTTATCGTCCTGAAAACAGCTCAACCGCCAACGGTGCTACACTACTATAGCACGAAAACGAAAATGACAGATGGCTTAGATAATTATTTGTTCCCAAGATGTCTTTATAATAACATACTATCGGTAACGTTTTCTTTTTTTCTCTCCCTCAGCCTTTTCTTAAAAAAGAAGATTGAACGATGAAAAATGATCATCAAGTTCGATAATTTGTACTTTGCATCTGAGCAGGTGGAAAAATGACAAATCGAGGATAAAGATTTTCCCTTTTTTTTCCAACAGTCACATTACGTTCTTGACAAAACAATGTACAACACAAAGCATATACGAATATATATTTTTCATTCTGATAAATGTTCTCCTCCCCTTATGCTAAATCTTATATCTATATCTACAATTTATAATAAGTGGGAGAAAAAATTACCTAAGCGATGTTAGGTAGGTAAAAAGTTTGTCATGAAGTCTGTCGTGATTTTGCAGCATCTCCGTACACAATGATACTACTCTTGATCGTCTCTTGATGATTTTTCTGTATAAAAGTTTCGTTAGTGCGTATTGAGTGAACGAGGGGTGTTTCGAATAGGACTCATCACGAACAGGCCTGTTACATTTCTGCTTTAGCTGCCTTTATAGCTGAAATTTAATGGAATTCGTTTTGAAAAGCAATATCTTTTGCATTATTATAGTAACATATGAGACTTTTTAAGTTTTTCGCAATTCTAGTCCCATGGTAAATGTTTACTTCATGCTTACTAATATAAAATCGGGGCTAAAACAAGAGGGAAGAGTTACCTTCTCGCACTCTTCTTCTAAACTTTTTTCTGCGTCTTTCGATAGCGGCGAGTTCAACTTTCACGGCATTATAAGTTTTACGCAATTCAGCAACTTTCTGTTGTAGTACGGCTATCCTTTGACTACCATCCAATTCCGGATCTAAGAAAAAGAATAGATTAAATTTCCTTGATGAAACGGGTAATTGGACAGTGGGTGATATTGGAGAAAAGGTCTACCTAATTCCACGTAGAAATTGTACTTTGTCGGTCTGGGTGATCTTGACGAGTAAGTAGTGAGTTCAGCAACGCCCGTGATGTTCGTGTGATTCGCAGACGTTGAATTAACGCCACACAAATTCGAACCTTCGCTCGTGTCATCGCTATCACTTCCAGCACCGTGTCTACCATGTCTACCGCTGTGCTTTCCCGGCTTCCTAGGAGCGTTACTGCCGCACTCCGAATGTTTGCGATTCCTTTTGCGTTTCTTCGGGGACTGCGTATCCTCCATCGATCGTTTCGCCGGTGGCTTTAGCATTCTGTCGTCAGAATTTCCTTCAGAATTCGGTAACGTATCGTCCTCGCTGAATCCAGGTCCTTTACCGCCGCTGTCGTTGTCCGCTTCCGAACTGTCACGATTTAGTTTCATATTGTCCTCGGATGTTGGCGAGGAACCACCGATCATCTCTTCTCTTGGCGATCCAGAAATATTCGAGATTAGAGAGTCAGGCGTAGTAGGTGGAGTGTTATCCATTACAGGCGCCGCTTCGTTGCTCTCCCGTCTCTGTGCGGACATCAATGCCGGCAGATGTTGATGATGAGATTGTTGCCTAACACCCAGCGTTGAATTCTGCTGCATAGGCAAGGGGACTGGAATGGACGTCTCCACTGTTTTCGGCAGTGCCATACTCAGAGTGGCAACGGTACTACTAGTTGTACTTTGACCAGAAGTAGGCGCACTTGCAAAAGGCATCTCCATTAGAACTATACTAGTTTCCGTGGTCTCAATTTTCGGAGGCGAGCACGATGGACCGGCGTTTGTTTGTTCAATGTTTTCAGTGGGCGGGGCTGGTGAACCAGGTATTTCTTCCTCGCAGAGCAAAGAGTTGATCGTCTCTCCTTCTTCGTCCGCCTTGACAACAGGTATACTATCGGCTTTAAATTCGTTCGTACATTCCTGCGGCTGTTGCAGCAAATGCTGGGCAGATTTCTGTACCGGCAGCTTCGGATACCTTTCTTGCGTGTCCTGCAGTCTATCCAATTCTGCTCTCAATTTCACGTCGAAGTTAGAGCTCGAGGTTTTTACGTCTTGCGGTTCTTCGTTATCAATCACGAGTCTCTGTTCCGAATCACTGCTGTCCGTAGAGTCCACCATGTCGTGATTAGCTATTTTCTTACGTTTCTCCTTCTCCTTTTCCTTTTCTTTAACTTCATGATCCTTGTACTCCACTTCTCCAATTTTCAACTCCTCCGTTTCCACGTTCTTCCAATCCTCCTGTGTGCTTTCCTGCAGATGCGGCTTGTTATGGTCCGTTTTCGTTTCACCAAGCTTCTTCAATTCCACTTCCTTTTTAACTTTCAGCTGCTGGAGTTCTTCCTCCTTCTGTTTAATCACCACACGCATAATGTCTCTACATTGCTCGTCGTCGTTCACTGTAACGTCGTCTTCCCGTTTTTTACCTTCAACTTCCAACTTCGGTCCAGCCTGGTCATCCTTGTTTCTTTGTACAAACGTACAGTCCAGCTTCTTTGAAATCTCTTTCATCGGCTTTCTTGCCACTTCCGATATCTCTTCCTCTTTCTTGACGTCCTTCGTCTTATTCCGAAAGGCTGAAAGTTTCTCCTCTATCGTAGATGTGGCGGGAAGTCTCGCACTAATCGGCGCAGGAGCAGCGACAATGGGCGATAAAACCGGCGTGATGTCTAAGAGTTTCGAGTCCAGAGTTTTTAATTCCGGAGATTGTCTGTGCAACGGAGACAATTTAATACACTGTTTCTGGTCCATCGGTATCTCAGATTTGGTTGAAATCATCGGTGAAACCATCGGTTCTTCTCTTACAGACTCTGTCTGAGAATTCGAATCGTCCTTGGTCGATTCCATCGAATCGTTTCCATCGTTAGTAGGGAACATTTCCTGTTGATAGGTAAACAAACCTTCTTGCTCCGCCTCGGAAACCTCTGCCTCGGAAATGATCAAACGGTCTTCCGAATCGTCGTGAGTGCCGTCGTCGTCCCCGGGTAAGTCACTGAACAGAATATCTATATTATTAGCCACCTTGACGGTCTCTTCTACTACGGTGGCCGCTGGTTTCAGTTGATTAAACGATGGTGATTCGCAAAGTTTGTCAAACGCTTCCTCGCACGTTGTGCTAGTTGTGGACTGAGACGATTTGTGAACAAGCAAACTTTCAACGATATCATCTGATCGTTTGCTAAAAAGTTTCTTAATTTTCTTTCGGGAATCGTTATCAACCTCTTGTTTAATCTCCTTCATGACCGGTGTCGCGATTGTCTTTTGCTTCTTTTTGGGGCTCTTCGGTTCATCTTCGAACATCCTCTTCTTCACCTTGTCCTTCTCCCCATTAGAGTCCCGTTTATTCCGCACTTCGAACTCGAACGGTTCGGGTTCCTTAAACTCGTATATATCCTCCGTGTTATCTACTGGCTTATCCTCGGGAGTGGTTTCGATTTTCGCAATCTCCAGGCTCTTCTCCGCTTTTGGCGAGACCAACGCAACGTTTTCTTTCTCTTCCGTCTTCGTGTCATCCTCCGGGTCCGGTTCGACTCTAACTAGCTCAAGCTTTACCGCCTTATCGAAGCCCTTCAACTCCGATCGTATTTGATTCAGGTCAAAATCGCGACCTTTCGGCTGTTCTTCATCGCTATCAGGTTCCGACTTGATACCCTGAGACTTGCCGATTGTCCTTCGTAATCGTCTACCCCTACCAAGTCGCGGCTCATCCAAATTGTCCTTGTCCTCGTCACAGTCGCTGGTCTCGTCGGGCTTTATTCTATCCTCCGCTCTGCATCGCGCTTCCCGTCGCTTCCGTTCCTCTGTGCCCTTCGATCTGGTTCTCGCCTGCTCCGGTTCCGTCGTATCAGAATCGTACGCTTCGCTGTCTTCAGTTTCCGACGCAACGGATATATCCGTATGTCCTGACATCCTTCTCGTTCGTCTTCGTTGTTCCGTCCCGGACGTATCAGTGTTTCTTGTAGTTCTGGTTTGACGATTATTTGCCGGTGTCGCCGGGCTCTTTGTTCGTGAACTAGAACTAGCAACGGACAACGGCGTACTGGACCTCGCGGGTTGGCCCGACTCCTTGTCCTTGTCCTTGTCCTTGTCCTTCTCCTTTTCCTTTTCCTTGTCTTTCTCTTCTTTCCTCGTTTCCTTCGTGGACGTTGAGGAAACGACCGTTGTGATTGGTACTACGCTTTGAGCTCGACGACGGCTCTGGGACGCATTCGACGTTGCGTTGGACGCAATTTTCGAGCATTTATTTATACTGTTAGACGAATTCGTACTTGGTGTTTGAGGTCGTGGCGTGGCTTTGATGCGTTTCACTCGCCCCTGGGTCTGCGTAAAGTTCTGTGCTATTCTCAATGATTTTATCCACTCGTCGTATCGAGTATTCCAGCCTGTATAGTGTACGAGATACATTGGTTCTGTACCATCTTTCTCCATGTCGATTACTTTAGCTTCGTAAGTCACTTTCGACTCGTGAGTGGGACCGTAATACACTTTTAGACGATCCCCGATTTCTACAGGACCCTTATAACACGGTGCGGATTCCGTTAGTTGCTCGTCTGATCGGGATTTCTCTGCTTCGTACTCTTTACGCTTTCTGCCGCGTCTTTTTAATTCCTCGTCTGTCAAACGTCTTTGTTTGGTTAAGGTCTTCCTCTCCGATTCTCTGGATGGAGTACGCGTTTCTCTGACCTCAGAGAAATTTTTACTTTTCACGTTATCGTCTTTAGATTTTGATCTCGTCTTGGCAGCTTCTTCTTCCTTCGTCCTTTCATCTTTTCTATCCTGCTTTTTAGGCTCGGTCTTTTTTTTCTCAGTCGTCTTCTTCTTTGGCTCGTCTTTCGTTTTGGACTTACCTCTGCTGTTTGATAACGATGATAACGACGACGACGACGACGACGACGACGACGTAAGCTGTTGAGGCGGCGATATTTTTTGAGATTTTTCACTGTTCGACGACTCTACCTCGGCTTCAACGTTTACATCACTTTCCTGCCCGCTTCCGCTCTCTTCGAACTCTTCTTTTTTCTTTATCTTGACAATTTCCTCTTCCTTTATTGGCTCCTTTTTCGTTTCTTTCTTCTCCTTTTTCTCCTCCTCGACAACTTTCTTCTCGTCATCTTCTTTCTCACTTTTTATCGCCGGTACCTGAGGCGGTATAGGCGTATTTCTATCCTTATCTCTGATCAGACTCCTACCGGGTCGTTGTTTACGTGTACTGCCCCTTGGATGATTCACCATTGTGCATCCTAACTTTCTATAAAAGTCTTCGAACGAGTGCAAAAACTTTTTATAAGCCTGTTTAACAAGATTGTGCGTGGACGATGAATTTTGCATCGTGAAACTCAGCCGTCGTGTTATTAACTTCCACTGATTCTGATTCGTGACACGATTATAACCACCCAATTTATAGACAGCCCGAAACAATCTGTACAAATCTATATCTTCCGATCCTATCATCGGACAATTATTAATAGGTGTTCCACGATCATCCATGAATTTATACAATTGCGCCACAAAATGGTCTTTCTCCTCACGTGGCTCATCGTCAGAACTCTGTAACGACAAATCACATGTATTAGTCCAGAATGAACGGAGATTAAATAAACTTGTAGATTTGATAACAGTGTATAAGCATTATAAAAGACCGATGTCTTACATCTGAATCAAGTTCTCCATCAGAATCGCTATTCCCACTTGAAACAGAATGGCCAAAAAGAGAATCTCTATCCCAATGGGGAGGCAACTCATTCTTCTCTAAAAATAGCAGAGCCTTTTCCACTGCAACCTTCAATGTGCTATTCTCAACTTTGTTGACGAGTTCTTTTGTAAATTCAGTGGCCTCTTTCTTCGGTACTGTGTAACTAAACATGCAAAGAAAAACCCGGACAATGTAATAAGAAAGAATTAAATAAATATTAGTATAAAGCATTAATAATAAATATTCTGCTGTTCGTTACAAATTCAACTTACTATCGAGCATCTTTGAATGAACGCACTAAATAATCATCCCTCACACGTATTCTCACTGTGTCTTGAGCAGTCGGTGCGACGACTAATCCAGGGAACCAGTTATCTTTTTTCTTTTTATCTCCAAGTTCCACACAGACGACTCTGCCAATTTCAGGTTCCGTTTCCATTCCTTCCTTTCCTGTCCCACTAGAACCCGAATCACGAGTTCCTCGCGGCGGACTATCTTCATCTTCGCTGCTTTCATCTCTTTGATAGAAATGACACAGATGTTATAATAAATGTTACAAAAAATACTACCAAGCACTAGGAATTTAGATCAATTTTTATATACAAATAACAGTATTGATTACACCCACTGTGCTTGTCTAGACCTTCTACCTCTTCTGCCTCCAATCACTGGATTACCAAAATGTTCCGGATGTGTCAGAGGAAGTTGGTCCAATGTTTCGCTTTCTGCAAAATGTCGCCCACTCTTCAGACAAAGCGCAGTCCTTCTTAATGTTGTAATATCTCCATCGTCGAAAACTACAGTATACTGACTGCAGTCCTGAATTTTGGTGATTGTGGCCTCCACAAATTCTTTACGATCTCCATGTCTGGCTTCAACAGATGCACCTACTCTTAAAGTCCCCTTTATTTGGTCATCCGCTACAGTGGCAGTTCCCAAACCTTGCTTATAAGTTACTCGGCATTTTACCGATCGTACCACTTTTCGAATTTTAGCTTCACAAAAGGCACCCTTATATTTAGCACTGACCTCCGTACCCACTGACAGGTACGGTGGATCGTCTCCCTATAACAAAAAGTATACAAATTTCAAACGTGTTATCTTCCATTGTAAGCCAAACATTTAATGATTTGTCTGTAGCAGTTTATTCAATCTGTTTTAACTTTAGAGAATGACAGAAAATTCCTGAACGCTCCATATTATACACCATTCGCATTAAACACATAGTAATAAAATAAAATAGAATAAAAATAGTTTGATAACAGGGCAATACTTTGAATAGTTTCTTTTTCTAAATTTCTTTTAGACATGTGTTTACCGACCTATAGCGTACTTCTGTTTCATATAGTTATCGAAATGTGTGTTGGTACTTAGTTCCAATCGAAATGTGCGTAGTACCGTGTAATAAAATATCGCAAACGAATAGAAAAAATCGCCAGCTGTCGTCTGTGACGAGCTGTTGTTTATGTAGGCGATTGTGCCCCGCAGGTAAGGGCGATTTTTCACGAGATTGAAGTGTCCTACGATAAGAGACCGGGAAACATTCGCACGAGGAGTGTACATCACTGAAATAAAACTCGTACTTTGACATCTTAACCACATTTTCAAAACGGTGTCCGCTATGTTCGTGACAGCCTGTCGATTTCTCAGACCTCGGGTAATAGCTGTAACCTCGAAGGTACTTAGGCGAGACATGCGTCCGGTAGTAAATAACCTGCGAAAGCATTTGTAACTACATAACAAAAGCGCGGATTTTACTTTCACGATGCACACACGGCAGAAAAAAGTACAAAAGTATATAATAATCTTTGCGCACTTGCTCCTACGTCAATCTTTTCTCCCGCCTGTTTTCCTTACCAGCATCTTCTAGCGCTCCACGATCCCCATATAAACGATGTTGAACCACTGACACACGCTCGACATTAATATCGAATTTTTATTACTTCTATCGGCGACGTTAACGTAAACGAGAAGAGATCACGTAAGTACAGAAGCTGACCCCCTTCGCGAAACCAACACTTCACGGCACGAATGCGTACAAGCTCCTCTTCCCTGCCCATTTCCACCCCGACGCAACTTGTCAGCTAGCCACTCGGTTCTGATTGGAGGATGGCATTGCGCTCTCTCAAAACAACCGAGCAAAGATACAAAATTAAAGGTATTCTACTTAGCTTAGATTGTCAAGAACTTTTACAAATTTCAATACAGAAAAATGAAAGGCGATTTTTCACTATGGTCTTGCGACAAACAAATGGACATTTAAGGATGTAAATCGAAGGCGTAAAGTGGCCGCACTGCGCATACGACAGGGACGTAGCGATGCAGTTAGCATCACAACGTCGTTGATCGTTTCCTTCTCACTGAACATTCAGGGAAACGCACTAGTTACGGTTTCGGATATACGAACAACGAAAATTGTCCGTGTTTATTCACCGCTCCACATTTAAATGTGTTTCATGTCGCGTTGATCGGCTGCAAAATGTAACTATGTGAGCAGTTTTCTACGAAGATTCGGAATTGCTTGAAAATCAATATTTCCAAATAATTTTTGTATCGCAAAATATACTCTATCCAACTATTATATAATTTTGAACGCCGCAAGGCGAGCAACGTTACGTTAACGTGGAAAACGTTTCGAATGAACAAGCGATATTCAATGGAAACTTGAAATAGGCTATATCTAACGCTGGGATGCGTGCAATAGGTACTATAACCCATGTGTTATATATCGATGGTAATAGCACAGAGTAACTACTTTAACGAATAAGTGAATCGTATTATATTGTACTTGAAAATGTGAATAGTATTAATATTGACCTATAATATATGCATACATGCTCGCTCATGTGCTCGTACCGATATCAATAATACTCCTGTTTACTAGACTCGTATACATATCGCGGAAAGAATTCGATCACGTAGTCAACGTGCACAAATTTTGGTGGATTACACAAAATTAAAAGAGAACATCTCTATCAAAATATGTGTTCAACAAAATTTTCGAATCTTTAATCTACAAAAAATATATTACTAGAAGCACAGAGCCTTCGTTATTGCTAGTAGTATCAAATCAAACAGTTCTAAATAAAATTGTGTTCCCATAACTTCGAATTGTAGTATAACATTGCGAATCAACGTTTCCGTAAAATATTGGAGGCACCATCAAATATTTCTAATAAAATACATCTGATGTCGAAATCGAGAACCATTTATTGACAATATTGTCCGTCGGGCATGTACCTTCGTACGCTCCTGCCCTATGGTCGTCTGCTGTGACGCGGAACAAAATGGCGACGAGTAATGAAGTGCCGGTAGAAATCAACCAAGGTGGCATGTGTACAACTGAGAATTCGGTGAGTTTCCGTAATCTAAAGCCGATAGCCGATTAGAAGGGAACTATGAATAATTTAACGGACAGGACGTTGCAATTTCAGCGAAAAGACGATTATAATCAAGACGAGCGAAGCTGAGAATGACGTATTTGTCATAATAATTTTCTCGCTAACTATAATTCGCACGACAGATCGGTCGGGACCAGTCGGTTTTCTCATTCGTTTCTACGAAATTGATCTATATGAAAATTTCAATTTGCTATATACGATACATTAATATATTCGCGGAAAAATTGGGCAGTATCGAATTCTCTATACGCACAACTCGCAACTGTAACGCATAGGAACGTGTGCGAGTGCAAAGAGAACATTGACTGGTCATTCGATCTTAAACAGACGCCATTCGTTTTGGCGGGCACGTGTACGTTCCTTCGGTGCCGACAAACAGTGTTTTCCGATCTACAACGTCTCGAGATTCTCTATTTTCCGTTACTCATGAACAGCATTGTAAATAATGTTTAATAATAATTGTTCTTATACGTCGTTAGATATGAAGTAAATTGTTTCTCTTAGTTTCCGAGATAATAGTACGCATCACGTGTTCGTATATAATCCGTAGGTTCTTTTTATAAATATGTAATTTTCAGTTGTTTTTACATCGTTTCTTTGTGTTGTGAGTTTCATGTCGTCAAGATATCGTTGTTCTCGGGAAATTTTAATAATTCATGATACTTGAGAAACAAAACTTTTTTTTATACGATCGATTTGTAAATGAGTTTAACGACGAATAGAAGCAGGATTGAATCTATCTATACGAGATTCAACGAACGGGTATTTAATTAACATATCGTACGTTCGTACGGTATGTGAAAGTTATTTGTATGTTGTATCGCAAAACGTTTGTTATGTTTGTTATAGACATCAAAAATGGAATCCATGGAAGTAACAGAGACTACCCCTGTACAAAACAAAGATGCTGCCCCATCGTCCTGTAAGGAATCCGTTTCTGTTGATGATATGACATCCCGGGACTACTATTTTGACTCCTATGCTCACTATGGCATTCACGAGGAAATGCTAAAGGATGAAGTGCGCACAGTGACTTACCGCAATTCCATGTATCACAATAAGCATCTCTTCAAGGGAAAAACGGTTCTCGACATTGGATGTGGAACTGGTATTCTTTCCATGTTCGCTGCCAAGGCCGGAGCGACAAGAGTAATTGGAATTGAATGTTCAAATATTGTCGAATATGCAGAGAAAATTGTAGAAGCAAATCAATTATCAAATATCATAACGATACTTAAAGGAAAGGTAGAAGAAGTATCGTTACCTGATGGTATTGAGAAAGTGGATATAATAATATCGGAATGGATGGGTTATTGTTTGTTTTACGAGTCAATGTTAGACACTGTACTTTTCGCCAGAGATAAGTGGCTACGTGAAGATGGTATGCTATTCCCTGACAAGGCAACTTTATTTATTTGCGGCATCGAAGATAGACAATACAAAGATGAGAAGATAAATTGGTGGGACGATGTGTATGGATTCGATATGAGTAGTATAAGAAAAGTAGCAATTAGCGAACCTCTAGTGGACGTTGTGGATCCTAAGCAAGTTGTTACGAATGCATGTCTCATCAAAGAGGTAGATCTGTATACGGTAACAAAGGCCGATCTGGAATTCTCATCGCCATTCACCCTACAAGTTCGTAGAAACGATTACGTTCAAGCACTAGTTACATTCTTCAACATCGAATTCACCAAGTGCCATAAGCGTATTGGCTTCAGTACAGCGCCAGAAGTACAATACACACATTGGAAACAAACTGTATTCTACTTTGACGAATATATGACGGTAAAGAAAGGAGAGGAAATATATGGTGTATTCTCCATGAAGCCCAATGCAAGGAACTATCGAGATCTGGATTTCAGTATTGAATTGGACTTTAAAGGGGAATTGTGCCAAGTACATGAAACTAATACTTATCGTATGCGCTGATACCGTTCATACGACACGTCCTCTTCCCCTTATTTTCATGGTTCATAAAACTGTTTAATCAAATAGAAACAAAGATCAAGACTTTAATTATTATTGAATTATATCGGATAATTAACATGTTTAACAGGGCGGCACACGAATGGCATAATTTCTTTAAATTCTTTTTAATTTCCTAATTCTAAGAAAGTCAAAAGCTTCCTGCGTAAACCATTTACAGAATGCCCATGGTCCCTTGTCAACTCAGTTGCGATTCATGATACCATCTGTTCCACAGTTGTATGATTGATGTATATCTTCATTGCTGATAATGTATATTTCTCAAAACATATTTGTTTATGTATGCCCAATATTATATTTACAAGATCTATAACAATTTCTTAATCATTTTCTTACATTATTTGTCAATGTTGGTTTGATATTATATACACTAAACTCATTGACATCGAATATTTTCAACTGGAATTTTTTAAGTATGCTCATAGAAATGTTTTGTTGCAAAAGTATACACATGCGTAATACAGACAAAATCGTGCTTTCGAAAATGATTCTGATTTGTTCGATTATAACAAAAAAGAAAAAAAGAAAAAATCGCAAATTTGACATTATATTCTGTTAATTTAATAGTAAATTGAAAACTTGTCTTTAGTACTGCTTTTTTTTTATCGGCACCTTTCTTCAAGAACATTCGTTTAATATTAATCGTTATTTACGGAACCCTGTCAATCTTTAATGAAACAGTATAAGGAAATAATTTTAAACATGTATTAAATCTTTGCGCATGATATTTGCATAATCTTGTTATGAGAGTTAAAACTATACAAAGTAGTTCTGACGAAGCTGTGCGTGAAAACTGTTTATACCAGTCTCATTTAACAAATGTACTACCAAACCGTTTCATAGTAAATATAAGTATCACCATTTACTGTGTGGTGCTCTGTTGTACCTCACTGGTAACTTATTATGACAAAGAAAGAACTTTGATGCAGTATATATAATTCGTATTGAAACAAAACGCAAAATTGATATTAAAAGAAAAAGGCATGTACTTTCTACTTGCATGAGATCAAGTACTCGTATTCAAGTATGGAAAGAGAAGCAAATAAGATCTGCTTTGAGTATGCATGTGTCTACATACATACATACGTTCATGCATAAAAAGCACGTGTAGATGATGATCTCGACTGTGTCATCGTATTCGACTTAATTTTAAGTTTTTTTTACAATAGTATACATTTCCTTTACGACAGGCGGCTGAGGCGGAAATACAATTATATTCCAATTGGTTTTCTGATTCAGTATTACGTTTTTAATTGCAAAAAAAGATCTTCTGGCTAATCAGGATGTTGAAAGGATTTTTCATAACTTAATATGTAAGCCTCATATAATGATGAAACACTTAAAAAGGTGGTCCCCTGTAATGTAGAAATTACAAGATTCAACATAATACAACAGGCGATAATGTGATTTAATCACAACAGTGTCTAATAAATGTTACATGGTACATAACTAAATTTTGGGAAAGAATGGACAATTATACCGTGATAGCACATATTCGTGTAATTGGCATAATGAAATAACGATTTTATGCAATTAACTTTATGCACAAATTCCTCATTTTACGAATGATCGCGTACTTTTATGTACATTAAATTGTCGTTACAATAGGAACTAATTTGTATATTTATACATTGTTTTAGATCGCAGTAACTTTAATAAGTATATTAATAGGGAACTCGTGATGATGTAAGAAGTTTTTGCTAATGAAATATGTGTTCGATAAAACGAGGAATTCATGTACATAGTTTCTGCGTGTATATACCAGTATCCGATAAAAGAAGAGAAATTTCTTCGTAAAAGTAACAGGGGCCCTTAATGAGATTCTTATGTATCAATAAAATTAGTATGTTTGCTATGAATACATATACTTTTATTATGTTATCGAAAGAAAGAGACACATCTTTCGTTCCGTAGGTGACAATACCCTTCACAACTGATCTTTAAGTAATATTTTTGTTTTAGAACACTCTGTACAGCTATCCAGATTGTGGATATATATATATATATATATATAATATTTTATATATTATTTTATATATATATATATATATTGCAATATCATAAGTATATGGTCGTAGTAAGTATTGAGTATTATCATGTTGCCAAGCCTTTCAAGCAATTAGCTAACTTCTGCGTTTTATAATCTGTTCTCAATTGAATGAAGTTTATTAAGACGTTACGATCCAATGTTGCCTGCAATAAAGGAAAATTACAGAGATCATACAGACGAAAGTAATAACGAAAATAATTTCTGAAGAACGTACCAATTGATCTCCCGTGCAAACTTGTTTCAAGTTTTCGGGCTTCACTAACAACAAATTGCATAAAGCGTGTAAAGTGTCAAATAAAGACGTCACAAGATCTACCTCGAGTTCTTTGACGCATTTACGGTACTCATTCATATCACATATTGCGCACATGGCACCGGCAGAATTGAATTGAAATTGTTGCAAATGATCGTAGATAACTTTATGAAAACGAACTCCAAGTTCCATTAAGATGTTCTCTAAGTTCTTTCCATCCAGAGTGTTTCGAATGTGTCGAATCATAGAAGTCACGTACTGTACCACTGTTAAACATGCCGGAGTATTTAAAGTATCCACATCAGTTTCTGGTCTGAAATCGGTTTTTCGTTGTTCGTTTTGCAGGTACACTTTCACCCAGCCGACAATGGCATTTATACTTCTGTCTAGACCGATTTCTAACTTCATATCGATTTGATCTAACACAACTTTCTTTTTTAACATACAATCCCCGTGTTTCGGTGTATGTCTGGAAAAATAAAGACTTGTCAGAATGAGATACTACCTTTTCCGGTATCGTGTGACAAAATAGGATGTATTACTGGACAAGATGTAGAAGACTGTCGTTAAACTGTTCTTCCAAAAGGCGTACTATAGCATTACATTGACGCACTACGTTAAAAAAGTGTATCTCAGGTTGTGTTCTGCTCTCAGGTATCGGTACACTTTGTAAACCTAATTCTAAAGCATAATCGACGTGCTCGCTTATCAAATATTGTAATAATATCTCAAGAATTTGAAGCGCGTTTGAAGGTATTTCTATCGGTTTTGATAATAATTGACATCGTTGATATGCCATTTTACTTCGTTGTAGCAGGGCAATTGCCAGTTCTTCCGAAAGAAATGTCTCCCCGCCGTAATCTTCTATTTGAGCAATATTTATATTAGTTCTTACTCCCAGAACTGCTTGTAAATCTCTACGTAATTCTTGAAAGCCACCACTTTGTAATTGTTTCTTCTGATGATTCTTAGATTCATAATACTCTATAAGCAGAGTGGCTGATTTCTCTCTCAATGCCTTTGTTTCAATACTGAAAGGAATATGTAATTAAACTGCAAGAATGTTATGCCTGAAAATTAAACTGTGGAACTTACGTAATATATGTATCCAAGTATTTTTGGAATATATTTCTTGTAAGTTTACTGAGATAAGTGTCGTCTGCGCCCATATTGAAAGCTCTTAAATTGTGTGACAGCTTTACAGTTTTTGTATATAAATCAAACAGATTTCTAAGATACTTATCAGGATCAGTTTTGTCAGCCAATTTAGCAACAGCATACTTCTGCAGCCTTAAGTGATAGATATTTAACACAAATTTTGCCATCACTTGCTCAGGATTTGTGAATACTTGTTGCATAAGTTTATGGTACTTTGTACACATGGGTATGACATCCTGGAATACATCTTTTCCACCAAACGAGCCCATTTGACTTTGTTCTATGAACGCATCTATGCATTGAGAGTATCCTTTAAAATGTGCTAGAACCGATGCTAATTCTCTCATACGATTCGCATCTTCCCTGTTATGAGCTCTAACAAACTCTTCTATAAGGTTTCTTTCAATCTCATCATACTTAACAGATATTTTCTTTTTCGCATGTTCAAATTTCTCTGCAGGCAATTCTTGAGCAATAAGATGAAGTTTTTGAATTATATCAGCTGCTTCGTCCAACTACAAATAAAGTTGAAGTGTTCAAATGCAATTCTCACTGGGAATATCAAATTGTTTAAATTAATCATTACCGATGATTTGTCTGTAAAAATTGGATCCGTCAAGGGACCGGGACTTAAGAAGTCTGAAAAATGTCTCATAAGCTTTTGTGCTTCGACAGCTCTGGCTCGTGGTGTATTAACACTTTCCAATTGATCTCCTAAATGTAAAACCTTCGTAGCCACCAAATTTATTCTTTCATCCAATTGATGAAACAAGTCAATGGAATGTTTATTCCTTTCCTGTAAATCGAGTATCTCAAGCATATGCCTTGCATCTTCTTCTTTTAAAGCTGCCTCAAGTCTATCGCATTTCTTTTGCTGACGTTCCTGAAAAATCTGTAGATCCTTGATAGCTTGCAGAAAGGTTTCGTGTACTATCATTGGATCAAAGAACGTTTTTCCGCCGTCTTTGGTGTCATTGACCGTTCGCCAAGCAAGACGTTCGACAAACTCTTCTGGATCAAATGGATCCTATAAAAAACATTGTCAAACAATATTGACAAACAGAAATCTGAAATGAAAATGCACATTCAAATTCACCTGCTCCAATTCCTTCATGTATTGTTGCATCATTTTGATTGTCCACGAATGACAGTTCTATAAAAACAAGGTTATGATCGCACTGCGAAATAAATCAGTCGCTGATTTGATCAACGGTTCGCAATAAATTATATAAACATAAATAAATTTCGACTCATAATCATTGTGACTTGTAATTTATCGATTTCATTGAAAACGTATTGTGCTTTCCATCTTGTCAAAATTTTGACCACGTACGATCGTCTTTGACAGCTCTCGCACAATGTTTCTGCTTTTATGCCTTCTCCTTTCACAACAGGGATACCACGCGGTATCAAATGTTATTGTGTTATACGGAACGGATGTAGTAAAAATGACTAATGCTTACTGACTTTCTCTAGGAAAGAAACGTGCTACTACGAGATTAAAGATCACGTTATTCCGCATACGTAACTTAAGAATTTATAGGCAATTCATACCGTACACATAGTTTTTATTATTACTATTAATAACATCTACAGTCGTTATATGTATGTATCCCTGTTACGAAGAATTCTATACACCCCTACTTACAACTGTCGTATAATAAATTATAATGATATTACGATAGAAACTTGATACAGCCTCGACATGCTCTTGTTCTGCACTAATTAAACTAATTTCAATAATACAAAGGCGAGATAATAATTTCGCAGGCGTAATATCGGCTTTGCATAAAATATTTTAATTTTCTCTTTTTTCAATAAAAATCAGGATAAATTGTGGTATACAAAATCGCACTTCTTATTTCTGTTATCGTTATTATAAATATTATAAAGTCCCACTATTATAGTCTGATTTATTACGTTTCGTTTGATCGACTTGAATTATAGAAATGCAAATACATCCGAGTTACGCGCATGACCGTGTTTGATAATAATGAGATATTACGTGATGTATTAGAAACCAATGAACCAATCTAAAAGAAGGACTAATACTCTTTATTTTAAATTTGCATGTTTAAAAACTGCCTGCTTATTGTTCCTCGGGGAACAAAAAGCCTGATGTCAAAAACATATATGTCAATTGCTCAAAAATCGTATGAGCGATATACAACGTATTTATAATGAGACAATTGATGTTATAAACATCGCAAGCAGCACAAATTAGAACATTTCGTGTTAACCCTTCTGCGAGAGTTATTTTATCGACTGGAACATAGCCATGTGCGATAACTTTTGCTTTTAATAATCCTTGTTAGTACGCGTAATTATACTATATTTTGTATTCTGCATACTAACATCTGAAATATGTATTATCATATAACGTTATTAAATTACACTAATGAGCAGTGAAAAAGGAGGGAGGCGGCAGCAACGGCATGTTCCAATTATGTTATTTTTAGTCTAATCATCGGTTTTCTATAAAAAAGAACGTTTTTTGGAATAAAGTATGGACAAAGTAGTTGGATTGTACGGAGGGTAGAAATGACTCCCCTTCTAGGGCAAAAGACGTTCAATTATACATATTACAATTACGCTAGGAAATAAAAGTGCTTATATCTTTATAACCACGATACACAATATTAGTTTAGTTTACGTTATAAACTCGAGTTGTCGTTAGACGCATCGACTGCGTAGAACCCGCTTATTTTTTAATGCTAATTCGACAAATTTTCTCTATGATCGATTTTTTCGCACTAGATAGTAGCAAGAGTGAGTAATTGTATGATCTTCTTCCTTAACAAAAAAATTATGGAACAAAACTCTTTTTTTTTTTATTCAACTCTGTTAATAGAGTTGGTGGTCCATAAGTGATAATTCTTCACACTTCATTTTTGTTAATATAAACTGAAACTTCCATGTTCTTTCTTGTTTCGTCTGGTAATAAGTATTTTATTTAGCAGTACAGAAACTGCTCCCACAAGATGGCATTCTGTAAATTAAAATATCTAGGTGTGAATGCGATAGATCCTTCGATAATACCTTCTGCAGTATAAAGGAGAAACTCACTTTGGTTAAAGAGATGTAAAATTATAATTCTCAGCAGCACCCAGATTTAGATGACTCAATCGGACGTCCATGCTCTATTTTCACCTTATTCGCAGGATCGCTATTACCACTCGACGGAGGTCCCACTCTAAGTTTGATTTCGGCAGCCATCGTCATGAACGCCTGCTCTACGTTCATTGCATTTTTTGCCGATGTCTCCAAGAATGGAATACCAAGTTGATCAGCATATTCCTATACATACAAACATTTTATAAACACATTTATAAATCCTACACTTTTTATCCGTTTGTCGTACCTTGGCCGTTGTGTAGTCAACTACTTTTTTAGTGTGAAGATCGCTCTTATTGCCGACCAGCAGCTTATTGACATTATCACAGGCATAGCGATCGATTTCTTCAAGCCACTGTTTGACATTATTGAATGTTTCTTGATCCGTACAGTCGTAAACAACAATAATACCATGTGCACCTCTGTAATAAGAACTGGTGATTGTCCTGAAGCGTTCCTGACCCGCTGTATCCCAAATTTGTAACTTTATTGTTTTCCCATCTAGATCGATCGTTCGTATCTTGAAATCTACTCCGATAGTACTGATATAACTCTCTGTGTATGTGTCATCAGCAAATCGAAGTAGGAGACATGACTTTCCAACTCCTGAGTCTCCAATTAACAGAAGTTTAAATAGATAATCACTGGAAAAAAGATATTGCGAATAACATGAAAGTAATATACCTATTATCGTGGAGTGCCAGACGTTAGTAAGACGCTTCTGTTAAAAATATAATTAGAAATGGAGAGCAGCCTACTTTCATAGAATGCAAAAGGCATTATTACAAATGTCTTGTGTTGTTTACTTCAGGTGTTACAATAACCAGTTGCGCTAGTTGCACTAATTTTTAATACCAAAACGTCCTATATACATTACTTTGTAATAACAAAATTAATATTAAAATATAAATAATTTAACATTACAGTAATAGACTATAACGAAAACATCAACATACAAGTAACATAGTAAGTTACAGCATTAATTTGAAATTATGCAATTTTGTATGTTCACATGTAACAACTTAATTACACATTTATTTTCGAATTGATCTGTGTGATTGATTGTTGCAAATAACGATACTGTTACTACAAAAAGATGACAAACGAGTTAAGAGAAGAATAAACATCTGTTAAATTTGTTTTGTTCAATATTACTGTGTATCATTAGTCAGGATTAATGAAGAACTTTCCCAGAACTGTACATAGGAAACAAAAACACGGAAATCAGATTACAATAGCCTACTTCGATTAAAAATGCAATTGTCATCATAAAACAACAATTATATTTTTATTTCACCACATCAATCGCTGTTCTAAGAAGGATTAAAGAAAACAATTGTACTTTGTCTCGTCCTTTTTACGACTGTTTCCAAAGAGTGAACTGACCTAAGTGTCTACATGGTGAATATCACAATTTCTTACAAATTCTAAGTTTTACTTACGAACGTGATATTGGCCGTTTAAGAAAAGTATGCATTACTAATAGGAGAACAGAGAAAGCAACAAGAGACAATGAGTTTCTGAAATATGGATAGCGAATATAGGTATATCAGAGGGGGAGGGGGGGAGGGGGGGGGAATCTGTCAGATACTCGAAGTCATACAGAATTCCAATCGTTTTTAAGTTAAACGGCCAATCTGATGTTAAAAAAAATTTAATCGTCTGAAACGCAGGTATTATTATAGACACAGGTGTGCCTGAATTTGTTCCACGATGTGAACAGTCTCAGATACACTTATGTCTGCGCAAAAAGGTTTACTCACTACTCGGGATTCATTGTGGACATGCTATGCCTGAGAACGCGCTGGTTGATGTCGTGTACCGTTACGGTGGAAATCGAGAAAGGCAGACGCGTCCCGACCGAAACTGCTAATATAAACGTACGAAATTCCACGGATCACGTTCTGTAATACAAGGCAGCAGTAATAATGGCGGTCACGGTAACTCCTCCCAAACCAGCGAATGAGATGTCCACCATTGACGTAATGCCAGAATGGCAGCAGGTGCTGTTTCACTCCCTCTGCACGACGGGGTGCGAGCGATTCAGGAAGACAACCACGTCTGCGCACTTCTTATCTCTACAGTCTTTTCCTATCTTTTTCTCTCGCCCGTTTGAATTCCTGTTTCGTGGATATCTCTATTAGTCCTCCTGATATTTCATTTATCATGCATTCGTAGTGTTACACCGTGGGTACAATGGTAATATTATTGACGAACGTGTAATTATGTCGAAAAACTGATAAGCATTGATATCTATGCTCGGAATATGTGTCTTTAAATCTTAAATATACTTTACAATTGTTAGAACGTGTTCAATACAATATGACTAATTTCACGGCATAAAGCTGCGTTTTTAAAATGTTATTTTTTTACGTCTTGGCGACAGTACCCAAGTATATCACCAGTAGAAGAATTCCAGAAATTTGTATATACAACTTACCAATCCGATTTCTATATTTATTTTTCAGGCACCAATCACAATGATTTCACAGAGATTTCATTATTGTTAATACATAATGCATGACGAAGTTTATAATGTCTGTCGATCTGTATACGAAAATTGTGGTGCGTGAAAGGAAACCAACGATTGTAAAACGTGTCGCTACGTCGTAACAATAGCACATAAGCACATAAGTCGTCTACTGTCAACTTTGACAGTGGATTTAGGCGCGAAACGTTTCTTGGTACTGTATCAGCAAAGTACCAGTATCAGCGAACTACATTATAAACTTCGTCATGTACATTTAGACATACTTGTATTACATATCTGCTTATCAATCATCCGTGCGAATTATAAACGCATGTGCTACTTTCTCACTTTCTGTGTACAGGTTCCTCATTGACATTGAACCAGTTTCAGTTTGGTGTATGTATCGAATAAGCTATGAATAACATTAATTTGATTATTATACATCTGTGTTATTTATCGAAGTGACTTTCGTTCATGGGTTATTCTTCACAACGGAATAACAAAAAACGTGAGTATCCATTTCTTGACGTATGTTCTGTGGACAGGCACGAATGAAACTTATGCTTAAGGAACAGGCTTTTCTTTTTTAGAGAGGTACATTAATGATCACTACTCTTGTCACCAGAACTATACAAGTAAGGTTCATTAATGTCGTCCACACTGTTCGAAGATGGATTTCCACCTGAGTTGCTGTTTCGAAGCGTAAATGGCACTAAAATAAAACTGTTCGATAAAAGTAGTAAAGCCAAGAACGTTATAAAGATTATCATCTTTAGAGACAAGTCTTTCAACGTTACCGCAAACATATTTTTGCTGTTGGTAACTTTTCTTTTCTGGAAAGCATTTAACTCGTTAGTACCATTTGCTGTCTTCGGATTGGCTTTGATATTACATTTCACATCTGTTCTTACATCTGTAGACCAAGGTTTGTAAGAAATTTATATATGTTAGAAAAAGATGTGTCAAAACACACTTTAGGTTTTTACTTTACAGATGTTCTAATAGCAATTGAGTCGATTGGTATATACATACAAGGAAAAAGACTATTCTATGGTTTAAATTCTTGTGAATTTTTGCCATGGGATACAGTGGTCGATGTCATTATAAATGAAGTTATAACAGGAGTATGTATTTCACTGAAATGAATGTTTAATTGTACATTTCAGATTGATCTCAGAATTATGTTTTAGCAAAAGGTATTGTATTATCTTACAATCATAGTCAAAGAAGCAATCCAAGGGAAAGATACAATAAGATTAGTTCCATTATTTCAAGAACTAATACCTGAGAGAAAATGCCTGGAATATATGTACGAACGACTAGCCAGTTTGATCGGATTCAACAGGGGCAAGTACCGGTTTTAACAGTGCCGGGTTCGTACTGGCTGTGTCACAGGAACAATGTATATAAATTTATCATCAGATATCATCGTACATGCAGGTAAGATTCTAAGACTGATGCCTTGTATACGAGTTGTTTAAGAGTCATATTTGTAGAAAAATAAAAAAGTTTGTCCATGGAAAGGAATTAACAAAAATTATCAGAAAAATTATAAAATGTCAACCACGCCAGGGACAGCAGTTTGGTACACACAACCTTCTGGTTACCTATAGTATCCTTTTTTGTTACTATTATTAAGTATTGAAATACAGTGAAATTTATCAATTCTATATAACAATTCTCTTAAGTCTGATTACAATAGAAAATTTCTTAACTTCAATGCGTAATCTATAGATCAGACATCATGGACTCGTCAGGACAAAATGTTTGCAATGTTGAAATTTAAGGATCGCTCTGGTGCTGCAGCATTTTCTTATGCCTTTGTGCTCACTATAAAAGTTATAGGTTTATTAGAAAGTTCACAGCTCAATACCACACACTCGGTGGCAACATCTCACTCTAATCAGTCTTTGATTCTATCGGATAAGGATTCAAATAATGAACACAAATCTGAAACCAGAAATGATAAGATAATTGAGAACTGTTTGTTCAATTCCTCAGAGAATGATCTTCCACAAAAAGATATGCAATATGTAACAAATGAACAAGTATTAGAATCAAAAAATAACAATATGCAGTTGAACAATGCCTTAGTTCACAGTACAGTCGAACTATTAAAGACTACTATAGAAACGAGCAGTTCAAGTTTATTTTCTGAAGAATCTACAACAACGTGCGTTACAAATGATAAGATATCAAATAAAATTTTGACAGAACCCAAAACTTCAAAAAGTCATGTGTTGAAAGCCAAATGGTCTGGAAAATCTAAACTACGCAATAGGACAACACCACTATTATTGAACCGTGCAACAAATAACGCAGGGAAAAAGTGCAGCGTCCTTGATAAATTGAATCGGTCGGACATGAAAAGCGAACGAATGTTGGTTAATGACGAATGCCAGACGGAAAATACAGAGTTGCCTGGTAACAAGGATGAAATACTTCCCGATGATCGTATAATCAATTGTACGTCAACAATTAATGACACTGTAAATGATAATACAAACAATGATGGAACAATGGACTCTGTGAATTTACCTTACCAGTATTTTATTGAAGAAGACATCGAAAAAGCAAAAACTGAATCACTAAATTGTCGAGCTCCTTCAAAAAGGACTAGAGAGACGGACCACTCTTGTAATAAAGATGTACAAACTTCAAACGATCGAAAATTATCAGAGACAAATGAAAAGGGTAAAAAACTTATTGCACATGCTAAAGAATTTACTGCAGAACCAGAAGGTCCACCCATTCCTAAAAAGAAGAAATATTTCGAATGCAAAATGTCACGTTCTTCTGATATCACTGACTTGGTAATGGAAGGACTTATGTTCACGATTCGGCAGGATCAGGATAGTGTTGCGGTTATAGAGCAAAAGACTAAATTGGAGGTGGATGAAGTATTGGAAAATTCAGAAAAGGCTGAGACAAAAGAAGGAGAAAAATGTTTACGAAATTCTAGTTTGCTTGGATTGGAAAACTTGATAACAATGATCGAGTTACCAAAGGAAGTGGAAAAGAAACCTATAAATAATAATGCAAGGGATTCAATGAAAATTAAAGCATTTACGAATATGTACAGATTTGGCAGTAATTCTTCCTTGATCAATACAAACTTTGCAGATAGCAGCAAATGTGTGCTTATAAATGGTAAGATAGGTTTAAAGAATATAGATTTTATAGACGATGAAGATGAGGAAGAGGACATCGTACCGGAAGCGTTACAAAATAAGGTTTTTCAACCAGAACAAATTCGATCTGAAAAAATTAATACAAACAGACATACATTAGACAGAGATTTATTGATGGACGATTCGGACATCGGGGAAAAAGCAAAACGAAAAACGGCAAATACCGAAGATAATCGTATGTTTAATAATTCTGCAGATACTAAATCTGAATGTAATCACAGTGACAAACCTTTATCGAACGTACCAAGAATAGTTTCAAACCGAATTATCACCGTGGATCAAATACCACTGCCGTTGCAAAGAGCACTTAGAGATAAATTAGTACAGCAACAATTTTCTGTCCATCGCAACACTACAGAAGTACACGATAAGGTCGTTGCATCCGGCACCCAGGTGAAACCTCAGGCCATGAATTGTGATAGATTAGGAAATATTCAAACACTTACGCATAGCGATAATTTAGGGTGTAACCGTAATACATTCTCTAAAACATTGGAAACGGATTTACAAAGTAATTGTAATGATATATCAGAAAATGATACTATAGCGAAAAAAGAAATCAACAAAGATAACAAGAAATTTAAGCAATCTACACCAAATAATTTGCAAGATATTACAGAAGAATTTTATCAAAATGTGCCATACATGGAAAGGAAAGCTAATTCCCTTGATCAAAGATGTTTTAGACATAGACAGAGATCGTTAGATACGTTTAACACTGTTAAAAATGACGAGACGCGTATAGAGATGTTGAAGCTCATTCAAGATATTACCAGAGGTGCCAAGGTTGTAATAAGACGTATGAGTACAAAAAGTATTCGCGATATTATAGGGAAAAGTTCCTCTTTAGCGACGTGTATACAGTAAGCAGTTCTTTAATTTATAAGTTCAAGTTGCAAGTGTAGACGCCATACTATATATCCCTTACTCATTTTCTAGTTTTGGTACTAACTAGTATATAAGTTGTATGTAGGATTTCTTAAATATTTTTTGTATTCATCGAACAATGGATGCCAAATAAATATATAATATCAGCATGAGCATTTTTAATCTACGTACGATGTAAAATTAAATGTTCAATAACATGTTAATTTCAAGTGTCTTTTCGCGTTTGATCTGCGCAACAACAGTTTTCAAATTGTCAAATCTACCTATAAGGTTTTCTAGTTGGATATTGAATTTTTCGAAGTCTGTATTTTCTTCAGGGACATTGTTAAGAAGTATACTTTGCTCTTTTGTGAGTGTCAGTCCATCGTGAATAGTAGTCTTCGCCAATACTTTCGTCATCTGTAAAACGAATCGCATACTATATAGACAAAAAACGCCCGAAATCATAAATTTATTGCCACTAAATATGGAAATTAATTACGTGGATATCACTGATAAGTTTGCTACACTTTTCAAGTTCATTGGCGCATCGAGATGGATATCGTTCACGAGCATCGCACAGTTCGAAAACTGCCTCTTCACATTGCTGTTCGAGGTTGTCTGAAACTGGATAACATAAATACAATTCGGCATCTACTCAGTTTAAATACATATCCGATTTTCGGCAGACCTTTTTGCTTAGAAGTCTGTTGACCATGAATCCGAAAGCAAAAGTCTGCGAACGACAATAAATGCTGAAATATAACCACTTAAAGTTGATCGTAACAGGGCTATTCCGTGTACGTCACATTGTGACGCTGTAACCTCTGAAAACATCAACTTTAAGTGCTTATATTTCGGAATCTATAACGAGTGCCAATATTTCCTTTTGGATTCGTTTTCAGCAGCATAAAACACACTTGTATATAAAAACTTGGGCCGAAAATCGGATATGTGCTTAAACAGAATATGTCCGTTCAACCTTTTCAACAGGTGTTTGACGTCTTCCTCACTCACCCATTTGAAATTGAAAGGAATTAACAATGTATGTATGTACTTTCATCAATTGTTTGACAATAGTGAGGCACTAGAAAATAACCACTCATTCGTAGTTAACTTAAAATTTACAGTCGTTACTTCGGCTTCACCAAGAGAAACAAGTTTTGTTACATTCGCAAATGTGTACGCAAAGTACAAGCACGCGTAGACCTATTACTCTTATGCTTTTCATTGTCACCGGTTTTTAGGGTTCTTGAGCCCTCTTACCATTTTCGTGTCACGTGCAACGTTACCGGCTTTTGACTGGAATCTGTATTGAATAGCACGTATACGGTATATGTATATTCTATGAGTACTAATGATATTTTTAACCTTTTGGCGGGAGAAAAAATGATATACAAGCATGAATTCAAAATACTCTTATTCTTCGATTGCTAACAATGACGAGCAAAACACAAAAATCTAATAATCCACACTTCTCCGACGATATTGGCTACGTCTGAAGATAGGAGATCCTTCTAGATTTAATGATAAATTAGTAAAGATCCCTGTAATTTTCCTGCAACCTTCACTCGTCTATGCGTACTAATAATACGATATAGAAGTTATACTCTATGCGTAATAATAATACGGTAATGAAGATATAGCCTATGCGTAATAATAATGCGTTCAAGAAGTTATGCTCGATGCGTACTAATAATTCGGTGAAGGAGTTATACTCTATGCGTACTAATATTACGCATACCGACTACTAACACAGACGAGGTATTGGATAGAGTCTATCCGATAGACCATGCAGCCCCATGCTTTTCGATGTCACTGATTTTGAGGGCTCTAGAGTCCTCTTACCATTTTAGTGTCACTCGCCACGTTACCATTTTAGGTTCGAAGCAAGCATGACCAGGGGTAAATGGTAAGAATATGATATAGAAATAATAGATTATATGTATTAATAATGTGCACGATTAAAAGTTATTACTCATTTCAATATATATTAACATATAATTTCTATGATTTACAGGGCTCATTTCACGCGGTACCCTGGGAAACAGCAGCGTCTTAGAATGGATTCGTCCTAACAAGAATTATTTATAACGATTACTAAATTTAAGGGAATTACTTAAGTTATATTAATAGTACGTGAAATTATGTAGTTTTATCATGTATATTACACGTATTACAACATGAATAAATACTATGTATTTGGTAAAAACTGAGTCTTCATTTATAACAATTATTCCTATCCTTTCCACTTATGCATTAGATTAATTTATAAGTTCCGCGTCAGGGGTGGACAGTAAAAGTTTCGCGTGGAATTTATGCTTAAGTTTTATATATCGGATGACCTTGAAAATCATGACGTCACAGGGCCGTACTCGTGCCACCTCCTATGATATCATATTCTCCTGGTAGATAGACAAAAATTCCGAAATATTAGTCGAAGACTGCAAAACTACCAAAGATCGCGTGACCTTGAAAATGATGACGTCACAGGGCCGTACTCGTGCCACCTCCTATGCTATCATATTCTCCTGGTAGAGAGACGAAAATTCCGAAATTGATCTTTGAACGTAAAATTTTCTAAGATTGGATGACCTTGAACTTGATGACGTCACGGCCGAAAACGTGCCTCCTCTTATGCTATCATGTTCTCCTGGTAGAAATTCTGAAATCCCGTCAAATTTTAAAAATTTTACGAAACCTGGACTTTGTAACAGGATCACATGACGTCATAGGAGGTGGCACGAAGTTCGCGGATTCTTGGAAATGACGTCACAGTTCCAGGAATTTCCGCGAATTAATTTGCGGTCCGGATTTCGAAGTCAGAACGAAAAATTCCAGAAAATCTGGACTTTGTAACAGGATCACATGACGTCATAGGAGGTGGCACGGAGTTCGCGGATTCTTGGAAATGACGTCACAGTTCCAGGAATTTCCGCGAATCAATTCGCGGTCCGGATTTCGAAGTCAGAACGAAAAATTTCAGAAAATCTGGACTTTGTAACAGGAACACATGACGTCATAGGAGGTGGCACAGAGTTCGCGGATTCTTGGAAATGACGTCACAGTTCCAGGAATTTCCGCGAATTAATTCGCGGTCCGGATTTCGAAGTCAGAACGAAAAATTTCAGAAAATCTGGACTTTGTAACAGGAACACATGACGTCATAGGAGGTGGCACGGAGTTCGCGGATTCTTGGAAATGACGTCACAGTTCCAGGAATTTCCGCGAACTAATTCGCGGTCCGGATTTCGAAGTCAGAACGAAAAATTTCAGAAAATCTGGACTTTGTAACAGGATCACATGACGTCATAGGAGGTGGCACGGAGTTCGCGGATTCTTGGAAATGACGTCACAGTTCCAGGAATTTCCGCGAATTAATTCGCGGTCCGGATTTCGAAGTCAGAACGAAAAATTCCAGAAAATCTGGACTTTGTAACAGGATCACATGACGTCATAGGAGGTGGCACGGAGTTCGCGGATTCTTGGAAATGACGTCACAGTTCCAGGAATTTCCGCGAATCAATTCGCGGTCCGGATTTCGAAGTCAGAACGAAAAATTTCAGAAAATCTGGACTTTGTAACAGGATCACATGACGTCATAGGAGGTGGCACGAAGTTCGCGGATTCTTGGAAATGACGTCACAGTTCCAGGAATTTCCGCGAATCAATTCGCGGTCCGGATTTCGAAGTCAGAACGAAAAATTTCAGAAAATCTGGACTTTGTAACAGGAACACATGACGTCATAGGAGGTGGCACGGAGTTCGCGGATTCTTGGAAATGACGTCACAGTTCCAGGAATTTCCGCGAATTAATTCGCGGTCCGGATTTCGAAGTCAGAACGAAAAATTTCAGAAAATCTGGACTTTGTAACAGGAACACATGACGTCATAGGAGGTGGCACGGAGTTCGCGGATTCTTGGAAATGACGTCACAGTTCCAGGAATTTCCGCGAACTAATTCGCGGTCCGGATTTCGAAGTCAGAACGAAAAATTTCAGAAAATCTGGACTTTGTAACAGGATCACATGACGTCATAGGAGGTGGCACGAAGTTCGCGGATTCTTGGAAATGACGTCACAGTTCCAGGAATTTCCGCGAATCAATTCGCGGTCCGGATTTCGAAGTCAGAACGAAAAATTTCAGAAAATCTGGACTTTGTAACAGGAACACATGACGTCATAGGAGGTGGCACGGAGTTCGCGGATTCTTGGAAATGACGTCACAGTTCCAGGAATTTCCGCGAATTAATTCGCGGTCCGGATTTCGAAGTCAGAACGAAAAATTTCAGAAAATCTGGACTTTGTAACAGGAACACATGACGTCATAGGAGGTGGCACGGAGTTCGCGGATTCTTGGAAATGACGTCACAGTTCCAGGAATTTCCGCGAACTAATTCGCGGTCCGGATTTCGAAGTCAGAACGAAAAATTTCAGAAAATCTGGACTTTGTAACAGGATCACATGACGTCATAGGAGGTGGCACGGAGTTCGCGGATTCTTGGAAATGACGTCACAGTTCCAGGAATTTCCGCGAATTAATTCGCGGTCCGGATTTCGAAGTCAGAACGAAAAATTTCAGAAAATCTGGACTTTGTAACAGGAACACATGACGTCATAGGAGGTGGCACGGAGTTCGCGGATTCTTGGAAATGACGTCACAGTTCCAGGAATTTCCGCGAATTAATTCGCGGTCCGGATTTCGAAGTCAGAACGAAAAATTTCAGAAAATCTGGACTTTGTAACAGGATCACATGACGTCATAGGAGGTGGCACGAAGTTCGCGGATTCTTGGAAATGACGTCACAGTTCCAGGAATTTCCGCGAATTAATTAAAGGGCGGCGAGACGTCAAGGACACCGAAAAGCATGGGGCTGCATGGTCCGTCTGTGGTGCAAATAATCAGCTATCTTATCGATAATGTATGGATGAATCAATTCCTTACATATCGACAGACACAACACATCTATATTAAAGCTCCCGGGCGCGGATCCTCATTACGTGATAAATCTATTCTCTATCCAGTCTGTGGAAACTGTATTGACTTGCTGCATAAAATAGTATTCTAATTTCTGTTAAATGATGCTCTAGCATTATCTACATTCCAAAACTAACGCACATTATAACCGATTTTCACGTTGTCCAGCGTTTTTGTCACACGTCGCTCATTACAGGATAATTTATTTCAATAATATCAGTTCTAACAGTACGACTATTTCTGTCCAAAATTCGTATTATGCATCTGGTTTCCACAAGTATATAAATGGAAAACAGCAAAATAGAGAAATTCAAGTGACGTATAAACAGATATATTAAATTTACATGAAGGTTACCCCCACGATGCGACGAAAATCACAATACATGGTACAATTTACACGTACGATACAAATGTCAGCTTGACATATCCAGATGCATTTTATCGGACACGGCGCAATATGAGATAGATTTAAATATTTGCTGTGTTGGCGATTAAGCAAACAGCAATTATATGAAGGACGGAAATCGATGACGTCGACATCTTCCGTCCGCGTGGCACTTATTTCATCCTATGCTTGCTGACTTTTGCAAAGATGTCATATACGATTCACCGCCATTAAGATCACGAATGCCGTTACAAACGCGGACAAGAAACAGTTACAGAAAGGTTGTCTTCCTTTTTTCTTGATGCTGTACGTCGGTACCCGAGATGATTAGAGACTAAAGAAATCCTTAAGTCTCAAAGGTTCTTTGGAAAATATCGTTGGCTCGTAAAATAATATTTTTATCAGTTTACCGCTGTCTCTACGATTTAAGTAATGGGATACTTAAAGTCTGTCGGTACCGTGATAATATACATCGGTCTTTTCCTAGCTGTTATCACCTTTATACCAGGATTACCGCCGGTAGCCGAATTTTCCGAATACAGGTAAAAACGAACGATTATATTTCACCAGTAAAATGAAATACGTATCGTACAGAAATAGCTATAAGTAAATTGTTCTTATTGAATATTTCAGTATAAAATTTCCTGGCGAAGTAGAGAATCATATAGAACTTCAGAATCGACTTCAGGGAGCAGAAAGGTTGTTTTTGGGAGAACTTAAGGGTGCGGAATACTTTGATTCGTATAAGGGAGAAATATATACCGGTGTACAAGGAGGCTATGTCGTAAAACTTGACGGAAACCGCATCGTGCCGATTGCGAAATTCGGTAAAAAGTGCGGTACGTGGAACTACGTTCAGTGATCTTCTATTGTCATAATTAAACCTAAAATTAATTGTACTCGTGTAAGACTTTCAAATACCAATTAAACACCCTATGGACAAGTATTCATATGACATGATTTAAAAATATAGAAATTTATATAACGTGGATACATATATATCTATTGATAATAATGTTCTGACTTAAAAATTACAGATGGAATTTGGCAAGAACATAAATGTGGTAGACCGTTGGGCTTAAAGTTTGACAAAAATGGGGATTTGTTTGTATGTGACACTTATTATGGAATCTTCATAGTTGACATTAATACTAAACAATACAAAAACATAGTGAATATGTCTGAACCCATAAATGGAAAGGCTCCACATATTTGTAATGCTCTGGATGTAGCTGACAACGGTGATATATATTGGACAGAGTCAAGCACAGAATTTCCCCTTTATGATGGAACATATACATTCTTAGCTAATCCATCAGGAAGGTAAGCAATTGGAGTCAAATAATATATACCTGAAATTATACACCGTATAACCAATGGATTATTTTTAGACTTGTACGATATAATGTTGCAACAAAAAAGAACGAGGTGTTGCTAGAAAATCTTGGATTTGCAAATGGCGTGAAATTGAGTGACGACGAAAGTTTTGTGATTGTATTGGAAACTTTAACATCGCGTATTATCAAGTACAATTTAAAAGGTCCAAAAGCTGGACAAAAGGAAATTTTTGCAGAGGGCTTACCTGGTCTACCAGATAATGTGCATACTGATGATCAGGGGGGCTTTTTAGTTTCCTTGATTGTGTATGCCGATCCTTTACATCCTGTGTTACCGCAGTCTCTAATACCACATCCATTGTTAAGAAAGATGTTTGCTAGACTACTGTACTTAATGGAGCTTCCATTTCAACTGCTGCAAGATGTCTATCCAAACGAGTATGCAGAAAGAATTATGCATTCGATAGGTTCCTTTGAAGCAACAAAAGTTCTAGATGTTATGAAAACTTCCATAGTACTTAGAATGGATGCACAAGGTAAAATCCTAGATGCTATATATTCGGATGATAAGAATGTTCATGATATATCTTCTTCTTACATACACAATGGTTACTTGTGGCTTGGTTCTCCTTACAATGAGTATATTATGAGGATTCCGCTAAAACAAGCATTCCCAGAATTAGCTGGCACCGAAATGTTTTCGTCAAACGCGAAAAAATCAGAACAACAGAATGCAGAATCGCGACTGAGTGAAACAAGGAAGGGAAATATCAAGGTAGATGTAAAACCCGTGAAGGCGACAACTGTTAAGCCAAATGTGGAAGAAACTACTGAGAAACCAATTTTAAAAACTGCAACCGCAAAGCCAACTCAAAGATCGACGCAAAAGGTGAATCAGGCACCGACGCAGGCACCGACGCAGGCATCGTCGCAACCATCGACGCAAAAGCCAGCTAAGACTCCGACACATAAGCCAACGCAAATACCGACACAAAAGCAAACTCGGGCACCTGTCGAAAAACCAATAACTAGCACGACCCAGAAACCACCTGTGTCTACAACTTCCAAACCAAAATCAGCGCCTTCACCTACAACTGCTCAAACAGCAACAACGACAACGTCACGGTCTTCCACAACAACTACTACTCCAAAACCTATGACCACTGCGACACCACCACCGCTTCCGAAGAAGGCAGCGGGTGAAATGAAGAAAGATAATCCGAAACCGTCGAATGTAAAAGTGAACACTAAATTACCGGATGTAAAGACTGAAACTCCAAGGAAAGTTAACAATGTCAACTCCAAGCCTGCGGAATCTGTTAAACAGAATAACCGCGACACGCAGTCTGAAAAACTGGAGTCAACAGGGAAGAAAGATATTCCCAAGAAAACGTAAATACACTTAATGTATCGAGGGGTGAACATTAGTTGAAATTTTGAGGAAATTCGTGATATTTCACTATCTGCCAACAAAAATTCGGGGATACTTCGAACATATCGACCTGCTATGTTTCTACCAAGTTCTTTTCGCGTAACTACATTAATTTTGTTACGTTACATTCCATGAACAAAGGATCATAATACGCATCAACGTTAATATTAGAGATTATAACATTTACTTTGTTTTCCCTTATTGTATTTTATTTTATTTTACTTTATTCCACAATGATTCACGTTCTTATACGAAGAAAAGGTTAGAGGACAATGCATGAGACTGTGATTTATATCTGTATATAAGATTGAAAGTATCGTTGTTTTTGCAAACTTCTTTATGTCCCGGTAGAGTATATGTATTATCACGTATTTAACATTATATGTCTATTTTGTAAATCCGAATTATACTATTTTTTATATCTCAAAATCTCATAAAGCATGAAAAAGCTCGTAGCGTTTGTTTTTATTATTACTTTCGTAATTATAATGTTGAAGTAATCATTCCGATGCAGACACCTTTTTGTCACATCGTCATAGTAAGTGTTACAAGTGTTACTAGAAGCAAAAATTGCGCATTTAGATTGAGTCAAATTGATTGAATGGTACGTTGCAAAGGAATATTTTTTTGAAATTATTAAAGTTCTTTTATGCCACTTTAATAAAATAATTGCAATCGCGCATTGAGGTTTTGATTTCTATTTTTGTATGTTGGATATTTTTTAACTTATTGTTAGAGTATGATTAAAGCATCCATGGATTAATATATACATATACATACGAACATGTTAATATGGGCATAAAGCAAAGTTGAAAGTATTGGTTCTTTTATAATGTATGAGATTCTATTTAGAACTGTATTACAAAGATCACTGTTTTACTCGTTTGGATATATGGTATTATGAGCAGATCGATTTTAGATATTACAGTATAAAGCAACGGTTTTTGCTTTCATATCAGATCCTGGTAAAGGTTGTGCAGTTTGACAGGTATGTCAAATAGAGTGGTCATATTTTAACATTTCTGTTTAGTGTCGTTCGAATAAAGACAAACATTTTGGATATATACTAATTAAGAAAAAAATTTATTCGATTTTCCTCTCAACAGTCAGTTTGCATATTATACAGTTTAAGTACACACTGATGGTGTCTGAAGGTAGCTATAAAAAATATGCTTTACACTTTATAAAAATATACTAGCTCTTTCACCTTATACTGTCAGAAAAATGAATGTAAAGTCAGAACGAATACAGTTGAAGTTATTAGAGAATCGGATATGTCTATGCCATTACATATTCACTTAAACGTAGGTAACATAGACTTTGATATTTCATCGATGCTCTGTTGCATCTTCCATAAAAGAGTGGGATGACTAGCGAAATGCCAGTATCCGTTTCTTTTACGTTGTGCCCACTTTTGGGCATTTTCCAAACATCTTTGATAGATCAAAATTTGTTTGTCTTCAGTTGCTTTCAGTGGATAGATTTTGACTGTGGCGAAACCAACTTTCACTAACTCCTCTCCAATGTTTAGCCATTCCTATTAGACAGATTTATCGTATTCTTGTAAAATACATTGACCAAACTTTCACTCAATTTTTACCTGATTTTGCTGCAACATATTTACAATACATTCTAAGTATTCGTTGTTCCTAGCCAGTGGCACAAACGTTATCTGTCTTCCAACAACGACAGTCTGCAACCAACTCACTCCTAAAAGCATGGATTAATTAATATATGATTAATGGATATACCAGTAACCACTAACCATGAATTGTTACGTTAACGTTTGCTATTTTTACTGGTAAATATCTGGAAGTGTTTAATCGAGGAAAGGGTAGTAATGGTTCATGATCAACCATCAAAAGTATTCCAGCGCTTGGTTCTATTCTCATTACCGAGCCCCGAAGTGGAATTCTCTTGCTTAAAAGATGCGCTGGTAAATTCGATGGCATCTTAAACTTAGCAAACTAGAATATCAAAGATGGAAATTAAATAAAATCCTAGTATTTTTGAAGGGACCCATATTAGTAGGTGTGGTACGTACAGGCCTAATTCGATAAAGGGCAATAAATAAACCAGCAGTACCAATTCCATAACTGAGAGCCTGAAATTGAGTATGAACAAAATATCTTGATATGATATTTGCCGCATAACTGAAACGTAGGTTAGAAATCATAATATCACCTTAACGGTCTCGTTATTACGGTCCATAAACGGCAGGAATTTTTTAAAAATACTGGTTCGTTTTTCCGATTCCATTGTCGACTGTATTTACCGCTCTTCCAACGAGAAGTCCACGTATAGACCTTTGACTAGTCCAGACAAAAATAACACAAGTATTCGCATACATGCTCCGACCATTCAATCATCAAAATTTATACACAATTTCTCGAACAATTATACAGCCGCGTGTCATAAATATCGAGTCTGATTTCGGTAGGTTTAAAGGGATTGAATATTTTCTGTTATGTAGGAAATACTTAAGCGGGAAAAACAGTATAAAGCGGAGATAAGAAAAATCTGTGCATATCGATATCAATGTCTAATAATTACGTATAGAAACTTCAATCAGAAAGTTAAAAGAAGAGTGGGAAAGATATTAACAATCTCTCTTTATTTCAACTCATATATCGTGGTAACCATAAGGTGTGTGTCGTGGCATACGAACAGCCGATTTCCAGAGATTTACTTTCCACCACACTTCACGTTCACTTTCGGCCAGACCGTGTGGTCTACACGCGTGCCAATGTCCGTGCGTCAATGCACATCGACTGACACTGACACACGCTGACATCATTTCTTTACACCGAAGCATGAAGAAGTCGCAACAAGATCTGGGTAAGATCGTTTATACTACGTGTAAGATTGTCTTTCAGCAAATGTCTCGCAACGTGCGACTACGTATATATACGTAATGATGTATCCAAAGTGGAAATAAATCGTACGTACGATAGACAGGAAAATCTAGAGAGTGAAAATGTTTCGCGATGGGCAGTATCTGGAGGTGATCAAGGTATCTCGATCGACAGCTGTCAATAGCTGTTAAATAACGATCCCCGCATACCGCGCGAATAAAACAGAAGCTGTAAAATTCGTAGGCTTCGGATAATTGTTTAGCGACGATCGTTGTTACCGTTGAGGAGAAGACTATAGAAATTAAAAAGAAAAGAGTCTCGACCAACAAGTGGCTTGATCTGGAAGATTGGGCGGCACTTTATAAAATATTGGAAAGAGCGATTTTACGTAACGTTCGGACAGAACGGTTGCATCAGGATTTGGAAAAATGCGAATGGAAGAAGTCCACCCGACAGCTGGATATCACGTAAGTATCGAAAACTTCGGATGCCAATACCGAAGATTACATTTTTACTCTTCCTATTTCGTTAAATGTTCGACTATTATATTACATGGTATTATTAACGTACTATAACGATTCTATCGAACGTTAGGTATACGTTCGAGCAGCCGGAATCTATTAAAGATGTTGCATCACTACCTACCATCAGGGTACACGTATCACCCGCACGAAAAAGATCCGAGAACACAGAATCAGCTGTTCAAGCATGCAAAAAGGAAAAGTCCGATTTTCCCGATCGGACGCGGGTTGAAAAAACACGACACGACACTTCGGACGAGAACGAGAAGGATTTCGGTGTCCCATTAAAATTGTTGGACACCAGAAATGTCACGGTCGAACCGAATATGTCAAAAAAGAAGAATTCTCGGAGATACTTGCATTTCGATAATATAGCGCACACCTCGTTGGAGGAGTATGTACCGGACGGACCTACGGCGAAAAAGCTGTGCGCTGACTTGAAGTACGTTCCGAGTAGGAAGAGCGCTTTGGAAGGCATCCAAACTTCGTCAAATGAATACACGCCGACGGTGCCTGATAATAAAAGCGTGTCGGAAGTAATACGGTATATACCAAATTCTGTAGGAGCGTCACAATCTTACGAAACATACGAACCGGACACGACCATGGCATCTGTAATTGTTCACGAAGAATACGTACCAACGTCGAAAGGAGCAAAACCGCTCGTCGAGGAGTATCAGCCAGATTTTACCAGTAAATCGATGAAGTTCGATAATAGTTACGTACCATCGAGTGTTCAATTAGTTCAGGAGAATTCGAGAAAGTCGATAGAAAAGCTGCAGAAGTTCTATCAAGAGAAACACTCGTTGCGAAAGAAAGGAGCATTAAAGAAAAAAATGGATCTGTTTCCTTGAATGTGGAAAAGTAAAGAATATTTTCCTACCAAGACGAGTTTATGGAATTAATATTTGCAAAACGTACTGTCATACTTTTTACATATTATCGGTTACAAATTTGAGGTACAAAGATTGTTTAATTTAACTATGATACAGTCCTGTGTCTTGTTGATCATGAAAGTTGATTGTAATAAAAAGATATTAGTATAGTGAAAGAATCTCAATTTCAAGTTCATTTGACACCATGTGATACCGATCGATACACGGATTCGTTACGTTTATCGATTGTTTTCTTCATTCTCGGAGGCTGGGTCTTCTATCAAATTCCTAATCGGTTCGAATTTCTTTTTCGGTGTTTCTTGCTCGTCGTCAGCGACCTGTTGCGGCTCTGTCTCTTCTTCATTAAGTTCCTCGTCGTCTGTATCATTATCCGCACCGGGATGAGCGGGAACTTTGTGCGTAGGACTTCCAGGTGTTTGCATTGTCCCTGGCTTCTGCCACATTTTTTGCGACTCTTTCATACCGCTCACTTTCTGCATATAATAATCGTAGACAAATTTCGCCATATGTGGCATATCCTCGATTTCCATAGGAGGAGCAGAAGGAACAGCGTCGTTCAATCTTTCGGTTGGATAAAGTTCTTGTGGGAGTAGTTGTAATTTTAATGGTCGTTGCATCAACTGATCGAACGCCGGCGTTAATTCAAAACAGTTTTTAAAAAGCGAGACTCTAGCAAATACATACAGACCAAGACGCGCTCTCGACATGGCTACCACTAAGCGCCGCGCATCTCGTAGATGACCGACAGCGCGAGTTTTTACCAGGGATAGTAGTATGTAATCATTTTGTTGACCTTGATACTTATCGACGGTCGTCACCTTGTTTGGTCGACCTATTAAGGGATTATTCGCGCATCTTATGTTTATTACGTCTCTTATCAGGTGCTTCTGTCCGTTGTAGGTAGTCAGTATACTAATTTTATCCGCTGGATAACCAAGTAGACGCATATACATAAATACCGCCACACAGTATTCTGCTTCGGCAAGATTCTGATAGAAGTAAGCGCTCGGTTCACTTTCTCCGACACCGTTGAAGTCTTCGACATTGACGAGTTGAAAGTCGTACAGGAATCCGGCGTTTGCGACCAGATATTCCGCGCTACGTTCGACGTGTGTGAGATTGCCCAATTTTTTGTACCGCCAGTTGTAGAGATTGCAAATGCTGGGCCTGGCACGACCCTGACCGTCCAAATCGACCGTGGGCACACCCAGCCGAACGAATCGCGCGAACAGGGACTGTTCCATATTCGAGTATTTTTGGAAAGCCATATTTTTAATAACGGGCGGCAACTGGTGATGGTCACCGATCATTATCCAACGTTTCAATCGATTGTAGCCGTCTTGCGGGTTCTGTAGTAGTAACGGAATGAATGTTTCGATTTCTAAAATTTGCGCGGACTCTTCCATCAGGATATTGTCATATTTAAAACCCATATCAACGAGCTCGCGTCTTTTAAGCGCGGCATGAGTGCAAGTCATTGCAATCACTTTTGCTTCTTTGACCAATAAATATTTCGATCGGTCTAAACCTGATCTTAGCAATTCAAACGCTCTGAATTCTTCCAATTGTGCGAATATCCTTTCGATATACCTGAAATATGTGTGTTTTCATTGAAATCCGATGAGCCGATAGCTTATGCCAATTGTTCATGAACGTGATACGTACCGGAAACAACTGTTTGCTATTTCTAGATCATCTTGGAAATTCTTTCGTTTAAATAGTGGCTGTGGCGCATTATCAAAAAATTTATGAAACGGAAATTCTTCGTCGATAATAAAAGACGGTGGCGTGCTATTTCCTGTGCCCCTTCTTTGTTTGATTCTAGTTTCGAATCGCTCCCATCGCGTCAGTATTTGATACATAAAGAAGTGCCCCGCAGTCTCGCATGTGTACGCTACATCACCTTTCACGTTTAACGATTCCTGGGGGTAAATCAACGTTAGACAAATAGAATGATGGTTTTTTAATTTTAGCAAAAGTACCGTACCTGCAGCCGTTGCACTTCCATCAGAAGATCCAAGCGTTTAGCTAGAACATAGTTAACCCTACCATATCTGCTAAAGTCTTTCTCAGTCTCCAACGCTTCTTCTCCGTGACCAAGACGCAAAAGATGCCGTTCGTCGATGTCGAGCGCCATGATCTTTTCGAAAAGTTGATTAAGCGCTTGATTAGAGTGGGTAACTATCAATGTCCGTTGGTTGGGGAAATTGTGATAAAGATTCGAAATGATTTGCACAGCCACGTCGGTTTTACCGGTACCGGGCGGGCCTACGACAAGTGTTAATCCTGGTTGCATTCCAGCACGAATCGCCTCGACTTGCGTCGGTGTAAAAGGAATTTGATTTCTGTAACAACAAGATTACACGTGCAACAATAAAACGTAAACGAATAAATGCCTCGTTAATGCGAAAGGAACATCGCGGTTGCATACTTTTTGGGTTCATTAGCTTTGTAAGGACCTCGACTAGGTGGCACATGAGGTTCTACCGTAATCTTCTTTTGTACAGGTTCGTCATTATTATGCTTGGCAAGTACATCTTCGAATATTAGACGGAAAGGCCGCACCAACTTCCTTTCATCATCGATAGCAACTTTAATTTCGTACTGCGGAAAACTTGCCCTCAGATGATCCATCTCGAGGAATGTATCGTTAAAGTCCATCGTTGCAATTTCATTGGACATTCTGTAGAGGGAAAACTATGCAGAAGTTGTTACGACAAGCATACGCTCACCCTAATGAGCGCCTAGATGCAAGGAAAAGAATCGATACAATCGGTGAGCCATACCTAGCGTAACGTGCAGCGCCAGGATCACCGTATCCAAGGATTATGTCGTGAAGCCAATCGGGAACAACGCATTCCGTATTCATGAGTTCCCTAATGGTTTCTAAAACCGCTTTGAAGTTATTCTCTTTTGGTTTGCGTCTCATTATAATGTTAAATCCCTCGTAGACGTCTTCGCCACCGTGGCTCGCATTATCCATATCAATCCGATACTGATTAGAATCTAACCAAACTCTATACGTTCGTGTATCACCAGGTAGGATCGGTCTCGGTTCTGGGCCGTCCTCGATTACCCTACCATTCGAATCCAACATACCTTCGACCTCGCATCCCCGAACAGTCGTCAAACCGACTTGAGGAACGAAAGGAAGCTTGTGACTGTACTTTGTGCCTGCGTTTCAAAATGCAATGGAAATATTCAGATATACAAGTCGGGGCAAATCTTTTGATAGTTGTTTCGATATTAGCTATTTCGCTTGCACGAGATTATTGTAACAATATATTTTACCAATTGGATTTTGGGGTTTAACTGTAATAAGGAAACAGACATCGTGTTTTCGAAGGTTTTCCCACTCGGACTTGATTTCTTTACGGACGCTTAAATTAATCGTGACATCGGCCCGTACTCTGGATGGTCTCTTTTCACCGATATTAGGCTTGGCTACTTCGACTACCGCGAATTGGGTGATAGGTTGAGCCATTCTTGCCCAGCCACCAAAATAAACACCTCCGTCCTCGGCGCGCCTGAATAAAAATTCACGTGATCAATACGTTGATTCGTCGGGTATCGACTGCACGAAAAAAGTCGACGTACCAAGGACTCAATCTGCTTACGGCATCTTCGATATCTTGACGGATCTCATCTGTAAATAATCGATATGTCAGCATATAAATCATACCCAATTAAAATCGTTTTCTGCTAAATTTCTGTCGTTACACGTTCTTACGTACACGTCGATTCGAGCCGGAACAGATTAAAGTTTCTCAACAGGTAGTCGTGCAACGTAAGAAACTGAAGGTTTAGCTTTGGTAAAGCTAAACAACCTTCGCCAGAAAAGTACTCTGTCGGGACGATACTTTCGTTCCAAATGATCTCCTCCGTAGGATAAAGCGGCATTTCGTTAAGTTCCTCAAGCTGAGATGCTCTACGTTCATGCCGTGATATCTGCATTTTCAAGTATTTCAATTAAGACTAGAAAAGCTTGTAACACATCTGTTTGTTGTTTATTTACCAGAAGCTCTCGAAGAAAATCTACATCCAACCGGTACCAGTTCTCTTCTTGTTCTCGTTCTTCAGGTGGAACCAGATTCAGGTAACTCGCGATCGCTCTCAATTTCTCCGGGCTGTAAAATTGATATTGGAAAATCATCGAAATACTTCTGGAATGCCTACGGTTGCTGTATAATGTTGTGGAAAGTAAGACGAACGGTTACCTCAGCGATCCAAAATGTTTATAAAGTGCATCTCTTGTGTCGACACTCGCCACGTTTGCCAATGCGAAACTCCGTAAATCCGGGAACTTTGCGAACACCGCTTTCTGTACAAAGTTTGAATATGTTTCTTGGTTTAAGGTTTCGAGACTCCTTTGGTTTTAGTACGCGGACGCCTACCCTAACGACAATGTCGATGACATGACTAATGATACAGAATAGTCATTAATATGTATTAGCTGAAAAAAGTAATCTGCATCTTCGTTCAACCATTTCAAACTAGTTTCAACATCTAACCGCAAACAAAATGTCAAGACCTAAATAAAATGACAAAACGTCATACTACTAGCATACCTCGTATTAATCCGCGTATTAATTCGCTCCACCGTTATCAACCGTCCGTACTTTGTTTAGCTAATCAAACAATCGTGTTTTAGTTCAAAACATCGATTTCCTCGTAAGGATAAACGTGTAAATACTAATAACACTTCGTTGTGCAAATATTTCAGAAGATGCCTGTGTGATGTTGCTATTAATATATTTTTCTTCTTCTTCTCTGTTTTTGCACAGACAGACACACACACACACACACACACACACACACACACATACATACCTGCAGGGAAGTTATCTTTGTATAATGTAACTGCGTCATGTCGTGATCCGTAAGAGGATCACCGGTTTCTTCGCTGATTTCAAATCTTGCGTAAAACTTGAGCATTTCCAGTAGCTGCGACAAAAGAATACAGGTAAAACCATTAAGAAGCGAGTCTTGGTATCGTTATTAAATTTAATGCGTTACACGCTGTATCGCAAGCGAGCGAGCCACGTGTTTCTTTTTATAAATGGATACGTAAAACGGTGAAACCAGAAACGAATGATTCGTGTCGCTATTATACCCACTCGCCGACGTGGTCTGTGTCTTGCATTTTTCTTTCTACTGATGAATCGTACAATTCTACTTCTTTCCCCAATGTTTATACGTCTTGTTTCTGCAGCAATCCATCTTTCCCTATTTATTCTTTGCATGCCTCGCTAATTGACTCTTTGCTAATTGTGCAAACGGACTACTATGTGTAGTCTCGGATATATCAATACATTTATTTCCTCCGTCTGATCGAAGCGCGCGTATTCTTGCTAGTTCGTACTCGTAATAGATTGTCTCGTCAATGGTCTCTACGAACCGCTTTGAAAGAGTTAACATGCTGAGAGTACTTGTAGCCTGAGATTTTAAATGTCATGCCGGTATTCACAAACCTTGGAATGTCTAACGCACCGGTATATGATTCAGATATGTTTAATATTTGATTTGGCAGATGTTGATTACCGCAAACCATTAGTATCTAATTCTAGTGTATATGTATATACGCTACGCATTCGGTATTCCCAATTCTAACGTCACTGGAATGTCTACCGTCTCACTCGCGTATACATTATGGATATAAAATGTATATACATATACATGTACTAGTATATACACATAGATATATGTCGAAATAAATAAAGCTCTTGCGTATATTTATTTAACGTGACATCAACCTGTGTACCAACAACCTATAGCAAGATCGATCATCATTGGTTTACATTTCTCTCTGGAGCGATCTCTTTTTCTGGAAACACAAGTAGAAGTGTACCGTGTGTGACGCGGGGACGGTAGAGTAGCCGTGGCCACGGTGTGTTACAGCGAAACGATGCGAGAGAAGATCATGCTATCTCTGACCGGCCAAGTCATCGGTGCTACACCATCCACGATCGCTTCAGTTTCACGCGTAACGTTAGTGCGTCAACATGAAATGGGTGCTGCCGTTTATCGCTTCGTTATCATCGATGCCTGTGTACCGATATCTTCCGAAATTCTATGAACTACGTTAATCGTGAATAACAAAAACTGGATATTAAACGTAGACAGGATACATTCTTGTGAGTCGGTATATCGAGACAATTATACCTCTTAATTACCGTAAGTTTGAAGAACTATCGCGAGGAGAATACTGCCAATAGCCGAGAGCAAACAGACAAAAAGTATTTGGATGGTACGGTGTAATGCGGCTTGGTCTGTCGGAGTTGCTTACAACGAAGAAAATTATTCAAGGCCACTGTAAACAAACGAGATCGTTCCTATCTATCCTGTCGGAACACTCAGGTCCACGATATTGCTATCGTTGAACCGTTTTAAACGGAATAAAAGCAAGGGGACACCGAGAGATTTCCGACGGTGAATTTCATTCACTTAGCGGATTATCAACTCGTCTCTGACGTTTCCTCGTCGTTTGCTTCGCGGCAAACTTGTTCAACGAACCTAGAACGAAGAAATGCGGTAAAGATAATCGAGTATAATGTTGGCGGACGTGAGCTACGGCAAGCATTTCGGCACGTCGCCGATCAGAGGTAGGTAAACTTGAAACGTGTGCATCTCCTATTCTTTCTACGCGCCGTTATGCTCGAACTTGGCAAAAATTACGTGAAAGTTTACATAATTTTCATCGCAAAATATCTTTCGAAACGTTTAGTTTTGCATCGCATGAGTCATACACCATTCCGTTTCTCCACTTTCCTAAGGGAAGGTGCATACCTATTTTTATTTAACAAAAAGAAACTGATAGCAGCAACAACAACGATAACAATCGCATGAATCATAATAGAGCAAGAGATGTAGAGAGTATATGCAAGAAACGCAATGTAAAGTGAAGAAAATGTACAGAAAATCTAATATCAAGTATCTTACGATTGTATGTTACATTCCTTCATATTGACACAAGTCGTACGTTCAGAGCAGCATTAAACAAGAGGTCAGAAAAAGCGCGGAGAGATACGCAATATGTGCGTTAGATACGATACTGTAAAAAATAACGTTATCGTATTAGATTACGCATTCTATGTGCTCCGATGTCTAGTTACGAAATGCTGCTACGCAAAGTAAAGTGAAGCTTTAAGAGGATTCTTGCAACTTGTTTGATTTTTGACGAAATACGCGTGGCACGGTGGTATCGCTGCACGGTCGAAAGCCGTATAAGATTCGCACGTTGGAGGATCGCCAGATATTACGTTTAAAATGATAATGATAAACGGAAGAGAAGGAAATTCGCAAGCACACGTGGCACGATCGGCCAAAGAATTTACGCGTATGTAGATACAGGCGCCCGGTATCGAAGTGCATAAAAGAACTTGTTAACGGAGGCGTATGATTTCGTCTTGCAAAGCACTAGTTTCATTCTGCACGCGTTCACCATCATTAGCAATAAACTGGGCTACGAGTACTTACGAATACGTTTGCCACTGCGGATCTCGTACTCGAACAAGTATATTATATCGCAGGGTTTCTCATTGAACCGCGAGCATTAATTTTTCTAAAATATTTCGATACATGTACGATACGAAATCCGCCATTGTAAGCGTGTTTCGAAAGCATCGCATTGGCTATCGTGCAATTTTCTATCAGAGAAAAGCAGATAAAGCAATATCGAAAATCACTTTTACGACAGAAGTGACGCGCGAAATGACTGTATATAATCTTCGCATATAGCATACCGCCGATACAAAGCGATATCCCGACGAATAAGAAACATTGGGAATCTCAGAGGTAAATGTGCCCTCTATAGATAAAATAAATGAAGAAAAACGCGTATTGCGATAGCAGTTTAATCCGATTTCAGGGGAAAGAATCTACCGCAATGTTTCCTGTAAATCTTGCCAATCGATCGTTTATACGAATTCATGCAAATACACATGAAATACGAGGGAAAGCGGAAGAAAAGACAAAGCAAAGCTTTCGCATATTTGCGCGTCAATTAGTTTTCTGTAAATGAAAATTCTGTGTGTTTCCAGTGTGCTTCCTGTTAATATGGGTTTCAACGTTATCGTGGTGGATCGCGTCAGCCGACGAAACAGCAGGCGAAATCGCCGACGAAATCGGCAGCAACGTCGACGTGAATTGCTGTCCGAAAGGGTCGAAATGGTTACACTCGATAAATTGTTCGAACGGCATGGCGATTCAGCTGAAATGTCCATTCGGTAGCTACCTAGTAGATCCAGACGTATACGAAAACGACAAGTTTGTCGTGACACGGGCGAAAAATGACGCGTGGCTGCAATATACGGACAATACGTACGATAAAGTTCCGGCACACAGGTGAATGTCCCTTCTCAATTGTAATTATACTTTCAATGAAAAATACGTGAAACGACGAGTCATAACTAGTCGAAACGATACGTGCGCACGTATCTAGAGGTACCAGTTCGTTGATATGTACAAGGAAAATCCTGGTTGAAGTAAACTAACCACGTTCGTCATGCATTATTATAGATATCAGAACGAAAAGAACAAAAAAGTAGGGATTAAATGTATCTTCACAGAGAATAGAGAATAGAAATACATGTTAAACAAACTCGGAGAGGATATACGTATTTACATATGTATCGTATAGCACGGACAGAGGCATACGTCGTACCTGCGGCGGACACCTTACTATTCTATTTCTGTTTAGATTCTGTGTGGCGGATCTAGGCGAAGGGAAATCGCACGTGGCTCTGGTGTGTTTCGAGGATGAATATTTCGGCAATTCGGCTATATGGAAGGACACGTTATTCTGCATTCTGAGCATCGTGTCGGCCGTTTTCTTAATTATCACTCTAACGGTGTACGTCATGTTACCGGAATTAAGGGAACTTCAGGATAAAGCCATGATGGCTGTGGTGACATGCCTGGCCGTTGGTTACATCGTTCTTTCTATCCTGAATTTAAGTGCGCAAAGAGAAGGCGATTACTCGATATGTGTTTCCTTAGGTAGAATCGATACAAGCATATTACATGTATGAGTCTCGCAAGACGGCCGACTAATATTCAGTAATTACAGGATTCCTTTTGTACTTTGCTTTTATATCTGTCTTTTTCTGGTTGAACATTGTGGCATTCAACATATGGCGGGCTGTTTGGTACGTTTAAAAAGTTGGCCTAGTCCGCTTCGTTCAAGTTTTAATACGTGGGCGACACTTGTAAGCAATCCACTGTTTTCGTACAGGTTTAAGAGTTTTGTAGTCAGGGATAAACTACTCTTTATTATCTATTGCTTGTATGGATGGGGTGGGCCCGTATGTCTTTTGATCGCGGCCCTGATAACACACCATACTGACGGAAACCATCTAAAGCCCGGCTTCGGAGAGCAAACTTGCTGGTTCAGCGGTAAGTTCGATGCGAGCGAATCGATCGCTTCACATTTCTGCAGAAACGTCATTATACGTCGTATGCATATGTACATCGATATTATTTCACAGGATCGTTACAAACATGGGCGTATTTTTATGGACCAATTGCCATTTTATTGACATTGAATGTTATCTATCTGGGACTGACCATCTGGCGATTGTGGCATCAATATCGCGAATATAGTGGAAGCAAATTGCGAGCTCTTCGTTTCAAATGCCTGCTTTACGTTAAATTAATACTTGTCATGGGGTTAACGTGGATATTCGAAGTCCTATCGTTCGTCGATGGATCCAAAAACGATTTCTGGTATTTGATTCTTCTCTACGTTTAAAAATGTAGGAAAATATTTAGTAACAGTTCCTCTTTATCTTGAATAATCCGACCGTAGGACTGCTAAGGTAATTTCAATTCGCTATCGGAACCTCTGATTATTTCATGAATGGAGCTGTTGTCTGTTAACGTAGGATGCCGACGGATATCTTGAATGCGTTACAAGGTTTCGTGATATTTCTGCTACTGGTTGCCACGCGTAAACGAGTGCGGAAGCTCTTGGCGAAAAAAAGACCTTGCGGAATCGGCTTCCCAAAATCATGGGTGGCTTACGAGGACGAAGAATGCGAAGTGGTACTTCCCGAGGAACTGGAATTATCTCAACAAGGCTAGTCTTCGTGTCCGATGAAACACGCAAATACGAACTGTTTTTCTATTCAATGTACAACTACGAGGGTGGAACGTTAGATCTTTTAACGCCGGTAATCTTATAGAATAATCATCGTACGTAAATAACTCTTAATTAACGATGACATTGATTCGATCATTTTGCTTAGCGTAAAGAACTGCCCGATATCTAAGTAACGTTGCCGTACTAGCGAAATAATAGCGAAATTACTATTACACTTATTTTAAGTCAGTACTCGTACTATTCGCCTAGTCTCTACAATGATAAGCAATTCCAAATTTATGCTGTTTCGAATGTCTGTTTCCTTTTTTATTATACCGTGAGAATGTTGCTCGCAGCCTCGAACTAAAGAATTTATTTTTGTAATAACGTTTTACATATAGAGAACGTAGTAAATATCATAGAATCTCTGCACATGACATCGGAAGACGACAGTGAAATTGCTACAGACAATAATAAACTCGATATCGATCCCCGTTCCAAACGATTAGCTGGTGAATCAATCGCAAATTCTTTAAGTATGCGTTCGCTTAGAAAGATTCCAACCAGTCACCGTGGTGATTCCGCGTAATCATGATTTCTTTGAAGCGAACGTCTCAAACTTTCGTTCTAGTAATCGAAGCGACGTTGCTCGGAACGACGATCCACGTTAAAATCACGCACACACCAGCCAACCGCATCCGGATATTTTTAATCGAATGCTTTACAACCGACGCCAACAACAATCCCAAGTAATATCTTATCGTCCGTGTTCCTGGTATCCAGATATCGATGTCGTACTTTTCAAATGTGTCTGAAGAAACAGGATCCTGTTATCGTACTATTGCGATCGCGTTAATGCGAGATCGATAAACCGTTTATCCGCGTGGTTTAACAAGACGCCGAACCAATTTTTTATATCGATCTACGTGCGAGAAAATGAAAGACGGAAGTACATTTTGAATCGCGCCATGTGCAGTTACTTTTCATGTAGAAAGCCTGTTAAGCGAATCGTAATACTCGAAACAATAGCAGTATTTCGTGTGCAACTCATCCGTTTTCAAAGGAAAACGGAAATAAACCAACGACAACAACGACAAACACAACACCTCCCCCCCCCCCCCCCCCCCCGCTCCCCTGCAATGTATACATATAGCACGTATGGTCGTTCAGAGAACAATCGATTCCGTAAGTAATGAAATACTTCCGTTGAACCATTCAACTTCTCGACTTCTTTTATGCGTACGGACGTAGCGTCGCTAAGTAACACGTATAAGTACTCTTTCGTTGCGTGACAGCTTTTGCGATCATGAAACGGAATAGTGTGTATGCGTAACGAAGTGTTCTCCTCGCAAAGACCCACCAAACGAACAACAGCAGAGGCATTGAAACGCGACAACGTGTCGTGTGACTGCAACCGACAAACCTTAGCCAGTGTGCGATGCTCACTACGATCTTGCAATGCGTACTCATACCCATATACGTTCTATTACTGCGAATTGCATGCGCGCGATCATTTGTCCGGTGGTACACGACGTATTCGAAGGTTCTGTACATACGGACGGTGCACGTACAAATGTTTTATCGTACGATATCTCACGAATGTCGAATGGAACAGTACGAAGCATTGGCTGGCTATATACAGAGGTCATTTATTTACAGTGAAACTATTGGAAAAGAATGCTTTCGCGTATCGTTCGGACATAACGAATAAGCGCGAGAAGCATTTTGCCGTTTCATTCATTCTCTTCTTGTCCGTCTCGTGGTTTCTAACCGATGTTCGTGCTGTCGCCGTTGAATGACTTTTACACTAATTGTAAACGTACATGTTAAAATAAAAGTATTTTTCTATTCGATTAATCTGTATCAATACGATTATTACGTGCACAATGTTTTGTGGCTGCGCGCGTAACAAGCGGAAGTAGACGAATTTGCGTTAAAAAAGTGCGCGCTCTTATAAGATATCTTTAGGTTTTTTAACAACGATACAATAGAATTCTAGTTTAGCCTATGCCGAAACGTGGAATCGATCCCAATCGGTCCGGTGTGCATAAAACTTAAAATATGTAATGACGACAGGAGCCAGTTTTGTGTTTACCGCTCGCGAAATATCGAGTTTCGTATCGATGTGTGCGAAATAGTAAAAAAAAACAAAGAACAAGAAACACGTACGATGCGGCCAAAGAAGGACACAGTGATCGTGCAATACACGTTGCTACCAATGCAGGCCAAATGCAACGGCGGCCCAACCGTACATACACATACGTACGTAAATAGTAGATTAGTAGTAACAGGGACGCGCGTCGGTCTGTTCTGTAAAACGCATAATACATATGTATATCCAGCCTGCCGAATGACGGAAAGAATACGTACTTCGGTTAATCGTACCGGACCCAACGTACATACATGTAGCGCGTACAGATAACAGGATAACGCGTGCGGGCAAGATGGAAGCGGCAGGAGCATTAGTATTGCTCCGACGGATCAACGAATACAAAAAAACCAGCAAACGCGCAAATGTAGAGAAGAAGCAAGAGGCGAGGAAGGAGCAGCAAGAGAAAACAAGACAGGTAGGACAGGAGGAAAAAGGTAACAGTAAAGGAAGGTAGGGGAAGTATATAGAATTAGGGGGAGAACGTGAGCGCGTGCGAGAGAGGGAGAGGGGGGGGGTGAAGTGGAGGGGGAGGGAGAGACGCGAAGAGCGTTCGGCAGGAGAATGGGAAGGAGACGCTATGGCGGCGGCGAGGTATCGGATACTGCAGGGGTAGGGTACGCTAGGCGGGCAACCCGCGGGCGGCATTGGCAGGTATGGCGAAGAACGCACGGGAAGTTCATCGTCGCGTCACAATGAACGAGTGAATAACAACGCCCTCGCGAAAAATCGATCACAGGCGGACGCTAAATGTAGTAAATCGCGGCTAAGAAGTAAAGTCATGCGAGTGCGAACGTAATCTCCCGACGGAAAGTTCTTCTTTCTCGAAACGGAGGACCGTTTCAATGACATGTATCTCGTGAACGTGTTACTCGTTATCGGCTCACTGGGGGCAGGTCGTTCCCGGATTGTCGTTGATGCAACCACCAACACGGACACGAATCTAATCGACATAGCAAAGTGCTGCGAGGCCGAAGAGATTCTCGTTGACGACACGTGCACACCACTGACGGAAACTAACGAGACAAAGTGGCAGCCGGAATTTCTCGAAGAGAAGGTGAACGGTATATCGCGAAACAGACCGGTCAAGCCGAATTATCAATTGAAAATCGGTCGACCGCGATGCCAATCGCACGAGCATCAATGGCACGTGTATCATTACCGATCCGGTCCGGATCGTCTTGCAATATTGACCACTGGTCTCTTGCGACACTATGTTATCGATCTAACGAAAGGGGGAAACGAGAACGGCGGTATATACGGGCTGAGTCCAATCGAACTCGTAGACGAAGATGATCCCGAAGCTGTGTCCATTCATAATGATTACCCTTTTGGGCATTACTGTATCGACAAAGCGATATTGACCGGAGACCGATTGGTAGCTACATACGCTATGGTATGTGTACCCGACGTAGCCGTTCGTTGGACCGACACAAATTATTTGATGCGACACGCGGTTGATCCCACGTTTCACGCAATATCGATAGCCAGTTATCTGGTTGTCGCGGTTGTATATTTCGTATTGCCGCAACTGCGTGATCTTGTCGGAAACATGATCACGAGTATGACTTTGTGCCTTATCGCCAGTCAATGTGCCTCTACGGTCAGGATATTCACCGAATTTGGTAATCACGTCAGCTTTATGGTTGCCGGTACGCAGGAATATAATCTATATATATACACATGTATATATAATATATCAGATTCGTTTTTACCGCAACTACTTACTTAATATTCCTAGTAATTATTTCCCCTTTTTCTTCCAGACACAGTGATGTATGTCTCCCTGCTGGCTGCATTTTTCTGGCTGAACGCTTTAGGTTATTACGTTTGGAGTACTTTTCGATCGCGTAACGTATTTTTACGGGTAACTGATGGTAGAAAATATTGCTACTACTCGACTTACGTTTGGGGATTAACGGTTTGTATAGCAGGGACGGCGATATTCGCACACTTTGCTTTAGAAACTAATAAACCTGTCATTGGTGGAACAGTTTATCCACCCCAAGAAACGATCGGTTGGCTTGGCATTTCTGTATTATTTATGTGTGTTGCATTTACAATAGTTGTAGATCTATGTTTCGTCCTAACAACCGCGAATACTATTAAGAGAATGAGCACGTATGGTAGAATTCATCATAAAATGAAGTATAGTTTCAGAATGTTCGTATTTTTGTTCGCGATAATGAGTGTTGGATGGATTTCACTGCTGCTGTCGCGTCTAAATTATGATGCCGTAGTATATTGCCATATCGTTGTCAATTTGTTGCAAGCGAATCTAGTTTTGTACGTTTGCGTATTCGGTCAGAAAAGGGTTACATTTCTACTTGGCAAAACATGTAACTGTTGTAATTCGGCAGACAACATCGAGGGCCTCGACTGGGGCGAAGAAATGACCGCTATTAACGCGGGATATTAAAATATCGTGGGAAACTCTCTAACATGCGACTGGATAAAATAATTTTTGATAACTATCAGCTTATAGACATCATTTCACGAAAAACAATCGAAAGACTTTACGACAGCGGAGCGTACGTACATATCATTGGTCACATAAGCGCTATTGTTGCCCATGTTACAAAATTAATCGTAATGCGTGTATGTACGAGTAATTTAAAAGAGATATGTGAATATGCACGCGTATATTTTAAGAGTAACGAATCTGTGACAGAGTACATTGAGACATTGTAAATACTATAAAAACGCGATAATTGGTTCAACGCAGTAATCATAGTCAAGATTACTGTCTAATGAAATTTAATTCACATCTTAAACATCGTGATATACATGAATCTAAATTTTGACATTTTTTATATTCTTATACTATTATATTTCATGATTATGTGCCTTAAAACGAAAATACTATTTTGCCTTACAAAAAAGTGCACTTATAGATGCAAGATACTTGTGATATTACACAGACTCTATGCATAAAACATTTCATATTATTACCATACCCATCGATAAACGTACACTGAATTTTAATGTAATGTTTTATCTTTAAGGTATATAAGTAGTATTTATGTCTGTATAGAATGCAATTTTTGTACAAGGAAGTGTATCAAGTACGATAAACTGCTCTCAATATACTCCTTTCAAATATATGATCATGCCGTTAATCTTTGTCAAAAATTAATGCAATGAAAACTTACCTGTCCAAATAATCCACCTTCGGAACGCACAAGTAGATTAGACAATTGGCAACGTACGACCAAATGACAGTCATCCATGACAGTGTTGAAAAAACGCCTGGTAGGTAGTAAAGCTTCCAAGTCTATTATCAATTCCAGAAACCTTTCACAATAGCGAACTTTGTCTGGAAGTACTGGTCCTAATAAAGAAGCAACGACAACATATTAAACACACAGACAATTCTGTATTAGATAGTATTGCAAATTACTGATTCACTTAGATTACCTTCTTCTGAAATAGTTTCCAGTATTGTCATAAATTTGATCATTAATTTGTGCAAGAATTTACGCTCCCATTCAAGTTTCTCTTTACATTCAGGATTGTCTTTTTTCCTTATAACCTTCCAGTATTTCCTCCACTTTGGATACTTCCTAAATTCTAATTCTCTTCGACCCTGTTGCAGGGAGGTCCACATAGATAACGACACTAATCGTTTTACTTCTTCCCTGACTAATGATACTTCCATGGAATTGAAGCAATGATTTAAAAAAACAATTAACGCTGTCTGTTCTTTTAAATCAAAATCCATGATGCTGTCCTCGAGGCATGCCTCTAGCACCTTTTGAAAGAAACCGGCAAAATGTGTTGGATTTTTTTCAAACGCTTCCCACACTTGTACACGTTCTCGAAACTTTTCATTTACCATCACTACAACCGATATAGTATGAGCACGAGTAGCAGTTTCGGCATTGTAATTTGACCATAAAAAGTTTTCTAAATATTGACTAAACTCCAGCATCATAATTCTTCTGATAGAAAACTTTGATGCACATATTTCTTGCACATAAATATCTTCTACTATTTGAGAATTGAATGGTAGGTGTGTATCTGTTGTATGTGGAGCCCAGTATTTATTAGCAAGCTGTAAAAAGGTAGCGAACAAACATTTTTATTATCTTTTATTACAAAGTTCTAAGCATGCCGATCCTTAGTTTCTTACATATAAATACCTGTGTTATACGATCCGCATTAATCTGCTCGACCGTTGGGGCAGGATTATTGCTTTTTAAGTTGGTGCCGTTCTGATTTTCCATTTTCTTCGATACTTTATCCCACTCAACATAAACTTATTCACTGTAACGTAATTTAAAACGTTGCGGTTAAGAATCGTATGTCACGTAACACAAGACAACACATAGATAAAAGTTGTAACTACCTATACAGCAAATAATAAATTCACATAATTTCATTCAGTTCATTATGTTTAAAGTATCTAATTCGCGCAAAATGCGTTAAATCAACTTTTAATCGCTGATCGTACTTTACACAAGCGTACGAACATTCTGTATTTAGTTTCTTTTTCATACGAAACGTGCGCTGCTGTTCATTGGATATTTCCGTTTGTGCATGTAGAGACATCCAATAAGTATCGGCTGTTAGAAAGATGAACGGTGTCACATGTATTTAAAATTTTACAATATGATACGCGATTAGTAGAGAATAGTAGAGATGAGTAGAGAACACCGGTTATGAGTGTAACAAGTACCTACAGCATAGTATAGGAATATCAGATGTAACGAGTCATCGAACTGTTGGTTACGGCAAGTACCGCTTCAGTTCTCTGTATAATATCATGAACATCGGTTGTGTTGAAAATTCCAACACATTGAGAAGCCGTTCCTTACGAATCGTATGGCCTAATCCACGTGTGTTTTGTCATTATATTCAAACGTATTCACGTACTTACTTACACAGCACTACTCTGTGCTTATAAACTAAATTCGTACAACTAAATACATAAAATGTCAAATTCAAGAAAGACCAAGACCGGATCAAAGTCTGACGATTATGCACCTACAGATATTAATCCCGAAACAATAAAGTTGACACCCGAAGACGACGTGCAAACAGAGGACAATGTTACTGTACCAAACGATTTTTTGTTAGGAAATGTATCTGACCAACTTTTGTCGTTAGAGAGTAATTTATGTGCTCAAATAGGAAAAATTAGTTTTCGGTTACCCATAGAATACGTATATAGCCCAATTGAATACGCGTTTGACGTACACGCCATGTATGTACAAAAGTATTGTGAAACAACAAAAAAAATTTTATTTCTTGGTATGAACCCCGGTCCGTGGGGTATGTCTCAAACTGGGGTACCATTTGGTGAAGTAAGTATGGTTCGTGACTGGTTGAATATATCTGGCCCTGTGGGAAAGCCTGTTAAAGAACAACCCGATAGGAAAGTAACAGGATTTGAATGTACACGCAGTGAGATAAGTGGAAAGAGATTTTGGGGTCTATTTCAAGAATTATGTGGACATCCAAAAAAGTTCTTTAAACATGCTTATTTGCATAACTATTGCCCTGTTGCATTAATGGACAAAAAAGGAAGAAACATCACACCAGCAGAGATAAAGGCAATGTGTAATTCTATAGAATTTAGTTTGTATACTGACGTCTATGTATTTTACAGGGAGCAGAACAACAGAGATTACATTCTATTTGTGACAAGGCACTGTTGGATACACTTCGCCTTCTGAAAGTACAAGTTGTCATTGGCATTGGTGGATACGCAGAGAAGAGAGCACGACTTGTCGTTCAAACTAGTAAATTGTCTGTGACGGTGAGAATTAGTTAAAATTTTTAAGAAAAACAAAATTAGTTTTAAATACTAAAGTTCCGGTTGTATATCTGTTCAGGTATTGTGTCTACCTCATCCTAGCCCACGAGCTTTGAACAATAAGAATTGGGATGAGAAAGCTAGAAAAAAGTTAGACGAGTTTGGACTACTCGATTGCTTCACCAAGTAGGTAGATGAAAAAAGAAAAAACGTGAAACATGTATTAAGCTAGGCTGTGTTTCTGAAACAGTATTGATTTATGTCAGACATTGTTAAAAGTATTATATTACCTTTTCTTTTGTTACGTTCTCAGTGGGTCTGATTCGTTATTGCTGTGCTGATATGTATCCATAATTTATGTCTAATTTAACTTTGTATATACATATACATATGTGTGTGTGTGTGTTTAACAAATAAGATTAAATATCCTGCAATGGATGCTACAACTTGGATGGATGTTGCGTTAAAAAAAGCAGAAGGTTCATTAAGAGGTGGCGAAGTTCCAGTTGGTTGCTTATTTGTATATAATAATAAAATAATCGCAACGGGTAATAATACTGTTAACGAAACACGTAACGCAACCCGACATGCAGAGTTGAACTGCATTGATCAAGTTTTAACTCATTGTCGACAAAATTCTTTGGAGTATGTGGAAGTGTTTCGTGAAATTGATGTAATTGTCACAGTAGAACCATGTATAATGTGCACATCAGCATTATGCCAACTGCAAGTCCACAGTATTGTATATGGTTGTGCAAATGATCGATTTGGTGGATGTATTAGTCTTCTTGATATACTTGGACTCTATAATTGTAACACATCTATATCTGGCAACGTCAAGGGCGAAGAGGCTATGGGTTTGTTGAAAGATTTTTACAAAGGTACAAATCCAAATGCACCTGTATCAAAAGTAAAAAAATCTATGAAAAAAAGAAACAGCCAATAATGACTTAATTTATATAATGATTAATGATAAAAATATGTATCTGGATTTTGGCAATATGATTATATACACGATATTGTTCTTATATACACGTTCATACATGCATAAATACACACATATTTTGTTACTTATACTTTAATAGAAATGTAAACTTTTTTAAAATGAAACCACTAAACAGTAATTACAAATGTTTGATGTGCTATGTACACCACGTATCATCCAATTCGCATTTCCCTTGATACCATCTCGTTAGCAATTGGTTCCTCAATGTGTAGTCTTTCAGCACCATGTCCTTTCTCTAAAAAATACGATCGCACATCGGTAAATAAGATGTTGAATTATATTACAATTTCTGAGAAAGAGAAAAAAGGAATTACTATAGGCGGTGGAAAAATTCTTTGGAAATCCATTCTATTCTGCTGCTCCAAGTAACTTTGAGATAAAATAAATTTAGTTTCGGGTGTGAAACATGGACTGCAAAGTTGACATTCAACACGAAAGCAATCATCACACTTTGTGCAAAGTTCGGGTAGTACCATTAAATTTTTATGTGACACTTGCATCTGCTCTTCCATCTCATTCCTAGAATATAATGTCAAGTCAATCAGCTATGGTTTATACTGATTATATAGTGGAGTATTAAAAATTGCCAAGTAATCAAATACCTCACTTTTAACGAGCCTTTCTTCACTCGTTGTCCAATGCCAATTAATGCAAATAAGTTGAATATAACTTGTTCGTAGAGCAACTGATTGGGCGGATAATGCGCCGAAGATAGATTCGGCGACATATTTGCCTCCATGATAAATACATTTAAATCTTCGTCAAGAGCAAAATCAATTCTGATTAACTCAAAGAAATTTCTTCCATTTCCAAAACGTTTCGCGATTTCTCTGATCTGAGCTTCTTTTAGCAAAGTCACCTCTCTTATCGCCTCGTATACATTATCCCAGACTTTTTTAGGATCTTTACCTTGTGATCGTACGTATGCATCGAATGAATCTTTCATCGAAAACCTTAATTTCGTATAATATTCTCTTAAAGACGGTACATTCCAGATTGGCAAATAATCGTCGCCCACTACGTATTTGTCTAGCACATCTGGATCAAACGGGTAATACTTTACGGGACAAAATCTAAACAGGACATCACCCTTGTACGCGTAAACCCTAAGTGGATCTATAGATGTGATTACAGTGTAAACACCGATATCAAATTTGTAGCCGTCTATCAGTAATGGTCGTTCGATGAATTCTTGCACGAACGTTCCTGCCGCCGTAAAATTAATATTGCTGATACTTTTAATACTGATGCCCCTATGATCGTTCGATTTCTGTACAAAGATTTTTTCGGGATAGGAATCTGCGTATTTTAAGAATTCTTCACGTTGCTCCGGTATTTTGAATGCGGTAGGGATGTATCGTCCCTCAGTCGTAGATAAATCTACCTTATTCGTTATGTATCCACAACCGGGAAAGTGATTAACACGTTGATGCGGTTGCAGTTTGTTAAGGGTGGAAGATAAGCTTCTGAATGGATAATCGTGAGCCCATAACAAATCCCAGTTTGAATTATTCTCGGTTTGCTCGAAACCGAGGCGTTCTAGCACGGCGAAAACGTGTGTCAAATAGCTGGTATCATTGCTTTTCGCATAAACCCAAAACGTAGGCTTTTTCTCTTTTACTGTCCTCACCTGTTCCTTTATCAAACTCTCTTGGTAGTGTAGAAAAAGAAAGAACAAACAGTACAAGAGTATTGGTGCCGCTACGGAGTAGAGAAATATCTTTAGCAGTGTTCTCACTTTTAGACTCAATACTTGAACACTAAACGAACGCTTGATTTCCTGGACAAAAATATCAAGATCACCCATATATTCTTGTTAGATGATAATAAATATCACAGTTTTACGAACCTTTTTGTCATTTTCTTTTTCCTGCTCCTTTTTATCCGACATGATCGAATGTGCGATGCGACTATCATTTGTTGACGTATCTGGAAGCACGGTATTTTATGTCTGAAGCAGCGAATCTCTACCAACGAAAGTACCGTTGCAATCATCCCCGCTATACCGCTCACCTTCCTCATGCTACACATGCTGGAGAACCGGTTCTTCTTCAAAGATCTTGGCCAGTAGACTCTTTCAATTTCGCCCGAATAAATTGATGAATGATTGCTTAACAAACAGTAGACAATACTAAATTATACGTATATTACAATATGTTATCCGAATCAGTATTAACGTGATAAAATAATAATTAACCGCATTCGTTGAATGTTTCTACATTTTAATTATTAGCATTTTTCGGTATAAAGATAAAAACAAAGAAGTATTTGTTACCTAAATTGACTATAGCGTCAAGCAAACGTCATAATTAATGCAGTCAAATATACAGACGGAGTTTGTGTTTAAAAAATATTATATTTAAAGACAAGCGGAAATTAATTTTTAGCGCGACTGATGCGCACGCCATCGTGCGTCGTGTACATGGCGTTTCCTGTCTTTTACGTATCTAACTCCGTTCGGGAAAGACGGTTCTGACGAGAAAATGGGTTTCCAAAATATCTGGTACTCGCATCCACGAAAATACGGTCAGGGTTCTAGATCCTGGTAAGCATTGCAATTTTTACCATTATATATTTTATATTGAAAAGTATTTTCGTTTGGAAGGAAATGATACAGCTGATACTCGACCGCGTGTCGCAAGTTTACGTTTTTTATTAAGATACTTCTAGAATGTTATGTGGAATTTTTCAAATTCTCAATTAAAGCCCATATTACGGTTCCATCCGAATGACTTATAATACACAACACTACTACCATTATAATAAAATATGGCATTGTATTATGTTCTCTTTACACTTAACCTCCAAGTTTTCTGGTCTTCCTAACATACCATAGACATTGCTACTTCTAAGAATGTGTACTAATTTAAGGCATTCCGTTTCAGTCGTGCCTGCGCGAATAAACATGGATTGATTCGCAAATATGGCTTAAATATTTGCAGACAGTGTTTTAGAGAGTATGCTGCTGACATAGGTTTCAAAAAGGTGAGAACACGTAGTTTACTTTTGGATACTACATGTGAAATCTAAACTGCCTGAATTATCTAATTATAATATTAAGTAAACTCATATTTATGTTTGTATTATATTTACAGCTGGATTAATTTGGAAATGAAGATGTTAGATTTATATTTACAAATATTCCATCTACGATGCATACACAACTCAAGCCAGAAAACTACAAAGATGCTTCCGAAAACTAATTTGAAAAATCGGATTTTAAACAATCAGTTACGAACATCTCTACTTACACCATTTTTTGATTGAGTTACAAAATTACAAATAAAAGTAATTTATGGTACATATGTTCTGCCGAAATGCTTATTTCCCTATGTAATTGAGTTATACCCAGTCTTTTCTTAATACTTCCCATTCTTGGACTTAATGCCATACAGCTGTATTATTAGATTTAATTAAAGGTTCGCTCATCGGGAATGTTTTGACTTCTTCGCGAAGTAATAGAAGCGAAATTCGAAATCCATAAATCTTGACTGAGCTCAGTTGCTAGCTTTGTATACATGGCGACAGTATTTGCCTATACAGACGACGTAGAGAAGTAGACAGGACATACAATGGGGTTTTGTGTGCCGGGTATCCGAGGCCGAAATAAGACAGTTAAAAATTCAGATCGATATCTAAAGATTTGCGGAAATGACGAAGGAATTACGAAAATCGCGAAAAATCGTCATTTTCGGCCAGTTTTTCCTTCGGCATTTGCTCAATTTTTGAGATAGCGATCGAGAACTTGTACCATTGTTTTAGTTAGGAAATTCTACGCCAGATCAACATATAATAGTTGCACTTTTCGAAAATTTCATTTTTCGCAAAAATCTGAAGGGGGTAGGTCAGGATTTTTTGCGATTTTCGTAAATCGCTCGCCATTTCCACAATTTTTTAGATATCAAAATAATTCTTTCACTGTCTTATTCGGCTTCGGATTCCGCGTCCAAAACGCCCCGGATCGTTTTAATAGCTCAAAAATTACGGAAATGGCGAGCGATTTACGAAAATCGCAAAAAATCCTGACCTACCCCCTTCAGATTTTTGCGAAAAATCAAATTTTCGAAAGGTACAACTATTATATATTGATCTGGCGTAGAATTTCCTAACTAAAACAATGGTACAAGTTTCAGGCCGCTATCTCAAAAATTGAGCGAATGCCAAACGAAAAACTACTTTAAATTGATGAATTTTCACGATTCTCGTAATTCCTTCGTCATTTCCGCAATTTGTGAGATATCGATCTGAATCGAAAATGAGATTTTGTTACAAATTTTGTTATTAAAATTAACAGGCTATAACTTCTATATTACAATCTTACTCTTAACCCATAGCACAGACGAGGTATTGGATAGACCGATCATCCCCATGCTTTTCGATGTCACTGGTTTGGAGGGCTCTAGAGCCCTCTTACCATTTTAGTGTCACTCGCTACGTTACCATTTTCGGTTCGAATCTAGGATGTCCGTCGATTATTAGTAAGAATACGATATAGAAGTTATAGTTTATGCGTATTAATAATTGACCATTGTACTGCAAAGGAAGGATAGTGAATTCACAGGTGTACAACTGTAAGTCACAGCAAAAGTAAGTTGTTTTATAGAGAAGAATATTCAGTTTTTCGGAATACATACAAAAGTTATGAATATTGACATTTTCCACTATTTTTCTTTATTTCTTATAAACAATTGTACTTTCTTAAAACCATTATCATTCTATTTGGTACCAATAATTCAAATCTTTTCCGATAATGTGAAACATAATACAGTCTACGTCAACAGTTAACATGTTACTGAGCTGTTTCTTATTAATATGATATCAAATGTAACAAAATTTGCATTATTTATAATTCATAAAAGTATGTAAAATGACGGGTTAAGTTATATAAATGTTATAGTGTTTGGTATCATTTTAACCAGAGGAACGTCACGAATATGTTAATAAAACTTTCGTGAATAAAAACACAGAAATGTAATATTTTCATAGGTGCATTAGACTGAACCTGTTATTTCCATCTTTATTGATGAGGCTTCACGGATCAAGTACAACCAAACTTCAAAATACACTCGACCTGACATTGCCAAGTACGCCATTAACCTTTAGTCTGTGATAAAACGTCCTGGAGTCAATACCTCTTCATGACACGCTCCGGTCAACCTCCCGAAGTAAAATTCGTTTATTACTCATACATTATTAGTACTGAGTAACACACCGATTGATTGCAATTGCATTAATTAATAGAGATTGATTAATAGAGGCAGTAGAAATATATTAAATATTCAAATTTTAGACAAAATTATATTTATTGTTATTAATTTGCAATCGCGATTTGCAACTTAATATTTAATATCAAGCTTATAAAATATAGTTCGAATTTGTACGATGTTATAGTCAAAAGTTTTCTTTATTTGTGCAAAATATATAATTGTTTAATTGTTAGCAATAAATCCTGAAAATGCTACGGTTTAATAACGGTCCGCTCGAGGTTAACATAGATTTTATTATGTCGTAATAGATCGAAGAAATTCGCCGGCGGGTACCTACGTACGAGTGCAACCGACCGTGACCGGCCGACTCCCGAGTTTACCTGGCGTGACTTTGACACGGGCACGCGTCAGTCTCTGCTCAGCGGCCGGGGGGTGAGGACGTACATACTCATAGGAGGTCCTGGGTGGTTTCCAAGGTATGTGACATCGTTTTAGAACATTTATCTTTGTTCAATGCATTTATATTCTATATTCTATCATAGTATATACGTGTATACCATACACATTCAATACATTACATTTAAAATCATGAATCGAGTCCACTTTTCTCAGTATGATTTAAACAAATAATTTTGCAACTTTTTGGAAAATACCTTCTTTAATTCTATTAATTCTTGCTTACTATATAATCACAATTTAATTAGTTTTGCTTATGAATTTCGCTGTTTGTACTTAGAATTTGGATAAATTTGTGACTGTTAACTCTTATCGTGTTTTGGTTTCTAATTCCAGGTACCACTATACAAAGAAGCCCGGTTACCTGAGACGTAAACAAGAACACAATGGACATCGCAGCGGTCAAAGCCTACTTGTTAACGCCCTTGACATTGGTCGAAACTAACATTGTTCGCGGTACATCTACAACGGGAATTTATATTTTCCGTGAGTTACGTTAGATTGAATCGAGCCATCGTGCCGTTTATTTTTCGTGAACCGGATATAAGAAATATTTTTCTTGCGAAACGTTTGAGAATATTTCTACGAAACTTCGCGCCGGTTTATTAAAGTATACATCTTTTCGCGTCGACTATTGCGTACACAATTTCATTTTACACCAAAGTAGGACAATGGCAATATTCCTAATAACAATGCTTGGTAATTAAATTGAAAAATACTTTAACCGAATATCTACGACATTTTCCGCGGTATACGCGTTCGCGATGTATTTTATTTTCAGCTTTTGTGACCGCGCGCAATGCGGTCTTAGAATCATTTTCTGCGAAACAAGTATTTCGCGAAATAGAGTCAGTGTTGTTGCGATATTAATACATTATTGTTGCTCGTTACTCGCGTGATTAAAACCGCCGAAAGAAATGAAATTCGGTCGCGAAATTCTCTTAATTTTTCCAATCGCGAGAGTAGAGTCAGTTTGTTCGCCGGACATTATTTCGGTCGCGAATATAGTCCCTTTTTTTATTTTTTTTTATTTGAATTACTCGCCGCGATGAAGTAGCGGTACGCAGCAGCTGTGGAAAGGATTTCCATCGGGCGTCGTCGCATCAGGCAGCAGGTAAATATCAGCAAAATGTACTTTTCATTTTTCTAATTAACAATGAAATTACATTTTGGAATATCGAATTCGAGTCAGAATTAAAGACGAACGATGTGAGGAATGATAAACGGTTAAACTATAAAGACTTTTCTCTTTTTCTGTTACAGAAGACATCGCAACGATTTAGCTGGCCGAGTGCAATGCGGTCTTAGATTCACTTGATCCGAAAAAGTATATCGCGAAATAGAATCAGTGTTGTTGCGCTATTAGAAATGATGTTTGTTCGATATACGCGTGCTTAAACCCGCCGAAAGAATTGAAATGGACTGCTACAACGTAACATATTCGGTCGCGAAATTCCTGTATACTTTGAATCGCGAGAGTAGAGTCAGTTTGTTCGCCGGAAATAATTTCGGTCGGGAGTGTAGTCCGTTTATTTTTCTTTTTTTTTTTTTCTTTGAATTATTCGCCGCGATGAAGTAGAGGTACGCAGCAGCTGCGGAAAGGATTTCCATCGGGCGCCGTCGCATCAGGCAGCAGGTAAATATCGTCAAAATGTTCTACTTTTACTTCTAATCCACAGTGAAATTACATTTTGAAATATCGAACTCGAGTCAGAACTAAATACGAACGATTTGAGGAATGATAGACGGTTAAACTATAAAGACTTTGCTATTTTTCTGTTACAGATGACTTCGCAACTGCAGAGCCGGTCGTAGTATCATCTCTACAATCAAAGGTGCAGAAGAAATCTACGACCGGTGAGTCAAAAAATTTACGGTTCCTCCGATCACTCAATCATGTCGTAGGACGCAAAGGTCCGAAGCGGCACGAGTGTATTGGTTGTATTTTATTTGAGTTTGCGAGCATAGTGACCGCGAGTGTAAAGTATTTTATACTTTACATTCGTGGGTAGTAACACCCCATTGTTGTGAATATTTAATTAGCTCAGGCAGGGGTCTTCTTGTGGCTTAGCTTCACGGGCGATTTTGATGTAATTAATTTGAAGGTTCGATACCCTCGGCCTTCATTTAATTGCATTCGCGTTCGCGTGAATTTCATATAACCATAGAGCATTGAGAAAAGATAGAAAGAATATATACGAATAGAAAGACAAGTAAAGATCAAAATGATAAGAATAGTAAAGATAAAAACAGAGCCAAAATAAGCGAAAAGATCAAAAAGACAAGAAAAGAAGCAAAGATAAGAACAGAATAGGAAGATTGAAAAAGGACTAAAAAAGATAAGAAAATTTATTCGAGTTTCATGAAATCATACGAATTAATCATACGGTGAATCATACGAATTAAATTCAGTCAGAAATTGCGTATTTTTCGTGGCCGCGTTTCCTTTAACTTGTTAAGTCCTTTAAATTCTTGTATTTGAAATGCCCAAGAAGACCAATTCGCGATGGGTAGATTCTGGTTTCAAAGGCTAATTTTGAACATATTTGCATTGTTTAGAATATAACTTTGAATAAGGAATCAACCAAGGTTTTAAATTATAAATTCAAGTTTCATATATATTTTTTTTTCAAATAAATTTCAATATTTTAAAGTTGTCAAAGTTTTCTTGCACGAGATGCAATTTTTTCACTTTTTCAATTATTATTCAATATTATATTCGAGTCATTTTATAAAGTATATTTTCAAGTAAATTCTATAAAGTCAAAGTAACGATTACTAGCTCGTTAGAAGATCTATTTTAATAATCATTTTATAGCTCAGGATTTTCAGCACACATCAAGCCTAGTATGTAGTTGCCACGTTCATGTCCCTATTTGGCTTGAACTCATTCGTGTGCCCAGGTGCTACACGAATGGGTGATGGCGGTGAACGTGGCTTATAGTTTTAAGAATTATAATTATGTGGCGGCTCACAAGCGTTAGCGATTGTGCACGACGTACGATCCACACGTGTGAGTGTGTGTGTGTGTGAGATAAATTTATTGAATATTTCGTGGATCGTGCGTCGGTTTTGAACAATCATTTTTATTGCAAATTCGCGATTAAATTCAAATTGAATATTTTTACGATTTTACATTATTCAATTTAAGTTCGATTATATTTCGAACCCTAGATTATTATATTCCATTACTTTTCAATTAGAGTCAAAATGCAGAAGCATAATCTTTGAACGTTGTAATTATTTCAACTACGATTTAATTACAAGTTTTTCATTTCTATATTTTACGTACACAAGTTTTCATTAAATTCCTTTCAATAAAGTCTAAATAAATCGCAATAATCGCTGACCTTGTGAGTCGATTTCAGCAAAAAGGTACGTACCTGAATGTATGTGTGGGGTTTGAGTCGGTGTTGGAGACGTCCCGGGACGTCTCCCGTAGGGGGAAACACCGACTTTGATTGAGAATCGTGGAGAGAGTGTGTTGGTGTGCGAGAGATTTTTGCCATTTTTTAAATATAGGTAATAGGTAGGCAGGTAACTTAAATTCTGGAATGTGTGCTTTAATTTTAAGTAGGAAGGGCAGGGCAGGTACCACTGTTTCGACTGTAGGCGACCAGTGGTAACCTGTACCTGAAAGTCAGGCTAATAATCTTTTCTTTTTTAATAATAAGTAAATTCTGCTTGAACATTCGTCCTTAGCGGCTAACCGTTTGCACGGACTGCAGTTGTCATTCTTCCGAGAATAAGCTGTTAACTTGTCCACACGTGTTAGCCGCATTCTCTTGTCTGGTTAGGCGCGTGTTAGGGTTATACCATATTATGGTTCCGAATGTTCTTGCAGAATACAGGTTGGGCTCCGGCCTGAAGCAAGAAGAGGCTTTACGCCGAAGTGGCTATAATGCCGAAGAGGCCCGACAAACTGTCTAGAAGAGGGCAACTACTAATGGCAATCCATTTTGGAGTGTTCAATTTTGACACTTCCAGAATGGGTGGTCATTCCGTTACTACTAAGTCACTATGCTCGTAGTAGTTGTAGAGTAATTATAGTTGTAGTAATTTGAAGTAGTTAGTACCACGGGTCGAGGTGAGCTCCCCGTGAAGACTCTGCCCCGATCTGCATTAAAGTTTTCGAGTCATTTTTCTTATTAAATTATTTTTACAAGTTTCAAGTAATAGAGTTTTGCATTAAAGTTTTCGAGTCATTTTTCTTACTGAAGTATTTTCACAAGTTTTGATAATAGAATTTTGATTACGATTTGATATTAAATTCCTTTCAAACTCAGTTATTATTTTTGTTCATTATTATTAAAGAGTTAGAGTCCAGTTTTTGATTATTATAAATTTGAGATATTAAATTTTTGAAAAAAGCAGAGGGGTAGAGTGTGATAGAATTAAGTAGTTAGCAGTAGTTAGTTCCACGGGTCGAGGAGAGCTCCCCGTGAAGACTCTGCCCCGATCTGCATTAAAGTTTTCGAGTCATTTTTCTTATTAAATTATTTTCACAAGTTTTATTCAAAGAATTTTGCATTAAAGCTTTCGAGTCATTCTTCTTATTCAATTATTTTCACAAATTTTCAATCAAAGTCATTTTTATTCATTATTGTTAAAGAAACCTAAAGATTTTACTTATTGAGATATTTTCTGAGAGTTCATTTTTAAGAATATATATTTTTGTCATTACTAGAGTCGAGTTTTTGATTATTACAAATTTGAGAAATTGAATTTTTGATAAAAGCAGAGGGGTAGAGTATGATTCAGTGTGCAAAGTTTGCACACTGCCATCCGCGCCGGTCGTAATATTTGTCACCACTGGCTGCATTTCTAGTTCCGCGAATTTATTAATAATCTAAAATTCATTATCTTTGTGTGTCTCGGAGACACGTTTTCTAATGCCGTATAGGAATTTTATTATCTAATATAAAATCAAAAAGTTAAAGCAGCTAAGTGACTCGCGAATCGCGTCGTACATCGCCGTCTTTGTACGAATCTATTTAAAAACAATCATTGAACCAAGCATTTGTTAGAAGGAATATTGCCATAATTTTATGCATAAATTGCATTTTATATTAGGATGTCTTATCTTGAAATTCTTTTCAGCCATAACTAAATTGGATCTATTTAAGATCATTTCGCGTTTGCAATTAATTTTTATTTTCGCGTATTATCAGTCAAAGCGGTCGTGGAACTACGAAACATTATTTTTGCGCGTCGGTTTTTCGCGAGGAATTTTCGTAATTTAGTGTATTAGTTTTGCGGAAATACTCGCGAACGTGGACCAAGAAAAATATATTCGCGCGCGCATCGCGTATTTTCTTTCAATGAATTTTAGAGTCATGCGATCACTTATTCTCTATGACGAAACCCACGGAAATTGTAAATGAATTTAGTGTTGCGAAAATTATGTAAATTCGGTCGTTTCTTTCCGTACCGACCAATGTTGACCGCGCGTGACAAGTAGTCTTTTCTCCCTTTATTAATTATAGACTCAAGATTGCGATACGGTAAAATTGCAATAAGTAAAATGAGCTAATCACTCTTCTTCCAGCTTTGCTTTTAGAGTCGCGTTAACTTAGAGAAATCGCCATTTACTCACCTTGAATGGTTTGTTAAATGGCGAGAAATCTTTTTTGCGCCGCGCTCGCATTTTTCTCGATTCTATGTAAACTCGCAAAGTAACTTCTAGCTTATAGTATTCCAATTAATTACAAAAATGTAAAACATGATCCCCTGTGGGTCGGGGAAAGAATAGACCCACGGTATTCCCTGCCTGTCGTAAAAGGCGACTAAAAGGGACGTTTTGATCACTATAGTGTCAAAACGTTAGTTTAAGGGGATATCATACGTCAATTTCACTTCGTTTGTCGTCGACCGACTAGAAAACGCGACTTCTTTGCTCGTTCCGCGTTATTAGCTTCTTATCAATTAAACATTTTTACCTTCAATTACATAGTTTCAGTTTTTAACTTTTAACTTTTACTTTCAACTCGTAGCTTCAACTTTTACTTTCAATACTTAGCTTCAACTTTTGCTTTCAATACTTAGCTTCAGCTTTCAATTTTTAGCTTCAGTTTTTTAAACTCATTTTAATAGTAGAGTCACTTGTTCGTAATTTGCGGCGTTCATCATACCCCTACGTTAAAACAACACGAGAAACGGTGTAGTCGGCCAGATAGCCTCACGGCTATCTGGTTAAATCGCGGTCCTGCGATATATTCATGGAGCGTGGCTTTCGTCGGATCATGGTTCCGCCGGTATCTTTGGGTGGCCTAAGGTTGTCTTGAAAGGTGAGCCCGAGTTCGTTCTGGGGACCTGTACACTGGTGGACTGCTATTTGGTGGGGTATGGGACGTATCAGGCTTATCGGTGGCGGCCGGACCGATTAGCCTGATATGGCTTAACCCGTGTACAGTTCGATTTGATGATCTATATCTTCGGATATATTTCATCTTCGATTTGTCCCTGGTTCGAATCTTTCGTGAGGCCCTTTCCTGTAAATCGACCCTACGTTTATCCCATCGTATCGGTTAACCATGGTTTGGCGGGAGTCCCGGTTCGTGGGTACTTCTCAGGACCGTGGTACGAGCCACCGTGTAAGTGTGTAAATTGTTTTTCCGTCGAGTTATGGTAAACGTCTAGAGTCACCCGCGTTAGTCTTACCATGAGGTTGCTTTTCTGGTTGAGTCGACTTTTCCATTTCCGTCTCTTTTTTTTTTCTTTTGTTTCGCGTTTCGCGGGAAATTGGCGTTTGATGGTGATGGGTTTGTGTTTGTTATATTGAAACTGGTTTCAATATTTCGGCCACGATCGCGTTGATAGACGTATCTTTGAGATCGTGGTTATTAGCTTCGCGATCGCGGTCGCGTGATATCTTTACTTTCCTTCTGAAAGTAAAGATTATGTTCGTTATCGTTTAAAGGAGGGAGGATGGGAGCCGTGGATAGGGTGGGTCTCCATTAGTAGCAACCTCCACGTGGTGAGACCTGGATCGATATTATTTGCATCGATCGATAATGAAATTTATCAATATTTTTTTGTAAGTCCGATGACCCATAGTCGTTTATATTGAAATGTATCGCTTCGATGCAAATGGTATCGAGCAAATTGGCTACGAGTAGTATATGTATGTATATCTCGTGTTTGCTTTTACTACAGTCAGAAAAAACCTAAATTCAACCAGTTTTTTGATTGCCATTTGCTCAATTTTTGAGATAGCGACCTGAAACTTGTACCATTGTTTTAGTTAGGAAATTCTACGGCAGATCAACCTATAATAGTTGTACTTTTCGAAAATTTAATTTTTCGCAAAAATCTGAAGGGGGTAGGTCAGGATTTTTTGCGATTTTCGTAAATCACTCGCCATTTCCACAATTTTTGAGATATCAATCTGATTCTTTCTGCATCTTATTCGGCTTCGGATTCCGCGTCCAAAACGCCCTGGATCACTTTAATAGCTCAAGAATTACGGAAATGGCGAGCGATTTACGAAAATCGCAAAAAATCCTGACCTACCCCCTTCAGATTTTTGCGAAAAATTAAATTTTCGAAAAGTACAACTATTATAGGTTGATCTGCCGTAGAATTTCCTAACTAAAACAATGGTACAAGTTTCAGGTCGCTATCTCAAAAATTGAGCGAATGCTGAACGAAAAACTGCTTAAATTTGACGATTTTTCGCGATTTTCGTAATTCTTCCGTCATTTCCACAATTTTTTAGATATCAAAATGATTCTTTCACTGACTTATTCGGTTTCGGATTCCGAGTCCAAAACGCCCTGGACCATGTTAATAGCTCAAAAATTACGGAAATGACGAAGGAATTACGAAAATCGCGAAAATTCGTCAATTTCAACCAGTTTTTCGCTTGCCATTTCCACAATTTTCAAGATAGCGACCTGAGACTGCTACCATTGATTTAGTTAGGAAATTCTACGGCAGATCAACCTATAATAGTTGTACTTTTCGAAAATTTAATTTTTCGCAAAAATCTGAAGGGGGTAGGTCAGGATTTTTTGCGATTTTCGTAAATCACTCGCCATTTCCACAATTTTTGAGATATCAATCTGATTCTTTCTGCATCTTATTCGGCTTCGGATTCCGCGTCCAAAACGCCCTGGATCACTTTAATAGCTCAAGAATTACGGAAATGGCGAGCGATTTACGAAAATCGCAAAAAATCCTGACCTACCCCCTTCAGATTTTTGCGAAAAATTAAATTTTCGAAAAGTACAACTATTATAGGTTGATCTGCCGTAGAATTTCCTAACTAAAACAATGGTACAAGTTTCAGGTCGCTATCTCAAAAATTGAGCGAATGCTGAACGAAAAACTGCTTAAATTTGACGATTTTTCGCGATTTTCGTAATTCTTCCGTCATTTCCACAATTTTTTAGATATCAAAATGATTCTTTCACTGACTTATTCGGTTTCGGATTCCGAGTCCAAAACGCCCTGGACCATGTTAATAGCTCAAAAATTACGGAAATGACGAAGGAATTACGAAAATCGCGAAAATTCGTCAATTTCAACCAGTTTTTCGCTTGCCATTTCCACAATTTTCAAGATAGCGACCTGAGACTGCTACCATTGATTTAGTTAGGAAATTCTACGGCAGATCAACCTATAATAGTTGTACTTTTCGAAAATTTAATTTTTCGCAAAAATCTGAAGGGGGTAGGTCAGGATTTTTTGCGATTTTCGTAAATCACTCGCCATTTCCACAATTTTTGAGATATCAATCTGATTCTTTCTGCATCTTATTCGGCTTCGGATTCCGCGTCCAAAACGCCCTGGATCACTTTAATAGCTCAAGAATTACGGAAATGGCGAGCGATTTACGAAAATCGCAAAAAATCCTGACCTACCCCCTTCAGATTTTTGCGAAAAATTAAATTTTCGAAAAGTACAACTATTATAGGTTGATCTGGCGTAGAATTTCCTAACTAAAGCAATGGTACAAGTTTCAGGTCGCTATCTCAAAAATTGAGCGAATGCAGAACGAAAAACTGCTTAAATTTGACGATTTTTCGCGATTTTCGTAATTCTTCCGTCATTTCCACAATTTTTTACATATCAAAATGATTCTTTCACTGACTTATTCGGTTTCGGATTCCGAGTCCAAAACGCCCCGGATCGTTTTAATAGCTCAAAAATTACGGAAATGGCAGGCGATTTACGATTTTTCGCGATTTTCGTAATACCTTTGTCATCACTAACGAATCGACAGGTACCACTAATGTGCTCCCGTCCATCGCACGATACTCGAAATTCATTTTCGACCCCGAGTACGGATTCTAGAAGTTGGTCCGCAACATGTGGGCTTGTAACAACCACACAAAAGCGTTGGGGTGCGGGGCCCGTTTCGGAACCAACGATACTCTTTTAGTTCAAAAGATTCTGCTCCTTCGTCAAGGAGGCGCTGCAAATCCTCTGAAATTTGATCGCGTCGGTAATTCAGTTTCGTGAACATCGAACCCCGTAAGGTGATAGGTCTATCCAATACCTCGTCTGTGCCCATAGCACAGACGAGGTGTTGATTCCTATCTCCCGCCTGTGCCAATAGATCTCTAGTCTAGATTCGAACCCAAAACGGTAACGTTGTGCGTAACACTGAAACGGTAAGGATATTCGGACCCTAGAGCTCCGAAACGCGGCGACGCCGAAAAGCATAGAGCTACTGGGCCTACCTATTTCTCGGTGTGACTCAAGTTTCAAGTGATGTATAAGCGCATGAATTGGATAGCGTAGGTATCGGTACGAGTGTTTCCTGACATGCGTCACATCACGTGTGATACGGTGGTCGCGTGAAGGCCCGTATTCAGCGACAGTTCGTACAGGTTCGTAAGATTTCGCGAGCAATCGGGAGTAACAGTGATGAACAGAGCTGAAAACAGTTGAAAAGAGTTGAACGGAGCTGGTCACAGCTGAGCGGTACTCACTTCGCATCTCGGAGTTCAGATAACTTACGCTATGCGTCACGGCATATTAAAGTAACACGAGCGTGGCTGCTCGAGAAATTATTGTCGGGTCTTCGTAAATCAGCAATGAAAATGATACTTTAATTCCGGTTAAGAGGACCGCGTATCATTATAGCTTCTGGTCTCTGTGGCATAGACCTTTTCGTCGTGGTATGGTCAGCCTTATCAGAGATTTAAATACCTCAGGTGGTGTGAGTACAATAGAAAAAACATGTCGTTAAACGCGCGTTACAATCTTATCGGGCTACCTGGCTGTCAGATTCGGTGAAACACAAACATAACTTGGCTCTAGTATGTTCAGGACTGTCAAACCAGTTTCAAACTGCTTTAGATTATAGTCAATACATTATTTTTACTTTAATATTGTAGCAGCATTAATAGACACGATAATAGTTTGTAGTGCATACATTTGTTAGGGAGCTGTATTTTTTGATGCATCTCTCAATATGGACGATGAAGAATATCTTCAGCCTGTGCTGACCTCTCAAGAAGAAGAACAATTTCAGACATTGGATACCATACCGATTGTATCTATCCCTCTTATATTGGGCGTAAGCAAAAGTCTATTAAAAGTTGATCCACAGATTAACATTTAGATTAATAAACCATATGATTTTGGTTGCTATTTCAGGTGGCTTTGGAAATAGCGGGAATTGTTTTTGCTTCTGTATGGCCAGAAGAACACAACAAATGCGACACATATTTCATATATCTTTATCTGCATTGTGCATACTGGCTGATAGTTATGATCTGTGATCATCTTATAAAGGCAAAACATCATAAATTACGGATTTATGGCTATCTTGAGTTTTATCAGTCCACGTATCAGCACATACGAACGCCATTGTTCGTAGCTTCGTTATGGACAACGTGCTACTTACTCTTGGCTGTGATCTTACATCATACTCATAAAATTAATTATGAAGAGTACTGCAAGGCATCTGAGTGGTTTACACCACTTAATTATATCGCACTCCTAACTACATTGGAGCTGATGATTATTGTACCAGTTTACGTCAACTATATTAGTGAGTATTTGCAATGTTTTTATTTACAGTAGACGCCGTCCCACACAGTCAGTGCACATATAAGAGAGATTTCCTTTTCATGCTTAGAGAGGGTTCTAAGATTCAATAGATTGCGTCCACCCGCCGATGTCGCACGGGAAGAATGGCTTTCCTCTTTCACACAAGGCAGTTACGCTGGAAGCGGAGAGGTGGGCTACCGTCTCAGAGGATCAAATTTGGAGGAGTTGCTTGAAAAACAGGCGGATCTCATAAGATGCCTGCGAGATCACAACGTAAAGTTGAGCCATACAATAATGTTACTGGCGGCGCACCGAAGAATGGCGCCGGAGACATAGTTTCTAAATACCTTCACAATACGAAGTGCAAATCATTACATTACCGTTCGAATAAAGCTTGTCTTTGTTCGTTCGAATATTAGCTGCATAATGGCTCATGTCGGTTAACACGACTAATCGAAACAAGAAGAGTATCGGTAAGATTAGAGATATGTATCATAAGCTTTGTTTCGTCCGTCTATGTGTATATCTTTCCTACAGTTATATATTACGATTGAATATCATCAAATTCTCTCCTGCGTGTTTCATTCGGGACGAAACGCTTGCAATTTGAAACTTTGTAAACGCATATAAGAAATATTCATCAAATACGATATACCTACGATATAGATACTTGTATAAAAGTGTGATAATGATTATATTAGGGAATGTGTGGACGCAGCTTTAATATTGGGTCGCCTGTTTGACACCTGTAAGTATCGTTCGATAATATTCGATGGTAAAGTATATCAGCAAATTAGCGGTGGCGTACTTTCGATCATTTATAGTGGTGATCATTTTTTTGGAAATTTCTCGTGACTACGAGAGCAAGTTGCGTTGTAAAAAGCAATCAACAGTAAATCCTGCGATAACAAAATGTGTATATAGGAATTCATTACAATAAAAAATAACATACATATGTACATATGTATATTTTTTAAATCTGTACAATAATCATAATATTACATAACACGTTCTTTCCTAATTAATCAGTGTTTATTTCTTTTATAATACCAACCTAATGATCGTGACTATTTGATAACGTATACGATATCCAAAACAATATTCTGTCTTCTGCTTTGCAGTATTCGAAACCAAACTTAATAGAAACTTATTGCCTTGCTTTATCACGTTAGGCGATCGATACTTTTAACAACGAAATTTCTCAGTGAACATTTTTTTGTTTATCGCGTTTCATTAGTGTATCGAAAATAAATACGGTATGGGTCCCTATCGAATTTTAGAATAACCCTTTTTCCATAAGAGTTGGATGGTGTTTCACTTTAGAACACGTTTATCCACATGTATGCGTATGTGTGCACACGTGCGTTCACGTGTGCACGTACACTTCTATAAATGCCTAATAATACCTATTTTAATTGGATCGAAAAACCTGCCGCAATGTACGCGCGAATAGTTAGAAAAAGGTACACATACTGATCTCCAACAGAAGAACTAACCCGTTCGTTCTACCGTAGTTCGATCAACGCACAGAATACTCGTTACGTATATACTCCTACGAAGGCGTTCTAACAACACGTATTCGATTTTTAAAAGTGATCTATGTACAAAAGGTTATTACATTCCGACAGGCTTCACCATCCGGTATACTATCTTTACGTTTACGGTATACAAAACTAGCTTACTGGTAGGTATACGTATGGAACACTCAACTATACAACGCTATAAATCGTTCAAGCTTGTATATGTATAAGTAGCTACTCCATCGAGATTTGCTACAATTTTCATATTTTTTTATTTCGTTCGAACTTGACGATTCCAACGTCTTTCTATCGTACCGTTTTACAAAAGTTTGTACTACGCTTAGGCCAGCCAGACGTTTTGCGCGATAATATTCGTTTTATCGAATACATTTGTTGCTCTCTTATATGTATCTGTCTTTGTCACATGGTCCGTACACGTGAGTGTTCTTCATTATTGTCGTAGCCTCAAGTATTTCAGACTTGATGGTAAACGCAACGAAACCAAGCAAATCGGAGATGGATTCTTTTACGCGTCTATTTTCCAGATTTTTCATGTGTTTTTTCAGAAATACTTGCGAATTCGGAGAATCGCGAGAGCGAACGAAAGAAAGAAACCAAGGGTCTTTCAAGTTCGTATCTCGAAGGGTGCCTTCAGGCATGATTGGAAAAAGCGCAAAAAGTGATAAAAGCGTCCACTGTTCGTGCCGCGTTCAAACTCAGAAACATATCGCGCGTATCTATGATTAACTATAATCTACCGAGTAATTCCATTTCGCGCATAGTTTCGCTGTGTAGTAGACGTCTACGAAAAGCCAATGTTGCCGAAAGCTGTTCGCGACATAGAACTGCACGGGATTCACCAAATGTCAACTACCGTAACCACATTTCAAGACGAATTTGCTTTAGTGCGACTAAAGATTGAAGTCTTTGGCTCTTGAAATGTCTTCGAACCTTACGTGCGATGGATCCTTAGTAGGTAACGAGTGGAGGAAAAATAATGCACCTTTCTTTCTTTTCTTTCGTTTGCTGAAGAGCCTCGAGTTGGAGCGTATTGTACGTACAATGTGTCCGAGCCCTTTTATTTCACGGTTACCTCAATAATGTGTGTACCGAAACGTGATTCTGTGACTCGAAGTTTTGGGAACCCCGACATTTCTACGTCGCGGGGTACTTTCCGAACACAATGCGACCGAGGTTTAAGAAACCGCTCGTGATTTTGAATTCTCGTACATCTCTATCTATTGTCAAGGTGAACATACGCGATGTTAGTCTAGCCGCTCGAATTAATTATTTGTCATTATTTACAGCATTGGCAATGACCACGGTGAATGTCCAAGTACGCCGCATTGCCAGTTCCAATCCTAAGGAATTGTGTTGCACTGCGAACGGTGGAATCACGCATGTGTGGCTCCGATCACTGTCGTGTTCTCGCCGATGGATAGTTGTTCTTCTGCTTCCATCATTTTTAATTTGCGTACTACTTGAGCGTGCTCCTCGAGCAGCCGCGCGAATTCGCCCCTTCTGGTTTCAGCCTCCACCTGAATCTGCTTGATTCTCTCTCGGGGACCGTTATTTTCCATCGTTGCTTGACTTCGCGAGCTTTCGTTCACGTCCGACAGACCGTCCGACTCGGTCGTTTCCCTTAATATCGAGTGAGCATCCACATCGTCCACGATCAGACTAGAAAATGGAAAAAGGCATCCTTTACAGCTCATTGGCACGCTATTATTTTCTACCGATCGAATTACCATCGTGTCCAAGGATGTTGAAAAGTTGGTCAATTTCGAGAACTGTTTCAAGGATCGCAAACTACAAGGGACTTAAACCTCCGATGTCTCGAAGGGCAAAAGAGCGCGGGAGGGAGAGTGACAACGCTTATTAACATCTGTGGATACTTGGCCCGACACATATCTTTTCGTCCGAACATCCTGGCTGGTGTGCTTTATCGTATTTCGTCGTGCTTTCGAAGCTCTGGATAAATATTCTCGTTGTTTTGTGGCGCGTTTCTGGCACATGTTACTGTTCTGAGAAACCACGAACCAACGTTTGGCTTAGCTGGACTTTCCGTTTTGAACGGGGACTAAGAAAATTTAACGAATGTAATCACTTGTTAGTTGAAGTGAAAAGTCAGCAGTTGCTCATTGTATAATTATTATAATTCGCGATGTTAGTTGTCAGTGGTACCGATAAACAGGTACGGAGGCACGAGGATATTATCGTCTCCACTGGACGTGACAACGTCAATGGAAAATCCGACTTTCGGTTTCTCCGTAACGATTCATCGGGAAAAACGATCTTTCCTACGTCTTTCTCATTGCGTCCTTCGTAAGTCCTTCGTGCGATACCTGCAGTATCGATTCCGACTCGACGCTTCAAGCGTCGCTACCGATACAGTATGTTACTTCGTACGTTGCACCGCCGGATTTCGTCCGACTGGTAGGTATTCGCGGACACCGAATTTTTCGACAATATCGATCGCTGCGCGCTCAAAGAAAACAACACGATATCCTTTTTAATCGACTTGTGGGAGCGCAGAGGCCGGAGGGGCGAAACAAGTTGGTACGTATGTATTTCGCTAAGGAGGACGTGATTTTCGTCGCCAGTCTGAACTATCGACGTTCTACCCTGCAGTATTGTAGTGGCAACAATTGTCGCTTGCGTCAATGTTACGTCATTGGTACTGAGACACGTAGAGCATAGCCTATGAATAACGATTGATTTTACTGAAAATGCCTTACGTCGGGCCGTAGAAATTGGCCAGCACACAGATAATTTGAAATTTTCTGTATCGTTTCTGTATCGAGACTCATCAATTTGCATCGGCAGAAAGTAGGCAGAGGGCGAGTGGGCGATAAGGGGTAAGAGGAGTGGCCAGAGGGGAAAGAGAGATGAGACGATATGAGATGAGATGAGATGAGATGAGATGAGATGAGATGAGATGAGATGAGAGGAGAGTGAGAAAGAGAGGAGGGGAGGAGAGTGGACAGAGAGGATCGAAAGACTCCTCTTATTTACGTCACGTTCTATAACTACAGTCTGTAACCACTCTGACCACTTCCTACGATACCACGACCTCGGTAGCGGTATGAAAATATTTGCTCCGTAAGAATTAGAATCTGCGAACCAGGGAACATGCTATTCGAAGGTTTCGGGAAAGGTTGCGAAAGGTGCCGCGTCATTAAATCTGAACGTTACCAAATTACGAGCTATCGTTGCTGCTTTGGTACAATCGCTTCAGAAATACCAATAGGTTTGAAATTTCTTTCGACCGAACGATAAGGTCGTGTCGGCTCTGTCATACGCGCAGACTTTTCCAAACGTGTCGAATCGATTTTCAAAAAGACGATACCGAAAATATCCCCCTCCCCCCCCCCCCCCCGAAAATTCTAGAAATAACAGACCAATGGCTGTACTTTTGGAAGCGCGTGTGTAAGCACGTGCACACGATCCAGCCAGGATCCGCAGGTACGAACAATGCCTGCATTCGAGATTTCTGAGCGAAATCGTTATGCTCTTTAAATCAAAATCATTTTCTCATCGTCCGATGAGATGGTTCGGGTTCTAAGCTTTGATATTTTACCTAAATACACCATGGATTTCTCGTCCCGATGCCATCGTCACTGCGATATTTGGTAACGATCCTGAAACAAGAACAATCCAGGCAATTAGATAATGTTTCACCAAGATACCGTTTACCGGGCATCGGTTGTCCAGGACGGTGTATTATATGTATGTATTACAATCATCGGCGAGATCCCGGGTATCAAGATGCGTTGAACGTATCACGCCGCGCATCCCTTGTAATAACACGCGGCAAGCGAACAAAGCCCCGTCTATTCCGAAATACGTACGTACTTAAGAAGAAATGTCACTGCTTATGCTCGTGTAATACGTAAGATTAGCTATTCCTGCGGAGTGATCTCAATTTTCCGTCCCTCTATTATGATGTATAAGCGTTATTTTCCTCAAGATAATTTTCTCTTTATCGCTAAGAGAAAAGCAATACGTTAGTTGAAAGCAGTATGAGTGGTCGTACGATCGTATCATTCTCACTGTACATACGTTATCGAAGAGAAAGACAACACAAACACAAACGACCATGCGTGGATTTCTACAACTCACGTGACACGGTACCAGACAGATTACGCTTGTGGTTTTTTACTCTTCATCGTATAAAACGTAGTGACGTCGCGATCGAGATACGATACTTTTTGTCTGTTAAAATGCAACGTCGGCAGACATGCATTAGCATTTGCGCGGCGTTATCGTTGTTCGTCATTCACACATACGTCTCATGTATATTAGACCTTTTCTTTTTACTTACAATTACTGAATCGTACAGAAATCACCGTAGATTAATGCTTAACGAATCGCGAGTTGTAACCGAGCGTTAATTCCTGCCGCGAATATTCTTTCTTTTAATGAACATTCTTTACGATAAACACAGTACCACGGCTCGCGGGAAATTCGGTTATATTCGATTCAGCTATGGTCTCGTACCGAAATAGATGCTTCCGAAAAAACGAAATATGATTCATGATTCAGCCGCAGATTTCACGGCGAACGCACGACACCCATGCTTCCGACTGGAAGTCTCGAAAACTCTTTAAATAGCAATGAAAAAACTGCAGAAAGTTCCGTGTAATTGATTTCACATACGAATAAACTATTTTCAAAGAGTGTAGTACACAACATCGACATAGAATTTCACGACGAACGTTCTCGTGAAAGATGGCGATCGCAGTTCGCGCTATACACGCGAATAAAATACAATTTGTTTCAACGTCGTTCAAAAGACTGTAATTTTACGATAGAAATTTTCAGAATTTTCTAGATATCTGTGCCACACCGTCCGACGTTGTATCTTGCATCTAACCATTTCGCGAACCACGGCCGATAATCGTGCAAAAATGAAGGAAATCGTACAGGTTGTATCGTCGGTGGGCTTCCTTTCACGTTATTCCGCAATTATTGCGATCAGTTTCCCACGGAGTTCTATTCGACTCTCGTTTCGATGTTGCGTTAAGGGACCCGCGAAAGCGTTGTTGTCCGATCGCGGATTTGAGCGTGCTCTCGATAGCTCGAGTCAGGTAATGCGAGCAGTCGTTTTGCACGGTCGACACGTGCAAACTTACGTGACGTGTTCCGAATCTAAATTCGCAAAAATGGCAAGCAATCGTTAGCAGGGCGATCTACCTGGATCTCTCTACGATAAGATCCGATTCTATCGGAAACCTTGGCCTCAGAGATTCCAACTTACATGTAAACTTGCTAATGAAACGGTTAATCGAGCATCACGTGTACACACGTTTCAATGTTTCACCTTGACTGACGAGTTATCCTACCGATTCTACCGATTCTACCGATTCTACCGATTCTACCGATTCTACCGATTCTATCGATTGCGTAGTAGGCAATTGCCTCGCGATCATCGTCGTGTACGAATAAACGATCACAATGGGATATCGGTTCGTGAAACACGTATAGAAACATGGTCTAGCTTCGATAGATTGTCTTCCGTGTGATACGTACGATGAACGAGGAAACCAAAAAGGAAAAAAGCAAGACAGAGCTAAGAAAAGCAAGTTCCATGTCAAGTTACTTTTCTACAGGTACTTGGTTAATTCGTTGGTACGGCGTGGAAGAAGCTTTAGGGCAAGGCGTGTGTAGTGCACACGAGGCAGCCGGCATCTGCGAACCGTGACATCGCATCCACCTACACGTATGCACGTATATCTATGCCACCTAGGCATAAAGCTTCCAAAGAAAAGGTAACGGGATATCGCTGAGAATTGTCAAACGCGTTTAACTACGCTCGTAGCTTCTGCTTTGACATTCGCGATTCTTCTGACAGCAGGCAAGCTAAGTGGATACGCGGTGATTTTGGTTAGATGTATCCCTTCCTGGATGAGAAAAGTAACAAGTTGCCCGATGTAGATGCCAACACGATCAATCGTGATTATCATTGGCATTGAGATGAAATGATATGTAACAAATAACACGCAAACATGCACACAACTTCGCTACTTAACGATTAACTACACGTTTTTGATCCGTAGAACTACGATAGAAGAAGACTCGTGTCAAATTCACAGGGTATGAGCGCTTTAACGCTCAAGTTAGCGATAAAGAAATTCACTCTACTACACGAATTATCGATTTTCATCGTTAGATCGTTGTTCGAAGAGACCGGGTAAAATGTACCTTTGTGGCCTTTCAACGATTTTTCTAGAGAAATACATACAAGTGTCCGATTCCCTTACCTCTGACCATCTGTGTTTCGAGCTTTCCGTTGGCAGCGGCCCTCGTTGGCAGCGGCCCTATGTCGTTCAACAATTCTGAATGCGTTATTTCGACCGTTCCGCACCTATATTTCTGCATCCGTGTTTTCCGAAAACGAACAAAAAAGTGGTACACGCGTGTTTCAACTAACTCGATCTAGTATCATGCTCGAAGCCAAACGACAATACGGGATGTTCGCTCCTCGAGAGACTCGCGCAGACTGATTCGGACTGAATCGGACTGATTCGGACTGATCGACTCGGAGTCGCGCTGGCGCGCGCTTCCATCAGAGACTGCACCGAAACTTCCACTTCGCCGCCTCGCACCACGCACCATGGAGGAAGGGTGCAGCGCCAAACTGTTTCGGAGAAAGTCGGATTGAAAAAGGCGTTGCGCTTTGCCGAAAATTTCAACGATTCAAGAACAAGAATGTTCGATATCGAAATACGAAAACGTTTACCTTTGTACAACAAACAACTTTACCTACTTTGTATACTATGTTTGTACTTAACTTGGCACAATCGACCGAAATATACGTCCGTCGATATCGTATGAAAAAGTTAAGAAGAGTTAGTACTCGAGAACGAAGCATGGCGAAAAAATGAATAATACCGTAAACCGTATTTGCTTACACCTCCATCTCAGAGGAATTTTATTGCTGCTATCGGGCCAATTGTGTGTTTACTTCCTGTTGACATTGTCGGCTTAGCCCGAGCCTCCAGAGAGACGTTCACCCTGACTGCGAAGCGACTGTATCGAAGGGCACGAGCAACGTTTCGTAGCGTAAATATCTCACCGCATGCAAATATTCCAATAATAACAAAAACGTTGTCGTTCCGTCTTCTGGAAGAGATATCGACGCTAACTAGTGTTTTCCCTTTCACGCTCAACGCTCAACGCTCAACACCCAATGCCTAACGATTGACGCAGAACGTTCACTATAACGGACAAAAATAGGGAGCCAATCGGCCAGCAAATGCGTCCGAAAGAACGTCGGGAACGAGGGTGTACCACGGAAGAGGAAGGGATGATGGGAGAGAAAGGAAAGAAGGTAAGTGGGTCGGCGCGGTGTGGTACGGCATGCCGCGGCAAAATTACCGAGTAACCGAATTAATTTACCAATGGACACGACGAGCACTGTATGGGTTTTAGCGTTGTCGCGCCGTAACCCTGAAATTCGGTATGGTTTATGCACGATCTCGTTTGCACTTTCGATCTCAGTTTACAGATGCGGCCGGCCGCCCATTCTTAATGTTGTTTCGTCAAGCATTGGGACACTTGACAGCGCATACGAACGATACAATGCCGTTGCACGAGATGTGCAAGGAGTCCATGTGAAGTTTGAATTCTCGTGGAGAGGTTTCACATCACTGCATATGATTCATCGGATTGGTAAGGTTTGCGTTGTACTCGGTTCCAAGAAACACCAAGGGGAGAACAATCGCCGATTCATCGTAGCAAGCTGCTCGAATCGCGTGCATTGCCAAAACAATACTACACGTGTATACACTCGTAGATGCGTTGCTATAATGATCGTCGCGCGTCCCCACTAAGCTGACGGTACATACAATACATACGCTTCATCTCCTTGTCAGAAATGAAAATAATGGTGTTTGCGATTTGTTGACAGATAACCGCGTGCGTCAAGCCTGATACCGTCCCTGATATCTTATCGTTCTATTTCGCCAAGTCTCGATTCTAATCCTTCGTCGTGAATATTCATCCTCCGAATGACTGACGTGCGAATATTGCATCTTGGATTTTTCTTTTCTCTCAAGTCACATATGTATGTATGTATGTATGTATGTGTGTATGCATGTATGTATGTATGTATGTATGTATGTACATATGTATATTCATATGCGTATATGTATACTTCCTGCGTTAGAAAAATAATCTCCGTATAGAACAATATACGTATTATATTTCTGTTTTTAGTGTCAACGGTGTCGTCGCAATTTTTGCGTACGACAACGTAGAAAATGTATATGTATATACAAAAGCAAAAATTTGCGATGAAGGTAATACTTCAATGCTTAAAATGCCTTCTTCTAAACATTAAACCCATCAAACGAAAGCGAGGTATTTGGTTCGCTCGGATGACCTTCGACTCCGAGAACCTGACTCAACGCACTAAATATTCGATATCGAGGTCGGGCGTTCCTCTGTGGAGATACGGGCGGAACAAAAAGAAAAGGAATGGAAAGTCAAAGAAAGGAAAAAAATAAAGAGAAACGGTTTGTTTATTCCACGAAACTTTGCGAGGGCGTCCACAGATTCCAAGCATGCCGGATACAGTTCATAAACTCGGGTTTCGTCATGTCTCCTCTCATGCAATGCTGCGATATCCAGAAAATGCTGCTACTAATCTCGTAACTACCCCCGCCCCCCAACCACCCCCCCCCCTCTCTCTCTCTCGCTCGCTCTCCCTTTCTCTCCTTCCCCGTCTGTCTTAATTTTGGCAACCATACGATAGCAATAGTATTATTTGAAAATATTCAATGAACGCGTAAAAAAAGGATTGATCGCGTAGAAGTGGTTCGGCGATAAGCTACAAATATCTCCACGACCGATGAAAGTCTATAAGCCGGTAAAAAGTATTTTTGTCTGTGGATACTATCGATTGTATATACCCCTGATTTGTTCTCCTTTCCTCCCGAACACTTACTTTTGCCACACAAGTATACGTAACATATGTATGCATATACATTGTTCCTCCTTCACTCCTGTATTTTTCCCAACGTGTACTGCTGCTCCTTCCGATCCAAAACTAACCAATAGTCAAATCGATACAGATCACATCCACAAGGAAATCACTCTAAATACGTAGTTTGTCCGTTGCCCACTATTTATAAAACTTTTAATCGTTTCCTGGGTTTTGTATGCACCGTTAACGGTTGTGTTTCGTTAATGAAAACAACAACGTTTTTTAGCTGGAATCGTATCGAGTTGTTGGAGGAGAAATTCATCGCGTACATTGAATCTAAGAAATTGCAAATAGGGAACAAAAAGTGGGAGATTTCGCAGAGTAACAGTGGCGGTGGAGTGCAAATAGGGTGCAAACAGTGTAATCGAACGTTATAAGCGATAAAAGGGTCCACCGAAAGTGAACGGATCGGAATTGGTAAAGTCGTGAGCGAGTGACGTGTCTAAATTGTGATTCACTGCAATGCGTCACGGTGAATAGAGCATCTTATTCTTGGCCCATCGCGGCCCATTGTTCACAGTCACCTAGTTTCGTTTGCCGAATTGTATCATTTACTCCTGTATCCCAGAAGTAAGCAGACAGTTATTAAGACTTTATGGTTTGGGGAAAGGAGCATAAATTTATAAAGAAATATGTAAGTTAAACGTTCCACATGTATACAATTTCGACACGGTGAAAAGTTTCTTTCGCGATTGGCGGAATTTTGCCACTTAGCTGGTATTTGACCGCATCACAATCTATAAATAGTTTAAATAATCACGTGACGCCTGCATACCAACCTGCACACGTGGATATAAATAAACAGCACGTGTAAACGTGATGTCGAACTTTTCGTTTGCAATATCATCACTACTGATCTTTCGAGGGCCTTGAATTCGTTCGACTAACATTGCGAAATAAGGAATCTCTTATCTTTCGCCTAGATTAAAAGTTCACTTTCAGAAAGTTCTATAGAAATTCCAAGCGCATCTACGTATGTGAAATACTGTATATAAAGTACTGAAATCCATTTGTAATTCTCCGTGAATCGCGATTGATCAAAACTTCTGGAGCGTTGCGTGTAGGTACGTCTGCCGTACATCTACCTGCGTACAGGAGAAAGCCCCATGACCCGGAAATCGATGAATTTTCGTGTCTTTCCTCCGGAACCTTTCATTGTTACAAAGAACATCGAGTGAGTTGTAAAGCAACGACTCATAAACTTGCCCCTTGTTAATGAAAATACATTCGTACTTTTGGTTCTTCATTTCATGGTGGCGTTAAAAGTCGGGAAAAAGTCTTCGGGCGTCGATCTTTTAATAGCACGACAGAGAGAAATTTCAATGCCATTAGGCATGTCGAATTTCCAACAGCCGGGAATACACGTTTTCCCACTCATCCCCTTTAGGACTCACGAAGAATACGTCGATATGCTTCACGCACGAGTCCTTAAACTCTCGTAACTACGCTACACCTTTTGTTACGTCATCAAGTGTTTCGCACGAAAAGTCGTGGACATCGTCCAATCGTTCCGTCAGCAAATATAAGCCCGTAAAAAATGACTATGCCATATCGTTTTCAGAAATCCCGCATTCGGTACGAGACAGTTTTTAGTTAGTCCCTTAGTGCTTTGTCGAAGGGGTTATGCCTGTTCGCGTATGAGAATCGCAGGGAGCGAAATAACAGTGACTTGGTTGGCGTAGGACAAAGTAAGATTACGTGGTTGAGAGGGGTCGGGAAAATCCCCGGGTAGTCCGTGGAGAATGTGCAACCTCGACTACTAACCAAAATGGCGGAGCCCTGGAGGGTTCAGAGTGACACCTGTTTCACAAACTAACCCACTGGCGTAACTTCTACTAACCGTACCAGGATCAACAGAGTATCCAAGCTGTTTAGCCCTTTGCGTTGTTCAAAGTTTCTCAATATAGAATAACACGCTATACGTTCAGTGCTCTTGCAAGTGATCTGATCAAAATGTTAATCTTTTCGTAGCTTCGAGCGTATTTTGTCCCATAGACGTGCATTGCGTGAATGATCGTTGATCGGTAAAAGCTTCCTAAACCGTTGGTTAATATTTAATATGTAAACAACTAGACGGGGTAATCAGATACGTCAGAGTAAGTGGAGCGAACGTTCGGTCGGTCGGGTCTCACGTATATATCACGTCGTTAACGGGATCGTTGATGAAATTGGTAAAATTCTTCTCTACGCCCGTGATCAATCACCCCCGTACCGTTCCAACTACACCCCTAATGACGTCACGGGACAGTGGCGCCAACGGCTCTGGACTGACGTCAGCAATCCGAACGTTGCCCAACCAACTGACCTTTGCGTCATACTTTTCATTCTACATAGTTTTACGCCACCTTTTAAACACAGTGGCGAAATCTCTGCCAAACTAGAGCTATCGTTGTAGCTGAAGAAACGAGCGTGGTTTCCTCTCACGTCGTCAAGACAACGCGGAGTAACGATAACATCGTTGTCTCTTTTATATTCCGAGCTTATCGGGCCGGTGCACAACAGCCCCTTCATCATCGATTCACCTTGTCGACAACGACGATTACGGCAATGCTCCCCAGTCTTGCACCTCGCATTTGAATATTGCGATACTGTGAACGTTACGATCCTTCTGCTTCTTATTAATTCTTTAATCATTTACAGACTGTCGATGAAAGCTTGATACCGTATTGTTGCCAATTCACAATTAAATAGTTAAATTCGATCGAATGAATTCTAACAAATCGTCTACTCACCGATGGTGGGAACTCGTTTCCATAGATATACAGCTTTTGTTTTATCTTCTAACATCCCATCCTTCTAATGATAAGTCGCGTCCGACGTTCGAGCCTAATAATTATCAAGCTCTCTTTGCCATTCTATTATTAGAAACTCGCGGGGAACAAGAATATCGAAGTCGCAGGCAGTTCGATTAATTAAATATTAAGTAAAGACTTACTGAAAACCTGATCGAGTACCGCGTTTTTCGAATGCCGCCTCTGCGATTTTTGTAATATCGTCCTGAATATTGTACGATTGTAATCTCTGAAACTTTGCGCCATATACAGCTCTAATAATTCTACCTTTCGAAATATCAATTTCTTGCAAAAATCTTAAGGGATTTTAGTCGATTTTTGACATACCCTTACTGTTCCCGTAATTTTCTAAGTATTAAAATGATCGAAAATACACAGATTAAGATAGTTATAGAGATAGACAAATGAAAATTAGAGTAACTTTAGTAAACTTACAAAATTATTATGAATAATCTATTGATATTGACACTTGTTGTACCACGGTATAACCTATGTGCGAAAAGATTTTCAAAAACCACCTGTTGATATACTTATCTTTATTCTTCTAACAAATAGTAGTAAAATGTTGGTTGCTATAATACTCTTGTATGTATCAGAATGATGTTCAGAGTCTCTCCAATGAATATAGAAACGAAGCAATCTTTAACCAGTTTAATATATGTGAACTATAGCTAATGCAATTTGGAGGATCCAATAGTAACACCAAAAGTCTAAATCTTTTCTAAGTAGAAACCGAACTATAAAAAACATTCAATTGCACTATTGTAAGTGATTGTTTAAACAAAAAATTAAAATAAAACATGCCAAAAGTGTTGCTATTTCGTAGCTAAAGTTACTAGTAATCAGTATAATTCATGTATCTCACACTATACCGCATACTTGGGCATTAATTTAATAATTTCATAATACTCTTTAAATTGCCCTTTTTTAAAATGGTCATTTTTTAACTCCAAATAACTTATAGGATAAGTAGTCATCGTTTGTGTATTACAATTTCGTTTTACTTATAATTCCTCCGGTTTTCTTATAATTAAGCCTACACATTAATTACAAATTTACGACCCTACGGACATACGAGTATACAGCTACGAAAAAAAATAGTAAATACATTTACATTATATACATACTGTAAGTAAATAGTATGTGTTATAGTGCAAAATGGTATGTGTTAGACCTTTAGAAAAAAAGGATTCGAAAACGGATCTGCAAAGGAATCATGAAATGTAACTCCTTATTCATAAGGACCTAAAAGTAATAACACACATAGAAATTATAAGGATGAAAATAATGTGCACTGCGATTTCATTTGTTCATAATACATTTGAATTAATAATTCCATTTCTCACATTCTTAGGTCCGACGCAAGAAACTGTTCGATGAAAATTTAAATAACATGATATTTCTAAATAACAAGACTATGTTATTACAAATGTTTATCTTTCAACAAGATACTATACAACAAATTATGTGTACACAACACATATTCGATTCCCCCGATCTCACCTGCTTGATAATCGATAAAAGTTTTAATTCACTTTTACCAATGAACATTTTTTAATTGTTAAAATATGATGTGCATTACATACATTATGACACAGATTTATGTATGCCAATTACAAGAAAATTCATGACTATTCTTTGTAGAAAAGTTCAAGCGTGTAAGACACGCTGTTGTTCTCTCTGTCGGCGACATCGTAACCGCACTATACGTTCAGAAAAAAGCAATTAAAGAACGGTAACACAATCAACTAGAGAAAAGATGTATGTAATGTATAAAGATATATTATTTACCCATTGCATATGCAAGTTGAATGTATTATTAAAAGGATCGCATGCCGTAATCATACAAATCTTATGCTTTACCTGGGTAGTATATAAGGCAATGGTACACAGAGAGTAACTAAAGAAAATCCGTGAAATTTCCAATTTTGCTGATAATATTATTAAGGCATAACATGAATTGAATACCAAAGCTACGATAGTGTCGTCTATTGAGCCATTGAAAAAAACACGCACGCACAACTTTTCCATTCCTTTCACTGACGAGATTATTTATCATAATATTCCAAATGCGCTAATTTCTTTGAAGACAATTTAATTTTTAGTTTGAGGTATAATTTGTGATAGACCCAAGGGTCTGTAATTTTTGTTTGTTTTATTATAAAAGTTGTATTTGAAAACTGTTTTGAAGGAAGTACCGAATGTTTGTTACGTAGTTCTTCGTTGAGGTTTCTGTCCTTTAATAACAGTTGGCCGGCCTTTTATGTAACCTTTCCTGCGACGCGTTGTCTGAAACATTAATGTCTACCCCCCCATAACTTCAACTACGTCTCCAGATCACATGATGTGATGTGTTTGAAAAGGTAAAACGATACGATAAAAAATCGGAAAATCAAACATTTTTATATTGTGCTTTATGTATCATATAAATAAAATTCTATGATCATAAGATGCTCACCTTTTTACTAACATACGAATTTGCATTGCGTGTAACGACACGGTCGGATATCGGGATTCTTGGTCTATTAAATTCGTCTGGTTTCTTCACCCTGTGAAAATAGATTAAAATCATCTCTTCTTCTTTTACACATTAGGTATATCCGCTTCACAATTTCAAGTAATACCTGTAAATCCTAACAAGCCAATGTTCAGTAGTATAAGCTTCTTCTAAATACGTCAGTTGGAAATTTTTATTACCAATTTCTGCATTGCGTGTACGATCATAACCAAATGGTGATCGATAGTCAATCTTCACTTCGCCGAATCGGTAATAACATAACTTGTACATTAACGAATTCAAGAGGGTAGGAGAACCTTCCGAATCAACACGAAACTCTCCCTTTTCACTGAAATAATCACTTTCACGTATGTCCTGTGGATATTCTCCCTCCGCGATTCGTACCATCCATAGGAATTTATTGACATCATCACCAGAGTATCCAATCATTCCACCAAAAATAACTAATACATAGTCCACATCTAAAGATGTCATGATCTCGTAGGCAGCACTTTCATTTGAGCTCATTGCTTTACCAACCAGAGCTATATGTGAATTATTCCATGTATTATTATCCACGAGTGTAGTTCTGTGTACAATTTGAGAGAAAACCATTAATCGCATATTTTGATGCACAGTATTAATTTACAGATATATAAATTTACCTGTTAGCCATTCCAGCAATTTGGTAACCATAGTCCCACCAACTCATAACTCTGGCATCGGTAGGAGTATTTTGGGCTAGCCAATAATAAGCTTCCCGGAAATCATCCAGTATGGCTCTACCACCGTCATTACTGTACGATGACAAGACAATCGATGGACTAGAATATGCATTGCTTGTAACCCAAGTACAATGCATGGTGAACATCATCATCAGTACAAGTGCGCTGATAACAACCCCATTTCGAAGATTCACACCCAATCCATCCCCATTTCCTTTGGATCGTTCATGTTTCATTCTGCGTAGTTTACCAGCTTTATCATACAATGCCCTGCCGGGGCTCCTCTCTCTTTCTTCTTCACTTTCCTCCTCGCTACCGTCGATACTTCGGTCATTTCTTTCTCCATCTTCCTCCTTGAAGAATAATTCTAGTAGATCGCTAAATGCTACCCCGGCAAGCATACATACAACCGGCGTTAAGGTCAGCATGAGGCGTACCATTACACCAGCAAAATAGACAGCGCTTATAGCATACAGTATAACTGAAAATTTCTCGATATTAATACTACCTCTTTAATCGTTATAATTGATGTAATGATGAATAGATTCACAGAAAAAAAAACTTTTTATTTACCAAAAACACGTTCATCGTTAATGTGCTTAATGCAATACCACAGACCAACAGGGAACGTGGTAACAAGAATGTGCAAATCAAAGAAGAAGCTAAACCATGTTGTAGGTTGATGTTCAGAAACCGATGCTATTATTGGAATATGTATCTTTGCGTATCCAGTGTCCCATAGTGAATAGAATCTTCCACTCCAAGGAGCAACAACTCCAGCGTAGGTCAAACCAATTAGAACCATTAATAAAACACCTGCTGTCACTGCGACTACACCCCCAAAGTATTTCATTTCTGACTTAGTAAGTACAGTTCGTAAGTATCTGAAATAACACAAGTGATAAGGTTCATCCGTTGGTTTTAACGCTGATAATCAAAATAATCAATGAAATGCATTACCTAAGAGCTGCTACGAAAATCAACAAACCGAATACACCTCCAGCTGCCATGTGTTCCGATGTTCTTATCGGTTGAAAACCCACAAATGGTATTTGCATACTCAGTAAAAGTCCCAAAATGTAGAATGTAGTGTAACTTGTAAATAGACGATTACTGAATCGATTCATGACTAACAATGCAAATACATGGAATGGAATTAAATTGATAATGAATACATAGCCACCCCATGCGGAGACCATATAAAAGTAAGACAACGCAGTCATAGAAGCCCAGAAGATAGAGCCAGTTTTTACTGACTTTACCCAAAGATAGTATGTAATTTGTAGGGCAAAAATGGCAATGCCTTCGTTATCATAACTTCCTGCTACAGATCTTGAGATATAACCCGGTACTATTGCGATAAAGCATGCAGCAAACAATCCAGCTCCGGCACTCCATATCTCTTTTGTTAATAAGTACGTAGAAATGGCAGTAAGGCCACTAAAAATTGGAGCTAAGAATACACAAATATCTCTTATATGCACCGGTATATTCAGAGAATGCAATATGTAATGTATTGATCCAGATGTAATCATTAATCCAGGATAAACAGTTCCACCGACGATACGACCCAAAGGGTACCATGCTCTTTCATCGAACCAGTTTAGAAAATTGTAGAACCCATGTTGGACCATGTATGCTGTTGCTCTGTAGTTAAACCTATGAAACGAACAACAGTTTATTTTCAATGCGTGCAGTTTCTTTCTAATGTACTTAAGAAAACTATAAGCTGGTATATAGACAACTACTTTCTCTGCTGCATGTGGTTGGTTATAAAAAAAGTCAAGTAACATACAACAGAGGCACATAACATAATCGGCTAAAAATACTCATAAATTATAAAAACTCTATCCCCACTTGCAGATTAGAGTACAAGATCACGTTTTATTACTCATGCTTAATCAGTCTTCTGTTAATAAATCTCCTTTCGATTAGGAATACTTCATAAAATACGACTAAATAGAGCTAAGGGAATTAACGGAGATCTATCGGTGAAATATTTTAAAAGATAAAAAAAAATACTTACCATGGATCGAATTCATGTATGATACTTTCGAAACGTATAACTGCGAAAAGCCTAGATGCGAATCCAGAGATCCAAGCTAGCAGCAAAACAGTGAAAGTTATAAGAGAACTAAGACCAGCGGCATTTGTTAACGTAGAAGTTTTCATTTGCTTAGACGTTGGTTTCTTATCTGGGAACATGACTTTCTTCGTATTCGACGTGGACGATTTATTTGACAACATATTCCCTTGTCGATTTACGACTGTAATTCTGTTCTATGTCCGTTACTTTCTAGGATACATTTGCCGTAAGCGTATAAACATTTGTTCCGATTCAGACACGTTACAAATCAAGCAGCCTGCAACAAATTACGAAACCCACTAATGCCTAAGCTAGGAGGCTAAGACACGTCAAACGCCGGCTACGTGTTAACCATCACTTCCACAACGAGGTTTCGTACTTGCGTAAGAAATATGGTAGTGAGTAGCTGGGCGGTATGTTCGTATGTCAGCCGAAACTCCGTAGCGCGTCGTTCAATATACGAATGTCGAGAAACTGATTGGTTCCGTTACAACACATGCGATGGTAGACAGTTGACCTGCCAATGAGATCAATTCTATCTCAATACAATATCCGGTCATCGACAACAGCATATTACGACCGAAATCTGAATAGCTACAGGCAATGTAACAGCACGAATAGGGTTGCTTGAAAACGTCATGTCCGCAGTAGCGTTTTTCCTCTCGTTAGCTTGAATCTGCTTGAATCCTAGAAAGTCGTACCACTACCTACGTAACAATTTCCAACAACGTTGAACCGCTAACGTTTCCCGTTTATTCCTGTTGTTATTCTGTTAATAATGGGTCATCAAAAATTATAAAGATATTTTACAAAGATACCAACTGAAGAATTGTTGAAACTGCAAATAAAGAAGTAAACTATACGTTAAAAAGTAGCTCAATGTTTACCAGTAAAGAACGATTGTTAAGACATACTGGAAAAAATTCTATAGGTCGTTACGACTTTTTAAAGCTTTTGGTCACAGAATTTAAAACAACAAAATCTAAAGGTACAGTGTAATAAAAGAAGTTGTATATAAATTTATATGTAGTACGTAATAATTGATTATTTTAATCAACAGACTCAAAGGAACAAGTTTTAGCAAATCTTGCCAATTTCGCGTATGATCCCCTTAATTATGGATACATACGCCAGCTTAGCGTAATCGATTTATTTCTTCACACTTTGTCTGAGGATAATCCAAATTTGATACAGTTTGCTGTTGGCGGCATTTGTAACCTATGTTTGGGCAAGTGTTTATTTAGATTTCATATAATTCTATTTGTTTGTTTGTCTTCGACCGATTGTTGAATAATTCAAAATAACACTTACATTTTAGATCCAATAAATAAGTTGTACATCTTACGAAATCAAGGTGTTCAGTTATTAATATCGTTACTTTCATCACAAGACGAAGAAGTCATACTTTCTGCAATTGCTTGTTTAATGTTCTTAGTTACTAGTGAGTCTAAAGGTGATATTATAGTGCCCGAAGTAATCAAAAGAATATCTGATTTTTCACAGTGTGATAACAGTCGTATAAAAAACTTAGCAACAGTATTTTTACTAGAGCATTATCAAGTTGAAACTAAAGATGACTATATAAAAAATGATTAGGATATCTCAAGCTAACAAAGCTTCATAAGAGATAACATATTTTACATTCGGTTAACATAAAAAGCAAAATGAAGCTAAGAGATTTATTTATTAGCATTTTTAAGAAATACTGTACACGATCTCCTAATGTGTCAAATTCTGCAAACATTTCCAACAGTATAAAGATAGGAGACGAAATTACAATATCTGTACAAATTACACAAGATGATGTATTGAATTTTGCTAAATTAACTGGTGACTACAACCCAATACATACGAATTCTTTGCCAAATCTTGTTCATGGCGCTCTGCTTAATGGTTTAGTGTCAGGAGTCATTGGTACAAAAGTACCTGGCCCTGGAACCATAGTGGTTCAACAAAATCTTAAATTTCCAAACCCATGCTACACAGGAGATAAAATAGAAATAAAAGTACTTGTTACTTCTGTTAGAAAAATAATGAAGTGTGAATATACTTGCATTGCAAATGGAAAGAAGGTAGTCTTAGAAGGAGATGCAAAACTTATGAAAAAGTAACAAAATATATTTTAATGATATATGTTACCGATCAAATTATATACTAAAATATAATAAAAGTACAAACACATAATAAAAGTAATTGAGTACCTGTACTCATCAAAGTAGGTCCTTTTCAATACAATGTGATTGCACTATTATATTATGAAATCTGCTCACCAAGCAGATGTATTCTGACCTACTTTGATTGCTGACATAACAGAATAAGGCACATTTAACACAGGCAGCAGGAATTCAACAGTTTTCATTAAGCTTCGCAAAGTGCTTCAATCAAGTCACTCAAAGGTGAGTATAATTAAATCGATATTCTTCCTATATGTATGTATGTATATATATATATTAAGATATCTTCTATATATATATATATATATATATATATATAGATATATATATATTAAGATATCTTTATTGTCTGGATTATTCTGTAAACTTTCTTAAAATAGTTGCATACAAAGTTATTAATAATGTAATAATGGTGTTTTCCAGAACAGAATGTATTCTGCATATTTGGTATTAGTTCTGTACATAGCATCTGCCTTTGCAGATGATAAAATAATAAATACAAACAGGACTTACGAGATTTCTTCTTCTACTACTACTACTGCTAATACTACTAGTACTACTACTGAGTCACCAATCGGTTGTGTTTGTGGTATTTTTCTAAATGGACAATTTAAGAAAGGTAGTAAAGAACCGCCATTAGGACATCCAGCTCTTTTGTATGATCAAGTTGAATCATTTCCATGCACACCAGCTGGAAATAGACTTTGCAGTAACAAATGTCTGGAAACTGTGAGTTACTTCATCCACAGTGGAATGTAAAAGAGAAACGAAACACTAATTACAAATATTATCTGCAGATTGTGAAATATCTTCCAAATAGTCCTGCAATCTTGTGTGGTTCGATAGATCGTGATTGTTTTAAAGAAAGAGTAAGTTTCGTATTGTCTTTACCTTTAGAAAAGTAATAAAAATAATCTGTTTTATTATATATTAACATGCTTTTTTTCGATAGCTGTATACATGTGAAGTAATTTCTTTTATATAACAGGCATATTTATTCATCAAGAATTGTAAAAGTGGATGGATTAACACAAATCTTTCTGCTGGAAGAGAATACTGCTGTAAGGACGGTACATCATACAAGTGCCCAATGTAGTGAAATACTTATACTCTGTTATGTTTATAATAGTTTTATCTTTTGTATACAGAAAGATTAAATATTAGTTTCAATTAATAAATATTCCTGTATTTCTGCCAGCTGCTCCTTTTTGAACATCCCGCCCCTTGTCTAAATATAGTTTCAAGACCGTCACCTACACTCCATGGAAGAATCAAAGGAATCCAAGATAAATATCTCAAGTGCTATACTATTATTAGACTTTTGAGATCTGTGGTTTCTGTTCCATCCTGTGTATTTTGAAAACAAGAGAGTTCAATCTTTTTTGACATTAGTAAAACTAATTATATATACATAGAGTATGTTGTGGAACCCTAGTACCGTGCTACTGGGTCAAGTTCAAGCATAACCCCAATAACTTAACAGATGACAATGTTAAATTTAAATTGATCAGTTGGCGTAAAACTTATACTTTATAAGCTCTTTAATTCAACGTTTGACAGCAGTTTCATTAAAACGTTGAATAAATTTCTAATTAAGAAATGGAAACAGCACCCTTGTGCACATACTATATGCTATATAACTGTGAAGCATAATTAAATGAGATTGTGGTGTACTGTTAAGAAATTATGTAAAAAGTGAAAGTACTATAACAAAAAGTTCATATTTTAGTGGAAATTATATATATAGAATAATAATAAAATGTGTGCACGACTTTTAGCATGTCCTTTGTGCTCACAACCTGGTTTCTTAACACTTGATGCACTGCGAGCAGGACTGATAAGTGTGGCAACTCGACCTCTTATGTGTCCTGTATGTAATGAAGTATTGCTTGGCATAGATAAACTTACTATTCATTTATTCAGTCATAGTATCAATTTAACTGGTAACACTGTAGAATCTTCAAAAAGTATAAATGTTACACACAGTGGGAATTCAATGACTGCACATAATCTGCAAGGCACCACTTTTCATGAATGGAACACATCTAAGACAGAAATTGCGGAGGTATTCAAACTGCCAGAAGATAATGCTGTAAAAATTCAAGCTGGTGCAGATTCTCATAAGAATCTACGAACCATAAAAAACAAAGTTACAATTGTAAATACAGGAGCTTGTATGCAGAATCAAAATTTATCTACAAAAGGTACGCCAGAAATGACATTCTTATTGAATCAAGCTAGTACAAGTGAAGAAGCTAGTAGGTTTCATGAACCTCAAGAAGGCAGGAATATAACACCAGAATTGTGCAAAACTCCTTCAGATATATCAACTGAAAGTATGAAATTAAGCTATGCCAGCCAGTATTACAGCAATGTCGATCATAAGGATCTGAACTTATTACAAAATGATAACCAAGTGGATCATGAAAATATAGAGACATTGAAACATTGGATTCAAGAGCAACATTATGAACAAACGTCTACAAGACACATAGCATCCAGGGACATAAAGAAAACAAATAGCCTTACCATAGGGACTGTGGAATCTTGTAGCAATGAAGGGAATACAACAAACAGCAACATGCTTATTACAAAAAATAAGGACAATCGTTTTCCAACATATGACTCATATGTTAGTTTAGTATCAGATTGCAGTAATACACCATTGGAAAGGTGTCCTAGTAAAAAAAATGAAAAGAACGATCCACCTATCACAGATGAGAAAAACCAAAATGAAAATGTAAGAGACGAAGAGATACTGCCTCACTTAAAAGTTTTCAAAGCTTTAGTGGTAAAAGAAAAAACTGAACGATGCAATATATGTGGATTTCATTTCCCTGATTATAATATATTGCTTTTGCATAAGCAATTGGTCCATATGATTGATGAAAAAAATTTGAACGTAACTCCTGAGAATCCTCTTAAAAATTACTCTTGTCATTTATGCTCTAAAATATTCAAAATGAGAGGTAGTTTAATGGTTCACATGAGAGTAGCGCATATGGGATATCATTTAGGTAATTCATTATTGTTATGTTACACAAAGATTATTTTGTAAGTATTGACAGATTAAGTTTTCTAGGTTCTCTACCCAAAGATGGACAAGTGGAATTAATATTTAATGAAAATGGATACAGCTGTCCAACATGTAGTAAAAGGTTTAAAAAGGTAAGCAGCTACAGCTCTGAATAAGTTTAAGTACATTGAAATTAAATCATATGTAAGACTGAGTGCACTTTAATCACTTTTCGTTTTAGGAACAGCATGTTATACAGCACTTAAAGACTCATGAAGCCAAACAATGGGAATGCGATGTATGCAGTAAAATGTTTACAACAAAATATTTTTTAAAGAAGCACAAACGATTACATTCTGGTGAAATGCCTTACAAATGTAACATTTGTAATAAAACCTTTACCTTCCAACAGTCGTATCACAAACACAGACTTTACCACAAGGACGACAAGCCACATACATGCACAACTTGTGGTAGATCATTTAAGGAACTCTCTACTTTGCATAATCATGAACGTATTCATACAGGAGAAAAACCTTTCGCATGTGAAACATGTGGTATGTATCGCTTTGTAAAGAAACTTTATAACACATGCTGCTACAAATCCCTTTTCTATATAATTGTGAAAATACAAAATAATGCAGGTTTGAATTTCAGTTACTACTAATGAATTAACACGTGTTCTTTTGCTGTAAATGTGTTTATAACATTTATATGTGTTATAAGTTTTAACCAGATCAGGTAAACCTTTCTATGCATTCAGATTGTAATCATAAGTAATAATTGCATAGTAATGTGGGTAACTTGATAAGTGTGTCAGTAATATTCCCTCCTTTTTAGGAAAATGCTTCCGTCAACGTGTCTCGTATTTAGTTCATCGTAGAATACATACAGGTGTTATGCCTTATAAATGCATAATGTGCGGAAAAAGTTTTAGATATAAGGTATGTTCTGAATGAACCATCCATAATTTGGCTTTTAATTAAAAGCATTTGAATTGTGTCTTATAGGTAAGTCAACGAACTCACAAGTGTCCAGCACAACTTTCAGGAAATAAACATCAAGCAAGCAATTTGGAGCAGAATTTAATATCACTCTCAGATATACAAAATATAAACAACAAATCGTGTCAAGGTCAACAGGAGCCCTTTGAAAAAAATGAACCAATGTTACATGTTGAAAATAACGAAGAAAATAAGTATGTACTGGTGATTAATAATCAGGGTCAACATTTATTGACAAAAGAAATTGACACTGTCAATGCTCAAGGAAGTAAAGAACAGAAAGTTGAAGAGTATGGAGAAATAAACAACGAACTCGGAGGATTAAAACATTTATGGGACTCCAACATTCCTAGCAATACTGTATTTAAGAAGTCAACAGAAACTTCGCGGAAAGCGCACTCAGAGAATGAAAAGTCAAGTCCACAAGATACAAATGACTTTTTTTCAATGGTAATGTCACCACTGGAAAATACTATTTCCTCTCCGACTGCTGAAATGGAACACTTACGAGTATCATCTCCTATACAAAAGCAAAACATACTAGAATCTTATGGCAACTTCAAAAGTAATGACAGTGTGCAGATGAGCATAGTTAATACAAACGTGGAAGAGAACTTTAATATTGAAAATAATGTTACAACCACCTTGCAAACTATAAATGAGGAATCCTTGAAACAATTGTTGTATGGAATTCAGGAGAAATGATTAAGAATTTTAGCTGTCATGCGTGCAGAACGAAAATTCTGTCCTTTAGGAACGAATAGATGTTACAGAAACACATACTGCATGAACAATGTTAACAATATCAACAGAATTCTTGTCATATACCAAGTAGAAAACGTGTAAGTTTGTTTTGTAAATAGTCCCGTAGTAGCGGAACGTCCCAATAAAAATCGCACTTTGAACGGTATACATATAATTTAACAGTTATACTTATCTTCGTAATTTAATTCCCATATAACGTCGTAGATGCACGATACATGTTAAAAACGAATTCCTAATTCACGTCGCGTTGATAGAATTTCTTGCTTCAACATTGTTATAAAATAAAATGTTTCGGGCGCCGAAGATCATCTTTTATATGAAACGAAGCCGCGATATACTGCTGATGCCCGATTGGCCAAGAAATAGCGAATAGTCGTCATCCTCCAATCACCGTTGAAACTCTTCATGCCATAGCTATATAGAGAAACGCACGTGTGCGGTTGGATTGACTGAAACAACCTGCATCGTGTATAATCCTTGGTCGAGATATCTCGTAGCAGACGACGCTCGAATCGACTTGACAGCACACTCCGTATTTTCACGTGTCCCGTCGCACATCGCATTGCGTAACTGGAATCCAACTTCCAGGGAGGAGCTCCCTTTTTCGGTGAGTAAATATTTTCCACTAAAGTCCGAAGTTAAAGCGAATATCAAATGCATGTAGTACGTACGGCGGTGAAGCTAAAAAACTGAATTGTGTGTTTGCCAAACACAGCTGATTCACCCGCAAGCTGTTTTGACACAGCTTGGGAAGTAGTTTTCATTTATCAACGGCCAATTGGGCATTGGCAAATGAGATTTTCAACCAATAGTAATTGATACGTGTTCATTGTAATTAAACAGTAGAATCAAAACTTTCACATCTGTTACGACTTCGATAATTATCAAGTCTGGAGTATGTTTTCGTCGAACGTTGAGGGAGTAATAAAACCTTTATTTCTTTTTGTTTACTATAATCGAATACATACAGTACAGTGCCAGAAGTAATTACCTTCCGTTTATTTCGTTGCCGCTGTTATTGAATGTTTCATTTTTAACATACGTGTAATCAGTTGATCACGAACAGGGATTGCAAAGGTTCTAGTGAAAAGACAATACATATAACATATTTTTGTGACGAAGTTGATAGATATATTCCATATATATTCGGAAGAAAAAGACATGCTTATTTCCATAGTGTTTATAGATAGTTGAACTACAAGTAGGAAAAAGAACAATCATCTAATGAGTCATTGTATGTATTCGTTATGACGCTCTATATTGAAAAATTGATTTGTCTTATTGAATTCTGTTCCATTCTTGTCGATAAGTGCATATTTCGCATTTAATCAACAGCCATTAGGGTTACAGTAAATAAATACTGGAGTAGAATCTAACGAATCGATTGTGTATGTAGCGCGAGTTTTATTCGGCAATACTTAAGAGAACACTACGAAAACGTAATCTAAACGTTCAAAAAACGTTGCCAACTCACATCCTCGCAATTGTTTGCGGCTAATTTTACAGTGTTGACGAAGGCTGAAAAGCAGCGTTGAAAATTTTAAAAAAATCGCAAGACGGTCATTCGCGCCGGTTTCGCTCGTGCTGCGTTACTCGTTGCGTTCGGGTTCCACGCGGCTGCCGGGTTTTAGAACGCACCTACGTTGATTCCGTCGTCCGTGACGTTTCCCGATGGGGGCGGAGCATCCTCCAGCTTCCCAATTCTAACCAACCCGCTCCCGATAGCCGTCGCATTCCGCTGATTTGCCTCAGTGTGCCTCGGCAGTGCGTTCGGTGTGTTTTTTTGGTGTGTGCTTGTGCACATAGCCGCTCACCACGTACTTACGTGCGTGCGCGTGAATCCATTCCCTGTCGAGTGTAACGAGAAACGTCGTGCTTGTAACAATTCACCAGGCGAGAAGACATTTTCCTCGCAATGCCCTGGGCATACTTTTCTGACATTCAGGTAATCGAATCTGTAGCTGATACGTTTTTTGGTTTTCTTCGCTTCTTCGGAAGGGTCCTGCATTTCCAAGTGGGATTCTCTTTTTTTGGAGGACCTCAACCTGAGGTCACAACGGCACCGAGAATGGAGAGACGAAAAGAGAGAAGGAGATGGAGAAAGAACTCGTCCTCCATTACTTGCTCGCAAGCAAATGGTGGTTTGCTCACTTACGAGTCTTTGTTACAATCATTTTCGCCTTCTGTCGGGTCCTTAAGGTGTATTCACTCAATTCGTGTCTTTGTCGCAACCCGAGTAATGATAGTATGTCTAGAAAAAATTTGATTATGTCAACGGCACGATTTTATATTGTTTGCGATATTATATACGGACAGCAGTTGTAGTGTTTGTTATGATTCTCTGGGTTCGTTACTATCTCTTTCACTGTAGAAGAAAACATTAATTGCGCATCACCTCGGTTGTATTATTTAGTCACGCTCCTTTTATTCAAGTGCGCATCGATTTACGTATTTAACTGTTAATGTTTTTTTGCTTTTTTTTTTTATAATCCATTCTTGTCAGCAATATAATGCCGATTTTTTCCAACATTTTGTTCTTGACTGACATTTGTATGAATTTGTTTATTTTATCGTTAGTTATGTTCGCATTATCGAGCGATCGAGTTTTTCATTTGGCCATAAAAGTAATTACTTTCACATAACAAAGACTATTTTTTTTCCTTTTTAATCTTTTTCTTGTCTACTTTGTTAACTGTCTACACCCAAAGGATTATTAAACTGAAAAATAAACGTGTTACAAATACGAGTTGATATTTTCATATTATTCCACCATTTAGGATATGTGTATATGTATTGTTTCATGTAAAATTAACGAATATTGCAAGTTTCTTTTTTTATCGTTTTTTTTCATACTATATTACTTATCATTTGATATTGAAATGTATTGTTTGCCTCGATTAATTCCTATTCTATCTATACAATTATCATTTATATATCAAATTGGTGTTCTGTGTTTATATAAATCACTATTACATAAACATGCCAGGCATAAAAACATCTCTCATTTTACACATTATAATTATTAATTTCAATTCGTACTCCATAAATGGACAGCTCTCGTATCTATTTATATAACATTTCTATTATTTCACCTTTGTTAGTAATGTTGTTACATACGAATTATTAATGTATATAATTTTGGTCTATCCCAGTCTCAATGTAGATGTGTTTTATCTGTAATGTATTAGTTTATTTTTGTTTGCTTGCAGACAGAATAGTGGCATGAGTCAATTAATCTATGGCAGATCAACAAGATCAGTTGTCGTCCGGGGGGTCTGTAGAGACGGCCAGTGCTTCAGCAGACACCTCTAAACTTAGGGGGCAGAGCTCTAGCAGTGGAAGCAGTGGTTATAGAAAACGACAGAGTACTGGTACAATTCCAGTTACTGTGGAAGAAAAAAGACGCAGACAAACCATTGGAGACCCACAACCATCTCAAGTTTTTAATAACACATCCTCGCACAGACGTTCGACTGATTCTTCCAAAGCTGAGAGCAGAGCAAGAGGTGAACGTAAAAGTCATGGCAGTGGCTTAGAATCCTATCTAGGTAATTGTCGTAGAGTGAACATTTTTCTTAAACGTTTTATTTTACTAATATAAATCCTATAATCTAATTGATATTAGTAAATACCAAGTAAAGTATTCCTTTTTTCAAATAATGCAAGAATTTTTGTGAATTTCACATTTATATTACAGACACTGATTGGAAGCCACAGAATAAGGGACAGCAATCAAGCTACAGTATTGGTAGTAACTCAAGAGTTCGTAGTGCAGCAAGAACAAGTTTGCCAGAGTTGAATTTAACGCCTATCGATTGTGTGGCTTCGCGGACGCGTTCTCGTACGCCACAACATTCGCAAGCCATTTCACAAGGACATAATAGTTTTGATTTGTCGCTATCCGGTGGATACGCTAGTAGAAAACCATCAACGTATAGCGACTTGGTACCAACGTCAAGTGCTACACCAGTTACTAGTCATCCATCTACATCCAGGGGAAGAGGAGGTTAGTTGGTTTATCCTTTGCTCTTTGAAAAGTATTGGTTGCAATGATATTGTGATGTGTGAGTTGCGTGAATACATTTCGTTTTAAGATTGTTTCAACCGGCTGTCCCTAAAATATTCTATTAATCCACAAGCTTAAAAGAAATTTGTGACAAGTATAATATATAAATTCCCAGTGTAATAAAATGACTAATAATTAATTAAGTACAAACAGGGAATACTAAACAGTTGTTCATTTGTTTGATTGACTTTGCTTGCATGTTTTACATTATATTTGAGAAACTATGCAGAGAAATGTGGTGTAACTTATGGCCCAAGTGAGATACCTGTTTAATAAAACTTTTGTAATTAGTTCAAAAGTATTATTTTTACTATATTTACAATGAATATTTAAATATCTGTCCAGTCTTTCGATTAACTTAATGAACACTTTTATGTTTATATGTAAAAATTTATTTTTATTTTCATGTTAGTATTCTGTGAAAGACCATTTATTTTGTCCTAAATTAAATTCAAACACAAACAGACTAAACCAAAGTTAACACAATAGTCTCTACAAGAATGTGTCCACTCGCAAAATTGTTATCCTACATGAATAATATATTTTTAAAAAGGATGTACAACATATATTTTAAACAACTTTCAAATTATGCTCCAATGGCGGATAAAGTTATGAAGGTGTTATTTCTAAACTTATGAGTAAAATTATTGAACAGTAAACGATCAAAATATTTTGAGTGTAAAAATGAATTAATACAAAATTACTAATATAATTTGATCTAGATATACTTATAATAAACAATATAAAAAGTCAGAACAATAAAATACAGGGTTCCAACATTAGTTCTGTATGGCAATATAACACGAATCTAGTGTTACACATAATTCAGTGTCACGGTCAGTTGAGAAAGCCCTCCTTACTCATGTATGATAGCATCGTGTTTTACAACCTTCGTTTATTGAGACAGTAGGCTAATGAAAATTGGATAGTGGAAAAGTTAAAATAGGCTTTTTGATTGAGAGATATCTTAAAGTTACAAAAAAAAAGCAAGTGTTACCAAAATAAGAGTCATAGATCAGACTGTATCATTAGGCCTGAGGATGAGCGAATGTCTGGAAGGATTTGTGTCTGCTGTCAAAGCACTTTTTCCAATATCAACACAAACGTATCATCAAGAAGGTAAGCCTAAGGAGTACACACTTCGTACTACATTTTTCTTCCCCTTATTTATTCTCTTACAAGTTTGTGAGTAGATGTCTCTTTAAAAGGAAATTGTCAAACTCTTTTTGAATCCGCTCTATAAATTGATTCCCCGTATCCACATGCAAGTATTATTATATTTCATTGTTAGGTCGAATTGTTTTTGTCAGATTTTATTTATTATGCATGGTATTAATTTCTCCAGTCTACTTAGTGAAATATGGTTCTGGTAACTACACTCTATTACAGTTTTCCAATGATCAAGAGTTTCAAATGACTAAAATATGATTTAAATGTTTCACTTGTTAAAACTTATACAGTTAAAATTAAAAGTTATATGTTTTTGAGTTGCAAATACTTTAGTTGTGTATACTATATGAAGGTGAATGATACATAACAATGTAATGTTCAATTAGAGTAATGTCTAACTAAACATGTATACACATGCATAAAAGGGGACTGGTGATGTGTTGGCAAATATTTTAGTATACATGTATCAAAATTATAACATGATATATCACTAAAGAATAGGGTTATGTCGTGTAATAGTTTTTCAACTGGTTACACATCAAGAAGCTGCTTTGCCAGTGAGTAAAGCAATAATTGTGCATATTACTTAATATCCAATCTAAATATGCCAAACAATATGCAAATATAAATTGCATAAAGTGTGTGCAAAGATGTTCGGGACGTTACTTTTCCAATTACATAAACAACAAAGATTGCATCTGCATACATAATACTTAAGTTTATGCAATTTAAAATGAGAATTCTGTTCGGTGAATTACTTTGAAAAGTTTAAATTGTTTAAAATTTGTTATTGTAAGCATAATAATAGAATTGAGTAAAAACAAAAATTAAAACAATTGATTGGTGGACCAATCGTGCCTTTTTATGGTGTATTTAACACATGAAATTTTTAAATAAGATTCCAAATGTTGCTGCTAATATAAATTTGGGACACGTGAAAATAAAATCATTTATGTGGATACTTAGTAATCGTGTTGGAAATGATATAAAGTTTATTTTTTTATGAAGCTTAATACAAATATGTAGTTCCACCTATCCAATGCATAATTCGGTACTAACTAGATTTCTTATACACACTTCTTGGTACAATTATATGATCTTAATATATTGCAATAATTCTATTATATCTAATTTGTACCACATGCAATTGTTACTTCTTACTGCTATGTTTGTTTGTTCCACGTTATTGCTAATTTAACTGACTATAAACTTACACTTGGGTTGAATATAGTTCTAAGCAAAAAGAAATTAAAGTATGTGTGATACTCCTAGTACAAGAAAGCCAAATCCATTCTGGGAAATGTAATTAGTATAATAATCCGTGTGGTTAAATACATATATATACATACTCACAAAGAAATTTGGTGCTTGAACACAATGTAGATTGCACAAAGAGCAATGTAAATACTGTATTATAAATGTTTCTGAATATTAAAATTACGAAAAACTTTGATTTTTGTAATTCAATGCATAATAAAATATAATTAACAGTATACATATATTTATATTTCAATATGCACTAGAAATATTGAAGTGTTAGTGTTTTTCTTATTGTTGAAAGTAGTAATGACCTCTGGCAATAGTAATATTGCAAAAAAATTTGTAAAAAGTCATTGCAAATATGTACAACACTGTAATCATTCTTTCCTAAAATAATCTAACATTGCATGACTGTAACGTGTCTTTCAATATTTTAGGTTCGAAATCTCACAGTGGTGCGACCTGTGCAAGTAGCAGCACGAGTAGTCAAGTTTTGGGTGTGAAGTCCAGCATCAGAGTGGGTAACGCAGCCAGCAACTCTGTGGAGAGTGGTGGGGGGGCGTTGGCACATGACGGGGCAGGCACGAGTGGCATCACAACAACAGCCACTGCCAATCCACCTGTGTCTGCCGCCGCCACTGCCAACCCTACACACCCTCATCCTACGCACAAGCACTTATTGCGGTCTCGCGCAAAATTCTCCAGCGAGCAATCTAAAGAACTGCCAACTAGTAACAAGAATTCAGGAAAACATCATAAAAAAGACTCCACAACGGGCACTTGTTCGAGTTCCAGGTAATGAGATTTACATTAAAATTTGTACTAATTTTGTAATGCTTTCTAATAATTATACTTGCGTACAATTTTAGACATCGCTCTTCATCACGAGCGCGAAAAGCTGTGGTAGAAGGCGGTGCTGGAGGAGTAGCCAGTGTGATGTCAGGGACTGAATCTGTGACTAACACTGTTACACCATCATCTGTCTCATCTACGGTTCCTGGTAATCAATTAGTAACTACAACAGGTGAGGACGAATCGGCGTCTCCTGCTACATCTGCCATTGGTAAACTTTACATTTGTCAATGTTCTTTGGAATGGTTTAAAGAAATTTTCTATACATTTTGTGATAATGATTTAATTCTGATTTGAACAATCAGCAAGTGGAGGACCGTCTGGAATGTCAGGTACGCCAGGCGACAGTGAAAGCGATGATGGTGAAGTTGGAAGACTCCAAGCATTGTTGGAAGCTAGAGGCTTGCCCCCTCATGTATTTGGTGCATTAGGACCACGAATGCAACACTTGTTAAACAGAAGCATGGGTGCAAGTTCTGGTACAGTTACTTAGCATTATAACCAAAGAAATATTGGAATTTCCATTTTTATATCCAATAAGCATAATTCCTACCTGCTCGTATGTTTTATTCCTCTTATATTACTTCGGTTTCAGCTGCCAAAGCACAGCAGCTCTTGGCTGGTCTACAAGCTGTTGATGATGAAGGAGAACAATTACAAGCTGTGATTGGAATGGGCGAAATTCTTGTGATGGGAAATGAAGACACGTTGACTGGTTTCCCAGTAAAACAAGTGGTTGCAGCTTTAATTAATTTGCTCGGAATAGAACACAATTTTGTGATAATGACGCATGCCTGTCGTGCTCTTACTTACATGATGGAAGCATTACCACGATCGTCTACTGTCGTGGTTGATGCTGTTCCAGTATTTTTACAAAAGTTGGAATCTATTGAATGTATGGACGTAGCGGAACAATGTTTGACAGCATTGGCTATGCTTTCGCGCAGACACAGTAAAACTATTTTACATGCGGTATGAGCAACGTTAGTTTATTATATGAAATTCATATCTTGACTGGGTAGAGGAATTCATACTTGTGTTACATCTTTTAGGGTGGAGTTTCGGCCTGCTTGAAATTTGTTGACTTCTTCAATATAACAGCTCAACGAGCTGCATTAACAATTACAGCAAACTGCTGTCAGAATCTTCATCCCGATGATTTTCACTTGGTGATCGACAGCTTGCCTTTATTGACCAGCAGGCTGACAAATCAAGATAAGAAAAGCGTCGAGTGTGTCTGCCAAGCATTTAGTAGATTAGTCGATAGTTTTCAACACGATCCTGTAACTTTACACAAAATCATAAACGCGGAACTTCTACAGAACTTACAGCAATTGGTAAGAACGATCATCGTATTCATTCTAATGTGACTCAAGTTTTACAGTCCACGCATAAGAATACTCATGTTCAGTACTTTGTTTTATACTATAGCTTATGATAACGCCACCTGTCAATAGCATTGGAAATTTCATAACAGTGCTAAGAATGCTCTCTGTGATATCAAATCGCTGTCCTGATCTGGCGCAGTTGCTGCTGCAACAAAATATAGCTTTCACATTAAGTTATCTCTTAACTGGATCTCTGGAAGTTAAGACAGAAGACGTCGAGCTTGTGCCACGTTCTCCACAAGAGTGGTTTGAAATCACTTGTCTGATTGAAGAACTGATGCCTCCATTGCCAACAGATGGTATATTTAGTGTAAATAGTTTACTCGAAAGGACCAGTAGTCAACAAGAAAGCGTACATTGGGAATGGCGTGACGAAAGACATTGTTGTCATCCATTTAGTACTATCGACTCTAGAATTATCGAGGTACTGTTTATCATCATTAACTTAATGGCGATGAATCGAATAGCCTTGTAATACATAATCCTTTTTACAGATGGCGTTTCAGAATGGTGAGGATGAAATTTGTCTTTCCTCGTTAGGACGAACGTATACAATAGATCTGACTGTGATGAAACAAATCAATGAGGATATTGGAATAGCGAGGAACATTTTCCGTAGAGTGAACACTCATCCTGCAGAGGGAAAAAGCCCTACTTGTTCATCTAGGTAAATATTTTAGACACGTGTCCGTAAATCAACGTAAAATTACCTTCAAGCGAAACTTTGTTGCATTATAAAAATATCTTTTGCAGTATGGATGTTGTACCTCCAGTGATCGAAACGAATGAATGGCTAGTATCTTTCATTCGAACTTTATTCTCTGTACTCTATGAAGTATACAGCAGTTCTGCTGGACCCGCTGTGAAATGTAAATGTCTTCGAGCTCTTTTGCGTATGGTCTATTATGCTTCAACCGATTTACTCAAGGTAAGAACAAAGCAATAGCGATGAGATTAAAGTTTCCTGTAACGTGTACTGTTTAGATAAAAATGTTCAATTTGATGTTAATAACGCAGGACGTTCTGAAAAACCAAGTAGTATCGTCGCACATAGCGGGTATGCTGGCGTCGCAAGATTTGCGAATAGTAATCGGCGCTCTACAGATGGCAAGTATCTTGATGAAAAGGCTGCCGCAAGTGTTTGGAGTTCACTTTCACCGTGAGGGTGTGTTGCATCAAATACGTCAACTAGCTGATCCCGAAGTACCTCTTGGCGTTTCACCACCTAAGTGCCCTTCTGGTTAGTAATAGCATCCGCGCATAATTACGTTATTACGTGTTTTAACAAAAAATATCTGAAAATACATGAGAGGTTTTATATGTTATTAGGTACATCATTACCAAGCCCACAACCAGGTCCGTCTAATACACCGCTTTCTTCCACCACAGTGTTGTCTTCTAGCAGTGCCACATCTCCGATTGCCTCTCCGTCAACGAACGGTAACATATTATTTGGAACAATCGCGACGACTTATCAGCTTAAATCGAATCTTACCGCTTCGATGGAATCACATACCAGAAACGAGTTAAATTCAGCGGTGGACGATGCGAGTACGCCGCAAAGTGCTCACTTGTAAGTATTCGGTTCTAAGGCCATTAATGAGTATTATAAGAGTAATAGGTGTTTATAAAATCCATCTTACTTTCAGAAGAATTGGAGACGTGTTGAAGCGAAAACGGCAGAACAAGAAAAGTCGATTCTCTAGGTTAGGTGGCGCGACCCCACAACAAGCTCAACAACCGGAATCACTTTTCACCGGCTTCGCGCCTAAGAATAATCGTTTTTTGGGAAATCTTAATCCAGCTAGATGGGGTCGGAAGTCGGCGTCTTCGAGCGCGACGAGCGATAAACGAGACTCGAGTTCATCCGCAAGCTTATCGAAACCGCCGAGTAACTCGAGTTTGACCGGTGGTAATCGAGATAAAGCGAAAGCGTGGGTGCGCGAACAGGCTGCTCAGTTCTTGGCGCGATACCAAGATGATGCACCCTGTACGCATCCTGCATTGACCGTCCTTGCACGGCTTACGGCCGCCATACAACGGTTGCAATCAAATGTAAATACATATGTCATTTATTTATTGTTTGCGAAAGTTAATCGGTATTTAATTGTTAATGAATAATATTAATAAATTGCTTTGTAGGAATTGGAAGAAATGTTCTCAGCTCTTACGGAATTACGAGACATAGTTCTTGAAAGTGATATATCTCCATTTGAAATGAATTATAGCGGTCTCATTAAAGCACTGCTCAACTACCTCACTACTACCGACGCTCCTGGTAATCGTTACGATCGTCTTCGTATGTTCTGGAAATTATTTGCGGAGTCTACCGTGAGTAATAAATTGATGCGCTATTTCCTTTTCTTTTTGCATTTAACGGATAAATTAATTCTTGTAACTATTCCCCCTCTAGGTACAACAAGAAAATAATATTGTGGACTTTAGTCCTGGAGCATTTGGTGCACTAGTAGCAAAGCTAAACAGTTGCGTTGCACAATTGGAACAATTCCCAGTGAAGGTTCACGACTTGCCGGCAGGATCTGGTGCTGGGCGCGGAGGCACTAGTGCTCTCAAGTTCTTCAATACACATCAGCTTAAGGTATGCTAGAGTTTGTTTTTACAAACATGAATATTACTATTATATCATGATGTTAATATTGATGTAAAACGTTTCTACACAAATGTTTACGCAACTGCTTTCAGTGTAACCTTCAGCGGCATCCAGATTGCAATAATTTAAAGCAGTGGAAAGGTGGTACTGTGAAAATAGATCCACTTGCATTAGTACAAGCAATCGAACGATATTTAATGGTTCGAGGATACGGTAGAATACGAGATGCGGAGTCTATGGTCAGCGACGACGACAACAGTGAAGATGACATAGATGATACTTTGGTAAATAGTTGCGCTGAGTTTCGGATTATATTTAAGTATCGAGCATATTTCCAATTAATTATTTTTCGTATTTACAGGCAGCAGTAGTAATAAGCCAAGGGTCAGCGAAGCATAAACTTCAATTTTTAATCGGAGATGAGGTGCTACCTTTCAATATGACGGTATACCAAGCTGTCAGACAATTTGGTTGTTCCGGATTGGACCATTCTGAAGCAGAAGCCGACAGTGAACCACCACTCGGCCATGATGCAGTGTGGGTTCAAACACACACAATTTATTACAGGTATTTTTATATTTCGAATTAACCGTACTTTTCTCGTTGCTGTAACTTCCTGTAACGATATGATACGTGTAGACCTGTACCAGAGGAAGAAGCTGCGACATCGCCAAAACCAGGTTCTAGTTCTCAGGGTAGTAGTCGGAAAGGCAAAGGGAAGAGTACAAAGATCAGTTCGAAAAGGAAAGAGGACAGTTTATGGCTCGAAGGAACGATACCTCCACAACGGTGCCCACTTACTCCTTATCTGTCGCCGGTCTTGCCACCGTCAGTTACTATCGTTGATGCTTCACTGGACGGTTTATGCCTACTGCGCCTTCTGCATTCGTTAAATCGTCACTGGGGTGTTTTGATGCCTCATCTAAAGAGTACAAGCTTGCTTTCTCCGCAGGATTTCATAAATAATAAAATAGCCGCGAAAGCGAGTAGACAGCTACAAGATCCTTTGGTGATTATGACTGGAAACTTACCTTTGTGGCTGCAACAGATTGCCACAGTCTGGTTGGTATTGAAGATAATTTTGGTCTTATTTAAATTTCTATGCAAAGATTAATTATATAATCTCCGTTGGTTTTGATAGTCCGTTCCTGTTCCCATTCGAGACAAGACAATTGTTGTTGTATGCGACATCGTTTGATCGAGACAGAGCGTTACAACGGCTTTTGGATTCTGCGCCAGAGTTGTCAGGATCGGACAGTCAGGAACGTGTTACACCGCGTTTAGAAAGGAGGAAGAGAACAATATCGAGAACCGATATTTTGAAACAAGCAGAGCAAGTTATCCAAGACTTAGCATCTAGCAAGGCTTTGCTCGAAGTGCAATATGTCAACGAAGTTGGTGTCTCATTGCACAGTAATATTCTTTACGTATGGTATTTAATGGATATTTCTACACGTTATATGTTTTGTTGCAGGTTGGTACCGGCCTTGGTCCAACTTTGGAGTTTTATGCTCTAGTCTCACGTGAATTGCAACGTGCGGATTTGGATCTTTGGCACGGTAGTTCGAATGCCGGCGAGTCAGAATACGTTAATCCTTCGCACGGATTATTTTCAATGCCAATCCCATGGAATACTAAGGTGTCCCACTTAGCGAAACTGAAGACTAAATTCAAATTTCTTGGAAAGTTTATGGCTAAAGCGATATACGATTCAAGAATGGTAAAATTCTGCCAATATAGTATATATATACGTTTAAAACTCGAATAAAGGTCGTATATTCTTACTTTTTGTTTCACAGTTGGATTTACCATTCAGCTTAACATTTTATCGTTGGTTATTGGGAGAGGAGCATACCTTAACGTTGGCAGACTTAGCATACGTATGTCCCGATGTACATCGAACATTAAGCAAACTGCAAGAAATAGTTAGGCAGAAGGAGGAAATCGAGAAGGACCAGATACTAAGGCCACACGAGAAAGCACAACTGATAGAATCATCGAGCTTAGATGGTTGTCCGATCTCAGAACTTGGCCTTGTTTTCGAATTACCGGGTTATGAAAACATCGAATTAAGAAAAGGCGGAAGCGAGATACCTGTTAATATTTACAATTTGGATCAGTACATTAAGGTAAATTGTCTATTAAATCATTTGGGAGGCTCTGTTGGCCCTGTTATTATTAAATGTTCCATCGTAATGTTATTTTGAAGCTGGTGGTACATTGGTTCCTGTACGAAGGAGTCTTCAGACAAATGGAAGCATTTCGCGAAGGTTTCGAGTCGGTATTTCCGCCGTCACAGCTAAGACTATTCTTTCCTGAGGAACTGGAAGCTGTGTTTTGTGGACATGCACAAACAGGCGGACAATGGGACGTCAAGACACTGCTCGAATGCTGCAGAACCGATCATGGCTATACACCAGATTCTCGAGCTATTCGATTCCTATTCGAGGTCATGTCAAAGTACAACAGCGAAGAGCAAAGGCAATTTATTCAATTCGTCACGGGTTCGCCGCGATTGCCAGTTGGAGGTAAATTTATCCATTATCTTGTTCTGTTCAGTGATGTTCTCTTTCGAATTGATATTAATATAATTGTATTTATGTTTGTTTAGGTTTTAAGAGTTTAACGCCACCATTAACAATAGTGCGTAAAACTTTCGATCCGTCAATGAAAACAGACGATTTCTTACCATCCGTAATGACATGCGTTAATTACTTAAAACTGCCCGACTATACAACATTAGAAATAATGCGGGAGAAATTGCGAATAGCAGCACAAGAAGGACAACATTCATTCCACCTTTCCTAGAAACGGATGGAAAACCGGCGCGTCATTTGCCCTGTTGCAATCGCATTGCCCAGGTGGAGACCAATTATCCAAACACCATTTAAAATACTGAAAAAAGTAATAGCTGCGTTTTATTTAAAACAACTCCACAATTCGCGATTTTGCACTTTCTATGAAATTTTAAAAAATTCTCGTTCTTTTGACGTTACAAAGAATATTACATTCAAAATAAATCCCCTGATTTGGTCTTTTATCATTTTGCTTATGAATTTTTCGATTGTAATATATTTTAATCAGATGAAAAGTGCAAAAATGATATTACCCCGACTATATATATATATATTTATGTATATATGCAACTATATATATATATATATATATATATATATATATATACGAGTTTCCTCTGATGGTATTAAAATGAACCAGGTATAGCCCGTGGAAAGCAGCCTTGTTCTAGGAAACTTGTCTTTGATGTGTTACAATAATTAATAAAAGTTGTAAATATAGTTTAATACACACAAGTCTATATAAATACTTTATATGATAGTAAACAAGAAAAATGATATTGCTATAAAACTCTATACCAATTAAAATATAATTTCGCCCAAGGGGACGTTTATTAGAACATAAGTAAATTTTATATCAGTGGTGCATTTAAGCATCGCCATACATCGCCAATCCCAATTGCCTCAGAATTTAACGAGAAGTCTCATGAGTTAAAGGACGCAGTAATGAAAGGAAAACGAAAAAAGGCAAATATGCGCTACAAGAGGCAGTCAAGTAGCACATGTTTTATTATCCATACAATAACAAATATTTCCGAATAGTAATAGCGTGTCTTCTGTACATCGTTTTGTTTGCTAATCGATCTCTTCTTTTTTTTGTGTGTTCGTTGCTTAATTTTTTCAACGTTCAATGCGAGCACTGCGCGATTTTTACGTGCAACACTCTCCTATATTTAAGTTTATTCGATGTATCACCAATTAAACTTATTTGATATTTTTATTCTAGGTAAGATAGTCCAATTATTACTTTACTTAGCTGTATAAGAATGCAGCCAGCATCGTCAGACCCGAGTCGTCCGTCATGATACACATACGCGCGAGCGTGCGCGCTCGCACACAGACACACACAACACGTGAATCAAAGAAAAAAATTCTTATATCCACACTTTACTTACAGGCAAGGTATCTATTTATGAGAAAAATGTACGACAAATGTATAAATATGAAATAGAATGGATATAAAAGTCAGCGAAGCTGGTGTATGAAATGGATTATACAAGGTACATTTACTTTCTTAATATCTCTGTAGAAATGTGATACTATATCGCAAAAAACATTTGTAAGAATGCGAATCTCTTTATATATATTTAAAGCAAACAGTAGAGGAACTGACATACAACAATTTATTTTACAATTATATTCTGTAACAATGCTTCAAACTGAATGGTCACTACATATTACATAACTTTTGTTATTCTGTATAATTAGAAAAAATTGGCCGATGTATTAGCAATTTATATTTATGTTAAGTAATCTTCGCTGCTTCAACCGGATTCTTTGTTTATCTAATATTCTGTATAACATTATACGTTACTCCATCCATGACGATTTTCTCCGGCAAGCGTAAAGTGAAATCTGCTTCGCTGGTTACGTAAATACTAAATGCAATTCATATTTTATATACTTTATTAACTTTATCGACCTCGGCTTGCCTGTATGTTTTGCATTATATTTCTACCGCGTGGCAACACAGCGTTGATGTGCAAAAAAACCGCATATAACATTTGATAAGAGGAAAATCGTGGCTAAACGAAACGGAAAAGGCTTAGGGTATGCATCATATAAAGCGTGTAACGGTTTTTAGGATACGATCCGAAACCCATGTCATTAATGTTACAAAGTTATATTTATATCGATACATTAGTATAAACGAATTTTACTTTATTCAAATCGAATTTTGTTTATTTAATAGACTTCAATAAATATAAAAACAACAAACGTAGTTGCGGGCAGAACTACTATCCCAATCAAAATGTTTCATAAATACATTTTAAAACAAATTTCTTTTATCATTAAATTTTATTTAATACACAGTGATAATGTAAAAATTAGTTCATTTTTGACACAATTAATATAAATCTTTCCACACACGCCAACATTCGGGGGATTCGTTTTCTTGTAGACTTACATCTAAATGCACATACTTAACCAACCTATTATAAAACATCCTCCACCAATCGGTGTTAGTTTGTTCAGTCTGTGGTCATCGGTAAATGCAGAATAGTAACAAGTTCCACAAAACAGTACTATGCCAGATAAAAAAAATGTGGAAGCCTGGAAAATAATAATAAAATTTAAAACTATAATCGTTTTAATTCAAACTATGATCTACAAAATCTAAAAAACATTTCCAGTACACATAAAATTGGAAGGGAACATACCAAAAATGGTCTTTTACATAAAGGTTGTCCTAATAGAGCTAGTGTGTGTATAAAGTGATAACGGCTCGCAGTTTCAAACACGTGTCTTCCTTCCTGTTTGTATTCAGGATAACGTCCTGGAACAGCATCAAGTTTAAAAAATATTCAGGAATTAGTAACACCACACTAATAGCTATGTCAAATAGACACTTTCCAGTGTAAATGGGAAGATCGATTATATTTAGTACGTACATGTGCCAAATCGTGTATTATTTTTGTGGAATAGAAAATGTATGGATTCAAATAATTATAAATATGTTGCATCATGTATATTACATAACAAAACTAAACTTACTGTGAGCACCATAAGCACCGAGTATGACTGCTGCAGCTCCACTAAGGGCAGCGAGTTTGACATATGGGCCTGTACTCGCCGCTAACTTCCACAACGGCTCTGGAGGCATGTTTATCACTTCTACTTGTTTTTGTACAGGTAAGTAAGTAGTTACCTATGAACATTTTGAATTACTTAATTAATATTTATTCAACTTTCAAGCACGCTGATATAAGTAGATACAATGCTAGGAGGGAAAGGCTGGTGTCCATACGTACTTAAATAACCAACTTATATCTGCGTACACGGACTCAACTACTGTTTCTACTATTTTCGGGATGGAAATTAATTGTGTTTATTGAAGCGATCGTAAATGCATGCAGAATGCAATGTGTACACAAGGTATTCGTTTTTGTCAATAATGTAAATCATATAATTCGTTCCGGTATAATACACAATATGTAATAAACTGTGTCACAATAATTTGTCGGCATTGTATATTCGTATCAAGAACATTTAACGTAAAAACGAAAGAACATTCATAAGCAAAGGTTCGGCATGTATCCGATGAACCGCCGTATTCAATTGGTAAGCAAATGTACGGTTTACCTTCGAGGCAGCGCTCAAAGCAAGTGATGCTGTACTCCAAACTAGTGATCCCACATTTGAACTGACGGAGTTTGTAAATAATGCATAATTTAACACTTCTTGAAATCCCATTTGCCCTAAAAGCTATCCAAAACGTAAACAGATAATATTTCTGTCGGTGAAACGCTTGAAATTTTGATGTTGCCAGCAACCAATATGATCCGATCAGATCCTATAGCGATTCTAGTAACTTTTTGTAACAGCTGCCAACAACTATTGAAATCGACGTGATTGGCATGCATATTTTACATGCACTTTGTGCAACACTGTTAGCTAACTGGACTGCGGTCTATCACGTAAATTTGGTAAAATAATTCTGATGGATGAATAACATATTTTTAAAGAGTAAAAAATACAAAGTACCCTGCTTTTGAAAGATACAGGCGAATACTTCGAATTTCCTTTTAATGTCATTTGTTTCCATAGCGTTGTCACCAGGGCCGAAAACTCTTATGGGGTTTACAATATTGTTCGGTAAAGGACTACAGTTAATTCCCGCCACTGGCGGATTCTGATTCTTTCTGCATCTTATTTGGTTTCGAATTCCGCGTCCAAAACGTCTTGGATCATTTGAATAGTTCAAAAATTACGGAAATGACGAAGTAATTACGAAAATGGCGTAAAATTGTCATATTATGACAGTTATTGGTCGGCATTCGCTCAATTTTACAGATAGCGATCTGAAACTTGTGCCATTGATTTAGTTAGGAAATTCTACGCCAGAATCATGTATAATAGTTGTACTTTTCGAAAATTTAATTTTCCACGAAAATCTGAAGGCTATACTTCAGGATTTTTCGCGGTCAGATTTTGGCGAAACGTGAATATTTCGAAAAGTACAACTATTATATATTGATCTGGCGTAGAATTTCCCAACTAATGCAGTGGGCCCAGTTTCAGACCGCTATCTGTAAAATTGAGCGAATGCCGACGGAAAATGTGAATTTTAAAAATGTTACCATTGTGAAGGGTAGCAACGTTACCATTATGGGTTCGAGTCTAGGATGACTGAGGGTAGAGAAGCTATAGTCTGTGCGTATTAATAATGTTACCATTGTGAAGGGTTACAACGTTACCATTTTGGGTTCGAGTCTACGATGTCCGAGAGCACAGCGAGGCACAGACGAGGTATTGGATCAATACCTTCAATACCTCGTCTGTGTGATGATAGACCTTGCACTTGATAAGGGTGCGTGCTCGGAAACTGAGTTACCGACACGTTGGAATTTCAATAGATTTATTGCACTCCGTTGACGTAGATAAACATTTTTGTCTGTATGCATCGTTTAACATACAATGGAACCTCCAGGGCCTTCCTAACTCTGGTCTTTACAACGATCGATGATCGTCCTACTTGTTGCCAACCTTTTTCACTGGTAAATATAAATTGGCTAATTAAATAATCGATTTCTTTGTGTGTTTACAGATGGAAACAGTATTGCAGAAACTATCTGAAGCAACGATCAGCAAGTGCAGTGATTCTAGTTTATGTGATGGATTATTTAAGACACTTAGCGTATAAGTTATGAAATATATGTTTTACCAATTATTATATCTAGCATATAGACTTTTACCAATTATTATATTTAACCTATAGACTGTAGGTCTTGTATTGTAAATTACAAGTCTTTGAATAAATCGTATTTATGGTATATCACGAGTTTCGTAATTTTAAACCCTTTACTCTTAGTCGTAAAACAAACCTTTGATGATCTGTGAACAACGAGGATTTTGTGCCACCTCCTGTGACATTATGTGATCCTGTTACATAGTCCAGATTTTCTGAAATTTTTCGTTCTAACTTCGAAATCCGGACCGCGAATTAATTCGCGGAAATTCCTGGAACTGTGACGTCATTTCCAAGAATCCGCGAACTTCGTGCCACCTCCTATGACGTCATGTGATCCTATTATAAAGTCCAGATTTTCTGAAATTTTTCGTTCTAACTTCGAAATCCGGACCGCGAATTAATTCGCGGAAATTCCTGGAACTGTGACGTCATTTCCAAGAATCCGCGAACTTCGTGCCACCTCCTATGACGTCATGTGATCCTGTTACAAAGTCCAGATTTTCTGAAATTTTTCGTTCTAACTTCGAAATCCGGACCGCGAATTAATTCGCGGAAATTCCTGGAACTGTGACGTCATTTCCAAGAATCCGCGAACTTCGTGCCACCTCCTATGACGTCATGTGATCCTGTTACAAAGTCCAGATTTCGTAAAATTTTTAAAATTTTACGGGATTTCAGCATTTCTACCAGGAGAACATGATAGCATAAGAGGTGGCACGCTTTCGGCCGTGACGTCATCAAGTTCAAGGTCATCCAATCTTAGAAAATTTTACGTAAATTTCGGAATTTTTCGTCTCTCTACCAGGAGAATATGATAGCATAGGAGGTGGCACGAGTACGGCCCTGTGACGTCATCAGTTTCAAGGTCACGCGATCTTTGATAGTTTCGCAGACTTCGACCAATATTTCAGAATTTCCGTATCTTCAACCAGGAGAATATGATAGCATAAGAGGTGGCATGAATTAGGCCCTGTGACGTCATCATTTTCAAGGTCATCCGATATATAAAACTTAAACATAAATTCCACCCGAAACTTTTACTGACCACCCCTGACGCGGAACTTATAAATTAATCTAATGCATAAGTGGAAAGGATAGGAATAATTGTTATAAATGAAGACTCAGTTTTTACCAAATACATAGAATTTATTAATGTTGTAATACGTGTAACATACATGATAAAACTACATAATTTCACGTACTATTAATATAACTTAAGTAATTCCCTTAAATTTAGTAATCGTTATAAATAATTCTTGTTAGGACGAATCCATTCTAAGTCGCTGCTGTTTCCCAGGGTACCGCGTGAAAAGAGCCCTGTAAATCATAGAAATTATGTGTTAATATATATTGAAATGAGTAATAACTTTTAATCGTGCACATTACTAATGCGTACAATCTATTATTTCTATATCATATTCTTACCATTTACCCCTGGTCATCCTAGATTCGAACCTAAAATGGTAACGTGGCGAGTGACACTGAAATGGTAAGACGGCTCTAGAGCCCTCAAAACCAGTGACATCGAAAAGCATGGGGATGAGTGGTCTATCCAATACTTCGTCTGTGCCGAGAGCATAGAAGTTATAGTTTGTGCGTATTAATAATGTTACTTAATTTTAAGGAATTATTTCAATTATACCACGGACCACCCATAAGAGTAGACAGGACACGTTGTGCAAATTTTACAGATAGCGAGCTGAAACTTGTGCCATTGATTTAGTTAGGAAATTCTACGCCAGAACAATGTATAATAGTTGTACTTTTCGAAAATTTCAATTTCCACGAAAATCTGCAGGCTATAGTTCAGGATTTTTCGCGGTCAGATTTTGGCGAAACGTGAATATTTAGAAAAGGAAAACTATTATACATTGATCTGGTGTAGAATTTCCTAACTAAATCAACGGTACCAGTTTCAGATCGCTATCTCAAAAATTGAACGAATGCCGACCAAAGAACTGTGATAATTTGACGATTTTATGGAATTTTCGTATTTTGCTTGCCATGGTTAGCAATCGAAGAATAAGAGCACTTTGAATTCATGCTTGTATATCATTTTTTCTCCCGCCAAAAGGAATAGAATATCATTAGTACTCACGGAATATATACTATATACCGAGTACGTGCTATGAAATACGGATTCTAGTCAAAAGCTGGCCACGTTGAGCGGAGACGAAAATGGTAAGGGGGTCGTAGGACCCCCTTTTCGTGACACAAAAATTTCCCAGCATGTCCGCTCTACTCTTATGGGTGGTCTGTGGTTTCATTAAATTAAAGGATGTCGGTAAAAATTCGATAACAACGGTAATAGTAGAATTCTGTATACCCGTACACATTACTCAGCGGCAGCCAGGAGTGCGTGTAAAAATATACACAGGAAACATCGAATTTTGTTTAAGAAATACGTGGTAGATCTTTACACAGCATCCATCCGGTTATTTGAAACGGGTGGAGCATGGTAGCATGTGATGCGATGGTCGATTTGTATTGATCGTTGCATTTCTCATTTTTTTTCTAAATCTAATTATGTTTACGTTACAGAGAAAACAGATGACCATTGCCGAGTCCGACAGATAACCGGTTAAAAATGTTTTAGGCTGTGATTAACGTGAAAATTGTCCGTGGTACCACACGATGAAGAAATCGCTGGTTCAGACACACGACAACACAGAATTCCATCCGGAAAACTCGAGACGATCATTGTTGCCAAACGATCTAGAATTTGTTCAATTACCACCTATTTCGTTGTTAAGGAACGACGCACGAAGGTACGAACCACGTCTCGCCGTTCTCGAAGATAATTCCACAGATCCGTACGACACGAACAACGATCGTGTTTATGACCATTGCCCTAGTGTTGGACACGAATCGAACCTTTCGAATGATGTAGGGCGGAAACTTGTCAATAAGAATAATCGGAAGAGTCCAACCCCGCGAAGCACGGTACATACGGTTTACACTCCTATGACGCGACCTTCGGATTCTCTCTTAGATCCCAATGGAGTCACTATACAGCTTCTGAGGTACTAACAAGATTTTCACGGAAGTTTATGCAACGTATATTTAGTAATGATGTTTCATCATTCGTCCTAGGTTCGCAGTGTTACTCTATGCTCCGTTATTGATGCCAGCCTTGAATTCATTAATTGCTAGGCAAAATTCTCAAGTGATAACTATTCCTTACTACGAAGGCTCCAACGACTTTTTGATGCAAGTCTTTCGAATGCTAAACGATCAGCGATATCTCCCCAATTTACCGTATATGACCATTTCTCCGTCTGATCGAACTTCATTTGTTGCGAACTCGATATCAAATGTCGAACACGTGAATCGGGACACGATGATACCAACCGATGTAAACGAATTGTTTCGAGACAATTGTCAGGTACTCGAATACACATAGAAGAATATTCGAGCACCAATAGATACACGCATCCAAAGGCGTGAAATTTGTTGTAGGATCTTCACGAACTGCCCATTAAAAGAGATGCCGAAAAAAGGATGATAACAGTTGCTACGAATACGGCGTGGGCAGCTTGGGGCTATGGATACGTGGATGCATACTGGCTCGATCGAGCCAATGTCGGACGAAAAGAAAAGACGAAAGAGTACTGATTTAATTAGAGAGTCGCTCTCGCTACGATTCTTACATAAACCGATATGGTTGTTGAACAATTGACGAAAAGTCGACTACGACGAGTCGAGGAATGTTTCGCATATAGCAGACTCCGTGTTGAGAACGCGTGCGCGTGGATCGAAGACAACACGTGGCGAAGAAACGAGCCGTTTCCAGCCGTTTGCCGCGAAGTTAATCAGTCTGCGTGCTTTCGCTGCCCGAACGCCGCGTTTCCTTTCCTTACCACCTTTTTCGTTGTACCAATCTGCTGCTAAACTCGCGAAAGGAAGATTCGGCGAAACCAATGAAAGCCCCGACATGTAAACAAAAACTGCTGTCCATGGCTTTATTTAAATATTTTTGCCGGAGAAATTAGTCAGATAGAAGTGTAATGTCTAATGCACTGCGACGTTGCAACGACATTTCAATATTTTCATTTCTGGCTCACTACTGAGTCTGATGAAACTCGAAATACCGATAGTTTAGTGAAATATTGCAGTAAACGTGATAGACGTACGTATGTGCAAATGTTGAAAATTTGAATAGCGTTTTACACGCTAACATTTCCAAGATTTGATTAGAAACATACTTTCTAACATCCATAGATCCGAATAAATGTACGTACGTATGGACGAAGGTTCACCACTGTACGAAAGGGTAGATTCGCAGTGCCGCGTATACAACAGGCCAAACGAACCTTGGGAATATAACCAACATGACAACAACACACGACAGTGAAGATTAAAACAAATGATCGGACGTTGCGAGTAACGCGAACGCTGCGTGCCAAATATACGCTAGAAGTTGAAGTACAAGTTGAATTACAATAATGAGCAAGGAGGGAGAGAGTGGCAATACGGGCAACCAGGAAGGTGGTGATGCAGGGAAAAAGGACCCTAACGATGATATCTACGAGAATCACGGACCAAAGAAAATTATCCGTCTAATCACGGTGCTGGCGTACATGTTCTCCGTCAGTTTTGTGGCCATAGTCCTAAGCGCGTACTACCTATTTCTCTGGGAACCACCGAATCCACGGCTGCTACGACGGCCGGATTTCCTGAAGGGCGATCCCGAGGTACAGTTTCTACTAAGCGATTCGCCCGTCTTGTCGAATCAGTCGGCGGGAGACTTTGAACAATTTTCGCTGAACAACGTCATCGGGGGAATTAACAACGCACGACGGAATTCGACTGGATCGCGGAACTCCCTTGGCGGGCATGTCGCCGACGATACGTCGAACCCGCCCGACCCGGTCGTGGAACCGAATCGTTTGTCGATGCATCGAAATGTCGACGATACCCTATCGGTACTGAGAAGCTCTTTAATGGAGCTTCTACGGGGAAAAGTAAAATTAAGGAATAGAACAACGAGCGGCGAATCTTTTAATTCGTCAGCTTTGAACACTACACACGTTTCGACCGTTAACACGAACTCGAGGGTACGCGCAGCTGCACGGCGGGACCAAGCTCGAGGTGAAAGAAAATTCCACGGAATCGTACCTAATCAAGCGATGAACATTGAAAACTCTACGATCCAACAAACAAACGAAAGTACTTCTTTCAGCCAATCGACCGACAATTCCGTTCCAAGTTTCGAATCGATCGATCCTTTGAAATTTAACAAACGCCCCATCCTGTCGTCGATGAAATTAACTACCGCGATTAATTCCAAAGGTAAGGAAATACGTTGTTCGCTTTCGCGAGGCTAACGTTTGTGATCGTTGTACAACCAACTACGTGGAAATTCTGTCTAATTTCTCTCTAATCTCTGTGTCATTTCTATCGACGTAACAAGCTTTCTCGGTGTACTATCCCTCGGTCGAATCCTGTCGAATCCTGTCGAATCCTGTCCAATCTGACTTCCCTAAAAACAATTGATTAACCGGAGCAGACACGAGAGAAGAGGGAGAGAGGAATATTCCAGATATACGTAATAATAAAGAGTCGTGATTAAAGCCTTAGAAATAAGTCAGTCGATGGATCGACGTGCAACGATTATCCGTATTGTCCGCGTAATAAGTGAAACAGGGTCAGGTCGATTCGTTATGGCTTCTTTAAGGTTGCGTCGTTACAACTCCCTTCTAATTTCTATGAAAGATCGTTACATTCTCAAAATAGGATCATCAGGTACTGGCCAGAGTCTTCGGAATTCAAGCGTTTTCATCGACGATTAATTGTCACGAGCGAAACATGTTATGCGAATTGATCGAAATAATTTAAGGTACTTACTACGACTCTCGCCGATCGAAAGACCCCATCGTGTTTGTCGAAAAAGTGATCGTAGAACGACGTCCCATTGCTAAGAGAAACAAAGGCGTGCCTTTCCCGTAAAGGGATGACATTTTCATATATACCTGTTTACTCTTGGCTTTATCGGTCGAATCTCTGAAGAAATGTAATCGCATCTGCGTAAAAAGTTATTTTACTCGATTGTCAGTGTGTATTCGCTGCAAGTAACGTCACTCAAGCGCCGAGTTAATAGTCACCTGCAAGTAGTGTGTGACTTACGTAAAGAGCTTGCACAACACCGTTTAATCGCTTTTGTCTCGTTGCTTCCGCGGAAGCACCGCAACACGGATAAGCAATAAGTTCTACCGTGACATTTCGCTTTAGCGAAATTTCTTTCCGCCAACATCTCTCGCTCCCCGTAGTAATATGATGCGTTGAACCGACGACAACGTACTATTTATTTCCTTGGCTGAATTAACGAACCAGGCCGTTTCTAAAACTGCATCGAGGATATCCCGTAAGAAGTAAAAACGAGAAACCGTTGAAAGTGACCGCGCGCAATGGAAGATTAGCTGAAGAGAGTAGCGAGGGAGGCGGGTCAAGGTTTCGAAGCTTGCGCACTGAAAGCGCGCTGGCCGCTGGTGGGTGTGTTTTGTAGCAGCCGCTCCGACGGAGCTTGATCCCCGGCGAGTCGAGAAACAGAAATAACCGTGAAACGTGGGAAGACGGATGGAAACTCTCCCCGACCTTGCCGGAACCTTTGTAGCTACATCCGCGCGATCGACCGATTCCAACTTGATCTCGTTTTGATTCGATACCGACGTTGGCACAATTACGTGTCTTTTGCGTGGATAAGGAACACGCCCTATCGGTAAACAAACTCTGTATTCCCTAGCCGGAAGTTTCGAGAACCGCAGAGCGAGGTCAAATATTTGTAGAGCTCCTAGTCGTCGAGATCGGCCAGACCGAACGAAAGAACCAATAGAAACCTAACGATGTGATTCCGCTTTACACGCGGAAATCAATTCAACGTTCGCTTAGACCTCCTCGTCCTTAAAAGAACAAGAATTCATCCGATGCGACCGAGAAAGATCCGTAGAAGCGAGAAGATAGAAATATTCATGATTTACATGACAAAGCCAGATTGTTGTACAACTTTTCTTAAAAAGTTTCTGAAAGCAGACAAAACATTCGTGTGACGATTACAACCGGCAAGGAATGCTGGTCGACGAACAGTATTAAAGGCAGAGAATCTGTGTGGAAACCAATCGAAGATGCAGCTGCCGCGAAAAATGAGCGCACAGAATGTAAAGGCCAGCATAAGTCGTACGTTGGGACATCGCGAACACAAAACTACTGGAAACGAAATTCGATTCGCCGGCGCCGAACGAAAAGACAAGTTGTACGAGCCGAAACACAAACAGAAACTGGTCCGCGTTTTGACGGTGGTGGCGTACGTTATATTCGTTAGCATGGCAGCTATTCTGCTCTCGTTGTATTACACGTTTCTCTGGGATCCGAAAGATGTATCGCTCAAGATGAGAATCAGACCGGAATGTGCCAACGTAAAATCGTTAGACACCCCCCTCGCTACTCCTTCGAATATGCACGGTAAAAATTGACGACACGTAGTTTCCCCCAATTCCCCCGCGTCGTCAGCGATACTTCCCCTCGAGTCCTTTCACGTGAAAAAGCTTAGATTTACGCAGGTATAGACGCAACTTGACATTACATTCCATTTTTTCAGGGACGCAACTAGAAAAGACGATGACGATGAGATCGGTCGGTGCGAAAGCTGCGGAAGAAGGAAAGTTGCGAGGATCGGAAGTAACAACCGGGAAACTGAAACTACAACAGAACGATTTCTTGAGCATTTTGATAGAGTCCGTATCTACGAACACGACAACCGCCACCGCTTCCACCGCTTCCACCGCTTCCACCGCATCCACCGCATCCACCGCTTCCACGAGCGAAGAAATTGAAACCGTTCCAAACGGTTCTGCCTCGATCTCGCCGCGTGCGGAAAGTACTACCTTAAAGAGAGTAGTAGGCTTACCGAGTTAGTTAGCCGTTGAGTAGCGGTTACATTATTTCAATCAACTCACATAAGTTTTATTACAATAGTTACCAGCATTTGTCGGAGCGACGAGATGGAACGAGGTGAAACGAGGTGAAACAAGAAAAAGAGATGTGTGTAGAGAGAAATAATTGTTGGAATGAATTATAGCCTTTGACTTACGCTTGTACTTCTTTCAGGCAATATTTGCGGTACTGTACTAGGATAAAAACATGTAATTACACGATGCACATTCATATACATATATGTACAGTTTATCGATAACCGATATTTTCCTTCAAGAGTTTCACAGGACTTGGGCTAAAATAGTCGAGTACAAACTACCGATTTCTATACATACGCATTTAATAATTTCTTTTAGTCGTTGCCGGTCATCAGCATGTGAACAGATTTTTCCGATCCAAGCATTTTGCTTGCTTTTTCCGTACCGACAATCGCTGCCAGTTGCATCACGTCATACTTCGAATAAAGTGTGGTCACCGTCATATTGCTATCCGACCCTGCGCGCGGGTTTTGATTTGCCTGCTGCATTAAGTTGCACATTTCGCTGTAGAATTCCGGAAAGGTCGGTGGCGCATAGAATATCATGTGCCGAATACCTTTGACACGTATTCTGCGAAAAAAGTGAAAACGCTCAGAGTAGAGGAGGAAGTGCGCGTCGCTATGAAAAAACATATCCCGCGCTCGCGCGATTTTCGCGTCTTTGGAGTACTCGCAAATCTGCACCACACTGTATTCCTCTTTTTTCAAATAATTGCGCAGTTTCACAAAGTCGAAGTACGACGGTACGAAGATCAAAGTGTGATTCATTATTCTGTCTTTGAACTGAGGAAGAATCTTTGTTACAAAGAATTCCATTCGATTTTCTAAAGCCTGTGCATGGTTCACAGCTTGAAATCTGTGAAAGACCTGTGGAATTTGAATAACTACCTGACAAACACAACCGGGCGAAACGGGATTTATTACTTTCACCTTTCCCGCATAATTAAAACATTTCTTATTAAAAACCCCATGAATTTCAGGTACTTGTACACTAGAGAATATCAGTGTCTGTCTATAATATTTAGTCCATCCGTTTACACACCAACTCCTAACTCGCGAGAAATCCGTTCCATGAAAATCTCTTGGTTGTAAATGTAAATGATTCAAAACATGAATCATGTGATCCCAATTCTGCATTAAGAACAATTCGGCCTGATCCATTATCAAAAGTTCCACAGATGCTAAAAAATCGTAATCTCTTTCCGCTTCTCCTTCCGCACCTACCAATATTCTCAAACCGAGGAGGGACGTAATTATTATGTCCGACGAGTAAAATTCCGAATATAACTTCAATGTCTTTTTCGTAACAGCGATTCCTATTTTGAACGTATCGTCTGTGTTCCCTTGAAACGTCTGCTCATAGTCCTCCGGCTTTGGATTCTTTTTCGGCATTGCTACTTCGTTTCCGCTGAAATCTTGCATAAATCTGTCCTTGTTCATTACAGAACCACCTTTGTCCTCGCCTATTAAGATTGCGATTAACGTTTCGACAATCTTCAAACACGAGTGCCTGAATGGTACGACCATTAAAACTTTTGGTCTGACCAATCCTTGATCCCTGTATTCGTCCGGGATTTCGGCCATATTCGTGCATTTTGATTTTGTTATTTTCGCATTATGGTGTAATATCTTAGTCCTCGTTTTCAGTATATGATTAACGGTGTGCAAACAGTAGACGAACCTTATTTGATCGCTATTGATAAAAGTCCTCTCTGGATAATATAAGTCCTGATAGTTATTTATTACAGAGAACAATTCCCTTTCTAAAGGACTTAGTTGAGCAGAATTACTACTCAACTTATCTTTAACATGATCACAATTTCGTTTGGTAAGATTAGCCTGAATTTGAGGTTTCACATATAACTTATTCCAATCCACGCTTTCAATTAAAGTGGGTAATTTACCAGGCTTTGCGAATTGCTTGTCTTCTAAAATGGAGGTTTTTGTATCTTTTCCTGGATTGCTATCATCTTGGACAGATTTAGGTATTTGGCACACTAGGTTTCCTAACGTAGGCCAAACAAGCTTATGTGTCTCCATAATTTGTGGTACACTGGAAACTACTTTATACAGATTATCATCTAAATCGTTGAGTAAATGAATGGAAAATGGATCTCTTCTACAACCAGCATCCTCTTGGGCAGTTTCTAAATCTTCTTCATCCTCTTCCTTTCCTCTCACAATGATACTCTTCACCTCGCTATCATCCGATAGCCACTCATTGTCCGGACTATTGTTCCTTCTCTTTGATTTATCGTCAATATTACATTTTCGATCATCCTCCAGATCCTCTAAGTCTGTACTATCATTTTCAGATGTAGATTCTACAACATTAATAATTATTATTGAAGAAACTTAAAATACAATCAAAGAACAGGCGACGTATGGAATAGAAAACAAATATATTGGTATGTAAATATATATATCCAAATTAATTTCGAATCTGACCTATTGCAATCTTTTTCCGGTCGTTCGCATACGAGAATGTAGACAACAGTGTCTGCATAGGATCTTGTTGTTCATCCGTCGAACTGTCACTTTCCAATTCTTGCGCTTTCTCTTCCTCTAACATCCGCCTACGTTTTTCGATTTCCTCGTTTTTCGCATCTCGGTCTTTAACGTAGGACGCTTCCCTCAGATTAAATTTCGTTTTCTTTGGTTTCGGCCGATTATGATTATGTCGATCGAATTGTCTCTTTCCACCGCGGACCGGTTTCTTGCCACGTGCCATTGTTGTACCGAATTTTGTTCTATATAAAAATTGCGATCAACGTCAATTAAAATATACAAATAAGATCACTTATTTATCTTGTATCATCTTACATCGTGTACTAGCGCATGGCTATATTTTTACGCGATACAAAACTTATCAGTTTATTGTCACCGTTGAAAGGTTAACCGAATGACACGTGATTTTCGCGAACTATCTATGTTTCCCTTTTGATCTCTTTGAAAGGCGGAAAGTAGAAGAAGCGAGAAAATTGTTCAAGACAGTAGACTCCAATCGTAAGCGCGTTACGTTGGCAATAGTCGATGCATGTCGACATTTCAGCGTGTGAGTCAGCACGTGAAATTCCCTATTTTATGATAAGGAATCGCGCCGAATTTAAAAGACTCGTATCCTGCGACTTTCAATAAGATCTCTGAGAAAAAAGAAACACAGTGTACTTCATTCGTCACATTAGTCTGATTCGACGTATATACTTGTCAGAACAAATTAGCACGTATTATTTACATACATACATCATCGTGGAATTAATAGATAATTATTGGCGTTTTTGTACGAAGTACTTAATACTGGAGAACAATCGGTTAATCATTATGCGGCTCATCCAACTTACGTTTGATTTTAAAAATTTTATATAAAACGAAAGAAACAAACCCACGGAAACAAATTTACTGACACGCAATGGGAAGTTAATTGGTATTTGGAATACCGTATAGAATCTTAATCATAAAGTTAAATTAACCGAATGGTAGCTGTCCGTCGAGGACACTTTGAGCATAATCTTTGAAGGTGCAGGAAGTTCCATTACTGTTGGCTCTCAGATTAGATGAAACATGAACAGCATACGGTTAATAGCAAAGAGGAAGTCGAAAGTAAGAAAAAGCGGGTAAAATTAATTAACCCTTTGCCAGTTTGTTTACAAAATATCCGGTTACTAATGGGTTTGTCGAGCGTTCAGGAGTCCTACAACGAGATAACGAGTTTAGGCGAATAGGAATAGTCGCTGCGCGCGCACTAATAACAGACCGCCACCAGGACCGTATACTTTTTATAATTCTAACTCGACTTTCACATCCGTTCTCATGGGTCCCCCTCAGTTCCCGTTCCCATCCACGGCAGTCAATGATTGTTCACGATAAGCGATGAAAAGATTCGCTAAGATTTCCATCCAGAACCATTCAAACATGACAACGTGCCACGCGTGTCATTGTACGTAATACAGATTAACTTGGATTGTATATATCTCATTGAACAGTATTTGTTTTACGGATGCAATATTTTGTGGTACACCACCTACTACTGCCTATCTTCATATTACGCACAGTCGTGACAAGATTAATAGTGACTCATGGAATACATGCACGACAGTACTTACGTTTCGGATAAAACCCGATTATTCATTAACATTTCTAATTCAAAGTTCGCATGCTACAAATTACTGAAACACCCGATCGCAGATGTTTTACGTCTAAAGACTTAAAATTTTCAACAAACGGAAAATTTATGGTGCGATGAGTTTAAGGAATAGAAATTTTTAAGTGCGATGATTATAATTTCAGAAAATTCCTGGGCAGATATGAAATATCTGAAAAATATGGTCGTTCTTACTAATTGGAAAAGGGTACCCTGTTTCACATATACGCGGCTGCTCGCGTGTAGTAGCACTACCGATAGGACTGGCAGTTGCTCGCAGTCTCGATGATCTAGATAGTGTGCGGTGGTGGGTGGTGTGTAGCCCCGACACTTGGACTATACACAGTTGTACGCGTTATATGGTATAGGAGGATAGGCAATAGAAGTCGGGGCCACTTGGGGCGCCCTTAGTCGTGGTGGCGTATATAGAGCCGGTAAGTGGTGATCATTCGCGACTCGAAGTGTCTGTTAGGTGAAAGGTTCCCTGTCCTCGGGGCACAGTTTCTGTGTACTACGGTGTACATTCAGTGGGGTTCACGGGTGGCGGGGAAGGGGGGGGACGGCAGCTGGGCCTTAGAGGAGGCTTTATACCGTGTCTGATGAACTCCTCCGTCGCACCGCTGCTGGTAAGATGGCTGTGCAGCTGGATGGCGGAGGGAAGGAGGACTTGAAAACACAGTTCGCCACGCGGGAAGGAACGTACAAACTGATGACTCTGTCAGAGTACTCGAGACCGAACAGGGTCGGTTACACAAATAGCCAGGGCAGCGCTTCCGTCAGGGTGTCGTTCGTTACCCTGCCGGACCCAGCGGACCCGACGGGCACACAAGGCCTGGGCGACCGAATGTGCTTCAATTTCGGCAAGGAACTCTACGTTTACGTCTATCGAGGTGTCAAAAAGGTAACTGTCTCTTCTGCAAACCGATCAATCCTTTATACATAGTTTCATTGGATTCCTCTAGAATCGTACTGTTAAACTAACCTAGAAGCCTGGGATTCCATCTTTGGAGTCACCACACCTTGCATAGATAAAATATTCTTACTTTAACGTGTTCTCGATTCATTGGTTAATTATGTGAACTGAGTCCATGAATAATGTCATTTGCTGACCTATCTAAATCGTGAGAGAAATGTCTCATTCATTTTCTACCTTTGAATGATTAGTCAGCAAACGTACAAAGAAAACAGTATATACAAACTTAGAAGACACAACACTAATTTATTTAAAGGGAACTTGAAACTAGTTTCCAATTTTGATAGTTGCATTCCATAAGACTTATTCTACGGGCAATTAAGCTATTTTATTTTGTAACTAGCACCTTATCTGTCAGATTTCGCTGACTGTTAAACCTCTCTATTACCATACATTCTGCTCTGTGGAATGTATAAGTTAACCTAACAGGTGGGACACGCTTGTCGAGAGGAGTACTTACTCAATGTATGACAAACACTCTTGTTATCATTTAGTGAACTGTCTATGATGTGCTTTTTAATGGGAATTGTACTTAAAAAAAACTGTTTCAGGCTGTGGACTTGAACAAACCAGTGGATAAAAAGTTGTATAAAGGAACTAATCCGACTTGTCACAATTTTAACCAAACAACAGCCACAGCGGATAGTGCACCATTATTAGTGGGTTTCTCTACTGGACAAATTCAGTTGATAGACCCAATAAAAAAGGAACTCAGCAAATTATACAATGAAGATGTATGTAATACGTATACTGAGAATTAATACTATGTTCCATGGGTGTTGTGTCGTATAGCATTGGTTTCTTTAGTATAATTCAGGATTGTGAAATATTTGTGGCACAATTCTAAGATAGAAGTAAATTTACTCATGATAAGCTGACAGCTAGTATGATATTTTCTATGTTGTTAGTAGCCTTATAGGAAGATATTTTCAAGCAATGTGTACAGAAGCTGTCAGCACTTATACAATCTGAGTGATACCAGGGCGTTATCTTGTTGAAACACGATAAACAAGGAAATTACTATTAGCTGGGTAGTTTACAATGCTACTCGCATGCATCTGTGCGATCAAACTTAATATTTAGTACCGTTGCTTGTAACATTCTACTTTAGTAGATCCAGTCTAACGTAATTATAACTCAATCAACTCATTAAGCTTAACAGGCTACATTACATAACTTTTGCTACCTTCTTCTAACAGACTTCAGTCATAGATTATAACGTCAACAGGATAATCTTTTTTCTGAAATGCATCCCAATACAATTGTGATCTATACGTTTTTTTATGAATAATAATTTTAGACTAAACACGAAAGTAAAAGAACAAAACTATGTTTAATTTTTCAGAGATTGATAGATAAAAGTAAAGTGACGTGCATAAAGTGGGTTCCTGGATCGAACAATTTGTTCTTGGTGTCGCATAGCTCTGGGCAGCTTTACCTCTATAACGAAGAACTTCTGTGCGGCACCACAGCACCCCACTATCAGTCCTTTAAATCCGGAGATGGTTACGCCATATACACCTGCAAAACGAAGTCTACGCGGAATCCTTTATACCGATGGGTGATAGGTGCAGAGGGATGCTGTATAAATGAATTCGCCTTTAGCCCGTGCGGGTCGAATTTAGCGGTTGTTTCCCAAGACGGGTTCTTGCGGGTATTTCAGTACAACACGATGGAACTCGTAGGCTCCGCGAGAAGTTACTTTGGTGGATTTCTGTGTGTTTGTTGGTCACCGGACGGAAGATACGTAGTTGTCGGCGGTGAGGATGATCTTGTAACTATTTGGAGTTTCCATGAGAAGCGAGTAGTTGCTCGCGGTCAGGGACATCACAGTTGGGTCAGTGTTGTGGCGTTTGATCCGTACACCACTTCATACGGCGACCACGATCCCGACTTTAGCGGTTCAGACGACGAAACGCTGCCACACAATAACCACAATCATTTCCACGAAAAATCGAATCGACTATCGACGGCCTCGCAAAATGTTCACTCGAACAGGAACTCTTGTGGATCGGAACTGAGAGTGTCGGGTGGCACATGTTATAGGCTAGGCAGTGTGTCGCAGGATACCCAGCTCTGTCTCTGGGACATTACGGAAGATGTTCTTCGACAACCCGTGTGCGCGAAGCAGAGATCGTCCACCACACCCGGATCCAGCAGCTTTTCCAATCCGGGTACGGTAAACACCGGGAACGGCTCGACGACGAATCATCATTCGAACAATTCTAAACACAATAATACGAATAACATTAATTCGTCGAAAGAGACCGCGAGTGGTAATAACGAGAGTAGTAACATTAACAGCAACAGTAATAGTAACAGTAACAGTAATAGTAACATTAACATTAATAGTAACAGTAACAGTAACAGTAACTGTAACAGCAACAGCAACAGCAACAGTAACAGTAACAGTAACAGTAACAGTAACAGTAACAGTAACAATAGCACGACGAGTACAAACGCGGCAGTTTCGACTGTGAACTCGTTGACGCAAAGGCTAGCCGGTCTCGGTTTCGGTGAGCGTAAAGGTGATAATCATAAAAGAAACTTTAGCCTTACTATGAGAGGTAGTGGTGCATCAAATAGCACAATACTGACTGGTAGTGGTGACGAAAAAGCTGCCGCTGGCAGTGGCGTCAACTCGAACGCTAGCAGCATCTCGAACAGTGTCAGTGGCAGTTTGGTAGCGAACAAGAAGGTTGGCACAGTGACGGACGATCCAATGAGGTTAATAGGAACCGCGTGGTGCCCGAGATTCGACGAGTGCCCAGTTCTCGAACCACTGGTGTGTAAGAAGCTGGCGCACGAAAGATTGACTGAGTTAGTGTTTAGGGAAGATTGCTTCGTGACGGCGTGTCAAGACGGATACGTTTACACATGGGCCAGGCCCGGTCACATGGTAGGTCCCCTAACGATCAGCAGCACCCTGCACAGGCCACACCATCATACCAACAACCCCTACACCAATATCAATTCCCTCAGAGCAAATGAACTCTGATCGTTATGTGTTATAGCAACTACATAGTCTAGTAGCTACACCTATGTCAGAGTTAGACACAAATTCGACTTTAAGTGTATAGAACGTACAGCGGTAGACTCCCTGTTAACACTTAAAGTCTTTATCCCTCCTCCCTGTTTTTTTTGTTTTCCCCTTTTCTTCTATGTACTTATTTATTTAGTTTCGAAAAACATATTCGTATTTGGTATTGACTTATGAAGCAAAGAAATTTCGAGTTATCTAAACTAGAATATGTAACAACTTTCAATATACAATTGAAGTAAGATATAATTGAATAAAATTAGAAGAAATGTAGATAAAAGAAAATATGGCATTCAAGAAGAAAATGTAACGATCAACGATAGCTTTGCCGGAAAAATACAGCAATGCGATGCAAAGCAGCATGTAATCCTATCTTCTTTTGAGTTGGTTAAGAGAGAGTCTACAGCAAATAGAGAATAGAGTCTAGAATCATTATCACGATCGAACGAAGTGCAAAAATATAGAAGATACCTAATGCTTTGGGCAATTTTCCTATTATTGCATCGCATATTGACTCGCAGTATGTATACATGTATATAATTACACGACGTTTAGTCTACAATAGACTTCTTTATCAAGTTTATACGTAACTCTTATTAGATACGAGTTTAACGCTGCGATAAATGACTAGCTTTCCAGTTTCTATTAGTTCTAAATCGGATCTATATCATTGAAGTTTGATATTGTAACAAAATGATTTACTTTTTTCGGAAAGTTTCGTTTGCGATCGATTCGAAACGACGCCTGTATCGTATTGGAAGGTGCCATGGGAAAGCATTAAAGATCTTCTAGTATTGTCTTTAAGTTTGTATGCAATATCGTGAATAGACTACAAAAGCATAGGGATGGACGGTACTATGAGTGGACCGATTATATCCATAGCGATTCGTTATTCGTCAATCGATATTTTCTATTTAAACAGTATCGGCACGATCTAATACCGTTAGGTATTAAAAGAGGAACATAATGAAATTGAAACTGAAAACTTTAGAGGAAGTTCTAAAGTTCGATTCGGTTTATGCACAGTTGCATTTGAACGAGACAATAAGTATCGGCGATATAGTTTTATAAAACGAAGTAGCGATAAACAATGAAGTACATAGGAGTGAGATAGGTTCGTTCATAGTACAAGCCTCCACATATATCTGTGCCTAATGATCATCTGGTCAAGATATATTCAATATGAATATCGAAAAATTACGTTAGTATAATTCTGAACAGAATATATTTATGTTTGGTTTGCATCATTGAGAGTAATGTTGTTTGCGCTCCATAAGGTTTTGTAACAGGGCAGGCCCCTAAAACCCTTCTTTCTTTCTTGTAAAGTGTTATTAGCTTAGCTTAGCAAATGATAGAAAAAGATCAATTACTTAGCCAAACTATCGTCCCAGATCTATAATAATGTGACATAATTAATCCTTTGTTGAAAACAATGAATTGCCTTGTTGTACAATAAAGCAAAAATTTGAATGAAATATTGCTGCTTGCTTCCTGCTTGAATTTTTTACCAAATGCAATGCAGAAGCTCCTGGGGAAACTGAATTAATGTCAATGATGTTCATCCATTTATTTTATCACAGATAACGGAGTAACTTGATCTAGTATATTTTCACACAATTTCCGTTTACCATGGTTATTTTATTGCAACAATATACTGCTGTACGATAATCTCTAAAGTCCAAAGGGAACCAATAGATTCGGTTTCCCAGTGTTTTGCATACAGCATTTTTCTATCATGAAAATATCCCATGCTCATTTCTTATATAATATGCAAAAACATTTAATCAGTTCTAGTTTCTGCGATAGTTGTAAATCTGTTCATATAGCGTGCATTGCTTCTTTTATAGCGACAGTCTTATAATTTTTGATCGGAAGATGCTTGTGCTTGTTTTCATTAAACCGGTGGGGCATTAATTTTTTAACTTTGATTGGAAAGATTAATGTCCTGTACCATGCTTTGGCTGATGCAAGAGAATCATGGATCAGACTTCCCTGAATTATCGCATGGTACGTATAAACTTATTGTTTCTTTCATTACTTGTTTACAGCTTCATTAGATTGCCATGAATATAGAGTATACAATGAGTATAGAATATAATATATATATATATATGCTTGAATTTGACAGGCTGCCTAAAAGCCGTTTCAAACCACCTGAAATTGTCCTGAAAAATTTTGAATCATTTTGTACAATCACGAAACAATATATATCCAGAATCATTTCTATGCTACCATCTTAGTTTGTCGCACTTTTTCAAATTACACAGAATAAAGAATTTGTAGAAATTTTCAAATCAAGAAGAATACACTAGACTCACTCTTAATCGACTTAATCAATGTACTAAAGCGATGCTGGTAATTACTTCTAATTGAACGACACTTGTTCATATAATTATAGAATTACATGAAAAATATGCATCATTTGGAATTATTAAGTAGATCAGACCTAGATAGAATAGTGTGGTAACATGATGTCGATCAAGAGGAGAGTCTACTGTTTCTTAAAGTGTCTGTATATATAAGGTTTGCGTATTTAAATTACAGCCAGGGATAGGACAAGTGGGAAACGCACTTCACGTGGTCAGTCCAGCAGAGGGTGCTGGTACGATTGTATAGCCACGAACAGAAGAGGATACTCACTTTTATCCATGCATCAATTACCGTCACTTGTACATTGTGTGGCCTAGTGACAGTTACTCCAGTACTGATTAACTGTCTGGGTAAACGGTCAAATCATGAAATGGATAATCAAACCCATCTAACAGCTTAATGTTAATACACATTTTTATTTTGGTAAGTTACAAGCAGGTGTATATCAGATTTTTTTCATCCCTGTTTCTTTTCAAATTTCACTGTTCTTCTTCATTTCACTAACGAAAACCCGGGACAATTTGTATAGAGCACAGACCAGATCATATTACTATGGAGCAGTGTAATATTGCAACATTCCAATATGAAATTGTTGAGTAAATCATATTACAATCGAAAGACGTTCTACGTATCGGTGTGACTGTTGGAAGTTATTATTTGAAAGAATGATTTGGTACTTGTTATTTTGGCATACATACAAAGACAATGAATATGTGACATAAGTTGCATTCATCCAGTCTGAAGATTGTGTAAATATTTAATGCAGTATTTTATAATAATTTGCTTATTCGTTACTATCGATTAAATACATTAACTTTTACCTGAACTAGTACCACGGAATAGGATGAAAGGAGTTAGCAATAAGCATCGATTGTAACACCGCGGCCCACATTAATCGTTTGATTTTGTGAAAAAGACATTACTTTGCTTATCCAATATTGTATTCCTACATAGTTAATTATAGTTTAATTGCAGAGAATCGACTGGTATACGTAGAAACGTATGTATACACAACAACATGTTTCAACAACACTCCCTGTTTATGTTTGGTTTATTGTTGTCACGATTCAGAATAACGAGAACTGTCCGATCGTTGCTAATTAAATTGCCTTAGTAAAATCGTAAGTAAATTAAGAACGTAATAACAAAAGAAACATTTTGGTTTCCTCTGTAACATAGTTGCATGAATGTGTTTCTAAGAGAGTTGTTCGCTTTATTGAAAGTGTATAATGAGTGTGTCAATACGATGCACGATCAGTTGTGAACTTGACATAACTTGAATAATAAAAAAAGCAAGTTTATATCTGAGAGATAAAATGTTATCAATGATAGCCTCTTATACAATCCAGTACTTTCTTTTTATTCTGTTAAGAGATCGTGCTAACCATTGAGATAACGCAAAGGTTGTAATTGCGATTCCCATATGACAAATCCAGTTCTTTGTAATTGTTGTTTATTACTCTTTATACAGTGGCCATTTAATTCTAATTGCGCTTATTATCCTTCTGTATGCCATAGTCCCTGATTTAGGTTCACAAAAGAAATACGTATCACTAAGTTTATTAATAAGTACGAATGCTCCTTGCAACGAAGAAACAAAAGCAAAAATGTTTAATATACATATAAATTTGTGTTATATACTGGGTAATGAAATATAGACAATTACAACTTTTTGTCAAACGTGATCAATACATGTATATTGTATTTACATGCTAATCAACAGGCGGCTACATAGTCTTCAGCTACAGAAGTGTATTATAACAAGAAAAATACATAGAAATATGACAAGAAATATTTATTGAATATTCCAAAGATAAATAGCGTATCGGATGGAATATTCCACATGGCGATACTATTTATTAATTTATACATATTTCATTACGAGTATTAAAATGTAAGAACAGTTTGCATTGTTGCAAGTAAGTTTTTAAAAGTTTTAGATTGACAGAACGTTTTGTCAATTTTTATGAAGGGCATTTTTTTTAAATGTTGATAATTTAATAAAGTGTAACTAAAAATTGCGGGGTGGCAATAAAATAAATTTTCTGAAATATAATGTGATGTAATACAAATAAATTAGGGGCCTGTAATTAGATGATTGTAAACCAGTGTGTAGCCAGCGGTAAAGCCACTTTTTCCGAGAAGTAGCGTTGAGAAGACAAAATATAACATATTTGTATATACATAACGAGGAACGATTTTTACGTACGATCACATAGACGTATACCATACTGCGTTCGGAAAGAAAGAAATAGAGAGCATGTAAATGCTGCGCGTAGGACAACCGCAAAATTTCGGAATTTTGAAAAGAACAAAAGTGAAAAATAGTACAGCTCAACAAAATAATTGTGAGAGGACAATTGGAAAGAATTGATTGAATTGAAGGTTTAATATATGATAGGACACATATATCGGTAAAACGATAACAAGGTCGAAAGTGTGGCAATATACTTTTTCCTGCAAACTCCTTGAGGTATGCTGTGATACGTGTGCTATGCGATGTCGACATTGACTAATTATTTAATCGTAAGTCATTAAAGTGAGAATTACGTGAGGAACGCAACTACGCTATGCGTGGTGTGTGACATTGTACATACATGCTACGACGAACATTCACGAACCATGAATAGAATCGGAAATCTTTCATGTTGCTGTTAATTGGTAATTGTCCTTAAGATACGTACAATATACATAAGTACGTATTCATAGATGGAAAAAGCACTGACCAATTTCTTTCGCACCTTTGCACCTGAGTATTGGTCTATTTTTCAAAAGGTTTTTGAAACTAGAGTGAGTAGAAACGAGGTAGTCGCATCGGGTAGAATTTGGCAATGAAATTGGCCAGGCTTTTCGACATCGCTGTGAATACACACATCGAACCAAAAGGGTAACCTAAGGTGTTAGCCTGTTCAAATACCAGACTACACTTAATTTACCGAAGCCGCGAGCTGTAATGTTCCTACTTTGTAAGCTAGACGACGATTTATTATTTACAATAAACGATATGTTTTATTTCACGATTACAGAAGAGCGACATATGTACTAATTCGGTATTTTATTATTATTAGTTGACACAGAGTGAGTATACGTCACAGATGTATACATGTATGTATATCAACTTGTTCGGCTCGGATAAATGCAAAATTAATCACCAGCAACCTTTTGAACAGTACCTTAGTACCTTTTTCACTACGAGCTTTGTTCGTTTTTTATTTTAAATTACATTAAAGGCTTAAAAAAGAAGATTAAAGGAGAATCTTCGTATTGCATAATAGTATATTCAGTCGATTAATTTTTTTATATGTCGACTCTTTTATTACACGTGTTTTGTAGTTCACTACTATCACGTTCGTTTGTCGAGGATGGCTTTTATGTTTTGACAGATTCATGACAGAAAAAATCGTACGTATTTCATAGTCGATGAGAAAGTTTGATAATTAAATTGAGGGTGCTACAGAATGAAGAAATTACAGATAGTTCGCGTAGATAAGGATTCGGTAGAAAAAGCGTATTTACAGATAGGTAACAATATCATCGGTCGGAGTGGTGCTACCGGAGTGAGTACATATAATGTAGAGTTAAATAAATCTTAAGTAAACTGTTTCAGTGCCACATTAACTTTAACCAAGTTAGACCCATGTGGGAAAGTGCTCACTGATTTCACCGATTAATGGAAAAATTGAAATGTGGCAGTTGAGGCGTGCGTTCGCGCGCGCTCATCATCGTTACGTCGTATCACGTGATTTGATATGATCGCGATTGTTCTTGATCTTGGAAGATTTTAAGCATAACATTAATAACCACGATTAGCTACGATCACGTTTAACTAAATTTTTAAGTGGCGTACGTGTTATTAGATCATTAATTACAGCGTGAAGGTGACGAAGTAGTCAAGCATGCCGTGACGATAAATCTGTTGAACAACAATGAAATGACGATAACACCGGTGAGACGCACTAATTTTCGAACGACGTAGAAACACGTAAGTGAAAATTTCGCGTATTATCTATAGAAATCGATTGTTAGTATCAGGTGTCACCATGTTACATGAAATCTGGTGGATCTTCGCGGTGGCGATTACTTAAGTTAGGTGCTTCCGTACCCATTAAACCTGGAGATATTTGCTCCCTTTTGTCGGATAGATGCTGGTTTAAAATCGTGGCGGCTGACGGCATGGAAACCGATCACGAGCAGTACACATCGAAACGAAAAGTACAGAAGAAACACTTCCTCAAAACAAAAACATGATTCTATTAGAATTGTCAAAACACTTATATACTTGGGTTTGTGTCGCAGGCCAACCAAGATGTAGATTCCAATATTCCGGATAAGGTGTCTCGTATAGAATCAAGAGAAACTGTTAAATTTCCTAGCGCCTTGTTAAATCAAATGTCCACGGATACGGAAGGAACTACTGTTAATAATAAAAATTTAATAAACAACGAACATGTTACTAATACAGCTGTATCAGAGATTCAGGAGATCTGTAACACAAGGTTTTATTTTGATTTCAATTTAGATAAGGGTGTTTCTTTAAAAATGATATAGTTGAGACTGTTTAAGCAATTACTTTGCATTCTCATCTAGTAGTTCCATGGATCAAGCTAAAACGCATGCAACAAGTTCTAAGCCAACAGGCGACTCTCTCAGTAGGGAGCAGTCTCTTATTGTGAAACAAAATGCCCATAAACCCGAAGATACAAATATAAATCGACCGACTGGAACAGTATTTCTCAGTGATCAAGCTCCAGGGTATTCAAGCGTAACATTAAAAGACACATATGTTACGAGGGAAACTGATTCATCCAATATCAGACAGGATCATAGTCAGCCTCCCATTGCGACGCAGGTAGAGAAGCCAAGTGCATATACAAGTACAAATATTCCAAGGAGGGAGAAATGCATATACGGCCGGAATTGTTATAGGTAATACCACTATTTTGTTCGATTAAGTTTTAATAAGACTAACGAATAAATAAGTAAAGTATAACATCACAAGGTACCTTTGCCTGTAGGAAAAATCCGCAACATAAGGCTAAATTCAGTCATCCCGATGATGCCGACTACTATATTCTCGATAATAGAGAAGAGTGTCCTTACGGTATCAAATGCTACCGCAGAAATCCACAGCACAAAATGAGATTCAAACACACCGCTAACAGTCGCTGTAGGCAAAACGTTCAAGTTTCGGATAATTTTTTGGATGAATTTGCAGAGGAATCTGCAGAAGAATCTGTTGACGAGTCCGATTACGAACCTTCCAGTAACGTAGAAAGTTCCGACGACGAATTGTATTCTGAGAAAGACGAAAGCGACTGCGAGGACGGAACGACTGGTTGAAGGAACAAAATGAATTTTATACATATGGCGTTCACTTGCAAATTTCACGTGATATATGAATTATTTGTATATATACTCTATGATATATGCAGAAACTTTCATTGACATTGAATATATTTATTTTTGTACTTTGAATTTATTCTTATATATCAGAACGTCGTGGAAAGATAGTTATAAACATGTTACATTTGTAAATCCCTTTTTTCAGCATAAAAATACAGTATGATCAAAATGGAGTCTAAATGCCTTGGTACAATGCTGTTGTAAGTTTTGGGAATTTGTAATTATGGTGTGACACAAATGTTTTAGACTGGAGACAGTATTGGAAAAGTTAAGGGAAATGTAAATGATGATGTTTAATTTAATAAATAAATGTTGGAAGAAAATCTGTTCCACATTGGTGGATTATTTTTTTTTTGGCAGTAAATCTTATAATACACTAATACGCTTGATAACCTTCGTCACTTTCCGCATAATCTTCGGTAGCCACGTCAACAAGCACATGTTTTGGTATTTCAGAGCCTCTAACTCTAATGGTATAACAAACATTCTCCAACTTCTGTAAGCTCTGTTCGAGGGTAGAAAGCTTTCTGTTCGTCTCCTTGTTGGAGTTGCTTCTGCAACCTAAAAATCCCTTGTACATACTTCTCACAAAGTTACATATTTGGTAGCAACTGGCTGTATCTCCACTCGCCAAATTATTAATACATTTTCGCATTAATTCACCAGTCAAATCTGCTATTCCCAGAATGTATTCGTACGGCGTGATCAGAGTGGCTATTGTTTTAACCTGATCAGAATATTCTACACCTTTATGTTTGTCTTTATTAGGGATGCAGTAAGTCAGTGCTTTTTCTAAATGTGTCCAGTCCTGCATACTAGTGTTGCATAGGTATTGATAAAATGTAGTTGCCTCCACATACTCCTCCAGACCACTTCGATACGCTCTTAAATATTGGTAGGCATCCTGATTATCTAATTCATAAGCGATGGCTTTAAACAGTGCTTCTCCTACGTTCTTCAATCTAATTTTTGCTTCTTCAAGTACGACTTCCTGCTTGCTCTCCTTGTCAATGGTGTGTAGAAGGAATATGATTCGTTTGCTCTCTATCCTAATATCACGGTCGATTTTCACGATTCGTTCGAAACGATCATGTTTGTCGTCTAGTGCGGCCGCGTAGCTGCGGAACTGGCGATGTACCGGGCTTTTCTCATCAATATTTTCAAGAATCTCTTTCCCCTTGTCGCCGATATTCACTTTTTTATTGTACTGATATCCACGATTCCGCCTGCCTCCTTCCATTCATGGAAAAATAATGAAATTGTAACTGGTGTTTGCCATAAATATGTGGACATCGTATTGAACAATCCCGATGAAGTAACTACAAAGGGATACGTACATACATAACGTATCTAACAATGATTTAGAAAAATAACGAGAGATTGATCAATAAAAGTCGTGTCTGAAAGTATACTAGGTATATTTTTTCGTAGTACCTCTGTTATGAGACATAGTTATTCTTTGTATTCACAGTAGATAAAAATTGTTTATTATCATTCCTGGTAGTATGAATAGATGCACGCAAATTACCGTACTTATAATTTCACCGTCTCGAATATGATACTGGCAAAATGCGTGTCGTGGCTTCACGCTGTTCTCCACTGTTTTTACAAACTTTCCATCCGTTTCCATTAACGGACTAATAAATTCGAGCGTGTTTAAGATTTATTTGGAGCCACTTGCCACATTCTTGTGGCACAGATGAGGCATGGTATAGATCGGGGAACAAATCAAAATTATGAAACATTTATTGTAACTTTGTCCTGCAATTGTGTGCTGCGTACTAGTGAATAAGAATTTGCAAGCATAAGTCGGTTCCCGATCATAGTTTCGTAGGTATATATCCTTAAAGTTGACGAAACGATAGGTTATGGCGGTACCATGTTGCACCCGGAAACCGCACTGTTACGGCACTGAGCATCAATGATTTTATATGCGCCTGCGCAGTGCATTTACTATGGCTGAAGCGGAAAGTTTAAATTTTGGGGCCGTTTTAGTTGTTACACAATAAAAATGACTCTTTAGGGCCATAGTCAATCTCCAGATAAAGCAAGCTTTTTGCATGTTTAACGAAGCAATAATGGCCAGCGTAGCTTTATGACCTACTAGGTTCGTCTCTAAGACTGCGTAAATGCCAAGTGAATCAGCGTTGCGTTTGCGCATATCGGAAAATTGATGTTCAGTGTCGTAACAGTACGGTTCTTTCGGAAAATGGTATCCTCCTACCCGTAGATTCGCTAGTTTTATATGCTTCTATCTCGGAAACTATAACAGAGTTCTGAATTTTACTCGCGGATTTACATTCAACGACAAAAAAAAACAAAATTCCACAAAAAAGTAGAGAAGCCACAAAAAATTGAAAAGAAAGAAAGAAGGAATGTCTTTATTTAGGATTAAAGTGGAAAGTTCGTACAAAATAAACGTTGTCCGTTCTATCATCTTATTTGTATAATTCTTTGTCATTCTTTTTATACTTCTCATTACAAAACATTTGTTACCGCTTTCTTGGCAGATCGATGTCCTAATAGGATCGCTGGTCGTCATGTTTGCCTCCAACTTACAACTAATAACAGCCAAAATCCAGACATTATTGAGATAGCGTTTTCTACAATGTCATTGCTACTTTTACACAGAGCGCGCGCGCGCGCGCACAGGCACTCTCTCTCACACACATACACATACATGTACTACTGATATACGTATTTATATATACAAGTGAGCGGCAGTAAGGCGCGCACGTTTTGTTCAGTCAAGGTTCTCGCACGTCTAGGTATCTATTATTCAGAGAATGGACAGATTTACTTTTATCGGTATTTTGCTACTATAAACTATGGTAAACTCATTACAATAATTAGATGGTAGATTTAACTTTCGATACAGGTAATCCATGTTAAAGTCAATTAATCATTACGTTTTCCGATCGCATTAACAAATGTACTAAAAAATAATTCCCTCTCTCTTAATCTGATTTTGCACATCAATATCGTTGGTCCTCTTAAAATTTCAATATTCTTACACAACGGTCCTACATCACTTCATAGCGATGAAATCAACTTTATCGTAGTACACACTTTGCTCTTCGTCGAATGATATACAACTGTACAATCTTCCAAGTCGAACGAATTTGACAAGAGACGTATATACTTGCAACGAGTTAAGACGTAGTAAGAGCATGTAATACCTACGCGTGCCGAAGTTCGGTTTATATAGTTTCAGTGATATTTAAACACTCGTGAGAAAGTTTTCATGAAAAACTGATGATCTGTATTTCCTAAGAGAAGAGAATACCATTTCATAGAACCGCACGTCGAAGGAAAAATAAAAATGATTTTACTGCGTCCATTTTTCTTTCGTTACATCATATTACAGTGACTTCTACTTCCGTTACTTCTCGCTAAGCTTTAAAGAAACGTACTACACGTACGACGTACTGTTTGCATATCGGACATTCGGACATCTGCTTGCCACAATTGATGCAACACGCCATATGACCGCACTCCAATATGACACATTCGATCGGTGCGTCCCAACAGATTTTGCAAACATCTCCTTCGTCTAGCTTCTCTATATCTATTGGCACAGTTTTCCAGATAAATATCGAAACCTGTTTCATGAAATACATCACGTTCTGCCACGGAATATAACGTACTATTACCTGTTCTCGATTGGCTGTGTTCCTCCCACAGTCTGCAGGCTCTGTCTAATAATTCGGATCTCTCGATGCATCCTTTATAATCTACGCGATTCGTACTCAACAGATTCTTCAGCTGTTTCACGCTTAGATACTCTAGTTCCGACAGTTGACTTATGTCCGACAACTTGACGAGATCCGACCACTGTGTGATTAAGAGAATACATACGATTAGGTATACATATATAAAAAAAAAGCAGGAGATGGGGATTATTTAGTGGTAATTTAAATAAATAATTAAAGTAGCAGAAGATTTTTAACATCTTCACCTTGCAACCACGTACCACAGGTATTTCAGTAAACGTATCGTCAGAGCGTTGCTCTTCCGATGCTTCCGGAGAATCGTCTTCTTCCGTAATCACGGGTTCCGGTCCCCGAGATTCATTCGAACTTGAATCAGTAGCCGAAATTTCCACAATTTCGATGTGACCGTCCCTTGCGGTGGTTTCATGTGTTGATCCCGCGATAGATTCGTTTCTACCGTTTCCAGCGTTTGCACCGCTTCCACCGCTTCCATCCTGTTCGTTATCCATAGATGATGTATCCGATCGATTCGACGAAGAACCTCTGCTGGAATTAAACTAAATTTTTTTCTCCACTTCTATCAATATTCACCGATATATCTGGATTTCGAAGTTCAAACTTCGAAGTAGAAGTAGATGGATATAAAAAAGTGTAGCTACATAGTTCAAAGAAAACGGTTCTTATATTTACTTCTTGTCCAAGTAAAATGTACCTGGGTTCTTCACTGAAATTTGTGGATCTGATATTTACTTCAGGTTCTGTGTTTGATCGACAGTTCGTCCCATTGGCAAATAACATCAGAAGACTGACCAAATCTTCCTTTTCTGTAAGACATACGATTCATTCAAAATGATACAAATAAAGATACGTTATGGCAATGAATAGTACACTGTACGTACCAACGCATCCTCTGACGCATACTCTCTTTGCCAAAAGATAATGACGTAAATCCCTTGGTCGCATTTGACTTATTTGACTTCTAACTAAAGGTCTACGAGATAACATACTACAGCTATCACAGCTGAGCATTTTATCCAATCGCTTGATCACACATTCGGAACAAAAGTGCCTGAAGCAATCCATACATTGCCTCTGAAACGACCACGGATACATACAAATTATAACCTCGTACTATTGTCGCCAAAGTGTAGATCCACATTCATCTATCCAGCTTATTTTGATCGCTTCTTTTCGAAATTGAAATTTGATTAATACATAGATCCTTATTACCTTTCGTTTAAACCAGTTAAACTTTGCGTTGCACGCCTCGCAGGCCATACTGTTCCACACACCACTCGATGCAATCATATGCGGTCTTACTTCTGCCTATCAAGTATGCGGATTAAAACGATAACGATACCACATTAGGATACGAAGAACATTCCCGTCTTACTCAGGTTATCAGTTATACGCAATATTTGCCGTCGCAGACGAAAATACAGGAATCGGAAAATGTTGTTTCCAAAGGAGGTTCACTGATTCAAGCTATATTCAAACCAAATAATTATATGTACAGATGAGGGCTAAAAGAATAAGTTGAACATCGATATCATCGGAAATGGTAATTAGTTACGTGGCTCTTCTCTCGTAACATCATGTCTTCTTTACGAGTAGTTAGGATATTTACTAATATCTACGATTTGCGGCAAATGCAGTGTTACAAGCAGTTTTGTTAACTAATTACGTGTGCTTGGTTACGACTGAACATAGGTTACGATCAGTTACGATGTTGCGATTATCTGCGCTAATCTGCGCGATGATCATACTAGATACCTCATACGATCACTTCACATCTGTCGCATATATGATTCGTACGTACTTGTTCAGCTTGATCAATGTAACCACGTATGTACTGTCAACTACTTTCGATTACTCCCAGCTATATCAGATGCAATCAGATGATATCAGAGTTACTAGGAATGTATTTATAAATGTGTGGCAGTACTGATGGGAGCAAATTTGAATACTTGACGTACACTTCACTACAATAGTATTCGTTGTTGTCACCGGTGTTAGGAATCCGATTAAACGCGGTAATTTTACCGTTCTTTTAGCAAAGATGAGTAGGAAGATAGATGCAAATATAAATGAGATATTTTATAATGTGCAATTCAACAAAACTTGTCATCCAAGTAACATAAAGAAATTGCAGAAATGTTACGATCAGGTAAGGATAACGGTATTCGGATACTAATTATTCTAGCTATTGGATTTGGAGTTTCATGTTGTCTAAATTATAAAATGTATATTTTACAGAGTGACTTTTCAGTATTCTGGGAGTCTTTTGTTAGCTGCTTCAGAGTTCCGCTTACTGTAAGTCAAAGACACCCAAGGATCGAATACACGTTAGAATTCGTTGCCAAATTTGCTGTCAGCTTATATTCTTGTCAAGAGGATGAGAATGAGTCTATGGAACCCGTATGTCCTTTCGTTGTGAAATTGTTTGATTTTCTTTTAACAAACCACTGCGCCAAGGATCCTGCTGTGAGGTTTCGTATCTGTCACTTTTTAAACATGATACTGAATTCTATGGGTGAACAGGCCTTCATAGATGATGCCCTTTGCGACAAGATTACGGATGCAATGATGGAGAGGCTGTTGGATAAATCTGCAAAAGTCAGAGCACAGGCTATTTTTGCTTTGCATAGACTTCAGGATCCATCCGATGAACATTGTCCAGTGATAAAAATGTATGTATTTCATGCCACTAAGGACCCTAAAGCTGAGGTTCGTAAAGCAGCACTCATGAGTATGGGAAAGAATCAAAGAACCTTACAAATCGCATTGAAAAGAACTAGAGATGTCAATGAATTGGTACGCAAGATGGCATACGAATTTATTAGTAAAATCACAGTAAGATCACTAACCATCAAGCAAAGAGACGAATTGTTAAACGATGGCCTAAAGGACAGATCAGAAATAGTGCGGAAGTGTGTAGCAAATGTTATGCTACCATCATGGTTACGACATTTTAATGGAGAATATATCAGCTTAATTAGGGCACTTGATGCTGAAATTGGAACAGATGCATCTGTTTTAGCATTGAATACGTTATTCAAGTATGTATCCTATTCTTACCACAATATTCATGTATTTGTATGTATAATTGTTTATTTCTCTATAGAAGCAGCACTTTAAATTCTATAGTGGAACAGGTACCAATAAACAAGGAAACAAGGCTTATACCCATACCTAACTTATGCAGCGAAAATGCATTGTATTGGAAGTGTGTAGTGAAATTTCTTCATCGTGAATCCTGTACAGACGAACTGGAAACAGTTGTGCCAGAGCTTTCTTCGTTCTGCGCCTATATTTCCGATTTTCTTGCAATGATGTCCTCCAGGCAATTTGAACAATGGGAGACGCATATGCAGAAATTCGTTCTTCTGCAACTATTCGAGATAGCGGTGATATACGATCTATCGGACGAAGTAGGGAGAAAGAAACTGAACGACTTAATATGCAACACCCTAATGACCAATCATTGGTCGGAAAAAATAATCGTATGCATAGTAACTCATTTGGAAAAAGTAATGCCAGATGTAAACACTAGATTAGACACTCTGGCTAATATTATTAGCGAAATTAGACTGCCGCTGAAAGAAACAGGACTAACACAAGTTACGGAAGAAGAGCAGCATTCAATGAATATGCGTGTAAGTTGATAACTTTTCCCGAAATAATGTAAACTTTATAATCTTAACATGCTTCAATTACGTATACTTTTCAGAGAGCAAAGTTAAAATTAAAATTGCTGGAACTTAGCGAAGAAGAGTATCAGGCGATACAAGACAAAGACTATTTAAAGGCCGATAGCTTGAAACATGAAATAGATGCGGTACGCGAAGAGATAAAACAATTGTCAGTAGAACCTCAGCAGACTCTAAATGATGACAATCGCGAGGAAAAAAATGATCCCGAAACTATGATTAAATGCCTCAGTATTATATGCACCATGATGCAGTCTGTGACTACACTTACACCTACACTCAGGAGTCTTATGCAAATAGCGGTCGCCAGTTTAGATGTTAGTATGAGATCTGATTAATTAATTTCAGGCTATTAAATTAAATTTCTCTTTCGCAGCATCCGGATGATAATGTACATATATTAGCCTTAAAGGCGCTAGGCATTTGTTGCATACTGAATAAGGAGCTGGCCAAAGAACACATTATAATGCTGTTCATACAATTCTCAATCGAACAAGAAAACCAAGAGATATGGATTATGGCGTTAAAAGGAATCTTCGACCTCTTGTTACTCTATGGTCTCGAGTACTTCGATATTATAGAAACCGCGGCGGATGTATCTGATAAACGTGAAAAATCACGCGCAGTTAAATTATACACCAACACGGACGACGATATTTCGTTGTCGTCCACGAATACATTATCTAACGCGGATCGCGAGAACACTAATTTTATCAAAATTTTAGCGGGATTACTGGACAATGCGGTAAGCCTACCAATCAAACTTTTCTCTTAATAACATTCAGAAATATCTCTTTGAAATTACAGCACCAAGGATTGAGAACTGTAGCCGCTGAAGGACTGTGCAAGCTACTACTCAATCGTCGAGTTAGCGGATCGGGCTTGATATCCAGACTCATAATCTTGTGCTACAATCCCGTAAACGATAACGATTTCTATCTTCGTCAGTGCTTGAGCGGCTTTTTTGATAATTACGTGCTTCGAGTTCCTGACGCCCAGGAAATGTTAGAACAGGCATATTTACCAACGTTGAAAATCTTATGCAACGCGCCGGAGATCAGTCCTTTGCAAGATATCGATCCATATGACGTGTCAAGGTTTATATTAAGTCTGACGAGGCACGGAATTCGGAAATCTGCCGCAGAGAATTATTACGCGCACAATAATCTCGCTTTCTCCATATTAGCCGAACTGCTTAATCAGAATAGTAAAATCGACCAGGAAACGCTAATCAAATCTTTAAAAGATTTGCAGGTTCACATAGACGATAATAGGTCGAAGGAGAATTTACTGGAAGCTACTAACAAAGTTTTGGAAATGGTAAAATTTTCTACAAGTATTTACAATTCTGACGATAATTATCTACCTTATGTGACAACACGATTTTCGTGCTTTCATTTAGGTAGAAGATTCTGAGAAACGATTAATTAAATATATTGAACAGTTTAAAAACAAGTTGAATTCTCCACACGCTACCGAAATAGCCGAAGACGAAGATACAGAAGGGGAAGACTGATACAGATACAAAAATTGTTTTTATAAGTAAATTAGTATTACCTTTTTTTATGCATACTCAATAAATCACTTAACTCCACCAAATTTAGTTCAATGTGTTTCCCTGAGGAAAGTTTATGTTTCCCGCGTTACTCTGTTCCCCATCTTCGCAGCAGTGGATACCAGTTTGTTTATATGGATACTCAACATGCAGCTGTCATAGGTCTACGGGATTTCCTTGGATATTGAAATATTAAGTTGAACGACTGATTCCAATAATCAGACATGGAGAAACTCGCCAAGCCTCAAATAATCTGTCATATCGAAAAGTCGGTGAATTATTCGCTATTCGACGCGAAATGGATACCTTGTAGTGCAAAATTTGTGGTTATGGGTTCGCGGCCGCGTGGAAGCGGTATCATACAGATTTATGAAGTTTCCAGCGGCGAGTTGAAACTCGTCAAAGATATAGAAAGATCGCAACCGGTGAAATGTGGCACCTTTAAAGCATCCAGTTTGAGGGATAGATATTTGGCTACAGGGGATTTTAAGGTACTTGAAATGTAATTATTTACAGTACAAGAGAAAAAAGATGTTGCTAATTTAACACGTTGCAGTTCTGTGGTACTTTCCTGAAGACATTGCGATGCTTAAAATATAAATATACAATACATCGTATCACTACTATGTGTCCGAGATACATTTTAATATGTCATTGTTCCTATACACAGAAGACTTAAAGTCACCTTTATTAGGGCACACTGAACATCTATAATCTGGAGGATCCTTCAATACCGATTTACACGGCTGGTGCTCATAAGGAGATAATAAATGCCATTGATGGTGTGGCCGGCCAAAGTGTCGGATGCGGAGCTCCTGAATTGGTAACAGGATCTAGAGATGGAAGCGTAAAAGTCTGGGATCCTAGACAAAAAGGACGACCAGTCGCGGTAATGGAGCCTAAAGAGGGCGAAGATCGCAGAGACTGCTGGGCAGTGACATTTGGAAATTCTTACAATTCAGAAGAAAGAGTCGTGGCTGCTGGCTACGATAATGGAGATGTAAAAATATTTGATTTGAAAGCTATGTCTGTACGATGGGAATCTAATCTCAGAAATGGCATCTGCAGCCTTGAGTTCGATAGAAAAGATATTGCCATGAATAAATTGGTTGCCACCACTTTAGAGTCAAAGTTTTATTTGTTTGATTTAAAAGTACAGCACCCTAAGAACGGATTTCCGTATCTAGTGGAGAAGGTACGAACGGAATTACGATTATGGAGTGCGTAATTCATACGCTATAACGTGAAATTGTTTCTAGGCACATAGTTCAACCGTATGGGTGGTCAAACATTTGCCACAAAATCGAGAAATATTTGTTACATGCGGTGGTGCGGGAAGTCTATGTCTTTGGAAATAGTAAATATAAAATCGATTTATTTGTACGGTAGTTCGTGACCACTTCTGAACTAAGATTTTAATTATTATGTTTGCAGTAATTATCCAGAAAAAAGGAAAACCACGGACTCTGATGGATTAGAGCAAGGTGTCGTCGGTGATCTAAGTCTGCTACAAAACAGTACTCTCTCATCGCAACCTATCAGTTCCTTGGACTGGAGTCCAGACAAACAAGGATTAGCTGTCTGTACTTCGTTTGATCAGTGTGTAAGAGTTATCATCACCACGAAACTAAATACTTTTTAAACTAACGAGCAAACAATTTGTAAATAATACCAATTGCGTTAAACCATTAGAACCTTAATAATAAACAATAAACCTTGGAAAGGTATTCGATTTGATGAAAATCAAATAATCCTGGCCAGAGATAAATATCACGGGTTTATCGTATTCCCGCGAGGTGGCACGAATTTCATCGTCCGCGCTGTAGAATTCGTTTCCTCTCCGTCGGTCTAGCGATTCTACCAGCTGTGTTGCGCAATCGCGCGAACAGGCGGCCAGATAAAAGCGAATTATATGTCATTGGGCCAATCTATTTAGGATCAGACCCTTATTAAGTGGCGGCCATCTTGCAATGCAATGCGTTATGCAACACGTCAGGCCGCCATCTTGGTGCTCGCGTCGACGAGCCCACGCCAAGTGCACTTATGCTGCATTGTGCGAGCCAGGGCTCGCATTCAGCCGTACAAGGTCACGAATACCGCGAGTTTAATTACATAAATTAGCTCCTGGCCCCACCTCCGTTGCTAAACTTGCTATCGTACACCCTCGCTCTGAAACTGCGTTCAAATTGGATGGCCCCTTCGGCCTCCTCCTTCGAAAATTGTGGCGCGTCACTCTATCGTTAATAGTTTCCTACTTCCAATTATACTAGATTTTTACCACCTGTTAAACGCGGCGATACGTGGATCGTGTAATTATACTACGAATTACCATATTTACTACTCGGAAATACTTTTCTCGACATATTCGCGTAGCGATTCACTAAATCGGAGTCTAATCAACCTATTTTTTGACAAGTTTTTCATTCTGAAAATCGCTATATCACATTACTAAAATGAAGCTGTCGCGCGGACGATTCTAATGCAATATTAATCGATGGAGCGAGCTCGACGCAGAATAGCCCGTTTGGAATTGTACCAACTCGGTTAGCGGATTGCACGCAGGGTGTAAATCTAGGTAGCGATGGTGCGGGCTTCGCCGCTAACACAAGGCGTAAGTGTGCTGTACCTGGCACCTATTTCCGTGGCATGCTATCGCATTTAGTAGCGGGATCATTGCCGTTACCGTCGTCACTCGGTCTCCGACGCTCCGCAGCGATGCATATCGAGAGAATTCTATACTGTGACTATCCATATAATTTATCATTTTTAGGCTACAGGTCTCGCCCTGGCGTTGCCTTTCCTTGTACGAAACCTATATGTATATCTCATAATCCTGCGGCTTTTCTACTTTTAATCTGTTATTGTAAATTAGCGTAAATTAATTTCTGTTTCATTCTATAGTACTTTAAGGTACGAGTAATGTTCTGAAACTTCAATATCGAGGATCATCGGAGGTAAAGGCTTTTATTACGTAATGAAAAATATCTTTATTATTTACCATGTTATAGAAATTCAGGCAGTGGTCAGGCACATTATTATCTGGGTAGTGTCTCGTGTGTCTTAACGATGATTCGATAACGATGGGTATTTCTTTTTGGAACAATGATATCTTTCTTTTCCTTTATTTCAAATCAATCGGATTTAGTCTGCAATTTATGCCTAGAAAAATGGAACCATGAATGATGTGAAAAGCAGAACCATTCTTTTTGAGTCATATGTGTCAAACGAGTAATGTTTAAAATGCAAGTTTCTTCATGAGCAGGTACATGTGTTGATCGATCTCGAAACCGTGTAGGTTGTTTGCGTCTCCCTGTAACCTCATCAGCAGTCCTCCGAAGGATACGTAGGCCGATCTGCAACATAAAGAAAAGGATAATGTAAGTCACGAGTGTCCAGTGACTCGATCGTGCTTATTTGTATAAAATAGTTTAAAGGTTCCGCGTAACGCCTCGATGACACGAACGTGAACGAACCGGAGTTTCAAATAATTGTTCACAATTACAAGCGAGTTGAGAGCAGAATCAAAGTAGAATCGTAAGAACAGCTATGATCTTGCTCGTTCGCTACAGTTTGCCAATTGTTTGCCATCTTCCAAAACGTCTTCTCTTCCTGTAGATGATCCGCGATCGTCATAATTGCAGTGCCGATAGCGGTCGTGTACACAATTTAACCACACAACCAGCTAACCACACTGCCAACATGCCAATCGCAAGACAAAAAGTTCTTTGACGAGGTATCATGGAGATTCCCCTCTCCTCCGCCTCTTCATCTTCTTCCATTCGCGTTCACGTCGAAATTGCTTGAGCAGCTTTGACAATTTATCAACTAAGTACAAATCTGATGATTAACGTAGACCACGTAGAGCGGTGTAGTAACAATAGCCTCTCGAGATCGCGATTCGATCGAGCCAAATAATCGTCGAATTAAATTCTGCAACGTGGTTGGGCCGCAGAAAGTATACTACTGGCAACGTGATACAATTAGTTAATAATAATCCGATGACGATAAACAAAAACGGGCGAATACGACATACATTTTTCATTAGTATTAAAACGATCGGTGCAAATCGAATCCTTTGTAATACAGCCTTTATTCTGTTACCCATTCACCGATACCGCAACGTATCGCAAAACTACTGATTTTTACGAATCTCGACGGCAGGAGAACAGCGATGGATCGTTGAAAAACCGTAATGCATCGCGGTGAGTACCGATCTTTATGGATCGCGCGGCTGCGTTTCCGGATAGATCGATTCTGTAATGTTCACGCGCCACGAGCCTGTGTAGAAAAATCTATTCCAAAATTAAGAATAGAGGCGGACAATTGAAGTACGCGGACGTAACTTGGACATATTCGCCCGTGCTTTGGATGTTGTACCATAGAGCGACCTTGCTCCGAAATTTCTGGTCATCGGTGACAGCTGATTTTATTTTTAACCAAGTATTTCGAGTCTTCGATCTACGCTGCTACCACCTCCGCCCCTCAGTCCTCCCTATCCTGTCCTATGTCATCCATGTACCATTTTTCCTAGATGCTGATAGAATATCAGCGACTACGTACTCAGTTATAGTAATTTATTTCTTGTACCTGAATTAAATACAATTGTTCTAACGAAGTATCGAAGTACACTGTAAAAAATAGAAAGTCAGCGGTGAAATGAAATGGGGGAGTACGCAGGCAAATGATTTTTATTTTCATTAAAATTACAATGCCCATGGTAAGAAAAATGACGGTGAAATCATCAAATCCATCTTTTCCGAGGGAAACTGAATTTAGAATCTTGTCACCTAAGTATCCTCGAGTAGCGTGAAGATAATACTACAAAAAAATAGATCCAAGGGAAACGTACATACCGCATCGAGGTACGGACAAAAATTGCACACGAGAGAGCGAGAAAACATATCGTAAGAAAACTCGTGTTAGATTTAAGATTGTTCGATCAGCGACACACACCGCGCACAGTTTAAACAGGTTTTCCATGTCTCGTGCGGGTGAGTTTGTATTACACGTGGTTCACGGTATATTGTACAAGAGAGCATTATTATCGCAAAATCTACGAGAGTTACGAGTCGACAATACCCATTGTACGCCGAGCGTAAAAAATCGTCCCTCTCTGATCTATGCGCATCTTCTTCATCCTTAGATTCGAGCTGGTCGTACATTTTCCTCCAAGTTGCAGCGTTTAACCGTCTTACTTTATTTGTCCAGATGTGGGGCATTTCAACGGGAAAACAACAAACTTCTTAAACTTTTTACGGCGATTCTAAGCATATATTTCGGATAAAACATTCTAGACGATACAATTGAACGGTAAGTCTAAAATATGTAGGGATGTGGGGGAACGCATATTTTTCAAACATCTTCGATTCTAGGGACAAGTCGTGCGATGTCACTGGTCCACGCGGGTCATTCGGAACAAGCAGCAAGCAGCAAACGATGCGTTACCATTGGGATAATATTAAGGATTCGGTAGTTTTATTCGACGTTTCGATTTAACCCGTTCCTACGAAGACAGCTGTACTTGGTATCATAATATTATTTTCGTCTCGTAAACGTAGAGAATCTCATGACTCGATTAAACGCGTCCACGGGATAGACGCTCGAATGACATCGATATATGGTCTGGTTACACGACACCAAAACAAGATACAATATACTTCATGAGATAAAGTAACGCGATCCACGTGTCTAACGTGTACACGTCTAATTGTTCCCTGATTTTTCTGCCGTCTACGAATGTGACGTAACGTGACATTGTATCTCTGTACAGTTTTCAATGACATCGCATCGAAGGGCGTCTCTCGGCGGCTGGATGTTCCGCTGGGATGATACAGAGACGAGGAGAGAGACGCGAATTTAAAAACACACGCCGTCTGCACCCTCGTTCGCTCATCGCGTTCGTTGGTAAACCAACCCCTACATACGTACGTCTCCTACGTCGATGCCTCTTTGTACGTTGAAAAGAGCGTTACATATTTTACGGTGAATGTCACCCATATAAATACTCTAACGTACCACTTTACCAGAAGAAACCTGTACGTATGGTTAGACAGAAATCGATACACATAGTAATATGCAAGCCGAGGAAATTAATTGATCTAATGCCAAACGTTTAACCCTTTGAGTAGCCGCTGATCGATTTAGCGAGCAACGCGATCGAAGCGAGCGAAAGAAACTGCGCGGCGTAACACGTTTTACATTTGTCTGGTATGGACTGGTGTACTCAAAGAGTTAAAGCCGGGGCGAAAATGAGGGGAGTGAAAGGGAACGTTGGGTACTTTTTTCAAGACTTTACATCGCACCACCGAAAAGAAGCAGCTTGGTACTCGGCGACCGTCACTGGTGGCGGCGACAGGAGAGATGTCGTACCAGATAGTGCATTTACAGTATTCAGGGCCCGTGTAAACGCGCATCTGGCACGAGCCCCAACTGCCCTGTAATCTCATATTGGCTCGCTTCCGTTACACCTCACGTAGTTCGTGCTCTTTCTCTTTTCCGACTCTTTCCCTCTCTCTCTCTTTCTCTCTCTTTCTCTGTCTTTCTCTCTCTCGTTCCGTTCCTCCTTCCACTCTCGTCGTTCTTTTTACTTTGACTCTCCATCTCGACACACTTTTACTTTTAATCCTTTAACGTTGGAATAAATATACTTGGTTCAAACCGCGATACAACTTTCTTCAACGCTCGAACCTCTCTTTAGCGATTTCCATAAATTGATGCGAATTTAATTTGCGCGTTAAAGGGGTAACGATCGACCGTCTTCCACGAATCGCTTCTTTCATCGTTTACACCGTTTTACTGCTTTTCCGTTTCGTTGTTAAAAGCGGTATTTAAAAGGCTCCGCGCGAAATGTCCGGTAACAATGGGAAAGGGTTGTTCGTTAATTTTATAATTAAAAACGTCGGAAGTATATTCTCCAGCTCTGCGAGACGCGTGATCGGGCTTGACAGTCGAGAGACGCGGGATTTAGCCGACGGCAAATTGGTTTCCAAGCGGACGCCTGGATCTCGTTTTATTCGTGTCACGTCAAAGGACATCAGGAAAGATGAAACAAAGGACTTTTCGCTCGTTTTCGCGTGACTGGCTTCGATAGCCCGAATAACGCCGTCGGGCAGGACTAATTACTTTCACGTTACACGGGAGACTTTCGTTTGAAATTTTCATCGGAAAGGGACAGGCTAATTTGTAGAGCAACGTCCACGGGGCACCGTTTTTAGCTATCGATAACGTTGCTCTGCGATTAAGGGTGGATAGGTGCTAAAACTCGCGGCGTACTATGCGCGAGAATGTACCACTTGGGAAAGGTAGCGAAACGTAAGAATTTACGCACGTAGAAACTGTCCCTGCTTATGGGATGTCAGCTGATGCTATTTTCCTCTCGACAAACAGCGGAACAAGGAGAACACGACGTTACTAATAATAGAGCCCCGGCATACGCGGTGCTGCAAGGCCCAGGCGTCGGGACGCGCTCGTTGCTTACCGGATAATATAATGCTTTGGCAAAAATCTAACGTACGAAAGAAAGTTCATTCGGTGTCGAATAGCAAACGTTTCCAAGGTACGCGCGGCTACCGATCTAGGGCTCGCTATCTACGAAGATATTGGCGTAGATTTACGGGACGCGTGCCGATAGAAGTTTACATTGCCGTGACGCCACACGATACCGCGAAATCCCACGTGTACACCGAATTCCACTTCTACTTCTTCCGTTCGTTTGGTCCGCGTCGATCTTGGCCGTTCCGAGAATCGGTCGTCGTTGGATAACCGACTTTCGTACACGTGTTTAATTATATTTAGACCCGCGTCACAGATCCATCTAACCGTCGTAAAAATAAGCGTGGCCAGTTACCCGAAAGTGTAGAAATCGGAAACTTTAGACGTTGATTCCCAAAGCGCGACCCTAACGTGGATGTACCAGGAGCCGACGGTTACGTGACACGATGCACAAGAGAGCAGTCCCGGGTACAGGTACGGCGATGCAGACGTTATTACACAATGATATTCCGACCCGAGGATTCGCGGTGGCCGATATCAACGATTCCGGTCACGATCGAAAGCTATTCCCTCGATTACTCGAGATTATCCGCCGCCACGAACAACCCGCGTTTCATCACCGTACGAACCAGCCATCGCGGGTTTGCGTTACACACCGGAGAAAACCGTTATCAACGTCGTTATCAAGCAACTTCTTTTAAATATTCCCATTATCTGCGGTCGATGTCGCGCAACGTTCTACCGTACACGCAGAACGCATACTTTTGCGGAAATTGACGCATCGTCGCGATACCAAAGGAACAATTGCTCGGCACTGTGTTAACCGTCCGACAAGGTAAATCGATCTTTCGAGGTCGGTTTCCTCCGACATTTATTAAACGAGGAGTGGAAACTAAACAAGTCCGGTCTACGGACACGTTTAATTAACCTGCGCGGCGGCAGAGTTACACAATCACAAGCGGATGCGGCTCACGTAAACCACTTAGCGAAGTACGGTAACTGTAGCGATTCGAGAAACACTGTCCAAGATTCCCAGGTTGACCTTGCGAGACGATCGCATCCATAAAAACGACGTAGCACAATAGCGATTTACCAACGCGTGTTACGTAATAATCGTTAGATTTGACCGCGGTACGAAACGACGATCCATCGGCGAGCCTCCGAAATATTCACCATTTTCCTCCAAGAAGCCGTCTACTTTCGACGGACTTGAGTCGATTCCGAACCGGGCACCGTTTCGCGGCTGACTTATGTAACAACCGACGTACGTAAATACAACGGGGTTTGCCGAACAAGTGAAAAAGATGCATGTGAAATAATCCGAGAAAGAAACGATTCCTCGTGACAAGCGTCGATCGAGGTAGGAGAGCTCGAGTGGCAATTGCAATTGCAATTCAAACGTTCTATACGCGGTCGAGCCGTTCCGATGCGTTGTTACGCAATAGCGACCTTGAAGCAGCGACAGCGTGTGCAGGAATTTATCTGACGAAATCAATTTGGATCGACGCATCGAACTTCTGTTTTGTTGACCGTCGATGTTCGCCCGATGCACTACGCGCGCCACATGCTCGCGAACGCGTATACCGACCGCTCGAAAACGACGAAACGTTGTATAACGTATCGAACGCGATATGGAAGAAAACGATAACTCGACGACGGCCAAGAATCGATATTTATACATCCGAGGCACCAATTTGGATCTCGGAGACTCGGCCAAACGGCAAACTTCGCTACCGCTGTCCGAGCAACGCGAAAAACGTTTACACCGTTAACTATCCGGCCTTGACTATCCTCGCTCAGCTGGAAAAACAAGTGTACCATCAAACCTACGTAACTTCCAAAGCGAGCGAACAACAACTCTACAACTTTTTCTCTGAAACGCCTCTAAAATCGATGCCGTTAACGTCCCTATCGTTTCGTTAATGAAATCCTGGACAAAGAGCCGGCTAGAATCGATCATGATCGATGATATCGCACGTACGCACACAACGGTATTTCACACGAGGGCTACGAATTCCATAGGCCACAGAGTTATACACACACATATATGCATATATGTGTATGCAAAGATGAACGTATGCACGTACATATACAGATATACATATAGTACGCATCGAGATGCAAAGCAAAAGGCAGGGGCGGAGTGAACGCGATACGCGCGACGACCAGCCGACGACTAGATTCACGGCACTGAATCGGACTACAGCGAGCTATAGCGACAGAAGCGACAGAAGCAGAAGCAGAAGCAGCAGCAGCAGCAGCAGCAGCCGCCGCTGTACCAGCAGCCGTAGCAGTAGTAGCAGTAGCAGCAGCAAAACCGAATAGCAAGTAGAAACGGCACGGCGCTGCCAGCCGGTCGCGCTCCTTCCGTCTTCTCGGTTACACAATCCCCTTCGCGAGCGTATATCGACTCTTTCTACTAGACGCAGACGGCGGCTTTTCCCAAACCGATTTGGTCACGTAGCACGGTTACCAATCCTATATTCGTGTCAAGTTACCTTTGGTCGTTTTTTTTCTCCCCGCAAATGTTAGAGCTAAAATTGTAAAATTCGGTAAAACAACCGACCGAGAACAGTACTGTTCCGCGAGGTAAGATAACTTTGGGAAACGCCGCGCTAGATTTCGTAGGGGCCTGGTTGTATCGGCGACTGCGAAAACTTGCGTGCCACGACCGATCGAGGTTTCACGTCTACTACGGGGATCGAAAACTAGGAAAACAACGCGAGAACAGGGGATAAGAGTTAGTAGGCCAAAGTGGCGGAGAAAACTGACAAAACAAGACGTATTTAAACCGTGTTACACAATCCCGACGTACGTTGGCTCGTTGGTTCGTTGATTCGTTGGTTCGTTGGCTCGTTGGCTAGTCGACTCGCGACACACCGAGGGCCAATCCCGACCATCTCGTGGCGTCGCAGAGAAAAACCGAGCGTCGTATCGTGTACTCGAGGAAACAACAAGAGAAATATAGAGGACGTTTGTTATCGGCAAATAAAGGAGAGTCGTAGGTGACATCTATGAGACGTGGATGCTCTGCGAGAGCAGAAAACGAGTGAAACGGACCCGGACGCGGCGAAGAATCACGTGGGAAAGATTGCCGCCGAGAGTAGGTTCATCTACGTAGGTTTCGGTCGGGGTAAAGCTACACATGGCGGCAGCGGTTGTAATTGGACCACTTTGCCGTTAAACGAGCTTAACGATCGATTCTGCCTTCCACTCTAATGTCATAACAGTACGGAATGGATCTTCTGACCAATCGCGTTATTTTAACGACGAAAATGTCGTCACCTCTCTCGTCGACCCTCGCGCCGATCACGGAAGCTAACGACAACCCGAAGAATAGAGGAATTGGGTACTGCACTGCCAGAGAACGTATATCAAAAGTATCAGAAGAATAAGATAGAGCAAAACCATAGGAAGAACGGTTTCGACGGTCCCGAGGTACGCGCTGCTCCACGTATGGACTGAAATCGCCCATGGAACGATGTACTTGACTAAAAGTATTACGATATCCATGCCACCAAAGCGTTGCAACGATCGAACCAACGAGAATTCACTATGATCTCCGATGATCGTGGAGATCTCTGCTCCGGGGTGGACCTCTTCACTCGATATCGCGTGTGCGGGACAAGATCGAAAAAAAAAACTCCGTTGCGTTGGACCTCGCGAGGAGAACTAGCCGCGACTAGGCAGACCGGACGACATTGCGGTGGTAAAGCGCTTTCGACGAGATAACGCCGAAGTGTTACACAACGCTGGCCGAAAAAGCTGTGCCAAGATGCGTGGCGCTGGGCCACGGCGTATACGTGTGTCCACATAACCTCGAAACACGTTCGTAACACGAGGAGAGAAGTGGCACGCACGATCCCCAAGAACAAGAGGCTCGCATGCACGCAGCAACGCACACACGCCTACAGGAATAAGAGGCACGTATGTCGACGGCGACTCGTCTCGCGTTCGGGGTTGCGAAAAAGCCCAGGGTTATTTGGCCCATTCGGGTCGCTCGGTCGTCGAGAAACCGCCTTGCGTACTTCTTTTTCGTCTTACGACCTTACACATCTCGTATAGCCGCGGGAGGCCGTTTGAGATCGTGCCAGAAAAACCAGAGCGCGGAAGAGTCCTGTGCTTACGTGAAACCTTCCAATGCTACCGTTGTACTTCGTCAACGTCTTTACGATATTCATTTATCAGCTACGGAACTGATCCTAATTTTACTCGAGTTAAGCATTGAATATGTAGCGAACTATCCTGATATCGTTACACGGTAAAGTCGGCTTAAAACGCATTCGTTTGTATTAATTCGAAGAAACTCGTTGCACACCAAGTATTAATACCGCGGCGCTGTCCTGAAACGCTATTCGAGTTTGTCTTATCGTCGGAGTCGGAGGAGATAATACCAGAGTTTGGTTTGCATGAAATTAATTTCAGGCGGCAGCTGCTAGCCCCGCTGCTATTGCGGTGTCTGCTTTGTATCGTCGATAACGACTTTAAATTCCGTTCGATCGATTGCACCGCTTCGTTCAAAACACGTTCTGTCGATAGCAGTGCGCGCGCGGATTTATATCGTGCAGACGGAAATGGAAGTCGAACGTAGAATTCCAATTGTTTATTTATAGCTTCGTTTACCAATGGTCCGATGATTGTAAATTTGAAAATCGGAACTATCGATATTTTCTCGTCCATCTCTCCAGATACGTTCGATAGCGACGAGTTTCGCCCGATCTCGTCCTTTTTTCGCGCGTTGCTATGATTTTTGGCAGAAGAAAGACAGAGAGAGAGCACACGGAGATGTACGACAGAGAAAGATTTACACAAAATCTGATTTGTCGCGTACGATTGTTCGATCGACCAAACAAACCAAGTACAGTGAGACGAGTACTTTTCGCTCGCTCATTAAAAGTATATTTCTTGGAATTTTGCGTCTCTACGTGAATTTCGTCTAGAAATTCTGTTTTCTGCGATTTCACGTTCGAGCTTTATCTCTGTACAAGCTCTATGTCCGGGTTCCGCGATATAGGTCACGTAGAACCGATCAATTCACGAACGTGGATGAGTATTGGGCGCGTTAAAACAATGCCGTAGCTTTTAGTACTTTCCGTCGGCGACCTTCGCAAGAATTATAATTAGCGCTAATTATTGAAAGTGCTGCGCAAAGCCGCGTCCCTGAAATTTCGATCGATCCTGAGAGACGGTAAAAGCTACACCTGGTCTTTGTACACGTGCGCGTGTAATTATAATACACGCGATAGAAAGTGATCGCATCGTTCCCCGTTTCGATGTAAGCAGGATAAAAAAGAAATGCGGGGGAAATCCTCTACGAAACATGGAGCGGGGTCTATTTAAAAAGTAGTAATTCATTATGAGTCAGCGACTTTCATTCACAAGGGAAGCAGTGTTAAGCTGCTGTAACGGAGGAGACGTGGAAAGAACTCGATTGGATGCCATGATGTTAATTACACGATTCCGTGACGTAGCAGAAACTACGATATACGTATGTAAAGAAAATCTACACTCCACTCCAGGCAACTTTATGCGTTCCTCTTTCACAAAAGGAAAATTAAGTTACTATTTCGTCGCGCATCCGTCGACGGAATATCGTGGAGAATACGGACGACGGTTTACATTTGCAGGTCTAGATCCACTTTTCGGATCGATATACATTCGTATGTATAAGGCTTATACTATAAGCTATGCGTGCTGAGTAATGACGTCACCTGTACTCTGTTGCTCGTCGATATTCACCTGCGTAATCGTTGCTGCGTTCGAATCGAACGAAATGCGACCAAGCGAGGCTGCCGCAGATAATCGTGATGGAAAGGTCGTATCGAGTTAAACATGCGAGGATCGAAGTAGGAATAATTGTTCTATATCGGCCACGGTTAGCGGACATCCAAAAATACAAGGACAAAATTTCTCAAAAGTTTATCGATCGAACGGTAGAACAAAGGGGTGAAAGATTGTATACTGTGAAAATAACACGCAGGATGTATAGCGGTTAGAATACACGGACCTATGTCGAAACGGAGAGGATCGTCGGATGAGGACGTCGTATTTCGAACAATTTCAAACGAGAAGGAAGTGGGGAAGAAGAAATAAAATAACATAAAGAAGGAGTAGGAAGACGAAGAGTGAGTAGCAGCCTCTCTTGCCAGGTGAAGGAAACCTGGGCCGACTTAATCTTAGAACGCGTCACCGGTACTACCACTGCCAACAGTTTTCACCACCACTACCGTCTCGCACTTTCGTCATCCTGGCCGGACAGGGTAAATACGTGCACGCAACGGCCGATCGACACACACCAACGGTCGGGACGGCGGAAAACATTCGACTAAGGACTGCCGCGCAACGGACGCGAAAATCTCGCAACGAAGAGAGGGAGAGAAATAGAGGAGAATCGGTATTTCGACGCGATGTAAACGCGCCTTTAAGTCTTTCGCGGTGGGTCCTCTCTCGTAAAACAACAACGTATCGCGCGAGGAGAGCGCACCTGCGCGCTGCCGCGTCGTTTTCTCGGTCGCGGCTCGTTTCTCTCTGTCGTACCACCGCTCGCTCTCTCACTCTCTCGCGCTCTCTCTTTCGCTCTCTCTCTCTCTCTCTCTCTCTCTCTCTCTCTCTCTCTCTCTATTGCCTCTCTCCGCCTACTAACCCTCTCTCCTTGCTCATTGAACACCCAACCCTCTCTCCTGTCGCTTCGACTTGTTCTCGCCAACGGGGAAAAGAGCTGGAGGGGACCACCAGGAGGCACCTCCGCCTCCCTCTAACCGCTGGCTATCTGTCTCTCGCTGTTGCTCCTCACCTACGACCCTGTAACACCACCCACTGGGCACATCGTCGAGAGAGTCGATTATCGTCGAGAACCGGGACCCTTCCCCACTCGATACAAGCGCGGGGAGACACCAATATGGCTGACGGAACGACAGAATTCGACCAGCGGTCGTGTGGTCGAGATTACATAATGTTTAGGGAAATTTGGTTCCGACAATCTGCAGCTGGAGTTTGGACTCCGAGGGAATGTTTCGCGTTAGGCGAATCGATGTTACCTATGCCACCAACTTGCCCGATATATCGCGAATTAGAAATTGGTCGTTCGCAATCAAGGAACTATCGATTATCTTGGAGAACGGCGCTTATCGTCGCAGCCGCATATGCCGATGTTAATCCGCCGGTGCCATAGATAATAATAGATCGATTAGGAACGACCGACAAAGTGATTGCCTCGAGTGGTCCGAGCGCCAGGGAGATTAATACCATTTCAAGGGATGCCTGATCACCTTGCTACCGATTACGTAAACCCTGAACGCGGAAGTACAATGAGAAACAAGACCCTGCAAGTTCTTTTTTCAAAGCATTTCAAACGTGTGAAATTACAGTAACCGTCGTCAGTCACGAAGTTGACGTTAACGTTCAACACGGAACACAAACGTCATTTAACTTTGGCTGTCTGACAAGGCTTGCGATGCGCAGTTGGCTTCGTCCGACATGAATAGAATTCGTAAACCAGTTCGATGTGCCATACGATAAAAATTCGAGCCGATCTTAAGGGCACCCTGCACAAGGGCGGTCTCCCTGTTTTGTACCTAACAACAGTGAAAATTAGTCGATGACGTTCGATAGAAAATGACCGTGCGCGATCCGAAAATCAATAAAGCAAATCGGAACGGTGTCCGCGAGGTCGCGCAGTCCTGTCCGACTTCGAATCGAACTTTTCTACTTACATCCCGAGAACGCCGGGGACATACGAAGAGGTACGAGGGAAGTCGAAGCAACACGTGGCCCAAGGAACGTTCTCGCTGCGGAAGTCCGTAAACCGCTGCACGCTCGGCGTCTCAATGTCACGACTTTGGTAGCTCATACCGCGATAAGCGACGCTTATCGTTTAATCCAAACGTCAGAAAAACCGAAACAACGTCACCGAGTGCGAACGAAACACCTTCGAGACGAGGGGTCGAGAGCAGAAAACGAGCCGAATCGTTTGTTAAACTTCGACAACAGCGATAAACAGACAGGTGGTCGGAACCATTAAAGTTGAAACCAATCGGATCACGCTGATATAAAAACGGCAAAACTAATTTTATAGGATCTCAAGTTGTTGTAACCATTTAGATCCCACGTAGCGCGATCGCGCTGTTAAGATTTCATTTCGAAACGAACCACTGCATTTTATTTTATTTTCTGTTCCGGATTTTTCGACAATGTTTTTTCAATCACCTGGGATCCAAATGGTTAAATGACCTATATTCTAGAGAAAGAGAGAGAGGGAGAGAGAAGGGGGTAGAGAGAGAGAGAGAGAGAGAGAGAGAGAGAGAGAGAGAGAGAGAGAGAGAGAGAGAGAGAGAGAGAGAGAGAGAGAGAGAGAGAGAGACCGATATATGCAAGTTACCCGGTACTCCCGTGTACGATAGGCAGGTCGACTAATTGGATCGAGCAGCCGGGCTGCGATTGGCAGGCGGCTAACGGGCCTGTTTCAACCCCCGTCCAGGAAGTGGCAAGGGCTTGAGATCCTATAATGCTTTGCTTAACTTGACCTTAATTTCACGGGATACAATCTGATTGCCGTTTATGAGTTCTCGGAAAATAGGAAGTGCGCGTGCTGCTCCGCCGGAAAGAAGAAATTCACAGCTGGAGATGATAACACGACGATCTCTCAGAGTGCTTATTTTACCACCGTATTTCTAAATCATCCAGTTTCGATGGGAAATTTTACGCCCTTCACTTTTCCTACGTATCGATCACGATCTGTAATTAAAAGGCCATAAAATTACCGATGCCGTCCTCCGCGAAATTTGATTTCCCTCTCCGGACCGATTTTTCCCTTATTTCACGCGCAATTTCCCTTAACCTCTTGCACTTTGATCTTCCCATCGTTATTATGGCAATACGCTTTTCCAGAGTGACGTCAGCGATTCCTCTCCTCCGTTCCCGCTCTTCCTTCCGCATCCCTTCCAGAAACAAGGTGAGCATAGGGGTGGAACGGTACGTTCCAGTCGATAGCAGGCGAGATTCCAGCTCTCCAATATTTCCCTCTTTGGGCGTGCGTGTTCAGGGGTTGACGTTCACCGCTGTGCCAAAAACTACGGGTACAGCGCGGATGTCATCTCCAAAAATTTCTCCTCGAAAAGCACGTATCAAGTTATTACCCACCGTTCAAAAACATCTAAACGTACGCGATTTAAATGCTTCGCCGAGCCACCCCACAACTGTATCGTTAAATAATTCATCTCGTTCCCCATCCAACGATCCTCCTACGCCCCCTGGGTAAACCGGATTTACGACAAGCGCAACAAGGTGGACTTTTCCCCGTGCCGGAAAGTGGGGATTCATGCATGGGCCGTCAGGGGTTGACCTAATTTCACTCGTAGGTTGGCCTCTGACTGTCTGACCTTTTCCCAGGAGAGTTCCTGGCGAGGGTGCTCGTGCGAGCGAGAAGGAGAGGGAAATATACGCCAACGGGGTGCACGTGTGCCTCCACGTACGTAGGAGGGAAACGAGACAGCCAGAGAGGAGGGAGAAGAGAGGGGGAGAGCTAGCGAGAACGAAAGACAAAAGATGGACGAAAACAAGGGATCGATCTAGATAGCGGAAGTAGGAAGAGGCCCTTGGGAAGTGTGGTACGAGCGACCGATAGGGTGAACGGTTAATGGGACAACGATGGGGGAGGTATTGTATAATAATATCGTGCATTAAAAATTCGTATAAATTATTAAACGGAGGGAACGAAAATATAAACGAAGAACCTGGGGAAATGGACGTACAAATGAGCAGGAAAAAAAACAGACTTCATCTGGAGAGCGTGATAAAGTCTGCGTAGGTGTGTGGGAGACGTAGGTGGTGGAGGTTCGCCAGGCAGGTGCCGTCCAACCGCGAGGGGATAAACGAAAACTGGGTCACCCCTGGGAGCCAGAGGAGCCTGGCTCGTGTCCGGGAACAACCGGGCAGAGCCTGCGAATATCGGCTTCGAAACGGAAACCAGATATCGTTTGCAAAGAAAATTCGCTGGGAAGCGCGTGACGATAAGCGACCTGTTTTTAATGAATTATACACCAGGCGTCGTTAGAAACTATTATTTAATAGCTCGCTAACTCGGCAAATTCAAGGTCTGTAATGCGCAACGAATACAGATTTCGCAATTGATCGTTAGCGCGTGCAGGGAATAACGATTTTAACACCATGGAAATGTCCAATTTATCGGATACTGGGGACGTTATTTCTCCAACAATTATACGTGCGATGCAATTTTCTCGCGCCGTCCATGCCACATAATAAAAAGCACGAAGGGAATACATGCGAGAAAACTGCACGGACTTTGTTGTGGGACATCGACCGTTGCTTAAGCAGGAACGAAAATATTGGCAACCTCTGCGTACGTCGATCGATTCGAGGATTCCAGGCGTTAAATATTATTGATACGATAAGCTGGCACGACCATAGACGTTACGTTACGTTCTAATACACGTAATACGGCTGATGCGTGTCACAATTAGACTCTCTAACTAGATGTAGAAGCGACAGGATGCATCACTGCGAGAGGCAAACCAGAATCGTGATGCCCGAAGTACGGTCTAATGTAACATAATCGAATAACTCGCCCCGTGTCCCTTTCTGCACCGTGTGACGTCAACGACTAACTCAGCGTTACGTACATCTGCGCCCGTAAAATAACGGTGAACACGGTCAACTTTCGGGGAAACAGTGGTATTAAGCGACAACGGAACTTCCAAAACGAGTTATCCGGGATAATTAGTCGCGAAGCTGGGAAATGGAATTAAACGAAGGTGGAAAAAGCAAGGGGATCCGTTGGACTGTAATACGTTGTTAGAGAGTATGCTGAAACGCTTGTAGAGTATTTCGGTAAAATTACTTAGCGAGGAATCGGACGAGCCAAAGGAGATCAGCTGTTAGTAAACGGTCGGGGCTCGATTGCGTAATGCTCGCGTTACGTGACGATGCCTGTATTTTCCTTCCTCCTTCCGCTCTTACAACCTCGTGTCTACGTGTAACGTATGCAGAGTCTCAAAAGTACAAGGCTACTAGAGCTGACCAGTAACGTACGAAACGCAGGCGCATAGAATGCGAGCCCTGCTGCGATACATGCGCATCGATCAACGTTCCTACGATATCTCAATTATAATATTACAAGTGACAAAGTGTTCCAGCGGGACTTACGACTAGGTACGCCTGCACAGGATCGTTGACAGACTTTTATGAGTAGATGCGTATAACCGAAATTTCGTTAAGCGATGTCCGCAAATCGTACACCGATTTGAATTTTAAACGAGGATGCCAAAAATGTTGCTAAAAACATGTTAATAATATACCTCGCGGATTCGATAGGAGCGAGGAAAACGTTTTTCCTTGGGCAGTGCCAAAAACGCGTACTGCAACTCTGCTATCGCTACAGCACCACTCTTACGTAATTTACTCCCTTGCTTCTCCTCTCCACACTTCGCCGCGAGTCGTAACGACATTTTTACGCGTCTCCCCCTCCACCGCGCGAATTTTCTTATAACGCAACGTCGCGAATGACGTGGCGGTTAAATTTTCCGTCGAGTCTCGCGGATATATTTACGACTGCGACTGCGGAGCATTCGGCTCGGCCCTGGGCTCTTTTGTGCCAGGAACCCGTCCGACTGACATGACTCACGAAGAAAATCCTCGTGCATCCTAGCAGCAATCGAAACGTCGTCCGATGACACTGTCCGCTGATTCGTAGTACACCGGCGGAATGCGAATAAACAGCGTAAACGTGTTCAATTGCCGAATACCATATATCGGTGGTTTAATAGATCGATAGAGTCCATTGTCGAACGATAGTAGATTACGGCCGATACGTTAAAATTACATTTTCCTTTACCGTTTCCCGACCGTTAATTTTCGCTCGCGACGTTTTTAATTGCGATAATGGTAATTACGATAGCGTCGTGACACACCAGCGTATAATTACTTAACGTATCGTGCTACCTAATGTACGCATCGTCGCTGTACACCATAATTATATTGCTGCGGAAAGGTTTCGCGGCATATTCGCGTCGTGCGTTCGGTCTCGAAACAAAACGGGCCAGATAGTTCGGTAGTTTGGATAAAATAGCATGATATTTCCGCGGGAGCGATGCTTTTGGCACTACGCTGTCCACTCTAGCCGCGAATTCAATTTTCCGGACAGTCAATATTGAAAAACGAAACCCGAATTCTTCGCGTAAAGGAGGGGAACATGAGAACGTAGAGAAACGGCGCCCCCTAAGCCTCGGGCTCGGGAGGGAAGACTCTCCCCCGAGCTCGAGGATCAGCTGATTGGTCGCTAGAGCGTCAGCTGATTTTGACAGCCCGGACGACCTTGCGACCGTCCTAGCGCGTCGCACACGCCACGCGAACCAATCCGCGTGCACGACTACGCACGACCACGCACCACCACGCACCACCACGCACCACCACGCGTCTACCAATTCTCATCAGTTCGTTTAACGAACGACCGCACTTCCTCTCTTCACCTGCAATTTTCTATTCATTCGCCTTTCTACCGGATCGACCCGGTAGAACAAACTTCTCACGATTACGCTTTAACCAACTATAACCTCGAGATACGATAGAATATGGAAATTTCATGCAAACTTGCTTGCAGCTATCACGGCTCTACGACGGAACGCGAGATGCTGGTGATTACCAGATATGTTCGAGGATGATTTCTGAGCAGTGGACAATTAGGATTAATCACGAACTGAACGGGCCACACGTACAGAGACATCAAAGGCCAAACGATGAGGATTCTCTCTGCCGAGGAATACATCACGCTATGACAACGTCGTGCGTGCCTGCGCGTTGCTGGGTTTGCCAAAGGATTAGCTATATCCATCCTGGGGTCTCGAGCGACCCCGATCAATAATTCATTTCCCAGCTGTCACGCCCCTGTTTGGCCTCTCGTATATACGTATATGTATACATCGATGCGAAACTTATACTCTCTGTGCGTACAGTTTCAAACTATCAGAATTGTCTCTGCTGCCATCAATTACCCACAGCCGAGGTTCGATTCCTTTAAAATTAGCAATCGATAGAAATCTAACGTCCTCCTAAGAATCGAAAATCTTGGCGAATGAATTTTCCTCGACAATCCCAGAAAGATGCAACGTCAAGTTAAATGTGCCAATCACCAGGGAGAAACCCATTTATCGTAACAATCCAACGATTCACCAACGCCTCTTACATTTGCCAAGTGTGTCCTTTTGTTTGTTAATCTTTTCTACGTTTCTTCGATAACGATATCGTGTAAGAATCATCTCAATCTCTTAGAAGCTTTTCATGGTAGCGGGCGGCTGGTAAGTTACTAGTAGCCAACGCTCTCAGAAAACTGAGAAACCACCAAGCTGTGTTCACCCGCTTCATTACCCACCGAGTGAACGCAGAGTGGCTCCCTGTTCTCCGAGAGCCAAGTTTCGGTGTATCCAATCCACTTTTACCGACCGGACACCACTGGATGATTCGTCGCGCGCTTTTTCGCGCTCTTCGTGGTCGATATCTTAAGGTCGAGGAGTACACCGTGGCTCGCCCTCGACGCTGAAGCTCGATCATCGATTCTTGCTGATATCCCGTTTACCGGCCGAGCGTTTAATCTTTAACGTCACTTTGCATTTTACAATTATTCATATAGCATACGCAACTATGAAACTTCGTATAAGCAAAGTAATTAGAAAAATGTGCCAATCGAATAAAGTAATAAAGTAATAAAGAAATATACGCGATGACATTATCCCGTCCTTGTTTCGTATCATTTTTACGACCTTCCATTGTACGTTTGGCGGTCAAGCCTCTCTTGCTGTCCGAAGTGTCAATTATAAGTACGAATCTTCAAGGTCCACTTGTATACGACTGCCGGTACACACCACACTTTATATTTCTGTCGATATTTAATTTAATCAGTATTTCACGCCCCCTTATGAAATTTTCCTTCCCAGTTCGCAAATATAATCAGAGATTAAACCGAATCAAATAAATACCAGGATTTGCAGGATGCAGTAGAAATGATCGATAGTGACGGTGAGATCGTTTGATTATAAAACAATTAATCTGGTTTCGAGAGGCAAAAAATGAAAATTATGGTGAGCGAATGAAACGCGAATAGTTCAAAATACTGAAGCATTCAGTAGGTCGGTGAGCGCAAAAATATGTTCGATCTTTGGGCTCGATAAATCATTACCTCCGAAGATCTAAGTATAGTAATGGTTGTGCGATAAGATGGTACTAATGATTCAAAACTTCTATACGAGTACGGCGATGTTAAAAAACCATGAACGTCGTGCAACATGGAAGTCGATAAATCGATGGCAAGGCATTAAAGTAGGGGACGACTGTTGGAACGACGTAAATTACACCAGGACACTAAACTCACGATGTTAGACAATGTATTGACGAAACTGTCACAAGTTAATCGATTTTACAATTATTTTCCATGCTACAATGACGGATACCGGGCCAATTTCTCTGCAACTGTGGCGCTTTCGGCCAGGTGGAGTTAATCCCTTTACACATAAAATTGTGAGGCATTCTTTTCCAGAGAGAAGCTTCGAAAAATTTTAGAGTTACAATAAAAATGATAACGCTCGAAATTTGCGCTTGAACAACTGTCAACGTCAAATTGATACGGTCTCGTAACATCAATTATAATTTTAGTGGAAAAATACACGATTCTTCTCAAGTATACGTATCCTATGTAAGAAAAACAATTACGTCGGATCTCTATATGCGATTTAAAATTCCTCACGCACGGTACGGTGAATTTACTCGGGTTTATCTTATCGGGAGTATACCACGCGGCATTCTTGCGAGCATATAACTGGGGGAGATTCGCACACAGCCTACGACAACCTGTCCCGATCAAACAGCCAGCCGGCATTTACTGTACACATTGACTGCAGTGGTAGAATCGACTTTCAAGGCTAACGATAAGTCGGTTAAATCGGAATTATCGCGAAACCCTTGTCCTTCGGTGGAGAATACTCTTTCTCGGTAAAGTGTTAGACAATTATTTTACGCAAAATTCCAAGAAATGTGCTTGTCGATTCCTCCTGTTTGTTACACGTTCAGCAACATTGTATACACACGTAGTGCATCATTTTTTCTCAATGATACCACTTTACATTACTAATGTTGCATTTCAAATCTGTGAGCTCCCGAAGTTTCATTGAGCACTGGAAGCGAGCCAATCAGAGACCACAGTAGAAAGAGAACGCGCGTTGTACGCGCATCGACGCGTGCGAATGACGTCACACTATGACGTGGACGTGGATGCGTACACGCACGGGAGATACACCAAGTGATTACATAGCGGATTCGTAACAGAATAAAATAAATAGTAATTCAGATAACGGCGTGATACAATTTCCAACTCTTGGATTTAATCTTCCAAAACAACCGACTTGAATGCGTAATCTATCTTTAGGAACGAAAATATCAATTCCAGATCTACGCTCGTCGAGTAATTTCAATTCTGACAGCGCGTGTTATTCTGTCGCGATACCACCGGCGTCACTCTTATACGTTTGGAAGTGAAGAATGGAACTATGATAATCACTTACAGTCTGCTGCTAGGTTCGTTGCTGGCTTCGTCACCCTCTATTCGGTAGACCTTGCCGGACATGACGTACTCGAAGCTGTCTGCCCTGGAACCACCTTCCTGTTCGGTAGCATTCCATTCCCCTCCGTCTGGATAGCCATCCTCGCGCAAAGTCGTAGCCAGGACCAGCCGGAACTTATCACCTGTAACGAGAAAACAACAGAATTAAAATTATCGCCGACGATTAACATCGCCTCCGATTTACTTGTTATCGTATCGCATTTACGAGAAAAAAATATTCAGGCAGAAAAACGCGACGTCGGAACAGGAAGATATATAATTCTATTTATAGACGCTCTACACACAGCAGACGTGTGCATCAAAAATACACCGGGGCGTTGCAAATGCATACTTCGTCACGTTTAACGTTGTTCGTGCTTGATCGCGCAAACTGACGGATACGCCCTGTCTGCCGCATACCGCCGCTATTTTGATGGATATACTATGCCTTCGACGATCTACACACACGCGCGCACACGCTGTATACAGCAGTAGGTGTGTACGTAGCGTTACGTATACATATGTATAATGCAACTAGAAATCGACTTTTCGCGTTACATCATACAACGCGGTGTAAACGACGAAGAAAATGCGGCACAATGCACACACGATCTTCGAACGAAAATTTCGCGTGTCGCAGTAGCGCGATGCGATGATCTACGATCCATTGCCGTGCCATTGATTACGCAAGAGATTCGATAGGTAGGTAATCTTCGGGAAATTACTGCTACAAAATAGAATTTCAACGGGCGGAAACGAACGTAACCGAGTGGCGGTACGTGAAAAACCGGTAGGTACAAACGGATTCACCAGAAATTCACAGTCCGTAGCCATCAGACGAATGTAACGAAATAATTCATGGTCTTACAACGAACGTGTCCGGTGTCCTTGATAGAATCGATAAAACCAGAACTACGCTGTGTTCCGCTTAGACGTAGTCCGACCCCCCCCCCCCCCTGACAGACTGACCATATAAGCGAAGAGGACGAAAAAGGGTGCAGGACGAAAGACGGAGAAGCTGGCACGAAGGTACATCTGAAAGGAGGTTAGCCTGTACAAGAGGCGGGACGACGAGCGAAGGAAACTGGGGCGCGGATGGAAAGGGACGAGGGACTTAAAGCAGAGCTTAACGTTTACTCCCTAAACAAGATATAAGAGCTCGGTAGGATTACTTACGGAGGTTAGGATGATCGAAGGAGGATAGCAAAGTTCTGTATACCTTGAGTAAGAACTTCAAAGAACAAGGGTCAAGGTTAAGTCCGCCGTATATCAATAGCTATAACTATAGCTACAGGTCTAGGTATACATACAGCGGCGCGAATCGATATTGCCCGACCGTGGCAGTGCTAGGGGATAGAAATACATATAGTAAACGCAATAAAGTTAGAAAATCTGCGTAACCAATTGATCATGTTACGAACTGTAATATGGGTCAAACTTACGTCATAATGGAAATGGAACTATAACAATGATTATAGATTATCCAGTTGAGGGATACACGATCGTCCTATACCCCGCTGTCTATATCAACCACTGCAGTTCGTGCAAAGAATATACCTTCCCGTGATTAATAACATTAACCTTGACATTCGTAGTATCACGTACCGAGCATTTCCTTCGAGTTACGTTATTTTAGCGCGTTCAACCGAAACGATACCTACACGTTGCTCCCTAAGTCCTGAATCTTTCGACAAAGCTGTTTCCAATATTTTATCATCGTGTATAAAGACGCGGTCCAAATATGTCAACGAATCGGTATTTATTTCGAGGTGCGTAAGAGTCTACTTCTTTCCGTCTAAATACAACGAACCAAGGGTTACGGATCCGTTGTGAAAAATATCGTAAAATGAAAATAAGATATAGGAGGTTACCGTGTAATATCCAGAGAAACGTCAAGTTATATCCGCGTAGAGACAGCTTCGACGACTGTCCCAGGGTCTACCGAAAACCGCCATCTTGTCTCGTGACGTCAAGTACGGCAGGGAGAGGGGCCGACGATAGTTTATATCCATTCTTCGCATACATGCGCGTCTGCAAACATTCGACGCGCAGGACGTCCTACTCTCGTCCTCCTCCAATGTCCACGCACTTGCCATGACCTTGTTCTTCCTCGCGTCGAGCGAACCGCGAATTCACGAAACCGCACGAAGGTTCCCGTTTGTCGATTCTGCACCCTTATCCTCCATATTTCATAATATACCTTCCCCCATCGACCGCGTATCTCGCGTTTTCCGACCGATCGAGCATAAACGAAATTCAACCACGGAAACGACGCGAGGGAATAAATTGTCGTCTCTCTTTGACCGGCGACGAGACGGTCGCGAAAAAATACTAATTCTGAATTTACCGAAAAACCGGGGAGAGCACAGAGAGGCTGACGTCACGTAATCCAATATGTCCGCCGGGTACGCGTATGTAGGTTAGTCGCGCGAAGAGAAACGGAATACGCGCACGAAAATGCGAAACCACACGGCGAAGGAAACGAGGGGAGAAAAAGCGAGCGAGCGCGCGCGCGCGCGCCCGCGCGATAAACTTCCTTCTTGAACGGACAAGGGCAAACACGAGCGCAACGAATACGCAATGTAACAACAACGGCAACGGCACGACACGACGGCGGTGGTAACGGTGGAGAGAGCACACACGGGACACACACGATCGCTTCTTCTCTCAGCGAACAAGTATCGCGACCGACACGGCTACGAGTCGTGGCCGCTTTGACCTTGGCATTGAACTTGTGGGAGCTGCCGGGTGAGGCGAGGGAGGGGGCAACGAGCCGCGACGGGAAGAGGGGGAGAGCAGCAGAATGTGGCACGGGCAGAGGAGAGGGAGGAGAGAGAGATTGCGTCATCTCGCGCAAGCCTGAGCGCCGCGCGTCAATACAGCGGACTGCCTGGCCCTATGGACTAACCTTCGTTCTTCCTCCCCTCTTCTCGCTCCCCTCTCCGCTCTCCGGCAACCCCTTACCCCTCTTACTTGCTGTTCGTTCTCTCGATCACTCCGGTAAACTCTCTCCTTCCTGCGAAATTTACCTCGTCCGTTTTGCCGAGACGAATGTAATCTCGATAGGCCCCTTTCCGCGGACTTAAATTTCCCAAACACTCCGCTCTACCTCGCAGCTTACCTCTATTCTATTCTATTCCATTCTCTATGGTTCTTCTATCATTCCACTCGAGCCGAACCTTGGTACGAAATATATTTCATCTCCGTGCCCTTTACAAGTTTCTGTGCGATGGAGTGGGTCACCGTTTGTAGAGAAGGTAGGAGGAATATAGATAATACTGAAAACTGGTGGAGCACGGAAAAGACGCAGAAAGAAAACCGCTATCGGCGGGGTGGCGAGGAAGCAAGAAAGGGATATGAATCTGTAAACACAGGGCAGGAAGGCAGGGGTGGTTTCGACGACGCGGTGCACCCCACTTTCGTCTCCCACCTTTTCCGTTGGTGGGTGTGACGCACCTACTCCCTCTGCAGCGCCCGAATCAGCGGGATACATCCAGGACTCTTCGTGGAGTGAGTCAAAAAACGACGATATTCAGGAGAGGGGAAAGGAGATGCAGCTTTGCTGCAGCGTGACGTGGCCTTGGAAGCACTTACGAATCTATGCACGTTATTTACATAAATACACCTTCTGCTTTCTCTCTTTCGCCCTTTTAATCAAGAGTTGAAAAACGTTTACCAGCCGGCAAATTCCACTTGAAAACTTCGCGTGAACTTTACGTCGTATCTCGAACCTTGCTTTTTTTTATCGAGGTACGACGATACAACGGTTACAATGTTCATCCTGCTTATTCACGGATTAATCAGCTGTTAATCATTGACGCGATAAGATCAAGGAGTCGTTTATACATACTATTAGAGAACGCCAATAAAACGGTTGCCCTTTCATTTGTTATTCGTATGATTTTGATTCGAAGAATACCGACTGGAATGCGGAAACTACTTATATAACTACCGAATTTTATGTAAGTAAAGCCTTGCGTATTTTCGGCAGATACGGACCGACCGATCAGTAACACGGCACCCCTAAAACGATGTGACTCACGTGTCAGAATGTATCGTGCAACGAAAACATTTCAGGGCCAGAGAGTACAATGAAAGTCACCTTCGTGTAGATGTACCTGTCTTCATTGAGGTGTATCAAGAGAGCACGCGTTCAGCGACGGCCGATTAACAAGGTCGTCCTCTCAACACAGCTAAGAAGTGGAAGGGCAACAGGAATAAAAAAACTTTTTGCCTACGCGTTCGATCAAACGAGAAACGTGTATCACCTTTGCAAGAGGGTGAATATGATTACGCCTTATCGATCTCTGTCTGTCGATCGTACATTACACGCATGTGCTTTCTTCGGTGATGTTTTTTTAATTAGCACGAATTACATCAGGCACGCTTGCGCGTACGAAATGCGAACGATATCATTTAATTCTTGTGCGTACTAATGTCGGCTAAATGTATTTATTATTCATTTACGAATATACGATTACATCGTTGACGATTCAGCGTGATATCCTTCACCGAGTCTTGTAAAACAACGCACATCCTTTACGAGCAATCATTCTGAATTTTCAATCTATTCTTTGACAGAGAAAGCGACCGTAGCTGCCCTGTGTATACCATATAACACCCGTGCTATAAGTGTATCGATCGGGAACGTATGCAAATCAAGAGACGGGCGTGATGTAAACAAACGTAAGAGTCGTGACAGCGTTTCTACGACGCAACGTAGCAAAGAGACTTTCGAACGATGAGAGCTTCGCACGAATTATTCCTCTATCAACGAGTCCTTTTAATTACTTTCCTGCTCCGACAATAGTTACGGGATAAGCGTGTAATCCAGCGGAACGGAATTCTTCGCAAGCACGTCTGTTTACACAGGTAACACATACTACAGAGCGGTAACTCGACCCTGTAAACCATTCACGGGATTCACCGAGTAATGACTACTACATTCCTCCCTTGTGCAAAATAAATTTCGCTTCAAGGGACACGTTCAAATCTTCGTTTTTCGATGAAGACAATATGCCATAGATCATCGCGAACAAAAAAAACAATCTATCTTGTCGACGTGGTGAAACGAGTACCATATGGTACTTGTGTGAAGGTGTTAAGCGAATCGTTTCATAAAATGATTGGCACGTTAACGCATCTCAGTCACGTTGAGATTAAAAACTACTGGCAGAGACACTTACCTAAATCCATGGGATAGAGCCAACTGTTGATGTCCAGGATGAGGTCCATCTTGAAGGACTCGGACTCGCAATGGAGCCTGCTCACTGCATCCCATCATCGATCGTCGTTTAGTCAGCGTAATCGAAAACAGAAACAGGAACAAGGACCATCGTTATACACATTGCTCTACGTATAAAAATCTCTGGCGGTTTCCGCCTAATGCGTTTTATGCCGCATGAAACACAAGATGCATTCTATAATGTATTCGGACGAAGAATGTACATGAGTCACGGGGGAGAAGTTTGTAAGAACAGTACGCGGAGTTTTGTATCGTGCGTGATCGAGAAACAAGGGAAAAAAAATAAATTTTCACGGGCCTTTTGTGGGCGACGCTGCCGCGACACTTGTCGGGTGCTCATCGGCTTGACGTCACCCGTCAGCTAGCCAATCACGTTTGATTCGCGATACGAATTTATCGCTGGGCCAACACACTCGCGAAACTCACCCACGTACGAGAGCTCTCGAGCGCGTCCCCGTATGCGTTCCGCGCATACACGCAAACGTACATACGCATTCACGTCGCACGTGCACGCGCGACTAAGTTCAAATTCGCCTACGCAGGTTTGCGGTAATTGGTAATTTGAAATTGTATCATTATTGGCTAGAATATTTTTAGAGCCTCTCTCAATCTTTTTAAAAATAATGTTGCTACGTATCCGCGCGAGAACGCGTTCGTACTCTATCTCTTTTAGAATGAGATAATCCACTACTCGTACCAACAAGTATTTTCAAATAATGCCTTGGGAATACTATCGTTTTGGAGAAAACACGTTTCGTCTATCCTATAAATTGAATTCGCGGAAGTCCAAATTTTTACTTATTACCAGCAATCCTGATTAGCGTCAGTGTTTCATTCCAATTACATAATATGTCCTTGCACGAGCCACGTCTTGGCTACGCCACCATTGTACTAACTGAACAACCAATAAGACCTTTGCCGCATCACTGCACCGACAATTGCAATGGACCCGTCCGCGTGACACGGCGATTTCCAACGAATATGACAAAGAGACTTACGCTCGTTCTTCCATTTACCAAATAGCTAGTTTTAAGCGCGAAACGGAAGGAGCAATGCTTTGCGAATCGATAACCGAAAAGTACGAGGAGATCGAATCACGGTGATCCATGGGTGAACCGCAGTTGCGTCTTACGCAAATGAAATGAAAATGTGTGCCTTCATTTAACGTTTAAAAGCTTGCGGATTTTCTCATTTATAAAATACGTGTAGCCAATTCACGACGTTCGTAAAGCCGCTTAAATTATTATGCTGCACCGAAACTAGACACTTGATATTTTATCCCGGTACATCCTTATTAGACAATAGGCAACGGGTGATTATGCATGCGAGGTTAAACGATTCGTGATTAACATTTATGTCCTATTTAACCAACCGATTAAAGGGATACAGTATTCATGTGGATACAGACTAATACCACTTGGGTTTGCACGACGTATACGAAACCTTGAAAATTCTTACATGATATTTCTTTTAATTAGACGCTTATGAAAATGGTATAGGGTTGGCTGCTTGTTACGTACGGTAAGTTTAACCGTTGATAATCGTGTGGAAAATTACCGAGAAAAAGTCCGAATCATCGGAGTTGGACGAATTAATGAGGTTTCTTTGGGCGACGTGACTCACTACGCATTTTCACAGTGCGACTTGTGTTATGCACTTCGATCCGTCTCGCCAACAAGACTATAATAATGTTCAGTGGAAAACTCGTATATGTACAATAATTTATCTCATTAGCATGGCTACGTTCGGAATGAAATCTGCCTACAAATACGAGCTCCGTACTAATTTCCCCAAGAAGCTTTGTATCGTATCGTTTTAATCGGATAATGAATAATTAGCATACCTGCACGTATAGGACGAGGTAACGAATGTATTACAATTACCAAAAATAACTGCGATAAAAATGAATCAGATAAAATTATTCCGTTCCTTTGATCTCGCGTTGTTCCGAGCGCAACTAAAATTCAAGGTCCACTCGTTATTGATTTCAACGATAAGCTGTCGGAGTTTCGTGATAACGAAATAACTGCATAATATCCCTCGGGCGTGACGCAATTCTTTGGAAAATATCGAACCTCTTTCCGCGCGTTGCACAAACTTTCTCTGCAAGTTTGAAAACTACTGCGTACCACCCACCCCTACGAACATCTCGAATTCCTATCGAAACCTTTGTCAGTTTACAGCAACGTCAAACAAGTCCGAGCAACTCCTAATCCTACGACATCTATTTACTAAAAATTACTTACACGTTGAAAATCATGACGAATGATTCGCTAAAACCCAACCAACGATCGTAGAAGCGTTTCAAGTACGACGGTCGATGCCGTGATCGGTACCAGAGGCGCAAACAGTGGACGACCGCTGCCAACCATCGCGTCTCAGCTGATCTCCTTAAAACCCCTTTTCTTTTTATTCGTCTCTCCACCCTCCGTGCTCTTGCTCCATCGATTTCCAAAATATTCGTGGCACATCGATATTCTGAAATATCGTCCGACGTTTGAAAAATCTTCGATCGGTCGTTGGGAAAACTTTTGATAGCGTAACGAGTCAGCTTTCTCCCTCAGCGTGATAGATCAAAGGATTCGACGTGAGTCTGAATGCTGGTACACGGTGGACTGATCCTGCTGGTCGTCCAGTGGTACGAGTTCTCCAACGAAACGCACAGAACCTGCCACCGTCCCCACTTCTCCGTTGACTCTCACCCTCGAACTCTCCCCTTCTCTCGTAGCTCTCTCCAGAGCTGCTACCCTCCTCTGTCGGTCTCCGTCTCATCAGCTAGCTTCTCCTTCGCCACCCTGAAATTGTGCCCCACTCTTCTCCACCTGTCGCACTCTAGCTCCCTCTGTGTTTTCCCTCTCTCTTTCTCTCTCCCCGTCGATCACACGTGAAAAGGGCAAAGAGGGGTGTAGAGGAGGGTTGATCTTCTTTTCTCTTTTTCGGCGGTCCTGATGCGCGCCTACTCTTCTCTCCTCCCCCGCGATATACATATACCCTGAATTTCGGTGAAATCATCGTCGGTTCTAGTTTTGCATTGTTTTTTTTTGTCTAATCCATAGGAGATCAAGCGTGTGTAACTCGGACGATGCACAGACATGGTTTGGGTTCTATTATCGCGTCGGCTAATTGGTTTTAATGTGTCCGACGTCGAAGAAAGAAGGGTGTTAATAAGATTTATTACAGATTCGTGGAATCTGTCTCCCCGAGTTCTCTTCTTTATTTCATTTTACCTTGTTGATTCTTGTTGAAAATGGCTTCATCCGTTGTGCCTACGACTTTCCTTTTCATCGCAAGCGAAGGTAAAAGAAAACGTAGAAGTATCCTACTCGGGTTTTCTTGTCTCTGATCGATGCGACACTAGGTGTTTTCTTATTATTAATTGACTCGATGTCTGGCGTAGCGACATCCAAGGTTCACTCTCTACGCGTCAACGAAGAAAGAGACGTTTGTTTGGCAATGAAACCAGCGAATTGCTACGTTTAATCGAAGCCGGTGTTAAGGGATCATCGTCGACACGGAATACGTGGCATTACGGGCGGCTGACGCTTTAACGTTCTCCAACGAAACGCGCGGAATCCAGGTTCGATCACCCCCTTCCCCCGTATCCCGTCTATCTCATCCCGTCATGTTTTCACCTTTTTATACGCCCGCTTACAATTTCCACCCTTTTTTGGAACCGACAAACCATATAGCACCTATTTTAAAACGGTCAAGCAATCGAATCGTTTAGAATCATTCTACCAGATACCATTCCTCTTATGCTAATAAGTGAAAAAAAGGCATCCGCGGTAATAAACGAAGAATTGGGAATTATTACAGAACTGTAGAAAACGAAGGTGACTAACACATGTACCTCGAGAATAGTCCACGACGTACCGATCCGTTCATCGCTGACGTTGCTACCAGCTGGTCGGTCTCCGTCGTAAAGGACGTGGCGGCACCACCAAACAAAGACCGAGGAAAAAGATGAGAGGGAAAGAAAGAGAGCAACGACGACCTTTACGGTCGCCGATAGTTAGAGTTCTCCAACGAAAATGCACAGGGAGTCTGCCTCTGCCCTTCTCTATTCTCCTTCCTTGCCCTCTAAACTCCACACTCTAAACTCACTCTTTACTCTGTCTATCTGCTTCTCGTGCTGGCCATCTCGCGTCTGTCTTTCCTTGTCCAACGAATCAGCTACCCTTCGTTCGGCAGAAACGCCCCCACTCGAGCTATCCCTTTCTGTTCTACCTTGTTCGTGTCACCCGGTCTCGCTCTACGCGAGGACTGAAACCAGCCCCTTCGATGCGCCCCAGGAGCGAGACGGATGGCAATACATTTACCCCCACTTTCGTAGGGGCGGCGCTCGCCAACCCCCCGACCTCGCGTTCCCTTCTCCTATCTTATATCGCAACCCCCTCGACCACCTCCCTCTCTCTCACTCTTTCTCTCACTCTCTTATCTCTCTCTCTCTCTCTGTTTCTCCCTTTTTCTCCCTATATCTCACCCTCCTCTCTTTCTCTCGTGAATCCTCTGTCGCAGGTACATACGCTTGTTTCTGGCATCTCTTTCGCAATGGATGCCCTTCGTCCTTATCCATCCAACTTGCGACGTTCTCTCTTCTCATCTCCTCAGCTCTCCCCTCCCGATGAGAAGTTTCTTGTTTTCTTCGTTCATTTATTCTCTCTTTGTTCCACATCTTTCGGACAGAACTAGTATTTTTTGGGTGAAATTTTTAACCGGTGCAAGACAACGGTACACTTTGTTAGATGATCGATCGAACGAAACGGTGACATTTCATTTTCATTGATTTAAGAACGTTTTTTTTACTAATGACAATAATCGGGTACAACATTGCTCTTTATGAAAAGACCATCGAGTAAATGACTATTGATATTGACTCGACAAGTTTGAACGTCACTGCGCCGTTAATTGGAATAGGATCAGACTGCGATTCCAATCAGTGTTCGTGCGTTACCGTTAATTACGGTACCTACATGTTCTATCGTGTCGAATGTGAAGACAAAGCAAAATTTTTCAGGAGAGCTTGTATTTCTCGTCGAAACGCACCGACCCTGATTAAAATATTGACCGTGAGTCAACCCCCGACTCGTCAATTATATTTTTATTAATGACACAAATACTGGCGACTCCAGATGAATCAGCGTCAGACCAGCGGCCGATTCTTATTAATAGTTTCATACTCGATAATCCGTCGTCTTAAATTAGCGCGACTAGCCACGGTATTCCGCTGTTTTCCGATAACGCGCAGGATGGATTGTCGCGAAAATAGACAACGTTTCTATACTTAGGACGTAGTAGACTACTTAGTACACGTCGTACGATCTGAAATAAATACTTCCGGAGAAAGTGCGCTCTATAATCTCTTCTAACGAGACACAACCGTACGAGGAAGATCGACCAGAGAAACATCGGCGTCTACGATTGGAAAAATTCTAAACGCTACAAACGCCAACGATATCCAAGCAAAACCACCTGGCCTGCAATTCCCCCGAACGTCCCACAAAAATTTTCTGACATCGCGATTAAAAATTCTCGATCACACTTATCGACCTTTGTTTCCAAAGGTACCCATGAACGATATCTATAAGAGACACTCTCTCTCTTTCTCTCCCTTCACCCACCTGTCTTGATCTACCGAAAAGAAAGATGGAGGGTAAAAAAAAATTAAAGGCAAGGCAGATAGGAAAAAAGGAGCAAACAGCCTCGGTACGAAAGGGGTGTCGAAGCAAGTAAGAAGTCGGTACGGTTCCCCCGGTGGACGCGGGGAAGGTTGAAGGTGGGAGAGAGAGGGGTGGACTTTGGTACGAGGGCTTCCCAACTGCGCAGTGTCGCTATCCGTTATCGATCGGTTCGCAAGCGCTATAAATACTGGGCACCGGGCTCTCGCCACCCCTGGCACACCCCCGACCACCTACGCGTACCCTTGCCGCCCGTCCCGTCCCGTCCTCGTCTACCTATACTACCCTGTACTCCCACGCTTGCAGCCTCCCTTCTCACCCCCCGTGTAATCCTCTCGCCTCGCTTCGCCTCTCCTCGCCTCTCCTCACCTCTCCTCTCCTCGCCTCGCCTCGCCACGCGAGGGGCGGGAAACCTTGACCTTCAAAAGAGCTACGGAGGGCGCGGGTGGTGGCCACCTCTCGGTGACGTATCTCCCGCATCCCCACTCAACCCCTGACTAGCGGCTCGATCTCCTCTTTCTACCTCCGTTTCCCTTGTTCTCCCTCTAGCACAGCTTTTAATTTTATAGCGGTATATCGGTATATCCTATAGCTGGAGAATTTCTTTTTTTTTCTCGATTTCTTCATCCGTGGTTTTGCGCCGTTACGTTTGCCGCTTCCTGGCTGTTTCTTTTGACGCTGACTGCAGCTACCGCGAATATACACAGCGGTGTTTTTAATTGTTTTCGGAAAGTATACGGTATTTCGCGGGATCCTTTGGCTTTTTGGCTTTTCGATCAATGTCTAGGGGGATTATGGATCCTGCATTATTGATACGGTATAGGGGAGATTTTCGGGGTGATACGTATTACGAGTCGATTCCGGAATTAGATGTCTATCGACTATCCGGTCGGACTAAATTTAATTGATATAATGAAACTATAAGAATATATTTCAATTAGAACGAATGCTTCGTTAAGATTATTAATCGTACCATGGTTTTGCTTGATGTCGTTCTAGTTTTCAGGGGGTGCCCGGGCGATTTGCACCGTGTAAAAATGTGACAACATATTTTTAGATTCATTCACAAAAAGTTTAAAGTGGGGCGCCTTATCTTCACCCCGCTACACAGATGATTTTATTTTCGAATTTTTCCCGCGACCAACCACCCCGTGTTCATCCAAATTGAACACAGACGTCTCACATTATGTAAATCATCTTTAACGCGTTGTTAACGTATTTCATTTCAACGTTACTCTTATGGTAAACATGTGGAGAAGGATAAACCGACCAGCGGTATTCATCGCGACGGTGGAACATTTTCTTGCGTGGAGTACTAATTTACGTGCCGATTCCGTGACTGTTGAAAGGACAGAATAGCGACAGAGCACAAAATCGAAGACGTGGAAATGCTCCCTGCTCGATTCTAGTAAAGCGGCAGCATACACACGTCGATCACCGAAGCCACTCGATGAGTCGACGGTCGTAGTACATATCGAGTTATCGAGCTCTCACGGATTCGATTTAAAATCAGTCCCGCTTATTCGCCGAAGGGTGCTCGAAACTTCTTTTAATTAAAGGGACTTCGACTCGTAATTAAATATTAATGGAAAAATACGAGATGACGGGCTTTCTATAAGAAACGCTCTAACTTTTCCCAGTCGGTGTAAGTCCGTCATTTTAAGTTTTAATAAAGTTCTCGTAGGCGCACGAAGAAAATTAACGGAATCTTTACAAGATGTTAAAGCTTTCGCGGGACTTTCTTTTCTTGGTATAGAACGAGATACACCTATAAAGTAATACCCTGCTTCTTATTTATAATTTTAATAAACGCGAGTTTCCCCCTGAACTCCGTATGGAATTGTGCAAAATTTTATCCGACACGGAATAATTACGATCTCCAAAAGCCGCGGCAGAAACTAGCATTTCCAGCCGTTTGAAACCATCTTCGAGACGACGTTTCGTCGGATATTTCGGCAAGTGTGTATAAAAAGGCCGGCAGGAGGAATGTTATGTCGGGAAGTAGTATAAATCAAGCTTTATAGCTGTCACTCGGGTTACAAGGTACGCGCATCATCGAAATAATTTCTCACATAAAATATACATACATAGAGAGAAACTCTTGAAAAAAGAGAGGGAAGTGAGAGAAAATATTATTTCAGCGGCGAATTTCCATTTAACCAGAAACGTGGAGCTCTTGTAGTTATTTCCAAATCGGACCAGGGTATGAATAATCCCGGTGCGGTTAAAAGTTTACCACGGAACACGATTTCGCATAAATCTCTCGTCGGTAAGTCGAAAGGCGTGTACGAAAATAAATCCGTCCGTCGGACAGTCCGACATTCAGCGTAAAAGATACACGCATACACACACGCACACACACACACACACACACACCGAGAGCTAGGGGAATCGAAAGGAGAGAAAGTGAGAGAGCGAGAGAGCGAGAGAAGAAAAAGAGAAGCGGAGGGAGACCACAGAGATCGCGGCCGGCACATTTTTTCCTCTTTATGAAGGCAGAAAGACAAAGAGGAACCCCGAGAGATGGATCAGGGTGACCAGTGGTGGGCGTTCCGAAGTCATGGTATTTAGAGGCGTTGCGCAATAAACCCGGACCGAGAGCTGGTGCTGTTTCTTCGTCGGTTTGTCAGCTGGTCTCAAGGTCGACCGCCCGAGGAACCGATTTCAAGGCGGTAAAGGCCGATAAAGACCGGTCTACGCGACACCAAACGAAGCGAATCAAAGCAAAGCAAAGCTATTTTTCGGCTTCCCGGACCAAATTTCACGCGAAAGGATGTTCAAATTAGACAAACACTTCCCGCCCGTTTTAGATTAGGTATAATACGATTCTTGTTGCCCGCTGGTTTCACAGAGTTGTATTTCTAATTCAGGATCAATGAAATATGTATAGGAGAGTTCCGAAGCCATGGAAGAAACTGATCAAACAGTGACGAAGTCGACTTTTGATTGGTATTAACTTTTCATAGGATTCTGAACGAATTATCTCCGCGGTGACGGGTCTGCATCGCGTTTCATTTTGTTACCATTTACGTGGAATTACCTGTGATCGGAGAACGTAAATATTTTCAAAAGTTAAATACACTTAAGAAGAGTGCAATCAAGGGCGTTTACAAATGTAACAGGTATCGCGTGTATGTTAACCTACCTTAAATATTCTTCCAAAAATGAACCGACATTACTACGAACGAATTTGCCCTTTGGTAACGCACAGTAGGAAGATGAAAAGCACCATGTTACATATGTATATGTGTATGTATGCTCTACGGACACGTGTTTCCTAGAGAACCAATGCCTCTCGCCCCATGATTTCCGCGGTGACCTTTTGACCTTTTGTATGGAAACGCACACGTGACATGCACAAAGGCAGATTGCATCGTTGTGCGAACTGACATGTTCGGCTTCGGTACGATCCGTTCTGTTATCGACATACATACTCTTTGCAGGTTAAGCAGTCTGGGATGAATCTATACGTCGCTTTGGATTAATAAATGCCTCGCATGAAACTGAACCGTCGAAATTCAGGAATCGAAACGCGAGTAACGTGCTTAGGAATATATATTCACAGGGATCATAGAGGGGACGTGTGTTTTGTAATAGTGCCGAGGAAAGACTTACAGAAACCGGTTTTGGTCCCAATTTCGTTTGGCAAAAGATAATAATCGGAGAAATTACGGAGACATCGAATAATGGTACAAAGAAACGGCATTTAACGATAGAAAACATGAAACTCGGCGAATGTTAAACGATCCATAGAAACGAACACGCAAAAGAGACCGTAGATATCGAAACCAGTCATTTTATAGAAAGAAATCGAATTGGGTGCCATGTCACAAAACGTTAACCACGAGAGGAGAGGAAAGGTGAGAAGAATCGAATAACATGCTACCGAGAAGAGACTAATTAACTATCATCCGGAGAACATTAACGAAGTCACGGATTTGACATTATAAAGTTTCGAACTACATTCGAGAAACCCTGTTCTGGTGGTATCCGAGCGGCTCGATCAACGTCTAGTTGCCTTGATATTCAACTTTGCCTGCGACTAATCTTAACTATCTTTGCGTGTATTTCGAAATAAAACTGCCTATTCTTCGCTACCATCAAAGTCTTATAAAACACAGAAATTGATATCAGACTTCCCAACGAGGCCGTGCAACTTATAACAGCTATTAAATATCACAAACTAAGTTATTCATTCGCATCGGAAATTCGAAATATTGACGTTGACGTCAGAACGGAATTTAGAATCCATTTATTATTTCGATCAACCGCGCAAATAAATTATCATATCCGTTCCCGTTTACGACAATAGGTATTCTTATGGATTTCGAAAATTGATTGACCATTCGGTGATAAGGCGCTGCACAGGTTCCGTTCAGAAAGATAGAACAGCCTCGGTTAATTTATATTTGTCCCCCGTAATCGCGTTAACGAGGACACTTCGAGACCCCCGAGTGATTCAGAAACGAATCGAGGGATACAACCCGCCAACTACGCATTTTCTCCCGTTGACTTTCTGCGTCGTCGATTCTACGTCGCAACTCGCGCGTAAACACACGCACGGAAACACAACAAACATACGTCGTTGAAACGAGTGCGGGCAAACGACGTAACGACAACAGATACGACGACAAAAGTTTCGAGGAAAAAATACGTTTACGGGTTTCCATTATTTCCCAAGTTGTCAATCGTTCGACCGAACCATCTCGAAGAGGCGATTCGTTGAAAACGTGTATATTTAATTTACCGCTGAAAAATATATGACACGCATCGACTTCAGAGGTCACCGAGTATCAAATGTTTGGAATTTCTGGATAAAGGTGCGACTGTTTCATTGGCGCGAAACAATCCAGATAAGACACGACGTTCGATAAATTTTAAACAAATTGATTTATCGGTGTCGTCTGATATTTGTATATGTCGATACTACCAAATACTTTGCAGAGAAACGTAGGATGAATATCCGATATCTTTGATAAAATATCACGAGTTAAAGCTCCTATCCGAGGAGGACTGATATAACTTTTATATATTTTGGTTGGCAGGAATGTACCGCGATATTTTTGAGACATATTCATGCTCGCATTATTCCGCGTATGTCGCGAAATACCATACGTGATAAAACTAAAATTATGCATGTGCTACGATTAATCGTATGACGAAGGATCGCAGTCGGATGGAATTTTAGTAAATAAGATCGACCTTTTGGCGACGATAGGTGCCCCGAATCCCAGGACGTGCGGTACTTAAATCGATGTCGCGATACTAAACGTCGTTTAGACAAGCTCAGACAATTTCAAGCAAGAGATAAAACTATTCTTTGGAAGGAAAAAGGCGACGCGTTCCTGCCAAGTATTTGGCCGTTGGTATGGTACATGGAACAATCGAAATGAAAGACCGGCGATTCCGATCCGTAGGTGATTACCGGTTTCGGTGGAAGCTGCCTTCGTCTGTCGGCGTTGTAATCACCGTACGAGAAATCATGGTAGGACGAAGCCCCTCGGCCGTGGTTCGGCTGCAATCGCGGTATGTCTCCATGTCCTTTCTCGGGAGGTTTTCACGCACACACGCACGCAGACGCAGCAGCAACAACGACGACGACGCAGTGCAGCCGGGGAGCCGAGAGTCCGCGCCGACCGGGTGCCGGTTCACGGTTGGAACAGTCTCGAAAATGCATCGCGCCTCGAACCGCGAGATTCGTATGAAAAACAATGGACAATGTGTAGCCGCGTCGCGGCGCGCGGCACTCGAAACGAGAAAGCCCGAGAACGGCCAAGGCGCGGGGCAAGAAACGTAGAAAAAGATAGCTCGATTCGCGGTCGAGAGAAGGTTGCCGGTTGCCGGCTGCCGCCTTGGCACTGACAGTGGCCCTCGCGCCTAGCAACACCGAACGCCAAACTGTCGGCTCGCCGACGGCAGCCGGCACCGCACCACCGTGCCCCCCTATCTCGTTGACGTGTCCTTCTCGCGCTTTACGTTCTTTCTCTGTCCTTCCAACCGTTACCACATAAATCGCTCTCGTTCTACCTTCGTTTTCCATCCTCTTGCCCGGCGTTTACATTCATCCTTGTCGCTCTCTCCTTTTCGTTCTTCTTCTTCTTCTTCTTCTTCTTCTTCTTCTTCTTCATCTTCTTCGTCTTCCACTTCTTTCTTTACGTCCTTCTTTCTCGAAATACGCGCCAGCTCTTTCTGGATTAATACACACGTAGTACAATCGCATCGTCGATGCACTCGCGAGTTTTCTACGTGTCTTTGTCACGTGAACGCGGATAACTATTGCCGTCGCAGGTTTTCTCGTTTACGCGCAACGGTTAGCGAGGCGAGCCGCGAAAGCCGGTACCCGGCACCGCGCGTCGCGCATCGCGAGCGGCGCGCCAAACCTGTCGCGCGATTGGTGGACTCGTAACGGCCTGACCAATCGCGCAAACCCGTCGTATCGTCAGGTGGTACCCCGTGGCTCGTGAGTAGAAACGCTGGATACAACGGAAAAAATTGCTTCCCGGCGTGTTACAATTTTGAAGATGCGACACGAGATTCCTATCTCTCCGAACAATACCTCTCGACGAGAAAATAAACTATGCGTTCTTCTTTGTTGGAACTGCGCGACGACTCTCTCGTACATCCTAGAATCCTGTCGATACAATTTGTACGAACGGATAGACTCGCTATCGTGCGACGTCAACTTTCGTTCTCCTCAAAGTACGGCACACTGTAGCCCCGGTTTCCAAATATACATAGAGGCACGCCCGGGCATATGCACGGTATATCGTGCATCGTGCTTCCGGTATCTCCGGTTCCCCGTGTATGTGCATCTCCGGACGTATCGAATCTTCCGACGCAGTTTACTACGTCTTCCGCGAACGCGGAACCCTAGATGTATTTCAAATGTCGAGTTAATCGCGAGAAACCTTCAAATTAACGCAGTTTTTCGTTCGGCATTCGCTCAATTTTTGAGATAGCGGTCCGAAACTTGTACCATCGTTTTAGTTAGGAAATTCTACGCCAGATCAATATATAATAGTTGTACTTTTCGAAAATTTAATTTTTCGCAAAAATCTGAAGGGGGTAGGTCAGGATTTTTTGCGATTTTCGTAATTCGTTCGTCATTTCCACAATTTTTGAACTATTAAAACGATCCTGGGCGTTTTGGACGCGGGATCCGAAGCCGAATAAGACAGTGAAAGAATCAGATTGATATCTAAAAAATTGTGGAAATGGCGAGCGAATTACGAAAATCGCAAAAAATCCTGACCTACCCCCTTCAGATTTTTGCGAAAAATTAAATTTTCGAAAAGTACAACTATTATATGTTGATCTGGCGTAGAATTTCCCAACTAAAACAATGGTACAAGTTTCAGATCGCTATCTCAAAAATTGAGCGAATGCCGAACGAAAAACTGCTTCAAATTGATGAATTACAAAAATCGCGAAAAATCGTCAAATTATGACGGTTTTTTAGTCGGCATTCGCTCAATTTTTGAGATAGCGGTCTGAAACTTGTACCATTGTTTTAGTTGGGAAATTCTACGCCAGATCAATATATAATAGTTGTACTTTTCGAAAATTTAATTTTTCGCAAAAATCTGAAGGGGGTAGGTCAGGATTTTTTGCGATTTTCGTAATTCGTTCGTCATTTCCACAATTTTTGAGCTATTAAAACGATCCTGGGCGTTTTGGACGCGGGATCCGAAGCCGAATAAGACAGTGAAAGAATCAGATTGATATCTAAAAAATTGTGGAAATGGCGAGCGAATTACGAAAATCGCAAAAAATCCTGACCTACCCCCTTCAGATTTTTGCGAAAAATTAAATTTTCGAAAAGTACAACTATTATATATTGATCTGGCGTAGAATTTCCTAACTAAAACGATGGCACAAGTTTCAGATCGCTATCTCGAAAATTGAGCGAGTGCCGAACGAAAAACTGGTTGGAAATGACGATTTTTCGCGATTTTCGTAATTCCTTCGTCATTTTCACAAATTTTTAGATATCGACCTGAATCTTTCACGGTCTTATTCGCTTTCGAATTCCGCGTTCAAAACGCCTTGGATCATTTGAATAGCTCAAAAATTACGGAAATGACGAAGGAATTACAAACATCTCGAAAAATCGTCATTTTCGACCAGTTTTTCCTTCGGCATTTGCTCAATTTTTGAGATAGCGATCTGAAATTTGTACCATTGTTTTAGTTGGGAAATTCTACGCCAGATCAACATATAATAGTTGTACTTTTCGAAAATTTCATTTTTCGCAAAAATCTGAAGGGGGTAGGTCAGGATTTTTTGCGATTTTCGTAATTCGTTCGTCATTTCCACAATTTTTGAGCTATTAAAACGATCCTGGGCGTTTTGGACGCGGGATCCGAAGCCGAATAAGACAGTGAAAGAATCAGATTGATATCTAAAAAATTGTGGAAATGGCGAGCGAATTACGAAAATCGCAAAAAATCCTGACCTACCCCCTTCAGATTTTTGCGAAAAATTAAATTTTCGAAAAGTACAACTATTATATATTGATCTGGCGTAGAATTTCCTAACTAAAACGATGGCACAAGTTTCAGATCGCTATCTCGAAAATTGAGCGAGTGCCGAACGAAAAACTGGTTGGAAATGACGATTTTTCGCGATTTTCGTAATTCCTTGGTCATTTTCACAAATTTTTAGATATCGACCTGAATCTTTCACGGTCTTATTCGGTTTTGAATTCCGCGTTCAAAACGCCTTGGATCATTTGAATAGCTCAAAAATTACGGAAATGACGAAGGAATTACAAACATCTCGAAAAATCGTCATTTTCGACCAGTTTTTCCTTCGGCATTTGCTCAATTTTTGAGATAGCGATCTGAAATTTGTACCATTGTTTTAGTTGGGAAATTCTACGCCAGATCAATATATAATAGTTGTACTTTTCGAAAATTTAATTTTTCGCAAAAATCTGAAGGGGGTAGGTCAGGATTTTTTGCGATTTTCGTAATTCGCTCGCCATTTCCACAATTTTTTAGATATCAAACTGATTCTTTCACTGTCTTATTCAGCTTCGGATCCCGCGCCCAAAACGCCTCGGATCGTTTTAATAGCTCAAAAATTGTGGAAATGACAAACGATTTACGAAAATCGCAAAAAATCCTGACCTACCCCCTTCAGATTTTTGCGAAAAATTAAATTTTCGAAAAGTACAACTATTATATGTTGATCTGGCGTAGAATTTCCCAACTAAAACACTGGTACCAGTTTCAGATCGCTATCTTTAAAATTGAGCGAATGGCGATCAAAAAACTGGTTGGAAATGACGATTTTTCGCGATTTTTGTCCAAAACGTCCTCGATCATTTTAAGCGGTCGGAAAGAAATCCGTCGCATTTTCAAGGGTGAAATGTTAACGAACCGCATCATGAATTTTCAAATGTAGCAGGAATTCTCGAGTGGGAGAAGCTCGCGTATGCCTGCATGCATCGCTCCGCATCGGTCTGCATCAGTCAGCATTCGACCGATTGTGGTGCGCTCTTCGTTTCACCGCATCCCTTCGTCTTTTCCTTTATTTTTGCAAACTAGGTCACGGTACGAGAAAAAGAAACACTCGGGGAGGCGAATACCAACGACGAGCGGAACAGCGAGGATGAGGATCACGCACGTTAGGTACTTACGTGCCTCGCATCCGCTGCGATTCGCTGCGATTCGCGCTACGGCATGAATCGCCGTTGTCTGATTAGCTCGGCGTCATTTATCAGATTAAACGGATAATGCGCCCCACTGTCTGACGTAACGCGTAACGTTCCCTCCCAGAAGTGACCGTTCCTGAAAGATTCTTTATTATCCGCCTCTATAGACATTCTTACGCAATAGGCGGCAGCTAAAATTGGATCCCGACCATTGGACGTATCAACGGATCCTTCGAATTACCGCGTATCTACCGAAACCGTCGACGAGATCCTTACGTAAAAGTGAGCATTAGTTTGAACGTATTCGCCGATTTCTATCTTCTATCAGAATCGGTCCGCTTTCGGGCTCGTGTAACAATTGACACGGGTCGCTGTGACAGCATTGTAAATTTTACGCCCCGCGTTAAGCTCTGCGCCGCAATCGCGCTAATCGTTCTGTGAATGTACAAGCAGATCAGTCGGCAATTATTTCGCGGCGCCTATGCTTAATTGGGTCGTTAAAGAAACTATTAGGCACGGTTAAATAATCGTGGCACTCCCACCGGTATCCAACCGAAATTGATTTTAAGGCGTGGCAAACTACCTGCAGTTTTACGTAGCGTAACGTATGCTCGTATGCATTTGCCCAACTTACGTTTTACGTATGAAAGTGACAAGTCCAAAGGCGAGAAGAAGGGGGATCGCAATTATCCTCCGTTACGATAGACTTAATTTTTATCTTGCAATGCTCGAGTTAGAACACACCTGGCGAAGTACGAAGAAAATTTCCAACTTGATCGAGTAACAAATAAATATCTCCGTATAGCGTTTCATCGTGTACGGAGTCGTACAGCGACGAGAGCTTCTTACCCTAAAAATAAAGTCGAGGTATATGCACGATTCTTGAAACAGAAGGAGGAAATTATTTTGTCCGCGAGCGATCTGCTCGAGTTGTCCAAGTAAAATACCCGAATTACTTCGGCACCCGGCAGTGAAAGGTGTCCCGTTGCAATGGACGATCATTGAGGAATGCAGCTTTTCGCAAAACTTTTCGCATTTTTCGGAAAAGACCCAATTATCAAGTTTCCCCCAGTTTGATCGACGAAAGATTTCTTCTTCCCCGATACGAAACTACACCGATAACTCGTGGCCCTTTTCGAACAAACGAATGAAAACCATTATTCCCTCCCAAGAGTAATGAAAATACACTGGCGCACGAATTACTTGAACCTTGAACTTTCACGGCGTCAAGCCGGAATCAAAAATAATATTCCTGTTTCTCTTTTTTTTATCAGTGAACGAGAAAGTTAACGTACCGCGGTTATTTATAGCGGTACTTGAAAAATTGCAGATTACGTGTTCCCTCATCCGTGAGCGAGTTAACGAAGCTTCGGTTGCCACAATGGAATATATTGTTGGGATAAAATGTTCGTATTATTAGAATCGATAACGACATCGACGCATCGTCATCGTGACCGCTCGAATCAAGACCCAACGGATGGACGGAAGTTGCAAGTCAAGCGAATGGGCATTTTTTTTTTATTTTTCCTAAAAAGAAAAAGCTAAGGCTACCTACGAACCGCGAGCAAATCGAAATGTAACTCTCGCAGGAGTGATTTTCGAATCCCGATGGAACCAAGACAACAAAATATCTGCAATGCTCCACTTCGGCTTGTGTTAAGATTTTCGATCGATCGGTCCTAATTCCATTGCTCTATTAACTTTGCAAGTAACAAGTAAACCTTATTCGAAGAAATTCACGAGGACTCGATGGAGATGGAGAAAACGTTCGATGGTGTAACTACTTGCCAGGCAAGGTCGTGGCCTTAATCGTACATGGGGGATCTGACCCATATGTATACACCTCTACTAGGATTTAAAGTTTCTCTAACCACCGCTGTTGTATCGACTTGGAAGAGTTCGCTAAGGTGCATTCGGATAGACGGCAATGCGGAGGGTACGGTATATTTTCTAACGAAAGACGAATACAAATGAATTCGAAACTCTGGAGGGAGACTTTAGAACCCGAGTAGAGTCACAGAACTATTTCTGAACGCGAAACGGTTCAAATTCTATTTAATTGTTCGATCGTGCAAATAAAATTCGACTAATTGGATGATGTCGAAGAAACGATGCAAGACGTGGCGGCTATGATAAACGGCGTATGATCAAGTGGAACGATGAAACTCGGCGTTAGAATGTAGGTACGATTTATGATTTTCATTAGACCGAGAGGAAATTGTCCCAAGAGCGATGATTTAATCCTGATACACGATTGGTTCGCCCGATGGTTGATTGTCGTCGTTGACCTTCGTTCCGACTTGTACACCGGTAGACCTGTTCGGCGGTTTTTATGTCTCGTTATTCGTCCGATATACAGTTGAAACACGAGCGATTCAATGGCATTCTAAACGTTATCTCTCCTACCGCACGACCTGCTCGATAAAGTGGCGGCCGATCGAAAGAAAAACGCTCTTCAATCTCCCAGCAGCTGAAGATTTAACCCTTGAACGGTTTCTCGGAGTATTTAAGTGTCTCTCCGTCTTTATCGTACGTATAGTCGATTATTCGAACGAATATTCAAAGAGTAATTAACACGCCGACGCGACGTGCTGCTTTCGAATTACCGAACTCTAACGTGCTCGCTCATACGGGCGAGACACGTAACGTACCGTGTAACAGCTGCGTTACATAATTTCATGGAAAAAAAACAAACTAAACGGCATTACGCGAGTACGAAATCTGATTGCGAACCGTACGTATACCATCGTTATATCGACCGTCACCGATTCAGGGTTACAGTATGAAATATTTAATGCTCGGTTCAATTCTACGCGATTTGGCATCACCTTGAGTAGTGTTCTTTTTTAACGAGACACAATGAATACCTCTACAATATTTCGGTTTATGTCAAACGAAGATATTTCCCGGTGAAATTTGCTGACAGCCGCGTATTCCGCGTAATTAATTTTATACGTGAAACTGGAAACGAAGTTTCGTATTATCTCGTGACAGTATTAGAGGAATACACTCTGTTGGGATATCATACCGACAACGGCCGTCAGAAACAAGAGGCCCGTTTAATAGAACGAATTAATAATATCATGTTCTACTCCATTGCCTCGATTCAAAGCATCGTCGGAAGCGCGATACGATTATGTTTGATTATCTGTGTTTTCAACAAGAACAAAATAATATCCGATTTTGAGCGACTCTGTAAGATCGGACCACATCTTTCCGCGGAATTTTTCTATCGTCAAACCGAGTTATCTGATCATGCTTCGACCGACCTCGGAGATATTCAGAGCAATATGATTGATCGTCAGGAACCGTCGTTCGTCTCCTGACTATCAGATTGACGGTGCAATTCTAAGGCGAAGCGAACGGGGCCGTATCAGATACTCGAAATAATGCTTTGTTCGACCGTACAGTCGATATTTGCGATATAAAATGTCCGAAAGTAATCTGCGACGTAAAATTCGCGGTAATTATTCGAGAACACCTATAACGTAGCGGAGCTGTCTCTTACGTGGAAATACTACTTTGTTCGCAGGATTTTCTGCCAAACGATAAATATCGCGTAAAGTTTAATGGGCCACTGCATCGTCCGTGACACTTCGGAGACGACACGACGTTCATGATTGCCGTTAACGTCTACACGAGTGAAATCAATTTCACCGCTGAACTCCTTAATTTCGTCTTTAAGTCAGCCCCATCCGTTACTACTTCTTCCCCGCTGCATTCGTTCTCCCAATACGTGTGTACACAGGTTACGGGTAACGATACACGCTCTACGGATGTATTTTCCACAATTTCCGTCCTCCCCACCCTTTCGCGTAGACCGCCCTGGGAAATGACTCGAACACTGGGAAAAGAATCGACGCATAGAACACTGTCGAAAGTCTTTTTCGCGACCTTCGATGAATCCACGGGAAAGAAAAAGCGAGGGAGAAAACTGAAGGAGAACAGAGAGAGAAAGAGCAACGGGAGGAGTAAAAAAGAAGCATGGAAACCGGGAACGAGAAAGGAGGAACCACGTATTCATCGGGCCAAACGACTAGAGCGCACACGGAGACACAGAGAGCGGGAGACGGGGGGGGGGGAGAACGAAAGCCGTACAGCTCCCTCCTGAGATGACATCTCCCCGTGACCTTGAAACGGAGACTGACCTTGACCGTGTCAACCCCCACCAGGTCGCTTATAACGCGTCCCGGCTGCTCCCTCCATTCTGGCAGCCATCCCCACGGTATCCGGAGTCGCGTCGTATTACGCGAATGCGATGTTGCTCGGTGCTGCTGCTGCTGCTGCTGCTGCTACTGCTGCTGCGGCTGCGGGCATCGTTGCTGCATCGACCGGCCGCAGCAGACTACCTACCCCCCCCCTTACACCCCCTTACCGCCCTTGCACCCCTTGCCACCGGCACCACCCCACGGCTCGGAAACCATCCACCCTTCGAGCTAGCAGCGGATCGAGTCCTGCCGCCCTTTATTCTATATACCTATATAAACGAGTGTCCGTACGGTTTGGCGAAAGTCGAGGAATACCGTAAATAACACGACCGGGAATGCTCTGGATAGAGACGCGCGACGTAGAAGGGCTACGGTGATTGTTAGACCGACTATGCCGAACAATTTTTTCTATTTCGGGATCAGCATGTAGTGAGAATTGGGAATTAGTAGAGAAGGGTTGGACAACGTTTAGTTCATCCATAGGAATTTTGCAAGTGTGCCACGGTTTTGGCCATATTGTTCGTTGCAATACAGAAACAACGTAAGTAGATAACGCAGGAACGCTTAGAACAACGACTCGATTAGATTCCGTGGGTCGTCTGAACGCGACACGCTACACTAGGTCAAGACTAGATTCTACGAAAGCGAAATAAAATGCTTTCGCAAGGACGGAAATATTCCAAATGAAATCTGTATCGCTTTCCATCGTGCATGAAATTAGCAAAACGTGAAGTTAATGAAAAAACGTGTTTAAGACGTAGTTTAAACCTATCCATCCGTGGAACCGCTTCGCCAGACCTCGTTGCCTACGTCCCACCGCCCTTTATTCCCCACTCGACAAACTCATCCCTGGCTCTCCACATCTCTCCTTACACCGTCACTCTTCTTCTCTCTCTCTCTCTCTCTCTCTCTCTCTCTGTCTCTTTCTGCCCGAAACCTCGCTCACTCGAACACCTAGCCCCAGTAACACCCATCCACGCGAAACGTTTTCCCCGCCGATAATATAGGTGAAAACACAGGGTGATAGGCTACGCTCTTTTTACTGCGAGTTACGTAGCGCAATAGTAATCGCAAAGTCCTGGTCGTGGACGGAAAATTGTCGGGCCAGGGCAGTTTTAAACAAAAAATGTATGCGCGAGGTTGAACAGTTGGCGCATAGGGATTCAGTAGCGAGATCGGTCGCGGGTGAAAATAAGAGTTTTTTTCATTGTGTTCTCTCTTAAGAATGTTAACGAGTATGGACCAGAAAGTAGAGGTGGAAACAATTGCAACTACAAGAAGGGAATACGGCTTTCAATTTAACCGCTTCCACAAATGTAACAAGGAAAAACGATAAGCAGTCGCGATAAATCGAATGACATACGACGTTACACGATTATCTAGAGTTTCGATAAATACGTCCTGCAGCGGAATTTTAATTGCAAGTGCGTCAACGTGAATATGTTGACAAATACGTGGTATGTGTACCGGGCTGAAGAAAATATCGATGGCAAATCTGAAATTGCAGTTCGAGGTGCTAAGGACGCCGAGGCTTTGTCCTGACGTCGCACTGTCTTTCGAATTAATGTTGAACACACTCGACCTCTGCACCTTCTTTCTAAAGAGCATAACATCGTAACAAGTTTTCAATTCCGATATATCATGTTCTTTTATATTCATTTATTTTTATTCCCGGTAATAAGAATACGCAGGCTTGCATATCAATGTATCGAAAGAATATTAATGCTAGAATTATTCGTCACTTAAGTTTGCAAGCTATCGCTTGAACTAATCACGCGAACTGAAATTATTAACAACTGTTATTCAACAGGCTTGAAGTACAAATTCAAAAAACCCGCCCTAAACAGCAGACCAGTCGATCAACACATGAGTAATGCGATTTAGTATGTTGCAAAGAATTTCACGATACTTTGATCAATGAACAAACGTCGGATATGGGTTACCGTGTTCATAGGAGACCGATTCAAGTAGTTTTAATTATCTTCGCCAATAAGTATGCTTTTTTAATAAGTCAAACTGTCATACCATGTGCTTCCCGGTAACTTCCGCGAGAGTAGAACATTCAGGTTCTAACGTTAAAAAATCCGACATCGACGCAATGCACAAGCATGCGATGCCGTCTGTAAATACGCGAAGGTATATACTGTGATTCCGACTCACCCCTGTCAAACTTCTTGCCCTCTGGATCGATGTCTTTTACATTGAAAATATCCTCGAACAGCACGCCCGCCATTTTAGATACTTCGAACCGTGCTGTCCTCTTGCGGCGAACTTCACGTTCACGTTCAGGAGCGGAAATCGAAGCACGAGGTCCCTAGAAGCCTGTAATATAAATTTATTAATTAGAATATTTGAATCATCGATAAATTCAACTAAAAGTTACCACAAGCATATATTCAACGATACATTTTATAGAACCCTATATTTAACCAACTATAAAAAGAAGCAAAGTAAATGTTCAATCATTTTTTAAATAGAAAGATATTAGGGAGTACGACAAGTATAAGAATATTTATACCGATGAAATTATAAGTAAGTCTGCGAATTTAATGAAATTTACTATGAAGAAATGCGAATGAATAATCTTCGTTCGACGGAAGACGCTTACGTGCAGTCACATTATAAACGTACAACCGTAATAACGAGCGATAAAAGAGTCCTTATTAGATTCATGGCAAAACATAAATGCAATTAGGAAGTAATGATGTTTATTGGATTGGAGACTCAGATAACCTTGAAAGTTTGACTCGTACGATTCATGCCGGGGGCGCCACTGTACAGGTTCATGGTTTGTACGCAGTACAATTATCCTTTTACGCAGCGCGAGGAATTCTACGATGATGTATGTATAGCGATGAGCCTGAACATTATGACGCAAATATCTGGTATCACAGGTTACGTAAAATTAGGGATTTCATAATGTTGCGCAGAGAGAAATAAATCTGCATAAAATTACCACTGAATACAGAACAAATGTACGCGCATATTCGCACTACGTACTATCCCCAAAGGCAGTACTGTAAATTTTGATCCACATATAATAATCGTTCGCGAGGATTCTCCTGCTCCCTTAGAATGTTCTGCATTGTTGACACATTTTCATTTTACGATTCTGTCGTTGCATAACAATATAATGTTTTAATCGATGGCACTCGGGGACGTTGATGCGTCTTTTTACCGCAGTTTTCTCTGTAGACAAGAAGGAAGAATAAAGTTTCTTAGAATCTACCGTATTCTAACAAATGATCTGGTTAGAGCACAAACCAGAGATAGGATAGATATATCACTCTCATCTCTTTGTGTAAACAAAATTACCGCTATAGCAAGACCGCAGTAATCGGAAGAACTACCTCTACCTGTAAAGCGTAGTCAATTATGGAAATAAAATATACATATAGGGTATAGATGAAGATCTTCTATTAAGAAATAACAAATGCGATGGTATCTGGTCTATGCGAACGTCCTTTCAATTCTGCGTCATCCAATTCTGAAGTCACATTCGCGTTGACCGATAGGGTGATATGGAAGAAATTCGGTACGCCTCGATAAAACAGTGAATATACCGCTACAGACGACAAGTAAGCACAAAAACTTTTCAATAGTCTTCAGCAAGGCTACAAATATTTAAATGGGCCGCTTCAGTAAATCTACAGCTAAAGGAAGTTCTGCGCCTGTTTTACTGATACGTTGATGCTCAGTGCCGTAGCAATGCCGTTCGACGGGCCGAATATGGTGGCGCCCTAACCTGTCTTTTCATCAACTTTAACTGCTCATACCTCGCAAAATACAAACGAACGTCGATTTCTTTACAGATTACAATTTAGCGGCTTGAAACACAGATTCTCAAAAATAAAGTACAAACATCGAAGACGTTTGTGAACAAGATTTGTTTCTAAATTTTCATAGAAGATCGTAAGCCATTTAGAATATAGTAGTAGCATTTGAACAAATTTATTATATGAAGCTCTGTATCGTTATTGTTTAAAGGCGAATTCTGTAGATACATAGCATTGCGAATAATATTTCAACGCAACCGGTGATATTTATACGACTCTCATTTCTGGAAATTGCAGTAAAAATCGTTGATTGGTCGGACGTCGTTAAAGACGCGGCTCTATTGGTCTTTTCTCGTCTATCCAGCGGGATAAGTGTCAGACGACGTGGCCGATGAAACATGGAGGTCCTACCATAGAATACAGATTAAATGATCTTGTGATTACAATATGTCATGTGCTAAATTTCGTCCGCAGTTAATTTACTAATCGGCTAACGTTCTAGTACGTTATTCGCCACTAATTTATGGTATAATTGCATTATTTTTTTGCAACATGGGACTGTGCAAGTGTCCGAAAAGGAGAGTTACTAATCAATTTTGTTTTGAACATCGTGTCAATGTTTGCGAACATTGTATGGTCACGAATCATCCGAAGGTACATTTACTTAATAATGTGTAGAATTCATGAGTTAAAAACTATTACGCATTGCGAGATTCGTTGTAACATAATGACGCACGATCAATGTCATAAATCATTTACACAACAATATTTGAAGTGAGCTAGTATTCCTGCTGTCACAACAAATATTTTGTCTGTTTATAACATAGGTACACTATTCATTCTGCTCCTATGAAATGCATACTGTGATGTATTACACATGATTATGCCATGTACAGCAGTGGATTATCAAAGCACTTAATGTATTTCTCACATTTTCTATCTTACAACAAATACTCATTTAAATTCTTTCTTTCAGTGTATAGTACAATCGTATCTCTTATGGCTTCATGATCACGATTATAGTCCAGTCTGTACATTATGTTCAGTGAACTTAAACGAAAGTGACTGTGTTCGACTGACATGTTACCACATGTATCACTGGGCATGTTTAGATAGATATGCCCGAGAATTACCAGCAACAACAGCACCAGCAGGATATACTTGTCCGTCGTGTACATCATGTATATTTCCCCAACCAAAGTTGGTTTCCCCAGTGGCAGATGTTTTACGAGAAAAGTTAGCTGGAGTTAACTGGGCTCGTGCTGGTCTTGGTTTACCCTTGGTGAGTATCGCGTTAGAGTTTGTACGTCATTGCACAAAAGAGGTTACTGTGTTTCAAGCATTCCATTTACAGCTGAGCGAAGACAGAGAACAGAAACCAGAACAAGAACGTCCATTGTTGGGAACAGAAACAACATCCTATCAGAACCATACACTTGCTACTTCGTCACCTACTGTGGCCACGGCACGGTCTAATAGCAATGTGAATTCAGTACACGCAAATATAAATAATGTGCACTTGAATAGTCAGAAAGTCGGTCCGCATTATTCAATTGTAAATATTGATTCGTCTCTGGGCATGTCCACTCCTACATCGAGAAAAGTATGCGAAGCTTATGACGATCCGAAGGAGATGTCCTTTGATCACGACGAGAACAAATATAAGAGAAAGTCCGCCATAGAATGGTTTTTAAGATGGTGGAAGCTGATAATTAGCCCACCGGCACGGCGGAGAAACGCTCCTGGGTCAGTGTACAAGAAATACGCGGTCTTGGGCGTTGCTGGGATTCTTATATTTATCGGAATTTTAATATTGTTCTCATGGCTGGGAAGAATGGCTACAGATGGAGACCCAAGCTACGATCTACGGGCAAATCCGAATATCAAAGTGGACGATAAACCTGCTGGCATTTAATATTTTCCAACTTTGGAACGGAGAATTAAAAGAACGTTAGAAAGAGTACAGTAAAATACCCATTCGTGCAAGACTCGACAGATATTTCTATACAAAGCAATGTAATTAACTGATTCTAGGGAAAAAGTCTGATTCATTTTCCGAGTGCAATTTGCTCGCAGTACAGTGTACGACTAGCCTTTGTATTTGTTAATTTTTATGTAAACTATGCCTTACAAATAAGCTGTATATTTCACTCTGTAAAGGCTTATGAATTTGTAAAAAATTTTCCGTAATGGTCATAAAAAGCATTAGTTCTTTAATACTGCCATACATAAAAACATTAAGAACAACACATACAAATATTAGTCCAATCATGATAAGTAATGCTAACAGTTTTACGGATTATCACTTAAGACTTTCTTTTATTATAGTCTCATTTGTTTTTCGTTAGGAAACGAAACGATAAGTTATTTAACGATAAGTTAGGAACTATATGTTATCAGTTAATTCTACGAATAATTAATTCGTTTGTACATACTGTATTATTTTAATATGTATAATACTGTTTCTTTCGTATCTGTCTTAATTTCCGTAAATTATCGTTCAATGTGTAAAAAGTACCATCTATAAAGCATTTATCTTCACGACGAAATTGGTAGTAGTCTAAAGCTGCGATAAACTCGGAGAAACTCTCGGTATTCGATTTATTCACGAACGACTGGACTCTGGTTGAATTTCAAATGAGTCGCAAGATAGGCTCAGAAAATAGTGGTCCATGAAATATTAAACTGCTGTTAGTTGATCAAAGTGATAGCATGTCTAGCGCTTGCCTTTCAGTTTCGAAAACATAATTTATCGAAAGTAGGAAATTGTACTTTTGTAACGAATATTTGCGCATAGATTTAAAGAAAGAATGGCCCAGCTCTACCACGAGAGAGCGGAGAGACCGTATTTTCTTTCTTTTCACGTTCGGCAGCAGCCATTAGGGAAGAGCAGTTGAGAGGACGATAGTACCCATCGCTTGGGCGCTTAGTCCTATGCCCCCACCTTCGTCAGTTTCTCTGCTTCTTTTGCTAACCATTCGACCAGGTGTTGTCCATGCGTGCCGACGAAACGACGCTGCACGGTAATATTCACGATCCATCGATCTTTTATAAATCTTTCTTACATTGTAACGATAACGATTTGTCTTTGAATAAATTAATTCGTATGAAAAGTTTATTTCTGCATTTCTTTCTATTGTTAAACTATTTGTGCGTGTTCAAGGGTATTTCTCACCGGAATCATCCAAATATTTGTTATTTGAATCATATTTATACATGTACATCTTGTATTAAACTTTTAGTGCAATTCCTGATCGGCGTGATAATAGTCTACAAGTCCTTTGCGGGGTGAGTTTATCAAGGCCAGTTTGCGCGCGATAATTTAAAGATGGCATTGGTGAAGCCAATACTCTCCGGTCGACTATTCGAGCGGATTAAGACGTATTCAACGATAACTACTATCAATTTAACTACTTGGATTGGTTTCTTTTATTTCTGGAACAAGAGGCACAAGTGTCACGCGTCTGTGATTTCTTTTGTCTGTTTTGGTAAGAAAACTATAGTTAAGTATATCATACTTTCGAGATATAGCATTGTCTTTTGATTTTAAGAAAAAGGAGATAATATTTTGTTATTCTCGCAAGAGAGAAGGGATATTAAAACATTTCCAAAGTTGGATAAATTCGATGTAACATTTTTAACGCTACGGATCGTACCCCTATAAAACTTGCTTATCTAGTAACTCCATATCTGCCCACCGAATACCATAACGCGACGTCAGCATAATATCTTGACGACACTGTGCAATGACGAAACAGTTTTACAATTATTCGATCGTCGTTTGAATTATCATTATCGTATCTGAACGTGTTGTACATAATCTTCGCCATCCGATAGAGATAAGATGTCGACTTTCATTAAAAATCAATGTATGTTTCAGCCGGTACTTACTTCTATTACCGCAAATACTCTCGAGATAAAATATCTCCAAATCAGGCGATCGTGGTAACCGGTTGTGATTCGGGACTCGGATACAGCTTGGCTCTACATTGCCGGTTACTTGGAGCTACTGTAATCGCCGGTGTATTAGAAAACGATGGGTCGAGCGTTAAACAATTGCAAGACAATGACATACTTGTCCATCCCCTGGATATTACTAGCAGAGAAAGTGTCGCGACGTTTACAGAATTCGTCGGAACTTACCTGAAACAGAATAATTTGGGTATACGTTTCTTTTTTGTTACTCTAAAACGTTTGAACGAATTATACCGGGAAAGTCAACTAATAGACGGGCGGGCGTTGTTTTTAGTTTTACGTAGTCTGATTAATAACGCCGGCGTGATGATATTTGGCGAGTTCGAATGGCAAACCGAGGAGCAGATCCGTAGCCAAGTGGAAGTGAATTTTCTCGGAACTATGAGAATCACTCGAGAATTCATGCCGATAATCCGCGGGCATTCTAGCAGGATTATCATGATTTCGAGTCACTGCACTACCGAACCGCTTCCTGGAGTGGCGGCTTACGGTGCAACAAAAGCCGCGGTTAACGCGTGGGCCACGGCCATCAGGGTGGAGCTGAAGAAATACGGTGTTGATGTTGTTTGCTTTGTTCCCGGTCTGTGATTCATCCTTCTTGCGATTAGTAGACATAACAACGAAGAGACAGGAGAGAAGCGAAAGGAAAAACCTGCCTGTTTTGTTCCGTTCTGTTCGCAGGTTCCTTTACAAGTGAAAGTAATATATTATCGCGACAAAGTAAACACTTCGAAGTGATGAGAAATTCGATGTCGGAGGAAGCGAGACATTTTTATGGTGATTATTTTACTAGATACGCTCGGTATTTCGCACCACTGGCACGGGAAGTAAAGCCGCATAAACTACAGAACGGACGAATTTTCCAGATCTTTGAAGGAGCGCTTCTCGACAGGCATCCCTCGGCTACTTACAAGTACGTCGTCGATTTTACCGATCAACACTTGAACTTGTGGAATTTGCCATTACATTCTGATAAATGTGAAATTTTTTTAGGTGCGAACCTTGGAGATATTTCTTTTATCATTCGCTATTCAAGATTTCACCGACGAGCATACGTGATCTGTTGATCGAGAAATTTGTGCAATTGCCCGTCTGGAAAGGACCGACATCTAAGCAAGCGCCGGGAAGCATTGCCCCTTCCCGGGGTATGGATAAGTTTCACGGAATTCGGATCGAAAATTCTGACGAAGAATTTCGATCCACCGACAAATGAAAAGGGGCCGAAGAATTTGCGGGAGCTCGAATCCCATTATTCCGATCGCATCGCATTAATGATCAATCGTGAATGGTAAACGTAGAAAACTCGGTAACGGAATTTCTCGGAACGTGTTTTAAGAATCTCTCCAAAAGTTCTCTATTATTATCGATTAGGGTGTGCTGGCTGGAACAAATAAAGTGTCTGTTTATAACATGTCTCGTTTGATTCTAATGCTTGGTTGGAAACCCGATGTTGTTGTAAGTTTAACATTAACAACGTATGCACGTGTCAACTCCAGGTTATCAGATAATACTGCTTTTGTTGTAACTTTTTGTTTCGATGCATATCGGAAACTTTGAAACCATAGCGATTGCACGTCAGACGATTATGCTATTCTTTATATCTTGCGTACTTATGCCGATACGACACTGGTCAACTTGTTTCAACATTTTTCTTGGATCTTGATTAATCGATATAATCGAGCGTAAATTCGGAGGAACAGGTGTGCGTGATAGGACTGTTTTTCAATAGCCTTAAGGATTATCGCTTTCAGACCAGGTGTTCGATTAGATACGACGAAGTATTAAATACCAGGGTTGTAATCTACAATTCTCAGTTACTCTGAATACGTACAACCGCAATAATGGCGTTCATTGCGTACGGTAAATTGCTCTGTCTTTTATTGGCTTCATTTTCATTGACATTATCAAGCTAAATCATTGCAACGTATATTAACCTGCAACATTGATCCTTAGTTCGCAAGTGTCTTTATTTATTTTATCTAAAATTAGTGTGTACAACTCTAATTTTTGCACATTTGACGTCAGGACGAATACCGGTTAAACTTATCCAATGGAATACGATTTTCCAATCGGTGAAACCTCTATCGTATTTGTTCGTGAGGCCAAAGATGTGCAAGGATAAAGTAAAGACACTGATGACGAATATGATGTTACGGATTAAACATGTACAATTTCCAATTGTACGCTTTTGTCATTTAATTGTCATGAATACACATATTAATAAACTTCTACCTGTTTAAAGTTTGCCTCCTGATTGCAGTATATGTTTTCACCGTTTTCTTCGTTATGGACACGCTGTCCAGTCAATATATACCTTGCGAAAATGTTGCGCCCCCGTTGAATTTGAGAATCGACGAATGTCCGTCTCTGCCTTGTCAGTTTAAAAGAGGAGCAGCTGTAAATGCTGAATGGGATTTCCGTGTCCGTAAGTAAATCAGATTAAAATATCTTGTGAATTTTATAATTACACTATCGCCCCTACAAAAATATGTTACTAATTGGTGTTGTCGTTACGTTCGTTTGTTTCAGCGGATGATACCGAAACTGTTAAGCCAGTGGTACAAGTGACGGTCTTCGGCAACACTATAAATTATCCGCTGCCGGAACAGAATGGTTGTAACAGTTTGAAGAACGCAGAGTGCCCCTTGGACGAGGGCGAAAAAGTCACTTACACTTTGAACATGCCGATCAAATCGTTTTATCCGAAAGTTTCTATGGATATCCAATTCTCGCTTGTTGACGATAATGACAAGCCCATGGTATGCTTCAAGGTCAGCGGCAAAGTTGTCTAATGTACACTTAAAGGAGGTGCTTCTATTTAGGAATAAACTGCGCAATGAGTGTCTGTATGTTGTAACGTAAGAGATGAAATATATATTAATTTAGAGTAAATATACCGAAGTACTGTGACGAACAAACTGCAAGACACGTATCGTGAGGATAATCCACAGCAATGTACCGTGCGTTCACCAAATCTTGGTACATATATCTTTAATTATACCGTATTAAAAAATCTGTACCTGAGCCGAATATGATCTGCTACTATTCGAGCCACGCTTCAACCTGTTCGACTTTGAAAGCTGAAGAAAAAAGTGTTGTTTATTTGTAAGCGATATGAGAAACTCGATTACACTCGATAGAGCAAACAAAGATAAAGTACGCGTGGAATTTTTAATAAAACTAGTCATCGTGATAAAGTAAAGAAGAAGAATACATCGTTCTTTGGACGTTTAATCGCCACGTCACAGTGAGAATGAAACAAACGACGGTGTGTTAATACGCGCGTTACACACATACATACGTACCGTTGAGAAAGGGACGAGATGAAAATCCTGGGGGTTCGGGCGTATGCCTGACCCACATCCCTGCAACAACGATCGACCCGTCGCATGGCTCTGAAAGATATCTGCTAGTGATATCTTTGAACCCACGCGTAAAATGAACAATAACTTAACGACAATTGAATCGAACGGTAACACTATTTCGTACTATGTAATCCTTCCCCCTCCTATTACTTTTTACCAGTCTGACGAACACGATTAAATAGAAAATAAAATCAAAGTAAAACAATAGCAGCTTATTGTAGATCTTAACGTAGATCGATGAAAAGAAATTGTTACCGATCTCTTACAATGTAAAATTGTTAGATCGATCGGAAAAGAGCAGACTCGAAAAGGATAATAAATTTCTCGAATAATGTATGTACCCCGTGTAATAGAAATGTATCGACAGTTAGTGGCGACGGGTAATTTCATCAGACATCGGTCGCCATAGGTACTCTAATTATTTCCCCCTTTATGTTGCGAATTACTGTACGCTTATCGTATCGTTGGGTCGTTTGAATATCTATCGCCGTTGAAGCATCGACGATTAACGTTGCATCATTACCGTGTTATTCAAAAATAGTTTGACCGGTATATTTTCAGGAAGTTCGATCGAAATGCTATAATTAAAGTAACATTCTTCGTTTACCCTCGATTACAGAGAAAAGGGACGAGAAATAGAAGAAGGAGATGAATGTTATAAATAGCCCTTTAAGTTAATTAATTAGTATTCCACCGACCGTCATGGCGCATCAATATTCACAGCTTGGTTATTACTCGACTAATTGTTATCTCAACTGTTCCCTACTGCAACATCCCATGTCGATTATTTACGTAAACTTGTTGCGGAGAAAGAGCTACCAAAAGAATGTCAAGTTTTGTTACAATTACCATGGTATCACGATCGATACGATTTTCCGAATCACCGACAAAGAAAGGAAAAGCTGCTAAGTATGAAATGATGGACTGAAACGTAGCCCGATAAACGGGAGTCTTCGACAATGATAAAAATGAATTACCTCGCGCATCTGCCAATTAAATTTGGCAAATCGACGTGCTACCGTAAACCTCCAGAGTATCCTCCTACGGTATAGAGGGTGTGCACCTTGCGTCAATGGTTTATAAATTTGTCGGGGTGCCCGATTGGTCAGTACTTGTCCTTGACATTATTTCGCGTCGATGACGTCCGCGCAAGCGAACTCTGGGTACATAAGTATAAAATAGAAACGACACGTATGCACGTACGTACACGAATGTCGTCAGATATCGCGTTATCGCCAGGATAATTTGAATCGAATGGAGAACCTGTTTCGTAGCCATCGCTTCTCCCATTCTGGTCGTAGAAGGAATATGAGTGCGAAATGGATTTGCCGACCCACGCGAGAGTAGCAGACGAGACTCGTATTCTTCTCGAGCACTGTATATGCAACGGCATCCCCGTCGAGCCTTCTATATTATAAAGCGGGAACATAATACCGATCCCATCGATATCAGCGTGCCAATAACGATTCGCGGGTTGAGCGTGCCTCACGTATGAACAGGCCCGACTATAAACGGGCCCCCGACGTTGAGGGACGTAGACCCGTCAAAGATTCCCGTGCATATGTATACACACGCGATCACGCACGATCTTGTGCGATCCTGCGATCGCAAGGTAACGTGTCGTAGAATTCAGATGCACTCGGGTTCGCTAGTGCCACTCGCTCGATCCATCTGACAGTAATGCGTCGAGTGAAAAATGACTGTGCTGCATGTGTATACGTAATACATATGTACGTGGAAAGAGGAGACCTCGTTTTCTATGAGAGAATAATGAAACGAATATTAACGCTGAAGGGACGAGGTAAATCTTCGGGTATATTATATCTCGAGTATAATGTCTGAAAAAAGGAAAACATGAAAATTAAGTTCTTAGTAGGGAAATTTTAAAGCTATTGCACGGATTTAATCGGTGTAAAGAAGTCTTTTAAACGCACCAACCACGTGAATTAGTATTCTACTTTTAGCCGTTCAATCGCCATGTTTTCCAACGATAAAGGATTTATTTTCATCGCATCTCGATGCATCATCGCAGATAAGAGTCACGAGATAAATGTCAAGCGGGAACTGTAGTGCGGTGGCGATTAATTTCTACGTCGGTTTCGATGCACAACGTGTTAGACACCACGAAGGAAATGGAACTTTTTCTTCTATTCTGAAACAGTAGTAGGTCACCTATCGTATCGAGACGAAGGTTCAAAGAAAACTTGTCGAGTGCTTACCGCCCACCTTTCGATAGGAGCATAGAACCGCCGATGAAGTCCTGTTGCGACGTGACACGCTCGCAACACGTGCATGTAAAAATACAACATGAATGAGAACAAACGAGAGCAAACCAGGAATGCCAGAAACGTAGTGACAATTCTAGCCATACTGGACGGAACAGAACCAATAGTGTTACGTTTATCAAATAAACGATTCTGATATATTTCACAAATATCTTGATTCTCACCGTTTACCCCACAATTAACTGGCGTTAATTAACGGAGCGTTTTTTAGGCATTTAACGCAATTAAAGGATCCTAAATAAACAAATAATTGATTTTCTGGATCAAAAATAGTTGGTCGTTTGACCGAGGTTACTCGCGCTAGATTTTCGTGCGCTTCCGCGAAGCTGGAAAATTCGCAAAAAGAGTCCGGGGCTCCTAACTTCGTTTAACCGGAGATCAACCGAGGGCAAAAGTGTTCGAGAAGGTTAATTCGCTTTAAATTAAGGCCCCCTGCACCCCGAGTTCGCCGACCCAAGAGAAACGGAACGAGACGTCACCTCAACGACTCCCTCCGAACGGCACCTAACCTCAATTCGATAAATTTTCACGCGAGTCGGCGATTCGTGCGCAAGAGAGAAAATTTCGTCCTTCCTATGACGATATTATCCGATATTACGAATAATATTTACACGTAGAGACGATGCTTTAAACGTAGCAAGGCCCCGTGCGATAACAGAGCCGTGATACCGGTTCGCGTTGGTAATAGAAGATGAAGAGAGACGGAGGGGATCGCGAAGTGAAAGATGGATAACGCCACGGGAGAAGCACGACCACTCGCGCGAGACCCAGCTAAAGAGAGAGAGGAACATCAACGGCAGAAGGAGGGGAGTTGCTTGGTGTATTATAATTACCGAGCGAGCGAGTGAAAGGGACTTGTACCGGTCGCCCAAAGTGGTGGGGCATGATTGTGATGAGCCGGGGTGCCTTCGTGTCGCTTGTAAACTCGTACCGCGCGTAGTACATGGTAGTACATACGTAAAGGAGCTTCGTGCTGTGACGTCAACACGTGTCTCACGAAAGGTAGCGGTAGCGCGAACGCCGGTGCGGTGAGTTTTTCTTTTCGTCGCGGAAGTGTGCATGCTCGTATTGTGCGCGTGTGCTTCGGAAAATAACGTAGCCCAGTGTCGCCTACGTTCCGTTGGATTCGGTGTTGGTACAAGTGCAGCGCGTACAGGCCAGGTAGTTGAAACATCGGCCGACGGCCATCATTGTTGTCAAGATGGCGTCGAAAGGGAAGCTAGCAAGCGAGGTCAGTAATGTTCCTTGTTTTTTAACGATTAAGGACGTTTGACGCGGGTGCGATGACGATGCAACCAACGTAGACGAAAGGACGATCCACGACACCGGATCCTTCCGCGTCATCCTGCCTATCGCAGGTTCTTTTACCATTTTCGCAGTTACGTTGATCGTTGTTCGCGCGCTTCCTATTATGAAAGGCCACGCGTCGCGTCCACGCAGGAACGTCATGCCGTCCGGTAAACCACGCCCTTGAGCAACTTTCCTCGTTGATTTCTCTTATTGATTTCTTCTTTGACATCGCTTCGTCGTGGACAGAAATCGATTTTCTCGTTATGTATTTTCAATTCGTTGTAATCATCGTTCGCGTATATGTTTAGCACAATGAGTTGCATATATGAAAAATCTGTTTCGTCGCATACAGTTTTCCAATTACTCGATCGATGAGTCACGGTTTTTAATTGTGATCCTATATTTTGTTCGTGATTCAGAGTAGTAACAAAAGACGACAAACGACTGAACGAAGCTTGTCCTATGTAATAATACATTGTTGCATTTGTAAGGTATTTGCCTGAATGCCTGACAGTAAGTACGCGATACAACAATGAAACGAAGCTTCGCGAGAATCGGTTTTCTCTTCAGAAACATACACGTGGCTTTAAGCATGTGATGCACGTTTTACACGTCGTCGCAAAGGATCGAATTGGCGTGCGATATTCAACGATCAACGATTAAGTGGAAATGTTTTTTAGTAGATACAATTTTCCGTAGGTGTAGTTTTAATTACATCGCTTTACGACTTCTTGTTCCGCGGTGTAATTCAATAATAACGTATTACGGAATTGTACTCTACCGTGCGTAGTAACTCGAATAACGTTGATGTAAATATCATCGGTAGAGGTGACATTTTGTTTACGAGATCTATACAAGTGTGTACAATTACTGAAATTCGTAGAAGTGGCAGATACCACCGAAACCTCATTAACGACCGAAGAAGTGAAAGTATACGAAGGTTGTACACATGTTTATACAGATGGATTTCGTAGGAAGGTAACACGGGTGTACGCTACTCCCGTATAGTAGTTTACGACCGATGATCGCTTCTACTACCTGAAACTTCAAGCGTATTATGTATTTCATTCATCGCATTTAAATATATCCTTCGCTTCTTTTCTACAACTGTACGAACAGCCGCAAGTGTACCACGCGAGTATTAATCGAGTCTTTAAACACAAGTATGTATCCATAAAATGTAGACGATTGCGCTTAGACCGATCTTATTAGAATTACCGTAGTTGCATATTTTATTGTTGGGTTCATTAGGTATAACATTGTCCGAAACGATTAGATTTTTAATTATGTACAATCGCCTCCGATATCTTAAGGCGATAACGATGCCCGAGATTTGTGCGAACACAATCAACAAAAACAGCACCGTGGTGAAATTGCGATAAGTTGACCGAGAAATTTCATTGCTTCTATCTAGGTCAAGGTCTGGGCGTTAGTAACGGTCCGATGGTAGTTATCCCACAGGAAACACTACAGCAAGAGATGGTTTATTAAAGTTGTTCATCCTAGATTCTAGTTTTCGCCTGACGTATTAGATCTTGCTGGCCGTTTCTAAATTTGGTAAAACAACCCTAATATCAACGCGTGTTGTAGTTTTAAAGGAAATTGAATGATACTACATGTTAGTCGAATAACTCGTGTCGACGATATCGAAATAATTCTTTTTCCGTTTACGCTTTTACTTTGGCAAGTTGCCATCGTAAGAATGCAGAGGCAAGCCTTATTTCTATGTAACAGAAGGTTCGATCGAAATTCTTAGAGTCCATATCCACTGGCCGCACAATGGAAGTCATAATAACGAATGTTGGCCCCCCTCCGAAAATGATAGCGACAACGGTGATTAGCTTTGTAAGCTGGTTGATTCGTTGACCCAAAGGAAAACCTGCCGGCATAGAAGAATCGTAACGAGCACGATTGAGATCGTTTTGCCCGTTATAGAGAACGTTTCCACGATTACTTCCTCGGCCATTGTCGTTGTTTTGATCGAAGGTCGTTGATCTCGGTTAATAACGAAGGTTGCGTGTGTGGCTGGTCATATCTTTCCGTTTTTCTGTCACTTCCGTTGAGTCATTCGTATTTCCGCAGATTCTCGCGCCACCCTCGGTAATTTTCCATGGAATGCATCAACCACGCGAATATCAAGCGTTGTAGGTACACTACATTTCCAATGATATGATACCCGACGTTTTCACTCGGACAGAAATAGAGAAATTCCGTTGTCTAACGTAACATAATTTTTCACCGAAAGAAACGTGCGTTTGAAAATTTATAAAAGGCACGTCCGATCGTTCTGACTGAAAAACAGCGAGGATTCTTAGGAAGAATTACATGTATACGCACAGGTATGCATAAACGATGGCGTCAGGACCCACAGCGTTCGCGCAGGTACAGCCCTGGCTGGAGGCAAACGTTTGACAAATCTGCCGCGAGATGGCGGGATGTGGACAAGATGAGAGTTTGATGCAGTAAGTTTAGATATAGCCGGCCACAGTTCTCTCTTTTTCTCTTTTTCGCTCATTCTTCCGACATCTCCTCTTTGTCATTCTCGTCTCACCTTCGACGCTAATTTGAACGATACGGTTCGCGCTTATTATCGTTAAATTAGCCATTATGTCGTTATTTTAACGAGTCGATGTGTGTCAGGGGGCCGTGCTCACGCTTCCAGCGTGTTCCACTGTATTTCCTCATGCAATTTGTCCGTTCTGCTTGTTGGGCATCACTGTCATGAAATCATCCCTATCTTTTAACCGTGTGTCCCTACTTTATCATACAGATTCACGCGCTTCTGCCCCTTTATAGCTCGTTTTACCTTGAACGTTAATGTTTGACAATTTTAAACGGATTTCTTTCGTTCGTTAGCATTCCGTTGTTATCACCCTATCTACGTACGTATATTACGTATAATTAACCGTTAAAAAGATACGAACTTATTGTTTTCGGCGTCACCGTTATTAACGTTAGATATATTTGAAAATGTTGTCCTGTCATCCGTCGCACCGATACCATGTGCTTTACGGAACTCTATTTACGTCTATCGTGATCCCGCGAAATAGGCGGAAGCTCTCTCGACCTCGATTTCAAGATTTCACGAACCTCCGGCCATCGTAAAATTCCCATAGAAACGTCAGGTCATTTCGGTTTTTTTTGGATGACGCGATACATACCACAGGCAAATTCTATTCACGATTTCTGCCTATTTATTTTAATACAACAACATGTCGCGTATCAGTGACATTTTCGAGCGTGAAATGTTTCATCGAGCCACCACGTCGAGGTTTCGAAGGGAACCTACTTTCATCCGATTTCAATTCCTTCTTCTCGCATGGTTTGCGAGGTGTACCCGCTCCCACAGCCTGTCAAGACCTCCTCGTGTCCCATCCTACCCGTTGCCGAGGTGATATTTTTTACTCGACGAAACCCTACTTACTTGGAGCGTCGCTCTGTTAAATGAGCGGAAGTTTTGTCGATCACGATTCTCAGATTCTCCGTTTCGACGACAAGGGCAGCCCTTTACCGCGTTCGTTTATATGTTGTCGGTTTTATTCGAAGGAATCTCTGTATGGAACGCACGTTGTCAGCAGCGATTCCAATATTCGGTGTCCTATACTAGCTTTCATTTTCGTAGAAGCACGCCGGGACCGGCGACATAAATTCTTATTAGATTCTCCTAGTAGCCGTTGCCCGCATCAACCGGAGTAGTTTTCCACGACGGAGATTTTCCGTTTTCGTGGGGCACGTTGGGTGGTGCATCGATCGTGAGATGGCGCGATATCGACGAGACACAGGGGGAAGCGGTAACGGGGGATAAATCCAAAGGAAGGGGGTGAATCATGCAAAAGGATATTACGGGAGCTTCGCACGACAGCCACGCCTTTGCGAATTCGTATCAGAAGCGGCGTTACTTTTTCGGACGAATGTTGGAGCTTCTGAAAGTGAACATGTTATTTGGAGGGAGCTCGGTACGATCGTTGGACGACGATTTCCCTCGAGTCAAGGATACGTCCGTATTTCGTGCACTCCGCCGAGGTCAGATCCGTGACAGTGAAGCTCTGCTAGATTCGTCTTGCGAGATATCTGCTTTGATCCGGCTATTTTAATGGTGAACTTCCGCGAGACGTCGCGAAGACGAGAGGGGTCAACCCACGCGGCCAGGGAGCATAATTCCTGGGAAGGAAGCCGCCCTGGATTGGCCCTTTTAAAATTCTCTAGCGTCTAATGCGTTGTCGCGTCCGCGTCGTGGATCTTAATTATTTAAATGGCCCTGCATTTCTTTCGTACTTGATAGGCGTCTAGCATTCTCCAACGTGCACCGTAATCGGCACGTTTCCAATTACCGAGCGGTGTCTTCGTCGACAACTCGGTGGCTACACTGTACAGAGACTTTATGACGTAAGAATTTTTCATGTTTCTTCAAAGAAACGTTTCGTACTCGCGAAAACTGTCGGTATATACGTATAGAGACTCGTATGCTAAGCCAATGCATCTACGTATGTTCTGCATTTTATTAAGTACGTAAAAATGACACGGTCTTTACGCAGACGCGTGCAATCGTCTATTCAAGAATCTTTCAACGTATAATTCCTAGTAAACGAGAGAGGATCGATGTCTCGAACATTCGCCGTATCGCTGACACGATGTTTCTCAGGCCTGACCATTATGTTTGCCGCATATTTTTCGTAGTTTATGTTTGGACGTTAATCACCTTTTGCATACCGTCTCCACGGTGTATACGAGCCGATGCGGTATCTAGAGATAACGGCTTATCCACGGATAAAATTACGTAACGTTCACACGCGGGAGTGTATACCGGTGTATGCACATGTTAATGGGTTTAACTTTAATTAAGAACCGTATGAAAATCATTGCTGACCTTCGAATGGGTTCACCGCCCATCTATCCTTTCAGAAACGTATGGAATGATCGAGATATCGAGTGTTTGCGGTTGTTTAATTACGGGTTAAACAACCCTAAATTAACGCTAATTAAATTACGTATACAATAAATGAAAATGGATTAGTATGCCGAGCAAGTTGCACGTGTCTAAATTTAGGAATGCATTTCTTGTCACCGTGATTCGACTCGCTCCCCTCTTGTTTTCTCTCTTTCCCCCGCTTTTCCCGTCGATCCGTCTCTCGCGCAAAGCTTTTGCTGTTCCGGTCGTCACTTAGCTAATTACGTGATCAATTAATCCGAAACGAGTGCCTACCGTTTGTGAAAATAAATTCGAGCAACGATGTCAAGAGGCGGCTGCGACAGGGAAAAGGCAAACTTTTTAGCAAACTCGAGGCGTAATCTGTTACACAACGTGGCTCGTTACAAGTTACGTAACATAATAGGGCAAAAAAAGTACAAGAAGAGTCATTCACGTACAGCACGTGCTAGCCAGGAACCCTCGAGCGTAATTATGTATTATTGCAATATAGCGTGAATCTCATCGAAAAGCTCTCCCTCTCTGTTCTCGTTCGGTTGCCTGCCTATTCCGTACTTTCGACGCTGAAATTTTCTCTCTTTCCGCAAATCCGCGCAAACGGCTCGTCTTTCTTTTTGGCAAAACGTAAAATATCCAAAGATTACCGCGTGAAACGACAGAGTTCGGAGCCACGTGTATACGGGCGAGAGCAAGTTTGTCGTGGCCAACCAGGCTCGTCACCCTTGGCTCCTAATTACGTAGGAACCCTCCGGTTGGTGCAGCTCGCTGCTACTTTGACTGGCAGACGTCACTGTCGTCGAGCGTTACGCGACTCGCTTTTACATCGTCATCGAGTACCACGCCTGGGTTTGCCTAAAGCGGAAAGGGCAAAGACGAGCTGACATTTTCGCGCGGTAACTCTTGTTTGGAAGAATACTGCAGCCTGACCTATATCGTTGGAACGCAGCTGAAAAAGGCAGCCGTTCGGTTTATCGATGGAACTTACGAATTGTATTTTACCACACGAACGAACGGGGTAACTTTGATTAAAGCAATCGCTCCGGTATGTTATATACTCGGCCCGTAATTAATACCAACAAATGATTTTATTAGCATTTCCCAGAGAACGCTAGTTTCATTTTGCATCGATTACGCCCCATTAACGCTCGCACTCGAAATCCAGCAAAGTACGTTAAACGAACACGCGATCGTCGTACGGGGAGTTTTGATAAGTTTTTTGCGTTTGCATCGACCGAACGTCCGACCGTTCGATCCATGGGTCGAGGTATACATATGTAGATACGCGTCTCGTCTAAAGTTTAGCCGTTCGATGAAACGAAAATAAATGCCAAGTGTAGAAGATTAATACAGCGGTATCGAAAGTGTGGGTGGAATGGTAATCGGAGGAGCTGCTTACCTAGCCATTGATTACATACGGTACGATGAATTCCGAATAATCGATCGCGAGGCGAGGCGAGGCGACGCGAGCGCTCGTCCACGTACCTGGTACTCTAATGTCGCGGCTTAACGTGCTTGTGACACGCAGAAACAACCCAGCTCTTTTGTCGCAACTCGGTCAAGTGCCAATAATGAATATTCGCTGGCCAGGCAAAGGGCATGTCTTCCTTGTCCTGCAACGAGCACCTCGTGTCCATGTACTTACCATAGGTACACTCCTGGACGTTGTTTCTACGCTTTTCCACACATACATGCACACACGTTATTTCCGGAAAAATCTAGGGTCGCGCGGCACATTTACGGTACGTACTTTAGTCACTTGGTTCAGCGTTACTCGAGCGAATGAATGTGCTTCCTATCGATGTACAAGATTTACAGGCTGGTTTTCGTGAAATAGATTTCCGACGATACGGCTGAATATTTTTCGGAAACTGTAGCGGTGATTTCATAGACGAAACGTTTGCTCGTTGCGCGAACGATACAATCGTCGTCGCAAAGGGACGAGATTAGATCGCATAGTTTGTTTGTAAACCTTACGTGCTGACAAGTCCAACGTTCTACGGCGATAACGGTGATATGGCATTACTCGTATAACATTGCGCAATGTTTACATTCGATGCACTCGGCCTGCTGGAAATTCGCGCACAATACAGCGTGATTGGTGCAGCCTAGGAAAAATGATCGTAGGAAAATCCAGGACGATTTTATGGTTCGCGGAATATAGGAAAGGTAACTACGTGTATTGTTCTTCCGACGACAATACGAAGCCGCACGGTCTGTGCGAATAATAACCATGAATCGATAGCATCGCCGATTACCGAGCTATCACGCATTATTTGTACGCCTTGTAGAAAAAAACAATGAAACGCCAGGCGAATATTACATTCATGGCTGAGACTGTACGAGGAAAGGTTCATTCTCACTGTCGTCACGTGTCGTACCGTATTACACGACAAACGAGAAGCCTTATTACTTCTCACAATGCATATTTACCGTGCGTACACAGGCTACGTATGAAATCGATGCAAACCGAAGATTCCACGAGAGTAAGTTAATTACAATAGAGCGATGAAAAGTCTCGGAGAGAAGAACAAGCAAAAGGTGGCATTTATGCTCTTTCAAAACGAGGGCAGCGAACGCGTCGTTGATTTTCCGCGACTCGGACTGCTTTCGTAGAAGATCGCATTCGAATGTAATTATTCGCGAACCGGAAAGATTAGGTTTTTGACCGTGTTACCGTCTTTCGGACGAATTTCGTTGTGTAACGCGTTCGGTGAAACCGCGGTGCATGATAAATCGCCCGAGGCTTTGCTCGTTAGGCGTGAAATACCGGATGAAGTTTAGAGGATGCGATCATTGATCATAAATGTTAATCTCTGTGTGACTGATATTCATAAGTTCGGAGAATTTGGTAGACCGTTCGGCTGGAATGTCCTATCGCGTAACGCATGCTAATTCGACGTATGCACGCGCGAATGGAACGTATTTTTACGGAAACGTCGCGTTTACTTTGTTAACATCGAAACCTCGAGAAACGCATAGTCCGCCCTGAATGCGTTGTAGGTCGTGGATATGTAAAAGTGCCATTTAAAACGAGTGCCTCATTTGTCAGAAATATCGTACGTTGAATCAGATTTTCTCGGAACCGTCTGGATGATTTTAATTAAAATTCAGGCAAGCAAGAAGAGGTGAAAGTGGGAGGGATGTACGGGATCAATTATGCGAGATAATTAAAGCACTCGATGCGTCGAACGAGAGACCTCGAAATCTAATGCAAATAGAAACGCGGACGCTACTATGTTTGACGTCCAAAACGGGGGTGGCCAAGGGTGTACCTATAATTGGAGGATATTCCAGAGCGATCCAATCATTTTCATCCAAAGTTCTCTTATTCGAGATTCCCAGTTTCGAAGTTATTTTTCCTCCGGTCGTTACATGGGTGCTTTGGGGCGTATTTCTAGTGTCTTGTAATTTCCAATGCCCCTTGTAATTATGTACGATTTGAAATCGTATCTCTAACATGCATCTGGCAGCGATCCAACTTTCACCCTGGCGCACGAGAATCGAACGTATCGAGCCCTGATATTACGCACCGCGAGTCAAATCTGATACCGATTCTCTCTCTGTTACCCTCTCGGATTAATTAACCGATTAATTAGTGTAACGCTGGGAATACGATATTTTCGAGTCGAAGCGAAAGACCGTCTTTTCGAGCACGGGACGAGGCAGGGAAACGGGATCGATAGACATCGTGTTGTCGGCTCGAACCGCTGCCACCGTGACTCAAATATTAGCTCGAGTCTCCCCGAATTTCACAGTTTACGTCAGTTTACCTTCCCTTGTTATTCCAGCGACGTTACTTCTTTCCTAGCTCGCTTACAATTAGTTTTCTTTTGATTCTTGGGGTGAGAATTCTTGCTAACGTTACAGATTTTCACCGACAAACTTTAGGGAACGCGTTGCGTAGCAATTAATACCTTAAATGGATCAGTTGATCCATCCTGTGACAACCGACTAGCGGGTAAATTTTCCTTTAACACGCCCCCTCCCTTCCCAGCGTGGTGCAGCAACCTCGGAGATAAAATTTCTGTATTTTTCCTTTTCCCGTCTGCTGCATAACTGTCAGCAATCGATATTGTGTTTCATCGATGGCGATGCACGAGCCCCGGCACTTTGTTCGCTGCTTTGCAATTTAAAAGCGGATTTAAAAATGTCACATGCAAATTCGTCCGTTCTTATTCCGTGGCTGGCTCATCCGCAATTTTCTTGGACACTTTTATGTACGTACAACGTATACAACGTATATCGGGAACTGCGAGCTTTCGATCACCGAGCAGATTTATATCGCGAATTTAATTATGATCGGGTTTAATGTACGTTTCCGGGAAGGAAATAAGAATGCAGAACGTACGGCGCTGAATCTTCTTTTTATGGTTAGCTTAAATTAACGATCGTATTAACCACCTTTCCATAATAATGCATCGTTCACCAGGCGTTTCCCATCTCCCATTCAATTTTCGTTTTCCAACTAATCGAGCACTCTATCTACCGAACAACCTCTCAACGTAACAAGCCTTACTTGTCAACAAATTCCCGGCGTAGTCACCCTCCCAGCTCTCCGTCCTATAATCAATCCGCTCGACTCTCGGGGCTCGGAATCGGACCGTGGCAGAACTCGAATTATGCCCCGGCACGTGTAATCGAAATTCTTGCCTAACGAAACGGAATTTCTTTTAATTCCTGCAACCCGATTATCTAGAGGCGTTGGGTTACTGACCGGGCTAGATAGCGGCTAGGGAAACGCAACCGGCATTATGTGAATGAAAGGGATGAGAGCGAAAGAAAAGAGACGGCGGACAGGGGCAAGGGGGGCGATAAAGATATTATTCGTATGTAAAAAATGAAACGAGGAGCGGTATGTGAGAAAGTGATAGAAAGAAAAAGAGATAAGGATATCCGTGCGGTGCGAGGAAGACACTAGTCGGTTCTGAAACGTGGTGGGGGGTTGTGAAACGGTCGTCAACGGTTGTGCGGGAGGGGATAAAGCCCCGCAGTGCGGCGCGGTCGATACAACCCCCACCCCCGCACAAGTCTACCCCCAACCCTTTTTCCGATCCCTCTTCACCGATCCTCGCCCTTCGTCGCTTCCTTTATTCCTGCTGTTTCTCCTACGTTCTATCTTTCTCTTCTCCACCGACTCTCCCCGTGGCCCTCGTCTCGCACCCTAGGATAGACTTCGTCCTCTTTTCGTTTCTCTTGGTGCATGCCCGCGTCTTTCTCGTCGGGAGCTCATTCCGATTAGTGTGAGCGCCACCTACGCGGTTTCGCGTCTGCTGGCCGTTGCACCGACCTATGGAAAGAAGGTCGAAACGAGTCGAGAGACCCTGTGACCGACAAAGGAGACTACCTTGCTTAGAATCTATCCCCTGCTTTATTCTTCTTCTTCTTCTTCTTATTCTTGGTAGGCTTGTCCCACCTACTTGGACTCTCAACGGTGCAATTGCTACGGTTTAAGCTTGACTTCAGAGGCGCGTCGAATAAATACCGATCACGAGTTCAAGTTGCGAATTGTGAAACGGAGGTATTTTCGGTTAGTATCGATATTTCAAGAGGATCGAAGCTATTAACGGTTCGAGAGGAGTGCTGGATTCGCCGCTGGGATTATTCGGACGAATAAGTAGCCGTTTCCGTTGCGACGCCGATGTTTAGACTTTTTACACCTTGAACCTGCGGATCGATATCGATAGTGTATCGCTTTATACGTATAGAATAGCCCAGTGAATACGCAGATTCGCATGATTCGGATTTAGTGGTACACGCGTCTACCATGCAGAAAGCGAAATTGTTTCTCTTACGACCATAAATTAGCCGGTCAATTTGACGTTATAAAACGCTACCGATATCCCTTCGCGAGGGGTGAAATGCGAACGGTTGGTTCGAAGGGTTTCCAGTAGATGATTCGAGGGGTCGAAGGTACACGATTTTCCCGAGCAAAGATTACCGAACCCCTCGACTGGTTTCTCCTTACACTTTTCGTAAATGGAACATCGGATTTTGGGCTGAAAATCCTTGCTTATCGCTGGACCCCTGCGAAACTCTGATTTCGCATATTCGACGTAGGTCGTTTTCCGCTGAAAGTATACCCACGTATACGCGTCTCTTTGCACCGTCGAATTTCGCGAGTACGGTTGACAAAGTGGTAAAATCGCGGGTGAGAAACTGTACAAAGCGTTCCATTTGTCTGTTCTAAAGGCACGACTACTTGCATCCATGCCGAACAAGCGTGTAGCTGTTACGAACAGACCGTTCGAAAAGTACAATCAAAATGTTCGCATTACGTCGCGTGTGTGTGTCGCTTACACAGAGGCCAAGGTGTGCGATGGCTCTTTCGAGCCCGGACAGTCAAGTACGAGCAGAGAAATGTACAAAAATGGGACCAAAGAATTTTACGCGCAACGCGGCACCGAAAATTAATCGTGGAATTAATAACAACGTTGCACGAGTTTAATTAGTCGGTGAAAGCACCTTGGGAGGACGGGATAATTAAGAAATAAAGTTTTGCCTCTTGGCGTCAAGGAAACATCATAGCGAGATTCGCGAAATTCTTGAGTAATCCGACGACTCTACTTGTTCCGATATTAATGAAAATTTGTTGTAAGAACGCGGCAACTACTCGACGCGATCTCCATTACGCGTTATCTTTAAACGAGTGCAGTGTTTGTAGAGATTTAAACGCGGTTAGCATGTATGCCTACTTTCATTGCGATAACATCAACGGCAATGTTTTATCGTTTCCATTAGTCTTTCTAAAATTGATAAATATTTCTATGTAAATGCTGCAGAGCTCCGGGGCCTGTAATAAAATATTCATCAGGGAATCGTAAGTTTCTTCTGTCGAGAAAAACCGATCGTTCTGATGGCGGTAATGATACAAAAAATACTATTCCTCGGGGATCGATCGGTAACGGGCCACCCACAGGAGATAGGTCGGGAAAATATTGCGGCTACACGGAGGGTGGCCCAAGTGAATTTAGTCAAGTGCCGAGCAAATAAAGACTGTTCTTAATTACGTTATTTCGAACGATAGGATATTCCCAAAGGGTCGTATCAACACTTCCGACTACGAGTCCGTGATTCCAGTCTGTCGGTACGCGTCAAGATTTCTCATCCGATTAATCGATCGTACAGGGGTTTTAATTAGTCGAATGCAGATCGTGCGATAGGATGATGGATTGAATTTAATTAAGGCTATAGTGCGCGGAATCTGCAAATTCTAACGTTGGTGTTAATGTTCTCATTAATGAAAATTACTAATTACATACGATGATGATATTGTACATTACTGGATGAAGGAAATCCCAGCGCAGGGAGCACGCTACTTCTGGATTACGTTGCAAGTTTAATTAGAACTCGTCGTGTAACCCGCGTCTACGTTAAAGGGAACGTGTGGTATCGTCTGGTTAACCGAGTTTATCGTACTACTTTATTGCAAGTGTCCGATGGATCGGTAACGTGGTTCGTCGCATGTAATCGTTCTCGCTAGACATCGGCAACGATAAAGCAATTGCACGCTCTATGGATGAAATTTAATAGCTTCTCGAATATACTCGAAACGAAGGAAACTGCACGCCTTGTTGCGCGAATCTCGGGAAACCCGGAACGCACGTTACGTAGACAAAGAATTATTGGTAATTACAGAAGAAATTTCGTAGAAAGTATCGCCTTGAAGATATAACAGGCGATACGAATAAAAGTGGCCCGCGAGTTGCGCGAAAGTTTGCTGAAAACATCGAGAATTTCTATTTCCGTTAGACGCTGCTCGATGGAATCTTTTCAATCAGACGCCGGTAGTTTTCCACCTAACGTGATATATCATCAGTGGTCCCCTGCGAGTATTTCGAGTAGTCGCGTGATAAAGAGTCCGCTTTGAAAGTTACGTCGACCTCTAGCGAAGTACGTTTGATCCTTTCATTCTAATTCCACTGTGATTCTCCTTCGTAGCGTGGACCTTTTTTCAGCGTTGTTCGTACGTGGCCGGCTGGTTTTCCAAAGTGCCCGCGTAATTCGTCAGCGTTTGTTTGCAGTCGGGACTGCGCGTTTACGCGTGTAATTACGCCGAGAGAGCTGCGTTTTCCGCTTTGCGACGTATGGCGAACTCGTTGGACGTGTAATCGGGTATAATCGAGGGTATTACCGTAAAACGTCGCAAGTGTTAAACTCGACGCCGTAAGTAACGCTGTTCCCGAAATTCAAAGGGGGCCGCGAAGATATTGCCACGAGGGAAATAAAAATTCGTCATTTAAATTCGCTGGAAATATATGTATACGTATCTCGTCTACTTCCCTTCTCGTTTAATATTCTCCGAGCAGAAAGTAGGTCCTCGTAGTTATGTCCGTCTTAAAAATTTTGAAATAGACGTCAAGCGGAGACAAAGAGAAAAGCTTGGAAGGACGGGGGTCGGAATAAGGAAAGTACGTGAAACACGTTTAAGGATGTCGCCATATACCTTATAGAAGTTTCGGTTCTTACAGCGTAGCTTGGTAAACTTCTAGAACTGGACCAGCCGGTTAATGTATTTTGGTTGTCGACGGAAATTCATTGACTGACTTTCCGATGGCTAACTCCAGCACAATAGTGACCGGAATACATTACAGTTCGGTGATACTTTGAAATAATGCCCCGTGGTTATTGCGGTACTTGCCAAGTAATGCTTGACAAATGGACGAACCACGGATGTATCTATCTTTCCGATAACATGGAATTTCGAGGACATTGTACGTGCTCCGCGGAGTTAATTGGAATCGAGATTACGGAAAGTCGGGCGTTACGTAAGAGCGATAAAAGTTTGATCGAACGCAGTAGGCGACCGAGACATCCTTCGCGTATGTCGGTACACCTGACCTTAAGTACATTCGGAACACGGCTTAACACACTTTAACGACGCATAATAGCGCCAGGTGTGATATCGCTGTCGGTCGTACGGTCGGCTGGCTCTCACGTACCGCTGTTACGTCGCCTAACGTTGGCCTAATGTTTCCTCTAACGTTGTGTCATACACCGTGGCTACCGTGGCGAACGTTCAACTAGTTAACTGGTTGTTCCTGTGTCGAAACTATACGCCCACTATCTGACGCGCGTTCTTCGAACTTTGAAACACGCTTTACGACGGTTCTCGCAGGTGGGTCCCAATTTTGCGACTGTACGAACGAACATTTAACCCGCGAAACGTTAGGAACATATTTATTCGAACAATAAGTCGTTGGGTCGATTGAATCGATTCACACGACCAGCTGTGTTCGAGGAACTCAATCAACCTTTCTTATTGTTCGTTAAGCCGAATTTAACCCAGTTGCATTTTATTCAAATAACGACGTATACTGTTTCCGACAAACGTACAGTTTCCGGTAGACCTTGGAAGTAAAAGCAAAGTTTCCATTCCTGTTCCCCCTTCCTGAACGACAACTTGCCAAAATGGCAAGAAGGGAAGCGTACACGAGTTATTGGTTAAAATAGTATCCGGACAAACGTAAAGCGACGTTACGCGTTTGAGAAAAAACGACCGATACAACGGCAAAGGGAATACGTAATCGAATTACCAGTAATTCCATCCGGTAGAATACAGCTCGCGGAGTCGTAACAACGAGTCATGAATCGAAAGTTTGCGAGGACCGTTTGTGGAAAATTAGTTCCGATTCGAAGTTTCTCGAGTGACGACCCTGAAGCAACGTAGGAAAGAAGAGAACAGAGTAGAAGGAGAGAGAGAGAGAGAGAGAGAGAGAGACGGTGTTTGGACAGGCACATGGTGGTACAGACGCCTCCACGTTTCGCGTACGTTTCTCCTGTTTCGTATAGGACGTGATACGAGGCGTTTAGGATGATCGCGACGGTATCACGCGCGTACTTAAAAATCATACCGAATGCTGGAGGGTGAGTCACTGACTTGCCTAACGTTTTTCTCTCTCGGATCGCAGATCACGAGCGCGAAACGCCAAGTAAGAGTCGAGCGGAGCAGAGCCGGAGGTAGATTGAGCGTAATGTGTCTCTTCCTCCGACGCAGATACAGTCACGGTCACCACAGACACGATTCCTCCGCGTTAGTGTGCGCGTACATGCGTCACCGTGGACACGCGTACAGAACGATATCGGTCGCACTTAACGAACCTACGGACCGACGGAGAGACGTTAGAAGCAAACGGACGAGTCCTGTCGGGAACGATCCTTCCGTAGAACGACGCACCACCGGCTCTTTCGTCTCCACGATAATACGTTCGTGTACTAATGTGCAATTAAATTCCGTCGTTTCGATGGATAAACCGCGAGAAATTAATGTCGAAAGACGATGTCCAACCTTAATAGCTGTCGTTAAGAACCGATTACGATGGTTTCTGGCTAGGCACGGATAAGTAGGCAACGCGAATGTCGAACGTTTAAATTTCATCGGGAAGGGAGTGAATGGGCGCGGCATACCTTCGATAATCGATCGGCTCCCTTCTTTTTCAACCACTGTTACCGGAATCCACTCCGATTCCCTTTGCATTATAGAAGAAAGGGTTCCAATGCTCAACGTACTCCTGCCGGAGTTTCCTGGTGTTTCCAAAGGATTGCTCCCGGTGTATCGAAAGAGTCCGTAGCATATCGGGATGGGCGATTAAGGTCATTGGTTTTCCAAACCGACGGAGCTGTTGCTGAAAGCTGCTCCCGGACCCTGATAAACCCACGGCGCCGATTCCTCGGCATCGATCGTCCCGAATGCGTTTATCTTTACGTCGACCGACTCGAATATTACCCTTTCGTTGACAAAGTAAATCGATCGCGTTATCTTCCACGTAGAAATCGCTAAAAGTGTCTGGGACTCGTTTGTTTTTGCATGTAATTAACGTCGACCGATGTGTTACAACGACGAAGGTTGCTTTTTTTGTCTAATTTCTCCAGTCTTTTCATTTTTTCCATCTCTCGTCTTTTCGACGCGAGGCTAATGCGGTACTTTAATTATTTGACTCGGGCGCGCGTAATAAAGGGCTCGGGAAATGCCACGTTCCACCTTTTTGCATCCCTACTTTCAAGTAGCGAGGGCACGTAACGAGTCGGCCGGCGCAGTAGAAACAACCACCGTCGAACCGGCGACCTTACCGGCGTTTCGTTTCACCGGCAGGTAAATCAAGCGAAACGAACCGAAGAAACCCCGGAATAGTCGAATCACCTGTGATTCCTTCTGGTCAAACGTACGACAGCCGTCATCGCAACGAAACGTTCGGACGCGCCTACCCTCGACCCGTCTCGAGTTCTCTACTCGAAAGCTCGAAAGGGCATTCATCTATTCGTCTATTCTTCTTCGTCTTCTTCGTCTTCTTCGTCTTCTTCGGCAGATCGTTTACGTCGAAAGTTTTCGCTTCTCTACGATGAATTTGTTATTAATTCGCTTTAGAAATTTACGCGCCGGCAAAGCTACAAAGTAAGATTACAGGTTTGAAAACCACGCGGCCGTCCTTTCGCTTGTCCAAACAGGCGACACGCCGACAAGTCAAACAAGGGAAAAAGATTCCTAGAAACGTCACCGTGAGACACGTCAAAAGCTGCTTGCAAGATTCAGCCGTTGCACCGTGTGTACTTAAGCGAGCTCAATCGCACGCGACCCCATTTAAATAACGACGAATTGGATCCTGGAGTATTTCCTCTTCGCTTCTCGTCTCTCTGTTCCACTCGCCCCCTCCTCCGCCTCTCTCTCTCTCTCTCTCTCTCTCTCTCTCTCTCTCTCTCTCTCTCTCTCTCTCTCTCTCTCTCTCTCTCTCTCTCTCTCTTCCCTTCTCCCTCTCCTTCCCGCTACGCCTCTTCGCTTGTAACACCGTTTTCACCTAAAAGTCACTTTTCTCTTCCTATCTTCGAGTGGTTTCCTGTAACCTTGGAAAATCGCAAGATCTGCGGAGTTCCAGTCGTTCCAAAAAGCCACGGATGTTACGCTGGTTAAATTGAATTTGGACTCGCGAAATTCACTGGCGAGCAAACGTACAGCTTCCGTGGCTGTCGGTAGAAAAAAACAAGTCGTCGATGTATACGTTTACCTATTTAATTACCAATGTAGCGAGGACGATTAAATGACAACCACAGAAACGCGACGGGTTTCGAATTTCCATCGAACGAGACGGAGATTCGGAGAAGAAACAAGTCGAAGGTAAAAATGTCGAGAATCGTCGGATTCGATCGGACGTTAGTCGAAATGTGTATTCGCGATACTTGGTTATCGCATCGAGTCGGAGGAAGGTTGATCAACCTGCAATCAGGCCGTGTCATCAAGAAGTTACGTGAACTCGGTATTGAAACGATGTAGAGGGAAGGAGGAGACCTTGTCGATAGCCGAGTATCCAATAACTGGTCGACACTATCTAGTCGCCCGAGACCGCCAGTCGCCGGTTTTCTGGTTCAAACTGGATAGTACGCCGAGACATCGTTCATTGTTTGCGAATGACTCGTCAAAACAAAACTTTGTCATCATATTTTTTTCACCTGTATGCCTTGCCGGATTCTCGGTCAACACTAAACACGATCCATCCTTCTCAACACCGTGCGAATGAAATGTTTCCTTTGCCGTGCATGTACATACGCGTGGACGGATATGTATACAAGGGTATTTTATACATATAGATTTCAGTCAGTTGCCGGCTGATGCAATAGTCGTGAAAATTTAATTAGACAAATCTTCTTGCGCCTATATTTCGGTCGAAATACGTCACGTTTCATCCGCTCGGGAGTATCGTCCACTCTTCGTGTAGGAGTAGACAGGACATCTAAAAATTGCTCGCCATTTCCGGAATATTTGAGCTATTCAAATGATCGAGGACGTTTTGGACGCGCAATTCGAAGCCGAATAAGACAGTGAAAGATTCAGGTCGATATCTAAAGATTTGCGGAAATGACGGACGAATTACGAAAATCGCGAAAAATCGTCATTTTCGACCAGTTTTTCCTTCGGCATTTGCTCAATTTTTGAGATAGCGATCTGAAACTTGTACCATTGTTTTAGTTGGGAAATTCTACGCCAGATCAACATATAATAGTTGTACTTTTCGAAAATTTAATTTTTCGCAAAAATCTGAAGGGGGTAGGTCAGGATTTTTTGCGATTTTCGTAATTCGCTCGCCATTTCCACAATTTTTTAGATATCAATCTGATTCTTTCACTGTCTTATTCGGCTTCGGATCCCGCGTCCAAAACGCCCAGGATCGTTTTAATAGCTCAAAAATTGTGGAAATGACGAACGAATTACGAAAATCGCAAAAAATCCTGACCTACCCCCTTCATATTTTGGCGAAAAATTAAATTTTCGAAACGTACAACTATTATACGTTGTTCTGGCGTAGAATTTCCTAACTAAAACAATGGTACAAGTTTCAGACCGCTATCTCAAAAATTGAGCGAATGCCGACTAAAAAACCGTCATAATTTTACGATTTTTCGCGATTTTTGTAATTCATCAATTTGAAGCAGTTTTTCGTTCGGCATTCGCTCAATTTTTGAGATAGCGATCTGAAACTTGTACCATTGTTTTAGTTGGGAAATTCTACGCCAGATCAACATATAATAGTTGTACTTTTCGAAAATTTAATTTTTCGCAAAAATCTGAAGGGGGTAGGTCAGGATTTTTTGCGATTTTCGTAATTCGCTCGCCATTTCCACAATTTTTTAGATATCAATCTGATTCTTTCACTGTCTTATTCGGCTTCGGATCCCGCGTCCAAAACGCCCAGGATCGTTTTAATAGCTCAAAAATTGTGGAAATGACGAACGAATTACGAAAATCGCAAAAAATCCTGACCTACCCCCTTCATATTTTGGCGAAAAATTAAATTTTCGAAACGTACAACTATTATACGTTGTTCTGGCGTAGAATTTCCTAACTAAAACAATGGTACAAGTTTCAGACCGCTATCTCAAAAATTGAGCGAATGCCGACTAAAAAACCGTCATAATTTTACGATTTTTCGCGATTTTTGTAATTCATCAATTTGAAGCAGTTTTTCGTTCGGCATTCGCTCAATTTTTGAGATAGCGATCTGAAACTTGTACCATTGTTTTAGTTGGGAAATTCTACGCCAGATCAACATATAATAGTTGTACTTTTCGAAAATTTAATTTTTCGCAAAAATCTGAAGGGGGTAGGTCAGGATTTTTTGCGATTTTCGTAATTCGCTCGCCATTTCCACAATTTTTTAGATATCAATCTGATTCTTTCACTGTCTTATTCGGCTTCGGATCCCGCGTCCAAAACGCCCAGGATCGTTTTAATAGCTCAAAAATTGTGGAAATGACGAACGAATTACGAAAATCGCAAAAAATCCTGACCTACCCCCTTCATATTTTGGCGAAAAATTAAATTTTCGAAACGTACAACTATTATACGTTGTTCTGGCGTAGAATTTCCTAACTAAAACAATGGTACAAGTTTCAGACCGCTATCTCAAAAATTGAGCGAATGCCGACTAAAAAACCGTCATAATTTTACGATTTTTCGCGATTTTTGTAATTCATCAATTTGAAGCAGTTTTTCGTTCGGCATTCGCTCAATTTTTGAGATAGCGATCTGAAACTTGTACCATTGTTTTAGTTGGGAAATTCTACGCCAGATCAACATATAATAGTTGTACTTTTCGAAAATTTAATTTTTCGCAAAAATCTGAAGGGGGTAGGTCAGGATTTTTTGCGATTTTCGTAATTCGCTCGCCATTTCCACAATTTTTTAGATATCAATCTGATTCTTTCACTGTCTTATTCGGCTTCGGATCCCGCGTCCAAAACGCCCAGGATCGTTTTAATAGCTCAAAAATTGTGGAAATGACGAACGAATTACGAAAATCGCAAAAAATCCTGACCTACCCCCTTCATATTTTGGCGAAAAATTAAATTTTCGAAACGTACAACTATTATACGTTGTTCTGGCGTAGAATTTCCTAACTAAAACAATGGTACAAGTTTCAGACCGCTATCTCAAAAATTGAGCGAATGCCGACTAAAAGACCGTCATAATTTTACGATTTTTCGCGATTTTTGTAATTCATCAATTTGAAGCAGTTTTTCGTTCGGCATTCGCTCAATTTTTGAGATAGCGATCTGAAACTTGTACCATTGTTTTAGTTGGGAAATTCTACGCCAGATCAACATATAATAGTTGTACTTTTCGAAAATTTAATTTTTCGCAAAAATCTGAAGGGGGTAGGTCAGGATTTTTTGCGATTTTCGTAATTCGCTCGCCATTTCCACAATTTTTTAGATATCAATCTGATTCTTTCACTGTCTTATTCGGCTTCGGATCCCGCGTCCAAAACGCCCAGGATCGTTTTAATAGCTCAAAAATTGTAGAAATGGCGAGCGATTTACGAAAATCGCAAAAAATCCTGACCTACCCCCTTCAGATTTTTGCGAAAAATTAAATTTTCGAACAGTACAACTATTATATATTGATCTGGCGTAGAATTTCCTAACTAAAACGATGGCACAAGTTTCAGATCGCTATCTCGAAAATTGAGCGAGTGCCGAACGAAAAACTGCTTGAATTTAAGGAATTTTCGCGATTTTCGTAATTTGGCTCGTCATTGTTAGCAATCGAAGAATAAGAGTATTTTGAGTTCATGCTTGTATATCATTAGTACTCACAGAACATACATATGTATACCGTGTACGTGCTATTAAATACAGATTCCAGTGAAAAGTTGGTAACGTTGAGCGTGACACGAAAAGTTAGTGGCACAAAAATTTGCCCAGCATATCCTGTCTAATCTTATGGGTGGTCAATTGTAGAGAATGCGAATTACTTGCAACCGTCGGTGATGTAGCGTCGCGAGATCTACGCGCGTACCTGACGAGCGAGAAACTCGGCACCGCGTTAACGTTACGTAAGTTTTCGTCCGCGTAAGAAGAACCACTCGCAGGATCGTTTATCCGATGGTGTTCCAGAGCATCTCGAAACAATCGACGATACGTTGTCGCGTCGGCACGTATCCACAGGCACGTTCACATGGTCCGCGTAGTATTCGCCTAGGAATTGAATTAACACACGATTAACCGGCACACAAACGGATCGCAAAATTGCCCCTCAGCCAAGGAAGTAAGAATAAAGGAGAGAACCTTATCGTCGGCCGGCCGAGTATTCAATAATTGCTAGGCGCTAATCGAGTCGAGCGAGACTGCCAGTCGCCGGTTTACCGGTTCAAACCGGACCCAACCCCGACGTTGTCGATTCGGTGAATGGCTGCTTGAAACCAGAACGAACCAGCACCGTTGTCATTCACGAACGAGGCCTGTGGCTACGCGCATTATTACTTTCTATGCGATCATTTTTCCCCTCGGTTTCATCGTGCCAGGTTCGTCTTCCCGTCGTTAAATTTGTTTCTCGAACAACGAACGGCTCGAAATTGAACGGCGCAGTGAAATAGGTCGTCCAATTTACGGACGCGAGATGCGAGCACGTACGGGGACGCGAATTAGAGAATGTGTCGATCGTGTAACGTGGGGTAACGCTGCCAGGGTGGGTTCTCAATAAAGTGCGGGGTTTGTAAGACGGATGGCAAACTGTTGCGAGCCGCGGCGGACTCGCTGGGCCTCCAAGTTTTGCGAACTTAGCTGCCATTGTGTTTAATGCTCGTAGCAACGTTGATTTTCTTAACACGTAGTGAACTTATTTCGTTCCCCGTGAGGAAAATCTCGACGATTTTTATTCCTCTCACGTACGCCTTTCGGATAATAACTTTGCTTAATCGGACCTTGTACGTACACGCGATACCTTCTCTACCTTGTATCGGGAGTTTTACCTCGAGATATCGAATTAATTTCGTCGCTTCCGTACGAACGCTTGGATTATCGAATGTCGATCGATTTCGCAATAAAATTCCGGATTATTCTCGAGGACATTTCGAATCGTATCAACGTTTAATTATTAGAAAAGGAACGTTGATCGGATTATGTTTTGATTTTTATTAGAGGATACCTGACGCGCTGCGGTTCAAAAGTTCATTTTTCCTATAAAGTAGGACAGCCTGATTTTTCTAGATACACGTTCGAACCGTGGCCAAGTGCCAAGTACAGATACAAGAGATGTCTTCCGTATTGTATTTAATAGTTCGAACGTCGAGTTTGCCGTCGCGTTTAAATATTTTGGCATCCCGTTGAATCGAACCTCGACACGGATCAGTTCCAGAGCGACGGTAAATTTCAGCGGTGATTAAAACGGTATCAATTATTTCGCAAATGTATCATTCATTGAGAAAACCGCGTACTCGTAATCGATTACAGATGTGCTAGGGCTGGAAATGATTTATTAATATCGAAATTGACATTTACGGTTCTGATTTATTCATACGTAAATCCCAGCGACAAAGGCGAAAATTTCGCTCGCTGGAAAGAAATCTGGAGACTCTGCGATGTCGCTCGGATACGATGCTGGCGCGTAATTCGCGGAAAACGTCCCGGCGTCACTTATAATTCGTCAACCCGAGTAACCGTTGTACGCGGACGAGTCTATAATTAGCGATATTGTACGCGAGCGTTCCGACGCCGTTAAAAACATGATAATAACTATAGGGTGATTAACGGCGCGGTCTATCGGCGCGCGGAAAATAATATAACTTTGGTGGCAAGTTATAATTGGAACGCGCAGGTAAATCACGAGGAAGTTATCGTCTGATTTTGATTGCATCGTGGCCGCGTTGTAGATTCGTACGTAAACATCTAATTTTGTCGGGCGCATTGGCCGTTCGCGGCATCGAAACTGGGGATTTACGCGAATACGATGACTTCATCGTGGTAGGCGCGTGCGAAACGGGAATGATTTATTTCCGAAATTGCCCGGAGACATACCGAAACCGGGGAAACGACGTCAGTGTGCACAGCTGCTTTTCCAAATCCACCAAGTCAGATAAGTTATCGCGGCAACGACAGCTGCGGTTTTAAAGACAATTAGATTGTTATTTACTCGGTTCGCGTAATTGTCGGGATCTGCACTTTTACAGCACGGCTGTATTTTATTAATAACGCGATATGGATTTTAAAACCGGTTTTTTTCCTGCTGATTATCTGTCGGCGGTAATTAATGTTGACGTTCCGAACCACCCGTCGCGTAGAAGACAGGCTGCGTTCATTGGACTATTTTCAAACTTTTTCAAACAGAACTTTTTCTTAATCGTTTAAAAAACTACGTGGGACAATCGCAAGAAAAGCTGTCCGTCAACGACCTCCTCGGTATTGTACGTAGATCGATATTTTACGAGTCAATGGATATCAACGATCCTTTCCCGATATCCGATTGAAATCCAATCGCACGAAAACTTTAGATACGCCGACGAAGCATTGCTATTTAAATCAATTAGATTCAGCCTGAGCGGAGCGACGTTGCTCGTAAAAGAGTCGCGGAATGAAATAGAGCTACGTTCGTATGTTCACGCGTCGATACCTTTCTTGAGGCTTCCCGCTCAAAGTGTGTTAGAATATTTAGATTAATACTCGAGCTGAAGGCGAGGCGGTGCAGGCGCGCTCGAAGCGAAGTCGGTAAGATAATCAAATCGTTTGGGAGAAAACAGACGATTCGTATTCTCCTGGCCAAGAGGAGAGGGTGCCTGGGAGGATTCTTGGCACGCGATCTCCTCTGTCGATTCGCAAATCCATTCCCGCAACGATCTCCACCGAAGTACCGAAGTGGGAAAAAGGACGAAATGGTGAAATAAATTCAGCTGCAGGATAGACGGAGGAAGTACCGGTGGAGGCGGAGTAGAACCTCGTTACTCCCCCATTACCCGTCCAAAATGATTGCCCTGCTTTTCCTTCGATATCTCGTAATTTTCCTGGTCTTACCTCGATCGTACTTTCGTCTCGTTTGTTCTTTTACTCGATAAAGAAGAATTGTTAAGAAGACAGGCAAATTGCTGAGAGTGGCAACTACTCGTTTTGAAATCTCGCGCGAGTTACCGGGCCGACCAAGTTTTTACGTCAGATACCTCCGTTTGCCCTGGTATCGAGTATAGACGGCTATGGAAATTTCCCTTCGCTAAATTACATCGAGATTAAATTTCTTTTCGCGTCGATTTGTCTGGTAACTAGCTACTGCGGTTCGATCTCGACGAGCCAATGGCAATATCGATGGCAGCACGATTATAGGACGCGCACGCACACGTATTCGCGATGCCACAGGGCTGCATTGCCGGGCCAATAAACGTATAATTACTACTAGCGTCGTGACGTGTTATGCGTACACGTAATTTACGCGAATGCTCTTGGAGCAATGGACGATCTAGACGGTGGCAGGTTTTTTTTAAACCCTTGGTATTTACCGAAAGATTGAACGTCAACCGGGATCGAAACGTTGATAATTAGTGGTAAGTAACTCGTTAGGACGGAACGTAAAGGTCTCGTTAAATCTCTCAACCCCGATGTCAACCCATTCAGGAAATTAATTCCCTCGTCAAACGATCCAACGACTTTGTAATCCGCATGCGATCCTGTCAATCTCGTTATGCCGACATCGTGTAACGGATAGTAAAAATCGTGATAAATAAGACCGGTTGTACCGGGAGCAACCATACAGGGTAGCTTTGCCCAAGGAATCGTAACGCGAAAACGCTGGTCCCTCTAACAATAAGCCTGACATTTTTTTCTCATTTACAAATGTCATTGTCCCGTAACATTGGCACACTTTCAGAATGGCTCTTCCTTCGTACGTTATCGGTCTCCGACAGTAAGCGAGCTGACAAGTAGGTATACTTAACGCTCGTTTCCAGAAGCTGAAATATTTTTTGCGCAATTTATTTTGTTCACCGTAACACATTCGTGAGACGATAACGCCCGTACACGAGTAATCCCAACGGCACGTTCGGTCGCGTTGAAGATCTCGAAGCGCCGATAACGGAGGACGTTGGTTCGCCGGATGCGTTTTTGAATATTCCTTGGTACATGGCCTAGGCGAGTGAGAAAGAACAAACGGGGAAAAACCGGGCGTGCCCATAGCGACGGAAATTTGCAGGTAACGCTCGGATCGGCGGAATGTCGCATACGATGCGCTTTTGTGCAGCTGCACGTGTGAGGACCGACGTAACGTACTTACGAGCGTCTCATACACGCACGTGACTATCAGTTGTTCGTGGTACGGCCACGTACGAGGAAGATCGTGTGTACGCGAGTGTGCGTAATCTCGGGGCACGACGGGTACGATCGTTTCGTACCACGCACGAGGACGATCTATGAATACACGCGTATAGGTTATCAACTTCTTCGGCGATCATTTCGGAACGAGCGTCCATTGTCCGCGTCGCTTTTTCTAATCTTTGAAACACGTTCGTTCTTTTTCTCACCGTTCTCGACGATTTTCGTAGCAAGGGAAATCGCAACGATACTCGCGGACTGTTGATATTTCGAGATTGCTGCTGAGAGATCGTAGAGGGTACTCGCATGAATTCGTGTAGTGGTAATCGGTTGACATAGTGACGTTAATTAGATGAGAGCAACCAGTGCAACTGCACTTGAGCTTCGTGACCTAGGGAACACTCGGAGCTGGTCGGAACGGTGTAACGATCCGAAATTCTGCGCTGTCCGCACGATTTCACCGAAACGCAACGTAATCGCTTCGCATGGGCATTCGTATACCAGCGACAAAACCGCCAGTAATTATCTAACGAAATAATAATTAACCTTGTGCGTATTCTACGACTAGTGAAACGATATTCAGCTTCGAGTAACGATTACCACCGATGCACACGCCCAATGGTGCGTTATCAATTTCTACGATAACCGGACAGCTTATCTTTGCGATCCGAAGATTCGTTCCCGTAACGAACAAACGTCGAAGGATGGACGTCGTTTTTCCGAAGCGACACTTTTCGAAATTCCTTCGGCGTCGAGCGGGTTAAAGCCGTGTGCAACGAGTCGCAGCGGTTTCGATCCGCGGTGCAATACGATCAAGAAATCACGCGAGTGTGCGTGACACGCATACGCGCACGCACATCGTGTACGGTCCACCACGCGGTTTCGTAACTCGCGTGTCACACGCCGGAGCGTGTGTGGTACGGCGGTATACGCGGTCCTTTTCTCCCGTTGGCGAGCATCTCCCTCTCTCTGTTTTTGTGGGACGAGTTCGAGTGATACGCGAGATTGGCGCAAGGCCAGTCGGCGATTGCATAACTCGCGTCACTGCGAATCGCTCGGTCGCCCGATGAATGCCGTGGCTGGACCCAGAACGCGGACAGAAGGCGGAAAAATAGAAACGTTAACCTCCCTGCCTTCCGTTCGTCCGATCGATCCCGATCGTGGGAACGAAATTTCGCGACTCGCCGAAAAAAGAGCACGGCGATAACGCGATTTCCCTTCGAGCCGTCGAGTTTTACAGAAGCGATCGCGATCGCGCGATGCGTTCGACGGTTTCAGGTGTAAAGCCTCTCGACCGTAAAACGCCGATAAGAGCGGACGAGTCTCTGAAAAGATTCTATAGCGAATTTTACGTTTCCGATCGCGACGGGTAGGCTGTACTCGGGAACCACGTTCAACGCGGTAATTTTCCTTGGTCGGCCGACAAGCTTCGAGCACGGTATCGCGGTCTGCTTTATTGACGGCAAAAAATTAAGTACATTCTTTCACGGACGGGTATCGTGGTTCCGTTGCCGTGGATATGTCTACAGAATCGGCAGCGGTCCCTTTTTATCGCGTAATCGAGCGATCTTATCCGGAGTGACGTATCGACTTGGCACCATCCTCTCCATCTTCTTTTTCTCTCCGCCTTATCAATTTTTCTCCCGACGTAGAATCCTTCGGCGATCTACCACGTTTAAACGAAACTCCATCTTTTCCCAAATAGACGCTCGTCGACGGGGAATCGCGTATATCCGAGCGATCGTTCGCTAGATTTCAGGCACGATTCCCATGTCACGCCGTAGCTTTCGGCAAACTATTTTTTCGCCATCGATGCAATTAGGACTTGACCTATTTCCCGGTATTCGTGTGCCCCACGGTCCGTCGTTCGTATCGCGAACGTGACGTGAAACGTGTGGCCGAAAGATCGATAAACTAAACGTATGTATATCGTACGGAACCGGTGGTGTCACGATATATAGAAACTCGTACATGTTCGAAGAACACTTTGGTCTTGTTCCTTGTCGGGCCGCGCCTAACGTATAGAATTCTATTCGGAATTTATAGCACGCTAACTTTCAACATTGTGCTGGGGATGTAATAAAAACCGAGCTAATTCAATTTTCAAATATATGCATTTCCCAAGCGATACCATCTATTTCACGTTGGCTTTATCCTATCTCGAGTTAAGTTAACACCCAGCCAAGAAGATAGAAGCAAATAACGGAACATCGTTTGGATTTAATAAAGATTTAGAGGCGAAACGTGGCTACGCCGACAGAGTCGACGTTTACCGACTTAACTCCATCGAAATGACCCGCTTTTTCTTATTTAAAGCGGACGTACGAGTCCGATAAGAGAACGCGAGTACCACCCTGAATTACCGGACTCGAAACACCGGACGGTTACGCGAGCGTGCAACAAATGGAGATCGTACGATGGCAAACTTTTCCTAAAGCCATCCTACCCGCTGGCGAATGATACTCGACTTGTCAAAAAATCTCTGCTCCGCCGACCTCTGCCGCAATCATTTTCGTTGAGAAACGAGGCAGGAAAAGAGAAAAGGAAAAAGGAAAAAGGAAAAAGGAAATAGAAAATCCATCCCCGGATAGCATTCATAAATCATTAAACCTGTCGACAACAGGCGCGTATTAAAACTCGGCGAAGGGCTCGATTAAACCGAATCTGGAGGAACACGTCGGGCAAGAGGAAATCTGCCCTGCTCGCAGTATTTTGCCCCGCGAAAGTGCCTTACGCGACAGAAAGAAACAGAGAGGGGAAGAGAGAAACAGTGGGTGAAAGAGAGAGGGGAGAGAGAGACAGCTATAGGAAGAGAGGGCCGGGATTACGAGGCATGGCGCGCTGCTCTCGTAATCTGCGAGAAGGCCGACGGAGGATGAGGCGATCGAAGTATCGCTCGGAGGGCGGAGGGCGGAGGGCGGACGGGCGGAGGGACGAAAGGGGAAAGGGGAAAGGGGACCGGTCGCGTGCAGACGAGACGCGACGCGACGCGACGCGACGCGAACGCAGCCTCGCCGACGCCGGAATTTCATTGACGCACTTACAGCGCGAGATCTCTGCGTCGTCACACGCGAGTTACCAGAGTTATCCTCGTTCATCCGCTATTTATAAATATTTCTACCACGTGAGCGACGTGAACGGCGTCGACGGCGTCGACGGCATCGAGGACGTCGAGCCACGACAACCGAAGAGCGGTTCTACCCGTTGAACCGCCCCACCGGCTGTCGGTGGTACCGTCTCGGCTTTTTGAAAGGTCGTCGTTTCAGGAAAATCGTATTTTAGATTCGTTCGGTATCTTACGGTTATCACCGTGTTACCACCTTGAACGTATACCATCTCGAGGATATCGATTACCCATAAAAGCCAACCGTTCGATTATAGTCGAATCGTACTAGGCGCTAACCGATAAAGTAGTGTAATTAGAGTCAGCTCGTTCTGCTTTCGACGGCCGATAAAGCAATAATAACGCTAGAATTAAATAACTGACAGGCAGAATGTACGATCGAATTATCGGCAATAATATTCGCTACTTAGATGTGTAACGTAGCAGTCGAGTAACTCGTTGGCTCGCGAGTTATCGCGGTTCGTCTCGAAAACACTCGCGATTGTAACGTATGAGTCATTAAATTCCTCTCTGTCTCGCCTGATTTGTCCGTGGCACACACACGGCCAGCCGAATTTTATTTACAACACGGAAATGAATCACGCGTTTCCTCTCCGATGCGAGATCGGTGTTTTGTATTACGTCACCGATCGACGCTTGAACGTTACGAGTAGCATAGCGGAACAAATTTGTATCGATCCAAGTTCCACTATCAACGATAGGTCAGCGTAGAAAGAATACTCAACGGCTGAGCAGGCGTCTCGAGTAGAACGGCCTGTCGGAAGAACGAATCGTTGAGCGGATGTAATTTGTACGTGAAAAATAAATCACGGTGACCGTGTCAAGGTCGACCGGTCAGGTTTTCAGGATCGACGTTCACGGTATACACGGTATACACGGTTAGTGACTAGTGTCTCGTGACTCGTGACGATCACGGCCCTTTGACGTGGAACGCCATTGGATTATCGACGAGTGAACGCTTCTTCGCCGATGCTATAACGCTGTGCCGCCTTCTTTTTTCTACCCCGCTACACGTTTTCGCTCTCGTCTTTGTTTATTTTTCTTTGCATCTCGCGATCTCTCTTCCATCGGAACGCACGTTCTCCAGGTTTGGGGAACGTTCGCCGGGAAATTACTTTTTCCCTTCGACGCGAAACTTTGTCAGACGCGCCCACCAGAATCTGCTAGTTCGGGCTGCCGTAGACGCGCATGGGTCAAACGAGGTTCGTGACTTTGGGGACCGCGAGGACAGAATCTCGAGCGAGACAACGATACGCTGGGAGTCTCTTGCCGTCTGGATGACCCTTTTGTCGGACAGTGTCGACCAAGAGTTATGTAACGAGCTGTCTTTCCTTCGAGTACAATAGTTTACGATAGTCTATCCTAGTTTTTTTTCCATACAACTTTCCGATGAATCTTTTTCTCCGTAACGATACGGTCGGACATTCCTCTTTCCTTCTTCCATTTTTCTCTCACCCGCCTTGACATTCGTCGACGGCGTGCCGATCGTCCGGACGCCGACCCATCTCGGACTTTTTGTCGGAGCTCGCTCCTAACCCCCGACTAATCTCTGTCGCGTAATAAGAAACTGCAACGTCGGTCGGCACATTTTCCCGGAAGTTACGTAACGACTCGAGCCAGAGAGTTTAACGTAATAGAGTTTCACGGAACTTTTTACTCCCGTGGGATCCATGTTATCGATTCGATGCTGTCATCGCGCACTTTTGTTCGATTCTCTAATCATTTTCGCTCTCGCTTCGTTGTTAATTGATCGGCAAGTCGATACGTACGTAAACAGTGGAATTCATCGTTGGCGTGGCACGGATTTTAGCGATCTGGTTTCGCGGACGGAATACGTCGGGGTCGTTTCTTAGGATCGACGCATAGCGGATCGTGAAATGCTGCCAGCAACAGAGGTAATTATCAACTAATTCCGGCAATGACCTGACTCACCGCGATGGCTCGAAGTCTGGAAACGACTGGACTCTAACTTTGCTGCTTTAACGAAGCGTAATGAGAAGCACGGAAGGACACGCGGCTGATGGCAGGCCAATGATTAAATCAGTGATAACGAGAAAAGCCATTCTTGTAATTGAATTTCCTTTTTAAATTATGTCCTACACGGATCCGTCCGAAAGAATCGACGCTCTTTGACGCAAAGTGTCCGACGAGGTTCCAGTCGCTGTAAGTCGGACGGAAGGCTATTTCGTTTCCAATCGGCGAGCAGGTTAAGATGGAAACGACGATGGCTCTTCGGGAAACATCCAATTTGTTTATTTTAATGAGCTCGTAGGCAAGGGCGGACGAGAAGCTACCTAGGTCCGACGATGTCCGACCTCGAGGTATCGTTCTTTAAAAGTAATCCATTAGAAACCTCTTCCCTCGTACATCGAGAGCAAGTCGGGACTAAAGGACGCGGCTTCAATTTCACTTTTAATCGCGGACTACTAGCGAAATAAAAAAAAGAAAGGGGTAACAACGGCCACCGTAGATTACGAAAGAATTTCTCTATTCTCGTTGTTTTAAAATCGCGGTTTAAAGATTTTCCACTTTCTTCCTCGATTGCCAGAGGCGACTCTGAGAAACAAACGGACAAACGAAGGAAAAAAGTATAGAAACAAGAAGAACGTTGTTTTAATTTCGCTTTTAATCGTCTCGACTCTCCGCAAACATAAAGAAATAACAACGGACCGCGACATTTCCACCACTTACGAATTTATGCATCCCGTTACGCGAAGAGTGGCACTTTAAAAACATTCCTGCGTCGCTGCGCGCAAAGCCCTGCAGGCGATTCAGCGCGGAAACGGAATCGTGCTTGCGAGATCCCAGACGTCTAGGAGTTTCGGTAGGTGAAGCGATGGGAGACGGGGTATAATGCACCGTTCGATCATCCCGGTGGATAGGCTAGGGAACGAAATCCCGAGAAAGGTACGCGGTCGGCGGTCGAAGTCGGAGGGACGGAGAGAATCGTTGCATGTAACTTGGAGGACAGCAGATTTACATGAAAGCGTACGGGCGCGAGAGAGACAACGTAGCACAGGGCTGGCTATATAGCTACAGTGGAAGAGGGACGAACAGAGACAGACAGCCGTACGAGTAGAGTCGGTCGGTCGGCCAAAGCGCCGTGTGGCGCGTAGCCCAGTAGCACAGATCGCGCTACAGCGATTCTCAACATCCTCCTTAATGAAAATTTCAGTGGTCGTGCCCGTCCGTCCGACTCTGATTACGCGAAATTATAGATGTACCTGCGTAGCCGCAACCTGTCCTCCGATATCCAGAGAGACCGAAGGCGTCGGGCTATCGTATCGAAACATCCCCTGGTTACTTTCGCGGATCCTTCGAATCGATTCGGCGGGTCCAAATGCCGGGCGAACGATACTTTTTCTCACCTTCTTGCCCTCTCTATCGCATAAAACGAAACGTTGCCCATCGCGAGATCTTCTCCACGTCCTCTCGAAGGAAGCATGGAAATCGTGCGATTCTTTGGCCTCGTTTCTGAAACACTCGAACCCGATCGAGCGAGAACCAGCCGTGTGTACCAGCAGCCAGTGTTTCTTGCCCTTCCAATTAACCCTCCATGGCACACTTGACGCCGAAAAATTTCCCCAGGGAGACACCCGACGTGTCCTGGAAGCAGTCTCTTCCTGGCATCGCGCACCCCGTGAGAACCACTGCCACGGCGCGGAGCTTGCGCCGTAGGTTCGGGGGCGCGGACCGCCTCGGTGGTGGAAAACGGGGGCTTCGGCTAGGGGTTCGAGCGGTGTGGCAAGGTGTGGAGTGGAGTGGTGTGGGGTTGGGGGTTGTGGGCTGTGGGCCGCGGACGGGCGGCATGGCGGCGTGCCGGCGGGGCTCCCTAGGTCTCCTAGTCCGTTGGGTGGAGGCGCTCTAGGTGACTCTCTAGGTGGGGGTGAATCGGGAACGAGCCGTGGTGGGAGCAAAGTAGAAACGGCGCGTCGGGCAAGGGACGCAGCGCGCCCGGTGGGGGAAATGCCGGCGTGGTGGGAGCGAACGGGTCGATGATGCCGGCGGTCCTCGACTACTCGAAACGCCAGTCAGTCTCTGGTCCGCCCGAAGCCGCGCTGTTAACCTTCTATCTCATCGAACACCGCTCGCCGCAGCCATGGGTGACAAGGTTTGTGATTCGCTTAGAACAGCCACCTTCTATTCCCGACGATCAGTCTGCTTAGAGAATTTTACGCAGCGAAGCTTTTCCTGCCTTACCGAACCGATTGTGAGAGCTAGCGAGCTAGAGAGAGAGTGCGTGTGTGTGTATGTGTGTGCGAGAGGGAGAGTAGAGAGAGAGTCAGGCAGACAGACAGACAGACAGACAGACAGACAGACAGAGTAAGAGAGAGGTAGTGGGAGAGGCAAAGGGAGAGGTAGATAGAATATACATAGATAGATTTAGAGAAAAATCTTGAGAGATCGTCAAACCAGGCATCGTACTGTGACAAGGTTCGTTAGACGATCTCTGGGTGTCGCGTTATCCAACTTTTTTGCCAACTAATTTCTGAATCCAAGTCCGTGCTTAGGTTCGATCGTTTTTTCGGTAAATTAAAAGAATAGACGGGGCGGGAGAGGGAGATTGCGAGAGAGGGAGAGAGACGAGTCCGTGTGGTGTAACCACTGCTAAAGAGGAGCTTCGATCGGGGGAAGGAGGGTGGGAGAGAGTAAGAGAGAAAGGGAGTGAAAGAGAGAGAAGGAAGGGTCGTACCTCGGAAAGCTCCGTGGCTCTCTCACACTCTCTCTCCCCTATTTCCTCTCTCCCGCGGTCTCTCCTCCTCCTTCTCCTCCTTCTCCTCCTGCTCCTCCTCCTACTCCTTCTCCTCCTATCTCTCTCCACCTTTCTCTCTCGTGCTCTCTCCCTTTCTTTCCGCGTCGAACTCTCGCGGAATCCGCACGCAGCAGTTCTTCCCAGTGAACCGTTCTGTCAGTGTCGTTTACCAGGAAAAGCGAGGAAACTTCCTCGATTCGGAAAGGCTTGTCCCTCCCTCTCTCTTTCTATTCCCTTCTTCTTCTTCTTCTTCGTCCGACCAACGTGAAGGAACATGGTAAATTTCTTAATTTTCCTCAACGCGAATGCGAATAGCTTTCTAGCTGTATTTGTTTTTTCAGTGAAATTTTATTAGATGCTTTTGCGTTGCGGCTAACGTTACCCTTTCTTTATTTCGATTTAATTTCTATCGTTGAACGTAGTGCGTGCTGTTTGTCGTCCGTAGTCTACCTAATATTTTCCCCTTTTTCTATTTTTCATTTCTTTGCCAAGGCCCTTTGCGGTCCGACACAGTGACGTGGAGAAGAGCGAAAGGTTGCGATATCCGGGAACTGTGCTAAGCTCCGAGCTTCTTTCGTGCTTGCCGAGTGTTTTTTTTCCCTCGATCGTACAGATTATTATCTGTGATTTTACTGACACGATTGTGCCACCGACGTACATTTTTAGCATCGTCGAGAGTGCGGGCAAAAGGGCAAGAAAGCTCGACAGGGTGCATTTCGTGCTTTTCGGGGGTGGAAATAGTCCAAGGGGTGTCGGTGAGCGGATCCAACGTAACGCGCAGCCGCGCCGAACCAGCTGCGGATTTTCCAAAGAGACGTCACGAATTTAACTATTTTTCTAATAATCGTTCCTGAACGATCCAGCGAGTCCCTTAGAAAAGGAACGACGTGCAGCCAATTCGTTTCCAACGGTAGAATCGATCTCTTGGACGAGTATGCACTAGTGGATTCGTCGCGAGTCACGATGGAATCGCGGTAAACGCAGAAGTGCGCGATATTCGTTAGATGACACTGGTAAATGCGTGTCTCGGTATGTTTGTCTCGTGGCGGAAGATAGGATCGTCCAAAGAGAAGCTAGCCAAAAATTTTCCTTGGTCATTCTACTCGATGCAATCGCACCGCCTAGTGATTTTCTCCCTGCACCCTTCTGCGCAGGTTATCGAATATCGCTGCCTCGCGAACATCGCTGAGTTCTTGACAGAAAGCTTGTCTCCCACTGTTCCACGATCGTCTCGATGTTCTTATGAGATACTCCGCTGTCGGGATGTCCCCCGTTTTTCGTTTTTCCTTTTTCCTTTTTCTCATAGCTTCGTGCTCTCGCACCTACTCGATTCGATCGATCGGCAAACGCTAGAGGAATATAAGTAGCCGAAGGATAGGAGATGATATTTTTAGACAGCTATTAACGTTCCGTTCCTGCGAGGCTCATTTCGCGCAAACTCGCTGGAACCAGAGAGATCGTAAAGCATCTTAACGACGATGAATCGTTCTATACGTCCAACTCGTGTCGCGGAGAAAAGAAACGTCGTTTCCGAAATTCCTTCGTAATCGATGTCGCTGGTAGAATCGTGCGGCACCTTCGCGACACGCCCTCGATTTCAAGCTCCCCCTTCCTCTTCGGTTTCCCATATTCGCCGAGTTCCCTCTGTCCCGTTCTCGTTAACGGTCCTCCCGGTAACGCGTCTGGTACCCCGTTGAAATGTCGCGCAATCGTATAGCCAGCTGATTTGAACGCGAGACCGGAGACGGGTCGTGCAGCCCCGGAAAAGTAGAAATAATCAGAGAGTAGAAACTCTACCGCGGAGACGATCGAATGTTTCGTTAAGGAGGTCAAACGAAAAAGGCTTCGGTGGTGGATCGATCGAACGGGCCGTTCGAATTCGCTTCCATTTTGTCCGGTGCGGAAGCTGTTTTCGGTGGCCGCGTCGACGTGCTGCGTGCTTCCTCCACGGCTTTCACGCGGCGCGGATCATCAACTGCACACACGGCGGTTCGTGACTGCTGCTCGGCCCAAGGACGCTCGCGTCAATTGAAAAGGTCGATCCTTTTAAGAGAGCCCTTACCGACGTTTTCCATTCATTGAAATTTCTTCGGCCGCTCGCTCGCTCGCTCGCTCGACTTCCGTCTCCCGATTATCGCCGCTCGTCCGTCTCCGTTGCCAGTGTGCGGCGTGTTCGCATAGAATCGCCTCATTGTGGAAATTTAGGTCGCCGCAGACATTTTTTCGATCGTTACCAGGGCAACAGCTTTTCCGCCGACTTTTCTTCGGCGTCGTCGCGTCTCCGAATGTTCCACCGACGAACGGAACGAGACGACGAACTTTATTTTCCAAGTCCTTGCCTAATTACTGCGATTCTTTAGGGGTAAATCGGTAGATTCGGTCCGACATATTTTACGGGAAAATTTGACCTGTGACCTTCGTCGGTGTTCGCGGTAGGGACTTGCGCCGTTTACAACGTGTCCGGGTCAGTTACATAATCCAGTGACGTTCGTTCATTCAACACTTTGTCGTTCGAACTATCGAGGAATCGATTATAGGATACAATAAACGGAAAGAATGAAATTATTTTACGAATGGCGTCACGGTCGACCTTCGGTGTCTTAATTTTCGCGATAGACTCGCGTTCTACCGCACCTTTGAACACTTTGTTCGCGAGCTTCGTGCATATTGTCCGCGCGGTAGAAGTTACGCAGTCGTTTTTCCGTAGTATCGAAATCAACGAAACATCGCCGGCACGACTGCGTTTATCACTCTTATCTTCGCTTACATCTGGCAACGAGAGAAAAATGCCTCACGTGCGGCGAAATTATCGGCGCTAACGAGGAGCCGAGCGAGCACACACGATCCGTCGGGAAATATTTTTGCATCCTAGCCGATGACGAGAAACCCGTTATCACTTGTACGTACGAGCAATCGCATCCCTCCGTGAATCGCGAAAGATTATCAACGCGAGCCGATTCTTGCAGCCTTGTTTACACGGAAATAAACGTCGATGATACTCGCGTCGAAATGAAAAGCGCGTAACACCGAGCGACGATTCTTGTCGAGGCGCCAGTAGCGTAAAATTAACCCTGGCTGCCTTTAGTCAAAGCCTCGTTCTTAATGTTCCTCGTTCGGCCTCTTTCCAGTCACAAAACGGTCATTTCCGTCAGAAGTGTTTCTAACGACCTCACGTGAGATCGTTACGGGCCGCGCGCGATACTAAATAGGATCTTAAGACCAAGCCAGTCCGTGCTAAAGCCTGCAACCACGACGACGACAGCGAAAAAGAATCGTCCTCTTTTCTACTCTTTCTCTTTCTCTTTCTCTTTCTCTGTCTCGGTCTTCAGCACCTTCGTAAATTGTCCCTTTTTCATCCGAACGTGCCGTACGAAGGTGTCGGACGAAAACGAGGACGAGATGCTTTCTCGTCTTCGAGTGTGCGACGGTTAGGGCGGACGTTGACAAAGACAAGGGGAGGAGGAAGGAGAGGGACGAACCGGTGATATTACCGGTGGTGGTCCCTCTGGAAAAAGAAGGTGGTAGGGTTAGTAACAGGCGAAGACACACGGGAAGGGCCGCAGACTAGATGGCGCCCAAGGCGGCTTGCCTTCTGGGGCGCCTATCGATCCTAACCTATTTATAATTCATCTGACATTTCGATTCGTACGATAACGTCGAACGATTCTACCTAGCTTCGTCGGCAACGTCTGTCATCTCTGCGTTTCAGCTTTTGAGCAGCAACTTTTTGGAGCACGCTGCTCGTTTAGATCTTTCACGCTCGTCCGTCCTTCTTCTTCACCCTAATCAGACCGAGAATTTAGCACGTCCGACTGTATTCGAGAAATCAGTAGCCTCTTTCCGTCCGTCGAAGCTACCGATGGATTTAAAGGGCCTCGATACCCGACGCGAGTTCTCTGTTGAAATCCGAGCCACCGTTACCGCCAGCATCGTCGCACCGAAAGGATCGATAGAGTTCGTCTGCTGCTCGTACGTTGGAAAGTCGAAATTGAATTCCCCTGGCGCGTATCACGGTTGCATAGACACGGTGTGTCGTTAGATATCGACAGGCGGCGAATAGGTTCATTTTTGCCAAACACCTTCCTACCCGAGTCTATTTTTATACAGCTCCGCTCGTTTCGCGGGCTGTTCATTTTTTAATTGGCAGAATAACGAGGCACGTGCAAGCTCCTCCAAGCCGTTGAGAATTGCGAAACTTTACCATCGCAGGGTTTGCACGTCCTCGTTTTGGCGAAAAATCGATCGCGAGGAAGGACCTTGGCTGCCGCGTTCCTCCACGGTCCGTTGATTTTCAATTCTCCCGTTGCTCGTACGAATCGTTTATCCTGCGCGAAGGTGTGTTTCTATTTCTGTGCGAGCTCCACATTCCGCCTTCTTTTCTTGGAAAGATCGATCGCGCATAGAGTCGCCGCGGCTTGGACGACGAACGATACCCCTGTATTCTTTATTAACGAGCAATTATTGCATGACGCGCGTACGCTAACGAACGACCTACACACCGGCTACCGTTTGTCTCTCACACCGTTAACGCGATGTCCCGGTCGTCGGGAATTTTTGACATTTCTTTGAAATTTTGCAATATCCTTTTTCCATCACGCTTTAGGCCCTTCTTACGATACCTTTTTTCGCTTTCTGCGACGCACGTAGCCTCGCTTTGCAAAGTGTCCGCTAAATTTAGAGTAGCTTCTACTATTAGTAGTCTACCGTAGATACCCTAGAGTATTATATGTAAGAAATGTTTACCTTGAAGGAAAGAGCCTCGAATTAACTGTAGGATGGTAGAAGGTTCGGTTTGTCGAGCTGCGAGAGCATGCCGTTTCTTTGGCCGAGTAAAAGGAAAACGAGCCGAAGATCCAGTTGGAAATCCGTGCTTTAATAGCCTCTTCAAAGACTTCTGCTTAGAGCGTTTGCGGGTCTTCGGTTAAACCGATGTTTCTCTCTAACGAAGTAAGGGAGCACCGTCGACGGTCATTGGCCCTTCGACGGTGGCCCTTTCACCGTATCAGGCGAATGCGATGGCGTAGGATGAAAAATTAGTACCGTCATCCATTATTTCCTTGGACTTGTCGCGCCGGCGCTTGTCGAGTTGGCATAAACTTTGTCGATTTTGTTCGTTCGGTATACCGCGAACGGAAAAATAAAACATTTTTATTGGCAGGCTCGATTAGCGAGACGATTTTTCATTTTTTACGGTCCGTCCGGACGATTTTCCGCTAGCCCGTAATTAACTGGCCGCGATCCGCGTACGACTGTTTTCCTCCTCGGAATGTTCGTTGGGTCGAAAACTTGTGTCGAACATTTTTTTATCAACGGATGCTTTTTACGGGGCGCGTTATCTCTGTCAGGAATAACGACGTCGACCTCGGATTAGACGACGCGCATCGTATCAATTCTCATGTAATTACATAATGACCGTTTTACATCGTGGACGATAATAGTGCGATAACCAAAGTTCCGAAAACGAACGGAAAGATGAGGAGAAACCAAGTCAATGCGGACTCGCTTCGGCTGTACGTCCGCTGATTCGTTGGACAATCTGAAAACTACGAGAAACCGGCCCGATCCGGTCGGATACTGGTATGGTAGAGAAAAATATTTACGGATTACACAGTCGATACCCGCAGTCGCGACGCTCTCGTTCGTGCCTACCACTCTCACGCGGATCGATACGTAAATAATCGTACGTTCCTTATCCTGATAATGGAACGCCTTATTATCCTCCACGTAACAATGTAAATCCGTCGCTTATAAATAGAGTAGAGGCTTTTTCAAAGGTCCACGACGATCAAATGACTAGCGTCGATGGCAGGAATGGAAATACTTTGATTCCGTATCGAAATTCTGTGTTGGTTATAACTCGTGACGTCCATGTATCCACGTTTCCAATCGACGAGCCAGTTCGGACAACGTGGGTTCGCGTTAACGTCACGCACGCACACGCACGCACACGCACGCACGCATGCACACGCACACACCTCGGTTCGTGAGGACGCGGTAGTTAATTCGTCGAACGTTTCGCTTTATCCGCCGCCTTGCGGGCCCTTTTGTGCATCGATTTATTATGCAATTGTGCGGCCTGCCGCCCCTTTTCATTGCTCGAGGGGACCAAGGGAAGACCGTGAACTAGCTACGGCACTGTCACGTTGTACGTGGAATTCCCCTCGCTTGATACCACGATGTGAATTTTGTGTCGACGTCCTGGATTCTACATTAACGGCACCGACTAAAAAAAATGTGGGACCGAGTTATATTTAATCAAGTTCAATTTAATTCCGCTTGTTAATTTTTTTCACGTCAATTTGCTCGACGTTTATAATGGGATTAATAAATTACAATAAATTCTCAAAGAGAACCTAGTTATAACGTATATGTATGTATATCGCTCGCGAGAATGCACATCGGTCGCCCTGTTTGGAATATTTGAACGTCGAGCAGTCGTGCTTCCAACGTTCTCGTAGGATCGGACGCGGACTGTCGGAAGACAAGGGTCGAAATTCGATAGAGTTCCCAGTCAGGAAGATCAAATGTAATTAAAAATTTCGTGTACGCGGTCGCGGCGTAAAATTAGCGAATTTCTACGCCGGGCGAGTACCTTCTTGGAAAGGTTTGCCTGCGAATTACATCTTCGTTTACGCTCATAATCGTTCTGCACTTGCTCATGACAATTTAGAGGTTAAGGTTCATTGGATTAATTTGTTCGATCGTTTAATCGACTAATTCGAGGCTAAAGCCCTGTGTCTGGCACCGATCTAATTACACCGCTAAACGAAGACGGCAAATCAAAAGTGTCGTTACGTCTCCAACGTTTTCTTTCTTTTCACGCATACTTGCAATTTCTCGGGTCGTTAGGTAAACGAAACGTTCTTCTCCGAGATATCTGTTAACACGCAAACCGCGTACGCGACGTTCTAGGAAAACGGTTTCGCGCTGGTAGATAATGGACGTCTTTGTCAGCCGAGGAAAAAAAATGCCCGGCAATTACGTTTTTTTTCTCTCTCGTTCGTTTTAATTGTAACTCCGACGATGTAAGACGGCGAGAAGCATACGTATGGATCGTAAAAACATTTCGGGCGAAAGGATGGCTCGCAAGGTCGCCTGGATTTCCATCGGGAGGATCAATTTTGTCGTATCCTTTGCGATGGATTTCCCTCGATCGGATCCGTCGATTCGCGCGAGGTAAATCATACGGATCAAAGTAAGAATGTCAAGGCGAAACAAGAAAGCTGATTCGTATGCAGTTCCGCCGTCGGACGTATGGCTGCGCGTAGAATCATTTTACTCGTAGACACGCCTCCGATCGCCGCAGAAATATTTCGAGATTCGCTCGCGCGACGCCAGCTATCGATATTTAGTCGAATAGTTTAAAATCTTCCGCTCGTAATCCACGATCGCGAGTCGAATCGATCGACAAACGTGTTTCCGATTATTTACGGTAATTTATGCGTCGCTCGTTACGTCAGCGTAAGCGTAATTAATACAGCATGAAATCGTATCGACGTAGACGTCGCGTAATTATCATCAATCATCCTGGGTATAATCGAATTTGATGCTAGCGTTCGCGATAGTGCTTGTAAACAGAATAGACGCTCCGGTTCAACGAGACGCGTATTAACCCAAGAGACGAAGCTTCTCCTGACACCGATTTCAAATGTCTATATCGTATGCAAATCGATCGGCAGGGTATAAGTAACGGCTGGCTTTCAATTGGATCGAAGCGATATCGAGTCAACCTATTTGCATCGCATCGAGAAACGCGATCTGTTAATTGTGCAGCGATCGAATTTTCTGCACTTTGAAATTACCGCGCCGCGTCGACGTTTCCACGCAGACATTTTTTAACGAGATCTCGAGGAAGCGATAGGCGCATTTTCCTCGAGACACCCGGTGAAGCAGAGAAAGAACTCGACAGCGACGAGTGCGCGCGCGAGGAGGGGGAGACCCACTGGGTGTGACATAAATACACTCAATGTCTCGAAGACTTTCAGGGACGGTCGGACAAGAATAGACGAAAATCCAATTTTAATCGCGGAACCTCGACCCGCACTCTTCGCGTTCTCGATCGAAGGGGCATCAACAAAAACACTGAATTTTCGCGCGGGCATGTTTCCTCGTGAAATTACGTAATCGTTTCTGAATGGCCGTTGGCTACTTTGCCGAACGGTATAATCGTAAACGTCGATTGGGCTCGCTGAAAATTTAATTAACAGAAGCTGTCGCGCCTACCGCCAATGGAATCGTTGCGCGTGAGTTGCCGAACGATCAACGATCGCCCGGACGAACCCGTACCGGATGTACACGATATTTTTACGATCGACGGATCGCCGTGCTGCACCGCACCGGTCGGATCTATACGCACGGAAGGCAGGTTCAACTCGAAAGAATCAAACAACCGGATCTGATAGCTTATCGCCGCGATACGAACGGAGAAATGCTCGTGGATCCGATAGATAATCCAGAAGATTCTACACGCTCGAGCGTTTAAAGCCGAAACCACCTAGAGTTAACCACGCGCACGTTTATTTTCTCGCGGTCGCGACACAACTATGTCGATGCATCGAACACACTACAGGAACTGCTAGAAATCGAGTTTTCCAGCTATTTGATCAAACTTTGGCGCCAATCGGCGGAAAAGCGGAAAAGCGGAAAAGCGGAAAAGCGGAAAAGCGGAAAGCGCAAAAGAGTGTGCCGGCTGAACGGGGCGACGGTAGCTCGCGGAGGAGCACACGCTCGCAAGTTAAACGGCCAATCTCTCCCTCTTGACCCAATTCGTAAAACGCCCCGTGTGTGCCACGCACGTGTGACGTCACGCGTCTCCTACTCTCGCTCGCTCGCTCGCTCGTTCGCGAGTGAGTAATGCGTGAGGGTGCGTGCAAGGCCGCCAGTCGGCACGCTGCACGTACAAACACACCTACAACCGCGCCGGCACAGCTGATTGGCATCTCGCGGACGCGTTTCGCTTCCGGTCCGGGAGCATTCGGAATACATACTCGCTAATTAACCGGATGATACGGATCGATCGATCGAACGGCGAGACTGTTCGCGAATCGAAACGTTCGCAACGACGAACAGACACGGCTTCGTCGAGTTTCATCTCGAAAGGTGACGAGAGTTTGAAAGATCGTTCGGTTCCCGGCTCGTAATTTCGTTCGGTGTATTGGAAAGTAACGAGAACGCATCGAGGAGTTTGCGGCGAATAGAATCAGTCCCGCTTTAACGAACGCGATCGATGGGCAACGTTATCGTAGATTCATCGACGAAACTTTGTTACGCGTATTAATTATCTTAATTGCGTTTCTCTCTTCATCGGGAGATTTCGCTCTCGGCTAACACTTTTCTCCGCGAATTTTCCTCCGTCGCAATTATCCCATAGACGATGGAACGGAATAATCTAGTTACTCGTCCTTCTGACAATGTTTCAAACGAATGCACCGCTTATCGGACGTTCCGCGATCGAACGTAAAACTCTTTTCCACCGTATTTTTGGTTCTCGAAAGGATTTTATTTCCCCAAAGGATGCCCGATCGGTACGTCGTGATTTCTCCGGGGATGCTGGGTGGTTTCTTTGCTTAGGAAAGAAATGTCGCGTAACGTAAAGTCCCTGGACAAAATTATCCGTCGATCCCCGTAAACGATAAAATTTTATTATATTTTCTCGACGGTACTTCTTACGTGGTTAACGGAACGGAGGGTAGTATTAAATGTTTTATACTATGGAAACCCGAGACTGCTGGCGTTGCGCGTGAAACGAATGCAAGATTCTCGCGGTGCCGCGAAAGTTTTGCCAAGTCGAGCTATTTTTAGCTGTCTCTTTCGCGTTCCATTAAATATGTATATGGTGATCTAGGCGATACTCGCCGTGATAATCCGTTCGGCGTAGCTTCGTCGTTGTTTCCTCTTTCGGCGTAATCCCCTCGAAGAAGGCGTCTTCGTTGTCCGTGGCTTCCCCGGAGGTTCGTCTTCCGAAGCTTATCGAGTTAGGAACTCGCCCGTCCAATCTTTCAGAATTTACGGAGAAACTTTGACCGGAACTTTTTCCACCGTAATATACACGGTTTCGTCGTTTAGCTCCTTTATTCGTTACGGGATGTTTGCCGCCGTGAATGTAGGGCGATAAATTGTACTCAACGCTTTATCCTCGTTCGCCCTACGGAAAATTACTTTCCGAGAATGCGGATTCGACGTCGGTCCTCTTTAAAGAGCGATAACAAAACACTTTGATATTTGATAGCCAGCGATTCGGTTCGATACCGGATACTTTGATAACGTTGGATGAAAATCCGGTTCGCGATAGATTCGTCTTTCTGTCCCCCAACCACCGAGATTCGAGTGGATACTCGAGGTATCTTCCTTATCGCGAATCTTCCGATTCACTCGACACCTGCTGATAACGACGTCCGATGCAAATCGTCTTGGTATTCTCATCCAGAGAATATTATCAATTGTTGCGTATAGGTACCGCCCTCCGACTCGACCGTGTACGCGCGTTAGTTTTCCGTTTCGCTATTCGGACATGAATATGCATGGGCGAGTAAATTTACGACTCGCTTTGTATCGAAATTTCATTGCTCGTCGGCGAATAGGTTTGTCGCGCGGTACATCGAGAAAAACAAGTAAATACCCGGTCGAATATCCGATGCAATTTTATGCCGCCGAGGGTAACATCGATGCGAGTTTTAGGTCGGAATTAACCGCGTGACGTTAAATCGATGGAACGTCGCGCATAGAGCAAATTTTCCAGTTGGCGTCAAAGTTGAAGCTAAAGTTTCGATAACGCCGAGCCGGGATCGAATCGCAATGTTCCCGTTCGAAATACCGCTGGAACTGCGTGCACCAGGTTTCATATTTATGTTACGTCGGTGCAGGGTGGCACGTCCTATTAATGGGTCAGTGGTTCGACGTTGTTAGCAGCTGGTTGCACGGGAACCTCGAGGGTGCACGTGACAAGAAGGGCAATGCAGGCTTGGAGAATAAAGCTCCGGATAGTTAGCTACGGTCGGGCCGAGTAACGCCTTTGAATAACCAACGGCGAGGGGGCCAGAGGAGTTGTCGAGTCGGATGGAATATTTATAATACGGAATTGAGACGATCCTTCTAATAATACGTAAGGGGATATCGGCGAATAATTCGAGAAAGACGTAGTCGCGGTCGTGATCGTCCAAACCTGGCCTCGTTATCCAGGTGATACGCCCAGGCCTGCATGGGTTTACCCATCGCTGCTGTGTATACGTACACGTACACGTACGTATACGTATGTATCACATGTGCGCCGAGAACTCTGTGGAAAACGAGGACGAGAGACTTACTCCCTGACCCGATTGGCTGCGCTTCCATTTACCCTCGGTAAAGAAAAATGGACGACAAGTGGAAGAAAGGGAGAAGGAAAGAGGAGAAGTAGTCGATTCGGCCACTTTTCAGACGGAAATTTAACGCGACAGCGATATCAAAGAAAAATATCCGTTCGGTGTAGCGTCGCGATACCTGGCGCCGGGCCGTCAAACGTTGCTGGTGTGCGTGCCCATATGTTCGGCCATGCGTGTAGCTCGGCACACGCACGAGTCTCTTGGTGTGCGCGTCCTGCAAGCTCTACGGGAGTAGTAGGTGCCCTGGTTGGGTATTGATCCGTGATAGTGGGGAGTTGGTTAGGTGGTTAGGTCGTAGGTCGCATGCGCATTTCCACCGACGATTCCGTCCTCATCGACCCGCAGGGGGAACCTAGAGAGAGAGAAAGAGAGAGAAAGAGAGAGAGAGCGCGATTGCACGAGGGGGAAAGGGAGAGGAAGGAAAAAGAAGAAGATAAAGAGAGAAAGACTAGGAGTCGAGAATGGTACGGTACCATAGGAAAACACCTCGGTGGCGACTGAAAAGGGATTTAAACTATCCGTACACGAGGCGGCTTTTAAAGTTCCAGGTCGCGGAAGGATATGTGGCCTAAACACGCCAACGCCTGGCGCCGTTTTCGTAACCCGATCGTCGGGCGACATTGCGATTTACGTGCTCGACGAGAGATCGATGGATTCGCGAATTTTGAACTCGTACGGTCGAAACTGGCTCAACCACCGGGAGCCAGTTTCGATCAAACTTACCAAACTTCGATCAAACGAGGACGGGACTGTCGAACGGTCCAGTTTGTTAGAAATACGATTTGCCTCCCTTCCGGCCCTTCCAGCCCTTCCAGCGTTTCCGCGGGTCTTTGCCCGCGTCTGTGAGAAACGCCTAGAAGGTGGGGACAGGTGCCCAACTCGATTAAACTCGGTTCGTCGCGTCTGGGAGGACGAAATCGTTTCGAGGGTCTATGGTAGCGAAGAACGAGGTCTCCCGTTATCGGTGGAAACTCGTTGTACTCCCCCCGACTACCGAGAACAATAGGAAATAGAAGCTAATTCCTATGTTGGTGACAAGCCCCGCGTAAACCAGAGTCACGGAGAAATAGCATCTCTCCTCGCCGGTCTTTATTTAGCCCATGGAAAATTGCTCTTTAACCTTTGGCGGCTTCCGTTCAGGGGCCGCGCGGGTTCGCGGATTCCACGCTCGACGGAAACCACCGCGTAACGACAATCGCGTTAACTGCGATACAACGGCAAGCGAGCGGTTTAAGGTCGACTCGGTCGAGGTATTCGAACGCGGCGTATCGGTAGCAACTGTACGTACGTGTTTCGAGACGCGATCTTATCGCGGTACTTTCCTGCCCGTCAACCGTTGACCACTTCCGGTCCTGAACAATAACGGAGGAGAGCGTGTGCATGCCCACACGGATAACACACGGATAACACACGAATAACACACGGATAACTCACGGCCGGTGTAGACTCGCCGCGGTGCGGTCGTCGCGGCTAGATTGCGCGGCGTCGAAATTTGCATAAGGTCGATCGTATTCATCCTGCGGACTTTATCGTCGCGTATATTGGATTAGGCTGCGCCACGACAGCCTTGGCTATCGATCAGGCCACGGAGGATCGTCCGCTGGAACGAGCCGCTCCCGTTCTCCGGCTTTATCGATTCGCCACCTCGAGGATGCATCGTCCGACGAGGCCCTCGTGGGGTGCTGGTCTCGATTAATTCTCTGGCTCCGAGACGCAGACCCGTGGATTACGAGATTGTACCTCGCGCGTCTGCCCGATCACCTCTGGACACTTTTGACCGATCGATGAATTTTCCACGTTAATCCGATATTCCAATATAGAGCTCGATTAAGTCACAACGTACTCCGCGTTCCCGTGATAACCGCAGGTTCGCCGGAATGCGCGGACGATTAGATAAAAAGTCAACTAGAGCCGGTCGGTTTTAAACGTCCCATAAAAACGTGCATAACTTTGTTACGTGTCCTGCCGACGGGTTCGCGCTCCGCTCGGACATGTAAACGACAATTCCGCGACATTATTATCTCTCGTTGATCGTCGCACGGTCCCCGTCATTGAGGAAGCACGATTATGCAATTTCGTTACGTACGCACCTCGCTGAGTACCCGGGGCACACCGACGCACACCGACGCACACCGACGCACACCATGGAGAACGTTGATGCGTCGGTGTGACGCTAGTGGCCGACACCGTACCGAACCGTCAACTGAATTCGGACGTACTCGTTACGACCTTGGAATTCCGAATCCGGATCGTAAGATCTGCACGACGAGGCGCGCGAATTACATTCCTGAGATCGTCCCGTTAAATAATCGAGACCTCGTGGAAACATACGGGTCGAGTTCTGCCCTCGAAGGGGCAACGAGCCGTGGCAGAGCGGAGGATACGATCCATTTTTGGTGGATCGTTTTCGAAAAACGTGCATCGCCTGGACGATGATGCGCAAAGGTAATGGAATTACACGGAAGCTCGCGATATCGGTCGTGTGACACGGATCGACCACGTGACCCCCAGAGGTCTATCCGAAGCAATTTATTTGGACGGAACGAGAGCCGCCGTCAACACACACCGCTCGTTAAAATCGTTGACGAATACCAGCGTGCACCTTTGTGTTCGTATAATTTGGATCAATGGAGAAGGCTGAGCGAACGAACATTCGTTACAGCCCTGCGTCCGGTCGTTCGATTCGAACCTTTTTCATCCCGACGCGGATTTACAGACTTTTCGCCGGATTTCCCCTCGACGAGTTTGTAGTTTGGGTGCCCATGGCTGGCGCGATTCAACGAATACACTCGGTCGTCGCGTCTCTGCCAAGCGAAACTATGTTAAATAGAATTATTAACCGCGTGAGCCGGCGTATCGATTCGCGTGCCGCTAGTTATGGATCGGCGGTGCGATAATTGTCACTCGTTGCAGGAGTTCTCGCTACCCGCGGTGCGGCAAATTGTCTCGACCTCTGCTCGACTCGAAACGGTGATTCCAATCTTAAACGTGTCGCGGAAAGAAGAGAAATAGATTGGCGAGAAGCCAGGCGGTTCGTTTCGATTCAACGAAACGATACATTTTCCGACGTCGACACGCACCGCCCGATGGAACGTTCAATTTCGTCGGCACGTAACGTAAGGGAATTGTAAGTGGAGTTTTAGAACCGGTAAGGTTCGCCCAAGGATCCCTTTGATCGCGCGGGATACCATTGAACGAATTTAGTGACTCGTCTCCATTGAAGCGGAACAGGAAACAGTCGTTATCCAAACACGGTCGAGTCCGGACGCTCGAGGTCGGTCTTGAAAATTAGGCTTCAGTCTGGATCGCGTATTCAGGTGTTCGATTTACCCTGCCCACGTGTGTTTTCCAGAAGGTCGCCGGAACGCTCGCGATCTCGTGGAACTATGATCGGCGACTCGGTTACCACGTTGGGCAGGTTTATCGAGGCTGCATCGTCTTACCCGCGACAAACGTTATCGACCATCACCTCGTTCCCTTTACTTTGTATACCATTATGTACACACGATTTATTTTATATTTTTTTTGTCGCACGTCACTCGTCTCATGATTTTTTTATCACACATTTTTTTACAGCATGGCCGCTCAGACTCGTACAGGGTCGCCACGTTACCCAACTTGCGCGACGACAACAAAACGGCCGATGGGATGTACAAGGTATTCATTCACGGCTGGACTTCCGGTCCGCAGAGAATTCAAATTTTTCGCTTGCAACGATGGGGTTTGCTTCCTGCAGGAAACAACAGTATCTTGTTACATGTGTACAGGGGAGATCTTTTCACCGTACTTTACGCGAGTTTCGCGTTTTCTAACTTCTTTCTCGCAAAGCTGTCTTTCTTCCGAATTTCCGCAACGGTGTAACCGGTGCGATCGATGTTTCTTTCGTCGTTCCTGTCTGCTTTCCGTCTTTCGTCGGATTTCTCTTCGCACTCTTTCCTACTATCGTTCTTCCTACTAACACGCACAGTATTTCCAAAAGTCCGCCTAACACACTTTACTAATCTCGCTGTAGCTCTACACTTTGTTCTATGGTGTGGTCTTCGTACTCTGTTCTATGGGGTGGCGATCCAAAGGTCTTTTATGAAATTCCGATGGATTAGTTCTTGGATTTAACGTGGTCGTGGGATACTCTCGTTAACGTTCCGTAAATGATTACCAATAAACGTGTAACAGGCTCTCCGGTCTCGTCCGACGAGAAGCGACGTTTTAATTAGGGATATCGGTCGGATGTCCGATACATGGTAATCGATGTTACAGGAAGTTGTGAGATCGAAATAAATCGCTGCATGCAGTTTCGTATCGTAATCGCAATTTCTGTAGATAACACGTTACGTCGGAACAACGAGACGTTGTAAAAACGTGGTCTCTCTTTCGAGATGATCCGTGACGTCCATCCATACGGTTTGTACGCCGAGTGTAAAAGATTCGGTGGGGTCGCGTTGGTATCGATTGTACCGTATACTTAGATCTGTTTTTTTTCTGCCAATATAGTCGCGGCGGAAGAACCCTACAAAACGGAAGGGGGACAATTTGGACGACTTGAAGCAGGAGTTGGACATTGACTTTCACAAAATAACACCCGAGGAGCTGTATCAGAGATTTCAGACGCACCCCGAACACGTAAGTAGTCCTACAAACTGGAGAAGAGAGACGTAAAATCGAGGAACGCGACTAGGAGATTGGCATAATTCTATCGGAACCGAGCCGTGACGTAGATGGAAGATATTTTCCGTGAGTAGGTAACGTACGTGGTCTCGCACGTCGATCGATCGAGTTATTTAAAGCGCGAGTATCTTCGCCGGCACGAAATTCACGATATTCACGATATCCATTGCTTATTGTTAGCGGGAGAACCGTGTAATCGTTGATTCGTGGGGAGTCGTCGCGTTAAGGAATAAATCCAAGGGAAAAAATCGCTTCGGCGGAGATAAGATAGGCGGGGGCACTCGACGTAGGGTGATAATTAATCGTGGAAGAGTTTGTTATCGTTTTCCTCGATGTTTACGTAGTCTCGGGTATTCGGCGGCTCGCCGGCTGGTCAGTGAGACTAACGACGTGCTAACGTTTGGTTTTCAGGGCCTCAGCCATGCGAAAGCAAAGGAGAACCTCGAGAGGGACGGTCCGAACGCGTTGACGCCGCCGAAACAAACGCCGGAATGGGTAAAGTTCTGCAAGAATCTGTTCGGTGGTTTCGCCCTGTTGCTGTGGATCGGTGCGATCCTCTGCTTCATCGCGTACTCGATTCAAGCGTCGACCAGCGAGGATCCGAACGACGACAATCTCTACCTGGGTATCGTGTTGGCGGCGGTCGTCATAGTCACGGGCATATTCTCGTACTACCAGGAGAGCAAATCGAGCAAGATCATGGAGTCGTTCAAGAACATGGTTCCTCAGTTTGCCACCGTGCTCAGAGAAGGCGAGAAGGTGATGCTCAGAGCGGAGGAATTAGTGCTTGGCGACGTGGTCGAGGTGAAGTTTGGTGATCGTATACCCGCCGACATCAGGATCATCGAATCACGAGGATTCAAGGTGGACAACAGCTCGCTTACAGGAGAGTCCGAGCCGCAGTCGAGATCTCCGGACTTCACGAACGAGAATCCGTTGGAAACGAAAAACCTCGCGTTCTTCTCCACCAACGCCGTCGAGGGCACCGCGAAGGGCGTGGTGATCTGCTGCGGCGATCAAACGGTCATGGGTAGAATCGCTGGTCTGGCATCCGGTCTCGATACCGGCGAGACGCCCATCGCCAAGGAGATCCATCACTTTATCCACCTTATCACCGGCGTCGCCGTGTTCCTCGGGGTAACGTTCTTCGTGATCGCCTTCATTCTCGGCTACCATTGGCTCGACGCTGTAATTTTCCTGATCGGTATCATCGTGGCCAACGTGCCGGAAGGTCTGCTCGCCACCGTAACCGTGTGCCTGACGTTGACGGCCAAGAGAATGGCCTCGAAGAATTGCCTGGTAAAGAACCTCGAGGCCGTCGAGACCCTGGGATCCACCTCGACCATCTGCTCCGACAAGACCGGAACGCTCACGCAGAATCGTATGACCGTCGCTCACATGTGGTTCGACAATCAGATCATCGAGGCTGACACCACGGAAAATCAGTCGGGTCTTCAGTACGACCGAACGAGTCCCGGATTCAAGGCCCTCGCCAAGATCGCCTCGCTCTGCAATCGCGCCGAATTCAAGCCGGGTCAAGACCAGGAGCCGATTTTGAAGCGCGACGTAAACGGTGACGCGTCCGAGGCCGCGCTTTTGAAGTGCATGGAGCTTGCCCTGGGTGACGTTATGGGAATGAGAAAGCGCAACAAGAAAGTCTGCGAGGTTCCGTTCAACTCCACGAACAAGTATCAAGTCTCGATTCACGAATCGGACGACCCGAAAGACCCGAGGCACTTGCTCGTGATGAAGGGCGCCCCCGAGAGGATCCTGGACCGATGCTCGACCATTTTCATCGGTGGCAAAGAGAAGGTCCTCGACGAGGAGATGAAGGAGGCGTTCAACAACGCTTATCTCGAATTGGGCGGTCTCGGTGAACGTGTGCTCGGTTTCTGCGACTTCATACTGCCGTCCGACAAATTCCCGCTCGGCTTCAAATTCAACAGCGACGACCCCAACTTCCCCGTCGAGGGGCTCCGATTCGTGGGCCTGATGTCTATGATCGACCCGCCCAGGGCTGCGGTGCCCGACGCGGTCGCCAAGTGCCGTTCCGCCGGCATCAAGGTCATCATGGTAACCGGTGACCATCCGATCACTGCCAAAGCCATTGCCAAATCCGTCGGTATCATCTCCGAAGGTTCGTACATTCGGTCTTAACGGCTCCGATCGATCGGAACCGTCCGCGGTCGTTACCCCCTCCCCCTCCCCCTCCCCCTGCCTGACTTGCTAACCACTCGTGATAATCGCACCCACAGGTAACGAGACCGTCGAGGACATCGCGCAACGGCTGAACATCCCCGTCTCCGAAGTGAATCCTCGCGAGGCCAAGGCCGCGGTCATCCACGGAACCGCCCTCAGGGAACTGAACTCCGACCAACTGGACGAGATTCTCAGGTACCACACCGAAATTGTGTTCGCCCGTACCTCACCCCAGCAGAAGCTGATCATCGTCGAAGGCTGCCAGCGAATGGGAGCCATTGTCGCCGTAACCGGTACGTTGTCACGCTCGGGCGATCCTTTGCTCGTCCGATCGTCCGGGCCGCTATCTAACCTTTTCACCTATTCCAGGCGACGGTGTGAACGATTCGCCAGCTCTGAAGAAAGCCGACATTGGTGTTGCCATGGGTATCGCTGGTTCCGACGTGTCCAAACAGGCAGCCGACATGATCCTGCTCGATGACAATTTCGCCTCGATCGTGACTGGCGTCGAGGAGGGCCGCTTGATCTTCGACAACCTGAAGAAATCCATCGCGTACACCTTGACCTCGAACATACCCGAGATCTCACCTTTCCTGGCGTTCATCCTTTGCGACATACCTCTGCCTCTTGGTACCGTCACTATTCTCTGCATCGATCTGGGAACCGACATGGTAAGTCAGCTTCTGCGAAATCGTTTCCGATCGTTTCCTCTGGGAAGCGATCGTAACGTTATTGCAAGCAGAAAATTTATCGTTTCTTCCGTCCAACAGCTTTTCGATCGTATCTCCGACTCCGATTGCTACTCCGGCGAGATCTTTCGAAAAGTTGTTGCACGCTATTTTGACATACGATTATCTATCTAAAACCAGTCTTCGGCGAATTTTGGTTCTTTTTTTTTTGTTAACTGTGATATCGATTATATTAGATACTCTTGTAGCTTGCAATGGCAATCGTACAAGATTGCCACGGCAACAGCTTCGTTTGTTACGGATTTCAAGTTTTAATACGATGGTTGTTAGATACCAGCTATATCTCTGGCGTATGAAATGGCTGAGTCTGATATCATGAAGAGAAGGCCTCGTGATCCTTATCGAGACAACCTCGTCAACGAAAGGTTTCGAATCTGTTGAGAAAAAAGAATCTAGACATTAACGCGATATCGCTTCGTACTCATAATATTAGATTTCTTATACATATACATCGTTTACACCTAGGTAGAACAGCGGTAAATTGCAGTGCGCCTAAACATCGCGTAGGAGTACCGTCGATTTGTCGGAAGCTAGTGTTAATCAGCTAATATCCCTACTTTCGAATTTTCCTTTAGGTAACGCCTTAACGGAAGCCGAATTTCAACGAATACCTCTAATGTGTTTATTATACGTGACCCTGTTCACACACGAGAATCTTGTCACTCGTTTTCGTCACTTTGCTCTGTCGACTGTCGTCGAGTCGCTCGAATAAAATCTCGTGATTTAGCTAACGAGGACGACGAGACCCCCGTGGTTGAACAGAATTTCTGTTTTTTCAGTAAGAAGCAACGTTAATTCGACGAAAATAGCGAGAGGCGAGGCGGGCTGAAACGTCTCGAGAGCCCGACGTTGCGACGATCCTAGAAACCTCGTGAAAACGGATCCCAAAGTATCCCACGTTCCTTCGAATCTTCCCGTTTCATTGCTCCAAACGATTTGGTTCTTTCAGTTTAATTTTGCGCTTATCTTCTACGCTTCGTCATGTGTTACACTTGCAAGAATGCTGATTACCGCGCGAAAAACCCGAACGTTGATTAAAATGTCCATACGGTTCTACGAGAACGCGGTATTACTCGTACGGATTTATCGTTCCGTACGACGATCTAGTCAGCATCCTTGTTACGTCATCGAAAGATACTCCTGATTTAACTGTTGGCGTTGTTACTGAGCTTGTTGATAATGTGACGTCAGGTGCCAGCCATCTCACTTGCCTACGAGGAGGCAGAGAGCGATATTATGAAGCGACAGCCACGAAACCCCTTCACTGACAAGCTAGTTAATGAAAGGTAACACATCAACAACATAATCGAATCTTGACAAGCTCCATCAGATTCTTTATGGTCCGAAAGAGTTATCGTTGACTCGATCCACTTGATTCTCGAGGCTTTCGCGCGATCTACTACCGTTTGCTGCGATTCGATTAGCATTCGGCATTGGGTAATTGTATAAATTGTTAAAACGTACCCGGGAAAATGTACGAAACATCCACGGGACTATCGAAGTTTCGAGAATCGGATCGCCATGGTCTCGATCGCTCTCTCCTTGCCAGTCTATTGGTCGTTACACTTCTTTACTTATACTCCTATGGTTACTCTAGTAGTTAGTCCATTCTATCTCGTATGATTATATACTCGTTGGTACACCGAAAGACCCAGGATTCGTAAAATGTCTCTGTCCTCGTCGTTTCGTTGTCCGATACCTTTGCACGATCGATACCGTGAAAGCAGGATGACAACGATTTCTGAGCAAATTAATCCCTAACTCGATTAACTTGGACGTGTCCACTGTTTTCTCCCGCGATACGTAAAATCGTTTCGACGAGCAACACCGACGCGACGAACCGTCACAGATACAACGTTAGACTTTACGTAACAAAGAATACGTTGTAAAGTATATTGTCGTTGTAATTCGTCCTACCTACGAAAGACTGTAAAGCTTCGTGTTTCTTTGTACCTAACTGCACGTGATTGAAAATTGTGAGAAATCTGGGACTAATTTTCTCGATCTTTCAAAGTCATTGAGGACTCGAACACACTAGGAGAAAGTAACTGAAAAGGTAAACAGGATGATGCACGCCGGTTTAACACTTCAGGGCATTTGGTGATTGGATATATTTACACAAGAGCTTTATTATCAGACTATATATTCTCTCTATTCGAGGCTTGACCGACACTCGCTCCTGGATCGTCACTGATATCTATCGGCATCGATTGCTCGTCCATCGCCGAGATTTTCCATCTTTCGAGTATCGTCCAGTGATACGTTCGGTGCGTTGAATAATCTGTTTGCGCGAATACCTGTAGAATCTCGTAGTAAAGTCGTGCTAAAGAAACAAAGGAGTCAGCGGGGACGAGCAATCGTAGAGTTTTCCTCTCGAAGGTTTTCCTTTTCTTCTCAAAACAAAATATTGCCAGTCGAACGATCGCTTCCATGACGATGATCCTCGCTCGTATTAGTGTATTGTGTTCGTTAACGCCAAAGGTAAGCCGATCTCTCTCACTCTCTCCTCTCTCTATTCTATTCTATTCTATTCTATTCTATTCTATCTACCTCTCTTTCTCTCTTACTCTAACTCTTGCTCTTGCTCTGTCAAATCTTTCCCTGTCTTTCTGACTGTCTATCTCTGTCTACTCTTCCTCCCTTCCCTGTAATTTGATCTCTCTCCAAATTCAGCTTTGATAAAACTGGTTTGTAAAAGTTGTCACCGTCGTTGCTAATCAGTCGATCGACCGACCCCATGGGCTTGCGGTGTTTGGGTTGCCGATATCCAGGAAAAGGAGGCTGCCTCGTTAACATAAATCGCATGATCGTTGGGTATATCAGTACTCTCCGCATTATTATTTCTCTTGCGTCTCCTCTCGCTCTATCTCTCTCTTACTCTCTGTCTGTTCTATTCTATTATTTCTCTCTCTCTCTCTCTCTCTCTCTCTCTCTCTCTCTCTCTCTGTTTCTCTTTCTATCTATCCACTATACTCCTGGCTGCCTTTCACGCCACGGGCCAAAGTTTTGTGTCGTTTCTGTGCCTTCGCTCAAGGATTTTTGAAATTGTTTTTTACGTTTGTTACTACTTCTCCATTCCCCGAAAACGAACGCGACTTAGTGGTTCCACCTACAAAACCTGACGTAACGATGGGTGCTTCTCTGTATACATATATGTGTGGATCGGACCGTCTTGTGCTTCCAGCTGAAAGCTCCAGAAACACTGAAAGAGGCAAGAACGCGTCGACGAACCGATAGAACGTAGCCATGGTCGGCTTTCGAGACTGTGAAATTGTTGGTACACTTTCGTAATCCTATGAGAAGTTGCGCAAAACTAGGATTTGTTCGTTCTTTTAAAGTACATAGCACACGCATCGGGTCGTTACATGGTAGAGGTGAAGATCAACAATTTTACACGAGAATAAACACGAGGAAAAGGTGGAAAAATTAAATCGGCTGAATCGCTTGGATCGATCGATGCAGAACGAACCGTGGCTCCTCTTTCAAAGGTTTTTCACGCGTCTACGCGTACTCGGCGATAGCCGTGTCACCCTTAAACATTTCTATACCGTTGCGTGTTTCAAGAATATACTCTGGAGTCCCCAGGTGGCTGTTCCGCATCGAGCGATTCCAAATCCTCGACATTTCTTCCCATCTAGCTACGAGCTTGGTCGCTTGTTAAAAGTCGCTGAAGAAACGAGCTCTCGTTCGCGAAACGATACGCGGCACGAGAGAATCGTTGCTCGAAATCTGTACGCAGCGAAACGGTTTCCTGGTACGAATTCGATCGCATCGTTTCGTCGACGAAGCTTATCCTTGGAGCTGGATCGAATCTCTCTCGATTCCTCCCGTGTATATACTGTGTACATAGATGTGTACTTATATATCAACATCAACGTTTACCCTCGATACTTGGTAACTAATTATAGTTATCGGTATCGTAATTGCCGCTATCGTCATCGTTATCGGTATCGTTCCTACCATCCAAATCATTATTATACCTATCTCTCGTTATAGCGACTTTGGTATCTTTATTATTATTGTCATTATTAGAATTATTATTATTACTTTTATTACTATTACTACTAGTCCTGTTATTCTTACTATTACTAGTACTTGTCGTGTCATCGCAAAACCACCTAACGACCAGCATTATTATTAGGATAGCTAGGAATTTTTACTACCATTATACTATTTTTATCTACTGTCACAGCTGCCGCTACTACCTCTGTATTACTACTATTTACTATTTACTTACTATTTACCTACTGTTTTTTATCGCCACGATATCACCGCAAAAGGCACACCTTTGTACATTTTGGGCGTCATGACTTCTTGCAGTTTTTTATTCTTTACAGTCCTCTCACAATTTTATTCTGTAATGCGCTGCCTACCGCCGCTGCCTTCTACCACTCTGCGACTGGCAACTTTCTAACGGGTGCTGAGCGACTGACAAAAACGAATATGCAATCGAAAGTTGCTAAAAACGGGAAACGAAACGGTCCATTTCGTAAACTAACGGGAAGGACTAAGGGATAATCGTTGTTTCAACCCCCTCATGCTCGGGAGACTTTATACACGTTTGTGTTTTTCTTTTCACGCGACCGAGAAGAAACGCTCCCGGAATTTTCATCCGAGCGTTTCCTTGACATTTTTTTTTACAAACGGTCAGTTTTTCAACGTTTACGCGATGTCTCCGTGCATTAGGGTGTTTTATGCTTAAAGGTACTGACGAAAATGAAGCTTGAATCGTATTCAAAGTGCACGAAAGAGAAGGGAACACTAGTTATGCAATATGTTCGATGATACGCAGACTTCCCGATTGTTTCTACGCTTGGAAGAGATGGCAAAGTAACGTTCGATCGCGCAAAATCATCGAACATTGTTTCGGAAAATTTCCTGTCGATCTTATCTCGCGAGAATTCGACCCTCTCGCGTTACGGGTACTTTGAAAAAAGAACGAAAGACGAGCTCGTTGATTTTTTCTTCTTGTCCTTTTTTTCACGCTGCTTGAAAAACCGCACGGATCTTCTCTTTGCCGATAATGACCAGTTTTCACGATTCCTGCCGGTACACGCGCGCTCCGAGGTATACCGTTGCTCGCGAGGTTTATCGACGTAGATACGACTAACGTTGAATTCCAGTGGAACGTTCAGGACGAAAACTGGTCCGCTGTCGCTTCTCTGCGGCAGAGAGCACGCTGCATACAAAGTCGAGGCAAGGGAAGAGGAAAGCTAAAAACCAAAGGAAAAAAGAAAGAACGAAACTAACGTAAAGATATCTTATCCTTAATCGAGCCAAACTTTTTTTACTCTTTTTTACATCTGTCTCTGTCTCTTTCGCTCGCACTGTGTACATTCATATTTGTACATATATGTAGATATGCATACATATATAACGTGTGTATATATACTATGTTGTACGGTGTGGGGGTGCTTGGTACACTTTTTTCTAATCAATGGTGGATGGCAGGTGCCGGCCATCTCGCTAGCCTACGAGGCACCGGAGTCGGACATTATGAAACGGCAGCCCCGCGATCCTTACAGAGACAATCTTGTCAACCGAAGGTGGGTCCCCAACTACCCACCAGAGAAACAAAAACCTAGCGAATCCATGCACTCAACTTCCAAAGCCGCAGACCAAAAACCGCAGACTAAACCGCTCTCTGACACGTACACCTTTCATCGAGACCGTTACACTCATCTTTCTTTCTAACACCTACGCGGGTGGCCAAACATAATTCCCACTTTCTCTCTCTCTCTCTGTCTGTCTCTCGCGCTCGTCGGTACAGTTCTCCTTATCAAGATTACGTTGATTTCTCTTCGGTGGAGAAATTTGTCGCGAGTATGGATATTTTTTCTGTTTTCTTTAAATCGTTGCACGTTTGGCCGCTCCGACGACACGATACTCGAAGCATACATGCATACATCCATCCATACATAGATACATACATAGATACATACATACATACATACAGACAGACATACATATATAGGTGTGTGCACGCATATATGTATGCGCACAATGATTGTTACATTTGAAAAACAGAGTGTCTACTGATATATCGGAGTCATGAGTATTTCTTTCTTCACGGGTCGCATATCGAACGCGATCCGTCACCGTTTCTTTGATTATTCGCTTCGAATATGATTTTCTTTTGCACGCAACAGATTTTAAACGTGTTTCTCTGCCATTTCACTAAACGCACTTCCATCCGCACCACGATCGCGAACGGTCGTACAAAATTGCCAGTCAAAGTTTCGCGCGGTACGCGGAAAACGAACGAGAAAACCGCGAGACCCGCGGTAAAATCCGAGCCGTCCGACGAGAGACGAGTCAAAGATTGAAATTTACAGGAGCGTTCTCGGATACGTTTGATCGGCAAAGAAGTAGAGAAAAAAAGGAGGAAAGTGAAAAGCAAAAGAATAAGGCAGGCGTCTCGGTGGACACTCTGCATTACCAGACAGTAAACACATGTCTCTAGGAAACTAGTTGATTAGTATAGCACAGCAAGTACCTAATAGGAGAGTTACGATGTTGGGAATGCCGAATGCTTTAGCCACACTTAGAATCTCTCACACGGAACGATGATTAATACGCTACGACTTGATCGTTTCGCTTGGACTTTTACGTGTTTAGCCGTTGCACAGATCTGTCTGCGAAAATGATCGAGTTTCGACGGAAAAGAGAGAAAAAAATACCGATTAGAGAAGCAACGTGCCGAGCCGCTTTTAACAAAACGAAAAGATAAAACACCTCGTTAGAGATAGATTAGCAATGATGATAACATGCACGGCCTGACGATGCAGCGTTCAGCAAATAATTAACTCTACGCCGGACTCGATTAACCGACCGCTTGCTTCGAAACCGACGATATCCGTTTTTGATCGAATCTTCGCATCTCTATCCGCTCTTTTTCTCTCCATCAATCCTTGATCTTGCCAACGACTTCGCGTGCCTTCCACGCGGATCTGTCGATCTGTCGATCTGTCTCTGCTACGATTCTTCCCGATATACCATCCGATGCCTTCGGAAACCTAGAAAAAGAATGAAAATGCGACGCGCGACCAATCGCATGCACCGCCAAAGATCGAGTCGGTCCTGCCGGTCGACTCGTGGCCCCGAAACGCTCGCGACGTCTCGTCGAAAGCCAGCTCGACGATCTGCCCGCGGGATCGACTCGATGCCACTTAGCATTCGTGGGGATTAAGAAAATTAACCCGCTTCTGTGTTAGCTTGCGCCAAATCTCACGGTTCGACGGAACAAATTCGTACGCATGCCCACGAGTTTGTGCATGCGGAAAGCTCGAGTTATTTCTACGACGAGATAGTTGAACACATCGAAAGAGAGACACGTGCACCGTGAGAATTGGCAAATTAAGAGAAAATGTGTCTATGTGTCGTTCGCTGTGTGGCATGCCTCAGTGTGAAGAACCGATCGTTACCGCCTGCGTTCCGATTCGGTAAGTAATTTGCATTTAATCTATAAATGATAAAACTACGGCTTCCGTATTAACACCATCTTGGGCTACTAGAAGTAAACCAACGTAGATCAATTAGTGGCGTACACGACTGCTTTCCCCCGACCGTCGAGGAATATCGTTCAACGATCTGTCCGAGATCGATGCCTGGACAGATCGCCGCGTGGTATCGTTCTCTTCGATATCTTGGAACTTGGAAATAGACGTTCCCCCCGTCGAGTCGACCAAAGGGATTCCTCGAGGGTCGGAGTCGAACCGCAGAACCCATCGGGGCGAATCGACAGCCCGTTCCAACACGAGTTTCTGTCTCTAGGCTTATTTCGATGGCGTACGGACAGATCGGTATGATCCAGGCGGCAGCCGGTTTCTTCGTCTACTTCGTGATCATGGCTGAAAACGGCTTCCTGCCCTTGCATCTTTTCGGCATCCGAAAACAATGGGACTCCAAGGCTATCAACGATCTTACCGACAGCTACGGCCAGGAATGGGTAAGTATACGCCTGTGCATATGTATGTTGGACGGCGTAGCTCTCATTTAAACATTTTTTGCGGTTTCGCTCGACAGACCTACAGGGATCGTAAGACGTTAGAATTTACCTGCCACACGGCCTTCTTCGTCTCCATCGTGATCGTACAGTGGGCCGATCTGATCGTCTGCAAGACGCGACGCAACTCCATCGTCCATCAGGGAATGAGAAACTGGGCCCTAAACTTCGGTCTGGTGTTCGAGACCGCCCTCGCCGCGTTCCTAAGCTACACGCCCGGCATGGACAAGGGTCTTCGCATGTTCCCTCTCAAGTAAGTTGCCAGTTTCGCTATCCCGTAGCATAGGCCGACCGGTCCCCCGGGCCTCGCTGCGCGCAAAACCTGACTCTCGTTTGGTATTTCAGATTTGTCTGGTGGTTGCCCGCCATTCCCTTCATGTGCGCCATCTTCATCTACGACGAGACGAGACGATTTTATCTCCGCCGAAACCCAGGCGGCTGGCTCGAGCAAGAAACTTACTATTAGACGCAGAGAATAATAATCATACACGCAGAGCGCGCGCGCAAGAATAAGAGCGAGAGAAAAAGGGAGAGAATGATATGTGAGAGAGTGAGACGCATACCCACGCAGAAATACACCGAAAATAAAAAGTATATCACTCACGTTAAAACACACACATTTTACATGGGGCGTGCTACTGGGTCTATCCGTACTGTCGCAAGAGAAAACGAGTCATGGAATACGAACAGAGGGGGGTGTACAATTCGCCCGGGGTTTTGTGAGCCGAGCCGATTCGTCGAACGGACCACCGATACCGTCGAGTGTCTTGCAACGTTAAACGGAACAAAGGAGACGTGGTGCGTCGAGGGAGATGGGGACTTGCGAGCACTCTCGTCAAAGGAACGGACAGAAATGTGTCAAGTACAAAACAAAAAAGCTAAACACGATAATAAAGGATAACGTAAAAGGATAAAGGCGTTCGTCGTTCTGGCTCTGCGAGTTGCTTGCACGCGCGTGCCGGTGTAGTATTTAAATGGTCGTCGTTCGAAAAACATCGAAAGAATCGACGAGACGGGTTCTACGAGCAACGTCGTCGGGAAGATATCTCAAAGCTTCCCAGGTACACACCTAATAGCTCCGAGGGTTATAGGGATCGGTGCTGCCATCGGATTTTCGACGGAATACTGCGAGCATCGCTGGGGACGATCGAAACGAAGAAGTAAGTAGGGCCTAAACGAGCGCGATAGGGCGGGATCGTCGCGAGGTTCGTCGCGGAAGCAGTAACAAGCAGTAACAAGCGGTGGAATATCGGATACGAGCAGGACACCCGTCGAGCATTATTTACGTAGGAGAAGCGACGAACGAGCCGACAAGTCGAACGGATGACGCGCGCACGTCCGTATGAGTCGTCGTCGAGAGGAGGTTACGCGTGGATGATTCGCCGCCTCCGCCGCCGAAGTCGCCGCCGCCGCCGCTGCCGTCGCCGCTGCCGCCGCCGCCGCCGCCGCTGCCGCCGCCGCCGTAGGGAGATCAATGTCGATGGCGCATATTTACGTAGACGTCTTGTGATATCAAGAATTAATAAAAATTATTCATAAATATCCCGTTAAATAACGAACAAAAATCAGTACGTTAGATTGGCACGCCCTTGTTAAGAGTAAGGTAAACAAAATAAATAAGTAAAAAACGAACGAGAGAAAGGACCCCGGATAATAAATAAACATGAATAAAAAAAAGTAACCTGAAAAAAATGCGGTATAAATGTTAGACCGGTATAAAAGTATTTAAAAAACACACACACGCGTATATGACGAAATCGTAAAGGTTACTCGCAGTGGATTAACAGAGAGAGAGAGAGAGAGAGAGAGAGGAAAAAACATATTAAATAGACGTCTCGTGACACCAAGAATCTTCATAGAAACCTATTTAATTAATTATTAAATTAACAAGAGAAAACAGTACGCTAGATTGGCACGCCCTAGTTATCCACGATTGAGAGGAAGAAATAAAAAAGGACAAAAGACGAAGACGAAGACGAAGACGAAGACGAAGAAGAAAAAGAAAAAGAAGAAGATGGAGTTATAATTAATACCTAAATGGAATAAACAAAAAAAATAAATAAAAGCGCGTTCGCAGTATTCATTATTATTATTATTATAAATAATATCGTTCGGTTTGAGTCTTAATCCGAGTAGCTATCGAGGCCAGAAATCGCATCGCGTAGAATTCAGTAGTTGAGTCTCCGTACGAGGATCGCTACGCGAAGGGGAGGAAAACGGACGGGCGATGAAAAGGGGAAGAGGGTATCGAACGAGGAAGGGCGCATCGATGTTCGATCGTTCGCGAAAGTTGCGCGAGGTATTTACGCCTCGGTACCGCGGGTAGACAGAGAAGAGATTGGTTACGGGAACGAGCACGGGGAACCGAAAGCGGCGAATGGACAGTATATAAACAATTACCAACTAAAACACTACCAGCTGACGATGATACATAAGCTAATATAGAAACGAAAAAAAAACACACAAAAAAGAAAAAGAAAATACGTTATTTAATTAATGCGAGGGAATAGTAAAGAGCGGTGGACGTGGTTTTGAGAGGCTGGATGGTGGTGGACCGTGAGAGGACCGGCGGCATGCCACGATCCACCGAAACGGGACAAATGAGTTATGAAAATGTTATTCATTAAAAGAGGTAAATAGATGAAATACGAGAGTTTAAATGAGAGCTAAGAAACAAATAATGAATTAAACGCGCTCCCGGAGGACACGTTCTCAGAGGCGAAAACGATAGTCGAGGTAACAGGATTAAAAACGCTAGTAGAGGATGGTAACGACGTAGGAAAGCGCAGAGGTGAGAGGAGAATATAAAAACAAAAAAAAAACAGATGAGAGAAAAGTAACAATTCTTACTTAGGCGGAACTAAAAGTAAAAATAAAAAGGTATAAATTCATTCTCTTAGTTTTTCATAGGTTTAAAACGCCAGCGGGACAGCTCGCTATAAATCATTGACCCCCGAACGCAGAACGCCCTGTACCACCAACCTGCGGTCTTATCGTGTGTATGTGTGTGTCAGTGTCAAAACAACGCCCCTTCGATGAAAAAAAAAGCAAAAAAAAAATGATAAAAAGCATATGATAAACGGAGGTGACTTAAAATGCCTGCCACGCGACTTTTCGGGCCGGGACGTTACCGAGAAGTGGGCTCGTATCGAGGGTGCTTTCGCCCTTTTCGGGATGGAAAATTCTTCTCTTCGTTTTGGGCCGACGACGATAACGATATCAGCTTGAACGCTATCCCTGTAGCGGTGTGAACGTTGTTACGGAACAGACGTACGCGGCCGCACTTTCGAGGGAAAACTGTCGGAACGGAGCGCAGGTCGGCGTGTTCGTTGATGGATCGTCCATCATCGTAACGAATCATCTCGACTGATCGATCAGCGAACGAGCACGGACAAGCTACCGCGTTCCGCTTTACTTTTTCCACGCGAAACTAAACGGAACGAACGGTGACAAACGTTCACGTGGATAGAAATGACACTCGCTCGGCGACCCTGGCCCCAAAACTACCCTAAGTGTTCAATAATCGAGGTGTTCTCGAGGTGCCGTACACGCGTAACACGTTCTTCTTTCGCCGATCCCGCCTGATCTCGATGTTTCGATCTTCCATCTTTAACGACTAAACGAAAAGCAATGAGTGCACAAACTTCCTCAGCCTTTCCGATAAATTTTTCTCTGTTGTGCGCGCGAGGGGCTGAGCGAATCGTTCTGCCCGTTTACGAACACAAATTTCCAATGAAAAGGAACAGAAAAGAAACAAGAATCTAATGTGTCTCTCTCTGTATCAGGAACAATCATCGGTGAGATCGGCGAACATGTTAAATCTTTCGAATTCTTTTTCGAGACACGTGGATCGCCATTGTTTTCGCTTTAACCACGTCTTTAGGGATGAAGAAATTGAGCGGTGTACCGTCGCGTTGCTCGTCGAACTCGCAATACATGGATTAGTCCTCGATAATAGTACATGATTCTTTGAACGATACGAAAGATATATACATGAACGTCCCCGCTCTTCTTTCCGAAGGGAACACGCGAAATTCGATGAAAATCGTTAGTATCACAGGTGTTGGATAATGATAAAAGAAAATCTCGAGACGAGGAACTAAATACAACGTCATAAGTTCATTCCGTTTCCATGACGAGTCTTTTTGTTCTTTTGCTTTCGTATTACGAGACAATACGATGGCTCCGCGTGTTGGAAATCGATCATTCCTGTCACAACGAAGATGAGAGACCTAGAGAGAAAGATTGAGAGAGATAGAGAGCGCAAGCGAGCGAGAGAGAGAGAGAGAGAGAGGCGGGGAGAGAAAGGGAGCGAGAGAAAGAGAACGAGAGAACCGTGATGGGATATATTTCGAAGATTCGTTTATTTGGTGGAGATCGCCTTCGGTGGATCCCCGTGTTACGAGGTTTGAACGTGGACGAGAATGGAGGGAAAGAAAGTGATTGAAACGAGAGAGAGACAGAGAGAGAGAGAGAGAGAGAGAGAGAGTGTGTGTGATAAGGGAACGGTCGTAATATCCTGCAACGTCCGTTGGATAAGGGTAAATCGGAAGTGGACAAATGGATCCGTGGTTTGTCGACAGGGTGTTCCGTGCCCGGGGGCGTAGGAGCCCAAAAAAATGCTTTGCCGTCGTGCGCCTCTTTACTTTAGGCTAATAATTTAAATATTAATAATATAATAATAATAATTATAATATAATACATGTTACAATAAGATATTATTAGATGTAATTATTATATATGGTTTAGTCTAGATCGTGTTGTTGAAGAAAAAACAAAGTACGTATAAGCGAACAAAAAAAAATATGAAGTATGACGACGACGAGAGAAAGAGAGAGTAAAAATCAAGGAAAAGTGGCGGTGAGAGGATAACAAAAATTCGGTCTAAGACCACTATTTTGCGGCGGACTGAGCGGGACACGGACGAGAATCCGCTAAAACGTATTTTTTTTTTGCTTTTCGTACGTGATATAGAAATCTTTTCAGGCAGCAACTTCGCTATGACCTTCGACACGATACTCACGTTCAACAAGTCGCACCATTCGAACCGAGAATCACGCATAGAATATTTAGGTCCTCATCGAAAGACTACCATCTGTTTTCCCTGTTTTGCTGCGTTTTCGGCTACGCGGATAGATTTGCGGCCTTCACGATAATATAATCTCTTCATCTTCAACCCTCGAGCTCTGTTTTTGTTTCCTTCGTCCCTCAAGAATCACGAAAAGACGATCCTCGGCACGCGAGTCGCAAATCTCTTCGTGTTCTGCAAACGTGCATCTTCGATCGGCGTGAAATACACATAACGAACAGACAAACTCGTAAACTCGTTTTCCGGATGAATTTTAAGCGTACGAGCGGGAGAAAAAGAAGAAACGCGTGAATGTGGGGGAGAGAACGAGAATTTTTTAATTACAAGTTTTTCGCATTTCCTTTGCCGCGATCGAGTTCCAATTGGCACGACAAAATTTCGTATCGAAAATCAACCTAGAGCAACAAAACCGAGAGAACAATCGAGCAAACAAGTCACGCAAACGTGTATAACGTACCGTATATCATGCCAATACGTGTTAAAACGGTGTCACGAGAATTCTGTGGAAAACGTCGCCCCTGCACAGCCCGCCACACCACGACAGAATCATTGAATGATTAAAATATAAAACAAAAAATGAATGATGATTTATTAATATTGTACATATTTTAAATAATTGAAGACGGACAAACAGATCGCGCGTGAATGGTGACCCACGAGAAGGCGCTCCGCTTGAGAGGACCGCCTTTTGGGCACGGGTCCCTTGTACTCTTTTCTGTTCTTCGTTTTAGCGCCGCGTATATATATATATATATATATATATATATAGATCGAGTATATATATATATGTACATGTATGTATATATAACGAGTATATATATATACATACACACCCACCCACCCACCCACCCACTCACCCACACAAACAGCTACACTCCACACATATACACACATCACACGACGGAACACCTGCGAGAACATAGAGAACACACATATTAACACGCTCAGAAAATAAAACGTACACCGCTCTACCAACTATCTCTTCTGATTGACGATTCCTTTGATATTGATTATTCTATAAGTTCTGTTTTCACACATGAAATACATTAAGGAAGAAACGAGAGACATTGTCCAACCCAAGTGTCATTACTTTTGATGTTAAATAAAAAATACATAATTAATAAAACACTCTTTATCCTATCTCCCTGATTGATACTTCTGTGAAATACCAATTGCGAGTTTTAGGTATCGATATTTAAGTAGAAAAAAGCAGAGCTTCGTTTTATTGTCGTAATATTTATTACGCTTATGTACACCTGTATATTATTCCAGCCATGTTTAATTCATATAAATTTTAATTTCGTGTAAGTTCAATGGTGTTCTCATTCAACATCCGATGTCGCGAGTTTTGCTCGATCCTTGGACATGTTTTTCTTGCGTAATCTTTGAATGTGCTTCTTCAGTTTGCCCGAATTCTTCAGTTCCTCGTATTGAGAAACCAAGTCCAAAACTTTCTTCTCGGCTGCAACAAAAAATACATATTAGCTTTGAACGTCGAGCGATGATTACGATACTTTGTAACCGTGCTCACATTTTTTCTTAAAGCTAGGCTTTTCTCCACGCTTAATTGATTCTACTATCTCCTTCTTTTCTTGACTCTCTTTCTCTTTCTTTTTACTTCGCCTCTTCTCTTCGCGCAACTGATTCTCCAGCCTTTCCATTAGATATTTGATTTTCTTTATCATTTTAGGGTCCTCTGTTTTCTTCAGTTCCCCTTTCAATGCCTCCAAATCATTTTCCTTCATTTTATTCAGAAATCCATACGCTTGCTTGAATACTTTTTCGTTATATGTACCACACAAGCTATCGAATCTAGGATCTCTTGGCATGTGCTTCTTTACATGTACTATCTCCCTGAATCGTGCGACTGGCTTTTTCGCAGACGTTTCTCGTGGTCTGTTTTTGTTCTCCCTCTTAAAATTCAGCTTCTTCAGTTTTCTTGGACCGAACAGAGCCTGGTTGTATACCTTCGTTCCAAGTTTTTCCTTAAGCTTTTGCAGGTCTTCGAAACTCATATTTGAGAGTTCCGTGCGAATTTGACACTAAAACAAAAGACAAGGTACGTCAATCTAATTCCTGCATTACCAATTATAAAAGAATGACTTTACACGCAATGTAAACATAACCCTTAACGTTACCAGAATCTATATATGACTTAAATTAACATGGAACCCGAATAGATATAAATTCTACGATAACTTACTTCATCCTTATCCTCTGAAAGAAGCGCATCCTCCTCGTCGCTCATGTTAAGTCTCGTAAAGTAACTTGAAAACTTTGCGAATATCCTGTCTGTTCACAATACACCGTGGAGGCGGCCATATTGCATTTAATGTCCACGGATCACAAGCGTTGCACGCACACGACGACACAGCGACCATTCCAGCGCTATAGACTCTATAATTTCGTGTGTCACATACCCCAGCTAAAATTACATGAGAATACAAACTAACGTAAGAAATATTCATACTGTCAGCACAGAGATGCGCGCTTACTGTGGTGGGGTTTACTACATATTTTGAATAAAATTTATTTTACATCGAACACCAAAGGTAACATTATTAATACGCACAAACTATAGCTTCTATACCCTCGGTCATCCTAGATTCGAACCCAAAATGGTAACGTTGCTACTCTTCACGACGGTAACATTGTTAATACGCACAGACTATAGCTTCTCTACCCACAGTCATCCTAGACTCGAACCCAAAATGGTAACGTAGCTACTCTTCACGACGGTAACATTGTTAATACGCACAGACTATAGCTTCTCTACCCTCAGTCATCCTAGACTCGAACCCATAATGGTAACGTTGCTACCCTTCACAATGGTAACTTTATTAATACGCACAGACTATAACTTCTACACCCTGTCATCCTAGATTCGAACCGATAATGGTAACGTTGATACCCTTCACAAATAAACTTTAAAGGAAATACTTAAACAAAATTTTACATAATATATGAAATTCAATGTTGCTATGTAGGGTGTCTCAAGGTTTCCATATATGACGAGTTAGTGTCCCTTGGAAAAAGGCAGGTATATCGACTACCTGCTATTACGGGTCCCATCCTCCGCCTCTCAAACGAAAGGTAAATCAATTAGGTAGTAATAATCCCCACTAATAATCCCCACTGGGAGACGTGAGTATTATTAGTAGATACTACCGGTGGATCGGACATCTGCTCAGTTGCTTTCGAGTCATTGTTTAAGAACGTTGTCGGGTAAGTTTCCGCGGACGGGTTGTTTGATTACGATACAGACGCGAATTCTTCGGTCGAGTGATTGTAAGTAACAGGAGAGTTTTCACTCTACGGGAGGTTCGAGAAATAATTATGCAACAACTTTAACGTGTACTTTTCAACGGCATTCGTTTATTCAATTTATCCATAACTAGATACGTACGTTACACAAGTAAGTAAAATACATTTGCATTTATTTAACGATGCAAACTCAGAGTGCGGCACGTGTTGGTACATACCTCTTTCCCACTGGGAGGAGTGGGGATTATTAGTAGATACTACCGGTGGATCGGACATCTGCTCAGTTGTTTTCGACTCATTGTTTAAGAACGTTGTCGGGTAAGTTTCCGCGGACGGGTTGTTTGATTACGAAACAGACGCGAATTCTTCGGTCGAGTGATTGTAAGCAACAGTAGAGTTTTCATTATACGGGAGGGTCAACAAATAAATATGCAACAACATTAACGTGTACTTTTCAACCGCATTCGTTTATTCAATTTATCCATAACTACATACGTACATTACACAGGTAATTAAAATACATTTGCATTTATTTAACAATGTAAACTCAGAGTGGGGCACATGGTGGTACCTCCTCGCGGTGTGCCCTGGGAGGACCTTGACGTCTCGCCCCCCTTTAACCGGGGGGGTTGGACGACGGGGTCCTGCTAACACCACCAAGGCGTAGGGAAGTTGGCGTGCCCATCGCCCAAGGAATTCATTCCTTGCAATAGCCAATTCGTTCCAGGGTGTGAGCGCCGTACACTGGAATGAATTTAGGCAGTGTCCCTTTTGTGACACTGCGCGGTTTACGGCCTCTTCGGGAGAATTGGGCGCTCTCTCGTCGCATCAAGCCTGGAGACTTTGTCTTCTCTTCGGGGATGGCAGTCCCGGTGTTCGTCACCGATGATAGTCATTCTCGAAGAGCGGGAAATGTCTTCGCCTCGTACATGGGGCACGTGGTGGTACCTCCTCGCGGTGTGCCCTGGGAGGACCTTGACGTCTGGCCCCCCTTTCACCGGGGGGGTTGGACGATGGGGTCCTGCTAACACCACCGGGTTGCGGAGACCGCTCCGGCCCAGTTGGGTCGGTCTTCCGGCTCTCCCGTCCGCGGGGACCCTCCGGGGACCTTTCCCTTCCTCCCGCGGGGGATGGCGGGCCACGGTGGGGGGTCACCAACCTCTCACTGTTGGTCATCCCGAGGAGAAGGTGGAGGGGCCTGGGGAGTCGGACGAGCACGGCTGGGGCTTTATTGCGCTCCAGCCGAACTCGGACGGCTTCCGCGAGCCCCCGCCACCCTTCCCCGAAGTACGGGATCTCTTCGGGGACGGGTGGTGGGTGCTCGAGGGGTGTCCGAGCACGGGGGGACATGGGGGGCGCCTTCTGGCATCCCGGGGCCCCAGGGATGCATGGGTGGGTCCAACAGAAGGCGAACCTCGTGGCCTCCCGTGCTTGAGCACTCCCAGGTTCCCTTCCCCTTCCCTTGTGGGTGATGCAGCAGTGAGGGGGGTGGCTCGCTTGCCTGGTCAGCCGCCCTCGACGTGGAGGCAAGGGGGAGCCCTGGAGACCCCAAGGATGGGGAGCCGGGGGCCGGCTTGGCTGGTCGGTTCGGTTTTCGCAACCCATGGGGGGCGGGGGGACTCGGGGGTGGTGAGAGCCACAGCCGGAGTCCTTTGGGGCCGGGGGCCCGGGGGCTCCCGGAGGACCGAGGTCCTCCGGGAGCACCGGGGTCCCCGTCTCCGGAGGTGGCTCTCTCCACTCCCCGGGTCGGGGGGCGGATAGGCCCCCCGGCCCGGGGTTGGGACTCACTCGAAATTGGGAGAGGGACCCAACCCACGTCGGTTGTTTTCATGATTTGAACGGACGTAGTGCCCCCCTGCTCTGAACTTCCTCTCTTCAGGGACGGCTACCCCTGGTGTGAGTGCCCCTGTCCCCCCACCAGTGGTGGTCATCCCTAAAGAGCGGGAGGAATCAGTCCGGGGAGTGAGGCCCCCAGGCCTCTTCCTCCCGCTCTTCTAAGATGACCACCACCGATGGGGGGGACGGGCACTCTCACCAGGGGTAGCCATCCCCGAAGAGAGGAAGGAGGCGGCCCGGAAGATGTCCAAGTCAAGTAGGAGGCAAGCCCCCTACCGTGCTTGGGCATCTCCCAAGCCTCTCCTTCCACTCTTCAAAGATGACTACCCAAGGTGAGGGACCGGGTGCCCCCGCACCGTGGTCGTCATCCTCGAAGAGAGGACGAAGACTGTCCGCCCCAGCAGAGCCGGGGTAAGGCACGATCACGACGAGAGAGCGCCACTTCTCTCGTGAGGCCGTATTCCGCACAGTGTCACAAAAGGGACACTGCCAAAATTCACTCCAGCGCACGGCGCTCACGCGCTGGAACGAATTGGCTATTGCAGGGAATCAATTCCCTGGGCGATGGGCACGCCAACTTCCCTACGCCTTGGTGGTGTTAGCAGGACCCCATCGTCCAACCCCCCCGGTGAAAGGGGGGCCAGACGTCAAGGTCCTCCCAGGGCACACCGCGAGGAGGTACCACCACGTGCCCCATGTACGAGGCGAAGACATTTCCCGCTCTTCGAGAATGACTATCATCGGTGACGAACACCGGGACTGCCATCCCCGAAGAGAAGACAAAGTCTCCAGGCTTGATGCGACGAGAGAGCGCCCAATTCTCTCGAAGAGGCCGTAAACCGCGCAGTGTCACAAAAGGGACACTGCCTAAATTCATTCCAGTGTACGGCGCTCACACCCTGGAACGAATTGGCTATTGCAAGGAATGAATTCCTTGGGCGATGGGCACGCCAACTTCCCTACGCCTTGGTGGTGTTAGCAGGACCCCGTCGTCCAACCCCCCCGGTTAAAGGGGGGCGAGACGTCAAGGTCCTCCCAGGGCACACCGCGAGGAGGTACCACCATGTGCCCCACTCTGAGTTTACATTGTTAAATAAATGCAAATGTATTTTAGTTACCTGTGTAATGTACGTATGTAGTTATGGATAAATTGAATAAACGAATGCGGTTGAAAAGTACACGTTAATGTTGTTGCATATTTATTTGTTGACCCTCCCGTATAATGAAAACTCTACTGTGGCTTACAATCACTCGACCGAAGAATTCGCGTCTGTATCGTAATCAAACAACCCGTCCGCGGAAACTTACCCGACAACGTTCTTAAACAATGACTCGAAAACAACTGAGCAGATGTCCGATCCACCGGTAGTATCTACTAATAATGCTCACGTCTCCCAGTGAGGATTATTAGTGGGGATTATTACTACCTAATTGATTTACCTTTCGTTTGAGAGGTGGAGGATGGGACCCGTAATAGCAGGTAGTCGATATACCTGCCTTTTTCCAAGGGACACTAACTCGTCATATATGGAAACCTTCAGACACCCTACATAGCAACATTGAATTTCATATATTATGTAAAATTTTTGTTAATTATTTCCTTTAAAGTTTATTTGTGAAGGGTATCAACGTTACCATTATCGGTTCGAATCTAGGATGACAGGGTGTAGAAGTTATAGTCTGTGCGTATTAATAATGTTACCATTGTGAAGGGTAGCAACGTTACTATTATGGGTTCGAATCTAGGATGACAGGGTGTAGAAGTTATAGTCTGTGCGTATTAATAATGTTACCATTGTGAAGGGTAGCAACGTTACCATTATGGGTTCGAGTCTAGGATGACTGAGGGTAGAGAAGCTATAGTCTGTGCGTATTAACAATGTTACCGTCGTGAAGAGTAGCTACGTTACCATTTTTGGTTCGAGTCTAGGATGACTGAGGGTAGAGAAGCTATAGTCTGTGCGTATTAACAATGTTACCGTCGTGAAGAGTAGCAACGTTACCATTTTGGGTTCGAGTCTAGGATGACCGAGGGTATAGAAGCTATAGTCTGTGCGTATTAATAATGTTACCATTGAGAAGGGTAGCAACGTTACCATTTTGGGTGCGAGTCTAGGATGACCGAGAGTATAGAAGCTATAGTCTGTGCGTATTAATAATATTACTTAATTTTAAGGAATTACTTAAATTATACCACAGACCACCCATAAGAGTAGACAGGACACGCTGTGCAAATTTTACAGATAGCGAGCTGAAACTTGTGCCATTGATTTAGTTAGGAAATTCTACGCCAGAACTATGTATAATAGTTGCACTTTTCGAAAATTTCAATTTCCACGAAAATGTGAAGGCTATAGTTCAGGATTTTTCGCGGTCAGATTTTGGTGCTCAATGCCGTACCAAGTACCGTTCTAGGGGCGCAACATTGGTGGTGCCGTAATCTGTCTTTTCGCAAGCGAAAGACGCTTATATCTCGCAAAATATAACCTAGCACCTATTTTTGTTGCAAATTTAAACTCGGTGACAGAATACAAATTTCCAGAACAAAGATTATCGCAAACTACACATGTATGTAAAGTGAATTTGACAAAGTAACTTTTTCCATAAGCAACAACAATGGCAGCGCTGTGTGGACTTATAAGCCGAGTAGGGAAAAGTATGCTATTGCCGGTGCATAGCAAAAGTATATCACTATCTGCTACGACACGCTTAAAAGAAAGTGAGCGAAATATAATATATATAAAAGTTTCTACGCAAATCACGTTATTGTTGTTAGTGATTGAATGATTTGCTGTATATAACCTATGAGAGAGCTACAATAGTTTGTCTGGAATTATATTCTTCATTTTATTTTACAGTCATCGAGAAAAAGGAAGGCAATACTTTAACTGTAGAAGCAGTTATACGGCAAGATGAGAATGATAAAAGACTTTTGAAGCCTAAGAATGGTGCTTGTACTATATGTTCGGCGGGTATTGATGTTAAGCACACTGTAAGAGTTTTATGTTTCTAGTATGTTAGATTTCTCATGCTCCTCATTTTTCTCCAATAATTCTGGTTCGAATAATCGTTTATAGGATGTCCTTATTCTGAGTCAGTTTCTCAGATCCGATGGTTGCATGTTACCACGTAGGATAACAGGTCTCTGTAACGTACAGCAAAAAAGGATCGGTATTATGGTTACCATGGCTCAGAAAGCTGGTTAGTAAAACTTATAATATCTCCTAGATGTGTTAAATGCCTACAAGACCGCTAAGTAGTTATAGAAACAATTGATTTTAGGATTAATGCCAAATATAAATCCAGCAAACAGCAAAAAAGATCCGAAGAGAAGAAGGGACTGGAAGAAATTCAATACCTACTTCGATGAAACTACCATTAGAAATAAATATAAGTAACCTGTACGCAGTATAATAAAACTTTGTTAATGTTGAATGATTTTAATAAAACTTGTACAAATATAGTAAGCACCTTTTTCGTAATATTCTATTAAAGGCTACACCGACACTACACGGCCCTGGGGGTTTCGAAAGATTTTGTGTCGGACCGTGTCCGTTAGACTGATGCAGACGTAGGTTAGGCGTCATGTTTAAGCGCAAGTTGATAAATACTTCTTGGTGCAAATTACAGAAGCGACACGTGCAAAACGTCGCTCACGCGAAAGGCTTAAAAAATGAACATTCTGAGATCACAAAAATACGGAATATTGGTATCCTGGCGCACATTGATGCCGGTATGTATAGTTTTTATATACGTTTTGATATAACCTATGAACGATTATATTTTTATTATTCGTAATAAATTTCTAACCGATCGTTCAGGGAAAACAACTACAACGGAAAGGATGTTGTATTATTCCGGTTTAATTAAAAGTATGGGAGAGGTTCACCATGGAAATACGGTAACCGATTACATGGACCAGGAGCGTCAGCGTGGAATTACAATAACTTCTGCATCTGTTACATTTCCATGGAAGAATTATCAGATAAATTTAATCGACACTCCTGGTCATATAGACTTTACCATGGAGGTGGAACAAGCTTTGAGGGTATTAGACGGGGCTGTAGTCATACTGGATGGTACAGCAGGTGTAGAGGCACAAACGGTAACAGTTTGTAGACAGGTGGAGAAATACGATATTCCCAAAATAGTTTACGTGAATAAAATGGATAGACCGGATGGTGATTTCGATATGAGTCTAAAATCTATCGAAACGAAGCTTAACTTGGAAGTATTACCTATCCAATTTCCAATTAAAAATGAAGGAAACTTAGATGGTTTGGTGGATGTGTTGACTTTAGAAAAATTAATGTACAACCAAAAAGATAAGGGTATGAATTATACCAGAGTAAAATTATCAGAAAGCAAAGACAAACATTTATGGGAAATTGCCAACGAGAGACGTATAAATTTAATCGACAAGCTTTCTAATATGGATGATAAATTAGCTAATATAATTATAGAACAAGAGACTATGGACAATATTTCTGCGGACTGTTTGGTAGATTCGCTACAGACAGCTACTTTAAAGAGGAAAGGTGTCCCTGTCCTGTTAGGTAGTTCTTACAAAAACATGGGTGTTCAACCGCTAATGGACAGCATGCTACTCTATTTACCATCGCCTAATCAGAATCAATATTCCCGATACTACAATGGTTTTGGAAACGATCTATCTGCCAAAGTATTTAAAATTGTACACGATAAAAACAAAGGGCCGATCACCTTCTTTCGAATCTATTCTGGCGTGGTGAAAAAGCGTGAGAGAATATACAACGTGCAGCGCGAAACGTCCGAACAAATTGGCAAACTGTACGTCGTTTGTGCGGACGATTTCGAGGAAATTAATTCTGCTGGTCCTGGTAACATTATTGCGGCGACAGGACTAAGGAGCACCGTAACGGGGGACCTACTAGCTTCTAGCCCATCGGCGGCTGGTCGCGCGAGAACGCTGATGGAACGTCAAAAGAACATATCACCCGAGGTGGTGGAAAATCTTTTCGCGCCTGGGTCGAGAATTCTGGAACCCGTATTCTTCTGCTCGATAGAACCACCGTCGTTGGCCTCGCAACGCTTGCTGGATACCGCGTTGCAAGAACTCGAAAGGGAGGATCCAAGTCTAAGAGTAACTCAAGACACCGAGAACGGTCAGACTATACTCGGAGGAATGGGCGAGTTGCATATAGAAATCATTAAGGAGAGGATTCGATCGGAATACAAGATCGACGCAGATATCGGTCCTCTACAAATCGGCTACAGGGAAACTATACGAAACATGGTGAAAGACACTTACGTTTTCGATCAAACGATAGGGAGCAAGACGCAAAAAGTTACGGTAACGATGTCGCTGATACCGAACTACAATGGAAAGGAAATTTTGTTGCTCGATAGGTCGGCGGAAAGCGCGCAGAACATCGATAGTATATCGCCAAAAGTGATGCAAATGATAAAAAACGGTTTGACGAATGTACTTTTGCATGGACCGAAACTGTGTTTTCCGGTGAAAGACGTGGGGGTGAAGTTGCATTGGCTGGACGTGGCGCACGGGACGACGTTGAACGGTGTCTCTGCTGCCGTCTCGCACTGCGTCAGAAAGGTAATACATTCCATCGAAGCTGCGATACGATCCTTCTAGCTAACGACGGTCTCACTGTCGTTTCGTTTAATAGTTTCGGCATGCTTTTTCGTTTGCCCCTGTGGCTTTCCTCTTCCCCCGGTAGATTTGATCTGAGACAGTAGGAGCAAAGATCGCGGCTTATTATTCGCGATTGAGTTGTTCAGGTTTGCCGAAGGATTTTTCACGTCCGCGTTGTTCACCAAGTCTTCCTTATGCGGGGAATATCTCTCGTTCCAATTTTCTTCTATATTTTTCATAAACCTTTCCTCCTTTTGCTTCGTGTCCATAGATACGTACATATCCGTGAACGTACGAAGGATATTGATCTTCTTCAGAGCATCTTCGGAGACGATGTTCGACGTAAAAGTTTTCTGCTGATCCGTCGCGTACTTTGGAAAAGCGTACGGTTTCACTTTTGCCTGTTGCTTAAACTCTAAAGCGTAAGGCAACTTTGTGCGTTGTCTATCGAAGAAATCGTTGATCAACATCTCGTTCTTGATTTGTAGGCTTCGTAGGAAGTTCTTGTCGATTTTTCTGGCTTTCTCGGTCTTTGTATCTTTCGCGTTACTTCGTTTCGTCTCCTCACCGTTCAGACTCTCCTCGCTTGTCCGTTTCGCTGGAGCATTGTTCTCCCTGATTCTGCTCTTGCTCTTTTTACTGGTTTGCGTAGACCTTTCTACCCCGTTGACGCCCCATTTCAGCATATAGAAATCGAGAAATCCGTGATACAACTTCGGATCGATTTCGAGATTCTCGTAATGCTTGTCGATGAAGTAAACGCGGCGCAAACGACAATTCCCACAGATTTCCAGCCGTTGCGTCGCGCTGTATTGCCGTTTGAACGCGGCCTGCGTTAAATTCGATAGATTCAACTCTAATTTGTTCCAACCGGATTCCAACTTTACTTTCACACGACAAATCACGTCCCTGAAGTTATGCTTTTCAAAGTCCGCGTTTGAAAATTGGAAATGGTGAAGACAGTTCTGAGTATCTACTACCTACAAACGATATTTCAGATAACGGTAATCGTAGCAATGCCGTATAACGAATGACCCTGCCAAAGTCGTTGACGTGTTCTCACCTGCACCTGTACGCGGCACTGCAGGTTCAAGTTTTTCACCACGATTACGAGAATAGGTAATTCGATGTTTAGGAACTGAGACGAATCGGACGGGCACAATATAGAGGTACCGTAACCGTGTGGTTGTTCAAAGTCTTGTATCTCAATAACCTGTCGATTATTTTGTAGACAGCTTAATGGGAAAGATGGATTTTAAGAGAATCCTTATCTAACTATCGCGTACGTACATTTTCTATCAGGTCCGAATCTAAAATCTTCCGAATCCGACCAGACTGCGACTGCCTCTTGCTCCAATATTCTAGCGGCTTATCGCTAATGCTGTATAACAAGGATAAATATCCACCAACCATTAAATTAACAAAGAATTTTACTCAATTATCAAACCACATACGCGTATGTACACTTTTCGATTTACATTTTTCGTTTCGATTGTTTCCCGACCGATCAACCGACCAACCGACCGACCGACCGACCGACAAAGTCGTTTACGCGAACGAGACGCACTTCAATGCGACGAACGTAACTGTGTTCTCTCTTCGATTTAATCGATCAACAGTCAACCTAATATACGTATATGTATGTTTAGTTGATGCAAGACGCGACTGTTTTGCTGCTGGAACCGATTATGGATCTTGAGATCATCGCGCCAGAGGAATACGTTCCTGTCGTTCTCGCGGACCTTTCGAAAAAAGGAGCTGAAGTGCGGCACATCGATGTCCGCGGACGAAACAAGGTAACGTTTCAACTACCGTGTCATTTGGAAACCCTACGCATCGAAGCACCGATCGATTTGTTCAATTTTAATATTTTCCACCAGGTAATCGAATCGTTCGCACCGCTGTCCGAATTGCTAGGATATGCGACGAGTCTGAGAATAATCACGTCGGGCAACGCAACGTTCTCACTAAAGTTTAGCCACTACCAAGAAATGGACGCCACGCGGGAAGCGGAAGCCATCAAAAAAACCACTGGATTCGTTTAAACTGTTACCTAATTTATTACAAATTTAGCTTAATAAACTATCGGACAAAATAAAACGGACGAATGCCTAATTGAATTCGTTAGAGATCTTTACCAAAGAATCGAGGAAAATAATACGCAAAACATGGACGCTACGGTGAATCGAAACGATGTAATTATTATTTCCCGTTATTACAATTTCATTATTTTTTATTGATTCAATCTAATCAAAATATATTGCAGCATTATCAATGGTGCGTTACAATCTTCTTATACGATCATCGATCGCGGCCGTTAGTTACGAAACTTGGAAGCCGTTCGAAATCGAGGCAAACCGTCAAACAAGTTGGTGGAACGCTAATAAGTCTTATCGTAGCTCGCTAAGGCTCGTAACTAGCATCCGCGGTATAAATATATTAATATTGCTTAAGATCATGCAAAAAGGTCATACATAGTAAAATATATGTATGTGTACATATTATATGTTTGGAGGGATTAAATGTTATGCGGTATCGATTTGCGACGTACAACAACAACGTTAGTTGCAACGTGCGAAGGTTCTCATATACGTATAAAGCGGCTTTTACGAATGAAAAGCAATTAAGTTCAGAGACTCCTCCTCTTCGAACGTATCTAAATCGATTGGCTACGTTCCTCGAATGGAACATACGACAGTTTTGTTTCGCAATAAAGCCGCTCCAATAGTACCCTTTTCAAGTGTGCAATGTCATCGATGTTAGGCATGATTTTAACAAACGACATGCTTCCTTATTCTACTTAATAGTTTTGAGCTAAAATGGATTGCCTTAAGTGTTCTCCTATGATTCCTTCGTTCGGTGTATAATTATAGTATAAAATTTCCTCCTTTATTTCAACTTCTTAGAAAAAATGACAATCTTGTACTCGTTACTCCTATAATTTGTTTTTCGTTTAGATTACGAGTTAAATATAATTATATCACTTGCGCGCAGATACTTTGCTCTCCTTCTCTATCTGCGTTTCTTTCAAATATGATCCAAAATACTTGGCGCTGTTCCGTACGTCTTTCTTACGTACGATGGTTACGCCTCTAACAGACAACGAGAGAATCGTTCTTCGTAAGCCTTCGTACAAATCAAGATCATATTCGCGGATGCAAATATCAAGACAAGTTGCACGGATCGATGTAGTCGCGATAATCCGTTAAAAGCGCAATACTGAGAATCTGTCTATCGGGCCGACTGTTCTCGCAATGTTACCAATAGTTACCAAAGGTTACCACCGAGTAGCCACCGGTGTTTGAGACCGTTCCTTTCGGATCGTCGTATCGTACAAACGTATACATGCGTGATCGTTAATCGACAATGCGACGACAAAATTTTATTTGGTTTTTCTTATTACAAACAACAAAATCAGACTCGTACAACGCTTGTCGACAAATTTCCAAGTGCCAGAGAAGCAACGAACGCGTATTTCCGTGGAGCTAATCGTTCCACATCATGGAAAAAGATTGCGACGCGGTTCCATCGATGAGAAAATTCGTTGCAGAGGGACATATATCGTAATACTGCCCAGCAAGATCAAAAGTCGATTCGTATGGCAACTCGTGACGTAGATAAAGAAAATAATAAATTCAGGCTTTCGTTCGCGGCGTCATGGTTGTCCTGTACAGATTTAACAATCGTTGAGAAACAATTTAATATAAAAGGCGACTTCATTCAGGATCGTCTTCGTTCGATCCATACTCGATGTCTTCTTGGCGTCACAAACTCACGAGTTTCGGTGGATTTGCATCCGGGGAGCTGAGGTCGACGGCAGACAGATTGTTTCTCTGCTGCGTCGAGCAGGATGGTATCAGGGGCGTAGATACCGGGGTCAGACCGGTGCCGCCTTCCATGAGGGATTCAAAGTTAAACGGTATACCGCTGGTCGGGGTCGTGATCGGCATCCCTGCCACGTCCAGCGAGGGTTTCATGAAAGACGGCGTCTCGACGGTCTTGAACGTAAGCGAATCCGGTCTCTCTTTTGGCTCCGCAAAGATCGATAAGGAATTTGGTCTGTTATTATTGTCGAAGCCAACCGGCAGGGAGTTCGGTCTGTTCGGTCTCGCGGCGTTCACCGAGTCGCGTTTCGCGCTCTCGCCGAATTGATCCTCGGCCGGAAGATCGGGCTTTATCACGGGCTTCACGTCCGGAGGAGACGAGGAACGAAGTCGGCAAACTGCTCTGTGGGCTTCTAGAATAAATTCTAGCTCGTCTTTGGCCTGTTGTAGCTGATGAATTTCTTCCTGCAGGCTCTGTTTCTTTTGTTCCAAGCCCTCGGTTTCCTGAAACAATCGACCCTGTTAGATCGCGGATCCCTTAGACGTAAAACGGAGCGGCGTTGTGTCGCGTCGCTACCTACCTCTAGCAGGGCATTGGTGTGATCCATCCGTCGCTTGCGGCATCTGGCTGCGGCCATTTTATTCCTCTCCCTGCGGATTTGTCGTCGTTCCTCCTCCTCGGGGCTCATCCCGATCGTCCTGGTGGGCCTCCTGCCGCCCATGTTGCGTCTCGCCGGCTGCTGCGGCTGTGTCTGCTGGCTGTCGACGAGGGTGGCGGTGCCCGCCGGTGCGGTGTGGTGAGCCGCCGCTGCCGCTGCCGCCGCCGCCGCCGCCGCGGCCGCCGTGGTGTTCTGCGTCTGTGCCGGGGTCGGTTGCGACGGTTCGACCAGCGGCGGCACGAACCCGGCTTCGCGGCTGTGCGACGCCGACTCGCTCGTCAGCTCCAGGAAGGTCTGCTCGATACTGCGGAGCGTCGTCGGTGTCAGCGTCGGCGTCGTTCTGGTCGGCACCCCACTGTGTAAGCCGTCCAGGGATACCAGCTGCAAACAGGCAAACAGATACCGCGTTAGTCCTCGGCTCCGAACTTGGACGACTTCCGATTCGATTCGAAGAGATCTCTTAGCGTTCGCGCCTCGTCTACGATTACCCGCTATCGATTTCATTCCGATAGAGGCTCGATTTTTCTTTTTTGCAAATCGTCTAGCTAACGTTACCGACGATTTCGCGGTCTTTTCCGAGTTTCGTAGGACGGTGAACGAACGTTGCGCAACCGGATGACGTTGCAAATAACGCGAGTGTGTCAGGTGCAGAGATAACGGGGCTAGGAAAGAAATGCTTTTTCGCGTGCAACCGCGAAACACGATCGAGCGATCGTCTCCAAAGGCATCTCGCATCGAGGGTAACAAGTACGATTGGACGACGATTAAACAAAGTTCGACGGAGTCTGCCACCCATTCGAGTCAGCCAGCGTCGCGCGACAAAAACCCGAGGAAAAAGAAATTACCATCTACCCGGAGACTATACGTACGAATCTGTTTCTCCGTGGACGCGTTATCGCTTCCTTTTCACCTCGATATCAGACAGCTAATCCACCGAGACGTCTCGATAAAAATATCCGTGATCCAATAGCCGATAAGCGCTATCGCGCGAACCAGATAGATCGTTTAGGGTTACGTTTCAAGGTATGTATACGGGTATCGTCATCGCTAAAATTACAACGAATCTTCCGACGTTCTCGATACCGTCATCCCCGATTTCCATCTAGGAGCTCTTAATCTCGGGTAATCGCATTAGCAGGTTGTTAATAACGATTTTAAACGACGTAAAATCCAAACGATCAATTTTGTCGTTTCAGCCTATACATCGAAACACACTCGAACAATTTCGATGCTTCGACTTGATATGCATCGAACATAAAGTCGCTAGCTGTCCGAGGAACGCGAATATCGCGAATTCCGTGCCGCGAGGCTCGGCGAACGATCGTTGTCATGCATCGATCGATCGTCGCGTCGGCAATCGCGAGAAACCTCCATCTAACGACGATGATATTAATGACTGGCTCGAATCGCAGCTCACGTAGCGACAACCTCGCGTTCACCATTATCGTGCCGACCAATCGGCAGACGGGGACGCAACCTATATCCGGCACGAGTTTCCCAGAAAGCACAAAAGGACGCAGGAAGGAGAAGCGTGTCCTTCGCTCTCATAAGGAGGAGACAACGACACGCGCTATCATTTCTAAAATTACGATCCGTTCCAGGCGCTTCGTAGAAGGTCGATCCGCGATGGAAAACCGTCGACCCACGCCGGAACTTTTATCACGCTTGCCGTCCTCCGTCGAGTACGATCGAAGAAGCTTCGTCCGTTTCTAAACAGGAAACACTTTCTCCCGTGTAAAGAGTATTTATCCAAAAGAGCGATACAACCGCCACGACGGCCAGGAATTATCGTAAAGGCGGTATCGTGTAAACACGCCGATTGTAAATGGGTTAAGGATCGATTCTCACGTGCGACGTTACGCGTGACGTATCCGTTCGAGCATTTACACACCTAAGGTTATTAGTGTCGTCGAGTTATCTTCGGAGGGCGGATAGGTGTAAATATCGACGCTAAAGAGACGCTAGACAATGCTAACCTGCGGTGACACTGACACTGAGCTAATCCGACACCGATACGTCGAAACGGAGCGCACACATCTGGAGCAAACCAGAAAGTATCGAAAAACCTGGTTCGAGCGTGTTCGACCGTTTTAATCGACGCGCGATAAGTTAACGTAAAAAAATAGTCGCAGGAGCCCGAGTGTCATCGCTAAAATTACATAGTTAAGCTCGAAACGAGCGTTTCAACGAAACTGACCACCCACCGTTCGAGTCGTCGGCCCACCCATTTCATTCTACGGCGGCCGGGAAGTTCAGGAATGTCCGGAGCGATAAACTTAGGCGTTACCAAATCATTTCCGTCACCGTTTTCTGGAATTTCGGCCCGACACCGCTGGCAAACGAAAATCCCGCGGCGACAGTTTTCGAGAAAAACGAACCCATGGAATTTCGAGGGCTCGCATGTCGCCGACAAATTCTACCCGATTAAAAGATGCTTTTACGAATTTCAGCGTATTAATCGCTTACGACCTTCGCACCGGTAACGTGTAATTTATCGCAAGCGTCGGTTAATTCGCGCGTACATAAATCAGGGCCTATACATATAGGAACCGCTTTACTCGGTACCGAGCTCCGATTTGGCACGAATCGAAATTTATCGCCATGACCAACCGGAGTAGGCGATTTCGCGTCGTTACGTCGTTTGTCCAAGGTTTGATAAATTTCGAGAAAAACTTTCGAGGCACAGCGTTTACCACGTCAACGATTATCGGGACTTATTTGCTTCACATACGAGATTTACCTCTGTCAAACCGAAAAAAATCATAAAGCGACAAAGGTGCGGCGATCGCCTTTTAGAAATCCGTTAGTTTTACCCGTCGACTCGATTTCTCTTATCTATGTTTTTCCGTTTCATCGAAGGGTAAATGGTCTGTTTGCACGTTCACGTTCTACTTGGTTTCGCTTTTAATACGATACGAGTACTACCAAATAGATCCTTCCGCAAGTCTCTCAGTCGATTCGTTGGAATTGTATTTTTACGACGATCACGCGCCGCTGATTATCGGCCACTTTCGTCGACGTACCAGGCCGTTCACCTTGCGTCGCGTTGTCGGTGTTTGAATACGTTCGACGATACAGGGTCGGTGGACGAACTTTGCTCGTCCCATCGCAGGCACGTATGTATCCCCGAGTTTCGACGAATCTGAAACTTTCCGACTCGTTTCTCGCGACGAGCAGGAAACTCCACTCTCTCTCTCTCTCATCTGAATTACAATGGAGTTTGCAGTGTCGAGACTACTTTTGAAATCGACTTATTCAACCGTTAGATAAGAATCTATAACGTCGCAAAATCGTTATCCATTGCATTCTACGTACAGAGCGTGGCCCGCGAAGGACAATATCCAATGGAAAACAAAAGACGCGGGCAGTCGCGGCATGCAATTTTGATTTAACTCGGGGAGAGGTGCCCGTTGAAATCAATCGCGGATAACCGAGGCCACGGTGGCGCATCTTTGAGGAACTGGGATGCGAAAAAGAAAAAGAAACGTGGCGAAATGGTGGCGACGGTGTCAACCCTCGCACGCCTCGGCAACGCGAAACTGGCAAAAATATTTCGCGCAGATGCGCGACGCGATTTTTTGCAGAGACGGCCCGTGGTTGGCATGCACGCGCGTCTTCCGTTTTGCGATGCAGTTATTTCTCTCTTCGTCCCGTGGAGCGCGACGCACCAGCCGCACACGCACACGCACACGCACGCAAACGCCCCGACACGTACATACGTCCACACGCGGTCCGTGATTCTATAAATAAATGCGTTTGCTGTTCTAATCTGCCCTGGACCGACGGCGGTTCCGAGCGGACAAAGGGCGGTATCGGCACCCAGAAAATCATTGCGAAATACGGGCGAACGCGGCTTGGGTTTCGATCATTCGGATCAGGAGAAACATGGGCGAGAAAAACGCTAACCACGATCGCACAATCGTAACGGTGGACCGAACCGAGGGATCATCGCGACCTCAGCGGCACTATGCACGTAACACTATACCGCGAAAAATAGATTCACGCTAGAGAGACTCGCGTCCGAAGCGAGGACGATAAAGTAATTGTAATCGGACGCTTAATCGGACGTAGGAAGATTCGTGCGTCTCTGCTTGCGATCGTACGCCGCTAGCCTGGAATTGGACGTTTTACGTTACCCGCTGGAAATCGTACAACTTTTAATATCGTTCCCGTTGCTTGTCAGCCACCGACAAGCCCGACCAATCGCACGGTCGTGTATGATACTTTTCCACGTGCACGTCTCTCCCGGTGTCATAAGCAACCCGAGTAATTCTCTAGTCCAACTAAATAGTCGATGCGGTTGATAACACAACCCGACCTGTTTACGATCCGTTTCTTTCACCCAGGCGGGTGGAAGTTCCAACGATATTGCACAATGTTGCACAATTCCTGCTCGTCCGCATCGCAATAATAGTCCCTCGTATGTTAAACAGACTCGATAGCGCGTTTGCGCGTGGAATAGACTTTCTCTTTCAAGTTCATCGCCATAAGAGCGTGCGGTCTCTTCTCGTCCCCCGTTTCCCCGCCGTGATGAACGAAACATTGCCGTTGTTTAAGGACAAACGTGGAAACAACAAAGACCCGGTGCTTCTGTCCGATCGGCGGATTTATCAGGATCTTAATTCGATTTCATTCGATTTAATTCGACTCCGACGTACAACCGTGAATGAAACACTATTTCGAAGGCCTGCCAACTGGTGTGTTTATTTTAAACGATCGCTTTCGATTCCCCTCGAGATCCCTTTATACATCGTCTTCCCTTGGAACAGAAGGCAACTTGTACGAGGCACAATGTAATTAAACGTCGAGTGAACCGGCAATGCGGCGATCCGTCAACGACGAGCGGACACGTTGTCGTCGAATAAATCCCACTCGAAGCTTATTTGGAGACGTTCAAAGTGCTTTTCTCAATTTAAACTCGTTAATTTCACCCGCGACGCGACTTTTCGCCGACCGATCCAAATCCATCGGGATCTCTTGGTCCGAATCTACGGTCCGCTATCGTTGTCAGGCTTTTACAGAATCCCTCGTGATAGCGCGCGTCTCGTAGTCCGCGGCATGCTTTCAAATAGGAAGCGTTAAACTACTTGGAAAAAACAAAACTCGGGTTTATAGGATTACCTGCTGATAAAGCAGTTCCTGCGCGAGGATATTTGCAATGTCGACTGGGTCCATGGCGGTGGCTGCTGCCATAGCTCGAGGTATCGGTTATTCGTTCAGTGTTCGTTTCGTCGTCGAAAGGAAGGGGAGTAAAGGAAGATATCACGGGGATTCGGAAAAAGGGGAGTCGGAGGGAAAAAACGAATGAATCGTTTTCGATATAAAAGGTGGGGGATAAAAGGTAAAAAAAAAGAAAAAAAAATATGATATCAGTCGATCGTTCGTTCGTGAGAAGATCGTTTAGACGTCGGTGTGCGCTTCTTTCTGTCTCTTTCGCTCGATTGTTTTTTACTTGTTTCGTCGCGCGCTCTTTTCGGCTTCTTCTCACTTTTCAAAGAGTTCGTCACTACTGCGTCGTCCACCGACGCCTCTCTTACACTGAGAGTCTCTCCCCGACGCCGCTCTGTTCTGCTCTTCGTGGCCATACGCGACGAGGAAACCTATCCTAAAAATAACCTTCGAATTTCGAGTATGTGCGCTTGACGGAGAGAGACCCAGAGAGCACGAGAGAGAGACCAACAGAGCGAAAAGGTGGGGAACAAGTTTCCGCGCCTCCGTCTAATTCACCGATAGACCACCGCTGACCATCGCTGACCATCGCTGACCATCGCTGACCATCGCTGACCATCGCTTTTTCAGCAACATTCCAAAGTGATTTTTCCCCAAGAACGTTTCGTATCGTTCGCACGTTGGTCTTGTAGCTAGATCCGTGTAAAGAGAATACTTTGCCGGACGCACTTTTATAGTTTTTTAAATAAATTACCATCGGTTAAAAAGGTTGGTCAGATAGTTTTAAGCCTGCTTTTTATTATCGGCAGTTAGCGCGAGTGCTTGGAAACTTTACGTTCACGCAGATAAGAAAGGGGTGCCTTTACGACTTTCTCTATTGTTCGAGTCTGTACGGATAACATTCTTTTGCAATCGCGTAATGGACCACTGTCCGTAGTCGATACACTAGGCCAGATATCTACCCGAGATGGTCGTCCAGGGCGTATCTACTAATGCGTGGCGATGTTTATTATTTCGCGGAAAGATGAAGCATACACACACGTGCACGTAAATTCGAAACATTGTTTCCCCGTGGACAGCGACGTATGGAAACGATTATACAGACTGTATACAACAGTCTCGGCTCGCACTTACCCAACGGGCAGAGTTAAAACAAAGTAGGTTGTTCCAAGAGGGTCGCCTCTAGCCGAGCAAGTTTATTCGCGATCAGCGGTTTTTCCCGCTATCCGCGAAATTCCCCTGTTACGCGTTCGCCTGGAGTATCTTAATTAATCCGAGTTCTAAGTTTAACACCTGTGGAGCGTCGTTTGTCATCCGCGTCCGTTTCCCGTGATTCGTCGGGCTTGGATCTGCGCCAACAACTCCACTCGTAAAACTTGACTGCAAAACGAGGGGGCCCGATCTTGAAAACGGCCGAGAAAACGGGCGAGAAAACGTTACCTCGTCGAATTAAAACCCACCGTATAATTCAACGATTTTATCGATCTTCGCGCGAGCCTTTTTTTCGAGATAAGATTTTCAGAAACGACGTATTACCGCGAAGCCTCGACGTGTGCGTCGCTTTAAAATATCCGTCAAAGCGGCTTGTTTATCGCACCGCACATTTCCAGGATGTGGCTGCTTCGTGTATCGCGTCGTTAAGATGCGTACTGTGGCGCCTCCGAGATTGCGTCTGCTTTGTTTTTTTATACATGTATATAAAAATATTCATCTGGACGAAACGCAACGTGACGCCGTTAAAATCCTGTCGTGCATGCAAAAACCGTTGATATCAAAGCGTGGCGAACTGGGAACATAGAGTCGATCCCCGGTAAGTTTCGTTATCTAGGAATTGGACTGGCGCGGGATTTCACCCGCTCGAAAATAAGCAATGTCCACCAACGTGCTTTTAAACGAATCGCTTTATTTAACAAGAGTATTTTGACGCAATTTTCATGACGCGGGAATAACGATAATTATTGGAATGCCGCAGTCGCGCGGAAAACCTGTTCTCTTTTGCGTCATTCGGAAACGAACGAACGAGCGGCGGTGCTCGTGAACACGAGATGGACATTCAAAACCAGCTTATCGTCGACTTGATATGAAAACATGTGGCAGCCAGATTACAATAAACAATCAGCAGTGTTTTACCAGCCGGCGCGGGACTTGGAATTTTCAAACACCAAACACGACGCAGAGGGCGAACCATCCTTATTATGTTACGCGTAAATAAGCTCGGTATTTTCAGAGAATACATTTCGTGTTTGCCACGCTTAAAAAAAAAGATAAATCTTTTGAAAAACAGGAAGGAAGTCGTCCGTACAACGGTAATTAATAACATACGTTTCAGATGGCTATCGGGATCGCGTTGAACCTCGCCGAGGGGAAATAAAAAATAATAGATACACTCGTGGAGAATGTTTCGTTCGCAAACGGCGACCCTCGATCGAAGTTCCTTCCTGCTTGATCGAAGGAAACGAGGTAACGAGTTTCGAAATAAACATTTCCACGAAATTCATCAGGGTCTCTCCCCCTGTTGCTCCGTATTAATAAAACTATGCCAACCCTCTCCGGATATCTGGTTGCCTCTCATCCTCCCACGCATCAATTTCGAATTCCAGGAACTCCCGGTATGTTTCCCGGCCTCGATAAGAATGTCAAGCGCGGTCGATTAACAGGAAACAAATCCAACAAACACGTACTCGCGATATTCCGACAACTCGGTTCGTCGGAATGCATTTGCATCGGCAATTCTCAGACATCGCCCACAGAGTAACGCGAGTTACGCACCGCGATATTATGTAAGATACAGAAACTGCAGCGAAGCGACCGGAGTCTGCGTGAAAATCCGTCGGTTCGAGCGAATCGGGGCCCGTTCCTTGTATCGTGGGACCGATCGATTTGCGTAACGACAAAGATCGATCGTGAAACCGGCACAAGGTAAGCGTCGATCATACCTGATCTATAGAATCCGTTCTAAATTCTACTTCATTTTTTTTCTACGTACCAGATTGCGCAGGTTTCTATTCCCTCGATAATTAGGCAACAAATATTCACCGTGCGAATAAAAGATTAGATTGAAATGCGTACGTGCGCGTACTTATCCGCGTGCCGGGGACAGGGGGCGAGAAAGCGCAACAGATTTTTCCGAGAACACCTTTTCACGCAGGGCATTGAAATGTCAGGCCAAGATCACCAGAGCGCTCAACTCGGTTAGGTAGGCGCCTCAAGGTCGTGTTCGCGGTAAACAAATTGCGACGACGGTTGTCCACGGGACGGTTTTAATAACGCATTTGTAGTGTCATTTTTACATTAATTATACACCGGGAAGGAAAGAATCGTTCCTTTGGTCGGGGAATTACTTTACCGCGCAACGATTCGTACCGTTTGTCAATTAAAATTCAATCGTTATCCTTTGTTAATCGCTCGATAGGAACCCTAGTAGTTCAATAATTAACCAATTATCTCGTAAAACGTGCGTAGCAACGGGCGTGTGCGCAAACGCTATTGCGACACGATCGAGAATCCGTTCCGATTCCTAATCTCATTTTTAAATCCCGTCACCGGCACTCCGATGGACCGCGAGAGGGAACTTTAGCGTAATATTTATCCGCGTATTTTCCGCGCTCTGTTTTCTTCGTCTGCGTGTGGCCATTCGTGTCGGTGGCTATTACGCGGTAAATAATAACGCAATTACGTCGCTGCGCGAACCGAGAGCACTATCGCGGTGCGCAAGGAAAAAAAATGAGCGGCCAGACCGCGCTGCCGCCGTCAACGAGTATAGCCTTGGATAACAAAGGAAGCGTTTCTACTTCTTTGTTTCTCGCGCTCCTCCTGGCCAGGAGAGAGAAGGAGACAGGGAGAGAGAGGGACAGACAAGAGTTTGGTTTGTTGCTCGAATTGTAAAAGTCCTTTTCGACTTAATACTTGGCTACAACCTTCGTCTGCAATTTTAACCCGTGTAGCGCACACTACTTGTCGTTTTTAGGAAGCCAGATGTGTTTCTGTACTGCAAAGTTAATCGTTAAACGTTCACTCGCAACCCGTATGCGTTGTCCTCGTCTGGCTACAGCAACGCGTAAAATCAGACTCAGCAAGTATGCAATAATTTTTCTACTATTATCCGCGCTTTATGGCTTGTCTAATTTACCGAGATCGCGAGGAAAGTAGGAATGTTTACCGCAGTTAACAGAGTGGCTTGGCCGGGCATTCTTTCGAATTCTAATTCAACGCTGAACAAACTTGATACGTTCTTTATTGAAATATCAGACTTCGTGCCTGAAACGAGCTCCTCTTGGGATTAAAAACTAATTGCAACTCTCGCGTTACCTAACGATATAATCAGCTACGTACCTCGACTCCAAAGAAGTAAAATCATGAAAATATTAGCACAGACCGCTCAAGTGGAATCTGTATTGGTTGATTTATCTGGATACGAAATATCTATAATCGCATGCGAAGGTTAAAACGAGCTGGAAAGCATGGTTTGGGCAAGCCACGAATGGAATAAAGAACGTAAACACGATAATGTGCAGCGATCCACTGCACACGACTTTCCCCGTTTGTTACGCTTTTCATCGAGCCACGTAGAGGACATACGAGCAACGCGAATTACATAACGTTGCAAATTCATTTTCCAAGCGATACCCAGAGTTTCTATCGAAAAGATAGGAAATGTAGGACAACACGTTTCAGATACGTATTGTGTATCGTTCTCGCTAGAGAAACGAGAGAGAGAAAGCAACAGAGATTGGAGCAGATTCGTGTAAAGTCTGAAATATCCGTATTTTGCACGTTGACAGCATAGCTCTTCGCGGAACGTGTTTTCACGAACGTTCCGTGTGTCAACGAACGTTGGAAATAGTTATTTTACGAAAGCGTCGGAATATACAAACGCGTGCAGCAATTTCTTGGAACATTATCGACTCTTCAACGTCAAGGTTTAAAGTCCCGGTTGATCGATTCCCCTCGCGTAAATTCGTAAAAGCTCACGTACGTGGGAAAAGACACGTGTATGAAATCGATTCTGACGAGTCTAAAGTGCAGCCAACGAGGGAAAACAAAAACCGAGGCGCATCGGTTATCGAGCAGGGAACAAGATAACGATACTACTAGAAGGGAAATATACCTTATCTATTTTGCCTTTGTTCGATAAACATAGTTCGAGCCCGCCTCTAATTTTCATTCTCTGTTGCCCCTTTCTCTCTCTCTCTCTCCCTCCCTCTGTATATCCGTCCCTCCCTCTCCTACGACATCCATATTCAAATATTCCATTGCCACAGACCATGCTACGACACAGCAAGGTTTAACGAACACTAATTTCAATCGAACAACTTTGAAGGTTTCTAGTAACTATACAAATGTTCATACGCTTCCAAAAATGGATATGATTTTCAAGTCCGGACTCACCTCGAACTCGTCGATCCACGACCTCGTGTTTGTTCACGAATATCTACCAAACACGCCGTCGACCTAACCTAAATTCGTTTCCCTTGGCGGAAAAACCCCAGTCGATCGCAAACGCGATGAATTTCACGTAACGGAACTATGGAAGAAACCAGGAAAAAGTATACCCGTAAACGTTTGCCGACAGTGAGAACGGCGACGACGGCGACGACGACGACGACAACAAGGAAAAAGTGAAACGCCTCGAATCTCGACGCGCAACCGCGCTCGACGACGGTCGTAGTGACACTGACAGTGCTTCTGTCATCGCGCTATCACCACATGGTCGCCACTCGATGTCGGCCTCGCGGCTTCGGGCGTCTTCGGGCAAACTCGCCGCCGGGGACTCTCCTTTCTCGAGAGGACCTGGGCGAGAGAGCGAGCGCGGCAAGGAGAAAAATAGAAAATATTCAGACAGGGGGAAGGTTGCGGACGGATAAAGGATGACTTCATTTACTTTCAAACGGAAGCGGGGATAAAAACCTGGGATTTCGGCTTAAAAGATTTTTAAAAGGTTTACAGGGTGAAACTTTTTAATACGTTCTCGGTACCGAGAAATCACCTTGTAACGGATTCTTCGAGAGTCATACGCGCGGGGCTTATCGGATAATCGCACGACATTGACAACTATGCGGGAACGAAAAGAATTTATCCAAGTATAAGGTGCATAATCTAGCGTGCTTGTTGCATACACATACACGTGTTGCGACAGCAGCATCTGATTACTAGGCGCCAACAATGAATGACTCAGAAGTTCTCCGGTACCAGAAGATACCGAATCATCGTACTAGGAAATTCAAAATCGAGCACGTGCCTGTGCATCATGCGCACCCCAGTTCCTTCCTGTGCGGTACCGATATCGTAGCCGTGACTGCGGATTCCTCGAATTTCTGTCCGAAGGTAACAACAGCGATCTCGTAACATCTTTAAACCGTTATTTCGAGATTTTCCGAAGCACCTCGTTCGACGAAATGGAATAGAAGACCCGCGATAAGTCTGACTTATCCTCGGTCTTTCTCCGATCAATCTGTCATGAATACAAACAAATATCCAGATAAACGTACGTACGTCCCTGCAGGGATTAACGTAAACTAGGCGTTCCGGCGTAATGTCAGCCCCCGTTCAGATCTAATTTAAATCGTCTCGACGCAGCAACCTCTTCAGACCGCATCTAGGGCTCTTAATTCGAGTCTGGCCTTTCCCGTGGCTCGATTAACGATTATCATTGAGAACAGAGCTCCGTTGTCGGTCGCACGCCGCGCCTTTCCTTACGGACCAGCCTTCCACGACGTTATCAACAAACGTACAGACCCGACGATTGTCTCCCGAATCGATCTACTGTTAACCACCGTAAGATCCGACAACTTTGCGAGAACTCGTGGAGCGGTGTGCGGTTTCCCTCACCGTTTTTAGCAACCAAGTCGGAACAAAGACGAACGCGGTGCTCGCGCAGTCACGATCCGAGGTGAACGACACGAAAGCTAACGACTTCTCCGTGCGAGTAATTTTGGAAATTCCCTGACGCGTCACGTCCTTGTCCTCGTCCACGTGTGACCACAAACGAAACCTCGTGCCAAGATATTCTCAACAAAGTTCATTATAGGTCAGTTACGCGATCGACTAGGGCAGACCGTAGGGTTCTCCTATGCACAAGTGGTCGATGGAAAAAGTAATGGCAGCCGTAAAACGATCGTGTAATCGATCTTTTCTGACGTAAAACCATCGCAGTCTTACGAAAGTTGACTTTTAGCCTCAAGGGCATCTAATCAGCGCCTACTTTTTCCCGAGGATGATCGATTAACTCAGATTTATCGACGTATCCTCCGTCCTACAATAATCGGCCACCTTGGGACAATACCGTAATTACGTTAATGATCGACGTGTAATCGCGCCCGGGATCTAATTTTCGCTCGACGTACATACGCTAGTATCCAAATACGACCCGATTTTCGAAGGTCGTTAAATTTAATCGGTTTTATATCAGTCAGTCTGTGGATCGTGTTTTTTTTGCATAGGGATGACGCTCGTATTAAGTCATAGTCGTTTATTTTCTAAGCCACGTTGATTCATCTTTGAACACTCTTCGCTAAGCCGGTTATTACGATTCCTAAATGATTCGACAGGAAAATGTGATTTACGGTCACGCGATCGCGAATGCACTTGAAAATTCCAATGAGGTTTATTAACGAATACACGCCTTCCAAGTAAATCGACGTTCCCATATAAACCCTTTCTGCGTTATCAAAGGAAACGGTAAGCGATTACTTTTTTACGTAGCCTACGCAAACGTCGTTTTTCTAATCCGCGTCGCGGCGAGCCGAGATTAACCTTCTACACCGCGATACCAATAGACTTGCACGTGCACCGTAAGGACGTCGAGGACTCGAGGAAGGATGGAATCGACGAAAAAAAGGAACGCGACAGGCGTAGAAGAAAACGTTCCGAGGGCAGAGCGGTCCGTGAATTCCTGACTAGTGACGCAATCACAAAGGCATTTCCGACTGGTTGCACTTCGGCAGCCACTCGGATGAGAATACCTACATAATCGCGTACATAATGCGACGCGGTGCCCAACTTGTCTCGTCTCGTCTCGTTTCTTTTCTTTCCCTTCCTTCGATATTCCCACCGATTTCCGCGTATAACGTTTTTATTGCTCAAAGACTGCTACGCGGTACGCGTTTCGAACAACGTGAAACGTGTTACATATTTCGAGCGTGCCACAGAAGCCTGCAGTCTTCGATGGACGATCGATTCGTTCTTCCCGTTCTTTGTACCCTTAGGAAAAAGCTATGTCATTCGTCATTGCGTCAGTGTTTCGTGCTCTGCGTGCGAGGAGAACTCTAAATGCATTAGATTATAATGAACTGTCTAATATTGTAACGCATTAAAAGCACCCACGTCTCTTTTGTACCGAAGTTAAACCTAGCCGAGTGTCCCTCGACAAACAATACTTTTACGAAATTGGATACGTTTATCCTGCGTATCAACTAGCCCTAAAAGGGCTTCGAGGGTTCCATGACCTTTTAAACGAACCCTGCCTTTTATACGGACAAGGCATCGTCTTGAATAGGCCAAGCACTTTATCATTCCATCATGTTTCGAAGAACGTCCAGGGCTTTTTGAATTACGACCATTGGCTTATGCACCCTAAACCTGATTCTTTCGACATTTCTTGAGCACCTCGACCAAGAATGTGTGCCTATGAATAAAGGGAACTATGCACGATATCGTATACGCGGTAACCAAGAAATCAATTTTATACGGTCGACAGATTTTGGAGCGGGGAATCATCCGACTGGTGTTTCTTACAATAATTGTCTTAAACCCATATCGATTCCCTGGATAAAAATTACTCGAACTAATATTACATAAGTAATTTACAAACGCCTTGGTCATGGAAATAGACTTTGCACAGAACCATAATTTAGTCGACACGAAATAAACCACTGTCGTTTCCGCGCCAACTTCCGCTTTACCGAGATCGTTTTGTAAATACCGCGGGAACCACCGCATTAACAAGTTACGTCAAAAGAAATTACGACGCCAATCAACGCGACGATATCAATTTCTAATGTTTCTTCGATACGTGTCGTTTAAATTTCATAATTGAAGTAATTACGATAAATTAAGCGCGTTTCCTTCGGTACTCTACACTCTACGTGTAAAGTTTTTCCAGTCCAACGATTTTCTGAATTCGGCCTCGCGAATCTAATAGCACTGTTGGTAACAACCTTGAAGCAGGTTTAATCGAAGGAAAACAGTTATCCGTCCCGTTCCAAGGTGTCGTGTAATTCTGAGAAAATTAGAAATCTATCCTGACGATTTAAAAGGTAAAAATATATAGAATACACGTTACACGATCGACGATAATTAGGCTGGTTTACACCTCACGAGAGAAACCAAGATTCGAGACGAGACATTGACGCATGTAATAAAAATCGTTCTCTTTCAAAGAGGATTCACCGACGTGAAGCATAATCCTATGAAAGCGTAAAACGTTGAAGAGGTCCACAGCGGTTGGAAGCATTCTCGAGGGGAAAGTGTTAAACGTATTGACGTCACTCGTACGCAAGATATCTTTCCGTGGAATCGACCTCCTTTCGAGGTCGACTACACCGGATTACCAGTTCGCTATCCGCACAAAAAAAAATGGTCTTATGACTCTACTTTAGAGAAGTTGGTAAAACCAACTCGTCGAACTTCGGGTTTCGTTGGTCGGTGCATGCATTGTGAAACGCTCCGTGTCCGTGTTGCGCAACGTTACAATTTCTTACGTTTGATTATCCTTTTTATATCTAAAAATACGCCGAACTACTCGCGACCAAGTTCCCAAGAATATTATTTCTCCGTCGATTAAGCTGATCCGCTTGATTTCGACGTAAGTTCGTGCGTCGCCGGGGTTCGAATGAAGAAATTAAAACAATTCTCGGAAAAGGAAATTATGGAATGTTGGACTTGCCAGGTAATAGAAAAATATCTGTTTCTCGGTAGGAAACGGATGCGGCTCTACCTGTGACAGCTGGCAGCGCTGTCACGGCACACAAGAACAAAGTGGTTTTCTCGGTACTGGTGTGTCTAACAGCGGCAAAACATAATAATCGGTGTGTTTACGCGGCGTCGCGAATAATAATGGCGAGCAATCTCGCGTGTCGCGAAGGCAACCTGCACGAGCGACACGTGTGTGGATTTTCATTCATAAATCGCCGGTAAACTACGCCGGATGACTCATCCATCTCGTAGCTCGAAACTGAGGTAAGCCCGGTAAATATAAAAACTCGATAATTGACTCTATGCAAATTCTACTGGGTGTTGGTTCTTCCGCGAGTACGTCGGAAACGACGATAAAAGTGGAAACAACGTTTGCTCGTCACGTATCATTCGTTATGGTTCGAGTCTCTACGTTTAATCGGTGACAATTAAAAAATAACGATAAAGGAAGGCGAAACGCTTGGACGATGAAAGGAAAAAATAATGTTTGATTGTGCAACGAGATAAGGATATCGTTTTGGTCGAATCGAAGAACGCATTTATCGGTATGGCATTGCAGTTTTCAACGCTGCTATTCGGAAAAATCGATCTCTTCACCTTAGACCGTATTTTATCGTGAGAATCACTGTGCAAAGAAAACATTCAAGGAAATTGTCGTCTTTCTCGTAAGATCTCGCGAGGCTAAGAGGCAGGATGACACCTCTTGCCTTATGACCCGTTCATATTGCTCTCGCTAAACTTAACCCTGCCTTCGTTTAACTAAACCCTCTAATTGGCGGGTTAACGAGCGTTAACTTCGGACTTCCTGTCAGATTTAACTGTTTTCCTTCGGTATCGTTCGTACAAACAAGTCTCAAGAATTCGTAGGATTTTACTTTCTTAAGAGTTTCTCACGGTTCAATGATTTCACGATCGAACATCCAAGTGCGACGAGTTCGACCGACCCTTGGTCGGTACCGTACTAACATGCACGTGGATTAGTCGTCCTAGATTACATTAAAAGTTTCCCAAAAAAACGTAGGAACTACGTATGATCGAAACCGCGCGAAGACACTTATGCAATAGCTCACGATAAAACATTAGCTTACGAGAAGACCTTCGAATACATATGTATGCTTTCTTCACCCATGATTCTGGACTACCGTAAACGTAGCTTACCGATAATAAAACCATCAGCACGTACGCATCTGACAAAATGATGTCAACAATGGTATAAGTGACAAACGGAAGAAAATCTATGAATTTCACAAATAAACGAAACGTTTTCATCATAGTTACAAAATTCGGGCGGTACGTACAGTACATTTCACGGTACGAAAAACAAGACATCGTTCCGTAATTGAGCTTAATTTCCCGAATACAGCTTTAATTTAAGTATTATCGATTCATTCCCAGCCTTCAACCGTGACACCTGGGCAGCATGCACATAATCGATCTATCGTTTACGTCAATTCGACGGCAAGTTCCACTTCCAGTCTATAATTTTTTCGTCCGACTGAGACAAGTTTACCGATATACGTGTAACAACTTTGAAAACTAGGTGATTATAAAATCCACTGAATCGAACGCGCAAAAGAAGTTACTCGACAAATTTTTCACGAAAATATTTGCAATTCGAAGAAAGAATTTTGCTCCGCTTACCATGGCTTTTTCCTCTTTCGTTAACATCCATGGATCGGAGGAGTTAATACTCGGCGGGTACATGGAGAACATCGTGTAACTATGATCTTCGACGATGTTGTCATAAAAACCTGCGCTGGGCACACGTTGCGTCATCTGTGCGCGAGTCTACTTGCGGAACTTCACTAAAAAAGGTCTCGTAATTCCCGTTAAAAGATGTCTTTCGAAGTTTCTCCTCTAGATACAAGTTTTTCAAACGCCAGTCAAGAACACACGCGTCGGAAATAGATGACACGTTTCCCCGCGTTCACCCAATATCACGTTTCGTTCGAGAAGCACAAATATCGACACGATAATATCGTCTATCGATGATCTGCCGTCCGTCGATGTTCAACTGTCACGCGAAGTTAAATCGTTGCGCGCTCCGTTGATACGGTATGTCGCGTGTGCTAACGTATCTGTATGTATCCCAACTGAGCCCGCCAACGTGACTGGGAAACTATATAGAAAGACAGCCGCTCGACCCCCCACCAATCACGAGCGCGCTCGCTCTGTCGCCGTGACGTCATCGCCATCTTGATTGCTGATTCGCGCGATAGCGCCCGGCCAATCAACGAACCCCATGCGACTGCGAGGCTGTTCGTACCGCGACTTCACGGAACCGGGGAGCGCACCGAGAACCAGATCCCCTTTTCCAGGTAAACCGATTGCGCGCGCGTTAACTTCCATAATCTGACAAATGAATCGATGATTAAAGGATAATCTAACCCCATCCTTTATGCGTTAACGAAAACTAAATTTAACGTTAGAGACGAAACGCTGCTTTCCTACCGATTATACGTGACCGCGTTGCCGATCCGTTATCAGAGACGCAATTAATTTATACTTGTTTAGGAGAACGCTGACGTGTAATTTAAAACTATCTTTTTACACCGAGAGTACGTTAAATGTATTAGTTAAATACAATACGCGAGATACTTTGAAGCGTGTCAAGGTATTATACACGAGGATTTGGCCCACAAATGCGTATAAACTCAAGGCTTGACTTTTTTACTCGCTATTTCTTCGTTTTATGCGTCTCTATTGTAACGTCGAGGTATTAAGTTTCATATTCCTAACACGTGGGTTTAGAGGGAAATCGTATAGTCTCTGGATGGGCGAAATCGATCGAAAATTAGGAAGAACATGATACAGAGTGGAGCGCCAAGGGGTTTCGGTGCGAAAAATCATGTATACACGTATCCCGCACGAGACGAGAAAGACGTTCTTGCTATTTGTGTGTCGGGGATTCCCTCGTGCTCGCTCGGTTCTTTGTTCTTGTTTCGATTATGCTTATGTGCGTATACAGACGTGCAACGAACTCCGCGAGTCTGGTAGTCCAGTGCGACGTACGTACATATGTGTGAACGTACTTTGCTCGAGTGTAAAAATGTGAGACAGTCATCGCCACCATGGAAGTGCTTTGTGTGTCGATTTTAATCGTGAGTTTAATAAAAAAAATACTATCCACAGAATGCTGATACATTCCGTAGAAATTGACCAGGTGGCGAAAACAGATTGAAAAGTATCTACACGTGGGTGCCGTTAATCAGCGGACCAAAGGCTATTGCCCTGAAATATCCCGCGATTCTTCTGAAACTCGCTGATTAATTAATCTGTACAGAGAGTATCGGATCAAGAGCGGCACAATAAAGTAAAACCCTGCTCCTTTCTAATCGCAACAATATCGTTGCCGCAAAAGACATTTTTCATCGACGTTACAGCTCCGATACCATCAAGCTCTTTGTGAAAATTTGTTGATAACTCGTGCGAGCAGGTACGGCTGAGAAACACGAGCAATGAAATTATGATTTATCGTCTTGTTTTGTACGCGTAGGAAATAACACCATGGTTGAAAATTAATACCGTACCCGTCCCGGGTACATACGGGGTGAGAAAATCGCATCGGTTCCTTAGGTCGCTTTATACCTTTCAAGAGACAAATACAGTGCCGGACGGATTTATGGCCTTGTTTTTGTGAAAAGTGTCTCAAGGAAGAAAGAGATGGAAAATGTCAACAAAGCATGATTCATGCAACTCAAGTTTCCTCCAATAAAAATTGAAAAGCTCGGATGTTTTGACCATACTATACTTAAAAGAAATGTCCATTAAACGTTGTAGAATCTAACTGCAAGAAAATTCATAAAGAGAGATAAACAAAAACGTGCGTAATTGAGACTATGGTGGGACTTGAACGTAATTACTCTTAGGTATAGACACATTTACTTGCGTGAATTGGTTTTTAATTGCTTTGTAAGAACTGTACTGGAAAGCGTAGGTCGAAAGCAAAGTGTAAGTGCAAAAGTTATCTCGAGCTAATTACGGCACATTGGCCAAAAGGCATAACGCGAAATGTTAAAAATCATTTAGGAGCAGGTAAAGAAAGCACTTAATGAACCGTCGGTCACGATCCATGAAAAATTGAGGACGTCGTTGACCGCTGAGACCCTAAACGCAGACAAAGGAGCGGACACACCGAAGATGGAACAATTCTAAAGGATCGATCAGCTTTGTTCTCGCGACAAAGAAGCATTTTAACGAGCATATGGTAACGTCGGGTTAATCAAATGTTTCTAGGTAAACCAAAAGCCGTAGTTTGCGGCACGCGTATGTGCGTGGCATAGTAATCGGTGCCGAAAATCGTACAGGGAAAGGCGGAAGCCTTGATCCTTCTCTCTACGGGGAAATTTCGGTAAACCTCCAGCGGTGGTATTTTGAATATTCAAGTAGACAAAGACGAATAAGTAGTATAACACGGTACCACCGTGAATCAGTCGGTTCCTTTATGCGTCAAAGGATCCGCATTTACTTTTACCGTCGCCATGGATAAAACACGGACGTGTATAACGTTGGGATTAAAGGTGAGATAAAAGAAAGGGTATGGGAACAAGATTACACTTCCGTGACTTTGCTACCGATTGGAAGCTTATATTTCCTGGTACGGACCAGGAAATAACAAAACTGAATTTATATTAACTTTAGAACGTTTCACTAGTACTGATTATTACAAAGAATGCAATACTACAATACGTACGCGTGCTCGAGTGAATTCAAACGAGACTATACAATGGGATAAATGGAGAGTGCTGAATTTCATAATCTGTAAAAGTAAAGTAATGAGAACTTTTCTCAGAATACGTTTTTCTACGTTTATCGTATCTGAATCAACATTTTCTTAGCGGAAGGCGGTGTCTTGTCCTGCCGTTAATATTTGCATTTTATCAGTCATTTTTTTTTCGTTCGAACCCCACGCTGTTAATGGTCAGAGAGGTAATTAGGTGACAACAGCTGGCTTGACCGGGTATCAGCTCATACATTAATGCTACGCAGTAGATGTACGTACGATCTATGCTCGTGAGACACGTGTGTGGTCTCTCCGTACGTGTTGGCGACTCGTATACATATACATGCACGCGTGTTTTTAAATGACCGCGTACTGTCACGAGGCGACCGTGTATGGGTTCTTTATAAAACAGCTGTTGGGGACAGCAGAAGCCATGCCAGTCGAAATGCTAGATCAATACCACTGCCACAGCATTTCTACGTAGGGGATAAGGGGGCAGAAACTGGTCGACCGAAGTATACAACCCCGCATCGTTGTCCACAGGAAAATATAATATGTACCGCAGTTAGAATTATATACCCGTTCCTTTGTTTCCCTATAAATCACGCATCTCACGTCTCGTGTATGTTCACGTACGTTGTTTCGCTTTAGATAAGAATGTTTAGCGATGATTTTTACGCGTTTGTTTATAACGTTCGAATGACACGATCAACGCGCACGGATTCGCGTAACCATCTGTTTCTATAAATGCATTGAACGTCAACGAATAAATCATTCAATCGAAACCAGTTCCACCGAGCATATTCGGTAAATATCGAATTAAACGCGTTAAAAACTTGGATTAGAATTCTACAAGGAATAAATTTCGTTCATTCACATATTCCATAATGAGTCGAAGTTTTTCTCTGTAGTTATAAAGGATCATTGATCTGTCAAGATCGGTGAATGGAAGTTAGTACACTGGATAGTGTTTCATTGGTTAGCTCCATAGTAACTCGGAAGTTTATTGGTGATACTTATATACATAGTGTGCTCCTTAAATGGATACCCAACTGGGGACCAGAATGAAAGTTGTTTATCTAAGTGCGCAGATTTTACTGCGTACATTATGTAGCAAGATTGTGACTGCACACGAAGATCAGTTACTCCTAGTTATATGATATTTCTTATCACAACCTTACGCGAAGACGCGGCACGGAAACTATGAAAATTGAAATTCACGTATCCACGTTGAACAGTTTATAGCGATGACGCCACGCGATTTGTAAATTTAGATCTCGGTGTGTGTATATCTGTGTGTGCGCCTGTGTGCGTATACCATCCACGAATGACGGAACAGTACTAACGCAGTTTTAACGGTTGACAACAACGGTCATGTTAATTACGAGACCTTACTTAGCAAAATGATACTATACAAATTTACAGACTTTCCGACGGCTTTAGATAAGACCCACTATCGCAAAAGCCGTCAGATGTCTAAATGGAAAATAATGGATAATATTTCTGTGGATCGCTACACCTTGGTATATCTGTAAACTTTTTTCAACGAACCTGGGATTCTGAAACGTAGTTTATCAATTTTATTCGCGAGAGATAAGATTTAAGCTTTCCGCGTAAGGTTAATTTTAACAGATGCTTCACTGGAATCGGTTTTTTACGCGGTTCCAAGGCTTTTCTGTGTACGTACTATGTACATATGTGCACGATAGAACGAATCACAAACGACAAAATTGTTCCACAATACTCCACAGTTTGATAAACCACCATTACGTAACATACTTCGCCAGCACTTAAACGTAACGAAGACATTTTAACTTTAATATTCTCGAAAAATTTACCGACATCGAACACGCGGCAGATTCCTCGATGCTCTGTGGATGCATAACCCCTTCGATTGCATAAGCCTGTCCGCGTATGTGCATTCGCACGTGCGGAGATGGGTTCGATCGACGTATATCATTCCTATCGAGTGTCTCCGCCATCGTCGAAAGAAATACTCTACACTGTAAAGAGTACTTACATTGCTCGGTAGTATGGACGAGTTCGCGATGCTGGAGAGGAAATCATGGCTGACGCGCGAACTCTGTGACGTCCCGCTGTCGCTGGACACGCTCGAGCTGTCGTAAAGCACGTCGGATACGTCGAGCTTCATGTTTACGTCCCTTTCGATACGCTACAGAGGATTACCTGTGTGGTAATCTGTTTGGTAGAGCGTGTGTGCGCGCGCGCGCCACAACGAAAAACAGAACGGTTACGGCGGAGCGTTTATAACCTCTTTTTAGCGAAGTACGGCTGATTCGAGTGAAGAGGTGCTCGACGAATCCTCGTTACGGAGAGCTCGAAGGTAACACGCACGGATCGCAGGTTCCTTTGCTCGAAACTGTGTGAAACTGCGCCCGATGACTCATACCGTGGGGGAATACCTCGAGGTTCGCGCACGTTCGGTCCTCGGCACAGCGATCGCTCTACTCCTCGGGGCTCCGTGACCGCGTATGACGTCACGCGTTATTCCCGGCCGACCAATAGCGACGCGAGTTACACCGTTCTCGCGACGTTCGAGTCCAGGGACGAAGCTACTCGATTCGCCGGCGGGTCCCTTCCGCGGGGTTACCGATACTGGTCGTCCGAAGATAAAAATTTTTCGACAAGTAAATATGTATGTTGCAGCGAAAACAATGACGTACGTGGTGATAATGCGGAATATTCAATAGGCCAGGTAAACGTGTAGACGTGATTTGCAATACAGTTTCGCTGATACACAGAGTTACTGCCCGAGGATTTTATGAAAAGGAAATCGTTAGTTACTCGATACGTATATACGCGTTGATTTTAGGTTATCGATGAAATTTGTTGCGAACATAACCGTTTATCAAGTCCGTTGGGAAATAGGTGCCAGAAAACTGTTAATGATTCGAAAAGACGACCTTTGTTGTATTCTCAAGAGGAGCAAGTGTCATTTACGGGTATTTATATCGATGAAACATGTCGCAAACAATCGTTTCTTAATTGTTATTTTTTAAGTCCGAGTGGCGTGCGATACCGTTATAGAGCCATGTCATTGTTCTTTTTATCGACGATGCGTGAAACTACTATTGCGCAATCGATACCGCCGGTGGAGCGCGAATTGTCGAGTACGAATTGTTCGGTAAATCCGAACGTGGGTTTTCTTTCTGACAAGCGGATCTACACTGGCGTGCATTGGCGTCACTTGACGACGAAAATTTCAAACGAGAGTCGCGCACCGTTTCCAAGAATCCTCGATGAGTCATACAGCAGGTCGCGTGGGCGGCGAATGGGGTAGCCGGAACATATCGAACAAGACGCGTGACTCACCAATCTGATATGTCGAATATTCGCGCCTTAACCTGTCGCCTCCGGATGGCTAGGCGTTCCTCGACCTGCTCTGTTTCCTCTGTTTTAATATTTACAGGTGGCACCTGTGGCCAAGATCCCGACATATCCGACGCGAAAGCTAGGTTACTAGACATATACATACATCTATACGTCCTTATTACGCACACTTTATGCATGATCGACCGTGAATCGCGGTGCACGCAGTTTTTGCGATTAAAAAGAATGATAAACAACTTTGTCTTAGTAAGTTCAGACATCTGCTTCAATTGATAGCGAGGATGGGGTTACGATAACTTGACCTTTATCATTTTTTTTATTCAACGAACGGCTATGGCTTACCGTCATTAAGAGATGCATTTTCTCTTTCGTGGGTTTGTATGCACATGTATTGTCTTTCAGTTTCGAACAACGTAGGATACTATGGATAATCTGACTGGACAGATGGATTTGTATTCTAGGTTAAAACGATACTATTTTCACCGTTTCGAAGAGAAAACAACACGTAGACGAGATATGCTGCGCTACGAGTATAGCGTAAACGAGGTACCTAAAAATAAAGACTATCTAAGAAGCGTACTATTATGCGACGAAGATGTGTCTCGTTACGGGCATGAAGCGCAAGGGGCTGACATTCACCTGCTTAGCTTCACACAATGATGAAATTCGAATAGACAGGCTGTCGACGTCCTTGAGCTAACTTCTGCCTATAGCCAAGGCCTCGGCTTAGCGGGCACGTTTGAAACGTTACCCGATTGGAAAAATTACGACGCCATGGAATGTCATTGCCGTTTCGTAAATCGTGTCGTGATGTACCGCACATGTGCTCGGGGAATACACGCGGTTCTTGTTTCGCGTCTTTCGCGGGAACGTCGAGGAATAATGGGTTAAGCCTTGTACGCAGACGTTTTCGAGGTTGATAAGATATGCATCGATCTTCCTCGTGAAAGCGTCAGGAATAGGACTTTTGTGCGATATAACGGGGCATCGTAGATTTTAATGTCCAAGCGTAGGACTTGTTTCCAGAACGATCATATTTTAATGGCGCAACGTTACATGCTTCTCTTCTTATCTTATCTACGTACGAAGAGAATAAAGAAGACTATCGCTTTAGTCGGGACTAATAATAACCATAATGGAAATGTTAAAATACAATGCAATGGCTGCAATGCGTGCATTTGTTCAAATTCTTTTGCCGCCTGGATGTAAGTACGGAGGGTACTTGAAGCAGTTCGACTGATAAACCAGGCGTTAGATTCCTGTATCCCCAACCATAGCTATCACGAAAGGCTATCGACTTTTATCCCTGTAACAACGAAACGAGAAATCGGTACGTGCGCACGTGCATTTCCATTTTGGTTATTCTCGATAGATATACATGTGCAATGTCTCTTTCATACGCAGATGCATTTTCTTGAGCACACATGTGGATACTTGTGGTACAAGATAAAGTCGCGTGGAAGCTGACAGCGCGGGATTTTCTCTAACAAAGAAGGAAAGGTTGAAACGTGAGACGTGGTCAACCGATTCGCGAATAATATCGAGTGAAACTGAATCGAACTTGGACTCTGCTCTCGCAGCTGCGGGACGAGAACAAGTATAAACTTGCACCCGTAGAACTCGCGCGAAATGAGTCAACGCTTACTCCCGCTACCTCTTGCAAAACGCACGTGCGTTTCGTTTCGTTGTGTGGTTTGCAAATGCGGGAGACAAAGCGCACTTCGTCGAGAAGATAAGTACGTGTCACGTGACTGTACATCGTTAGTAAATTCCGCACGATATTCACCTGAAAATACAATAATATGTATGTACATATCATTTTTCTATTAGAGGCATGTATCTCTAACAGGGTACGTATATTGAAATAATTAATGTACGTACGAAACTATTTGTCTGTTTGTCAAGGTTGACGTTTAGGATGAAGACAGTATAGGCATTTGATGGAAAAAGGGAACAAAGGCATTGTTTGTGCCTGAGAACATGGTTTCTTTGAACACGTCGACAGGAATGTAGATTTTCAAGGCTGCTACAATTAAGTTCATTCCAGAAAAGTGCCCTCGTTCAACCAGAACTAACGACAAGTATTATGGGCATACTGAAATTAATGTTTAACGATTTACGTATATGTGCGTAGAATCCTTGAATACGAAAGTACATACTTTTAAACGTGTTTTCCACTTAAGTAATGTTATTCGATGCTGATTATTAAAAATTTGACAGGTTCTACACGTCGATATTACTTGCCTGCGACGTATTCTAGACGACGTGGGTGTAATGCTGGGCGTCAGAAGTGAATTATAAATTTAAGGTGGCCAGTCTAAATTTCGTTAATCGCTTTGGTATTCATGCAGAGCTGTATAAAACCAAGGATGAAAACAATGAAAGCAGCCCTTTGCGTGTCTTGGTGAGATGTCTAGTCCAACAATCCATTGTATGCAAAGTAGATTCCAACAATAATATTCCCATCTATAGTAAGCTTTGTTCTCGCCAGGATCTTCTCGCGGGAATAAAAATAAGAGATTCTATTTGAAACTCCTGAATTTAATCAAACGTACATATAGATAAAGATTAGGTAAATGCTTTTCTTGCTGCGGCTACATTCGTATGTATAAAATATTCCAAGAGTGGTGTATATGTGTATACGTGTCGTAGACGCAAAGTAATTGCAAAAACGAAAACTATTGCTTTAGTCGCACAAAGAGATTCGAGTCTAGATTTTATACATATACATATTGTGATATCGCTGTAATTAGTCATGTTACTATCACGAGTGAGTAACATTTAAACATGCAGGAAATGTTTCGGTAAACCGTCGGCTTTGTACGTTACACAGCCTGGCAAGATACCTAAACTTAAATATCACGAGATAAGACAGTGCTTGACACTCTTCATATTGTGGTTTCTATTTTTCTAAGCTCTATCGCAAGATACATGGATAAGGCGTAGAAAAACAATTCAATAGTGTCAGCCTTACTTTGGTATCCATGCTGAAATATGCAATCAATCACAACTTCAGTTTACCATAAGTTTTTTAGGCATGCGACTGCAGAATAACGATGATAGATAAGTGACGCAAGAACTCCGGTCATGCTGGATATTTTCTGTTTTCTGCCAACTGAGTGCCAATTGATGCAAGTCTACCTACATTTCCGACGCCTAAATATGGAACATCGCTGGAATATAAAAAAATCAACCAATGATTGTTTTCCAAAAGAGCCCAGAGTAATTTATCGTGGGATTTCGGGAACCGAAACAGCTGAATTACGGATGTAGCAAATACAGTGATCGGAGGGACCTCTGCGAAAGGAGCGCGTTCAGTTTTCGTAGTAAAGTTACAGACCACCCATAAGAGTAGACCGAACATGATGGGCAAATTTTTGTGCCATGAAGAGGGGGTCCTAGAACCCCTTCACCATTTTTGTGTCACGCTCAACGTTACCGACGTTTGACTGGAACTGGAAACCGTATTTAATAGTACGTACACGGTATATGTATATTCTGTGAGTACTGCTGATATTCTATTTCTTTGGCGGGAAAGAAAATCATGTACAAGCATGAATTCAAAATCACAGACGAGGTATTGGATAGACCGATCATCCCCATGCTTTTCGATGTCACTGGTTTGGAGGGCTCTAGAGCCCTCTTACCATTTTAGTGTCACTCGCTACGTTACCATTTTCGGTTCGAGTCTAGGATGTCCGTCGATTATTAGTAAGAATACGATATAAAAGTTATAGTTTATACGTATTAACAATAGACCTTTGTACTGCGAAAGAAGGATAGTGAATTCACAGGTATACAACTGTAAGTCACAACAAAAGTAAGTTGTTTTATAGAGAAGAATATTCAGTTTTTCGGAATACATACAAAAGTTATGAATATTGACATTTTCCACTATTTTTCTTTATTTCTTATAAACAATTGTACTTTCTTAAAACCATTATCATTCTATTTGGTACCAATAATTCAAATCTTTTCCGATAATGTGAAACATAATACAGTCTACGTCAACAGTTAACATGTTGCTGAGCTGTTTCTTATTAATATGATATCAAATGAAATATCCTCAAATTCAGGCGGTTTTTTGAACGGCATTCGCTCAATTTTTGAGATAGCCGTCTGAAACTTGTACTATTGTTTTAGTTGGGAAATTCTACGGCAGATCAACCTATAATAGTTGTACTTTTCGAAAATTTGATTTTTCGCAAAAATCTGAAGGGGGTAGGTCAGGATTTTTTGCGATTTTCGTAAATCGCTCGCCATTTTCGTAATTTTTGAGCTATTAAAGTGATCCTGGACGTTTTGGACGCGGAATCCGAAGCGGAATAAGCCAGTGAAAGAATCATTTTGATATCTAAAAAATTGTGGAAATGGCGGGGGAAAAACAAAAATCGCAAAAAATCCTGACCTACCCCCTTCAGATTTTTGCGAAAAATGAAATTTTCGAAAAGTACAACTATTATACATTGTTCTGGCGTAGAATTTCCTAACTAAATCAACGGTACCAGTTTTAGATCGCCATCTCAAAAATTGAGCGAATGCCGACCAAAATACTGGTTGAATTTGACGATTTTTCGCGATTTTCGTATTTCCTTTGTCATTTCCGCAAATTATTTGATATCGACTTGATTCTTTCACTGTCTTATTCGACATCGGATTCCGCTTCCAAAACGTCCCGGGTCATTTTGATATCTCAAAAATGCCGGAAATTGCGAAGGAATTACGAGTATCGCGAAAAATTGTCAAATTTAAGCAGTTTTTCGTTCGGCATTCGCACAATTTTTGTGATAGCGACCTGAAACTGATACCATTGTTTTAGTTAGGAAATTCTACGACAGAACAATGTATAATAGTTGTACTTTTCGAAAATTTAATTTTTCGCAAAAATCTGAAGGGGGTAGGTCAGGATTTTTCGCGATTTTCGTAAATCGCTCGCCATTTCTACAATTTTTGAGATATCAAAATAATTCTTTCACTGTCTTATTCGGCTTCGGATTCCGCGTCCAAAACGCCTCGGATCGTTTTAATAGCTCAAAAATTACGGAAATGGCGAGTGATTTACGAAAATCGCAAAAAATCCTGACCTACCCCCTTCAGATTTTTGCGAAAAATTAAATTTTCGAAAAGTACAACTATTATACATTGATCTGCCGTAGAATTTCCTAACTAAAACAATGGTACAAGTTTCAGATCGCTATCTTTAAAATTGACCGAATGCCGATCAAAAAACTGGTTGAAAATGACGATTTTTCGTAATTTTCGTAATTCATTCGTCATTTCCACAAATTTTTAGATATCGACCTGAATCTTTCACGGTCTTATTCGGCTTTGGATTCCGCGTCCAAAACGTCTCGGATCATTTGAATAGTTCAAAAATTAGGGAAATGACGAATGAATTACGAAAATCGCGAAAATTCATCAATCTAAAGCAGTTTTTCGTTCGGCATTCGCTCAATTTTTGTGATAGCGACCTGAAACTGATACCATTGTTTTAGTTAGGAAATTCTACGACAGAACAATGTATAATAGTTGTACTTTTCGAAAATTTAATTTTTCGCAAAAATCTGAAGGGGGTAGGTCAGGATTTTTCGCGATTTTCGTAAATCGCTCGCCATTTCTACAATTTTTGAGATATCAAAATAATTCTTTCACTGTCTTATTCGGCTTCGGATTCCGCGTCCAAAACGCCTCGGATCGTTTTAATAGCTCAAAAATTACGGAAATGGCGAGTGATTTACGAAAATCGCAAAAAATCCTGACCTACCCCCTTCAGATTTTTGCGAAAAATTAAATTTTCGAAAAGTACAACTATTATACATTGATCTGCCGTAGAATTTCCTAACTAAAACAATGGTACAAGTTTCAGATCGCTATCTTTAAAATTGACCGAATGCCGATCAAAAAACTGGTTGAAAATGACGATTTTTCGTAATTTTCGTAATTCATTCGTCATTTCCACAAATTTTTAGATATCGACCTGAATCTTTCACGGTCTTATTCGGCTTTGGATTCCGCGTCCAAAACGTCTCGGATCATTTGAATAGTTCAAAAATTAGGGAAATGACGAATGAATTACGAAAATCGCGAAAATTCATCAATCTAAAGCAGTTTTTCGTTCGGCATTCGCTCAATTTTTGAGATAGCAGTCTGAAACTTGTACCATTGTTTTAGTTAGGAAATTCTACGCCAGATCAATATATAATAGTTGTACTTTTCGAAAATTTAATTTTTCGCAAAAATCTGAAGGGGGTAGGTCAGGATTTTTTGCGATTTTCGTAAATCACTCGCCATTTCCGTAATTTTTGAGCTATTAAAATGATCCGGGGCGTTTTGGACGCGGAATCCGAAGCCGAATAAGCCAGTGAAAGAATCATTATGATATCTCAAAAATTGTGGAAATGCCGAACGATTTACGAAAATCGCAAAAAATCCTGACCTACCCCCTTCAGATTTTTGCGAAAAATGAAATTTTCGAAAAGTACAACTATTATATGTTGTTCTGGCGTAAAATTTCCTAACTAAAACAATGGTACCAGTTTCAGATCGCTATCTTTAAAATTGACCGAATGCCGATCAAAAAACTGGTTGAAAATGACGATTTGTCGTAGAATTTCCTAACTAAAACAGTGGTATAAGTTTCAGGCCGCTATTTCAAAAATTGAGTGAATGCCAAACTAAAAACTGCTTGAATTTTACGATTTTCGCGTTGGATGTCCCGTGTACTCCTATACGTCGGCTGTGGTAAAGAATATAGAGTGAGAAACAAAATATTCTTCCGTAAACGATAGCAAATACCGTGGTATCGTAAGCCTGGCGCAAGCTGCCCGGTCCTCGGTCAAAAGCTGTTTATGCTGCGGGACGTAATTGAATTCGACAAACAGTATTACGCCCAATTTAACCTCCTATCTCTCGGGTTTTCAAAATACTGTCCATATCACATTGTGATATCATCGACACTCTGTTTGTCATGCTGTAGCCGCAAGATTCGCCGTCAGGTTCGTTCCGATCGGTTTTCATCGGGCGTTCCTATTTACCGACTGAACTGCGCCCTGGATAGAACGCGTCTTAAGGCAACGTGTGCACAAGATGGCGGTGGTGGTACAGCGGCAGGCAGCTCTATCGGCCAACACACTCGTCAACAATCAATGACAGTCGGGGCCGGGAGTCCGGTAGCGTCTACAATCGTATTTTCACTGGAAAAACTCGCTTTCTTCTGCGGTATTGCGTCGGAAATACGCGAGGGCAAGTCGTACACGGTAGCGCTTGTCGCGCGTTCGTGTCGTGTTAAATCGATTCGATAATCGTGTTCGTCTCGCGTTCCGCGAACACGCCGAAAACTCGGACGAAGGAAGAAGCGAGACAGCGGAAGAGTCGAGAGAGTGGTGCGAAAGTTATCTAAGGTCGTAGATACACGCGGTGCGTTTCTGTCAGTTCTTCTTCTCCGCGAGCCGGCTCTATGCCGCCGCGTACGTCACCGAACCTCGCCTCGTGATCGTCGTAACGTTTTTTCGCGTTTTACGACGTCGGCCGGCAATCCGGTAGCGACCTATTCGTCGAGGCGTGAATACCAGCTGGGCATCGAGAGGGCTGAATCGAGTGAATTCGAGCTGGACACACGAGGGCTGCACCGAGTGGAATCGAGAGGGCAACGACGTGCTGCTCCGCCGACACCACCGACACCACCACCGACTGGATGGCGGATCGCAATAAAATGTAAGTGATCATTTTTCTAATTAGTACCCGTCTAACGGGTTCTCCGCTGGATACGCGATACCTAAGCAGTAACTAGCAGTGATATTCTGCACGTGTCTGGAACCGTATCGATCCGAGTCGTTGGTTAAAAGCTCACAGGGCGAACATCGATTCCGCTGTTTCTGACGTTCTGACGTTTTGACGTTCTGACCTTGTCGCGATGTCACGGAAATTCTTTCCCTCTGTCTCTGTCTTTCGCCTTCGATTTCGTTGACACGGTGACGCAGTAGTTTTTTCCGTACACGTGTGAGTGAAACACTTGTATTTGTAATACTTTTTACGAGTACATAATATCGTACACTCTAAATCAGATTTTCGAATAATCGTCCCAACGTTGTTAGGAATTTCTTGATGCCGCTTAACAGGGACACTATTTCTCTTGTTCTATTGATCTTTCCGTTGCACGTACGTATGTACACACACGGAAGGGGACCGTACCACCTCTGACGCGGTTTCGAATTAATAAGCGGCCTTTTAGAGATTTTACTGCTATCGTATTTCTCGACCGCGTAACGAGCGGCAAATTATGATCATCTGATCGTTCGCCCCGAGTGCATACGACGAAACGTATGCCTGTACGTGCATGTATGGAACCGATAGGTGTGCATACGTTCGGTGTGTACGCGTGATGCTAAGATACCAATGCATTTGACCCGCGGCGAAGGTGAATTACGGCATCGCACGATTAACGACCGGCGACGGGTTCTCTCGCGATAGGGCGGGTCATAAATTCTTTCCGAGCGTTAGAGACCAATTGATGATAGTCGCTACTTTGCGAACGTGCTCGTGGAACTCGATGGAATCGTCCACTCTACGGTATTCCCTCCATACTCACCGAAACGTCTTGGTTTTATCTCGCTCCTCTCGCGTTTTTGGAATCGTATCGTTCCTTTAGAAGTATTTAGCAGCCCCCGTGGCCATGGAATCGATATCTGGTGACCGCGTTACACGAACAGCGATTTACGCATTTTTCCGACTACAAGAGTACATCGTCCTTTTTCGTGGCGCATGCAACTATGCGAAATGTCGAGATGGTGTAAACAGCAAATGTATTCGATTCTCGAGAGTACATACGTATATCGATCCGTATTGGTGTACAGATACATTGCCAAGGATCTTGTAAATCGAACTGGTTAGTTCCGAGGCCAGCACGTGTAAAAGATTTAAGTATTTTCTCCTCCGCTGCTAATACATACAACGTGTGTTTAATGTAGATCGTTACGAAACTGCCTCACAAAGCATCGGTACTGTTTGCGCGAGTCTTTTTATCTTACAATAGTTTTTATTTCGTTTTCATAGCTTTATCACGCGATAATTTTTAATGGAAAGTTTTAAAACGTGCCGTCTATCGCACGCGATGCAACGTTTTTGCTAACTAACAATAAGATTTGAAACGGCGGGGAAGAAAAATTATTTCAAAAACTTCTCGATACATACGTATTTACCGTGAATGTCGTTTCACAATTCTTCGTACGTATCGCGCAGAATACCAGGATACCGTACGTGGTAATATTTCAGGCAATTCATCTGCTCGTGCACGAATCTCTCTGCAATTTTCTTTCGCGCGACAAAGATCGGTCGAATCGCGAGCTATCTTTCACAATGGGACGCGTTTCCCTTGATTTATGCCGATCGGACCGTCGAACAACCTGTGTTCTAGGGTGTACTTCGTGGAAGTAGGGCTAGGGCTGCTGCTATTAGGCCAGGCTTACCTATTTCAACCCTGCTCCGACGGTGACCAACCTACCAACGACTTTAGAGCGATACTATAGACTGTCATCGCGATATATTTAACGTGATAAAGTAATCTAGGTTACGTTACCTTCTCTAGCTTCTGTACCCTCGAATGGCTTCTACGTTTTCCTGTTACGCGCGAACGTGTCGTTTCACCGGAGAATCCGGCTTTGCATACGGGCAGACATTTTTCTTCCCCGTTTCTATATATTGTAGAATAAATTTCGTTTTATACATATATATATATTCTAGTTATTCCGAATTCGCGCGAACTTTTTGGTCGGGTTTAAATGTCGTCGTTAGTTACGTTACACGTATGGTAGATAAATTTCAATAAAGATGTTTCTCGTTGTTGCGAGGGGAAGAAAAGAAAAGAGAAAAAAAAGATAAACGATGCAATGATATAGTTTGTACTTCCTTAAGACTTAAAAGCTTGACGAGATAATTACGGTATAACGACCTTGATAAAGTAAGATTGAAGCATAATTCTAAGTAGACGAGTGGCATCACGTCCGTGTACTTGCATCAATTGCTCGTGCAATATTAGAAGAAACGTATTATATAATAGCCATTTACCATCTACACCGTTCTTTCGTATTCGTCGAATATTTGCTAGAAGATCGATCGCTGAAGGGTGTTTTGTCAACATTATTGGCACGCGCTTCTCTCGTCACTTGGCTCGGGGAAAAAAAAAAGAGTTCTTTGAACCCTCGATGATACAGCCAGCTTCCCCATAATTAGGCTTCGCAGGGGAAGGCCTGGTGGAAAAAGGGGTGGTCGCGAACGGGAAAGGTATACCGGAAACGGAAAGGCGCGAGATAAGGCACGGCTTGCCGTATTTTACGACGATTCTGCGCAAGCATTTACGTGAGATACCAGATTATAACACATTTGCTTAGATAATGGCGTATCTACTCGTATATCTAATAAGTTGTATCTAAGGGAACGTTTACACCTCTGTGTATTTGTGTGTACGATTCGTTCTCGAAACCACGAGCGTTATTATCGCGCTGCTCTTTCGTTGATCAGTCTTCGTTTTCCGTGCACGGTTTTTAATTACCGTAATCCGAACATCGTCCGTATAATAAACGTACATCTGATAACGTTGAAAAAGAGCAACAGTGTATAAAATAGGCATGCACACACCGGGTATGTGTAATATCTAGTTTCGCGTTTTCTAATCGATTCCACTTATTATGCAACTCAGGCAATTTCAGTAGGTCGGATCTACCGACGATCGAAGAATCATGGCTTAACGATACGCACTAGGAAGTTGTGTTTTTTGCCGGGCAGATTTATCATACTGGATACATTAATCACTCGTGATTTCATCGTTTCGCAACACACGAAATTTACTTAGTACGTGGTATATATTTTAAGTTTTCACGTCCTCGTAGCTTCCCATGTATTTATATTTAACTTTGGCCTACCCTGCCTTGAGATATTTATAGCTGTAATTTGATACGTCATACGAAAAAGTTATTGAAATTATACATGGTAATCCGTCAAAATTTCCATTCCTTCGCTTTGGTAGCCTACGAAATGCTGTTTGTCCGAGCGTACGGGACGGGAATGCTTTCGTTTAATATAACATTCATGAAATTCATTCCGAAAGGTTCGCATATATCGGAACAGCGACGACAACGAAGTAGGCGAAACACGGTTTAAATCGAAGCGTGATCTTTTGTTTTGCGTTGTCCTTGAGCTCTGCCGGTGGCAGTAGGAAACAATGCTTGCCAGACACGTTGAACTCTACGTACATACAAACACGTAGATAATAATAACAACGCCCTGGCTCATTATTTCTCCTTCTTTTTCTCTTTCCCTCGTACGTGCCACATTCGGACATGGCTGTTGGTTACTTGGAAAAGGAACGTCTCCCCGTTGTGCCGTTGCTCTTAAATGGTAGGGTAGAGGAACAAAAAGAGAGGGAGAAAGAGAAAAAGAAACAGAGGACATTTCCTCATTTTCCGAGTTTCGGTCGCGACCTTCGTTGCTCGTGGAAAACCGATGGAAAATCGCTCGAGTTCTCATTAGAGGCGGCCTTGTCGCAGTTCTCTTTCTCTCTCCCTTTCCCGTTTCTCCCCCATTTTTTTTAGTTCGCCGCACTTCACGCTCACACCTATGACTCCGGGCACACCGATACTAGGTGGCTCTTTTACCTCCCTCTCTTGCCCTTTTTCTTTTTGCTTCCTTACCCTTCGTTTTTCTCATTTCGCCGCGGAACGAGAAACGGAATCATTTAGCGTAATCTAGAGGCTGGCTTCGGAGAAAGAATCGTTAAAAGTGGAATGAACTTTTTAACGCGTTACGAATCGCGAAAAATTAAAGCTCGCCGCGCGAGCTTGTCTCGCCGCTTCGTTGAATGAAAAGTTATTAGATTATGATCGCAGAACGATAAGAAACTCCCGGAGCTTCCGTGTTTCGTTACAGTGAAACTATAGATATATGTATTTGACGGCGACCAAGGCAGCGGGATATTTTTCCATTAATTACGCGCTGAAATTGACCATGCTCTTCGGTTAATGACAAAACGATTTCCGATCGTCAGAAATGCGCGCAGGTGTTTTAAATCGACGGGTCCTGTTCGGGAACGTCGAAATTGCTCATCCATATTAACCACACCGTTTCCAACCGGTCGGGAGCTCTCGGATTATTCATACGTATATCGATAAAATTCATTTGTCATACGAATTTACGCGATAAAGTCATCCCGAGATATGTTAATCGACTCGCACACACATGGAAATAATCATACTTTATTCGTAAGCCCGGTGGCGTTCGAAATGGACATTGTTCCCAACGTTCCTCCTTGTTAACGCGAATCGGAAAATTAATTCGGCTAAGTTCCTTCTCACCGACGAAGGTGAGGAACATTACGTCCTTAGGTAGATACGTATGTGCTGGTGAAAAATTCGGCACCGTTCGAGCAACGGGTGAAGTAGGTCAGAAGCGACAATCAGGGAAGAGGCAATGGCATCGAGCAAAATGTTACGGCCTTGAATTCTTCCGTCCTCCGAGACCTGATTTATGCGACGGAATATGGAATGTTAGACACACTCGAGTCTTAATGAATCGTATCGGGTAACGAAACTCTGGATTGGGTAGGAACACCCTGTAGAAGGGGATTGGAAAGGCCGTCGATACTGAACGACCTTGCGGCATCGACCAACCCTCTGCTTCTCCTCTTGCCTTTTCGATTCTATACAGAGCCTCTTCGTTTACTACGCCCTTTTCCCACCCTTATTCCTCTTCCCTCGTATCGCGTGTACCACCTCCTTCTCCATACCCTCCTGACCCTCTTCAACCTTAGAGAAACTTATGATTCGTGTAAACTCGGTTTGTGTGTAACCGAGGGCTGGATTAGGAATCAGGCCAGATGGATCGCGCTGCCTTGCCACCTGAATTTATCGTTTTAATCGTTCCCGCGTTCTGTACACATCGTTTATCGAAATCAAGGAAAATCCGTGATTCCTCTTTAAACGATGCCCCGAATCTCTAAGTAAATGAACGCGTAGACGTTACCACGGTGGTCGTTCGCGCACCTGCGATTCTACCCAATCTAGTCGTACAGAAAAGAACACAAAAAACCAAGTCGTTTCATCCGAGACATCAAGCTGGGTAATCGTGCATCGCTCATCATCGTCGCAATTAAATTCTTCCGAGCGCGTAATCATCCACGCGGAATAATTCGCGTCGGGGCAAAAGAGAAGGGTCTCCTTGGAAAATCGAGGGGAAACACAATGGCGAGGATGAGTCCATTCCCGGTAGTATCCTACGACGCGCCGTCCATCCGTGTCAAAGAGGACGCGACACACGGTGCACGGGGGTGGAGTTTCCAGGCGGGGTGGCAACGGTGTCCTGGGGTCGGTGGGTAGGTTGGGTGGCCCTGGCAGCGAGGTGGGAGGTGGAGGGTGCGCGATTCCGTTCAACTATGAACGCCGGCGAAACGTCAGTTACCTCGCGACGATCCTTCCGCGAGGACTTTGCCGTCAGATTACGCTGTCATCTCGATAACATTGTTCGAACCTGTCAACGGGTGCGCGATCGTTTCGGCATCTGTTCGTCCCCCCAAAGGGTACAGCCAGTGCGGTGACGGATCTTTTTTTATTTCTTTCGTTTCCAGACAAAGATTCTGTTTTATTTGGAGTGTTCGTGGTAAGAGAGAATAGTAAAATTGATATCGTCGTGAACAACGTACGGGACGGTTTTCATAGGCTCGAATATCCAATCGTATTTGTTTTTTCTTTTGTTTTTTGACCGCGTAATTGTCATTCGTTTTACCATACGTCGGCGCCTCGTCGGACTACGATTAATTCGATCGACCGTCCGATTTAACGCGATACTCGATTACGTAGAGTATTTTCTTGTTTCGTCTTTTATGTATTCCGTTGTAGCATGGACCGTGGTGTACATTGAAAAATCTATCCGGGACGTGGCTGGTATTTATATTGCATCCTATAAAAGTCCAGCATCGTATAAAATCCGTACGTAGAATAAAAATCAATCGGAAGCATAATCGAATGTTACATGATTTTGACGTCATTTAACTTTGGATAAGCCAAGCTATAAAAATAGGAGAGTTTTTTAATAGGACGACAGAGAGCGATAGAAAAAGTCGGGATGACACTGGTAAAAATAGCAAACTGCTTTGGGTGTGAACATCGTTAAAATGACAGCACTTGGCAACGATGGTCCCACGAGGATTTTACCGCGGGATTATCGTGTTACCTTGATAACGTTAATTACCCTCTAAACAAGTTAGAATTACGTAGACGGTGAGATGCCTTTCGCTCGATAAATTCAAATCTTTCTAGCACATTGTCGGTGGACAATGACTACGGTAAACAACTGTTCCGGTGTCTTTTTGCGACGATTGAATTTCCTCCCTTCGAACTACGACGTACGATGATAGACGATAGTCATCGGTTAGATGGAAAAACGTTCGGGATCCCTAGAAACGGTGTCGATTCGCTTTTCAAACGACTAACCCCGTCTGGTAAATGTTCCGTAACGCGGTATAAATTGGTGACTTTAACCTATTAATACGACGATGAAATGTCTCTTGATTAAGCGTCAGTTAACTCTACGTTATACACGCGATAGCGTGGAGGATAGCAACGATTACAAAGGCGGCAGACATGTCGTGCCATTCTGCCGACGACGATAGTCATCGTTAACGTAAACTACGAAAGAAGGAAGTTTTATCCGCCTCATCTGTTGGCTATCGACCCGCGACTTTCTACTTTATAAATACATTTCAATTTCAAAATTGTTTGTTTATATGACAGTTCTTTTCTATATGAAAGTAAACGTGTCGCGTATTTCACAAAACTTGCACAAAGGCTCGCGACGATATTCAGCCGTAATGTTGTATGGAGTATTATCTGAAAACTCGAGTTCTTTGCGAGGAAATTTATAACTGGAAGGGCTTCGGATATATGTGCAGGTATATGTATATGTATAATCAACATTTTTACGCAAGTCGAGGTTTGTACAGTAATATCTGGAGCCGCACATGGAAATGTCAGTTAAGACGTTGGAATATCGTGCGCGGGCGATCATAACCGTGGGTGTGCTGTTACGTAAGCTTGAATTACGTCGTAAAAGTGTTGGTGTACTCTTCGGGCCTTAAATTGTGACATCGCATTGTACCGCGGGAACGAAGCTTCTCCGACACCTGACGGAGAAGCAATGCAGGAATGTCGTGACATTAAAACGACGTTTACTCGCCGACCGTTGTAAAATTATCCTCCAAGTGCAAAATTACGTTCGCAATAATGTCCTCGGCGTTGTCGTTTAATTTCCAGTTCTTCATACTTTTTTCTCGCGCGAGTAACTCGAAGTGCACGCGTAAATCGACCAGTAGTTGTTGAAAATCACTCGAGTTCGTGGACCGCTGTTATTTTACTTTATTCTGAACGTTCCTATGGAGACGGTTCAAGGCAATTTCGGGTTTTATTCGTTGTTGCAGAAAAACAAGGAGATGCAGATTTTTTTTGTGCAACTTTTTGCGAATCTCGTTTGTTCACGAAATTCGATCGTTCGTTGAAAGCATTCGATACTAAATTTTCAACTCGTTCTGCTTCGCGTACGAGCCAATTTATAGATCGCAGCCTTTATTTCTCACGATTAAAATTCTTTTTTTACAAGCGCGCTTCGAGGGCCGTCGAATCACACGCTTCGAGTGGATTTCAATCCTCCGGTTCACGTCGAGTCCTGTTTCTCGCGTATTTCTCATCCAGAGGTGTCGGTAGGAGACACGGCGATCGGTAATCGTGGAAAGTTTTACGGGTATTCGCGTAGAAAGATAGAAAGAAGAGGTGTCGAGATGAAATAAAACGATTTATTCGAGCAGCAGACACGGATCGTTAAGTAAAGAACTTTATTGCTTTTCAATTCCATCCTCAAGGTGTTTGAAAATAAGACTCGTTCTATTTCTTTTCGACACCTTGTAGCGGCGGTGGAACAAAATATTACCATCGTAAACGGCGTACATCCTTTTTATCCGATATTTGCGCGATCATGGTTTTCATTTGTATCTACTTGGTTGCCTCTCCATTGAGAGTAACTCTAGGATGAGATAGAATGACCGGTAATAGGAAAATGGGACGAGTACTCGTCAGGAAATAAAACCGCCCCGCAGCTGCCGCCCCCGACGTTCGAATAAAGGGATATTCCTCTCCGACGAGAGGTACGAATCCTCGACTGGCAAATCGTGATTTATCGATGTGTTAATTGTAGATCGCGAAAACGTACGTTTCCTTGGGTTCCCTTCGCAGCGGATTACATTATCGAACGTTTGCGTTCGCGATTGGTAAATCAATCGGATCGGACAGCGAAGAATTCTCGAGAATGCCGAGCGCAAAACTATGAACGTCGGCACGTTGAAAGCGCGTCATTTCGAGTGTCCGGAATAAAGTAGAAAAATAATGATCGAGTTTCCGACGCGATAGACACTCGCGGGAAGATAAAGAGATCGAATAACACGGATCGTTCCGGCGCGCGAGACGCGCATCGACGCTCCTCTACTACGAAGTGGAAGAGGTTTATCACTTTTCAATCCGGCACGGGTTAAGTGCGTCGGGAAAACTCTCTCTCCTCGAATACTCTTCGCTGTTGGAATCCTGCCAGCGAGGGATAATAACCTTCACCCTCGACCGACGACGACGACCGAGCACTTTGCATTACCGTCGAATTAAAACCCTGCGTCTATTTGAATCGCGCGTCTCGGACGTTCCACTCGTTTCGATTCAAGCTGCTTTTTTCTATTCAAAAGTTTCAAAAGATCGGATCGCGATAGAGAAGCTTGTATGTATGTACGTTTCACGGACAAGTTTCGTAACAAATCGTTCGCGGTTTCCATAGATTTTCCCGTATGCATGGAACGAGTGAAAATCGGTCACGGTGTTGGTGGGTAGCGAAGGTTGCCAGTGTAAAAGGTCGTTTGTCAAATTACCACAATTAATGATAGCGGTTCAGGTTCGACGGTATGATTAATAGGTATGTTGAAAATGTATCACCGCGATTGATAAATGCGGTGCGACGAAGAGGAAAAAATTGCATTCGGTTCCCGCGGTCCATTATTATTAATCAAGGCTTCCGAAACACGATGAACTATCTCGTGCGTCTTTAATCGACTCTATTTGCAAATGCACCAATCATCCGATGATCGAATAGATCGCAGAGTTCCTTTCTCATTTCGAGATACAGCCGTTGCTAAAAATCGCAGTCTCGAGCGAGAGATACTTGCGACACGACCGTCGTTTTTTCGGTTTAATCTTAGTCGAGTCTTTCGAAGGACAATTCTCGAGACGTTTAACGAGCTTCTCGAGTCCCGCAATTTATTTGCACGGATATCAGCTCAGGGGCTGACGATCGTTTAATTGCTCCCTTTAGTGTCGTTGGAATAACACTATTAAGAACCGAGCACGGTTCGTCTTTTACCGTCGAGGGAAAAGTATCGATATACGTGCAACAGCGAACATAGGAATTAATCGCTCGATGAAATGGCAAACTAGGGACGCGTGCGCGCCGCGGGCCGACGATCTTTTGCCGATCCTTGGTTCCTCATCGAAACAAGCATCGATACAAGCAAATATCCTCGCGCTTGTCCTGCGCAGAAACGTTTTCACGTTATTTGCAAGTCGTCCTGCAATACGGCTGTACGTCGTATTGATCGATGAGAGAGATAATAATAGCGGCCCGTGGCGCGACGAGGCCACGATTTGATAAGGAAATTCATTAACGCGTTCCACTTTGCCGTGGAATTTGACACCGCTTCTTTCTTTTATCATCGGCCGCGGGGGATCGGGTGCGTTAGTCGCGAAATTGCCGAGTCGACGGTAGGATCGCGGCCACCGGAACGGGGGGCCTCGTGTACGTGGCGAAACGGAATCGCGAACATCGGGGGAAAAGATGCGAAACGCGACAGCGAAGCCTCCGGAATATACGTCTCTCCGCCGTGACTTTCAGGTTTCGAGCAAACGATTCGGGATCGTTCGTTGGGATTAAAGGTAATCGATAATTCTGCTAGTTCGAAACAATCGTCATGGTAAATAATCGTCCGGCACCGCGACGTTCCTGTGTGTATCTTTTCGATGTTCCGATCGGACTTCGGTTCGGTTTGCGATTGGGTTTACAGTCGTACGTCATCGAGCAAGTTTCACGACGGGATAGGGTAATTACGGAGAATTAATGATCACCGGGATTAACTTTCCTGTACACCTAAGTAACCGTGAAAGAAATAAAGAATGATTAAAGGGGACAAAGTCAGGCATCGACGTAACAATTTTAACGTGATCTCCGTTTCGCGTCGTCGCATTCACTATTTCCTCGATTCCAAATTAATTAAGCTTCTTTTCTCGTTTGACACATAATGCTCGTTGAAGCGACACCACCGCGTAATTCCGAGTATGTAGATGGTATAATGAAAACTCAACACATAATAGAGATTGCGCAGATACCGAGCCAGCGCATAGATACACACAACGATCGGTACAGTCGTGTGTACTTGTTATTTTGCGTCCTGTTTGCTTTGAAAGCACCGCGGAGCTTGCCGTGCCGCGGAACGTAGTTCTTCCTTTTATCCTATGTTATTCTTCGTTCGCATTTGTATAAAAAAAAGGGAAAAATGAAAAAATACTCGACGTAATCGCATCCGGCGGATCCGGATTTTTGTTTCTCTGTCGTCATCATCGTATAATAACAACGAGCATTTACACGTGAAGTACAGTGTCCTTGTAGTTTACATACAGGTGCAGTGGCAGACTTCCCCTCCGCGGTGCTAAACGGTGCGCGGATAAAGGAGACGCGCTCTTGAACGCTGTAAAATTGCGTAAATCGTAGTCACGAGCTTCCACTTGGCCCAGTTCGTAGGAATAATAGATCGTAGAAAGTTTAAACAGTACCGGAACTGGCGTTAAGAAACGCAACGTTTCGCACGTGTTTAACACGAAACCATACCGTCGATAGAAACATATTCCGAGGGTAATTAACGTCGCGACAAGTTCGTCTCGCGGTTGGCGTAGTTTTACTTGTTCGCCGGACAAACGGAAGAAACGCGTCCGATTAGCAAAGGGGTATAGATGGAGTTCCGGGCAAGTTTTCTTGCAGTCAAAGTTTCCACGGTTTCAAGTTGACGGTATTATTTTGTCACTGTTTGCTTCGTAATTGTTGTCGTAGTTGCGTGGCTTCGTCGGCGAATAACGTAAACTCGGAGCTACCGGGGGACTGCCTGGAATTTGTTGTAACGCGATTCACCGGCAAATGAATTCCAATAGCGACCTACTCTTTCGGTTGTCGGATGTAACGACAGAGGTCACGAAACAACCTTCAAGACCGTGTATCGTAAGAGGATTCGTCGTAATCCAATATGAGCCATCTGCTGCGAAGCTACCTCTGCGACAACACCGACGATATGTTTGCGCAGTCAGCACGAGACAGTGATGGGTCAATACGTAAAACGATTGCGAATTTCCCTGATCCGTGTATCGATCAAAGGTCGAAGATCCTCCGAGGGGAGTGGACTCGATCAAAAAGTTGGATACGGTAGTTAAAAACGATTCTGTCCAGAGAGTGACCGTGGTAATTGATACGATTTACCGCTTCGACAACCGCGCTTCCGGTTAGCGTGTTCGCGTAGGCGTTTACAGGTAGTTTTCATTTTTCCGGATATTAATACCGTGTCGTTGATAACGTTTGAGAGTTCCAAGAAAAGCGCCCGCCTATTCAAGCGTTTCTCAAGCTTTCCGTGGGCTACGAGAAACTTTCGCATTCGCCAAGTAGTCGCAATTGTGTCCGCCTTTATTTCCACTGCACTTTTCCCGTCTATTCCACAACGTATACCGGGACACGTCCTTAGAAAATAAGCTCGCGAATCTAACGCGGAGTAAAAACAGCTACACCTACGTCGACCTTGACGCGTAACCCGGGCTAGCGAAAGCAGTCTCCTCGGCCACCCCGTCCTTCTACACGTTCTTACACGTTGCTACACGTTCCTACACGTTCCCACACACCTACAGCCCTCCCGTTGCACAGTATGTATTGCGCGATTGTCTCGGGAACTAGGCCGCCGCAATCAGCCTCCTGCAATCGCACAGATACCCCGACAGAGGCCCGAATTTCGCAGTTCTTTCCATCCTAGGGGCACCACCGTCTTTCCAGCCGCCAACGGAGTCTTCGCGTAGTATCTACGTGCCTAAAGAAACTTCCCCCTCCTTGTATTGTTTATATTTTAAACTTGTCGCACACTTTGCATCAACATAGGCGTCCATAGAGACTGGGGGGAAGGAGATGGAGGGAAGGTTGTCGCGTGCATCCGTCGGAAACATTATGTCTGTGGGCTTAAAACAAAGTGTCTTCCTTCTTATTATTATACAACGTGTTATCTCTATGGCGTCATACCTTTGGTTAACGATGGACGGGTAGACATCGATTCGAACGAACACGTCGAAGGCGTTGAAGAGAGCACGATCGATGAAAACACGGTGCGGTACCGAATGGTAGAATGATTCGGTGACGTTGGTTTTTTAACGCTTTTACGATTCATAGTTACATCAACGAGGTCGATATATCGGTAGGAGGTTAGGAGGAGAATACGTACATACATGTATATGCACCTTGTAAGAAGCCTACATTCGTAATGTTACGAGCATCCGAGGGAACATCAAAACAATTTTATCGATCGGTCGACTACTATGTAACCTGCTTATACCAAATGTTCAATCTCTTCGCCTACGCATTCTACACATTTAGAACATTTATTCCCAGCGAATTCATTGCGCGATTTCAGTCGAGCCTTAAGAAGTGATGCACGTATGTTCCGATGTTCGACTCGGATCGTTCTCGTCGCGAATGTAACGTCGAACCAGTTAATTGCGAAGCGATTAAAAACTTGATAATATTTTTTAAAGCGCGCTACGATCGGGACAGAAGTAGGGGGCGAGATAAAGCCGGCGCTGTCTCTCGAAGAGTCGTGTAATATAAGCCAGCAGGTGTGCCCTACCGAGGGACGAAACCTGGCCTCCCATACTCCAAGGACGGGGTTGATTGATGAAGCAAATATTAGCTCGTGTACTCGCTGGTTGGCCCCAACCTTTTTGTGTACCACCTTACACGGTCGTATGCGAATCGAAGTCATGTTAGAATCGTTATCAAACGAAAAGAAAGTTTTGTCACGTAAGAAAATTATCCCTCGTTACGTAACTGTGTATGATAGAGCGGGAGTGAATTCTTTATAAAGCGATACTTGGCAGAAGTAGGACGCGCATTTGTCAAGCACCGACGGATAAACGGCTTAATCCGTTCTATTATTCTACGTGTTACACGTCCGCTGTACGCATATCCGTTTTATTTCTTCAAAATCGAAAGCCCCGTTCGATCGGTAGGTACGCGTAGCAACAAATATACACGATCGGCGAACAACGATCCCTTTGCCCGGGAGTATGTTATCAATTCCAACTAGACGCGATTAGCAGGTAATGCGGATGCCAGCGGCGATATCCCGTATTTATACCGAATGAAATAACTGGTCGGTTTTGATGCAACGAATGCCGAAACTACGGATTCCGGTGACAAAGCCGTTGTTCGTCCGACCGAAATACCGTCGGTATTAAATACCAATCGCTGTCGGAGCAGCTACTTGTCCGATACAACGACCAGATAGAGAGGCATAAACGACTAGAAATCGATCGTAGGACATACGTATGCACGTACGTATGTATGCACATCGGTATTTGTCATGCAAAAACGTACTTAAAGAAGAACAGGTTTGAAAGGTATGTCGTGAGCCCGCATAAATTAGAAATATGCCAGGAGACAGCCTGTCTGGACGTGGAAACGCCGTTCGATCGGCTCGCTCGAACTTTTCTCTCGGTATTGTATTTTTCGCGCAGGCGTCTCCGTTTCTCCACCTGTACGCGTGAACAACTTTTGAGAACCGCTGCCCTAGACCCTGCGAAAGAGTCAAAGAGTCGAGTCTAGTCCCTGGACGACGACGTCGGGGGAAACGAGGGCAGAAACGAGTCTGTCCGATTCTAATTGGCAGAAAATTTCAACACTCCGCGACACACGCTCGAACACAGGGGAGTCGGTCGCGCTTTGTGCGCCTGTGTTTCCTTTTAACACCGTCGTGGAACGCGGCACCCTTGTACGCCGGATGAATTTCATGAATGTCATGAATTTCATGAATTTCATGAATTTCATGAATTTGCTGATAATTAACGAGCACGGTTAAAAAGCTGCTCGAAGAACCCGGGGAAAAGCCAAGCGTTCGCTAAAGATCAAACGACGTGAGGCGCGAGACCTAACCGCGTGGTAATTTCGACTGAAAAAAAAAACACTGAGCCTCCGTAAAGATCTTTTAGGCGAGGCGTGATAAGGGAAGGAATCCGGGCCGCGAACTCGCGGGGGAGACCTTCGATAAACCGATATGAAATCACGTTAATTAGCACGCGTCACGGTATATTATTTTCCATCTATCTTGGATAAGGACGAGAACGGTGGGTGGTTCTTATGAAAGTATGTTGGAGCGTGTTGGTTACCATGCGATGCCAGCTGGGATTGGTCGAGTTTGGTGGGTGAAAAGGGATCAATACCGGCGGGAGGCTTTCGACATGGAGGCGTAGGCTGCTGGTGTTCTCCACTCGACGAGGATCGGGATTAACGGCTGCGAGTCCCCGACCCTGCCAGTGACCTTAACCTTGACAACGCCCTTGGACGTGCCACGAAACAAGACGACCTTGCTCCCGGAGCTTTCATTTTTTGCTTTTTTTGCCCCAACATTTTTTTACCAGGCAGTTTTTCAACATCTGTGATAAAGCGTAGAGTTCGCGCGACGCTAGTCACTTTTGGAAAATTTCAATTTCAGCGCGTAAAGTTCTCGCTCCCATTTGCTACGAATCGCGGAAGCGTAGTTTAATACGAAGCGTAGTTTCTCGATGATCGTGGCGACGGTGGTCTCTTTCTACAGTTAAAATCGCAGGTTACGACCTTGGAGCGACGCGAGCCGTCTGAACGACGTAATGAAATTTAACCGAGGTTGTTAAGGTCTGCTCTGTCGTTCCGACGATGTTATAGCCGACACCTGCAACAGTTGTCTATATCTTTCTTTTGCATCCGAATCATACGTTGCGCGTTACACGTTTGAACGAATCAGTTTTTATCTTTTCGAAAGTCTGCGGGAAAACGAGCAAGCCGCCATAAACCCACCAGCTTTAATTAACGAAATTCTTGATCCTACCTTTGTTTCCGCGGCGGGTATCGCGTTTCAAGATTCACACGTGCCCTGCAAAGGGCGAAACTTTCGATACGCGAGATAGCCCCCCCAGGAGGAAAGATAACTTTATCCAAACTCCCGGAGAAGTAGCGTTATTCGGTTCCTGGTCGGACGGAGAAGCAATACTAAACGAGTAACCTTCTCCCGTGGAAGTTGTTTCGCAACACGATTCGACCTTATCGTCGGCCGCTGCGCCTGTAAATAAATCAGAAGGAATTAAGCTCGATGCAACGAATACCAGCCACCACGTACGAATCGAATCGGATCTCGGAGAACTAACCTACCACGGGCCAAGTTTGACGTTTAGACCGCGACACGCTAGACACTCTTATTTCCTATTTCGATTCGGTAATTTCCATAGTTTTGCCGTCGACGGACCAACGAGTAGGTTGACCATTAACAAATTTACGTCTCGACCGATCGCGAGTGTTCCCGGCCGATTTTTTGAGGTGTCCGCTGAACTCTAGCGATCATGCTCGCTCGCCACGCGACTTAGGAACCATTCGGTGATAATCCACCAGTGAGAACAGGACTCGTGCGTAAACGTTTCCGAGGGAAAAAGACAACCGGGATGGCGTTATTTTCCGGTAGTGGCGGCGGTAGCGATGGCGGAAGTGGTTCACCGCCGATCAGACCGGAGGAATCTGCGAACCCTTCCTCACTGCCGTCCAGGCAACGCAGCCTGAAGGATCGTCTTCGGGAAGGGATCACGGGAGGATTCGCTTGGCAGTGAGTATCCGACTTCCTGTTTAGTTTTTCACGTGGGTGGACGGTAGCGCGAAGTCAGTGCATCACGGATACGTCCGTCGTGTGACGTACGCGCTGACGTTTTCCCGACGTAGAAACGTGTGCTGTGTTACCGTCGAGAACAGGTAATAGCCTTTGATAACCACTCGATCGCGATTTATATTCGGGAAAGGACCTTGTCCTGTTTTCGGCTAATCGATCGAGTCGTAAACTATGCGTTTACTTTGCATCGAATTAAATCTTACCTCTTGAGAGTTAATCGTATGTACGTTACGTCAAAGATGAATCGCCCTGCTCCGTTATCGTTTCTACACAGGCTTCGGAAAATATTGGATTAAATGCATCCACGACACGTTAAACGCATTAGTCGACGTATCGTGTAAGTTGTTCCTATTAAAGTCACGATATTTTTCAAGTTCACGTTTCCACGACACGGCTCAAGTTCGCGAAAACGATAGGCGAAATATCGTCGTACGTTGAACCGTTCGATCGGACGTATCGGCGTTAATTGAATTATTTGACGAGGATAATTCATTCGTTATCTTCGGTTTGCTCTTTCGAAGTGCATAGTATAATCAGCAGATGGCAGTTCCAGTTGGCGCGGTAACTTTCAGTCGAGTAGATAATCTTGTGTCACACCCACGAACAAAACCAACCGTGTGTTGGCCATTGAACGTGAAACACATGGAATATTAATCGAGAAATCGACCAGTCGATCACTGTAGTTTACCGCTGCTACGCTTTATCGTGCTTTCCATTCCGCGGAATACATATTTGCGTTCTCTAATGGACAATTTAATAATCGTTCGTACACATACGCGTTAACTAACTTCCACGGGAATCTTCGTACCGTTCGGTGACAGGTAATCGTTAAACGATAATTGGAAAAATACGCTTAATCGACGAGTACCTTCGAGAACTTTTTCTTTCATATTTTATTTCTCGGTAGAAGCCCGACGGGCAATTAACAACTCCCTATAAATCAATTATCCAAGACTTTGCAGAAACATGTCCGTGAAAAGTATCCGCGTTGATAGCCAGGTATCGACGGTAATTGGTTTTCCTCTTATCGATTTCTTCTTAATATCTGCAATTTTTTGTTTACCGTCATTTGTTTAATCGATTATCGACTTACGCTCCGCTATCCCGAGACAATTTTGGTAGGATAATTGAAAAATTGATCGAAGTATCGTTAAATACAGAAATTGTGGAATATCGAAAGTGAGATCGAACGCGAACGATAGCTGCGCGCACGTACTCGAAAAAAGCAGCAAGGTTTTCAGTCGTCTCTGACGTTTCATTAATTTCTTTTTTCTCCATCTACTTTCGGTACGTGCCGTCTTTTTTTTTAAACATCAGTCTTGCCAGCAGCGAAAGCGTGACGTTTAATTTCCTTCTTTTGTACGTTGCAGTCAGAGTTCGTAAAAAGTCGTGATAAAAAGAGGAAAAAAGGAATCTCGGCCCACCCGAACGTATGTACGGTGGAGCACCGTTGAACAGAGACGAACGGACGAAGACGAAAAGTCATTGCTTTACGTGTAATCGGAGAAATGAATTAATCGCCGCGGCGCGCCGGTGCAACGCGTGTTCTCGTCGCCGCCCTTCGTATTATCTTTTCTTTTTCCAAAGTAAGGGAGAAAGTTATTAAGCAGCCATCACCTATATACCGGTTATCGACCCTCCGCCGACTCGTTATTTCGAGCGACCCTGACTCTTCGGACTGTAAATTACCGGGCAGAATCGGGCCAGCTTGGACCGACATCGTATATTATCCACCGCTCGAGTTCCAGCCTCTCGTTAATTTCTTTTTCTTCCTTTATCGAGCGATCTGCATACTTTTTCCCATGACCGTTTTCGGCACGGTGCACGTCGATTCCAGTCTATAGGTGGAACACTTTTCGAAGCTATCCTTCGCGAAACGCGGCCTGACAAATGACATTACGTGTCGTTACGACGTACGCCGATGGATTACCAATCCGTCTCGCCGATTCTTCTGGGATCGATCTGAGCATTTGGACGAGCCATTTGGACGAGCCGTTTGGACGAGCCGTTTGGACGAGGTTTTCCAGATGGAAATCAGGGCCCGTGCGTAAAAACCGAGACCTAGATGCGCGCGGTAACGACGATCAAGGCCACGCACGATACGCGGCATAGATAGGGTGGAAACAAAGGAACAACCACCCTTCCCATCGTGTATGCCCGTGTACGTGTGTACGTATGTAGGCGCGTATATTCACTGATAGGGTGTATCGATGCTGTGCAGCAACTTCCACAGGACGCATGAAACAATTGCTATAGATAATACCGAGTATCTACGTCATCTACGTGCAGAGCTATACGATCTTGTACAGGGTGATCACAAGTTGGCGAACAGGGACGTAGTGGAAACGTTCGGCGATCGTGTCCCGGATGCACGAGCAGGTTTCCGACGTAGATCCTTCTACCGGGCAAACTTTTTATCGGACCTCTCGATACTTCATTTCGTTTCAATTACCGAAAGCATCCTTTTTCTACCGTATATTTTCAAAGACACGAAATTCTCCTAATTAGAGGAGAGACCCGGTTCAGCGAGCGGGACACCTATTGTTGAAATACAATCGCGGAAGAATATAATTGTTTGACATTACGCTGTCGACTACTTTTGAAGCATTTCGAGCAATTCCGCTCGCGGAAACAGATCCGTACATAGGCACGCTACCTATGTATATGGAGTCTCGAAACGCGAAACTGGGTCATCGGATAATTATTCTGTCCTAAACGACGCGACGCGTCGAGTTTGTCTCTGTCCCTCCTCCCCCCTGGTTCATCCACCGCGTTTGTTTCCATTCGGTCCTCGTATCCTCGTTGCACGCGTCATTTCGAATCCATTACGTACAGCTTCGCTGCATCCGTTGGAAATTAGACGGAAAGGATGGCCGTCACCTTCGGAGCCGAAAACCGACGTCGATATTCGACGTATCTGTGACACAATTCGAGAAACCACGCCGGCATCTATAGACCGCAGACCCTGCTCTATATTCGGTCGTCGATGTATCGACGCAGCCACCGTCCACCCGTCGAAACACATACATGTATGTAGTATCTACCTGTATGTACACTAGTCGGATGAAAACGCGGGAAATGGATGGAAATTTTCCTGGAAGGATTTTCCTGGATGGAAGTTTGCGTTGTTCCTTGGTTCGGTGGAGAACGTTGTCAGTCTCGTAGATCCTTGATCTACGGCAGCGAAGTGATCGATACACGACACGACCGTTTCGTATCCGTGGTGGTCCATTTAGGAAGTGGAAAATTGACGGAGAAATAGGATGTTTTCGGGTAATAACGTAGGTGTTTCGTCGGTGGCAAGGGAAAAACACGGTCTCCCTGTGCTCCACTTGGAATCGCGACGTTGCATCGTCCCAGGGAATTAAAGGGAATTAAAAGCGTTTCCCGTGGCATGGCCAGAGTAGAGACAGATCGAGGTAATCGGATCTTTTTACCGGCATCTCGGGGTTTCCACCTCGTTGGAACCACTACGATATGTAGCGTACTACGTAGTATGTTTCGTACTTTGAAAGAATGGAATTAGGTTGAAGATACTCGTTGACGTATACCCCGTCTACCGGGAGTTTATTCCCTTTATCGGACCCAGCCAGATAATACAGACGTTTTCTACCGCTACGGTCGCGAAGTTTCTTGATTAAATTATCGAAACCAGGTTCCGTCCGTACTTCTTCGACCGAGTCGTGGGTGGAGCTTTACCACAGATCGATCGACCGATTTGTTCAACAGGAACGACGCTTCATAGTCCTGTACCTCTTGGCAAAAAGTACTCGAGGAAACTGCTATTTAAGCCGGACGGCAGTGTGGAAAGCCAAAGTGGAGCTATTTCGAAATATCGATCGCACAAGGTACTCGTATACTTTTGTGATGCTTGTTTTTTTTTTCTTTCCCTCTCTTTTTATACTTTTCAATCTACACGCGACAGAAATATATTCCTCCAAGAATAGGTAACGTTTGATCGACAAATTTGCGAGCGTCGTTGATCGCATTCGCGATCGAACGATGAACGTTTCGTTCGATTCCCGTTGCGCAGCGGTCGAACGGTATCAACGATATTAAATCTTGGATAGGAAGCCAGCGAGTCTCGAACAACGTTCTCCTGGAACTTGTAAATAATAAATCTCTTTCATCCGACTGGCACCTTTTGTTTCCCGAAGAGGGAGAAGAATAGGAAGAAAAAAGGGGTGAATCCCGAGGAAGTCTTAACTCGAGAAACAAGTCCGCCTCTGCCATTAGGTAGATATGCTCTGTTAAAACAAAATGTCTCGGTACGAGGTCATTGGGTAAATGGGTCAAGTGGATGTGCACAGGTACTTACCGTATACTTAGGTATGCAGATCGCACGAGTGCTCGCTTCTGTGTACGTACGGTACATCGTTGCGCGTGCAAGTGCTCATTTATGGATTACACGCACGCATAAGTATTATTCTAACAATATTTCCCTTGCTATTTAATTAGTCGCGCACTAGGGCTGCCTTTCGGCGGGGCAAATATGTATTTATGCCCGTCAGGTGTCTCTCGTAACGTCTGGGAATGCTTAACGAGCTACGAGAACGACCTCGTCAAAATTCGATTCGTTGCTTCGAGTTTCAATTTCGTTAATCTTCCATCGTATTTCCCTTTTTGCTCGAACCTCGTGGAAATCGTTGCTCGTTAAACGACGGGACAGTGGCGAAACGATTCGGTGCACTTGCTCTGCGAAATTGTCCTTTTCATTTTTGTCGACGCGACCCGACGCCGCGATACGTTCGCGAACGCCACTCTTTGAGAAAGAGAGCAGAAATGGAACGGGAAATCGAGCCTGGGCATCTGGAAAGGGTGAAAATAGGCGCGGGTTATTTCCCTGGGACGAGACGTATTCCGTGCGACGTGCGGTATCTGTATATCGAATTCGTCCTATCGATGTTGCGAAACCCTCCATTTCGGTCGCGGTGTCCCCTCTTTCCGGTTTCGAGCGTGATATCTCTTCGCGTGGTATCGGAAAAGAAAATTCATTTTCCAGCGAGGCTTCGTCTTGCGTTTCCTAGAACTGAAATAACGAGCGAAAGGACGCGCACGGTGTCGTAAGGCATAAAATTTGCATTCGCGAATCGTATGGTACAGGAAGTGAATTCGTACGTGTATTTTAACACGTTCGTTCGACGGCGTCCTGCCGCGGGCAAATCTTAACGAAGCAAAACTATGATTCAATGTCAAGATTCAGAGGTCGGCCGTACCTTTCCGCGGTTATTTATGTCAATGTCAGAAAAATAATAGCGTTGCCGTCCCTTCGATCTGCGGCTGTAATATGTAAACACTTCCTGCTTACCGAGGGTACTTCTGGGTACCGCCTTTTCATCGTTAAAATGAAAATATGAATCGTCCGAGTCTCCGTGAGCCGGAAACCAGGTAGAAACGAAGGCTTTGCACCTTTTGGCGGTGGGTGAGAACGGGTTATACAGCAACGTAGCTAGCGACGAATCCCGTTCGCCGATATGGCATCGTCGCGGTCGTGTTGCGTTATATCGGATGTTTACAGTGGAATTAATAGTTTCGTTGGAAACTCTGATCAGTATTGCGTAATTCGTTGGTACGGGACGAATAACGATCGGCCATGATTAGATTAATTGGACGCATTAAACTAGTTTAGACTCTATTCTAGAGCGTTTCTCGTTCGCCGGGTGGCGGTGCGCATAATCCGTGGTCGTAAAGTCGCGTGCACGTGCACATGTGCCCCGCTACAGCCGCGCAGTTATGGGTTCTCGTGAAAATAATTCGCGCATTACGTAAATGCGTGTTCGGAATTTAATACAAGAGTGTCGCGTAAGAATATTTTGTTTACATTTCGTTTATTTATTCGTTCGAACGTATTTGTTCTTTTGCTCGTCAGAATTACGACGAAGCTATACCGTTTCGGCGGGAACGAGTCTCGAGATACGCGACGATAATTCGCATAAAATGCGCAATGGAAGAACGCGAACGTGGCGGCGTATAAAAACGATGAATATCATTGATAAGGGAAAACGTGCTGTGTAACGAATTCAGGAGCGCTCGCGCGATCACACGACAGTGGAATATTTTAAGGTAACGTGTTCGTTAACCCGCCCTGAAACGCCCGCTTACCGCTCGTTGTCATTGTTTTCATTTTATAACGCCTGCTTAAAGTTTATGGCCCTGACGTTTACAAAACCGGGTGATTTCATTCTTCGTCGTCCGTGCTTTACGACCCTGGACGTTTCAAACGACATTTCCTATCTCGCTGCCGGAGTTATCGTGAACTTTCTCAAAGATACGCAGAATATTTACCGTGGTTAGATACCAGCCTGCACATCCTAAACGAGAAAGTTGATATTTTATTGACGCTTTACGACGCCGTATTTAACCGTCGTCGCGTAATTCAGACTTAAACGGCGGAGGTACGTATGTACAAGGCTCCCTCTGGCTTAATTCGTTCATAGGGTTGAAATTGTCCTCAATAGGCAGCACAAAAGAGTCGTCGTATGGTGGCAGCGTGAAACGGTATCGAGCCAGATACGTAGATGGAAATTTTTACAGACGCGACCGGGCGAGATGTCCGCGAGGGGCAGATTTGTTTAATAGAAAAATATCGTCGCAAGTTTCGCAAGAAAGACGAGCGATCGATCCTTGAGGATCTAGAAGGCGGCTGAGCCTTATCTCGACGCAAGTGGACCGTCCAATAAGATTTGAGGATTTGGTTCAAGGATTCGAAGACTGGACGTACTTGCCCCGTTCTTTTTCGTGCTTTGTTATTAGTAACTTTCGAAACATCTCGCGTGTGACCTCCAGCTTCCTCCCATGTGGGGAGCACACGTCCCGTCGTCCTTCTTGTCACGTTGTTCGACACCGGCGATATTTCATTTTGGCTCGTTTTCTCGATACCGACGGTTTCGTCTTCGAGTACACCCCTAGCTCGGGCCTCTTCTGCGGAATATTTGCCGCTGTCCGGTCTACGCGCTTCTAAATCGGAATTGAATTCGTGATCCGTATGTCCGCGGGATCGATCCGGTATAGTTGAGGGGGCTTCGTTAGGTGGACAGAACTGAATCGCTGTCCCTGTTATCGTACATCCTGACAAGGACGATTCTTTACGTTCGTTATTCCTCGGACCGGCGAAACAAATTGCCCCGACTTGAACAATTTTTCTTTTGCTCGACTGTAGCGCTCGCTTGCTGCGCGTGTCGCATAAATTCCCCGAACCGCGTGTCCGAATCGAAAGTCGTTGCTGCTCGAGAGAAGAAGGATAAGCTGCGAACGGTAATAATTTATTTGGCTTAATAAGCGATTCGCGAGGTACGGGCATAGAACGCGAGATCGGAGTAAACCCTGAAACGTGTTCGAACAGCTGCATCAGCTCGAATCGTTATTGTCGCGTTTATCGCTCGTATTTCATTCGTACAACGGGATTCGGGGCAGATCTTTCGGAAAAATCGTTTACAATTCGGTCGGCTTGTTAAATCTACTTATCGTAGCCGTTTATCGAAATTACGACGTATCATAAACGACCGGCGTAACGCCGAGTAATTCATTACAGTGATAATTGAGCCAAATTATCGCGGTTGGATAATGTCCCGAAAGAAAATAACGAACCGTTGGTACGCGCGTCATGTAAATTACACGGATTTGCATGAACCATTCGCCACCTTTTTTTCTTCGATCGAGCCGCGAACGACGGCCAATTGCGTACAATAATTTTTACCCCAGTCACATGAAACGAGCCGAATTCGTTGGCAAAACCGGCTGATAATTCACACGTAACCTGACTTTTTACAAATTCCGACCGGTCGACGTGTCAGCGTACTTCTGTTGCAGTCTGCGGTCGACGCACGAGTCGAGTTGCCTTCGCGTTTCCAAATGTTTCTCAATTATAGAAATATTACGTATTCACCGTGGAAATTTAACGAAGGAAATTATATACCTACACACGCGTCCCATCGACGAAGAAGTAAGGGCGATAATTACGAGAAATTATACGGTAGCGTCGAAATCAAAAGAATCTTCGTTGGAATAGGTGTAGCGCGGTTGGGTACGGTAATTGCGTTCATTCACGCCCGTCCGCAAGGGCCGTCCGCGTGTGCGTGCGTCGCGCAGCACACGCAACCGTGTACACGCATCCGGAGGAAAAAACGATCGCGTGGGCACACAGGCGAAAGTGTTTCACGCGCGAAACGTGCCAAGGTCACGAATTGGCCCGAACACCGGGCAACGCGACGGGATGTCGAAATCGTCCGGGAGACACGAAAATGCGCGCTCCAGCGGGTTTACCGCAATTTCCGAAAATTTCCCAGAGTCAGCGGGCACCGATCGAGGTGTGTCCGTGTATTCGATCGATATCCGTCAAACGTTCGCGGTGAAAGAAGGTCAAGGAGAAATTGGAAACGTCGCATAGGACAAAACGTGACGATCCGGGCGGGCCTTTAAGTTGCTCGGGGAAATATTACGTCGCGTTCGATGTAGCGGCTGCTAGACGAGTGTGTACCCGATATCAGGGCCCTTATCTCGTCGGTGTTGGCCCTCGGTGCCCCCTTTAACGCGATGGCAGACATTAGGCCCGGGTCGCGGATCACGGTATCCACGGAGGACGATTAACTCGATTAAAACGAAGACCTGCAGGTTACGTAACGTCAGCACGAAGACCAGGTTGATTCGGGAAATGAAACCGACGCGGACGGTACATCGTACCACGATCGTGGACTTTCGCCAAAGATTTCCCATTATCGCGCTTAAATTATTAAGAGACACTCCGCGTGGTTCCAGCTCACGTGTATATTTATGCGAAATAGGTCTCGCGCCGCGAATGTAGACGATAGGTCTAACGACTCGCGCCAAGAACGGACACGCGACATGTTTTTCGCCTAATGACAAGAATGGAGACGCTTACCTTTTCGTTCAACACTATCGTCCGGCAAGTTTTCTTCTCTCTTCTGAAAGGTTTCCGAGGAGCGTGGCGAAACGAGCGACTTCCGCCCGTGGTGGCGTACGTTCCAAGCGAATAACCTACTAATTCCGTACCTCCGGCCGGTTTATGGTTACACATAAAAAAGACACTCACAGGGATAACCCTTGCACCGGGTTTACGAGCGATCGTTTTATAGGGACGCGGTGGTATAATCCGACGAAAAGTAATTGAAAATTTTGGCGTCCCTCTGCACAGGCTATTGGCCAACAGGAAAATGCTCGTAAATCGTAGCTACGTCTATGAATACAATAACGATCTCGGGAGCCTATGAACGACCGTGAGAAATATAGGTCAGCGGCATATTGTGCTGTACATAAATTTGCATAAAGTTGTCTCCGTAGAAGAAACTTGCGTCCGTGTCCCCGCCCGCTAAAAAAAGGTGTTCGTGGAACGTTTGTTATCCTCGCGTTCGCACGTAACATCTTTTTAACGCTTTTCCACCGTACAAATCGTTCGATTCCCCTAAATCCGAAAATGTATTTCATCGGGCGCCCAACGAACGAAAGAAGTAAAACAACATTTTGTTGGCCGAGTAGGAAAAAGAATTCGCGCGTGTAATATGCAACGAATCTGAAAAGTCAAGTACGTATCGGTTTTCACGGTGACGTCGAGCCCTCTTCCTCGCCGAATTGGATCGATCAAATATAATGCCGAGTTTAAGGTGAGAGAGGAAGGATCTTCGCTGGCTTTACCACGGCAATCACTGTCGGGTAATAAATATGTAGGTATGCAGATAGGAATATAGATTCTGTTTCAACGTTTCGCCGTAGACTCGCGATTTCAATAAAAAAATAATATTACAAAAGGGTCTTTAGACGTCGGAGGTCGAGTGGCAGATTCTCTCGTTCGACGGTGGTCCACTTTCAAGGCCTTCATGAATTTCGCCGCGATATTGTACCGTCGTCGATTGGCCGGAAGTCGACGAGATCGTCGAGTGTTTAAGTCAAGATCGAGCTTCATTGGGGTCGAGTGCTGGACCTGACATTGAAACCGGGGAGAAACGTCTGTCGATGAACAGATGTCGTTCGTTCAAAGAAACTTTATTCGTTTTTGTCCTCGTTAAAAATTAGGGCGAACTCGACGAACGAGACGCGACGAATTCGCGAACTTGCTTTTCCCGGGCTCTCTGTATTTACGCGTCGTTTAAGATTGAATTTCCATCGAATCGCTGGAACGGGTATAAATGAATTTCTCGAATCACAGATTTATCATCGTTGTTTCCCGTGGACGTACGTACAGGCATTTGAATAAACTCACCGACCTGGGAATCCTCGATGCAAATGAAAACGTGACGTTAATCCTTCTGCGAAAGGTAGACATTCTGCATTTGAAATCGTTCACCGGCACCGGGAATTTTATAGACATTCTACTTCCTACGATTCGCCGGCCGTTCTTCTCTCTTTTAATTCGAAAGATACGCCGTTACGTAAGCGAATTAAGGACGCGCGATTGACACTGACGCGTCGGAAAAGTTTCGATTCGAAGAATACGCGTACGGGAAGTCTACGAATTAATCGTATTTCAGCCGCGTAGGGAAAATCGATACGCAACCCTAAAATGGTTGGTTAATATTTTGCCCGCGTTAAATTCGCTGCTAACTCGATTATCTCGTAATGGGATAGTCGGTATATCCGATTTGCAAGAGCTGCTTTTAAAAGTTAACTCGCTACGCGTACAACCGACAAAGCTCGAACGTAATCGAGATGTTTCGGTACGCGGAAATTTCGATATCGATTTGATTTAAATAAATTCGGAGCTGTAGCTTTAACAGGTAACTTTTACCCGAAGCTTAAGAAGGTAAATACCTGGCTTCTTTTGTACGAACGTCACCGGACGTATTCTTTATTGTATTCCTTAATTATCGGCGATTCAATTCCAACTCTTTACGACGATCATCTTTTCGAGTCACGTAATCGCGATTGTACTCGCATTTAATATTCTCCCGGCGAGTCGCGAATCGGAATACACAATGGCCGTTAGCGAGGATATAAAGTCGTGTCGCCACCTAGAAGAAAAACAAAAGTAGATGTTTCTTTATCAGCGTTAGCCCTATATGCATACGTACGTACACCCGCGTGTCGGGATTATCGCCTTTGCGTGTAAATTAGTTTTACCCGGAGATACACGGGGCACGGATTGACGAGTGTTTTAAAACGTGTCGGCACTAATATATCGCCCCTAGGATAATTCACTGGAAAGTTTACAATGCGCGGCCGCGCAAACCGAGCGAATTGTTGCGTTAGGGCATCCGACAATGCCTGCAAATTATGCAGCTGCATCTCCATCGTATTAATACACGTGACGTGCTCGCAGCAGTTTGTCCCGCTCAGTGCGACGTCTATACATCGCCGTAGAAGCCATTCATGCCCGATATACGCGCGGAAGTTAAGTGTTATCGTACAACGCGTGCATTAATTCGCAGAAGAAGTGCCAGACGCGATGGATGCGATCCAGTAGGAATTTTTTTTCCAAACTCGTCCATTATTAGGCACGCATTGTCGCAAGGCGACGATGTATTCGTCAGCCACGATCGTTAGAACTATAGAACCGATGGAAGGACATCTATTTCCTCGCTACTTTTTGTCTCGCCGGAGATCGCAATTGTTTCGTCGATGCGGCAAACTAACGGAGCCACTTGCGTCGCCTTATCAACGTTTCTATGCACAGGTTGTACTCGCGCGTACGAAAAAATTCCGACGGTATTTTATCGCGCGAACAAGCACGTGCAAAAAAAATCGGTTCGTTAAAACACAGAAACGTTTCGCGTGTAACATCAAAGCGATTCGTCTTATTCCACGAATCGCGCAGCTGTTTTTCATTTTTCAATCCGACTAACAGCTCGTTATCGAACGTTCGTGAACCTCGATTTTAATCGGACGTGTAACGCGATACCGTGGCTTTACCCACACAACGATAGCGTATGCTAAATACGCGTATGCCCTGATTCGACGCGGCAATGACACTTTCGGGGGAAAGACATCATTCTTCGTAAACGCGGGTCTACGCGCGGATATACCCAGACGAACGCGTTATGCCATAATCGAAAGATAACTTCGCGGGTTGCTTTGCTCAAACAAATCTGTTAGATTAACCTATTAAGTCATTACGAATAATTTGAGACGTTAAATTGACACGCGATGATAATTCCTCGTGTTGCAACACCTACGCGGAACAGACTGTGCAAATAGAAAGTACTCGTGGTGAGATTACAATATTGTTTGTTTTTTTTTATTTTTAATTCAAATACGCTCCGGCCAGATAAAAATGTCGCCGTCCTTTTTTTACCTTTTGTTTTACCATTTGAAATAGGGCTTCGACGCAATCGTTTCGCGAGATTCGCCCGGAAAACAGCTTGTAAAAAGCTACTCCCGCGGTATTCTCGTTTTGTCGATCCGTGCCTCTCCAGGATTACCAGGCCATTGTTATCGAGAACGGTCTGGTAATCTGATTGAGAATTCGGCGAAATCGGGACGCGCGCGTGCGGAAAATAATACGTCGATCGAGAGTCCCTCAATACAGATAATTACGGCCGGACGATAATATTAATGGCTTTCGTTAATTAGCAATTAACGCTGCTGTGTTTTTCTTCTCCAAATATCGTACATACGTGCTCGTCGATTGGTACGGACCGCCGGGATCGATGGGTCGCTAGAACCACTGAAATGTTCAATATCGCTCGTCGGAATAGATGTCGTTAGGTTCACGGGATAACAACGGCAAGGTGTGACCGTAGAAGAGGGATAAAAATAAACGAGCGGTAACGTGTGTACTGTAGTTTCTTCCGTTTTACGTCCGTTAGGCACATGGGAAACCGCGGCGAGTTATTACGTGGGTTTCCTGAGCTAGAGAGGCGTCAATTTTGCCTTCAGGCGTCGTTTTAACACGCTGCCGCGAGTACCGTCCTAGACTGGAAATAAATAAATGAGAAAGAGTCGGGTTGCGTAATACCGGCGCTACGACACGCTGCTAATTAACCGTTATTTCTATTTATTATCCGCATTCGTAACGTTGTCGTCGCGATAGAATTAGATGCCTTTTTTTCAACGTGTACAGCGGTACCAAGCGTAACGTGCTGTCCAAAGTCTCCACCCGCCGATTCCTACCCCGCCAGGGAAAATTAAATGGTAATTTAGTAAAATGAGGAATACCCTCGTTTATTCTTACGGCTGGCCGTAAATAGCTCGATCGTTTAACCAGGGTTGGAATGGGAAAAAGAAAGACGTAACTCTGCTGCGGGGAAATTCTACGACGGTCGAGACCATCGTATAAACATTATATAATTAAAACGGTTAGCGGCTAGAGAAAATAAAAGCCACGAGCGTTAAACGTGCGTCTGAAACGCAAGGCTAATTCAACTTGAGAAGAGACTCGCGTCTTCCCATCGCGGGGATAAATGCAAAAAGGTAGGTTGAATTTTTTATATCACGAATAGAAAGAAGAAAAACTCGCCCAGATAGAAGCGTGTGCTCGAACGAAGGTAAAAATGCTCCATAAATAAAGTATATAAGCCGAGCAGAGTCAGTTTACTAGGTCGAGCCACGGGCAAACTTTTCCTCAAAGATTTAGCTAGGCAAAAATTAAAATTCATAAAAGGTACGAGGTTTTAACGGATTTCGCGACCCTCGAAGTCGGAGCTCGAAGGTTTTTTCTTCCTTTTTTTAACGAGCCACGGCTGGATCTCTCTCTATCCATGAAATTTCGAAATCTCGTGTTGGTCTATCGTCTTTCCTCGTTTTTTTTCTCTTCTTTCTCAAAGCGCTGGATGTAATTCATTCGATAGACGTGACACGCCTCGGCAAAGTATGAACGGCAAGTATCGTGCTCCAGTTTCTCGCGAAAAAGTGTGTCACGGTAGGTCCACCGAAAATAGTTTTTCGCTGTCGCTGCCTTATCCTAGTCACCAAATTTTTCATGTATAATACATCCAACCGTTGGGATATGCTTACGCGGTACGTGCTACGGCAACGAGATACTTGTCCTGCCTGTCTTTCCGCACGAGTAAATCTGTCGCTGTGTAAACGTTAGTCTTTCGCGTATAATTAGAAAATCTATGAAATCTCGACTTCGGCGGGTATATTCGTTACGTCGAAGATTCGATGTACGCGATATTTTCAAAGAAAATACTCGAGCTATTTCCGCTCGAGATAGTATAGTGAATTTCGCTATTTCCTCGGTCTTCGGTGGCTCTCTTTTCGACACGAATTTCCACGTGGACGGTTTCGCTCGCGGTACTTTGGAAAAGAAAGGATTGATAACGCTAGGTCGGAGGACGATATTCGCCCATACTCCCGACCCGGATGCTGCTCGTTAGAATACATCGCAATTAATGCTACGTTTACAGAGAGGACAAAGGGACGGCTACAACGCTCTAAATGGGCATTCGCCGCCCTGGTTACCGTTCGATCGACACCTACAAAGGGTCTTCCGTATCCTAACCGATACGTTTGAATATGTACTTCGATTCGATTAGGCCCAGCGACGTGTTCGCCCGGATATCGTTGCGGAATTATTCGAAGCCGTGGACGCGACCGATCTGGTTCGGCAATGGCCCTTGGTACGTTTCAGCAGGATGTATGTAAAGGGTTGTCGAGGCAAGCAATCACGTAGAAATCCTTAGGAATGTGGTTGTTCTTGAGCGATTCGACCGGTTCGACCGGTTCGACGCACTTCGCGTCCTGAGGTTTTCCACTTTTTGCCCCGTTCCCGTCTCCACCCTTCTTCGCTCACCTCCACCCTTCTCCGACCTTCTTCATCCCTGTCTCGTCACTTGCGTGTCTCACCGAACCTTCCACCCGGCCGACGTCTCTGCGGTTTCTTAAGAAATTTCCTTGCCACGGCTGAAAAACGCTCGGTCGTTCGTTTCGATGAAAATATCATTTTCTCCGGACGACACCGCATCGGGAGGTACTCCGGCATGATCGTAAAACCAAGAAATTCATTCGGCCGAGTCTTACAAGTATTTATTTTAAACTTTACTACAGCTCCGTCTCGGTGCGCCATCGTTCTGCGATTCTTTCGTCGAGATCGAGCCCGTTTTACGAGATTCGTGACGGTCCCGATACCGGACGCACGTCGCGATTGTATCTCTTCTCTGCCTCTCGATACGTTGGTTCTTTTTTAAATGAAAATATTCCCCCTCGGCGCAGAGTGAACGTATCGGATTAACGCTGACCCAGTTTCAACGAAACCCAGAGTTAATCTCGAAAGAGTAATCAAATTTTGTTTATCGCGAGTCTTAACCCCATCGAATACCGAGGCAAATTCATCAATTTCAAAACATCCGTGCGCCGGCGAACGGTGAAGTTTCCTGGAATTTCGCGTTCCGAGTTGTCAGAAATGATATTAAACCATGAATTCGAGCCCGATATTAAGTTACAGGGAGCGGATTTGTTTAGAAACGTTTCCGCGTATGCTCGACGTATTTTGACTTTAAAGCCACTTACCAAAACAGTTTTCCAACTGATTCTCCGCGAAGATCGATTTTCGGGACGCTGTGCGATCGAACGGGCCAAGTACAATAAGCAGACATCCAGTAAGCGTTATAGTGACGATTTTAGTGTCGATACGGAACCGTACGAAACTCAGGGTCGTCGGAAATGCACCGATTCGCGGATCTTCCTCCCACACGGGCGGTTAAGTCTGGTTAGGCTAACCAGTGCAGCCTGCCGGTCTTTTTCTCCGATTCCATTCGCGTATTCTAATTTCGTAAACGATTCCGCGACTCGCGGCGGCTCGAAACCGGCGACCAATTAACGTCATTCTTGCGCGCGTGTTTTTGAATTCCTTGCCGCGGCTGCATTTGTTTTTCACATATGTTCGCAGCGTTTTACGAGCTCTCGGGGGTTAATCCGGGCTCGATGGAAAGACATCGAGATGTTTCTGGTCGAACGAATCGGTTTCAATTTTGATTTTTGAGCTGGGTATCTCCCAGAGAGGAATCTATGTGGTTGGTATTTATCACGACGATACTTAAGCACACCTCTCGGAGCATAGGGAAGGATACGATCGACTTTTGTGATTGCCTTCCGGGAATTCTATTTATAGTTAGACACACCTGAATGAATGACTCTGTTGGATGTGTCTGCAGGGTTTCAAACAGGTTCCGTCGAGTTTTACGGGCATCGTCTAATCATGCATGCAAGAAAGACTACCTCGCTGGCCAGTCAACCGATGGTTTTGCCCATGGTCATCGCAGCACCGTGGAATGTATTCGGAATTCATTAGCAACGATTAACGAAACGCGTTCCTCGACTGGCAGAAAAATCATGGAAATCGCTCCTCCCTCGGAACCTATCTCGATGTTTTATATTACAATTACTCGAAAAGGTGGATCGGTTTCACTCGAGACTCGGGAAACATTCGGGTCGATCTACGGTTGCGTTTTCCTGAATAGGTCTGTCGCGCGGAATACGGAATACGTATCGGTGAAGTAACTTTCCCGCTCGTATCTCGACCGGTGGAAAAACCACCGGGGGGAAATGTGCGTCAAGCAAGAGACAGAGGCAGCAGCCGTACTCCGGACACGCTGTACGTACATTGTTCGATAGTTCGTTGGAAAACAATGGACGCTAAGTTATATTTGCCCTGCACGCGCAACCGTCGCTGGAAGCGCTTCGAAACATAGTTCAATTATCTACGTCGGATGGTGGGCGACTGACATCCCACACGGACAATGGAATCGATCCTTCACGTGTTTCACGTTTTACAGAATACCGACCTGACAATTCTGAAACCCCACGATTCCTTCCTCCCGCGATCTAACTCGATAATTTTCTTTCTGTTTCAGGTGAGTATCTTTCTGACACGTTCGACCACAAGTTAAGGCTGTCCGCACGTAAGTACAGAGCTTCTGGCTTGCACGAGCGTTTGAATTTCACGGCGGATAAGTTCGCCCTCGCAAACTTGCGTCTACGAGGCTCCCGTCGACGTCTGCTCGGAAGCCCAAAGTCATTCTCCGAGCATAGTTTCCGCTATCGGTAAGACTGCGATTCCACAAAGTTGACCCAGCGTGGGGGGCGATTGTCGGACGGAACTGCGTCGTTAGCCCTTAGTTGTTCGGGTCGCACCGAAAACCAGGCTAAAGGTTATAATGCGAGTATATAAGAAAATCAGTTTCTCGTTACGTCTTCAACCAGGATGGAAATAATCGTGGGATGACAATAAGTCTGACTCGTAGTCGGCATTATGACGGAGCACTCCGCTTTTGCTGGAACATTTTTTTTCCCGAGTACTCCTGATACGCCATGAATATTGCAACCACTTTTTGTGCACGACGGAAAAAAAAAAGATATTTTAATTCAGCGTTCTAACAATAGGATTTTTGGGACGGAAAATAACTCGTTGGGTTCGACGGAGGAGCAGAGAGAGAGAGAGGGGAAAGGTGGAAGGGGATGGAGCGGGAGAGAGATGCACTAAATTCGGTGGCTTCATTTCAGAAGTACGTCGTACCATGAACATTCTTTATCTACTGAAACGACGCGGACGTTTCCCTCGCGCAATTTTTGTTCGTTTGCCAAAACACGGTCGAACAGCTCGAACATCGTATTGCGCGACACTGTGAGGTAACTCGTGGGTGGTTAACCAATACTCGCGTCGCACGAAATTTTCTTCGGCGAAAAAATAGAAGTGGGATTCCGATCACCGATCGAACCTAGCCGGGAAAGTAGTTCCACCGAGCGGAAGCGATACTTGCAACGCGTTGAAAATACGTTACCGACTACGCGATACCGATAATGTAATTCAATGGGTTCGAATCATTGCGATTGCAAGAACAAGCGAGAGTCGTTATTTTTACATTGTTCCACGATGAGATAAGGGGCGATAGGACGCGGAGCGTTTTTCTAGCGTGGTTGCATTGTTCTGGTTAGTTCGATTGTTCGATCGATTGGATTATCTGTTAATTGAAAATACCGGAGTAGCGTCACGTGGTATCGCGCGACGGAGGTATACGGACAAAGAAGAGCATATCTGGCTATCCGATTAGGCGTCGAGTGAAATTGCGTAAGAATTATTCTATCGAAAGTGCACGATCAAGGTTACCGGGTAATCGTTCGTTCGTTCAAGTTTTCTACGTGTTACACTTTCACGTACCTTTCACCGGGGTATGTGTGTACCTGTCGTTTCCGTCTCGTCTTTTGACAAAAACAAAAACTCGAGCGGCCTGGAAAAACGCTTTGTTTAGGCGTCGATAAAGGTGAAGAAGATGTACGAGCAGCGTTAAAATCGACGTAAACATTTCTGCGGATAAACCGTTCTTGTTTTCGCGGGTTGAATATCGTCGGTGCAAATCGGTAGGTTTACGTACAACGATATTTTCGGTTCGAAAGGAATTTCCCCGTGAATCTGGCCCGAAACGATATCCCGATATTGGTAGTCGATGGTATATTTTGGTTGCACAGTTTATACGAGCCGTATAGAATTCGCCGGAATATTAACGAATCCGCTAACGATATTTCGAATATCGATTTATATATGCACCGTCGTTCTATTTTCGTTTGGTTTTCGGATCTCGGTCGTGCAAAGACACCCGTTGATAAAATCAACCAGCGTTACACGTCGGTTCGACGACTAAAAAGTATTGCTACACGGTCGAAAAGCTTGGTAGAAACATCGGGTTGAGTAATTACGTTTTCCCGGCAAAGACCTGCTGGATCTTTCGTCGGAATAAGTACGGCGCCTGTTGACCGTAACAGCGAAACGATTCCATTGTCCGAACCAGGCTGACAAGCGTTTCCAATCGCGAGCTTTAAATGTTGCCCTCCGAGTCCGTAGGAAAGCTATTAGCGCGAGTTTAGTTGCCAACACCGTGGGTCGACGGTGTTTATCAACGTCCGGAAAGGTGTGCGCTCGACATTTTAAAATTCCAGCTGGTCGAGCGGCAGAACGGCCTCATTGGCTAGGAATGGGTCAGTCGGATGTTGAGAATTTTTCCGTTTTGGCGCGGCGCAAGGTGCCAATTAAGCGCGTAAGTCACGATAATTAATTAAATCTTCCTTGTCGCTCGCATTTCGAGGTTCTCGGTGAGATCGTTCCGACAACGACACGTTACGATCTTGTGAATCCGTATTTTCCTTCGCACCTAAGCATTCGTTCCCGACTGCGACACAGACTTTTCGATTAAAGAATCGGGTTTAAAAAGGTGAGGACTCTCGAAAACTTTTCAACAGATGTCCCCGCGTGGTACATTCTTTTTTATCGATTTAGCGAGACGAGCCAGGGACGACGGTGTCGGTTCTTCGGGGATCGTCGAGCGTAGAACGCGGCTGCTGGATTCCCTCTTCAACGAGCAGCTCACGAGGCGACCTTAATCTCGGCGTAACCGCCTTTCGCGATTAACTCCTTTTTTATTGACAGCCAGAGGAAACTCCGGTCAAAGTCTCCAGTTTAATTCCTTTTAATTCGCGTCCGGGTTAAATTAACGTATCAAATCGACGACGTTGCCGTTGCCGTCGTCGTCGTCGTCGTCGACGTCGGTATAATTGAAAGCTTCGAGCGTCATCGATCGCTAGAAATCCGATAAGCGGCAAGCTAACAAATTCGATTCGTTACGCGAGACTTTGACATTCTCTTTTTGGCTAGGTTTGCTTTTCTATTTTGACGGAGTTGAACCCAAATAATTTGTCTTCCACCGTAGTGGAAGAGTAACGCGAAACAAAATTCCGTTTGATAGTTGAACGCGATAAGTCGGGCCTTGACCCGAAAATTCTGTTATGTGTGCCTTACGCGATGACTGTTAATTACCTGTTAATTCACGATTAAATATTTTCACGTTACCGTTATCGGCGCGGATCTCTCGGTACGTTCTAACTTTCCGCTTTCCATCTCCGTGCCATCCCAAACGTCGCGGCGTCTCTTTTCGCCACGCGTGCAACGAACGCGCGGGAAAAAACACCGAGGACTTTTTATCGGTCCTCTTCGCGCTTCCGGCAGCTAACGAATTATCATAATTTATCGCAACGTAATGCCGGAAACAATGCGCGTTACTCGCACGTCGTATTTTGTAACGAGAATTTACCGCCTTCTTGTTCCCATTACGAACCGTAACACGGATCTTTGCTCCGGATCTGTTATTTTGTTCTAATATTCCGTCGCAACAGGTGCGCGAACACGTAAGAACGGCGACGTCAATTTGTTCACCTCCGAGTTAGAAAGGAGAAACGACGGTACACGTGCGATCACGGTCGTAGGTCAAAATTCATGGGAGAAGTCATGGGGACAGGTCGCATTGGTAGCGGCGTCCGGGGCTGACAAGCGAGTTTAAAAGTGTACCGCGGGGATTCTAGTTTGCAGCAGAATTTATCGTAACTGTCCTGTATCTCCTCGAAGCTAACAACGGGATCGATTTATATTTCCTTCGAGTCGAATTACGCGAGGTATAGCATAGTTCATTGTTGTTCTATCATGGTTTTCGTGCTGGTCGATCGTGAAACCTCGTTATCTCGTCTATGTGCGCGAAAGGAAAATCAGTCTCGTCTCTTTAATTATGAAACGCGACGGGGAAATTAAATGGACGTCATTCGGCGGAATTTTTTCCCCCGAAAAAGTTTGCTTTCACGCTCGGTTAAATCTTCCGAACGTCTGCCCGCGAAAAAGAGAACGAAACAAGCGAGAAATATACGCGAAAGTTCGTCCGCCGTGGGACAAGACTTTAATTGTCGCGATCGTTATATTTTCTACGGGCAAAATTCTCATTAGCGTTCTACGAATCGTTCGGGTAAATTATCTGCCTATCAGTGTCAAACAATACACATGTGCGCGTGATTCTACGCACAGTTTATGATAAGAGTTTAAAGTTGATACCGCGAATCGAAGTTTAGTTAGTCGACAAGTCTTTCTCTTGGAAAAGAACTGCATCCTTTTCCACGTGAATGTGTGTAACTCAAAAATGAAGAATTATGGTAGCTTCATTGTTACATTGCACGCACGTATACACGTTTTTAAACATTGATGATAATATATGAGTCATTCGCTGAATCACTTGCAAGAATTATTAATGCAGAAGTGTATCTTTGATAAAAATGTCCAAACACAAAATTTACGCAAATAATAAACAGTAACTTTATGACGTATTCGGGCGCCAAGGTAAATATTATTACATGTATTTATTTCGCATTACGGCTCCCCGCGCAGATTATCGAACAGCGAAAATAGTTTCGCGTTAGCGAAATTTCGAAATACCGTTTCCACTCTGTTCATTCCCGCTTCGAACTTTGACACGCGGTTAATATAAATTACTCGGCGAACAAGTTGGCTGAAATATTAATATACGAACGTTTGAAAATAGCCGAGTCGTACGAAGCACGATAAATAACCGAGAATGCCATCGATATCCCGGTACGCGCGATGCGAATGCGAGGTACGAGAGTACTGGTACGAATCGTGATCGGCATATCTTTATGAAACGCTTTGTGACTGGCATAACCGGCAGCCCTATTGTTAAACTCCGCGTCGGGTAGCAAAGTCGCGGCGAGCAAAGATATATTCGGGCCTGTATCCGCGATAAGAACAGTCACGACCATTTTTTTCCTTTTAACGGTCGCTTTCAGATCCGTACGTTATCGATAAGAATCGCGATCGGTCGATAACGTATTATAAATGTCTACGATTAAAAATTACATGCTACATGTGTAGCGTAATTACTTTCGTTATCCTGATTGCACGGCTATACAAAGAACACTATTTTCCATTGTCCAATTGCCCTTAGGGTTAAGATAAACGGAAACAATTGCAAGGTCTTGCGCGTCGTTCACCGCGTAAACAAAGTTGCATGGCTTTTAATAGTTTTCTTCCACGTACGTCGCATGCGAGATCTCAGCCGATCTAGACACACTCTGTTTTCTAATCGCTTTCCGTCACGATAACCACGTTGCGAAGGTATCGAGGAAACGCATAATATCTCAGGAATTGGACACCGAATCACGTCCGAGGGTAAACAGAAAAAAAGTACACCGTCGATTTCCGTGGTTCGTGCATTGCGAGTCGTACCTTTCACCGTGAATGTCGATAATGTGTCAATCGACAGCTGGAAATGCATAGCGATTGTTTACCTACGTTCTGGTACGATTCCTCGTGTCTATCGATATCACGCGACGTGAGGGAGAAGTTTCACTTCGTACCTTGCGAACCATATTCGATAATTTTCCTTTCGATACGCTTTTCTTGATATTCCGGTGAAATATCCTCTGTATTTGGATTAAATCGTAAATAGACCTAATAGAGGCGAATCAAGATTCCAAGCGCGGTTCAATTTATACGCATACATCGTTGCGTGACTCGTAGAGACGTTAAAAAGGATCGGTGGAACAATTTCAGGCTCGTTTTTATCGGCCGGCGACTTTCACTGTCGCGCAACGATCGGCCGACTAATTACGCAACGAAATAATCGTTGTAATCACTGTTCGATCGCTGTCGATGCACTCCCCACGCCTCTTTTCGTATTTAGCTTCGTTCTTCTACGTCGCCGATATTCGGTGGCACGCAACGTTTGTGTCGGTAGCTTTCTTGGCATGAAAGTTTAGCCTTCTGTATGGCTGTAAATCACCAGTTTACGGTGAAAAGTTGTGTGGTCGCCCTGGCAACAGGTACAAGTTTCCCGCGAATCCTTTATCGATTCTTCCACCATCGACGCCTCCTTGAGAGTCATCGCGAATGATACCCCGTACATCCGTTTCATTTGCAAACGCTCGTATCTACTTGCAGACACGATTCAGCCGACAAAAGTAATTTGGAACAAGTTGGGTATGCCGGTTTGTCTCTTCGTTTCGGAAAGCTGTTTACTCAGGTTTCTGTAACTCTAATGTCACCGAGCATCTACGTTTTGAAATGTTAATCGAGCCCGTGTTTACCCGCGTTCCAATTATTCTCGCTGAAACTCGGGCTTTGTCGAGCGGTGTCGAAACGTCGCGTCGCGCCGCAGGACGGGTTTGTGTTCCGGACGAATGAAAGTTGCGGGCAAAGATCTGCGTCCGTCTACGAGATCGGTTCTCGCGATCGCAGGAACGTCGTGTCTCCGGCGGAAAAGCATCACGCACGTGTTTAATTTTCGCGTTACTGGTTGCGCGTCCTTGAATCGGGTTGACTTTTCGCGGCTGAAGAATGTGCCGATGGTCACGTAGGACGGATTCGCTATTGAACGATCGAGCTACCGAATTCGTCTGGCAACGTTACGCGTAAAGTCTTATCGATTGCGCGTCGAGCTGTTTCATAAACGATAATTCGTAGAAGCATGTCCGCGCTGTGCTCTTTCGGGCGGCAAGGAAACGACAAATATAGACTGGCGGAGTAAGAAAATCGTCCGCTTGTTTTCTCCTCGTCGCGTAAACACTGATTAGGTGATTACAGCATCGTTTCTCGGTGTAGAACGATTATTCGCCGTTTCGCACGTACACGAATTTACTTCTACTTGTACCCGGGGTATATCCACGGAGAAAAGATTCCCGCAATCGTGCCGCCGGTGTTCCGCGGGGAAAGATCGTTTCTAACAATGCCGGGATAGGAAACCGTCGGCGTTGTCGCGTCACCGAGGTAAAACGGTTAGTGACGGGTGTGATTCCAGTAGCCGAGTCATAAACCTGTCGCGGCGTACGTGAGGCCGACGACAAACAACTCGACTGATAAACTTCTCGCGACTGATAGAGGCTCGACTTGTTAATGCGCGAAATTATTCTGCCAGACGAGACTCGCCGGCTTTCCGCGCGTTTCATCGAATTTCTATCAAGCGGGTTTCCATGCCGTCGATCCCTTCGTATCTCCCGTAGGCAGGCTTTGTTCCTACGCGACTTGGACACGGATAACTTTTGACATATCAACGAAAATAGGATGCCTGTGAAATTGCGCGCATCGGCATTTTCCTAACGAAGGTCCGGATTAACGCGAGAGGCGGACGTGCAAAGCGGTGGAAACAATTGGTCAATTCGTCCGCGCCCAATTAGGGAATTGCAGCGATGAAAATACATGCTCGCTCTTAATTCGATTCAGCCAATTAACCCTCTCTTTAGGTACGAGCAGGCGTGTGCGCTACGCTTACGTGTCTCTCTTTAGAACCGGACTAATTTTCTGCGCTATTCTTCCGTCGATCGTCCCCGGTCCCGACGGCTGTACGTTCAGACATTCGAGAATATTTTGCACGTTTTTTTCCGTTCGACGGGCTTGTCGCGTCTCGTCGAATGCAAATTAACTCTGACCCGATTTTCTTTCGGGTGGGCGCGAGTCTGTTTTTGGTAAAAATCGAGGGAAAATAACTCGAAGCGCGAGGCCGTTTCGCTATTCTTCGTAAACTGGGTCAAAGTCATATCGCACGAAAAAAAATATATCTTCCGACACGACCGTGAATCAAACGGTTGGCCTGATATCGTGCACGTTGCATAATCAAATTCGAGTACAACCTACTAACGTCGAAACCTCTGTCTCTCTTAGGACAGGAACCTGAATTTGAAAATTGTGCAATCGTTTCGCTTGAAAACTCGTTCTACGAAATTTAACGAAACAGTTCCGCCGAATTAAATAAATCCGGGCAACTACTCTAGTCTGTACAGGATGTATCTCGCAGGAACCGATTTCTACCTTTTCCCCTCAGGTATAAATTAGTATTTACTTTATGCAGCCTGCCGCCTATGAAGTTAATCTTGGAAGCTCATGGTGGTTATCGCTATTATCAACGAGAAGCTTTATCGTCGGTTGAGATATGCGGAATCTCTATAGATGGCTAAAGATAATGAAATTTATTTATTTCGCGGATGTCTACGTTGAGTTACGATCTAGTACGTATGCGTAGACTGGTTTCAGTGTTTTCTAGCGGAAACAATTCCATTGTTACCCTCGTTAAGAGGTTAACCCCGCGAACAACTGTTTTCGCGATGCACTTAACGATACGACGAAGATTATACAATATGTATCGTCAACGATGCGACCCGTTATCCCACGACTGAACGGTTCGTGCAACGTGCCAACGGACGCGATCGAGGTACATTCGAAATTTCCGCCACACGCGTAGCCAGTTCATCGTCCGTCGATTCTACCGTTTACCATTTTCACGAGTGTTAATAAACATTCGGAACAATCGGAACGAACGAACCATCCCCGGCGGTCGTACCGACCGGCGAAGTTCGCGAGACCCGTGTCCGATCGTACGTCTTCCGTGCGTGTTCCTTCTGCGGTACTCGTGTGGTACTTGTCGAGGTGGGGGATGCGCCCGGAGAGACAGTCGGCTCGGTGGCTCGACGTGTATAAATACAAGTGGTCGGCTTCGTTCTCGCTTAGTCGCTGCGATACTCGATTCTCGTGACGGCCGTCGAATCAAGTGTGCCACAGTCTCTCGATTTATAGCCACTTCGGCTGGCTGTCGTATACATGAGCGCGCGAGTCCGATAATAGTCACGAGAAAAAGTGAGAGAAAGTCAAGTCAAGTCGAGTCGTGTTCAGTTCAGTCGAGTCGAGTCGAGTCGAGTCGAGTTCCGTCGTTCCGCCGTTCAAGCCGATTCTTCGCTGTTCCGCGGATAGGTGAAAAGAGGACCGAGTGGAAAGAAAGAGCTTCCTCGAGCGTTACGCTCGCCGCATCGCCGTTTGCATTCGTCGGCGTTTAATTCTCGAGAAAGGCTATTGTCAGCGGTAAAATTCTGATGAGAAGGAACGTGTCCACGGTGGTCCCGCTGCCCTCCCCGGGCGAGGGTAGATTCTCCTCGGTGGTTCGGAATTGAGTAGACGCGCCGCGATACGCGCAACAGCCCGCGTTATCGGGAAGTCGGGCCGTTAACCCGAAACCGCGTTCCGCCTGCGAACAGTGAGAGAAGAGAGAAGTTACGTTTTATACGAGTTTCGTCGAAAGAAAACACGAGATAAAGCAAGTTTTTTGTTCCCTTGGAAACAGTTGGCAGTGTGTACGAGTCGAGAGTAAGAAACGAGCGTCTCCCGTTGCTCGTTCGGTATCGGCTGTGAGCGGTGTCAAGAGAGGTTACGTTCGAAAAAAACGGCGGTTATCCAAGACGCTGAGCTTCGATCGAGGTCGAAAGAAAGGTCGAATCGGTTGACGTGCTGCTACACGTCCGAGCACGAGCAGGTTCGGGGAACTAGTTTCCAGCAAGGGCTCGAGGTAGCGGGGAAAGAAATCAAAACAAAAGGAGAGACGGACGAGGAGAAAAAGAAGGCGAACACTGGTGACCGGTGGCTCGATTCTCGTTAGGTCAACGATCCAGCCGGTGGTTTCTGTACGTAGTCGCTCGGTTACCTCCTCCCTAGCCACCTGCGGACGAGTCGTCGATACGACACAGGTTCGGTATTCGCGGACGTATTCGTGGCGATAAGTGCGTTTCACAAGGAGTCGAGTCGAGTCGAGTCGAGCCGCGTCGAGCCGCGTCGAGCCGCGTCGGGAGTGAAAAGGCGGTCGCTCGGTACGCCGTCGTGGCTGCTTTCACCGCCAGTGGAATAATGCCGATCGTGCCTTAACGGTATGTACGTTACTCGTACCTTCCTTCGTTCCCTTCGGTGTCGAAGCCCCAGGAAAAATGATAGTAGGTCTCGGGTAATCGCGCGGTAATCGTCGAGTGTCGCGTCACGCGTGTTATCCCAGTTTCCACGTACGTATATTACCTACATGGGGCGTGCTCCGGTGTGTTTCTAACCGAGGTAAAATATCTCCGGTGCGTCGTTGTGGACCGTTACTTGTATCGATACCGTAGCGTAGCATGGAAAGCAAGATGTACATCAGCAACGAACCACAGAATAACGGTCATCCGACCACGAAATTCGCCTCGACGAATTCCATTCCGTCGATGATGGAGGAAGAGTCGTCGTTCGCGAAGATCGTCGGTGCCGTCGGTAGAAGGGACTCGAGCGCGATCTTGCGGGACAACAAAGGAAGGAGACACAGCGTGCTGGAGGATCTGAAGGCACGAAGGGACAGTTTCTTCCAAAGAGCGCGACGTGGCAGTACGGCCATGGACGAGAAGGAGAACGCGAACGCGAAGCAACAGCTCCAGAAGGAGAAGCGACGAAGCAGCGACACGGGAAGGCGAGGATCCGTGTTCTACGTGTCCGAGGATCTTTTGGAGGAGAACCAGGAGGTGCTCGACAACGAGAGTCGGATGCAGGCGGATCTCGAGGCGAAGAAGGGACGTCGAAAGTCCTGGCATCCTCTTGCCAAACCGCCGAAACTCGATCGCAAGAGGAGGAAAGGGGTCGCCGGAGTTCCTGCTCAAGTTGGAAGCACGGAAGGCCTCTACACGCAAGCCAGACAGAAAAGACCCTCTTGGTGGAATATATTTGTACCAGACTCCGTCAGCAGGTACGTCGTTTGTCCGATTTACGAATAATACGTTTGCCGAGTGGTTTGTTAATGAAAGTTGTCGCTATCGGGTTATCGAGCCTACCGATCGATATCTAGATTTCGTTCCCAGAAACGAACGCGATCGAATCTTCCGTCGAGACGGCCGTTCGGTATCGAGTATCGCTCCGTTGGACGTTACCCTCGTCTTTGATATTTCTTTCTACGCCGTTCTTTTCTCTTATCCGCCCGAGATTTAGCGCGACGTTCGCCTGAAACTGTCCGCACGGTATTTTCGTATCATTCCCAGCGACGTCGAATCGATCGTGATTCACGTCCCGCCGTTATCGCGCGCGGAAGGAGATTTCGTTAGGAGAGAAGAAAAATCGGGAAACAGGTGTACCGAGCAAATGTTTGGCAAGTTGACGCCGTTGAAGTCATAATCCGGCCAAGTAATCGTGTCACTTTTCAGACAGTTGCATTATCGTCGCTGATAACGAAACGATTAACAGCGTACGCGATGCTTTCTAAAAAGAAAAAATCCAGCGCATACTCTCTCGCGATGTTTACATCACGGTGTAGAATGAAAAGTACTCGTCACGCTCGAAACGCTGGGGCACCTATCGCCGCAGCACTCCGTTTCTGTTAATATTTATGTCGCGCGACTGACTTTTATTAACGCTGGTAAATAAATTTCCTCGATAGCGAAGCGTAATAGAGTAGCACGGGTAATAATTTTGGTCGCTAGGCTAATTACGTAACAAATCAAATTCCTAATAGAAGCGAAGACGACGTTCCTTCCGCCGCTCTCTAAACTGTGTTCCACGAATCATTTTTCCACCGACGCGACCTATCGATTCCTAACGCATCATACTTCCTGAAAGATGAGAAAATTTTCCTATAAAGTTTCCCCCGGTCCGATGGGAGGCAATTCCAACGATTTCTCTCGAATGTCTTACTCACGGAAGTTATTCAGACCCTGTTTACATTCGTATAAATCGCAGAGTCGGTTTGATCAAGCGAATCGGAACGAATATGTCAATAGGAATACTCGTCAAATGGAAGAGCGTTGAAAGTTTGCGAGTTTTCAAAGCGATTTTCAAACGTCGTTTTTGCTTTGATACGAAGTTCCTGCAAAGGGTATACGCGTATTCCACTCTCTGATTTCCTTTGATTTCCTCAAAGTGTGTATATCTTATTGCTACTTTTGTTTCCCCTCGCTGGCAAGGCGATCTCCGTTGCAACATTTTTCCCTGGAACACTTTCGTAACGTGTAACGTGTAACGTGCAACGTGATACGCGTATCGAACGTATTTCGGTTAATCGCTCGACGATGTGTTTGGAAAAAGTCACATTGATCGAGTACAGGTTAATTAGCATAACGCGACGATATAGTCGTTACTCGGCTGTGTGAATCGACTAACGGGGGGAACGTTACATCGCGATCGCTGTTTCGTCGGGCAACTATTAACATTGACATCATACGATGGTTATTGACATCACCCGATACTAATGTTTCCATCATTCGATTACCATAACAAAGATAACCTTCATATTATGTTGGTTCAGCCGTCTGGTTACAAGCTAAACATTGTTTTTACTGTCTCTGTGTACATTAAATATTAATACAGTGTTTCTGTTATCGTTCGAAATCGAACGTGGCAAAAATATACCTTACACGTACTTTCTCTAATTTCCAATGAAAATCCACGTTTTCATTTACAACAATTCCAATAAACGTTTGATTTTAACATCGGTACACTCTTCCTCCGTATTATTCGCTAGAATTAGCCTGTTGTTAGAAACGCTTCCTTTGCCTGGCTGATCAAATTCTTCTCCTTTTTTCCTGGTGACGTCAAAAATTTACCGAGAAAATTAGGTCGATCCCGGAACGCATCCACGGCCTTTCACTTCCTCTCTGAAAAATTGGGAACTCGCTTCACGTTAGTAATCCGGCCACGTCGGTTTTTCCCCAGAAGTCATTCTTTCCTTTTTTATCCTCGTGTCAGCAGCACTCCGATTGTAAGTCATTCATTTTCACTGGTTTCGGGTCTGTTCCCCTTTCTCTCCCTCGCGTTTGTCGGGCCTTCTCCTGAATATCGATTGTTTCAACGACAGATCGTTCGTTCGATTGTGAACCCTTTAAACGACTGATTAATAATCTTTTCAAGCTTCTCTCGACCAAGTGTACGTAGTCGAACCCTTTTCTGCTACAACGGAGAGTCTCAAACCGGTCGACAAAGAATAACGCGAAAGAACGAAGTGGAGGGGACCTATCGATGCTTCTCGTAACGCAATGCAAACCGGTCGCAGTCTTAAAATAACCATTTATACATATCGTTGCACGTTCTTCTTGCTTTTTAGCAAAATTTTTACGGCACCGTCCCGCGCGATACAACGATTACATATTGGGATTATCGGTAGAAATTGCTGCGTGGAATAATTCGGGCGGAATAATAACGCTGCATAAAACAGTGCCACGCGCGGAAAGTTGTGATTAAAATTGATGATGAAACTTGTCGGATAGGTATCGGGAACGATACCACCTCGAAGGAAAAGTTTGAAAAGTTGTACCGTGTGTATTGTAAAGTATCGGATCTAATTATTAGGTACATGGTGGATAATAACGAAGAAACGATTTCCATTAAAAGTTCTGTTATTAATTCGACGTATCCACCTGATTTTTCAATTTGAAATGAAATATCTGCACCGTAGAAGGTTTTTTCTCGCTAAAGAATGCAGTCGTTCCATGTGTAACTTAGTTCCGCCGGTCAACTTTTAAAACGAGTTTTGTACCGTCCAAAGGACCATGGACGTATCGCGTGTACAGCAAAAGTTTCGCTTTACGAGCCACTGTCGCGAGAATGTCTTCCTGTCGGGTCGGCAGGCTCCCTCGACAAAGTTTGCTCGCTGTGTTTACTGGTTCGCCAGTTGCATACCGCACGTGTTTCCAATTCCCGGTCGTTTTGAAATATCCTGGAATCACGGGTTGTCGTTCGTCAAACGTTTGCCAATGAAATTTCCAGTCGTTTTCTCGGGAGCTGGGATCGAATTTGAAACATCGCGCTCGCAGACGTAAAGCAGTACGGGTAGGTGAATTATATTTCAAACGGTCTCTGTATTTCGTGAAAAGAATGATTTTATCACCGAAAATTGTAGAGAAAAGTTATTTACACTTTGGCAAATAACGAGTTTGTTGATACGGTAAAACAAATGTTTGTTTCGCCGAATATATACCGTGGTAAAGTTTACCCGTTATTATTATTTCAAACGGATGAAAGGATTTTTAACCATTTGTACGAGTGTGCTAGTCAAATTTAAATGCACGGTAAATATCGGATTTTCTACGAATATTATACATAAAAGATATGAAACGATCACGGATAAATAAATGTTTAAAATGTGCCGGAGAAGCACCTTTGACATCGTTACGTGACATGAAATATAAATGCGTGTTGTCGGTGTAACAAATGGACCGTGCATTTCTACAGTGCGATATGTTTGCTACGTAGACGTATACAATATGTGTTATAGAGCGATGCATATGTATGTATGTATACGACGTTTAAAGGCAGATGCTACACCTGGAACCAATTTAAAGCGCGTGCACCTTACGTAACCCGCGAAAGCTTGTCTTTGTGCCGTTATCGTTCCACTGTATTATATTATACCGTTGCAGTTACGTAGACGTTAGTCGATACCGTGCCCCTCGTAACATTGGAAAGTTTTTATCGGTCGTTGTGTTATCAAAAAATCGACTTGTCGATCCGCGTGCAATTTAACGTATCACGAGGCACATAAACGTACACGTATACGGTGGCTGCTGATAGAAACAAAGACAACCTTTTTGTTCACTTTGCTCCGTTATCTCCCGCGCTATCGTAAGCGTGTCTGGCAAACCCGAAAACGTAGCCCGACTGCGAACGTCGATGAATGTTTAACAAAGAAAAAGCGTAATTCCTCGCATCACGGCTGGCAGGCGGACTCGCGTTGAATAATAAACATGATAAGCTCCGTGCACTCGCACGGGATGATGCATTAGACTCGAAAAACTGTGAATTACTCTCAACGCTGTATTCGCTATAATATTCGAACGAATGTAGAAAGGACAGGGATACCATAACCCAAATCTTTTTCAAGCCAATAGAAAAATTGTTGGTCCTTTGCGAGACCGCGTTCCAAAGTACGTTTCTCTTTCGGATATATCAAGCGATATATATTTATCTAGTTGAAATAGCTGCAGCACGATTTCCGTTTCAGCAAGAGTCATTAACTCGCAGACCGTGCCCGTCTCGTGGCGTGAGAAAAAGGCACTTACGCGGTATCCTGCAAGGCAGTGCGTGAATCGCTTGCGTGAAATGCGTACGCCGCGGTATCACGCTCTGATTCCCACCTTTCTGATCCGATTCACCACTTACACCGCGCCCGTACACCATGGGTAACGGAGATCCACGTCGGCCCTTGATCCTCGTCGTTCTTTACCCGGCATTCCACGTGCTTATTACCGAGATCTAACGGGCGTGTCCGCTTGAAATCAAGAAACGCCTCGGCCGAAGATAAAACCGCAAAATTGGCGTCGAGTTTCCCAGTGGAAAGTACGCGCGTTCAACGAAATAAATAGTAGCTATTGTTCTCTGTCAATCGGTAGAACGATGTTTGTACACGAATTATCGGGAGGAATGGAAAGTCGATTGTTCGATCTTTTGCGACAACTTTTCGCGATTGTTTTCGGCGTCCCATTAATTTGCAGAGAGCAACGCTAGCGACTATTTTTTAGTCGATATTCTTCGTGGTTAATCGAGCGTCTTATTACGTCGATCGGATAGAGAAGTTTCACGCGGTTTTCTCGTGAATTGACGCACGTATATCGGTTGCAAGTAGAGGCAGGGAAAACCACGTGTCTGTTTTCGTTCTGTCTGCGATCGCTAGATCGTATAGCGACACCGGCGTGTCGTCATTGAAAAATTTGGCTCGGCCGGACATACGCGTATCTTTGGTACATATAAAATAATCAATATAGTAGCCTGTGATATATTTTTAGGCTTGCCTAAAATACTGCCTATTGTAAACACCGTTTAAACATCGTTCGGTGTAACGAGCACGTTCGTTGAAACTTGGAATGGAAAATTCAAATAAACGGACGGTCAGTCTGGCCAGAAGGATCATCCGTCAATTTTATTTTATACACCGTCGAAGAATCGCTGGACGAGGCATTTTGTTCCACTCTGTGTATCGTTTTCGGCGGAAGAAAAGCGACATATCGTGTTCTCTCGAATTTGTAGCTGATGTTATAGCGTCAAGTAAAACAAACGTTTCCGCTCGTTCTACCAGCTGACTTTACGACATCTTGTCTGGCAAAGAATAGTCTGTCACTTTTATAACCGTAACGATTGCAGTGTGTCGTGGCACCTGCAGTGCTGAAAGGGTGCCAAAGACGCGGGCAACAACGAAATATGTATAACCTACGGTTTACACTTTGCCATAACGTCGCATAGACCCGGGAGAACCCGGCGACAGAGAATCGCGTCGTCTCTTATTATTTTGGAAAGAAATAAAGAAAGTGTTTGGAAAATCGATTCCTAAATCGATACTACCTTACTCAGGGAGATTCGCAGTTCAGATTTTCGTGAAATTCATCGATCAGATCGAGATGGAATTGTATTTATCTGCGGAAAGTCACGTAGCCTAAATGTTCTATGTACGGCCCTGCGCACGGAAACTATTAGAAAGTCGAGCTACTTCACCGAGAGTTACCAACTCGGCGAAAGACACATCGGTACGGTTAACGGGGCATTTCGTAAGCAACCGCGAGAATTTCCTCCGCCGAGTCAGATTTGACTCGTTTAATTTGATGATTTTTCGCTATTTTCTTAATTCGCTCGACGTTTCCACAAATTTTTAGATATCGACCTGCATCTTTCACGGTCTTATTCGGCTTCGGATTGCGCGTCCAAAACGTCTTGGATCATTTGAATAGGTCAACAATTACGGAAATGACGAATGAATTACGAAAATCGCGAAAATTCATCAATCTGAAGCAGTTTTTCGTTCGGCATTCGCTCAATTTTTGAGATAGCGGTCTGAAACTTGTACCATTGTTTTAGTTAGGAAATTCTACGCCAGATCAACCTATAATAGTTGTACTTTTCGAAAATTTCATTTTTCGCAAAAATCTGAAGGGGGTAGGTCAGGATTTTTTGCGATTTTCGTAATTCGCACGTCATTTCCACAATTTTTTAGATATCATAATGATTCTTTCACTGGCTTATTCGGCTTCGGATTCCGCGTCCAGAACGCCCAGGATCATTTTAATAGCTCAAAAATTGCGGAAATGGCGAACGAATTACGAAAATCGCAAAAAATCCTGACCTACCCCCTTCAGATTTTTGCGAAAAATTAAATTTTCGAAAAGTACAACTATTATACGTTGTTCTGGCGTAAAATTTCCTAACTAAAACAATGGTACCAGTTTCAGATCGCTATCTTTAAAATTGACCGAATGCCGATCAAAAAACTGGTTGAAAATGACGATTTTTCGCGATTTTCGTAATTCCTTCGTCATTTCCACAAATTTTTAGATATCGACCTGCATCTTTCACGGTCTTATTCGGCTTCGGATTGCGCGTCCAAAACGTCTTGGATCATTTGAATAGGTCAACAATTACGGAAATGACGAATGAATTACGAAAATCGCGAAAATTCATCAATCTGAAGCAGTTTTTCGTTCGGCATTCGCTCAATTTTTGAGATAGCGGTCTGAAACTTGTACCATTGTTTTAGTTAGGAAATTCTACGGCAGAACAATGTATAATAGTTGTACTTTTCGAAAATTTAATTTTTCGCAAAAATCTGAAGGGGGTAGGTCAGGATTTTTTGCGATTTTCGTAATTCGCACGTCATTTCCACAATTTTTTAGATATCATAATGATTCTTTCACTGGCTTATTCGGCTTCGGATTCCGCGTCCAGAACGCCCAGGATCATTTTAATAGCTCAAAAATTGCGGAAATGGCGAACGAATTACGAAAATCGCAAAAAATCCTGACCTACCCCCTTCAGATTTTTGCGAAAAATTAAATTTTCGAAAAGTACAACTATTATACGTTGTTCTGGCGTAAAATTTCCTAACTAAAACAATGGTACCAGTTTCAGATCGCTATCTTTAAAATTGACCGAATGCCGATCAAAAAACTGGTTGAAAATGACGATTTTTCGCGATTTTCGTAATTCCTTCGTCATTTCCACAAATTTTTAGATATCGACCTGCATCTTTCACGGTCTTATTCGGCTTCGGATTGCGCGTCCAAAACGTCTTGGATCATTTGAATAGGTCAACAATTACGGAAATGACGAATGAATTACGAAAATCGCGAAAATTCATCAATCTGAAGCAGTTTTTCGTTCGGCATTCGCTCAATTTTTGAGATAGCGGTCTGAAACTTGTACCATTGTTTTAGTTAGGAAATTCTACGGCAGAACAATGTATAATAGTTGTACTTTTCGAAAATTTAATTTTTCGCAAAAATCTGAAGGGGGTAGGTCAGGATTTTTTGCGATTTTCGTAATTCGCACGTCATTTCCACAATTTTTTAGATATCATAATGATTCTTTCACTGGCTTATTCGGCTTCGGATTCCGCGTCCAGAACGCCCAGGATCATTTTAATAGCTCAAAAATTGCGGAAATGGCGAACGAATTACGAAAATCGCAAAAAATCCTGACCTACCCCCTTCAGATTTTTGCGAAAAATTAAATTTTCGAAAAGTACAACTATTATACGTTGTTCTGGCGTAAAATTTCCTAACTAAAACAATGGTACCAGTTTCAGATCGCTATCTTTAAAATTGACCGAATGCCGATCAAAAAACTGGTTGAAAATGACGATTTTTCGCGATTTTCATAATTCCTTCGTCATTTCCACAAATTTTTAGATATCGACCTGCATCTTTCACGGTCTTATTCGGCTTCGGATTGCGCGTCCAAAACGTCTTGGATCATTTGAATAGGTCAACAATTACGGAAATGACGAATGAATTACGAAAATCGCGAAAATTCATCAATCTGAAGCAGTTTTTCGTTCGGCATTCGCTCAATTTTTGAGATAGCGGTCTGAAACTTGTACCATTGTTTTAGTTAGGAAATTCTACGGCAGAACAATGTATAATAGTTGTACTTTTCGAAAATTTCATTTTTCGCAAAAATCTGAAGGGGGTAGGTCAGGATTTTTTGCGATTTTCGTAATTCGCACGTCATTTCCACAATTTTTTAGATATCATAATGATTCTTTCACTGGCTTATTCGGCTTCGGATTCCGCGTCCAGAACGCCCAGGATCATTTTAATAGCTCAAAAATTGCGGAAATGCCGAACGAATTACGAAAATCGCAAAAAATCCTGACCTACCCCCTTCAGATTTTTGCGAAAAATTAAATTTTCGAAAAGTACAACTATTATACGTTGTTCTGGCGTAAAATTTCCTAACTAAAACAATGGTACCAGTTTCAGATCGCTATCTTTAAAATTGACCGAATGCCGAACGAAAAACTGCTTCAGATTGATGAATTTTCGCGATTTTCGTTATGGCCTCGTCATTTCCATAATTTTTGAGCTATTAAAACTATTCGGGACGTTTTAGATGCGGAATCCGAAGCCGAATAAGACTGCGAAAGATTCACGTCGAAAAAGTCCCGAGTCTACGTACCTATGATGAAATCGGAGACGCAGAAGCACGTAGAAAAGGTTATCAGTTTTATGCGCGAGGAATTCGTACCCAGTACTTGTTAATCGTCTTTCACATTGACTTATTATTAGACACGATTATTTTTTCCTCTAGAAAATGCATACGTAGCAGACGCGTTATATAACGCGTAGATTTCAGGCGCCGTAATTGACAAACGCGATTGCCTAATCCGTTTGACTTTTAACGGTGTCTGAATACTCGTACCTGGCGCCTGACTCTTGATTCACCCGATAGCACCTGCGACGTTGAACTCTTTCTGGCAAACGTTCTCCCTCGCCAAGAACGCACGACAAAGAATCGCCGTCCGCTTCGTAGCCAGGTTTAATCGACGGGGTATGCTCGTTCGTACGTACTTACAAAGTCGTCTAGAAGTATGAACGAAGCGCGCGAAAGATTCGACGCGTTAAAAATATGTCTAAAAGGAGCTCAGGGAAGTACGTAATGAGATAACATACTCCGGTAGACCGTTGGACGGGTGACAATTGATACGAGGGTAACGTGGCGCACGATAATAATTCGATCGTTCCCGGCGGAAGTGAAGAATTTTAATTGAAATAGTCGTTCGCTTAATCGGGAAGGCAATTTGCAAGGCTCGATTAACGATCGGACACGAAGGCCACGGGGATCGGGCGCAAGGGCCACGTTTACCGACGTTGGTAAACGGAGAAACAAAAGGACGTTCGCCGGAAATGAACCGCCTAATATGACGATCGATCGTCCGACGAGTAATTGTTTACCGTGGATGGTGTTACAGATCGATAAAAGCATGGCGCATCGATTGTATAACGGGTCGCATTTAAATTCCAGCCTCGTTTAGTCGATTCACGCGATGAATACCTGAATGTTACCTTTTTTCAATCGACACCGTCCTTCGGTGACATCCGTAGGATTGACATTGACAGGATCCAAGAAAATTTCGAACGAGGCGTGCACGCAGGGATAATCGACTCGATTTGAGACGTGATCGAACTTGATTCTCGCTCGATTCCTCGTCTTTCCCTCGCGACTCAATCGGAAGACGTTGAAACGGTAGCTACGTGGTCGATATGTACCGTCTTTTGCTACGGTATTACGTACATACGTACCTTTGGAGAAACACCTCCTGGTTTTTGAGAAACGAACGATTTCAGTTTGCTCGAATTTTATTCTAGAACGTACGTCAAAATTCGTAAGGAGATACCGTTAGGTCGCTTTAGGGGACTATTCTTTTTTTTTACCTTTGCTCGTTAATTAGCCCGACCTTCGAGCGACCGACGAGTTCTCATCTGGCGTTCAAGGTTTTTTCCTAGATCGATCTAGCCACACATATGTATATCGATCGTTAATCGACGGAAGGTCAGTGTCCTCGTTTGAGGTCACTTTTCGAAACGGAAGTCTCGCTTTCGAGCAAGAAATGCGCGGCGAATACGAGATCAGAATTTCACTTCCGAAACAACGTATTTTGATTTCTTTTATACCTTCTTTCTATAATTTACTGCTTATCGTGTCGCCTTCCGATTCCATTTTATTTTCCGGGAAGACGCGAGCGGAATACAGAATGAGGAGCTGCGAGGCCGTTAAAATCCTCCTTCGTACGCCAACTTTCCGTTCGAAGATATTATACCTGCCGGTCCGCCCGATGAAAATTCAATTTGTCCGATGGTCGGACAATTATGGAAAAATTACATTGATATCGCAATCTATCGTCGTTTTCTCCCGCTTTTATTCGTCTCGGTCGAGTATCCACGAATCGATTAAGCGTCGACCAAGATCACTGTTATTTTCATTTCTCGATTTGCTCGCACACGATTCCAGCGCGATAAACATCTTTAACGTGCCAACAGTCGCTGGAAAGTAATACATACTTGTTCGTTTGCCGCGAACTAATTTACAATTTATCCGACGAACCGTTCGACACCTTCGCCTGGACTTGCATGTCGGTAAAAGAATTCACCGGGTAAAATTAGATTTGGATAAGAATGAAAATTTTCCTCCTCCCGATCCACTTGGCCGAACGTAGTAATTCTGTAAATTACTTTGGATCGAGTGACGCTACACCGGGAACGGGATTTCCGTGTCGCGTTGAGTTATGAACGAAGATTAATTTACTGGTGGAATCTCATTTTTAAATTAAACCGTGATTCGAGTTTCACTCGAGAAGGTCCTCGGTTTCGATAAACTCGAGCTGCTACTCGGCCGAAGAAACAGAGAGTTTCCTATTTTATTCCTTTCGTCGGATAAATCATAATGCCATAGCTATTGGAATATCTATTTTCGAGTACACCGAACGTATTATCAAGGATACGAAAGTAATCTTTATCGCCGATGAATCTTTTCGAGTGCATACGTTCCCGGGAAGTAATAACGCGTGCCTGGAATAATAAGTGGTTCTCTCGGATTGATCGTACCCGCGCAATGAAGGATATCGATCGCCGACATTGTATTCGGTAAAATACGAGGTTCCGTGCTCGCGATAAAAATGTTTCAAGCAACAGCCTTGGCAGAGACTCGGAGCGCGAAATGATGAAACTTACTTTTATTGCGTAAAAGGAAAGGTGTCGGTGGGGACGTTCGATTAGGATGGTATGCGGTTGTTTAAAACGCATCCAACCGTGGTCGCTTACTTACCGGAGAGAAAATATTAATGTTCCATAGAATATTATGAAGATACAAGGAAACGAACGGGAACGGTACTAATGAAAAGTGATTTCTTCACTTGCCACGCTTCCACGTAATCTGCGGACGGTTAATTAATTCTGGAAATATTTCCAAACCTTCCAATCCCATTGTTGGCGTTGTAATTTACCGCTCGGGAAGACCGGCAACACAGGTGTCGCAGGAAATTTCGAAATAATACGCGGCCCCAGGTGCGCACCTTTCTCTCTTTCCATGGATGCCGACGTGATTCTCTTTCTCTTGTCCGCACACGTACATATGCAGTACGTATGTGCTCGCACGAACTGAAAACTCGTTTCTAACGTGCCGCCCGATCGATGCGCATGATTTTAGTCACGCGTCCGGGAATCGTGTTAATCCGCGTTACGATACGATCTGCCTGTAATCGTATTACACGGATTCACGGGACACGTGTACGCGAAATTACGGGACCCGTCTGCCTGCAGGTAATCGCCGTCGAGATAATTCATTCTCGTTTCTATAACTGAGGAAAGAAATCGAACCGCACGGTTTGTCGTTTCACGGGGAAAGAGAAGTTATCGTCGACTATCCAGCGACGGTCGAATCGCGATATAATTTGGCGATTTTAACCTCGGGTCGATCCTTCCGAAGGATTATTGCCAATCCTGGCTGGCAAAGTATCCTGCGGGAGCTCCACGGAATTTGGCGTGTCGCCAGTCCTCTATTTCAACTTTAATCCGACCAATATGGTTCTCCTTCGATTCGAGATAATTTGAATCATGATAATCGTATCGTAACGACGCTAGCTTTCGCGACTAAAAAAAAACGTGTGCTTTTTTCGACCGCGTTCACCCAGCGAGGCTCGTAATAAATGGCTAATTTTCGTGCGTCCGGCGTGTTGCACGCAACGCGATCGGTAAAAGTCATGAATGTGAAATCGACCGAAGTATTAACAGAGTTTACGGGACTCCATATAAACCGGCGACGCGTACTGCCTTTACGGGCCGCTGATACTGGCACCCACAGTGCCCACAGTGCCCATTGCGCCCATTGCGCCCATACCAGCTCTGCAACGTTAATGCACCTTTACGTCTAACCGTAAACGACGCGTTTCCATTTCCACCGCCGGCTGGAAATCGATGGGGAACTTCGTTTCGTAAAATATTTGTCATCTGTTCTGCTACGATTTTTAATTTAATGCCAGGACGCATTGAGAAATTTCAAGTATTCCGGGACAGCGTGTTTTCCGCCCGATGTTTTTCGTCGGAAAAGCAGCCGATTGGCTCGGGCTTCGAATTTATTATTTATATCCCGGATGACCGTGTGTTTGCAACAGAGGCTTATCGATCCTCCCTCTGCCCACATATTTCGCCGACGTAAGAAACGTTACGACATGATCGCACGCACTTGTCGAGCACACGGAATTCATCCACTCCAACCGTCTACCGTCCGTAAACACAATTTCCTTCCGCATGCAATTTCGCAAACCCCTTTCCGAACGCTAATGATGCCGCCCCCGTGCGACTGAAATTTTCTCGTTTACGTTGCCGGTATTACATGACGAACCTGATAGCGCGCGATTAACTCTGCCCCAACGAGAGGGCAGAATGCCAAACGTGATTCTATTTCTCTTTCCAAGAATAAGTCAGTCAACTAGTCACCGGCATACGTATTTTGCATTTACGCTCGTCAAAGCTCACCGATCGTAACGGGAGAAAACAGTAGCGGTTTACGCACACCCGTTCATCATCGACACGCTTCGAGTTTCCATTAGTATTTGAAAATAATGAAAGTCGAAACGGCTTTTCCATTTCACCGTACGATCCACTCGAGAACACCAGGTGTGGGTGTGTGCGAAGGTAGTAGATCGGTTGAACGTGGATCCGTTGTAATCAGCGAGGACTCGTCAGGATACCTCGGTAATCGAATTAAAGCGTCGGAAGCAATTAGCACCGGGTATAGGAGGCGTCGGCTCCCGTGCGAACCCAGATGCGACGGTTCAAATCGGGCCCGACATCGACACGCCGATATACATAGGTACACGGAATTATGCGCACCGATGTTTTCCGCGTAGAATGAGTAAGAATTGTTGTAAATATGTTTCGGTGGAAGATGAGTAATCGCAGGTCTTTTCTTTCCGGACAATTCTACGGAGGTATTTGTATAAGTTTCATAATTGCATGAGCATCTTGAGAAGGAATGTCCTTATCCGATTACGCCCTTCTAATTGGCCCAAGTATATTTTATATCAACGATTTGTATCGCTTTTACATTGATTTTTATTTCCTTCGACGTTCCGTGCTTTTTATTATACAAGCTTGTTCCGTGCTGATTTGATACACTTACCTTATTTTAATATAGTCGGAGAAAAATAAATTGACAAGGATATCGCGTAATGCTTCGATGCTATCTCGTTCGAAGTATTTTCTATCGACGCTAAAAACGAATATCTATTTTTCTCCGACATTATTGTCACGTTCTATCCATTTTGATTTAATTTAAGCTCCTTCGCACGTAGATGCATGTATTCTCACTGCCCTTGTTTTTGGATTGTTTGTTGCACCCTAGGTCCAGACGTATGTCACAGGATGTCACGCATTCGAGATCTACCGAAAACCTATCAGCGTCTTATTTCAGGTACGTATCAATGCATACTCGAATCTCAGAGGAACGATTCCATATTTTGGCAAACTATTTTCCCTCGAGAAAATAATTGCATAAACGTAGATGCCCTACGTATCGATTCAGCGATTGACCTGTTGCTACCTCGTAACACGTTTATTCATCCACTCTGTTCCATTCAGAAAATTTATTATCAATACCCTGCTAATGTTCGAGTTCATTCACGGCATCACGATGGTCATTCGCTAGTCGTTCGTTGGCGATACGTTGGAAATTCGTTAGCCATTCGTCCGTAGCTGTTGCCTCGTAGAGTTTACTCGCTCGATCTACGGTTCGTTGCATCGTGAAATACCAATTTTGCATCGTTTTCCTCTTAAGTACGTTCCGCGAAACGTCCCGTAGAAATTTGATGAACGAACGATTGATATGCAATTTCCAATACTAATACTTCTGTTAATGACTTTGCAGGAGTAAGAGTCGCAGCGTGGATCATGGATTCGCGGCGCCTTTCGATTTGGATTCCTTGCGGAACAAGGTCGAAGGACGTTTTGAGTCCGTGGATAAGCTCTCGAAAGGTAAGCCGCCTTTACTTAAATTAATCTTAATAATAGCATTCGAGTGTTCCTCGTTAAAGGCTATTGTACGGTGAATAACAAATATCATCGGTCACTTAAATTTGCTGGAAGTCTTATCGATAAGGGAAAACGTATCGGCGTGTTAAACGTCGCTGAAAGTTCGAGACGGAAGTTTTGATCGATGGCTTCTAAAGGTGCTGTCTAATTTGAAGTCGACTATCGAGATCTAGACAAATCGAAGGTCTCGCGATGTGTTGGATCTTTAGCATCAGACGCAACCTTACTCGAGTGAATTACATTGACTTACTTTCTTAAAGTGGCACAAATGCCATGTCTGATCGATCGCTTCGCGCATACTTTGGATTGACATTCCCGCCAATGGAATCATCCGTGAATTTTCTCAGTGATCTTTTCCATTAATAATTCACCGAGTGTCGACGGTTGCACTATTTTTATCGCGGCGCCGACGGTGCACAGTGATTCACGAAATATCGATAGGGATATCGTAGAATAGAAAAATAACGATGGAAGTAATGGGCAACTGGTTAAGTAGCGTTTGAATATGAAGTTGGACGCCCAGGGAAAGCTCCTATGAGACAGAATCAGGTGACGAAACATTACGCGCCAAGCAAATAACGTTAACGCGATGAATAATGCAGCGATAATGAATAATGCACCATTATGCATTTTCCATAGATCAGGTTCGACATTGTTTCATCAAAGTAATGCACAGTGGGATTGGTAAAACATTGTGAAACTTTGGGAATGGTTCTCGCGTAACTGAAACTTCATTTCCATTAGTTCGCTGCTAAACCTAGCTGGTGGAAGTCGACTACGAATCGTCGAATATAAAGTGGAACACCAGACACCCGAGTGTCGGTCAAAGCCTCCCAGATTAATCTGCGATTATTGTTTTAATAATATAATCCGATATCGAAGACACGTAATACCAGATATATTCCAGCGAGACGTATCGTCCCGGTAAAACTATCGTTTGCGCGCTGGAGGTTGCCTAAAAAATTTCAATCCCTTCTCGACGGTCTCTGCGAACACTTTATTAAACACAAAATCCCACGTCAGCCACGCGAATAACCCAGATACCGCCCTCTACGTCGGTTGGGTGTATATCGTGTGTACCTTTAATGGGTGTCGAGGATTTGCCAAACGACAGTCGCCCACGTATTCCCAGTAAGCCGTCGGAAATTTATCTAATTACTGCCGCGAGATAGGACTGCACAGCCGTGAACGTCGTAAAATTTGCAAAAAGTTAAACGTACCGTCGGCAATTTGTCTTTTTCTTTCGCGCGTGCAGTAATATTCGCGAGGTGCGTCGATCCTAACGCTTCGAAGGAAACTTCACACGGTAAGACCGTTTTCACCTTTGGTCTTTCACCTTTTTTGTCTCCTGATATTTATGCAAGGTTCTTCGATGTTCCGATGCGAAAGTTTGACAAAAGTACATATTAGTTGATATCGATTTAATGGCTCTAATACAATGTGCAATCGTGAGTACACTTGACCTACAGTCTAGCGGTTGAAGTGCCTTTGGCATTCATTTATCAGTCAAGCGACTTACATACGATGTATGAATATTAAAGAAAAGTAAAGTAGTTAAATTTCAACCAGATAACAGAAGTTTCGACATCGTTATTAAAGTGATAAGTCGAAATTACTCTAAGCGTATAGATAGGATAGTTTCGTCATAGATATCGTTCCTAAAAAAGGCATTTACACGCTTCTTCCTTGAAATTGATCAACCGATATATTCATTCCAAGAAATTGATCGATCGGCACTTGGTTGTCAAGTACCGCAGATTGCAAAAATTGAGTATAAGGAAGATTACAAAGATTAAATAAAAATTTAGGACGTATCTCCTTTAATTTATGATAAAGCGCCAAAAATATTTACGTCTAGATACTTCGAGGCGCCGAACATCGAAGGCGATGAACGTTCGGTAATTATGTTTACGTAACGAGATACCCAGCGTTCGTCTGTAAACCGTCAACGATACCTATTCACAGAATCCGCCGTAAAGATAAGCCGCGCCGAGAGGTATCGTGATAAAAGAGCTGCATTAAAATTAAATAATCGCGCCAGCAGTGACGTGATCGCAATATGGCAGTCGGTACGTAGTCGGTCGGCCGTGAGACTCGCCTGAGCAGTCGATGCACCGCCCGCACATTGAAAACTAGCCGCAGTTTTTTCTCTCGGTCGAAGGACCTTTTTCCTTCGAAGCATTTCGTTTTCTCGCGCATGCTGGTGTCCGTCGATCGCTTGCAATCTCCGTAGTGACAACGCGATTCTCGAGTTTAACGCATCTCAGCGCGTCGCGATGTTACGTAGTAAGGTTGTGTTTATTGCCTTGAGACTAGGCGGGAAATAACGTCGATTCAGGAAACGGCACTGTCGCGCTAAGGATATCATCGTTTGTTTAACCGATTTTCTGTGTCTTTTGATTAATTTTCTTTGATTTCTAACGTACTCCAGGGCCGTTTCGTGTTTCTCTCTTGTACGTGCGTTCTTCGTGCCGAGGAATCGTAGACGGTATGAATAGAACGTGAATACATCGAAGAATGAAAAGTTATAGAGAGTGGTAATACGAAATTCTCGTCGAGCACTAAATTCATTGAAGCAATTCACTTCGTGGCAGAACGAAAGCGAATCTTTGTGAAAGTAGAATTCTGTTACGTACAGCACGCGAATTGTTTCTTTCTACTAACTCCATTTTTATCCGTGGAATATATTTCTGTTATATAGAATGTTGCACTAGGGATCATTTAAACGTTAATACCGCTAGCGGGAACAAGTACCATTGGCAGATGTTTCTTTCGATGATTTGCAAATGAAACAGATGATCATTATGTTTCGGCACAGCGCATCCGCTACGAGGACGGTATTACACTTATCGATCCCTAATTAAGTAGTAACGAAGCCAGATCGTGTCTCGAAGTAGTTACATTAAAAACTTTGCGTAATACAATTGACACAGCGTTGGGAAAAGTAGTTCTAAAATCACGATTACTGTAGGGCGGTTCTTAAAGGATTTCAAATGTTCCCGCGCTACGGAACTCGTTCTCTTTGCATTGTTTGTTTTTCTTAAAACCCCTTTGGCGCCCAAGGATCGACCCTGCGGACGCGGACCAATAGTCGATTAAGTGCTCCAGGTAGGTTATGTGCAACGCCATGTATTATACATACACATGTACCGGCATGTTGTCACTTGACTTGGCGCTACTGCGGCGCGCGCATCGTAACACCTAACCTAACAATAAGTGCAACAGTTTGAACGGAATTTCCAAGAACGACTAGATCGCGATAGAAAAGAATTTCAACGAGTATTTAGTGAACGAAGTAAATCGAAGGGGTGCGAATGAACCAGAAGGAACGACGCGAGTGTGATAGATCACAGAAATGCTTAAAATCGTTGGTGTGAACGACAAGGTCAACCGCCCGATCCCAGCAAAGTTCGCAAATCCGGTTTTTTTGTCCTTGGCCAGAAGTTCGGTGAGTCCCTACGATATCGTTCATCTAACATAGGGAAAGTGAATCTCGGTGTAGATACGCGTGTCTCTTCCGTGTGCAGAATTTGAAACTTTTCGCGAAGAAACGGCTGACATCTTTGCTTTTACGGCTCGCCTTACTCACGTACACGCTGCACACGTACATATATGTATATGTACTTGGTGTTAAACTCGAAACGATTCGAGATGGCCATGTTAAAACGTTTCCTCCGTCAAGCCCGTTACCGTGCTATCGATGCATCCCTGTACGCGTCATCGTATATTCTCGCCTCGGTCACGTTTTTGTGGAACGTTAATTATCACGAATATTTAGCAGCTGACTCTGCCAACCGTCGTTCGAGCAGTGTTAGGAGTAGTGATATGTAGTACATACGTGAACGACGTGTCTTATCGCGTCGTTTGGTGCGTGAATTTCTTTTATCCCTACGACAAGGTTTCATGGGCTACGCTGCTCAACAGTCTTCTATTCGTTACTTTCGAAGAAAAGTAACACGTCTTTGGGAGGGTTCCATTGACACAGTAAAGCATGTACTTGAAATCGAAGACGTCCAAGAGAAATGATAATTTGTTTGTATATTACAAAGTTGTGCCTAGCGTGGGGAAAGAAAATACCGACTGTGGATTGTGTATGGTGTAATTAATCGGGAAATAGACAGTTCAAGGTGCTCTCTGTTAAACGTGTAGATGAATTTTGCTCGATACCAGTGCTTTCCCACCTATACCTGTATTAGAGAGGTGTAAGTAATGGAATTTGGCTACTCGGTCATGACAAACTCACCGTGGGAATACGCCGATTACGAACCTAACAATATTCACATCTTAGAGAAGGAATTCCACGACTATGTAGTCTACTACGTCGTGTACGGCGACCCCCGATTTTGTACTCAAGGTCTCCGCCATAGTTTCGTCACAAGTACAACCGCAAGCACAGGTATTTATGTGTTAATTGTAAACGGAACGCGTAATGAGAAAAAATGTGGATAGATGGTTCTGTCGGAGGTTGCCGGATATTTAAGATGTTTCTTTGATTTACGAGGAATTGGGAATCTCTATGCGTATAACGTACATACGACCAAGATAAGATGGTAACCACGTGTATCTGATAACATTGCGCTGCTGATATCGACGGTACGTTGCGCAATCGAGCAAAATGAATGTCCTTTGAAATTGAGCAAAGTGTCTGAATCATTTATCGAAGGCTATCGGGAAAAACAAACCTTTCAAGTGACTCTCTTCTTCACGCTATTTTTATTGCGCGCTCACGAGACGACGGAGAAAACGTTTCTATTATCGGCAACCGATTGAGTCGTTGCGGCGTGACTGATAAACGCAAATTATCTTCCGAACGATGTCTCGCTAATTACAGGAAAAGTTATTTTCCATAATCTCTATTCGTGACTAACGCGCGGCTTGCGAATTCATCTCACGACGGTCGAAGCATCTCAGTTACCGAAAAAATGATTAATTTATGTGATTAGAGAACGTTTTGAACCGAGGTCGGGATATGATCGTTATATTATTTTAAGAAATGGTGGTAAGTCGCTAGAAACTGAACTCGGGCGCCGCTGGTTTTAGAGTACGTATTCATGTATGTATTTACATGTCTGAGAAGAATAATCTAAATTGACAATGATTAAATACGTTTGTCTAGCATTCATCCGGTTTATTCCCGGAATGACTTTTGCCTTTTCGTCACGTGTGTTCGATTTGTATATCATCCAGTTACTTTTATGCGAGGAACACTGCGAAGCGTTATATATTATAGTGTAATATATCGCTCACATTGAAATTCTTTTTCAGATTCCGACAACGAGAGCAAAGATGGTTCCACGACTCACGAGAAAAAGCATGGCCGAGTTTCTCAACCTATCAACACCATCGCCTACACCGTGAGTACTAATTTTCGGTCACAATGAATTTCGGCTCGTTGTACGACATCTATACGTCCGGCGGTTGCATACGTGGCTGAAAAATGTTCCGTAGTTGTGTCCTGCGAATAATAAGATGCGGTCAAGCGCGGAAAACACCGTCGACGATCCCGCGATCCCGCGAACCCGCAATTCCGCGTCGGGAAGACGATTAGAAGCCAAGGAGAACGAACATAACCTTTGCTCGAACGCATAAATATCCATTATCCTTCTTACGCCAGTGCATACGCGGCTGGATCTTATCCAACAATTTATTCGTCAGTCGCATCGGGAACGAGACACGTGGGATTTATATGTGTACAATGTTAGTAAAACATCCAAGTTCAATTTAATTTGTACGTAGCCTTGTTGCTCGTCCGTGCTTCCTGGTTTTCTTCATTTAAATTCGAGTCGAAATAACAACGCGATCGTTGCTATCTTTTATTCAAGGGTTCTGTTCTTTCAGAAAGATTAAAAACCTTAGCCGTATACTGTATGTACATACGTGTATGTACGTACACGGTACGTGTTCAAGCTCCATGTTTCGTCGGAAGTTATTGAAAGGAAACTACGGTTTATAAAGTCTCTAGACGACGTGACAAAGAAATAAATAAATTCTTCGCGTCGCGTTCCCGATTGTGCTTGAAAACGGTATCGCGATACGTAAAAATAGAGGTACGAAAGTGATCGACGCAGAGAAGATAAAGGGGTTTCTCGTAGCGTGTTTCTGCGTACCGAAGTACGCTGGCTGGCGATAACAGAATTGCAAGAAGAATTCAGACGCCACGGCACAGACGTTTCTAGCTGTATATTCATTTTCTAATGTATCTTGACAAGTTATGAGACCTGAAAGTTTGGAAAGTTTCGGGAATCCAAAACGGTTAAGCTCCTCGCTGAAACACCCAGCTCTTTACGTTCAAGTACAGGCTGTCAATAGCATAGAGAGCACTTGTTAGTAAAACCCATTTAGCGAGCAGATCGAAGTACAGAGAAAGTTCGCGCTGCAAGAACTATAAAGTTGCTGAAAGGCGGTTCGCCGTCACAGTCGCAAACATTTACTGCCAGAATATTCCTTCCAGTAGACCAAGTGGGGAAAAAAGTTTCTAAACGGTTAACCGCAATCGTCGTGAAACTATTCTACGTTTCCTTACGTGTAGAATATAATCGTTCGGTAGTCAACAAGATGTCGTCTATTAAGAAGTAGCCACGACATCGATCAAGCTTTTAGTCTAATATGGCATACGAGGTGATAAGAATACGAATCGATAAAATAATTCGCTCGAACCTGTTCCTCTGTCGAAAGAATCTGCTCTTTTATAAGAAATTCGCGTTAATCAACAGTCTGTGAAAACAAATAATGACGATGTATACCGAGAAGATGATTTCGAAAAGACCGATGTAAACATCCACAGATAAAATACTCGAACAATGCGTGATACAGTACAGTGATACCATGCAGAAGTATTTTTTTAATCGATTCAAGACAAGGCACTTACGTAATTATGACTGGCAACTTGTATGAACGGAGATTCGCGAGGTTTCGAATGCTCGTTAGCAAATGTGTTTAACGGTGTTTCTTTTAACTCCGAGGGGAAAGTTCATCACGGAGTTGTCGGAGATGCTCCGTCGGTGTCGTAGACTCTTACTATTCACGAGGAATTCTAAGGAAACGACGCAACGGAATGGGGTAAATGCATTGCTTGAATTCTAGAGCACCGGGAAACTCAGAAACGCGGCGAACGGGGAACACTTTGAACGCGGGGATGGCGCAAACTGCGTTCACCGATCGATAAATCACCTCGAATATACGATATCACCGAATTAAAACTTGGCTTGCAAGATTCCATTGAAATTAACATACATTCACGTGCACTGCATGGGTTGTTCTGTCGATAATAGAGAAGGCAAGCTTTTTTGAGAATCGGAAGTCGAGAGTCGACAACCATGGGATGGAATAATCGTGCAATTTGTAGATACCTGATCGGAATAATATCCAAGTAAGGTTTCTAGAGTCTAGGGGACCGTCGACACTGTGATTTGCGTATAACGCTCGAGCACCTTTCACAGAAAATTGCGGAAAGGTATTCATCGGCGGAATGCGAGCTTGGAATACTACACAACGAAATTCTCGGTATCCTGCGCCGACACGACACCCAGAGATTTTCGTTTGACCGCAAATGCGAACTATGCCAGTCGTATTTGTATGCATGTGGGTGTGTGTGTGGTGTGCGGCGGAGAAAATCATGTGAGCACAAATCACCGACGAAATTCAACCTTGTCCGTTAAAATTTGTGGCGCAGGAACTTGCATAGAGTACGAACGTAAACCAACAATCGCCTCGCGGCACGTGAATGCAAACAAATCCGAATTCCAGTCGGTTCGTGCTTCTTCTTTTCTCGCTGACTGCTTTTGAATGGCAACAATATTCATGCACACGTGTGTGCATGTTTTTTTTCCTCGGTGCTGCGAGTGTCTGGAATTATTACAGTAAAGTCTCGCGCGAATTCTGTCTGTACATATTTATTCGATCGTTCGTGTATACTAATGGACGGTCGATACAGGGAAACATGATTCGAGTCATTCGTCGATGATAACATCGGTGACAGGTGTAACGCCATATAGTTTCCGATGAAAAGATATCTACGATTGTCATCTGTAACGAAAATTTGTATAATCACGGTAGTAGGCTGTACGATTGCCAGGGAAACTTATTTAAAGTAAAAATAGGGATATCTGGGTTACGTGTATACGAGGAGTATCCATTGTATGAAAGTTGCAAGGTATAAAACGTGCCGGAAATGAAAATTTTCATGAATTCTATATAACGACCTGCTCGGAACATATCAACGTGTGCATTCTTCACCGATGATTTCGTGTCACTGAATACCAACCTGTTCAAAGAGGTCAGCAATCTGCATTCTCGGGTTCCTTTCACGAATACAAATCTCGAGGGAAATTTCTCGGTCAGCCATGGTATCAGGCAGCATCTTTCTCGTGATCCACTAATCCTGGATTTTCTAATACATTTTCGCTTCGCGAAAGGGTTGCTCGTGAGACCGGAAGAAATCGGACGGCATTTATCCAACAGGAAACGTAGTTTCGCGACACTCGCTTCCTGGACTCGACCGAATTCTAGGCTAGTCCAGTTTAGATCGACCTACCAGATCGTTTGCCGAGTTTATCGATCCGCCATGAAACGAATAACTTCGCCGAATCCGATATCCAAACGTCTTTTAATCCTATTCGAGATCAGGAAGATGTGTATAACAAAGTCGAGGCAAATATACTTCGATGGGAATGACTCGCGGAAAATTAACAAATAGATTTGCAATACGATACATATACTTACGATAAGAAGTATGTACGCGGTATTTCGATCGTTTGAATATCGTAGAAAATTTGCGACACGTCGTATGGAAATGTCTACGTTAAATCTAACGTGTGTCCCGATTTCGTGATTCCGGGTGGATCTTTCCATTATCCTGTGCAGCGGCTTTGGAACGACCATGGACTGCCCTATAATCCCAGTGTCGTGCTGTAATCAGTGTTGCTCCGGTCCCTCGCCGATTAGACCTAGCTTATGCCGTCCGTTTCGGTCCCTTACACGTCGTTGATCGATTAATGTCTGTAATCCGGCAATTCCTCTTATCTCTGCCCGTGCAATAACCGGAAATATTAGACGATGTTCAATGACGAAGTATGTCTGTCGATTCCGCCATGAATTTTCATGAGACTTCGCGCGATACAAATTGTAAAACATCGTCACTCGATGTTCGGAAACTTTCGTTCGAAAAAAACGACATAACAACACCGTATAAACGAAGCATTATTTACAACGACCGTTGTCCAGTTTAATTAGACATAATTATTTGCGAGATTGGATCTAGATGCCGGCGTACTCTGCAGGCGAGATCGTTAAAAAGATTCACGGAACGTTGCTTTGTTCGCCGGATAAAAATGGTAGATAATTGTAAGGGTGAAAAGAGCAGAAGACAAGGGTATTCAAATAGAGCAGAAGTCGAAAGTTATTATCGGAGCATAAACCTCGGAAAACGTAGCACGCGACCCTGAATAAGAAGCTCGAGAAGGAAAGACGTCGAGGCGAAGGTGAGCTCGGAACACAAAAAGAACGGGAGGAAGAAAAATCGGGACAACGGGAGCTTTCTTGTGCGATCTTTTGTCGCAGGATAGCTCTCCCTCTCGACGGGAAGAGGGATCCCGCGGAAGGAGGGCGTATAACACAGTGGTTCCCAAATCTTTCCAGATCTGACGTATCAATTTATGTGCGTCTATTTTCGGACCTGGTTTTATTAAGAAACTACTGTCACGAACGTCGAAAGTATTTCGTACACGTAGAATCGGGGTGAGATTAATTAAATCCAATGACTGGACTGTCGAAAGTAATGAAATCTTAGACCAAGATAGAACGTTGCTCGCAGTTTCTTACATGCTTGATCTTATTTCGATTCGTTTCGATCGAATAATTAATTCCATTAAGATGATAGGTACAAATTTTTGTAACAATGGTTTTACAAGAGACTTGGAAACCGCTGTGGCTAAAAGACGCGGAAACTGAAACAATGCCGACTCGCCTTCCTGCTCCATCGTTTCAGAAAACATCATCCCTCTTCTTCCTCTTCTTCTTCTCCTTCTGCTTCTTCCGGTCTTTTTCCTTTTTATCTTGAGAAGCTTCATCATCACCCCGATTCGTGCTTTTTTGTCTCTTCTATTCGATCATACTTCAGCCTCTGCCCAGTTCCCTTCTTCTGCTTGCTGGTCCGATCTCTTTCCGCGAGAACCCAATGATTTCTTTCTCCTTCTTCTTCTTCTTGTTCTTCTGCTGCCTGTGGAAGCGTCGTTAATGGAACACAGAAAACACCCTTGGCACATCACTGTAATATCCTACTTATCTGCGGGTGGGAGACATGAAAAAGTCGCCGGGTACAAAGTCGTATGGACGGCGTGCATCCCGTGATTAATCGTCGTATAATTATCTTCCTTTTAAAGCTGCAAACTGACGATAAAAGGAACGTAATTTCAGTCTCGCGTGCGTTGGCAGGTTTTTTCTACATTATTGTCTTGATTCCGGCCGAAAGGTATCGCACGGCTTTCCCCCGCGAGGTGTGTTCCTTGATTCTAATCGAATTCCAATATCCGCGGGTAATTAACATAAATCTACTTGTATCTCTTTCCTATCTATCCTGTGATCCCCCGACTTGGATGTTGGATCGGAAACCAGTGCCGTTGACAGAGACGAAGAGTAGTCGCGGAAGCTCGTGGCAAATCGTAAATGAATATGCATTCCCGTGTAATCTCTGGCTCTGCATTACCTGCTTGATATTACGTTAATATCGCCGAGTTTACTGTGTAATGGAGTATCCGTAATGCTGTACACCATGCGTTACTTTTATTAATGCATGCGCAGCCGGGACTTCGTAACCTCGCATTATTATACTTTGTTATTACCTGAGATATGGCAATTTGCCGGGAGCATGTTTTTAAATGCGGCGTATTCCGTGCATCGACTGGTACGTACACGTTTTATGTTATTGCCGATGGAAGAACGAACCGACTTCGACAAACGAATAATCGGATTATAAAACGTAACGTATACACGTACGTATGTATGTACGTACAGCAGACCGCACACGACCCGGTGGATTTCATACACAGAGGAATTGTTTTTCTCGTTCTTTTCCAGGCGTCGATTCTCTTCGATAGCATCGCTTCCCCGAAAAGCGGATAAAATTCAATAACGCAACCCGTAACGAAGTAATCAATTTCGATAATTAAACGTATTTTAATTTCCCGACGAGATTTCCGCGGATGGGAAATCGTGATACTGGAGTTTTAATGGAATACGGAGAAGCATAGAACGGTGGCAGTAGACAACGGGAATCGCTGAAAGAGGGCAAAGCGTCGCGAAGTAATTAATGAATTTTCTCCGAGACACGAACTACGTTTTAAGTATCAGGAAAGTTATTCGGAGACAGTGTTCGTTGGGAAATTCAGCATATTGCTCGAGCGAGAAAATGAATTAAACAGGCCGGATTCGTTTTGTCTCCGTGTCGTAAGGATTAACGTTGCGGAATTATAGATACCGGCATTTAGCTTGTTCTAACATCAATTAAAACAGGAAGCACTCGACGTTCAATTTATCGTGGCAGACAGAGGCGAGGAAATTTGGAATTTCAAAGGGAGCCATGGATTGGTGGCTGGTGTTAGAAAATATGGAACGTTAGCTGCACAGTCTCTTAAAGGTCATTGCACATAGATTTGCATAAGAGACGTAACGTACCGGCGAATGGGCCGATCTCAAGGCTCTCTTTCAAGGAATTCAATTCGCGCCATTTCTGTCGACTTATGCAAATAGTCTAACGGCCCTAAAGACCATCGCGAGTACCACACACACTCCCGAGTGTACAAAGAGTAACCAAGATTGCTTGGTGAAATGTCCCGTAAATACATTTACGCCGATATGAAGATCGTTAGTGAAGTATTACAAACCTCTTTCTAAAAACTGTGACTGTCTAATACTTGGAAAAAGAAAGCTGTACGAACGATAAATTTCATCGTGAATCACTTTCGAGTGCATTCATTTGGAAATGTTTGTTCGATCGAGCTTACTGTTTCTCACTGGCAAGCGCCGGTTTAAAAGGATCACCTTTGTTAGTGACAAAAGTACCGGCATCACGGGATGAAAGGTGAAAGTGTAAATCATCTCTGCCGAACGAGTTGAAAAATACCCTGACCCGGTTTCCAATTGTACAGAGGAGAGTGCATGTGTGCACACTCTGTACACGTACGTGCACGACGTTCGGCAAATGCAACAAATATCTTTCTCGAAAACAGAATGTTCCGATCTCGCTCGCAAATCGATTAATTATCTGAGAACAGTCGACGGAATTAAATTGCACCGTGCCAAAATACCGATGAATCATCTGCGTCAGTGGAAACCACTCTTCTCTCACGATCCGCTACGCCGATTAATTTACAATCTTGGGAATCGGCTAAATTTAACGACGCCGATCACTCGAAATTCACCGTGAATTCCGGAAACTACTGTTTTCATTCGAACCGGTACTAAATCCGATTGCTATGCGCGAATTCATGTTACGTACTTTTCTCTGGAAATTCGTAAGTCATTATTCAGAGAAAACGCGACGTACGAATGATTCGTAAGAGTGTCGGAAGGCATCCGGATTCGAGCGGTCAGATCGTTGAAACAGCTGTGAGGAGGTAGACGAGGTCGTTACTGGCAGTCGGTCTGGGATCGGCGATCGTGGAGTTTGCAAATCGAGCCCCAAGATACGGCTTATGACGTTGCATTAGCATCGGCCCGTGAAATTACGTTTCCGGATATTTGCCTGGTTTCCAACGAGCGGACCCCGTTCGCAAAATCGACGCCGTAACGCGTCGTGACGCCACGCCGCCGCCGTCAAAGCCATCCGATCGGTTCGATCGATCCTTCCGTATAGGTTCGACGACACACGCGCTTATTATTTGCACGTGACAGTGATTAGGGTGTGGGATAGCATGGTATTATATGTTCTATATGTTAGACATTAACGTATGCCGATAATAGTCAAAAATTTCTACGCTGCGATAAACTTGCACGGTTTGAATTTTTATCTCTTGACGCATTTACGCGGCAACGTTTTCACGCGACGATACGTCCCTACATACTTCGAACTCGATTCGCAAGTAAAATCAGGCTATGTATTCATTCGTCCTTTCTCCGTTGCAGGTGGGCGATAGGGACACGCTTACATCGGTCGCGGCAAGGTTCGATACAACACCATCCGAGCTGAGTAAATTAAACAGGCTCGGAAGTACTTTCATTTACCCCGGGCAGCAATTGTGGGTACCAGCGAAAGGAGAAGGTCGACCAGGAGGCGGAACCACTACCGACGCGCCCAGTCCGGATCTTTGTCACGATCATGACTCCCAAGATGACCTACCTCCCGAGGAAAAAGGTAATTTCGCACATGCATATTCCTTCTACTTCTTTCACGCTTTATTTCTGCGATTATCATAAGTTGGATAGGTTTATGTATTTTCGATCTTGTTTCGACGTTGCCCACGTAAAGTGTCTGAAATATTTCGTCGTGCGTTATGATAATCCACGGGCAGATTTAATGCGAACAGTTTTCTATGAATAATGTAACAGTAGGCGGGAGTAACACGTCCAGGCAAGCCGGATTGACTCACCTGGCCAAATATCGAGATGAATCGGGTCCCGATTGTATCTCGCTATACAAAGTGTCGCGTTGAATATTAATGCCGTGTGTCTCTCACACATCTTTTGAGAGATAAGATTTACCACCACGGTAAAAGTTAGTGCGCGTGACATCACGGCTAGCCCAACGATACGTGGCAGAGATGAAAATAGTTCTTTTGGGCCAGTCTACCTAGAGAACGTGTTGTTCATTTTTTCATTGCTCAGTTTTTTTTTCCTGTGGCGTTTGAGCATCGCGGTAAAGATATACAAATGTTTAATTATAGATGACTATACGTATCGTTATCATACCTCAATATCGGTAGAATATTACTTCACTGTAACGATACAACAGCAGGTGCACGGTTATTACGTTATCAGGAACATCCATCAATATTCATGTAATGTTGGAAAATATTTTATTTTACTTTAGTTCCTGGCAAAGTGTTTTTTACAGTAATTCCCCGTTTATCGTAAGGAAATTTCCGAAACGATCGCGTTTGGAAAAACCGAAAATTTGTATTCGCAGAGATGCATGACGTAATCGGCGCGAGGTATCGCGAGCTTAGGAGTCCACAAAATTAATTCTAGTGAGGCCAGAACTGAACGTATCCATTGCGGAGGCAGATATCCATTCATACAAAAAATGACTACTTTATGTAACGGTATTATGCACTTCTAAGTATCCATGCATGGGAGACACTGACGAATCGATCTTTCGGAGGACCTCCCTCGCTTTCTCTCTACCTCTCTCTTCGTGACCTACACCCGTTTGCAATTTCGATAGACGGTTTAATCGATGGTCACGATTTAACCTATTTAAATTATCTGAAACATCGTAGTCCCGGTTATAGGTTAAATTTTATTCAACACCATAATAGAACACATAATGTTTAATCGATTAGACTAGGTTCTACAATACCATTATCGTGCTTTATTCTACGATTTAATTAAATACGATCGACTAAAATAAATTGTAAAATTTGTTGTTAAACTGTTATATGCAGATATCAAAGTATATTCGATGAATCGCTCGAGCAGAACAGATTTATTATTTGATAATTCGATGTGCCAGTTTTAGCGTAGTTTTTCCTATTACTCGGTATTTTACTATGTATTTAGTACTACTGTTGTACGTCAGCTGATCGGGTCTCTGAAAGTAAACCACGCAGTCAATATGGCGCCGCACTGTATGTGTCAAACATAACCTCCACACCAGCGTGAAACATAGTGTCAATCTGTCTTGTCATTGGATAAAGTACACGGGTTACCAGAATTATATAGTCCTTCCAGTTGCCTGCCGAAGCTAACCATAACTAATTATTAGGCGATCAAATTGTATTAACAAAAGAAAAGTTTGGAATTGCATACGTAACCGCACACGCGAACTTTCTGCCGTGATACAAAACTGTTCGGAATCGCATCTGCTTACTAGGAAATTGTTTTCACGTTTTCATTAGAAATTTGTGAATCATTTATCCATATATGCCAAACATTTCTCGTCCCTTTCGATATGGGTAGGTTATGTTTTTATATTTATTACAACAACGTGCCTTCTTTACCATTTCTTTTCCATAGGGAAGATGTGAAACAGTTTAATAATAAATAATTTCATTTCGTCAGAGCTCTTGGACAATTTGAGACCAGTCTCACCAAAGCCAGGTCATATGGAACGAGTAAAAACACCACTTGGCACTACGAATACGGTTATAGAAGAAGATGAGCAACCATTTAGAGAAAGATTTTTGAAAATCAATGTTCGTCATATCACAGATGGTCAGGTAAGGATTACGTTTCTTTTACGTTAGTTTTAGTACATTTTTCTTTAATTAAATCCATTATATTTTCAAATTCAGTCTTGACTATTTCTGATCTTCTTTCTTTTTCTGAAGGGTGTAGTTGGAGGAGTGTTATTAGTTACACCAAACGCAGTGATGTTTGACCCGAATGTCTCGGATCCGCTTGTAATTGAACATGGAGCCGAATCCTACGGTGTGATCGCACCAATGGAATTTGTCGTTAATGCCGCAATTTATTATGATATCGCGCACATGCGCGTCGGACACACAGAATCTGGAAACTTGGACAAGAAACCGGAAATTTATTATATGAAGAAGCCATCGCCGGTCGAGAATCAAAAGTGTCAATCACCGGGAAAGGACGAGAATTTTCCCGAACTACAGACAGACGACAACGAAAGTGTATGTAGCTGCGCTGACAGAGATGTCGATGCTTTTCCGAAAGCCTTCGAAAGAGAACTCATCACCCCCACCAATCTACAAAATGTACGGTTAATATTAGATAATTGAGTAGAATTGTTAAAATCATTAAAAGCACAATTTTCCTAGCTATTATTGAATTACGTAATATAATTTGTTTCATTCGTAGGAGGAAAACGCGACAACCAAAGATACAGAAAAGGAGAAGGAGAAGGATGATACTAAAGACGTTAAAGAGCTTGGTGGTGGTCAAGCAAGCAGAACGCTAGAAGAACGTAGACGTTCCATGCTTGACCATCACTGGGCCGTACCCAGTAAGGATCGGTGTACCTTCTGTGCTGACGACGAACAGCAAGATTCATTGAACTCCGAGAAGGTGGGATATCGATCGATTATTACTTTATGCTGCGAGTGACTGATCAAAATCTAAGTAACGAATAATTACTTATTCACAGGCCGAGCCGGCGAAGACAAACGCCATCCCCGAAGTCGAAGAAGGATCTCTAGTCAAATTGTCATGCCACGACTCTGGTATCGACATTCGTGATCCCAATCCCCCTTTCCCAGTAGTTCAGCCTATTCCCGCCAAAAAAGTATACTCAGACGCAGATATTGTCTTGTCTTCAGATTGGGTACCTCCTATAACTATTGCCCCGACGAATATTACAACTGACACGTTAGACGTTGCTTCTGCTATTAACGGTAGAAAGAAGGCCAGTTCGGTATCTTTTAGTCTAGACAGTAATACGGAGGAACCCGAGAAAGACGAAGAGCATAAAGACGACGATAAACAAGAAACACGTAGAAATAAGGTATTGAAATATTTCCCTGGTTACTTGAATACATCGATTGATATGTACTTCTCTAATTTATACATGCTTTAATAACTTTGTATTTTAGATGTTGAAACGTTTGTCATACCCATTGTCCTGGGTAGAGGGATTAACTGGCGAGAAAGAGGATGAAAATAAGTCCGGTTCTGATAAAGTTTCAAGCCTTCCTAATAGCGCAGACTCCCATCATTCTTCTGTATTCAGCAAAGTTTTCTCAAGGTGATATTCTTTGCCACATCGAAATTACAAAAAATATGGTTTATGAATAGCTACTATTTTTTCATCTATTTTAAATGATATTAATATCTTAGTAAAATTACTAATATGCTTCTGTTTCTTTTTTCACTTTTCTAATCATGTGCGTTAGGAATGAATAACAATCGTTTGAAACAGATATTTACATACTTCATCATTATGCAGGGAATAATCAGTTTCGGTGCTCAGGCCTCGTCTGTATGGTGTAAACGTTTGTTTTCTCCTTACGTGTGATTGCTTTCTTGCTGAATTTCTCCTAGAATGTTTAGAATATATACTTGAGGTTCTTCATACCTAATAAACTCGATGAAATCGTTTACCTTTCTTTCAAAATGTTAGAAAGTTTGTCGGTACGGAATTGTCTACGATTGTAAAACCACGAGCGGATTTAGTATGAATATCCTCATGTATCGTAACATAGAACATACATTAGTTACTCGCGCATAGAAAGAGAGTGGCTTTATTGCATTTGCGAGGAGCACTGGGATTTCATGGAAGGACTAAATACAAGCGGACGGAACGCGTACATGTGGGATCAAGTCCAGAGTTGCCATTAATAGTGATACCATTACAGTCCATTCTAAAAGATACGATATATTCTTTTGCCAATCAGTTGTAAAGGTAATACAGTGCGACTGCGATGGTATACCTCTGTTTTACTAAAAGCTTTACTATCGTTTCCAATGTGACTAACAAAGAATATGTAATGGTGGTGGATATAAGCTCGCCGATCAACCTGGTGAGTGACTTTAGCTCGGGCCTGTTTGCTAAAACTCCCAGCGAAGAGAGTGGTGGGGGCGGTAGGACCGGAGGAACACCTCCGCTTACCGCCTCCTCTACCTCCCAGGACTCCGGGAATCCTCAGTTTTCACCTGGTCCAGGAGGGCTTATGGGGTGAGTTTGGGCCCGGCCATGAACCAGCATTGTTGTATCTATCTTACCTGTGTCCTACTTGTATTCCTGCTGTTCCACTCGATTATCTTTAATTGCCTCTTGTAATTAGATGTAATATTTTATTTCTTCTTTCGTTTTTTACTTCGTCTTTTATCGTAAAATGTTCTGGTAGGTGGTACTTTACTGGGAGATTGTGCATATATGTGTAACAAGTCCTTCTGTAAGTTTAAAATAAGTTTAAGTGTTTAGTTTTTGTTAATATTTAATTTTACTCTACCAGGCGAGAAAATAGTATTATATGGTTTCTTTAAGTTACGTTTTAATGCTTCCCGAAAGACACCAACCTTGTTATTTTGCTACTTCCTTTTCGTTAAGACTTTCTGGGGTTGAAAATCTTCCCCCCAGACAGCTTCTGCTTTCAGGTAAATGTTACATCTTTTCAGAAAACTTTATCAAGATACGACACATTGCCGCTCTACAGTCTGCTTACAAACAAAACAACATCCACCAACTAATACACAGTGTTTAGCATCTACCCCGAGCAGCCACCTAATTTATTTCGCCGTACATACTTGGATGCAGTGTTTTACCTTGAATGTTGTTCCCTATTATTAAATGTTATCGATATATCTCTCTTTCTCTCAAACACACAGACACACAGACACATACACGTTCCCTGTCTGTCTGTCCGTCACTATACATATATATAAATATATATTCTGCTTCGAAATTATGAGTCTAATCTCTAACGAGCACACTCGTAATTTCGAGGTGCGGCTGGACACATTTCCCAACAAGTTGTTACTTTATTTACGATATCCTTGCAGACGATCCTCCGTGGGCACGTTTATCAGACAACAGCCCCTGACCTCGTCGGGTAGTAGCAGTGTTGACAGCAGTCGAGGAAGCAAAACTTCGACCGCGGCGCCGCGACTCGATTACCGTAGTATGGTTTCTGTCGAGGACATGCCCGAGCTGTTCGTCAGTTTTGACAGTAAGTATTCACGGACTTAGGATTTTGATCCTTGTTTCTTTTACCGGAGAAATCCTTACTGGATGAAACCCGTGACCGTGAAAGTACAGGAGAATTTCAACCCTCTGACAGCGAACATTCTTCGTTTTCTTAGTTGTAAACGTAACCGAGACAAAATCGATAGTTCGATAACCGATACACGTAGTTACGAGTTCAGGAAACTGTAATAGAGATGGCAAACGGGATTATATTATCACGCACTGCACTCAGCTCGTATGTATAGATGGCTTTTTTAAACAATGTTACTTTGCCTAGTGCATTTATTCTCCCTTTCTCTTGAAATTGTTGAGCGCCTTTGGATTTACGATGAGTTTCTCGTTCGGCGCGTTAGAATCTAGGTCGAGTTACGACGCAAAGATTTGGGTTAAAATTGGAAAGGAAAGTAAAGTTCTGTTTGAATTGTTCGAATTCGAATACAACATTACCAAATGCGCTTATATCGTTGCTACACGTTAAAAGTAGTTGTATAATTTCAAATTCTACTTCGTTTACCTACTACTAGTCTTATACGTAATATTATTCTACATCATGTGTTATTTTTCATATGCTATTCTCCGAATCTGTGTTTACAGAATAGTTTAAAGTCGTAACACAGAATCGGAGTACTGGGCATCGAACGTATACTTTTATTCGATTCATAATCTTTGATTTAGAAAAAAGAAAGAGGAAAAGATTGCGTGGACAGAATATTGAAACCCTTTGTGCAAAGTTGATAAGTTTTAACGAAACGTGAATGTAATTCTATTAAATATATTTGAGAATTCGGGCATGTATGACACGGCACAATAGGTTTCATTACTTGTCAGCAATGAAATCATACTAATGCAGTAATGCCATATATTTTGTTGTCCCTCTAGTCCAAGCACCTAATTTTCCCGAACTCGAAGGCCTCGGTAGGTTCATACTATATTAGCTTGCTTCTTTCCTTAGCCCATGATCTCCCTGAAATCGGTTTGCCGTTTTCTGCGATTTTGCTTACTTAACGTTTAGTTTTCTTTTGTATTGTCATGCAGTGTAATGTAATTGGCTCGATTCGTTTAATGGTTACGTTTCCCCGTTTCTTTTTAATTTGCCACAGCACATGCACACTGTATCACTGTGTATTGGTTTCTACAAGTTCGCTGTTAATGTCTTACTATTGTCACTGCGATTACCGTTACTGTCCGAACACCACGATTCTTATTTAACACAGTTCCTCTACTTACATAATACTTTGGATCTTTTCATACATGTTCTACACGTTCAGCATTAAAGAAATAGTCGTCGCATCGTTCACCGATGCAAGCTTAGCAGTTTAATGAATATCACGCGGCGAACTCACGCGTTTCGTGTTGTGCTTTTCGTTCGGCGGTATTTGTCAGGAAATGCTTTTCGATTCTCTCGTTAATTCGATGCGCGGACATCGCGCAGGCATCGATTCGTGGAAATAAGTTGTTTCGCCTACCACGATCTCTTGAAAACACGACTAACACTGACATATAAATATGAGCAATTTAACTGGAATATCGAGAGGTGTGCGGAATCACGCGCGATTCACGTGTTATATGTATTATAACGTTCTCTCTATTGCGTAGAACTTATACCGCGACCGGCTCGGTCTTGCGAGGACCCACCATTGTACCTGAGACTACGGACGGGAAGACCGAAAGATAAAAAGATACCACGTTCCACGCCGATCATGAGTTACGGCAAGAAGAAGCTGCGTCCCGAATATTGGTTCAGCGTGCCACGTAACAGGTGAGTAGGGTTGTTACTAACGTGTGATGAATTGTCGTAACTCGTTTCAAAAATACCCTACGAAAGATGTCTCTCTATTTACTCGTTTCCGTTGAACTTGATTTTCTCGGTAGAAGGATCGCGATGCGACGGGAAACAAACGATAAGTCGATCATTCCGGTATGTCGAAAGAAATATTTTTGCTCGATGTTTCTCAGAAGAAAGAATGATAAATCTCGTTGGGTCGGAGGATCGCTGAGATTCTTGGCGCATCCTCCGAGCAGTCGCGTGTTATTTTCGTGAATTTCTGCGGAGAACACGCCGCGAAGAAGGGAGGAGTGGAAATACGACTGGGCACGTGGTTTTTGGTGGTTCAAAGAATCGCAAATAGATCTCCGTTCTGCCGTGTTGTATCTTCTATTTATACGCTCTCCCATCATCGTCGAGCAAAGCTTATCAACATTGGACATCCTCGTTGCTATTCCGTGCATCGTCAATACCTACGCTACAGGTGAACACGTTCTAGAAGAATGACTCGTCGCTGTCCAGCTATCTAACGAATCCGTTAAAAACGAAGATCGATAGCATCGATACCGAGGCGCTAATACACGCGAACGAGGCGAGTTGTCACGTGACGCGAGCCAAGTCACTCGGCGTATCATCGAACGCGCGAACAGTCTCGGAAACTTTTCTGCCCGTTGCCGCACTCGCGATTAGTCTTGTCGTGAAAAGACGGCAGAAAAGTGTGTTACGTTCACCGAGCCAGCGAACGTTGACGCGATCGAGCCTCGGCTACCGGTAACTTTGTTCGGTAATCGAAAGCGACGACGGTGTCACGCGTATAGAGACATTAGGTAACCCGCGTCGCGTCGTCGGTATTGGCACACGTAATACGTACGTAGTTTTCTATCTGTACGGTTCTTTCGTTGTCGAGCTACGTGTCGCGAAATTTCGGCTTGAGCGTGCTTTTTCGGCGGTAGCTTGTTTAATAGCTAACGCTATTTCGTTTTCCATCGGACACGCAACAATTTTACTACCAGTAACAAGTCATTTTATGTTCCGGTTGTTATCGAACGGACGATCAATTATTACGTCCATTTTCCGGGACGTAAAACGCGGAGAGACAATCGATCGAGCTTAAACGAACCGTTGTCGGAGAAAAATTGCTTAAAAAATTCGTTGGTTAAACTCTGCTTTAAACGAGAGTCTCTTATCGTTGGATTGTTACACCGCGCTTACGTCAGCACGCGTAGCCTATATAGAACTCATATACGGATATTAATTCTCACTGACTCACTTCTTTAGTTATTTATTACCGGAAGACCTTGTTACAGAGATTTCCTCGCGTGTCGATTCACGGCCGTTACTCTTTTATTTCCATATTCGTTAGGTGTCTTCTCGGATTTCAGAAAGTACGGTCCGCTTATTTTTCGTTATCGGTTTTTTCAGTCAGCGTAGCAAGACTAATTAAAACGTACGATATTGAGAAGCGTGTTTATATCGCTATACCCGTACATATATAATTTAGTACATTATCGCACGTGATGTCTTCGAAACGATTAAGATAACGGGGAGATAAAAATTGTGCGAATTGAAACGTACGTTGAAATGCATAGATATCTTCCGTGTATCGGGAAATATACCGAAACGATTTAAAGCCGTGGTGGAGAAGTTAGAAAACAACCTTGCAAGGTCGACGACACTTGAAAACGTATCGGTAGAGAAAGTCCGCGAGGCGATTTAAATATAGTCGCGGGCACAGCTAAGTGAACTTTTGTCGGCGGAAAAATACCGGACGAAATCGAAGATGAATTGGACTTTGAGCACCGTCAGCAACGCGATGAATTTTGTTTACAATCATCACGTGAGACCCGCCGTCACGACGTTTGTACCGTTCGTACAGCAAAGGTAACTATTTCACAACGACATAGGAATAAACGGGACAAAACGAAGCATCCTTTGCTCCGTAACCGTGAAGTAGACCTTAAGGTAACAACTGGCCGCGCCGCGTATTATTCAGATATTCGAGTTTCATCGCGCAAGTGTTTCGTATTCTATTCCAAGCTGTGCGTTCAACGTTACATAGCAAACTCCTCTTTTGTCCCTGTGTCGTTTGTCTGTTGCACATAAGGTTCGTAATACATTCCCAAGGAATTCGTGTAAAATTAATGGTAATTATTCCGTGTTAATGAAACGATGTCGGCTGCCCCTTAGAAGGCTGTAACAAAGATCCGCGATGAATTGAACGGGAACGATAAGGCGCATTTTACGCGAACGGAGAGAAACGAGTTTATATCCAACTGAATTCATAACGCATTTGTTCTCGCTATTCGTAGGGTGGACGACCTCTACAGGTTCATTCATGCGTGGGTGCCGTCGCTGTACGGAGAGCTGGATGAGAATTACTGGAGAGAACGCGGCTATATCTTGTCGGACACGGATACCGATTTGTCACCGGAATTGTCACCGCACGAGGCTGGAGAGGGTGGAGATTCGACGGAGGAGAGCAAATCGCGTAATCAGGACGGCGACGAGATCTCCGAATTGACGAGAGAATCATGGGAGGTGAGTACCTTCCGCCAATCGGTGCCCTTTGATTTTCTACCGCGCGAGTGATCGGGTTTTCTTCTATTACTGTTATTCGTATCGTTGTTTCGTTTGGGGTATTATTTCCCATATTTTGACGAGCGTACGAACAGTCCGCATATTCCGGCTGGAATGTACGACCTGTTTTCATTTCCAGTAAATTAACTATAGTTTCAAAGTTAATCAAGGGTGGCCGACGCTCGGCACCTCTCTAGGTCTTATCTACTAGAATTTAGTTCTCGCGCGATTCATTTTCCACTTTGGAGACTTCTGTTTTGTTGCCCGATACATTGTTCGTTTGTTCGGTAAGTCAAGACACGTTTGCGTTAATTCTTCTTGTATCTCGATCGTCCCATCGACTCGGATCCTTTTACAGAAAGACTGTTGCTATTGATACGTGTCGTTAAGCAAACAGTTCGTCGCGAGAAGAAAGAAGTCGATAATTATTCAGCCGCTTATCAGAAAATCTGTATTTTCGTCCAGTTGAGTAAACATTTGAACAACGGTGCATAATAGAGCGCTGTTGGCGTTATTTCGAAGATCTCGTTGTTTTGAAATCGCGATTTCGGGAATGTTCTTGTACGCGATTTACGATCGATACGAGGATCGAGTAAACAAGGATGGAGAATGAGCTAGGTAAAGAAATCGCTAAAAATGGCCGATTGTATTGGCTAACAGCTGATCAAGGCCCCGTACGTAAAGCTGTACAGCATCCTGAAGACGTCGAGCACATCGGCGGATTCCGAGCAGATCCAGGACCCGGAGGTACCGCATACTCCCCCCATTCTCCTACGATTTTCACCCTGTTCTCCCTTGACGATCGTGTTACATAGGCACCCTAATTGCTCGATGTTGAATAACGCACCTTCTAGAATCACACCGTCACACCCTCTACTTGTTTAGAATTCCGGCGCACCATTGTCACGCGATGTTTACGGCCGAGAACCCACTGTATCCGTTCCGTTGAAATTTCCAAACGCTTTGTCGCTTAAATGGTCGGACGAGTAGATCGATAGAGAATCGATCTGTTAAATAACGAGCCTGGAGGAAACCAGGCTAACCAGTAAACTTTAATCGCGACTCTACGGGGACTCTGTTATACAGCAGATGTTAAAGAAAACATTACACCGGATAAACAGGATATTTATTTTTCAAAACTTATTTTTAAACAATATCTTGGCCCGGCTTTCCTCCACGTGCGTCCTTGAACGTCTAAAGTCTCCGTACACGAGTGAAACGAGCAACGTCGATCCTTGCAAAGGATTTTCATCGATTGACGTCGATCGTATAAACTCGTCTCTCACGTCGGATCGCACCGGTGTCACGTTTGCTAGAGGACCCATCGAATCGAGTTTCTCGCGGTGTCGAAATACAGAGAACATCGGTGCACTCCGATCGTGAACTAACTTGAACACACAAGTACACCTCACACGTACACGCGCGATTGACTGCCATACTTCTCTGGACGCTTGGGTTCTTCCAACGATATTTGTATGTATACGGTGTATTAATTAACGTTGTCTCGCCCGATCGAAACTTCTCTGCTCTACTCTCTTCTACTTTCCATCTCGTTGGGCAACCCCTTCCGTAGAAATACGCGTTGGATCACGTGCCCCGTGAAATGCATGTATCTCTGCCGAAGCATATGTTAGACGTATCGTGCAACATGACTCACACACCCTATATCGTTCCAGTCTATACCCTTGGTTGGACGGCAGAGCTCGATTTCGAGGATAGATCATCGAATAGACTCGTTCCGTCGATCAGACGTCTCTTCTCCGTCTCGACGAATGGCATTCACGTCGATCTGAAAGGGGAGAACGGTTTGTCAACGACTAACGCGGGAAGTAAAAATGCGGATCTTGTCAGAGGAGATTTAACGAGTTCCAAATGATTCTCGGATGCTTTTCGTATGATGCTACGACGACCGATTTATTTCCGGAAGGTCGTGATCTTTCGGTCGTGCGTCAGTATGCTCGTCCCGCGCGTTTCATTTGCCAAATAGAGGTTCGTCCCGTCTGTACGCCTTCTCTCGTTAAGGGATTCAGAGTTTCCTGTATGGACGGTTATTTTCTTACGATAATTTAGCTCTCTAATTAATCGTGTCGATCGTTACGATTGGAAATTGCAAGACACGACGGTAGATTCGCCCTCCGTTCGTTTTCTACGTTTTCTCACACATTTTCTATTTTTACCTTTACATATTTCCGCGTGTGAAATTCGTTCGTGATTATGTTTGTCTTGTAAAAGACCTGAATATCGTAAAAGTGCCAAGGTTATTTTCAATCCAGAACCCATTGACGTCAGTGACATTGGAAATAGGGAAAATGAGACACATAATTGTGTTTTCAGGCGTGTATATGTATCTACACCGGGGATGACAGCTTTAGAGAACCGCAGGGGTTTTATCCCGAATTTTTTTCGAATGTTGCCAAGTGAAGCTAGTGGGTGGACTTGGTTAGGGTCGACGAACCGCAATCGTGCTGGTTTCGCGTTTTGTTTATCGTATCTCTATGAATGGCCAAGCGAGCCCGCGGAGTAGCTAAAATTATTCTTCGTTCAGCTATGCAGGCACGTGCTTCTGTTCCATCGGTCGCGTGAATATCCTCGTGTATACCCGACACGGCAATCGATAAGATCGATTCGAACGATGTTCCGTCAGCTCGCTTTTTATTTAAACCACCTCACCGTTTTCGCGGGAGATGATCATCGTGAAAAGGCGTATGTAGTTGAAAACGATAAACGTTGGAATGTAAAATCGTCGAGGCGCGGTTAGGTGGGAGATGTCTTTTTAAAGAACTGACTAATAGCAGCCACAGCTAATGGGACCAAAACTTGAGAGGGCTTCCAAAAGCTTAAAGTGATTTTTCTGTTCTCGCGTTGTTCCACGTCCATGCGAGGACGTACACGCGGTATGAAATTTTTAACCTTCGCCTCAGTGTCGGACGCCTGCCAAGATTCCACGCTCGTTTCACCGGCAAACAGGCTCGACACGTCTTCGCTAAAATTGCTTCGCGATGGAATACCAAGACGCCGGGCGTTTAAAGCGTCGCTGGACCGCGAGAGAGGTAAACATCTTCCACCGGCCGGTTCTCCTCTCCGGCCCGATACTCTCCCGCACATTTTTAGGCCGGCGTTGTTTATTCTGCGTGCGGGGTTCTCGTGAAAGACCATAGTTTACGTTCGACGAGACTCCTTTCGCCGTATTTACGAAACTACGAGAACCCCGAGGACTATTTGCACGCTGACCCGATTACGTTATCTCGAGTGTTGTCTTTCGGAGTAGCGTACAAAGCGAGATCGATTATTCGTTCGTATTTTAAGAAGTTCCCCCGCCGATTTATCACGCCGATTAAACCGATCGACTGATACGAGGCTCGATATTTTCTTGCATTTTCACTCCGAAACGTAGCGAATAGATAAAGCGCAAAGAACAACATGCCCGCGATAATGTGGTATAATTTTTCTAATCGCGGGTTAATTTAATAACAGAAGCTGTGCCAATTAAGCCGGCTCGACCGGTTTTTTTTTCAATTATCGGCTCGGCGTATCGGGTAGTCCATTTTTGGCGATGCGTCACGTAGTACGGGTGGGAAATTGGACCGGTGATTATCCTTATTTTTCCACGAAGCGGCTTATATTCTCCCGCGGCATTTTTTCCTCGATCCGCTTTTCACCGATTTGGAAAATAATCTTCGAACCGCTCCCGCGATAATTATACTCGCATGTTCCGATACCGGAGTCGACTCCCGCGGCTCGGTTACTATGCACGCTACGTACTGTACATCTATTCTCGGTGTTTTTGCGCATCTACGGCCGACCCACGCGCGATACGTCCGCACACACATTATTTTACTCTATCGATATTACCGGATACAACGTGCCAGGGTTTCTCGATTAATTTTTGCACCCGGAGGTGTTTCTATCGAGTGAAAAACACGTCACTTCCGTGGCGTTCTATTCTTTTCAGTTCTGTCCCATCCTTTTTTTTTAGTACGAACGACAATGATCCTGATTACGTCAGAGATATGTAAACTTTTGTTCCACGGTAATTCTACCTGTGTGCAGAGCAAATTAAAATGACAAGCATACGACATTGGCGTAACGTACAACTAATCGACGATGGGTGTTAATTGACACAGTTGCATCGTTGTGTAGGAAACGAAGAAATTCTGTAATTTATGAAACATGACTTACATGTCGGACGTGTCGCTTTGGCACTGTCATCCTCTTCGCTTTAACAGTTTCTTATCCCGTAATACTGCGCGACACGGAGCTTAAATGTTAATAGATTAGAACGTGAAGAATGAGTCCGCCGATTCCCGAGAAACGTCGACGAGTATTGACGAGTCTAATATCAAAGATCAGCCGCGATACGATCGAAATTTCGATTCGACCGATCCATTGGGACCTTTCCATTATTCTCTACCGACTTGAATCGCTAAGGATGTTGTTAAACGAATAAATTTGACGTCGCAGCGATAGTTGTAATCATCCGGACTCGCGACTAATCGCCGATCGAGCGTAGGAATTCAACGAAAGCTACGTTCGCTCAAACTGCAGTCGTCGCGTTTGAAACGCGGACGTGACTATATGCACGTCTCGGCTATGTGACGCAGTCGATAAAACACACCTGCTTCGAGCCCTTCGTCCGTAGCGAATTTCTTGAAAGCTGGAGCACGCAACCAGGCTCCGTTTTCGCGGGAAAAGGGAGCTTAGTTCTCTAGTCTCGTGCTCTAGTAAAATCGTACCACACTCCAGGATGTCGTTTTCATTTTCCTCAGCTTACTGTCGACTTTCACTTGCGTGTAAAGTTCTATAAGAAAATCAGCGTGGATTATTAATTCGACGACTGGAAACTGGCTCCGAGTAGACTTGTTGTTGTTGTTGTTGTTGTTGTTGCTGCTGCTGCAAGTTGTCGCGTGCGCCGGGAAAAACGAGAAGCATTGCCAGCGACGACGAGCACGTGTTGCGCAGTCCGGGATGTGCGGTGACACCTCGCCCTCTCCCCTCTCCTCTCCGTGACATTCTCCCGGTATTAGACTCACCCCGAAACCGACGGACGGCAGTGCTGCTTCAGTCCTTGCGAAGTGAAGTGTGTACCTCGCGTGTTATCTACGTCCGATTCGGAGGGAGAGACACCGTTTATTATCGACACTTTTTTTCCCACGCTTTTCTTTCGTTTTCTATTACTTTACCTGAAATTTACCGGGGAAAAGTACGAATCGTATAAAAGTTGGGTTTTTCCGATTGGAACTGATTGTCATGTGATTCGGTTAATTACATTTTTATCGAGACTGAAATTGAAAACGTCTAGATCGACGAAAATACGTTGTTGCCAACTGTTTGCGAAAGATTCGTCGAACGGGAGTAGTGTGTACATATAACTTCGGTCGCGTTTTTAGCACGAAGACGCTTCTAGAAAGATTCGTGCGGTGAATACCGAGACACGTACTATATAATGTAGACGGTTTCCTCGGTTTTCCACGGGCCATAAGAAACTTGTGTATCACGGAACACGGGAAGGGAGAGTGAACGGAGCATCGCCTTAGCGAAATTCGTTTTTCCGAGTCTGACAAAAGAAATCCACACCAAAATGCCGAAACCAAAGATTCCAAATCCGATCACGAAGATTTCAAAGTTCTTGAAACAAAGGACGAAGGTAAATATCGACCATCCGTAGATGTTTAATTGATCGATACGAGCATGAGAGTCAAAAATATACGATAAGTCTCCGACGACTTGTATAACGACAACCAAAGTAGCCAGGAGCTAAATTTAATCAGGTTTTTCATTGTTTACGCCATGCTTGTCGAAGGTATGCAGTTTCAGTTGCCACGTATAAATAGTATTGACGTCACGTTGAAACTGATAGAAGTTGTTTTTTTTTTAAATGCCAAAATATGTAAATCAGAGTTTCTTATCTAATCGTAAAAAGAGTTCAATGACCTTCGGATAATAGAGTATTCTATCGTTAATATCTTTCTAACGACAAGCGGTGGCCAACTTTTGTTGTCGCGGGTAAATTTCCATGATAAATCGATCGCAGAAACGTATCAGCCGTTGCTTAGTTTTTCTCCGGACCTCAGGAATTTTGTTTTCCAACGCGGGACGTTTTTTGCGAGCGAGATTCTATCGGACGAAACGTAGAAAAAAAGCGATTTACGATACGTATTCGCAACCAGTTTCTGACCGCGCCTAGGTCCACCTTTCACCGAATCACGGAGGCTGTGCTAGATAAGCGTACAGCCGCCTTCCAAGTCCGCCGATCTCCACTGGAAACGATGCAACGATAATAGCGTTCTTCGTCTCATACGAGCGTACATACGAGTTCCACCCGCGCGAGCGAGACACGACGAACCGTGCGGAAGAATACGCGTAACGAGTCGCTTCCTGGACCCGAGATGAATATGAGAACGTGGGTGAAATTCGTTCGGACGATCGACTACCGTTTTCTTTTCATTTTTGGATCAACGAGTATAATCAAATACCTTTTGTTCTTTGTCCGTAGTCGAGTTATTGGTCGCTCATCGCGTGCGTTAATCACGTGCGATATCCGCGTAAATCAGTCTTACGCCTCGTGTCTTTGTTGATCCGAAATTGTCGACAACACGTTTCCCCCTCGATTTAATTGAACTGTAACAGCCGTTATCCGAGGCAGATAGGGGTTATCCAGCAACCGAGTGTTCTGCTTTTTTCACAACCGCGAAATCGTGTTTCAAGTAACACGATAAGAATAAGGTAGCCTTATTTATGGAAGTCACGCGGGAGACGCGTTTGTAACCGGAGCGATATAAAGTGTTTCTCTAATTCACAGACCGGACGACGTAAAGCGACGTTTAACGAATTAGTACGGTGTCGGATAAACGGCAAACAGTTTCGCGCCGTAGAAGCTGGCAATAACGAGCCGTAGTCACCCTTCGCATTTCGAAGGAAGCGATTTCCTGATCTCCTTGAATTTTAACCACGAGGGGATCGGCATTAATGCCTTTTACGAACTTTCCGCCCGTCCAGGACGATCAATTTTCTGCGAACAGTTATGTGGCGAATCGACGGCCAACCGGAACGATAATTCGCGTTTCGCGGTGCCATTACGTGGCGGAAGTTCGCCATGGTTCTCATGGCGTCGCGGATAAACGCGTCGGAGACAACTAGGTATAATCCTACGACTCGCTCCAGCGATAATGCGGCCGAATCCTGCGTGAAACGAATGCTCGCGTAGCTCGAACGCCTGGTTCCTTTTCCGCTAGACAATCAGATTAAAAAATAGAGCTACAGAAATCATTATACTTGTGTGTCCGTTGAAGAGCCCGGACGTACTCACCTGCCGCATCACGCGGTCACGCAACAGACCGACAGGAAGTTGCGTTTAGGAGCAGCGTGTCGAGCTCTTTTACTATTTTGCTATTGTACATTATTACAGTAATCGAAACTAATTCGTCGGACCACCCACGTAAAACGTATTCGAAGATATTTAATGTTCGGTACAGCGTACTATACGTGTAGCACGACAGCGATATTTCGTTTCGAAATAGTTTACATCGATGATAATCGGAAAAATCATCCGTAGGGGGATAAATATTGACGATAAGCGATCTCCTTGTTGAACATGATATTTATAGACTTTTATCAGGGCGACTCTGTCTGGATTTTCAATCGAGGTAATCAAGATTGATTCCATTACGACCGTGTAGATTTCATGGAATCGAAATGGTTCGTTCCGGAAATGACCGGTGAAATGTGACACGAGCCATATATTTCCCCGATGATCTTTGAGAGCCTAATATTTAGCATAAATATATCCTTAACTATATTATATCCTTAACCATCGTACATACAGTTTAACCGTGAAAAAAGAACGAGGTACCCGGGTTATAAATATCTCGCGGCACGGTGAAAATACCCGGGAGATTCGTTTACAAATCAAGTACATATTCGTCGATGCGGAAGTGGAAATAAAAAATTGCAATCGAATCTCCTCAGGAAATTTCATCCCGCGGCCTATTATCGCCTCATCGTTGTCATCGAAGTTTCGTCGAAGGTCGATTCGGAATAATACGAGCCGAGGCCGCGCCGCACCGAGTCTCTCGATACTCGGGTAGAATTCACGTGTACTTGACATTAAGTCGGAGGGGGAGGAAACTGGCCGATGAAAGGTTTTTTGCAAAGTTCCCGCACGATGGTCATTTGAAGAAATCCATTCGAATGTCTCCTTCGACGGTCAGTGCTGAGCGATTCGTTGATCGGGACAGTCGAATATACCCGAAGCGCGACTTCTCGTTAGTTTCCTTGTCCTTTTCTAACAGTTTCTTAATCCAACCTTTCCGTCGATCGTTTTAACAATCAAAGGAATAATTTTTCCAAAGAATCCGAACAAGCGTACGCGGATGAAAAGTGTTTCGTTGCGCGTTATTTGGAACGTCGGGGGAATATAGGAATTGTACGACAAAAGTGCAAGGGGGGCGATAGGGGGTGAATCGTAGAATGCGCGAAAAAGTATTCGGTGCACCGTTGACGATCGACGGCGGAATTGTGAGTAAACATTGACGGTATATCCCGGTCGGGTAACGTCGATCCTCGAGTTCAAGGTTCGTTCAAGGAATTCCAAAGGAGAAGGAGAAACTCACTTTCGAATCCATCATGACCGCCGATCCCTGTCCGGTTCTCAATTACGTCTTTCAACACTCCTCGAGAATGCTCTCGGTGAGACAATGAATTTTTGTCGTTTTTAAGAACGTGATTCGACTCGTGCCGAAACGCAGGGTGACGTCTTCGACGGATCGTTCTATCAGACGTGTCGATGCGATATATTATTAGAAAAACTTGCCAGGATTTCATCGACCAACTAAACGCGTGTAATCGAAGCTACTATTCTTCTACGCTAATCTAGCTTTATTCGAGGCCGTGTTACCGTCGCTGCATTTATCTCGGAATGTCCGAGAAATCCTAAATCCAGATCCCAGTCACGGCCGTCCCCCCAAAAACGACAAAGCCGATCGTGGCAGTTTTAACGCACGGTTCTCACACTTCTCTTCCTGTTAAAAATAATTCACCGCCCTCGACGGGCTCTAACCATTACGGTTTAACTGCCCGTCAAATCTATATTCGATCGTGACTTGAACGCCGGATGAGAAACCATCGCCGTGGAATTTTATTCCGCAAAAGGAAGGAGTAGGGCAAACGTCTGAAACGAGAAGAAACCGCGCATTCATTTTTTTTCAAGAGGAATCCTTTTGATATCCATTTCGATTACGTTCTCCGCTATCTTATGTCGAAGGACGACGGAGAGGCAGTCTCGAATTACGATTTCTCTCGAGCACGTGCCGTGTGTTCTCGAATGCAGATTTTTTGTTATGCCATCGATACGGCACGGGATCCGCGCGGGAGACGGCTCAATAAAAGCCGTAGAGGATGAGCCGGGAGATTTGAATTTGAAATGAAAAGCGCATCGTTCTTACGCGGTATGATTCGTTAGTGGAAGAGTTTCGATGATTGTTCGCGGACCAGCGAGAAGTTTTCCAAACGAGTGCACGTTAGGTGCATCGCTGATAATGTCCTTCTTGAATCTTGCAGCACGCGCGGTTGCCTGTTGACCTTTTCCAATCTTTCGACTTGTCGACCACCGCGTGATCGTTCTCCACTTCCTATCGTCCTGTTTTCAGACAGACTGGTTTTTATTCGGTAAGGTTCCATCGTCGTCGCCCGTTTCGTTGCTCGAATTGCTCGACGTATTTATCGGCAGATCGAAGATTTATTAAATTTACGACGGATTATCAATTCGACTAATTATCTTGATAAACTTACGTTCAACGTACTCGCGATTCTCGTGCAAGTGCAGCGGGCAGACAAAAAATCGGGCTTTCGAAACCGGGGGATTTATCGCAATTAATTACGACAAGTGTGAAAGATTATAAGACACTTTGTTCAGCGTAAAGTTTACTGTTTACGAGTAACGAGTAAACTGTATTTTATTCCAATTATCTTCGGCAGTCTGTGTCTTCATAGATAACGAAATCTTTTTGCATAAACGTTATAAACAGTCGGTGCTTCTTTCCGTGAAAGCTCGGATAAAAACATGTCGCGGGTCAAGGAATGTTTCGCGATAAAGTCATGTGTAACTCTTCGAACGGCACACGTAAGTGTTGTCGGTCGGTCCGCTCGTGTCAAAAGTTATCTCGCGAACTTATTTTTATTTGCAAACACGGATACCTTTATTTTTCATTGCAGCGGGAAACAACAGCGTCCCGACAATCTTGCAACTTTTCTCCAAGTCCAGCGATAAGCATACGACGACGGTTACGCGTAACGGGAGCATTTATCTCGCGAAAAGTGGCGAACGAAAGGTTTCTCCACGAGCGGATCGAAAGTTGCGCGTTAACCTTCGCGTGCCACTGACAACGTTCACTCCGAATTTTAGCTGAGGATTTCGTAACGCGCACCGTACGAAAAAGTCTACGTGACGTGTAGAAAAGAAAAGGGACGTCTATTTGCCTCGTCTCGTTTTAGTCTATTTCTATCGAGTGATTCTCGTTGATCGTACTCGCGAAGTGGAGCGATTCAATTCGACGACGGCCTTGCTTCAATTGGCTGATATTCACCGCGTAAAACTGGGATAAGCATCCCGTGTTTGTAAATACAAACGAAAGAACACTCGGCTTATCTTCTGCTCTCGGGAGGCAGCGTAGATCGACATGGAACGGTGGTGTTTTTATTCAACGTTGAAAAAGTTTCATTGTTTTTTTTGTCAGCCACAGCTTAACAAGTTTAAACGGACAGCAGCGATATCGATGCATAAGCGTATGAATTTTTTTAATCGCCGTATCACTAACAATTTCCCTATGCATTTCGCGACCTTTGGCATATACGTTTTTTATAATTTATCGCCGCTACTCGAAGGCGAACGATAGCTCCGACAAAACAAAGCCGATTCGCAGAAATACTTTTGTCCCCTCTATCGAAGAGAGATTTCTTTAATCGGCGTCTCTGTCGTCGACGTCGAAATTTTATCGTACAGCAATTATTCAATCCAATTATGTCACCAATTTCAATGAACGTGTGAATTTTGCGCATTATCGTGCAACCCGTGGAAACAACGATTGTTATTGCGAACGTTTCTATTATTATTGTTGCTATTATCGTGATCGTGATCGTGATCGGAATCGTTATCTCGTCCAGATGGATCAATACTTTGTTTTGGATCGGCAAACGTTTAGACCTTGCGCGTCTGACGAATCGGCTATTCTCTTTTTCCCGTGTTTACCGCGATACGCACTCGCGCAAGGTCGCTGTCCTCCGGTTTACCTTTCCGCTATGAAAATTCCTTTTTTCTCGCTGCCGCGCGATTACCATTAATCGATCGCGTTTCTATTTACCGGACGGTAAACGATCCAGAGGACGAATAATTAACGGCCACGCATAACGTAAGTGGACCAGACGATGTCATCAGACCGCGTTACTATCGATTATCCGATTCATTGAGCGTCGATCCATTCATTGCCGTATACATTTATCGTTTACTTAATTATCACGTTATCCTTGCGACGTAAATACGCCGCAAGGCGCGAGGGCGAATTTTACTTCGCTCCAGACATTGCGTGCATTTAGAATTTACCAGAAGACACGAGGACGGTACTGGTAACAATCGTTCCCCTTTAACCCCCGGGATGATGTATCGTCTGGGGAGGTTGCGCGTTATCCTTCTCGAACGAGTTATGGAAATTTCGTAATATCGATGGATGAGATGTAAAGCTGTAATAAAGTGACAGGCGATCCCCGCGTGAAATCGTAATCTCCGTTGTTTCGTTTCAGACAGGTGTATCGAGTACGATTCGATAATACGTTTGCATATTAGACCTCGTCGGGTTGATACGCGCGGTATACACGTGCGACTGTAACGCGAATCGTGGGTAAACTGTCGATACAAACTTGGGCTATTTTTCAAATGGCAGATCAAACTTTTTTCATCGGACCAGTCGCAGAGATTTACAGTAATGTATACTTAGACCGTTAGACGTAATTATTGCGACAATGTATCGACCAGATAACGAAGCAGCGAGCCCGAGGTCTAGGATGAAAATTTCCATATGATATAACGTCGTCGACAACAAGACGAAGCTGTCAACGAATATCTGGCTGTATCTGTTGCACGGGTGAAATCGAACGGTGCAACTCGGTTGAATTTATTCCAAGGCTAGCTTCTCGCGATCGCCTCGAATCCACTGGAACGACTGGATATCATTTCGCACAGTGTTTGCATTCCGGCGTGTCCTGTCGTTTCGTTGTCTCTTTGTGACAATTCGCTCGTAGACGGCTGCTTTTTTTCAATTGAATCATCTTCCTCCGATGAACGAGAACGATGCGACCAGAAACAAATACTCGTCCCCGAGGTTTCTCAGATACACGCGAACATCGTGTCCGGTGACACGAGAACCGTGACAAAGTTTCGATGGATATTGTTTCTCCCATATAATGTAATATTATTCCCCGTATTGTGAAACACGATACAGCGGCAACGTTCTAAAACTACGTCGACAGTTAACAACACGACACTTGAATGCGTAGTAGTATATGTTAGCTGTGTTTAGACTTAGCAATTAGGATTAGAAAATAACGTGGAACCTCCATAGATGTAACTCCGTCGCTGTGTCATATTTAATTGTGTCACGCCCGTAACAAAAGGAGATTACCGAATGCATCGTCCAAGCCCATGTAAATCTGGTATCAAACTAAATGGAAGGCACTTTTCTTAAACGTTACGCGATATATCTGTAATACGATGTACTCGGTAAACCCTTTGGTGGTAGCTGTCCGAAAAAGTGCTTGTGTCTCTCGTAGGAGACCCTTCTGATCGTTCTTCGTTGAATTCACCAGGTATTGTCTATGAGCGAGGAGCTCAGGCGAGCTCTCTACGCGAACAGCGCCGTTTCCCTGGACAACGAAGTGATCGTGCCGGACCTCGTCGGAACGACGGAAATTCTCAGCGACGACCACCGAGAACACCTGTGCCGGCACTTGCCAGCTCGGGCGGAAGGCTACCTGTGGACCCTGGTGTTCAGCACGAGCCAACATGGATTCAGTTTGAACAGCATGTACAGAAAAATGGCCAAGATCGAGAGTCCTATATTGCTGGTCATAGAGGACACGGAGGGCAATGTAAGTGTATCGGACATTGAGCAGGGAAACTTTTGATCGACCTAACGTTTTATTCTAAGTGACGATCAATCGATAAAGTGGATCGTTTGTTTTTTCTCGCACGGACGAATATTATTATTTTAATTTGCGTTCCATGTCTGTGCGTTTATTGCGACGTACATAGATGTGTAATTTGTTGCAGGCAAAGGTCTCGCATGCATCGTATGTTATTAAGAGAAAGCACTTCTAGCAATCTCGTGAATCATTCCATGTGATTACAGGTGTTCGGTGCGTTGACCTCGTGCGCGTTGCACGTTAGCGATCACTTCTACGGAACTGGTGAGTCGCTGCTCTTCAGGTTTACACCCAGGTTCCAGGCTTTCAACTGGACGGGGGATAACTTGTACTTTATCAAGGGCAACAATGAAAGTTTAGCCATCGGAGCTGGAGAGTAAGTTCCTTTCCTATAATATAATCAGGTTCTTGACGACCTCACTTAGTCGCTATTTCGGATCGATCGATCAAAGGTACAAGGAGTGCGCTTTCTGTTTTTAGTGGAAAGTTTGGGCTCTGGCTGGACGGCGATCTGTATCAGGGTAGGACACAGTCCTGCAGCACGTACGGCAACGAGCCGCTGGCGCCGCGCGAAGACTTCGTCGTGAAAACACTGGAATGCTGGGCGTTCATATAGGATTCGGCCACGTATCAGTCGACCGCGCCGTCGACGTTGCCTCCGCCGTCACCCTCGCCGCAACATAATCTAACTTGAACTCGTGAACCTCGTGGCGGTTTCTCGTCGCCAACGGAGTTCATGGAGGATGACGGATACGATGCAAACACAGACATTACCAGAGGAGATTAAATCGATCGACCGGGATTAATTGCACCGGTCAGCTCGATCGCTTATCGGTGAAGTCTTGAAGAAGATCGATGAAAGTTCCCGTGGAAAGGATTTAGACGTCATGTGTGCAAGGGGATTTAGAAATTGTGATTCTATTTTGAAATATGGATCCGAAAAGAGAGATGTATATGAGATAGAGAAAGAGAGGGGGGGGGCGGACGAGAGTATGAAAGGAAGGGAGAAATCTGTGGAGATAGAACGAGAACGGATGCATAGGGGATGTAAAGTCGTATATGAAGCTAGAACGTTGACTCACGAACTATGTAGCTATCGATTTATCTTTAATTGCTTGTTTCTTTTTTAAGTTGACATATTTATTTTATTTTTTTATATACTTCGTTTGAATGATCGCGTCGTCACGCCGTTAAAACTGATGATTTACCACGATCGTGTCGTACGAGAGTCGAAGAGATCGACGGTCAATGGATTTTGTTAACGGATGATCGCCGCTTCGAACTAGTCGCGAGAGTTTAATTAAAGAAAAAATAATGACGCGTTTAAAGAGATACTCGACGTTCTGTGTCCATAATCAATGAAGAGAGAATGAAAGCGTGAATGATTACGAAACTTTGATTGCATAATGGAAGACGCGAAGAGTCACGGAGAGAGGAAGAATAACAAATGATGAATATTACATTCGGAGGATAATAACTACGATTACAACACGACACTACGAAATGCTAAAACTAACCGTTTGTTGATGTGTAGATAATGTAGATAGTAAATGTAAATATATATATATTACAATCGTGTTACGATAATTAATTTTAACACTACACTAAATGGAAACGTTACAGAAAATGAAAAAAACACTGTGTAGCTCGTCTCCACGTATATCGTAAAAGGACACACACTTGTCAGATCTTCACGTACAGAAAGAGAAACACATACACACATGAGAGACAAACGAAAAGAAACGAAGAGACCCTAGGGTGCGCGTGATTTCTCACGCTGGAACAGATGTAAACGATCTAAGATCTGAGAACAAGTAGTTTTAGAGGGGAGGAAAACAACTTCGTATCGAAATGTTACATTGAATTCACAAAGAGAAAACCGAGGGAAAACAGCAAGTCTGCTTACGTAGAAGAATGTCGAGTACGCGTTTGTAACCTAATCATATTCTTCGGTAAATAGTGAAACGTGCTTCGAGTGACCACAACGAACACACACGCCTGTGCCTCGCTTCGCTCTCTTTGTCTCCCTCTGGTAGAACTACGTAACGTATCACACAAAGGTACTCGAGGGTACGCTGGACCCCGTTCCACCTACTTGCGCCACTCGTAAGAGTTCTGCGAATAATCGGAACCGAACGCTAAACGCACGTTTCTTCCAGGAATGCATAAGCAAAGAATGGGGCGTTTAAACTTTCACTCGATATTCCACCAGATGTCACTCAATTGTCAACCAGTTTTCACTTAGTTTTTTCCGAGTAGACAATAACATTGGAACGTCGTTGCTGTTGTTCTCGAGTAGTCATTGAGTAAAATTTCGGAAACGTGCATTCCTGGTAAGAACGGGCTTACAGTGTTTCAAATGGAAAATAGTAAAGGGTCGCAGCAGCATACGTTGCTCAATATTCTTTGTCGCAGTATGTCAAGAATATTACAATTTACTATTCTCTATGTCTCGCATTACCTATTTCGCTCGGCTCTTGCCAGATACTTGAACATAGACAGCAGGAGGTGCGGGTCCGTTTAACTCGATGCTCTTTCGATAGGAATTTGAAAATCATTACGACCATCAAACTGTCCGAGCTTATAGTCTCTATCATATTGGATACTATCGATAAAATATCGAAAAAATTCACCCATCTTTTTATCATTTTGTAACACATCTAATTCTGATTTTTGGAAAAGAAACAGTGTTGTACGTACCGAACGTAAAGCGATTCCGTAGAACACACTTTGACGAGCAACTCTGTGGAAATCGAATAAACGAGAAACGTTTTTGATAACGAATTTTTATAAACTGATCTTTGTTCGAATCTGTAAGGGGAAATATTCTTGGCTTGGAAATACGTTTTCGAGACAATTGTTCGAACAGAGTTGCTTGACGAGACATTCATTTGAAGCTGGTTGAAATTTAAAATCAGACAAACAACTTTTTAGCGCCTCGCCCTTTTATACCGTAGTTGATATACCGTTATCATTACTTCCATTTGATTAGAGATACAAGTTTCAAACACATCGTTTCTACGATTTTCGATCTTCGTACTCTTGGAACAGCTTTTTCTAAAAAACGAGTGAAACTAATTCTTCTCAAAAAAACGGTCGGCGTGCGCATGCACGGTAAAAATGCTTATTTAAGAACAACTACAACTATAAAAGGAATGGTCAGGTAGCACAATAACCGTGGAAGAAGTTAGGAATCATCTTTTTATGCCGACGTAGATCGTCGGAAAAGACTGAGGAATCGGGAAGGACCGGATTGTGAGAGAATCGTAGAACATTTACCAAAACAAGAAGTAACAAGAGTGCACTGGTTATAAAACGCACTTAACGGGAGAGAATGTTTGTCAAATAATTGAAGATTCGAATAGAGCACGGTTCATAAGAGATGTTTCAGAAAAAAATATAAAAGGGAAGCACAAAATATACATATATATATTAAAACGTAGCTACCAGCTTGGTAGGGTAGTTTCGAGTACATTATACACCTATGCGACACATAATAAGTATCGATTAATAGCATTGTCTAGGACGTAAATTAGTGTCTAGGCGTACTCTTGTGATACTAACAAGTAAAAGAAAAAAAGAAGTTACTCCTAGAAAAGTTTAATCCATTCGCTTCGATGGTACCAACAGTTCGGGTGCATATATGTATATGTATCAAAATGATAAAGTTTCGTGTAACGTGAGATTAATTGAATTTGAAGTCAGCCAGGACAATACAAAACTATACAAAAGGGATTACAAGAGCAAAGTGCATAACTGGCAGAGTTATTTTTGTTCTTTTCTTTGTTCGAGAAAAGGACTCACAGCCCTCGCCTTAATGTGAAAAAAATGAAGATATATTAAATGTAAACTGTAACGAAATAAAAGAAAAAAAAGAAGTGTGTCTGAGAATGATATTTTCGTTATTTTTTACTATGTTCTTTTCTTTGCAGTTTATACCGATAGCGCAGAGTTAGGCGTTTATTTTTGCTTTAGTTTATACCGAAAATCGATTGGAATAACGGTAAACGCTTCTAACGTTATATTTCCACGCACGATTGTTACCAATCAGTTATTACTAACTGTGCAAAGTTTATTCGTTGATGAGCACTTTTCATCGTTAGCTGTAGAATATGATGGTTTGCCGAAATCACGATTACTATTAACCATGTCTGAAACCATTGCGGAACGCAAACTGGCATCTCGTCTAAAATATATGCTACTGCCTCCACGAAGAACACTACAAACTTAGATTTTAAGCGTGACACGTGAAACGGGGAACGAGATCCTAATCCTAGTTAAACTCGCAAACAATTATGCAAGTTTCCTGACGATTTAGAAAAAGAACCGACGTTATACCCTAAGCTACGTATATGTAGAGCGAAACCAGGATTGATGTCGCTTTACGAGATGCACGTGGAAACTACCCGAAATTGTTCGTTGTGAGCTGAACCGTTCCCAAATATTTAGCCAACACGTTAGCCGTCTTTGGAGAGAAAAGAACGCTTGCCAAGTACGCGAATCGCTAAGCGTCGTTGATATCAGACCCTCTACGACGATGTAACTTTACTGACTCTAGTATTGTGTATCGATGTATAACGATCGCTAATGTTGCGTTCGCTAAAATGAGAACTGATGAAATAATCCGATTGAAATTTCTTGTAAGCGTGTACGATCGGAATGGAAGAAATTCTACTACGCTCGTCTATGTTGGACACGTTTGCAAGCTAACCGTTAACCGTAGTACGATCGATATTAATCGTGTAGCTCTCTCTACGATCAACTCTACGAGATAAACTTTAGAGGAACGGCAGAGTGAAAGAGACAGAGTGAGCTGCAATTAAAGTTGCAAATAATCTTACGTGAATAATGTTTAACCGCAACTAATGTATATCGGTAGTAATTAATTAGTGGACGTTACCAAAACTAAACGATGAGAAAAAAACGTAAAAAAAAAATAACAAGGCAACAAGTAACACAATGGGGTAAAGACCTTTGGTATACACATTGTCAATTAGATTCAGACTGACTGCAGGGATTGAACACGCATAACAATTCGATGTTCTTCGGTGTTTAGCTAGATATTGTTATCGTCGTCGTCGTTCGTTGATGATCGTCACTAAGCATGATTGTATTATTTAACGGCGTAGGGTGATGTAACCGATAACTATCGGCGCGAATAGAACGAATCGTAGTATTTTACGACGAAGAAAATTTCATTCCAATATTGGGGAGATTTCGCTGTTGAAGCTCGCGATCCCATTAATTTTGTCGAATCGTTCCGACTTCACGCTATGCCGTTCGCCTGTCGCCTGCTTTACACGTAGTCGCTACTACCGTACAACAGAAAACAAACATTTCTCTTGACAGTGTAACGCAGAAACACAAACGTTTTTCTCTTATCTAACGTGAATTTCTCGGCGAGGTTCGTCGCACGCGTTCTTCGCTCGACGTAGAATGAAAATCGAACATGGTTTTTCGCTACCGAAGATAAATTATGTTTTCTCCAAACATTTCAATTAGGACGTTTGAACATAAATTCATTAACTCGAAACAAGGGGAAACACGTACAAGACTCGAATCCTCTCTACACAGACTGCAAAACGATATTCTAAACACATTTTTACACCGTCTGTATCGTTTGAATCTAACGAGGGTCAAAAAAGATGATTACGGAGATACACGATCATCGATAAGATTTGTTGAGACAAAAATTAGTTAGTTGATTGTCGAGCGCATTACTCGACTACCGAATTGAAACTTACATCGCATGGTATTGCCAACACGAAGTTCAATCTATCCTATATCAGTCATTGTCACACCTGTTATCCGATGATCTCTTGCCTCTTATTAATTTTGGCAATCTTTAATTATCCTAATAAAACACGCTATAGTGTTCGCGTACAAAAAAAAACGACGACCACGCGTTTCTCCCGTATCTTAAGAAATTATCGAACATACGTACATACATGCATGACATATCCTTCAACTAATGATAAGAGATGGGAACTTATTGAATTCGACGGTCTCCCGTATGAAAATGGTCAAAATGGTCAAAATGGTCAAAATGGTATTAATTCTAAGACAGGGATTTAAAGGGTCCGAGTATAGGGGGGAGACAGTCCCTTCGAAACACACACACAAATCTCTGGACCAATAAATTTTACACTACTACTTATGTACTATCGCCTAAATCGTTCTACCGCTTCCACCGGAAGTATCTCCCTATATCTGGATCCTAATCTAAACGTTACGAATACATCAGCCACTTTAACGATCACCTTGAATCGAAAAAGGAGAACAAATTCATTACACGCTATATACTACATAGTACATACTACATACTACAAACTACATGCTACATACTACATACATATGTATTTATTGTAATTGTATTAGCCAAACTGTGTACCACCTAACTGTGTATATTAATTAATTGTACGACGAGCAGAAAAAAGCTAACGAGGGAGCACGTCTGCGGGGATTTTTATTTTACAGCTTACAAATAAATCTTGCCGCGTGACATTCGCTAATTGGCGTGTAATACGTCCAGATAAATCCAGAATCGCCCGGACATCCAAAGGCAATATTTATTGAAGCTGAATTTTTCCAAGTTTTATAAGCTACGCCTCTCAAAGCGTGATATTATAAAACTTTGCACTTTGAATTTTCTTCGCTATCGTGTATTGTAACGTATAGTATATCGAACACTCTCTGGAACGATCCGAATCGTCGGCGTTACGCAAAGCTAACGTTGACGTTTTACCTATTTATCGGAAAAGAAATAGACTACAGATATGATATTTTTACAAAACCAATTATTTTTGGAATGAAGACATTTCGTTGGTGAATATAATAATCTTGTTGCAACATCATTTGCAAACGTGTCCCCTTTCAAAGAATAGTGTATAATTAAAAAAAAAGAAAAAGATTAAATAAACAAAATACATATACTCCGATGCAACGGAGGAAGGAAGACGAGTGCAGGAGGGGGTGGTGTGATTGCGCAAGTGTGTGTGCGCGCGCGTGTATGTATCCATGCATGTATATAAACGTATATACGTATACATAGGAGTTATACAAGTGTACCAGAGCGAAGATATAAGTAAACAGACCTGTATATTCCGTATACATACATGTATTATACATAATTTAGTGTCGCCGCGACACGTGCATATGCAGGCAACAAATTGTAATGCGAAGGAGGCCACTATACAATATACATATATAAATATATACATACAAAGGATAAAAATAATAAATATACTAAACTGTATCGTTGTAAAGCTGTGAGATTGCAGAAGGGAATGGATAAAGACGGAATCGATCCGACTGTAACGGTGACATAATCTTACTAAAAAAAAACGAAAGCGCATTGGAAATTGAGCACTTTTTTCTGAGAGAATTCGCCCGCTTGCGTAGGGGAACGGATCGAACATGAATCGATAATCACAGGAGTTGTTTGCGATCGAATGGAAAATCGATACATACTCTGCTGCATCTTCCATACGTATACGTATGTTGTATGTATAATATAATATATCGACACATAGTCAATCTGTTCCATTTGCAAAACTGCGGATTACTTTGAATGCGTGTGCGTACGTGTGCGTATATGTATGCTTGATAATTATGTATATGGATATCGCACACACGCATAATGTGTATACAAAGAAATATATATATACATATATATATACATATATGGAAACACCAGAACCTATCCCTTTCATCTTTACTTCGGCAACTTTTATGCAAAGACTCGACGTTTTTCCCAACTATTTTTTAAATGCTTAACGCGCATGCTTTTTTGCCGCGCAATCTCGGAGGTACGATTCGTAGATCACGATCGTGCATAGAGAAATCTAATTTCATGAAAACTAACGAGAATAGTGATATATACGCATATACAGTTGCATGCAGTCGTGTTCATGTATACCAGTCACACGACTTGTCTAACCTACAAACACTGTGTATGAATTTCTAACCTCTTGTAGGTACTGAACGTTATAAAAATGAATCAAGCAAAGATTGAGAATGTTGTGTCAAAATTACGATATAAAGTTGCGGCGAAAGCTCGTAGACTGTCCAATCCGGATGGACCGGAAGGCAGGATGCGAAAGATTCAGAAAACTTTAACTGCCCTTGTCAAATATGAAAGAATAGAACTAAACTATTATAGAGCCGACGAGACGAGAGGTTACGCCGAACGAGTACGTTTTAGTTTTCCAACGTTTCTTGCATATATTGCGCATCATCTGGCTTCTGTATTTTGATAATTCATACGCTATACATTGTTTAAAACTCGATTTCATAATGTGTCAATTTTCTACAGTTGATATCAGAAGCACTTCGCTATGGACCTGAACACAAACCTACCATGGAGCTCGCGGATTTTTGGCTGATGGAAAAACAGCTTGTGCACAAACTGTTCAAAGTACTTGTTCCCAGGTTTCAAGACTACACAGTGTCGTACACGGCTCTCCACAAAGCACCAAAAACGTATCCTGGAAATACGTACGATAGGGCAGTCTTAGAATTAAGAGGCAAGTGGTAACATGATTTGTCTACTAATCTTGGAAAAAGATGTAAATTAATCAAAAACTATTGGTTTTAGGGAACATATACCCTGGAATAGAGCATCACAATCCTTTTCAACATAATTTATTACATAATGTCTTACTAAATGCAGCCAGGAAAGATACAAGAATGCAAAAATACAATGAAGTCGCAGAAGACATAGGAACATCGATAGAAAGAACACAATAGGAGATGTACAAATTTTATTCTAAAAAAATATAAAATCTAGTTAGATTATCTTATTGTTTTACGCTGATTTATGCAGATTTAGTGGATAATGTTCGTGATACTGCTTAACATGACTTTCCATTGATACCATTTGTTTCCTAAAAGTCAAGAAAAAATACATAAAAATGTTTCACACAAAATGTCAATACTAGGCCTAGAAAAGATATGCGGCTATACATACCGTATGTGCTTTGGCATATTGGAATAAACGTCTGTAAATAATTCCTTCCAAGACGGTTTCAATTTCTTTTCTGCTTTTGCGAATACAGACAAAATTTCTTCTCGTGCGGACTTTACGAATTCTTGTTCACGTTTGTCGCACCATAGATCGAGCGTTTCTAAATAATTACGGAATTTCAAAATCGGTGTACGCTGATTCCATTGAGCAATTTCATCGGTGGATCTATAGGCCGTGCTGTCGTCGGAAGTGCTGTGGTGTCCGACACTGATATCACACGACACGAGACGCGTCATTAAAGGTCTGACAGTGTCAGAAAGTATAGGAAGAAAGTATTCGTTACCGATATGTCATGGCTTCTATAAGAACCGGCTTGTTTTCTTTGATAGAAAATTCGCGTGCCGCTTTTGTAGCGTAATACATAGCAAGTACATCGTTCCCGTCTACACGAGTGCTACGTATTCCATAGGCTGGACCCCTTGCAGCGATTCCATCGCCTTTATACTGCTCGCGAGACGGAGTTGAGATAGCATATTTGTTATTCCGACTTTAAACGTGCAGAAAGGAGAAAAGCATTTAGAAACAATTTCGAACGTATAAATTCTAACCGATCTGCTAAACATACCACAGAAAAACGATCGGGCATTCCAGAGTAGCGGCGAAATTAAACGCCGCATGTGCGTCGCCCTCGCTTGCGGCTCCTTCGCCGAAATAGCACACTGTGCATGCGTTATTTTTCGCCCTTTTAAATGCATACGCCGTACCTACGGCTAACGCGTTTCAACCTTTATTAGAAAATACCAAAATTCATCTATATGTTTCAAGAGAATTTCAAAGTACCTTGTGGCAGTTGTGTAGTTAAAGGAGAAGAAATGGTAACAAAGTTTAATTCTTTGGAACCATAATGTACTGGCATTTGTCTTCCCTTGGAAGCATCGTCACAGTTACCATAACATTGGTTCATAAATTCAATCAGAGGATATCCACGCCATAATAAGACACCTATAAAATGTTCATGATAAAATCTGTAATGTGGAAGGTAAATTTGGTTTTGAAACAAAGAACTAAACTATGCCTTGCTACCTGCTTCACGATACTGAGCATATATAGCATCTTTCAATGTAAGTGCAGCCGCAGAACCAATTTGAGCTGCCTCTTCCCCTGAATTAGTCATATAAAAAGATATACGTCCCTGTCTTTGAGATTCGTACAAAATCTTGTCCATTGTTTGTATGGTGAGCATTTTTTGATACATTTTTGTCAAGGTTTGTTCGTCTAACTTGAATCAGAGAGATAATAGATGGTGAAAAAAGTTAATCGTGCAATGCAGCATTTCAGTATATGTCAAATACAATGAACCTTATGTTCTTGATTCAGCACATGTCCAGATGAATTTAAGATTCTGTATGTCGGTATAGGATCGTAGCTTTCTTTATCGACAAATTCTAAGTTTTCCGTATACTTTATCTGGGTACTACATTCTTTTATCTAAATACACAATAAAAAAATTACTTTACACAACATTTCAATTAATCGTTTTGTTTTGATTGTTATGCCTCGTTTAAAAAACTTACCTGTTGCATCGCGTTTCGCGGGGAGATCCTCCCCTTTCCCATTCTTAGAAAGCTTTGCCTAATCATATTTCCGAATAATTGTATATTCCAAACTTGTCGTTTAAGTTTCTATGATGTAAGTATTGCTGCTTTCACAACTCTACTCAATGTCTTGTTGTCTCCCCTACGTGATTTTACGTAAGAACTAATAGCATATGTATGTCATACATACATATACAGGGCCGATTCTGCATGATAAACGCTCTGATAATGTTTATTCAAGCGTGCGGCAGCATGTGTACATCTTTCTTATCAAGTATTCTACGACAATCTTAAATTCCGGTGATTTGACTCTCGAAAATCGAGGTAATGCGATTTATCGAAGTTATTTTGGTCGAACGAGTACATCGCTAGACAATATTAAATCGAATTGAATCGAGTTCGAAACGAAACTACAAACAACGATAGTGATAACCTCCAAACGTAAATAAAATATTTCAAACTAAAACAGAATGGATTCCTTGATAAATATCGATATATACGAATTGATCGGAGTTACACAAACTGCTACAGTACAAGAGGTACCGTGTCCACTGCTAATTTCTTGGAGAATGTTAATCAATTCATTTGCATGCGCGTCACCGCCAGAGAATAAGAAGAAGAATTCATTTGCTCAACGTTCAGACACGTAAGATTAACTGTTACTCTCTTTATGTTATTTTAGATTAAGAAAGCATATCGAAAAAAAGCGTTGTCCTGTCATCCTGACAAAAATCCAAATAATCCAAAGGCAGCGGAATTGTTCCATGAATTGTCACATGTTTTAGAAATTTTGACAGATGCATCTGCACGGGTAAGGCATACAATAGATTATAAACAGAAAAATCTATTAGTGATTTAATTGTCACTTATGTACTAATCTAACATTCGTTTTGATGCAAACAAGGAAGCATACGATAAAGTGCTTGTTGCCAAGCAACAAGCAAAAGTGCGTGCAAGTCAGCTTAATAGTAAACGTAAAAAGTTGAAGGAAGATTTGGAAGCACGCGAGGAAGCTTATAAAAGATCATTAAATCCTCAATCTACAGCAAAAACTGATGAGGATAGATTACGGGTATGTTTATTTCAAGTTTGACTATTATTCTGTTGATACTAGTACTGTGGTTGTAGTGCAGTTTGTATGAAATGTGAAACATAAGAATACATTTATTTCAGGCTGAAATAGAACGACTCCAGAAAGAGGGTTCTAAACAAGTAGAAGAAGAAATAGCTCTGGTGAAACAAAGAGTTAGAAATCAGACATTAGGATCTTACAAAGAATCACAAGTGGATGACTATTATAGGATAGCAATTAAATGGAAAATAAATAAAAACAATGTTGAACACACGTACGATTACGATAGTTTACATAAAATATTTTCGAAGGTATTTAATTGGTATTCTATCTAAACGATGAAACAGTATTTTCATAAGTGTAATGCGAATAAACGTTTTAGTATGGCGACATAACGGAAGTGGTAGTATCGTCGTCCACGAAAGGGAGAGCATTAGTGGAGTTTCGTAATAGAAGTGACGCAGTACGATATTAAATTTATACTTTTATAGTTCTTTATGTTGATAGCATTAATGCCTGACTCTTGTTTATAGGAAATAGCAGTAAGTACGGAAATCGGATACGTTGAAAATCCATTAAAACTGCAGAAACTGTGGGCAGAAAAGTCTGCAAATTTTAGCGGTAGTAGAACACAATACAATCCGAGCGAATTTAATGAAAGAGTATCGTTTTTAAATCAAACTTTGAGGAATGAGATCAATGCAAAGCATAGCCAATCAACGAGTAATTATTCGCAAGTAAGATTATACCAATCTTGTATTACTTTCCCATCTATTTGTATATAGATTATGTGTATAGATCGAAAATGGTGCATTGCAGGTGGATCGAAATGAAATGTCAGATGCAGAGTTTGAACGTTCAGTATTAAACAATTTAAAGAGAGCTCAAGAGAGGAAAAGAACTTTAGAAAACTCAAACATAGAGAAGACCACCTGAGTGCTCTATTTATTGTGGAATCATCAATACGAGACTGAAGTGCAAAATAAACGCGACCGTGCGAACTGCAAACCCGTTGTCCGTAGGGACGCTGTAAAAAAATAATGAAACGTTTCTTGCTTTATAAAGTAATATTAAATAAAGCTAGAATATTTTACAATTTCCTTCGTATCTCCGCTTTGCGATCTTAACAGTCCTACTGGAAGCTGTCGCGCGTATTATATTCAACACAGGTTTACATCCAATGAGATTAATTTAAGTCAGGATGATATCTTTCTGCTCTTTCTGCTTTTTCTGTTTCTTTGTGTCAGTTTCTTCAATAGGGGCAGGTTTGACAAATGGAATTTCATCCTCATATTTCGGTGGCATAAACTGCGACAAAACTTTCGGTATTTTGATACTAGTATCTGTTTGATGTACCTCTAAAATCGCGCATATAACACGCGTGACTGCACACATTGTAGCGTTCAACATATGTACGTAGTCTGTGGTGGCATTCATCTTTTTAGTTTGACCATACCTGAAAGAAAAATAACTGTTGAGAATAATTCTTTGGTTAAAAGGATGAGAAGGACAATTATTGATTTTTGTTTTGAATTACCTAACGAGCAATCGTCGTGCTTGATAGTCTAAACAATTACTACACGAAACCAGTTCGCGAAAAGCTCCCGATCCCGGGAACCAAGCCTCTAAATCTAATTTCTTCGAAGCCGCGTTGTTTAAAGCGCCCGAGACTATGTTTACTATGCGATACGGAATGTCTAGAGCTTTGTAGAATTCCTCCGCGTTCGAAATCATCTCCTCCATCATGCGCCAAGACTCATTGTCATGCGGCGATGTAAGGCAGAACTGTTCCACCTTCTCGAATTGATGAACTCTGAAAATGCCTCTGGTATCCCGACCATGCGATCCGACTTCTTGTCGGAAGCACGTTGATAGTCCGGCATACTTAATAGGTAGAGCATTTTCAGGGATCCATTCATTTCTATGATAGGCAGCTATTGGTTGTTCCGACGTTGCTATAAGATATTTCTCTTCCGTATCTTTATCATCGCTGCGTTCTGTACCTTTACCAATCACCTAACAAAATAAAATGAGGTAAGATCAAAAGACAGGAATTGGTACACACCATTTACATGTGCAACATATATATAATGGTAACATACCTTATACAATTCCTCATCAAATTGTGATAGTTGTGCTACTTCCTGCATAGCATCCTTGCGCATAAAGAAGGGTGTGTAAAGTGGTTTGTAGTCTTTCTCAAACAAACGTCTCAATGCAAATTGTATTAGTGCATGTTGGAGAAAGACTGCAGGGCCTACCAAAAAATAACCCCGTCCACCTGAAACACTGCTACCACGCTCGCTGTCTATTCCATCGATCATATGTATTAGATCTACATGCGAATATTTTTTTCTTTGCGTACAATCTCCACATGTTCTTTCAACCTGAAAAAATGCGTATAGCGAGTGAAGATTTGTATGTGTAGTCACATTTATTGACTGCTTTCCCGTTCTCTACTTTTCGGTAACTTACTTTATTCTCGTCCTCGTCATTGCTAACGGGCACGGATTCGTGCAAATGGTTTCCCACTTCTTTCAATGCACGGTTTCTCTCCTGTTCGGTCATAATTAAATTTTCATCGTTCTTTTTAATCCCCTCATCAATAAGACTACGAATACTTTTGATTTGTGTGACCGTCAGCCCCTTCAAGTTTTCCGATTTTACATTCTCCAGATCATCAACAATATCTTTCGGTACGGTATCATCGTCGCCGATTGCTTCTTTCTTCTTCATTTTCTCTCCTATCTCTTTGCTGCACAAGTTCTTCAATTTGTTCAAATTGTCAGCTTTGTGCCGCAGCTGTCTCCAGTTTTTGTCCTTTTCGATTACCATGTCCACTAAGCCGACGTCTTTAAACCGTTTTCGTTGGTTTTCCCGCATCTTTTCAGGATCGAAACCCTTGTCCTTGCGGAAGAGATCCAGATCCAGTACCATATTTAAGTCTGCTCGATATTCTGTTCCAACTGGTTCAAACTTATGTCGGATTACACGTGGATTGTCTGATAGTTGCAGCTTCCTCCTCTGCTTCCGGACTGTTCGGGATGAACTGACTTTGCGTCACTTGCAATCGGTGTAGGTATACCCAGGGAGGGCAAGCTCTTATGGAAAAATTAAACTCAAGTTACGCCGAATTAAGATCCAGGCGGCAGGACCGTCGCAGTCGATAGTAGCGCCTCTTACGGCTGCCTCGCATATTATTTCCGATTTGACCTCACTTTTCACGCGCGGGAAGTTGATCCTAAACAATCTTAACTGTACCAAAGGATCCAGCCAGCACTAGGCACAGACGAGGTATCGTCTGTGCCTCGTCTGTGTGATGATAGAGCTTGGACTTGATAAGGGTGCGTGCTCGGAAACTGAGTTACCGACACGTTGGAATTTTGATAGGTTTACTGCACTTCGTTGACGTAGATAAACATTTTTGGCTGTATGCATCGTTTAACATACAATGGAACCTCCAGGGCTTTCCTAACTCTGGTCTTTACAACGATCGATGATCGTCCTACTTGTTGCCAACCTTTTCCACTGGTAAATATAAATTGGCTAATTAAATAATCGATTTCTTTGTGTGTTTACAGATGGAAACAGTATTGCAGAAACTATCTGAAGCAACGATCAGCAAGTGCAGTGATTCTAGTTTATGTGATGGATTATTTAAGACACTTAGCGTATAAGTTATGAAATATATGTTTTACCAATTATTATATCTAGCATATAGACTTTTACCAATTATTATATTTAACCTATAGACTGTAGGTCTTGTATTGTAAATTACAAGTCTTTGAATAAATCGTATTTATGGTATATCACGAGTTTCGTAATTTTAAACCCTTTACTCTTAGTCGTAAAACAAACCTTTGATGATCCGTGAACAACGATGATTTTGTGCCACCTCCTGTGACATTATGTGTTCCTGTTACAAAGTCCAGATTTTCTGAAATTTTGCGTTCTGACTTCGAAATCCGGACCGCGAATTAATTCGCGGAAATTCCTGGAACTGTGACGTCATTTCCAAGAATCCGCGAACATCGTGCCACCTCCTATGACGTCATGTGATCCTGTTACAAAGTCCAGATTTTCTGAAATTTTTCGTTCTGACTTCGAAATCCGGACCGCGAATTAATTCGCGGAAATTCCTGGAACTGTGACGTCATTTCCAAGAATCCGCGAACATCGTGCCACCTCCTATGACGTCATGTGATCCTGTTACAAAGTCCAGATTTTCTGAAATTTTTCGTTCTAACTTCGAAATCCGGACCGCGAATTAATTCGCGGAAATTCCTGGAACTGTGACGTCATTTCCAAGAATCCGCGAACATCGTGCCACCTCCTATGACGTCATGTGATCCTGTTACAAAGTCCAGATTTTCTGAAATTTTTCGTTCTGACTTCGAAATCCGGACCGCGAATTAATTCGCGGAAATTCCTGGAACTGTGACGTCATTTCCAAGAATCCGCGAACATCGTGCCACCTCCTATGACGTCATGTGATCCTGTTACAAAGTCCAGATTTTCTGAAATTTTTCGTTCTAACTTCGAAATCCGGACCGCGAATTAATTCGCGGAAATTCCTGGAACTGTGACGTCATTTCCAAGAATCCGCGAACATCGTGCCACCTCCTATGACGTCATGTGATCCTGTTACAAAGTCCAGATTTTCTGAAATTTTTCGTTCTAACTTCGAAATCCGGACCGCGAATTAATTCGCGGAAATTCCTGGAACTGTGACGTCATTTCCAAGAATCCGCGAACATCGTGCCACCTCCTATGACGTCATGTGATCCTGTTACAAAGTCCAGATTTTCTGAAATTTTTCGTTCTGACTTCGAAATCCGGACCGCGAATTAATTCGCGGAAATTCCTGGAACTGTGACGTCATTTCCAAGAATCCGCGAAATTCGTGCCACCTCCTATGACGTCATGTGATCCTGTTACAAAGTCCAGATTTCGGAAAATTTTTTAAATTTGACGGGATTTCAGAATTTCTACCAGGAGAACATGATAGCATAAGAGGTGGCACGCTTTCGGCCGTGACGTCATCAAGTTCAAGGTCATCCAATCTTTGAAAATTTTACGTTCAGAGATCAAAATTTCGGAATTTTCGTCTCTCTACCAGGAGAATATGATAGCATAGGAGGTGGCACGAGTACGGCCCTGTGACGTCATCAGTTTCAAGGTCACGCGATCTTTGGTAGTTTTGCAGTCTTAGACTAATATTTCGGAATTTTCGTCTATCTACCAGGAGAATATGATAGCATAGGAGGTGGCACGAGTACGACCCTGTGACGTCATCATTTTCAAGGTCATCCGATATATAAAACTTAAGCATAAATTCCACGCAAAACTTTTACTTCCCACCCCTGACGCGGAACTTATAAATTAATCTAATGCATAAGTGGAAAGGATAGGAATAATTGTTATAAATGAAGACTCAGTTTTTACCAAATACATAGTATTTATTCATGTTGTAATACGTGTAATATACATGATAAAACTACATAATTTCACGTACTATTAATATAACTTAAGTAATTCCCTTAAATTTAGTAATCGTTATAAATAATTCTTGTTAGGACGAATCCATTCTAAGTCGCTGCTGTTTCCCAGGGTAGCGCGTGTAAAGAGCCCTGTAAATCATAGAAATTATGTGTTAATATATATTGAAATGAGTAATAACTTTTAATCGTGCACATTACTAATGCGTACAATCTGTTATTTCTATATCATATTCTTACCATTTACCCCTGGTCATCCTAGATTCGAACCTAAAATGGTAACGTGGCGACTGACACTAAAATGGTAAGAGTTCCTTCGTCGTTTCCGCAAATCTGTAGATATCGACCCCAATCTTGCACTGCCTTATTCGGTTTCGAATTCCCCGTCCAAAACATCTTGGATCATTTGAATAGCTGAAAAATTATGGAAATGACGAAGGAAGTACGAAAATCGCGAAAAATCGTGAAAATCAACCAGTTTTTCCTTTGACATTCGCTCAATTTTACAGATAGCGACCTGAAACTGGCACCACTGCATTAGTTGGGAAATTCTACGTCAGATCAACATATAATAGTTGTACTTTTCGAAATATTCACGTTTCGCCAAAATCTGACCGCGAAAAATCCTGAACTATAGCCTTCAGATTTTCGTGGAAAATGAAATTTTCGAAAAGTACAACTATTATACATTGTTCTGGCGTAGAATTTCCCAACTAAATCAATGGCACAAGTTTCAGCTCGCTATCTGTAAAATTGAGCGAATGCCGACGGAAAACGTGAATTTTAAAAATGTTACCATTGTGAAGGGTAGCAACGTTACCATTATGGGTTCGAGTCTAGAATGACTGAGGGTAGAGAAGCTATAGTCTGTGCGTATTAACAATGTTACCGTCGTGAAGAGTAGCAACGTTACCATTATGGGTTCGAGTCTAGGATGACTGATGGTAGAGAAGCTATAGTCTGTTCGTATTAACAATGTTACCGTCGTGAAGAGTAGCAACGTTACCATTTTGGGTTCGAGTCTAGGATAACCGAGGTTATAGAAGCCATAGTCTGTGCGTATTAACAATGTTACCGTCGGGAAGAGTAGCAACGTTACCATTTTGGGTTCGAGTCTAAGATGACCGAGGGTATAGAAGCTATAGTCTGTGCGTATTAATAATGTTACCATAGTGAAGGGTTACAACGTTACCATTTTGGGTTCGAGTCTAGGATGACCGAGAGTATAGAAGTCATAGTCTGTGCGTATTAATAATATTACTTAATTTTAAGGAATTACTTAAATTATACCACAGACCACCCATAAGAGTAGACAGGACATGCTGTGCAAATTTTACATATAGCGAGCTGAAACTTGTGCCATTGATTTAGTTAGGAAATTCTACGCCAGAACAATGTATCATAGTTGTACTTTTCGAAAATTTCCATTTCCAACGAAAATCTGAAGGCTATAGTTCAGGATTTTTCGCGGTCAGATTTTGGCGAAACGTGAATATTTCGAAAAGTACAACTGTCCTGCAAAAGTACAACCGGTTCTGCCGCCTGGATCTTAAGTCGGCGTAACTTGAATTTAATTTTTCCATAAGAGCTTGCCCTCCCTGGGTATACCTAAGCCAACCCAAACCTACCACTGGTATCAGGAACTGATATGACGTTCAAAGAATCTAGTAACTTTTTGCGTATATTGCTTGCATGCGTTTACCTTCGATAAAAACAATTAACAACAGAAAATGAACACAATTTGTTTAAAAAGTTCTCATTTTTAATGGAACACTGGAATCCTAATTTTGTTCTTGTCGCAGTTTCGATTAGTTGAATGATGATGATAAAAAAATTATTACCAGAACAAGACGGACTAGTTGAAAAAGACAGAGCAAAGAAAGAAAACAAAAGAGCAAAGGGAAAGTACATTAAGCTTATAGAGCAAGGGAAAAGAAAGGGCTGTACAATTTAATTAAAAAAGGGAAGAAATACATGAGGGAAAAGTTACTACTGCAAACGTATTTTATTCTGCACGTCTTGAGGCTAACCTAGTTGAAGTACGAACACGTAGAAATTTGTGTAGCGCATGCGCTTTCACGTATTCTGTAAGAAAGTCAAATTATAGGGGATACATGGGGATACGCAACACCAAGGCACAAAAGCAGCTAAGGTATGCACTGGTATTGGTATGTACTGATCTGGTATACACCGACGAAAACGTTCGAGGTGTTCAGGAAAATTGAAGTTTTCTCGGATCGGGAGGCAGAATCGTAAATCGATCGGAATGAACGGAAAATCAGGTATAGCGTAGGCAGAGAGTCGGTGAACTCAGAGAATCAGGTCAGTTAGCAGCTACGAAAGCCAGACTTTTGCTACGTTAATGTTATCGTCAAACGTAACTTAACCTTCGGTCGTGGGGTGCTTGTCAATTGGTGGATATTAATTTGGTGTTGATCAACACGAGGTATAATCCTGAATGAAAAGCACGTGTAATTTTGGAAAAAGTGCCGCGCGGTTCGGGTAAAATTGATGGGGTTACTTTGGAAGGTTCGTGGAAAGTTCGTGTTACCGCGATCCCATGATCGCACGCGTACGACACAACGAAGATGCAATGCGGAGAAGAGTAAAAAAGTTGTTCGATATTTCAATGAACGAGGTCGTTAATTATCGAACATCCGATTCGCGTGTTAAATAAAAGTAACGTACGTATAATTTGCGAAGGAATTGCGAAAGTATTTGTAATGCATTTTTGTTTCAGATTTCTAATAAGTAAACATTCCGAGAGATTAACGAGGCGTAGTTTATCTCGATATATAGGGCAAAGTTACAAAAGATATAAGCCCTACGTTAAAAGATAATAAGAGAAAAGTTAAAGAATAAAGAAAGGGGTGTACGACTCGACGCTAGACCGGTGAGTTCCAACACAAAATATTGCTTGGTAGTACGGCGGACACTCAAAGCCAACTAACCATGTCTGTACAAAGTGTTGCTCTGGCATCTCTCACGGCCACCTATACCGACTCGGAGGGCGAAGACGGGGTGGAAGACGACCTTCAGGAGAATTCGAACACTCCCCAGGGGGCCGCCCCGCATAATGCCCAAGTCGGTCAGCCCCAGGCTTGCACCAGTCCCAAATCTGGCAGATCAGCCTCAAATAGTCCCGTCGTTGCTCCCAGCGTCGCCGGCAAGTCTAGTAATGATTTGTCGAACGCGCCCACCTTAGTGACTAGTGACGTGACGTCCAAGGTGCAGAGATTGGTTTCGTACTTTGACGATACAATAGTCTCCGACGACGAGGGTATCGTGCAAACGCTGGTCGACGGACAGCCGTCGGAAAACGGACGACGGCCATCCGAGACCGCGGAACGCGATAATTCTCCCTCCGGCACAGGAGAGTTAGTTTCAGATGGCGAGGCGGATCCATACGGCGTCGTCATACCGCCGGAACCGCCGGGACAGTGTCCCACCGAGCTGCAGGAAAAGATAACCAAGCTTTTCAGGAAAATGGAGACTGGCGGTTTGGACATGAACAAAGTCATCCAGCAAAGGAAGGACTTTAGAAATCCATCTATTTATGAAAAACTCATTCAGTTTTGTAGCATCAACGAACTGGGCACCAATTATCCTCCGGACAGATTCGATCCGTTCAAATGGGGGAAGGATTCCTACTACGAGGAGCTAGCTAAGGTACAGAAGGCAGAGATGGACAAGTTGGAGAAGGCTAGAAAAGAGAAGACGAAAATAGAGATCGTCTCAGGCACGGCGAAACGACCAAACAGTTCGAGTAACAGCGAGGATGACGCTAAAAAACGAAAAAGCAAGTGGGATCAAGTGGCCACCGGTGCCACTGCCTCGGTAAAACCTACCGTATTACTTTCCCAACCGACCCTGACCACTTTAACGTCTTCTGCGACTGGTACAAAGGCAACGGTAATATCGGCTTTCGGATCTTTACCAAAGAAAAGACTGTAACATATTCTGTAAATCATTTGTAAATATCACCTCTTTCAAACAAACGACATTTCATCCTTCATTTCATACTTTTCCGTAAAGCAGACTCACTGGCATTTATCATTTATCATTGATCGCATCTGATTAAGTTCGTCTTACAAACACTTATTTTCAATTCACTATTTTTTTGCTTTCGCTTCTCACGACTGACATTTTGTTCGTAACGGCCTTTTTATTGTATCTTTTTACCTTTAATTCGTCTGTGCACAACATCCGATACAAAGAGCAGTGTATCAAATGTTTCACTTAACTATTAAAATATTATTTCGAGGAAAAGTCACAAGACTCTTATACATTTTCTTTCGTTCAGATTACAAATTGAAAATAATGTTAAGTAAGACGGACTTTGTCTTCGTTCTTTGTTCGTATACTTTCCATTTTCTATTTCATTTTCTTCACGGAGAAATCATACTTTTAAACATATTTTGTTCGTAAAGGAATGTCGGAAAAAAAGTGTAAATTATATGTATGACATAACAAGTGCTGCCAGTTAAACTGCAAAAAGTTCAGGTTTCTTTTAATTTCAATTAATAACAAACATTCGTTAAGATCACAGATCGAAACATATAATGTACTTTTTATCAAACGTTGATTAGAACTTTTTGATTTCATGTAAATCGGAATAAACAATTGTTAGTTGTACTTTTATACGAAGAATTTGTTTCATTGACAGCTCCTGTCTGAATATGTTGATTAAAAAAACGATTTTCCCTACCCCTCTGTGTATTTATTTCCTCACATTTTCCGTATACGCTTATACAACAACTATAGACAATTTGAACTAGTACGAAATTGTTTCACTTGATTCGAGATATGAATCGACTTTACCCGAGACCTGCACGTGCATATTTAGTTGCATAGTTCAGATAATTCTAGGCTAAAGTTTACAGCATTGCACTACGTTATGGCCGTACCAACACGCGTTATTTGTATATACCACTTGTCTCGAATTATACTTGGTTTTACTGTATGTTATCACGTGTAAACGTAATAGAAGCAATTAATTAAACGGTACTTAATTTGGTGAGTTCGCGTGTTAAAACGCGATTCGATGACCGCCGACAGTGCTAATAGTAGCGAACAGGTTATACTTGTCACGGGAGGATACGATCATACAATCAAAATATGGCAACCACACACAGGAGTCTGTCAACGAACCGCGGAACATACGGATTCGGTACCAATTCATCAATAAAATTGCAGTCGAGTATATTATTTTTAGAAATAACATGATTCTTATACTCATTCTAGCAAGTAAACGCGTTGGACATCACTCCAGACAAATATGTCATAGCCGCGGCTGGATATCAGCACATTCGAATGTATGATCTAGCTTCTAACAATCCGAATCCAGTTATAAATTACGAGGGAGTACCAAAGAATATCACCGGTCTGGGTTTTCAGGTATGTTATACTGTTCTGAATATTTGATTCAACTAAATCAATGATTAATCATTATTTCTCGTTAAATGATAATTTAATTTCAAATTCTCTTCAAATTTATTGTACTTAGGAGGAAGGTAAATGGATGTACACAGGAGGTGAGGATTGTTCTGCACGTATTTGGGATCTTAGGTACACATTAGTCTGCTTTGATGTAAATAATACTTAAAATATGTATACATAATAGCCATATCACAGGTCGAGCAGCTTTCAATGTCAAAGAATATTTCAAGTATCCGCTCCTGTGAATTGTGTATGCTTGCATCCCAATCAAGCTGAACTTATTGTCGGTGATCAGAGTGGGGTGATACATTTATGGGATCTTCGGTCAGATCACAACGAACAGCTGGTATTAATACATCCTATTTCCATCTAGTTTTGTTGCAACCAATGCACATATAATACATAATGCACGTATATAGTACATATAATACAAATTTTGATCATGGTTATAAGATATTGTTGATTTTCCATAGATTCCAGAGGCAGAAGCGTCAGTTCAAGACATAGCCATCGATCAGGACGGTACATATATGGCTGCGGTAAATAACAAAGGACACTGTTATATTTGGACGCTAACGGGTGGTGTCGGCGAAGAGCCCACCAGACTAAACCCACGTCACAAACTATTAGCCCATAAACGATACGCCCTACGGTGCAAGTTTAGTCCTGATTCCACGTAAGTATTGAATTCATAGACTGACATGTGGAGATCAGTACGTAATATGAAATTAAATGTACAGTCTCCTGGTTACCACATCCGCAGACCAGACGGCCAGAGTCTGGAGAACGACGGATTTTTCAGAGGTACAGGTGCTTCAACACGAAGCGAAACGATGGGTTTGGGATGCTGCATTTAGTGCAGATTCGCAATACATATTCACCGGTAATTATTAATATCTACGCGAGAAACGTTTTTTATGTTTTGATTTTACTATTAGTTTCATTTTTTCAGCTTCCTCCGATGGAGTAGCGAGACTATGGAACGTATCGACGGGCACTGTGGAAAGAGAATATCAAGGTCACCAAAAGGCTGTTACTGCGCTTGCATTTCGCGACGAAGTTCTTTCAGTTTCCTAATCGAATGCCCAATTGCCCTTTGCATCTTTCCATTAATGTATTTATTTTTATCTTGTAAGTACCTGTAATATATTACTGGCTCTTACAACGTTGTGTATTATCATTTATTAAGTTCCAGTCTTAAAATAGGTTTACACGATTTAAAGCGTATATCACAAAACGGTACGAGGAATACCTACGTTAACACAGTTGTTGCTGTCGAACGCACTAAATAAAACAAAACTACCCGTGTGATAGGTGCGATGTTCCGAAAAACGAAGAAAGAATTACTTTGCCGATGCGAGGCACGCAGTATGCAGTGGAAATTGCGGCTCCGATAAATTATATGCTTCCCCCTTAAATACCGATACTTGCGTTCTGTAAACGTATTCGTTAAAAATTAATTTAAGTAACATTTAAGCAATTACTTTTACAAACGAGGTAATTCCTCGACTTCTCCCATCTCCGTAAACATTTCATCTTCCATCGTGTAACTTAGCATGAATTTTAATGAGACCGTTTCCTAAAATACATTTTTTCGGTGTAGTTAACATTACTTTGTCGTTTAATGCATGATTCATAAACGAAAATATTATCTTACCTTGTAGGGATTGGCGATTAACATAATTTGTGTGATTATTGACGGAGGAAGGAATGGATTATGGCCCGGTAGATCCGTTCCAGAAGGTGGCTGAAGTCTACACTTACACCTCTACAAATTCAAATAGAAAATTTCTTAGTGTAAAAGTACAAAAATATTTATATATTTAGCGAAATTTAATACTTACTTTTGGAACTACAGCCTGAAATAAGTAATTACTGAGGGGCTTTGTGTTTTTACTCATTGTCGTAATTACTACGACAAACACATCCGGCCTAGGATTATCGCGTGCAAAATGAAGCACAACGGATATACCGTTCTTTTCTTCGATCACAATTATGGGTGGGTTGTCAGCTGTTGTCGAAATAATTAAAAAACAAATATCAATATCGATCGAGGTAACACAGTTAAAGAAGTAATTCATACAGTTTTAAGGACCTGGCTTGATATCCTGGAGATTGATATTAATATCCGCCAAAGGTTTAATTTCGGGTTCTGTGTTCACAGTGGTAGATGTTGTTGTTGCAGGCCCGTTATTACCTACAAGCCGGTCGTTTTGTACTATATTTGCTTTTGCATTTTTATCAGAACAGTTAACAGGATCGTTAGTCATCGGTAAAACTGGATCATCGATTGCATCCGAACGATCATTGGTCGTTTTCTCATTCCTTGTGCTCGAAGTATCCAATGGGTCGGAATATCCTTGCAACAAACTATGAGAGCTAGCTGAACCATAACGTTCCGACTGACAATCGTCTTTTAACGTACGATGCGCTGTTAGTTTGCTAAAAGAAAGTAATTTGATCAGTTAGGTCTACCTGTATGATGAAAAGAATGTGAAAACATGTATGTGGAAAAACAATTTTGTTATTGACCTTCCCGAGTTCATACGTGTATTCGACATCGTGCCAGACAAGCTTTGCTTAAGCAGAGACTCCCCCAACTCGTTCAATTCTTCCAGTGCTCTCACTTTACTGTCTAGTTTCTTTTCAGGTGTATCATTCGCTTCTCCTGCGATTTCAACATTTTTATTTGTCATCTACCGAATTAGAATTGTTTTTAACATACCTTTTTTGTTAGTAGGTAGAACAGTAATCGGTTGCATAATCGTAGAATCAGACATAAGCAAGCTCGCCCCAGAGACGGAGGCCGATTCGGCCATTCCGGGCTTTTCTATTGAACTAAAAATGTCGCCTAAAACTTCCATGTCCGATCTATGATTCATGTTCGTTGCCGTTTCGTGGTTTGTATTTACAGGATCGCCGTCGAAAGGAGTACTTTCTGTGGGGGAAGATAGATCCAGCAACAATGGACTAATGTTCGAGTCTGTTTTAGATTTCACCGTTTCACCACGTTCTATAATAGCGGTATACTTTGCAAGTGCTTCTCCCATTTCTACGATTCCAGCCAATACATCACCTGGTGCATAGATTAAATTATATCGACATCCAGCCTATTGATTTAGATCTAGATTCATCAGAATATTTACCGAACATTTCTTTGTCGTGTTGAGTTTCTTTCGCTAATTGTAATGCCATTGGCTTTAATGCCTCGCATGCTTGATGCACTTCTTTCATTAACTCCAAATCCTCGGCGCTGGTTTCGTCCCGATTGTACGTATCCAACATTTCCGACAATAATTTTGCGTTATTAAGAACTGATTCTAATTCCTGTACTCTTCTCTCGTCCTACCAAACATTAGCAGAAATATATGACAACAATCTATACTCATTTCAGTAGAAAATACCCACCTCTCTCACCATAGTTTTAATCAGTCTATTAGCAGCTTGTAAATCGTCAGGATTCTTGCTTTGTAGTAATTTTTGTAATAATTTTGATTTTTCTTCATCATCGAATATTGTATTCTTTGTTTTTGATGATTTTGTGTTTTTTCCCTTTGATGCGTCATCTACTATGTTAATTATGGACATTGAGTCTTCCTGCAAAAATTTATTGCTGCTGATTTTCACAAAAATACTTTGCCAAGTGAAAACATTAATGATTTAATGTACCTCTACAACACCTTGCTTCTTCAACATTTCATAAGCTTCCTTGATTTTTAATTCCTGAGGATAGTCTTTTGTCCAAGAGTGTAGTAATTGTAAAACTTTTTGTCGAACGGAAGCTGGTGTTCTTCCACCTAAGTACTTTGGTGAAACCAGACGAATCATTTCATTGAGAAAACGAAACTTACCAATTTCTGCATGAAAAGATGGCCCGCATCTTCTCATACATGTATCCACAAGCTGTAGTAAACAGAATTGGAGAAATTATTCTCTCAGTTTATGTAAGCAAAGATCCCATACCAAAGACATCCTTTTCAAAACAAAATAAACTGCAACGGTACAGACCGTAAGAGCCTGAAGCGCTTCAGATTCGTTGCAAGACTGAATGTGTAATGCTAACAACCTTGTACCTATTTGCACACCCTCTGCTTCTTTAGTAACCATCACACAGAATGCTTCTGTTGCTGCCACGTCCGGCTTTTGATTTTGTGGATTCGTAACTCGGTCTAGAAAAATTCGTTTAGAATTGTAGCTGTTGTCCGCGTATTTTCTGTCGTTTGCGTGAACGTAAAGTGCAATTAAACGGCGAGTAAAGCTAGGAAAACACATTGAGACTTACGCATCAGAGCCTCCAAGCTCGTCGTCACGACATCCATTCTTAAACCAATATTTTTTCACCGATTACTTCGAGTAACGGCTTATACTTAATCCTACACTATACACTTCATTTGATTGTTAACACGTTAACACAGCATTGCTTTCAAAGGGTGCCATGTATACCGTAACGCCGACGACACTTTGTGCAGGATGTTCTTTAAAACGACTTGCTGCTGAAAGTGCTACTTTATCCTCGAAATATGGTATTGCGATTCTATCGCAATTTTTGAAAGATTTTCATCGAACTTCCTTTAAGAAAATCTTTCGAAAACAGCTGTTTCCGACGCGACCACCATCTCAATTTCATTCGTTCTCTGTACTTGTGTACCACACTATTATGGTTCTTCGTGGTTGTATTTATGTACCATTCTATACATATGTGTTTATGTGGTTAGAACGAGTGCAACTTTTCGTTTTTAATCTTTCGCAATTGTCTGAAGTGAAAATGGTAAATCAGAGGTTGCTCCGATAACAATTGTTATCACTCCCGGCAATTTGACACGCAAAATACATGTTCGTTCACGATCATCATTATAGTTCGGGCATAAAAGTCCCTATCATTTACAAAATCACTAAAAGATCATTAAGAACAAACGTATGTAGATAACCAGGTGTTAAAAAAATGTTTTAGATACTTAAGAATGTTTACTTCTTTTCTATTCCTATAAAATGATCAAAGGTATTACGAACGTTACCCAACGAACCGATGCATCTTGTAGAAAAGGATTATTTATTCGAAACGTTCGTTTAGTTTTCTAGTACGGCCGAAGCTTTCTTTTATTGATTAAATCTTATTGTTTTACACATTTCCGCCCAAATAGTAACTAAATGACGGAGTAAAGGAATGGGGGAAGTTAAATGATATATGTAACAAGTTTAAAGAAAAGGTACTTCCCCTTTCAACATTCGAGTGCAACGTGCGGTGCGGAAAAGGTTTATTTAACATCATAAAAGAGATATTCTTTTAGGTGTCTATTTTTCGTGATTTCATTTGAAGTTCAAACCGCCGATTCATTCTTACTCCTTTCAATATCGTTCTTTGTTGCTGCACGGTGTTCCTACAAAAATTGCAAGGTGTCGTAGTTTGGTATTTTTTATGTAACATAGTTAACTCTGTCATACTCATTGGATTCTTACCTCGATTTCAAACCAACTTTTTTCATAATGCAATCTGTAGCCTCTTTCTTCCTAAGTCTAAATCCAAATCGATTATAAGGTCCGTTCGTAGGTTCGTTCGCCCGTTGTTGTACAGGCGCTTGTTTCATACTGCCGCTGGATTTTGATAGATTTAGCTTGCGCGCGGCTAAAAAGAAGAAACTCATTGTACTAGAGTTGAGTTTTCGATTTTTAAATGAGATAATGAGTTGTTCGGATGAATAAGAATTTACTGAAGGCTGTGTGTCGCTCCTGTAATCGTTTCTTCGCATCCACGACAGACTCCGCTTTGGCAAACATTTTCTTGTGAATCTCAAGGAAATTCGGTGCTTTCTTCGTAGAAGAGAATATTGAATCTGAAAGAAAAAGTTTCTCTTTCATTGTCGGGCGACATGATTATTTTCCATTAGTTGTACAAAAGATAAGATCATTAATTTCTACCTGGCTTTTTCCTGGAAGTGGAAAAAGAAGGGGGGGTGGAAACATTTACTTTAACGTGAGTAAACGAATTCGATTTTCCAGTCATCCGAGAAACAGCCAAACCACCAGGCCCATTTGTGATCGAATTTAATTTAGTTCGTGTGAACGTAATTGGCGATTTTAACGACGTTTTGCTCCGAACATTTAGTTTGTTTGTCGACACACTAAGTTGTCCACCCCTGTTCTTATTGTACGGTGTGCTTAATCGGGTAGGTGGAGTACGTTTGGATTTCTGTGCCGGGCTATCCGCGTTTGCATCGTGACCCGCGAACCGTACTTTAAAGTTCTTTTTCAGCTCCTGCTCGCTGAAGCCCCCATTGTCTATCGTACGTTTCCTAGAGACTCGGTCTCGTAAGTTTGGCGTTTTCGGCTCGAGAAGTTCATACGTTGTGTTTCTTTTTGCCTGTTTACTTTCATCGTGCTCGGATATATTAGGGCGCAGACTTCTCCGAGTGGAGGCTATCAATTGCGGGGTCCTATCTATCGTGATGCAGAAAGAAGGCTCTGATTCAGCCTCGATTACGTTATTTTCATTTTCCGTTTCGCCGATCAACGAAAGATTTTGCAAAGATTTTGCACTGTTCTCCAGCGTATAGCTACGCTTTTTGTTCGACGTTGATGGAGTTTTCAATACATCATGTGGTGTAGACGTTATTAGTGGTGGCGAGGATGTTTTGTCCGCGCTTCGCAACGACATTACCGGAGTATTGGTATCCGTTACATCGACAGATCTTTTGTGTCTAGCTGTTGCTGGTATCCTCAGATTACTGTTCTGCAAACCAGAGCTAATTTCACTCATTGTCCGCGCGCTCGTAGGCGTTTGCATGGAGTTTATATTTGAAAGTCTCTCCAACAACACTACCGGCGTTTTTAACTCTATACTTCCCAGTTTACTAGTTGATTTCTTTAACAAATTTAAAGGCGAGCCAGACGTCTGGACATCGGATTTGTTTGTTAAACTGGTTTCCAGGTCCCTGCTGCACGAAGATTTCGCGGAGGAAATATTATATCGGCTCGGAGATATCTCTAACTTTGATAAGCTTAATTGTCTAGATTTCGGTCTCACTTTGGACTTCGCTTTCCCTTTCGGAGATCGTAATACAATTTTCGGAGACTTAGATAGTCTTTGTATACTATGTCTCAAACTAACTGAAAGCGATTTATTTTTCTTCTTTATCGATGTCGAGACTCGAGGCGAATCTCCTACTCGCGACATTTCGGTGGAATTTCTTATCTTACCGTTGCCTACTCGTGATTTTTTATGCAAATCGGTATTTTTATGAGCTGAATCTTCACGCGACGAGTTTGGTGATTCCATGGTCAGAGATAATTTTCTTGGAGTCTTTGATAATTGTTCAGCAGTAGAGGAATGTCTTTTGGGAGATGACAGATACTTTGGAGATTTCTTAGGTGTTTTGGTAGATCTACGTGGTGTACGTGCAACTGCAATCCGACTATTGGTTTGCTTGGATCCCAATGAATGCTGGCCATCAAGAAATGTATTTGTAACTACCGGTTTTTCAGGTGTTTTAATTACATTTGAATGTTCCTGCTGTTTCTGTTCTTTAGTCACCCTTGACTTTCTTTCTGTGCATATGCTGTTGTTTTTAATCAATGTGTCTGTGTCAAGTTTCGAAGATATATTTTGTGATTCCAGTGTCAAGTTAGGTATAGTCACTTTCTTTTTGTTTTTTCGACTCACTGATTTTGTATTAACAGAATCATCCAGTGGCTGAGTCGCAAGATATAATTTTTCTTGTTTGGATCTTGTATTGATTCGTGTTTGTCGCTCATATTCTGAAAATCAAAATTATTTCACTAGTGTAACTGGTATATGTTACAATTCCAAATACTTTTTTGGTAAGTTCTATAAAGTATGAAGTAATAGAGAAAGAACAAAAACTGTATGAAGATAAAAGTTACAGTTGATAAATAACAAGAAATACAATCGTATATTTCATATTTCCTATAATGAAATACAATTGAGAATAACGATAGAATAAGCTAAACTTATAATGGCGTTTCTAGAAACGCTTCTGTAACGTTTGTATGATCGGTAAAATGCTAACCCCGTACGTACGTACCGCGACTTATTTTCTTTGGAGACATTTTATTCGTTACAGTGCTTTATAAATTACGTAGTACTCGTTAAAAACAACGATTACGGTTAATAAGGACGTCGTAGTGCCGTGCTTTCGGTAGATTTGTGCGCGAAGAATACAAACGTCTTTGGTGTTTGGCGGTTAAGAGAACTCAGTAACAATTATTGGCGGCATGGGAGTGCTTGGAGGGGATTGGTGACAAGTAGGATGTCGATTTGTCGATGTTACCCCGAATAGGGACAGTAGTATAGGGAATACTAGTAGAACGAGCAAACGATTAAAGGGACTAGATACCTTTTCCTAGGATTTCTCGAGCTCTCTTCCGTATATGAAGTGAAATTTTCAACCTTTTTGCGGTTGTAATTGCCTGTAAGAATATATGTAACGGCAAATGGATAACATAGTTTATTCATAGGGCATGCATTGGTGCATCGCGGATTGTGCGTGATGTATGTGAGACAACTTATACATCAATATAAGATCATAATATGCACGTATAATATACTAAATATGGTAAGAGAATCCCACGATATAATTCGATTGTAGGCGTTAGACTGTAGGCGGTATGTATGTCCAACTATTTCAAATACGTGGACACAAGTTTCAAAAGCGATTTCTTAGATCATCTACCGGATGGTTTAGGATGGTTAATGTACGAATGCCGCGGAACACCACGGAATGATATCGTAACGATAAATTTACAAAAATGTGAGTATTTTACGACTACGTGACAAACAAGACAGTAATTATTCTTTGAACGTTTAATTGCGCTTCTCACTTGTTGAAATTGATGTGATACATGTGTTAAGATAGTTTCTAAAATCCCAATGAAAGCCAAAATCATTTCTTCATTTGTATTGAGACAATTTTAAACATTTCTTAGGCATACGAGTATTCTCATCAAAATATTCCTTGTTCTTCTTGATTTGTCATCGATTTTGGGAGACGATTATTATGAAATCCTTGGTGTGAGCAGAACAGCAGATCAGAAGGAAATTAGGAGAGCTTTCAAGAAGCTAGCGGTCATTGAGCATCCGGATAAAAACAATGTACGTATGATTAATTCTTTGATATAATACAGCTTTATCCACTTGTATTTATCCCAATATTTTAAATAATACTATGAAATTATAGGAAAGTCCCGATGCTCAAGAGAAGTTTATTCGATTGACAAGGGCTTATGAGACATTAAAAGACCCAGCCTCCAGAAAAAGGTATGATATACATGGTGAAGAAGATCTCGAAATCAAAAGTAATAAGGGAACATATCACTCTTGGAGTTATTATGCGAATAACTTTGGAATTTATGATGATGACCCTAGAGTTGTTACCCTTGACGAAGATGATTATGGTAAGTCAAGTACTGTGTGTAAATCCATTGATTAGTAATCCACATAGATCTCATCTGTATTCCTTCTTTCAGTTGGAAGTGTTATTCATTCGGAGAAGGTATGGCTAGTGAATTTTTACTCACCAATGTGCATTCACTGTCACCATATAGCACCGATTTGGAAACAGATCGCAGAGGATCTGGAAGGAGTAGCGAGAATCGGTGCTGTAAATTGCGAAGACGAGTGGCAGCTCTGCCGTCAAGCCGGAATAAGATCCTATCCCACGTTATTGCATTTTCCAAAGGTGCGTGAAATGCATCACAGTTATAATCGTGTAACGGTTCTGACTGCTTTCTACGTTACAGAATTCCAAGCATGGTATACCATATACTGGGGAGAAAACGTACTCTGCGATTGTCAATTTTATTTTATCCAAACTGGAGGTAGATATCCTTGAAATAAAAATGCCTCTAGGGAAACTTATTTCGCGTGGGAGAGAAAGGACGAATCGGCCGATTTTGATATTCGTGTGTGGAGCGGGACGTAGTTGTCTGACGTATCGTGACCGACAGAAAGTCGCGGCATTATTTGTAAATATCTAATTTTCCGCATTATGAAAGCATCATTGTAATTATCGATGTCATGATTATTATGACATTGTAGGAGAATACAGTAGACGTGGGAGTATATGCCTGCAAGCAAGAAAAGTGCGACGACGCGATTTCCGATGATACCGGTGCTATCTACTTATTCCCATCTTCTACTAATAAATGGCAAGTTGTGCGTTTTGAGAATTTGGAAGAAGTTAATATTTTGATAGAGCGTGTACTGGAAGAGTTGCCGGAACCTCGAGACCTCAATGCTCAAGATTTTCATGTAAGTTTTCGAAAAATAATAGCAAAAGAACGATAACGAAATCAACGATTATTTGTTGCAGAACATTAGAAAACAATTAAAGAAGGGAGATACTGATTTTGGGTGGCTTATATGTTTCTATATCGGCCGAGCTACTGAATTAAATTTAATGCTAAAAAGACTGCCTGGTGTTATAAAAGCTGTAAAATTAGGTAACATTAAAAGTTCAGTTGAAACAATTCGTGATAAATTTAGAGCAATTTTCACTGATACATCGAAATTTTCAGGCAAAATTAATTGTGGCAGATATTCGGATGTTTGCGGAAGTTTAAATATAAACCGTTATCCAATGTGGGGTGTACTTAAACCAGGAGGAGCGTTCGAATTGAATCATGGGAAGAATACGATTAACGATATTATTAAATTCTCCGAAAATAGTATTAGGGCAAATAACGTTTGGGCATTGTCCGCGGAAGAAGTGTCCCGTATACTGGAAAAACGGAACGGTACGTTGAATGCTCCATTTACACGATGTCGGAAAGACAGCTACCAAACAATTAAACTTCGATAAATCGCAGGTAATGAACCCTGGTTTCTCAGCTGGTATGCTCCGTGTTGTCCCCCATGTATCCAATTTTTACGAGAGATTCGTAAAGCGTCATTGGAATTTGATAGATCCATAGTTCGATTCGGCACAATTGACTGTACAGTGCACTCAAGTATTTGTCAACGAAACAATGTACAATCGTATCCGACTGCGGAGCTTCTAAACGGTACCAATATATACAAATTCTCGGTACAGAAGACAGCCAGCAACATTGTTCAGTTCGTGAACGAGGCGAGGAATCCATCTGGTAAAGATTGTTAAACTTTTTTCAACTTTTATCGTTTGGTATTTGAAGAAGTTTTTAATATCCTATGATTTATATTAGTCGAACGACTGACTGCTAAAAATTACGATCGAATCAGTCACCGGAAAGGCAAATTTACCTGGCTGGTCGAATACTTCGCACCATGGTGCGGTCCTTGTCAGCGACTAGCGCCAGAATGGATAGCAGTCGCAAAATCTCTCAAACTTTTACCTTTCGTAAAAGTTGCAAATGTGGACTGCGAAATGGAATCGAACCTTTGCAGATCGCAGGGTATACGTAGTTATCCCACGATCAGAATGTACTCCAGTGAGAATGAAGACTTGGGTTCGTTTACCCCCTACAATGGACAGCGTGATTCTATATCGATTCTAACATGGGTCGCACAGTATTTTCCGCGAAAAGTGCGGGATATAGATCCGTACCATTTGCTAAACGAAGTGTTGGTAGATAACAAATTATGGATCATTGATTTCTTTGCTCCGTGGTGCGAACACTGTCGAAGATTAAAGCCTGAATTCGCGATCGTCGCTCAGGTACTTTTCTGCAGGGCATTATTCGTTTCATTTTAATATACACGTAGCAGAAACGAATTAAACATTTTTGGATTTCAGCTGATGAAGAAATCAATACAGTTTGGACAGTTCAACTGCGACATGTACGTGTCAGAATGTGCACGGGTCGGTATAAGAGCGTATCCGACATTAATAGCGTATCACCCTCGACACAACGGAAAACAAATTAGCGCTGGCTTTGTGATCAATGGTACATCGGTGGAATCGATAAAGCGCAGCATTTTAGACTTTAGTTCGCGATTCAGTCATGACGAGTTGTAACAATACTTTTTTTTATACACAATACGTACCTGTACCAACCGTTAATCTTATGCAGTGTATATAGGATATACATATACATATAAATCTTCACATAGAAGAGATAGGAACAATTTGTATCAGTTGAATGTCCCTGTAAGACTACATTAATACAGAAATAACCGACATTACTTTCACTGCCTTAATGTTAAACGAACGCGTTTATTAAAGTTCCTACGTGAACGAAACAAGTTCAAGAAATAATACTCGATCTAATTTTTTTTATAGACTTTTTCCTAGGTTTTTATACATTAAATATTGGTAATGGATTAGTAGATAGAAGGAAAACGGAACAAAACGAAAGATTGTAACATCACACGTATATCTTATTAAATCTTAGGTATACCGTTGTACGTGAATTCGGCTAGCCATGTCTGTACTACGATGTATTTTATACCGAATAAATTAAACATCGAAACAATTAGGTCTGAAATCTTAATTTGTTCATTTATGAGTCTTTTCCCTTCTCTGTTTGACGTTTTTTAACATCACTTTTTACTCGACCGTGTCGAAATGAACGATGCTGTACAGCGCTGCAATTGCTGCATTTTCTGAACAAACTGGGTCGAAACGAACACTCTACACTTTATATTTCAGTAATGTGACACATACTTATGTAGGTATTTACATAAAATGGTTTTTAACACGCATTGCAGATCCGTGTGCGGTATTATTAACTAGAACATTCAGTGATGTAGTGTTTAATATTAAATGCAACAATTCTTTACATATACGACAAAATTTTATAAATATTTTGTCTCTCAAAATAATTTATTAAGATTGCATAATGACGTTGTGCATAAGCCAGACTTATTATGATCGTACACAAATGATATTCGAAAAATAGTTTAGATCCGCAAGTTGCTCGTTACTTCGGTGGTTTATCGTTTTCAAAAGTACAAAAAGAATTTGGAGTAGGAATATACTTTCTGGTAGATATCACATAAATGCGCATTATGCGAAGGCAGTGCTTGTAGAATGCGATGCGATTCGACGCTAAGTATTCAATTTTCTTTACCGTGATACAACGGGTTCTTCAAGATATCTGTCTGTAAAAGTATTCTTTCGTCTTTCTTCCAACCGTTTTACTTTTTTATGCGTCATATCATTGTCTTTCTGTGGGCACGTATGTGCTATCGAGAAACGGTACGGATTATTTTTCAATTATAATCGCCGCTTTGTAACGTTACGTTTAGTTCCGATAAAAGAAAATCTTTGATAAATAAAGGGACAATATTTTGTATTTCATACTTCAGAACTATTCTGAATATGTTCGTATTTCGATTACGTTTAGCTACTAATTTTTGCTAAACGTTCCGTTCTGGTTATAGCGTTTTCTTGATTTTCTTTTATGCATGTACGTGGTCAACTCGCTCATGCAAACTATTCCGAAAACAATTCGTTTCTCGTTTCTCATGTATATTGTGATTAGTTTTTATAATCTTTTGCACATACATTTCTCAAATAAAGAATGTTGCGCCTTTGAAGAAGGATACTAATTAAATAATAATATGATGATAATAAAATAATAATAATAATAATAATAATAATAATATTTGTAATAATTTGGTTCGTATCAAGCAAATATATTATATACATTATGCTACGTATCCACTGACCGTATTAATCATCGTTCCCGTATATATAATGTGTCTCTGTGTGTGTATGTTTGTACTGTAGACAGTAACTGCGCCAAGAGATAGTCACAGCGTAAAAATAAGTTAAAAATGAATTGAAAAATTGTTCGTACTTATCGAAGTTATCAATGATCGTCAGTCAGTACCGAGTAATTCATGTTTCAAATATATTTGAAATTTTTAGGAATTCAAGAATTCAACTTGTCGATGTCCAGGAATAATCGATAATATTTGACATACGGTACGTAAAAAGAAACAGCCTTGGTCGTTTGCGATGTTCCTTCAAGAAATGACGTCCGGTAGTGAATGACAAATATGTACTTGAAAATTGGGTGAATCGAGAAATTCAAGCACATTCACGAGTGTAGAGAGGCGACTTACGTATAATAACATATACGTAACGACGGATTGGCATTAGTCGCACAATTCATTTATATACTTCCACCGAGTTTATATGTCTCGTTTCGAGGGTGGTATCAAGTGATCCGGAAGATCCGCCGGGAGATCGTAGCCCTCCAGTTTTACATTAATTAAATGCATAGCTAGAGCGAATTCATCGGAATCCAAAAATCCATCTTTATCAATGTCGGACAGTTTCCAAATCTTTCCCAGTACACTGTTCGGTAGTTTAGATTTTACCATTTCGGATTTAGCCGCTGCGGAATCACGTTAACAATAGTATTATTAATTCCGTAAAGTTAAGTATTGTATATATAGAATTTTAAACTTACCAGCGCCCGTGATTTTTCCGTCCGATGGCCCCAGCGAGTCGAATGTCGCGTCGTATTTGTATCTCTCTTTGTTGACGATCCACTCAGGTTCACCGGCACCAGCATCGATTCCTTCGCCCCGTTTGTAGCCGAACGGACTGACTTGATCCTCGACACCTTCGAATGCACCGCCTATTGTATTAAAATGTATCCCGTTTAACGCACTGATTTTTACGATTCCCACAGATTTTTACGAAAATTCATAAATAAAAATACGCGACAAGGGAAAAGGAAACAAATACTAAAGTAGTGGACGAGCTATCTCTACGCGTTTGATCATTAACTATTATACAAATATAGGAGTGATTTGAAAAACCAACACTGAACCATCATATTTTTGTTGGTACTTTCGATAACTCGGAACGCACCTTTGATAAGGGGTTCAGATGCGTTGCCATGTTCTTCGTGTGGTATCATTGCCATAAGTTTTGCTATATCCTCGGCAAGCATTTTGTCCACTACCTCTAATAGCTTAGGCTTTATCGAGTTGAACTTGGTAAAATCATGATGCGCCAGACCCTCTTGCATCTTTTTCAAGTCCGGAAAATCACCAGGCGAGATTTGTTGTTCCCTCTGTATCTGATCGTAAATCTGGCCCAGATTTTTTATCAGCTCTTTCTTTTTCGTGTCTTTGCCGAATACGCTTGGCATGTCTTTTCTTAATGCGCTGATTATATAAGCGTGTACCTATAAATCAATCGGAGTTCGTGCAGTACGTCGTTAAAAAGATATAGCGAAATCATTATCGATCGATGGGTATAGATAAATACTGCAAATACTTGTACCATATTCGAGTTAACTTACTTTCGCTAATCGCGCTCGTTTAATCAAGTCGTTGAGTTTTCTAAGAGCCGCGTTTCTCGGTAAAGATTGCATGTCTCTGAACAAATCCTGCTCTTCGTCCTCGAACAATCTGACGAAATAGAACAAAATTATGTTACAATCATACGTAGATGATATATAAGTTATGTAAATATATGTCTTACCTTTTGTTCACATCATATCTCAAAGGTTGATCCCAAAACGAACCAATGTATACCCTAGCCACTTCTGGAGTCTGCAAAACCTTTCCTAAAGACCACATCAATGCTCCGTACACTCTCATCAGTTGTTGATGATCTATCATGTCTGCCTTATTGAGAACAATTCTAATTTTATCGTCGTGACCCCGTAGAGCTTCTATAGACCTCCTAAATTCATCTGAAATGTCAAGCTTATGTGCATCGAATAGTAGTATGATTCTATCCACTCTTTCAGCAAACCATTCGAGGACACCAGTGAAGTCGTAGCCTCTGTCTACCTGTAAGAACCAACAACAACGTTTCTTTCTAAGATTATAACAAGGAAAACATTACAAGTGGTACAATGCCTACCCTTTGTTTTTCACCAGACAGTATACCCGGTGTATCGACAATGGATATTCCTTTCAGAACGGGTGATGCTACTGTGGAGCATTGAAATCTATTCAGGAACGCGTTACCAAATTTGGAAAGGGGACGGAATTGTTTGTTAGGATCAACCACCAGAGCATTGCCAGGGATGACACCTTCTTTCTCATCATACATGACTGCTATGAACCGATCGGTGGTTGGCTCTGGCCCAATTCTTATTCCAGGAAAGTCTCGCTCCAGCAAGTATTTAATAAATGTGGTTTTGCCAGTGGAGTACTGACCCACTAGCAAGATCATCGGTTTAGCATCGAAATCTGGATCGTCCAGCTGTGGTGAATGGAAGTCATGGAACTGATAGTGTTGTTCCAGAGGAAGAAGTTTCGATCTGTATATCTTCTTGAGGCCTTCGGTGACATTTTCGAACAGGTCCTGCCTACCGTTATCGTCGCGACCCAACCAACTAAACATATCTTTTTACGATTCGTAGCTCTCGTACCTGCGAACACAAATTGCTTATGGTTTTTCTGCTATTTCTATCCGTAATGGAACACGCGTTCAAGATACTGACAGACGAATCGGAGTGACAAGTTACTGTTCGTCGAAACCGGTTAAATTTTAGGGTAATCGTTCGCCGAGAAAAAGATATTTCGATCGCTTGGCTCTCGAATGTCTAACAAACATTTCGAAATCGAATAGAAAAATATATACAGTGAAATTTGGAAGGTCAAAGTCAATAGGAACTAACCTCTTTTCACGAGTCTGGCGGATAAGCATAAGTAGAACGATGGGCGCGATCAGACAGCAGTTAAGCTGATTGTGAGTCAGCCACTATTCAACGTTCTATGCAACGCAAGTGACAGCGCGTGTAACGCGCTGTTGTTGACAGTGAATGATGCAACACAGATAATATCGGATAACACCGAGAAACACCTTAATGAAAGTTCGACCGATTCGCGATCACCGATCCGCGATACTTTACTATAGTTTACTCCAGTTTATTCCTACGGTCTATCGCGTATAGCGATGGTAAAACGAATCCGGGACGAAACAGATATCAGGACGGGTGTTGTTATCAGAAAAATTGAAAATATTTCAAAATAAATTTCGTACTGTCAGGTATTAAATCGACGCGTAAACTGATAAATAAGAAGATTTTTAATAAAATGCTACTTGAATAGACGCTACTCGTTCTATTAACATGGAATTAAATCGAAGATTAACATGGAATAAATAGTTTCTTAAATCGAAGAAAAATTAGTGCAGAACGGTTCTCCAGGTACAAACGTCAAAAATATCAATGATACGCACGTAACGCACACAACGCTCGGTCCAGCAGAATTTCTTTGCTATTTAGATGAAACGAAAGTTCCAAATAACTTCACGCACGACCAAAGTTTCGAGCCAGAATCCAAGCCCGTCGGGATCAGTCGGGTGATTAGGATTGAAGCACGGATCTACATACGTCGAGTCCGAACGCGAGTCACTATCGCTCGCTATCGCTCACTGTCCCTCACTATCACCGCGAGCTGCAGCGAGCCGTGTCAGTCAAAAGTTGATGAGAAGATCGATGCGAATAGCCAGTAGTAGAAGATACGCGAATTACTTTATCGCGCCTTCTCGCGACTCGCGTTAAAAAAACCAATAAGAGAGCGATACAACGATTACCCTTATTAACGCGTCGCCTGTGCCCAAGTTTCCGTTCAGCACGCTACACGGTCATCGATACGTTTCGATAAAATATTTCACGCGTTACGCGTCGCAGGATGCTCGACTTTGGATTCAGGTTCGAGCGTTCTCCGAAACGTTATCGTCGTCGAACATTGGCTGGTAATCGTTTATTTTCGTCGACGCGTAAGTCAATATCTCCCGCGTGTCGTTAGAATCGATGCATACGTCGGAACGAGTGGTTCGTTAAAAGTAGCATCTTGTTAGATGTATCCAGTTTCTTTACGACACGTAAGACACGTACGGCGAATCATCCGGGACGGCTAATCGTTCGCACATCCTCCGGGTATATTTGAATTCAGCGGAAAGCCTGCCCGCAATAATCGTTCTCGCGTATTGCGTAACGACATGCAAAACATTCAGTGTCATTTGTTGCGTAAGCAACGCGGACACATCCTGGTTAAACGATTTTGTGCCAATTTAGTAATCTTAACTAGCTTCGCTCGAATTAGAATTGATTCGTACAGTAGCGAGCTAACGCTGCACGTGCATCGCGAACAATACATATATCGTACGTGTGGCTAAACGTGGCTCTTTTTCGTACCGGATAACGGATACGTGGTGATACGTGGTCATAAGTGATCGTACATGGTCATAAGGTGGTTATAGGTGGTTATAGGCGGTCATAGTTGAAGTAACGTTAGCTGGCAACGAACACAGAATAATTTCGATATTACTGCCGAATGCTATACTTGTCGCGCTCGACGCACGCTCCGTGCTGTAGCAATGATATCAACGTAAATTTCTGCTGACATATACATTTAATGTATTTCAATTACCACGGTAGTTTCGAGCACGCGTTTCCAGCTGTTATATTTTTCCATTTGGATTAGAATCTACCCTAGTGTTCGTTAAAAAAATTACATATTAATAATAGATCTAGGATTTGGCATAGTCGAGACGGTACACATCAAATATTACAAATGGTATGATCTATAAGGAGCATTCATCGTTCCAATTGTCGGGTATGACGTTTTTCCATAGATCTCTCAAGTTACTCAATAGACAAGGTGTAGCACAGTTCGGTATTGTCATGGGATGCGCCGCAACTGTTTCCGTGCTGTTCAAGTATAATACCTGCGAACGGGAAATACGGAACATCGTCATTAAAGTACATAAATCGTGTGCATAGAATGGTGCGCGGTCAAGGTAGATACTCGGCAATCGTTTAAATTCCAATCGAAAACGTCACCTTCACTTCCAAGTCGTTTCCAGGCTGGAACGTATGTAACTCGAAGATTAGCGTAGCTCCGTAATCGGGCTTAAGATACTCGTTCGTGAAACCCATGGTTCTTAACAAATTGACGAGAGTTATATCGTGCGCGGAATACAGATACGCCTTTTTCTCATTGCTACCGTTTTCAACGCCGTTCATGTGTTCCATGATTTGTTTCAGCAGAGGTCCTGGATAGAGGGATAAAATGAATAATGGATCATCGAGCGTTATCGTCTGTCGATCGTTCGCGTAAAAGTACCTCCGCGAAGACGTCGTTGCAACTCGTTGCTTGTAAAGATAGCCAAACTTTTCGCGGAGATCTCTCGCATCTCTTCATTGTAGAAGTTCTTTGTCCATTCGGGTAATTTCAGACCATGTTGCTCCTCGATTTCGAGGGTATTATACAAGAATTCTACGTCCGTAATAGTGGCGATAGTTTGTCCGGTATGGGCGGACAGTTGTTCGTAATATTTGCTTAATCGTGGTCCCGATTTTATGGATTCGTTTCTGTAAGCTTCTTTCAGAGCTTCCTCTAATCGTGGACAGGGTACCTTTACCACGATCACCTACAATCAGGGCAAGTGACTTTAGACCAGAGTCCACGGTGCAAAGAGCAAGCGGGCACGTACCTGATCAAGATGTCTAGGAGTGGAATGAACGGGGACCGGTCTCCAAGCTAAACCGGGAAGAAACATTTCATCGGGACTTGGAGGGTACAAGCCGGCCAGCAAACTTCCCGCAGACATTATACATCGATCCGCGTAGCTGCTCTGCACGAGGGCACGTTTACTGTCGTAAACGCTACCGATTATCGAACCGTATTCTTTACGGATCCATTGACCCACTTTGTACATCTGTAGCATCCCAGTCTGCAAGCAGTATCGTTTAGATATTCGTAGGTCTATTTAAATACATTCTTTATTTATATCGAAAAATTATCGAATGATTTATCGGAACCTTGGTCAAAGCTCCCCAACCACCCGGCCAGTTATAGTCTCGATAAGGATCCTTTACATAAGTTTCCGTAGGAGTCCGATCTCCGTGTCGAAAAACCTGCAATTAGTTCAGTGAAGTACATGTAACGGTAATTCACCGCCATTGTACTTGATCATCGGTGCGAGATCTATCGACAGGTGGTACGGTTACCTCTACTTACGAATAGTACTTGCCGCATCGATGCATCGTTCGCGATCGTATTAGGCACGCTGCCCGCGAAGGCAGCGTACGCGAAAAATACCGTACCGATCACTATACCCAGCATCACTACTGCCACACGAATGCCGATCTTACGACCGCGACAGTCACGCTGGATCCGGTCGCTGGTCGATCGAGCCATGTATCTAATCGAAGAGAATACCTTATCTCTCGGATATCACGGGCAAGTCCAAAAACTCGATCGTCGTAAACATTCGGCATGCATGTACCGTTCACGCAGTATTCCGCGCTTGAGAATTTCGTATCGATCGAACGATTGCCGCATACCGCGTAGCCTTCGATCGTTCGTCACCGACACTGCCTTCTTCTTCTTCTTTCTCTTCTTCTTGTAATCTTAATTGCCTCCGAACAACACTTGTCGTTCTTCATATCTATGTATGTTTAACGAAGCTACTTAATTCTATAGAAATCTGTGACTACACAAAGGAACCATGGGCGAGTGGCGAGTCACGTGTCACAAGCCACGCGTCACGAGTCACGCGTCACGAGTGGAAGCCATGAAAATGATCTTATGAAAGGTGGGGCGTATCGCCCGACATTTTCTATACCCGTCGCGCTTCTCGACTCTCTTATCTTCCGTCGACTTTTACCGTGGAATCGTTGTTCCATGTCGTTTCGGTGTATAGTAACAGAGTTTCCTTTACGTCTCTGCATTTTGTATCGATTATACGCTGCTTCGAAGCATCGGAGCATCGTGATTTCAAACGTTCGCCAATTGCGTAATCGTTGCTCCATGCTCGTCCGTCTTCGTCTTACGACGATCGCGTTTGTTTGAAGCATTTTCGAAATATTTTGCCATCATAGAGACTACATAGAGAGATAAATGAAAGACGAGTATGCCGGTAAATCGAAGTAGGTAACGTTTTATTTACGATCAGTTGTACTATAGGCAGAGTCGTATCCTAATACCGCAGACGACGCGTGCGAGTAAACAGGACATGCGCTACGGTTTCCTGTGCCACGAGACATTCTTTATATTCGATTATTCTTATCCAGCTTTTTTGTGTTCTTTAATCTATCATTTCAAACACTCGGTAATTTAAATTCATACGTCTACGATACAGAATTATATGGAAGCTGTATAAATCTATATTCATCTGACAAAAGAACTGAAATGTTATTAGTACACACAAAGTATACTTATATCTCGATGCTGCTATTTAATGTGAATTCTAGCGGGAAGCTGGTACCGTTGAGCGTGACACAAAAGTTTGTCCAGGATGTGCTGTCTACTCTAATACGTCGTCTAATACATAATAAACGAGACAAGGCGCTGCTTTATTCTCCCTTTTTTCGAAACGAATCGTTTCGTCTATGCATCGAGTACATACGTTTTCCATGCACTCGTGGCAGGTGAATCGCAAGTTCATAGGTCATACGGTGGTTCGAGTTGAAAATTGGCTCGTATTTGCAACGACATACATATACGGGCACGTATGCGAGTACGTATAGAGATAGTAATCGAGGATAAACGATTAGCGTAGACGTACCAACGATACGTTAATTGAACGCGTGCTCTCGGTGACAATTGAATCGTGTGAAAAGGAAACAGGAGTATGCGGTATGCGGTTTCGCGATGTTACGTTGCTGTTCTTTTTCGATCTTTCGTTAGCGGTTCATGTTTATCTGCGGCGGCTAACGGAAACGGTAATAGCCGCGACACGTTAACGCCGCGACGATTATGAAAAAAACACTGCTCTACTCGATAAAAATATCAAGTAACAAGAATAGAAGAGTGTTCACTGAAACAGCAAAGTACCGTTCGCGTCGAACTTAATCGTTGCTGATACCGCAACGAATATTTACAAGAATAGTTGTTGCTGTTCTTTCGGTAGGACTTTATTTATTTGATGCGTTTATGGACTAGAATACGTTGACTAGAATCTAGCACGTGGGAGGATGAAAAAACAACTACGAAATGAAAAATATTAGACATTAGAAACAAGTCGGGTGTGTAGAACAGGGACAAGTGTTTTCACGCAACCCCTTAAACTAGACTTCCCCGTGTACATACATGCGTAGACAGCGATGCGTAATATGTAAGGACGTAACGTGCGAGCTATTAGTCTGGCTGCAGATTAAAAAGTGCGAACGCGTACACACCTACGACTCAGGCTAATCGAAATAACAAATTGTCGAATATTACGAATCACGTGGCGCGACTTGGGAAGAATTTCAATTGTATTTAGAAAGAAGCAAAGTCTCGTTGGCTAGGATCCACGTAGACCTAGATCCTTGGTGTATTATGGAAGGCTAGGATTGAATTTATGGTTGCTCGGAACGGCGTCGTCGGCCAGGACCACCTGCGTAGTTCGCGGCCGCCAAACCCATCAGATGTTTTGCCGCCTGCGATCCGCTGAATCCACGACTTAATCCCAGGTCCAATCCGCGTTTGCTACTGCGAAACCATCGATCCATTTATGTATCCATCATCTATTACACGTTACGTCTAGTCACCGCTACCGATTCTACTCACTTTTCCAACTCCGGATTCCGCATAATCTTATGACTGAGTGTAGCGATAATCTCCATCAACGACGGATCTTCTTCGTCGAATTGGTTCCAGTAAATCTGCTGCCTAAAGGTACGTAAGATCCGTGTAAGTCGTATATGCAATCGTACATGCAAAGCGTGCTAATGTTCGCCGATAGAATAGCTCGAGATGCGAGCCGATATGCGACGGGACCAGATGCGTTTCTTTCAATTAGCAATGTTCCGTCGCATTGCTTTCAGTAATTCCGTTCTCCCCTATTTTCATTTTAAACACGGGAAATTAGACGCTCGAACGCGAATTCGTTCGTAACCGCGTCTTTATACCGCCGTTACGGAATCCAGCGAGGATAAAACGCGATTTAGTCGCGGCGAATAAACGCGAGGAACGGAACGTGTGAAAGTAAGGGTGGACGTAAACGTAATGTCGGACTTACGGCGCAGCATCCGCGACGTGACTGGATGTTGCAAAAATGACAACGACTGCCAAAACCGCGCACATCGCTACCACGATTCGTTGCTGCATCTTTTAACCTGGAAAAGATAAATGGTTGGATGATATATTTTAGAAATAAAAATCCATCGGTGTCCCGTTCGGTGTTTGTCGCGAAGAAAGGATAAGTAATGGAAAGTCGGTGAAAAAGAGGGGAGAATCTTTTAACGATTGTTTTTCCAAATCCACCCCGTTGATATTAGGATCAAGAAGCGTGTATGTGGAACATGAAAAATCATGCTTCTCGGGATGTTACAAGAGAGGGGAAGAGAAGACACGACGAACGAAACTGAGGAGGAGACAATGATCCTTGTTCCTGAAGAGCGGGAGATGGCGAAAAGTTGGTCCATTCAAGGAAGTCGGCTAACAAACTATTCAGCCTGCGATCTGAGAGGAGGCTCTATACACGTCTCTGTGTATGTCTGTACATACTTGTATATGGACTTGTATGTGACTGTCGCGGAGAGATAGTTTCGGTCAAGTTTATGTCTTCTGCCTATCTAGATGTAGCCTCAATTCTTACCAGTCGTTTACATCGATGGCTTCGTTGGAACCTCCTTCCCTTCCGATTTTCCTTCCGATTCTCCTATCGTACGAGCGAGAGACGGCCCTTCGCGCGAGACGTTTTCTATCAACGAACAGTATGAAAGTTCTTGCATAACTGTATAAAATTATCAACAAATTATCGCGATGCTTTCCAGTTTCTCTCGGTATCCGACACTCGTTCAATTAGCATTTTATTGCGAGGCAATCACGAGCCGCTTTGAGCGTGCCGATTCGCCGTACGATAGGATAATTGGATTCGTCGCTCTCGATAATTGATGTCCACGCGAGATACGTCCGTCCACGCGTTTGCTTTGAACTTGTTAAAGATGACGCGAATCTCGATTACTTTCACCGTTCTTTAGCGAGTGGTCTACTCGCTCGTTTTAAAACCGGTCTCACCGTCGCGACGGTTTCGTGCCACGACGAAATGGAAACGATAAAACGGCCGCTTCGTTGCCCGTCGGAAACGAGAGAAGAGGGTTTCGTCGACGGTTGAAAAATTACAAACTTCGTTTTTCCACTTTCCAGTTGTAACGATTCCATTAGATAGTTACGAATCTCCTCTTCGTAGCAATTGATTTGCTTCGACTGGAAGTGACTCGTATAACTTGTACACTCGTCCAGTCCTCTGTGCTAATGGATTAACATCACGGAAATGGTTCTGACCACATTTTCACCTCTTTTTCTCCGCGTCCGAGCCTTCATTTCCTATCTGACCGTACCAGGCGAATTTCCGAAAAACGACCAGTCTCTGTAACGTCCAACAAACGTTTGGTCTACCTTTGCCAAACTTTGTTGCGGGCATGCTATTTACGGACATACTCGGCGATATTCTCCACGGTCCACGTATCCGGCGGGTGTCTTAAGGGTTGTTTCCGCACATAGTTGCGGCTACGCGAAACGCGAATACAGGGATCCGATAATTCGAATCTAAATTGAAAACTGGCTAAGGTAAAGACGGTTCGGCTGAAAGAGATCCTCGTAACCAACAGCTTATCGGAAAGACGATGCATGTCCGACCAGTCGGAAATCTCATCTCGAAACGTGCAACCTATCAAACAGTACTCGGTGTGGAGGAGACTAGTTAGTTCCAACGGCCTCTATCGCTTTGTACTTTACATTCCGCTGCCAGTTTTCCGTTTTCTATTTCCTTGCCACCTGCTGCACGCTATTCCATCCTCGTTTCTTTGTATCTCGGCAAACTCGAAGAGCGAACGGACGAGGGAAATTTTCTTACCAATAAGATATCGCTCACCGCTTGGGCGTAATCCAGATTCGGAATTCTTGGTTCGCGCTGGGTACGCGGTATTGCCTATCGCGAGGGTGGCCGACTAAAACAACAAACGACGCGCAAACGAGAATTTTCGTGCCAAGTTTTCAAAGTGCGAAGGAATTTCTACTTTCCGCTTTGACGTCGTAAAGGTATCCGCACTCCTTTGAACCGTGGAAACTGCGCTCTGCTTGCGCATTCATCCGACATGGCTACAAACTATTTCAAAATTGAACATCGCGCTTTATTTTCCTTCATCTCGGGCAAGGTGAATCGTTAAATGTGTCAGAATCTGTCCTCGTCTCTCTTGTTCCATCGTATCGTCGATTCCTTTTGTACTTTCCGTACACTTTTCTCCGGATAACTAAAAGTTGAACGAATCGCGAGCGAAGCAAGTTTTCGATTGCCAATCCACTATTCTACTCGTTCCAAGTGTTTTACTCGCGAGCAAAATAACAAGAGTAAACAAAAAAATCTGTACGAGTTAACGGGTAAACGCGAAGCTGGGTAATCGTTAGTTGGCGGTGTACATACTCGGTTTCTTCGAGGAAATACGTGTACATACGGAAACGAGTTTACTTCGTTACACGGAGACTGCTTTATCTTTTCGATCGAGAAGATAAAGCGGCGGCCTACGTGTTTCTATACCGTCGACTTTTACCCATTGCGAACGATCCTCTTATCGCGTTGTGTTACATACTCTTTTGCGTGCTCTTAACCTACGTACAGGAAAGTTTATTTGCCAAGGGAAAGACTGGCGCGACAAGTGTAACGCGCTCGATTTATCTATAGCTCGCGGTAAAACCGTGCCATCAAACATACGCTTTAAAACATTGTTTTCACTTTGCGACACGGCGGAGTTTGTTCGACGTTTCAACGCGATTCCATTTGTTCCGCCTCCAGAGATATCCCGTAATATGGTTTACCTATAAATCGATGCCAGTTTTTCTAGTAACGTTGCGCCGCGGAATCGAGTCTTACGATCTAGCTAAATGTCTGCGCCAATACCGGGCTATACTACTGCCATCCTCCCCTCACGCGAAAATGCTATATCTAGTTGTTACGAGAATAAGAATCGGAAGAGAAATCAGATGAGAGGAACGCTATTCTAGTCAGCCTGTCGAAATAGGATTTTTCGACTTGAGACAGGTTTGCTGAATCGGTGGAAATTTTAAAAAGGTTCCCCTTCTCGAGCGAAATTATGTATCGTTTATTTTGCAAGTTGCGCGAGGTAGAAAGTTATCTCGACGGCCCCGTGGATCCATTAGAACACCATTCAGAGAAAATTCAAAATATGTTTTCCCCTCGAGTCTAGGTAAATTCGTTTTCAAATTCTAATCGTACCGGCAAACTTGCTACCGAAAAACCCTTTTTACTTTCCGCAATAAGCCACTCGTAGAGCGAGCGTATGCGTGTGAGGGAGAGCGAGAAAATGGGGGAGTGAGCGAGAGATTTCGGTATATCGCGAGTACAATTCTGCATCAATCATTTTTTCCCTTCTTTTTAATAAAACTGCATACAAGCGAAACACGCGTCTGCGGTATTTAACTGTTGCGTCGCAAACAGGTGCTACGGGCATTCCGGTAAATTGTTTTTGTCAGAATCGACAGCTTTTATTTCAAAATTTAATTCTTCGTTTATACAAATCCGTGGATGAAAATTTCCCGGATTGCACGGTGGCTCGATTTTCGGTAAAATTTTCCGACGTTATTCTAAAATTTCATTGCGAATTAAAAAGAAATGTGGAAACGGCGAATTCGTTGCAGTACTCCGGAGATTCGATGGGACGATTAAAAAGACGGTGATCCCGATAACATTCAGCGGGCCATATTTTAACGGCGCTCAATCTACGTACGTACATACATAGGAACTACATACACGACAGATTAAATGCAATGGTGAATCTCGCGTCCGATAATCATTGCAATGTCCAGTAATCGAATATTAATCGGACAGAAATTATCATAATGCGTGTAATTTACTAAGTTAGCACAACCGTGCGGAATCTCTCTATAATCTTTCTCTCTCTCGTCTGTAGTATTTCACGTTTAGATGTATGCCAAATATCGAAGCTACATACTTTACGTTTCAATTTTAAACGAAGGCTGATTATGTTCGAGTTTACATGCCGCTACGCTTTTCTTTCGCTCTTGGTAAATCGACTTCTGACCGGAAATATTAAAACGATCGTAAAACCGAAGAGTGCCGCACGATGTTCTACGATAAACGTTAGCAAGTTTCGTATCGTGCATAGACGCCTGACTCTGGCAGATAACTTCTCTACGCCATTGACGATATACCGAGAATAATTTCAGCGATGTTCTTTCAACGGTAAAACAATTGATGTGCATTTCGCGTTCGATACTCGTACTTTTCCACCGATTCTTCAACGTTTCACCAAGGTTTTACGACGAACGAGCGGACGGACGACGGAACGGAACTGCGAGATCTACGTATAGATAATTCGGTATACGTTACGACACTTTTACAACCCTTTTCGTTTCCCAAGGATGGAATATCGCGGAACGCAAGGATACTTGTCTCTTACATCTCGTTCGGTGGTTTCCCTTTGGATTTCAAGCAATGTTTCAAGTACGATCGGACCTTACCTCGATTGGAGACGTGCACGGAAGGACTCGCAAAGCCGTAGAGGACGTAGAGGTCCGGGAAGCTGGATCCTTAGACGGAGAATACAGATCTGCGATGCTGAACCCTCTCCCGCTGGTTTATATAAGCCCGCGACTTCATCCCCATCCCCACCCCCGTTACCTAAACATCCTCGTCCAATCGTGCGGATCCGTCTTCTACCCCTTGCGACCCTCCACAACCACCTACACGAGTGTCACGGGGACTCCACCGAACCGAATCTTTATCCACGATTACGAATTATCCACTGATTAACAGATTCCGCCAATTTCACCTGATCTATGCGGTAAACCTGTCGTATCAGTTTTGGTTCAGGTATTGAAAACAAGAAAGCCTAACGTTTTTTCAACCCTGACACCTGTCGTACAACCTGCTGCGCTATCCGCTTTCCACGGATCATACACGAGTGAAAAAGCATTAAAAACCTTCGAGTTTTCATTGTCTTACAAAATTTTGCTATTCTTTCGCAAGATATTTTTGCGCTTCGAAATGTCTAATGGAAACGTCGCAAGATGAGAAGAACGCAAATACGGAGTATTCGTTGCATTACCGAATGAAAGGAAAAATAAAAAGCGTCGCAGTTCTTCCGATTGCGTTACAGGTTATTACGTTACTTCATGTTCACCGGATTAATTATCGCCAAGTATATAATTACGATTCGAGAAGCGTATAATTTCAACGAGATTAGTGCTCGGCAGAAGGCACATCGGTCTGCAATAATATTGCAGGCGTAACGTGCGACGATAGGTTAATAAAATTAAGCGAGCCGAGCTGGACAAACGTTTTCCAACCAAGAGGAAAGGGTGGCGAAGAAACGGCTGGAAATGAAATCGAGGGAAAATACAGACTCGCTGGTAGTTAGTCACGTTTTGGTTCATCAATAATTTCCGACACGCATGGAAAGTCGTTTACTTGTTTGTCGTTTATTCCAATTTTCTTTCCGGCGTGGTTTCGTTAGTATGAGAAACCCAATCGAGATGAAATGTATGTACGTATCATCGCATGTATCTGCTTATTAAATCGCATTTGGTCGATTGAAACGGCTTTCGACTTTCGTCTTTCTTTCATGGACCTAAAACGAAGCAACAACAGCGCGATTCTTTTTTTCGAAGAGTCTTCTCTCTCCTCTCTCTAGAGAGTCTCTCACCGGTTTCTCCGACCAATCTGGAGAACTTCGGGAAGAGGAAAAGTCAACGGTAGCTATTATTTTTCGATCAGTCTCCCCCTGTTGATAGGCGCGTGTCTTTATTACTGTATAAATATATTATTATGGTAAACATTCTTCATCCTCGATTTCGATTTTTACCCGAGAGAAAAGAGCCACACGGGCTGAAATCGAACTTTCCAGTCTCGAGGAAAATTCGCTTCGAGGGGGTGGACGGTGTATCACAAACGGTCCGAGGGAAATGTGCGTGGAATTTTGACGGTGGTGGCGCGCGGTGGCCCGATCATTGCGTAAATACTCGTGATATATCGTGGAAGGATTCTAATTTCGAGCAGGGACCCCTCCATACGACAGTCATCGCTCTTTTTTCTTCCTTACACTTTTTCCTTTGTCTATTACTTACGTATGCTGTTTCTTCCGTCTCGCGACGTCAAGAATTGCGTTATTACCGTTTATCGCGGCGTCCCTTTTTCAAGACGCCGTCTTCCACCATTGTCGCCATGCAAATTACGTAATGGACCATTTTAATAATGTCTCTGAAACGGTAGTGGCCGCTCGAAACAAATAGCCATCGCGAGCATAACGCACTACAAACGACCGGATAAACTACGGATCTAAGCGCTTACGATCTACGATACCCTATACGCTATATCCTATATACGAGACGATATATATGAGCTTCGTTAATACGTATTGCGCTACTTTTATATCATGCCATTTCTAACTCGATTACCTCGACTTTACTTTATTCTTTCGCGAATCCACCAACAGCGGACGAAGAAAACACTGTCTATCTCTGTCTGTAGGAGCCTTAACGACTTCCGATTCCATAAATTAGTTTAAACGGTACCGCGTCAACCTCGGGAATCGATCGATTAACCGGTTATCCATTTATTCCTTGCCAATCGCAGCATTGCCGTCAACAGGTAGAAACGATTAGTACTTGTACGTAAAAGAAATTTTCTCCCTCGAATCGCGACCAATCGAAAAACAGAGAAATTTGTTACTTTTTATGGATGAAAGATATCAACGACATCGAGAGAAGACTGCTACGAAATTGTGAATCATCAGCCTAACGTGTACATTGCTAGATACGCACGTCTAGTTGATGCGACGGAAAGGAAAGGAGAAAAGCAGCGCGTTTGTCCGGCGTGGGCTGAATATCCGCGTCTTCCACCCTTTTTACGCGTACATACTTGTATGGAAGAAACGCCCTTCCGTTTGTCGTCCCTTCGTTAATGTCGGAACGATGTACAAGATTTCCTCTACTTGCTAATAGATAACGCACGTCCTCGTAATGCTTCCAAGGCGCAAGAAATGGACTGTTCTTGTTCGTTTTTTAATTTGGTCGACACCACGTCTGACACCCGATATACATACATACGCATAGATGTATACCCATAACTATAGCTTCATATGCGTTATAAACGTAACGGTATTCCCATCTTTATGAGATATTTGTCAAGGCATAAAGTAGAAATCAATCCAATACCCTTCGGCACGAAGGGAGGTTTGTTTTATTATTCCATTCTGCACTTATTGTTAGTAAAGCAATTGGTTCGTTTCAAGACAAACACGTTCCGCGTGATTTTCTTTGATTTTGGGAAGCAGATTTTAGACGGACTCGGTCTCGAATATGTTGTCTAGATATTGCGACAAAGTTAAGGCTATCGATAGCTTGGGACGGATGCGTCGACTTGGTTCGAAGCTTGTGGGAGCTTCCAGAAATGGTTCGGCAGGATATCCAGTACGCTTAACATTAGGGACGTAAAACTTTGCCACTCGCGTGCACGTTCCCGGTCTAGTCTCGTTCCCATGCGACAACCCTTCATTGGCCGCTATCTCTCTGATTCGCCATCGATTCGATTCGATTCGATTCCTTTCGGAATCGGCCACCACTCTCGGCAAAGTAGCTTCGCCCTAGCTTCTGGGATCGATTCACGGGAACGTATTCCCACCAGTCGAATATATGTATGTTTCATCGTAATGACGGAAACGTCATACAATTACGAACGAGAGTAAAAAAGTTAGCGGTGACAAAAAGTAGCTGAATCTTGGAAATGGAAGTGCTAAATACTTTATCGGTGAAATGCAAGGCTACTTTAGAAATAGTATAGTCAGAGAAGAGAGGTGTTAAACGGTGTTAAATGATTTTCCAAGGATCGAGGCAGCGAAGCAAAACTAATCGGTGAGAAATTTAGCCGGGTAGTATCCTTGCCGTATCGATCCGCCTGGATCCGCGTGGATCCGCGTGGGTCCGCCTCGATCCGCTTCGATCCGTGTTCGACTTGCTCGAAGTAACTATAATTTCTTTTTCGAAAGGATCTTCGCGTTACTTCGGTACGCATCCCTGCCTCGAGTAATTGGGATTTATCGTTTTTATACTCGATCGGTTGCACACACACGATGTGTGATAGGAACAAAATCGAGAAGGTGCGCATCTCGTAACCACCACCGATAAGTACTACCGCACCGAGTCTAGACCCAGCGAACCACGTAGATTCCAGTGGACGTATGCCTTTTAAAAATTACGATCCTTCCGCCCCGGATACCGTTAACCTTTTCAAATAATTCTCACCCTATACGCATGTAGGTCTGATCCACCAGAAATTCGTTATCCCTTGTCCCTTATCGACTAGCTAGGAACAATGAATTAATGGAATCGGGGAGCTTTCTACGAAAAACCACTCGCTAAAACTAAAACGTCGCTTCTTTTAATCGTTTTACGTGTGCCATGGGTAATGCGATAGTTCAAATGGACTTTCCTTCCTGGACTCTTAGTCGAGCCGTATTTACCATGATTTACCATTACACGTGATTGTTAAGCCCTCGCTTATCCTTTTCTATCTTCACCTATTTACTACCATCCTACTTGTATCTACTCTTTCTTCTCATCTTCTGCCCTAATGGCATCCGTATGATACCACTTCTAACAGCTATGGATAAACTTGCGACGTAAACGTCTCTCAGCTACTTGTTGCGATCACGAATCGAAAGGAAGAGAAATGTAAAAGGCTGTTCAATTTTCTACGCGTTGAAATGTCGAACCCTGTAAACGTCTGTGCTCTCGTCGGATTCATCGCGAGGTTTCGCAGTTCTTGTAGCAAGAAATTTCGACGGGAGAAAATATAGAACGCGTGGCTACACGGGAACAGGATGACGGAAGGTAAAACCACAGACGAGGTATTGGATAGACCAATCATCCCCATGCTTTTCGATGTCACTGGTTTGGAGGGCTCTAGGAGCCCTCTTACCATTTTAGTGTCACTCGCTACGTTACCATTTTCGGTTCGAATCTAGGATGTCCGTCGATTATTAGTAAGAATACGATATAGAAGTTATAGTTTATGCGTATTAATAATTGACCTTTGTACTGCGAAAGAACCAGTTTTTGCTTGCCATTTCCACAAATTTTTAGATATCGACCTGAATCTTTCACGGTCTTATTCGGCTTCGGATTCCGCGTCCAAAACGTCCGGGATCATTTAAATAGCTTAAAAATTACGGAAATGGCGAGCGATTTACGAAAATCGTGAAAAATCCTCAAATTCAGGCGGTTTTTTGAACGGCATTCGCTCAATTTTTGAGATAGCCGTCTGAAACTTGTACCATTGTTTTAGTTGGGAAATTTTACGCTAGATCAATGTATAATAGTTGTACTTTTCGAAAATTTCATTTTTCGCAAAAATCTGAAGGGGGTAGGTCAGGATTTTTTGCGATTTTCGTAAATCGCTTGCCATTTCCGTAATTTTTGAGCTATTAAAACGATCCGGGACGTTTTGGACGCGGAATCCGAAGCCAAATAAGCCAGTGAAAGAATCATTATGATATCTAAAAAATTACGGAAATGGCGAGTGATTTACGAAAATCGCAAAAAATCCTGACCTACCCCCTTCAGATTTTTGCGAAAAATGAAATTTTCGAAAAGTACAACTATTATATATTGATCTGGCGTAGAATTTCCTAACTAAAACAATGGTACAAGTTTCAGACCGCTATCTCAAAAATTGAGCGAATGCCGAACGAAAAACTGCTTCAGATTGATGAATTTTCGCGATTTTCGTAATTCATTCGTCATTTCTGTAATCTTTGAGCTATTCAAATGATCCAAGACGTTTTGGACGCGGAATCGGAAGCCGAATAAGACTGTGAAAGATTCAGGTCGATATCTAGAAATTTGTGGAAATGACGAAAGAATTACGAAAATCGCGACAATTCATCAATCTGAAGCAGTTTTTCGTTCGGCATTCGCTCAATTTTTGAGATAGCGATCTGAAACTTGTACCATTGTTTTAGTTAGGAAATTCTACGGCAGATCAATGTATAATAGTTGTACTTTTCGAAAATTTCATTTTTCGCAAAAATCTGAAGGGGGTAGGTCAGGATTTTTTGCGATTTTCGTAAATCGCTTGCCATTTCCGTAATTTTTGAGCTATTAAAACGATCCGGGGCGTTTTGGACGCGGAATCCGAAGCCAAATAAGCCAGTGAAAGAATCATTATGGTATCTAAAAAATTACGGAAATGGCAAACGAATTACGAAAATCGCAAAAAATCCTGACCTACCCCCTTCAGATTTTTGCGAAAAATGAAATTTGCGAAAAGTACAACTATTATATATTGATCTGGCGTAGAATTTCCTAACTAAAACAATGGTACAAGTTTCAGACCGCTATCTCAAAAGTTGAGCGAATGCCGAACGAAAAACTGCTTCAGATTGATGAATTTTCGCGATTTTCGTAATTCATTCGTCATTTCTGTAATCTTTGAGCTATTCAAATGATCCAAGACGTTTTGGACGCGGAATCCGATGCCGAATAAGACAGTGAAAGATTCAGCTCGATATCTAAAGATTTGCGGAAATGACAAAGGAATTACGAAAATCGCGAAAAATCGTCAAATTCAAACAGTTTTTTTAATACGCATTAATACGCATAAACTATAACTTCTATATTGTATTCTTACTAATAATCGACGGACATCCTAGATTCGAACCGAAAATGGTAACGTAGTGAGTGACACTAAAATGGCAATTGGTCTATCCAATACCTCGTCTGTGGTAAAACGATCGCGGTGGACAAGCAAGAAAGTGACTTTACCGATGGCTATAAAACATTCTCACGCCACAGACTCAGCCGATATATAGGATATCTCTCGTGCGCGATATGACGAATAAAGTATACGTAGAAAAGTAAGACTTTGTGGAGATTATTGGCTGGCAAAGCGTCGATACGTGTCACTTCTACGATAGCGCGGGTTCTATCGTTACCCTTCGAATCCATCGGTTTACGCGGCAAGGTTCTCGGGTAGTTTCGCTTGACCGTGACATTAATGGAAACAGTGTGCTAGCAGCAACGATCAACGAGGATAGACGCGATACCGAAAGCCGAGACTTTGTTGATTTCCAAGTTACATTTTCGATTTTACAGCAGTTTCGATGAGAGAATGTAAAAATAAAAGCCAACCGCAGCTTGCATGGAATTCCTTTCGAGTTTCTACTACGATCTTTTACCACCTTGACATCATTTTTCTCCTCCGGAGTTTGTGATGCCTTAGTTCTTAAAATATCTTGGTTAAAAAAGAACAGCTTCCTCGTAAGATATACGTGCGTACGTATTTACATTCAATTGGAAGCGTTCGGCGTGTTATCTTGACAATTTCGCTCGCGGAACGCGTAGCGAAGAGACTTCAACGAAACGCTATATTTCTAGGGCCAAGTTTCCGAGCTCCGTCATTTCAACGCCTCTGCACCTTGAATGCTACGATATTTATAAAACGATACAAAAGATTATAACGAGGAAAACAACGATTACAACGATACAAAAGACGCGACTGAAAGTCGTGAGGGGGTGGAGTGAAGTGCAACCTTAACACGATTCTATTTCTTTCGATGCATCAGGCCGTGTGCTGAAAATGACGCAACTGAGACGACGGACGGAGAGAAGAGGAGAGGAGAGGAGAGACGAAAAGCAGAAAGCAGTGGAGGAAAGAGGGGTGGGAAGGGATAACAGAATTCGTTCTGGCAGAAGCAGAAGAGGCTGAAGAAGCCGAAGAGTCTCAGAACTGTACGAACCTTGATCGCGGTCGCATTATCGAACCATTCTGACTTACCGCAGGGTAAGCCGCGTAAATTAAATCACCGTACGACGTTGCCAGTTCCGAGTTAACAAACGAGTTTTCATTCGAATAAACAAGAAGACCGAGTTACGATACGAAGATGGTTTACGAGAGCGACTTCTACACGACCCGACGACCCTACTCGCGGCCCCTGGTCTCCTCTTACAACGTCACGGTCAGTATCCGAAAGAGATTGCCAACGACGAGACAAAGTATGTGCTAATCATGTTTGTTGCTGGTTGGCACTAACGTCGACGATACGACTTCTTTCACGCCAACAGCGACGAGTCAAGCCCGATTCAATTACATTGATTTTTTGTGACACTGAATTTATTAGATGGATATAGAAATTTCTTTTCTGTTTCGGTGGCTGACTCGACGTTCTTGGTGTAAAAGCAGTCTAAGATCCCACCTCCCGTGTCACACGGAAATACTTGACCGACACATCACTCTTTTACTGTCGCTTCAACCCTTTCGTTTTACCTTTCGCCAGAGTCATCGTTTCGCGACAATATTTTCTAACACGACCGATTAACGCGAACTGGATGCCCTACGAGCGGAATATTAACTTTCTCCGTAGCTGCAATCGTCGACCGAACTCCTTGCTGGATTTCTTTCTCACCTACTTTCGCTTCTACTAGCCACGATTGTTCGCATTTCCGAAATTTCTATTTGTCGAAATATCCGGTCACGAAACGTTGACTCTACGCTCGTGTGAAAACCAACGTGTTTTTGGTCAGCCATTTGTTCGCGAAGTCGATCGACGACAGCCACGACATCGTAATCGACGTCCGATGTTTTTAACGATCTGAGAGACATCCAGGATCGTTATCGCTGTCGGTGGATCGAGTTCGATGTACTTCGAAGTCTCTACTTCCACACTGTACTCCGATCACTGTGTTTTACCGCATCACTACTTCTACCAACCACTGTTTTCCTTGAATTCAACGTGCACTCGGTGTCTCAGAGGCGGCGAACATGGGGGAAAAATAGTACCAAAACGAGAAAGTGGACCAAAGTCTACGACCCTCTGTATCGCACCGTTTATCAACCTCCAGTTTACGGAATTTTCTATTCTATCTCGTACGTACTTGTACTAATCGCTAAGTACGAAGACAAACTATTTACTTGCGAGCAAATCGGCAAACGAAACGAAAAGGGATCCCATGTCCGGTTTAGAATTGTCAACAACACCCACACCGTGTTACGTATCTCTATACGGAGATCTGTTTTTGTATGAAACTTGTCTGAAAGGAATCAGAGGTTTCTCGTTCACTTATCAAAAGTACATGTTACTCAATCGTTTTTTTATCAACGTATCATTTGTGCTAATCGTTTTCATTGTCTCTCCCCCACCCTCGTGTGTTACCTACTGTGTCGATTAGATGTGATTTTTATTTTTCTACGGATCAACTGGTATCCGCGATCAAAGTGTGTCGTTCGTACGTAGAGTCTCGCGTTACAGAATCCGTTTGTATGGATGCTGGGTAGGAGGAATATTTGAAAATTGGTATAAATAGTGGCTTGAGGGCAAAGGAGTCGGCAAAGGAGTAAAACCTATTCATAGCATTGCAGCCATTTTCTGGGACTCCGTCGTGTTAAACTTAGATGTCGTACGACCCGGCGAATCTTGGATCTGTCGACGGAAAAATGTATTCGCCCCGACTAATTCCGCGCACGGCCAAACCGCGTTAACTTGGATCTACGTACGTACGTACGGAAATATCAACGGGACGTAGGGATAAAAAGAGAAAGAGCTGCATAGAGTGCGCAACAGTCCAGAGCGAATCTTACAAAGTATCTAAAAATTCCCAGCAGACTAATGCAATCGTCACCTAAAACTAGTGTTCTTTTTTCTCAATTAACCATATGTTATATTATATTAAAACCAAAGCTGCTATGAAAAGAAAAACGTAAAAAACAAAGATAAAAACCCTTGAAAAGATTACTATTCTAACGATCGATAACGCCTGTTTACGATGACGAGTGCTTGTCGCTTTCTTTTGGTACCCTCTCAATTCTCGATCGTTTCGATCAATGGTATCGCTAAACGCTGACCTAAATTCCTAACCGCCCAGTAATTCTAACTACGCCCCGGAAGTACATTCTGCATACGTTCCCCGTGGTTCTCTGCGTTACCGATCTCGACGGAGGTTCATGGATTCGGGAGGATGATTCCCCGATGTTATTAAAACGCGTTTCCCTTCGCGCGGCTTTCTTCGTTTCGGTGGAGGGGCTCCGGGGTAGCATCGGTGTTGCGTTACTCTGCCCTAATTTAGACTCACGTACCAACCACGTACGAATTCGGGACTCACGACCACGACTCACGACTCACGACTCCCACCACGTGGGATACCGACGAATATTCATGCGCGGCCGATGCTATACTTACGACACGATACGAGCATCCCTTTCTTTTTTACAATTATTTCCGAATAGTCGTCTATCTATAGAATGAAACGAAATCTACCGCAGAACATATCTTATATCTCTCGATACGGAAATCGGTTGACGAGGAACGACGAGAGAAAGAGTGCTCGATTCCTCCGGTTATAATTAGATATCGATACATGAACGAATGGTCGACGAAAGGATCATTGGATAACCGTGTTCTTTCCGCTTTGCGTGGGAAAAAGCTTTCGAAAGTGTTGCAGAAACACCGAAGGAAAGAAGGAAAGAATGAGAATGAGTAAAATAGAGACGAAGAATAGAAGGGACGGAACGGATGCTGGCACGGATGCTGGCCGGTCTCGACGAAAATACAATAGAAAATAAATGTATATTTCTGGCCCGTTTTCCGTGAAAATCGTGCGGTAAACGGTCTGGAATGCGCGGGGGTGGCTGTCGTATTCGTTGACTACCATTCACATCGCCAATCAGTCTATACGTATCGGTCTATCTCTATCGCGGGGGCCAACGCGATTTACAACTCTTTTCCCTTTCGAGAAATTATTTGCAAGAAGGAAAGTCGGTATTATGTGGAAGTGAAGACATCGAAAGACAACGAATCGCGATGTATGCATATCGGTGGAAGGAAAGAAAATGTCTTCACGCATTGGAACCGGAAATTTCCATCAAACTTCCAGAAGCAGGACTACTTTCCGTGGGAAAAGGTGCCGTTCGTTCCGCGACCCTCTCTGGTCCCTGACCCTTTCACGGTGTGGGGACGTAAGAAGCAGGACCCCAAAAAGGAATTCTATCAGTATGTCACTCTAAAAGACAAAGAAGGCGTCGTACGTGGAAAGAATGCGGCGAAGGACGAACATAAACGACAGCTGGTCGAAGGTGGTGCTGTGTCAAAGGTCAGCCTGGACGCGGCCACGGAATTGGCGGCAAAGGGACGCGTTTTCGAAAAGGGAATCCTCTCCAGACCGCACACGACCACCAAGAGACCGCCGTCTGCGAACGCGAATCCGATAAGTGGACACACAAAGATATTGATGGCCCTGCATCAACCGTCCTGGTATCGATTTTAAAACGACCAAAGGATGTCCGAATAATTGTCCTATTAGCCGTGTATAGGATCGTTTTATTTCTTTATCGCTTTTAGAGAAATCTTTGCTTTCGATGTAGTGGCGTGTTTTCCGGCTGACGGGTTCTTATTATTTTAATTTCAATTCGCGATATCCGAGTGGATATTTTATACAGGTAATTCTATTTTTCCACCTAACTGTATAGATTACTTTTACTCACCTTTGTACGCATGTTGGATAAATAAAGTGCCTTCTATTCGAAAGAGAAAGGAGTGATTGGTGACGGCGTCAAAGCAACCACGGTTATAAAATGATCCTTTGAAATATCGAAACTCCTCGGGAGAAGAATCAACGTACGTCCGCAAAATGAGACACCGAGTAGCCCTCGCGAAAGAAACGTGCTAGGTACACATCCACGACGTACAGCTAATAACGTATCGTTATCCGCGAGTTTCTTGGCAAGTGCGAGTAAAGTTGCTCAACGTTGCGACTTCGAGTGTCCTGAATATCTCGGCAAGGAGACATTATTAATGCATACGTGTACCGGTCCACGTTTATAAATGGCCCGCACGTTGTGTGTCTACGGATAGATCGACGTGTATAACGCGCAAACTCTGCTACCTTCTATACTTCTCCACATTTTCACTCGTAACAACCGGATTAAAGTCACTCAAGACCGGGTGTAGACTCTCGTTTTAACCACAACCTACGGGAACCTCTTCCACTTCCGTAACACGCACACGCACACAATGATAATCCCCCATGCAGAGCGCACGTCATTCCGAAACGGAGAGATTGTTCTCTACTCCGTGCGGCAATCTGTTTTCCCCGCACTTGACCCAGATGCATACGACCCCCATACGACCCCCATACGACCCCCTTACGACCCCCCATATGACCCCGTATGACCGCATATACAGACGCCGCGGCACTACGTGGTGCGCGACTACCCGGAGGTGGGCGTCAGGTCGGCTCAGGAGCATTACAGCTACGCCTACACCAACACCAGCAACACCAGCAGCAGCAGCTCCTCGGACCCGTACTCCATCAGGCGTCCGCAAAGGTCCAGCTACACCGAGGAGAGCGTGGTTAAACGCGAGAGCGGACCCTATGGATCCTATTCCACCGAGAGATCCAGCAGATCCACGTCCGGCGGCGGTCCCGGATCCTACCGCTCCTCCTACGAAACCCACTCTTCCGGCCGCCTTCCCGGCGGTACTACCTACCGTCACTTCTCATACCGTGTCTAAGATGTCGATTTGATACGCCGTCATACGAGATATCGTCGTCCAGTACGCTAAAACTTCCTACCGTTCGTGTCTTGGATAACGCTAATTTTATACTTATTTTTCTTCTACTCAGCAATAACCACAGCTTTCTATATTCCCGTAAAAATGTCAACGATAACGATTCATTTTAGTTACTATGTCCTACTGGACGTCGATATCTCGCAGATACACCTGTCGTTTCAAAAAGATTTACATTAAAAAGATTACTGTGGATCTTTTTGATCCGACGGAAAGAGACCTTTGCCAATTGTTTTCCGATTGATCGCTGTATCTCTACCCGTAATGGTAATAGAATCTATCCTGCTGCTGCATTTAGAGAAACTAAAGCTAGTCTCGCTAACCGGAAACTCGGCGATCCGCCGAACGCGGTTAAGTTCAAATTTGCAAACCGATCCGTCATAGTCCTAGTCTACCGAGTGTCTCATTGCCAGCGACGCTACCTACGGTCCACGAATTTCGGACCATCGCGAGGACGAGCACTCCTTCCGATCGTTCGCTCGTGTAAACGTAGAACGATCATCGTCGCGTACGAATCAATCGTACACTCGTAAAGTTCGTCGCTAAACACCGCGTAGATGCGACAGCTAGAGGACTATACGTAGGTATTTATACGCGTTTTTTATAATTTTCCAATATTTTCCGATGCATTCGACCCCTCATGGGGTTTCCATTTTGTAACGCGCTCTTTTCCCCCTAGAGAATCCACGCATAGAGTATACATACGTGTGGGGGTGTTTTTGGCTTTTCGCCTAGTCGAGTGAACGTTTGTCGTGTGTGCAACCGTATTTTTTTATTTTGTTAGCCTTTCAGCGTGTCGAAGTGTCGAATTAGAAAGTAGGTAGACATCGTGATACGATCTATCCAGCGGAAATTGTTCACGGAACAGAAAACGTATCTCGAAGAAGATAACGTCCATCTACCTTTGTCGTCGAGATCGGAAGATAATATTAAAACAACTTAGTCTACCTCGCTAACCGTGACTAACCCAGACTCATCCTCTCGTTAGACACACAACGCGACAATTGGCCAAGCTAGTCGATCGAGTGAAAACCTGTGGAATCGGACGCGGACTTGCGAAAAACCTTCTCAAAGACATCGAGAACCCGCGCTAGGTTCGAATATGCTCGTCGTTGCTGTGTAACACAACCTGCAGCAGGTTCGCGGAACATTTCTGCAGACCTGCTCGCGCCAAGTGAGAAAGAGAGAATAGAGAACAGCGAACAACGACTAGAGACTAGAATAAAGCATAGGGAGGAATGGGAAATGTGTACATACGTGAGAGAAATCAATCGTGCGTGCCGAAACTGCATCTGAGAAACTTACTAATACGGGTGTTGTTCTTCTTTCTATTTATTCTGCCTCCCATGTGACTCTCCTCGTCCCCCTGCCGCCGCCGGATCAATTAAACGATATACCAAAATACCGCCTTCGTGTAAATACAACGCATATGCAACGATAATGGATCGCAGGTCCGACCAATCACGTTACCACTCTCCAGTATCCTTCAGGTAAGTCGCATCGAGTAAAAAGAGCAATGCGTGAGTAGTTCGCAGCAGCTTTAACGCAGATGTAAATTGCTTGCAAAAGATCTATCGACAAAACGCTTCAGACCCTTTATCAAGCTTTGCAAACGTAACGACGCTTTTCGGCTCGCTTCGCATTAATAAGTCACGGCCAACGAATCTTTCCGTTCATCGTAATACAATCTCTCTCATCACGTCTTAATATCATCGAAGTCATCGTAGAAAAAAGAATCGCTATACTATAATCATCGTCTACACGACATCTATCTGCCTATCGCTCTCACGATGGATAAACCACAAAAATAAAACCGCTACAGCTTGAGAAGAAGGCACGACTCACTCTGTTCAAGCTACTTGATTTCATTGATTGGGCATGTAATCGATGTACAAAAAGGATATAGTAAACGCAGAGTTGATGCCTCCAGCTGAGGAGCGGTCCTCGCATGCCCTACGTGGCCCACAAGCGGCTCGTCACCATAATCCACACGCCCGTCCATACGGTGTACCATGCCGGCATTGGGGGCCTGATCCCGGTGCGAATTCATGCCCGGGTTAGACCCAGCGTCTTAGCCGGTGAGATCAACAGGATACGCAATCTTCCGAGGCCCAGCACCGACTCCTACGTCGAGAAGTATCTTAACTCCAGGGATCACATCGTAAGTCCCTTCGACAGGGTCGTCTTATCGGTCTCTCAGTTATCTCATCCACGTCTCATCAGTCATCGAAGTCGATCATCGTTAATCATCATCACACACACACACATACGCACGCGACTGTCATCCGGAGCGGAATCGCGTCGTTTATTGTACAACATTTAAGAATTTCAAAGTCCGATTCGAAGGGTCATAGATTAATTATTAGGGAGATAAGTTTAATTAAAAGTCGAAAGGAAACGGGAAACGTGTAGATTTCTCATGTTGTACACGTCTCTTATATCTCTTCACAGTACTTTGACGACGAGGCGAGGGAAATACGCGCGAGAGTGGATTCCCTTCTACGACGAGTCCATGTCTTCGTCCCACGAGCAGTAGCAAGGTACTTATCGTTTGTATGAAACATCCTAGCACAACGAACACCCGGCTCTACCTTGACACACGAACGACATATACTATAATATCTCTATTCTGCGGAATAAAACGAATGATCGAGATCGCGTTGGATTTTTAGCGACTTCGTGGAGGAAATTGTTCCGGAACGTATGCGCAGCGGCGACTATGTTCGCCGACTGATTTCTGGTAAGAACAACGCGAAGAAGGACATCGAGCCGATCGGCTGGTACGAGATCCCGGAACGATGCACCGTCAGCAACCTGTCGTGCGTCAAGTACGTCGCCGGCAAGCCTCAGTCCGTCAGGAAACCCTACTACAAAGTGGCCGATCTACGTCCGTCCGACATCAAGAACGACGTAAATTTCCTCAGCTATTACAGCAAGAACCGTCAGGCGGCTGAGAAAGCCTGTAAGTAGTTTGGTAAAGGACGCGACGGGATTTTACAGTTCACCTAACGAGACGAGACGATCAACGATTACGATTCACGAGTCACGATTTACGATTTACGATTCACGACTATCACTGATAAGGATACCAAAGAAACTGGAAGCGACACATTTTTCGTTTAAAGAATAGCAGACAGACTTTGCCACACGAAACACGTAGTTAGAGGCACAAAGTACAATTGAAATTTGCGAGGAACCTACAATCACGAATAATAACTGTAAAGTGTGCACAATTGTTAAAAGAGCACTTTTAATTCGATTAGATACGAGTCATCACATTTATCAAGTTGAATTATTTGTGGTTGCACGTTCCTCGCAAACGATCGTTCGAAATATTTGAAAAGATTTTGGAAACAATAAAAGCGGCCATACGACGCCGTTCTGTGTGCATCTCTTTTTGGTTTTTTTTTGCCCCCCGCTCGTTTCACTATTTTTCTCCTTTTTTGGATTGATTGGCACTGATTTACATGGTCTGAAAAGTTTTCTTGTGCTGTGCTGGCGATCACGTGTGTATCTATTATATTTTGGTGTTTTTTTCCTCGTTCGTAACGACGATCTCCTCTTTATTATCTATTTATTTTGTTTCACGTACCTCGTGTTCACTTTTTATTGCTGTTACATATTTCTGTTACGTATTGTGTCTAATTATATCGTAGTAACGAAGGTGTGAGACGGTAGTACATACATACGTATCGTTTTTTCCGGCAACAGTCCACTCCTACGCAGAAAAATCGCGAACAAACGATCGAGGCAGTTAATTTTTTGCAATCGCGTACGGCAGGAAAAACGTAGTCGTGTCCGGTATTTTCGATATGCCCGCGATCGAACGAATGAACAGAACAAACGATAACACCGATCGGGGTATACCTACTCGATCGAGAAACGAAACATTTCTGCGTGAAAAAGAGCAAGATTTGACACACATTCCAAAGGGACTCCAGTGTCGGGCAGAACCAACAAGACTGGGACACGTAGACCGGGATAAAAATCGCAGAAGAACGAGTTCGGCTTTTTTCAACGTTTCAGGCAAAGGATGGCGGGATCGCGTACCAGAGCTCTACGAGGAATCGACGAAACCAAAAACGATTCAAGAAGAAGAAAGCGAAAGGCCTGACGAGGAGTGACCACGATTATAACTTATCTAACATCGAATCTAAAATGATGAGACTCACTTTCGAGATAGGCGTATTCAAGCACAGAAAACAGAAACGAATTACCGCGTTAACAAGTAATCTATGTTATCGACAAGTTTCGACGTTTCTGTGATTGGATATGCATGGAGTCACGTTTCAACGATACTCATTCTCCCGCGAACTTTCTGCATCAAGATTTTATAGATTCATTTAACCTGTAAAGTAACGATACCTCCGTGACTCCGCGGTAATAGTTAGCAAATCAAGCGTTCGCACCGTTTTCACGCGACATAAAAATCCATCGATAAGAAAACGAGAACGATAGTCTAAGGAAAGATAAGACGAAAAGTTTAGGTACTAACAAAACGTTGCACGTTCGCATCGTTATGTTTACCGTCAGAAAATTTTGTTCGAGCTTGCTTCAAAATATGAACAATAAAATGATCATGTCCGATGTTGAAACATTCCGTAGCAGTTATTTTCCTATGCACGAAAATTTGGAAAGGTAGAGGACGTGGCTAGCGAGTGAATGCATTGTTTCGAGGTAAGCTTTTCCACGTGCTTCGTAATCTTAGTGATTAGACTGTTAAGCGAACGCTGTCTGACTGAAGTGAACGTTACAGCTTCTCTAACAATAACAATAATAATTGCGCTAGAAAAGGTAGGTGTTAAATCTGGAAGATCGCGTATTAAAAAGAAACAAATGAGGATCAAGTACCCCATATGCGAATATCAATGCAGAAACAGAAGTGATTCGCGCACGCTGCTAAATATTCAATCGTGTGTGTGTTTCTAATCGACAGATACTCGAACGCAGTGAACACAGTTCGAAATTCCTACCGATCGAGTGATCGCAACAAACCGAGAAGAACGATCTCGTTCGTCGATGATTTCATCGTTCGCAAACATCGTTCGATTTAATTCTAAATACTATCGGGGCAGGAATAATAAATTAATTCATCGCGATCATAATCGAGTTCAAACTATTCTAATACGCTAATTCATTCGTCGCACACCATCGTATGTGGAAATATTAATCGATACGCTTTCGTTTACCTGGCTTCTGGACAATTCGTTCGATATTTTATGCCTGGCGAGTTAACAGACGTGCCTATCACGCGTGTGACGTGTCTGTACGTTTGCCGCTTGTTAACCAAGATATACGTGTAGCCTCCGGGTGTTTGATATTTTGCCGTTCGATCGCTTTGATATACCGTGAAATCCTCGAATCGTTAATTGAAACGTTTATGTTTCATGGTGCGTTCTAGCAGCGGATCAACCGATGACTGAGAGAGAAATGCGAAAGGGTCAGTAGAGGAGTACCTCGTTCAATTACTCTTATTCTTTATCTCTCGCTTTGGCTTTCTCTTTCTCTCCCGCTTAATAAAACAAAACGCTATCCATGTATGTACATATATCTACTTAGAATACAGTTTTCCCGGTACCTCTTATCTGACGAGAAATACGATAAATTTTAGCTCGCGCGTTAGAGCCCGAAGGGACCGAGCAGACACAGAGAAAAGGTACTTAGATTGTCTTATACATTTTATCAAAACATTCGTAATAAATATCTGGTACAGATACAGTATCCTATGATATCCCGTAGCACCTAAAGTAGAAAAGGAACCGGAACCAAAGCCGGAAAAGAAGCGCGCGTCTAAGCGTGAAACGGAATCGAAAACTGTAGCGAAATCAGAACCGGAACCGGTACGAAAAGCAGAACCAATTAAAGAACCCACTCCAGAACCTGTAAAAGTGATCGCGAAGGAACCCGAACCGCAACGCGTCGAAGAAACCAAGCCAGCAGCGGAACCCGTTAAAAAACCCAAACCAGAACCCGTCAAAGAACCAGAACCAGAACCCGTCAAAGCCCCCGAACCAGAACCCGTCAAAGAACCAGAACCAGAACCCGTCAAAGAACCTGAACCAGAACCCGTCAAAGAACCAGAACCAGAACCAGTCAAAGAACCCGAACCTGAACCTGAACCGGTTCCAGAACCCATTAAGGAATCCGAACCGGAAGTTCTGGTAGAGCAAGTGACGGAACCTATTGCGGAAGCAGAGCCACAGCTTGTCGAGGAACCGGTTGCCCCTAAAGAAGAAGCACCGGAGGAGACGCAAGTAGTACAGGAAGCTGTAAGTGAAACAGAGAAGACGGAGGAAGATACGACAAACAACGGTATGTTGATTTACGAACGACGCGGATCGGGATAGGAACGCATTATGTTCTGTTAGCAAAGCATCGACGAGAGTATACGGAAAACCTTGGTATTGATACACGATCAGTGTCGCGAGTATGTTTCGAGTCTTGTTAGCATGAAATGTAAACTGTCCTCTTAATGTTCTTTTAATGCACGAATATGTTCGACAAGTATCGATGTTCCCACGTCTAAAAGTAACCTTGTAACGTGATATCAACTATCTCGCGGATTTACCGGGCAATTCCTAATTTCAGTGAGACAAGACAAGGAGGAGGCGATAAAGAGAATAGAACAGTATCTTGTTAAGGCCGCCGACGAGGCAAAGTGAGTACTCATCTTGAAATCCATTGATGTCGATAGAAGAAAAAAAAACGTTAAGCAGCGGGCTTGCAACCGCTCTAAAATAGTCCTGTCGATATAGTTCTCTCGGGTGTGAGGAACGCGATAACATTGAACTCGGCCAACTAACCGAGAAACTGACCCGCGACGAATACGTGTGCCAAATACTCGACCTTCATCGAGCGTCCAAAAGATTTTTGCACGATACAATTAGTATACTACGTAGCGTTTAAAGATGTGGATCGAAGGAGGTGATTAAGAGAAAAATCTGCTCGCAGGACCGTGGAAGAGAAGAAACTAGCTGCGGAGGAGGAAAGGGTGAAACTAGAAGCAGAGGAGTTAAAGGCATGGGAGGCTTTACAGGTTGCTCAGGAACGTGCCGCGCACATCGACGAAATCCTGGAGCAGGAAAGTGCGGAGGCCGAAAGAAAGGCCGAGGAAGCTAAAATCGAAGCGGATCGTTTGGAGACCGAAAGAGTAATAGAAGCGGAGAGGTAACCAGTTATTGTAAATGAACATGCAACGATACATTCTAACGTGTTTGCCTGCGTTGTATTCAGGGAGCTCGAAGAGGCCCGAACAAAGGCTCTCGTTGAGGAACAACAGAGAATGATCGTCGAAGAACGTATGGACGAAGTTCGACAGCAAGAAGAGAAAGAGGAAAGGTTAGCCGAAGTGACGTTCCAAGAGATCGAGGAACCAAAGGACGTAGATCGGTCTCGCGACGATCCACTGACGAGCGACGTGACGGAACAAGAACGAGAAGAGAGGCCCTACGAACTTATGGTCGACGACGAAACCAGGGTAAGAGCCTATCTTGTTTTCCAATATAGACCAGTGAGTTTCTACCTATCACTCGATTCATTGTTTCGTTTTTTGCCCTGCAAAGATCGAGGAGGAAAACCCTGGAGAAGAGGAACGGTTCGAATTAGAAGATCCATTCGTCGAGGAACCGGACGGTGAGAACAAAGCTCAATCGGGGCCGAATGCCGTAGAAGATGTATCGGACGCGGGGGAAATAGAATTTGAGTGGCCAAAAGAAGACGCCTAATCCTCTTACTCTAACTTCATTCTACTAATTTCACACGCTCATCTTTTCTTATTTATTTACAAGGCGTTCCTTTCCTACGCCTGGTCTCATGCACTATCTCTCATCCCAGAAACGGCAACCAGTAGATCGAGCCTAAATATCGATTTCCGATGGTCTGCCAATCATCAAGCGTACATACATACTTACACACATACATAGATACAACGCCAACTCTAACGTTCCGACCTCTCATATTATTTACATACATATATGCTCTTTTATCTTTATCATGCTATCTTTCTATTTCATTATCAAGACAAAACGTTTTTCCCCTTTTGCGAAAAACGCTTTGCTTTTCGTAATTAGTTGTTTATGATATAAATAAATTATTAACAACAGACAAGGGAGGACAACAATATGGATTAAAAAGAGAATCGTTAACGTGGTAGAAAGACGATAAAATTAGTTTCGATAGCAAAATGACCAAGCGATATGGTGAACTTAAGCTCATCGATAATCTGTGTAAGATATATAATACTGCTCTATGCACCGTGTACTTTCCGACGGAATAGAGCGAACAATTTACGGGAAAAAATGTACGGTAAATATTCTATTGTACTATATTACATATCTATTACGATGTTCCTATATTTAATTCGCACCGCAGGTTTACGTCTGGTAGCACGCACTCTATTACTCATGTAATGCCTATTTTGTCTATACTTGTACGATAATAAATATTAGCGTTTGAAAAGTTTTTCTAGAGCGTTTCATTCGACCTGGTGAATCAAAAATGTTTAAAAATATCGATATCCTATCGATATCCCATCGCGATTTTCGTAATTCTTTCGCATTTCCATAATTTTTGAGCTATTCAAATGATCCAAGACGCCTTGGACGCGGAATTCGAAACCGAATAAGACAGTAAAAGATTCAGATTGATATCTTAAAATTTGCGCAAATGACGGAAGAATTACGAAAATCGCGAAAAATCGTCAAACTATGACAGTTTTTCGCTCGGCACTCGCTCAATTTTTGAGATAGCGATCTGAAACTTGTACCGTTGATTTAGTTAGGAAATTCTACGCCAGATCAATATATAATAGTTGTACTTTTCGGAAATTTAATTTTTCGCAAAAATCTGAAGGGGGTAGGTCAGGATTTTTCGCGATTTTCGTAAATCGCCTGCCATTTCCGTAATTTTTGAGCTATTAAAACGATCCGGGGCGTTTTGGATGCGGAATCCGAAGCCGAATAAGACAGTGAAAGAATTATTTTGATATCTAAAAAATTGTAGAAATGGCGAGCGATTTACGAAAATCGCGAAAAATCTTGACCTACCCCCTTCAGATTTTTGCGAAAAATGAAATTTTCGAAAAGTACAACTATTATATGTTGATCTGACGTAGAATTTCCTAACTAAATCAACGGTACAAGTTTCAGATCGCTATCTCAAAAATTGAGCAAATGGCAATCAAAAAACTGGTTGAATTTAGGTTTTTTCTGACTGTAATAAAAGCAAACACGAGATATACATACATATACTACTCGTAGCCAATTTGCTCGATACCATTTGCATCGAAGCGATACATTTCAATATAAACGACTATGGGTCATCGGACTTACAAAAAAATATTGATAAATTTCATTATCGATCGATGCAAATAATATCGATCCAGGTCTCACCACGTGGAGGTTGCTACTAATGGAGACCCACCCTATCCACGGCTCCCATCCTCCCTCCTTTAAACGATAACGAACATAATCTTTACTTTCAGAAGGAAAGTAAAGATATCACGCGACCGCGATCGCGAAGCTAATAACCACGATCTCAAAGATACGTCTATCAATGCGATCGTGGCCGAAATATTGAAACCAGTTTCAATATAACAAACACAAACCCATCACCATCAAACGCCAATTTCCCGCGAGACGCGAATAAAACAAATAACATAGACGTGAATGGAAATGTCGACCAAACCAGAAAAGCAACCTCATGGTAAGACTAACGCGGGTGACTCTAGACGTTAACCATAACTCGACGGAAAAACAATTTACACACTTACGCGGTGGCTCGTACCACGGTCCTGAGAAGTACCCACGAACCGGGACTCCCGCCAAACCATGGTTAACCGATACGATGGGATAAACGTAGGGTCGATTTACAGGAAAGGGCCTCACGAAAGATTCGAACCAGGGACAAATCGAAGATGAAATATATCCGAAGATATAGATCATCAAATCGAACTGTACACGGGTTAAGCCATATCAGGCTAATCGGTCCGGCCGCCACCGATAAGCCTGATACGTCCCATACCCCGCCAAATAGCAGTCCACCCGTGTACAGGTCCCCAGAACGAACTCGGGCTCACCTTTCAAGACAACCTTAGGCCACCCAAAGATACCGGCGGAACCATGATCCGACGAAAGCCACGCTCCATGAATATATCGCAGGACCGCGATTTAACCAGATAGCCGTGAGGCTATCTGGCCGACTACACCGTTTCTCGTGTTGTTTTAACGTAGGGGGATGATGAACGCCGCAAATTACGAGCAAGTGACTCTACTATTAAAATGAGTTTAAAAAACTGAAGCTAAAAATTGAAAGCTGAAGCTAAGTATTGAAAGTAAAAGTTGAAGCTAAGTATTGAAAGTAAAAGTTGAAGCTACGAGTTGAAAGTAAAAGTTAAAAGTTAAAAACTGAAACTATGTAATTGAAGGTAAAAATGTTTAATTGATAAGAAGCTAATAACGCGGAACGAGCAAAGAAGTCGCGTTTTCTAGTCGGTCGACGACAAACGAAGTGAAATTGACGTATGATATCCCCTTAAACTAACGTTTTGACACTATAGTGATCAAAACGTCCCTTTTAGTCGCCTTTTACGACAGGCAGGGAATACCGTGGGTCTATTCTTTCCCCGACCCACAGGGGAACATGTTTTATATTTTTGTAATTAATTGGAATACTATAAGCGAGAAGTTACTTTGCGAATTTACATAGAATCGAGAAAAATGCAAGCGCGGCGCAAAAAAGATTTCTCGCCATTTAACAAACCATTCAAGGTGAGTAAATGGCGATTTCTCTAAGTTAACGCGACTCTAAAAGCAAAGCTGGAAGAAGAGTGATTAGCTCATTTTACTTATTGTAATTTTACCGTATCGCAATCTTGAGTCTGTAATTAATAAAGGGAGAAAAGACTACTTGTCACGCGCGATCAACATTGGTCGGTATGGAAAGAAACGACCGAATTTACATAATTTTCGCAACACTAAATTTATTTACAATTTCCGTGGGTTTCGTCATAGAGAATAAGTGATCGCATGACTCTAAAATTCATTGAAAGAAAATACGCGATGCGCGCGCGAATATATTTTTCTTGGTCCACGTCCGCGAATATTTCCACAAAACTAATACACTAAATTACGAAAATTCTCGCGAAAAACCGACGCGCAAAAATAATGTTTCGTAGTTCCACGACCGCATTGACTGATAATACGCGAAAATAGAAATTAATTGTAAACGCGGAATGATCTTAAATAGATCCAATTTAATTACGGCTGAAAAGAATTTCAAGATAAGACATCCTAATATAAAATGCAATTTATGCATAAAATTATGGCAATATTCCTTCTAACAAATGCTTGGTTCAATGATTGTTTTTAAATAGATTCGTACAAAGACGGCGATGTACGACGCGATTCGCGAGTCACTTAGCTGCTTTAACTTTTTGATTTTATATTAGATAATAAAATTCCTATACGGCATTAGAAAACGTGTCTCCGAGACACACAAAGATAATGAATTTTAGATTATTAATAAATTCGCGAAACTAGAAATGCAGCCAGTGGTGACAAATATTACGACCGGCGCGGATGGCAGTGTGCAAACTTTGCACACTGAATCATACTCTACCCCTCTGCTTTTATCAAAAATTCAATTTCTCAAATTTGTAATAATCAAAAACTCGACTCTAGTAATGACAAAAATATATATTCTTAAAAATGAACTCTCAGAAAATATCTCAATAAGTAAAATCTTTAGGTTTCTTTAACAATAATGAATAAGAATGACTTTGATTGAAAATTTGTGAAAATAATTGAATAAGAAGAATGACTCGAAAGCTTTAATGCAAAATTCTTTGAATAAAACTTGTGAAAATAATTTAATAAGAAAAATGACTCGAAAACTTTAATGCAGATCGGGGCAGAGTCTTCACGGGGAGCTCTCCTCGACCCGTGGAACTAACTACTGCTAACTACTTAATTCTATCACACTCTACCCCTCTGCTTTTTTCAAAAATTTAATATCTCAAATTTATAATAATCAAAAACTGGACTCTAACTCTTTAATAATAATTAACAAAAATAATAACTGAGTTTGAAAGGAATTTAATATCAAATCGTAATCAAAATTCTATTATCAAAACTTGTGAAAATACTTCAGTAAGAAAAATGACTCGAAAACTTTAATGCAAAACTCTATTACTTGAAACTTGTAAAAATAATTTAATAAGAAAAATGACTCGAAAACTTTAATGCAAAACTCTATTACTTGAAACTTGTAAAAATAATTTAATAAGAAAAATGACTCGAAAACTTTAATGCAGATCGGGGCAGAGTCTTCACGGGGAGCTCACCTCGACCCGTGGTACTAACTACTTCAAATTATTACAACTATAATTACTCTACAACTACTACGAGCATAGTGACTTAGTAGTAACGGAATGACCATCCATTCTGGAATTGAACACTCCAAAATGGATAGCCATTAGTTGCTGCCCTCTTCTAGACAGTTTGTCGGGCCTCTTCGGCATATAGCCTCTTCGGCGTAAAGCCTCTTCTTGCTTCAGGCCGGAGCCCAACCTGTATTCTGCAAGAACATTCGGAACCATAATATGGTATAACCCTAACACGCGCCTAACCAGACAAGAGAATGCGGCTAACACGTGTGGACAAGTTAACAGCTTATTCTCAGAAGAATGACAACTGCAGTCCGTGCAAACGGTTAGCCGCTAAAGACGAATGTTCAAGCAGAATTTACTTATTATTAAAAAAGAAAAGATTATTAGCCTGATTTTCCAGGAGCAGGATATCACTGGTTGCCTACAGTCGAAACAGTGATACCTGCCCTGCCCTTCCTACTTAAAATTAAAGCACACACATTCCAGAGAATAAATTACCTGCCTACCTATTACCTATATTTAAAAAATGGCAAAAATCTCTCGCACACCAACACACGCTCTCCACGATTCTCAATCAAAGTCGGTGTTTCCCCCTACGGGAGACGTCCCGGGACGTCTCCAACACCGACTCAAACCCCACACATACATTCAGGTACGTACCTTGTTTGCTGAAATCGACTCACAAGGTCAGCGATTATTGCGATTTATTTAGACTTTATTGAAAGGAATTTAATGAAAACTTGTAGACGTAAAATATAGAAATGAAAGACTTGTAATTAAATCGTAGTTGAAATAATTACTACGTTCAAAAATAATGCTTCTGCATTTTGACTCTAATTGAAAAGTAATGGAATATAATAATCTAGGGTTCGAAATATAATCGAACTTAAATTGAATAATGTAAAATCGTAAAAATATTCAATTTGAATTTAATCGCGAATTTGCAATAAAAATGATTGTTCAAAACCGACGCACGATCCACGAAATATTCAATAAATTTATCTCACACACACACACACTCACACGTGTGGATCGTACGTCGTGCACAATCGCTAACGCTTGTGAGCCGCCACATAATTATAATTCTTAAAACTATAAGCCACGTTCACCGCCATCACCCATTCGTGTAGCACCTGGGCACACGAATGAGTTCAAGCCAAATAGGGACATGAACGTGGCAACTACATACTAGGCTTGATGTGTGCTGAAAATCCTGAGCTATAAAATGAATATTAAAATAGATCTTCTAACGAGCTAGTAATCGTTACTTTGACTTTATAGAATTTACTTGAAAATATACTTTATAAAATGACTCGAATATAATATTGAATAATAATTGAAAAAGTGAAAAAATTGCATCTCGTGCAAGAAAACTTTGAAAACTTTAAAATATTGAAATTTATTTGAAAAAAAAATATATATGAAACTTGAATTTATAATTTAAAACCTTGGTTGATTCCTTATTCAAAGTTATATTCTAAACAATGCAAATATGTTCAAAATTAGCCTTTGAAACCAGAATCTACCCATCGCGAATTGGTCTTCTTGGGCATTTCAAATACAAGAATTTAAAGGACTTTACAAGTTAAAGGAAACGCGGCCACGAAAAATACGCAAATTCTGACTGAATTTAATTCGTATGATTCACCGTATGATTAATTCGTATGATTTCATGAAACTCGAATAAATTTTCTTATCTTTTTTAGTCCTTTTTCAATCTTCCTATTCTGTTCTTATCTTTGCTTCTTTTCTTGTCTTTTTGATCTTTTCGCTTATTTTGGCTCTGTTTTTATCTTTACTATTCTTATCATTTTGATCTTTACTTGTCTTTCTATTCGTATATATTCTTTCTATCTTTTCTCAATGCTCTATGGTTATATGAAATTTACGCGAACGCGAATGCAATTAAATGAAGGCCGAGGGTATCGAACCTTCAAATTAATTACATCAAAATCGCCCGTGAAGCTAAGCCACAAGAAGACCCCTGCCTGAGCTAATTAAATATTCACAACAATGGGGTGTTACTACCCACGAATGTAAAGTATAAAATACTTTACACTCGCGGTCACTATGCTCGCAAACTCAAATAAAATACAACCAATACACTCGTGCCGCTTCGGACCTTTGCGTCCTACGACATGATTGAGTGATCGGAGGAACCGTAAATTTTTTGACTCACCGGTCGTAGATTTCTTCTGCACCTTTGATTGTAGAGATGATACTACGACCGGCTCTGCAGTTGCGAAGTCATCTGTAACAGAAAAATAGCAAAGTCTTTATAGTTTAACCGTCTATCATTCCTCAAATCGTTCGTATTTAGTTCTGACTCGAGTTCGATATTTCAAAATGTAATTTCACTGTGGATTAGAAGTAAAAGTAGAACATTTTGACGATATTTACCTGCTGCCTGATGCGACGGCGCCCGATGGAAATCCTTTCCGCAGCTGCTGCGTACCTCTACTTCATCGCGGCGAATTATTCAAAGAAAAAAAAAAGAAAAATAAACGGACTACACTCCCGACCGAAATTATTTCCGGCGAACAAACTGACTCTACTCTCGCGATTCAAAGTATACAGGAATTTCGCGACCGAATATGTTACGTTGTAGCAGTCCATTTCAATTCTTTCGGCGGGTTTAAGCACGCGTATATCGAACAAACATCATTTCTAATAGCGCAACAACACTGATTCTATTTCGCGATATACTTTTTCGGATCAAGTGAATCTAAGACCGCATTGCACTCGGCCAGCTAAATCGTTGCGATGTCTTCTGTAACAGAAAAAGAGAAAAGTCTTTATAGTTTAACCGTCTATCATTCCTCACATCGTTCGTCTTTAATTCTCACTCGAATTCGATATTCCAAAATGTAATTTCATTGTTAATTAGAAGAATTAAAAGTAGATTTTGCTGATATTTACCTGCTGCCTGATGCGACGACGCCCGATGGAAATCCTTTCCACAGCTGCTGCGTACCGCTACTTCATCGCGGCGAGTAATTCAAAGAAAAAAAAATAAAAAAAGAGACTATATTCCCGACCGAAATAATGTCCGACGAACAAACTGACTCTACTCTCGCGATTGGAAAAATTAAGAGAATTTCGCGACCGAATTTCATTTCTTTCGGCGGTTTTAATCTCGCGAGTATCGAGCAATAATAATGTATTAATATCGCAACAACACTGACTCTATTTCGCGAAATACTTGTCTCGCAGAAAATGATTCTAAGACCGCATTGCGCGCGGTCACAAAAGCTGAAAATAAAATACATCGCGAACGCGTATACCGCGGAAAATGTAGATATTCGGTTAAAGTATTTTTCAATTTAATTACCAAGCATTGTTATTAGGAATATTGCCATTGTCCTACTTTGGTGTAAAATGAAATTGTGTACGCAATAGTCGACGCGAAAAGATGTATACTTTAATAAACCGGCGCGAAGTTTCGTAGAAATATTCTCAAACGTTTCGCAAGAAAAATATTTCTTATATCCGGTTCACGAAAAATAAACGGCACGATGACTCGATTCAATCTAACGTAACTCACGAAAAATATAAATTCCCGTTGTAGATGTACCGCGAACAATGTTAGTTTCGACCAATGTCAAGGGCGTTAACAAGTAGGCTTTGACCGCTGCGATGTCCATTGTGTTCTTGTTTACGTCTCAGGTAACCGGGCTTCTTTGTTTAGTGGTACCTGGAATTAGAAACCAAAACACGATAAGAGTTAACAGTCACAAATTTATCCAAATTCTAAGTACAAACAGCGAAATTCATAAGCAAAACTAATTAAATTGTGATTATATAGTAAGCAAGAATTAATAGAATTAAAGAAGGTATTTTCCAAAAAGTTGCAAAATTATTTGTTTAAATCATACTGAGAAAAGTGGACTCGATTCATGATTTTAAATGTAATGTATTGAATGTGTATGGTATACACGTATATACTATGATAGAATATAGAATATAAATGAATTGAACAAAGATAAATGTTCTAAAACGATGTCACATACCTTGGAAACCACCCAGGACCTCCTATGAGTATGTACGTCTTCACCCCCCGGCCGCTGAACAGAGACTGACGCGCGCCCGTGTCAAAGTCACGCCAGGTAAACTCGGGAGTCGGCCGGTCACGGTCGGTTGCACTCGTACGTAGGTACCCGCCGGCGAATTTCTTCGATCTATTACGACATAATAAAATCTATGTTAACCTCGAGCGGACCGTTATTAAACCGTAGCATTTTCAGGATTTATTGCTAACAATTAAACAATTATATATTTTGCACAAATAAAGAAAACTTTTGACTATAACATCGTACAAATTCGAACTATATTTTATAAGCTTGATATTAAATATTAAGTTGCAAATCGCGATTGCAAATTAATAACAATAAATATAATTATTTCTAAAATTTGAATATTTAATATATTTCTACTGCCTCTATTAATCAATCTCTATTAATTAATGCAATTGCAATCAATCGGTGTGTTACTCAGTACTAATAATGTATGAGTAATAAACGAATTTTACTTCGGGAGGTTGACCGGAGCGTGTCATGAAGAGGTATTGACTCCAGGACGTTTTATCACAGACTAAAGGTTAATGGCGTACTTGGCAATGTTAGGTCGAGTGTATTTTGAAGTTTGGTTGTACTTGATCCGTGAAGCTTCAACAATAAAGATGGAAATAACAGGTTCAGTCTTGTCGGGGCGACCTCGAAAAAGTATAAAAGAGCAACTTACGTGTAGTCTCTTGATGTTCCTCTTTCTGACAACCACGCAGAATGTTCAAACTATTTAAGTAAATTTGCGATTTGTCTGCATAACTTTATACGATTTTTTGAATATTTATTTTTCTGACGGGGGCGTTGCAAAACCATTACCACAGACGAGGTATTGAATAGAGTCTAGAGCCCTCAAAACCAGTGACATCGAAAAGCACGGGGATGAGTGGTCCCTCCAATACCTCATCTGTGGAAGAGCGAAATCACGAAAAATCGTCAAATTCAACCAGTTTTTCGGACGGCATTCGCTCAATTTTTGAGATAGCGACCTGAAACTTGTACCATTGTTCTAGTTAGGAAATTCTACGGCAGATCAACCTATAATAGTTGTACTTTTCGAAAATTTAATTTTTTGCAAAAATCTGAAGGGGGTAGGTCAGGATTTTTTGCGATTTTCGTAAATCGCTCGCCATTTCCGTAATTCTTGAGATATTAAAATGATCCAGGACGTTTTGGACGCGGAATCCGAAGCCGAATAAGACAGTGAAGATTCATTTTTATATCTAAAAAATTATGGAAATGACAAGCGATTTACGAAAATCGCAAAAAATCCTGACCTACCCCCTTCAGATTTTTGCAAAAAATTAAATTTTCGAAAAGTACAACTATTATATGTTGGTCTACCGTAGAATTTCCTAACTAAAACAATGGTACAAGTTTCAGATCGCTATCTCAAAAATTGCGCGAATGCGGACCAAAAAACTGATTTAACTTTACATTTTTCGAATGGTTATACGTCGTCTGTGATATGGTGTCTATTTCTGAACCTTCAATATACTCTTAGTTCCAAAAATTATCATCTTCGTCAAGGAGGCGCTGTAAATTCACTGAAGTTTCAACGCGTCGGTAATTCAGTTACCGTTCACGGACCCCCAAGGTCCATCCTATCCCTCGTCTGTGAAAAAATGAATTTCACATTACCGCGTATTTAACGCTACATTGTTGCTTGATGATTAAAAAGGGTTATGATTAAAGGTTATGGTATGAAATTTCAGATTTAAGCGATATGTTGGCGGCAATTTAATCGAGGGGCAGAGAGACAGAGAGGGAATGGGAGAGAGATATTGTTGTATTGTATTAACTGTAACTTTAAGTGTGAAAGATTGCTCAGTTTACGCCAGCCAGACATAAGTCACAAAGTTGATAACATGCTACAACCTATACATCGTCTGCGATAGTAAAAATCAATTTTTATAATATATAAACGAATGTATTTAAGTAATTGCATGGCATATGTATGTACTTAGATGTTTACGTTCAATGATAAGTTAATTTCACAGCACATAAAGCTTCTTTAATTCGCTCTGTCATTACTGAATTTTCTAGTTCTTAAACTTTTCCATTGACTAACACGAAACATTTTTGTTTACTCTATAGAACGTTGAAACAACTGGTAAATCGTATAAAATAGCGTATATTTGAAATTTCGTAGAAAATACCTCGTTTTTAATGAGAATTATGCAAAGGCATTACCTGTAACCAATATTCACTCTTTCCACATCTTAACGCTGTGTCCAATGTAGAACTGTGTAGTTCAAGTAGCTATACATATATTGCTGTCGGTGTCTGTAATATCAAACAATTATTTAAGATATGTAAAGCGTGGTTATTCTGATCGAATAATGCAACATCTTTTTAGTATAGCGTATACAATATCATATTGTCACTACGTAGAAACATTCTAAACTTGAAAGAAATAATAAAAATGAGCAGATATGTATTAAATGTCGATGTGATACCAGTGAGAATTCGGATGTACTCGTACAGACTCGTGTACAAACATACAAGAAATCAGATGCAACGTTAAAATTCGTTCATTCATACCGGATTTTAAGAAAATTACCGTATTACAATGTAAGGAAGCAAGAAAAAAAGTAATTAGATTTGATGGTTATCCTAACAATTTGGAAGTGAGGTTATGTCAGTGTGGATAAGGGTGAATAATCTAATCATTCTGGATGCTTAAGAGAGAAACTCGCATTAAGAATATGTTTTTACATATTGCTATCTAGAATTAGTCGGTATTCGGAACGGGCGTACAAATGTTACGTATCGAATTCATAGCGATAACACCGTGTATTCAAAGATTTTTCGCATCGAAAACTATTCGTGTGTGCAGTGTCCGCCATTTTGCTTCCCTTACATCTGACATGTCTTTCTAATGTTATTATCGATGAATGTTGGAATTTGTGCGTGAATCTTCGATCTCGTCGGAGTATAATCCTTTGAAGAAAAAGATTAGTCCGCTCCTGATTGGGCAAGAAGTCCCACTATTATTGGGAGTAATTTCCATTGCCCCAACCTTGGTTAAACTGAGCGAAGCATCGAGTTGATTAAAGGGAGCTTCGTGAACGTAATTGTGAACACTTTGCCCACTTTATGGGGTTGGAAATATGCGGGAAAACTCATTCGATGAGTATTTTTGACCGTATTGCTGAATACTGATCATAGTATTTTACATAGTGTCTTAATTGTCCATGCAAGAAGTGAACATAACCAAACAAGTGTTGATTTCCCGACGTCGTGTGCTCATGTCAACACTGGAAAAAAGCGCATGTTAATATGGCTTTGATCTGTCACAGATCTCTGGAATTGCAACTGGAACTCACAGAATCAATGTTCAGTATCCTGACACTCCATATAACGCTGTTACTTAAAGATGTGTAGGATATGTTTAATGTGAACTGTTATGCGAGGCAAGGATTGTTTTTATCCTGATCTAGCCATGGACTAAGTTCACGCTTGTTGCTTGAACCAGGAAATCTTAGTAATTGTGTTAAGACGTATTTTATGCATAGGAACATACAAAACCAAGATTTTTAAGTGATACACAGCTTTAATTGGTTATAGATTGTGACTGTTAAAGTATTAATTGCACTTTTTTTAGATCGTAAAGTAACGTTTCCTATGATGTTTAAGTATACAAATTTTTTAGTAAACATCCCATATTGAAATTTGATACTAGATAACTAAATAGCTGACTTTTCTCTTGTTGTGATTTAAGGCAAAATCCATGACATAGTTAAGTTTTGTATATAAGCACATATATAGATATGTAATAGATGAACTGTTGTATCAATGTTATCGAGCGTAAATGGTGTGGCACAACTATTTTATAATTTATTATACTTAAAACAAAAGGTCACTGTTAGTTATGTTATGTCAATGCATACAAATATTAAATTCTTTCCAAGGAAATATAATTGCTGACAACTGTGATATGATACAATAAAAATAATTTTTTATTTTTTTATACTCAGTATTATATAATAATAACAAAAAATGATATTGTATGTACTTGGATCTTGGCACATGGCGTGAACTAAGTTTTATCTAGATAGGAAGAAAGTTGATTTGGAGGATTTGAGAATGCAGGTGGAACGAGAGAGGACAGAAGCGGCAATCGATGAAGGTCCCTATTTCCGAAAACTCAAACATGGACAATAAATTGAAGTTTTCGGATCGCTTGAAGGCTTTGCTGAAAACTGAAGCTCGTCAAGATGTCGATCCATATATTTTTAGTGAGCCAGAACCATTTGCTGCGGCGGCAGCAGCAGCAGCAGCAGCAACAGGAGGAAGAAATGTTACACTAGTTCCACCTAAGAATCCCAAAGTAATGCAAAGTTGTAAAAATATTAAGTCTAAAGAAAAATGTATGAAACAGAGAATAAGGATAGCATCTGTACCAGATGCACCATACAAAGCTGTAGGAGATCGTACTACAGAATTAGATGTCGAAAGTAGTGGTGGTGGTGAAAGCTTAGATTATAAACTTTCCAATGCTGTCCAACGAAAACAACAGCATGTTCAGAGTCTGCAAAGATTAAAATGTAGGAGGCAAAGTCGGGACCATACGCTGTTGTACTATCCTAAGGCTGGAGATGAGATATCAGATAGTGATTCTAGTGGAGATGAAATGACAATATACCAACGTCATTGGTTCCCAGGAGAGACGAGTACAACATTGAATCGCTCAGCGCGACTTTCTCAATTGCGCTCTCAACTACGTCGTCGATTAATTCAGTTACATAGAGGTGGGGCTGATTCAGAAATTCTATTACGAGACAGGGCAAGATGCTTATTGCAGGCTGCATACAAAGATCCAGCCTCTACTGCAAGAGCTTTGAATGACTCTCCAAGTACCAGTAAAGTTGTAGATGGACCTCTTTTGGTTGGAGAACTTTGTGGAGCTGAAGGATGTCAGCAAACATCATTGCCTTGCACTCGTCATTGTTCTCGTCATATTATGATGAATGGAGATCAACTTTTATTTGAACATTGCACTGCCAAGTTTAGCGACAACACCCAGTGTTGTATTCCTGTTTTCGATGTTGCACATGAATTACCTCTCTGCCCAGAACATGCAAGGAAAAGAGACAATTACCATCGTAAAGCCCAAGAATCTAAACCAAAGAAAGCTCGCAAAAAACCAGCATCTCCAACAATCCCTAGGCCTAAGCCAAAATCAAGGCCGAAGAAACGAAAACGGCCTCCTACGAATAAACTTGAGAACAAAGGTTCTACTTTGGTACACGAGGAGAGTCACTATTTGAGCCAAATGAACTCTAGTGAAAATCACACAAAAACATTGAACAATTTGAACACTGTACCACAGGGGAGTTCAAACTCTTCTAATTTAAATCTAGGTTTGGGATTGGGCACCTTTGGCCTTGGCGGACTCAAAGTTGAAATGGGAGATCACGAAGTGTTTTCTTCTTTAGATCCTGCAGAGCGTGATTTCGGCGATGTGCTCAACAATTTACCCGCTGATGCTTTTAATGACTTGTTTATTGGTAATTGTGACATTACTATTTTTCTTATATACATTTCCATATTTATGCTTCCAGTTAATTACTACTGCTAATCAATGTACCTTACATTTACTCAGCAAGGTGTTAGCAACTATTAAAAGTGGGTTAAGTTTTCTTAAACATTATCAGGTAATGAAATAACAAAGTCACTTTATCTCTTATCCATAGAAAGCAGAAATGGCGAATATGAACCATCAAGAGAGGAAGAGGAAGAATTAGAACGAGCCTTAGAGGCAGTGGACAAAGATGTACGAAATTTGGAAAGAATGGGTCAAACACATGGACTTTTAGAACCAGCTTTACTCGCTCAGCTTATGTCAGACATTGCTTCGTAGCCTCATCTATCTTAATAATCTAATAATTTCAAAATGAGTTCGCGTGTGTTCCTTATAACGTAGAAAAGAAGTACTGTTTGTGTCTGTGCTGCTAAACGTAAGATTGTGTTACTGACTGTCATTATATAAATATACAAGTCCGAGATAATGGCAGGGATTGACATACAGAAAGTAAAAAAAAAAACAATAGAGAACTTACTAATTTAGTATAAACAATATCAGGTACAATGTCATACCGTGGTTAGATTCATGTAAAAATAGTTCATAATTCCTGTAAATGCTAAAAAAATTCCATCCTTTCTGACAAATAATCGAGAATAGTTCGCGTTTGATCGTTAGCGTCTACAGTAATATTTGCCGTTTCTTTTGCAGATTACTTCGAACGCACTTTTCAAGTGTTCAATTCAAAACGAGAACAAACTATCGTTGTAACAATATGAGGAGTAGTATATTTTGTTCGAATTGTAGAAACTGTGGGAATATAAGTGCTGGAACTGTATTGTAAAGTAATTCTGACAGCATCCAACATATTCAGATTTTCTCAAAGGTACATAGACTCAGTTTAGTTCATTACTGATTTTTTTTATAAAAACAAAAGAACATGCAAATTATTCGAACTGATTTATCGATATCTTGAATTTCTGTATTATTTTGATATTAGCTTTTCTCTGTTACCAAGCACCTTTATACGATAATGCTAATCATTTAGAAAAAATTTTTATTAAACGAAAATTGTAAGTATTATTACTGTGCAAAGTGAATGAATGTATATAACTCTTACATTAGTATTTCTCTCATAACGAATTGCTACGATACAAATTGAATCAGTTGTTTATAGAAAACATCAATATCAATGCTACCGAAATGTATACTTTTTTTCTAAGTTGTACGAAAGTTAGAATATGTTCCAAATAAGTTTAAAGATATTTTCACTCTTTCATACAAGCCAAGGTCTAAAGATACGTGTACCATGTTTAATGCATGTTTCAACAAACAGAAACAAGTCGGAAATTTTTTAAACAATGTAAAATTACAAAAGAAAGCTGTGCATGCTGTTGTTGAGTGGGCATATGACTGAACTTAAAAGAATTACATAGAAATAACATTTACATGCAAATAGTCGCCATTCATTTTTCTCATCTGTTCGTTGAATAATGTAAGAAAATAATCGCGAATAATCGTATTCGACATGCGCATAATCATCATCGGTACCATCATTTTTCTTCATTTTGTATTATAATTCATGTAGGCAAAAGAAATGTTCAGTGACAAATAGCTGTAACATACAAGTAAAAAAATTCAGATTTAATAAGAAGTGCCGAAATAGTTTCATTTTTAATACTTTTAGTAACTATAGTACGTTAAATAAAAAAATTTCTCTTGCAGCCTACGAGAAGAAATGACACGCCATACACATTGTTTCGTTAATTGTAATAAGGACGTTAGTAAACGAAAACAAAGTAAAATTTAAGATAATGTCACGATGGAGGCACAGATTCTGAGAGTAAAACTAGATTGCTATTCGTCAATCTCGCGGACGGCTGGGTTACTTACTGCCATTTGACATTTAAACGATATTGCAATATGATTACTGCTAGAATTGTCTCTGTGTAAATGTACCATTTGAAAATGTATACAGTAATATTGCAGATTATCATAATTTTAATACATATCGTGAACTGAGGACGAATAAACGAATGCGTCGAATTCGCTGTGTAGTTTTAACGTAGATGTCAATAAGTAAATGGACAAGAAAATGCATTTCACGCGTTAACACCAAGATTGTACAGGTTTTATTCTGAGATCTAGTTTTTATTATCAATGTTTCTGTGCCAAAATGTAGATAAGGGGAAGGGTATTTCACTTTCGTACCTCAACAATATGCGTGTCACTTATTCATAAACGATAGGTCGCAAAGAAGTATATGTATACTTTAAGTAATGAATGTTTTAGCTGAATGTGAAAGCCATCGCAAACAGACAGTAAATTTTGTCACTTGTAAATGGAAACGGAAACAATATAATTTACAATTCAACCCATATTGGGGATTAAATTAATGTCATATATATATTGTTATTATATATAACGGTAGTAAGTAGGTACAGTAATTAATTATTTATGGAAAGGACAATGCCGAATTTAATCATAAAACAAGTGCATTGTTTCGAATGTACCTATATATGTATCTCCTTGTAAAATATCAGCATTAGTACTCATTATTAGGTATTACCAATTATAATAAGCATATTTTTTACATTGTCTTATCGTACTCAGTTTATCAACCCTGATCACATATCCTTTTGTGTCAATGCAGAATTTAAAATGTTCTGATTTTAAATGTCAACATATATGTGTCAGTGTTTAAGGCCAGTTTATGTAATGGATGAATTATTTCTATCAGTATTTTACTTTATACTCATTTCAAATATACGTTGTGAACAATACTTTAACACAATTTTTCATATATTGCATTACTTCTAAAAAAATTGTGTTTTTAAGCAATTGATAAGTAATTTCACTTTTTTAAATACCACGTATAGTATGTGTTACACTACCTTCGTGAGGTATATAAAGAAAAAGTAAATGCAATATCATTTGGCTATCATTGACACTTTATAGAAAAGTAGATATAATTTTCATGAAATCCAATAAAGCAGGCTTAAAACAATACCTGATTAATGCTCCCTTCATTTATTTTATGTTACAAAGTTCCATAAAAGTATTAATCTATTCATGTGGAGAAATTCAATGAACGTATTACATAAATTTAAATATTATATTTATTCTATTGATGTTCCTGTCGAATATGTATCAGCCTGTTTTCTATTTTGCCTTTTAATTTCTCTAAAAAGCCATTTTTTCCTTGATTCTTCACGTACTTTTTTGTATCCTTTTGGTGCCACATCAGTTATTTTAATGGGAAATGTTTGGGCCACATTTAAGTGAGTTGTAAACGACGGCAACCTTAAAATTCTTGTATGCTAATGGAAAACATAACAATGTGGAAGAGTGAACATATATATATATCATAAATCTATATGAAATATTAACATTTGTAAAAACCTACTGTATCTGAAGAAACCGAATCTTCTGTTACACTGCTCTTCTGTTTCTCAAACATTCCTCTCTCAGATAGCTGGATTTTAGAATCATCTGGTTTTTCTTCCTCGGCTGGCATCAACATGACATCATAATCGGCTCTTTTGTGTCCTAATATTCCTACTTTGATTCCCAATTCGGCCAATTTTTCTTCTTCAATAAGAAGCGCATTTTGCAAATAAAGAATTCTTGGATCATCAGTGGTGTCTGTCATTCCTATTGACGATATTGTATTCTTTTATTCACTAGTCAAAATCCTATACTAATAAACAACTTACCTAAAGACAAAAGCCGATAGTCGCAACTCGCGTATACTAGTTCTTCTACTAGAGGAGAATTTCTTAATAATTTTCTTTTGGATTGTATTTCGCGACCATGAAGCACACGTATATCATCTTCCAACATATCTTGAAGAATTTGGCTGATATTTCGCCTTTTAGCTGTGTTATAGGCTTCGGTTCTTAGTAATCGGTGTAACTCTATCTCTAAAAACATATGCTATTCCTTAATCATGAATTTCGGTTTATGCTCTACTGTTTGTTCTTCAGACATGACTTACCGATTAAATTAAAGTATTTACGGTGCATAGCTATCCAGACAACACGATGTGACATACAAATTAAAACTTCAAATATTCTCAAGTCTTTTTCTCCTTGAGATTGCGTTATAGTTGAACCTCCCTTTTTTCCAGCAGTCATATGGTGATACTGAATGATATCTAGACAGCCTAATATTAAATCACCATACTCTCTACCTAATATGCAGCGGAGACTATGCATTTCATCTGTATATCTAGCTCTATATCCTTGTGCCAAAGGATTTGATGCTTTTTTCATAGTAGCTGCCCGTTCCTGCATTAACTCCTCCCATGTTGTTATATAGTATTGAAAATAAATAATAAGAGCTCTTAGAAAACGATCAACGATTGGTAAATGAAAAAAATTTATGAACTGGGGACTGACAGGAGATGCAAGTAGGAATAACACAAGATCTTTTATATCCTGCAGAATAATAACGTCTGGTTCATTTGGAGACACTTTTCTCAAGTAATATCTTCTGAATTTAATCTGTAATGGTATGACAATGTACCTTATAATAGTATTGTAAAATCTGCATTCAAAGTTCTTCTTTATAGTTTATTATTCACCTTTTCACCTTCATTTAAAGTTTCACGGAAATTCAAAATTAAGTATGCATGTGGGCAATAAACTTTTGAAGCTTGAACAGGATCAACTTGTTTTTTGCGTCCTTTGATTTGTTCTTCCTCTGTGGTTTGTATTCTTCCATAGAAATCGTACGAACAGGTAACAGATTAAGTGTTTTCATTTGATTTATACATATAATCAATTGCAGATTACAAAAGGTTACATAAATTTTGTAAACAATTTCATTACCCTAATAAAGTTAGTCCATCAGAAACTTCATCCCAAACAAATTGCCGTTCTCCCATTTCTAAATATCCAAATGTGATGACATTTTACATTTTAGTTCTAATATTTAATAAATTGAAAAATAAATCAGGTTAAAATCGTATTTAAAAAATGGTTGGCAAGCATACCTTGTAGCATGTTAGGCTATAGCTAAGTATGATTATTGATCACTATGATCAATAATTGTGATGGATGCGAATGAATTCCATATTTTAAATTTACTACTAAAAGCTATTAATATTCGCAGTTTAATCTCTCTTAAATGTATCTATGAGTATTTCAATAGAAAAATATTAAAAAAGGAACATTGATGGAATACACAATATTTCCTCAAACTGTATTCTCTGTGAAACAGACTTTATTTATAATACATGCACATATCTACTCTCCATTAAGTTCTGCAACATTTGTCACATGATTTTTTCTCTTCTGCAGTAAAACATGTTTTGGTAAGGAATCTAGGACAGGCTGATCTTCAGGGAAAATTGCTTCACCACTTGTCTCCCAAATGCTTGTACTGAGTTTGATTTGCTTATTTGCGTCTGGGGTCCAATGATGTATTGTACATTTTACTTTCACTTGTTCACAATTATTGATTGTAACAGTAACATAGAAGTCCTTATTTTGAATATTCATATCAGGTCCTGATATAGCCTTTTCTGGCATAGTTATAGCTTCATCAGGCACATACACACCAATTTTACGAAAGCTAGTTCTTATATGCCATTTCTCTAAAACCCAGGGTGTATCCATAGACATCACTACGGATAAGTACAAGGTAGACAACCTTTTTAATGTCCTCTCAACAATAGGTGAACTATAATTCTGTTTTTCTTCTAGAATTTGGGTGTTCAGATATTTTTCTACATTTTCAGGAGTAGCATATATAGCTAGCTGTGGTAATAAAAGAGTTTCATATGCTCTCTCTGATTTCATTGTAACTAATTCTCCTTTTTTACCAATATCCTCTATGTCTTTCATTAAGATCATACTGATTTCTTTGGATTTTCTGATATTTGTATCTTCTACCAACTCGTAAACGAAATTTTTACTTTTAAAAGGAGGGGGTCTTTGATTTTTCTTATGAAGACCAAGTGGATATTTCCTTTTTAAAATAAACGTAGTCTAAAACAAAATTTCACATAGATAATCCTAAATAGAGAATTTTCCATAGTAGCATTTCATTGTTATTGTTGTAAGAAAAAATGTTACCCGAGTTTGTTGAGTCAACACATCCATTTTATGTGACAATAGCATTGTCGGCAGTGCTTTTAAATTATTCATTGATATTGCCGTATATTTGAACATGTTTATTTTCGGTTAAATGCGAGCAATCAACTACGCTGTATCTTACTAATTTGTACAAATTCAAACAAAGTATTACGACAGGTTAGAACATGGGTAATCTGAAATTGGTATCGAAATGATACCAACTGTATAACTTACAATTTATTTTGCATCCTAGTTTTCGGCATTGGAATTACATGTTTGAAATTGCTTCAGAGCAGGTGTTAAGGCAAACTTTATTCATATTTTTGAAATTTGGGTGACAAGATAGGCGAGATTGACATTTCAAGTTTCTTATTATAAAGAAAGATGCAAGACAGCAATTTACCGTCGGATCAAGTTTTAAAACAATCTGTCACGGATCTCAAAGAACCAGTATTATTTAAACGGATGCTGCAAGACAGCGACGGTAAATACACCTGGAAATTATTTGAATGGAATTTGCTAACACTTGCTGACAAATTTGGAGACACAAAACTACCATTTCGAGTTGGTTATAATGCGAGATCTATGGTAAATAGTTGTAATTATTTAGATTTGAGAATCTCTATCACTTTAACATCTTAACAGACATGTCACATGTACTTCAGGGACCCCAGTGGGAGATAAATTGTTCAACAATTTTCATGACGTTGTCCGAGTTTATTCAGAGTACAGATTCAAATATGGACAAAGAAATGTGGTATTATTTTGATTATAAATACATGCAGGAATGGTTTAAAGATAAACCAGAAATAATTGCTTCTTTAGATTGGAATAAATTTGGATTCGATAAGACAGGATTGGATTCTACTATTTGGATAGGAAGTAAAGGAGCCCATACTAATTGCCATCAGGACTCTTATGGGTGCAATTTAGTAGCACAAATCCATGGAAGGTTAATTGACAATTATTTGGATTATTATTATAAACATTTTTATAACTGATATAATAAATTATTTTTTCAGGAAACAATGGTTGTTGTTTCCTCCAAGTTCAAGTACTTTTCTTCAGCCAACAAGAGTTCCCTATGAAGAGTCGACTGTGTATAGCAAATTCAATTTCTTTTGTCCTTCCGAAAAGGATGAAATCTCTATATTAAAAATACCAGACAAACCAAAGTTAATCACCCTGAATCCAGGTGATGTTTTACTTGTTCCTGCTGGTTGGTGGCATTATGTTGAATCATTAGATGTTAGTGTTAGTGTCAATATATGGTTACCATTAGAAACAGATAGTGAAGCACGTGTGAGGGAAGCTATTATTAAATTAATAGTGGAAAGAATTGGTCAAAAGGTTTGCCCTACCAAAGATGAAGATCAATGCACTTTGTCGGATTGTATGCAATTGGTAATGTTTACATTTAACATTTCAAACCAAACTATACTTTAAACTAAGCAACTATTTTATTGCATTTACAGTTAAATGCTGCTGTCAAAGAGTGTGAAAGTACAGAGAATTCAAAGTCACCACATAAAAAGCTGAAGCTTGATGCTTGGACAGCAGAAGATTTATCAAAGTGTTACCCAGCCAATGTAAAATTGATTGATGAAGTTGAAGGAACAGAACTAAAAGACATTTTGAGAAATAAAAGAGAAAGATTTTCTGAAAATAGCTCTATAGAATCAAGGGATGGTTCTACAGATCAAGCAGCTAATGCTTCAAATGTCCCTTCTTCAGTTCAACAGTTATCTGAACGTGTTGTTAATGCATTGTGTCACCCAGATGTTGTTCATAAAGTAGCAGAGTTATTATTGACTTCCTAAATGTACATAATTAATTTAAAAAATGTTTTCTATAAATAAATTTATTTTTAATGTAGCTTTGGTCTTTTACTTTACATATAATGTATTATATATTTAATATGTAGCTGACTGACAGATTATGATACAATTTAAATAAGAATAGTTTACTATTTTATTACTATGCTTTTCACGTCAATGTTGGTATTGAATAGGTTATCAGTTTGACAGGCCGCGACGTCTTATGGGACGCTTATTTACTTCAAATTTAAACTGAATTAAGATATTCATATGAATCACCATGGGCTTATTAACGGTCCTTAAGAAATTGAAACAGAAGGAAAAGGAAATGCGAATTTTAATGCTGTATGTATTCAATTTGAAATGGTTTTAATTATCTTTAGGTTAGAAATGATTCCGATACTTTAGAAAGTCATGCTTTCAAATTTGCTTCTGTCACTTCAAAGGGAATTAATTAATTCATATTTTGTTCGTATTGTTTCTACAGCATATTTATCATTTTTAATAAATATTATGTGTGTTATATCAGTGGGCTAGATAATGCAGGTAAAACAACAGTGTTAAAAAGGATTAATGGGGAACCAATTGACACTATATCACCGACTCTCGGCTTCAATATTAAGACCTTGGAGCATCGTGGATATAAACTGAATATCTGGGATGTGGGTGGTCAGAAATCTCTACGTTCCTATTGGAGAAATTATTTTGAATCTACGGATGGCCTTATTTGGGTAATCGATAGTGCAGATAGAAGGAGATTGGAGGACTGTAAAGCAGAATTGTATAAACTTTTACAAGAGGAAAGGCTAGAAGGTGCTAGCCTTTTGGTCCTTGCAAATAAGCAGGATCTTCCAGGAGCATTGTCTGCGTCAGACATTGCAGAAGTCTTGGAACTGCCTAATATCAAAACACACCACTGGCAAATTTATAAGTGTTCAGCTGTTACGGCAGAAAATTTGGTGGAAGGCATAAACTGGATCGTAGATGACATTGCAGCAAGAATATTTTACATAGATTAATATAGTGGATAAACTAAATTGCACAATAGACATCACTAGTATTATAATTGTTCTTAGTATACTCCTTCCTTTTTATACAATAATTTGTTGTGTATTTAATGAAAAACCACGACTTATGATTTATATTTTCTAATTTAATTCCTGCTTTTCCAATAGTCTAGTGGAACAATAAATTTATAGGAATTTCCTTAATGTTATTTAAGATTTCCCTTATGTTAATTAAAATAGTTATAATTAATAATTCGATTACTCAATGATGCTCTTGATCAGTAATATAATGTAAATTTGGCTATTATTTCTATTTTCCAACTTTTGCCTTTCGTTCCCTTACTCCCCGAACTTTCTTCTTTTTATCCTTCTTCACCACCGGCGGCTTTGTATCTGGATATTGCTCCAAATAAGTCGCTTTTAATAATGCTTGATCAACTCTTCTTCTTCGACCAAGAAATGCACTCATGATTTCAGTTACCAGTGTTTGCGAGAGCTTGAGGCGAAACGTTTTCACAAGTTCTTGAAATTTTCCTGTAAAGTAAAGTGACTCCTGTATTATTTTCTTTGTCACAGGTTCAATTAGCGATACCGATGCTAAGAAATGGTGTATTTGTTCAGCCGAATGTATGTACCTCTTGAAATGGGTCTGTCGGTCAACGTTAGTACAAAGTGTCCGAAATTTCTACGCTGTCTTCTGTTTCGCGGCCTCATTGCCTCGTAATTCGCTCTTTTAAAAAGTATCTTCTTCACGTCGGGCCCGACTACTGGATAATTGCTAAGTATTCCCCCCAATATAATTCGAAGCGTCGGTCTACCTTGTTCGATTTTCTCGAGTACCGGAAGAATGTCCTTCTTCGCCCAAACATTCGCCAGGTCCAAACGACGTAGCTGACTATTAGCCGCTCTTTCTGGTGTAACTGCAAGCACGAGAGCTAACACGCCGGGTGCTTTCAGTGGATTGTTACCCAAATATATTTCATGAAGGGCTCTGTTTCTCGATAAACCTCTAGCGATAGGTGGTACATCGTCGTCGTAGAAACGATTTCCTTAAAAGGAAATTTCAAAGTACTTACACAGGCTGAAACGTGGACGGACCGTCATCTTACCACTTAAATTTAATTTTTTAAGTACTGTAGATCGTGAGAGTAATAGACCAATGAATCTAACGCATTCCTTCCCCAGCGCGTTCCATGATAGATCAACTTCAGCTAAAACTCTACTTCTATCGAACGCCCTGCGCAGAGGTCTCCAAAGTGCAACCGTGTTTAACGAATTCCAAGATAATTCCAATCGCGTTAAAGTGTCCGCACGGGACACCAGAAGTAGTAAATCCGCGGTACACGAGGTGTCCAACTGATTCTTATTAAGAATCAGATTAGTAAGGCTGCTACTAGTACACGCTGCATTCGTTATCTCAGCGAAACCTTTTGCTCGAAGATTGCAGCTAGAAAGATCTAGAGTGATTAACGAAGTGCTGTCCGAAATTCCCTCGGAAAGTCTTTTTACACCTTCGGGGCCGATGCGACATCCCGATAGCACTAAGGTATGGATGACATGATTTCTCAAAAGCAAATCGTTCAAATGATAGCAAGCATCCTCTGACAGCCAGTTATCCTACGCGTAAGCAGTTGAAAAGTAAATATCGTGACCTATGAATTAAAACTATTAAACGTGGAAAAAGCATAGTTGCACCTCGAGATTTACAACTTCTACCGAAACATTGTTTATCAGAGCTTCGCAAAGGGCTTTCACGACACGAGAGTCAATTCCGTAGTATTGCAAATTGATGCTATTCGTCGTCAACATCTCTTTCATGGATTGTATAGGTTTGACTCGAGATTCCTTCGCGATGTCGAAAAACTTGTCTATGCCGTCATCGTCGTAATTCGGTGGATACTTATGGATCGTCCAGAACGCTGGTGCCAGTCCCGGGTCGTCGGGGACCGGGAACATAGTGTAGAGATTCAGCAATTTCAACCGGGAGTCGCTGATGTCTATATCTTTCAAGCAAGGGTGAATGCAAGAACTGTCGCTCGACGATTCGACCGAAACAGTAATTTCTAACTCTGGTGTAATTAGCGTCTCGTCGGAAGCATCTTCTTCCCTTTGTATCTGTAAGCGCGGCAATTGCGCAGTTGAAAAGATAATTTATTCGACGCGTAATTTCAGATGGCATTACGTTATCGGACATATCGACTTAATCAAGCTTCTGTTATTAAGAGAAAATTACACCAATTATGCGTTCTAATTGTTCTTTCTTCTCTCTTTCTCTCGCTTCTAATTCTTTAGCCCTATCAAGTTCGAATTGTGACACAAATTCCGTAAACGCAAGTAGCGTCGATTCCTCAAAATCATCTTTGTCTTCGTCCTCGCTGGAACCTTTGGACGATTCATCTTTGATAGCTTCGTGTTCGTACTGGGACTCGCCTTCCGCATCCCATATTTCGTAGTGCGGATATTCCGACAACTGTAAGGGATCGTTGAGTTTCTGCTCTGCCTGAAACATGGCTTACACACTTTCGATCTAGATCCAGCGGTTCGCTACATTTCTATATGCTTTGCGTTACGTACGAAGCGTCGTTTGTGTCTGGACAACGTTCAGAGTGAAAATAGTTTCAATTCTGACGTTTAACCGAAAAAGTTTACCTTCGTTCGAGCCGTGTAATTACCTCTCGAATTCTTAATCTCGATTTATTCAAATCGCGGCCGGATTAAAACGGTGTAAAATTCTTTTCCAAAGCGGTTCGCAACGATCCGCGTTCTCTCGTCCCATTTACGCTGTTGGACCGGTCCCCGTGGTTCACACGGGCCTTATTCGGACACCGGTGACTCATTTACGGGGTATTCGTCAAGTGGCTGTTCTGGACCATTGTATTGTAATTTCGACAGATCGTTCATTCAACGGTCACGCGGGTGTGCGCGATTTATACACGGGTCCCCGGGATCGGTACCCACCGTTGTCTCGACATGGACACGAAATTGGCCGCAGGTCTTTTGTTCATCTCACAGACGTACTTTCGGTGGTAACGAACGGAGTATTATCCTCAATGAAACGATCCCGGAGGATCCATTGAAATCCAAGTCTGGGATTATCACGCGCCGGATAACGATCCAACGAATTCTCAGTGTACGCGATATTGAATGGAATCGTTTCACGCGAGCGTTCAGAACGTTTCGATTAGATATACATATATATATATATATATATATTTATTTCTAATTCACCGGTTCCGATCGGCAGGTCGCGCCAGCTTCTCCCGGAAGGCACGTTTACGTACAATTCTGCGTTCCCAGTGATTTAAATGCAACTTGCGCGAGCGCCAGCTTAACGTACGTGAAAGAATCCGTTCGGCATCGTAGGTGTAATAAACGTATACGTAGACGGTGTTCAAGGGTTGTACTTTTTATTGAAACTTTTTCATCTTCGTAACTTTATTGTGGGAAATGATGGGCGGAAGGAGCTTATTTACACGCACTCACTCGTTCTTCCTTCGGCGATCCGACGCGGGTAATCACAACGCGTGAATTATCCTTTAACTATCTACTTTCGACCAGAGACACTAGTTCCTCGGGTATCACAATTATGCACTTAAAAGAACGTGGGTCACGAGATTACGACGCGACGATCCGTATCGTCGGATCGATGAGATCGAACGACTCTCTCTAATCCGTCGATGGAATAAAAGAAACAATCATAATAATTCACCCGACTCGACAGAACTATTGTCCGTGATCTGATAATAATTATTATAAGACAATAAAATAAAAAATAATATAATATAATATAATATAATATAATATAATATAAAATAATATAATATATATATTTATATCATCGCATCTATATATATTCGTTTAATAATATAGTTTTCTTTATAAAATAAAGTATTCATCATAAAAATTTGTTTTCTCTCGCTGTAGCTTACGTTACGTACATACGTCTAACGCGGGTTATTGTTTTTCTCCTTCTTTCTCTTACTATTATCCTCTTATTATTCCTCCGCTTCTTTAAACTAGTATACGCGCGATTTCGCGCGGCATTTAAAAAGAAAATTGCACATCTAAAAGGGGATTTGTTTTATTGGGAACTCGGGCGGGGGGACGGGTCGGAGGGAAAGGAGGGTCTGGATCTATGTACCTGGGTTTATTTACATCGTTCGACGATGTAATAGCGTACAACTATATACATCGAAGACGCGAACGCCGACGGACCGATCGTATCGCAGCGTACTTTACCTTCGTTGCACTGGAATGCATTACGAAGAGAATTGTTTGCGCTCTTTTTCCATAAATTAGACATAACAACATAAGCCGTTGTTCTTTTACACGACGAGGCTCCGTCTTATATCGAAACCGATCGTTCTTTCTAATAATAACGTTACCATCTACTTTCAGCGGGAATTAAGAGGCGGTACGATAAAAGAAATTCTCTGTAATTTACTCGTCATACCGATGTCACTTTCCCTCGCTTCGTACACACACACACACACACACACACACATACACACGTCGGCGTTTTCTTTCAACGAACATACAAAAGAAAAATAAGGAAAAGTGTAAGTTCTAAGCGGTCGATGGACAACCATAATCGTTGCCTTGAGATTCGGTAGGAGAAGGATAAGGCTACGATAGTATTTTACGATTGACGTGAGATACGGCGTACACGCTGTCCTTTCTCTATGAGTATCACAATAGTATCGTCCGACGGAACGTTTGAAGGCCTGCGTTCCGTTCGCATTAACTTCTTATACTGTATGCATGTATACATGTAAATATGTAGGTACTATACACTTATGGGTTTTCTACAGGTGCTCGCATCACCCGATCGATTCAGCTCCGGATACAATTAAACGGGAAGTCGCGGCGACGACAACGAAACACATAGGAATTCTAGAATCACGCAGATACAACGTCGAATTTCAAGTCTTAAGCGAATAAGGTCTGCAGGGCTGACGGCGTTGAGAGGTGATACAGGCTTAGCGAAATTAATAAGTACGGGCTATGTACATATGTACAATGATAAGCAACGCGGCGTTATCAATATAATTCTAATCATTTTTCGCTTATTGTCGCATCGTGGAATTGTAGGGGGGTTTGAATGAAGATGGATAGAGATAGATAGATAGGGTGAGTTAGATAGAGAAATTGAGAACAAAAGGAAAGAATGGAGAATGATCAAGAGAGAGAGAGAGAGTGTGTGTGTGTGAGAAAACAATGAGAAAGATAGAGTTTCGTTTGAAATAATAAATTGTAGTACTAAAAATTGTAAGTAACAGAGGCGGTACGTTCGGTGGTACACGTGTTTGCCATATTCTCAGTTCGAAAGGCGAAAAGTTAATTCGATTCCATAGTATTATAATCGTCGAGCTTACGTTTGACGAGTATGTTAAATGTTCAGCTACCTCTTGCATAGGTACGCGATTCGTGTTTTTCTCTATCCACCTACTTCTGTCCGTTCACCCCAGTTTCGACGGATCGATAGCTAACGGAAAAGGAAGATCGACGCGAGGGTTCGCTTGATATATATATAATATATAAACCTCGGTTAAAAGTCTGGTATACGATCGCGTATCGATCGATTTCAACGATAATACCTCCGACCGATCTTCCTTTTCCACGACGTGGTCTATCTATTACCTCTAAATCAGTCCCCTTTTACCTGCTCCTGGCGTCTGTCGTTCGGACGACAGAATTCTCTCTCTCTCCTCTCTCTTTCTCGAGACAGAAGGAGGATTTTTCCAAGTTCTGCCAGTCCTCGGCAGTTCGTAGGGAAGCAGCCGAGTTACACATGTACCGTTAATACTTGATGCGGTCCAGGCGTTTGGCTCGTGCCCGGTTGCTGATGAGAATACGACGGCTCCTGTAGTCTGGGCTTGCTGTAGGGCTTGTGCGGTCCTTCCTCGTAGCTGAAACTGGCAGTGTTGTTCCTGGCCTCTGCGCTCGGTGGCTTGTAAAGCGGTGGTAAACGGTGTCTACCCTCTTCCGAAACCATTTCCAAGCTTTCCTCGGTGGCGCCCAAAGCACCCAACGAGGTACCGGACAGAGGTCTCACCACGGAGACTCTTGGTTCACCTTGATCCTGATCCTTCAATGGGTTGGCGTATCTTCTCAGGTTCTCTTCGTTTTGCAGATTGTTCGACTTCTCGTCCAAGTCGCTGCGATGCCGATGCAAGGACGTCTCGCTGCTGGTCGTCGCGGTTAAACTGGACCGTTGTCTGGTGGATCGAAGATACCACAGTCCACCGAAGAGAGCCAGTAGCAACACGGTGGCCAGGGCGCCGCCCAACACGGCGACGTAGCCACCAGCGCCACCGGAATTCGTGGAACTTGGTTCGCTCAGTAACGCCGTCTCTACCTTGACTTCCAACACAGAGGCCAGGGCGAGAGGTCTTCCTAGAGGTCGACTGAGAGCTTCGCCGAGGTCTCTGGCCGCGTCGGCCGCGGCTTCGGAGAAGATGGTCACTTCCACCGTGTCGTTGTCCCCAGGTTTCAGGTCGCAGAGCAACACTATTGACTGCGGCCTTCGGGGATCGGCCAGGAGCTTTCGGAGTCTTCGGCAGAGTAACTCCACCGACGTGCCGGCGGCCAGGGTGTCTCTTCTGAGTAGTATAGTCAGTCTGGAGCAGGTCGGTCCTGGAGTAGCTTGTCCGGGCCAGCAGGAAGGCGGTGCCGGCAGGGCCGGTGGACCGACTCTTCGGCCAGTTTCCACCGGACGACATTCGCCCCAAGCGGGACACGGAGGCGACAAGCAGCTCTCCCCGGGACTCGGCACGCATACCTCGTGAGCCAGGCACGAGGTACCGTTCAAACAATTGCCAGGTCCGCACCAAATGTTGCTACATTGATTCTTTCCCGTTCGGCACTCGCAGACGTTGCAGTCGTCGTCCCAGGTGGCCGACCTGCATCCGGGTCCTCCGGCGGTTCGTATCTCGCATCGCGTTCCGGTTCTCCCGGGTGGACAGATGCAGGAGTAACTGGCTATACCGTCGACGCAGGTCGAACCTCCGGTGCACGGATCGCTGGCGCATTCGTTCACGTTTATCCGGCAGTCGGGTCCCGTGAATCCTGGGGCGCACTCGCATCTGAACCAGTTGATACCGTCGACGCATTTCCCGCCGTTCAGACACGGCAACGGTTGACAATCGTCGACGTCCCGACGACAGTTCGGTCCCTCGAATCCCTCGCGACAGACGCATCTGTAGTTTCCGTCGGCCGTGTTCACGCAGGTCGCTCCGTTCTCGCACGGATTGCTGGCACACGCGGGCGACGCTATGTGACACGCTGCTCCTTCCCACCCCGGTGGACATTGACACGTGAATCCGTCGCCGCGATCCTGACAGGTTCCACCGTGACGACAGGTTCCCGGTTCGCAGTGGCCACCCCGAAGGGCGCAGGTCTTTCCTTTCCAGCCGCCTCTACAGATACAGGTAAAGTCGGCCACACCGTCGACGCAGGTGCCGTTGTTGCGGCAGGGGGAGTTCGTGCATTCGTCCACGTCTGCAAAGATCACACGGAAATAATCATCCGTCGCCACGGTCGCACGATACCTTAGCGAAATCTTATCGATCCGACGCTTACCTTGATCGCACAGATCCCCGGTCCAGCCCTCCCTGCAGATACACTGAAACGAATTCACCAGGTCGACGCACGTTCCGCCGTTCAGGCACGGATTGCCCCGGCAATCGTTGATGTTCTCGTGACAGTGCATCCCGGTGTATCCCGGGTCGCAGATACATCTGCCCCCGCTGCACCTTCCCCTGCCGCCGCACGGGGTTCCCTCGCTACCGCAACCGACTTGTTCGTCGGTCACGCCGAACTGAGGATTGTGCGACGCCGGCTCGGAGCAATTCTTTCCCTGCCATTGCTCTGGACAGTGACAATAGTAGTCAGTTTGCGTGTTGAAGCACGGCGCCGAGTTTCTGCAGGGATTCGGGCTGCAGTGATCGCGGTCGATCTCGCATTGGTAACCGGTGAAGCCGACCGGGCAGACGCACTCGTACGCGTTCACCAGGTCCCTGCATTCGCCGCCGTTCTGGCAGGGCTTCGACGCGCACTCGTCGATGTCGACGTCGCAATCCTTGCCCGAGTATCCGGCGGTGCAGCTGCAATGATAATCGTCCACCAGATCGATGCAAAGCGCCCCGTGCTGGCACTGACCGACGCAGTCGTTGATATTTTTCGTACAATTTTTCCCGGTGAAGCCGCTCCTGCAACGGCACCTGCGAACATATCAATTAACAGAACTCTGCGTTAGATACGTGCGTGATAGACGGCGGGTAGATGAAAAACGGCCCGGTGAACTTGCGGGGTTCGCTTGTAAAATCTCTACGCAAATTACATCGCGGAACGGCAATTACGGGATGCTTTATACCGGCAATTAGTTGCCGTGCTTAAGATGAAATACCGAAGCTTTAAATAACGTTTTTCCCCAGTCGTTTGTGTCACGCTAATAACCGCGTACGTTCCGTGGCTTTTTCGATCGGCGTTATTTTACGACCGTGCTGCAAAGTAGTCAATTATGTCATACTACGAACGTCGGGATAAAAACGCGCACCCTAGTCGGAGCCTATTAACTTACCGTTGTCTCGTTGCGGTCAATAGTAACGATCAAAGGATACGATTGAAAGAATCTCACCTGTAGTCGCCGGCCAGGTTGACGCAGGTGACGGAGTTCTTGCACGGCGACTCCTTCAGGGCGCACTCGTCCACGTCGAACTGGCAGAGGATCCCCTGCCACGACGGTGGACAGTTGCACACGAACCCGTTCTTCCCGTCGACGCACGTGCCGCCGTTTTGACAGGGTTGCGAGGCACATTCGTCGATATCTATGCCGCAGTAGGGCCCGGTGAATCCTGGGGCGCATTCGCAGTGCGCGCTTTCCCCGAGTTCTCGGCAGGTTGCCCCGTTGGCGCAGGGATTCGAGGCGCAGGGATTGTCCACCTTCTCGCAAGTGGGTCCCGAGAATCCCTCGGGACAGGTGCACTTGTACTGATCGGGTGCCGTGTTCTCGCACGTGCCGCCGTTCTGGCACGGCTCGTGGGTTCCGCAATAATTTAGATCTTGATCGCAGAGTATACCGCCCCAGTTCGTGTCGCAGATACACTGCCAGCTGGAACCGTTGCAGTAACCGTGCTTGCACCCTGGATAAGGGGTGCACTGGTCGCAAAGATCACCGCGCCATCCATGGCGGCATTTACACTCGCCGCTGACGTTACAGTGACCGTGAACGGGATGACAACCCTCCTTGCAGACCGCTGAAACACAAAACGACATTGTTCTGGGTACGTTCGGACGATAGGCGCGTCGGTGTGTTTCGTAAGAAAAGAAATGCTTGGATAACGATTCGAGCGACACGGGATATAAATGGTACGAAGCAGAGTGTACGTGAATGAAAGCTAAAATATGACTGATTACCACGCCTACACAGGGATCGGAGGATACACGTCGGATTATTCTCTCTGTGTACGTCTACTAGAGGATTATACGATCACGAACGTTTCGTATTTCTCCGCTCGGAGAAGGAAGCGAAGCAACAGGTAACGCGTCGCTTACGTTACAGGTGGCAGGATGACGAGATCCAATTTTGTGTGTGTAAGGTACCGTATCTCTGGAAACGATGATTTCGTTCCCTCGAAATGGAAAGAAAGAAAGGACAGAGAGAGCGAGAGAGAGAGGGAGAGAGGGGAAAAAAAGGAAACGACGACGAAGATCGTCGGCGGAACCGAGCAACTCAATTAGCCGAGGGGACAGGAAGACAGATGAGAAGTGACAGAGAGAAGGATTATCCCTCTGACCGTGAAACGAAAACTCACGCCGCGCGACACGCGTATACGTACGTACGTATCCTTCAAAAGTTTTAACCGGTGTACAAACTCTTTACCGTTACGTCAACCCTGCGCGTATATAAGGTACAACGCACCGGCCATCCGAGTAAACGTCTACACACGTGCAGCGGTATTTGTGCGTCGGTCGTTGTCAAAAAATCCTTTCGTAATTTAGATAAGAAAAGGGGAATTCGTAAAAGGGCATATATACGCGCCGACGTAGAATTTTAACGTGTCAACCCTCGTAGAAACTTATAGAGAGGTCGTACTCGTCGCATCGTTAATGATTAATGGATAGGCTCTCACGTGAGTACAGACATCGGACGTTTACGGATATTTATACGACTGCATAGGGATACCGCAACCCCTAAATGACGATGCGTCTGCGATCAAGTTTGACTTTTTCCGTAAACTGGCTGACGCGTCCGCTCGGGGCTGATCGTTCGATCGTCTAGCACCACGAATGCACGTAAAATCAAGCCAATCAGCCGTCCTCTACGGCTTACAGCTGCCCTGTCAGGGAATGGAGAGTCGCGACTATTCGCCAGTCGTTTCGTACATACTTCGCAAACTATAAATCCGAAGGCAAATGATCATGGGTATGCTTTCGCGTGTATTTGATTAATATACCGCCAGTGGTTGAATTAACTTGCGCGATTCACTCTCGTAAACCACTGATTTTTCTCCCCGCTCGTGTCCTTTGGCGAGATGCAACAGGTGTGCGAGAAAATGACTCCGCGGATGAACATCCGCGTTTTTACCTACCGAAGGATTTCTATTTTCACAAATAAAATGGGAATCGACAGAGAACGTGCGCTCAGAATCGAAATCAATCGTTTATAATTATTTCTGTTTGTAACGACCGGTTTACACGTATACCCTGCACGTATAAATCAAAAAGCCCCACCGTCTAGGAGCCCGCCATCACCGGATCTTTTTTTCCGTTTCTTTCTTAATCCGGCAGCAGTAGGTAAATTAACTTGCGCGATTCATCTTCGTAAACCGCGGGGTTTTTATTCCGTGCCCTTCTCCTCTCGCGAATCGAGCAGATGCGCGAAGCGTCGGATTACAGGTGAAGGTTCACGACTTTCACGTATGTACGCGCTACAGGCCTTTTCACCTTTGGCACGAAATGTATCTCAGCTGCTTCTCCTTGGAAATCTCCTTGGAATCTCTCGCACTAAAATTCTCGCTCGATAACATTCGGGCGTTCGATCCTGTCTATAAAATAAAATACTAAATTCGTCGGTAACACGACGTTCGACGGAAACGCGACGTTTGTTCGTTAGCAACGAATCGTCCCGCGAATGCACGGCGAAAAGAGGTCAAATGCAAACGGCTGTGTGCCTCATCCGAAAGGAATACACGTATTCCTTGCGCGCGGCGGTTGGTGCATAGAACGCTCGTGTGAAGACGATGCACGAGTGAAATTCTCGTATTGACCTTTCACAGTACGACAAAAATGTCGGAGCCAGTTCTCTCCTCTCGTAACCGAGAGGCTCATCGTCTCACGAGTACACGATTTCCACCGATAGTTCCTAATTGGGTTCGTTCATTTTTTTTCCATCCGCGTAAGTGGAACGTGTCTAAGGCGATAATATGATCTTCCCGACTCGTTACACGAGTAAATATCTCAGTGTCGAGGAACCGCGACACCTTTGCGTCCGTTTGGCAGCCCTCCGACCGCGGGCATACTTGTCACGAACATCGTGGAGAACGGGCCATTAGTTGAGAGTGGTCGAAAATTACGGTGATTCGGTTTTCCGAAGAATTTACACGCGGTATGACGATTACCGTCGAAGCGAAATATATGCAAGTTGGAAAGATCAACGTGTCAAGGGAAACTAGTCGCATTGTTAGCGTAATTATTTATTTAGTTTCCCTCGAGAAATTAAATTATTGCTCCTCTTTTAAAGTTTATGTCAATGCTAATGCTAATCGAATATCTGCAAAAAATTCTAACACTGATACTGACCTACTTGACGCATTTAACTTCTACGATGCAGATTAGAATAAGAAACTATGATTATCACCTTGGAAAAACACCTGTGACTATTGCGATTTCAAACAATAAATTATCGCCGTACTCCTCGCGACATTTCCCATCGAAATCATGTTTGTACTTTACCCGATACGATCGCCCTATCCTCGCCGCGACCGTGGAATAAGTCCAACGAACGTGGCAAAAGAATGAAACACAATACACTCGGCTGAAAGATACTGTTGCATCATCGTCTGTGTTCCGTCCGCGTGCTACAAAACGAGACGAAACAGATGTTCCTGCTATTGCTACTTAACGAGGTAGCATAAGTACTCTCGAGATTTCGAAGTGGTGAAAAATCACATGGACGGACTACCGAGTAGGAAGCGAGGTAACGCAGCCCTTGAATACCGAAGATAAATATTCTCAATGATCCCTGGAATAGCTGACAAACAAACCTGTTTGCCATTCTTTCATTGAGCAACAATTCCGAACGAATAAATTAACCTGTCGATTAATTAAACATTTTCCTTCGGTTACCGCCGTTATCCGGTGCCGTGGTACGTTCTAATGAAATTGTAAATCGATGATCCTCGCATCCGGCAGCATCCGCGGAACTTTCAAAAAGAACTATGCCGCTCTCTGTTTCGGAGAAGGGATAACATGTATTACTACGAAACGGATGAGTCGTACACACGAGGAGGCGAAAGTAACGATTAAGCAGCGAAGAAAGAGCCGCTATATTAGCCGGGGCAGCATTGTGTGACGGGATCTGGCGTGATGTCGCTACCTTTGTGCGATCGTACGACATGCGTCTAACGTCCGCCCATTGAGGCACGCTTCGAGATAATTCGTATATTTTACGAGCCACTGGGGACGTACCTCCTCTCGATCCCGACCCGCGTTTTTCTTTTTTCTTTCTTTTTTTTTTTTATAAACGACGACCCGCGCACATGTCACTGGAACGCGTCGACTTTCCAACGTAACGGAGTTGGACGTCAGAAGAGGCTGCGACGAGGCTAATTGTTTCGTCCGTCGTGCCGGTTTCGTTCGAGGGGAAATAAGTACGAGCAAATTGTAATTAATTTCCATAGCTTTAGAAAGATTCTGTGGAATCCACGTGAGTTTACCTCGCCGCTGGTGACATTGATTCGAGGATAACGATTAAAATGTGAAAAATCTTGTAGATCCGAGTACGAGGCCTCGTTAAATGTCGATGCGCGCCGGTCCGTGAGAAAACCGAGCGAAACGTGGCGAGTCGCACGAACGAGATTACGTGCGACGCGGAATTTCACGGTTTGAGGATCGATTAATTATTCCTACGGCCGGTGGACGTAAGCAAAAAAAGCCTAGGGACGTCGTTTAGCCGCCGTGATCGCCAAAGGCCTTGCGCGACGGTTCGTTGCATACATAACGAGACAGTAAGAACGACAAAAGCACATTTGTTCCGTGTTGTTTACGACAGCTAACCACTTTTTGCGATCGCTTTTATCTCAATCGTTAAACTCTTTCTACCCTTCCGTCGAATTATAGCGACAAGTTTCATTCTTTCTTTTAAACGGTGTTTTCATTGGTAATCGGTGTTATTCACGGTTCCGGCTGTCTGTACTTTAGCGATGGTAATAAACGGACTCTATCGATTCATTTTTTTTCTTACATAAGACAAGTGGAATCCACCTATAAATAGGACGTAGACATACCTGTTTCACAGTCGGCGCCCTTCCATCCCTGTATGCAGACTTTATCTCCATTCTCGTCGCAGGTGTAATGACCGAATATGTCGTTTCTAGGTCGACAGAATTTCGTGCAGGTCGCGTTGTAATAATGATCGGCGCATTGTACTCGTACGCGATAAGCTAGGTGAGCGTTTCTTCCTTGATGATTGAGGGTATGCCACGTGGGTCCTGGCAGAACAATACCGCTGTAACTCGCTTCCTCGATCACGCCTGCGCTCGCCTCGTCTCTCGCTTGCAGGATCAACGTGAATTGCCTCTGCAACATTCAAATTTCACAATGTTAGTCTCGTGAAAGTGTACACTTACGAAATACACGTACATACGCGAAAGAAACCGTCGTACGGTTATATGTATTCCTCTAATTCCATATTTCTATTGTTCGCCAACGTTCTCTCTCGGAGATGAAGTTGGTGAAATTCGAGGCTGGAAGAGGTTGTTAATTAACAAGAGCGTCATAGACGAGGGAATTAAATTCGGAACGGTGATGTCACACGCGCGCTAGGGCTGCTTCCTTGGAGGAAGGGAGGTGGTTTGACGAAGCCAGCAATTAACCCTTGGCCAGCTTGAATAATTCCTACCGACGGTCGTGGCCCTAAGTGGAACCTTCCGAGCTGGGCTTTTGCAAATTTATGCGCCGCTTCCTGACTCCGGTCAACCACGGACCGAGCGTTGCCATAGCGTAGGATTACCAATTTCTGTCTATTCGTCTAGCAGAGACTCGAATGTATCGCGTTGGTTACCTACGCGGCGTTGAAATCCGTCTCTGTGTAATAGATAGTAATCTACAATTTAATTAATTTCAATATGAATTTGCTCCCGATCGGACTACACGTGTAAAACTGGTCTCCGTAATCGATACACCGTGTAACATACGACGATTTTCCCTACGATCATTTATAATCTATATTGTATGGTATATGTTGTATACATATGTATATATATATTCGTATAAATTCTCTTATTTTGCGACATGTACGATGTCGATGCTCGCATAAGATCGACTCGTCGTTGATCATGATAATTACAGTGGTTTTGCATGAGTATCTTTACGTCGTCCCGGTGGTTTGGTCTTCTACGCTGTCCGGCGTGCACAGTGTCTTCCATCGTGAAGCGTCTTGCTTGTTGTAACGGCGAACCTGATTGGTACCACCAATCAAGAGCCGTGAGTGACGGTCGGCTAATGCAATAAATAAATTCCAATCGCGCTGCCGCGGAAGACACGGCTATCCGTTGGTACGGCTGCGAGTGGGATCCCAAAGGGGGTACCCGGGAGTCAGGCCGCTGGTAGAAAGCTGGAAGTGTTCCTGATGGAACCGGTCCCGTAAAAAAAAGATCACCCTGCTGCATCGGTGTCTCACGCGTTCACGCGTGTGCGTCGGTTTAATGAACTTGAAGATCCTCGAAGGTAGACAATGAGAGAGGAAACTCTCTCGACGAGGCGTGGTGGAAGGGATTTTTCTGTTTGCTCTTCGATCGATTCACAGGTGGTTTTCCCGATCGATCGCGAGCAACGCACGTCCACGTGGGTTCCGTTCGGAACGGAACGACCGGAGCGATAAATCGTAGACGAGAAGATTGTGATATCTATTTCGCTATTCGACCGGTGTCAGAACAAGAGTCGTATATTAGAACATTCCAATGGACACCGACACAGCAGCGGTCCGTTTTATCGGTGGATATGTGGGAACGTTATTCCCGGTCTATCGATTCGTTTTCTGCTTTTGGCATCGTGTACACGGTTAACTGCCCGATCGTGACTGAACTGCCGATTCGGAATTAGCGAAACATTTTCTCCCCGGCAACCCAAATGCTTAAGTAACACGACTAATGTCACCGGGACTGTTCTCTCTGTCCGCGGAGTGGCCGTTTCTTACGTACGAATCGCTTCGTAAAGCAGCTCCGACACTTCCACGATCGAGAGACGCATTGCCGTTCACGCAGCCTGACTTTTACATCTGATTTAAAACGAACCTGACTCGCGACGACGGATATTCGATACGTACGAGACCGAGGAGAAATTGCTTGCGCTCGGCGAGTCTCGGGCGAGCGAATTTTTATCAAATCGCAAGTACCTTTTTGCGGTGGGAAGGGAGGGGGAGGAGGGAAATTTCCGTTTCGTATCCGAACGATACAAAGGGAACGTTGTGACGATTCCGCGCCAACTCAGACGTCTCGAGCTAAACGTAAAGACAGTTCTCGTCGCTGGTACGCTACCTAGAGCAGATGAGCGCTAATTGGTGTTAATTGGTGGCTCGCTTGGGGCCCGGCTTTCCCACGCCCGCGACTTTCATGCTCGCCTTTTTTTTTGTTACACCTCATATATATATTCTAATTCGTTCGTCCGTTCTGCCAGCTTCCTTGTTCAATGGACGTTCTTTGTACGTTCTCGTGCACGAATCTCTTTGTTGTAACGAGACACGCCATCCTTGGAAAACGAGTCGTCGTCGTTTCCTCGACGATTATTACACTTGACTCGAACGTTACTTTTTGGATACACACTGCCTTCGAATCCATTCACCTATTTTCCCATCGAGCGAAGGGAGAAGCACGCGATTACGATACGAAGGATCAAAGTGGCAAGTACGTGAAGTTACTATAATCGTGGATCTAGGAATTCACGTGGGTGTTCCGTGGATGTTCGCGAAGAAAACTCCGTTACGATCGCGCAGACATACCTGACGAATTACCCCTTTCACCCGGGGATAAAATACCGAAGAATAAATCGAAAAACGTTCGGTCGAGTTGCCACGAACATTAACGAATAATCAACAGGCAGGTACCTCGAAGAAGACGAAGAAGAAGAAGATCGCCAAGACCACCGAGGGTCTCGATCATCGATCGATCCATTCGCGCATGCTCGATTAATGTAGGATGTTTCGAATCCGTGGGCGGAGGGAATTAATTAAATCGAATATTTTTCACGATGTCGATCCAGACCAATTAACGAATTTCCTGTGCTCCACCAGTGACCAGCCAGTTTATTAGCATTTGCACCAATATGGCCGACACGTAGTTCAATGTTAATAGCGGGCCCAGCCGGTCAAGGTGAGCCGCAATTTTTGCAACCAACGTATCCGGTGTAATGGAGTACCGTGGAAAGTATCGTCGATATATATACATATACATATACATATATTGTATATATATTCGCGTCGATCGAAAAGGATCGACGGAAGCGTAACGTAAGTACGTAGAGGTACGTCGGGCACGTAGAAATCCGTGGGGTCACTCTATCTGCCTGCCATGTCTGTCGTTCCTCTTTTTTTCCATCGTGATCGTACAAGTGTGTACGTCCGCACACAAGGTTCTCGTTAAGTTTATGCGTTGGTAAATGCACGTAGGTATTTACGTACGCCGAATAGAACGCGTCTCCTCTCTATGTCAGACACAGCAACGTGTCTTAGGGTTTCGCGGAAAAGATCGAACGACGTGTACGTGAGGACGCGTACAAAGCAGCGAACCAATGCGAAGACCTGCCACGATCGTGAAACCTTGAACGAGGGTACGCGTTTTCTTTCGATTTCACGTACACTCGTTTCATTCTTTATCGCGTACGTATCCGTTCTTTATTCGATCGTCCAATTAAAATTCATTCGCGTGAAACAAACGTTCCAGCGTCGCGCGTCCAAGTTTAAATCGAATCGTGGAAATATCCCCCCATTACGGTAATTCGTTTAGTGAAAGTCCATTGCGTAAAATCATTACATTATTCATTGCACAGTAATATATAGATATATATATATATCAATTGGGTCTAGCGTAGGTATGAAAGCAACGTTCTCACTGTAAACGCCACTGTGCTAAATACCGATACATCGAATTAACCGTCGGCTCGAAATTCTTCGAGTGGCCAGGTATACGACAGGGCGGCGAGATAAATTGAAAATCACATCCCCCCGGCGCGGTAGCACCTCTCGGAGACGGTCTACTAGGAACGTGGGGACGGTTGTTCGTTCTCTGAAAATTCCGGCGAACGATCAGCGGTCTCGGTAGCGCATTCCCCTCGAGGGAACCTGCACGACGGAAAGTCTTCGTTCTGGAATCCTTTCCTCGTCCTCGCTGCCCAATTAGCCGGGTAGCTAATAAATCTCGCAGGGTACCCGCAACTGCAGAAAGAAGGACTCCGGGTGGAAGGAGACGAAGAAGAAACGAAAAAAGGTTCAAGAAGCAGAAGAAGAGGAAGAAGTCGAGGAGAAGCCGAAGAAGCAGAGAACGAAGAAGAAGAAGAAGTGTACGTACGATAGCACAGGATAGAGAAAGAGAAAGAGAAAGAGAAAGAACGAAGGAGATTCCCGAGCGACAGAGGACGACGAGTATCTCTTGGTGGAAGGTGGCCACTATTCACAAGGGCACAAGGCCAAGAGTCTTCGTACGATGTCGCGCCTCTTTCCCTTCTTCGAGGCTTAAAGGGGCCGAAGGAGGAGCTCCGCGAGTCGGATGCTGATCGTTGCGAATGTAGTGGTGGGTTACCTGTATAAGACGAACCATGGGACCCCGACATTCCTCGTATTAAATGCCTCCAGACACTCTCGCCGACCGAGTTGCACTCCTTGGATTCATATACACGTATGTATCTTTACGTGCATACATACATATATCTACGAAGATCGTAGGTGTGTATAGAAACTGTACATGTAGATTATACGAACGAACGAACGACGAATCGGGTTTGTATGTATCTACAGGCTTTAGTGAAAATCGTGGATCGGGAGACACACCGGCAACGGCAGCTAACTAACAGAGAGAAAGAGAGAGAAAGAGAGAGAGACGGATCGGACGAGAGGAGAGGAAAGAAAGAGGAGTTTGGTATGCACTCCGCGCAGCGGGTTCACACACGACCAGGCCCAAAGGGGGTCCCCTCCCCCTCCGCTCAGCCCCGTTCGACGTGGTCTCTTCTTCAGGGTGGGAGAGGACAAACTCCACGAGGCATTGCCCAAACCGCGGCGAAGTTTTCTCCCTTCTTCGTTCGTTTGCATATACGCGATTGTACGGCCGTGTCCACCCACCGAGGCACCCGCACCCGGGTAACAACATTCCTCAGGGTTTTCGTCGAATTTCAATTGACTTGGTTTACCAGGGATGGTGGTTTTTCACGTTAGAGGATTACATATTCGTGATAATTCGACGAGGGGATAACGAGGTCCCGAGCAATTTCGATTGAATTTAAATCAGGAACGCGGAAACGCGTTAATTCACGTGGAACGTAAATCTCAGGGGGAAGATGCGTCAGAATCATAATTGGAAAAGCCTGCGGGCGATCCGATAAAGAGAGTAATATCGGATCGTTCTCGGTCTAAAGACCAGTTTGCGGGTAAGTTTTAACAAATCGGTTTAGCTTCCGCGCCACGTACTCTGTAATCGATGAAATCCATTATCGATGAATTATTTTCCTATCCGCCCGGCTCGAACGAGTGGAACGTTTACATCACCCGCGACAAAAGTTGCTCGCGTGTAAAATTCTTCGGCGAATTCTTCGCGGTTGAAAAGAAATCGCGTTGCTACGGTTGAAAATTTTTATGCTAATCGCGCCGGGTTTATAATTCTTATTTATACCTTCCGCGTATGCCGGACAGGGTTCATTAGCGAGTCGGTCCAGGCACAGGTTGCTCCGCGAATTTGAAAAAAGACGCTGTAACTTTTTCACTCGAGCGGGACGTAAATCTTGTAGATCGACGAGCGAACACCGTGATTGCAATCGCTGCAGGCGTTCGAATAAAGAGAACAATTTTGGATCGTTCGTCGATTAACGACCGGTTCGCGTCCAGGTTTTAACAAATCGTCTCCGCTTCCGCGTCCAACGGTCGGATAATTTAACGCGCATTTAGACGAATTTTTTTTTCCATCGACGAACCGAGGAGCGTCGATAATCTAACAAAAATCGTTTCCACGGTTGATATCGGGCGAGCGTGATCCCTTTGGTGGCGGCACGCTATTGTGCAACGAATCGAGATAATGGAATGTTAAAGTACGAGAAAAAAAACGAATCCCCCTCGACAAAGGGCCGAGAGATACGCGAAACCGACCCTGAAAAGTATGCCGAGGGGTCCGCGGAATCGTCCAGGACGCAAGAATACACCTGTTGGAGCCTGACTCACCGCCGGTCCCCTGCGGGGATTCAAAGGCGTGCCTCTGTGCTGACTCCTTCATTTTCGTTCCCCGTACTTTTGATCTTCCCTCTCCTGTATCCGCGACGAGCGTCGCTCGTATGTCTATCGTTTATCATTACACGACTATTATCGAGGCTGTAATTATCGACATTTATCACGCGCCAGAGAAAGGAGGGTAAACGTGGCAGCTATTCAAACTCGATTCGTGCCAACGTTTCTTCTCTTCCTTTACTCTACTTTGCGCTAATCGTCTTGATCTCACGGTCGTTTTAATATCGCGCATAGACGTACGATGTAACTCGACGTACGTATGTATGTACGTTCGTTCGTACGCTAACAAATTACATCACGTTGTATTAACCTACATTCATCGATTCCGTCGTTTCGTTCCGGCCGTGGCACTTATTACGCTTTTCTGTCTTTCTGTTCGCGCTCGATGGTCGAATAATTGCCTGCGATACATGTATACATATATGCAATAGACCAGCACTTAACGGAGGCTGGGTAACGTCCACGTGGGCCCGACGCGTCTGTCCTGACGTCACATCATTGATATAGAGGCGCCCACATTGGAAGCCCGGTGGATATCGTGCCGAGAATAGACGTCTACCTATTCGTTTCGACGCGATTCACCGTGGCTTCGTGTACGTACGTGCACGTATGTACGTGTGCGGATAGACAAGAGCCGTACATAAGTTACGAGCGGGTCGCTAGACTGCATTGGCAATACTCGAACATCGAGGAGCCACGCTGTGGGAAAGAGGGAGGCCTCGCGTGGAAAAGAGGAGGAAAATTCGCAGGCACCGAATCAGAGACAAAGATGGGTCGAGGAACCGGCTGATAGAGATAGAATCGTACTTGGCCAACGTAACAGAAGGAGAGACGTGGATCGCTCGGAGAAAGGAGAAGGCTAAACGAAGAGTTTGCTGCCCGAAGACATACATAGACGGGCAGGATTGTGCAAAAGCTTGCTATACTCTCATCTCGCTGATCGTTTCCTGTGCCATTATGCTACTACTGAAAAGGCGGCTATTCCTCCATGTATCTCCTCCTCCCCCTCCCTCTTTCTCTCTCTCTCTCCACCTGGTTTGCGTTTGCTATTGAAATTACAAACGGAGAAAGTCGGGAACGATTATCCGTGTACGCGTCGCGAGAAACGTCTCGTTACATCGGCTCTTTTTTGGAAAAAAATGACGAAAAGAAAGAAGAAAAGTCGAAGAAGCGTGTACGGTATTGAGATACGGCCGATTACTCACGAAACACCGATAAATTTGTCACATTACCCGAGGAAATGTAATGAGGAGAAAGCATCATGGTGGCGAACGTGGCGACAACATATTTACCGTTTGATGTTCCCGCACGGAAACAACGGATGTTTCTGTTATTAAAACGCCGATGGTGGCATCGTTCCTGATGAGAATCGAGAATTAACATCGGCCAGAAGAAGAAGAAGAAGAAGAAGAAGGAGGAGAAGAAAACGCGAAGATTCCCAAGAGAGCCGCTAAATGCAGGTGGCACTCGCGAGAATTCTTCGTATTCGTAAGGCCCTCGGCATGGTCGGTAGAGATTATATATACCGTATTCAATCATCAGAGACGGTAATGACGGAATTATCCGCAGAAGTGATGAAAGTCAGGCTTTTACCGTTTTTCGAGGTAGGCGCCGCGAAAACGATTTTATAGTTATTACTCGTATCCTCTCGTTCTTTCTCACCAAATATTACACGTACCGTCCTACTCTCATCTCCGTCCGCTAGTATGTTATATCTGCGCTCCGGAATGGAAAAAAGGAAAAAGAACCTCTCTACACGTGTTCACGTATTTACTTTCCATATATTTTTTTATTACGCGTCCATGGCATCATAATTGAATTAGCTGGGGGAGCGCTAAATGCTCGAAGAAGCGTACCGGGCCCGTGGAAAAAAAGAAACGAAAGATTCCTCCGGGGAAAGGAAGCGATTTAAGGGTCCGCGGTGTTTATGCCCCTGCAGGCACTCGAGAAGGGTACAAGAACGAGGAAAAGCAAAAGAACGCGGTGGTGGAGCCACCCTTTGTCGCCCTCGAGGAACGGCGACCGTATGGGTCCTCTTAGAGCCTCCACGAGCGAGTTATGAAATATACAAACACGCTAGTGCTCTTCAAACAACCCATGCCGTTTCTCTGTGTCCGTCTGGCTTAACGTTTAATACGACCGCACATATACCAGGTCCGATTCAGTGGATTCGGTCCGTTATACGTTCCGAAGGAGGGCCCTTGACGGACCGCCCGTCTGTATACCTCTTGCCGTTGGAAACACGTCGTCATCGTTGTTTCGAGGATTTCTCAAGAGATCTCTTTAGGAGGCTCGAAATCGGTCGTTCGTCTCGACGTAATTACGTCGGACACTCGGGCTCCCGAGGTTGGTGACACGTCACGTGGGTGGGATGTTAGTAATTGTTTACCGGACTGGCGCGCACTCGACGTTCGAACCCTCGAGGGTTCCAAAGCTTTCCAATTACGTCGTGATATATGTAGAACGGTCTTGGTTTAACGTGTCTATCGCCCAAGCCCTTTGCATTTACTCGGAAGAATCTCTAATAATCGGATCGTCTCGCGAATTCTACGGGATTGAACGAGGATACAAAGTTTCGCCAGACAAAGGTCGGAGGGAGAGAAAGAAAGAAAAAAAAAGAGGAAAAGAAAGGCTTTGGAACGCCAGGGAAGAGGTGTTGCCAAGCGACTGGAACCAAACTGGAATTCTACGTAACGACTCACGGATAGAGGAGACCAACGGACCGGAAATCCCTTGGATTCGATAACTCTCGCTCGGCTCGCATCGACAAAGGAATCGGGCTAGAAATTCGCGATTACCAAGCGATACAATACCCGGCACGGCGAGGCTTGTCCGCCAGCCTGACGGGCTTTGCATCGGCGAGCATTGTTGGGAAAGAATGCCTCTCGCCGAGAGATTCACTCGGTTGGCTTTTAACGATTTCGCGAACGAGAACGAAAGCCGGGGGCGGCATCGCTAATGAGTCTTTCTTGTAACAGTGCTAATGATAAATGGACCTTCAGCCGGTAATTCGAATTAAAAGATAAAAAGGAACGCTAGATCGACCGACCGGCTTTATTCTCTATCGTTTTAGTCTAATGAAATATGACGTTTCGTGACTTTTTGTGCGGCACGGCCGTCGGCCTTATTCCCACGATATCGATAATCGAATCTATCTGTATTAACGAGCGATCTGAACGATCGTCGGACTTACCGTCCATCGGAAGGTGAAATGTAGTTGCAGGGTGACCGGTTCGGTGAGGGTGAAGGTGTTCTGGCCGAGGGCGTGACTAGATACATTGCCAAAGCTGCACGAGCCGATGGCAGTGACGTTCGACTGATACTCCTTGAGACAGAGCCAGAAGGCCGTCGAACAGGGTGTCGTGCACGGTGGTAATCCTCCCTTTCCTCCGCCATCTCCTCCTCCGCCGCAACACCTACCGTCCACCAGGGTGCCCCTGTTGTTCGTCAGCGAGAGGATCTGCACCTCGAAGAATCCGCTCCCGGTTGTCGCCTGTACAAAACACCCAAAGAATCATAGTTAATTAAACGTCTATATGTTTACCATCGACGTACGTTATTCCCAGCCTTATTTACGATTACGTAATACAGCCTGGTAGCCCGACATATTCCGGTCCACGTATATCTCGCGAAACGGAATATTATAGTTAAAAACTGTGACAGACGTTAAACAACCGAGGTTCGTTCGAGCCTCTCTCTAATGGGATCGATAAAACAGCGGGATTTTCCAACGGGTCTCGTTGGAAACGGAAGTCTCGAGTTAGGGCCCCGGGAGGCGAAAGGCCCCTCGTGTGTTACGAGTGCACCGACAGCTTCGAGGCGATCCGGTGAAAGAAATCGAGCAGTTTCGAAACGAACGCGCGGGGCAATTTCGCGGGCTCGTACGCTCCGTTATACGTGATACGCATCATATATCGTACGTACACATCGAGTCCCGCTCGATACGTGTCTGCATTTATCTTTTCTTAACGCGCGTGTATCTATTCCTCTCGTAATAAACATTAAAATATGACTCTGCGAATGTAGGTGCACGTTGCGAACGAATCCGCGTTCGCGCACGTACGCACGTACACGACCAGACTTTGGTGCGTACGTGTGTGTGTATGTGCACCTTTTACTTAATAACGTGTGTTTAGATACGGAGATGTATACACATACTTTACCCATACTTATCAAGTGGGTTTAAATATACATATAATCTAGCCGCATCGAGGACGTGCACGTGCACACGTTTCACCTACGAGACTTTGCTCGAGTGTCGGTGGAAGATACACACACGGACGAACTGCACGGGCCTACGTAATTACCGTAAGAGTAAGATCGAAGGTAGAAAGCGCAGAGGATCGTCTGCTGGCCTTTGCTTTCCATAACGCTCTTCCTTCTACGTTATATAACGATGACTCGCCGCACGAGTGACATTTTCGCTAGTCGCCGCGTTAAACCAAGCTTCTGTAAGTAGTTTCAAACGATCGACGGATTAAATCGCGAGAAAACTCGTCAACGAAACGATCCTAATATCCCGACGGGTGGTCCCGGGCGAAATTAAAAAGGTACTTTATCGCGTAACGACGAGCGTTGGCTAGGAAAATAGAAATTCGTTTCCGCGTAGACGTTTCCGACGTAGCGTAATAACGCTTCGCTGGCAGGCATGCAAATCACTTTCGAAGAGATCGCTTTCTAATATCTTCCCGTCCCGTAACGCGTGGCGAGGCGATTCGAAATTAACGTGTCCGCGAAAAACTGCGGTCGAATCGCGTCACGGGACGCGGGGACTTTTCGTCGATACGACAGCGATGACTCTTTTCCGTCAGGAATCTATCAATTGACAGACGCAAAAAGGGTGTCGTAACCGTGAAACGGCATCCCGCGAGCATTCGACGTACACTTCTGTTAACCGTGGACGTTAGAAGAAATCGTCGATGGGCCCATCGTACGTTTACGACGATGCTCGACGATAAATCCCGTCGTGTTTCCGTCCGCGAGCCCGTACCATTCGTACGGCTGTTTGAAAAGTGAACGGTGTAACGACTGGCGCGTTTTATTAGCCGTGCATACTTATTCTGGAAGGCTCTCTCGGTAACCTCCTGCCTCCGAAAGAAGCTGAAAACACCGGGGGAATGGGAGTGAGGGCACACCGCGTTTGCACGGACAAAGTTTGCACAGTCCGCTCACGTGCCGACGTGAAATTACTCGATGTTGGAGATGCTTTAAGTTCGCCGACACGGAAGAAGGTCTTTTTGAAAACTGGGATCGGCCTGTTGGGTGATACGCCATTGCCGCTGGGCGAGCGGATAGGTATCGTCGAAAGACGAGCCAAGAATTTTGACGAGACCATCGGGCTCTCCCCTGGATTTCTTTCTCACGCGGATTAAAACGTACTCCGATCGAAACGATTCGGTTCGCTTGTTTTTTCTTTACGTAATTTCGACACGCCCTCGACCAGGTGGCGTTTTATAAACTATAATAAGAATCAATGCTGCTATCGTTCTATTATTGTCGGCGTGTTAAACAAAAAAAAAAAGAAAAAAAAAGATATGAATCTCGAGCGAAACGTCGAGCGTTCGAAGCCTGGTATTTTCCCACATGATCGAATTCACTCGCCACCCAGCGGTAATTGAAGTCTCGCGGCCTGTCGAGGTGTAATGAAGGTGGACACCTCGCATTAGCGGCACTTCCCATCGTGTACCGCACCTCTCGACCTCGGAACAATCATTTCGCCCGAGCTGCCCGCTTTCACGGTTATTAGGTCAATTGTGCGAAAGCTCGGGCATTTCTTTTCTCTTCGTCGAGCGCGAATGCGTACTCTTCGAGGCTCGATTGTTCGTTCGATCGTACGAAGCCGGCATATCTCGTGGTATTTCATCTACGAACGGACCGCCCCGTCTCATTAACGACTACGTATCATTACGCGTCTTGGAAAGTCGCCGGGTTTTCGCGGGCGTCCAGAATGATTTTCATAATGACACCGTGGCGCGGTCGGCTGAAACGCGCAAGAAAGTGTGAAACACTGTTATCGTTACGCCATTCATGAAATCTTTAAACATCTACGTCATTGTCCATGAATTCTATCACGTACGAATCAAGTCTACACCCCCAGAATTTACCCAATCATTTTTTCACATACATATATACGACCTATGTTCTACCAACACCACGAATTCAACGTGGAAAGTTAGCTCGGGAGGCGAACTGGGGGACCACCAAAGATTTTTGGTGGAAAAAGAATTCGTGCGATCGAACGACGACTGTTCACAGGATGAAAACAAAGGAGACTTCGCCGGATTGATTTCTGGACACCTGGTACACGAAGGAGAGTGTTTTACGCGTGTTTCGGCCCCCTTCTGGAGCATTATCGTGGCCGTCGGCGCGTATACACCGACTTCGTAACTTGTTACGAGTTTGCTGCGCGGTGTGGGTTCTATATGCACGAGGACGAGCCACACGTTTCTCCTTGTAAGCGCGTGTCTGTGTGTCGGTTCGCAGGAGAAGAGCCTTTCCTTTCCTTTCCGCATAGCCAGGGTGCAGCGAGCCATACCTCGGTTGCGCCTACGGTTTATACAGTGTACGTGGAAGTTACGGGAGCTAATACGAATAATTCGTTCGACCGAAAGAAGAAAAAAAAGCAACGTCCGCGGAACGCATAGTGAGGAACAAGTCTGGCGTGTCGTTTCTATTATTTTTCACCGGCGATCTTCCCTATTCTGGACGATAGGAAAGAAACGACGATTCTTTGAACGTCGGATAAATAGGACTAACAAGAAACACGCTCCGGGTCCAGATGTTTCTTCGGTAATCTTTTTCCGCTCGACATTTGCATGTATTTTGTTCACTTCGAACGAAGTTGTCACATCGACCGTCTTCGCATCGGTAAGAAACAGGTTTCGCATCGATGTGAAACGATCGGAGAATCGATTACGCGTCAGGCTTCAATTTCGTCTTGTAAATGTACGTTTAATCGATCGTTTTATTAATCAGCGACGGTTCGAAATTGTTACAGATTATTCAGGATAATCACAGCTAAAAGGTACACGCACAAGTTAAGTTGCGCAAGTTAATTGTAATCGCCGATCTCATTAGCGCGCTGAAAACGGAGGCAGGAGTGTATGGATGGAATACGTGTAATTATGTAAATGCTTAATTAGAGTTGGATATAATTATGTAAAGCTGCGAGAGGCACATTCTTAATATCTTAATTGAAAACCTGCTACTGTTTCATCGCGGCCGGATGGATCAATGAAAGTACTTTTATCTTATCTTTGAGTACCCATGCTAATTAGCGAACCTCTATTTACGTCCGAGCGAACGGTAAAAATAAGTTTATTCGCTTTCACTGCGTCGACGCGTAAAAACAATTAAACGAGTGAAACAGAAAAACCAACGAACGAATCCAGTTTGTTCGGGTAACCGGTAAGCAAGCGTAGAAGAAAAGAGGAATTCGGATTACAATGAGAGAAGAAGTACACGTAAAAAATGTGTCCTTACACGTGGAATTCTCACGTCGTGTCTATTACGATTATATAATTTACCACAGAAGATGTATAGGAGTACACAGGACTCGATTGATAACAATGACGAGCAAAATACGAAAATCGCCAAATTCAACCAGTTTTTTGATCGGCATTCGATCAATTTTTGAGATAGCGATCTGAAACTTGTACCATTGTTTTAGTTGGGAAATTCTACGCCAGATCAACATATAATAGTTGTACTTTTCGAAAATTTAATTTTTCGCAAAAATCTGAAGGGGGTAGGTCAGGATTTTTTGCGATTTTCGTAAATCGCCCGTCATTTCCACAATTTTTGAGCTATTAAAATGATCCAGGAAGTTTTGGAAGCGGAATCCGAAGCCGAATAAGGCAGTGAAAGAATCATTTTGATATCTCAAAAATTGTAGAAATGACAGGCAAATTACGAAAATCGCAAAAAATCCTGACCTACCCCCTTCAGATTTTTGCGAAAAATTAAATTTTCGAAAAGTAAAACTATTATACATTGATCTGCCGTAGAATTTCCTAACTAAAACAATGGTACAAGTTTCAGACCGCTATCTCAAAAATTGAGTGAATGCCGAACGAAAAACTGCTTCAGATTGATGAATTTTCGCGATTTTCGTAATTCATTCGTCATTTCCGTAATTTTTGAGCTATTCAAATGATCCGAGACGTTTTGGACACGGAATCCGAAGCCGAATAAGACCGTGAAAGATTCAGGTCGATATCTAAAAATTTGTGGACATGACGAATGAATTACGAAAATCGCGAAAAATCGTCATTTTCAACCAGTTTTTTTATCGGCATTCGGTCAATTTTAAAGATAGCGATCTGAAACTTGTACCGTTGATTTAGTTAGGAAATTCTACGCCAGATCAATGTATAATAGTTGTACTTTTCGAAAATTTAATTTTTCGCAAAAATCTGAAGGGGGTAGGTCAGGATTTTTTGCGATTTTCGTAAATCGCCCGTCATTTCCACAATTTTTGAGCTATTAAAATTATCCAGGAAGTTTTGGAAGCGGAATCCGAAGCCGAATAAGGCAGTGAAAGAATCATTTTGATATCTCAAAAATTGTAGAAATGACAGGCAAATTACGAAAATTGCAAAAAATCCTGACCTACCCCCTTCAGATTTTTGCGAAAAATTAAATTTTCGAAAAGTACAACTATTATACATTGATCTGGCGTAGAATTTCCTAACTAAATCAACGGTACAAGTTTCAGATCGCTATCTCAAAAATTGATCGAATGCCGATCAAAAAACTGGTTGAAAATGACGATTTTTCGCGATTTTTGTATTTTCTTCGCCATTGTTATCAATCGAAGAATAAGTACGGACAACGATTCTTCTTTCCACGGAACGGTAGTTCACGTGACTTCCATGTCGTACCGGGAAACGAATAAAACGTGTAAAAAACGAGCGAACGAAGAACAGCAACAACAACTGACGCGAATTCGGTTTTGAAAATTGTCCGGGCCTTTCGTTTTATCTTCGAGCTCCTAAGTCGTAGGTAGTAATTACCGGTGGCCGCTACCTGCCCGAGTGAAATAGACCTGCCGAACACCATTTAATTTTACACCGTAGGATCTGCACGGTTGTATCGTTCCCTGTGTTGGCCACTTACACGTTTCGTGCGTGAATCTTCCGACGCATCTGTCTGGGTGCGTGCGTACGGTGTTTACGTATTTACGCGTGTATGCGGGTACCGGCTAGTCCACGGCCCATATATCTCTCTCTCCGTTGGAAGGGAGACCTATACTTAATATTATTTGCTACCCACTCGACCCCATCGGCAAGGCTGCCGAGCGAGCCATTCTACCGATGGATCAACCACAAATTACCCAAATAATTAAAAACTTTTACTTCGTGTGGGAAGCCCTGTCTCCGCCCAGTTCCACGACTACTGACAACCGAGGACGAACCGATCTCAAATCGAATTTCGCTAATTTAATCGCAACCCCATCCATTCCCCCCTTCCTCCAACTACGTGACCTCGAACCGTCCGATTAATTAACAACGCGTACGACAAGATTTCATCGTGATATTTTAATTGTCCGTCTTACAGGAGCGAGTGTCTTTATCGTCAAGATTTGTAATATTAAATGTAATATTAAATGTATGACTTAAAACGCCGGGCGATCCCCAGGTAGGGTTGAAATTCCGGGACGGGGTAACGAAGCCAGTCACCCGGAAGGGTTAAAATCGAGTCCCTTTGTTTATTTTTGGTTATCTACGCTTCTTTCTTGCATGGGACCAGCAGGTGATTGTTGAGTACAACAGGACGGCGGGATTAAATTTTTATGAGCACGATCGGCATTTTCTCAGGCGATTTGAGAAGTAATCGGTGCGTGGGTGGATCGTGTTCCCCGTGGGAAGAGCCATGGGAACTTGTCGCCGGTACGAAAACAGCAGAACGTTATCGATGAGCTTTTGTCAGCCCGGTCAAGAGTGGATGAAACACGATCGAAGGCTGGCCTGATGATCATCCAGTTTCTTCAACCTGATCTTTCTACCTGCGGGGATCGAAGACTCGAAACAAGAGGAACAGGTGTGAGTCAAGAGTGTTTTGTGGCTTATACGGAGGTGCACACGAGGTGTCCGAAAGGACGTGGACATTAGTCTCGCTCTATTAACTAATACGCATCCGTACAATTTGTTGAAATCTCAATAACAACCTGCCCCGCCGAGGAGCTGGATCTTTTCGTCGACGAGAACAATTTTAACGGCGTTCGACGCAGCAAAAAAAAAGTAATTTATGTATTCTCATTCTCCTTAATTACATCGCCGGGCGAGTTTTACCCAGCGTGCCAACCAGACGGCCAGGATTAATCATGTATGCGTAATTAGTAACGTGAAATCGATATCTCATATTCGTTGATCGGCAGCCGCGCACGTGTTAGTTTGTAAATTTCTCGTTTCGCTGTAATTTCGTCCAACGTTACTTTTTGTATCGATTCTCGTTTCGTCTCTTCTCTATGTCGTGGCGTCAAAAAATCTGTACGCGAAAAACAATCAGCCGAATCTCGCCGGAGGCGGTCGCAAAGGCCGTCGCTTCGATCGACGATCGAAAAGAATGCGGTGCACGGAGTCTCTAATCATCGGACTATAGATTACCAGAGTGATTATTCCCGATTACACGTTGTCTAAGTACGCGTGACAGTGGCTGAGCGATTATACCGATAAATCGAGTGGCGCGAACCGCGATAATAAATTAAAAGAAAAACACAGACCCGTTGATGGCGACTAAGCGTTAAGGTGTACACTTAATCATAATCGACGATGGCGTACCGCTCAAGTTCACTGAACACGAAAATCGGCAAACGAGCGGACTTCAGGTTTGCCGGCCGACGTGGCAGGTAACCATAATATGTATTAAAACAACGGGTACAATGTATACGACAAATGAAACTCGATTACTCGGGAAACAATTGTTAATTACAGGACAAACCGATATGCTTTCTTTCATTAAAACGCTACCGTTACGAGCGTCGCAAAAGTAGAACGACTGTTGATTCTCTGCCACAAAGTTTCTCTAGTCGCACCTTCCGACGACCATGAAATTATCCCGGTTTTGTTTCACCTGTCGGCGAACGACAGTCGTAGAAAAGAAGGAAGAAAAAAAGAACGGTCCGAGCAGAAAACTTGGCGAGCAACGAACCGTGCTCGTGTAACGAAAAATAAAACCGTCGTCTTTGTTCTTAACACGAATCGCTTGTTTCCGCGGTAGCAGGTACACCGTTTCTCACTGATTTATTATTTTCACTCCGTGAATTCGTCCTAATAAGAAAACACGCGTTAAAAGAAGAAAACTAAGACGACCGCGGCGCTTTTGAGGAACGGGTATCCCTCTTGAAATCATCGATGGATTATTACGCATCGATAACATACTAAACGTGGCAATTACGATTATCCGGCGTACCATATCGACGCCGGTTTCGCCAGCTATCTGCGGTTTTAGTTTCCGCGAACTCGTAAAAGCTTTCCGCGGATCGTTCCCGGGAGGCTCTGTTTCTCTCCGCCACCGTCGAGGATGGTAAACCGGTGGAAAAAAGGACTCGCCGGCACGCACCTGTGCCACAGCCCATAGGGTGCACCAACCACGGTACAACACACAACATCGGGAGACGGTATTATCCGTCTATCCGTGGAGCAGCCGCCGAACCGAGCTTCTTCGCCTGGAGGGCTGATTTTTATAGGCGGTTCGCGTGACCGCCAGCTAAACGCTTCGCTTTAACCCGCCCAACACTGTCTTGGGCTGCTGTTGTGCTCCCATTTTGTCGTTTCTCTATCTTCCCTTGTTTTCACCTGTTCGTCGAGACGTTGAGAGGTAATACTAAATTCCTGATCGTACGAAATTCACGGTGGCCAAAATATTTTACTCGATCACTTTCCGTGCTTGTTAGGATTCCATTTGCTCGAGTTTTAATCGTTGTCCCTTTACCGAGGCTGGATCAGTTTCGCTTTATCTAGGAACGGTGGACAGGTTTCTTTGAATAATTTATTTCGCTAGGGTACTTTATTCATAGGACGTTTGCTCTTTGATTTTTCTATATCCGCGACTTATCTGCGTTTCTATACCGTCTTCGGTATTTGCATTTACTTATCCGGATACCGATCAATACAGTACTTTCATGAACGGTACTTCCGTGCCGTGTATGTATGTACACCGCCTGTTATTCTTATATTTCCACCTGTTCAACTTCTCCCCTATGTATTTATCATTTCTGTCACGCTACTTACTCGCATCTCTTCGTCTAATTCACGTCACGCTACACCGTATCTTACATACTTTCTGCTCCGCTCGGACCTCGTTCGACGCGGGACTAACAACCTTCGGCTACCTGCTGCTGATAATTGGCCGCAGTGATAGAAACGGAAGAAGAGGAATAAGAAGAGGCCCCGGAGCTAGCCTCGGTGAAGCGTCGGATCGGTTCCCAGGGTAAAAGCGGAAGTGGCACGCTAATGCGCTAAACAGGTCGTCATCGAGTACGAACGCTGTGGGGCACATACGTCTTTTTCTCAACCCTGTTGCGTGGGACGGCTGAGATGATCTGTCTACGTCGTGTCTACGTCCTGCTACCGGAGAAACATCACCGCGTGATTCTAATCTCTGCACGTTATGTCATTTTCCCCATTGCATAGCTACGATTCTGCCTCCTCTCATTTACATATCGAAATCTTTCGTTGGTACCGTCGCGCGGTGAAAAAAAATTCTCCCCGGCTTATTTCCCTCTCGATTAATTTTACAACGCCGACGTCGTGTTAGAGGACGGCGGAATCGCGAACGTTGGTAAAAAAAATTTGCCAAGCGAGAAATTCGATAGACGTTATACGGTTAATGATACTTAGAAATCCATTCGCCGGGGATCCAGGAGATCGTTTGTCTCACGAAGAGCGTGTACGGCCGTGACCGATCGCCAGGAGGATCCAGTAGGCGTATGTTTTTCGTACCAGAAGCCGAGCCGATTCATCTCGAGCACGTTCGAGGTGGGTAATTAAGACGCGCCGATGGGAGACGATGAATTATAATCGGGGCGAGTGCGCCCGATAAAAGTTACCGGAGCGAATCCAACGTTCGCTTCCAACTTGTTCCCGCGTGTATGGACCCGCGAGATCGATCTCGGCATGAGCTTCCATAACGGGGGTTTACGATAATTGCTGGAAGCATCCTGCAATTTCAAGCTTAATAGACTGTCCTTTCTCCGTCTCGCTACGTCTGTCTGTCTCTAGCTCGGGTTTTCTCGTTTTAGCAGCGTTCGCGACGGTGAATAGAAATTCCAGCTAACGTCGATCGCGGGATCCGCGCCGCGGAAAATTGCAATGACGTAGCTCGATCCGTGCAACGACCGATGCCTTCACGTTTTAGTCAAGGTGTATCAACACCTTCGAACGAGCTACCGCTCTCCGTGAAATTGTTTTTAATCAGAAATCTCGCCGGAGACGCCGCCGCGACGAACGAACCGTTCGTGAAATTTAGCAAATCTGTCGGTACTTTGCGAATCCGTATAAATATCGGTTAAATCGATTCGACGTACAATCTAGGTAGGTCTCGATGTATATCGTTAACGAAGTTTAATCGTTGAAATCGAATCGACGCGAAACGTTCGTTCGAGTAGAGCTAACGAACACGGTAACGTTCTCGCAAAGTGACAGAAGTCGTAGCGATTTCGTTCGAAGTATCGGTTTCTCGGAATACTTTCGGCAAAGTTTTTTCGACGGCAGCCACCGCACGTTATAACGGTAATTCCGCTCGGACTGTAATTGAAAGAGAGCAGCAGCAGCAGCAGCAGAGGCGCTTAATTGCACTAGGTCGAAATGATCGAGGGAACGACGGCGCGGGAACCCTCTTCTCGCGCGGCTGTTCTTCGAAAGTCATTTATAAGAGACGGGGTAGAGAGGTGGTGCTCCCCCATAACTCTCGGTTGGTGCTTCAGCTTTTCGCTCCTAAGCTCCCATTATTCCAGCTCGAGGTAGGCCAAATCAGCGATCGCCTCGCTCTTTCTCTCTCGTGTCGGACCATTATGTGATTTTTGGTTTGGTAACGCGGCCTCTGTGTTTATCCGTGAAAAAACGTACGTCTTTTCAAGCCATCTCTATTGCTTCCGCGGAGGTTCGTCTGGCAACGGTGAATATGTACTTTCGTCCACCGCGAGAAAAGATACGCGAATAATAAACCACGAGTGAATCTCACGGGTTATCCTGGAGCGCGATTAACTTTTTCATTTGAAATTTAATTTCCATTTACTATTATACCAAGTCCTTCGGTAAGTAAATTTCTTGGTTTCCCTAGGAATCTCTGGCCGGGGTCTTGTGTACACTTCCTGAATATACAACGGCATGCATGAGAGACCGTGTAATAACCGGCGGAAGATACAAATAAAACCGTCCCATTACACTGATGTAACGTGTTATACATTTTTCGACGGTGTATCGCGGTGACTGCTACGGACAATAGAAATACACGGGACCGCACAATACGAGAGATACTGCAAGCAGATGATAAGTGTGGGTGACGAAGCAACGTCAGCGGAAAAAAGCCGTAGTTACACCGTAAGTATGTATCTCCTTGATGAGAACAAGGAGAAGGATGTAAGTGCCGCCCTCCTATCCTTGTGCAACCACCGGGAGAGACGAGGAAACATGAAACACACTGTCGTGAGACACTGCATTCGTCCAGCTCCGGAGTATTACGTACAGAGCCGTGCAAAAGTACCACACGGATGCGACGTGCCGCAAGTTTTACACTTTTCCACATACTTTCTTTCCTTCTGACTTGACTTAACTCATTGGGAAAGAATGAAACCGAAGGATAATAAATAACGGGATAAAGAGACAGAGGAGACCGACCGTCTTTACGCATTCATCGAATTAGCGTGTAAGATAACTTAATAAACGACATCGAGTGATTCATCGCTAGTCTCCTCTACTTATCTAATCGTTCCACTTTGCGAACGGTTTCATGCAGCAGCGTATACCTACTTTTTCTGTCTTATCGATACATATTACAGCCGACTGGGTATCCTTCGAGTACATACGTTCGAATAAACGAGCTACAAATCGATTTTCAAACCTACCCGTGAAACTTGCACGGGTTTGGGTAACACGCCCATTGTATGGTAAAAAGAAGTCGTAATAATCGGCTATACCCTCCACCTTGCTTCCATGGATATCAGCGTGAAGTTATGGTCGCTGATTTGGCTGGAAAATCCCGAGTATTCGATACAGTTGTTCGAGACATTTTTAGTCAGACTCGCAACCCCGTCGGATTACGGTGTTACTGCGTGACAATGTACATGCCCGTATGAGTCGAATACGGAAGAGAATCGCCCGACGTTGTCGCGAATAGGTAAGATAAAACATACGCATACCTGTATGAGGTGGGCAAGGAACAGGACGTAGGCGGCGGCCGCCCTCATGTCTTTCCCTGAGGAATCCCTCGACTACCGCATCACCATTCCCCGTGGGTCACCTATGGTCTTCCTCAGCCACTCCTAATTATCTCTCTGTATCTCTTCGTTCTACTCTCTGCGCAATCCTCTGGTATTCCTGGTGATATCTTTGTTTATTTTTATTTTTAAACACTCTTCACACCATATACGATCGATTTAGCCAGATCCAATTCGTCAATCGACCACCACTAACACTCTCGGATATTTCCTCCGGTCGGCGCACACACCGAATAATAATCCTACTACACTTTACCGGATCCTACATGGAACATGGATCTCACGGTTCTCCACTTTTTACTTTTTATACCGGGATGACCGGGAGACACTGCACACTGGTTTAAAAACAACAAAAAAGACACTGATCGGTTTCTCTTTCACGTCGACCCGAAAGTCGTCACCTCTGTATTCTCGCGGTTTCGTCTTATCGACGGAACGATTGCGAGAGTTTTGTTTTTGCCGCGCGGTGAGAATTAAAACGATCGTACGTTCTCGAAGACGAGTACCGCGAATGCGGGACGGACACTAAAGTTTACGCTCGGGTGTACACTCGGGAATACGACAGGTACCTTTCCCTCGTACGGCTACCTTCGATCGTGCGATATCTGTTGCCACGATCCTCTTCGTTTTCCCCCTTTCTCTTTGCCGCTGTTTTCACGTTTCACTTTGATCGGGACTAATTAATTAAGCGCAGCGTACCCGGCGAAGCTCGCGTGACACTCGTCCATCCGTCTTCTCTCCTTCTTTCCTTTGCCGTGTCTTCTGGGAATCTGGTTCGATCGTTCCGAGTCATTAGGTCGGATGTCCCGAGACGTCGGACGTCGGAAACGTTTGCGGATTAAGCACGTGGTCGTCGCGACGACGCGGCTCGACGGCGTCCACCACCTGTTTCTTTGCTCTTTAAACGGACGCTATATCGAGCACGTGTACATACGCCGCTCGAAATTCGGAGCAGATTTCCGCGTCGAAAGAACGTCGGAAGAAACACAAGGGAACTACGGTGTAGAAAATCACTGGGCTCTACGCGAGATTCATCGAAGACACTCGTCGGAAAAACGCGGCAAACGTTAGGCCGAGAAGACACCGGTTGGGCCAACGAAATCCGTCGGCCATTCAGCGTCCGACTCCAAAGTCACTTTCTCGTCCGGATCCTTGGATTACGCGGACACGGCGCGAGGAGATTTCTTCTTCGGCCGCCACCTGGACGTCCCACCTTCTTCCGGGGGAGCGCGAAACCTGTGCGGTGCGAAACGGCAACGGCGCGCGTTGTACGAACCGTCGCGGGTGACTCCGGTCGCCTAGATATCGCAACGTGTCTCTCGTCCGCGTAGCCGTGAACAGGTGTGCAGAACCCCTGGCGGCACACGTGCGCGCGCGCGCTCCTGCCGTCCACGAACACCTGTGCACCTGTCCGCGTGTGCGTGTGCTGTTTTAACGCGCGCGTATATACGAGCACGTAGAAACGACGTGGGTATGCGTGTGTGGCTCTGTCGTGCACGCTGGAGCACGGAAACGTAGCACCTCCGCGGGGTATACGAGACGGTCGCTCCGGGGATACTGAGTCGGAGCCGCAGGCCGGCCTGCGGGCCTCCCCCCTCCCGCATCATCTACCTCTCTCCCTCGTTCTCTCTCCCTTGCCCGTTCTCTTCTTTCCTCCTTATACCTGTCTCTTTCTTTCTCCCCCCACCCCCCTGTTGTCTGGCTCTCTGTCTCTCCGTCGCGCGCTCTATCTATCCCCCTAACCCCGATGAGCCTCCTCTTCCTGCCACCTTCCCACCTCCAGCAGGAGCATCGACGACCCCCCTCCCCACTCCTCCGACCCATTCCCTTCCGCCCTTTACACCGCGCGTCGCTTCACCACGACCCATGAATCCTCGCCGCTCTCCTCTCCTGCATCACTGCCTCTTTATACACGTTTGCTTGGCCTCTACTCTTGTATACGTCCAGCAATGCCTCTTCCCTCGTCTACGTGGTGGTAACGTGCACATAGAGACGAGGCACGATAGGACTTCGTGCACGTGCAAACGGAATACGAATGTAACGCGAGGGGAATCGTACGTCGGTGGTTTGCCGGCGAGAAGGTGGTGTGAGTGCCCGTGTATGTACGTCGGGTACCACCGAAGGGGTCTATACCTATGGGCTCTTTGCTCTCTTGCCTTTCTATAAGGCATTACACGACGTACACTTGTGCCCCGGCCGCTCGGATGCTGCTCGCCGGTGGATATTTTCATGATTGTGTGCGACCGCCGGTACGCGCGTGTGTATCTTACAATCGGTTTCATCACGAGCGTCTGTGACGCCGCGGTTGTGTATTCTCACCTCGCTCTCGAGAGTAAGTACGAGCGAGCTGTTTGCGCGGCATATACCCTGGACCGGCTGCTGACGCTGCCTACTTCTCTCGCTCGAGGATATGGATTTTCTTGATCGTTTTGCCTGGACGACGTCCAGGATCGAGACGAATCGCGTCACTCTCGCCGATACCTTTCCAGTTCGCGAAAATACATATACGTATATGTAAACGATGATTTGCCCAATTTTATATCCACGCGATAATTGAGCGAGACGAGACGATTAAAGATCTATTAGACGTATGGTTAAGTCGACAACGATAATGATACGTGGCAAAGATTTTTACGTAAGATAATTAGAACGAGGTAACGGTCGGCAGTGGTGGAACGGGGGATGATTTACCTCGTGGCGAGACTTTCGGTAGGAGGGATCGATTCTTCGGGACGAAATTATGTATATTCCGGAAGAATGATTTCGGGCGATGAATAATGGATAAGTCCTGTCGCGTGTCCACCGTCATTATATGGGTATCGGTATATGGTACCCTGCTCGCGAGACATGCCATCGGCATGGATCGTCATTGAATTTCTGCCCCATATACATCTATGTATAACGTTCCAAGTAACTCGCGTGTCCTGGTATCGCGTAAATCGAAGAGACAAGGAGTTAAATGGCTATAAATTATCACCGGCGCTATAAGGTGTCTTTTGTCGAATCCACCCTGTAGATACCGGGGCGGTCAGACATGCATTTTTCGATCCTGGTACACGAGAACGATACGAATTCGTACCTTTGTACAAGCAACCCTCCTCGTAATAAAAAACGAGCCGCGTCTTCTATACGAAGAACGTCCCGATCGTTCGACAATGGGTACGAACGTTCGAAATTTAATTCCTCTCATCCTCGCGGCAGCCCTGACGTCCGACTTGTTACAACACCGAGGTCAGCCTTGGCTGAAAGAGCCTGTAAGGGTACGATATACCGCGCAGCATCGGAGTTGTCTGTTGTCTCTTTCTGTTTGCGGGGCCGCCGCGGGGCCGCCGCGGGTCCGCCAGCCCCGGGTTGTACGTATACCGAAGCGACGACGCCGTGGTAGCGTGGCAGTACGGTGCACCGTGGTCCACACAAACGGATGGACGGACAGACACGGTAGTAGTGGGATACTGCGCGGTGGTGCTGCCTAGTCTTTCTCTCTTTCTCCCACGTCCGCGTTCGTTTCGATCTATCTCCGTCTCTTTTGCCCGTGGACTGTTATCCTTCATCTTTTTCCGTCTCTCTACCGGCAGCCTACATCCCGCTCCATCGCTCCTATCGTCTCCTCTCTCTCTCTCTATTTCTCTTTCTCTCTCGCTTTGCCTCGGGACTGGCCCTCTCGCTCTCGAGGGCCCCAAGTTAGCCGGCGGGCATCATGGTGGCTACACCGCTGGCTTCTCGCGTCTCTCGAAGGCTCGCAAGAGAGTGTGCCCCCCCGAGGGTCAAGGAACTCCCTCGGGAACAGGTTCACCTCCTCCTCCTCCCCCTCCTTCTGGCCGGGGTACCCTTCCCTCCTCTCGTCCCCTTTCGCCTCGTTCCACCTCGAGCCGCCCTATGCCCCCTCCGGTTCGTACCTTAGGGTTTTACTTATTTTCTCTTATTACCGCCGTGGGCATGTGGGCACGCTTAACCCACACACTCGCGTCCGCGATCTCTGTACGTACATACGTACGCGGTATGGTCCATCTCGGGGCCCGGCAGCCTCCCTCCTCGCCCCTTCACTGCCTCTTCTTCGTTGTTCCTCCTCGCCGTTGCTTTCCTCTCCTCTTAGGCCTCCTTAGGTACTCCAATATGTGAGCACATTATTACAGGCTCAGCGGACGGGGTTGGAGGGCTAGAGAGGACTCGAAGAGGACTGGGGGGCCAAAGCCGAGGCGAAACGCACACGCGCTTCTGGTGGATGGAGAAAACGCGCGAGCGTACACGCAAGGGTGTTTAGGTGCCCCTTCCCCCCGCGGCCCTCGCTGCCTCGTCTCTCTTGTTTCTTCGTCTTTGTCTTCCTCCGGTTCTTCTTCTTCCTCCTCCTCCTCCTCCTCTTCTTCTTTATCTTCTTCTTTCTCATTCTTCTCATCGTTCCGGCTGTCCCACCGTCTCTCCAACAGCCAGATACCAGATTCCACCTGTGCCGCCTGATATCTTGCCGTTGCTGCTGTGCTCATCCGCCTTGTCTTCGTTGTCTCCCTCGTGTCGTGAGATCGTTTCGAATTCGTCGGCTAGTTTCGGATGTTTTTTTCGATCCTCGGACGTATGTATCTGGTTCAGGCGAGAGAGAGGAATTTCGGCGGTTTCGTCGGTCTACATCGTTTCCGAACACGTACGAAAGTTTAATTATTTCAACGTGAACGTTGCGTGCATTGTATCCGTCCCTCGTTATAGGTATTTGACAAAAGGTATCGGTGATTCCTGGTAGGAGCTGGCTTCGACCCGACGACGACCACCGCGACTCTTAACGTTAACGCTCGCTGTTAAATATTTCCACGAATACGTTTCCCATTTATTTTCCATTTCGATTATTCATGCAGGCATTATTCGTGAGCTTGCGTTGGTTTACCGAAAGGTCTTTGCGAAATTAAGGCGTAATGGATACGCGACGGGATACAAACCGCGCGAGCGTATACGCAGGAGGATTTTAATGATCTTTCTTCAGGTATTCGTTGGAGAGCTATAGATACCAGATTCCACCTGGACTGCCGCCGCCGCCGCCGCCGCCGCCGCTGCTGCTGCCGCACGGGGAACGTCTGACTGCATCTCTTCCTCCTTGTCTCAAATACGCGAGTCTCTCGTAAATACTTCCTTTAATACATCGTCACAAAGGCAGTAGCAATTACTCGTGAAGAAAAATAATACATTTTTCTTCGAACAAGCATCTATTGTAATTCAAGAATACAATGGAAATCATATTTCGACCGAGCGAAACGTACGTGTACGCGTAACGTGGGAAAGGTTTTCAGAATAGCGGCATATCTTTCTTTTTTTTTCGAGATCGTTTTGTACTCGCGGATTTGCATACGTGTCACGAACCGGAGGGCAAGTTGATTTTCTCGGTTCCGTTAACTGCAAATACCTGTCAGGTGTCCTTTTGACGCGCACGCTAATTGCTCCGTTGAAAGCGCACGCTCGTTATACACGTAGGATCCGTGAAATCCAAAGAACCACGCTCTTTTCTCTTTTCGTGCGAAATTGTGTCGACTCTCGCTGAAACGGCGTAACGCGGCGGCGAGCATAGCGACGCATGCAAATTTTCTAGCAAAATCGGGTAATTAGTACCGCTCCGATGATTGGTAAAAAATCGCGTAGGTACGTTCGATCGCCCGATATTATTTCCGAGTCGATTATAACTCCGGCGATACGTTTCAAAGTGAAAGGAAAGAATTTACAAAACAACGTAGAAAGCCCGTGTACGCGAAACGATGCATTCTAATCTATCATCGATAATTTTCGAAATACCGTATTTCGAATTGTACGGGCCCGACGTCGACGTGTAGCAACGCGTACATACATGTACTTACGTGTATTCGTACGGTGCAAGAATCTGGTTGATGAAATATCTAGTAAAATGATGTTTGACGTTTGATGCGAGGTACGAGTCAGTGCCTCTAATTCGTCCTTTGAAAAGACGTCTCGGCCTTTGAGAGGGAAAAGTGTAAGGATGCGTCCGTACCGTTAATTCAGTGACGTTGTCAATAACGATTAGACGAATGGCCGGACAGCCGGAGATATATAGATGGATAGCCGGATAAAAGAGATTTATCGATGCCGGTCTAAGCGTACCCATTTACAGATATCTACATATGTATGCTATATGTACGGTCCGCGGGTGATCCAAGAAAAATCAATAAAGGTGTATCAATGGAACCGGTGAACACAGACGGTTTAACTTCCCTCGTTAGGTAGGAGGACGGTAATAAACGGAAACTAAATGTTACACTCTGTAAAGTTGTAATACCTGTATACGTACAATACGAATGTATGTATATACCATGCGTCGTAGTTAACTGTTCGAATAAACGATGTTTTCGAGGCCCCGCGAAAAAGTTGTAATTACACGCTCGTACGTTTTATCCCGGGCCGCGCGATGTTCTTCTGATTTCGCCGTTAAAGGGGGCGGGGACAGACATTTGGCCGTAATAATCGAATCACGTCGATGACGGTCGGAGTCGAGCAAGAGGGTGATCGTTCAATTTTCTGCCCTGGCGAGTCACTGCACGCTCACAGACGTACGGCGGAATGCGTGCACGCATCTTTCACGAGTGTGCGCCCGCTGTTCATCGTCGAGCGCTGGTCCGGTGAAGACCGCACGATAAGCTCCGGCTGGGTTAATTAATGTTAAAAAAAACTCGAGATAAGAATAAAAGGTTTCGTGGTGCGTGCGTTTGCGTGCTGCACCGGCCACGGACCTCCGTCGCGTTCCCTCGTGGGATCCAGTTCGGCGCCTGTATGCATATTGTGCTCGTTAAATTAAATAATCGCGCCAGGATCGAAGTAAAAATTCGAGTAAGGACCTATCTAATCTTCCGGGGACTGTTGGTCGTCCTACCATCTCGGCATTCACCATCCCTTTTTCACCTTCGGGACTGATCGTTATTATTCGCTTCGCCAACGATATTCTTCGTTATCTAGTTCCTTCGATGCGGTGTCCTTCTTCGGGAAGAAGTAAAAGACGACGACAACGGAAGGAAAAAAGAAACTCTATCGTCGGGTTTTAATTAAAGATTTAACGAGTGCCGATCCGGTCGAACATTGGGTTCGTTCGTCCCGACCGATCATGATTCTCTTCCTAGCAATCGGATGTTGGACGCGAATTGTTCTCGATACTTTTTAGAAGATTGCCAAATTATTACGTTCGACGGTGTAATCGATTTAAAGGTGTACGACGATACGGTTACAGGGAATTCGATAGAAACGGGACGAAAATAAACGATAATGAAATTACAACACGTTGCAAAGATTCGGTTTACTCGAAGCAACGGAATTCACTTCGGAAACCGCATCGTTAATTCCCCGGAGCAGCGATCGATCGATTGGCCGAACTCGTCGACAGTGGTGTCCACTTCTTCTTCTTCTTCTTCTTCTTCTTCGAGACGATCGTTAGTTAAAATCCCATTAGTCCCGGAGATCCCGGTTTTCTGGAGGACCCGTCGGAGATGTCAGCCGTGTAGATGCCACCGCTGTGATATATTGGGAGCGAGCAAGGTGGCTTTTTAACGAGCCAAATGCCGTTCTTCGCCTCGTGGGAGACGATTTTCGACTGTGTTAAGGTCGGAATCAACAGGTGTCTCTCCTACCTGACGCTTACGCGCTCCTCGACGAGGAACCCATTGAAATCCGTTTAGCGACTATGAGAGCGAGCCAGGGAAGAGCCGAGTTGGAAACTATTAGAAAAATAAGCAAAAAAGAACGAAAACAGCCACGGAGGACAGGAGGGAACGATCGGAAAGTGAGAGGTATAGAAAAAAAAGTGAAAGGAAGAAAAGAGAGAAGTAGATAATAGAACGGAAAGTAAGATAGAGAGGAAAACAGGCTCCCACAGTTATTAAGGACCAAAGGTTTCCAGGCTTAAGGGCGTTCGAGGCAGCAGTTCGTGATAGTGGGGAGAGTCACCTGTCAATTATGGGCTGGGTTCTTAGACTCGTACCGGGCCCGATCTTTATCCGTTCAGGAAATTGAGCGTTCAGCCCAGTGGAACCGTTTCTCCTTGGTGAAAATCGGAAGACGTCTCGCTAACTCGGGTGGTAAGAACGATTATTAACGACTCGTGCGGATCCTTCGTTAAGGACTCGTAAAAGATTGTCGTTTGATAGACAAACGTGTCACGGAAGATCTTCGAAAATTGATGAAACGATCGAGTCGAGAGATTAAGAACGAAACTCGAAGGATTGAACGATTTCGCGTATATCTTTCAATGTTATTTCGAATATTCGAGGAAAGGTAGTAGCCGGAATGTTGAACAGAGTCGTATCTCGGAAAACTGTGGCAGCGTCGTGTCTCTTATTGCTGTTAGTAATTAAGTCAAAGGGAATCGGTTCTTTCCTGAAACGCGCGATATCGGTAACAGAGCTTATCGAGCATTAAAAAAGAACGATTCGCGAGTGGATATGTATGTACTTACTTGCGGTTGATTTTCACACGCGGAAGAGATGTGTACGCGCGGCCAACTAAAAGGTAATCGTGCGTATATCCTGCGACATAGGCGCCGCCTTTGGAATTATCAAGATCCTTGAGAAATTTCTGGAATGCGCGCTATGAAAACCTTAAAACAGACGTTACGAAGAGAGTTTCACGAAGTCGTAGGAAATCAAGTGGTCGAGTCATATCTCAACGCGGCACGTTTCCTTCGTTTATTCCAGCCCCACGTTTTCTACTCAATTTGTTTCGATCTACGACGTCGATGGAAGCCTACGATCGATCGTCCGATCGATGGAATTTCACGGCGCTTCTACGCGTTTTGACGCGATCGACGTTCCTCGATGGAATCCTTTCTATATTTCCCCTGGAATTGGCAGGGCATGAAAACTGTGAAAAATTGGCGCCAATGACTGGCGTCGGTGACGCCTAAATCCTGTCGAAGTCAGAAACCGCGATTCTTATAAATGCCTTTGGGGTACGTGAGTGGCGTATGTATCGGGCCAATGGCGACTGGCATCAAGTACCAATCAAAGAATCCCATTAAATTGCAGGAATTTCTTGCCAACCGGCTCCTCTCTTCTCCTTTTCTCTCCCCCGCTCATTCCATCTCGATCGGTTGCATTGCCGGCCGGGGCCGCGCATTTAATTTCCACGTATGATCTTTTGAAAATACTCGCGTGCAAAAGTATTATGCAGACCGTCGACGCGTATGTTATCACTAACCCCAGGTTCGCCGAAGAATGCATGTATCGTGCAAGAAATCGTAAAAATCACCCTTTTTTTTTGACAAAATCTGAAGGGGGTAGGTCAAGAGTTTTTCGAGACATTAATAATCGCGAGAAACATAAACAAGGATAAATCAAGAGAGCACCGTAGCTCGTTTATTATTCGTAACGTCTAGACGTTTGCATCGACGTGACAGTCGTCAGGATCCGTACTTCTCCTTGTCTCTGCTGCGTCTCATTCTTCTCCCCGTTTTCCACGCGGGTCCTCCATTGAATGGACCGCTCTTCACGGTCTTACGGTGGTACTCACGCAAAACGCCGCCACGTGACGGGCATCCGGATCGCCGATGACCGATGAAGATTCTCGAAGGAGGCCCCGACAGGATCGACGAGTAATTGCTTCGGTGGCACACGGGACTCGGTGCATTGGCCCACGCAAATCTGCTCTTTGTCCGGCTCAGGGTGATCCACGAGGAGGTTGGTACACACAACGCGAGCAACGCCCGGTATTTGCAGGTAGTTTGTTAACAGAGAAAACAACGGGAATCGAGTGACAAACGCTCGCGTCTGACGTATCCCTGGGGAATGTATACGAACACGTATACGTGTACGTATAGTGGTTCCACGTAATACATATATTAAAATGAAGCGATAAAGTTTAACCGGGCGACGTTGAAACGTGAGATAAAATAATTTGATCGGTAGAAATAAACGGCGCGATGATATGTCTTTATGTCAATGGCGATGTACTTGTCGAACGGTTGAAAAGTTCTTATTAGAGTGAGTACGAGTGACCATAAACAAAGTCGAATCCGTTTGCCGTGTCCGCTTGTAACATCGTTCTATATTATGCGTATGAAGAAACCCACGAGGCCTTTCATATCCCGCGATGCCGGTTTTCACTGGCCGGAATGTTCTCCGGGGCCGCTTTAGAATCTAGGTGGACATTCAGTAGAAACTAATGATCGATGATAGAGACCTGCGCCGAACGTTATCTACGATCAATGTCAAGATTGTAATCGCACGCGCCCGTTCCGAGAGAGACGGTCGCGATTTTCAATAACGACCGGCTTCGACGAATAATGCAAATGTTATAGCCACGTAATCGCCGCACATAATACTTTACCGGTGTAATCGTATTATCTGAATCGCGAAAGCGGAAAGTATATCTTAACCCATTCGACGCCGTGTATACATAGCTAGATCGCGGTGCCTTAAACTCCGATCGCCACGGAAATCTCACCGTTTGATCGTGACTTCGAAGATCGATAATAAGAGAATCACCCTAGTACAGTCCGAATCGCTTATTCGTCTCGTTGGTATCGATAGTAAATTAACTAATCGTTATCGACGTTTATTTCACCGATGGAAATAATCGAATTATTCGTATCGCTTCTACCAGTCGACGACGTCTTCGGAACCAGTCGGTCCATCTTGGACTTATCTCGTGGTCGTGAATGTGCCTGGGACCCGGGAGAGTATAATCTCGTCCGGTTCTCTCTCCGAAAAACCGTACGATATAGGACAGTGGTCTTATCTAAATATATCCCAAGGTGGAAACGGACCAAAACGTTTTAATTAACTAATTAACATTCCCCTGGGCCGTGTCTTCCTGTATCCAAGCTCTGCTATCGTGGATCAGGCTGAATCTCGGCTAACAAGTTTCGGTAAAAAAAAAAAGGTTTTATTCGAGGTATTACTTAACACATGGCACCGAACCACGATTAACCTAAGACGAGAGAAATAATATTCCGTCCCGGTGTCACTCACTTTCTTGCCGCTATGGCGGCGGTTCTACTTTCTTTTTTAAGGAATTCTCCGATTAAAGTAGTCGCGGTAGATCCGAGATCGCGATGCTGTGGCGGACGATTCTCCTCGGAGGGTTCCGAATATAATATTAAGAGTTTAAAAATTGCATAGGCTTGGTCTCACCTCCGTTCCGACGCCCCCGCAACGTTGCCCCCCTCTGAGAGGCCTGTAGGTCCATCGGGGCCCTGTCGGGCCCAGCTAATCGGCGCGGAGCTCTGCAAGCACGCTTCGCCGCCTCGGTTCTGCTCGAGAGCCTCCAGGGCTGGTATTAATAAACGGACTTCGGATCCTCCGGCTGCATTTTTTCGTGTACTTTTTCGCCACGCGGGTCGGAGTCCTCGCTCATTTTCGTCTCGCGAATTCATTTGATGTATACAAGTGAACACTGTGTTCATTAATCGCTTCCTTTCTTGCGGTCCGTGTTCTCCTTGGTGAAACATTCTAGCTGAATCGATGAGTAATAACCGCGAGTAATTACCGCGCGCGGATCGATCCGACGGTGATCGGTGGTTCACGATCATCGACGTACATACATACCTACATACGTTTTAGCCTCGCGATTCCGGTACCCGATCGATTTTTACCGGAATATTAAATCCACAAAAAGCATCGAAAATGCAAAGCTATGGGCCAAGTACAAGAGAATGATACATTGGAATTGGTTGCTCATTAACATAAACTGCATTTTACACAGGATTTGAAATCAATCAAACTTGCTCACATTTGATTGATTTCAAATCCTGTGTAAAATGCAGTTTATGTTAATGAGCAACCTATTCCAATGTAACATTCTCTTGTACTTGGCCCATAGCTTTGCATTTTCGATGCTTTTTGTGGATTCTTTCGTCATTTCCGCAAATTTTTAGATATCGACCTGAATCTTTCACTGTCTTATTGGGCTTCGAATTCCGCGTCCAACACGTCCCGGATCGTTTTAATATCTCAATCATTGTGGAAATGGCGAGCAAATTACGAAAATCGTGAAAAATCCTCAAATTCAGGCGGTTTTTTGAACGGCATTCGCTCAATTGTTGAGATAGCCGTCTGAAACTTGTACCATTGTTTTAGTTGGGAAATTCTACGGCAGATCAACATATAATAGTTGTACTTTTCGAAAATTTCATTTTTCGCAAAAATCTGAAGGGGGTAGGTCAGGATTTTTTGCGATTTTCGTAAATCGCTTGCCATTTCCGCAATTTTTGAGATATTAAAATGATCCGAGCCGTTTTGAACGCGGAATGCGAAGCCGAATAAGCCAGTGAAAGAATCATTTTAATATCTCAAAAATTGTGGAAATGGCAAGCGATTTACGAAAATCGCAAAAAATCCTGACCTACCCCCTTCAGATTTTTACGAAAAATCAAAATTTCGAAAAGTACAACTATTATACATAGATCTGGCGTAGAATTTCCCAACTAAAACAATGGTACCAGTTTCAGATCGCTATCACAAAAATTGAGCGAATGCCGACTAAAAAACTGGTTGAACTTGACGATTTTTCGCGATTTTCGTATTTCCTTTGTCATTTCCGCAAATTTTTTGATATCGACTTGATTCTTTCACTGTCTTATTTGGCATCGGATTCCGCTTCCAAAACGTCCCGGGTCATTTTGATATCTCAAAAATGCCGGAAACGACGAAGGAATTACCAATATCGCGAAAAATCGTCAAATTCAACCAGTTTTTTAGTCGGCATTCGCTCAATTTTTGAGATAGCCGTCTGAAACTTGTACCATTGTTTAAGTTAGGAAATTCTACGGTAGAACAACGTATAATAGTTGTACTTTTCGAAAATTTAATTTTTCGCAAAAATCTGAAGGGGGTAGGTCAGGATTTTTTGCGATTTTCGTAAATCGCCTGCCATTTCTACAATTTTTTAGATATCGATCTGATTCTTGCTGCATCTTATTCGGCTTCGGATTCCGCGTCCAAAACGCCCAGGATCATTTTAATAGCTCAAAAATTGTGGAAATGGCAGGTGATTTACGAAAATCGCAAAAAATCCTGACCTACCCCCTTCAGATTTTTGCGAAAAATTAAATTTTCGAAAAGTACAACTATTATACATTGTTCTGGCGTAGAATTTCCTAACTAAAACAATGGTACCAGTTTCAGATCGCTATCTCAAAAATTCAGCGAATGCCGACCAAAAAACTGTCATAATTTGACGATTTTTCGCGATTTTCATACATCGCTCGCCATTCGCGCAATTTTCAAGATATAAAAATGATCGAATATGTTTCGAATACGCATTCTGACCCTTAATTTTACGAAGCTTGATGTCAAAAACGTAACGTAACAAACATTTCTAATTTAATATGTTAACAATCTGGATGTGTGTGAGAGGAAATTTCATATACTACATATATAAAATCTACGTCATCGGCAGAAAAATTATCTCGCATAGTATGAAACATATTTTAGGGTTTGACACCGGGCTGCGTGACAGGCTGAACATGGAGATGGAGAAGGAGGAGAGGAAGAAGACGACGTTTCTTACAAAAACCTCGACTTTTTAGATCAAAATATCTCGCGATTGGCTTGATGGATCTTCTCGTAGTTAGGCTTAAATTACTCGGGTGGACGTCCCCTACAAGAATATCACCATAGTTTGGGGGAAATATGCGGATTTAATGCCGTTTGAATACCCCGAAAACCTCGATCTAATTCTTCCGGAAAAGAGTAGTTTAGGTCTACCAGTCGGGAACTCTTGTACTTGGCCCGAGTCAAGACCTTAACTCTTGATTCGCGAAACGGTAGAAAATCACCGTTCATACGTGGCGATATATCGTAATCGGAAACCGATGACAAATTGTAACGCATGATTTACCTGTAACGTTCGGCGTATCGTGGCCATTTATCGTATTCCGAGATTAGGTTGTCGAAGCCAATTACACGTGCGTGACAAGCTGCACCTCGGTGGCACCGCGCGTAATTATGTATTTAAAGCTAAGCTAGAGGAAGGCCGGACGGTTACGAAATTTTTTTCTTTAAATTTATTCTTTGGTAGCGGGCGCGGGACACGAAGAGTCGGCGAAAGTCGTCCAGACCTTTCTCGAAGCCGCTCTTTCACCTGTCACACCTTGACATTCGTAGGAGGCCGAAAGGCTAATGCGTGTGAATAACCGGATTACAGTCACGGATTAAGAACGGAGAAATGCTCGATTTGATTTGCCATTTCAAAGGAATTACGTACGTCTTAGACGAGCATAGGGGCTATTATAATTCCCGGGGCCATTCCGAATAATTAGCATACGGAGCGATTCCCTCGAAACGCACGTTTCCCCGTGGTATCGTAACACCGCGGCGGAGAATTTTTACTCTGGCCCGATGTAGACATCGGACACGGATATTCTCTGAAAATTATACGAGCTTTCTTCTTTTTTTCATACGTGAAAAGGATGATCCGTATAAGATACAGGTGCGACGATAACACCGAAAATGAGGGCACTCCTGGCTGTAAAATTATATGGCAGCTTCGTTGTCCTTTCACGAATTTACGGAGCGGTTTTACGGCTCCGAATATACCTCGTAAATTGCTCGCTTTTACATAATATTTCGCTGTAAAAGCGTTAGCCGGAGAGAAATTGTTCCACGAATTAATAAGTACGCAAGTTCGAACGAACGCCGGGAGCATCCCGATCGTCATCGATAGAAATTGATACAATTATATCGGACAAAGCCGGGTTAATTCGTGACGAGTCCTTTTCTTTGGGGCGGTGTATTTAAACCCGTGGGGATTAGTATCAATTATAATCCCGAAAATATAATAATGGCTCGCGGTTATAATAACAATTCTCGTCGGGATCTACACACGTACACGCACACGCACACGCCGTAGCGGGATTAATATAAATTAATACGTAGTCGGAACGAGCATGGGCCTATAGAAATCCGGTGTATAGTTGAAAGTAGTTTCGTAAGGTGCCGGGGCGGTCTGGCTCGCTACTACTTTTTGTGTCAATTAATATTTCGTCACGGATCAGAGGCAGCTAAAAGGAGCGTCTAGAAACCCCTGCGGGATCTTACGGTCCATTCAAGCGCACTCTGCCACCGGCTCTTAAAACAGGAATATCGAGCCCTCTCCTCTCTGTTCGATTTTCTTTTGCGCGAAAGCGCCGCGCTCGCTCGGTCCCACGAGTTTGCCAAAGTATACTGTTTTGATCTTATTAGAGCGTTAATGGCTGTTTCCAGAGAACAGCCGTGTATCTTCGTCCTTTTCTACCGTGTGACTCATCGGATCGAGCCACGAGTGAGCACGGTTTAAATATTGTAGTTTGCATGAACGTGAGCGGCAACCGGGATTATACGGCGAACCACTGAAAACGTTGTGGCAACATTCGTTATTTATACGAGGACCGATTAAGCCTTTGGACTGGTATTCTATCGGTAGATCATAGCGAATTCCATCGGTTAAATCGTTACGTAATTGAATTTCTTTCGTCGTATTGTACATACAAATCAACTCTTTATTACTATAATTAATTCCCCGCCGTTGGGCTTTAACGTATGTACAAGAACAACTGTTACGGTTAAAGTGTTTACGGTCACGGTGTAAACGATACCTTCGATTTTCGAGAATAATATCGCCGGGGTTTTCCACGTTTGATATTTCGATGCACTCGACTGCCTCCCAGTCCACTGCCGTACTAATTTACGAATCGATAATGCGACTTTAGTAGTTTACGCGTAATTACCGTAAGTTACCGTGTAACGACCCGGTAAATAAGTAAATAAATACACTGTCCGGCTGACTCGGCAAATGAAGTCGATATCCGGCTTAATGAGGTGGAAAAAATTAGCTCGTCGAGGATTACTTCGCGTCAGGTATTCAGCGATCTTAATCATTGTGCTTGGAATAAGGGAGAGCAAAGGAATATTACACATCCGCGTGTTCAACGGATCCTGTTTTTACGAGGCAAGGATAGACGGTAATCTTCCAGGACTCCGGTACTCGCAGGAAATCGACGACGCGTCCGCATTGTCCGATGATTCAAACCCTCGTGATTTCACCTAACCAGACCCTGGGAACGGTTCCGTAGGAAACTAGTTGATATCGCCCCGGAATAGAAGGCGACGCTTCAACGTACAGGTGCAAACAATCTCGCGTTGGCTACGATTTAGAAATCTAATATACGTATGTACAACGGATTTTTATTTTCATTGCTCCGGCGGGTCTCCGAACGACGCCGTTTCCACCGTGTGCACGAATGTAAATTATATTACACGGTGTAAAGTAGCCAACAAAGTGCCGCGCGCGGGACGATCGCTGTCGGGATAGATCTAATAAAGTTCGAAATAAATACAGGTGCGGATTTCAAGAAAGTAACTGTGCTTCATTACACAACGCACTGATGTATTGCGCCGGGAAAATAACGAGCCAAGTATTTCCACACTCTGCGTCTATAACGAACAGACATCCAAGGCCAGGGAATAGCCTTCTGCACTCAAGGATACTCAACTCTATCCTCTTTACGCGACTTTAACTTCTCCTCGGGTGCATTAAATCGCCTCCTCCCGTCCACGTACCTACCCGGAGTACGGAGGCACTCCTGCACGTCTGTATTTCTCGTCCTCTTTATTGCGCTTTACAATGAGAATGATACATTAGCGTTCCTTAAGGCTTCGATGCGCCATTGTTATTACCAATAAAATTGTCTATGTACCGTTCCCGTGCACCGCTGCGAGATCCTCCTTGCATTTTTTTTTACCTCTTTTCGTCTATGCTCCCTCGATAGAGCGTTGCCTCGTCGAGTGGATTTTCAGGTACTTCCTCGTGGAGGAACGTTTCACGAAATTCCGATTATATCGCGTTACGATAATTCTTGGGAACGCGGTGCTCTTTTCTCTTGATTCGATATTTATTCGAGTTGATATAACTGTCTTAAACCGGTGATCCACTCGACACTTTAGTTCCGAGGGAACTTTTTGAATCGAATCGAATCTTTGGCTCTTTTCCGCCGATGTCGAAGGAACTTTTATGATCTCTTAAAGCGAGGAAGCTAGTTCCCGGTAACCGCACCGATAAAAATCTAGATGGACCGTGAACAGTCGTACTCGATAAACGTTCTTCTTAACGTTTTCTTCCCCTCCGCGTTCCCTCTCTCTATTCCACTCTTTCTCTTTCTCTCTCGCTCTCTATCTCTCCCTGTTCTATCCCATTTGAATTCCCGCGCGACCATCGTGCACGACGGAACGTCGAACGAAATGCCATCGTACGCATTTCTTCGTCCCCCCATAAATCCCTGGGAAACCGAGACAAAATCTAACGAGGCCGTTCTGTCGCAACGCCGAGTGCCTTCTCGTCGCGTTAAAAGCTCCGTCACGATCATGGAATCGTTTACGTGAAACGCCGAACGTTTCTACCGCGGCTCGGGATTGCGTGTGCGTACACTCCGATCGGCGGCCCGGCGCTGATTCGTATTCGGGCGATCGGTCGTGATATTAAATCCGTTTATCCAGGTCACCGTTACGCGCGTCCCTCATCTTCGTTACGTTTACATAACGACCTTGTCTACCGGCGTAGAACGCGAGTTCCGGATCTCGTTAAAGTACGTCTCTTCGTTTCGTATCCTGCGCGGATACACACACACATACGTACGTATGTAGGTAAGTACGTGCAGCATCGTGCTCGCGTGAGAAGAAAAAAAAAAAGAAACGATCTCGTTCGCATACCTAACGAATCGCCGTGGAATCGGTGAAAATTTCTCCGTCGGAAGAGTTACACGGATATTAAATCACCGGACGATACCGCGTGCACGTTACTAACAGTTCAGGCATTGAAATCAAGGATCTTTATCACCGGCGCGCGGCCAATTTGTAATCTCCAAATGTATCCAACGGACCTTCACGGACAACGCAATAAATACGCGTATAAAACTCGGAACCAGTCTCCGGAAGCAACCCTAGGGGGAAGACCAGAGATCGCTGCCGATGGTACATTAATCTCCGGCGGTGTTTCGTAGGAGGAAGAGAAGGAACCCTGGGTGGGTAGGAGAATGAACGAGGAGAGGGCGAAGCCAAGGTAGGAGGGAGAAGGAGGACAAAAAGGGGATCGTTTGAGTTCGAGTAAGCGAGGTAGCGTGCCCTCGGGCCCTCTTCGCGACGGAGCCAATGTAAACGGGGTCGTCGGTTGCACCAGCGGTGCCAGCGCCACCAGCATCGGCAGCCAGTACGCGACGACGACGACGACGACGACGATGACGACGACGACGAGGACAACAACAGCAGCTGTAGTAGTATGAGCGGCAGCTAGGTATCCTAGGAAAGCTGGCAGCGGCTCGACCGGGTTTATGAATGCAGTCCTCGACGCATTTATGCCGGTCGCTCGAGGCGCTTATAAATAAAGAGTCGGGAAAGAAGGAGAAAGAAAGAGGGTGGACGACCGATGGAGGGGGAGGAAAGTCAGGTGGATTGAGCAGGAGGGAATGACAAATGGAAAGAGAGAAGGAGAGAGCGAGAGACAGAGAGAGAGAGAGAGAGAGAGAGAACTCACTTTGTGCGTAGTGAGCGCAGATTCAATTATTCCGCGATTACAACGCGACCGGCGACTGCCTGCCTGACTGGTTACCTCGATCACCGAGTACCTACCTCTATGCACTCTACGTTTCTACGCTACGGTTTGTTATACCGGGTGATCGGTTTAAGTGGGACGGTTGTCGTCTGCGGGACACGAGGGATGAGAGTAATGCTACGTGTTTCGTGAGAATATACGCGTAACCAAAGAAGAATCGTTCGTTTTCATTCTTGTTAGGGGATACACGAAAAATACGTGGCGCGGTAACGATAACGAACCAAGGTGGTAATACCCGGTATTCCCGATTCTCATTACCCCCGAGGAACGGATTGTTAACTATTATTATATCTTGTCTTAACGAGGTGTTAAAGGCTTTTAGTACCGCGTCTACTACTTGGCGTAACGACTATCCCGCGGTACGTAAGACAATCACCTTGTATAAGTGGTGACTAGCTTAATATACTCCCGGGTACCACGAACGTTTCGAGTCCGAGTCGATTATATGGAACTTTATTGCGACCGGGTTGAAATTATCTCGATCTGTTATACCGGTCGCTTCGACAAATCCGATAATATTTCCACGTATCGGTTGCTCGCCTACGCGTGAGAAATTCTCCGTGGAAGATTTTTCCCTATCTCGCATGACGTATCTAGAAATAAACGTTGCCAATACAAATTGACGCGTTCGATCAATGCGTGTAAACTCCGGTTACACCTAATACTTTGGATAAATCCTCGGGGGTATTATCGATTATTACTAATTTAAATCAAGTTTCTCTTCTGTACGATCGATATGTATCCCTCGGCACGATTTACATTATCGTGATTTGTTATAAACGGTGTCGAACGTTGCGTGTATCGTATCGGGACGTATTCGCTGAAAGATAGGCCGCATTAGCATCGGTCCCTATACCATAACGGCGTGAAATCGATTCATCGGACGATACTTTCCTTCGTTTCGTGGGCCGAAAGTAATATCTATCCGTGGACGTGCGTCCGGGCCATGGGCTATCGCTTTCCAATTTATTACATCCTTCTTAATTAGTCCGTGTCGCGGATTCCGTTTCGCAGTCGAAACCGTCGAAACGAGCTGTCTAATCCTTCTCGGACCACCTTCGGGACCAGCGTGTGTTATCGGGAAGACCGACGCATCGGGTCGGAGCACGTATAATTACGTGGAAAGAATCGAACGCCTTTGGAACCACCGGTGCCTCGTCCTTTCGCCAAGTCGAAGGATCAAAGAGGACGATACCCGTGGACGATGTTGGCTTCGACCGGTCCAACGACGCGTCACGGTTTTAACGGGGGAACGAGTTCGGGTCTGCACTCAACGAAGGCGTTCCCGGTGAATTTGCGTGAAACGACTCTCTGCGTATCGGTGTGGTACGGACCAAGGATAAAGGTGGTAGCAGGAGTGTGGTGGCCCCCCCGGAGTAGGGCTGACTCTGCCGAGGAAGAAGAAGAAGAAGAAGACGACGACGAAGAAGAAGAAGAAGAAGAGAAGAAGGCTGAGGAGAAGGAGGAGGAGGAGGAGGAGGAGGAGGAGGTGGAGGAGGAGGTGGAGGAGCAGGAGGAGAAAGAAGAAGGAAGAGAGGAATCGGAGGTAAAGGCAGACAGGTACTCACGGGGCAGGCCAGGTAGCCGAGGCGAGCTCGACTCTACCTCGGACCCAGGTACTCTCGGGTAGGCAGCCTTGAGCCAGTGAGACTGGTTTCTGTTTTTGCTTCCATAGTTCCATCCTTCGAGAATCTTCAGTAGTCCATCCTTCTTCCACTCTTTTTCCCTTTCTCGGCACTGTTGCTCTTTCTTTCTTTTTCTGTCTTTCGCTTCGATACGAGTCTTTCTTCTTCGATATCTTTCACCGGGTGTTTCTTTTTTTCTTCTTTTTTTTCTTCCGTCCGCGCTTTCTACTTTTTCTTCTTCTCCGTCACTCTTTCGCCCCGATCCCTTCGTTACCACGGCGCTTCTTCTTCTTCTTCTTCTTCTTCTTCTTCTCCTTCTTCCCTTCCGGCGATGGATATCGAGGACTAAAGAACCAATTTAAAAATCCGTACTACCCGAATCTGCCGAGGTTTATGTTTTAATTTTAGGTCTCGGTTCGTGCAAAGTCGTAACGCTCCGCAGGATACGAGTGCGATAGGGGTTTATGTAAATCGATCCGTGGAATTAAAGCCGGTGGTTTTCTCGATAATTAATTCATTAAAAGTCATCGTTAAGTGCCGCGATAAATATTAATTTCACACACGATAAATCATACCGCGAGCTGCATTAAAACTTAATAGATTGTATTTAACGTGTATTTACCTCGTTATATTTCCAGGTCGAATCGTTTCGAAGAATTATTCGCAATAATAGATACGTCTGAGACATTCAGCGTGAAGATCACGGGATCTCCGTAGCTTTTAATTACATCGTGCGGTTTTACGAGTGAGCGAGAACAGATCTAAAAATTCCAGGCGTTCCCGCCGAGAGCCTTACGGCTCGTAGATGGGATCCCATAAAAATTTCTTCCGGCGAGGTATGACCAAACTCCGTATCGTTTCTCTTTCTCGCTCTCGTCTCGTTACGATTTCATCTCGTTTCTTCTCCGTGTGCTTTCCTTTTTTATATTTCATTCGTCGCCCTTTCCGAGTGAATTATTCGACGCCATTAAAAAGCCGAGAAGAAATATACAAGATGATGTCACGGCTTGCAAGGTTAATTCGGAGATGTAGGTCCGTGTTGCCTCATTTAAGAAATCAACCTGATTTATACCTGTGTAGATTAAACGGATCTACGTGACGCGACGCACAAAACGTAGACCCTGTGGCCCCGGCGAACCTCGTAGATTCCGGGTCTACCTGGTACATAGATAATCAACCACATCCGGGACCGATGTATGTAAAACGTCTAATAATTAGCGAACGCATCCGTCGCGCGTTACCGACACGAACGACAATCATAAATTATCATCGGTATTCGCGACGCGACGCCGTGCAATTAAAGTAAAACGAGCAAAATACAGTTCCGACGATCCTTTGAGCGTTCTAACCAAACCGCGATGTTTAACCTGTCGGACGGGCAAAACTGACCGAGGACGATTTTTCCACGTACAAGTACGTTTCGTTCGAACGACCACAAAGGGCCCACGAAGGGGTCCGGTGACGCGATAAAGCGATTTCTTCCCTCTTCTTCTCTGCACCGTTCCTCTCGTCCTCCTCCCGGTACCGCGCGCGGTTCTCCTTCTTGCCCCCTCGTCGACTTTACTTCGTGGTGGTACACGGCCGGACAGGTTGGAACGGGCCCGACTGTACGGCGGATCGGGACTCGTAGCATTCCAGAGTCGGCTTCTTCGTGCACCACCCCGGTCGTCCGGTAGAAGGAGGAAAGGTGGTACGCCTTCTCGTTTCGTAGCTGGAATCTGTTCTTCGTTCCCTCGCGTACCCGACAGAAGTATCAATGGGGCCCCGGCATTAACATTAAGTAACAGTACCTGCTGCATACTAACTGCCGTATTATCGCCCCACCACCGATCTCATTCACCTGTGAGCTCGTCAACGTAATCAAATACACCGTGAAAAGAGGACCGACCTGTTCCTCCTACCATGATACTTTTCCAAAATTTTCCCGACTACCGTCATTTGTTCGTTTCACGGCAGTGCCCCGCGTGGAAACGGACGCGTCGGGGGCCGTCGGTGTTTGGAAGTTCGGCTACTTCGGGACGAGGTCGTTAAACGGCGAAAAACGGCCGTTTCATTCACGAAATGCCAACCGCCTGCGGCGGGAGACCGTGAGGAACGTGTGATTTCGGTAGGCAGAGGTTGCGGGGTCCGTCGGTATTAGTTTTCGGGAATAATAGTGATAAGCGCGAACGATGGGATGAGAGAAGGTGAAACGATGTTTGATCGCATGCTTCCTTCGGGCGATACGGCCACAGCTTCCTCGAGTGATTAACGGCGTCGATCGAGCGTTTCCACCGAACCGGCGAAAAATCGTTTCGTTATTCCCCGGGAATTGATAAATCGATAACGCTAATGCACCCCGAGATCCGCGGGTACCGTCCACACCGTATTAGCATAACGTATGAAAAATCCACGCGAGATAACTAACAGTTATTAGATGCCGCTTTAAAGGTCAGCTAGACATCTGTGAACGTGGACTTGGGGTAACGTCGAAAAAATTTCCAATCGGTATGCTAAAGTCTGCGAAACGTTTCGCAAGTAATCGATGGTCTATTCTAAATACCTCCGTGTAAACGTTATATAAACTATCCGCGAACACCGGGTACATCCTTGAACAAAGGAGAGAAAAAAGTCGAACGAACTTGTAGAACGGTAATCTCCGTTTAGAAAGTTCGAACTTGGCGAATTAGACGTTTACAACCGATACATCTGTAGACAGGCCTAGATCGATAGGGAAATTGGTGATACAGCGGTTCCGACGCTCGCTAAGAGCTTCTCATCGGACGCCATAGCTGCGTAGCCAGTGTACTTTCTACAGACTACGGGTCTCAACTTTTTCTTCCCGTGACACACGGCTGACCCCTTTAAGAATGTTGTTCACCGGCCCCGCTCGGCCTTACCCGTCATAGTTATTACTTATTGTCGATCTCAAGGAGATTCGCTCTGTGTATTGTTTATGGTATACGAGATTGCAGCACGACGAAGCGATCGTGAAACGCATGTCGCTTCGTAACGTCGAGTACTCCGGATCCGAGGGCTGCACTTTGCGGCCGATGACGAAGGAACTCCGCGATTCGAAACTCCTCCATTTTTTTCTACGATAGGAAATAATCACTGGACGATCGACCGCCATGGTTGCGACGAAGCGGAGAACACAAGGACAATAGTAATATGTTCGCTAGGTGATACCAACGATCGTTTGGATCGTTATGGAACGGAGAAGCAGGGCTACGGCCCTTTATGGGAACACTTGCCTATTCTCCGGCACGGCTACTATATCGAGCAATTTATGAAAGAAGTGAAAGCCCGATGTAAATCAGGGACGCCTTGGCGTTCAATTAAGCAACAATTTATTACGCAATTACGTACGATCCGCGTAGGGGCGAAGCAAGATTTTACTTGCCCCCGGTACGAGCAATAATAACACCGGGAACCGGCCTAGTACGGCCCCGCGAGCCGGGGCCTTACCAGCACGTGCATCCGCATCTTTGACTTCAGTATGTGAGACAAATCGGCGTGGAAAAACTCGACGAAAACGAGTAAAAAGAAAATTAGAAAACGGTCAACTACGTGGTAGTTGAACGGTAACGAGGCCGCGGCTCGATATACTCGATCTTTCCGAATGCAAGAAATCGAATAACTATATCCCCGTCATACATACGTAATGGTCGGCGCTATTATCGGGATATTCGCGGACCGCGAACAATCCGGCGATAATTCCAGCGTAACGACGCGACGCGACGCGACGCGACGGTTTGGATTATCGTCGGTCGACATAACACACGGGTGGAGAACTCACAACTACACACGCGCAGCATAAGACCAACACCGATCATGCCTATACTCCTAATACGAGCTAATTGGATGCCGAGTTAATCATAGTTTCTACCTTCGAGCGTACCGCTGGTCCGCCCAATTATCGCATCGGCTTCGAGCGCGCATTAATTAAGTTATTTTTAACACCTGTCCGTGCCGCTGTCCGTGCTACTACGTATGTGCCGGCTACGAGAAGCAGTTTACGCGGTAAACGAGAAGTAGACCTTGTCTTTAAATACGCAGAAACTGTTAAACGATGTATATACGAGACCGATCAGCGGGAGGTGGTACGATTCCGGTAAAGGGTTAGATTTCGAAAAATAGGGTAAACTAACTCCGCAAGGGAACAGATAGATAGATAGATAGCGCGTTTCTAATTTACACCCGTCGTTGGATAAGTTATTCGAATATCGTTAGGTGCAATTAGTACGCGAGAGCTAGACGGATTAAGAGCATATAATCTCCGGTAATACGAGTTTCGTGCGGTTCGAGTCGTGCCGAAGGGGGCAAACGGTAGGTGGTTATTTGCTTGCCCGCGGTGGTGAGAGGGTGCGTGAAAGCGGAAGACTTTCTGCCACTACAGATAAATTATATGGAATTTTTAAGCTTCGGTACTCGAGAGTCCGTCACCGTTTTCACTTTCCCTTGGTGCTCGGTGCGTGAGAGTGTTTTTAGCGAGCCATTGACGCGACTCTGCTCTTCGCGTAATTATACGATACTAATACTCGACCGATCGAGCCGGAGGTATTAATGATTTTCGAATTCCACGTTGAGAAACGAATACACACGGTCGGGAAGATCAGAGGGGAAACTGGATATCTTCTCCGCGAGATATAACGCTAATTTATTTGCATATTTTCTTAGACGACACGTCGCAAGTAACGCACGGAAACCTGTTTGTATCTTTTTAATATCGTACGTTTATATTTGTCCGTTCTTAAACTTCTCCCCGAGGAGCCCTCTAATTCCCTCGTTTTCTTCGAAACGCGAGTTTCTACGATTCTCGGGTCGAATTTAAATTTCCGCGGACGGTAACGAGTACCGGTAGAGAGTAGATTCTGTAATAACGGAGTGGAAGATGAGAAGTAAGCGAAGAAGAAGGTGATGCGATGGAAAAAGGTAAAAAGACCAATGCGAATAGTCGCGAGGCGCACCGATCACGAAGACGATAACGCGGCACCGTGCACCGGTCTGATAAGCAACAGCTTGATAATTAACACGTGAGAACCTGCTCCTCCCTTTACGGTGGAACGCCCATACGCGTGTTAATTGTATCGCTGTTACTCGTTACGAGCAATACCAAGGCTCCGCTCACGTATCGGTGTCGTCGTCGTCGTCGTAGTCGTCGTCGTCGGCAGATATGCGAATGGCCGACCCGTACGAACTCGTTCGTTCTCACTGCTAGAAAGGAGCAACACGTTTCTACCGCGCAGCAGGAAGAATAATAACGGTACACAGTCCTATGGATAAGGATGTAAGGATTCCACCGAGGCGTCGGAAGGTCCTCGTTATGGGGTTCCGTGTCTTCCGCCACGGATCGTATACACGTCCTGCACGACAAGGGACACGAGGCGTGCAGAAACGTAGGCGTCGATCTCTTCATTTTCCACCCTGGCATCTTTTCTAAAGACGTAGGAACTACAGGTTCGTGGAATACATGAATACTGTAATTGGACAGCCTCGTGCATCGATCGACCACGAACGACCGAGACGCGTTTAGCCTGTGATACAGTTATTTAATCTAACGCCGCGGCGATAAAGCAGATGCCGATTTATCGGCGATACCTTTCGCATATTCGAAGATTCGTATTTATGCTTTTCATTCGTCGGTCCACGAGCCATCGGAAAGGGTTACGATATCATTAATTTGAATTAATTGATACAAGTGTCACGTTATAATCTCCATGTACTTTCGGATAATATATAATCCGTCTTTCGGACGTTTCCTTTTGGGTCGCGTCGAAAGACAAATGGCGGCAGAGAGAACCGGAGAGAACTCTGCCCTCGTCACTCTCTCTAATTGAGAACCAGCAAACGATTCTCTTCTACGAAAGGAGCAGGTGTATCTCCGGCGGACAAGTGTGGGACCACGACCACCGTAACGCGCCGGGATCCATGGGATTCCGGGACACCCGTGCGACACGCAAACGAGTCCCGTATTCCGTAGGATAAGTCCCAGTCGTCGAGGTGACCGGGCCTTAGTCACGGCACGCAATGAAACCGCCTCGTTCGCTTCTCACCCTCGTTTTCGAGCTTCGAACGGGGCCCCGACGTAACACCTGAGCTATTACGTGTCGTTATTGGGCCTTAATAGGCGCACTGGGCCCTTTGGTGGATATGCCGATTATCGGGTTACCTCGACGGCAACCTACGCTCGCGCACCTGTAAGTACACGTTGTTATGCGTGCGCCTACCGTGGCAGCACAAATACGCGCTCGTTTCCGTACGAATGCGCTCGTGTTGTTACACGTGCGTGAGAATCGAGTGCGCGTGTATGCGTCGAAACTCATAGAACGAGTAGAAATTGCGGGTACGGTGAGCTTCCAGTTACCGCAGACCTCGAAAACCGATTGTTTATCTCCATGGGTTGTTTCGAGAAGAAGATACACGGTGGTTCGTCGTATCACTTGTCGCGTAATGCGAACGTTAATACGATAATAATACCGTATTCTTCGAGGCTCCGTATGAAATAAGGATGTGTCGTACGCGACGACAAATTGCTAATGTATTCACAGGTACGGTCGTGGGAACGATAGGCGGACTCTTGATTGTTTTATCCCTGGTCCGTTGTTCGAAGGAGTACCTAACGCGAATAAAAGAAACGACTGCGTTTAAATAAGTTTCTCAAAGATTGCCCGTTCGATTTCATGGGAAAGAACAAGACGTTGAATATATATATCCGTTTCAGTTTTCAGGTATGCCGTTGCAAAAAGCACAAAGTACACTTTATTCTACCTTGAGGCGCACATTTGTCGAGACCGCCAGTCCGTGTAATAACAGACGTTAGCCATGGTTTTGAGCGTCCAGCATAGGCGCTTGATATCGTGGCTCCCGTTTGCCATACCGAATGCTCCGTACTTTGATACGATCGCGGATGGAGTCACCAGATATTACGAGGCCAGCGATGTTTTCTACCGTAGATTACGTTCGTACGGCACGGGAATAGTAAGTTTACGTTCGATCGGGTTACCGAACGTATCCTTTAACAGCCTCGCATGTTTTTAATCCCCGTGATAACCTGCCAGAAAATATGTATCATAAATTCCGTAGAATGTTATCGAACGAACATGCTCGATTACGTATTCCCGGGGGATTCTGCCGTGGTTTAGTAAGTAGCCGGTTAAAAGGAAATTACTCGCGCGTAGGAAATAATCAAACCCGCGTTACGTACTCGGAGACGATCGTAGCACGATATTTATCGAGGATTTTCTATATAATAAACCTGGAATAAAATCCGCGAGTGATATTACAAACTGTGTCCGACGGAACGATAAATATAAATCGCAGTTTTGAGCTTTGTACACCATCGTGGTATCACGATCCCCGTTTGCCAAGCTGGATGTACCAACTACGATACGATCGGAGATCGAGTCACCAGATATTACGAACCTAGCAACGTTTCCTACCTTCCGTACGGTACACGGATACCACCATGGCTTACCTTCGATCGAGTTTCCAATCACCCTTGATATCGGACCGACCAGATGGACCGTCCGATCGGCCGCTGACAGATTACCTTTCAGTTTCACTGCATCGAAAATAGATTACATATTCTTTACCGATCCATTGATCCGCGATAAACCGTACCACTAATTTATCCAACGAATTATTGATTTTAATTCGTTTCCTCGTTCGATTTCGAATCCCGTTCGAATAATTAATCCTACCCGATAGCTAACAGCGTTGTATGGACCTGTCGGCGCAACGAATACGGGAAAACGAAATGAAATCCCGCCGGTTCCAGAATCTCGTAAATTCGTCGATCCGTTGTTCGTCGGTAGGAGTTTCTGGAATGCCAGGCACTCGAGCGTACGGCGCGGGAATACCAAGTTTACCTTCGATCCGGTTACGGAGTCGCCCTGGGCCGTGTCGAGAGCCGCAGATGCGCGGATGGACGCGGCGGATGCGGTTCGAGAAGCGCGGGTGCCCTCGTGTTTTGCGCCCGCGGGAGTGTTGCACCGCCAACGCATCTGGACGAGTCGTTGTGCGAGCCAGAGAACAGAAAGGGAGGGAGAGAGAGAGAAAGAGAGAGAAAGAGAGAAAGATAGAAGGAAGAGGGGCCGGGAACACCGTCAATGGGAACCCCGTGGCACGCACCTGTACGTTTTTCAACGGTGAATGAGTGCCCTTCCAACCCAGAAAGGGAGGGGCGTAAAACGAGTGGCTTGGGGCGCCGAGGGGTGCGAAAACGTCCTTTTAAAGGGACACGCACGTCCACGCATCTGTCGCAATCACCGCGGCATTGTCGGCAAGCCAGAGGCGATATAAATAGGCTATGCATATCCCCTTTTGCACTCCTACACTCTCTCTCCCCCTTTCTCTTTTATTTCCTCTTTCAGGTTTATTATGCATTGGCGTCGAACAACGATTCTTTGCCACGTAGAAATACCCTTCTCAGTTCCCTTCCGTCCTGGGGTGAGATCTATTCGTTCGACGAGGGTACGCGCCCACTGTAGAAGTTTGGTAGATCATTGATTTCTAATAACGTGAGCCATTTATCATATCATTTGTTTCAATGTTCGAAACTGGTGGACGAAAGAGACCAAGATCTCTTTTTTAATGGAATCCCGCGCCCATGGGGACTGCGGCGTGAAGCGTGCTTTGACGAATTTGGGGTTCGCGATCGACGCGCGCGGCCCCGCACGTGCACAGTGTTCGTGCACCGGGCGGGATCCACGTGCGACAGCTTGGGACAGCTCGTAATCTGAGAACAGGAGCGTTTACGCGAGCACCGGAGGACTTCTTTTTCTCGGCCTGCTCCTCTTGTTTCCGACTACCTTCGCGCCGCTCGCATCCTTTTCTTCGCGCACGTCCAGCGAAAGAGTTCTCTTTCTCGTACCTTTTCTTCTCTCGCCCCGCGGTTCGTTTCTTTTTCTTTTCGTTTTTTTCTCGTTTTTTTTTGGTTGCTACGCGTAAGTAATTCCGCCGGCGCTAAACGTAAGACGAAACCGGAGCGGTGCGCGGGCCGGCAGCGGCGCGAACGCTTAAACGCTTTTGTTAACCACCGTATACACGCGATATCTGCTTATGTGGGACGCGTCGATCCCGTAGAGCTGGCTAATCTCTCGGATGCCGTGTTATGTCGGCGTCCAGATGGCGGATCGAGTTTCAGACGCATTCGTTTCGGATACCGCACATCGACGATGACGATGCTCAACGTACTCGCCGACATTATGGCGTTTACGCGACGCTGGCTACCGTACACAGACGGAACGATAGAGAAAGGGAATTGAATAGAAAACGAACGGTGACGAAACCCACCCCAAGTTTACACTCGGTCGAATAGGGGTGCCTTCGACGAAGGGGTCTGCGTTACGAGAACACTTGTTGTCTTCTCATACGAGACAGACGGCTCTTTTTCACATCCTGCCCAGCGATTATGTAAGCCCTCGACTACCGTACACTCGTCGTTAAGGATAAACTGATGCAGCATCATGAATATCCCTCGAGATTGATCGTCAGTTTAGCATCATATTTCACAGCTTCCGCCATAAATAGCGAAACTTACGAACCTGTACGACACGTAGGCAATTTTGCAGTACTCGAACGAGCCGTGTCTTACGTCACTATTAGGGTGCTAATGTAATTTACCGCGCTACCGGTTTTACCGCGATTAAACGCTAGTTAATTTTACGATTCTAATTATTCGGACGAAAAATTTCAATGACTATTTCAGCCAAAAGGACTACTTATTCGTACTTCGCCCTGTCCCGGTGCTGAATCGAGTGTCCCGATGGAAGATCGAAACTAACGAATGTATTCTAAGTATCGTGGAAGTTCATCGATAACCCGACGGTATCCACTTTTTACGTCGAAGCGTAACTGGTAACTTCCGCGGTACTCACCACCGAGGAGCGTAACAAAGTTTGAACGATCGTGGAATGGATTCGACGAATGCTGATGTGGCGATCGAACTTCTACATCCTACGAAGGAGAGGCGAGAAACCCGGAAAACCGATTCTATGCAACGCGTAACGGAACTGTCGATCGATGCACCGTAATCCAGATCGACTTCGATCGGTTTAACCGGCGATTCCCGATCATTAATTTTCATTCTCCTTTGGCTTCTTAGGCGCAGGACGAGATCTATCATTCCTTCGACCGTCGAAACGTTCGTCGGATTTTTACGCAACGCGAGAACCTCGCCGGTTACACGTTCTAAACTCGATAGTTACGAATCGTTTCGCTCGGTAATCAAGAGTTAAGGTCTTGACTCGGGCCAAGTACAAGAGTTCCCGACTGGTAGACCTGAACTACTCTTTTCCGGAAGAATTAGATCGAGGTTTTCGGGGTATTCAAACGGCATTACATCCGCATATTTCCCCCAAACTATGGTGATATTCTTGTAGGGGACGTCCACCCGAGTAATTTAAGCCTAACTACGAGAAGATCCATCAAGCCAATCGCGAGATATTTTGATCTAAAAAGTCGAGGTTTTTGTAAGAAACGTCGTCTTCTTCCTCTCCTCCTTCTCCATCTCCATGTTCAGCCTGTCACGCAGCCCGGTGTCAAACCCTAACATATGTTTCATACTATGCGAGATAATTTTTCTGCCGATACGTAGATTTTATATATGTAGTATATGAAATTTCCTCTCACACACATCCAGATTGTTAACATATTAAATTAGAAATGTTTGTTACGTTACGTTTTTGACATCAAGCTTCGTAAAATTAAGGGTCAGAATGCGTATTCGAAACATATTCGATCATTTTTATATCTTGAAAATTGCGCGAATGGCGAGCGATGTATGAAAATCGCGAAAAATCGTCAAATTATGACAGTTTTTTGGTCGGCATTCGCTGAATTTTTGAGATAGCGATCTGAAACTGGTACCATTGTTTTAGTTAGGAAATTCTACGTCAGAACAATGTATAATAGTTGTACTTTTCGAAAATTTAATTTTTCGCAAAAATCTGAAGGGGGTAGGTCAGGATTTTTTGCGATTTTCGTAAATCACCTGCCATTTCCACAATTTTTGAGCTATTAAAATGATCCTGGGCGTTTTGGACGCGGAATCCGAAGCCGAATAAGATGCAGAAAGAATCAGATCGATATCTAAAAAATTGTAGAAATGGCAGGCGATTTACGAAAATCGCAAAAAATCCTGACCTACCCCCTTCAGATTTTTGCGAAAAATGAAATTTTCGAAAAGTACAACTATTATATGTTGATCTGCCGTAGAATTTCCCAACTAAAACAATGGTACAAGTTTCAGACGGCTATCTCAACAATTGAGCGAATGCCGTTCAAAAAACCGCCTGAATTTGAGGATTTTTCACGATTTTCGTAATTTGCTCGCCATTTCCACAATGATTGAGATATTAAAACGATCCGGGACGTGTTGGACGCGGAATTCGAAGCCCAATAAGACAGTGAAAGATTCAGGTCGATATCTAAAAATTTGCGGAAATGACGAAAGAATCCACAAAAAGCATCGAAAATGCAAAGCTATGGGCCAAGTACAAGAGAATGTTACATTGGAATAGGTTGCTCATTAACATAAACTGCATTTTACACAGGATTTGAAATCAATCAAATGTGAGCAAGTTTGATTGATTTCAAATCCTGTGTAAAATGCAGTTTATGTTAATGAGCAACCAATTCCAATGTATCATCCTCTTGTACTTGGCCCATAGCTTTGCATTTTCGATGCTTTTTGTGGATGATGATATTCCTGAGATTTTAGACGGAGCGAACAAACTCCAAGATAGATAGACGAGCGAAGAGAGATCGATCGGTTGGATTCGATAGAATCTATTTGGAAGAGTAGAGTTATTAATTGCTGTTACCGATGAGATGCCAATATTTGTTTGCCGCCCTTAAAACAGAGAGACAGTGGCCAGTCGTTTGTTTCTTGCTGGAAATCTTAATTGATTCTCGTTCATTGCGCAACAACCGTAACCGTGGGATAAGTGAAATATGGGAAAGCAGTACGTCGTGATCCGTCATGGATCCGTTAATCTGTCTGCTTTCGATCAATCTCATGGCCATTAATTTCTATCTTTCGGACTACTTTCGTTGCGAGAGCGGAACAAAATATTAAATTCTTTCGCTCTAGCCTCGTTCTAGCGAGAATAACGATACGAACGATATCGCGGAACGAACGCGATTAGAAATTAACAGAGATCACGGATACAAGTAGCGTTATTAACTTTGTCAGTAGTATCATCAACCGGCTGTATTCAAAATTGACCGTAGTTACGTCTAAATGGATATAAATGAAAGTTACCATGTCGAATAATTCGTAACGCGCGTTCGGATTCGATGCATTGTAACAACGATCAAAGTCTAATCCAGAACCCGAGATCATTTAGAATCGACGGTACAACGTCGATGCGGAGGTATCGAATTATTAATTACGCTAACCTCGAAGCCCGGTATAAGTTTTCACGTGTATTATTCTAGGCTTACAAAGCACCCGAAGGAACCATTCCGATCTCCCAATCCATCGCCATTGTCGTAATGATTAAAGCAGACTTATTTCGCTCGCGGCGACGTACCGAATACTTCTTCGATCTTATTAATTCAACGGATCTCTTAATCCTTTCTTTATTTTGATCTATACCGTCTTAATACCCGGCGCGATATTAATACGGCGGATCGACCAATGAAATCTAAATCAAACTGGATTGCCGGCCCATCGATCGTTAATTATTGTTTAGCTTTAATTTCCTGGATCGTTGCGTATAACGAGGGATATTAAAACGCCATCAAACGAATCGCGAGTCCCTTTTTTACCCGACGAATCCGTAATCGTGCCGGTGGTTGCAATCAGAGTTTATTACATTGTTCGATTTACACCACGAACCGAAAGTCACGATCCCCCGAGTTCGATCGGTCCGATATCTGCGTGTAAGGTGTATCTACCTACCTACCTGGATGACTGGATATCTTTTGCAGGATGTAGTCGGCTTGTACCGTAAGGATACGATCCGCAACCATGTTATACTCGCGCGTCTATATGAATATGAGAGGATGCGATCTGCGTGTGGGTGGGGGCAAAAGTAAGGTAAAGAGAACTTACGGCTAATAATCATTAGCCGGAGATGCGGGAGCAGATATCAGTCGAGGCAATCATTGCGGCATTCGATCAAACGAACACAGACCCTGAACCTCACCTCGAGGGGAACGTGAGTGTACGTGGCTGTATCTGTGATGACTGCGTCACGATAAATCGACGAATTACTCCCTCAAAAGGTATTTTTGATTGCGACTCTTAAACCTCGTGTCGGTTGTATCTAACGAAACGCTAAGCCGCGTCCCGATAATCTATCATCGTTACTATCGTTTCACATTGAATCTCTGTACGTTGGTATTTCCGTTTAATCGGACGAAATCGTGTATATTATTTTTTTTTGCAAAGCCGCGGTTTCCTCGCGTCCGCACGAAATTTCAAAGGGCTACGAAGTTTTACGACCGCGGAACCTTACAGCTACCCGAAGGCTTTAGGACGAGAGGCACAGGACGAGGTAATTAAGCTTAACGCGCATCGTCTCGCAAGCCACCGGCGATTCTCGTCCGCGGTCTTTCACCGTAGGTTTTGCCGCGGCTGCGTTCTGCGGTTTACCGCATGTCCAACACGGCCGCTACGGGGTCCGCGCTTCCATTGCCCATAAACCATCATTACGCTAGTATCACAGACGAGGGATAGGATAGACCTATCACTTAATGGCGGTTCGTGCCCGGGAACTGAATTACCGACGCAATGAGATTTCAATGGTTTTGCAGCACCTTCTTCACAAAAATACCAATCGAAAAATCATACCGTGCAAATCCCATGCATGACTACGAGATGCAGAATCGTACGTAGGGTACAATGCCGAAGGTTCAAATTTATCCCTCGAAAACTGTTTGGATAGAAGTTCAAAGATACAGGTAAAATTCGTAGTCCTCTCGAGGTCACCCTTAACACGTATACCTGCTGGACTAATCCGTACCTTTTATTCCAATCCCAATTGTTGTGGTACAAGTACGAGCAAACTCACGGTCAGGTATACTCGACCTGACATTGCCAAGTACAATTATAAACATTAGTCTGTGTTTGGACGTCCTGGAATCAACACCTCGTAGCCAGCTCCGGTCCCCGAGGTAAAATTCGTTTAATTTCAATCTTATTCGTTATATACCGTGCATTTATGTTATATTTCCTTTACTGCTCATACGTTATTGATAATCCCATCGACTCGCGCCATATGAAAAACACTTTTGATCGGTGATAATTCCGGTCTAACGGAAATTCGTTGGAAATTGAAAGTAATTGGTGTAAAGTGTACGTTCGGCTTTCGGTTTACGGCGATTAACATTTCGAGATGTAAGTGGACGGATAATTATTAAAGTAATTTGACCGTGAGAAAAAAAAAGGATCATGGGAAGAATCGATACGAGAAGAATCGACGAGCGGGATGCTTCGAGAGGAAACATCATACTGAAACGAAGGTGCGAGATAATAACTTTAATAACGTAATCAGTGATAATTTTCACCCTGATGGTATATTTCCACGCGTGTAAAATCAACGTAATTTCAGGTTTGATTGTGAAGGAAAGACGACGGTAAAAGCGGGATCGTTAAAGATTAACATAATTAAACGGGTATTTATAATATACGAGCTAGTATGTGTATCGAAGCCCGACTAAATGGGCGGTTACTTCTAGGCGGTGGGATAATTCGACTTCTTATCAAGTCACGTTAAACAGTTTTGTTCATTAAAATGACGGCAAGAAGAGCTGCTCGCTCGCGTAACAGTCAACGTAATAAAACGTGTTGCTATAACAGCTCCTTCGGAGAGCATAGCCCGACTACTTATCAATTACAATAATGGGACTATTAAATAATAATGGCGGACATGTAAGGTGCAAGAGCAACCTTTTATGACTGTAACTTTTATAATAGGCGAGGTGTTAGGCGGTGCTTTGGATTTATAGACGATGTAGTACAAACATTATATCGACGTCCTGAGAACTTCTCTTTAATCTTGTAACACCGACGGCCTTGATCTTCCTTCGCCTGTTAGCCAAAAATCGTGAAACAGCTGATTTACCTACCTGCGATAGAATTCTCTAGGCGAATGTCCGAGAAAGGAAATGTAACTAGACGACGAGTGATCGCGAGTAGTTTTACGAGCCGCAGGATCGACGGATAAAAATAGTGATCGGTGAGGTGGTCGACTCGATCACGAACAAATTTAATTCCCGATTCGAGCGATTCGCCACGCTTCGCGTCCGACACCGTTTCGGGGTGCCCACCGCGAGCGTGTCATTTATTCGATTAGCTGCCCGCTTCTAATTTTACCGTTTCTTAAGTTTTTTTTTCGCTTCACGCTTCTATCGTGCAGACGACGACGATGACTGCGACATGGACGACGACATAGACGATCGAGCAGCTTTCTTTAGCTTCGTGTGGCGTCGATTCCACGACGTTAGCCACGGTAACGGCCTTCTCGGACCGCCTAGCGTGATCCCGAATCCCCACAAAAAAGCCCTCTGTATAACCGTGATACATGCTACAGATTTAATTGGGCCGCCGCTTACCTGGCTGGTTTTATTGTACTCGTCGCGTTCCCGTCAATGCCTTGCCAAGGTATCATGGGAACTTTTATAAGATTTTCGAAATACATAGCGTGTGTCACCGGCTGTTTCGTTGGTCATTTTTCATCGTACTTACCTACGTGTCTCTATCGTTATACGATAGATAGGTACGTCATTGTTTAATTATAGGATAGATAATCAAAGGCGGTACGGATATTACTGGAAATTTCCGTTTCTGTTGTTTGCAGAAACTAGCAACGTGTCCCGCACAGATTTACTCGGTGTCTGGTGGACGTCTATGAATCGTGTATCGCGTGGGCATCCACCTACGTATTATCATTCATCCAGAATTGGCTGCGATGAATACATATATTGCCCACGATATGCCACGGTGGCGCTTATTGTTAGACGCGTATGAATTCATTGTGTATATATCGAACAAGGAAGAGGCCGGGCGTGTAGGTATACAGCCGGTTAACAATGATTCCTCGTCTTTATAGACGCAACGTGTTCATCGGCGGCGAATTAAATTCAATTGATTCCCTTTCAAAGAATTCATAAATCACCGGCTAATTGTTAGTGGAAAAATAATGATCCGCAAAAGGGATCTACGTTTGTGCGACCACGGACGCACGTACGCATGTATGTATGTATACATGTACGTAAATACATACATACATACGTAGGGAAAATTAATGATACTCGACTGGTTTCTCGTCCTTCCGTGGCTAACGTATCGTTCAGAGTTTAACAAGACGATTAATTAATTACTCGTATAATTCTCGAATCTGCTCTATTTTTCTTATTCGCGAATCCGACATCGTGGTCGACAACAATTTCATCGTTCACACGCGAGATACAGGTCGACCGATCGTAATTCGGACGTCCGTAGAACCTTCGGGGATTCGTATTGACACGTCCGGAACGTTAAGACAGTTCCGTATCGGCGTTTAGCGGCAGCTTTCTCCGTTTTTAGGCGGGGATCTAGATAATTTGTGATTAATTAGATATTATAAGCGTTATTGATGGGAACAGCGGGGCCGGGGAGAAGACGGGACGGACGAGAGACGGACGGAGGAACGAAGGAACGAACGGATGGACGGACAGACGGACGAGCGTTGCGGAGATCGGATCAGGAACGGTAGGTGGTCCATCGAGGCTTGCCAGCATCCACTCTCCTCCGGACGACGAGAACTCAGGCATCTTTCCGAGAGAGCTCCCGAGCTCTCCTCGTTTCGGTTTCTCCTTCTTCATCTTTTTCTTTTTTCGATCGGTCCCCCTCTCCCTTCCTCGTCCTCCTCTTCGTCCTCTTCTTTCCGCGTCTTCTTTCCTCCGTCAGGATCGCTTCGTTTCTCGTCCTCTTCCCGGGCGTCTATCGTTCTCTCTCTCTCCTCGTCATTCTCATTTTCCTTCTTCTCTTCGGTACCACCAGCGCCTCCCTCTCTTTGCCTCCCTACCACCCGACACGCCGCGGTACACGGAACTTCTCCTCGTCTACCAACACACGATTCGACCGCGCTCGACTGCCATCGTCCTACAACCAGACCGCCGTGGATACTCGTCGTATGTACGAGTACACAAGGGTGATCCCTGTGTGAGCTTCTTCCTTCGCGTCGATGCTGCCCCGATCCCTCTCCGTGAGTAGCAACGTGGACCGGCAGCGGACCCCGGAGATGCTCGGACGATCGAATCTCGGCTGAAGATCTTCTCTCCCTCCCTCCCTCCCTCCCTCCGTCGTTCTCTGGTTCTCCTCCGGTTGTCTCGCTCTGACTCGAGGAGTGGCCAATGAGTCGTGGACCAACGTCGTGTGCGTTTACCCTGCCGACTTTTTCCTCTTAAGGACGGACGATCGCGAATGTCTCCCGATCCTCGAACCACCGTACGTACCACCCTCCACCTTCCTGTCTGCGGGTTTGACCCTGCGGGTCGTTACCTCTCGACCGACCAGCCTGGTGGCCCTTGACGAGACACGACCGCCCCTGGGACGTCTGACGCACTCGAGTAATCGAACGACGCTTGGCAAATTTTTCGGACGAGCGACGTTTAAACGTGTATCGCATAATTTCTCGACGATTAATCGCGGGGATGCGTAGATCGCTGTTAGGGAGGCGAAAATATTACGCGTGGGTAATAATATATGTAACACACCGTGTCCTTGGACATTCACGTACGTAACTCGGTAATGAAATTCGACCTCGTCGATGCATCGACCTATCGAGGAATTCCATTGAGAAGGAATCCCAGCGGCACGGCGTTTCCCAAGAAAGAATCGAACGGAGATACCGATTGTCCAGCGGCTATATCCTCGACCCTGTTTACATTCGATGATTGCCGTTCGGACGGCGTTTTAAAAGCGGAGCCATTAAAACTCATCGGACAAGAATTAAACGTACACGGCCGGTGGTTCGGCACGAAATTTAACGACGATTGGAAACCATGCGAGTGTCGAGCGGGGCATACAGACCGTATGAATTATTCGACAAAGCGTCCAACAACCGTGACAAAAGTACCGACGGACAATTTTCGACAGCCTCGGATCAGAGAGCAGCTTGCCGACCACGATTATTATTTATTCCATTCGTTTGGTACCCGAATTATCTCGATTGCCCGACTGCCTGCCGCCCGCTGATACGATAATTCTTATCGAGCTCCTCTTTCGTATGAACGAAAATTGCGCTACCACTCTCCGAGTCGTTCGACGATTGCCAAACACTTTTTAACCGCACATGTATACATATACATAAATGTGTAGGTATATACAAAACTTTTTTTCCCATCGTTCTGTAGAGGAATGAAAATATAATCATCGATTGTCGTAGAGATAGAAATGTGTCGCCTAGTCGAGTATGTATGTATGTATGTATGTACGCGTTAGATCCAAGCGCATCCGCTTGGACCGATCACACGGAATCTCTTCTTCGGCCCTCCTCGTTTTCCACGTGGATGGGCATGAGCATGAATCATCTCGTAGGTGCCTGAACGTTCACACTCGCGTCGAAGGACGGAAAAGGTGGCCACTCGGAGCGTGTGTTTCTCATGTAGAAGCAAGGAGAGGACAGCCACGGCTTTCTCATTAGACGACGACGACGTCTCTCGGCTGGGCTCTCCGCTCTCTGGAATTCCGAGGGAGATGTTACGATTATTGGCCGTCGTGCCGGCCGAAGAAGGAGCGAGAAAAAGGAAGATGAAGCAAAGGATACCCGGCGAGGTGCTACGCGTGTAACCGGGAAACCAGGGGGATTCGTGTAGCCAGGATGTCGTGTTTCGTGGAAGACACGACGCGACCAGAAAAATCGCCACCCCGTACGAAAAATATCGCTGAATTATTAATTAGTAACACGAAGAAACACACCGACGGCGCATGAACTATTTAATCGAATAGACACGATTATTTCTCGATTGTAATTCACAGCCACCGGAGTGGTTTTATAATTGGAAAACTAGAAGAAATATGTTTCCGCTCGGATTTATACCTACCGTTGGACTCTACCTGTAGGTTAGAGATTTGATTTTTCATAAAAACGAGAAGGAAATAGAGGAAATAGAGGAAAAGAAGGACTTGGTCGAGTCCCGCAAGAAAAGTTACATAGCGTGGTATTGTTACCTCCGCGAAGACGCGTCTTCGACGGAGTCTTTGGAATTCATCAAGGTAGGTTATCGGCTGCAACGAAGTCGAGGAAACAAGAAAGCCAGGAAGGACGAGGATCAAACAAAGAAAATCACAAAGAGGGAATGAGTTCCCAAGAAGAGAGAAGGAAAGAGGTCACGCCTATTGGCACGAGCTGCCTCGAGAGCAACTCCTTCACGCAGGACTCGCAATTATCCATCGATTGACTCGATCTACTCTTGATCTTCCATTTCGAGATTAACTTTTTTCCCTTTATTTTCTACTTTTCTTCGGTCAAGTTTTTTTCTTCGCACTCACCTTCCACGATGGACTTGTTTCCCACCTTCTTTCGCGTGGTACGTGACCGTTCGGACACGACTGTCCGTCCTCGAGAATTACGCGTCGCTTGTCTTTAGCTTGGTTTGCGGTAATCACGTCGGGACGTTGAACTTGCATGAATAATACGCGCTCGAAAACGAGCCACCGTTCTCTCAGATTTTTCTGAATCGATAATCAACGAAGGATTTCCACGCGACATCGTTTGAACCGTCGAGGGTTAAATTTTTGTTTCTCCTACGATTCGATTCACAAGATTCTCCTTTTAGATTCGTTTAAATCGGTAATTTATTTGCCGTTTATCATACTTTGTTCGGGTGAATTTAAACGAGCGCCACGTTGAACCAGACGGAGAACCGCTGCGCGCAACACTGCACGACCAACTACGTTGGTAGATCCTTAATGAGGCGTCGATTAGATCGGCCTGATATCGAGGATCCAAAGGATTCACGAAGCATCGCGATGACGAATCGTGAAACACGACCGGAACGCAAGGATTTCTTTGTGACTCACAGAAGGATCAGGAAATTCTTCTCCGTCTATCCTCCGAACGACGCGATCAAGATTTAGATCATCGTTTAATATATACATATATATAAATCCCGTCTAAATATCATTGGCAACATTCTTTCGCCCACTAGACACGGCGGCCCGTGAAATCCGGCGAGTTCGGGTAAATATATAACGCGGTTAGTATTTTGATGTTGTTGGGCTCCAAGGCGATTAGTAAGTCAGGATCAAACGTGACAGATCATTAATTGCATTTATTGGAGCCGGTAATCGAGAGGGTAGTCGAGGCGTGGGTCGACAGATGAAACGTCGAGGGGGTCGGTCGAGGTCGGTCGAGAAACGATGAAAAAAGAAAACATCGAAGAGAGGAGAGAAAGAGAGAGAAAGAGATTTTAAGGCCCCGATCGAGCGGCGCGTCTGGACCCGGTTTTCGTTCGGCAGCTTTTACGAGTCCGATCGCGGCATTATTAGTAGGACGTTTTATGGTACCTGAGTTGTATTCGGGTACCCGGTATCCCTGTGTTCGGTGTTTTGCGTTTACAGGTGCACGTTATTCGAGATGGTCTTTACACGATCATTCGAATAAATTAGATAATACCGCGAGGGAGGGGAGAACGAGTTTGCGTCGAGTCGGTAACGTCAAGATCGATCTTCGAGTTTCTCTTTATTACATTCTATGTTTGATTAACTGCCCGCTCGAGGAACACACTCGAAATACTCCTATCAAATCTCTAACGTTTGTAACACGGTCGTTGGAATTTCCTACGCAACGATACGCGATTATTCTCTATCTAATTACTTAGTAGCGATATCGTAACGATCCTGTGAACCTTATCGATTCGAATAAGAGAAGAACTGCACGTAGATGCGCGTTTTTGAAAACTGTGCCCGTTCGACGTAACGAACAAATATATCTCGCGGAAAGGCATTGTATAGCTGTTTGCATCGATGCAACGGGGAGTCGATTTCGAGGGCAAATCGATGCCGAGTCGAAGATTGCCCCCCGAAGTAACGGAACCCACTCGTCAATACTCCGTAAGCGTTCCATCGCTCGGCAAGTAATTGGCGTCGTAAAGAACGGCGCGCGAAACACTTTTGAAAAAGATACAAAACCGACGGATAGTCGATTTGTAATAAAACTGTCGACGACGTGACGTCGCCGTCGCCCGCGAGAACGGAAGACGAAAAGAAACCGATGGCGATTGATTTTCTCACGATCGATCGACGATCGTTTTTTCGTGTCGCTAGATCGCCAGGTGGAAGTGGAAGAGACGGGACCCCGAATAACGCGGCGGCGTAAAAACGTAGCGACAAGAACGTCGTCGAAGGAATTATAACTGTTTTTTAAAACTCAGCTAACCTTTCCGACGGAAAATCATAATTTCCGTTGAATATTGGTTTCATAAAGAGCGTAGGGGACATTTTTATCGACAAGAATACTGTTTTCTTCGTGGCGAGATTATCCGGGAACCAGCCACGATAAAGATGTCCGATCTTGAAAATTATAGACGATTTCCTGTTTATTATCATTTCACCAAATATCCGCGCTATTCTCGCCGAATGAAAACACAGGTAATCCGCAGATTGGCTTTATGAAAATTGTTTAAAACTCGATATTCCCGGGGTACTTATATAACACTCGCACGAATTTACGGATAATTAAGAGAGTAGAGTCGTCCTCGTCGCAAATTTCGTTCCGGATTTTAAGAAGCATAACGAGGGTCCACCTTGCGAGTCGACTCCGACCCGGAGGAAGGAGGTGGATCCCACAGGGTCTCCGTGTCCCATGTTCTTTCTCGTCTCTGTCTTATCCGATCTTTCTCCTCTTATTTTATTCTTCTTACGCGGCGTTTCTTCTCTCCGAACTCTGCGAGCATACGTGTAAGATATACTTGCGCGAAATGGTATCGCAAACACGCGCGGCCTCGTTATTCTTCTCTCGCATCGTTCTTCCTTTTTCTTCGGGTAACGTTCGCCACGGTAGATATATTTATAGAAAATCTTTTTATTCGTTCGTAAACGTCCGGCGTTGCGAGATGAAAATCAATCGCGAATAGTAGCCGGGTATATCTATCGATTGTCGATTGTTTTTCAATAAAACCCCTCGAGCGGGTATCGTCGTACAAACATCGAGAACGGAACGGTATCGGATATATACCTACCTATACCTGTACCAACCTGTACCTCCTACCTGTCCGAGTGGCCGACGTTCGGGGCCCGAGCAACGCCGTATCTGCGCTAGAATCGTAAAGGCACGAGTTTTACGAGCCGTCCCGTGAAATTAATACACGTGTCTCGCATTCTCTCGAATTCGGTGCCGATTATGTACCCAGCCCTAACCCAAGACGGTGTCCCGACAGCCTCCGCGAGACGTTCCACCGTTTTATTTATTTTCCAGTTTCGGGTTACCTACCCCTTGTCGTGGCCGCTAATTGATCGCCGGCTAATCCGAAATGCAAGAGCGGCCCGCTCATTACCGTAATGAACAATAAAGGCGACCGGTGCCACGTAACGAGCCACGTCTCTTACCATCTCGCTGTCCGCAAACAGCCACGGGGATGGCTGGTGGGGAACGTTGAAACGGGGTGGAGAGATAGTTAAAGGGTAAATAGGAGCAAGCGTCGAGATCGTAGCCAGTTTTCCGTCGACCGGCTTCGCGAATAAATGAGACGACTACGACGACGCGCGCACTTTGCACCACTGGATCCTGCTGCTACCGCGTTGATAACATTGTACTTTTAAATGTTGCACTTCATTATTCTCCTTTACAATTCTCTCCGCTGCCTTCGTTGACGACTTCGATGCCGTTTAAATTGGCCGTTCTCGAGAATCTAATTTGAATGCCGATCGCAAAAGAATAATTAGGAAACATTTAAGCGCGCGTAATTGTTAGCGATTTATTGTCGCCGTAACGTTCGTCGGGGGTTCGCAGATTGATTTTTTACGTTAAAAATCTTTCGACGAAGAAGAGAAAGGAAGGTATTATTTTTTACGTAAGAACAGATTACCTCGGCTCGAGAAACATAACCGTATTAGATCGTTTCGTTAATTCGCGATCGATACAGACATAGAAAATAGGGAGGAGGGGTACACCAGAGATTTTCTTAAGTACCGAGAGCGAGATGGACTTTATTACTCTCCAGATCGGGAACAGATAAAGCAGTTTCCGAACCCTTTGTTAATCTCTCTGACCGATGATTTTGTAACAAGAACGATCGTAGGCGTAACCCTGCTGATCGATGCCCGTAATTGTCTGGGACGCGGAATGTTCCGACGGTTGTTGCAACTTTTATAGCAACAGATGCCGGACACGAATCGATGACGAAATCGATCTCACAGATCTTCTGACTTGCGAAAGATTTATCAAAAATATCGAATTCGTCTGGCGAGGTGAGCGAAGGGAGGTGAAATTAATTTCCATTGCGTCACGATTCAAAGTAATTACGAAAAACAAGGGGATTCGTGAAAGCGTCGGATAAACGGGTAACACGAATTATCGATAAGATATGGAATCTCTTTCGCAAAAAGATCCCTAAGTGTGTCACAAGGCGTTACAATGCGTCTACCGTAGGACATTTGCCAACTGCTATGGTAGTCGAGTGACGAAATTTCATCCCAAGAATCGCATCGGAAGACAATAGCGAGACATGTCTCGGAGAATGTAAAGTACCCACACGGTTTCCTCGAGTAGTTTAAACGCGGGTGGTGCAACCGGTGCATTCACGGTGAAACAAAACCATTAGATAAATGTTGACGACTGTGCATTTCCTTCTATTAAAACCCACGCCGTGAATTTGTCTCTCCTCGCAGTAGTCCCCTAAAAAATCTATCGTTCCCCTGATAATAATTGTAACGCGATAATGAAAGAGAAAATGCCTCGTCGGTAAAGCTATCGCCAGTCTTAACGAAGCGTTTTGTATCGAATTCGTTTTATAACTGGTAAATACGAGTTTAACAAGCGTACAGGTTCCTCGTTTACCGCGTTACGCTACGAAGTCGAATACATACCTCGTTCCCCGCACGGGAAAACGATAGTTCCGGAGTAGTTTTGAGACGGTCGGTTCTCCTGGTGGATATCGAACCGATACGGATAGGCAGATAGGGGTATAATGACGAGGCTGGCTCGTTTGAGCGAGGTACGTACGCGTCTATTCGAGGATACTAACTAAGATGGTATCTGAGCCCTCCTGCTGGCTCCCCGTGATGTATCGATCTCGTACGCCCCTGGGCAGCCTCAACCCCCTCGACCACCGTCCTCAAAGGACTCCAGTTCGCTTAAATTCCTACACGGGTTACGGGTTGTCGGTGAAACAGCGATACCAACACCGTAGGTGCCTCTTACGAAAGCCATAGAGGCAACGGACGACGTTGACGACGAACTTGGAATGTTTTTTTCTTTAACCCTCGCAGGATACGGATCTCAGGAGAGAGTAAATGAGCGATAAGAGGAAGATTACGTTGGTCCTTCTTCTCGTGGGGAAGAGATAAGGCAATAATTAATATGGTAATTATCACGGTAGGGGTATTTAAAGATAAAGACGTGGTTTTCTTGATGTAGAAATTTGGAAATGTGATACACGGAATTTCTGTGGGAATCGGCTCGTGACGAGTTCAAGGAAACACCTGAGTGGAATTGGGTCGGGAAAGAAATAAAAATACTCAGTTTTTTATTATTTCCATTTCGAAGTTTATTAAAGTATCAATTATTGAAGAAAGCATCAAAAAACTAGAGTTCGTAGGGTAAGTCTGTCTCGTTTCGAGAAGCGGATCTGTAAAACCGGAGGGAGTCACGCATGATCGGAGCTATTAATGACACGCTAATAGCCGCGTTTCTCCTAGTTTTAATTTATCGTCCGTGTCCCAGCAGCTGGCAATGGCCGCGACGATTGCTTTCGTTGCGTTGTATCGTTACGAGGTGGTCCACGATCCTCAAAGCACGTGAGGCGGCGTGACACGATGAATTTGTCACGCGTTTGGATCACGCTACATGTTGCAGACTACTTGCTCCGTCTTTTTCTGCGCCCGCCGTTTTCGTCTTTTTTTTCCGTCCTGCCTCCTTTTCTCACCTCGGCTACCTACGCTCTGCTGCGTGCGTGCAATAAATTTCTCAGATCCAAAGGCAGGATCGTAATACCTGTGACATTACTCTGGCGCCTTCATACGGAGATACGTCATCTAGATCCTCCCGTTAAATGATCACCGTGTGTTTCGTAACTTTCAGCTATAATTTGTGCGCTGACGTATATACGTATATGTGTGCGTGTACGAATGCACGTATGTATGTATGTATGTATGTATGAATTCTTTTGGACGGTATACAACGAACACCGGCTGTGGCATTCCGTCACAATATTTATCAAAGAAAATGTTAATTCTTTCGACACGGTCGGTTACTTATAATGTATGTATCTCGATGAAATGCGTAATTTATGAACGCGATCTTGAATAATGGTATTAAGAAACACACTGGCTTTTCGCGTGGTGTGTCGCCGTTGGTCTCATTAAATAAAATTATCCGCGTCACGCGCGAAGATCATATCTTTCGTTGTCGTTAACAAAAAACAAAAAGACCGGGGAAGAAAAAAAAACAAGCAAACGCAAAACAAAAAGCGTTAAATCGAAGCTAACGAAAGAATCGTCACGCCTCGGAGGTACCGCGGAATACTTCGAAAATCATTTCTCAGGTGTGGCGGTTTTTCATCCTCCCCCGTAACAACGGAAATCAAAACTCGCGTCTCGGAATCGAGAAACGGCGAGTTCGAGTGTCTCTCAGCCGCAGGATTAGCCACGAAGGAGGCCCGAAGTGAAAAAGCGTTAACTGTGGCGACGAGAAAACGCGACGACATCGCAGAAGAACCAGGAGTCGGATACAAAGAGGGATCCGACACAAAGAAGCAAGGGCATGCGCGAATCCGCGTCTAATCACGAGTTTAACGCTTTTTATCGCGTCTCCGAGCTTCTTTCGCCAACACGGATCATTTTCCCACAGTCAGCGTGGTGCCTCCGTACATAGCCGTATTCTAGAATCACGGCCGTTGGTATTGCTTTTTCGTCGGCGTTTTTTTTTTATTCCTCCCCGTCCCTCTTTTCCCTCCGTGGACGTCCACGATGAAACATTGATAATCCCAGTTTACAGGATCTCACGACGAAAGCAAATCACCAAATCCGTCTCGTATCGGGAAGATCGATCGATGGTAAGCCCGTAGATCTGTCGGTCGACGCTGATCGATCAATAATAAGTCTAATACCGTCTCTGGCCACGAAGAAAAACGAGTCACACCAAACTATTATAAGACCGTGCTACGAAACGATCGGTAGTCGGGCCCGATGGTTAAATACACACGGCCCATCAAACACCACGTAACCCATAATTATCACTGTCGTATTCATTCCGTTGCTTGATACTCGTTCGTTAGCGGCGATACCGTATAATTAAAATGGAAAATAGTTGTATATACCGATCGTGATCGCCGATAATATTTATGTTTCTTTCTGTCGCGGTCGGGTTTATATTATCTGCATTAATTTGTCCGCATAATTGGATTCTCGTTACCTTGATTTCATTAACGAACATTTGAAAATAGATATTCAAATGACCAATGCGCTTTTAATACCGTAAACACACCTTGCTCTTATTGCGGCGACATTTCGCAAGATCGACCGCCGTCGAGATTTACAGCACCGGTTTCCCCAAGAGATAGCTGCATCTAAATCGGAAGATGCGCGGCGCCTGAAATTTTATGCGATCGCGTGATCGCGCCGCCTTCGATGTTTTCACGAGTTTCAAGTCGGATGCGATAGACCTCTTTGCTTCCTCTATCGAGATTACCATTTTACACGCGTTTCTCGCAAAAAAGTCATCGCAGATTCTTTTCGTCGACGATACCTCCCCCGCGTATCCGTCGTTCGTCGCGGATATTTCAAACAACGATATCAAAAAGCCGCGTTCTCGGCTCCGTTGACGTTTAACTTTATTTTCCAGCGATTAAACACGGTTAAGCCGTGCTCGTATAAATGACACGGTAACTTACTAAAGATAGCGGGGTAGAGGACTCGGAAGTTGAGGAGAGTTAAGCCGATGGTTCTACGGTGGTTCCACGGTGTTACCGGTACATACATACAGAGAGAAGATTCGCACACCATCGCGTCCAACACTCGGTAGATGGGAAGCAGCCACGTGAACGTAACGTAGCCGAGCGTACGGTGTTAGTGGACCGGGCTGTATAAAACATAAAACGGGCGCATAAACGCGATGTTATCGGACTCGGAGGAGGTTCCGCGTAATCTATCCAATTATCGTCCGATCAGAGCCGTATCCTTGGACGTCGGATCCCTCAGCCACCGAGACAAGGTACCAGGGATAGCCCGAATGTAAAAGATACTCTCGCCGCGACAACGGGTCATTCCCGTGGAATCGAGTAATCATTGTTCGATAAGGATCGAGCCACCCTCGATCGCGCGGTGGGTTGCCTCCGTCGATACACCCCGAGGAAAGAAACGATAGTCATTTTGATAGAAAAGAATCGATCTGTTTTTCGAAACCGTGGGGCCCCGGCAGAAGTTAACCGCGTCATCGAGGCTCGATCCTGTTGTTAATTTATTAGGTCTCCGATACGAAAAGATCGTGTTCAGCATTGGCCGGTGTCGAGCGGGTCCGTAGGGTGGGGTCATCGAAGGTTGCGCAACTCGCGGCTATTGCGCGGCGGCGCTGCCTTCCACACGATTGCCACTTTAAGTGCGCCATAATGGCAGTGGGCTCGGTAAGAAGAACGCGATCTTAAGAAACGGCTCACGGGGCCTCGGCAGGGCTCGCCGTTCGTCTCTCAGTTTTGCTCGTTCTCTCCCTCTTGGTCTCGGTCTCTCTCTCTCTCTCGCTGTCTCGCTCTTTCTCTCTCTTTCTCTCGGATTCTCTCTGTCCGTCTCGCGTTCTCCCTCTTGATCTCTTCGTGGTCGCTCAGGGCCCCGCGGATGCGGATCGCCGTTGGGCCTTTCACTGGGGCCTGCGGGCTACGGGTCGCGACCTCACCGTGGTCCACTCCCTCCAAGCCTTCCTTCTCCTCCTTCCTCTCTCGCTCCTTCCTGAAGCCTGCTCCTTTTCTTTTTCTCCGAACATTTTTACCTCCCTTCTCTTACCTTTGTGCTTTACCTAACCCGGCTCCCTTTGCCTACTCGTTTCCTCTCCCGGCTCTTCGGTTCCCTGGGTTCTTCTTGTTTCTGGCCGCGAGCCTGTCGAGATCCACGTCTATTCTTAGTCATTCTCGTTAGACCCTACGATGGACCCGGAGAAGCGTTACGACGCTCTCGGCCGGAGATGATAGATACTCTTCTGGGTTTCGATAGATTCGGGTTATCGGCCGTCGTGGTGATTCTCCGATTCAAAGATAGATGATATTGGTAAGAGTAACCTGGGAATATCGGCTCGGTCTCGTTGTACCGCGAAGACGCGGTTTCTTGCCCTGGTTTCGCGAAGGTACTGTACGTAGGAGGACGACGAAGAGGAGGAAGAGGTGGAGGAGGAGGAGGAGGAGGAGGAGGAGGTACACGAACTCATTCGTGATCACGACCTTTTGCGATCGGAAGAGCTTAATCATGTGAGAACGTTTACCGACGTACCGAGGATACGGAGGCTTCTTCGTTTCGCGGGAGAATCACCTATACTCGGACGCTTAATTTCTCTTGACTACGATTAACCTCCGTTCCACTTCTATTCGGTAGGAAGAAATTAATCGGGTTTTCCATTACGATAATGGATCGCAGAAATTTATTAAGCTACACCTTTTTCGTAGATCTTTCAGCGTTTTTTTCCACGCACGGAAGAGAAAAAAGGAGACTTACGACGGCGTTGGTAATAAATAACAAGTCTCTACCGCCGACGCTCTGTTCGCCAACAGTCTTGGATAATAGATAAACGATATTTCACTCGATCCCGGGGTAATTTCATTTTCTCCCGTTCGAACGAGAGCAAGAAAAATGAATTTCGCGTAACCTCGAAGAAGCTGCCGCGTAATTTATAAATTACAAGTTATTCCGATGCGAGGTTACGGGTTGTGGTCTCCGGGTAAAGGTACCCGGCCTTTAAGACATTGTCTAAATAACAGTCTAATGGATAGGCATTCCGGCTCACCCAGGAGGTACTTCCACGGGTTTGCAGCTTGTGGTTGCGCAGCAACGATAGTCTATATCCCTTACGACTAGTTTCATTCTCCTTTAAAGTGTTTTAGAGGTTCTAGAAGTGGGTGCTCGGCCGTTTTCTCTGGCAAACTGCCTCGTCCCTGGATACCCGAGTTGCACTTCAGAGGCCGGAACGGCCGTTGCTAACCCGGTTCTTGAAGATTCATCCCGCGTGTCTCGTGCCGACATGCCGGCTCTTATGGTTCCTGGTAACGATCTTTTCCGATAGGTATACACGATTTAATAGCGAACAACACGTGCATACGGCTGGCAACGCGAACGGGCCTTCACTTTTCGACGTATTTTCAGCACATATTCGTATCGGTACAACGTGTGTACATACGTACGTGTACGTTGGTAGGGACGATGGAATCGTTTCTCCGTTAATGACATTTGATATTTTGGTTGCCTCGTTATCATCCGGGACGGTCGCTGGCTTCGATGCGGTTAATAATCGTTTCGACGGGACAAAAAGAAATTCTACGTTGGCAGAAAAAGCAACGGTAATGACGAGAGGAGCGCGTAGCGTTCGTGTTCCACGAACCAATTGAATTGCACGTCGGAATACAGAACATCGTCGTTATCGAGTCGCATTAACTCGCGTTCGGAAGACATTCCGTACACCCGTGGTTTTCCGACCGCGTTCAAAAGTCGAACGATCACGCGGTTTTTGCCGCCTCTGTTTACAACACGACCAGAGAAAATATACTTAATGCGATCCCATTAATTACTCGTCGTCGAATCGATCGAGTCGTTAATCTTGACCGAGATATGGAAAAACCGTGGAAAATCCTTTTTACAAGGGACGAGAAGTTCGTTATGGTCTCTTCGCCTCTTGGTGGACGCGAACGGCGTGTATCCAGTCCTTGAAATTTAGCGACCTTGAAATTTCAGCTGTCCTGCTCGTTTTGGCGATAATTCTCTCCAAGTGTTCCAACGAAAACGATTGTTACGTCCTGGTTAACCGCCGTGAAAGACCGTCGTAAAATAAATGTCAAGTCTAACGCAATTACCACCGTCCCGTACACAGCCGCGGCTCGTTGTCGTCGCGAGACATGGCGGCGGTCATTAATTCTCTTAATTTGTGACACAACCGAATGAGAATCTGGAAGCGCTATCTTAGCTTGAATATATCCCACGTGTCAGCGGGCCTCTATGACTCTGAATGAACGCGGGAACATAACTTGTGCAATATATTTCCTCACTTTTTTCATCCCGATTTCGTGAACGATTAACACACAATGGCTTATTATGCTACGAATAATAACGGTGTATTCGGAACGTTCAATAGTGTCAAGTGATAAATAATAGACCGCTAATTTCTGCCGACCATCCGACACCCATTAAAAACCACGTACCTACGTACGTTGAATAGTTACAATTTCCTGCGAGGTAGAAATCACGATTCGCGATAATCATCTGCAATGTTATCTTGTTGCGATCATAACGTTCGCCGTCCAATGGCCAGAGCTAAATTGGTTAAGCCTATGCAAATGTAATTATCCCGCGATAATACGCGAATCGAGGCAACGTTTCCTTATCGTCGACTTTCCTTCGTTCGATTACGCGACGCCGGTTTTGCGAAAGACAATTAAGCAATTATGATAAGAAACGGTAAGACGTCGGTCCAGACTTGATCTCTCGTTACTTTTCCTTCGCTTTGAAAGAAGCTCCCAAACATCGTTCGAACCTGCATACACATCCCATCCACTAACCGATCGTTCGTAGATCGAGTCGGCTAACGGACGCAACATTAATCCTGAATCTTTTAATGACCCAATAAGGTGGTCGTCATTGGTAGCACAAATAGGGGATAACTATCCACTCATCGTCCGGTGAAACAATCTCGAAACCACCTACGGCTCTTTCATCGTGGTCAAGACACGTACGAGAACAAATTGGGATCCACCGGTTGTTTGACAAATTTCGTCTAGCGCCGCGGGAGAGTGGCTTCTAATATCCCCTGGGTTGTTCGTTCCTCGTCGCACTTCTCGCTACCCTCCGGGGTAAGCTTCTCTTCGTTGCTCTCTGTTGCTCTTGGTTGCTCTTCGAGGCACAGTTGGTCCGGCGCGTAGTCGCCGCCGGCCATCCTTAGGTATTCGTTGCACGAACAACTCCAACCTCTTTACAGAACCACCTTCCTAGTCTCTACGAATATGTATACGTGTCCGTGTGGTGGTTGTTTCGTGAAGATGCGAGCGTCCGTGTGTACGTGAACGTTCGATGAACGTTCGTACTGGAGCGTGCACACCGATGAGATAGGTGGTAGGACGAGGAGGATGAGGCCTTCCTCGGCAGAAGAAGGTACCGCTATCGCCCTCTGACCTCACGAGGCGAGCGAGCGAGGCCTCCTTCCACTGGTACCGGTAATTTTGCCTTCGGTCCCGGCTTCCTGGTGCTACCCAGATCTAGATCATCGAAAATCCGAGACGAGCAGACCCCGGCTCTCTCGTGAGCTTCGCTGCAACGCCCGTCCTGCCGCGCCGGATTCCCCCCATTCCCATCTTTTGCAAATGACGCGATCCCTTTGAAAGATACGCTACACGATTTTGATTAGAAACCAGAGCCTGGGATACGATGCTACACTTTCGATAGTTTTACCATTACCAACGTCGCGATAGAATTTCTTACCAACTGGTTTCGATATAAGAGGAGTTCGATCAAGGTTCGGAAGTGTTTTCCACAGTCGAGAGATTTTTCTCCGTGGGAATAGCACACTTACAAAGTAGCATCGGGCAGAGGCAGTAATCGCATTCCGTAGCGAGCACCGTAGAACGTGGTGTAAGAAAAAGTTGCAGCGTTAGGCGAATTCGAGACGAGAAACTGTTCCTTAGGAGAGAATTATTCAAATTGCCGATGAACTCCGGTCGGAAGAGTATTCCGCTCCGTGTACTGTAACAAGTACGTAGAACTCTACCTACGTGTACAGTCGAATAACTGGTGTAGGAAATAATGTCGTGGGATCGTTTCGCGCACGATCAAACGTTTCTCCGAGACGTTTAGAATCCGAGAAACTGGCAAGAAAATCGATCTACCGTTCGTGGAATATTTGGGTCAGGAATCGGCTGTCGATATGTCCGAGGTTAGCTCGTGCCGTTTTATCCTAGATATTCTCCGATGACCGATCTCGATCGTGGACGTCGGGATAAAGGTAAAACCACTTTCTAGAGCAGCACCGAAATAACGGTGATTTGGATGGACGGCGAATTAACCTTGCGGATTCGAGATCGCTACCGTAGTAAAAATTGCAAATTACAATGGTTAATTCTTAAGCGAGCAAGCGGCATTTAATTTCGCCGTGGCTTTGTACCCACGGTTACTACTTTCACTGTGTAATTTTGACCATGGACACGAACGGTTTTACGCGAGACAAAGAGATTTCGGACGTTCGTGAAAACATGGTATCAATTACGATCGTGAAAAAAAAACCCGAAAAACACACACGTGCGCCCACAAAATCAAAAGAGAGAGAACGAAAAGGAACCTACTTTGCAGGTCGAAAGGGAGAATACAGATGGAATATTCGGATGTAAGAGGCAAACGTGTACTCGCTGTGGTAAACAGGATCAAATTAGTGTCCACTCATTCGGTATTTATTTCCGGTAATCCGGATGCCAGTGACCGTTCGTGTGGCCCCCGAGACACTCGGATTCCCAGGCACGCCTGCAAGAAACGACTTCCAATCTCGTCCGGAAAGTGATCATTGTTGGTTCGAGTCACACGATTAAAGACGCTCGTTCGTTCGTTCTTTCGTTGGAAAAACGAGACGAAAAGATTCGCCAAAAGAAACGCGATCGTTAACCACAGGACCGAAAGAAAAATCGGGCAATTTTCAAAGCTCTCTCTAGGAGGAACCAACTCGATAAAGCTACAGTTTATACATACATACATACGTACGTATACCAACGATACTTTTCTCCACGCGGCAGAGCATTCGTAAAGGAAAGACAAGCGAAGAATGTAACGTCCAGAGAAAGAGAGAACGAGATGTCCGTTCGTTTTAATCGCTAATCACCAATTACCCGGGGCGTCCCGCGCCCGAAACTCCCAGAAGCATTTTAACGAGCCGCCGTGTCGCCCGGTCCGGAATTTTACTTCTGGCTGCCCGGCTTCTCTACCGTCTTCCAGCCACGAATCAGAGGCCATGGTGTTCACGATATCTCTCCTTCTCTCTCTTCCTCTCTCTCTCTTGCGTAGCTTCTCGTCTCACCGAGCGGGTCTACCTATCTCCTTCTTTACGTAGGATTCTACTTTGTGTGCGTGCGCGCGCCCGTACCAATTAGCGCATACTTCGGCCCTTGGTGTTCGAGTGCTGCCCGGGTTGCCCCGTCGGCTGCTTTCGGTTGCCCACCGGTGTCCACGGTCCACCAGAAACCGCGTCTACGGAATGGGACGAATCGTTTCAAGGTCGCCAGTTCGCACATTTTATTACAACGGGCACGATCTCGCCAGATTCGCTCCTCGATAAGAGTTTCCATCCAACGATTTCGATACCGACGTCGGAGTCCCAGGGACGGTAACGGGTTCGTTCGAACGTATCGAGGAAAAAGAGGGATGAATTCGCGCGAAAGATCCTTCTTTCGGATTTTCCTAACGGTTCCGACAGGCTGTTTCGCACCGTAGGATTAAGTATACACCACTGTGGGAGCTTAGTAATAACTGCCAATGGAATTAGAGACGCCGGGGAGTCGCGTATGGTAGATGGGATATACGTGACCGTACGTCAATGATTTTTATCGTTGGATCGACGATGGCATATGTATAAACGCGGAAGTGATATGTATATAGAATGTTAGTTTTTCCCTCCGTACGGTTTATCGAGCCTGAATATTAATAATTATTTACGTTCAGTTATCGCGGCCGCGATTCGACTGTCATATTCGATCTGTCACGTTCGTTCGTCGGATGTAAACCTTAAAAACTAAATTGTGCGTAGAATAATTTCGCGCCATCGCGACGCGGCAGGGACAACGCGAGGCAAATATCTGCGTGGATCTCGTATCGATCTCGATCTCCTTCAAGAGTCTATCTATATCTTCGTAATGTCTTGCTTCGGTGGTCTCGACGAGCAGGTCTACATGGTCGAGATGCTGATCGACAGGCTGAAACTGACACGAGGAAAAATCCAGGACGTCGGCGAACACCCTATTGCAGTTAAGATCCAATTCCTAGATTTTCCTGTATTCGAGATCACGCGACAGGACTTTTACTCGGTGCAACCGACCCCGCCCGACGAGGACGGCACCCTGGAGTTCATGATCGGCAGAAACTGTCTGTTTGTCATGCAACCGAAAGAACTGGTCCGTCAGCTGCAATCGACCACTATAAAGGTCGGTGTTTTCCGTATCGGAGACACTTATCCCACCGCCGAGACCGAGCTAACCTTACCAGGTTGTCTCTGCGATCAAGTCGCGATGGCTCAAAACGACGCCAGCAATCTGCCGAAGCCGTTCGGGGTCAAGGGTAGCTACAACTTGGTGGATCCGGGTGACAATCCGTCCGGCACGCTGGAAATGGAGCTGCGCCTGACGTGTTTCGGTCGGATCATAATGACCCATTACGAGCTACATCCGAATTACTTTGTATTCAAGAACGACGACAAAGAGCGCGAGTTTTGCGTCCGGCGACTGGTACCTCCGGCTTATCGCACGGGGACCGATCAGAAAGATGCGGGCGAGTATCCGGACAGAACGACGCTCAACGAGTTAAAAGGAATCGTTCCGGAGGTGCGAAGGTCACGTGGAAGAAAACGCAAGGGAAAGAAAGGTGGCAAGGGGAAGAAGGGGAAGAGGAAGAAATGACGAACATTATTTTTTTTCCATCGAGATACCCGTCGTGGAACTCTGTGTAATCCGCTGGCCACGTCACCATGGGAACAGAACATGTTACGTCATATCAAAATTCAATCAACGGCGATCGCTGGTGTCATTAGGTTACAATGGTTGTAAATCATCTCAAAATTAATGGAGCAGTTTAAGTAATCATTAATTACCCTCAAAATACAAACGAGTTCGCGGATTCTTCTCCAAATTCTTGTATAGCCACCGGTAAAGCGGACAGAATGGAAAAATGGCTTTGAAAAAGAAAGATGGAAAATCAAAAAAGGAACTTTATATGCTCGACGTGTTCATCGACCGTTTGAATCTATCTCCGGACAAGTCTTCCGACGTAAATACCGAAAATCTAGTCGTTTGCGTGAAATTCATCGATTTGCCAGAGTACGAGATAAATCCCAGTAAAAATAAGAAACGGGACAGCGACAAAGAGAATCGCGAGGCTGCGAAGAATGCGATCGACTTGAAATCCGGTAAGTCCTACTTATTCGCCAAGACGTCCAACAGTCTCGTTAAGTCCATGAAGTCGATGCCATTGTGCGCCGAAGTGTATTCCGGGGAAAAGAACGAACGAAGTCTTCTCTGTACCGCGAAAACCCAGGTACCAACTTGTATGTGCAGTCAGATAATTCCAGCCAAAAACAACGAGAACGATTTACCGGAACCGGCCATAGCGAAGGAGACCCTGGAGTTAACCGACTCCGAAGGCAAGATATGGGGAACGATATCGATTATGCTGAGGTTATCCTACTTCGGAAGTTCACCCGTCAGTCATTTCTCTCTGAACGAAAAATCCTTCGCCTTAGAAAATTCGGTATTCGACGAAAAGTTTCCCTCGCCGAATGGATCTACGGAAAAGGCGAACGGCCAACGGAAGACGAAAGAGGAAAGTGCCCGCCGTAAACCGTTGATAACACGACCAAACTCTCCACCGCGAGTCTCCCTGAAAGATCCCGGTTTCAAGCACTTGACCACGGCCGAGAAACTCAACGATCCGAAATTCCGGCAGCTAGTTTACAGAGCTTATCCGGACGAGCCTACTTGTCGTTGCAAGCCAACGGATCGATCGACTCACCCCATGATGTGTCCGTCGGGGTGCGGTCGCTCCTGTTGCATGAAACTAAGGAACCCCGACGTACTGGCCGCGGATAACGAACGTCCGAAGCCTGATACTCTGCAGGACACTTATTGCATTAACAGGCTACAATCTGGCGCGAGTCCATTTCGAATTAGAGGCTGCGACGGGCCGAGATTAAGAGGTGGTGGCGATATAGAACAGCTTTACATTGGACCCTCCACCGCGTACAAATGGGCGGACTACGACACGGACTGCACCTGGTACGAGGATAAATTTAACATGGAAAATCGATTAGAGGGGGGCGGTGGTGGAGAAAAAGAAAAGTCAAGCTGCAGTTGTTCCGGTGGCGCGGTACCTGTACCGTTCCGAGAATCTGCCAGGGATCCCGTCATAGCTATCGAGGATGCCTGCAAACCTCGGGCGAACACTCATGCGCCCAGATCGTCGTGCGTCTGTCCGGGAAAAGAAACTGCGATGTGGACGAGAGGCGCGGCGAAATGCTCGAAGAATCCCTGTATGGGGGTCGACTGTTTGATTCGCGCTTTCCAGGAGGCGCAGGACTTCGTCGACTCCCTCGGACAAGTGCCGGGCCTCGCGGGACTCGGACTGATGGATCCTTCGGAGAGTCCATACTTCGGCAGGGACATCGACAAGGATTACGTCGTGAAGGAAACGCCGACCGAGAGGCGGAGGCCGCAATTGATACATCAACAGGGACGAGAACGCCAATGCAACGCCGCGTGCAGCGTCACCGCGAGAGAGAGTTCTCACAACGCTTACGCGATGCCCCGGCCTCTGCCACCGCCACCTCTGGTGATACCAGGTCGCACAGGTGTCGTCCGGGAGGCAGTGCCTATGTTACCGCGGACAGCATCGGTACTTTCGGCGAGATATAAGAGAAAGGACGAGAGAAGGGACGAAGGACGACACCTGAACGTGACGCTCTCCGTCCCGTTGGACGTTGATCTAGGTCCCTGCGGTGAACCGAAGTGCAAGTCTAAACAAAAGAATCAGGGTGAAAGACAGAATTCGTATACCTCGCAGGAGAACCACGAGCTGTCGCAGAAGAAGTCGGATATACGTCGCGAACCGAAGTCGTCGCGTTATGGGAAGATGAGTAGGGGTAGAATTCGAAAGAAAGGTGGCGCGGACAGGGGCGATTTCTACAGACGGTTTACCGAAAAGGGTTACGGTAAAAGACAGAAGTCGCAGGCGTACAAACCGAGCATTTTCTTTGGCGGTCGTGATCGTAGTCCGTCCACGAAATCGCCCAGGCAGCATCCGGAAGTGAAAATCAGCAGACGAGTGTGGCAGTACGTCTATCACGCCGGCGACGCCTATCCGGGGCTGGCATTTGGTCACAGGGACTGTATCGACATTCCTATGAGGGTACCGGCGAACATGGGTTGGCTATGGAATACGACAGCTATCGCCGGGAAGTTGAAGCCACGTATCGGTTGGAGGCCGGGTGCTATTGCTCGATTCGTCTACGACATGCTGAAGGAAGCCAAGGAGGACGCGTTACTGGACGACGACGACCTTATCGTTCAGACCAGAGAGGCTGCGCAAGGTCGATCGAGATCCGCACCGTCGCGCGGTAGAAGAGACATGGGAAGAAGGGACGTGGGAAGAAAGGACACGATAAGAAGAGACTTTGGTAGAAACGTGTCGAGAAGAGACATGTCGAGAAGAGGCAGGGCGTTTAAGACTTCGGCGTTCGCGGGTGGCAAGAAAATGCAGTCGAAGATGGAGGGCATCGACGAGGGTGGCGATGCTCCACCGACTTTGCACATTCATAGGAAAGATGGAACTTACTACGTTACCATGTATCCGATCAAACCGGAAACGAAGGACGAACCAGGATTAACCGAACCGATGAAACCGTTGCAATTCAAGATCGTTAAGAACAAAGACGACGGATCCGTCGCGTCAAGTTCGACGGCGTCCGACATGGAAATCGAATTCTCTCCTCCTGCAGCAGTTTCGCGATACCACAAGAAGCCGGACGTTATTCACGTTGATACTCAAGTTCGCCAACAGGAAATTCTGGACGCGTACAAGGTACCAGACAGTCAAAAGAAGAGGGATAGAAAGTTGAGAAAGGAGAAGAAATTGGGGAAAAAATAAAGTACGTAGAAAGAGCAAAGGATTCGCATTATGAATCACGTTATCGTTCGAGTTAGAATTCTATTTCAGTGGAGACCAGATAGGGACTATCTAAAGCGGTAGTAATTGTAAATAAATATACTCGCTATCTTTCCGTATCTCTAAGCGATAATTTAAATGACTGAAATTAACGATGCTATCATCGTTTCAAGTTCACCCGCTTAGATCAACATTGCACGCGTCATCTGCAGGTGTTCTCGCACTTTACCGACGGTCTGTTACCTACCGAAGGTAAATACTTAGTCCTGTGTTTGAAGCACGGACGACGTGTAGATCAACGTTCGACACGATACGATTCGGGCAGAGATGGATGTCAAGAAACAAGAAGAGCAAAATAAGAGTATGCGAAAACGGATGCTCGATTTACAAGACATCAGTGTAGCTGCATGCCCGGCCGATTCTCCGTGGATCAGACCCGTCCGTATCCATTACCTACAAAATGGCGAGCAAAAGGATTGGGACGCTGTAAGGGAAAGCGACGGCGTAAGTATAATTGTCTACAATACGAGTCGAAAAAAGCTCGTGTTCGTTAGACAATTTCGCCCAGCCCTTTATTGCACTTTCTTGCCGGAGAAACATGGCCCGGTTGACGTCGAACGGTTTCCGACGACGTTGGGCCTGGCCTTGGAACTTTGCGCCGGTATAGTGGACAAGGATAAACCACTTGTCGAAATAGCAAGGGATGAACTGAGGGAGGAATGTGGATACGAAGCGCCATCGGAAGCTTTTCAAAAGATCATCACCTTCAGGTGTGTCAATAATTACGGTCTGGTATTTCAAGAGGCTCGGTTTCTTATATAAGTCGTAGGAAAGTAGAAAATGTCTGTATTTTGTCTCCTAGTGTTGTCCAAAGTTAATGAAATTGTCAGTTTCATGTAAATTATTGTAACGTGATTTCCGTGTACACATTTTTCTGTTCTGTCCCCTGCCCCATATGTAAGACACGCTCTATCAAGTGAAATAAATGTACTTATCACTTTTCGGGCCTTACACTTATTTTATAGTTTGTGGTTCGGTATTTTTTTTTCTTTCTTTTAGGTATGTCGCTACTACAATTGCCAGGCATACCCTATTCTATGTGGAGGTCACAGACGACATGCATATACATACCGGTAAGTTTCGTTGTGATTTAATTTGATACTAGCGTGATACAGAAGCTATACGAGTAGTAACTGAGACACTCTAATGAGAAGTTTATTAAAATTTGAGTAATCCATGAAATTCAAGGCGGGGGTGCAGAGTCAGAAGGTGAACTGATCGAAGTGGTGGAACTCAGCGTCCCGGAAGTAAAAGAATACGTAAATGCCGAAGAAGTACAAAGTCCTTCCTGCTTTTTATATGGTGTCTCCTGGTTTTTTGCTAATAAACCTGAGCACTGTTGTTAACTAAAATTTCCATGGTTTTAATGGGTAATCCAAATACTTAACTAAATAAACAAGTTATCCTTTAACTGCGTTTATTTACAAACAACGTGTATGTACATAAGTGAATGTGAAACAGATGTATGATTACGACTGGATGAGATCACATAAACAGGTATTAAATTAATGGTCAGCCTCATCTTTTGTAAATTGGGAACTAACCCAAGCGAGACCCCATTTCAAGTTTGTTAACATGAACTTAAGTGCCTTAGTCCATTGTTCCTCTGAGTTGAATTGAATTCTGAAATAGAAAATAGATGCTAATTGAATGTTCTCCATTAAACTATCGTTCAAAGTGTATGTAAAAAGATACTACTTGATGGAATAGGAGTTGCCGCTTGCGGAATCTTCTATTTTACCGCGATCCATTCTATACGGTAGACAGAATCCACTATCTCCCTTTTCCACCTGTTCTTTAAACTGTTGTAAACAGTCAAGGAATGCTACCATAGCCGCATCAAATTTTGTATCCCACAAAAACTTAAATCCTCCGCTTCCGTACAATGGTAGTTCTCTGTGTTGATCCAAAGCTTCTATGTAGCTGTGATTACCAAATGGTACCAAACGGAAACGTTTGAAAGTGAGATTCATTTTTCGAGCAAGTGCTGTTAACAGAAGAGTCGTCTGTCCCCATGCCGCGTTTATTTCGCTCCAATCAACGGGTGCACTTGGCAAACGGCCCAAACGAAATGAATTTATAGTTCCAAAGTGTCCTGAATGCCAGATATGAAATGTAGCATTGAAAACATTTGTTTTCTTCAGTCTTTCCAATTGTGAAGCTGCATATGCCAACTGGCATTCCAGACTAAGGAAATTTAGAATATTAACAATTGTAAACTACAATTAATAGGTGAAATTCAGCAGCATGTGGTAATTACCTACGGTACTCATCATCTGCTAATATGAGATCTCTTTTGTGTTTAGAATATTCTCTCCAGTACCTCTCTTCTTCGCTTTGCAATCTCTCCCTCTCTCGTTCTTGTTGCGCTATCGCGTTTCTAGTCGCAATTGCTTCTTTTCTCAGTGCTTCCAGTTCATTTATCATGCGCTCCTCCTCAGATTTTACGTCCTGCAACTCTTTTGTAAGATTCTCCATCTCTACATCTTCGTGTCCCTGTTGCTGTTGTTCTATTTCCAGTTTCTTCAAATACTCATTATAATCTCCCCATTCTCCCTCTGTCATTCTTAGCTGTTGGTCCATCAGTAATAACAGACTGTCTGTGCATTCATCACAAAGTGGATGGTCGGCTGAGCTGCTACTACTTAAAATATCAAATAACGTGGCTCGAACCTTTAACAGATACACAAAGACAATGTTGGTAAAGTATTTTTCTGACGGGACACGATACGTTACAACGCTCTACATACTTTTAAATGATGACTCAAACTTTCAGTTTCCCCAGAATCACCAACTAACATAAATCCATTAGTCCCATTCGCTGATTCCGTTGATCTAAAAGGGGGAACTAAATGTTCCATGCTCCCACTTTGTGGCTCTATTTCTCCAACTACTTGTTGTTGAATGGGAACTATTGTAAAACAATGAACATGAGTTATAGAGATTTTGTCACATATAAGATTCATAATTCACATTAAAGATTAAGTTCTCTTTCATACACAGTAATCTTTATAATGTTTAATATCGTGATACATGTAATCAGAGTTTATGATTAGTTAATCAATAGCTACATGAAAAATGCAAAACGAGAATAAGAATACAATGTTAGCCACGATTTAGAGGCTGTTACCAGAACAGATCGTTATACATAGTCCACATAAAAGCAAAGAAAATATGATAGAATTCTTTCGTATCGTATAGTTCGAAACAGAAATTACCTACGTGAAAGTTCTGCTAATGTGTGCTCTCCGAGGTGATAAAAAACCGGATCTAATCTAAGAGGTTGTAGACATCGCTGACACGCAAAAATTACGTTGCTCTTCATGTCTACCATTGTATCGTTTTCCTCTTAAAAACTAATTGAAACTCGCGAACTGGCCGCACGCAACGTTATTTATAAATACGCATTTGACGCTTGGAAGACAGGGTCAGCTGATTATACTTTGAAACTATTCCACGAGGAGGCGTTCGGCACAAGTAGATTTTCTACGGCTCATACGATTGGCTCTCAGTCTCATAGTATATATGAATAAGTTATATGCTGTAATGGGCGGGGACAAGAGAATATGAGGAGGATAAACAAGTTCCCTTCTTCCGGTCTCATCGCTCTCCAGCAATTATCGCATTGGGTTCGAGTTCATTTTTGGCGATTTACGTAATTTTGGGGATATTAACACAAATACAAGTTCTATAACACCTTCTACTACATTAGCCCATGTTCATCTTAGATTCGAACCCAAAATGGTAACGTTGCTACCCTTGACAATGGTAACATTATTAATACGCACAGACTATAGCTTCTATACCCTCGGTCATCCTAGACTCGAACCCAAAATGGTAACGTTGCTACTCTTCACGACGGTAACATTGTTAATACGCACAGACTATAGCTTCTCTACCCTCAGTCATCCTAGACTCGAACCCAAAATGGTAACGTTGGTACTCTTCACGACGGTAACATTGTTAATACGCACAGACTATAGCTTCTCTACACTCAGTCATCCTAGACTCGAACCCAAAATGGTAACGTTGCTACTCTTCACGACGGTAACATTGTTAATACGCATAGACTATAGCTTCTCTACCCTCAGTCATCCTAGACTCGAACCCAAAATGGTAACGTTGCTACTCTTCACGACGGTAACATTGTTAATACGCACAGACTATAGCTTCTCTACCCTCAGTCATCCTAGACTCGAACCCATAATGGTAACGTTGCTACCCTTCACAATGGTAACATTTTTAAAATTCACGTTTTCCGTCGGCATTCGCTCAATTTTACAGATAGCGAGCTGAAACTTGTGCCATTGATTTAGTTAGGAAATTCTACGCCAGAACAATGTATAATAGTTGTACTTTTCTAAAATTTCATTTTTCACGAAAATCTGAAGGCTATAGTTCAGGATTTTTCGCGGTCAGATTTTGACGAAACGTGAATATTTCGAAAAGTACAACTATTATATATTGATCTGGCGTAGAATTTCCCAACTAATGCAGTGGTGCCAGTTTCAGACCGCGATCTCGAAAATTGAGCGAATGCCGACGGAAAACGTGAATTTTAAAAATGTTACCATTATGAAGGCACAGACGAGGTATTGGATAGACCACTCATCCCCATGCTTTTCGATGTCACTGGTTTTGAGGGCTCTAGATCATTTTAGTGTCACTCGCCACGTTACCAATTTAAGTTCGAATCTAGGATGACCAGGGGTAAATGGTAAGAATATGATATAGAAATAATAGATTGTACGCATTAGTAATGTGCACGATTAAAAGTTATTACTCATTTCAATATATATTAACACATAATTTCTATGATTTACAGTTCTCTTTACACGCGCTACCCTGGGAAACAGCAGCGACTTAGAATGGATTCGTCCTAACAAGAATTATTTATAACGATTACTAAATTTAAGGGAATTACTTAAGTTATATTAATAGTACGTGAAATAATGTAGTTTTAACATGTATATTACACGTATTACAACATGAATAAATACTATGTATTTGGTAAAAACTGAGTCTTCATTTCTAACAATTATTCCTATCCTTTCCACTTATGCATTAGATTAATTTATAAGTTCCGCGTCAGGGGTGGGCAGTAAAAGTTTCGCGTGGAATTTATGCTTAAGTTTTATATATCGGATGACCTTGAAAATGATGACGTCACAGGGGCTAATTCATGCCACCTCTTATGCTATCATATTCTCCTGGTTGAAGATACGAAAATTCTGAACTATTGGTCGAAGACTGCAAAACTATCAAAGATCGCGTGACCTTGAACTTGATGACGTCACAGGGCCGTACTCGTGCCACCTCTTATGCTATCATATTCTCCTGGTAGAAATTCTGAAATCCCGTAAAATTTTAAAAATTTTCCGAAATCTGGACTTTGTAATAGGATCACATGACGTCATAGGAGGTGGCACGAAGTTCGCGGATTCTTGGAAATGACGTCACAGTTCCAGGAATTTCCGCGAATTAATTCGCGGTCCGGATTTCGAAGTTAGAACGAAAAATTTCAGAAAATCTGGACTTTGTAACAGGATTACATGACGTCATAGGAGGTGGCACGTAGTTCGCGGATTCTTGGAAATGACGTCACAGTTCCAGGAATTTCCGCGAATTAATTTGCGGACCGGATTTCGAAGTTAGAACGAAAAATTTCAGAAAATCTGGACTTTGTAACAGGATTACATGACGTCATAGGAGGTGGCACGTAGTTCGCGGATTCTTGGAAATGACGTCACAGTTCCAGGAATTTCCGCGAATTAATTCGCGGACCGGATTTCGAAGTTAGAACGAGAAATTTCAGAAAATCTGGACTTTGTAACAGGATAACATGACGTCACAGGAGGTGGCACGAAGTTCGCGGATTCTTGGAAATGACGTCACAGTTCCAGGAATTTCCGCGAATTAATTTGCGGACCGGATTTCGAAGTTAGAACGAAAAATTTCAGAAAATCTGGACTTTGTAACAGGATTACATGACGTCATAGGAGGTGGCACGTAGTTCGCGGATTCTTGGAAATGACGTCACAGTTCCAGGAATTTCCGCGAATTAATTCGCGGACCGGATTTCGAAGTCAGAACGAAAAATTTCAGAAAATCTGGACTTTGTAACAGGATCACATGACGTCACAGGAGGTGGCATGAAGTTCGCGGATTCTTGGAAATGACGTCACAGTTCCAGGAATTTCCGCGAATTAATTTGCGGACCGGATTTCGAAGTTAGAACGAAAAATTTCAGAAAATCTGGACTTTGTAACAGGATTACATGACGTCATAGGAGGTGGCACGTAGTTCGCGGATTCTTGGAAATGACGTCACAGTTCCAGGAATTTCCGCGAATTAATTCGCGGACCGGATTTCGAAGTCAGAACGAAAAATTTCAGAAAATCTGGACTTTGTAACAGGATCACATGACGTCATAGGAGGTGGCACAAAATACTCGTTGTTCACGGATCATCAAAGGTTTGTTTTACGACTAAGAGTAAAGGGTTTAAAATTACGAAACTCGTGATATACCATAAATACGATTTATTCAAAGACTTGTAATTTACAATACAAGACCTACAGTCTATATGTTAAATATAATAATTGGTAAAAGTCTATAGGCTAGATATAATAATTGGTAAAACATATATTTCATAACTTATACGCTAAGTGTCTTAAATAATCCATCACATAAACTAGAATCACTGCACTTGCTGATCGTTGCTTCAGATAGTTTCTGCAATACTGTTTCCATCTGTAAACACACAAAGAAATCGATTATTTAATTAGCCAATTTATATTTACCAGTGAAAAAGGTTGGCAACAAGTAGGACGATCATCGATCGTTGTAAAGACTAGAGTTAGGAAGGCCATGGAGGTTCCATTGTATGCTAAACGATGCATACAGCCAAAAATGTTTATCTACGTCAACGAAGTGCAGTAAATCTATTGAAATTCCAACGTGTCCGTAACTCAGTTTCCGAGCACGCACCCTTATCAAGTGCAAGATCTACGGCCAACTTAAGTACGATTGGTAAATCGTGAAGAACGATAAATTACCAATGTGTTTGTCGTTAAGTAAGTAATTGATATTATCGATACGTTGTCGATAAAGTAGATGATCATCGTAGGTGGTCAGTCCCATGCTTCCTACGTTACCGCTATGGGTTCGTGTTCCCGCTATACAAATTCTTCTTATAATTTTAATGTCATTCCAAACTTTAGCATCCTAGAAAGTATTCAAAATCTGTACATCGCCGACAAGTATATTGGAGAGTGCGATTCAATACCCTGCTTCACTTACCACTTAAGCCGTTCGACTAAGATATCCGACGGATTAACATTGTGTCCTTATTGGGAAATGTTAAAGCTTTATTTGATGATAATTTTATTCTGCGACTCGTCTGTTCGTGGTTTCAAACTGAGGCTTAGATTAAGAACGCGTAAGTTCATTGGGGTTGCTCCTCTGTCTGCAAGATTTAGGAGTACAGAGAGAGGAGAGTGGTTCGGAATTAATCAGTATCGTTCCTCGGTAAATAACGGTAACGACGATTCCCTAAGGACAGGAGTGTTTTACGAATTCAATCTAGTGCGGCAGGGAAAAACGGGATGTACGTATGTCATAATCAGCCTGTAGTTTTAAGGTGTTTATTTCAAAATTAAAATAATGTTTCAGTTCTTATACGATCGGTGTACATTAGCAACCATGAAAGAACCAGCTCGCGGAAAGATTCTATCTTGAAATTAGTATTAGACGAGGGAATATTTCCGCCCTTAATTTTCAAACTTTTAACGATACCTTTCCGGCGCCTTCAACATTGCGAATACGAGGACCCTGGTCGTATCTGCCGTTAAAAAGCAAAACTTCTTGTTCGTTCTTTTTAAAAATTGTCTCATGAACGAACAGAATAACCGAGGGTAGGGAGGGAGTTGACAGTGTTCCCCAGTTTTTTTCCCTGGTCCGACGACAGACGAAACGAAAGAAGTTCCGAGAGATCTCGAGGTGGATCGATGAAAGGATTTTTCTCCCAGCGATGTACCTTCCTTTAATCCCTTAATCTTTGCGATAAGAAAATTGCAAAGTCCACCCACCCGTTGCCTCGCTGTCACTCTAATTTACCGTGTATCCGTGGGGTGGACGTGATTCGGGAAAGAAAATTGCAAGCTGTCTCGATGACCACCGAGTCGTGGACTGGTTTTAACTTGCCGTACTTTCGGATTTCCGGATTTTCCCCCGTTTCTGTAAACACGCTCGGACGAGAATCAGGAATTATTCGATACCCGGACGCCAGGCAAGTAAAATCCGTACGGTTGCACGGGGTCCGCAACAATTTAAATCGCTAGGAAATTTATTTAGCGAACCTATAGAAATTCTCGAGGCGCGTCACGGAAAAGTTTCGCAGTTCGTGAGCGTTATCGCGCAAGCCGAATAGAAAGTGTCCCGATTGGAATTCGTGGGAGTAAAAGAATCTGCCTAGAATTTTCGGCAAAGGAATAAATAAACGTGGCGTTAACCAGAAATTCCCGGGCTTCGGACGAAAGGATTGCAAATGGACGCGGTCGAACCTGAAGCGATAAAAATTTCACGGGAAATCGGAAAAGACGTTAAGCGGATTCTCTTCGCGTCCCCGCTTATACGGCAGGCTTTTCCAGCGGACCTATATGTATTTCATTGTATAATACCCCGAACCTGTTTAAACGTCCGATAGCATTTCATACGGTAGAAATGTTCAAATATTCGCTGTTTATCGTCGCCGATCTGATTTCTGGTGGCGCGTTAAGAAAAATTCCTCGCGATATCGCGACGAAACGTCGTAGACTTTCGATCGATTGACTGCAGAAAAAAGAAAGAAAGAAAGAAAGAAAGAAAGAACGGAAACCAAAGTCGGACAGACTATTAGCGTAATCGGGACACTCGGTATTTGCTAGAGTGTTTTGTATTGTACGTACAGTGGCCGATTATATACTTGCCCGAAGAGATTTCGCTGCTGTACTCTGCGCGGCTCGTAAATAACCGGACAGCGGCAGTTCGGTGCATTTAACGGCGGTAAAAGATGTCGAGACTATGCTGTAAAACAAAAGAGATGGATGGAACGAAGCTCTCGTTACGTGTCGGAGATTCGCCGCGTCTCGAAACAAAGATTATCGCGAAACGGGGTCACGATAAATTGCGTCCTTTCCTCGGTCTGGATTTCAACGATAACCGGCAACAGTTTATCGCGCCAAACCCTTTCGCCCTGTCGCCGGGAAATACGTTTCCATTCTTCCAAGGTGCGGTTCTTGCTATTGTGTTAAGAGTCTACGGGGATCTACCGCACGCTCACCTTATCGATTTCTCCCTAACGAAAGTTATTCGAGATTCGGCCAAAGTTTCCCGAAAGAAAAACCGAACAGCCGCCCCGCTCGCTGAAATAATAATCGTCTCGTTAACGAGCGATCTCTTTTTTTCACCCGAACGCGAAAGTATTCGATATCAAACGAGATCGCGAAAGGGTACTCGATACGTACCGTAGAAACTTTGGGAAAATGTTCTTTCCAGCTTCTTTGCGACTCCTTCGGGCAGAAGTTGGCAGGTGTATTGTTCCGAAATACGGCTGAAATTCACAATGCTTCGGGAAGTTTGCGCGACGGCCTAAAGAATCCAAAGTTTCGCGGAATCGGCTTCTCGTTTGGAAGTTAAATCATTTATCGATGACACCCCGTTCGGTGGGGCTGTTCTTTTTGTCGTTTCGATACAGAAGAAACGGGGGGAGGGGAAGAGGAACGATTCCCGCGGATATGATTTCCGATTTCGGATCTCTACAAAAGATTCTCGCTTCTAACGTTCGACGGCAACCAGCTATATCGTTTATTGTTCCGTATCCGCGCAAGTTTTTTTTCCACGCTGTTTTAAGCTGCGATCCGTAGAAACTTTTTTCCCCCGTGCAACTGTAACTTTATTAGAGCTTCGTTTTACACCTTTTATATTCAAAGTTTCAAGCGCACTTGGGATGTGTATATCGAGCAAACTTTTTTGCAAGTATTATCGAAAAGTTCGTTCGATATTTCAGCCGGCCGGAGGAAGGCAGAAACGGAGGAGGAGGAGGAGAAGAGGGGTAGGTAGAATTCGAAAGCCCAAGATAAGTATTCGAGTTAATAGCCGCCGATAAATCCCCGGCGATCGTTTCGCTGGCTCTGGGAATATTCAAGATCGCGAGTGACGATTTTACCGTGGAAATTGATATTTCGAATTCCCCGGCACGCTCTGCGTTCGGTAGGGAAAAAAAAACAGAAAGAGAGAGAGAGAGAGAATCGCCTCGTTTCAACGAGTGAAATGAAACGTTAGCCCACGTACTCCTCGACGAAGATGTAACACGAAATCGATGTGTTTTATTTATATACAATATTTACAAAGGCATACTGAATCGAGTGTGGCTATAAATGTCTTCGTACGCTGAAACGTGTACAATGTGGCGGTGTGTAAAGCATGACTTTTGTCTTGATTCCCCGTCTCCTCTGTTTCTCAGGTTTCCTCGTCGTTTTCGACGTTGTTCAGGGAGCTCTCCGTCTATACCCTGTGGATACACGTGCTCGAGAGTATCTAGCATTCTTCTCTCTCGTTCTCGTTTCTTTTCACGGTTCGTCCTATCGGCTTTTCAAAATGTCCAGAGCGTCGTCTCTGTCGCGATATTTCATTTGGTTGCGCCTCGTCCCGCTTCGATTCCGTCCTTTTAAATGCAGCTCTCCTGGATCGCGGCGCTTCTTATGACGGTCTCCGAATACCGATGCGGCCTCTGGAGACTATAAAACGTCTGAAAGAAGATTAAGGAATTGCCGTGTAATAAAAATTTTTCTCCTCCGGGGACGATATATTAATTCTATGTACGTATTATGTATGGATTCGATATTATTTTCTCGCCCGTCGTGGATTTACGTTACAACAGATTTATCGGGTAATACGAAACTTTGCTAATAAAATATCCGTGATATAACAACCGTTCCGAAAGCGGGGGTGTTTATTTTACGACGGGAGGACTCGAACCGAATTCTACAATGTTACCCCCGCTAACGTTCTTGTTTTCCGTTCGTAAATGGACAGAGATAAAATCGGATTACTTACGTTCGGCGATGCCCGTGGATAATCGGAATCCTCTAGGACGTCGTGGGACATCTCTCGTCCCTCCAGCTGCCTCGGCCTTCGTGGTAGGGACCCGTAAAGTAGAAGCTTTCCGTCTGGAAGAAGTTCCACGGGGGCTTAACGTCAATCGCATAATCGGTTTCACCTAAGACTTCAACCTCTTCCTACCCAAACTTTTTCGCATTCCGAATTCGTTTTTATCTTACGCGGACGTTTCACGGCGTGACCAAGGAAACCAACGATTTTCCGCGACCATTCAAATTGCGACGTATGAAAAAAATAAATGTTTCTTACCGGTTAGATGATTGGTCAGGGCCGTAGTGGGAATCAGATCCGGATTACCATCGTCTTCCTCGGCTTTGCCGGCGAAAGTCGCGATACTGGGTTGCTGGGATGGTTTCGGTTTTGCGGGGGTCGCCGCGTGTTTCCTCCAAAGGGCCATTAGTACCCCGGTCACGATTAACCCTAAACCGGTTGCCGTGCCGCCTAAGCCAATCAGGATCGGCGACATATCGACCGACGACGCTGATTCACCTGCAAACAAAGTGCTTTAGAAAATACGTCCACCTTAGAGGTTGCAAAAAAACAAGGACTCGCGGTAAAAAAAAAACCATTTCGTACCGTAGACGAGTCGTCGTAATCCGATTAGAAATTTCGCAGCTCTTCCGTGCGATTATTCGACGATTAACGAACGTTTTTCGCATCGTTTTTTATTCCCGGGTCGTTTAATCCGATCGGTTTTTACGGCACCTTCGTCGCCGATACTCGAAACGTTACATCTTTGTCACGGACGAAGATTAATGAAGGCGATGAGAAATTTTGGAATAGGGAAACCGGTCTATCGGAAGCGTCGAGGGACGAGGAGCGAGGAGAAGAAACGGATGGGTGAAAACAGAATGCATAATAATGGCTCATAAATTTCGAGGCTTGTTTCCGGGGGTTCCGTCGGAGATCCGTGTTTCATATGCGACCAATTCCGCATCCCGATTTTGCCTCTCGTTCATCTAATTACACGCTTTTTGCTTGTTAACGTCCTCGACCTTTGCCGCCGAAAATAAACGCGAAAGAAACGAGACATAGAAAAAAAAGAAAAACAGAAATTTGCCGCTTAAACGGGGGCTTTTCGAAACGATATTTAAATAGCGTTTATTTAACTAATCGACCGCCCAGAGGTATCTCGTTAACGGTAAATTAAAATTAACAGTAATGCACAGAGAATCGACGCTCCAATTTAAGGAGAAACGTAATTACGAACGTACGAATTATGGAAAATAACTGAATTATCGTTTGCAGTTTCGCCGGTGCCTTTGCGCGCGAAGCGAAACGTGCGCGTCAAAGTAGTCGGCGCAAAAAATAAAGGCTTCGCTAGCTGGAAATTTACTCATTTTTTCCCTTTTTTCTTGTTACATCATTACATTACCAAATTGAACGTTGGCGTTGTTTAAATTGATCTCCGCGCGCTCGTGCGGACGAATCGATAAAAAAGAAAAACTCATACGAGATAGAAACTTAATAAATAAAAGAATACGTAGAAGCCAGGCACGTACCTGTGAACTTGGCCACCCCTTTCAGGGCCACACCCTCCATGATCACAGGGTCGCTCGAGCCCTTCACGTTGACGGCGTAAAGGGCGACGGTCGTCGGCTTGTGAAGCTCCAGCTCCCAATAAGGATTCGCGGATTCCAACCGTTGCTTGTCCACAATGGCGACGAACTTTTGCGGCAAACCACCGTCGTATCCCTCCACGCAGGATATTCGAATCCACGAGCCGGTCTGATTGTACGCGGTGCAGTTCTGCAGCGGGTAAGGCTTGCCTGCGAAACCAGTCACGATTTCTACCAAAGTTTCATCCGCGGTTGTTAAATTACCGAGGGAACTCCTTGACCGTTGTGTACTTTTTCTACTTGGAATCAAATCGATCGGCCGGACTTGGAAAACAATCCGTAGCCCCCCCCCCCGTTTTGTTGGCCGGCTTTTCGAAATCCGCGCTCGCGTAGCTTGAGTGGGTGTTTCACCGTTTCTCGTTTGGGTGACCTTAATATTATATTCAAATGGGCAACAATATTGTTCGCCGTCGGCGAGGAGGTCACCCTTACCAACGAACCGACTCGTAAACTTTTCTGTGATTTTTTTGTTTGTTCGCTTTGTTTATTTTTTTACACGAAAGAATGTATAAATAAATGAGGTATCGCGGAGAACGGAATTCTGTTCCGCGTCGGGTGAAGGAAATATTGGATGTCGCGAAACGGAAAAAAAACAACAACAAAAAAAAAGAAGGAACGGCCGCGGCGTGTCGCACAATCCGCGGTTGATATAATTTCATTTGATTGCAGGACGAAAATTGCTACGCGATGCTGTACCGTTTCGCACCGGCAATGGAATTATGTTCCGCAGCCGTCATTATCGGCGATGGGGTTGCATTAACGAGATCACTTGTATGCAAATACCCGTTGGAAAAAGCTTATAGAAACGCCGGACAATGTGCTTGTCGCGGCCGCGGTTATTCATTTTCCCCCTAGATTTTTTTTGTCTCTTTTTCCCCTTCTTTTTTTCGTAAATTTTATCAACGCTACGAAATAAGAATAATTCATCGCCGAAACTGTGGAGACCCCGGTTGCGATCGGGACAAAACGGATCTCCTTCGTTTGAACAATTCTTTCTTCCACTACTAGTCGAGCACCAGTTTTTTTAGCACCCCTTTCGTTCTTTTTTCGGTCCGTCTGTAAATTATTTAACACGTTCACCGGCCTTTATTCCGCAGGGCGCGTTAACGAACGGCTACAATGTATTTTTACAATTTATTCCCGAGGTTTTTCTTTCCCTTCCAGAGAATCGCGGTGCGTTCCGGTAAACGTACAAGCAACGCGAATCGCAGTTGTTTGCCCTCGTTTGTTGAGCCCCGTGCGGTAAATGGGGGGCTGAGGGGGGACGGGAGGGGGTGGAAGGTCTCGAGCCGCACCCTTTCCATTTACCGCCTCACATCATCGTTTCAATTAACGATTTAATTACTCGCGACCGGCGAAGTACCGTGCCACCCTCGCCCTCACCCTCGCCCTCACCCTCGCCGCCACGCCGCGCCGGTCTTCCAGCGGCGTTTTCGCGATCCACCTACCGACGGACAGCAAAAAACTACCATCCCGTAATTACGTAAGAAATACGTTGGCTCTCCTCACCTAAAATAAATTATGCGTCCAATTACCGCAACCGGTAGCGGCGTGGTACACGCGGTACGCGGAGAGATTACTACGAAATTACGGTGGTTCAACTATTGACCCCGTCGTGGGGACGTTTTCCAACGGGGCAACCTGGACGAAACTATTCACGTTCGTTTAGCCACACGGCACGCGTTGATAGTTTTGTCCCCGTTCGATAGCACCGCGTTTACGTAGCCGCGACGCGGTCGGTACATTTCCCATTATCGTTTTCGATTCGATATACCGACGTCGCGCCTAAACTCGCGACGAACGTATTCGATTATGGTCGGGCATTAAAATTTACAAAAAAAAAAAAACGAGCCGGGTACCATCTGCGAATAACGCGCTCTTTTTTCTCCCATGCGACAAGCTGTGCGTCGAATCGAACGCAGATTTCGCTGACAATGTGAGTGTTTTCCGTGAATTTCATCGAAATTTCATCGATGTTCGACGAACCTGCAGCGATCACTTGATAGAGGCAGGGCTGCTTCGAGGGCCCGACGATATTGCTGGCCCAGCAGGCCAGGGTCCCGTAATCCATGTCCGTAGACGGCGTGTAATTCAATCTGCTCGAGGTTGCCTCGCTAGTATACTTTGTGGACGGAATATCGGTGAGGTCACCGCTGCTGTTGAAAGTCCAATGAAAGGTCACCGTTGTAGGGCTGGCCTCGACCTCGCACACCAGGCTTATCGTCTCGTGTTTAAGGGCCCCGTGAACCTCTTCCGGGACGTTGAACGGCGGTGGCGTGGCGTTCTGATACCGCCAGCCGCCAAAGTTCAACACGTGCTTGCAAACCGGAGCGACTGAAAGGGAATTTCTTTTTTGAAAATACGAAACAAGACTGGAGACTTATCGAGCGTCGTTCGGGAAACGTCTGCCCGCGACGAACTCGATACCGCGAGGAAGAGATACGCGGCAGCGTGAATATCTACGGTCGGAACATTTTCCGCGAGTGGAAAACAATGGCCGTTGGGAATATTTTGCATAAGCGTCGCGCGAACTGCAGAAAGAGCGTCGTCCTTGGTTTCTACCCCCAGCGAAACAACCCTTTCGGGCATTCCTCGTACGTTTTACAGATTTTCACTTACATCTTGCTAACCGTGACGCTGGAACGCGGTGGATCGCGGCGTGCGACATCGAAATATTTCCACCGCGTTTTCATTTTACGAACTACGTACGCGAACACATACACGTACCTAAGTACATGTAGGTATGTATACGCGCACGCGGACGTACGCGACAAGAGTTCCCGAGTCAACGCGGGCGAAATAAAAAGTGCAATTACCGTGGGATTATACTAAAACAAAATATACGTAATACGACACAGAGTTTTTATCGTCCCATAGTTTCAGCTACAATAAAAATTTCATTCCATTTCTTCTTTTTTCTTTTCTCCGCGACCATTTTGTACGCGACCGAGGATGAGAGAATATACTTACACATAACTTCGAGGTTGACTACGTTGGAGCTAGCGTGGCCCTCCACATTGACAGCCATGCAGGTGTACCTTCCAGCGGATTCTCGAGTTATACTCTGCAGAACTAGAGAGTGGGCCGAGAGCACTATGCCGGCGGTGACGTTGTAATGGAGCTCCTCTTCCTGAATAAACAAAGGGAAACGTCCTGCGTCAAAGAATCGCTCGTTGTGATTTTCATGCGACGAGTATCCACTTCAACGACTCTGTATAATCCGCGATGTATCTTTCCCGATAACGCGTATCCCGCGTGCCGTATTTACTTCCGATTCTCCCTCTCTCTCCCTCTCTCTCTACTCTCTCGCCGCGACGTTTCGCAAACTAATGTATAAATTAACTTTGTCGGAGATACACGGTAGAAAGAATAGCAAGGTTTACGCGAGGGGTAACCGTATTTCACGTTGCCGCGAAGAATGTTTAACGTTTAATGGAAGGGGATCAGGAAAGTTTGCTGAAAATCTTTCACGTCGGAACCCTTTAACTTCGTTGTACACGGATCCCCCGGTAATGGTATGCGGAGGGTTGCCAAAGACGGCGACGACAACGACGACGACGACGACGAGGACGACGACGACGACGACGACGACGACGACGACGACGAAGAAGAAGAAGAAGAAGTCGATTCACGGTACGTTGTGTCTAGCGTACATAGTTAAGTCTTCGAACTACGGTTACCGGGAAAAGTTAGCTAGCGCGGTCGGTGTAGCTTCGAAAAGTTAGCGTCGCGTTTTCGGTGGTATCCACCGGCTCTGTATCCCGAGTCACGAAAGCGCGTGTCGTACACGACAAACATTTAGAATTCAATCTCGCGCAAAATCCCCGCTCTAAATATCCGGTAAAGCGACAAGTCGATGTTTACGTCTTTTCTTTTTTTTTTTACCTTCAATTACCTTTGCTCCGATTTACAGGACCGTCTCTATGAAATCTTTTCGAGAGAGAAAACAATGCCGATGAGAAAACATTTCCGGGGTTGTTTCTTGTACGCGGTCTCTCCCCTCTCCTCTCTCTCCTCTCCTCGTTCCTTCTACGCTACGTTCGTTCGTTGTCGAGGATAAACAAATTTCTTCTAATCTGGCTGGATTTCCTTCAGGGTGAACGTTGGAGAGAATTCGCGGGGAAGGAAATGCGCTCCCGTTGCACCTTGTCGCTCGTTCACCAGGACTCGGACAAAGGGAATTTACGATGTATACTTTGGAGGGCGACTCCTCGCTCTTTCTCTCCTGTCCTTGTTCCTCGTTCCCGTGCTTCCTTCGGGTTTCGTTATTTTACCGCGGAGACACGTACGGCACGTATATTTCCTAACGCTCGCGTACGTAAACGTAGTTATAACGTACGCGTATGAACCCCGCTGGACATTAGCTCTGGCCGGCGACTGGTTTACAAATTATACAAACACGTGTGTGGATATTACCACTCACACGCCCCACCACGGTTTATCTACTTATGCCCACTTTATCTCTCTCTCTCTCTTCCCCTCTACTATCTATCCTTTCCCTCTCTCATGTCAGACGCGCTTTACACATACACAATATTATAATTCTCTTTGAACTTTTCGACAAAGGCTTTGCACGCGGATTGCGGCCCAAGGCGAGTTCCACGAAATGGAGATGGCGGATGGATGGAAATTTCGCAAACTCGATTATTTCCGTTGGTCCGGGGGTATCCTATGTATTCCACGTGGATGTCTCGCGGCAACTACTTGAATATTTCATTTTCCATCGAGCCTCCGACTAAAATTACCCGACGATCGCAACTTTTTTCCCCCCACCCTTTCACGGCGAACCGACGCCCGACCGACCGCCCTTGCCGACCGTCGAAGTTGCGCCATTAAAAGTATCGAATCCGATAAATTTACGCTTTTGCTAAAAAGACCGGTTCTTGGCAGATTTTCAAAAGCGCAACAAACTACGTGCCCCGGACCCCTCGGGGAATTTCAGCGGTTCCTCGGTAACTCGCGAGACGATTCTAAGTGTCTCGAGATTTAGTGGACGCGTTCGGAAAGTCGGGTCGATTGCGAAACGTCGTAACGCTCGCTGCGCGAGAAACTTTCCTCGCGGGGAAGATGATGGCATACAAAACAGGAAAAAAAAATTACCCCGCGTGAGATTCAAGCCCGTACGTACGTACGTACCGGAGTTATCAGTGGGGAACGTAAATATCGCTCGGAAAGTAGAATTAATAGATACTCTTGTTTGAGTAGCGCCGGTAACGAATTCAACTTGAAAGTTTGTCACGATTATCGATTCGTTTGACTCAACTAGAAAAGTAGGACGCGTGTTTATTAACGGCTCGTTTGCCAGTCGGGCCATCGAAGGGCGAACCTCGGCCAGATGTGTAATTGGCCAAAGTTACGGCTCTCGATTACGCTTCTTACGGAAATTTCAGCGACTCCAAAGTTCCAGGAAATACCGTGACTTTTCCCCACTTTCTTCCGAAAGATCGACCGTATCGTTTTTGAACGAACGTGTCCGACGTCCAGGCCTGTCCGTGAATGGAGGAAAAACGCGACGGATTATCGTTCACGTACGTGGATGTTTCTCCGGTTGTTTTCCTCGATGTAACGAGCAACGTATCCGTTTCATTCGGCTTCGCGGAGTTTGTGGAAACTCGTATGTACGTGCCGTGTACCTCCGGTACGAGTGTATCAGCCCGGGAGCGGCACGAAACTATCTCGAATTGAGAAGTAATACGTCTTCGTGGGAGACAGTAGATATCATTATTTGTGGAGTCGACCGAATTTTCCCCCGGCCTTCCCGTATCAGGGGGTAGGGGGGGGGGTGATATACTTTCCGCAGGACGATTCCGTTATTATTATTTATACTCGCGATACGTCCGGGTTCATAGTAGGACGTGATCTCGAAAATATTTGCCCGGGTTATTTTGTTTTTTCTCTCTCACCGCGATAAAACGATGACCGAAAAGCTTCGTAAATTTTTCAGCAATGCAAATTTCCGAGGGTAAGAATTTCCGGCTGGGTCTTTGAGACCGTAGCGAGGAAACGATCGTCTTTTTACATTCGCGGCGGAGAGGAAACCATTCGAAAAATCCCTGGAGGTCGGGCGAGAATTCCCTATTTTCTTGCGACACACGCCGGCGAGACTGTATTACCACGTTAAATATTCGCATTCGCGTCAGAACGATAATACATACCGGTGCCGTTCGCGGGACGAGCACGGAATATATGTATTCGCGTCCTCTGTATTACAAACAGATGCCAAGATGAGGTAGACAGGAACGATAACTTCTATTCCGTTGTACGTGTGTCTTGCTAGCAACCTATCGAGCGGATTATGCATAAAGCATAATCCACGGGAAAGTTTCCTCGTTTCTCAGTTTCCGTTACCGTTACCTCGGCAATCCCGTAGAAACGTTCCGTCGGCTTTAAAAGCGCGTCTACGCGCAGTAATCTTCGTGCCTGGGAAATAAGAAACCGGATTTCGAACGACGGAACGATCCGTACGGATAGTGGAATTAACCGTAAGAACTCGGTTTTCTCGATCTCGATACGTACACCGGATTACAGGTGCGCGTCGTTGCTTTAGTAACTCCGCGATGTAAGATTATCGTATTCGCTCGTGTACGATACGTACGTACGCGTACTTGTTGCCGGGTTCGCCACAATCGCATAACGCGGGGGTGTATCTAACTCGAGCGGTTTTAACGTTTCCCTCTTGTATCCAACCGTTTTGCGGCGAGCCTTTGAGCATCGAGCGCTCGTGTAAGTACGACGAACGATCCGTGTTTCGCCACGGAAAGTCCCGGGGCTGGATGATATTTTCTCAATCGCCGGGAGAGAACGTTTCACCGAATTCTCGGGGCGTTTGCGATCCATTTACCGTCCGTCTTTGATACGTCGACGAGTGATCACACCGCCCGGCAACGTATTACCGGTAACATTACGTTATACATCCATATTTATGTATGTACGTACGTATAGGGTGTACTCACGATCGGTAACCTGGCTGATAGGTTTAACTAGATGTAACGTATCAAACGGATTTGGTTTGCACCGCATGTCACAGCTCGGGCTCGTCTGTTGTTGAACGCGTGACGGGACGCGTACGTACGCGTGTTTACCAATACACTCACCTGGGCCAGCCGGCGCGACGCCTCCCACCTTTTAACCCCCCTTTTTCATATTCCCGCGAAATCATAGCGACGACCTGATATGTGGTCGGCCCCCGCGCTCCTCCGTATACATATGTATGTATGTGTGTTTGCGCGTTTACGCGTTTGCACGCGCGAATCGTCCGATGAACGCGCTCTCGCGGATTTATCGTTCGTCATTTGTCAGTCGGATCAATTCTTTTTACAGGCTGGATCGTAATTTGTCGGGATTTATTCGTAAGATCCCGGGTGAAGAAAGAAATGGTCGGGAAGCGGGGAGTACATTACGGGAACAATTTCTGGGAACGCGAAACATATTTTACCTTCGATACGGATCAATCGGTAGCCTTTTGTTTGAATAATTTAATCCACGATTCAATATTGGTAGTAAACTGAGCGAGGGAGCGCCTGCGCGCGGTAACCTGTGTGCGTGGATAATTAAAGTATAGTGCTCTGTCTGCGTTATTTGTTCATACGATTCCAGAGCTGTTCCGAGCAAATTTCAGGAACATCCGGTAAAGCACGATTGCCGCGATATAATAAGCGGTACAAAGCGTAATTAAAGTCTTTGGCAAACGATAGATTTTCATTCGGCAAAAATACAATCGATTTTCGAACGTACGTCCGGTACGATTTGGTGAAATATTTCGTGGATTTTTAGCATGAAAAAATCGGGGACACTCTCTCTCTCTTCCTCGCACGCACACAGGCACGCAGTGTGCGTGAAAATTTGTTGTTAATCCGGGCGTACTTTGGGAAAAATTTTGTATTTCGTTTGTTGGCTCGTTCGTCCCCTCGATCGAGCTGGCGAGTGGTGGGAGGATTTCTCGTTTTTTTTTCACAATATTTCTTTAACGCTACTCGATGCAAATATTTTTGAAAAATATTGTTGAAAAGAGCTCTGAAATTTTCATGATATTCTCCGGAGTCGCGCATGTACGCGCAACCACTGGCATTCGTTCGCAGAGAAATTTTCATCGCGCGGACGTTTTTACGCGAGCATTTTTACGGATTGGTAAACCAGCACTGGCCCGGTGATTCGTGGGCAATTTATTGGTTTGGTTTTCGGACAACGCGCTCGAGGTGGAGGGACATCGAATGGACGGGAAGTGACAACGGGAGCTCGTAAATTTACAATAATTTCAACAGAGTGCACACGAGCGCGCATGGAAGCACGAATGGCCGGAGACATTTGAAATTATCCTTGCTTTTCCAGGGAATTCAGTTTCATCGAAAAATCCTTTTTCCAGATTTTGCCAGACTCTTTCGCTCGCGCCTCCGTTCCCGCTGTTATCAAAGTGAAATGCTTTTTCTCGTTGTTGCGAGAAGAAGCCGTCAGGATTAATAATTCGAAAAATCTCTCCTCGACGATTCCCAGGAGTCGCATTGCACTGTGTGCCACGTTTAAGGACAACTTCTCACCTTTCTGCTTGGAATACGTTCTCCATTCGGGGATGATAACACGCGCTAACTATTCCCATGGACCTACGGGTTACGAATGTTTCTTATTTCCACCCACGCCGCTCCTGTTCTTCCAGGATTCGATGGAACTCATCTGAATACGGGCTACTTTCGCGGGATTGGCTTCGAAGGGTCCAGAGTGAACATTGTTTTCCTATTTAGCCTTCTTTCGACGCGAACCAATCGCAGGGGTCGTCACGGCTAAAGAAAAGCAACAACCTCGAGGAGAAGTCGTTTAACGTTACCCTGGGCTTGACCCCCGGGAGGTGGTCAGCGGGGTCGGAAGGACTCTGCCAGGATTTCCTCGTTCCACCTTGCGAACCAGCCGACCCGTCGACCCAGCGACCCACCGACCCGACGGAGAAAATGATGGAAAGCATAATCCTCCGTAAGAGGCTTAACTCCGCGTTCCAAAGAGTGACCGAAGATAACGCGAGAGCTTTCCAGGTGCGAGCGAAAAAAGGAACGGGAGCCGAAAAGCAACGAGTTCAGCCGATTTCTTACAGCGTTCTTCCTTTTCGATGCCGATTCAAATATTTTTCTTGCTCGCGTAGAATTTCTAAGCGGAGAGCGTCGTCACGCGTTGGCAGAAATATTCGGGAAAATACGGCGAACCGTCGCTTTGCTTCAGTTGGTTGACTCGCGAACGATTTAATATTGTTCCCGTGTTCGTTTGAAAAACGCAAACCAAGTTTTTATCGCTGATTATACGCGATCTCCTCGACTTCGCGAGATTTTACGTCAATACAATTACTTGTCGATTGTACTTACGTTCGCGCTATCTTTTGACGGGCACTGCGACGGTAAAATAAACACCGTAGAGGATGCTCGATCTTCTGTGTCGTTTAATTTCACGCTTGTGTCGATTCATTGGAGAGTTTTTTTTATGACGTTCTTCTTCCCGGGTGCGCGCGAATGATGAACCGGAATTGTTATACCGTTTTCCCAGTTTCGAGCTCCGAATTTCCGGGCTTTGTTCGATTTTTAGCCCAGGAAACGTTCTCGTACGTAGTACAAACGCGGATAAAAAGAGATATATAAATACGTTATTCCGCTTTCACAATTACGGGCTCTTTCACCGTGGGAAATAATTCGCCGCACCGGTATCTTTTTATTATTTTCTTCTCGACTCACCTCGTGGAACCACGTTAATTTGTGAGCCGTCGGATTCGCTCTGACGTTGCACTCGAAGTACACGTCGTCACCCTCCTTGATGTCCTTTGGGTTCAGGGACGAGCCCATCTTCAGCGTGACGACGGGCGAGACTGGAAACAGAACGGCACCAGGGGGGATCGTTAGAATAATTGATTAAAACGCGCCGATTAATCGTGCACACGTTGGACGGAAATTTACGCGCGCATCGGCACTTGGCAGAGAATTATTTATGATTCACGAGCTTACCGAATCCCGCGGACAATAATATTCGGATATTAGCGAGAGACCGTTTAATGAAATTTGCATTTTCGCTCGTGCGAAACGGCCGTTTCGCCAGCGAAATGTCGCATTGCATCGACGAGAAGCGAAACACGAAACTGGCGCGTGGTAATAACTTCATGCTCGAATTAACGGGAAATGTTTTATCGTGCGTGGTTCCTCGTACGACGAAATACGAAAATCGTCATTGAATTCCGCGTATCGATCTACGGACCGCCGCGTTACACCTATACCTATATCGTACGTTTTACCAACCTGCGGTACGAACCTGTACGGACGTACGAACGGATCGCGGTGGTTTTTCCAACGAGAAAAATCACGCCGAAATTTTCAGACTTACCAATCTTTAACGGGACGACCGACCCGTTGACTCCGTTACGTTATAGAAACGCTATGTACAGGAAAATCGTTTTACACCGTTTACCAGCGACGGTCTTATCGATTTTCCGCTGGCACACGGCCTGGGAATATTCGTCTCGGCATCTTTGTGGCACCTTATCCTCTCAACTTGATTACGCGGAATTTTCTCAACGTCGTTCTCGCCGGTAAAGATTTCAAGACGAGGGAGGCAGCTTCTTTTTTATTTTTGCCACGGAGCACAGGTAACGCCGTCGATAGAAAAACGAATCGAAACCGTCGACGTCCGCGTCGGTCGGGTCCGGAAAAATTCTAGATACGTCCGACGTACCACCGTTATCCAAATATTTGTCTTTGATTTGTGGCGGTATAACCCGCGGACATGGATAGGGAGTGTCGTCGGAAACGCGGGGCTACTTTTAATTATCACGATGTACTCGCCGGACAAATATTTCTCTGGACGTTGTACCGTTATTTCTAGAAATAAAAAAGAATAATCGGTGCCTGCTGGCGGGAAACGGTAAAAACGGAACCCGAGCCAGATTTTTCCCACCGTTTCCAGACGTTAATCGCAATTCCGGCAGATTTTCATTTCGCACTTTTCTCGCTCTAAATGCGTTCGCTATTCCGTTGAATTCGTTTCGCGCCCAGAAAACGTCCTGGGAACGCGTGCGACAAGGAGGGTGGTGTGTGTTAAGGACAACCCACCCCGTGCACGGCGCAAAATGTTCCTCGTAACCTTATTGCAATCTCGTCGAAACATTTTTCATCATCTCCTGGCGCTTGCTCGCGCCCGCGCGCGCGCACGGAATGAAACGTGTCTGTGAAAAGGAACGTAATATTACATTATACAAATGTGCAATGTCGCTCGTTCGGATTCCATTCGGTGGCAACGTTTTCGTACGTTTAGCGCATTTCGTTCGTTCATGGAAATATCCGGTGGAATGAAGGACTAAAAAAAATCGACTGATAACGAGCGAAGAAACGTTCCCGTTGCGGCTTGTGGGAATTAACGCCGGCGGATGTGGTTCGCTTCGTCGTTTCGCCGACAAATAAATCATAGGTGGAAATCGGTACGCGTATCGGCGTATAAACGCAAAGGAACAATATGTACTTTGGCAGCGGGGCGCGTTAAAATTCACGGGAATACGGAATACGTGCAGCCGCATATAACCGGCCGTATCCGTAGCTCGCGCTCGCGTGTACAAGCAAGCAAGCGTTTAAAGTTTCGGCTAATCTTACGGCGACGTATCGCAACCGCGCGGTTCCACGTTCAGCACGAAAATCTGTTTTTCTTCGGTGTTACCCTCGGTCGGAACGTATGAATCGGTAGACATTCCAGATTACCACGAGTTAGGTGTACCCGGCACGTTTCGTTGGCTTCGTGGCAGCGATCCTTTTTATTCGAGGCGGAACTTTATGCGTTTTTTAATCGGATACAAGTTTTTTTTTCCGCAGCTCGGTTTACGTCCAACTCCGCGCACGTTTCTCGAGCGACCGACAGGTTATTTACGCGACACCGTGTACGTACACGGCTACGTCGTAACGTAAAAGCGACCCGTGGTACATGGAATAAGGGGAGAACCGTCGAATTTACGTATCCGGACGTTTAGGTCCGAGACGTGCCGGTGGCAAGTTTAATTACACGCCGCTGGACCGAGTTTGCTTTAATTTTCATTATGCAGCTGGCTTTTAGGAACCCTCCGATCGTGCCCCGTCGAATCTCTTTCGTAAACCGTTTAACCATAAAACATCAATTTTACGCTTCCGACTTTGTCCACTTTATCCGAGTGTAATACCTGTTAATAATTTACACAATACCCATCGCCGATGAAAAGTAGCGTTCGTGGATTCTGTTGTGACGGTTGCACGGTTCGGACGAGTCCACCGTACGTTTCGCGTGGATGTGCACCTCTTTTTTTTTACTATTTTTTTCGATACGTTACGTGGGATATACGGAACAACGGAGAGGAACCCGGTCGGTTTCGGCGAATTTAAATTTTATCGTGATGATTATTAATGCCGACGCGAGGGCGTAAAAAAAATTGTTCAGCATCGAAATGAAGTTATAGCGGATCGCGGACTTTGAATTTCGGTCAACGATATAATTTTATTGTCGCGGGGAAACGCTCTGGCAAACAATCGGTGCGCTGCGGGGATGGTTTTTATTTCCATGTGATTACTCGAATCAATGAAACCATTCCACCGAGCCGTATCGTTGGGCGAACCGCAAAAGCCTGGATCCTTTGTGCGACAATTCGAATGCATCACCCTTTTCCCCTTTTTCCTCCGTTTTATTATCGTTTCTTTCTATTTTTTTTGTGCGTCATTCCGAACGTATCTTCCCGGTAACGGTGCTTCAGTGAAAACGTTGAAAAACGGCTGGGACGTAAGCGCGCGACACGTCGCACGGCCATTCTTTTTTCAAAACTGACATTTATCGACTCACTCTCGGTTTAAGCATCGTCATTATATTTCACGAGCTTTCCAGCGAAAGCGGGTAGAAGCACCTGCCTTTCCAAAACGCCGTAATCTCTCCACGCTTCTTCCTCTCGCTCTCTTTCGCCGACGGTAAAACAATTTTCCATTTCGGACAAAAGCAGGCGGTTACATTATCCATTCTCTTTGTACTAAATAGATTCCGGGGCTGTATTCTGTCCGCGACTAATATGACGCAAAGTTGAAAGCAAACTATCGAAACAACCGTGTTCCGTATGTTAATAATTCGAACAACTCCCGGATTAAAGGGAGCCAGCCGCGCAACTCTAAACTACTCTCTGTCTCGCTATGCGACGCGATGCTACGCGATGCTACGCGATGCTACGCGATGCTACGCGATGCTACGTGATGCTACGTGATGGTACGTGATGCTATGCCGTGCCATGCCGGACGAAATACAGGAAATACAGGGCATACAGGAAATACAGGAAGCACCGGGAAATTCAGGAAACTTGGAACAGCGTGACGTGCCACGACGAAACCTCGCGCACGGTTTACATTTTATCTGTTATCGTTCCCCTACTCGATGATGATACTTTCGCTGTAACACGGGAGTTGCCGCATCTAGGATAGAGTTTATCCCATGGTGTCTCCCATCAAACTTTTTACTCCTTGTACTTCTTACGAGTCGACGTCCTCGTAATTCTCACCCGTACCTCGTATCCCGTCGACGTTAAAAGGCCAACTTCGTCGACAGTTTCACGCCCGTGAATTTCAATTTGAATTACGGTTGCCCCATCAAATTTTGAACGCGCCCAGCGTTCTACGGGCGCAACGTAATCGAGCGTCGAACATTTCGCGTACGCCGGGCACTTTGCACACGCGAGACGCTCCTGCTACGTCGGAACCAGATATCGGAATCAGCAGCTTGGAGACCCAGCCGCCGTGCGAGCCCAAAAGATCGAGATTTCGAACAACCAAGTAGAAAGGGACGTCTGGCGTGTTTGATTCGACGATTCGTACGACGGGATGGTAAATTTATTCGTCGTGGTTCTCTTCCGTCTCTCGAGCGAAATTGAATCATTACCCCGGTTATGTATATTAAATTCGATATATCGGAGCAGCGATACAATGAAAAATGAATTTCGATACAAACGGTGGATAAAATCGATACCGGCTGAAAAGGGAGCTCACCCTATACCCGGCGCACTTATTAACCTTTTGTTCGTAACAGTCTCATTGTTTTATCACGTATTTATACAGTATTTACGCAGTTAATCTTTCATTGTAACACGTTATCAGCCATGGAATAAATTTAATTACTGCTTTGCGCCGGCATTTCCCGGCTATACGTTGCCAAATTAAACGAGATATAGAAATTTAATTAAATCTAATACCGACCACTGAACAGAACGTATTCCGTTCATCTATTAACGATTCAATTCCGGTTCATACGCCGTTACGTGCATTAACATTTTTCCCTTTCGCATCGACGAACGTGTTAACGAAATTTCTTCGAAGAAGCGTCGCGCGCGCGATCACCTTTATCTCTTATCCTTACGATCGAGCGGACGAATGGTCGGGCAGGAGGGAAGATCGAGGATGAGCCGAGCAAGTTTATGGTGGCGAACGACGTTGGGAGAAGGTTGGCACTCCGGAGGGCGGCCATTATTCCTACGGACGTCGTCCGGAGACCGGAGGCCTCCCGCAGAGTCAATTCAATTCATCAAAGCCGCTGCCAAACGACGACTCTTCGATCAACCAAGCGAAAAGGACCGTCCGAAACGAAAACGACCGGAGATAGAAGAAACATCCACGTAGAAGATAGGAGCGAAAGGAGAAAAAAAAGGCGAGACCGGTCGGATAGTGGTTGGACGTCGCGCGGAGAGACGAGAAAAATAGAGAACTCGACGTGGTCAAGGAGAACGAACCAGCGATAAGTCAGACGTACCGTTACTTTTGTATTTCTTCACCCGGCGCAGCCCGTCCGCTAAACGAATCGTTTCTCTATCGACGCTTCTCATTGTTTCTCATCGACTCTTACGTTTCCTTAACAAAGGACCACGACATAGAATGAATTTTACTTATGAAAACTCCACCGTCGTCCATCCCCACCCCCTCGCTCTGCCGAAACGAGCGAGAAAATTTTTCGCGAGCAAGAACGTGAACGGGAACAAGGAGAATTGGAAACGAAGGAGAGGCTGAGACAAAATATCCGAAATCCGTAGAATAAGAAAGAGACGGATATCTAGATCGGTTTTGTAGTCGGGGTCCGATGGTTCGCTGGTAGATATGAATTCTGCAACGTGTGCCGATTGATCGGCCCGATATCGGATCAGGAATTCTCCTGGTTGTCTCATCGATGAACCCGATTGATATCGACGTCCCGCTATAGATGTGCGGTCCCCGGCATACGGATCTGTGTATGTGCCCGGTGGAAATTTTCGAAAATGGTCGATGGAACACGCGCCGCTATCCGATCCGGGAATGGATATACGTGTTCCTGCAGAGCGGACGGATTACGTGTCCTGCAGATCCGACGAATTCCGACTGATCTTCAGGAAACATCAGGGCTATCCAGCCCCCTCTTTCCCCTCCCTCCCCTTTGCTCTCTAGTCGGTAGCTCGCGATGAAAGCGCCAGATTTCAGGGCGATAACGGTGTAATCTCCACCGACTAGCAATCAGTCTCGATTCGATGCGATTCCGATTGTCTTTCCTGTCGCGAGCAATATACTTTTAGCCTCGTTTATTTCCAGAATGTTAAGCTACGGGTTCTTCGTGGGATGTCACCCTGGTAGAACGGAATATGTATACATACATATACATATAGACGAGCGGGGAACAGAAGGAAAAGAAAAGGAATCGAAAAAGCTTGGGTGTCTCTGTCGCAAAAGATTACGTGGCTGTCGAGTCGAAGGATTACAGGTCATCCGTGGAAAGTATCAGGGAGTGGTTGAATCGAGAACTTGGACGGACAAGAAATTCGTCGGTGGATCGACTCTCGGAGTAATCGACTAGCTGGCTCGAATTCTATTCCGCTCCGTTTAAAAAGTGAGCCGTACCTGTTTGCCCTTGGCTCGCATTTCTCGTTAATTACGACAAATCGTAGCGCTTGCTCGTTCCTCCGTGGCCTTTCATTAATCGTCGCAACATTTTCGACAATCCCCCGTCAGGGCTTAACGAGCTCGCGATTATTTTCATTAACCGTCACAGCGAATTTCTAACTATAAACACGTTGCGGTGGTAGATTATAAATGTACGTTTGCGCGGGTAGTTTCATGGGCGGTGCCGCGCTTCGTTATCCACGGCGATGCGTGGTTTCATTACGGCCATTACTTTTCTCATGGAGAACGACGGCCGGAGTGTTTGCTGGGAATTTCATGCTCGTCACGGGCCATCAGTCATTCCGTTAGCTGGAAATGGATATGCGTGAAAACAGCGAAACTCTTGGAGCCATCCGGGAACGCGTGGAATTAGTCTCTTCGCGGTTTGCGCCAGCCATGCGGGGGCCGCCCGGACGAAAAGTTTTCCGGATTCCGGAGTTTCGAATTCTCCGCTAAAATGTTTCGTAACGGCGTTCCAGTTGCTCGCCACACGGCGATCCCCGGGTCGGTCGTCAAACGGGACAGGTCGGAAAATATTATTCGTTGGTCGAAACGAGACTACGTCGTTCCACGGTACGTCCGGGACGGAAGGGGTCGGTAATGTTCCTGGGTCGGTGAAGTTGACAGGGTCGGAATTTAGTAATCGGGTGCGATCGGGGTTAACGGCGAAGCTTAACGATTCAAGGAACGTGAAATTTCCTTCGGCGGTATTTCTCAGGTATCGAACTGTCGAATAGAAGTGCGGGGGAGTGGCATCCGAATCGTAGCCATTTAGCTGGCCGAGTAATGGCACTCGATAATGGCTTTTCGGCGTGTACAAAGACAACCACCAGATTTACCGTTTTTCCGCAAATAGTCCGGACAGTTGAACCGCGACTTTCGCCATATTTTTTCCCCCTCTCGAACGAACCCCACGCTCCGGGGAGTACGTACGAAAGTACTTCGGTGCGAGCGAGCAAAAAACAAACGTCACGTAATTCTATGTATGTATTTCGAGACGCGCTAACAAACGGGACAACGTGCGAAAGAGATACCGTGCCTCGATAATTTCCCATCGCTATTGTCGGCAGAATTCGTGAGCAAATACGAAGCAACAGGAATCGTTGCCAGCGAACGATAACCAATTTGAATGCGACAATGGTAAGCGGCGATATTGCTCAGCCCGTACAGGGATCAACGTAGGTACAATTCTATATGTATAGTCGCGTTTCGGGATTACGATTGCAGAGTTAATTTTCCCGGTGATAACGGACCTACGTTTCGCGCCACTGATAGTCATTTCATGAGAAACGGGACATAACCGTTGCTTGGATAACCAACCGGTAGTTATTACGTACGGCAATGCTGCGGTGATCTTAGTCGCGATACACGAATATACACAAATACGTTGTATTGGCGTATACAATTTTTACTCCCTCCTATCGACACTATTAGTCTATCGATCGTACGTGACTGGACGGTAAACGTAATGAGAATTCAAATTACAGGGATCTCGTTAAGTTTCTTTCTCTCCCCGGTTGATAATCCATAGCGTATCTTGGATGCAGCTGCATCGCCATTGTAAATCATCGAAATTCGTAGGCTCCGGCGGATTGGTCAGCGAACCGCAATATCGATATCGCAAAACGGAGGTCCGTTCGAGGTTAGACCACAAAATTAGGTAGGTTCCGGTGGGTTAGATTCGAGAGGCATCGCTTATGGGATGGTCGTTAATTAATCACGATTGACAATCCGGTCGAATAAGCACGTCGAGATACTTGGCGGAGTGATTCGATAGACGTGTACACGCGATCCGTCGACGAACTACGTCTTCGACGGTACGTGCTTCATCATCGTGTTCGTTGCTCGTTAGACAGATTTCATAGCCGCGGGATTACGATGTCAAGTCGAGGACAGTCACGTCTGTCAGTCGTTCGTGCTTTCGCGCGTAAGTCAAGGGTCACGCTTTCTTTTGATTTCAATGATCAAAGTCCGCGGCGATATTTGCCGACGCTCGAGACGCGGCATTTCAAAGCGTAACAAGGAAAATGTTCAACGAGAGAAAATGAAGTTATCGCTTCGAAAGATACTTAAGGGACGACGGCGTCTGACGGCCGGAGGTTTCATCCGAAAGGTGTACGACTTCGGCGAGACTCCTCGAGATCGTATCGAAGCTTGAAAGGCTGCCCCGCTGTTCTTATTACTTGTAAAGTAGTATATCGGATGTCTCGTAAAAACCCCGTAAAGTTACTTTGCGACGGGCAAACTTCCGAGAGGGTTGCCCCGCCTGTCTACTAGTTGTTCCTTGTACGAGGAGGTATTAAAGAGGGCCGGGTTATGCTTTTCTTACGCGATTCGTTAACGTTCGAGAGATTTATCAAAGCTTCTTCCGGTATTCAAATTCTCGGCCCTGAATAATATCCCATGGCAACACTTGCGAGAGCGTAACTTTTTAATCCGCGACCGGCGTCTACTTTTTGTTTTTCTCATCGATCAATTAACGCGAAGCAACGTTCGTCGGGCTCCGTTGTAGAAAATCAGTGGACAGCGGAGAAGTGGAAAGGTCGGGTGACTAAAAAAAAAAAAAGTATAAAAAAAAAGTGTGGAAAGATGGAATTCAGTGAACGCGCGAGGGGACGAGGCGAGCGCCGAAAACACGTCGAGTAAATAATTCGATCAACGTCAAAGCAGCATCGGCCGTTTCGCTTTGCGGCTGGCTAGCGGGCCTGGCCCCCTCGTTTTCTACGATGAAAGTGGAAGGTAGAGGTGGCTCGAGGTTACCGGAGCTCGGTGGACCGTAGAAATATCGACGCGTCGAAATTTCAAGGCGTGGAAATTTCAGGGGGGATAGGCATTTCCGAGTGGAAAACATTTTCGACAGTGGAGATACTTGTCGCACGGCAATATCGGCACGTAGAAATTTTAATCTATGATGAAAGTGGACGGCCGAGGGTTGGCCAGAGATTGCTGGCCGAGGGGTGGCGAACATTGTCCGTGGACGACGTCAAGCTCTCGTATCGGTATCGATCGTACGGGGAGCCATAAAAGCACCCGTAAACTCGTAAAGTCACGGAGGAACGGATGAAAAACTGCAGCCTCTGTTTCTCGTTGTTACCAACCATAAACGAAGCCATCGTACGATGGCTGTCACTCGTGCTCCATTCGCAAATTCGTTATCTTTTGCGAGTCTCTCAAATTTACTGTAAACCAGAAAATCCTAGATCATAGATCCCAGACCCTTCCACCGTGGTCGAGTCGTTCTCACGGAAAACGGTGGGGAAAACGCAAAAACCTCGGAATCTCTTGGCAAAAGGAAATTTGTGATTGAGAAAACCTGGAGCCACGGAGTAGGTGAATTTTAAGTAGGAACGATAGCACAACCTGCCGACTCGGAAAGAATAACGCGAGACACGGGACGAGCTGCGTGCCGGTGGATCGAAACTCGGGAGCTACAAATAAACTGTTCGTAAATATTCATAGGACTTTCCTCGGAATTCGCTGTGGTTTTCCGCCGGAGAATGTAGTCTCCCCGCAGTAATTAAGGCAATTAACATGCGAGCCAGCAAGAAACCGCGAGGAACCTGGTCTGGCTGACTATGTATAGGTATAGACTCCTTCGGTTTCGGAACGATCTTTCGGTCTTGCAATTAAACGACAAACCACTCGGCAGGTTTTTCGAAATTTATCGGTAACGTCGGGCCATTAGGCGAAAAACCGTTTGCTCGTACAGTACGGACGAAATAAATTACCAGCCTGATTCGTTTAATACATTATTCTCCGTTGATTATCCCGCGTCGACGTCTCTGTTGTTTGGCCGTGGAAAAGTCGCGAGTCGAGGAGCGAGCGAAACGGTGACGATTGAAATGGAACTGTCGCTCGTAAAACAATTCGACGGGAATGAAATCGTCCTCCGGTAGTCGGCATTCTGATTCACGTGGCACCTATCAAAATGTTCGGAATGTAAAGACACGGACCGTGGGAACGCGGCACTCGTATCGCGAGCAACGGAAACGTAGGACGGGGAGTTAGGGGCCCGTATAAAATCTAAATAGTCCGTCGTAAAACGAGAAACACGTCGTTCTTATTTCCCCACCGGATAGAAATTCTCCTCCTTCCCTTCTCCCTTTCGTCCCACGATAAATTCCAACCTTCTACTCGCGCTATCTTCTTCCCTCCCTTTCTTCTTGTCACTCTACCGACGCGCGTAATGCTTCTGCCTTTTAACGACTGTCGATATTCGAGATCGCTCGAACGAACCGAAGCGGGGTTTCTTGATTCGAAAGTCTCGGAACGACCGCGGTAAATTCTTAGACAAAAGGTAGCCGGGTTTCTCGCAGACCGGGGAACTCGTTCTCCCGCGACTCGCTCGATCTCGAAATGTCGATCCATCGATTTGGATTTCGCCCGTGGAAGAATATCGGTGGAATGAAAAATTTCTAGTCTCGCGCCGAGTCTAGTCGGTCGCGTAACGTTCCGTCGAGCTGCCAGGGAAATTTTTGCGAGCACGGTATCTCCGTAGGTCTGGGTATTTTTTTCGCTCCTTTTGTTTCAACGTTCCCGACGGTTCGCCTCGTTTCAGGTTTACACGCACCGTACGATTTAAGCTTTTCGAACGGAACAATCGGCCAGAAAACTGATTCGCGCCCTTTCAAGTCGGACAATTACCGTTCGTTATATGTCCGTATAATACTTCATAGTGGATTCCGGCAGACGAATCGCGTCGGTTAAATGGTCTTTTGCGGGTGCCGCGCGGTTTTCCGTTCATCCGTTTTCATTTGTCGTTGCAACAGGCGAAACACCGAATCGAACTACAAAAGGACGAGAATGGTTTGTTGCCTCTTTCGCGGCACTCTGGCATTCGATGCACCCGACGTTTATGTTTGTTTTCACGCGACATGCCCTCGGCTGAATCAAAATTTACAGCCCCCGTCTATTTTTCTGCCCGACGTATCGCGTACCCCGGTCGGTTTAATTAAACTCGACAATTTCTACGATCGTCGGCCCGGTGTTATCTTGAAATTTTCATCTTTCCCGGGCGTTCATTTTCGATCTCCCGTTACCCGCTCTTACCTAGTGTGTACTGCGGATCTCCGATACCGCATGGAAGCACCAAGGGGGAGTAGAAACGGGTGGAGGAGGGTGGTGGTGGCTCCTTGTAGCCCGTTTCCTCATTCATCACCGCCGGTTGCGGATGCGTGTTCGGGATAACTCACTCACGTACGAACAAACACCAGCCGGTATGCATATGCATGGAAATACGCGGACGCGTGTATACCCGTTACACGGTGCTTGCCTCCTAACGTTTATTAACGTGTTACCAGGATATATACACGTTACATACCGGCCGACTTACGTTCCCGGATATATTGCGAAAGATACGCGATACTCACTTTGCCACTGGAACGCCGATCTTTCGATAAACGGATCGTCAGCGGTATTCGACCTACGCCGTGGAAAGAAAATAACGACGCGACAGGGCTGAGAGAATCTTTAAAAGATGCACAAATAACCGGGAGTCGCACGCGATACAGAATGTATCTTTAGAAGCCAGGGTGGCGCAACCGGAGTCGTCTCGTTTCTACACTGGCAGAGAAAGAGATCGACGTTTCATTATGATTCTCTGTAGAGGAGAAAATTAGCGAAGCACGGAGATATCTCAGCACTCGCGACGAGCATCTTCAATTTTTCCTCGGGCCTTTTGTATCGTTTGTCGTCATTTGTCGACGTTCGTTGTGCTTATAATAAGCACCTCGGTGCACGCGAAAGACGAACGCCGTTCTGTATACGGAGTTATTCGTTACCGGTAACCATCGCGTCCAATTTAGCAGCAATACCAGCCGGCATTCCGACACGTAAGTCACCGAGACAGAACTAACGACCGGATGGGCTGTGCCACCTTTCCCCTACCTTTTCTCACCTTTGCCCACCTTTGCCCACCTTTGCCCACCTTTGCCCATCTTTACCCAGAGAAAATGCCACCTTTCGTTCCCGCCATCCCCCCTTCTTCCCTCGCGATCCCCTTCTCTCTTTCCCGCGCCACCCCTTTTCATCTCGTTACGTTCATCTCGTCTCTCGCGACTACCGTGCTCCTGGAACTTTATTAAATATTAAAAGGGAATCTACAATGGCTCTCTTTTCCTCCTCTCGCCTTCTTCTCGCGGCGGTAAACTTCTTTCGTTCGTTTCTCGTTTCTCTAAAAGTCGTCGAGTCAGCATGCCTCGGAAGACGACGCACTCGTGCTTAACAATTTTCGACGCGGAGTCGTGCCGATTCTCTCTGTAGTTTCTTCGTTCGAGTGACCCGTGACGAAAGAATTTAACGCGGAATAATTCGCGCGTTTCCACGAGCGATCGTTTAAGGGACTGAAAGAACGTTTCACCTTTCGTTAGGCAGTCGAACACACGTGTGCTCGTTCGACGTGTTAATCGTAAAAGCATTACGAGACAATGAACCTGTTGTCGCTGGTTTGATAATCACGCGTGTTCCGGAAAAAAATCAGACGTTTAATTTCATTGACGCGAACCAATCGAATCCCGGGCAGGTTTAAACGAATTTAATTCAATTTGTTTATGTCAATCCGCTGCCGAGGACAGGGGTAGTCGATAAACCTTGTACAGAGTACGTTTAATTCGCGGACGGATTAATAGCCGACGTTACATAGATTCGAGTTTGCTGTGAAATCCGCGGAAGGTAAATTTTGCAGAAAGTCAAGCACCGAAGTGCCTCGCGGCACCGACAAAGATAACGTGAAGAAGAAAACAAACGTGTGTCGTTAAACAACGTAGCTCAAGACGTCGCTGACGAACCGACGTCGTCGTCGTCGTCGTCGTCGTCGTCGTCGTTGCCAAGAAATTGAACGCACCCGCGTCTCGGTCGGAGCTTTCACTACGAATATATTATTGTTTGCCCTTCGGCCGTTTGTCCGCCGCTATTGATTTCTTGTCCGGTGATATTTGGTAGTTCGACATATTGTCGTCAACAAGAAATGAAAAAAATATATATATATGTATATTCCGCGTGTGGCCCGGGGAAGAAAAATCGGAACGCGGAGCGTGATAAACGTGATTGATGAGTGGCGGTAGCGATCAGTTTGAATTTCGGCGCAATATTTTCGCGGAAAACTCGTCGTGTCACCGTTATTGCCATCGCAAGCCAGCTATCGCGCTGGATTTACCGAATTTGCATTTATGATCTCCCAATTAGCGATTTTCGGTAACGGGATGGACCGACCCCGCCTCCTCTCCTCCACCCCCCGAAATATGCCACACACTGCAGAAACGATTTTACCGGGTCGTTACGTTTCAATGCATAAATGAGAGGTTGTCCATTAAACCGGATGCGTGGTCTTTTTCCATTCCGTTCGCATCGGATGCACGCCAACGAGTACACCACCGTTAATTGCCGATCTACTCGCCGTTATTAATGTCCACGTTACTTACTCAACGTCGAAGGATGTCGACGTAACGAATTTAAATCGTACACCGTGACACTGGCGAGTACCTTTCGGCAAGCGAACGTTAACAACCAACGTGGCTTTGCATCGAATCGAGCTTCTGTCGTTTCGAGTGGACACCAGAAAAGAACACGTTGACTTTTCATTAAAATGTTTCCATTCTACGGACAGATTGTCATTCCCGTACGTCGGTGATCTTGAACGAAAGAAACTCGAAAAGCCGAAACATCGACGGTTACGAGTAAAATAAAAGAAGAAATTAACGATGAGATTTCATTACGAGTTCTAATTTTGGCAGATGTGGTTGTTTCCTCCCGACTTCCATAGGCCACGATGTACTTTCAACATCGTTCGCCTAACCATGCGACATAACCGTTGCGGATAATGTCAGGTGCAAGCGGAGAAGTCCCAGTTTCCACCAAACTGTCCGGCGTTCTAAACGATCGAATCTGTAGAGGCAACGCGATCTCTTTCCGCGCGAATTCCCGCAGCTGGAAATTTTTACGCGCCAGTGTCCTTTTGCGCTCGGCAGCAAAGTTCGAAACGGTTGAAACAACGAGCACAGATTTTTCGGAGACTCGAACAGGTGTATCCCCGACGGTTCTGCCGTTTCCCGTGGAAAAGCCAGAGGTCGACGTTATAATCGAAAAAGCGTAAAGCGTTGCTCGTTCGTCTGTAAAATTGCGGTTCGGCAAGCGAGTGAGTTTTCCCGTGAGACCGCGACGCCGACTTACCAGCTGGAAAACCTTTCCTTTTTTTTCGGAAACGAGGCAGCTCTTCCGCCTCGGTTTACGATCTACCGCGATTTCCGTCCGTGCTCGTCGATACACCGAATTTCCTGAGCGTCTGGAGCGCTCTCCCCGGTGACACCTTTATTCTCAATAAATCGCACGGGGTATACATACACGTGAAAATAGTATCGCTTAAACAACTGCGAAAGTTAGAGCGAGCGACCTGGAAAAGGTAACGGTCGAAATGTTCGCGAACGCTGTTACGGAAATACGCTGGGATTCGCGGGATAAAATGTAACGTTGTCGCCGGCAGACTACAAACCCGCGGAAAATCAATCGTTACGAAACGGATGTCGATAATACTTTGGTAGCAACGCGTCCCAGACTTTTCCGGAGTCCGCTTATGGCTGATATTTACGATCTGGAACGTTCGCGTTATTATTATCGTCGTCTCTAATAATTATTCGACACGGCAGCTAATACATCATCGTTTTGAATTAAGCTCCGCTTAAATATACCGTCCGTCACGTGGACCCGATTTACCGTTTGTAACGAGCACGGGCTTAAATGCTACTTTCAAATTTTAATCCCCCCCGTGTATAACAACGTTTTCGATCCGATTTTGAATCGGAAAAGGGAACCGATGGATATTTTAGCGAATACCGCGCGGCTAGCTCCGACACACGGACATTCGCGTTTGTACGGGGGCGAGCGATTAATTCGTCGGTCGACGAATAGATTGCGGTTGGAAAATTCAGAAAAAAGTACGCAGCTAAAAAAAATTATGTTTCTTGCAACGTTCGATCGCCGCGGGCGAAAATATACAGACGCGGCTCTATAATATGTCTAGCGGTTGAAACGCGGTTACGAGACGTGGGGGGTAAAAATAACAGGAACGGTGGAATGTCACGAGAACAAATTTCGAGCAATCAACGATATATCCGCGACCGGCAACAAAACACAGTCATTGTTTATACCACAAAGGTTTCTAGGCTATCATACGCGAGTATGCCACGGAATGAAATTTGAAATAACAAAGGGGAGAAAGGCAATTAACGCACTCGCGGCGATTCGAGCTATCGATGGCTCGTTTATTTTTTTTTCCTCTCTACGCTCCATACGTTTATTGTAAGTATTCGTTCATAGCCGTCGCGCTGATTGATCGAACTTTCGTTCCATTTTCAACTCCAAACCCTTCTATTGGATAGTTACGCGCGATCCCACCACTTTATGAATGTTGTAAAATTTTTAAATTCAACCCCACGTCCCGTAGGTACGTTGTTTCTATGAGAAATTTTCCACGGGATACGATGTTACAGGTTTTCGAATCAATTGTCTGAAACATCGTCTAGATTCCAACCAACAAATTTCATCGTGTGTCACTGTTTCGCAGCAAGCGTGTACAATTTTCCAAACACCACCCGGGAAACTTGGCCATCGTATTCCGCGTGTCTGCGTGTCTGCGTGTCTGCGTGTCCGGCGGATCGCGTTTGCTTGCCGACACGGTTTATATTAGCGCGGCTAACAACAAACTGGCAAGGGAAACTCTAACAAGCATGGGTGTGTCGACCGATGAACGGAGCATTCACATACACCGAACATCGTGCATATTGTATTCTTGGAGAACAACGATCCCCGGGTAGAAACGCGACGCAGAAACGACCGGGGAAACGTCCAAGGGAAATCGTTTGTTTGAACGATACACAAAGTGTGTACGACGGGAGGGGGTTCGTAATAAACCGGAAGTTGCGACCCGTCCAAGTCGGCGTAGCCAATCAAACTTGGACGACGTCGTTAGACAGGTTTCAACGAGCGTCCGTCGACGGTACTATAATCTGGTAACGAGCAACGGGCCTTTTCGTTCGAGCAGACATGGAAATTCCTTATCGGACAATTTCCACCCTTTTAAATCGATATTACGATTACTCGCAGATTAGACCAACGATAAATATCGGTGATTCGGTTCTTTGAGAAGGAAGAATTAGTTGCAGGAATCGGACCGCGATAGAAACGCAGAGTCAACAGGGGGAGGGAACGTATGGAACTCGGTTGTCGTATTGGATTCTACTTGTAGAGTTGTCGCGGAATAAGCGTGCCTCGACACGCCGCTCGTCGATTAATCGGCTTCCCCTCCAGTCTGGAAACTAATCTGATTACACCGCGTATACGCCGCGTTTAATATCCTATTCGGGGGATCGCGATTCAATCGTTATCCGTGCTCGCCGGTTTCTCCCCCTGCACCATTCTCGAACAGTATCGTCCATTTTCGTCGATCGAACCGGGCCCCGGGTTTTTTCTGTTGCTCGCGAAACTTCGCGGGATAATTAAGTCGACTGCAGCAGTCGAGCAAACGGTAGTAGACGGCTGGCACGGTAATTAACGAGCTTCTATTATGATAATAGATTTAGTACGGTCGCGCAATAAGGTCATCGATTACCGATCGCTTCCATTCCGCCGATGCACTTTAGAGTGCTAATTTCAGATCGTTCTGTGTTACGCGTAACAATGTTTCCCGGAACACGCGAACCTCTTAATTGCCCCTTCCTTCTCGTCCGACTCGACGTACCGTGCCCGAGGGAATCCCGGGTTCTTTGACCAGTCGGATGCAATATTCTCCCTAACCGGCGAGTTTCAAAATTCGATCTATCCGCCCCCGTCGTCGTTCGAGACATCGATTCCGACGTTTGTATCGTTCGCGCGGAAAACGACGGACACTGAGCGACTCAATTTTCCGATCAAAATCTATCTGGACGACGTTCCGAACGAAACAACGCGTACGATTAAAGTATCGCCCGAGTAGCTATGCAAGCATACGACCGTGCGGTTGTAATCGCTTTCGGGTGTTAGCCACACGCCGCGATAAATAACCGGCGAAAACCGAGGGCGCGCACGTTTATCGCGGGCAGTGATTTGTGGAACGGGTTGGCCAGGGTTACGCGGCAAACATGCCTTTCCTTTCTATGTCTTGCGAAACTCGCTGCTTACAGTACACAAGTCCAACGAAAACAAAAGTCACCTCGATACCATTTTCCAAAGAGACAACGACGATTTCTTCTTCATCGACTAACGAATAGATTCTGTTCAACACTTACCAGACGTTTCGCGTCCTCCGTGACAGTCTGGTTTTTTGTTTCTTCTTCTCTTTTTTTAATTCGCTCGATCGCAAGGGCTTCCAGGGCTTCGTCCTCTCGCAGCCATCCCTCGTCCGACACACACACACACACGCGTAGTGGTACGTTCACTCCGACGGTATGCACGCGTATCATAGTACGAATTCAAGGCTGCCGATGTGGTGGATTTTCGATGTACACACGTGCACGAATACGCTGGAATACGGCACGGTCCGGTAATGGGAGGTAGGAAATAGCTTTCCGGCAAATGAACACGCGCTATGCCCTGCATTCCGCTCGGGACGACAGTTCTCGTGCGACTGAACAGATCGTTAACCATGTGACACGATGCCATTGACCCATTCCCATTCCTATTCCCATTACGTCTTTCTCCTTGGTATCCCGTATCGCCCCCCCCCCACCCTTTTTCTCATTTTCAGCCGGCCGTCACCCGAAACTTTCTACCTGGAACCCGGCACCTTTTGTTCGTAGGAATAATATTTTCCTCGTTTGCCGCGGGACCTTTACGATCCCCTCTCTGTCCCGACCTTGACGACCTTTAAACTCGCAGGTCCGTGAATCAATTTGTTGGCGAAGTTCGCGGATAATTGATGAAGATTTCTTTTTCGGTATCGATCGCGTACGCGATCCAACGGGGATCCGAATCGAACGGAGAACCGAATCGAAGTGACACGCGTAGATCCGGTTAAATAGCTACACAGGTCTGGGGCGAATGACGCGATCGGTCAGGATTAATTCCGATTCGGTTGCGGGGCCCCAGGGAAAATCCGTTTCCTTTTTATCCGTGGTTTCGTAGTATCGTTATCAGGCTGTGTTTATCGTTTCGGCGTGTGTAGCGCGTGTAACGTGTGTACCGTGTGTAGAGCGAGTGGAACAAGAGAGCGGGCACCGGTGCGACCCGTGTCTGATGAAGCACGTATCGTTACCACTGACAGCTCGAGCCTGACGTTGATAGATACATCTCTGTATCGTTACCTACGGTAAACTGTACAGTTATGGGCCACTTTATAACAATAATGGCCGGCCATTTTCCCGATGAAATGCTCGATTTTACAAGAAAAGCCGGGATTACGCGAAAATATCGTAAACGATTTAAACGACGACTCTTTCATTTTCAGCGGGGAAAATGCTTGAGTAACCCGGGCTAGAACTGTGTATACGAGTCGCTTCTCTCGTTGTAGATAATCTAGGAAAAAGCGTAACGGATAAAATGACCAGCTGTCTGAAATTTCTTTAGAATTATTATCCAGCTTCCCCAGCCGGTATCCGCCATTAACTTTTCGCCGTAGCATGCACGTGTATTTAATGGAAGGTATTTGAATTTTACTCTAGATTCTTATTAGCCGGCAGCTGCGGTACCGCGGCCACCGGTTTCCCCTGTCCGAATTCGTTCTTGGATTGCCCCTGAAATCGATCCATCGATTGCAACGAATTTCGAGTAGTATTTAATGTTATCACAGCGTACAGGACCAAGCCGAGTGTTCTGCGGAGATTTCTCCCACCGAAATCGGAACGGGACGCGATTACTCGTCGGACTAATGCCAAATTCCCCGCATATATACCGGAAACGAGGATAATAGCGGATGCATCGAGTGGGCCGATCAGACACACAGTCGTAAATAAACGGATAACGATAGCACGTATCTCTGTATATCCGTTCAGCAGACGTTTCTGGCTTACGTTGTAGGTGTAGGCAAACGTAAACGTTGGACGACAGATTGGCTGGCACATAATTTCGTGGTAAGGCTTCATATATGCGTAATGCAACGGCTCTATGTACACGCGTATACACGTGTCATTGAAATTAACTCCGGATCATTCGATGCTATTCGATACCGTTCCGCTCGTATTACCATGTCTGAAATCGACGGGTTATCGAATCCTTGGTAAGATAATTGATATCGCTAGAGGACATCGTACGCGAGTGCATGTATACGTGCGGAATAACCGACGGGAAATCGATAGGGATTCATATTTTATTTCTAATACATTTTAGAAAAAAATTCCATACGATACCTTTCTTTACGATTACCCGCTTGATCTTTACGAGCACTCGCTTCGACGGTTAATTCCATACGGGGCCGTGTGCATCGTTTAAAACAGCGAGAAGGGAATTCTAATCTCACCTCGGTGCTGGTATGTCAGAGGATAATGACGCCGATAATATTTTCTTCGTCGTTACGGTACTACCTTTTGCTTTTAAGAAGAAAGTAGGTTCGCGCATAAAACAAAGATCCATCGTATGCCCTGCACTTCTAATTTATACACGATAGCAACATTCCGTCGCGGGGATGATTAATCGTCGTTGCGAAGAAAAATGGCGCAGATTTTGACGCGGTGGAAAACTTTCGCACACTGTTACGCCGTCCACTCTTTGGCATGCTTTCGATTACATCCACCTTCGCCGAACTTTTACGTTCTGCCTTTCATCGTGAGTATCGGCATTCCTGCGCGATGGAAAAACTCCAAGTAAGGACGTTCTTTCGAGAACGTCCTAGTTTAAGCGACGCTTAACGTCGCGATGAGGCGTTCGCCAATCGAAGAAGAATAAGGGTGGACAGACGGCAAGAATAGGACTTTTCTTTAAACACGTCAAACACTTCGGAGGGCTCGTTGACCGAGTTGCATCGCGTAGAAAGTCGTTATTCGAAAGGTATACGAATGAAATTCCAATCGCGCAACGGCGGTAGGTTCTCTTTGTCCCGGAGGGAATCCGGCCCGTTGCCGCGTACCCGCGAATTTATCGAAATAATCGAATTTCTTCTCTTATGGATCGTGGTACACGAGCGGGAGGTGAAAGAGGGGGAAAGAGAGAAAAGAGGGGGAAGTGGTGGAAGGGGAGAAGTCCGGGGTATCGGGGAAAAATATTTGTTTGTCCAAATAAATATTTCCGAGATACGTACGCGAACATAGATATGCATTTTAGTATCGCGTTTTAGTATTTCTCTGCCAAAGCCCCCTACGATTATTTATTCTCTTTAGCCACGAAATGTTTGGTATTATCGAATTCTTCTCTTGGTTGTGCGCCGCTGCGCTTCCGGTCGTATTATTCGATCTATTCCGATATACAGTACATGTATACATATGTGTGTTTCAAGTATCGCGGGAAAGATAAATTGCATTCCCTTCCGAAGAATTACCATTTTCCTTTAGCATCGATACATACGAGTTTCCGTGTACTCACAGTGCACTTTCAGTTTCCAGCGTTCCTCGATGCCAGCTTCCGGCAGTTTCGGGTTGGTCGCGCGGCACACCAGAAACTTTCCCTCGTCGTCGGCCGACGGCGTCCATTGCAGCACGCTGACGCTCGTCCCGTCCTCCTGAAACTATTTCGAAATACCTCTGTCAACACGCGTGCATACTTTGCATTCGTCGATCGCCATCCGAAGAACCCGGAATGGATCGGGCGCATTCTATCGCGGGAGTTGCGCGCGGCGAGTTCGGAGGTCGCCGCTTTAAACGACACGCGAGCGAGCGAACGAACGAACAAACGAAGGTGGTTTGACTTTCATGAGAATCGAATATACATATATTCATCGACGCGATCGATATCAATTTCTGTATGATCAGCATGCGATTAAATCGCGCAGGAAATTAGCCAGCCGGGAACCCATGGAAAAGCGTCCGGGGCAATTAAGCGCCCGGAAATAAGTTGATGGAATGGAAATTCTAGAATTGTAGTGAATTTCACGACTGAAACGCAGACCGCCGTCGTCGACACCGACGTCGCCGCTGCCGCGTCCAACATTTCCATGACAATCGGACGTCGCTCGCGGGAACCTCGCGCCATGCTAATTCTTTCTCCTTTTACGTTTTCCGTCCGGTCTTCGTCTCTGCGTTGTCTTTACCTCGGCTTTTTAAACCTCGGCGAACCCGAGTTTATTCCGTACCCGAGTGAATCTCGCGTTTACGTTTAACAAACGTCGGAAAGTCGAGCCAGAGAGGCGAGGCCAGAGATAAAAAGACGTCGCAACGATGGGAACGGATGACCCGACGTTTTTTTCCCCGAAAATGTACACGTCGGGAGCGACATCGCGCTGGAAAATCCGCATTCGAATTTTCGGCTGGGTATCGCGATGCTTTCTTTAAGCCACGAGTTCGGGGGGAAGGGGGGATATAAATGTGTCCGTGTAGTGGTATACACCAGCCACGGTAAAGTCCGGAACGCGTGATATCGGTCGCGAGCGACGAAAAAACCGGCTGAATCTCAATTTCAAATGTCGCATCGACGACCAAGATACGAGGCTGCGTTTCGGCTCAACCGGTCGAGGTCGACTGCCGTATCGAACAAAAACGAGATACACGACGTCGCGACGCGAGGAATTTCAAATCCCCTCGAAAACGAGCCGAAACGTTACGTTTCGCGACAGCCTCCTCCGTTCGCTACGCACCGTACGAATCGTGCGAATATTATCCGCGAAAGGACGAGAAAGAGAAATTTATGTGACGTAAAGAGAAAAGATATAGGGGATAAAAGATAAGTTTTAGTGACTCGACGCTTATTCTTCGAAACTGGCCTAACGCAACGTTGCTCCATCGAATTTATCGGGTCGACTATATCGAAATTTCCGTCGTCGTTATTCACGTAGATTTTGGGGAACGAAAAATTCGAGCCTGTTCTATTTGCCTCTCTCTCCCTCTCTGTTTGTTCTATGTGTTTCTGTCTGCCTCTATCGGCAAAACAATAGTAAAAGGACGAGTAGAGCATGGAAAAAGAACGCGCTAGTTGCGCGGACACGGTTCCGCGAAATTAAAATCAAATCCCCGGACGTATCTCCGCGGCGGCTACGTATCTGGAATTTCAAAAACTTTGCCGTTGAAAATTCCTGATTTTCTAGCTCTCTGGCTGTTCTATCCGCTCCCCCTCCCCCTCTCTCTCTCTCTCTCTCTCTCGCTCTCGTTTTGTACGGTAGGAGTGAAAATTTGGAAATTCTGGCTTCGGGTATCGCGTCACTAGAATTCAGTTAACGGAACAATAGTCGGATTCAGTTTATTTTCACGCGCTGCGATAACGCGACACGCAATACGTATGAATGTTCCCGTCGCCAGGAAAAAGGCCGTCGAAACGACTCTTTCGATTTCGAAAGCGTAAAACAAATCCCGTCGGGCGATATATTTCTCCACGCGGTCGTTCGTCACGCGGAATATCGGTGTTGCGGTTTGCGTCGAGTGCCCGACCACTTCTGTCGTTAAAGAGGGCCCCGGTTGCCTTTAAAACTCGACGAATTCCAGCGGTCGAAGTCGAAGTTGGCCGTGCCAGAGCAGTTGCGCAGTTGCGCAGCAAGAGATAGCCGGTTTTAACCGGGGAAGCAAAGTGGAAACCAGACGCAATTTATGTACCGGTCGGCCTCGTTTCCACACGGCGGGGATTAACTTCTTCTTGCCGTCCTGACGGAACCTCTGCGAGAGGGATGAACGACGAGGGATCAAGTATAACGAAAAGCCGAGAGGATCCTCGGTACACAATCTCACACACGGACTATTTCTAACGCTCCCGTGTCCTCGACGGATTTTTTTTCCTGGGGGTTTTTTATTTGTTGCCGATCCGCATACAGGTACGCAAACGTCACGACCACGTGTGAAACGCGGTATCGTTTTTGTAGATAGTCGACCGTTGATTAGTTGATAAATTGCCTTCTCTGTCGAATAGTCGCGGCTGATTTTCGTTTTCCGTTTAGCCCGACACGTATCGCCTCGTACTACTGCGTTACGTAGTAATTCGTCCGTCATTTCCGTAATTTTTGAGCTATTAACATGATCGAGGACGTTTTGGATACGCAATTCAAAGCCGAATAAGACCGTGAAAGATTCAGGTCGATATCTAAATATTTGTGGAAATGACGAAGGAATTACGAAAATCGTGAAAAATCGTCATTTTCAACCAGTTTTTTGATCGGCATTCGGTCAATTTTAAAGATAGCGATCTGAAACTGGTACCATTGTTTTAGTTAGGAAATTCTACGCCAGATCAACATATAATAGTTGTACTTTTCGAAAATTTAATTTTTCGCAAAAATCTGAAGGGGGTAGGTCAGGATTTTTTGCGATTTTCGTAAATCACTCGCCATTTCCGTAATTTTTGAGCTATTAAAATGATCCTGGGCGTTTTGGACGCGGAATCCGAAGCCGAATAAGCCAGTGAAAGAATCATTATGATATCTCAAAAATTGTGGAAATGCCGAACGAATAACGAAAATCGCAAAAAATCCTGACCTACCCCCTTCAGATTTTTGCGAAAAATTAAATTTTCGAAAAGTACAACTATTATACATTGATCTGCCGTAGAATTTCCTAACTAAAACAATGGTACAAGTTTCAGACCGCTATCTCAAAAATTGAGCGAATGCCGAACGAAAAACTGCTTCAGATTGATGAATTTTCGCGATTTTCGTAATTCATTCGTCATTTCTGTAATCTTTGAGCTATTCAAATGATCCAAGACGTTTTGGACGCGGAATCGGAAGCCGAATAAGACGGTGAAAGATTCAGGTCGATATCTAGAAATTTGTGGAAATGACGAAAGAATTACGAAAATCGCGAAAATTCATCAATCTGAAGCAGTTTTTCGTTCGGCATTCGCTCAATTTTTGAGATAGCGGTCTGAAACTTGTACCATTGTTTTAGTTAGGAAATTCTACGGCAGATCAATGTATAATAGTTGTACTTTTCGAAGATTTAATTTTTCGCAAAAATCTGAAGGGGGTAGGTCAGGATTTTTTGCGATTTTCGTTATTCGATCGGCATTTCCGCAATTTTTTAGATATCATAATGATTCTTTCACTGGCTTATTCGGCTTCGGATTCCGCGTCTAAAACGCCCAGGATCGTTTTAATAGCTCAAAAATTACGGAAATGGCGAGCGATTTACGAAAATCGCAAAAAATCCTGACCTACCCCCTTCAGATTTTTGCGAAAAATGAAATTTTCGAAAAGTACAACTATTATATGTTGATCTGGCGTAGAATTTCCTAACTAAAACAATGGTACCAGTTTCAGATCGCTATCTTTAAAATTGACCGAATGCCGATCAAAAAACTGGTTGAAAATGACGATTTTTCACGATTTTCGTAATTCCTTCGTCATTTCCACAAATATTTAGATATCGACCTGAATCTTTCACGGTCTTATTCGGCTTCGGATTCCGCGTCCAAAACGTCTCGGATCGTTTGAATAGCTCCAAAATTACGGAAATGACGAATGAATTACGAAAATCGCGAAAATTCATCAATCTGAAGCAGCTTTTCGTTCGGCATTCGCTCAATTTTTGAGATAGCGATCTGAAACTTGTACCACTGTTTTAGTTAGGAAATTCTACGTCAGATCAACATATAATAGTTGTACTTTTCGAAAATTTAATTTTTCGCCAAAATCTGAAGGGGGTAGGTCAGGATTTTTTGCGATTTTCGTAATTCGCACGTCATTTCCGTAATTTTTGAGCTATTAAAACGATCCTGGGCGTTTTGGACGCGGAATCCGAAGCCGAATAAGCCAGTGAAAGAATCATTATGATATCTCAAAAATTGTGGAAATGCCGAACGAATTACGAAAATCGCAAAAAATCCTGACCTACCCCCTTCAGATTTTGGCGAAAAATTAAATTTTCGAAAAGTACAACTATTATATGTTGATCTGGCGTAGAATTTCCTAACTAAAACAATGGTACCAGTTTCAGATCGCTATCTCAAAAATTGAGCGAATGCCGAACGAAAAACTGCTATAAATTGACGAATTTTCGCGATTTTTGTAATTCCTTTGTCATTTCCGTAATTTTTGAGCTATTAACATGATCGAGGGAGTTTTGAACGCGAAATTCGAAGCCGAATAAGATAGTAAAAGGTTCAGGTCGATACCTAAAAATTTACGGAAACGGCGAGCGAATTACGAATCTTTCACGGTCGTACTCGGCTGCGGATTCTGCGTCCAAAAGGCCCTCGATCATTGTAACTCGATACCGCTCGCGCGATAAAACTTTACGACTAATAACTCGACGCGATAAAATCCGGCAACTAATAATACACGGAGCCGCGACAAATTCAAGCTTAAACCGTAGATCCGCATGGGAAAATCCGACGGCGGGGCGATATCGCCCGAAAATCGGTTTCGCGAGATAAATCCGACTGCCTTTGGGGAATTTTCAAACGGCCCGTACAGTTCGCGCGGTAGAACAGAAGGGAATCGCCGTTGGTATCGTTTACCTTCCTTTTTTCCCCGGAGATTCAATGAAAATCAGAAGCCGGCCAGACCGAAATTCCCCGAAAAGAGGCTATCCCGCGAAATATCCCCCGTCGGAATTAAAGGCCTGCCCGTCAGCCGGATTCTATTATGCTCTGTTGTATATCGCCGGTTCCCTCTCTCACGGGGTACCTGGGTATCCGGTGCACCGTGAGAATTATACGGACAGAGAGATTCTCGCGTTTTATATCACCCCTTCCCCACGGGAAGCGCACACATCGTGGCTCTACACGGTTCTCTTTTAGCTCGCTCTCCCTCTCTCTCTCTCTCTCTCCTCTCCTCTCCTCTCCTCTCTTCTCTTCCGAACCCATTCCTTAATCCTCGCCTTTCGTATAGCTCACCGTGGATGGTGTATTTCACCCGGAACCATACCGATAGACGTGCCTCTAAATTTTTCGTATATCGAAAGATTTCGCCCGGAGTCGGAGGGCTTCATCGTTGCGGCGAACGTGGGATCGTCGACGATGAATAAATTCCTCGGACTATGCTTGTATCGGGAAAGCTTTATTCGTGCGACGAGAACGTTCGAGTGGCGTCGGAAAGTGTCGAAATATTCCCGCGGAATATCGTTCCACGGTTCGAGAAGCTTTCTCAAGGTCTGGAAAGTTGGAATATGTACCTTATGGAGTCGGGGGCTGATGCCTTGAGTAAAGGTACCGGCGGCATCGGCTAGGCTATTATCGTCACGGCGTCGCTATTACTCTGGTTGTCAGCGGGAAGAACGATCTCCCTCGTCTCGACTAATGGATTTCACGAATTAGGCGTCGCCTCCGAAAACGCCCCTGTGATTAAACGCGAAACGAATCCCCCAACGGACCCGTCCCCTGGCTTTGAAAACGCGTCCCTGGAAGCGACGAGACGTCTCCGCGGGTCGTCGATACACTTTTCCGTCTAACGATTTCGTATTCCGCTTGTTCGTTACGGTCCACTTTCCGCGAGTTCAAGCCGGCCCTCCAGAAAGGGAAATTTAACGACTCGAAGGTGAAAAATTTGTTAGACACGTTTCACGGTATTTTGTTAAACTTTCGCTCTGCCTCGTCGAAGGGTTATATCGTACGGCGTAGGTTAAGTATGCGGTCGAACGGTTTTGTTCGATGAACGGTAGTGCAATGTGAGAGCTGTTTTTGAGCCCTACGCGAGCTATTCGACGAAACCCATTGCCGGTACGCGAGCGTAATGGTAACCATTCGCTATGGTCGTATGAAATTCCCCCTCGTTAATTCCACGTTATTTAACACTTTGATCCGCGATTGTATTTTTCAAGGACTCTTTTCGCTTGCACTGCGAGCTTTCGAGTATCGCGGCGGCGTATACGGTTGAAATGTATCCTAGAGGGACTTTGTTTTGTTTTCCGTTGACGCAGCACCGAAACTCACGGTTTCGCCTCTTGCCTGCCAAAACCTGCTCGTAAGTCATCGACCACGTTTACCCCTTTATTCCACCGAGAGACATTAAAATTACGTCCGGACTTTCTCGACGAAACATGTTTTTAACTTGCTCCCTCGTAGCTGACGCGAAAAAGTTTTGCGAAAAAGCTGCCCGGACCAGCTTGTCCCTTTTTATTCAACGGTTCACTCTATGATCCTTCGTCTCGCGTGTGTGTTTTTTTCAGTCTTTTTTCGCCAAACTTTAATCACCTCTTGGGAAACTCGATTTCATCCTCGCGACATTAACGTACCCCGATTAATTAATCTTCCCCCACGGACACAGCCTCTCGACCATACGCTCTAGGTGTTCGCGAATACATGTTAACACTAGTTACCCTAGAATCGAAATTGTTGATTTTCGGATTACATTTCCTCAAACATCATTATGCGTATATCTAGCGACGGTTATTGATGGTCCTGTTATCAATCCAGATCCTCCCAGATGGTTCAATAGCAATTACACGGACGCACCGATAAATTATTATCAAGCTGTCTGTCATTTCCATGAAACTATTAATCCAGTCGTACTGTTACATCGACGCGACGATAAATCATCGTGGGGAGCGCGGTGGATTCTTTATAATTTCTATGAATATCATTGCCGGATTGACGTTTAATATTAAACCCTCTGATATTTCGTATAAAATATTCGTCCTCCTTTAATCCGGTGTTTCGTCATATTCTTTTAATTCGCAGACAAATTGTATCACGGTTTGATAGACGTTTCCCGAGGTTGACGCGATAACAACATTTTTTCAGGGAGAAACTTTCCAAAGACGAGGCCGTGTTGCACGATTTTACGCGATCCCTTCGAAATCTCTCGCGGGAATCACCCTTTGTGTAAATATTCCTCTCGCCCTTCTGCCAAGATAATCGAAAAGGAAAGGCTTTTATCTCCCGTACATAAGGAACGTTATACTCGGAGGGGGAGATCGTAGATTTCATGTATCCGGCTTCTTACAATTGATATTTCACGTGTCAGCGTGTTTACGCTTGTCCGCCGTATATTCTCTATTATCATTCCTTATCAAACTAGCGACGGGAGGCTTGACAACCGATGTAGCTATTTCCGTTGAAAATCTACTTTCCGCTGAAACGCTAAACGTTGTATTTAACGATATAAAAACCGTGGCTCGAATTTCGCGTAAAAAGGTAACCCGATTGAAATCGATAACCGAAACCGATCGGCCGGGGAATCGGAATTTTTTACCGAAGCCTGTTTCCCCGTCGGTCATTGACTTTTCCACCGATAGTCCCACAGGACCAACCGCCTCGTAACGCTTTTCTTTCTTACCCGGCAGATAACCGTGCGACATACTTTCACTACGGCATTTCCCAGAGGTGGCTGATCAAAGACAAAGTTAAGACGCGGCTATGCGGGAGGATATACAAGTCGCAACCCGATTCTTCGGCAAACAGCCATCCCGTCCCTGTCGAAACGTCCGGCTACTTTATCTCCGAGGATTTACCCGAAATTCTCGTCGATATTCCTGCAGCAGCCGGGGCTATTCCGGCGCTATCTTCTTTAAATACGAACAAACGATCTTTAAGGGTTCGCGTGACCGTCGAGCTAGAAATTTCACGTTAACAATGTTTAACAAATAAAGCAAACACGAGCTGTTGTGTCTGCGATCGAGGCGAAAAATATTCGCGGTACTTTTGTCGCTGAATTCTCAACGGAAATATTTGTTTTCGCTGTTATACGAAGGCAAACGTTAAATATCGTTGTTTGCGTCAAACAAAAGGATAGATCGTCGCCAGTTCTATTTCGAGAGCAGTTTTCATATCGCGGATCCACGGTGTCGTCGATGAAATGGGAACGATTAAAAAGCTTCGCGAGACACGGTGAAAAAAAAACGAGGGGGGAAGGGAAACACGCAAAAGGCAGATGTGTCTGTGAAGAGCACGAGGAACGATATACGTATATCTATGCTCGCGGCGGAAGATGAAGACCGAGACCAAGTTGGCGGAGACTTTGCGAAGTGAAATCCAGAAAGGCTCGTTACCGAAGCTCCCGAGGTAATTCATACGGAGCAAGTGGCAGGAACGTATAATTAAGCAAACGGGTCATCCAACATAATAAGCTCTCGAGCTTAATTCGTTTCAGGCACTAAAGCGCTTTCGTACTTTTTCGTTCGTTCGTTTCACAAAGATTCGGTCGACGAACCTTCTGCTGCCACTTAATCAGACCGGCGATTGAACGAACAGAACGACGAATCGGTCCCCCCTTCCGTCCTAAATTGAGAGGATTTTTATATCCGTCGGAGGAAAAGTTCCCGTCGCCGCAACGTCGCGATACATTGCGCTATTTTTCGTTTGCCTCGAATTAAATCTAACACACCCGCGTCCTCTATGAGTAACATTCGTCCACCTATCTCCACTCTCCGGATTAACCCGGGCGAAAACGTAAATTCTAATTATTTTGATTTATGAAATCACCTCGTTTTTATTTCGCCGTATAATAAAACATCGCGCGCGTTATCACGGTAATACCTCGTCCGACCTTTTAATCGGACTTTTTCACAACAGATTAGCCAGCTTCGAGTTTCGTTGATTCGGAAATTGGAAAAATCGTTACACGTACCTACGTACGTTCTCCGTTCGAATATTTAAATGAATCCCCTCACTAAGACCGAACTTTATCCGGACGCGAAAGAACTCTGCGCATATTTTTCCCGATAAATCGGCGAGCGGAGATCGTACGGGGAAAATTTTGAAATTATGCCAGGGTACGCGGGCGAGGCGAAAAAAATAGAAGAAGTTGCTCGAGGATAATTCGTCCTCGAGGATAAAGACAGAACACGTCGGGAGTTACGAGCGGTTCTGTCGCTGGCACGCCACCACGCCTGCCGTATTGTGGTCCATGTATTTTTTCTGCCAGTTTCCCTTTGTCTTTTCGTTGCCTATTATTTTATCAAGCCGCGGCGAACCCCTGTCATTTTCGAAACGGGACCGTCGGGCCGCCAAGGGATCCGTGAAACGGAAAAGTATCCGAATGGGAATCGAAGAAGACGGTATTAAGCTTCACCGAATGCTCTAGCGAGTTTCCGGATAAAAAAAAAGAAGGAAAAAACGACCAACATCGCCGACGAGGATTACGCGGGCTTCCGCAGTTGGAAATTTATTATACTCTAGGTAAACACCGGCTGGTGATTCGATCCAATTTACGATGGAAAAAGTTGCGGAGGACGGGTAAACGTGGCGCGGGCGTGACTCACTAAGTAGCTTACCGAGTATTTTATTAATGGAAATCGATTATATCTGTCCGCGTCTAAGGCGAGCCGAAGATCTCCGACGACGAACCGAAACTGTTCCCGTCCAACGTAATTACCCGTATCGAAACTTGCGTACCACCGCCCCTCCTCCACCTCCCTCTTCACCCCCTTCCCTAACGAAAGTTTTCCACGAGAACGATAAATATCGTTTAAAAAATGTTTCATACTCTCGATCGAAATTTCCACCGAAGCGTTTCGTTTTAATTCGACGCGGTTAACTTCTCTAAATGATTTTTCACCGTGGAACACGGGAAACACTATGCGGCCGGGTTTCAGCTCTCGGGGAATAAACTTCGCGTTTCGCTCGAACCGCCGTTATTTTATAGCCTCCACGCGAACAAGGGTGTAATTTTGAATTATTAAATTCTCGAGTGAAGCGAGGGGAAAGACAGGATAGCGTTCCAATCTCTCGAGCTAATCGACTCCCGGTACACGACGAAACAATGTCGTTATACTTCTCGGGGATCCACTTAGTCGCCACTAGCCTGTCAGTCAGCCCCGACGAACCTAATTTCGTTGGAATATCACGTTGCAAAACCTACTTCTTTCTTTCCCCATCGTAGACTCGTACGGCACGCTATCGAGCAAAGTACATAACGACAAGCAGATTCGTGACGCCACTGAGGACCGCCAGAGGACTGGAGTTTGGAAACGTGATTTCACCTGTTTTCTTTACTTTTTTTTCTCCCTCTCCCTCTCTCTCTCTCTCGAACGACGTTACGGTAACGCTAATAACAAGGTTAGAACGAGGGAACTAGATTTATGACGTCCCGAGGAAACGAGACAAATAAATGAGACGTCGGCAAGCATACGAGAAAAGAAACTGGAACCGGTGAAGTGGAGACGAAGAAGAAGAAGAAGAAGAAGAAGGAACGCGAACGAGACGAGATATAAGAAAACGCGCTAGTACGAAAGAAAGAGAAAGAGAGAGACAGAGAAAAGTATACAAGTGGAGAAGAGAAGTGAATTTATTTCCAAGAGTTCCCCATACGTCGAGCCATCCGAAGGTTTTATCTTTCTTCCAAAGTATCGTCGTTATCGAGACAGTGTCATTTTTATTCTGGCAAAGCTCGGGGTGTACGGTATCGCGTTCGGGGGGTTGAGAATCAATTGCTGGAAACGTTCTGTCTCATCGACGCCGCAACGCGACACAAAAACCGTCTCTCTCTCTCGCGATTCTTTCTTGCCGCGGTCCCCCATTCCCCGAGCGTTCCACGATTCTTTTCGATTTTGACACCCTCTTATATTTAGTTTAATCGGCCGGTAGACGTTGACCCCGTTCCACGAGAATTTCTAGCCCCGAGGTTCTACGGTGAACGAAACGTTGCTGTGTCATCGATGGAGCCGGTAATTTGTCGCCGACGGGATGATGCGTGTCTTCCGTCGTTTCCTCGGGGAAAAATATCTTTACCGATTATTGGCCCGTTGTAAATCGACCCGGGGTGCAATAACTACGGTGATATAACGATGAAACCGACGTGCACGCGCGTAAGGGAGAATGAGAGAGAGAGAGGGAGACGAAGGGAGAACGAGAAAAGGAAGGGAAGAGCAAGTGAGATATTTGAATCGTCGACGGTTATCACCGGCGAAGCAGATGGAATTTAATTAAGCAAGAAGCTTGGCCCGGGACCCGGTAGCGACGGGTTTTGCCGGTGATCCGCGCGAAGATTAGAATCTGGTCTTACTCACGTTTTTGATCGACCTCTTGAGCTGCTTCGAAGCTTTCCACCAGGTTAACACAGCCGGCGGCTTTGATCCCGTACTCTGACATCTGGCCTCGTACTTCTTCCCCACCGATAGGATCTTGTCTTTCCCGAAAATTTCAACTTTCAGCGGCTTCACTGTAAACATTTGGGCGAATCGTGAGCAAACAAAAAAAAAGAGTTCACCTTAAAGAGACCGGTCGCCGGCGAGAAACTCTTTACCCCCGGCAATCTTGGCCGTTTTATTTTCGGTTTCTCTCGGTATTCCCGCGGAGGAGAACGGCGCAACGTGCCCCAGCCACGATTATACTCGGTTACTACGATCGGGCAGAAGGAAATTTTCCGCGCTTTCGGCGAAGCCACGGCACGGGGGATAAAGAATAAGGTCGAAGAGTTACGACAGGAGAACGAGGGGAAAAAGTTAATCAAACGAAAGAGGTCGAGATAGGGAAAACAAAGATCGCGTAATAAGAGAGCAAAGTATCCGGAATAGTTGTTGATGAAAGTTTGCGAGTCGGTCAACCGGAAAGGTGTCCTCGAGGCTATTTCGAAAACGGGGCCGGACGAAAACGAGTAAGTTTCGGCACGCTGGGGAAGCTAGTTAAACGACTGGTGCCGAGTCTCGGCGTCGCGACGCCTCGCGTCCCCCCGGAGACTTTATAATACTTCGGTCCTGATAGGTCGTTAGATATTCCCGCTTGTTGTTTCTCGCCTACGGAACTAATTTCAATAATTACACATTGTGGTGGCACCCTCTACGATCCGGCGCGGGTTAATAATACCTACTCCTCGGATATTTCGCTATGCGAGATATTTCCTCGCGAGCATAGATTCGTTGTTGCACGAATTGGGTTTTTATCTCCGGTATGCCGTACCGTACGAAATGGGAAATTATGAAGCGACGTTACGCTCGGCCGCGTCGCTTTTGAACGCGAAAATCAATATTTAACGAAACAATGTTTCCAGCCGTCTACGCCCACGTTTCGCCGCTCGTAAAACAAACAAAAATCCTCTACGCGACGGTAGCCCGCGTGATATCGCGCGTCTAAGTTTCGCCGTGGTACAAAACGATGCCAAATTTCTCGATCGTATACGTATACGTATCTCTTGATTACCCGTTGATCCCCCTCGGAATTCGAAGAAACGATCGGGTCGTTCCGGCGAGAGAAAAGAATATTGAATTAAAATGGTTTCGTTTTCACGCGGAACTGCCGGGTGGTTCTCCGTTCGTTATTAATTCGATGAGAAGATTGCGGTTCCATGGCTGGCCGACGGGAAAATAACCGAGTATTAATTAAACGAGGAGTTCGCCTCGAAAACCGTCGGTCGATGTAAAGTGGCGATGGCCGTAGCCATTTCTCGTTACCGGCCTGTAATCACGTGTCATTGTTCGTGCCGCTAAAGCGTTCGTTACTCGGTATCTACGGGACCGACACACTTCCGACCTCCGCAACTTCGTGGCGAGTTAAACCTTTTAAGCGGGCCCGATTAAGCGGCTCGTCACCGCTCGTCATCGCTCACGAACGCGTTTCGCAACTGCGCCCCGTGACGACGTGATATTCAACCGGTCCTGGGAAAAACAACTTTTCATCTTTCTCGTTACGAGTCCTTCAACGACTATGATTTTTATCACTTCCCGCGGAACTTTGAAAAACTTCTCCGAACCGTCGGGGGAGAGGGGGGTGGGGGAAGAAAAAAAATATACTCGAGACGATCGTACGCTTCCACTGCGAAACATTTGAGAAGTTCGAACTCCGCCGCTTGATCTACACACTTTCGAGAACTTATCCCCCCCTGTACCGTGGATAAATTTCCTACTTTTTTTTCTTCTATGCCATTGATCGCTCCTCACCTCCTCCCCCTCGGTCCCCTTGTCGTCGTGTATTTATTGCGAAGCTACGTATCCATGGATATTTAAAAGTTAGCGAAGTTTGCGGCCGGTAGTTTCGCGTCGGTGAGTTTCAATTTAAATCCGTAGATTTTCCGCGGAAACAGCGTTAGAACGTGTAGAACAGTTTTCCCGCGGACGTGAAGGGGCGTGTGGGGGGGGGGGGGGGGGCTGGACACGAGTCCATTTAAAATTGATTAGTTTCTAATTTGCTCGTCGGTCACACGTCGAAGCGTCGTAATTAACGTGGGTTCTCGATGGAGGGACCCGTCCGTATCGTGTTATTTCCCATGGTCGTGCATACGCGAGGGATAATTTCGCGAATGAAAATTTAATTTACCGTCGCGTCGTAGACACAAATAAAAACCCGACGGAACAGCGTTGTACAGCCGAGGGTTGTACCGTCGTCATTCCTGGCTGGCTGAAAACTATGTCAGAGCCAGACCCACCGGCCCCCGGGAGGACTTTTTTCTTTTACTCCTGTGTCCACAATTTTGATGCACTTACTGATTCTGACAGTTTCGCGTGTTTCGCGACAGCGGTCACCGGTGTTCGCTCGCGCGAACAAAAACTTCCCGCCCCCGTCGTTTCGTTACGGCTCCGTGGAAACGCGACCAAGACTTTTCCTAATTACTCGCGCGGCTTTTCTATTTCTATGTACGCACCCTTGTTTCGTTTTTTATTCATCCATTCATCTCTGATTTAACCACCCGACCGATCATTAGGACGTGAATAGAAACCACCGCGGTCTATACGTGGCGTTTTTTTTATTTAATAGATTTTTCGAATTAATTGGAATGGCGGGCGATCTTCGAGCGAAATCGATCTATCCGTGATCGATTAGAAGTCATTTCTGCGGTAAGTTATCCCGGATGCTTTCTGCGCGATGCACGGGCCGCCGTCTAAAAAAGCTTGTTTTTTTCGTCTTTACTACGAATTTCCATTCCCGTTTCATTTCGTCGCGTTTCTCTTTTTTATCGATTCGAAAAGTTTTTGCCGTGAAAAACGGACGAGAGACAGAGAGAGAGAGAGAGAGAGAGAGAGCGAGAGCGAGAGAGTGCGAGAGAGCGAAAGAAAAGGAGATAGGAGGAGGGGGAGGGGGTCGATGAAGAGAGTAAGAGAGCCAGAGAGAGGGAATGGGGGCGAAAGAGTGGGTCGGAAAAACTACGTAGAATGAAGAGGAACTAGACGGGCACACGGCGAGAAAGAAACGTCTGTATAATTAGAACTCCTCGTGGAGTGCGACCGAAAACAAAAGCAGCCGGAAAATTACCGGCGGTAAAACTCGAGGGTAAAGTTGAAATTTCATTTGTAAATCAAAATTCATGTCGTCGGGTATGGACCGAAGAAGGGTGAATTTGACTTTTTCCTTTTAACGTTCCCCTTTTACTCGGCCAGATAATCTTTACATTTTTCTTGTCGCCAGCGCGGAATTACGGTATAGCATTTTCCTCTAATTCGCCCTTCGTAATTCATTCCCGACCACTCTTCCTCTTTCTGTTTCTATTACTCTTTGCCGACCGCGATCCTTAAAGTACAGAAACAACGGTACAAACGACGACGAGGACAACGATGTACACTTTTTTTTTTCTTCCCGCCCGCTCCACTGGAATTTTCCTCGCCGCATTTTTTGGCATATTTATACTTGAGAATATTTAGCGTGGAGCGTAGTCAACGATGGCGAAGTAATATGTCCCGTGCAATGGCGAACGAAACAAAGAAACTAAATGCAACGAGGAAACCTCCGGTTGTACGTAAGAGTGAAAGAGAGGGAGAGTCAGAGGGAGAGAGAGGACAGAGCGGATAGAAAAAAAAGAAAGATAGCGGGGTGTGGCGTAGGTTTCGAATTGCTCGTTTGTAGATTAAATCGGTTGGTATCTGGAACGAGGGACATTAGGAAAACAGTCCGTATGCGCCGATCCTGCGAATTGTCGACTTAAGTGAAATTTCACCCGAGACCTGCTACGATTCTCGACTGATATTATTGCTATAATTTGGCAAACCCGCAGCTCGTATCGTTACCTTCTCATCAGCCGTGCTCGTAATCCTTTCCTATTCGCCATTTCAACGAGCCAACAAACCGAGAGTAAATTCAACAAACAATACCATACGCCAAACAGCCCGTTAACCGTTCTGTCGTTTAACTTGTAGATGAAGGTAGTAGAAACTGTTCACTGTCTCGTGATACCGTTGCGAAAGAAGACAGAGAAGTAGATTCCGTGAATCTGGCTAGGTAGACGTCATAGAAATTTTCCGGGGAACTTTCAACGATTCGCACAACAACCGACTGCACTCGAGTAGCTTGTACGGCAAGTTAGGATCGTTCTACCTCGGTCGTTGCAGGCCACGGGAGAATTATATTAGCTCTCGGTGGGTTCGATTATACAGGGGTGTAACGAAGCAACGAAGCAAGAGTTACGGATCGACGAACTCGACTCGTCTCAAGAGTGGTCCACACCCTCCCGCTTTCGACGGTCGTTACACCGTTTGTGACACTGCGAATTCACAAAATGTCTCAAGTTTCGTTCTCCCGGCGAGTCTCCCCATCCCCGCCCTTCTACTTCTTCTTTCACCTACCTCGTCGTCGTTGACGTCTATGCGAAATTGCCGTGGATTCGCAGCCGTTCGACAAGTTCGTCGAGGGCGAGCGTTGGTAATTAACAGAAATCGAACGAGCTTTTATTTCCCGTCGTTTTAATCTCGCGACGAAACGGAAAATTAGCGAGCGTGTTAAAACGAATCCGCGGTACGCGTGGACTGGCAAAATGTCAGGAATTACGTACGATAGAAAGGTACGAGGGATAGGGGAGGGAGAGAAATTATCTTATCGAGAAATTTTGTTCGATGTCTGATCATCGGTAGTTCGTTTCTACTGGAAGGTAGGTAATCGGTTGGCAGTCCGACTCTCGAACGGCTTTTACTACTTTCATTAATGCTCGGAGCTATGAAAGACTAACGAGCTTCGGGCAAACTTTACAAGGAAGAAGGTTCATTAATTTTCTTCCTAATTAATGAGAAATCGATGAGAAGAATACCGCGCATTTTTGCCGAATGAAATTTCTTTGTTCGCGGAATGTGAGACAAGAACGCTGAAAGCTGACATTCGAAACTTTGCATTATTTTCGGCACGACTAACTTTCCCGGGGACACGGTCCGCTGCTTTGACCGGCGCAAAATAAAAAGAAAATCAAGTAGCACCCGTTAAGTCCGTCCGATTTCCACCGGGTCTAGAAAAATATTCTTCCGCGTCGGTCGCGTACCGGTTTCCGGTAAACAAATATGCAGATATATTCGATGCAAATGGTAAAAATCGATGTGGCTGTTCGTATTTTCGATCAGAGAGAAAGAGAGAGAGAGAGAGAGTCGCGCGTGTACCTGGTACCGGCTATCTCTTTGGCTCGTTAGAATTTCAAGTGCTTCGCCGAAGAATCCTCCAATTATTCGACACGCGCTTCATCGAGCGCACTTCCAATTACTCGCAGATTAATAGAAACCGAGAGAAGGCTTTATTTTTATCGTGGCCACCGGATACGGGAACAACAACAAATTCCTTTGCCGATTTAAATGGAAAGCGGGTAATTCCCAATGATTTTTCCTTTCCGACGTTCACCGAGGGCGTCATTTGAATACACCTTTTTCCGATAGAAGGGATTTTCGAAGGAAATACCCGGGAATAGGAAAATTAATATTGATAGATTTATCGCAACGTTCGATCGACGACCGGGTAGACGGTGGGTTTGTCGTACGATAGAATATAGATAACGAAGTGAAAGACAAGGGAGAGGGTTCTCAAAAAAAAAAATAACATTTAACACTCGAACCGCTTGAAACGCATAATAATAAACAATTCGTCGAACGGCATCGAGTTAACTGACTGTTCCGTCTATCGGTCCAGCTGGCTCTGTGACTCGTTAAACTTTCAAGCAGTTCCATGAAGCGTCCTTCGATTATTCCGGTTCCAATTAACGAAGAGGGTACACGGAAGTTCCCGGTGAATTTCGATGTTTCGTCTACGCGATGGACAAACTTCCAAGGGAAATAAAACGCTACGAGAGAGTTCCAGGGGACGATCGCTTAAAATCGTTATTCCCGGTTCGCCGATGAAACAAGAGTTTAGGAAAATACAAATATTTCCGTCAAAGGTACACATAGATCGACGGATATTTTTCTTTCATTAATACTTTCGATTCCCGAGTACGTCCGATAGTAATTTCCGTCGGGCAGTTCTCCCGGACGAATCGAATTAGACAAAGTTCACGTAAACCGAACCGTAAACTTCATTGGCGAGCGTATTACACGGACTGCATCGAGGTATAACTCGAATAACGAAGATACAATCGCGCGATTTCATTCGTCGTGAAGTAAATAAATTGCGTATCGAGCGGCTTCTGCAATTTGATTCCAATTACCGGACCGGAGAACAAGTTTGTCCAAGTGTTGGAAATAGCTCGCCGAAGGATCGTTACGTTATACGAAATATCGTGGCAAATAAATACCGCGGAATATCGTTCGGTTTAGCTTAAGTGGAAGAATATTTCGCTAAATTACGGGGGACGGGTTAGCTGCCTTTCGAATTATCTACCGAAAATTTCTTCCTCTCCTTCGGTCTCTTCTTGTATCGCTACCGAGACTTTCCGCAATTTAATTTAAACTTGTTTGTCCGGCACTAAAGTTTCTTACGCGGTGAATCTCGAAGCGTACCCGGCGTGCCAGCCAGCGGTGCTTATGAAATTATTAATATTAATTTTCAACATCGACCGACGTCTACGATCGCGCTGGCCAGACTTTTTAATCGAATTACGGACCGGCGGAAACTTCTTAACGTTTATTGCGACGAAATATACTTCCAGTCGGAAAACCAAGTTTTTCCTAATGCGAAGACGTTCGGAATTTTTTTGTTATACCGTCCGATATCGAACGGCGCAAACGTTAAATGTCACGGCGAGCCCGGTCGGATTTTTATGAGCATCGAGATAGAACCGATCGATACCGTGGCATTAAAAATTGAAATACGTGCACGTCGAGGGAAATGATATACGGCAGCGTTCATCGACGAAATACGGACGGATTGGTTATGAAATTTCGCGAAATAAGTTCACGGCGTCAGACGCGAAACGTGCGTGATTGCATTTCATTTACCAGACCATGCATCGATGCATCGACCAATCTATGCATGTATGTACGTACATACATTCGCCAGATCGTATCGGATCTCTTTCGCCAAACGTCGATACCGTGAGAAATTAATGCCTTTGGTGCGATTAATTTCTTACGGTGGTTCTTTCGACGAATCGTTCCCAAACTCTTGCTACGACGAGAAAACCTTTCCCTTCCACGGGTAGAAATACATATACGCCGACGAACGAGAATAATCGATGCGACGGCGACTCGCGGAATAGTCTGAAAGAGAAAGGAATTTGTTCGATACTCGACGATGTTTGATTTCGATATTTCCAATGGTTGTTTCCCGATGGACCCTCCGATAGAAATCTTAGTCGAGCATCGAGTTTTCCTCTTTTACTATTCGACGTACGCCATAAAGTTTAATTGAACCCTGTTGCTCGTATACGGGAACCGACCCGAGGCGTGTGGATTTCCCGCTTCGGAAAATTCAAGCAATTTCGAAACCGGCGTTATTAATGACAACAGGAGCCACGATTGTTTTTCGATGGGACCTTTTCCGCGGAACGTTGGGTTTTTACGTGAATAACAATACAAACGTTGAAACGGGACGTCGATGTCCCGGTGGTTAAAAAAATCATGATATCTCGAGGCAATCTGGCCTCCGGGTCGTTCAACAAGAATTTCCGGAGCCGTCAGATATTTTCCGGACCGTCTACAAACATTACCGAGCAAAGTTCTGTTACACGGGTAATTAGCATCGTTAATTATTGATCGTTTCATTAGCATAGCTAAAGGGGGCTTCCACGGCTCGATGAAGGAAGAAATTACCCGGTGCATTCTTAAACAGATTAAACGGCGTTATTGAAATTTTCTATCCTTTGTAAGGAGTTAATTGCCCCTCGCTTAGAACTCTGCCTATCCGTCTGATCTATGCTAAACCTACTCCACTAGAATCTCGATCTTCGAGTCGTCGTACGACTTGATTATTTCTTTTCCCCCCCTTCTCCTCCAAGAATCGTCGCTTCGTTTCTCACCGAAAGTTTCTCGATACTTGAATTAAATCCGATTCGTGGTAAGGTTGATAAGAAACAGGTTGACTCACTGTGAAGTTCGATGACAACGGCAGTGGTAGGTGGTGGTGCCAAGTGGGTATTGCTCGCCTTGCAGAACAACTTGGCGTGGTAGTGACTCCTCGTCAGACCCTTCACCGTCACGTTGCTTATGGTTACGACGTTGGTCTCACCCCCCGGTCCATGGGTCTCACGAACCTCGGAGGGTGCATCGATTATCTGCGACTCCAGAAACCACGCCACCCGAGGTCGAGGTTTACCTGAATCGAATACAGAGAGTGGATCAGTTGCCGCGTAATTATTTCACCTCCGCGCTGGAATAACCGGTAAACAGGGAAATTTCGCTCGTTCGTTCTCGTTACCGCTTTACAAACTCTCCTCTAAGTTCTTCCTAGATCTTTGTTAAATCGCGGAAAATTAGACGAAACGGTTCTTTGGCGAGAACTGTCCGCTCGAAACTCCGATTCGGAGAATCCGTTAACCAAGTTATTTATTGCTACGTAAACGTCGTAGAGGTTTGTATCTACTCGACGTCCGGTTAGTTGTCCGATAGGAAACAGGCCGATTGTCCAGCCAGGACAATCCGAGTGGGAACGGACGGTGTCTAATCGGAAGCTAGGACTGGTCGCGTCGAGACAGCGAATCCGAGACTCCGAACCAGTCGTCAATCACCAAGTCCGACGGGTCTTATTCGCAAGTAACAATAGCGAACGCTCGATGTCTCCTTGTCAATTTATCGGGCCCGATCTGCCCTGTACTCCTCCCTTAGGTGTACTACGGAACATATACGTGAGCCAACTAATTTCCTTGGTTAATTACTCGAGCAAAACGTATCGGCGTGGAATAACGATAGGAATAACGAGCCTTTACGATTATTACGCTCTGTACGCGACACGATTCCAGCTTTCGATAGCATCGCTTCTACGATCGTTGTTTTGCGAAGATGGGGGTCGTTCTTGGTTTATTTCTAATTGACAGACAGATAGACGGTCCGACTAATCGGGAGCGTTTAATCGACGAGGATAGCGATTCGAGCGTCTATGTCTAATCTCACGGTGGCACGCGATGGATTTCCGCTTACCGCGCACGTGAAAATGCATTCTTGGCTTATGGACCAGGTAGAACGCGTAATACGTGTCTGACGCGTCTAACACGTCGCTGCGTTTTCGTTCTCTCTCACGTGAAACCGATTGGCGCAGCGGCGCGTGTAACGTTACGCCGCGTCGGGCTTAAAGCAAATAGAGGAACGACGACGACGAGAAAAATCGCTGGGAAACGAGAGAGTTCGTTCTAACGGAAAGCTTGCGTCTGAGGTTGAAAAATTATTCCGCGATTACTCGCGCGCCGGAAAAACGCAGCCCGACTTTTCACTCTCCACGGCTCGTCGGTGATACGTATACTCTCGATTGTACACCGTTTGCCGAAAGTCCATTACTCTTCACACGCGTGTACACATATTCTTCGAAACATCGAAGTATTCAAAGTGCTTTCCGCCTCTTAAAAATACCAAAATATCGACGAACACTTTGTATGATACAAAGAATCGTTGTTTTTCCACGAGTTTCGCGGATTTCACGTGGGATGCATGGTCGTAGGCGGCAGAGGGGCAGGAAAATTAATTCGTCTTGAAAGACAGACACCCAGCGACGACCATTTGGAAGCGAGGTGAAACCCGGACGTTCGCGGTCCTCGACTCCGGCTCTCGTGGATCAGATTTCCCGGGGCGAGAACAGGTTCGTTCCGAAAGCGAATTATGCACCGTGGTGAAACTGAAAACGCGCGAGAGGAGTGGGGAGGGGAGGACAGAGGCGAGGAATCGGGCGAATTCGCATCTTTACGGGTCCGGGTCGCGGGGAATTATTTCATTGGATGGTGGAAGCAGCGGAAGCGGAGAAGCCGGAGGAAGAGGTAAACGACGAGAAAGGAGAAGGATCTTTATTGCTCCTGGCTTCCAGCTGGTATCATGGATAGCTTGGATATATATCAGGAGGTTTGCGAGTCTAGCTCCGCGACCCCCTTCCGTAATAATGTTAGGCGACAACGAACGGGCAACAATAAGAAATGAATTTCACCGAGTCGAGCGTAGTCGGGAACCGCCAACGTTTCTACGTGGCTTAATGATATTGCGGCTCATCGTTGTTGAAAGGGTGCAACGATGCTTCCCGGACGATTTAACCCCGTTACCGATGCTTTTAATCGGGATCATCTTCGCGATGTTTACAGGACCGCGATTTCAATCTGCCTCCGCGTGGCATTTTCTCCCGGTCGCGTCGTTTGGAAAGCTTAAGCCGTTTATACCGTGTTTTATTTGCTTTGTCGATGCTCCGAACTGCTACGGCCGAAATTAACGACCCGCGATCTTTCAAAGTTAAACGTCCGGGTCGCGAACGTTATACATATAGCGTGGAACGTGCCCGTTTTCATTCGCTTCGTTGGACCGCATTTCGGCCACACGTTGGGAGAAATAAGAGAATCCACCGAGGGTGGGAGGAGGGTGGCAGGGACGGTGAGACCCGGGGGTTGAGTAAAGATCGTAGAAACAATGAAAGAGAAATGGAACATCGTGTACACGTTCGCGAACGTTCGCGGCACCGCAAGGAGTTTCATTGCTCGCGAGTCACGTTAAAACAAACATTTTACCGTGGGCCGGTGTAAAATTCCGTTCGGGGTGACGTTTCAACAATACCGCGGCGCGCAGAGTGGAGGCGAAGGTGACGCATAGAAAACCTTGGGAAACAGTGTATTGTGCGGCAACAATGCGCGCTTACAATGAACGTTGTGGAACGTGCTCGTTCGGATATACCGAGCTTCTTGATTCTATGCCGGATACCGCTGGGTCAGTCTTGCAACACCGCCGCCGGTCCATTTATTAGCGAAATCGATCGCGAGATTAATTATGATCGATACGTACCATTAATTAAGATCGATTGCCATTCGTTTAAACCGGGCAGTTCGCCCGTACAATTCGCGGAGGCTATTACTTTTGCGAAATGCATGATATTCGTTCGACCGATCATCCACCAGCGTCGAGTACACTCGGCGTCTTTCGCGTCGTCGTTTTCTACCGTTTTCCCATCCATAGAGGACTTTGCCGGGCGATCAAATAAATTAGTGGCCGGCCAGTTTTGTCACTCTCCACGCTCTTTTTCGCCGGACAGAGCGGTATACTACATACATATACGTACGAGGTCAGAAAAGTTTCGGTTTGCATATGGAAGCCAGAGTGCAGGAGAAATACGAGCGTACGTCGGGCCAACTACGTTACGTTGGGATTCCGTTCGTGTCCCTTCGTCTGTTCTTGGCGTTTTATGTGCCGTCCCTTCTGCATATTTCGTTTTACCCTTCCATCTAATATCCATTCGAGCCCGGTAGTCGATCGAGGTCGATTTTCAAGGCTGTTCCGAATTCTTCTCTTTCTCGACGTTTTATTAGAGTTTTTTGTTTTTCGTTAGCCCCCTGTCGTCCGTCCGACAGACACTGACATAGTTTATATAAAATTGCGAGTAACGTCGGGCAAAACTTTGAAAACTTTATGGTATTTTTCCGGGGCGAGTCTATGAAACTTTCGAATACCGATCTACTTTAGGGCTGTCCCGTGAAAGGAGGAGAGCGCTACTCCACTTCTTTCTTTCTTTCTACCCTCGGGCGACCGCCTTTGGTAAATATTTCCAGCGGGGAAAGAGGGACGGAGTTTAATTTTGAAAATCGGAGAGAAATAATCGTTCCGCGAGCGTTCCATGGCGGTGGAACGATGGCCCGATGTTATTTGAACAGCGCTGCATATGCGGCACGTGAGGCATGTGCGGGTGGAAAGTTCCGCTAGCCCAAACGTGCGTTGTAACCCGGGAGCCCACAGGGAACCTGGGGAGAACCTAGGGGGGGGGGGGACCCGCGGGAATCTGCAATCTCGGAAACCGTCTAATCCGGCACGTATTAATAGGGTCTTTATTTCTAGCTGACGCAAAGCCATAGCCGAGCTTTGATAAAGCTTCCCGCTCGCGATTAAGTGAATCATACGGCGGGGTGTTAATTGGCAACCCTGGGAAAACAAGCTGAATATCAAATGGTGTTACTCTATCGTAGAATTAAGGAGTTCCGCGCAAACAAGTGGTACTTGAGTTTGTTCGGTGAATGTAACAGACGAGTATTCAGCTGTTCTCGGATGGGGAAGAAGAGCCGCCTCGAGAGTGGAGGGTCGGCGAACGGAAATATAAATTTGCCAAAAGTTCTGTCCTCGGATCTCCGGTGTTTTTCTTTCTTTCTTTCTTTCTTTCTCTCCCTCTTTCGCCCTCTTCCCCTGGTACGGTCTTTTCAGCCACTCGTCGCTTTCGAGTTTCGTCCGGAGCTTTCGTTTCGAAGTCATCGGCTACCTGTACGCGTGCGAGGGCGGAAAGCTCTCCAAAGTTGAAAGTTCGTTTCACCGTCGCGTGACAAATCGCTCGTCTCGGTTCGCGACCGGGAGAGAAAGTACGTACGCAGAAAAGATGGGAAATTTCTCCGTCGAACCGGCTGGGACGGCAAAGTTCGGCAAAGAATCGGGAGGGGGGAAGGAAAGAACTTCTCGTTAATTTTCCCAGATTTTATCACCGACAGTAATATCAAACGTTTAATGAAAGTTAAACGTTTCGAAACTTTCTGCCGTGATCGTTGAAATTTTTCCAGAAAGCTTTTAAAGGGTAAGCGGGGAGGGGAACGGGACGCGGCTCGCATCGAAATTGCTTCGAAAGTTTCTCGAATAAAATAATGCATGAAAACGCGTGGACGTGGAACATGCTTTATCGGAGATGAAACACACGTTCGTGTATCTTCGAGTTTTACGATTTTCTACGTCATCTATCAAGCGGAGTAAGAACGTACATATTTCACGATGGTAAACCGGTAACGTTTAAACATTCACGGCGATCGTTGTCAGACGCGGAAAGCTAGATGGTGCAAAATCCCGCAAGGATCCGCGCGAGAAGCCGAGCCTCGAAATTGCCGGAAGTGGCAGGCTTTCTAACGTCGCAATTTCGCGCGGAGCTCGTCGCTCGTGTCGTTGGGAAGGAGCAGCTCTCGGTTTGCAACGTGACTCAAAATTGGCGCAAATCCAAACGATTCTCTCCGACGTGACGCTTAACGTCACGGCAAGCCTTCGGGTTAGGGATCTTATTCCCGCGTCCCCGGATCTTCCGTCTCTTTTCAAGAATATAAAGATAAAAGAAACCGTTCCCGGGCTTCTTCGTTTCGTTCGCCTATTCGAATAATTCTACGAAACGGAGTTCACGGTCTTCCCTTCGGGGTCCTTTTCGTTAATAACGCTCTCCGTTTTGACAGGCGCACAAGCCGCGGACTTAGCGAAGCGAATTGCACGGATACTTTCGCGTCTCCCGAATATGCCAGCTGGAATACCCGGTTACTCGAATCCCCCTGTAATTGGTTGAAAAATGACAGTGCGGACACGTTCGGTGAAACGGTCGTGGCTCGTCCAACGTTTCGCGTATATATCGCGGTAGTTTCACGAATTAAAACTGGCATCGGTCCAGGGTATTCGTCGCGCGACGCGACACCTACCGCGAGGACTCCCGGAAAAACCAAACCGGACTCCTCTTCGACCCTCTTCTCCTGCTGGTTTCTTCGTTTTCCCTGTCGGTAGGTCTTTCCTTTCTTCCCGTTGGTTCTTCTACTCGGTCTACTTCTTCGGGTACGTAGTCGGTTCGAGTATGCGAGAGCGAGGACTCTAAATGGAATTGGCCTCGCGCCAGTGAATACTCGCGCGGTTCGAGGGAAATGGGATTTTTCGTTTGGTACGCAACATTCGAAGGACGTTTGCGCCTCGTACTATTTCTCCCACGATTTACGCGCGATTGCTTACGCGTGGGTGGCGGGTGAGGGGTGGGTGAACGTTTCCTCCACCATATTCCGTTTTCTGCGTGCTATATCCACGCGGAGATATTCCGGCGCTGCAACCAGCCGCATATTTTTGTTCGTACGCTCTTAACGAAAGCACGGCGAAACTATTTCGTGACTAGACTTTTTGCCCGGCGCATTTCCCGTGGAAATTTTCACCAGAGTTCTCTCGCGGTGGAAAAAGCTCCGTGGTTCGGTGGCATCGCCGACAGGTTTGATCGAGTGTGACGGATGCTTCGCTACTGTCAACCGGCTTTTTGTAAATGATGTACGGCCACTTATGATAATTTACCCTCTATCTTTCGCGGGAACGTCTAACAAAATACTGGCCATCCGTTATACTCGTCCGGATTAACGTTCCCCTATTATTTAAACGATTAATTCGTTCGTATTACGTCGTTACGAGGGAAAATTCTTTGCCGGGCGACGACGACGACGGAAAAACGAACGAACGAACGAACGAACGAACGAACGAGCGGACATACCACTTTTACAGAATAAACAGTCCTTTACGCGCACGACTCTGGGAAAAGTATGACGTATCTTTGGTATATGGGTCTACGTGGACGTAAAGTTGGTCGGCTATAAAGAGAAGACGAGTGACGAATGGGACTCACCTCCGTGGACCTCGCAGACGAGAAACAGGTCGGCTCCTTCGGGATAGGCCTCGAGGAGTTTGCTCATGTCCCGTCTCTTTGCGTCGTAGATTATCGGCTTCGCTGGTGGCACTGCGAACAGAAAACGTGAGGGGGCGACGTGAGCCTAGTAATACGTACCGTACGTCAAGTGGAAGCGATAGAGACGAGCAGGAGACGCGCTAGAGGGAATAAAAGCAGCCGCACGAACGCGACCAAGAAAGGGAGACAGGAAAATAGCTTTCACCTGCCTCTTGCCTCCACCCTTTGCCGCCGTTTCCCTAAGCTCTTTCATCACAACCCTGATCCCTGAATCCATGGATCTTTCGATCCGTGCGCCCGTGGATCCACGATACAGCCGGGGCAAACAGGGTAAACGGGAAAAACGGGAAAAACGGGGGAGAAACCGGGGCAACGGGGAGAAACAGGCCGAGTTTCATCCCGATATGTCCTCCACCGGATGCCGGATGGAAATTGCCTCCGGCTATTGTCGCGACACCGTCAGCTGGAAGTATATATACGTAGACAAGGTTTACGTCGTCCTTTTACCTTTCGGGATAGGTAAAAGGAGGGAAAAGGAACGCGACGCGTCGGTGTTAAAACGCTGGAAAAGAAGCTCGATCGCATCGAGCCTTTCGACGACCAAATATTCAACCTACGGTTGGCCTCGACTACTCCCGAGCACGTGCAACCACGGTCGGAATTCATTCCTTCCCTACCCTCCTCCTCCTATTCCCCCTTCTCCACCTCCGACCCTCCCCCGTTTTATTCGGCAAATAACTGGAATTTCGCTCGCCGCTTTCACCTCCGTTGATTCTCTTCTCTCTCTCTCTCTCTCGTTTCGTTTCGTCTCGACTCATCTCCCTGTCTCTCTCTCTCTCTCTCTCTCGTCGAGAGCAAATTCCCGTGGCGTCGTAAAATGAAAATTAGCGCGCGAACCGATCGAATGGAAGGTCGGTGGACGAAACGAAAGCGTGCCATTTGCATTCGTCACGAAAATTCCCGCTGTTGTTCCAGCCGGATTCGATACGTAACTGGGGTGGAAAGTTTCCATTTAAGAGGCTCCCACGAGGTACCGGAACCCGACGTCGTAATCTTGCCCGAGATTACAGCCGGTTCCGACCGACAACGTGGCGTAGCCCCTGTCGCTAATGTCAGCATTCACGAGCTTTTATGGCACGTTCAACCGACGTTTCGGCTTGGTTTGCTCCTTCCTCGAGAAACGTACTGCCCCCCGACTGCCCATTGCTTTCCCCGACGATCGTGCCGTTTCCGCAAGGAAAACAGGCGTTTCCCTCTTTATCCTCGTTGTTTCTGGTCGAAGGTCCAATTTTCAACGTGGAAACCACGGTTTCGCGGTATCCCATTGCTTTTCTCCTTGCACAATCGCGCTTTTCTTCCTTCGCATATTCTCCCGGGTGTGTTTTTTTTCCGAAATTCAACGTTTCCCTTCGTGCCCTCCGGGGTTCGGGCGAGCTCTCGACCCTGCCGGAAAATTCTCGCGGTACTTTGAAGAATCTTAGCCAACGTGGGTTACGACGGTGGGTAAAGTGGTTCGTCCGGGAACCACTCGTTTCCAGAATCACGCGGAACGACGGATTGTACGACACACGTAAATGCAGGGAGAAACAAAAGCGGACGAAATAGACGAAGAACCGGGGACGAAGGGGACGAGGAAAACGAGCCAGGGTAACGTATGCGAGTCTCGGTCATAGGTTTCGTTACCGCGAGCAGCCCGGAGGAAACTTTTGCAGAATTTCTAGAACGTCGAGCAGGAAGCCGTGAGCTACGAGTCGCCGTCTCGGGGCCGGTCTCCGTGTAGTCGTAAACGGGATGAGAACACGGATGGGGGTCACACGACTCCAACGACTTGTCTTTTACACCGTTACCGAGACCTCCGGCGAATTTCGATCGTAAGCTTTTATATCCCGTGGCATCATCGTCCGACGACCGGGGCGATAAGAACGACAATTACGTTGCTAATCCAAAGGTTAAGCAGACGGTGTCGAACAATTTTCTCTAATAGTCAGCCAAGAAGAGAAAAAAAAACTGGGAGAGTGCCGAAGCTGTCCGGCATAATCGATTACCACCGTTGGATCGATGTTTCGAGGGAAGAAAAACGAACTAGAAAGATAGAGAGAGAGAGGGAGATAGAGAGATTCTCGAGAGACGCGAAGGAGCCGGCTAGCTTAACATTCGAGACGGTCCTTTGACCGGGCAATTTTCACTCGTGAAAATCTTCGCGAGCGTCGCGACGGTAACGAAAGAAAAACGGGGGACGTCGATCGATGCCCGAGCTTCCGGTCTCCGGGACCGAAAATCTCTGTGGGCGTTGCGTTCCGAAACGACAACGTGTAAACCGTGGTGCCGTTCGGCCAGCGGGCCGAAGCACAATGCCGTGGAGGTCCGATGGACCGAGAAAATATATTGCTAATAGGGTTTGCAACACGGCCCGTTAGTCGAGAGTAATGCCTTACCGCGGCGGCACACGTTAAGCTCGTTTAACGAACCTCCGCTTTCCTACCTCCAACCACCTACCACCTCTTTTTCTTCGTCTCTGCACACCCATGGACTTTCCGGAACATCGATCACATTTATCGACTTCCCGACTCTGTATCACGCACTAGCTCTCGTTACTGGACTCTCGTTTGTCCGGGGGCTTTAAAACTCTCCGGCGCTCTTTACCTACCCGTCTCCTCTTCTTCTCACTTTTTCCTCGCTCTTACCCTAATACATGCATGACGCGGATCGATCCCTTTTTCCACGGAGAACGGGTCTCGAAACTCGAGCCTGCGAACGAAGGGTTCCAACTCCACAGGTAGCACGGTACGCTTGTTTGTCTCTCGGCACGCTAGTTCCACGGGATAGAACCTCTGGTTTCTTCCGGCTTCTTCTTTTCGCTGATCGGTTTCCTCGTTTCCGAGGTGGTAACTCGACTCGTTATTCATTTGCTCCGCGTTACGACGGGATCACGATTCACCGGGAAACGTCTCGCCCGTCGATGCCCTTCGCTCCGACGAGGTGTATTTGAAACACGAGAGTACGGGGATGAACCCGATGATAGGATGACTGAGAGAATGCGTCCATTACCGAGGCAGGTATTATACGTGTGTGTACGATGGGCGTCGGGACGTCTACGAGCACGTAGCGTGAAATACAGAAGGGGTATGAAACTGCGAGGAAGTGGATTCCGATGTGTAGCTCGAGTCTCGTCACGTTCGACAGGTTCCCGGAGTCCTTCGAACTGCTAACGCGTCCTCCCGATCCTTATTTCGTCGGGAACGTATAGTAGGTACGTACGTACGCTCTCGTGGCTTGTCTCTTTATGTATACGACGTGCTCAACACTTTCGCCTCACCCTTGGGTGTTTGTCCAAAGGGTGAACGACCTGAACCTAAGATCTATACGTTTGCAAACGATCCACGAGAGTAGCTCCGGTATGCGTCGCTCGTACGTTTAGAGAGTTCATTTTCTAATACGGAATTGAATATTTCTTATTCCGTGGATAGACGAGAATGACTCGTAGGTTGTATCGCTATTGAAGCAACGATTCGATACATCCCCCTTGTCTCCATACCCCTTTATAGATTCAACACCGATCCCATCGAACCACCGTTGCACGAGCTATCGCGTGACCGTCTACGACAATTACCGGAACTTATCCGTGGACCGGAATTCTATTTCCTTTCCATTCTCCGGCTGCCACCGGCGCCCGGAAACCCGAGGCGAGAACAAGAGTCGATGAAACGAAACGCGTTACACGGTCTGGCGTAGGCCGGGCGAACGTCCGCGACGAATGTCCATCGGTTCGTTCGATTTATCGACGATCTGTCGGCGCGCATCAGGCTCTATTGTCTCAATGAATTTTATACTCGTCGCATTTCGTGCGAAGTTTCGAAAATTAACGCCCGTGGAACGGGGTTCGATGTAATTCCGTCGCACAGCAGGTTTCTCCTGTTTTCATCGAGCCTCGTCGTCGGGGAGACGCGACGCTTGAAACGTTTCGACGTTACCGGGAACACAGGACGGCGAAATTATTGTAAACCTACGCGTTTGTATCGGTGTGTCACCGATACGGCATTATCCGAGGAGAAATGATCGGTAGGGTCTCGTAATGCCCGCGATAACGAGGAGGACGGTATTTTAAGAGCGATACTTTTATCGTCACCACGGCCCAGCATCTCCATTTTTTTTTTTTTTTGTTGTCGTCGACGCGTATCGATTTAACATTTCCGACATCCGCGGCTACACCTGGCCGTCCGTGCTGATGCAGTTATACACGTAACCACGTACAGCGATGTCAATTACGGTAATTGAGACGATTTTGTTATCCAACCGGTGTTTTTTAAAATTCATCCGATCAAAGCGGTATCCCCGTGTCCACCCCCACCATCCCTCTCACCCATCACACTCCTCGCCCCGACAGTTTTATAGGGTTGAAATCGAACCGCGGCTGATGAAACTGGCACAGGTTTTTAACATCGACGGACCCGTAGGTCGGAGGTGTTCGGCATTCGATTCGACGCATCTAGAGACGTACGGGTCGTGGAAAATATTCGGCCGATCCGAATTTATTAAATTCCTGCGGCGGGGCGCGTTCTATCCGTTGCGTCGTCGGTGTAAATACAAGCCCGGTCACACGTACGTAACACGCAAACGTAAAACGGAAGTACGTACGTACGCGACTCCGTGAGTTACAGTCGATGGCTGTTGCACTCTGTTTCCCACCCTCGCGCTCTCTTCTCCTCTCCTCTCTCCCGTCTCTCTCCCGTCTCTCTCTTCTAGCCGCTCGGAACGTGTTGGTGACTGGCTGCGTGACTTGGATATCGAACTAAGCCCACGTAACGATTACCGTGAAAAATTTAGGAAAATTCCTCTGGCGTGTGGGGTGAAGCCAATGTTATTTTTATGCGAACACACCCGGCTGTGACGGGCCCCGGACGGTATTTTCACTCGGTACACGTACCTCTTTTCTGTATTTCCTCGTCCGTTCCTCCGCGAGGCCATCCTTCTTCGCTTGGATTTTTTCACAATAACCCGCGTGACGAGTCACCGTGTGTACCTCGTTTTCACGAGAATTCGTTAGAAAAGAATCGAGAAGCGGCTTAATGAAATTCTTCGGTGGGGGGGAAAAAGGCAAAATACGAGTCGAAATTATCGGACTGCCGCCGAACGTTCGTGGGACGGGAGCGGGCTAAATGTAAATGCGAATGTAAATGATCGCGTCGAGGTTATCGATCATGAGGACCGAGAGGGTTGTTTAGAGACGATAAAACGCGCCGAACGGGACGCGAGAATGGTAAAAACGATCACGCTTACGTTACGCGAGATACCGTCGCGGGGGTCTCTTCCCCTGGCCGACCATTTTTATTCCCGGAAAAGCAACTAGCCGTACCTGTTTATTTCCAGAAGTGGCCACTTATTCGTAGGTCCGATCTCGCGAACCGGAGAAAAAGGTTCACGGCCATAAATTCTTGCCAGTCCACGTAAACGGCCACTCGATCGTAAATCTTTCTCGTGTATTGCTTCTTCTTCTTTTTGTTGTGTGCCTTGTTTGGAACAACGATTAAAGGCCGCGCTTTAATTAAGGGTATCCCGTTAACGGGCTTCGGATGAACGTGGCGAGATTTTCGGCGTCCTAACAGATTCAGCGCACGAATACGGGTACGAAGAAAAACTAGGGTGCTGCCAGGGGGAACGGAGGGGTGTGGGAGAGGGGAATGGGGGAGAAGGCTGGGGGGGGATTACTTCTTGCAACTTTCCCGTCTGTTGAATACGAACATCAAAGATCGCGAATTAATTTCCTGCGAGGACGATTTGTTCCGCGTAGAATGAACGGAAGACAGAAAGAGAGTAGAGAAGTATGTTCGTTTTACCGACGATATTACGTCGGTGGAATAATTCAGCTCGACAGAGCGAAACGTCCTTCTACCATCTCTTAGTGGATTAATAATTTTGTAGAAGCATCGCGCGTGAGGAGCGTACAATCCTGCGCGACAAATTATTTAGTGGAACCTCCGCGCCGTCGAGTTGACGTTATTTTATTTCCACCTTTCCGGAAGCGCCTTATACGCTTTTCTTTCGCGTTTCCCCCCGGCAGCAAAGTCTCATCAATTTTATTACACCGGCGAACGCCGCGCGGCAACGCATTCGTGTAACGCGAAGAATTGCGATCAAACGAACAGAAATTTCAACCGGCGGGACCGAGGGATCAAAGTAACGAGAAGTAATAAAAATCGCTCTTGGGTCGGCCGGGGGCGTTTTCAAGGTTTTTCTCAAAAAGATTTTAATCATTTACGATCGTAGACGTCGATAACGTTCACGTTCTTCGATACAAGGTGCTCGGCCGGCGGTCCTGGTGGTTTCGCGGTTTCTATTTTTCAACATCTTGTCACGAAATTGTCCACCGTGTCGGTCGACGATAAAAATCGTCGAACGACGGTACGGCAGCGTCGACGGTTCGATCGGACGAGGATTCCTGCACGCGTCGTTTCGTTGTGTCGGAATAGAAACACCGTGGTGTTTTATGGTTTCATGCTTTGCACCTTCGACGGAAATTGGATGTTTTACGAACGCTGCCGACGCGAGGTAAACGTGACCGAGGAAAGAGAGACTTCTTCTCCTTCCATCCCCGTCGCTTTAGTCCGCTTCCACTTCCCTTGGCTTTTTCTCTCTTTCCATCTCTTTCCTCTCTTTCCTCTGTTTCCTCTTTGGTTCCTCGGTCTCCTCCATCGTTCCTCGTTTCGTAAGGTCTCGTTTTTCTTGCCGCGACGCCGATCGTTTGCGTTTGACAAGCAATCCTCGGTTACGGAGGTGAAAGAAGTACGGCAACGAGAGCTTTTCGTTCCTTTAACACAGCCCGGAAGCATGCGATCATCTGCCTCTCTTCCCGTACCACGTACTATGGGGACGGTAACGAATACCTTCGTCCCCTAAGCGGATATAGTCTCACCGAGGCAATTTCCGGATTTAAAGCGCGATCTCTTCTACTCTTGATATATTGATATATTGCCCGACTTAGATAAAGCGGAACAGCTTTCAATGGACGTGTCGCGATCGAAACTTCGCCGAATCATTTTCTTGGCTTTTCTTTGCGATTCTTTCATTCTTTTTTTTTCTTTCTACGAGAGTCCACGCGAACGCACGGGGAGCGTCGCGAGGGGAAGAAACACGGGACGGGATATTTGTCGCGGTATCCAGAGGGTGGAAAAGTCGAATTCTTTCGGAAGCGTTTTCAAAGAGTCGCCGTGAGATTCCTTTCGCGTCTATCGGGCGAGAAACTTGGGAAGAATCTAGAAATCAAGTCCTCTCGTCCTCTCGTTACAGAGTATCTCCAATCCCCCTCCACCCTCTGCCTCCCCCTCGTGTCCTTCTTTTCCTTTTCCTCCCTTTTTACGCTCGACACAGAATTTTTCAAGCCTCGCGATCCACTTGCAGCATTCCGTGAAACTTTCTATCGCGCGATCAACAAAACCAGACAGAAACGAGGATGCGGAGGCAGCGGAGGAGAAGGAGGAAAGAAGAGGCTAAGCGAGCGGACGAACAAAAAAAAAGAAAGAATTAGTGGAAGGAGAGAAGCCGATGGATTATCCGAGCGCTTTGAATTCTCAATCCTGGACGGAATACTTCTACCCACTTTCGAAGGCGTGGAGTTTTACCGTTCTTTTTCTTTCCGATAGTTCGGAGGACTTTCGCGAGCCACCACGGAAAAGACAGGCGAAGGGAAGAGATGAAGAAGAAGAAGAAGAAGAAGAAGGGGGAAGGGGAAGACGTCTTTTATTCGGACAAAAATTCATCTACTCTATCACGTTTACGGTTTGCCGTTCGAGCTCTATCTGGCAAACTATAACGTCGAGCGAGAGAAACTTCCGCGAGAGTTTTAGGCTTTCGATAAACCGACTTATTTATGTACGAGTCGTGACCAGAACTCGCAACAGTTTCCGCAATTAAGCAACGCGACACGCAACGCGAAAAACAGTCTCGTAAATTCCCGTTAATCTTTGATCGTTTACGATCTCGACGTTGTGTCGGTCGATAAAGATTATCGTCACGGTTTTCGCGTTGATCACGGCGGCATCTAGGCAAATTTCCGTTCTTCCGTCCGATGAAAATATAAGCGAGAAAGTTTACGGGGTAGTAAAATCCGTATCCGTATCCGAACGAGGTATGGAACCTGGTTCCCGCTGATATCGGGGACGATATCGAGATTTATCGGATGGACCGTGATTCGTGATACGTGACTCGTGGTTCCGCCGTTTTTCGTGCGAATTGAATTTCTCATTTCACCGAATCACCGCCGCGTATTGTACCCGAATGCATCGCGTCCGACTCTCCGATTTTTATAACCGAAACCCGGACGACTACCTACTTCCGCTAAGCCCGATCCATGAAATTATTTGTCACGAGATTTTCCTTCCAACCGCGTCTTCTTTCTCTCTCTCTCCCTCTCTTCGTTCTCTCTCTCTCTACTCTACCCCGCGGTGCAAAAAGAAACGACGCCCATTAATAACGAGCTGGGTAAATACGGTTTTCCAGTGGCGAGGAAGAAACTTTTTCACCCCCGGAGGACGATTCCTATCTTGACTTACCGCCGAAGATCAACGCGCGTGGAAACTTTAGCGACAAAATATGCCGCGCGAGGAACTAACTTCGGATATAAGGACGATCCGCGAGAAATCCTATAAAACTGAATTAACGTAGATAAACGGTGGGCTATGGTGCGGTTAGCACCAGGAGGCGAGGATGGGTGTGTTCCGCCCGCCATCGCGACGGCACGGCTGCCGACCCGGGCGTCGTTTCTTTCGATTCGCGAAAAATCCGCACGTTTCTTTCCCGCGATTACCGGCTGAGAAATTGGAGGATACTTTGCGGTGTCTGCGTCGTAAATCGATTGGCTGACAGTCGCAGTTGCAGGTGCAGTAAGTCGATATAACTAACAAAGAGGAAAGAGAGAGAGAGAGAGAAAGGGGGAAGAATATTGGACAGGGGGGCGGTTCGATTGAATCGGTGTGGAGAACGATAGAGCTAAACACTAAGAAACGTTGCCGCTCGCTACGATAAATCTCGATATCGGCTCGCTGCTCGCCACCGCCTGAGAAATTTTATCGCGCCCGGAATCGTCTGCTCTCTTTTTATATCTCTATAGCGGAGGCCCGGCCGTGATATTACCTGTATCTCGACAATAGTTTACGCCGATCGCATACTGATCGGCCATTGCCCTCTCCTCGTGGCAGGAACAAAGAATTCTTTATCGAAAGAAAAGCCCCGGCTCCGAAAATCGTGACCCGGTTATCGGAGCTTTGTTAGACCAACGGTATCTCTTTAACTCGAATCGGACGAGACGCGATGCATCTCGACGTACGAGAACAAATGGGGGTGCAATACCGTACCACGGTACCCGTGGCAGCCGGAGAAAAACCAGTCTGGGGGAAATATTTGTGTAATCCCACGGGGAGCGGTGCTAAATCACGACGGTCGTACGGAGAATCGTGCTCGCCGTGCTTCTCTCGCTAATTTCACCGAAATTGAGACCGGTAAAGACGTTTCTGCGGCAAAGTCGCCGATATACGTTTCTAGGGTGCGTCACGCGAGACTTCCGCCGGCGAAGGGAAAGGGAAAGGCAATGTCAAGGGAAAATTCCTTTCCCCCCCGGTAGCCAGGCTGGCAAGCAAAATCTCCGGCGGAGACGCAAAGAGGCAAAAGAGAAGCGACGGGTAAACGAGGGGAAAGCTGCTGGGCTAAGTTACGAGGACATCGAGATCGTTTACGAGCCCGTAAAATTCCCCATTCTTCGACGGACGCGTGTCCCGCGGATAACTTGGCTCCTTTTCCAGCAATAGAATTGCCCACGGAACATTTTTTCATTCTCCTCGTAACCGAATCCGCGTTCGTCGTAAGGGAAAAGGAAACTTGTACGGGGAGACCACGCGCTAGCCGCGTTATATTTCAATTTTCTGGCCAGTACTTATGTAATTTTAAAACACACCGATTTCGGATCGTTGTCCCGTGGGGAGTATCGAGCCGGAAAGACCGTCAAAGCGAGGAATCTCGGCTGAAGATCGTCCTCGGATGGGAGGAAAATAGGAAAATATTCCGTATAGCCTCGGGGGAGAAACGGGATGCCGACACGTTCTGAAAATCGAGTTGCCGTCGCAACACCGACGCAACTCGGAAAGCTGTTTGTCTCGAAAGATGTACCTCCTTATACAATTCTTCCCCCTCTCTCCTTTCGGAAGGAAACGACATTTCTTTTTTCCCTTTCCCCCTCTCTCCGAAAGTAGACGGAAGACGAACGATCCTTCTCCGACGATTATATGCGAGCCAACGATTTACGACGGAGTAATAACGTGGACGAAATTAAATCGATGAACGTTCACGAGGGTGAAACGAGATTCGTGCGGGTTAACTACTTTATCTTCTCCGGAATGGAAAAAGTAAGACCACGATGTGAGACGTGATACCATAAAAAACGGTAAAGAGTTCCTATATGACGAATGCTCGGGATCTCTATGGAGCAGCAGGTGCACCGGCAACTAAGTATGTAATATCGCTCTAGCTCGGCAATAAAAATTCTCCGGAGAGCAAGAGAGAATCTCCGTGAGATCCGCCCTTCCCGTGGCAAAGGCTATACCTATACGACTCTCCTCGTACGAGGTCCTCTTACGGTCCTCTAACAGACCGAGATGCCCTTGCATTTTTGTCCTTTGAGTTATATTCGCTTTACAACGTTTCGCTGTTTCCGTTTGTGTCATCTCGTTCCTCGCTCTTTTCCATCGATATGTTTCATCAACGTTCCGGGTGTTTTCCGTGGGAATAAAACAAACAAAAAAAAAGAGAAGGGAAAGGGGAAAGGACGAAAAACCGTTTCGTTCGATAAAAACGAGTTAAAAGTCTTTTCGGTCGTTGGTTCGCGTAATATACTGGTAGATTGCAAATAGTTTTCGGTAAATTCGATCGAATATCGTAATGGACCGTGAGGAGATTGCGCGCAAACCCTCTTGAAAGTGCTCGAACGTTTCTCGCAAGCATGTAACGTTGAAGTTACGATAAACCGCTTTGGAGGCAGTGGCCGGATAATATCTCCAGGATAAAATTATCACGACAAACGCCGAGGAAACGCGTTGAAATATACGAGCGGGACAAAACTCTGTTGGTTCGCTCGTACCGCTGATCCCGTCGTCTTTTCTTCTCCTCTTCCGTTCCGTTTCTACGTCTCATTCTTCCTGTCTCCTTCTTCCATTCGACCCTCGACGGTGCGCTTCCTTTTTCACTCGTTCGTGTTTCATCGTTTCGCGGCAAGTATTTTCATTCTCCGATCATAAACGACCACTAGCAATCCGAGCGTTCCGACGAGAAAGAACAGCTATAACGAGACGCTGAGCAATTACGATTCGTGCGTCGGCTACGAAATCACGAACCCGTACTTTTTCCTTTCTTCTCGCCTCGCATTTCCCTTCCTCCTCCTCTTCCTCCTTCCCCCCGTGTTTCTTTTCCTTTGCCGCTATTTTTTCCTCCTGTCGTTTTGTTCTACGTTAGTCCCACGCGCCTTTTTCCATCGTGCCTCGTGGATTTCTAATTGCGAGTTCTTTCTCGACCTGAACGCGACGCGACATTTTTCCTTTCCTTTTAACGTTATCGCGATCTTTGCACTTTTTTCCCCCCACCGATCGATCCAGTCGTTTCCCCGTTACCGCGGATACGTACTCTCTCGACGAACGATTCGACGCAAATGCAATCAACCTCGCGACGGACTGCGACGTTTATGTCCGAATGTCGTTCGAACGGTGGGAGAGACAACGTTTCTACGCGGAGAGAGAGCGAGAGAGACAGCGAGAGGAGAGACGAGGGATCGATAGGTTGATACAACTCGAGTTCTCGATCCCTCGTAAAAATCCGAGCGGGACTTACTTAACTGTTTTCCTCCCCGCTGCTCTCTCTCTCTTTCGCTTCCATTTTCAGTTTCCCTAAAGCTTCGCTTTAGCCTCGATCCGAGAGTTTCCTCGTGAGCCAAAGATACATCGAGTATCCAAGGCGAAATTTTCAGTCCAGGACTTTGCCCTCCTTGATTCCGTGCGAGTGTTCCGGACGAGAACGTCGAAAGGGGTAAAAATACATCGTAATTCTTTCGTAATTGATTCGTAAAGTGTCGAGTAGCGAGAAAACCCGACCTGGGAATCACCGTACGATGATGGGGTGGATCACGTTGTCACGCTATCTCTCGTAGCATCGAACCAAGGGGTCGGAGAGGAGGAGAGAGAGAGAGAGGGAGAGTGTGCACGTCCTTGAGCGAGACGGAATACCATAGAAACGTTAGGAAGGAACGTCGAGGACCTCCGATCGCGGAACACGTCCGAGACCGCACCAACAGACAGGATACGCCAAAGCGGGAATATCGGAGGATGACGGTGAATCCTACGCGTGACTCGAATAACATCCGACCGGCTTCGTGATATCCACGAACAGAGTCACAAAAGTCGCTGCTCCTCCTCCGTTCGATTCAGGCGTAATCAACGAATCCTGCGGAATCAGAAGTTTCGACTTCCGGGACTCTCCTCTTATCCTGGGGGCTATCGAAAACACGCTATACCACCGCTTCTCTTCCAATTTCTATCCTCGATACCCGGGGTAAAAAGCATCGCCGTAGGTAGATTCGCAAATTTTCCGTGGAAATTTTCAGATATGACATAACATCGGCAAGTATACGGAGAAGTTCGGGTTTCAGATTTCCGGCGTACGTATGTATAGGTAAGCCTCGTCCTCTCGGTCGATGTGTATAAGTGAATGCTTCTATCGCTTCTTTCCGAGAGAAATAATTCTTATCTATTTCACCGCAAGAAAGGTCCCGTCGAAGATCGGGGAGGATCGGCTACGGGGGAGAAGAACGTATATCCTTTTCAGCCAGCGCGTTGTATAAGATAGGAAAAAGAGAAGCGTCGTTCGAAATGTAAGGAACGAGGGGTCGTGGAGAGGAGCAAGGGGGGAGGGGGAGGGAGAGGTGAGAGAGAATTCCGCGGCGAATGCCGGCAAAGACGAATGAGTTTTCTGGAGCGGAAAAATATGGCAGGTGGACCGGCTGCGAATCTTTCCATCGGTTTCTTTTCTGTCTGTCGACGGCCAGCCTTAACGCTCGGAAAGGTCGCGGGAACACGGGAGGGCACCAGAGACGAAGAGAGAGAGAGAGAGCGAGAATATCTTATGATTCATGACATGTCGTCGGATCGATCGGTAATTTTTTACACCCCATTTCGAGGGTTCCCGTAGACTGACATTTTCCACCTTCTCCCGCGGTGTACTATATCCGGTCGAATGTTTCCCGTTCGACCAGAGACAGTTCGACGAAGTGCTTCGATAAATCTACTGCTTAATATTCGATATAACGGACTATCGTATCTCCATTGAGAAAATCGGATCGGGTGGACGTTTAGATAGAGAACTTTCCGTTGAATTCATCTTTTTTTTTTCCTCTCCTTCCGTTTCCGGGACGATAGGTTCACGTGGCGGGGTGTACGATCGATGTGCAGCGTTTCCTTGGGAAACAGGGTGTTTTAAAATTCTCCGGGTTTTCTTTCCGGCTAATGAGCATCATCGTGTTTTCGTGCTTACTCTCGTCCGAACTTTTCGAGTTACGCCAATAACAAGAGAACGCGGTCCAGCGGGGTAGAGAGAGAGAAAGAGAGGAACAAGAGGACGTACACGAGTAGATTTCACGAAACGAATTCGCTAGACAAATTTCGACGATACGTACAGACAGATACAATGCATCTTCGACGGAAATCTTATAGCTTTGGAAAAATCTAGGAGAAAACCTCTCGATATTCCTATACCCGATAACCCGATATTCCGCGGTCTCTTTCACCTTCTTTCCTTTCTTCTCCTTCATTTCCGCTGATGAAAGTTTATGCTGAAAATCTTTGTCGGATGGCCCGAGGCTTCGGAGGTGGTGGTGATGGTGGTGGTGGTGGTGGTACTCGGAGTACTCGGAGCACTCGGCGGCAAAGTTTCTCGAGGGTCCGATTGGTCGGTGCATTATTAAAGCTCGTTTCGTCTGATTCATGATTTCTTTAGAAGCCCGGCAAGCCGCGTGTCCGCGGAAGTAAGCTTCCTCGGGCCGTCCTAACATTTTTTTTCTGCCGCCGTACGTCCCGTTCCATTTTACTTGGTGCTTCTTTTCCCCCCGGAGGAAAGAAACTCTTAGCGGGATGGAACGGAAGTCCCAGTGCAACCGTTTCTCCCAGCTTTCGGAATGTGCGTTTCCATAAACTCTCTCCTCTCCCGCTGCCCGCCCTTCTACGTCCCCTCTCCCTCTCCCTCTGTCGTTCTGTCTCACTGCCATGATACCGGAAACTATTCCCTGGTCGGGGCTAACTTACGCCCAGCTATGCATTATTCGCCCGGCCGATAAATTATTCGAGACACCGTCTCACGGCTGAATCGAAGCCACTTCCGGTAAACCCTCGAATAAGACAAATTTTCTTGTTTCGCGGTGGAGCGATCGTCGGGTCGAACACCTCCATCAAAATTCCTTTTCGATCCGTCCAACTATTCGATCTGAAAATAGAAGCTTTTCAATTTGCTCGAATAGTTGGACGGAGAGAGAGAGAGAGGGAGGGAGAGAGAGGGGGTGCTTGCGTCTCCAGAAGCTCCCGAAATTCGAGGGAATATATTTTCGGGAACGAGGGATAACGCGAGTAGGAACGTTGAAGAAGAAGAAGATGGAAGATTTCGGAATATGAACGGTCGGCAACTGGAGACGCCAGGGCGTGGAGGAACGAATGGAAAACACGAGTCTTCTGGTCAGCCGGGTCTAGTCACGAGATCCCGAAAGGAGGCTTCCTGAATTTTCCATTGAATCCGTTAACGATGAAATACGAGTCCCGTCGTTTCCGTGCAGAAATTTTAAAACGCCTCTTTCTCTATGCATTCGACGTCCGTATTTCACGCATAATTTCCTCCGCATCTAACTCTCCTCCCGTTTTCTGCTTCTTCTTATTACTTCCCACCAAAGGGAGGTCGGGAATTTTTCCTTTAGCCCGTCGTGAGAAGACGTACGAGTTTCCGTCAAGATGTACATACATATACGTATACCTATGTACGTACGTACGTACCTACTTTGTATCTACTAACGAAACGAGCTCGGAATTTTACCCGTAATTCTCGCGGTAATTAAAATATTTGATGCGAAGGCTTCTTACGTCGAAACCGATCTCTTTCCTTTTCGTTGACCCGAAGGTCTTCGAGTAATTAGATATAAGAGGCTTAAACCGAGAAGTGGAGTATCGAGTTCGAGGCATTAGATTCGTTCAAGGTTCCTAAAGGGAAACGAGAGAGGTATCTCCCTCGCGAGAGCAACGTCGAGCTTTCTTCGATGCTTGCTGCGAATAACTATATTAATAATGATATTTCCATGAAAAAGCCCCTTGAGCGAAGTTCGAGCTACGATACCGTACACGGTACGCATTATACCCTCCATCGAAGGGCTCGACGTATCGGCTAGCCTTCAATGGGGTTAATGGTTAATCACCGATAAGAGGCTTAAACGACGATATTCGGCATGAAGCATCGATTTCGGGAATCATGTGTTCCCACTTCGGTGTTAGTATGGAGCTCGTGATTCCACCGATTTCGACTCAACGCGTTTAGACGGGGATTACCGGAATCCATCCATCACCCATTTCGTGATTAAATGGTCCCGTGGAGTACACGTACACGCACGCACGTACGCCCAGACTGATCCGACGTTGTTGTTATCCCCCGAAAGGAGAATAAACGACGGGTAAAGTCGTACGGACGAAGCGCATCGGCAAATAACTTGATAGGTAAGCAGTTAAGTAGTTAAGACGACGTATGGGCAGACTCGAGCTAGATAGACCGATCGACCGATAGACCGATAGACTGATAGACCGTTAAACTGATAGACCGATAGACCGATAGACAAATAGACGAGTGTGGCTGGAGTGGAAAGGGTTGGGGGGGAGGGATAAGGTAAAACTAATTTCTCCGTAATCGGCGATTAGACGCAGACTAGGTCTCGCGAGGAGCCCGAGAGGGCGAGGGCAGTACGCTGTCAAAATCTAAACTAAATCCTAATCGGATTAACGTGCACCGACTCGACGCCTCAGCAGCTTTCGGGCTAAAGTTTCCACGACGAGGTCGGTTCTTCGGTGCACACCTCGCCCGTCTCCTCCTCCACCACCTTCCTAGACCTTCTTAAGTCGAAGAGCGTTGCAAGAAGGAAATTACTACGGGACGAAAGGATCGCGAGGAGAAAAATCACCGAGAGAGAAAACTACTAAACAGAGGAACGATCGGTGAGTTTTAAGAGACCTGGAAACGAAGAACGAAAGAAAGAAATCGTAATTAGATCGAATCACCGAGGGAAAAATATCAAACTATCCTTGATTCGTTCGGATCCGATTCGGCATGGAATCTGGGCAATCTGCGATCGAAGAAATCTAGAGAATGTCTGGAAGGTGGTTCGGTACGGTGGTTCCCGCTTTCTCCTCGGGTTCCATCAGTGTTCCGCGCAGTTCGGAATTAAGTTGGAGTAGCTGGCTCGTCTGGCGTTCGCGGGCGTCGAGGCGTAAAACGAGCCACCGCGGCGTTTCGATGCCGATGGCCTCTCGGCTACGAGATGTATACCGTCTATTCGATTACTTCCCGGGATCCTGCATCGGGATGAGCGAGGAAACTCGGTCGGGTATTAACTCGAGAGAGAGGGAGAGAGAGAGAGACAGAGAGCATCGTCGTTCGAAGTCGCCCATTGGAAACCTGCCTCGTCCCGAGTGACAATAATTCTGCTTTCATCCCTCGTCGTGCACGGGAGGTCGTGAAATTTCTTCGAATTTTCCCCCTTTTTTTTACGCGAGTAGAATCTGTTACAATAAGTCTCCCGAAAAAGGAAGCAACGTCGTTAAACAAAGATGAGTTCGTTGAAATACATCGCGAATAAAATTGCAAAGTTTTCCGGGGACGAAATCTTGACGTATAACGTACGGGATATTTACGGAGAAATAGAAATGGAAGATTTTTACCCGCCGGGGTAGAAACTGCTAGGGGAGACTTTGCCGTGGTTTTCCGAAGTGACCTTCCTTTGTTCTCGTTCCACGTTTGGTCAGATTTTAGGACGGTCTTAAAGTTTCCGTTGGTTCTCCTTCGAACGGAATCGCGCAGCGGTCCGCGCTTTAACTCAGTTTAATAGCCGATCGATCGGTAAATTGGGTTAGCGTTAGGGCTTTCCTGAAAGGACTTTGCCTTTCAGCACCGTTTCGGTGCGAAGCACCCCTTCCGATATGGAAGTCTCCTTGTACAGCCGAAGCTCCGGTGCCGGTTCGATTCTATTAAGAGACAAGACCGGTCACCCCACTTACATTTTCCTCCAAGTATCAAGAAACTCGCTTATATAGTTTCCAGGATCTTCGACCTCGTGTTCAGTCCGAGTGTTCGACGAGTAACTTACCTCCTGCCCGAGCCATGTTTCCCCTCGGATAACCGTGCAAACAAAAATTAACCGAATCGTGGCTGGTCGATTAAAAGGTGGAGAGGAAGAGGTGCGGTGTTTCTCGTCGAAATCGATTCGACTCGGTCGGGTGACAGTTTGTATCGAGGCACCGCGGGGGGCGATTTAGGGACTGATTAACCTTGATCGGCAAATAAAGTCTGGAGAATTCGGAGAGGCAATTAGACCTTTGGAGGGAACGAATCGAACGGCTTTGGTCGATGGACCGGTGACTCGGTACGCGGACAAACCAACCAATCGCATGGCCCTCGACACAATCGTTTGCGAATGCTCGCTTTCAATGGCTAACTGATTGTTCGAGTGGTCCGCCGGTTCTGGATTAACGACCGCGCTTGAAACTGACCACCAATCGTCGCGACGATCCCCGCCTGTACTCTCGATTCCCTTCGATCGCGGCCCGAGACGACCGCAGCTTCCGACCAACTTTGATCACTTCCCAAGTAGTTCGCCGCGGGAACTAGCAAAACTTTCCACCGGCAGAGAGAGAGAACAAGCCGGACTCGGTGGTAGTATTTTCAAATTTAAATAGTAACGAGACACCGTTTTTACGGCCGCCCAGCTATCCCGGGGAAATACCACGATTTCCCCCGAACTTACCTAATTTCGCTCGAGTTTCATAAAATATTTCATTACCGTGGCGAACGTCGAAACGTCAGATAAAACTACGTCGACTTACCGATGACGGTGAAGTTGACCTTCAGGTTCCTCGTGGGCGAGTTACGAAAGTCCACCCTGCATCTGTAGACACCCTCGTCGTTCTCCCGTAGATCCCGAATCGTCAGCTGAGCCGGTGGACTCGCCTTGAACGACGCCCTGTCGCCCCAGAAGTGTTGCGCGCTCCACAACTTTGCCTTGCCGAACTGCCGATTCCTCGCGTCGTAACTGGAAACAATCGGAAAGCAAGTTTTATAGTTATCGAGCGGAGAATTAAGTAGCGGCGTACACGTCAAATATTAAACCTCGTAGCTACCGACGAATAGCCGACGCGGGTCGGTGAATATACCGATAGTCCGTATAGATCTTATCTGGCTGCTCGCAATTTTTCACTCAACTTTCGCAATTCGTCATAGTCGCGAGTTCGAAGAGGGTCGGCCGGCCTCCGAAACTCGATACATAGACCGAGACCGAGAAGTGCACTCGACCGAGAGAGTCGGATAACCTTTTACTTGGAGCTCCGAGATCTCGAGCTCCTCGGACGATGATATTAGAGGATGTTTCGGAGTTTCGACAAAAATGCCCGAAGGGAGCTCGTTTTCCTTGAACATCGTGCGCCTCCCCTACGTAGAAACGACCACGCCGACGAGACTTCTCAACTTCTTACCGACCGAATAAACGTGTGTGCACACTTTCGTATCGTTGTTATGCAAATTCATTTGTCGCCAGCATCTCCCGTATATTTGCTCTCCTTTTTTCCTGTGTTTTTTTTTGTTGTTTCTCGTGGCACGTGTTGCAACCAGAAAAGAACTCGAAGCGTATTCCGTTCGGTCGATTGTCAGGTCGGGCAGCAGCCGAAAGAGTTCGTAAGTCTAATCGAGCGTCGAAGTTTGTCCAAGTTGAAGCGATAAGACGTCGCACGGTCGATCACCGAACGGCGAAAGGGCCGGGCAACGTTGCAGCAAACTTTCAACAGTCTCGGTCTCGCTTAGCCGAGTCCACCGCGGTGGCCATAACACAAATTGGATTGGTTTTTAACGAGCACGATGACTCGAGAGAAACGCTCGCGCCTCGGCATCTTTTCGAATAACATCGTTCGTTTATTCGCCACCCAATTTGCTTGATTTACGGTAAATTAAGTCGTGGAAATCGGGGGATAGCGTCAGACTCGGGGAGGGAGAGAAAGAGGCAAAGAAAAAGTCTTAATTATCGCTTGGTGAAACGTGTCCCGTCCGTCAAAGTTCGATAACGTTTTATCTGGCTGTGTGGCCGACGTGTACGTGAGACAGGACGCTTCTCAGACTTCACCGAAGTGTGCAAGAGTGGATGAACGCGCAACGAACCTGCATAATTACTCGCGTCACTTCTCGACGAACTTTTATTTCGCGTACCGACACGTAACATCAAAGTACGAGGAAACGTTCGAAAGTTCGCTCGCCGCCTGAAACGTTTTTTCGACACGTTCTCAAACGTTCCCGTTTGCAGGACGCTATCGCGCGGAAACGAGAGCGAGCCTTTAAAGTGAAAACGAACAAAGTATCTATAATTACGAGACCGGGTTTCCAACGGTTAGCGGTAAATTACCGGTATACGGTACGGTTCTCCAAGGAAGGTAGTAAAATCTCTCGACAAAACGCCGGTTAGGAAACGGAAGTTTAAAGAGCATTCGCGGCACGATAAACCGCGCGGAGAAAAGCTGTTGGTTAAAAACCATCGGCTAGAAGGGATACCGGTAATCCGGAATGGGAACGGGGAGGGATCGCGGCAACGGGAGGAGCCGATATAATTGGTTCGATTCGAGAAAATATCGTGGTCGGGCGTTAAAAGACGTAACGTCGCGTTAAGAGATAGCCAAGGCGAATTACGTAATTCCGAGGATAAATGCGAAGATAGAGGGAAAGGTAGGAGGCTCTGCCGGAGCCGTTCCACGACGAGAGTTCATCGTGACGACTCGGAAAACGAGCATTTAAAGACCGTGGAATCACGGCGGACAGGGTGGGAAAAAGGTAAAAGACTATCGGAGAGAGCACGAAAAAATAAAAATCACAGAAAAAAACAGAAAACACGACGTAAGCGATGAAAGGAGCTTTCGAAGGGTTGGACGAAGGTAGAGAGCTGGAGATGGAAGAGATAGCCTCTAAACAAATTAAAATAATTGCCGCGAGTCGTTGGAAGCTTCTCTGCCGGTCTCGCGAGTTAAAACAAGATTTCCCATGAATACGCCAGTGTCGGTAAAACGAGTGTTCCGCGAAACGATGGAAAGGATGAACGGGAGGAGGTCGGAAAGGGTTCAAGGGTGGAAGGGCCAGAAGGGGGACTTAACCACTCCCGGGACTCTTAAAAGGAGCTTAACTTCGCGCATAAAATTAAGGCATTGTAATTGCAGACGGCGTCGCCACTGCGGCAGCACATTTCTCTCTTCTCGTTTTTCCATTTCGTACCCTCCGGTAGATCCTCCTTTTCTTCCGTTTCGCTCGACCAGGAAATATAATTTGCCTTGGTTAACTCTCGTTTCTCCAAGAGGTACGAGAACGTCTCGGCGAAGAAGCCCTATCGGACATTCCCGTCCGACGATGGGGATTCCTCCGGTGGGACGATGATAAAATGATTTTTAATCAGAAGCCGGAAACAACCGGGACTAGTGGTCCAACCCAACTATTTCACCCGGCGAATTTACCCGAGCACCGTTAAATACGATTCTAATGAATTTCAAATAACAATTCCGGATTAAACGCTGCGATCCACCGGCTACGGAGAATTTTCACGCCGGGCGAAATTACCGTTCTCCCTAATCTTACAAATCCGCCTGACTTTCCTTTTATCCACGGCGAGAGCACAGTTCCACGGGAGGGTCCCCCCCCCCTGCCCTCACTCCTCTGTCATCTTTATATTTCATTGGCCGACTACGCGTTAGCGGCAGATTTGATATTCCGTTTCTCTCCGTTAAACGATTCGTGTCCACGATGGAAGGCAAACGGGGATGGTAAAGAGCCGTCAAACGTCGAAGCTCGAAGGTGTAGGTCTCATTGACGGAACGAGATGGCACGAAATGGGTTCGATCTCGATTGACACGGATGGTTACCGTTCGACGTTTTCGATCATCGGTTATTCGAAATCGGCCGAACCCCCCTCCCAGTCAGTTTCTCGCTGGCGTTTTCCTTCGATCCCTCGTGTCCTCGGCCAGCCATCCACCAACCTTCCATACCTATCCTCTATTCAAATATCACGGTGAAACCGCGCCCCGCCATTCTTCGAAATGGGATTCATGCCGCGGCATAATAGGACAGAGATATCAATCCGATCGGTGAATATAATATCCGATTACATGCTCGTCGCGGGGAAATTTCTCCCGCCTCCTGTCGGAAACATTAAAGGTCTCTTTTTCGATATTTCCTTCGTCGAACCGTACAATTTTTATCCGTTCCTTTCCGTCCGTAGCTCTCCTCCCTATCTTTTTTTCCTCCTTGAAATCCTTCGGTCCGATTAGCGGTGATACAAAGTTATCGCGAGTACTGGCGAGGTTATTTAAATATCGTCGAAAGGGTAATTCCATTACGCGATCGAGTGCCACGCGGGATTCGGTCTATGTGTAGCTAGAGGAACGCTTTGCGGATCGCGAACAAACGGGTTGCGGAGAACCGGGAAGAGAAAAGCGCAGAGGAAGAAAAGAAGGGCGACAAAAGACCGCGGTGGGTAGTGATTGGTGAACTCCACAATGCACTCGTTCCAACGGCAATCCCGGAAGACGGATGATCCTTCTGTATCGAGTGTTTTCCCCACCCCGGATTCCCATTCCCGTTGCTCCCATCGCCGGGGATCTCATTCCCGATCTTTTTAAGGATCTTTTTCATACCTCTATTACGATTTCTTTCGCGGTCCGTTTCGTAACCTCGGACGTAATTAATGGCTGATTGGACGATTGGTCGATCGCGCGCGAAACCTACGTGACTCGGTTTATTTCGTCGAAGAAACCGAGGGGGTTGGAGGGGAGGAAATGGCGACGAGTCCATTTAGTCCAGAAGTGGGGGAAAAATCAGGCCGCGACGACGGGGTGAAATCGGAGTGAAAATCGTTTAGCCGATAATGAGGACGAGGACGGGCGTAGTTGTAGCATCGAGGCGTAGAGGACATCGAACGAGAGAGAGAGAGAGAGAGAGAGAAAGAGAGAATGCTCGAGTTTCCTTCGAGATCGCAGCCAATCCTGCCAGCCAATCGCCAACTCTATTTACGAGTCTCGCACAAACGTACCGACGTACCCTCCGAATTATTATATTAAGTTCAAACGCGATATAAAGGGCCAATGGAATTTAAAACGCTCGTATTTCCCTGAGAGATCTCCTCTCTCGGAAACCCGTGGGAGTACGAAGATCTTTTTCGAATAGGCGTCGCGGTGACAGGTTCCGAAAGACGACGTGCTGCGAGAGAAACACAGCGGGGGAGAGGTTTGGAATATTTTTACGACGGTTCGCGGTTCGTTTCTTTCGATATCGTCGGAGGAAGGCGCGAAGGAAGCGGGCGTTAAATACGCTCGATTTCACGGCAAGACGGCAGCCGGGGAACGTTCGGATATAATATATCTTATCCGCGTACATGTATGTATGTATGTACGTATACATACAATGTACGGACGAGTTCGCGCGTAGGTGTAGATTTACGGTTTTGATACATATAGATACCGCGGGGGGGAGAAAGAGAAAAGGAGGTGGGATCGCTTGTGTGTAGCGGTGGGGATGGATTAAGCAAGAGCCGTCATGCATAAATGGATGACAGAAACAAAAGGGATGGTCTCTGTTGGCGGCGCGCGTCGAGCGGCATTTTTATATTCACGGTGTCGTGTGTGTGCCCGCCTGCCTGTGTGGAAAGTACGTGACGGGCTAGGTGGAGTCGCGTTTGCGTCCGGCGGCATTCCTCGATGTTTGCGCGAATGTAAATAAAGCGTAAGCAGATAAAAGGCTCCACCGTCCGCAACGTCGACGCACGTTTCGTTGCTCGCTTTTTCCCTCTACTCGCCCTCCCTCCCTCCCGCCCTTCCACCCTCCGTTACCTTTCCACCCATTTCGGACGAGGACGACAACCAGCAATTCCGAGGTTGCTGGCCCCGTCCTCTCTCCGTCTTCCCCATCCCTCTGGCGTTCGTTCCGACAGGACGTCACGGCGACGGGACGCTGTATGAGGGAGAGGGAGAGGGGGGGATACCGAACGTCGATCGCCGTTTCTGTCCGTCGAATAAACTCTTCGGTGAACGGTGTGCTACCCATCGATCACGATCGAGTCTCCTAAATTCATACGCTATGAAATTTCCGGCCCTCCGTCGATCGAACAGGGTGTTATCTATCGGCCAGACGGAACGCTGGTGGAAGGATAAAGAACGTTAAGAAGGTAAACAATTTTCCGGCCGCGCGATATCTGTATTTCCCGTTTAAATCTCGGGGAGGCGCGAGACCCCAAACGGGTCTTCGTCGCTTGCAAAGTAGCGTCAAATTAATGAGTTACCCAGCTCGAGAGAGACGAGCCGTTTCTGCTCGACGAAACATAAGGGGACAGAGCGTGAACGAGAGAGAGACAGGCGGTTGAAACGAAGAGCCCCGGGAACGTACAAGAGTCTACGAAGAGAAAGACGAAAAGGAAGCTCCGTTATACGCTTATTAATTAACTGCAAGGAAGATGCGCGAACTGCCAACGAAAAACGAATACGACACGCGTGCTACGGATTAATAGAACAATTTTTTAAAGGCATCCGTGTAAAACGGACGAGAGCGAAATAAAACGAAAGAGAGCGAGAGAGAGGGAGGAGGTCAAGAGGGACAGAGAGGAAAGTAAAAGTCTTACTCGCGATGTTCACGACGACTAAAAATATCGGTTCGCGGTTCAAAGGTCTGGTCAAAGTTATCGTAGCTAGCCTTCGATCGTTATCGTAGACAAACGATGATGACCCGAGGGAAATCAAAATAGAGAAAGACATTACATTACGTTACATTGGCCTTTTCTAAAGACAAGAGTGCACGAGGACGATCGGAGTCGGAGCCGTTCAACGTCCGAAGAAAAATGGACCCTATCGAGAGGTCGGCGGAAGTTTCCGCTCCCCCACAAAGGAAATACGTCGAACGACATTGTTTGTGGTGGACGTTTAATCCTTTCCCGAGAAGAGGGAAATAATTGGAATCGAGCGTTCTTGAATAACGTTCGCCGTCTGGTTGGCTGCGAGCGATTCGACCGTTCCGGAAAGTCCAAGGACGGACTGACGGGGGAAACGCGCGTCCGTTCGCGTGGACGTCGCATCCGACGTTCCCGTGTAAAATACAGGGGACGACTATGGATTTCACTTCGACGCATCGCTCGCGAACAGCCGTGCATCGCGTCGGAGAATTATTTTTTTCCATTCCTGACGATCCGACGACGCGAGTGGCGCGGGTGATACGAACGGAACTGCCAACGGTGAAATTGCCGGACCAGGGATAAACACGTTTGAATTCATGCCAGCTATTTATATCGGTCTTGTACACGGGTATATATGTGTGAACGTATGTATGAATACATATACATGACGCCGCGAACCTAGATGTAGCCTGAGATCCACGTTGTCAGGCTGCGTGGACCAGGGTATATCGTGAAAAGAGAATACACGAATCCGTTGACATTCGTTTCCAGGTGACGTTTACTTTCGAAATGAACATCTCGCCTGGCGTTTAACAGGAAAATACCTGAACGAACCGCTCTCGCTGGCCGTTATTCGGGTCGTTTGCGTATCACCGCTATTAATGTTGTATCAAAAGAACTAATAATTACCGCGGCCCCCGTGTCCGTCGGTCGTTTTTCGTTTCCGATTGATATACGCTTAATTATTCGTTAATTATTCGTCGCTCCTTTTACCGCGGATATTTACCGTGTAGAATCGAATTTACGTTGAACCGGCCGTCATCGTTTCGCGAATTAGGAGCAATCGGGATGATCGTGCGTGCCAGGGGATACAGAGAGATGATTTATCGGAGTATGAATATCAAAGTTAAATTGACATCATTTATCGGCCGTGCGAAATCTAGATATGCGTGTACGCGGAATAAAAGCCGCATCGGTATCGCCGTCCGCAAATGTAAATGAGGACGATGACCCATGATTGGTCAGCATTTATCTATCAATAGCTAGGCTGGATCATCGGTGGCGGTTTCACAGTGCACCTACGTCCGTTAGTATCCGAGTTATCATTAAATCTCGACCGGCTGGAACCATGACTCTCGTTGACCAATTGTGTCACCTGACTGCCTCGATAATCTCATCTTCCGGCATGCTTCTATGCCATCAAATTTCACCTACCATCGCTGCCCGGATCTTTGCCCGATCATTAAGCTGATAGAATTTTCATCGACGATACGTTCAAATAGGCATATCGAATGTATCGCGATTGTCAGGGCGGACAACACTCCCGTCGATGGCAGGAGGATTCGAAATTCGTAGCCCCCGCGATTATTCCTCTGATCGATGCCGTCCGTTTCGTCCATTTCGTTCGTTTCGTTGAGTTGTCCCCACAGTAGTCGGGGTACGTCCGTGGTCAGCCCGCACAGTGATTACTCGACCTTTGTATCCGAACGTGATCGCAGGACGATCGTAGCCGGGACCATGGGTTTCGGAAACGGTGAAATGGTCCACTCGGACTTGGAATATTCGATGAAACGAGACCATAATTTATACATTCGTCCCTTTCAACGGAGGGGAGACCGCGGGGACGAATTTTTTATCCCCGGAGAAACGATTCGAAAGACGGGACAAAGAACGCGACCGTTCCTTTTTTTTGTCGTCCGGTGGAGGAAAAAAAAGAATCTCTCTCTCTCCCTCTCCCTCTCCCTCTCCCTCTCTCTCCCTGGTCGTTAACGTTTTCATTGAAATTCGACCGGACGATAAGGGTTAATCGTGGACCGAACGATGCGTAACAATAGAACGTAATAACGGATGGTACGGTTTGCCGGTTCGTCCGCGCCAGTCGGCGTTAGAGAAATCCGCCATTATGTTGTGTAACAGCGCGGACAATGGTGTGATAATTTCAGTCAGTCAAATGCGTATCCGACTCGCTCGCCCGGGTACATCCTGCGAAAACCTTTGCATCTAAGTCAGACCGCGATCGGATCGCGGAAATCCGTCGATCGACTTCTCCATTGAATTTGTTTCCGCTGGGAGGTGTAATCACCCGTTCCTTTACTTTCCTCCTCATACCCTTCGTACGAAATTTTTACGACTCGGGGTCCGGTAAGTAAGGGCGACACTTTGAAAAGTATCTCAAAGTTTCCTCGACCTAGACTCGCAACTTCTAAACAGCTGATCGGAATGTCGGGACGACGAAGCGATCGGGGGGATGAGAATGTGTTAATCGGCGCCGCGACCAGGAACAATCGACTCGTCAACGATTCGACAGAGGTGCGGTTTAACCGCGCGGCACGATACTCGATGCGGTAACACCGCGACGTCAGCGCGATCGACGCTTCCGCTAGGTTGCCTGGTTTCACACATCTATTCGACAACTTCGCCGCACAATCTAGCTGTACTGTCGCGAGAAGTAATTAAAGTTCGTACGAACTGCAGCCTGACGATCTTCGGCTGGTTTCGCGGCGACGTCTGCACCCGTCATTACGACGAATCGAAATTACGCGCGACTGTCAACGCTGTTAACCGGTTGGATCGACGGTACGTTGCTTGGATCCCGTCGACGTCGACGCTATCTCGTAGATACTCTGCCAAGACGAACGTTGTTGCGACGTTCGACGATGTTTTTTCCATCATCCCTGGGATCGGAATGGTTATCGTGTTCTTTACGAATATCGTCGTACAGCGTCAAGTCCGACAGGTTAGAAAATGATTTTCCACGATTTCTCGAGCGACTAAGATGTGACGTAAAAAGGGGGGAAAACCTAGTCGGGTATTAACGTAGCTCGCTACAAAGGATCCGATCCCCCCGAATCGATGAGGTTGACGCGGTATTACGTGCGGTTGAAACGAGGAGGAAGGTGAGAGTTACTCGAACGATCCAGCTGGAAGAGCTTGGCCATAGAAAGGAAAGGAAAGGAAAGAAAAGGAAAAGCCGAGGCAAGGAAAGCCAAGGAAAGGCAAGGAAGGGCAAGGAAGGCAGCTTAATAACGTCGACGGCGCAATATCACGTCGTGTGCATTTAAGGGGTTAAGGGTTGCGGCCTGGATAGGGGGATGCGTTCGTGTTCGTGCCAATGATCGCACACGGTTAAGCGGAGACGGCAAGTGGCGTACTCTCGTTAGCCGGTGCGTCTGACGGTAAGTGCACGATTATGCTGTCTATGACGTTTCATCTTCCGATGAAGCTGACTCGAGTCCCCCCGATCCACGCTCGAAAGCCGTGCGCCTCCATCGTTTACGTTTCGTTACCCTCTTAAATCATCGATCGTCTTTCGAGCCGATTAAACCGGACGGATTTGTCGTCTTTAAGTATCGCGAATCCTAACCCTTTATCCTCGACTCATGTAATTTTCCGATTAATTCGAATCCAATGGGATGATTGACAAACCGGGTACAATCACGGGGAGATCCCGATGTTTTCTAATTAAGTCTAGGCTCGATTTGCATTTCATAAGCGACCTTCATTTACGTTCATTTACCCGGGCACGGGATGTCGAGGGGGATGGGGGTTTATTAATTAAAGGAGAATCCGGGACGAGCGCGTATATTGTAAACGGTGTCATATTTGTATCGGGACGGGATCAGTCGCACGCGTCTCCATGTATAACTTCATTTATGCATGTACACACAGCTGTACCAATGTATGGATAACGAGCGGATTGATCGACAGCCATCTTGAAACTCCTATTATGCACTCGAGGAAGGGGACCGGGCAACGCTGTTCCTTCCTCGAGGCAATCCACGCGGGGAAGTATCATCGACCCGGTGCTACGTAGCTCACGGAAAAGACGAAGTATAAGGTGATCGGAAATGCCGAGACTCGTGGATCAAACTAATCACGTTTTACGATGGTACACGCGTGGAATAGAGTCGCGTAAAAATTGGAAAATGGCAAAGTCTCCGGAACAGACGAGTTTCTCGACTGGTTTAGCCATCGCGAAAAACATCGCGAATAACATTTATCGCCCGTGGTATTTTCAGAAATTTCCGCTTCAGCGTGACCGTTCTCAACGGTAGCAGAGATTAAATGTTAATATTGAATTCTGTCCGGGGCTCGAATATCCAGGTGCCTACGGGAGGAAGACGTTTCGCAAGTTTTTATCGGTCGTACGAGTGCCGCGTGAAGTGCGAGCGAAACGATTCAAAGGCCCGCGACGCGAATAAAACGAACTTTCAAACCGTTTTATGCATTTATCTCGGCGCGAAATAAGATTTTTTTTACGAGACGCGATAATACCACGCCGGAAATACGCGACAGGGTGCACGCGGTGGTTTCAACCGAACGCGATCTATGCGTGCGGAACGACGATCGTATCGTTGCGAAGAGCTGTTTACAGCTCGACTTATAACCGTACCTTTCGCCACGAAATTATCCCCTTGCCGGTTGAAACCGCGGACCTCGCTTGAAATTCGATAACAGCCAGACGAAAACCGTGTATCACCATCGCCCTAGACTTTTCTCCCGCTCTCTGTGCCCGCTGTAATTGTAAATCTGATTTACGAAGCTAGTAATCATCGGTGGTAAAAGTAACTCGTTTCGCCGGTTGCGCGATTGTGGAAATTAACTTTACCGAAAATTAAGTTCACCGTCGTCCCTTTTTCACGCGGAAAATTGCGAGGAGGGAAAACCCGACTGAAAACGATGGGACACTAAATAAAGAGAAAGCCAGAAAAAAGAATATGCCCGCCGGAAAAGGTGGATGACGTAGTTCTCTCTTTTTTTTGTTCGTCTACTCTGGAAGGCTGGAAGCGAAATGGCCTTGGGTGCTTTTAAATCGGTTGTGATCCCGATTTTATGGGACCGCGAATAAAGACGATATTTACGAGGATCGAATCGGCCGTCGACGAAGCTAACGTAGAAAGGATAGGCGGCATGTGGGCGATTTGCGGCTTAACGAAATCCGTCGCAGTTCGCTGTGGGTACGTCGATTCCTGCATGATCGCTCACCAATCCGCGTCTGGTCGAATCGAAAATTAGAGGAAAAATCTTCTACTTCGATTACTCGGCGGTCGTCGAGCTGCCCCGTTGGCTCAATGATTTTATTATATCCGATACATGCTATTTAACTTCAACGCCGACCAACTTTCCTTACGGGAATTTCTCGGTGAACGGAAAAGAACGGTAACATTCGTCGATATTTACCCGAATTTTTTGATATTTGCGATATTACCTCGGTCGGGAAGTTTCGATCGTAAATGTAAAGTAGAAATCGCATTGCAATTTCAGTTAGATATTCGAGTCGAAAATGCCGGTGGTGGTAGTGGTGGTAGTGATAGTGGTGGTGGTGGTGGTGGTGGTGGGCAAAGGTTTGCACGACGGAAAGGGAAACGAGACGGTTCACGATGGTTTCGAGGACGAATGTAATACACGCTTGCGGATGGAAAGCATTACCGATACTAATGCGAACGTGGTAACAAAAGCAGTGAAAATAGGGATAGAGTACGGCGAGATGAGAGATTTGAAAGGTATCTCTGATAAATATCAATGGCAGCTTACCTGTAGAGGGGTTCGCCGCTGTCCTCTTTGAACCAGAGCACCATGGAGACGGCATCGTTCGGTTCACGGGGTTGTATGTTACAGGGCAAAGTCGCCCTCTGTCCCGCGACCCCTTGTATCGACTCCATCGGTACTGCAACACATCGACAGAAGCACACGTTCAAAACTTTCCACGGTGAGAGTTCGAGTTTCGAGTTTCCTGTTTCCCGGGCAAACGAGGAATTATGACCCTGTCGAGAAATTATGCGACTTTTTGGCCCGAGCGAAAAAAGTTACGTCGAAAAAGTGTCGCACCGTAGATTTTTCTAACGGTGATATTCACCGACGGATATTCCGCCACGAGGGTAAATCGTAGGTAAACGAAGAGGGGAATGGAACATTTGCACGGGAGTGTAATGGAAAGCGAGCTGTTTCTCGGAATATTTGAACGAAATTAATTACACCGACTGCTTCTCTTTTAATCCACGAACACTGACGATTAACCTACGTTCGTTGGACGTACACCGAGGCGTATCGACATCGCGTCAGGATCTCTTTTACGACACTCACGAGAATTATGAATACACGACGAAAAGAGAGGAACGGCAGAAAATAAAACGAGTGTCCGTGTAATCCGTTATCACGGTGAAAAGAATATCGACATTTACGTTAATACGGTGAAAATAATTAATCGGCTTACTAAGTTTTTCCCGTTCGTCGTCTCGTTTGACATAACGTCCGACACTGTGAACGACGTTTCATACCGGTGTACGGTGGTCGAAAAGTTAACGTCACGTTGAACGACGGAACGGAATACACGAGGAACACCCCGGAGAAACTTTTGAACCCGCGATGTTGTACGTCTCCACCCGCACTTCTACCTTTCGTACGTGACGCACGAGTCGCCCAGAACGGTGTATCGGTTCCCATACGTAGGTATATGTATTTGTATATGTATGAAAAAGTTGCGAGAAATGAAAGAAACGCGAGCAATAAACTGAAGCCGCACATAAAGCAAATCGGTTGTCGGTCGTTCGACGCAAAGTGGGTACTTAAGCACGGTTCACGACACTCACTGTTCCGTCGCTCGGCAGCACCGACGAGCACTTCCGGCAATAATGCAGATTTTTATCGGGCAACTTCGTTCCGTCGTCGTTTCCGCAAGGACTCATGAATAATCCGTCCGCATTCGGTTTTTCGCGACTCCCGCCGGAGAACGCTCACGTCCGAACTTTTCTTTACGTATCGCTATCGAGAGAGAAACGTATCGTCGAAACGCCTCCCGATCCGATCGCCTCGTCTTAACGACGATAACTACAGGGTAATCGTTGTCAGGCGGGCTGGATATACAATGAATGTATTAATTACGGCCGGATGCTTCTGCGTTCTCGTAAATTAACGGTGCCACAACGATCACGAGTATACGTATACTGTATGTATGTATGTATGTATTTACGAGCTCGTCTGTAAATTCAGGTTTTGTGGCATTTGTTATTTTATTATCCGTCCTATCACTGTCGTTCCGATACTTTGTTTGTTTACGAGTTACCCGTACAAACGCCGGCCCGATTGAAATGTCGATAGTAAATTCCTCATGAATCTCGTTTGCGGATCTGTGTGAAACGAATCTATGATATAATCGCAGGTGTCAGTCAAAAGGATGTAGATGGAGTTGGTTACACGATTCCGGAGTTGATTCGAGTCTCGTTGAAAAAGTCGTTATACAGCGTCGGGACGACGGCGGTGGATGATAAAAAAGGGTGCTCGAGGGAAAGACTGGCGCGGGAGAGAAAAGACGGTTAGAATCTTCGGAACGAATTCGCGGCGAACCTGACGCTTTATTTTGCCACAGGCGGTCGAAATGAGTTTTGCGAGAAAATAACGGGGTGGTTACCGAGTTCGTCGGTGGAATTCGTTTAAGTCGATGTCGACGTTGTGCTCGTCTACGAGAGGACGTCTCAGGGCTCTATGCATTTTAGCACGGAAACACGTATTGCATTTACGTCCGCGTTACAACGACTTTATGCAAGTACGTGCTTTTGCAACCTGCCAGGCGGTAATGTAGAAATTCGTTTCGTTTCGCTTCGACTATTGGAATTGTGAAAGAAGTACCGCGTCGGCTTAGATTTTCCTTTATCCGTGTCCGGTCCACTAGTCGGATTTATGCCGGCAAACATTCGGAAATCGGATCGGAAATCTGCCGCGGTCCACGTGTGTTTCGTTTAAATGAAATTTCCTCGACGATTCGACATTTTTCATCTACGCAGTCTCTCGCCCGTGTCCTCGCGATTAATAATCCAAGACGTAAGTTGCTCGGAGGCACGTCATTCCGATAAGCATAAACTTTCTTTGGCTGCAGAGTCGTAGGTCGGAAGTTGAATTGCTACAAGAGATATTCGACGTTTCTCCCGAGCACTATACTTTGCATTGTGACGAGATTCGGTCTCCTTGCGAGTTCGCGAACTCCCCAGTTTTCTTGACAATGCTTGTTACGCGTACCGTCGAACGTTACTCTCCGACCGATTCACCTTGCAATCTTCATCCACTACTATTTCGTTCACCAAAAACAGTTTCCTTCCCTAAGGAACCTCTTGCGAGTCACTACTACTCTCTCAAGTATTAACCAGTTAAGTGTGGCGATCTCTGTGCAGAGCACAGATTGAAATTCTTTCGTCATTTCCATAAATTTTTAGATATCGACCTGCATGTTTCACGGTCTTATTCGGCTTCCGATTCTGCGTTCAAAACGTCCCGGATCATTTTGATATCTAAAAATTTGTGAAAATGACGAAAGAATTACGAAAATCGCGAAAAATCGTCATTTTCAACCAGTTTTTTGATCGCCACTCGCTCAATTTTTGAGATAGCGATCTGAAACTGGTACCATTGTTTTAGTTAGGAAATTCTACGGCAGATCAATATATAATAGTTGTACTTTTCGAAAATTTCATTTTTCGCAAAAATCTGAAGGGGGTAGGTCAGGATTTTTTGCGATTTTCGTAAATCACTCGCCATTTCCGTAATTTTTGAGCTATTAAAATGATCCTTGGCGTTTTGTACGCGGAATCCGAAGCCGAATAAGACAGCGAAAGAATCATTATGATATCTAAAAAATTACGGAAATGGCGAGTGATTTACGAAAATCGCAAAAAATCCTGACCTACCCCCTTCAGATTTTTGCGAAAAATTAAATTTTCGAAAAGTACAACTATTATACATTGATCTGCCGTAGAATTTCCTAACTAAAACAATGGTACAAGTTTCAGATCGCTATCTTTAAAATTCACCGAATGCTGAACAAAAAACTGTCATAATTTGACGATTTTCCGTGATTTTCGTAATTCATTCGTCATTTCCGTAATTTTTGAGCTATTCAAATGACCCAAGACATTTTGGACGCGGAATCCGAAGCCGAATAAGACCGTGAAAGATTCAGGTCGATATCTAAAAAGTTGTGGAAATGACGAATGAATTACGAAAATTGCGAAAAATCGTCATTTTCAACCAGTTTTTTGATCGGCATTCGGTCAATTTTAAAGATAGCGGTCTGAAACTTGTACCATTGTTTTAGTTAGGAAATTCTACGGCAGATCAATATATAATAGTTGTACTTTTCGAAAATTTCATTTTTCGCAAAAATCTGAAGGGGGTAGGTCAGGATTTTTTGCGATTTTCGTAATTTGCCCGTCATTTCCACAATTTTTGAGCTATTAAAATGATCCAGGAAGTTTTGGACGCGGAATCCGAAGCCGAATAAGCCAGCGAAAGAATCATTATGATATCTAAAAAATTACGGAAATGGCGAGTGATTTACGAAAATCGCAAAAAATCCTGACCTACCCCCTTCAGATTTTTGCGAAAAATTAAATTTTCGAAAAGTACAACTATTATACATTGATCTGCCGTAGAATTTCCTAACTAAAACAATGGTACAAGTTTCAGATCGCTATCTTTAAAATTCACCGAATGCTGAACGAAAAACTGTCATAATTTGACGATTTTCCGTGATTTTCGTAATTCATTCGTCATTTCCGTAATTTTTGAGCTATTCAAATGACCCAAGACATTTTGGACGCGGAATCCGAAGCCGAATAAGACCGTGAAAGATTCAGGTCGATATCTAAAAAGTTGTGGAAATGACGAATGAATTACGAAAATTGCGAAAAATCGTCATTTTCAACCAGTTTTTTGATCGGCATTCGGTCAATTTTAAAGATAGCGGTCTGAAACTTGTACCATTGTTTTAGTTAGGAAATTCTACGGCAGATCAATATATAATAGTTGTACTTTTCGAAAATTTCATTTTTCGCAAAAATCTGAAGGGGGTAGGTCAGGATTTTTTGCGATTTTCGTAATTTGCCCGTCATTTCCACAATTTTTGAGCTATTAAAATGATCCAGGAAGTTTTGGACGCGGAATCCGAAGCCGAATAAGCCAGCGAAAGAATCATTATGATATCTAAAAAATTACGGAAATGGCGAGTGATTTACGAAAATCGCAAAAAATCCTGACCTACCCCCTTCAGATTTTTGCGAAAAATTAAATTTTCGAAAAGTACAACTATTATACATTGATCTGCCGTAGAATTTCCTAACTAAAACAATGGTACAAGTTTCAGATCGCTATCTTTAAAATTGAGCGAATGCCGATCAAAAAACTGATTTAAATTGATGATTTTTCGCCAGCTCTCAGGAAGTTAAGATTCCATCTCAAATTATGATTCCCCGGAACGAGGATCGACCTTTGAAAGTCGGGATAAGCATGGAATCCGGGACTAGTCCGAGGAATACTACGGTGAAAAAGCTATGCCTTCGAGGAAACTGTTGCAGACTATTTGGATTCGTTATTTGTCCTCGTTAATCGGTAGACACGACTTACGATTTAATCCGGAATAAAAGAAGGGAGTCACGTTCGTTATTTCGATCGGAGGCGTGCCTTTAGTTCGTCTGGTATCCAATCTAATCCAACGGCGTCGACGGTTAAACGTCATTTCCGAATACGACGGATCGTGAGATTATCGAGGTACCAGCCGAGGTGACAGCCTTGGTAATACCGTTAAAATCGACCAATCGGATTACGCCTTCATTTTAACCTTCCACCTTCTTCACCGTACGTTCGTTTTTCCCGCTGATTTCACCCTACGTAAGTGTCGACAATAGATGGCTTTTTTTATGCATTTCAAGGGACGGGAGAACAACGGGGATGCCAGTTAATTAAGAATTTCCAATTGCAGCGCGTTCAGTCGCGCGCCCCGGCACGGTGAAATCTAATTACAGTAGATCGAAATCTATTATCATAGATAAAGCAATGTTTCAGTTTCCACGAGAAATTTACCAAACTCGTAATTTAAATTAATTTCTTCGGTGGAACAATAAGGTCGCGTACCATTGAGCAGTGGCACAACAAACCAAGCTTGCTGGTGACACTTTTGCTGATGAGTATAATTACTATAGCTGGAACTTCTCGGCACCCGAGAAGTCGACGCTTTTCCAACGTGTTTAAAGAATCGAAAGTTTCCGTCCGAAAATATTACACCGAGGCGAGGATGAATGGTGGGCGCGGATGGAATTGTGCGGGAGTTTCGCGGATTTCTGTGTTTAGTAAGTGCTTTTCGCTCGAAAGCGTGACCTGGTCAGAAAGAATAGGTCAAGCAAATAGCAAGGAGAATATCTCTCCGGCCCTTTATGTCCGGTCGCCGAGACGGAATGGCGGCCGAGAGGAAAACAGGTCGTAGAGGTTTCGGTGCAGCTTGCTCGCATACATTACAAGTCTTTATTCCGTGGAAAAGGAAAATGGAATGGACGCGGGGAGTGCGGATGGGGGAGGGGAAGGGGAGCAAAAGTTTTGAAAGGTGGTCGGCGAGCGAGATGAAGAGCACTAGCGGGAGGAATAGTGAGAGGGGGAGAGAGAGAGAAGAGTAGAGTGGGAGAAGAGGGTGGATTCAGAACTCGAAATGCTGAATCGGATCATGGTACCTCGACAAAGGGTGAAACTTTCGAGAACGTGGTGCACGGAGAAGAAAACCCTGACTGGGCAGCGTCGTGACTCTCTCTCTCTCTCGCTCTCTCTCTCCCTCCCTTTCTCGCCCTTTCTCGATCATCCGGATGTACATCGTGACACGTAAATAGCCCCCTGATTCAACGTATAGTCGGACTACGGTTGGATAGTTTTTTGTCGCGTTGAAATATTCATGAAACAAGAATATAAGTCGGTAATAAAAGCGCCCGTGAAAAGACTTATTTACCGTACTTATTTACTGTTAATTAGCACGTTATTTTCACCGGTACAAATGTTTCTCCCCACCGAGCCGCGAATAAAACCAGCGAAGTCCATGTTTGGCAAAAGAATCGTACGGTAACGCGAAGGTAACTAGATAATCGAGAGTTCATTGTTCTCCTCGGCTAATAAACAACGTTGGCTCGTTACGTAATTAACGCCGGGACTACTCGAGATAGTTTATTTTTACGACGGAGCGCCGGTTTCGTAAACAGGGAAGTTTGCGCTATTTTTCCCCGGTGCTGCGGTTATGCAACGCCGTGACCCCTTTGCGCACCTTTATGCATGCGAATTTCGCTTTTGCAGCGAGTGCTTTTCACAGTAATAAGATTCACTAGAACGTGTCAGCGTTTGCGTTGTAAAGGTAAACGTGCCCGTCGTTCCAGCCGTCAGGTTGTATACGTACACTGGGGCACCGGCGGCGGCTCGTACGCAGCCAAAGAAATGCCGGCGAGTGTACGTATCTAAGAAATGTAATTGCTGTAAATAAATATTGACGTTCTCAAAGCCGCCGCCTTCCACTAAACGGAACGAGAATAAATAAATGTATATCGTAGAATCATTTCTATCTAATTTCTCTCGAGGCTCGCTACTTTTCCGTGATTTTTCATTGCAAACCCTTGCGTTTCGCGTCTCTTGATGAATTCCCTCTGTTTAACGGTGGAAAACGTTGTTACGGTACGATGAAAGTACGACGAAGAGGTTTCCCAAGTAAAAATCATTTGGAAACAGCAGCTTCCCCCCTACGTTACACGTATACGTCGAAGCGAAAGGGCAGCAAAAGGGCCGACCGATAATAGATAGAGACAATGCCGGCGCGTGATCATTGTCCGCGGGTACGTGTGCTGGAATGTCCACGTGTTTCGGATCATTCTTCCCTTCGGCCAGGGTACAGTACGGTATATGTGTACAGCAGCGGCGTGCAAACAAAGAACCGCTCTGACGAGCGAGTAATTCGCGAACAATCCTATACAACTATTGTTGCCGTGTCCTCACCTTTTACCCGCGTTACACGACTTCGATTTAAACGCACGTTTTACAGGTTATTGACTTTTCGCGTCCATGAATATACCACCGAGGATCTGCAAAACGTTCAACGTCGATTTCACGGGATTCCTGTTCTTCTTGTCGATTTTCACCGGGACGTTTCGTTAATCAAAAACTTCGCTCGTTTCCACGAACGTCTAAAAATCGGATTCCCTTCTTTATATGCTTTTTGTCGTTTTTATCCTACAGCTACCAATTTGACTTTCGCTTTAAATCCCGTGTAACTTTCGGATTTCTCGCTGATAAAGAACGAAATAATTATAACCGTGCCGAACGATAAATCTATCGCCTTCGGGCGTGTAATCTTGATTTGTCTCTGACAACGACAAAACATAACAAAAAAAAATCTGATAAAAAAAAACCATAGAAAAATAGAAAAAAAGGTTCGTACGTTCGTCCGACGACAGGCCGGACGAGAAATATTTCACGAGCACATGTCAAATTCATCGGCAAACGAGATTTTGGCTGGACGCCAAAGAGGTGTCGGCTATTCGAACCGTTCCTGGCTCATTCGCTGTTTACTAACTGACCAGTTTACAGAACGAGGAAGATCGTGAGCCACTTTCGGTCCTGTGGTTTCATACCTGCCGCAAAGGACATCCCGAAGAACCCACCACACGTTTAAAGAACTACAATGAATCTACAACGAGCAAAACACAGCCCCGCGGCGTGTGCCAATTGTCGTAGTTTACACGTGAATCTGTTTAATCATTCACGATCATTTTAACGAGTATCTCTCGCTGCAACGTTCAACTGGGCTAAAGTTCAACGACCCTGTTGCGCGATTTTATCGATATCGCGAAAGATACCTGGCGCGGGGTGTTCCTTCGGTAATTTCCAGCGGTCGTCCGGTGTTTGTCGAAACTTTTCCCGGCAATTTGTTTTAAATTAGTCCACGGACGCCGTCCCGTGGAATTTTCAATCGGCGACAGGTGCAGAAATCGAACGGACGGCGGCAATTTAAATAGAGATCGTCGGTCACGATATTGGGTCGTGTTTCCGATTCTTCATTTGCAAGAAAATCAACGAGTTTGTCTTTGCTTTGTTGGGGCGATGTCGTTTGATTTTGTTCGTTCTTTTTCTCCCGTTCGATCTCCATCCACTTTTTACCTTTTCTTTCCTTTTACCGACGGCGCCGTGGGAAAAGGAAAAAGGGAAGAAAAAAAACCGTACGTACCAAAGATTGGTTATAAAGAGCAAACAGAAAAGAATCGATGTAATTGACATAGAAAGAGGGAGACGAAAGAGAGACGAGGGGGTGGGGGAGGGGTGGAAAGAGAGAGAGAATGGACTCCCAAGAACTCGCTGTTTCCTCAGAAAGAAATTGTATTCGAGAAAATGGCAGATATCACGGCACGGAGTGCATTATTCAGTTTGAAATCGAGACCGCTATATACTTCTCTTTTATCTTGGTCGCCCCCGTTCGCTGGCTCCCACCCCCTCCCACCCTCTCTCTCTCTCTCTCTTTCTCCCTCTATCTATCTCTGTCTCGTGTTCCCGTTGTCTAGCGTTACTCTTTTTCTTTCCTTAGGAAGCATGGCTCGTTTTAAGATCATGTTAGGACGTAACTCCTGACTCCGTTGCTCTTCTCCCCAGAAAGCTCTTATCGCGATTTATTCTGCGTTACGATGCTCTATTCCGTGAACGTCTATACCGTGCTTTATGTTTTTTCCTCGTTCCTCTTTTGTTTTCATTCTCCTACCCATTGTTCCCTCTGGTTTTTACGAACGTGCTAATTTCAGGTAAACGTAAATCATCGGACGGCCGAATAATACATACTACAATGGCGAACGTATAATTATTCGAACGTGGCAAACTACGATTAATTAATTTGGAAAGATAATTGTGTTCTCGGAAAACTAGGTTAAATCCGGACATATCAAGCGTAATAAGCGCAATCGCATTAACGACGCCCTGGTCGAGGTGGCGAACTCGTTGCAGAAATATTTATGTATAACGGTAATATTTTCATTTCCCCAAGATCTCGCGGAACCGTCACTACGGAAATCCATTTATCCCTTTCATCGTTAATAACGTAACGACGCTGGCACCGCGGGGGTCATTTTCGAAAATTTCATTTTCCGATTTGGATTGGATTCTTCGCGGGAGATTCCAGTCGATATAGAAGGACGTTAACGAGTTCGGTTCAGTGGTTGATCGAGGGATGATATCCGTAGATAGAGGCCGAAGGGTGCATCGAACCCTTATCGTGGCATCCATTCAGTCGCCTGTGTATGTATATACTAGACGACTTATCCAAAGGGGTAAACAACAACGTATTCACGTGGACTCACGATGTCGTTGCCGGTAGGCTTGCCGGTGTGGGTGCGTATTACACAACCGTTACATGACGTTGCGTTCTCCGCGGCCGGAGAACGGAAAATCGGAGAACAGGCGATGTGAGAGTGTACCAGCCCCCGCAGCACTGCCACCAGGGAGTCTGGGAATCGGTTATCCTACTAATTGACTACGGATTATCGGACGCAACGTCGACGTCGTTAACGAGTATATCGTCGACGCAACGATACCGTTCGCCCGGCGATTGGATTCTGCAAGCTACCAACCTATAATCGATAACTATCCTTTCTGATACCGATCCTGTCAAAGGAGAAGAGTCGAGGGGATGAGAACGGACCCGGGACACGTGCTCGAATATTGTCTCACTTTTCCATTTCCGTAGAAATATCCGTATCGGCTAGCTGCTAACTAGCGGCGAAGTCACGGTGGCGAGAAAAAAATTAGCATAGTACGGAATTCGGGGGGAAATGCGTGCGTCGCAACCGCGTGGCGCGACGCGGTGAAAATCCATTTCTAAGCGAGAAACTTTTCCGCGAGATAAACGTAATCGTCTACCGCGTGCGACGCGAAACGTTTCAACTTCGGCGCAATTATCGTTTGCGTTCCACGCCGCTATTAGGGTCAAGCTGATTCCGCAAAGCTGTCGGGAGGGGTCTCACCCGGGGAGAGGAAGGGAAAATTAATAAAAATACTTGACGGTTCGTGGCCCGTACTCGCGATTAATTAAAACTTTGCCCGCCCCGGGGAGATCCATCAGTGGACCCCGAGCTACCCTCCGCCACATCACCGATTCTCAGATATACCGTCGTTGTATACACCTCGTGTTTTTCCCGAGGAGCACCGGGTCCACGGTGAAAAGAGACTTTCTATGAACCTCCACATGATTACGAAGAACGACGGGAAAATTTCGTGAAAATTTAACCGCTGTTATAGGGGACGCCAGGACCACGAACCTTTCAAGAAAATTCTGCTCGTGACGGAAATTGATTTTCGTGCCGGGTTCTGAACTGTTTGCCTAAAAGGTATACGACGATACAGGTAAAATACATATACACGTATCGCGTATACGTGTACGATTCGCGTAGTTTCTGTCGTTAAGGTTCCCGCTAAATATTTCTTGTTTCTTTTCGCCTGTGAAACAGCAGACGTATCTGATACGCGTACATATGTATACCTATATGTATGTCTGGATACCGAATACACGAGCTACAGTTTGGTAAATCAATGACGAGAAAGCGGCGCGGGTGGATATATTCGACAAGTGAAACTCGATTAATTACCCCGCTAGTTTGTTTCCTTTGACCAAATGCACTCGCATTCGTGTTTCGCTTTTGCGTAGATTACGGTCCGTAATTCATAAACCGGCGCGGCGAGTTTGTCGACCTACATTCAGAGTTGCTTTGCGCCATCGATGGAGAAAGAAAAGCTCGGTTGGGACAAGGGATTAAAGGAACGCGGTGCAATAAGGGATGCAACGTCGAGCGGGGATAAAGGAAACTTGAGCAACAAAAAAGAAAAGCAAAAGAAAACGGAAAGCATGGGAGTAAAATTTAATCTGACCTACTCTCCCTCGCTTGATCGCTTTCGCGAGATGAAACAGCGATATCGTGAATTAAATATCGGACAAGCATAATTAACGTAAACGAGGTATCGAAAAACAGCGGAGGAAAGAACGATAAAAATGACATATAAAACGCGTGAATTGTTTGAGAAGCAAAACGGATACAACTTATTTGACCGTAAACAATTTTTTCAATGATAGAAATTGTCCGGTGTCCGAGTCATTAAATTACTACTGTTTATGCATGCATGCATTCCATATATCGCGAATTTATTTGTACAAATGCCCACTCGCGACGAGGCCGCATAAAGCAACATCCATTATTTTAAAACGGCTTTTCATTGACCGACAGATTTCGTAACGTTAGCCGCGAATGTGCGGTTTCCGTTCGAAATATTGTTGTGCAATTGTGCGCCAGTTCAATTTTTTTTTGTTGTTGTTCCACTTTTATCTTTTTTAAATCGTTCCGATGCGATACAGATGGACAATAGTCATCGACCGTATACCGGAGAGCTGAAGGGAACAAGGAGAAACTCCGCTGCCCCGGGAAAAAGGATTTCATTAAAATTTATGAATATCACGCGACGAGCTCGACGTTTCCCGTAAACATTTAATCCAGCGTGATTTTTTTTACCACTTATTTCAAGAATAGCTAACCCGGCACCGCGCACCCACCATTCCACGGTAAAAACACACCCGAGGTACATTTGCTTGAACGAAAAATTGAATTTCCAGTCAAATTCGACGTTCCATAGAAAGAAATGTCTAATATCGCCACGATGGCTTCGTTAACGATACGATATTAAATCGAGCGATACGTATATGTCTTCTAGAAATAACCAGGTCGTCGCGGTTCAAATTCGTGTGAAAATTGTGATGCACTTCTTTTTTTTTCACCTCTTTTTTTCTCGCGAACCGCCACGTTATACCATCACCACGCAAATTACGAGACCGTTTGATCGTCCAATCAATGAGAAATGGAACGGACCTGCTATCAAAACGACCGAAACATATCACGGAGAAACGAAAGTTGAGTAGTCTCCCGTCCGATATAGCGCAACAAATTTCCCGACAAATCAGGTCGAAAGCATCGAACTTAAATACTTAACTCTCGCGGACGAGTCCCGTTCCAACTTTTCTATTTAATCGTCGTACATGAACGATGAAAGAATCGTACGACGAATTTAATGAGAGATCTGAATCTTCATAGAAGCGGATTAATTCTAGCAGAACATTAATATCTTCGTTTAATTTTTTTCGTATCCGAATGAAATCGGAAACTCGTTTAAACGTGACTGGCTAGAGAAGTACAGATTTTCCAAAGGGAAGTGTTGTCAGCCTTGTGTCCCGGGTCCCGGCACCGACTACAGACTACTACGGACTACAGACTCGTTTCACGTCGACGCTCTTCGCTCGTCCATGATGGTTAACAAGCTTAGTTTAAACACTCGTTAGAGCGGCTTGATCGTTGTTTCGAGCAACCAGCCAGGTTTCGTGCCGTCGTTGCAAGAAGGAAGGCTGCTCGAGGCTGAAAGCAGCTTATATAACGAGCAAACGAGTACGTGGTTCGTGACATAACGAATTTCATTACATGGTTTAAGGCTACTTAATAGGCTGGATAATATCCCTTTGGAAACGCCTCGGGATACTTTGAGTTGTCTTTGTCAGCGTCTTCAAAGTCTTTAACGTCTACCGTGTCTCCGATGAACGTGTCCCGGACAGGTATATTTCCTTGAAAATATAAAACGCGTCTATCTCGTCCCGGCTGGCAAGGTGTTATCTCGCCACTTATCGACTCGGAAACCGAACGTCGCGGTGCGATTGAAAAATCGTTCGCGTCCGGTCGAATTTTTTCATCGATTTCCCATCGCGTTCGTAAACACGTCTCGCGTTTTAAACATCGGTAATTTGTCAACGATTCGATTATCGACGCGCGTACACCACTATTATACTACGTAGAAGCAAACCGCTCGACATCGTTTTTATTTTCCGCGTCGGCTTTTCTACCGGAACGTATTTTTTTCTCATCGGCTATGGTAAAATGGCACCTCATCGTATCGCGACTGGAAATCGTTCCTTTAACTCGCAGAGTGCGCGCGCGTACCTTGATTAAATTAATGTTCTCGTTACCAGACACTCGCTGTTAAGTGCATAACGTTCGAGGTCGGGATAAAAAGTAGAATTTCTCGCGCGAAAACGTACACAGAGAAAGAGAGAGGGAGAGACTGTCGTCCATGTAGACGGTGTAAAAGGCCGACGAAAGCGAGGAGAATGAGTTGCAGAACTGCTGACAGAGTTGCGAGTTTGTCGAAAGCGATGCGACTCACTCGGATATCCGATGCTTTCGACGCGTTAAAACAACATTCCGAAAAGGAACTGCCAGCCACGGAATTTAAGAGATCGAGTACGAGAAGAACTCGAGCACGAACGGTCCGAGTGAAAAGGTATCGATTGTCCGACCCGATGGAAAATTGCCGACATTAATCTCGGAGCCCTTTAATTAGGGACGACCGTGACAAACGTAGGAAATTTTTATCTAAACCGTCTCTATTCCGACAATCCCAACGGGAGATAATTTTTCCGCAATATTTTTCACTTTCTTCTTTATTTCTATGTGAATGGCTGGGGAACGTTGGACCCTTCTTAGGGAACCCTTCAACCCTGGGGACACTTAACACTCGGCCGTATTTACTTCTACGTTCTTTCTAGCTGTTCGCGAACCGTGCTTTTTGGGGAATAAAGTGCTTTCCATTTCTCGTAGGGCATTGTCTTTTCGCCTACGAAACTTTCTAAGCGTTAAGTCGCTTTATTCTTATATACTCTTTTTGTTTTTTTGTTCTCTTCGCCGACGCGACGGTGTGAACTTTTCTCGTTTGTTTAAAGATTATTTGGTAATTTTAAAACGCGGCGTATTCTTCGACGTGTCGCGAGGAATTTTAATGCACCATACTTAGTCGCGTCACGTCGTGTGTTTCGATTTGCCGACGGAATTAACTTTGGTCTAGAAAAACACGAGTTTTACGTTTTAAAATCGTTTCACCTCTGCCGGCCGGGCTTAAACGGGGTCTTTTTCTATTTTTCCCAGGTAATTTCGGACAATTTTTGTCAGCCAGCTCCTACGACGGGACCGACCGGTGTACACTCATTCCGCGAATTTACGTTCTACCCGGAGCTTTGTCTGCGAATGCCAAAATCCAATAACCGTGTAAGTAGATTGTGCCGTGCAACGTGCAGTCGAGTCTACTAAAGAGTCCGGCAGACTCCTCGGACTCTCCAACTTCCCTTTGAGTCTACTAAAGAAAAGACTTTAGTAAACTCCGGAACTCGTTAATACTGGAAATCTAGCCTGGCTGCCCGAGTGGAGGGTCGATCAAACTTTCAAAAATCGACCTACACCTTCGAGTCGAATGTTTCCCGGTACCCTGGTGGCTTGAATTTATCGCTCGGCCCGTTGTTTCGTGCCCGGATATCCCGAGTTATGGATAGATTACCAATTAATGTCACGAGGAAAATGTTCGAGTTTATTTATCGTACAACTTTCCACGAGAGGGCGTCGAATTTCACGAATAAGAAAAATCGTTTGACACCGCCGACGTCTTCCTGCTGGCGCTCGCGAACTAATAACATGTTCGAAAGAGCTCGTTCAGGGGGGGGGGGAGAGGAGGGGTAAAGTCAAATTTTCGGAAGTGTCCGGAAGCTGTTCGGATGCATGCAGAAAGGGAGCGAGATGGAGGATAACGGAGGGAACTGTCGAAAAGTTTGGAACGGTGTACCGAAAAGCGCCTTAGTTGCTCTAACGGCGATCTTAATTCCAAAAAGCAGCTAGACCGAGAGGAAGCTCCGGGTGTCAGTGGCTTTCACTCCTCAACGAGATTACCGTTAACTAAGAAGTTCGTCGTAGGGAAGCCTGGAGGAGACCATGTCGGGTAAACCCTGTTGGTAGCTTCGTTGGCCGAGGTTCAACAACGAGGTTACCGTTAACCCGATAGTTAACTGTCAACCAGAAACAGTTCTCGGACGAGTTCTCGTTTTTCACCGTGTCCGGTTACGGTCATCGAGGATCACGTCGTCCTCGGAGTTCCTTCGATTCTCGCGACGTTTGCGTTGTTTTTTTTCTTTTGGGAAATCATTTCTTAACACGAAGCAAAATCGTGGACGTGCGATTTTGCACGGCCTGTTCTTTGGAGTCCTTTCAAGTTCTACCCAGTCCTTTTAGCGAATAGAAAATGCTTTTACCTTTTCCCGTCACATGTGCACGGTCCCGGTGACACGTGCCTCGTTGCAGCTCACGTTTCGCACGTGCATCTACCTCAAAGAAACGTATGGGGTATATCCTCCTTGCTGGGGACCGTCGGGTCTAACGGGAGTTGACGGGGGTCGACGGGGGTTGACGGGGAGGGTAACGACGGTAAACCAGGCCGAGGGAGATCCTTCTGATTTCCATATCGTAATTAATTTCTCATTTACCCGCCGCGCGCCGCATTAATTATATGTCCCACGGCGATGCTCCACCCATTCATACATATCTAATTAGTTTGGTTTCGTACGGGACTTATAAACTGCACACGCTCTATACGGACCATGGCTAATCCCGTAAATCCCAATTGCAATCTCGCCTAATTCGTCGCTGCTCTTAGTTGCGCGTTTATCTATGCGTCCAGGCTCGATAATACCTGGCAAATGATAAGAATAACGTCCGAACGTAACGTAACGTACGTATCGAGTCTCCATCGCGACTCTAGAACGATCGCGATAAAGTAGCTGGCATGGCTACGGTAATAAGTATGTTCTTGTAAATTTATTTAAGACTTTTCCACGGTCCTTCGAATTCCCGGCACGTTCTCTCTATTCGTTCATGGTCTGTGCTCTCGATGCGCAATGCCGGATTGTTTTTCAATGATTAAACCTACCGCGGCGAAATTTCGGAACCGTGAAAACCGATATCGTAGAAACAGTTTCTACTTTCCGCGGGATATTCTATAACTGGCAGCCACGGCTGCTGGACACGTTTTTTCTAGAAAATGTTTAATTACGACGATGCGTCGCGCGTATCCGGAAGAGTCGTCGACCGTGTTGCTACGAGACCCGACTGAATTCGCGTCTCGGTATACATATACATACATCCATTAAACATTAATTTTGATATCTAACCGTGGGGCAAAGTGCCGGCACAGATAAATTAGAGAAAAAGTTGGGTGCGGCAATTTGTGCGAGTAGTTTGGTTTCTCTATTTTCCAGCTATCTACCCTCCGCCTCGTTTGCACAACACGATGAGTAAAAGAGAACATCCTCGCACCGAAGCACGTTCATGCAGCCATTTTAACAAATTGTTTTTCCTCCTGCCCGAGTACGTGACGTACGTGTCGGAAGGGGGGCAGAGGAAACGATGAAAAACTTGCATTACCGCCGGCGCGTTGCGCTCGATAAATCGGAGATGTGCATTTGCGAATCAACCGGCGCGCATCGATGTTTGCACTTTTCTTATCCGGAAGAAAAGCATCCGGCTGCACTTTATTCCAATGACATCGTTTTTTCTTTTTTTTTTTTATCTTTCTCCTTTAATAACGAATTCTTTGCCTCTGTGTCTAATGAATTAACTAGAGTCTTGATATCGACACCTTCGATAGGACAGTTTACCATCGTGTCGAGGGAACGCGAATCTCCCCCCACGTTCCCGACGTCGTCGACGACGGGGATCGATTTGTTACTTTCGCGGTGATGGAAAAAGAATTGGACCGCGCGGGAGGATTTCCATTCATTTACACCCCGATGATTTTAAGACTCGTAACGTTACATGCATCGCGTTGAATTACCACGACGCCCGGATAACGACGGGATTATCGACGATCGAGAAAAAGAAGCGTACTCACTCGGATGATCGGGCTCGGTGTTGTTCGCATCTTCTTGCATCGAAGAGGTTTTCGTGCTCTTCGACTGTGCGGTGGCGAGAGTCGATACCTCGATGCACGTCACCACGATCAATATCCACAGCATACTGGCGAACGTCTCTTCACGGTTTCACCATCGAATCATCCTAACGAGCTTTACTTTTTCTTCTCCGTGGCAAGGGTCACCGGACCCTGTGATCTCGCGACCACTTCACTTTTCTGTAACAAAGACGTTCTATCGTTAGATCTTGGGGAAATATCGATGATGTCTCGTTAGGTTGGGGAAAAATAAAGAAAAGAGAGAAAGTTTGGGCGAATGAGAGCGACGCACCGACAAGTAGATTTTCATTTCTGTTTTCTTGGACATCGCAAGAAGTTAGACGCTGTCAGACGGACGAGAATCGCTGGGCTGGGCGAATTTCAACGGGAGAATCGTGGAATTCGACTAACGGCAAGAAGATCGACGTAACGACGTTTCGGAAGCAATCGAAACGAGAACTACGTAAACGAGTCCAACTGCCAGGTGAATTGTTTTCAAGTGGTATTCGTCTTCTTCGTCGTCCGAAGTAGCTTACGAGCTGCGGAGCCATTGTTCGGGGAACTCTATTCTTTCCGCCATTAAGATCGGTGCAACGACCTGCCTTCGGGAAAATGTGAGACAACGAGTGGAAATCGATCTATCTGCGAGAATCGTGGAAAAAGATCCGTGGAATTGCCGATCGCTTTTCAATTACACCGGTGAAACGACCGTGGCAAATCTTATGGAATTGCCTCGATCTCAGCCACCTTCTGTAAAACTTAAACGAGCAAAATTCCCCAATAGCGACTCATCTATTTTTCTTTTTTTTTTGCCAGTCGAACGCTTTCGCTTCGAGACTCCTCGTCATCGACGGTCCTACAGAGACTCCTTCACTGTCGTCGATACCGTTCGACGCTTCGAACAGGGCGAAGAATGTTCCAGGAAGATGAAGAGAACTCGTAGAATTAATAACAACGCGGTTAAAGGTGCTTTCGCGAGAATCGAATTATTATCGAGTGGTGAGACGGAGAACCGGAGGGAGATGGGCCAAGAAGAGGAGAAAACCGAATTGAATTTCATACGGTCGGTTTAGTCGACGACTGCTGCTCATCCTCCACGCTTCCAGATTTAATCGAAGCTTCTACTTCGTCCACCGGCTTCGATATTCCCCTCCGATCCTCGTCTAATCCCACCGAACGCCAAAACTTTTTTGTTTTTCCGGAGGCAAAGGCGAATCGAACGGCACCCCTCCGATCGTTTCTGATCAGTGAAAAGAACCCTGGCATCGGTGTCTTCCTTTTATGGACCACGTATGAATCGATATAGGGGTCTCGAACATGTTTCCTCCGATCTTACTTTTTGTCAGTTATACAGGCTGAATTGGGTAAATAACGTTTTAGACGTTAACACGATATTCCGGGGAAACGTGCGATTCGATCAGGAGAGGATCAAGTTAATAATTCCAAACGTTCCTCTCGTAAAGGTTTCTCTTTTTTTGCAGATATTTAGAAAGATACGATGGCCCGATATAATCGAATCGTACCTAAAGATAATGCCACGTAATAGGCGATTCTCGTTTCCTTGTTCCCACTTTCGTAACTGTGTCTTATTAGAGATAAATCAAAGTTTCCTTTTCGTTCGCTCGTACAGAACGAGAATCGCGAAGCTTCTCTCCTCTACTGGAACATTTGTAAATCGATGTTTTAATTCTACAATTCGAGAATACGGGGAAAAAAGGATAATACAGAAATCGACTGTGGTACGACGAGATCGTCCAACCGCGACTAAGAGTACCGGTATCTTTTAACATCTCGGCAATTCGTAGAACAAACAAATAGAGTTTCAACAAGAGGGAGACTTTGCAGAAGCGTAGCGAAAATATCTTGAAAATTCTGATGGGAAATTTATCGGCAAGCTGTATTTATCCGGATCTGGCATGCTTGAGAATCGCTAGCTCCTCGTGTTTTCTCATTCCTGCCATGAATTCAAGAGTTAAAAGGAGCGCTTTTATCGCAATAGTTTCCCGCACGAATGATCGTATAAGATGCGTCTAACAGATAATATCGAGCGGTAAGAGTAGAAAGCGCGTGCACTTACCACGAGTAAATTTAAAGTCGCGTAAAAATATTGTAGAGAGAAAAACGACTCGTAAACCTACGGCAGGATCTATGAAAATCTCGATGACTGATTCCTGTCATTCGCGTACAAGGTACACGTACGTGTTGACGGCTGTTATATGTTGAAATTCAAATTGTCGATGACGGTGGTCAGCTTTTGCAACGTCCGTGAACACGTACCGCGAAGAAGATGCGGAGGGTAGTAAAATACCGGGGGAAGTCTATTCGATTTCGAGTCGAGAGATCGGTCTTATCGGGGTAGGTTGGTAACATTTCTTCGACATTACGGAACACGTTCACTGTCTATGGCACTTTGTAAGTACTTTTTGCTCGTGCCTGCACTCTTTCCCTCTTCTCTCGAGGTGTTCCAGGCGAACGTGGAAAGGGGGACTACGGTCTGTGTTGGTATCACGAACGGAAAAGAGAGTTGTCCTTCTGACGTGTTCCACATCGGACACACCAACTTACTTCTCTTTCTCTACTTCCGTGCTGGAACTGTCGTATACTCGCTACGTGACTAGAGGACCTGTCCACTGAAAATGCATGTTCGACGAAATGGACGACTTTATCGTCGATTTTATTCACGTTATGTTTCGAACTGGGAAAACTGTACAAGAACCACGCGGCTTGTATTTATTTCACGGTCTCTTCTCCTATGCTTCGCTTTGTCTCATTAAGGATAATTAATGACGTCGTTATCGTTCGCGTTCGAAAAGTAGAAAAAAAACACCGCACTGCTCGTTTCGCATTGAAAAAATAACCGTCCCATAATGATTCCAATTAACCGAGTTTTATTAACTGTTTGACGAATTGATCGGGTGGGATTCAATATTTAATCGCTACCGCGTAAGCTACCAAATATATTTGCTATCTACTAAACGAGGGTGGATACGTCGCGAAGTTGGTTCTCGATTTATTTCAATCCGTGGGTATAAGCAGCGAGAGAGATAGAGAGAGAAAGAGGAAGCCAGCGAGGAAAGGGGATAGAACGAAGAGCTTAACGAAACTTCCCGACTAATACCATAACGTCGAATTAGGGAAGGAAGAATAAGGGCGGAGGTTCGAGTGAACTAAGAGAATGACTGCCGACGTTCTCGTAGGAAGTTCGATAGACGAGATATCGAGGAGCTTGAGTCGCTCTAGCCTTTTCACGAACCTCTTAAACGGCCATTAGCGAGCTTGAACTCAAGAGAAAGAGACGGAGAGTAAGAGAGAGAGAGAGAGAGAGAGAGAGAGAGCCGACTTCGGCCCTCAGATTTCCAAAGGTCGTATACATCAAAGAGCACCGATCATCGACGAAAAGAGAGAGACGAATAGATCGAGAGACAGCGAGAGGGAGAGAGACGGAGAGAAGGATAGAAAGAGAGAGGATTCAACGCCTTTAAGAAGACGCTAATTTCCGACGTACAAAAGCGGCGTTTTCATATTGACTTTAACAACCCGATAATCAGCTTATTATTAATCCCATTCGGACAATCGTTAGTTTCTGGAGCATCTCGCTAATTGGCGACTAGACGTCGAATTAAGAATCGAATAATGGGATCGGGGTTTTCCAGACGATCTTAAAGGGCGTACGCGACATTCGTCACGATGTTTCACGCCACGATGACTCTTTACAACGCGAGAAATAACCGCGAGGTACCAGCGGGAGGAGACTTTTGTTGGTGCGTCAGGTATACATAGTAGGTATAGTAAAATTCGCAGTGATCGAGTAGTGCCATTATCAGGCTAGAAAACGTAGCAACGGTATTCTAGCGCAAAGGAACAAAGCGTGCGGCTTATATGTATGCCGTATATATCACCGAATGCATTTACAGTCTCATTTATGACAATAACCCCAGCCAGCTAAATGCGCGCAATGTATACGCTAAATAAACCGGAGAAACCGGAACTTACCGTTTTATACGGGCATATTTCGCCACGGAGTGGAACCCTTTTCACACGAGACTTCGTTTCATGGGATTATGCTATTCATACTTTTACGGGTTTTTCTTTCTTTACGCCGCGGTCTTTATCTTATCATTCGGCGTGGAGAGAATAGACCTCGCGGCAAGGATACCGTAATTTCTGTCGATTGTTTTCGCGCTTGTTCGATCGAAGTGGATCGAGAAAATTGCACAAGCTCGCGTTAAAACAAAGTATCGCCCCGGATTACGAAAAGCTATCGGGTAAAAAGAATATTGACTTTTTCGCGATAGCCAACGAAAGGTCTAAATTCCGAGACAATCGCACATTAAGCCCTCTGAATATCCAGACCGGTCGTTTTAAAGAGGAAAAAGGAAGAAGTCCCCGGGGGAGATGGTTTATAGTTGGCGGAGTACTTAATTTGCCTTAAGTGCAGCGTTGAAGATACGTTCAAACTTACTTCTTTTTTTTTCTTACACCTACATTTTAACCGTACAAGGAGAACTACGTGGGGTGGCGTATTCTGCAACTTTCAAATAGGCAGTTACTCGTACTTTCGCTGCTCCGTTCTGCAAGTTCGCTAAGGTAAAACCATTGTGGGGAGGGACTCCGCCTTAAAAGTGAAACTCGTCGCGTGTCGTCTACTTCTCGCGGACTGCTAACAGTACCGGGTAAACGTTCGCATCGGCTTTTTGTCGGCGAATTGAACGGCGGTTCGTCAAAAGTGTCGTCGGCCAATTTTAACGACGAAAAGTTCCACAAACCCATTATATAATAGTTCCTGGCTATTGCGAGCCGCAGTGGTGGCGAAACGTTTTCCTGAATCTCAATTAATACACTAACCGGCCCTGTCCGTTCGGTCGGGGCAAATTGAAATTCTGTCGAACACTATTTGACATCCTGCAATGCCCGCGTTCATTCCAGTGACTCGAACGTTCGGGTCGTATAAAAAAAATCCCCCCCCCCCCATGAACGTATGTATAACCGTTCGCTTTTGAAAAAAAGTGGGAACAAAAAAATATCGTCCGATCCGGCGGACGCAATAATGAATATTTTTTCAATCCGGCTGATATTCGTCCAGGTAAATAACATAGGCTAACGTACGACGCAAGCATAGCGTTAGCTGGGGAGTAATATGGAATACGGGGCAATCGACGATACTCATTATCATGAATCTTCCCGGTTTATCCCCGTTATCCCTGTCGATTCGGGTACCAAACATTTCCGAGGTCGAATCGATACGTTATCTTGAATAGGATTCGTCGATATAAATTACAAGCGTCGCGGATGTTTATCGCTCGCCAAACATTTCACATCCGCGCTCCGTGATTCGACATTGGAATTGCCGATTAACGGATCGTTCGTCCGTGAGTTACCTTTTTTCGAGAAATCCTTGCCAGTGATCCCGGTTACCGCACGCTACTCGTATCCACACCCCCAGGTACACACGTTCGTTCACACTTGCCACGACATAGCCGCGGATGATATACCGTATACCTTTCGAGGGAACACTCGAGAGGCCCGAGCCTGAAATTCACCGCGGACACGTGCTGCTACGCCTTCTTCTTCTTCTTCTTCTTCTTCTACCTCTTCCTCCTCTCTTTCTACGTCATCGGTACACCGGTGTGCAGGTTTGCGCGACGATGTTTCACTGTACCCGAACTCGAACGCGAACACGAACCCGAAGCATTCTATATCCGCCACGATTTCCTTCGAGTTCCTCCCGCATCCTCACACACTGTATACATCGACGGCCACCCGAATAGTGGCGCACGTTTACCCCGAAATTTCCTAATAACCTCCGGTCCGCCGCCGTGTCGCAGGTATAAAGCGGTCCGTGACGTAATGTAAATTCTTCGAAAAACTACTAAACAACTACCGGTACCGGGATACAGCCAGTGACGCGTCCGTTCGCGTAAACATTAACGGCAACGTCGTCGAACAAACCACCGTCGAAACTGCGTGCTCGCGGTCCAAATGAAACTTTTCCTACTCGTTCAAAAATAGTTTCATGATCGCCGGCGTTCTCGGGTAACCGGGAGATCGGGGGTTGTCGGAGATCGAGGGTAACGAGGATCGTCCGATGGACGAAGCGCGCGCGTCGAGCTCCGCGATGTCACTGGATGCTGCCGACGAACTTTCCGCGCACGGATACCATCCTCCTTCCAACCTGCGTCCCCCAAAGCCCCCACCCACGCGCCCCTCCTGATGCCGGCCCTGCCGCGTACGGCAAATCTCTCCGGCGTACGTCCAGAGGCAGCCTCGCAACCACCCCCGCACCCCTCGTGCTCCCAACACCGATGCTTCGTGCAAGCTCGATAATCTTCGTGCAAGCTCGCGCAACCTCCGCGAGCGACGAGATAAAGGCAAGGGCAGCCGGAAGAGTTTCAGATAAGGCTGGATTCACACCAACTTGCCGGAGAAACCGAAGAATTTCAATTCCATCGGTACGTATATGTATACATATAGCAATAGTATCGTAGGACAGTTTTAACAATTCCACCAGCCACGAAACTTTTCCACCGACCAGAAAAATATCTACCGGATACGATTTCCAGACGGTGAAATCTCTACACCCGGCAATTTTTCCGCTTTGAAGTTCGCCGGTAGCATACGTTTGAAGTTTATTTTCTGCTCGGCGAAGTCGACCAGACGCCCTCGGTGTGAAAACAGATTAAAGAGTAGCGTCGAGTGCAATGGCGACAAAGATAGGAGGATACACGGGGTCGTAGTGGCGGCGGGGGTGGGCGGGTGGAAAACGTGCTTTTCCATTCGCGTTTCCGGTCGACTACATCCAAAAAGAGCGCGATACGCGTCCGGTCGTTGCGAGCTCAAGATTAACGAGCCCCCCCTTAACTCCCTCCCCCCTCCCGGGATTCACCGATACCGCGGTGTTCCTTTGCGATAATTAACTGATATTGATTACGTTGCTTTGATCGGAATTAATGGACGGCCGCGAATTCGAAACGGGAGTGGCCGGAGGTACGCTACGCCGCGATGTAAACACAGAGGGGCTAACCTCGCGTGGATCAATCGTCGTTCAACGATTCTACGTGTTTGCGGTCACCTTGCTTTTTCACCCGTGAAACGATCAGAATCGTAGGAATTCCGCAAAGACACCTATGTCGTTCCGACGCGGTCCCCGATTCGATTAGCCGGATTTTAATTGATAAAACTCAATTTTACCTTCGATACGGGAGGATCGAGTAATATGGGAACCGCGATACGACCCATGGGAATTGGAAATCCGTCGATCGATCTTATTCTTATGTACAGCTCGCTCAGTCACGATAACGGGGAATACTAAAATAAGAGGGTATTTAGTTTGCCCGTAAAGCCGCTTGGTCTCTTTATTTTGTTCGTACGGCATGCCGGACGGCAATGCGCATTAAAAGGTCTCGGAAAACGCGAAAATCCCATGGTAATGAGGTTTAAAAATGTTGTCGGTGGAAAAAGTAAACGATACGAGAGAATTTAACTCGTTACTTTGAGAGGCGAGGAATTCGCAGTACCGTCCGAATCCGTCGCTGTGACGATCAACGGACCCACGGATCTTTCAACGTGACACGCTTATAATAAATGCAAAGGGATTATCATAAACGAGCAATCGGTGTATTAAACACAGTCCGGAAGCTCATCGCGCGCGACAAAATCACAAAGCCACGGGCATGGATTTAACGTTCGAAACGCAGAGACGACGTTAAACGATCGAGTAACGCAATAATATACTCGTTTCAAGAGGAACGAGAAAATTAAAATCGCAGTGCCTCCTATTAGCAGGCTCCAGTATTCGTTAATAATTTATTCTCCTTCGCTTTGAGAGCCGGACTCAACCTGAATATCATCAGCTTTGTACGATAATTTTTACCGTGCAGTTAATTTCCCAACGTTGGTCGTTAAAACTACTAATATTCGTTTTCGAGACTATACCTCTCTCCTTTCTGGTTAAACTTGGAGGGGAAGTCTGCTGGGCGAGTTTGCAATTTCGCGTATCTGAAACTCAGGACACGAGGTTCGGATGAACTTAATCCACAACGCGGTTCCGAGAGTTTCGACGTTTGTAGATGAATAGAGAAAGTTAATTTGCAACAGAACCGACGTTATATAAATTGTTGATTGTATCGCGGGTGTCTTCGGAATATTTATGGTTAATAAAAAGTTATGCCGCGGCCGCGAAACTTTATATCAGCGCAGCAGCCTGTCCGGAAAGATAATATAAATGTTTGCGTGTGTTTTTTTTTACGCTGTGCCCCCGGTGAAAAAAACCTAAAAGTCCCGCGCGGGAAATCTGTAAGACACCCAACAGATAAGAGAGTAATTAGAGTAACTAGGCAAGCCTACGGGAAACTTTGCCAGTCTTCCTGGTTTCACGTGGAAAAGCATTAAAGTTAAGTTAACCGTGAAACTGATTTTTTCCTCTAGATAGACCTGTACTTGTCGTACATCTGTCTTCTGCTCTTTACTCCCTAAGTTTCCCTTTATATACTTTGAACTTGCTCGTAGATGAAGCAACAAACTGACAGACTAACGGCTGGTTATTAATACATCCCGGGTGAAGATTTGCCAGACGGTTTAGTTTTGAACTTTCTCTATGGAGCGCCGAAGGGAAGCTCGCAGGTGTTTGCACGGAGAGGTAAGAGCTAATTTGCGACAGCGAGGCGAGTCTAAGGGTGACCGCATGAAAAGTAGCTCGTTAGAAAGCTGGCGCAGGTGGTAGCCTAATTATAGCGGCATTCGATTGGTCGCCGGAATTAAACGGTTCGCCGAGCATCGCTCGTACACTTCGATACCTGTTTGTCGATCGAGAATCAGAGATGCCGTCGCCACGAGACGCTCTACATACGTCTCACCCGCAGCATTTCCCGATAACTCGCTCGTAATACGGTTTCTCCCTTAATATTTTCCAGCAATCCCACCGTCGTTCGTAATAATGAAAACTGTTTACCGAAAGCAGCTCTATCGATATTTTATCCGCGGACTATTAATAAACTTGCCTGTATGCTTAGCAATAAGAATAACGTGGGATTAATTCTCTTCCGACCTGATAAATCACAGCGAAAGTACGTGGATTATGGGTCTATTCCTATTCAATTTTGAATAGGAATGGAAGAAGAAATTCATCGAAATAGGTTTCCTGTTATTTGTCGTGACACGGAAGAAGAAGGAAACGAAGAAAGAGAAGAAAAAGGCTGACTGGTGTATTATGATCGCGAAGGACTTTGCTTTGAAAACGTATGCCCCCTTTGATTAGACTCATACGTTTTCACGTTCTTTGGATCGAGGAAACAGCAGAACGTGCCGGAGTCACGTACCTTTTCCAGGAACCTACGGAATACAGCTCTCTATGTACGAAAATGTGTGCCATGTCTACATATACCGACGCATACAAGAAACCTGCCGCGAAATTTAGTTTAGAATTTTCATGAGTTCAATTTACTACCGACGGGAAAACAAATTAGTATTCGTACCAGGTGTACGTTAACGCGAATGACTTGGTATACCGACTCTTTGCACGTCGAATCGAGACGAACGTATCGAGAAACGATTGAAGAACGAATCTCCGGACAAATAAGTCGTATTAGTTAATTAGCAATGATAAGAAGGAGTACTCTTACCGTTGGTAGATCGCGAGTATAGTTGAAGGACGTACAGCTCTGGAACGGGGAGCGAGATATAGTTATCAGGTAACCGGCGTACACCCTGAAAAATAAAAACCAGTTGAGATACGAACGCTTGTATCACTTGCAATCGTCTAAAGAGAAATAAAAAGACCGAGGGTGAAAGAGAGAGAGAGAGAGGTATGGAGAGAGAGAAACGAGAGCGAAAGAATGAAACTCGATTGAAACGATACGATCTTGCGGGGCGTCATTTTCCAGAAATGGAGTTTCTTTCGTCAGATACGTGCATTCCTGCGGCTTTTAGATCGATAAAACAGACATTTCCTAGAGCGGTATCGAACGAAAAGAGTAGAGCGTACAATGTACTATACGTATAGCTTTTGTTCCCTCGATTGTTTCGCGGCTGTGCACGTAAAACGCGGCGAACGTGGTAAGTTCGAAAATTTAATAATTTTCTCACGGTTAGAATCCCATCGTTGATGCGATCAGACGTGTGTACGTTATTACGGCTTGCTGATCAAGGAGACAAGATTACGTCGTACATTCTGTAGTACCTTGTTCCCCATCTTGTAGTTGTCTGCATGTAATTACGCGATAGCATATGTACATGTAAACTTATGTACGGAATACGGTCGGAACCTTAGGAAACACCCACGAGACGGATTCGTATGCACATTCGCGAGCTGCCTGCGTACCGCGAGATAAACTACATAGATTTAACTTTGCGCTTTTCATAACCTATTCACCCATCGACGTAACGTATTCGCGAACCTTCAAAACCTCGGGATACCGACGCGTAAATATTTACAGTCCCGACAACCTCAAGGCCAGAGTCCTGTAAACAATCCATTCGTATTGTCGAAGTTGGTAGTCGGTCGGTAAGGACGTGTTAAACGTTTCTTGGAAAAAAGTGTCGGGCCAACTATAATTTCAACGTGTGACAAGTGATTAAACAAGATCCTGCTGTTGTTGGACAATGTTCGTGGGTGATTGGGAACAAGGAGAGGCGGAGGAAACGCAGCCAGGACGACGAGGAATTCGATGGGTTCGAACGCTGTCACCAGGTATTGTTCGATTGTTAGGTTATGTTTCCTTTGTCGTGGTATCGATCGGAGATTTTCCGCGAGAACGAAAGTATTCGAGGTATTTAACGAGCGAACTTACAAAAGACGATTACTTTTATTCCGTGCTTCTGCTTGAGAAGGACTGCGACGTCGACTTTACATTACAATTTCACGAAACGAGCATTCTTCCCGAAGGAATTTCGACGGTCCGAATCAATTTTTCGTAATGGCGGCGCAAGTCACGCGATAATCGCGTTCCATTAATTAGACGGCGAACGTTGTAAAGAGCGTTCGCTTGGAAATCACTTAAATAACCGTGAGATTATCGCATGGACGAGCAGTTTGCCTCGTGTGAATATCAAAGGAAATTTCTTGCGAAGCTTATTATCCACGGTATAGCGAAGAATACGTTGATTCCTCTTAATTCTTCCCCCCGCTACTCGCAACTTGGAAGTTTGAGAGACAACGCGAGAGATACCGGGAGTTTCTCAGCCGAGAGCGACGTACCTGCCATGATTATCACGTTCGCGGAATTCCATGGAAAGGCAGAGAACACGAAGAAACTGCTCGTTTCGATGAGAGTTGCCGATGGGCGCTTTACCACTTCTGTCGCGTTCCGTCGAAACTCCGTCGAGCTTCGCTAACTCGATGGAACCGTGTTCTTACCGGAAGTACGTAGACAGAAACGAGCTTTTCGCTTCGTCCTGCGAGTTTTATTGCCGTGCGCTACGTGACCTCGGAGCCCGCGAATAAATGACAAATCCACCCGACGGTACCCGTTCGCTTCGAGGCAAATGCCACGATCGAATACAAATAACCTATACCACCGACTATCGTACGGTGGGAAGGAACTTTTCCGGCAAGTTTTCGACACTCGGCGAACTTACAAACGACACGGTGCAAGTTTACGGTTGTTTAGAATACTCGATAGATCGAAATATCGGCGCGTAGACATTTTAGCGGAGTAGAAACGGAAACGTACCTTCGGAATTACGGGACACTTTAGCGAGAACGAAGAATCGACGTTCCGATCGAATGCAATTCAACGATATGAACGCGATTTCCGGCGTCGTTCGTCGTTGTCAGAAAATTGGTCGGACAATTGTATCATTATTTGTTTTCGCGGCGAGAGAATAGAAGGGTAAAAGAATCGGAACGGGTCTTGGTGATTTTCTCGTTTATTACTACGGTGGCCGAGCGTAACGGTGTCACACACACACACATACGTGTGAGTGGGTGTACGGGGGAAGGTGGAACGGAAAAGCTGCTGTAACGAGAAATCGAATGGCCGATCGATTATCATAATACCTCTATTTCATTGCGTTCAATGATTTCATCGTCCGTAAGCTCACGTTCACGTATTTGATCGCGGATATCGATAAACTTCGCAACTCGTCCGGGGAGCCCCGTTGTTAGATCGTCGATTACAATTTTAAGACAGAACTTCCCAGGAGTTGTTGGAATTCTATGTCGCGTTTATTCGATTTTTATTGGCCGGCTGTCAGCGATAGAAAAGAAATTTCGCGAAGACGAACAAACGGACGAACGAAGCGAACCCCGGGGTGCGAGGGGTGGGGCTCGTTGTCAGGGTTATTGCGAGCAATTATTGTCGCCCGATGCGATAATTCAACGGGGCAATGTCGACGAACGAATCGAAAGGCGCGTATACACCGGCAGCCGAATGTTACACTTATTATCATAATACAGCGATTTCGGCGCGTTCCGTGCCGCGATTCGTCCCGTTTCATCGGTGTAAAATGCGAATTCACGTGCAATCGGCCGCGGTTTAATCCGCCGCGGTATTTACGTTCGCGTAACGATCGACTTGCGTTGTATCGGTATCGGTAAGCACACGCGAAACAACCGTCCCGCTGAATTTACGGCCAGTGAACCGATACACGCGACGGAATTTTTTTCCTTTAATTACGAATCGGTTAGCAACCGGGTACCGATGGAAACGTACACCGCATAACATAAGTCCGGTGTCGCGAGGATAATGGCGTGTCTGCGAGTGAAAAAAAAGATTGTTCAACCGTAAAAGAGAGCACCATTAATCGTTTAATCCTCTTACGGACGTAGAACGTCTTTTCCCCCCGTTGCTCTCATTTTTTAATTTTCCCTGGATTTCGCGCGGAACCCTTTGCGTCTGCTTTTTACGCAGAGAGGGAAAAAAAAGTGGTGCGTGGAGAGGAGCGGAAAACTCGTCAAACGAAAAACGTGCGACGATGAAAGGAGGGCGAAGGCTTTCCTTCGTTATTACCCGATGTTTTTCCATGCTAATGTACGGATAGAGTGAGAAAATGCATTTGCCGTATGACGAGACCGAGATTCTTTTTTTTTTTCGTGGTTTCGGTTATTTTCTCCATTCATCGCGTTCGTCTCTATACGGCAGCGATCGTTACGGATACCGTATAAAGTATTCCATTTCGAATCCGAAGAGTTTTTTCCACGGAATATGCGGGATAATATTTGCTTTTGAGCGTGGATACGTGGAATACTAGATTAGTTAATATTTCAGTTACTCCGGGTATAGGAATTCCGGTGTTCTCCTTCCAATACGAGCGAAAGTATCAGTGTTAAATAAATGTGTAAATAGTGTGAATGCAGATAACTTGTGGTACATCCGAGCGTCGTAGGAACGTGCTTGAACCGTCGAATTTGAGCCCCGCGTATTATCGTCCACCTCTCCCAACTTTTTGTTTACTTTTTCTCTTGGCTGTCTATATTTTCCTGTTCCTTGTTATACCTCCATTTTGTTTCCCCAGACTCTTTTGTCAGTGTCACTCTCTCTTTCCTCCGTCTCTCGCTCGCACGGTTCCGATTCCCACATTCGCCTCCGGGATTCTCTCTACCTCCTCCGTTATACGGACGAATCAATTTTCAAACCGTAGTCATGAATCAAATTTATCGACGTTACCGCGCTTCCTCTTTGTTTTCAAGCAACCAAAAACGGAAATAAAAAGAAAAGAGGGCGAGGCGGCGGCAGAAAATGGAATAACAAAAAATTGCTGAAAATTGCCCGCAAATAATAGATTGTATTTCACTATAAAAACTGGCAACTCTTCTATAAGATCCCATGTAAAACACATTGTTCCCGTCGACGTGTACATATAAAGGGAATTTCAGACACGTAAAGCTTGCTTTATCGTTATTATTATTATTATTGTTGTTGTTGTTATTAGTAGGAGTATCATCGTGGTCTCAGCTTTCATCGGCTGACGGGTAAAGTGGAGCGCAGAAATGGTATCGCGTGTGTGTCTGTGCGTCTGTGTGTTTGTGTGGGAATGCGGCTTGGAATGCCGTGAGATTTTCGACGATTTTCACCATTTTTCGTCATGCCTGATTTCCGACCTCGATTGGAAAAGTGGCCCTTTCAACGTCACGCGGAAATCGCATGCCAAACTTAAGTCACGCTCGAGGCTGAAAAATATTGAAAGCTATCGAATTCCACGTTAAGTTATACCTTTCGCGTCGGACAACAGTGCAAACCGATATTATAGAGAGAGAGAGGAGAGAGGCGAGCGATATCGAGTAATTTGTGAATGAACTAACTGATTGGAAAAACAGAATGCGGCGATCGATGATTCTCTTTTTTTTTAATCTCCCTTCTTTTCCACGGTTTTTACGTTCTCATTGCAGCCGGGTGTATCGGTCATAAATTAGCGATATTGGAATTACGAAATACTATCTCGTTCATGAATTACTCGTTATTTTAATCGGCGGTCGCGTCCGTAAATTGCTATTCAGTGTCGCAGCCATGCTGAATATAAAATAGTAGGCAGGGATTTTCCGATAAATATCGGTATCTTTGCCTAAGCCCGTGTTAAAAAATGTCATAAGCGATATCGCTGCGACTGCAGCGATCTAACTCTTTTCCCGTATCGTTTAGCGTTCCATGTATTCGAAGCGATCAACCCCATAGGACGAAGGAACGTGTGTAGGTAAACGCGACACCAACGACGTTATGGAGTTTCGAAAAATAGAACACACGACGTATTCTCACTTTCATAATATTTGCATTGCGGTCCATATCGGTGTAATTATCAGCAGTAGCAGTAAACATTTATGTTAAACGGCAAACAGGATTGATTTCTCTTCAATCAACGTAATTGACAGGCTATACTTTGTCTCAGATAAATTATCGAATTATGTTCGGACTTCGTTTGCACTATCGTTTTCATGTTTCTGGTCTAATGAATATATTTCCGGGGTGTGCGATATGTATGTTCCGATCGAGTACGTTTCGATTAGTCGATAAGTCTGCTTCCATCGTTTATTTATCGGGTAATGCGAATCCACAGCTCGCGAAGAATTAAATCCGCAAACATGGAGCGATAGATACGAAAAGGCGGAACACGCTATTAAAGCTTAGAAGCGAGACAATCTACCCGCAAATGTAGTGGAAAATTTTCACGGGACTATTATCGCGATGTTTACATTCTAGGCGATTGCGATTTTTCGGTAAGCTAAACTACGCGGGAAATGAATAATATCGCGGATAAAATATCACCGATACGGGAGCGTCTTGTTCGGAAACGCTTCCTACCAATTTCCATTATTCCGTTTTGCCTTTGTCGTTGATCGCCTGCCACGATTAATCCGTAGAACAGATTTCCCGTGAAGCGTTTCGGACTTAATATCGAAAACAAACGAGAACTGTTTTGATACGAGGATTACCTGCGATTCTCGGGGAATAAATTGCTTGGAAAATGAGTAATTTCGCGAACAAGGGGCTAAAGCGTATAAGAAGAATAAGAACCGGCATAACAAACATCGCGTTGCTCTAGCTTTAATCAAAGTTGACTTACCGGGTAACGGACGACGTCGCTTGAAAATCAGCTTGAAAAGCGAACAGTGTTTGCGAACTATTTATGTATATATCGGATGGAAAAAGGAAATTCGCCGCGTTCCAGATCCGACTAGCAACGCGTAGCAGTAGAAAAAGGCGTTTGCGGTCAGACACGATACACTTCGCAGGAAAGTATGTACGGGTATGGGGAAACATCGTTAAACCGCGGTAGGTGGAAGGCAAATGGGATAAAAGTACAATTGCACGGCAAGAAATTAACGTTTTGATAATTTCGGTTTTAAATGTCCGTAATCGGTAAATTGCCCGTAATACAACGCGGTCGCGTGGATAATTATCTCTCGTCCGTGTAAATTTGCCGAGGATAATGCGGAAGCTGGATCTGTTTGTTTGACTGATTATAACCAGAACAAAGCATCGGCCTGATTGGTCGCTTTCAAATTTTCCGTTTTCGAAGAGCGATATTTACGTGCAAACATATCTGTCAAATTACGGGAAATGTTTTATCGTATTGCACGGATAAGCGCAAATCATTTAAGCATCGTCGAACAATCGTATAAACGCTACGTTTCAACTTTTATACTTTCAACCGAACCGGATTATCAATCGCTGTATAGGTATAGTTACCTACCTATTTTTTTTTTTTGTATCCGTACGGCAGATTAAGGAAAATATGCTTTTTAATCGTCCGTACTAAAAAGTTCGCCGCTTTTCAGTCGTATTTAAAGTTTCCGGGCATGTCCGATACACATTTTATTTGGTATCTCTCTCGCCGGCGGAAGAAACACCGGACATGAATTTTGCAAATCGCAGATAAATGGAAAGATAAAGGAAACGATAAATCCGGCCGTTTAGTCAGTTCAGACGGTAGTATTTCCCGGCAGGTACGGGTGTTCAGTTTCTGAAGAATGCCTCTTTCTTAGTTACGTTAGTTCGTTCGTTCTGGTAGTAGATGGAAAGACCGCGAGATCCTTTTCGCAGGAGGGTCGGTAGAAAGTTTTACCCTTAATCGTGCCGTATCTCGCGAAAGTTGCTCCGAGCTAGCAACAAATCGGCTTTAGGGTGTATGCTATTATAAAAGAGGTTTCGTGCTGTATCCTCGTTGCATATACTTTCATATACTTCCCGGAGTACCTGAGACTGCATTAAACTTAGTGAATTCATGCCTAAGGGTATGCATTCTTTGATCCTGGTTTATATACGAGACACACCGCGGAACCTAGATCCGCCCACCGAACTGAGATTTTAATTTAATTTCGAAAAGTATTGAATTTTCTTTCTCCTCGAGCTGCGGCTCTACAAGTTTATCGCGAACTGCTTCTAAGAAACGCCAAAGTACGAATACATAAAGAGAAGAAGTAGGAGTAAGAGGGGGAAAAAAGAAACAGAAACCATCAGACACGATCGATCGGTTCGCAAACGTTTTGCGAAATCAATTCCACGCGAAATTGCAATCATCGGGACGTATATTAACGACACGTAAATTATCCCGTTTGTTATATTAGCAGCTAGCGCGAATACCCCGATTTATCGTTTAATGGTCGATCGATTAAACGCATTGCGCTCCACAGTCGTTATTCAAAACAAATTTGCGTTTGCTCTTTTGTGCGATTTCACGAACGTTACGTTCTACAGCGATTTGAAATGACGCGCTAGAAATATTGTAAATAAAATCGTCCGGGCTTAAACCGTTGCTCCGTGAAATTTTATTGGAAACGGCAAGCCAGCTGCGGCAGCATTACCGGTACCGATATTGCATTTTAACGACTGCCAGAATTATTTGACATCGAAGAAAACGATCGTTTAAGGAAAAATCTCGTGACTTGGCGCGAACCAACGGGCCCGACCACGCGCCTTCTCGGATCGTGGAAAGAAACAGCGAGTTCCGGTAACTGACTAAAGAAGATTGCCCAAGTTTCGGCCAACGAGAAGGAAAAAGATATGAAACTGGAAGAAACTCGGTCCAGTCATAAATCGTACACCTTGCCGTGCGGACGTAGAGATAGGAACGTTGCTTCCCTCCTTCCACAACATTTTAACAAGTTCGTTATTTTTTTCTTCTCGCTTGGTTTTCTCCAAAAAACTGCTCCGATTTCATTAAACCTCTACGTATGTATGAGTGTGTGTGCGTGTGACACTTTCCTCTTTCGGAATCGTGGAACGGCAACGTGTGCGCCAACCATGTACAGATAGGTATACGTGTATATGTATACGTATCTTGAGAACCATATTAGAATCTCGAAAGCTCGGGTAGCTAGTCAACAGACGGCAGGAAGTTCTTCCGATATTGCGAGACGACGAGCACGAGTCAGAAATTTCTTCGGCAAAGTTGCTCGGCGAACCTATTCTAATCACCATCGATTTCACTACGGCACGACTCGAAAACGCGTTTTGCAAGTCCGTAACCAGGGTAGCGCCGAGAGGTGGGGTGGGGGGTGAAAAGTCGAAACGCTCGCTACGATCGCGTATTCCCTCGTACCTCCCGGGACTGGATTTACATAACTCTTCGGTTTTCCGGCTACGGGTCCTTCGGTATCGTAAATTTACTTGTATTAGTTTCTAAATCCACTTGTCTAGTGGCCCGGGAACACCGAAGAACGGGATCGGGGCTGGCCATTGAAATACCAAGTCAAACAGTAACCCACCAAACTTGTTCCGAATTTCAACGTAAACAGCTGGAATAATATATAATACTCCGAGTTAATGATCGACCACATTTCGTATGCGTAATTCAAAGCCGAATAAGACGATGGAAACTATAGATATACCTTGGAAAAATTCAGGGACGAGGTGGGAAGATTTCAAGGTCAGGCCTGTGCGGAACAAACTTCCAAAATAGTTTGCACTAATCGTGAAAGCGGAAAGCGGATGCTTCGCAGGGAGGATCAGGAAAGAAAAGTACACAGACTCTCGGAGAGAAAACACCATTAAACGGAGTAAACTTGACCGTCCGGATAGGATTAAAACATTGAAAAACTTTTGAATTGTTTATCCGGCGATGCCTCCTTGCCCAATGCCGGCCAGTCTCCCAATTCTCAGCTAATTTTTTTTCCTATTCCTAATCAACCGTTGAATCTCGTTAGAGAAATTGCGCGTCAGAATTTTATTTTCACTCGAGAATCTCCCATGGAACGGAGCCGGAAAATGAAAACGAAACGAAAAACCGACCAGAACAACCTTCGCCTATTTCGCAAGGATCGCCCTCTGGATAATCTCGATTGTTAGCTGTGTCATCAAAAAAAAGCTCGTTCCGTGAAAGCTCGCGATACGGGCACAGAACGACGAAAGAAAGGAAAGAGAGAAATGGGTAACGGAGCAGGTGGAGGAGGAGGAGGAGGAGGTGGAAGAGGTGGAAGATGAGGAGAAGCTGCAGGTGAATTGGGAAGAAACAGATTGTCGTATAAGTTTCGATATTTCGTAGTTGTCGTCAGCTCTTGAAATTCCTCCATCGCGATTCGTTATTGCTTAAACATCGTGTTACCGTTGGTACTCGAATATCAATTACGACACACCGTCCCCTCTCGAGTGGTGGTGGAAGGTGGTTTGAAGGGAGGGAAGTCCGATCGTCCAGCAGGAAACCTGCGACATCTCTATGCTCGCGCAATAGCGCCGCGATAAATCGATAACCGTTTCAATAACGATTGACAACGCGGCTGCGGTCACGTGACACGCATCGACCTCGATTTAAATGACAAAGGGAATTAATCGTCCCGCTGGCAGGATTTTTTTGTTACCATTCCACTCGTATCCAGCCGGGTTCATACATCGGGGTTAACCTAACCCAGGCTCGAAGCTGTTTCATATTTCTTTCCACCCTTGTTCCTCTTCGTTTTGAATTATTTCTCCGGCCCCCGGATGAAAGTACGATCGTATTCGCCTCCGAGATTGTTCGAACTTGTAAATTCGTACATTCCTTTTGGAAATAACGGCTGTAATATAGGGGAGTTGGTCGAAGACTCGATTTAACCAAGGGGTGGGGACGGAAATTAGAAACCGCGTATCGCAAAGATAGACGTCGAAGATGGTTTTCGTAATATATAAGCGGCTTCTTGGCCGGCTCCCGTTGGTCACTCCGAGGCGTCTTGAGGTTCCCTGTGGAATGGCCCGTAGGAACCAGGAATTCCTGAGGGAACCACGAACCTCCAGCAGGAAGTGCTGCGGTATACCGCGAGTCCGATCCTGGAATACAGTTCAAACCCAACGAGCCACTCTCGTTCTACCAGGAACAGTTTTGCTCGGTGACTACGTTGCTATCTACAAACTGACTTTGTACGCCTGTAACGTGTGATTCTAACAACGTCCCATTCGAGTCGACGTTATTTCGCCGTATCGGTTCCATTCGATACGTCTAACTTTCTCCTTGCGAGATAACGCGGGGACCCAACGGGACGAGATTATAAAATTTAATTAGAATTCCAACGATACAATCGACGAACAGAGATTTCTGAGATGCGAACGGCACGCCAGACCACTGGAATACCGTCGGTCGCAACGTCAGCGATGTCTCTTACCCAGGGAAAGAAGTTTTGAACTTTATTTTCGTTAAAAAGGCATACCGATGAAATACGCCGCGTAGACTAGATCGCAAATAGCTTCGGTGCTCGTTGAAAATGGATTATGGGAAATGCAGGCTGGACACGGGTCTGACCTCCTTCTACCTTGCGTCACCCGAGCGTCCTTTAAACGAAGAGAGGTTACATGGCCCGTGAACAAATCGATTTTCTGCTTCCATTCCCTATCGGTGTAACCCAGGCGAACTCGAGAATACCTTCTTACGATATTAACTCTAACCGTATCAAAGAAATTCAATTTTGCACCGGCCTGTTATTATTAACTCGTTACTCGACGTTTTTCTTTTATCGATAACTCTTAAGACTTTGCTAATGAAAATTTATGATAGACTCCTTAGCGTCGCTTATTCCTTTTCCCTGCGTTCTGTCCCCGTTACGTTTTTTTCTTTTCGATCGCCAGTCGATCACGGTGGTTCGATCGAAGATTTTAATGGAACCGTTCTACGTAAAACAGATCGGAGGTACGCTTGCGAAATAAAGTGCGGTCTGTATGCGTTTGAAATTTTAATCAAAATCCGAATCGTAGGTTAAAAGTTACGACAATTTTTGTATAATCGCGTGAATCCCGGCGAGGACGTCTGTTTGCACGGAGCTTGTATATTTTCAAATAAGCGGAATATGTAAAAAGTGAAGAGAACGCTTTGAAATAACATCCGTCGAGTGACCACTCGAAATTTCAACCGAATCTGAAACATACTTTAGGTGTTATATTAACTTCAATTTAATTACGCCAATTCCACGGGCAACTTTTATTTGCATATGGCGAGCAAAATTTTTAATGCACACGTTACCGTGAGTACCGTGTGTGTAATAAAATCCGATGGAGGGATTTCGGGATTTTCATCAATCCTGAAAGTAATACCGGGAGGGTTAATTACCATAGAAAGGTCTGTCCATTAATCGGAAACGTTAACGACGAAGAAATTTCGTCGACTCCTCGTTCGTGGGTCTTTTTATAGGAACTTTGTACGGTCGAAGCGGTCGATCTATCCAACGAATAACGAGATATCAAGTAACTCGACACCTTTACAGGATGAATTATCCTATCCTCTAAAAATCCACCGGTCCATCGGATTGATCGTCGGATCGAACGATTGCTTCGAACGATATTGACATTCCAATCATCGCTCGATAATTCCATCGTATTGTCTTTCATTGTACAGTTCTCCTCGCCTCGTTTCCCTTTAACGTCGCTCGTCTTTTTTCCGCAATGCCGACATTAAACCTCATCCACACCATTTGCTATTTCCTTCCTCTACCGTACCCTTTTCCTCTTTCTCTTCCGCAACTACTTTGAAACCGTCTCGAGCTACATTCCCCTTTTTTTCCCTCCCTTTTTCCGCTTTACTTTTTCCCACGGTTTTCCTCCCCCGACGTCGTATTTACCATTGTCCCGTTATGCCGTTCTCACCGGCTTCCCTGCTCTTCCCGATGCGCCATTTAATACTTGGCTCGTTTTCACCGCCTAATACGTGTACAGGTGCTCGTATGAAATTTCCGTGGAAAGTTCCGTCGCACGGGGCGGCGAGGTCGGTAAGTAAAAGTGACAATTTCGAGACAACGGAGACGCGGAGTCGTCGCGTTGCTTTAAGTCGCATTCGCATCCGCAATTCGATAGTAAATCCATTCTTAGTTGGTCGATACCAGACGATCGGATTGTCGTGTACCGAGAAACCACCCAACCGAAACCGCAGTCGAGACTCTTCCTTTTGCTCCTCCCCCTCCCCCCCCCCCCCTCTTCTTCTCGGTCCAGATGCTAATTCCGTGCACCTGAATAAAGCCGGTATTGTGTACCATGAAACCGGAAATGATTCTCCGGTATCTTCTTCCCTCCGGCCCGTATTTCTGCCGGCGTTCAGCCACGAATTTATTTCTGCAAATTAGAGCCGGGCCCCGCTCTCACTCTCGCGATTCCGCGTTCCTACGAACCTTCTACAACGAAACCCCGGCGTCGGCGGCGTCTACATTTCCACAGGGTGTCCCGTGAACTATTCGAGGGTTCACCGTCGCCGGATTAAACGCTTTTCGCTCGACGCAACGATTACCGACGGTAACTTTTCTGCCAACGTTGTCCTCGTACGATCTAATAATTCCCATTAAATTTCCACTTATCGAATCAATCGTATCCGCGAGAGATACCCGCGGTTGTTCAAATTCCTAGTATTCGGCAAGGGGTGTCGATTAAGGGAGAAAGTAAAAGAGGAAAACTGTTTTCGCGAATAACTGTGGATTCTTTCGGGGCAAGTAATCTAATTCGCTCGCGAGACACCCTGTACAGAACACGCAGACAGGCGTGCAGCCTATATTTTAGGGGCTCTCCTTGCACAACCACCGACGCATGTATCTGCACGCGTGTAAGTACACCGTGGTATGTTTGAAAGTGGCTGGGAATGTATCGAGCTACCTACCCAACGTTTCCTATTTCGTATTGTAAAGACGGCGTCAGAGGGAGAGAGTGTGAGAGAGAGAGAGCGCGAGAGAGAAATAGGAATAGAGCGAGAGGATAGAGGCTGGCACTTGGCATGGTAGTGGAAAACCCAGGAGGGAAATCATACAAGCAGGAAGTGGCCGGAAATGCAAACCAAAAGTTTAACAAACCTCCGAGGGTTTACATCGTTGGTGGCAAACTCACGCATTTCAAACTGCCAGAAGGGCTTTATTACGGCGTGTACCAACGTGAAACGAAGAAAATGAAGAAACCCGAGAATCGAGCGGATACGTAGGGGCAGGGAGAGGGAGAAAAAAAAACGGGAAAATGGGAAAAGCTACTCCGGATGAACTTTGCCTTCCACACCGTTTGTAACTTGCATTTCAAACCGATCTCTATTTCGTTGGATGCTGGCTTTCGCTTTTCATCCAAGTTTGATTTGCTTTCATCGAGGTTTCGCTTTTCATCCGGCTCCCGTATCAATTTATTCGACCGTCTGGATCCCGAAGAAGCGGACCGTTTAGCCGCGTCGGCGGCAGTCCTGTAAATGTGATCATTTTATCCTGCGACCCCGCGGCCCGTAATAAGAATACGAAGTAATCTCTTCTCGACCCGAACGACATTACTGCCGGAGATTTACAAGTGAAGTTTTCCTCCTCCAGCCGCCGTTCCATTTCCGGCTCGAGACTGTCACCATTCCCGGCCTTTACGGTCTTTATCCTTTCTTCTCCAGGTAGCCTGGAAAGTCTGCGAAACCCAGTCACGGGTGTTCGACGTGACGGTAACTCGACTGCGCGAATTAAATCGTCGACGATGGCAACGATAAACCGGAAAAATATTAAGCTCGACGGAACACGATAATCCTTGGTCGCGAAGGTAATTACCAAGGGAATTGACGGACGTCCCGGAAGGGAATTTCCAACGATCGACTACAATCTTTCGTGCGTAAAATCGTCGCGGATCTTTCTACCGGTTTTGGCGACACGTTCTCGATATATATTTTTCAAGAGCGAATTTCAACCAGTCTGCTAAAGTTATGTATTAATGGAGGCTGCGAGAACGGAAATGACAGGGAATAGATAGAGGAAATATGTACGTATAGTGTGTATTGGAGGGGCAGGAGGAGGAGGAGAACGAGGAGGAGGACGAGAACGAGACGAGAGTGGAAGCAAGTACGGAATATAGATCACAGCCACTTTGAAAACGCTCCGTGATATCGCGGAGACGGGGTCTAGCAGTGTTCGCTTTCGTGCACCTTAAAAGTAGCGAAGCTTTCGGTCTTTCTCGTTTCCTGTACAATCACTGAATATGGATGAAGCGCCCGTGTATTCGTTGCCATAGCAAGAGCTTAAGGTACTCTCACTCGTAGGAACTCTATCCGAGCTCCTGCGACAAGACAATTGTACTTCCACTTTCCTCTTTCTTCGTTCGTATTTCGTCTTTCGTCTTTCGTCTTTCTCGCCGAACCCCACCACACCCTGCCAATGGACAACCTCTTTCTTTTCTTTCACAATTTTTATCGAGTCCCTCTCTTTTAAAGAAAAGCTCTTAATTCCCCTTAATGTTCGAATACGCTATTAACGACGCCCGAACACTTCTCGTCGGCTATTGAAAGTTTATCCACTGTAAACCAACTTTGTCTTATTTCGTGGGATAAGTGGGCCACGAAGAAATTCACAGTCAAGTGGGAAAACACTGCTGAATTGCTCGCCTTTGTGTCATCTTTTCACTTTTAAATTGCTTTTAACGATCGCCCCCTTGTGTTTATTTAATCAAAATAAAGCAAAAGTATTCAAGAAGATTTCCCATCCAATTTCTATCGAATCGTTATTAAAATGCTTCCTTATTCGGATATAAAAAGCATGAGCGGAACAATAAAAATGCCGATGAAACGGATTGCCTGTATATCGATTATCTTTGAATGAGAATTTATTTAAATAAATGTTTATTCATTTCTCGTATATAAACAAATGCTCATTTGCTATTCCCATTTTGAATAAACTATTCTCCATCCCCGCGGCTGCGTAATAAATAACGGAGTACCAAACAGGTGCTGACTGCAAAAAAAAATCGAACACTCGGTACCCATGGGCACTGGTATATTCGACCAGTTATTCGATGCCTCGGGGATTCAATTATCAAACAGTTTGGCAAAATGAAATTTTCCTGGCCGTAGAGACTTCTTCCTGGTACACGCGTCGTGCGTGCTATACCACACGTACACACGTATACGTCCGATTAACGAAATTATAGGAAACTATCGCGATAGAGACCGAGATGTCGATCCTGTTAACCTTTTCGACCCTCTTCCGCCACAAAGCAAACGTGGTTCGTTTCATCCAATGTCCACCGCACTTCTCGTCCACTCCGCACATTGTTTAATAATGAATCGTCGAGTGATTCATGCGACCCGGCGAGTTTCGTCAAACCAGACGTAACCAGAGCCAACCGGAGTCGGGAATTTCCGTAGGATTTCATCGCGACGAGTCGCACACGTTCAAGGAAGCTTCGGAACGGAGAAAGTGTGTTTGTTTTCAGCGCCGCGTGTGTTTCAGTTTGTCTTCGTGTGTGCACACGTGCGCCGTATAGTTTACTAACCTCCGTTGAGTATACAGGGGCTCGTACGTATCAGTTCGTATGCACGTACACGCATACATACGTCCATACATACATACCGAGACGTTGTACGCCCACGGAAAACGCGTTGTTCTGCCCGATTACGTTGAATCCATTGTTGCAAAGTCATTCCCCGTTACATTCGCATCGGATCCTCGACTCGCCTCCTGTTTCCACGCAACGTCGTGCGTCTGCTTCCAGATCCTCTTCGTCCTTTCATCTCCTTCCATTCGGCCACGAGAACTCGACAACATCGAGTCGTTGCCGTTATACGTCTGTTTACAAACTGCCACCGTATTGTCTCCTTAATCTAAATGTTGATATTAACGTCACCGTGCTGTTCGAGCGTGAAGTGTTTCTGTTGGTTCAACGATACCGATGATATTTCTATCGAAACGAACCTACGATCGTCGCACGAATATATAAAGGTGAGAGATACTTTTCATCCAGATGATACTAGAGAATCTTTCGTATCCAGGTGAAGGTTGTTGAAAATAAATACCGATTAGTAGAGCTCCCAGAGTGCGTTGTAAAATACGATTAATCGAGGTCTAAGTAAATTGTCACGGATCGAAGGGGACGCACTCCACTCGATAGGTTTTCCCGGCATGGAGAGTACTTATCTCGAATTGCGTTCAGGCGGAGGACGATAGGGGCAGTTAATATCGAAGTCCAGACACGATCGAACCTATCGAGGAGCTGGTTACGTCGTGTACCAATCGACTGTTCCGCAGCGTGCGAGCTGCTCGTATTACATACCATCCAGAGACTAGGTGGACAGCTGACGGCGACGCACCTTGTTCCTGTCACCCTAACTCGGAATTTCCGATCTTCCCTGATATCTCGAATATTCGAATATTCCCGACTGTTGACCAATGCCTGGACTTGTTCTGCTGTGTTAACCAGCTCTAGGCGATGTTCCCTACACTGAATATTCATCGGAAATACCTGGTTAATCGATGGAAATTATACGTTATGCCCTTTTAGTAGATTTTTTCGAGCGATTGTTTGATTATCTTGAAAACTTGAGGAATTGTTCGTAACAGCGAAAGAAACAAATGTATCGCGTATATGGAAATCATTCTTACAGGTGTCTCTTGTTAATCTGTGTCTTTCGGAGAGGAGTGTATGTATACGGAAGGGTAATGTAGTCGTTACCCTTGTCGCTTCGGTTCCGAGGCAAAAGTGTCGTTTCATGTTTTCCTGGCATTAGCGGCAGGGAAATTCGAGGCGCAGGCGCCGGTAATTCGGCGCTACTCGGTCTAATTAGGGTTCGCGGCTGACATTTTAGGTCGCTTTGGTTACCGTGTTGGTCAAACGCTTAATATAGACGTAATCGTGACCGGTCGGACCATCTTACAAAGAGAAACATTAAACGACTGTAAACGATGTCCGTGAAATCGTTGAGAATACCCGCAACACAGATCCGACCACGGATTGAACGAGAATAAAAGTAAACATAACAACACTGTTTCACCTAGGCACGCGATAGATAGATAGATAGATATCTTAATCACGGAAGCTCCACGGCTTCCGGTTTTTTTCCGATTTATCGGGTACGGCGTCGGAAACGCGAGGATTGCGTGCTCGTCGGGAAGAGGGAATGGGAAACGGTGAGCGCTAAGTGGAAAAAGATGACGTGGATGAATCCAAGGGGGTGGTAATGATATTTGTAGTCTGGTGGTCGCAGATTTGAATAATGGGCCCGCATAATGGATGGTGCGTCGAGTACATATTGCCTCTGTTCGCGCGGACCTCGTCGAATAAAACGGATAAGAGCCCCGGACCATTTCGAAGGGGCGATTCGATTCGATTCGAATTCGATCTCTAATTTCGGTCACATGCGCTCCGCCGGCCACGTTCAACCGCAACCATGCGCCTGGTTTCTCTTATATTTACCTAATCTGTTTTTTCCACGATTAATCCGGCTTTACCGCCCAGTCGCTTTATTTTCCTCGATTCGAATGTTTCGCTCGACTCGAAGACCGTCGTCCTAAGATAGCTAATTGAGACTCGTAAACTAAGAAGCCCGATCAAAGTATCTCTATATTAAATTTCTCCACAGGGTCTAACGCAAATTAATTACGTTATCGCAGAAACTTTCGGGAACTCGACAAATTGGGATCGTTCTTTCCCCCGCGACGCAGGCGCGAGTAAACGTCGCGGCAAAGGCAGAGATAAAATAAGTGTTAAATATTTGAAGATTTAATTTGCAATTCGCAGCGGGCTAAGCTTCCGCCCAAATTACGCTGCTACGTCTCACAGATTCACACCGTGCCCACCTTCGCCCCTCGTCTTGCGACGATTAAGCCGAAATTACGTAAAAGAGTGTTATACACGTGTGTGTGTGTGTGTGTTCGCGCGCACGCTCTCTAGCCTCTATGGAACGGAACTCACATCCGCTTTAACGTCCCACCTTCCGACGTACCGCGGAATTAACGTTGCCGCCATTTTTACAAGCTCGTAGTCTATGTGTCATAAAATTTATATCCTGTTTCGAATGTCTCTCCCTTTCCGTGCCGTTACTTCCTATCGAAGACTGCTGCCCGCGGTCCTTTAGAAATTCAATGAACCTCCGAGAGTATCGCCTCTGTTACTTTTATCGGTATCCGTCTTTCAGCAATATTTTTAAATACATTTCTCCCGGGTTCTCTGGTTTTTACTCGGTTTCCATCTGGACTCGTCTTGAATCGCCCACACCGCCGGCATGAATCCCTGCAAATTGCTCGTTCGAACGAATCCGGGGACTCGGTTCTCTCAGGACGTGTTACCGCATCGTTTTTATCTTTTAAGAGGCGCCGCTCGTTCCCGTCGCAACGCCCGATGCCCAGTTGCCACGTGATCCGGCGAGACGCTTTAGCTGTCAACCTTATACAGAGATTTCTTCCCGGCGCGTTCCTCCGATTCCGGGATTTCGTCGAATTTCCACTTTTCGCCTTGATTTAGAATTTTCCAAGACGATTTCGCGTGGCCGGTATCACGCTCGAGGACACGAGAGTGCGACTCGTTACAGCGTCGTCGTAATGTTTTCGTAATTCACGGTTCAACGTTGGGAAAGTTTGAGAGTTTCCAGGTGATAAACAGGACAGCGTGTAATTCATAATTTAGATAGTCTATCCCCGCCAAAGGCGGGTTTTGAATGCAGCATGCTTTAAAACCGTCGAATTAACTAAGCGTTTACATGGTTAACAGCCAGCGCGGCCCGCACTTTGTGCTTAAGCATAGAACAATTTACAAAGTCCGGCTTTGCTCGGGTTAAAAAATTCATGACAAACTGATGTGCGTACGGTAGAAAAGTCTCTGCAACAAACCCAACCTACCGAGGCGGGCAACATTTCCAACGGAAGCTGCGTCGCATGCCGTTAAACTGTCAAAAAGAGGAAATATCGACCAAACACGCGGATTAGATCTCGCGAAATTTAAATCGTAAAAGACAACACAAACAGCCCGGGGATCTGTGTACGTCAAATAAGTCAGATTTAACAGAGTCGGAGCCACAAAAAACAGAGACGTACGACGGGGGAAGAAGAGAAGCATGTGTGTCGTAAATCTGTACACATACTTATCGGCCGGGAGAAAACGTCGCGACGCTAAGCGTCGCAGGGGAGCGACGACGACGGAACCGATCGCATAGTTGTTTCACTTTCCCATTCGGTTCCGCGTATTTTCCCGAGTTGTTTCGTCGCGGTCTCTTACGGCTCGTTGACCCTTTCTGGCCCGCGCCGTTCGTCCCTTCGGCCCTTTTACAGCCCATTAGACTTACGAGGATCCACGTCGGGTGTAACACGGCCGCGGTTTCACTGCCTTTCGGCTTACCTTAGGGCCAATCATAAATTTCACCCCCCGTCCACACACGCGTTGTACGTGTCTCACACAAGCTTCCGTTTCACCGTGGAACGACACGGACATAGCCAGAGGAAACGTCTGATTTTATGAAGTAGAGACGATTCTACGTCTCTGTAAATAACGCAAGAAGGTAGACATCGAATAATTCACGCTGATACAATATTAGGAGGGACCCGAAGAACCATTCCCGGTAGCTGGTTTTTTTTTCTATCGTACGATAATAATCTCTTCTTTATGAAATGCATGCGCATCGTAATGAATATTTCACTGTTTAACCGAGCAAGGAAAGTACGGTGGCGAGAAGAAGTTGAAACGGAGCTTTTGTTCCCTCGGGCAAGTTACGAGAAATGTACACAGTTGTGAAACAAAAATGTTTGTCACGAAGATACAAGTGTTCGCGAGTTATTATTTCACCGTTTAATTAGATTTTATCTTTTCATTTAACTTTCCGTTTGAGTGGCTGTTTCCCCGTAATGTTTTCTTTCTCCCGTGGATCCCGTGGAAAATTCTCCCTCTCCTACGAATATGTTCCGTATGTTCGTGAATGGGAGGGGTGGGAAGGAGGAAAGGGGAGGGGAAGTTGGTTGAGGGAAATCGTTGCGCAATCGCAGTTAAAATGAAAATTGGAGCGGAAGGGAATGCGAAGGGAATCGAGAAGGGATCCCAAGGCGAGGGAATTCGCAGTGAGAGATTAGGTAATTTGTGACGTGGAAGTGGCATGCATAGAGAGCCTACCATAATGCAGACATTGATCGAGCTCGGTTACCCCGAGAGCTATGTCACCCGAGGCGCCTCATTTCCTTATGGGCTTTGGTCTCAGATGTTGAACCGGCTCATTATTATGAGCTATTTATTCCGTATTACTGGGACAGCTCGATCACGCCCGAGTTTCCCCCAACCGATGAAATTCATCCCGGCGTCCTACCTAACTATACATATATTCGTCAAACCGGTGACGAAACCACTCCCGGGAATTTCTCTGTAATATTTCGCGATCGTAAAAATATGTCGGTCCAGAACCGACAGGCAGATTTAGTAGAGTTGTGAAAGAGTTTGGGCACTTTTACAAATACACATCTATATTTAAATGCGTGGAACGATTTAACCTAGCTATGTATACATACATATATGTATATTACGTATACATATACCGGTCGGAGTAAGCTCGAGTTGTGAAACGGATTACGAATGGTTTAGCTATCAAATATTTAAGGAAGCGAATTAATCGAGAAAGAAAACAGTGGTTCTCGTGGTCGGGCAGGTTTCACGTCATGAAAGTTATTAATGTTTTTCTTCCGGCTGTCTTCATCAGATTGGAAGCGACGGAGGTATTACGGAACGGAAAGGGAAACGCTTATGGATTCCCTTGAAACGTGAAATTTTATGTATTACCACGGGATCTCCAATTTCGATGGTTCGCGGGAAAAGGATTCTGCCTAAAAATTAATACACGAACTTCTCATCCCAGTCGTACAATCTACGTCTGGCAGCCGGTGATGTAACATCGGTACGACCCATATTTGATACGAAATCGATTGATACGTACCGTGTATTATTTCCTGTATAGAACGAAACGGGAGGCAATTTAATATTTGCGTTTGAATATTAAATTTAAAATTAATTGCGCGAGACAAACGAGGCAATGTAATTAAACCGGAGAAAGACTCGAGTCAATTCGTTTTAGAATTGCCTTCCCAGTGAAATACGACGTAAACAGAAGATTGTCTGTCAGAGGAAACGTACAAATGCTAAGTAAAGTCTGAAATGTAATAACCCCGCAAAACGGTCCCTTGCCGGAACGAGATTTACCAACTGTCATTGTGTTCGTTGATCCCGCGGAGAAATTGTGCGTAACGTTGTTTTCGGGGATAACATTGCTAATTAGGTGAGAATATAGTAGCGAAACGAAACGAAGTAGTAACACTCGATGACTGATGCGCCATTCCTGCGGCGGGATACGTTTCTAGGGTTAATTCTCCTCGAATCGGTGAAGATGAAAGAAACACCGATATATATTCCCCATCGATTGACACGGAACTCTACGAATACGAATTTTTCCCGTATTCCTAGTTGCTCCTTTTTCTAACTAAACTCTGAAATGGTAATGTCGTCGTAAAGGTTTTATGGATTCCGGATTTTGGGTAAGCGAATAATCCAATTTCGCGGCACGAAGTATCTCTGCGAGAGTTCGATCGGAACGTCATTAGGAAGGTATGTGAGGGGGCAAGTAACAAAGCTTTCGGAAAGCTCAACGTCGATCTCTTTCTTTTTCCCCCCGCGTTCCGTTTCCTTTTCCTCTTCCGTTTCCGTTTCCTCCCGTGATCCTATTCTTGGGCGTATATTATATAACTAGCATCTTCCTCAACAAATATTATCGACTCGGTTTATCCAGAAATTTCTCGTTTATACGTCGCGCCCTTTACACAGTTGCTCGTTGTTCAGCGGGACGAATTGTTCGAGCTAGGCTTTATTTACGGCGTATATTCTCCGGAATTCAACGGTGGTGTACGAAGGGACACGGAATTTGCGAGCGAATTTGACTCGACGTTAGAAATCGCGTTTTGTGGGGTGTGGAAGGGCGTGGAAGGGCGCGGAAGGCATACAGGGCAAACTGCAGGCCGAGCCGCAATCCCGCATTATGTACTCAGCCCCCTTCCACTCTCTCTCTCCTTCTCTCTCTCACTCTCTGTCTCTCTCTCTCCATCCCTCTCGTATGCAATGAAGCTCATGCTTCCACAATCTAGAAAATTCAATGCGCCATGCACCACCCTGCTAAATGCTGCTGTATTCCCTTACGTATGGTTAGGTGCGATACGAAAATCTAACTTCTTCTCGGTAATTAATACCGACGGTACGGGTTTTTCTAGCCGTTTTTCGCTCGTCCATCCCCGTCCACGGAAAAAGGTTCGCGGGAAGTTAAACAGATTGCATGTACGATCGACAGACTGGAGAACGTTTAAAAAAACTGTTGTTTCCGTTTCATCGAGTCCGTCGTTTATTCTCTGCAAGCCTTCCACGCAAATATTTACTCTCGACGTCGTCGACTCATATTTCCTGTTCTCATTGCTTATACGTACATTCTTACGATATATGTATCGATTCTTTGTACGTAAAATATATATATATACATATTCTTTGAACGATATGATTAAATGGTGTTCGATGAAGGTTCGTCGGTCGTTTGTGAATAAAGACGTCGACGTTTCAGTGAGAGCTCGACACCGCCGCAGGAATACTTTTCCGGTTGAGACGACGTTCGCGGACTCGCAAGTTTTTGCATTTCTTTAAAGGGCGAGAGTTACTTCCCGCTAATGCGCCCCCGTCGACATACATATTTATTATTCGCCCACCGAAGATAGAGATTCCTCATCGGTCGCCGCTGCCTTACATTTTCATCCCCGCTCCTCTTTCTCCTCTCGTCTCTTTTCGCCGGGCGAGTCTCTGCCTACTTCCAGCTGCAATCTTTTTTTTTCTTCCTTTATATATATTTTTTTCTCCTTTTTTCTCGTCACTCCCGGCCCCTTTTTCCCCGAGTACCGGACTCCGTCGGCATTTCCAATGGTACTGACACGGCTGCGGAAACCCCCGTCGACAAACTTTCGAGACGATACCCTTCTCTCGAAACTTCTGCCGCTCGATTACGGACTGTATGCGAGGCACGATATTAGCCTAAGTCCGAGTGATTTTTAAACCTTGAATTTCGCCGCGTAACCGCGTATAAGTCGCTCGCAAAGTAAAGTAGGTCGAGTACTCGCTGCGAAACGGTCGCTCGCGAGGAAAATTGAAATTTCCATCCGCTCGTGTTTGCGCCTTAACCCTTCGCGGTGTACGTATCTCATCTTATTGGAATGATAAACGACGTCGGTCGAATACGCGTAGGTTTGCCGGGGAACGATGTTCTTGTTTGCGATCAAAAGTAATAGCTCGTATACGTAACGAAAGGCTCGTTGTGAAAATAGAAGGTTCTATCGGTTTCGCTACCTCCGACGAGTGGATAGTTCGAAATGAATATTTTATGAAACGGGATGAAGTACGATTTAATCCGGCCGGGCCGCGCAATATTGTCACTACGTTAACATTTCACAGCGTCGGGCAAGGTTAGCAATGTAAAGAGTTGAAAAAGAACACTGTATAATGCTGGGAAAATATATCGCGACGTTAATGCCATCAAACAATACGGACAGTTTGCCGAGCTCTGCACTCCGAAGGAAATGGAGGATGAGTAAACGAAACGAGACAGGAGAGACAACGGAGAGAACGGAAAAAGAAACGAGTCGAATCGAACGGAACGAAATGTACGCATTGATATATCGGTATGTATCAATGAAAATGCATCGAACCCACTTCCACGCAGACCGTAATGGTTTTTATGCAATTTGTAGCTGGATTCGTGCATGGTTCAAAAGCAATCCGCCGTTCGATATTTCTGTTAGCTTATTTCTGACAATCTTTTCTGCGCTATCGTGTAAAAATTTATCCAGGAATTTCACCCCGTCGGGTGATTAATAATACTCTGGTAAAACTCTATTCAAATTAATTCTCACAAATCTTTTCCCCGACCTACATATCGAGGATATAACATCTGCAAAAAAAACATAGAACAGAATCTTTCGATCAAACGTTCAGTCCCCTTCTTTATTTAATTGGAAGATTTAACGTCCAATCGAACGTTTTCCGTAGCGAATACATATCGAATACTATTAGAGTAAATTATGAGACTCGAAACCATTTGCTTTGTCATTACAATCAGGGTCGAGGACATCCCCTATCTATATACATATAAAATCTAAAGTATGAACCATCGTGCGCTATAAAACGTGAAATAACGCAGAAGACAATAACGTTGTAGATTTGCATGACTTTGAAAGCTATCAACATGAGAATTGGCGACAAATAGCTGGTTCTTTTTAGCTCGCAGCAAGAACTTTTTAATAACTGTATGCGTGGTAGCAATAGCAGCAGCAGTAGCAGCAATCCGGAGGGAGTAATGATCTTATTGTTTCGTAGTCCGTAACTGGGAACTTCACTACCAACATATTGTTTTCAGTGGATCAGCATGTAAACGCTCTATTGTCGCATTCTGCTTCTGGCTTTTGTTATATTTTTCTGCTACCTTTTTGGCGAGTCTTCCTGCCTCAAAGTGTTCATAGATGGTATACAGGAGCTCGGGAAACAAAACCGCGTTCTGTCGGTGCCTACTTTAAACATTTTAATGCTTAAAATCGGCACGTTAATTCCCGCATAAAAATGATTTCACTGCAATTAACATTCCGTCGAGACTTTGATAGAAACAGTGAGAAAACAATCCACTTTAAAGTAACCCATTGTTTAATGTTTGTTTGAATTCTTTCTTGGGAATTTTCTCAGTGCTTGTGCATGGAACTTTCTCGATGAATACCAGACGGCATGTAAAGCCCTTTTCAACCAACACCATCGGCAAGCTTTTCACCAACTTCCATATTAAAAACAGCAGAAAATAAATTCTAATTCCAACCTAATATGATTTTATAACAAGGTTCATAGTTCTATTTTTCCATGATTTACAGAACATTTTATTTAAATCAACACGTCGGTGAATTCTAACCGAGAACGTGACCTTTTTCGAAATATTTAATTATACGCGCTGAATTATCAACCAGTCAGGACCGAGCGCAAATATCTCGGGCGTCATTAATTTCATCTCAATATTTTACTGAATTCCCAAAGCCCGGAACTTCCTTCTCTGCCTTACTACCCTAATGAATAATTATTATTTGTCTATGAATGACATACGAGAACAGAAAGAGGGAAGCGAAATACATTTCTGTACGGTGGAATAGCAATGGACTGCGTAACAACAGAAATATTTTTTATCAGATACGCGAACTTAGAAACCGTAAATGCAACAATGATAAGAATTGGTTCCCTATACAATATTTCCCGTCATATTCGTACCGATCGTAAGGAATTGAAGAAAAGATTTTACGGTGTCGAACTTGCGTTCATAGACTATCAAAATTTACTGCGTTCTCGTAAAAGACGGGTTACATTTCTGCGTAGCGAAAACCTATGATAGTCAGGGAACTTGGTCGACGATCGCGTACATATAGTAATCATTTTTAGACGTAGACAATAGGTGTATTTGTATTTGTATTTATTCTAAGCGCGATCTGTCAATTATTCAGCTTTCCAATTGATCGCTTTCATTAGCCGTTTCTTTAAAAATCCGTCGTCGATGTAAATTTTAGCATCGCTATTGCGGATTCCGCCCCCGCGATAAAATTGTGAAAATGGATGCTGTACGCTGTATCGTGTTAATTAAGGCTGCAGTATCGGCTAAGGGACACATGTTTACGCGAGTGTACAGACATTAATTACATCGCGATATTTTCAAGGAACGTCGGTACGCGTAATGAGAAACAGGAACATATAAAGAAACATGTATTATTTTCATGCGAACCGGGTTGCCCGTTATTTACACGGATAAATAAAAATCTATTTACGATAGCGTGTTCCACTGCGGGAAATAAATATTTACGTTACGTTGCATTGAAATCGTCATTACTATGCTTATCGCGTGGTAATTGTTACGTTTCAAGAATTTTGTTTGTTTACCCGGAACTATTTGCAACGTGTTAACATTTGCTCGACGTTCTTAGCTATTTTCCTAACCGAAACAAAAATTAGCGTGTACATATGAGAAAGCAAGGCGGACAATATTTCTTCATTTATATTTCAAGCGGTACAATTTGGTGCGCACGCGAGTCGCGTGTGAAATAATAAATAAATTTTTATGTCTATATTACGAGCTGCTTTTCTTCGTGACAAAGCTTTTCGCTAACTCCTTCAATTCCTTTTTCGCTATTTTACCGGTCGATGTGCGAGGAAAATCATCCATGAATTTAATACCATCGTGAAGATGACAGTACCACGGTAACGTGTTCTCCACTAGTTTCTTCAGCTCCTCCTCCGTAACCTGAAATTTCATTCCAACGGGTATTCAGAATTTCATAACCTCCCGTTTTAATTCTCTCAATCTGACTTCAAGTCTGTGCTCTATTAATCGCGAATTTTTCACTAAATTCCACGTACCTCTTTGCCGGGTACTTTCATCACGAAAGCAAGCGGATGTTCCTCGTCCGTTTCGTGTGGCAGTGGTACTACTGCTGCCTTTAAAACACAGGGATGACTTTCCAGAACAGACTCGATTTCCGCTGGGGACAGATTGATACTTCTGTAGTTGATAAATTCCGATATTCTGTCGACCATGAAGATTTCTCCGTCTTCGTCGTAGTATCCAAAATCGCTGGTGTGCAACCATCCTATCGAGAACAATGTTATATTAGTTGTACCTTTTGAAATTTGGATTTTTCGCAAAAATTTGAAAGAGGTAGGTCAGGATTTCTCGCGATTTTCGTAATTTGCTCGCCATTTCCGCAATTTTTTAGATATTCCAATGATCGAGGACGTTTTGGACACAGAATTCGAAACCGAATAAGGCAGTGAAAGATTCAGGTCGATATCTAAAGATTTGCGGAAACGACGGACGAATTACGAAAATCGCGAAAAATCGTCAAATTATGACAGTTTTTTAGTCGGCATTCGCTCAATTTTTGAGATAGCGGTCTGAAACTTGTACCATTGTTTTAGTTAGGAAATTCTACGGCAGATCAATATATAATAGTTATACTTTTCGAAAATTTCATTTTTCGCCAAAATCTGAAGGGGGTAGGTCAGGATTTTTTGCGATTTTCGTAAATCGTTCGGCATTTCCACAATTTTTGAGATATCGATCTGATTCTTTCACTGCCTTATTCGGCTTCGGATTCCGCGTCCAAAACGCCCCGGATCGTTTTAATAGCTCAAAAATTACGGAAATGGCGAGCGATTTACGAAAATCGCAAAAAATCCTGACCTACCCCCTTCAGATTTTTGCGAAAAATTAAATTTTCGAAAAGTACAACTATTATACATTGATCTGCCGTAGAATTTCCTAACTAAAACAATGGTACAAGTTTCAGACCGCTATCTCAAAAATTGAGCGAATGCCGAACGAAAAACTGCTTCAGATTGATGAATTTTCGCGATTTTCGTAATTCATTCGTCATTTCTGTAATCTTTGAGCTATTCAAATGATCCAAGACGTTTTGGACGCGGAATCGGAAGCCGAATAAGACTGTGAAAGATTCAGGTCGATATCTAGAAATTTGTGGAAATGACGAAAGAATTACGAAAATCGCGAAAAATCGTCATTTTCAACTAGTTTTTCGTTCGGCATTCGCTCAATTTTTGAGATAGCGGTCTGAAACTTGTACCATTGTTTTAGTTAGGAAATTCTACGGCAGATCAATATATAATAGTTGTACTTTTCGAAAATTTCATTTTTCGCCAAAATCTGAAGGGGGTAGGTCAGGATTTTTTGCGATTTTCGTAAATCGTTCGGCATTTCCACAATTTTTGAGATATCGATCTGATTCTTTCACTGCCTTATTCGGCTTCGGATTCCGCGTCCAAAACGCCCCGGATCGTTTTAATAGCTCAAAAATTACGGAAATGGCGAGCGATTTACGAAAATCGCAAAAAATCCTGACCTACCCCCTTCAGATTTTTGCGAAAAATTAAATTTTCGAAAAGTACAACTATTATACATTGATCTGCCGTAGAATTTCCTAACTAAAACAATGGTACAAGTTTCAGACCGCTATCTCAAAAATTGAGCGAATGCCGAACGAAAAACTGCTTCAGATTGATGAATTTTCGCGATTTTCGTAATTCATTCGTCATTTCTGTAATCTTTGAGCTATTCAAATGATCCAAGACGTTTTGGACGCGGAATCGGAAGCCGAATAAGACTGTGAAAGATTCAGGTCGATATCTAGAAATTTGTGGAAATGACGAAAGAATTACGAAAATCGCGAAAAATCGTCATTTTCAACTAGTTTTTCGTTCGGCATTCGCTCAATTTTTGAGATAGCGGTCTGAAACTTGTACCATTGTTTTAGTTAGGAAATTCTACGGCAGATCAATGTATAATAGTTGTACTTTTCGAAAATTTAATTTTTCGCAAAAATCTGAAGGGGGTAGGTCAGGATTTTTTGCGATTTTCGTAAATCACTCGCCATTTCCGTAATTTTTGAGCTATTAAAAAGATCCGGGGCGTTTTGGACGCGGAATCCGAAGCCGAATAAGACAGTGAAAGAATCGTTATGATATCTCAAAAATTGTGGAAATGCCGAACGATTTACGAAAATCGCAAAAAATCCTGACCTACCCCCTTCAGATTTTGGCGAAAAATGAAATTTTCGAAAAGTACAACTATTATATATTGATCTGCCGTAGAATTTCCTAACTAAAACAATGGTACAAGTTTCAGACCGCTATCTCAAAAATTGAGCGAATGCCGACTAAAAAACTGTCATAATTTGACGATTTTTCGCGATTTTCGTAATTCGTCCGTCGTTTCCGCAAATCTTTAGATATCGACCTGAATCTTTCACTGCCTTATTCGGTTTCGAATTCCCCGTCCAAAACGTCTTGGATCATTCGAATAGCTCAAAAATTACGGAAATGACGAAAGAATTACGAAAATCGCGAAAAATGTTCAAATTAAAGCAGTTTAATTTGCATATAATTAAAGCATACAATTTGTATCGGTCATAGTGCACCATTTTCCAAGAATTGACAGGCTTACCATCGGCATCTATAATATTCTTGGTGGCTTCAGAATTCTTGTAGTACCCGTTCATCAAGAACGGTGACTTTATCCACATCTCACCGGTCTCGTTTGGTCCAAGACTTTCCCCAGTTTTCGTATCAACAATTTTCATTTGAAGTCCCTTGCAAACGAATCCTAACGAACCAGCCTTGCTGTTTCTCGACTGGCTTATACATAAACCGCCCGCATCGGTCAATCCTATCGCAATCGATAAACAACGAATACATATTATATCGTCGGTCGAGGGGATCAAGTGTACTCGATTCCGTTTGATCTGTAATTACCGTAACACTGTAGGATTTGGCTATTTGGCATCGCTTTCCTTACTGCCTGCTGGTTGTCAGCCTTGAAATGCGCCCCGCTGAGAACAAATTTTTTCAGCGTTGGCACACTATTCTCTCCGATAAGTCCGGATTTATACCAACGAATTGGCACACAGGGATCGCACGTGAAGTATGTCACCTGGACGTTTAACAGACGAATTCGTGAGTCGGTGAGATGAAAAAATGGCTTGTTCCGCTGATAGTTTCGATATACATATAGGTAGCTACCCCATATTTCTCGATATAGTTGATGAAGCCCTCGTCATCGTCGATGTCGGGGATGATGACTTTCTTCGCATTGGACAAAACAGATTCTATCATCAAGGTAAGGCCCACGTGCCAGCGAATGGTGGGTGTCCACATCGCGACCTGATTCAAAATCATCACGTTAAATCATCCACATTTCGTTGACACCTCAGCGACATATAAAACAATCCTGATCACCTGATCTACGATGTTCACATCTTCGATGGGAGTGGCAGAATTTAACACGGAACGGTGAGATAATTCGGAACCCTTCGGGAGGCCCGTTGAACCAGAGGACCAACAAATCATGGCAACGTCGTTAGGGCTTGTAATGGGTGTACACTGAAACCCGTCGATTTCCGCGGAATCGACGGATTCAAGAATATCTTCCAGAGATTCGTATCCCTCTCTTTGTTCGATGACAACTATTTTTATATCAAGATTCTCCTCCTTGGCGGCTTGTGCCAAATTGTCAACCGACACCTCGTTCACGAAGACTATTTTCGGGGAGATCAACGAGAGGAAATACCTCGCGGATTCTGTAAACGAAGAATTAACCGGATCGTTTATCGAGTTTGGCTTGTCGATGAAAGTGGGAAAGAACGAAATTGGAAGTTGACGTACTGACAGACAGTTGATGGTCCCAGCCGCTAATCACCCCAGCCACGTACAAAGTTGCAAATATGGGCACGGACGTGCTTATATTGTTGTCGACACAAATACCAACAACATCGCCGGGTTGAACGCCCTGTCTCTTTAACCAGATCGCGCATTTCACGCTTTGCTCCGTCATATCTCGAAAAGTATTCTGTTTTCCGGTCGCAGCTTCCACCTGAAAAATTAGGACAATGCTCGAATCGTAATTCTGTTTCAACGGACGAGAGAGGGAGAAGGGGATAGCACTCCAATTATGACGAACTATTATTTAATGGAGATCGTAATTTCAGAAAATATATCCTACCTCCGCTACGAAATCTGGTTTAGTTTTTAACTTTTTCAGCAGCAATTCCCCAACGTTTGGACATTTTTCCTGCATAGGCACCTCCCGGCCTATCAGCACGTTGTTCTCGATTTTGAACTGCGGTGCCCCCTGATCAGGAAAACAAACACCCGCGGCCATGATACAAGTGGATATTTTAAAATTCGTTTATAACTCGAAAGCGTTTCAAGTAATTTATCGTATTTCCTGCCGCATTAAATATTCACGCGAAACGGAGTAACGTGTGCCCCGAATGGCGTCCGTGAACGCACGTCTACGTATATTCATGCACGTACACGTATACGTACGGGTGTATCACGGGTTAAAAACGACCGAATTCACGAGCCTCCGCGTGCGTTATTTTTTTTCCCCACTCTAATCAACGAAATGCATTCGGGCGACATAAGTGACGAATGTCGATTAGAAGGTTTCCCGACAAACCCATTTATTCTTGCGACCGGTGAAATATTTCAACGCACTGTTTATGTGTCGTACGTGAAAATTTCAATACAAACGATACGCCGGCCCGTTATCTTTCACGTCCATGATAACGCATGACCATCGGAGTTACAGATTCTTCCGAAGTTATGGTTACACTCGTAGAACAGAGTAGATATTATTATACTGTCCAAATACCGGCGATAATTTACAGTTCGCTCGTGGAAATTTCTACATTTTCATCCGCGTTAAATATGGAGAGAACGTATTAATGAATTAAACTTCAACGGGGAACGGGACACGGTGATTATTAATCACCGTGCATTAATAAGAATTACAATTACCCGACCTACATCTCCGTATCCGTCCGTTAGAGATACCGACGTGACTCTGATGCTTGTTCGGCGTATCTGCTGTCTACGAAAGACTGATGAGAGTGACGTTTAGCTGACGCGTTAGAAACTCATTCGACTGATTGCTCATTGTCAGTTCGGCAGGGATCGGCGTCGTTAGTCGCGAGCGTGTGTACAAATTCGTTTGGGGATCCATTTTTCAAAAATCAGACCAGGCAAATCTAGCGAGAAACGAAACCGGGCCGGTCCTGCTGTTGTTTCCACACGGGGGAAGAAAAAAATAATCGATCGCGTGCTAGACGAGGCGGTGATACTTCCTCAGCCCGCGGATAAACAATATCGTCGACGTCGTGTTTTTCCTCTCCGGGAAATTCCCGTAATTATTCGAGCACCGTAAAGAGAGGACTTTCAACGACGAACATTTGAAACTGCGTAAGCGAACTCGTCGAAATTGTTGTCGCGAACTTTAAATTATTCCTACCTGTGCCATTGTCGAGTGTCCTGACAAACTGACATGGGATTGGAAGAAACTCGGTGTGTCTCGCAAAAGAAGCGCACGATGGGACGGTAAATTCTGATAATCTTATCGTGCGTGATAACCTACGTGATTCCCGGCCTGGACAGTCCATCAAGATACGGACAATTCTATAGCGTTTTGCTCGACGATTTTCCTCGACCTATCTGTCAAGGAAACGATAAATAATCCGTTTGGATTAATCATCAAATATGTTTCTACTATCGATACTTCTATCGGTGAGAATCTAACGGAGCTAATCTTGTCTCCGTCGAGTAGCCGAGTCGTCTGTTATTTTTAATATACACAGACCAAATACGATTTACGCAGCAAAGAGCAAATGTTGTCGAAATTTCATATCACGATCTCCGAATCGAATTTGAGATTCGAGTGTAGGATGCTTAGCCGGCTGCGTCATGAATTTTCAACGCGATTGTAAAGAACAGGTTTCATGAGAAAAGCTTCTACCAGGTTAGACGTGACTCTTGTCGCCGGCGACGTCGTGAAATTTCATATTTCTCGCACTCGTGACCGCATACTCGTTTCTTGGCTCTCTTACCTTTTCCAACTTCTTATCCTTCCACCACAGTTGTCACGTTTCTCACCCCCCTCTGTCTCCCCCTCCCCCTTCACCGACCCCTTTCTTCCCCGCGTTACCTCTAACAATCATCCCTCGGTAATTTTAGATAGAAATTAGACGCAGTGCGCCACGGTTGCAATTAATGTAACCGAATGGCATACTAACGGAGTAAAGGTAGACGAACACATGGCGAATTTATATATATATTTACATTTCTACGACTTTATTTCGTCTCTACATCAAAATTATATCTCTAAAAATAAAATAAAATATAAAAAAACAATTCGCTTCCGTACTTTTGCCGGTACGTGGCATTTATTTGCCCGACAACGTTACCGCCATTTCCCTCAGTTTCCTCTTCGCAATTTTCCCGGTGGCCGTGCGTGGAAATTGCTCGACGAACACAACACCGGCTCGAAGTCTGCTGTAGTATTCGAGATTCTTCTCCACCAGGTCGGTTAATTCTTTTTCCGTCACCTTAAAAAACGAATCGGTCATTCGCATCGTTACGTAACACATATGTACATATGTAGCGATAAGAGGCGGCGAGCTTTGCTCACCTGTTTGTCGGGCACTTTCGAAACAAACGCTATAGGGAGTTCGTCGTCCATTTCGTGTGGTATCGATACCACGGCGGCTTCGAGGACCGCCGGATGACTTTCCAGGAGGGCTTCGATCGGCGCCGGAGGCACGTTGATGCTCTTATAAATTATGAACTCCGATATTCGACCAACGAGGAACAACTCACCGTCGTCGTCGTAGTAGCCCAGGTCGCCGCTGTGGGCGAAACCTGCAAACGGCGAAAGGTGACAAACATTTTCCACAAAACGGTGTTACGTTTGTTTAATCGATTGCCGGTGATTTTTCGCGACTCACCTTGCACGTCGATCATCTGCTTCGTTGCCTCAGGATTTTTATAGTATCCGTTCATCACGTACGGCGATTTCACCCATATCTCGCCGGTTTGATTGGCGCCCAATACACTGCCGGTATCTACGTCAACGATCTTCAGTCTCATGTTTTTACATACAGGTCCACAGGACCCGGGTTTGCTGTCTTTTCGCTGGTGGTTGCATATACCGCCGATGTCTGTCATACCTGGTATCACGCACACGGTATGAGTTAGTTGTGTCGGGTAGTCGGCGAATGGTTGTTTGTTCGATGCGCGCGAGCGCGCACGGGTCTTGAACGTTAAGGTCGGATGATTTACGGGTAGGTGCGACACGACTTACCGTAACTTTGCACAATTGCGGCGTGCGGCAAATGTTTGCGCAACGCCGTCTGTGCATCCCGCTTAAAATGCGACCCGCCGACCAGGAACACTTTCAGAGACGGTAAGGTGAATTTCGAGATGATCCCGTGTTTCAGCAGACGAACCGGCACCCCGGGACCGCTGCCGAAGAACGTTACCTAAATGGAAATCATTAGGATCAGTTTACCCCGTGAGGAAATTTTTTCGCATAACCAGGGCGATAGAACTCACTTTGTGTTTGTCGATCAGCTCGCACAGCAACTCGTCGTCGATGTAGTGGTCTACCACGATTCTCGTGGAGTAATCAAGCACGGCTTTCACCATCAAAGAGAGCCCGTAATGCCATCGTAGCGTGGGCATCCACATGGAGACGTGCCCTTTCAGATCCATAATATCGATCAGATATATATAATTGATCAGGGACGAGTGAGAGATCACCGCTCCTTTCGGCAGACCCGTTGTCCCCGACGAACAACATATCAGACAAGGATCGTCGGGATTTTGGATCTTCACGCATTGAAACCGATCGACGTCCGCGGTTGCCTCGCTCTTTAAAATGTCCTCCAAAGTCTCGAAACCGGCGAGATCTTCGAGAACGACGATCCTCACGTTGAGATTTCCCTCGTCGACGGCCTCTCGCAGACTCGCAGCCGAATGCGCGTTCACGAACACCACTTTCGGAGAAGCTAAGTTCAGGAAATAGCGGGCCGTGGCTGAAATAACAACGTTACTAAAATTACACCGTTCGCGATTTGATTTTGTTGCGGGCCCGTTGTTATCAGGGGAAATATTTTACCGAGGTGAATCAAGGAGAGGAATAATTAAATATACGAGAGGAAACGCGACGCGCTCTTTCTTTGCGAATAAACGGAAAACTCACTTGTCGTCAGCTCGTCGTCCCACGGATTAGTTATGGCGTTTATGTAAAGAGTTGCGAACAACGGCACATAGGCATCCAGCAGATTCGCCGCGCAAATTCCGACTACGTCGCCCGGCCGAATTCCCAGCTTTTTCAGCCAAAGGGCGCACCTGACGCTCTTCTCCTTCATCTCCGCGTAAGTCGTCCTTCTGCCCGAAATTCCGTCCACCTGTGGCGCGCCAATTAAATCGTGAAACATTTATACGCGCCGCGGAAAAACTGCGGAAATATCTCGGGAATCTCTACCTGTCCGAGGAAATCCGGTTTACCGTGCAGAACACCGAGGATCAATTCGCCGACGTTAATCGGATCGCGTCGCAACGGTGCCTCGTCTCCTATCAATACATTCTCCACGATCTTAAATCCACGTCCGGTCTAAGAATAATAATAACAATACAAAATAACAGAATAGAAAAACGAAATCGGACTCCTTCGATTCCCGTACCTGTGCGGCAGTCATCTTTGCCAGTTGCAATTTCTCGAAACGTAACACCGAAGCAGACTATAACACGTAAATACCGAAATTTCGGCACCTCCGTCGCTTTTTATTCGGCGAATCGTTATTGTCAAAATAGCCCGGTTTGTTTGCGATGCAATTGCAATAACAAAGCGAATCCGGCGGGGGAAAAGGCACGCGGGGAAAACCGTAAATTCCAGCCCGCGAATTTACCATTTCGCGATAATAATCCGCCGCGGCTGACAACATACGTTACGTAAACAAAAACGTCTGATCCGAAAAATAACATCGCGCGACATTCGGTAGTCGTGACCGCTAAACGTCACCCGGATACCTGGAAGGTGGGTCGGAGAATTGTTCGACTATGAAAGGACACGATTGTTTCTATTTCGAGCCCTTACGGCTCGTGACGTCACGTCAAGGACGGCTGAACTTGAACGTCCCAACGCCCATTATTTCGATAACATTGTCGACCTCAGTTGACTTTTACCTGTCGCGCAGTACGGTCGACCAACTGGTGTGTGCAAAATCGTGTCAGACTTTCCTCTTTCACTTTTATTTGCTATTCCGTCACTCGCAATCAGTGTTATCGGCCAAGTGTACACCGTGTTCGTGGGAAGGAGGTGATTATACGCACGATTATGTTTCTTTTTCGCAATTATTTATTAATCTCAACGATATAAATTAGAACAGTTTTAGTCATTTGTTATAGGAAACGCGTCTATTTTCCTACAAAAGTCTTGGCCAGTTGTTTCAGTTCCTTCTTGGCGATTTTTCCGGTCGGCGTGCGTGGAAGTTTATCGAGAAATTTCAGACCGGCGTGTAGCGTCGAATGCCACGGTAGATTATCTTCGACCAGCTTCATTAGTTCCTCTTCCGTAACCTAATCAACGGGCAATAATTATAGAATTAAAGAAATCTGATATCTGGCGGCGCGATAAATCTTTGTAAACCTCTCATCGATTAACGTCGAGGATCTCCGCGATCTCGCGATATCTTATCGGGCGCTTATCAGTCGCGTTCCACTCGCTTCCGAAATAATAAGATAAGGAACCGAGCGCCGTAACGTGATTTCCGGAAAATCTTGCCGCGATAAGTGGACGACATGTACGGTACTTAAGAATACACGTGTAGTTCATTTACGATACTGAGATTTTCCAAGCGTTTATCGGCGAAATATAATTCGTTTTCCCTTTGATTTTACGACGTATTTAAACGGATCGTATTCTTCTCTACCTCTTTCCCAGGCACTTTAACGACGAAGCCCATCGCGTGCTCGTTCTCGATCTCGTGTGGCACCGGAACAACGCCGACTTCCAGAACAGCCGGGTGGCTTTGCAACAGTGCCTCGATTTCCGCCGGGGAAACGTTGATGCTCCTGTAGTTGATGAACTCGGACAGCCTGTCCACGAGAAACACCTCGCCGTCGGCGTCGTAGTAGCCGAGATCTCCCGTGTGCAACCATCCTGGAAATTAGCGAAACTTTCTAGGATATCCGACCGGAGAACCGATGAAATTCTTCTAAAAAAAAAGCATACCGTCGGAATCGAGCGCCTTTGCGGTGGCTTTGGGGTTGTTGTAATATCCGCTCATCATGTACGACGATTTTGCCAATATCTCGCCGGTCTGATTAGCCCCGAGAGTTTTCCCGGTTTTTACGTCGATCACTTTTAAGCGGGCGGTGTCGCAAATGTAACCGCAGGAGCCTGGTTTGCTCTCTTTCACCTGACACGCGCAAACCCCGCCGAAATCGGTCATTCCTAAAGGTATTATTCAATGAAACTTTGAACAAATCCCCGTGAATATATTCGCCAAAGACTAACCGTAACATTGTAACACGTAGGTGTGCGGCAGAAGAGCGTTGAACACAGTTTGCAAGTCTCGTTTGAAGTGCGCGCCTCCGAATAGAAGAATTTTCAGAGACGGGATGCTGTATCTCTCGAGAACGTCAGATTTCATTAATTTGATTGGGAAGCAGGAGTCGCATCGAAACCACGTTACCTGTAAATATTTATCATGATAATTTCTCGATCGTGGTGTTTGCGTTGGAAATAGAAAACGTTTGAATATTGTCATTGATTGCCTGGTACTTCTCGATGATACGACAAAGCTCCTCGATATCGTCGGAATCCGGCACGACGACCCTCTTGGAGTACTTGAGCACCGCTTGCAGGATAATGAACAGACCGCAATACCATCTCATCGTCGGTATCCACATGCACACGTGGCCTTCGAGATCGTGGACGTCCAAGTGCATCATGTAATTAATCATCGCCGTGTGAGAGATCTCCGTTCCCTTCGGCAGACCGGTGGTTCCCGAGGAGCAGACGATCGTGGCGACGTCGTCGGGCCTGGAGAGATTCGTGCACCGGAAGTCGGCCACTTCCGACATGTTCACGGTGTCGAGGATATCCGACAGATTCTTGTATCCGGGTAAGTCACCGAAAACTATCAATTTCGTGTCAAAGTTCAATTCTTTCGCGGCCTGTGCCACGCTGTCGGCTGACCCGGCATTGGTGAAGACTACTTTCGGTTTTGTCAGGGTCAGGAAATACTGGGCAGACACTGAAACAATCGTTCGTTGAATATCTGTATTTTGTTTTGATAAAATTTGGAGATATATATGTGTGGTATACTGTCGTACTGGGGGAAAGCTCGTCGTCCCATGGATTCGTAATCGCGGCAACGTAGAGAGCAGCGAAAAGAGGAACGTAAGAGTCCAGATGATTGTTCGTACAGATCCCGATAATATCACCTGGCTGTACCCCTTGGTTTTTTAACCAAACAGCACACTTTACGCTCTTCTCCGTCATTTCCGCGTACGTCGTTTGTCTCTCTGTGAGAGCGTCTATCTGGAAAGACACGTCGTACGTAACACTTTGGAAAGTTCTCTCGTGGCAGCTAGTAAAATCAAATAACCTACCTGCCCGACAAAGTCCGGTCTGCTTCTCAACTTTTCTAAAACCAGGGCACCGACGTTCGTACATTCCGTGTAAACGGGTTTCTCTTTGCCTATCAGCACGTTGTCCTCGATCCTGATATCCGGCTTTGTCTAAAAACAGCGTTAGTTTTACCGGAGAATCCGTCGCGTTTGTAGAAATTACGAGTCGCTACCTTGAGGACGTCGGCCTTGTTAACGCCCACCATTTTCGATCGATACGAGCGTCTGTGGGAAAATAAAATTATTCCGCGCCTTTCCGAGAATCTATTTACGTAATATCCGCTGACCGCTGGTCGTCGTTGCTTTCGTCCGAAGTTATACTGACACTTTTAAACCCGCTCGTTCATGGTGTCATCGATCGTGATAAGGTATCGACGGCACACACATACACATACACATACGCGCGAATAGTATCGTTAGAGGAACTTGTTGTCGAGCTCGTCATGGTCGGGGTATGTCACAATCGTTTCGCGGAAATTACGATACACTTAATCCTCGGTTAACAATACGTCTGGTAAATTCCCCGCGAGACAACTAGGAAAACATCGAAGTAAATTTTGCAATAGTTCGGCATGATTCGTCGGTGTGCGTTGATATTTTATAACAGAGACTGATTAAAAAGCTGAAGAAACTCTATTTTAAATATTCACCAGGCCGTGCAATCCGGTGCACGCCGATTCGCGGCAGATTCGAGATCGCGATTTATGTGTTGGTCACCGCGTAAATGTGTCTCCCGTCCGTGTGACACGCGTTCCAGATAAACTGATATATCGACCGGCGATGGAATTCCAATCGAAAAACCGTTGGCGTGCTGCTGTTTCGGGGCGTCGCGTCGTGTCCGCCGAGTCTTAAACACCACCGGAACTAATTGGATCGCGCTTACACCCCTGGTCAGTTGCGCAACGCTAACTTCTAACCAATTTATGAATGCGGCAGGCTAACGCGACATTGCACTATGTGCCAGAAGGTACGCGGTGTCCGGACTGATTCCATTCTCCGCGAACTTTGCTATCGATGCTCGTGTCGTTCGTCTTTCGTTGTTTTCCACTATACTTTACGTTCTCGGATGATTCGAGATCATTATAGAGTTCGTTGAGTCATCCTTGGGATAGATTGTCAGTGTTAGAAATCTTGTAAGGGTAAAAATGACGGTAGTCGTACGTGAACGTTGATTCCCGCGTAGTATCGTTCGATCTCCAGGATATTTGACGTCAGCCGACGTGTAGGCGATATTTCTTCCGAATAGCGAATAAAGAAATAGCGAGCGATCCATAGCGGGGAATCGACGTCGCGCAGGGTGCATCCAAGGAATGCAACAAAAATGGTAACGCCTCGTGTATGGCTTTCGAGGACCATGGGGGTGGGTGTAACATGGTGTTTTAGACGAATCCCGGGGCCGTGTTTGATCGAGCACCCTGTCACGCGACATTCTCGACCTTCGATTACTTTTACGCCATCGTTTTCCACAGCCCGGTTCGCCATCAGCCAACCGTTGTAACGCGGAAATACAGGCGGCAGAGTGGTCGAGAAATGATTTACAAAGTTTCAATGAACGTATTACAGGGGCAATACATGCTCGGAATATTTAACGCAGAGTTGGAAACGTTCAACTTGCTGTTTTGTTCGTTGGATATTCATATTTATTACGTATCGGACAACTATGCGCGGGAGTATGTATCAATTTTTTACGAACACACAAGCGAGGCATGTGTGGAGTGGAAAAATATTTGTAGTTTGCGCATCGTTGGAATGGTTGATTTTAATATCGCAAATGTAAATAGAAAATTACACGCAGGGTAGGAGTAAATTTTTTTAAATTACACGAGATAGAATGGAAATAATATGAAATATTATCATTTCCCGTTGAAATGTTAACGTTCCGCGGATGTTTTACGCTCGTACGACGGTTATTCGTAAAATGTGAAAAATCACGCGAGTATCACGGCGAAAGTGGTAAATGTTTCGACAGGACGCATCGACCTATCGACGTTCACCACGGTGTTCACTTAACAAGCGCGCGATACTATGCGCGAATTCGCCGCAACTTAATGGAAAATTCTCTCCCCGGGAGCGAATATCACCAGGAACATTTTCCCAGCATATTTCAGGTGGGTCCTGTACCGTTTGAAATATAGCGTTGCAGAGAAACGATCCGAGAATAGTCGGGTGCTAACTGATAATATGTAGGAATGTACGAGCAGGGCAGACAATAACGGCAGAGATGCGGTTTCCGGGATAACGTCGGGCATGCTGTCCGAAGATTTAGAGTGGCCGCGTTTAAACAGACTCGGTACGCCGAAACGCGATATTCCCCGCGTTCTCAAATAGTCCCCAACGGTACACTTCCATTTCGGTACGAAGCCTTCAATATTGGCGCTAGCAAGCAACCGAGGAACCCGGACGTCTCCTATATTTGTATTTGCTGAAAACAGTGCTAACTGTTCGCGTCGATTTCACTCTCGGTAACCTGCTTTCACTGGCGTTAAATGTCTGGTTAATTCCAAGTTTGACTACTGAGAAGTTTGCGGTCCGTTACCCCCTTGTACGATGTAGGGAAACCGGGGGGAGAGGGAGAGGGTGGAAGGAGAAGGGTGGGGGGTAAATCCGACGGTCCGATAGATATGATTAACTTTATCCTCACGTACGGCACGGTAGATAATAAAATTCTCCGGTGGAAAAGTTTGGAAATTCGTAGCCCGGGCTTTGATCATTCGCAGCCGTTAGATATCCTATGGAGGAAAGTCGGGTACCGGGCCGGGTGCGGAGCGCAAATTGAATTCGGATATTGAACTCAGAAGTAGTCATGCGATGAAAATAGGAAAGACTCGAGAGTACGACACCGGTGTGTCCCACGTCGACGCGGAAGAAGTCCTCCGGGAAATCTAGGATTTCCCGGACCCCACAGGTGTGTCCTGTCGCGATCGTTGTCCTGCCGTCGGGGGGTATCAAGGGCAAACCGTTGACCGTGGAATTGCTTCTCCTTGTTCGGGACACGCTCACGTGCCTTCTAATTACGTGCCCGTGGCCGGTTAACCTTCGCTTTACAGATATTCACGTAGCCGGAGCTTTTGTCCGTGCCGACGACACGGTCGGATAGGCAAAGATTTCTCGACTAAGAAGATTCTAGGTATTCTCTATCTAACCTTTAGATTGTAATCTATTTTATTTCATATACTACCTACGCGTGTTATTCCGATCCGATCTCGCGTTTCGCTAAGCCTGGAATTATCTCGAATCGAGACTCTAGATTGAATCTATGGTTATTAAAGTATCGTTTGCCGTACGATGGATCGTCGTTTGGTGTACGTCGAAGGAATTGTTCGGTAGTTTATTCGGGCATGAAATCCATTCTGTCGATTCAATTTCGCTAAGTAAAAGCGTCTAACGTAAACGAGTAATAACGTTGGTTCGACGGGGTAGCCCTGTTTTCTTCGCGAAGTTAAGTCAAAAGGTCAGATATACGAGCGTTCGAGCATTCAAGCGTCTAGCTCGCGATTCCGTCGGCCTCTGGTTCATCTTCCGAACGGATGACCCGGTCCACCATTAATTTTCGTAAGCCCGACATTCCCCCCCGGTGCCAATAAACCGCGAGTTCCTCCGTTCGCAGTCGATTGCCGCAGAAATAATTGGCTGGTTACGGAGGTGAAACTAGACGATTTCCTTTCGTTCGTCGATTTCTAATAACCCCGAAAGTCATCGTAAATTCATGGATCGAGTTTCTACGCTCTCCTCGAGAATTGAAACGACTGGAATGCCTCGTTATCGCGGCAAGTGTGTCGGATCTACGCGATAGATCAGATATCGGGGATCCATCATACACATAATTACGGTAGGGCTTATCTAATCGGCCGTATTATCGCGGGCAACAACGTATTTAACTGTAATATAGAATTAATTACATGCCACAGGGTGCCGGGCTCGATTGTTTCTCTTATCTATGGTATCCAGCTATGGCGAGCACCGGGCATCGACGTACCGAACGATAAATAACCGCTTTCTGCTACACAACGTATCGAGACGAAGCGTAACGTAATTTATTCCTTTTATTCCGGCCCGACAACGATTCCGAAAGATCGATCGTGGTCGTTAAGCAACACCCATATTTTTGTTTAACTTCGTTAGCCAGTTCTCTTCCCGATTGACTAGACGAGAAGAAAAAAAAAAGCACCTAACGTACAGCGTTACGAGAACGGTTCGGTTCTCGTTTTCGGCAATTGTAATTACTTGGAACGAGGCGAACGGTAAAAAGGGAAATTCCGTAAAGCGGCGCGTGGGAACGACGCAATCATTGACCGACGTAAAACGACGAAAGACGATTCGAACGGCCAAACGGATTCGCATTGAACTTTGAGTCCGATACGTCCGTGTACCGTACGTGTAGATATGTATGTATGCGTATGTGTACCACGTGGTTCCTTGCATCTCGTTTCCCCACCGAGGTCTGTTTCGAGACTGTCGTTTCGCGTCGTGAATCGGACGGGAAAGGAAATGCTTAATTGCGAACAGCAATTAAAGGTCCGGCATGTCAAAGTGGCGTGTGTCAGGACGTTTAAAGGACGAAGGGAATCCAGGCTAATTTCCCTCCGGTCGTGCAATCAGCTATACGCAAGCAACTATAATTCGATCGTTTCCTTGATTATACCATAGCCCGTGTCTACGGTGCTCTCTCGTTTCGCGCTCTCTTCCAGAGAGTCGTCGACCGAAATCGCATGGACTCTGTTAATTCGGATATCGATTGTATTCTCCGGTGACCGCAGCAAAGGACGGCCAAAAGGACCAGAAGGCATTCCCCGGGCTTCCTTTGGGAATTTCGAATGAAAATAGTCGGAAAGACGGGTAGAAATTGCAGAATTTCATTTGGCCGTCTGCGAATTTCCACGTAAAACCTCTGTTATTATTTCCCGTCGGATGAATAGCTCGGAGAAACATCGGCATGGTACAATTCGAGCGGATAAGAAACATTCGGTAACAAACTATGTCGGGAAGTTGATTCTAAAAAAATGTACGCCGGCATAAAATGTAACCCGGTTCGTCCAAACTCGCTCGTTTAAACATTCGCCTGGGTAATGTTTTACCGTGATGCTAATTATCGTATTATCATGGAGCAACGTTAATTCAATATCTCTCGTTGCGGGATAAGAGACGGGAGACGAGAGAGGAGAGACGAAAGACGGGACCGAAACTCTAATGAAGAAAACGAGCAGGGCCGAAGAAGCGGAAATGGCGCCACTTGCATACCCCCGGGGGTATAATACTTTTTTACTTTGTCTCTCCCCAAGTTCGATATAAAGCAGAATATTAACGTCGCGCTATTTCAAGTAATATTCCTCGGTCCTTTTCCGATCCAGCTTCCCTTTCCGTTCCTTTCGTCTCTCACCCGGTGCCCTTTCATCTTCTCTCTCGCGCTATCTTTCACTTTCTCTCTCCTGCACTCTCTCTCTCTCTCTCGTTCTCGCTTCGGGCTCGCTCCATTTAAGCACCGAGGCTTTCTGCCGCTCGGTTCCGTTTAAAACCCCGCATCGATCTTCCCTTTCCACCCCCCTCGCTTCCAGTATTCTCTCAATCGTGAAACGAAGACGAGGGCACCCCGTAATAAAGTTTATTTTCCCAAGCTTTCGCGTCCGTTTCGAGAAGTCGCGTCTCGCGACGGCCGCGATCTTTGAAAATCACCCTTCGCTGTTTATTCCTGTGTTCTCGGCTGATGGCTTATTACACACTTTTCGGAGAGGGAGATGGAGAGGGAGGAGAGTCAACGAGATGATCGATATTCGATTGGGAACACTGGAGATTCCATCTGGTTGATCGACGTCGATACCGAGTGACGAAGTTTGGCTTCTGTCGTCGCGCAACTTTCATCAAACAATCGAAGGAAAAGCTTTGAAGGTTGCCAGGAGAAAGCGAGAGAAAAAGAGAGAGTGGGAGGGAGAGGGAGACGTACGCTATCAGAGCCGATAGGTCTCTTAGTATTTCGAAGGTGGGAGATCGACCCTTGGAATTGGAATAATACTGGGCGACCCGTTCGACAACGCGTGCCAATTTCCTGGCACGAAATACACTCGGTTCGTTCATGGAACAAGCTACGTTCCGGCTTTGAAGGTTTTGCTCGGGCTTTATCGTCCGGCCGGAAGTAATTCCTATGCTAATCCCTCTTTGTCCACGGATGGACCCGTGGCTGTCTCGAAGGATGCTTATGTGTTGGTAACTCGATGTTGCACGCTGGATTACACGAAACGAGACACCCTTGTCTCATTTCTTGAGGAAATTCCACTGTGATCGATCTATCCCACCCCCTTCGCGTAATTCTTTGCTCTCTGATATTTACAATTTAAAAAGAAGAAAACCTGGCCTGGCCACTTTTACCTAACCAACCCCTCCCCACCCCTCACCCCTTACTTTTTGCCTCGGTGAACGAGATTCTGCGAGATTCTACTTCAAAGGCGGCCCGAAGCGCGCTTTTACAAAACGCTTCGAAAGCTGCTTCGTACTTCCTGTCTGCCGCTATATTTCATTTTAAACGTATTAAACTTTCCTAGCTATTCCTGGTATCAGAGGCGCGTTCGCTTATTACCTGGCGCAATATACATACATACATACACATAATACTTAGCTGTACTTTTCGAAATTTTGATTTTTCGCAAAAATCTGAAGGGGGTAGGTCAGGGTTTTTTACGGTTTTCGTAATTTGCTTACCATTTCAGCAATTCTTTAGATATCGATCTGAATCTTCCACTGTCTTATTCCGCTTCGAATTCCGCGTCCAAAACGTCCTGGATCATGTTAATATCTCGAACATTATGGAAATGACGAGGGGATTACGAAAATCGCGAAAAATCGTCATTTTCAAGCAGTTTTTCGTTCGGCATTCGCTCAATTTTAGAGATAGCGATCTGAAACTTGTACCATTGTTTTAGTTAGGAAATTCTACGGCAGATCAATGTATAATAGTTGTACTTTTCGAAAATTTTATTTTTCGCAAAAATCTGAAGGGGGTAGGTCAGGATTTTTTGCGATTTTCGTAATTCGTTCGGCATTTCCACAATTTTTGAGATATCAAAATGATTCTTTCACGGCCTTATTTGGCTTCGGATTCCGCTTCCAAAACTTCCTGGATCATTTTAATAGCTCAAAAATTGTGGAAATGGCGAGTGATTTACGAAAATCGCAAAAAATCCTGACCTACCCCCTTCAGATTTTTGCGAAAAATAAAATTTTCGAAAAGTACAACTATTATATGTTGATCTGCCGTAGAATTTCCTAACTAAAACATTGGTACAAGTTTCAGATCGCTATCTCAAAAATTGAGCGAATGCCGAACGAAAAACTGCTTCAGATTTATGAATTTTGGCGATTTTCGTAATTCATTCGTCATTTCCGTAATTTTTGAGCTATTCATATGATCCGAGACGTTTTGGACGCGAAATCCGAAGCCGAATAAGACCGTGAAAGATTCAGGTCGATATCTAAAAATTTGTGGAAATGACGAATGAATTACGAAAATCGCGAAAAATCGTCATTTTCAACCAGTTTTTTGATCGGCATTCGGTCAATTTTAAAGATAGCGATCTGAAACTTGTACCATTGTTTTAGTTAGGAAATTCTACGGCAGATCAATGTATAATAGTTGTACTTTTCGAAAATTTCATTTTTCGCCAAAATCTGAAGGGGGTAGGTCAGGATTTTTTGCAATTTTCGTAAATCACTCGCCATTTCCGTAATTTTTTAGATATCATAATGATTCTTTCACTGGCTTATTTGGCTTCGGATTCCGCGTCCAAAACGCCCTGGATCATTTTAATATCTCAAAAATTGTGGAAATGGCGGCCGAATTACGAAAATCGCAAAAAATCCTGACCTACCCCCTTCAGATTTTTGCGAAAAATGAAATTTTCGAAAAGTACAACTATTATATATTGATCTGGCGTAGAATTTCCTAACTAAAACAATGGTACAAGTTTCAGACCGCTATCTCAAAAATTGAGCGAATGCCGAAAGAAAAACTGCTTGAAAATGACGATTTTTCGCGATATTCGTAATTTGCTCACTATGTCCGCAATTTTTGAGATATTAAAACAATCCGGGACGTTTTTAATGCGAAATTGCGAAGCCGAATAAGACAGTAAAAGAATCAGATCGATATCTAAAAAATTGTGGAAACGACGAAGGAATTACATATGTGAATACATGCATAGTCTCGTCGTCAACTGTTTGCTAATTTGTTTTATCTTTTTCTTTTTCGAACAACTCAGATCTATACCGCTATATCGTTTCCTACGGTCGTTCAAGCCGGTTTCATCGTGCCGAGGGTTTCGATTCGTCTTGGATCGAAGTCTCCCGTGTGGAATTAGGAAAAGCAAATGTCATTTTCCGCACTGGATCTCGATTTTTCCGTGACAGCGTTTCGGGTTCCGTTCTCGTCTGTGCTCTTTGAATTTTTTTGTCGCCAGAAAGGAGGGCAAAGAAGAAGAGGATCGAGTCGCTGGAAACGAAAGAAAATCTAGGTGCTCGCATCGGATCACCTTGATCAATATTTTCCACGTATCTCGCATCGAGCTCGTAGTTACGCACGTATATATCTATGTACCTACGTATGTATGTATGTATTATACTACGTGCATACATCCGCGATGAATAGAAAAGCCGAGAACGTCGGGAATTCGGACACGAGATGGTAACGATAAAAGGGGGGGAGGGACGGAAAATTGTGCGCGCGGTGTCCAGTGAATGAAAACGGAGAAAAAACGCCGCCACGTTTCGGCGCAATCATTTTTATAGCGCCTCTAAAGCTGACTTGCCAACTCACCGGCCGTTGCCCGCTGGCGATATAAATTTAAATTATGCCGGGGTGGAACGAGAGGACCCCTCTGTCTCTCGACGATCGGCCATGCCAAGAGAGACGGAGAGAGAGGGAGGGAGAGGGAGAGCGAGAGAGGAACGGGTCAAGAGAACTGCTGCACAGGCAGCAAGCGCGAATAATCGAATCCATAAAGTCAGCAGCGCAGTCTGCTTTATGTTCCCTGTCCACCCACTCACCTACTCACCCTTTTCGATCTACCCCGCCACTTCCATCTTTGCTGTCTCTTCCCAGTCAGCTGTATTTTCCGAAAGGCCAGGGGGGTCGAAATTTTTCTGCGTTTCCGACGTCGATGCCCTTTGCTCGTTAATAATCGATCGGGCAGCAGATAGACTCGAGAGTGATAGCGCGTAAGGTGTCATTTTCTTCGTGATTTATTTTTTAGAAGATTTGTCATAAATATTCATTCGTTGTCGTCGGAACTCGATCCTCAATTGAACGTTCGACGGGAAGAGTGGTATTTTTTAAGCGACTGCGTAATTAAATAACACCCGCTACGTCGAGGGTATAAAATACCGGACTAGTATCGCGAAGCTTTATCCTACGATATTCCGTTTCTTTTTTTTATCAAGAATTTCCACCCCCGCCACCCCTCGTCTTTTATGAATATTCATGCCTGTCGAAGAGCCGCCGTTTTTTTTTCTCTATCCCTCTCATCGACTAAGTTTTATTCTTTTATTGTAAACATACCTCAGCGCTCTTAATTAATTCCAATTAATTTTAACGAGGTAAGTTAGGCTGCAAGTAATCTTCGTTAATTAAGTAGGTCAGTCGTCGGAGGAAAAATCTTTTTCCAAATGACGGAAGAGGGACAGAGTTTCCCTGATTCCCGTGCGTGATATCGTTAACCAATTTTCGTAATTGCCATCGCTTTTTTTTCATTCTTTTTGCTTTTAATTCGCTAACGACGTACTTTTATCGGACCGCGCCGTTTGTTCGACAGGTTCGAGTAAAGACGTTGCCCGGTAATTAATTAACCGTCGTTCGGCATCCAATATTCCTTAGCCGCGTCGGAAACGTGTCCCGTCGTTAAATCTTTCGATGAATCGATAGTTGGGAAAGCCCCATAAGTGCCGGTAAGTGCATTCGACCGACGGAAGACAGAGATGGTCATTACTTTCCAATGCTAGAAAATCCTCCGGCAGTTCGAGGTACGGTAAGAACCGTGAGATCGAAAGATAGTTTTAACGTCACACCGTTCGACCAATTAAACCTTAATATCCTTCTACAAAGTTAATCGTAACGCGTTTAGTCGCGGCAAGCTTTTGATTTACACGCAGGTACATACACACGTTCGTCGATTAACCTCAGCGTGCGTGCGTACGGATATTATTAATTAACGCAATTTACCAGCGGCCACGGTGCAAGGGTGAAATAAATATAGATGAAAAGAAATGGCGGTGAAAGACGTGTGTGGCATACCTACGTGTAAGGGTGCAACGAATTAATTGCAGGGCAGATTCGGCGCGCAGGTCGACTCTACTTGCCGTGCTGCTTGCCGCCACACGTGCGTACTTGTACCAGATTAGGTAGAGTCACTCCACCAAGAGTTTTCCCTCCCGTTCTCCGTGCTACTCTCTTTATTCCTCCCGCCTGGACCAATTCACCTCGGCAACGTAATTCTTTTTAACGAACGTCCGCTCGAACTACCCCGCACGAGAACTCGACGTCGGACTGGCAAACTTGTGTTCCCGCGAGCTTCGAGTCGTCGTAGTCGATCGAGAGATCGTTGGAAAATCATTTCGACGTTATAACCGTGCGATGGTAGCTTCCTGGATACGTTGCTCTTTAAAGAACGGGGTCCCGGAGCGTCTAATTGAAACGATCGGTCTTCCGGCTGGTGGAAATAAGAAGGGCGCCACGGGATGAAAAATCGTGGGACGGGCTTCTGGAAAACACGCATTTCATTTTCGGGGTTCGCTATTCGCCGTTCGTTGTTCGCCGTTCGCGTCGAGAATTCAAATATAAAGCCGTACACCGTTCGAGGGCTTCGCACGGTCTCAACCCCTTGACAAGCTACGGGATTACCATAATTCCGAAGCTTTTCTTCTTATCCGGCACTTTTAAAGCGACAGTCGCAGAAAGTTTGAAACGACCCGACGCGACGCGAAAGCGGCCGTGGGACAGCAACGAAGCGGAGGTAACGGGAGAGAGGAGAACGAAGGAACAAAAAAAAATAAAGAAAAAGAGAGGGGAAGAAAAGTAAGAAGGTTCGAGACTTCAGCTCGTTCTCGTAATCCATTTCCCCGGTAGTATTCAGACCGAAGAAACGGAAGGAGACTGTCCCCCCGCCCGGAAGGCGCGACAAAACTTTTTCACGCGAACGCCAGAAACGGCTTTTGATAAATGGCGAATGAACGGCCGTGTCCCCAGAAATTTCCTCTTCTTGAAAATTTAGACCGTAATCCGGCAACGATCGTTCGTGCCATTCCTTTCTTTCGGTGCCTGCCTCTTGGCCTCTTTATAATTCGCTGAATAAAAAAAAAGAAAAAACACGCACACACATACAAGAAGAGAGGGGAAAAAATAAAGAACTACTCCAGTAAAACGTCCCGTAGTTCGCCTGGCGGAAAATACGAAAATACGAACGTACAAAAATACGAAAATGAGAGAACGCCGAGAGAGAGAGAGAGAGACGGAGATATCGCGGCGTGCCACCGTCGTTTCTCCCCCGTTCGCGAAACTACACCGCGAAGAAGCGAAAAAGCTTTTTATTTTCGAGCGGGTACGCGAGCTATTTCCTCCGGCGGGGTGAAATCGCCGGCTGAAAGCCGGGGAACGATTCGGAATCGAAGGCTCGTTAACTGGCTAGAAAATACACATCGGAGATGGTTGAGAGAGCGGCAGGGTACGAGATGACGACGACGACCAAGAAGAAGACGAAGAAGAAGAAGAAGAAGAAGAAGGCGGTACGAGTTTAAGAATACTCGATCGCACGTTCGCCGCGGTAAATTTGCATAGTGAAATTCAGCCAGTGGGAAACGAACGTTTCTGCCTGTTCGCGCGACTTTTCCAGCGGGCCTTTGGTCGCGGTTCTGGTATTTTCCACGATAGAACACGGAGAACGGAAAAGTCGGTAAGAACACCCGACGTGGCATCGCGAAGGGTTAGTCGGTTGCTTTATTGCCGTTTAAATTGCGAACAGAGATTCCTTCTCCCGAACGGGGAAAGGGGAGAAAGAAAGGTGTATTTTTTTTTCCTCCTTCTCCTCCTTCGTCTCCTCCTTCTCTACCTTCCGTGTACTCTCCCCTGTATCCTCACGCGCCACTTCGTCCACGTTGATTCGTTTCGTTTAGTTCCTTAATTAAAAGCGGAAACGACGCAAAACCAGGCCGGCGCAAAAACGTAGCCAACCTCTGACTCGCGGTCCTCGACCACGAAATTACAGTCAGCCGAGCGGATCGCACGGCTGCCGACGGACCGAGGTTCCTTCGATCAAATTAAACACGGGGCTACATGTTTAATTACGTCTCGCTCGCTACCTACCGTGCCAGCCTAAATCTTGCCGAGTTCCTCTCCCCGTCGCTTTTCCCTCCGTACAGGTTTGCTCCGTCGGGTTTCATCCGTCGGATCTGCCAGCTAGGGGTAATCCTTTGTCTGTTAAATCCACGTTGCGTAATAACCATCGAGTCGAATGCTAATCAGGGGAACGAAACGTAAATTAGAAATTTCTCCCATGGTCTACCTTTTTTTTTTACCGAGATTGAGCCGTACGTGGTAAATATAATATATCCCGCGGAATTTAATTATTTCGTTCGGTTTCGAGAACCGATAAGCGAACGTGAAACTACCCCGGGAGAAACGTCAAAGCAACGTTATATTTGTCGTAAGGATTCGAGCAATCGGAGCGTATTCGTGTTGCCCGAGTAGATCCGATAAGTCAGCGGGATACGGGATGGTTTTGGTGAACGATGAACGGCGAGCTTCGAATAACTTCGGCAAAACAAATCGATCGGAAAGAGATATTCCTGACTTCTCTGAACCACTGTCGAGCATATTTTGCGTCGAATCGCGAGGACATACATTTCCGCGTATCGGAGGCAAACGTTAATATCCAACTCGATATCTAGACATCGTATACATACGTACATCCATACGTATACCCGTTCTTAATCCCTACAGTTTATTAGTCCGAGGTATCTTGTTTTCCATCCTGTATAAATGGTAAATAGACGAACGTATCTTGCGGAAAGAATTTGACGGCTGTTAAACGGATCGGAAACTAGACGGGAAACGGAGCGATGGAACCCGTCAAACCGGGCCAGACGTAAATGCATGTACATACGTCCATCATCGGACTGATTAAGTCAAAGTAAATTAGATGCGGTTGCAGTAAGACGTCTGACGAGAAACCGTTCGTTCCGCCGGTTGTCGATGATCGACCCAACGTGTTACAAACTTTCCTCGTTACTCGAATACCGGGATTCACCGCAGTTTTGCACCTGACGTCTCTAATTTCTCCGACGGGATCTTATCTCAATTCGGAATTCCGTGTTCCGATTTCTTTCCGCGCGGACTAACCTCGAATTCGAACGGAAACTCGATCGATGGACGTTAAGTTGGCTGTGTAATCGTCGAACGTGAAAGTCACTCGTCTATTATAACGGTAACGGACATCGTTATCGAGGGTTACGCTGTCGATAATCCACCGTCGCACGTCCCAATTCTTTTCCCCCCAAGACTGTCCATCGAAATAAAGACAGAGAGACCGTCGTTTGGTTCCCGCGGTTACGTTACCCGGCACGACACCGAAATTCGCTTTGATTCGAATCTAGAAGCGAGACCGCGACGCGCGCCCCCTGAGTCAAGGTGAGTGCCTCTTCATTAGCATGTTACTATGTTTCGTCACCCCTAACGAGCGTGTTATCGCGTTTCCTCGCCCTTAACCGACGTTTAAGGATTCGATCTGACGACTACGTCGAGTTGTCGAACTGGAACCTCGGTTTCCTTTGCGTCTTCCATACCCGCTACGTAGAACCATAATCTAAATACGAGAAACCGTTTAGTCAGAGCAAGAAAGAGAGAGGGAGAGAATTCTATCGCGTTATCCATGATTCTTTCTCGAGATTCAAAGTCACGTATCGCGTGCATTCTCGCGTTTTGTACGAGTGCTTTTGTTGGTGGCGAAGGTGAAGGTATGATATCGTATAATTCCGGTCACGAGCGCTCCACGTCGGTTCAACGTCCACCGTGCTAAAACACCGGCGACCCTGGACCCTGTTCTCCGTTCTCGTAAATACTTAGCAGATTCGAGGGGGCTTCTCTCGAAACGGCCAAATGGATCGCACTCCGCGCAGATAGAGACTGCTATCCCGTGCCCGTCGTTTCTAACGCGGGGTAAATTAATTACCACGCCTCCGCGAACTTTCATGGTCGTTAAACAGCTCTCCGCGTAAGCGGACTGTGAACGCTTCCAGGCATTCTTACGGCTCGGCCTAGTCTCTCACTTAACTACTGTACTCTATGGCGAAGATCGATCCTTTGAAGTTTCGTTTGACGCGTCGACGATGGGAAGTTCGGTGTGGTCGCGTGATTCTCGGATGAGATACGTGGGTAAATGGTGTTTCGTTTAAATCGCGACGAAAATTAAAGAGATACACGACGGCAAAGTTCCAGGATCGTTCGTTGTATATGTATGTATGTATGTATATCAGGATTTACGTTGAACCTGATTATGTAAAATAATATATAATATACATCTATCGTTCCCTCTTTCGCTCTCCGGCAGGCAACTGAATTATCTTTGGAGGAGACTATGCCAGCACCCATCCTTTAGCGAGAGAAATTAATTACTCCACTTTCCCTCCTCTTCGATCGTTAATGAGCTCCGCGTGAGTGGAGTGTGAACACTTTAAGCTGCCATAACGAGCAGTCTTCCGGCTCGCTCGGTTTTCATTCGTCCCCTTATAGTCTCGCCGCAACCCTTTATATACATGTATGCACGCCTGCCTACCCACCCACTCGCCTAACTGTGTGTAACCAACATACTTTACTGCCTTCTTCGCCGAGCCAGCCTCCTCTTCGCCTGTTTTTTTTCTCTCTCTCTCTCTGCTATTTTTTTTCTTCCTTTTATGCCCGCGTACGCGCTTTTATTTCGCTCATTATTCTCCGTTCGGCCTGCTAAGCATAATATTATTTCCCGCGGGATTTCCGGTGACGTCGCGACGACTTGTACATACATACATACATACATACGTCGACCGCGCGCGCGCGTCAATTCGATTCTTTCTCCTCGTCGGCATTATCTCGTTGTCGATGTAACAAGGGCATCATCCTCGTCGCACAGCCGCGGATCGTTCGAGACGAGTGTCGTCGGTGGCGCGCAGCTTCGTAGATTAATATACCGAGATTCGTCTGCGAACCGCATTTCCGTCCGTCAACAGCTTGCCGCTCGGTGCACGAGGTTGCACCTCGAAATATGCGCTTCGAAATTTCAAGGAGTCTCTCGTTATGCAACTCGCATTACGCCCCCGTGCACCTGGAGATTCATTCCGAGAGCTACTATTACGGAAACGTTCGACGCTATCCGTTGCACTGTACTTAAATCTACGTATTTATATTATCGCGAACTTTACACCACCCCCGCCGCCTCTCTCTCTCTCTCTCTCTCACACTCTCTCTTTAGATCTACCCAACCACCGTGCAGGAATTACTCTAGCATTCAGCGATGCGAATACAACGCGAATATTGTGCAATGAACCCCGTTTTATTCCCACCGAGTTTTACATCGAAATATCGCGGGACCGGTAATAATATTATTACAGTATCGACCGCGCGTCGCGTGGAATGGTATATCATGGGGGAGTATAGCGATCGATTTTTCCGCCATAAAATTGAATTCGCGTAAACCATGCGCAACGTTAATCAGCGATCGATTTATACGCAATCACGTTCGACGGGAACTCCGAAGGGGGGGGATCAGGATTCGTCGCGTTTAATCGTGGCTCGTGAAAGAGTACGGCGGTCGATATAAAATAACCTGCCATAGCGCTCGGATTACAGTGAAACAATCGATAATCAGTGGCCCATTCGGGTGTGCGCGATTGTCAGATATTACGAGTGTACGTATGTATGTATCTATGTACGCATGTTGGTATGTACATACATGAATCACACACAATCGCGCGGTGCGAACACATTTTGTGTGCACGGTAAACACCGGTGACCAACAACCGACCAACGTTTGTGTTGTTAACAATAATAATTGTTATGAAAAATCATCTACGGGATTCGTCGTCGTTATTCCACATTTACCGCACGTACACGGCATCTATTTTCTTATGGTCGTCGTGTTCCTATACGGTAAAAGTCGTAAACGCGACGCGAAGCTGTTTTTCTGCGCGATCGTTGACGAGACTCCGTGAATAAATCGGTGCACGGTCGGTCAGCGAAGTGTCTGAAATCCGGCTAGTTATCTGTTGAAAGCAACAACATCCGCGATGAGAAAGTTCGGTGGAATTAAAATTGCGAATTACATTTTAAATTACTTCCGAGTTTTCCCGCGATGCAGGAAGTTTGCAAATCTGCCAGTGGTCTTAAGTACCGAGGAACGTTTAATTGCTCCCCTTCACTCGTTAATTAATTATTAAAGGGAAAACGCGCTTCGCCGCTGAAGTTCTCCAAAGTACCCGGATGAAAAGTGTGAAACTTCAAACAAAAGATGATAAATCGATGTTTGCGCGAGATCCATATATTATTTTTGCCTGTCGCGATCCTTCGAATCGCACGTACGTACGCACGCGAATGATAACCGTACGTGTATAATATTTCCGTCGTTCCGATCGAATCGATACGACGGTTCTCTTTCCCAGTTTCCCGATTTCCACGCCGTCAAAGTGAATTTCATATGCGAACCGTCGCGCGTGTACTTTCCCTTTTTCGCCGGCACGCCCGAAGACGCGATTACGCCAGATTTCATTCTCGATTTCCCGTCGCATCGCCCCCGCGTACCTTTTGCCCTTTGACGCGGCCCTCGAGAGTCCCTCCGGGGGGCTTGCATCGATTTCAAAAACAACATCCGTCGGGATCGAGTGGAAGCGTCGTCGTCGGGCGAGAAGATTTCCCTTTGGCAACGATTATACGTTTTTGATTTCAAGAAAAATGGACCGTCGACGCAACCCCTGCACGGAAACGTCCTCTGGCGAATATTCGGCAACACTTTCGCGTTTCGTTGATCAATCTGCTTACGTTTACATTCGCGGGCGGAATATGAAACGGAGCGAGAGCACTTCAGACGCGACACCGACGACGACGAGGCGGGCAATTCTACGCGTTTAATTTGTCTGCCACCCGTTTATATCGAACACGGGGGATTAACATTCGTTACCATTCTTCGCGTTGAAAAGATTTCTAGCATCTTCTGCCCGCCACTCGCAAACATTTCGTCCCGTTGAACGCGGGGGCGGCGTTTAATCCCGGAATGAACGAAGTGAAATAATTTTATTTCGCGAGCTTAATCGTCGCGGAATGGAAAGCAGCCTATTGAAAGCGAACAAAGATTCTTTCATCTGTGTTTCTCGTTAATTCTTCGGGCAACAGAAACGGCATTACGGATGAACACTTTTGTGTTGAACGGGTGCCGTCACACCGTTGCCCGGCTTATTCCGACGGAACGGAGCGGAACAGAAGTACAAAAGGGCGACGACTCTCTTGCCGTCGGACGAAAGGGAGGGCAAAAGGAGACGAAGAGGGAAAGCGGAAGGAAACGCGAAGTAAACGAGTAAATAAGGTGAGGCTTCAAACACAAAGCCTCATAATTTATGGCAGGCCTTTAATATAATATCAGGATGGTTCTCTACGGCGCCGTAGCTTCCAAGTGTACGGTTGAGAAAGCGATAGCGACGCCGCTGGGGGGAAAAAGGACGATAGAAAGAACGAAAGAGGAAAGAAAGAAAGAAAGAAAGTGTATCCGAGGAGCCTGGGATGCTGAGACGAGATATAGCGACGATATAGGTAGTCTAAAGAGAGAAAAGACAGGCGATGGGGGGTTGGGGTGAATAAGAAATGGAGAAAATCGTGGAACGATGAGAAATATCTGGGTAAAATGGAAAGAGAAAGATGTTGTTGGACGGTAGAAGGAAATCACGCGGAACCGTGGAATGGAAATGCCGGATTGGTGGATGGTGGATGCTGATGAGAGACATCGCGAGGGAAAGCTTGAAAGCACGCCGAGAATGAGCTTAGCAGCTATTCGTTCTGTGAATTTTGAAAACACCTTTTGCTTAAGCCCGCGGGACGTGGCATGCGGGAACGAAGGGACGAACCAACCAACGAACGAACGAACGAACGAACGAGCGAACGAAAAACGACGAACGAAGAAATAACAAGGTACTTTTGTCTCGTTAGATTTACATTTTTACGAGTTCCCACCGGAAGAAACGGCTACGAAATCAAACAAAACCGATACGACGAAGAAAATTTTCCCCTCCCGTTCTCGAATCGATTACCACGGAAAGAGGCGAATTGGTGTCCGGCTTAAGACGTAGCAGATTTCGCGGAGATGGAAAACTGTCGAGGTGTGGGGAGGGAAGGGGGAAAAAGTCTTCTTTCTTTCCCTCAAAACCCGACACCCGGTGACGATAGAATACGTACAACAAGGCCAGTTATGCTAATCGTTCCGAGGACGTTCACGTTTCCGTGCGTCGCAAGGTTTCGCCGCTCCGCAACGAGTATAATTAATAAATGGAAGGGACTCTCTGTAACCGAGAGACCGGTACATAATATTCCATGTACCGGTTGGTTACCGCGGGCATCTCGTTTCCACTGCGCGGCTGGGAAAGACACTCGGTGCGCTCGGTACGCTCGGTACGCTCGGTACGCTCGGTACGCTCCGTAAACGTTGACAGAGTCGACCCGGAAAGCTAAAGAGAGCCTAGAACCCGACTTTCCATTCAAAGTACCTAGCCACGTTTCACGGGAATCCTTGCCAGATGAGATTGTCACCGGCTATGGAGAATAATACAACGAACAAGCATGTTTCATCGAAGACCCCGTTGCTCGTTTGGAATTTTTCTTTGGCTGGTTTTTAGAGGGGCTTTGGGGGAACGGGGGTGGGAGGGTGCGTGGTGGGTGGTTTCGAGGTTGGAAATGTTTTTTTCCCCGCGTCGCAGGATGGAAAAAAACAAAAGAAAAGCCACTCGGATGAAAGCCGACTACTTTATCCCAGTGAGCCTTTAGAAGTTCGTTGCCGACCCTCTAAATAAACTGTCTAGGTCTCGGGAGTTACGAAACGTTCGCTTTGACCTTCCGTTCCGCTCTTTTTCCCCCGAATTCTTTCGCTCGATTCACCCTACGGATTCCGAAGTGGTTTTCGCGAGATTTCATCAACGTATCCCCGTGAGAATCGTTGGTTTTTCCGATGTATCGGGGTTACCCGGTGACTCCATCGTTCTGGACGTCATTCCGACGGATCGTGTTTCGCGTTTCGTGTTCCTGGCTTTCCGTTTGCTTTACCCGCCGACGAGATTTCGATTCTTCGATCGACTCTTGTTTATCCCCCGCGGATCTCGGAACGATCTTATCCGCGGTGAATGGTCTTCGTCGGAAATCTGGGATCGAATAAAACAAAAGTATAGTTAACCCGATCTGAAAAGAAGCGGGACGGGTCCATGGCAGAAGTGTCGGTGAATTTTCCTTTTAACTCCCGGTCTCGCGTTCACCGCCGGTATCCGGGAAAGGTCGTTTGAATTTTTCAATTTCTTCTCTTCACAGGACGGTTTCTTTCGGCCGCGGAAAGGCCGTCGTTCCTTCCGCTTTGCACCGGAAAGGCAGGAAATTGCGATAGAAGGGACCCGAGGACAAAAGTGTCGTGGACCGTCACCGCGACGAAAACACAGAAAGATTCTTTTGCGTTTGACAAAACATGGAAAATGCTGTTTCGCGATACTGTCTCGCTATTTTCCCAATTTTCCATCGTTCAAAGCGTTCGCGGCAGTTTCGCGCCATCGGTGACGCAGTCTTTACACGTTTATTTCCCCCTTAATCAAATTTTCCGCTCGGAGAATTTTTCACGCGGAAATTTTCGGGACATGTTTTCCGACGGTCATTTAATAGCGGAGGAAATAACCAGAGATTTACAAGTCAAGACGTAGCAGCTTCCCCGGCGCGAAAGTTTATCGAGACGCGGTTACGAGCGATTTTACAGTTCATCTCGGAAAGCGCAGGGTTTTCCAACGAAAAGCTTCATCCTGCTGCCCCCCCCCCCCTTCTCGCCCCCTTGTCGTGTTCTGCTCGGGAGTTTGTAAGCTGTCGGCTGTAAAAGATGTCGGTACGTACCGCATGAAATATTCGCGAGCAAGTATTTCCATACATTAGTAGCGTCTCCGGCGTGTAGGAAAATTTCCAGGATAAAATCTGAATTTCCGGCGTTTCTTCTTCTTCTTCTTCTTCTTCTTCTTCGTGGAGAAAAGACGCGTGTTTGTGTTCGCGCGGTCTGACGATGCAGGCCAAGAGTTTTCAGCCTGCATAAATTTCCACGCGCGGAAAAATTTCGAGCTGTGAAAGTTCCCGAGCTGGGCGCTATGATTTTGACAGTTTACACCGAACGGAATGAAATCAATAACGGGAATACCACGGAACGGGTAGTTTTTTTCAGGTAAATCGATTTCGTACTGTTCGTTAATATCGCGTACCTGGAATGCTTGCAACGCTATTAAATTTTTTAAACCGCGTCAAACGATATTTGTTAATTTTGGATTTTATCTCTTACGTTCGTTGTTAACCATTTCCCGAGCCTAACGCCAGCGTACGTATGTATGCTGTATCTAGTGTAGTTAATTAAATTCTTGGAATTCCACCTAACATATTTGAATAATGAGTTAATTCATTTACATGGAATTAAATGAAATTACAACAAATCCCGTATATTAAACGTTGACGATTGATAGCGAGAAACCTTCCACACGTTCGAGGCCAGGATCGACGTAACAATCGACATATTTATTTGCGATACCCGTTATCCGATATCGCGCGGAAATATTCTTCCGGTCTCTGGCGAGTTCTTCCCCGCGATATCATTTTCCTTTTTTCATTTAATCCACGATAAGCGTCGCGACGACACAAAACGATTCACTTAACCATCGGTGCATTATCGATGGTATTCGCGATAAATTCGCCCGGAGGAGTTGCTTGTTTTCTTGGAAATTACGGGGCATGATCATCGGGCTCGTTCCAACCGTGCATTATTAATCTCCTTTAACCCACGGTAACTCGGTTAACCGCGTTACGATCGAGCCTCCTTTGTCAAAACTTCGCGATCCACGTGTTGTTGCCTCCGTGCCGGAATTTACGCGGCGCGCATAACTAGATTAACGAGATCAGGGGTAATGAACCAAAGTTACGGGGTTCTACGATTCCACGATATCCCGTGAACCGAGTGCGATCCATACATATGCATCGAGATAGATCGCGCTCGATCCACTACCTATCGAGTTTCAAGATGACTCTTATGATAAAATCAAGAAATATTTTTCTCCATGGTATCGCGTACCCTTGATATTTTCATACAAAGCGTCGAACTTCTACCTGTATAATTTGCAAGACCAAAGCCGACCTGGAAGATGAAAAAAAAACCGGATGGGAATGTTTAAACAAGACGTTGGCTATTACGAAATTACGAAATCATCGGTCCCGGCTCTAAATCTGCGTTAAAACGACAATCTTCTCGTGAGCAGAGTTTCTTTGGCATGGCACAGTAGTTGGAAAGGGGGCACCGTGCCAACACCGATATCGATCTTCGAGCCGATTGCTCGGGAAGGGAAGTTACGACGAATAGATTAGTGCTGAATTCCGGGTTGCGGCAATTTGTCAAATATCGAGGCGTTTTATCGGCTATGCATATATGTACATATACGTTCTATAAGTATATACAGAAAGCACCGGAGGTAACCTGCAGACTACCACCAGTTCCCAGGGTAGTGATAATCATGGCGATACGTGTCTCTGTTTATCCGCCAAACTATTACGTTAATCCGCAACAAGATGTACAAGTTTGTATTGCTTGTCGTGTACGATGCATCCTATACACGCGAAGGGTGTGTGTAAAAGGCGCACACGTACACGTGGGCATACGTAAGCAAGATTTCGCGAAAGGGTAAACGGTGCTCGAGTGTATCCAGCGTGCCTCGCTGTTATTGAATTCGAAATTTATGACTTTAATAGAGACTAACTTTACGCGATCATAATTCAAAGAAGGTTGCATGTCCGGCAGGCGTAACTGGCAGGAATCCTCCTTCTCCACCTTCTCCTTCTCCTCCTGCAGGCTGGTTCGGTTGCCAGCCTCCAACGGCTTTCCAGTCCTCTTCCAGTTCCGTTTTCATGCCCTCCCCCCTCCCCTCTTCGTCTTTACCTCCGCCCGTTTACTTTCCGAACTCAGACTACCAAGATATCCCGCCGAGTACGAACAACCTCCCCCGGATGATTTAAGATCCGCCCTTCCCTCCACGTGCCGCGACGTACAACGAAAAAATATGTCCGGACAGTTCCGGAGAAGTTTCCCGGAACCGCGAGAGGCATATTGTGCGGGATAGTAAACGAGGACGAGGGAATTTGCTCCGGGTCCCTTTGGAAAGGCGACTTTCAAAGATTCGGCTCGATGAATCGACGGTATTTATACGTTCTCAAAACTCTTTCACGTGCGGGATTTTCTCCGGTACGAAGTGGAACGATTAAAGATGAAAGGGTGAACGATCTTTCGTTCATCGATGTCACGTGACTCCCGCGGGTTTTTGTTTTTTGTTTTATAAATATTTTTTAATAGCTGGCAAGTAACGAATAAATTTAGCCCCATGGGATTCCGCGGGGGATGGCGCGTTTTCAAGGGTAAAGAGCGAACGAAGCAAATTGCGAGCCAGTTTGCGTTGGTAATGGACTGCCGGCACGCGAAGCCCGCGACACGCGCGTTTTCAATATTTATTTTCATGCATATTCGATGCACGTGTTTAAATATTAACGGTATCAAAAATTCCCAACCGGATCCGTCCTGGATACCACCCCCCTCCCCGTATAGGTGGTTAATACAATCGGTCAGAGTATTCGATATCAATTTTTGTCGTCGCGTCACGCGGAGTATTAAACGGTAATGAAAATCGCAGCTGGAAAATACACGGCACGTTGAATAATAAAATAATTGCCTGCGTTGGATCGACCGGCGAGCGGGGGATGGGTTGCGGAGGGGGTTGTGAAAGAAGGAGAACAGAAAAAAAAATAGAACCGGAGGGAGAACGGAGGGTGAATTTTCGTGGTAATTCAGCGAGCACGCGACAAAGGGCCGATGGCGTTTGCGGGGCAACAATGCTCCGTCGGCTAACTCGATTATCATCCGGAGTGTAATTTCGGGGACGCGGTTACCTTCGTTACACCGGTGTTCCGAGCGGCAATTTTCGCGCGATCACTTAGTCATAGGTTGCTCGCATGCTCGATTTCGCCTAACCGGACCGAGCGACGTTTCCCGGGGAAATTTCCGCGTCTGGTAACGTTCGCCTTATCGTTGACCAACATCCCTGACAAACATCTAACCGGAAGTTCGAAGCGGTTCGCGAGCCACGCGAACACCGATAAGCTGAAAATGAATCGTACGAAATACGGAGAGAAAATTCTGGCTTTTACGATAGACTTTTTGAAATATTGGTTGCTCCCGTGGGATCTGTACTCGTCGTCGCTATCAACCTGCTATTGTAACCGGTTTCTAACTAATCGTTCCCTTTCTTGCCGGATTTTATTCGTCGGTTGATCGATGAGAGACCCTCTCCGTTCTTTCGCTGCTCGTTTTCTCTGTTCGCGCGTTTCATCCGGTCTTATCTCTCCTCTCCTTATTGTTTATGTTTTATACGAAGGGACAAAGTATCTTCGTATTTCTTCCGACTTTTATTTCGATTCGCTTCTCTATCTAAACGTAGCCTCGGACGGGTGGTAGTGGTTTATCCAAGTGTATTTTCACCTCCGTTTTTCACTCCTCCCAACCGTCACCCTGGCAGCCGTTATTTACGCTCTTTTCCTTCAGAAAAAATCGCGCAAATATTTCTCGGCTCGCAATCTCGTTGGCGCAACGTTCCAATAGACGGCACCCCACCCCCACCCCCTCTCTCCTCTACCCCTGCCCACCCTCCCCTCGAAATGCAGTGGCCGTTGATGCCGGACTTGAATCGATGAAGCGAATATCGAAAGTGTTTCCATGTGTATACACTCACCTATGTATACACGTATACAGCCATGTGCGTACATAGCCGCCGACCGGGGCTTTGAATTGATCGGACAAACTTAACGCAGACGCGCTTTCAATTTATGCCAAAGGCCGGCTCGTGGAAAACTCATGGGGTAGATAATAGCTGGGACAAATCTTGTTTCACAGTTGGACAATTTTTTTTCACCACCTACAATTACCCGGCCCCCGGTTGCCGAGTTCGCTCGAAAATCGGAAGAAAGCTGGAGACGATGGCCAGTGGAAGAGAAGGGAAAGAGAAAGAGGAGAAGAAAGAGACGAGGATTCGGAGAATCTAAACGGAAATCGATGGAAATCGAAAAATTAATCGAGTCGATTCTCAGTCGAACGGAGATTCGATTTGAATTTTTTCGCGATTCGCTTTTTCCATCTCGTCTTTTTTTGGTTGTCTTCTTTATTTCCCGGTGCCTCGTGTTTCATTCGTCCCGGTGTTTCCACTTCGGAAGTGATAAAATGGAAACGCGAAAGAGCAATTTACCGACACGGGTTTCGCTATCATCTGGTAATTATTCCCGTTACACTCGCGGCATAGTAATGATAGGTAACAACATTTTATCACGAATTACGAGTAATTTGTTGCGCACAGTCCATTACTATTTGTAGGCAATTAAATCTAAAACCGAGCGGGCATAAAGGGAAATGTACATTAATAAGAATAGCAGCCGGGGCTGTTTGTCGCGTTGATGAAAATCTAGCGCCGGCTTATCGGGCACCGAGAAATTAATTAAACAATTCATTTTACAGATTTATCCGGTTGCAAAGAAACTTTACGGCAAATAAATCAGGGAATATCTCGCCCCGTGGGTATTAATGTACCGAATCTCTGGATTGTCTGTGTCTTCTTTGAAACAACCGGAACGCGGTGATTATTCTTGAAATTGTCCCTGGGATTTCGAGCGTCTCGACGTCGGTTGATTGCCTTATGATTGCGATCGTCGAAACGCGTTTGAAATCCGACGCTTGCCACGGGGATTCGTCAGGTATGTATGTGTATGTATGTATGTATGTATGTATGTATGTATGTATGTATACCGACTGCAAGATTTTCGGATAATTAAGAGCGAAACGACTGACGTGAACGCGTAACGTTTGAAAGTACCGCCGCGGTAACAGGGTGATTTGCTTTTCGGTAAATTGTCATTTAACGGGGCACTGCTAACGTTCCGTTGCCCACATCGGAAGTGAATTACATCTACTAATTAATTTACAAACGTAGATACAACGACCGCCGTTTCCCCGGTGCTCGTTCACCGGACAATGAGAATCCGAGTGGTGGAAAATATCGCCGCATATGCGGACGATGGAAAGCGAACCGCGACTTTAAAAGAGCCGATTGCAACGATAACGCGGCGATTGGTATCGAGTTTAACGACGATAATTAATTACAACGAGATAAGAGAGGAAGGGAGGAGGGGGACTAACGAGACCGTTCTTCTCTTTCTTTCTTTATCGGGAATACGGAATATAATTCGCGGTAGGAGATTTTCACGGTGACTCGGAACGATACCCAGCGAGGCAGATAAAAAGAAAAGTGAGGACCGAAGGAACGTTGGAAGAGAGTAATTAAATGAAAATTATAACCATCAGCTTCGACGGCGTGTTACGTTTCAAAGGGTCACACGTATACTCGAGCTTTTCATATTTTATTACGATGCATACACGGTTTATCGTGCGGTACGAAATAATTCATTCGGCCGCGTAATACGTAATTAAAACAATTTACTTCCACCACCTGTACAGAGTCGATACGGTTAGACATAACCCGTGCGCATGGTTATGTATGCACATACGTAACGCGTATACATGTATACAGGTGTACAGACATCCGTATACGTACAGGTATGTGTACGGCGCACGCGTCGCCGTCAGATTGAAAATGCCGTTATGGAATAATGAAATTATACTCGTGAAATATTGCACACCGACAGAGGGAACCGGTTGATCCCCGGCGATCATTGCCGGATCCACGATCTCCGGTTACGATCCCCGTTACGATTCCTGTTGTACATACGTGTCCATCGTTTACTCGCTACGGGTTCGATCGACCCGACAATCGTTTCGACAAACGTTCGTATCACGAATCGAACGATGCTACTTTCGCAATTGTATCGTTTGAAAAGCGAACACTGCTATCGTCAGTCCAGCATAGAAATCGCGCACCGATTGTCGTCTAATAGATTACACGCGCGCGCCCTAGCGCTGCGCAACCGCGCAAAAAACCCCGGGAAATTCCGCCGGTCATGGAAATTCGATGACTCGAAAAATATTTGGACTGTCGTTGTTTCGCGATGCACGGCAACGGTATCACGGGTGTCACGGTCCGATAGCTGACAATTTGCCGGCAAGCGAAACGCGATAAACAGAGAGACCGTGAAATTCCGGGTGTAAAATTCCCCCGGCTGATCCCGTATTTATGTTTACGGATGGATATCCGGTATGTAAAATCGTAGCGATAGCACGGTGTAACGCGGAAGTATAAGTTAACCGCGTGTACTTTCTACGCGGCTAGAGCACCGCGTAAAACCGACGCCCGGCGTCGGCCTGTTCGCGCTGCAGCTTCGGAAACAAATTACAAAGTCATATCATTTTTGTTCCCCCTCGCGTATCCAATGAATATTTTAGCACCACCATGAATAAATTAACTTTCCCTCACGTATCGGGAAGACTGCCGAGACCGTGTTTTTTTGTTGTTGTTATTGTTGTTGTGTTTTTTTTATCCTCTCGATATCACGCGATAATCGCTAAATACGACCAGTCCGTCGCCACCGTAAGCTCGCGAAATCATACCTCGACGGTCACCACGGGTTACGACTTCCGGTCAGAGAGTAAGAGAAACGTATTTAATTATTCTCGCGAATAACGAGAACGAACGATAGACCGAGTTAATCCGTGAGCGTGGTAATTGTAAAATTTTCCAATTATTCACCCGATATTACGATGCACACGTTCCGATCGAAGATATTCGATATCAGATTCAACGTTCGAGGAGTACTTATGGATCGAGGATAAAAATAAAACGAGAAAATAAATACGCGAAAGAGCAAGAGCGGTCTGCGCGGAATCGGCGGGAGACACGATAAAAGTATAGTATAACTCGATAGTGTCTGGATTCTAACGGTGTGTGCAAGTACCCCGGTACCTTCTGTTATTAGAGACCCAAGCCACTCGTGTCTTCTCCTCGACCCTGTCGAAGCTCCCGGAGCTTTACTTTCACTTATCTTCGAAGCTGGCTATCGTCCACGTGACAAACCACCCTCCAATCTCTATTAACCCTTCTCCGGGTTGGCTTTCAACGAGGTATCCCGGACCCTTCGTTCCTCTTTGGCTTCATAAGCCAGGAATTAAACCGTTTCAGATTCACTTTGGACCCGGTCCCGATTGCGCTCTTCGGCTTCGATTCAAGGCTATTTTATTTCCGTTTTCCTGGCTTTTAATTGCAGGCTTGTTTCATTTTTGCGCGAATACAATGGGTTTTGGAGGTACGACGGCACGCGTGAGAGGCAATTGAATCCGCGAGCGGCGTCGTTACCGCCATTGTCGTATTTGATTACGGTGTTTGCCAGAAAACGTTCCTACAAATACAACGTTCGAATTGATGGGTGGGGGAGGGAGAGAGGAGGATGGCGGGCAGGTGAGGGGAGGCGAATGTTTACATGTGCTGTAACGTTCGTGTGAAACAATGACGAACCAACAGTGTAGAACGGCGGGAACTGAATCGGGTCGTGTTACCGAGGCCATTAGTTGAGCCAGCGGAACTTTCCCGCCGCTAATCACGCCATTGTCAATCGCGTTTCATCCTCGCTAATCCGCGCTACTGTATGTTCGTAGGGGGGCAAAAAAAACGGGAAAAAATTCCACCCACGGCACGATGAGGAACGTTTATAGCGTTTGTCGATCCAAGTGCGACCGGATCAAAGCGCGATACGATCGTTTGCTTTATGAAGCTACGTATCGAGGAAGAGAGAAAAAAAAACTCGGCGAGATATCGTCGCGAATGCCTGTGAAACGGAACGGGGAAAAATGTAGATAACACATCCTCTAATTCGGTCAAGGATCCATCGAGCGGGACGGAAGTGATTAATTTCCAATTAATACTCGATCGTTGCCCTTCCGAGAGACTCTATCAACCTAGAGGACTCTATTTTACCCTGCTTTGATAGTTCTAACGTTAAAACGAAAAAAAATCCCAAGGGACTTCCTTGTCAAGCACCCCGCGCGAATGCTCGTTTATCCAAGCAGTTCGGGCACGTCCCCCGAACGGAAAAGAGCGGAACAAAACGGTATCCGAATGTATCCGAGTGCAGCAGCTAATAGTAAGGGACTCGTGGAAGCAACGGAGGATCAAGGCCCCGAGGCAGTGGACCGAACAAGAGAGCTTATCGATCCAATCTCCGGGGATCAAGCTGCTCACGGCCGGGATGTGGAGAGACCGTGGAACCCGCTGATCACCACTGGATTACGGAAGCCTTAAGACTTCGGCACGCGTCTAAGCCGTGCACAGCCTGTAATGCTGCAACCTGCAAACACACGTGTCACCATGCAGGTGTCATAGGGGCTCCACCAAAGGCACAGGGAATATGCAATTGATCCGAATCGTTCGAACGCTGCGATGGAGATATGATCGTTTCGAATATGCAAAGGTACGTTGGTGAACCTGGTTACTGTAATTGTTCTTTGATAGGGATAACGGAAGGAAAGAATTCGTTGTAGAAATTTGGGACGAGGGTTGTCACCGATTTGGAAAAGTAGACGTTCTTTGTAACATAAGTAGCCTGAGAAGGGTTACACTTCTTTTCTACGGGTCTACATTCCTTTCGAGGAAACGACTCGTTTACACTCGACAGATTCTACGAGTTTGTTTGCGGGAGTCTATTCTCTCTCTCTCCCTCCCCGATTTGTACCCGATGATCCCGATTGAATTTTAGGGGCTCGATTTTCCGATTTTCCGGCTACGTTCGCAAACGCGGTGGTATTCGATGTCTCGTTAATAGAACTGGAAATAGTCCCGTCGTATAGATTGTAGGTATTTCTTTTTTTTTTGCTCCGAGGTTCTTTTTCGAATTATTTTTCAACGAAATAACCGATACGACGGAAATTCACCGGGAATACGCTCCCGGTCGATTTACCATGTCCGAAGTCTCGTCCGTTTAACGAGTACTTGGCAAGTGAACACGCTAACGATTGTCATCGAGTCGGGCTAGCCGGTATTTACCTCGTCGTCGGCCGTGTTACATCCGTCGATCCGACGGTTCATCGGTGCCGTCATCTGTGCCGTTTGTAATCCAACGTCGGTCTGTAATTTTCCCCGGACGTCCACGGGGACGCGTTCTGTACTCCGATGGATTTCCATCCTCCGTGATTTCCATCGTATCGATAAGCGGTGGCATGAAAAAATATCTACGCGGCTAAACTTTCGACCCAACCGTCCGGACGCTATCGGAATCGATTCCTTTCGAAGAGTAGCTTCAAGTTGGCCAATTCTTTTTTAACGTTCGCCAGTAGCATAGGTTTTAAAACATTCCGACGGCGTTTCCATTCGTCGACGTGGCACTTTTACCCCTTACAGGAGAGGAGAGGAGGGGAGAGGAGGGGAGGGGAGGGGGAGAGGGTGCCTGCTTTCGGCGGATGAACAAACCGACGACAGTTTGTCCCTCAGACAGGACGTTTCGCCAGTTACGTAAGTAAAGTATGACACACGGTTTTCCGTGAGACGAGGATGCAACGTGCGAGCATCGCGGCAAGAAAGCTTTCTCGTGGATAGGTTGCCACGGCAAGAAAACGGTATCCCGTCGTGTACGTCGATGGGCAGCCCTGCCACCGTCGCGTACACGTCCTACATACACATATACATACATACATACATACATAGATACGTACGTACGTACATACATACGTACACGTCGTATACCGCTACGATATTTTCGTCAAACGTCCAATACGATGTGTGTACCGAACGGAATAAAAAGGAAAAATGTGACGTTCGAATAGAAACGTGCGCCTCGGAGAGCTGCACTTAGGCATTTATATCGTACGAAATGCTTTTAAATTTTATCTCACTCCCTTGGCAGGGGTGTGGTCCCCATCCACCCATCTCCCGGATCAAAGAATATTCCAGTGTGTCGCGGATATTCATAATTTCACGCGGTATCTATTGAATCCACGGCCGATTATAGGGATACACGTGTGTGTATTATATTCCACTCGAATATTTTCCTCTTCAGACGGCGTTCCATTAAATATTTTATTCACAGCATTTATTATCTTGGTTCGCAGTCGCGAGGCGGGATGAACGATTTTTCGAAAGTTGTTAATTCGCGATGTAAATGGAAGATGTATTAATAACGGTGGAATAGAATGGTATTGTATCGGCGACAGGTAAAACTGTAGGGAAAGTCGATACACGTAGACACGTAGAAAATCGCAGTCGTGTAAATAATAGTTATTGGTTTCGAGAATGTCGTCACTGTCGTTCGGCGTTCGTTAAAAAACCGCACTTCCGGCGGTCCATCTATTCCCATTATTAGTATCCACTGTCTCTCCCGCTCTCTCCCCCTCTATCTATCTCTCGTGTCCTCCTCCATTCCACGTTCCCGTTTCTGTCTATTTTACCGGGCAGCGAGCCGTCACCCACAACTCCAACCGTACCGCCTCTTTGTTTCTGTATATCTATTAACTGCGACTCGCCGCGACGCTGCCGCTGTCGGAGCAAGCCGATAATAAAAAACAAAAACGAGGGGGAGGAAAAAAAAGTGACAGAACAATGCGAGTCTGGACAGCGGCGCGATCCTTTGTCCGCTTGACAATCGCGAAATGGACACGCGATACACCGAATCGGGATTAATATTAAACACGATTCCTCCATCGATTTACGATCGGGGCCATCGGCCGATTGCGTAGAAGAGAGAGAAATACGCGTGTCGCGTTCAACGAAATATATGTATATGTAAACAGGTGGGCGTATCCATCGGAGAAAGAAACGACGGGGGGGAAATTTCGCGGACGATTTTGAGGAACGTCCGGTAGGAAAGCTGACACGTGAAACTTGTTAATTTCGAGTCGCGCGTTTCGTGTGTATGTACGTAAACACTGAGAATGGAATGGGAACGGAAAAGCAAAACGAGAGAGAATCGGATGGGGAAGAATCGGCGCTCGGGGTGGTTCCGGCGGAACGAGAAAGCAGAGGGTTTCCAAGTCCAAGTCTATTAACTTAGAGACTGCATAATAGGATACGGAGCTCTCGGGAGTAATGTACGCGGAGGCTAGCCGCGTTCCTCTCCGGGTTATACGTTTACCATGTTAGCTGAGATGTGAGATGTGAGACGGGGGCACAAGGGGGTGGTGACGAGAGATACACGCTAGCCCCATCATATTCCTCTCTACGTCCATTTCTCCGTTACCGCGTAAACCACCCTCTCCACGTGGGCGAATCTTTTTACCACGTTCTCGCGACCGAATGCATTTTTTCTCCATTACTTTCGCCTATTTATTACCTTATTTGTTCTTCTTATTAAAGTACCTTACTCCGGTTCTCCTTCTCGACGAGATATAAGGTCCATTTTCCCTTATTCTTTCTCTCGTGGGATTTTTCATTCCCACGAGCCACCGCACACCTCGCGGGTTTGCCCGGTTACGTTCACACGGGCCTTCTCGTTATCTCGTTAAATTTTTGCTCCTCTCTTTTCTCTCTCTCCTACCCTTATTTCCGCCGGATGAACATCTCCGCTGTTTCCAACCTTTTGTCCTCGTTTGCTCGATTACGACGCGTATGTTTCCCTCCTCGGACTTTACTTTGCAACGCGGTCACTGCTTCCGCGGGTTCGTCGTGTGATCTTCGACGAGACCGCGCGCTCTTTTTCCGTCTCGCTTTGATGGCGTTTCAAAGTATCATCCAGTCTTTGAAACAGTCCCGAAAAGAAACACACGACGGTTCCAGCAGGTACTACATACGTTGGTCCGTCAGGGTTCTTATCGTTCCAACGATATCGCGGGCTTTACTCCCCGGGGATATGGTAAAAGCTATCGCTAGCCTCGCGGTGGACACTTGTCAATAATCCTCGTCGAAATCTAAACAGCTATCATCCGTCTCGGAGTATATCCGGCCGGCTCGTTTGCCAGTTACAGTTCGGTCCAGAGGGAGATGCGGGTAGGCGGTGATAGGGAGATCTCGCGTTTCGCGTAATATCGCATTAAATCGACGTGAGTGCATTTCCGGCTGTAATGCGTGCCGCGGGATCTCGGTGAACGATATACATACATATCCACGTGACACTTGTCTCGTACGACGAAACAACCTCGTTCGTTAGTCTAATTTTTCATCGATCCTCCGAATCACGGTCCGAGGAACGAAATCGTGTCATTCGTCCGGCGAACGATTGTCCCTCGCGCCATCGAACACGACGAAATTTCGAGAAAAGAGTCTTCCCGAGTCCCTTCTTCGATTACCAATTAACCCTGTTCTTTTGTCATAAAAATCCGCATGATTATCCCGTGGTAACGTCTCTTTAAACCAACATTTCCCTTGATTTTTCCAGCTGGAATCCCGGCGGTCAGTTTACCCGGCGACGTAACCGCAGAGCTCGCAGTAATTGTGAACGGGACCGGCAATCCGCACGCCAGAAGCTCGTGCGTCATCTCGATGAAAATTTACTCGCGTGACAAGGAATTTTCAATTTAAACCGGAATTCTCAGCCCCGGCATACAGCGGGAGTCGCAGTAAAACTTGATCAGCCCCGGCCAAAATGGATTTCCGGTGAGTAACTCCCGTGGCCGAGTATTGTCTGCGTACGTGCCTCGCGGCGTGTTGCTACACACGTGTCGGCAACCGCTTTGACGTGGATTAAGATCGGATGATCCGGGTTACCGGGGGTGGACGCGTGCATAGTCCGGAACATACGTTCCGGCACGAACTATCCCCTAATCTTCCGCTCGCCTACGCACCTCTTTACGAGTCGGTTTCCAACGATACTCGACGGAAATTTGACGGAAATTACGCTAATATACTTAACGTATACAACGTAGATAGATCTGGTGGACCGAGCCCTACCTCGTATTCTAATTGAATACATAACTTTCGCCGGAGATAAGCTTCCTATCCACGAATTTCCGCAACCTACGGTTAAAAAATTGTTGTCCCTTCCCCAGTGCCAAGCGAGACATCCAAGGGACAAGAAAGTTCGAAATTTGTCTTGGGTAAATTTTACATTTGACAAAGCGACGGTCGTATAAGATACTCGTGTCAGACGTGTTCCCGTTTATTCCCGTAAGTATGAACGCCGGGCGTGGGATGACAACGTAAGCGGGTGATTTCCACTGCAATCGAGGGTTTCCGACCGTTCTCGACCAGTCGAATAACAGGTTGAAATATATAGCAGTCGAAACGTCTTCGAAGTACATCCTTCGATTCTCCGGATCACAGGTTCACGGTTAGATTTTGGTGGATTGAAAATCGCGGAAAGATTCGGGTGGTCGATGGTCGGTGGTTTGCAGAGAAAGCGACCTGGGAGCAGAGCGGGCGACTAATTGGCGGATCGGTGGATCGTTCCAGGATTCGGTTCCGGGATGCGCATTCCTGGCTGGTCCCCGGAGTGCCGCTGCGGTCAGAGTGTGAACTGTCGCACGCAGTTGTCTCGGCTTTGTTTTATCTGCCGTACGGTAGCCTCCGACCCTACGGTATTTCCCTGATGTCCAGTAATTGGAAAACTCTCCCGTCCGAGTCTAAAACCTCCGGAGAAAAGATTGAAAAATTATCACGCTCGTCCTGGGTTGGGGAAAAAATAAATGAAACGTGGAATTCCAGCACCAACGGGATCCTTGCGCGTCTAATAAATTTCCACGTTAACGAGTGGTTAATTTCTTGCTCGCGTTCTAGCGACTTTTATCGACAGACAAATGAAATATGGATACGAAACGTACACGAAGGTACGTACGTATGTATGTATGTATGTATGTATGTAGGTAGGTTGGAAGGGAACACTTTTTATGGAAGGGAAATTCAAATGAGATACCTTTCGGAAAGATATAGGGATACCGGCCGGTTCGACATCGGAAATAGCCTCTTCGGTTTACCGTAAAAAGTTACGCGGCTGATTCTAAGAGAAATATTTTACGATTGCAATGAACATGAAAATTACGATCCCGGCCGTCTACGATACACCGACTCCCTTCCCATGTATATTTTATTAAAACTCCCGAACGTCCATCCGTTTCTACCGAACTGTGTAATTTTTGTTCAACAATAAATTTATTAAAATCCCTGTATTTCTCGTTCGGCGCGTTCCCTTTTTTTATCGTGGCTCGTTCATACGAAACGTGGAGGAGTATTTTTCACGTTAATGTAAAACGTGTTTAATTTTCGAACGTGCTCCCGTTCGTATCGTATCTATACGTATATCGGGGCCATCGAAATGAAATTTCGCCTGCTAGCCCATTCGCGTAACTTCGAAGGGAAAAAAATTGTTCGATACCGTCCGATAGGGTCGTTTCGCTGTATTTTCGGGAAAGGGCGCGTTTTATGATCATGGGACCAGGGGGGATGGGGGCGGTGGTGCGACGGTGGAAATAGTTGCGTGAAAATTGACCGGTAATAATTGTCTCCGCGAGCGCGCGTATGTACGTCGTTCGAAATCGAAAATCGTCGCGCTTCAAAGGGTGTAATGAAAAATTAAAGTACAGCGAACCTCGCACGGGGGAAATGGACATCCGTCGTCGGTCGAATCAATATCGACGTTTCGTAAGCTGGCTTAATAACGGCCGCGTTATTGTGCGTTCGTACGAACGTCACTCGGGGCAACGCAATCGGCGGGCCATCGCGTCGCGCGGAATACGGATTACCGATAACCCAAGCCTATCGCGAATCATTAGTCACGCGACAACTTTCCTATTCGATCGGGCTGTACGATCGCCGTGTCACTCGTCGACGCGACTACGGTTGCTTTCACACCAAGGTAATTTCGTCGGTGGATCGTGTCCGTGTCAAAGGAAACTGTACCAATCGTAGCTCGTGAAGCATTCGATATCTTATGAAATGGGATGTTTTGTTTGTCTCAAACTTTTCTCAACTATTCGGAGTATCTCGCGAGAGAGTCGCGTAAATCATTGGTCTACGTGTGAACCAATTACGAAACGAAGAAGTGTTTCGGCTAACTACGAGGGTGGAGGAGGAGGAGGAGGAGGAGTAGCCATGAATTCGTTCGCTGGGTAATTGGGTCTGGTTACGGAACAGGGATATCACGGATACCGCGATGTCCGGGTATTTATGGGTGTCCTCGTATGGAACGATAACTCTTGGTGTGAATCGAGCCGGTGTACACGTCGAAGATACTCGCAGAGAAACCTATTGTTTCCGGCGTCGAACCGCGGGGCGAGTCGGAAACAACGCGGCGGTGTGTCGAGCAATTTTTTGAACGTGACAAGGATCGATCGGTCTCGTTCTTTCGTCGGCGGCAAATGAATGAGTAATTACGAACACCTACACAGAGGCCCCGCACGGCACGACGGGAATGTTTCAGGCCGAGAAGTGGATTTCAATGTTGACCCAAAAACCGCGAATGACTGCGCGGCTGCACACACACACGGATGCGTGACGTGACGGCTACGTAAAGTAGTACGGGTCAATGAAATGAAATACGACGGACGGGGGAAAAATAAATTCTGTAACTCGAGGAAAATCGCGAAGAAGTTTTCGACGATCGAAAATCACGGGGAAACGAACGCGAAAGCATTCGCGAAAGTGTGTTCGAACGAAGCGTTCGTATAATTTTGAAATTTAATCCTCTATCGAAAATCGCGTCCGGTCGAACGGTTCTGTTCGGCGATTGGCGTTCGATTTCGCTCGCTCGCAAAGATCAGTTTCACCAAGCTTCGCAGTGGAGAGGGTTCATTTCGGGAAGGATTATTTCGTGAATTTGCTGGAGATTATACTGCCCCTAGATTTCTCATTTAACTTAACCACCACGGCTGTATTATACGGTCATTCGCCGCTGATGAACAGCCACCGGTATAGCACTATACCGCTATCTGTCCCCTTCTGGAGCTAGATTACATATCCCCCGTTACCTGTATAGCGCGTTTCAAATGTCCTCGTCGTTAACCGTATACAGTCTCGAATCTATGAGAAAATATCGAAAAAGTTCATTACCCTATTTAAATATCATTTGTCATTTCCTTTTCCTACGATTCCTACGATATGGACGATTATAGAAAAAGAATTCTAACGTCGATCACGATGTTCCCAAATGGAAATTGACCCAAGACTCTTTAACTATTCGGATCGTAAACCCGTGAAACTGCCTGTAGAAAGCACGACGGAGGGGCGACAATACGGAAAGCGTCACCGGCCATCCATTTCACGATGGTTACCGTGTGCCAGTGCATTTTCGACGTTCGTGCGGAATCGTAAAACGGCAATATTCTGTCCTGATCGTCGTCTTGCCACGACGATAGAACGGAGTCGATCGAGTTTTCCCGTGGTTACTCGGAAAAGTACGTCCCTTCTGTGTGTATTCGTTAACTATCATCTCGTACACGGGAGATATATTCGTTTAACGAAAGTCTAACGAAATAGGAGTAAAGTTCGCAAACTGGCCGGCAAGCCGAACGTGTACATGTTCTCTATCGGGTTCTCGTGCGATGGTGATCGTAGCAGTGGTGGGTGAAAGAAAACAAAAAACAGCAGAAAAACAACAACAAAAAAAAGACCTGGCTTCTATCTCTCACATTTCTCGCGGAGAAAATCATCCCGGTATAAAAGCGTGACGATATTAAAGCCGTGAAAAGAAAAATCAATCTCGCCGTTCCATCTTCGGCCAGACGTTTTTTTTCCTTCGTTCCCCCGTAAAATTTGCGGCGACACATAAAATGCACTCTCACCGCGGCGCATTCCCCGATCCTCGCGTATCCTCGTACATACCACTTACCCCGCCTCGGAAAACCATTTCGACACGCAGTCTTTGCACGTGACACCGGCGTGCCGCTTTCCACCAGACGTACATACATACCCCCGGTCCCGATAACATATCGCGTTGCCGCGAGAATGGGAAAATGATTACGCGCGATCACCGGTTCTCGCCTCCCGGCAAACTTATTTTCATTTCTAAAGACCGTCGCTTTCGCTCGACCGTCTGCCTCGGACAATCGGTTTTATTTCCCATTCGTGCGAGAAACTCAACGGGTTCTGATTTTAATATTACAACGCGAGGAAAGTTTCAGCAGTGATTAGAACAATTCAAAGGGATTCGCGTAACTATTCTAGAAGATCGAAACGAAGAAGGAAGAGGGATATATTGTTTGACGTACCTTTGGTTATTCATTAAACCTCGTTTACGATTTAAAGACGAAGGCTGAGGATGAGATGAGATAAATATATAACTTTTAAAGGGTGGATATAAAGGTAGAAGATGAGGAACGGTAACAAGATCGTTAAAGTGCTTAGGGACGTGCTACGCTACACTTTATCCATTTTCCCATATTCCATGCTTATCTAACGTTCTCCGAAAGCATTCGTCGAAGAGCTCCCGGGTCCCGACACTGGCGAACAGGGCCTCGTAAAATATTACAACCGTTGTCGGTCCCTCGTTTCCAGTATCTCGCCGTGCTTTTTCGAACCCTGCCTAGGGTATGCGACGGAATTCGAATGTTGATCGCGTCCCATCATCGTCGACTCGCATCGCAAAAAGTAAAGCGCACGGTACACCGAAATCGTAAATGACGTAACAAAAAAAGATTTTCAAAAGAAATAGAAAAGTTTCTTTCCCGATACATGTTCTCACAAACTCCAGCTCAACGAGCTGTGACTTTGCATGCGTTTAACCGATTCCGGGATTGTTAATCACGTTCTCCGATCGTTCTACGCGAACCTACCTGGATAATCGAACGGTCTACGCATCGCGTGATTTATCGATTCGCGAAAAGAGTCGCCGGTAGTTTATTAAACGCGGAAAAAAATGGAACGGCGCGACGTCACCCACCTATCGATGCGACGTCGTTCCGCGGCGAGAATTGGAGATAGAGAGGTAAAACGGTAACGATCGATCGCCGGTAGGGGAAAAACAATTACCAATTTAAGATCCAATTTTCTACCTGGAACCCCGGGGGGTCGAGCGAAACGAAAACTACCGTGCAAAGTATCCGACGTAGAGCGTACGAGTCACCGTACGTGACCTCGAAGAATCCGATTTGCGAGGATTTGTAGAAGCTGAGTGACTATACATTACCTAGCACTTTACGGATTTGTCCGTCGAACAAGGGGCGGGAGGGGGAGGGGGGCTACGGGGCTTGGAGGACGGGATCGTTGCATGTGGAAATTAATTCGTGCGACGCGACAAGATGCCACGCTTCACCGTAAGCCTCTATCGTAATCTCGAAATACCGATTAACAGCTACACGGTGTGTTGGTTACTTGTGTGTACGTGTATATATATATATATATAAATCTGTGTAGGTGGGTGTGTGTATTATCCATAACGAGATTCTGCATGCCTCGCAGAAACGTTGGTACCCGAAACGAGCCCGGGGAACGGTGATTAAAAGCATTGATTTAAAGTTCCACGACGAGTTTGGGAATGATCGACAACGGTGACGTTTATTTGACGTTGTTCCCGAGCGTAGTCTCGCGGACACGGAAATTAATGAAATTATTCCGGAACACGGGTCGATCGTTTAATCGGTGGGCTACCGGTAAACAGCTACAACGATTCCGGTTCGATCAAACTCGGGTCGAATTAATTGTTGAAAGGTCGTGCGGGTACCCTTATGGTACCCAGCCCTTCCGGCTATGCTTAGCCGCGCGATCCCAAATACGCTCGCTCGTGGAAAACAAGAACGAAACGTAATATGATAAAAAACAAAAAAAAAGAGTGAAGAAGAAAAAGGAATCGGTTCGTTGCGCTAGCAATTATTTAACGTTTTTTTTCTTTTTGTTTTTCGTTCGCGACTATTCGTGCAAGAGAGCGAACGCTGTAATTCTTATTTTCTGTAACTCGGTGTACCGGTCGAGAGAAAATAGGTTGAAATATGAAACGTCGAAAGGTCGAGGGGAATAAATGCAATTGCACCGGGGCATTTTTCCGGTGGATCGGCAGTCCCGGAAATATGACGGTTAATCAAAGTAATGGCCATTTTTCAAGTCACCACTTTAATGGCACGGTATATCGCATGTACGTAGGGTATGTAGGGGTATGTACATCGGCCCCGATTTTCGCGACACGGCCAGCCGGCCTCCGAAAATTGGAAATCGCACTCCGCTTGATTACTGGACTAATAATTGACGATCTATGTAGGAAACCAGCAGGGCGATCGAGCGCGAGGTTTAATTTGGTTTTCGTAATTTCGTTTTGTTTTCGCGGTTCGATTGCTTCGAGTCGCGATCAGGAAATGGACAACTCGCGCGACTAGGGAGGAGGAGGAGGAGGAGGAGAGAGAGGGGGAGAGAGAGAGAGAATACTACCATTACCCCGACGATATAGTACATCATTTCAATCGATCATTCAATACGCCGGATTCTCGAAAATTTTCCACGGTGTGGTACAACGTTATGTTAATTATCCGACCTGCACCGCCGCTGATTAGATTATCGGTCGTCCGTCTGATTGTACGAGGCTCGATGTTTGCGACTTGTTACGTATCCGCGATTAAATATTATATTTATCGGTGGATCGATCGGTGTCTGAATGAAACGCGTGGAAATGTAGCGAGCGTTGAAAATTTTCAAACCGTGTCGCGCGGATTTCAGGACGATCGAATCACGTGACCGCACGGGATCCTACATTATGAATAATTAATTTCTCATTCGCGTGTCGGTCGGTAGATGCGCGATTATAATTCCCCGCGTAACCTTTAGCCGGCGAATGTAGTTCGGAACAAGGTAGGAACAACGGAGAACAATAGAAACCCGGCAATATTTACCTTTTGTATTGAGAGATCGATTCGGCGCATTCGTGGCTATTATTTCATGGACATTAAATACGAATTAACAACGTGTTAACCGGTAATAGAGGGCACGGTGTACGGACGGGAAAGGGCGAAAGGGCGGAATCGGGCCCGTGGGCGATAGGTATACCGAATGCGTACTCGTGCGATTAATTGGTTCCACATAGCGGTGCGTGACTGTGTCCAACAAACAAACTTGCGTAACGCGCTAGGTTTCTCAATTACGGTGAAACCGAACCGATCGTATCGGAACGATCAGTTTCGACGGGAAGATTTTAAACTGTGTCTCCCCGTGGCGACGAAATATTTATCAAAACCACCGAGGACGTCGAGAAAGAAGAACCCTGTCGAAACGTTGTCCCGTGAAATCGTCGATAAAGTTAGTTGGCCGGTTTCTCGAACATTTTGCGAAAGGTGAGAAATTTATTTTACCTCCTTTCGTCGTTCGGTGCCCGCGAACGATACGAAACGGGGCCGCTGATTGTGGGAAACTTTTACTCGTCCGACCCGGCGAACTTTACGAGTCAGGATGTTTAATTTGAATTTCAATATCTCCTTGGAACAATTGCGAATCATCGTGGCCCCCGGCAAATCGCGATCCTTCCATCTTGCATAAACATTTGCTCCCCTCTGTTGACTCGAATCGCCAGGGCGGCTTTCCAGCGGGAACCATCGTAACCCGCGTATCGATTCATTTAAATTTCCCATGCGCCATCGCAACGGCCGATATTACATAATGTTTATCTTCTTCGAATCGGTTAATTAAACCGAAAATAATGCGCGTAATTAGCGAAAACTCCGATAGCGTGCGTAGCCCGTGGAGCCGCGCGTGTTCGCTCACCTACACGTACGTACATAACGTATGTATACCATATCATGTATGTACTTACGCACGTGCCATAAGATCCTGGTAATTGTTAGAGTGCAACGCCGTCGCCGGTGTTCTCCGAAAATAACAAAATTTTGTTTCTCGCCGCGGAGAAAAATAAATACAAACGGTGGAGCCGACATTAACTAAAACGTTACTCGTGCTGCCGCGGATCGCGGAGCGAAAGTGCGACGTGGACCGAATATTTAACGTTTCCTATGTACAAAGTTTCCTCTATTTCCGAGATGAATGCTAAGGCCGGTCTGCGGCAATTTCCTTTTTTTTTCTCCCCCACCTTAAACGATACGGTACATAGTTCCCTCGGGAATGCGAGGTCTTTCGAGACGCTGAAGTTGGAGAATAGCGAGGGAATTGGAGGGAGGGAGGTGGTTGTAGTAGATAGACGGATGGAGAACAGCCAGAATAAAGGAGGAATCCGACGCGAAATCTTTCAACCTCCTTTTGCACCCTTTTTTCGCCTTCGTTTTTACTCTTTCTTTCCAGCTCTCCTCTTCTTTTTTTTTATTCCACGCTGTATCACGCGGCCTCTTTCTTCTCGAGAGGTTTCACCCCCTTCTTTGCTTTCCTTCCACCTTCGTCTTTTTCCTTTTCTCTGGAGTTCTAGCCGTTCGTTTCTCCCTCCTCGTTTCTTTTCCTTCTCCAGCGGCGCGTGTCCCAGATTTCAGCTGTAACAATAAGTGGAGGATGCCGGCTCCCACGGTTTTACGGTGGCGCTATGGGGTTCGAGGTGCCAGGGGACTTTTGTTTCTGCATCAAGCAGATGCATTATTAGCCCGATTAAAGCCAAATCCGGCACGCGGGATAGACGGTACGGTTTAATGCGAGGTTAAATTCGCCGACCTTATAATTACACGTACAACGATGCGCCCGCTCTCTCGTTTGCCGACGGTTTTGTAACATTTATACGGAGGAATTTCCGCGATCCTTACGACGCGGGAGAATTCTACAGGGAACCCCCCATTTCTTTTTTTTTTCACCGAACACGACGTAACACTTAACGCGAAACGATCCACCGTACCCGCGTTGTTATTCCTCGACCTAATTTAAAGATACACACTTTTCCATCGTCAAGGAATCTCCCTGGAATCTACTAGCTCGAGATGAATTTAACGGGAAGTTCGTACGTGATATCGTGATTTCTTTCTTCGACCTACGTTCCAGTTCCACCAGTCCTTTGCGTTACGCGATGCAACTGCAGCAGGAAACCGTAAACCAATGCACTTCCCCGTAGTATAACAGCGGGGAACGTTTATCGACCGCCTATTATTTATTCTTCGAGATAGGATTCCAACTTATTTAGACATTTGCTTTTATTCGAACGATACATTCGCGGAAAGAATGGAGAAGAAGCATCCATTCATTTCTGTGAAAAACAAGCGGACGAGATTCTCATGCACTTTGCATCAAACTACTGAAAGAAACGATGTCGTTTAATTCCGACGATTCCGAGCGGGTGAAATCATTTGCGATTTTCATTTTTTCGCACGCCATTTTCGTAATCATTTAGATATCGACCGTCTGTCTTATTCGGTTACAAGTCACGCGGGCGAAATGTCCTCGATCGTTTTAAATCAGCGACGAATAATTTGTCATCCGTTTCGCGATCGTTTCAAGCGACAAGAAGTTTACAGTAAGTTCCGGCAATTATGATCGCAAAAAACGGTAGGAAGCAGAAGATGGGAGGGGGAGGGAGGCGAGGCAAACCAGACATTTATCTCGGTAGATAAATTATGTCAGCTCCAATCCTCGGGTTCATTAATTACGTAATTACAGCGGAGATCTAATTGTTGCTAATTGCCGCGAAATTTATGGATATTCCCAGGTGGTCCTTATACGATCCCTTTATCCCTTTCTATGGCCAGTCGTATATTCCGTAAAGCAGCGTCCAAGTACCGTATCATATTTTCGTCCGCGGGGGAAAAAAAGAAGAAATTCCAAATACCCGGCGAATATCCGCGTTTCGGTAGACGGTGGAATTCTACGTTCTATCGGCGAGCAATCGGATAGCGAAAAAGGCTGGGTGAACAAAAAAAAAACACATAGAAAGTGGGAAGGAAGAAGGCATCAAACCGGCAGGCCGTAATCTACGGGAAGGGATGGAAAAATCTCCGAGCTCGGAATGGATCCAGTGCGTGGAATAGACGTGAAAATAATTTTCAAGTTCTTCCGGTAGAAATCTAGCAGATGGCGAGAACATTCCTTTACTCTTTGCCCGTTTACTCGATCGACTATTCGTTTTTCTTTTTTTTTTCATTTCGTTTTATTTTTCTTCCGCCCTCGCTCTTCCCGATAGCGATCTCCTTTCGCGGATATATATGTATGTATACATATACGTATACACGTGGTGCCGCAGATCCGTCGGTGGTAGCGCACGTGTGTGCGGATTTACGTACACAGACACGGCGATAGCATTGATGGAAACGGATTTCGCTCACGTCCTTAAATCGCCGAGTTCTCCGTTGAATTTCAAGTATCAGGGCGCATGCATTTAAGATAAAGAATCGAGGGGGTATCAAGGGTTGAATATGGCCGATGGTATCTGGCTTTATGACACGATCCCGGTGCAATTAGCTCGTCGCTGCGTTAATACCGGGATAGCTGGGTGTAATTCGTGTTCCCTGCACGTCGGCGTTACCCCCGGAATCGTACGTACGTCGTTTCGACGTCCATTCGCTTTATACTTCGTCGATTAAGTCGCTGGCTAAACGACCCTGTATAAATATCTTCCTTGAAAGCTGGCCGGCTATGCGCGGTGAAGCAGTTCCCACCGGGTGTAAATTATCAATTTGCATACCGAACGTTTCTCAAGAATTTTCGCCGGCGTGAAAATTTCAAAGTCCCAGAAATTTCCTTCTAAATTTGTAATACTATTTGCGGGCGAGGGGAGTCTGCCCGGCGAAGTTGGCCGGCTCTTCAACGTTCATGAATACGTCGGTTACCGTTAAAATTTCCGCTCGCATCAGCCCTCGAGGCGTTACGGCGTAGGAAAAAAAAACACGAAAAAAAATAAACAGGCGGAGAAAACCGGGGGTGAAGAAAAGGGAGAAAGTTTGACGCACGCGTGGTTATCGGGACGCGGACTTCTGATTATATCTATGCATACTTAATGCCCGTTCATAATGCAGGGCAGCGCGTTGGCTGGCTCGTTAAAGCGACGACAGGCCGCGTAAATTGACGCGGTCCGGTCTGTATTTTACGATGCATAAGGCCCGGCTAGCGGAAACGTCGGCCAGCAGTTTCGTTGGTTTAATACTATTCATACCATTGCGCCGATAGTGCGACGGCGTTGTTGCGTGCCCGATGGCCGGCGGAACTTTATTAACGATAAAACTACGCGAGACCCGGGATACGTTGCCCGTTAACTACCGTAATACCCCTCTCGCCCCCACCCGCGAACGTTAAAATTTCACCGACCGGCCAAAGGAATTTCCTGCCGATAAAAACGAAGCTTTTCGCGCTTTCGCGCTTTTGCTTTCGCGTTAACGCGTTTGCTTTCGCTTTTACGCTTTGCCGGGCAACGTTCTATCCACCGAATTTCGTCGTTTTGCATCTTTTAGACGGTTACGCGTATTTCTTTGTGTTCGTTTCTTTCATCTGCTTACATCATCTTTCTACAATTTTCAGACAATTAGACCGCAACGCTCTTGCCGCCGCACGAAAGAAAATTACGAATTTTCGTCGTCTCTTGGGTTCCTTGGATTTTTAGATTCCTCCCTCTCTCTCTCCCCCGCTCGTTTTTTTCGCACTGGACGTAAAAAGCGTCCCACGTTCCCATTAAAATGTTTTTATAACGCGATTTCGCGGCATACGCCATCCGCGACATAATTTTTACGTTACGTTGGAAACGCTTCGAAGAATTTTCGAAATAACGCCCGGAACCGCCACCGTTCGGCCGGCATTATGTTTTTCTTTTTCGGGCATTAAACGCGGCATGCACTTCTTTTCCCGCGCGGAGCGCACTTTTTTTCTCGTTGTCGATAATCGACGCGATCCCGGTGAATTCCGATCCGACATACTGAATTCTTTTGCCAGGACGAATCGCGTCCTCCGCCTATTGTTCTCATCCCCCGTTCCAAACGCCGTACATCGTTCTAAACATTTCTCGATAAATATTTTCCAGCTAATTACCAATCGAACGTCGAACGGATATAAACGGATCGGGGTAACGAGTTAACGACGATTAATATTTACGAGGAAATTTCGGTTTTCCGATTCGTCCCATAAATATTCGCCCGCACTTTTCACAGAGATTTGCATCCGCGGACCCGTTCGATTCGCGCCGGTGTGAACGTAGCCGCACGGTTGAACACCTGTTGGTACCGCGAGTTCCAGATGCGAGGAATATCAATTAGTGGGTTAAGGATGATCACGGGTTATGAATATTTCAGTGGTTATTCTCGGAACGTCGTACGGTTGGTACAGTGTCCCCGCGTAAACCTTGGATCTTCCTATAAATTTGCAAATAGCTTTCCCGTCGTTGCATCTCAATTCGTTCCTTCCGCTCTTTCTATTTCGCGAACGTATGTACACACAGTGAAGAGGGGAGGGAGAGGGGGGAGAGGGTGCGGCGGGCGTCCCCATTAATTCACCGGCGTCGATATCGATCGCGTCGTCTGAAATATTAACGCGAGCGCGTTCTTGACGCGCGAGGAATCATTATTTAAAGAGAGCCGCGGAACAACGCGGCAAGAAAGTTTCCAGATGCCAAGAATATTCGCCGTGTGGCAAACCCCACGGCCGAAAAAAGCATGCTGTTCTTTAAATGATGAGCAAGCTATCGCTTAAACCGTCGGTATTCGCGAGAACGGTGAACCAGCACGCTGGCTGAAGCTCGCCGCGAAAGGGAAAAGTTATCGCTGGCAAGCACGGGCAAAGAGATTCGAGAAGAAAGAGGAAAGCGAATCGTGAGACAGGCTGGGGAAGAAGGCAACGGAATACGGAAAACGCCTCGTTTACGTGTCGGCGTCACGAGTCGACGTGCACATCCGCGTCCGTATCCGCGGTGTTCCGTCGGTAAGAAGCCTGGAAGCCGGAAAACCGCGTTTCCCAACACCCCCTTTTCCACCTGACGTGCATTAGGCTCGTTACACAGGAGAATTAGAAACTTTGGACCACCCGATAATCGAGGAATTTTCATCACACGGACGAACGTAATCGAGGAAAGTGAAAACGCGGATTTATTTTCGAACACCGTTTCGAACAGCGTTTCGCAGGATTGAAATATCGCACTTTCTCTCCGGGTTTTCCTGGGGCATTTTATTCGCCACGTGTGAGACGAGCTTTAACCCTCTGCGGCCCCTTTTTGGCCGGATTTCTTCTTCTTTTTTTTTTGACGTTCGTGGCCGAGAAGAAAGAGAAATGCATCGCGGCAGGCCGAAAAATAAGAGCATCGTACTCCGGAGAGCCGTGCATCTGTTTCCCACTTTGCATAATATTCCCCGAGGGGTCTAAGAAACGTTTTCCTTCTTACCTCCTCCCGGCCTGCTCGTAAAACCGTCCGTCTTTATTTCATCCCTTTAACGCCCCCGCCACCGGCGTCCCCCGATCGTTGATTTCGAAAGTGTATTCGATCGGGGACCCGTCCGGATATATCGGCGACCCGGAGAAAATTGTTTCCCCACCGTGATTCCGCGCGGGAATGCCCGAAGAAGATATAATTAAAATGTTTCTCGCCGGTGGATAAAGTATCTCCGATGAATAGATTGAATTTCCATCGGACGCGAAATTATAGTATAAATGGTTTTGATACAAATGAGATTCTCGGGAGGGCGAGATTTATTCTCGATAAATACGCTGCTCGTCGGTGGTAATAACCGCGATGTAACGAAACTCTTTCCACCGTTCCCCCCTCCCTTTCCCCACCTTCTCTCTCTCTCTCTTTTCTTTGATTTCTGTCGGAACAACGCGGGTTATCTTTCAGCGTGAATTTCGGACCGGTCGAATTCAAACTGAGATTACGCCGATTTCACGGTTTAACGAGTGAAATACTACTCGACTGTTTGAAATCTGGATTAAAAAGTTGAAGCTTTTATTTGATTAAAGAAGGAGCGAAAATAGAGGGGGAAAAAAAAGGAACCCAGGACGAATGGGAATGAAGATTACCGATTAGAAGGATGAGGCTTATGAAACGCAAACAAAAATATTTGAATCCGAAAGTCGGGGGCGGGAGGGGGGGGAGGGAGGGGGATGGAAAAGGTTCCGTTAAGCCGATCGATGCGTATTTCACGAGCTAGGCAGAAAAAAAACTATCTGCATGACACCGAGAGCACTTTAGAGGCTGATCCGAGTTGAATACGTCAGCGGCGCATAAGCGCGTATCAGAGCACACATGGACCTATCGTACGTGTCCATGTATACTCGTCGGTGGGCGTATCTCGGTTCACTTGTCCTTTCATCCTTTTCCCTCCCCTCCCCCTCTCGGTAGCCCCGAGTTCCGCGTCCTGTCCGTGTCCTGTCCGTTTCCATGCGACGTTTACCGCTTTTATAAAGCCACATCATTTTCTCACGGAAATGATTGCGGTGGAGGCTCGCGCCACGAGGTCAACAGGATTTGCAACATTAACAGGAACGAGCGGCGCAACGTGTCACCGCCGAACGGGTTCGTTCCGATTCCATGCCAGTTGACTCTGATATTTTGATCCTGAGTAGAACCCGACCGTTTCCGCCAACTCGTCCCGGAAGGATCCACGGATGAAACAAAGAGAGCGTAGCTTAAATCGTTAGAAAAAAAGACGTCCGGTAAAGCTGGACGATTTCTTAACGGACGTTCTTGGTAAATCGTTGGTAATTTGCCACGCGGAAGATGCTCGACGTTCGTACGGATTGTATCGCGCTAGCTGAAAGCGAGCGAGGAAAAATGCATAAATGCATACATTGAATCGTAACGACGGTAATTTACGCGGTAGAAACGGGTGGGGCATTAAACGGCGGGGGAGGAGAAACGCTCGGCGTGGTCTCGATGGGACGGTACATTTAAATTGAATTATAAATAGTATATTCGTCCGAGGTTTTCCAGTTCGAATAGCTGGTAGGCTGGAAAATGACCTGTTTACGAGTCGCCGGTGTATTAAAACTGAAATTCCACGGGCACGGTTTCCGGTACGAGACTAGCGACATCCGAGACACTTTGATTCCATCGTGAATTTCCGCGGACGATTTTATACAGGTTATGAACAGTGCGCGCAGGAAAATCATAGAAATTCAGATTAAATCCGTTCCGTTGGTACTTGAAATTCGTTCTCCCCCGTCTCCCGAATTTCCCCGAGTTTCATCGTATTTTTCCCGTGCGAATTGTAGTACGCTCGACTTGATACCCCCGAGCCACGTCTACGGATTCGCGAACCGTAAATATATTTCGCGAGTCTCTTCGGGGATGACCGAGAAATAATGCCGTTACCATTTCGGAAACATCGCGACGCTGTTCCGGATGTCCGAACGCGGAATTACCACCGCGCGGTAATTTCGCGACGAACCCGGTGACGAAAGTTTTCGTACCTGTCGGCGATGCCGTTGACTGTTTCACTTAAAAATTCCGAACGAGTACGATACGAGTTATCGTTTCACATTCTCGCGCGGTTCGAAGTTGTCTAAACAATACTCGCGAAATATCGACGCGCGGAGATTCCGAAGTTGAAATAATTTCGTGGAAAAATCAAAGGACTCGAGAATGTAAAGGACGGTCGAGTACCGTTCCATGACAAAAGGAAATTCCGTCTAGCGCGTCTCATGAATATTTCATACTCGACCGTACCTAAGAAAATACAGTCAGGCTTGTTTGTTTAGACTTTTGTCGCGTTCATCGATGTAATTTTATTTCTGATTCGTCTCGTTTGACAAACTTCGTTCTAACGGCAGATTCACGGTGCCAAACTAAAGAGCGAATCGGGAAACATGATTTCACCTGAAACGGGAAATTTTACATGTACCCTTTCCACTTCTCCTTACCTATTCTTTCTATCGTGTCGAGCGTACTATAGATTCGACTCCGTAAAACATTCAGCGTGGACGATTCTCTATTAATCGATCGTCCTTCGTTGCGATTAATCGAACCCGATACTTTGCGCGCGTACGGTAAGTAATTTCTTGGCTAACCTAGGTAGGGCGAAGCCTATGGGCAGCCTTTAGGCGAACCTCGTTGGATCGCGCACAACTTTCGGGACACTTAGTACGAACTATGGGAAAGCCCTTGGCAAGAGCAAACTTCAATTGGATAGCTTCCACGACTAAACGACGCTATCGATAGTCTCCCGATAACGGAGATCACCCCGGTTGACGCTCCGAGGGCGGCAGGTGTCGTTCGGAACCAATCACGATCCTGTATTTTGCTTACCCGAAATCCATACCGATGTCCATCGTTCGCCTAACGCGAACCTTACGGGAGTCCCCAGGGTGTTCTCGTCGAAAACTTTCCCCCCGGACGGACGGCTAGAGCTACGGTTCCTCATTTCCGGCGAGTTGCTGCCCGAAAAAGGGGGCACGTTGTTTACGCGAAACTCGGGACAGGAAATAGCAGAGTGCGCGAAGAAAAAGTGTATTATACAGGGCGATATACAGAGGCGTTTTGCGGCACACGAGCGGAATCTGCCAGCGCGGTCTGATACGCAAATCTACCATTAATTAAATTGCATTTTGCCCGCGGAATCTCGCTGCGGTGCCGGCGACGCGTGACTAGAATACTACCAACTTTCCGATGGCAAACAATTAGTCTCATCGACCGTCCTGCGTATATTTAACCTTAGACGAAAATTTGTCCCGCGTTACGTTCATCATTCATAAGTATTCGATTACCCGAATCGATCGTACGCCTGTATTCCGGCAGTATTTTGATCGGCATTCGCTCAATTTTTGAGATAGCGGTCTGAAACTTGTACCATTGTTTTAGTTAGGAAATTCTACGCCAGATCAATATATAATAGTTGTACTTTTCGAAAATTTAATTTTTCGCAAAAATCTGAAGGGGGTAGGTCAGGATTTTTTGCGATTTTCGTAAATCGTTCGGCATTTCCACAATTTTTGAGATATCATAATGATTCTTTCACTGGCTTATTCGGCTTCGGATTCCGCGTCCAAAACGCCCCGGATCATTTTAATAGCTCAAAAATTACGGAAATGGCGAGTGATTTACGAAAATCGCAAAAAATCCTGACCTACCCCCTTCAGATTTTGGCGAAAAATGAAATTTTCGAAAAGTACAACTATTATACATTGATCTGCCGTAGAATTTCCTAACTAAAACAATGGTACAAGTTTCAGATCGCTATCTTTAAAATTGACCGAATGCCGATCAAAAAACTGGTTGAAAATGACGATTTTTCGCGATTTTCGTAATTCATTCGTCATTTCCACAAATTTTTAGATATCGATCTGAATCTTTCACGGTCTTATTCGGCTTCGGATTTCGCGTCCAAAACGTCTCGGATCATTTGAATAGCTCAAAAATTACGGAAATGACGAATGAATTACGAAAATCGCCAAAATTCATAAATCTGAAGCAGTTTTTCGTTCGGCATTCGCTCAATTTTTGAGATAGCGATCTGAAACTTGTACCATTGTTTTAGTTAGGAAATTCTACGCCAGATCAACATATAATAGTTGTACTTTTCGAAAATTTTATTTTTCGCAAAAATCTGAAGGGGGTAGGTCAGGATTTTTTGCGATTTTCGTAAATGACTCGCCATTTCCACAATTTTTGAGCTATTAAAATGATCCAGGAAGTTTTGGAAGCGGAATCCGAAGCCAAATAAGCCAGTGAAAGAATCATTTTGATATCTCAAAAATTGTGGAAATGCCGAACGAATTACGAAAATCGCAAAAAATCCTGACCTACCCCCTTCAGATTTTTGCGAAAAATAAAATTTTCGAAAAGTACAACTATTATATGTTGATCTGCCGTAGAATTTCCTAACTAAAACAATGGTACAAGTTTCAGATCGCTATCTTTAAAATTGACCGAATGCCGATCAAAAAACTGGTTGAAAATGACGATTTTTCGCGATTTTCGTAATTCATTCGTCATTTCCACAAATTTTTAGATATCGACCTGAATCTTTCACGGTCTTATTCGGTTTCGGATTTCGCGTCCAAAACGTCTCGGATCATTTGAATAGCTCAAAAATTACGGAAATGACGAATGAATTACGAAAATCGCCAAAATTCATAAATCTGAAGCAGTTTTTCGTTCGGCATTCGCTCAATTTTTGAGATAGCGATCTGAAACTGGTACCATTGTTTTAGTTGGGAAATTCTACGCCAGATCAACCTATAATAGTTGTACTTTTCGAAAATTTAATTTTTCGCAAAAATCTGAAGGGGGTAGGTCAGGATTTTTTGCGATTTTCGTAAATCACTCGGCATTTCCGCAATTTTTTAGATATCGTAATGATTCTTTCACTGGCTTATTCGGCTTCGGATTCCGCGTCCAAAACGCCCCGGATCATTTTAATAGCTCAAAAATTACGGAAATGGCGAGTGATTTACGAAAATCGCAAAAAATCCTGACCTACCCCCTTCAGATTTTTGCGAAAAATTAAATTTTCGAAAAGTACAACTATTATATATTGATCTGGCGTAGAATTTCCTAACTAAAACAATGGTACAAGTTTCAGATCGCTATCTCAAAAATTGAGCGAATGCCGAACGAAAAACTGCATCAATTTGACGATATTTCGCGATTTTCGTAATTCCTTCGTCATTTCCGTAATTTTTTAGATATCGATCTGAATCTTTCACTCTCTTAATCGGCTTGGAATTTCGCATACAAAACGTCCCGGATCGTTTTAATATCTCAAAATCTTACGTAGAATTCCAGGCCAGAATCACGTTCCGCTACTTGCCGGCGGGTATTTAGACCGCGAGTGTCTTGTTTTAACACTCGGCATCGTAATACCACGTGAACGCGAGAGATTCGGAATTAAAGGGCCGTGTGTGTGTGTTTTTTATCGTCGGTGTGTTTCCGATGGTTCGCCGTGATCGAACGATCGGGGAACGTAGATCACACGGCCAGGAACACGAGGCAGCGGGGCGAGGGAAATCACGGGACAGGATGACGGTGGATAGGTAAGTGGAAAACGAGGGGGAAAGAAAATGGAGGGACACGTAATGGGCGGGATAAAAACGGGAAGGACAAGGGGTGGAACGAGACGGAATGAACAAGGCTAGTAGGGAAGGGGCGAGGTGAGGGAGATGTGGTTTGTTCGTAAAACAAACTGTCGCTGCGCGAAGTGGATGCTTTTAGCCCGGTGCAATGCAACGCGGCGTAAAGCACCAGGATTGGATTTCTTGTGATCTGTCCGTTTCCGTTCTGTTGAACGGTGACAAAAGTGGAATTTAAAACCGGTGAATTTCGGACCCATCCGAACAACCCCAAACCCACACCCCCCTATCGCGAATCTGATCCCGTTTCGAAATCGTCGGACGAGGTACGAAACATTTATGTATATGTATACAGGGTGTAACATATCATCGGGGACCCTTTTTGAGGATCGATAGTACGCACCAAAAGGTGAAAAACGGACCAAGGAAATTAGGTCCGAAAATCACCCCCTATCGAGATACAACCCCATTTGTAAAAAATTTTTTAAAAATCATATCTCCGAAATGGTAAGTCGGAGAGGAGCGGTTTTAATTGCAAAATAAGCGGAAAAGATCAAAGTTTACTAAAAAAAATATAACTGCTTCGATTATTACCGTTACGTAGCATTTTTATTTGTTTATAAAAAAAAACTTTGAATATTTCTATGATAGCGGTTGATTAACAACTTGAGAAAAATAAGGGCAATGCGTGAAGACTCCCTTTTCGAAGACAGCCTAAAAAATGTTCAACATTATTGTACGGTTTTGGCGTAAAAAATTGTTAAACACCGTTAAGTCGCCGGACTACCGACCGACCTAATGCTACTGACGACAGCTGATCCACATCTATCATATGTTTTCGAGCCGCCGTGCGACACACACTAATGTACAATACAATGTATAATAACATGCGTGAGAGATTTTTCAGTGTAGTCACTTGGGCAATCGATAATCTTTCACGCATACTGTTATAATAGATGTGGATCAGCTGTCGTCAGTAGCATTAGGTTCGTCGGTAGCACGGCAATGTAACGGTATTTAACAATTTTTAACGCCGAAACCGTGCAATAATGTTAAACTTTTTTTAGGCTGTCTTCGACAGGGGAGTCTTGACGCATTATCCTTATTTTTCTCAAGTTGTTAATCAACCGCTATCATAGAAAAATTCAAAGTTTTTTTTTACAAACAAATAAAAATGCTACGTAACGGTAATAATCGAAGCAGTTATATTTTTTTTAATAAACTTTGATCTTTTCCGCTTATTTTGCAATTAAAACCGCTCCTCTCCGACTTACCATTTTGGAGATATAATTTTTTTTTAAATTTTTACAAATGGGGTTGTATCTCGATAGGGGGTGATTTTCGGACCTAACTTCCTTGGTCCGTTTTTCACCTTTTGGTGCGTACTATCGATCCTCAAAAAGGGTCCCCGATGATATGTTACACCCTGTATACACACATATATGTATATATATGTATAGCACGAAATACGACGGTTCCCGGGGAACCGTTTCCATTAGGATGATCAGACTCTTCTCTGTATGGAGTTTGAGATTCGTCGATTCGACGTACCCTCGTCCGACCGGATTCATTTGCGTTCCGTTTCGCTTTCCGCGAGAACACGAAAATGAATTCGAAAACAGCTACCGGACCGATTCGCCGCTTCCCCGTGGTCTCGGTTAATTTCTCGAAAAAGAATAAAAAAAAAAGGATCGAAAATAAAATGGAACAAAAAAAAAGTTTGAATTACGGCCGGCCGCGTATATACGATCGCAGAATTCGCGAGGCGACGGAAGTAGAATTTGAAATCAGTCTATTTCGACTCGTCCGTCCCGAGAGTATCGGGTCACACGAGCTGGCAAAGTTGAAAACCGTGTTCCCGGGTCGGTATAACTAGTTTCCTTTTCGGAGATTGGATCGCTTCTGACTCCTTCCACCGCCTCCCTCATAATTTCCCGCGCTGGCCAAGTGATACGTAACGCTTTTCTATTCCGAGGGAAAAAAAAACGAAATCGACCAAATTGCTAACCGTGCGCGAACCAATTTTATACGCTATAGTATTCTTTAAATCTCCCGCGCGAAACGGAGATCGACAGAGAATATCCGTCTACTTCGAAAGCTCAGCTATTATACTTTTTTGTCTGAACTCGCATTCCGTGAGTCGCGTAATCCAGCGAGCTACGAGAAACGAAGGAGAGCTGTTAATTTCCCGGAGAACATTGGAAACGGCCGAAGAACATCGTTCTGGATCACCGGTGAAAATTTTATTACGGCACGAGCGGCGTTCACTACCACCGCGGTACACTCGTAACTCAAAGCCGAAATAACCCACGTCCCGTTGGCAGTTTTTAATGCGCCATAAAGGGGAGCCTTATCTAAAAGTTTTCCCTTTTCACGAGCGCGTTTCGTCGTCCTCGCGGACCGCCATAACGGCAATAACAATCGTGTAAAGGGTTATACGGTCTATTATACGTCCGATCGGGAATTCATTGTTGCCCCGCTGTATCGGGCCAATGTGAAACGTGCTTAACCTTTTCCGGGTACCGGTGTGATATATTTTAACGCGCGACTCCGCGCTTACCGTTTCTCGTTTCCTTTAACGATTCGCTCATACACAGGGAATTTTAATCGCGATGCTAGCCAGCCGCCCTCGCTTTCCCGTAAACTCTTATCTACGCTGTTTGTCTAGCGTTTAAAAACAAACAAGAAGAAACGGGAACCGGGCCGACTGTATCTGGCGAACTGGACGTAATATTAAAAATTGTGCAAATTATCGGGATCCCTTATACTTTTGTCGAGGGATTTTTTCAAAATTAATAAACGTTCGCTCGTGTTTTACCACCCGTGCTGAACGAACATGTGTGTGTGTGTGTGTGTATGTATGTGTGTGTGTTGAAAAAAGAATCGGAGGTTGAACGGTTTTAATGGAAACATATTTTACAGTTTAATCAATTTTATATTACGCGTATTGTCACGGATTTTTAAGTGACTTTGTGTGTATTTTTTTTTTCCTTTTTTTTGGTTGATAGCATGGCGTAAAGTTTTTCAATTACATTCATACCTTCAATTGGAACAAATTTAATTATCAAGCGTATTACCTTTGGCGGAAAATGGGGTATGAAAAATCACCGTACCAATCACAGCGTGTACCTACAAAACGGCTGTATTTTTATTAAGCAACAAATGTTCCCGAGTGATTGAAATAAAAACGACAGGGCACCGTTGATTTTCCGCCAGACTTTTAAACTGATTTCCCTCAGACCGTAGAAATCAAAGACGTACAAATGAAATTTTCTACGTGAATTTTTAACCGTGCCACCGCTGAAAAACTAAATTACCATCGTTCGATTCCACGTAACGGGAAGTATTGAGAAACGTAAAAATAAGTTCAATAAAAGTGTCGTAAAAATTTCGGAAAAGTTTGTAACGCACGAACTGCGGAGGGTGGTCACCTTGGGTGACGATATTGGAAAAACACAATCGACTCTTCGGTGACGCGTCACGGACCTTCGCTCAGGTATACGGAATAAAGGTGAGAGGGAGGGCGAAGGGTACGAGTGAGACAGAATGATTACACAGACGAGTGCGTTGTGTACTTGGAGGTCAGTGTCGTATCGAGTGTCGAATAGAGCATATCACGAGTACCTAGAGCAAAAGAACCGCTTAGTATCGTGTTCCAGGAGTGATATAGCAAGTGTTTCAACTACTCTGCGTGTCTAGTGTTCAAATATATTCATCGAATACCATTCACAAGATTCGAATAAGCCGTAAAGTGTCTCGATTAGGTAAGAATTAAGAAAACGAATATTCTAGTTGGTTTTAAAAACTTGTTCAACTCGTGTAATAATCATCGGAAGGACGGCTGCGATTCCGGAAGTGTCTGTTAGCAGTCCAAAGATCGTATACGCGAAACGAGAATCGATCGGGCTTTGAATTAATGAATATCATCCGCGATATCTAACCAATTTCACGGCTCCAAGCTTGGACAGGTAGAAACCGCGATTCGGTGAAACTCAAACGTCCAGAAATTTCAGCGTACGGCGATCCGATTGTAAATTTCCGTGAACCGAAAGCGTAATATTATTCGCCTGTCAAATTGGCCGTGAAGTTGGCCAGCTTTTTAACATCTATGGATACGTAGCTTTACGAGCAATAAAATTGGTCGGGCAGCGCGTGCGAAACTCGATTTCGGCTACGTTGGCGGTTCCCTTCGACGGAATCGATAGCCGGAGATTTCGAATATCTTTCCGAACGAAAAAATTCCGTGAATTCGGTTACGCCGTAATTAAGGCCGACTTGTGAAATTTCATCGATGAGAGTCCGTGAGAGAGAGAGAGAGAGAGCGAGTGACATGGAGAGGGGAAGGGAGAGAAAGGAAGAGGAATTAAAGAGGCCGAGAAAAGTTCTTTCAGGTTGAAACGATCGCGTGTCGGTTTTGGCTTGAAAATAACTGTCCAACCACTGATGAAAAGCGTGAATTGGGTTGTAAAAGAAATTTCCTTCGTGGCAGAGGTTTTTTTTTCGCAGAATTTTCACGCGAATTTCCGTTCTCCTCGTGAACGGCGGGTGAAAATTTCTTGGGTGAAATTACGTCGTCTTCCGCGAGAACGGAAGACCGTGCGAAACGTACCGTCTGCGGGGACAATATTTCGCCATTCGTTCTGAACTTCTCGGAGGGTGAAGGGGGAGGAGGAGGTGGAGGGTTTAGTTTCCTCGTAATTGTCTTTAAAGTTGAATGAATTTAATTAAAGAAAGAGAGGTGGTTCGTACTCGTGTAAATACCACGTATTTAACGCTTTATAGCACGACATTGAACAACTTTTACCCGTCGAGTTCTCGCCGCTAATTATTCTCGAGTGTTCAAGTATTCAATTGAAAATAAACGTGTTTCTCGAATTATCAATTGAAGAATCAACGCCGCGCGGACCCACCACCCCCTCCTCCTCACACCCGTTAAGTTCAGAATTGTAATTGTAATTCTCGAGGGATGGATAGAAGCCAACGACGACGATAAACAGTTTCTATTTAACCCCCGTATACGTGTATATGTACGGGTTGGTCATCGGTCCATGGTCCTTGGAGTCGCATTAATTCCATTAAAACTTCGGCGCGGTCGTTTGAAATTATTGATGATAGTTCCCGTCCGTTTTACGGCTTACGGCCGCACGCACACCTTAACCGCTCGCATCTTCGGAAGGAAAACTTGACTCGTAACGTCGCAATCACCCTGATAAGCCGAATACTACCGGTCGTTCGTAATACTGATAAAATCTAGGAACAATCGACGTGCACCGCGAGAGAAGTTTACGTTCGATCGAAATCGTTTGATTTTACGAAGGATTCACCCTCTCCCTCCCCCGCAGTTTCAACCCGCGATTATTCGACGGATACTCGATCGCAGGTAATGGACGTGTCTCGTTAATAATCCATGCTTGACGTGACGCGGAATTTCATGGGAAACAACGTAGAACTTTAATTAACTCGATGACAATTATGAAATCTAATTAGAAATGCAAATAATGTGGACGATTAAGTGCATCGGACCCGAGTACTCGAACGTCCGACTGGTTCCCGGAGGAACGTGAAGAGCTCGGTAATTGTGACGATGGATCGTTGAATTTTTTTTTTGCTTGCGCTTAAGATTGCATAATATTCCGCGATTAAATATTGGGAAATATACTTCCGGCGTAAAAAGTCGATGGCTCGAAAACGGCTCGGCGACACGGCGGGGGAGGGAAAAAGATAGTTGGAATTACAACTAATACCGCGAGGTAATTCGTTCGATGACCCAATTCCACTTTCCAGCCACTCAAGATTTACTGCGATTTAATCCACCTGTTGGCGGATTAAATAAATCAATCGCGCCCCGTCCCTGGCGTTTCTAACTTTTTGAATTTCGCTCGGCGAGAAAAATCGGATGGACGTTAAATCTCCAATCTGGCGTGCTCGTTTCTATCGTGGAAAGAAAGAAAAAAAAGAGAAAGAAATCGAAGCCTTTCCCGACTTCCGTTCCGGAATGGGAATTACTTTATTACAACACCTCCGATCTTTCTCCTCTTAATGTCTCGCTGGACTCGAAGCCGTGAAATCAGCGTGGAACGACCCCAAGACCCGCGAATCATAATTCCCATTCCCATTTAATTATTACACCGTTCTCCTCCACTCTTCCGTCGTATCGACGGGAGCAGCGGCGGCGGCGGCACGCCTCTCCGAAATTCTTCGGATTTCAAATTCAAATTGAAACTCACCCGGCTGAATCTCGGATTCGAATCGAAACTCTCCTCGCGAGGGTGGATTTCGGATTCGAATCGAAAGAGTATACCCAGCGTGAAATCGGTTGGCGTTGTTTTAATACGCGCGGATACGTGACCCCATAAAATACACGTATTTTCCGGGAAGACACGTAGTCGGCGTGAGGACCTAAAGGGAGAGCGGCGAGAGAACGGCAGAGAGAATACGTTAGCAGGCAAAGAGGTGAAGGCGACGAAGGCGACGTCGGCGACGGCTTACGTAATATCTCTGAGGGACCGTCGTCGTTGTCGTCCCCGACGGCGTGCTGCCGCGGGAATATTTCATGCTTGTTACGGAAAATAATTAGTGACGGCAAGCAGCCGAGCAACGTGTACAGCCGACCTACGTTCACCACCGTTACGAAACAAATTTGCTGGCCGTGCGAGCACGCCGCGCGGGAGCCCTGCGAAAGCGTCGAACGAACGACGTTATACGTCGCAACGTTTACGAGCCACGATGGCTAGCTTTCCGCCCACCTTAGCCTTCCGAATGGTTAACCATGGGCTACAGAGTATGTACGTCGTCGTATAGCCGCAGAGTTAAGCACCGCACGATTTGTCCGAGCTTCCGGAAACACCTGCGCCGATCTCCGGCCCCGGTAATTGATTAATCGATCGATTACCTGCCCGGACGAACTAACTCTCGCAGGAACGCTCGCGCTCTCTCAGTAAAAGTACATATCTCTTTCTTTCGTTTGTAGAACAAATACACCGGGTGCTCGACGAGCAATTTCAACGGGGTGGCGTAGAAATTTCCTAGTAAATTTGTCTACGACGGTGTAAGATGGGTTTGGAAAAGAGCAGCGAAACACCCCCGAAGCCGTAAACGTGTCGAAATTGCTCCGGCACCTTTATACCGCGACCCTTACGGAGATGGATCTTATCGCGAGATCTATAGATCGAACAGCGGCGGTACGTTTGCCTCGATTACGTTTATCGATCCACCACCCCTCCCCCGGTATCCATATTATTAGACGGGACTCGCCGTTACCTTCGTGAAATAACCTTGTTTCCCTCCCCGCGTTGGCTGCATAAAAAAAAGAAGAACGAACGCGATATCGCGAGCGAAATGTTTTTGCACGTAGCAAATTTTTATTTCCGCTTCGCAGCTTATCTTTTACGACGTTCGATCGTTGATCGAAAGTAGAAGATAAACCGCGTGGGTACGCTCGTCAACGGGGGACATCGTATTTCTATGTCGTTCGAGATGCAACGCGACAAAGTCACGTTTCGAACCATGCTTCCGTATTCGATCTATCGATTATCTCGCAATTAATCCTGGTAAATCGACCACTCCCGAAGAAAAATGGTGCGTCCAGTGATTCGTCGGTTTGACATTTTCAAGTTTCTCTCGTCGACCGGGGGCGAGCTTACTCTCTCCCCGGACTCTTGAAGCGTTGCGCGAAGTCGCACAATGCGGCACGTAATTACTGTACGTTAATTAATCCGTCGTCCTCTTTCGGCCTGTCGCGTCGGGGGTGATACACACCCTCTACACCCCTTCGTCCCGTTTTCCCATTCCCCCGTTTGTCGGTCGGTTGGTTGGTCGGTCGGCCGCGTTGCCGGCTCTTTTAATTCTTTAAGAGGAACTCCCGATGAAACGGAAACGAGTTACCCTCGCTTCCGTTTGCAGAAGATTTTCACGGTGAATTTGCGAATCTCGTCCCCCGGCCGTTCCGAAGCCAGACATTCGGCACGATTCAGCAGTCTCGTTCAATCCGGGATAGAAAGGAACTCGAAAGCACCCCCCGCACCTCGTCCCCGCGACGGCGTACAATCTCTTAGAAATGTTAATTTCATCTTTTCCTGTCCTATGCGAAAAATTCCACCTGGACCTTCGTTCCCTTCGGGGGAATTGAACGGTAACGAGCGCGACCGCGAGCCTCTCGAGAGAAATTTCAATTTCCAGGGTATACTTGCGATACTCGGCCAATTCCATTTCCATACGAAATCAACAATCAACGGCTCACGCCTCGACGGTGTGCCGGGTACGAGGGGAAAGGTGGAGGAAGGGAGGAGGGTGGAAGGGAGGCCGATAATTACGTCGATGGACTTTTGTCGTCGGAAAGAACCCTTTGTCGCGCTTATTCTGCGTCTCTTTTCTTTTTTCTTTTAATTTCACTTTCCTCGAGTGCGCTCGGGGATCCTCGTGGAAATGCCGCATGATGCCGCATCGCGTCGCGTCGACTTTGTGATCTTTCCATTAAAATTTCGATTATGACCGAAGACAGCCGGTGTATCGAAGCCTTACCGAGATTGCCGTGGTATCGACGCGACCAACGTCACGGGGAGACGTTAGTTCCCGTTGACATTTTGTCACACGATATAAATAACCCGCGGTGTATATTATGTATAAGTTACCCGGAGTTTGTCTCCGATTAAAACGAGGCTCGACGAGACGGGAAGGGGTTGGGGGAGAAGAAGAAAAAGAAACGCTCGAACATTTTGAATTTAACAGGTTTACGCGCGTGATACCGGCCGCCATGAGGGAACCAGACATCGCTGAAAATAACATGAATTTCCTGCGGTATATACGCGCGTCGTTTCCCATGACGATAACGATAATACCGTGGTTGCTGCACTACAAAGTATAACCTAATTATCTGTCCGACACGATGGTTCCCCGGTTCCACGCTACGCCCCTGAATACGCAATTGCATTCTACGTTGCCGGTCTGCTCGCATCTTCGTTGAACATTTGCCACCGTTCGCCTACCCTTCGGTCACCCGGCGAACGCTTGACATTTTTCTTACTTCACTCGAAAACCAAGTACACACATACATACACATATACATAGATACGTACGTACGTGCATAGCGGAAATGTTTAAAGGGACTTTTTCGCGGGGCAGGATGCCAGACACGGTCCTGTTGTTTGCGAGTAACTTGGAAAATGTACTCGTGGTACACGCTGATGGTATTTACGGTGCACGGGGGGTAGGGGAGAAATTTAAAAGGGGAAAAAGGATATACATGTATAATACATCCACATGTACTTATACGGGTGCGTAGATTTTTTGTCCAACTGAAAAGTTTGAATGAAGATGGAAAAAGAGTGAGAGGAGTGGGTGTCTCTTCGTCGATCGGCCTTTAATTCAACGTGACGAATCTGTAACACAATCAGCGGAAACATTAGCGACGCTAATTCGATTTTTCCCTGGGCGTAATTTGTCAACGCGCGCGGCCCCCACCCTTTGGCAACTAATTCATGAAAATAGAATATCTGTCGTGATCGGGTGAAGTGATTATCGCGACGTTGATGAAGTTTTCGTTAATCGAACGTTAGCGTTCGTGCAAAACGTCCCGGGATGGCAATGAATGCAAAGTAGGATTGATCGAGAAATCGCTGTCAAGGGTTTTAATATGTCACGATTCCACCGCCTGACGCGGAAAATTCTAAACGCGGCGTCGCTCTACCCGCGGTTTATTATATCATAATAAATTACTATGCACGACCCCCATTAATATAAATTGCGGCACGTGTTACAAGCTAATTGGGAATCAGATGTATGTATTTCCGTCTATCGTCATTCGCCAAAATGTTCTCCGGTGTATACCAAATACACGCACGAAGAACTTTACGGTATAATAATTAACCTACCGTTCGTGTGTACAAAATTGTATATTAAACCCTCGTAAACGGTAAATAATGTTTCTATATACTGTATCATGGATATATATGCCAGGTCTGAAGTGCGTAGGGCAATAAGCGTGATAACTGATTAATCGGCAATTACGATAAAGAGACGTAAACGCGTTTGGTTAGGTTACGGTTCGATAATAACTATTTGCAACGTTATATTTACATATCGCGATAGAATATTTTCAGAAAAATCTGTGGATACCGGGCAACCAATTCGAATCGCAATGATATTCGAGTTAACCAAAGATTTATATCCACCGGCGAATTTTCTTTCTCTCTCTTTTTCATTTCTTTCCATCTCCGGCTCATTACCGGAATTTCTCGGGATTCGTATTCCGTCGGAATAAAATCTCTATGCAACGAGTTGTACAATTTTTCACCGGCCCGCCGAAATTTATACTTATTTAAAAAGTTTCCCGCGTCCAAGAGGTTTCTCCGTTCCGCGCAATAAACAATCGGAATAGTCGTATTCCGTTGCATGTTTTCGTTGGCTGTCCCACTTACATCGCTGTTGCTTACGATCGTCTTTGGCCAAATGCGAAACTGCAGCAATCGCGTCTAGGCTATCTTCGGGTTCGTTCGGAAACATAACGAGTACGTGGTAAATTCGAAGGGACGCGGGGCAATGGGTTTGACGATGCGGATGAAAATTTCGATGCAAAAAGAATCAAAATACACGATATCTCGCGACGGATATTGATGATACGACGAAACCGCGAGCGCGAGACGAACGCTCGATTACCTCGCTAATTTCCGCAAGCACGCGATTCTTTTTATTTTCATGTCGACGGTAAAAAAAAAACGAATGGAACGTGAAACAAGCGGGGAACGTTTTTGCACGCTTTTTTCTTCACCCTGAAACACCTGTTATCGAACTTTGCACCCCGCGTGGCCCGCTGTAACGATGTACAACACCGCATCGGTGGTCAAAGGGTTTTTCCGAAAGCAAATATTTTCTGAACTCGCTGGTCCTTGAAATTTGTGGAAAAAAAAGGAACAAAATTGCACAATTTTCGTAGCTGGCGAACATCCGACGCGTATCACGGTGAAAAATATTCCGCAGTCGGTTCATGAATTAATACGACGTCGCCGGGGGGACAAAGATTGTTCGTAGGACATAAAGAAAACACGCTGAATTTTAGAGTAAAGTTTATTTGGCCGTTTAATCGCTAATAATACAACTCAGCCCGTTTCTTCGCTCGTGGCTGACAACCGTGGTTAACATTTTCCTACACTATTTACATAAGTAAGTAAGCGTTTCGGTTTTTATTTATTTTAGTTGCTATAGTAATTATTCTAACGCAGTCACACGTATTTCTCGCGAAAGTAACTGGATATATATATATGTATATACACATAGAGGCAACTTTTATCTTTACACCTATTCGCGCGACTGTAAAAATATCTGTACATTTCGCGATGCTGTGGTTACGCGTGTATAAGAAGTCGGTATAAACGTAATACTTGTGTGCGTGTATGTTCCCACGTACGTTAAAAATGACACGGAAAATCTTTGTAACGGGTAGCTTAGATTACCCGGTATAGCAGCATCGCTTTTCCTATGGCTTAACGAGTTATAACCTTACTAGCGGAAATTAGAGTATTTATCTACATAGGAAAAATATGGAAAACCCGTATGATACAGGACGTCGAATCGAGGATTGGAAAGAATCCGGAAGCAAATCGTCTCCAACCGTAGAAAATTAATTGTGCAGATCGACCTCCACTCTCTGCAAGAGATCCGGTTCTGAAAAGGGAAAAAAAAATCATTTTTTCAATAAAATCTCGTATTGTTCGACGACAGATTTCCACGGTGAAACGATTAAATATATCGGAAAGCACTTTACCATTCCGATTTTCTTCGAGGTACAGGCTCGCCCTTTGAGACCGTCTGTTATCACCGGAATATCTGATCCTTGGCTCTATCCTTTGAGCGGGAACGTAGGTGGGGGTGGTAAAATCATCCAAAGTCTCTCTCGCTGGGGAGCTGGATCTTTTTCTGCAGATCGCCAGTCCGATAATCACCCCGATACCGACCAGAATCAGAGCCGCTGCACCTTTAATTGAAAACATTATTCTTCCAATATCTCTTTTCCCCTTGCGAAGAATTCCCTCTTGGATTTCTTTATCGATGCTGCGAACGGCGATCGATATATTATAACATTCTCAATTACCTGTACCTGTCAAAGCGATAACAATTATCAGGTTCTCCGAGCCGCCGTTCGGCAGGGCTTTTTTCAAGTCGTCCAAAAATATCCCGGTTCGTTCCATTCTGCCGATTGGCTCGGCCACCCTGACGTGTTCCAACAACGCGGGTTCGCTTCTTCCGCGTCCGTTCACCGCGTACACGTACAACGTGTAATCGAAACCCGGCTCCAGGTCGTGCAACTGAAAGGTCGGTCTGGGATTCTTCTCCTGATAGATCGGCGGCACCTCTCCCACGGTTCCCTGGTCGCTTTGGGGCGCGTGAAGCGTCGGTGGATTCACCTGAATTACGCTCGGCTTCCTGGTGGACCCGCGTACCTCCAACAGGAAGTACTGCGGCGAACCACCGTCGGAACCTGGCACGCAATTCACTTCCAGGGCGGAGGTGTCGTTGTGCAACGAACAATCCAACGGCGATTGCGGGGGTTCTAAAAATTATTAATTATTAGTTATATTCCGATGGAAAGGGAATAAAAAATTTGTCTTTTGTGACGTGGGGTACGTACTGGCAGGCACTATGTTGAATATACAGGGGGTGACCTGTCTACCGACGCTGTTACTCGCCCAACAGGCCAGGGTCCCGAAGTCCGTGTCAGCGGCTGGCGAGTATTCTAACACGCTAACGAGACCATTATTCTGTGCTCTAGAATTCGGCATCGGTAGAACGTCGCCGCGGGTCCCGTTGTACGTCCAGGAGAATCGAACGACGTCGTCGGGAAGCGCATCCACTTCGCACCTCACCGAGATCTTTTCGTGCCGAATAGCCGAGATTTCCCGCCTCTCGTAGCCTATCCTGCACCTCGGAGCGTCTGTCGAGAAAGGTACGAAAACACGTGGTGAATTCGAATTTAAATATGACCCGATCACTTGGCAAATCGATTTCACTGGATAAAACTGGAATAGCATTATTTCAGTCAGTCACTTTGGACAGATAAATGAATCGATTTGCCCTGTGAACGATTAGATAGAACGAAGATTGACGCAAGAATTGTTACATTTCATGTGGATGAAAATCGGAGGACTGCGACCCTCGCCGACGGCATTCGCGGCCTCGCAGGAATATTCCCCGGAATGATCGAGAGTGAGTACCCTAAGCGTCAAGGTGTTCGAGGCGACTAGAACTCCGTCGGTGACGCTATGCTCCAATCGGTTATCCTGAAGCGAGATAGAGAGGATGATTAATCGTTGGTATATCTGTTCTCGGACGAGAATCTACGTGGTTTCTCCTACTGACATCGTGGTACCAAATGACCCTCGTCGGCGGTGGATTGCTTTGCACGTTGCAAACTAACTTCAAGTCGTCACCCTCCCGGAGAGTGTCCAGGACGTAGCCGGTGGCCAAGTGAACGCTGACTACCGGAGCGTCTGCGAGGAGAAATCGAAGAGAAGCGTGTAGCATTAATGTTGGAAGATGCAGAAATTTCCAAGCCGCTTAGAGAAAATAGACGACAGGGTCTGGCACTCACAGGCGACCTGGAGGATCCTGGTGCGTTCGAGGACTCCGCCGGGAAATCTGGGATTTTCGGCCCGGCAAGTTAATTCCTTGCCGTCGTCGTCCTTGGCGAGGGCTATGGCCAGCTTGCTCACGGTGGAATTGCTTCTCTGGGTCGTGGACACGTTGGGATCTCCTATCACCTGTCCACCGAGTCGCCAGATAATCCTGGCAGCCGGAGAGCTTCCCCATGTCTCGCAACGCGCGGCTATGGGACGTCCCGCGAATATCTGATCCTCGGTCACGATGATTTTTACCACCGCCGGCTTCACTGGAACATCGTAGGCAATAACTTTATGGTTTTTTAATCGTTCGGATATCTACGTCCGTTTCCGAGATAAAAAAAAAGATAAAAAAGGTCGTAATCGATATGTATGTGGAAAAAATTGCAACGTCGGATCCAGGGTGTCGGTTCACCGTGGCGAAAATAACGGTCGAGGGGAAAAAAGCCACATGCCTGCCAGCCGAACCGCGTATTTTTACTTTCGACGACAATTCCGAGAAATCCGACCGTCAAAGGAGTTTTGCGTTAAAAGAGGTCCGCTACGAAATCGTTGGAATTCATCTCGCTTCCGCCGTGGGTCACTCGCTCGAACTATATTTAAATTTCTTTCTTCGTTCGTAAGCTCCGTGTGCAGGACACTCGGATGAATAAGAACGATATTTCTTTTCGCACAGGATGTCCTCCGTGTTTCTTTCCTTTTTCTAGCCTTTTTCTATTTCTTTTTCTTTTTTTCTTTAACTGGAATATACTCCAGTGATATCGCAATTTCACGTTCCCCGTATATCTAAGGGATGAAGAATGTCAAGGGTGTATAGAAATCGACTCGTTCCACGGGAAAAATACGTGAAAAGGTATTACGTAAGATTTATAATCATCCGTCGTTGCGCACACGTAAGAACTGTTACTCGCACTTCCGTGCACGTTTCTCTCTATCTTCTCCTTTTAATAAAAAGCTAGCGGAACATCGACGGACAGCAGAGAAAGGAAAGGCATAAAATGAAATACGTGGACGAACCTTTCGAAAGTTTTAGCACGTGCTGAGATTCAAAGGACCGGCCTTGAGAAACTCGTGCGCCGTTTTATTTTATTTCAAGCAGATGTTACTTCGGCCCGACGACGACGACGACGACGACGACGCCGCGTCGCTTTCGATTCCCGTTGAATGAGATTCCAAACGGAAGCGTCGATAAAAATGCTTAAAATATTCAAATGGGGGGAACACTCACGGTATATGTCCAATGGAACCTCGCGAATTAACGGCGTAGCCATGGGTCCCGACTGTGCTCTGCACTCCAGCTTCGTACCCCATAGCGACCGGGTGATTTTATCGATGAAAAGATGATTCACCGTAAATTTGCTCGCCGAACCGACGGACGCGGTATCGACAACCCCGTCGAGTAGCTCGCCGTCCTTCCACCAAGTCACCGAAGGTCTCGGTCTCCCTAAAATACAACAACGTGTTCACCAAACGAATCTCGACCTCGGTGTCACGCGGAAAACACCGCGAGACCGAGAGTGTCGCGTTTTTACGGGGAAAAGAGAGATTTACCCCCGGACACCTGGCAGGTGAGAGCGAGATTGTAACCCTCGAGAAAAGGACCGCCGACGCCAGTCACCTCTCTGCCCTGGGCGTCGTATATCACAGGTTTCGTCGGCTCCTCTGGACAGGGGAAAAAGATCTCTTAGACGTTCCGCAGACAGGATAAAACGATAGCGAAACTATCACGTACTATACGTATGTGTATATGTTCATATATACAGTATATGTGTACTCACCGACGAGCGTCAGATTTACGCGAAAGTTTCTCGTCGGGGAATTAATGAAATCCACCCTGCACCTGAAGATCCCTTGATCCTTGAACGTGACCTTGGTAACCTTCAGCTTAGCACGCTGTCCATCACCAATCTTGAAGTAGGTTCTTCTGCCGAGATCGTCGCTCACCGCCCAGTGAATCGCCGACGTTAGATTTCCGCTTCGAGCGTCTAGGCTGCGGGTAGAAGAATCGGGGGAAACTTTAATACTGAAATTCGCGGACGGCGAGCGTCGTCGAAAACTACGTGAATCGTTTCAATAGCGAACGCCGTTTAAATTCTGGCCACGGATCCGTCTACGACGTGAATTTCCGGTCGAAACGGTTTCAAGATCGTCAAGGGTAACCCGGTTACGTTTTCCAGGTTCCCCCGATAAAACCGTTGGCTCGAACGACCGACCGATCGAACGAACGACGACACCGTCCCGACGTTTGACGTTTCCGGTGTAGAAAAGCTGGTAAACATTACCGAGTTAGCCAGTTGGCGAGTACACGGTGACTAACTCTAGCACCGGGGCTCTATTCGCGGCGAAAAAAAGGCTAGTTGGCAAGCCGGCGACCGGCGAATTTAGATTCGTCACGTACCGTTGACCGTTACGCAATTGCAACCCGGGGGGGAAAAGGAAAGAAATGCTCGGCTTATAACGTGTCGTTACGCGGAAAACGAAAAAAGGGGAAAAAAATAGAGTAAAAAAGAGCGAGAGGGTAATCGGAACGCCTCGACGTGTCTATTCCGTGGAAATTACGCGTCCGCGTGTTAAACCTTATCCATCGTTTATTATTCTTCGCTCATCTTTTCACGCTCGTCTTAGCTCGGATTTCCATTTTTTTTTCTTTCTTTCACGGGTCACGAAACCCCGTATACGTCGCAGTCGTGGGGAACCGTTTCGGGGCGACGGCAAGGCGCGAATAGAGAGAACCATAAAATCAGAAGCCACCTGCTTTGTGTTCGTCTCACATGTCGGTCGTTTTCTTTACCCTCTACCGCTGTATTCTATTTTTTTTTATGGCATTTGACGAAGAACAGACCTCCGTCGCGTATCGGGAGTCCCCGTCGTATTCCGACGATGATCTTCAATTTTTATCACGATTATTTTATCATCCGTTTTCGGCTACATTTTTTTTCCCTCCCGCCCGTCATCGATTCGCGTAAAGATGTTTATTTCATACGCCGGCGAAACGATCGGTCGTGTATGTACCGTGCAACGAAATATCTTTGCTTTACGGGCAAAGTTACTCCTCTTCGTAAATAAACCGACTCTGGATATACTGTTTACGCGAGTTTGTCAGCGCGAGATGATGTTCGATAGGTCGTTCTATTTCCGAAGATTCCTCTGGTATTAAGAAATTCCACCGGACTCTCCGGCGTGGTATCGCCGTTATTCCGAAGAATTCTTATTCGTTGTTTATGCGAACCCGATCTAACTCAACGTGCGTGAACTACTCGCGGTCGTTCCTACCGTTCTATAATTATAGCGGGAAATAAACGGCCGTGCCTCTGATGAGCCTAACGATATCCACTTTGGACCTCTATCGTCCCCGTAAGACGTTAAATAACCAGCGCGAAAGTTTCGTAGTCAGGTAAACGGCCGTGAATAGTAAATTTCTATTTAGAGAACCGTGAAAAAGAAGCACGACCGGTAGTAAAACGAAAATACTTGGCGGCACCACCGGCAACGAGATAGAGACAGAGAGAGAGAGAGAGAGAGGGAAAGAGAGACCCCATTACCGAGGCTGACGTTCGGATATTTCGAGATGCGATCTCAGAACAATGGAATCTACGAATATTAAACTCGGCAGCCAGCATCCGGCAGCCGAAATCGCGAGCGACGTGTTTCGCTCTTTCTGAATCAGCTCGACCGGGATACCAGTAAACAGGAAGTCGAGTGCATCGCGGACCTACGTTTCGAAACGCCAAGGTTTCCAACGATCGTCGCGGAACCGCGAGAGCTGGAAAAAAATGAATACGTTACCTGTAGAGAGGAATTCCGGCGGCATCTTTGAACCAGAGCACCATGTTCACGGAGTCCGTGGGGGTTGGCGGGGTGATGTCGCATGGCAATTCGACGTCTTCCCCTTCCGTGGCCCATACCAACCTTACAGGCGCTGGAAACGACGAAGAAAAATCTAATTAACGCACCCCGTTGTCCGCGGGTCAGGGCTTTTTTTCTCCTCTATTTTTTTTTTCAAACTTGAAGATTTCGCGCGCGAACCCACGCTGCTCCCGGATGCTCGTTAAGGATGAAACGCTGTAGAAACTGTTACTAATGAAGCGATTCTGCGTCGACGTACACGCACGCATCGCGCTGAGACTATTCAAGTGTACCTCGTTATTGTCCCCACGGCGCCGCCAGTTTTTTTACTCCTTTTTTTTTTTTTTTAATTCTATCTTACGGAGAGTGGAAAGGCAAAGACAAACAGGGAGCTCGCGAAGGTGCAAATCCCGTGAAAATTTCCCTCGTGATCCACGAGTGAATAGGGTTTAATTCGATGATTCAAGTGGGAGAATAAAGATTGTAAAAAATCAAGAGACAGGCGTCGGCGTCGCGGTCGGTGCCGGAGCGTCACAATGAACGAGTTATCAATGGCATACCGCGGTGTGCATTAACACCGGTTCACACGCACGTGCGCGCTCGCGCTATATCGTTTCTATTTTCCTCGCTGCCAGGACTTCGTAACGTCGCGACGCGTCCAAATGTCGCCCCGACGCGGACGTCGCGTTTTGTTAAATATCTTTTCTCGCGGCCGTTAAGATCGTTCGGAACACTGTGTAGCATATTAAACAAACATTTTCAGCGACACGGCCGGCAAGATTTAAAGACTGGGGACTCTCTCTCGCGGGTACGATAGCAGGTTTATCGTAGAACAAGTTCGATTTTCTATCCCACAGCCCGGTTTCCCGTGTTCCTTGGCACAACACGCCGCTGAAAGGCGAACGACCCGTTGGGCCAGTTTGTCTTCTCGACGGAGCGTTTCGTCGCCGCGACGGTTCTGTTCGAAAGTCAACGGGGAAACGTTGCGTACATACATACATACACACGCTCTCGGATATCAACGTTGCGTAAGCAATTTCTGCGTGGGATTCTCATCGCTCGTAAATAACGTCCAATTAACCATCCCCTTGGTAAACTTGTAGGGAATTATTTATCACGCGCCACAGGAGCGATCGGCGAACGCATCCGAGTTGCCGGTATTCGGGATTTCCGTCCGACCGGAAATCGGTGAAATAACGAAAGAAAGAGGATATAAAACGAGGTAAATGTTGCTGTACCGTTATGTAAATAATGCCGAACCGAGGGGTAACTCTGTTATTTTTGTATCGCGGCACGTTGGGAAACCGCGCTTCCGCCGACTTATTTTCACGTCTATTTTCGTGTGCGCGACGACCTCTTCGTTTTCCCCGCGGTCTTTTCCTGCGTCGATCGCGTTCGGAGATCGCGAATCGATTTCGCGACGTGGTACTTTGAAAACCACCGACGGTGATGGTGTCGGTGATGGTCACGTGGCTGTCGAACGGCGCCCGTCTATTTCTAACTATTTAATCGACCGCGGGTGGCATCCACACACTTGCATACAATTTCCTGCCTTTTGTCCCGACGGTCCCGTGCACCTCGTATCTTGTCTAGAGTTTCTATAGAACGGCTCGATTCTATGTATCGTCGTTTCCATTGAAGGTCTACGCCGGCCGGGAATTCGCCGGGATGCCTTTAATCGCGTGAAAAAGAAAGACACGGTGAACATGGAAAAACGAACGTTATGTATTTTGCGAAATTTATGCTGAACGTGTTCTAATCTATTCCCTCTAGGCACGTTCTAGTCAATTTCGTTCTCGCGTAATTCTACTTCCTCCTGCTAACACCTGTTGCTATCCCTCCCAGAAGAAGTTCGGTTTTCCAATAAAATTCCACCCGTCACCACCTACGCTTCGATTCGACGGTTGTTTCGCGTTTGCTTTATAAACGGTCGTCGTCTTGGCTGTTTCTAAATTTATGGAAAATCCAAGGTCGCGCAGCAGAGTGCACGCCAGTCTAAAGTTACCTACAACGGGGCTTAGCTTGAGCACAGTTTCCATAGGAATACTTCTATGGTTTTACCGAGTCGTGCGAAACGAGCGGCAATTATAACCGTGAAATATGAACGACTGAAAGGTTTTTCATCCTCCGTACGTCGGACTCGTCGAAATTATGTAAATTCCGAAGGAACGTCGTCTCGAGAACGTGTCCGTGGGTCTTCGATTCGAGACGTTCGATATTTCATCCGAAGGTGAGCGATCGTTTAAGCTGTCGCGCGAGAAATTTTTCGACTCACGGACGGACTCACGGTCGCCAAGATGTGTGCGTGGGACTAAACTTCTCCGTCGACGGTCTCCCGCCATTCCCGAGACCTCCCCCGAACTTGTCGGCCCTTTGTGTTACGTCGAGGGGTTGGAAGAAAGATAAAGCTCGTTCGTTTGATCACTTTGTATGGTAATAACATCGATGCTGGGTCCTGCACCCCTGCGGCTCATCCATTTTCTTATTCAAACTGACCTGGTCTAAACAAACGGCCTTTCTCGACTCGCTCTAGGGCACTTTCCACGCGTCGATATATACATGTATATATTTTCGGCAGGGAAATTTCGAACGTTTGAAGTTTGTTCCGTGCATTGAAATTTTTCCCTTCCGTCGAAGCATCTCGTACGCCCGTTAACGCAGTTGATTTACACGTAAATTTTCGAGCACCCTCGAGGAAACGTTTCGAAACAACGAAAGCAAGGGCTGCGAGGGAAAATTTTCGCCCGGCGAAAAGGGCGCGCGCGCTTCGCGTATTTTACGTGCTTTCGTTTCGACGAAAGTGTTGCTTTCCCTGCAGACCATTCAGCTCGACGTTTACCGTTCGACAAACATGTAAAGATTCCAAACGATATACACGTACAACGTCGATGATAGATCACCGAGAACCTCGTTCCCCCTGTATTTACCCTCTCATCGTCAAATATTTTTCCACGAATAAAGGAATCATCGGGAAACGCTGTTACTCCCGAGACGAGGCAATTTACTTTCAGCCAGTGTCGGCAGAATTTTAAGGCATCCCCCTTAAATTCCATTCGAGACTCGAGACCCGAAAGCCGTAAACATGCCGTGGCATTCCTGCCGACGTTTAACTCGTGCCTTCGGTACACGCGGCTCGTTTTCATAAATTTGGAAAATTACGCCCTTTACAGCGAGACCGGGCTGTTGTCGCGTGACAGACGGCGAAAGGGATGAAAATGATGCGGACGTAAATAAATCGCAAGAATTCTTCGAGCGGGATTCTCTGCCGGGAGAACTTTCATAAGAAGTTTGTCGACGGAAATATTGTCATTCCTTTTTACAGGTTGAAAATGAGAGTCCATACGTTGTTGACGGTGGACAGAAATTCACGGGTTCGTCGGCCGAACACGCAACGTCCCCGGTTTGGTTCGATAAAGGGTACGGAGGACCGGAGTTATTTACTATTTCTGAAACGTCCTCGTTTGATACACGGGCGAACCTGCCGGCGAAGATTAATACCGCAATTATCTCGGCTCGCGAACGTCCCTAATCTTGCCAAATTAAAGCAATGAGTATTCCGGTGACGCCTCGCGAGCGTGCGGCACGTTCGCTTCAACACTTGGTCGATTGATTATTCAAATTTGCAAATATATCCAGCGGATGATCGCGCATAAATTTCACCCGATTAAAAAATATCTACATCTACATATCCCAGTGTCCACGAGCGGAAATAACGCGGGTGGAAAAGTGTCCGATGCTAGAGTGTCAGACGTGTTCCAATTGGACGGGGTTTTATTTTTTTTTTCATTTTAATGTCTTCGCGAGCACAACGCCCATAGAAACAAACCCCGCGTTTAAAAACAGGAAATAGACCGTCGTTAAAGAACAGTCCCTCGTATTTCATAGGAGACGGACAAAGGTTGAATTGAATTTTACCAACGAAAAGTCATACGAAGTGGGTCATATGCGGGCGTCTGCGGGTTTATTTAAATCCTTCCGGTCGAAAGATATTCTCGCCGGCCCTGAAACGATCTCTCCAACGATTTGCGTCCTCGATCTTTTGCGTCTTAATCGATCGTCATAAACTAGAAGCAACTCGATTGTTTTGGGAACAATTCGAAAGGAACTGACGCAAAAGCGGCTAAATAATTCTGTATACCGATATTCTCGGCATACTTTTCACTCCTCGTACCATTTTTCGAGAGAAAAAACTGTCGCGCAGTGTCGATGGACATTTTCCGCGAAAGTCAAGTCGATACCGAGGTATCGTCCCGCAAATCGCGAAACTTTCCCACACGGGAATTGCAGCGGACCGACATCAGCGTGCAACGTACCTTTGTTCTGAAATTCGGCGGAATCCTCGTTCGGTGCGGCGTCCGCCAAACGTGTCCGAAGTAGTATCAGCAAACTCGTCAGGAACACGTGTCCCGACGTGCACCGCATCTCGAAAACCGACCCGGCGGGAATCAGGTGTTCCAATTGACGCGCGAAACACCGCCACGTCCGGCAGGAACATTCAAACGAAGGTCCAGCCGTCCCGGAACCTCGAAGCGGAGAAATTCAAAGCCGAATTCGCCGGGTGTTGCAACAATATTTTAACGGTATTATCGACCCTGCTGTGTCCATCGATCGCGATCTACAGAAACCGGACATTCTCGATCCACCGATACTTCGATCGACCGTCACTGTGTTCGCGTTTTTAATTCACTCGTTTTTCAAACGAATTCTTTGGAAATTTCACCGCTAAGTAGATATATTTACAAGTATAAATCAGTCGGAGGATCGATCGATCAAAGAGATGATACTTTCAGACACTGTGTATTTGCTAGAACTTCCGCGAGATCGTTTTCTATGGACTTCCTCTTGGACTTTTCTGCGGATTCTTTCTGTTTGATTTTTCTATTCCTACTGGTCCTCGGTGACATGTGCTGGTTATTAAGCCGGACACGTCAAGACGGAGCGAAAAATCTTTTGATTAACAAAACGAGCCGACGGTTTTTCCTTTTTGCCGCATCTAAGCGACACTCGGATCCACCTTTGTCCCTTCTCAGACGGCCCGTTATTTCCTTCCACGTTCGTGTCCTTTGAAATCTTTTCGCTTTGTCAGAATTTTTTCGCCGCGAAGCTGATCGTCTCCTTCGTTTTACGTTCTCGTCTTGCCCGGTCTCTCCGCTTCCTTCGTGCACCCTTTCCGAAAAAATTTCAACTTTGATCTCGACTCCCAAACACCCAAGAGCTTTCCATCTCTCTCCTCTTGCTTTCTTTCTCTCGCTCTCTTTCTCTCTCTCTCTCGCTCTCCCGTTGTCTCTCCTCCCTTGCTGCCGTGTTTCGTTCTCTTTGCCTTTGTTATTCTTAGGCAGGCCTCGTCGTTTTTTTCCCGCGTTACTCGGTTTAAATTAGATCGTCGATCAGGTGGCTCGATCGCACGCCAAACTCTTCGACACTTTTTGCATTTCGATCGCCCACGAATAGATATCCCCCCTGGGATTCCGTCGAGTTCCTCGGATTCCCGAAATTTGTCTCTCTTCCTCGATAAATAATACAAAAAAAAACAACAAAAATACAAGTCCACAGAAATACGTGTCCGGATCGTATTAAAACTTCGTCGATCTTTGGCACTTTCGTCGAGCGAAACCGTCGAGAATGATTCGTGTGGTTCCAGAGTCGCGGGGATCGTCGGTGGAAAAATATTTAGCGGAGATAATTTCGTCGCGAACACCCGATCGAATTCTACGGCGGAACGGAGAAGTTTTGCGACGTCGTTCGACGAAATCGTTCGGGATCGTCGTCGTCGTCGGCGGCAGCGACTGGCACGAAACTAAAACCAAAACCGAAGACACGCGTGTACCGGCCCCTCCACTCGTGCACCCTTCTCGCGCGGCTACACGCACACAACACACCTACACGTACACGCACACGCGTACGTATCTCGCTTAACGAGAAAGCATGTTCTAATGCACATCCACCTAAACGCGTCTCTCGTTACGCATCCACACTGGGTGGCACACCTTCGTGTTCCGTATTTCAAATCTCCTGAACGTTCGTGACAATTTCCAAAAAAACACACACACACAAAAATGACACGATATCTCGAAAATAGATTACCATCGTCTTAACGACGCGAAAATATTATCAACGACGAGACTCGGCGCCAATTAAAATTGATAACGTCGCGGGGAGACTTCGCCGATCAAAGTTTTATTAGAATTTCGTTAATGATACACAAAACTGTACGGTAACGAGTACGTGTCGGCTTGTAATTATCATCACCTGGAGAAGAAGTCGCAACTTTTAATTAATTACAAACCCAACGACGACGACGACGCTGACAACAAACGTGAACAACAACAATAAAAGTGGCCCTTTTCCATAATCAAGGAAACTTCGATGCACACGTTACAGTGTCGGTGTATAGTCGATCGACGTAAGGATACGCGTAGGTTGCGTGAACGTGGTGTCACGTGGAGATACACGCACACACGCGGCGTGTCGTAAACGCATGCGTTACGGTCCGGCGCGTGTCTCGTTGACTCGGAGTTGGACTGGAAGGGAAGCCCGAGTTTTGTGCGGTGGAACAAACGCGTTTCTGGCGTTTCATCGCACACACGATTACGCGGACCCCGGCGGGGAAGGGCTGGAAATGCTGGAGCATGGTCGAGGGTGGAGTCCAGCAGGGGTCAGGAATGCTGGAAGAACAAAACGAACGTCTCCGGGTCGCTGGAGAACTCTCCCAGCTTTATATTGAATTTCACGTCGTCGAGCGGCGAAGAATAATATTTTTTAACACGTACACACGATGGAAATTAGCTCGCGCGATTCTACAGTGGCGGAGGGCGATATTTCAATTGGTATCGGGGGGCTAATAATAACGATCCGGGTATCATTTTCGGGATAAACTGGAGTTGTTACCGGAGGGGTGATACAGAGGGTGGTATAGCTCGGTTACGTCATCCGGCATAAATAAATGACCTTCCATGTAAATTTCCCTTCAGGGTTGGGAGGGTATTATAATATCAGAGACTGCAGAAACATTTTACGCCTGGCGTTTCTGTCGCTCGGTTTCGCGGAGGGTCTATTTTCGGAATCGGCGCGTTTCCCTCGCTGGATACCGTCACCCTTTTCGAATCCCGACCGGCGAGTGGTCGCAAAAACGTCCCCCGACTTTCCGCTCGTTCCCGCAGGGAAGACGAAAGAGAGACAGGATCGAAGTACCGGACGTTCGAAACGGGGATAATAAAGTACATGTATATCGGAGAAATATTTCATATTGTTATTCCGTCGGTGAAATCCGGCAGTTTCGTTCCGTAACTAAGTACACACGGTGTTTCGAGTGCAAAAGCTGTACATGGAAAATCCCGGCTACGTTTAAATGTTGTTTCTAGGACTGGCGGCGTTTATTTGATTACAAGAATCTCTTCGAACTTGATCCACTTGGTTAGGCAGAATTGAATACGGTCTGGTGTATGCTCGAGCACTTTGCCGGCCACTCGAAACTTTTGCCGGCAGCTCTCTATTTATTCTTTGTAGAGCATCGCCTCTTCCCCTTTAAAATAAACAGTTCCACTAAATCATTTACTCTACTTTTATTTTTTTTTTATTTTCGTGTGTCTCTCGACTTACTGTTTTTCCGGAGGGCTATTCATTTTATCGCAACGATTAGCCGCCACACACGTGCTACCCCTGTTCGTACCTCTCGACCTCATATAGATACGAATCTATAGAACTACATTTCTCGAAATATCAAATCTTAAGAATAGTGATAATTTTCGATTCTGTTCCCAACGAAGTATATATCCAGAATGTAATTCAATTTGATCCCTTCGGAGTCCGCGATTCAATTAGCAAAAACGGGATGAAACTTCCCAAGGAAAGCCAAGAGCCACGTGTTCCTTATCTTCCCTGCCATTCTGTAGATTTCAAAACGCGTGCCTGAAATCCACCGCGAAAGCCTGACCATCCCTGTGGAGGCAGAGTTTTCCGAATTATTTCTCGCGCGTGTTCATCGCAGCTGCCATTAAACGGACCCCTTCGTCATCCAGCCGAAACTCTCCGTTTCCCCGTACGACTGTGTGCGTGAACATTACGAGGCAGGCTTTCCTTTATCGACATCTCGGATTCGGCGTCAACAAACGCGCCGGAGAAAAGGCAGATCGATATCTAGCATCCCCTACGGTGGCGGATAAACTACGCCAGCCTCAGCCCTTGCCCCGGCATAAATAATAGAATTATAGAAGAGCACGTAATTGTCGTGAATTGCCGCGAAATTTATGGGAACCCGTAGGTGGTCCTTATACGATCCACCCCTGTATCTTTCGGCCACGCGTCTTTTATTAATTGAGATTAGGTTGTTATCGAAAAACCTTGAACACCGTGCGACACGTGGCGAAAACTCGTTTAATTTTATCATCGGGTTATCGTCTTCTTCCATAGTAATTTCAAGTTTAAATTAAATATTAAAAGAAACGTTTATCCCGTCCGGAGAGTCTATCGAGTCTATCCTGAAATTTAATGGGAAATTTTATGTCCTGTCTAGCGAGTGTCATAACAAGCTTCCCCCCCGGGTGTGGACCGTCCCATATTTTTTAACCAACATTCGCATTTATTAAACGCGCGTCCTGGTGCTACTTTTACGAGGACACATAAACGATTTCCAACGAGATAAATCGTCCGCATGCGGGCCACGAAAATGATACTTCCGGTCCGAAGTCGCGGCTCGCGGTCGAATCGAGATTCGAAATATCTCCGACGTGGTAGCGCCCGACGAGTTACAATCCAAGGAAATTATGCGACGTGTTACTTGACACTCGGCATTGTTAATTAACCCGTGAGTGCTATTCGGAAACCGGACGGCCGCTTATTAGTGACTCAGAGGGACAGTACATACATACGTGTGTCGTAAAAACACGAAACGGCGATGACTAACGGGAATCTAGAAACCGATCGATTTCAGTCGAAATGCAACGATTCGAAATTCTTACGGGGGTCGGTTACCCCACCGGGAATATTTACGCTGAGTAATTTGCTTTCCTTCCGTCTTCCCCCGGACAGCTGCGGGTTATCCGCGTAAAATATTCCGTGCGCAGATTTCAATCAGGGCGATACCCTGACACGATATACAAGCTAGAGTTCTTTTTTGCCTTTACCGAAACAAAAACGAGGTCGATTCGAAGATTAATAAAAGGAAAAAAACGTTTTCATTCTTTATCGATAAAAGGAATTGAATTTCTTCTCGTACACTTTGGCATTCGGCTGCTGAATTCTGTATACCGCGATTCATCCGTGTGCCTCTCCGTATGTGTAACGCACACCCCTTGGAGCGGGCACCCTTTGAACTTATCGATCGTTTCCTCGGAAGTAAGATCTAACGTAGGAGGATGAGTCATGCCTGTCGTGACACACTGGTTATTATTTTTATGGTGTTTTCGCGTGGCCACCATGATTCACGGGACTCGTCGAGGCTTTTTCTCCCCGCCAACCCCTCCATTCGATTCCATGCACCATTATCATTACGAGTCTCCCGCGAATGAATCGTCAGAAATCCCACAACGATTCCCATATGGAATCCTATAGGTATATTACAATTACGCGGCTGCATTTGAACCGCGCTAATTATTCCGTGCGCCTCCTGTGGTCTCATTAATAGGAAACATTTGTTAATACCCGCGGGACCCGCGAGGAACGCACGGTTTCGTGGAAGAACAGCCTTTTAGAAATTCTGGCGAACGAATGCGCACTTTGCCCGCAGACTAATTAACGGATTCTATCCGCTTGATCAGCGATTATTAAGAATTCTTTCCTATTCTTCGTAATAGGCCCTGTTCTTCTTACGTGTATATTTAAGCGTTACCGAACGGAACAAGAATAGATAAAACTAAAATAAACTATCGTCTAACGGAGGAAGTATCGATAAAGAGGAGAAGACATTTCGAATTTCATTCGACGGATTCTCATTTGTTTCATCGTGGTGCACGTGTACACGCACGTGTCCCGATGCTGTCACGTTTCTCGTCCACGCAGAGGAGGCGCCTCGGGTTTTTCGTTCGCACTTAGCGCCGCCAGCTGTTTTTTTCGCTCGAATCTTCGTAAATAAATGCCACTGTGTGAAACGAGAACGAAACGCTCGGGACGCTATTAACCGGGAAAAGAAAAAGGGAGCGAGGGGAGGGAGAGAAGCTAATTTATACGAATGCCGAAGAGATTTCTCGACCGCAAAAAAATCAAACGCGTTTTTAACGAATTTCGAGGTCGTTCTACCGTATCGTATAGCATACCGGGAGAAAGCGAGGGAGAATTCAAGGAAAAAAAATTAAAATTCAAGATGTCCTCCATCATCGAGATGCGCGGTTTCACGGCGGATTATTATCCGTAAGGAAAAAGGTCCATGAAAATACATGAATTCCACTCGAATGTAAATGGAGTAATTTTAGTAGCGTCATTACGTATGCGAGGCGTCGGTCTCTTGGTTCTTGCTGCGCTTAAGAAGCATGTAGCGTGAACTAAAATTATTATGCTAAGATTATATGAAATGAAATAGAACATAGAAACGACGGAAGAGAAAGAAAGAAAAGAGGATGCCGGCCAAGAGATCGTGAGTTCGTTTTATACGCTTTCAGGCGCCAAGAATTCGGCATTCCCGAATTCTTCGAGGTATATCTTCGTCTTCCTTTCTTTCTTCTTTTTTTTTCTTCTCTCTCATCATTTCTTCGTACACCGGGAAACGACGATGAGAAACAGAGAGAATTTTACCGAGAATTATACAGGTGTTTACGGTGAAACGCTGACTCTCCGCGAAATGAAACCATGAGCGAAACGTAGGTACTTAAAGGTTTCAATTGCGAGGGTATTAAATGGAATATTATGCAATTGTCGCGCAGCTGGAGAAAATAGGGAACGGGGAACGAAGTTAACGGAGCCACCGCTTGAGTTTCCCTCGCTGGCGGGAGATCGCCGGCGAGCTAAAACAGGGACCCGAAGAGAGTAAAAGGACCCTGAAGTCGAAGGGAAACCAAGCGACGGAATGTCGCGATTTTACTTCATGTCGGACAAAACATTCCCAGCGAAACTCGCGAAAATAGAGCCGTGCACCTGTTTCTCTAGAAAACGAAGAGATCTCTCTTTGCTGTCTCTCTGTCCCGATCTTTCGATCCACCAGTTTACTTAAGTTTCTCTATTTTACCCTCAAAGGCACCCTACGGCACGGTAATTTTACACGATGGAAAATATCGAAATAACTCCACGTACGACTAATAATTTTTCCTTTCTCACGGAGTACCTTCGGTCTGTCTATTCCATTCGCTCTTCCTCTCTGTCTTCTCTATTTTTCTTCATCGCTCTCGAGCGTGTTTTCCTCGGTGAAGATAACTTTTCGTGCCGCTTCTCTGTTACGTACGGTATAACGCTATTTCTGTCGGGCCCACTATGAAAACGTCGTAAGTCACTTAATGCTCGCTGGACATCAAACATTCATATATCAGACACTCTGTTTCTAATGAGAGAGGAGTCCTCTATATCGGTGTCTAATGTTCCGGCAATAGGATGCAAGATTATTTATGTCGTACGCCACTCCGGTTTCTATGACCGGTATACCAACACGTATTCGTCGCATCTGATTGTTTTTCCTTTGCGTGACGTCGACAACCCGGACATTGAAAACAAATTAAACAAACATTAATTATTATAATTCGTCTTACTATACGTATATCGTGAGCGGCGAATCACCATCGAATCGAGCGAAAATCAGAAGTTAAATACAATCATTGGGGAGAACGCGGGGTACGTCGACGAGGGGGAAAAGAAATTCCTTTGCATCGTGTCGAGACGAGCTAATATATAATCAGCTTTTGTTTGACAGGTCACTTTAAAAACCTTCTCCCGTGGCGCGTCCCATGAGAACGCTTCCGTTTCTTTTTCCTCGACAAGTTTCTGCCGACGAAGAGTATCAGTCAAAACAGTATCACGTGGCACGAATCTGTCCACTCTGTCATGGGAAATTCGTTCAAATTCCCGGAGCAAGAGTATACACTCGTTCTTTTCTTCTTCTTTTTTCTTGAGGAAATGACGCAGATCGGCAGAGACTTCGGGAACCTCCAGATACAGGGGTCAACGTGTTGAGCAACTGGTAGCGACGTAGTGTATTTCGAAAATTTGAATCGCACGCTAAAATGCAAGGCATCTAGGTCGAACTATCCGGATCGAGGCCTTCCTGGAAGCTGTTGGATTCGCGTCCTATGTGAAGGCCACTACGAGAATTATTCATCTCATAATATGTCACGTGTACGACACTCTAAAAGTGTTAATGTGAGGAGATTAAAATAAAATTCGTGTGTTTAATTTCCTTCGAGCATTATTGAGAATGAATCCAATTTTATGGAAGATAGTCTCGCTCCGATTGAAGGCTACATCATTTCTGTGCACGAAAGACGTTCGCTAAATGATCTGTCCAAACACTTCACTCGGTGGCATCCTGAAACATTAATCGAATCACGTCGGAAAAGTGTAAAATTGAAACAACGACGCGAGTTGCCAAATATAAAGTCCATGAATCGGTCTGCGGCTTGTCTAGTTATTTATCCTGATTTTCCGAGATTATCCCAACAACCTTTGGCTGACCGCATCCCAGAGACGCGTCAATCAACATAAAAATACGACCGCCACGTTTGATCCTACGTATTTCACTTTCCCAATAGCGAAGAGTATTATGTATATGTACATATACATTTGCAATTCACCCTAAAAAGCATTCTACTCCAAAACGTTTTAATTTCGATATTTCTACGGTCTGCTTCGGTGCGGGATCTATATCCATACGAGGGAAGAATTGAATACCAAAAGAATCGATCGCGAATCGAAGGGTACACGTGCAGTTAGAGTTGTCGTAAATAGAGCTCTAGCGATGCCGTATTCCATCCAGCACGAATCTCCGATAAACCAGGCGGATTTGAAATGGGGCTAAGATGGTTGCAATACCATTTATGTGAGTGTCGGCTGCTTCGAGCCGGGAAAGGTAAGGTTTGTTATAAATACATCCCGTTCCGAAATAGATCCCGGACCGGCGCACACTGCAAACCGCGAATCGTTCGAAAGCTCGTAGATTACTCGAATACTCGAATATCCACAAACCTGAGATCACACGACGCGTATTATCCGTGCGACGTTAGAATGTTTTACAAATTATCTAACGCGTTTCCCGGCAACTTTAAACCCGCGGGAATTGTCATTATAAATTTCCGCGAAGTCTGTGCCAGTCTTTTAACATCTGCTGCTGCTGCACACCTGTGTAATGTACGAGTTTGTAATAATATTAGGAAACTCGGTCATTCGTTTGTCTAGCGTGAATCATTGTGACACGTTCTAGTCGCTTGCTAAATTGTTTGTTTGATCTTTTCGTGACGAAAGACCATCCACGAAACGCCGTAAAGAAACATTTTAAAGGGACGCCGAAAAAGAGCGAGGATCTTCTCGTACCTCATGTTTCGCGCTTCGTCATCGGGAATCAGGATGTTCGTAAAAAGCTTTTAGAGCTAAGAATTTATTCTTTACGACGTGACCACTCGTGGCTCGCGTTCTAGATACCTTCCTCGGTCCCGGATGCACGGCTCCAGCTGTGTGTGACTTGGCCCACAGAGACGAAACACGTTTCGCGTTCGCGCCACCATTTCGGCGCCCTTTGAAATCGCGGTCAACCCATGTGCCGAGCAGAAAAAACAAATTAACGAGCTGCACGGAAGGGAATTGCCCGGAGATGCGGAGAAAAACGGTGGAACAGATCGATTTAGAGACGGACCAGATTTAAAGGTCTGTAATTCACATTAAGAGGCTATACTTTTACAGCCAACTTCTCGTGGCTGTAATTGTTAAAATGGTACATTTGTTTCAATTAAAATTACAATTGTTCGTCATCACCTACAACTAAGTTCCCAGCACCACAGCAGCAGGTACGTAAATATTTCTCACAAATGGCTGTAACAGGACTCGTGAACCACCATATCCTTTTTTACATCCTTCACGGATGTGCAGCCTAGACAATTTATAGAAATTATCAATCAGTTTATCCGAATGTAACTTATCTCAGCTAAAGTATTGCAAAATTACCCGTCAGTGCGAATACTAGATCGATTTCATTTCTCATAATTTCGAGAATCTGCCTTGCACCTTTTTCACCCGCGTACGATAAACCCCATAGCATGGGTCTACCAATGAACACCTAAATGAAATTGAAAGATAAGAATTACAGATTAATTAAATATAAGCGCAGAAATCTTACCATTTTTGCTCCCAAAGCCAATGCTTTCAGCACGTCAATGCCCTGAATCACACCTCCATCCATGTAAATTTCAATTTTGTCGCCCACAGCTTTAACTATCTCTGGCAGTACCTCGATCTATAAATTACACGGGTTTTTACCTAATATTGTCACATACTAATTAAACCCATCGAAATCTAATGAATAAAAACACGAAACCGTTGCTGGAATGCTGTCAACTTGGCGCGCTCCATGATTTGAAACCACGATCGCGCTCGCGCCATTTTTCACCGCCAGAAGCGCGTCCTCCGCAGTCAGAATTCCTTTCAAAACTATTGGCAACTTTGTCACACTGAAAGAACATTGCAATGAACATCGCGAGTATTCAAACGCATACTTTAAACGCATTTCTGTCGTACCTTTTGAGCCATTTAATATCGTCCCACGACAGAGTAGTATCAAACAGACCAGTGACGTATTCGTTCAATCCGGAACCAGTTTTCGCAGAGTTTATACGACTCGCCAAATCGCCGTCGAAGTTTGCAAATCTGTGGCAGATACGAGAACATAAAGGGAAGTTACATTATTTAACAATGTACGCTAGAAAATACAGTACCTCAAGTGGCTGGGTAGAGCGAATTTATTTCTCAGATCAGCTCGCCTGTCACCAAAAATTGGCGCGTCGACGGTAAGAACCAATGCCTTGAAACCGGCCTTCTCCGCTCGACGGATCAAATTTAAGGTTACCTCGCGATCAGTGTAGACGTACAGTTGGAACCATTTTATCCCTTTCGGGGCTGCTTTAGCCACTTCTTCGATACTGCTGGTTGATAACGTCGACATAATGAAGATGGTACCGGCTGCTTCGGCGGCTAAATCATACATTTCGTTCGAAGTAATTCAAAGTATATCGAACGTGATCGAGATCGAGTTTCGATATTCCGGGATCGATGGTCGGTAGTCGTGGCATGGTACACCTGTGTGTTTGTCTAGACAAGTTGCGCGGCACATTTTGTGTCAGTTAGATAGCAGCTGATAAGAGCAGATACACAGGTGACAGATGAGGTTAGTTTCGGATAGATAGTTCGATAAGCCGGCACCTCAAAACGGTTCTACGCGAGTAATAACGCCCGACATGACCGTTTCACGATGATGAGGAGGAATGTGATAAGCCTGATAAAGTTTTTCTTTCTGGCGGCTTTTACCGTCTTCCTGACTGTGGTTGTTTTCCGATATATACGGGCACCGACTAACCATGAAATCGTAACGCCATTGCCAGCGTTGTTAGCAGTTGACGGCAATAGCCAGAAAAGTATCGTCGATTCGAAGCATGATTTCGACGACCATCTGTATCAGGTATGAGTTAAAAAGTTTCTTGGTACAGGTGAAACAGGTTTAGCGATAGCTCAACCTTCTGCATTCCACGCAGTGCCGTATACAACACTTGCGCGAACCCGGTTATTAACTTACATCATTCATAGCTTAAGTTTAAGATTAAACGTGACAGATTGTACAATTTTTCTAATATTTTTAGCTGGATTCGGATGAAAAGATAGACTGGCATGATTATAAGAAAATTCAGGAAGATGAGAAAAGGACAGGAATGGGAGAGCATGGCAAGCCTGCATTTCTTTCCCCATCTCTTGATACACTGAAAGGAAAACTGTATCAGGTAAATGGTTTCAATGCAGCACTTAGCGATGAGATTTCGCTGAATCGTTCAGTACCTGACATTAGGCATCCTGACTGTAAGAAGAAAAAGTACTTGAAGAATCTTGATGCAGTTTCTGTGATAGTCTCCTTCCATAATGAACATTTTAGTACTTTAATGCGTACTTGTTGGAGTATCGTTAATCGATCTCCAGCATCTCTTCTTGAGGAGATAATATTGGTAGATGACGCAAGCACAAAAGTAGAGTTAAAAAAGAAGTTAGATGATTATGTTGCCGAACATTTGCCAAAAGTAAAGATTATAAGACTACCAAAACGGTCTGGACTGATTAGAGGTAGATTAGCAGGAGCAAGGGCTGCAAAGGCAAAAATACTTGTATTTCTCGACTCGCACAGCGAAGCCAATGTTAATTGGCTGCCCCCATTGTTAGAGCCTATTGCTCAAGACTATAAAATTTGTGTATGTCCTTTCATTGATGTGATAGCGTATGAAACATTCGAGTACAGAGCACAAGATGAAGGTGCTAGAGGTGCTTTTGACTGGGAACTTTATTATAAGCGATTACCATTATTGCCTGAAGATCTTAAAAAACCTGCGGAACCATTTAAAAGTCCTATTATGGCAGGTGGACTCTTTGCCATTAGCTCAAAGTTTTTCTGGGAATTAGGTGGATACGATTCAGGTCTCGACATATGGGGAGGAGAACAATACGAATTATCGTTCAAAATCTGGCAATGCGGTGGTGAAATGTATGATGCTCCTTGTTCAAGGGTGGGCCACATATACCGCAAATTTCCGCCTTTCCCTAATCCGGGCAGAGGGGACTTTCTCGGTAAGAATTACAAAAGAGTGGCAGAAGTTTGGATGGACGAATACGCAGAGTATATATACAAAAGGCGTCCTCACTTGAGATCATTAGACCCAGGTGATCTATCGGTCCAGAAGAGTTTAAGAGCCAAACTGCATTGCAAACCGTTCAAATGGTTTATGGAAAACGTAGCGTTCGATCTTATGGAGGTCTATCCACCAATCGAACCGGAAGACTTTGCATCTGGGGAAATTAGGAATATGGGTGCGACAGAGCTATGCTTAGATTCTAAGAAACGAAAAAGGGATGAAATCGTGGTTGTGGACACTTGCATTAAGGACAATCCAAAGATCTCCGGGGAACAGGAATTCCAATTGACTTGGCACAAAGACATTAGGCCTAAGGATCGTACGGACTGTCTAGACGTTTCTAGAGGCGACACAAAGGCTCCTGTAACTTTGTATCCTTGTCACGGAAAACAAGGGAATCAATTATGGCGTTACGACGTGGAAAAGCAATGGCTGATACATGGTTATTCGACCAGATGCTTAGACACAGATCCAGGAAGCAAGAAGGTCTTTGTGACTGCTTGCGATCCTTCGTCTCCTACTCAAAAATGGAGACTAGAGAAAGTAAATATGAAAGCTATCAATGATTGGGATAACGTGGGACCTAAGGTCAATTAACTCGCCTGCTTTTCTCTGCCATATTTTTCCTAGATTCTATCGAAATATCAGGGTTTCTATTTTCTAATAACTAGTCATGTAAACTCGTAACATTTTTAAACATTTCTGTATTGTTTCCGATGTTTCCTACATCGTGAACGATAACACCGATATTCGTATTGTGAGAAAGTGATTGCAAGTACAGCGAGATGTATTTTTCTTATCATTCCTAGCAATATTATAAACTGCAGTTTTTTTAATGCATTTATATCTATGTAAATAATGTACGAGCCCTCTGTTGTGCCTTAACCATATAGCCGCATTTATACATATTATATAGATCCTAATCACTTGACAAAATATGTTCTGTCTTGAGCTCAATTTGTAGCTATACCATATACTTTTATTACTGCGTATTAGATTTACAAACTGATAACGACTGATAATAAATCAGGTATTTTCTTTAATTGTAAACCTCAAGCATTTACTACATTCTCTTTTAAATAGAAACTATGTAATTTTACAACTTAGTCTCTATATTAATTAACGTTTTCTTTTTTACTATCAAAGAAAACTCCTCCGTATAAAATGTTCAAATAAACCAGAAATTCCATTTATAATATGCGAATATTCATTGTGAAATAAAACATACCTCTGGCGTTTGCACATTCCCCATCGGGATGAGCCATGCGCTGCATCGCTGTCGGTGCAACCCCTAAAGGCATCGAGATCTTTTCCCCCAAAATTACGGTACTGGTATCCCTTTTCGAAACATCCCTTAGAAACCTAGGCCGTAATCTGTACCTATAAAATAATTAATTCGGAAAGTAATACAAGGTTGATATTTCACTTTTCTGCAAACGTTTTAAAGTCCACGTTATACCACACGCACTTTTTAAAAGCCTCGCGGTTCCATTTCAAGCTAAACTCGTCACCCGCTCCACTTTTATAGTAATCCCTTATGGCGGGCGTTAAATTGTTAAGGGCGTATTGTTCGTAGTCCAGCACGCAAACTAAACGAGCCATTTTTCCTAATTAACACAAAATATTAATTAAGAAAAGATCTTCGAATGTCGAACCAGAGTCTCTAATCATATTAAACTTAACGTGTCTTACAATTACGCAATAGCTACCAGATATACGTCACCGTGTTGATTACAACACACATTTCTTTATATACAAATATTAAAGAAACCTAATTATCAGTAAATAAACATTTCTCAAGATCCGTAGTTACTTCTTTTGAGCACTCTATTATTTGTCGGCGACTAAAACGACTGCGGGTACTTACAAATAAATAGGTGAGTTTTCACAGTTGAATAGGTAGATTATTTTGATAAACGATTGCTATCGATTAAAATGTAAAACATTCGATCAACTTCTACACTCGTGTAGCCCGGCTAAATATTGGCGATCGACTGTCGACGATAACCTACGTAACGACGTATTCGTCAGTAGGTCTAATGCAACTGATAAAAGTTTTATCATAAAACTGTTTGCTTTATTTAACTTCGTAATATTGTCTGTACATATGTGTATCCGTATCGTCAAGGAACAGTGCGTGTTTGATTTCTAGTCAGGGAAAAGAGTGGTTCTTTATATTCGAATCTTGAAACGAGAAGGAAAGCAATTGGATAACGTAGACAAGAAGAATCATTCTTTAGTGGACCCAGCGAGACAGCTTCTGTTTCTTCGACTTCAAGCTCCTTGCGCATTCTACACATAATTATTATACTATAGATAAGATATTCAATCTCCAGAATGAATTTCTAGCTTTGAATAAATACGTTTGCTGCCGCCAACTTGGTTCTATGTTATTTTGTAAACTACAGAAGCCGATAAACGGATGCGGACATGGTTTGTAAAATGATTCGCCAGAAGAGAAAATAATTGTATTAATAATTAGTTTCTATGATTTCTCAGGCTCTTTTCAATAAAATAAATGATTAATAAATATTAAATAATTAATAAATCTTACGATATAACAATTGCTATAACATGTACTTGTTAGTTTATACATTAACCATCTTAAATAATTCACTATAAACTACTACTACTACTACCCGCTGTCATCCTAGATTCAAACCCATAACGGTAACGTTGCTACTCTTCACGACGGTAACATTGTTAATACGCACAGACTATAGCTTCTCTACCCTCAGTCATCCTAGACTCGAACCCATAATGGTAACGTTGCTACTCTTCACGACGGTAACATTGTTAATACGCACAGACTATGGCTTCTATAACCTCGGTTATCCTAGACTCGAACCCAAAATGGTAACGTTGCTACTCTTCACGACGGTAACATTGTTAATACGAACAGACTATAGCTTCTCTACCATCAGTCATCCTAGACTCGAACCCATAATGGTAACGTTGTTACTCTTCACGACGGTAACATTGTTAATACGCACAGACTATAGCTTCTCTACCATCAGTCATCCTAGACTCGAACCCAAAATGGTAACGTTGCTACTCTTCACGACGGTAACATTGTTAATACGAACAGACTATAGCTTCTCTACCCTCAGTCATCCTAGACTCGAACCCATAATGGTAACGTTGCTACCCTTCACAATGGTAACATTTTTAAAATTCACGTTTTCCGTCGGCATTCGCTCAATTTTACAGATAGCGAGCTGAAACTTGTGCCATTGATTTAGTTAGAAAATTCTACGCCAGAACAATGTATAATAGTTGTACTTTTCGAAAATTTCTATTTCCACGAAAATCTGAAGGCAATAGTTCAGGATTTTTCGCGGTCAGATTTTGGCGAAACGTGAATATTTCGAAAAGTACAACTATTATACATTGTTCTGGCGTAGAATTTCCCAACTAATGCAGTGGTGCCAGTTTCAGGTCGCTATCTGTAAAATTGAGCGAATGCCGACGGAAAAACTGGTTGAATTACACGATTTTTCGCGACTTTCGTAATTCCTTCGTCGTTTCCGCAAATCTGCAGATATCGACCCCAATCTTTCACTGCCTTATTCGGTTACGAATTCCCCGTCCAAAACGTCTTGGATCATTTGAATAGCTGAAAAATTATGGAAATGACGAAGGAACTACGAAGATCGCGAAAATTCATCAATTTAAAACAGTTTTTCCTTCGGCATTCGCTCAATTTTCGAGATAGCGGTGTGAAACTGTCACCACTGCGTTAGTTGGGAAATTCTACGCCAGATCAATATATAATAATTGTACTTTTCGAAATATTCACGTTTCGCCAAAATCTGACAGCGAAAAATCCTGAACTATAGCCTTCAGATTTTCGTGGAAAATGAAATTTTCGAAAAGTACAACTATTATACATTGTTCTGGCGTAGAATTTCCTAACTAAATCAATGGCACAAGTTTCAGGTCGCTATCTGTAAAATTGAGCGAATGCCGATGGAAAACGTGAATTTTAAAAATATTACCATTGTGAAGGCACAGACGAGGTATTGGATAGACCACTCATCCTCATGCTTTTCAATGTCACTGGTTTTGAGGGCTCTAAAGCCCTCTTACCATTTTAGGTTCAAATTTAGAATGACCAAGGGTAAATAGTAAGAATATGATATAGAAATAATAGATTGTACGCATTAGTAATGTGCACGATTAAAAGTTATTACTTACTTCAATATATATTAACACATAATTTCTATGATTTACAGGGCTCTTTTCACGCGGTACCCTGGGAAACAGCAGCGACTTAGAATGGATTCGTCCTAACAGGAATTATTTATAACGATTACTAAATTTAAGGGAATTACTTAAGTTATATTAATAGTACGTGAAATTCTGTAGTTTTATCATGTATATTACACGTATTACAACATTAATAAATACTATGTATTTGGTAAAAACTGAGTCTTCATTTATAACAATTATTCCTATCCTTTCCACTTATGCATTAGATTAATTTATAAGTTCCGCGTCAGGGGTGGGCAGTAAAAGTTTCGCGTGGAATTTATGCTTAAGTTTTATAAATCGGATGACCTTGAAAATGATGACGTCACAGGGCCTAATTCTTGCCACCTCTTATGCTATCATATTCTCCTGGTTGAAAATACGAGAATTCTGAAATATTGGTCGAAGACTGCGAAACTATCAAAGATCGCGAGACCTTGAAACTGATGACGTCACAGGGCTGTACTCGTGCCACCTCCTATGCTATCATATTCTCCTGGTAGAGAGACGAAAATTCCGAAATTTTGGTCTTTGAACGTAAAATTTTCTAAGATTGGATGACCTTGAACTTGATGACGTCACGGCCGAAAGCGTGCCACCTCTTATGCTATCATGTTCTCCTGGTAGAAATTCTGAAATCCCGTAAAATTTTAAAAATTTTACGAAATCTGGACTTTGTAACAGGATCACATGACGTCATAGGAGGTGGCACGAAGTTCGCGGATTCTTGGAAATGACGTCACAGTTCCAGGAATTTCCGCGAATTAATTTGCGGTGCGGATTTCGAAGTTGGAACGAAAAATTTCAGAAAATCTGGACTTTGTAACAGGATCACATGACGTCATAGGAGGTGGCACGAAATTCGCGGATTCTTAGAAATGACGTCACAGTTCCAGGAATTTCCGCGAATTAATTCGCGGTGCGGATTTCGAAGTTAGAACGAAAAATTTCAGAAAATCTGCACTTTGTAACAGGATCACATGACGTCATAGGAGGTGGCACGAAATTCGCGGATTCTTGGAAATGACGTCACAGTTCCAGGAATTTCCGCGAATTAATTTGCGGTGCGAATTTCGAAGTTGGAACGAAAAATTTCAGAAAATCTGGACTTTGTAACAGGATCACATGACGTCATAGGAGGTGGCACGAAATTCGCGGATTCTTAGAAATGACGTCACAGTTCCAGGAATTTCCGCGAATTAATTTGCGGTGCGGATTTCGAAGTTAGAACGAAAAATTTCAGAAAATCTGGACTTTGTAACAGGATCACATGACGTCATAGGAGGTGGCACGAAATTCGCGGATTCTTGGAAATGACGTCACAGTTCCAGGAATTTCCGCGAATTAATTCGCGGTGCGGATTTCGAAGTTAGAACGAAAAATTTCAGAAAATCTGCACTTTGTAACAGGATCACATGACGTCATAAGAGGTGGCACGAAATTCGCGGATTCTTGGAAATGACGTCACAGTTCCAGGAATTTCCGCGAATTAATTCGCGGTCCGGATTTCGAAGTTAGAACGAAAAATTTCAGAAAATCTGGACTTTGTAACAGGATCACATAATGTCGCAGGAGGTGGTACAAAATCCTCGTTGTTCACGGATCATCAAAGGTTTGTTTTACGACTAAGAGTAAAGGGTTTAAAATTACGAAACTCGTGATATACCATAAATACGATTTATTCAAAAACTTGTAATTTACAATACAAGACCTACAGTCTATAGGCTAGATATAATAATTTGTAAAACATATATTTCATAACTTATACGCTAAGTGTCTTAAATAATCCATCACATAAACTAGAATCACTGCACTTGCTGATCGTTGCTTCAGATAGTTTCTGCAATACTGTTTCAATCTGTAAACACACAAAGAAATCGATTATTTAATTAGCCAATTAATATTTACCAGTGAAAAAGGTTGGCAACAAGTAGTACGATCATCGATCGTTGTAAAGACCAGAGTTAGGAAGGCCCTGGAGGTTTCATTGTATGTTAAACGATGCATACAGCCAAAAATGTTTATCTACGTCAACGAAGTGCAGTAAATCTATTGAAATTCCAACGTGTCGGTAACTCAGTTTCCGAGCACGCACCCTTATCAAGTGCAAGGTCTATCATCACACAGACGAGGTATTCCAATACCTCATCTGTGCGTAAACAATGACTCAAGAGCAACTGAGCAGATGTCCGATCCATCGGAAGTATCTTCTAATAATCCCCACTTCTGCCACGATATTGGCTACGTCTGACGATAGGATATTCTTCTAGATTTAATGATAAATTAGTAAAGATCCCTGTAATTTTCCTGCAAGCTTCACTCGTCGGTAATTCAGTTTCCAAGCTTACCTAACTATATCCCATTCGTGCTTTGATTGAAACTGCATTGCCTATAACAGCGAGTGTGACGCTGAGATGGTAAATGGTTTCTGAAGTCCGCAATATTTAATTCGGACACACTCTACTTTTTTAGTCTTGGAAAAGTGGAAAAATTACTGTCTAGGAATGTGTTAATCAATAGAAAAATAAATTAAATGAAGAATCATAGAAGAAACTCGTCTTAAACGGTACTTTATTACATTCTGTGAGAAATAATTCACAAAAGATTTGAAGGAATGATGCGAGCGGAGATTTTAGCACTCCGAAAGCGCATAGGAAAATTTTGTTTCGGTCGAAAAACGAAACGAGGGCCCCTTGTGATGGGAAACAGTCGGGGACGGCGGATCGGCCGGACTTGTGCTAATTAATTGTTCAACAAGTATTTAAAATGCTTGCGAAATGCCCTAAGAGAAATTCCCATGTGAGAGTACATCTTCCTCGTATCAAACGTATCATTATGTGAAATTTACTCGAATCTTCAAACGAAAAGCTATACTGCGTTCTATAGTCGTTTCAGCAAAAGATTTTTCACGCAGATTTTCTTCTCGTCAGATTACCCATTTTCAGTGTTCGCTTAATAGTTTACGCGAGTGCTCCAATGAATATTTTTGAGAATTTTAACATCTGAATTAATCAAGAAAGTATTACCGATAATGTCTCCCTGTTCAAATGTTTTTCTTCTACGTGTCACGGCGCCATATGGTGTTTGAACAGATTATCCCATAATAGTTCGTATCTTATCTAATATTAGAAAAAAAAGAATGCATAAAAACCTAAAAAGACTATCCGGCAAGACAATCAATGTATAAGACCAAATGTTCAATTGAACAAATCTCTGCGATATCTCTTTGCAAATAGGAGCGTGAATTTCAAAAACTTACTGTCGGCGTTAACGAAAAAAACAATAACAAAAACTTTTTCCAAAACGCGAGAAATTTGTCTCAAGTAGATTCGCCTGTCGAATGATACTCGCATGATGGTGAATAAACAAAAAAAAAGAGCTGGATAATCAGCATGTCACCGTTACGTATTCGTGCATTACATTAGAGCTTTATTTTTTCCATTGTTCTGCCTTGTATTTTTTTTCTTTCGACTTCCGCCTTTCTCTCTCAACATCGCCCATATTATATTTCATACAATACATCTAATCGACTCGTTTCACGCGTGAACGATCGTACTCGTTATTGTTCAACGTCTACTGTTCAATCCGGTGGCTAAAATATCTCCCGGCTGCCACTTGCCACAGGATTACGGCCGATTTCTGGAAAGCTAGCATCATTAATGAGTTTCGTGCGGTTGCGCAGTTTATACGCAAAAATAAAAACGCTTACAAATTACATTATCACGTTTAATACTTAGTAATTTCTTTTATTGTTGTTATTATTATTATTATTATTAATATTATAAAATATCTAGTAAAGCCCTAATATAGGACAGGAAAGATTTGAAACTCTCTAAATAGTTGACGGTACTACATTTCTGTAATTTCTTACAGCAATATTATCATAAAAACGGAACCGGTTAAGTTACTGTAACTAATTAATTTCTATGATAATATTACTATAACATTTTTTTCCTTTCTCTCTTCGAATATTGATATTTTATATAGAAAAATCTATAATTGTTTGTATTTTTCTTCTTTTGTTCGAACAATTATTGCTAGGATTAATAATTAAATCGTTTTTTTTCACGCCTGTAATAATTAGATTATAATAAAGATTTCTTTCGACGCGCAACCACACTAATCTCATTGCGTGTAATATCATCATCGTTCGATCGTCCTCGCTGGATCGATTGTATTTTAACTTTTGCCCACTTACTTGTGTTCGAGTCCTATATCTCTGAGCGATATTTTATATGTATATAAAAAGAAAAGAAGTTTTACGTCCGGCGTAAACGCGTAGCATCGTCGAATCATGAAGTTTCACGTAAAAAGCGTGTATTTGATGAACAACAGCACACATATACACACTTTCCATATTTGGTTTAGTAAGACTCAAGTCTGAAACTCGTTGGTTGCCCAGGCAAATGTCCTTCCTCCTTTCTACGATCGATAACAATTATCATGATTCTCATATAGAAAAGCGAGAATATCAAACACGTTCGCGTCTTTAATTACAAGTTTTTTAATGTCGATTAAATATTCAGATCGAGCCAGCGAGTTTCAGACTTTACAATATGATCTCTTCATATCTACAAACTAAATCTCTGTGCTGGTGTACGACAGAAGATCTCGGTTAAGTTTCGTCGATGTCGAACGATCACCTGTTTGTTCCTTTTTTTCTTTTATTTAATATTATTAAAAAAGATTCTTTCGGTGACCAAAACGTGTTGAGGACGTTGAACCCCACGGAAACAATTTCTAACTCCTCGCTATGAATACACGAAGTCTTGAACGATGAAGGTTTGCCGTCTATATTTGTTTCTGTTCTTTCAGTGTTTTCCGAAGTACCGAAAGTGTGACTTTCATGGCGAGACGAATCGAGTCTCTCGAAACGGTACGATTGACACTATATTAAGTCAAGGCGAAGAACGGCTTCGTAAACGCATTTTAACCCTTTACACTCCGGTTTCACGTACAAAAATATTCTCGACACGTTCGGAGAATAATTTACAGATTGTTAAAAGAAGAACGTAAACAACGCACTGCGAATACTCTGCGAAGCAGGACGAGATAAAAAGAAAAAGAATTCTCGGATTTTGGAGCACAAAGGGTTGAAAACGAAATCTTTACGCGTGTAAATACATCGACCGCTTTTTAACGAGGTAGTTTAATTACCGGTGAATCGTCATTTTACAGACAGCCTCGAAGAAAGTTTCTTTTTGTTTTGTCAAAGGCAAATGAGAAACGCGGAAAATAATAGGAAACTGTCCGTAGTTCTTGGTTTCCATTATTTACGGTAAAACTGTGTAAGAAAAACAAATAACGCGATACAGTTATCTCCAAAAATCTGTTGATACCATACGTATATAAAATCGTTTAACAATCATCGATCTAAAAGCTTCGAGAGAATACGCTACGCTACTAAAATGAACGAAGTTATTAATCTCCTTCTGTTTATTTAATTTTACTGACTAGAGCGTCGATCGAGTTAATACATAAAATTACCTTTACAACTAGAACTAAAAAGACATTGATAGTAGACTTTTTGTTATATTTTAAGAAAATTTACCGCGTAAGATTCGAATCCCCATATCATTGTGGTTATCGTGATGTTCTTATTTTATCTTTTTCTTTTTGTCGTTTTACATTGTCGTATTGCTAGGCATACAACTGTGCAGTCTAGTATTCCATTGATTTTTTTTTGTATTTTTTTAATGCTTCACCATGCATTTGCCTTTGATTCTCAATTTGTGACGCCCCATCGTTTTTTTTCACCGTACGAACACCAATAAAATTATAAGCGTCGTATCGGTCGCCTCTCCACCCATTATTAACGATAATGTTTGCCGCAAAATTGTGACTTTCGCTATGTTTAATGATCCATCTACGCCAGTACGTCTCCATCGTTTTTGTGTTTACAATTCGTCATTTCGTTTTTGTTTGTCCGATTAATGCAAGAAAAAGAAATGAGCGCACAAAGTTAGTTTCATAGAGACCGCAGTAAATGTTCATCAATCAGAAAAGACAATCTTGATCGGCACTCGTGGAACTGTTTGTTTCTTCATCTTTTTTGTTTGTTCTTTGCACAGAAATCGTAAGAATACTCGTTCGATGAAATCACGATAGTGTTCGGCAATAGTTATTATTAATTAGAACCATGTGTCCGGCTGTCACATTTCATGTCTTCTTACCTCTATCGTTCATTTAACAAAAAAGGAAATTAAAACGAAAATTAAAAAACCGCAAATGACACTAGTGTTTCATCATGACACAAACTTCGAGGTTCGATCACCTATCTGTGATATTTGATATCGGAAAGAAATCATTTTTATCATACAAGACGTTGTTTCACGCTTAGTTTTTAGCGGTACAATTAAATATTAAATAATTATAGACTACATTCTCGTTAACAAAAAGAACTTAGCATACAGTCTGTGTACAAAAACCAGGATTTACAATAGCGTACTAACCTCAATGTATAATAGGAATATAATAATTTTTATCACATATAAAAAGCAGTTGTATATGTACATATCTGAGTAAGATTAGGTACCATTATTATTTAACCGATAGAAGCTATTATATAATTTGGTACACTGTTTAACGTGGGTATTTGTTAAATACGAACAATAATCAATATGTCGTTATTTCCTGGTGTCCCTTGACATAGTCGTTGGTTTCATTTTTTCTTTTTCATTATTTTTTTTGTTTGCTTTATATCGCACGAATTCCTATGTATACACACGGTTCGCTTATTTATCCTCGTTACATGTGACTTTATTTCTCTTTTTTTAGTATTCTTTATATAATATCTATATAACACATGTTATTTTAGTAAGTCAGAGCTATGGCCAGTTGGTAAGTTTATTAATCATTCGATCGCAGTTGTTTTCTTAACGTTGTGTTTTCTGTTGCAACGCGTATGCCGGATAATTGAACGCCGATTTCATTCTTGTAAACAGCTTTATCTGGATTTAACGTTCTCCCGATTGAGAACTAATAAAAAAACGAAAAACTGTTTTACAAAAATACACTGCGAAGAGACCACAGCTCTTTGTTTTCGTTTAACGATGGATCGTACCTTATAACGATACAAATTAGTGTTTATATTTGTTCCATACCCTTTTATGTCGCTACCGTCACGCTTTCTTCAATTCCTTTTTCTTTTCATTTTTTTTTTTAATTTTGGACTGTGAACAAGATTTCATTCCCATTCGTGTATCGCAACTTCTTATATTTAAAAAACGGTCTTGTTTCCTACCGCGTTAACATCCATCGTTACGGTAAACATAGAATTCATCCTGTCACAGCTGATTCGTTTATATTCATATTATCTCTTCCTGAACAGTAGTGTCAACACCATAAAATGTGTTTGACAAGTCTTACACGCATTTTCCAATCCGATTCCTTTCTTATTATTCTCGAAAAGTAGTCAACTTAACAAGCAAAGTATATAAGCAATGAAAAATCTGAAATAACAACTCGATCCTTAAACATCTACCTAAAAATACAATGGAGTCGCACAAAGTCGAAGGCACAACTCTTTTCAAATTGGATGAACTGAAAGAAAGCACAATGGGAGACATCGTTGGTGTATGTTTGAAACGTTTTTCTTTTATCTTTTTCTTTAAGCAGCGGGAATCTCCGTTTGCTCAATCAGAGAAAATGACTTTCTTCCTTTGACGCTCGAGATTAAGTACAAGAAAGTTCTTTTAGTATTATCTTGAAAGACTAAAAAATAGTGAAATGTTTGGATAAGAGAATTAGATTATTCCTTTTTATCTGGTGAAACTGTGCTTATTTTTTTCCCGGATTAAATTGTGATAACGTACTGTTGTACTTTTCGCGTTATCTTTCGATCAGTAGAAAGTTCCATTTTAACTTTTTATTAGTAACAAATTTACATAGGCATACGGAAAGTTATGGTTTTTATACCTTTGTTTTTTTTCTATTCGGCAGAGACGTGATCTCGTAACACTATTCGCTATACATTTATACAATCTTATCGTATCCCTAAGCTTGAATTCACGTGCATTAATCGAGGCAAATCAAATTCCTTAGCTAAATCATTAATTGTCTCGTTCGTTTTCGTCAATCCATTCGAGAGACTTCTCACCGGAAATCTACCGACATCATTTTTTTTTCTTTTTTCTTTCCCTATCTCTCTGTCTCTTTCTCTTTACATTTGAATACGCAAACGGTCACGGATGCAAAGAACACGAATAACGCGCGAACGTTAGGAACAAGAAGAAAAAAGAAAACGCCACGATTGGAAATTGGTTGCCTCAACCAATACGTAGAAATTCTGTATCTTAGCTGTTAATCTCCTGCTGTTATATTATCTTTCTTCATTTTTTATCCCTTTATTCCTTCATCAATGGTGCAAATGGCTGTATCGCAAACGTATCAATTATCGTATTAACTGCCCACAGTGAAACCGACGGATTATTAAATGTAAGAGAGTTCGGTGAAGACCGGTTTTGCAAAGTAAAAAGACAACAGATTCGCGAATTATATCTGTACACGTGCCTCTACCGCTCGGCACCAAGCTGCTGGCGCAGTAATATCTAAATATTCTGAAACGGTTTCACTGAGGCAGCAACTTGGTAGAACGTCAACGTTTAGTGTTCATTATGGATCCTGGCTAGTACTTGGTTGTGACTCACAGTTTTGCGGACTATGTATCTGATGAGCTAAGAGTGGGGTATGAACAGGAGATGGTCCAGGTTGTGGTTGTTGCTCCTCTTGCATATGTGGAATAACAGCCATGTCGGGGTATCTGAAACTAAGCGCAATAGATTTTAATTCTCAACAAAACTAATCATTCAGTCTGTCGAAGGAAGGAGCAGAAGTCTGTTATTTTTTGCAAAGTACTATTGGTTTAGGATGCCTCACCCTATAGATCCCCATTTACGACCCGGTCGCACAACCTCCCTATACTTCGGCTGATACTTGTCAGCTTCCTCCGCGCAGTCCTCGCTTGTATCCTCGACTTCTTGTTCCTCGTCGGGACAGAGCTCGCACGCTCTCTCTAGTGTTTTCTTCGCGCTGTTGCTACGCTCCAGGACATAGCCGTTTGTGGAGTCATTGGACTGTGCCGGTGGAGACCAGTTGCTGTACGCGTGACTCCATGGCGCAGTGGTGGCACATGGTCTCTGTATAATACATTACTCGTTAGAGAGTCTTGATCGGAGGCTAAGCGACGAAATCTTAATAATTTAACCCATACTTTGTCGAGTTCCTCGTGTAGCCAGTCGATGGCATGTATCCACTTCCTCTTCAATTCGGGACAATGGTATAAGAGTTGATGTGCAGGCCTGCATTTGCTGAACAGTTGTACCATACATTTGATACACTGATAGGCTCGTTTCTGATAATGCTGTTTACTTCTTTGTATCATCTCAAATAAACCTTCTCTTTCGTCTGGTACTCCTACAAAAATATTTGCATTTTACTATGAAGTGGAACTGATTAAAACATCATGTCCTGTTAACAGATTTTATTTATACCTTTAAGAGCATTGTGGACACGATGTGTTTGCCACGAATCCTCCATAAGGAGCATGGCGAGCAGTAGATCCGTGTGATGCCTCAACTCATGTGTATATGCGAATCCGATTTGCCATAATAATTCGCTAAGCACTGTTCGCGATAAGTGTGGATTCTCCCAGCAACAGTATTGCAGTAACTTTACTGTATCTTCGGTGATGTTTGCATCTTCGATTAATTTCTTCATGTAACTATTGAATGCGATAAAAACTGATTATGAATCCTGACTTCTACATTCCAAATAACACATCGCTCCTAATCAGATCAATTCTACTTTACCTATTTTTGACGAACAGAATGTCCGCTGCCTGTGGTTGTATAGGCATTAGGTATTCCTGCGGACATACCGGATCGCCGTATGGATTTGGTAGAGGTGCGGACTGGGCATGACTCGAATGAGCTTTCGATGACACGTCGCAGCAACGTATCAGCATGCTAACTACTTGGTGCAATTTAGTCAGTTCCGGATATTGATATTTTATTGTAGGACCCGGGCCTTCGTCGATCGCAACCAACATAAATGTAACTGGAACGTTTAGCTGCAGAACATAGATAGAAATTCATTATTTGCATGATATCTTGTTACATTTTATATTCAATATGGTAAATTTGATGGACTACCTTAAGCAATTGTGCCTTTTCAGCAAGACCAAGCGATGCGTATGTGTGGAACAGAGAAAAATAATGTGGTAGATGACGCCCGTGATCGGAGATTTCACGATGAAGTAAAGAAAGTACTGCATGCAATAAATGATCACTGAGCGTCGCCGTTGGGTCCAGTAGTATGGCTGAAAATATGGAAAAACGATTATTACAGTATGTTTTTAATATCCGGAAACTTATCCAGTACGCTCAAACTATTAATATATGACGATTAACTTTCTTACTTCATCGAAAAACTTACTTGGTGCGTTTAAACTAGGTGGCACGCACGGGCCATCCTGCAGCGAAACGTGTGCAAGAAATAGCAAAATTTTGACAAAAGCCGTTCGAACTTCTGTACTGGGACAGCTCAAAAGGTACTCGCAAAATCTAGACAATGAATGATTGTTCGTTAAATATCGACATTTCCTATTTGCATGCATGTATACTTAAAACAAACGTGGTACCTATGTGGATGGTTAAAGAAAACATTTTGGGCAAACCAGTACCGCACTGATTTACTACTTCGCAAATGGGGAGACACGATATCGTACCAATCTGTCGCATTACCGCGTAGCGTTTTCTTAGTGTGAAAACCTGTATAGAACAAGAACCTTGATGCCAATTGAACTGACAACATTGCAAGCTCTTCCGCTTCAGCACTCTATAATTAATAATATTCCAAAAATTATCCCGAAAAGTTCTTTTAAAGAAAAATGAAAGTATCATCAACATAAATAACTTACAAGTTTCTCATTCATATTTTGTCTATTGATGCTATGTGGATTGCAGGAAACGAGTTTTTTAATAAATTGAAAATATTCTGCGCTAAACTGGTTTCGATTATGCATAAATTTTATATTCTGTTTTCTGACACTATACTCGATAGCTGGAGGCATTTTCATAACTCCTAATTTCGTATCTGAAAGCAGTATAAAGTTTCATAGTATAAATATACTATCACTACATTCGTTTAGTAGTACTAAATATCGGTAGAACACTTACACAATGATAATTCATTAACGCTCTTCATTAGGGAATTTTCTTCTACATCTAATCTGGTATAAAATAACATATAGGCATTCCACCATCGCTTTTGTTTGCGGTAACTCATCCGCTTGAGCATGTGATCGAATACCTCTCCCAAGTAATCGCCACCAAAACACTGTGATTTCATCTCCTCCTCTTCCTCCATTTTACATTCCGTTACATCACCATCGTCGAATTTATACCATTTGGCAATGCCGTCGCTTTGCCTGCGATACAAAGATCAAACGTATAACTTACTGATTAAATATAAATAATATCATGCATGATCATTTCTCAAAAATACCTGTGTAAGATGTATGAGTAATAGTGGCCACCACTAGCCTGACCACTATGTACGACAATACCGGACAATTGATATTTAGTGCAAGTTCCCTTCACCGATTCCTCGTAATCACAGTCTATAACTTCTCCCTCCAGTTTAGCCAGTCCGGAAACGGTATAAGGCTCCATATCTAAATCTCTCGGAAACTCAAAATAGTCATTGAATTTTATAGCACAAACCCTCTCGAAGTCGTACTCGAATCTTTTTAGTTGTATGGCTAGTATCGGTGGTAATTTCTTTACGCATAATCGCTTGACAGTCACGACCTAGAGCAAACTCACATTAAAGTATTTCGAATTTTCGTGCACAAGCTATATTACATTCCGTCGAAAATATCATACCTTTTTATTACATTTATCGCAATGATAAGCATCTGCACCTTCTAACAGTTCTCCCTTGACGTATTGTTCCAGTGAATCCAATAAGTTACTGTGGTTTCTTATGTCCACACTGATCACACTGAACGGCTCTTCCTTGGAATATCTGAAGAGAATGTAATGCGGTATTACAGTTCACCGAAATAAGGAGAATGTAAAAATTAAAAAGGTACCTATGAGGGCAACCTTTGCAGATTTTCTGGTCACTGTACGAGCCACCAAGAATCTTGCCCATTATTTGTTCATGTCCTAAGGCTTTCAATGCTTCGTCTAAGCTTTCCACTAAACTCATGAAAAACTCAACGGCATCCTGTTGTTCCCGAAGATTTACAGGTTCGCCTTGAAGTCTATCAATATGTAAAAGGCAATTATTTCGTATAACTTTTATATACCCATTAGTCTTGCAATCTTTTAAAAAATGCCCTTACTTAAAGTGTTTCCAAAGACCCCTAGGTATATAATATTGCAGCTTGCTATAAGCCAAATGCCCGAATATCGCTTGCACTTGCTTCAAAATCCCAACATTATATTCCTTCCTAGACTCGTCCGCGCCGCATTTTTCTTCGTTCGTGTCGTTATCGGTCGCCTCTATCGTCTGTTCTATCTCGATTCTTTCTTCGCCCGAGAAATCTTCACTTAAATCAGTCGCCGCACCCTCCGCAGCCAACAGCCCAACTCTTATACTTTCCACCATGTACAACTGTTGTAATACTGAATTCATGTAACACGTAGCGCCGGCGTTTTTCAGGCCAACGAATCCTTTTAGCGGTCGTAGTCCGACCGGTGGTAAATAATCCCAATCCACCAGCGGTTCGTCGCGCTCAGAGTAGAACATGTCGGTGAGCATTGTGACTAGAAGTTTCATGTTGGGTACACAGCCTACGCACAAACCTACGAGCAGGTCGAACGCAGCGCTGGTCGACTGGGGTGTCGTGCACACAGGGCACGCCTGTGAAGCACTCAGCTCGCCGGTGCCACGAAGTTGCAGCATGAGACGGGATGCAGGAAACACAAAGTCCTCGACTAATTCCTGAAGGAAAAACACGATTTTACACAGTAATAAATGGAATACTAAAATTGATATTGGATTGACAGTTGTGTTATAAATGTCGCACTTTTATCAAGTTCGCTCCATGCTTCTCATCGGAGCCAAGTTCGTATTTTTTACTCGGTGGTAGAAAAGCGAGTAGTTCTTTAGTAAGACCCAAGTGACCCTCGAGGACAGCTTCATCCACCTGGCTTTCTCCAGTTTCTTTAACGTTGTCTCGAACTTTCTTCAACCATGCTATTTCGATGTTCAATAAGGTTTCGGCTGTCGGAAGGGGGCAGCCCGACATATGCGCGAAATTCAGTAATCTACACAAAAGCTGGTAGACAAACAAGTCGTGTTATCTCCCTTGGATCTTCGATTCATTTTTAAAAACGATATTAAGAGAATCAAGTTTACCTGAAAGTACTCGTGACTTTGTTTCGCATGCTCCATAACGGTAGTGTTCAAGACAGTAAAGAGAAGAGTTATCGCAAATAGTAATGGTTGATGACCACTGCTGTACCATGTCGATATAAGAAAAAACTGTTCAGCCGCAGCCATTCTAACTATTCTTGATGTGCTTAGGAGTACAAGATCTATTAAAAACGTATGCCACATTTTATCTCTCGCAAATGATTCTAACGCTGTCGTATTCAGTACCAAAGCGATTGTCAGAACTTCCAACGCCTCCTTGCATACTTGAAAGAAAATACAGACACAAAGAAGTACATTAGAAACACATATCAACATATTATTAGCACAAACCTTTAATTTTTACTTACCTAATACATCATTGTTATCCGCGTTGTTAATCGGCGGTTCTTTTTGATTCGCCTCGTGAAGCGTATGAAGCATTTCAGTAGACGCGTTAATATTGTTCAGATTTCCGGTCGATGCTGCCCATGCTAGTCTAATTATGGCACGAATGGTAGCCACGTCCGGTAACTCCCATGAAAGAGCCTGCATAAAGAGCTGTCGACATTTATCGGATTCCGTACCGCCGGACAGCATCCTATGCGCTAAATGTTGTGCCAATTTCGCCGCTACAGTTCTCAGCATATACTCGGTACTCTGATTCGGCACGCTTTGAAGCGCTTGCTTTAAAACTGCCACTGGTGCGCGGTTATTGTGAATATGATTATCGTGATTCTCAGGGATTCCTGCCTGTTGCATTTCGTCCATCACGCAAGCCATCACATTACCGATCACCGTCAACAAAAGTTTGCACAATTTTAACACAGTTAAGTAGGCTGCACGTTTCGTGGTCTCGTCCGCGTTCGGTAAAAACTTATTCTTAGTTAACATGTCGAGGATAACACCAGCCTCGCCGCTCTTTATGAAATTGTACTGAAACTCAAACGCTCTTTCTGACATCGGGTCAAGAGCTGGCATTAACAAACTATACAAAACCTGAAAAACGTAATCTGTTACCGAAACGATTCTTTTGATTGTAACAACACGTCATTGTGTTCCATCATAGATATCTCATTTACCTCTAAATTGTATAAAACTTGGCTAGGACTCGCAGTAAAAAATAAAGAATCTACGGTTGTGTTTTGTTCATTACAATCATCGTTATCGTTGTCCTTACAATGATCGAATAACCATTGTAATCGCGATACAGTTAAAGTATCGGGGGGCACCAATTGTAAAAGATTTCGTGCACCGTCGCGTAATTGTGCATGCTGAAGAGTACATCCAAGATCTGACAATTGAAAGAAAAATGTGGCGTATTGTGATCTTTGCGACATGACCTACAATAAAAGGTAAAAGAATTAGCATAAAGAGAACATCTGTACATATATTAATCTCGTATGTTTCTTTAGAAATTAAAGATTTACGTACCACACCCGGTAAGGTGTTTTCCGCCTCTACGTTTGGCCCATCGTATGGATGATGTGGGGAACTAGTAGAACTATCAGAACTACTATCCGGGGAGCTTGGAAATATGTTGCTATTTATTTGCACAATTTGACTCAGTTTCGCAGACAATAACTGTGTGAAAAAGAAATAATTTTAATGTTACATATTACAACATGACTAAATAATTTGTACAAACCATTTTATCTCTTAACGGTGTTTGAGAAAGAAGTTTTCTGTCATCTGCCGGCTCCAAAGATTCTCCATTAAGAAACAGGTCGAGCTTCACGTTTGTCCCATTAGCTTTAATTCTGCGTAATATTTGTCGTCTCAACGAAGCCAAAGTATCATTACTATGTGTAAATATATCTATATCGTCTACATTACGACCAGGATTTACAAAACGAATGATAAGAGACAGATGCTTCCCACGAGCTGCTCTGTAATTAAAAGGAACGTCACACAATTTTATCCCCATTTCTGTTTAATAAAATAAATTTTAATCATTTTACCTGTGTAATGGCAATATTTTTCGTTCTCCTGGAAATGCCGAGTCACACTCATTGATGTATTCCTGTAATACTTTCATAACACGACACATTTTCATCGCTTCTAATTTAATCTTATTAGACATTTGCTCCTCGCGTTCTTCCTTCCCCTCAAGATACACTTTGCTTAAAACAGACACGGTATCGTAATGAGCTTTTAATCTGTCCATACATTCGCCTATGTATGTCACGTGAAAAGCCAACACTGAGGACTGAAGTCGTGGTCCTAAATTGGTATTTACTTCTTTCAAAAGTTCTATACCACGGCTTGCAATTTCTTCGGGGCTATTGGTTACTACCTGCGAACAAACGAAGTAAAATATATTTTTCCAATTAACAAAGGGAAAACTACAAAAAATTAAGTAGCTTTCGTATTTTTAAGTATGATCGTTCTACTTACTCTCCACAAGTAGTCTGTACCAATTAGATCTACATCGTCCATAAGAAATGTCCTTCGTTTTAATTTCAATTTGCCTTCTTTCGAATTGACGGCTTTGAAAAATCGCTCGTAACACTTTATGCCGCTCTCCGTAAGCAGCGTGGGATCTAATTGCAAGATGTTGTTTTGAAAAAAGTCTTTATTTATTGCCGGATCGAGATCCGGTTCTTCTCCCATCAGTTTTGAGAACCACTTAAAACATGCTTCACGATCAGACACGAATACACCTTGTTCCGCAAGACATTGCCAAATTTGTTCCGCTTGATCCGCGCATAACCACAGTTGACCATCCTAACAAAGTAAAAAATAATTAGAAGTTAGTCATCACATTCCATACAAGAAATACAAAAGTAGTACTACGTACCTTTAATAGAAAACGCAAAAAGTTAAGTCTTTCTTGCACTTGCATAATGTGATTGTATCGACCATCAGCCATAAATGTATTCGCATCAATGTCCGGATTCTCTTTGACTAACTGTCGCACTTTGTCCATATAATTTGTTAAACTGTTCGTCACGAGAATCACTACCGAATGCTCCCCTTGAAGACGTTCTATAACTTCTTGCCTAAATAGAAGGGATTGCAAATATGGAGAAGTTTTTATGGAAATAAGTAGTTTATATGAAACGCACCTATAATGCAAATGATGATTGCGTTGACTGTGCCCTATATTGGGATTCGGCTCGTAAAGACAACATATCTCGCGAAACTGCTTCAAGGCGGGCAAAACCCATTTATCGCCACTCTTTAACTCTTCCACGCATTTGTCTAACCAGATTGTCTTCTGTGCATCTCTTTCTTGCGAGCAGGAGTAATCAAGAATTTTTACATGTGCATTCAATGCTTGATCCATAATCTCTGTAGGTACTTCGTCAGAGTGAGCCAAATTCCAAAAAAGGGTTAAGACCTGAATGTTTAAAAAGAAGTTTCAAAAAGTTTCAATTATACACTGAATATATAGTGGAGTAAGTGTAAAAAGTTATAAAACCTTGTGAGCCATTACTCCATCCTTATCGTCTTCTGCAAGTCTTCTAATTAGTTCTAACAACTTTTCACGCTGTTTCTTATTAGCGGTTTTCCAACTCATCTGTAACAAGTGAGTCAAGTTTTCCGTTTATGATTAATAAATAATAAATTTAGTTTTAAAAAACTTTTGTCGAGGATACTGAGACTGGTACCTGAAAGCATTCAAATAGATGATCAAGTTGTTCAGGACTAAAATCCCAAGCCAATTTGGCTAGCAAGTCATGAACGTTTTTCACGATTGCTTCATGTTTTCCTGCCTGTGCTGCCCAAACCGCATCTAAATCTTCTAATGTTAATGCTCGTTCTTTAATAATGAAGCGTAAAATTTTCTCCAGCTTCTCGACATACTGTGGCTGATGTAACGAATCTCTTAACACGATTTCTAATACTCCGTTGTCTTTGATCCATTTCTGCATTTAAAACGGCAAAACATACTCGTATAGAACTTTACTAAAATTGCATAGATTACAATTTCTGGAATCGGACTTACAGCCATGCGTTCTGCGGTGAGCCATTCCTCTTCTTCTACAATCGTATTTCGATGCTGATAGTAACTTACGCTTGAAATTACTTTATTAACTTCATTTAGAGCATTCATTTTTCCATTAAACGAGGAAATCTGCAAGAGTCTCAGTATCATTTTCAGTCTCAGTATTTCCAAATTCTTAATCATCTCCTCCTGATGCGGCACTCTCGACACCAAGCATTTAGCGGCTTTGATAATCGCCGATATTGCATCGTTCTTTGATTCGTTTTTTGCTTCCTTTTTCAATTCTTCATCGGTCAAATTATTCAATATCAGTGGCACCATTTCCTATGTAGACAAAATATTACAAATGCTTGTACACAAAACAACTGTAAACATTATATATAGCATAAAAAGAATAAACCAATACTTACTACAATAGGCATAAGATATTTAACAATTGTGTGAACAGTCAAGAGTTCATAACACAAGCCAAATGGTCTGATTAAAGCATAGATAACTGGTACTGTTAAATTTCGACCACTCTGAAATCTAGAGAGCAAAATTTCGAATCCATTCAGACTTCCAAACCTGGAAACAGATATTAGGATATTAAACATGATGAAAACATATAAATCCAACGTGAACAGAGATTCATTTGAATAATTTACTTACCTATTTATGAGATCCACCAGCCAGCCACGAGGTGTTCTCGAATCAGGAGGCGGCCGTGCATAAAGTTCCTCATCAGGAATATCACTGCCGGGAGGAGCAGTATCCGAAATTCTTGCAGCATTAAATGTGTGAAATCTGAAGAAAAGTTCAACGAATTAATGGAATGAAAATATGAATTCCACTCATATAACATATATTCTATCTTCTTTTGTAAGATGACATTTAGTAATTTTAAAATACCGTTGTTATATAAATTACACACATTCCATGTGTATATGATAATAAAAACAATTAACATTTTAACACTTAACCATTCAAAACCTTTCAATACAAAGTCCATTGGGACCAAAGCATTTATATTTAAAGATATATCGAATCATACTAAATGTGGTTGTGAATAATTAAGTGTAATAACGTATTAGATATATAATGTAATACAAATTTCCAAAATTCAACTCACTTATTACTAGGATTAAAAACCATGGCCAGCAAATCAAGGAGAGGAAACCAGTCCTCGTCTAATTTCAGGACACATAATTCCACCAACCGCTCGCAGTTTGCATTAATACAATTCTGAATATTTAATTTCCAACTACTTACTGCATCATCTGTCAATATTTTGGTAAAAGAAATTGTGAGTCCTTCTCGAAAAAAGCGCTGACACGCTTCGCTTTGTACATCAATTCCTGTAGCAACAAAGTGGAAAATCAACAGTAAATATTTTTCTCTAATTAAATTTAGTTAGTAATTTGTGGTATATGAAACTAGGTTACTATAAGTAATAACCTTTTTTACATAAATCGATACTGGCTTGTAACAGGCACTCTAACTCTTGTTCTGGCAGAACTGGTACAACCCATCGTGGACTAGATATTTTTTCATGAAGCATATTAAGTTTTGAAAGAGGAAAGTCAGGTTCTCCATGGAGTTGATTACTATCCTCCACAGTAGTTATAGTATCATTGGTGCATTCTGTTTGTACCACATTTTCTGTGAGTTGAAGACCTGACATTGTATCAGCCAACTGTTGCGGTCCCGGTGGACTATGCATTTGCTACACATTTGTATTAATGAAATTTTTGAATTAGTAAATACAGAAGAAAGGTTTGAAAATGTAATTAGTAAAAGAAAACAATAGAAGAGAATATTACAGAATTTCTTTTTTTCTGTCATAAATGAATGTTTGAGATTTATCTCTAGTGTTAATATGTAAGGGCTACAAATCATCTTTATGATCCTGTATACCTGTGTAGTTTGTTGGCTGTCAGGAGGGTCTATGCCAACTCCTTGGCCTCTTGTGGCAATCGTCATTTTGTGTGCTCTTCACTATACTCCAATTGTCTCAATACCTCTTGGTCCAATAATCACACCACCAATAACAAGCATCCAGCTCATTCACTAACATTAAATATAATTATACCCTAAAGGCCTTGTTTTAATAAAGTATACCTACATTATCTGAAACAAACCAACGTGATTCCATAATACTTTAAATTCTATGAAACATCTGTAATATACAAAACAAAAGGACACGCTAATAGAAAATATCTAGAACTATTAAATATAAAGACAGTCCATGATAAAAGATTACAATTACTATTCAGTAAATTTCCGAATTTACAGATATTACGTGGACGATAGTGTTCGTAATGTACTCCCGTTTTTATTATTGAATTATTAAGTATTCATTCAACTAGTGATATTCTGCGATTCATTAACGAAATTACCGTAACAACCGTATCATAGGAAGCAATGCAATGTTACATAAATACTTGCTTTCCAAAATACGAGTGCGGTAAGTAGTAAAGGGACGAGAAAACGGGAGCGTTTGAAAATCGAATTAAAGGTAAAGAAAAAAAAGGCGAGAAAAGTCTGTAAGGAAAGAACCGTGTAATCCGAGCCCCCTCGCGAAGGATATCAACGATGGTGTCGATGTTTCGTTTCTCGGACCTCGAGCAACAAATTTAACAGAGACTACGACAAACGTAGATAACGACACTCGTCTCGTACGCTCAGTAAATCGCATGACAGCACGATCTTGCTAAGGTTTCAGCCGTCGAGACTCAGTAATTCATTTCGATCGACGAAAACGATGCCTTTTGGATGAAGCAGGGGTAAAACTGCTCATAGTCGCGCTGTACAAGCGTAAAGGTAGTAATCAAAGTATCAAAGGGTCTGTATTCCCATGGAATTTTCATAATTTACGAAAGGTACGATGTCATGTAGCGAATTACTCCTCTGTCTCTTTCTCAACTCTCCGTCACTCATACTATCTCTCCTATTCTCTCTCATCCCCGACACTATAGCCCTCTCTCTCTCTCTCTCTCCCTCTCAGACACATACACACACACTCAACCACTCTCTTTCTACACTTTCTGTCTTTCTATCTCTCGGGTGTATCGTCGAACGTACCGAGCTGTCAACCGTCAAGAACGAGAACCAGGAAGCGGCCACGCCGGTCTGCTTTCCGCCAACGGAATAGCATCACCGAGGAAAAGAATTTCGCGATGGATCGTCGCTAATTCGAGCTGAAATCAGGCAAAATAAACTGTCTACGGCGTGCTTACAAAGAAAGAGCACTAACGACGTGCGGCGACGGGCGAAATTGTTGGCTTTTCTAGCACGCGCACACCAGTATCCAGGAACATGAGATTTTGCTCGACGAAATGTATGATCTAGGAAGATTTCACGCGACCGGTACCTACGCGATTTCAACGATCCTTGGTGTCCAGGGAGCAACTATTTTCGCCCCGTTCACTCGACCGGGCCACCTCCGGACAAAATGGCGACCATCCTAACGATTGGCACTGCCGTATTAAGAAAAACCTTTTATATTTCCGTCTTGAGGGAAAACCGATCGGACAACAACGCACCGTATCACAGGGGAATCCTACTGTTATCGATTATCGCATCGAATCTTTAACGAGAAACGCACCTTTACATAGTAAATGGTGGTAGAAATTTATGTTGCAGTTTTTGACGTGACGTTATGGAACTCACTGGCGAATCTGTAAACACGGCTATCTGGAGGCGCTACCGTCGTCCTCGAATTGAAACGATCATCGCACCACCGGGCACTACGTTCACGGTAGTGCTCCCTGGCCGCCTGTCCCTCGATCCTTGAATATCTCGATCATTGGTCCCCTCAACCCCCTTATTTATTCATTTCGCAAATAACGATTCGATTTTAGAAATGTTTACCCTCTTATCAATTCACCATCTTCTTTCTAAAAATTTATGATTTTCATTTCGCTGTCCTGTAAGAAGAGACTTTTCAGCCTGAATGTGTGAAAGCTCTTTCATCCCCCTCATCATTCCTCTTTTGTATATCTTTAGGATTCTGCGAACAAGACATTTGCACCATTATTGCGTTTTTTAGTAATTTATTTTCATAAATTTCATATAACTGTACATAACATTGACGATTGTAGTTTTTCATTAATGTAATTTATTGTATAGGATCCACCACTCAAGATATTAAGCTTAAGTTACGTATATATATTACATTACTTTAGAAAATTTGACTGTTAATATTCTTCTATACTAACAGCAACGTTTTCGAAATAGTCTTTAGAGAACGCAATCGAAGGAATAAAAATATGACGAATAATTCTTTTTTAAATTTCATGAAATTATTGTTTGATATTTTCCTCAATTTATACAATTCATATTGTACAATATGTTGACGAGTGAAACTCAAATTTCAAAATTAAAAACATCGTCCTTGAGTGACATCGTAACAATCATATTTATTACATGAACACAGATTGCAGTTTAAGGATCATACAGCAAACTGAAAATGAAAACAAATAGAGGTAAACTCAGAACATCATTAAAAAAATGGCCTTAAAAAATCAACTAATTTAGAAAACTAAGTATAAAAGGAAAATCCTTTATTACTTAAAAAGTGCACCTATAGTTGTGGAACATGGTTGGCAATTTGTTGGCAGTTTATCTTTTCTCTTTTTTTGGTGTTTTATTCTTTTTTTATTACTAAACTGTGCCAGGTAATGGTATCTATTCTGACCAGTCTTGTAATTCTTGATATCATGAAAGATATAAAATCTCTGAATCTTAACATAATACAAGGCAGAAAAACAAAAGTATCATGGATAAGAACAAAACATGTTTCAGATAATATCAGCGCACTCAATACCCGTGACTTCTTTAAATTAAAAAGTCAAATCACAAAATAATACGACTATAATCTAACCCTCGCTAAATTTGCACGAAACGGTTTATCGTAAGGGAGGATAGTACCGTAATAATTTACGAATGTATTAATTACGAGCTATTACATCACCGCTTAAATGGTAGCACCTTCTACGAGGAACAGATTTTTGTGTGCATTAAATTTTGACAACCATACGAGGTTTCCCTTCTTCATAGCTCCTATGCAATTGTACAGTTCTCTATACTCTCCTACTTATCGTGTATAGTACCAAAAGGTGTACCTACATTTAGTATTTTTCACCTTTCTTTATCGCGATTTTCTTATGCCAATTCTGCATAATAGGTTTAAAAAGAAGCTTATTATATCATCAGCAAATGTCCTTAGAACGTTATCATCTCTCAGCACTGGCAACAAATACCTTTTTAGTGCAGGGACACATTAAGAAAAATTAAGGATAGTGTTTTCTCCCATCAATTATTAAAAAAGATGATATATGGTACATCACCATAAGCATATTCATCGCTTATGATTGAAAATTACGATCGAATCTTAACGTTTAACAATCGATAAAGGGGGAAACTTCGTTTAATCCATCGTACGAAATTTAGCTTGTTCCCACTACCGTTTCATAGAGTGACAAATTAGATGGTTTGGAGTAAAACGTTGTCTCCTGTTACGTGTGTTACTGTAAGAATGATGTGGCGAAATCATTTTCCATTTTAGGAGAAACGATTTCGAACATTATACATTATTAAACTGTATACGTCTCGTGATTCAGAGTATTCATCATAAGGCAAGTTCCTCCAGTTCTTTTATTAGCTCAGCTTCTTTCTTGATCTTGTCTAGCTGATTGATTTCTAACTGCTTGCCCTCCGATAACTGCTGCTTCAATTTCGATATTTGGTCTAGCTTCTGTTAAATGAAACGTAATAAATCAGAGAAACAGGAACAATTTAGTACTACTAAATAGATGGTATTAGTTCCTTGAAAAATACTTACACTCTTAATTTTCTTCATCTTTTTACTCTTCTCAGGATCATCGGGTTCAGGAACGTTTAGAACAGTAGCTGTTGCACTTTTGCTTTTCGTGTTAGTAGTAACTTGTCCGTTTGTCGTTGGAGCGCTGCTCTGTGGCTGAGAGGACACTGATGCTTCTAATTCTTTCTTCGCTCTTTTCGCTTCTCGCTTCTTTTTTGTTTTCAACACATTTTTAGACTGATTAGCTGTGAATAGTAATCACATTCAATGTAACAATTATTCGAATCTATAGTGAGTTTTAATTGTAGACTTTTGATATACGACAATGTTCCTTACATTCAGCACTTGACTTAATTCCAAATTCCTCGTCGTCATGTAATTTAAAAGTGATAGTCTCCCCTCGTGCAGAAGGTGGTCGGTACGCTTGTTTCGATGCTGTGAAAGTATTCAATTAGGCATACGTACTACAATGTACAAGAAGCGATCATTGTTTTTTCTTCTTACCTTGCGGTTGACTGGGTGCAATACCATCGACCGCTTTATAACTAATTCGTTTTTCAGGGAAAGCAGACGGTGGAAAAGTTTGCCACTGTACTTCCCAAAGTTCTTCTTGCTCGTTCCATGGACGTTCGTATAGTAAAGTTCCGGTGTAGTGCCAGATTTTAAATCTGGAGACGTTTTTAATTACATATCGGAATAAGGCAAACTTTCTGTCACTGAAGTACTTTACATACCCGTTACTAACACGAAGTCTGGGCGCCGTAGTTGCGGTCATAAAATGTTCTCCGTCCGGTGACCATTGGAGAAGCGTGGTATCAGGTGCTTTAGATTCAGCTATGAGTTTTCTATTACCAACGTCCCAAAGTTGGATATCACCACGGAGATTACCGAATCCGGTTAAAAGAAGAAGTGCAATGTGGTTAAGGAAGTATATCGTAACACAAATCAATAAAATTAATAGCTATGGTATGCCATAAGCTGAAAACATAATTAAGGTAATATTACTCTACAATTATTAAAGGATATTATTCCCTTGAGGATTGTAGTAGATGCTATTTCGATGAAGCGCCCCAAATTCAAATATTACTTCGCATTTGAGATTAAATAATGTGGCTTTAGCTGGCATGAAACCATAAACCACACAGAACTCAGTATTTTTTGGAGACCACTGTACAGCATGTATAGGTCCTTCCTTGCCTAGTTGATAAAATTGCTATTACTTTGTTTCATTTAATAATAAATTAAAAATAATGGTTATTTTATCTTACTGAGCATAACCATAGCAGTTTCTCCTTTAGTACTAAGATGATGCAAAGTCTGTTTTCCATAATATGAGGCACCAGTTTTATCAACTTCTGTACTTGTCATTAATAAAGCATTTGTACCTATATTATTCCAGTAAATGTTAACTTTATCCGCCTGAAATTAAAACGGAATGATAGTTTCATGTAATAAAATATAAATACGATTTGATAGAAAAATAGGAAAGTACCTGAAAAAAACTTTTATTTGCCAAGGATTGCGTCCCTTCAAATTTCGGATATTGGAACAGTCTGCCAAAGGAAGGTTGACCAGACTTTCCTAAAATATAATAATATATATGCATCTAGACAAAAAATATAAATGAACTTACTTATGAAATGGCTATTATTTTTATATGTGGTACTTATTGTGGCATGGCATTTATAATTTTTAACTACAGTGATGATAAATGTTATAGATTAAATGCACATTTGTTATATGATACTAAAGCTATTGTTGTACCATATTATGTTCAGTTACACACACAGTATTTACCAATCAAAAACATATTTTGACACAGATTCATATTTTTGGACCAGGAAAGTACTTACATATAAATGTATACAATAATGAGAGAAATTTCTCAATACTGTTGAATCTTGTTCACATATTTATACTTCTACATTTTGGAAAATTACCAATACACATTAATATTCTGTTGTACTTCTTTCTACATTAAAGTGTTCAATATATATATATATATATATATATATATATGTATACATAATTGGCTTATACTCTTCATTCCATTTGTGTATTACATGCTTGCCACGCATATTTGCTTCATACTGAGTGAAACTGAAATAAAAAAGTACCTCATAAAATATGCCAACTTTGTGCCCCCAATAATCAAACTATAATACTATCAATCACTTTTTCAATCAAAGCGAAGTTAGTGTAATAAACTTTCTGTCTAACTCATCAATTTTATTTGGCAAAGCACATTTTAAAAATGTTGTTATCTACTGTGTGTGTTTCCTTTTTTATCTTTGTATGGTAAATACTGCATATAACAAACATAATTTGTTGTGTACTGTACATTAACATTACTCTTCACATTTAAATACCTCATATAATACAAATAATACTACCTATTTGTATGAATGGGAAATGAAATAAACAAGAAATTGCAATTACCAGGCATGTAGCAGAGAATATGATATGGAGCATTACAGGGTGATATACTAAAATTAGCAACCCTGGCTACATTTATTCTGTGCATAATTTTTTCAAAATTAGCATCCTCATATAAAACGACATCTGCACCAACTAACATCCCACAGATTTTCTCATCACTCGACCACTGGGGCTCCCTGAATAGATGTGACACAAATATAGCTATATACCAAGCAAGTGTCACTTAATGATTTGTCTTAAGTAAAGATAAATATAATCAAAGGCAAAATTTTAAATATGATTAGCTTCTTCTTGTAATACTTAAAGAGTATTGCTTAACTTCCATGATATAGATAATACTATAGAGAGGGCTTTGTTTATACAAAAGAACAAATAAATCATTAAAGATATGTAGTAATAAGTTTGTATAGTAATTGGTATAATTATCTGTGAGTAGATACATTACCAATCTGAATGTTTCTTTTGTACAAAACTCTTTACTAGTTCTCCACTTTCTGACTTCCATATATGAAGGTTTGGTGCTCCATGAGGGTTGGACTGTGTTGCTATAAACCAAAAATATGATCTATAGCACAAATAATACATAGATACGTTTTGAAAAGTAAACAAATTACACACTACACAGAAATATTAAAATATGAAAACCAATCAATTACAGATAATATAATATAGTACCAATGAATGATTCCCAGGTCATAATATATGTGCCTTGAGTAGAAAACTTAATTGCAGAAATTTTGGGCCTTTTGATTTCAGCGATAACTTTCCATGTAGAACATTGGAGAATTTTGACAGTGACTCCATTGGCCCATGCAAAGTATTGTCCTTCTGGACTAAATACCATTGCTTTGCACGTCTTGCTATCATCTTTGCGAAATGATGAAACTGGTTCGTATGATGGCGGACCTTGCCCTAAACTGATGCCAATAGAACCTCTCACTAAAAGGAATAAAGTTTCATACGTCTCAGTTCTCCTTAATCTTTCATCATCTTCATCAATTAAAGTAGAAACATGTTATACAATATAAAAGCAACAATAACATATCAGCAGTGCAATATATTTGTATCTATTATTAAAAAAACACAGAGATAAGAAAGTTTTGCAATTAATGGAAATATTTCAAATCGAATTAATAAGATTCACCGAAAATAAATTTAAATGACCACTAAGTCATCTATGAAATTATACTAGATTACTTCAGGAAATGAAACGTGCTATGCCTGGTTTTGTATTTTGTAAGAAAAAAACATTATTGTTTGCCTTTGTAACATTACGAGTTATCAGGAATTAAGTAATACATTTCTTGCATCGTAAACGTGTTTCAATAATCTAATGCCACATGACGCATTTTTGTATAGTCAATTGCAGAGTATTAGGAAAAACAAACAGCACGAGTGCAAGAGGTACTCTTGTACTTTATTAATATTTTTACCGGCTTTAAACAACGTCTGCTTTAAGTAGTGTATGTTTCGAGTAGCAGAAGTATCTACAAAAACAGTAGGAAAATGCTTACCAGCGAGACACGGAACAGCTAACGCCATTTTACCTCCGTTACCATGTGGTACCGTAATGTCGAGTATCGACTTGCTTTCTCGATTGCAAACGATTACTGCGCGAAAAATCGATTTTCATGTATAAAATTACAATTTTAAAATAGAACTTTTAATTGCAAGTTCAAAAACAAAAACTGTAAACAGGCTTAGACGAAGGATGTGTATGTCGTTTATGGTATGTTCGATACACTTCGGTGACCATTTAAGGGCTTCGCTCACAGTGTGTAACTGTACAATGTTGCAATCTACATTTTATAGTGAAATAAAATAAGTAGCGAATGAAAAATCAGAATTATATATTCAAACGAAGTACGTATCGTTGTTTATTCAAGATTTACAGAGCTGCGGAAACAGGCGAATATCACAGTTTGATAATCTACACTGTGCTAACACAACACGTTGAGATAAGCGCGCTTCAAATAGTCGCAAATTTTCTGGACACCCTATAGATAATATAAATTACATGCCAACATCGGCTGCAAATTGACACCTCACGTCTTGCGTAGGGCATGGCAAGTTCATGTTTTAGGTGAGCGTATGAACAAGATCCTGTGTTATTCTACGATAACACTGTGTCTTTCATTTGTTTCACATACTTTTATCGATGCGGCAAACTGTGTCTTTGAATCGTAAAAACACCTACACATCACCCCGCTTTTGTTTCGGTTTAATTGGGGTTATGTTTCATAGTGTACGCCTTCTAACATCGAAATAATGTGACAGTTCAATAACAATCATTTTTTCAAGTAATTAGATTGCTTTCCGACACTTTTTTCGTAAACCTAGAATCAGTTCTTCTGAATTAAAGCGATACTGTTTTTTAAATTTATTTTTATAATACTTACTCCACATTTATGTTATAATTGTTTTATAAGGGTTCAGTAATGTACTGTGCGATTTTAATTAATTCAATAACGATTACATAACCGTGATTTTCCAGTGCTGGTTTTTGTAAAAATTTATAACATATTCAAATTATTGTTAAAGTAAGCCATGAATTTTTCAGCAATGTGGATGAATATGGATTTGAGAGACCACAAGATTTTGATTATGAAACTTATGAAGAATTTATGTCAGAATACCTGAAGGTACTTGCAAAAAGAGCAAAAAAATGGGCAGAAATTATTGGCGATGGAAAATCGTTGCAACGAAGTATTACAATAAAGAGATATGTTCGTAAAGGAATCCCTGGGGAACACAGAGGATTGGTGAGTGCCTAGAATACACTGTTATTCTCAATGTAATAGAATTCATGTTTAATGAATGAATCATAAATAATGATGAATAAAATAATGAAATAATGAAATCTTCACTAAAAAGGTATGGCTTTCTGTCAGTGGAGGAGAAGAAATGAAAACCACATCTCCTGATCTCTATGAAAGAGTACTACAATCTCCACATAATAAAGAAGTTACAGATATTATTAAAACTGATCTTCCAAGAACCTTCCCAGACAATATATTCTTCAATAACACAGAAAATCAACAGCACCAATTGTACAACATCTTATTAGCATTTGCTCATCAAAATAAAACAGTAGGATACTGTCAAGTAAGTAAAACTTATAGAATTGCCAATTTTCTAATTTTGTTAAACCCTATTTTTAGCATTGAATACTTTGTAGGGCCTGAATTACATAGCAGGTTTATTATTACTTGTAACAAAAAGTGAAGAAACTGCCTTTTGGTTACTGAAAATTTTAATAGATAAAATTTTACCCGATTATTATACGCCAACAATGGATGGTCTGTTAACTGACATCGATGTTCTTGCAGAATTAGTCAAGTAAATGTCTTTGGATCAATATTTTTGGTTTAAAGCCTAGATATATACTACAATTATTCTTCTAGGATAAAAATGCCAGATGTATATCAACATGTTACAAATTTAGGATTACCTTGGGCAGTAATTACAACAAAATGGTTTGTGTGCTTATTTGCAGAAGTCTTACCAATTGAGGTATAGTTGAGTATAAAGATCTTCATTTGTTAGTTCAATATTTTAAATTGCCATCTGGTTGGAATCTGAGAAATTGTAAAGATACTGATTGGACATTTCCAACTTGACAGACAACACTACGTATATGGGACTGTCTTTTTTACGAAGGCAGTAAGATAATATTTCGTGTTGCATTGACTCTAATAAAAAGGAATAAAAGTAATCTGCTTGCATGTCAGGACTTTACAGCATTGGCAGAATGCTTTAAAGAAATAACAAAAGATAGTATTGTACTACAGTGCCATGAATTTATGCAGGTGAATGTTATTTGTACGTTACACATTCATGTTTAACACAACATTTACGTTCAAGTTGCTAATACAGATTAATTCTTTATAGAGTATATTCAAAGTACCCGGATCACTGCCTGGTAGCACAATAGTAAAGTTAAGAACAAAAATAATGCAACAGCGTATGCAACAAAAGGAAGATAAACTAGGACGATAGTGCTAGTAAAGAAATTCTACCCACTGATATATTCTAGTCGATATACTGTTCTCTTGCAGTTCTTGCAAAATGAATATGCTATGTAAGATTGTATTATAACGTTGTTCCCGCAGTGTTTCTGTAAATATGAATGTAGCATAAACCGGTAAAAACGACGTACAGTTAATGTTTTCACTGTTCATTTAACATATTGTTTATACACTCACGACTTATTAAGAACGAACAAATAATAGTAGAAATCTGTATAAATGTAATAAACATTAAAACAATTAGTTTTATTATCATATATTGTAAAACTGTAATATAGTAATGACTATGTAAAATGTGACTTCTTCAAATCCCAGAATGTGCTCACTGATAGTACGTTATATAGATACTGTGTTATATTGAAAAACAGAAAAAATGCATTATATATATAATATATTTTTATTACTTTTAGCTCAAATACTTCAGTATTGAAATTATAATAATCATTTTATTAGCACAATATTAATAACTTATTCGTTATAAGTTATATAAATTGTAAGAAAATAGTTTATATTAGCAAGTATGTACATCAAAATTTGTTTCCTAAAATTGAACTTATAAGTTAAAATTAAATATGGATTTCATACACTAAACTCATCTATTCATTTAATTATGTACACACAGTTATTTCTCCAGTAAAGTTTTTGCTTCATTAATTTTGGCTGCAATGTATGGTGAACCACCACGATCCGGATGATTGACAGACATAATTTTCTTAAATTGCTCTTTCACTTTTACTTTGTTTGCAGTTGGTGATACATTTAATATTAAACTTGCTTCACGACGTGTCATTTTTGTCTCAAAACCACCTTTATAATATGATTTGTTCAACAATGACTAAAAACATAGATTTATCATATGAGTATAACATAGTATTATCTTTCTTATTGAAAAATCAAATAGTTTACCTCCGAATCTAATTTCTGCATAGTTTTCAACGTGTCTGCCATTTTTTTAGACATATCTGGCATTCTTCTGAGAACATAACGACCAGCAAAACCCACTGCAGCTAGGCCTAAACCAGCTACTACAATTGAACTAGCCTAAAAGTAAAATGAAAAAGTAATTATACTTTTTCAACTTTGCATTGTTAAGAATAATACTTCAAACTTTGATAGAGTTTATAATATGTAAGTATATCTTAAAAGTGTAACATAATCTACTTCTTTTAATGTAATTATGAAAATAGTTAAGTGATTTTTATTTAACTTCATTTTCATAGAAAACCAAGCAAGTTTATCTATCAATACTAGCAAATGACATTTATCTAACCTTCAATTCGTGAAATATTTATTTGAAAACATTGATAGTTAATTCAATTATGTTCGATGAACAGTAATATTTGAATTGTTTAATAATCAAATTTTAATATCTGATGTAATGGCAGTGAAATGCACGTGTGCATATAAATAAGAAATTCCTGATATCACACAAATATATCTATAGATTCGAAAAGATGTTGCGCAGTTAAATGCGAAGCACAGAATTTCTCTCTTCCGTTTCAAGTATAACTCAGAAAACAACACTGTTTAAATATTTAACAATTAACATCATTCGATGTATTCTTACCATTTTACTGAAATTTTCAAAACAAGGTAAAACCGAACAGCACGGATAATTTAGAGAGATGCAGATCAAATTTCGTTGACCGCCGAGAAGTGAAGATGCTCTCACTACTGCAACACCGGTTATTTATTACAAAACACAGAGAAGATATAGTGTAGCTCTAAAAAAACAATGAATCTTTAGAGTTTAATTTCGAGTACTTTCGACACTTCGTGCATAGATCAAGAATAAACTACTTAGATATAAGACCTTATTGGTATCTGTGGTCTAACATCCAAGTTATTGACAGAGCAAGTTACACAATCTCAGTGAGAAACACTATGTATTTATACGTGTACAAACAATTCCGCAAGAAGTTAGTTGTAACGTCGACCAGGGTCTGGGGTAGACTGACGTCCTTGTTGCCCGCCAATTCCTGAATGTCGCAAAACGCGGCAGGTAGGAGGAGGGTAGGGGTTAGATCCGTGAAATGGACAGGGATTTACTGTATATCTATATAGCATGTATATATTTCGATAGTTCTAGCGCTATCTTCTCGTTTTTTGTCATAATAGTGTGAACAATTGTTAACTTAATGCGTTAGGGTTCGGTTCCCGGGCACGAATTTGCCTGACCGCCCCCCATTTGCTGGGTCGGTAAGTCAGTTTCTCGAACCTTCAAACTCAGAGTTTACATGTTCAGGGTATAGTGTTCGCGCGTAGGTACTTGACAAGTGCTTTGTGTCGTTCCGGTACGCGATCATCGTATAAAACTGCTGTCAATCATGGGTGTCACTGTGTAAGTACTTTCATGATTGAAACATTTTCGCGTGCATTCGTTTTTCTCATTTGAACTACCGCGACCGTCCAATTTATCGTACTATACGCGCTTGGCGTTAACCTGCTAACGTTCCGAGGTTATGTCCGCCAATAGACACATGTTAATACCGAATGGCTATGTTAGAAATTGTCAATCTCGTTGCTCAATTGTCACGTATTTCTATTCCTTTCCCTACATACTCGGGTGTGCCGAATGTAATGCGCTTACGTAAAACTGAAATGGCGTATGCAATGAGTCGTGTTTATGTTTGCCAGGTTGCAACAGTTTCCCATGATAGAGAATAGGACCGGGTCGCAAACAATAGAGTTCCTGACCAAAAGAGTCGTTGCCCTTGGCGCCGTTCAAACTGGCCAGTTTTTGGTGGACTGCGAGACCTATATGTCCGTGCCGCAGCTCGGTAAGTTTTTTCGCAATTTGAAAATTCGTTTTTGAATTATTCGCGTCCAGAGCTAAGAGCGCCGTAGTACTCTAGCACGGGCATAGATGGCTATAATTACACTATGTCTTAGAATCTTGATAAAAGATTATAAAGTTAAGGATTTTCTGGACATTTTAATTGCAAATGATGGAGAAATCAACAAGTTGTTATCTGAAAATATCTTGTATCTCTTGGATTGTTCGTAAAGTTTATTAGGGAATTCATACTATAGTTTCCGAAGTAGCAAACGTATTCTAAAGGATGCAATTTCTCAGGGGGTACAATAAGAGACGAGAAATTTGTATATTGTCGATTATATCTGTTTTCTTTTGGCATTTATGTATGTGTATATGGATCTCTATACAAACACGCAACAGTTTGGTTCCGAAGGTCGTTTAGCGATCGTATATCCGGTATCGTCCATTACTTCTAAAGAGGTACAAACGCAGACACTAACAGATTATGACTTAAGGGGCCTCACCACCAGCGGCATTGCAAGGGTTTAGCTCATATATTGTAGCGTTCGCATTTTTCATCCGATTTTAATAAACTTGGGATCATTTTAAAGATAAAGGATGAATGCACGAGATGATAGAACAGATTTTCGAAATTCGGTTTCTTTCTATATGAAAATGAACCGAGAAAATTACTGATTTTCAAAACATTTTTTCGTATAGAAAGAAACCGAATTTCGAAAATCTGTTCTATCATCTCGTGCATTCATCCTTTATCTTTAAAATGGCCCCAAGTTTTTTAAAATCGGATGAAAAATACGAACGCTACAATATATGAGCTAACGTGTGTTTTTGACGATTTTCCCAAATAATACTTGTGGCGCAGTGCTGCCCCTTGGAAATCGCGTCAAAATGGTCGAAGCTTGACCCCCCACCACGACCATACACACACAGGAATGAGTCGGTGTGCGTTTTCCTTTTTGGAAGTACCTGACCAATTCTGACCGTAAGGGTACCCTTCGCTCTTGGCTTACATTGTAAGCCTTGCAAGTGAAAATCTTGAAAAGGAACACCGACTCTTGTTATGAAATGTATACATATTGGAAAGGAGGAATATTAGCCTCGACGCATTGCAAGGGTTTAGTTCATGCATCATATCTTACGCATTTTTCATCCGATTTTAATAAACTCGGGGCTATTTTAAAGATAAAGGATGAATGCACGAGATGATAGAACAGATTTTCGAAATTCAGTTTCTTTCTATATGAAAATGAACCGAGAAAATTACTGATTTTCAAAACATTTTTTCGTATAGAAAGAAACCGAATTTCGAAAAACTGTTCTATCATCTCGTGCATTCATCCTTTATCTTTAAAATGGTCCTAAATTTATTAAAATCGGATGCAAAATGCGTACGCTACGATATATGAACTAAATCCGTGCAATGTTCCGGGAGGAGAAAGTAAGGTAGAAATTCGACAAATTCAACCAGGGGTGACCGAATGCCGTGAAAGGGTTTGCAATGTATTCTTCGCAGAAAATAGGTTCCCCGTAATAATTGACGTATCATAAACTACCTTGACCGCACCGCTCTAGTCATCGGTAACTACCGATGATGTATACGGTCGAGGAAAAAAAGTTTTAGCAAATAATGTCAATAGCTTGCAAATTCCTGCTATCTAGTATTGTTTCTGAATACTTGTTTACGCTAAAAAATATTATATAACAATCCATATATTCTGCATATATGTTTACAGAACATACGATACATACTATACAGAAATCAGCACTGAAATAATTTGAATCAGTTTTTTATATAATTTTAAGAGGGCAAGATTGAACAACAATATTGTTTACAATATTTATGTTCACAACTTTTATAATTATTTTTATTATGTTTATTGGTATCATGTTTCAAAATTAAATGTGTAAAATTTTGTAACACCAAGGTTATAACAATTTTGAAATTCGGTGCGTCGCACATTTGGCGCGCCGCAGCTAACATTGCAACCCCCGAATTACTTTTGACACGACGAACCGTGAAAAAGGTTACATCTCGATCCCTCAAGTCCCGACTGACCGTGAGAGGGGAATAGCTCGACTACACGGATACACACAACTTTGTCTAGGTACGGCGTGGGGACTGTCTTCCCCTACAGTCCCTGTAGTTCATATTTTTTCCGTTCCCGTCGCTGAAGTCACACACGACTCGAGCTCGAGGTGGTGAGGCCCCTTAAGTACATTCTTATGCGTAACATAAATACACAATGCACCGGTTTTTCAGAAGTGCACGTCTCTTTCAATGCGAATTTCACGCTACCATATCGGCAGGATTGTTTTGTGCTATTCGTATCTTTTCGATCGACTTTCGTACGGCAATGAAATCTTCACAAATACATTATCTATCTCGTCTACTTTCACATCGCTGCTGAGCAAATCCAAATATGTACTCACTATCCAAATAGAAATTACCAGAATATATATTGGCATGCTTCAACGTAGAATCGTACTGACGAAACTGGCATTGGATTATTTGGTTTAATCAAGAAATTATCCGCAAAACTTGGCGAAGAGAGAGATAGAAGGGAGAGATAGAGAGGCACAGAGAGAGGCCCTGTTTTAATCCGAAAAATCGCGAGTTTCTATCAAGAGTCGTATTCTGTATTGATTATTTGCACAAGGAATTCTCTTTTCATTTTATTATAATAATAGTTCGATCGAGTAGACGCTACCATCACGCTTGAATCGTCTTTAAAATCGTCCGAATATTTTCACGTCATCGCGACGAAACGATGACGAATGTGTAAACATTTTTCATTTGTTGTTTTACTCTGTGAAGGTACAAACAAACTACGTCTAAGCGTCATTACAAAAATATTAAATCTAGCAAGCGAAGCTAGGCGCGACCTTTTTAGGCTAGGTCAGATATATGTATAATATGTGTATATATATGTATATATATATTTATATTACTATAAACCCTTAAAGTATGCAGCTTTTTGGAAAATACGTTCTCGGAATATTTTCACGGATAGTATGTATAATTCTCTTGAACATCCCTCGTCGGTGACGGCCAGCGCTTCCTCACGAATGTCCTTTATTGTCGATAAGTAGTATAATTCACTTTAATTTTTATTGTCGATAAATAGAAGACATAATTTATTACGGTTTATACGGAAAAGATTTCGGGTTCCCCTTCGATTCAGAATCGAACTGATAAATTCGCAGCTTATTAAGCCGAATCGCTAATCACCGAAAACATTCTTAATACTGAAATAATAATTTTCTCTCGCACACAGTATCGTATATTCCGGGCTTTTCGGCGACTTCTATGTTCGTTACGAAGATAAATCCCCTTGCGCACACACCTAGAAGCGACTTTCATTATCATTATTTTTCATATGTACATGTACAGAGGCGACGTACGTACATAAGCACACACACGATATATAGAAATATGTGTACAAATATGTATACGAACGCGGATGTAACGCACGCCACGGCGTAAACGGTTTTACGTGGAATAATTGCATTATCAGGTGTTCACCTTATAACCCCGTAAAACAAAAGGGTCAACGCTGGCTGGATTCACAATTCTTACGATATAATTACAATTATATACGTTTCAATGAAATTTTATGTTCGAGCTAGAAATTGAATTGTTTACAATCTACCAACGATCGTTAAATTAGTCTATTGCACTTGCCCAGAAATCCAAATGGAAATGTTTAAATTGGAAAGTTTTGAAGTAATTCAATTATTCCTATCGATGCGACCTCCACCGTGGCCTGTATTAAACAAATTATGCATATATGTATAGTCGACTAAGTCGCGCGTCTACGCGCATAATAATACGAATTTCTGACTTCGATCCGCTATACGGTAGACCTAGATATTACGATAAACCTTCAATTCACGAAAGTGCACAGTGCAGATTTTTGTTTTCTCGCGTATTATGATTTTTTTTCTCATTTGTTTACATAGCTACTTCGGAAGAAAGGTGTTCGATTAATAGGAAAAAGAGTCTCTAATTGCTTGTAGAAGGTTTCGCGATCCCGCCTCGCTTCGGCAAGGATTTGTAAGGAGATTACTATAATAACTTATTCGGCGCAGTATACTATAAACGAGATAGTCTTTACGATGGTCGAAAAATTGTCTGTACAGTCGTATAGAATTCTGGAGTCCCTTCTCTTACTCTACGTGCACTCGTTTAACGAGTATTGCACCTGCGCTAACTTAATTGTAAAATTGTTAGTATTCAATACTGCGTCCAAGCCCTTGAGCATCATAAGGTATATTTTATAGATAGATATTAATAATTCACGAAGGTGCTATTCGTTCGTTGCTCTTTGTAGACAGCGATTACGAGCCACGTAGAGATCTAGTTTCGTTAGAGTTTAGAAGATATGTGTGTGTGTTTTTTTCCAAACTTATCTCACTATGTTTCTACAGATAATAATGATTAATATGATTCTCGTATTAATCGTACGTAATGTAATTTTCAATGGAACACTTTTTCCTGCGTATAGAGATAAAAGTGGAATGTATGTATATTCGTTTCCAAAGCGGGAATAAGAAAGACAGATTGTTCTTCTAGTTTAATTACTGTCTACAAAGGTAACGGCAATCTTGCTGTTTTTTCCTGGAGTATTTAAGTACATGAGAGTTTGTCGTACGTTAGAAATCTAGCACTCTTCGTTAGAATATTCGATATGGCAGGGATATGACTCACGGGTATAAATGATTATGGATGTAAGAATTCCTGCCGGTAGACTGCACGGAAAAAAATATTATCGATTCGGTGATTACTGGCATCCCGATTTCACTTTTACCGAGGAAAATTCGTGAATAACTATGTAAAGCGTTACTGCAAGGCTTAAATATGTTGTTTAGTACGAATTTAAGGACATAGTTCGGAAACTATATCGATGATTCACTAAACTAATATCCCTGGTTTCGGGCGTTTTAATTCAATCGAAATTTTCGAGTTTTCATCGATTGCGATATCGGCGGAAAATATATTAACGATATTTATACGAAATGATATTCAAACGATAGACATAGAATTACGAATTCGAACTAAGTTGTAAGTTGTTATATACACGTGGCTTTTGTGCATTCGAAAGACTGCTTTATGAAAAATATTTTCATCCGTGAAGACTAGGCGCACGATCACAGATGCAGATATAGTTTCTGCAAAGTCCGGCGACGACTGTAATTAACACAGTCGATGTTACAACGTTCGACGTTCTTCTACAAACTATATAAAAATACAAAATACAAATGCCGTTTTGAATACATTCCCATAAGAATCGCGATATCCTCTCTCGGGGTCGAGATCGGATGGTATCATTGCATGAATTTTGTTTATCTTGTTCACTTTACTGAACTTTAGACGCATGGCTTACGTACTCGAGAAAATTGTAGAAAATTTGCGAAATCATCGAAGGCAATCGAACACGAAACAAAATGCAATACGATCGCACGTTAGACTCTATATAAGAAAGTATAAGAAATTCGAAGTCAATGTTCTCGTTCACTCGCGACAATTGCCCTCGACGTTACAAAATACGATACCGCGATAAGCCATTGCTTCGAAAATTCTCGGTCAACGTGCTTTTATGGATTTGGCAATGGTTTAGTATTGTCGTAAAGTTTGTTCATCGATATATGTATATATCACTTATCTCGATAGTTACACGGGTTCTACGAGTGTTTCGTATAGGTACATGTAATATACAGTAATAATCAATGTACACGATATAGGTACTTAGTATGAAATATAGTACTGTTATATGTATAATATCTACAGTTAATATTGTCATCATTAAGTCAGTGGCCTTTTCCAACTCGTTCGTACGAGGCCTGAATAGTTTTCTATTTTAGTTCGACACAAAATATTTTTCCTCTGACGTGCACTAATTTGCCCGTGACTACATTCTTCATCTGTTTAGTAAACGCGTTACGCTCCGTGATATATTACATTCGTACAAGAAGTACAATCAGGCTTCCATTAAGCGAGCCGACTGCGAAACAACTTTCCAGCCTTCTCTTCGGGCCGAACCTACATATCTTTTTTTCATTCATTTCTTAAATCAGTCGTTACGCATGAAAGAACGAGAATTTGGTTTGGAAGAAGTGATTTGCTCCGATACTTTTATCTTATAATAGATTTTTCCCCTCTGTTACTTGTCGCGGTTCGCGATTCGTACGACGTTAAGTTACCTCAAAATATCACCGTAAGTTTCTACGAGTAGAGAAACGTCGATGGTAATCGACGAACAGTCTATCGTATCTATGCTACGGATTCCCGACTACTGCTTTGTTCGATTACGTATATATACATGTATAATATTTGTTTCCACGCGCAATTAGTCATCTATACGCGTATTATAATTTCGTGCTCTTGGAAAAGGCACGTTGCACGGAAGAGCGTTTCTTTTGTTCTGGCGAGATTCCTTTTCGAGTGCAAGTATTCCGCGATTATTCATTCGTTAGATAGCATTGGTTATAGGTGGAAAAAATAACGTTCGCTAATTTAACACGTTTCTTGGTCAAAATATCCTTTAACGTTCCAAGGCAAATACGAATATAACTTCTAATGTAAATTAGATCGTTCAGTCGCTTCTTTTGAGAAATGTTGTAGACATTTACTTATTTGTCGGCAGATTTATTATAGATCTATAACTGTACGATTTTTTCTTTACTTTTAGGGAACGATTAAGCATAAAACTGGTCAGAGAGAAAATTAATATTGATTTTACGCTGCATACTACTATATTTTAATATAAATATTCGATATTGAAGTCTTTACTACGCTACGATATAGAAGTTGTACCTTTTTGATTATTTTTCAATACAAGTCTCCGGTTATCGTCATCTCAGTTTCCCGAAGAATGTCCTCGACAATGAGCATTTCTCGATTCACTTAACTAAACGCATACTTTCGTTCTTTTCTGACCAATCTTATACACCATACGGCAACTGTTTTCACGACTCGTTAACCGAAATAACGTACGCGCCACGAGTATACGTATCGAGTTGATAAAAAAAAGGAACTGTTTAACTTAAACTCAGTGAGATCTTTTCCCGATAGAAATGAACATTTTTCATCGCGAAATGTCTCTCCCGATAAATTCATCGATCGAGAATTAATCGTATCTCGCGACGGAGAATTCAGTAACATCCTAAATGAACACGGGCCACGATATCTGTCTACCAAATTCATTCGTCAGAAACCTAACGACGAAACTGTACATCGGAAGACCGAGTGTCACGGAGATCGGCTCATCAGACTTCTCTGTGGAATCACAAGTCGTATCTTGCGAAGGACGACGATCCTTCGATAACGAAACTGTCGACCAGTCGCTGACTAACTGTTTCCTCGTCGATCACAAGTAACACGTCTTATAATAAATGAAAGCGACGGTATCCTTGCCGAAAGTCCTGCACTCTCTCTCGTAGTGCACCTGTCCCGGCTCGTATCTTCCACCCTGTGGATACTTGTCCAACCTGGACAGATTCCTGTAGAGTCTCAGATAATCATCTTCCTGCTCGTTCTCGCGGTATCTACGTCGACGGTAACCACCGTCGTCCAATCTTTCGTCCCTCCAGTTTCTGGAGGCTAGCAACGATGTCGGATCATGGACCCTGTCGTCGACCTCCAGATCCGTGAGGTCTTGAAGACTCTTCGGATAGGCGCGACGAGGCTCCAGGGAATTGCCCGGTTGATCCCTGAAATTGATGGTTCTGCTACGTCTCGGCAGCGTCGAGTAGAATCTTTCTCCTCGCTCGTAACTACCAACGCCGTTCCTCAGGATCGGCTTAGCGATCGTCAAGTCATTCGGATTATCCCTCCAACCGCTGCCCACGTCGTATTCCATCGCGTAGTTTCGCCGTTTCGATCGCCGGGATTGCATCATCTCCGCGGTACGATCCGCGTAACCGTCGGCACTCCTCGCGGTTTCTTGCGGATAAATATTCCTCGGGTAGGATATTCGTTCGCGATGGTTTCTTATCGATCGATCGTAACGTTGACCGTCGTTACGCGGATCGTTCTGTATCGCGATCCGACCGGATCGTTGATGATCGACCCTTGGTACGTCACCGTTGCTTCGCGTTATCGTAACACTGCCGCGTGTACTTTCCTCGTTCGAGCGACGTCGCGTGAAAAAACCACGGGATTGCATGAAACTCTCGACGTTTCTCCCGATTCGATTGGTCTTCTCGACGAAGATGTTGCAGTAATCGGATAACTTCCGATGATTCGATCGCGTGGACGAGACACGGGGCGTGGTGGGCAGATCCGCGGCCTGATTCGCGTTGTAGAGCACACGCGAGTCATGCTGATTCGGATAAGCACCCCCGGGTAACGGTTTGTTGGCCTTCTCGAGATTCGACAGGCCTCCCGTCAACGAGGCCTTATACTACCGTGCCTGCGCGTAGTCTGGGTTCATCTCATCCAGCTGTTTTCCCTTGGTTTCCGGCACGCAGCAGACCACGAAACATAATCCGCAGACCGCCACCGCCGCGTAGAACCAAAACGCCCCGTGCAGACCGAAAGTCTGGAAAATAAACGACAAACAAAATGCACAGTGTTTTATAGTACGTCACCGTGAAGATACCTATGTTACCAGAATTCTTTCCGGCCGATGTCGATGGGATTAACCCGTTGAATGCCATCCAAATATAGTTCTATATATACGTAAAATATACACTCAAAGTATACATACATTGAAAAATAATATCATAGGAAAAATTCGCGTGGCATTGAACGTGTTAATGTGTATCGTATACCTGTGACAAAAGAGCCTGCTCACCTGCTGGAAGTCCATGAAAAGTTTAATCCCAAAGAACGCGCAAAAGTAGCTGAAGCTCGTGCTGATGCTCGAGCCGAGGCCGCGATACTCCAAGGGAAAGAGCTCGCCAATCAATAACCACGAAATTGGCGATATGCCCAGAGCAAGGGCGGTCGTGAAGACGAGCACGCAAAGCAACGGTATCCAGTCATGCTGCCCGACAACAGCCGTGTCCGGGTAGCCCAGATTTTGGGTCTGCGACATGTAGTACGCGTAGCTGCCGAAACCGGCTAATGCGAGAGACATGAAGACAGTGCTGGCTATTAAAAGCGGTAACCTGCCCACGATGTCGATCAGGAATCCTGTGGGAAGGGTTAACAACGGGTTCTTGTTAGCCAATTGAAAGGGTTTACCTTGTGACGTTGTCGATTCCGAAATGAAATCAATTCAAATCGATCGCATAGTATTATCGATTATTTTTGCACGAGAATTCCGAGTGTGAGATACTTTTTACAATATCATCGAACGTTCGTTGAAACTTGTCCTATGTTTTCTGTAATTAATACCTTTTCCGTGCATGCGGTGTTTCGTACCTGATAATAGGGAAGCCAATAATTGCACGAATCCAATTGCAATGGTCGCGCCGTGAGGATTCATGCCACCGAGGGTCTGGCGGAATATGATGACCGCGTAGTAATTAAACGCATTTGCTCCGGAAAACCTTTGGAAAAACATTAACCCGCACGTTATGGCGATTGGCTTGTATAATCGTGGCGTGAACATGCTGTTCCTGAACGTTAGCTCGTATTGCTTCGCTCTCGACGCCAGGATATTCGTTTTGATCACCTGTAACAGTTACCAAATTTCCCCTTTCGTACCAAATTTCCAATGTTCTCTTCAAAGTGTTATCATTCTTCCTATATTATACGCGAACGTAAAATAAAATAATAGATCGGTAACAAAACGAGAGCGTCGGAATTTACCTGCAACTCGTGTCGTATGTCTACGTGATCGCCGCGCAGCCATTGTAAACTGCTGGCAGCCTCGTCGTCTTTCCCATTCAGGACGAGGTACGACGGTGTCTCGGGTATAAAGAGAGTTCCCAAAAAGAGCATCGACGGCGCTATCGCTACCAGCAGGGCGCTTTGCCGCCAGTTCAGGTACGTGCCCGCTATGTACGACAATAACACGCCGACGTGACCGAGCACCTTCAGCATCGCCGACAGGCATCCCCTGATACCCGCCATCGAGATTTCTGATATGTACACCTGTCCGGAAAGAAACTTTGTTTCGTAAGAGATCGTAGAATCGCGCGTGAAAAGGAGGAGCAATACCGAACAATACGGAATATCGATAGGAAACGATTGAGACAGGAATAATAGAATCGTTATTATTATGTATTTACTTGGGCGACCATGGTGATGACGGAACAGCAAAGACCGCCTATGAAACTGGTGACGTAAACCAATTCAACACAGGGTGCGACACCTGTGAGAATCCAGGCGGCAGCCAGGGGCAAAGATGTCACACGGAGAGCTAATCGACGACCCCTCCTCATTATCCAATCACCGATCATAGCGCCGAACCATGCTCCGAGCATCGATAAAGACGCTACCCACGAGGCTTCTTGTTGCGTCACCGAGAAAGCTGACCTACGACAAATGGGAACATGATTACGGATCACAACGGCTAAGCATTACGCACGAACGTAATCGTTCCCTAATACCAAAGCTGTATTGTCTGTTACCGATCCTCGAATTAAACTCGGGTTCTACGTGTACGATCAATGCGCGTGGGCGGTTCAAGGACAAGTCTGTTTCTATTGTTAATATTCGCTATTCAGTGTCTTTTGTTAGTTCGTATTTAAATCCCGTCGGTCGGGTGACATTCTTTCGCGAGATTCCGCGGGAAAGTTGTGATAATAAGCCGGAGGATTTTTCGCATAAGTTATCTGCAAGTTGATATGCTAATGGGATGTCGTAAATTTGAACGTTACGTAAAAAGATCCGTCAGACGAACGTTATATAAATGGTTACATTGTGTATCTAATTATGCGAGATTTAAGCATAACGGGTGAATAGAGTTTCTTGCTACTTTATACATATACTGCGGAGCTCCCTCCTCCAGTGGGCGTGATAACGAAAACCGCTATCGCAGAGAAAGTGTTCGACATACAAGAAGGAACGTAGTGACATTAATGCATCTGTTAACTGAATTATCTAAGATATTCGCGTGTATTTTATTACTGGTGGGGAAGTATCTCGTTGCATTTATTTAATTTGCTTATCTACGAACGACACTAATCGTTAGCGGACACGACACGTATAACTTACAATTACTTACGAAGTTTCACCTTTCTCGTGTCTGCTATGTCTGCTATGCTCGCGATAGCTGACGTTTAATGCGAGTTATTTAAAGTTCACGAACTCGTACTTGAGTTAAACAAAAACAAACAAAACAAAACAAAATCATCGCGATCGTTGTTCTCAGCTCGCGATAAATTAGTGTCTCTCGGGGAGAGCATCGCTTACCATGTATCGTTGTGTGATTGATAAAGATGCGGTGGTTGATTATCCAAGATAGAGTCGAGGGCTGGTGAAGTGTAACCCTTCGCCAATCCCGAGGACAGGGTCCCCATTGACAGTGCTAAGGTGGCTAACACCTAAACGAGGGAACAAGAAACAAAAATTTGCTATCTGAATACCAGCTAGGAATACCCTCAATGTTTACATTATCTCTATTTCAGTAACCGCATACGTATACTATCCAAAAAGCGTTCATTAACGTCGTGACGAGACAAATTGCATATCTCTCATTAAGAACGTTCTATATTAGTACGTCTCTATTCTGACAAAGACGGGCAAGCGAAAGAGCGGGCAAAAAAATCAAAGGGTGGGATAGGAACGAAAACAAACAAACGGGCAGACTCCGCATCCGTGCACCCTCTGTTTCAAATTAAACGCACCGCGCGCGCAAAGATTACAGGTTCTCCCCCCCCCCCTCCCTCCCTTTTGCGAAGGGTTACACAGACCCCGACTACGTACTGCGTATTCGTTCATCGACAAATATAGGAATGCACATGCATCCCCCGTGTATATCACGGACTCGCATTGCGGCCTGCAACCGCTGGACAAATTGTTGGCCGCAAATTGAAAGCCGAGCTCGGCCCCTCGCGAGGAATACTAAACATTTCGCATGGCCCGACCCCGGTTATGTATGTACCTCTATACGACCCGCCGTTTCAAAGTGCCGTGCTGGCATGTACACCACACGCCGCATGTATCCATTGCGTGACAATGGACGTACGGTGGTCCCGTGTGTGTGTATACGCGCGTACACGGATAGAAACTACCGATTTTATGGTGCACAGAGTCGAAATTACGCGGCGATGAACTTTCATAGCGGAACAGACACGTAACGTTGTTTTAACGATTATTTTTCCTCGTTCTCTTTTATTTACACGGAGTTTTCCGTAGCCGTGTGTGCGTGTGATACAGACGATACGTACACGACGGTACACGGTGATAAAAGTGTTCGTTGAAACGAGGAGAAATTGATTTTATTTAATTTCATTGCTGTTACCATCGAATTTCTATCCGTTGAATCGGACAGTGACGACGGAATTCCAACTTTCCGATTGTTTTCACCATTTCCCAACGCAGTTTCCCTCGCATGATCGGAATAAGAAATCGCATCGCGGACACTATGGGTATTTTATAATGACATGGACAGTTTGCATCGTGACATAGAGAACTTTGGACCGTGTACGGACATTTCTACAGCTTTTTCCGTGTATCTTCTCGAACGGTTACATCATCGCGCTCGGATTCCGCGGTTTTAGTTTTTCATTCATAGTCTGACGTAAGGGAATCGTTTGATACGGGCAAATCGCACGCACTCGTGCGCCACTTCGAACGAGCTTTTCACGACCGGCATCGTAGACGTCTACCAGCATTCGCTTCGATACCAAAACTTTCAAGGGACGGCGATATACACTTTTCGGAATTACCAAAGTTTTCAGTCGACCCCCCTTTTGCTCGTTATCGCGTTCAAGTGCCCTTTCGACGCGTGACTTTCTTGAAGGCAATTAGAAGTACGTAATGCAGGGTGTGCCAGGTATTATTATCTTACTCGACCGATTATGTCATAATATCAAACGTGCTTGCCTCGTAAAAAATGAATTTATCACGTTTAAAGACCGTGAGATAGATGCATTAATCGATGTTTGAAAGAATGACAGTAATATAGAGGCTTTCGCAACGACTATTTATCAACGGTGTAAAAAATCTGGCACGTGAGAAAGTTTGATTTAATTTTTCACGGCTAGTCGAATCTATCGCCTCGCCGTATCAGGCGTGATTTTATTTTACGATACGAAGTCGATACGTTCTTTTATTTATTCGTATCTCGCACGGTTCGTGCGGTGGAATATAACGTGCAAATATTAATTTGCAGACGCGTGCTTGACAGACCCAATTATTTACCCGGCGTAATCGAAACCGGGGGTGAAATTCGTCAAATTTACATTCCCATATTGTACAGGGAATCGCTGGTAAATGCTGGACGGTAGGAAAAAGAAGGAAATGTGAGATCCGCGAATTCAATCGCGAATACATTGGATGGCGGTTGGTGGGGTACTGGGTCGCAGCTTTCCCCGCGAAATCCGTAAAGCTGTGTCAGTTGCACCTGTTAGAAAATTCTGTCGATATTTCATATTAAACTGCGGGGCTGCTTTTCACTGTGCACACACGACAAGTTGCCCGTGTATGTATGTATGTATGTATGTACGTAACGCCGTCTGCACGTGAAGGAAAAACGCTTGCAACGTATGCCGACGTAAAACGCGTCCGTGTTACATTTACCTTGCGTTGGTTTAAAGGAATTTTAAGCGACGCGTACGTCACCGCCGATCCCACATAAATTTGCATAGACTTTCAATATTTCACTCCCGTCGTTAATAAAAACAGTCGCGAGCCACCGGGTTCGCATTACGAACGCGATTAAATAAATGTCCCGTGTCGCCATGGTCTGCGAGCCATTCTCCGCCGTCGCGAAGCTACGAGCGTCCATTTCGCGTCTGCGAACAATATAATACGTGGGCGGTGTGCGTCGGTTTCCCACACGGGACTTTTTCTCCATTTTTTCCCCTCTGTTTCTACCGGTTCCCCGTTGCCGTGCGAAAACTGTAACGCTGCCTGCGACCGATTCTGATTACCGAACAATGCTACGGCGGTTGAACGCCCCGTTCTCGATCGAGCTTTTTTACCTGTCCGCTCTCCTGACCGCGCGAACATCGAAAATAGCACTGTGAATCAGCCCGGCGTACGAACAGAAGCGTCTTAAAATGAAACCGCGATGAATTCGGAGCGACGATTATGAATTGAAATGTCCATTGTTTCCCGCGGAGAGAGTTTTATTGTAATATCGAACGATAGATCGAACAATGGGGTAGAAATTCGAGATGTTTCCAATTTCACGCCCGTGTTCCAATATGAAATGGTAGAATATCGCGATTTTTTTTTGCCTTCGTCTGTCAACGTTATCGGGGCACAGTGGCGTCGCGAAAGTTTACTGATATTTACGGAAAAATAGAAATATAGGGATATCTGTTTGAAGAGAGACATTGGAAAGCTGTTAAAATATAGCCGTATCGACGATTGAAAAAGTATTCCTGATTCCGGAAATCGAAGAGTGAAAATAAATCGGATAGAGATTAACGGCATTACGAAGCTATTTGGTTTCTACTTGAAATTCGATAACATTGATACCTAGTTAGTGTGATAGATGCGATTATCTTCGCCTAGTAGTTACCGTATATAATGGACAGTGTTAAAGTTAGAAACGGTGTGAGTTAATCCCGCTAATTTTAGGTTGAAATGTAAAAGGATTAGCACGCGCAATGGTTCTACTTTGATGCACGACCTGCATTCGATAATGTTCAAATCTAATTCCCGGGATAAATACATTGTATCCCGTATGCCAAGCGGATGGTAACGTTTACGTAAAGGTTTATTCTACTGTCCAAATATTGATAACACCGTTAGGTTGGGTTTTGAACGATAATAAAATGGTAGGCACATTATGCAACACGCGGCTTCTATCGTTTATCGTGTCAGCTTGCGGTAATCGTGAAGGATGATCGGTTGATTAAAAATTCTCTTTAAATCCGAACCCCACCCGCTTCGCGTTGGATGATCGATCGGCTTAATTTATTATAATCTGGATTTTAATTAATGCGTGAGTCAATCAAACTCTCGTCCGAATGGGAACAAAAACGTTGCACATTCTCCGTTGCGCCCGGTGTATGTATCGACGATTCCGGAGTAAATCAAGCAAACGATCTCCACGGGAGTATGAATTTCCGTCGTATAAGTTCCCTCTACGTTTCTTCTGGCACGACGTTAAAAGGTCGTTTGCACGGCGAGTCGCGTCGAGCAAGGATCTGCCTGAGTTAGGTCGAAGTTAACCGGGAGAGCCATTAGCTTAAAACTGTTAGCCGACCCTAAGCGAGAGAGGAGTAAGCGAAAGAAGAAGGGGGAGGAAAAAACGAAGAAGAACGGGAAAAGAGCTTTGAAAGTCTTTAGAGCGGTGGTATTATGAAAATGGCTGGTCAGTCGGTGGTAGTAAAGTGCACACCCTTTGTATACGTTCACACGTCCGTCTGTGTAAGTGATAGAACAGCGAGAGTAAGCGGGAAAGGGAGAGAGAGAGAGAGAAGTAGAGAGGGAGAGCTTAAGTCGAAAGACCGCCGGGATGCTCGATATGCATTTTAAGCTGGACCACTCAATTAAGCTCGCAGCTATCTTCGGTATTTGCATATCAATATGGACCCGTGCCAAGAAGGAAAGATTCGCTCCGGCTGGATTCGGATTATTCGGAGGACTCGCGGATACACGGGGACTAGGAGATGTAAATCGCCGGAATAGAAACGATAAATCCCGGCCTGCTAGTAATAATTACAGTTCCACCGGATTCGGCTGCCATTCCCCACTTTTTCCCTTTTTCCCCCTCCTCTTTCGTCTATGTCGTTGATTATACACATCTCCCCGAAATATTCTCTACGTTTCGCGTAAATTCGTTTTGACTGTCGTCGCATACGATATCCTCTGACGTACTCCAGGGATGCTTTCTTTTTTGTATGATTTATGTATTCGTATACGCGTATACGTATATGTATACATATATCAGTACAAGGGATCGTATACGGGAAGATACGTCGTGAATGCGAATGTATAATGATACCTGTGACATGTGCTGTGGTCTCGTTGCCGTCGACGTCATATGTACCACGGATGCTCTGGGCATTTTAAAGCTGTTTTCGCCCTCGTCCGGTACGGTTGTCACCTTGAACAGAAAAAGAAGAAACGGGTTGTGCTTATTAAAATATCTGCTTTTTAATGATGTTAATCTCGACGAAATAACTTTTAAATCCGTTTCGTCCTGGAATTTCAAGCGGTTTAATCAGTTCCAAGAATATCTGGCTTTTGGGACGAGAGATGGCCTTTCATTTGTCTGTCACACGGTGAACCCTTTCTTTTTTTAGATTGACATCTTTATCGTGGAAGTTTCTTTCGTCCGTACTATCGCGTTTTATTCGTCCGCTTTCTGATCTACTGACCATAGGATTAGCCGGTCTTTTTTTTTCCCAGGGCGTCCTTTGTTAGTGAACGGCCCATTAGCCGGTCCCATTATCTTTTTCCCTTTGAAAAGAAGCGAACGTAATTATTCGGTAACCTAACGAGCTGCATCACGTAGTCAAGTGTCATTTTCACTTTTCATCTGGCTACCTCTCTATTCACCAGCGAAAATAGTAGCGCGATGATCGAGACACACCGGCGGCTACGACAAGTTTTACGACTTTCCACAAATTACAACGAAAGTGGACGTAACACTTCAACCTACGATTTAGACTTCCCCGAGGGGCCATTGTCTACGGCATGGACAGATAATTGTTCACGCTTCCACGGACAATTGTTACCACCCACGCCAGCGGTATCGCCGAGCCAGAAAATTCCGTATCTTTTTCTTACCCCGACTCGTTTCCCCCGTACACGTCGGGGACGGGAAACGGTTTTATCTAAATCCACGGTAACCGCTTCTCGCGCACGCAAACACGGATTATTATTATGTTGGTCGAGCGTCGCTTATTTAACGTCCACCTGACGAGCGGGATCGATTAACCCGCGTTGTGGTTAGTTAAGTCGAAACTGTCACCGAACTTACCGCGCCACGGTGATCGTGTATTCGGGTTTTCGACGATATTAGACGTGCGTGCAACTGCATTCTGGCCGTCTTAGATATATCGGGTGAATGATGGTAAAACGAGTCGCTCGAACCCGTCCGTTCCGTTCACGCCTTTCGTGATTTATAACGAACTGGTTTTCCCGTGACAAAATTTTGCCCGCTGCCGGCCATCGCTCACGGCCACTTCTTCGACAATAGGAAAGGAAACGGGCATGTTTTATTCTTCTATCATTTTTCTATGATTTATGTTACAATTACAGGGTATCCGCTTGCCCTTAGGGGGATACAGCTAACGTGTATTCTCTTTGCGATAAGAATATTTATAGGTGTTTTATATGAACGTGTTATTTATTAGACGCACTTGGTCAGAGGTTTAATTCCAATGTGATTTTTAGTTCGATATATTTTATAGAAACTCTGATACCACCGTAGAAGACTTTGTAACGATCAAATGATCCTCTCGACCGATATGACAGACGAACGCATCAGCGAAAATCAATAAGGAGGAGTAAAGCGAAAGCGATTGCCACCAACGTTCTTGACTTAACCGTGATCTTTGACTATTCATGCGAATTATCGATCACTAGGGTGCCACCCTCCTTTTCGCATATTCTCTCCGGTGCTGTTCAACTTTACGCATTGTCACTTGTGCCCCCCTTACTCTCTCTCTTATTCGACCACTGGGTTTGTGTGTGTGTGTGTTCTCCTCTTTCCGCGGACTACGACAAGCGACGAACCGATTTTCAATAACCGACAAGATAGCAGATAAGCTTCATACAGGTCCCCTCAGATGCGATTTCTCACGTTTTCTCCCGTCCGAGGTTTTTCCCCCGGGATTTACTCCCCGAGGAGATGCCTCCAGGTTTTCAGAGCACCGTGTCTCTCTCTATCTTTCTTTCTCTCTCTCTCACTCGGTCTGCACCCTGGCAAATCGCGGCCGAAATCAATATCCTTAGAACCCTGGAAACCTCTATTCCCGACGACGATCGTTTTTCGAAACCGATTTCGTTGCCCGGAGTTTTCCTACGATATGCCCGGATTTATTATTCGTGTAAATGGAACGCGGTATACTTTTTCCGTTTATTCTCATCTCTGCCGTGATCCCTTTGAAAGCGTATTTAAAATCATAAATGTAGTTACCCGGAGAAAATGCTTGCCCGTTTTATTAAAATTTTAATAGGAGTTTTAATTAAAAATCCCTGGGGTACGATTTGACGTGTCGTGCGTGTATGCTTGGCACTCCTCAGATATTTAATTTATACGTTTCAGAGTGTAACATTTAGCGGTATTTGTTCGTGAAATATCTGTGTCGGATCTTCCTTTTTTAGTTTCATCTGACGATACGAACTATGGAAATACCTTTCGCATCATATTAACAAGATATTCGAACAAACGTCGACTAAAAAGCTGTTTTAATTTCACGTTTTTCGAAAGTCATTTCTGATATTTCGGAGTAATCAATTTTGGCCCGCGATATTTGTATTTTCTGCGAAATTCCGCGTCGATATAGAACACCGGGATGGGATTCAAACGGTTAATCTGTATATGGGAATCTGAATTCAAGAGAGCGTTCCTCGGCACGAACATACGGAAGACCGAGTTAGATAATATTTTCCCTAGACATTACCCCTCCTGGATAAACCTGAAGTATGTGCCTCGAAGGATCGTCGACGCCACGATAGTGCACGCTTAATAATAATTTCGTGCCGAGATTTAATAAGAGATGCTGCCCGCCACGAAGAATGGCTGCCGCGAGGCTAAAGGGGTTGAACATTATTTTGCAAATCGTTCCATCGCGCGTTCCACCAACGGAAACGTAACTTAATTACTGATTTTTCCGATAAACGAAAAACCACCTTCGCCGTCGAGGTAAAAATAAACAAACAATAGATAAGATACACCTGTCCGCGCACGCAAGTCCAACCGGAATGCATACATATAAAATATATTCGTCCAAGAATGTTGACGATATCGTTGCAAATAATAATTCACGCTAACGAGCGTTCGCTAATCACGTTCGTACTAGTTTGCGGTAGCCTTAAATCAAAACCGGCCGGTCATCGACGTGAATAAGTACACGTGTATCGATTCCGATGTAAACATCGGATAAGGCTGTGATTAATTTGCACCGAGGAATTACGACGATGCTGTAGAAATGCAACGAGAGTAAATTCAGCGTGAAAAGTGCCCCGTATTGCACCCGGGCGTCGCGTACCATCGATCGTACGGCAGGTTTTCTTATCCGTTAATCGCAACACGTCCGTGCCGCGGTCGCCGTGGACTGATTCATCGTGACAAACTAATTCACACGCGACAATTACGAGGAATTACGATGGAATTGCTCTGCATCGGTGTGCGTGCCTCCTTGTTGTGTATCTCCGCCTACACCTAGACCTAGAGGCGAATGATTTCGCTGGCAGTCATCGTCCCGCGGTTATTTTATAACACTCGAATCATTAACCGCGCGGCCGATTATCACGCGAAACGTGCCGCGGCTATTATCGCGGCGCGATATGTAATTAGGAGGAAAAATTATATAATTATAGTTCGTACGTTTGTACCATGCGCAACCGCATATCTATCGTGCATCGTAATATAGAACGGATATATCAGGGACACTCGGCAAAGTTTCTTTTGCTCGCGCGACGAAAGAGAAAATACTGCATACCGCGGGAAAGACGATGCGCGAACCGACTTTTCATTTTCTGAGAGATTTCCGTATTTTGTTCCGCATCGACGGTAGTCTCCGACCTTTGCGAGGAGAACTTCTGAGAACGGATTTCATTAACGAAAGTTGCGCCTCAAAAAGAGAAACGTCTCATCTTTGACTGGATGCGATACGTGTTTTATGTAGTTTCTTCGTTACAAACGTGTGTTCTCTTTCGAAAGAAAACTGCATGCCGGTCAAGGATATCCATTTCATTTCCATCGAGCGCAGATCTGTGATTTTTGTGTGTTTTTTTATTAGTTTTAGTATCGCGTTAGATATCGGTGCGCGGAAAAAGTCTGGTAATTAATATTTACGCTCGAATTGTCATGGAAAGCATCGAGGGGACCAGTTTCTAGGCTCGCTCGAGTTGCTCTCTATCTGTGGCTCGCCGAATATTAATTAAATATTGTGAATACCATTATCAACGGTCGTGCCATAATTCTTCCAACGACGGGGGATAATATCACGTTTACTTAATCGTAGATCAGAGCTGCTTTTAAACTCGTACCGATTAATTACCCATACGGTTGCATCTGTTGCACGTTCAATTAAACGCGCTAAGACTACGTCTGATTTATTGGAAAGTTTCATTCGAGCGACTCGTAAGTTCGCACAGTTTCTCCCGGTGTTCCCTCTCTTTAACGATCGTTTTTCACATCACGGAAACTGTCGTCGTCGGTTTTCTCCACCTTCTCTCTCCCCCTCTCCACCCCCGCGTCGCCTGGCGTCGTTTCTACGCGATTCCGTCGCGGAAATTCGGCGATGACCCGATACTTTCGCGGCAATCAATCGACGACGAAAGTTCGCGAAACTCCGAGATCATCCTGGATCCGAAGTTTTTCCATCGGCGTCGCGGCGCTCCCCCGGAACCTCGCGAAATTAATCATCCGAGTTTTCCACTACTATTTTGCACTTCTCACGGACCGGCGTATAACTTTGTCCGGGCCTTCCACGCGTTTATAAATTTCCGCGAATTTATGGGATTTCTTCGGATCTCGATATCAGTCGGAAAGTGAGATATATATATATATATATATATATATATATAAATATTTTTCTTCTTTTTCGTTCACTCCGTCGAAACTTTAGTTTCGCGATTCAATGATCCGCGCCGTAAAGGTTAACGTTACCGAGGCACGAGGTGAAAGGAGAACATGGGAAATCGACGATAAACGAGGGAGGAACGGATCGACGGAGGAAGACATATCAATTCGAACGGAGGAAGTATACCCTTCGTGCAGCCCGGTCGGAGTAATGAAATGCAGCTTACACCCCGTATTTTACGTTTTATTAGGCCGCTTCCTCCTCCGCATCCCTGGTTTTACTCGGTGCATTCGGGTCAAGTGGCTATGAATATCTGTATCCAACTGTGGCCGTCTAAAGCAACCGACCAATTTGTCTGCCATATTTCACCGCCTTCCCGCGGTTCCTTTTCTCCCTTTTTTCTTTGCCCTCGCCGTTTTTTCGGAATACCCATTCATCGTGCCACCCTTCGTGGGAATCGCGACGTCGTTAGTCTCGGTGCATCGCGGAAAAGAAAAACGGGAAGATTTGGAACATAGAATGCCAACGAGGGCTGCGAGATTCGATGACGTATTATTTTAGCTGAATTTATACGATCGGATATTACCTGGGGGACATATTTTACGCGGGTTCATACGCGATCGAATCTCTCTACGTCGATTTTATCGTTTTTCTTTTTCAAACGTGGGTTTAAACGAACGATTGTTTTCGCGAGCATTAGTCACATCGACGATTATATCGGCAGGAAATAGTTTTCATTCCCTGCCACGGGAATCTATCTTCGAGATCTATTATTAAATGGAACGCGATCGCGGCACACACGACGACGAATCCCATCCGAATCAATTTCCTTGGATTTTCATGGTCTTCCTTTCGACCCGACAAATCACATCGGTATTTCTTGGACTTGCCCCGGAGAATCAGATTCTCAAGCGTACGGAAGATTGTCCGCTTCTCGGAATGGAAGATTCCTAGAAAATCCGTACGGCAGAGATACACGAATATATTTCTGTCCGAACGCATGGTAAACATCATAATACCGCGCTTCCGTGTTTCTCTAGGGTTACGTAAGACCTGTCGCGCGTGTAACGAAACTTCTTGTCCGCCGATTGAACGTGATACATCCTCGCGATGCAATTAGAGCATTTCTCACGGTGATTTATCCGATGCTCGTCGAGCGTTCGAACCGGAAAAGAGAGAGAGAATGAGAAAGAAGGAGGTGGGGAAAGGTGAAGAGAAGATACCGAAGGAAGATTCCTCCTTCGCAGCGGTAATAAATTCTCGTGGAATTATGAATCGACGGCGAGGATGATTCGATACCAAAGGTACATTTACCCCATAATCCCGGAGGTGCGCGAGATGCATTTGGGCTTGAACTTCGTGGGTAATGACCAGAACTCGATTTAAGTCACGATCCGGCGTTACAAGCCGGGCTTTCTCGTCCCTCTTTCAAGTTCCCAGCCTCTCGGTCCCCTTGTGCTCATTTTTCCACGTCACTTGAAAAGAGGATCCCTGAAGGAACGACGATGACGTGGCACGAGCCGTGAAAATATTATCAAAATATCTATTCACTCGGTTGAATCACGGTCACGTCTCGTTCGTTAACAAACTTTCGCATTCCATGGACTTAGATTGTTTTTCGCGTGATATCCGAACTCGTTCGTGGTATGCAAACGTCTTGCTCGTAATTCAGTCGATTGTAAAACGACGTACGAGTACACTCGTTGTATTTTTTGTCCATTGAATCACAATCAGATCCTTTTGTCTTCGTTAAATATTCACGACACACCCCCTTTGTCTACGGAATGTGTCTACTTCATTTTACGTGGTGTTTCACGACATTATCGCTTCTGAATAATTTCTTCGCGTCCCGTATAATATTAATTTCAATCACTGGACCCGAATCCTCGTAAGGTAGAGAGAGCCGATCTCTATGAATAATACAATGTATACGTCCGGTATCTTCACCTTCAAAAAGCCAACGGTTCATAAATCATCTCTCGGTAACTTCACCCTTTTCCATGGTTGCCCATCTATTTCGGTGTTTCGTTTCGTTCGCCAAACATCATCAAGATTCCACCGACCACTCAGCGAGTATGTATCTCTTAACGTAGACGGACCACTTTCGACTCTCTACCGCGGAACCAGGGAAAGAAGCTAACTAAATAAATAAATAAACCGTGGTTCTCTCTCCCTTTCTTTCCCGCTCGCTTCCTCGCGGATCCTTTAAATTCGCAATGCATCCCGTCTGTCTGGCCGCGTGGCCGGTTTGTGCATAGCCTTTTGTTCCCCGCCCAAAAAGAAGCCGTACTCTCGCCACTGTCGAAGTCCAGGCCGAGAATAGACACTGTGTGGTGGTGCCACGTGCCGTGGTTGCTTTCTAGTAGTCGCTTCTAGACAGCTGTAACTTGTAGCCGCACCGGCCACGGTACTCCTTCAATTTACTCGCGGATACGTCGCATCATCGCGAATCTTATGAGACGTGACTGACAGCTCTTCAACACTTTCTTTTGTCACTGGGGAACACCGAGAGCGTTCAACCAAGCTGTTCTTTTTCGCTTGGCTAGATACTCTCGGTATTTCCCCTGTCCCATTCGGGTTGGAATAGTACCTAATAAAATGTCGCTATTCTCACTGTTCCATTTGGACCGTAACGGTGTCTAATTTTGATACTGTCTAACTTGATCTCTGTGTATATGTGTATATGTATTATATCGAATGATATAGGATATGTTTCTGGTATTTGTACGATTCCATTGAACGAGGAGGAGGAATGTTTTTAAATACACGTCAGAACGTCACCTTCCCGTCTTTCTATCGCGTATGCACGAATACCCCGCGAGCAACACTTAACTCAACCCTGTTACAACTTCTCCAGACTGGTTTCAAGGCGAGAGGGACTCCGTGGAAGAAGTTACATGTCGGCTTGTAAGAGAAAAGAGAATTATCCGTCCACGTGGCTCGTGATCCATGAATAAACGGCACGGTCTGCTCTTATGGACGTTGCTTCAGGGACGTGGTCTGTTGATAAGTAATCGTCAGTCCCCCGAGAGAAGCTCGTATGCACGATGTGCATCGATGTATTTCTTGCCGGTCGCGATGCCTGCACGCTCTTCTGGCTACGGTCGTTATACATATACACACGCGGGGAGAAAAATCGAGTAGTTAATCAATCATGTTTTCATTTCCCTCGGTGTTTCGTTCACGATAGAATCATTAATTACTTTATTTAATCGGGACTACCAACACTCTAGCGACCCATCTACGTATACGACGCTATAAAATGGTAATTTCACTGTTCGATGTGTGTCTGGCAGTGTTTCTTAGTGTTCGTAACGCGTTTGCGCGAAACGATCGTCCGATTCGCGTTTCACGAACACCGTTAGAGCGTCGCGTATAAGGACCGAGGTACATACACCGGTGGTTCTATGCTCGTTTTGCATTCTAGGAGCGTGGCCAAAGTATCGTTTACAGCGCACGTAACACGATGTGTAGCACGATGTAATTTCTCTGTCAGTGGGGACGCGCAAGTGCGCCCTTCGTTTCTTCCTTCGGCTGCATTTCTAGGGTTATACACCGCGCCACGGTATTGTGTACATACGGATTCGGGACGGAACGTTTTCTAGCCCGTCGACCTGTTGTCGACCGACCGACCTCCTCCTCCCGTTCCCGTCTGGATCGGTGTTCCATTTCGACATCTCGTGACGGTAGGCGTCCGAACGAACGAACGATATTCACCGGGCATCCATTTCTAGTTCGAATTACGTCGCTCGTCCGCGAAATTGAACGGATGTTTCGCCAGCCCGGGTCGAACGGGAATAAACTTCGAGTACACCCGACTCGTAGACCTGCCGAACGAAGGGTACTCGTATTTTTCTCTCTTTTTTCTCTGTTCGTTTATTACAGTCGCTAAAATTCCGTTGGACAAGTGTACCGCGAATCGGTCGGATCGATAACGTTACGCATTTAAAAAGAGGGGATACAGCGTATTGTAAAGTGGAAAATAAATGCTGGAACGGATATAATTCGATCCATTAATTGGCGATATCGCGTCGACGTTTTGACGTTATCTGGAGAAAGGCACGTGAACGGTCGTGTTACGCGAGTGTGTCGGTTCCGAGCGACGGGACGACGTAGTTGAATTAATATATCTGAATTTTGCGATGCGAGGCTGCGATTCAATTACGGGAGGATGGAATGCTTGTAATTAATAATTAACGCGGAATTATTTAAATCCGGCGTTACGCCTGTTTGGAATATGATTTGCATCGATAATTTTCAAAACGTCGGCTCTTAATCTCGTTTCTCGTTACCCCGTTTTTTTTTCATTCATTATTCAAAATCGTTGGATGGTTATTCTGTCGAAACTCCATGGCAGATGGAAGCGACACAGCTGATGCCAAATGGCAATCTAACGAAGGCAGATGAAGCAAGTCGGACTGAAATTGCGGCAAAGATTTCAGTTTAGCCATGACGTCCATAGGCCTGAGATGTTTAAAAATAAATCCCCCCGAGCATCTCTGTAACCCATCACAGATACGACACAAACGACCGACCGCTCCAAATTGAATTGTGACTTATCTAGAAACGAGGTTTAACCTCTTTAACGTTAATTTGATGTATGCTCGGACTGCGGAACAAGAAATCTCTGGAATCCTGTTACAGGGATTAAAAACGTTTCTTCCGAATGTTTCCGCGAATATTACGCGTACAATGCGGTGGCTAAGTTTTAAGATAATCTTTTCCAACGGGTGCGGTTTCACATGAAAATCATTAACGAGATTACACGAGGGAACAAAAACTTTTCGGTCTGCTAATATGAAATACCTGTAGACATTTCTTTCCTTATTAAATATGTTCACATGATTCATTTATATTTCAATGAATAGAAGTCGTCCAACATTCTACGGAATACAACACCCATGTATTCTTAGTAATCGATTTAACCAGTTAAGTGTGGCGATCTCTGTGCTATTGAAATATTGGGTAAAAAAATACGACTTTATTCTATAAAATGAACAATTTTATTTCTAATCCGAATAATCAAAGATTCAGTGTTATTGCACTGCTCATGAGTTAGCTCATAACATACTTAACTGGTTAATAGCTCAATAATTACAGAAATGGTGACCAAATTACGAAAATCGCGAAAAATCGCCAAATTATGATAGTTTTTTGGTCGGCATTCGCTCAATTTTTGAGATAGCGACCTGAGACTGGTACCATTGAATTTCTCAGGAAATTCTACGGCAGATCAATGTATAATAGTTGTACTTTTCGAAAATTTAATTTTTCGCAAAAATCTGAAGGGGGTAGGTCAGGATTTTTGGCGATTTTCGTAATTCGCCCGTCATTTCCACAATTTTTTAGATATCATAATGATTCTTTCACTGACTTATTCGGCTTCGGATTCCGCGTCCAGAACGCCCAGGATCATTTTTATAGCTCAAAAATTGCGAAAATGGCGAGCGATTTACGAAAATTGCAAAAAATCCTGACCTACCCCCTTCAGATTTTTGCGAAAAATGAAATTTTCGAAAAGTACAACTATTATACATTGATCTGCCGTAGAATTTCCTAACTAAAACAATGGTACAAGTTTCAGATCGCTATCTTTAAAATTGACCGAATGCCGATCAAAAAACTGGTTAAAAATGACGATTTTTCGTAATTTTCGTAATTCATTCGTCATTTCCACAACTTTTTAGATATCGACCTGAATGTTTCACGGTCTTATTCGGCTTCGAATTCCGCGTACAAAACGTCTTGGATCATTTGAATAGCTCAAAAATTACGGAAATGACGAAGGAATTACGAAAATCGGGAAAATTCATCAATTTAGAGCAGTTTTTCGTTCGGCACTCGCTCAATTTTTGAGATAGCGATCTGAAACTTGTACCATTGTTTTAGTTAGGAAATTCTACGGCAGACCAATGTATAATAGTTGTACTTTTCGAAAATTTAATTTTTCGCAAAAATCTGAAGGGGGTAGGTCAGGATTTTTTGCGATTTTCGTAAATCGCTCGCCATTTCTGTAATTTTTGAGCTATTAAAATGATCCTGGACGTTCTGGACGCGGAATCCGAAGCCGAATAAGACAGTGAAAGAATCAGATTGATATCTCAAAAATTGTGGAAATGCCGAACGATTTACGAAAATCGCAAAAAATCCTGACCTACCCCCTTCAGATTTTTGCGAAAAATGAAATTTTCGAAAAGTACAACTATTATACATTGATCTGCCGTAGAATTTCCTAACTAAAACAATGGTACAAGTTTCAGATCGCTATCTTTAAAATTGACCGAATGCCGATCAAAAAACTGGTTAAAAATGACGATTTTTCGTAATTTTCGTAATTCATTCGTCATTTCCACAACTTTTTAGATATCGACCTGAATGTTTCACGGTCTTATTCGGCTTCGAATTCCGCGTACAAAACGTCTTGGATCATTTGAATAGCTCAAAAATTACGGAAATGACGAAGGAATTACGAAAATCGGGAAAATTCATCAATTTAGAGCAGTTTTTCGTTCGGCACTCGCTCAATTTTTGAGATAGCGATCTGAAACTTGTACCATTGTTTTAGTTAGGAAATTCTACGGCAGACCAATGTATAATAGTTGTACTTTTCGAAAATTTAATTTTTCGCAAAAATCTGAAGGGGGTAGGTCAGGATTTTTTCCGATTTTCGTAAATCGCTCGCCATTTCCGTAATTTTTGAGCTATTAAAATGATCCTGGACGTTCTGGACGCGGAATCCGAAGCCGAATAAGCCAGTGAAAGAATCATTTTGATATCTAAAAAATTGTAGAAATGACGGGCGATTTACGAAAATCGCAAAAAATCCTGACCTACCCCCTTCAGATTTTTGCGAAAAATGAAATTTTCGAAAAGTACAACTATTATACACTGATCTGCCGTAGAATTTCCTAACTAAAACAATGGTACAAGTTTCAGATCGCTATCTCAAAAATTGAGCGAGTGCCGAACGAAAAACTGCTCTAAATTGATGAATTTTCCCGATTTTCGTAATTCCTTCGTCATTTCCGTAATTTTTGAGCTATTCAAATGATCCGGGACGTTTTGGACGCGGAATCGGAAGCCGAATAAGACAGTGAAAGATTCAGGTCGATATCTAAAGATTATTCGGCTTCGGATTCCGCGGCCAAAACTGCCTCGATCATGTTAATAGCTCAAAAGGATATAGTCGTCAAACACACTTAACTGGTTAAGGGACGTCTTACATCCGAAAATCTCGTAGACATGTTCACCCTTTTCTGTCGCGAGCAAATATTTGTCGCCCGCGCCCTTCCCCCCGTCTTCCTTCTCGTTCGTTGCCCGGGAATCGCATTTTCCTGGAGCACGGAAATCCTAGCCGCAAACACGGGGCCCGATTGGCTCTCGCGGTTTTTCACGGGCTCGTAAGATCCGACTTTCCGTCGAGCCGGAAGCCGAAATGCATTCAAAGACGCCCACAAGGACGCGGAATACCAAGTCTTCCGCCTCCTGACGGGTTCCGAATATTTACACACGAAATTAACCGCGCCCTGAACCCGAGTAGAGGTTGTACACCTTTCGGCTCGATTATCTTAAGTAATGTGGAAAAAATGAAAATTATTCTAACTCGAAATCAAGTCGGAGTGGAAGGAAGAAGACTGTTGAGAAATATGGATTTGGAATAGTCTCGTGACGCGTTACAAGTTCGTCGGTGTTTTTAAAAATAAAACGCACACGTACGTGTGAGCGCGCACGCGCGTGTCTATGTGTGTTTGGTGTCAACCGGAATAAAGTGAAATGCACTCTTGCCCGTTTACGCACGAACGGAAGTCATTCACTAACTCCCGCAGGCGGGATACTCTAAATGTGGAACGTCGAGTGGTCGTCGGCTTGAATAAATAATCGAGTTTTACGAGCCTAGTATTACCTATAACCACTGTCCTTCGATGATCGTCGATCGATACGTGTTCTTTCATTTTTAAACAATTTTTTATTTATTACATTCTATTCTTACTACCAGACGAGTATAAAATAGCGTCCGACCGATTAACCATTATCAAGACGGCCGCTGATAAATAACATATAGTATCCTCGTACTCGGGCGTAATTGTTTTTCTGTAAATTTAGATAGAACGATTCCACGAGACTCGGTCACGTACGATTTATCATCGATCTTCGAAACGTTGCTGCGATATACAGCACGAGCAACGACAGTGAGAGATAACCGGCGGGAATAAAGTTTTCTGTGTCCCCCCGCTTGAATGGTAATCGCACTTTTGGTTTCTTCTATTCAGCATTGTGCAGACAGAGCTATCAGCGTATATAGGCGAGCGCATATATGTATATACACATATATATGTATACGTATGTATATACTGTTCGCACAATCGGAGACTTGCAAATGGCAGTGGCACTTTTACCCTAGACATGGACGCGGCCCTCTATTGTTCTACGAGAGTTTTAAAGTACACATTCGAACTCTGACATTGGCCTCGGCTCGACTCAGTTTTAGTAGCCATCTATGTGCAGAAACTGGGGTGCTCATATTGTCCGTCATTGATTTTCTTCGTACTCCCGACACCTGTATCTCCATCGTTTACCAGTGGCCCGTAATTACGCGGAGGTGCACGGCTATAGAATAATAACGTTAATTAAAATACTACGAGGAAGTAATACACAATCGTTTTCAGACGTAACACTTTTTCCTCTGGTAATACGTGTACGGGCGTCTAACGATCGTGTTCTCATTCTCGATGAAATAATTCATTAGATCTTACGTGAATTTTCCAAAGAAATAAACGGAAGCACCCCGTGATACGCCGTGGAGAAATTGAATACGATGTGCGAATGTGAAAACCACGTGACGGTAAAGTACAGACATCCGTCGGGAATCACGCGTAGATAGTAAAAGTGATTTCATCCTAGACACCGACGTGCCTGAGCACCGCTGAACTCTAGATACGTTCGTATATGTATATGCATTCGATGTATTCAAAGGTGCAACCCTTTCATTAGCGTGTGGGCCACGCGCTCTATTATCCCCAACAAAACATCCGATTCCATTGTCGGGTCGCGAACAATGCCACGCCGCGGTCACGTGTTCTACTTTCGATCATTATTCGCGAAGTGTGCATAAAATTGGCAAATTGCGCGGATCCTCTCGTCCTATGGGGCTTCAGTGAGAATTTTTCCTCTAGTGTCGTGACTGCGTTGACAGCTGTCACCTTCGTCGAGTTCGTTCTTCGGGGACACAAAGATCAGGAAACGAACCTCTCTCTCTCTCCTTTCCTCTCGCATGCTCTCTCTCTCTCTATCTGTTTTTCTCTCTATCCCTCTCTCGATTAAAGCACCACTCCTAAATCACCACCCCATCGGAAACGTACAATTGATTTGACTTTTTGAGAATTAAATTTTGATTAGACGATCGAAAATGAAATAAAATGCGTACGAGAGTAGTTATCGTTTCAGGGACATGCGGTGTATAACTATAAAATTCAACGAGATATTTGATCGATCTGATTTTATTGAAGTATTATTGTGTCTCGTTCATAATATGCGCTTTATCGAGTTCCGACGATTTTAACAGCTGTCACTGGCCGTCAAGTCCCACTCTTCAGACGCCAGGATCAGGAACGACTTCCTCCATTTCGATTGATACAAGAGCGCTTCGGAATACTTTGAACTAGATTTGTTTCGAACTTTCTATGAATTATCTTATTAGCGTTCTATCCTCTTTTTATTCCACGGACCGTCCGTGATATCACGCGGAAGGTCCGAGGTAAAAATATCTAAAGCTCGTGATTCCATGGTAAAAGGGCTAAAAAAGAGGGTGGCGTGACCACCGCCGTCCAAATGAATATGCAGAAATTTCGCAGCTTTGTCCCGCTTGTACTGCCAAAAAATAAAGAAGAAAAGAACGAACTAGCAGAACCTTCCTAGAAAGGCTTTGGCACGTGCTCCACTTTTCACAAGAGGCAAATTATGCTGAGCCGATTCTTTTCTTTCGACCAGTTTGCAAACATCCGTGTGACATTACAATTGGTAAAGGAAATCTCGAATGGGGAACACGATGGGCCAAAATATTGGGCAACAATGTGCTCGCATTCTTTCGTGGATTACCTACTTACTTCATTTTACTCGAAACAAAAACACACATACACACACACGTCACAAAAAATACACACTGCTACAACATAGCCCAATTACCAAAGCAAATAAATACTAGTCTCCCAAAATGGTCCATTTCTCGTTTCACCGTACAATTGAACATTTCCATTGTTGTCACTCGCGAATCCGAATATCATTTCGCGATATTAATAGCTCGAGGGTAAAGAGACACAAATCCGCGGTCACGTACGCGACTTTTATCACAATAGGAAGCGCACCCGTCGAGTGATACTTCCGACAAGGCAATCCACTGAAATAGATGAAGATACTCCGCGGTAACTGGGCAACGCACGTCACTCCTGCCCAACACACGCACAATGGGTCTCCTTCGAAACGCTTTCGTTCTTTCCAACGTGCGTGCAAGTACGTGAATCTTATCGGTCGTAATTTCTCATTACAAGTCGGATGCAACGAGTCATTGATAAACGACGAGTGTTCGCGTGCTCACATTTTTTACCTTTCTCCCCCCGCCGATGATGCGCGCAGCTTCGTTAATGAGGGAATTACGCGAATTCGTGGAATTCATGGTCTCTTCGGGTGTCTGTTGTATCGTACAAGTGTATTCGATTTCATTGATTACTTTTCATTGTTTTTCCATCGTGCCAGCATCCGATTGACGCCAGACGCAGGAAATGATTACGCGTTGTTTGTTTCGTCGTCAATGGGAAATGTTTCGGATTTGATTTTGGTTTTTTTTTGGATAGTTTCCCGATGTCTACGAATGACACTTCCTACGTGGGATAATCTTGTTTCTCACTGTGTATAGGCGCTAGTCACATCTGTACGTACTTTTTGTAGAGCATGTGTTTCTGTTGACGAAGCTTCCCGGAATCGAAAAATGTAAACTCTACCGTGAAATCACGGCCGCCGGTGTTGATAGTCGGGAAGTTATTTTTTTCTTTTTTTTTAGGGATCGTGAAGATGTTTCTCTGAAACGGAAACGATCTTCTTTTCGTTCTAATATTCCCGACGGGACAACGTGGATAAAATTAGCGTGGAAAGTTATGATATTTTGTGAAACTCCGACATCGCGAGGCACGCGAATTTAAAAGTTCGAGCAAAAAGGACGGTCGACGTTTCCGCGAAAATTAATAACGCTACCCCGTAAATCTCCGAAGATTCGCGAGTCCGCGGATAATGCTGTTTGATTTGTCGACCGAGCGAGACATTTAAAAAAGTCCAGGATTTCCTTCTGACTGATAAATCGTATCTCGGAATATTATCGCGGGATTACCCAGAAAATCCGGGCCGAATATTTCGCCACGTTTCACGGAATAAGATATTAAAAATAGCCACGCTCGATAACAGTTTAATTAGAATCTATCGTAAGCTTAATGTCATAGGAATATTTAATAATCTGCTCGTCGAGTAAATTGTAGCGTATTGTGATGAATGAAAGATGTCTTCTCGCGACATATTTTTAGAACGAGTTAACCGGTTCACGGACCATAATTTCTGCCGGCTGACAATGCGTCTGACAATTAAAACGAACGGCAGTATAAACACTCGCGGAAACTATATAATCACGTGACGTAAGTGGGAGTGCGTTAAATTACATTCGGCCCAGAAATTATACGACCGAGTGGACAGCTTACAAATGCAGCCCCGGTACAGGCCATTCACATCACCGTTCCTTCGTCTATACAGATAATATCGTTGCGTTTTTCAAACCTCCACACCTTTTTCACTGACAACACGATCTCCAAATCGATCGCATTAAAGCTGATACCAGAAGCATGACGGTTTGTCTTTGTCGAGTGAATTCCTGCCGCGTTTCGCCGCGACATTTTCAGGTCAGACTACTTTGTATATCCTACTCGTTAATAGACACGGACATCGTCGGGAATGGTGTAAGGTGCTCATTATGTAAATTACCGGAATTCATGAGGGGGCAATAGGTATCTCTATTCAAAGGTTTCTCATGTTACATGGAAGAAAGGACCGTACCGAGTATCGTACCGTTCGTTAGTTATTCAACGTAGGAGAAGGGAGTCGTGAATGAAACGTCGTATCAAAGATTTATAGAACTTACCCTGAAAACAAATCCCGCTCTTAAGCCGGAGAGAGCACGTGGTTCTCCACCGCGAACCGGCGGAATACGCGACACGTACACACGTGCGAAACTCTTTCCTCCACGATGAAACACACACACCGTTACGGATTTTCAACCGAACGTACCGTCGTTCGTATCTCTTCGAACTGTACGGTTCATCGTCAAGAAATTCCGTCTCTCGATCACACCCCGATATAACCACGATCACAAAAGTTCCTCGCGTCTCGTATCCCCTTCCCGCCGCAAAGTCTTATTTCAAGCCAACCCCACCACCAACTTACGAATTAAAAAAAAAGAGGGAAAAGAATAAAAATAAAGGGAAAAAAACAGAGAGACAGAAAAGTAGACGGTGAGAGGTAACGATCGATGACTACGTACGCGAGTTTGTTTTTCCTCGTTAATCAATCCCGTGGAGTCGACGAGAATAAATTCGTGTATCAACCGTGACACAATTAAACGGCATTCCGCCCCCGCCGAGGGAGCCGCACGATGATTTACGAGGAACGACGGACCGCCGCAGACGGTCAATGACAGTGCGGACGGGAGAATCGTCTTAATTAGCCGCGATTAAACGGGACACGCGCTTTCCTCCCCGAGGATGGAAGCTGCGTCGGTGCGACTTGTCCGGCTGGTGACCATCGTAACACTGAGCCTCTCTTTCGACGAGCATAGGGCTTCGAGAGTGCTGCGCGCTCTCTCTCTCTTTCTCTCCCTCGCTCTTCGTCTCTCCTATTTCCTTCTCTCGCTTTGACTGGCCGTCTGTCTCTCTTCAACCGGCGGGGACTTCTCTGTCTCTCTGTTTAGACACGCCGGTATTTCTCCACGTGTGTACGCACGTGGCTCCGCGTATATACGCGTCCTCGGGGACCTACAGGACTTTTTGGGACCGTCGAAGTTTTGTTGGTAGATGATTCTTGATGTCTCGAGGTGTGGACGGGTTTCGTGGAATTTCTGTGAGGGCCTCTCAAGTCGATACGTGAAATAGTTTACGAATGTGGGGGGGAGGTGAGGGAAGAATTTTATCGTCTTTATCGTGACACGTGATTGTAGGCCCTTTTTTTAAGGGAGTAGAATTGAATACCATGACGGTATCGACCTCGCGAGACCTATCGGAGGAAAGTTGGACGATCGCTATGTAGACTCCGAACGTAACATAATTCCCCCTACAAGCTATCATTATAGAAGAACTCGCTTTTTCATCGAAACTTTTCGGCGAATCGTTTGCATAGGAATCGTCACTTTCAGAAAGTTCGCCGACAGTTCTGGAGAATCGATCGACGAGTCTCTCTGTATTCGTACCGAAAGCGCAGGAGGGTCGACTGCAACGTTTTATTTCCCACCGAAAATGGTATATACGTTCTCGATACCGGCTGAAACGTATTTCTTCTATCAGTTTAACGTTCTTCTTTTTCTACGATACGAACGTCTTCGACGTAGCAAATAAAAGATATTCCATACGGAGAGAGAGACGATATTCATTAATCACACTCTACGAACGAAGGGCAAGTACGAATCATTTTTAACCGTTAATCGGAACAGAACGAGAATCATACCCTAATCAATCAAAATTACTCCGCGCATTAAGATATACGGCGTGTGTCTCGTGTTCGGCACTCGTAGTGAATCATGCTCGAAAATATGTGCACGTGACGTCGGAAAAGGGAGGAGAAGCGGTTCCAGACGAGAAAAATTCCGTCTCGCGGACGATTCTACTCTGCGGTACGGATTTTTCGCGAGAACTTTGATCCGTCTGGTATTCCGGCATCCGGCTTTCGTCGCGAACATCGACCGGGATCGCGAGCACTTTAAAAATATTCCGGAAAAAGCCTCGAGACGGGCGTCCGCGTCCCTGGGGAATATTTTAAAGCTTCATCTGCGGTTATGCAGAAACGAATACACCGCCTGCGATCACAATGGCACGAAGTGCCGAGTCAAATATAAATGCAAATCGATAAATACTCGCATAATCTCCGGAGCCGTTATGGATGCAGGAAGAATCGCGACTCCACGGCGCGACGCCAGGTCTCAAAGAGAATAACAGGGAGGATGGTATCCGTTAGACAAGATTTCATTCGAAACGCAAGTATTTCCGTCGTGACTTTCACGGAGAATTTGTTAAATTACAGCTGTGTCTGAGTCGGGAAACTTTTAATCGGATAATAATCGTAGATGAAATACATATATCTGATATTCAAGAGTGGATCAGAATGCGGCAGGAATTTCCTGATCGTCAATAGACCAAGCTTCCTCCGATAATATTCTATTCTAACGATCAACGTTGTTATCATCCTCTCGCGTACATAGTGTTCCATCATAGCCGATAATATTGTGTTAGAAAGTTCGGATTGTTGACCGTTTCGCCAGGAGTCGAGTTTTCCCCGATGTTCTATTTCACGTGAATAATTTTGTGTACTTGTAATTTCCTACGCTGCCGTTTTCCTGTGTGCGTAGCGTCCCGCGTGAATTATGTATCGACAAACTAGGCAGAGCGATTTGCATAGGAGATCTTCTTCCCGGTGGCTGCGAGGAGGAGGCCGCGAAACAGTGGTAGTGATTCCTTTAAAATCGATCCGACCACCGCCGTGAGAGAACTGCGAAATGGAATTCCATTAACGACACTAACTCGGCGAACGTTTTCTGAATGACGATCGCTAAAAAGTGTCGTACTGCACGCTGATATGTATGCGCACCTGTGCCCCTTTACTTATGCGCACTGCGCTCTTCGCGCTAAATGCCTTACGGCGAAGCAGACGCGCGATTTCCGACTAATGTTTTTCCAAGGATCCCGTGGAAATGGATTTTTCTCGCCGGTTCTTTCGCCGGGAAAGCAACCAGCTTCCATTTCGTTTCTCTCGAAGGGATTTTTTGTTTTATTTAGTTTTACTTTTCAATTACATGTGGTTGCGAGCGGAAAGGAAATTCGGTCATTTCTATTCGTGTTACATTTACACGCCTCGATATTCCGCGTTTCTCAGATTTCTGTGGTTCCACGAGATAACCGAGCCGGACACTTTTTAAACGTATCGTGTTTAGTCTGTCCCGGCGATAAATACATTTCCGAAAATCGCAGTAATTGCGGTTAATCTACGTCGCTAATTGCGTTCAATTAAACCCGGTGTTTTTTTCGACGATAGTCGATAGATACGTGGTTATCAATAATTCCGCGTTTCGACACGGGTCCCGACCCAGTTATCTGTTGGCATCCCTGGAATTGACGACGATCGAATAATTTCGTCTCGGTCGTGATCATTCCTGTTAATACATTTTTTCCCCGGGTACGATGAAATTAACGAAATACGACCGAGAAGATGCGGCGTCGTAACGATTTCTCATTCGACACTCGGTAAGAAAAACACATGGGCACCATCGATCCGCACAATAAAACATTTGGCACGTTGGAAAACGAGTGGGCGCCACGTGGTCAGCAGCTGCAAAAGTGTCATTGTTCGCCGAAATTACCAGCGACTCGAACCAATCGTACGAATTTCTTCGCGACGAGAACCTACGTCGCAATAATTACAATTCCCAGTATTTGTAACCCACGCTACCATACAATTTGTACCTGGCCCCCGAGGTTACTTAACCCACTGTTTGGAAAATGACTTTCAAAACAAAAAATGTTTACGCGTTTACCGAACATTCCGAGAATACCTGGAAGGCTATATTTGACTCTCTCGGTTTCTGTTTTCATTAGTTTCCACGTAACTCACGCGCCCTACAAGGTGTCTCTAATAAACGTTACCCATTGAAACCCAGCGAGGCTGTAATTCTTCAACGAACGCTCGCGTTGAAAGCCGAAGAAAGTAACAGCGCAAGTAACCTTTGCGAATCGTGGCATAATTAATCTTATTCGGTAATACATGGGAATCGTCGTTCGAACGATTTATTATTTAACCGGGTAGCGCGCGGTTTCTATTTTAATCCCATCTATGAAGACGTATGTGTACTTTACGTGCCCATAGATAAGGATTAGGCACGTGGAGCAAGCGCGGATTAAAGGTAATTGATCAAAGTGACCGACATACAGCTTAGAACTGTGCAACATCTGGTCGGTCTAAAAATCTGCCTTTTCTTCTGTTTTTTTTTTTCACGTTCATCGTAAAGACTGATTTAGTGTCTTAACGGGATTATCTTAGTACCGATATTGCCGAGTAAACTCGTAAAGTGAATTATATCCTTGAAATAACATAAACTCGAGTATTACGTTAGACGAAGAGAGTGATCCGAATAAAACTTATATTTAACTCGAATACTTCGGAGCAGCGGTGCATCATCACCTCGGGAATCATACGGTTCGAATACTCGTATATCAATCTCGGCGTGGAATCTCTAATAGGACACTTTAATTCGAGGGGTGAATCAAAATTGAGAGTCGAAAAATAGAGATCGAGTGGACGCGGGGGTGGCTTTACGAAAGAAAGTGTAAAGAAACCTGCGTGTCTGCCTAAGAATAGAAGCGTCCCGTGAGATAATATTTGTTGTAATAACATCTCGACAAAAGTCCTTATACGCATTTGAAGAACCCCTTGAAGGCCTGTTCTGCGTCGAAACGTTTTCAACACCCCTTAAGCTGGTTTCACAGCAACCGCGTTAAAGCGAACCAAAGCAAAACATGTTCGAACGCAGAAATATCGGTGGAATTTTCATCGCACGTTTCCCAACGCGGTAGTTTTCGACGTGGTATATCGGCACGCAAAAGTATTTTACCATCCAACAACGTGAGAATGCAGGAATTTCAAGGGTAAGCAATTTTTGGACACGGGAATCGAGCGAACTTGACATTGTCTTATCATGACCACCAGCTGGGCTACGCGTCGTCGGTCTGCTTCCTTCGTTTTATCTCGGGGACGAAACGGAAGTCTCGAGAGATCGGTGACGTTAAATTCGTTCCCCTTTAACGGGGCTTCGGAAGGGCCCACGTAAAAGCGGGAGGGAGAGATACACGTCTGTGTCGATCAGGCATTCGGGCAGAAATATTTTCTGTGGACGCAGCTTACGACATTTCCGTGCTTTCTCGCTGTACAGCACGGCGAGGAGAAATTTCATTTACGTTGGAATTTACTTTTGGTCGTTACCCGTTACACCGTGACTTTTCTTTAAGAGAAATCGTAAAAAGATCCGGGGGCTTTGTATCGCGTGAGTTTCTCCCGGTGTTTCGAACTGTTCGTTCGCCAAATATATTTCAACGCTGCGGTTTTCCTGTGTCGATGAACAGAATAAATAGTATATAGGATGTATGTTTTAATTGCCACGAGGCATCAAAAGCTATCGAAAAAATAAAACAAAACAAACGTTGGCGGAAGGGGTGAAAGACCTCCCGTTTTAATATCCTTTCCGCGTGTAGCCGTTTTCCATGCACGTGACGGGTTACAAACGATGTCCATACAACGTATGCCCCCATGAATATTAATTACTTTTCCGCCGAAGCTTGTTCGAGGACCGAATCTTTGAAAATTTTCGAGGCGTCGCCATCGACGTCGCGTTCCCGTGTCGGAAACCCGTAATTTATGCAAAGAGCCACGGCCGAAGGGTTGCACGTAGTTAAAGGCGCCTTTTCCGGGACGTCGACGGTGTAAAGGTCGAGTTTTTGAAATGTCGATTACATTACGCTAAAGACAGACTTATGTAAATACACCGCTATTAAAATTTTTCACCGTCAATTTATTCGATTCATGAATCAGTGTTATGCTTGACATTTACCGTCTCAACATTCGTACCGATGACATTTCCCTACCACGGTTCGCACTGTAAATATTACAGAGTGTACGATCAAAGTGAGTTATCGTCGCTGGCGCGCACGTCTACGCGGAAAAGAATCACCAGGACCGGGTTAATAATTAGAATTAAGTCGAACGGGCTACGCGAAACGACGCACCTCCGTCATCGCGTATTACCCTGGTCGATTTGATGCACGACGCGTAACAGTTCGGTTCTCTTACGCAACACTTCCAATATTTCAAAACCGCAGGAAGTCGTTTCTCGCAGTCAAGTTGTTAAGAAGAACGGTACACCTGGTCGGTTAAACCTACGAACAGAAACACCTGGAAGTCGAGTATACCAACGTTAATTAAATGACAGACTCGAGTGTCCATCGTGGCTCCACTTACCATTAACATATGTACGTAACCAACGTGTAAATGTAAAAGTCATCTAAATACCATTCGATATATACAACGTGTTCCTATCTGGCTATAAATTAAACCGCCTCGCATCGTGCAACTTTAAAACAAACATCGAAAACATGTTTCGCTTATGTTCGATGCACATCTGCTTCCATTTTTCCCTAGTTTCACGATACAGGTTTACATTTCCTGTTACAAGCGTTACATTTCATCGTCGTGTTTCCCGGTACACAGTTGTCAATATATCTACTCTCCACTTTCGTTCCGAAATTCACCACGGAATCCTCGAGCACCCTTCGAATAAACTCTTCGTATAAATCGATCTGCGTCTCGACGACACCAAGATCGATTCGTGTATCGTCATGTTCGAGATTGTCGACGATTTCGTTCCAGCGAGGAGAACCGGGTACCAAAGAGAGAGAGAGAGAGGGGGGGGGCTAAAAGCGAACCTGTCAACGAAACGAATGATCCTACGTCTCGAAAAATTGGTGGAGTCGGCTTCAAAGGTTCACCGCGTCGTTGGAACGCGTGTTCGCGTAGCTGCGGGCATAAGTTACGTACATTTAGACGCCCCCTCCGACCACGCGATAAGTTGTACTGTTTATTACGAAAGAAAGTGCGCGGCATCGTATACCGTTCCTGATAATGACCGTGTCTACTATTCCTAAATTTCCAACGCGCATCCCCGACGTCAGGCTGGAGAGACCGGCGAACGGGCTCCGACTGTCACGATAACGGATTTCGTCTGTAAAATCATGCGCCGCATTTACACGTTTCCGGAAATGTTCCTGGATACCTCTATTTCAAGCCTGTCACGGTTGTTCCATTATAGAACGGTTGGTACGCGTTTCTCGAGTGGTGCCCGGTGTATTTCTGTATGTAGGCAATAATCCACGTGAATCTTTTTATCACCAGTTTATTAGAACTAACGTTTTGTTCAGAGTTGATAGAATAAATTCGTTTCATATCGCGTATGATCAATAGATCGTACGAGCTTCGAGTGGAAAAGAGTTACCGTGTGTTTTTCACAAGCAAGTTGATAAAATCATAAGGAAACCGTAAAAACGCGGGCTCGTGCCCGTCTGGCTTTCGAACCTGACTTTTATTTCGCGCCACCGCTCGCAAGGGTTTCGTTTAAACTCAACCACCGACGGGCAGTGTTAAAAGCGATACACACACGGAATACATAAAACCCGGCGCGCATCGGCAAACTGCATGAGAAACGCAGCGCTTTCAGACCTGTCGATATATTCTTGGCAATAACAAAGATATAGCCCTTTGTCCGAAGGAATCATCGATCAACTTTCTGTCGTGCAGACGCGCGTTATGCTACTTTACTGCCTGTTTAAGAGCCACGGTTAAACATTCATACGAGCCCTTGACCTCCGGTGAACTGTAATTTCGAGATGCACAGGCGCACCGGTTCGACGACCGAAACCTCTTTGACAGGATAAAAAATAACAAAAAGAAAAAAATCATTGGCAGACAGTGGCCACCGACAACGAGCACTCGATCTTTTTTTTCATCGATCGATCGACACCAATTTTATGCTCGTTAAACTGGCCCTCCCTAAGTGCACGCCCCCGTCTCCGTTACTCTCTCTCTCTCTCTCTTTCTCTCTCGTTGTACAAATGAATTCCACGCGAGATTTTTCGATATTTTACAAATCGATCTCGCTCGAACACTTTCTATTAGAAACTTCGATCTTAATTTCGGTCGGCAGGAATAAAAGTATCGCGAATAGAGTGACGTCGACGAAAAGTGGAACGTTAAAGGGAAAAACAAAGAAAGGGAGAAACGCGAAGGAGTAGAAAGTTTTTCAGCGGTTTTCGGTGGGCCAGGAAGTGGCCGATATCGTTCGCTTCCGTTCCCTGCGGAACGTTCCTCATTATCGCCTCTTTCTTTTCTCTCTCTCTCTCTTTTTCTCTTTCCGTGGCTTCCAGGTTCGACTCGTTAAACTCGCGGCGACCAGGCTGTGACACACTTTTTCTGTTGATTACCACGATGTCGATTGATTAGTCGACGGTGAAGCTCCTCTTCCTTTTCTCCCCGGACTCTGGGTTCTCCTCTCTTACTGGTCGCCTTCCGGCGTGCCGGGTCCATTGTCGTAAAAGTTTTAATTAAATCCGGCCGGCTGCGAAGCCGTATCTCCGACGATTGTACCCGTCGCGATCGAAAATAAACTTTCCGTCTTTCGAACGACCGACGACAACCTCCCCGTCGTTCCCTTCTCGGGCGTGATCGAACGGAGATTCTTCGGAGTTCCATCGGATACGTTTGTCCCGATGTTGTTTTACAGTAGGATAAGTAAGATATGCAGAAAGAAATTTGTGAAAAAAGAAGAAGACACACTTTCGTAGAGGAGAAGTGTTTGTCAGGCGGAGGGGGATTAGCCGCAGCGACTTGATTCTGTTATTATACGTCGTAAAGCTGAGAATATCCAGGCGTCAAGACCGCCGGGTCCTCTCGTGACCACTTTTTGTATCAGCGTGTATAATCTCAAGCGTGAAATGACCTATAAGAAAGGGACGACCAAGACGCCCCTGTGCCCGTGTATTTGCTCGTTTATTCGCGCCGTATGCATATACACGAGCCATTTCTCCCCCTTTTTTTTCACTAATTAAAAATACACGCTCCTTGATGGGAGTTCTTCTTTATAATTTCTACTCGGTAGCCGCCGTCTATTAAATCTGGGCAAGAGAATCTCGAATGTACACAATTTTCCAATTTTTCCCGCGATAGTAATTGCACAGTGGCGGATAATCTTTGGAAATTAGTTCGTCGTGGTCGTTGAAAGTCTCGCGCGAATAAAACTAACGTCGGTCGACGGCCGAGGATTATTCTTCTGGTGATCGAGGGGAAAGGATTTCACGTCGACGTTAACATTTCCATTAACCTTAGTTAGAGTTCCGTGCGTGACTTTGACGAGGATCCGTTGCCCCTCTTTCATTCGTTCTCTTTTTTTCACGGCACGTTATTCGAGAACACTTGGGAGGTCGGTTTTGTAAATCGGCCTCGCGGCTATCCACGAATCCCGATTCCTTCTGTCGGCATAATCATCGCCACTTGATACGCCTTCTTTCCCTCGATAACGTTTGACACAGAGACCCTCAGGTATAACCTCGTGTCACCGTACACGTTTTCGGTGCTTCTATTCAATTTCACGCCTATCCACTTGTATCCAATTTATATCAGTATTATCCTATAATGGAAATATGTGACTTTGATGAGTGTATTCACCGGTATCTAATCTAGCTCCACTGTATACGTAGAAAAAGAAACTCGTCCGTAGATTTAAGTGGTCCGCGATAGATAGATACAGTGGTTAGCCCGAACTTTCATCGTCGTATTCATCGACGCTCGTTGCATAGAATTAAAGTACCTACTATAATTAAAACGAACGTTACAAATTCGTTCGACGTTATCTACACGCTTTTCACCGTACCCGATAAAACATCGTTCGCACGTACGCGAGCAATCGGGGAAAATAAAACACGTTCGTAGCCAGAGACCGTCTAATCCGCTAATAAACCCGCCCTGTAGTTTTCCGATAACCGGCGTGAAACATGGGAGGGAAAAAATCGGATCGTGGCCGGGAAACGCGAGCGAGAGACTAGAATATGTATATTCCTGCGGAAACGAGCATCCTTCGAAAATATAGGATTCACGGGTGTGCCTGTCCGGCTGTTAATATTGTACTCGACGTGGCTATTGTTGGCCGCACAATAATTGGTTACAACGGGTACATAATACGGGAAAGAAAGGTTCATTCAGCGTCCCGGGGAAACGGCTATTATGCTAAATGCCGGCAATTAAGCGAGCGGTTCTCCATCCCCTTTTGTTTCACACGCTGCAACTAGACGCTATTTCACCAAGTTCTTCGACGCCACCATCGCCACTGCTGCAGTCGTCGTCGTCGTTAAATGTACGTTCGTTCGAACGTATCGTATTATTGACAGGTGTCACGCGGTCCCGGTTTTCCCCGGGTCGGGAAAAGCGGGATAGCCTGCGGGGATAACAATGGGTCCGGCGTTGACGAGATCGCGGTGAAAATTTATTCGTCGACTGGTGAAAGACTACGTGTTCGAAAGAGCGCAGATGTTAATTTGCGTTTCGTAAGTCACGTCTGACATCTGAATAAACTCGCTGCGGACGGATACATTTGAAATTTTAACGATATATTAATCTTTTTTTAATTATCTATGCATCACCCATGCGTATAACGTACAGAAGGAATCGTTGTCTCGTTCGAGACAACTTTGTTCGACAAAACTGTCCGTAGTACCGATCGTATATTTCGAGGGTAATTACACCTGTGCGGGGGGATGAGAACCACTTTTAATAATCTACTGTACGAGTCTGCGCGGCCCTTCGGGGCGTCTATTTCTCACGCTTAACTATTAGCGTGTCAAACTCGTGCCAGACTTACGGTTTCCGTGCCAAAGAAGCGTCTCGCCCCTGTGTGTATCTATGTGGAATACTATACATGCACATACGTATCGCGTTGCTTTCGAAAAACGTGTCCGTTCATCTGTTCGTCTGTCCAGCGTCAAAGTTCGAAATAAAAGTGTCGATCGGCTCGTAAACCTGCCGAAAAAAAGAGACGCAATGGTTTCGCCAGGTTCGTGTGTCGAACATCCGAGCAGGTTTCGCCGGGTCATGGAAAGGGACGCGTCTTTGTCTACATCCGAGATGGGGGGCGCCCGTAATAATCCTCGCCTCGGACCACCCTGATTCTAACCGCCAGGACGAGAGGAAAATTATCCCCATCGTTGACAAAAAACATCTCGAACCACCCGGAAGTCACAATTTTCTGCGCGATTATCATTTTCGGCTAACGACCGAAAATTCGGTCGAAACGTTTTTGTCTTCTGGGTACCTCTCTTCTCCCCGATGTTCTTTCTCACGGGGACAATATACTTTGTACATACATTCAGACGTATAGAGATTTATACGTGAACGTGTGGGAAACTCAATGTCCTATTGGGAAATGAATTTGTATTTGAGAGTGTATTCTGGTGGCAAAGTTGTTTTCCGTATAACGAACAGCTCGTAAAACAATCTTCGTGGGTTCAGAAACTGATCCGAGTCCCGTTCGAAATACTCGAAGAATTCTAAGTGCCAAACGACACGGGGAGGAAAAAGGACAACCTTATGGGAGATGTGACTAGGTTTATAAGACGCTTAAGGAGATTTCCAAAATCCTATTCAGGTCCTTTTTGGCGTCGTCTTACCGTGAGGTAAAGGAACATATCTCACACCAGCCGAAAGACCTATCCCTCCTTCATTCTCGCCCTCCGTCCTTTTCTCTCGCTTTAAATTATGCGCCCTTATCTGGAGGGTCGGAATAAGCTCGCGCCAGTTTCCCCTGAATTTATTAGCTCCTAGGCCCCCGCAGCCCGGCTAAATAAATATCAAAGATATCTCGCGACGTACGGGCCGCTAAATCTGTCGTTTCAAACACGCCGAAGGAGTTTAGGAAAACAGAAGAAAAGAAAACGGAGAACGAACGAGAAACAGTCGATAGCCGGTAAGCCGAGACTTTCCAGAAACTCGTACGACCCAACTGCTCGTGTTTTCGGCGATTTTCTTGCAGCCTTGCCGGGCTTCACGTTCCTTCCGTGAAATTTCTCGTTACGGTAAGTGCAGCCGAAGAAATTACTTCGACGACGCTGGACGAGTAATGCGACGACTCCCGTTCGTAGTTACACAACAGTTCTACCATGTACGAGAGGTTGCTTATTTACCGGCGATAAATAAAGCTTGTATTTATTCCGAAAGGAACGAACGACACGTCGCTCGTGAAAATTCCCCGGCGAGAAAATTTCCCCCGTTGGATTTTCCCCGTGTAACGAGTGATTTCATTCCCCCGAATTTCACGCACCCTTGGTTCGTGTTCTGCGCCGAAAAATTTAGCAAGCGAGTATACCTAACGCTGAAAATTGCCGTGGGCGGTACTGTGCGAGGGGATTCTTCGAAAAGGGCTCGGCAATTCTAATTGCCACTATTTCGTAGCTTCCCCTCGCGGCGTCTTTCCAGCCGTGGAATAAAAAGAAAGATTTAAAAAATAAAAGAACGGAAGACCGATGGGTCGCCTATTTGGAGAAATTGGCCCATCATGGACCATCTTAAAACTCGTTTTGTCTACCTTCGTCATAATTATCGTATTAACTCGATATTTATTACTCCATCTACTATGCAGCCGATTTTTGGCAACTTTATCATGTTCCACGATTCATCATCGTCTGACAGGAATGATTCTCGATTAAATACAAAGGAACACGCGGTAAAAATGAAGAGGAATTATGATTACAATGTCTTAGAAAGAAAATATCGCGGCCTCTGATCGATTGCTGTAAAAGTGCGGAAATGAGATTCGAAAGCCATGAAATTACAGCAGTTTTTCGTTCGGCATTCGCTCAATTTTTGAGATAGCGATCTGAAACTTGTACCATTGTTTTAGTTAGGAAATTCTACGCCAGATCAATGTATAATAGTTGTACTTTTCGAAAATTTAATTTTTCGCAAAAATCTGAAGGGGGTAGGTCAGGATTTTTTGCGATTTTCGTAATTCGCCCGTCATTTCCACAATTTTTTAGATATCATAATGATTCTTTCACTGGCTTATTCGGCTTCGGATTCCGCGTCCAGAACGCCCCGGATCATTTTAATAGCTCAAAAATTGCGGAAATGGCTAGCGATTTACGAAAATCGCCAAAAATCCTGACCTACCCCCTTCAGATTTTTGCGAAAAATTAAATTTTCGAAAAGTACAACTATTATATGTTGATCTGGCGTAGAATTTCCTAACTAAAACAATAGTACCAGTTTCAGATCGCTATCTTTAAAATTTACCAAATGCCGACCAAAAAACTGTCATGATTTGACGATTTTCCGTGATTTTCGTAATTCATTCGTCATTTCCGTAATTTTTGAGCTATTCAAATGATCCAAGACGTTTTGGACGCGGAATCCGAAGCCGAATAAGACCGTGAAAGATTCAGGTCGATATCTAAAAAGTTGTGGAAATGACGAATGAATTACGAAAATTGTGAAAAATCGTCATTTTCAACCAGTTTTTTTATCGGCATTCGGTCAATTTTAAAGATAGCGATCTGAAACTGGTACCATTGTTTTAGTTAGGAAATTCTACGCCAGATCAACGTATAATAGTTGTACTTTTCGAAAATTTAATTTTTCGCAAAAATCTGAAGGGGGTAGGTCAGGATTTTTTGCGATTTTCGTAAATCGCTCGCCATTTCCGTAATTTTTGAGCTATTAAGATGATCCTGGACGTTCTGGACGCGGAATCCGAAGCCGAATAAGACAGTGAAAGAATCAGATTGATATCTCAAAAATTGTGGAAATGCCGAACGAATTACGAAAATCGCAAAAAATCCTGACCTACCCCCTTCAGATTTTGGCGAAAAATTAAATTTTCGAAAAGTACAACTATTATATATTGATCTGGCGTAGAATTTCCTAACTAAATCAATGGTACCAGTCCCAGATCGCTATCTCAAAAATTGAGCGAATGCCGACCAAAAAACTGTCATAATTTGACGATTTTTCGCAATTTTCGTACATCGCTCGTCATTCGCGCAATTTTCAAGATATAAAAATGATCGAATATGTTTCGAATACGCATTCTGAACCTTAATAAGGTGATGGAAGTTTCAGATGGATAATTAAAAGAAAGCGAAAATGACGAGTACAAAATGAAAATCGTAATTGTCATAAAGTAACGCAATCAAATTACAAATTTAATTAAAATATTATCGATACTTATTCATAATGAGCCAAGGTTAATCGTGCATGGCCGCGAGTATGAAAAATATTGCGAAATTATCAAAAAGTTACTCTTTTACAATTTTTCGAAGCCGCCGGTACCGTCGGTACCTGCCCGGGAAATCCCTACCTGTTATTCTCACCTTAATTGTTCCCTTCGAGCGGTTCAAGTACGGCCAAACTCAAACATACTCGCCCTGACATTGCCAAGTACAAGGATAACCGTTAGTCTACGATAGGACGTCCTGGAGTCAACACCTCTTTACAACGCGCTCCCGATAACTTTGCGAGGTAAATTTCATCTAATTTCAATCTCTCCTGTTATATACTATCCAATTATATTACAATTCGTCTTCTGCTCGTACGTTATTAATACTTGCTAACATTATTAACTAATTACACTTAATTATTATAAAATTCGTCACAATGTCATTCGTACAGTTCCTGATTTTGATTGATAGAAATAAGTATTATTTATACAAATGTGAAAAATGTTTCAATTTCACCGGGGAGACATTCTGACGAATATGAAAACGAATATATTTTTCCAAACAGATTAAAATCCTACCTTTCTCGTAGTGTCGTTTATTAATTTTGTAAAAAACTGAATTTAATTAAACCTCCCCAAAATAATCTCATCAAAACATTTGCGAGGTCTATCTATGTGTTCGTGCAGATACAGGACAGTGTTTTCAAGGTTCTTCATGGTCGAGTGACCTTGGATCATTTGAATAGCTTAAAAATTACGGAAATGACGAAGAAATTACGAAAATCGCGAAAATTCATCAATTTAGAACAGTTTTTCGTTCGGCATTCGCTCAATTTTTGAGATAGCGATCTGAAACTTGTACCATTGTTTTAGTTAGGAAATTCTACGCCAGATCAATATATAATAGTTGTACTTTTCAAAATTTTAATTTTTCGCAAAAATCTGAAGGGGGTAGGTCAGGATTTTTTGCGATTTTCGTAAATCACTCGCCATTTCCGCAATTTTTGAGCTATTAAAATGATCCTGGGCGTTCTGGACGCGGAATCCGAAGCCGAATAAGCCAGTGAAAGAATCATTATGATATCTAAAAAATTGTGGAAATGACGTGCGAATTACGAAAATCGCAAAAAATCCTGACCTACCCCCTTCAGATTTTTGAGAAAAATTAAATTTTCGAAAAGTACAACTATTATATATTGATCTGGCGTAGAATTTCCTAACTAAAACAATGGTACCAGTTTCAGATCGCTATCTCAAAAATTCAGCGAATGCCGGCCAAGATACTGTCATAATTTGACGATTTTTCGTGATTTTCGTAATTCTTTCGTCATTTCCGCAAATGTTTAGATATCGATCTGATTCTTTCACTGTCTCATTCGGCTTTCGATTCCGTATCCAAAACGTCCCGGATCATTTTGATACCTTAAAAATTGTGGAAATGGCACAATGGTGAAAGTTTCAGATCGCTATCTCAAAAATTGTGCGAACGCCGAAAAAGAGATTTTTTTAACGGAGAACGTAGACTTTCATTCTTCAGCGTTATAAATTATCCCGTTCATTAGCGAGGAATTTAATTAGCCAGAAACAACGACGGTCGTTATTGGGTCGGGAAGGCAGTAGGAAAATCGGGACGAGAGGGACGCGCGTGTTTCGATGTCCCTTTTCCCTGCCGACCAATCGAACAGCAGCCGGAAAATCCGTTGAAACGATTCCGCCAGTTTAGAGAGCAATGAAACCGCCGATCCGCTCGACGTTGCTCGAAACTCACGGATGTTCGATCTCACGGAATTTCGCAGGTGCACGGCCCCGATTTCGCGCGGTTATCGCACGAAAATTCGCCAAGTTCTCGCAGACGTCGCACTCGAATCCCCGACATACATCGGAAAGCTGCACGATTCCCCGAAATGTTTCGGTTAAGCCGATTCCGTTGTTCTTTCGGAAGTTTCGATTTGTATCCAATCGGCGTCGGGACGCCCCGTAACTTCGAACGACCAGATTTATCGCATTTCGTTTATTTCGCAGGGAAATATGTACGAACGTTATCGAGATTCCGTGCGGTTAAAATTTCGCGTTGAAAGACTTTTGTGATCTCCATGATAGATAAATATACGGAATAACACAATGGCAACTCTGATAAGGTACTTTTCATAGCCCATAGCTACGGGGTTCTGCGTTGCTGCGGCGACAAAGCTTCGTCTCGAACCAAGTCAAAGTCACGGTTGAATAGCATTCGTGCTCATACGTGGACGCAGGTATATCTATGTATCCTATACCTTGTGTACAGGTATCACATACACACACACACACACACACACACACACACTAAAGGGGGAGTATCGGAGTGCATGTGCTATAAGCGATGTTCGCCTATGGGCAAACTGTGATTATAGCCGTAAGCTGTGGCACGTTAGAGGGCGGTGCCTGCTTTGATCTTTTCCGCATTATACCATATTGATCTTGTAAATGACTGAGTTTTTTGTTACCGCCATTCCGCGTATCATTAAATAAATCACCATCGGCCTCCCGTACACAGAGAAATTGATCATCGTTCGACTAACGTAAGTACCAACGTTCGCGTTTAGTATGTTTCTCACCGGTTACACCCGGCCTTCAACGTTTTTCCCTGCTGGAAAATTTGTCGGTTTCTCCGTTTTCCACGCTAGACGTAAAAGCCCACTTAGGACGCGGATGGTAAATGAAAGCGGAACACGAAATAGAGAGGTGAATCAAAGGGCCGCATTCGGAACGCGCTATTGAGGATGTAAGCGCTCTTTTCCACAAGTGTTTCCGCGCTAATTATATTCAGAACGCGACTTTGGACCTGTCGGATGAATTCTCTTTATCAGCTACGTGTCAAACTCGCCGTAGAAATTCTCTCGTGAAATAATCCACTAAATATAAAGGCATTGCATCGTCGTCGTGTAAACATGTCAAAATTATCCATTATTTTCCAACGAAGAGATCTCGGTGTTTTTTGCTAATATTACGCCGTTTAAAGAATCACGTCCAGGGCTTCTGTGATCGATCGGTAGGTCGACGAAGAGGGTATCAGGTGAAACGCGATATTTTTCAGTGGGCAAGCCACCTTCGATCGGCTCCGATGGAGAACGTGTTGGAATTTCCAGGGTGTATTGTTCGTGACTTGGTGGGTTGCCAGTTTCAAGCCGATGCCACCGGGGCTCACCCTGCTGGCTTCTTATTAATGAGCTACCCATTTTCGCCAATGATTTACCGTTTCCCTTTGCAACGTTACCCTCTGTTCCGTCGCGGATATGTCTGCCTCGTACGATGGAAACTGCGGGGAAACGCGTGCGACGTTAGCCTTTCAATTTCCTTCGCTGGGGAATTTACGAATTGTGTACGTACACTATACATATGTACTCGGATAGTTTGCACGGTCGAACAAATATCGATGAATAATATTTAATCTGTAATTAGGAAGCGTTCACGAAAAATCAGTTAAAAATGAACAAAAAATAAAACAATAACAGACCGGCGCAAAGTTATCCGAGAAAACTTTGCCGCGGGCGGCTGTGGATCCGGATTAATGAATAATTTCCACCGAGGCGGGTGAAACTCATCGTTGATAGAAAATCGAGAATCACGGTGAAACGAATTAACGCCGGGGGAGGCCGAGAATCAACGACGCGTAATCACCGCTCGGATTCGCATTTATCGGTGGAACCGTGGGAGGGCCGGCTGTGTATCGGGCGAAAACTCGTACGGCTGCAATTTGTACAACCACACGGCTGTAAAAATGAAACGTTCCTCGAGGCTCGCGAGTTCGCCGGGCGAAATACATTTTTATTCATTTCCATCGCCGGCGGATGCTAACTCGCACATCGGAGACGGGATTTAGGCGGATTTATTTTAAAAACCGGGTCACCGGACAGCGTACTTTATATATCTCTCTCTCCCTCTGTCTCTCATTAAAATCCTAAAAATCATTAGAGCAGAAAAATATGGAGAATATTCAACCAGATGAATTATCGGAAGTCTTTTTAAAAACTATTCCGTATCGTATCCGCATAAATAATAATTAGTATAATGAATCTCTGAGAGATCGAATAGAGAAACAGAATTATTTGCGCGAGGTTGGTTTACGAAGTAGATAGGCGGAAGAACGACTCTACGACCCGTCTCGAAGTGTGTATCCGACTCAGAAACAACGATATCCGATCCGTCTATGAACAATGGCGAAACAAGCGTGTAGCACGAATCGTCTCCCGCCTCTAACACGAGTTTAACTGCACCTCGGTTACCGGATAATTAATTCCCTCCCGTCCTGTTTTCCACGCCGACGTGTTCTTCTTCTTCCACCCCGTGTCCCCGATCGCTCCATCGTACTTTAAAGCCGTTACTAATTAATTGGCCTCTCGTTACCAAGCTTACAGAAATTAATCCGCCCCTTTGTTTCCAGCGGTAGACCGGTTATTTTAACCGTTTCTTCTAGCCGAGATGATTTTCATTCGTTTCATTGCCCACGCGACCACGCATAGAATCATTCGATGGATTTATTTAATTATCAAACAAATATATGTATATATCGTGTATCTTATAGGGTGGTGGACAATTATTATACAAATTTTGTCACGATGACGGATGGGAACTTTAGGGCAAAGGGCCGACGCGTGGGTAGCGAGAAATTTCCCTAAAAAGAACTTTCACGTCCAGAAAATGTATCCTACCTCCTGTAAAACGGTCTGGAAGAAGAAGAAGTAGAAGAAGAAGGAGGGAATCATAGAATTTCTGGCTTTCCGTACTGCATCCGAAATTTCGCCGGGAATAATAATTCGGCGAAACTCAGAGTCCCCGTTTGAATTACGGTCGGCAGTGAAGAGCGTCGTGACGTAACTCCAGATTCAGGGACGTGCTCTCTCGCGTGCCGCCTCTCCGACTCTCCTAACTATAATAATTTTTACCTTCGCCAACGTTATCGCGGCACGAGGAACAGGAAGATGAGGTAGAGGATCCCCGGGGTCACGGTGGAAAAGAAAAAACGAGCCAATGTAGACGAAGTCTAAGTGCTTACGCCTGGAAGAGGTAAAAGGAAAAAGAGGGAAAAGAAAGGAAAAAATGTCAAATGAGGAACAGCGGAGGGAAAGACCGACAAAAAAGGCAAGGTAGACAGAGATAGATCGTTGTAGACTGGAGAAAGAGGAAGAGAGAGAGAGAGAGAGAGGGAGAAACGGATGGAAAGACCGATAAAAGAGAAATGAGAACGTTAGACGAGTTTCGAAAGGGACAGGGCACGAGCTTCCTTTGTGATAGTCTTTTTTCTGGGTTAAACGCGTCTCCTGCATCCGACGAAAGGATAGAAAGAGAAAACCGTCACGCGGAAACGGAAGAACGTAGGAGAGACGGTTGGAACGATACGAATGCAGTCAAACAAAAAATTGAGCCATAGTAGAAGGTGGGACGGAGTAAAAACCGATAATTAATTCGGTCACGCCGTGGTGTCCCATTCGTCGGAGTTCCCTTTATTTCCGAGGTCCTCTTTGTCCCTTCGTATATTCTCTGTCTTCTTCCTTGTCCCATATACACTGTGTATATTCATTTTTCCTCTCTCTCTTTCCCTCACACACACACACACACACTTCCCCTTTTTCTGTTAATTTAAAAGAAGAAATGTATTACGTCTATCACAATCGTATCCGCGGAGGGTGATGGTGACTTCGATCGATGTATCTAGACGTTCGACCGACTGTAAATCGAGTCGTTGATTAATGCGTGCACGTTCGATCGACTCAACAGCATTGTCTTCTTTTACGGTTAACTCTTTATTCGCGGGTTCCCTTTGATCCGCGTATTCGGAGTTCCTCCTCTGACGATCATTTTTATTCATCGTTCCGGCCCCGTTCGAATGAAAATTTCCATTCCACGCTGGAACACTCTCGTAGATTACGAAGCCCGGCTATACATATGTATAAGAGCCGGAGAATTAAGGAAAGTAATTTAAACTATAAATCATCCACCCTCTCGTAAGGGTATAAGTATACTTAAGGACACTTTAATTATCAAACCGATCAATTAATCCCCGGTAACCCGATGAAGCTGGCTAGAATCAACTAGCGGAATACTGAAAGTAATAATCATCGTATACGTATGTATGTACATGTATAATGGATATCACGCGAGTTAATAGCGTAAAAAAGAATCACTCCGTGTCGTGGCGTGAAATTAAAACAGCTAGAAAGAAGCACGTAATAACTTTCCGACGATAGTCTTGCTACGTGTGCATATGCACCTGCGTACAATTTCAATTTATTTCCCCCCGGCAAACGGGCGGAAATTAAAATCGATCATTGGCCGTATCTCACATCGGGATCGTTTCCCCTCTCTGTCTTCGTCTTGCTATCGAAACTCCTGGAGATTGCTCGACCACCTAAATAAATAATCGCGATCAAATTCAATCGTCAGGTTATTCGGGTCAGTCGACCTTCGTCGATCGATCGGCCCGTTTTACAACCGGAAACCCGACGAAATTGCACGTCCACCTAGCAACGTTCATGGACACGTCTAATATCCTGTCGTCGGACTTGAAACTTTTCACCTTTTGTTCACATTCCCCCGTTTAATTTCTCCTTTGGGAAATCGAGGCGAGCAGCCCCAGCGAAACGTACGTAACATTTTTATTTTCGATCTCGAGGACAGATAGATCGACCATCGACCGACTCGGATTTCAATGCGTTCGCGAAGCTTTTTAAAAGGAAATTCAGTCCGTCGGGAAACGCTGAACCAACGAGTGTTCTTTGAGAAGTTACGAGTTGTCAAAAATTCAGCGATCGTGACTACAGGCGCCGTCGAAAGTTTCCAAGGTCCATTTGCGAAGGCGCAAATTTCATTTCGTGCCGGAAATGACGCGACACCGCGAGTGATTTGGAAATAAATGGAGTTGCGAAAAAGTTTCGGCCCGTTTGAATATGTATAGAGTGTGTGATCGTGTGAGGGAGAGATCGAAAGGTTCCCCATTCGTATCGCGAACGGTCTTAGCGAATCTGTATTCCCTAATGTTATATCCGTTGACGGAAAAACTTCCCCAGATGCTTTGCCGCGAAATCAATAAGATTCAACGACACGGAAGAGTATACTTGTGTGTGTCTCAAGAGTATGCTCAAGAATGGTTTACATTTCTGTTGGTAAAATACATTGCATCCTACGCTCGATGATCTCGATTGCAACGAAGACTAATTAACCACGATGTAACCGGACAGGATTTCCTCGGGACATTTCAAAGAATATTAAATAAGAAAGATCCTATTTCCCCGCGAGACATATCCACTCCACGGAAAGTTCTGAGCCACCACGACAGGGTTTACTCGAGGGTTGTTGACACACTGAACAACTATATTCATCGTACAAAACTTTAATATCTTAACAATTTAGCGATTTTCGTTTTTCCCTCGTCATTTGTCTAATCTTTAAGATATCAACCTGAATCTTTCATCATATTATTCATCAACTACTCTATTAAATTTAAGTTTCAACGACGACGTATTCATTCGACCAGTACACTTTAATATCAAACACAAAGAATCCTTGTGCATTAAAGTTCAACTCATATACATATAAATCGTCCGTGGAGTTTATCGTTAACAAACTGCGTTCCGCTTAAAAATATCCATTTCCCGTTTCCCTTCCCGGTGCCATTGTTCCCGGAGAATCTAACAAGTAACTCCGGGGTCGCATCCGCCCTCACGAAGGGCATGTATCCGTGAAAGGTATCCCGGTTGAGGGCCACTGCGTTAACTTTAAAGGTCCACAGGGATAAGGGGAAATTGTTTCATAAATCACGCCTTACCTCCGTGGCCCAACCCCTTCTCTCTCTCTCTCTCTCTCTCTCTCTCTCTCTCTCTCTCTCTCTCTCTCTCTCACTCTCTCTCTGTATAGACCTCGTTACCCCCGACGCATCCTGCGCCGCGACGTCCACCGGCCACCCTCTGCCGACCATTCAAAAGATTCTTATTCCGCTTCCGTATCCACCGGAGATGGTAACGACCCGCGATTCGGACAATGAGTCGCGGCTTACATAATACGGGCCATCGTTCCGACTGATATACATATTACGGGTTGAAGTACTTTTACGGGGCGAGACTTTACCGTTGAAAGTATTTTTTATTTTTTACTGGTTGTTACTTTGGAGTGTTGATAACAAGTGGGATAGTTTCAGGGAATATTTACATCGGAGTTAGTGCGTTAGTATTAATTGCGGAATTGAAGGGTCCATTCACTCGGTTCAACGGTAGAATTTCAACCCCGCGAATTCGCGTGCTCGCACCGTTTTTTTTTCGTTATTCCGGAATTTATTGGATTTTACATTCTCCATCAAACGGCGTGGCATTCGATTTGACTTTCTATTATTTCGTTTCAACCCGTATCGAGCGTCAGCTTCGCGTACTCTACCGTTCCGATCAACGTGTATTTGGATTAAAAATAAAAAAGCAACTCAGCCGTGTAAATAATGAATTTTCACCGGTTCGACGAATAATAATAATAATAATCGATTAACACCGGTAGTATTGAGAGAAGATCAGAGGCAATCGTCCACGAGGATCGTCGTTGGGGCGAAGAAGAGGAGAGTCTACACTTTCCTTTTTCTTCCTTAACAAAGTACAGTAATCTGGACATTGTCTAGATTTAATTGGACCTGAAACGATCTCGGAACTTCCTCGTTCTCGCCTCGTCGCGAAAACGATAACGAGTAACTGCCTCCAACGTCCTGCTTTAATCTAGTTAATCCCGGCCGAAAGTTTGATTGAGTCCACAAAACGATCCGACCTCCGCAATTTCAGAAACTTGCTCGCTGAAATTCCGGGGATGCCTGGTTTTTGCGGGTCGAGCGCGTTAAACCAACGGGTGTTCGTTTACCGAACGTAGGGTGCGTCTGGATCACCAAAGCACCCGGGGAATCTATCGATCGAAGTATAACATCGATAACTTTTCGAACCGGTCGAACAACGAAGCGTAAAGTTACTCGACGATTTATGGTATCACGTATGAACGTACGTACGTACTGAATTATGGGCGGCAATAATTGGCAGGAAACACCGCGCGGTTTATGTACCGTTTATTGCGCTAACGTTCACGAAAACGTCATTAAAATAATATTATTCTGGAACGGATCGTTATCGACGATACATAGAAGGCATCGCGACGGTCTCGATCGTCGTTTTTAAAAGAAACACTTCGAGATCTCGCCCCCGTTATACTAATCAACCCAGTTGTGTCGCAGACAATCTCCGCTCGTAAATCAAAATCACGGTGTCTCGGTATAACGAACGGTAGAAAAATCGGTACTTTCTCTCTTTTAACGTCGGAAAACTCGCCGATCGTACGCGTCAAGTTTATCGTTGTTGTTTATCAGCTTTCACCGTGTCGCGACGCGGTATCGTCGGACTTCATTGAACGAAGAAAAGAATTATTATCTCTCGCCGGGCGGAACATCCGAGTGTTTTACATTATCGTTCCCGATACGATGTAAATATTCCTACGGTTAGTTATTCGTCCGTCTAAACGACGGAATCGCGGATAAACCGGCGCCATCGGTTTCTCCCACTATCTTGGACACCCTGCGCGGAGAGGCTGTTAATCTTAATTAGAAACGATACGCTTTATCGCTTTTCTTTCAATTACAAAACAGCCCCGATAACGCTTCCCGTATAATTCAATTGGATTTCAACGCCGACGATAAACAGAACCGCCTCCTCGTGCTTCTGTTTTCCCTGTGGGTTTCCACGAGCGTCCTTAATAAGCGGATTTAAGGTGACGGATGTTAACGGACCGGTACCCGGTCCCGTTGTCGTAGGAGAATGTGAAATCCATCGCCCCGAGTGTGTACAGCGAGTGTATCTCGGCGAGATGTTTATCTCGTTAGAAAACAGGCTGCGTTCGTGGTAAAAGTTCGCGGTTAGGTAAACCCGGATCAACGTCGGGACTAGAAATTCGCGGGTAACTCGTGTTTCTGGTTCGCCCAGGGTAATTTCGTGGATCTAAACACCGAGCGGGGCGCACGGTCTCGGACAGAGAATGCCAGAAACTAGGAATATTAACGCGGGGACAACCTGGCAGCATCCGGTCCAACGTAAAAACCATTAATACATCCAATTAGTTTGTCATTCCGCGGCGGCGATTGCCAAAACTTCTTGGCAAGCTGTGTAAAAACATTCGCGGGTAGAAACGACACGGGAAACAGAGAGGAATAAAAATAGAGAGGATGGCATGGAAAAAAAAGTATTCGGGGAAAAATAGTGTCGTCGAAATTGGCCGGCACGGGTTGGTCCGTTGTTCGCGTTCCGACAAATTCAACGCACCACACCACTGCGCGATTACGCATCGGATAGAACGGTGAAGGTCCACGTTCGTGACCGTAGAACCGATCGGATCGAAGCTCAAAGAAGTAGGTACATTTTGTGGCGCAGGATTTTCCTCGGTATTTGCGGGTTGTCGATAGAAACAGGTGACGAGACGATTGGCCGGTCGCCCCTTTCGATATCGGCGAAACGAGCGCGAATAAATCGGTGAAAATTCATTAACTGGTCACATAATCCGGAGTAGCCAGTTGTGCCAGATAGGATTTTTGGCACGTCGGCCGCGTTTCTAGATTCTCCTCCTCTACCGGAAGGGGGGAACTTTGAGAAATTATGAACACACCCCGAAGCACGTAGAATACATGGCAAACTTCTTCTCACCTCCACTCCCCTCCCCTGCCATTGGCCGTCGGGTTTCCTCTTTCTCTTTTAGCCTCTCTGTCTCTTTATACCATCATTGGAACGTTAACGGGAGCAACCCTCTCGACGCCCTGACCCAGCTGCGCTGGATCTTGGCACCCTGGCCAATCCGCGATTTCCTTTTTCCTCGCTCGATGACCCTCCAGGCCTATTATCGACAGATTGTTAAAGCGGAATAACGTCGTCGGGAGAAGTTCGGGCCGCGCTCTCAAGTTTCGCTTAGAACGTCACGTATCCACGCGACGTCGTGCATAAGACGCTAAATTTATAAGGCGTGCCCTATATTTAATCCGTACCGCGAGTCTTCCGTTGGGAAAGTACGACGAGACGCGACACACGTAATTGCGACGTAATACGAGTGGTGTCTTCTTGTTTGGGAAGAAGGTGGAATAACGTTGTGTATTAGAGAAATCGTTCGGTATTAGATATATGTATATATTATAAAACGATGACCTAGTCCGCGGCAATATTGGCACATTGACCAATCACGTCAGCGATTTCGTGCCGCTAGCATCCCGTGTTTGCGGTTGTCGTCATCGAATCACCACCGATACCCGGAAATTTTCCATTTTCCATCAAGAAGTTCGTGGTTTGTACGAGCGACCCACGTGGAAGAACGGAGTACGATCGGTCCCCTCACCTGCCTACACGGTGTTCGATGTTCACGTAATGTGTAATCGCTAATCGAATAGTAAAACGTGTCGGAAATGAAATATCACGGCTGACACGCGTTCTTTTCACCGATCCGAATCACGCGAACGGATACGAGCGACACGTAATCTTGAACTTTCTCGTAACCGCATTAAATTTTATCAGATACGAAGTCCTATAACCCAGTGCCACATTTAGAGCAGTAATATGCATAAACGGATTGTCCCACAAACTTGTAAGGGTTAAGTTTACCATGACGGCTGATTAACCCCGGTAGCAGCAACGACGAAAGTTTGCCCTATCTATATCTCATCATTCCATATTTCATCGTCGTATCAAACATCTCTCATTACCGGGATCTAACGATCCCCTATGAACCGTGTATTTATCCACGGATCCATAGTATCTCTGAGAACCTGATGAGATTTGAAAATCCTGCTTCATCGTTTCCCCACAAGTATAAGTATTAGAACAAATAAAAGATACATCAAAGTTCCAAATGATTTCCAACGAATTTCTCTCTAATTGTCTCTAATTTGGGGGGTGTGTCCAGATTCCCAAAAATCACGTCGACTCACAGTTTGCTCGTCCCATGGTCGCACACCGTAATTATCCTCTCACCTGTTCGGGAGTCCCCCCCCCCCCACTATCCGAGCTCTTCTTGCCGTTCGATCGAAAGCAAACAGAGGTCCCTTTTAAGAGCCGGAATTCTCGGCCCGTCGAAGCTCGCCGGTGCGGAACACCGGTGCCATAATCGCGGTGATTCTATTTCGGGCGGAATGCGCGTTCGCATCGCCACGCTTCCGCGTCGCGAGAGGAAGCTGCGGGTCCACACTCCGGGGGATGCGACCCCGCGCACCTGCGAGACATCGAAGTGCGCACGCACGTGCGACTGCGGATACGCGGTTCGCAGGGCAACGACAGAAATTACGCAGGGCTTGGAAAGGGAATCGGGAGAGAGAAAGAAAGAGAGTGAGAGAGAGGGAGAGAACGGGGTACAGTGGTGCGGAACACGCGAAAGGTGAAGAATGTAATGAAACTGTGGAGGTGACGGGGAGAACTGAGAACTGTTGAAAGTAAAAAAATACGAGAACGATGGAAAAGAGAATCATAGATAAAAGGGAAAAAGCATTATCCCCCGTCGACTATGTTACGGGCTAGACAACGGAGTGTGACGATAACAGACCGATGGAATGTTTACGGAGAAAAAGAATACCGGTACAAAAGACGAGTAACATATATAGATATGCATATAATATAAGATCCATCGGAATAGACTCCGGGTATCAAAAGGATCTTTCGTAATAACCAATACTCCTTGGGCCGCGTTATTCTTCGTTTTCGTTGCGAGAGCTGAAGGATGCCTCTCTCTCTCTCTCTCTCCCTCTTCCGTGAGAGAGTCGCCGAGAAAAGAAAAAAAAACAATAGCTCCCCAAAAGAAGACGAGTGTTCCGCAACGCGGAGTACAGCGGGTGGCAGTTTCTCTTCCCCTCTCATTTTATTTTAATTTATTTCTCCGCAGACAGAAAAAGAGCAGAAAAAAAGAGTGTCCCGGAGAGCAGAAAGGTAGTCTCTCCAGTGGGAGTCGGTCGAAGAGAAACGAAAGGGGTGGAAGTACTGTAACGCGGAGTACCATGGGGTGGGTTCTCCTTCTCTTCCTCCCTCTCCCTCTCTCTTTCTCTCTCTCTCTCTCTCTCTCTCTCCCGCCGTACTCCAACCTTCCCCTCTAATGTGTGTCGGTGGGTCGATCGGTATCTGGGTCGCGGGTTTTGGCAGTGCGAACCCACCCCACCGTCGCGATCATCCCTCCACCCGGGTGTGCAGTATTCGTTGCGGATTTACGCAGTGTTTCGTTTCCCCCTCTCTCTCTCGTTATTTTTTTTTCGTTCCTCCCCTCCATCTTCTTTTTCTAACGCACCCAGCATCCGACCAGCGATCCTATTAATCTCGGTAAACACGGGCGGAAAATCGTGGCAGAGATTCGCAGCATCCTGAAAAGTCACGCGCGAGTGCACTTTGTCGGCACGGATGCAAGATTTTGAGAGAGATTCCTCTTTATACTGGCGCACTCCAGCCGTCCAAGGCGAGCGAGCGTTTGAATATTTCGCCGCGACGCGGGGGAAAACAAAATATAAAAATAAAAATGAAAAGTGTCTCGCGTCTAGCCAGACCCTCCTCGTTGTCTACAAACGACACCCGAACGTTTCCGGGATTGCGAAACCCGAGCCCGGAGGCTGTTGATCCCGGATCGAGCGCGGGATCGAGCGACACCGAGGACGTCTGCAACGTGATTAACGATTCTCACGGAAGGAACACGTTTACCGCGTTGGGAAAACTAGCGTGGAAAGTCGCTGCGTGGAAAAGTCATCGTGTTTTCATGTATAACCGACACGTTGTTTACCGTTACGTCGGGAAAACAAGTTCGAAACGTTATTTGAACGGACGGCCTGGTTAGGTTAGGGTCGGTTAGAGCGTGGAGAAAAAATAGAGATTGTCGATCGTGTTTCCAATGGTCCAGGAATTCCCGACGAGTCGAAAATCAACTGGATCGCTGGAGGCACTCGAATCTCGATCGAATCTCCCGGCCTCTGACCGAGTTCTGCGAATCTCAACGCGGCCACGTAGCAGAATTGATAATGCGGCCTATCGCAGGACAGCTTAATCCTATTAGAACTTAACCACTCGACCATAATGCCCGTCGAGGTTACGTACACGACACGTGTCGTCGATCCCGGGTCGCGAATCCAAGCCGAGATCCACCTCGGGAAATTTGGATCCAGGACCGTACGATAACAGGGCATACTCGGTCTCCGAGGGATTCGTAAACACAACGACGTATGAGAACGTCCCTGGTAAAATGATTGTGGATTTCATTCTGGAAACGAGTTTTAATGGTCGTCGGATTTTAAAAGAAAATTCTCTGGTTGGAGAATTCATGTTCGTTACATTTTACATTACCTAGGTATCGTTGGTTGAAATATCCTGTGATGAACGAGTACTCCGCGAGTCGACAGGCCGTCGGAGATGTTTGCAAATCGCATTGACGAGTTTAACGAGCAAACGTAGGATCGCTCCGCGAAACGGTTTCGGAATTACGTCTTGTTTTTATCTCGTCTGCGAAAGAATCAGCGAAAGAGCAGTGAAATCTCGTTAAAAGGTATTTCCGTCGATAACCCAAGCGAATGATTGCACTCTCGTAGGGTTTTCCTGTGAAAAACATCGCGAAAGTTCGCCTTCCACGGTATCCCGCGAGATCGTAGGAATGCGAACTTGGGAAAATCGTAAATTACTTGCCGCACTACTTCTTTCATTACACCGGAGATAAACGCAGTACACCCTTGGCAAGAACTTGATTCGTGAAAAAATAATTGCAACGTAGAAACGCTTTCACCACTCCCTCTTTGCTCTTCCGGATTGCGTAACCCAGCGAGAAAAATGGGGGGTGGGGTCGGGGTGAAAAGAGCGGCGAAAGTTGAAAAAGTAATTATTTCCGCGATGACGATAAAAATACATAGAATCGCTATTGTTCGTAAATCAAGCCTCACGAACTGCGCCCAGTCGGTGACTATGGTAAATGGAAGAGGAAAAATTCGCAGAAATGTCTGAATAGATCGCAGGGAACAGGGAAATCTCGTTAAAGGATATTTTCTCGATAGCGCTTGAACCATCGTAACCACCGTCGTTCGTCTTCCCGGAAAGCTCTCGGGAAAGTTTCCCCCCTCCACGCGGAACTTTTCTTCCGTCAAAGTCGACGAACTTCGATAAGCCGGACTTCACAGTAATCATAAATTACTCGACGGCAAGAGCTCGGTACTTCTCGCAAATGAAAAGAGAAACATTACAAATGATTCCCGTGGCAGTTTCGCCAAGTTGAACCGTCACGATTCACAGAGCACCGACGACTCTCCTCGTCATAAACAATGCCTCGCAATAACGAGCGTATCTTCGATGTGAACGCGTCTCCTCGCATAACTCGACCGCAGCATGATCTACCGAGGGAACCTTGTTAATCGTCTCCCCCCCCCCCCACTTCCAACCCCCGCGGAGCCCGCGCGGATTAATTCGCAGAGCAAAACGAGATCGAGGCTGGCCGACGATCGCATTAAAAAGAACAAATAAGAAGAAATACGCGGTGAAAATGATCGCGTGGGTGGTGGCGAGGTTCGCAGTCCGCGAATAGATTCGGAAGAAGGGAAAGAACGACGGGAGTAAACATGCAATCCGCGAACGGCTGTCACACACGTGTTCCATCTACTTGCCGGTGTCTATTTAGTTTCATTCCGTGGAGTTTCTGAATTGACACGTCAGTGTCCGTTGAATACGTGCTCGTGAAAGGGGTGGCTTTTTGCCGGGTGTTTTTCTAGAAAACGAAAAGTGAAATCGCGAATTTCTCGTCATGGCTTCGTAATGTTTGCGCGGAACTTCGGATGTTGTAAAGGAAGTATCTTTGAACGATCGAGGGTTTTTATTTGAAGGAAGAATTTAATATAATTTGTTTATAAAAACGCTTTCCTTTTCCCCGTGCTCTTTTAATTAGACGATAAAGATAGAAGTGGTGATTTGATAAATGTCACGTTGGAATTGAGAAAGAAACCGCGCGATCCCCTTTAACTTCTTGAACTCTCGGTCGTAAGGTGGAAGAGGAAGAGTCATATATCAATAATTTATTCCCGCAGAAACGATAGTGACTTCTCCAACGTGTCAGCGATACTTTTATCGCCACCGTCCACGTATTTTTCACGTTACACCAGCTTTCCCACGGTCGATCCCGACCGCTAGGTATTCAATAAATTAGACATATCAATCCACGTGACGTTTCGCCGAGCTTCACCTCGGTAAGATCAAGGCGACGAAGTGAAATTGTGAAAACGATTCGTTAATTATTTACTTACCGCGAATCTTTACGCGGCAGGTTAACTTATTGACGCGTCAGTTAATAAACAATGAGCACGTAATTACATTGTCGTATAGTAATCAGACGTAACGAAAGTTCGTTTAACAGTACCAAGAGCGACAATGCGTTTACCATATGAAAGCCTCGCGTGTTCCGCTTTAACTCCCTTTATTCCAGGATCCAATCCTGCGACAAGACGTGTGGGAAGCAGGGATCCTTGGAACTTGTAATTTATTGCCTCGCGCACGGCACTGAGTGTCCCAAAGCATCAGCCGACACTACTCCCACTACCGACAGTTCTCCAACATTTTTCTACAGGTGCGGACAATGCACTGGGTCAATGAAATTCATTTGAAATCCTTGGAGGTTCGTGGCATTCTGCTTACTCGAACTCTGGCGGTTTCCGACGTACCGTTAAAGTTCATATCCGAATTTCGCGGATCTCGATTCTCTTACGTTTCAATCTGACAAATTACAATAACCAAACGGTTTCATGGGAAGGTTACTAGTGGAATTTAGACCGTCGTAGGTGAAATAGGCGGGGAGCGGAGACAAGGAGAGTACCTCTTGGTGGCACGGTCGATACCCAGCAGTGACAGAGTGGGCCCCGTGCTTATCTATTACAGCTACGCTCCACACTATCTGGAGATTCGAATTTTCCTCCGAGACGTTCCCGTCGTCGTCCACCGGATGCCTAATCCCACCGATGGGACGGGTTTTCAAAATCACCCGGTGGGAATTCGTGAATTTCTAGTGATTTTATACGTTAGTCGACCCTTTGTCTTTCACTTTCGAAACTGACTTTAAAACCCAGTAACCGACTGTGATGTTAGTCGCGCACAGATTCGCGGGTAAAGTGACTCCTTCGTGGCTGTTCAGGCTAAAGAGTTCTGCCTGCGGAAGGATGAAAATAACAGCGGTGCTATCAGTTCGCGGCTCACCTTCCGTGTACCACTGAAAGCATCTTTAAGTATAGCTTTCCCGTGAAAGGAAATATTATCGGAAGCGGAATAACGTTTATCGAAGCGGAGCCAAGTCTTGTCCGCGATTTATTCGCGGATAAAAATCCCGCCAGTTTTTCCTGTAATCATTCCGAGGGATTTCCTTGGCATTGGATCCCATCGAGTGACTATCAACGCTATCCGATCGAATGATTTTTTTAATACCCTATTATCCCCGCGTGGATCTCTACCGTTGACGATAAAACAAAGAGGGAAAAGAAACGAACGTTTAATCCGTGTTCGTTATCGTTCGTAAGTTCGCAAATGTAAATTGGGTCACTGTGTGTGTACGGCTTCCCGACGTCTATTACTTTAGAAACGTCAAAAGTGTAATATCCTTTTATTCTTTTTTTTTTTGTCTGTCTCGATCCAATATAGAAGAACGCCGACGAGGCGCACGCGAGATCTGCAAAGTACGTGCGAAAAAAAAAAAGAAAACAGCATGATACGTACGTTTCCTCGATTCGAACGAAGTCGCGCGTGTGTGTCGTATTTTTTATTTCACCGTATCAAATTAAAAGCGAAAAAAAAATGTAAAGTGGCGATCTCTATTCCCGAAGCGTAGCGTGGGGTGGTTTGAAAGGCTTCGGATGAGAATCATGACTGATACTCACGTAATATCTGTGATTCAGTGACATCTCTTCTTTCTCTCAACTTGGCCGCCTCCCTTTTTCTCAACTAGAAACCCGTGCGGAGCTTCGCGGGGAGGATCTCCACAAAGACACTCTGAAACATTTTTTCCTGAGCTTTCCTCTCGACGCGTCGCCGTTTATGGCCCTTCAGTTTCCGGAGCCTCTGTTTCTTTCTTCCCTCGAAAGGGGACACACGGGCGAATCCGTTGCGCAGAATGCAAGCGGCGCGCTTTCATCCACGAAGAAAGACCGATAAATTCGCGTATGCAACCGGCAGAAAATATCCGTCGATCCTCTTTGCATCGGCAGTTTTTTACACGTCTCTTTTACTTCTATCTCTCTCTTCCTCTCCCACTGTGTAACTCGTTCAATCCTTGTTCGTATCGCGCAATTTTTTTTCTGTTTTATATTTTATGTTATCTGTTGCTCTCACTCTTACTCTACATAACTCTCTCTCTCTGTCTTTTTCTATCAGTCGTTCTAATTGGTTGTAAGCATCAGTCTTACGTATTTATTGTCGAGGTTATACCGTTTTTATCTCTGGTCTTGTCATTATTGTCGCTTTTCTTGGCATTTGTGTCGGGCGTACATCTGGGTCACTCGTCGGCCGTCGCGAAGTCTCGCACGGCTCTCCCCGGGTGGTTGGGTACCCTGTTTCGTGCTACACTCGGGAAATCCTCCTGCGGAAAAGCATTTCCGTCGGGTAAACATCGTCAGTTCGATACACGGGAGGAGGAGGAGGAGGAGGCTGCCGTGGAATCGCGAACGAGCGGTTTTCACGTATGTACGACGAAAACGCGGTTCGCTGGAGAGCATTCCTTTTGTTTCGACGTCTACTTTCCGTTTGTTTGTCCGTCTGTTTGTTTGTTTTTGTCGCGGAAGCATCCTATAAACGTGACATTTATTTTTCCCGTGCTACGTGCATTCCGGCTCTGGTTAAGATCGCTCTCTCTTTCTCTCTCTTTCTCTCTCTATTTGCCCCACGATCGTTTCATATCGTCGTTCGTCTCGTGGATGTCGCGAGGCAGAAATGGTGCAGGAATTGCAACGCAGTCGCGCAGAATCCCCGGGTAATGATAAACCCACGCTGAATTCGGAGGAAAATTAACGTCGCGATGCAACGAATTCCGAGAATCTCATACTTTCGGATAGACAGCGCGCGTACACCGCCGTGCAGTCGCGAGATATAATTCACCGAGGGAAATTACCTCGGCTGTGAGACGACGAGTTACAACGTAACGGACGAACCGTCGTCGATGTAACTCCAACAAGAAAAAAGGGCTTTCGTCTTCGTCGTTCGTGATATCCCGCGACCCCGTAATCCTTTCTCAAAACTCGCTGAATCTTCTCCGGAGACCTGCGTTCTACTCCGTGTTCGGTTCGCGAAGAAAATTCGCATCGCGGTCGGTTTAATGAGAAAACAGCGAGCGACGAGAAGAAAATAGAAAAGAGCTACGGAAATCCTACTTGTAAGTTGAAATTATCGTTCCAGCGGGATATCTCGCAGTGGGAAAAAAGGGAATAGATTCTACTGGTAACTGAGGATTCGCAGAGTTTGTCGGGAATATTATTCCCAGCCCTCGTTTTGTTTCTCAGAGATGTCCGCGTCGAAAGATATATTTACCGTTATTTTAAAACGCAATTTGAGACCGTCCCTCCCCCGTGAACGAAGGGCCACCCGTATTTCTTGCTCAAGTAAATCCGGGATTCGTCCGGAACACGTGTCTTCTTTTAGCGAACCAAGGAAAGCTTGATTTTCACGGAAAAAGTAGAGAAATTATGATTCACCTTTCTATTTCAAGGGGGGAACAAAAAATTCGCGACCATTTTCACCGCACATTTGTTCGCGTAACGTGTAATATCCTGTAATCATTTCTCCGTCGTGTAATTTCACAGGAAACTCCGCGTAAAAGTCGAGATTTTATTATTCGATTCCCTTTCTCTTTTGAATGATAATCCAAAGAAAATTCGTTCCTCGCGGGTGAACATCCGGTAGCGATCGATCATCGGTGACAGGTTTAAATTTCCTAATTATTTAATATCACCTGGTACGACGATAGTCATCGATGGCTCGAAGCGAACGTTTCCAATGTAATAATCGCGGGCAAAAAGTCCGACAAAATCTCCGTTCGCATTCTCGTACGCGACGATCGTCGAAGCGAAAACCATGTCTTCGGCCATTTCCTCGCGCTTATCGTTGAACGCGTCCGAACAACGGTCGCTAACAGTGCGCAAGAATAAATAGCTTGTGTGCGAACCGTCACTTTTATGGCCCGGGGCTTTTAGTCGCGCCTGTAAAAACGTCGCAGTCCATTAGCACTCGCGACGATACGAACGTCACCTCGGCCGGGTACGAATGCAAAAATTCCACTCCCTCCCCTCCTCTCTCTTACTCTCTCTGTCTCTCTCTCTCGCTTCTCAACCGACTTACATTTTCCCTGACACTTCGACGAACAGTCCATCGAGCTTGCCGTACGGGGGCTTTTAGTGTGCGTCGTTCGTAAATTGGCCGGCGCGAGAGTAAAATGGTATTCCGTGTATTAATTAATCAGACAGATTGCGAGAATAGACCCTTAACTGGTAGCACGAACCATCGACGGGATCACCCGGTGATTTTTTCCGAATGATTTTTAACCACTTTGCCAATTTTCCTCGATTCGAATGATCGATGTTCGACGCGGAGAGTAAGAATTCGCTTTTTTGCATCGTGTTAACTTGTCGGAGAACCGTAAGGACGTCGCACGGACGCGATTGATTTCGATACGAGAGTAAAATTCCGGATCTTGGCGGAAAGGTAGCAGGTTTTCTCTCGATCGAAGGGAAAACGGGTGGGGAAAGTCTCGCGGTGAAACGAACCCACGGTGGATGGTTGCAGATAAAGGCGGCACGCTGCCGAATCCTATTGTTCTTCGTTTCTGAGGGGAGCAAGTGCTGCCAATATCGAAGCGTTCCGGCTTGGTATCGGGTCACGAGAAGTCCGACGCTGCCGCTGGCAGCCGGCGATAACTCAAGCGACGCACCGACCGACGGCCATTAATTCGATCGAATTTACCGTAATTACCATCGGATTAACCGCCGCATACGGACGCGAGCTTTTCGATAACCGAGCACGTAAAAGGACGCCTGGGATCGCGTTCCCTGGTCTTTCCGCGCCACGGAATGCCACGGCGAATTCTGTCCACTGCGAGGCGGAATTCCGACGAGATTTTCCCCCCGAAAGTGGGAGAATAATATGAACGGTGGAGAAGTCGAGGGTGTGCCGAGGTATTTTGAATAGTTCCGCAATTGGATCGGAACCGGCACAAGGGACGATATACATATAGAATTCAATATTTCCCACAGGGAATTTCATATTGTTTCTTTCGTACGATTTCGTGTATTACGCGATGAATGAAACTTGACGGGATTTTGTGAAATGTAATTAACGAAGTAAGCCACTGATCGACGGTATTCGTATCTCTTGAAGATTACGAGAAAGAGAAAGCCTGCATCCCGGGTGAATTTCTATTTTAACGAAAGATCGAGCGACGTCGGGGATAATGTACGCTCGTCGTCGTAACTGCAATTGCATCGATCAGCTATCCGTTACAGGAGGCACGTGACCCTGTCACATACAACATGCGTTTTCTGCAACGTCGACGAGATTCCCTGCCAGTCGGCTGATAGTCACACAAATTTCCCCGAAAATACTCGGTGTCACTCGTTTCAAACCAGCCAGTAAATTTTTCCCTCGCGACCGAATGATCGATCACACATTCCCAGATTCTCGATCCAACGTACGCGGTTGCGAATTAAACTTCATCCCGGTGGTAATTAGTAATTAGACAAAACGGAAACGAGGCAAGCGAAGAAAAATTAATGACAAAAGAAGGGTCGGGCATAATTTGCCCGGTCGTTCACGGGATTTGTGGCGTGCCGAGATAAAAGCCGATCCTCTTTATGCCCGGCTCTCACCGGGTGCTCTGTCGCGGCTACGGGGAATAAGTTATGAAACGACCGGATAAAAAACTTCCCGTCGTGCTTCTCGAGCCTTATTCGCGTCCTCTTCACGGATCAAGTGGCACGGCAATCAGACAGGCCTCTCCCGAATCAAACGGTATCGAGGATTTCATTTGCATCGCGGAGGACGATGCACTCGAAACGAGTCCCTCGACCGGGAGAAGGGTGGAAACCGAAGTATAACCGGTGAAACGAGAGAGTTTAACACGTTGAATGCCACGCGAATTTTCTATGGATCGGCTATGGTGCCAGCATGTTACAAAGTTTCGAGTGTTCGATTCTAATTTGTTCGAATGCCAGGGACGTCGCGGCGTTCACCGACGAAGACACGGAACGACGGACGACGTCCGACGTGATCCGTTATTTCGCCGGGCGTGGGAAAAACGCACCGTCGAACGATGTTAATTAACAGGGGGTAACAGGTGTGGAGACGGACAAGTAACGGGTAACGAGAGATTTGCAATTAGAGAACCATTCACCTGGGCTATGGTAAAAATAATCGCGTCCCCGTTCGGGAAGCTGCTTAATGAACCTGTAGACGTTGTTACTCCCCTCCTCCACCCTTCCCTCTCCCCCGCCGGAAAAGAAATCTGCCACGCGACGTTCGATTTGCTTTCCCGATCGAATCTTTAACATATTTTCACTGGATATTGACACACTGGCCACTTTAAATACTTAGAATACTGAAAGAGATTCCGAAGCACGGAGATTTTTCCTGACCACGTGGTCTTGACCTTCCTCAAGTCGACACACATTACGTTTCCGGTTCTCTTGTCAAAGGAGACGAATACTCTGTGATATTCTTTCCCGTCAAACATTGTGCGAAATATCGACGGGTACCAATTGTAATTTGCGTCAGTGCTCAAAATCTACACGTACATACGTATCACCGCACGTTCGCGTGCAAATTATCGCGTATCATTGTCCTTTCGCCCGCGCCTATTTGTACCGGTTCGAACGTGACCCTTTTAAAGGGAATAGTTCTGAAACGTGACTCGTTGTCCGCGAACACCTTAAACCCGATTATTCCGACGTCATTGAATCGTTCGAACGAAACTCCAAAGACACTTCTTTTTCTCCCCGGGAAAACAACGAATCATCGTTGCGATCACACGTATATATAATACAATCACAACTCGGAGAATTTGTTATCGAGATTCGTTCATTTTAATCGAATTCTTTCGTTGGAATTCAATGAAATGCAAAACGTTAAATCATTGGGAAATTTAATTATTCGTACGATTCGATTGAAATCTCATGAATTTTCGACGTTAATCAGATACACGTATACCAGGGGGAAATGTATGATTTTTATGCATACGGTATATGCGAATTTTCGCAAATGTTCGATGAGATTGAATGCGTTTCACGTGTTACTGGCGACACGTGACGTAGGACAGCCTGTACGTGGCTACTCTGTAAACGTCTCCATTGTAAATGGATGCTGTCTTGCACGTGAATTGCCGTAACTCATAGCGAGTCGGCCGGTGAACGTGTCAGCGCCTAGATTAAGCCGCGCATTAAATCAGTTGTATCTGTGCTGGTGATTAATTTCAATTATTGTCCGCGGGAATTTCGCGAATGTGTCGCGCCCGCGGATTCGCTGTAATTGGACACGCTCGAAGAAACGACCGAGTGGAATAACTGCGAGTTTCCGCGACTCGTTGCGAGGTTTTCTCAATGATACTAACTCTCGATATTGTTAATAATCGATCGTATGATATACAGAGCGTGCAAACGGGATCCGAAAGCCGTGGTAGCGCGATATCGATAAAACTCCCAAAAGAGACACGTCGTCGCGGTAAAAAAAAAAGCATATCGCGAAGCCGGAACACACCGAATGGAAATAAATCGAGATCGCGAAATCCTCGAAGCGTGATCGAGGATACGCTTTCACCTGTTAGGACACCACGGAATCGCGGCGAAACGATAGATGAGAACGGAGAAGGAATCTGTGGTCGCTATTGATAACATAGAGATAGAGGCAGAGAGAGAGAGAGAGAGAGTGAGAGTGTGTGTGTGAGAGAGAGAGGGAGAGAGCCGTTCGCTGTTTGCGCAGATTAAATTCATCGATCGATCCGACAACGTGAAACGAAAGCTTCTCTATACAGAGTGGAAGACGGGTACGTGCTCTATCCACGGTTCTCATAACGCTCGAACTTTGCTCGAACCAATAACCTTCCCATACGCCATTAAATCGTATGATAAACCCTTCTCTTCGCCGAATATAAGACGAAAGCCTGGCTCGAACACTAAGCAGCTTTGCCACGAGAACATTTCGTACAGCATGTACATTAATCGATTACTACCGTTCTCCTATACCCTATTCAATAACTCTACTTTACTATCTCAGCATCTTTCTTTTCCCCCTCTAATTTTTCCATTAATATCCATGTAACCTTCTTCTATTCATCCGTAGACGATATAGTCTACTTCAAATATTCTACATATATATTTCAAAATGAATCCCGTTTACTATTAACAACGCACGGCAAACTTTCAATTTTCTTCCGTTTTATACGTATCGCGAAAGGTTCAGCCATTTCGCGGTTCATTCTCGTGATTGGAATTCCTAGGCGGAAGATAAAAGCTCGTTCGCGATTCCAGCCGGTAGACAGACTTCTCCTTGCCTTTCTCGATGCAGCATCCGTGCATTCAATTCTTTGCAAGCACGCCGTGGAGAAGGACGAACCTCGCGGGAATTTCTCGGGTCGCAGACCGACTCGTCGACATATCCGCAGTGGCCATTAATCAGCATGTCCTGGTTTCGATAAGACACCGGGTTTCGTGAAAAAACCTCGTCGCAACTTGAATCATCCGACCTTCACGCATCTTCTCACCTTTTCTCTCGGGAAATGATAATTTTGTTTTACTCCGTTCCTTTTTGTTTTGTTTTTTTTACTCACTGAAAACGTGCAGTCTCTTCGATCGCTTCTACACGTGGATCTGAACGGAAGACGATGTGGAATTTATCGAATATTCTTCTTTGCGGACGTTTCTATCGCTGTGTTTTATCGATACAAGCATTCTTCAAGTTCGGGGGGGTTATGAACTTTCCCCCAGCCTCGAACTGACCTACTAAACGCCGCACACATTTGACACACGTTCTCTCGCACCTCCGTGTGACTGCAATAATCGTGATAGATGGAAAAGTTCGCGGTTCACGTTTGTTAAATTATACCAAGTGTCGCTGCAGTTGGTGTTATTCACGCTGGAATATCTATCGTCCGGTGACGTTGAGTAATTCTCGCGGAGTGGAATATTATTTTCAATTATAGTGCACAGCTTCGTTTCCTCTCGCGAAAAAGATTCGATATTTCTTCGTATTCCGTTTCGACTGTTAAAACTCTTCCATACACATAGTTCTAAAAAGACTATTCGCCACGTTCGATCTTCCGTTACTGTACATTCACTGCGTCACTGCTAATGTAAAAAAAGATAACGAATCTGGGTATCCCGTGTGAATCGAAAGTCACTCTCCCTTGAAAATATATCACACTTATTCCCACTCCCGATCGAATGTCAAACTCGCGTGATTTTCATCCGAATCCACGATCGATCGAAACGAGAGAGTGTCTCTTTAAACCGTTAAAACTGGCACCACCGACGGTCCAGGTAATTTCCGACTTTCCGTCGTTGTTCAAATAGCTTTTGAATCACGCGTGTTCACGCTAGAAATAATCGATTACAATTCTCGGTAACCCAGCAGCCCTTTCGCCAACGATTACCGACGAGTAACCGTGTGTTCACGGCCTTTGGCTTTAACAATTATCGTCGAAGCCGCGATCGATTGTTTCACACGGCCTCCTGGAGACGGTGCATCCTCTCCTGGGAACACGTTCTGGATCTTAAACCGCGTGCCTTTTATCCATATCGACGGAAATCTTCATCCGGACAGGCTGACAAGTGTGTTATCGTCGGGAAATCTGTCGTTGGTTTTATAATCGCGAACGAAAGACAAATTGGTCACTCGGTGGTTCACTTGCCGCGACGAGAATAAATTGAATTAATCGATCGATTAGATTTTTTTACAATATTTCCAGCTCTTTTAATTTACCTATCGAATTATACGCGACGGTTAAACAAATTCACTATCCAAGAAGTTTACGCGCGCTGGTTATTTCATATCTTTAGTAAAACATGTAGCCGGGTGGGCAAACATTTCACTCGCTGGATTTGCTGCACGTCTCTTCCTGTTTATCTTGCGGGAGATTGGATCAAGGTCGAATGAAATCTTCGAGTGAAATTCGCGACGGGAAGACAGCACGCAGTCAGCGACGTTCCTCCGTGACGATGCTTCTTTCCCGTCAGATGAAAAATCAAGGTCGGTCGCGTTCGGAACTCCGTCTAGAAGACGTCTCTCTACTTCCTTATCCCCGTTGTTTTTCCCCCACGTCTAACCCCGCGTCCGACCCGCTTTCAACAACGATTTCGCTCGAATTCGGGAAAATATTTCGCACGACGATCCCGGGCGGAAAGTAACTCGATGCCTTCGCGTTCGTAAACCAGCCCAGAAATTCAGATAGAATTACCAAAGCAAAACCAACGTAACAAAAAAAAGAGATACTCGTCCCGATCGAATCACTTCCGGCCGAGAATCGAGAGTGAAATCTATTCACTGAAAACAAGGTGGCAAACAACAGCTCCGATGGCGGTTCGATTCCAGCTGGAAAGCACTCCGACCACCGGACCCCGAATCGCCGAAAGGTACTTCACACGAGCCAGAGTAAAAAGAATATATACATACTTCCATACATATACATGTCCCGTACTTCGGTTCTATTGTCCAACGAGAATCACTGCCCGAATTCACGAATTCAAAACAAAAAAGAAAACCCGGTTCCGTATCCAGGCGGGAATCGTTTCGCAAATTCTCCGGTAGAACCCCGATCCATTCGCGACAACGTTGACGGGGGAGGGGGATCGTGTTGTGCACGCGGATGAGAGGGGATGAAGGAGAATTGGAAATTCGAAAATGAACGAGAACGAGGGGAAACGAAGGGCCAAGGAAGTATTATTTTCTCTTTTTGCTTTTTTTCTTTCCTCTCGTTTCCTCTTCCTCCCGTGGTGTTCTACCCCGAGTTTAACCCGCACGCGAGCGGGATATACACCCGGCGCTGAATCGCGGCCAACTGAGAGGGAGAAAACAGCCCCCTAGATACTACCGTCGGTTGGCTGGTGGCATCGCGCACGGAAACCCCCTGCGCAACGCGCCCCATCCTACCGAAGGGTGGCGGAACGAGAACGCTCGAAAGAGAGAGAGAGAGACGGTAGATTCTGCGTCTTTCGCGGTCCCTGCGAGATCGTTTCGTTTAGCTGCCCAGTCTACGCCTCCCACCCACCCCATCTCCTCGATAAGGGGGTGGAAAACCTTCCCCCCCCCCCCTCTCCTTTGACAAGTTTTGGAAATTGTCGTCGATCGAATGGGCTACCCATGTGGGGTAATTGATGCTGGATAATGTTATTACGTTATTGGGATTGGTATCGTGTGTGCGTTGGGAACACTTGGGGGACGCTTGGAATTAATTGATTAGCATGGGGTTGAAATGTCGTGCACATGGAATTCCTACGAAGTGAATTTAACGGGTTACAGAATATCACTGGGGCTTTCGAACGATCGTTGAATATGTATAGAGGGAAACCAGTATTCGCTGGTAAGTATATCACGTTTTTTGATTAATCAACGACGAAATGAATTTCGGGACATCCGCGAAGGGAACTGGAGAGAATGATTTTGTCGCAGTGGAATTCTTACTTCCCTCGCTCGTACTCGCTTAGTTATTATCTCTCTTTTGCCTCCTCCTACCGTGTGTTCTTTGTTAATACGAAGACAATAGGGGTGTAATCTTCTCACGGAAATTCGATGTCGAGACTTTCTTCTTTATGCCGTAAATGTTGTAATTTCGCGTGACCTATTTAAAGTGCTTTCTTAACATTTACCATTATTGACTGGCTTCCCTCCGATGCATTTTACCGTGAAACGCAATAAAGCTGGAAGAAAAATACGATGAGAAAACAGGGAAACCCCGAAGACTACGTTGACGCGGGTACTTTAAAAAAAAAAGAAGACTGGAACGACCTCCCGAACGTTAAATAGCATCGTTAGCGTGTATGCGTCGCAGCATACGAATCCATGGAATTAATTTACGTTCCTACATAAGTTCAACAATTAACGAGACTCTCCACGTTATCACCCTCGGGTATTCCTCTCAACTTTCCACTGAACAGAAACGGACCGAAAGCTACATCGTCGGAAATAAAATATTAATCGGACAATTACTTAAATTTTACACTTGAATTCGTACGAAGAACGATCAGAAATTTGCCAGATGAAAAAGTCAAACGGAGTACCGTTCGAATCTCGATAATCATCGAGGTGTAATCACGATTCAGTGCTCGCAGTTGAACGCGGTAATTAGCGAATCAAGCTGCACCGAGGTCGCAGGTACCGGCTAACAAACCCGATCGGGTTTCACTCCGAATTCGCCGATAGCTCTCTCGACACGGGAGGGTTTCGCCGGGCTGGTGGCCGAGTTATCGAAGGAACACGAGCCCTTAATGCCGGCGTCGGTTTCCCCCCGTGGCTTCGCGGCGCCTCCTTGCGCAGAGCCCGTTTGCTGCATAAAGCGTCGGTGCGACTGGAACGAGGGTACACCGCAACATCGGTGGGAAAAGGATAGAGAGACGGCTACAGAGAGTAGTCGGAGTGGACCTTGCGGCTGTGCACCAGGTCAATTAGTAGACTCTAATTGTAGATAGATCGGTTTCCCGATTGGTTACTTAACCCGGTCGTCGTCCACGTTGAAGAGAGTACCCCATGGAACTGTGACAATGATAAATAGAAAATTACTAATTTATATTTACGTCGCAATTTCATTCCTACGTAATCGAGAACGATGTAGATTCCGGAACGAAAGGGATTCTCTCCGAGTGTGTGTACATATGTATAAATCTACAACGATTTAACGTTCGTCCCATAGGAAAAAGGTAGAAAGAGAACCGCATCGGGACGAGGGATAAATATTAAAACATTCGATCGAGCGAGATCACGAGCCACGACCATAGCGAATTAAAGACCGTAATAAAAACCCTTCCTCGTATCCATCGGAACCTGAATGCCGGATAAATTGCTTGACAATAAAGTTGCCCACCCCTCGGAAGGTTTTTCGTTTCGACCCCGTGTAGGGCAGGGATTACAATGGATTCATGTTTGAGCCCCGTTCTAGTCACCGAAAGGGGAGTCACGGTTCCAACGCGTGGTTTTTGTCGGTCACAGCATCTTCAACGGGACGAATCACTCGCGGAACGAATAGAAGAGGGCCTCTCGAGCACCCATCGAGACGTGATTTCCCCGATTAATCTTCGGCGTCGACTCCAATTTGTCCGGGGGACGAAGATCACCCGAGGCGTAGATCATTTCGATTTTGGTGATAACTATGAATTATCTACGATCTTCCTCTACCGGTCGTGACACCGCTGGAATGATATTGTAACGTTCGAGGAAATCGGGAGGATCCGTGGAACGATTCCACGAGAATTGTATACCTAGCGAAGGGTTTATATTAATTGTGTTACAGGATTGTACAAATATTTTGATCGGACCCGAAGGATTTATTTATCCGCTTTGCGACAGAGATATCGACGGAAGTTATCGGTTGTGCTTCTCTTTCAAAGTTCTTCGATCGATCGTTCGGCGTGCTTAACTTCACCGACATCGTTTCAACTTCAACCCCCCTCGGCTTCGGCTTTAACATTATTATCAAAGTCAATAGTTCACGGAACTATTCGAACAAATATCCTTACGCCGTACAATAGAAAGGAACGAGACCGGTGGAGAGGAAATAAGAGAGAGAGAGAGAGAGATCGAAGGATCGCGTTGAGAGGGTCACTTTCCTTCCTCCTCCTTCTCCTTCTCCCCCTCCCCCTCCTTTTGTCATTCGGCAAGATTTGCGATCGCTTTATTAAAAGTTCCAGCTGGTGCCAGTCGAGCGACGATCCACCCAGTGAAAGTTTTATAAACTCGATATCCTTATATTCCTTGACGAAGAAATAACCGACTGCCTACGGGACCCTGAATCGTTCGCGCCGGTATCGCGGACACATCGATACAATACACACGTCGAACGCTTTGATAACGTTCTATAAAATCTATGAGACTCTTTCGTTCTTCTATAATCGTTGCCTCTGGAGATTTTTCATTTTCGCTTTTATTTCGACAGTATCGAGGAAAACGATCGAATTCGATTTAATCGGTCTACGTGTCTGCGATCGTCCAACGGTAATGAGCAAAGGTACAATGTTCCACGGTTTCGATGGTTGCTTCGCGTTCCGCGACAGGTGATACGGTTTATCGTGGATATCCGACGCCGAGCGTCGTCGTGATACGTATACCATATACGCGCGTACCGACGCTGCTAGGCGTTGCGCGATAAATTAAATCGTGATTTCGGGTGCGTGTTAATTTCGCCGTAGCGGGACCGCGGGCCCCGGGAAAATCCCGTGGCTGATTTATCGGGCAAATAATTCGTCCCTTCGTATAGAGTGTAACGCTTCATTAATAATTTCTCGCGATACATATACACCGCCGTTTCGGACCGCGCCACCACCCGAAATTGGATCAACGCGGCCGGATACCACGGACAAAGACAGCTGCAATCTCGCCGGCGCGATCGCTCAATGAGAGTAATTAATGGCCGCCGCGCGGACGTGCATCGTAATGATAAAATGCATCGGAACGGGCGAAGTGGACGGCCGCGATGCGAACGGGAAGGGGAAAAAAAAGAGACCGGACAGATGGGAGAAGTGAAATAAAATAGATGAGAGAGGATAACAAAAGGGAAATAATAAAGTAAAACAATATGGTGGACGGAGAATGATATCATTCTTTTTCTAAATACTGGTAACGGAAAGTAACATGGGATTTGTAATGAGAATTGACAGCGAATAATAGAAGAGATATACGTGGTCGATGGAATCGTACGGATGGTGATTGAACGCATAATCACGTAACCAGGTTTATCTCGTAATTCTCGTAGTTAACTGTTATTTTTTTTTATTTTATTTATACCCTGTTTCACGAGTATCGGGCGTGCAGCTCGCTAAAGAGCCACAATCGCAAGCTGCACGGACGGTAAGCACAGATCGAATACCCGATACCCTCGATTACGGTCTCCGATGGTCATTCCAGTCTTTCGGCTCTTTAAGTCGATGCATTTCCGAGTGTACTTGTCGTAAGCTCCGTCGTAACCGTACGCTCTTTCACCGTTTCGCGAGTTTCCGTGGATGGAAATCCATCGACGTTCGAGGGTAACGTTTGACTTCGGCCCGCCGCCACTCTAGAGACTCGAGACTCCCGGTATCGCGATTACGTAACACGTACAGAACCGACCGTGAAAATTTCAACAGCGATCCGTACGGTTTGGATCTTCCATTTCAATTTCATTTCAATTCCAAGATCCACCGAAGGATACAGGTCCTCGATCGCGATATTTATTTCCCCCCTTCACCCTCCCCACCCCCCTCGTTGCGTCGGTGTCACGTCATTACCCAGAGATCCTTGCGCGGGGATGCGGATCCCGTGGATGTGCATGTAACCGTGTGCATATATGTATGTGTACAGGCGACGCCGACGATGCGGAATGCGGCATCCGGCGCGTCGCAGGGCCGTCCGGGACGATAGCGTCGACCGATACGAGGTAGGGAGAAAAAAAGAAAATAGAGAGGACTCTAATCAGCCTCCCCGCTAATCCACGACACGCGTGTTCCCTATTGTTCCCCGCAAATTGCTCGGGAAAATAGGTCAAAAGCATCGGCACGCAACGGGGACGCGTTGCCGCGTCAAGTATCGGCTTTTTTCCCTTTCTTTTTTAACGTTACGATACCAACTTTTCCACGGGGGAACGAATCAATCGTGGGAATGATCTTAGTGAATTTTTCTTTAACATCGATAGCGTGAATTATATAGGAGAAAGATCGATTAAAATCTTGGTGGCTGAGACTTAATCGCAAGGAGATTTTCGTTCTCGGTATCATCGTTCGACGACATAGTTTCCATCCACGAGTCAAGGAAGTTCCTAATAACGTTTAAATACACGTTAGCTACCGTTAATAATCACTTGCGAGGATGTACGATGTCCACGATTAGATCGGACACGTTAGATCGCGGTACAGGAACGATAAATAAAAGCGTAAAAGGACTGGAATTAACGCGCATAAAACTGTCCGCGGCTCCGATGGGCCTGCAATTAAGAATTTTGTCATTTGACACGTACGGACGGGGGGGAAGGGGGCAAGGGGGTAGGGGTTGCGTTATAATTCACCCTATAAATAATTCATACGCCGCCGGCTAAACACGGCGATACCCTGTTATTATGTGGACGAACTGGCCCAAGGGTGGTGGATGAATTATGAATATTCAGTGGACTTCGCACGTCGTATATTTCGGCGAGTATTAACCCCCGCGAGTTCGACAGGTTTCGCAGAATTCTAATTGCCATGAAACACGCCGGATTTTACGGGAAAGTTCGACCGGCGTCAAAGTCCGTTGCTCGTTTGATGTTTTTTGCCCGCGCTGATTATGCGGGAAAACGTTGGAATTACGTGTACGTATTGAAAATTAATTGGACCCGGTTGGGTTTCTTATCGAGATAACGATAATCCGTGGACAAAGAGAAATGAAATTTGATCGATATTTCAGATCGCGCGATCCGTCGTCGGCGCGAGTTGCATTATTTCGTTTACGTCGATTATTTCGATCAAATAGATCCGCTGTAATCCTTTTACGCGGACGTGTATTATGTCCGGAACCATCGTCCATTGTGCGTCCAGTATTGAATTCGAATCCAGGATAAATTAATTCTCCGTTCCGTCGTGTAATCGCTCGAGATCGACGCCGACAACGTCACCGTCGGGCGAAACGAGAAAACGAAAACCGTTGGGAAAACGGCGCGCTTAAAAACCAGCCGAATAAACCGTTCCCCGGAATAACCGGTAAATCCACCGTGTCAAAACAATACTGTTTTCCATGTTTTTTTTTCCCTTCCTCCTTGTCCCCCCACCCCTTCTCGCTGTTGGGTTTTTTTTCACCAAATGGTTACACGCTTCGGCTCGCGGTAGTCGATCGATGCCATTAATTACGTAATCCGATTCGACGGTCCAATTTAAATAGGAATCGCGTCGTTCGCAATATCGCACGTGACCAATGGGCGCGTTTCATCGAAATACAAAGTAATCCAGATAACGATTTACACGGGATTTTGATATCGGAATTGACTTCTTTGGCGGATTTCATTACGCTCTCGTACGCGTCCCGAACGAACGCACTCGAATGACACGTTTTTGTTCCCATGGGAAAATAGTCCAGGATTTTCGATGCAAAACCGGACAACTAACGGTGAAATATGAAATACAGTTTTACACAAAAACTCGCCGCCATAGAATCGGATTGTCGGTTGATTTAGTATACAATATGTATTATATTTTAAGTAAAAGCGAGTACGAGAATATTAACCGAATGACCGCGGGATAATTGGTCCAACGTTTAGTAGCCGACTGGAAAATCCAGAATTCATTGGAAACGGTGCAACGAATTTCCCATATATCGTCGGTCCGAGTCCCGATAAGTTTCCCCTTCTGGCGGATTCGACGTACAAGTTGACAACATACGACCGGGATGAAAGTTCGACCCGCGGCGGAGGCTGAACTTCAAGTTACACCCAAGTTTAGTTTGCCCACGCGATATGCACCCGTGCTAGGACAAATACGAGCAAAACTCGGGCGAACCGTAGATCATGCCGTACAATTGTACCTTCCTTGTATTTTTCATCGTGACCATTTGCGGATTCGTCTGTGTTTGAAACTTTCGATAGAAGAAACACGAGCGTTTCTCCAAATACTTTCGTGCTTTTATGGATGAAATAAATGATCGATATTTTTATTAATTTAAGCCGATCTTGTACATTTTTCTGAAAATTTCGATTGTGTCAGGTGTCCAGAGAACCGTGCACGTGCTCCACAACTCCGAGCAGCCCGCCTCCGTGTTCGCCGTGCTGGAGTCCGGGAACAAGGTGGTGCCACTGATAGCCGACGGTCTATTCGACCTTCTGATGCTGAAGATGACCAGCATTTACACCAGCAAGAAGCAGACAAAGATCGAGTCCAAGGGGCCGCGATTCGAGATCGGTGATTTCTGCGTGAAACTCGGCAGCGTCACCATGAGCCAGAACTTCAAAGGCGTGCTCGTCGAGGTAAAATAAGAAAGTCTATTACCCGTGGTAAAATTAATACTTTGCGTCCACCGCTTGCAACTGAAGTGAATGGTGAATAATAGCCTATTAATAGGCTTCCGGTAGGTAAAGCGTTAACATCGCGAAATCATTGCCACGTTCCCTCGATTCCGTGGCAAGATATTCACACTTGACCGAAGTAAATTATAGTTAAAATCGGAATGTATTGTCATTATTGTAATTTTGTCGGGAGGCAAAGGTAAAATTCTTCGGGGATAGGGAAATGGTTACACCCATAGTAATCTAGGGAATACACATCTGTTCCATTCAGAACCTCGAGTCCATCGTCGAGGAAGTTTTTAAACGGGTCGAAAAGTTTCCTTCGAGCGAATAATCGGTTGAATTAATAAACGCGGCAGCTGTCTTGGAGCGGTGATTTTCGCAAAACTCGTTAGCCGAGTGGCCCGTTTGAAATGGGAGGATCCCGAAGGATCCTGTGTGAGACGATGTACCTAATTAACTTACAATTAAACTCGGAAACTGGCAGAGTGCGCCGTGCCACTTCCGGATGCCTTGCCAATCACGTGACGACTGTGCAATATCGATTGACAGTTCAGTCTCCTGTGAGATTCGCGATACACACACGGATCGTGTGTACCGGTTATAGATTTGTCCAGGGACGGATTTCCCGTTCTAAGATTACGATTGTTATCGCGGAACTTCCTACGCGATGTCCCATCGTTTATCAATCCGCTGAACTTTACATTAACGAACGATACCTGTAACCGTGAATTCTTATCTCTTAACCTGCAGTCCATATTAATACCCTCTCCCCCCCCCCAACCCTCGTTTATATCTCTCTCTCCACGTAATTGACTCTCTAATGACTGGAAAATTATTTCAACATCATAGAAATTCATTTTTATAGTTCCGTTTCGTCGAGCTTCAAAAAATTTGTAAATTCTACGCCATTCTTATTAATCCAGGAAACTTACCGTCTATAAGACCGTATCGGCGACGAAACGGTAATTGACGGGGAACGACTCCGGGACAGATTTGAAAGTTTTCGATCACCGACCCGGCAGAAACGGGACGCTGTTTCCGGCCGATCCGTTCCTGGTGTGCATTCATCCTTCTGCACGCGAGGATTTCGTTCACGCGCGCGCACACGTGCGCGCACCTGTATGCCCCTGTAAACACAGAAGCCACGTATCCGTGTGGCAGGGAACGTCATTACAATTTGTCGCTTGCCGATGCCTCGTGCCACACACACGTACACACGGGAGTACCGTGCCACCGATGTACCGGGTGCCGCGTTTCTTTTCAAGTCTTCGTACCACGTGAAAGATAATTTTACACGGGTAATCGACGATCTACAAAATAGATATTTAGAATGAGAAAGAATAGATGCGTCGAGTATGTTCATACTTAAGTAGGTCTTGTTTCATTCGTGCGGAGAGCAGAAGAGATTTTTAGAATAGAAAGGGTGATTAGTGAAATTATGGTATTTGTATCGTATGTTTCATAAGGATAGGAAGTAAATGATCGTTGATTTTTTGATAATATATATGTGAAATTTCAGTCACCGTGTAGATCTTCTCGCAATCAATTCCGATAATACCTCTTTTTTCTGTCTTTTATCGCCTTTTTGCTAACCCAGATATCAGGGGCATCCTTCGAGGGTGTAACTTTTAATAAATTTCCTTCGACCCCGAAACCTCGACTTTCAGCAGGAATCTATTCAACCTGAATTCGATAAATTTATCAAATTCGTTCCGTCGCGTGGCATTAGCGTGCCTTTAATGCTACACAGCTAGTGAAACAAGTAGGTACCATTATAGGTGAGTGATGAAACTTTTTTTTTCCGTCGCCACATCGTCATGCGATATCGCGTAAAAAGTGAGCAACGTTAATAAAGGGCGATAACGCAATTAAAATCGTAAACTCTAAAAACGTTTCTCCGTCGTTCTACAAATTCGATTAACGTCGAGTGTTACGTGACAGTGTCCAAGATCAAAGCGAATTCTTCGTTTTATCCAACGGAAAAAAGGGAAAAAAGGTGACTGTCAAGTACAGAAAAATATTTTCGGACATCGGATAAAGAATCCTCGATATCCGTCGGTCACCGTGCAGATAGTTTCGCGTTTCATACCACTTCCTTCTTTTTCTCCGCACTTCGGTCGCTCAGTTTGCCGCAACGGCGGTGCAACTTCCGGTATATCTTCCGCAACATCGAGCAGTATTCGCCGGCCCGTGGCAACTCACGTATATATGTATGTATACGCGGGTCTCGTGTCTAAATGATCCAGGGACAATTCGTATCGGTAACTGCGCCGTTTGTACCATCCCACGACGTCGAATACGTTACGATAAACCCTCGCGGCACCACCATTAATTTCTATGGTGAAATACTACAGTCTCGGATCCACGTCTTAAACTTACCCACGCCTCGGTTTCCACCTAACTCTTGGATTCCCTCTTTTCTCTCTGGTTCTGGATGTATGTGTGTGTGTGCGTCTGCATGTGCGTGTACCTTGTGGAAGTAGAAATAAATAGTCCACAGCAGAGATTCGAGTTCTCTATTTTCCGAATCGTGGAAACCAGTAAAGTCGTAAACTGATTGTTCCCGTTGCCTTATTGTCAGCGTACTTTTATCAGATCGAAGATATTGCATTGGGAAGGTCTTAATTCGTGGAAGGGACACCAACGTGCCGGCACGTGAAATTTCTTAACTCTTCGATATTCGACTCGTAAGAATGTCAAAGCCGTCGTTATACCAGTCTCATATTTTCACTCTCCAGGAAGTGCAAAGTGATCGAACTTATCGTTATCCTAATTCTCGTTCTCCCGAAGTCGGTTCTCCGTTTCCAACCCCCAAGCGTCGTTCCGCCCTTGTTCCCACGCCCCTTCGTCGTCGTTCGAATCCACGAGTTCGTACTTTTCATCGCTGTTTTCCCCCACGGGACGAAGACTCTCCGTCCTTCCTGTTATTTCCAAGTCGTTGCGCGCGGCCGACGAGCACTTATCGGAGCGGCTCATCAACGCCGGCTAATCCCTTGTTAATCATTAAACGAGGCCTTGCGGCAGAAAAACCTCGACGCGTGCTCGCGTTGCGTTTCTGTATATTCGTGACCTTTAAAAAAGAATGGACGGACTCGAGGGAAGGAAAGGGGAGGTGGGTGGGTGGGGGGAAATTCTGCGGAACATTGTGATAAAGGGAAAACGGTGGAGTAGTTGGTAAAGAACCGGCGTAACGACGAGAATAAACGATACGGATGAAAGATACACACAGACAGGATAGAGAAAGAGGGTGTGGGGTGTGGTGGATATGTAAAAGCTTGCTGTAAAAAGCGGGCAAGATAAGCGGGGGATGTAACATTGACGAAAATGAAAACAAAAAAAGAAGAAACTGTGGAACAATGCGACTAGATAGTTGTGTCCTCTACAATTTTCCATTGCCCGGGAGGCGGGTTTGTTGTCGAGTCTAATGATCCTTTAGGAAACAGGGAATCGAAACGAGGTGTGAATGGTAGTCGGTATTACAACACCGGTCAGATATCCGACTGTCTTCTTCTCTTTTTTTGTTTTTTTTTTGTCCACGGCATCGTTTACGATCGATCAAGCGGCGGCCCCTTTAACCAGTTAAGTGTGGCGATCTCTGTGCAGAGATAATCAAGCGATGACAGGTATAGTCGTCAAACACAGAATAAGTGTCACTATTGAAATATTGGGTCAAAAAAACGACTTTATTTTATAAAATGAATAATTTTATTTCTAATCGGAATAATCAAAGATTGATTCAGTGTTACTGCACTGCTCACGAGTTAGCTTATAACACACTTAACTGCTTTGTTAATAACTCAAAAATTACGGAAATGACGAATGAATTACAAAAATCGCGAAAATTCATCAATCTGAAGCGGTTTTTCGTTCGGCATTCTCTCAATTTTTGAGATACCGATCTGAAACTTGTACCATTGTTTTAGTTAGGAAATTCTACGGCAGATCAATGTATAATAGTTGTACTTTTCGAAAATTTCATTTTTCGCAAAAATCTGAAGGGGGTAGGTCAGGATTTTTTGCGATTTTCGTAAATCGCCCGTCATTTCTACAATTTTTGAGATATCAAAATGATTCTTTCACTGGCTTATTCGGCTTCGGATTCCGCGTCCAAAACTTCCTGGATCATTTTAATAGCTCAAAAATTGTGGAAATGACGGGCAAATTACGAAAATCGCAAAAAATCCTGACCTACCCCCTTCAGATTTTTGCGAAAAATGAAATTTTCGAAAAGTACAACTATTATATATTGATCTGCCGTAGAATTTCCTAACTAAAACAATGGTACAAGTTTCAGACCGCTATCTTTAAAATTGACCGAATGCCGATCAAAAAACTGGTTGAAAATGACGATTTTTCGCAATTTTCGTAATTCATTCGTCATTTCCACAACTTTTTAGATATCGACCTGAATCTTTCACGGTCTTATTCGGCTTCGGATTCCGCGTCCAAAATGTCTTGGGTCATTTGAATAGCTCAAAAATTACGGAAATGACGAATGAATTACGAAAATCACGGAAAATCGTCAAATTATGACAGTTTTTCGTTCGGCATTCGGTCAATTTTAAAGATAGCGATCTGAAACTTGTACCATTGTTTTAGTTAGGAAATTCTACGGCAGATCAATGTATAATAGTTGTACTTTTCGAAAATTTCATTTTTCGCAAAAATCTGAAGGGGATAGGTCAGGATTTTTTGCGATTTTCGTAAATCGCCCGTCATTTCTACAATTTTTGGGATATCAAAATGATTCTTTCACTGGCTTATTCGGCTTCGGATTCCGCGTCCAAAACTTCCTGGATCATTTTAATAGCTCAAAAATTGTGGAAATGACGGGCAAATTACGAAAATCGCAAAAAATCCTGACCTACCCCCTTCAGATTTTTGCGAAAAATGAAATTTTCGAAAAGTACAACTATTATATGTTGATCTGGCGTAGAATTTCCTAACTAAAACAATGGTACCAGTTTCAGATCGCTATCTTTAAAATTGACCGAATGCCGACCAAAAAACTGTCATAAATTTACGATTTTTTGTGATTTTCGTAATTCTTTCGTCATTTCCGAAAATGTTTAGATATCGACCTGAATCTTTCACGGTCTTATTCGGCTTCCGATTCCGCGTCCAAAACGTCCAGAATCATTTTAGTAGCTCGAAAATTACGGTAATGGCGAAGGAATTACGAATATAGTTTATTTTTCGCGAAAATTACATTTTAAATATCAAATTGTTAACGAAATTTTACGCATGATGGATATAATCGTCATGACACAAAATTCTGCCACATCTCCATGACGGATATAGTCGTCAAACACACTTAACTGGTTAAAAGCCGAAAAATAAAAATCCACCGTCCCAGAACATGTAGCGTATCCTCATTTTTTCTCCTGTTTCATCCCGATCGACCAATGGACCGGCAAAAGTGCCAATTCCGCACCACCGTGGTATTAAGTTTTCGTTTCCACACCGGCTTTCTACGGTATTACCATATTCCGGCTGGCAATAAAAGGGGAGAATTTTAATGACGGAACATTTCATAGCCATCATTTTCGTAACCCACCGCCACCGAATCACTATGAAAATCAAAGCCGTGAAAATTTTTATCATACGCGAATCGTTGTCTGTAATCCGCTAATAAAGCACGGGGCATCGATCATTCTGAAATTCTTTTGGCACGAACGTGCGCTACTTTCTTCGAACGTTTATTTTCTTTTTCGCGACAAACAAAAGATTTTTCCATGTAATCGTGAGATCGTTTTGTAATTAACGAATTCGCGGAAAGCCGTCGTAAAACACTCGCAGCCGGATTGGTCCTAAATTCGAAAGTTTCTTTTTAAATCCCGTGCAACCATCTGGTAACCGCGATTAAAAATAGGATTTCCACGAAGGCCAATTAAAACTTGAATTATAATAGAAAAGTTATCGCTGAACGATCTACTTTCCTACTTAGAATTTGTGCTTTAACAAAAGGCGATTTAAATAAATAGGTGGACAGAGGGAAAGTGAACTTCTTCGTTAAAATTCTACGTGAAATTAAGTTATCGATTTCATTCTCGACACAACAAGGATGCTAAATGTCGTACATAGCGCGTCTCTCCTCTATGATCGTCACGTTGTAATATGGAACATTCATCGTTCGTAATTTATTTAGGTGGAATACAGACCCTGCGTCGTTCCAGGAAGCGCGTGGGAATTGATACGTGAATTTCTACAAGGATTCCTCGGTTCCGCCGTATCGAATCAGGCTCCCCAGTACTTACAGGTAATAATTACTTATCATCTAGCTTTTATCTAATAATACACGTATTACGTGACGGCGATAACAAATGTTCTAGACAACTATGTATACTTTTCGCGTTTAACATACTGTTTTAGAACCGAATGAACGATATTTATCAACCCATGGATACCATACAGCAATATTTGGAGCACTTCGGCCAGTACAGGAAAGCCACGGGGGTGATTTAAGGCCGCTGTTTCTGTCATTTTTAATTCGCTTATATAACACATTCAATCGTAATCGAATCATAAAGATTTAGTCGTAGTAGTAAACTTCAATCATGAATTGTCAGTGTGGCGCTCGATCGACAAAATTGTACAATAAACTTTAACATGCGAGTCATTGGTTCATTCCGATCGCTCTGAAATCGTACAATGATTTATCACCGAACGATAGATTACCATGCGACGATATCCGTAACCGCGACACCTGTAAACGAAAAGATGTACTCTCGTGCACCGCATAATTATCATCATTTAACATAATCGATAATTAACTTGTATCGTGAGTGTGCATTTAATTAATTCATTGTCATGCTAACAAGATGGGTATAAAAATACCTGCATTATAATAACTGACAGACTTAACGTACGTATTTTGTATTAATAACTCTGCGTAATAATTAAACTATCTGCGCACAGTAAAACGCTGAATTTTTGAGAATGTCAAAATTCCGCTACGTCGAACCTGTGCGAAATATTTGAGAGGAATTGAAGTGAGTCGAAGATCTTTCGTAAATATGTACAGATAACACGAATATGTACTTATATGGATACGTAAAAAGGTCGATGAACCCGTTTACTTTTTCGGTCAAGCGATACCCGTGTCCGAAACGCGCGGCATTGCCAATGATTTTCTGTTGCATTTCTAATTTGCTTGCGTCACGCATGAATATTTATAAACGGATGAAACTGCAGTTTCAGGGGCTAAATATGTGTACACAGTTCAGCGGAAAGTGTACTCTGATTGTTAGTTTAATCGACACTCTGCTTAATTAGTTTGTCGACCGGCGTACTAACAATTTTTAAATATTTATTATTTTTCTGAATTCTTTGGTACCGTCCGATACCAGTTCACGCTTTTCAAGTAATATTCACCTATTCTTGATGATATTCGTTTAAAAATAGGCAGCGTTTTAATTGAGAAACTTATCCAATCGCTTTGCTTAATTTATGCGCTTCGGAAATGTCAGCAAACAGGAACCTTTGATCTTCTACGACGGAATTCATACACGTTTCAGTGAATTCCATGGCGAAATTACGTTCGCATCACGTTTCTGTAGGAAACCTAAATAGTGTTTCATAATCGTAAAACGTATAATTAAGTAATTATGTCCCAGAGAAATTGAAACACAAATATCAAAGCAAAATAACGTTTGCAAGTCGAATACGATTCGACTATCGCGAAAACAAATTCAACCTTCGGCCCCAAACGAGTAATTGCAGGTAAATCAACGATAAGCAACGAGTCCGCGCATTAAGCTTATCGGTTTTTCTTCGTTTACATGAGAATTCAAACATTCTAACAGAAAACACTTTAACCAAAGAAACACGATCCGAGATCGTTATATCCCGGAAATCTATGCATGTACATACGTAAACTCTAACGTACGTTCAAAGTTCAGGGATGCACATTTCCGCGAAACTAGTGCGTTTCGTAGTCGTTATCGCATTATAAAATGTTCAAAATCGAAAGCATTTTTATTGGTTATCTAGCAAAAGAAGCCGCGTTCGATGAACGACGACTGCAGCGCCACGTTAAACGTGTCACGACTGGAAAGTGAACAGTGTTGTAGAGCGATCCCGGGTGTACGCGTCGAGTGAATTCGGTGTCGCGAAAATCCAGGGATATTCAACAAAATCTATAATGATGGAGGTATGTAATAACCATATTTATTTTCCAATAGTTTACGTGTAATCTTATGCAATTATAGTATAACGAAGGGACGTACTTCTCTGTTTTTATAGATGCAAATATTAGCCGCGAAATCGTCCAAGTTCATAGCGAATGTATCGGTAAGTGGTAAACAAGAAGAAAGTAAATAATTTATTACGGAAATCTATGTTAGAATGGACTTTTAAGATAGCTATCATTCACTGTAGTTTTGTACTGTGATCTTTGCATGAAATGTTTATCAATAAGAGTATTGTGTGAATGTTGACAGAGAGGATTTATAGTATGTACATATAATTTACATTTCTTGGTGCTCATTTCTAAATATATTATGAATTGTCATGAGAGATGATTGTCTTACGAATATTACATTGATTTCCATATATTTTATTGTATTTTTAGGTGATACCAACTACAACGATAGGAGAAATCAAGGAGCAGTTGCACAAATTGAAAAAAGGACCAAGTGTTCATAGACAATGCTTGAAATTAGATTCAAAAGGCAAACCCCTGTCTGATTCTGACACAGTGAGAAGTTTGTCCATTACAGACGGTGGGAAATTATACTTGAAAGACCTTGGGCCTCAAATCGGTTGGAAAACTGTATTCTTGGTGGAATATGCTGGTCCACTGTTTGTATACCTTTGGGTGTATCAACGTCCATGGCTCTTTTATGGTGATGTTGATACAACCAAGTATGCACCTACGGTTCAGTAAGTGTATTATTAAAGAATGGAAATATCAAAAAAGCATAGAGAAGAAGTGTCATAACAAAGTATACAATGTCATTTCAGTTGGGCAGCTGTTTGCTGGTCGATACATTATGCAAAGAGACTTCTGGAAACCCTGTTTGTACATCGCTTCAGTCATGCAACAATGCCACTAAGAAATCTTTTTAAAAACTGTTCTTACTATTGGCTGTTTGCTATGTATGTGGCATATCATGTCAATCATCCACTGTTCACATCTCCAGGATCGATTTATTTTTATGTTGGAGCTACAATTTTTACACTCTGTGAATTGGGTAATCTCAGCATTCATTTGGCTCTGAGAAACCTGAGGCCTCCAGGTACCACCATAAGGAAAATACCTGTAGCAACTGAAAACCCCTTTACCGCATTGTTCCACTTAGTTTCATGTCCTAATTACACTTATGAAGTCGGTAGCTGGATTGGTTTCACCATTATGACTTCCTGTCTTCCAGGTATGAATTGTATTAAACCATAACACCATTGTAGTTCAAATTTTTCAGTCATTTCACGAAATCCTTTTATTTTTCAGCTGGCCTGTTTATGCTTGCTGGCGCCTACCAAATGACCATTTGGGCACTAGGCAAGCATAAAGCATATAAGAAGGAATTTTCCCAGTATCCGAAACGTAGGAAAGCTATCATTCCATTCGTTCTTTAAGCATCATAATAATCTGGATTAATACTAATTTAGGGATACATTCGAATCGGTAATACGTATAACGTATTACAGGAGTTTTATTTGTTATTGGTCTTTTTATTCTTTAAATAAATAATTTACATTGGATTTCAACATTGCTCTGTGTATCTTCAATGTATCGTCGAGTTTTCGTTCACATTTACAATCTTAATTACTTACACCTATTATTCTTTTCTAGATACCTACAGTAGATCGCCTATTTCTAAATTCATACGTATTAAAAACACTTAAAGCGTCGCTCTTACACCCTGTTGCTCATCACAAGGTAATTTAACTAATAACCTATGTATATCGTCTTTCAGAGCATTAATTATGTTCTGACATTCTTGCATCTGACTCCTGTATTCGTTCCGTAACTCTTCGTGTTCAAAACAAGCTTTATCCAATTTCCTTTTTGCCTCTGTTGGCCTTATATCTTTTGCCGCCAAACCTAGAAGACCTTCCATATGTAATATGTGCTTCCTTGCTACCTTTAATTCCTCCCTTAGAGAGTTCAATTCCATGATTAATGTGATATTTTCTTCCACAGTTTTGTCTACGTCTTTGCCGCCGCTTGAGGCGTCTTGGAACACTTGCTTCCGAAGGGAGGCGATCGATCTCTCCAAATGGTCCCTTTGTTTCATGAATTCGCACTGAGCCTCCACGTCCGCCTTACGACTACGTAAGAATTCATCGTCAGAACTATACTTGTGATACAAGTTTGTTACAGCAACTTTTAACGCGTGGGGCTGCTGTACCAGTCCCGACGCATCAAGAAGATCCACCCGAATTTTCTTCAAAAGATCTTCACAACGTTTTCTGTGTTGCGTCTCAAACTGATGCTCCCGTCGCGCGGCACCTAGTTTCTCTCTCAATTCGTGCAATTGTAGTTCCAAGCTGACGTTTGTTCTATGAAGATTTACAAGTTCTGTCTCCATATCACGTATTTTTTCATTCAGCTCTCTGATCTCTTGATCCCTTGGCTCAATTTGATTTTTTAGTTCTGTAATCTTGTAGTTCAACACGTATTTGAACTTCTCCAGCTCCTGATTCATACGCTTCATCTCGTATATCTGCCGCTCTCTGTCCTGTATCGAGTCGTCTCTTTCGGTTATCTCTTTCCTCAGGTCGGCTATAGTCCTCTCGAGTTCTTGTATGCTTTTCTGAAAGTAACCGTATTCACTCTGCACACGGTGCACGTGTCTCTTCAAATCGTCAACTTCTTTTTGACTAGCCAAGTATCTATTCCGCATCATACCAGCTTCCCCTTTCAATTTCAGATTTGCTTGCTTCTCCTCGTGCAGAAGCGCCTCGTAATTCGATCGAAGATCCAGAATTTCTTGATCGGCGTCATCTTCTATTTGTGTCGTTAATTTCTCATGCACCCTCGCCAGATGGGCCATCTCATCCTGGGCCTCTTCAAGTTGCAGTTTCTTCTCGTGAAGAAGACCTTCGTATTTAATAATAGTTCTCTGTAACTCGTCCGCGTCCTTTTTCTCTAACTCTTCCAAACGTCGCTCGTAATCCTGACGCATCGCGTTGTTACTATTTTCGAGGTCTTGATACTTGTCATATTCCGTAATAAGCTTGGCCTCGTAATTAATTTCCATCTGCTTCAACGTTTCCGCGTGCGCAGCTTTCATTTTCACTATGTCAACGTTTATGTTGTTTACTTCGGTCTTGTGGTCTTCGTGTAGACGATCTATCTTATCCCGTAGTTCTTCAATGGCTTCGAGATATCCCTGATGTATATCCCGTACTTTGTCGTTATGTAGAATTTCGATTTGACGCATTTTATACGCGTGTTCGGTTTCCATTTCCCTGATTCTCGCGGTCAGGTCGTGAATCATTTTTATCTTGTCTTGCAGGTCAGCTTTACTGATCAGAACTTCATTCGTGTACGGAATTGCTTTTGCCACCTTACCCTTTCCTTCGGGATAATATACTTTCCAAATACATAAACTGCCGTCTAGCGCGGTGGATACTAAGTGCTGTTCATTATGCGATAGAGCCATCTATACTGAAAATATGAATGGTCTAAGGTATTTGTACTTATTATTCAATCGTAATATCATCTTTCTAATACCTTCGTAATGTCAACAGAATGAACGTGAAACTCTGAGTATTCCACTGGTTCCTGAAGTGGACATTTTAAAGATAGAATAATACCACCGGGACAAGTTAAAAATAGTGCTTGATCCTCCTTTCCCAGGACCATTGAGTACATACTTATTCCTGGCAAATTGTATTCTCGTGATACCTATTCGGAAAGATGGTAAATGGATCTTCTAGCTGTGTTCGTAAAAACATGGAAAGTAATTGCAAAACAAGTATTACCGTGTTGTTTTTTACTTCTCGAATGAGACTATCATTAGCAATAAAATAAGAAACTAATTCCTCTGCGGCAAGAGCGATATCACGCAAAACAATTCCTCTTAAAATGATTTCAGCTGAACGTTGACCAGTACTTATATCCCATTGATATATAGCACCTTCAGCGCCGAGTGTTAATAGCTTCATATCCGTTTGCGACCATAATAAGGTTTTTACTCTATTAATGTGGCCTTTCAAGATATAGTAATTGCGAAAACCGATCGTGGTATAAACTTGAACGATATTGCCATTAACAGCGGCGAATAAGTGGCCACCATGACTGAACGCTACCGTTTTGCAATTCCTTATTGCAAATTCCTGCATCGTTAATAGATCGTCGATCAATATGCTCATAAAACGCAGTTTGTCGCTGAAGCCAATTAGACAGAAAAGGCCTGTGGGGTGTAATGCAATACCACAAATATCCTCTGCGTACTGTTTAAGTAGAATCAAGCTTTCTGTCTCATAGTCCCACAGTCTTACACTGTGATCGTTTTCACCGCAAGTCATGAAGATGGGCTTCCAAGCACTCATCGAAAGACCACTGATGGACCCATAATGTAACGCTGGACCCATGATTCGAATACTTTGCGGCTCTGGATCTACATTTAGATCTGGTCCCCATAATGATGCGTAAAATAACTGAGGCCAGCCTGTGGTTATCATTAACCGATCGAAGCTTGGATTAACACTTATAGTGTTAACTTTATACCAATCCTGACTTGCATCCTTCGAAACTTGCTTTGGAATTACATATATATTTCTTTTTGCATACTTGTGCATACCATCTTTTTCGAAAAGAACAATTGTTCCTACACCATATGCGTACGCAAAGCCTCTTTGAAATGAAATCAGACAGCGGATATTATGTTCCCATGATACATCCCTGGCTTCCAAAGTAGTCAAAGAACTACTGGCGTGTATAACATACTCCTCCCGAATTCGGAGATTCATATCTACTGTTTCGGACATTTTATAAACATTCTTTAGGTCACCATTCTCTAGGTACAGAATTCTACCATCTCTGGTTCCAAGTAACAGTCTATCGGTATTCAACCAAGTCATTGAACACGTGATTATATTATCAGCTTTGGAAAAGCCGTATGGACGCCATATAGTTTCGGAAACTGTTAAAAACTTGAAAGTATGCGGGCCACCCACTGCCATCACTCCGGCATCGGTTGGGTTGCAACATAATACGTTAACAAGTGCCTCCGGATTTTGTGTGGCTAATTTTATACTTGATTCCATTTTTCCCCTTTCCCAATTATAATACAGCATTGTTTGATCAGGCTGGCCGGTAACGGCTGCTATATACTTGCTATCGAAGCTGAAACCTATACAAGTGAACTTTGTTACATCCGTTGCTTCGTACGGTATCCCGAGAACTTTTCTTCTCTTTAACGATTGAATGTCATAAATTGATATAGTCGGTTTGTCTCCCTCTTCGGATAGCGCGACGAGTTTCCTTCAAGAAAAGTATAAATGAAAATGAAGGATTAAAAGATCCGTTTACTTTGAAACTGGAGTAAATCTTTTCTTATCTCCATATCATTATGCTGATGTATATATCGCTCCTATAACTTCCATCTATAGCCTACAGTGACTCAATTTTTGTCTACATTGGACTTACCCAGACTTCAATGTAAACGGCTCAAATATTAATCCGATATCATAGAAAATAACCATGGAAGCTTACTTATTAGGCGAAACAGAAATTATATTTATCTGATGCTTGTCCTGTAGACGAATCAATCTTTGCCGACGTTGCGGAATATTATGGACCGCTATTACATTTCCGACGGGGTATAAAATTTCGCCGTCAGTAATGTAATGAGCGTTTGTAATTATGTCGGTTTTTAAACCGTAAAATGCTGCGGTTTGCAGGAAAGTAGCCATTTCGCAGAAAAATCTTTATCTTTCGAAAAGTAAAGCAAGGCACTCTGTTACTATGTGTTGTTTGTATCGCCGTAGCAACAAGCGCTAGTATTTAACGCCAGGAAAACGGTGATCATTAATGGGACCATAATTGCATGCAGCCAATTAAATATCTCGGGTTTTTCTTAAAGTATATTTACTATGTATAATTAAACATCATTGTGATCGCGTTCTTATCGAGCTTATTTGCTTAGAATTTGAATTTTGTGTTTACTTCAATCGAGTTTCGATGATCACTTCGATTGTATCGAATCCGACTCGCGACACCTTCACACTGCGGTTGCAAGTAACCACAAAGACCGAATGCAACGTGACAGTACTGTATAAACAATCCTAACCTCCCGATACTTAACAGATTATTGTCTTTCGCCGAAGTTTTTTAAATATGTGACAGTATAATCTGTAGAAGAAATTTTTGGACACCGATATACATTCAGCGGACTATGCTGACGTTCGAAATCCCTAACCTGAGTTCGAGCACGTATTACCATAACAATTTTTTAATAATTATACGTTAATTTTTACGGGAATGAACGATGACTGAAGAAATCAATATAGTAGACAATAAACGGAAAATGGATTCGGATCTTTATGAATCAGAGGCGTGCAAGCATTGTAACAGTTTATGTGATCCCTACATCAGACCAGCACTACTCTGTCGGGGTGCATGTGCAAGGAAGATTCACATAGAATGTTTAAAACGGGGAAGCGTACCTGTCTCCTTTGTTGGAGATGTATTTTTCGACCTAAACTGCTGTGAATGTGCACCTCTTGGTGAAGAGACTGTAGTCCGTAATAAGATGCCTTGGCTAAACGTAATTGTGCTAACATTGTACAACTTGCGTGAAAAATCAAGTGGTATAAGTAAAAGAGGATACTTTCATTGGAAGTCTGATATCAGTACTTTTGTTGACCGTAATTGGGATCATTTATTTAAGAAGACTGTGTAAGTGGTAACATTCAAAATGATTAAGTCTTTTGAAATGTATGTACTACTTACTTTTAATTTGTAGGAAAAGGAAAAAGAATTGGATTGGCACTATCTCTGGAACACTCTCTCACTACAGTGGGATCTTCTTTAAGTCAGGAACAATGGAATTGGGAGAGTCTGGTTGGTGGAGATTGATAGATAACGATCCACCCGAAGTCCTTATTGCCAAAAGTAATGATAACATTTATAAGTGTTCTGTAGGGTATTTACAAAAGATCTAATCCTACCCATAGTTTCTGTATTCAGATGAAAAAATGATAATGGACCGTAAGAAACAAACTGCCAATCAAACCAAGCCAATAAATAAATTATACAACAGTCCAACTCCATCGGAATCTAGTGTATCAGTAGGAGAAGACAGTAATTGTGGGAGTGAATTAATAAAAAACCAAGCACCTTCCATGTATTCACAGGCCTATGTACAGCCTAATAATACATTACTAGACTTTTTACTCGAAGAGGATGAATTAAACAGTACATTATTATTCAATTTAAAGTAGATATACAACACTCCCCAGTACCCTTAAGTATTAACATTCTTTACTTTCAGATATGGAAATTGAGGATGACATAACATTAGATGATCAAAACGACACTCCATCCTTGTCTGATTTAATAAGGGATTGCCAGTATCAAAACAATAATTTTCATTTTTCTCAACTATTAGATGACTTTGCATCTGAATGGGCGTCTAATACAGATGCTTCATCTGAAAATGTTAGCAGTATTAAAACCGGGCAAACAAAAGAGGAGGAGGAAGACCAGTACGAAGAAGATAGTAATGATAGTCTCAGTTTTGTACAGGAACAACCTCAAGCTTCCTTATTTAGAACTTCCAAACGACGTCAATGGCCTTGGCAAAGAAATGCTGTCATTGGTAAATTAATCCTTCGCGATATTTCCTAAGTAATTTAAATTTATAGATACTATCCTTGACTGTTACTTTATAGAAGAGAAGGTACCACGTATGACACATCAAGAGGAAGTATATTTATTACAGCAAGTTAATAAATCTGCTCTTAATTTAGCACCACCAAACATTAGACGATTTTACCGAAAATTAGCATTACGAAAATTAAAACGAGAATATAGTCTGCCCTTATTAGACATTGACAATTTTGGATCTAAATCAGAAGTACACAATAAACCATCCAAAGACTCTAGTAGAGTTTTGGATAGATTTTTTGGCGACGATTTGAGCCTCTTTGAGCTGAGATTACAAGGGTACAATGAACCTACATCTGTACATAGTCCTTACACAAACAGACTTTTGAAACCATTCATAAGACGAGATACTTCTTGCCGTCCATTATGGTTAAGAGTAATGGAAGAACTTCTTGCCAAAGTCAACAAATCCAATCCGAAATGGAAACCACAGCCACCAGCACCGATTGACTATTCCTATGTCAGACCACAACACATTCCCGCGATTAACAGTTTGTGTAGTCAGTTTTTCTGGCCTGGTATCGATTGTAAGTTTGTATTTACAATTGTAGAGTAATTACTGCAACTTTTATCATCTACATCTTTATTACAGGATTTAATCAGTCTTTATTTTTTTAATCGTGATATGTTATTCCAGTGACGGAATGTTTACAGTACCCCGATTTCAGCTGCGTCGTGCTGTACAAAAAACTGGTAATAGGTTTCGCGATCTTGGTACCTGATGTAGGCTACAACGAAGCTTATATCTCGTTCTTTTTAACCCGTCCCGAGTGGCGTAGATCTGGTATAGGAACATTCATGTTATACCATTTGATACAAACGTGCATGGGAAAGGATGTAACGCTACACGTGTCCGCTACGAACCCAGCCTTGATCTTGTACCAAAAATTCGGCTTTAAGGTTGAAGAATTTTTACAGGATTTCTATGATAAATATATGCCTCCAAGTTCGCGTGAGTGCAGACATGCGCTGTTCTTGCGTCTTGGAAGATAATTGCGAATTTCCGTTGACATGTTTGTTGCACGTAAGTGAAATACACATGGTGTCAACAGACGCAATGAATTCTTATCTTCCTTGATGAAAGCGTCAATATTCAACGATTTTGATGTAATCAGTTAATTCAGCCGATACGCACATGATAAGGCGTCACTAACTAATAGGTTACAATTATAAATCATCAATTTTACAATCTGAAATGGACAACGAAAGTAGGAAAAGCACACATAAACGTCGTTGACGTCCGACCTCGTGAACAAAGGGGCTTATTAAGATTGACGCAACAGCATAATAAACAAAGCGCATTTCCAGATATAGTACATACCGAAAAAAAGTTGAAACAAATAAAAGACCTTTACATGCATTCGTAGACAATAAAACTGGGTTATGAGTAGTATCGATACATGGCGTATATACTGAAATTAATTTTAGATCAATAGCTTTTTTATCGATGTAGTAATTTCAATAAATCCGCATCCTTAACGATGACAGGGGAAATTTCCGCGACAAATGCGTTTAATATTAAAATCAATTCATCCAATTCAATAAAACATATCCCAATTAATCCAATGCAATTACAGTGCATTAAATCGTTGAATGCCTTCTCAATAACGCGAACTGTTTCAATCCGTACAGGGTCTAATATCTGTTTCCTTCAACTAGTAATTACAATCTATTAAAATGCTTTTATATGGTAACCTTTTTGCACGACATATTCCTAAAACTTCATGGACATGCAGTATGTCCCTGATATACGTGCTATACTATACAGAATTCTTAATATTCGCTATATATGTGTCCACCCAGTATATCAATACCACAGTTGACCAACTTCAGTCGATGAGAAGTTACTCTTTTCCGTTGGGCGTTCAGCGAGTTTGGGGAAAAACTAAATAGAGCTGCTGTTGTATAAAGTAATCGTAATATATCATATTTTTAACGATTGTGGGGATTGTAGGTTCAATTAAAACGTATCGTCTATTTATCGACATATCGACATTTTGTTTCGTAAAACGCGCTCGTCGCCGTTTGTACGTTCGATCTATAAAGCTGGGGGTAGGAAGGGGTACTGACGTCATCAACGACTGAGCGCCACGGAACTGGCGTCGACCCATTCTCGAAAGTTCCGGAAGCTACCAGAAGGAAAGTTTGTATATATGGGCTGCGCAGCTTACGCGACACTTTAGTACGTGACGAGAGGTGTTAAATGTTGTTTCGACCGTTCTGTCAGAAACACGCATCACATTGATCCTCGTATAACGTTTTTTGATCCAGAGAAGAGTAATCGAAGCTCGAGTGAATTGAAATTAGTGCCAATATCGGATTCTGTGATTTACCCAGCGATCGTGTGACAGCAAGCCACACAGAGTGAGTAATCTGAAATTTGTGAAACTATGAACCCTGTACACGTCCTAATTCTGTCAGATGTCGCGTGTGAGTAAAAAATGGAAGAATAAAATAAGAAACATAAGGTTGAAAACGAATCGCGTACGCTTTCAGCATCTTTTTCGTGAAAGATGAATTTCCATGGAAAGGGATCGGGGAGATATTTAACCGTGGCCAGGATGGAACTTATTTTTGCGTCGCTCGGAATCGTTGCACGTTTCTCTCTCTTTCTCACTTTCCATCTCTCTTTCTTTCTCTTTTAGAGTGCAGAGAGAGGAGTGGACACGTCTCTGTTACTCGTACACGCTCATCATTGCCAGAAATAGATATCGGTGAGAGAGATATGTACGTGGGTGTGCGTTAGAGAGCCATCCATGCTTCTTTTCTCGGGATTACGCGAAAAAAATGGCAGATAATTTGCCTTGGTACGTGTTAAATAGCTGTCCGCCGTTCGCGACCGTTTCCCTCCTTCAGTTGTATCGTCTCCGTAACGTCGAGAGAACAGGTCGGGCCAACGAGTTTCGTATTTCCCTACGTCTACGTGTGCACGCTTATTGGCAACGACGATAGAGTGCTAAAACAGCGTTTCCCAATCTCTCGAATTTTACATGAGTCACGTAGTCTAGTCTTTCTAAAGAGAGTAGTAGTTTTGCCGTTATAAATCTTCGAAGAGAGCACGTCGTCGATAACACTGCCACGGGCAATCGCGTCGCTGTGAGCTTCACTTATATCTGTCGTCAGATCCTTAGGTGAAGAGAAATAGTTTTCCAGAACATACCACGTAAGTTGGGAAACCCTGTGCTCTAGACTAATTGTGTGGTTCGCCAAAGGCAATCGTACGAATAGTCTACAACACGAAATAAGAGCGCCAATCTCTCCGAGAATCACGTTGTTGGATCGTGTACACGTTTCGCGATCGTTTTTGCCACGGCTACATTCGAAAACAGCTTTGCAGACGGCTGAAAAAGTTCTTTGTGCCGTGACGTCGAAGTCGTACTTGAAGCTTCTGAAAGAGCCGTACTTTTATGGTCACGTTGCGTTAAACGTCGTTTCCCAAACAGCCAACGCGGAACACATCGTATGTATCTTCGAAAACTGATATCCTGCAATGATGTAACACCTCTATTGTTGAAATATACGTTTGGTGTTGTCCTTGACGCGTACGAGATTAATATCTGAAGTAACATCGATCACCTTTCCGCGGATTCGAATGATGCGAACGAGCGTTTGTTAGGCAGCTGGTATCTTTCGTGAAAATAATAAGTGGGATTACCACCTCATATATATAGTCGAGAGAACTACGCGGTTTAATAGATAGCAATTTGAAGTTAATAAGGAGATTGAAATAAGTGCACATAATCGAGACTCGCGATGATTTAGAGGGATACCATAAAGAGATCAATGAAGTGTAATTTACGAGTCGCGGAAAAACACTGAGACTGACCAGAATTTTGCGGTAAAGAATATATATTCTGTATTAGGAATCTGTATATCACACACTTAATCAATATGAGTATTAAGTAATTGTGTTTTCATATATTTCTAAAAATCTGACAGTCTATATATGTTGTCCTTTAATTTGAATGTATATAGGAATGTTTATTTACACACCAAACAACATGGTGTAGCTGAAATTAAAGCAGTTCACTGATCTGTATCCTTTCTTGGTGTTTTAGATCTATAACAAATGGGGAAGGACTACTATAAGATCCTAGGGATAAGTCGAAATGCCACTGATGATGAGATCAAGAAGGCCTATAGAAAGCTTGCCCTGAAGTACCATCCTGATAAGAATGGGAGCCCTGATGCAGAAGAGAAGTTTAAGGAAATTGCTGAATCTTATGAAGTACTCTCTGATAGCAAGAAGAGGGAAGTTTATGACAAGTATGGTGAGAAAGGACTGAAAGAAGGAGTATCATCTGGTGAAACTGGCGGTGGTGGTGGTTCAACATATACGTTCCATGGAGATCCAAAGGCAACATTTGCCCAATTCTTTGGTTCTGCTTCTCCCTTCCAAACCTTCTTTGACTTTGGAGGTAACAGGGTGTTTAGTTTCCCTGATGACGATATGGATATTGACGATCCATTTGGCTTAGGAATAGGACCGCCACGCCAAGGTGGCCCTGGTGGAGCATTCAGATCTCATTCGTTCAACTTTGCGGGTCCCAACAGTGGCAGGGTAGGTGGTAAGGATCGTGCTCAAGATCCTCCTATAGAGCACGATCTGTACATCAGTTTAGAAGAGATTCTACGTGGTTGTACCAAGAAAATGAAGATCTGCAGGCGAGTTGTACAACCCGATGGCAGTACAAAGAAGGAAGATAAAGTACTTACCATCAATGTAAAACCAGGATGGAAGGCAGGTACAAAAATCACTTTCCAGAAGGAGGGAGATCAAGGACGTGGAAAAGTTCCAGCAGATGTTGTCTTCATCATTAGGGACAAACCACATCCCATGTTCAGGAGAGAAGGCAGTGATATAAGATACACCTGCAAACTGAGCTTAAGACAAGCTCTGTGTGGTAATGTCATCGATATTACTACGCTGACAGGCGAAAAAATATATATAAATCTGATGAACACGATTGTGAATCCTACTACGGTAAAGAGGATTAAAGGTCAAGGCCTACCATTCCCAAAGGAACCATCAAGGAAGGGTGATCTTTTGATTTCATTTGACATAAAATTCCCGGAAACATTACCGCAAAACGTTAGAAATATATTGTATGAAAATCTTCCACCACATTGAACGTGCAAAAGGCAAAAAGTTATATGGACAAACGTCATTATAGTGACGGTCCTTTAAATCGTCCCGATCGACGAGACTAAAAAAAGTCGTGTACGCTTTAGTACATAATCTATCGCGCGGTTAGAAAGCTGCGAAAACGTTTGTCGAGGCGAAGCAAACGGTAATTTTGTCTCGTAGCTAGAAAACAAAAAAATTGTGATTTTTACGTTAGTCAGGTGTAAAAATCGATTTTCTTAATTTGATTTTAGGCAGGCTTGTTTTTGTTTTGAATGGTATTAAATCGAATGGAAAGAAATAAACATAGGATACGTTGCTTTTATAGTACAATGGAATGCACTTTGCCTCTACATGCGGGAGAGAAATCCTAAATACTGACTAAGATTGAATATATAATATTAAGTTATGCGATTACACACAGTGAGAGCCTGTTTGCGGTGCAACTCTGTATGAGCGCGGTCTGATTATTTTATTCATTCTGTACATTCAGAGTATGTATTATGTGTACATGTAGGATGAACGTGCGAGACGGATGTATGATAAATGTCGCGCGAGAGTGTATGTATGTTAACGTGGCGCGTACGTATGATGCGTGTAAGTATTATATCGACATTGTAAATGCGTTTAGCACGCCTGATTTCTACGGTCGGCCGTATCTGCAAGAAATATGACAAAATGAACCCACCACATAGTCACTGTGTTCAAACATAACAAGATTCTTTTTTCTTTTAGCTCATTTCATCACACATCTGTTCCAATTCGTCCCTTGTCACTAGCCATCGACAAGGTATAAATATAACTGACACAATAATAATAGAGGGTCTAGAACGAATACGCTTAGTAAATATTCTAAAAAAAACACATACACATCAAGAAAAAGAAAGCAACGTTCACAAATCTTTCCTCTGATATATACAGTGACCGAGCAGAGTTTTTTTGTCATATTATAGTGCAGACGCGTATTGTAAATCAGCTATTATTTGTAATAACAAGCCGATCGTTTTCTTATGTCGTACGTCTTCTTAATTTTAATGGTTGGTTAATTATTTGTACGCTAAAATAATATCGATACATTAAGTTATACGATCTCGGTATTTTTATTCGATCCTTTTGTCTCTCGAGTCGTTCCTACGCTGGATATAACGTCGGGACACTCCTAAAATAGACAGCGAAGTAGGTGACGTCATCGTCCTATCTCCCGAGATACTTTCACACACAAGTGCACACGGCGAAAGAGTAGAATTTGAGTGCAAATATGTGCACGGACATTTACATAAGGTCGCGTACCCTTCCTGCCGGGCTATGTACAAACGTTACACAATTCTTTATCGACCTACGCGTATTTATATTACACGCCCGCGATGTCTAGATATAATAATAACGCGAACAGAACGAACAAAAATAAGTAGTTTTCACAGTAACCCGTCTACATCAGACTTTGAAGATCGAATCCAATCTGAAGATTGAAATTTATTGACGTTCATACAGATATTGGCTAGCGCTAGTGTTTTTATTGGATTCTCCACAAACAAAGAATAAAATCAGACATACGCCACAAAGTTACAATCTAATTTTAATAAGTTCTTCGCTTTATTGATATTTCATTAATCAACATTTTGTTTGACCCGTTATAGGTGACAGATAAAAAAGACGATACGATCACAGGAATATAGAAGCTGAAAAGACGGACGTCTGTCAATAACGTTTCAGTCATTGTAATATGATTTGACATTTGTTTTTCAGTCCCTTCCACTTTCATTGTCTCACAGGTGACTGTCTGCCGCCGTTTATTTCGAGCGATCATAATGGAAGGGACACCAACAGACATAATAAACACCGGTGAAACATTATTAACAGGTGCCATCTATCCAGCTCCTTCCCTGCAAGTACGTGGTATGTTTAAATCATTTGCTCATCTCGTAGTGCGTTGCGGATGCGGTTTCGTCCGGCGGTGGTGGCGGCGTCGTCAACTCGATGTAATCCTTATCGATCCACTCATCCTCGTCCGCTGGAAACCCAATCCCGTGCGACAGGGACGTCAGAAGCGGCAGACCGTCGGGCCCCAGGCTTAAATATTTGACGACCCGATCGTCGACTTTCGTGTCACCGGGACGCGCGTTCTGCGGCCCCATTTCGATGTCCTCGTCCCGGTGATCCTTTGACAGCGTTTTCCCGAAACGAAAGTTCTCCGGCAGGCAATGATGCTGCCGGCAAAAATAATCTTGTCCCGCCTCGTGGTGGCACCAGGTCCCATCTGGAAAGTATGGGTCAAGGCCAAGGTCGTTTAATTCCACGCGCGGCGTGTAATAAGACGCTATGTCTTTTCGCCGACAGAATATAGCGCAGGCCATCCATGGCCTTTCTGGCTCGTGCGGCGCCTGTAATCCGCCACCCTTCCCATCCAATTCTGGCAATCTCTCGCTGAACTCGCCGCACCTAAGCTCCGCGAATTCGACGATACTTTTCCGTTTCTTTTTACAGAGTTTATCATCCCTGCACAGGACAACGTCGTAATGCAAACCCTGGCAACCAGCCTGGGTGTTCCTCGGTGATGGTTTATCGCAGTATCTACGTTTGTATTGCGCACCGGTGGATTTCAGAAGGCAACCGGTCTTACACGGACCAGTTTTCCAATCTGACCAACCTCCGGCTTGAACGAAAGGATGCTCGTTCGATCCCGTAGAGATGTGCAATGCGTTCTTACACTCTCCACCGCGGCATTCTTTACCCGGTGCACAGTTGGTCCCGTCTAACGCCGGCCCGGCAAAGTAATAGCCGCTTCTGTGCGGTGTTTTACATTGCAGGGACTCGCATACTTTGTAGAGCGTCGCGACGCTCGCGTCCTTGTCGCGGAGCAGGAACTCGCATTGTCGTTTCGCGTTCCATTGTCTGCCGGGTAGATCGAAGAATCGTGAGTGATCGAGACTCGGATCATGATGGCTCGATCGATCTTGCAGACAGGTTTTAGTGTACGAAAGTTTCTGCGCTACGTCACGGCTACATTCTGACCAAATCGTCTCGCCTTGGGTGCCTCTGCTAGGAGACATTATGTAGCCGTCCTTCGGACACGTGTTTCCCGTCGAATCGTGATGCATCCCTAGACTTCCGTGAGAAATCGATTAATTCGTATAATGACGCACAGCTCTAAATCTTTCGAAACATAACGAAATTACATTTAAGACTAGAACTACGAGGGTAGTTACAATGGCTGGCTTTTCATAACTATGTTTCTATATGTCAATAATATTTGCTTCTCCAATTATCATCTCAGTGTGATACTTACTTATGCCCGATCTCGTGAGCCGCAATATAAACGGATGTAAATCCCGCGGACGGGTATGGTTTCCCAAACTGATTCGTGACCCCCAATTCAGCGATCACGCAGGAATACTGATCGATACACACCCCGCCAACGGTAGCCAGACCCATGGTAGCGCTGTTCTTCCGTCTAGATTCCATAACGTAAAGATCCAACCCAGAAACATACAGTCCCATGTCCCAATGCCTAGGGTGTTCGTCATCCGGCTGATTTTTTATCATAGCGTAATTACAAAACGAATTCAACAGGTTTCCCCGTTCTCCGTCGTAATGCGGTAGATTCTGTGGCTGTTTCTGCATGATCTCGAGACGAATCAGGGAAATATCGATGGAAACACCCAAGCTGGGATGATGATAAAGCGCCTGTACAGCGTTGATATATGCCAGAAGCATATCGCGAACGTTTTCATCGTTTCCGTCGAGAAAAGGGGAGAATAGATTGTAACCAGGCTCGTCGAAGAACACTGCCAACTCTAACGTTAGAACGTCGTTCGATAGTTCTCGAAGATCTTCCAGGAATTCCAAGTCCGAAGGAACTTGCGAGAATTTATCTCGTTTAGAGTATTTCGTTTGATTAAGGAAAGACACAGAGGGAATGTGCGCTCGTTTAACGATGTGTGGCTCCCCTAGAAGCTCGGATCGCGTTCTAATATAATGATCATCGAAGATCGACGAAACACCCGGGTCCTGGATCGGTGTGATCTCTAGCGTAATGTTCTCCAGAAAGATTAGCCCGTGCTGTTTCGAGGAAACAGAATTCCGGTTTAGAGGAAATTGAAAACTGTAGTAAAAAACTGTAATATTGTTATGTAATGTTTGCGAACACTAACCACACCGCGTTGCTTGCAGAGGCTTACGGCTGCGGAACTGTAGTCGTTTCTGTGGAGGTAGTGGCAAGGTGACGGTGTGTTTAATTCTTCCAATTCTTCTGTGACGCCCTCGGAATTGTGTTTCCATACTTGAAATCCGGGTGAGACCAGTTTATCGTTTCTACGTAACGTTAGTTCGACCGATTGCCCAAAGACTTTAAAGTTTAAAGGTACCTGCCGGTCGTTCAGAAATACACACGTTTTTATCACATTACGATTAATATCAGTTTCCAGTTTGATTTCTGTTAGAGAATATTTAAAATTAATAACATACTTCTATTCTATCCTCTGCTTTCCATAATGGCAACAAAACGATCTCGATGTTCTGCGTGGTACGCGCGTAAACTTCACTTAATAAAATTAGAAAGAGAATTGTTACGATGAGAGTCATATTGCACGTTTGAAATTTCAAGTTCAAGTACTCTTAGACAAACCAGTAGCACGTTCTTTTATATATGTATATATTCTTGAATCATCCGTGTGGGTGCATATGAATTATGAAACCCGTATGTCGTTTATCTTCGCAAAAACGTAAACAATGCAAAGTGCATGCTGGCACCTGTATTCGCCGGTGTCGTTGACACTGACGTTTGAATATGTATGCAGCATGAATTAAATAATAACGTACGATATCCGGCGTTCGTACGTTCGCTAGAAATATCATGTTCTAAACATACACGACGACGGTAGAAGATATCACGCGACTTAAACGCGGAGTTTGGTAAAGCAACATATTCGAAACCGGGCACGCCAATTCCGAATGTAATTTCTATGGGAGGCTTTTTGTTAATTGGAACGGTGAAAAATTTAATACATTTACTTGTACCTCACAAGATAAAAATGTGGTATATTTTAATGCATTGATTACTCGATGTACAAAACAGATATTGTATGAAATATAATCTGTTCAGGTAGAACGTTTGTACTTTGTTGCATTATATCTACAGATACTCTTTACATCTGTTATATAGTTCTATAAAATCGTATCGTGATAATCAATCATATTTCTCAATCACTACTCTCACTCACGCAGTAAATTAATCAGTATCTAACAATACTAATCTTTTTACAACGGAAGTGTATCGTATAAACGATGTAGTAACACATGAAAGCAACGATGCGATGAAGTTTCTATCCGAGATTACGCTAATAAACGTGTATATCATTCTATAGCATTGAAATTCTCCTAAAAATGCATCGGCCGGTGTAATAAAATGATGCTAATGATGTGACAATTGTTTCTGTTTTACCACAATTCGCAGGATCTGTGATCGTGATGATGATAAAATGTAAATGGAAGGTAGGAATGAAAGAGATAATGTGCTTGTTACAAAAACCTTAGTATTAAAATATTCCAATAAAAACAATAAATAATAATGATCAATAATAAAATTAATTAATAGAAGTTTCGGCAGTGTATATAACATACTAAAGTTGGCAGGTGCCTACATTATTATAGCTATTCCTATTAATGTATAGCGGATTATTAAATAATTCAATTAACTAATTACAATCATATACGGCGAGCGATCAATCCTTTTTTTTACACTTGATTCGTACGACGATTGCTCATTCATCTTATGTTTTTTTTTTACAACTGTCCGTATGATATATGACACAATGACTATAAAACCTTTTTATACATAGACGCGCGTATTTCGAGAGGCGTCGCATCTATTTACAATTACGCTCCGAATTCGCCAGCAGAACGCTGAGATGTCTGTAACACTCGCAGAGATCATTCTTTGGATATTCTGCACAATCTTACAAATCTGTGGGTAAATTTGTGCCAAAAAAACAAAACAAAAACGAATCAGATTCAACTGCCAGTGAGTGAAATGACTATTATTTGCTGTCCGTAGTCATAAATTCTCTATGAACAACGGTGAACACTTCGATGTAATATCTTCCGATAACGGCGGAAGATACAGCCGCGTATAAAATTTGCAGCGAAATATTTGCTACGAACACACGTAGGTTTTGGTAGCGTCTCATCCTTTTTTTTATCACTTAACTCCAATAGAAACATCCATAATACATGGCACATTGTTTTTACATAGCACTTGTGTTTCTTTTGTTCTCTGTTGTACATATATATATTCCACGTATATTAATCATGTACCACGATTATAGACGCGCTTTACAAATCGTGAATTTTTTAGTTACGGAGTACGAGTATCCATTTTAATTAAGAAGGCAAACACATTTTCATCGTATGCCGTACATTAAACTGGTAATTGATTATCCATTAAGTTTTACCAAAAATTCAAGTGGCTAATAATATTTAAGTTAAAGTGCTAATATCAGTGAGTAATGCATGATAGCGTTTCGCATGGTATTTTTGTTTGTCGATCGTCGTTAATACGCGTGTATACGACTAAATAGTAAATGGAGTTTTACAATTGAACTATAGCTTCAATTTCACAGTACATTTAGCCTCATATAATCATCTTCGCAATATATATAAATAAATTTTATCAATCGAACGTGAAAACGAATCGTTAAAGAATCCATTTCGAACTCAAACACCAAAAACATTTAATTTCAGCGTAAAATTAAATAAAAAAAAGATTTACTCTGACACAGTTTGCGCTATTTCTTTCAATTACGCGCAATGTACTGTAACCTTGTATACAATTAAAAATTACTTTAACTACATTACAAAGAGGGATGGGGGAGAGATGATAATAACAATCCTATCATGAAAGAGAAAAGAATATCCGCAACCAAGAAGAAACGCAGTAGATATTCTCAATTCTGCGAGTCTAACAATTGTAAGAGAAATATATCGTTAGAAGCATCGAACATAGTCGAAAAAAGATATTAACGCTGCATCGTCCTGTATCCTGTTTTTACATATCAAGAGCTGATTAAGATTGTTCGTCATTCGATGGCCACTGTCCCGAATGATTCCAATCCCAATCCTTGCCCTTGGGACGAAACTTACTGGTACTTCCGGAATTGTTCCAGTCCCTATGAAAGAACTTCTTTTTAAAATGATGACGCTCAGGATCCGGTTGTCGTTGATACTTCAACGGCACTGTAGAGGTTCCACTTGTGCCGCCCGTAGGATTCGGAGGACGTGGACTGGTCGGTGACGGTGTTCTGGGAGGTCCCAAAGCTTCGTCCGGAGAAGGAACCACTGGCGGTGGTCCTGTTACTGTACTATCGGATCCCAGACCGCTGTCAGGACTCGTGTTCACGCCTTCCGTGGATCGCCTTCGTTTGTCCAACTCTGTAGAAGCGAATGCGACCAGCCGATCAAAGCCAGAACTGATGCGATCCTGCCAATCGGCCTCCCCGTCTGCAAAATGAGCATTTATTTAACCATTTCTTTTTCTATATTTCACTATTTATCTTGGGCTGATTTTAGACCGAGAGCATCAAATCAAGTCGTGTTTAAATCACAGGACGATCTTAACAGTTTGCACATATGCTGAAGTTTATTGGCGAAAGGTACAATGTATATTGTAACTCGATTCGACGTGATATTCTTGATAGGAAACCAGCCTGAGTTTAGAACGGTCTCTCAAAACGTGTTGAGATACGGGCAAACAACTTAGTACATTTCTAATAAGAAACTCTTGTACCGAAGTGTTTTCCCCACCGTTATTTTTAATACTATACAATTTAGGGAGCGCATTCCAGCTAAATCCAACGTTTCGTCATTCCTTGAATATCAGTTTCACGTTACACGATGTAAATTTACTCGTATTACGCTCCTTAAATTTACACTTTGTTAACCCTCTGTAATCCAATGTTTTTGCTTTACACATCGATCGTGGTATGCAAGTAACGATGTAAATATCGCTTTATAAATGTTTTATTCAAAAAACAAGTGATCGCACTGAACTGGCAAGTAAGACACTTGAAAGTTATACGACGTTACAGAGGATTATGTTCATGTCAACGCTTTTGATGTTAAAATTAGAATCGAATCGTGATCTCACAGACCGTATCATGTCGGCAGAGGGTTAACTGCTATATCGTTTTGGAAAACGTTATATATATAAAATTTTCATAAAAATAAGCCAATAACCCTTTTCGATTACAGTCAGTTGTAGTCTATCGCGAAGGTACTGAGAATCGGTAAGTCCTAGATCCTCCGTTTCTGTCTAGCAAACGTATGTACCTGTTCGATGCAGATGTGGTATGCAGAATAAAGTAATGTTGTGCAAGATACGTATCGTTAACATGAGACAAAGAAGTCGATAGAACGAACATAATATCTACTTTATAGTGGAGAGCACAGAATAGGATCTTCGTACTGTGCATCCTAATGCAAAAAATCAATGTATGAGTGATATTAAAGATTATCCAACAAAATCGATGACATTCGAAATAAAATTGTAAGGGCTGAGTGAGCATAAAAACTAAAGGTGGTTTAGAAATGTCAATGGTGGAATTAGTAAATGCGATTTGCGTATAAATTACGCGAAACAAAATATCAGTTCCGGGCATACTTCCATTAGACGTAATTGTGAGCACATCGTGTATGTATATTACCTTATATATAGAAATATTATATGGTGCCTTGCAATATTCATTCGGTTTCTTTGATTGTGTAGCGTCAACAAGTGGTCAATCAAGAACACTACATTAATCGCATTTAATCTAATAGTTCATGCAAAAAAAAAACAAGCGTGCACCAGAATTACAGCAACCCATTAAGTAAGATGTAAAGTTTCTATATAAATCGAGCATGCTCCGCTTAATTCTAGTAGGTACTTAAATGCGTAATGATGCTGTAAGTGTTGCACGGTTCGTAGTATATTGACTAATAAGTGAATAATTTTGCTTTTCTTTTTTGAGTCTGGCTTATTTTCATGGAAATACACTGTGACTATCATTCGTATAAGTTCCGTTACAAATGTATCTATATTAATCATAATCGTATCTATGGTGAAAAAGTAAGAAAATTACTGAAATTATATGTCGAATGGCTGTAATAGTAGAAAAAAAATTTTTGAACAACCCCTGTGGGACAACTCACCAGCAACCACGAACCAACCCACAGGCAGCCGTACTTTTTCATTTCTCCCTCTGATCTGTGTCTCAATCTCTAATAAAACAAGCTTCAAGGGTTGTGAGTGAGACTGAGTATGTGACAGACAGAGCTAACCAACAAACAGCTACAGTGCATCTAACAAATACAGCAAACAACAACAAAAATAAATATAAATAAAGATCGGGTACCAGCTCCGTAAAAGATAAGGTAAACCATAGACATTGATCTTAAACCATTAGTGCATACAAAATAATGAAAGATGCATAGCAGAAACTAATACAAAAGTGTCTAAAAAGATAAAGCAGAGTGTTTAGTAAAAGTTTTGTATAGTAAAGATATAAGAGTATCTTAACGGTAAAATAAATAATATCTGTAGTGTGTAATAGCAACGAAATACTAACTAATACTAAAGATATCTAACTAAAATAGAAACATCGTATTAACAGAAATAAACTGGAAATTAATTTTACAGGCCTATCATCAGGTTGGTATCAGAGGTATCAGTTAGAATCTTCATTAAATAAAAAAGGGGGTTGCATTGTAGGGAATAAATCGGATTTCATCTGAAATTGTATCATTAATATAAATAATATATTTATTTAGATCAATTCATCTCTAAAACCTTAACATATTTCAACAGTACTCTTTCATTCAGCCAGTGTAGGGAAGCGTATTTCGAAAACTTTTCTATATACACTCCAAAAAAGCACTTCTTGAACTAGTGCTCGGATAGAACGCGGTGTCACGTGGGGCTCTGTTTAACATTTCACTTACCGTCGTCGCCAATACCGTTTCGTTGTCTCTGCGTCGTCATTTGTGGCTCGTCGACAAGGGGTGTTGAAGTATTGGAGTGCGGTTCTACGAGAGGGCTTAAAGGTGCCCCGCTTGTGCTCACCGATGAAACAACTGACTCCGTTTTGACCGTCATCGATGGCTGCGACTGACAAATCGTCACGCTGCCGTTCGTCGTGCTGCCGCTGCTAGTCGCGTATCGGGGATACGGCTGAAATCTGCCGCGAGAAGTATGCATGATAAAATGAATACTCTCTTAATTTAATGAAAATCACATCAGGTCGCTTAGAAAATTATTCAATCGGATAACAATACCTTCTACTGGTAGGCAGCATTGGCTCCGTTTTTGTACTGCTGTGATTGTTCAATATGCGAGCGTGTAAAGATGCTGCTAGTCCTTCCACCGGCAAGAGTTCCCCGTTTGACGTGGTTTGTGACGTATGCATAGGTGGTCCAGGATGGGATTGTGTAAGAGACTGAGACGGATTGTCGGAAAAGTAAGATTCGTGATAAGGTTTGATATCTGCGCGAGGTAATTGAACTGGTGTGTATCTGGGGAAAAGAAGTTGCAAAATGTAGTAAGAGATTAAGGAGTACGATCGAAGTATGCAAAAACACAAGGTAATACCTCTGCGGTTGTGTTACTGGAGTAAATAATACCGATGATCTTGAAGTTGTGGTTGGAGTTGATGTTGATACCGCCGAAGAAGTAGGTGCGTAACTGGCTACGTGTGCAAGGGTTGATAAACCAGCATCTCCTTCCGCACTAGCAGGTCTACTAATAGGAGAGTATACGGTTTCCGGTCTGATCATTGCGCTCATATCAACGGCTGCGTTAATAATTGTTTGATTGGATATCTCTAGTGTCCTTTCTATTTCTCCGCTGACCAGGTCACCGATCGTTCTAGTACCGAGCAACCCGTTTCCTCCTGTTACAATACGATTGTCATGACTCGATTGCCTGGAGTCAATTGTTGGCCTATCTGATGGTGTTAAGTGAGATGAAAGGCGTTCTTGGGAGAGATGACGACGAAGTGCTAACTTTGCAGGTGAAACCTACAATATAAATAGAAATGATGCCGATTTTGTAAGTAATCACCAGAATAGAGAAAAGAGAGAAAATGATATCTAAAGGAGTATGAAAACCGTGATGTTGTATACATTATTAATGATATTTTATTAAACATATCTGGACACTCGATAATCACCTGCGTGTAATCTGGAGTCGAAACATTTTGCGGTAAAGCGATGCGTTTTCTATCCGGTTCAGTCTGATTTTGTAATTGCACCTGAAGCTGCATCTGCTGTTGCTTACTTCTATTCTGTTGATCTTCGTTCAAGACACTTGTGATTATACTCTTTAATCTATCTTCGAAATTCGCGACCCTGGGGGGTTCCTGAGTTCTATTTGTTACTTCTTTATTATTTGTCTGCAATTGTGATGATGAAATCGATGACGAAGTGGTAGAAAAACTAAGCGATGCCTGTGGCAGTCTGGTTCTGGAATTGTTATTCGCGTTCGTACTCTGCCTATTTAAAATTCGACCGGCCTCTATCTGCCTGCCCGTTTCCAGAATCTTTTGCGCCAATATTTCTGGATTATTCTCTTGTATTTTCCCAATATCAGGAACGTCGGGCCACTCCTGAGATCGAGAGCGTCCCTCCCTGTTCTTCCGCGACGATCCGCTTTTCCCATTCTGTTGCTGATGATGATGTGGATTCTGCGAGTGCTTATTGCCCATTGCTTCCCGCTGTTGTTGAGCAATTGCAGCTACTTGCTTCTCACTGCTAGCTCTTTCTAACACGTTTAACTCGTGCTCCAACTTGGACACCTGTTAATTTACCGGAATTAATATCATACATCATAAACAGATCGCGTAATATTGTTTAGCGTAAATAATAACCTGGGAATGCAATCTTTTGCGCTGAGATAAAGTTGCAGAAATTTCCTTCAGTATGTAATCCTGAGTGAGTGGTTGTGGCGGATTTGATAAACCATTTGCGTTTGCAAGATTACTATATTTCTCTTGTAGTTCCTGGTGTCTAAGCGCGGTTAATCTTGTCTGTTCATTCTCCATAGATGAAACTTGGGCTTGTAATTTACTGGCTTTAGCTTGCAATTGTTTATGCCTAAGGACTATTTCCTTCGCTTTTGCGAGTAAATCGCCAGGTGATGTAGCATTTATACCTAACTCAGTCATTCTTGCTTTCAAAAGAGCTACACTATCGTCGATTAACACTTTTATCTGTTTCTCTAATTGCGCTGCTCTCGATTGTAATTTCGAATTTCTTTCTCTCTCTTTAGCGATATCTGTATTGACTGATACTCTGTACGTAGGAGTTCTCATTGATTCTAACATGAGCATGAATTGGTCCCTAGAAGAGCAAAGTCGTCGTAGAGAAAAGTTTACTCAGGAAAACCTATCTAATCAAATTGTCAACAGCAAAACATACCTGTACAAGTCCAGAAGTATCTGTAAAGCATACGGGGTAGCGGACGGAGCGGGTGGTATACTAAGTTCTTCGTGCACAGAGGTGGAATGTGACTGCATAGACAGTGACAGGGAAGATAACTGTTGATCCACGCAACCAGGCGCAGGCGGTGGTTTTTTCCCAAGTGCTTGCGGAGAAGTACTCAGCAATGTTTGACTATGCAGGAGATCCAATCCAGAGATATTGATAGCCTTCTTCGGTTTGGACTTCTTCACGCCTCTTCCTCTCTGTCTACCTCTTGCCGGAGGTCTTGCGATACCATTAGTCTTTCTATTTAACTTCCTCCGAATTTTATTTGGCTGACGGCGACTCTTGATGTTATTCTCATCCATATCGGAATCGCTATTTGTTCCTTGTTGTTCTGAATGATTTGGACTATCTAACTGTCTCGAAAGATCGCGTTTTGCTCTGTCGCCTCTTTCACCTCTATTAGAAACCTTATTACTACTGCTGGCAGTGTTGTTTATCACAGAATCAGAGTTTTCATCGCCACCTTGTTTGTTATTCTTCAAACGGTGAAAATATCGTTCCAACTTAGTTCGATCGATTACGTGTAAATAATAAGACACTGGTTTACCAGTCCATGAGACAGAACCCTTTAGTGGTGACATTTCGGAGACATGCATTATTGTACCGATATCTGTGAACAATTGTATTATATTAAGTATAAGGATCACTGTATCTATTACTTAATTTCAAAGAAATAATACATTACCACTAAGATTTCTGTCCGTAATACGAAAATTAAGCGGACAAAACGATTTCGACGATACTATACGTGCACCGTCTCTTAAATCCGCAAATCGTTCTTTCAATTGATGATCAACCGTTGGACCGAAAGCAAAATTATTAACAAACACTATTGTAGATCCAGTAATGCTTTCGCGATGCTCATCAGCTAAAAAATCGCCCTTTACCAAACGATATTCTCCACACCTTTTCCCGTACCAATTTAACCATTTACGAAAATTTATTTCCATACTCTGGAAGTTCAAAGAAGATATAACTTTAGCATCTAGTTGACATAGATTTATTCTTAACAGTCTCTTTGTAAAAAGAAGTGTAATATACCTGAGCATATCGTGAAGGTACATCAGCTCTTTCAACTCCAAGACAAATTTTGCACAGAGTTGCTGCTGCCATTTGCAGTACTACTTGGCCAACTCCAGATCCCAAATCAACAAACACATCATCCTCTGTTACATCGATTTGATCAATCATTTGACACACGAGCTCATAACTTGTTTCTCCATACACTTCTGGTGAAAAGGGTTCATATTGATTTAACTTGTCTGGTTCAACTACTGCTTGATTGTATGTCTGCTGCAGTATATGCCGCAGCAAGCCACGGCTGGGGCGTTTATTTAGCCTCTGAGATGGCAAACTTGTACCTTTTTCCTATTCAAAATAAATTTCGACATAGCAAAGAAGTAAAAGAAATGTGCAAATTTGAAAGATTCATAATTTTCAGAAACTCACCAACTGTACTAAGCTATCAATTGCCCTATTGAATCTGTCACATAAATTCTTCATACTTTCGTAATCCCGCGTGTCATAATTGCACAAGATGTTATTTTCTAATGGTAATTTTAAATCAGGCAAATCTTCGCAAACCCATCGCATTGTTTCCACAACATCCAGCGCACCATCGTGGCGGTCCTATAATAAAAAATATTCATACATTGAGAATTAGACAAAGTTTGTTTCCCCTACTATAGCAGTTGTAAAATGTCACAGATGCGGTGGTATATAAATTCAACTTTTCTACGGAATATAGCTAAGCAAAGCTTAACTTAAATGGCCTTAGGGTCCTTCAGCATATTCAAAGGAATAGTTAAAATTGCAGTTGTACTTAAATATTATTGTGCTCACTGGGAAAGAAGCTATAAATGAAGGGAATCTTCGGGTTGCAATAAAAGTTTATAACGTGCAATAAAGCATCTCTTATTTCCTGTCATTTCTTAGTCATAAATTACCTGCAGTAAACTCAACATTGTATAGTACTTTCACAGTATATTTATTTCAAACAAATCCGGATGTATATTACAGTATGTATTAAGTAAATATATTTTTCCACATGTGAATGATTAGACATACAACATATGCATTAACAATACACCTTCAATTTTATGACATGTTAGTCATGCCATATCTTATATTTTCCTCAAAATAATAAGCAAAACATAATGCACAGTGCATTTATTAATTCGTTTCTTAAAATAATAAAAATAATAGTAATAATATGACGTCGTTTGATGGCGACATATCACATTTCCGAATAATATAATATGCAATTTTCGTTAATCAAATATGAAACAAGTTTCGAAAAACCGATTACAAAATATTGCTTTTAAAAACATCGTATTTATATTTCCGTTCTTCTCCCACTCCTCGTTTCACAAAGTATACAACGTCCAATTAACTCGCGTACCTCTAATTAGTAATCAACGACTTATCGTTTCTTGAGTAACCGCTACAGCACTTAGCAACAATGAAAAAAATCGTAAATAATCTATAGAATTATCTCTGTGTATCGGACTAAAGCACACACGGTGCGTGATAGAGCGCGAACAACCGTGGCAGAAAAAAAGTGGTGGTCGCGCGATGTAGATGTACGATCAGCTGTGAGAACGGGGTAAACGACAGGTCGTAAGACACGGCGTAACATCCAGTTCGCAAGGGATTATCAATAAATACTCACGGATCCGGATCCGGAGGTGAGGGGCCATTGATAGACGATCGGTTCTGCTCCGGCTGGCGAGTGCAGGCGCAGCTCCATTTTAGCAGAGCCGTCGTCCTCGTCCCCGTCGTCGTCCACCTCTTTGGTCTCTCCTCCGTAAGCGTTTCCTGCGCGAGAGAGCTGGCTGAAGAGCTCAGGGTCGCGTCGCGTGACGTAACCGCACCGCGGCTATATGTAGTTGGATATCGAAACCGTTCGGTGGAGGATCAGTTCTGGTCCTCCCCGCACTAGGACACTACCACCACGTAGACGACGCTCGCGGACCCCCCCCTCGCCGCGGCCACTTCCCCGGACATGAAAAGAGACGATGGGCGAACTGCTCGTTCTTCAGCGATTGTCGGCCCGCGAAGACGAGCATACACCGCGATGGCGAGGCATCCAACACGATGGGCACCGCTGTGGACACGGGAATCACCAGGGAAGCCGCCAAGAGTATCAGCGAACACGAGGCGCGCGACGAGAAAAACACCACTCTGACAGACTATTGTGTGCTGCACGGCAGACCGCGGTGTTGGGGGGGGATGACGACATCAAAACATGGCGTCATGCCTCTTCCTTCTACCGTGTATGCCGTGTCTCTCGTGCGGCAGCACATCCGGGTGTTCCGCGCCAAGTTTCTCTATTGCGCATGCGTCAGGGGAACCGTTGAACTTTCGACAGCGGCGGATGCAACTTTCGTCTGCCGACCTAAGATTATTCTAGAGTTCTTTTTAAATGCTCACCACATTCCTTTCATGTTTTGTACGATTCTTTTTTTCTATCGAACTTATTATAAGATCATACGCGCGAGAGGAATGACTGCGAATGACTTCCATGTATGCGTTGTTATGGAATTAAAGAAAAAATTAGGTTTTATTTATGATCGTGAAGGATTGAAGCTATACTAAAAATAGTAAACGTGCAAACATAACAATAGATCAGATGAAACGTAAAATTATTGAGAGTAGAATAATATAGTTCGTGCACGGTGCACTAACGTCAACAAAAGTTCTAATTTCGACATTTTAAAAAATAAAATCATCTCTATGGCAGTCTATGGGCTGACCTGTTGGAAGGGCATGGTATTTGTCACGTAGGCCGTCAATTGCGGGCCTCAGCGCCTCTACAGATGACGTAAAGAACTTTTCAAATACTACTTGAAATTGTCCTGCTATGGGTATTGTAAGAAAAACTAGAAGTCTACGCACGATCAGTGGAATCCTTGAAAAAACATGCGATTAAAGTAGAAACGTCTATCTGACGTAAATATTAATGGGGAGAATTTGCAATGCCTGTAAAGTTTTGGCGAATTCTTAAAATATCGGCTGATGTTTTGATACACCATACGGGATTCATGCGAACTACGAATTACAGTTACCACTGAATGACGTGTTGCGCATATTTCCTGATTGTAAATTGTAAATATATTGAAAGTAGGTTAACTAGGTGATATAACAAACGTAGCCATGACGGATGAACTCAAATTAGATCACCGTGCAAAAAAAAGGATCAAGGAAGTTAAAAGGAAGGCTAGACCAGGTAAACATGTCATAACCTAATCTATAACCTATACGATTGACGTGATATGGGCGTTAAGTATTTGTAAAAAAACAATCGTAACTCTTCTTTACGACTTATTTTCTATTACTATTATGACTAGAAGTATTTGACACATCGTTTGTCCTCTTGTGACGGTCGTGGTTATAAACTGAAATTGGAAATGTGATACAAGACTGAACTGTTCTTTGCCGACCTTGGATGATGTAACTCCCAAAATTTACTGAAAGTATTACGATAATTGTAACGTTACTGTATTATGTTACTCATATAGTTTATTGTCTGATTTCATATAGAAGGATAGAAGCATTACTCGTCTTTGCATATCATTGATTGCAAATTTCAATTATTTGTGTGTTTACAGTTAAACTCTTATTATTTCCTTGATACATTTTGTTATCTTGATTTCTGCACATTTGAAATATCATGTTTAATCCTCTCTGCTAATATACAAATTATTCAGTGACCATTTTTTAGAACTAGGTGACAAAGCTGCATGGATTCTACATGGCTACCATAAAAATTTTGAGTCCTTTTGGAACTTCACGGACAATGTGGATCGTATTGAAGAGTCCAAAGTGTCTTCAGAAGAGTTTATAGAAAAGTATGAAAAACCCTACAAGCCTGTGATAATACAAGGTGTTCAAAATGGCTGGAAAGCCCAATACAAGTGGACTATAGAGGTTCATAGTTCTTAAAGCTTCCTATTATGTACATATATCTTAGGTTCTATGACTGATACAGATTGTTCATTAAACTGCAGAGGTTAGTAAAAAAATACAGGAATCAGAAATTTAAATGTGGAGAGGATAACGAAGGATATAGCGTAAAAATGAAGATGAAATACTATGTACGTTATATGCTGAACAATGATGACGACTCGCCTTTGTACATCTTTGATAGTTCCTTTGGTGAACACCCTAGACGAAAAAAATTGTTAGAAGACTATGTTATTCCTATATATTTTCGTGATGACCTCTTCCAACACGCTGGAGAACACAGAAGACCACCATACCGCTGGTTCGTTATGGGACCTGCAAGATCCGGTAACTATATGCCTTGCACACACATACAAGTTTCAATCAAATACAAAAATATAATGTTTACTGAATAAAATTAATGCAGGTACAGGTATACACATAGATCCATTGGGGACTAGTGCATGGAACGCATTAATTTCTGGTCATAAACGTTGGTGCCTTTTTCCCACGCACACACCGCGCGATCTTTTAAAGGTAACGGCGGCCGAGGGTGGTAAACAAAGGGACGAAGCCATTACGTGGTTTTCTGTAATCTATCCTCGCACAAAACTTCCTACCTGGCCGCAAGATTGTTTGCCGATTGAGATTTTACAAAATCCCGGTGAGACTGTGTTTGTTCCTGGCGGGTGGTGGCACGTTGTTTTAAATCTTGACGAAACTATAGCGGTCACACAAAACTTTTGCTCCCGTACCAATTTTCCAGTAGTGTGGCATAAAACGGTAAGGAATACGAAATTACATTCTAGTTATTACTTTGAAACTTAACAATAAAATATATAATTCCTAATAGGTACGCGGGCGACCAAAATTATCGCGCAAGTGGCTAAAAGTACTCAGGGAAAAAGAACAAGAACTGGCTGCACTTGCTGAAACTATAGACGTAAAAGAAGACACAGGTGTTGCCAGTGACTCTTCTAGTGGTTCTTCAAGTAGTTCGTCAAGTAGTAGTAGTAGTAGTCAATCAGAGGACAGCGCGGATGACAGTGGTCAAGAGTCGTTGACCGCACACAAAAAGAAGAAAAGGTAGATACATGTTTTTTATTCTGCTTAAGTATCGTAAACATCTCGCTTTGTAAGTAAAATTAATTCATAGAGGGGAAACTGTATGCAATATTATCATTTGACTAATATATTTATTTCTTATAATTACGAACATAATTAGGTATAATACTGTCTTTAAATTTTTAGACGAAAACTGAATAACAGCCAACCCTGACAATATAAAATATTTGGGACCTACAGAGACCTCAGACTGTACAGTATTAACCAACAATTATTGTTTGTACTAAGAGTAAATATTATAATTATTACCATCTTCATGTTCATAATAAAATAAATGCTAGGTAATACCAAATTTATCCTTATTAAGTAAATCTTTCTTTAATCCTAAGCTTAGGCGCCATACGATAATGCACTTAATTGTTGCTCAAGTAATAGTTTTATTTTGGACTGCAACATTTCTATGCAACATAGAAAATGCTTTGTTTGTTTTTAAAATGTATTATCTTATATATTCTAATACGCGTCACATTCTAGTATGCGTTAAAGGTAAAACGTGCGAGACTATGTTAGAAAAACACTAAAGAACACAAAACACAATGACGTTCGTTTAGAAACATAAAAATATTGAAAAAAATTAGTTACAGTATCGGCAAGCAATAAGTCAGGTGCATTATCATTTTAATTGAACTACTAATATGAATTTGTTCGTTTTGTTATAAATTATTACAAGTTAACGAATAAATTAAAAATTAATAGGTACGAAATAAATACACACTTCTGTCACGATGCATATATTAACTTTTCAACGAGTTGCTTCTCTGGAAAGTTCTTGCATCTCTCTTATAGCAGGTCCACAATCTCACCGTTCCATCACTTCGCGTCGACATGGTGACCATGCAAAGCACCAAATTGGAGAGTGTAAACAACATAGAAGCAAAGTAATAAAAAAATTAAATTAAACTTTCGCAGTCGATAGACCTATGGGGTCTATGGTTAGAGATTAAAAAAGAGTTTAGTCTCTACAATAGCTTCATTCGACCGAACATCAAAGTCCTTACATACAAAAACATTCATGTAACTGCAATCACGCTATCAACGACAGGTTGTTGCTATAAAATTGCACAAAGACATTTAAAAAAGCAGTATTTCATACGCACGCAGCTTCGATAGAACTGAAAGTGTGTTGGTCAATACAGGGTCAGAAGTTATAAAATTTGTATTCGCAACAAGTTTAAGAGAATTTATGTATCATCTCAATGAGGTATATTTCTACCGACTTAGCGTACTATAATCGTACTTAGAAGTGACAACGGAAAGGGTAAATACTGAATGGGTCAGCCATATGCTGCAAAAAAAGGTAAACATAAAGAAATTGTATTCGATTAACCCAAACATAACAGAAGATTAAATCACATGTCCATTTTGGTTTGCATTTGAATATCGTTAGTATAAAAACGACACGTACTTGTCGAACGACATTAAAAGCGCAAATAATGATACAAATATATATATAGTAAATTTATGGCTTGTACTGTTGTAGTATATTTCTAGGTTTCATTTATTATCAGAAGCGTAATGCGCAGTAAATAGAGAAAATAATTAACTAAAAAATTGATAAAGTTTAGAGGACAAAAGACATTTACAATTATTCCCACTGATAAAAACAATAAACTTTTAGTACTGGAATGAGCAAATACACTTCCCAATAATGGCGAAGTGTGTTCTGTAAAAACAAGGCATGCGCATTACCACATCAATATCAGATAAATGCCAAACGATAGTATGCAGCAGAACAGAAAAATAAGTTAAAGGGAAACTGTGGAGATGGACATGGATAATGAGGAATCAGGGATACGCCATAGCTTCACCTCTCCAGAGCTGCAATCAACATTCAAGATGTTATTCCATTCAGGATATGATTTTGAAATACTGTGAACCCAAGCACATAATCCCGCTTTTTTATGTTTCTCGAATATCATGAATTCCTATCCTCTCGCTATGCTTTGGGTCCGTCTATTAAGTATAAGATAAGTTAAGGAAGTATACTCACTTGCTTGCGGTAAACACGTGTTGTTGATTAGTAGTTACCGCATTGATAGCGGAGGAACTGTGTGCCCGAACTTCTCCGATCGGCGTACACTCGCCTTGATCCCTTGGTACGGACCAGGCCTTCAGAACGCCTCCTCGACATCCAGATACCATCACTGTTCCACCGTTGATCATGCAGAGACCTTGAATCCAATCTTTATGCGCGTTGTTTAACGACTGCACCAACTCCATTCTACTTATGTCCCATCGTTTAATGCACATGTCTCTTGAACCTGTCGGATAAATAATTCTCGCTGTGACTGTCTCATAAAGATGTGAATGTTTTCTCAAGCTATGAAATTTACCGGAGAATAGTGTCGAATCACCGGTAGTTAAACATTGAACTCCATCGTAGTGTGGCGGTGCTAGGCTCACAGACGCGTTTGGTCCCACGAGCGATATCAGATGATCCTTGCTGCCAGTTATCACTCTGCCATCGTCCGCGACAGCCAAACACATCACGGCTGCTGTATGCGGCGTATTCAATTTACCGGAACATGTCAGCTTCCGAAGATCCCAACCCCTGACTTTATCGCTTGACGCGGTGAACAGTTCCCACTCGTCCGGACTGATTGCCAGATCGTTAATAGTCGTTTCACCCATAGATGTGAGAGGCATTCTGGATGGACTTGTGAGTGCGATGGGTCCGCTTTGGACCTGACCGGAGGAGAACAATGTCTTCACACAGTTGTTACCCGCTCTCAAGTCCCAGACTTTAACGTAAGCGGCTGATGCACTGAATAGTAAATTGTGCTCAGGCGAGTATTTCACTGCTACAACGTTGTTCGGGTGTCCGGTTAATGTGAGATTTTCTATACCAGTTCCTAGATCCCACACCTTCACGGTTCGGTCTTAACAAAATAAGAAAATGTATTGATGTAAATTACTTTATAATCAACTACAACCAAATATCTTTCTCAACGTTCTGTTAGGTAATTTACCTTTGGAACCACTGAAAAGTAAGTCCGCGGTAGCACATATTGTTAGAACCGCTTTACTATGTCCCTCTGCCACGTGTGTACATTGCAGAACGGCCCGTGGTTGCGTCTGAAAAATACAATAGCTTTATAAGTAACCGTGGAAAGTTTTTCGTCTCTATCACGTTTACCTTGCCTTGATATTGCGAGATTATTCCCTTCATTGGTTGCGGATCCGTTGGCGCGGGTTGCCGGCTCGCTGTCAATCTCGAGAAAACATTTTCCTCACGGCTATTGAATCGTCGGTAAGTCGTCGGTGATCCTGGCGGCGAGGCAACATCCGTATGTGCTACCTGTTCCCTGGTTGAGGTGTTTTGTTATGTTAGCGTGTTAGTCAGCCGAGCTTTCAGTCAATTTTAATCCAGGCTAATAGTCATGCTGACTTGAAGTACTTTATATTATGATGCATGCAAAGTGCATTGTAGAATATCAACTCCGTAAGTCGATTTTAAATAGAATTAGTAACTATAATGTTTAGTAGGTAGTTAAACGATTGTGCGATCATTAAATTTATATGATCGTAAGTAAATGTCTTTGATATCAAACATCATTACAATTTGCATGATTTATCAGTAAGATTTTTAGTAATTGACAGACCAGTTTTTGTAGAGTAATCAAAAGATAAAAATATGATATAAGAGGAGGTCTTTCGACAAGTATACTTATAGTACAGTGCACGTGAGATTTTGTGCGTTTATTTATTAACTGACAAGTATACAAAATAACGTCTTACATATATACAAATCCGCGATTTTCACGGGAAGCGAAATACTTCGTACAAATAGAAACTTTTATGTGACATTTATACATATTTATACTGCAAAAAGTTGTATATATTACATATAAAACAAATTATACTATATTAGAACAAAATAAGCCACCTGTAGTTAAAAAATTGTAACGAAACTGTTATTCCAATATGTTCTGAACGCGATACATTATACGGCAGAAATAAATTCGTTATCTTAATTTAACAATACATACGTTAGTGACCTTATCGAGTAATTTGTTAACTTAAACAAAACCCAATGTATGACTGTAACGTATCGTACGCGAATCAAATGGTATAGAAATTTCCAACTTTATACAAAAATAATGAAATGCATTAGTATCCCTTAAAATCTATACATTCTCATATGAAATACTACCGATATTCTTTGTGCGAGCCGAGTGAACTATAAACTAAAAATTACATAATGGAAGGATTCGATTCGTTGGTTTAATTTCCCATGTATTTTCTATCGAGACACATGAATACTTTTCCGAAGGCACAGGCATAATGCACTTGAGTTCGAATTCGTGAGAAGTCGTATTGTTCAGAAGAGTAATTTAACCAACAGTGCATGGAATAGGGCGTCAAGGCAGAGATATGCAAAGAATACAAGAACAAAGATGTGCTTCAGGATTGTCACTCACATGGACCCTTCGAACGGGTGTAGCGGACGTCGCAGCGGTCTCGGGGACGTGCTATCGCGACGGCTTAACGTCGGGGATCCTCCGGTCACGCCACTATGCTGGCTTCTTGTTAACACTAACCCTCTGCCAAGTGCATCAGGAAACAACATATATGCATAGTGTTCCAGACTAGCCTCTAATTTCGTGTGGATCGTGAATAGTGTCTCTTGTACAGAAAAATATGTGGTGGACACTACAACCAAAATTTGTGTACTTACTTCAAGCTACCTGGTGCACTGGGTACCCTCATCAATGGGTGATTATGATTCTGGTTTTGATCTTCTGTTTTTAGATTGTCTGGACTGGCGTGAATCCCGTAGAGAAGTTCCTGAGTTTGCGTTGTCCTCCGTCTTACTTTATTGTTACGTTGTTTGTCTTCGCCGATTATAACTTGGCTGTAACTTTCACTAGTATTTTAAGTGATATTTAAAAACTACTGTGGTCTATGTATTTACCTTGAATTTAGAAACAACGATATACAACTTACTTATCCGGCGATGAACTTCGTGAACTCGGTGGACTATAAGTAGATGTGTTGTGGTGATTATTTGTAAGCGATAGAAGATCTCTGTCGCGTAATACGTGCTCTAGCAACTGATGTTGTACGTCACTTTCTTGCGCGACTTGATTTAATCGAGACTCCATGTCCCGAACCTCGAGCTGTTTTTGAGCGGCCACGCAACTTTGTTCCACCGTAAACGCCAGCATTCTCTGAAGTAAGTATTGAGCTTCGTCTACCGATCGAATTGTGGCAATCAGAGCCTCAACACCAGGTTCACTTTCCGCTTCGCCGTCACCCATTTCAACCATGTCTCGTTGACACTCCGCAATACTGTCCTGTAAAACAAAAACTTAAAACCTGGAAGTATAATGGATTGAACAGTTGAATGAGAAATATCTTACTTGTAAATAGCTGATTTTACTTTTCACGTTATCAATCTCTTCATCGATATCCGTAGTGTCCCCTTTTGAATTCGCAATCACTGTTCGATGTTTCTGAAGTTTCTCCAGTTCTCTACCTAATTCTTCCCGTTCCTGAAGCAATCTTTCCATTTCTCGCTCTGTTTCCGCAGCTGCTTGTTTTGCTAGTGCCTGCTTTGCGATAGTTCTTTCGAATGTTTGCCACCTTTGTTTCAATGCTTTTGGATTGACTGGTTTTGCCGGCGTTCGACCAGCTGCCTTTTGACTGAGTCCTCTGTCTCTTTTTCGTAGTGCAGTCACTTCTTCTTGTTTACGCCTAAGGACGACTTCTTTCATTCTTTTATCAGCCTCCAGTGTTCTGATCATATTCGCATTTTTTCGACTTTCCTTTCGCAATTGTGCTATCTCTCTGTTACGTCTTAACTCGTTCTCTTTGTGTCTCTGAGCTTCCTCCCGCATTTTGTTCAAAAGCTTCACTTTCGCTCTTTTCATCTCTGCTAATTCATTCCTCAGCCCTCTTAACCTGTTTTCATTCTGCGATTGATTTTTAAGTAACCGTGCATGTTCTTTCTTCGCAGACTGTAAAAGACGCATTTCTTTCTGCATGGCAGTTAATTTCTTTTCGTATTCATCTCGCAATTTCTTTACTTTCTCAGTTGGCGGTGCGGGCTGCTGTTGCAAAGAATGTAATACCTTGTCCCTTTCCTCCTGCGTGTCTTTTATGCGCGCTTGTAATTGTGCGAGTTTATCTTCGTAGTGTTGTTTCATTGACTGCAAACGCCGCTGGGACATCTCGAGTTCCTGTATTAACCGCTGTTTTACGTCGATGTCGGATGTTAACGCCTCTAACTCCCGACCCATAGCTGCCTCTTCTTCGTCCTCTTCTGTAGTAATTTTCATAGATAATACTCAATCCAAACACTATGATCGTATGGTTGATAATTAATTCTAATGAAACGTACCTTTTCTGTCAGAATCATCATCCGAATCATCCTCACTTACAGAATCTTGACCCATCTCCGTATCGTCTCCTTCTCCTTCATCGCCCGTTTTACTGGCAGTACTAGTGGCAGTAGCTTGCTGCTCCTTTAACGCTGTCAATGCATCCATCTCCTTCTGCAATTCCTTTTTGGCATCATTTAATACTGACGTAGAATCACTACTGTGAAATATATATGGTGAATCGCCGTAAGGATTTGCCGCGTTGACCTGTGTTCATCAAACTTATATTAGTTAATTGATCAACTGCATATATAAGACGATAAATAACCCATCATTTTAAGCTTTGATTTACCTGCATCTGCCGTTTCTTTAACTGTTGATACATAGCTTCCGCTTCCAGAAGACGCGCCCGTAATTCTTCTATTTCCTGCACGTATCCTTGTACTAAACTTGTAACTTCACCGCTCCCACCTGTGGATGATACCCACTGACCAGCAGCCTTCTCGGCTAGGAGAAGGACATTCTTTGCAGTTAATGCTTCGACGGTTTCCGAAAGCGCCTTAACTCTTGTTCGAAGGCTTTGCAATTCGCTGTTTAACATTTGGTTTTCATGCCACGCGTCGTTTACACCATCTTCACCGACCACTCTCTTGCCTATGAAAGTTAATAACTTAGATAATGTATAAAGTTAAATATACAGTTTTTAATATTGAACTGTATGTATTACCTTGTCTATATTCCATTAATTCTAGTTGTAGCTGCTGTATTTCTCGCCGTAGAGAAGCAATTGTTCTTGAGCTCTTATCTTGATTAATTGTAACTTTATTCTTTATGTTTCTCGCCCTATTAGCGTATTTTAAAGTACTTAGAGTTTCCATAAAATCTCTATCACTTGGGGATACACATGCTATCATAACAGTCTGACTGTTTCCTGAAAAGAATAAGTATTATTATGAATTTTATATTAGTTGTTTAGGAAGAAATATTCGTCTTCAATAGTATATATAGGATGTTTTCACCTCCTAGTGAATCTTGAAGTAGTCTTGTCAACTTTGAATCTCGGTAAGGTACATGCAAAGCTTTCTTTGTTTTGTCACCAAGTGCAGAAATTACATTGCCTAATGCTAACTGTAAGAATATAATTGTTTCGTTACTAAAGAATATTGTGCGTTACATTATTCATACCCTTGGCAAAATCTTACCAATCCACAGTTTATAGATATTCCTTCCTTAGCTCTATCTCCTGTAGCACCGGTTCTCTTTAATCTTTCGGAACCAGCCAAATCCACGAAATGAAATTTCGCAGTCAATGTTTCGAATTCGTTTGCTGGTTCGGTACCGCTTGTATCCACGTCTGCGTCCGGATCGTCAACTTTAATACAACGTTGTTGTTTTATATATAATGTAAATATTGCGTGTGATCTTGATGACTGGGTGTTCATCTGAGTTGACCCAGTTGTACGTGACAGTGCTCCTAATCGTAAATACTCTAATGCCTGTTCCGGACTAGTTACAATTCTTGGTTCTACCCCGGCCAAGTGTATGTTTCCTGCCGTGTCTTCGTGAATACGAGCACCACCCCTTGGGCCTCCAGGTTCTAATAGATCCTTTAAATCTTCATTATATAGTTCCAAAAACTGTGCAGTAACCTGTAATACAATTTTCATTGAGAAAAAATATTTGGTGTCACAACAAATCTTTCTCAGAATGAAGTGTATCAGTTGCATACTATTATATTTCATTTTTACAGAGAACCTGATATATTATCTTACTGAAATGACACTAGCAAAGTAAGTGTAGATAAAAATGTGTGCTACTAAGCAAAAGATAAAGTTTAAATAGTTCTATTTTATTCATGCATTATAAATGTTGGGAACCTTAAATTCTGGAGGCATTTGTGTACGTTCTCTCGCATGTTGTTGTTTTTCTAATATCCCATCAAAGAGGTGTTTGATAGCTCTGGGTATAATTCCAGTTATGATATCGTCCACCTCTACATCGAACCCAGTTCCCATTGTGTAAGTTTTGCCAGAGCCAGTTTGACCATAGGCAAGAACAGTTGCATTATATCCATCTAGGGCACCTTCTACAAGACGTGCAACACATGTGTCATAAATTGTACTTTGTCCAATAGCTGTATCAAAAACATAGTCGTATGTGAAGGCCTTGTCTGGTCCAAGAAAGACCTGGGGTTCTCCTGGAGGTACTTGGGTACATATTCTGCACATATCAATTACTTCACGTGCTACTTGAGGCCTTATTCTGTAACGAAGAAGAATATTCATAGGTGTGACTTATTGTATTTTTATTCTAGGCTTAATAGAAAATGTGTAAAACACTGAATAAAAATTCATTTATTCCGTGACAAAATTATTATATCTCTTTGCATTAATATTCATGAAAATTTCTATTTAAATTCATTCCAACAGAAAGAAATAGACTATTTATATACACGTTATCGCAGTACTACATCAATTACGAGTGTTTATCATAATTCTAAAACAGGTCGCACGCTCGTTTACATATACATAGAAACGTGTTATATCATTACTAAGTCGACGTCATTGTAATCAGCTGTGTTCGTATGTGGTGTCACGTGCCATTCATAAAAAAGAAAACCAAGCGAGCGGAAGGGAGACGGCGAAGATGACGCCGATCATGAAAGAAAATTAAGAGAGACAGTAAATTGCGTAAAAGGAGGACATAGATTAGAACAGGAACAAAAACTATAAACAGTAAACACGAGTAGAAACCTGTCGACAGGTTGCCGAAGGGAATGCAGTAGGAGGGGCAATATCCATTCATCGGAAATCGCGATTCGTATTCATTATACGGCCGGTAATAAAACCTACGCACCTGTATCGTAAAAGGCAATATTATGCGATCAGCGTATGCAACGTGATGCTGCGTAGAAAAACGGCTGACAGTATCGTAAGAACGAAACAACTTAATATAGAAGTCAATGTCAATAATTGAAATGTAACCCGAATGTGGAGCGCATACAATCAATATGATGCGTGACGGGCGAGATAAAACATAACGTCCGCGCAATTTTTGGAAAGTAGATAACAACGACGTCATGTTTTATTAATGAGAAGCTTCATTCTGTGAATGTTATTATCTGCAGTCATGAATACAGTCTCGAGATGAGAAAACGGATTAAGCAAGCGGTATGGATAATTGAACAGACGATTGATTTCTATGTTTTTCAGATATTAAGTAACATTAGAATAGATAGCTCTTTGGAAATGAGGTGATTGATATAAATAAAAAATCTATCGTAACTGTGTAACGATTTCATTTACACCGTTCTGCGAAAATTGCGAACTTTAGAAAGCAGTTTACGTGGTAGCGAATTCTCGAAGATCGTGAAAGTGTGACATAAACAACATTTCACAATCATAATTATCGAACTTTTGTAATAACGTACTATCGATTAAATAAAATAAATAAATTAGATAAGATACACTGCCGTGAGTAGGTATACCAACACTATATGTACTATCAAAACTATACAAGAAAAAACAATCGGAAAATGCGATGACGCTTGGGAGTAAAACATTCTTTTCCAACGAATTCGAGTTACAGGATATGTCCGGCAAGTGCGCGCCTAATTTTCGTATTATTATTAACTGAATATCTTTCACATCGTATGCTGTCATATGATTCGGTCGTTTCAGTGACAGTATACTCTTCAGTCGGGAAAAGCGTCTTCGTCGGGAAATCGGTACGCGAAATATTCCTGCGGGGTGTATGACTGTAAATCTCACTTACCGCACAGCGACGCGTACACTCGTATCATCGGCCATCTCGGCGAATACCGTGCGAATCCGTGCGACGTGAAAGTAAAGGAACTTCTTCGGGGAACGAGTTGAAAGTTTCGATTAGGCCGAGATTGTAGATGACGGCTAGAGTTCCTGGTCGGCACGCGAAAAACTTGAATGCGCACGCGTTACTAAATGCGGCGCCCACGAATATTCCGCATTGTCCGTCGTGTACCCGTGTTCGGACAGCCGTAAGACTCGCTCAAGCATCTCTCATGGCGTAAGGAAAATCTGAATTTCTGGTCCCGCGCAGTTGTCCAAGGTCTACGCGGATGATCACCGATTGGACTCATACGTGACGGACATCTTTGATTCTTTGCGGCATAATACGCTGGACATAACGACATCTGCCGGCGTCCAGTAAAACCCTAGACCAGGGTAGGACTCTACTTATCATCTAATCTACTTATCATAGTCGGGTAGAAATCTATTAACATACTGTACTGTCGATAATTCAGTTCTCTAGGATCGCCTATTACCAGTTTTGTGTCACGCTCAATGTTACCGGCACTTCACCGCACGAATGTATTCGCGCGAGTGAGGTGTACGTATATCCTGTGTATGCTAATAATATGTCGCTCCTTTTGGCGGAAGGAGAATTGTATAAAATCTATTCATATAGATTCTGCATAATATTAATCGATTTGTTTGTGTGTTTACAGATGGAATCTGATCTGTGGAAATCATCTGGACCAACGATCAGCAAGTGCAGTGATTTTAGTGTATGTGGTGAATTATTTAAGATACATAATGTATAAACTAGCAAGTATATGTTATACCAATTGTTATATCGTATGATTTATTAATTATTTAAGAGTTACATTGTGTTCTATTTGTATAGCATTTAGTCTCTACGGTCTACTATTGTAACATTAAGTCTTTGAATAAATTATATTTATGGTATATCTCGAGTTTCATAGTTTAAAGTTTAAACCTATCCTCTTATTCGTAATGTAAGTTTCGAGTATCAGCGAACAATCACGCCTACGTGCCACCTTCTGTCACGTCATGTGTTCCTGTTACAAAGTCTCGATTCTGACAAAATTACGTTCTGAGTTCTGAAAATCGAGCCGCGAATTAATTCGCGGAAATTCCTGGAACTGTGACGTCATTTCCAAGAATCCGCGAACTTCGTGCCACCTCCTATGACGTCATGTGATCCTGTTACAATGTCCAGATTTTCTGAAATTTTTCGTTCTAACTTCGAAATCCGGACCGCGAAATAATTCGCGGAAATTCCTGGAACTGTGACGTCATTTCCAAGAATCCGCGAACTTCGTGCCACCTCCTATGACGTCATGTGATCCTGTTACAATGTCCAGATTTTCTGAAATTTTTCGTTCTAACTTCGAAATCCGGACCGCGAAATAATTCGCGGAAATTCCTGGAACTGTGACGTCATTTCCAAGAATCCGCGAACTTCGTGCCACCTCCTATGACGTCATGTGATCCTGTTACAAAGTCCAGATTTTCTGAAATTTTTCCTTCTAACTTCGAAATCCGGACCGCGAAATAATTCGCGGAAATTCCTGGAACTGTGACGTCATTTCCAAGAATCCGCGAACTTCGTGCCACCTCCTATGACGTCATGTGATCCTGTTACAAAGTCCAGATTTTCTGAAATTTTTCGTTCTAACTTCGAAATCCGGACCGCGAAATAATTCGCGGAAATTCCTGGAACTGTGACGTCATTTCCAAGAATCCGCGAACTTCGTGCCACCTCCTATGACGTCATGTGATCCTGTTACAAAGTCCAGATTTTCTGAAATTTTTCGTTCTAACTTCGAAATCCGGACCGCGAAATAATTCGCGGAAATTCCTGGAACTGTGACGTCATTTCCAAGAATCCGCGAACTTCGTGCCACCTCCTGTGACGTCATGTGATCCTGTTACAAAGTCCAGATTTCGGAAAATTTTTTAAATTTTACGGGATTTCAGAATTTCTACCAGGAGAACATGATAGCATAGGAGGTGGCACGAGTTCACTCCAGTGACGTCATAACTTTCAAGGTCATACGATAGACGACGCTTACGACTCCCACATGCGACTTGCAAATTAACTTAATGTGTAAGTGGAAAGAATAGGAATAATTGTTATAAATAAAAACTCTGTTTATACCAAATAAAGAAGATTTATTAATTTCGCAATACGTGTAACAAACATGATACAGCACTGATTATATGTATATCATTTTACACGCTACTAGTATAATTCAACTAACTCCTTAAAATTAAATAATTATTACACATAAGTCTTCCTATAACGAAGTCCAGTCCGTGCTGCCGCTGTCCTCAATGATACTGCGTGGAAAGTGCTCTGGAAACATAGAAATTAACTATTAATATAAATATTGAAATAAGTAATACATTGAAAACTTACAGAAAATTGTATGGCAATTTAGTTGTATATAATTGTTTACTGTTATCCGTTCGCTTCTTAATATTCGTACAATTATAAATTACTCATACTCAACTATTCTAGTGGAACTTGATAAATCCCTAGAATATTACAAACCACCATACGGCAGATATTAAAATTACGTGATAGGTCCAACGCAGTCCAACGCTGCAAAGACATTTCTGCCAATATATAGCAATCAAAGTGCGTATCCGTTGCCTTGTGCCTGCTTGTGCCGAATCATTCAAAATATCTTTGTCGCTGTTTTCATCGTGGAATTGCCTTTCTTTTACAAAATAAATATTCGGTAGAATATTGCATTGTAGCACTTACGTTTTTGAAATATCAGTTGACTCTATGATTGTCACAATTAATGAATAAGTGGTGGCATGATATGAACATGATTGATAATACAAACCTTTCTCTCAAAGACGCATGTGTTTCGTTCTTTACATTACCTATTGCCGATCAATGAACAATTAACGTTATGCATAACATTAATTATAATAAAATGTCACTATGCATTACGTATTTCATATGAAAGTTACTAATTTTGTTAAACAACTGCTTCGAAGTTGGTCGCTCACGTGTGCACGCTTATCTGCACGCTGTGCATGTGTTTATTCTACGCCGTCTGACGCTTCCCTTGCGTGTATGCAAGTATGCACGATCAGTGAGATACAATTTATTCGCGATAGTCGTAGGCATCCAAGATGAACGTACATCACGGATTAATCTACGGACCAGTATAATAGAGCGTGATAATTAGTGATAAGCGCTGCGTCAAAGTGCAGTGGAAATATCTGAATCAGAGACAATGAGCATCGAATACGATCCGATACGATTGGCGCAATACGAGAGATTCTGCGACTGCAGTACAGAGGATTGCCGTTGCGAAGGAGATAATGGTAATGATCTAAAAGTTCGATGGAATAATCGTCTTGGTATTCTGGTAGAATAACCATTCGGCCCAGTGTCTGTATGTTATAATCGCAATCCAAATACTGTTCTTCTGATGAATTACATATTCCATGAATATTGCGCGACAGATCTTTTTACAATGTCCATTTGTTTAAAGAAACATTCACAGTAACAATAAAATGATAATATCCTATATTCTTGTATATGCTTTCAGTACATGAGTGGGTATGGGACAAAGAACATGGCACATCTACCATCAGTTTAACAGATGACAACTTAGAAGTTAAGTTGCACGGTACATACAGTTTTGGCACAGCAGCAATAAGAGGTAACAAGTTATTAGAAAAGGGAAGACATCACTATTGGGAAATTAAAATGCTGACATCAATCTATGGAACCGACGTAGTATGTAATCAAACTGTTTATGACAGAAAATATTGCTCATGATAAGGATTCATTTAGTAAGCAATATTATTTGAACATTAAAAAAACTTTATAGATGGTTGGAGTGGGAACAAGTAATGTGGACTTACATAGTACAGGAAACCTCTTTTGTTCATTGCTTGGACTTGATCATGAATCCTTTGGTTTCTCGTATCAAGGATATATACAACATGGTGGTAGAAAATGCACTTATGGCAATTGCTTTGGTACAGGCAGTTTAGTGGGGATACATTTAGACACTTGGAAAGGCACATTGGAGTTTTTTCTAAACAGAAAATCTCTTGGTGATTATTTCAAAGTAATCATCATATTATTCTAAATGTCTGTTTTTCATTTATAATATATCACAGGCATTGCATTCACTGGATTGAGAGATACAATATTATACCCTATGGTAAGTTCTACAGCAGCAGGAAGCAAAATGAGGTTAACCCATAGCTGTTCTGTGCCAGCCTCTTTACAAATAGAGTGTTTAGCAATACTAAGACCAGCTCAAAGATCATATTTGTCAGCTGTGTTTCCAGGATTGCGTTATCTTTCTGAAAGCATATTTGCTGATATATTACAAAAATATTCAGGTAAGGAAAATGTACAGTACTTTCTATTCAGCTTAGTCTAAATGAAGTTGTCTTACAGATGATCCTGATGACGAGAAAGATAGTATAGAGTATCCAGCAGAGAACATGATTTTAGATGACTTCGATTTTGCACTTGTAGGATTGGGAAGAAAGAAAAGAAGGAAACACACAAACAATAATTACTCTGCGTCTGTGACAAAGACGTAAATCGCAGATGTAAATAGACCCTCCAACGTTTATAACGAGTTTTGTAAATATGTACAAATGTGAAACATGTTATAATTTCTGTACTGGTCATACATTTTCTTTTAATATTATATTAATTAGAAACGTTTGTAATTAATAAAAAGTTATTAAAATCTGATTTATTCTAGACAATTTCTTATCAATAATTATAAAAAATTAATACCCTCTTTTTATGTATAGATATATTCATCCATATCATTATTTTCTAAGGTTTTTAACTTTTATAGGATTTTGGACTACACCGTTTTTACGTTTTTGATTATTATTAGTGGCAGCATTGTCATTGATTTTTGCACAAAACACAACAGCTTGTGCCCAACCTGCTAATGGACCCCATAATTCACGTAGATGACTACTGACTTCTTCATGAATTTTGGGTGTGACTGTTTTCTGTTTTCCTAAATGGGGCAAATAATTGGCCCTTGCAATCTGAAAGATATGAGTATCTACAGGGATAGCTTCTAGATGTCCCAGTGACATTAAACACACACAATCTGCTACTTTAGGACCAATTCCAGGAAGAGTGATTAAGTGCTCTCTGGCTTCAGAATAAGACACATTATTTTCTTTGCATAGATTCAAAAGCCACTGTCTTCCACCAAGTTCCATTAAACGCTTTGCAGCATTTGTTATGTAGCCTGCACGGTATCCAAACTTTTCTTCCTTTAACTTAATTTCTACATCCTTTCTTGTTAGTGCTTCTATGGATGGAAAACTATAATATTCCTGGTCCTCAATGGAGCAAATTTGTTCCCCAAACAGTGAGCATAATTTTTCTACCATGCTTGATATTCTAGAAAGATTATATATATTAGTAAACAGTATATAATAGTTGATTGTTTAATATACCTTTGTATATTATTATTCGAGCTGCATATAAACGAGAAAACATTCTCGACAACATCTTGCTTCAAGATTCTAACACCATTAGTTTTGTTCAAGGATTTCTCAAAATGCTCATCTGCTGCAGCCCACTTTTTACAGTTTTCCTCCAGTGACACATCTAATCTAAAATACTCTGACAGTATTTCATCATAGCTGGTACTATCCTCTAGGGAACCTTGTACCGTATACAATAAATGAGTATCATTTTGCTTCAGTGTCCATACACATTCATTGAACACTCCCCTGTAGCCACTCTCGTGCATCACCCATCTAAAAACTTCCTATTCATAATTTAAAAATAATGCTACATCAAACTTTCTTCTCAAAGCGAAGAAACCTTTAATCTTTTCAAATCGCGAGTAGAATATACTAGACACGAATCACTAAAAGGTTGGTTATGTTCCATCAACGATAATTAAATACAAAGCAAAATAATTCACCTGAAACTTTGACCACCTTTCAAAGTAATACCAAGATCTAGTTCCGTAGATGGGCAAATAATTCTACCGTGCTTTGTCTTAATTTCATTCTCCTGCATCTTCTGATTTACTTTCGCTTTTCTGGTTCTGGTACATTTCATGGTGCTTCCTAACACAGAATTCCTTTGAGAGGACGCCAAAAACTTTAAGGACCAAATTGTGATACGTGTATCAAATCGAATAAAAGGTAAATCGTAGTAAATTGTCTGTTGCTTCACGAGTAGTGAAACCGCGCTTTTACTGCACGAGACAGAGATGCGCGCGCATACGTCACTTCCGTAAATTCAAAATTTGAATTCGGCGGCAAGTTTAAAAAATCTGCTACTGTTTCATGTTGACTAATATACGATGTCTGGTGGTGTACAATAATTTTATTATATATATCGCGTCGAATAATTTAAGCTGGTTTTACAGTAATCTTACAACATTTCGGTCCAATGATAAATTCGATGAATTTCTTTCCGGTAGTGAACATGTTAAAGACAGTATTGCTTTATTATCATACATATTTACAAGAATACATTCACTAGTACGACCACGAAACGAATTACATGTATAAGTATGTAACTGATGTTCTCGATATGCTATAAAGCGTGTAAACTGCGAGTTTGTCTATTTCCATTTATACATTATACATATACATTATGTATATATTTTTATAGTTAGTACGATTTGATTTTTTTTTATAAAAGTTTATAGAAATCATTGGAAAAGATAGTTCAGTCTGCAACAGGTATCATCCTAAAATTTGGCAGTAAATATTTCGTTTCTAAGGAAACGAAGATATTCGAATGTATAGTGGTGTGTTTCGCTGGATACCTGTTGCATCCACCTGTTTCTATAATATTCACCAATGTATCGACCGGAATAACTTATTGAAACAGTGCTGTTTCTAACTCCATATTCTCAAACTTGTTTTGTAATATCATTACATACCTCATTCATACATAAATACAAACATACCGAATACATGCACAAATACAGTTCACTTGATACAAAGTTTATTACACAAAAATTCAAAGCGGTAATTAAAAGTACACGATAATAAAAAAAGATCGTGACGGTTTCCTTTTCTTTGTTACCACTCATCGGCATTTCAATTATTCTACGTTTGATTCGAAATTTTTTTATAGAAAGTGAATTTCAATTCGTGAAAACGCCTAAAATTCCTTCGAGATTTTCCACTCAAATAAGAATCTACTTCTTATATCAATTGCATGCAATTTTCCTTCGCGTGATATATTCGTTCTTAGACTAAAAATATTATACTACTTGATATGTATATACAATGTCTCTTTATACTTTATCTACAGAGTAAACCTATTTGGCATCATTTAGGATAATGACTACGTAATCAGTATATAGATAATAAAAATAATACCCTGTCTATTTAGAATAATTTCATCGATGAATTCGATCACGCTACGTTTTATTATTAGATTTAGACAAATACTAAATTGTAACACAAATATCAATCGCTGCGTTCTTGCCACACGTCTTTTCTTTTACATTTTAAATATACGCGAATTAAGTGATGGCCATTTAATTAATATACGCGATTAATTCCTATTCTTGATATGATTGTTACATTGCAGATGCTTCCTTTGGAAACGCATCATTCTAAATTTTATTCATGTAGAATTCAATTTTTAAATAGAATAGAGAGATATGTCAGTTTTAGTTGAATATTCATTTCCACGTTTTCCACGTGAAAAAGTCCAATTATATAAGAAAGAATCCCAGTGGTATTCTATGATAAAGGAACGAAAATTCTGAGACGTTCGCGATTACAATGTAACATCTGCGGCGGTAAACTTTATATAAATTTTTCTGTTTCCTTCTAGTTAACGAATCTCTATATTACGATCACTACGTATTGTCACTCGTGGAAATCAGACGATTAAGAAGCTGGTTTAACTCTATTAGTTCTTCTTCGAAAGTACGTCCGCGGACACACGTTAAATACTCGATAAAATATTACGTTCCCTGAGAATTGGTATTGACATCTCTAGAAGAAGAATATTCATATATCTCTTTACCTCGCTTCGAATCTTTGGGGTTTACGGTTTAGTAAGGAACATTATCTCGAACGTGAGCTTGCTTTCGATACTCGTGCCGTTGGCATTTTCCCAACCAGGACCGTTTTGTGCAAACTTTTTGCGGCTTCAGGACGAAGCATTTCGTTCGTAGAACATCGAAAAAGATCCTCCCGATGAAGTTCGCCGATGCTGTCCCTGCCATTTTCAGACACGTGCGAAAGCTACGGTAAAAGGAAAAAAAAAAGAATCAATCTCATGTTTCGTTGGTTATCATTTCTGACAATCTACTCGTTCTCTCTGTAATTACGAGTTCTTCGCAGTTGTTTAATCATTCTAATTTATATGATATCATCGTTATACATACGATTAGATTAATTCTTTATATAATAAATTATCGTACCGTTCGTCGCAGGCGCAATGCATCATACTGGAAATGCCCCAATTAAAAAGACCGTAACGTGTCTCGAAAGCCGGTATGAAAAATGGACATGCAGTGTCGTGACGACGGCAACAGGCATCCGCTGTACCAAATCCTCCTAAATTCGTGTATTTAGTTGCCCGATGACCGCGTCCACACCACTGTGTTCCCGGTATCATCAGTAATTCTCTTCGTGATCGACTTTTGCCTCTTCTTTGTTTGTGACTAGTGCTCGTGATGTTTGCAAGCTTCATATATTTCCTACGTAACATTATATTTGATCGTTAAACTATTAATTATAAATGAAATTCGAAATACACTTGTTTCCCTCGAGTATCGATTGTAGTACCTGTGCCGGTGCAATGCTACGACTTGGTTCCTCGCTCTGGCTCTCACGTGGGCGCACCGATGACGCAGATCCGACGTGGACGAGAGCCAGGAGAGGTCCTGCGGGATCCTCGACATGTCCTCGTCGACGTCGAACACCTCGATGGAGGCTCCGTCATCGTAATCGGCACTCGTCGAGCAGAAACTCTCGTCCCCCTCCTCTTCGTCAACGCAGTCCGTCAGAGTACCACCCTCGTATATCAGCTGCAACCTTGTGCCCGTCTCCTGTAGCCAGACCTGCCTCAGTGCCACGTCCGTGTCTCTACCGGAGCATAGTGAAATTTCAATCTCATCTACTTGGGTCGACGATTATTGAAATTATAATTACAGATACACGTTTGTCAGACTATCGGAATTCGCAAATCAGTTTCATTGAAACTGATACAGAGTTATATTGGAGATACCTAATTGGATTTTAAGGAACGCGTTGTACGATTAGATAGCACTGATAACGAGGATCAGGCTTTAATGCGTACATAATGTGAAACGTTACGAGAGAAGTTCACGGTACACTGACTACGTACGCAGTACCCAGATGCAGTTCCGTGATTAACGCGCATTTATGATTGATGCTCCCCTGCGTTTTTTATTTCGGACATCGCGATAAGTATCTTCGATAGTGTCGTTAAATTCGTTACGGTAATATTGGCTTTCGTTTCGAGGCTCGATAATGTCGTCGCCATTGTGTCGAATCAACGGCACGCGAACTATTCATTCGACTTTAAAGTTATCTGGGTTAACTGTTAAAATAATAACCAAGTCGACCTAATTGTCCGAGTTTTCGAAATCCTAAAATATTCAACTTTTACCGTCATAGAAAGTGTGCTGATGTTATCCGTAAAAAATCAATGGTCAGAATGAAAATGTTCCATCATTTTCAACCCGAGAAAAATTATAAAAAAACGTTGAAATCTCTTGACACGGCCCGGCCTAAAACTTTCACGCGAAAAGAAAGATTCAATTTAGCAAAAGTTTCATGAAAATCGGTTCACCGGTTCCCATGATAGAACACGAACACACATACGAGGCGAATGCAGAATCTCTTCCCGATGTCGTTTAATTATTCCTATGGACGATCGAAACCGTCGAACGGTTAATAAATAACATTCGGACATGGGATGCGAGGTTTTCCACTCGCGCGAAATCATGAGAACTCGCAAGACGTGCTTTCTCGTTATAGCAAAAGAGCTTTCCCCGATTTAAGTGCAAGGTGACGTTTCGCGGTCGTCGGATTCTCGCCGGCATCCTCGTGAGAGTATCAGCAGATGAGTTGCAGCTACTGGTCCAAGCCAGGACGCGGGTACTGCCGTGATTCAGGACACAGTGCTCCCTTGCCCGACCTAATCCTTGCTTACTTAACTTGCCGCTTTTCGGCTTAGGGCCTAGCTTGGTTTAGTGGTCACTGTGCACGGCCAGAACACGATAAATTGTTTTTGAAATGGAAAATTTCGCATCGTCGAAACGCGAAATGAACGGTAGTAGAAGAACTCGGAAAAATTAACGTGAAATAAAGAAGAGCGAATCTAGAAAAGAAATAGTCCTAACCCTTCCAATGAAAATGCATGAATGGAGTAACTAATTTCTCATACTTTTAGACTATTTCATTGAAAACGTGAAGTGTTTTTTCCCACCTTTTTCTGTCAAATTATTTTTGAATGTAACATACAGGTTGCTCCAGATTTTTTTCTAATAAACTTTCAGAGTATATTCTATAGGTGAGAAACAAATCATTGAATAATATACAGACAGGTGTGTGCAGCGTTAATACGTAAAGAGGAGCGTATAGGTTTTCTCTAAAATGGTACAGAGACTCGATTTACAATACAGGTGTAATTCTATAAGCTTTCCCGTGCTTGACAAGGATTCACCAAGCAAACCGCACGGGAAACGGGCTGATAGGCTGTATCAGCGGTACATATTCTTCGAAACGATGGCATTTGAAAGAGGTAACCGACGTAGCTAAATGCATACGTAGCAGTCGCGGCTCCCACGCGTATTGGCAATAGTGAAAGGCAGCATTGTTTTCCTGCTTGCTAACGGCAGTTCCTGCCACAGCATCCTCCTCGAGTTCTCTCGGAGGGGGTTGTGGGAGGGATAGTCGGAGATTTGCTCCAACCCAAGAAAATGTTATTCTAACAAAGAGGATAGGGCGTTGTTAGTCTTCGCTGCCGAAAAAACACAGAACACTCGACCGAAAATTTATATTGGAAAATCCTTACCCGACTACCGCCTTATTAATATTAATTCAAACAACGCTTATCTCCGTCAGTGTGTTATGTATTCTCTTACTTATCGTTGTAATTTCTATACTTCTTACATTATCAAATTCTAGTTAAGTCCCGTTTCGTGTTTTATCGATATCATCGATTTTACACAAGTTTCTTGTCGATTCGTGGAATGTGTTTTCAATGATATTCATGCAAAACCTGTTGTACGAGCCGACGGAAGATTACTAACGTTTTAACCGCCGTTAAGACACCGATGAATTATTCAAATGTGATTTCAGGGATGCGAGTGAGAAAAAAAAATATTTACCCCCAGCCGACGACAGTTTCTTTGGCGCAAATTCCAGGCCAACGGATTACTCGTTCGAGTTCACCGTCCGACAGGATCCTGGTGACCGAAATACCGCGAGTGGAGGTGGTCCTGGTGAATTCGGACGAGGAGTTTGAGAAGGGCAGGACGTTCGTTTCTTGTTGAAGAGCTCCGGCGGCCGACAGCACCAGGAGCAGCCCCAATGCCAGCAGCATCGGGCACCGGTTCCAAATTATTCGCCTTCTTTCACTGAACACAATATTACCGTGTAAAGCTATCTATCTATTTTGTTCTTTTCGTGTCTGCTCGCAGACTTTATTGTCAACGAAATAATAACACGTTCATTGTACCCAAAATTATTGTACACACATCAGAACAACCGTGCTCCTTATAAGAAAGTTTTGCGAATGAAATTCAAGTGGAACTTTGTAACAGTTTCTTGTGAAACGGAATCCGTTGGAGCGGATAAATCTAGGAAGACGTATCTCGATCCGTCGAACGAAATTCTAGGGTATTTCGTTCCCGTTTAAAGAAATTAAAGTGCCGTGGTTTTGACAAGGCTCATACGCCCGATACCACCGCGATTCCGTAGTTTTCTTTTCGCCGTTTCACGGAGAACTGTTTGGCACTTTGCCATCGGACGCTTAATCATCTTCTTTTCATCGCGAAGATAAAAAGAAACCGCGCCTCCGTACCCCCCGACTCTTACGTAATTAGCACGTATGATATCTGCAAAGCGGTAGATTCCAGAACTGTTAGTTTTTCTACGAATTTGCACATGTCCGTGATCCGATATATGTTCCGACACGTTCAGAGTGTTAGACGACTCGAGAATAATAGCGAAATTTCTTATACTCATTCGCAAAGATAACTATTCAAACGCGAGTTGTCGGTCGCATATATTTTAGACGAATTACATAATTTCAAATCAATGTGATGCAAACATTGCGCAGTTTATATTTAATATTCAAATGTAATTACTTAATTATATAACATACCGCGCAAAAAGAAAGAAAAAATTTCACAGCGAACAAATTCTAAGGAAAATCTAATTCTAGTAAAAAGTTAAGTAATCAGAGTTCATGTATTATCGCGAAATAGAGTTGTCTGTTTACACATACATAATCGCGGTGAAATAATGTGTATTTTCATGCAAGTGTTTGCATAGAAATTATCGCATCACGTTCACGTCATTTGCTCTTTTTCGCACAATACAACAACGTCGGATAAAAACGATTTACCTATATAGTCACCGTAACCAGATATTTGTCAATTACACATTTTTTTCTCGATACAAGGTTCAGCGAACAATTTGTACGTTCATGCAAGTCAGCGATAAGTAAAACAGTACGAACTTTCGTCCTCAGTTTCCAAACCATAAGAAGAGCAAACAAAAAATGGAAAATTAAGGGGAGTTATGATAAATCTTTCATATTAAAAGTTCTTCATTTATTTCATTAGTTTTTTTTTAGCGAATACTAGCCATCGCATCGATAGCAACGAATTGTTCACCGAAATGCATCATACCTGTGTGACACACTCATCTGCACGATCCAAAATCGAAAAATTCAGAATTTCCTTGAGATGCTCGCTTAAACTCAGCCATAAACTGTTCACTTTTCCGTACTCTGACAAATTCGTTCCGAAACCGTGCATTCGTTTAAATTGATTAAATCACGGACTTCGCACTCGCGAATTCGGCACACCTTATTCATGTAAAACGAAACCAATAATTGTAAACTCTTCCTCTCTACGATCGACTGTCGTCGCGTAAATTTTGAACGTTATCTTCGTTACGCGTCAAAATGACGTGCCCCTTACATTAAAACAATTCCAAAAACTTTATCATCGTTCCGCGACCGTCGTCGTTTGTCACTCGTTTCTTATCTGATCGAATCCTCGTATCGGGAGCGTTATTAACGGAATCGAAAAGCCACGTGGGTGACGTAAGGCGGGCTTGCTCGCGCGCCCTTTTCTTTCGCGAATCTCGGGTTTGCACGTTGCTCCTCGTGGGGGGACACCTCGTGGGGCCAATCGGCCGTAGTAACTGGCGCGCTACGCTCGCGACTCTCCCTTAAATACTGCCGAGAGTTCTGGTGGTTGTCCAGTTCACCTACACCACCACCCATTCTGTCACTTACGTCTACTTCTCTGCCTCTCTCCCTTGTCGGTACGTTTCCCATCTGCAGCCCCACCACCACTCGGACACCAACCAAAGTCTCTGCTTCCCCTTTCCTCCTTCACTCCTGCACCTTCTACCACCAACGAGCCGCGTCTGCCAAATCCAATCCTACCGACTCACCCTGGGATCTAATCCCTGTTCTCTCGCTCTCCCTCTCTCTCTCTTTCTCTTTTTCTCTCTGCCTCTCTCTCTCTCTCCCTTTCTCTCTGTTTCTTCCTTTTCCCAACCCCACTGGTATCCACAACGGCTCTCTCTCTCTCTCCTTCTCTTTTACCGTTTCGATCTCTTGATTCCGTCGTATTCCCGTTTTCTTTTTCCGTCTTTCCCGAAGTCTGAATTTCGCGCATCTCTTTCTCCCAGTCTCTCCTTTGTCCTTCCGCCGAGTCGTTGGTTTCTTACCCCTGATCCCTTCTAACGTCTAGGCGACTCTCTCTCCTCGCGAACGACTTTGGTAAATGCCGGTGCATCCATCACCGGGCGTCACTACTTCGTCGTCCGGGGATATCCGGCGATTCGGGTAGACGACAACCAACGACGACGACGAAGACGTATAAGAGACCACTGTGTTTCCCTCTCTGTCTGATCCTCTGTATGTTTGTGGATTGCAATGCACCGCGGGTGATTACTACCGCTGAGATCACGACCAGACCATTCGGCCGTTTGCGGAATTCGTTCGACCACTGTAATTGATAAAGAGAACGGTATTTGGTAACGTTAGACAGGTAGCGAGGGTTAACGATCGTCGAATGAAACAGAAGGTACAAGGAAAAAAAGAAACGTAGCGGTAGAATTGACATTACTGTTATACGTATATATACTTTAGGAAACCATGACTATCAGGATTCTTTTTATAGACGGTTTAGAATAAATGTTAAGAGAATGAGGCGATTTTGACAAACAAGCGAAAGAATCTTAATAAATACTGTACGTTTCAGTGAAGGACAACTTTGCGTTAATGTCAGCCGATTTTATATACCTTTTTTTTCCTTTCGTGTCACACGATAAAAGAACATACGTCAATCGGACCGTCGTTTTTGAGAAATAGGAGGAATATCGTTCGACAACCGACGAAACGTCGAATAATAATCAACATAACGGATGGCGTTAGCGAAGTCAGCGTTTATTCCGACGTAGTTCGGGCCACGGATTTTTCGTAACGGAGCGACGTTTAACGTCGGAACCGGCGAAACGTTCGGCGATAATAAATTATGCAAGCTCGTGCGACGAGAGTGGTCCTCGTCATTGGCCACGAGCCCCGGAAGATCGTGCCGCGATTGGCGCCCGGCCAAAGGTCGTTTTTCGCGAGTCGCGCGATAAACTTTCATTCCGGCATGCAGCGAGAGCATTGTCGCGCGAATTAGCAGGGCGGCGGGAGGGGGCGGGGGTGTGCTTTTCAATTTTTCCACCGGCGAGACTCCATAGAATTGTCGGCATCTTCGGGTGAAAATGGATTTCGCGACAATTCCTTATTTCCATTGCACAACCGTCGCACTCCGGATATATTTTATTCGCAGCCACGTCGGAAAGAGATTCATCCGGTTATCATAGCTAATATGTTCTCGTTAAATTAATTACCCTTCGAATTATCATATCCATCATTCTCTACCGCCGTCGCTAGAAAAAGAAAGTAGAATGTCAATTTCAACACAGAAAGACTCTTCTAAGGAAGTACTTCACGTCGAGCAATAGAAATATTTAGACAACCACGGTACAGGTGGTCGTTATATGTATTATTACCATGATAATCCCTTTGAATGGCCCACAATCCGGAATGATCCCCTTAATAAAAGTGTAAATAGCTATCCCCGTCATAAATACTCGACGAAACATTGACCCGGTGACCATAATACAGTGATACAAAGAAGGAAAAGGGGAATCAGTGGCGAGTGTCAAAGATTCCGAGATTTACGGTCATCCTTCAGCGGCTCTCGAGTGGCTTCCTTGAGGAACGGGATCAGCACCACGGAAATTAATTGGCGGGACGAAGAAGTGGCAGTGAAAAGCCGGCAGCGGTTGCCACCCATTGTACTCCCTGTGGTTATGACTCGGTGGTGTAGGACATAGCTGAGAAAGGAAGACCAGAGAGGGCTGGCGAGGTGAGAGTACGTAAGTGAGTAGGTAGTTCTTGGGCCACTCGATTGTTCGACCCTCGAGGGTTCGCAGTCGAGTCACCGCCTCTGTATGCACGCTCCTGGATGTCGTAAAGAAGTCCTGTGGACGAGACTCGCCGTTACTGTCCACAAAACCGGACGAGAATATCGATAGAAATTCGTTTCAGTTTTAACGCGAGTCCGTTGCATTCGCTTCCTGTGGAAATACAAAATTTAGAACGTAATTATGCCTCTAGTAACATCATTTTGAAGTATACAATATAAATTCGAAATTTCTACAGCACAAGTTTTTAAATTGGCGCACGGAAATTTTCTGGGTCGCTCTAAGTGCGTCTTTTGTTTAACATTCTACTTCTTAATTGTCGGCATGATTATAGGTTGAAAGAGGTATAGATGTCGAAGGTAGGTAAGAGAAATAGAGGCACGAGTTGAATAAAAAAGAAAAAAAAAAAACAAGAAGAAAACGGTGTCTGAAGAATTCCATCGGTAGAGTTTCCAGGGGAGTGAGGACAAACTTACCTGTACCTGCATAGGCAATCTCGAGGACGGAGGTCTACAGAGTTGTTTCACTTTCTCACAAATGGCTTTATTGTTCCGAAGGCAAGGGTCCTCGAGCTCGATCACGAGTGCATACAGTGAGAAGGATGTCCGGTCGGTTCTTGCACTCACCTTTTGAATCTTGGAAAAATATCTGTGCGTTTTTGTCACGTTTCACCTGTTCGTTTCTTGTACATACAACATTTGGACACTGGACGTAAACATTGTTAATTTAACACTGATATTTCAAACGATAAAATATAATATAAAACAGTTATTTCTATCGTGTTAGAAATCCGATGAACAATAAATAAAGAAACGATATACAGAAGTGGTATTTTCTGGTAAAGCGATTCCTCAAATATTCATGAATCGAAGTTTGTCTTCCAAGAGGAAACGATGACATTAGATCGGACCGTCTACGTGAATGTGTCCGATCGACCGGCTCACAATTCTCCACCAAGATCCCGGTCTATAACTAACTTGCTATTATAGCGACTGAAGTGTAATTATCTCGCGATAGTTCAACCGCAAGATACTCTGCTAACTAGAAGCCAATTTGTGGATACTGCCCATAATCGAATTCCATCCGTACCATATAATACGTCCGCGAAATCGAACGTTCTTCTGTTCGTCCCTGTAATTTTTTCTCCAACCCTTCCTGAAGAATGTAAAAAGATTCATTATTACCATAGCCAGTTTTCATTATACGTTTATTTGAATGGATGCTATTAAATTTAATAAGATACTATACAGTAACATACATAAAACTATTGAGTTATTACCACCGTGAAAGGATCATGCTATAGATCGTCGATCATCAAATGGCCGAGAAGGAATCAATGACTAATTATACCTTATGTAGGGAACCATAGTGAAAGGGTTCATGTCAAACACCGTGCGGGAATACGATTATCGATCATCTATTCGGAATCAATGACAGGAAACCGACATAGTTTTGGATCCTCGTGGAGAAAAGAAATGGTTCCATGATTATTTCTATGCGTCGCCCGAGGATCGACTCACGGTTTTATAAACGAGAATGCTTCTAGGCACCAGTCGACCCCTCCTTCCAAGAGCTAATTAATTTTTATAGCTTCGGCTGGAGAAGAGAGAAGTCGGACCAAGAGACGGGACATACATTCCTTGTCCAGATCCTGCACAGCAATATTCATGGTCTCACCGAGTATTACGTTTGCTTCAATTGTTTGCAGAATATTGTCCACGTTCTCTTTATTTGCATCTCGTCTCGTTACTGTACTTTGAGTCGTCGTCGTTCTGTCGTTTTTTAAGTTATCCTTCGTTAGTTTCCTCGTGCATTTCGTGTTCACTGAGAATTTCGTCGAAACCGTGATTATATGTATGCGACTCGATTAATCTTGATTTCAGGAATATAATTCAGCCAACATTGATTGGTGGCAAGTATTTTACAGGAATTATATTCGTACGGGGTATCCGGACAGCGGGCAACAATGAATTATAGATCGATAGATCTTACCGGAATGTAATTTAATTTTATAGCTCTATCTCGAGAGGGACTTGAATATGAATATACCGTCTGTTTGTTCAGGCAAGGTTAGACAAACCAGGAATTCATTATTATACAAGATCTTAAATTACAATCGAGAAATTTTTCTGTAAAAGCGGGGGAGACCTAAATAAATATCTTACGACCCTTGAAGACTCCATTGGTTGATATACGAATATATTAAATGCATCTACGTTATGCCAGTAGATTGGTCTGATTCCTAACATTCGTTTGATTTAAGCCAAAACGATTCCATGGAATTTGCAGACTGATATATGACAAATCGAAATAGGAGCCTGATCGACTGCGTTTCATATTTTGTGGTACGCATGGTAAAATTTCGATGACACGTACAACACAAGGCAACTATCGATCACGTGTACGTACGATTTTTTATCTATCGTCGTGGAAAGTGACCGTCGCGAAGTGTTCCCGTAAAAATTACAATCTTATCAATTCTACTTCCGCTAAGAAATTATTTAAACAACGATTTTCATTGAAAAACGATAATCGAAAAACGATAATGTTTCGAAAACAGAGGCTAAGCTTATTACAAGTCTTCCATAATATTACTAACCCGTATAACTCAGATTTTATCGTCTACTTAAATTCAACAATACTGCGATCTTCACGTCATCCAATTAACAAATACCCAGAAATTTTTGATGACCCTGTGATGCCTCAGACCAATGTACAATAATAAAAGTTCTATTCTGTTGACTTCTAACACGCGACGTATATCATCCCCTGCGTTCAATAAAACACAGTGCGTGCAAATACAGACGACTTAAGATGACGGACATGCATGTACGTACATGCCCTCACACTAATCCAACTGTCTAAATTCCAGTCTGCACACGAATTAGTTCTTTACATACACAGAAACAGAGGCGTCTGTCATAAGACCCGCATACGCGCGCCAACACGAACATCAAGTCTCACGTCTGAAGGTTTATACGTGAGAAAGTGTGAGTTACAGTCGAAACGGAACGGAGTTTAGTTTTTGATTGGTTGATACATAGCTGCGGCTAATATACAGCGATCGGTAGATCGAAAATGAAAAAATTTGGGAAAATTACATACATGATACACGCATGAAGTCGAGAAACATTAGTCGCGTGAAAACTGAGGCCAGGATAGCGCTACTAAGATTCAAATTTGCTGAATTCTCTTCGAAGTTACTCGATCTCCATGTATGTACATACATACGTATATCGACTCGCATACGATCACTCGTTCGCACCAATAAAGCGCACTTATTATTCACACATGACCGTAAACCAACGTTCGTGTGTGAAACACAGGCTTGCTCTACGTGGTATTTTGGGCAGCGAATGACCTTTAGCCTGTTCGCCGGATAACCCGGTGACCTCCTAAATTCGAGGCATTTGTGCGATACGCCAATTTGATCGATTAATATTGCAGCTGAAGAGTATCGCAGCTGGAGGCTCGATCTCGCGATCCTCAGGAAAACGAAACAAGTAATACACTAAAAGAGGGCGATAACCTTGATTAAATCGTAACTTAAATTGTATGTATGTATGTATGTACATACGTACCTCTCCAATTTTAATCGAACCATTACGTCTTCACAATTCCTCTTTTCACGCGTTACCGGAATATCCGACAAACATCTCTTTCATATGGAGTTTCACGAAATTCACGTACCACGCCTCAACGAGCTTCGTTCCTTCTCTCTTTTTTTTTATTCCCTCATACGTACATGGCACCATCGACTTTAAAGAATGGCTTGAACAAGGAATGAAACGTACGAGAATCTTCGTAGTAAATCGTCGAGGAAATCCCCGTTTCTCGCCCCCTTTTTTTCCTGAGACACTCAGGCCATTCAGGCACTCGCCGTTTTCCGCGACAATTGTCGGGCGCAATGCAATAATTGCATAATTCCCGCCACACTTGGCACTCCGTGGAGGTGGTCGGCCCACGAGTGGTTCAACTACGCGCGAAAGGGTGTAGTTCGTAGGTACCGAATTGCAGATTGTAAGTCGTAGGAAGGGGGGTGGTACCTTTATTTCAGCCCAGGAACCCCCGGACGATGGGGTGCAATTCGTCGCTGTCGGATTGCAAGATGCACGTCGCGCAACGCGAACGTACTATCGTTCGAGAACTTCAATCTTTATTCTCGTTTTTTTCGTGTGGTTTATATTAAAGATTCCGGTTAAAGTATGGTTTAATGTCGGGAACGGGGGCAGCGTTCTCCCCACGCTAACCTGGATAAAATACAATGTTAATTTTATATTAATTCTGCCTGTAGCTTGACTATTGATTAAATATTATTATTGAGGTGACGCACAAGTAATAACTTTTACGTATGAAGCTAACTCAATTTATTACTGTAAATCGTTCTATACTTTCCAGACACTGAAAATACTGAAATGATGGGATCCGAAAGGTAAAGAAGAAAAAAAAAGTGCGAACAGATAGGTAAGGTGCAAACCGCTTGACGAAGGAAATAGAATTCAGAGAAGAACTTCCTTCATTTCGACTTCTACCGGCTGTTGGCCCACGAAGTGCGTTGTAACGGGTGGCACTTGCACAAAGGACACTAAAGTTTTACGTTAAGGTTTTCTCATTTTTATCGGTACGCCTTTGAGATGTAAATACGTAGATAAAAAGTTATGTCATTTGCAATTTGCTTTAACAGATTCCTTAAAGCAACATGTTGATACTTCGTCGTTGTCGTGTTTCATATATTAGCATAGAAATTTTATTAACTATATATTCCCTGTAACATATAAACAGCAATTGTGAATCTACGTCATCTACGGTATTAATTTAATATACTTTTTCGTTAAAAAAGATCCCGCTTTCGAGACGATATAAATTTTCCTTTCTCGAGTGTCCGTGTGAAATGTATTCAAGATTCCTTTCACATTTGTTACATTTATTCTCACCTTTAGACTTCGTAAAAATCGCTTAGCTGGTAAACAAGCACAATGACTCGGTCGTCACGGGAAATTCGTTCGATCGGTTACGGTATCGAACCTTCAAAGATTTGTCAGCGCGCTGCTACAGCCCGTCCGGATGGGGGTGGTTTCTACGAAGAAAGGCGAAATATGAAAGAAAGGCGAAAGAAATGAACTGGCAATCTCGTCAATTCACTGAAATATCCGTGCTGGTATCTACCTGATAATATTTACTGCATGCTTAGACACACACAGGGGGAAAAAAGCACTCCGCCGACGATGAATCGGTCCATTCAAAAGACGTTATTAACGCTGCTATTGTCGGCCGGATGTAAAAGCAACATAAAATACAAAGCGAACCAATATCACGGTACTAATTCGGGCTGAACATAACGATACCGCGTTGTGACACTAAATGATTGAAAACAATACCCGCCGAATAAGAATTTCACAATTTTGAACCGGTAATTAGCCAGAACGTTGTACCGTATAGTCAATTGCGTAGACGTAACGAGCAACTAAATTACGTTTATAACATCGTTAGCAAGAATATCGTTACAGTTAATATGATTAGAAAAAACGTTAAACCGATGCTGCCGGTTCGATGGTTTTCATTACATGGCACATGAGAACGGGCGTAGAACCACCCTCGAAAAATGATCATCGAGTGTAACTGGCGATCTAGAAGCTCAGTGCCCCGAGAAGATCAGAGAGAAAAGAGAGAGACTTTACGAGAACCGTATACACCGCACACAAACGCACGATCCGGGCTGTGGCACAATTCGCCACTAATTGATTTTACGACGTCCGTTATATTGACCGTGAAGATCGTCCACAGAGCACTTGGTAGTGGTAGTATAGGGTGCAGATGACACCCTGGTGCGAGCCATGCATGACGCCCTTTTTCGGGGACGTAGATGTACCAGGAGAATCTCTATACACCCTGATCGTCGAAAATGATTTGATTTAAAACATATACCTACTACACTATGCTCTTGTTAAACCTTCAAGTATAAAGTGAAATATATTTCACGTTTTCTCTCACTCTCTCTCTTCTCTCTTATTATTGTAAACTTCTTTCTCGATGCGCTAAACGTGAGAATGGATGGTTTGTATTTCGATTGTTTAGATTAAGTGTAAAAGAAAAAGAAACGGAACGACAAAAAGGTAGCTCGATGAACCTAAGAATAGAATCCGGATACAGGTCATAGCCTCGATCTCCGCTTCGTGGCATTAGTTGTCCATAGAAGAACAGAATCCCCTAGCCTTCAATAGGATCGAGACGATCTTAAAAGGAGCCGAGATAGGAACGAAGTTCCAACGAAAGTCATCTCTCGTTCTCTCCTACTTCTTCGCTATCTCTCACTCCAATAGACAATGAGTGACGATGAGACAATAGAGTGACGTTTGCGAAACGCGATAGCACCGGATTAATTCTCGATCGATTCGAAAGGGACTCCTTACTCTTCTCGACCCTGAGAATTCGTACTTTCTGAGCGGTATGCGTGGCTGCACGATTTCAGAGTTAACACACCCTCTGCAGCCCTCAGCCAGCCTGCGATTCACTGTAAAATAAGATTACGGACCGACTGTTAAAGATATTTTATTTAAAATCATTTTCCTAAAGCGTGAGTTCAAAGACTTACCGAAATTCAGGATTTTACAGTCACATACACGTATCTTCTTCTAACTTTTCGATAATAGATCTCTATGTAACTATATCTATCACGCACAATGAACGTATGAGATTCGCGAGTACTGATACGTGAATACGATGGAGCCTGAACACTGAGTATCAAATTATTATTATCATAACCATCTGGCCGTCACTTCCAAAAGCTTAAAAGCTGACGCGTTCTTCAGATCAAAGGAAACCGACATTTCCGCTCACGAGGATGGAAAACACGACAGAATTCCCTGGCGAATAGATTCCGAAATGAGCATCGAACAGATCGCTAAAGTACCCCTGGGACCAGAAGGATCGCCCAGAATTTTATAGGAATGGGGACAAAGAATTTTTGCCTGTGCATTTAGGCTTGCATCGTTCGCCGTTGTAGCTCACATCGATCCTTTGTGGATCACGAGTCCTTTGGGAATTCAAATATGCAACGTATCCAACGATCAAGCGTATAGATCAAGAATCAAAAGAATATACCTGCTTCCATGGTGAATTTAGGAAGTCAAACTTTCGCGATACATATTTCACAGACATGTTATCATGGAGAAAAAAAAATCATTAAATTTGTTTGCGTTACAATTGAAATGTTTGAACTTCGAATATTAGATTATGTCCGTGATCCTGATCGCCTTACACAAGCCCTGATAGCTGACAGGGTGCATTCATGATGAACGCATGAATTGTCGTCACACGAGCTGATTTCAGGGTGGCTCGAAAATCGATGAACTTCTGCCAGGTTCTACGACTAATCGTGATCGATGACCCGGCGCGCACCGGCACGTGACTCGTGATCTATCGCGTGGAAGAAATCGATCGCGATATATGAACGGAAAAAAAAACATTATACCTTCTTCCCAGATATCCATTTCAGATACCACGCACTATTTTTCATTATATTCTACACTTGTCACAATGGCAGGCGACCAAACGAAATATCGCAGAAACACTGCCAGGCAACATTCTTTTTTTCACCCCTCGACACACAAGAGAAATGGGTAGATTAAATCAAGCCTGACTTTGACTAAGTTTGTAAATTAGTCGAATTAGACCAAGAATGCATGGTGACTAATTGACCTGTAGATTTTAGGGCTTAGACACACATACCGATGCATTAATTTTCCGGCGGCCCAATAGCCTCGAATGGTACGTAGCTGTTAGATAGAAATCTTGAAATTATAGCTCACTATATCGATGTTCCCGACGACAGAGAAGCTCGTTAGCGGCTGAGAGTATCGATGACCCTCATTAGGTAATCATCTTTTAATTAAGCAGGGAAAAGACTCTGGTAATAGTCTGCAACCACCGACGTGATTACCTTGTTCTACCGGTTCAAGAGGCGGGTTTATACCTCAGGTTGGGCCCTACATGCAACTTGACGCACCGTAATCTTACAGGTATAGATGGGTACAACGCGACATCCTGTCAGCTACATTTTTAAAGTGTCGAGGCAATGGAAATCCTTCTGATTCTTCATCGTTTTATGCAAACGTCGGCTTATCTTTTCAAGTAACACCCGACACAGCTGTTCCTTTATGCGAAACGACAACGAACTAATAAAATCTTACGTTTTGCTTATATGCGCTCACGCACAATCAGACGTCTAAACTACAGATAAATATTGTCATTCCTTTGACCTAATTATCGCAGATGCGAGTAACACTGTTTTGATTATACTAAACAATTATTGAAACCATTCCAGTTGGTGCTCTGTAATGTTAAAGGTTTATGTATCAAGATAAGAAATTCTTTAATTACGCAATGATGTAGCTACTTTTATATGTTACTTCATTACGTTAATAGTCATTTACGCCTATAATGCGTATGAACAGCGGATAAACATAGTATTGCAGAAATGCTAAGTTGAATATTCATCGTGTGCAAATACTTTTATTATCCAGTGTATACGCTTCAACGATAACATTGTCTACGTCTGTACAGTGAACGAAAAATGTATCGACGTTATTGAGGGTGGTGCAGAATACACCGAGGTAATTGATACACACAAATCGCAACTGACCTGCGGAGGATGGGGACCGTAGCAGGGGAGGGATGGTCGACGAACGGTTGTTTGACGGCACCACCCCCACACTGACACAGGGCAAACCTGGTATCGCATTCACGGTCCACTGCCTCAGGATTCGGGTCTCCACCCTGCTTCTACGCCGTCTCCTCCTCGTAAAAAACGAGAGAACACGCCGGATACCACCCTTCGTCGACGATCCGTAACCCTCGATCGACGAAATCGAACGTATCGCATCGATGAAACTGTACTTAACAGATGGTTACATAAGCAAAACTGTATATCTATTACGAATCATAGGTCTATAATGTTTCTTTTATCTCTTTACCAATGTTCTATAGAAACTCACGCATTAAATAAAAATTTGTATCTTCTTTCCCCACATTTCTTTTCTCTGTAAAATATGCGGAGAATACCCATTGTATTCCTAAAATGCAGCGACAATGTTCTCGCGCTGGTTTTCACGAGAATAGCATCTCGCGATTGGATCGTGAACATAACTGCAGTCGCATCACGCGCCCGTAGCATTCGGAGGTCGAGTCAGGAGTGTGACTGCATGCTAATCAGCGGACGCGTACGAGGAACGAAAGTAGAAGGTGCTTTAAGCGGAGCTGACTAAAGAAGGGTAGATGAATCTGGAAAAAAAACGTTCAGTAGAGTCTGATCGCTGTGTTAGGTTCAAAATTCGTTTGTTCGACTTACGTTTACTCCACGGGATTAATAAGTTAAATATAAAAGACAAATGCATTATGCCAAGAGACTTTGTACGCTAGTAATATAATTAAAAATAGAATGTACTTCATATAACCGGTCAAACGTAATTAACTAAATTGTAAGTAGTATATCGTGATGCAGTGTAATGATATCTGACTGTAGCGACGCGAAACTATACCACGCAAAGTTATCTGTCAAGAAGGCATAAGTCGTCGTCGTCGCGTGGTAAGAAACGTTGCGCGATATACACAGCAGGTGCGCGTGCAGACAGCTCGAGGCGCTTGCCAGTTAACCAAAGGGGTGAGCAAACTTTTTTCTGAAAGGCCTGACTAAGAAGCTGCGGGATTTGCTAGGTCAAAAAGAGGTCACGCCACGCTAAAACGAATGCAAGTCTTTTTAATCATCTTGTAAAGGAAGTATAATCCGTGCAAATCGTCTGTAAAAATTGTCATTATTCCGGGAGTTTGTGCAACAGGCATCTGTTTTAATATAAAATTCTAATCTACCAGATACGATCGATAGTAACGCGATATTTAAAATTTGTTAAATTAGATTTTTGTAAATTGTAATTTGATTCTCATATACGGTGTAAAGAAAGACATAATTGAGCCACGTATCATTATCTACAATTATCAAAAACGTAATTATTGCTAAGTTCTTTGCAATAATTTACAGAATATTGAAGTTAGAGATTAATATACCTTTCTTTCCTCCGACCGTAAATTGAGCCGGGTAAAAATATTGAAGGTTTGAAATTTTCAATAAGCCCCCGTTAAATGTGATAAGCAAAATGTACAAGAATACGAAAACCCATCTAGCCCGACGGTCTCTGATCGGTTCACCCCGGAATTAACTGGCAGACGAAGGAAATGAATGGACGCGACTATAAGATTCTCATTCCGTCAGCACGCACTGGCTTTTTGCCAAGTCGTGAGCGCGGGCCATTAACGTGCGGGATTGCTTATCAGTTGCTGAGTCCGCGTTACTGCGTTCCGGCGATGACCAACCGAGCGGCGGCGGTGTTTCTGTCACCGTGCCACCTAGATGCCCCCACGTCTCATAACTTGCCAGATACCGGCTATAAATGATGAAAACGATCGCATCCGTACGCGATATTGCCCCTCCATCGATTACGAAACTGACTGCGCGTGATCGAAAGGGACCGCGTGAAAAAAATGACCGGACCGCCATCCCGCCAAAAATTAATATCGTATATCATGGATTAATTCGACACTCTATCTGAAAAATAATAATGAATACTTGAAAATGAGTACAGATGATACATGATTAGTGATTACATCATACATCTGATTAGAATTTCGTAGAAAAAATTAAAAAAATAGAATATACATACATTTCTAATGTGATGAGTGAAATCTGTTATCTCGACCTTTTGTACGTGATAATGAAAAATATGGCAGGAAGTTAGATTTAAATCATGTCTCATATCCTGCTGAATTTCTTTCTTTCTCGGGACTGGGAACGAGTGTTTTTTCTTGGCCCTAACTGTTACGTTTATAAAAAGAATGTAGTACGTAATGGAGAAATTTATGGAAATTTATATGCAAAAGTAATATTCATACAATTGAAGGTATTGATGTGATACGTATATCTGATAATGAAACCGGTAGTATCGAAATGTTCCAACGCCCATTTACCCCTTGTGTTCTGGAATAATTGATTGATACTGAACTGGCAATTTTAGGTTACGATTGCGTTGACAAAACATAAGTTTGCTTAGTTTCAAGTATAAATTTCATTACCGAGTACGATGAATTTGATATTCCGTTCCAAAAAAGTATAACTTTCATTGATGATAAAAAAATGAATAAGAATTATAAAAATGTCGCGGGAAGAAAAAAAACAATAATTCGTAACCTCCTGACATTCAAATATGGCGGAAGAATCGCGTCGGCGGTACAGTGCTGCCAGCACGGAAGTACTCGATGACGCTATCGCCAGCTTTGCTCCCTCCAAAACTGCGCGTGCATTGGCAACATTGTTTTTTGGTAGTTTACAAATAAAATGGCCGATATATGAGGCTATTTTGTATGGACAATAAAATATGCAATTCTATAAAATTAATGACCATCGGCTGGTTGTGTATGTAAGTTAAAGTGTACGTTCAGTGCCGCGAAGTACGGGAAAAGAACGTGTAGTGTAAGTGAACGTGTGGGAGTGCCGTGAGAAGAAGGTGGAGGTTGTCTTTCAAGACCCGTGGACGCCGCGGGCCCGAAGACCGAAACGAAGAATCACTTACGGGCTCTAATACATAGAAAACCCAGCCGAGCGCCGTATTTTTTTCATTGGCGCGCGGTGGCGCGGCAACTTTGCAACAACGGCTCTAGATTTGTAGAAGCTGATTTACAGCGCACAGGCCCCCTCTGCCGCTTGCTCCAATTTTTCAGGCGCTCTCGCCTGATCTTCTAGGCATAGCGTGAACCCGAATCCAAGAAAATAAAACTTGGAAACACGCTGCACTCCCGGCTGTTTTATGTCATATATGATCATTGCTGCATGGTGTTGACCACCTTGCAGCCTTCGTTCCATGTATCTCTGGTTACCTAGAGCTCTCATACGATAGCGTGGGGCTCTTACATCAACATATCTTAGAGCTGCTTCTAGCAGATATGAAACCTTATCTTGAGACCCGCGGCAGAGATACTGGAGTGTGACGGGTACGTTTATTTAGAGCCTCTCAAAATATTTCCCGCCGACCAATTTGTTGTAGTAGAAAGAGTCGGTACGGATGATGCGTTGACAGATACAGAGGGGCCTACCAGCACTGTGTCTAGCCCGACCAACCCCTCCATCACTACTCTCACAAACATGTGCACTACCCCAGGCAATGCAGGAGCAGGATTCGGGTATACCTGGTCCTTTGGAGGGCCTGGGTCTGAAACCCGCGAAAATGCACAGAGTGAACTTGCCACAAATATCAGTTACGCTGTAAACAACAATCAGGATCAAGGATCCAGTCAAAAGATACAAGTTGATATCAAGCCAACTAAAGTTACAAATAGTGCCCATCGTAGACCGATGTTTGCTATGAATGAAACTTGTCAACAGACTCCTACGACGCATCATGGCCATACAGCTGGAGCTCATAATCAAACACATGGTACGCACGTTCGCACTAAGAAGCATCACGACGTATTTTCATTAACGTGTGATAAGGGAGGTTGCAATTGTGACGCGGCACATCCAACACCCCCACCTTCTCTCTTTTCGAACACTTTAGTTTTTACTACAGCCGATAAACACGCCATGAGTAAGCATTTCATGACACCCCTCGGACCACTGCAACTTACAGCAGAAGAGTGCAATGAAATTTTAATGAAGAGAGCAGCAGCTGCGTCAAATCAGGCCAATGCAAATAACGTGGCTACTAGCCAGACAGACAGCACTGCTCATTTTGGACATGTTTTAACACATGTCAACACAACTCAAATTGAAACAAAGGTCAAACAGCAACAAGATATGGGTAGCCAAGTTCGTGTGCCGAAGGAACGGCCATATTCCTGTTCAGAATGTGGGAAGTCATTTCTCCTTAAGCATCATCTTACAACCCATGCAAGAGTGCATACTGGGGAACGACCTCATATCTGCGTCCATTGTGGCAAAAGTTTTGCACACAAACATTGTCTTCATACCCATTTGCTCCTCCATAGTGCTGATAGACCTTACCAATGCAGAGAATGTAAAAAGTCTTTTACATTAAAACACCACCTTGTAACGCACACGCGTGTACATACAAGAGAACGACCATTTATTTGTCAAGAGTGTGGCAGAGCATTTCCTCTGAAGCGTCACTTAGTGACTCATAGTAAATTCCATTCAGGAGAAAGACCTTATGTTTGCGAAGAGTGCGGGGAATCATTTTCGCAAAAGGATCATCTCACAATGCATTCGCGCTTCCATGGCAGTTTACATCCATTCGTTTGTCACGATTGTGGAGCAACCTTCCAGAGAAAGTTTGAGTTAGTGAATCATGGCCGACTACACGGCAGAGTTCCACATTCGTGTACTGTTTGTGGAAAGGAATTTCTGCAAAAGAGAACACTGTTGGCACATATGCGTTTACACACAGGAGAAACTCCCTTTGCTTGTACCGTTTGTGGAGAAGCATTTCCTCGGAAAACAGACTTGGTTTCCCATTCGAAGATCCACAACAACAACTCGAACACAGATGAAAAATCTCTAACGTGCAGGTAAGCAACATCTATTAAATTATGAAAATTAAAAATATTTAAAACTTACCCATTGCCCAGATAATTACATGCCTCAACATATTCATGCACTTAAATTGTATTTTACCATTTCAGGGAATGTGGACTGGACTTCTCGAATCGAGAAGCCCTAACATTGCACTTAAGGTTACATTCTGGTGATCGAACACTTGTAACGGATCTTTGTGGGTTAGCAGCAGCCTTCCAACAAACTCCTGGACACTTCCTGACCCCCAACACTCCTGGAACCCATCAGGTATTATCAGTGATTCTTTGAAGACTGTAACCTGTATCTTACAATTGAAACATTTACAGATGAACGGACCCATTGGAAACCCCGGCGTCAGCCATATGCATGGGGCGACGCAAACGTCACCGCCAGTGGGAACAGGACCGAAACCAAAACCACACATTTGTCCCGACTGCGGTCGCGGTTTCGCCCAGAAGCACGGCTTATCTCAGCACCAACGGCGCCACACGGATGGTAGCTGCCACATAAGATCGCACGTTTGCGATAAGTGCGGCAAAGCCTTCTTCCAAAAGAATCACTTGTTACTGCATCAACGCCAGCACATGGATCCTCCGCCGAGCATACTTCGGCAACAACAGAGGCAGGCGGCGCAAGCTGCCGCTCAGCAAGCGCAACAGCAACAGCAGCAGCAGGCACAACAACAGCAACAAGTCCAACAGCAGCAGGTTCAGCAGCAACAGGTGCAGCAGCAGCCGCAACAGCCTCAACAGCAGCAACAACAATCGTGTACTGTTGACACGAAGACGATACAGCTGCAAGCAATACAGCAACAAGTGCAACAACAGGTCCAGCAACAGGTACAACAACAGGTACAGCAACAACAGCAGCAGCAGCAACAACAAGCGTGCTCTGTGGACACTAAAGCAATACAGTTAAATGTCACCATGTGAGACGGTATAGAGAGTAGGGACTGGAGAGTCCCTGGAACAATAGCACTCCCAAATGCGCACCCTGCTGCCACCCTCTGCACGCACTTCTCTTGTACTAACATTACACATTAGATATATTTATTATCTCTAGACTCGAATACGAAGTAATCAATTTTATTACAAGAGTATATATATACAAAGTATACATATTATATTCTAAGGATGTAAGGCTTGTAACAAGAAAATAAAAATAACCATATATTAGTGTTTTACATATACTTTATATATCATTTACTCTAGAAATGTAAAATGAACTAAACAAATTAGTTGCCTTAACGACACGAAGAATTTTAATGAATATATTAACTATTGTTTGGTGAATTTTTTTCATTTACTTTTAATTAGTAGGACATCACTTTATAAGAAAATACATATTGAATAAACAAACATAAAAAAAGGAATAAGTTTTTTATGTACTACTGCTTTGTTGTTATCCTTCATGCTGTGCTTGTATGGTGGAAGTGGAGAGAAAAGTTTTGACCGTATGAGTGATCTCTAAAAAGATTGAGCATGTAAGAAGGGATCGAGGAAGACGAAGAGGGTGGCAGACGCGGCGCATTTACGGGGCACTTTGAATTCATGGGTCTGCCCAAAACGGTGTCTTTATAATAACGTAACGTGTTTTTACGTTATAAATATATACAATTCGCGCAATTTGTTTGACAAATTTTAGAGAATTAAGTGTGCGAGAATATACAAAAATTTATATTCCATTTAATGGACATTATTGACTTTTATGAATTTAATAGATTCGAATGTACGTGTATACATTTGAATCGCTAAAATATTCTGTTTCGTTTTATACGAAATAATAGCGGTTCGATTTCGTAGCCTCCGTACTTTCTTACGTTCTCGACTTCGATATTTTTACTTTATAATGTATCGAGACGCAACGTGTGTCCCGTGATCACACGTTATCGCAACAAAATCACTCAACAATAGTGGACTTTTATAATAGTTTTGTCAGAGACATGTAATAGCTGATAGAAAAAGGCGCAGACAAATGGAAAAAATAATAAAAGTAGCTTTCCTACATAGTTTTAACACAAAACATGTTTTCTCCAGGCAAACGAAAGCTGAAAGAGTATACACCTCTACGCATCAGTCCCGCGCGACCCAAATAATGACTCACGTACAGAACAAAGTCACTCAACGACGAAATATTCTAACACGAACTTCAACGTGTCTTTTTGTGTACATACGTGACTAAAATACTTTCCCTTTTATGACCATTATACCTCCTTACCGTATCGATGCATTCAACCAATTATTATTATCATATTAAAACGATATCTTGCTCACATATCATGAAAATTATAAGTCATTAAGATCATTACTTATTTACATATAATTTCAGATCGTAAATATTTATGTGTTCGATAATGTTTACCGAAACATTTGAAAACATAAATAGTATTCGTAATATGAATGCATTTATACTCGTTTAACAACAATCCCTAGTACCATGTGTTCCGTATTTATAATTTTTTTGTGTTCAATCGTAGTGATATTGTCCCAAAAGTTCCCGCGTTGCATTCGATAACGACGTACCTCCGAAACAAAACAACGAAAAAAGAAGGAAGAAAGAGAAAGAAAAGAGCAACGTTGTTACGAGTGTCCTCTGGCGATCATGTCCGGAGAGATGTGGAGGTTGTTATGCGCATGCGCGCAGGTCATCGTATACTGTCCCGCCTGCGGACGAACCGAAATAAATCGAACGACGCCGAGCCGATCAGCAGTACGGTGCTCGCTGGACGCGACCGTTTTCGTTTCGCGTTAGTGATGATCAAAACGAGCCGTCCTCGTCGTCGTTGTTCGTGGCATTGCGCGAAGACGAAGAAGCCGTGATCCGTGATCCGAGAAAAAGCGTCGGCCAGAGGAGACGAGGCCGAGGACACACGTCGTCGCTCGCTGCCGCGGCCACGGATGCATATGGAGGTGCGTAAAAACCCTTGGTTTTAGTGCACCCTCGTTTTATACACGCGCTCTTTGTTTGGTTTGACAACACGCGCCGCACGTATACAGGTTCTTCTCCGTATCTGAATCTACTGCCATTTTGCTGCTGTTCCTCGTCTATCGCGTTCCGCGAAACGTTAACCGACGCCTGGTTGTTACCCGATCGAAAGTGCAACGGTTCTACGTTTTCGCGAACGCGAATGGAATCGTTATTGACGATGTACGTGCTATACATCGATGGATCCATTATCCGTGAAACCTTAGTAATTTCGGACGTGATCTTATCTGATTTCTTTTGATATCGAGACGACCGTGACTTTGAAGCGCAGTTGGAGCGAACGCACGTCCATGCTGTTTTCAGTATTTGCTACGGAATAGCATCGAACGACGCAATATTTAATCTTCTTTTTTTCTCTCTCCTTCTTCTTTAAGACTGTTCGCTTCGCATAGAATGGGTTCAGGTCGCCCGGACGGCGTCGGTCGCAGGTTAGATCGTCCGATCTAAATTTCGTATGACAATGGTTTCTCCCTTGGAAACGGGCTGAGCATCGAAAGTACGTGCGCATACGGCATCGAGGCTTTGTGTACGCTCTCAGCTGACGGGGGCCTGTCAGCTGCCTTACATGAGAGAAGATCAGGGCCGCCGCGTCGCGACGTTCTACGCGATTTTTCCCGTTACTTCGCACTGTCTTTATTTTGCAATGTTGCTTCTTTTCTATCACGGTAATTTCCACGCTAATCGATTCAAATCTAATCAACGGTATTATTTTCTGTTAGTTAACAAAACGTCAATGTCGGTTTAACGTTATATCCTCACGTGTGCGTAGCATAGAAATCTTATTTCGACGTCAATTGGCAATGACATACCGCACCTTCTTGCACTGTCGTCGGTGCAGATGCTGTTATAATATTAGATTCCGCGTGAAGACCTTTTCTTTTTCCACGATGTTAGGTACGGTCATGTCATGGTCCGTTTCGTTTTTGTTCCCAGCATTGTTTATGTCAACGGCATCGCAACACGCACGTTTACGATGATAAGCCTTTACTGATACCTAACCGGCAATGTCACCAGATAATGCGCATTGGCTTGTTTTGTACACACTACCAGCTGATTCAACCGCCGCGTCATAAAAACGCTGAAACTGTTATCTTGGCTTCGTGTATGCTTCTACGATGTTTCTTGCCGTGCGGATAGCTTCGACCGCGGTTGAGAAAAACCTACGTAACACTCGTGTGGCTGTGGCAAAAGACAGAGGAATCTACGTAACGCTCCTTGCCTGTGCGTTTACAGTCAAAGGAAATCTCAATCGATTTTCGTATCGTAAATATTTGCCGAACCCAGCAACGAATTACTAAAATTCTACCACCAGACAAAACGATGAGGAGGTATTTATTTCTTTTTCGCAATCGTTAATTGTATTTGGTTTATGCGATTTCGAATACAGAGTGACAGAGGGATTTAAGATTTATCTATTGATGTTCACTCCAAAAAAATGCCAACACTTTTTTCTTGATATTGAATTAATTGTAAACTCCGAGTCGCGTGGGTGGATGACAATAATTCACTTTGCAGGCAACTTCCGTTGTCGTTAGGACGCTTACACGGAAAATTAAATATGCGCGACGAGTGGCGAAGGACGATGACCCGAATTAACTAAACTCGAAGCTGCTGCGCTTGTTCCTCTCCCGGTGTTTATTTAAGTTGCAGTGGTGTAGCCTCGCGCGATTTCCATCCAGTTAGATCTGGATAGCGCAGTGAAAATTCGGCTCTGCCTTTATCCAGACGACAAGTGTACGTATGCCCGTTGCTTCTAAATTTCGTACGTAATACAAGCCTTCCGCGAGGAACACGTGACAATAAATGTTAACTTCATTTAATGCTAACGAACATACACCGCGACATTAAGTAAACGATACTTTAAAAACAGAATTAATTATAGATAGTAACATCACCGCTTGACGTTACAATAATATATCACGACTACACGAAGATATGTTAACGAGAAGTAACAAATCAACACATAATTATGGTATACATATGAAAATATAATACCGTAATTTTCAATCAAAACTACAACGATCGTGATGGAGTACTATTTCTTAATAAAAAGATATATTGATACTGTAAACATCAGAACGAGATACGTTATTTTTCTCGCGTTAATTGAATTATCAAAGAGCCAGACCTAACGCGTAGTTTCGCGTTCGTACGAACGCGTGGACCTGTTGGACGACGCTTTTGTGTACATTTACAGCTGATTGGGCTGTCAGCTGGCTGCGCGATAGATAGAACCGTCGCAGGCTGGCCAGCGCACGTTCCAGAACGCTTCGAGGGGGCCTTGTTTTTCTCGTATTTTTTTTCTTCTTTCCACCGCTCTTTCCCAGCGGAGGTTCTCTCGTTGCGACGCTAACGGGGGCAATGGCTCTTGCAATCTTTAAACTTATCCCTCCCGGTGTATGTTTGTCGCCCGCGTTTCATGCCTGAGACGAGGTGAAGGGTTACGCTAGACGCGTATAAATACGCGTATACCATATATCCATATCCGTATATCCATATATCTGAACATCTATAAATAACGAGACACGGGCGAGGTACCGAGCAGTTGTATTCTCTCTCTGTTTGTTCGTTGCATTTTTATACGTTGTGATTGTTACCTACGAAAATCGCCACCGCAATTACATTGCAATGTATACAGTTACATATGCTAACAAGTACGACCGCGTACGCGGGCGCGAGCTACGATAATTCGTTGACAATCTCATGATAATTGTATATTACCTAGCGTATCGCCTGACGCCTGACACATACATACCAAACGGAAAATGTGACACGTAAGAGACGCTATCGCGGAACGATCTACTTTCCAGTAAATTCTACCACGGAGAAAAACAGAGTATGGCGCAGGGAAATCCTGTGGGACAGGCTCGCGTTAGATGGGTGACCTTTAACTCTACGATACAACTCCCATGGTGGTGCGTTGAACGTTCCGAGAATCGTGGTAAACGACGGAGATTCCATTCATGACTCAGGAAAATATTTATTGCACCTAGATAGACACCCGTGAAAAACTCGCTTCGTCGCCGAGATGAGATTCCGACGACTGTGGATTATTTTCCTCTCGTGTACTCTTGATTAAACTCACAGTGGTGGGGCCCGCGATCAAAAACCTCGCTATCAATTATCTCTCCTGTAGCCGGTTCGTCGCACGTGCATGACCTACGCAACACCGGCTTCATCTCTGTGTTTTTTTGTTACTCGAAATCATTCACAATATTTTTTTCGTCGACCAAACAAATCGGTGAAGGTAAACAACGCGTTATCTATGTGTGGGATTCCTGTTGGTTGCGTGGAATACGCGACGATGTTGAATCGAGCGAAATCGCTCGTATGATTATTTATCGACGTTTTATAAACTTGCTACGCGACTGGATTAGGTCTCCTAAGGTTCCTTTTTTTCTGCTGATTCTATACAGTACCCAACGGTTCTACGCGACGCTTCATATAGATTGGATTATACGCTTTATCTCTGATATATATGTAGATGTTCACATATATGTACGCAGACGTGTGTACGCAAGGTGTCCGAAAAGTCCCCATTGCGTAACTTATCTGGCGCGTCGTGAGTATTGTTTGAAATAATGAGATGCAGACGTGTAAGAATTCTACGCGCAATGCTTTCTATATGTACTAATTAAGGTTTATGAGAATATTACGACATGTCTATTGTCATACAAAAAACAATTAGTAATTGAATCGCGGTTCATTGCCCAGAATTCTTTCAGATAGAGATGTATCTGAAGGTAGTTGATTTAATTAATTTCGCTGATTATAGACCATTCATTCCTCGAATCGTTTTACATCATATTTTTCGGTACGTTAGTGTATGAACCGATGGGAAACTGGGGGAAAAGAACGTCTGTTTTCAATCCTTATACCGATTTCATGTAGTTCACTGCGAACGAGTGTTTTTGTTTGATTTCCACTCGCAGTTGACGGACCAATAATCGAAGCCGTATATGCCGTACGTAAATATGTATATCCGCAGTCACGTACGTATGTGCACACAACTGTTCAATACGTACGTATACATATGTATTACATTCCCGACGTGAAACTACATACGTAGAACAAGGAAGGAATATCGTGAACGCGAGCTCTAGTAAAAACGAAACAATTTATTTGTACTCCAATTGAATGTCTCTTCTCTTTTTTGTCTTGTATGGCATTGAATGTTAATCGAAAATATTATTTCAAGTTCAGATCGCTTGCCACGTTATCTGTTCTCATCGTACGCCGGTACACGCGGGTCACTAATTGCGTCAACGTGCCGCCGTATAATGTAAAACACTATGATAAAAAAAGAGAGAACGCGCGAAGCGGGTTATTGTATCGCAATTCCGTGATTTTGCTACGAGGTATGATTCACTCGCTTGTGCACGTGAAGTAGGAAACTACGCACATTCATCCGCGACGAAGTCAAACAATTTTTCATTATTATTTCGTACGTTGTTGTGCCTTTCTTCGTCCGTGAAAGTAACGTACAGGATATCAACGCCGTTGTAATCATTTTACCATACTTGCATGCACGCAATCTTGAGGAATTAACGATCCCCGAGCGTTTTAAACGTTCACGCGAAATATTTATAATACACTGTTTCATACGAGAATTATCCGCATAGCGAGTGAAACGTCTTAAAAGTCGCCAAGTGTAATGCACAACTTGTTAAGAGGAAATTTCTGCGTCCATTTGTTTGGAGTCATTGTTCTCATAGGAAACGAGACTCTAATCGCGTGTCTGGTCGCAGCGGATGTTGAGATTTCTCAGTGACTGCGTGCACGGAATATCTTCAAATATTTTGGCCTTTACTAATGATCTTAAACACCATCGTGTTTCACGCTTTCGATTCGCGGAACAGAGTACAAACGTTACCGCATACGTTTCGCGGAATCGTTTCACTGTTAAAACGAATAATCCGGATCGTGTTCGCATCGTTATTTGATTCGATGTGTCTGATAGTAAAATCGCGGACCTAGTTATGGAATATTCTAGCTGTTTACAGAAATATCGGCAGAAGGACGGGGAGTGTCTGAAAAATTCATGAAATCAGATTTTTCACGATCGCTGGCCTCGCATGACTTGATATACGTCTACAATGTTGCGATGGATCTTTGTCTGACGAGTAGCCTTTATGACTTATTGAGGCCATATCACCTCGCACGTTCAATGGGAGACCAAATAAAAAAGATATCATCGTTACTTAACGTAGAATACTTGAATAAGTCATTTTTGTACGAGATTCGTTTATCTGGCACGCATCCGTTACATCGTAAATATTTATTCGTTCTCGACAAATGCATATACATATTTGCGACATAAACTGTACTTACTTGTTGTTTACCTTGTGAAGGCGAACTCTGATCGTATTCGTCGTAGAATTCGAGGTGCAAAGTGGTCGGATACGCTAAAAAAAATCGCGCGTCGATGCGCCCCACCGTTTGCCAGAAATCAACGTTCGATGATATTTCGAATCTTCTATCTACATATTGGTACAAGCTAAACACAGTTTAATGCTTGCAGAGATATAATGTTCGCTGACGATACAAAAGAAACGCAATAATTCCTGTACAACGTCGCAAATATTTGTATTTACAGCGCGCTTCATATTAATGTGTATATATTTGTCGTTTACACTTACGGGATTATGTCTTTTTAATGCAAACGAGACGCTTCAAAGCGGGCGGATCTACATGCAAAAATATGCTTGCTCTGTTGCACATTTATTACGATTACTTACGTTCTTTTTTTTAGTGAACATTTACATCCATACGCGAGCAAATACAAATACGATTAGAAAATGTATACGACGTACTGAATTTGTTATTTTTCATACGTCTTTTTCAAACTGTCACTATCATTTTTGTCTCTTTTTACAGATTGCCATGCTAATCGTTATTACTTGTTTACTACATGTTAACATTTATATCGAGCACGTACGTCTCCGTGTGATGAGGCTTTTTTTCATTCTAACCGGCGAACCATAATTGTATGGCACATTAATGCATTCACTTTTGATCTATATTCACGGGTAGCAAAGGTCTCTGTGAAAAAAAATGAAGTAGCAGATATATACATATATAGACGTTGGGGGCAGATATATGCAACATTTTAATTATCTGTCTTTTGTCTTTATCGATATCTCTATTTCGTACACATCGATACGAAAGCTTGACACAAATCCCACGGTATAAAATTCTTTTATATCATTAGAATCGAATCGGTAAATTTTATCTCGTATTAGTACGGCGCATTCTTATCAAAATTATCCCACGCCGTGGGTGGGAGCGTCTCGTACGATGTTTCGCCACGATGTTTGTATTTGTTGCTCGATTTTCAATTCTTTTTTGTTGTGTAAAAGAAAAAAGTCGTCGATCTACGTCTCCGCTCCGTAGTGTATGCGAGTTGTGTGTATGTAAGGTCGTATCACCGCGTACCGCCTTGCATGTGATATGCAATAGAAAACATTTTGTCAATACATGCGATGACGCGCGCTAGCTGATGTGTCGACTGTGTGGTATGACCCACGATGCGTGTTCCGTCGATCGTGGGTCAGACACGTGATCGCCTTCTCAATGGTTCACGATCGTCTTCGCGTTTAAATTTGGATCGGTGATTATTACGTGCAACAGAAATTCACTTGCGAAACCGTTCTCATGCGAGCCGCAACAACTCGCCGCCGTTATTTCGCGAATTTCACTCGTCGTCACCGCGGAACTGATAATTTTCATTTTACGTAATTAGCGGCCACGACACGCGCGTCCGTACATACCGTGTTTTCTACGTGGAAGTTCCGAACGGATCGTCGCGTGCATTTTCAAAGACACGCCGTGTTTTCCCCGAGATGCACTTAGAACCGCGACGAAAATTACATTACAAATTTAACGACACGTGAAACGTGCCCACCGTCGCCTTATCGCCGTGTAAACGGAAGGGAAACTACCAGGGATGTGTACTTTTTCATGCGGTAGCTGAGAATCATTTAAGCAAGACTTCATTAGCATTGGCGTTCGGTTTGAATTCGAAATTAACACGTAATTTACAGTGAAATTTAAATGTTGCCTGCTAACAGAGATTCAAATGTAACCGAATTCTTTCGATTTGCTCAATCAAAGTATGTGGATATCCTCCCATTGTATTATAATACCGTCATATCGCGTGAAATCGACCAAGTTTACCATTCGTTCAGCTTAGATTCTTTTTTTTCCTTTTAATTTTGCAATATAGATTCCGTAGGAGACGATGTTGTCTTAAAATGTCACGTTTCTAGAGTATCCGCTAGGTTACGTAAAATGTTTTCTATAATTACAAACTAGGATGATAACATTCTCAACATTCTGTAATTAATTTTCAGAAAATGGCATGTAATTTTGCCGACAGAAAGATCAAACTCGAATATACTTCATTAATAAAATGACAGAGATGGGGGAAGGTTGTTATAAGCAGTAAATTGTGTTCATCCAGGAGTTACGGGTACCTGTTTGAGCGTAAAATCAATTAAGATCGCCTCCTCGCCAGGTAACTCACGGCGAAGCCGTGACATTTCTGCAGCTTGTTCGGGACACAGGTGTCACAGTGACCTGCGGGAACTTTGTTAAATTCAGTTTAATTCGCTGAGAACAGAGATCCCGTTCTCAACAGCGTCTCCGCGGATAATCATGCGTGGCACGTGTTTGTATTGGGTTACACGCCTGTGTCGATTCATGAATGAACTTAAGTCAAAGCGGTCGTAACTCTCTTGTTCAATGAGAAGGATAATAATAAACCTCGAACGCAGAATTTTCGTGCACCGTTTGAGACCGAATTAGACATACGAAGGAATTTTTGTATTATTGTCTGCGAGCCATGCAAATCGCGCCCGTTATTATAGGCACTGCTGCTCACATTTCTGCGATTTAAGCGTCTCCTCCTACGTTATCATACGTACGATCATTAGCATAAATGCGGTTTAACGACGTTCTTTACGATTGTTTCAATTTATGATTCTCGCCACCTTGCTTTATTCGATCCTTGACACGATGCTATTACCAATACGATGTAGACTAATGAGTGATAATTAATCGTCCTAGTTAGTGTTTTCATAATGTGACACAAGTAAACGTTCGTCGGACGGACAATGAATGAATGTTAATTGAACAAATCATCTATCGAACGTGTGGCTTGTTTTGAAAGTTATGGAAGTTCGCTTTTACGTTTTTCGTCGTATATATCTTTTTGTCTTTCTCCACTGTAAAGTTTTACACGCGGAAAACTATGTTTGTAAATCGATTGAACTTGTTAGTCGATGTTGACGTTCGTTATTTATACTGAATCGTCTGTTCGCTCTTAGTGAGCTAGATTGAGCAATCCGTAACCTTAGTTTAGTAGATCATCGTCATGAAGTCTTGCTAGAATGTTCCTCGTGACATTGATACAGAGGTCGAATAAAACAAAGACTTCCCACACGCGGGAAAAAAATCGATAAGATACGATATCCGTATCGATCGCAATATTTTACCGCTGACCACTAACCTGCCGCACAAAAAATTTAATCATTATTAAGATGTATTATTTAAACACATAAACTTCCTGTTGATATGGCTTAAATGATAATAGCAATCGAAACACACGTTCCTGTACATGTAGATCTCTTTTTTCCATCCTCACGTTCTATTTATATCCCTGCAAATTGTTATAAATAGTTTCATCATTCTATTATATAATATTCAGAGTACCTAAGGTCTCTTCTATACCATCGAGAACATATGTTTCTTTTCCGGATGTAGAGACGTTGAAATACGAATTAAGTTAGACCTCAAGCTTGTCTCTTTATTTGTTTACACTCACGGAAAAACGTTATCAGTCGATTACATTCGAACCAGATTCTCTGTTCGTCATTCATCAAGGGGGCAAAACAAAAATATATTGTACCCGAGAGCCAGGTGGAAAACACACAACCCCACGTCTATGAATCTCAGAGCGAATTCTTTAATTCTTACTCATCATCGAAGGTGTGCGAGACGTCTGCGAAGTATGAAAAAAAAGGGGCGGCAAGAAAATCGGAAATTCCGAGGATGCGTCGGCGACGGGTAGCAATGACCTTGAGCCGTGTATTGACTCGGACGTTCCGTCTCTTTGTTCCCGACGGTTCGTCGGGAAACTTCTTTCTGCGGGCTCCGATTCGCAGCTCGCGGCCAACGAATGGCCGCATCGCGATTCCTCTGCCCAGAGTTACCGCTTTCATATGCAGACATCGTTGTCAAGACACCTTTTTTTTGTTCACGTGACAATTGTAAGGAATTACAAATCCCTCCCGAGTCGCGGCGGTAGATTCCCATAGTGGTTTTCATCGTGACGAACTCGGTTCGTCGTGTGTATTACTCAATACCCCGGATACTTCTGGTGTTATATTTTGATAAACGGCTAACACTTGTAGCTAATTAGACGGATGACACTCGATAAAACGAATGACTGGACGACGCCGTTATTCGTAGATACCATACACCTGGCGCTATACTACTATTTCTGGTTAGAATGATCGGTGCCTCCTCTATGCGTTAAAAGACACTCCAAGTCCGATTCGTTGTATCGATTACTACTTTGCGGCCTTATGCAGAGCTATATCGAATCATGTTATCACCCTTCGGCATAATGTTATTTATAAATTACATTTCTATGGTCCGCGGGATAAAAATATCTTCGTTGCAGGTTCGACGTGATATTATGACATATTCGAGTCGAATATTAACCATTCACTCGTGAGCGATACAATTTGCTCAATCCCACGAGCGTTTCGAGTGTGAAAAATGAATTTAACTGTATGTAGTACGTACGGTATCGTAAAAATCTAAGACTCGTAATTAACTTTTCCCGTTGTAAAATAGCGTGGCATCGGCCGCGTGTAATTTACTTTCACACCGTCTTCTTTTCAATGCAAAATTATTCGTGAAAAACATCGTAATGTTTTGCATTGAAAGAGTTCAATTAATTTAATGATATCCGCGAAGAATACCGTCTCTAATTTAAAACCCGGCTTTGAGAAGCACGCAACGAAGTACGGAGTTAAGTACAGATTGCCCGAAGAAATATCCGCAATGAAATCACCATACCCGGTTACATGATTCCGTCTTTCCTTTCTTTTTTTCTTCTTCTTTATAAAACCTTCGGAACGGCTTGTACACACCAGAAATAATACAACAGGAAGTGTATCCACCAGTTGTGTCACGCTGAGTGCTAATTCCATACCAGCTCTAGCATAAGCTTGGAAAGTAAAGCAGTACCGTTATCGCAAGGTCGCGACGAAACATTGTTTCGATTGATCCAACTTAGAAGGAAAGAGAAGAAAAATCAGCGGAAAGACGGAGAGAGAGAGAGAGAGAGAGAGAGAGAGAGAGAGAGAGAGAGAGAGAGAGAGAGAGAGAGAGAGAGAGAGAGAGAGAGAGAGAAGGAACAAGTTAACAAAAGGATGAACAAAGAAGTATCGTGTAAGAAAGTAAAGAAGAGGAAACGGGTTAAACCCGTGAACGTCTGGCGTCTTGAGCCCCGACGTGAAAAAGAGTTAGCCCGGCACTTCCTTCGTCCTTATAAAGGAAGTCTTTCTTTGGCATATCATGAAAAAGACCTTGTCTTTATTTGACCACGTGCCAGCACGTGACTGCCCCATACGGTGTTCACACCATAAATGGAACGGGTATTGCATATCCATATTCTATTGTATTAACTAACGAACGACGCACGGATTGAAAATAAAAAGAATGACACGATGGAATTCTATCAAAGTATTAATATTTTAATTATAGTTACTATTCCCCATCGGCGTGTTCAACGAATAATTGAAGAGGACTTTCAATGTGTTGTGTTACGGTGTTCAAACACTTGATAATGAAACGAAGAGCGAAGAGAACGAACGAAGTTAAAGAAGTCTTGGGACATCTGTAAACGAGAAGAAGCTGCGCTTCCTCTGTCCTTATAAAGATGAAGCCTTTCTTTGGCGTATCATAATAAAGGTCTTGTCTTTTCTTTGTTTGAACACGCGCCAGCACGTGGCGGCTCCGGTCGCTCGATATGGAGTACATACGTATGTATGTACATCAATGCTATTGCGCTTCAAAACGTTCGAGCGGTTTCGCAGCTCCGCGGGTGTTATTTTTATGTACGTATGTTATCTGTTCTCTCTCACCCGTTCACTCCACGACGCATCGGGATTTCTTTTCTTCGCAATAGTAAGCGCAACACGGTTTGGCGTTCGACGTTCGTCGTTATTTAACACGGCCCGTTATAAATAACTCGTTTCTCTCGATAGATACGAAATAAATATACAAGATAGTGAGTAAATAGCGAGAACAGAACAACAGATTCCAAGTAGCTGCAGGCAGCCAATATTTGCTTTATTTTTAATCCTCGTGTAGGTATACATATAATATTCGTTATTATATGCATATTGCGTTTCATTACAATTTCTATTGAGATATGAAATGCACTCCGTTAAATAATGTATTTCGACGTACGTGTAGGAATGGAAACGTGTTAAATATCTTTATGTATTTCTGGAAATATATTTTTACATCGTTTTATTCATTTACATATCTTATATGCTTGGCATATTTTCTTTTTGCATTCCTTTATTACGCCAGCTTTTTCCGACGTTTCGGTTAAGCCAGGCTTACCTGCATAATTCTTTCGACCTTATCTCCTTCCAGAAGATTTGCGATCTGATTTAACGTTACATCAGATCATGGCAATCCAATGCCGAGTATTACCATCTCTTATCAGAGAATCGTATAGGTATAGAATTTTTACGTTACACGAATGATTTGTGGTTGTGAAGACTGTGTAATAATAAATCGATGAAATAAATCGACTTCACAGGTGTCCCCGAACCGGCGCTGTCTGAACCAGCTCAACAGCTGATCGGAGTACGAAGCGGCGGTGAACGGGGCCACTATTGCACCACCACCCCGCGCTTGGAAGAAATTCAATTCAATCAACGCTGGTTAACGGCCAGGCCCTTCTTTTATCGGAGAAAAATCCTCGGCGTTCTACAGGACAAACGACGACGACGAAAAGGGCGAAGTTTCTTGCTTGCTTGGACACGCCATCATGGTCAAAACTTTTCAAGCATACCTGCCCTCCTGTCACCGCACTTACTCGTGCATTCACTGCCGTGCTCACCTCGCCAACCACGACGAACTCATCTCTAAGGTGAGCCGTGCTAGATCAGGTAACGGACAGACTTCTCGCATTTACTTTCGACGCAGCGGACCGTATCATTTGTATGTAAGACTAAGAGGGTTTTCCTTTTGATTGCAGTCCTTCCAGGGCAGTCAAGGTCGTGCCTATCTCTTTAATTCCGTGTAAGTATGCTAATGCTTTCAATTCAGATCGAATTTGTGTAGACGTTGGTAATGGAAAAAGTAGGCCACGTTATTTTAGACTAGGGAAGTTTCAACGAGTGAATCGATAGCAAAACATTTGTTATCTTTTATTTTAACTTGTTCTTTTTACGTGTTATTTAGGGTGAACGTGGGTTGTGGTCCTGCGGAAGAGCGAGTTTTATTAACTGGCCTTCATGCTGTCGCTGATATTTATTGCGAGTGCTGCAAGACCACCCTTGGGTGGAAATACGTGAGTATTCGTTTTATGACGAGGCTGATTAGATAAAGCGTATTGTTGTATTATCGATCAACGGTGGTGTTACATTTTCAGGAGCATGCGTTCGAGTCAAGTCAAAAGTATAAGGAGGGCAAGTTTATAATTGAGCTTGCCCATATGATCAAAGAGAATGGATGGGAATAAATCGTCGAGGGGAAGACGAGTACCCCGATACACCCATCAAACTTTCTCTGATAATGCCTACAATGTTCTAATTGCAATGTGCGGCCCCCCTCCCCTCTGTCAAACCACCAACGAAAGTCTGTGATTTCATTTGTGATTTGTAATCTTAGTAACTTTTATGTTTCGGACAATTCGACACTGTTTTTTGTTTCTTCTGATCGATTCAAGCAACCGATGACACCGGCGATCCGCAGACATTGCGGATCGGTTCAAATGAAGTATTGTAAAGAAATTATTTTTCAAAAAAGTAAAAACGAAAAAAGATGGATATGAAGAAAAAACAAACAAACGATAGAATAAGACAATGACGTTATGCGATGGTGAATATGATGACGATGGTGCCATGGTGGAAATAAAGATGCGAAATCGCTCTGTACGAGCAGTGGGGTGCCCCCCTAATTTTCATTCATTATCTTTGTAGACATTGCGTAATGTCAATGATAAATGTTAAAAATTAACGCGCGGGGCACCCCGACCGATCAGTTTTAATCCGTTATGCACCGGAGCAGCGCAAGTGCCCACAGACTTTGCTGGACTGACTGCCTGCCTGCCGCGTCTATCATTGGAATTTCACTGCCGATATTCCTAATATTAATTAAGATTGCTGCGCCGTGCGTAGGCGACGCAGTGGTAGTCCTAGTATAGCTTACAATATAGCGTACTAAAGCCTATGTTACAATATTATAGGACCTCATGGATATAGAAAATAAGAATAAGTAAGAGTAATGATGGTGAGATACAGAAGAAAGCGAGGGAGAGAGAACGAGAGCGAGAGTAGGAAAAACAGGAAAGGTCTGGTTCTGTGTCGCGTGTACATGTTTGATTTTTATGTTCACCATGCCTGCCAAACTGTCTGTTTGTCTGCCAGTCGCCACTACTGTTATAGTAAATACCGTATTCTAACATGTTCACGTTTTCGTCGGCTCTGCAGGGTGTGGTGTGACTGAATCTTTTTTTGTTGTGAATTCATTGGACTGCGCCTTCCTATGCACGCACTACGATATATTTAAAAAGAAAAAAATAACGGAACAAGGTAATTGCTCATTACTTTTAATATCGATCTCATTTGTAAATATTAAATAGGATTCGGTAACATCACAAGTTATTAATTCAGAGCAGAAGGTCGTTGTCTCTGCTCTAAGAATCCCCGAACGTACGATTGATTTTCATCAGAATTCATTCATTTTATCAGAAAAATGCATCACGATATTGGTCTAACATTATCGCGCTAGAACAATATCTATGTCATAAACGGCATTCTAATATAATAGTTATTGTTTTTAAAGGGTATTATATCCCAGAGACTACTTGTATGAGTTTTAGTATGGTTTTACTAAATTGTAGGCAGCTTTTTATGCTACCTTCGGTAACATTCTTACAGAAGGAAATAATACATTTCCCTGTAATTTTACTGTCAATCACAAGATAATCAATTCGTTCGTTATAAACGTATATGCCAGAATTTATATCTAAATGTGATTACAATATTAATAAAATGTAAAATTTATTGTACAATGCATAATATATGCAAATGTATAGACATGATGCAGCGAGAAAAATCTAATCCAAGCCTTTATCATTACCTTAACACGAAGGTAGCAACAGACGTGAGAAAAAAGATGTTATTTCTATTTTAGTGACAAAATGTACCGTACAGGAGTATATCAGTGTGAAACAATTGTACAAAATTAGCCTCTTTTTATTGTGCTAGATTCCTTTTGAAAGTACAGATCGAGTATTGGACGTACATATAATTACGACGGAGTAAAATAAGGAAATTAAAATGAGAACCGCAACGTTAAAACGTTTAAAAAATGCATCCATAAGAAAGTGCAGTGTATTTGTGTGAATCTAGAAAAATGATTGAATGAATGTGCCGGCCTAATCCTCATGCTGTCTCTCGAAGAGTACTTTTTATATTACTGTGCCGATGTCCCCTTATACCCGCACTCACTTTTTCCGGAACCTTGTTGAAATGTACCCACCAACACTAACTCGGTAGTTTACGGCCTCCACCAACATCCTCCACTTCCACCATTACACAATTTTGCTTTGTAAAACATGTTCATAATAAAAAAAACATACAATGTATTTAATCGAAAATGTTTTACTTATTTCGAATCAATCGATGCTCGCCATTTCCGTAGTTTTTGAGCAATTAACAAGATCAAGGGCGTTTTGGACACGGAATCGGAAGTCGAATAAGACAGTGAAAGAATCAGATCGATATCTAAATATTTGCGGAAATGACGAGGAAATAACGAAAATCGCGAAAAATCGTCAAATTATGGCAGTTTTTCGTTCGGCATTCGCTCAATTTTTGAGATAGCGATCTGAAACTTGTACCATTGTTTTAGTTAGGAAATTCTACGGCAGATCAATGTATAATAGTTGTACTTTTCGAAAATTTCATTTTTCGCAAAAATCTGAAGGGGGTAGGTCAGGATTTTTGGCGATTTTCGTAATTCGCCCGTCATTTCCACAATTTTTTAGATATCATAATGATTCTTTCACTGGCTTATTCGGCTTCGGATTCCGCGTCCAGAACGCCCAGGATCATTTTAATAGCTCAAAAATTGCGGAAATGGCAAGTGAATTACGAAAATCGCAAAAAATCCTGACCTACCCCCTTCAGATTTTTGCGAAAAATTAAATTTTCGAAAAGTACAACTATTATACATTGATCTGCCGTAGAATTTCCTAACTAAAACAATGGTACAAGTTTCAGACCGCTATCTCAAAAATTGAGCGAATGCCGAACGAAAAACTGCTTCAGATTGATGAATTTTCGCGATTTTCGTAATTCTTTCGTCATTTCCACAAATTTCTAGATATCGACCTGAATCTTTCACCGTCTTATTCGGCTTCCGATTCCGCGTCCAAAACGTCTTGGATCATTTGAATAGCTCAAAGATTACAGAAATGACGAATGAATTACGAAAATCGCGAAAATTCATCAATCTGAAGCAGTTTTTCGTTCGGCACTCGCTCAATTTTTGAGATAGCGGTCTGAAACTTGTACCATTGTTTTAGTTAGGAAATTCTACGGCAGATCAATGTATAATAGTTGTACTTTTCGAAAATTTAATTTTTCGCAAAAATCTGAAGGGGGTAGGTCAGGATTTTTTGCGATTTTCGTAATTCACTTGCCATTTCCGCAATTTTTGAGCTATTAAAATGATCCTGGGCGTTCTGGACGCGGAATCCGAAGCCGAATAAGCCAGTGAAAGAATCATTATGATATCTAAAAAATTGTGGAAATGACGAGCGAATTACGAAAATCGCAAAAAATCCTGACCTACCCCCTTCAGATTTTTGCGAAAAATTAAATTTTCGAAAAGTACAACTATTATACATTGATCTGCCGTAGAATTTCCTAACTAAAACAATGGTACAAGTTTCAGACCGCTATCTCAAAAATTGAGCGAATGCCGAACGAAAAACTGCTTCAGATTGATGAATTTTCGCGATTTTCGTAATTCTTTCGTCATTTCCACAAATTTCTAGATATCGACCTGAATCTTTCACCGTCTTATTCGGCTTCCGATTCCGCGTCCAAAACGTCTTGGACCATTTGAATAGCTCAAAGATTACAGAAATGACGAAAGAATTACGAAAATCGCGAAAATTCATCAATCTGAAGCAGTTTTTCGTTCGGCATTCGCTCAATTTTTGAGATAGCGGTCTGAAACTTGTACCATTGTTTTAGTTAGGAAATTCTACGGCAGATCAATGTATAATAGTTGTACTTTTCGAAAATTTAATTTTTCGCAAAAATCTGAAGGGGGTAGGTCAGGATTTTTTGCGATTTTCGTAATTCACTTGCCATTTCCGCAATTTTTGAGCTATTAAAATGATCCTGGGCGTTCTGGACGCGGAATCCGAAGCCGAATAAGCCAGTGAAAGAATCATTATGATATCTAAAAAATTGTGGAAATGACGAGCGAATTACGAAAATCGCAAAAAATCCTGACCTACCCCCTTCAGATTTTTGCGAAAAATTAAATTTTCGAAAAGTACAACTATTATACATTGATCTGCCGTAGAATTTCCTAACTAAAACAATGGTACAAGTTTCAGACCGCTATCTCAAAAATTGAGCGAATGCCCAACGAAAAACTGCTTCAGATTGATGAATTTTCGCGATTTTCGTAATTCTTTCGTCATTTCCGCAATTTTTGAGATATCAAAATGACCCGGGACGTTTTGGATGCGTAATCTGAAGCGGAATAAGGTGATGAAAGATTCAAGTCGATTGCTCAAGAATTATTCGAATACTGTATTATCGACGCGATAAGACATAAGCCACTGTGGCGAGGATATCACTTGATGCCTCTTCATGCCCGCGAACGAAATTACTGACGCAGTGAGATTGCAATCACAAATGAGATATAGGATATACCTAGGATCTATACCACCTGGTATATTTCATCTTTGACATTGGTTCGAACTTTTTGTGGAAGCCCATTGCTATAAATCGACCCTACGTTTATCCCTTCGTATTTCAGGTATTCTATCTCTCGAAGGTCATTACCTACCTTACCAACCAATCGAGAAATGCATCGCAACTCGAATAGTGCATGATCTCGACGAGTGTTGAAGTCGCAAAGCGATGGATGCGTAACGGAGACGTCGTTTCGTGGTCGCGTGTTGTTCCTTGTTGCTTTTCTATTTTTTGTTTACATTTTAGTTTGTTTAAGCATGTTATAGGATTTTGTTTGTTCCTCTGAAGCTACTCAGCGACGGTTAAGCGTGGCTCTCATCTGTCGAAGATGAAAAACGCAAAGGTCAAAGCGAGGTAATTAAAAGACCCTCAGGATATTGATTCTACGTATACTTGTTGCTTTCAGTGTTTAGAAGTAGCTATTATTTACTTTTCTCAATGTAACCATATCTGTAGTTCTCCTTTTGCACAATCGTGAACTGCTAGTTCTTGGATTATCGTGAATGTACTAATTTCATCGTTTGATGTCAAAAATAATACAGTTATATATTTAACCTGGGAGGGTATTGATTTTTTCACCCCCACTTTCCGGGCGCAATATACGACGAATTCCTTCGTCTACGTGCATGAAATGTGCAGAAATGTATGCGTTTACTTCATGGAATTTTATATAATTAGTGTTACAGACGTGTCTTTCTCGAATTGGTAATATTTAGTAATGTTTTAATGGGATCAGTACCTGAATACTTTTGTTGTTTCTATATTTTCTTTATTGTTTTTCCTTTAGGCAATGCATGGGACGTTTTGGGGACCAAGGAGGATATTTCGACGTTGTTGTACGTCCAATGTTGCAACAAGGACACGAAGGAGAATTATGTGGCTGGCTGAAAGAAATGAGTTTGATACGTACTGTTTCTAACTGTCCAAATGATGACTGTAAAGGACGGAGTCTGTCATGGAATCCAGCAAGGATTGTAGACAAGTATAGTTGGTCTTGCCCAAATTGCACAAGAAAACAATCCATAAGAGAGAATTCCTTTTTTTTTGGAGTTAAATGCGACCTGAAAATGTGCCTTCAATTAATATTAGGATGGTGTCAAATGATACCTAGTGAACTCACTGCCAACTACTTAGGTAAATTTTATTTAACTTTTGCCTTCAGAAAAATATTTTTATATATCTATTAATATTACATTTGGTTTTTAGAAATAAAGAAGCATGTGGTGAAAAAAGTTTATGAGAGGTGTGACGAGGTTTCTGAGAACTATGTAATGAAACATCCAGAGGATTGGATATTGGGAGGTCAAAGTGCAATATTAATTGTGGACGAATTTCCTAGTGGTTGTATGACTAAAAATCCATCAGATACTACAATTGCTAAAAAGCGTAATAATAATTCTCATACTGTAGTATGTATAGCAGAAGCAAATACCATCCCAACTCGTATGTGGTTGCATGTAATTGAATCAATTCCAGAGGTATAATTACTTAATATTTTTGCTTATTATTACCAAATTTCGTATTCCCGTTATTATAAAATATATATTATTTTAGCCAATCAAAATTGATAAATCACAAGGAGTAAATGAGAAGTGCAACATGGTGAAAGAAGCACTGAAAGAAATAATAAAACACAGTGCTCCAGGCAGTTATATTGTAGCTAACAATAGAGCTCGTTGCTGCAGTTACGAAATACTGCAAGAGTTAAAGCAATATAAAGTGATTAGTGTGGAGCAGTTACAAAAATTCGACCCTCCTGGTAGAAATAAGCTATTCAATAATTTGGGTAAGCAAAACGTTCACTATATGGAAACTTCGGTTTGTTATTTAATTATTAATTGGATTTTTCATCTTTAAGAAACAATTTGGCAAAACGGCGTCGAAATATGTGAAGAGATTCAAGAGACCACCTGCAATTTGGGTCAACGTATAATATCGAGGCATTTATGGAGGCAAAGATTTGGTACGTCTCCTTCCATGGCATTTCAGTATATGCTTAATCAAATTGCGGAATGTTATCGCTTTACCTGAACTCATTCGTTTGTAGTATTTGACTAATTTAGTTTATTTTTCTACTATGACCAAGCAATATTGACTGTTTAGAGAACAGTCATTTTCGTTGGAAAATGAGGCTAAACTATTCTAATACTAATTAATATCTAATACCAGAGGATGTCAATTACCAATAGAAATGATTGGTAAGATGTTGCATCCTAATTGCACAAGTTGCACAAACGGCCTTATTGAAATTAGATACAAATTTATTACTTATAAAACATAAATATATATATATATATATTTTATAGAGATATTTTCATAAAAAAACTCGTTCTAATATTAATTCATATACGCACTTTGTGTCTTCCAAGTATCAGAATATAATCCATTTATGAAGTTAATTGTTTACAATAATCGTTGACTTGTCAGAGTTATATGACTGTACAAGATGAACTTGGTTCTGTTAAAGCACTGTGCCTTGAGGTGAAACCATTTACTTTAAATTTCTTATTAGTACGTATTAACAAATTCACCTAAAAACATCTCGTTAAAAGACTGATAATGATATTGCGGCGTCAACAGTTTTTCTGCAGTACGAAATTAAGTTGTCGCGATTTGATCGAGTTTCAAAAGTAACGAAGCAATCATTAATACTCACGAGCATTCTTTTTGAACATATTACTTAAATCATACTTGAAACGCCTACAGAGAATTTGTTGATTAACTCGAAGCGAAGTGTGTGACACCAAGTGCAATTAGTACGAATACTTGAATTAGATATAAATAGAGCTAAAATCAATCTATTATCGTCTATTTACATGATTCTCTTTAGCAATCAAAACTGTTACAATACTTCGCGTAAAACTAAAATGTTTTATACAAAGTGTTATACCAGTACTTTGCTACGTAATATACCATAAACCTATTATATGTATTTTCACATTGGATGATTAATACGTCCGTTTCCTGTTCGAACTATTGTCGACTATTTTAACTTCGGTTTAAAGTCACTGGCTTACTAGTAAGAGATTTAATGATCATATACAGCTGCGGTTATATTTTGTGATAATACCGACTTTGTGATACGTAAATATTATTTCTTTTTCTCCTGTCGCTTCGATTTCTTACATCGTGTCAACCTAACAAAAGTCGGATATCGATACTATAGGGTTTTTGAGAAGTTTTATAAACTATGTGATAACGACGTTGTTCGATGTAATAAAATTATATGTTATGAGTTAGAAAGATAAGAAAGTATTCTTTTATATTGTAAGTCTAACTGAAATTATCGCAGAGCATACTATGAAATGATTTTTTATTATTAAATAACTGATAGTACCATTTATAGGCTTATATGATATTAAAAAGACGATGATAATACAATATTTTTCATCAAGGGCGTTTTTTATTAAGGAACTTTTAATGTTTTTGTAAAATTAACCGTTTAACAATACTGTTACTATTGTATGTTTTTAGAAATATTGTTAAACGATATCCTCTATATGCCATACACAAGATAAACGTTTTGTACTAAAAATAATAATGTGTGTCGATTTCGTATTTCGTATCCAAACAGCGAAATAAAAACATCTTTAAGCTTTCGTATTGTTTATATCTTGTATTTAAAATTACAAAGGTTTCCAAATAATTTTCCATTACAAAATATATCTTAAGAGTTGTTTAAACATATTTAAATCAACAAAAAACAAAATTATATACGAACCAGTGTATGTCGGGACACTGTTTGTACACAGAGATTCCTTGTGAGATTCTCAGTTTGGGAAAAGTGTAGGTATTTTATGGTATACCACAGCACCGATCCATTTATGCAGTATATATACAAACGGAGCATTTAGACAATATGTACACAAATACAACATTTATCCAGTATATATACAAATGTAGTTGGCAGTTACTGAAATTCTTCACTCATGATCTCCCTATAGCCTTTCTGATCTTGCAACATTTTTCGGAACACTCTATACTTTCGTAAATGATACCTAAAACAAGTTGTTTACGGTTTCTTTTATGTTTCTGCAAGAAAATTAGTTATCTGTTGGCAGTATTAGCGATTGTATTTACTTGTAGCAGCCGTTTCTAGGCTTAACAATGTTTGCAGATCCTCCCATTGATCTAATAGCGTCATACATAGTGTCAAATTTTCTAGCCGCATACGCTCCTAGAATCGCAGCTCCCATTAAAACAGACTCCCTTTCGATGGGACACAATACTGGTAAACCCAATACGTCCGCTTGTATTTGTATGAACAACGGATTTTGACTTAAACCACCGCATACTAACAAGCTTTCTACTTCATGACCAGCAGCTACCAATGTCTCCAAAATATATTTTGTACCATACTACACAAAGATTTTAATTCACTAATTTTGTAGCCTTAGATTATAGTATTCAATATTAGTATTTAAGTAAACGTACCGTTAATGCTTGTACTGTTGCCAAGTATATTAGGGCCAAGTTTTCTTGATCAACTGACAAGGACAGGCCGGATATCTAAAACTCAGCGTTTATCAAAATGTAATTGAATCTTATTTCATTATTTATACGGATAATCGAGATTACCATTCCTTTGAGAGTTGGATCGGCAAGAGGTGAACGGTTACCATGAAAATCTGGCCAGATATGAATGTCTTTTGTTAAATACGAAACGTTCTCAATATGTTTCTGGTCTGCCATTTTTTGCAATAATTCTGATAAGTATTGCTGTATATGTCTGCAAAATCGTATATAAACATTATAGAACCCGTTAGGACGTTTCTCACAAGTCCGCATTATCTATATATCTATAAACTCACTTATTTCCGCCTAAACTTTTTAATATTCCTGGTGTCGCAGGATGAGTGTCGATTATATGATCCAGTAATTTTCCCGTCGCGCTTTGTCCACCTTCACTCAACCAGAGCCCCGGGATCATTGCGCTATAATACGGTCCCCATACACCATTCACAAATATTTTTTTCTCATTTACTATCATGTGACATGTTGATGTCCCGCAAATTAACGCTGTAAAATATCGTAGAGTTTAATTACTTGTGTGACAATAATGTAATAAGACAAATGGGAGGAGTTTCATGTACCTAATCTCGTTTGTATATTGGGAGACACACCGGTAACGGAACATCCCATCATACCGAGTCCTCCGGCATGAGCATCAATAAGAGATGTACCCACTGCTGTGCCCTTCAGTAGTCCTAATTCAGATGCAGCTTTTGCCGACAGTCCTCGATCAATCGGATCACCGGGTGCCCTCACATCATTACCTTGATAGCAATAGTTCTCACTGTTACGTTTTTGTTTTATTTTCTAAATAGTCGTGGTATTAAAAATACCTATTTTTCTCCAATTGTCTTTTTTGAGATCTTTTAACTGAATCTGATCGAAAAAGTCCTCATTCCATTTGTTATTGCCATCTGGACCAGCACTATAATTCCATTTACATACTAAGGAGCATAGAGATCTGGAATCAAAATCGAAAGTTAGATTACTTAAGTAATTTGTTATATCAAGAGATTATGGTAATACCTCGATTCTGAACCGCTCGCTTTCCACGTCAAGAAGTCGGGCAGATCAAAAAGCAACGCTATGCGCGCCCAGGATGAAGCTAAATTTTTTTTAAGCCATAACATTTTAGGACTTTGCATTTCCAAGGAAACTTTTCCACCAACATATCGGAGCATGTCATGACCCTGTGAATTGATAAAGTCAGCTTCTTCCTGTGCCCTGTGATCCATCCATAATATAACATTTTGTTTATCTTCCCCTATAATACAGGTGAAGCATATAAATATGTCCTCTACATATTAAATTGTACTTATTGAAATTTTGATTGCTTTAAGCATACCTGTGGGACTTACTGTAACCGGTGATCCGCTTTTATCTAATGCTACCAATGAACAAGTAGCATCAAAACCAATACCTTTGACATTATCTGCTGAGATATCAGCTACAACTGACTATAAATAAAATATTACATTATTACATAAGATTTTGATGCCTTTTCACATTAAAAATACTATACAACGTCAATACAACATGTGATGTTCTTTTTGTAATTACCTTCACCACATGACACACAGCACTCCAAATATTATCGGATGATTGCTCATAAAAGTTTGGTGATGGATGAAAAATTTCCAATGGACATGATGCTAATTTAATTATTTTGCCTTTAGAAGAAACTAAAGCTGCACGAGCACTTCCTGTTCCTACATCTACACCTACAAAATAATCCATGATCTTATTGTTGTAAGTGGATATATAAAGCTTGTATCTTTCGTCAAGAAAAGCCAACTGAGTATTCTGTTAGGAGTGCAGTCATTATGAGCTGTAAATAAGAGTACACAATGATTATCAGTAAAGCTGTGCCATAATCATAGACTTATTTTTCAGTATCACATGACCCTGAGATAACACCTACTGCAATAAGGAATAGTTTACTTTTAATGCTGCGTTATATAGTATCAATGGATGATTACTACATACTCCATAAAATATATTATGACATAAAAATCAGGTACATATTTGCAAAAGGAGTAATGAATGTCGAAAATACTTTATAGTAAGTGATAGTTTAACGCTTACGCAAAACGAACGTATGTTATCAATGAAACTATCGCTCGCGTTAAAATGCACGACAAGTTATGTAAGAAAATGACACGTAGTTATCCGTATGGAACTGTGTGTGCGTAAAATTCTGTTAACTCGATTGTTAACTACAATACGATGTGCATTTTCTTATTACCTACTTTAATATGTGCAATTTTGGATCGTGCGTTCCATTTCTCGAAAAATCAATCAGAATATAATATATGATTCAAGACAAGGATGGCAACATTTGTGATACGGTATTAAAAAAAGGAAATTGTTTGGAAATACGGTACAGACTAAGTTCCATATTGCGCGCACGTGCGCGAATACGTTTGACATTGACATAACTGAACCATACTCATTGAAAATCAAAAGAAGCGCACGTGGTAATGTTTTCCAGTACCGCGTATTACGTAAAGGATATCTTTTATCAATCACGGAATTAGAGGAAATTGGAACGTAATATTTTTTGTTAAGTTTCTCTGTGCTGGACGTTCTGAAGGAATTTCTAGACTGGGAAAAACGTATAACCTAAAACATGGTTCGGTTCAAGAATCGGTAATTTATTGTACTTAAATCAATAGAGATATGTGTTTATTATATAGATACATTGTTATACAATACGTTTATAGGTACATAACGTTTGAAATAACACTTGGTGACAAATCTGACAAGCCTTTGACATTAAAACCTACAACTTTACATTTTGCTATTCAACAAAAGGTTCAACAATTGCATGGTGAATATGGTGTAGCTTCAATAAAAGCTGGGTTCAATGGTAACATAGATTTTTTTAATAATTTTTAATAAGTAGTTAATTAAGATCTTGTTAAATATCAAACATAAAAGAGGCACGGCGTAATCATCTTATGGTTTTCATATAGCAAAGTATTGCAATACCCATACAAAAATAGCATTAGTAAAAGTCAGACATGGACCTCACCAACTTGTATTGGAGTCTATACCTTTAATAAATGATATTGCGGGGAGATTGGTGTCTGTGAAAATACTTTATGTGGGTGCAACAATGAAACATTGCTTCCTCTTTATAAAAGTAGGTGGACTATATTTATAAACATTTCCTTTTATTGTGAATAATTGGTATACATTATGTATATTATATATTTTATAGAGATACCAACAAAAGAGATTAGAGGAAGTGTGGGGAACTCTAAGAACTGATGCAGAGAGGAAAGAAATGCAAAATGCTTTAATGACATTGACCCCAGCCATGAAAGATTTCAGATAGAACATTATTTTAATCCCTTCAAAATAGACATTTCATTTAATATCATACTGTTTATACATGCATCATTTGTACTCTATAGTATTTACATCAATGGGTTAAATGACCTTTGCGAATCGGCGTTTTCGAAAAAGCGCGCGAAATTCTGCGTGCATGAAGATAGTCGGTAATAAAACATATGATGTAACTTCACGACGGTGTTCAATGCGATAATCTGAATAATTGATTGGTCCTCGAGAAACCTTCGTGCTCCCGGTAAAGCAAATCGTGGAAGACTGGATTACACCTTTATCGTGAAATCGCGCATATAAAGAATACCCGTTTACAAAACTGCGTACTAAGTGTAAGCGAATTCCGTAATCATTTTCGTTCGCTGCTTTTAACAAAACTAACTAAACTTGCACATATTTCTAGATCTCGCATATTTACTCTCACACGGCTTGCATCTATTTCTACGTACTTTTAAGTTACAGATGACGACATATTTCAGGATTTCTATTTCGCGAATCCGTGCTAGAATAACTGAAAATAATAAGACATATCGTTCTTCCAATATGCGTTGCTCCTTTGTACATTATTTCTACGTATTATCCGATGTCGTTGAATAAAACCTATTACCCCTAAATATTACTAACAATGATAATCGCAATAAGCTTTTGTTTCGACATGTATTACCGATAACGTATTGTTTTTAAGAATACCTTGTATAGCTAACAATAAGATAAATAACAATATTAATCTATTGTCAGAGTTTCGAACGCTTTGGAATTCCGAGGAGCTAAGTTTGTTTATCACGTTTGTAAGGTGCGGTACGAATTCTAATATACACGATTATGAGTGTAGTTAGCGGTATTTATACAAAATTACGTGCTATATTGTTTTCGTTGAAGTAACATTGTTCAATATTCAATATGATAAGAAATGTAATGGTGGATAAGAAGTTCTGATATTCATGGTTATAGATAAGGATATATAGTTTTAGCTCTCTGGATTTCAAGGACGAAAGAATTACAATAATTTAAGTGAACTTACATCAGAACGCTTTAAACTTTCTTTTTTACGATTAGTACACTTTGCACTGTATCGTTATTCTTACGTTTTGCAATTATTGTTAATTAAATATAATAAAAGTGTTATGCATGAACCAATCTTTAATAAAGCATTATGATTTAAATACAACTATGTAAATTTTTGAAATACGCAATGTAAATCATTATATTTTTACAGGAAGATTAGTATAACTAAGAGTTATATGAATAGGCATAATAAATATTTCAGAAGATATTTAATATTTAAAAGGAACAGTCGTTTAAGAAATGGAGGACAAGTGTGAAGAAAAAGTCTCCAAGCCAAATCCTTGGCCATATATGAGCATAGGTTCATTGGGCTTATCATTCATGACAAAATTGGCAACTGTTGGAATTATTTGGGGATGGGGATACCTGAACTACAACATAGCTTGGCTGATTGCACCAATTGCATTTGCTACATGGAAGGCAGAGCGTCGGAAGGATAATGAACTGAGAACAATTACAGCGCAGGCCAGTGTAATGGCCAAGGAAAAAGAATTGATTATGAGTAGACTAGATGAGCTACCATCTTGGGTCTATTTTCCAGATTTTGACAGAGCTGAATGGTTAAACAAAGTATGATCAGTTTATTGTAAAAGATTGTTTTTCATGAAGCTCATGTTAATTAATTCTTTTAGCTATTATACAAGGTATGGCCAAGTATAAATCAATTTGCGCGTGAGCTTTGCAAGCAGAGTATAGAACCAGCGATTGTTGAGAAATTAGCTGAATATAAAATGAAGGGATTTCAATTTGAGAGATTAGTCTTGGGTCGTATTGTAAGTTTGTTATTACATATATGTATATATTTCTGGGTTTCATTTTCTGATTACTGTTGTAATAATACAATGAATTTCAGCCACTGAAAATCTATGGAATTAAAGCATATGATAAAAATACTTCAAGAAGTGAAATTATACTAGATGCAGATGTTATGTATGTATTCATGAAGTTGAACTGTGTCACACATGTATTAAGGAGAACAATTGTTTATAATGGTTATTCCTGTAGGTATGCTGGCGATTGTGATATTACTTTTTCTGTAGGGAACATCAAGGGTGGCATTAAAGATTTCCAGGTAAATATTGTTTAGTAAACTTTTTACCAAATTTGTTTACAATCTCATAATTACTTGTGTACAATTAATTAGATTCGTGGAATGATGCGGATAGTCATGAAGCCATTGATATCAACAATTCCTTTGATTGGAGGTGTACAAGTATTTTTCCTGAATCCCCCTGCCATTAATTTTAACTTGATAGGAGTTGCAGATGTTCTAGACTTGCCTGGCTTCAAGTATGTTAAACTATACGAAATATCATATAATCTATTATATAATCTATTAAATAAATGCAATAATAATAGCATTCATTTTCTTCCACAGTGAAATTTTAAGAAAAACAATCGTGGAACAAATAGCAGCATTTGTTGTACTGCCAAATAAAATTGTAATACCTTTAAGTGAAGAACTACCTGTGGAATCCCTAAAAAGACCAGAACCTGAAGTAAGATTACTACTATATGTATAAGTACTACATTCAGTACCCATCAATGACTAAAACTGCTTTATTTATAGGGGGTTTTAAGAATACATGTAGTAGAAGCTAAGCACTTGATGAAGAAAGATATTGGTGTCCTGGGTAAAGGCAAATCAGATCCATACGCCATTATTAATGTAGGAGCACAGGAATTTAGAACCCAAACAATTGACAATACAGTAAATCCAAAGTGGGATTTCTGGTGTGAGGTATGTAAAATGTCTATGTTAACATATTAGTGATATTTAATGCATGTGCTTTGCTATAATTTATTTTCTCATAAGACTTTTAAAAATTCAAGTACAGCGTCTCTTATATGGTAAGAAATGACTTTTTCTCCAATAAATAAAAGTGCATAATATAGTAGTAGTTAATTGTTACAAAAGAGAACAACAAAACAAGATCAGTGAACATACTAAAGTGCAGACTTCATGTATTATTTCACATTCTTTACATTTATTACACTATGTGTATTGTTCGTTACATTATTAAGTTCCTTTTGTTTATAGTACAGAAATAAAATATTTTATTTTTAATTCTCTAGATACAAGATGTTGCTGATCTAACATTTGTTGCAGTTATTTGTTCGTTATTGCTTTCGCATAGCATAAGCTGTTCGATGATCGTTATTAGACGTTAATTTATGGAAATGTTCGATTCTCGTATGCGTGTAGAACGAAATTTTCATTACGCTTACCAGACTACAAAACACATTTGATACTTTTCGTACATATAGATCGGAAACATCTTAATTTCTGTTAATCTAGTTTAATTTCATACTTTGGTATGTATGTGTGTATGTGATGTGCGATGTGTTATGTGGGATTAGTGTGACGTGACGTCGGCCATCGCTCAACAATTGACTGTCCTACTGTGGGATTACGATGACACCAAGGGTGATGAAAGTCTTGGAAGGTATGGCAATATAACATTATACATTTCCACTGTAAATTTCATATGGAAGGTAAAATCAATATCACAGTCGTATTAACAGCTGCTGTCAATTTATTATAAGATTCGGATTCATTCAAAGAATAAAGTACAACATTTGTACTCCTATAAATACTATTTCCATTATTATTTATTCATCATGTGCTCATTTCTATTGTTCACTTCAATTATGTAAGCAAAATGTGGGAGCATGTTGATGTTTGCACTAGTTTATAATCAGAACATCACTAATACTTGCTGCGGTTTATGAGTGGTTTGAATGTGTGCCATTTCACTTTCACAGTGTTTTCTTTACTGCTTTACATTAATCTCTTTTGATACTAAAATAATCCAATTTTAAACTTCTAAATACTATCTTTCTTTCATGGTTCATCATGTATTCATGCTCAGTTTCAAATAAGTTTTTCTTAAGTCATATATTCATAGTTATTTCGTGTGGCACCTATACATGTATATAATAATACATCAACAGTATTAGAATAATTGGTTCATAGTACTTAGAATAGAAACATAGTTGCCACAAGTAAATGTACAACAAATTTAGAAAATGCTCTCATCCTTTTATGTTTGGTATACATCGTAATATTGGCATACAGGCTGTGATCAGTTACTGCATAATGCAAATGGCTGTGGTGTCTCTTTGGGATTGGGATCCAAGTATCCCTGGTGTACAGTATGATGACTTCCTTGGCAGGTAGTAGATGCATCTATTCAATAAATTTTGATATGTTTCATAACCCAGTAACAACCAGCAAATTTGATGACCTGCTGATGTTACAACATTCTGCATGGTACTGAATTCCATAATTACTTGAATGTAGTATAGAATGTTCAGTTATAACAATAACACAATTGCTTTCTGGTAATAGCACAAATTAGGTATAATCCTGTTAAAATGTAATTATGCACGCTCTGCATGTGACTTGGCTTTGTTCACGTATGGCACTGATAATAAAAGTCTTGTGATAGTAAAGTAATTTACATTGATTTGGAATTTTTGTCAGTGTGACCTAACATGATTTATTTATTTCTGTATTTTACTATTATTTTATTATTTAATTGTATGATTACATGCTAATATGAAATTAATTATTTATTCTCTTCTAAATAATCTGTGTTAATTTTCTTATGAAGTCTGTAATTACTCCTGTAACACTTAATATTTGCAATATAATACCTCTTTAATTTAATCCGTTGATTTCATCAGAGTGATTAGGTGACTGCATTAGATAAAAAAAGAAACTAAAGTAGATTGTGTGATGACAGTTTATAGTGGAAGAGGGCTTTGGGGCCTACAACACGGTGGTTGCCCACCTTTTTGACAAAGACAACGCTGGTCAAGATGATCCACTTGGCAGGTATTTGCTAATTATAGCAAAGTACACTTTTCCAGGAGATAGAATGCATTTGAAGATTCTTGTATGACTAGAATAGGAGAACACTTTCCTTCCTTTTGTTACTGTAGATTATGCGCTTGCAAATCTGCAGTATATACAGAGTTGAAACCTGGACTATTCTTTAGGATGCATGATGCTAAGAAACATCATATTTGTTAAAAAAAACTACAGCCATTTTTTATTACAGAAAGATATGAAATACATGCATATTATTTAGTACAACGATTGAATGACTTAACATATGTCACCACATTACTCTCATTTGTTATTTGTTAATTGCACACTGTAAACAGAAAACTTACCCACTGAAAACAGTGCTCTGATGTGTTGCATGTATAACTATGAATGTATGTAAAAACAAACCAATTTGTTTTCATTGCTGTTATATTTTTCATTTGAATTTGATATGAAACTACAATGCATGTCTGTTATTGCATGAAAGCTTTTTAAAGTGCATTGATCATCTCAAAAAACTTCATATGTATTATACATATACAATTTAATAATCTATCATTCAACATATCTGTACCATTATCACAATATGAAATGAATAGATTTTAGCAGCAGCAATGATAAAACAACAATAACTTTAACATATTACCCACATGATATAGTGTATTAAATGTATTGTTTTATTGTAAAATATCATAGAGCTACTATTGAAGTTAGCCGGGTCAAGAAGAAAGGAACTCTTAACACGGTAAATAATTATGATTATAGGATAATAAAATATATCATGTTAGCTAATCAACCACATTTACAGTGGGTCTCATTGGAACAAGCAAAACACGGAATGGTTCATCTACGTCTGACATGGCTCTCACTCTCAAAAAATGTTGCTGATTTGAAAGCTGTGCGTATTTTAATAAATATATTCATTGAATTTATGTTATAAGGTTCATAATGCATAAAACACTTTTCTTATTATGTACAGGCTTTAATTGAAACCCAGGAACTACGTGTAACATCAATGAGTACAGCACTACTCGTTCTGTATATTGATTCTGCGAAGAATTTGCCGGTCGGTATTGCATTAGCTACTACGCCGTAAAAGTTTAATACTGTATGAAATACATTATTATAAGTTAAATCTTTTAAATTAGTGTGTTCGGGGAAGTAAGCAGCCTGATGTCTACCTCGAAGCGAGCCTTGGTGGAAGGAAGCAAAGGACAGCCACGATATTGCGCTCTTGCGACCCAGTTTGGGAACGCGGTTTCACCTTCTTAGTCAGCAATCCCGAAACTGGCGTTTTACATATGAAGGTTGTTGATTCATCCACGAAAGTTTGATTTATTCTATAATCAACATAAATACAGTATGAACATTTCTATATACTAATTTCAGATAACAGACGAAAAGACTGGCCTTATAGTAGGGGAGATGAACTTCAACATTTCATTACTTCTGAAACGGAATGATCTTGAAGTTCCATTGCAGCCCTATGATTTACAGATGGCTGAAGCTGACAGTAAACTAGTATTCTCAATTTCGTTAAGTGTAAGTACTTCTTCTTATGTTACTAGTTGAAGATACAGAATGGATTTGTTGTTTCTTATGGATTGTTCTATTCCATAATACAGATATTAAAGTACGAACATTCTGATGCACCCTCGGAAGAAGATGAGGACGACCACGATATCGATCAATTGAACAAGAGAATCGAGCGTCAAGAGTCAAGTATTAGCAACGTAATATCTTCTAGTCGTGAGTATACAGTTTGTACAAATCTGACAGACATATTAACTGTACAAGCGTTAATATACAAATATTTTCCTAGTTCCAGCTAGTCCTCTTAAAAGACAATCTTCAAAGAATTCAGTGAATAGCTTATCTCCTAGCGCTGAATCCAGTCCAGAGATGGTAGTCGAGGATGCAGTTGCAGTTGAAGAAGACTTTGTCGTCACTGCTACGCCTGCACCTTCCCTAACTGAAAGTCCTAAATTGATCCACAGAAACGTAAGCGTGTCGTCGTCTGCGGGAGACGCGAAATTGGGCAGAATACAGTTGACAATACGCTACAGCGTGCAGAGACAGAAGCTCTTCGTTGTCGTACATAAAATAGCGTACGTATATTGAACGATAATGATCGAGAAGCTTTAGAAGCTCTAAAAACAAATCCTGATGTGTTTTTCTTATTTGATTTAGTAATCTACCTCTTCCATCCAACGACCCGAACAACATACCGGATCCGTACGTGAAGATGTATCTTCTTCCGGACCGACATAAAGAGACAAAGCGTAAAACGGCTATAATTAAGGACAACTGTAATCCAGTTTTTGACGAGCAATTCGAGTACGTCGTTTCTCAGCCAGATTTGAACAGCCGAGTGTTAGAAGTGTCCGTGTGCACGCAAAAGGGTTGGTTGTCCACCGGCAGTAACATCATGGGACAGGTTCATGTGAACCTGAGTGAGATCGACGTCACAAAGTCGGTCACCAGCTGGCATGACTTACTACCGGAGACTAAAGACTAGAAAATAAGGAAAAGCAAGTGGAAATTCCGACAGCTGTTCCTATGCTTACAGAGGACAACCTGAATCTCCACACGGCGATCTCTTGAAACACATGAAAGTCTTATGAAATGTGATCAGACCAAATTCTACTTAACGCAGAAATACGAAGATTAACCATAAAATGCTAGGTGCTACGAACAGTACGAAAGATCTAACGAAGTGATAACGATGACGTTCACCTCACTATTTGTACATTTGGTACTTAGACCGTCCACTGTCATAACACTTTCTCCTTTGTTTGTCACATACATAGTTTATGTTTTGTTGAACATTTATTTTTAGTATTTTTACGTCTTACGCTTATAGAATGTTTGCGTCGATGGTATAAGTGCCCCTGAAAGTGATTAATTATTATTACTGATTGACATAATGATACTTACATGCATAATATTAATCATGTGTGATCTTACAGGTTACTTGACAGCGTGTGTAATTTAACATCGTACTAAAAATTTATTCTGATCATTTGTTCAGTATATTTCGAATTAACGTGAAGCACTAAACACTTTATAATTTCTTTCTTTGCTACTAATTGCATTTTAATGCATTTATATATTATAGGAGGTAACATATTAAATAACAATCTAGTACATGTTCTAACAATCCGCAGGTTTACAAAAGTATCGAGCAGTCGCAAGATTAGACGTTTGCCGTTAGTATAATATTAATAAGTCAAATCAATCTACACACGTGTTATATTTATACAAGAGTTTTTGCTATATTGTATATTGCTATATATTATATATATCATATGTATGTGCATTCACTGGCATAGAATAAATGCCAGTATAATATCGAAAGTTGTTGAAATGAAAAAAGTAAATAAATATATATATATGCATATTATACAATTAAATGTATTTTAAGATTTTCAGGAATCCTGGTCACTTCCCTGAAAATCCATAAGATCCATCTCCAAGGAAACAGAACCCTAGTAAATAGATTTGCATTGCCTACTCACCACGAACCTCCGATCGAGTAAAGTATTTCTCGAATAAAAAGAAAATCGTTATCAATACCTTACTCACGACGGGTTTCACGTGTTAACTTATTTTACATTCGCTGTTGGAAAATGCGACGTGCGCCTCTGTTACCGTGCCTGCCAGGCTTTAATTTCGATCAAAACGTAAGTCAGTGTCTTCTAAAGGCCCATTATGTTATTATTTACTTTGTCCTGTATGTTTAGCTCGGTCGTACAAAATTTCATAGAAATCAATATTTCGGCAAGATACACGATGGAGTGTATTATCTATCCGAAAGAGCTGACGAGAATGATTTGCCCCATTATCCATCGCTCTATCCTCGCGGAGAAGTCCAAGAGATGCCCCCCTGGATCGCATACGATGGCCAAGTATAATGTTTAATCAACCCTTAGAAGAAATTATATCAAGAGATTTACATTCCTGATTTTCAAATGTGAATTTTCTTTCACATTTTATTCGATGTTTTTCAGAGGCTAATGTTTAAAGCATATTTCCAAGAGACCGTTCAAGAGAGATGGAAAACTTCTTATCAAGTGCGAGTAGTAAATATTAGTTTCTTTCTGGAGGACGGCACCATGAAAATCACTGAACCCGCCGTGGACAACAGTGGTCTTGAGCAAGGTTCAACGGTGCACCATGTTTCTAACAAATTACTCTACTTCGTTGAATACCTTTCTTCGTATTAATAATTCTTCTCTCTCACGTGTAACAATGTCTTTCAAACAGGTGTTTTGGTCAGGCGACAGAGAATGCCGATGCCAGATCCCGTTAGACATCGATTCTACGATATATTAGATTTAAACGTTGGTCAAGAGCCAGAAATTTTCGGCAGGGTATACAAAATAGTGGACTGCGATAAATTCACGAGACAGTTTTTAAATCGCGCAGGAATCCCGGTGCCGGATCCGATAGAAATACCAAAGGATCCGTACTCGGAAGTCAGAAAGTTTGTAAGTGTTAAAAAAAGGCATCGTCTAACTCAGTGAGGGTCAATCATGTTTCCAATGGGTCAGCTATGAAACCCGAATGATTATCGATGTGATTAATACACACTTTAAACACTTTCCTTTTAACGAATGCGTAGGGAACGTTTGCGAAGAAACCTTACCGAAAAGAAGATACCCGCGGTAATTTTATGAAATACGACAGACAGGTGCTCCGATTTTACGGTTACTGGGATGATACCGATAGTCTTGACGGCATCATTCATGATCTTGAAATTCATTATTTCCTTGCCGATAGTACCACCGAGATTAAAGAGAACGTGTCACCGAATTCCGGTCGAGATTCCGGTTCCATGTTTCTCAAACGAATGAAAATTCCCAAGGTAATTATAGAAACGAAACAGGTTCGATGTAATAATTCGGTGGAAGTTACATAGGAATGCGGTAGAGAATTTGATTTCCTGAAATTTTTAATTTAGTCTTCTGGATTCAGTTTTATTCCGGCCTGGACCCGATCGGTTCAGCAGATCCTTCTGTCGTTCTGAACGTCATGGGAGGAGATACGTCCGACAGTTATTACTTGACAGATTCCCTGAGTATTGGACAGTCTCGCAAGGATTATTATAAAGATAACGAGCTCGGTATTGGCGCTGTAATGAACGTATTCGGGAGAAAAGTTGTTATAATAGACATGGATGCGTTCACAAAAGAGTATTACAGGTTGAACGAACATGGAAATAGTATTATACATTAGAATGTCTTTCATTTAATTATATTATGGCTATCTTTTCCCTTTATCATAGAAAGAAATATGGTTTGGACGATTTTACACCGTTGGAACGGCCACGGAAGGGTGCTGAGATTTGCAGAGAAGTGGTAAAATACGTACCACCGTACAATGGTTTCGGTTCTTACGACGACTCACTCGGAAATTGTTTCACGGTGATGCCGCAAGCCCCCAAAACAGATTTCATGAAGTTCTTGTATTACGACAAGTATGTCGGATCGATACGTACAATAAGTTTCTTCCGTTTCCCTTTCCTACTGATTTTGTATTTTCAGGCAAGGTTTCGACAGCCGCGTTTTGAGATTCAGGGCAAGAATGATCTCTAATATACCCGAACATGCTGATAGGCAGTTCATTATAAGAGTTTACCTGATGGACGAAACTATTTCTATATTTGAATTAGCTAAAAGGAATTCTGGTAATCAATCAGAACCACACGAACAGTTTTATAGATCTGATACAGAACATGAGTAATGTAATGGTAACATTTTTCTGTAGGCTTTTATCGATGTCTCTTCCGAAAAAGGCTGCCGGTGATGTTACCGAATCAGGAGATTTTTACTAATAGAAAGCCAAGATATTACAGGCCAGAAGACTTTTACATTGGCGCACGTGTTAATCTGAGTGGCTTTTTCTTCGAATTAATATCTGCCGATGTTTATGCTCTACGTTACATGGAATTGCATTGCAATCAGGTTTTACAATTTATAGAGAACCTACTACCGTATCCTTTTCCTAAATATTCAAGATAGCAAAGCACAATATACACTCGTATTTTTCAGTTTCCTAAGGCGGATGTAAAGTTAATCATGAACAAGATTCGGAAAGCTTTGAAACCAGTTTACAAAGAATTTCTTCAAAGTTATACTCCTCCGAAATCAATTGACGATGATTTTCAAGAATTGCCGTATGAACAACTCAGGTATATAATTCATAGAAAAACAATTAACACCTACATGGGTAAATTATTAGTAATTATTTGATTCAGGGAACTGTTGTGCAAGTATTTGGGTGATGAAGTGACGGAACACGAAGTAATTACAGTCGCACGACATTATTCGTCCCACGAGAAAAAGGAATTTCGAACCAGGGAATACGTGAGGTCCGCTGACAAATTTTTAGATTTTTCAGATTACTGCATCGAGTTCTCAATTACATTTCTTTCTCTTTGTATGCAGGCGGCTGATGCATACGGAACTTTCTAGATTTGTATGGAATGATTTAGATCGATTAGAAGAGGATCTTCATCACTGGGATAGAGGAAGGACAGGATTCTTACCACGCAATACGATATACACGGTTCTTCGTGGCTGTAGAATTCCCGTTGACTTGGAACTTTTAAATTCCATGATGGATCAGTAGGACAATTACTCATATCTTGATTTTTATTTGTAACGCTACGAGAATTTTATATTAACAATAACTTTGATATCCAACCTAGCATACACAAAAACGAGGAGGATAAATTAGATTACAATGATTTGCTGCGATTCATGAATGTGAAGATCGATCCTGTCCCTCCTATAACTCCGATAAATGTCAAGGTATCATTATACAAGTTTTTGAGGACTGATTTTTAAGAGAATCTTAGATAAAGTGATAGATTTGTTATGAAATATGCCATAAGTGTTTCTAATTTGAACCGAGAGGAATATACTTTCACTGTATAAACACGGAATATATTTGCAGACGGCGCTTTGGTGGGCATCTGAAAAAGAACCGGATTGCGGAGCAGGCATAAGTTGGTGTGCATTCATAAAGGATCTAGATATAAAAGAGGACGAAGAAGAAACCGCGAAACCTTTAGATATGCAAATCGCAAAATTAAATGATTGCAGCAATGAAATGCACACTTAAGATATAGTGAGTATTCGTTCTTTTTATCGGGGTTTTAATTCTATCTAACGACACCAAATATTTGTACGACATTAAATTTATATATGATTACTAATCTAATGCTGTCCGAGGGAAATAAACACGAAGCTTTTGAATATCAAGTAATATTTATTGTAGAATATAATTTTTGTTATAAACTACGTTGAAATGAGCAGACTATTTACATTGCGCTAATCACGTCTATGTCTAACATGCCGCTAACCAATGTTGTCGATATTTCAGTACCTCACACTTTTGACACTTAATTGTTATATTTTCAGATTATTAAGTAGTCAATAAATTTATTATCGCTTCACCCAGTATTTTCAGTGTTTGGTACGACAAGTTTTCAGACTTGGAAAGGAAGTATATTGAGATCGACAACACTGCCCTATATTCGCAACATATTTGCGACACGTGTAATAAATATGAGACAAGAAGATATAAATAAGAGGTCTATGAAATATTATCATTAATTACGTTCCATTCAACACATTCGTCATCGATCAGTTATTTAATTTAGCTGTAATCGCTCTTTGCCATCTACACCGTTTATAATGCAATAACGACGATCTAGAAAAGTTGCAGTGAAATTTCCAGCTTTTTCTTGCGAAGCACCTACAAATATATATTTATTAATCGATCGTCGTTCAGTGGCTTATGAATCAACCGAATCCAGTAATAATTCATTTGCATTCGTAGGTTTTCATGATCCTTGTGCAGGTTTTGCACTTAACGTAGCAACAGCTCACGTATTTGCAGTCGCATCTCTCGTCGACCTTTTCTGTTTTTGTAACGTGACCCCGGCCGCAGCAAAGATACTCGCAGCCCTCGTAACCGGAACTACTGCCATTGCATTGCCTGAAAGAAAGTAATTAGTTTATCGAAAGAAACATCCCTAATTGACAATTTTCTAAAAAAAAGTGAAATTAATTAAAAAATGTACGGAATTTTCCATTAGAGATTCCTACCAGTCACATCGGATAACGGGGCGTTTTACACGGGATGCAGTGTTAAGAAAAAAAGATTTCGGAAAAGTATATTGAAGGAATGGTTGACGGCGTCCCGTGATAAACATTCACCACGCCCACTTTGTATAATTTTACGCAGGCTTATAATTACTGGTTGTAAGCTGTAACCGGTAAGCTAAGTCAGTGGTGCCCAAAGAAACCTGGCACCATATATTAGTTGAGTGGAATGAAATATTGGCGTGCCCGAAAGTAGCATCCGATTAGCTTACGAATTGGTCGGGAGTCAGTTCTTTCCATTAATCTCTTTGCTGTTAAATATTAGAGAAAAAGGTAACAGTTTTAATTGTTTTTTCGTTTCTTTTTCTTACCACGTACAACTCTAAATTACAGTCGATTATAAATGAGACGTTGGATACTTGTTAAAGATCTACATACAGTTTTCTTATATTTTATTCAATATATTATTCCACAGTTTTGTGTCACAATTTCTACGAGATCTGGGACATTTTATTATCAATTCAACGCAGTCATCTGTGAAATGGGGATTCAAAGTGTGGCCATGTTTTCGTTCCATCGATCGGGATCAATCGATCACTGACAGCATAGCAAGGGCCGTTAATTTTTGCTTATGTATGTTGGATGCCGAGTCGAGGCTTGATTTATGCACCGAGTAAAATGAAACAAAGCGTCATCGAGAAGGGTTCTTTTACGCGCACGTTCTATTCGCACACTTCCTGGGCCCCGTAGAAACCAGTCACCGTTCCTGGAATGCCGTGGGTGATCTTAATTCACGTAGACCGAGGCGTGAATAATTCAGAACGACGAAGAGGCTCCCTTTTTCTCGCCTTGCCGCCGGAAAAGTCCGTAGCGAATGCAATCGCCGACGCAAAATCACCTTTTGTGTCCTCGTTTGTAATCGTTTGGAGTGAACGAACATGTTTCGTGAACGATCAACGATATTGTGAATTTCAGAGGATATATTTCACACGGTAAGAAGAGTTTTTATGCGAAATAATAAGTAACTTAAGCCGAAAACTGCGAGGTCACGGTATTTTTTAATTCACGCGTGATTCTAAATCATCGTATTGGTATTATACCGGTATCGGATGAAGGGGATCGTTCAAATATCATAAAACGGCGGATTTATTTGAAATCGAGAAACAGGTTTCCCGGTCGTGGGGAAAAATGGGGTTCCGCCCTATCTCGAAGGTCTTCTCTCATAGATAATTACCGGTACAGTCCCATAAATATTCCGGTACCTGGCTATGCCGAAGATAGCGTAGATCGGACGAAGGAATTCGTTGTGTGTGGCTGGCGTATAACACGTCGTCGATTGAAAAAAGAAGAAAAGTCAAGCGGAATACACGATCGAAGTATTTCATTAGCACCAGATAACGATTAGTCGACTAGTCTCTCCATTGGGAAAATAAAAGTCGCGATCGTGTTGAGAGTCGTAGATCGTAAAATGTTACAACGTATACTCGGGTTGTCATTCGACGATTTCTTCTGCTTATTACCCCGGTGGTAATCGATGTTTTCTTATTTTTGAAAAACAGAAATAAATGTTACTCGTTCCAATATGTATTTACAGGTAGGTGTACATCGATGCTGTACAATTTATTACAGCGAGTGGCCGTCGGAAATCTCAATTACTTGGCGGATTCTTATCCCAGTGGGTCTTCGATCCTGAGAGAAATACATTCCCAGGGTTGCGTGATTTCGTTTCACGAAAATACGGGAGTTAATGGTCAAGATCATCCGGTTTTATGGCACGCACTTTTCTAACGCCTGTTTCACGTTACGGGCCGTCGGCGAACGGAAGTGCGATGGAAAACCATTAGCACAGTCGTAACACTGTTTTTACGTCTTACCTGATCACTCCAGGGTTTGCGTTTACTTCTTTATTTTACTCTTTCACATATCCATCCACGGGATCTTACTTTATTTTATAGGCAAAGAATTCTGACGGGACATACAGAACGGCAATTTGTACAACTTTATCTTGCTGTTAAAATGTCTCCCCAAGAAAAAGAAATAATCAACGTGAATATGCAATTAAGTATAGAGTATCGTCGCACGATCTTCCCTAAATGAATTGCATTAAGATTAAGTAGTAGCGTGCGACGAAATAGATTTTTCCAAAATGGGTTCCCACACTTTCGATCGTACGAAAGATTCATTGCTCGTAAACGTGACAGAACCGGAATGACTTTCGATGAATGTCAAGGAAAAAAGGATGTTGGTCAAAGTTCCGGGAACAGGTTCGTGGTGTTGGCTACCGAAAAAAACTACGGTTGACTCCGTCTTATTTTCTTCCCCCTTACGCTTCTTACTTCGCCATTTACGAAGCTGTTTTACGATCTTGCCCCTGCTCGACCCTTTTTTCTCGTACACAGAAGTAGAAAAGGAATTCGATCGGCATTAACGAAACCTAAACATCTACTATAATTACTTTACGCCAGTGTAGACGTAGATGTCACGCGCGAAGGGTGGGGAAAAAACGTTACCTGCCGATGGTGCCGAGGCTTCCGCGTTTCTTGTCCGGCAGACAGTAGTCCGGGCTCTTGGTGGTGTACAGCAAGTTATCGTGGTGATACAGGGGTGGCAATCGACCGCCGGATCTCGATCGAACTTCAGTGGCAGTGGCATATCTTCGAAGAAGACGACTTCCCGCAGCGGATGGACCGGAGGATCCCAAACCCCGCCAACATGTACGCACGCTACAGGAACCCGAAACACCGTGGCACTTACACTCCAGGGTCAGTGACTGCTCCACCGCCTTGCAGTGAAAGGATTAATACGTGATCAGATTTTGTAGGTTATAGATTAACATCTAATGGCTGGAGTGCAAAATATTAGAAAAATTTCGTGATATTCGTAAGTCGATACGTTTTGACATTCTTCAAAAGATTATCATTTACGCTCAAGGATCATTTCTCTGATTTAATATACTTCTGACATTTCTTCCTTTCTTTTTCACAAAATCCACAAAGTGACAGTTAACCTGACATTCGTAACAATTCGTAATAATAACATAAAACCACCTACTCGTCTACCGGCTCTGTTATTATGCATGTTAATTGCGTGCATGAACTTCCCGGTTGCGCCAGCAGGCGGTGTGGCGCCCTGCAGAAATCGTTTGGCCATCCTGGAGGCGGACCGGACGTCGTCGCCGCAGCCACCCCACTTGAACGAGTTCCTAGCGGACAGGGTCCCGAATGACACGGATGTCGCGGTGAAGGACGACGGGGAGATCAGCGCGGATGGCGACGGCGGCTCCCGTCGCGGTGGCGTGGCACAAGAACACGCTGCCAGGCTACCAAGGGCGCAACCACGGGCGAGACGCCACACAGCCGAGGCAGCGGACAGCGCGTACACGAACGCCTGTTCTCGTGTTCCTGCAAGGGATTTCCGAGGGTGAGATCGATACTTTTATGTATTGGGCGTGAAATTCTACGCCGAAAACACGTAGAATATATTTATTTGTCGGATATTTCGATATTTGGGAAAATCTGATGGTACTAGGTCAGGTTTTTTTGAGATTTTTGTATTTCGACCTAAATAGGCCGCCATCTTGTTCGGTTTTGAATTACGCAGTCAAAACGTCCGGAATCGTTTTAACATATCGAAAATGGCGGGAATGGTGAGCGTAAAAATTACAAGATACATACAAATTTTGCATCCTTGTGTACGTAGGATAAGTATAATTATGTCGACATTGAAAACCTAAATGAATGTATGTATGTATGTATATATGTATGTATGTATGTACAGTTTATTGGTACAACGATTTTGACGTTGGCAATTAACGAGATAGAAAGGTGCAGGCTACAAAGTTCCAGAATTAAATTGGTAATAGCACACTTCGTGGTGTCTTTAGACAGCATTCACGGTCTCCCGTCTCTTCACTCTCAGTTTGAAATAATTGAAGAAAAGCCGATTAGCATACCCCCAAGCGCGTACAGAAAAAAGCGGCTTTTCGGAGTCCTCCAAGTCGACTAGCCGGCTAGGCGGGTGTGTTTTTCATCGGCACCGAAACTCACGGCCGCACTTCTCAGTTTTCTCATTAACGAAGGATCTGCTCTCCGAGAATACTTTTATTTACAATATAATTATCATAAAATGCGAACGATTAATCCGAGGGAGCGACGAGATAGAAAGCGGAAGGAAGCACCGGTTTGGTAATGACCACTAATTGAGATGCCTCTTTGGGGTCTTCCTATTTACCATGAAATTCATCAAAGGATATTCGATCCCTGCTCCGAGGTTTGTGTCAATTTTTATACGATTCGTCTGTACTCTCTATTAAAATGAATCGCGTAATACATACATACACAGTATACATAATTTCGGTAATGTAGAATAATAATAAATTATGCAGGATATTAATAATATTAATAATTGTAAATAGAGAAACGATCCCGATGGAGTATCTACTTACCGGATAGTAATTCAGGTGTATAATCTGGTGCGAGTTCGATGCTACTACAATTCCACCTGCGATGTCGAAATGCTTGCTGGCATACCGTCGATGTATCCCTAGCAGCCTGAACCAGGCTAGGCATTACGTCCGGCGTTGCTCTACATGCCCTCGCCTGTTTCCTTTCCAAAAGTCCTGAACCTTTGGCACCGGTACAAGCTTCCCTCGTCCACGTGTAACCATCTCCCATACGGCCAATAGCTCTACAATTATCAAAGGTATCACATTGTTAACTAATTTATACATAATACAATGATATCTCGATGACAAATGAATGCGAGATCGTTCCCTATAAAATATGTAAACTGTTTCTTATGAAAAAAATAACTTTAAAGGTTTACGACGTTCTCATGAATTAAAGGACTATCAAAAGGGACTTTTATGTGTTCCGGAATGTCTGTTTAGAGTAGATTTCTAGGATAGAAGATAGGCCAGCGAGAGTCATGCTCAAAATTCATTCACTTCAGTCAAATAGAGCTCGTCCGCATGGGTTACAGTGCGGTGGGTAGGGGGCCGACGGTAACTTCTTCGCGCACGGCTCGGTCAGAGCCGTAAATCAGGGGTGAATTTCGAAAATTATAGGGCGTGAAGCTGAAAGGTGCCTTTAAGCGCCGCGGGTGGATACGTGCGCCGCGGCGCAAACCGTACGGAGGATAATTACGGACACCTGAAAGTCGAAATGGCTCGAGCACGGATACGTCTAGACGTAACAGCCCTGGGAATGGCCGGCTCGCCAACCCCGTGTCAGGAGCCTACCCTCGAAATTACCCTATCAAAAGGCCGTAGCTCTAATTCATTATTCCGTCGCTCGGTGCGATGAGACTGCCGTTTCCAAGATGCCGTACGTTCCCCGTTTCTGTTATAATACTTTTCGTCTTCGGTTTGATGACGTTCCGGAACTTGTTACGGTACCTAGGAGCCAATGGTACCGACGATAAATGCTACGATGTTTTTTTTTCTCCTGCCGAACTTTAGTTTCACTTTAAGTGTAGCACCGGGGAATTTATGGTTCACGTTTAACCGACGTATTTTATTACGTAATACGTTACGTATAGTCGTATTTCATAGCAGCTTATAACGTATTGGATGGATCGAGGTCTGTGCCTTATAGGACAGCTTATAATTGACAAAATTAACTGGGAATGAAAATAATTAGATAGAAAACATTAGGGTAGAAGACTTTTCATTTTATTTATATCACTGAATGTTCTCGCGCGTAAAAGGCACAGAGATATTTCCGCCAATGAAACAGGAAGGGAGAGATTTATATTACGCATCAGACCTTTCAGAACAGATTCGGGAGACGCATTCTTCACGCATGGCTCATTAATTTCACGCGCCCCGAAACCAGGGGACACGCATATAGGGTTGGTCGGTCACGTTTACGCGTACTTCGCGAATGTGTGTTGCCTAATTCTTCACCCGTCCCGTCGCAAAAAACGACTCTGCACACCGACAAACGGGAAATGTTTCTCACTCCGGCGAGAGAGAGAGAAGCAACCATCAATATTCGGTCGAGATGATGAGTTGATTAACAAGGGAGTCGGACTTGATCGTTTCTGCTGTCGAATGAGAATTATAGAATTTAATCAATCGATTCTTTCGGATACAACAAGTGTCTACTTTAAATTCTACGTTTCGTGGTATTGGAATTCTTTAACGTTGTTAGAAAATATTCTTTCGTTTATTAGCGAAGGGTATATTACATGTCAAAGTGTAATTTCAGTAATGCAATAACTGTATCGTCGCTTTAATTGCCCTGATAACGCAACAGGTACAATTTTACGCGGCTTTTTTTATTCATTGTGAAAGATGAAATTGCGTTCCGTATGAAAGTACCCTCGTGTCGGTAGAAGCATAAAAATCTCACGTGTGTACGTGCGAAGTAACGGAAACAATTTTAGAGGCGAACAGATTTGATGTTCAATTAAATGACATTTGACAGATCTGGCGTACAATTATGCAAATTACCTGTCTTAAACGCGTCGGTTGATAGGTGGCAATTACTTTAATGTGAGAGTGTAATTTACTTTGGTCTAATGGCTCGATTTAAACATATTCTCGTCCACGCATTATTACTATAATTAAAATTCACGCGTTACGACGATTTTTATCGGTCTATTATTACGTTGCTTTCTATCGGCTGTTCCACAAACGATCACGCGATAAAGGAAATATCAAGAGGTCCGTATATTAAAGTAAATTGTAAATTATAATTCCGTGGTACCGGTACTTTCGTTTCGAATCGGAATCTCATTACATTCCTACGACAATTATTTCACAGCGTCCACGGGTGTTTTAGAAAGTATTCATAAATCCATACATAATCTAAGATATCCACTAATTGGATTCTTTGTCTCTGAATATCGACGTACGTTGGCGCAATACGCGTAGATAAATCATGTACGGATGCTGTGACGGAGAATGTCTGGTATCCAATTCGCGGTGTTGTGTATTTAAATTTCTTACACGTTATTCATGCGCGACGTGTATCATAACAGATAGCCATTTCAATTAACCAATGAACGCATTTTCGAAGCGGTCCCCGGTCTCGTGGCGAGATCTTGTCTCGCGAGACCACCTAGTATGCAACAAGTCTGACGACTTGTCGAACGGAGGTACGAATTGAAGACTATCATTCGTAAGCCGGTGTCCGCAAGTGCGTGTGCGTAATCATTGCACGCGGTGTATCGATGAATTCATTTCCTGTATGTAGATTACATTAAATTTCATGAATAACAAAGGACTATCGATGTAACTCTACTATGTATACATATACAATCCATGTTATTATAATCAAAATATAATGTATCCGTGGGATTAAAGATTTACGGTCATAGGAAACGATCTCTATTGTCGTAGAAATTTCACCGGGTGCAAAATCTTAGTATCGAAATTCTGAAACTGGTAAGAAGAAATATCTTACCGTATTCCGAGTACTTTGAAAAAAGAAATGTACCAATAAATTGGAGGTACACTCCTTTACACCTTCCTGTTACATGGAAGCGTGTAAGGGACAAGCAAATATTCCGCCACGAAGTTCACGGTCGTTCACGGTCGTGAACATTCTTATGAAAATGCGTGGTGGTTTCATAAAACTCCGTGACACGTATGTTTCGAAATGCTCCGAACGAGCGAATACCCCCGGACGTCGGGGGCAATTTCGAAATTCGTTTTGACTCGTGGAATCGTAAAGTGTCGTTTTTACGGGGCCGATAATAGGCCGGCACCTACGATTCTTGTCGCGACGGGACTTCGTGTGGGCCAGGAGGGTCGTATCTATCGAAAAATTAAACGATAATAAAGAAACATCGTTACCACCGACGATATCCGAATGTTATTACGCATTTGAAATAAACTCGGTAAATTCTGTATCAATTTTAGCGGAATACATACGATCGTTCATTAGATGCGTACGATTAACCAAGTCGATTTTGTCAGCGTTATTAAAATGATATTTTTCTGATATTTCTCTAGGGTCATCGATTGAACTTAAAGTCCGATACGTATCGCGAGTTATGGCAATAGGTAGCGTGTAAAGTTATACATTATGGATTTCAAAATTGGCTTTGACATATGGATCATAAAACGTGGTGTTTACAGGCTTGATAATAGTCCGGGTTCTTTAAGGGCCTTGTAAAACTTTAAAAACCGATTCGACGGAACGGTCGTTGAATTTGTTGGTGAATATCTGTCGATACTACGATGGATTTTATGAGTTATTAAATATAACGCACGGAATTTTGTATTGTCCATGAATTTTTACATTAGTTAATTACTTTTTCCAGAAGAAGAGAACATGGACAACTTGGAATTATTGTAACGTATTATATGTTACATGCGAGAAGTGTGTATCAATATAAAGATACCTCCCAGAGTGTACTATATTCTTGCACGAATCGTGAACCGAATGATTTATGGTCCACGAATCAGAGAGAACCACGGTACACTTTGTTACACGTGATTTTATAAATAGCAACGCACACGCTATCCCGTAACCAGTCTGTCGTTAATCAGAATACACATGCAAATTATTATAAATCGATCGTTAATCCTGATCCGCAAATGAGGTTCTACGTTCGGGGCGTTTTAACAGGTCCGAGGATCACGCTGAAAGGACGAACGAGAATTTCAAAAGGCGATTCATGGAGCACGAAAAATGATGTTCGACTTGTTCGAAGAATGATGTTAGAAAATGATTAATAGAGAGACTCTCGCTCGTTCAACTTGTTTCGTCGTTTCTTTGTGCCTCGAAATTTCCAAGTTAGAACAAGTATCCGTAAAGAAATTTGTAATTTATTCTAAGGGTATAAAAATGCCAACGAGTCTATACATAATTTATACAACTGCGAATGACAGGATCGATGGCACACTCGACCACTTCCTCCCCCTCGTTGAAACGAGGCAGGCAAAAAAAAACAAACCGGAATCGGAGAACGGGAGATCACCCTTCGATTATTCGTCATTGTCGGCCCCGATGATTATAAACAAAAGGAAAGGGGCCAAGAGGATCGTGTACGTATGTACGAAGGCTTCTTGGAAACGGCGTTTATAAATCACGAATCGCGGGCAACCCCTAATCTTCTACCCTGCTCCCGGGGCGTCCACCCTGTCTTCCTTTCGTACTTTTCCTCCGCGTTCGTCTCGTATTTTGGTTTTGCACGCAAAACCACCATCACTCCTCCATTCATCATCCAACGCCGTGCAACCTTCTCTCTCCGCGTTTCCGCTTTTCCAACCCCTCGCGGCCCTTCTACGCCCTTTCCTCTTACCGTGCGCCCATGAAATTCGCTTCGAATCACAGGACAATTAACGCTCGACGAGCAGCTGTATGAAAGAGGGGAGATTTGACCGACGACCACCTCCGGCGTGAATGATAATGGGATATCTTCATGCCTGGTGAACGGTGCACGAGGAAAGATGCGGTGATTCGTAAGAATCAACGAGAAAAAAAAGAGCAAATTAAATTGGAAAACTGCTTGATAGGCAGTACGATACGGTTGTGATTGACTGGACAGCCAGAATCTAATTGTACGAATAATTGTGGTGAATGAAAGCGTGTTTCATACGTAGGGTATTCATGAATGCGTGGTGAATTCTCATCCTGAAGAATATTGTTCCGCGGAATCTTGTAGAACAAGAAAACAAGGTGGAAAGAAATCTTTGGGGTAGAATAAATGACTTCTCGGTTATACCAATTCTTTTTCCAACGTTAATCTTTCTTGGATACTAATCTATTTGTTTCTCATTTACAGACCTACATTAATCTTCGGAACCCTAAAGAACGAAGAGAAACATCGAGGAAGAATTCGTAGTCTTGGGATAAGACACTTTTTCTTCAGCGATCCTTGTGTGTATAAATAGCCATAGACATTCGTTATGCTGTATCGTATTTAATTCAATAAAATAAGTACGATTTTTAAGGTAAACTACAGTTCAAATTTCTATGATACTTATAGTTTAACGAAAATTATTTTATTGTAATACTTACAGCCACTTGATGCATGTGCCACCTTGGACCACCAATAGAAATAAGAACAGCCAGGCTTTTGCACCGGTTCTCTTCGTTACTATCATCTTCGTCCACTTTACATTCTAAATGATCAACATCCCCGCTCACGTTGATTTACGGATGCTTCTTTCACATTAACTGTCTCTGAGCGTGAACGATTCGTTTTACTACCGTCTGTTTTCAGGGCCCGCTATGCTTTCCTCGACAATTAGTGGATCGTTTCACGAACGGTTGCGGTGTCTTCGTAATCTCCATATTTTCCGCTCTTCGAACTATTCCTTTAGCGATACACAACCGACCATATCATCTCCGAGCAACGAATCTCGGTTTACACTTGTTTTACAGAAAAAGTGGGCTTATAACACGTTCGCATTTCCGTACCGCGGACACGTGCGGAGGCAGACGTAGATTTATCGTCGAACAGCACTACGCGACCGTGTTTATTCCTCTAACTACCGCTGTCAACGAGACGATAAAGCAACTGGTTACAAATTACGATCGTAGTCTCTCTCTCTCTCTCTGTATGTAGCCAGGTTCACCAATACGATCGAGTACGTCGCGTATCCATGAGACCGTAAATTTATACTTTCGTTGCAAATTTTCAGCAACCCATCACCGCATCTCAACACGTCAACGCGTCCCAGAGGATCTGCGGGGCCGTTCCTTCGTGCGTTCCGGGAAGTTCCTTCGTGCGGTCCCGTGCCGCAGGGAGTCTGCGTGGTTACAGGTGTCCGTCGAGCCGTCCCGCAGGATTTGCCGGCCGCGGTGGAAGTGGAGTCCTCCTACCATCGCGTCCTCCTACCTCGCCTTCGTTGGCCACGAGGATGGCGATCAGAGTGCGTACGGTCGCGGATACGGTGGAGGTGAGAACGTGAGGAGGTGGACGAAGAACCGAGGGAGGCTCGGGGGCGGTATCTTGAGATCTGATTAGCAGGTTGTTTTTCAGTTTTTGTCTTTATTTTTCAAGTCATTTTATTCAATTTTTGGTTCATTTGGGATACATGAGAATGATAAGAGAAACTTGGTGGTTGAAAATTGAATGGAACGACAGGTTTTATTTGTTTGATATATTGTAATTTATTTGATGGATTCGTGTATTATGTAAAATGTGTGATTATAGATTTATAGTGGTTTATAGGGTTTCTGTGTTGTTAGAGCAACGAGAGACCACCTAGACGGGAACGATTTTAATGACCAGGCGGTATCTTTGTGATCATTTGTTTTACTGCAGGGCACGGGCCGGAGAGATAATTTATCCTGTTGCTTTTAAGAACTAATAAATGATAATTTCAATTTCGCTTCCAGCGACATTTCGTTCCAGTTCGAACCGAGGAATTTTATTCTGCATATGTTCCTTATTTCATTTAGACTGGCATTAATTAAGTCAGAGTCTTCTTCGTTTCTCGAATATTCATTCCCAATTCGACGTCTTTTTTTCAATAACACATCCTAAAAATCGTGAGGCAAACGGTTACAAATTGCCAGACCATTTGAATGTATGCTTTGCCAATTAGATTCGAGGAGAAAGTGGTGTCGTATATTATGTTCTGGAACTCGAAGTTACTATTGGAAATATCAATGAATGTATCCGGAAATGTTCATTCAGCGACATTTATTAAACCTACGTTGTATCCGCGATAGATTTGGATTTTTTAGTAATTCAGAATATTATCAAGAATTATCACAGGTTAAAAATTGTGATAAATCATTCTTCGTTTCTTTCTGCCATTCGAGCGAAAAATTAGTGCGATATCTAGTTCACAATAACGAATGACCGCTTCCTTTTCATTCTTTTTCCCTCTACCCTCTTCTTGCTTTCTCATCGTCGATAAATAAACCTCTGTCAGACGTTCATTACGTCGTTAAGTTTCGGCTCGAACTTATCCGCCCTCTTTCTATGGAGCCGAAGGATTTACCTGTGCCTGTGCCATAATATACTATCAGTTAGCGAATGAGAAATAATACAAATAGTTGGAAGGAAAATCTCTAGTATGGTTGCGCCATGTATCAATCTTCCAGATATTATCATCCGTTTTAACAGTCGGAGATACACAGGTGTATTTTCTAGAAATATCAAAGGCAACTTAAAACAATAACATCACTAATTAAGTAGTACACTCTCATTTTATTGCAGGCAAAATTACACGGTGGGAAAGTCGTGGAAATTAAACAAAAGTACACTCGTATCTAACAATATACGAGGGTCGTTTCAGTTTCAGAAGCAGTATAGTTGTTTTCTGATGACTTGCAATTATACGTGAATCATTGTACAGGGTGTTACCGTTAATTGCATTCCTACTTTCACTCTGTGCGTTTAAAATGACTGGCAGAATGGTTCGGGCGGCATTTAAAGAGGAAGAGAACGGGTTAAAAGCGGTTTATTGGTGGAAGACCGCAAAGGATGGCCGCTTCTTTCGTTCCAGATTATTTCCTGCCATTATTCGTCGAAGACGTCTACCATAAAAAGGGGGCAAACAGATCCGGCGACAGCTGCTTGGCTATTAAAAGCGACTTAAACCTCAAACCCTCTGTACGATCGCAAAAGTTACCTCTCCTCCCCTGACGTCGTCTTTCTCCGCGTCGAACCACCCTCTCCGCCCCCACCCCTTCACGATTACGCACAAAGCTTAACGCATGTATACGCGAGACTCTTTCCTTGAAAAATAAGCGAATTGCTAAATGAGCCGTAACGCCATCCCTCGAAATTGTAAAGGAGGGAAAAACGTCGGAATTTGTAAAAGGTAGACCGATTGTTTCCAAGTTTGATCGTTTATTATGTTCCTTTCTAAAGTTCGTTTTTAAAGACGTGGTGGGTTGTATTTCTCTTTTATACGTACGTTGGAAAAATAATATGAATTATCAAACGTGAGTATAACAAATGGGTAACAATATGTGGTTGCACAATAGACGTCGTTTGTATAGGATAAACATTAATACAGATTTGCCGTTGCATTGTTACAGAGCGTATCTTTGTCCTTAATATCGAAATTCCGAAAATTGGAAGTTGTGTATTTACACGGGGATAGATTAATTAATCCGATACCGCGCAATTAAATTGATATCAACCTATTCGTCGACGACAGCGTACTCATCTGCATAATCTGTATATAATAACGTCGGTGGAAAAAAAAGATTAGTCTCTCCTCTCCCCCTCGCCGTACCGATAAACTTTTTGCCACCCTCTACGGTCAATGCCCGCTTCTCGGCCAATAAAGCATTGTGTATACATATACGTACATAGATACATACTTATGCGAAATGACTGTTCTGTCAATGAAAGAATTCTGTACTATAATCGTGTGACTTTAATGGTATGTAGTTCGTATGAAGATTTCATGGTGAACGGACTAATACTTGATATGAATTTCCTGCTTTATCCAGGGCATCCAGGTCCCATTGAAATGTTCGGGAAAGGAAGCTGGATCAACTGGTGCATTCGTTTGGTGCATTAAAACCGTTCTGTATCTGTTGATGTACTCGGTCAATTCTTCGACAAACTGTAAATTAAAGTAATGAAATCCGTTAATTCTTATCCAATTGTATTTACAGAAATCATATCTACCTTGGGATACATTGAAGACAAATCGGTGGTCTCGCAGGGATCGGTGAAGACGTCGAACAGACATTGATCCAGACATTTCGGGAAATCTTTGACGTTCTGACAACGAATATTAGCCTGTTTTCGAAGCTGATTCGCTTGGCTCATTTTCACTGATGATTTCGAAATCCCAGCGATCGCGGATCCCGCAGGTGAATGTAAAACACTCGATACGTTATACATGGGATATGACTCGTCGGTGCCGGTATCACCATAATAATCTCCATACAAACGTTTCGCTCCTATGTTAATTAGCATCGAGTTATATGATTGTTTGTTGAATTTTGTATGTCATATTACCTTGTACAAGTTTGTATCGTCCTATCAATGCCGCCGAGGCATTCTCCACTTCGTCGATATTCAGTAGTACATCTTTACGACTAGTCCTTTGAGCGGTGGATATGGTAGACCATTGATTCACTCCGTCTATGTCTTCGAGATCATTTAAGTCACCACCAGCCGCGGAGTAAAACGTTGGCAACCAATCGGTTATGTGAAATAACTGGCTCACGATTCTCCGTGGTTTTTCGATCAGCGGTGAGTAAATACACGCTGCGCCTCGAACTCCACCCTCGAAAAGCGTAAATTTCAACTGAAAAAAGAATGATTAAGCTAACAGGTGTCGCAGGAATTGTATTTAAACATCAGTACAAGCTTGGCTATGGCTCGCTATGATTTACCCCCCGCAACGGATAGTTCGATCCAAAATTTTCTAAAAATCCCTCAGTTTGGGCGCCGTTATCGGACATGAAGAATATGATCGAATTCTCCAACATGTTTGCCTTTCTCAACGCCACGACCACCCTGCCAACGGATTCATCAAGCGCGGTAACCATACCTGGACAAAAAAAACATTACCAAGTAGAGGTGAACTTTCGGTTTATTTATTTACGTCATATACCTCCAAACTTTCTCCTATTAATGTTCTCGATGTAGCCGAGGGTCCGATTCACTTCATTCATATCGCGGACCTCCATTGAGTCCTCTGCGTCGCTGGAGTGAGGAGCAAGGTGGGCCACTTGAAGGAAAAGGGGCTTTTCAGTGTTGTGCCTGGTAATTATATTCTCAGCTTCGTCTGTTATGAGATCGGTCATATATCGATAATCGTATTCGGCTGATAATTTTCCAGGAATGTCGTAGTGCAAATCATGGCCAGTCACATTCTGCAAGGACAATTAATTACGCGTTTATTGCGAGGCGAATGTGTCTTTGGAGAAAGAACGTCGCTGTATTACGAGGATTCAATTCACCGTGGTTAATATTCGATTAGTATGGATGGTCTGTACTAATTCATGTAAAACCTTACATCCTGCGTGGTCGTGTGCTTAAAGTACTGAATGTAGCCGTTGTAATATCCAAAAAAGGAATCAAACCCACGATACGCCGGGGTGTGTTGATCGCTATAATAACCGACGTGCCATTTTCCAACAAGATGTGTGGCGTATCCTAGTTTTTGGAGGTGTTCCGGTAACAGAGTATTGTTCAGAGGTATTCCACGTGGCTCGCCCGCTTTCAACGGATAACCTTGCATACCTACAATCGGGAAATGTAGCAAGGATGAAAGGAACGGGCTCTTGAATTTTTTAAAATTCATGTAAAAGCTACAAAGTACACATGCGTAAACTGTTGTGTGTGTGTGTGTCGTAAAAATCGAAGTGGTAGCATAATCGTTAGGCATAAATGCGTACAAAGTCGAAAGAATGTTGTACCTAACAGAATAGTCTACTAGACGCTGTACATTTGAAAGTAGACATAATGGAATCTATACAACGTCATGTAAAAACAAGTTTCGATGCAGCAACGTTATTCGATGTTATTTTAGATTCGTGAAATTTAGCCTTCTGTGCCTCCGGTTTTTATTAAGAACTATCAATGTAAATGTCAATGGTAAAGGCAAATGGATAATGAAATACCTGTTCGAATGGGATAACGTCCCGTAAGGAAAGCTGTCCTTGATGGCGTACATATTGGTAGAACATAATGTCGTTGCAATATTACACCATTGTAAGCTAAAGCATCTATGTTAGGCGTGGGTATTTGATCTGCACCGTGGAAACTAACGTCGTTCCATCCCTTGGTAAACGAAAAGAAAACAGTTCAACGAATTTCATATATTATCTGTCCGCGTAGAATAATTGCAACGTATTCAATGTCAGCGTATTGAAATGAAAGTTGCTTCGCCAGCAAAACGTCAATTTCGACTCGCATTTTTAACGTTACTTTTGCATCCTGATTCTAATCGCCACGTCAAAACGCACGATAATCACGGATACATGCAAGAAGCGCATTATCTAAGTATATATATAGTTACGATGACGTTATCAGAACAAAAAGAAATCATAATGAAAAATAACAAAGTTGTAGTGATTTATGCAAGTGTCATTCTGCCCGACACATCGATCACGTTAACATTCTGAAGTTCGATTATTCATTAGGCCGCACGATGGCACGTAATATCACTCAATGTGTCCCCAGGTGTTCGCGGATATGATATTTATTCAAGACAAATATTAAATAATAATAGAATCTTACAAGGTCATCCGCCATGATAACAACTATATGTGGTTTCTCTATATTCGATTCCCTCTGCGGCGTGTTGTACGTTAAGCCTACATATGCGCACCCGGATATCAGTCCGCCGCATAGTAATAAGATTCCAATGTTTCTTGTGGCTACCATGTTTATATTTAATGATTATAATCCAATAACTAATTGTTTCAGAATATTCATATCGGAGACACTATCTTAATGTCTGTAAATCGCTGTGATAAAACGTCGACCTGGGTGTTCGAGAATTTCACACGTCACCCGATAGACAATTTCGCAGAAAAGGAGACTGGACAAGCAGGATGCTAATTAAATCACGTTGAATCGAAGCAGGAACGTCACTTGATAACAACGGTTTCACGTCAGGATCACTACTGCATCGCGTAATGTGCACTTTGCCGGTTTTATACACCACTGGAGAAAGTATTTTCCGGAATACAACTGTCCGTCGACTATCTTCGATTCTTACTCATTGTCAGTTCAGCATCGACGAAGGTTGTTTCAAAAATTATCGGAAGCGATACTTATAACTCTCAAGGAGAACTACGAATGTTCACCTCATCGCTAAAGAGAGCGGTCTTAATTAATTCGCTGATAAAGTATTGTTTATTTAACGAACAGACGTTGTATAAGGTGTGTAGGGTGGAATTGCATTCTCATCTAATACTCGTTAAACTTACGCACGAGAAAGTGCTACCACGTCCTGATGATATTTGCAGAACAGATTTTAGTCGTAAAAGGATGTACTGATAACAAAAGATACCCATTTTAATAGGCTTACGATGAAATCCATCGAAACAGCCCGTGAACGAGGAAACTGATAAATCTGAGAAACAAGAATCTAATGTCTCTTATCTGCAATCAGTCTAAATTCTTACGCACATGTAGTTAAATAATATATAAATAGTGTTAAACATACAAAAAAAGTGATCATTTAATTGCAGTTCTATTTACATTGCTAATAGCGAATGTGGGTCCCAGGCAAGGTGTCTCTGGTTAAAGTAATGTAATAACTCGGTCGCGATAATGCAAGGTCGTCTAAATACGATAGATATGAACTCGCATATCTTAGTTTATGCTTTGCCAACCATGCGTCATAATGCGCGGGCCAGCAATTATAAATATGTCTTAATCTTACTTGATGGTCGCACAATTTTTAATGAGTATTCTCTTCGAGACTATGATATCATTTACAATAGAATACATCTAAATGAGTATTACCACACGATCAAACGAAATTATGGAACATTATGGGGATAAGAAGCAACGCCACGTGAATATGGTATGTTACACCTGCAAGTACGGTTGCGGTGTTAACGGGTGCGTATACAGTGGCACCCGAACTCATCCATGGTTCCCATGTGTTGTTTCGCCTTCGTGGATCGGCGAGCCAGTCAACAGGTACCTTCAGTTGCCTAACTAAAATTCGTCCATAATTTTCCAGGAACAGATCCAGATCCCTTGCGATCTACGAATCAAAGTTGTTAAATAGTACACGGTCGTGAGAAGATATGGTAAAGGTGACGATGTAGGTATACCAACGTCCATGAAAGGTATTTTAAGTTCCACCGGATTAAATTTCTGTTCATTAATAGTGTTACTCACTCTAGGATACGACTCGGCGATGTTCTTTGTCTCGCACGGATCGTTCACTATGTCGAATAAACACTCTGTGACGTTGCAGGTGGTAAAAATATTTCTACTGAAGTACGTCATATTCGGCCGACACTGGACCGTCGCCTCGCGTCTTAATTGCATCATGGTGCTCGGTTGAGTTACGGGACCACCTAAATGGTACGTGATACTTTGTGAGACGGAGCTCTTTAACACTAGTTCCGTGTACGGTGGAATCTCTAATGTCCTTCCTGAATCGCCATAATAACCATCGTAGTAGCCGTTATCAATGGATCCTTTAAATGAATAAGTAATTTCATCACTTTCTACTTCATATTTTCTATAACCGAGTATTACTTAGGTTCATATTTTTGTTCTAATCGAAGATATTCATTACCTCGTAATAATTTGAACCGACTGTATATCGCACCCTCGGTTTTCAGCACCTCGTCGATGTTCAATAAAAGTTTATCCCTGCCACGTCCGTGTCCTTCGCTGAGGACTCGCCATTGATCAATACCATCGATCTCCCCTAGATCCTTCAGATCTCCGCCAGCCGCCGAGTAGAGCGTCGGCAGCCAGTCGACTATATGGACTAATTGGTTCGAAACACGTGCCGCTTTCTGCAACCTTGGTGACCATAATGCTGCGATCCCTCTCACGCCTCCCTCGTACAAGGTATACTTTGTCTAAGGTAAACAACAATAAACGTTAATCCCTAAGATATTTCGGTATGCCTCGCAAATGATATATGATTTTACAGTTAATATACTTTTGTACTAAATTTAGGATGACGATCTACTTCTGTTGTAAGTCACAGTGGGTAAGAATTGTACTCGCACACCTCGTTTGTACATGAACAAACGAACTTCAAGTATCAGAGATTTAACTTTATGTTTGTGAAGTAGGTTGTGCAAATATCTTTTTTTCTTACTCACTGCGTATAGCTAATTGTTATTCGTTCCATTGAGGCACTTTAAAGAAGATGAATCATTTAGATGAGTATAATAATTCGTCGGATCAATTATCATTCGTCGTCGAATGAAACGATGGGTAGTTATAATTTAATTCAGGGTACCCTTACCCCTCTTAAAGGATAATTCGACCCCCAATTCCTGTATCTGCCGACAGACGCTGCTCCGTTATCGGTGAGAAATAGAATTAAAGAGTCTCTAAGCATTCCTTTATCGCCCAACGCATGAACAATACGTCCGACGGAGTCGTCTAATCTCGTAACCATTCCTGGTATAAAAGGCGAGTTAATAATTATTGTAAATTTGCGATAAGTTCAATTTATATTTTAATTCTTTCTATTTTATTCATCCTTAGGCATACTGGCGTATTTCCGACGATTCGGTTCGCGAATCTGAGAGAACTCCTTGTCGTCGTATCGATCCATGGGCTGTTCTAACGGTGCGTGAACAGCTAGATGCGATATTTGCAGGTAAAGTGGCCGCGGAAGTTCGTGGTTTTCGATGATCCTAATGGCCTCGTCGGTGAATAGATCTGTCGCGTATTCGCGACTCAGACCGTGCGCTGGATCGTCTCCACGATGCATATCGTATCCGCTCATATTCTGCGGAGTTATTGACCGAATACGATGCAATTTTTAATTGTCTATCACGTACTACGATACTATATTCGTACAATAACTATACTGCTGTTATCTCAAACTTTGCTTCACAAACGATACCAATCTCATTAATTATCTCACCTGATTCGAGTATCTGTAATCATAGTAAGTGATATGACTGTTATAGAACCCAAGAAAATAATCGAAACCCCTGTGTAGGGGTGTGTGTTGAGGTGTATGGTACCCCATGTGCCATTTCCCTATCAATTTCGTAGTGTAACCCAGGCCTCGTAAATGTTCCGGTAAGATTTTGATATCCAACGGAAGTCCGCGTGGCTCACCGCCACGGATTCCGTCTCCTTGCATTCCTGATTGGGATTAATTACACATTTGACCGCGTGAAACTTATCTTTGCTATTGTTCGTTGCACATTTCTATGATACACGTACCTATGCGCAGTGGATATTGGCCGGTGAAGTAAGCTGTTCTCGAGGGTGTGCTAGACGGCAATACGTAATGCCTGTTTAATATAATTCCGTTGTAACCGAGAGCGTCTATATTCGGTGTTGGTATTTGATTTGATCCGTGAAAACCAACGTCGTTCCAACCCTACAAGATGGATTTTTTTGTTTGATTCTATCCAATGATTAGACGAAGTTTATGTATTTTTCATCTTCGTCGCATCCGCGAACAAACGCGATGCTAAATGTAATTGGCAATTATGTGATCAAATTCTGTGACTGCATAATGTAGTAATTGATACGAGGGAATTTTGTGTTTGGCGGTTACGGTGAGTCACAAGTACCAGCATCCTTCTTGGATGCGGGGGCGTGGATAATTCGCGAGCTACGGTAATTGTCTTAACTAAGGACGACGTTAATTCAAAACACTTTCATACTACAGACCAATCGCGCCAAATTAAGCAAATAAAGTACGGACAAATAAGCAATACGGAAGCCAGTATATTTAGCATTTGCATATACATATATGTATATATTTCTCATATGAATTATTCATCCATTATAGAATCATTTTAGAACAAATCTGTGTCAAAAGTCGCGATATTTACCGATAAGAATTCGCGGGAAAATGAATTAAAAATGTATACTATTTATTGTTTTGACTTTCCGTAGTGAACTAAGATAATTTTTAATTAGAAGAATCTTATTGCAGACGCATACTAAATACTGCTACTATTACTTATTCCAGAATAAAATTCTATGTGAAATATATTTCTTTTCGAAAGACGTAGTAAGATTAAAAGTTTTATTAAGAATTTCATAATCTTACCAAATCATCAGCCATAATGACAATGATATGGGGTGCCGTCTCGTACAAACCCAACGCAGACCCAACGCAAAGCGTTAACAATAAGGGTATACTTGTCCGAAATCGATGCATTTTTGCACAGTGATAGATCACTATACAAATTTAATTCAAAACGAAGAAACGGTGAGGTCTATCACGAAACTACACTCAATTTTCCGCACTTTAAACCATAATTCGCAACGGTATAGGATCAGAATATTGCGCGCGATGTTTATCGGTGAGCTCCTGCGGGATACAGAAGAATGAGGAACAGAGATAAACACGTTTATATAGTCCACCCACGAAGAAACATACCATGAATGGACCACGCGAAAGGGAAGGGAAAATATACTAATAATTAGGGCAATAAAGGAGGTACGTGTTTCAACTGGGTTGCTTCTCGTCTTACGTGATATCTTCTTTACTTATGTAATTGCCCATCTGCGTATGTAACCGTTTAGAAATTTAGTGAGTTTAGGTGAGTGCCGCGTACTCACCGGAAAACTGTGCTGCATTTACGAGGAAAGTAAACGGATTATTTATCGCGAAACGTTTACGTAAAACGATACCGGCTTTACATAATGTCAAAATAAAATATGGAAATATTACTAATATTATGCTAGCAGTATTTTATTAAAAAGTGCGGAACGATAAGCAATTGTGTTTTACTATACAGAGGGTAAGGATCAGAGTGAAAGAAAAGTACTTTAAACGGGCTATAATTGATTATACAGTTTATTATATATTTACAAAACTACCTGTCCCATAAAATTGTATTCACACAATTTACATAAGTAGTAAAACACTTTCAAGGTCGCTATTCACAAAGATTATAAAAATTATATAATTTTTTCTTATTTCTAAAGCTGACAGGTTTGTACACACAGATCAAATTTGTGGCATACAACATATTTTACAAAACTGGCCATGTTTGTATTGGAACTCCTGAGATTTTATCATAGTCACCTCAACCTTTGGATGATAATTATGTATATAAAATATTATACAATCATTATATAAGAATGTTAATGCATTGACATACACTTAACGTATTGACCACTGTAATTATATCACAACACCAATATCACATATTCCATAGAAGTTGGAAAAATTTGATGTATCTTCTTGGAATATCGAAAAGTGTTATGTAAACCGTGTTATTGTTGTATGATCTTGTAATTTATCCAATGCATGTAGATTATCCCACCACAAAGGTAATTTGTGTTTAAGTATGAGCTCAAACCATGGTGTCATTGGTCCAGAAAGTTTTTTTACAAACTGATTGATCTCAGCTTTTGGAACCCAGTGAAGTTCACTTATTTCATCTGGATTAGGATCCAGAGTCACATTATCTTTCTGGATGAACAATACATAATCAATTTCATGTTCTCCCCAGTAGCCATTTGCCGATTGATAATGAATTCTTGTCAAGTAAAATAATTCAGATGGGGTGACTTCTGCTGCAGGAATGCCTAATTCATAACCCAGTCTTCTTTGTGCAGCCCTACGAATTCCCAATGCTGCATTTTCCTCAGTTTCACCAGGAATTTCAGCTAATGGATGACTACAGCACGTATTGGTATAGCAGTCTGGAAATGTTATCTGAAAAAGGTTAATCATTTTTCTATAGACGATGAAATGCAAACAAAGTAACAAAATAAGTGTAGAAAATGTATTACCTTGGTGGGAGATCGTTTCTGAAGCAGCAAATCTCCTTTACTATTAAAAAGGAAAACACTAAATGCCCTATGAAGTAAAACTTGTCCCTCCGGGTTGACTTTATGACAGTCTCTTTTTGTAGCTTCACCAATAGGTCTGTCAAGTTCATCGACAAGGATACATCTCTCTTCTAATGCAGCTTCTTGCAAAGGAGCAGACTGAGCACTACCGTAATTTCTTACAATAGAAGATGTAGCCTTTCGCATGACAGCAGAGACTTCTCTAAGTACCTTTGCCATTCTTCCAGTTGTACGTTACTGATACTAAGAGAGTTCGGACTACAATGCTACGTATATATAAGCGTATATATACAAATATCTTATCTCCTCTTTTAAAATATATACGTCGCAATAAATGCAAATGATAGGTTAATTAAGTCAACGACCTTACATCAGCCTTAGAAAATCATATTCTTCGGATTAAGATAAGAAGTTTTACTAAAGCAGTATCACATACAGCGCCAAAAGAAACTTTCTTTCTAAAGAATGCAGCGACATACTTCTGGTGTACACAGAAGCTTTCAATTTGACGTCAACGACGGGCAACGAGCCTTCTCTGGCCTTCTCGATTTTGTAATTCATTCCGCGCATTTACCATGTATACATCGGCTAAATTGTAGATTGGCCAACTCGTTGATTTTTATAACACCAAACGTTTTGAAAACTAGGTAGCGCGATAATAGTTTCTGTAGCGAACTATCATACCGATAGCGTTGTTTATTTTTAATCTTAAGTCTTGTCAAATATGTTCGAATGTATTTTTCATTGAATCAACTAAAGTACAATTACATGTTGAGATGAATAGACATATCGAATATGAATACAAAGTGACGCATTTTAATTTTATTGAAATTGAGAACTTAAAATTAGACAGTATCGATGCTCCAAAGATTTGTGTAAGATGGCGTTAAATTGGGAATGCAAATTTCACGAGGAAATTGACGGGTACCGAATACCCTTATACTAAATTTATAGTCATTGATATAGGTATACATACCATGGTGTATACTGGTGTATACACATCATTTGAATCGTAATGATCGATAGTTCTCGTTGGTTCTCGTCTTCGATCGATCGAATCGTTCCATGGGGTAGTTGAGTTGGTTTCACGACGTTCGGTACGCCTGCAATAAAGACCGTTATATAAAAAAAAGTTATTCTTTCTTTAATGTGTTATTTATTGTCTAAGTTTCGGTATAATTTAAGTCATTTTTCGTCAACACGTTAGTTTGCTGATTGGTAACACGGGATGAGTGAGAACGCAGAAATCACAGGAGTAATATCGCCCGACGATGCGGCCACAGCGGAAAAATTTAAAGAAGAAGCAAATGAATACTTCAAAAGTGCGTTTACTAAGATTTACGTATACCAATTCAGCGGTTCGCATGATTTTCGAACTCCGGTAGTTAGGAAGCATGAATAATCACCATTATGTTCAATGCGATTTAGTCACGTGTATATTTAAAACTAACCCAACTTCCGCAGCCTAGATAATCATTAAATTATCGAGTGGTACCTAATTGATGGAAGTTGACGATCAACGAAATTTATAAAGAACTTTTGCTATTATATTCCGTGCAGGATTACAACTCGGTCGAAATTGTTCACAAATTTTGACTATCTATTCTCATACTAATGACATACAGCTGTAGATAGATGACATGCTTTATTTCACATGTAACACAATGTTTGATGAGAAAATCTTTCGATCTTATTTTAAACAGTCATCTACATAATTATACAATGAAGTAAAGAGCATTATTCCCTGGTGGTTCTAAGCAATAGATTGAAAATTAATTGTGTTTTCTATATTTTTTTAGATCAAGTTTACAACAAGGCTATAGAATTATACTCTAAAGCCATAGAGTTAAATCCCAATGTGGCAACCTATTACGGCAATAGAAGTATTGCTTATTTAAAAACAGAATGTTTTGGGTATGCACTCACAGATGCAACGAAGGCCATTGAACTAGATAAAAATTATGTAAAGGGATATTATCGGAGAGCTGCAGCTCATATGTCACTTGGCAAGTTCAAACTAGCACTTAAGGATTATAAAACTGTTACTACAGCAAGACCAAATGACAAAGATGCAATAGTTAAATATACAGAATGTACTAAAGTACTAAAGATGTTAGCCTTTGAAAAAGCAATCTCTGTGGAAGACAACAAAAAGAATGTAGCTGATACAATTAATTTAGAGGCTATGGGTAAGTTGGATGTGTGTTATTCATTATCTATACTACATTCATCACATTGATGTTTTTTGAGAGACAAGGATCGCATTTTCTGTGAATTTTTTATAGCCATTGAAGACGAATACACAGGGCCTAAACTTGAAGATGGAAAAGTTACATTACAGTTTATGCAAGATTTATTAGAATGGTACAAAAACCAGAATAAATTACATCGCAAATATGCATATAAGATTCTATTAGATGTAAAGGCATGGTTCATGGCACAACCAAGCTTAGTTGACATCACAATTCCAGATGATAGTAAATTTACTATCTGTGGTGATGTACATGGCCAATATTATGATTTGCTTAATATATTCAAATTAAATGGATTACCTTCAGAGACTAATCCTTATGTATCCTTTATAACTATGGCACATTCAAAACAATTATATCTGACGTTGATTGTTGTTTATTATATATCAAATGTTTTCAAAAATATATTTCTTAACAGGTAAATAGTTATTCAATGGAGATTTTGTAGATAGAGGTTCATTTTCTGTTGAATGCATATTCACCTTGTTTGGATTCAAATTGTTATATCCAAATCACTTTTTTATGTCCAGAGGTATGTAATTATAAGTTCATTAAGTTGTCAATATTGTGATCTTGTACTTATGGATGTTTTTAAATCTAGGTAATCATGAATCTGCCACAATGAATCAAATGTATGGATTCGATGGTGAAGTGAAAGCAAAGTATTCTGCACAGATGGCAGAATTATTCACAGAAGTTTACAATTGGCTTCCGCTTTCACACTGTCTCAATAACAGAGTGCTTGTAGGTTTTTATTGTGTCATAAAACATTAAATTTTAATCTGCAGTTCCTTTTATACTAATCTGTGCACCATTTCGTAGGTAATGCATGGTGGTCTATTTTCAAGAGACGATGTAACATTACAAGAAATTCGGGATATCGATAGGAACCGACAACCGCCGGAAGAGGGATTAATGTGTGAATTGCTGTGGTCAGATCCACAAGTTCAACTTGGCAGAGCAACGAGTAAAAGGGGAGTTGGTGTTCAGTTCGGACCTGATGTAACACAAAACTTCCTTGCATTGAACCATCTTGATTACATTGTGAGAAGTCATGAAGTGAAAAATGATGGTTATGAAGTTGGTCACGATGGAATGTGCATCACTGTATTCTCGGCTCCGAATTATTGGTAGGTTAAACGTTGTTCTTTCTGAAAATGTTCCGGAAGTGGTATTGCACTGTCTGTTAATTCATGATACTTTTAGTGATACCTTGGGTAACCGGGGTGCCTTCATCACACTAAATGGCAAAGACATGGAACCCCATTTCACATCATACGAAGCAGTGGTATGTGCTGATTAATTAAAATGTTTCGTTTCTCATCTATAAGGTAGTACATTATTCATCTTTCTATTGCAGCCTCATCCAAACGTAAGGCCGATGGCGTACGCCAATAGTCTACTAAATTTCATGTGCTAGTGGATCACTCTAGGTATTATTGATAAATAAATGAATAACAATAACTGAATACGAGTAGCCCAATCAAAGTGTGCGTAATATATTTGATACCGAAACGGAGAAGGTGAGAAATGCTTCTCTAAAAGCAATAAAATACTGTATTCTTTCTAGGAGCAAGAAAACAAATTTTCTGTATCATAATGAAACTCGAAGAATGCATGATAGTGATGGGTACAAAAGTGAATAGAAAAATAAAACGGCCAAGTTTGCTTGCTTTTTTATAAATGGTGAACAGATGTATGTACCAAGTTTTCTTGTCCACGATAAGAACATTGCTGCATTACACAATATCGGTTTCTGTTCGATCGTAATGAAATGATGCAAGAAAGATGTTTCTATTTTGTACCCTCAATTAAAACCACCTTGTTCATTAAAGATACACCCAGTGTTTATGCACAAAGTGGATATGAATGATCTCAAAGATCTCAACAGATTTTTAAGTTAATATTCTAATATTTATATAAGGCGTTGAACCGAAAACGAAAACACCAATTATTCTTTTATAATTTAATTCTTTAATGAGTAATGGTGGTTTCTAATAAAATAATGATTATTACGAAGATATCTGATACATATGCGATTTAGCATGTCTATGTAGTACAATTTTCCAGCCAGTCACTACTTGTCACGTTATTTGTGATGACTACTTTTTTACAAGTCTAACGTGATTGAAACAATTACTTTGATCTAACATTTTGTTTTTTGTTAATAATAAACAATGTTTATAACGTATCCGAAATTCACGTTCCTTTTTTCTCTCTGGACGCGAGAGAATTTAAGCAAGTTATTGCTGAACGCCGCGCGTAACAAGCTTAAATATTTCTTCCGGTAAAGTGTCTCTATTTTCGCGATTTACGCTTATAATTTTAGACTTCTCATCCGCATGTAATTTCTGAAACAGCGATAAATGCCGCTGTGGTACCTTATGCATTTGCGGTATCGTGGCAATTATACACATTCTCTTTGACGTTTCGAAAAATAACTTCAGTACTTTTTCTTCGAATCGTTTGCTAAAGAGTTCCATTTTTCCGATTTCATCTATAAGCAATACATCCTGCAAAAATAGGAACCTCGATTATACAATGCTTACAACGATGTGCCTTTCGGTGTCGTTATTCATGCACTATGTAAAAATAGTCTGCTCACTGCATTTGAGTCAAAGACTGGCAATGCAGCCGCTTCGAATTCATTTAGAAATACATGGTAGTTCCCAACTCGGTACTTCGAGTGTTGCGGTGAGTTCAGTATGTTTCTGTTCGCAAAGCATTAATGCTTGAAATAGTTATTAATTTAATTATGTTATACATAAAGTCGGAAATTGATTACTGACTCAGTTCGTGCCAGCGGTGATCTCTTTCCGGATTGCTGTAAAGCTACAACATCAAATCCGATCCTGGTGTTGTTTCGACCTCGTATCTCTTCTGTATAAAATCCGTCATACTTATAGCTCTGTTTCTCCAACATCGACGCGAGTTTCTTACAAACCGTTGTTTTACCTATACCTATAATTATTTTATTTACAATAGTTATATCAGCTACAAAAAGTTCTTTACGATAAATACAACGCGGCAATTATATCGATCGAATTCTTTATACGACTTGATAAAATAATCGTAACCCTGAAAGCTGCGTAATAAAAAGTATCAAACCCCCCCCGCACTCCAATTGTGCCACCAGTTTTTGAAAAAATGAACACACTTTCTAAATATCCGACAAATCGAAATACCGCGGACTTACCGGGAGGTCCAGTGAGAAGTACACGTGAGATACGCGACGTGGCGCGTGCGTCCATCTTCGTTGTTTTCCTAAATTTAAGTACCGCGATCTCGCCGTTCGGTCGGCCAACACAAACAACAACCAGCAGCGTGGGGAGTAGTAGGACTTACTACATCTAGACGCGACACGCGAAAATAAGGTATACGTACGCGGAAGCGGTGTCGTTGCTTTATGTTTTTGAAAACCGTGGGCGAGAATGCGCGTGCCGACGAAAACGAGAAAGGATCGGGGAAAGAAGAGGGCCGGTTTAGGTGGCTTGTCAAAGTGACCGCGACGAGGGGCCGTCGAACAGCGATCAGCTGATCGTGCTCGTGTAAAGGACAGAGAGCGCGGATCGGGTGGGTTAATAAAAGTTACGCTACGTGTGTATGTATATTATACTCCGCTCCGGCTGCTGCGTTTCGGCAGTGCGTTCGTGCGTGATACGCGCCTCGTGCGGTGTTCGTAACTGTGTGCGTTCGTGAGACGTGTGTAGTATCGTGGTCGCGCGACACATCTGTCACGGAATAAATATAAAGATCAAAAGTGCAAGAAAGATATCGGAGCAAGTTTAGCATCCCTCCTATACCTGATTGCGCCGTAAGTCCCTCCCCTCCCCCTCTTGTTAGTACACCGTTAAGGCTTTCCACGTTTTCCCCTTACTCTAACGCGGAGCTTCGTTAAAATAAATAAGAAAAAAAAGAGGGCCTCCGTTAAGACACACGGAAGAATAGCTGGCGAAGCCACAGGAGAATTAGGAGCGTTAGTTACAGGATACATGGAAGAAAGAGACGAAAGGTGAAGACGACGGTTCTATCCGTTTCCCCTCCGAGTTACGATATCGGTGTCGATAGAAAGAGAAATGGCTCGTCCTTCCGCCTCTAATCCACTTCCTTACGTTGTCTCAAGACAAATCGACGATAAAGTCGATCAATGTAAACGGCTCGTCGACGCTCGTTTCGAAAGCTCGGAAAATCTGTTCAGAAAGGATCTACTCTCGCATTACGGTTGCGTTAACGCAATTGAATTCTCGAGCCAGGGAGATCTTCTTGTGTCTGGTAAGAATACTAATGATAAGATATTGAAGTTTTTCTGTCGTTTATTTTTGAGCACAATATACGACGTTATGCCCGTCAAACTTTTTACTTTCACAGTTGACGGAAATTTTGGAGTCGGATATTGTTGTAAAATTTTAGCAATCTTTCGGGAAGAGTACTTTTATTTTTCAGATAGTTTTGTTTACAGTATAATTAGAATGCTAATGTAAAGGAATGTATATACACAATGGAAAATTTTTTCATCTGTTGCTATTGCAGGTGGTGATGATAGAAGAGTTTTATTATGGAAAGTGGAACAAGCAATACAGGGTGTGGGCAAACCCGCAGTGATGAAAGCCCAACACGTTAGCAATATCTTTTCCCTTGGTTACGACAGCAGTAAAACAAAGATATTTTCAGCAGGAAATGATGATCAAGTCATTGTGCATGATTTACGAACGTATGAATATTCTTTCTGTAAAATATCATACATAAGATTGTTAAAAATTAAACTGATATTATTTTGACATTACAGATGCGACGTTTTGAATTTCTTTCTGCACGAAAAACCTGTTTATGGTTTATCAATTCATCCTCACAATGACAATGTATTTGCAAGTGCTTGTGACGATGGCAGAGTTCTAATTTATGATATACGTGGCTCGAGTGCCATGGAAACCTTTTGCTTGGCACAATCCAAAACTGCTTTTCATTCTGTAATGTTTAACCCTATGGAACCCAGAATGCTTGCCACTGCCAATGCTAAGGAAGGTGTAAGCATGTGGGACATACGAAAACCATTAGAGTAAGTGGTTTCTTAGAAGAATATTAATTCCACTACCTCAATGTTAAATCATTAAAATAAACTGTCCTTATATTCGCAGACCTGTGTTACGGTATGGCAGTGAAAGTCCAGCCCACAGTTGCATGAATGTTCGATTCAATGCAGCAGGAAATAGACTTCTAGCTTTGAGAAGGAGATTACCACCTGTACTGTACGCTGTTGATTCTTCTGCCCATCTATGTCAATTTGATCATCCTGGATATTATAACAGTTGCACAATGAAATCATGTTGCTTTGCTGGCGATAATGACGAATACGTTCTGTCCGGTAATTAATAAAGAGAGTAATACACACAATACATTTATGCTGAACCTTAATCGCAATGTTTATTTCAGGTTCAGACGATTTTAATTTATACATGTGGAAGATTCCTTCAGAGGGCGTAAAATGGGTAGATTCCGCACATATGGTATTACTTGGCCACAGATCGATCGTTAATCAAGTACGATACAATCAAGCCAGCTGCATTTTCGCTTCATCTGGAGTGGAAAAGATCATTAAGATTTGGAGTCCATTTTCACTGGGAAATGGTTGTCTGGGTGGATTAAAGGTACTATATACAATAATAACTTCATTATAGATCATTTTAGTAACATATTATTACATCCATACTTCAGAGAGATGCCGGAAAACAGGAAAGACAACGCAGAGTGTTTACGCGAGAAGAATATATTAGATTAGTATTACGGAGTGGTCAATTCATAACACACGATTACAGCCATCAATCGACCAGGGAAGATCCAAGAATGATGGCGTTCTTTGATTCTCTTGTCCAGAGTGAAATCGAAGATTGGAGTTCCGACGATCCCCTAATGACACAGACACCTAGCGATTCGGAAAATCAACGTACCACTGGGCCCAATAATTATAGCGCGACGGATTCCAACGGTAATTTGCTTTCATTCTTCAGGAATAAGTTATAAAGCATTGAAGTCAAAATAGCATTCGATACTATCGTATTTCAATGCTAACTTTCACAGGTTCCACCCCATTGAGCCGTCACTTAATGCTGAGTATTCTAGAATCCGTGGTGACGTCTGGTGCATCGTCGGGAGGAGGCGTAGCTCCTGAGAGGCCATTGGAATCATCGAATCCCATTACTCGACTCATAGCTACCCGGCGTGGAAGGTTAATGAGGCTTGCGGCCATGGATTGCAGCGTTCCACTGAACAATTCCACAAATGTAACGAACGAACCGTCGCAGTCCGGTTCAGCCAGCGACGTGGAGAACACGCAAGTAAAGTGTAGATCTAAGTCAAAGTCAAAGTTGAAAGGTGTGAAAAGAAAACACGGTAAAATCTCCGGGAGACGGAGCAGGGCTAGGAGAAAGTGTGCTGTGCTAAAACTGAATAGTGATTCAGACAGTGACGAACAACCTGTTGATGGAACGCAACCTAGTACCAGTTCTGGTGTGATATCCAGACGATCAAGGTACGCCGTAAACGCTATCGAGAGTGATTCGAAACATTCGAGTTATAGTAGCAGCAGTTCGGAGGACAACGATGGTCACGGGAAACGGAAACACACGAAAGCAGAAGATTCCGATGCCTCGTCGAAAGTGCACAGGAGAAAACACAGGAAATGCAAGAACAATTCTAGACGTGACACAGGTAAGAACAAAAGTAAACGACCAAAAGTCGACAACGACACGGAGGAGGAGCTAGATTGGAAGACATACTTGAACGGTACAACAAAGGTTCAAGGAAGTGAAGGCTCATCGACGCCGATTAAGAAATCATGTAAAGTTCCTTCGACTCCTGATAGTGGTATCACGTCCGGAGTATCTACGATCGAAAAGAACGGCGGACAAACGCAGAGAGAACAAAACGAGGCAGAGAGCTCGGACGAGCGAAAACGGAAAAATAGAGAGTATTTTAGGAAAAAAGTCGATGTGGCGAGAAGGAGCTATCGTAATCGATCCACGTCCCTATCGCAGGCCATTTCAACCACAACCGATTCTTCCGATTAAGGCTCCTCTTACCTTCGATCCCTTTCCCTCTGTACATAATGAATCTGTGATTCCTTGAAGTATATTTTTATAATACTAAGTTTGATCACACGCGAATACGGTCGGTTTTTTTTTCTATTTCCTTTTAGACTTTTATTATATTTGCGTTAATCTTTGTGATAATCCTACACATTTTATCGGAATCTCTTTAATCGATGCAAGACTGTTCCCAGAATAAATACATCGTTTTTCGTCGTACATTTAAATAGTCGCCATCGCGATCCAATCACAAAGATAAGTGCGATTTTATAATTGATACCAAAAGATAGAACACAATTTGATATTCTTTTTGTTCCCTTAAATAAAAAAAAGACAGTGAAACGACCGACATCTTAATTATTTAGGTGAGTTCGATCTATTATTACCAAATAAACACGTTTGGATAATGATCATAAAAATCATATGTAATCGAAACCACAGCAAAAACACCGCCGAGAATTATAGGTAAAAATTATTGCTGCATTAACTATAATAAGCCACGATCCAGCTAATGTGTATTGTTGACATGGTTTGTAAGTGTGATGGAAAGTAATAAAATAATAAATTCATAAACATTTTTTTTCTTATACGTTGAGCTTTGAAAAACAAGAAAAAAGGACAAGTTAAGAGTACCGTATTATTTAATCTTGCATTTATACGTCTTTATTAACTTACTACAAATAAAGAAAAAGATCTATTAAAAAAACAACAAACATTTGTATTAATTCATTACATCCGAGTGTGATACACTTCTATTGAAACATGAATACATTTTTTAACTTTATGCTACAAATGATGTCAGCGTGATATTTACGAGAGTCCACCACATCCTTCCTGTTCATAAGGAATATCTAAGCTTCCAAACTTTTACGATTAGTACACCATAGTGTGGTCCGTCACGTCGTTATATCAATCGTTTAACAATGATGTACCTGCGATTATTCTTTTCATTAAAAAATCTCATTTATATATTTGCGACATTACACACGATATCGGCATACAATCTGGACACCGTTAACGCGAAGGTGTTCAGCAATCCTGCGAGATCAGAGCGAGGAAGTTATTTCGGATTCTCTGTCGCGCTTTTCTCGAACACGCGGGACTCTGTGGTCCTGGTGGGTGCACCCAGGGCGAACACAAGCGTCACGCAGAGCATCATTGAACCGGGAACTGTGTATCAGTGTTCGATTAATGATACGTGCAAAGAATGGGCGATCGACAACAGCGAAAACGGTTGGCACAAACGATATCCGACCGTGAATCAGATTAAAGATAACGCATGGATCGGGGCGACTATCGCCGTGGAAAATAAAACCGATCCGAGAGTTGTGGTACGTTGTGTTTTTTGATATTGTTTATGCAAGATCTATCCCATGATAAATCGGCTTTAATAAATGATTCGTACAATGTTTGTACAATGGCCCTTTAATACATAGACTCTATGTGTTAGAGAACCATACCCTTCCCAACTTTTATTGCTACATAGTTGTAAAATAGGTGTGCGGTCCACGGTGGAAGAACAATGTGATAAACAGAAACAGACCGAGCTGGTTCATGAATGGTATCTGCTACTGGACAGTGGCTAACGACGTTGATTCCTTTCGAAAAGAAGCAACCAACGAGATTATACCACTCATAAGTATTTCGCAGCAAATCGTTTCCCAAAACGGGATAGGAATCTATAATTATGGGATGGGAGAGACCGGCTTCTCTTTGCATATGACGTCAAATGATTTACAATGGGACCTGGTGATAGGTAGTCCAGGTATATTTAATTGGAAGGGGACACCTATACTGGTTAGAAAACCCCTTGGTTCGAACATCGACAGTGTCGTTCCGTTAGTGAGAGACGAAAGACGTGTACACGGTGGAGACTATTTCGGTATATATTAGTGTAATTGGAAATGAATATATTAAATTTCATTTATTTATCATTGGATCTGGTAAATGATAATCGAGTAAATGAATTTCTTGTTTACAATTGACAATTGAAAATATCTGATTCGATCCCGCGAATTTTAGGTTACTCCGTGACGTCCGGTTGCTATTTCAAAAGTGGCGATCTTTGGTTCGCTTCCGGCGCGCCGAGGGCTTCGAATTTGAAAGGTAATGTTCTGATATTCGCATTCCCAAGTCATACCAATCGACGATTAGAGGTGAAGAGCGTCGTTGATGGTGAACAACACGGCGAGTATTTTGGCGCAGCCATAACATCATGCGATTTAAACAACGATGGAAAAGAGGAATTAATTGTGGGCGCTCCGCAATGGTCGAAGGATATGGACGAAGGCCGTATATATGTATTTACAGGACGAGATAATGTAAGTGTATCGAAAGAAATGAAAACTGAATAGATATAGGTGATAGTGTAATAACTTGAACAAACCATTACTCTTCGATTTGCAGAACAATTTCGACAAGCAGACATTCGACGGAGAAGTAATCGGGGGAAAATTCGGTTCCACCGTAACTTGTCTCGGAGATATCGATTACGATGGTCATGGAGATATTGCAGTTGGTGCACCATACGCGGAAGAAACCGGGGCGATTTATATATTTAATGGGTACAGTAATGGACTGCCGAAACGCTATAGTCAAAAAGTAATTGGTTCGATTTTCGGACAAGATGTTCGCGGATTCGGGATCTCTATTTCAGAACCGCGAGATGTTAATGGCGATAATTATCTCGATGTCGCTGTTGGCGCTTACTTGGGCGAGAAAGTAGTTTTATTTAAGTCCAAACCAGTCGTAACGGTGGCAACGAAATTATCTAGCATCGAGAGGAAAAGGTTATTGAGAAACTCTACATTATTTTTCGTCGACGTCTGTACGTCTTACGCTGGAGTTTACGCTCCAGATGATCTTCGTAAGTAAATGATTAATGGTCATTAGTATGAAGCGTAAAGAAATACGTAAAACAGAATGAATGTTTCACTGTAGGTATTGTTAAAATTTTAAAAGTCGATCCTATGTATGGAAGGGCTATGTACTCCGACGTAAAAAGTAGCAATAACACGTATCTACTTCCGGAAACTCTACGAAAATCCAACACGTCCTGCGAGCGGATGAAAATAAATCTGAAGGTATAATTGTTTAAAAATGAAAGCTATGTTTCTAAACAAAAATTATAATTTTTCTGTATTCTATTAATATTTTAGGAAGATATTCAAAATGTGATAGATCCGCTTGAAATATCAATATCGGTAATTTTGAAAGATACAGAACCGGAGAATGGTAGAACGAAGACAGACTATTTCACGTCTTCCGCAATTATCAATAAGCTTTCCTCCAAAACGGATGATTTGATAAAGATGCCTTTTGCCGTTGACTGCGGTGAAGACGATATATGTACGTCGGACGTCCGGATAACTCTCTCGACAGATTTAAAGTCTGACAACAGATACGTTATTGGATCCACGTCTACGATTAAGCTGCTTATAAACAGTACCAACAACGGTGAACCGGCGTATCAGGCGAAAGTTTACACGTATATTCCAGAAATATTATCGTTAGCAATTGTCCCACCGGAATGTATGGAAGGCTCCCTTGTAAATAACACTTTAGAAGTAATTTGCGATATTGGAAATCCGCTCCGGAATAATGTGAGTATTCTCCCCGTCACAGTTTGTCTAATTAAACATAGTGATTCGATTCTTCTATTTCAGAGACCGCTGACGCTAGAATTGGATGCAAGTGAAGTTCGATTTAACATAGATAGCGTAGATTTATGGACAAATTTTACGACGCAAAGCGAGGACAAGAATTTGTTGGATAACTTGTACAATTTGACAATATACTTCGACGTCGACGTAGATATTGCTATAGCCGGGTTAGCATATGTTTTTTAGTATATGTACAAATTCTTAATCAATGGTGAATCGTGAATGGCGTGTGTATATACAGTTTTTCTCATTATGTTTAATAGAAAAGCACAGGAGGATTTGTACTCTTATTTTCACAATGACGGAAAGAGACAATTGGATTTTGTTCGCTTCCAGCATGTTTACGAGGTCCAAAAATTTGGTAACAGTCCAATCGAAGACTCTATACTAACGGTCAATGTTCCTGTATATTGGAAAGATTCCACCGGTGACGTACAAATCGTGAATATCAATCAAACGACTGGCTACATCGACGGTCAACAATTTGACTGCATACTGTCGAATTATACGTCTCCGACATTAACAATCCATAAATTTGATGTTCGTCCCGTCCATGCCAATTTGACAAACACGCATGAGAGGTTTACCATCGAAGAAAATCCGTTGATAAATTTGCCACCGGAAAACAGATCGGTGTACATTAATTGCACAAACGCCGCCGTGAAATGTGTACAACTTAATTGTAAACTGTCTCCCCTGATAAGTACCTTGAGTGTTGCTAAACTTTCACTCACGTTAGATCTTCAATTATTGAACTTCCCACGTAAGTTCGTAACATTGAGTGATATGTCTTAAGCATATTAAAAATCCTATAATTAATATTTTACTTTTTATTTCAGCGAATATGATGGAGGGGAAGGATATTGTATTCTTCTTGTCCGAAGGAAATGTTAATATTATTCAGCCTTATAATGTCACGCAGAAATTTGGCCACAAACCTGATAGTACAGTTGTCGCGACAACATTCTTAGGATCACCGATAGCCGAACGAATCGCTATGTGGATAATAGTTTTATCGGTTATTCTCGGACTTATACTGCTAATATTAATAGTTCTAGGATTGATAAAATTGGGATTCTTTAACAGGAAAAAGAAGATAGAACTTGAAGCATTAAAGGCTGAGACAGATGTACGTTAAACAGATGTAAAATATTTCTTACGTTTTATGTTTTTGGTAGATATTTCTTTGATGTGTTATAGGATAGGCACGGAATAACATTAGAAACAAGTTCGTCAAAGGAAGCTCTTGACGGGGAATAAGTTCATCGCTACAAGTATCAGTAGTGCATTCCTATAATATAATTTATTTCTTGTATAGTAAATAACTGGAATAAATAATAGTATCCTCTGCGTTTAATCAAAAATATAAGGCATGTTTTTCTAAGGCCACCAACGCTTTTATAAAAATATAATAAATCTTAAAATGTATCAACCTGTTCGTACATTTTAGAAATGTACTTTGTATATGGAAGGCTCTACAACGAATATCCTATTTCGTTTTTCTGACTAATCTTTACTTAAGGTATTGTAAATACTTTGTAAAAGCATAATTTGGAGCGGAATCGTTTTAAATAAATAATCTATTTACATAATATCAATCCGTTCAATATGAGATTCGTATGAGCATTGTAACTATGCTTTTCTGGCCGCTGTAATGCTTGTAATAATTGAAAACAATAATCGGCTGCCGTTTTAGTTTCAACATCCCCGGTACAAGCGAAATGTGCGTATTGTACCTTACGATTTATAACACAGTGCAATTTTACATATTAACAATGAGAGAGCACAAAAACCTTTTACCTCTAAATCGTTTTACAATTGAGGTTTGTCGTAACTTACTTTAGTCATCCAGACCTAGACCTTTCGAAATTTCATCCGCAGTTAGTTTCTGCCCGCTGGATGTAGGCGGACTATCCGGTTGAGGTGCAGGTGGAGAGCTCGGCGTTCCATAACTGGGTGGTGGTGCCGAACGATTATCACCGTGAGATTTCTGTACAAAACGAGGTATTGTTTAGACTCATATGATTGTAATACTACGAAACATTAAGCTTATAATATATTTTTCTCACATCTTTTCCATGTTTGCTCAGGCCTTCCAGGGCCGAACTAAATAACGAGGAACCTAGGGCGGAACCTAATCCAGATAGTAAATCCGATCCAGAACTCTGTTGCTGATTAGAATAACCACCTGAGGGTTGGTAACCACCGTAACCACCAGAAGGTTGATACGCTGGCTGTTGATTTCCACCGCCTCCAAGAACACCTCCAAGAATTGATCCAATGGCTCCCGATAGCGGGTCGGCTGGTTGACTTGGAGGAGGCGCTGGAGCTCCACCACCACCACCACCACCTTACATTTAATATAAAATTTTAATTTATGTACTTAAAAGTTTAATACCCCTTTCTAGTACATATGTGTATCTTTGCAAATACTGGATGGGGTATCATATGTGTGATTTCAGCGACTAACTGGCTAGTATTTATCTCCACAATCGATCTCGTCCTTGAAGTTAATCATAGTTTCTGACACATGATGTCATCATGCAGTCATCCCGACATTCTTTCATAGAATTTCTTAAGCTCGAGTCATTACAAATGATGATTGAACTGTTGCATGACATTAGCATATTTTGGAAATAGTAAATCGATTAATTTAGAAGAATGGATGATGAACTGGGTTCTCTAGCTATTTATAATCTGTGGTTTACAGACTTTGAAGTATAAATATACAATACCTAGTGCTCCAAGAATAGAGCCTAGAACTCCACCACCTGATTCTTGACTAGGATAGCCTTGCTGGGCATGAGAGTTGCTGTGCAAAGCATTACTTGCCAAGCTACTTGCTAAAGCTGCACCAAGAGATCCAAGACTTCCCAAGCCACCCTCACTCTCTGTCTTTGACTTGGAAGCGTCCGACTTCTCATGGTCTGTTTCGCTTTCGTCATCTTTCTTTTTCTATAGATTACACAAGAGGTCAGTTATTTTCGGTTCTTAAAGATACCAGTTGCCATATTGTTTGGTAATTATAAAATTAGATACATTAATAGCATGCATAGCAGCAGCTACTCCTCCAGCTGCAACCAATCCTCCCAATGCCAAGCCAACTTTGTCTAAACAGCCCCCAAATACATCTTCTTCCTCTGCTTTTTCATGACCAGGTTGATATCCGTATGGAGATCCATAACTGCCTGGAGGTGGAGGTCCATAACCACCTGGGGGTGGAGGTCCATATCCACCTGGTGGAGGTGGCCCATAGCCACTGGGAGGTGGTGGACCATAGCCACCCTGTGGGCCTAATGTTGGGTACAGTCCACCTGGTCCTAAGTTAGCATTAACAGATTGAAACAAATGCACTACTCCTCAAAGATATAATGCTGTACGTATAAAATATGTTATTACCTGGTGGTCCAAATTCAGGAGCTGGTACATCTGGTGTTGGTGCAGCTCTGGGTGAACGTGGTGGATCAACAGGAACAGTCTCATATGAAATAGAGTTCACTTCTACATCACCATCGATAACCAAATGTGAGACTTTATGATATGGTAATCGATGAGCAAATTCTGTGAAATGCCTGCCATTGATAGCTATCTTATAAGAAGTATGATCACATAGGAGGATCATTTCAAAGTCTTGTCCAGGTTGTATCCACATAGGTCCCTCGTTTTCCTCCATACCCCAAGACATTGACACTATGTGATTTCTAGTAATAAAACCATCTGAGAAACGTGGTGACACATGAATTGCTATATCATCTCTTGGATTTAATGTTGGACCAAGCTGATAATTCACAGCAAATCTAATAGCATCTGGAGGGACTCTTCCTTGGATTTTTACCATTTTACCAGGGGATAAGCCGCCGTCTACTGCTCCCACATAAGGGATGGGCTATAATATCAATAATTTTTTAATTAATATTTCTATATATACAGTATTCTTATATTTTCCATATTACATGCTACAGATATTATTTAAGAAGTGTACATGTTAGGCAATAAATCCTAAAGAGATAAATTTAGAAAAATTGAACAGTATCAATAAAATAAATTTTACTGTAATACTACCAGCATTGCAGATATAATATACTTTGCAATTTACTTACAGGATTAGTAACTGTTTCACTGGCCATTTTTTTGTTCGATTTTGCCCCGTTAAAGGAAATACAAGGTTCACTCCAGTATTCGATCGAAAAGGAATGAGTACACTGCGGACACGAAGGCAACCTGCGCCTTCTTCGAGTTAAAGCACTTCTATTTACAGTGCTGACGTTTCCAGTGTACAAAATATGCAATGCGACACATACTATACGCAAGACGATTCGCAACGGAAGTAACTTTTTCCACGCATGCACCTTGAAATTCGACGCGACTACTGCAGTGTTTCGTAATCGAAGAAGCGCGAAAATTTAAACAATTCTAATTAATTGGACTAATTAATTAACTTGTATGTAAGTTAATTATTAATACGCATAAACTATAATTTCTATATCGTATTCTTACTAATAAACCATGGTCATCCTAGATTCGAACCCAAAATGGTAACGTTGCTGCCCTTGACCACAGACGAGGTATTGGATAGACCACTCATCCCCATGCTTTTCGATGTCACTGGTTTTGAGCCCTCTTACCATTTTAGTGTCACTCGCCACGTTACCATTTTAGGTTCGAATCTAGGATGACCAGGGGTATAGAAGCTATAGTCTGTGCGTATTAATAATGTTACCATTGTGAAGGGTAGCAACGTTACCATTATGGGTTCGAGTCTAGGATGACTGAGGTTATAGAAGCTATAGTCTGTGCGTATTAACAATGTTACCGTCGTGAAGAGTAGCAACGTTACCATTTTGGGTTCGAGTCTAGGATGACCGAGGGTATAGAAGCTATAGTCTGTGCGTATTAATAATGCTAGCATTGTGAAGGGTTACAACGTTACCATTTTGGGTTCGAGTCTAGGATGACCGAGAGTATAGAAGTTATACTTTGTGCGTATTAATAATATTACTTAATTTTAAGGAATTACTTAAATTATACCACAGACCACCCATAAGAGTAGACAGGACATGCTGTGCAAATTTTACAGATAGCGAGCTGAAACTTGTGCCATTGATTTAGTTAGAAAATTCTACGCCAGAACAATGTATAATAGTTGCACTTTTCGAAAATTTCATTTTTCACGAAAATCTGAAGGCTATAGTTCAGGATATTTCGCGGTCAGATTTTGGCGAAACGTGAATATTTCGAAAAGTACAACTATTATATATTGTTCTGGCGTAGAATTTCCTAACTAAATCAATGGCACAAGTTTCAACTCGCTATCTGTAAAATTGAGCGAATGCCGACGGAAAACGTGAATTTTAAAAATATTACCATTGTGAAGGCACAGACGAGGTATTGGATAGACCACTCATCCCCATGCTTTTCGATGTCACTGATTTTGAGGGATCTAGAGCCCTCTTACCATTTTAGTGTCATTCGCCACGTTACCATTTTAGGTTCGAATTAAGGATGACCAGGGGTAAATGGTAAGAATATGATATAGAAATAATAGATTGTACGCACTAGTAATGTGCACGATTAAAAGTTATTACTCATTTCGATATATATATTAACACATAATTTCTATGATTTACAGGGCTCTTTTCACGCGGTACCCTGGGAAACAGCAGCGTCGTAGAATGGATTCGTCCTAACAGGAATTATTTATAACGATTACTAAATTTAAGGGAATTACTTAAGTTATATTAATAGTACGTGAAATTCTGTAGTTTTATCATGTATATTACACGTATTACAACATTAATAAATACTATGTATTTGGTAAAAACTGAGTCTTCATTTATAACAATTATTCCTATCCTTTCCACTTATGCATTAGATTAATTTATAAGTTCCGCGTCAGGGGTGGGCAGTAAAAATTTCGCGTGGAATTTATGCTTAAGTTTTATATATCGGATGACCTTGAAAATGATGACGTCACAGGGCCGTACTCGTGCCACCTCCTATGCTATCATGTTCTCCTGGTAGAAATTCTGAAATCCCGTAAAATTTTAAAAATTTTCCGAAATCTGGTATTTGTAACAGGATCACATGACGTCATAGGAGGTGGCACGAGCTCGCGAATTCTTGGAAATGACGTCACAGTTCCAGGAATTTCCGCGAATTAATTCGCGGGTCGAATTTCGGAACTTTGAACGAAAAATTTCAGAAAATCTGGACTTTGTAACAGGATCACATGACGTCATAGGAGGTGGCACGAAGTTCGCGGATTCTTGGAAATGACGTCACAGTTCCAGGAATTTCCGCGAATTAATTCGCGGTCCGGATTTCGAAGATAGAACGAAAAATTTCAGAAAATCTGGACTTTGTAACAGGATCACATGACGTCATAGGGGGTGGCACGAGCTCGCGGATTCTTGGAAATGACGTCACAGTTCCAGGAATTTCCGCGAATTAATTCGCGGGTCGAATTTCGGAACTTTGAACGAAAAATTTCAGAAAATCTGGACTTTGTAACAGGATCACATGACGTCATAGGAGGTGGCACGAGCTCGCGGATTCTTGGAAATGACGTCACAGTTCCAGGAATTTCCGCGAATTAATTCGCGGGTCGAATTTCGGAACTTTGAACGAAAAATTTCAGAAAATCTGGACTTTGTAACAGGATCACATGACGTCATAGGAGGTGGCACGAGTTCGCGAATTCTTGGAAATGACGTCACAGTTCCAGGAATTTCCGCGAATTAATTCGCGGGTCGAATTTCGGAACTTTGAACGAAAAATTTCAGAAAATCTGGACTTTGTAACAGGATCACATGACGTCATAGGAGGTGGCACGAGCTCGCGAATTCTTGGAAATGACGTCACAGTTCCAGGAATTTCCGCGAATTAATTCGCGGGTCGAATTTCGGAACTTTGAACGAAAAATTTCAGAAAATCTGGACTTTGTAACAGGATCACATGACGTCATAGGAGGTGGCACGAGCTCGCGGATTCTTGGAAATGACGTCACAGTTCCAGGAATTTCCGCGAATTAATTCGCGGGTCGAATTTCGGAACTTTGAACGAAAAATTTCAGAAAATCTGGACTTTGTAACAGGATCACATGACGTCATAGGAGGTGGCACGAGCTCGCGAATTCTTGGAAATGACGTCACAGTTCCAGGAATTTCCGCGAATTAATTCGCGGGTCGAATTTCGGAACTTTGAACGAAAAATTTCAGAAAATCTGGACTTTGTAACAGGATCACATGACGTCATAGGAGGTGGCACAAAATCCTCGTTGTTCACGGATCATCAAAGGTTTGTTTTACGACTAAGAGTAAAGGGTTTAAAATTACGAAACTCGTGATATACCATAAATACGATTTATTCAAAGACTTGTAATTTACAATACAAGACCTACAGTTTATAGGTTAAATATAATAATTGGTAAAAGTCTATAGGCTTGATATAATAATTGGTAAAAGTCTATAGGCTAGATATAATAATTGGTAAAACATATATTTCATATCTTATACGCTAAGTGTCTTAAATAATCCATCACATAAACTAGAATCACTGCACTTGCTGATCGTTGCTTCAGATAGTTTCTGCAATACTGTTTCCATCTGTAAACACACAAAGAAATCGATTATTTATTAGCCAATTTATATTTACCCGTGGAAAAGGTTGGCAACAAGTAGGACGATCATAGATCGTTGTAAAGACCAGAGTTAGGAAGGCCCTGGAGGTTCTATTGTATGTTAAACGATGCATACAGCCAAAAATGTTTATCTACGTCAACGAAGTGCAGTAAATCTATTGAAATTCCAACGTGTCGGTAACTCAGTTTCCGAGCACGCACCCTTATCAAGTGCAAGGTCTATCATCACATCGTCTGTGCCTTGACGATGGTAACATTATTAATACGCACAGACTATAACTTCTACACCCTGTCATCCTAGATTCGAACCCATAATGGTAACGTTGCTACCCTTCACAATGGTAACATTTTTAAACAATGACTCGAGAGCAACGCAGCAGATGTCCGATCCACCGGTGGTATCTACTACTAACCCCCACTTCTCCCAGTGAAGACATTGGTGAGGCGAGTGAAGTGGTCGGGGACATTTTTGGACGAGTGGGCCTAGCAATTGATGAATAAGACTATTTTGAAGTCATGCTTGTATATCATTTCTTCTCCCGCCAAACGGAATAAAATATAATTAGTACTCACAGAATATATATATCCCATATACGTGCTATTAAATACGGATTTCAGTCAAACGCCAATAGCGTGACACTAAAATGGTAAGTGAGTGGTAGGCAAATTTTCTCAAGATGCCCTATCTACTCTTATACCTCTTCTGTGGCTTTACGCTCGCATACGAGTGTATATAAGCAGTCTAGGGAATTCTAGTAAATCCCTGAACGGTCATTTGACAAATTCTATAGGGTTCTAAAACCTCTGAGTACGTTCGAGTTGATTCGAGATAACTTGCGTCCAACTTCCGTCGTCTTTTGGGTTTACGCAATAGGCGACCGTGTTCGCCGTCCTTCAAATTTCTCGAATTTTCAGTGAAATTCATCGGAAAATGTTGCGTGTCGTGGGAGGACGTGTAGGTTCCATTGTCAGGAACTCGATAATACCACGAACTGCGGTCGTCGGCGTACAGAACAATTCCCGAGCGTCGCACGATGGCCCACAAGAATCCGAGGAGGAGTTCGACCAACGATACGAAAGTTTTTTCAACCGCAATGACATCGATAGCTGGGAAATTCGTAAAGCCATGAACGATCTTGCAGGTAAATGAATGTCTATTATGTCACCTCTTGAGCTTAGATGAGGGATTACGATTTGTTCTTATTCGCACGCCACGAACTTCCAGCTACTCGCTGCCACTTTACGATAACACCACCTCGTTGGGACATTTAAATTTTCATACTATCATTCCATTTTTAAAACATTGCTATTTTATGAATTAGTGCTTTACTTTCTACTAGCCAATTCTAATGTAATCGAAACATTTATGACAAAATTAAGCCACAATTAAATTTACAATTCTCAGTTAACTAATATTTCTCGAAAGTTAATTTGTCCTATTGCTATATCGCAAGATCAAATACTTTAAAAATGTCTGTACTGGGTTTTCTCGGTATTATTCATAATTGTCAATATTTTTTCTTAACAGGTATGGATCTTGTTCCTGAGCCAAAAATTATCTGTGCTGCATTAAGAGCTTGCAGACGGCAGAATGATTATGCCCTTGCGGTCAGGTTCTTGGAATCCGTTAAGGATAAGTGTGGAACAGAAGTCGATAAGATCTATCCTTATATCTTACAAGAAATTAGACCAACATTGGATGAACTGGGAGTTAACACACCTGAAGAACTAGGTTACGACAAACCAGAGCTAGCACTCCAATCAGTATATGATATACATTAAATGTTCTAAATCACAACTTTAGTATTTATGTATAGAAAGGCTCTTTGTTGGGCCTTTTATAAATAAATCATGCGGTTAACTGATATCAGAATTTACAACTAATTTCTATGTACATACCTGTTACCAGTTATTAATAAGTTAAATAAATCAAACATGTATCATACAATGCCTTCTGTTTGAATATTCACCATTATATAATATATTGATATGAACATAATAGAGTAAATCATCAAATTGATTGCAAAATCTGTATGAGACACTTTAAAACTAATTAACCGAAATACCTACAGGGGTAACTGAATAGAATGATATGTATGTATTGTATTTTAATCGCATTTTCCGTTGGTTCTTTATACCGCTTCTAAAACTCTTAATATTTCTCCAATTTACTTTTTACATCAAAAGTAACCAAAGCGGAAAGGTGACACAACGACGACATATTTACAAATTACATTATAGGATACACAGCGATAAAGTCATGTACACATATGTCTATAATTATCTAAAATGGTATTACATATTCTTTCTCAAACGACATTTAACTTAATTTATGTTTTAGTGTGCTTTGTTACAAACAAGAACGGAAAAATATAACATGGTCTTACATCTGAGTATCAATATATTACAGTACGTGTGTAATGGCCATGGTCTTAAAAAACAATGCAACAATTAATATCTAGTCATTGTGATCTGTTCTACTGATAGTTATTATTAAATTTAACTACTTTCCTCTATAATGTTATAAAAACCGTTTTTTTTGGTATCATTCATTCTTGGTGTTGAGGGCAGTTTGTTGTTTCAATGTTACGACTCTGCTCCCGACTTACGCCATAAAGAGAAGAGCGTACTACGCACCTACAGGAACTTCATTCATGATAAAAAAACACAGTACTAAGAAACATTAACTAAATAAGTATCACAAACGTCATTATTAGAATTATTCGAAAACTATACATGTATAATGCACACAAGTTAGTCCATAAATATACTAAAAGGTATAAAAAAAAACTGTAAGTTCGTCAAAGAAACTGAAATTGGATTATAAAAATTCGTTCACGCATCCTTGGCAATATCTTGATACCGCAACATTGAAACAAGATTGCACAGAAAAAATACATTTCTCCTAATTTTAGATATATTGTATAAAAGTGAGTTGGCGTTTAAATGCATGGAAACGTTTCATTTCATTTTTTTCATTAAGATAATAACGAAAATAAATATACTTTCAGCTACTTGAAAATGAGATAAAGAACAGTATATAATTGTTTATTTCGTATATCCCATGATTTATAAATTTACTATTTTTATCTTCTGTTACGAAATAAACTAAGAAACTTTACTAACGAAAATTTACGTACACAAATGATATATTGTTCTTTATAACATTACTCGAAGCAATTTCCTAATTATAACGTAATGTTAATACGATAAGACTGATCACGCCTTGTGGGTGTGCATTAAGACTTCAAATCCATACGTCTTATTTTTCAAAAAATTATGTCTTATACCCTATTTGTACCCGTCAGAAATGCTTAATTTTTCATTTACCTCTACTGTTGATCGTTAATGTATATTAATATGTACCGTTATGCGTCACTACCGCCAAAGAAGGATTTACTTTTATTCTTTCTTTTGTCATAAAAATAGGCTACGTGTTTCCGTCTACATAGACAGAGTAATTTCTTCAACAGAGATTTTGTTCTATCGAATCGGAATCTTGATATCTTCTAACTTCCAATTACTCTTCGTTAAAACATTGAAGAAGCTCTTTATATTAATATGTTGCACCTTGTATAAGTATTTTGAGATCTCAAACGAATTAAAGATTATCTTCTTTGTGGCATGAAAAATCGTCGTTCACCAACGAGTTATTAGATTTACGACTAATTATATTCATTACGATATCAACCCGTCGAAGTAAAATTTACCCAGTTAATTAATCTGGTAATGTTAAATATACATTTTCCAATACCCCTTTTTCTGTTATATCAAATCAAGGTAACAGAAATCTAAAAATCTTTGGTATATCGGTCGTTTACGACGAACCGATACTAAGACTAGACGAAAATATTTAGCACCCGAGGATGCCGATTGGAAAACGCTATTTTCCAAGAAATAGATACATTTACTACGGAGAAAATCGATGAAACTTGCTGAGATTCAAATATTCATCGAGCGTCAAGTAGTACTTTCCTAGAAATTAGTACTACTCATCGGAGAAATCCAATTGCAAGTGAATACTCTAAATGTCTACAATGAATCTTGAATACAAATATGATTACATCTTATAATCCGACAAAGACGAACGCTCAATCAATCATTTCCACTCGCACATCGTATTCGCTAATCCATTCGCCATTTTTCATGGCGATAGGAGACACACTACAGAATGTTTAAAAAAAAAAGAAAAAGAAAAAGAAAAATAAAGAAATTACACAATCATTTAGCTTACAGTAATAATAACACGTATCATCTCTAAATACTCTCACTCTTTCCGTTTCTCTGAACACCCCACTGTGTGCACCGTTCGCTAGCGCGTATTTTTTTGTTCCTTTTTTTGTTTCTTTTGGTGTTCTTGTGTTGTAAATGTAAAAGCTTACTGTATCTCGTATTTAACTATGCACAACGCTGTGTGTTTGTCTATTCTGGACTAGAGACGGTTTGTTGTTGTTGGCTATCCTCATCCTTAACAACCTCGGCTTGCATAGCCTTCGTGAGGACGTTGGCATCCTTTAGAGATATCACCTGGAGGACTTGATGCTCGCCGTTCGCATTGATCATCGTCATTGGATGACCCTGGATCGTCACGGCCTCGATGCTGGTCTCTCCATTTCCTGGCTCAACCTTCGGCACCTGCACCATCGGTGTGACCACTTGCATCGTACCATCGGTTTGGATGTTCGCCACCATCGTCTGGTACATGCTGGCAGACACCGGCACCGTTATCACGCCAGAGACAGAAACCGGATAGCCTGAAACAACGAAACAACTGTCCTGTGTTCTGCCCATGACCAGGCAAATCTTCTGTATGGCAAACTGAAACTGATAACTTGTATAAGTAATTTATGATACATGTGAATTGGTTTTTGCAAGACGATTAAGGAGTCGACCGGATGTTTGTATATATTTCGGAATCTTTGTGTATTCGTTCGATGTCTTTTGTATAATAAATGTTCTCGTTTTCGTTTGGATTGTATTAAAGCCAACGTTACCAGTTTACTATACAGTCGAAGATTTTTTTTAGAGACTATAACACATTACATGAAAGCTAACTTTCCGAGTAGAACTCGAGCGGTATGATAATAACAAAACAATAAATAAATAACATTATATTAATAGGGTTTGCTAAAAAAAAGTAGATATAACTACTACAAAGTTAAATAATTTAGTTTAGTTTGAAAAACTCTACAATTCACCACTGCGTTTCAGTGTGTATCTTATTTTCTGGCACACCCTCTTAACGTGATAGTATAATACGCAAATGTAATCCACATCTACACTTGTTGAAAATAAGGCATTAATTAGAAGCAACAAATGTTTAAGCCATTTCTTGGACCAAAATTAGTCGACAAATACGGATTGTACATATACATATTTCAAAGTTAATATCCACTTAGCTGTTATTCAATTTAAGAAAAATATTTGAACACATTGAACGACAACCGAGCTTGAGTAGCTTAAACAAAAGCTGCTAAACAAATACAAAATAATAAAACATCAACAAAAAATACTCTATGTACAGCAGTTTTATTTCTCTTCGTTCAAATAAAATAGATAACCAATCTTCGGTAATAATGGTAAGTAATGATTGTAGAATAGGGACAGGTTCTTCTTCTGATCGTGAAATACCTTTCTTTATTTGTCGTTAAATTTAAGGTCTTAAGAATCCATGTGATCATTCAATTATACTATCGCGTTGTAATTGTGTATACATTCGGAAACGTTATGAGATTGCGAACTTTTCTGAACTTTCTTCAGAGGAGTACAAGTCTTACATGCAACATTTCGGTGCGTAAATAGATCGTGTACGTATGCATGTGTGCATCTCGCAATTTAAAAATAGTATGTACATGCATATACATATATATATATATATAAATTAACTGTTATTTTTTCGTAATTGATCTCCTTCTAAAAACGTTTATATCTTCTCAGAAAGAGAGTAGTCTAACATACACAAACACATACAAAGTGACACGGTATATCGAGGGCAAACTGTAATATCTTCATTGATTTTTTTTCCCACTTCTTCCTTTACACACGACATTCAAACGGCACGTAGTTAAACGTAAAATCAATACATCACATATCTCAAATGCTCCTCTGACAACACCTACGGTTGTATCATGGATTCTTAAAGATAAAATTAAAATAAAGCTGTGCATAGCTCCAAAAATGAAATTACTATAATATGTACAGTACCAAAAAAAAGAGATAGTTAACTAATCGATTATTCTACTTCGTTGTACAAAGTAGTAAAATATGTAGGTATTTTTCTTGAATGGAGCGTAGCAGACAGCATCATGCAAAACAACAAAGGGGTCCTGGACCAGTAAAAACGAATTCACTGCTCAAGTAGCTCCTGGCCGGCGACGGTGCAGAGCCTATAGAAAACTGTTTTACCGTGTCCGTCTTCTCCGGTGAGAATGATTTGACCGTCTTGACCTAATGTCGCTTCGGTCACGCTGTTCAGGTCAACGGCGACACTGGTACCCTCCGCTCCACCCGCCACTTCAGCCAGTGCCTGAACTTCTCCTTGGCTTGTGTGAATCTACGTGGCGAGAAAACAAGAAATACTTGTTCATCTACACAAAACTTTTTCACATACACTTTCACGGCAGTCTATTATATGCACCCATTAAGAATCAGTAAACTGTGGTACAGTTATTATTAGTGAACGGAATGTATATGAAAGTAAATTCACTGAATATCTTTCAATTTACTTACGGTAGCAACACCTTGTACTTGAGCTGTTGTACCATCTGGTAACGTGATGATTGGATTACTAGGATCCACTTGGATTATGGAGACGCTTCCGTCTGGGTTTGTTATGGTTTGTAACACAGCTGTTGGATACTGCGCCGTCATCTGTTTCAGAAAATGATCGTATTGAATGTGACGATGCTATGAATTATATACCCTCGAATAGAGGTATTCGATAAAAGAAAAATAAATTGCAGCACTTTCACTCAGTCCTGCACAAGTTGTATGGTATGCAATAGAGCGCTGTTATATAGTAACCATATAAATAAAGATATACCAAACTCAAATAAGGGAAACCAAACACATGAACATAAATACGAATCATTCTTCCAAAGGAATACGTTCCAAATTCTAATCTTTTTTTTCTACATGGAATTCAGAATTCAAAGAAGCACCGTGACCTTATAGAAGGAACTAACAAAAATTAGTTCCCCCTATTTGTAAACTTTTGACACACCAACATTCTGAAGGGTACATTACGAAAAGACAGTAGGTCATGCTGTTTCATTCAATTCCTCCATTCAATTCAATTTTTTTATATACTCCACCCACTCCCACCTGAGTGGCAGTGGCAAGAGCTGTGGGAGACGCGGCAATGATTTGTGCTGGCGAAGAGTTTCCCTTAGATGAATCCGTGCTGCTCAGGCGAACAACTCCCACCGTCTGTTGTTGCTGTTGCGACTGTCCACCCTGTCCTTGACCAGACGAATGCGACTGATGCGAGGAGGAATGAGGCGTGGATTGTTGTATCAAAACGTTTGATTTATCATCCTCTTCGCTGAATGCTGGTAGAAGATCTTCTCTTCCGTGAAATTTGTAACAGTTTATTACAATTTGCCTCAATGCATGTGTCCAAGAGATCTATAAAGAGTTCAATCGTTAGTAGAAGTATTTTGCAAACGTGCAATATCTAGATTATTACACGATGTATGAACCTTTTGCTTCTCATCCTCGGATCTTGCATCCATGCGTACGTTTGCCCAAGGTAATTCTTTCGGCCACCAAGGTGGCCGTGTACTGTCCCTTCCCCAACCAGGTTTGCCTCTACCTGTAGAGTACTTTAGCATCAATGGGATAAATGCCCTGAGTTGAGCTTGTGTCATTTTTTCTACAGGAGTAGGTATGCCGTCTATTATGAGCGGCGGTAATTCGTACAAGGATGGATCGTCTTGTACAGGAGGCGGAGCTTGTTGTGCGAGCGCACTTTCAAGTTCTTCCATTATAACACTTCTTAAATTTTTTACTACATCTTCTAGTGGTTTCGCTCCAAATACTTTATAACTACTGTTTGGCTTTCCAGGTGTAGCTACTAATACTACTGCTTGTTGTCCGACGCGCGTTGCAAACTCGTCTATTGTTTGCTGTAACAACAGAAATATATAGTACAATATACAAGTCTAGAAGAAATTCAATGAAGTAATAGGTGATCTAGACTTACTCTGAGCTTCCTTAAAAGTCTATTTTGCTGTCTCTTCCTAATGCTAGGATTTGTTTCAAAACTATGAGGTCGTTTCCTCTTTTTAGCTGAGACAATTGCGGCAGCTGCGGCTACGCCAACAGGGCCTAAAGAAACATTATTATTAACAATGTGATTTTTATACTTATAATCCCACACCAAATAATATGTCAATATAATGTCAATAAACATAGTGATGAAACCTAATGCTGTCATGTGTAATTCCTACAATCTAGTAACAAGATAATCATTATATTGACATATTAATACATGTATATTTAGTACACTCAAACATAATAGATGCGAAAGCAGTGGTGATGTGAAACGTGCTTGATACTTAAGAGTATGTAATGTGGATCATTTTCAAAATAAATGGATATGAATAAGCAAACAGTGAATTAGAACGAAAATAAAATATCGTAAATGTATGACTATAAAAATGAGCAAAGAACATACTCTTAGATTTAGCTAAAAAAATGTGATGGTGATTATCTATGGATTGTAACACTTTTCTGTAAAATCTAAATATTGAACACTATATCACATTACCTTGTAAATAATGAACAGAATATATTTAACTCATTCTTCTAATAAATCATTGAGTAAACATAATATGTATATAAAAAACACTCAAAAATAGATGACATGTGGATTACATAGAATGAAAAGACATGAAAACTCACATACCAAATGCATAAGAAATGTAAGGTAATTTTCCCATGTGAATAATGTTAAAAACATAAAGCAAATAAGATTACAGCACACAAAACAATATAAATTGCATTCAACATGGTGATCTTGCCAAGTTAAATTATACAATACTTCTACTTTTAATCAATTGTTACAACAAATATATATAAAATGCTATTAAAATATTGTAATAATTTCATGCCTCTCTTACAATGATTAAAATTGGAATATACTTTCTTTCCACATAATTTAAGAAACAAAATAATACTGAATGAAACATAAATAAATGAAGATGTTAATCAAAATAAAAGGGTCTTGATCTCTCTTTTGCGTTTCCCAAATCTTTTAATAATTACCAGACTTGATGTATCATAAGGCAGGCAGGATCCACTTCTATATCTTTGTATTAATTCAGACAAAGATATAATTTCAAACTCTTAAGATTGTGATATTGTTTTTCATATGAATATGTAGAGAAGCAGGAATATTAAGATAATAGAATGACAATACCATTATGTCAGTTTAATTCTACTACAATCACGTTATTCTACCACTAAAATCCATGATTTTACAAACATTATTTACTAGAGCTGTTTTAACTCAATTTTACTTCATCACCCAAAAGAATTATTTGAGTCTATGTGAATCTGCAATTTGCCATACTAGTGCATCCTATGTGTTCTTCCTTTGTTTGTAAATGGGAATGATTAAAACGTAAATAACTCAAAAGGTGAAAAAGCAAAAAAATGGAAATCACCATTAGCGTGTTTGATTTGCCAACCTGCAGCGGCGAGCTGGGCCGTCACGTCATCATCCATGGCAGCTGTTAAGAGGTCACCCTCCTCGTACGTTTCAGACCCACTACTGGGCTCGTCATCATCATCGTCCGAGATTCTGTCCATCGTGCCGGACTCTGCACTGGGCAGAGATACCATCTTCTTATCCTCGTCACTCGTGTTGCTCTTTAATATATTGCAATACCCCGTCAAAAGTGATGCCAATGTGTAGACCTGGTTTCCCCTTCTACATCACCTTCACCTACATTCAGTAAGATAAAATACATAAATATTTTTAAAACATGAAAAAAGTGTTAAAGAAAAATAACAGGTGTAATATAAATTACATGTAGAGAGTTGCACATTGCAACATAATTCTTATCACAATACTATAAACCCCTGAATTCACTTAGAATTAAGAATTGTCTGAATATGTAAACTAATGAGATAACAAGCTTTTTCCCACACATGTTTGCTATGAGTCATGCATGAAACCTTTTATATATTAAAGTCTCTTCCCTTTATTCATCCCCTTTGGCGTACCAATATGTACTTTGGAAATATTATTTTTCAACTCTACTGACATAAATGATAAACATTGTAATATACAAACAAATGAAATCTATTCTGTTTTCAAAAACTAAAGCAGTGAAATGACTTAGACAATCGTGAAATTTATAGAATTACAGTATAGGTGAAAGAATTTTTTGAAAACATGCATTAAGGCACTCAATGAGAAGACAATGAAATACAAGGAAGCGGAAGGTTGGTATAAATATAGTGACAACAAAGGGATACATATATATGAAATATAAATATAAATAGATATATAAGTAATGGAATCATATAATACTAATCCATTATACCAGTGCATCCCCATGAAAAAATCAAGTATCACGAATACAAAGAGTAAGTTCCACCTGCTGACAATGTTGTATCAATATTTCGAAAAGTATAACAATGTAATTGTAGAAGAAAAACAAATGAAGAAAAGTTAACTGTCGGGACTTGTGCGTGTAACATACGATGTGGACTTTGAAAGAAAAACGAATTCCAGGTTGTGGTATTTCCCGCGCGTACGATCGTAACTGACACGCACCTTCGTGCGTAAGACATACACGCGGTAGAGAAAGAAACCTCGTGGAGATGGAAGACACGAAGCGATGTAGCGTGAACGTCGTCGTCGTCGTCGTCCGTGCACGGGCGAGCGATATTCGTGATTCGCGAACTTAGTCCGGCGGACGGGCCTTATTAAAGAAGGCATGACAGCGAACACGCTGTGCGTAACTCGGTGTGAATTTGACAGGCGACAGACGATAGGCGGTAAGCACGATCTGGTAAGAGGGTGGTAAGGTAAAGAGCGTGACTTGGCGAAGCGTGACGAGATATGAGAGAACAGAGAGAGAGGATGCGCCAAGCCGCGCACACGGCGCGTTTATTTGGTGATACTTGGGGGGGCAATGAAAATGCGCAGGGCACACGCAAAAGAGACCACCTCCGGGGCCGCAAAGCTCATGACCGCGGTACCGCGGAGCCATGGAGCAGGCCCAGTGAAAATCGCGAGTTGCGTACGCACCTTGTGTGTCCCGTGAGTGGTCACCCGATCAGGGAGGGCTCAGGGCTTCGCGTCTGCGGGGAGGCCGCGTTTGGCTACGCTCTCTCACCACGCCCTACGCTCGCGGCTCGCGTCTCGCGGTCATCACGACACCCGTGTCAAACGCCTCACCCGCACAGCACTACCACCGTGTGGCTAGCACGCGACGTGCGATCTCACCGGCTGTAACGAGTAACACGCGTGTACGTCGCGCCACGCCACACCACGCACAACACCCGCCATGGACACCATGGCCAGTTTCGCCAGCAGCCCTCGTATCGATCGGCTACGCGGCTCTCCATCTCCACCACAACAAACGCGGCAGCGAGGCGGCCATTTTGAGCGAGCCTGCGCGGTGCACTCCAAGCAGACGATGCGAAATTGCCCTTATTTCGCGAATGCGCAACACCAAAGTATCGCCCGGGCCCTCAGTGACCACTTACGTGCTAATAACGCTCGGATACTTATTCGGCACTCACCGATTTCCCGTGGGAATCCGCAAAAAGCCACCAGCGACCACGGAAACACGAACACCATATACATGTATACGGGTCTGGAATAACGTGATTGGCTGACATCGTTGGGGTACGCGTCATGGCGTCCACGCTATGGCCCTTCCTATTGGGTCCTGAAACACGTGACTCGTGTTCTCAGTCGTCCTGGAATGATGTTGGCGAACGGCGGCCTAACCTAAACTTATAGGCCTGAAACTTACGCGGAACCTCTCTTCTGCACGTTGTTTTGACGTTTCGTTTGTGACAACGTTACACAGGTACTTGGTTATACTTTCTTTGCGTTCCTGTTGTAACAAAGTTTATTACTTTATAATGCTTATGTCATAACAAGGCTCTATATAAACACGAACTTCCTTTGTATATGAAAGGAGAAAGATGATACAGAAAAATGCGCAGTATATTAATCGTTTTGCGATGACGATCGTTTAACTTTCTTTGGCGAAATATTTTACTGTTTTATATTGTATTTATTATATTACAATCGCAGAAACTTATTAAATGGAAGAAAATACATTTTATTTTTTACAATCATTACAATAAATCTAACAATATAAAAGTATATTATTAAAAATAATATTTAAAAGTATAAAATGGTGTAAAGCAGCTTTACATATCACATCTGGGGTGGGGTAAATTACGAACTATACATGTTATTTATGTGGTAGTAACCCATTGGATTTTTGAAATGCTGTTGAATTATTTATTCCTTTTAATATTGTTTAAATTGTAGAAAAATAACCGCAATTTTTTGTATATATATATATATATATATATATATATGTAGTAATATAAGTATTGTAAGAAAACAAATACTTTAAAAGAATCAATATTATTTATCATTCCATATTATGATCGCATTAATCCAAATGGTTACAGAAGTAATACCACCATGAAAAAGCATCTGTCTATTTCTAAGCCCATGGCTTGTTTTTGTTGCACAACTTTCCGAACCAACCAGGATCGCAAAGACATGTATTATCAGGTTGACATGTTCCATTTCTACATGCTCTTGTACATGCTGAACGTTGTGGAGAACGTCTACCAATCTCACAATGATTACCTTTAAAGCCAGCAGGACATCTGCATACATTATTACCCTTACACTTTCCCCCATTCAAACAGGGTATAACACACTTTGCTGAAAAGAGCATATTCATTAAAGCAAACTGATAGCTCAAATTCTTCTTTGTTAATGTATTTTCAAAGACTTACAAAATTCACAACGCAATCCAAAGTAGCCTTTTGGACATTCGCATGTATCCTTCTGCACACATTTACCTCCATTTAGACATTTCTCAGTACAAATACCTGTAATGAAATCAAATGTTATGTCCCAGTAGAGGCATATCTGAACAAGATGCTGCACTTAAGACAGTTTGGAGTTCGATTAGCCAGCACATCAGCAGCTACAGCACAGACCAAGTCAGGAAAGCTGTTAGATTCAGTTATAAGAGTAGATCATGCTGGTGAATTGGGAGCCGATAGGATATATGCAGGGCAAATGGCTGTTCTAGGTACAGAAATATACTTTGGATGTATCAGGAGAAATTTTCTTTTTCTTGTATAAAATTTCATTATCAGATAAATGTGCAAGACAGGTAAGACTGCTGTTGGTCCAACTATACAACATATGTGGGATCAAGAGAAGAAGCATCGTGCTGCATTTGAGGATCTAATTAGAAAGTACCGGGTAAGGCCTACTGCTCTAGTGCCTATTTGGAATATAGCTGGTTTTGCTCTTGGAGCTGGTACAGCACTTTTGGGAGAAAAGGCAGCTATGGCTTGCACAGTGGCTGTGGAAACTGTGATAGTGGAACACTACAATGATCAGTTACGTGCCCTAATGGAAAGTGGTGAAACCATAGAAGAAGAGATACTAGAGACAATTAAAAAATTTCGGGATGAAGAACAAGAACATCACGACACAGGCATAGACCATGGTGCAGAACAAGCACCCTTCTATAAAGCTTTAACAAATGTTATTCAATATGGTTGTAAAACAGCTATATCAATTTCCAAAGTTATATAAGTCAAGTTAGTTGTACTATGTTAAGAATAGTGTGAAATGGATATGTCATTTATACTTTTGTGGATGATTGTTTTAATAAAATGGAATAGTAGTATGTACTTTGTGCATTTTATTGTAATTTGTAATACCTCCTTCACAGTATGGTCCTTGAAATCCTGGTGGGCATGAACAGACACCTGGGGCTGTACAATTACCACCATTCATACAATTTGGATAACACAATGCCTTTTTGCAATGTGGGGGGCCCAGATAGCCATCTGGACAAGGCCCAGGGTTGGGTTCTGTAAAACATAGAAATATTGCAAAGCAACAAATATACTCATATCTTTTGCATATTGGACATAATAACGTATTTCTCTCGTGATATTAAAACTGTGACAATGTTTTGACCAGAGATAACAAGTGTGACCCTAAATATAGTCTGATAAGAATGTATGATTTCATGCATGCTACTTAAGCCAAGCATCGAATTTTGGAACGATCTGTATCGCGTGCATATCTTACCACCATGCTAGGCTTTACCAATACATAATTGGAGTATTATGTCGAAAAAGTTTTATTTTATTGACGCTGTTTCTCTTATCTTGCAAAAGGTCGTGTCTTATCGCGAAAGAAGAGAACCGTTGAATTTATCATTGTCCACTATGGTTATTGAATTAATTGCATCCACTGACCTTTGTGAATAAAATTGCTGAAGTTACTTAACAGTTACGATTGACTGATATAAGTTTCGGGATATCTTGAAGCCAGAGCAGAGGCATGCTTTCATTCGGTTTGAAAGGCTAATTAACCAATTAGCTCTTTATAATCCGCGGAATAAAGGAGCTCGGAAAACCAAGGGGAGTCTCGATACGGCTTTCTTTTCTCTCTTCCTTTATAAATGCGATATTAAGAGCTTCACGATAGAGACTACTTTCTGACCCTGCCTCGTAAATTAAAGAAACTAAATGTCCGAAATATTAGCCGATGCGTAATAGAATGCGTTTAAATGAGAATCTGAATGTAATCCACGCAGTCCACTAAAGATTTAACAATACACTATCGCTATGATCAATTATTGAAACGAATCATTCATACAGACAGTAAAAACTCTCGGGTCTAGAACGAAAAATATAAGAAAAACAGTCGGAGATTTCGTTTGTTCTCGGTTTGAAGCATGCGGCAAATTAGGCGATGAATTACTGCTGATACAGAACTGTATGTGTGAGTGGAGAGGTGGTGATCGTGGGCGCGAGTGACGCACTCACCGCGCACGGTGCATTCTTTTCTCAGGCTGAGACGAAGGGGTGTCCCGTTTAAAGGTTTCCCTTTGCGTGTTTCGATCATCAGACCGATGCCGAATTGTGCTATGCCCGAATTATTGCCGGAACAGGGAAGCAAGACGCTGAATTCTGCGACAAAAAACATCATACGGTGTTCCAGAATATTTTAACAAATAATGAAATTATTTTATAGCTTTAATTAATCCCGAGAAATTATAAATCGAAATTCTTACCCTTCGGTCTCTTGGGTACCCTTCCTTGGGTTTTGATCGTGATAGACGGTGTTTTCAGGATAGACTCGTCGAAGGATTTCAGTCGATAGAAATTATAGTAGTACTTTTTCACTCCAGATTTCCACGTGAAATTCACGTAGGACACCTCGCTAGGGATAATCGGCAGCTTACTTTCGAATTCTGGATCCAACAGGTAGGATAACACCCTACCCTCGGTGATTGCAAATATTTCCATTTCGAGCCCTAAACGGTAACAAAAGGAAATCGATTGTAAATCCGTCGTCATCATCATCTCGACGATATCGGTTATCGGTTATTTCGCGATAAGAATTTTTCTTAGTTATTTTAAACGTGGCTTCTAATATCCTTAAAATAATAATTTTCAGCTATCTTATCTACTTGTCAATCGAATCTCTATAAGTTACAAGATCAGGTATATTAATTACAGGTCCGTAATGATTCGTAGAAATATTAATCATGCCGGTTTGAACGGCCGGAGAACGTTGGCGTTTGACAATTGAACGACACTCCTTTCTCGTTTTTTACCATTTAACTCATTTCATTACCATTCGGCGTCGTCTTACGAGTTGTTAGATGGAAACAGGAAGTAATTTGAAAGTAACAGCCACTTTAAATCTCGATCGAAGTTTGGTCAACTCAACTTTTACACTTGCGACAAGTGTATTCGATCGAGAAACATCGATCTTCGTTCTCTGCGACGTTAAACATTTAACTAACACTCATCTTTATGTGATCGTACCTTCTGTAATTATCTGGAATTAAATCCTTCGTGACATAAACGAACTTTAGCTGAGAACATAGTTAGCTCGGAAGACTATATTTTAAATCTACCATAAATTCGTCGTCGTAAACGGTTTAATTCCAGATAAAACATTCCATCTATCAAAAGTGACACCGAACGATAATAGCAAACCAGCACCCTAAACAAATAGAATCTTATTGCGGAATCGAAGTATTATCCTGACTCCGCGAACTGCAACAAAAACAAATTCTGCAAAGCCGGAACGTCACCGCTAAAAACCCGCAAGAAACGTCTGCGTCCCGGTAAACGTCGTGACGACCGGTTCCCTTAACAAACTATCAACGTTCTCTCTACTCACCGCTGAACATTTTGATCTGCTGCTGGTCGATCCACAGAGATATGTCACCGGACGGTTTGTGCCCATTGCCGGAGCGATGGTGATGCCTCGCGGCCGCCGTGTCCAGGAGCAGCAGAGCGATCGCCAGGACGGCTGCGGCCCACTGCATAATTACCTGCGTGCCGCCAGGTGTTGCACTACGAGGGCCCCCGACCGTACACGGCAGAATCTATCTCTCTCTGTTGGTGTGTTGTCCGTGTTGTCTATGTATCTGTGTGTATACGAGCGCGAGGGAACACGGCGTTCGATGCATGAAATTTCGGATTTCACGGAGAAAGAGAAAGAGAGGGAGACAGGGAGAGAGAGAGAGAGAGTGAGAGAAAGAAATAGAGATAGAAGAGAGGGAAGAGAGAGAGAGAGAGAAAGTGAGTGGAAATGAGAGACTCGGAGACAGGGTTCTCACGTACGTAGTCTTGTTAGCGGAATGACGATGTGGGGATCGGACGAAATATGATCGACCGGTCGAAACGTCGACCAATTTTGCCGATGCTTGCTTCCCGATGACGAACTCCGTCGATAATACAGACGTTTCTCGCAGAGGATCGTGCCAGGGAACGTACGTGGGTACGTACGTACGTGCGTGCGTACGGGCCGCGTCGCTGCGGCAAACTGACTGACTGACTGACTGACTCAATGAGAAAAGGCCTCTGCGGCCCGTCTTCTCGCCCGTGAGACCGCGGGCGAGATCTCTATCTTTTAAGGGGGTCCCAATGACTCCCGGGGATAAGGGTGCGTGCACAACGATTCGCGGGATAACGTTTCTTTACCGGAGGGTCGCGATAGATCGTTATTGATGCTGGATCGTTTACGCAATCGTTCGGTTTTGCATCTGAAATCAATGTATTCTGATATTAGAAACATACCGAGACTGGCAAGTGTTAACTGTCATGGTAAAAATAGAAGGATCAAATCGGTGTAATCGTATATACCGCGGCTAAGTATAGACCGAGATATACGAGTTTCATCGCTGGGGAATTGTAAACGTGAATGCGATTCGAAATCATGCGAACGTAGGACTGAAATATGAGAGATAGAAATTGATAGAACCATCAATTTAAATTTATGGCGGGTCATTTAATTAAAGTGACCCAATTAAAATACCGTACTTCGATCATGTATGCGTGCACATTTCTATCTACACGATGATCACTTTGAATCCTTGATATTTTTATACTTTTCAGTTTCGGGATGACTTTATTAAAAATAAGGTACCCAGCCCACGGATAAACATCTGGTATTTATCTAGTAAATCTGAAACAGCCCTTTCGACTTACTTTACGGTTTGCCGGTCGATACCAATCTTTTGCATCCGAAAGATCGTATACGTGGATATATGGAAATCAGAATTCGGATTAGCAAATAAGGTGAAAAGAAATCGTTGGAAGGAACCAGTTTTTAAACGTCTTTGGCCGGGGTCCCTCTCTTCCTTTCTTCTTCCATTCTCTTTCGTACTTCGTCTTCTATTCCCTCGGACTCTCCATCTATCTTTGCATTCGGCAAAGAGAATTCACTTTTGCAGTTTGGACTTTGTTCCCAGGTTCGACGCGAAGCCGGCCACGGCTTACAACTTCCTTGAAGATCACGTACTCGTAAGATGTAAGAAGCTGATCGAAGCTAAACGACCAAGAACTTTGTTGAAACTCGATTACCACGGTACAGGCACGAAGAAAGATGTAAAAATGAGATGAAATCTTATACCCATTACGTCAATCATTTAAAAATAGAGCTGAATACGTTTCAAAAATAGTTGAAAGATTTAAGTATCTTTTCTGCAAGTTTCAATATGAAGAACTTACAACTATGTGACGTATAAAATCATTTGAATCAAGAATCAATTTGTGCTCAGCTACAACTATTTCATTAGATTTTCCAATACGTAAATAACTAGGCTTCAGATACCAAAATACTTAATTACCATGAATTAATTACGTAGCGACCGATTACTCAACGGTGATTATATTTTTGTATCGATCAATATATTCGAAAGGACAGCGTATCTTTGGACGAATGAGTTTCAAGACTGTACTTCATCGTTCTCTTCGCGAACCCTTCTTAGTTAATGCGGTATTCTTCCCTCGAATGTTCGACCACATTTCCATGGTCGTTTTGCAATCCGTTACAAAGGCCGGCTTGTTAGGTGCTGTGGTATATACGACATGCACGATTTTACACTCTGGCGCTTGCGGTCGGTCAAGCCACAAACATTTTTCGCGCCTCACGGAGACGAGAAACTCTTCGCGATGTGATTGGCCTTCCGAGGAATATGTCGGGCGTCTACAAATTTCCTTAGGATGCAGGTGTCTGATCAACAAGACGTACAAATTCGCCCAGGTCTGTCTGCCAAGGATATTTGAAAATTATTATAAAAAATATATAGATAGATTTATATAATCGTTATCCGAGTGTTAAACTTTAAAGAAATTTTACACGGACGATCGGTATCGCATTATTCATCTGGCACCGTAGACTTCCGAGAACGAAAAAAAAGAAGTGATTTGTCTTCTTTCAATATGCTCGTCGGACGATGGGAGTTTTCTCGTAATTTATTCCGTTCTTATGAGGCCCAAGAAAACGCGCAGCCGGCGTATCCGAAATCGATGCAAAAGTAGAAAACGAGCGCATAATAATGGTATCCCGCCGACTGCATTACTATTTCCGACCACGGGGTTCGAGTGGGCCCGGGCTGATGAATAAAACATGATGTACGATAGACGCGCCGGCGTGGATCGTCCAACTTCTGATTGGTGAACTGTCTTCGACAGACCGAGATCTCCCTGACTTGGGAAAGAAACGGATACTTGACGTAGCAGAATCTAAAAGAAAAAAAGAGGAAGAAGAAAAGAATCTAACACGATCGTACGACGAAATATAAATTCAAATTGTATATACCCCCGATAGAAAATCATTTTCACCTGTCTTCCCGATACACAGTATTTCATAGCTGTTGACAATTAAGAAACAGAAAGATTTATACGATGGGTTTGCAAAAGATATCCGAAACGTTCGTGTTAGTACGGTACAGTTCCGATTGCATTTCCAAGGCGTTCCAGATAATTCATTTCACAAGATGCAATTTAACCGGCGATTATTTTTAACGAGCGTGTGGCACTCATTGATGTGTGCGCGCCTGGAACATCTGAAAGCTGAGGGGATATCTTCATTTTTAAAGGTCAAATCCCAGGGTCCCTGAGGAGGAACGGCGGGGGCTGTTCTGGATTCATCATGCAACAGGTTTAAGAAGAACGTTCAATGAATAGTTGATAATAGTGTCCATTGTACCCGGAGTGTCGAGGGATGGGTCGTCTAACAAATGGCCCATTGTTATCCTTTAGGGCTCCTTGCTTCTCTCTCGTTTTCTCTCTCTCTCTTTTATCCTTTCTTTACCTTGTTCTCGTCCTTCTTCCTCTATATACGAAATGAGCGCGCGTACAGGGTAATTCAGAAGAGAGAAACGATCTCACGTTCGGGGCTATCATTATTCATTTTGCCGATTTAAAACTACATTCGACCCGGTAATAACACCTGACGAGTATCCTCACGTTTTTCTTTTTTATTCTCAATGGCTCTCTCTTATTCTCTTTCTCTCTCGGTTGAAATATTACCTTCGGATGGTTATTTCGAATTCTCTGGAAAGTTAAAAACCGTTTCACTTTTTCGCTTCGAGTACTACGTAAAACGGGTGATTTTCATCCTGTGAAATCGTTCGTCACTTATAATTTTATCGAGTCTCAGTTGAATGACGAACAAAAGTACAAATGTTTTGTGTGAATCACGCTGTATATTACAAAACGCTTAAGAAGAACCCGCCGATATAACGTACAATTGATCAGAACGTGTACGTATTATACGCGGCGTACAAACGGGGAAGCAACGAGCCTCGAGGGCCGTCTCCGAGAGATGGCTGGTGCCGGTTTATTCCCGATCGAATGTTTTTGCTTCAACCGTCGCAAATCTAATTGGATTCGCTACGAACCACGAGGAGAGTCGTACCGCGGAGCATTATGCAAAATCACGTACCGTCGGGATTTTTAAATGTCGATCCGCTGACGGCCGGTCCGTTTGATGCCGGCATCGTCGGCAACCTCGTTCTCCGGCCGGTACCTGGAGAACGGAATCGGCCTCCGCGAGCCGATATACGGTTAATTTGCGACGAATACATTACTTTAGAAAAGAAAAGAAGAAAAAATACCCTATCTTTTACATCCAGTTAACCGTAACGTCGCTTCAATTCTATCAGGACATCAGGATTAGGATACATTGATAAAACACTATGATATTCCGCCACCGTCAGGAGAAATGCAGATATTTCATCACTGTAAAAGTTTGAAAACGTTATTAGATATCATCTATCCAGATCTATATTAACATACTAATCGTAACAGGTATATCGCGACCCTTACCAGCCCTTTTATCTGAACAATACATTTTACATACTACGGTGGCCAAACAATATACCCGGGTATCATCTACTTATCGCCGTAACTTTTTACCTCGCAACGTGCTGATGTCTGCACATGCGCAACTCCTACATACATACTTCTCTTCGTCCCTCCAATTCCAGCAAATATGTACCACGCTTACCTTCTTCTCTCTCTGTGTCTCTCTCTTTCTCTTTTTCTCTCTCTCTCTCTTTCTCCTGAACGGCATACACGACCTCGGTTCCACACAGACACGATTCCCTGCTGCGGGGACGCAGGCGCTAACGTTCGATGCATGTAGCCGACGTCGGGCAGATCGCGGTTACACTTCTGCGCCTTCCCCTTTCGCTCTCTTCTCCTCCGAATGCGGCGGCGGACGGGGGTGAGGGGTGAAACTGGAAGACAGGAGTGAAAAGGACAACTGAGGCAGACAGAGAAACAAAGATAGGGATGCTGAGGGGCCCAAGAGAGAAACGTAGGGGAACCCGCGAACGCGCGCGACAAAGTGAGCAACGCACGTTTGCGGACGAAAGAGAAAAAGGGACGGATCGGGGTTCCGAGAGAAAGAAAGAAGAATGAAAGTAGTAAGAGAAGGTATAAAGAGAAGAGAGGGGAACGAAAAGAGACGGAGAAAAGTGAGGGAGATACAGGTAGGATCGAGAGGGAGATGCTCCAGGAGATCAAGTTAGAGTACCGGCACAAAAAACCTGTCCCGCATAATTACATTATCGGTCACATCTCGCTCGACTTCTGTCCGCGCGGTTCTTGGGTGCAACGGTGTCTCCTGGAGGATGTAACGAGAAGTCTCCGAAACCATAGGGGGTCTCCGAGGAATCCTTCGTTTTTTCTTTTCTTTATCCATTCTACCTGTTAGCCGTTAACGCGCTATTGAATGGTATATGACAAATTGGCGTTTTCTATAATTGCAAGACTTCACCATGGTTTCTCTTTGTTACTTGTTCAGGGTTGCGTCGAAGAATCCCACGACGGAGTTGTCTCTTGCGTCGCACAGCAGTATACGGCTGGTCCTTTTTTTGTTCTCGTTAAGGGAAAAGGTGTGATAATTTCGGTAACTGTAAAAATAAGCGTTTGATTAACATTTTTCGTTCGGTTGTCGTTTGATTTTCTTTATTTTTTGTATTTTTATTGACATGGGAGATGTTACACGGGCGTACGTTTGGAATGCGCGTTATCGTAGTCGCTGATAAACGGGTAAACTTAAATATTAAGAAGTATCGCTTAAATTTTACATAACGCTTTTTAACATAGTAATGATTCTTTTTCGGTATCCTTTTTTGAACTACGAGAAGATGAAAGTTTCACTAACCAGGTTACTAAACTCTGCGATTTATAATCCGTAGAAAAAATATCTAAACGGTGATACGGACGGGAAAATGTATAAGTACACGACACGATTCGCATAATAGTGAAACCTATGCATTTTCCCGCCGGAGAACGTATTAATATCTTAATAGTAATAAGATAATGTACAATGAAAAGTTCGCACGATAGGCTCGCACATGTTTAGATGAATATCTTTTTACTGAATTTGGAATAGTTTTGTATACACACGTATACAGAACGTAACATGTGCTGTCCCGTCGGTGTAGAATGAACACTATTCCGCAGTAAGTCGTACCTCGTGTGTGTTAACGTAACATAGCGTAAATCTGTGCAGATTCCGATGACACGGTGTATTGTGTATGTGTGTTTGTGTATATTTTCTTCATTATCTCGACGATACAAAACAAAATTGATAATATACTTTTAAAAAAATCAGATCCAACATCCGAAGTTCGTGCTAAACGCTCCTTAGGTATCTATTGTGAAATGCAAAAAAAATCTATACAAAACGTGAAATAATAAAGAAAAAAGTATCAAAATATATTAAAAGTATCAAAACTTGAATTACTCGTACCAAAAGTATTGGAAGTTCACATAAAACAAGTTGTTACGCGTTTCGTTAAACTAGAGATTCATAATTTACAGAAAGTTTTCCTTTTATGTTGAATATTCTCAAATGATTCAGAGGGTAGTACGATTAGAAAAATATATTCGAAAACATAATCGCGTACGCGTATATTATGACTTGGACGTCGTTACTTATCGTGGGAAAATAATTTAATATAAATTTTACGATTAATGTCGCTCTTTTATATTAAATATACGTCTCTGCGTCTTTTCTTTTTCTTTGTAAACATACTTCTGTATCTCTACGATAAGTTGTGGCTTCTATTCAATGTACAATAAATTTTTCTTGTAGGCGCCTATATATATAGATAGATAGAGTTCGTAAAAACGATGTGACGTCCAAGCCGTTTGTACAGGATGATCGGCAAAAAAGACCCTGACAAATATTAGTTGAAATAGATATTTCTGTACCAAAAAGAAAATATTGTTTGACGACGACTCGTAATAACATTTGGAGCGACGGTTCGCTAGAAAGATCACATTTCAATTTTGTTTTCGGTAAGCTGAGAGAGATATATTATATCATTTGGAAGTACCATATATATATTTACGAACTTTACGCGCGCGTGTATTGTAAGTATTCTATACTTTGTACCTTTTTTTACTTTTGTACCTGATATATTTGCTCGCGACACTTTTGCAGATAACCTGTACATTGCATTGAATATGCTAACTTAATAATGTAAATAAATTGTACGTGTACATTCGAAGAAATCAACGAAAATCTCTATGATCTCTTAACATTTTTATATACTAAAACGCAATAATAGCTGCTCTTGTGTGATCGCATTCTTTTAAGACTCTAGCTTTAATTAATAATTAATATATAATGTCTCTATATATTCAATATTTTATATATTAAATAATCGATATAGTATTATTCTATATTCCTTGGGTTATAATAAAATTACCAAAAAGAAAGTAAACTTTCATAAAAATAAAAAGACTTTCGTTTTCATTTTTAGCTAAAGCACGTTTTACATACAAAAAGCAACAATTAGAGGCCATGTGATTTTTTTCTTTTAACTACTATAGTGCATGTACAATGTTTTCTTTTAATATCATAGTAATCATTAATATCTTTCATATATTTTCTTGTCGTTTGCGTATCATTAATGAAAGTGCAAGTGCACAATAATTGTAGATAGTCAATGATTCGTTATATTTGGCCCTCTGTCGGCAGAGTAAAAATTTGATTGCGCCTAAAGGTCCTTAGAACAATCTTTCTTTAGAAGTTAAAATTAGATTCAGTCGAGGCCAGATTGCGACACCCTTCTCAATATCAATCCTTCCGTTTTTTAAGATTGCATATAAGTAACATTTTCTCTGTAAGGCGTATCAACTGATTTTGGATAACACGATTGATTGATACTGATTATCTTTTGAAAAGACATGATACTAATATGCACTCCCAAAAGTAATCCATGCTTTTCTGTCATACATACTTAGAACAATACAAACATAACTCGTATACCCTGTGATAAGCTGGAGCGTGTCAGTTTTCCAACCTGGCCTTGTCAAATATTACGGTCGATGCTAGAATACTTTCTACTATACTATTTCCATAAATAGCTTGCACGCTATGAAACACCTATCGTCTTTGGGTTTTATAATTAGTCAAAGATACCTTTAACAAACTCATTGTTCATAGTAATACTCGATCGACTAACAAATGGTGTTCGTTAACTCATATAATATGTAGGTCAAATGGTAATCGCACGATTAAACTTTCATCAAAATACTAAAAGGTATTCGAATACACATCTTTGTACGTCTAGATGTGTGCTTAACATTTCAAAAAAACGGAATTCATTCTTTAAATCACACGAAATGTACAAATATCGTGGACACGATCTGTACATCACTTACTGGATCAATAGAAACATCTGCTGATCTCTCTATGTAAACTATAAAACCCAAAACCAAAGTCTAATTGGCAGTATAGTGTTGGACATTGCGCCCAGCGCAAGGTGCATAGCAGAGCTGCTGCGGCTAGCAAGGATTGGAATCCTTGCCAATGACAGGAAAACAATTTTTCATGCGGCTTGAGTAAGATAGTGGCAGAGGTTACACATACGTGGCCATAGTACCGGTTGGAATCGGCGGTGTTTCCTCTGGTCTACCCTTGGGACCGTATTGTCCAATGAAAGATCCATCCTCCGTAAAACGTCCTTTAACAGTAACAAATCGAAACTCTAGGCTGCGGAGATCGAAATGGTAATTGTATACATGCAAAACGAAAGTGTAGAAACGAATGTTCGTTTAACAGTCTTATTTCACATACCTTAGACCAATGTAGCAAATGCTTGTGAATTTGGTTCCTGTTTACGATGTCGACCATACTGACCAATGAATGATCCGTCTTCGTTCATACCTTCTATATTAAGTCAAGCAATAAAGCAAAATAAAATACAGAGTGAAACAAAGAAAAAATTATTTAAATCAAGATAAATGAACGGCGCGTAAAGTAATATTCTATTCTAAGTGGAATGTGTACATGTTTAAAAAAGCACTATTTAATTGTGGTTATACGATATATAGATTCATAAAGTTGGAGAAAATATATTCGATGTATCAAAAAGCTATTGGATGACGGTACAAAATTTCATGCTTTCGTTCAGATATACATAGGAACTAGTGCACTTGTATATACTTTATTAAAAGTATATCATTACATACCTGAACTCCGGCATTACCTTATTATTACCTACTTTTAAATAGCCTTGATTGTATTTTAAACTGACCTGTATCTCCCTCTCCGTACTCCGCCATCGAGTCGGTATCGGATTCAGGATGCTTTCCATCCTGATGAGAAGACGACGCAAGAGACGCACGACCACCAGCTGATTTAGTATCTAGCGGCTGTGAATATTCATGGAAACCACCCTCGTCAGGATAATCCCCGCGTCCGGCAGCCAATTCTCTTTCATGTACAGCGTATTTTCCGCCTCGATTACGTTTAATGACGCACACAATTATCAATACCAAGAGAAGGAAAGCTATTGCTAGCATCATTCCTGAAAAAAAGCAAATTCCGTCGTATTTCACAGTCACACGAACAACTGCTAGGAATAAAATAATTCTATTTCGAAATAATACCTATAAACCATCCGGCTGTAGCAACATTTTCTTTTGGTTGAATAATAGGTCCCTCGCTACTGGTTTCTACTTCCTGCATCGCGCTCTCTGTTAGAAAATCTCCATCCACAGCAACAACGGACATTTCGTACACTTCACCACTTTGAAGACCACGAATCTATGATATATTTTAGTTAATTGTAGTTTGTTGATTACATAGTTTGTAATAGAGAGTATTAAACTATTTACATACTTCGATACTGTTTGTCTGATATTCCGGTTCTGTTTCGAGAGATATCGTTTCACCCTTTAGTCTATATTTCACGAAGAAGTGACTTCCTGGATTCCCATTGAGATTCATTTGCCAGATAACTCGTACGTTTGAGTATCCGTTTTCTTTTGGAATAGTTTCGTAAGTGAATAGAGGTACATCGGGGCGTTGAGAAGTACGTGTCTTTTGTTCAATGAAATAGCTAAAAATACCAATTCGCAATCAATGTATCAAATATCGTGTATCATAATGACTTTACTTTAAAATTACGTTAAATACGCACTCGTTTCCTTCACCCACTTTCGTCGTGGCTCGAATGTGAACACGATATTTCGTATCCGGAACCAAAGCAGGCAATTTCGCACTGTGAGCCTCTGGATCCATCACGTGCGGTTTTCTTTCCAATAGAGTTTCCAATCTGGTTCCATTTACGACTTGGTAATAGATTCGATATCCAGTTAGAACACCATTGGGTTCCGCAGGCTTCGTCCACACGAGGAACAAAGCACTGGAACCCATTGGAAAGGCTTCGAGACTGAGAACGGTTCCCGGCACACCCTCTGGCGTATCGAAGCTTAAAGTTTCAGAAGGCGGTCCTGCGTATCTGTTGAAAATCGAATTCGTTAGACGGACAGCGACCAATGAAAATTTATAAGTATCGTAGTTTGTATTACCGGCCGTTGTATGCGCGTATTCTGACGAAGTTCTTGCTATACGGAACAAACTTGGTAACTAAGGCGTGCGTCCTATTGCCGCCTCTTATATCAATTTCTCGCATTCCCTTTTCACCATCTTTTTCAGTCCATGTTTGTATTTTGTATCCTTGTAATTCTCCTCGCACCGAGTCCTCGGGAACCGGATTCCATGAGAACTGCGCGCTAGTACTTGATTTTATTTGGTTCAACGTAAAGTTACTAGGTGCTTGTTGCGGCACTGTAATATTATATAAAGTTTATTATACAAATAAGAATTTTAGCAAACGCAATAGCTGTACAACGATTGAATACAATATAATTAACAAACCGTCTTCTCCGGAGAATCCAGTTTGTTCCTCGGGTGCAATTCTACATTCTCCCCTTTCATTAATAGCCACGACTTTAATCTTGTATCTTTGATAAGTCGGTTGATTATCTATAATTAAAGTATTCTTCCTCCAATCGTTTATATCTTCTATAGTCCATTTTTCTCCTGGTATATCACGCCTATAGTACACTCTGTACATGAACTTAGGTGCATTGTGTTCTATCTGCGGCATAACTGTCCAGGATATAACGAGATTCTGCGGCGTAGTGCCTTTACCCGCTACGTTATCAGGATTTCGATAAGGTACATCTGGCAATGTAGTGCACACGTCACTGTGCGGCGAGGGTAAGGACGGACCTGTGCAAGTAAATATATTCATCAAAACTTTCTTATACAATCGATAATAGTTTTATATCGAACAGAAAATAATTGCTCCAAATCTGACCTATTTTATTCCATGCCAGTACACGGAATGTGTAATTCGCCCAGGGTGACATCGGGACAACGTATGTTTGATCAGTGGCTGGTATAGAGTCTTTGGATACCTCCCAAGTATCTGGAGTGAACGTAGTGTTGTGTTGAACCGTGTATCTTAAAATCGGTGCTCTGTTATCACCCATAGGAGTCCAGTGTACAGATGCATCGTTTGCCATACACCTAACACTAAGTAATCTTGGTGCATTAGGTACATCTTGAACAACTAATGTTGCTTGTGCCTTTGTCTCATCCAGTTCAGTATGAGCAACGCATGTGTAAGTACCAGAATCCAGTTCTGTCGTTTTCGTGATCATTAGCGAATAATCAGTACTGCGTACGAATCGTGGTTCCATTTCGAAGTCAATGGGTTCACCGTTGCTTAACCAGTCGATCGTTAATGTTAAACTTGAATCCGTAACAGCATTACACCTGAATAAATATAAATCAAGAAATGTATTAATATCCCTTTTCATTAGAATATAGTATCGTTATACATTCACTAACATGTACATATCCATCAATTTACCTAAATGTGGCTGTGGATCCCGCGGCCACTTCGTAATCCTCTGGTTCATCGGTGATTCTTGTATGTTCTTTTACTATTAAATTACCGGAAGCGTCTACCTCTCCAAATTTATTAGATGCATGACATGTATAGGTGCCTGCATCCAAAAATATTACATTATCGATCTCCAAGTCGCCAGAATCTAAGGTCTTATATCGTCCTCCAGTCAATTCTTGACCATTTCGAACCCACTTTACAGCGGGCTTCGGTGCTCCGAACACACGACAGGTAATTCGAACTTTCTTTCCATCGACGATAGCTATGTCCGCTGGTGGCTGCGTAATTTCTGGTTCTAACGCTAAAACGTTTACGTATACATCCTTGTACACGTATCCCAATGAATTTGTTGCGTTACACCCGTAATTTCCAGTGTCTGATTTCTTTAGTTTTTCAATGATAATAGAGTTCGCTGTAATTTTCCTACGCTCGTTTGGTGGAGCTTCTCCTATAGGTTTGCCATTATGAATCCATTTTATTTCGGGAACAGGTACTCCACTCGCATCGCATTTGAATTCTACAGTTTCGTCTTCAGCTGCATTTATTATCTCAGGTTCAACAGTGAAGTATGGTACAGCCATTACTTGTAAGTTTATAGAATACGATTTCGCATCTCCTACTCCGTTTGATGCTTCACAGGTATATGTTCCCTCGTCTTTAAAATTGACATGTTTTATCACCAATGACTTCCCATAATTCCCTTGTGTTATCCGATCATTTGTCCTAATCACTTCGCCGTTTTTACTCCACACTATTTGCGGAAGCGGTGTTCCTCCGTATATGCAATACATCTCAATCTTCTTGCCACGTAAGGCAACTTCGTTCTTTCTGCTAACATACTGTTTAACTGGTTCATGCTTGTTTTGATTGGCAGAGCCGCCAGATGAAATAACGTTTAATAGTACTCTATTTCCTAATTTGTATTCATTTCTGCATACGGACGAAGCTGCACATGCATAATAAAAGTCATCTGATGCATCGTTTCTAGTAATATTACTGAACCACAGATTTCCATCCGGGTCCAGAGTCATTCTCGAATTATTGATTGACTTGATACCACCGGCAGTATCTTGAATGAACCAATACACATTTGGTTTTGGCCAGCCATCTGGTGGTTGACACGTTAATTTAAATGGCTTTCCCTCATTAGCACTCATACTAATTGGCTTCTCATCTTTGAAAGAATTTAATTCAGCTTTTCGTACAAAAACTGAATTTGAAGTAGCAATGCCCCATTCGTTTTCTGCAAAGCATTGATACTGGCCCATATCCTCATTCCGTGGTCTAGAGATCACTAGTGTACCTCTGCCTGGTTGCTGAGATATACGATCGTCATATGCTGGCCAATCAAAGTTCTTTCCATTTTTAATCCATCGGTATCTAAGTTAAATTAATAAAAAGAAGAATTTCTTTAATTCCATGTCTTATAATTATTATAAGGATGAAAAACAGTTATAAAACATTAACATCAATGGCTATAAACTACAAAGTATTGAGTATCATATCAATTTAAGGCAGATTAATAGTAGTAGGCAGCTATTATAAAGGCAATTTAAATAAATTTAAAATAGATCAAGATGTTGCATCAATATTTTCTGTTTTTGTTTGGTATCTAAGAGACCACTCCCATGCCTCTGTACAATTCACACTACAAGTAAGGTATCTTTATCAGTAGTGGTAACTTTATACCCCCTAAGGCTATGAGGTCATCCTGGTAATTAAGACCAGTTACTCTGGCTTCTCTACAGGACAGAGATAGTGTACTCAAGTGCAACTGCAATGGAACTACATGAATGAAATCTATTCAGAAAATGTGTTCTGAGGTAACATTATCCAATGATTAGTGTCTTATTTACAATTATTACTATGTTATAAGTATTATATGCAGATACAAAATTCCTTAGCAAACATATGTTTTTCTAGCCATTTTCTCTTTCCTTATTTGCAAATTTTAGTAATTATATTTCATAGTAATTATAATTACTCATAATTAATTTGCTTTTTCATTAATTATAATTTCAAAACATAATTTATTTTCCAAGAAAGAGTAAATTACCTCGGAGCAGGTTCTCCTTCTGCCTCACATTCAATCAAGAATGGTTTGTCATTCTCATTAGACTTAGCTTCTGCCACTTGAAATAGTTGCTCATCTGTTGGGGGTTGCTTGGAGATCCGTGGTGGAGATTGGACTGATGGAAAATACAAATGATAAGAATGTCAATGCTTTACAAGACACTATGCATATGTATATGTAATGCAATGTGCATACATTATGTAATAACACAACATAAAATTGATAACAAGTACTCTGATATAGTTAAAATAATCACGGGTAGTAGAAACAGGATCAGCTAAATTATCTTATTATCTACTAAACAGAAATAGAACTAATATTATTAAGAAGGAGGATATCACAGTAATATGAATGATTTGCCAAAATATCTCTAAATGTATTAGGGTCTCTTCAAATAAAGTTCATTTAGCATACATAATTTTCCAAAGTAGGATGATAACATATAAAAGCTTATTTTCTTTGAATATTATGAAGTACATATATCTATATTCTATTCTATATCTATACAAATGTCTATAATATTCTGTGAAAATATTTTTAGGCAAAAATTCATTTAAAGCAAAATATCTATTTCTGGCAATTTCTATAGTTTTTCACCTCCTATAAAATCCGGGAAACGAACTATAACTAAAAAACACATATAGTTAAAAACAAGATTGATCGTCCGAAATTAATGTCGTTTCAAATTTATGCCGACAGTATGACACATAATAACGGAATTGCACTCACTTATAGCCGATGCCTGTAGCACAAGCGTTGAGATCATGCACACGATGAACTTCATGATCAGCCGGTATATTTTTTATCTAGAACAAAAAGGTACTTTCTGATATAAGAAAAACAAATTCGGGGCACATTAATGACTCGTTCGAAAGATACGACACAAACTTTGATTACATTACGAACGATTGAGATTCGAGAGAGAAATAAAGAATACGTTTGATATCGAGCACATATTTAAATACGACATATAGGAGCATATATTTTCTAATAACTTTTTCCACTGCTCGCAAAGGTGTCGAATATATCTATAAAGTTCAAACGTAGATACGTTCGTTTCTTTCATTAAACGTGTCTACATCAGATGAATCAAGACCTCAATGAACTCATCGCGGTAACCTTTGCGAATCGAATTCATATTCATAAGTTCCTTTTTACACGAGAGTATCTTTGATCAGTGGCTGCAGTCAGAGACCTTTTGAGCCACCTTGTATACATGCGCATACGAATTCGATTTGCAGGACGAATACAAAGTTGCCCGAGTGATTCCCATCGGGAATCGGATTATGTATCGGGTGAAATTTTTCAAATCTCGGTGAAAATCTAACGAGACAGGCAGCTGCCAATGGAGACACGAAATATGGGCGTGCTCCTCGCGGCAAAAAAGCAATGGACGATATATCGTATGTATAGACATGTGTCAGCATTCCCGGCTAATAGTATCATCGAGCGTTCAGCCGTACGTTGGAAAAATGATATTCCGTAATGAGAAAATAATCGGAACGAGTACACTATGGGCATAACGCGATTGTGTTTTGGGGCGCGCACACGATCGTGGAAACAGGTGATGGTGTTAACGATGATCTCACCAAAGTCGTCCTTCGAAATCACAACATCGCACTAGGAAATCAGGATTACAAATCCGCACTTTCTACGAACACCATTTAGAATTGAATTACTCTCCGATCGTAGACGTTTAAGAAAAATACTATCGATCGAACGTTAACGGAGAATGAATTTCCCATGGGTATCAAAGGGAAAAAGGGAACACACACGGGGCTGGGCAAACGGGCACACCCGCGGAACCAACATTGATCGCCGACGCGTTGTCGGTCGTTTCACGAAACTTCACGGGAATATCCTGTATCGTTGACACGGTAATAAGTGACTTCCTTCTCCCCTGGCACCGAATAGTAACTCACCTATCCCAACGTCTCGAGACTCGTTAACAACGTTAAAATTCCGTCATCACCAAGGCATCATCGAAAAACCACTGACTCGCACACGTAACGCGCCGTACGGTACCGTACTACTGTAGATGTGCACGTTGCGTGTATGCGAAGGCTCGGGCCTCCCCCCACCACTGCCCAAAGCCTTCTCACACTGATTCACACCGATGCAGGTATGCTACGGTTTACGTGAGCGAGATTCCCCTCGTCCAATAACGGTCAAGACAGATCGAAGGTACATGGCGTATCAGATTCAAAAAAAAGCGCGCCCTCAAAGCAAACGTTGCACTCCTATGTATAGATTTTATAGTGCAGCTGCGTACATACACTACGCGCGATAGGGGGAAATGACACGATTTCAAAGGTGATGCGGATACGTTGTCACCGGTATTCCGCTGGGACGGCTTCTTTTTAAAGATGAATCTTAGATACATGACAAACGTTCTATTTATCACGCAACGATTGCATACTTATTGAAAATCTTATGTTTGATTTTTTTGTTCATTGCTCTTATGTAATTTATAATAATACATGAAAATATAAAGGGACATCCATTTATATTTTAAATATGTATGTGGCATATTTCTATTATCACAAATCGATGATTGTGAAAATATATATCGAAGAAAAGATATATTCGTTTATTTTACAACGTTCCCACAATTCGACGTCCAGTCGAAAGCAGATTTATTGAGTTATCACAAAATACAGATATTGACTATTCGAGCTGATACTCGTATGTACGTATACGTATTCAGTTTTGTTGGTATACCGATAAAAAGAGATTCAGAGCTATACATGCTGGGTAATATCGAAACATACGTTGCATGTCGATATCATATTCTCGATATTATTCTGAAAGAACAAATAGAGAACATCTCCGGCGATAGATAATACGTATGCGTGAATTCGAACCTTCGATCGAAACCTTAGCATACAGATATAGGTCAAGTTGTATGATACAGTTACGCACGTACTCGGCAAAGTCAGTGGAAATTGCTTCCCCGTATTTAAAAAAGCTGAATAGAACGAGGTACATATCGCACAGTAGGTTTTGTACTTTAACAAAAAAATGAGATTGCAAGAACGATCACGTATGTAAGCATATTTGGTCTTCGGATTATCGGTTACTGTCGCGGACCACACAAGGACAGATAACGAGAATCGCTTACAAATTATTTCATCGAGCCATTTCTTTCGGCGCGTGCTGATAGTGCATGTACGAAGAGAACGCATTCTAGACAATGACCTGGGTACTAAATAAGCTAGCGTTCCGACCGGATATCGTATCCCTTTCGTTCTGTATTTCGATTATCAGTTCCGCTCATTGTTTAAATCACTTTTTCACGACTCCCACATGTGTAGAATTCCTGTGAGACATAATGCTCTTGATACGCATATTATAGAACAATTACGAAGATTTCATCTTCATAGTGTGGGCATTGTACATCGAATAGCGGTAAACAGAAGTATAGCAAAATATACCGCTATAATTAATCACAGTTAAGACTATGAGAAATGGTAAAATATTTACATACTTTATACTCTATACTTTTCTTGTCTAAACTTCATATATCGTGCATGTGCCGGCTGAAGTGAAGATTGTTTGGCAGAGAATCAACAAGCGAACTGTGGTATTTAGCACCTGACAGCATTGTTGCAAATTTAGAATGAACGACGACAAAACAGCAACCTGAATTACTCAAATGCACGTTCTAGGTCAACGCACTCACCTACGTATTATTTGAAACTTAGTTTTCTGTAAGAGACCATAAGTGTATTACTTTATTGTCGATTTGCGAAATGAAAATGTGGAAAACTTTGATAGTAATAAATAGAATCTGGAATAGATTGGTACAAACTACACGAACACAATAGATTCATATAAAAATTTATAAAAACATGTAAATTAATTATTAGCCAACCACATTTTTCACAAACTATTTCGTTGCATGAAAACACTATAAACATGATGTAAAATATTTTCTAAATAATGTTCAGCAATTATTTACATTTAGTTTCATTCCAACGTATTGCGTTACGTTTTAAAAATAGTTTAAATATACCGCGCAATTATTCAATACATTGTACTTCTATTTAAACGTAATGCAGTCTTGCACTGTGACATAAATTAAGAATATTTTGTCAATATTATACAATAAAGATCATGAAGCCTCTACTTCCTGAATAATACATTATGTTACATTTTATAAATAGTAAAACGAGTTGAATTTCTAAGTAAATGAATTATAGAATTTGATACTGTTCCGGTTCAACTTCGTTGATGTGTCGTAAAAAGAATGTGACTTTAACTTGTTCGACATGACGACAAAGTTTCATCGCTAAGCTCGTCCGTAATTTCATATGTTGTGTAAGGGACGGTAAATTCAACAATAAAAAGGCGAGACCGTCAATTTCCTGTAAACAGAAACACACTCTTAATATACACTATTTCCAATCCCTCATATCTTGTATAGTCAGAACTTACCTCTTGTTTAACACGATACGCGATATCTTTACAATCGTTCGTTTTTCGAAGGTACCTAAAAACATCGTCCACGCTCCAAAATAAAGGATTGGAATCAAGTTTACGGGTCTTTGGCCTTCTTTGTTTTTTTTGCATTCTTACATATTCCGCATCTGCCTCCGAACAATCGGATTCTATGCTGGTATCCCAGTCCCGTTCTCGTTTACTTGCTCTAGTAACTGTAGAATTTTGACTCAACCTTGTTGAGTGTTGTTTGTTACTTAAACTGCTGGGACTTCCTCTATCCTTTGTTTTTCTATCCGTAAACGAGCTACCGGAATCTTCGGATGCGTTACTGGATGGTGGTTCAGTTTTGAATTCGTCCGACTTTTCTTCCTTTTCCAATCCTTTCTGTATCATTACATCAATTTCAGAAAGTGGTTGTCTTCCGTCGAGGGCTTCTTCAAGAACTGATACATGTTTAGCTAAGTCTAATGACATGAACGGCATTTCTTCATCGTGTTCAAAATCGTCGTGAGTTTCTTTGTCTCTGTTGGCCCATCTACCACGTCTTCTTTTTCGCCTGCCGCCCCATGGTTTTGGCTTTTGTACCATAATACTTGTATACCCTTTCGGTTTTCCCCTTCTTCCAGTACCTACGGATGCTGCTGGAAGGAAGAGCAATGGTTAATAATTGTCTGATTAAAATGCAATAAAAGATGTCAGATTAGTGATGCTTACTAAATTTAGTTTTTGATGTCTTATGGCATTTGTCTGGACACTCATTCTCTGGTACATATAATGGTCCAAATAAATTTGGACAGACCATCAGTTTTTTGCAAATATTTCGACAAAAATCAGCAACCATGTCTCCAGATGTGACTACTGCTACACTTGCACGATATGTATTGTTTTTGTGTTTCGCCTTTAAAACTTCTAAATGATATCCAGGATCTGGTTTCGAATCACATTGAAGGACTTTCAATATTCGAGCGCTTCTGTACCCAACGGAAACAATCATTGATAAAACTTCTCTCATAACTAAAATTACAGGGCCGGGTCCAACTGCTTTTGGCAGAGTCGCTAGTTTTCCCTTAGAAATCATGGGCCCCGTGAAACAGCGATAATTAAAATATATCTTTGGACACCACAACGACGAACGTGGTTCGGAAAGAGGAATATCGAGAACGTTGTTTTTCTTGTCGTCTTTTGAGGGTTTCTGTAGTTTCTTACAGACTTCTATATAATCATTCGGTGGTTTCAAAGGATAATGATTTGATTCACACCATCCAACGGGAAATATTTGTAAGGAATGCATATCGACTACGTGCTCAGGTCGCGAGTTTTCGTAATTATCTAACTTTAGCCACAAGAGATTATCAATAATTTTTGTAATATGTGCAGCGCATATGATGTTTTCATATTCTGGATCGATTGCTTCCAATCGCATACCACATTCAAATCCAGCATCGGTTGCACTTTGTCTTTCTGAAAATAATTTCTCTTCTGCAGCTACTGCTTGAGTATCATTTAAGTATTCGTCCCAATCGAAATCGTCCATTTTCGCGGACCATCCACTTGGTTGTGTAATTCTAATAAAGAATAGTAAAGTGTTAATATGAAATAATGTTGAAGAATGTACCACAAGTAAAGTCTATGTTATACTTACTGAATGTTGTGCTTTTTGGCCCATCCAATTGGAAATATGTACGGATGTTCAGCTGTACAAAGCCAAGTGTTTTTTACATTACTATTATACATGCATGTTTCAATGTCAATTCCTTTAGAGGACTCATTGTATGTATCAATATGTACAAGGAAGTATGTGTCATCAAATACTTTTATTACAGTGGCTGGACAAATCCTTGTTTGATCCACTGGACTCAAAGCTTCTAATTTCAGACCAACTTTAAACTCATGTTTCGGGTGGTCTACGTCATTAAAGAATAATTCTTGTGGTAGGTCATAATCTTTTGGTACTGACTCCAATAGATCTTTCCACTCTTCATATGTGTGCATTTCGACTATAGAACTGGGTGGCTCCAGGAACCAGGTAGGATCAGATTTAGATGCAAATCCATACTGATGAAGGTGTTCTGAAGTACAGAACATCCAAAAATCCTTACGTGATGAACCTGGAGTATCATATCTTAATAAAAGGCGTCCGCCAACATTTTCTATGATCTGGAATATAAAGAATGACGCAATGATGGGAGTATATAAATATATTACGGTATATCAATTGTAATATCTGAAAATGGTACTCACTGTGGCTACCCATAATTTATATGGATGCAGTGTATCACTAACTTCCACTTTCATGCCTTGTTTAATTCTCTCTGTCATACTAAGACCATCCTGTGAGAAAATCAAAGAATTAATTTACAAAACACACTAATCTCAGATATTTGTGAATTCTCAATTTACCCCTGATAACATTTCTGGTGGAATAGTTTTGGCTGTCATTAAAAACTCTGATAATTTATTCACACAGTCTGGTGATCTTTGAAGTACAACATCAGGTGGTTCTAATTTCTTATTATTTCTTTCACACCACCCAAGTTCATGAGCAGCCTCCTTAGTGAGATTAAACCAAAATTCCAAAGATCTATCATCCCCTCCAAAGTAACGTAATCGTAAAAGAGGCCCACAAGCCATTACAATGGATGCTATCCAGTATTTAATTTCCTCTTGGTCAACATTCTTTGAAGTTGGCACCTCAAGCGACATCCCGATTTCAATACCACTTTGCAATGTCAATTCAACATGTGGAAACATAATTTGTGGAACTTCCACACTTTCCGTGGCGTCAAGATAATCTTGCCAGACAAATCCATATTCTGAAACATAAATATGTAATTAAAACTTCATACCTGATAATTTTTTAATATTTATGTACGCATTAATTACTTTTTAAAAATGAACAATCATTATTTTAAACATGTTAAATATTAATATATTAAATATTCATATAAAATTCCAAAATATTTCTATTACATTAATTCTATTTATACTTTCACTTAATTTGATATAATATATATTTTACTTTTTTTAATTATTTTCATTTGTTTTCGGTGTTATTGCAATTGCAAATTGGTTGACAATAGCATTACATAAAAAAAATTGTATATCACATTTTCTGCAACTCCATTTTTAAGTATTATCACACACAGATTACAAGAATAATCACTATCAAAGTAACACGTTTACCGAAAAGAAAACGACGTTTTCCGTAAGTTTTAAGAACAATTTTCCAATTTCCACGTAATTGCGATACGTGCGTTAATAATTCTACAAACATATATAATACCTTATTATGGAAACCGTGGTGAGCAGTTAGAGGTATTTCAAAAAACTAAAAAGGTTACCAAATAATATGAATTGCAGTTTAGTGCGAACAACTCTAACGTTATATAATAAAAATCGCGCGAATAAACGTGTGAAATGAAGTAAAATACAATCAATTTATCTTACCTCCTTCTTGCGCTCTCTCGTGTGCTCGATTCTCGCAAGGTTCCATGATTTCGTTATAATATTATAAAAGCCTACACATAAATACATCAAAATCAATTTACATCGCGAACCGTATATAATTCTTAACGTACAGTTGTCGAACTGTGTTCGGTTTGTCTAATGTATCCATGAACTTTCGTCGACTTACCGTGCCTTAATCAACGATTATTTTCGAAATGTACGTGTCTGCTTATTTTAATGAAAAATAGTATCGTCGATCGTAGCTGCCTGTGCCGCTCTATACTAGCCTCCCGTGTGTGTTTTCCTCTTTCTCTTTCGTTCCCTATCTCTCTCGTGCGGTACACGCTCAGCGCATTCGTTCCAATATCATCACACCTACATACTTCGAATTGGGCAACATTTCGAATTACCCTCGATCATTTTTCCCGATGACGAGACTCTTGTTTACCAGTTCTCTCTACGCACCTCGACTTTCACACGTTTATCATTTTTTAACGAAACACATTCCTCTCATACCGAATGCACGTTTTCGTTTCTTGATTTCAGCACGCCTGCATCGTATATGCTTATTTGTATGCGATACGACGACCGTTACGATTAAATTTTGCTAGATCACACTTATTTCACCGTCGTTCGGCTGAAAAGTATTGCCCATTGTGTCGATAAGTTTGTTCTGTTTTCGGGGGTTAAAAGGACTTGTAATGATCTGTCTACAGGATCGTAAAATTGAAGCTAAGGGCGATAAATTAAATTCAAATTTTCGTTTCACTTCTGTGGCGTATCTTCGCAAAATTATAGATACATGTAGTGTTTATTGATTGCCCTGGTAAAATGGGTCAAGTTGTATGAAACATGAAACTAATTGCCTTCGGAATGTAATGTATTATCCTCTGGGATTAGTCATAATTTTATTTGTCATCTATGTGCCCTTAGATTGTTTTAATAAAATATATGATTCCACTGTGGAAAGTTCAATGTAAAGGATGAGTCTATTTCAATATGTTTACTCTAATTTTAATACTATTGTAAGAAATTATTTAATATAAAGTTATAGTGTAAAATTTCAGATGTAGCACATAAATGAAGTATATTGCATATTCAGGTCTTATCATAATAGAATCCTTACGTAGTTGTACTAACAAATGAAGAGAGATAATAATACTAAAATGGAGTTGCGTGTTGCGTCGAAAAATCGATGCAAATATAGTGACATATTTGTCATTCTACTTGTATAACGCAGGCTTTTCTGCCATTCTACGTATAGAAACGTTAAATAAAGTAATAAAATACAATCATTTAGGAAAGTCGCGTTTCAATATTTCCATCAATTTAAACAAAATTTTAAAACACGAAACGAATGTGTATGCAATTAAAAAACACTTACATATACGTTTTATAGTTCATACCAAAACAAACGTGACAAAGATAAAGTACATTATTCTTTTTGTAATATCTTGCAAAAACTAAGTCCAATTGAATCGAGATTGCAGAACAATCGAAATGTAACTTTAATCGATAACTACCAATAGAAGGAAACGAATCTACTTTGAACAATCATTTCTATGTTACATATACTCGAATTTATGGTCCATTATTTTGTAGGTACTGTCCAGCAAGCATAATTATAGGACTTACGAATAGTTAGACTGATTAGTATATCATTGCAGCGAGAAATTCAACTGAATTCAATAGTCTCTTGTATTTGTTAGAAGTTTGCAGCACTGTTCGCAGACAACTTGTTAAACGTCATTTAAAAATACAGCTGTTCGAAATAGTTCGATGTGTTGTGCACTGTTTTACACAAATAAGTCATTTAGATGTGCTGTCATTGATTGTCATTAAGTATGTCGTTTCTTAGTCGAACTTGCAACCTCGGTACTTGTTATCGATATATGACTGTGATAAATGCGTTACAAAGACGACAATTATGTGCAGCACCTTTTCTTAACCTCACTAAATATGGACCGCCAGTATATTGTAAGTTGTTTAGCTCCGAAACAAACGTGTTATTATCCGATGTTAGTGTCAGAAAGTGTCTGGATTATATTACGAACGCATACAACAGTAAAGACTCGAAAATCGAGACGATAAATGAGGTACTTAGTGTTCATTCAGTGAGAAATTTGTTAACTAAAAAAATGAGAATAATAGATGATATTAAGAGTTTGCAAGATCTTGGTAAGCTTTGATTAGTATTTAAATAATTCTCTACTGAAACTCTATAACCCTATAAACGGTAAATGTACACAATTTCTTATTTTTAGTGACCGATGACAGTGAAATGAAGAAACTTGCAGAAGAAGATCAAGCAATATACAGGAAACAAATAGATGAAATTGATGAGAAACTATTAGACGCACTGTTGCAAAATTTAGGGAAACAATATTTCAAGTCTGTCATTGTGGAAATAACACCAGGTGTAGGTGGTCAAGAGGCTATGTTATTTGTCAAAGATTTATGTAATATGTATATAGGATATTGTGATTATTTGGGATTTAGTTATGAAGTTATGGAATTAGATACTACTGATCAAGGTGGTGTAAGGAAAGCCAGTATAGTAGTATCAGATGAAGCTGCATTTGATAAATTCAAGTATGAAGGCGGTGTACATAGAGTACAGAGAATCCCAACAACAGAAAGATCAGGTCGAATACACACAAGTACAGCTTCAGTAGCAGTTCTGCCAGAACCTTCAGATATTGAAATCACATTACCCGAAAAGGACCTAAAAATAGAAACAAAAAGGGCATCTGGAGCAGGAGGTCAGCATGTAAATACTACTGACTCTGCAATTAGAATAGTTCATATACCGTCTGGTACCACTGTCAATTGCCAGATTGGAAAATCACAACTGAAAAATAGAGTGTGGGCATTAGCAAAACTAAGAAGCATATTGTATGAACAGAAATTAGAAAAGCAAGTGTCATTAATAAGCTCATTACGCAAGAAACAGATGGGAATGGGATCAAGAAATGAGAAAATTAGAACATATAACTACTCTCAAGATCGCATAACAGATCACAGAATACAAAATGGCACTATGCATAATCTATCAGGTTTCATGTTAGGAGGATCTGCGTTGGAAGAGTTAGAGGACAGACTTCACAAGGATGTGCAGAAGAATATCTTGCTGGAGATTGCACAGAATTTGGAGAGTCAATTAAAATAACACTTAATTTTTTAACATTTGCCATTTTGATAAGAAACGACTTCATTTACATAGGCAAGCCATTGTACATAGTAAATTGTAATAAACTCTGTGTAATACAAGTAACACCATTCGTTTTTCGGATGAAACTCACCACGTCTTGTGATGTTAGTCCTTTCTGTTTCGCTCAAGGAAGCAGAGAGCTAGCGGAGTAGAGAGTTTAGATGTTTATTTGAAAAACATACAACAAGATTTGTTTGTTTGTTTTAACCGCGTGTCCAAAGGCACACATCCTTATAACTGTCGTATAATACATTAATATACAAAATTAATATTCGTAATCTCTATAAATATCAAACGACGTGTCTTGCATTGGGTTAATGTACAAAGCGCAAATGTGAATGCGTTTATAGTGTTACGAACGTACGCTCTTGTACACGGCCCTGCTCCGATAATTCTCTATGAATCCCATCTACTTTATCACTCTAAAAATTACACTGGTGACCGTAGGGAATCGCGATCGCGATAAATGCGATTTCATCACATTGCCGCGAATTTCTTCTGCCAATTATCCCCTGAAACGTAGGTGCATACCACCTACAATATCTCCGGCGCGAATTAACTTCCTGCTTTACGCTGTGTTTAAAACCCAGATCTTAAGTGCGAAATATGAATTCTAGTCACCGGAATTTCATCCTACGCGCGGACTTCATTCACGCGCAATTCTTAGAGCAAGTAGTAGCACGTCGGTTTTACTCGTAAACCTGTATCGTATTATATTTCTCTGCCCAACATCTCTTTACGCAACGATTGACGACACTTTTCTTTTTTTAAATGAATTCTTACCGAAAGAACTGCTCGCTTTGTTCCCCCTTTGTTACTAGAATATTGTATAATGGAATATAAAAGTTTGATTATTTTGATTTTGTAAGTACTCCCATCAACGTTTTCATAATTCTAGAATACTTTCGCGGAAAGTGTAATTTGAATCAATGAAGTGGTATTTTAAATTTAAGATGATATCAATCCTAGGTAGAGAAAAGTAATGTTATTGTAAAATCTGTTTGATATATATCTGGAAGAATATATGCACCGAATGGTCACGTAGAAAGACGATGCGCAGCAGTGAAGAGAAATTCTAATCGTGTGTGTCTAGTTCAGTATCCTGCAGCCGTAAAGACCTAAGCACCATTAAGAACTAACGATTACATAGTAACAATAGTCAAACGGACACAGATGAAGAGAAAGTTAAAAAAAAGAAAATGAGAGCAGGGACGTATACGGAGTACAGACCGCATTGAATTTCGGGCAGTAAGGTTCTTGTTTAGGACTAGTTCGGCACCGATTCATAAGTAATTCGCGCAGACTGCGTATGTTTATGCAAATATATCTCTAGAAAATCGGCAAAAAACGACGTAGGAAAAATGTATTCTTCTTCATTAGCTTTTTAAAATATGTTAGAATAAATTAAGACACAAATGTTTATCTTAGACAACATTTATCATTGACCTACTATGGAAATTCCATATTTGCATAATAATTCGCAGTCTGTTCATGACACTTGCTCGAGACGCAAAGTTAAAATCTGGACAGCGGTGCGACATAGCATTCCGTCTGGTGCCTCGAGCAAGAGAATCCGACAAAACCCCGTCGCGTAGCGCACTATAATCCTCGAGGTACGTCGATGACTAGACTCTTACGTGCAGACCCCGCCTTCACCTTGGCTAAAGTATGCACCAGCAGAGGAAACAGCAATAGGACTTTTAATACTCCGACAAATTGTTCACCTTCGCGTCGCTACATATACTAGAACATCTTAAAATTGTGTTAACTATAAAAAGAAAGAAAATACAGCAATACTTTGCAACCGAATTTTGCTTCGTTCTGCCCTCTTCCATTTTTTGTTGATCGTCCAGGAAAGTACTCTGTATGTAAGTACCGGGTACTAAAAATATGGTGGTTGACATACCTCACCAAAAGAAACCGGGCTGCGTGTTCGTTCTCAATTGAATTCGGTATTTCTCTATTTCGACATCGTCCATGAGTGTAGTTATCCTCGAGGTGCAAGCCGACCCTTAGAAGATTTAATTGTAGCCGTGGATAATATGTCTAGCCAGGACATAGGTTGTCAACAGCAAAAGGAGGTAGAAATTCGGCCCAAAGTCTGGGGCGAAGCCGCAAAGATCTTTGATCTCGCTTTCCCTTGAATGACTACGTATACAGGATTGAGGTCTCTTCCGTTTCAACGTGGTCAATACTTTCTGGCAAACCAGTGAATTGTTCTCGTATATTACTTCTTCGGGGATCACGCTCAGGGGAGGTGCTATCGTGTCGGTACAGTCCATGTTGACCACCAATAGAAGCATATTACTGAAATTCACTGGCTGTACGATGTAGGGTCTCATGCAAGCCTCATTAATGTCCGCTTCGATGTCGTATGAATCGAAGGATGTGTTACGTAGGTACAGGTAGACCTAGGAGAACAAGATTCGTATGGAAAAGGTGGTGGGAAAAATCAAATAAAATACAGTATCGTCAGGGCTTTATACCTCTTGATCACAAGCTTCCGGGCGTGTTCGGTTAATCAGAACTTTCTGATCGTATTTTTCTTCTTTTGCGTCCGCCGGAGGTTTGTCTTCAGTTTCATGATACTCTTCGTGACCGGCTTCCTCTTCGTTCGGATAAGCAAATGCCTCTGCGTAATCGGATTCCCAAATGCCAGCTTGGGCCCAGGCCCAGGCTGCTTGCCCCACGAACCACGAAAGTATCTTTTGCATATGTTTCCATGGCTAGAAAAGCATGGTGGTAGATTAAATAAAGTTCACTTTTCCCTTACGACTTAAAGTTCACTTTAAAAGAGATACAAGTCCCTTGAAAGCCCATATACCGTTAATAATGTGTTGGCATCGTTAGCGGATGATTTGCGCTTGAAGCAGACAGCTTGATAGTCGAAAATTCGGATCTTTTCGAAGACTCCCTCCTTCACGAGACTCGACATCACCGGGCCACGAAGTTCACCAAAGAATCTTCCGGCATCAGCCTCATCCTCGGCGGCAATTACATAGCCATTGTTGTCCAGTAAATAACAGGCCCAATTATCAGCTCCGCAATGCGTATGGCAATTTCCAAGACCGTCGCAACTGAATGTTATATTCCGAAAGAGGCCTTGAAGAGCGGTGTGTTGAAACTGAAAACCTACGACAGCTGCCGGTGCTTTTGCCTCTCCATGCTCTGTGAAATGAAAAAATAGAAAAGATGCTTTACGTATGTTTGATTCGCGCCGTGTGATAGGCAACCTGTTCTACGTGTAACGAAAGAAACACGTGTATATCAAAGAAATGATCGATAATAATTTACCGATGAAAATAGCACGACTGGCAGTGACCAGGGTAGTGTTATCAGCACCCTCGTCATCGATTGGCACGGAAAATACAAAGCTCTCATTCTTAATGTAGTACTGTTCTACAGCACGTTTGTACCACACTTCGTCAATGGCTCTTGGATACATTTTGCTGAAGTGGTCGTCGGGCAGGGTACCTTCATCGTCCATCAGGAAATCTTGCCACCTGGTTAGACCACTGTGAGTGGCCATGAAGGCCAGAGTCACTCCGAATCGTTGTTGAAACTCTTTCCTACAAGAAGACATGTATTAGAAATTCAGCACGAAATTGTATCACCTCGAAGCTGGTCGACGGGTATTACTTCAAGCTATTTTCACACATCACTTAATTAACGCACTTTTATAATGATACTGTAAAAGATACTGTGTTATTACGATACGTATGTGCAAGCTGGTTGTAGACGAGCTTTCGTTGCTTGCTTGCAATAGTTCTTGACGTTAATTGAGTTTCCATGTCTCGTTTAAGTAATTATCATTCGATTTAAAGAGCAATTTACTTGTATAACTGTTGCTAGCAAGTACGAAAATACATTTAGGATTATTGTGGTGCATCGATCATAATCAATCGAGACAATCCTCTTGATTTCGGTGTACCGTCTGCAATGCGTTCTCCCTCTTCGATGTTCTGCGGCGCCTAAAAGACGACGTTCGCCCTCGGACGACTTTCAATCATTCTTTTCGCGCCAATAAAGAAGTGCCGTAAGAGCAAGAGAACAAATGAAAACAAGAGAAAAACGTCGCGAGAGTGCAACAGAAAGAATTTCGAGTAAACACCGGTGAAAGTAGAGTACGTTAATTGAAAAATTAAGTAAATCGAGACCAAGGGAAAAAGGAGAGACGAAGAGAAAGACAGAGCAAACGGAAAGCAATCGTAACAATTATCGAAAAGGAGAACGAAGGAAACGATAATAAAGGCCGAGAGAAATTATTAACTTCTAAGAAATGTAAGGTGCGATGTGATGAACGTTACCTGGGCAGCAGATTCATCAGCCTAGCTAAAGGTCTGCATGGCGTTAAAGTGGTAAGTATTAGTAAAAAGGAATAGGCGCATCTTCTATCCTGATAGAATAAAAATAACGAGAGAAACAAGAGAGAAACTGTGCAGAAAACGTAAAAATATAAAACAGAACGACGCCGGGAACGGAGTCACTGTCAGTGTCTAATGGGTACGATTGTGTAGAGTGTATATCTGTGGTGTAGTATTTCAATTTTTTCATTTAACTTGACTTCTGTTTAAAGCTATTATTTCGATTCTTTAATTAACGAGCTATAACCTTATATGTATATATCTAGGTGTACCAGGTGATTGTTCCCGTTAAATCTTAAGATCATTTGTTTATTTAGCTTCACTAAAAATATGCTCTTACGGTTCAACGAGAAAAATCCGGCACCCTCGGTATAATAATTTCAGTTCGCGAAGCTTTACCGTGCCTCCTACGAACGACGCTCGTTTTTCACGAGTACATTAAAACGATGCTCACCCTTTTTCTTCGCGGGTGGTGCTGGGATTCGCAAACCATTGGGTTACCTTAGCATCGTACACCAGGCTAAGAAGAAGCTCTCTGTCGCAGTAATAGGAATCTTTGTCGGCTTTGTACGGCGTGGCTGTAATGAAACAGTTTACTTGATCACTGTTGCTTTTTCATTCGTGAATATCGAACATCCATGATGCTTACTTTTAGATTTACGATGAGTATCGTTACCGGAACTCGCGGCCGAGTATTCTGGCGGCTGGGATGGTTGCTTCATATCGTTCCATTTCCAGCCAGGCTGGCGAGTTCGCTCCAAAAAATGTAGGAGCTGCGCCTCCGAGGAGTTAAACGAATGTTCATCCTCGTAGTGATATCTACACAACGTTGCAACACGGGGATATAAGTACATGGACTTTAAAAATCCAGCGTAGAAAAAGTACAAAAAGTCCGTGTAAAATCAAAGTTTGTCACTCACTTGCAGTAAAGCCAATCACGGTGCACCCGCCAGTTGCTACCAGTAAAATAATCCGATATCACATCTGTACCTGTCACAAACGGTATCTCGTTAGAAAGGTAAAGGAAGAATACACTAAAATCTAAAAGGGACGTCCGAAAAGTTTCGAAAGGGTCGCGCAAGAAGGGGGGAAAAAGAGGTGGGGAGAGGGAGTGGTGGTGGTGAGCGTAACATTCGTGATTTTTCACAGGTTCAAATTGGCCGTCCGGAAGTTTCGATATCCCCGACGGGAGTGAAGAGCATTCCGTCGTCCGGCGGAAACGGAAACGGAAAAGTTTACATTCGGTGTAGGTGTTTGTACACGCCGAAGAAAGTTTACAATAAAACTTCTAGCGGAACTGCCCGCGCCTGAAACCCGGCAAACATTTCTGCTGAATAAAACATCGGAATGCATTCGAAGCGGGCAGAAAGTTTTCACGAAAATACCCGGGGCGGTATTTGATTCTCGATTTAGAGTTCTGTGTACGTTCAAACGAGCACGACCCATTGGAACATTTATTCAGCTCAAAATTGAATTCACATCGTTTAGTTCTGATAAAGATACACACTTTCGGAAGCAATACCTTCTTCGATTGAAACTTATAGTTTTCAGATATTCCTCGGAAACTTTTATACGAGTGAAAACTTACGCGTCCAATTTTGTTCATTTTGAGTGATATAAATACCTGCCAGAACGTACGGTAATCAATTTTTCAACGCAACAAAGACAATGCATTCCGTTGTAATTCTATTTTATACAATTACGCACCAGATATGTGTGAACGATGTATTTCCTCGGTTGCGTACACGCGATAACTTCCGGTGTGGTTGTATTCCGGCAGACTGACTACCACAGTAAAAGGCGTGTTCGGTATCGCCGTGTAATCGTATTTTCTTTTTACTCTGCCCACGCGTTTCTTCAGGGAAGCAGCGGGAAAACAGACAAATATACCTTTAGTTTCTACGATCACTAGAACTTTTAAACACATAGAATAATTGATTCAATTAATCAACTCATATCCCACGGTAGCCATCAAACCGAAATATAGGTTTCAGTAGAGCGTTAATTAATAAATTACTTACCATATCGTCGTAATGATATTTCGTGTGAAGTATCACGCTACCGTTTGCTTGATTGATCACGTCATTTCGTAACTACAAGAAAAATCATATTTACTCGTCACTAGGGTAATTACCAAGGTACTATTAATCAGACAGATACGAATGTAAAGTTACAATCTGTTATTACTTAACGTCTCATCGATTCTCTCCACTACATTTTTCTCAATTTCTTTCTCACACTAACCAATAACGTTTCCCACTCACCATAATGATTCCCTCGTCAAACTCCCTGGGTCCTCGATCCTGATCCATCAGCTCGACCTCCGCCATGTCGACGCTGTTATACGCTGGCTTCAAGATACCCTGAAACTATCGTTTCACCAGATCGTGACACCTGAAATTACTCTGAGGGTGTGGTGCTTCATACGTGAACGTTAACATTAGACGACAATTGATACATATTGTATGTGATGTATCGCTGCGTGGAACGTGCACTTTTTGTTTTTTACGTAATAAGTTAAGAGAGAGTGTTTTGTGCAAAAACGTTGAATATCATTACCACTGGTCGGAGGTCGGGATGAATCAGGATGAAACCGTTGTTGGTCACGATAAACGCGTATCCGTTGACACCGAGCTTGATGAAACAGAGGAGAAGGAAATTGATTAATGAAAAAGAACTGGTATTACATAACTATGAGGCTGCCGATCGACTCACCATATGCGGCATCATGAGTTTCTGTATTTCTTGAATGGGGACGTCCGTGCCGGCAACACCGAGGAGATCGGCAATTCGTGTCTGCGCAGAGAATTTACGGAACGCTTTAGCAAAGCCCGTCGGCAAGACGATTAATAAATTTGTTTTTTTTTCGAAATGAATTACGAATTATCATTATCCCAAGTCGCATAACCAGAAGCGTATCTACCTTCTCCAATAACGCTATCACAATGAATTCGTCTAAAGACACACGTTCTAGTATTAAAACAAAAACAGAACGATATTTACGAAATCAAACAGAAAAGGAAACACAAGAGAAACGATAATAATAGTAATGTGTTCTCTGACGGCTGGACGTATAAAACTAGCTCAACTACTTTCTCAATAGTAACGATAATAATCATAACGATACACAATAATAACAATTAATATCTGACGCAGGCTATCCTAAGTGTTAATCAAATCACAATTAGCGCGCTGGTTTCTCGTTCAGTCGATCATCGCTTTTTTCTGCAAATCTTCTGAATCATACCACACTTTAAAGATATTAATTTCACACGGGACACACGTGTGTGTGTATCGTAAGACGAATGTGTTATTAAAAATGTAAACGGTGTACTGTTGACTCGCAGAAAATAGAACGGTCGTCGGAACAGCGCTCGAATAATTAATTCTACTAACGTACTCGTCTAACGAAACTCTAGCACTCAAGAAACTTGTCGTACCGTGTACATGTGTGATATTTATTTACTCTCTTTTATCAACAAAATATTCACTCTCGTATTTATATATATATAAAGATATATACGTATATATATAAGTCACTGCAGAACGAGTTCTTCTACGAACCAATGATAATAATAATAACAATAACAATAACAATAATAATAATAATGTTACGAGGAGGTTTCGCCGTTCGCAATCCAACAGGCGGGCGGGATATTTCCGTTTTCTACTCGTCTCGACAGGGTCAGAGGGTAGACTAAAGTACCTAAACCTACCTAATGATTAAACTAAATCCAGTACTAGTGTTAGACCAAAGTAAGATACCAGAGAGACGAACGTGGACCTAAATGGAAACGAAAGAGATAACGCGCCGTCGACATTTGTCTCTGGTTTTCCATCCTGTCATCCGAAATTTCCCATTCTGTTTTTAATAGAAAACTACATGGTCGCAAAAGTTACTCATCTAACAAAAATACATCCATAGAAAACAGAATACAATTCTAATAACGATCATATACAAACATCCAAGTCGCACGGATAAACAATTTATGTTTATAGAACAAATTTCATCGTGGGAGGGGATACGTATAAATCGGCTCGACAAAGTGTTCCCTTCCGCAGACGTGTCTGTGTCTCTATATGTGTGTGTCTGTTTGTGCGTGAGTGTACACGCGAAAGGGTGAATTGTTCTTTAGTATCCGCGAAAGTGGAAACCAGAGACAGCCGGGCGGCGCGCAAAATTTGTAAAAGGTGAAGGGTACAGGGTTTCTATGCATTGAAAACAACGTTGCTTGTGTTTTTTGTTTGTTTTGCTGCCAACCTCTCTTGTCTCTGTCACCCAGTATGCTTCGTTCACCAGCACCTGCCTTGTGATGTTCTGTGGACAAACAGGAACTTAAAACCCAACGAAATTGTGCTCGTTACACGATGGATTCGTCTTTTTTTTCATTCCGAAAAATACAGAAAAAAAACGTATTCGCGCGACTCTCCCGCTAATTATGTACCTTAATGAGAGATTGAAGGGGGTGGGGGGGGGGTGGGCATGAGTAGGGGGGTTGGTCGATGAAGAAATTAGCACGTGCGGATACGTGCGATCGATCGCTGAGGGTTGAGAAGGCTATTATGATAAACCCGGTGAACGGAGATTACGATTACGAGCGAATGCTCCGATAGTGTCGGCGACATTAATTCGATCGGGGGAAGTGTCAAAGACCGGGAACGATTAATAATTAATTTTATACGCGTGCCTGTTACCGAATGATCTCTACAAGTGGATCTCGTCGATTTATTTATGATTTTCTGCCGGTATACCATAGATAAATCGACCGTGGTATATTTAAATCAATTATCTGCTTGTTTGAATTAATCACAGACAGAGTCAATGAATCACATTACTCTTTTTTTCGGGGAGCGGCAGGCTTATGACGATCAATGAATATAGATATATATATTGGTATATATGTATGTATGTAAATAAGAGACAAATAACGTGCACACATTTAAACTACCATTAAAATCATTCTGATGAGTCTAGCGACGTATGACTTTTTATGAGAATGAGAAAAAGAAATATATATCCATGGTCGTGAGAATCAAGTTATCTCGTGAGATCATCCAAAACGTTACAGATCACAGATAGAATTCATATTCGTTACCTATCTACCGGTTACGTTCGCCTGGCGACGAACACCGTGACTCTTCTATCACAGAATTTCCTCGTACCGAGAAGCATCGATATCCATATTGCGTTTCTAAATCTATCGTCGAATAGCGCTCGATTGGACGGACACAAATGAAAGTCTTACCGCGTTCTCGCGACGATCGAACACCGGCATGCTGACGGATGTCATCAGCCTGTACGCCTGAAGATCGGCGGTCTGATCGTGCGGTTTCTTCATTTTCTTCACGTATCGTCTGTCCTGTTCCTCCGTGTTGAACAGCTTCTTCTTCTGATGAAGTCTCAGGAAACGTTCCTTCTGTTGCTCGCTTTCTCTCTGCTCCCACAACCAGTCCGTCATCTTTGGATCGGTTACGTCCGCGTAAACTGGCGTCCAAATAGTCGGATGATCCGTACGGCCGAGCACCAATGGTCTCGCCATCACCGGCACGTATTTCAGGACCTTTGTAGACATATCAACAGATTTCTATTAGATAAAGATCGATGGTACACATATATTTATTTACTCACTGCTTTTCCCATTGGTATAAATAATATACTATATAGTATTGGGAAGTTTTAGTTGTGAGATGAAACTCACCTCTTCCCTGACTTCGGCCAAAGTACACAGGTGTACAAAGTATCCCCTGTTTGCGCATGCTATCCACTGTACCTCCCGGACATCCGCTACCTCTCTTCCAATTAAATATGTAAATATTCGGACGGGCATGTCAGCCTTGAACGGCTCGTCGAGATTATCCTTCCAATTGTACGCCTCGAATATCTCCTTGTAGTTGTACGGCACACCGTCCGTTATCAGCATGATTGCCTGGTTACACCTGGCACCCTCTCGGTCGGTGCGATACGATTCCAGGAGCTCGAACGCGGTGGTCAGGGCCAGAGAGAAATTTGCGATCTTTTCCGTCACCAAATTATTGATCGCTCGTTTTAGCTCCCTCACGTTTGCTAAATTCGCTTGGACGAGTGTGTCATTAAAGCACGGCACCACCTGCAATAAGATTTTCTTATTCTCGTCGGTATTCTAATTGAACGTGTCTCGTTCGATGGGAAATTCGATAATGAAACGTATTTTGAGAAAGGTTAATGAATGATTGATGGTCTTAGACCTCACCTCTTTCGTGACATTGGAAAACGTGATGATATTAACGAAATCATTGTTTCCAAGCGTGTCCAAGATATTATTAACCACGTGTCTGGCGATTTCTCGACGAATACCGGTCATGCTACCGGAAGTATCGATCAAAATCAGGACATCCTTCGGGCTGGACGCTGCCTCGATGTACCAGCTTCTGGTTCTACAATCGAATAAATCTACTGGTTCCATGTACCAGTTCATTGCGGGATATTGACGCATGAATCCGGACGCGCTGCCGAAATACTGCCACGACAACGAAGGATCCAGTTCGTAGTTGTTGATAAAAGTCTTGTCGAGTTCCTCGGACCATTTCACAGCTCTTATTACGCTTGACGCTCCCTCGTAAACATTTGTTGGGACATGGACGGCCGACATGTTCAGATTCACAGGCCCACCGAAGTGAGAACTGAACTTTAGCTCGATAGTATTGTTTTTCGCGTTGATGAACTCAAATGACTCCGGTGGATCTACGTCTGGAGCAGACAGGGCCGATGTCTCGGCGACGTCCATTATCCTCTGGAATAACAAAGATATCAACGATTAACAGAAAGTTATTCTACCGTTTATCATATTAACTCGTTGCAACAATTGTTATTTAGTTTTTCTACGTTTCGAAAGTTTTGCCGGTTTGTCATATTAATATAAAAATAAATCGTTGATTATTTATGGAACTTTAGTATGGGAAATCCATCCTAAGGTTTAATCCGAACTCGGCAAAATTGTAGGGAAACGTTGAAATTATTCAGAGCTATTTATAATACCTTTATAGCGGATATTTTTGATTCCATCATTGCTTTGATATCTTTCGCAATTTCATGGACCAGGGACTTGCCATCACGTGGCGCGATCTCCGCTTGTTTGTAGCTCTCGCGGAATTTCTCCGCGTTCGTCACGTATTTTCCCAACTGCGACAGCTCGAAACCCAATTTGTGCGCCCATGTTTTCACTCTGCGGCAAAGAAATAATAAATTAAATCGCATTAGAAATTATAATGAACTTGGCCGCGGGTGGGGGTGATGATAAGAAGGCGGGGAAGTTCTAAGACGAAATTGCGGAGCTTCTTTTAAGAAGTATTTAATTGAACGCTGCCGGCTGTCTGACGAAACAAATAATCTTATTCGTAAAGGTATAGTTCCGCTTTAAAATCGAATCATCCGCTCGAGCATGAGACAAACAAACACGGGCGTGTATATTTTCGGTTTCAGTTCACACGTTGTAACAACCAGATATTTCATTCTCTTTATGACGATGTCTTTTTTTAAAGTCACTTCTCCTTCCATTCGATTTCACGTAGAATGAAACGAACGGACGATCAATCTTGAAACCATGCATCAATTTCAATCGCTGTCACCGTAGACCGATAATTTCGGTACTTTTCTCTAAATTGATTCTGTGTTATCGTGGAAACCCGATGCTGAAAGTCCATTGAATTTCTCTGTAAATCGAAACTTTCTTCGGTGAGGTGTTATCGAATGAATTAACGAAAACATCGAAGGGCAATGAGAAATTCTAAGCTCACCGAAAACGTGTCGCTCTCGCACCTGTCAACTCACACATGTCGCGCACAGTGTTCCCCGTACAACAATTCTCCAAAGAATAAACGGACCATAACATATAAAACATAATCATAATCCAACGTTACCATTTCAATAGTCAAAACAAACAACAAATTAAGAATTACATTAACAATCATCCAATACATCCGAGTGGAACATCCCTTCTGAAATGTAAATTCAATAAACTTATCAAACTTATCAATCCACGATCGCTAATGAAAATCCAATCAAACCAAGTCAAATATCGAAATATCCAAAACAATTAGAAAAACCGCGCACGGATGAAACGTGGTTGTCTACAAGTTGGGCCACGTTTCTCTCGCGATATCCTTGTCTCTCTAATAACGAACGTGTGAAGATCATAGTATCATAGACACGGTGTCCAGGTAGAATTTGTTAAATCAAATACGGAAATCCCGAACGATAAAACGTTTCGACGATCGACTTACGTTTTGTACGATATGCCGTCACCACGGTCGGGTGCCTCGATCAGGATCAGGATGACGATAGCAGGTAGAAAACGGGGCTTCATAACTCCAGCCTTCGTCCGGGTGTTCGTCGGCTCTCCGCTGTTTACGCGAGGACACGGTAAACAAAACTGAGGCCGAGAGGATGCTCGCGTCTGACATTAAGGATGCTCTCGGCCGGCCGTGTTCGTCGTCGTCGTGGTGGTGGTCGTCGTCGTCGACGTCGACGTCGCCATGCAGTGCGCACCGTCCGCCGAACTCGATGTCTTTTCCGCCTCGTTTATCGATCGACGCCCGGGGCTTGCGCGCCAAAGAGTCGGACGCTGGAGCGTCCCGATGACGCGTCGCCGCTCGTAAGCGTCCGTTGGAAATTGATAGTGATGCTTGTCTCTCCTCGTGGTTCACCCTATTTTTAAGAAACCTCTAGTTCCCGGTCGACGTTTCAGGGGTTTTCTTTGTTTGTTTTCCATGCACCGAGGAATTATTAATATTAATGTTAAATTGTACATTGATTTAGACTGACTCGGTAACGTGGGGAAAGATATGAGATGGGAACGACAGATTTTCATGGGACTAGAGTGAAACGACGGGGGTGGAGGAGTATATAGAGCGTGTATAATATTAGCTGCCTATGGTCAGTCGTTATTACATAGGATTAATTTAAATAAGACAGTTTAGACTATAGGTTGATTTGATATAAAATCTTTCGTCGTTGGTCGTTGAATTATACATTACTTATTCTCAGTGATTAGTAATTTGATGAGATAATGAGTTGGGCTGTTATCTATGTATGTTCCAAATTAATTAATTTGAGGACCGAGAGCACATTTTAATGACCTCGTTAGAATTGAATAATTAACAGCGATGTTTGTTCTTAGATGCTTGAGTAGACAATTATGTATACAGGGCGATGAAAATGTTTTATAATTTATGTCGCTTTCATTAAAAAATATTCATAAACTTCTCAATTCCTCGCGTTTATTTCTTTCCCTACGTTCGTGCACATTTTGAACAAACATTTTCGCATGTTTGCAGCCCGGTTAGATACAATTTGATTAAGTCGTAAGAAAAGTTACGGTTCGGCGCAACGAGAAGAGCGGCAATAAAATATTTCTGGGGCAAGTAGTTTCCTCGGGCATATCATCCGACGTCGCGACGCCGGGGTTCGGAATCGTATTTCGCATCGACACGGGATTTTGTCGGCGCTTATGTGGTTTTCTCCACCGACCCGATCGATTCTGGGTGCTTTCGAGCGTCTTCGGTTCTTGAGAGGAAAAAAGGCTCGCGGAATGGGGTATGATTAATACCGCGAGATTTCCATTCGGTCCACGCGCGTCTCTCCATTATTTCTTTTCTTTCATTTCACCCTCCCCTTCTCCGGCCCGGAGATATTATTTTTGCGACGTGTTCGTCCCTCGCGAGTCACAATATTTCAATACGTCAAGTATAGAGTATGCAAATATTGCGAGATGTATTTCACGTCCATTCGATACAAACTAAGTAAAGGTGCACTAGAATTCCAAAGTTTGTACATAACTTTAATTTGAAATATATATGAACTCATGTGAAAAATGCAGAGTCTAGTTACCAATAATTATTCCACACGTGGTCACAGGAATAACAATCTTCGGTTTTACGTGGGACGTGTTGTACATACGCCACATGCAGAAAGAAATGAAGATTCTCGATTGAAAAGCCAAGTATTTCTTTCAATCAGTCATACAAACGTACATAAAATCTTAGCGATAACAGTGGAGAACAATAACAAAGACACGGTCAGTCCTGTAGCTCCTCCGCATGCCTCTATCTCATGCTCCAGAGGATGCTCCGTGAAACAGCCCTCTAGACGCCTCCTCTTCAAGTCGTTTAGTGGAATTTTATGGCAAGGCGCACTCTCGCTGCCGTTTGCGTATTCGAGGGGCGAAATGATCACCGGTGTTACTTCCAACCTTTTATAACAGGTCGGATACATAGAATCCACGACGACTAACAGCAAGTTGGTGTGCGGGACCTGCGAATTAATAAATTAATTAAATAATCTTCACGCCAATCCGAACGTCCTCAAATTTTTAGATATCGACCTGAATCTTTCACGGTCTTATTCGGCTTTCGATTCCGTGTCCAAAACGTCCCGGATCATTTTGATATCTCAAAAATTGCGGAAATTGCGAAGGAATTACAAAAATCGCGAAAATTCATCAATCTGAAGCAGTTTTTCGTTCGGCATTCGCTCAATTTTGGAGATAGCGATCTGAAACTTGTACCATTGTTTTAGTTAGGAAATTCTACGGCAGATCAATGTATAATAGTTGTACTTTTCGAAAATTTCATTTTTCGCAAAAATCTGAAGGTCAGGATTTTTTGCGATTTTCGTAAATCGCCCGTCATTTCTACAATTTTTGAGATATCATAATGATTCTTTCACTGGCTTATTCGGCTTCGGATTCCGCTTCCAAAACTTCCTGGATCATTTTAATAGCTCAAAAATTGTGGAAATGACGGGCAAATTACGAAAATCGCAAAAAATCCTGACCTACCCCCTTCAGATTTTTGCGAAAAATGAAATTTTCGAAAAGTACAACTATTATATATTGATCTGCCGTAGAATTTCCTAACTAAAACAATGGTACAAGTTTCAGACCGCTATCTTTAAAATTGACCGAATGCCGATCAAAAAACTGGTTGAAAATGACGATTTTTCGCAATTTTCGTAATTCATTCGTCATTTCCACAACTTTTTAGATATCAACCTGAATCTTTCACGGTCTTATTCGGCTTCGGATTCCGCGTCCAAAATGTCTTGGGTCATTTGAATAGCTCAAAAATTACGAAAATGACGAATGAATTACGAAAATCACGGAAAATCGTCAAATTATGACAGTTTTTCGTTCAGCATTCGGTCAATTTTAAAGATAGCGATCTGAAACTTGTACCATTGTTTTAGTTAGGAAATTCTACGGCAGATCAATGTATAATAGTTGTACTTTTCGAAAATTTCATTTTTCGCAAAAATCTGAAGGGGGTAGGTCAGGATTTTTTGCGATTTTCGTAAATCGCCCGTCATTTCTACAATTTTTGAGATATCATAATGATTCTTTCACTGGCTTATTCGGCTTCGGATTCCGCGTCCAAAACTTCCTGGATCATTTTAATAACTCAAAAATTGTGGAAATGACGGGCAAATTACGAAAATCGCAAAAAATCCTGACCTACCCCCTTCAGATTTTTGCGAAAAATGAAATTTTCGAAAAGTACAACTATTATATATTGATCTGCCGTAGAATTTCCTAACTAAAACAATGGTACAAGTTTCAGACCGCTATCTTTAAAATTGACCGAATGCCGATCAAAAAACTGGTTGAAAATAACGATTTTTCGCAATTTTCGTAATTCATTCGTCATTTCCACAACTTTTTAGATATCGACCTGAATCTTTCACGGTCTTATTCGGCTTCGGATTCCGCGTCCAAAATGTCTTGGGTCATTTGAATAGCTCAAAAATTACGGAAATGACGAATGAATTACGAAAATCACGGAAAATCGTCAAATTATGACAGTTTTTCGTTCAGCATTCGGTCAATTTTAAAGATAGCGATCTGAAACTTGTACCATTGTTTTAGTTAGGAAATTCTACGGCAGATCAATGTATAATAGTTGTACTTTTCGAAAATTTCATTTTTCGCAAAAATCTGAAGGGGGTAGGTCAGGATTTTTGGCGATTTTCGTAAATCGCCCGTCATTTCTACAATTTTTGAGATATCAAAATGATTCTTTCACTGGCTTATTCGGCTTCGGATTCCGCGTCCAAAACGTCCAGGATCACTTTAATAGCTCAAAAATTGTGGAAATGACGGGCGATTTACGAAAATCGCAAAAAATCCTGACCTACCCCCTTCAGATTTTTGCGAAAAATGAAATTTTCGAAAAGTACAACTATTATATGTTGATCTGGCGTAGAATTTCCTAACTAAAACAATGGTACAAGTTTCAGATCGCTATCTCAAAAATTGTGCGAATGCCGTACAAAAAACTGCTTTAATTTAGCTTTCTAGACTCACCAAATCCCGTGACCCATAAAAACCAAGCGTACGATGCAATTATCCTAACTCCTATACCCGGTACTATTCTGTAGAGTTCCAGAAACTCATCCAATTAACAGGAATATCTCAAAGTATTCAAATGTTCGATTTTCAAGCATTTCTCTAACAAACATCTCAGGATCAGAAGTAACGGTGGAGATGAAAGACACTGACCCTCTGGGCGTAGAACGGCCTTGAGCAATAATCAGAGTGATTAGTGATACCCTTCGCGGCGATCGTGTTGTTAATCATATAGAGGGTCCTCTTCTGATCGCACGGATAATGATGTAGATATGGCCGTGGAGGCGGAGGCGGATCCGGGGCGTCCTCGTCGAAGTGAACTTTACAGTAACTGCCTGGCAAGTTTACGAACTGGGTCGCGAACCACATGACACGCAGCAGAAACCAGAGCAACAGTTTCCAGACGTACATCAGCGGATCCGTCAGAATGCTGGCCGTACCACCGATACGCTGGAACACAGTTTGTTCTCTCTTTGGTGAATGTTTTTGCGCCCCTTGGACAGCTCGTCGAGCCACCCGGAGTTTCTCATTCCGATGGCGAATCGTTTTAACGCGGTGCACGGTATATACGACAGTTCTGCAAAGTTTCCGTGGTTAATGCTTTTAAGCAACTTTTACGTGTTTTTTTTTACCCACTCACAGGGGAAAAAACATCTGGATTTCATTCGTATTCAACCGGGCTACTTGAGATAAATTGTGCGAGTTTTACCTAGGTGGTTTTAAATTCTATTTCAGAAGTGTATTTTTTTTCCATTTAAAACATTGTAGTGTTGATTAAACAACTATTGTAGTCACGTGGCTTTGACGATACGGTCCTTACGTGTCCCTTTCATAATATACTATTTAAGAATATACAAACCACTTCCTCGCACCAGGCCTGATAGTCGTAGATATCGACAGGATTGTACAGACCCTGGCCGACCATCGAATTCATCACTGCACCTTCTTGGGTTCCCATGAACTGACCGGTGTCGTTGTGCGCCTCAGATATCACCACGTAACCGTTCTGATCGAGTAAATAACAATCGATCCAAATGTGGGCGCAATTCATACTGGGATTGGTAGATACCGAGGTCAATTGGATGAATCTGTTGTAAAGATCTGTCATGGGCATTTGGAAACCAACTACGGCTGCTGGCGCCGTTTTGCCGCCGTCTTTTGGGAAGATTCCGATAGACGCTGTTACTATGGCATCCGACCCCGCCTCCCATGGTACTGAAATTACGTCGATAGATTTTAGTTTGATTTTTCACTTAAATTGCTGACGCCCTGTTATTGCGATAAATATGTATAAACAATTCTGGACAATATCGTCCATAAATAATGGGAATGTGTATGTGAATACTATTTCAATTAATGAATATATATAGCTTCGTACCCGTCAAAGATATGCTGAACGGATCGATGATATTTTGAAAAATAGCGCCCTTGTACCAAGGTTCGTTCACAGCTCGTCTGTGAAGATCCCCGAAAACAATACCATCGTCTTCGTTCGGTAACTTGTTACTGTCCAAAGGATGCCATCGTGTCAATCCACTTTGCGTTGCCACGAATCGCAAGAAGATCCCGTACACTTCGACCAAGTGTCGCGCTCGCACATCTTTCAGTATGAAATCCTTGGCGAATAAACGATTGGTTGCTTTCGCATCAAATACCAATAGTTGCATCAGCTCCTTGTTGCAGTAATAATCATCGTGAAACAACGTCTGTCTACCGCAATTTGGTGGCTCGTTCTCGTCGTCTTCATTTATGGGATACGACTCGTATTGCTCCGACCAGGTCCAACCGGGTTGACTCAGGAGATTCAGAAAGTGTCTCAGTTCCTCCTCGGGATTGTCAAACTCGTGACCCTCGAGGTAATGATACCGACAATACACCCATCCAGGATGTACACGCCAATTCTCGCCGGCGAAGAAGCTCAGGATGTCCACGTTCATATTCTGGTTTCTTTTTATCTCGTCTCCCACCTTATCGCATGATACAAACATTGTATTAACATTATGGAAGGATAAAAGAAGAAAAATTGTAATGAAAACGTGATTAAGTGATAGATGAAGATGATAGATCAGACGAATAAGGATAAATCACTGCACACTGTGCAAAGTATGCGAAAGAAAGCAGAAATTTAACATCTTCGATCCCACAGGGGATATCTAGAGGCTGGATAGTCAATGTTTACCACCTCGGGCCGCTTTATGTCTGAAAGTTTATGCACTTTACAATCTCAAGAACGCACCGTGCTCGTGAAGCGGGCTTACGAGCGGGATTACCACCATTCCGGAATCCCGGGACTCTATAAACTCCCGGTAACGCGCGTATATGTATACACGTTCGTCCACAAGTCATGAGACACTTGAAAATTCGAATCAAGAGTGACAAGGTGAATTTATAAAACTGTTGTTTATCATACTCGATTTAAATTTGAGAACACTACAGTTTTCAAACTATTGGGGATGATATTTACCATTTGAAACACCTGGGGCGTGGAAGTTTAAGATATCGAACGATACACGAATAAAACGACAGATATATCGCAATGATTTTTTAAATAACACTCAAATGTCACGGTTTATATTTCGCTACTTGTCTCATAATTTGTGGACAACGGTGTACATACAACACACGTGATAGTCAACCGGGATTACCTTGATCCAAGTTGTTCCATAGTTCGGTATAGCAACCGCAAGACCGAAAGGTGTTCCGGGTAGCGGCGCGTAGAAGTAGTCACGTTTTTCAAGGGTCACCCGACGGTTATCATCGTAGTGTAATTTCACCGGTATGCCCTTCATACTGCCCCACATATGGTCCACCAGTGCAGCTCGCAGTTCCAAGACTTCTGGCCCGGGGTTCCTGCACTCGTTTTTAACGAAAATTCTTAAGACTTTGTCAATCGATACCACTAAACTCATATTTGCATTTCTATTAGTTATTTCAATCTATGAAAAGCAGGGAAATATTCTAGAATTTCATAAAAGCTTTTATGTATTATTTCCATTACAACTCGAGACACTTTCTACGTTAAATCGTGAAAATACAGAGAGAGAGAGAGAGAGTCAATAAAGAACGCTATTTCTTTGTAAATTACCTTGGACCACGTCCATCGTCGAGAATCTCCACCTCCGTCAGATCGATGCTGTTGTAATTCAGCTTGAGTCTACCTCTGTAAACGGGTCTCAGATCCGGATGCAGTATCACGTATCCATTGTTCGAGACGATGAAAGCGTAGCCATTCACGCCGAGCTTGTACGGCAACGTGAGCTTCCGGATGTCGTCAATTGGCACATCCGTCCCGGCCACGCCGAGAAGATTCGCGATTCGCGTCTGGTTGTTGCGATTTCCCTTACGATCGAACACCGGCGTGCTGACGGACGTTAGGAGTCTGTATTCCTGCCAGGCGGTCGAATTCAGGGTCGAAGGGTCCTGTCGCACATCTTCGTCTTTGTGGAGCTACGAAATCCGGAACGGAAAATAATACTATTAGTCTTTGATTAACAATTCCTTTCCGCATCGGGGAAAAAAGAAAACTACGTAAGGGGAAAATCGTCAAACGGATACAAACATGGAGGGAAGAATAGTGTGTTAACCCTCGACTTATAGGGTATTAATAAGAAATAAAAAATAAAATAAATGTTCGTTTTCAATTTGTCTAGCCTTCCGGAGTACCTTCCAGGAGTACGTTATTTCCAGGTGAAAATGTAATATGGGTATATAAATCGCAAAGAAGTTATAAATGAAACTTCAAGGGTTCTCTCGTTTGTTACTTTGAAGGCGCACTGAGAGGTGGAGGGTTAACAACGTGCTCACGTCGCGCGGCAGTAAGCCGACGAGAGTTTTCACACGCCAAAGAAAATCGAGTCATTTAAAAGCTGTATAACGTTTACCCCGCGTCCGAAGGCCGTCGAATTTTTCTTTGAAACAACAATGAAATTTCGTGCTCGGAATTTAACAAAATTTTTAACTATGTCCAATCTTTAGACTCTAGAAATATCTTTTCAATTTGTATAAACTAAGACAAACGAAACGCGACAGGGACTGCCAACAAAATCTAAAAATTATCTCTTGGTACAAGCAGTGGGAGAGTTAATTACACTATACTATTCACCTGTTCGGGGTAAAGAAGGGGTAACATTCAACAAATGATCTACTGGATTAAAACTAATGTTCATGGTCAACTAGTCGAACTACGGGTGGCTACGTGGGGGGATAGCAGGATGAAAACAAGCCAAGGGGTTGACTGTTGCCTGCTTTGAACCTGTTGTATGTAGATCGCGTCCTCGTTTATTCGCACGCCGAGACGTTTCCCTTTTAGGTGTTTCTGTAGCCGGGACTTTTGGGCCGGGTGTCGCATCACCAGCCACAGCCAAGTGGCGAGTGCGGGATTCTAATGAAATCCGAATTACATCAGGGAAATGCACAGGTACAATCGATACATGTTAAACAGTTTCTCTGGAATATGTAACTCGTAGAACACCGCGAATTAGATTTCACGTGATTGCTTGTTGAACTTTGCCGATGGTATTTACCATCGACTCTCTACTCAAACGTTTCGAAACGGTATGTGTTTGGTTGAAGAGAGTTTCAGCGATTTAGTGCTAGATGCGCGAGCTGCCAAAACGAATTTATAGCTATTTCTACAATTTTACGAGTAATAGAAAAGCACACGCAAGAGACTTGATAAGATTTGATGATAGACCGACTGTAGAATTAAGATCTCCTCTATGTTATCTCGTAATAGAAGCCTTGTCAATTATTTTAACAGTATAATCACTGCGTATACATTTTCTTCCTGTGCAGTCTGTTGAATTGTTTTCGTCAGCTCGTGTAACTTGACACACAACGATTACGTTAGCAGAAATGTATTATTGAATGTAAGAAAATACTTTCGTGTGCCTGCGGTCTTGAAAAAAAATGATGCAGCCATTTATTTAAAAAGATAAAGTCGATTCTGCTTACGCCTATCTGTGTATTCTCGTTACATGATGGATGGTCAAAAAAGAAAAGTATTATCATTCGCGTACGATAGAATGCAACCGTTACGTAATCGCGCGAGTCTGCCTGACCTAAAAAAAATAACATTTTATTCTCATCATTTCAATTTTTAAAGAAAAAACAGTTTAAGTCCCCACGTGACTATTTACAGGTCAACAGAAATAGGATACTCCACGAATGTCGAGTAAATTCATTAGCACTGAAAAAAAAAGCGAATGTAAGCTGTGTTAAATACTGACACATACCGTTATATCCGCGTATGCGTGTGTCCATACGACGGGGTGTACCACACCCTGAAGAACTAAGGGTCGCGCGACGACAGGTATGTACTTGAGCACCTGTTCACGGATCTCCTCTTGAGTGTGTACGTGTGTGTAGTAGCCGCGATTTAGGCAAGCCATCCATTGAATCTCCCGCACCTTTGTGACCTCCTGACCCAGAAGATACGTGAACACTCGCACGGGTATGTGGGTGCTATTGTCCTGCCAGTTCCATGTTCGAAAAACCTGTGCGAATCCGAAAATGAGGTGATTTGATAATCTGGTCAAAGTTTGATTACAAGCAGAAATATGAGCAGTTCTTAAATGTTAGGCAGATCGTATTTAAATAAGTGAAGGAAGACGAGATGCAGACAGCCCGTACTTCGACACGTTTTATGGTCGCAAGAAGCGAGCCTCTACAATTTTGTTTACCGGTTATGCATTCCAGAGTGACTTGTTTAAGTGTGTCTGACCATCTTCCTAAATACCAGAGAAAATATCTTTGTTTCTTTCGCAGATCTTAGTGCACGTGTCAAACCCTTTTTCATACGAATAACCCAGAACGCAATTTATTCGCCAGAACGCGATGTAGAAGACAATCGTCGATGGTGGGGATGAAATTATTAAATTTCAATCTATAATCATTTTCGTGATAAACTTTGGTATCGGTTTATCGAGGCAGCGACTACATTTGTCCGAGCTCTAGAAAGCTTTATCTTCTTATCGCGAATGGTAAGCATAAAACAATAACAAAGATGAAAACCTGCATCTTATTGCCGGTCTGGTTATCTCGGGCGTCGCTTTTATATGTATACGTAAGCGCGATTCAACTCTCCCCGGTGCCGTAATCCTAATGCAACCTTATCGCCGCGTTATCGTTAATGATGCGTTTTCTAAACGCGCGGTAGAGAGATACCGACGAGACGAAGGAAGAAGCCACGATAATACCGTGGTGAGACGGAAAAGGGTGAAATGTGAAGAAAAGAGAGAGAGAGACTGAGTGAGAGAGAGAGAGAGGTATACCTCGACGGTTCGAGTGGGGTCTCATAAAACTGAAGAGCTACTCGTAGAGGATAGAGCTCGAGACGCGACCTTTTTCCGTAGTGAAAATTCGTGCGAGAGCCACTTAATTTTACTGCGGCTTTACGAGCGAAGATTTTCTTATGCACCGAAACGGTACCGGTTCTGCAGCCTCCGCGGCACTACTTTCCACGCGCGCGTAAGGGTATTTGATACAAAATTATACAGAAACATATCGTGGATAACGATGGTGACCGTAGGCGCATGGAACTGCACAGAATCTGAAATGATAATTTAATGTGAGACGATTCAACTGTGTACATGATAATCGAAAATTCCATCGGTGTCAAGGAATAAAATAATTAAAACCCTATGCTATTATACCAATCATTGTGTTAAAGATCGACACGGCAGTACCAATGAGTTGTAGTTTCTTTCAATTTTCATTTAATCACCTCCGTGAGATTGCCAGGCACGCCGTCGGTAACGAGCATGATTAGCTGATTGCACGGTGTATCATCGTCGCAGCCACGAGTCTCCCTGTAAAGCTGCAGTAGGCTGAACGCTCTAGTGAAAGCCTCGGTCAAATTGGCGACACCCTCCGTGGTCACGTTGTCCATGGATTTCTTGAACGTCGCCACGTTTTCCGGCGTAGCCTGGATCAGCATGTCCTTGAAGCAGGGAACCATATCGTGGGTGTTGTTCGCGTATCTCAGCAGAGTAACGAAATCGTTGTTCGACAATGTGTCGAGAATGGAGTTCACAGTCGACCTGGCTGGAAATGTTAACGGTCGATTAGAAAATCTTCTCTCATCATTTTATTTCCATATCCCACGTATTCTTTTTTCCTCACCGATTGTTTTCCCCATGCCAGCCATGCTTCCGCTACTGTCCATCAGTATCACCATATCCTTGCTACAGGTCGCGGCCTCGATAAACCAGCTGCGAACTCTGCAATCGTAAAGATCGACACCCTCGGAGCTACCTTCGTCCTCGTCCTCCTCTTCGTCGTCGTCCGCGTTGTCGTTCTCCGTGGGATCGGTTCTCCACTGCATCGCTGGGTACTGTCTAAGCATCCCCGTGACGGAGCCGAAGTACTGCCAGGAAAGGGCGGGATCGGACTCGTAATTCTGCCGGAAGATTACGTCCAGGTTCTCCGTTCTCTTGATGTCGTCCAGAACCACCGGTCCCATGTCGTACACGTTCGTGGGCACGTGCACCGATGAGAAGCTGGTGTTCACCGGTATATTGTAGAAATGCGAGTCCGATGTTAGTTCCATTTCCCTGAATTACACAGATTTCTCAGTAAAAACATTGTAGAGGAGTAAAGAGCGCTTAATGAACATAGATCCTATCATCGATCCTATTTTACACTGTCAGAATTTGATTCACGCACATTTTATCATTGCCAGGTAAATTAAAGATTTGAAAAACATTCTGGAGAGAGTTGAATTTAGAGCAGGACAGAATGCTAGACCTAATTCGTAGGTCGAACTCGTTCACCTATGAATCAATGCCGAAGACGTTCGAAGCTTCTCAACCTAATTCCGCTGGATATCACAAATAGGAATTCGCTAACGTTCCGAGTGAACAGATTGCAATTGACGGAAAATAATCGAGTCGTTCCTCTATGCAGGTCACGATCAAATGTAAAATAATTAATTCACGACGATAAGGACAGATATTTCTTTCTCTTCGTAATGAACCTGTAGACTGCCGCGTTTTTCTGCATATTTTTGGGAATCTCCTGTGCCGTCTGGTTGACGACTGGACTGTATTTGCCAGAAACATATGTGAAATTTCCATCGTCGTCGCCGTCCCAGACTTCAGCGTCATCCTCTGCTGCCATTCGGATACAGGTCACAGCGTCCATTTTCCTTCTAAGCATCCTGCCGACGTTCTCGCTGATTATGCTTACTAACTCTTCGCCGGACTTCTCCTCGACCCGCGTGTTCATCGCCTTGTACTTCTGCAACTCATCGTAAATCACAATTACACGGACGTTCAATTTTGCACGGTAAAAAGTAAACAAAAAAGAAAAGTAATACAGATAATACTCGCTGACGGGTCGACCTGGATTCTATTTTCTTAAATCATCGTTACTAATTATACACATCGACCCGCTCCTGGTATCTCACGTAGTTACGAACTCGATGCTCTTGAATTTCGCATTTTCTTTCCCTTGATACCTCTATCGTAAAATAGAATGACATATTTCTAAGCAGACCCAGCCGTTCAGTTTTTCAGCTGGCTAGATCGTCACCCTCGATAGACGCAGCCTCCACCTGGCTGATTACAACAGCTGCGTTTTCAGTTGGTAAACGACGTGCGTCTCGTTAAAACGGACGTCGACGTTACCGCACGACAAGTCATCGCGTCAACTCAGAAGATGACAATGGGTTCTCCATTCTATGTTTCACAGAATTTTCGGACACGTCCTCTTGGTATTACTATTGTTACGTTGGGTACTTCTGGCGGCTTTACTCGAATTAGGACGCTTAATGAGAGTAACAGCCTATTGTGTTTGAAATCTTGGCTTACTTCTATTAATATCGACACCCACGAACTCCGACGGATCACCGAGGAATTCCAACAAATACAAATACATGGGAGCTATAATTTTTACAGGTTTAAATCCTTTCTTTCTCTCTTTCTCCTAATTAAAGAGTAACCCAGTTTCCAAATACAGTGGATAGTTTTTCGTGAGTTTGTCTAAGAACAATAGAGCTGTGTTTTTTCAATAAAATAAATGAAAAGACGATGAGACGCGTGTTAAAGAAACGCGTATAAATAACCGAAAGATCTCGCGATCCCGTAATCGTATAGCAAGCGGCATCTGTGCACGGAAGCTGCGCTTTAAAGCTCGACTGCACTTTCCGTATGCAGATCACACACGCGTCTCGAGTTTACATTTTACGCCTCCGCCTCAATCAGCCGTGTATGTTTGCGTGTAGATCGACGACAGGTTATCGAACGACAATTAACCGGCTTGCCAAAGGTGAAGGGGAGTGGTGGGGACGGTGGGTATCTAACGAAGCTATCGTTATCACTCGAGTGACGCTTTGAAACGGCAATTTATCATACGTCGATATATCGGGGTGACGTGACCCTTTATCACTTACTTCATATTTCTTTTCAAAATTCTTTTTCACACGGGCTCTCTTTTGTTCCTTTATCATCCGCCGCTCTCTGTTTTTATTCTCTTACAATCGAGGTATCGATCGTTGCCGCGCGTACGGTTCGTTTATTAAAACTCTTTATCCCGGTAATTGTAGAATTTCAAAGCGTTATAATCGACCATTCATTCTGCTCGTATGATTTCTTTCTGTTTATTTCTTATCCGCGTATACGATATATCTTGCTTTCTTCCGGTTGCTCGATTCCGTGTTTTCTTTTATTTTATTTCCGCTTATGTTGTAGCCTTTTCCTCTTCCTCTTCTTCTTCTTCTTCTGTGAGTGATAATAATCGAGCGTGAGGCTACAACTAAAATAGTCACAGCGATCAGCCGATACCAGGAGAGAGAGAGAGAGAGAAAGAGAGAGAGAAGGGGGTATACAGTCGCGTTTATTTGAACGTACACTCGCACATGCCAGAAGTGAACTTACGGCTAATAACTCGTCGGGTCGCGCCACCTTCTCCGCGAGTTCCCATAATTCCGTTCCTAAAGTCTCTGCCCATCTCGTGACACTGGAAAACGCAAGCAGATCATCGTCATTACTAGATGACAATCGGATTATACATTAAATAAATAAACTATTTAAGATATCCTTGTTTGCTTTACCTTTTTCTCGTCGTGAACGATAAGTGATTACTTTCATAACTAAACTGGCGAGGAACACGGATATGTTGTATACATATAATTAAAATCAACGTTTAACATTAGTAGTGAGAGAGAAACTATGTTAATTTCACGAATTTCCATGCGTAACTGAATATCCATCGAAGACCGTCGACAACGCGGTCACCTTTCAGCGCGTAAACAAAACAAATTCTTACAGCTCTGTCATTCCTTTGGACACCGAAATAGTAACAAGTACGGGTGTCATTCCCACAGCTGTCCATCGAGAATTGTCCGCGTTACTGCAGCGTTAAAATAGTGAGGATGAAGGAAAGCCCGATTAAATTTAGAAGCTAGTTTCCACAAAGTAAATAAACTCAACGTCCAGCCGCGCTGTTAACGTGCGTTGATAAAGATCAATGTACAGAAACATAGTCAATTCTCGATAACGAGGCGATGATACAAATGAAATGAAATTTCGTATTCTCTTGTTCTTCTTTTCAGAATCATTGCAGTAAATACAACCTCGTACACTTGGGAAACTTGAAATAACCCTAACATTCCCATGACAATAAATGTCTGCTTGAAACTGATAGCTTCGAATTAAGTGCGCTCTTCATCAAAGTGTCTGCGAGAATAGTGATTTTCCATTATATTACATACAGTCGATAATCGTGGCAAGTGTACGCACGTTAGAATCACTTTTATTTATTGTTTTTTAAAACGTACACTATCTCTGGCTACTGTCCGGACTATTGTATCATCAAACAACGTAGTGAATGGGAAAATTTGTTCGCCAGTCGTAGCGTTAATTGCGAGATAGGCCTGTAACGATAAAATTGATACTCACATGTGTGCATCCTTGCCGCTGCAGCTGGTGCAGAGGGCAGTCAGGATAAGTACCAAGGTCGCAGGACGCATGGCTATGGGTCGAGATCACGTTTTCAACGCGGAAAAACTCGTCATCGTGTCGCACTGGGGAACTCGAAGCCGGCCGCACGTTTACCTCGCGGTTGGGAAGCTCTCCTTCCTCGAGACCGGCGAGATGGCCCGATTATTTTTGGTACACGAACAGCGCCGCCTCGGAAACTGACGCGGACGCTCCTCCACCGCTCGCCGGTCCCGTGTATTTATAAAATCCTGGCCCTCGGTATAGGATCGCCGGTGCAATCGCGTTACGAGCTACTTACCGTGACGATGATCCATGCTTTTATGGGCTACCCGCTTCCGTTTCTTTGGAAATCACCGAGGGCCTCGTGATATGGTGCTTCTCCTTTCGATATTTTCACGATTCGCCCTATGGAAATTACAGAAACTGATTAATTATTGTAAATTGAAGTATGGTGTAGTTGAAAGATAAAATGAATCGCTGATGCAAAGAATTTTGGGGGCGAAGTTATGTACATTGTGTTTCAATGTATGTCTAAAAGAATGTGTAATTGATAATACACGTCTAATTAATTGATTCACTTATTTAACATTCATTGTAATGCTGTCGATTGCTTCTCGAATGTAAAATTAATTAATTACTCCGTGCAACAAAGAAGCATCGCTTGTAGTCTATTTTTCAAAGGAATATTAATCGAATAACATGTGTTAACCGCGGTAAATGATAATACGCGTAAACCGCTTACTGCGAGAGACATACGTATATGTAACACGAGCCTGTGTTTCTAAAGAAAACTGAGGAAAAGCTTTAAATCCCAAGTCTCTGGACCTGCGTAATCAATCCCGCTTTTCTTATCCCAAACTTACGGTGAACTTTGATGGGTAATTTCGTTTGCAGTCATTTTTGTATGCCATTCTCCTTATTTTCCAAGTTCCTACGTGACCACACGTTCCAGCTGCATAGAATTTCTGTAACAGTGTCATCATGAGAATACCATGACCAGTGTCAAAGAAGACAGCGAGTATCGTCATCCGATAAGATCGAGAACACGTATAGAGCCACCTTGAGTGTGGGAAAAATGTGGCGGTTTCATTACACAGCCGATCCCATAAGACTCGTTTACCACCGCGACGTTTCTTTCAACAACCTCGTCGACAACAATTTCTATCCACGTTCAACAACGGAAAAATACCAAACCGATAGCGGTTGAGCTAAAAGCGTACAAATATTGACGACTCCTTTAATTAGCGGCGGAAATTAAAAATAAAAAGCCTCTCGATAGACATAATCGCCGACGTTGATTCGTCTGTTTGCAAAAATACACGCCGCAATTCCGCGGGTTTACGATGAAACGTAGTAACCGAGGTTCTCGTGGTCCCGCGGAATTGCGTAACGCCGAAAACATGCACGCGGATGTTCTACGAGCAGCGAGTTCTAGTGCCGCTCTATTAACAAATACTTGAACGGTGTCGGTCCACGTCCGAGTAAACGGAGTACTTAAGACGTAAAGACTCGGCTACGTCATACACTTAAACAGTTTCGAAAAGGCTATATACGAATTTATGAACGTTGAAATTGCCGGCAACTGCAATAGGATACCTTATCATGACCGGCTAATGCAATTTATCACCTCGTTTTACCGTTCTCCACGATAATTGAAGGCCGAACACGTGGTACATCGATACCGTGTTACAGTAGCAGTTGCATCGATGGGTCGATAAGCCGGCATTGTGTTGATTAGAGAAACAACGCACGTTGTACCGCATGTAATGTTTCCTTGTAACTAGCATGAGAGATTGTCCGTAGCTCGGGGATGGCTTCGATACGCGCTCATGAATGGCCTCTGTAATTCTGTTAAAAAAAACACACACACCCAAGGGTGCATTACCTTCGTTCGTTGATTACGTAATATAAGAATATATATAATGATAGCGTATGACATAAAAGTATAACGGCTCGTTTGACAGATTCCTCTAGTATTGTAATATCTAATTGTAATTCAATCGGAACCGATTACCTGTTCGATTATTTAAAACACGATACTATTGCGGTTCGATAAATTGGATTACGAGCGTAGCTTGAAACTTCGCGTGTTAGTTTTGTTGTCGTGTACGGCAGAGAGTTGCGGTATTAAAATATGAGCCGAAGAACACACGGCTCGGCGACGAGTATGTTAAAAAATTAATTGCAGTTTCTTTCGCGGCCCAGAAACGGAGCACCGCTACGTCCATTTCTGAGAAAGGATTCTCGTTTTACGGGGGCTCCGTTTCGAAATCGGCACCACGGCCGATTCTCTTCGAGGAATCCACCGTAACCCTCCTATACATTTTTGTCCATAAATCGCCGAAAAAAACCATATCTGCGACTTGCCAATTATACCTTCCGACCGCGATACCTTCGCCTTCGAAACCCTTTCCTCGGGACTGGAACATTATTCGCGCGTAGCGAAAAGAAAAGAAGAACGTTTAAAGAAAAAAAGAAAACAATGGCCTGATATACATGTTTTCAACGTTGTTTGGCAATGTGTGTCGTCTCGTCACTCGTCAATCATCCGGTTTCTCTTTATCTGTACGTAACCCACGTAATCTTCATAATTCGCTGATTTAACAAACGGATTACGTGAACAATAAAAAGTTACACGTCAAACTCGAGTCCAGCGTGTTACCCAGTAATTACCAGTCAATCAGAGAATGTACATGTTGCCGTCGTGTACAGTTAAGTACGTTCGTAAAATCATCCGTCCAATGAAGTATAGTCTCCTATCGTCCTCTTTTATTAATTGATTTTCACGTAAGGTTTCGCGGTGAAAACGTGTGAATGGGCGGGCACTATGTTACTACTATCCTTACGTAAGACGCAACATTTCAAGGGGATCGCTGAAAGAAGAATGAAAAAGTCTATCGCGTGCGTGTTTAAAGTGCGAATATTAGTGTTTGACGGCATTCGCCTGACAACTTTTCAAGTTCAATTATCGCGTTACATCCTAGCAGAACAGTGTCTCTTTTACTCGATGCCTGTCGGCTAAATCCAGGATGGAAACTGGATTTTTCTCAGTAATTCGCAAACATGTTTAAAATTCACACGACACTCGAAAGTGCTCTACATAAAACCACACGAGTTTAAAAGCAATCGCTAAACAAAAAAAACAATAACGTAATCATTGAATAGTGGACACACAATTAGTGTGCATAATAAAGGCTCTATCTTACTCCGCTATAAACACGGCATTCGACGTAAACGCTCATTCAAACGAGACATCTAACAGAAAGAGGTAACAAATTAGCGTAGCGCTGGCACTTCAGAGAGTACTTCCATGAACGAACACCGAACACGCGTTTAGGTGTAACAGAATTTTACCACGTTGGTTAGGAACCCGTTCGTGGGTAACAGTGCCGTAGACGCCTGGGGGAACAGCTGGAGCATAGGGATTGATATTGATTCGAAGCACGAGGAGCCGGTTGCCGGGCAGTCACGGGCCAGGCGTACATCGAGCAGCAAGGCCGGGACTCAAATGCCGCCCGAGTGCGAGGAACTAGAGGACCGGGGCCTGCCGGAGAAGATATCCTGCATCGACGGCAGGATCAAGGACCCCCTGCGGTTCGCGGCTACCACCACGTTCTGCGGTGCGTTCATCCGTCCGCGCGGAGCTTTCCGTTCAATCCGAACGCGGTTTTTCCCTGACGTACACGTGTCGCTCACGCCACCTTTCGATCCTCCGTTTCCTGGAAGTCAAGGATAACGATTACAAAGAGAGAATTTGTTTGGAATTTGAGACGTCATGATAGGATAATTGCAGTTTGCGTTTCTTTCAGTTGATCGCGCGGTGTTGTGAATGATATTCATTGAGTTTGCCTATTTTGGAAGAAGTGTTGCGTGCGTGCGATATGAATCTGTGCTTGTAGAATCGTGGATGAAGGTAAATATGATTGGGAAAGTCAATATATACGCGGAGAATCGTTGTAATTCGTCGGTTTGTCTATCGAATATGATACTTCCTTCTGAATTTGAACTCTGTTTAAAACCACGTTGGGTATTTTCTATGTATTTTGTCGTGCGCGCAAGTATTTTGCGGTGGCGCATCAGGATCGTGGATCATTTGTGTTATATTAAAGAACGGATCGAGTGTCTCTTTTGCATGGTGAGTCTAATCTCTGAATACCTTCGGATAAAGATCAAGATCATGTTCTTCGCTATTTCTTGCTTCTCATCTCTCTCTCTTACTCTCTCATATCACGACGTTTTACACGAACGACATAAACCTGCGAACATATGCAAAATTATAATCTGCAACACGAATGATTTCATTTTCATTTCACCACCCTTAATTTCAAGACAATTTCAACGTGAAATTTAGTTCGGAAGAGTCTGAATTGCACGTGAATTGCGCTCATGTCCGGCTCTTAAATTCCGCGATAGTTTTACGATATCAAAAGTGCCAGTGAAAAGCATCGGTTAACGTTCCACGATTAAGAACAGTGGTATTGAATTCCGCGAGACGGTTCGTCGGGGACCGAGTCGTTAACCTGGGTGGTCGAAAGCAATCACGCGATCTATTTGAGTACATTGCGGATCGTGTGACACGGGGCTGTTTAACATGGTTGGTCGGCATAAGGGTGGAGGGAGGGCGAGGCATGAATTGAATTGATTCCAGCCATGATACAGGGTTTCGACCAGGGCTCACCAGGACTCTGGTCAGTGACGGGTCAGGCGTGCCATCGTTTAGGCAGGTCGTGTGCTTATCCCTTCGTGGATCATCGAAATCGACGAGTAAATCAATCGCTTCGTTTCCCCCGACGACCAACGTCTAGGAAACACGGATACTTTTGGGAAATCTGTCTACTTGTGGTGTGTGAATTTCATTAATTCGATGGATTTGATCCTCGATTGAATTTTTCTAATGAATTTCCGACTTCGATTGGTAATTTAGAATACGTCGGACACTCTTTCATTTGTTACTTATACGTGAAGTGTTCGAAGATAGATAAGAATGTATTCATAGTGACGCGTTACGATAGTTTACGCTGTCGTTGCGAGTTATTTCACACGAAACGTCATTCTAATCACGTCATGAACGTTAACGATGTGTAAATAACTGATAAATAAACTCGTGCGTATCGCGATAAGTGAGAACTTACATGTTGAAGGTGTAACTCAACGACACTATCATTATCTTCTAATTATTACTATAGACATGCAACTATTGCTCTTTATTTATATCGCGATAACGGTGATTCGCTTCTAAAACGATTCTTTCAATTTCACGAAGTCTGAAATTTCATGAATGAACAGGAAATAGGATAATAGAGCCGGTAAGAGAATTCGCTATAGTCATTCTAAACACGCTGCCGCACAGAGACAGTTCTCTTTTGACGTTTGCCGCAAAACCTTATTTCCTTAGAAAGACGCGCCACGTGGGTGTCGCGAATCACCGTACGATTGGCCTAAATTTCTCGATGTATTATAACAGCCTAGAACATAGAACGTAAATGAAACTACAAATCGAAAAACGGTCTCTTTTGAAATAGCCCCCGTACCTCTAATGATTTTCGAATCTTTTCAGAATTAAAAATTACTCGTTAATATCTAAACGAATTTAACAAACTAAAATAATCTTTTAAATTCACCTGACGAGGTATGCAAATACTAATTTACCTCGCTGTGAATACATTTGTGCCTTTCAGAGTGGCACGATTCGACGAACAAATTGGTTCTCTCGCGAGAAAGGTTCGAGATCGGTGCACCTGCGGTCACGCGACCAAATCGGCGGTAATAGGAGAAGATTGTAATAAATTAACGGGTAATTGGTATCGGCTGATTGACCGCGGAGTCGCGACCTTTACGCACGTCTGCGCGGTGCGTGAGCCTACGGCGCTGCCCGTGCGAACCTCGGCGCCCCGGGCCAACAGGGTTAATTAGTTCAAACTGTCCTCCATCTGCGCCGATGTCCGGAGAACGCGATTAAAGATTTTACACGGCTCCGTCCGTACTCATCGACACTCTGGCCACCTCGTTTCTACGGTCTGATTGAAGGAAACTTTCGAACGCGATAACCAGAGCTCCGTGCTCGTATCCTGAAATAGTCAAGGAAATATAATCGGTGTTTTTACCTTTACCTACAAAAATGTAATCTGAATACGGTTTATCGTGAACAGTGATACGCACGCTAAATTAGATTAACGTTCAAGGTTGTCGCATTGTTAACAAATAAAATGAAGGAAAACTTATTGTTAACTTAGAAATAATTGGAGTGAGAATAATCTGGTAATTACATTTACGTATGGTCTCGAGCGGCTTAACAGAATTTTATGTCACAGAAAATTTATCCTGACAAACGTTTCTATGATATGGTGGGAACGTTTGCTATTTGTGGAACATTTAGGTATGTGATATGTCCGTATGTACGATTTTGCAATTACTATATTTATCTTCGCGAGTTCCGAGTAAGTCCGAGTAGTTCCAAACAGTTTCGTATCTTATCAGGTATTCGATAAACTGCAACGTAAACGGTAAACTCTAATATCTGTACTCGAGGAACACCTGATGTTTTCGGACATGAATCATGCTCGCAATATGTCCAATTTTATTCCTTTTTGTAAGATTCCCACAAACCTCAAGTACTGATGATTGGGTACCTACGAATTGAACATTCCTAATTATAAGAATTCAATTTTATATGTACAACTGTCACCGTTAGCTTGAAAATCCATTGAAAGCGATCGCTAACAGGAGTCCGTGATGCTAGACAAGTGCTATCGGTTTCAAACAAGCGCACCTCTTCGCGCCATTGAGGCACGATCAAACCGTCTCCATTCACGGCGGTTTGATAATCACTGTACAGAGGTTAAGTTACTACCTTTATAACGACGGTATTATATCACTTGTCGGGTTTCTGACAGCGAAAGATGGTGCTATTATCGTATAGGGGTCCGTCTGTTCCAAAACGGCTCGTATTTCTTCTCCTACAATGCATGTCATGTAAGTCATGTAATACACGTCATCGTTTCCCATAAACATTCGTCAATGATCACCTAAATATCCTACAACGCGACAAGTATTCGAATAACAAACAAATGCTACCATAACAAGAAGTTAGTTGCAATTTACCATATAATTCGTTGCTCCACAAAACATTCTCCTGTCATTTAACTGGCACGGTGGTAGAATGTCATCAATTTTGAATTTATTAGATTTCGAAGGCGGGAAAATAACCGGAAATGCATAAGCACGCATGTGCCTGGCCAAGGTATGGCTGGTAAATTCGAATCTCCGGAGATAGGGGAATAATTATTGCTTATTAAAGCATCTACGGTGATTATCTTCTATTACCATTCAGCTGCAAATACTTGCAGCATAATCATCTTCGGGTTATCGTTATCCTTACAGACGTTCCATCCGAGAAAGTTTCCGTGGGTGATGTAATTATACGGCTGATATCTGTTCCGACATATAAAATAAATAAATATTTGGTTTACAGGTCGTCGAGCGATGGTAAATAAACTTTGGTGCCAGGAGGTGATCAGAAAGTGGTTCTACAGGAGGGACGGGCCGCTTCACGCACGGCTCCTCGCCGAACCAAAATGTCAGCAGCACGTAGCCACCTGGTACCTGTTGTACCGTTGGTTAATCTTCGCTGCCTGGGCCTGTATCATCGTCTGTTCCATCTTCGAGTTAGGTAGCTACAATCCGTTGTTCATGTACGACAAATGGCCTATCTACCTGACCAATTGGGACCTCGTACTGGGTATGAGCCAAGCGTTACTCGGCGGTCTTCTCGCATCGAGAAGATGGAAGCTGCAAAAAGTATCTGGCTTTGATCCGTCCACCTTGACAATGGGATCCATGGAGAGAGTTTATTTGTTCCTTTATATCGTGACCACGAACATCGCGCTCGGTGTCACGATCTCCTATTGGGTTAGCGTGTACAATCCGGCGATCCATCATTTAGATCCCCTTAATATCATGCTACACGTATGCAACAGTATTCTGATGATCGTTGACTTTTGTATCACGAGCATTCCGTTTAGGTTAAGAAACTTTTGGTGGTGCCTGACCATAGTGTTTTTTTACATAATATTCTCCGTGATATATTACGCAGCCGGTGGTTTAGACAAGAACGGTCACCATTATATTTATAAGATTCTCGATTGGAAGAAACCGCTGCAAACGACCTTGGTATGCATTGGCGAAGCGATGTTTATTACCATATTACATTCCATAATGTGCCTACTGGAAAGAGTGAAGCATTGTGCGTATGTTAAAGTAAATCAAAAATTAGGAAAAACACTCACGGAGACGGGGAGAACCGTGCCAGAGAAACAGGCAGATATCGTATGAATGTTAACGATACGAGTAGATAATTTTTTTATAGCAACACGCCAATTTGTTAAACGAAGTATTATTTCTACGTCTTATTGCAGTTTGTATTATTCCAAATTGTAGTACAAAGTATTAACGTGTTATTTTCTTAGACAATCTCTTTTTTTTTGTTTCTTTTTTCTTTATCGTTAAGGAAACTTGCATCTCGAAGTTTCGTTAGGGTGTGCATGTAACCTGTGCACACTTATAGGACTCTACCCTGTTCTATGCTCATTAAAGAATTCTTACCGTCGTAGTTATAATAATATTAATAATACGAAATAGGTGCGTAATGAACATTACGATCTGATTGTTGCTCTAATTATTACGGATACGCTTCTTGTCCGCTGGTCGTAAATGCGTATCCTCCTGTCACAGCAAATGGCGCGAAACGTATTAGCGATTGACACTGCGCATGCGTGTCTATACTTTGAATTCGGTCCGTTCAAAATTTGAAATTTGAAGGAAGTGTTTCTCAATTTACAATATGTTCGAAAATATCGTAAGCGAAAATAGTATACTTATTTTACTCGCTGGATAGAGAATTATTAGCAAAATTTCGCATAGTAAATGAGACGTAATGTTAAATGTAATATGTTCTACTTTGAGACAGACTATGGTACGCGACCTACACATTCTTTGCTTCCTGGAAAAAGAAAGATATGATTTGTGAGTATTTCAATCCTGTTAAGATTTTTGAGAAAAATGTATCTAATGGAACGAACAGTTTTTCGTCATTAAACGTTGTGTTCGATATAGGAAAACGCGCTTACGTTGTGGCCGTTAATTATTAAGAGTCGTATTAAATTTAAACTTTAGTGACTGCCGTCAGGATTTGTTGTACGAGCCAATACGCATAGAGATTCCGATACATATACATACGTAAGTGAGAATGCATTTAGTTGTGTGTGATTTCTGGTTGTATTGCCCCTTGTATTTTTTAAATGCCTAAATTCTGAAAGCTCCTCAAATATATACATATACATATTTGCGACAATGTACAACGATCATGTAGGGATTTCTAACACGTCAATTAGGCGAGCGATAGATAAATCTTTTTTCTGGAAAAATAGCAACGATTTATTAATAAAATAACGATTCCAAGCAATTATGGACTGCAGTACAAATGAATGACAGGCTAAAATGAGCCCCTTGATCACAGACCATATTAAAACTTATCCTAAATTTAAAAGTAACAATGATCATTTTTCACCCACATCCAAGTACAGTCAACCATTATTCAAGACCCCGTAAGTTTATAGTACTTTCAGGCGGTACCGAGTCAAGTAACAGTACCTGATATTCTGTCCCTCCTACATCATCCTGATAGTACATAGAAGGCAGTTCCTCTGTGAGGAGTAAACCTTCCTCGAAATCACTAGCACCCAATACAACGTCGGATGTTCCAACAACAGAGTCTAATACAGTAGTGTTCGCTTTTAGCTTCCACACGTCAGAGAATGTCAAATCAGTTCGTGCCGAACCCTGGTCTTTTTTTACATGTTGTTCGGACACTTGTCGATGCGTCACAAAATGTTGAGGAGGTTCCGAAGCCTTAAATAGAGTACTAAGAGGTGGTGGTTCTGGTTCAGGAAGAATTTGATCGGTCCCTGGTGCCGTACTGAGAATGACGGCGTCGCAGGGGGCTACCATGATCATTTGTTCCGAGGGTTCTGACGCTGTTGGAGCAGTATACAAAATGTAGTCCATATTACAAACTGGATTTGCAGGCACCCTTTTAGACTTATCACAATCCTCAACAGGTGTACCATGAACTTTTAGCATGTGTGCCCTTAACGTTGCCTTTGTAGTATAAGAACGTGTACACGTCTCAACGGGACAATGGTACAAAGTTTTAGCCTGATCTTGTTGAGGTATGGTGTTGTCAACTGTAATTTGTTTTTCAGTATCATTCTCCAGATCCGTATCACTAGATTGAGGTTTTTCTATGGTAGGTGGGTTTAAGCTTACTGTATCTACAGTGAGTTCTATTGACTTTCTTTTTGTTTTCACAACCGGATTAACTCTAGAACATTGAGCGTCTTTTGCTTTAGTACGTTTTTGACCATTAGCAACTTCGCGTGGATTTGTTTCCGCTTCTTCCTTGATTTGGTGCTTCTTTATGTGAACGTATAAACTACTTTTCGCGGAAAACTTAGCGTTACATATGTAACATTGAAAGTACCGTCCTTCCTTGTGCGTCAATCTGTGTTCCTTGAGATGCTCGGATCTCATAAATGCTTTTCCACAGGAAGGAACGTCGCAGACAAACTTTCGTTCATTAGTGTGTTTCTTTTGATGCCTTTTTAATTTACTAGAGGAGGAGAAAGCCCACTGGCACCCTTGAAATGTACAAAGGTAGGGTTTGCAGCCAGTGTGAGACCTTATGTGCGCTTTAAGTCTACATGGTTTATCGAATACTTTCCCACAACCAGGCCACGAACATTTTACATCTATTTCTTTATAACTATGGCACCTTTGATGCGACGTTAAGGCATTACTACTGTAATACCGTTTGCCACATCCTTCATGCTTGCAAACATATGGAGCATGGCTTTGATCATGAGATTTCATGTGCGCCTCCAATGCTCTTTTTGTCTGAAATTTTTCTTGGCAGTCTGGTACTTGACATACTATCCTATTTGGGCGACTATGTAGTTTTTCGTGACTCCATAAATTATAAATGGTAGTAAATCTACGATTACAACCCTCCACCTCACAAACGTAGTCCTTACGTTTCAAGTGTGTCTCCTTATGCCTTTTCAGTTTGAATTCAGAATAAAACGCCCAAGCACATCCTTCGAAGTCACACTAAAACAGAAAAATATATCAATGAATAAGTATTACTATCAGTTTTATTAGAAAATTGAAAAGAATTTAATAGATATAGTTAGTGTACCTTAAAGGGTCTAACACCATAATGTGCTAGCAAATGACCTTTTAAAGCATAAAGTTTACTGAATTGTCTGTTACAATCTTCTCTTGGACACAGCCACACTTTACCATGCTCTGTCACTGATACTGGCTGTAAATTATCATCTGTGATACCTAGTTCTTCTAAAGCATTAGATATCACCATTTCATGTTGATTATTAGTACTATTATCAACGCTATACTCTATCATTCCACTCCATGTAGTAGAAGTATCTATTTTTGGTAGTTTTGGAAAATTTCCAGTGGCTTCTATCAGTTCTGAGGTTTTACCTTGATAAATTTGTTCCTCTGTACCAGTATTTATAACAATTTGTGTCATATTGGAGATCTTATCAGTGGAGATTGCAACAACAGCCATTACTCCTTCTTCTGTGTCCACAATGTCTTCTCCGGATAGTCTGATATCACTCTCTGTCTTTTTCTCCCCTGTTACACCTATTTTTTTACGTTTCTTGATAATTCTTGGTTCTAACTTTATTCTTGTTTTTGTTTTTAATTGCTCTAGTATGACATTTTCTGAATTACCTTCCAATTTAACATTTGGCAACTCTTGTACTGCGTTTTCTGGATTAAGATCCTGTATATATAAACTTGTACTATTCTCCGAAGAACTGACATTAGTTTTAGACTCACACTGGGTGTCACTGACTTTGTTTACATTGTCCATATTATGCAAGTCAGTGACAGCAACCTGTGTAGCTTTGTTATGAGCCTCTTCCCCGTCCGCACTGTCTGTATTTCTTACTAAAGTAGCATCTTCAGGTTCTGTACACAAATCACCCACCTCTCCGTTTGGCACGGTCAATGCAGGATGTGCACTTGTTGACGGTAAAATCTCACCGGCAACCATCATGTCATCCGGAGATAACGCAAGTGGATCCAAGTGATCCAGCTGAAACTCTGGCAGTATAAAGCCATCCTTCTCGCATGCCTCCAAAAGTTTCTCATTCTGAAGTTCTTGGAGTATAGGATCATAACCTAAGTTAAGTTTCTTGTCGGACAGATCGATATCGATCGACAGCCCGTCAGGGTCCTTTTCCAGGAAAGCGTGCTGAAGTTCTTCTCCCAGGTATCGGTCGACACCCTCCTCGACCCCTGACTTGATCGCGTCGAGGTCCATGCTCGACACGGACTCCGTCCGCGTCTTCAACCATTTCTCAATGTCGGCTACCGTCTCGACGTCCGTGCATTTCGCGGCGACGGTCTGTCCGTCATTTTCAACACTATTTGCGACAACAACACCGTTACCTGTAGTCTCGTTGTCACTCCAGCTCCTGTCGTTGTACTCTACCGACCCGTCGTCGTGACTTCTTGCGTTCTGTTTTCTTTCTTTTTTACTCGCTTCCTCTCTTTTGTCCTCGTCCGGCGTAGCGGATAGCAGTGTCCCGTGCGTGTACGTCGTCGATCCGCGATCCACCAGGACACCGACGTCGACGCCGTGCGTCCACTCGCGTACCGAGCACAGACCCCGACGGCTGCGAAATATTCGCGGGATTTGTTTTGACTTGCAAGCGGAGGGAGCTCCTTTACGAGACATTTGACTGCCCCGTAGCCAGCTCTATAGGGGTCCACACAGAGCAACAACGCCGCCATCGAAGGAAACCTTTTCTAGAGCGCGGACGACCCATGGAATTGCTAATCGAGTGAACTTCAGCCTGGGACGGGTGCGCTACTTGTTCGATACGAATCGGACGCGCCATTTTCAAATTTAATCGTAAAACATGCCGACTCTTCTGATCGAATATAAAATGTAATATAAAGTATGCAATCTGCGTAGCATTTATTTACAATTAATGAGAACAATTATTTCGCCTGTATACACAAAAATATTAGAAAGATACAAAAATTTCGATTAAAAAATTGTTACCTTATCCTCGCTACTTGCACTTTTTAATTATAATTTATATATAAATACGTCATGGCAAAACGTTCTGAAATCCTTTTACCTAAATTAATGATACTGTCTGACGTTTAAGACGATCGAATAGTACACTTAGACGCATTTTTTTCTCTGCACGAGCATTTTAAGTTGTTCTATTCTCGAACGCTTTGGGATTGTCTGTTTGCAGTCCTTTTCCTCAGATTTCACAATATCACCTACTTTCTTTTCATCTTGATGCGAATCAGATTTCGCGTTCGAATCTTTCAACGATTCGGATCTCTCGACGCTGCAGGCACTTTTACCGGACGGTTTGCTAACATCTTCTGGTCGGACGCCTTCGCGATAGTTGAAAATCTTTCTCCTCTTCTCCGGCGGTCTCATTTCATCGAACGGAATTCTCGGTGGTTTCGTCGCGACATAATCTTCCTTGCAATTGTCGTCAGATTGCAAGCCAGCGGCCGCGCAATTCGCCGGAATCTGTTCGAAACAAACACTTCAATATTTCCCCTGTCTCATTTTAAACATTTCAAAACCGATATTATCTGATTCTCCAAACTTTCCCCGATGTACAGCTACCTTTTTCGACGCCTCCACCAGCAACCTGCACAACACCGCCTTGGGCATTTTGTAAGGTGGTGGTGGTTTCGGATGTGGTTCCATGCAAGATCGTCCGCAGCTCTTCAGCGTTTCCGTGTAAATTAACACGTCACCACCGGTGGCTGTGTACCGTGAATCGCGAAGTCGCGGATCTTCCACTTGACATTTTTTTCGTTTCTGATAAGCCAATCGACAGGTGCAAGGATCCGGCCAGGACCTTCTGGGGTCCGGTCCAAAGATCTGTTCCCATAAGGTCAGTTTCACTTTCGGTACTTCGACCACCTCGCAATTACTAGGTTTCTGTTTGACGATTATCGGCTCTTTTCGCCGAAAAATCAGGAATCTCCGCTTAGGTTTCTTTATGGGTTCACCGTAGCCCTTTTCGAGACACTTCGAGGGACAACCCTTGCAGAGTTCTATACGTTTTGGCAATGGTTTCCCGCAGTTCCCCGAACCGTATTCGACCTGTTTCTGCGTTCTCCATCGTCGGAACCAGGAGAATGATCTTATGTCCTGGTTTATACCGTATTCTAGCAGCAACGGGTTACTGAGAAGTAAGCGATACTTGTTTTCCTGAAGCGAGAACGTACGGATTGATACTGTACTACTTTTATTGCAAGAAAATGTCAATTGACTAGGTAACCTACGGTGATTGACTCACTCTACTTATAACAGTGATTTATTATAATCACAGTGTCTTTATTACATATTCAAGAGAGATACCTTCGTTGGAATTAAACCTGCAATTTGGAATTTGGATCGGAATGTTGCCATGACGTTTTTGCGGACGAAAATCGTCCGCCGATTTATAGAATGTGTTACATGAGCGATGTTTCCTATGAACGTGATAAATAAAACAAAGAAATATCATTCCGTATCCTGTGATTCGATGCGAACCTCGTATTTAATATACATCTCTACAATCTGATTATCATTCAGCGTAATCTCGTGGATTTCAGGTGTTCCGTAATTTCTTTCGGTGAAAGAACGCCGGGAAGAACATCACGCTAAAAGGAAATTTCGCAGCAGGCCCATAAAGGGGAAATTTAAAATTCCAATTGCACCAGCTTTAATGCGACTGTTACTCTTAATCAGCGACCCATCTACATGCAAAAGACACTTGAATACAACGCGATTAAAAGAAAAAAATCACAGAATAATTCCGTCGAAACGTTCCGTTTCACCACCGGAAATTACATCATCCAGAGATCCGTCGGAATGTGAGATTTACTCGAGTCGCCACTAATGCCGATTCGGCTCCTTTGATCGTCGACCGTTTCCGGTACCTGTGCAAACCCAGAAGTAACCCTACCGAACCGCCCCTGTTAATTCCGAGAGAACACCGGAATTACTGATACTGCCTCGCCAAACGAGATCAGAGGAAGCTGGAAACGACGGTGTAGTCAATATGCACACATCCGCGCAAATGCACGCCTACAACACCCAGGAAAATCGGGGGTAGGATACAGAGAGAGAAACAGAGAGATAGAGAGAGAAAAAGAGAGAGAGAGGAAGAGAGAATGAGCGGGAGAGAGAAAGACCGGAAGGATGAAGGAGACGCAATGAGAGATTTCGAAGCGTTTGCGAGCCGGTGTAGATTGATTCGGCTCACCTAAACCGCCATCCCTATTTCCCGTATAGTACCATTCATACGCGGGGAACATCTGTGTAATTCCACAGACGAACACACATACATGATTCGTTGATCCACCAGGTATATTAGTTACCCGCGCATCTAATTGAAGAACATTGACAAATACCTGTGCAACACTGTGTTGTCCTCGGTTTACCGTAAACAGAAAAACAATCAGTTTACGTTAAAACGAACCCCGTCGACGTTGAAATAAAAACCAATCTGCGAGCTGAACATAATCTGAACTATCTCCCACCGTTTAAATATCTTGGAAATAGTTTTCCATGGACGCGTCTCATCCGTGAACGACGCTGTACAGCATCCGACGCATCAAGAGCGTCCCCCTACCCGTTAGGTGTATCCCACCCCAGATTTTCCGGCGGCGAGTCGCGGTGAGGAAGGGTGTTTACTCAAGACACGACAATTCATTACGTAATTGAATTGAATGAGGCCTCTCCTCCGACCGTTCCCCACCGGGTGGGTGTACCTCTCTCTCTCTCTCTCTCTCTCTCTCTCTCTCTCTCTCTCTCTCTCTCTCTCTCTCTCTCTCTCTCTCTCTCTCTCTTCGTTCCTCTCCTCCATCCGTAGAGAAGCGAGGTCCTCTCACCCCCGTAAACGTGTAAGGGTAGCAGGATAGTTGCGCGTGTGCGCGTATCCCGGCGAAGGGTGGATGGAAACCCATGGCCACCACACCCAGCGACCACCCAGACTCTCCACTGTGTCTGCCCTGGAACGCGGAGGGGTACGACCGAATTAAACGATTAGTTAAACTGATTTCGAGTTAGGCGAATGAATAAGTAATCGGATTTCTCGTTAACGTAATCGCATTGCGCCCTGATTGGCTCCGTCTGCCTGCGTTATAGACCGTACCAACCCCTCCGTACCGTTTTCGATGCTCGATGTGGGTTCCCTCCGTTTTCTATTTCTCTCTATCACACTGATTGTTTATCTTTCTCTCTCTATTTGTATCTACCTTTCTACCTCTTTCTCTCGTTGGTTGGTTATCTCTTTTGTTCTTTATCACCCTCTCTCTTGTTCGTTGTTCTCGTTTTATCACGTACGCACGCGTCATTTATCCTTTTTCACGCTGTTTCCTCTATGCCGGATATTCTTCTATTTCCCTGTCGGTTTTCATATTGTCTATTCTCTCCCTTTCTCGTTTCGATGTCCGTGTTTCCTCTTCGCTATCCGAACGTTCTACGATTTCCTCTTCCCGTTTGTTTCCCATTTTCTGTTGTTATTTTCCCTTCTTTCTCGCTGTACTACGTTCTCCAACAGCGTTTACTACTTGGTTGTCCCTGTTCGTCTTATTCTTATCCGTCCGTTTTCCCTTCGTTCTTCGGATCCGTCCCTCGTTCTCCCGGTGTCCGTTGCAACGTCGTGCGGGCCGACGACGCGGAGCGTGTTTGCCCGTGCAATTACATTCTCGAACGCAATCCCATTTAAATATTGCCGAGTTGGGTACCGGCAAACACGGGACAGGGTCGCAATCGACTCGATACGAGAACGCGAGCGACATGGCAAAAGGAGATCGCGAAATATCGCCGCTGTTTTGATCCGTCGATCGCTGTGTCAAATTCTCAACAAATATCCTCGATGATCGACAGAAATCTACTTGTAAACCTTCCTTTGTTCAACCCCGAAAAATCATGATACGTTTTACTATTACAACACCGTGAATATGTAAGTAATTCAATCGATCTACCATCCTCCTTCATTCCCATTATCCATTCATATTCATCTAATATGTTTAAATACTTCAAAGTAATCCTCAGAAATTCTAATATCAATTTCCCCACCGATGATAAATATCAAAGAAAACCCCGAAGTGATTCCCATATCCTACGCTCCTCCCCCACCCCACCCACGATCTCATCGCGCACGTTTAACAAGGCAATCATTTTAAATCGATTATCATTCCCGTGCGATAAGTATTCGCGGTGTAAACATCGACGACAGCGGCCCTGAACGCGTTCCTGTTCGCACCTACTCGTCGACAACGACGGAGAAAGACCACCGCGCGAACTCCGCGGAGTTTAGACAGGGATAGGTGAACTCGCGGGGTGGTAGAGGGGTAACACAGGGTGTAGGGGCTGGTTTCGCCGGGTGTGCAGCGGTGGTGGTGGGTCGTAAACGTGGGTGGCAAGTTTCGCCGGTGGCAGGCAAGCAACGTTCGTCGGTGTAGGCTGGTTGCCTATCGGTAGGTGGTAGTTTGCGCTTCGCGGGTGGAAAAGCGGGCGCAAATGCTAATGAGCCTCGGTTTAGGGGGTGGAGTGAACACTGTCGAAGAGAGAGAGAGAGAAGGAGAGGGAGAGAGAAGATAATAGAGAAAGAGAGAGAGAGATATATATCCCATTTTTGGAACTGTGAATCAAAGTGAGAGAGAGAGAGAAAGAGAGAGTGAGAGACCTAGGGGAGAATGAAAAAGGGAAACGTGAATTTGGGGCGTATCCTGGAACGCCTACAAACCACTGGATTGGCCGGCGTCCGAATGGCGTCCTGGGGGACGCGTGGCGTCGCGACGCCGATGCTCCACGAGATCTCCGTGGGTGAGTCGAGCCACCTCCGTGCACTGCGAACCCCCTTCGGTGCTCTCGGCCTCGAACGACGAGGTCGAACGCGAGTGTGTTTTCCCCGAGGATGGAGCAGCTCACCCAGTTCGTTTCTAAGAGCTTCGACAACGCGGGCGCGGGCGTCGAGCACGGCTGCAGGACAGAACGAGCACCATCCACGAGGATCACCCTCAGTGTCGCGCACCTGCTCGGCGACCCGCCGGAAAATGATTGCCGTACGTTTTGTTTCCCCTCCTTATTTCATGCGGAGATTCACCCTTGCTAACGGAGTGCTGCACGTGGTCTGTATGTGTGTTCTGGGTGATCTGGAAGAGTCAGTGGTTCGGACGATGATCCGATGATCGTCTTGTTGTGGTCTCGTTGATTGGTTCCAACAGTCGCGAAACGATTAGACGAGTTAGTCTTAGGATTACGATTTAAGTGACCATTCGGTTTTGATTACCTGTGATTCGTTCGTACGAGACTGTTGTATTTTTGTATTCTTCACTGTGTGCGTGAACACACTTTGTAACGGGGTGCACGTGGTCGGTGATTAATAATCATTGTCTTATCTTTTGATTAGATGGTTTCCTAATAGGTGAAAGCGGCTAGATTTTTCAATTTATAATGAAAATATGGTGTACAGTATTGCCTTCTATGTATTTAAATGTTTATAAATATAATTCTCATGTGGAAATTGCTCTAGTAAATTCACATAAAGCGTGCCACGCGAAGATGTTTTTAAATCAAGTTTAATTAGTTGAATAGAATCAAAGATTCCTCGTTTGATTTGTCACTACCGTTGACGTAGTTTTATCCGACGGACGGGATGCGTTGAAATTCAGGAGAATCTCCCACGTTCCTCAATTGACTTTCAAACTTAGTCTAACAGATTTTTCGAGGATTTCACTGGAAACTGACTCACGCACGAATAGCTTCCTCTTGTTTGTCTTCAAGAATTCTCCACCGAGTCAAACTTCTTTCCCATTCGATAGAGTAGTTTCCCTGTTTCATTCCCAGTCAGAAAACAATGTCAGATTTAAATCCTATCTTCCCATGTTAATTCCAAATTACCTGGATTTCTTCCAAGTACATTTTTATCTCAGTTACAGAAAGTTAACACTTTATAGGCCCAGTAACTCGTGTTTCCACGCTAAAACTTTGTCAACCACTCACGAATTAACTCGTCTTCTCATTTCTCATCATCAACTTCAATTTATAAAACCCAGGGCAGTATAGAACTTTCCAAAAACTCGTTTGTATCGTTTCACTTACGAAATAATAGCCGGTGACCCTAGATAACTTCGCGTTCAGAGTTTTCCATTGCAAAAACCGTTAGCTGGACGTTGGTTAAAACTGTTCTCCAGATGTCCCGAGCCGTGAATGCGTTCAGGAGGTGTCGAGCGTCGAGGCGAGCAGCGTCGACGAGCCGCCGTCGCCGGAGGGTCGTCTCCAACCGGAGGATCTGTCCGTCACGACAAAGTCCAAGGACGTCAAGGACACCGTTGAGAACCTCCCACCCCTCAAGACACCCGAGCTGAAATTGTCCGTCAGAAAATTACTCGGTTGCAGTCCGTCACCGCCGCCGATATCCAGGGATCGTTCCCCGAGTCCTGAAAACTGCATCGAGCTGAAGAGCCGGACGCCGAGCGACGCCAAAACGACGCCCGGCGATCTGAAACTGCCGTCGCAGGTCTCGAGGTCGATGATACAGGGCCAGGAAGACGCTGGGAAAGGTGAGAGAACCACCTAGAGAAATCTTCGTCCCGGTTCTGTAGAATTTCTTTTCTGTATGCATGACAATAAAGTATATTTTGTTGCTATCGTTGGTTTCTTTACTATCCGATAACGTTTTCGATATTCGCGTGAGGGTTGAAAACTTCTACGGTTAACCCATCGAGAGTCAAAGAACGCAAATTTGTTATCTAATGGGTGATAATTGAAGAAATTCGTATTAAGGGCCGGTCGATTAAATTCTATCTAATTTATAGAGAACCCCAGAATTTCGTTAGAATCTGAATGACACTCAAAGAATCATTTCTTCGTGGATATTGGCAAATGCTATTTAACGTGCAATAATGTTCGTATTGTCGTTCGACGGCAGCTCGTTTTCTACCATCGTGTGAACGAGTGTAAGAAGGTCAGGAACCTCCGACGAATTTCCAGACCGACACGTAACGTCGGAGGGTTCGATCTTCGTTTATAATTCAGGTCGTCGTCCAATAAAGCTCAGAAGTGATTGGGAATAGCTGACCGTTCACAACGTAACGATCACCGACCTCCGGTTTTACCCACATGCCAAGTCGTCTTCAATAAACACACATCGAGCTTTTGCCACTTTTACTTTTTATTTTCCGTCGTGGCCCCCTCCCCCTCCCCCTCGTCATTTTTCGAAATCAATTCAAGTTACGCGGTGTCCCTTTCGTGTTTGACACACTCGACAAACACCGCAAAATAACGATCAACCGTTTCTATTTCGATATAAATCCAACGCGATATATTGAACTAAAATTAAACCGATCTACGCACACAGAAAAAGACACACCGTTCATAATTCTACCGTGAAAAATCATTCGCAGTACAAACACACAAAACGAACGTACACCGCTGTTAAAAAACCTGAACGGTAGCATTACATCGGAGCGTTTTGTAAAACAGAGAAATCGTCGTAAATTCGATGAAACGTAAAACATGTGGACTCGAAACGGCCGCATTGAAAACGAGATACGCTCGCGTTCGATTCGAAGCGGCGCGGTTGTAAAAAAAAAGAAAGAGAGAAAAAAAGAAGAAAAAAGACAGAGAGAGAATGAGAGAAACGTGGAAGCAACAAAATAACAGGAGGAAAAAGCACAATCGACAAACGGGAGTGTTACATACGCGCCCGGAAATTGAATTCAAAGCGTACGGTCGAGCTGGCAAATGAAAATCCCGTTAAAAAACTGACGCATTAAAGTTACGCCACGCACGGTCCTCGACGCGATAACTCGGCGTCTATTGCGGGTAGAGTTCGCATGAATTTATGGTTTAATATGCGGCCCGCCGCGTTAGTTGTGTACGCCCCCTAACCGGGGGGTGGGACGGAGGGTGGACGTACAGGCTCCTCTCGTATCTCTCGGGGGCCCATAACTTTTCCCGATTAAGCGCAAATCAAAAAGCAATCTGCCGGCCCCGGCAGCCATCGGAGGCGCGAAAGTAAAATCATAAATATTCGCGGGTTGAAGAAGCGGCGAGGATCGCGGCTTTTAGCCTAGATCGTTCCTATGAATTCGATCGAACGGTGAACAGAAGATGACAATAAAAAAAAACATTTGATTGATTTTAGGGCGAGACGTATTTATATTTTAGCCTAGTATCGTGATTCGAATTCAACGTAGATAGAAATGTCTATGGTAACTGGTAAATTATGACCGTAGGTTGAATATTTGATTGAAATGGATTTACTATCGTACGGTGAGAAGTGATGAGAATTATTGGAAAAGATAAATTCCGGTAGCGTAAAAAGATCAGATTTGAGAGATACAGAAACGATCGCTTATTATTCGCTTTCTCCGCGATAAATGATTACCAGTCTCTGTGTAAATCCGAGAACGAAGTTTAATCCGGAAGAAATCCAGGGCGAATAATTCACCGACTAATATCGGGGCGTGAACTTTATTGTCAGACCGTGCAACGGGGATATTTCTTGGAGACCGACGAGGCAAAGTTTTTAAATCTTGAGGAATTCGTGGATAGAAACTCGCAGTGGAGTCGGTGAATTGAAGAAGTCGCTGTGACTGAGATCGAGTGCCCCGGTAAATCGGAGATTGGAAGAACGGCAATGTGTGCCCTTTGAAAAAGCGCTCAGCTTGAATTTTAACCGGGAAAAAAGTACATCTTAGGGATCGATGTATCAAAATTTTAATCTTTCAGAGGCAGGAACGTGTGTCGGGAACGCTTGTGTTTACCAGGAATGCCGTGAACCAAGAAACGCCTTCTGACCTGAATAAAAGAAATTTATTAGAAAAACTGTTCACTTATCGTTTAGAATTTTCTGGTCGTAGTCTCCCGAGGGAAAGAAAAGGGGAAACACGGTCAACACTGTGACACGAGTAATTTCGTGGTGGTTTAAACAAATTTGCTTCGCGAAACAGCGTGGACTTGCCTTAGAAGCAATTTCCTGCAGTTATAAACATTTACATAGCGAGCTAGCAAGATAATTAAGTTAATTAACAAGCGTTTAGTATCTTTTCCCTTGTATTTGTATCCCATCGTCAAATTCTATTGTAAATCATTTTAAATTCCGCCGAATATCACATTCTTTAAACAGCTAATCAATTTGATTTAGTTTTAAAGTTACCTTTTCGATTTTGCGATACGATCCAGAAAAATTCCAAGAGTGTTTCACGCTCCGGGCAAAGAATGATGGTTCCCGGTCGGGGATAACAAATATCACCGTGAAGAAGGCCCGAATCTGTCGCAGTAGATCACCTCGCCTCCCGGAGCAGGCACTTTGCCTGACTCGGCGTCGATCTCACTCACTGCACTTACGTCGATCTATTCCCGCGCAAGCGTTCCCGTCCGCGTCGCGACGTCTCGCGTCCCTTGGAGTGTGTGGGTGCTTGACCCTCGGTCAAAAGTCATGCCACCGATGTTTATGGTTCTATGGGGCGCAAGTTTTTGAAGTACGACGATGGCCTCCGGCAAATAGCGGCATTAGGAAAATACCCGACGGATTCTTACCCCTGTGATATATTTATTATCTCACCGTACTTCCCTGGATGATACATTAAAAAACGTCTGTCTCTATCGCAACCTTTCGCGAGATGTTCGATCAATTACCTTATCAATAAAGTCAATCTACTTTATCGCAAAGTCACTTTAAAGTCACTCTAACAACCTACGCAAACTACAAGTTGATTTCGTTACACACCGTTCAACGATCGTAAAACGTACGATGGGTAATTGAATTATCTCGCTTCGATAATTCAATGGTAATTAAAGGAACGATTTAAAAACAGTGTCCTATGAAATAGGGGGGAAAAATACTGAACGAAAATCACAGTCCCGTGTACATGAATTTTCTATCCATTTCTAATCGGAACAGACGTAATAGACCTCTATCAAAAGTCATTCGAGCAATCACGCTGTCGATTACTCTTCGTTAATCAATCACCGGCTTCTTAATCCTTCCCACCTTCATCGAGTCACCTAATTTATTCATGAATCTACCAGCGACACACTGCCGCGTGCCATATGCAGTTACACCGTACGCGACAAACTACCACGGGACAAACAGTAGCTTTTATACGCCTAATGGCTGTGATATCTCGGCTCGTTCCGCAGGGAGAAAAAAAATATATACAGGGACCAGGAGGGGTGCCAGGGGGGTGTGACGGGGGTATCCGAGGGTGGTTTGACTGGATCAGGCCAAGAGGGCAGCGCTCTTAGTAATCGAATTAGCGACCCCTCGTGTCCGAGTGTGATTGCTCCGGGTCTTCCAACGAGGGTTCGGCTACACTTTCGCTCTCTTTATCTTTCCCCGCGTTGTCTTCGTCTGTGAACGAGATACGATACTGTTAACATTGTTGGTGGTATTTCGCACCTACGAATTCGTCGGCAGGGAAATCTCCATCTCCATAGCGACGTATGTATGTATATGTATACGCTACTGGAAGCATGAATTTCCCTGCAACCGTTGTCCGACGTGCCGTCGACGTCGGTGTTTAAAAATACCGTCAATTACGGTGCGAAATTCCGGACGGTTTCCGATGACGGACGGTCGCCTGGTAGCCGGGAAATTGAACTACGGGAAATTGACCAATGAAATCTAAAACGTCGCCACTTACACACACGCAGATACGTGCCGGGCCCCCGAATTACCGACGATAAAACGGTCAACGATCAAAATAGAGAGGGAAAGAGAACACGAGAGGCAAGTTTTGATGATAGAGGGGTGGAACGAGAATGGGTCTGGAAAACCGCGGCGAGTTATTTTGCCGGGAGGGGTTTTAAACCGCTGTACATATGGATGCGGGCTTCGCTCTGCCAGGGCTCCGATTGGATTACGTAGGTATGCGCTAATTGATTAAAGCGCAATACTGCGCCATCCGGCGTTGCGGCGCATGTCCTTGTAATTTCTCATCGTTCGAATCGGGACCGTCCCACTTTTATTCTTTTTTTTTTATCACCGTTATGATTTTTCCGATCTATCCGCGGCGTATCTGGTTTCTCTGTCACACCTGTGCGCACACACGTACATATACAGATAACACACGTACTCTTCTGTTCCGATTTTTTTGTCCACTTGCAAATTAGACCGGTAGCCGGCGTGAAATTCGAACGCAAAATACGCGGCAAATGGAACTGCGAATTTGTAAATATTAACTTTTTTTATTTAATTATCCGCGCGTAACAAGGATGGCGCGGGTGGTGGGAAATAGCGACGTAGTTTCGGTCGAAATTGTACCGGTTAAGGTAATTTTATCGTTGCGCCCGGGGATTTAAAATTCTACCAAAAGACGCGTTAATGAGTTTGACAAAAGAATTACCGACGCGCGTTAACGCAACGAAATCAGTCGGGGAAATCGAATTATGCAAATAAAACGCGATCGTAAATATAGAATCGCACACGATACAGATTTTTCCCTAAATCAAAACCTGCATTAACAATTTCAACGAAACCCCAGAATTAATAGAATCTATATACACACAGTGTACATTTACGGTGGGGGGGAAAATACCGTCGGACAGATGCAGAAAGCCATGGCGGGTGATTAAGGTGGAGGAAACGGTAAGAGATAGAAAACGATGTTGAGTGAGAAAGAGAAAGAGAGAAAGAGAGAGAGAGCAAGGGGATCTAGCAAGGCGGTGTAACTAACGACCCTGTATAAGACTGCGTAGCTCACCACTTTGCTAAATTATATAAATCACATCCCCTTCGTCAAGGGCTCTTACGCGAGCCGCTTAATCCACCCCCCTCCTCCCTCTCAGCCGTTGGGAAGCAACGTCCCGGATCTCCTCGAGTTCCCATCGGCAACACCTCCGAGAGTTGTTCCGTAGTTACTTTGCATTAAGCACCCATTAATTAAATCGTATACCCGTTAATTATTCGGGTGTCTCTTTTACTCGTGGCGATGCTTGCGGCCCGTTTGTATTGGCTGACAGATTTTCAGTGTTTTTTTCTTGTCTTTTTCTTTGTTTAAAGATCGAACCAAGTCCTTGGGAATTACTTGATTACTGACGATGGTAATTAACACACTTCCCAGGCGGTTTTGATAATTCCTGAAGCAATGATACTTTCGTTTCTTTCCAGTGCTATCTATTTGATCACGTTAACCTCGTGTTCTCGTATGAAGTTTACAGATACATACGCTGGTAAAAGAGCGTGAAATATTGATGCTGTAGGTTGAATCAGATAGCGTATGTAGCTGGGAAAAACGATCTCGCTAATGTCGACTAATTAGAAGTTCTTCGTGGTGTGCGATTTGAATAAGAATCTCGTAAAACGGACGGGATTTATGTTGATGGCGGGTAGACTGGAAGAAATGACCTGTGAACGAATCGAAAAGATTCATTCGAAGCTACCTCACGGTCCCGTTCGCCCGGGATGTATTTGTCTGAATTAATCATCACCGTTCAGGGAATTCAGACACTTCCATTGTTTTTCCTACCTTGAACATCGGTTCGCGGTTCCCTGGGAAACGATGGAAATTCGGTTAGGGAATGAGAATCGCAGGACATTTGTTACACCAATTTCATGCTCACCAGATTCTTTCTCGAACGCGAATTGCAAATTTTACAGGATCCAGTTGTCGTAGCGGTGGAAATGGGAACGGCAAGCAGAGACGATCTCGAACGAACTTCACGTTGGAACAACTGGCCGAGCTGGAGAGGTTGTTCGACGAGACGCACTATCCGGACGCCTTCATGAGAGAAGAACTGAGCCAACGTCTCGGACTCAGCGAAGCAAGGGTCCAAGTTTGGTTCCAAAATCGACGGGCAAAGTGTCGCAAGCACGAGAGTCAATTGCACAAAGGTGAGTTCGAACAGAGCCTCGCACAAACAGTCTTAACACGTTGAATGCCACTTGTCAATCTCTTAAAGTGTTTTCACACGCTTCGCGGACTTTCCTCATTAAGAAAATGTAAACCTGTATAAAAAAAGAAAAAGTAATTAATGAATTCATCCCAGGTGTAGCAGGTGGAATGGTTCTAGCACCCCGTAGCCCACCCACAACCCTGGAACCTTGCCGGGTGGCGCCGTATCTTCCAGCTCTTCGGTTGCATCCCATGCAGGGGGCGGGCGGCAGTTCGGGCCCGTCGGCCTTTGACCCCGCGGTGTTGCACTACGCGGCAGGTGGTCTGTTTTGCCTGCCACCGCCGGCCAGTCACCCGCACCATCTGAATCTTGCGGCATCCTTGGCCGCTGCCGCTGCGAGATCAAAAAACAGCAGCATCGCGGACCTGAGGCTGAAGGCCAGACGGCACCAGGAGGCCCTAGGACTTGATAGGCCCGCGTAAGAGGGACGGGGTGAGAGGGGGAGAGGAGACGAGAGGGACGAAATGGGGACACGGGCACGGTGGTGAGTACGAGAGGATTTTTCATGCTGGACGTGAGTCAGGAATATTTTGATAGCGTCTCCACATTCTTATCTGGATGATACGTTCCGTTGAAGTTTCATTGTTTCGTTCTCTGGCTGATAAACGAATCCCATGGGACGTCTAGTGACCTGGAAGATATTATAGGGCAATTATAATATTCATTGTTTGGTAAAAAGTGAAGTTTAGAAGACTTTTATGTCGAGAGGATGAAAATGTATTAGAAGAAAGCAATTGAGGAGAAAGATACTTGGTGTATATAGAATTTATCGTTGTCCCCCTATGGGAAATCTATTTGCATAAAATCCGCAGTCCAATTAATGAACAAGTTACTCACCACCGTTACTGAATAGTAGTATCTACCGTGCGTCACCTGTCAGAACGACTACGCGGTTTGGCGTTCGGTTGACGAGTGTTGGACAACAAACAATTAGAATAGCATTCCAGTATCGTTTCCTAAACGTTCTACGAAGTTTCTTAAAAGCTACGACGTGGAATCTGATAATATTGACGACACCCGTAAACCGGAAGCCATTGTCAGCGTGTCGGGCGTTCGTCTCCAAGAAGTACAAACGGAGATTCAGTGTGTATAAAGTTAAAAATGTCGGAGGACGTGTATTATACATAATATATATATATATATATAGGTAATCGAGAGTAGTAGTTGGGCTTGAAAAATAACGACGACGATTTCACGTGATACTTTTGCGGTTTGTTCAACGAAAAGCAATTCGAAATCTCTGATAAAAACACGCAGGAAGAATCAATCCGCGGGGCACTATGCATTTTCATATTTTTCAATTCCGAAACGTTACAGCGTGAAACCGATTTCCCCGGGGAATTAGCAGAAAAAGAAAGATCAGCGGGCAGTTATTCGGGGTCCACGCGAGTATGATGTTCAAGCGGAGAAACGTGTTCCTTCCGGATAATTTTCAATGGTGATTATGATTAATCAGAAGCAGTGTTCAATGTCTATCTCCATGATATCTCAATAGATTTAGTAATAACAATATGGGACTGTTACTTGGACACATGATTCACATCCTGTATACTATAGCTTTAAAATATATAAACGTAAGCAAACCAGTGTCGGTCTCTATTCATTACATACACGTTTGACCGTGTGTGTTCTTCTTAGCACCAGCATTATCGACTAGTTTTTCCAAGTAAATCACGCAATTAAATCATTCTTCTAAAGTATCCAGAAGAAAATCACTGTATTAAACCGCCTGATACGCGGGAATGGGAGACGCGGTTCCTGGGAGAACAAATCGGGCGTCCTGGCAAGACCATCCAAGACATAATTCTTGGGGATGATTCACGGGTGGGTGGACCTCCGGTCCTCGGCGGCCCGACGATGGCGATACCGAAGCGCCCCCGGGACGCTGGCCAGCGGCGTCGTTGTCGGGGCGCTAATGCAATAACGCGTCGGTACGCGGATAAATCAAGCCGGCCGAATCGCCCCGGCAGTGCTGTGCTCCGTAATCGCGTTACCCCCGCGCGTCCCCCGGGCACCGTTATCATTTTCGCTGGTGTGCGTGAAAAGGCCTCGTTTCTTGCCCTTGAAACGCCGGTGATATGATATTCACACGTAAAACGGACCTCCGATAAAAGACTTTGATTGTCGACACTGTAATACTGCATTCTAATTTCTCCAAATTCGTCTCATAGTTTTTCGAATCCTGAAATGAATGAAGAATGTTTATAATCTATTCTGAATTGCAATAGTTCGGGCTAAAGGGGCAGTTATAGATCGATTATAATAAATCTCACAGGTGGATCAGTTTTGATCGATGAATTTAAACTATCGATTTAAACACCCCTCCCCCCTCGCTCTCGTTTCTTTTCTCCGCAATCAATTTAACAATTCCCGGCAAATTGTCACCCACTGTCAAGTCCCGCGAGAGTAACGGAGACGAAGTAACCCCTCCCACCCACCTTCCTGTTCGGCAACCCTCTTTTCTCTTACCGCGAATAAAATAAAGCCCGCCCTCGAAACCCGAGATAATTTCGAGGGTGTGAAAAGAAAACGCGCGAGGGTAGAAGTCTGGTCTGAGTGGTCCGTCGCTTATTTTAATCCGAGTTTTAAGAAGTTTCTTTTTCCTATTGCTCGTAAATTGGCCGTCGTTTGTCTGCTGCCGCGAGGGGTTGAAATTTTCCACCCCCGCGAAAGGACCGCTATATACATACTTGTTATAGTTACACCGTTATGCGGAAACCCGGAAATCCGTGTGTGTGTGTTTGTGAGAATGATCCTTCGGCGTTGCGATGGTCCGACATAATCTGTCTCGTCGGCGGTTAATTTCGATGTTCAAACATCGGGGCTGTAAATTGCTTTACAATTCTATCACGAATGTAATAATATTGTAATACGATGGAAATTCCGCGGAATTGGTGGCTCTTATAAATTTATTGCAGCACGATTAAATTTACGTACGGCAGTTACACCGTGTTTGCGCCACATTAGAATATCACGAACGAATGAATATAACAGCGGTAACGTGATTATGTAATGTATTAACATACCGGATTAACGCGACGGCAATTCGTTTGTCTCCGGATGACAGGTTGTCATTTACGAAGGTCGCCATTCTTCCGAGTGTGTAAACACTTCGACCTCTTTCGTTTTCAACTGCGGTGCAATCTCTGTGTGAGAGTCATGAATGCGAAACGACGTCATTGTATTTTCAATCCTTCTGCATGCCAAAGATGAAAAACCTCGTTTGTCTAAACGATTCGTTAAAGAATTGTTAATTTCTATGGTGGAATGCTTTAACTGAGCAACATTTACGTATTAACATAAGTAAGAAAACCTGGTGCGAGGGGTGCGGGTGAAAATGTGATTTGAATTAGTCGTAACTGCGATATAATATCCCGCGGAAACCAGCTACCATCATCAATTATCGTCCCTTCAGCGAAAAGTCGACGAGCCGAGCGTGGAATAATCATGTAGGGATGAAAATGGATCGATGTGGTTTTGTCCACCCTTATGGCGAATCACGATTTATGTAATATAATCTGATTACACCCAGACTCACCGTCGAACCTATTAACACGATCACCGACGAACCATAAAAGAATAATTTAAGGTTAGGTGTCAAAAAGCCCGGGAAAATTAATTGCGACAAACGTCAGTGACACATAAATATTCGAACAGCGTGATATACTTTTAAAATCAATTCTCCTCTGCCTAAACCAATTGCGGGGTAAGTTAATTTACTGTTTTTCGAAGGGTTAAACTATTTACACTAATTGACAGACACATTCACAGTCCTCCGTAAATGGTTGGGAAAATGGCGCGGGAATATTTATAAAACACACTGTATAACCAGCGTACAATATGAGATTCTGTATTACCGTTACGGTTAGCTGTTCGATATACTTCAATTTTCGTCTGGCGAGTACCGAAATAATTATCCGCTCTCCGCGGGACAAACGAGTAACGACGACCTCCGGTTAATCGACTATTTGTCCGATCGACGAATGCCGGGCAGGATAATCAATCGGTTAACCGACAAGCCATGAACGCGTAATGAGCAACAATTCGGTTTGTCAGCTCGAATGAATTATTCAAATTATACTGCCGATTAACTCGATACGGGAAATTCTATTCCGGTGAGCGGAGAAAGACACTCCAACAATGTCCTCGTCGAGTAAAGGATGTCCGATTAATATCTCTATCGCTGTTTCAGAAAATACAAAACGGAAATTCGCTTACAGAGGTTGGAACTCGCTTTGGAAAAACAAATAAAATAAAACTGGCAATGTTCTTTCACTTCCCTGATGAATAGCAGCGTGGGTGTGATATCGCGATTTACCGGCAGGCGAACTTGTGCCAGGTTGTGTTACATTAAATAATAATACCAGTGATTGCGAGAAACACGCCGGTAGACCCTGCAATAGGTGGAGAATTTACGAAGAGAGGGGTAAAAGGGGATGGTTGTACGAGGGAACGGACCAGGGGGTGCAGGAGGAAAGACGGTGCCTCTACACCCCCACCAGATATATCATCGCCTGGCAGTTATGTGTGTCATGAATTTTAGATTATCCTTGGATTAGATTAAGGGGCGGGGGTGGAAGGTGCAGTGGAGGCAGCCAACCAGCCCCTTGGTCCGCCAGTCAGTGCCGTATCCGTAGCGAACGGTGCCCGTGTGAATTATTTCCGTGTCCTCTAACATCCCTTACGTTTACTCTTTCGCACGGGTAAAGACGATTGATTTCTTGCCTTTTGACCCGGTGTCTTTATTCGCACTCCATTTTCACGCTGAAATTCTCAACAGATCCATATGGTATGGGAGTACAAACAAAACAAAAAACAGGTGATTAATCTCGGAAGAGGAATTCGAGAGAACAAAACAAGTACATATATGTGCTAATGTACGATCACGATTCTACCGGAACGTACAATCATTATACAACGGTTACAAGAAGCTTCGGGGGTCAGAAGAGATAAAAAGAAGAGGGATACGAAACAACGAGAGAACGGATGCGAAAAGAGATAAAAGAAAAGCGAAAGATACGCTGGGGTAGGAAACTAAAGTGGAAGAAACGAGGAGCTAAACGGTGTTTCCATCCTCCTCCTCTCCACCTCCTTTCCTCTCACCCACGGGTAGATCCGATGCCGAATCAATTCGCGTAATAGTCTCGAGGGTGGAGGATCGCGTGGAGGAGGGCAGGGGTTAAATCTACTGCAACTACCTCCTCGTGTCCCCTTTAGAACGTCGGGAGGGCTTGAATAAAGCCGGTTCGGATACGGACCATTACCACACCTGTCCCTCAAGTTTTGCCCTGTCGGAGAACCGAGTCGAACGAAACGAGCCGGGCTTCTAATGAAGAGAAGCAATCACTTAAGCTGCCCGTTAGACCGATCGGACGTGGGAACGCGTTTTATCTGCACTGGATACGTTTTTACGCCCCGGTATGGGAGACGCTTATAGGGCACTTGGTATATGGGAATGGGACGTGTGATCACGATGTCCTGTGAACTTGGAATGTGCCCGCGTCCGGTTTCCGGAACCAGTTCAATCCTGATGGTTTTGATAGTCATTTTATTGAATCGTCTCTCTATTTGTTATTCCATGACGAAGTTGGGATGATATCGAACAGAAATATAATCAAATTGTTATTAATGATTGAAGATTATTTTTTTTTTTAAATTCTGGAACTACAGTTAGGGACGTTCTTTTCTTGGTTTATGGGGGATAGATGTAGAATTTGATTTGCGTTCCTGATACGTGGAGCAATGAAATTCCTAAGGCATCGGAGGCTGGTACTATATATTTTAGCTTATGTTTTATGGGGCCTTTCTGTAAAATGGAATGGGGCGCACTGGTTTGAGGATTCGGGACACGTTTCAGTTTAATGGAGAAAATTCTTTTATATCGTTTTTTTTAAGAGTGCCATTCCTCTGTATTTTATTATACATTTTCCAAGACATCTATACTTACGAAACGGTGGATGTATGGGTTTGCGTAAAATACCAGCGAGTGTCACAGTTTATAATTTCTAGAATAAAAACAAAATTAAATAGTAATTGTACCATAAAAACAGTACGGTTAAGCTTATATATAATTAGAAAAAAACAGTATAAGAAAGCGTCACTTTTTAGCTTCAGACAGGACCATTGCCGATTCGAATTGTAATTTTTTCAAAATATACGACTTTGCCAATGGTCGTGTCTAATAGTAAAAATTCTAGCCCAACATAAAAAAAACATTTCTTTTATAAATCACAATACTTACTGACTCTTGGTACACGTATAAAATAACAGTGTACTATAAAAAAAAGAAAACAAACGAATTACACAAGGGGCAATACAAATTCACCAAAACTGTCGATAATTTACAAAAACAAATACCACCGTATCTACAAAGAAATAACACACACACACAGATTGAAACTAAAAAATACCTTGGGAAAAGTACTCGCACAGATGCTCGCTATTCCTCAAGAATTTATTTCAAATGAAACGGTCACGTAGCACACAGAGAGCCAAGAGAAAGTAAAACGGCAGACGAAACGTCTTTGATTGTGCGCGTGCATATGTACAGTGTGCCAATAAGGTGCACGGCGGCGGAAGTTCATCGCCAACGGGAAGAGATCAAGAATATTCCTCCTCTAGAGATGAACGCACAACGGTACACATGATAGACCTTAATCCTATGACGACAAATCCATTTCCGCGAATATTCCCGGGCTTTACAGATAGAGAAAAATATGTCTCGTCACTCGGTCACTGAGAAAACAGAATTTCTAATTGTTCTTTGCGTGCTGACGTGACATTCTTCTGTCGTTTTGTTCTTCATGTCTTGTTCTTGGTTTTACAATAAAACGCCGATTCGGTGGTGGTTGACGCCGATGATCGCAAAAAAAATTCCTTACGAATCTGATTCGGTCGCGATCGATAGATCTTCACCGCGCAAATCACGCTCCCTATCATATATTAATTACAACAACGATAATAAAATCCAACCGACGTCGTAAAATTAAATTCACTGATCACAATAAGACGATTGACAAAAGCTTATCGTTATACAATACTGAGCGTTTATCCGGCGTGTCCCTCTTTCAGCCTTCTGTCTTATTTTCCTCATCTTGTTCATTCTTCTATTCGCTCGTCTTACTTTCGTTTTCTCCCTTTCTCTCGTATTAGTTCGTCGAATAGAAAATCGTGGTACTTTTCTCATTTGTTTGTACCCCATTGTGAATTTTTTCTTTTTTTAAAACAGTTCTTAAAGAATTCACGGTATATAATCGTATCCGAGACCGGCAGCACCTTTCGTTGCACCTTGACAAGTATTTTCATAAGAAAGAAGGGTAAAGAATATATAGAGCAGTCTCTATTATTTTATACGTCATGCAAAAAACTTACTTGCGAACTCTAGTCGAGTTTTACTAAGTATACACTTAAGTACTAGGCAGTCAAGGTAAGCAACAATAAAAAGAACACCGTTTTTGTATCTCTATACCGAGTGTGAACACTGGACAGAGGAATTCGCTGGCGCTTGCGAGAAGCGAGAGAACAGAGAACTCGACAAATGGATGTTTGTTCAATTGAAAAGAAGCTGTCGTGCCGCAAGGATAGGATAATCAGGTACTAGGAACAGTCCCAACAAAGTTCCAATCCTTTGATGTGAAAGAAAAAATAATTAATATCGTGTTACTATACCCTCCAATCGAGAAGACTTTTTAACGAACCTTACAAATAGTTTATTATCCTCTATCTTTAGATCCTGAGAAAAGGTGCGGAATTTTCAAGTGAGCAACAACCAGTTTTTTTAGAGCCCCGTAAACTCTATTCCATCTATTTTGCGTATAAACTTGTATATTCTTATGCTTCTTGATTGGAATAAAAATGTATATTATATATACACACATATATATATATATATATATATATATATATATTATCATTATATTTTACAATTAAACGTAATAACGTAATAGCGTTGTGCTCATAAGAATGATTCTATGAGCAACGTGGAAACATAAAAGTATCGCATACTTGAAAGCCGTAATAGTTGTTTTTTTTAGTTTTTCAAACCTGGATCGTGTATAAATTTTATTCGGAAATACTTCGAAAGTCAAGAACAATTGTATCGAACTGTACAATTAAAATCTAGAATAAGTTCTGCGTAAGAAAAGTGCAAGCATCATGATGCGAAGGCGAGACACTTACATGTCTTACACCGTGTAAATTCCAAAGGATAGGAACCCGCTCCGAACACTGCCCGCACGAAACATTACGATTAAATATAATACACACCGTATAATAATTACAATAATATAGTATTAATTAAGAAATATTATGTTAATAGTTATTTAACCACGTGTATGGCTCAGTCTATTACGCTAGTCTCATGCAACAACAACAATAAAGATACAACAATATATTTACTTGTCTGTTTGTCATTTAATTATTTACTTATTATTTGTTTGTTTATTTATTTATTTACTTTTTTTTGCAATCACCCCGTATATTCTCATACATACTCCCTTTACACTCCCCTACTCTTTGCAATAGAAAAAACTTGGAAATTTTCAAATATCAATCAACTTCGTTTACTTCCATTATAATATTTAATATAATTATTATGTATAAATAGATGATTTTCATGTTACTTTATGTTCATTTATAAATTTATTTCGTCTTATCTTTGACTGAGAGCTCCGAGCATAATAAATAATTTGCGAGCCACGTGACCTACCCGACGGGAGTCGAAATGAAAAATACCATCGCCTCTACACTGAATTGAAATTATATTTACAATGACAGGAGGACATGTATAAAATGTTTTATTTCTGAATTCCATTATCAGCAGTATAAAATTTAACGGGGAGGGAAAAACCTGAGATCTATTAATACCGCGTTACCACTGAAAAATATTCTGTCTATCTTAGGAACTATTTAAAGTATATCAATATAACGCGAGATACAGTCACGAGTAAACCGTACCATCCAATCCAATGTCATTAAACTCTAGTCAATTCTGCGAAGTGATAAATGATCGGTGATGAACGATGTTACTTTACGTGTATTATTTACATATATGGAATATTAAAATAAAATCCTGTGTCGCAAAAGAAACAATAAATCCGTCTTCGACGTGTTTCCCGTTTAACTAGTAATTTTTTTCAGACTCGGGTCGAGGAGTAACACGTGGCTCAATTCTATTTTTCTTCCAAGCCCCTTAAGTAATATAAAAAATAGTAATATCACAAAAATGGCGCAGGCAGGGCAAGGAAAGGACCAGATTGGGATAAGATTATGGCAATGGATGGTTGCCAATTGACAAACATGGATCGAGTCAAGGAGCGGACACGAATTATTCTGTTCTCTGCGTTGGAATTGCTCTTTCTCTTGAAGGACGATAACATACTACATGGTTGTTCATCGTGCGTCCTTTTCTTTGTTCAAAAATGTAAGAACAGCAAAATAATATTTCATCCCTATCTCTCTCTCTCTTTCTCTCTCTTTGTTTGTTTGTTTTTTAGAGTCTATGGCAATGATAAAAAAATATTCTTCATCATCGCATTGTACTTGTCGTTTATGATGGACTGCAGTTATGTTCAAGTAGAATTAAAGGAGTCGGCATGAATGATACTGAAAAATTGGCCGAACAAAGTCTTATTTTTTACGATTGCATATAGAATCAAATGTGTTCCTCTTTTAATGTCTATCTCGCCTGCGCTAGAGTTCTTCCTGCCAGTTCTTTCGTTTATTAATAAACTTCAATATTTGATTGACAACAGTGACTTAACGATGGTCAGCTTATTTCCATTAATTTCCATGTTGAGCTTCTTTACTTATACGTTTTCGGACAGATTTAAAAAGAGAAACTAAAAGTACGGTCTTTTCGTCATAAAACTTTTTAGAAATCGCTTCTTTTCCAGGATGTTTTTTACAGCGATTACGGTCTTGATACATTCAATTGTCGTTAATACATAATAACACTTCTCATAATTTTCAAAATTTTTTCGTTTTCTCTCCGAGAAGATGAAGATAAGCGCATCATGTACAATAAAAGTGCTCGCTTTTGAACTGGCCCAAAACGGACTGGAATGATACAGTCGTGGCATGAATTTCAAAAACGTTCTAAACAAAAAAGATTTTGAAACAGAACGGAGATCAGTATAATATATTAGCGCACATAAAATTCCTATCGCGATAGATGTCACGTCATAGATTCAAAAAACTCTGTGAATCGTTTCTGTAAACCATATTCTATGTCTTGTTATTAAACAACGTTAACTTGAGAGTGATACAAGCAAGGATTTGAAATACCTATAGTGATAACAAAAACGTCCACTCTAAAATGTTATTACCTATTTACACTAATGCTAATATGATCTTAATTTAATATCTTTAACAAAAAAAAAAGAAGAAAAAAATAATAATCACAAAATGGTCTGTGGGTTAAAACATCATGTTCCATATATATATAATAATAATATATAAATACATATACCTCTTATATGTATGTATATATTAATGTATTTGAAATATGTTTCACATATGTCGACAAAATGTCACATAACCTAATATCACAATCAGCAAGGAGAGAATAAAGTAAGCAGAAAAATTTTGGTTCAAAACGAACGGAATGGCACTTTCTGCATATATTGAGTTTCAACGTATAAAAATACATATTCTCAAAAACCTTCTGTACACTATGAAATTTCTAATAACATACTCTCTATTTGTAGCTTTATCAAATAAGTATTACTATTTTCTCTAAAGCTTTACAACTCATTGATAGAGTGCACCTCTCAAAAAATCAATACCTAATATACAAAATTTCCGATCACAGATGTTTGCCAATCTCTATAACGTGAGATCTATGCTCGTATTGTTTTTTTTTGTTGTTTTTCATTATTTTTTTTCATTTTATCTTCCAACTAATCGCGAAGTCGGTTTCAATATAGAGCCGGGCTAGTTGGTTGCCAGCACTTATCTCGTTTCAATACGCGAGAATGAAACACTTCAACAGTGTTAACAGCGCTAATGGAAACGGAGTGTACAGCGTGTAAGTTACTACATTAAGGTATCATTTTAATGCGGAACGTCATAGCGTTTTGATACGATACCTTATTTTTTTTACTTTAAAGTGGTTGGTGACCCCCACAAAATTCCTCCGTCCCTCCCTCCCTCCCTCCCTCCCCCCTACCCGCCCACCCACGCGTTACGCTTCGGCCCATACGTTATTTGTCGTTTTCTCGCTTCGTCTTATTCTCGTTTCAATGTTTCTGTTTGTTCTTTTTGTTCATACATAGCTTGCTCAGTGCAGCTAATGACGCATGTTAGTTCCCCCGAGAGCCTGACGATGACCACAACACGGTAACGACAACGCTGTTGATGAGAAGAGGCCGTGGTTTCACCCACCCACCCTGTCCACCCATAGTTCTGTTTCCCGCCCAACCCCAGTCGGCCTGCCCCTTAAAGCGGCCTTCTGAAAGAGATATATGGTCATTAAATGAAATCGTAGTGTTCGATGATCAAGTAGTCGTGTCGATAATAAGTATCTTTTAAGTACGTATGAACTTATCGATCGGAATAATGTATTAAATCTGTAATGACTCAAACGCTACCGTACGACATCGTCAAATTAAATTGAACGTTCATTCGTAATCGTCGTTAATAAGTGAATCGAAAGTGGTACAAATTTTCATTATCATTGTATGCAAATTGTGAGAATGAAATCACGTCTGAGATGTCGTTTAGAAATGAGAACTCACCATATGTAGGCGGGGCTGCTCAGACACCATACATGCTATGGAGCCGCTCGCTGAGCTGCGGAGGGAACTGGTCAGAAAATCGTTTCCAGTTCTCCGCTCCGACTTGATTCTTGAAACCATGTAAGATCTGTAGAAAGAATAACAAAATAAGGATACGAATATCGCTATTATTGTGATATAAAAATCTTCAAAGTAGGCTTCAGAGATTTAAACAATTCCTAGAACTGAAATGGTAATTAGTTCTGTCTGCAAACAGTGCCTGGATTTTGTATGTACCTTCTGGAACATGTCCTTTAAGTCCTCCCTCGGTGTCACCCAAGAAGCAACGGCGTCGCAGAAGAAGATGAAATCTTGGACGACTCCTGCCGGATTCACTGTGATCATCTGACACATACCTCTGAACGCTGAATCCTTTTCTTCGTTGTCTCTAATACTCCTCAAAGAAGTACACCTATTAATAAGTGTATGCAAACAGGTGATTAGTAAGAGATTAATATTTATTGGCAGAGAGAAGGCATATTCATTCCTGGCTAACCAGGCGATCTCGATAAATCGTTATTACGAAGAGAAGCATTATGAATCAATTATTTTAAATGGGCACACTTGAAATTTTTGAAAAATATGTCGAATATATAATAAATATACCTTCTGTCCAATTAAATCATCTTTACATTCATAAAAATATGGCGATTGTAAAAATGACAACTAGTCATTTCGTTTAATATTCATTCCCACAAGTTATATAACTATATATATGTATATATATAGATCTTCCTAAGTAACATTTAACGAGACAAACGATTGGCTTTCTTTGAGGCCAGTCGTAAAGTTTTTGTTTAAAATTTGTTTACGAAAATAAAATCGAAATCGTAGCGATATTTGTATTACATTACAGATCCTGTAAAAACACATATGTACTGGGTAGTTATATGTATCGCATCAATTACAATTAACGAATACCCTTTAATAAAGAAACACCTGACCCAATTTAAATGACGCATAGAACATTGGTATAATAAAATAAATAATTTAAACGTGACTGGCGTCATCTTATACATACGGTATCGTTAAGGACTGGTTTACATTTGACATCTCATCACCATGAAAATTCATTAATATTGTAAAAATAAAGATACTATCAGCAATAGTGATGATTATAGCAAGATAACTAGGAAGAAATATCTGACAAATATCAAAGCCGAGTTATTAACATGCAGAGGACAATTGTTATTGAAACTACCTATACACAGTGAAAATATGTTAAAAAGAAAGATAATGCTTCTAGTTTCTTTATGCAAGGCAAGAATATATAGGCTAAAATATTACATAGACCTAAAAGTGACAAATGTAAACCTACCCTAGTATCGAATTGCATAATTAAGAGCCCATAATATACTTGCATGGTGGCAAATCAGTATTGTAAATATATTATATAAACAAGTAAATATAACATGTTTAATACTGCAAAAACCATTGGGCAAGATTAACACTATTTTTAGAATTACCTTGGCCCATCTACATCAAACTATGTATGTACATCTAGAACATTATTTCGTCTTATATTGTGTTTACATGGTTCACACGATCATTATGGACTCTAAATGTTATTAAAAGGCTACAATATCCTTGCGCAAAAGTTCTTAGCAGCCCCTGATGCAATGTACTCAATAATCGGGAATAATATATAATAATAAAGTGCTAATAAAAATAGAAGGTAATATAATTAATAGAATATAATAATAAAGAAATTTACACACCACTGTCGGACAAACTGCTGTAACATGGGGGCGACGTCGTGGGGACACACATAACCTAGGCGACCGATCGTTATGGCTACGGTTTCATTTCATTTCGGTAAGTAGACAAGTGAAGTGTAGTGAAGTGACCGGAAACACAAACAATAAGACAAACTGATAGTGAACCAACGATCAACTCAGGCGAATATGTTGTCGTTTATAAACTTCAATTAACTTGTAATTAATCGTTCAATCAATAATAATCAATTTAATATCAACAATTAATAGAGACAGTGGGAACAGAGGTGAACATATGAAATACCGACAATGAACATAGGCAATACCGTGCTATTGTAGCTGCTGAAACAATAATCAAAATTAGATAGCAGCGTGCGAGCCCATGATTTGTAAACTGTAATGAATATGATTTCTACCAATATAAATGTCAATACAAACAAGAACAACCAAGAAACACAGAAACAAAATTTTATATCGTGAATTTAACGCCAATTTAAATAATCGTCGAAACAATATTTGGGGCTTAGATGCAAGCATAGTATATAATACCGAATTGCAGTATGTTTTCATGGCAATACAGCCATATAAAGCCTGCAGGCAATCGCACACCACTAAAATTATAGGTTCAATGTACAAGTACTAAGAAATTTAACCCGCTGATATAAAACGTGCAAGCGTGGTCATGTAGAAACCACTTTGAAGTCATCGGTCTGTGTGGTTTATTACCTCCAATAACATCATTTACAGAAAATGCACCTAAACTTAAATGCCACCGAATGCTGGATCTAAACGTGAGGTTTCTTTTGTATATTTGGGAGACTTCTCATTAAATGGGTATAGAAGTAAATATACGGATCCTAAGGAAATGAATGAAAACTTCGTACGCAATATACGTGAAATGCTCCTCAAATGAAAAGTTTCCCCACATGTGCAGAGCATACTTCTAAGAAAAGGTATTAACATCTACGATATGGGTGAACGGTAATAACGTAGTTGGTATTGTTGCATTACTTGGAATGAAATCTTACTACGCATTATCGTCTACCGTTTAAAAGTATGCTCCATAATACTATGTTTCGTAGAAGAAACTAAATATTTTTATATATGATGTAGGTACTCACCGGTATTTTCTAACAGAGTTTTTGGTGTATTCGGTCTGTTGATTATTTCGATAAGTTGGGTCAATATTAATGGAATATATGCACTGGTGTCAGAGGCTAGAGAACAAAAGAGACAAATTAATACAGAAAGTCTTCGTAATGTTTGAATATATTAATTTCTATTTTTTAAAAGAAATTTACCAAGCTTTATAGCTATTTCACCAATAGCCCATGTTGCATTGTTACACACCGATATAAATTCAGGATTTAAATTTTGTCCCAGTATAGGCATGAAATCCGCTATAAAAGAAGAAGAATGATTAGTTATTTTCAGCTGATAAACATCATTAAACAAAGTTCAGTTAGTAAACAATTGCATAATACTCACGTATACATGGGAGTACATATTGGAAACAAGCTTTTGTAAGATCTCCTAATAAGGCAAAGCTGCTCTGTCTAACTTCAGGCATAATATCTTGCATACATTGATACAACAGCTGCATTACATTGCTGTTCATTACTAAGCGTTCCATGTGACCATCTAACCCTTCAGCTAAACCGCTAAGAAGGTCTAACGCGACAATCATAAAATCTTTATCGGGTGCTTCGAACTGTTCCGGGCTTTGGGTATTAGCTATATGTTGATTCAATGTTTGTTCTACGAGCGATACACATCGTCTGTTGAAAAAAATAAAAAGACAATACACACGTTAAGCAGGTATGATATTTATGGGGAATTGTACCCTTAATAAAATGCAATGTGAAAAATTTACCTGTATACAGGTTCGCAATATGGAAGAAAACCTGATCGCAGCGCAGTCGCGACCGACGACAGACACTCCAGCAAGGGGAAAAGATCTTTATCTTCATCTTTTAATACGTTCCATTTATTTATAAGCGGTGGCATAAGGAGGTTAATATAATCTGGTTTGTTAAGATGATGACCCACTGAATCAGCGAGGGTGCCAATCGCGTCGTACAGTATTAAAAGATTTTTGTGTTGGTATTTACCTGTTGATATGTAAACATTAGCAATGTAGTTAAATAAGTTTTTATAAGTATACTTACCAAATGCGAAAACAAGCGTCTCCAGAATAAAACCAAGGTATGGGACTAATTCTGTGCATGCCTCCTCTTCTAATGTTGCAAAGGCTGAACATGCCGCTTCTTGAACACGCTTATTGCCATCGAGCACTCTTTTGAGTAATTCAGTCAATAAAGGTTTCAAATGCGTGTCGTGTGGCTGCAAACAAACCCAGTGTGCATAACGACTCAATGTCCAGCAAGTAATAGCGCGGACTAGTGCCTTTTTGTCACTCAAACAATTAATGAGATATGGAATTAATTCCGATAAGTGCGGGATCATTCCGCTCATGCAACCTGTAACCACAATGTTATTGTATTCAATCCAATTAGAATAATGCAGAATAATAATATATTCTACAAAATATAAAATAGGGTAAGAACCTTCGGCAATTGCTCCTAATGCCAGTATTCCTGATTCTTTGATCTCCCAATCTTGATGGAAAAGCGTCTCTTTTAAAATAGGTAATAAAACTGGTAAAAATTCTTCTCTGAAGACGTTTGCTAACATATCCAATGCGGCAGCTGAACATTTCCTTAAATTCCAATCGCTAAGAGTTGAATCGTCGTCACAACCATCCTCCGCGTCGATGTCTTCTTCGTCACAGCCTCCATTTTCATCAGTGTGCTTATTCACACTACCATAGTGCGTATGATGTGTCTTTGATTTGTGAAACCTTGGTCGGATATCTTCTTCCCTGTCTGGTATCATTTCGTCTTCTTCCAAATCTCCTTTTAGGAGTATTATGTCAATTTCAGAGTATTTCATACCACTTACCTGTAAAGATACAATATACATGCTTATACAACAATTATAACACATAAAATACATTGTCTATCATTGAATCATTTACCAGTATGGGTACTAAACGAGTTAAATGCGGTGCAAGTGCTTCTTTGCAAATTTGTTGCTCTGCTAATGAGAGCCAAAATTCACAAGCTTCCAAAGCAACCCCTTCATTGGGATCCTGAGTTCTCATTAACATATATTCTATTATATTGTGCATATGTGGTATTAATCTATCCATTCGAACTTCAAGTAACATTACCAGAGCCCTAGAAACATAGATACAACATGTATTTGACAGGAAATACTATTTAATTCATATTTTGTAAGATTTTATAGATTGAAGAAATCGTGACTGTACCTGCATACATTTTTCCTGACTTCTGGGTCATCATCATTAGCTAAATGGAAGAGATTTTCCAGGAAACTATCTATATGAATCATAAGAGCCTGTGTACGATTACTAATAAACTGATTAACACAGGCAATAGCATGTGACCTAATTTTAGGACTTGTATGTCTGAAAAATTGCAGGAACTTTGGAATCAAAACATTCAGAGGTCGATTAAGTGCGTCAGAGTCTAATATTTCTGCAGAATCTTCGCAGATCTTTTGAATAGCGCCAAAGGCACCTTCGCAAACATGATAATCTTGTGAGTCTAACATCTGACAAAGAGCAGGCAGCAGTTCTGGCCATGTTGTTAATTCACCTATTTAAAACATAATGCTTAATCAAACATCATCAATCATGTTGTCTATTAATTGTTATTCTTAAAAACACAAATCATACCTTTGGATGCAACGGTGGTAATTAAAATGCCAACAGTTGCTCGAATCAAAGGTGACGGATCCCCAACAGCAGATAAACATTCTTGCTTTATAAAATTTGTTACCTCTGGTACAAATTTGTGGAAGTGGGCTTTCACATTATTCTTCAATATAAGACCACTAAGAGATCTTGTGGCTTCATCTTAAAACAGAACATGTTTATTACGTATCTCATTTGATTTAAATTATGTATGTCATTGAATTACATACCTTCTGATGTGAGTTTGGTTAAAACAAAAATAAGATAATTGTTGAAGTCTGGAAACTTGTTCAACTCTTCCAATTTCTAGAATACATTATTAAGGAAAATAAAATTTACGCACTATATAACACACAAAATAAACACAGCCGTTTTACCTAACCATTTTATGGACAAAAAATAATAGTATTTATGTAATACTAAATTATCAGTGTATAAACAACTTTGACAATGACACAGTAAATATACAAAATGTTTTGATCACATCAACAGATGAATACAAAGAAATTATACACAAAATAAAAAGTTTAATTTTTCATTTGTTCACAATACATAAAGGTAAACATGTCAATTTCGTCGATCTGTGAAAATTCCTCATTAAATCCACCATACACACGTCTAGAAATCATACGAATTTCATAGAAAAATAAAGTTGTTCAGAAAAAATTCAAGTTACGTTAACCGAATATCCTGTGCCAGCTGTATCTCACGACAAATACGAACAGTCGTCGTTTATTTGTATATATTATGCTACAAACCAACCAGACTAATATTACCAGCGAAACTATGTAGAAAATCTATTGATTATCGTGTCACGAAAATTAAGCCCGCCGAACAACGTTAAAAGACATTCCTGATGCGCCTTACGACAAGGATCCCGTACCGTTCACATATTTCTTGGCGCCTGGGTATAGCTCACGTGTTGTTCGAGAAAAAGCCACAAGGCTTATATCGCCGTGGCCCCATATCATCATGATAATCAGCAGCGAGAAATTGTATAAAAACCACACGATACGATCGCGAGATAACACGGGAAAGATCACAGGATTCAAATCGTTGCAACCCGATGTCCTAACAGCTTTGCCGTAGAACCGTAGGCAATGAAAAAGGGGGTCCGTGACAGGCTGCGCAAAAGCGCGCCGACCATTTTACCGTTCCAGGCCTAACAGAATTTCACATTCAACCCTCGAACGTTACGAATATCATCCTCGTATCATTCCTAACGGATTCAACGATCATTCCCATGTCGTAGATAATCCACCGTGTAAGAGTATGCCTGTCCGATCGACCTACCCGCTTCACTCTGTTATCGCGTCACGGGTGTACTCACCGGGAATAGATTCTCGGGCAAATTTCTCGTTGTACAGATTCATACGTATTAGAACTGGAAAGGATACTTGTTGCACGGCTCGCTGGGTTGCCGTGTCCGGGCTTTGGGACTCCTTCAGGAGCGATAGAATTTGCCTGAGTCCTTCCTCTTGCGGTTGCCACGCCATTTTCATTGTGTTTTTCAACAGCACCACCGAACGCAGCCAGCCTTCTCTGACCTCGCAGATAAACGGAAGCTCCCCACGGCTACCCCCACCACCGCGCCACGAGAGCATCGCGGGTACAGGTGTCGGATACCGGTGTTCCATATAGAAATTTCGCCGGACCGCATCCACAACCTTCTCATTAATCGTTCGAATCAATTACATAGGCAATTAACGACGATTTATCGCAATATTCGCCGTTCCCGCTGAACATACAGTTAGACAATTGAACGTTTTCGTGGGCATAGCAGACGAACACTTCCGGCGACAGCAGAGACATCGATCGGCCTGTTATGTGGACGTATGTACTTATATATATATGTATATGTATATATATGTGTCTAAATCAAGTAGTTTTTCAAATTTATCGTTACTTCGTGGAACTTGATTTCCCGGCTGCACGTCAGATCGGGTTTTCTATCAAGGCCATCGGATTGTACATGTTAATTTGTTTTGTGCCTGAACGTATGGGGACGAGCGACCCGTCTGAATTTTCGTTAGGGGTTTAAGATCAACGATTACGCTCCTGGTCAGCGGTCGAAATTTAAATGTAACGAAATATGTTTATATACAATACTGCATTTGCATTTGTTAGGTACTGTATACAATGAGATATCAACGTTTATGTTTGATCAATATAAACACGAAAACTGTGCTTTCGAGCTGCTTTTACATTATTTAAGAATCGTTTGTTTTGTAGGATCCATATTTTATTGTGCAGTATGTATTCCTACATTTTTTTTAAAAACGTACATAGAAAATATTCTATCCTGGGTTTATATATTTGACAAATACCGGATATTGTATGTAGATGGAAATGCATATTAATCTAAAGAGTAATTAACATATTAAACTGTATCATTAGCAAGGCTTTCATGATATTCCTTTTATTTATATACCAATAATTTGTAGTCAATTATTGTAGATTTAACTATATATTATATCAAAGCAAAAATGTCAGTAGAAACCATTTCTTTATTAATGTACTTATGAACACTGAATTCTTGATTTGGGTCGCCAAATTTCGATGCCATCGGTACCCGACATTGCGAGAATCTCGTTTAAATAATCAATCTGGAAATAGAAAAGCATGTATAGTCGCATAATCCATGAACGAACATGGTATGAGACACCTACACTAGCTATTTCACCAAAACCACATCTCAAAGTAGTAAGAGGTTGCGGTGGATCAGTCGGACTCGAAATTCTAACGGTTTTGTCTCGGGAACTCGTAATTAAACATCCGGGCGCTATTCGAACATTGAGTATTCCTTTTTTATGCTCGGTGGAGTAACACTTAACTGGCTCGAAGTCTTTTTTTGGATCTAATACATGCAATTTAGCATGATTATCACCTACATAAACCACATCCCTCTGCATACACATACTCATCGGATACGACGATCCATTCGAGATCTGAAATATATCAATTAGGAATATTTAACACACTTTCTCCTCCTTACAAGAGTTTTTGATCTAAGGATCTTACAGTGACGTTCTTCAGGGTTCTTCCTGCTCTTAAATCCCATACAGACACTGTTCTATCGATACTTGCAGATAGAATAAAATGAGAATTCATAGCGAGGCCAATGATAGGTTTGAAATGCGGTTGAAACCTCACGATAGGATTGGCGACCGATCTTGAATCGAATACTATCACAGTCTTGTGAAACGATCCTGCAGCGAACAGGGCTAAATCAGGACACGACTCGAGGCAGAGCAAAGCACCCGAGATTGCCCTACAAGATTTTAAACGCTGACATTATTCTTTGCGAATTTGTTAATCCATAGTTACATTTTGTGCAATCATTTTTGGCAGAGCGAGCGAGAGCATGCAACCAAAATACGAAGCAATTTTCCCGTTTTACATGCTGTTTAACGTAACTATTACATTTCTAAATTTATAACGGTACTTTACTGGACAGATTCGTAACAGAGAAAAATTCATGCCTTCCTCGCTCGGCCGTCCCGTTACGAGAACAGGGTAAATGACCAGCTTGATTTTCATATACATGTCATAAGTTTTCAAGTGGACAAGACCACTGTTGGTTAGCATCCATGCTTTAATGCTCTTGTCCCAGCTGCAGCTATAGACTGTATTTTCTATTGCTGTTAGATCCCAGATCCACCCTTCGTGAGCAGAATCAATGCACATAGATATCTCCTGCTCATTTTCCTCTGCGGGAAGCTTCAAACATACTAGGGACCGATCCCTTGCACCAGAGATACAAATATTTCCATCCTGTACAATAAATGCTGTTTTACTATGGAGGGAATAACTTGTAAAGTGAAATATATACAATAATACTAACGTGCATTAAGAGCAACCCATCGATAGTACTGTACTGCACATTACTAATGGACAATTTCTCCATGGAACCTTGCGATTTCCATAGTGATGTTTGCTTTTCAATTGCAACACATGATAACTTCCAGAATAATTCATCGTCTTCAGCTAAAGTGAATATCAGATTTTTATTAAATATATCACAAGATTGTACTGTATTGAATACTGTGTAGAAGAAAGGAAAGGGTCATAAATTTGAGCTAACCTGGTGGCAAAACCGGATAGATACTATCCGGCCAGATCTGACTAATTCGCACTTTCCATAATGAGTCATCGTTTAAAATTTCATGAAGTTGTTTACACACTAAACTCAAGCTGTGTACCAGTGTTCCAGCATCTAGGAATGAACAGATGTGAAAAAATATCTGAAATACAAAAAAATCGTGTTAGATTCATCTGTTAAATCGTTTTAACCTAACTTTATTCGAACTACGTATATTTCAATGTCCTGAAACATGAATAAATTAAATAAATGCAGTTTCAGATGTGTCCAGATGTTCGGTAACAGTAGATTTGTTCTTTAAATACCAGACGGTAGTAGGCATTTAAAAATGGCGGCCCTTCGCTACTGACAATTTAATGAAACTTTTCCCTCTGTTCCACTTAGTTTTTCGTAACGCACGTTCCAGGTCACTGCTAATCGAGTTTATCCCACTTAATACTTTTACCCCACAATCATTTGCTCACTTAATATTCATACAAAAAAATTAACAAAATACGATTATGGTGACCTACTTTAATGACAGTTATGATGTTTGTAAACATTCGACGCAACTGTAACGTGTCCAACGTGTCCCACGTCAAACTGAATGTTCAATCAACCGTACCCCATTTAATCCACGATATAGACACTGGAAAAGCGTGTCGCGGAGAAACGAATGTACGAACATATTCCACGCACCTCGATCGGAAGATCCAACAATGACAATCGGTTGTCTGTTTCATCAGTGGCTATTTGGTCGGAGCTCGGTTCTTCATCGCACATCTTAACGCAGGATGTCCCGTGTCGAACGTGAAGGATTTAAGCAATAGCATTCGATCGATTTGGCCTCTACGATACGGAACACAGTGAGGAGAGAAAAGAGGCGCGGATGTTTTTCACCCGACGTTGTTATTTACCGTTTTGGTCCGCGTGCTTGATACGCCTTGCATGGGCGCGCATGACTCACCTGCAATCCTCATTTTAGTCTGGCCGCATATTGAACGCAGTGCAGCGCAACAAAGCATAAGACTAAACTACTTGCACCTACTGTAAAGTCAAGACCAGGGGGAGGACACTCTTATGGGAGAATGAGGTTCGACTTTTAGTTCCCAAAAACACGGACAGTATCTAGAAGTCAGTACTTGGTCTCACCACTACACGTGAGTTTTCGTAATGCGTGAGAAACTCACACATCTGACCGAGAACCAATCCGTGTGATGACCGGGAAAGATTGACTACGTTTTGGTCGGAACCGGGTTTTTTGGCGGCTGATGGCGGTTGTAGTTGGTTATGGCGCAGCGGAAAGAATGGAAATCCCTTAAACTACCTCGTTTACGTGGAAATAAATGTTACAGTGAACAAAGCACTTGCACTAATGGATAAGTGACGAAATTATTTCTTGGTATAGCCGAAATGGACGCATACTGTTACAATGGTGAGAAAAATAAACCTTTGGTTGAATATTTTAGATAAATATACTGAATTATAAGAAATCAAAACATCTTTTAGTATTATTACCACAAAACATAATATAATATTCATTTCTTATATAGTTGCTCCTTTAACTTTTAAGTTCGTAGTTTACTAGGTTCAAAATGCATCACACAGGGACCTCGAGTAATAAAGATATGAAGAACTTATATAAAGGAGGCTTTTGTGAAGCTGCAGGGGAAATATGGTACGGAGGGCGAATAAATGTTTTATCTTTGCTTCAATTAATATGTTTTGAATGCCTTAGACATCTTATTTGTTTTAGATTGGATGATGTATACAAGGATCACTGGGATATAGGGATTCAACGCATATCTAATCGATTGGCAAGCAAATGTAATGAAATGGATGGGCATAGTCAGGTAGATTAATTATTTGTATCTTATTATTATAAAGCAAGTTTGAATGAATAAATTTTTTCACTTCGAAGTACTTAATTCGTTTATAACTGATAATAAGGAGAAATTGCAATGAAGTAGGTTTATTCATGTCAAAATATGTTATAATGTACTCCCACTGTCCCATAATACTTGATAGTTTTAGTTTCATGGCAGCAACTTATCATAATATATGACTCAATTTCAATATTTCTTTTTCTTATGAGTTTAATATTTTTTGAACAATAAACTACTCTAAAATAAAAATATACTAACTTTTTTTTCAAAAAATTAATTTTGAAGAAACATTCAGTAATATGGGACAAGACAAAAGGAGAAAACTATCTAGTATTATGGGACAGAGGGAGTATTTTTGAATAATTAAGGGGGAGTCTCAATGGAATCAATATTTTAAAAAATGTGTACTAATTCAAAATTGATCGTGATTGTTTCAGAGGTTACAACTCCATCCGCTATAATTCAAGAAGGGACAATTATGGAACCAATTATGACCCTCAGTCATCCTAGACTCGAACCCATAATGGTAACGTTGCTACTCTTCACAATGGTAACGTTATTACACAGACGAGGTATTGGATAGACCGATCATCCCCATGCTTTTTGATGTCACTGGTTTGGAGGGCTCTAGAGCCCTCTTACCATTTTAGTGTCACTCGCTACGTTACCATTTTCGGTTCGAATCTAGGATGTCCGTCGATTATTAGTAAGAATACGATATAGAAGTTATAGTTTATACGTATTAATAATTGACCTTTGTACTGCGAAAGAAGGATAGTGAATTCACCGGTATACAACTGTAAGTCACAGCAAAAATAAGTTGTTTTATAGAGAAGAATATTCAGTTTTTCGGAATACATACAAAAGTTATGAATATTGACATTTTCCACTATTTTTCTTTATTTCTTATAAACAATTGTACTTTCTTAAAAAACATTATCATTCTATTTGGTACCAATAATTAAAATCTTTTCCGATAATGTGAAACATAATACAGTCTACGTCAACAGTTAACATGTTGCTGAGCTGTTTCTTATTAATATGATATCAAATGAAAAATCCTCAAATTCAGGCGGTTTTTTGAACGGCATTCGCTCAATTTTTGAGATAGCCGTCTGAAACTTGTACTATTGTTTTAGTTGGGAAATTCTACGGCAGATCAACCTATAATAGTTGTACTTTTCGAAAATTTGATTTTTCGCAAAAATCTGAAGGGGGTAGGTCAGGATTTTTTGCGATTTTCGTAAATCGCTCGCCATTTCCGTAATTTTTGAGGTATTAAAGTGATCCTGGACGTTTTGGACGCGGAATCCGAAGCCGAATAAGCCAGTGAAAGAATCATTTTGATATCTCAAAAATTGTGGAAATGGCAGGCGATTTACGAAAATCGCAAAAAATCCTGACCTACCCCCTTCAGATTTTTGCGAAAAATGAAATTTTCGAAAAGTACAACTATTATATATTGATCTGCCGTAGAATTTCCTAACTAAAACAATGGTACAAGTTTCAGACCGCTATCTTTAAAATTGACCGAATGCCGATCAAAAAACTGGTTGAAAATAACGATTTTTCGCAATTTTCGTAATTCATTCGTCATTTCCACAACTTTTTAGATATCGACCTGAATCTTTCACGGTCTTATTCGGCTTCGGATTCCGCGTCCAAAATGTCTTGGGTCATTTGAATAGCTCAAAAATTACGGAAATGACGAATGAATTACGAAAATCACGGAAAATCGTCAAATTATGACAGTTTTTCGTTCAGCATTCGGTCAATTTTAAAGATAGCGATCTGAAACTTGTACCACTGTTTTAGTTAGGAAATTCTACGGCAGATCAACATATAATAGTTGTACTTTTCGAAAATTTAATTTTTCGCCAAAATCTGAAGGGGGTAGGTCAGGATTTTTCGCGATTTTCGTAAATCGCCTGCCATTTCCGTAATTTTTGAGCTATTAAAACGATCCGGGGCGTTTTGGACGCGGAATCCGAAGCCGAATAAGACAGTGGAAGAATTATTTTGATATCTAAAAAATTGTAGAAATGGCGAGCGATTTACGAAAATCGCAAAAAATCCTGACCTACCCCCTTCAGATTTTTGCGAAAAATGAAATTTTCGAAAAGTACAACTATTATATATTGATCTGCCGTAGAATTTCCTAACTAAAACAATGGTACAAGTTTCAGACCGCTATCTTTAAAATTGACCGAATGCCGATCAAAAAACTGGTTGAAAATAACGATTTTTCGCAATTTTCGTAATTCATTCGTCATTTCCACAACTTTTTAGATATCGACCTGAATCTTTCACGGTCTTATTCGGCTTCGGATTCCGCGTCCAAAATGTCTTGGGTCATTTGAATAGCTCAAAAATTACGGAAATGACGAATGAATTACGAAAATCACGGAAAATCGTCAAATTATGACAGTTTTTCGTTCAGCATTCGGTCAATTTTAAAGATAGCGATCTGAAACTTGTACCATTGTTTTAGTTAGGAAATTCTACGGCAGATCAACCTATAATAGTTGTACTTTTCGAAAATTTAATTTTTCGCCAAAATCTGAAGGGGGTAGGTCAGGATTTTTCGCGATTTTCGTAAATCGCCTGCCATTTCCGTAATTTTTGAGCTATTAAAACGATCCGGGGCGTTTTGGACGCGGAATCCGAAGCCGAATAAGACAGTGGAAGAATTATTTTGATATCTAAAAAATTGTAGAAATGGCGAGCGATTTACGAAAATCGCGAAAAATCCTGACCTACCCCCTTCAGATTTTGGCGAAAAATGAAATTTTCGAAAAGTACAACTATTATATATTGATCTGCCGTAGAATTTCCTAACTAAAACAATGGTACAAGTTTCAGACCGCTATCTTTAAAATTGACCGAATGCCGATCAAAAAACTGGTTGAAAATAACGATTTTTCGCAATTTTCGTAATTCATTCGTCATTTCCACAACTTTTTAGATATCGACCTGAATCTTTCACGGTCTTATTCGGCTTCGGATTCCGCGTCCAAAATGTCTTGGGTCATTTGAATAGCTCAAAAATTACGGAAATGACGAATGAATTACGAAAATCACGGAAAATCGTCAAATTATGACAGTTTTTCGTTCAGCATTCGGTCAATTTTAAAGATAGCGATCTGAAACTTGTACCATTGTTTTAGTTAGGAAATTCTACGGCAGATCAACCTATAATAGTTGTACTTTTCGAAAATTTGATTTTTCGCAAAAATCTGAAGGGGGTAGGTCAGGATTTTTTGCGATTTTCGTAAATGGCTCGCCATTTCCGTAATTTTTGAGGTATTAAAGTGATCCTGGACGTTTTGGACGCGGAATCCGAAGCCGAATAAGCCAGTGAAAGAATCATTTTGATATCTCAAAAATTGTGGAAATGGCTGGCGATTTACGAAAATCGCAAAAAATCCTGACCTACCCCCTTCAGATTTTTGCGAAAAATGAAATTTTCGAAAAGTACAACTATTATATATTGATCTGCCGTAGAATTTCCTAACTAAAACAATGGTACAAGTTTCAGACCGCTATCTTTAAAATTGACCGAATGCCGATCAAAAAACTGGTTGAAAATAACGATTTTTCGCAATTTTCGTAATTCATTCGTCATTTCCACAACTTTTTAGATATCGACCTGAATCTTTCACGGTCTTATTCGGCTTCGGATTCCGCGTCCAAAATGTCTTGGGTCATTTGAATAGCTCAAAAATTACGGAAATGACGAATGAATTACGAAAATCACGGAAAATCGTCAAATTATGACAGTTTTTCGTTCAGCATTCGGTCAATTTTAAAGATAGCGATCTGAAACTTGTACCATTGTTTTAGTTAGGAAATTCTACGGCAGATCAACCTATAATAGTTGTACTTTTCGAAAATTTGATTTTTCGCAAAAATCTGAAGGGGGTAGGTCAGGATTTTTTGCGATTTTCGTAAATGGCTCGCCATTTCCGTAATTTTTGAGGTATTAAAGTGATCCTGGACGTTTTGGACGCGGAATCCGAAGCCGAATAAGCCAGTGAAAGAATCATTTTGATATCTCAAAAATTGTGGAAATGGCAGGCGATTTACGAAAATCGCAAAAAATCCTGACCTACCCCCTTCAGATTTTTGCGAAAAATGAAATTTTCGAAAAGTACAACTATTATATATTGATCTGCCGTAGAATTTCCTAACTAAAACAATGGTACAAGTTTCAGACCGCTATCTTTAAAATTGACCGAATGCCGATCAAAAAACTGGTTGAAAATAACGATTTTTCGCAATTTTCGTAATTCATTCGTCATTTCCACAACTTTTTAGATATCGACCTGAATCTTTCACGGTCTTATTCGGCTTCGGATTCCGCGTCCAAAATGTCTTGGGTCATTTGAATAGCTCAAAAATTACGGAAATGACGAATGAATTACGAAAATCACGGAAAATCGTCAAATTATGACAGTTTTTCGTTCAGCATTCGGTCAATTTTAAAGATAGCGATCTGAAACTTGTACCACTGTTTTAGTTAGGAAATTCTACGGCAGATCAACATATAATAGTTGTACTTTTCGAAAATTTAATTTTTCGCCAAAATCTGAAGGGGGTAGGTCAGGATTTTTCGCGATTTTCGTAAATCGCCTGCCATTTCCGTAATTTTTGAGCTATTAAAACGATCCGGGGCGTTTTGGACGCGGAATCCGAAGCCGAATAAGACAGTGGAAGAATTATTTTGATATCTAAAAAATTGTAGAAATGGCGAGCGATTTACGAAAATCGCAAAAAATCCTGACCTACCCCCTTTAGATTTTGGCGAAAAATAAAATTTTCGAAAAGTACAACTATTATATGTTGATCTGGCGTAGAATTTCCTAACTAAAACAATGGTACCAGTCTCAGGTCGCTATCTTGAAAATTGTGGAAATGGCAAGCGAAAAACTGGTTGAATTTAGGTTTTTTCTGCCTGTAGTAAAAGCAAACACGAGATATACATACATATACTACTCGTAGCCAATTAGCTCGATACCATTTGCATCGAAGCGATACATTTCAATATAAACGACTATAGGTCATCGGACTTACAAAAAAATATTGATAAATTTTATTATCGATCGATGCAAATAATATCGATCCAGGTCTCACCACGTGGAGGTTGCTACTTATGGAGACCCACCCTATCCACGGCACCCATCCTCCCTCCATTAACGAAACGAGATCAAAATCTTCATTCTCAGATGGAAAATGAAAATATCACGCGAACGCGAACGCGAAACTAAAATTGCCGTGATACCAAAGACACGTCTGTCAATGGGACCACGACGATAAATATCGAAACGTTTCAATATTTCTATAACTAACCCCACCACCATCACACGCCAACTCCTCGCGGTAAAAAAAAAACACCAAAACACCTTAAACCCAAAAAAAAAGAAAAAAAAAGAAAAATGACTCTAAATGTCGACTCAACGAGAAAAGCAACTCGGTAAATGTATACTAACGCGGGTGACTCTAAACGTTCACCATAGCTCGACGACAAAACAATTTAGACACTTACACGGTGGCTCGTGCCACGGTCTCGAGAAGTACCCACGAACCGTGACTTCCGGCCGAACCATGGTTAATCGATACGAAGGGATAAAGCGTATGGTCGATTTACAGGAAAGGGCCTACGCGAAAGATCCGAACCAGGGACAAATCGAAGATGATCTATATCCGAGGATATAGATCATCCAGTCGAACTGTACACGGGTTAAGCCATATCAGGCTAATCGGTCCGGCCGCCACCGATAAGCCTGATACGTCCCATACCCCGCCAAATAGCAGTCCACCCGTGTACAGGTCCCCAGAACGAACTCGGGCTCACCTTTCCAGACGACCATAGGCCACCCAAAGTACCGACGGAACCATGGAACGACAGAAAGCCACGCTCCGTGAATATATCGCGAGATCGCGACTTAACCGAGTAGCCGTGAGGCTTACAAGGCCGACAACACCGTTTATCGTGTTGTTTTGCCGCAGGGATATGATAAACGTGACAAATGACGAACAACTGACTCTACTATAACAAATGACTCTACTAGAATAAGTAAAAGTTAAAATTAAAAAGTGAGAGTAAAAAAAAATTGAAGCTAATAAACTGATACTAAAAATTGAATGTAAAAATAAGTGAAAATTATTGAAAATGTAAGTTGAAATTAAAAATGAATCTAATATCGCGGTACGAACAAACAAGTCGCGTTTTCTCGATGGTCGACGGCAAACGGATTGGAATTGACGTGTGATATCCCCTTAAATTAACGTTTTGACACTATAGTGGCCAAAACGTCCCTTTTAGTCGCCTCGTACGACAGGCAGGGAATACCGTGGGTGTATTCTGTCCCCCACCCACAGGGGAATGTATTTCATATTTTCTAATTATTCAGAACATTGCGAATCAGGAAACTAATGTGTGTGATAACATTAGAATGCAGATAAATGACAACGCGACGCGAAAATAACTTTAATATTTCACTCCATATAACTCGCAAGTGGCTATATGGCAAATTCTCTAAATTAACGCAACACTAAAAACTTATACTAACTACTTAATTTAATTCTACTCTGAAAGAAAAGTTTATTAAATGGGTGGAAAGCATCGACTTGTCACGCGAGATTAACATCGATCAGAATGGAAAAGTTACGCGCGAGTTTAAATGATTTTTCGCAACACTATTTGTTCGCAATTTCCACGAATTTTGTCGGAAAGAAATGTAAATTTCATTTGAATAGAGTTCGCGTTACGCGCGCGAAAAATAATGTTTTACTATTCTATAATCGCGTTGACTGATCGAACTGTAATACGCGAGAACGAAAAACAATTGTAAACGCGGAATGATCTTGAGGAGATCAAAGTTACTCGTAGTCGAAATGAAAATTTTTGCACAACGTCTTACGACATTGTACAAAATAACACATTTTAATAAAAAATACAATTTATAAATATAATCATGGCAATATTCCCTCTAACAAATGCTTGTTTCAATTATCGTTTTAAATGGCATCGTACTAAGTCGGCGATGTACGATGCAATTCGCGAGTCACTTGGCTGCTTTACATTTTTCGATGATTTTACGTTAGAAAATAAAAATCGCGTATGTCCCGGTGACATTTCTTTCGGATATTTAATTTAAATGTATAAATGATATAATGTAAAAAGAACGCGGGTCTCTTTGAGACGGATTCGTGAATTTAATTAAAAGAAAATTGTATAATACTATGTTTTTAGGATGAAAATAAAAAGTGTGTCTCAGTTGAGACACTTTCGATTAATCTATTTCAAATTATCAATAAATTTCGCGAAGCTAAAGTGCAGCCAGAGGTGACAAAAAATAACGACCGGCGCGGATGGCAAGTGTGCAAATTTCTTTTATCTGCACACTGTATCGTACTCTACCCCTCTGCTTATTTCAAAAATTCAATCTCTCAAATTTATAATAATCAAAAATTGGACTCTAGCAGTGACAATTCTTAAAAAGGAACTCTCAAAATAACTTAGTTTGAAAAGAATTTAATATCAAATTGCAATAAAACTTCTATTATCAAAACTTGTGAACGTAATTGAATAAGAAAAATGACTCGAAAACTTTAATGCAAAATTCTCTTACTTAAAACTTGTTAAAATAATTTAATAAGAAAAGTGACTCGAAAACTGTAATGCAGACCGGGGCAGAGTCTTCACGGGGAGCTCTCCTCGACCCGTGGAACTAACTACTTCTAACTACTTCATTCTATCACACTCTACCCCTCTGCTTTTTTCAAAAATTTAATTTCTCAAATTTATAATAATCAAAAACTGGACTCTAACTCTTTAACAATAATGAACAAAAATAATAACTGAGTTTGAAAGGAATTTAATATCAAATTGTAATCAAAATTCTATTATCAAAACTTGTGAAAATAATTCAGTAAGAAAAATGACTCGAAAACTTTAATGCAAAACTCTATTACTTGACACTTATGAAAATAATTTAATAAGAAAAATGACTCGAAAACTTTAATGCAGATCGGGGCAGAGTCTTCACGGGGAGCTCACCTCGACCCGTGGTACTAACTACTTCAAATTATTACAACTATAATTACTCTACAACTACTACGAGCATAGTGACTTAGTAGTAACGGAATGACCATCCATTCTGGAATTGAACACTCCAAAATGGATAGCCATTAGTTGCTGCCCTCTTCTAGACAATTTGTCGGGCCTCTTCGGCATATAGCCTCTTCGGCGTAAAGCCTCTTCTTACTTCAGGCCGGAGCCCAACCTGTATTCTGCAAGAACATTCGGAACCATAATATGGTATAACCCTAACACGCGCCTAACCAGACAAGAGAATGCGGCTAACACGTGTGGACAAGTTAACAGCTTATTCTCAGAAGAATGACAACTGCAGTCCGTGCAAACGGTTAGCCGCTAAGGACGAATGTTCAAGCAGAATTTACTTATTATTAAAAAAGAAAAGATTATTAGCCTGACTTTCAGGTACAGGATACCACTGGTTGCCTACAGTCGAAACAGTGGTACCTGCCCTGCCCTTCCTACTTAAAATTAAAGCACACACATTCCAGAGAATAAATTACCTGCCTACCTATTACCTATATTTAAAAAATGGCAAAAATCTCTCGCACACCAACACACTCTCTCCACGATTCTCAATCAAAGTCGGTGTTTCCCCCTACGGGAGACGTCCCGGGACGTCTCCAACACCGACTCAAACCCCACACATACATTCAGGTACGTACCTTTTTGCTGAAATCGACTCACAAGGTCAGCGATTATTGCGATTTATTTAGACTTTATTGAAAGGAATTTAATGAAAACTTGTAGACGTAAAATATACAAATGAAAGACTTGTAATTAAATCGTAGTTGAAATAATTACTACGTTCAAAAATAATGCTTTTGCATTTTGACTCTAATTGAAAAGTAATTGAATATAATAATCTGAGGTTCGAAATATAATCGAACTTAAATTGAATAATGTAAAATCGTAAAAATATGCAAGTTGAATTTAATCGCGATTTTGCAATAAAAACGATTGTTCAAAACCGACGCACAATCCACGAAATATTCAATAAATTTATCTCACACACACACTCACACGTGTGGATCGTACGTCGTGCACAATCGCTAACGCTTGTGAGCCGCCACATAATTATAATTCTTAAAACTATAAGCCACGTTCACCGCCATCACCCATTCGTGTAGCACCTGGGCACACGAATGAGTTCAAGCCAAATAGGGACATGAACGTGGCAACTAAATACTAGGCTTGATGTGTGCTGAAAATCCTGAGCTATAAAATGATTATTGAAATAGATCTTCTAACGAGCTAATAATCGTTACTTTGACTTTATAGAATTTACTTGAAAATATACTTTATAAAATGACTCGAATGTAATATTGAATAATAATTGAAAAAGTGAAAAAATTGCATCTCGTGCAAGAAAACTTTGAAAACTTTAAAAATATATATATTGAAAACTTTAAAATATTGAATTTTATTTGAAAAAAAATATATATGAAACTTGAATTTTTAATTGAAAACCTTGGTTGATTCCTTATTCAAAGTTATATTCTAAACAATGCAAATATGTTCAAAATTAGCCTTTGAAACCAGAATCTACCCATCGCGAATTGGTCTTCTTGGGCATTTCAAATACAAGAATTTAAAGGACTTTACAAGTTAAAGGAAACGCGGCCACGAAAAATATGCAAATTCTGACTGAATTTAATTCGTATAATGTCGTCTTTTGTCAAAAATTCTGTGATTATATGAAAAGAACGCGAACGCGAATGCTATTAAATGAAGGTCGAGGGAATCGAACCTCCGAATTAATTAAATAAAAATCGCCCGTGAAGCTAAGCCACAAGAAGACCCCTGCCTGAGCTAATTAAATATTCACAACAATGGGGTGTTACTACCCACGAATGTAAAGTATAAAATACTTTACACCCGCGGTCACTATGCTCGCAAACTCAAATAAAATACAACCAATACACTCGTGCCGCTTCGGACCTTTGCGTCCTACGACATGATTGAGTGATCGGAGGAACCGTAAATTTTTTGACTCACCGGTCGTAGATTTCTTCTGCACCTTTGATTGTAGTGATGATACTACGACCGGCTCTGCAGTTGCGAAGTCATCTGTAACAGAAAAATAGCAAAGCCTTTATAGTTTAACCGTCTATCATTCCTCAAATCGTTCGTATTTAGTTCTGACTCGAGTTCGATATTTCAAAATGTAATTTCACTGTGAATTAGAAGTAAAAGTAGAACATTTTGACGATATTTACCTGCTGCCTGATGCGACGGCGCCCGATGGAAATCCTTTCCGCAGCTGCTGCGTACCTCTACTTCATCGCGGCGAATAATTCAAAGAAACAAAAAGAAAAATAAACAGACTACACTCCCGACCGAAATTATTTCCGGCGAACAAACTGACTCTACTCTCGCGATTCAAAGTATACAGGAATTTCGCGACCGAATATGTTACGTTGTAGCAGTCCATTTCAATTCTTTCGGCGGGTTTAAGCACGCGTATATCGAACAAACATAATTTCTAATAGCGCAACAACACTGATTCTATTTCGCGATATACTTTTTCGGATCAAGTGAATCTAAGACCGCATTGCACTCGGCCAGCTAAATCGTTGCGATGTCTTCTGTAACAGAAAAGGAGAAAAGTCTTTATAGTTTAACCGTCTATCATTCCCACATCGTTCGTCTTTAATTCTCACTCGAATTCGATATTCCAAAATGTAATTTCATTGTTAATTAGAAAAATGAAAAGTAGATTTTGCTGATATTTACCTGCTGCCTGATGCGACGACGCCCGATGGAAATCCTTTCCACAGCTGCTGCGTACCGCTACTTTATCGCGGCGAGTAATTCAAAGAAAAAAAAATAAAAAAAAGAGACTATATTCCCGACCGAAATAATGTCCGGCGAACAAACTGACTCTACTCTCGCGATTGGAAAAATTAACAGAATTTCGCGACCGAATTTCCTTTCTTTCGGCGGTTTTAATCACGCGAGTATCGAGCAATAATAATGTATTAATATCGCAATAACACTGACTCTATTTCGCGAAATACTTGTCTTGCAGAAAATGATTCTAAGACCGCATTGCGCGCGGTCACAAAAGCTGAAAATAAAATACATCGCGAACGCGTATACCGCGGAAAATGTCGTAGATATTCGGTTAAAGTATTTTTCAATTTAATTACCAAGCATTGTTATTAGGAATATTGCCATTGTCCTACTTTGGTGTAAAATGAAATTGTGAACGCAATAGTCGACGCGAAAAGATGTATACTTTAATAAACCGGCGCGAAGTTTCGTAGAAATATTCTCAAACGTTTCGCAAGAAAAATATTTCTTATATCCGGTTCACGAAAAATAAACGGCACGATGACTCGATTCAATCTAACGTAACTCACGGAAAATATAAATTCCCGTTGTAGATGTACCGCGAACAATGTTAGGTACGACCAATGTCAAGGGCGATAACAAGTAGGCTTCGACCGCTGCGATGTCCATTGTGTTCTTGTTTACGTCTCAAGTAACCGGGCTTCTTTGTACAGTGGTACCTGGAATTGGAAACCAAAACACGATAAGAATTAACAGTCACAAATTTCTCCGAATTCTAAGTACAAACAGCGAAATTCATAAGCAAAACTAATTAAATTGTGATAATATTGTAAGGAAGAATTAATAGAAATAAAGAAGGTATTTTCCAAAAAGTTGAAAAATTATTTGTTTAAATCATACTGAGAAAAGTGGACTCGATTCATGATTTTAAATGTAATGTATTGAATGTGTATGGTATACACGTATATACTATGATAGGATATAGAATATAAATGAATTGAACAAAGATAAATGTTCTAAAACGATGTCACATACCTTGGAAACCACCCAGGAGCTCCTACGAGTATGTACGTCTTCACCCCCCGGCCGCTGAGCTGAGACTGACGCGCGCGCGTGTCAAAGTCACGCCAGGTAAACTCGGGAGTCGGCCGGTCACGGTCGGTTGCACTCGTACGTAGGTACCCGCCGGCGAATTTCTTCGATCTATTACGACATAATAAAATCTATGTTAACCTCGAGCGGACCGTTATTAAACCGTAGCATTTTCAGGATTTATTGCTAACAATTAAACAATTATATATTTTGCACAAATAAAGAAAACTTTTGACTGTAACATCGTACAAATTCGAACTATATTTTATAAACTTGATATTAAATATTAAGTTGCAAATCGCGATTGCAAATTAATAACAATAAATATAATTATTTCTAAAATTTGAATATTTAATATATTTCTACTGCCTCTATTAATCAATCTCTATTAATTAATGCCATTGCAATCAATCGGTGTGTTACTCAGTACTAATAATGTATGAATAATAAATGAATTTTACTTCGGGAGGTTGACCGGAGCGTGTCATGAAGAGGTATTGACTCCAGGACGTTTTATCACAGACTAAAGGTTAATGGCGTACTTGGCAATGTCAGGTCGAGTGTATTTTGAAGTTTGGTTGTACTTGATCCGTGAAGCTTCAACAATAAAGATGGAAATAACAGATTCAGTCTTGTCGGGGCGACCTCGAAAAAGTATAAAAGAGCAACTTACGTGTAGTCTCTTGATGTTCCTCTTTCTGAGAACCACGCAGAATGTTCTAACTATTTAAGTAAATTTGCGATTTGTCTGCATAACTTTATACGATTTTTTGAATCTTTATTTTTCTGATGGGGGCGTTGCAAAACCATTACCACAGACGAGGTATTGGATAGAGTCTAGAGCCCTCAAAACCAGTGACATCGAAAAGCACGGGGATGAGTGGTCTATCCAATACCTCATCTGTACAAGAGCGAAATCACGAAAAATCGTCAAATTCAACCAGTTTTTAGGACGGCATTCGCTCAATTTTACAGATAGCGACCTGAGACTTGTACCATTGATTTAGTTAGGAAATACTACGCCAGAACAATGTATAATAAACCGGTCCTGTCTCCTGGATCTTAAGTCGGCGTAACTTGAGTTTAATTTTTCCATAAGAGCTTACCCTCCTTGATTTGCATTTCTAAAGTCCGTCATGGCACCACCTTGCGGCATCTCGCTGTACTAATCTATCAAAATGGCGCCTGTGCCGTGTATGAATTGGTTTTTCATTCAAAAGTTAATTCGCGTATCCTTCCCGAAATGTTAGAAGTGCAGTTTTACATTTCCACATATTGATATTTTACGAACCGTGTCGATGTTCTGTATATTTTCGATCATTCGTTCCAGTTTGCATCAATATTAGACATGTGCGGTTATCAATGTTTAAATGACCAGAACGAGTGTCATCGATGATATGGGATACTTCAATGAAATTAGCAATTACTAAAATGGTACCACGAATAGAGAAAGTGGTGTTGTGCAGAGGATCCACTGAGAAGAATGACACCCACGAGGTATACGTGACTACTTTAAAAACTGCTGGCTACGAGTGCGAGTGCCTTCGCACCCTTCGCTTCGATTTTGTAAATTTGCCAGAGTTGCGAATATGTTTGCAGTCACCGGACACGTATCGTGGTAGGGTATTAAAGAACGTTTCTATTCCATTAATTAGAATATCAAAGCTGATGTCGATGATCTCCACAGGTCTCATTCTGACAAGCAAACGTACCGTGGAGGCAATTGGTCTCGCTATCGCCGAGGATAGGAGCATTCTAGATCCCTGGAAAAAATTGCCAGCATATTGCGTGGGACCTGCAACTGAATCTTTCTGTAAAAGTCACTTACGATTAGAGAATTGCCTGGGTGGAGAAGCTGGTAGTGCCAAAGAGTTAGCAGAGAAAATTATAGCTTTCAATGACAAAAGTTCTAAGCCTCTATTGTATCCTTGTAGCGAAATTGCACGTGAGACTATAGAAACGACTCTTACCAATAGTGACACATCTGTGAGAAAGATAATTGTATATAAAACATTGCCTAGTGAGTGTTTGGAACAAGATCTATTAGAATTTACAGATGGGACACCCAGAATATTTGTTTTCTTCAGCCCGTCCACTGTAGAGTATATCATAAACATATGGAAAAAGAAGTTTTATGACACAAGTAGTATAAAAGCTGTTGCCATTGGCCCTGTAACTCGACAAGCGTTGCTTGGAGCTGATTTTGATATTTATGCTATGGCAAACAAGCCTGACCCTGTAGCTTTATTGCAAGCTATTAATGATGCTGAAAAAGGTGATATTGGAAACAGTGTACAAAGAAACTGAAGCAATGTGATATTTTATTAGTCCTTGTTATGTGTAAATTTACACATTGTGTTAATATATATTCTTATTAATGTTTTAACGTGTTGTACATTTTTGCCTCATTTTTATAGAATTCATTTTAATTTTTCAAAACATTTCTTAGAACAATAAATATTTTTTTCGTTTAACACACATGTTAAAAAAATAGGAGCAGCCTATATTTACAATACAATACTCTTTTAGTTATTATTTAACAATAACTATATATTATCATTACCGTATATCATAAATTATAACATTCAGTATATGATCTGAAACACTGATATAATCAGAAAATTCATCCCTACTTTATATGCCTTCTTATATAATAGAAGATTCTCAAATATGTTTTTCACATTTTTCTGTTAAGCACTACACAGGTTATACGTATATACATAAAACGATGCATTCTAAAAAATAGTGACAATATGTAAACGGATACCGCAGAGCGAGAACAGTGAACAGTTTGTAAAGTTGTGCACGTCAGTCTTTACTGTTAATCTCCATAGAAGAATATCATGTTACAACAAACGAAATACTGCATTCTATACGTATACACAGCACGGCTGTTTTCGATCTACTTGTCGTGGGCTTAGTATCTACTTCGATTAACAACGTTACCGAGAAGGCACGAGATATCCGCTCCGACAATCGTGGATTGATTAGCGTAATAGGGCTGAGGCCCGTTCCCGCCGTTATTATACTTCATTTGCACGGCAGTCTCGTAATCGGGCGCTGGCCTATAGGAAGGAAGTAAGGCACGTAAATTATTTATATCCGTGGACGATACGGATACCACCGGATACGGTGAAGTGGAGAGATCATTGTAACTCGTCCATCGCGTGTGACTTTCTGCGTTTCGATTATCTAAATTTACGGACACAGTGTGATCCCCTGAATCGTTCGTGTCGCTATCCTGAAAATATAATGTATAACTTTAATACATTTACTTTCGATGTTTTAAAAGAAATTGGCGGAGTAAGTATCACTTACGAAATAACCGTTCGTTGATCTTTCTAATGGTCGAGACTCCTGGTGCTGCATATAGAACGTATGCTGCGCTATACATAAACGCCACACGTATTTCGCATTTCGAGACTCACCGAATATAAACTGTTTCGCGTCTTCACCTTCGGATTGACATTCTATTCTGAATGTCTTTTTGTGGTTGATAACGTTACTTATGTCTTTCCACCTGTAATGAAAGAACTTAGAAACCTTCTATCTATAAGGCAATGCCTTGAAAAGGTAATCTGTGGGATAAGTCACCTGTAAAATTGTGTTGTTTGTGTGCTAGGGTAAACAACCATGATCCCATTCATGGAAATACCAAGTATTACCTCGTTACTCCCATTATCCTACAAATTTGATTACATGTATAATACTTATATCAAGAGAGGGATTATCATCTATGATTATTGTGAATTTATATCATACCTTGGCAGAGAATGTTTCATTGCCATAGCCCTCTAACTGCATAACAATGGAAATGTACAATTCCTCTGATGCAGCTTGAGTAACACCTGCTAGATTCTTGTATTGGCATACTGCAGTATGCAAAAGAGAATCTTGGCCACCAGGATCTGCCTGAATGACATCCTAATAAAGAGGAGAAATTAGTTTTGTTAAATTTACAATAGGACTTTCTTAATGTCATTCTTTTTACCTTAGGAAACAAGGTACACTGTTGAAGACATTCAGTTGTATGTCTTTCTGCATCATAGTTACCAAATTCTGCCTGCATAGAGTAACTGGCTAAAAGACTAGCTTGCCTAGAATTACAGGCAAATCTACCTTCGAGTACATCACTTTTTAGCTGAAGGTAATAGTGGTACCTAGAAGAGAAGGCATTAAAAAAATAAATAACAAGTAGAATGAAAGATTAGGTATTATTAATATGTATATGATCAATACATACCTTGTCATTTCATCTTGAATTAGCTGCACATCCGTGACATAGTACATGACCCTCAAGTATAAACTAAAATTCTTAGCATCTTTCTCTAGCTGCCTTTTTAATGGTTTGTCCATATCAACCCATCTTGGGGTCGGTGAATCATGCCGTGAGATGTATCGAAGACCAAAAAACTCTGGCTGTCCAAGGCCCAAGCGTTGAGTCACATTATCCAGACACTCTTGCCCAAGACTATCAATGCTCAATGTGCATTCAATGGACGTTGTGTCTAATAGTTCAATGCAGATTACGTACTGATTCTTTGAGACCACATTATACTGTCGACTTTTCTTTAAATGAAACTTGAAAGGCATTTTAGCTAGGCAAGTAATTGTGTAGCAGGCATAAAATATCACGAAAATGAAGCCCGAATCCTTTGTTCCACTTCGGTAGGGTTTTTTGAATAATAGCTTCGTTTATCGGGATCGTTTTAAGGCACAGTAGTTTGACGGTAATGATAATAGTAATTATCCGCGGTAATAATAATATATCACAATGATGTTACACTGTTATTTTGATTTTTATCTCATGGATCTTGTCCAAGCTATGGACAATTGTAGCGAATGAGATGAAGGCCGAAATATTTCACATTCCGCCTTACTTTTTCTTTTGGATTAAATATACATGCATGCATATACTGTGTGCATTCCACTCTGTTGAGCATGAGAAATGTATTGTTTTTCACAATGAATACGTTGAAAGCATCTCTAACCTCGCTTTTCACGTCATTACTGCGAGTTCTAAGACGAGCAGCTTGTGCACAGTGTTTGACTGCTCTACAAACATCTACAACAAACTTTTGTCAAATAAAACTTGATAACAGTTTGAAGGAATATATATAGAGAATAAGATAATTGTTAAAATACTACAATGAATAATCTTTTGATACTAAACGATACTAAATGAAACCTTAAATTTCGTTGCACGGAAACTGTATTGTTTCAGAAATTCCCTAGGGCCTAAGAGCAACATTTATTTTGTTCGAATAATTTTGATAGCATTCTTCAAGTACTCTGAACGTCACTGACCAGATTTATATTGTTAATATGCTTTTTTTTGTGAGAGCTTCAATTATTGGAAATAATCAATTCTGTTAAAAATATTAAAACCATTAAGTTTCATGTTCCTTTAGTTGTAAGCGTTCTCCATCTTGTAATAGAGCGCCAAATTCAAAACATTGCGCGTACATATTTTAGAAGAGTACAAGAGTTTAATATAATAAATATATTTCGTAACAATGAACAATATCGACTTTAACGCATACATCAATATGGCTGTCGGTTGAAACAGTACAACATTCAACAATGCCACAAACATTCTTTACAAAATATTTCCTAAGATCCGACGGACTCCAATGTATAATCAGGTTATCTTTAAATTGAATAAAACTGCGTAGCTGTGGAGGACTGCATTTCTATTTGACCCATTTTAAACTGTAATCGATGTAGCCATCGAAGAAGTGTCGCATTCGATTCTCTTCGAATGGAAGCGAAATGCTCGGTCATTTTACTCGGCGGGTAATCCCGGCAATTTTGTAGTCGCACCTGCAAATGTCCTGGTAGCTACAAAATAAAATATAGAAGTAAGAATTTACGATCAGATTTAAGCTGCGAAAGTGTTACAGTAACACTTTCTACCTGAATATGATGCGAGTACAAAATGGGACTCCAAAGGGGTAGCAATTTGCTCAACAAAATCGATCCACATTCAAGAAGTGCTTCCAGTAGACTCAAGAAATGTAAATTCACCATCTCAGCCAACTGCAAATCAAAGTCCCATGTGATTCTTTATATCATATTCGAACTTATCTAAAATTCTGCAAACTTGAAGCTTACAACTTTGGAGTGTGCCACCAGTTCTAAAATATACGGTGTTATCTTGCCCCAGAATTCCAGCAGAATGTTCATAGTAACATTATGACCCTCGCTGTTCGATGGATTGTTTTTGGAAACTTCTTCCAAGTACATTGTCCAAAGCTATAGATAAAATCCAACATGTATAACAACCCCAACTAAAATATGAAAGTGAATTTTAATCTGCCCTTTTACCTGGCAGAGAATAAACGCGTGAAACAATGAGGACATATGTAGCACAGAGGCTTTTGATTGTTCTGGAAATCCTGAGAATATCACTTGCACGTGATCCGCGACGTGACACGATACTTCTTGCGGTATTGGCTGAGCAATGGGAATCGGTGGTCCGTGGGTGTGCGTGTTATTATTTCCGGCAAACATTGCAGTGTGCGTTAGAGAACCCAATAGAAGCCAGGATAGAAGTCGAATATGTCCTATGCAGTCTACGTATTCTCGTGCCCTGACATATTTGTTCATGATATCAATAAAGAATTGTATCTTATACATGTAATCTAAAATCTACCAGACAATTTACCCCTGTGGCGTCATAGGTGGAGCACTGTAAAGCCACGGCAAATAACGAGCCACTGCTCTGTTTTCTCTGTTGTTTCCCTTAGTTATTTCTAACGCCACATACTGCGCGAGTCCACACTTCAATATTCCGCCTAGCGTGTCTTCGTTCAAACCTGCCTGCATACCTTTACTGTAACTCTGTATGAACAGATAGAAGACAAGTTCGTCTCGTAAAATTGGGCAAGACTTTATAAAGTTACATTTATCGCGGAGCTTACTTTCACTTTGCTAAGTGTGTGGAAATCAGCCAGAAATTCGAGAACGTCCGATAATTGATTTTTCAGGGACTCTGAAGCATTAGTGTTGTAGATCGGTGATACATCCGTTTGAAGATTTTCCAGTGCTACTGTGTTAGGTAGCGAGCCTCCAATATCCTGTATTACACGTCAATGATGATAAGATATATTCGATAATGATTTTACCACCATGCAGATCCTTACCTGAAGCACAAAGTGGAGAAGTAATAGGAAGTTAGAGTCCGGAATAGTAGTTTTGAATTTAATGGCTTGAACAAGTTCGAACGCGATAGTTCTTCCGAAAAAGTACTTTTCACGTTCCCGTGTAAATCCTCTGTGACAGAGGTAACACAGATCTGTTAAGTAGCTGTATTTTATCGTGGAATTCTGTATTGCATCGCTTAACACTTTTGAAAACGGATCCAGCATTCCCTATAAAGATATAGTAAATGATTCACAAGCCAAGGGGACTCGATTCGACGATCCGACGACGCAGTAAATTACTCACTTTCGATTGTTGAATTCCTGGAACCTTCAGTATAGAAATCATGATCCTTAATAGCGGTGTTGTGTCCTCGATGGACGAGAGCATCAGCACGAGTCTTCGAAAGAGGGTGTCAAATTGTGCTAACAATCCGCTCCAGGTTGCTGCACCTGGGCCGAGACCTGCTTCCAATGGCAGACAGTCTAAATAGCTCGCTATATTGTACAGTATTACCGGCAAACGTTCTAGCGGTAACGACTTCTTTGTATTTAGAGTCTGAAAATGATAGAGTGAGAATAAATGAAGTTAAAATGGAACTTAATAAACTTGAAGCCGATTAAAGTTGAATACAACCTCGAGTAATAATTGTAATGGTGCTATGGGGTTTAGTTCGTTGAAGTCAACTAAGGCCTGAGCTACGCTCTTGAAGAATTGCATTCTTGTAGATTCTGTAAACGATAAGTTCATAGTAGTCGAATATAGTGTTAGGTTGTGATTACTGAAGTTATCTAAAAGTTTCTCGTACCATTTAAGTGCGTCTGGAACATTTGCATGAACACACCGTTGGGTGCTAATTGGTGTAGGACGCAACGAAGGAATTGATGTGCGACACTGATCGCGCCACCCGGTAGATGCATGTTAGTTTCGCTTTGCCAGGGGTACATTGCGTGTAAGGCCATCCTGTAATGGATTTGTCGAAAATTTGAATGGAAGTTGACGACATACTTACGTGAGTTTTAGAACGGAACTTCACTGACTTTGTAACTACACTTAGAATTTCTGGTAATAGTGGCGCCGCCAGGGATGGCTCGCGATGTATAAATGTCCCAAGATTTATAATACAGAGCCCAAGCTCTTCGTCTGAATATTCCTCCTTTATCGTCCCGCATTCCGAGCATCTGGAAAGATGCATGAATTTAAACTCAGCATCCAAGTTCTATGTGCAAAGACATAACGGAATTTCTGAAGTTAGCACTAATTAGAGTGATTATTGAAAGGATGATCACCTGTCGTAAACACATTCATCACCAATGCGAAACAGGCTCTGCTTTAGGTTGAAGTCGGCATGGCAGGCTTGTTGTGATACGTAATCCAAATTTTGTTGTAGATGGGAACCAGACCTAGGAAAATGAACAATTGTTCTCTAAATATATTTGCTCTGTGATTAAATCGACTTCTATCATATTTTGTTCAGTCTATATTTACCAGGATTCTGTACGTCGCGTTAGATGTGCGTCGGGTCCTATGATTCCTTTTCGCGGTATCATACGTTGTATACGGACGTGTTCCTTCATCTTTGCTCTTCGATCGTGATCGGAAAGCTGAGCAAGAAAATCGATAGATTCTATCGTTGGAGGTGGCGACTCCAGTGCTACTTGTTTTGTTAATCTTCTCGGACTTGCTGATCTGCTGGATTGCACGTCGTTCAAAGTTGGCACGAGGGAAGCGGACTGAAATATCAATGCTCCAATAAATTCTATTTTATCGGTACATATGTATATGACGTCTAGAAATTAGAGGCACACCATATTTTCGGAGGCGGTGCTGTCTTGTTTTACAGGTGCTGCTCCATCGTTTTTGGCGCCATTGCCGTTATTATATTTATTCGAATCTGAAATAGATTTACATTGCAGCATGTATATCATTTTATTGACTTGTTTTTCAATCTATAAAGATAGAGAGAAATACCTTCAATTTCGTGGACTCCCAGTGCCTGTCGAACTCGTTCCACCAGATGACTGAAATCTCTTTGCGGTCCCACGGGCAATAATCTTTCTGGCATCGGAAACTCAAGCTGGGATATGCTGCGTGGACTCGTAATATCACTGGACATACATGTCTCGCTATCCTGATCAAAGGAAGAACCTGCAGACACCATAAAACATTAATTACAATTCACAAGAAACCATTATTCCATCACCAGTAATGATTACGTACTGACTGTCAGCACATCCATCTTGGATAGCGGAGATTCTGGCGAACCATACGTGTCTTCGCATCTCAGTACACGTGGAGCCGGTCTTGGCCCTAATAATTCAACATTTATTCAACAAACAACCTTCCTTAAGACATTATAATCTGATCCAGGGTTCAATGAATGTTTCAATACCAGTAGATCGATTGGCGGTGCCAATCGGCAGAAGTCGTTCGACAGTTGGTGTTGTTAGAGGATGTGGGACATCATTCCAACCGGGATGCTGTCCATTTTCCGTGCTCGTTATTTGAGAGGAAATAGAACTGACCGCTGGTGAACTCGATTGATCGCTACTCGTAACTGTGACAACCTGCCCAGGAGAAACTGGAGATGGAAGTGTCACTGTTTGTTCTATTCGTTTCTGTCGACCCAGATGCTTCGAAGTCGGTGACTCGGAGTTGCTGGAGGGAGCTGGGGGTGGTTTGTCTTTAGGCGGTTCATACCTGTAATAGAAAATTATAAATAAATGTACAGATCTCTTGGAACTCTTATTATTTCAAAAGGAATTCTGAACGGGTGATTACTTTTGTATATGCGATATACTGGTAGCAACAGCAAAAGCACCGGAAAGCCCAAACGGTTTCGAGGACGCCGTATCTCCGTTAAAAGCTATTTGCACGGTGACGTTTTTCTCTGAAGAACCTTTTTCTGGTGCTGTTTTCTCCGACACTGCTTTCTCCAAAATTCCCTTCTCAGGTATCGACTTCTCATGTACCATTTTATCGGTCAGCACTCTATCTGGCTTTGTTAAAATATTGTATTTCTGCAGGTCTGGTTGTCCAGTTAGGAATGTACTAGTTACCATCATTTTTACACCCTCGTGAACACTCCATTTCTTTTGAGGCCCAGGTTTGGTACTCTTAAAAACAATTTAGATAAGTATTACATCAATGTAAGCTAGGAATTGAAGTCACTCAGAGGAAAATGATACCTGGTGAGAGTCATCTTCGCTGCCCAAGAACCAAGTTGGTCTCGCGATCGAGTCTTTTCTGCTAACGCTCGGATTATTGTCGAATTTGGTGCCAACGACTCCCGATACTATGGACGTTCTCGGTCCGTGGAGGGATACGCTCCTGGTGACGACTTTTGTGCTCTCCTCCAGCTCCCCGAGCGAACCACCGCTACTGCCATGCAACGTGCTGTCAGATTTTGAGCTCTCGGATATTGCGGCCAGCCCGGACTCCATATCATCCGCATTGATCGAGTAGCTTTGCAGAGCATTCACAATAGCGGAAATTGTAACAAGCGGGTACTAAGTTTAAGCACAGGCACGTGTCGCGTACTATCTGGGCCCTGGATCCGTAACGTTCAGTAATACGGAACTCTATCAAGCTCTAGTTTCACTACATTCTGATTGTGATATAGAAAAGTATTCTGTGAGACTTTCCCCGCAAAGTTTAATGATCCCCGGTATTTATTATGTCAATGAGACTCTACTCTATTAAAAAAAGGGTGAAAACTGTTGGGAGAACCGTATGATTGTAAGTTTCATTGCTTGTATGAAAAGTGAACTGGTTCGTGAGAGGGATTTCAAAGATACACGGTAGTATCCGTGAGAATCTGTAAAAGTGCCAGGTTCGAAATACGTGTTGATATAAAATCATTCCAAGCAAGACTCTGCTACATTCTAACTTTAGTGCTCTACCTTCTCGTGATGAACGAGGGTATCACCTAAGATGCAACTTATGAAGGGGAGTGTGTTTAGAAAAAGTGACCTGGAGTGTTTGTTCATGTAGCGACAGGTAGATGCACTTTCCTCCCAGTGTGTTTCCATTTGTCCGTGGGTGGGTCCAGGACTACGTTGATGAACGGAAACCAAGGGTGTTCGCAATGGAGGACTTTCAGTGTCCATATCTCCCATTGTACTCGTTACTAGATCGTGATCCACACCCAGAGAAGGTTGGGAGACATCTGTAATTCACGGGATATCAAATCCCATACAATTCAGCGAAATAAATATATAATACTAATGGAAGAACGAGTATGGTTACCCCGAGATCTGGAAGGTGGGCCTCCCATAACTAGTGTCGCTGGGATTCTTTTACACTGATGATGCTGTGTGTCCAGTGTGTTCAGAACGATTTTAATTAACACTTGCAACTGGTTGCACCAGGGTTGCTTGCCATATTGACACTGCACAAAATACATTACATTAATACAAGTTGTAGCACAAATAAAATTGAAATAAAAAGTAAAGCGTGTAATACCTTGTAGAGTATAACCAGAAGAGACATTAACCAGGAACGTCTGATATGCGGTTCGAGGTACCAAAGACTGTAAGTTGGTGGCTGATGATCCGTGATTGGTAAACCTTGCGGTGGACACGGACAATGTTGAAGAATCGCTAAAACCGGCGGTGTCATGACCCAGCCCATTACATGGTTCTGATCCAGAAGCTGTGGTAAATTCGCGATAAAAACATTGAACACCGGCGAAACCCTGCAACAAGTTATCAACTCATATAGGTTCTAAAGAAATTATTCATTGGGAATATAAATGAATCTGGACAGAGTCTGAACCTTAATCGCTGTGGAGATGTGTGAAAAGTACGCTCAGTTTGATTGTATCCTAATAAAAGATATAAATGACGTAGAACAATTCCCTGTGTCTTTGAGAGTGGTTTTTCGTCCGTGGGATAGGCCTGTTGATAAGAAAGTGGTGATTATCATGTATGGCAAGTTGTATCCAATGTTTCGATTTAGTAACTCTAAATTTTATATCTACCTGATCCTGTCTCGATAGAAACTGCATTAGCAGGAATACCAGCAGATGCATTGTTTCTTTGTCAGCTTCTTCCAAGTCGACGATTTTATGGGTATATCCTGGCAGGGTGCTGCTTTCGTCTACCATGTTCAGGGAGTGCACGTGCCCGTCTGTAATATTGACTCGCATTAAATGTCAGTTTTGATTCCCATACGTCTCGGCAAAGCAAATTTTGATCTACAGAATAAGAGATTGTAGAAACTTTAGAAAACCTTGCCGCGCACAAGTTTCTTACAACTTACTTGTTAGTCATTAAGAAGATAATGAGTGAAACGCATTAGAAGTATTTTAGCGAAATGAAACTTTGCTGTTATTCAAATTTTGTGAGTAGAATTAACGTAATTATCTATCCGAAGCTATCGTGCGCAATCCAAGCGTGTAATTATATTTTAATTATCGTCCAACCTATGTAGAGATAAATAGAGGAGCTTGGACAATGCTATATACAATATTAAACGCTACAAGCAGATATATAAAGTATAGAACTACACATGCGAAGTACAGAGGCAGGAATACACTTGGTTTCTACATAGGAAATATTCTACAGTACTATATGCAGTGCGTCAAATAAACTATAGGAGAATTAATTAACCCACAGATGGTTAAAGTTCATCCCTTAAACTTTCATTGTAGATACTTCAAAATCTTAATTCATTTATAACAAAATCACGGGAATAATATAAAGAACACCCTTAATTCAGATGAACAGTTCAAATATCTTTCACGACTCATGTTAATCGAGTAAAACTTACCCCGAGTCAGATCCACACTCAACACATATCCTTCAACATCCTCGCGACATTATCATGGACTGTATACAGAGGGTGGCAAACATTTACGCGTAAACACATAGGTGCACCACGTCTAGGTCTACGCAGACACACTACTCTACCTGGTATACTGTTATTAGGTGGGGTGGACCCCAGCAACTGACCCAGTCCAAATCTGGAGCTCTTGCGCTTCAGGATAGGCGCCGAATATTGGCGGCTGTACACCTTTTCTTTTTCTGCGCGATTCAGGAAGTGGAAATAGTCAGTGTTCGGTCGGCGTGTGAGAATTGACCGTCCCTTACTTAGTATTATAACAAATTGTTCATTTTCCTTTCATTGTAAACACAGCTAATTAATTTACCTGTTGTAATGTGTTAATATTAAGCAAGGGGTGTATTCTGGTTAAGGGTTAATCAGCATTCTTTTACTATAAACCTACGAGCCCGAAATATATTCGAGCCCCCTACTTGCTGACAGTATAGACGATATTAGATATTTTATATTAGAAGAATTTTCATGACAATAGAAGGGTTTAGAAATCTACGATCTAACGTGATATTATTTCTATATCCGTACGAAAGAGAAAAAGACATTCCCTTGTTGAGTTCTAATCACTTGCATTATCTATCAATGTAGAGACCTACGATCGATGTTTGAATTAGATTGAGTATTAAATATTTCATAGGCGTCGAGTTTCTTTGACCTGACCGTAAAATGTCTTTAATTATTCATTAACGATCGCTTGAAAGTTAAAAAATCGATGCCTATGACGATTATTGTTGGCTTTTTCCTATTGTTTGCATAATTTGTACCTTGCTTGGTGTCCTGTCGCGGAATCATAGACGCAGGAGCGGACATTGTTCGCTTGTATGGCCATTTCGTGCCGAAACTCGCGCTAAGCGTCTTTATGGAGTTCGTGCCGCTCCCATCAGACTGTGAAAGGGCCTCGTGTGCCCTCTGTAGCTTCTTCATGAAGACGTCGCTGTTGAGATCGGTGTTCCTCAAGTCTACAATCAGACGTTCTACTCAGAATCCCACAGTTTTCTTTTGTTACCCCTATATTTTCAAGTTTCCGTAACTAACCGCGCAGGTAGGCAATGTCTCCCGCCTTCTCCAGGTTGATCTGAGCCTCCAGGAAAAGCGCGTCGAAGCGGTTTAGGAAGAATTCCCAGGTCAGAATACGTCTGTCGCTGAGACTATTATGAAGTTGATAAAGCGATTGCAAAACCATGGGCCTGTCGACTATCACCGAGTCGAATTGGGTCTCCAGACAGAGAATCAGCGACTGGAATATTCACGTGAAATAACAAAATTGAATCAGAATACTGAGTTCCGCACAGACATCACATGTAACGTGTTTATTATTTTACTGTCGTCGGCGGCGTAAAAGGAAAGTTCAGTGTCGGTGAACGTGTTAATTGTATCTTAAGAAATAAAGGCATGGGTTCTTACTCGCATTGCTGTGTCGTGAATGGTACCGAGATACAAAGTCGCGCGTTGTGCGACGTACACGTTGCTGTCGTCCATGCTTGTAATTAAATAGCAAAACGCGTTCGCAAGTGCGGCTTGCAGGCTCAGAACGTTCCGAAGTGGCGTGGAGTCCATGAATCTCGCGATCAATGTAACCCTTTCAACTGTGGGATTAAAGGAATACCATGGAAGTCATTATTTCGTTTACAGCCGGCTGGAATATCGAATTAAGGTAATTCGTAGGGCATTACCTGCCACGAATCGTACGCGCCAGTCGGAATTGTGAAACTCTTCCTGAATGAGACGCCAAAACGTGTCCATACCACAGGGTAACGTTACACAGTGAAGTAAAAGTGGCACCGTGACTTGCGCTATGTGTGAATGCTCGGCGTTTAGAAGTTCCCATAAGCTGTTGGTAGACATAGGAAGACACAATTAACATTCCTGGTTTCTAATCTTAATCGTGACGTATGTGTCACATTCGGGGAAAATCTCATTCATTAAATTACTTTTTAATCAGCAAATTCTCCTGACACCAGATGAAAAATCCATGGTGGTCCTTGACAGCATTGTTGAAGGCATCCCCGTACAGACACATGATGTTTAGACACTGTAGCATGTAGTAGAGGATATCTGGTTTATCGATCGTCATTATTTCCTGCGAAAGATACACGAACAATAATTTATTCATTAATAAGTATTCATTGTCATCAATTGCGTGGGGAATTATTGGCATTCGTACCTTTAAAAGTTTGTGTATATATTGAAGCTGTTCGGGAAGGTCTTCGATGGTGAAGCGAAACTTGCCAACGGAGGTGTGCCAGAAGTCGTCTATTTCATTTTCCGGGCTGAGATTTAATGGCTGATCGTTCTCACCGATCAACCGTGGTTTCGCCACGCTAACAGTTGCAGTTGCTGAAATTATCACATCATCGACACGGTAACATCATTATGGTATTGTACGGAATGGTGTCAGTGTCACAGAAAACTAAATGGTAAATCAACTAGTAGATTTTGAAGTGGAATTACACCCTACATAGTCAGACCGACCTTCAACTACTATTGAACGTGATACTATAACAGATCAATGTACCGTAGTTAAATTGTTAACTTTACATAGATGAAATCCTGGCAATACCAGTCTGTGACTTAGAAATAAAGAATTCTAGAACTAGTCCTCACCGACATCCGTTTCCGATAGTGTAACAGCTCGTGCGACCGCCGACGTAACTTTCTCCGTTGGCATGATCGCGACGAGGTCCAGCTGCTCCGAAACTGTCTCTACTGTGGCTGTCATGATCTGTTCGAAGAACTGATATAAACGATCAAAATAGCTACCATGGCGACATAGATTAGCCTACCGTGTTTATGGTCACACAACGCCATTTCGCAGTAGAAGAGAGAGACAGAGAGAGGCACACACAGTTAGACGGAGAGCATGCTGCATTTTGTTGTTTGCAGAGAGTGTTGAGCACAGAGACAAGTGTTTTCGGCGGTGTAAGAAAATTCGTGTGTATAAAGACACGTTCGTTTGTGACTCGCTATATTAAGTGTGAGGACATACGTGTGGCATGTTGACGAGAACACCGCCGACGGAGTGGAGTTCAGGAACAGGCATGTTGATCACCACGTCGGACTTTGAGTCGCCTTTTCTCGACGTCTCAGGACTTTTGCGACCGTGATCATCCGCGGTTTCGTCCACGATTGTCTAAAATGTGAGTTGATTAAACATCTATTAGTATAAATGATATTTGCATTAATTAATAGTCAAGAAACCCACGTCGGGAGGGTAAGCTGGGTTTTCTGGTGCCATGTAGGTAATCAGCTGTAGACACAGCTGATACCAAATCACCCTCGATTCGCAATACGTGCATTCGGTATCGGTGGTGCATACATGGCAATGATTCCAATTCGAGGCGATGATAGATTTCATTAAATGACACGCGTCTCGGCACACCCACGTGTTGATTCCTGTGTGCTTGTCGATATCCTGCAGCTCCATCTTGTTTTAGAAAATATATTAATAATATAATATCATTACGCGGTCTGGATAGATGGGTGACATCGGCCCTTCCTTATACCTGTTTTAACAGTATATCCAGCATAAGAATACAGCAAGATAAATTTAATTCTGCGTTAGTCAAGAATTCCATGTGTCTTGGCGTTGGAGCGTTATCGTCGGACAGTGGGGTCCATTTTCCTGATTCATTTACGACAACTGCAAGGGGAAAAATGTTAACGATCTGAAAATTGACTCCCATAATACTAGAAGTTTGTATAAACCACGCACAATTGATGTTCCCTTCCTCGCCTTCTTTTTTCGAGGGTTTCTGTTCGGACTCGGCGGAGTTCATGGTGCCCATAACAGCGACACCATCGCTGAACATAGAGAATAGCTGAGCCAAAGGAATACTGATTTCAAGCATCGTGAGAATCTGCAGCCAATTCAGCGCTTGTTCTTGTACTTTCGCGCACGTCTCCACAAATCGTTTCGCAACAAAATTGTACATCTTCTTCGCATCGAATTGCAAGGGGCCCATATCGAGATCCAAGATTTTACTGTAGATTAAAAAAATTCCCCGATAAATACGTGAAATAAATCTCTGTCTGTATGGCATGATGAATTTACCTTAGAATTCCTTTTAATTCAGGGAGCTCGTGTTCGGGCACGTCGTTCACCATTGCCTCCATCCAATGGGGCATCACGTAGTCCCACACGTCCGTCGTAATCCCTAAGTAAGGAATCAGATAGAAAAATCTGTGTAATCCCTCTTTCAGATGCGTTGTCCTGGACGCCAACGTTTCCCTGAAGTATAATTTCAGATCTTAAAAGTGAAACTTTTATCATTATTGCAGTCTCGGAGATTTTAAATTGTTATGAATATTTATCGTCAATAGTGTCGCTTTCTAAAGTCTTTGCACTGTTACGTAATTTTTACCAGTGTCCTCCAACACGAACGTAATCCGCAGGATGTGGTAGAAGACAGGAAATAAATACATCGTAGTGCGTCTTCATCACTTCCATCAGCCAGCCGCTCACGTAATCGTTTTTTAATTTTTCGAGCGCACTTTCCGCTTGTCCTGTGAAATATATAATTATTGAAATACTGCTTCGTAAATGATTCATAACTATTTAGGTATAGTTCGTCTCGCGAATGCAAAGTTGTATGAACGATATACGACTTGAAAAGGATTCCCTTGACAAATACTTCGAGAGTTGACGGTGAAATTTAGTGAAAACTGTTTCGAAACGTTTAAAAAACTGCGACAAATGACACACAAGCGAAATTTGGGAAATCGTAGCTGAAGACAGAGGAATGTCACACGATATGTAAGCAGATTGGTATTGAAAGTATCTCAGCAGTGTTACATTTACTGTCAGCATGCAAGAAGAAATATCAATATTCTTTCTGAAAGTTTAACTGCATTATTTCGCGTTCAACGTACAATATCTATTGAAAATCTTCGTTTGAAAGTATTCTCGGTATCTCGCGGTATTCTCTACTTCCGGTATTGATTCACTACTTCGTCGTTGCATAGAATCCCGAAGAATATATCTTCCAAAGTCTCTGTCATTGATACTCTATTCTTTAAAAGCGACCTGCAGTGTTCTATTTCATCTTATCAATCCCGGATTCTATGCATCGAAGACTAGAAGTTTTCTTAGCCGCGACGCAGACGCACTCTTGTTGTTTCGCATTAAGACTCGCATCGTGAAAAGTTTTATGCAGTCCAACTGAATACAGTACACAAATATATGCATATCGATTTCCCACCACGAGGGAAATATATACTCGTGTGTGTACATGCATACGCAGAGGCAATGTTTCTTCCAATGTGTATTACAAGAACGCAAGGGCGCCGACTTGGCAGAATACCAAAAACATGTCTTCGTTCTAAACATTGTAAATCGATCGGTAAACTCTTCCGCGAAATGACGTCACGTTCTGCACGATGCGAAACGTTGCTGGTAAATGTATTTTATCGTAAAATAAATTCGCGTTCGATTACACGTTCTTGTCGTGAGAAAAATCACGGTGAAATTCGATAATGTTCAACACAGTGTAATAGATGACGATGAAAGTACAACTTGAGTGCGTGTAAAAATAATTGTTTCTGATTTAAAAGAAAAACGAAATCCGTGTATCTCCAGAGCCGACGCCAGTGCGGAGAAAAAACGGATACAGCGTGCCACGAGATACGGGACATCAAATACATTCATTTATAAGTACAATTTACGGGGGACGGGGGGACACCAAAAACGAGGACGCAGAATGTCGTAGAGAAGTGGGGACCACAAAGACTACTTATTCGAAACGTGTCAAAGGGCGAAACAGAGTTTTACGGGGCAGCTTAAGCTTGGAGAAACACCGACACACGAAAGCACGAATACGTATACACGAATGATTTACCCACGAGTCGTAGTTAAATCCGTTTACTTTTCTCGATATTTTCCAACATCGTACTCTCTAATCCCGTTAACATCCTATCGTATATACATATAATTAATTTCACATCGCTATTCCATCCATGAATGAAACGCAAAGTGTTTCAACGAATTAAAAATTATTCTCAGATCATCGAAAAAAGCGAACGGATGCAGTCTGCCAGTCCACTCGAATGTGCCTACGATCGCGGCCAGACACTACCTTGATCTACGTCTACTTGATAAGTGTATATGCGAAGTGTTAAATTACCAACAGAAAAGATAAGGTGCATAAGGCTTTTTTTAGTACCATCGAAAGAGTAGGCAGTAACATGAAACCAATGAAATAGCATTGACAATAAACGTCCGAGAATTTCTTCCGACGTATCCTCGTTCGGTGTACAGAGACCAATAAGCAACCAGACGCCATATCTGCCAAGAAGTTGCCGTTCCTCAAGGGTGGTCGGGTCATATTGTCCCATTGTACCACTACCACCACCGGATCCACCCGTACCGCCACTTCCAGTCCCTGGGAATCCTGTGCTGCCCTTATTAGTACTTATTTCCGAAGTGTCGCGATTACTATCCATACTTAGCGGTTCAGCTTCCTTAAGCAGGCTGCAAATACAAAGAAGAAATTACTTGGTGTGCCATCCGAACGATCTGTGGCCACGTCTGGTCGTAGTCGGCATTTCAATTGTTTCAATGATTCTTTCGATTCTTTTTTCACGCGATGTTAACATACGATACGATCGACATTCTCGTTGGAGTCGCTTGAAATTGTTAGATTTCAATGGGATTACACTGATACCTTGACGGGGGAGATTCTATGTTTGCAATAGTATATTTTTTAAACAGTTTTAAGCGACGGGATTGTATGAATTACCGAACGTCGAAGAGACAGAGCTTCCACGTTCAGTGGTGATTTTAATTCTTTCATGATCGCATGAATTATTTAAACATATTTCTTATCGCTATCTTGATTTGAATGTAATTGTATTGATGAGTAAATAAGTTATCCTATTTGGAATCATGCGATCGTGGAAGAATTAAATAAAAATTAGTGTCAATATGACAATGTCGATCATGGAAAGATACATATCTGAGATAAAAGTGGAGTATGAAAGCTATTACGTCGACCACAACGAAACAGACGCGACTCCAGATCGTGGTTTTTCTAGACAGACTATACCGGAGAATTTACAATGGAGAAAACGAGGTATTCGAGAATTACAGATAGATATTGTTACTTCATTTCTTTCTTTTTTTTTGGAATAGACACGGTTCAATACGAATTGGGTACACTTTATGTTCTAACTACGGGACTCCATGCCAATTGCGAGATTGAAACTACGTGAATGCAATTCAGGGGTCGGCTTGCAAAACTGATTAAACAAATCCGCAATGTTCTCGTATCGAAACCATGCTACAGCAAATATTCCATATTACATACCAAGAGGGAAAGCAAGGAGTCGTAAGACAAATTTGATGTATGTATCTCGGGGGTCTAAAAATTTCATTTCTTTCTAATCGAGACGTAGGTGTACGTGAAATTCCGTTCCGACGAGATTCTACAAATCTTTTGTGGTGTTACTGTGAAATGTTTTTACGTGGGTGAAGTGGAAACTGTGTTTATGGTCATGCAGCATACCAGTGTGTCTCGGATTATGAGTATCTGTTAAAGCCTGTACCAGTTCATCTGTTTTTATTTGTCGAACGGTAACCAGGTGCTGATGTGTGGTATCCAGGACGTGCTACGACGCTGTGTCCTCGGTTAGGCATATTTCAACTTTTACGGTGCACTTTCCTATGCTCTACTGTGGGTGAATGCTTCAAAATCACGCGTATAGATCACTTAGGAAATCTGGCATGCTCACGGTTCGGTATAAGATCAAGAAATCATTATTAATCGTCGTTTCTTAGATCGTGGAAATATTTATTTTTAGGAATATCCGGATTTCGCAAATGATCGCCGCGCACATTCCGCGGATACTTAAATGGTGAGAGAAAAGTGTTAAAAGCAGATCGTGGATCGAGATATGCGTGGAAAAAGAAATACACAGAAACTATATATAAACGGATTATAAAATTAAGTGTAGATAATGAACAAGGCAAATGTTAAGAATAATATCCACACGCAGTATCTCATCCATTTATAGAAATATCCAAAGAAAATGTACAGAGCATATTTAACCACACTTAGTGGAGTGTATGTATTTTTTGTTTAATTCTAGACGTCTTGTATTATTTCTTCTTTGTGTTAATGTGAATGTGCGTCCATTAAACGTGGTTTGAGCATAATGTCTTACCAAGCAGGATGGACCAGCACGGACAAACACGCAAAGCAACAATGATCCTGTGATCATTCGTTAGTACGCGGCGTAGTTCATCGTGTTTCTCTATTTTTTTTGTTTTAATTACTTTGGAGTATTCATTATTTTCGTCGAAATTCTAACACGTTCGTGATGAGTGATTAACAACCACTATTACGATGTGACCTGTACTCGGAATTAATTCTCAAAATTAAAAGGTAACGATGTTAATAAAAATTCAAATACAAATGATTCTGTATCGTGATATTAAATAAAGAGTAAATATTTCACGCTCGCAATCTACGGGTCGGTAAACATGAAAATAATCGGAACTGCATCAACGTGCGTAAACATACGTTCACGGTGTCAAACATTTTCCTCGCAAAAAGACTTTAACACCGATCACGACACGGAGAAAAGAAAGAATTCTACGAGAAATATCAGAAAAGTTCTTCGTATAAGGATACAGTCATCTTTCAACGAACTTGTCTAATTGATTTGACAACCTATTGTCTTGCCGTTAACTATTTCATTCTCCTTTCTCCGTGTCTGTACAAACGTCTGATGAAACTCGTGCAAATCACAACGACTGCGAGTGTTCTTTATCCATCCAGTCTCCCATTCTCCGTTCAAAATCCACTTTCTCGAATGGTAAGCGTTACATGATCGCCCAGCGAACAATGGAAATCCGCGGCAAGCCAAATCTCTCACCTGACTATCGACTGCACCATGTATGTCTGTGTTTGCGAGTCCAACTGCGAGATATGTGGAAGCGCCATGTGATAAACATGATCCCCGCCACGGTCTTTGTTGTGGCGATAATTGTGGCACTGTTCGCAGAATCGAATCGGATGGTTTCCATTGTAGCTAGTGCACTCCGTCGAGAAACACACGCTGATCGCTGATTTGTCGGGTGCTTTGCAATTCTGCGTGAAATCGGTTACTTGTTAATATAGAATTTCGCGTTTATCTTAGAAACTGGTAAGAAATACATATTTCGTTTGTTTTTAGGGAACATCCCCTGTTTCCACAGATGTAACCTTACCTTATTCTCGCAAACCATTGACACCTGTTGCATGGGGTGTAACATATCATAAAACATTTGGTTGTGGTGCTCGCGATGAATCTCATTCGCGCATTCGATGCAGAGATACAAAGGTGGTGGTGTCTCTGTTGCGAAAGTAATTGATACTCGATGGTCGAAACACACTTTACCCGCCACTGCGTTGCCCGTACTTGGACATGAGTCCCGTTGGCAAACGAACGGTGTAAGATCGTCTAAAACGGAGATTCGTCAGATAAGGATTAAGAGAAACTTATTTAAACTTTAAGTTCCCGAATCCTGTGTGTTTACTTACTGGCAAATTTCATAAGAACAGCCCGGCGATCGAACAGATTTGGGTTAAACGACGGCCAGTAATAAAATAGCAATTTCGCAGCAGACGCGCGTGCAGGTGCGGTTCCGTAAGCTACCACGCAAAGAATATCCTTAACCACGCCCGGTTTCAGCGCCATTAGACATTCTAACAGTTGACAATGATGTGCTAGAAAATCGTCAAGTTGAGATCACAACATTCTGAAGATAATTCACGGTGTAATATTAAAAAATTAAGTATCCTATGTTTGTGAGTTGGTTCCCTGTTTCCTTTTTCTATCGTAATAATATAATGTCAAAGTTGAAACCTGGATTGCTGGAATATTGAAAGATCAACATAATCACAGCAGCTATCGACTGACTCGCGGCGTTCTCGTTGCCATCCTCGGGTTTCCTTGCTGGAAGAGTATTTAGTAGTTCGATTAGAATGATAAGGACACGTCTGAGAAATAGGATACTTACTAATAGTGAATGGTAGAATGTAAAAGCAGAGAATATTAACGATTTCCTGGTGCAATTCTGCTGGAAGCACGGAAATCGCGCTGGCCGTTAGGTAGGATACATTGTCGAGTAAATCGTGATCGAGAAATGGCAATAGACATGCGAGACACTGTAGCAATGCTTGGCCGAATGCTGAAAAGTAATTCGAATCGTTACAATGAAATCATAGATCGAAAATGCAAAGAATTAGAAATCAATTGCGAGGGTGGAAACGGCTGGAGTGCAAACCTTGTAGGCCGACGTGAATATATGGTACGACGTCCATTAGCTGAGTCAACGCGTTATATAATTGCTTGTAATCCAAATTGGGATACAGTGCCATGCGTTCCGCGTCCAATTTCTGAGATTTGATCATCTCGAGGGGAGCTTCTCGCACTTCCTTTAAAAGTGCTGAAATTGGAAAACAAATAATCGCAGCTCTTCCAATGCGGTCCTTTGCAGAAGGTTATAAAAATACTTACATAACAGAGTCTGCGAGAAATACTTCACGGTATTTGCCATGTCAAGCCCCGATGGTGTTGGTTGACTACCGTGAAGTAGTCTTTGATAGAAATCATTTAAACTCGTTAATTTTAAAGAATCTGTAAAGATATTCGTAGTAAAATTCACCTAGGTTCGAGTTAGATTAAATATAGCAATAATTTTTTTAAAATTAATACTTACATGCGGCAAACCTGGTCCCCATTGTATACATTGATGTAACTTCACAAACGGACTGGATATTTTGGAAAGCGACTATATGTCACTTCATAATTTCTATATAGAACTCAGCACCCGATCACTCTGGAATAATTATGACCATCGAATCGTAATTTATATTAATTAATACAAGATCTTCACGATACAATAAGTCTACTGAAACGTTACTCAATAACTTGCTGATGATTCTCAACGAAAGTAGCGTTACATTGCAACTGACCTTTCAAATTCGATTATTACTGTCATTAGGGCACTTAACAAGATGAGTTTCTTGTTTTTGACAGATTCCCTGGACGGTACAGAATCAGCACAGGTCCATTCCGAAAGACGACTCGGGAGAGAATGAGCGCGCATGTAGTATCGACCTGTTTGGGAACACTGCGCCCTCTCATCTTTTCATCCCCTGCAGGGATGAAATCGAGTTTCACGGAAAATCGAGGGAGTCAACGCACTTCGCTCGAAACCGCAAACTCGATTCCTGGTTCTTTGCGCGAGAGCAACGCTCCTTCGTTACATAATCACGGAAATGTATCAATCATTTCCGGAAATCGCTTTAATTAAAAATATTTTGCGGTAGAGTGTATATTTTTTTTTCGTTGGCAAAGTAATTGTTATTACTGTACTTTTTTAATAAGCTGTTCCAATCCGATTAGAAACATGAAATCACTTAAACGTGTTACACAAGTCTTCGCCATTATGCAACCGATACTCGATAGCATGACTCTTGGCAATTACTTGGTAATACACTTATTTCTAATCCAACGAGTTACAATTTATGTTTTAAAAGCCCAGTGCCGGGATCGTTTAAATGTTATTTATAACCGTTGTACGTACATTGGACTCGGAAAGTGAAACGTATAATGTAATTAAAATTCTTAAAACAAGATCATCGTGAACCTGGATTTACACTACTACGAATTCCACGGGAGTGGATAAACATTACTTGTTTCTCTCATTATATAATTGATCATTCAACTATTCTATAGTATTATTCTAAATATTTCCTATGGCAGTAGTCATAAATTTATGTCTAAATCGCGTGGGATTCAGGTTGATCGCGATTTCCGGGTTCCGTCGGTATTCCTCGTTACAGCCCTGGATTGGGAAGAGTGCAAATCTTATTACAGATTTTGACACGGGTTTCGTGTTAAAGCACTGTCAACCGTGGTAAGAAGTGTGTCACGAGGGGTCGATTCTAGGTCGACCTATGACGTGCAAGTTGAATCGATATTATCTAAATACGATGTACACCTGCAACCGGTGAAGTCATTCCAGAATAACGTGCACTTTACCAAACGCGGATGCGGTATCGATCGCGTTTGATCTACATAGCTTCAAGGTGGAAATGATTCGCATGCGAAAACGAATCGCGCTCGTCAGAAGCACGGTTCACGAGAAACCTATAAAAAGACCATCTCTATTTTCCCCACCGTGCGGAATTATAGTATCCTTCTTATATATTGCCAACGTGCATGCCATAATAAATTTAAGCTGTCTATACACGATAGCGGAGTCATAGTTTTATTATAGTAAAATCGAGCGCGCCGCACGTAACGTTACTATTTACGAGGAAAAATCTATAACGTGTTTTACTACGTGCTGTAATGCCTGGATCTGTATTTACATATAGTATATGTATATGTATGTGTGTATGACATTATCGTTAGGGGATGAATTTGCACTCGGAGAATATCAAACCGGTATCATTTATAAATGTTTTGTTTCAAGTAGACAGTACGCGAGTATTGTCGTCGCAACTGGACACGTGACATATCATCGTTATATAACGCCAGACAGAAATTCATCAAAAGAAAAAAACAATATACAAAAGGTCTCGCTACGAGAGTGCATTTTCCCTTGATAATGGAGAAGGAGCCCGAAGGGGATAGCGGGGGTGTCGAGAGTCCATTCGAAGGCAGGTGAGCGAATCGATTTGCGTTTCCCGCGCGCGCGTGTGCGACCGCGATAAACGTGTACGTGTGAACGATTGACGGAGTGACGCAGACGCACCCCGTCGAGATCACGCGCGAGACGGAGACAGCAGAGGGTGAGTATCGAAAAAAGACAGAGAATCAGACGTACAAAGAGAGAACGGAACGAGAGCGAGGGTGTTACGAATAGAAGAAGAAAACTGAGTCGGACAAGGATGGTATCACGAGAAGAAATCAAGCAGGGGTGGAAAAGGGTGCGCGATAGCGAGAGAGATGATAAGAGACCAGAAGAAGAGAGCGAGTGTGTTACGAGTGGTGGAAGAAAACGAGTGTAACGAGGAGGGAGGGATGAGAAGAAAACGAGGGAAAGGGAGTCGCGGGGGTGGAAAGGGCAACGAGGACAGGGTGAGAGCGAAAGAGAGAACGCGCTTAGAATATACATGGAAGCCAGGGTTGCCTAGGACACCACATGGACACCACGTTTGCCAGCGACGTCATGACGTACGCGGGGGTAGCTACCGCGTTTCAGGCAACCCTTGGGTAGCGAAGCGTCTTAGAAAACAGTGCTCGCGGGGCAAGCCACGTTGACAGCCGCACGCTCACGTGAACTCCGATTTACACACCGAGGTACGAAAATCAGCTTTTTAACACAGTGTCTCGAACAACGAAGGACAAGTGATCTGAAATATTAAGAATAGTGTTTAGAAGAACGTTTCAAACGATATGGAATATATTTTCATTTTTTCGACGACCTTTTCAAATGTCTTTGAGACAGAAATGTATTTGTAAATTGTACGTGATTGGTTTTATTCGGTAAGACCGCGGATATATCGTGATGTCTTTGTTAATGATAACGAAAGATTGTTAAACAATACTACGCCCTATAGAAGTCATATCAATTTACTGGCTAATGGCTATTAAGAATCCTTTGAAACTTTCACACTTTCGTGAAAGTAGAAATTTAACTCGAAAGTTCAAATTCCACAAGTGTATTTACCATTACGCAAGTCGAACTCCCCCCGAAAATGGGTAAACAAACATACCGGTCCCTGAAATTCTCCTGCAACGAAGTGCATCGGTTCAGTGGTAACGATTCGTTCCAGTCGATCGAAAATCGTTCGGATCGCGGGCGCACGCGTCTTCGTCATCTTCCGCGGTGATCTCATAAATTGATTAACGGCGCCCCCAGATAGCTAGTGCTTTCAGGCAGTCGGGGAGATAATAAAAAGCAAACAGATGAATCAACTCCCGTACGTACGAGGCCAATAGGATGTTCGAGAGGGTGCCGTGCTGCTTCTTTCTCCCTTTCGCAGCTTGTCAGTGAGCATAACCGAGCTGCAAGGGTCCATGTGATTTGATTATGTTGGTAATACGCTCCGTATGCCACCCTAATTGCTGCGGCGTACCCCCCGCGACGCGATCTTTTCGCAACGGTGACGTAGACATTCAATTTCTAGGGGGCGTAACTCACCTCGTATAGATCGAACGATCGTTAACAGTGTCGCGGCTGAAGGTTTTAATTACAAGGCATCCTCGAACCGGTTCCTGCAAAGGGTTATTATTATATGAATATTTCTAATTAAAGTAAGATGCTATCTGAAAATACACACATTCGCGCATCGATGTTTAAAGATCGTAAAAGACTTTACATCTTTGTTATTATGTGTGTAAAATTGGCGAAAAATTAAAAGGAAACATATTTTTCCGTGGGATACTTTGGTTTCGCGTTTAGGTGCACGACAGTTCTAGAAATATCTATGTATTACTATGACTTCATTAAGAAGCCCGTGTCAGTTAAGCAAACGAGTGTCATGAATAATTCGTGGCACGGTTTGTAAATGGAAGTGTCGTACATTCTTCTTTTTTTTCGACGAAAGAATGCCTGTAGAATTCGCATAGAAATTCGCGATGTGACAGGGGGGTGGGGAGAATAGATTCGTCAGCACGTAAACAGTAGTACATTTCGATTCGTGCGTGTTCACAATGCGTGTCGCGGGCACAGATGCAGGGCACAGATATGTATTCCACCTTAACCCATTAATCCTGGAATTCCACCCCTCTAAAAGTACACGGGTCCCGTCACCGTGCCCCCTCCAAGGCTTAAGACTTGTAAATACACGGATTTATCGTAGGTCCATTTAAAACGGTCACCCTTTGCGTCTGTGTCTTTGCAGAAAGATAAACTACCAGAAGTACGTACGCTAACAATGGATATTTCAATTCGTTTTTCTACGAGCTCATTAGCATCTTGAAATAGACGACTTATTTTTCGTTGTATTCTATTATTGATCTTGCAGAGAAGGTTCTCGTACCATTAGAATATCGGATACTTGTTTCATGTATCTCCCGTCAAGTAGACACGGGTTTTAGATAATTCTTCCGGTACAACGTTGAACCGTCTCGCGGCAGGAATCTAGTTATTGTTTATTGAGATAATAAATCATTAAACGCGAACGAACAGGCGGAGCTTTGCGACGGTGACGCAGTAATAACAGTATTGGTAAGTAATAGCCCGGTGAACTGGCTGCGGCAGCGTAGATAACTAGTAATGCGGTAGTGGCACCGCCGTGCTGTAAAGCAGCCCTAAAGGTGTATCCACACCTGTCTATAGGTGTATTCTCGATAACATCGTGCCTTATAAATAGACTGAAGAAAAGAAGTCATTTACCTGATATACTTTCTTCTACAATCAAAATAGATGCATCGTGTCAAAGTATGACGGATAATTTCACGATACTTATTAATTCTATTTTAGAAAAGAATATTTAAAACAGCTGATAGTACTTTAAATGATTCATAGTTAAAATTACTGCCATTTGTTGCTAAAAAGAATTATTACTGTAATTAGTGAGTTGTCAATCGTTATTGTCACGTGAACGCAGCTTTAAGAATCGTTTAGACGGCTGCCTTTACGTTTGTGTTGGTATACTGGTTGTGGCAGTGATCCGACGTAAGGCATAAAACAGTCGGAGTCCTTGCCGCAGCCTTGCGTTTTCTCCTTGAGGCTTGAATTCTATTTAAATACACGCCATACTACGTAGCAGGGTGGGGGGCATAGAACTCGCGGTATTTCTATGTTCTTTCTGTCTTTCTCCTCCACTCCAGCCTCCTTTCATTCCCGGTACCTCTTTCTTCTGAGTCACTAACACGGCACCGAACAACGCGGAATACTCGCGTCAAACAAATGCTTCGTACCATTTTTCATACCCCGCCCTTCCTGTTCGACGATCTCCATAACTCGAACTCAAAGGAAGGATCACGCTTCGCCACGTTTCTTCTCAATTATTCAGCCTTTTAAACCGGTGAATATATTATCCCGATGGTATCTCTGCACACTAGCCTTCATCGGTATTCCTAGAAACTTTGTTAAAGCGTTAATTATTTAACCGCGATGTAATATCGGCGATACAACGATTAGAAAATGAAAGGATATTCAGTATATGTTCATTTTGGTAACTGGTGTACGCACCGGTTTTTAACGCGTTAAAAATCGAATAGACATTCAGGTGGAGTTCATTAAGACCCGAGTATGTACCTGTGCTTGTATGGCGATCAAGATAACTTCACCCGGAGAACACTGTTAATGCACCAGAAAGTTGGGACAAAGAGACGTATGATTCTGGCTCGCCTTGGCGCGGAGCCCGCAAAGTTCCTGTTCCTTCGTCAAGGTCCTCCGGTGCTCGTTCGCCGTCGCTTGTTGTGAGTCAAAGGAGTCAACGTGCTCGCCGATGTGTCCCTCGTGTTTTTCCGTCATTAATGTCGCTCGCACTCGAATTATTTGCAAACCAAACCGTCGCGTGAATTGTTAGGTTGTTTTCACGCTAACAGCATTTAGTCCACGTTAATCTTTAAGCTTTGAAGTTTTATGGGTCGTCAAATGTGTACACCTTGACGTCCCGAGTCACATTTGTACTCGTTGAAGTTCCTACATTTAGATATTGTCTATCTTATACATACTTATCCAATCTACGGAGGAAATAATTGTTTATTAGAATATCTACAGGCCATAGGATTACTAATGCCGTTTCATGTCGTTGATATTGTCCGGTGATTTAGAGAAAAAATAGTCATCATTGTGAACTGATATGACGATACAAGGGCAAACAAAGAAATCGTGAATCAGACTCGCGTGTGGATCGTTAGTAATCCAGCTAGAGAAATTGCGCAGTCTGACCGATAAAAGACCGTCCCACCTGGGTCGATTACAAAAATTCTATTCTTGTCTTTTAAAGACAAACAGTTGTCTCGTCCAGAATTTTTTACATCTGACACGATGTAATTATTCACATTCAATGCCACTGTAATAAAGAACACACATTTACTATGTTTGTGTTTTAATTTGGAAGACAGGAGAATAATATGCAAAATATATTCGGAAGTGAAACGGCAATGACCATCGTGCCGAGATATTACTTTTAAATAACCACGTGTCCGTCTTTCACAGATATACGACAAGCCGTTAGACAGGAAGCCCGGCTCGTACTCGTCCAGGGTTAATTCGTCGAATATGGTGATTCTGGCCGATCGTTAGTGGAAGGACCGACATGATTTAGCGTTCCTGATGCCTGCTCGACCTCCGGTCCAACTTCCCGGTAGGTGATTCAGGTTTAACACAGCGCAGACTTCGCGTAAAACGTATCGCAGCGGTGTGTAAACATTATGATCGTTCTGGGAAGAATCTTATAAAATATTAATATCAACAAACTATCCGATGATGCATAAAAAGAATCCGATTTTAATCTTACAGGATACTGGGACATCGAGTAACTCAGATTTCGAGTTTGGTGAAACCGGTGGCCGGCTGTTTGGAGAATAATTAGCATACGTGTTTAGCGCCAGAAGATGCTTGGAGAACCTTCTGTGTTGTCTTCCTGATACGCACAGATGCTAAATATAACAGACGAGGTAAACCGAAGAATCTGGTAAATAAGAAACAACTCTGTTATTATTTTAAAGGCATCGCTATATTCTAATCAGCGTTGAAAACTTGTTTTCTTCTATACCCACGTGTGTAGAGTGTTTACTCTCCGCGGATCTGCGATTTATCAATCTTATCGAAAATTTTGTAATTACGCAGCGTTTCGCCCGGCAAACATGTTTTCTCTAATCCGTTGAAAAGTAGATTTCACCAAATTTTTCGCCGAATCTGTAGAAAAATGATTAATCATATAGTATAAAGTCTAAGAATATCATAGCAAGTCATCCATTCGTCAATTTCGTCCCCCCCAATCTTATTTCGTGCAAGTTTCGTTTAAACGTATCTCACAGCCCCATGGAGAGTATGTTCGCAGTCGTTCCTTTTACAGATCAGCAAATCAACCAAGGATCCACGAATACCGGAGGTGATTTAAGGCATGCCAGAGTGGCCTCCAACTTCCCGGTACGTGAGTCAGGATGTCTGCCTAGGATGAGCGCTAAGATATCCCTGGCGGCCCGCGCCGCGGCGCAGTCGGCGGTGAACCACCGTGGCAAGTCGTCGGGGCTGCGAGCCGGTAAAAGACCCTTGTCCATGAGTAAGTCACTTACATCTCTCTCAATGGATTCTCTCCTTCGAATCGCATAACGACCCCTAACTTAACCTGTGTATCATTACGTTAGACAACGTTCGTAGAAGAAACGCGGGAACTCGTGGTCGATTTTGACAGACGCTTTGTGAAATTGACGTGTCCTTTGTTTGACACTTGTTTATATACCTGTTTCGTTTCTGGAATTGTGAAGAGTGTGTTCCATCTTTCTTTACAGTGACTCGCAGACGTACTTGGACAACGTAGTACACGTTCCGGAAATCGTTTTCCTCTAGCTCAAGTACTTAGGTTGTCAAAAAAATCATTGTTTTTGTGGATTGTGACATGTATTCATTGTAGTTCGTAGAAATATTCGTTCACAGAATTATTTAGGATATTGTGGAAGTATTTCGCGAACAGTTCTGCGAGTCATTATAAACTGACATTGGTTCCCGCGCAAATTTATGCAGTTGTGACTGGGACTACGGTAGTCAAATTGTAGGTTATGTTCCTTTTGCAACGTAGTGAACGATGGAGTCGCGTGGGGTTAGACGGTGACGGTAAGATTTCAAGTTAATTAGTACCTAAAGAATTAGAATCATTCCCGGGAGTGATATAGAAATCCAGGCCGCTGATTTTAAATAGCGTGACTGTCATTACAATAGAACGCAAAGAATTTTCGGCGGAGGCAGATGAATACAAAGGGTTGTCTCTCGGAACTGTGCCTTTGACGGTTAACAATATACGTATTATTGAACGATGAATAATCCGTTGGAATAGCCCGAATGAGTAACACGTTGTGTCACGACACCTGCTTTGAAATTACGAATCGCCGGAATGTTTAAACAATTACACATAGAGGTTATTTTCTCGATATATTTCGAAGTTCAAAGTTCTTCTCTCGATCGTTGGTGGTGCTATTTAAAGTGCGCGAAAAGTTTTCTTATGCACCGGCGTGGATTTCACCTCGAGGCCGTTCTTCTCGCTGGAAATATAGTACACGTAAACTTTCGTTTTCATCGGTTGCCGCGTAAACTTTTACGATCGGCGAGGATCTGCTTGATCATCGAATAAGCAAACACCACTTGCTGCGCTTGCTTCCGAATCGGTCGAGGCAGCACATTTTTTTTACCATTCCCCGCGGAACATCGTGCAACGAAAATAAACCTTAAGAATCACGCGTGTTATCATTCGCCGCTCAGTGTTATCAATATCGTATCTCGGAATTAATTATTCCTATGAATAATCGGATGTTCCAATGAACCCGATGGCATTGCAGAAAGATCATGGCGCGTGACGCAATCGTCATGATCGCCGAAAACGACTTCGTCCGAATTATCGGCGACCATTTTGTCATCGAAGCAGTTTTTTATGCAACACGTGCACAAAAATACAGCCCCGGTTGTTTCCGTGATGCGATTTTTATCGCGTGCGCAACTCGCAACGATACGATTCACCCGTTTTTTTTTTTCGAAGTGTCGCGCGACATTTTGCAATCCCCTTACTGTACCAATGACACACACGCAGACGTCAGCTAATGACACACCATACACGCGATTATACGGGATGCGTTCGTTAGCCGTAGAGGTGACCGGCACCGAGGAGAGAGCCGTCAAACGCCCTGCCGTCCCGGACCTGGAAGCATCGTCGGCGACGAAACAGCCAACGGAACGTGAAAACATGCCGGCCCTGACGCGTGTCTGTACTACTGCCACTCTGCCGAGGATCAAGAGATTCAAGTTCACGTCTATCGGTGAGTCAGCCGTCTTTTTTTCCACGTTAATACACCGTAACTTTATTTTTGTTTTGGTATTGAAAAACAAAGTGCATACGTCACGCAAATGACGAACGGAAGCAATAACTATATATAAACAAACTTTTTGTGAGGAAAAAGGAAACATACGATGGTTGTATCCTGTTGTATAGGATTAAATGAAACGTACATATTTTCACAATGATGAAAATTAGAAAGAATTACAGTGAATTGCGTGCAATTGTCTAGGGGCTTTTTAGAACGCTCTATTGATACAGATTACATCAGCGGCGCTTTTGCGAAAACGCAGTTTCATTGCGATAACGAATACGCGGTTCTGCGCTTTCATTTCGATTACCTGGCCCAAGGTTGAAGAGAATGACTTCGTTTTGAGGTTTCGTTGATAAGGTGGGCGTTGCAGAAACGGCAGGTTTGGAACGCTGATTTTTTTCCTCGTTTCTCGTTCTCGTTGATCAGGTTTCGTATCCGGCGTTTGAAAATTCTCTGACACCGCGTATTCATTCATTTCAGACACGTTGAACGCAGGATTCTTGATTTCTCGTTCAAACCAAATATTTTCATCGGTGGAAAGCGAGGTATTGTTGTTCTTGAAACGTCGAGCTTCGATGTAAATCGTTGTGGCAACATTGATACAGTACGATCATTATCATGGTTATCCTTGTACATGAATCATTTATTTGCACAAGTACATACATATACATCAATGCTCCGAGCACGGGCATAAATTGAAATATCTTAATCGCCGTACAGAAAACATTTCCGGTTAAGATAGAATTAACGAATTGTATCGCCAAAAAACACGTACTGTGTCATAGTTATTTATATACAAGTTTCTCGAAAGGATTAACACTTTAATTAGATCAGACTTAATTAGTGTTATGATGTCACAGGCAACATTTATTCTAGAATCGACCGTAGCCGTTATTCCAAAGATTAGATCCCATTCATGATCGATAAGGAACGATCTAATTCTCTCGATGAACGATTGACACACTGGTTGCAGAGTGTGTTGCAACGATAGTATACAGGTTTATCAGTAAATCATCGATAATATGCAAGAACAGTTCCAATAAATTGTGAAACACACTCGACATCGTACAGTTCGTTTCAAATATTATTCTACGAATGATTCCTTCGATTATTAAGTAAACATATATAATTACCTATTATCATAATATATCATATTTTTCTTCGATCATACGTATGTAATTCGATTCGCCGAGTCATAATATACCAGCAGTTCTACCATATGACGCGACAAGTCATGAAACCGTGCAAGATGATCTCAGCCCGTATCAGTTATCGTTGTTAACGGACACGTTAATCGATACCGATTCACTCTCGGCGGTGTGCTCCGCATTTGCAAATCGCCGATCGACGGCGCTTGTCGTAATGAAACTTGGACGCGGCACGAATACGTAATTACCGCGGAAATAGTATACGAGCGGGCTGGTCAACGGCATAAATATAAATACCGCGGTCTCGAGTCTTGAGTAAGTAAGTCAAGCCACGAAGGCAGAATCGGTGAGTCAAGTTGTGTGTGACGCCACTCCAGTTCGAGAACCACTTTCTATCTACGCCGCTCGCACACACGACATTCCACCGTCTTTCGTATCGATGGCTCGATTATCGTTTTATTTACTTTTTTTTGCCCTCTCTTTCAGCATGAAAATGGACGTTGCGTTGTTTTCGCGCGAACGAATCTTTTTCACCGTCGAAATCGGGCTGCCCAAGGAATTCAAGAGCGTTCGAATGACGACGGCAATGACTGCGTGATTTTGTTTGCAGAATTTGCCCGATTAATCTTGACGTCAACACACTTCTTTCGCCTGTCCGTACTTTGGAAGAGGTGTAGTCGCCACGGAACATTGTTTACGCGTTGAATATCCATAACAAAAGGTTGCTGCATTAATGTTCGTCCACTTGTTCGTTGATTGATTCGTGACACAGCGTTGGCGAACGTAATTTTAGCTCGGCGACAGTACATTCGGTAGTAAAAAGTTGTTTTCTGCGTGTCAAAGCGATTCAACATTGTCTTATCTCCTCGCTGGGTAGATAGATTATTTACACGAGAAACGATTGCGGAATTGTGAGTGCATTTGAAACTGTGCCGAGTGCATTATTTTCCGTCGAGGGACTCCTTGATTCGATATTATTGTACATTTCAAAAATATCTTATCGATCGGCGGCAGTCTAAAATTATATAGTTTCATTCTGAAATTAATCAAACCGTAGATGACAATCGGTTTTCCGTGCATTGTCATTTAGATAGATAAAAAGCACGTTGCTCGCGTATGACGCGATGAAATCGGTGAAAACATCTCTTTCGGAAAATCACAACGATCGCGTATCGCCGTGAATTTCTTTTTTACACGGGAACGTGGACGATGTGTGCGTACGCCCGCTTGCGCCTTTTATCAATATATTTCGTGACGTCAGGTTGATAGCATAAAGACGTATGTTTACACGCAAGCGCGTCTGTGTACCGTGCGTTATCAGAGTGGCAGCAAGTGTTACGAGCTACTACAGGCCTTAAGCATCCGTGCTTGTGTAAATCGGCCGAATCGCTTGATACACGACAAATAAAAGATCTCTACCGAGGCTGCGTACAATCAAGAAAATCAAAGACAAGACAGACGCAACGAAATTCACAGAAATCGTTTCGCGTTCAGACAAACACGCGGCATTAAAACTGTAACATAGAAACGCTTCGAAAAGAGAGACTATTACTTGATGGAGTCAATAATAGATTTAATTATCTATCGATCAGCATCGGTTCTACCAGATTTTATGTATCAGGCGTTGAAGTATCAAAAACGTAGAAGTGGTGGACATAGATGTATCAATAGCAAAAAGAAATGAACACATTGAAGTATAGGAAAAGTCATGGGTGACTTGACTGATTTGTTCCTTAATGAGTGTCGTAGGGCATTCTTGCAAAATCATTGAAACCAGTGCCGTCGGTGCATTGGAAGATGTCAATTGAGACAGTTCTAACAGGTAATGTAAACCTTCCGCGTGCGGAGGCATCGTGTGTGCAAGTATGTTTATCGCTTGTTCGACCCGAGTGATGCTTGTGTGTATGATGTCAGACTCTATCTTTGGCACAGAGTAGATGACCACGCACGAAGAAGCGTGCACATCTGCGCACACGCGTGGAAATCTTGGTGAAATTCGTCCAGCCACCCGGTACAAATTGGATTAGGCAATTGGCTCGCGCGAGCTCGCTTTAAAAAGCCGCGAAATTACTTCGTTGAAACGAGACGGACTCTTCTCATCCGGTACAGTGACAAAGCATAAAAAAAGGGGCGTCCTTTGAAACGGACAAGTAGTCCGTTTTACTCTTATGTTATTTCCGTTCTTACGCGCGTATCTAACGAAGTCAATAGCAAAAGTACGTGGAAACTACTGTGTACATTTGTAGTCGGTTATTCTATAGCGTACTTGACTCAGACCGCGGGCTTGAAAATCGATAAATCGATACGGAAATTCGTGTAAATTTAATGCCCACTCTGTTGCGCGTCTTCGAAGAAACTTCCTGGATAAGAATATGCTCGTTCGTATTTCCCATCTGGTCGTTCGCGGCATTCACCGTGGAAAAATTATATTTCGTTGGTCGCATTCATAGTTCTGGTTATTTATTCGATTGTTCGATACGGGGCGCAATCTTATCACAGGTAAAGAGATTAATCGTGAATCTATAAGTGCATCGATTAACCGTGATAAAAAAGAAATGGAAAAAGAAATCTCATTGATCGATCGATCGGAACACGAAAACAGGCCGGATTTGGGTATAAGAGGAATGGTGTGTGTAGTAAGTCGATCGTGAAACGGTGTCACATAAATTCATCGTTAAATAATAATTTCGTCTGGCATGTAAATTCGGCGGGGGAAAAAAAAGAGTCACGTTGACAGGTAACTGATTAATATACGCGCGATAGAAAAAACGAGTCTTAATTTAAACCGTTGCTCACGATAACACGATGTATCGTGCCATCTGGTTTGCTCAAAGAAATCTTTGATATTGTTGCGACGGACATACATATACGCGGCAGCAATCGAATGTAAAGCAAAGAGACCGACTTATCGCGGTCACGAAAACTTGCTAAAATAGACATAGCGCGTGCGTAAAGGGAAAATTATCGATGAATCAAGAGTGTACTTTTACGTATGTTCACCTGAGAAAACAATTTACGTCTGTACATCATCGTTCGTTTTTTGCAACTTTTTCGTAGCTCGACGAAACGACTCCGCGCGATAACTGAAGTCTTATTATTGTACGTCAATTAATCTTCAACTACGATTTATTTGCCGAATAAATTTCGCGACACCCAAAACGTCAGAATTCAAGCTATTACGTTTTTTTTTTTGTTATCAGCAGCAAAAAGCGAATTACATATCACGAACTCCGTTCGGTACTCGTAGATTTACAGAATTGTTTGTTTTTCTGTCTTAAATCACTATTATTAATTGATACAAGGTGCTCGGATCGACTACAACTTGGTCCCCAGTAAAAAAAAAAGAGTAACACTTAATCGGAAATGAGACGTTTCTTCCACGAAGTTTTATAAATAACTGCCACGTGAACTTTCACCATCCAATTCTCGACCAGACGTAAAAGCAGATATCCGACGAAATCGAACACAGGTGATACCTACCGCGATTTCCATATCGGCTGCGCGAATATCCTTATCACTTCGAACTCCGGTACGAATCGGAATCTATTTAAATACTTTGAAACGTAGTTTCAAAAACGTTCCCCGCGATACAGGAAAACAGAGATTTTCCATTTCCGATGAAACTTTCGTTGCAGAACAGGTGTAATTTTCTACGTGGATGTAAAAAATTAGATTTTTTTATCTGAATTCGCGAAATTGCTATTTTTAGCGATTACGTTATTTTCGGGGTTAATATCCCGTTACAGAGATGATTAAAACGATCGAGTGGTCAACAAATCGATATTCCGCGCGATTATTGTTACGATAACGCTGTTATCAGCGGAAAATTCGTCATCGATCATCCCGAAAAAAAGGAAGCCCTGTGCTAGCGAGTAGAGTATACATACATACATGTGCTAGTAGCAGGAGGTGACTCATTGGCCGGCTCTCAGTCACGTGTACGTGTCTCCTCACACATACACGGACTCATTTATATATCGATACACACATAGACCTCGATTCACAGTGCCGTACATCGTGGCGCGCTCCAATCTGGGGAAAGTGTTATCTAGATTTATCATAGAAATAGAAAAACACTAGCGAATGTATAAAAAATCAATTTTTATCGATTGTACATACATACATACAATATCACATTCTGGATTAACCACCTCTACGTCATCAAACTATCATCATTTATCGTACACTCGAAACTCGGAGTAAAACTAAAATTCCATATCGAACAACGTAACACATAATTCAAGGTCTCTATTGAATCAAGTACACACCTGTATCTCGATCAAACTTACCAACACCATCGCCCGAAACCCAAAAAATCTTCTGTCACCATCTCGTGCTCGATCTCTGAAAACAAATTCTCGACAATCGGAAATCCGATAAAGTGTCATCGTAATCCGAACGCGTTGACCCGTCGAATCTCGTTCCCACCTCGTTCGGAATCCAACCGATCCGATAAGGCCCGGGGCGTCGTAGACACTTCTCTAAGTTTCCCGTGTGTTCGTACGCACCTGGTCGCCGAGTCCTCCGGTGCACGATTCCCCTCCGCGGCCCTCCTTTCGGTAGTGCCGACTCGTGGATCGCTCAGTCTTTGCTCGCCGGCCGCCGTGTACGGATCCATCGGGCACGGGGTTCGCATCGTTACTTCCGTTAACCCAGAGACCGGAAATGTTGACGGAACGGGACCGCCGCAGGAGACGTCGCGCCCGGGTGCCGACGCTCTCCTGAACGGATCGACTTCCTCGTTCTTCTACCGAGGTTCTTCTTTCTTTTTTCCTTACTCTTCCTGTCTGTCCTCCTTCTTGTTGTTTCCTCCACTGTCACGGTTCTATTCGCAATCGCTGACAGCGCGACGAGGACGCAATATTTTTGGCAAGTGGTTTCCCATGCGGGAGCACGTGGATTATCGTTATCGGGATACGGAGTGTTGCACCTCGTGAATAAGGTACTCCGGGGGACGGTGCGTCACCGGTTCAGGCGGCTCACTTGGGTTTCGTCGTAAAGGCGAACCGGTTCGACCGATCGGGAAAGGTAGGTGCCTCTGACGAACTGCCGGCTCTCTTGTCTCTTGACTGGCGCTCTTTTTTTTTCTATCTATTTTCTATTTTTGTTTTTTAAAAAATTTCAAACATACGTGATTCACTATTGGAGATTTAAACGGGTGAAAGGCGAAGTCTATGTTAGGCAGTGGAATTGTTGTTGATAACAGGAGATAACGATTTGGTAATTTCTTCTTTTCTTTTTTTGTGGGATCGAGGAATGTGAGAGTGATTTAGTGGCGGCGTTTGTGGATGTGATAATCCGTATGGTAAATAGAAGTTAGGTGGGGATGAATGTAACGCGTGATTTGAAAGAGACCATGATTGGCGATGGAATGAAGATTGTACGCGACGCATGTACCTTTTACCTCGTGATTAGCCGCGGCACTTTTCATTTGTTCGTTTTATTAATGAACACGAAGGAATGCGGTGGATCCGTCGGTGAATCGCGTGGGTTCGACGCTCGGTACGCTCGCACGTCGTTGTGGGAAGATTTCTTTTCCAAACCGTGTCCTAACGGAACGACCGTACTCTATCTGCACCTAGAGGAATCGGTTCGAAGATCATTCTTCGCGATAGGGTAAGCAGCAGTTATGTAACGGGGGACAGAAGCTTTGAAAATATCGATGACTCTCCATAGAATTCCACGAAGAAGTACGGTAACAGGAAATCGATCGATCAGAATTGCTTATCAGAAAATCTCAAAGAAATAACGTAAACACTCTATCCAAATCCACTTTAACCCTTTGTACATAGTTGTTCTTTCTGTAAGAACAATATAAAAGAAAAAAACACCAGTATCAAACCCTTGTAAATCTTTCTCTTCGATAAAACAATTAAAAAAAAGGGCCAAAGGATTGTTCACCTTGTGCAACATTTTTTCGATGCGAAACACCGACCGGATAAAGGAAGAAAGGACAGGGGAGGAGGACTCGAGTGCACCGAGAGGTGGCCGCGGAACAGCGGCAGCAGGTGCTGGCGCTACACCTGTCCGCGGGCTGAAAGCCCGGGCCCGGGTTCTGTGTGCCGGTCGCCGCTCGGAGCGTCGAATTCCACGGCGTTTACTCATTCCAAACAACGAACCCGAAGACTACTCGGGGCCGGAGAGAAACTCCGTGGCGGCGCTGCTCGTCGGAGAGGAGCGAAAAGGACCGGCCTAGCTCCATTGGCAGAGAGACAGAGAGACAGAGAGAGAAAGAGAGACAGGGAGAGAGATAGAGAACGAGAGGAGAGAAAGAGACCGGGCCAGCAGCCTCCTCACCTTCTAATATTAGTTGGCTGAGTCACTCCGATTCGATCCTACCGAGTGCGACCCGGCGAATAGTATTAAGTCCGTTGGCACGGCATTGACACAAAAGCTACTTTGGCCGCGGGTCACCGCCTGACAGAGTTCGGCCACCGATGACCCCGGCACTGTGTTTTCCGAATTTTTATGCCGAACGGTTCACGACGAACGAACGGTAAAACTTATTGAATCGAATGTTAGAGGTTGTAGAAGTAGATTGTGATGGTTGGAATAGTTTATGGAGATATGGGTGTTGAATCTAGGGTTTCGGGGAATGAATATTGTATGTTGTTACGTAACGACGCTGCGTAACTGGTGTGTTTTCTTTTTAAAGATATCTACCTACTTTGTTGTATGAATCTCGCTGGAAAAGCTGTGTCACTTGTAACGATTAGCACGTAATGATGTCAGACTATAGCAGTTGTCATTTGTCAACGTATCAAATTGTCAGTTTTTAAATCCATCTCATTCTCAGGCTACGCCGACAATACTGCTCGCAATTGGCCGACAGTCAAAGGGTCAAATTGTTCATATCGAAGTTCGAGAGTAGGGTGATTTGCTGTCTGATTGAAGTTTGATAGACAGTGATCCTACGTGTTTCGAATCACGCCGACAACTTTGTTGCTCTTCTGTAAGGAGGATCGAGATCGTCGCTGGAACGAATAGAAAGTGCGAGATCATATTCCGGAAAGTTCGTATCCGCCCCGTATTTGATGTTTGATACTGTATAAGTGCGAGATGATAACACAACCGTGTCGTCGTTGAATAACACGCGTTGTTGTTCCCGCGAAAGAGGAGTATGAAAAAAAAAGGGCAGTATCGGTTCTCGGAATCAATGATTGGATACCGTCAGATGAGGGACTCGAATGTACTCGTACCGAGATACCGGAGAGAAAGAGAGAGATAGAGAGAGAGAGTAGTATCTCGACGAGGTACTCGCGTGCGTCGGATGACAAATAATGTCAACAATACCGTTGCGTGTTATTATGAATATTTCATATCGCTGGTTGATGCTCACGCGGCTTCTTTTTTCACGCTCGCGCGCAGCCGGATAAACAGACACTCGAAATGGAGCTTCTTTTTACGCCGTACACGTCAACTTGTCGTTCTAAATATATCGATGCTGGATACTATCCTGTAGTATACATACATATACCGTAGAATACACGCACGTATAGATGTATCTGTGTCTAGGGTCTCGTAAATCGCACGCGAAATTTGCCTGGCGGAACTTTTTTCACTGGGAAGTTCGGCGCGCACAAAGGGACCCGCGAAGAGGGCGGCGAAAAATCCCGGACGCATCACGTAATTCCTAAGTTAGAACGGCGTTGCTTGCACAGGGTGTTTCGCAACGTCGAAGACATTGGTCGTTGTCCAACTTCCAAATTAGAATTGCGCTCGGTTCGGCCTGACGCGACCTCGTCATTCTGGGTTTCATAATAATGGCATAACGATATTAATAAGCCAAGTTCGATTTCGTCACCCGTGATATCGATCGGACCATTCTCCTCCATCCTCCAGGGAGGAGAATATTGGAAACGTTCGGGAGATCGGTGGGTAAGAATTATTTGAGCAGTGTCCACTTGAGTTTTTCAATTTCAGGATTCATGCGCGATGACCTAGACTTTCTGACTACGGCAGATTGTTCTTCGACTTTCTATTCGCCTGGGGTATCCGAATATTCGTAGGTCCTCTGTTTACCTCGGTAAAGTATCAATTTTCTAAATCCAGGTTGTCTAGAGTCTTAGGGCCTCCACCTCGATAGAGTATCAATTTTCTAAATCCTCGATACCCCGATTTTTATAGATCCTCTATCTAATTCAGCTTAGATTCCCATCAATTTTACGTTCAATCTACAAAATCAAGGATGTTTCTCCCTACGTATGTACCACATACGTCTGTTCTATCTCAGCGAGAATAATTCTACCTCTCGGAAGCGAGAGAGATTCTACCTGTTCTTCTTTCCGTTTTTTTTTTTTCAAAAAGCAACGTTCGTTCACCTCGCTTATCGTGTGCACATCTGAACGAAATCAGGGAAGGCTCTCCGGAGAACAAGGTGTATCTTTGATGCGTCGCTTGCATTTCATCGTTATCTTTGTATACAGAGAGATACGGTAATGGCGTTTCTACCCGGCGCTGCATAACGCTTCTAATGCACCCGACTTGCATCGGCAACGTGCTTTCACTCTCGACCGAATGACGGCACCGTCGATTATTATGCAACGTGAGTCGCGGCCATTATTTCAGGTTCGCTTATGAACGACATCCTCCAAGGTTAATAAAGTCAATCGTTCGTCTCCGATGCCGGTTACTCGCCGCTGATAAAGGATTAAGCGTTGTTACAACAACGAGGTTCCTCTCCCGCTGCATTCGCTAACGGGCTGTGGAAAACACGTGACATCCCGGCAATTAATATTCTATCATGTGGCCACGAAGTAACACGAGAATCGCGAACTGCGTTCACCAGAATCATTAACACGTCCGTGTTAACGCGACCAGTCGATGGAATTTAATAGAATCGTTATGTAGCACGATAGAATTCCGTGTATCTATTAAAATCGTGGATGAAAGCCTGTCGAGATTCAGCGAGATCTAGGACGTGGAATAATTATCGACCACCAGGGAATAATGGTATCTCGCTGGAAATGGAATCAGTTCAAAAAATAAAAAAAGGAAATCATCAGCGACAGCGTGTCGTTTAAATTACTCGCAGCTGGTTTCGCTTGACCCGATCTATACCTTAACGTCACATTGAATCATAGGTCCGTCGGAAAGCATCCTACGTAGTTGAGCTGCGACGCGATCAACACGACGAAGAAGTAAGACCGTTTCATTGAGATAACGCGGGGAAATAAAACGCGAGTCCCGGTGTATTACCATTCGTTTTAACGGCCACGTTACACCGCGAGACGTCTCATTCTCCCGCATTTGCCGGCGATAACGACCGGTGTCGAACACCTGTACGAGCTGCGGAATATTTTAATCGGTGCTCGTCGGAATTAAGCGGTAACCGAACGGTGCGTGTGCGTACGAGTCTGGAAACTATAACGTGTCGCTATTATCATACGTGAAACTTTATAAATGTACATGCACGTGAACGTATCGTTGTCTTGGTATCAATTAAAAGAGGCTGTACGGATCGATGATATCGAGAAACCTTTTCGGGAAGAAAAGATAAAATGAAAACGTGTTTGTTTTACGAGGTCGTCGCAGTAATATCTCGCGAAAGTTTTCTCCCGCAGTTGTTGCACGCTCAAATTGACAGAGTTTAACGACCAGATAAAACGGTCCGTTTGTACATGATGTTTTATCATAGTTCATGGAAGCCTAGCAATAAGGAAGTGCAAGATTTCATAAGCCACGAAACGACCGAGTGACTCACTGATTAAAAGCGTTCCTAAAATAGGTATCGGTGCCGCTTGGTTTTCGAATTGTCATTTCGTCGCGGGAGATTAAAGGTCGCTGCACGCTATTGACGACGATTATAAGGTCTTTTATTTTGTTTTCTTTTTCCACATGCGATAGCGTTATGACCCACGCGTCCATCTGCACTTTCGCACAGATTCCTCCCGTACAATATGATATCGACGCTCGTAAAGATCACGCGTTCGTCCGTACGTGCACTTTCGGTACACCGAGGCTCGTCACGTACGAATATAAATCCGCTCGAACTTTCGGAAAAATGTCATTCATAAATTACCGATGAACGTATGTACAAGGATCAAACCTATCGCTCTGATATTACCACACACCTCCGGTCTGGTTTATTAAATTATCATTTTCATTGCTCTTGTATCACGAAACGCATAACACAGAAAAAAACAGTAAAATTCAAGTTCCGTCTCATCCCCCCACCCCTTAAAAAAAAAGATGCGCAGTAGAGAGGAAAAGGAGCCCGTCCGACATCTGACGATTTCGATGCTTTTTCAGCGTCCTCGACGGGGCCGCGTCTCGATATAACCGCGCCTGACGTCAAGCACCACCAACAACATCAGCAGGCACCGCCGCAGCAGTCGCAGCAGTCATCATCGTCATCGATGTCGACCCTGGTGTGCTGCGAGCCGGTTTCGGCCGGTCGGTCCCGGGACAACCTGAAGCTGGTTCTCAACCGGAGTCTAAGCGAGCCGGGCCCGCCGCCTAGTGCTTCGGCGTTTCTGTCCACCCCCACGTCCCCGGTGTCGCCAAGCTCGTCGACGAGCAGCGGTGTCGACAGCTGCCTCGTCGACGGTACGGATAGCAACAATTGTAGCCTGAACGCCAGTGGTAGCAGTATCAGCGCGTGCAGCAGTATCAGCGGTTGCAGTAACTCCAGTGGAACGGATTCCGATCCCCTGGCGGACGTTCATCGGCACTATCATCACCATCATCATCATCATCATTACCATCAGCATCAGCTGCATCCACTGTCGGCGTCGAAACGTTGCAAACTGGAGACCGTAAGCCTACCAGCCAGTCCATGCTCCGACAACAACAGCCTTCAACGGCAGCTCGTTCTCCAGCGAACGAAGACAATCACCGCCGGTGAACTCGCGCAACGTCTGCTCGGACAGCAAGCGAACCCGCCGGTGTTGCTCGACTGCAGGCCGTTCATCCTGTACAACGTGAATCATGTGAGAGGTGCCATCAACGTGAACTGTTCGGATCGGTTCAATCGGAGACGATTACAGCTCGGCAAAGCTACTCTCGCGGATCTCGCCACTACCCGCGAGGGCAAGGAAATCCTACGGAGGAGACACTACAGGGAGGTGGTTGTGTACGACGATGGTACCGACGACGTGGACCGTCTTCCTGCGCAGCATCCTCTGTTCCTCGTGCTCGCTGCCCTCGTAGAGGATAACAGGGAGCCCGCCTTTCTTCCCGGTGAGTGATTTTTTGGATTTTGTTTTTTTCGGTCTTTCTCGTAATTGGAATTTCACGAAAGGACTCGATGGAGTTTTATATATTAAAAAGTGTACGACGATAGAGAAAGTACACGATGCTTTGGACGTCAATGTTTGTTGTTTATTCGTACTTACGTGGGAGTTGCGGACTTTCCGAAATAACGATGATGCGAACGTGTTATTCTTGAGCGCTGCCCTCGTCTCGAAAATTGCGTCTGTACACTGATTTTTTTTATCTTCTCCCTCTGGCGCGTTGTCGAAATTCAGGAAACTTTTCAAACAATCGTTTCAACGAAGTTACTTAGCCATTCCGTCCTCTACACAAGTCAAACTAGTCTATACATCATAATTTATCAATTTCAAACAAATAAAATAGCAACTAAACGTATCGAGATGTCGCTAAAATCCCGTTGCGAAGCTTTGAGGATCGGTATCGCGAGCCTTCCAGTTTAATATCAATCTAAATATACAGGTCGCCGATTCAGCCGGGAAACTGAATGGAAAACGGCGGAGGAAACGTGGGCGGCAGATTGCATATCGACAGGGACGCGTGCTCCGAGCACGTCGAATAACAGTATTCGCGATACAAACTCTCCGCCAAACACGTTTTGTCGGCCGGTTTCGCGGGGAGATAGCCGTATTCGCGCCAGTTCCACGGAAACGCGTTCCGTCGCGGGCAAAACGCCCGACGGAATTCATTGACGGATCCGTCGAAACCTCAGTTGTTGCCCGTTTCTTCATTCACGCGGGAGGATAATTGTTGTTGTCCGAGTTAATTGGATGAGAGATAAAAATTACGATTGAACGTATCGGTGGCGTCGATACCAACGGATTCCCTTAGAAGTGTCTGAATTAATTGGCAAACGAGATTATTTATTAATGAAGCTATCGCCAGATGTGGCTGTACTTTGATTTTCATTGAATTTACGACATTCGGTGTTCGTCCCGGGTGACAGGCTCCGATACCGTGTTAATCGTGTCTTAATTAATTCGCTTGATTTCCGTGTCTCGATCGTCAGGGAGATCGATGACGCGAAATTTTTACGATCACAGAGAGTCAGGTTGATGATAATAGGATTGCTCTAGATTACGCCAAGCAAATAATTCGCCAGTAAAACGGCGCGATATTGTCATTCAAACGGCGTAGAAACGCGATAATGTCGCCGAAAGTAGTAAACAGGATTCGCTTAAATGACTCTAGCGAACTACGTACATACATACATAGATACATACAAGCAGCGTCACGTTCATGACGCGCGTGCTGAATGGAACTATGGAAATGTAATGCAATACTTGTCGCATTCTATATACATAGATATCTATGTTAATGAAAAATTTTCCACGTCCCGTTGATAAAACGTGTTCCTCTCTGTGAATCACGTCGGGAACCCGTAACTCCATCGATGTCATTCAAATTCTATACACCCCAATTACCATCGAATCTAAATCAAATTGCCACGTGAAAAATATAATCAAAGTAATTAAATTCCCCCAATAATGAAAACAGAAGCGTATTCAGAAATTCTTTCGTAATATTTCGCACGTGTCCAACGTAAAACACATTCCGTGTTGGGGCTTGGCTAATATACTAAATGAACCGTTTGAAAATCGAAGGGGTAGAAAAATGGGGCGGGAAATCGACGAAGAAAACGCTCGAACTCACCGGCAACACGCGCACACGTACATACACACACACACAGTATAGTATATACACGCGCCGCGGCAAAAGGTGGGGATCTATTCATAGGAGTGACTCACGTCGGAGATGACGCCGCGAATAGTCGGCCAGAATTTGCGCACTACACTATGCCACCGGGCTCGTCCCTGATTTCGTTTGCCAAAGAGCGAATTTCGCGATACCAAGTCCGGTACCGATTTACGAGCAACACTGTCGTCCCGGGGCGATATACGCGAATCCGTTTTCTTCGCGCAACTTTGTCACCCGGGCGGCCAAGGAAGCCTGTCGAGTCCATCTGTTATCAATTTCTTTAACAGCGACACCGAACGAGCTTTAACAAATTTTACTCGCTCGGAACCAGCCATAATTCACTATTCTCAATAGCACCGGGATTTATATTGCGTTACAAAACGATTGTGTAACACTTGGCTGGCGTGTTCCCTCTACTTCCTCTTCGTCTACCGTGTTCCAAATGATCGATATATTTAATAACCATCGGGGAGGGGGGGGGGTGAAAGCGTGGAATTCTGGGGGAAATACCGATGAATCGATGGTAAGACGGCGCCTAAGGGAGAACGTGGAGGACAAAAAAAAGTGATATGTATGAAAATCGTGACGCGAAACAGTGAAACGTGTCCCCAGCGTCTTTGGACACTTTGGAATTCACTGGGTTAGAGCCAAGGGAGCGATGACCGATTCCAATTATCCATCCTCCCACCACCTGTCCGACCTCGTCCTTTTCCGATTTGATCGTGAACTCTGATCGAACTCGTCGTTCCATCTATCACGAACTTAAATTGCCGGTCGGACGAGAAAAATTCGTATCCCGCGTTTCGATTTTTCTTTTTTCTTTTTTTGTTGTCTTTCTTTCCTTTCATATTTATCGTCCATCATCGCTCATCGCCCGGCAGCCCGATTACGCGGACGTTAACTGTTTATTATTCGAGCCGGGACTGAATTTAGCAGCGCTGGATATTCGTCATTGAGAAAACAGCCTCGATAACACGCAGACATTGATAGATGTTATTAGATACCGATATAACAGGCATTAATTAATCGTTATCTGCGATCGGTTACAATCGATATAAGAGAAAACGACGTAGCGGTGGGTATTTTTAATCAGCTTTAAATATTACGCTCCGTATTGTTATCGATTAACGTTTATCGGTGAACCACTCCAATTCGTAGCCGTAATCGAAAGATTGCCACGGGAACGATACATATTCGCTTTCCCGACAAGTCCGATGAAATTCTGCCTCGTGTAAGATCGTTGGAAATTGTTCCACGAATCATTCAGCGAAGTTTACGACCACAATTAACGTTTTACGTCACTCGAGCGAATTCGCTATTCGACGTGTTTACGTCACATTGTCCTACACATACACGTACATATATACTTCCATTAGCAATAACAATGTAAGTCCCGATTCATTCGCGAGGTTCCCTCGGATCTTGGTAATTATAAGTTATTTGGTAATTCTCATCGTTGTTCGTCATTTTTCCGATTCTTTTTGCCGTCAGCCTACGTGGCACGGGGTTAACGATTTCGTACGATCTCGTTTCACCGTCGAAACGTGTGGACGCGCGGCGTCTGGACAGGCGTCGATTATAAATACTTTTACGCAGCTAGAAGCGAGTCTCCTCGAGGCTAAACCGGGCTGAGGTTATCGACTGTGTCCGAGCCGAAGGATACAACCGCTTTTTCGTACGATGACGGGAGCAGGGGCCGGTTAAATCCACCGATGAACTAAGCCGTCGATTCCGACGCAGAACGTCGCGACGGAAAGCACAACAAACCGTCACGACACACTCCGCCACGCTTCCGTATTTCGGTTCTGGTATATCTTTCCAGAAAAGAAGAGAAAAGAAAAGAAAAGAAAAGAAAATCTTTCTGGACAATCTCAAGGGTTGTGTCACATTGTCGCAAAATCGAGAAGTCAATTTAAAGAAGTCTATCTTCGTCATTGAGGTCGAGTGTAGATAGGTGGTTCTTCTTTGGAATTTTCTAGAAGCTTCGAGAATCGAGGATTAATTGTCACAGGGTGGGGAATTCCATGGGTGGAATAATAAGACGCTTCGCTATTGACGCGATGGAAACGTAACAATAGAAAATGTAGAAAGCGGAGTGGAAGAAGGTAGCTTTAGAAATTTAAGGGATCCATTGTACCACCGAGGAGAGTCTGCAGTAACAAAGCAGAAACTGCGGACCGTACGGGAAACTGGAGCGTTTCTATCAAGGGGCATTGAAATTCCACGATAGTAGAAACTAATAAAGGACCGAGTCACAGGGCGTTGGAAGTTTAAACTCTAGAATCTAGACTCTAGAACGACTGCGTTTAACAAACCTTGTAAAAGTTTCGACCGCAGAACTTTCAGTCGCGTTAGAAGTCATCCGATTCTTTCGTTATGAAAAAAAGTGTATTTCGGACTAATTTCATAATCTTCGGACACTGTTTTCGATTCATTTCTCGTCGGGTAGCGTGCGTTTGCTATCGAGCAACGTAACGGCGACACATTCTTCACGCAAACGGCAGCTAAATTCACCGATGAACTAAGCGCCACCCGGCTCGAACGATGTGACGAGGCGCGATATCGCCGCGAAGATAACGACGCAGCGATTCGAATCGCGTTCACACGTACCCAACACACACACACACACACACGCGCGCAGGTATTATATGAATATGAATCGCCACGGCAGGTATGCGTGCTGACACGTCGCGCGCATGTTTAAACTTTTTTTTCGTTAATTAGGAAAGTTCCTACCGCGTTGCATATTGAATTCCGAAAGCATAGAATTTCAAGGAACACGCTCGTCGTTTCTCGAAACGTTTAAACATGTGTCTAACACGTGTACGTACGGTCGATCGTAAATGTAATTTATACTTTCGAATGCATTGAAATTCGCGTAATTAAACGACGATGGTGTACGTTCGAAAAAAGATTCCGGGGAGGGCTATAATTGGACACCGAAATTTACAATCTGTCAGATTTTTTTACCAAAATCGTTCGTCAATCAGGAAAGTGATTGATTCGACGCGTAATCAGCTATGTGCACTCAACGCACCGTGTGTACGGATCACACACGACTGTCTATGTGTATGTGTGTGTGTGTGTGCTCGCTCACTCGTGATAGCAGCTTCTTAGCACGCGCGCGTACATGTGCGACTCGCTTGCACGTTATGCAAGACGCTCGGCTATTATATACGACGTCCCGGAGTCGATATGCGTGTTAAGATATCGCTCGAAATCTGTTGTCAAGCGGCGGTGTTTCCAGTGGCACGGTTAATCGGTCGCCGTTCGAATTAACATTTCTTCTAACGCGTTAACCCGTGTCAATATAAATAACCAGCGTTGAATTGACAATAGAACATGTCAAAGTATACTTCCCGAACGTTATCGACAACAGAATCTCCGTTATTCCCGGGAAAATAGGAAACTCCGTCGAGCGTGAACTTCCTCGGATCTACACACAGCTTTCCAAAACGCGCACGCCGAACTTACGTAACACCGAGTGCACCGGCGTAATCTCGATGCACTCGTCATCCCGGCGAGATTATTCTTAAATTCACCGTAAATATCCGGCGTCCCTAGTCGAGCGTTATTTATCTCGAAGAATCCACGGGGGGAAGGGGGTGTAACCGTTGAAAAATGTCGAGCCGTCGGTTCGCGGTTTCAATCTATTTCGGCCCCAGCTGCCGCTGCTGCTGCTGCTGCTGCTGTTGCATCGCGTACTCCTCGTCGGTGGCATCGCGGCTAACATTAAGGTCAAAGTGGCAGCCAAGTCTCGTAATCCACGCCTGAGTCACGTCTAAATATCCAAAAGGGACCGGGCGGGGGGTAGCAGGGGAGGGTCACGGTACTAAGGGGGTCTAAGGGGATACGTTATGCAACCGTGATTTTGACATACGGCCATTCGTACGCTTTAGCCAGCGTAAACACGCCGCGGGGTTAATATACACGGTGACTCATGCTTTCGTCGGAGAAAAGTGCGATTGGACCGAGGAGGCCGACGTGCGGTCACAATTGCCAAAACAGTGATAAGAGGATCGACCCCTTTCGACCCGCGTCGATTCTACACTCTTGTTAACCCTTCCTCTTTGATCTTGATATTCCTGTGACACGTCGTTCTTTAGAAATATGTATTGTAAGGTAAGTGTCACGGTGGTTCGTCGATGAATTTTATTTTTTAGAAATTGTACGTACCCTGTAATATCGTGGGTGGAAAGTTATCGGTAGTCCATTGTGTGTTCTATTGAAAATACTCCAGTTACGGGTTAACGCTCGGGCGATAGAATTGAAGAGGATATCTGTAAGATAAACGAAGATTCGCTGGCGATGTGAAGTTCTACAGTTTCGTAATAGAGTCGATTTGGACTTATTTATTAATTAACATTGATTATGTGGAAAGTTTGTTTTTGTGGTGTCTTTTTATTCTTTTGAATAATCTTTCGATTGCCGCACCGTCGTTGAATTTAGCTCATCTTTATTTCTGGGGGAATTAAGTCATCCTCTGTTAAACGTTCCGGCGTATTATATTAATGACAAGGAGGAACAGCATCATTTTCCATCGGCAGCAAGGTCGGAACGTTTTCACGTCCGTTTCCGGCGGTATCGCCGTACATATACACACACGTTCGAATTTCATTGAGACTCCGTAATCGTGTTCATTCTTGCGAACACGCACTATCTACGGCCGTCTGCCGCTTCGTCATTTTATCATGACTTCCGCTACGTTAACGTCGAATTACGCCGGAGAGCCGCCCACGATCGTACGAACGTAGATCCGATCTACGACGATCCCGCACCCTACCCCCGTTATCTCCGAACACTACCAAAGCGTTGATAAACGACGGATCCGAGTTATCGCGGTGATTTGGACCAGTTCTAATTTACGCTTGACGGCGAATCGTTGCTGGCCAGTGATTTCATATTTTCACGGTTGTCTCCGACAGGATCGTTTCGATGATGCTAATGGACGAAACACACTTGCGGTACGATTGAAAAGTACTTGCGATCAGGAACAGAGAGAATATCAATTAATCACAGGAAATAGAAACGTATATAATAATTTGTATGGTTCTTGACAGACCCTCGAGTAATCGAAATGGAACGTCGGACGGTAGAGTGATTTTTAATTTCGGTTTCAAGTTCCGAGCTTGCTAAAAAAGGCAGATGGTCATGCGGAGTATTTAGATTATGAGTTCGAGTATTCTTATTTACGGTCCGTTCGTCCTTCTGCCCGATAAGGGGAAGGACGATGTGTACGTCAGTCGAAGCGAGCGCATAAATATGTATCACACCTTCGCGATAATAATTTATGCAAATTGCATTAGTAAAATTAACCGATCCGCCGGTTATCGCGGAAAGTTCGCGCTTGTAAATCGTGTTAGCGAACGAACGAGGATTGGAAATGGCCGGCGACTTATCATGATTTACGAAGAAGCCTGTACCACGGGTACACCGATTTTACGCCACGGAGGTCAATTAACGTCCACGTTGAAATATCTGTTCGACGCATTGGCGTATTATTATTTTGCGATTTTCACGTTGCCACGCCGACATCGTACATCGTACACATACATACATACATATACACACACACAGAACCGAGGCGTAAAGTGTGCCTCACCTTTCGACTTGATTCACGCGCCGTACGAAACCGGTCGCACAATTCCACCGTGAAAATGTCGATCACAAAGAGCCACTTATTTCCGTGGGGAGCAGAAAATTATTGTAATAAATACGTGAGCGGTGCACTGCGACCAGACACTTGATCCCGCTAATTCTCACGATCTCGTTCGCCAAGCGCGAGAACAAAGAGTGTAATACACACGGGCCGATGTGTGCACATATTCACACGTGTTGCGCGTAACATAGAACGCCGCGGCCTGTAATTCATGCAAATTGCATTACATACAGCGAGCGGTGAAGCTGACCGACGTGGTTACCGTCAGACCGAAACCTTTCATTGACTGGGCTCCGTACGATGACACTGTCATTCACTCGTTTCGCACCGGGAATTATCTTGGCTTCCTCTGGAATCGCATTCGAGAACGAAGGAATTCTGTGACATTTGCATTCGTGACACGTTATTCATTAATAATTAATTTCTCCTGAAGGAGGAAAGATTATCTTTTTAGACCTCGTAGATAATACAGAGTGTTTAGAAACAGATTACGAATAATTAAGTTCAAACCAAGTATTCCCATTAGGTACATACATATGTACTATCAAAGAAGAAACCTTCTGTCAATCGGATGACAGAAGTCCGTCACGGTGGAACGCAACATCAAAACTCCGAATCCCCACAGCGGGTTGAATCATCGTTTGGAAATAAAGGAAAAAAGTCCCTAAACGAGGGTGGCAGTCTCTTATTACCGCGATCGGGGACCCGTGGGAGACCCCCACCAGCCCTGACGACCCGGAGCCCTGGCGAAATTGAAAATCGGAAAAGCGTAGATGCGTGAAGCAGCCCGCCGCGGCGTCGTTTTGGCTCACGCAACGAGAGAGAGATAGAGAGAGAGAGTGAGAGAGAGAGAGAGTCTTAATGAATTAGTCATCGCTTTTTGAGGACCGTCGTCGTCGGACGGATAGGGCACGGGGGGTTCAATGGCTATATTTTGCTTTTGTGTGCTTTTCTCCATCCCTTCCAGCATCCAGTTGCCAACCATCTCCCCACCATCTCCCCTTTCCCAACGTACGTTCCCAATCGAGGGAGAGAGAGTAGGACGCATCTGGATCAGCTGTCGATGACGATTATTATATGTGAGTCACCCGCTAGAGCTCTCGGTTTAAAGTGTATCAATGACTAACGTGTCCGGCACACACTCTTTTTCCACCCCATGTCGGGCGAATACATCGTTCCCTTTGATTCTCGTCGCACCTTCTACTCGTTGCCCCCCACTCTCCCTCCCCCCGGCCTTCGTCCCTTAGCCCGCCCGTTTTTACCCCCTCGAACTGTCCCTAATTCATGGGCTTATTCATCGATGCCCAACTCGAATGCGTATGACGTGTACACGCTTATTGTTTCTCTACCCCCCTTATACCCCCCACCCTCCCCCTCTTCATACGCGTTTTTCCTGTCCCTGTATTTAGCGTGACGCTTGCCGAGCGACGTGTGTTTTCGGGGTTCGTCCAGTTGTTTGATTGCACCGCCTCGACGGTGACGGTTGCTATTTTTTTTTTGTTCATTATTGTATTTTCTCTTTTTATGAAAACCCCCACGATCCGACATACCGATACGAAAAGATTTTCAATTCAAAATTCCTCCTGAAATGTATACCATGTCTTCAACACATCTTCTACAAATACATATACACTTTTCGCAAGTTCGTTAGCATCGCGAATTCATCGCTTAGTTGCGTCGCTAAATTGTCAAAAATTTTCTATTAGATTCTTTCATTACACGTAATGGGTTAGTGCTCTTAAGGGATCCTCCAGTGGAGCCGGTGCAATAAACCTCTCTATCCGTCTCTCTTTCTCTCCTTTTCTCGCCGCTCTTTGAGAGCCGAGGGATGAATGATCCCCGACGCTGGTGTGTGCGAGTGACGTCGGTGAGGGTCGGTTCGCGAATATGGACTACCACCCGAGGACGAACGTCCCGACGCACTATTCACGCGTGAAGCGAGCCGTCCGACACATATGGTGGATGATGCATGGCCTCACTGATTCATCATCTCCTTTCCACCCGGTCGTAGTACGCATCCGGTTGGATAATCTCGAAGGATCTCCCGGTCGGGTTAAAAAAACAATGGAAAACGAAGGCTGGCCGGTTCTTTTAATCGTTTCGACCTATCAAACGACGAGGAGAGAGGTTTACGGGGATGATTTCAGTCTCATCGTAATACAACGTGAAGTAGAAAAGAAATATACATATACATATTATATTTATGTATATATTATCGTTGGTTCGCGATTATTCTGCAATTTCCGAGCCGTCTCTCGCGGAATATTTGTTATCAGAATTTTCTACGAGCGAATAAACAACCACGTAAATATAGATGCCCGGAGCGTAATATTATCAGGAAACGTCTTGCGTCACGGTAATAATATTTCCAAAGGGTGATAATACCGACGAGCGGAATATCGTAGGTTGATTATCAGCCGGGGAAATAAGTTGAAAAATGACGCGCGAGCAGACTGTGCTCGTAACACGGTTCATTTCTGCATCATTGGTCAGATATTATGATACACGAGCATCCCGAAGATGTCTCTTATAACGACGATCATTGGCGTAGGTACAAATCCACGTTTTACATACGCAATTATTATTTTCATCTCGATAGTCTCATATGTTTGCTCCATTCTCCTTAAGTTTCCCTTTTCCGGCGACGCTGTGGCGCCGTTTCGCGGCCGGAAAGTTACCGAGGGTGTCTCCCGCGTCAGCTAAAGGAACCTGGGGGGTGCATATATGTATCTTAGCAGCCCCTAGCCACGCCACTGACTCTCCGGTGCCTGAGAAAAGCAGGAGCATGACGCATCATTCGGTAATTCGTGCCGCGTGGCGATATACGAATGCGTGGCGCCATCGGATTGTTTTCTGGCTGCTGACTCGAGTGGATCCGATATTCCAGGCTCGTAGACGAGCTTCTTTCCACGATGACACAGGCGTCTCGCTATGTGACCCAATGCGTCTTCCTGCATAAAAGGGAGGGGGGGGAGGGGACCCCGGAATTAACATACCTTCAATACGGGTATTTAAAGTCGCGCGGACATTGTCGGAATTTTAACGCGGAATTCTTCGCCCGTGAAACTTTTCCGCGCGCTGCGGAACCACGAATTCCAAGAATTAGAATCGTTTCGCGAATATCGACGTGAAAGGTGGAACCCCGTGGCGAAAGAATTCTTTCGCACCGGGTGATTAAATACAACCGTTTCCCATTAACGCCCCGATATATTTCCGCGGCGCCGTTATTTCTGTCTAACTCCGTTTTTCGTTTTTCCCCCAGCAGCGATATCGAGAAAAAGCATAACAACGTAGTGACGCATCGTTCGATTATTTGTGCGTGATGCGATACGCAATTACGCACCGAATAACTATAGAGTCGGTTCGTTGTTTTCCGAGTAACGATTAGAAGAATGAATCGAGGCTTCTATGGTGTTCCCGGAAAGAGATATACACTGGATGTCACTTTAATATCGCGGAAATAACATGATCGATGACGTTTTCCATGCGTTAATCGAAACCGAATAAAATAGGGAAAGATTCTAGGGCAATATTTAAAAAGAGAGATTATAAGGAATAATTTCATAGATCGCAAACGGTTAATCCCTCATTTATTCCTGAATAGTGAGAAAGAGTGCACTACCTGCGACAGCAACGTTAAATCTACAACGTTCTCCCACCGTCCTTCGCTATTATCGAATCTCGCCACGCGGTCTTCGAAATCGTACAGCGTGCAATTTCACGTGGTAACGTCCGGACAATCGGACGGTTCGTTGATCGTGCGTAAAAGGGTTTTAAACGCGGAACAAAAGCCCGGCTGCCAGAACAAAGGGTCAAAGAGTAAGAATATCGAGAGGCAGGTAGGAGTCGGATTATCGTCGTTCCACGAAAGTATGGCATCATTACCACACCACCGAACAATCGCCGGTACGCGCGTGAGTCACGCAAAGTTATTGCCGCAGCCGCAATTATCTCTGGCCGCGGCTCGTCACGTCTTGGAATATTTTCTCCGGTGTTGTTTCCAGCCTGTGTAAAAGCACACCGCGAACAATGCCGGGGCATCGGCGGCGGCGGCGGCGGCGTCGTCGTCGTCGTCGCCGCCGCGGACGATGGCCTCGTGGAGGAATCGCGTTTCTAATCCGCGTCGGGTCCGTTCTTCTGGGTCGTCAAAGCGTCGAATCACGAATGCCTCGGCGCTTACTTTCTCTCCGTGTGACTCACCCGGCCTCGTCGCCGTCCCGTTTGATCCATTTGTTTCCCGGTGCCCGGGATCCAGGATCCATTTATCGCCCGGGAATTTTCCTTCCTTGGTTTTTAATCGCACAGGGAGGAGGGAGGGAGGGAGGGATATGTATGTGTTACGTTTGTTTGACGACGTAAGGTAACTCGGTTTCGCGGGTGTAATAAAACGGTTTCGTATAATTCGCGCGTTGGAATAGAGGAACGGGGAAACTGGATTTCGACGAACGACGGTGATGTAAACAAAGTTTGTAATACACTTTTATTAGGCTGATGAGTAAGGCGTAGCTGCGGCTGACTTCTCTACTATTTCGTTCCACGGGGACAGGTTTACGCGGATTTCGCGTAAATCCGTCTGCTGTTGAAACGATTCGCCAAAGTTACCCGCGGTTTTCGCGGGAATTGGGTAATCACTTTTTACACGGTGTCGGATAGAATGATTTTAACGATATCCTCGCGTTTGAGTTTCCCGATGGATATATCGTTCGAACGAGTGGAAAATTCGAGGGGATTTTCTTTCGAGGAAACGGATTCTCGTTCGATGGAGCAGGCGAATTGTCCTCGGGCTTTCTATCGCGAAACGGTGCTCCCGATCGCTTGCAATTTCTGTCGCATCGATTTCGCACGAGACGCCAACGAGCACCGTCGACGTTTTTTAATCGATGTCGAGTGAAAGTAAGGGAATTAGAGCAGAACGGAAATGTTTCTGTCGACCAGAGAAACAGAGTCATTCTGCCACTGCGTTCGATCGACCTATCCGCATCGGACGGTTGCAAAATCCCAGGATTCCGCGAACGTCCGCGAAGCTTTCCAAACCTCTGTCAAGACCGATCTTTAACGGTTGCCATAAATATCACTGTCGACGCGGCTTTCCATCTCGATTTTAATGGATCCGACGTTTATGATTTGGAACGGAGCGCAACACAATGTCATCCGTCTGTTCTCTGAATTTAAACGCACCACAAGAGTAATCCTTTGCACTTAAATAACCGTCAGATTGATAATTAAACTTTCTATCAATTGCCATTGACTTTTATATCTACTTCAAATTCGATTTTCACTTCAGAATTTTTTAATATGAAAGTAGATTCCCATTTATCTGATATCTCCGTTTATTTTATCGTAGTATTGAAATTATACGAATGCGGGTTTAACAGAAAGTTTCATTTCTCACCGCTATTATTAAATGAAACTCTCCGGCGTAGAAATGTCACTTCCTTTCCAACCCGGACTCGGTTCTAATTCTATTCGGGACGGCTCGCGGCATCGTAGTCGTCAAAAATCTAAACGCCCGCTGTAAATATCGAGGCATATTTTTCACAAGGTGTCCGAGCGTGGATCTCGTGCCAGATTCGTCAGCGGCGCCCGATTTAGCCAGCTTGGCGGGCATTAATGAGCAGTGAGGTCATCGTCTCGATGATGCCAAACGTAGACCGTTCCACGGTACTGTTGACACTCGACCTTCTCTCTCCGCGTTTCCGCGGCTTAAATCCTTAAATACCGACGCGAACGGTACTTGTCCAGCATCCAGAAATCTTCGAAAATTTACCTAACAATTTGATTGAATGATTTTCTTTTGATTTTCCTAGCTTTTATCTCGGACGAGATATAGAACTATCTTTCTTAAAGTTTTCGACATCGTTAGTTTTTAGGGCCTTAAAGTTCTCATAGAATATTAGTCTCACTGCAAAGTTACCATTTTGGATTTGAATCCAGGAAGAACATAGATAATCCCTCGTCCATGCTTTCATTACGTTATCACGGTGACTGTATGGGTGTAGATACTATTTTAAGTCCCTCGGGTCAATATTCGGGAATCGTAGAGAGAGTCGTGTATTTTTTCTCTCACACGCTCCCTATTTTTTCACCCGTTCGTCTGCCGGATAGCGGAACGCGTTTAAATCGGTCCAGCGGTCGCACCTTTAGGTGGGTTAAAAAAAAAGAGAGAGAGAAGAAGAAAAAGAAAAACGATCGTTCTGCGCGTCCTCCTCGTTCGTCCTTCGTCTCCCGGTCACTTTGGGGAAGGGGGAGTGAATCATCGCGGGATGAAGCGGATGAAAAGACCGTCGGTGAAACGCCGTCAGCTGGTGCAAGCGGGGTCGACGAACGCCGTTTCATTCCGCGACGACGAGAGAATTTCGGAGGATTTTCTCGATCGTGCACGATTCCATGGGAATTTATAATCATCGATCCCGCGAACGTGCGTCGGAAATGCTAATCGATGTGGGTGAAATGTATTCTTAAACGATCGGTTGGTAAATAACACGACATAGGTGGGAGTAATAATGTATTTCGTGGGTGTCACGCGAGTTGGTTAAATTAATTATATTATTAATAATCACTACGTTTCCACTCCTCTTTGACACGGAAAGTCTCAGGGATCGGTTTAGTCTTTCGAACGCTATCGGATGATCCACGAGGGTTGTCATCGCGATGGAAAACAAAAATAATCTAAAGAAACGATCGTTCCGCGTGGGATTTTTCGCTAATAAAAAGCACAGACGTCCTCCGTTGTCCGCGGGCGAGTAGTTTACAGGCGTCCGTGAGTCATCCAGTTGTTCGTTCTTTGTGAAGTCACTCGAGTCGCCGGCAATTCTATTACAAACCACCTAGGATCACAAACAACTATCAATTCCGTGTACCTGTGTCATTAATACAGCTGTTTCTCGATTACCGTCATAACACGTCGAGTTTCTTGTTTTTTTTTGTGTTGTTGTTACACCGCACACAACCACAGACAACACGTCTCACGGTGGATAAACCGACGCTCCGTTCCCCGGCTATCATACATACAGAATTTCGTTTTATTTTTCTGGTTTAACGAGCAGGTACTTAAGTAATGATCCAGCGAATTACACCGTACACTTCATGGTTTCGAGTTCCTTTGAACATTTACCGCCAGTCTACAGGTGTATATAATTTACAATACATCTATCAAAGACAATAACGTTTATAACAAACGTTCTCATTTCTCAAACTCATCTCTTTGATTCCATATATTTCCATCGATTTTCACGCGTGTTTTCCGGGTGTGAAAAGCGAAATGATACAGTCCGAAGAGGGATAATTCGAGATGACAGGTCCTTTCGGAAGGACCCGGTGGTCCGGGGTAAAGGGTGTAGCGTTCGACGAACGAGCAACGATGCCGTTGGAATGCCGTTCATCGGGGGACCTGCACGAGAAACGTGGAGGGAAAAGGGCGGACACAATGCGGGTTGCTTTCCTCGCGTGGCCTTCACACCTTCACCTCGCCTCACCTCTCGATCGGGCACGCCGATCGTCGCCCGATTTCCACATCGTAAACGGAGACCGCCGCCAGGGAATCCTGTGTTTCAACTTCCCGCGATTATTCGCCGAGATCTTTTGCCGTTGCGTGTTTCGCAACATTTTGGATAATTAGGAAGTGCGCATAGGTCATCCTGTTTCACGCGCGCGGTGGATAGGGCAAGTGGAATTGCGATTTCTCAAGCGAAACGTCGGTCGACTGTTTCGCAGACTGTTGGTCAAAATGTCAGGTGTTGGATTACTTTATTCATCAGGTTTAATAACGATCAAAAAACAAATGGAACTGTTTACTGGTGGTTTGTGAGTATTACAGAGGGAAATTCTTAATGATAAGTCATCCTGTTAGAATTTTTCTTATTCCACGTGTATTCGTTGTGGCCTTGGAGCTTTTAACAGGGACAACGATCGACAAAGTACCGTCGTAAAGGGGGTTATGAAAAAAGGGATGGAATTTTGATATAGCAAATGAAATCTCGAAGATCGCGAACCGTACGACCGTCGGTTAGGATTTTATGGTGGTCTCGAGATTCCCGGAGATCGTTGCTTCTTGTTCAGGCAATCACGGTTAAGAGCCTGTACGTTACTTAACAATCAAGCGTAAATTACTTTAGTTCTCACTTTAGGCGTTACTTTATAGCTCCGGTTAATACCTTGTTTCTGCCGGTCTTTATCTTCGACGACTTCTTTATTTCTTTTCGGATTAACGACTCGCCTTGTACATATCCCCGATGATTTTTTATCCTAGACACACCCTACCTATCCGATCGGAACGATCCACGTAGATCCCGTTCGATTTCCCATGCAAAGATACCCGGCGAACCGAGTGATCCTTTTACAGGGCGAGAATTGACGATCTAATTCACGATACGACGAACAACGCGCGATAAGATGGAAAATGTATCTCTCACGCGGGCTTTGATTCCCGCGGAATGATAACAGTACGTACGTATGTGTATGTGTACATGTACAGTATGTATTAAGACACGGCGTGGAAGGTTCTATTAACAGACCCGGAGTTAGAAATCCTTTCACGGTTTCCAACGTTGCATTATCCGTCTCTCACGTAGGCCGTGAATTTTACGAGGGAATCGAATCGCCCGCCGATGGTTGTTCCTTCTTTTAACGAAGAGAGCAACACACATCGACGCCGTTCCCTCGGTGCCTGACAATCTAACGACCCTATTACTGTACCCGAGTTAACGTGCTGTTTAAATTAAACTGCGCGCGAAACCGGCCGCGTAAAGTGTGTTCCCGATTTTTCCGGGTTTGTCTCCGTTGCGCTTGGTTTTAAAGTGCAACGCCGCCGCCAAGCCTCTGTCAGATGCACACGTCGGTGTGTATGCATAATTTATACCCGGGATCTCTCGCTGAAAATTACTCATGCAAATTATAGATCGCTCGATAACGCGGAACATTTTAATAGATCTCTTTTATTCCCGGTGATAGGTTTCGCTCGCGACGGCCGCGTGGAATTGATTTGTTGTCATTGCGGGATTGTTTTACGAGCGAACTGGAACACGATTGTTTCCGTGCAGCAACTATATATATATGTATGTATGTATATACGTTCCGGGGGATGGATGGCGACAATGATCGCATTACCCAAGGACAGGTGAAAGGGAACGTATAATCGTGCACTTTGATCTATCGCCGAATCGTAAAAAAAATCTCGATGACCCTTTCGCGACGGAATTAATTTCTCCTCGTTTCCATGTAGACTTTTATCGAGCACGGATCGTTTGACTTTCAAGTGGTCATAGTGTGTTGTCGTCGGTCGTTCTTGCGGAAAATTTTTCTCCCTCGATTCGCGTGAAATATGTATTCAGTTCTCACTCGAGTTCTGAAGTGGATGATGCTTGCGGAAGCGGAATTCGCGTAACGCTGCGCCAGGCGTTTTCGAGAACGCTGTCAATCTTCTCGAGAAACTTAAGCAACGTAGTCGTGGTACCGAAATTGAATTTACGAGGCCTGTTGAACGGGGAGTGCATGGAAGTGACAAGGCGATCCATCTTCCGAAACTCACCGAGGAAAACTGTTTCTCTCGTTCGCTTCGTCTTAATAATACGCGTTAACCAGTTAAGTGTGTTTGACTACTAGCCGGCATTCTTATTCGGTTTCGAATTCCGCGTCCAAAACGTCTCGGATCATTTGAATAGCTCGAAAATTACGGAAATGACGAAGGAATTACGAAAATCGCGAAAACTCATCAATTTCAAGCAATTTTTCCTTCGGCTCTCGCTCAATTTTTGAGATAGCGACCTGAAACTTGTACCGTTGTTTTAGTTAGAAAATTCTACGCCAGATCAACATATAATAGTTGTACTTTTCGAAAATTTAATTTTTCGCAAAAATCTGAAGGGGGTAGGTCAGGATTTTTTGCGATTTTCGTAAATCACTCGCCATTTCCGTAATTTTTTAGATATCATAATGATTCTTTCACTGGCTTATTTGGCTTCGGATTCCGCGTCCAAAACGCCCCGGGTCGTTTTAATAGCTCAAAAATTGTGGAAATGGCGGCCGAATTACGAAAATCGCAAAAAATCCTGACCTACCCCCTTCAGATTTTTGCGAAAAATTAAATTTTCGAAAAGTACAACTATTATACATTGTTCTGGCGTAGAATTTCCTAACTAAAACAATGGTACAAGTTTCAGATCGCTATCTCGAAAATTGAGCGAATGCCGAACGAAAAACTGCTTCAGATTGATGAATTTTCGCGATTTTCGTAATTCCTTCGTCATTTCCGTAATTTTTGAGCTATTCAAATGATCCGAGACGTTTTGGACGCGGAATCTGAAGTCGAATAAGACCGTGAAAGATTCAGGTCGATATCTAAAAATTTGTGGAAATGACGAATGAATTACGAAAATCGCGAAAAATCGTCATTTTCAACCAGTTTTTTTATCGGCATTCGGTCAATATTAAAGATAGCGATCTGAAACTTGTACCATTGTTTTAGTTAGGAAATTCTACGCCAGATCAATGTATAATAGTTGTACTTTTCGAAAATTTAATTTTTCGCAAAAATCTGAAGGGGGTAGGTCAGGATTTTTTGCGATTTTCGTAAATCGCCTGCCATTTCCACAATTTTTGAGCTATTAAAATGATCCAGGGCGCGTTGGACGCAGAATCCGAAGCCGAATAAGGCAGCGAAAGAATCAGATTGATATCTCAAAAATTGTGGAAATGCCGAGCGATTTACGAAAATCGCAAAAAATCCTGACCTACCCCCTTCAGATTTTTGCGAAAAATTAAATTTTCGAAAAGTACAACTATTATACATTGTTCTGGCGTAGAATTTCCTAACTAAAACAATGGTACAAGTTTCAGATCGCTATCTCGAAAATTGAGCGAATGCCGAACGAAAAACTGCTTCAGATTGATGAATTTTCGCGATTTTCGTAATTCCTTCGTCATTTCCGTAATTTTTGAGCTATTCAAATGATCCGAGACGTTTTGGACGCGGAATCTGAAGTCGAATAAGACCGTGAAAGATTCAGGTCGATATCTAAAAATTTGTGGAAATGACGAATGAATTACGAAAATCGCGAAAAATCGTCATTTTCAACCAGTTTTTTTATCGGCATTCGGTCAATATTAAAGATAGCGATCTGAAACTTGTACCATTGTTTTAGTTAGGAAATTCTACGCCAGAACAATGTATAATAGTTGTACTTTTCGAAAATTTAATTTTTCGCAAAAATCTGAAGGGGGTAGGTCAGGATTTTTTGCGATTTTCGTAATTCGCTTGCCATTTCCGTAATTTTTTAGATATCATAATGATTCTTTCACTGGCTTATTTGGCTTCGGATTCCGCGTCCAAAACGCCCCGGGTCGTTTTAATAGCTCAAAAATTGTGGAAATGGCGGCCGAATTACGAAAATCGCAAAAAATCCTGACCTACCCCCTTCAGATTTTTGCGAAAAATTAAATTTTCGAAAAGTACAACTATTATACATTGTTCTGGCGTAGAATTTCCTAACTAAAACAATGGTACAAGTTTCAGATCGCTATCTCGAAAATTGAGCGAATGCCGAACGAAAAACTGCTTCAGATTGATGAATTTTCGCGATTTTCGTAATTCCTTCGTCATTTCCGTAATTTTTGAGCTATTCAAATGATCCGAGACGTTTTGGACGCGGAATCTGAAGTCGAATAAGACCGTGAAAGATTCAGATCGATATCTAAAAATTTGCGAAAATGACGAAGCAATTACGTTTAACTGGTTAAACTTGAAATTTCGCGGCTCGGACGGACGAAGAGAGAAGCTTTCTCGCTCCCGACGTGTTTTGCGTAACATTGCCGATCGTAAGTCGACTTTACGACGCATTGTAATGAAACTACAACGCGGACAATAAACCGTTGGATACATAAATAATATACGTAAAGAGATTCCGACGGCCATAACGCCGTGTATTAAAATTAATTACCGCAACGTATTATGAGTCGCGCACGGTCAGATTTATGCGGTAATATTTTCTCCTCGTCCCATCGACCGTAAGTACACGATATCCGTGACTCGAATCATCTTTATTAAGTAATGAACATTACCACGCGTGATAAATCATCCGGTTGAGATTTTCCTGTGCCGATCGTACGAATTAAATCGTATGATTTCTATATATTTCCATATTTCCCGAAAGTACATATAAGTACGTCTCGTACCGCTTACGCACACGCAGTTTCATTTCCCCGTATTCCAATTCACGGTATCGATTGTTCGTTATGTACTCATCGCTCGATGCGGGTACACGGTCGGCTTAGCTTGTAAACAACGTGCGTCAGGATACGAAGCAATCGTACGGGTGTGATTGCGTGTCGTCAAATTTACAATTAAAACACCAACGTGTCCCGTGTCTTTCCCCCCCGGTGAACCATATTTACCAAAGCTTTGTTTCAAATTGAATTTCCTACCGTGTCATCGAGCTTCTCCATCGATCCATCGGTGAATGTCATTCGCAGCTACGGTAGTAGTTAATTACCCGGATCCGAGGGGGTTAACTTAACCACAACGGACAACCCGGGAACGTCATCGTTAAAAACGTCACGTTTCCAGGAGTTCGCCGTCGCCCCGTGGAAAATGTCCAAACGCCCTAACGACTTTTTAATACCGGGGTAATTTCAACGATCCGTAATTGCTCGCGCAATCGGCGCGATTCACGTACGAAACAAAATAATGTTTGCGCCCGATACGTATCTCGATTCGGCGCCGACATTCAATGGTGTTATTATAGACGTACAAAACACAAGAGGTGTACACCTTTCGTAGAACAGACCCGTGAGTCACGGTTTACGTTCACCCTAAAGCTGATTGAAAGTACAAGTAATTCACTAGGTAACGACGTTCGAATAGGAACGTGGTCGAGTTTTTAATGGAAATCGACGCTATTAATTTATTCGTAAGAAGCGTCGCGCTATATTGATTCTTCTTTCTCGCGCTATTCACGAGGGATGAACACGAACCGTTTAGAGTTAGACAAACAAGTTCAATCGAACGAGATTAACCGTTTAGCGCTGTTAATTTAAGTGTTATTGAATAAATGCTATTCGGGATGGTGATTCGGTTAGTCATACGGACGTTGTGAAAAGTATAGTTTCTATCTCTTTCTCCTTTTCATTGTCTTTCGTTGCAATCACCGGCCGGTCGCGATTGTTTTACGCAACATTCTTGGAAAACGTTCCTTTACAAAACGGAGATGCCGAAGAACGCACTCGATAAGATGGATAATGAAAAGTTTTACAACACGCTCGTGCCGCCGTGAGTCATTCGTGTGAAACTCTTCCGCGTCGCTTTTTAATCTACCTATATTTACTTACTTATTCAATACGCATCGTTCGAACGAAAGCTTTCAACTATAATATGTATGCGATCATCGCATTAACACGCTTATGTAATCGAGATTGCATAGAATCTCGTCTCATTGGTGATCAAACAGAAACGACGATAAAATTCCTAATTACAAGATCTCTTGCCAACGGTAATAATGATTTTCCGCGAAAAACTTTTTTTCATCCCCACGTCGAAGACGGTGTGTATGAAGTCCATCGGTAACCGTCATGTTTCCTATTAATTCTACGTATCTATTGTTTCCACGGACAATGAACAATGTGATTGTCGATGTAATATGCAAATCATCATACACGAAATATACTACATCAACTTTAAAATTCACAAAATGTTCATAATGGACGTGAAGTCCGAGGATGTTTCCTCCAACAAGGTTGTGACGGAACGAAGAAAGTTTCCAACAAAGCTAGAAGTGTCGTATAAACTCGATTCTCTCAGCGTTAAAGAATTCCCAGGTAACGTACTGGTGTCGTCGCGAGCGGAATCAGGGTCGCGGGGTTATTAGCGCGAAATGAATCAGAGACGTGTGTGCACACGGTCGGGAAAGAATGCGGGAACCACACACGCGTGTCACGCCGCCTCTCGTCCTTCGAAAACGCAGTCGTTTCCTACTACGATCCGGGTGAGTCAGAACCGGCTGGTATGATTCCGTGGGTTATTCGTGGCTCGAGCAGAGACAGCGTGAACCTTGCGAATAAATCAGCGGGGAAAACGTTTGGCTACGTTGACAGGCTGCACACGTTGGAATCCGAAATCCCCGACGTCTCCGGCCCGACGAAATGTCGATCACCGGGAGGCGTTACGTTCGGTGGAAATATTTTACGACGGAGATTGTTTATAGCGATGATATAAATTATTGGTAAGTGTGGGAGGACGAAGACAGACGAAGAGGACGGGGTGTTTAATGTTTTTCCGAGGAGAAAAGTTGGATTTTTGATAGGTGTTGAATTTTATGGTTGTAGAGAGTGCGAAAGGGTTAATATGTCAGATTGAAGTTCGATGTTGTAGGATGATTTATTAGAGGTGTGTACGGGGTATATTAACATCCCGTTTAATTTGGTTGGTAGATAAATTCTAGTTGTGTCAGTTTTGTTTAAATCTTTACCTCTTTCGACACGGTTAAAGAGCTCGGTCGTAAATCTGGCAGAGTGTCTGCATCTTGCCATTGATTTGCGACTTTGCTAGTATATGTACGAGCATTGTGCCGAGTTGGCTGTAACTGTTCTTATTGGTAACTTTCCGCCCGTCTTCTTGCATAAACCGCGGTTTAGACGATGTTTCTCCGAATTTTCTATGTTTAGAGCGGGCGAATTTATTGGCCGGTTTTTCGCGACAATTCTGATTTCGCGATTGGTCGAAACAAATGTTATATCGTTCAGGTGACTCGACGGAAACGATGATTTATGAATTAATTATTATCTTTGCCATTGACGACGCTCGGGAAAGGTGTCAGATACGTTTAAACAACTTTGTTGCAATTTTCTGTGAAATTCAAGAATGGTACGCGATAAAGTGTGAAGTCAATTGGACATACAATCGTGAATCGTTGTCAAATCGATGAATACATATTATCACGCCTTACGTGTCCTCGGGTTCTCAGAAATTCAGCAAGATTTTCCCGGAGCAAGAAACGTATTATCACCGCGCGTTATCACGGTTTGTTTTTTTATCAACGAAGCTCGTCGATGTGCTCGACCTATTCTTATCGCATTATGCTTCCGTCCTTTTTTTTCCTTCAATCAGGGTGACTAAACAGCCCGTATCAAACGAGGCACCTGAGAGATAACTGGTGATAAAGAGGGTGATAAATCGACGTGTAACCTAATCGTTGAATAGCCAAAAAGCGTGTCCACCGGCGGAAGGAATACCAACAGTTTTTCTCCAACAAAACCATGCATGTCCTCCATAGCTAATCCGAACCGTATCTACCACCGACCTACTTCTAAAATAGTTAAACTACACCAGATAACCCCGAGCACCCCTTGAAAATCATCGAAATAGTCTCTGATTAGACATATAGAACCGTCTGGTGAACGGTGATCGTGTCAGAGTTATTAAAGTCGTGGCCCCTGGACACAACAAAAAAAACGAAAATAATCAAAGCAACATAGCGGAGGAAGGGTTTTCCTAAAAATTCGTAGGGGGGGGGGGCCAGGATTATCACTCACAAATTGGTCGACTGACTCACTGTCGATGCTCGCTGCCAGCTCATACTGTTCCATTCTCTTTCGGCTCCCTCGTTATCCCCCCGTCATTTTCACCCCTCCCGCTTCTTTATCCGGACATCATCACGGTGCAACGGTGGTACCATTGTGCAATCGGGCTGAAACGAATTAAACGTCATACCGCACTCGATGTCGCGAGTCTTTCATAGGCGTGCTCGCACGTGTGGGTGAGCACCGAAATACCCGAAGGGAGAGTCGATAGAAAACATGAAAAACATCGATTCATCGCACCCCCAGAGAATGAGCGAGAGAGAGACAGGGAGAGAAAGGGATTTCGTAACATTAATTACACCCTTTACACGATATTTCTTTTTGCGATCGATGAACCGTGAAAAATGAGACGGTAATTGGTAATAATTTTCACGGAGGTCTAAAAAATATGAGAATTTACATTGAACACTTTTAGGGAATCATCTCCCCGTTGATCTGTGAGGCTGCGAGTTTCATACATCGATCATTTTCTATACACTGGCTTTCGAATATCAATTTCACATCCGTTGTAATTCCGTTTGATCGATCGACCGTGGCCAAGTGACATCGGAATAACACTAATTTATTTAATCGAATTTCGCTGATAATCCTGTTGTCAGATTGGAGTTTCAGAATGATCGTCTCTTCCGTGTACGGACGATGATCATTGTTTGACGAAACACGTTGGCAATGCTTGCACACGTGAGTCATCGATACGCCAGCTTCAGAATGTTTCCGATACTTCTCATACGGATCGGAATTCGATTCAAATACCCTACAAAAATCTACTAAAAAATCCCACAAAATTTCCCCAGCTTCCTCTGAAACTTCCCATAGAATTTTTGCGATAATTTCAACGAAATCCCGAGACCGTCCACATCGTTGACGGCTGACGGGCCAGGTGTCAATCATCGTTTCCGACGGTGGCTGCTTCTCTAATAAAGATTCTCGTCTCGAACAAAAGGGAGACAAATATTACGTATGCCCGGCGCGTGTTTCACGTTAAGTGATTCATTCATGCCGGAATCCTTCATGACGTAGCGTATGTACCATCACTGGGTCGTCGGTTCTTCGTCGTGTGCGAAACGGCGCACGTAAATTCACGTATTATCGCGGAACGCCGCCGGCAGGTGGTAAAACTGTGTTCGTGCGCCGCGACGCATACACACCTCCCTTCAGGAAGCAACAGTACATTAACCACAGGATTACGTGTACTGGTAGCTCCGTTTTCCTCGTCTGTAAACATTGCTTAAACGGTCACTAGGGTGAATTGGAATTACCCCGTGCCGGCATGTCTGTCCCGCGAACCCTTTCGATGGAATTAATCAAACATTTGGACGGCGAAAAACGATATTCATACGCCCCTGGGGGAGGGGGGCAGGCGAGCAGATTGGATTCTAGTTTGAACAGTTTCCTGGAGTGTCTGATTCATTCGATCAACGACAGGACGATGGAAGGTTATTAAAAAGTATTGGAATCTGTTGGACTCGTTTTTTTTTTTAATTAAACGATAGGTTGCACGTGGATTAAAGAGAAAAAAAAGGAAAGGAAGATGCATGAAAGGCACTTGTTGTCTTTGAGATTTAACGATCGTAATGTTTAATCGGAGTTATTAATGAAAGATCTGTATTATCTGCTCGAGCGTAGATAAATATCGTTTTTTTTATATTTCTTTTTTCATATTGTGAAGTAATAGCCTTTTTGTTCGTACGACGTTATTATTACCGCTGGCGAAAAGAGAGAGAAAATATGAAGTATGACTAACCGAAAGATAAACTCTAAAATATCGGCGCTTAGAAATATACGTATCAGTTGATAGCGGTTATTTTATAAAATTTCTCTGACGCTCGTATCGTTCGAGCACGTTCGCGAAGGTAACGTTAAAGGTTACGAGTTACGCATATTTTTTTCGCTCATTCTCGCACGTCACGCGGTACAGTAAACATCGAATAAGTACATAGTAAATATTTCATCAATAAAACCGATGTTAAACAGAAATGGCATTGTATTGTCTGTCGCGCATAGAATAATAATGCTTTTTGACAACGTGCAATTTTCTACAGTTCTGCCAAGTAACATTTAGACTTTCTATTATTACACACGCGGACTATAAATTTGCCTAACTAGACAGCTTCGCGAAATTCACGTGGGAATATATATTTTTGAAACTCGGATATAATACTCGTCCACTCTCGTTACCGTTCGCAGCAATTCTGTTTTCCTTGGTTTAACTCCGTTTCACGTGACGATAGCTCTTAATACGATTAAATACGTAGTCGCCGTCGGAGGCTGCGTGAATCTTGGATAAAGTTCACCCGTTGTATCGGCACGAAAGCTGGTAAACAAAACTGTGTGTAGATCATATATACGAGTGCTAGTAAATTCAGGGTCGTCGCAAGCCGCCTAGCGCTCTGACAAGTGAGTCATACTTAACCGCATTGAGCATCGATATCAACAACTTTTATGTCTCGATGTCCCGATGTCGAGTGGCCTAAGTGTCGCCAGGGTGAGGGGGGAAAAAAGTGATGTGTCGTAATCAAAGATATTGCAGTTTTTACCCTGGATACACATACTGTTTTTCGTTCATGTTGTTTTTTACGTAATATAGCGGCCGAGATTTTGTCGCAAAGACCTGAATCGTTGTTTAAAATCAATCTGATGACGTCATCGCGAAATTTCTTTCCTACGGATTCAAAAGTAATGGAATCTCGTGAAGAGAACTTTCTATCGATATTTGCCGAACGGTGCATCATCCGTTTGCCTCGATCGCGCAACGAGATCCATTATCGATGAACTTTATTCCCACACTACGGACCGTCTCTCCGGTGAATCATGGAATCGCGGATTACGGACTAGCAACGAGAGATGTTTATAATGCGTATCGTATCTATTTACAATTTGATTCACTTCGATTTCTGCGTTCTTCGTTCAACGGCACTCGAATTTCTTTTTCCGGGTAGGACGAAAATCATTCCTCTGTTCTTTTGTGTACGCATAATAAACCGATATCGAATTAATTTCGTTCGCGTCGCGCATCCGCACGTGTCCAGATTCTTCGTCGTTTCATTTTTTTTTTCTTTTTATTCGCTCCCGTCGCGATTTACGATCGAACACCTTGCACGCGCGCGCACTCGATTAGCATATCGAGGAAGAATGCGCGCAATAAACGGTCGTCGATACAACGCGATTAATCCGTCGTTAAAAGATTCGCGGAACGTGTCGGTGGATTTTAGCGTCGTTTTCCCTGTATATTTATCATTGTGTTCTTTGATTTTTTAACGGGCTGATCGAGGTACAATTTTCCGCGAGATCCTTCTCGTCGAAATAGAACCGTCTCGATGTTACAATGACTAACTACGGTGTCGAAGCTCGCTGACTAACAGGATGGCCTTTACTTGTTAGCGAACCGGTATGACGGTCCGTGTATAAACACGGAATTGCCGGCATTGTTTCATAATTTTTCCGGAATTTTTGATCATTAGAATCAGGGTGATATCACTGCCCGATACGTGTATACGTATGTGTACGTTTTCGCGGAGCACGTCACACGTCCTGCGCTTAAAGGGAGTGCGATGACGTGTGTTCGCGTTTAAACATCCTTTTTTATTTTTTTTCTTCGCCGGCAATAACCATAACCGATGACAATATTGCGCCGCGTTAGGCCTTGAAGGAGCGCGAACGAGAGTGACGTTTCAGCGTGATTATAATAAGCGTTTCGCTCTAAACGTTAGTCATTGGCCTTGAAGGGATTTCCATTATGCAGGTCGAACTGAATCATTTGCATTCCTTTGCCGGCTAGATCAGGAAGGGAGGAGATCGCGAGCCCTCTCGATCTGCGGTTTTCGGCAGTCGAACTGGAAATTCCTGTTACTTACATGGATTTTCAACGTGGGGATCGTTGTGCGTCGCACGAGACCGCAAGTGTCCGGATTCGTACGAGGAAGTTGTTTCCGAGGTCTGACAACAAGAAACACGAATTCCGGTGTCCACTGGAGGAACGATCTTCCAGAAAATCGAATTTAAATATTAGAATTCGAACGAGGTTCTCACGTGTCGATATATCGGTTTCTATGGATTGATTTTCAATTGTCGTTGATCCGATAAAAGAATTTCGCATTTCCATGGAGATTCGTTGGTTCGTGTTAGCACGCGGAGGACGTTATCGTTGGTTTTATGTAAAACGGCGTCGTAGGACTCTGTTATCAATGAAATCTAGGTCTATTCCGGAGTTACAGTGACTCACTGACATCATTGGCAAGGCAACGTGCACTTCGTTACACCGTAGTGTCTCAGTTAATATGAAAATTGCGTAACGAGTAGTGGTAGTCCTGTGAATCACTCTTAAAAATCTGTCTATCGAACCGTCTCGGTTTCCTTGCGGTGCTTCGTTAATTAACCATCCAATCACCTGCGCGATTCTCCATCGTCTCCCTGTAACCGTACCCTGACACACAACCAGCGGAACCTGCTACTGGGGGAAAAAAAAGAAATTCCTCCGTATCATTAGACTCTAACGATTAGAACAGTGATTCTTCACCTTTTCTAACTCGGGGAACACCTTTGATTCTCTGACAAGTTTACCAAACAGCAAAATCAATTCTGCTCACTATAAATACCCATTTTATAATACAAAACGCCCCTAACCAGTACCCCGATTAAAAACCAGGGTATTAGGGCATCTCTACGAACAGAAGAAAGTTTCCCTATCCGATAAGTAGTTTCCAGCACCTCGCGCAAACGTATCCTAGCGAAATCGCATAAAAGGAAAAAGCCGCGGTGTATTCCATCAGCAACGAGAAGAGAAAAGAATAACCTGGACCCCGGTTCGAGAACAGTCCTCTCGATCAAGAACAACGTTACCGTTCTACATGTATTTACCCACGTCGCGCGACAAGGTCGTCATAGGACGCCGCGGAGCGTGTTGCGTGCCACGAAATGCACGAAGCCCCGCGAAAAGTAGGAAGCGCACACGAGTGAGACCGAAAAAGAGAGACCGAGAGAGAGAAAGAGAGAGAGAGAGAGAGAGAGAAAGATAGCCAGACGGAGAAAGAGAGAAAGAGAGAGAAGTAAACGTATACACAGACACACCGGAGAGCAGGCGCGTGTACCTCGACTCGTTTCGTACGTCTTCGTACGCTCGGCTACGTCATCGTTCCGCCGTCCAATCGGCGTCGGGACGGATGAGTCATCCGGTCGAGCCTCATGTAAACTCTCTCGTGCCGCCTGGCCAGCAGTCTCCCGCCAACAAGCAAAAGGGCAAGCGCCGCTTCTGCCACGTAGAAATCGTCGTCCGTAGTGTTTGCGGGATCGCAAGTGAAACGCGTTTTTTTTCCAAAAACCGTCTGCCGACGGGATAGCGGTGGAAACGAGGAAGGAAAAACGTCTGGGCGAATCAAATAAAAAGGAGACAATTATATTATATCGAGTGCCGATACGTGTAACGGAAAATCGGAGTGATTGATATTGTTCGACCGGGCGATTTAGAGAGCCGGGGGAACAACGATCGAAGTTGTCAACGACAGGAACAGAGTACATATACAGTTGTTCGTCGGGATTCGAGGAAGGTGCGAGAGGATATTGTTTTCTGGTGTGTCAAATGGTGAGGTGAGAGCACCGATAGAGAATCCCGGATAGAGAATCCTGGAGGGAATCTTGTGCGACGGGAAGATGAGGCTCAGGAAGGAAGCACCGTGCCTTGTGCTCAGGCTAGTCCCTTTGGAGAACATAGAACCGTGGGGTAAGAGTCGATTCTTTGGATTTCTTTCTGGGAAAGTTCCTGCCGTCGTGGATGTTTGTTAAATTTATTGCGACCTCGTTGGTCTATTTGTCGGCCGGTGTTCAAAGGGTAATCAGATGCGTTTGATTTTAACCGAGTGACTTGGTGCGATCGACTCGCTTCTCGGATCGATAGCAACTGTAGAATCTGTAGAACTTTTAATATCGATATAATAGAAAGATAATTTTAACATTATAGAATCATACAGAATTATTTTAAGACACCAGATAGTATCGCGGTTAATCGGTGGAAAAGGTGTTGGTATAATTGACAATCGGGATGACTACAATCGTGTCTGGTGGAAGTAAACAGAGGAACCGTGTGCGCGTCGTTTCGTCGGTTGTTTATATTTTTCTTTATTTATATTTCTCTTGGCAATCGACCGCCTACTGCGCAGTTAATGGTGTTTAGCCGTCTAGCTCATTTAGGCCGATATTTTTGGACGTGTTTTACGTCACCGATCAGCTATGGCTAAGGTATTTCGGCGACGTTTTAATGTCGTCGCGACGCGGAATACCAAGCTGGATGAGGCACACGGGGCATGCAACAATCTCTCGCCGATGACTCAGGCCTCCGTATCGTAGATTTAGGTGCAATGCGTGCCCGATGACTCGTTTTCTGTTAATCTCTGGAACGGTGGAATTACGGCTCCTTTATCCCGACGAGTGTGCGTATAATATGTATATCAACAATGTTCGTTTGTGTTTCTCGCGTGCATCCTCCTGGGATCGCATTTTTGCATTAACTCACCGCGACGATAAAAACACTTTTATCTGTCTGTTCTACGAGAATGCGGCGTTTTCAGCACGGTCTCGATCGAAGGAAAATCAGGTTTCCGCCTGGCGGTATTACCGAACGCGATAGCGATGTTTACGAATTGATCTGTGACACTGAATTCTCGAGATTCGTTTTAATATCCATGGAATTTTATGAGACACTCGGTGTCATCGTTATGCAATTCGATCGGGGATTTGGAGACGATACCATTGACAGATTCATCCGCGTGGTCGCTATAACCGTTGGAATGTGGGTCGATTCATTTGGGTCGTCAATATCAATCAAGTCGGGCAAATACAGTTCGTTGTTCTGGATTCGCAGGTGCGACAAGTGGATCCATTTTGCGAATCATCTTATCGATTCAAATTTCTCACGTTATCCCGTGGAACACAAAAAAAAGAAGGAATCTAATCGTCGATCTAATTTCTTATTTCCAAGAACTCGTTCGCTCGTACGTCAAACAGATTTGCTATAATTGCCAGGAGGAAAATCGTGTGATTTTGCTCATCGATACGTAAGCGAATCGTATAATGTGCAACTGGTATCGAAAATCAGGCCAATGCCCCGACGAAAGGAACACGCGTACCCCACGTCTGAATAATTGCGACCTATTAAGCTTAATTACTGTCCGCTGGTCGGCAGGAGTGCGGATCTCGGGGGATCGTGACTGCTAAACGTGAACTTGTGACGTCACGATAATGTCACGGCACCATGGCAAAGAACGCACACACCGCCGTACCGGTGGACTTCGGTGTATAGCGGGAAGGTAGTACATAAGAGTACGTATACTGTGTCACATTGCATCACGTATCAAAGTTGCGATTTTCTTCGCGGCAAAACGGAAACCAGTAGCCCGATACGTACACAGGATGCCCGGCGTCGTGTCTCCCGTAGTAGAACGCACGGTTTTTCTTGTAGCACTTTGATAGACAGGTATTATCCAGAGCGTAACGAGATTGAATTTTATTACGTCCGCAGACCCGTGTGGGTCAGGATACCGAAGACCGTTATACCTGACGTGTCACCTGGCGGACAGGTCGACCCTTTTTGTACCACACGCCGAAAATTTATCGTTAATTCAACGTATATTATTTTAATTTCATCTTTTAATTTCACCTTGTTATATTAAACTCGTATATTTTAGTCATCCGGTATTTATTACGGAATCATATCTCATCCACCGGAATGGATAGACTTCTGAAATATCTCGTGAAACGATAAAAAGTTATTGTACAAAGAGTTAACGGATACGGGTGGTATAATGAAAAAGAGAAAGACGAACGTTAGCAAAGGATACAATGCGAATTAATAGAAGCAACGTGGCGGATCGAATCGAATCCGGAAGGAGGAGGGCCCCTCTTACCGAAAGGAAGTTTCGTTGCGCCGACTGCGGAATAATCATCGGCCGCGACAGCGGTGCTGCGGGGTTGGCGGCCGTGCGCCGGCGACGAGGAGAGGAAGGCAGGGGTCGAGAGAAGTGACTCATCGTTGAGCCAGGCCTTACAGTTGAGCTGCAGGTCAGGAGAGGAAGACACTTTTAGCCCACATTTCTTCCCTTCCTCCCCCTACCCCCTGTCTTCCTTTATTTTTACCCCGGCCTATTCCCGGGTGCCTCTCTTTCGCTTCATCCGTGTCACTTTTCCTTGTCTCTTTCTTGGGAATCGTTAGCGAAAGCTACGCCACTGTCGACGATGGATTCTCTTGTTTCTTCAAAATTTGCGATCAGAATTTTAAGTGAATTATTAGGATTTGTTAGATGAATTCTAGGGATTGGAAAGATTGAAATGGATATGGTTTAGGGATGAAGTGGGATGGAATTTTGAGGTGGAAATGAGCGACTGTGTTTGTACAGATCTCATCTCGTTCCCATCGCTGGATTCGTTGAACGGGTTCGGATATGGCGCACGGAAGTATAGTGAACCTGCCACGGGGAAGGTTTATTAGCTCGTCGTTTCTCGAGAAATCGCTGGGTACACAATTCCGAGTCCGGCAGGAGTGAATCACCGGCGTTATATGTATAGATCGACGTAGGAGCGACGAAAAGAATGGAATTTCACTTATAACATTTGTACCCCTCTCGTCCCGATCGCGATCATTTTCGCGGAATGTTCGATTATATTTATGTTCCTCTCGACGCGAGACCGTTCGTTCCGCGAGTCGACGGGATCGATGTGCCGTTAGCACGAACATTTCTGACGTACTTCGAACGTAACCCGACGATCGATGCGAACACGTTAATGATCCTAGTTCGTCGAGCGACGATGGTGTGTTCGCCTCGCGTTTCTCTAATGATTGAAACAGATATAGTTAGTCATTTTATAGTTTACCTCGAACATTGTCAGTATCTCGATAGAGTTACGCAAACCCTACTCGTTAACAACTTTACCTATTATATCGAACGTTTAATATGAAACAATGTTTTACCACACAAACCCTTAGCATTGATCATAATTGAAAGACACTTCTTTCAACGTATTCGTTACATTATTTGCCAAATTTCTCTCACGATCGTTTACCCGTACTAAAGGTCATTCCTCCTTTTTGTTCCAGGTGGACACAAAGAGTTCCATAGGCGGCATCGCGAGCTCTGCGAGGATACCCTGCTAGCTGGTGGAGCGGTCGGTGGTTGCCCCAGCCCGGGGCCAGGTTTTCCTGGTTTATCCGGACCGCCCACCCCGCAACCCGCGGATATCGACAACCACCCTGCGTCCAGGGTTCTACCCTTCCTTTACCTGGGGAACGGCCGCGATGCGGCTGACCTTCAGCTCCTTAAGGCCCTCGGCGCCACGAGGGTTCTCAACGTCACCTCACAGTTACCTGGGTACCATGAGGAACGCGGTATAACGTACAGACAGATACCCGCGACGGACTCGGGCCACCAGAACCTGAAGCAGTACTTCGAAGAGGCATTCGACTTTATCGGTGAGCGCGATTTTTCAATTTAAAACAGTTTACATATATGGGGAAGTTACGGGGTTGTTGGCGCTCTATAGAACGTATCGAGATTTTTTATTTTCTTACTTTGATGACTGATAGGCAATACGATTAACGAAATGATTGTAATTCACGTGGAAATTATGCGAGAGTGTGTGTGGTGTGTTAAATCGTTGTCTGTGTATCGAGCGGAGTTATCGAGGTTTGTTTTTGTTGTTAGAAAAATCGATGTATGTAGTTACGTGAACGATAGGAAAGCTGAAAGGTTAGAGGACTTTGCATTTCCACTCGGCTGTGTGATCACAGAACGAGAAGTGCTCACAAAGAGATGTTGGCCTCTGTCTGTCGATGAGTAATTCTTTCGGTTCACTGGGTGTGTCCTCGGGCAACGATCGTCATTGCCATTTGTATCGCATATTCCGCGTGTGCGTGCGCGGGTGTACGCAAACAATTATTCATCGTTTAGAACGACGGGACAACATTTTTTCGAATCTCAATAACAGAAGCTCGCGAGGTCCCGCTGTCGTTTTATCTTTAAATTTTTATATATCAAACAATTGTCACATTAACGACAAACCTTCCCAAGTATACGAAATGAATTCCTTACTTCTCAACGGTCCAGATTCTGAACCCTTTCCCATAAAACACCCTTTACCCTTCGTCCCATATGACCGTTAAACTTTCTCACACTCGTCAAATTCATCACTCTTAAAATTCCCATCTTTTAAGAATCATTCTCCTCTCAAAACAATTCTAAATCCAATCCTAAGTCTTTTCCAAATTATCCCCCTATCAAAATTAAATAAATGTAATCGAATTAAGTTCGTCGTTACTTTTATACGTGCTGAAACAAGACGTCTTAACGGTCGGGACACCGTGTCCCTTATTTCACACGGGGCCTTTGACGGTTGGCCAGGTACAGCATTCCACCAGTTGCACATTTGGTAAGGGTTCTCCCTCCGCCTTGACACACGCGTGAAACACATGCGATTGCACGCGTGTGCGTGTGCGTGGTGTACGCAGCCGACGGAGAGGAGGAGAGAGACCCCGGCACTGGGGCACCGTGAAGGGGGATTCACGGGTGTGCGCGCGTGTGAGTCATGGTTTCATGAATGGAAGCCTTTCGTCTTCTAGTCCTCACGGTGAATGGTCCACCGGAAACGGCTGGTTACACCCTGTTTCCGTTATGGCGAGTTGCGTGGCGTTTACGGGAACGGCAACTGGATCCGGGACGGCAAAAATTGGCAAACCTGTGCGTTCATCTCCCGTTATCGATTAGAATCTAAGACACGCGTGGTACTACCGGATGTTTCACAGGTGTTTTCCGGTTAACGCGTCCCCCTTTCACGGATGATTTTGCACGTTTCTCCGTTGGAATGTGTGTAGACAGGGTGACAATCAACTTTAGGGAAGTTACATTCATTTTTCATTGTGATTACATAGGGTTTATTTAGGAAATATGGAATAGAATGACGGAAGTAATACTCGTTCCCCTTTAACGGTCTCGTTAATGAATACAGACAAATGATATCTGTGTTTATCATATCTGGAAATCGCGACAGGTGTTCTCGGTGTTCGGTCACGGTTTCGCGAGTGCGTACACATTTCCCATAAGTACAGTTTTCTTTCCCTATGTATCTCTTTTTCCATAAGCTTCGATATCTTTCTCTCGCCCTTCGAATCTTTTCTTTTTGCTCCCCGTGCGGGTACCACTCTCCCTTTCGATTTCCGCGGGTAAATTCACCCTCCTCCGTTTCTCTCCGGTTCTCTCTCGTTCGCGACTCTTTCTCTCTTTCTCTTTCTCTCTCTCTGGTGTTCACTTTTTCCTCTCCTCCTGCCGTCTATTCGTCGGCTGTGACTCATAGCAGATGCCGGCTCGCAAAGTCCGCACGAGTGTGTTTCGCACGCACGACGTGTCGGCGGGTCACGGCTGGTGTGTGTGTGTGTTAGTGGGGGCCGATGCACCCCTTATCGGTTCGGATAGTACGTACCTAAACTGTCATTATCGGGGGAGAGCGAAGGGGGAGGGGGGAGGGGGAGGGGGTGCTCGATCGACTTGTCAGATAAGATTTGTCGCGGTTCTTACGATCGATTTGCTCGAAAATCCTAACGACTTTGTACGGGGTAGATAATTAATAGGCGATTCGAAGGGATGGTGCGAGATTCATCCCCCTAGGGGGATGAAAGGTATACATTCAAACACTCGGTGTTTGAAGTAGCAGAATAGAGAGTGTCTCGTGGGAATTCTTAGTAGAATCACGCGGAAACACGGTAGTTAGGTAGACACCAGTTTGAAAGTGGAGTGAATTTTTTTTGTTTCTTTGTCGTCCGGAGGTTAAAGATATGGTCATAAAAAATGTATGGAGGTAAAAAGATAACACGGTTAAACCGGATTCGCTGTCTATCGATGATATGTAAATGCATCGTCGAATGTCACGTACGTGCATAAAGTAATAGGGGTTATCGATCACATTGCGAGGAATTGAAATCATTCCGGTCTAAATTGGACGCATCAATATTTATGCCCTCGACTTCTTTAATCCTCTTCACCTTTTGACGAACGAGCATGCGGGCGTTTCCACGCGCTCCGTGTCGGATTTAATTGCGACCGTTTAACCGACGAATTATTTAAACGTTTGCCCGGTTATGTTTCATTAGAGGCTACACGACGTTTAATTCGAACCTCGATAACATTATATAACTTCCAAGTATACATATACATGTCTCTATTTATATAAAACTCTTGAAATTCCACTTTATTCGCCGCTGTGACAAATGTTATTATCCGTTTGCCGTTCGACGGAAATGATCGATTAAAAATCGAACACCCGCGGTGAGATAAGAGAATTTATTAGTCACCATCGAGACTCGCGGGAACCATGGAATTCATCAGTTTTTGCGCAAAGTACGGCGGAACGAGATCACCCCGTAGGAATTTCCTCGCAAAAACTTTGTATCCACGATGTTGTTTTTAATCCCGTCGGTGTTGCGACGGAGAGTGCACACGCACTTGCGAGGCACTCTTACGCTGGCACGTCGTAATACGCTATATAGGATCCGGGCGCGTTGCAGTGACTCATTGGCGATACGATAGCGTCCCCCATATTACGTAACCGAATCGCCTGTTTGGGTTACACGACTGGCTTGTTTGACCGTTTACAACGCGATCTCGCGCCATTCGACAGAGTTACACGCCCGAACGGACTGGCGTTTTCTTTCGAGCCCGTAAATCGCCTCCTGGAGGTCCCCGATGACCTAACGCTCGACGTCGATGACCCCACCAACGATTCCGTTTCCCCTCCCTCTTTCCAATGAATTCGAATCACCGACAATGTTCCTGTAATTTATGATTTCTCGCATAAGTCGATCGTTCTTCGAGCGCTTTTCAATAACTATCGTTTATTATTTTCATCCATTAAAGACACAGGTTGCGAGATGAATATTAATAAATATGTATGTTTTCTTTTTACAGAGGAAGCCCGAAAAGCCGGAAGCAGCGTGCTGGTACACTGTCAGGCGGGTGTGTCTCGCAGTGCGACAATCGCGATCGCGTATATAATGCGGCACAAGGGTCTGTCGATGATCGAGGCGTACAAGCTGGTGAAAAACGCCCGACCGATCATCAGCCCGAACCTGAACTTCATGGGGCAGCTGCTGGAACTGGAGCAGGGCCTTAGGGCGTCCGGTGGCGTTGCCACGGCTCCGGAAGAGCCGAAAGGCTGCCATCAGTGCCGTTGGAGCCATCAGCAGAACAGCGAGGAAGTCACTTCCGGTTGTAGTGTCTGAGGCCTTGGACAACGGTCCGCAGAAAACTCGAACGATCTGGCGTCGTCGAACCGCGACGACGACGCGAAGAAACTACATATCCTAATTGTCCGCGCGCGCGAAAGAGAGAGAGAAAGAAAGAAAGTGAGAGAGAAAGAGAGAGAGAGAGAGAATCGAAGTCATTCTTCCTGCATCTACGTACGAGAGAACCCTCGGGATTTATTACCTTTGCTACAATACAACACTTGACGTGCCTTGATCGCCCGTAGAAGGCTGATTTTTACACAGACAGTTCACTTACGTAACGGGTAAACTTATTCACCGTGTGGAAGAGGGTGAAAATAGAATGAAGGAAAGATAAAATCGAAACACCGAACGTTTCGTCGATACAAGAAACGTTCGGGACTATTATTATACAAAAGATGGCATCGACGTCGACGGTCCGAAGAAACACACAAGGATTTCAAAGTTCGAACGAGTGACAACAAAACGTTTCTTTCTTTTTTTGTTTGTTTTTTTGTTTGACACTGATTGTCGTTGCATTCGACTGCAACTGTTTCTGCAAGCAACGCATCGACAGCGGTCGTCTTTGCTACTTCCGGATTCGGTAGCGGCTTGCACACGCACGTACTTGCGTTCGATGATTAACGAATAAAAAGACCTGTGATATCTTCGGTGTATATGTAGATGTTCATAGACTGATGGATATCACGGTTTTCGAAAACCGTCTCGATCAAGACGGTCTCACACTCGTTCTCTTGCGAAAGAACCTAAGCGCGAAAACACGACCGTCGCGCATTCTTCCCGACTCGGCGACGCATCGCGAATTATTTATTTCGAGAGGACGTTCACGCGACGCGGGTTACACGGAACCTTAGCGTCGAACGTGTACTTACGCGACAGTGTTCCGTAATATCCTTGGTACAAATGTCTAAGATACCGTGTTGTAGAGATACCTGCCGATAATGGTGCTGCAGACTCGTGAATGAACGTAACACATTCACACACACACACACCTCGATTTTCTTTCGACGTTGTAGCGTTGATAGATTTTTGTTTTTCAATGGTAGATTCGTTTCGAAATTGTCCGTTGATAGGTCTAACTTTTTACACACAGTGTTTTCGTTCGTTGTCTCATTGGTATTTTCCTTGTTTCGTCGTAGTACGTTCGATTTCATTGAAACGCTCGTGTCTGGGTACCTAATGTTTGTATTTCACATCCGTATCTGTAGATAAGTCGTATAGTACCTTAAGTATATGTATAGGACACTGGTTTCGAATGCTGTTGAGTTTGTTTCCAAGGAGTCGGTTCGGAAATTGATTGTATGCAGAATGTCGCGAGAGGGGACACGTTAAAGAAGACATGTATGTAACGAATGAATGTACGTCAATTGAGATCAATAATAACAAAACTACGTTTGTGTTTTACGTTTGCCTATTTGTATCTGTATTCGTATAATACATTATTTGATAGCGAAGGGGTTTATATTTGATAAATAATATATCGTTAACTGAAAACTAGCTTAGCTTTAAGCTCCCTAGCATTTAAGGATCTGGTTGAGATCCAACCACCGTGATCTAGTCGTTTGTTGGGATATGATGTGGTGCGAAAGATACAAGAACAAATCCGTAATTCATCGGGATATCGTCGGAGAAATTGGATTAAAATATAAAAGAAATATCTTGGAATATGATACGACGAGAACAATTACATTTTTCGGATATTATTGTAAAATTGGAACGGAACGGATGAATTACGGACGGTTCGGAGAGCTAGTGTTTGATAGCCATGATTAAAAAGTAAAACAATGAAGAAGGCATCGTTATAATAAACGTATCGTCCCTCATCGATCTTAAACTATGTGTATATAAAATAAATTTGACGAGATATTGAACGTAAGGATCTAACATCAGTCTGATCAATAATCTGTTCACGAAGCGTAATCTCTTTTTGTTCGTAATAATAAAAGAAAAATGTGGTAAACGAAAGAATTCGAGACCGAAATCGACGATGACAGGAAACAATAATGAAAAACGAAACCGAGAAAAGAATCCTTTTGCTTCGATCGTCAACGTGCATGCCTTCAATAATGGCCTAGAGTGCGTTGATTTAATGTAACGAGTATATAAACACTGTACGACGACAATCGCGCTGTTAATTAAATCGAGCAGCTGTTCAAAACCGTTTACCGGTATGCCTTTCTAAGCTAGAACACAACTACTGACAATAACTCGACGAGAAAGCTGTTGCGTGAAGAATTCAGGACAGCCAGACAGCAAGTTCCTTCAATTTCTCTGATTCTCTCGAAACGGTACATATCAAAGAAACGTCGCCTTTTTAGATCACGGAGAATCGTGTTAAAGAGAAACGCAGGTACGAATTATTACGTAACGTGCCGATCTCTGTCCTTTATTATTCGTATCTTCGGGAAGCGTCGTGTGTGGAAAGTGTAACGAAAAAAATATATAAAAACGTTGTATATATAGAAGAACAAGCGGATAATAATCTGCGACAAAGAGATACGAGACAGAGTGATCAAGGAGGAAAGACTGGAGGATAGGGCGAAAATCAGAATTCGTGTCGATTATGGGCGTGTGTGCGAGTAAGTGAAATATTCGGATTCTATGGTATAGGATGTACTCGTCACTACAATATTGGAGTACAGTTCATTTCCATACCTCGGATGATCTATTGTCGATACCGAAAATGTGTTTGGTACTCGCGGACGCCTGATCGACGGACTAAAAGAGAGAAAAGAGAGCTACGAACGTAGTACCTGTTGAATAGTAAGGATGTATGTATCTAGTGTTTACTGGGTTGTGGAAGAACTTTAACAATAAAACGTATGTCTACCTGCGATAAATCGTCGTTGCTGTAAGGATAACTCTGTTCGATGTGACTTCGATTGCTAATCCTGGATTCCCATCTGTAGATTTATCGTAGATCGATGTATCCCTTTATTGCTGGTTTCTTTTCTTTTTGCATCTGTTCGTTTCGTTCACGTAGTTTGCATAACTTTATGTTGTACAGTGTCGAGGTACTTGAAACTTTTAATAGAATTGATTCCCAACGATATCCTGTTCAGTTTCCTTTTTATTTAATGTATAGTTCTGTAGAATGTGGTATATGTAGGTAGTATTTAGAGAAACATACAGCTCAGGTAATTATTAAAACATGTTTATTAACCAGACTGTCGAATACAATAAGTAAGACTCTTAAATCTGTTGCGATCGAACCGATGAAATACTTTAGACCGTGTCACCCTCTTCACACAGCTATGGCTTCGTAAACTATAATTGAATTAAAAACTATAATAAATCGATTTCAAAGTAAATTAAATGAAGTTGACCATAGAAATATACGGTAAAGAATGAAAAGAAACACATTCGCACATTTTCAAAACTCAGTTCATTATTCGAACCAATGTGACGAATAAAAAATATAATTAATGATTGTGCATACTATGAAGTACGTAAATACAAATTCGATTTCTTACTTTCGCTCGCTTCTGTTCTCTCACATGCACAATATACTCGCATTCTCAGTCTCCTGCTTTCTAATTATATACGCTTCGCTGTAAGTAAACATTAGGTAGTAATGATAATTTGTAGTTAGGGGGTCACGCGAACCGACGAAGACCTTTTCTCCTTTCTCGCTGAAACCTTAGCCCCGTCTACATGCCGTCGTTACGTTACACACCGTTCTTACGTCGCGAATGAAAATTTCTTACCAACTTTTAATCACCGTTTCCGTGTTAAATGCACTGTATAACCAGCATGGAATCGGCCAGTTTTGTGCTTTCGTATTTACACATGCACGTTATGCGAATCCGCGTTCCGTTACCGGTATCACGTGTCAATGTTAAATGCGGTGAGGCGAAAGTCTTCGCAGGTGGAAAACTTCCACGGAACGTATATGTCAATTTGTGTTACCGATATCCGTTCGGTCAGTGTAAAACGGACTTGTAGTTTGAATTAATTTACAGAAGTGTCGCACCACCACCAATCGCGAATTCATCGATGAGTTTTCGCCTTGAATCGCTCGCTCGTCTAAAACAGTAGTGATATAACGATAAACTGGAGCACCAATTCCGTTACGTCTTTGTGTTTCTTTTCTTTTGGTTACGTTGCGAAAAGAAAAATCAATTGTACTGGAACTGATCGCGCGAGATTAGATGGCAACCACGACCACACAAACGACGTCGATTTTCATCGTTATATGTAATAGAATTTATAACTGAAGCGCTACAGTTCAAGCAGATAAATCATGATTAGTTTACGCTCGTACGATACGACCATCTATTTCTTGTTTGCGAAAATGTGATTCAAGTAGAGCCGAGCGAACTGTATTTACTGTGCATTAACTTACCCTGATTCTCTGCAGGCTTTGAAATCATAATCGGAATCATGTTTAAAGTCGCTTCGCTATTTTCAGCTAGGATTAATAAGTAATTTCACAATCAATGTAAACTATCGGTATATATATATAGTTTGTTAACTGTAAATCCATGGTGGGCCGTGTCTCGGATAGGTGTTAAATTAGTTGCTGGCCAAGGCTGCCATCGCGCGAATTAGCGCCGCGTTCTCCTCGCGAAGGCGTTCCCGTTCTATGGTCATTTCGTGTTGCTGCTGCAAGAGTCGAGCCTCTAGAGCCATTATCTTGTGATCCCGATCCTCCAGCAGAGATAATAGCCTTCTGTTCTCTTCCTGTGCTCGTTCTATCAACTGTAATTTTACCGGCTTTTTAATATTAATTTTTTTAACTTTCAGTTTCTCGCGTGTTAAAAAAACAGTGAGAATTTACTTCGTGCGGATTGTCCCCTGTTGGTGTAGGTAGTCTTGGTCTGGTCGTAGTTGTCACAGATGTCTGTGGCTCATGATTGCCATGGTCCGATTGGTTGACGCTGTCAGATTGATTCAAGGAATCAAATTCTTCGTCGTCTGCTTCCAAATCGGAATGACTAAAATAAAAGTAGCGTTTTCGCGTCTGTTAGTAATGATATTTCGATATTTCAGTCTGGACTGCCTACACTATTACATTAGGCACGACCCTTAATGTAAACGGTTCGTAATGTTGCGTTTTATGGTAGCTGTGAATCATCATTTTAATTTACATTACAGATCAGAAACTTTTACACGTAGAATTGTTATTAATTTTTCTTTAAGTGTCTAAGATTTGTCATGGTATTAAAAAAGTATGCAAAGACTTACGTACTTGTTACAATATGCGGGCTCGTATTTTAAAGATTCTACTAGCTCTACCGTACTTCGTACAGGTCGTGCCTAATTGTACTTTTTTCCACGTACAGTAGCGCACTTACCAACTGTGCCTATTTATACATGACCTGTAGGAAGTACGGTAATGCCTAAAAAGCAGTAGCAGTTTATTACAAATAACTACGGAATGTTACTAAAGCTCTAGAAAATGACTACGCGATAGAATTTGAATGCTTTATACCTTTTGTTTCGCCTTTGCGTATACATTTTTGCTGTCCGTTCCTGAAACACGGGTGTTTTAACATACATACGGATTTTTCTGTTACAGGCATGCAATTACATCGGCGAGAACGATAATTATCGTAGTAATTTAAAGTTAAAGTCGCACGAACTTACTTCTAGGAGTTCATGATCAAGGAACTCATTGTGGTGTGTGTTGTGTTTAGTTTCAAGACAAGTGCCACTAAGTTCTTCCTCATCTTCTCCTGTACTACCTCCTGTGCTCTGCAGAATTAAGTCGCTAACGAAATTATACTGCGGAGTAACTTGAGGTTTGCACACATTACTTTTTATCAATACCCAAAATACACGCGACCACACGCGGTTACGTTAATTAATGTCTGCAGAGGATATTTCTAAGTGCAATTGCTACCTGTTACGCATTCCAAGTGTTCAAATTCTATGGATGCATACTTGTACAAAGCATATCGAACATAAATCGATTACACGAAGAATTTACGAAAGCAAGGATTATCTTTAGAAACTAATTTAGATTTTAATTGATACGAATCCATGAAAAATATTACGTTTAGGAAATCTTTAATGACGCCAATGGGAAAACTTTGCATTCGTCATGCGAAATATAAAATTGACTATAGATATTATGGACGAACACTAATGCAAGAAGGTCCCTTTTTAAATCCGCGAATAGTACAGCGTGGAATTATCGGACCTTAATGCGATTGCAAACAGTGACAAACCTCCGTCGAAGGTAAATGAACGACTCCTGTGCTTCGTCTTTTTTCTCTAAGTTTCCGTCTATCGCGTTGCTGCTTTCCCTTGTTTATATGCGTTGGCCTGTGCAAACAGGATACGACACTAAAGACACTAGAACCAGATCCAGAATGTATTAGCAAATTACGGAAAGTTTTACAAAGGATCTATTGGCTAGCAGCTGATACTCCAACACAATTGATCTCTGTTTCCTTAGATTTGCCATTCCGTAAGCGACATGCCAGCTTACTTACCGGCCAGTCACCCGTTTGTCCTGTTTTCTCATTATAGGCTTATTCTGCTGGTTATCATGCTCTGGTGGAATTACACTGTTTGAGCTTGCATCGCACACACCATGTGATTCCTCCACATCAGGTGCATTCTCTGCAAACAAACACAACTGATGTATAAACAGCTGGTCAGAAATAAGCACCATCAAAAAGAATTCGATGCAGCTGTAAACATATTCTTACGTACATTGAATTTGCAACGTAGTAAGAGATAAACTCAGGTAAACAAACTAAAAGATGAGAATATTCATTACTTTGAAAGTTCATGGAAGATGTATCTCCTGTTCTGGGTGGACCAATCCGGGCTCGGGCTGTTCTGATCCTAGACCTCCTAGATGCAAGCTCGAAGTCATTTTCAAAATCCTCCTGACTGACGGAACTTGACGCCATCCCGGTTATGTCGCTGCAATGCAGAGAAAAGCCATGAGAAGAACTAAATCAAACACTGACCATCAACCAATTGTCTGTTGTGCGAACAAAGTAAAAAAATGGGATCTTACAAAAAATGCCTGGACATCTGAACAAAGGGGTAGGTGATGGTGTGCGATACCTGTGATGGACCAGCACAAAACTTGGAGGCCAAAAAGCGAGTGCTTGATTTAGGTTTGTCTAAAGGAAAGTCACAAAGCATGAACCGCTCGCTCTTAGCTACGAGAGAGCGAGTGCGTGTGCAAGAGATGACAATACAAACTTGGAGAAAAAAAAGAGGTGGCAATTGTTTGGCTCTTAGTCACCTGTCGAGGTGAGTAGTTGTTGCCTAGTCCCACTGCCAATGTCGTGACTCACTACCAACCTATGTGCAATTGACAGCTGTCACCATTGAACGTCCATAAACACGTATGGTTCGCAACGATTACATAGTACAGAGATAGGCGTATCGATCGTCCATGAACCGGGAATAAAGCATGGTTCTCATTGGAAGATACCGATACTTCCGCGACAGGGTGTGCAACTGTCACGGTTCGGAAAACGAAAAAACTGCATTTATAATCGTTGGCAGCAATGAATACGCGGCCGGAGTCGCAGTTTCAAATATGGCGGCAAAGCCAAGTGCGCGGAGCTATTGCTTCTTGTTCGAGTGAGTATTTTTTTAAAGTTAACGTGAAATTTGATTAACTGGAGCATTGCCTTACCTTCATCGACTTCCGTGGGCTTATCAGCGATGATTTCACTGGGTGGCGCCGAGGTTCTGGTGAGTTTTTACTAATTCTAATTTCTCTATTCAAAGTTCACGCGATTGTCATTACGAATCTGAAGATACGTAAAGACACGCAATACTTCTTTCGTTTCAAGGAATGGTTGTAAATAGTACATCATATCGAACATAATTATCGCTGTGTAATCATTTCGAAATTAAATGAAACTGTACGATATTTTTCAATATCGGGTATGTCGCGAAGAAAAAGTATAAAACGCCGTTCCTTGAAAAACAAAATGGGCGCCAAAATGTCCGTCTTCAAATCGTTTAGAAAGACAGTAATCTCAGAATGACATCGTAACGAATCTAGTCATAAGGTATATATCATTTATTTATTTAATCGATCTCATCGCAGTATATTTTCTTCATTCATATACTTCAATCTTTCATAAGTTAATTACAAGTATCATCATCTATAATCTAAGGGTATAGGTAAAGTTATAGGTATTTCACAGTATTGACTCTATATGTACTATTCAGATGGCTAAAGTTTTCGTATCTACAAATATATCATGTATCCTATATACATATACATATATACACATATAATATCGAATTTCTATATGTGCATATCTATATATACATATATCAGTTTCGTTAACATCCTCTTTATTTGTATTTTTATTTATTTTTTCTTTTCTTTATTTACTCTCTATAATTAATATTTCCATTCCTTATGGGAATTCAATAAATCATCGTGTTTTTTTTTAATTCGAGCTCTAAAGTTTTTTTTTCTGGAGAAACTAGTAGTTTCCACGAGTGAAGAAATTTTGAAGGAGCTTTGGTTAGGGCTAAATCGGTTATAGATAAGTTAAAAGTAGATTTACTTGATTTGACACATATGATTGAGGTCTCGAGCAAGTTTATCTGCTGCTTAGCTCGCATCTCACAGCCTAGAGGTGATTTTATCCAAACGCGTCCGCGTTTTCAACGGGACGCATCGCAAACGTCATACTTTGTGTATATCCCCGACAAATGCCAAGCTCGCAGGTGTATATATATATATATATATATATATGTTTTATATTTATATATTTTACACTTACGTAACGTATGTATCCATATGGTCATTGTGCATTTAAAGTAATATGACATAGTAAAATATTAAAGCGGCAGCAGAATACACTGCAATACTGTTCGATCTATGAAAAAGATGTTTCTTCCTTTCTCACTCTCTCTCTCCCTCACTTTCTCTCTCTCTCTCTCGCACGCTCGTTCAATCGTTCGCTCGTTCGCAATCTTTTTTTTAGACTCTTTTATATTTTTTGAAATGTTGTCCGCTTACTTGCTTCCCCTTCGTTCGTCGTCCCTTCGTTCCTCTTCTTTTAATTCTATCTATTTATGTACAACATGTTTTTTTTACCAACTTATCTGGAACAGTATTTCTCTCTCATTAATTTGTTTTTCTTTTTCACAATAAACTTTCCTCATAGTCAACATGTCCCGTATAAACTATGCGATGGCAATGCCTATCGGATAGGCAGTTACACATAAAATATATATGTAATCGACAAGTAAGTAACGTAGTAAAATTATAAAGTACATGTCGCAACATTCGTGGACGATAAATAGAGACAGTGTAACCATTTCTGTATATACCTATACAATTATGCCTATACCAAATCCGTACTTGTATAATTCTTTTCTCTTTACATTCTCGATTATCCCTCTCTATGTGTTTACGACGCAGCAGTGAGAACGGGCGAACTTGGTATTGCTTCTGTGTTAGTTTCTCCTTCTCCTTGTTATCCCCATGTTCGTTCGTCAAAATTACTAATTAAAAATCTCGCGAGATGAAAACGTGTGAGACATACAAAGTTTAAAATCTATCCATCCGTTTCTACTCTCTTTTTCCCGTTTCTCTCGTTTCGCAACGATGACGAGGAGGTAGATGATCGATAAAAACACAGATCGGCTTAAGAAGTACTTGGCCACGATTTACACGGTTCGAAATGGTCTGGCGCTAACGAGACATCGGATTCGGTTGATAATCAAAACGAGTATATCAATCTACGATAAATCTGGACCGTCTCGCGATCCATTTATCGAAACCTCTCTTTTCTTTTCTTAATAGCCCGTAAAATTTTCGCATTTCGCATCCAATGTTCTCGCGTAATTCTAGAATAAACGATAGGACAGTGAACTTTACAATGGAACGGTGTATGGGTGGACATTATATCGTTCGGAAAAAAGGAGCCCTAACGTTCACGCACGCCCTATTTCGAGCCGATTTTTCTGCAAGATACTACGGAGACATATTTTTTTTTACTTTTTTTTTATATCTTTTGTCGAGTCGTCGACCCTAAGTACGTGCTTTAATGAAATCGTTACCGCAATGTTAATTCTGTTCACAGACATCGATTAAGTAGACAGTAGTTTATATCGACGAATACATTGAATCTTCTGTTCTACGTGATTTCTTTAAAAAGACCTCTCTTCCGTCGGTTCTTGTTTCTTTATAGATAAAGTATGTGTATATATATATTATATATATTTATAGTATATATATACATATATTTATTCATTTATTTATATATATATATATATATATATATATGTATATATGTATTAGATAGTGCCTATCTAAATGAAACATAGCCGAAAATCGGGCCATGCATGAAATGTGACATGCACACGACACATAATGCAGTTAATTACAACGCTATGCTATCCTTCGATGAAAGTCGGTTCAAGGATCCTCGTAATGATGCGTTTCTCTTTGTTCTCCTTCTATATTTTGTTCTCTTTTTAATTCCTTTTCCGTTTGTTTGGCATTCTTAGTCTTTCGTGTGCCAGCGCGAGATAGATAGATATATATATATATATCATCGCGCGTTAATTTCACGTGATGTCACGGAAGCTCGCGGTATTTTGCATACGTTAATCTTGCGACGTGTTCACGGACCGATAGGCCTTTGACAGTACAAACGCGAACCCGTATGAAGTTTTCTAGTTGACGCGCGGAAAAGTGTCGAGAAGTTGTATATATGGAAAAAACGAGCTTCAGTCCTGAAGGAAAAAATGCGTTTAATAGAATCGCGATCGTGTTGATGCCGTTGGTATTTGTTTCGCTCGTTTGTCGCGCTGCGGTGTGAGTTCGAAAAAGGAATGTCGCGGTACGAACGTTCACGTGGACACGATGAATGGATGCGAATGACGAGAAGCATATGAAAACGGTAGTGTAAGTACTAGGTAAATCGTTCGACACGAAGAATTTTGTGCGTTCGAAAAGTAACTTGGATAGTCGGACGTGTCGAAATCGTCAAATAACGCTGTGGATATCGGGTCGGATAGTCCAACGCGCCACACTCACAGCTGTTTTGTTTTTCCACGATACTTAAGGGAATTTCATAGTAAAATCTTTGTTAAGGTATATATCGCTGGATTACATATCGGCAATCGTTTCGTTGATTGTTTCGCACGGATTATTCCAAAGATTGAAATTGTCCGGGATTTTTGTTTAAACACGCTCTAGAGAAAGTTCTCGTTACTTTTTGTTCTTTCCTGCTCCTTCTTGTCCATGGAAGCGTTCATACGACGCTTTATTATTCAGACTTACACCGCAATCTCCAGCAAACGCACGCTTCGACCGCGTGCAATCGTAAATTGGCGTACTCTAGCGCTCTATCCTAGGCTACCCTACGTTCACCTATAAGCAGTAGAATTGTACATACCTATATACTCTCTATAACGACAATGCATGTAGAAAAATGAGCCTCTCGCGTCTTTGGTTAAACGCGAAGCATTTAGAAAGTATTCTGGCAGTGGTTTCGTAGATGCTTCGATCTTAGCCTCGGACCAAAAATTTTGATTTTTAGTTTCAATGAGAATAATCGGAGTGAATTTATTACTCGGGACGTGTAAACGGTATTTCCTTGATTTATCTCTCGTTCGAATTGTTCGCTTTTCCTTTTTGTAAAACGAGACACGGGAAATCTACGACGAGAATTTTAGTCGTCGGTTTTGAATTCCGTTTTTCGTTCATTTCGTTTTTCTTTACCCTCGCACGGATTACCTCGAGTACAGAGCCGGAAATCTCGAAGTTTGAACCTAATTACGTCGAGTGCTCTGTGCAGTCCTCGTGTGCTACATTATTATAGGTTTTTTTTACTTTTTCTGTGTTTTTTTTTGCCTTTTTTGTTAATTTGCTTCGTCATACCGCACGAAGTACAGTCGATTTTTACGGATACTTAGATAAACCACTTCTCTATCGCTTCGAAAGGGACGAATATAAATAAGATAGACCTACTATTTACGTGAAATTCATTTCAAGGAAACTTATCCTTTGGCATGTCACTTTTCGCTCTTCTCGCGGTTCGGTTTTCGCGGACCAGAAGGAAAGTCAGCTTCAATTAAATTTCATCGTGATCGTTTCTCTCGTACGTGTCGTCTCATTATTTTTTTCTTTAATGACGAACACGCGTGACGATCGACCACTCTATCGCAAAAAACAGTGTCGTCATTGACTTCGTTCTACTTTCCCGTTAAACCGTAGTAGTTCACAGCGCGAAACGCAAGTGACTGCGCAGACAATGGCACAAGAGCAGTGTGTTCCTTAGGGTGAAGTCGTTTAGGTCTTTGAAAAGTAAACTAGGTTTTCCTTTTTGCGAGGCGATTACTTCGATTCCTCTTGGTTTAGTTCACGAGTAGATGGTGATCACCTCCCGTCCGCCACCCCGCACCATTAGCACCCTTTCGAGACCTTCGGTAAGAACCTCCAGGAATTCCATATCTGATATTTCAACAATTAAGGAAATTACCAAAATTTAATAGAAATATTAAAAAGGCATTCATAATAAATCCTGGAACAGAGGATAATTTGATTGTTTAAAAAAAGGATACAGTTTGATTCGCGTTCCATCTTTGTATCCCGTGGTGGTCCAGGAAGATTGAGTATGACTAACTGAGCGTCATGGCTCTTATTGACGATCACTTCGTTCAGTTTTACGGAAGTATGCATACGCCTCACGTCTCCTTCGTCCCTGTAAGAACAAATAAGTTGTTAGAAATTGGTTTCTCTTGGATTTACAATAGGTGTACAGTGTTTAATGTTAAAATCTCTCACGGTGTAATTGTTGGTTTCTTTTCCGGGCTTTCGGGTTTCTTCTCTTGTTCGTTCTCCTTCGCCTCTTTCTCCGCGTTCTCTTTGTTCTCCTGTTTCGGTGATCCAATCAGCTTTGTCTCCTCGTCGCTGGTGTCCTTCATCTCGTCGGCTTTGTCGGTGGCTTCTCCGGCTTCCGGTTCCTTGCCCATCTCAGTTTCCTGCACCAGTTTCTCCTGCGCCTCGTCCCCAGCTCCGTTGGCGTTTTGGCTTCCGGGCTCCTGGAATCTCACCTTGGTGGCCACCTTGGCGTCCACGTTGTGATGATGGTCCACGATCGTCTGCACCTGTGTTGGTTTATAAATGGAAATTAGTGAGTCGTATGCTCGATGCACCGTGTCCCGAACAGCAGGAGACAGTCAGAGTGTGTCGAAAGACGTCTAACTCTAGCTTCAAAGCACTATGATCGCTATGTATAATGATCTCTATGAAAGCATTCGAAATGAACGTGCCAAATCAAGCTGAAATTCGTACGGCCGGGAGTTCCATAGTTTCATGAGCAAGAAAGCAAACTGGTGGAGGCTTCGATCGGGAAACTTGATGACTTGGTGAATTTTCGTTCGTTCTCTTTTTTTGTTTTGTTGATGATGTTGTTTTTTTTTCTCATTTTCTTTTCGAATCATTACAGATATCGTTCAGTGTTAATGATGGGATTCGTGTGTATGTATCTATCTATGTATGTATGTACGTGAGGTGGTAGAGTCTACGTCACCTCCAATAGTTCATTTTCTCGATGCGAGTTAGGGGTTTTTTTATCGTGTAATTGTCGCAAGTAGTAATCGAGGAAATGCGATTGTTATTCGATCCGATGTTGTGGGAGTCATGATAGGGAGTATATAGATAATGGAGCAATGATTGGACAGGCAAACGTGGAACTCCAGGGATTTTCTGACAAACCAGAGGTAATTTTTCTTCGGCGGGTACCTCGTTGAAGTCCACCAATGTCGGCACCTTATCCGTGACGAGCACGCAACAAACAGACACATTCCGATCAGTATCGACGTCGCAGTTCTCCATTACGTATTATGTATGTACTTCATATTTACATAAAGCCAATGAATGTTCGCTGCCTTCTCAATATCGGTACTTACCACGCCCTGCGATTCCTTCTGGTTCAGACGGAGGTCCTTCAGCATCTGGTTCCTTTGTTCCATCATCAGGGTTCGTTCGTACGTGTAGGCAGATATATCGGAGTCCATCTAAAGACATTTAATTAATCGATATTAGTTGATTATCTTTAATACCTTAATCAGAAATTATCATTCCAATAAGACGTTCTAGTTTCACGTTTTTGCTAACGATGGACTCAGTAATTTTCATTCCATCGGTGTTTCAATAATTATGACATTCGTTGGATAAAAACTTTTACCATTTCAACCACCTCCACCTCCGCCTCGATACGAAGATCGTACAGGAATTTCTTGAGATCCTTTTTCATCTGAATAGAATTATCTTTCATCTGTGCCACGGTGAAGATCCTCATCTTGCAGTTCTTCCATGTACGGTGTTGTTTCAACAGGAACGGTAGTAGCATCAGAAGACCACCGTCGTGAACGATCCACCAGATATCGATATTACCGACAACTTTCTCCGTCGAGTCAGGGAAGAAATTGATTCCCTTCGGTACCAGCAACGCCATTCTAGCCGCAGCAACGGATCTCACAGTTTGTAAGAAGACTCTCCAGGTTCTCTCGTCCTCCGATTGTCTCCAACCATAGGGCCAACCAAGGATCACGGTGTTAGGTTTCATTCCACCGAGACCGGTCGTCTGAATCAACGAGCTTAACCCATCGACGATATTCCTCGCTACCAATACATCCACAAAACCTTTCACTTTCTCCTCGGTGATCGTTTTACGCAGACTTTGTTTCGCTGCCAGTGCTTCTCCGGAGTTATGCGTGTAATCACCACCGATACAGCTGACGCATATAGTCAAACCTTTGCCAGCTTTCAGTTGACTGGCGAACGCGAACAGCTTGCGATACTTGGGCACCAGGTCTTCGGTCAACTTAGCAAGGATCAGAATCTGTGGTCTCCAGTTCTTGGTGTGCGGTGGACCCTCCTCGAGTCTCAGAAGGGAGTAACGAGCCGCGGATAAAGCCAGACCGCTTATACCATCACCCCATTCTTTCTCGGCGCCACGGTACTCGATGTACTTGTAGATCAGTCCAGCCATTCCCATGGCGAGCAGAGCGTAATACCAGCTGGTCATGAACATGATAGCGATACATAGAGAGAGACCCAGGAACGATAAACTCCAGTGATAGTACTTGAAACGTGGACGCCAGTTAGGGGTTCTCAGAAGAGTTTGCAGAGCACAGGCCAGGTTAACGAAGCCGTAACACATCAGGAAGAACATGGACAACAACGGTGCCAGGTAGTCGACGTTACCCAGGAGGATACCACATTGGCAGATGATAACGGTCAGCAAGAGAGCTCTGGTTGGTTCACCGCGACTCGAGCTGGTGGCGAACGGAGTCAGGAACGGGATGATGCTATCCTTCGCGATAGCTTGAAGCAGTCGAGGTGCTCCGGTCAGGGATTGAAGACCAGCACCCAGGGTGGATAGGAACGAACCGATCAGAATCACCCATTGATTCGGCCAAGCCATATTCGCCACTACCAGTTTCCCACCGATACTCTGACCGAACTTGTCGCGAAGAAGGAGGTTGTCGACGGTACCGGCGAAGAGGAGGACACTGGACAAATAGACGGTGGATGTTGTCAAGATGGCGCAGATTGTACCAATTGGAATGGACTTCTGGGCATCGGCCAGGTCGCCGGATCTATTGGAGCCAGCCATGATACCTTGGTGAAGAAAGAGAAGATTTAATTGGACGACCCAGCCCTCAGAGGGTAACAGGTTCGATAACTGGAACTAGAACCTTGGTAGAGATTAGGGAATTTTACTTACCGGTGACAGAGGGGAAGAATATACCGATGAGAATGGTGAAGGTGGTGGTGAGGTCGACCTGAATCTGATTGTAGGAGGTAGTAGCCATGTTGTCGACGTCCTTTGGTTCTTTTCCGTAAGCAATTAATTGACCCTCCTCTTGGAAGCTATCCCAGATGTTTTCTATGGAAAGTAGGAAAGTGTTCTAAATATTTTACTGTCCGGTGGAAATCAGGGATTCCTGTTTCTCGATGGAAGTAGACTTTTACCTAAGAATACACCGCTGGCAAGACCACGAATTCCATTGACGATAGATACGTTGTTCTCAAGGTAGTACGGGTCGCAATGCTTTGTCGAATTACCGCAGTAAAGATGATGCAAAGGTCCGCTGACGTTCTTGTTACAATGAGTCATCACGTCGATGTCTTTCAGGAGTCTTTTTCCAAGGACGCACATCCTAAAAAAAAAAATCGTAATATCGTCACGTTGATTTCGCCACGGATTAATCGAATCAATTATCGTAACGTGTCCCGACGAGCTAACGTTGTTGTAAACACCGTGGCTTATCGGATCAATCGATACGACCACCGAAATTATCGACGGTCATCGGATTAGTCAACTACGTCGGAACAGTTTCGGTTCACCGTGAGAGCAGTTTACGAACTTTAGCGACTCGTTGCCGTAGAAGTTGTAGAAGAGGCCCACGTAGACGGCTATGATGGAGAAAATCACACAGGCCAGGGCGACCGTGGCGAATTTATTGACGAACTTCACGCCGATAAAGACGATGGTGCCCATCACCATCAGCAAACCCGTGCCGTACACACGGAAGTTGTTGTACATGATACTCGGGTCCTTTGTAAAGTCCCCGAATATACTGAGCGACGGTGCCATGTACGTCTAGAAGATAACATCAAAGTTTTCGATATAATTACGGCGTGCATAAATTTCTCACGAGAGACTACGATATATCACCCGATACTTGTGAAGTCACGCTCGGAAAAGAGACGCTATATTTACCAGCACAATTTCCACTGCACCGATAATGTACATAGCCGCCGCCAAAGTGGTGCCTGTATAGAACAACATTCCCACGGCGCCACCGAATTCAGGGCCCAAACTTCTGGATATCATGAAGTAAGACCCACCGGCGGGTACCACGCCGTTTGTTGCGATGGCACTCATACTGATCGCAGTTAACATTGTCTACGATAAAAAAAAAACATGATTATATCCATGATACTTATCACTTCGTACATGAATTCAACATCAGAAGGCTTATTCCTAATTTCTATACAAAAATCTGTCTTCGTTTCCTTTTTTTCAAACATATTTCTCTATCTTCTTCTTCTCTCAATCTTCTTCCCATGAATAGTCGTGAGATAAGATTACTAGATGCTTGAAAGCGTCGGGAATTTTACGTAATAAAGTGCGTCGAATAATGGGAGATAAATATTCTCGCGGTACTTACGACACAGCAGCAACAGAGGACGATGAAGAAGCCTTGTATGGCGCCAGCGGTGCCGACGACCCACGTCAAACGGATGAACAGGATCACGCCGAAGATGTTTTGAATACAGGGCAAAAACACACCGATCAGGGTGCCCATCCGGGCGCCACCTCCTGCTGCAGCTGACGGCTTGCTGTCCGGGTCGGTGGCAGCCGGGATCATATTATCATAATTAGCCAGAGTGGTGAGCAACGTCGAGATCTGCGGTCGATCCTCCATCTCTTCCTGAAAGTGGTTTTTGATAGTGAGTTAACGCGTTATAGGTGTTCCGGGTACTTAGGGACCCTTGAAGAAAGGGCTGGATAGATTGAAAGCTTCCTAATTGCAGACTTTCAACCGATGGAATTTAGGTCGCTTAGAATCTTGGGGATTAAAGGATCCCCGATGGCTCGTTTTTTAATTACTCTGTCATTTCTATCGAGGGGGAAATAGAATCCTTGTTCGGGGTTGAGTGAAAGAAGTCTCCTTTTATCGTCGATTTAATTTCGCCGCAGAGTACCACAGGTAGAAAGTTTTAGTTACACGAGATTTACCTGTAGAAGTTGAACGAGAAAGATATCGTAATCATTCGAGTAAACGGTGAAACTTTTCGGCATCAGGGAATCCCCGTGACCCGGGTGTCCAGGGTTCAACGTGCCAAAAGGGTTACCGGGCATGTTACCGTGAAACTTGTCGTTAATCGGATTACTTTGAGACTAGTTCCACCTGCCGCACCGGAGACCTAAAGGCTTGATATAATCTTCTCCCCTCACTTTGTGATCCCAGAATAAAACACACGTGAACCGTGATACGAATCACGAGTTCCGGAATCGGTGAAACGTTAACGTACATTAATTTCATGTATTTCCTAACAAGCGTGAAATTCGCTAGTCGCAAACGTGTACGTGTCTTTCGTTCCCTTGGTCACATCGTAGTCGGTGAAAAAAAAACTTATTTAACCCTCTACAAAGTTCACCGGTGCGTCCCCGACGCGCACCCTTGAGTCGGGTCAATTCGCCGATTTAAATTCACGGCGACGCCGATCGTAAATTCCGATCGCGGGCGGCGTCGTTTAAAAAGTCCCCCCTGCAGCCGTCGGGACGCGAATTTGCAGTTGCGTCGGGTTACGTGTACACCGGCCCATATTTCTCCCCCGGGTATCAGAGCAAAGTGGACGTAACTTGAGCCACCCCTGGAGAACACTTATAGCTCGTTTGGTTACTTTCGTAGGTCGCGCCGTACTCGCGGAAGAAATTTCCCTTACCATAGTGTGGAGAAAAAGTTTATCGAGGATCATAACGTACGGGGTTGATCTTCCTCCGCGAAGTAGCAAGTTTCTCTCGGAATCTCTTGGATCATTATGCAAATACACCTAAGAGCGAAGAGGGGAGAGGGGATGGGGGACATGTAATTTAGTCATTAATAAGGAAACTTTTTGTGTAACGCTGGCAAAAGAATTTCAAACTACGAGTATAGATAAAAAGTGTATCTATAACGTAGGGAACTTTATGTCTGACCCTGTGTACTCTATTCTACTTAAAACCATTCTCGCATGGCATTAACTTACTGTTCTACTTAAATTCCAATAGTGTCGCTCTATGTGTATGTTTTTTCGTTGTTATTTCACGTATATATACATCCCGGATCCCACGGGGATCGTATTTTTCAGCCGAAATCATTTATTAAAATCGTAACATATTTTCCATCAGGGAGGACCAGGGTGGTACATCGATGGGCATGAATTTTCTATCGCGCATAAATCACGGCGGATTATTTTTCTTTTCGCGGCGTGCACGTGAATTTCAGTGTGTGTTGGTAGGTCGGCCAGGTCGTCTAGACAAACCGGCGGGTTACCCTCCGTCACGGATTGACGTCAGCGCGGCTGATTGCTCGCTTCTTTCGCGAAAAATCCTCGCCTTGGCTTTATTTTTTGCAACGTCTGCTACTGCGACCGCCGCTTTCTTGGAGGAGTAAATAGAAACCGTCCACCACTTTTCGTGCCGAGCTTTATTTTTTCGAGATCGCGAGACGGCCTCGTCGGAAACGGGGCTAATTCGTCGTCGCCCGTGTCGTCGTGACGTTTCTGGGAAAACGGTCGCTGGTTTTTACGACTCGAACGAAATACTTTTCGGCTGAAATTTGCGCGAGATCTCGATGGTATAAATAATTAAAAAAAAACGGTGATTGATCGACGAGTTCGATTAGTTGATTAAAGGGACGTCGGATGATCTAACGTGGATCAAGCAGCAGGCTACAGTTTTCGGGAGCGTAAATAATAAAAAAAAGTGATAAGTATGAAAGAAAATTCTCACGTACCATTAGCGCAAGACCGGCCGTAATCGTAGCTGGATAATTACATGAGATGCGGGGTGTAATTTAGCGAAACGCGATACAAGGGCTCACAGCTTTGTAAAGAATTTAAAATAATCTCGAAAGGAATGTTCCAACGTCGCCATAACCTTCTCGCGATAATTATACGTGCAATTAAAAGTCGCCGGAGTCCCGGATAGTTTTACAGGTCCCGGAAAAGAATATTTTAATTTTCCTCTTGGAAGCATGAAACTAGAACCTCGAAGAAATTGTCGATGAAACCTTTCCTCGAGCTCGACCCATTTGAAAGTAAAATTTCGAGACCATGGTGGTTCCATGTTTTCCATGAATTTTCTTAAATTAACAAAATCAATTAAACCCCGACATTCTTAGCCCTAAAAAGCACACAGCTTTCCCTCGAATTTCTCGGCGTTATTTCCAAACTACGAAATTTCCAACAGAAAAGATTTTCAATTCTCGCGGATCAGCGGCAGAAATTTCATTGGAATTTATTTAAGCGTCGATCTCTAATTACTCGGCCGCGGTAAGCCTCAATTTTCTCGAATTCCCCGAACGATCGTTTGCCCAACTATACCCGTTTATCCGGAATTAACGGGCGTACGATCGAGGAATACGGAATCCAGCACCGTTGACGATTACCCCGCCGACGTGAAAGTTCAAACGGTGCAGCCCGGCCGAGTCCTTTAGTAACGCGAACTCGTTCCCCCATTATCATATTTATTACGACCGGGAATTATTTGCATTATCTCGTAGGCGGGACCCGACGTCCCGAGGATCGCGACGGTAAGTCCCGTCGAGTGGCGAGACTTCCCGATAACGCGGGAACCGTTTCCCTCCCTCCGGGTGTATGAGTGTGTATGTGTGTGTATGTGTATGTGTCTCAGTGTGGGTAATAGTCCGCGCAAGGTTTCCCGAGTGAAGTTCAACAGATAAGAAAACTGGGACGACGGAGGCTCGGGCTCCCTTTCTCGCGGAACGAAAGAAGGGTCCTTCATTAAAACGAAAGCGAAACACAGCGGGGAAAGAAAGAGAGAGGCACGAGAGACCGCGGGGGGTGGAATATTCGCTCGAGTGTGCAATTCGCTTAATTGTCGTTCAAGGAAAAAAGCAAGTCGCGAATGGATTCTTTTGCCCCCGCGATTCCCGTGACCGTCCCGTTTATTCTTTCCAGTATTATCCTTCATCTGTTGACCTTTTCCCCGGGTTACCCTGGTTCTCTATTAACCCACTCGTTTACTTAAACTTTCGTTTACACAACGTGCACAGAACGTGCAAAGGGAAAAACCACGCGCAAGTGAAATAGAAGAAGAAGAAGAAGAAAAAAAAGGGCGCTCGTTACGTTCTACATATTTCACAGGGTGAGCAACGTTCTTATACGGTACACCTTCAATCGACTATGATAAAAGATTTATTATTCATTCCATACTTCTATCATCCTGAAATCATAATATCAACATTTCATATAGAATCTACTTAATACAAAAATGAATTCATTTAAAAATCTCAATCCCTCGCGTCTGTCTTTTTCCAAATCTCTTCTTTTCCCGTGGATCTCGCGGTGAGTCGCCCCAGGTTTCTTATTTCCCGTCGTCTGGGCGTCTACGTGCACCCTATTCACGGGCGTGCACGTTTATCCGTCTATTTGCGTCCGCCTATCTCCTTTCGCAAGGACAGAAAATTGCGGCCGGGTAACTAAAGAGTATCCGGTTCGTGCTTTGGGAGCTACAGCCGGCCTCGAGAGCAGCCTCTTCACTTTTTTTTTTTCGTCTTGTTTTCCCGACAAAAGGAGCGCGGGGGACGCTGGGTGGGGCAAAAAAAAAAGGGGGAGGGGAGAGGGGTGTTGGATGGATGCGCCGAATCGGACGATAAGCCCCGTCCTACTCCGAGATAATTCCGACAAACCGAAGGAGCGAAACGGATAATTGGATATCCAGGAATCGAGGTCGAAGCCAAACCGCGTTTCGACTATGAGAGAGACTCTCCCGACTCTCCGAAAGACCACGTTAATTAACCGTGTATAAGGACACGTTCGAGACCCGAGTTACGTCATTCCTCTCCTCGTTCCCGCGTGGATTCTGTCCGACGTTATCAGTTCATGCCGATTATGCAACACGCTTTCGCGAAGTATGTTTCACGTTGGGTCTATTGAGCTTTCATACACGTATCTCCGTTGAGATTTTAGTAGAACGTTTATTTAAGATTTATTAAAAGTGGAGTTAGTAGTCGAATAGTCAGGCAGAGGAATAAGGGAGGTTTATTAATGATCTATTTCTTAGTAGAGGATTCTATGCTCCACTGGAGCTTGAATCGGAAGTTGCTCGATCGTCGATAGAGAGGATTTCGAATTTTAGGACGCTAGGGACATCTTAGGATTTCCTTAACTACCCATTTCGAAGCCTAGTCTCCAATGATCCCGTGGGATCTAAATTAGAACGTTCTCGATCGTCGATACCAGGTGGTGTAGAATTTCTGGGTGCACAGCGGAGGTTCCCGTAGCGGAATTTTCAACGAACTACCGATTACGAGCGACGCTACGGAATCCCCGGTAATTTTCGACTCGCGTAAGTTAGTTTGCAGATCTGGGATTTGGCGCCGGTTAGTTTCTTCGCTATCCTGAATGTAGAACCGTAGCTTGCCAAGAATCTACGCTAGGTTCCCTTAATCACCGTGCTTTCAGGGTGAAAATCCACCAGCGCACGATGAAAACTCGGCCATCGAGTTCCCAGACGCTTCCGTTAGGTTTCAACCGTGTCGAATTCCGCGGCAATATTTGCCGCGGGATTACCAATTTCCGAAATTACCAGCTTCTTTCCCGTCTATGGTACTCGTTGGCTACGTTACGACGGTAACTTTACGAGAGACACCGTCAGCTTCCAATTTCACGTTCGCGCAACAATACATTTTCCCTCCGCTGTCGATAGCGTTATTATCGTCGATCAGGTTCAAGCCGTGAGAACGATTCATGCATCGTTACATTGGATCTAGTCGGTACGGATCCCGGGTACTTACGTCGTAGAGGAAGAGATTGGTCTCGTATCCTTTCTTCTCGGAATTGGCACCCCCGACGATGGGGTCGCCATCTCCGCCGGCGCCGCCGCCATCGCCTGGAAACAACAAGAAAACCTCTGGTTAATTGCATGGAAGTGTGTATCCGGGTCACCGGGACAAGTGGAGCGACGAAAATCAGCCGAAAAGAAGAACCCGATTATCTTCCGTTCGCCGTCTAAATTACTTCGTAAAATATTCCATCAATAGGATTTTTATTAACAGGGATCCATGGGGGAAAGGAACACTTTTCTATGTGCTAGTATTAGGGCTTCGGTGTGTCGTATAGTTGATGAATTTCAATATCAGATCGGTAATTTAAAGGTACGTCTAGGAAATGAAAGGTAGATCCAATTTGTGTAAACAAAAATTCGCAATCCGTCGTTCCGTTGGAAACAATTCCGTCGACGAGATTTCGATTGTAATTGGATCACCGTCCTATCGTGTGGTGTTCCGTTACGTTATTCACCATCGCGGATTCCTCGATGGAAAATTACGAATTCTATCGTGGAAATTTTCTTCCCCGCGAGATTACGTGATAATAAAAAAAGACGGCTAGAATCGTCATTTCTAAAGATACGTTATTCTCGATAAAATTATTCGCCGAACCATTTCCCGGGCAAATAATCAGGCTTTCAGCGTTCCCATTCGGGAAAACGCGGCGGAAAATCGAGTACGAACACGCTCGCGTAAGATTCTCAAGAAATAGCGTCCCGACGTCGCGAATCCGCATTAAGCCCGATAAGATCCGCGAAATGCGGCTGTGCATCCGTCGCATAGACTTTGCCGAGTTTACCGTCGGCAAATTTATCTGCGCTCGTGATTACCGCGATAATAATCGTAATAAGGACTCGGAGATTCGCGGAATGTTTCCACGAAATGTACTGAAGCTATAAATATTTCGAAGCGGTTTAACGCGGGACAGTTTGCCGAGATTTTGGGAAATTTCCTTCACCCTCCGATTTCAAGAGGGGATTTCGTATGATTTTCATCGACTCGGTTTCCCACCCGTGTAGAAATATTATCGCGGTAGTTTGTACAGGATGGAAATTTCTAGTGAATTAATAATTTCGTGCTTGTCGAGCGAAATATCGTTAACTAATATTCTCGTTACGTGTTATAACGGTATTGAAACAATTAGCTTTTATTTAATTATTCAAGCGCGCAGTGTTCCCATTTATCTGGCTCTACTCGACGACCTTTAACGACCTGAGCTATCAATTTTTAACTAGTCTGTTTAGCCGGGAATTTAGTGGCCGTTAAGTAAAAGTTACCGTTCGTTGGTAAACGTGTTCAGTGCCGTTTTTACGATCGGTTTCCTGTTTCTTCGTTGTGTTAGTCACGTAAAATTGAAAACATCTCGCGAACGGAGTTCCCTCCTACAATTTTGTTTCAGAGCAACAAGACTATTAACGAGATTAGAATAATTCATGACGAAATCTGTCGGGTCAGATTTTCCAGCGCTCTTGCCCGCGAACTTTTGCTGATTCCATTTCCATGAAAAACCGACGGCGTGACAGATCCGACGACGTTATATCGCCGTTAGACAGTCGGACAACTTTCGATACAATTTCTGGAGCGCAACTGGCGACCGTCCAGTTGGCAGGGCTGATCGTTAGACACTACGAAACGAACTTTTATCAACACTTGTTCCTTTTTCCCTTCGGCTGGCACTCCTTACAGTCGCTGGACCGATATCTTTCGATCCACGTTGAACTTTTTCCCGGATGAAAATGTGTATGGAAATTAACTATGCCGTCGTTGCGCCAGATTGTCATAAAAAGATTCGTAATTCCCAGGAACTTCTCGTTGGAAACTTGTTCTCCCATCCCTTCCCTCCCCACCCTTAGGAAAAAAAAGATAGAATTTTATCAGGACACGCGAGAAATATGAAAATTTCATGGACGGAAAACCAGCTGCGAAGCATATTTCGGGTCAAAGTATTTTGACCGTACGAAAACGCGGTATATTACTTCTAGTGAAATATGAAAACGACACTCCCTACCAAGTAGATATTTATTCCAGTCGACAATGTCAGCCAGTGGAGCGGGTCCGCAGAGGCGTCGCGACGTGCCACGACGTCGGATCGAACGTCGTCCCCGCGGCAGGCACGTTCTACCGTCCGCAATAACGAATTACGTGTAAGCACGTTTCAATCCGCCGTGAATTCCGCGGACGTTTCCCGCTGACATTTTGCTGGCTGTCTCTTTTCACTACCCCCTCGACCTTCCCCCCTTTACCAACCCTTCTACGGGTTTCATTCGGTATTCCATTCGAATTCCATCGTGGTCGAGAAATACCGTTGGTTCGTTTGGTACCGCGAATAATACGTTCGCTCGTAAATTTCCGAGAAATCCTGATTTACCGAATAGATTCGCGTGAATAGGAATCAATCCCCCCGTAACTACGGTGGAAAAGACGCAATTTCGTTTGCCCGTGGGAATTTCGTTTATTCAAAGTGATACGGGGGGGGGGGGGGGGGTCGTTTCCACACGTGCGATTATGCATTATCGTTTCTTATCTCGTTACAATAGAGACGTCCGAGTGAATTATCATTGCCGGGTTCGTTGTTGGGATGGCGAATGGGGTAGGAACCCCCTGTTATTATTTCTTATTTCGGATATAAATATGCTAAGCGGATAGACGTCGAGGGTTCCGATGGAATAGGATGAAAAAAGAGGAGTGGAAAAAAAAGCCCGGCATGGAAAGGGTACGGCATTATGCAACGTTCTTATGTCATCACGTGGTAACGTCTATTTGCCAGTCACGAGGGGAGACTTTTCTCACCCCCGTTTGCCCGAAACACTTTCCGTCACGCTAGATACGAACGAATATCCTGGATGTTCCCCCGTCGGTGACGGGCGAATTCCTGAAACATCGCGTTACTCTCGCGTACTTTTTTCCGGGGCTGGTTTTTCCACGCTTACCGTAGAATTATCTTTTATTTTTTATCTTCACCCGCGGAAAATGTGGTTCACGCTTAGCAAAGTAACGGGCACTTTGGATTTTCCCTCGTCGACGTTGGAAACTTTGGTATTTCCCGTTTAGTTTCGACGAAGGTAAAAAATGATCGAGCGTAGAAGAACTTCGGGGCAAAAAAGTTATTAGTCGAAGTACGGAAAAGCTTCTGTGTTCGAAGTTTAATAAGACAGTCGAGCAAAAAGTACGGGAACGAAGCGTGTCTTGTAGTTTTTGTAAACTTCCAGGGGAAAAGGATATAAAGATCGTTTAAAATAGGTTGAAATCGTTAATGGGATCCCATTCAAATTGTGCGAGTTGGAAATTGTGAATTTCAATTGCGGATTTCATACAGAGGCGGAGGAAAAAGTTCGATTATTATGTTGAAACCGGGAAAACGTCGATGTCGTGCTCGCTTCCGTCCGGGACGAGATTGGAACATCCGGGTGAAGTTGTTTCTCGGAAATTTCAGAGTGCTCGTGACCGACGAGCCAGAAGCCGATCGATGTCCGTCGGTGGCAAAAGTTAGCGGCGCAACTTTTCGAAAGTCCGGTGAGCATAGAAGCGACGGTGAAAAATGGAACGAGCCCTGTTTTCGCGGTTCTTTCTTGTTGCCGACATACTCGGTGAAAAGAAAGCGGGAAAAAGTGGCGCGCGAGGAAAATGAAAAACACTTTCGACCCATCCACATACACCAGGGAGACTCTCCGTAACTTTCCAGCAGAGGGTTTACACGGTGGATGAGTCACCACGAATGGAATGTTATAGAGAGTATCCAGAATCGATGCAAGAGTATCGTGACTTGGGAAATGTTCCCCCTTTGTCGGGGATACTTATGGCGCGCGGAAAGTTACCGAGAGAATCTGGTGTATTCGGTCGTTAACGAGCGAAAGATTGAATATTCCCGAGAGCCCTTGGTACACAATGATAATGAGAGTTTGGAGAACACCTTAAACTTGATGCAATTAGACGGAACTCGATATCCGTAATAGGCACGAAGAAACAATGAGATACACCGAGCGATTGAAAAAAAAGTAGGCCGGTCAATATTAACTCAGCAATTCTCTTATTTGCGTCTGGATAAAGCGACCTCTTTCTCGTCGACCGTTAACAATAACATTTTCCCTTCGTTTCCGCGCGAACAGAGAAACACCACGGAAAATCCAGATGAATTTTCCGAAGTTTCGGGAAATATGGATCGACCGTGACTGTGTGAAACGGCGTGAACGTGTGCGACAACGAGACAAGGGAAATAAGGAAGTGTTTGAGGCAAACAGACAGGGGGGGAAAAGCGATCAAACAAATTGACACGGTTCAAGTGTAATTTATTTCGCCTGTGGACATAAGGAAGCCACGTTAATGCAGCGGCTACCGGAAGGACAACGTCAAAACAACGAAGGAATTTTATTACTCGTTTCATTTCTCTCGATATTATAAACGCACCTTGGAAAATTTCGGAAAATAGTGATACTTTAGTTTTCCCAGGCTTTTCAATTATCTTCCACGGAATTCTTTCTACCCCCTTTAAGTTACTTTTTAGAGGAAACTTCTTCGTTTTCGCATAATCTAAATTTTCATACGAAACGCGACTGAGTTTTTCCTCTATAAGTCGAGTAATTCAGAAGTTTGTCCAACGGAATTCCACGAATTCTTTCGTCCTCTATTTTTGGTCGCCCCTCTCCCTCTCTCTATCTCTTTTTTTTTCAACATGGCAAAGTAATCACGACGGCATCATCTCTCGCGATTTTCTTCCCTCGACGTTTCCCTGACATAAAGAAACGTGGGACGCGTTCCCCTCGTTGAGATATTAGACGAAAAGTGCGATGCTGACCCAGGTACTTTAATCTTCACACTTGTCTGTGTCGCCACAAAGAAACTCGGCTGAATAGAAAAGAGAAACACGTGACAAAGTGCATCTAAGACGAGCATTGAATGCGTTCGCTCTATACCCGGGGTGCCCCAACAAAGAGCGTCGGCATTGATTTCGTTCTCCAAACGTTCCATTTCGCCATTTTTTCCCCTCCCCCTCTCTCTCTCTCTCTCTGGTTTTCTATCTATCGGTCAAGTTCCTCGCTGCTGAAAGTGGCATTCTCTCTCGTCCTCTCTGCCGAATCGTTTATCAGTCGAAGGTGTCGAGGGTGCTGATAACGGTGCCAACTCACACTCGGGCGAAGATGAAGATATTAAACCGTCCCGCGGTTGAGAAATCGCAGTATTTCTTTTTTTTTTACAACCATCCAGAATCCACGGGGCGGATCTAATTTTGAACGAGAGCCTCATGATTCTCTCTGTAATCTTCGAAATTGTTTTATACTCCCTCGAGTTATATGAAATATCACTCTTTTTCTTTGTAATGTGACTTTGGTTCGTTTCTGGTGATAAATATACTATGGGGAGAATTAGCTTAGAACGACAGGGAATTATGTAACAGCGAGTGCCACCGGGTGGATGAGAAATGCTTTTTAGGAGCGTCGAAGCGGATTCGAAACCGTCGATGAAAGAGTTTCCGCTAGGTGGAATGAAAATTCCGTGTATCCTCGTGCCACGGAAATCCTGAAAGTCGACGAGTGGTAACGAGCATTCCCCTGGGAGTTGTTCAATGGTATCAAACCATACGTATGTACATACACACATGTCTACGAAGTATCTATGTGGTACTCATTCTTATTCCTTTTCCCACCGTTCGTATACAGTGTCTACTTTCATTTCGTACCGTCACCTATTTTCATTTCACATCATTGAAAATCCTGTACAATAGACTCTCCGTAAGTTTCCGTACGACTTTGGAAAATCCTCAGCGATGGAAAGTTATCGAGAGCGTACTCCAGCTCGATGAGAGTTTCCCCGGGGATTCGTTCGCAATTGTCCGCGATGATTCTCGTTATCTCTCTTTCATTATTTTCATTACCGCAAGTAATTACGATAGAACGTGCCGAGTGTGCCGGGCAATTACCGATAAGTGAATGGAATCGTTACAGGAATTGCGGCGTTTCTTTCGCGGCTCGGTTTTCAACGAGATAATTTCTTTGCTCGCCGAACGACAGAAGCAATTTCGAATAATTATCGGCAAACGTGATTACGAGTTCCTCCCCCCACTCCACCCTCTGTCCATTAACAAACGCGCCCATAATTCATCCATGGTTCGTCATGTGGCAATCGATACGCCTATGGGAACGTTGAATCGTCAGCCTGTAATTGTGGAATAATCTTTCGCGTTCTATCGCGGTAATTGTACGACGAATTCGACGAGTCTTTGGTCGGTAATTAGGGTGAAAATTACCATGGTTCGGGGGGAAATTAATTAAGACAAAGCGTTTAGATAAACGATCGTCGCTCGTAACGATAGACATTTTTTTCCCTTCCTCGTGTGTATGTGTCTGTATATAGGTTATTCGTGGTGTATAATTTTTTTTCTACCGTTTTTATATCGTTTTTCCCGTGTACACAGGGCAAGCTTTAAATTTTCCTTTTTATTTTCTTCTACTCGAATTAACCACGGAATCGATTTAACGAAGTTTCTGATAAAGCCTGAGAGAGGCTAATGAATGATAACCGTGGAGAATGTCGCGGTGGTAGTGGAATCACGGACGCCCGTTTAACCGAGACTCGCGGGCGTTTAGTCGGTTTCCAGCAAACTGCATCGGGTTACATGCATCCCTAATTATTTTAATCGTGTTTGCTCCTTCCATTATGTCTCCACGGCGGTCTCGGAGTAGCGTTAAAAGCGCATCAAACGAGACTGCGGTAATTACATCGCGCGCACAGAGTCTGTAACATCGATAACAACGTATTAAAAATACATTGCGGACAGAAGGAGTGGCAAAGTGGTAGCCGGGAATTATTTAATATCGTTTCCTGTAATAAATTGTGTTTCCAAAAGGAATTACATTGTTAAACCGTGTATATTGTTCCGGGCCGATAATTGTTGGGAAATTCATAGAACCGAGCTAGAAATACACGAACGAGTTTAAACACTTGTATGACGTAATGAAGAGTGGCGTATAAATATCTGAGAGATTGGTGGGATACGATTTAGATAAAGTAGAAAGTTTTACCATCGACGTCATACTTACGGTGTTACACCTATTTTCGGTATGATTTGCGTAAGTCGTGATATTTTTGGCCACGATCTAACCAACGTGTTTTACGGTTCGAAGAGCGATGTGTTATTTTCTCCGGCAACGTACGTGATCGTAATTACATCGTGATACGGGAACGTGTATCGACTATATGTATATATATACACACACACACGCACACACGTCGTGTGCGACGAACTCACCGCGAACAATCTTCGGCAACCCGATTAATTCGCGAGCACGTCTCGTCGAAACTCTTAATTGATTCCTGCCGAGACAATGGCAGCAAGATTTCCGCGCCGCGGTGATGCACTTTGATAACTTCTATCCCAGTTTTCACGAGAAAACTACGTCGACGCTGTACGACACTCCGTCGTGTGATAAATTCGTAATTCTCGATGCTCGCGAGACGCGCTTGGAAATTTCGAAACGGTGCTCGAAAACTTTCGGAACTTGTATTCCTAGCGTTCTGGAAAATACGAACGGTTTTATGGCGAATGGTTAGACTAATTTTACCCAGGATATCCGACCCGCGATTTTCGAATTTCGAAGCGTGGAAATTCGAATTCGCGCGAACTTTTCGATCGAAACGAATTCGCGAATAGTCGACATTTAAACTCGTTGAAAACTTGGACGACCAGCGAATCTTCTTCGGGTCGTTGTTTTCAGCTTCCGAAGTTCTCCGACAAAGGGAGTTACGTAATAATCACCAGGATAGGGCGAGAAGTCTGGTTTATCCCTAGCCAGCAATAAAATCGACATCCGAACTGGAGCATCGGGTCAAAGGACGACAACCGCAAACGATTCTTCGGGGGTTCGAGCCAGATAAGGAGCACCGGGTATTGGATCGAGACACGGTTGAAAAAAAAAGAAAGAAATAGAGAGAGAAAAAAAAAGTGAAGAGAAGAGAAGAGAAAGGGAGATCGAACAGATCCCGAGGAGATTTGCCAAGCGTTGGCAAAGCCAGTGGCCCAATATCCTGCGCGACTTCGCGACGCGAATTAATGAGACGAAAATGCAATTTGCCTAGGTACGTTGCACCGGGCTCTTCGAGTTAGGCGAATCGATCGTCGCCCCGACGTGACGGCAGTTACATCACTCGAGATGGAAATTATGACTGGTTTTTCGAGTTTCAAACTTCTTTTCCTCCTAAGTTTCTTCGACGTATCTTTTCTCCTGTACTCAAAGTATCTTATCATTTTTCCATTCGAGATAGATTTATGATACATAGAAATCACTATGCACGATCTCGAAAGGTGATACGAAATTCAGTCGATCCGAATATAAGTTTTCGTTGGTCTCAGTTTCGCGTTACGTTGTTTGCGAATACCATGGATATTTCTGTGAGAGTATTTTTATTTAAAGAGACTCCCTGTTACGCATTACTGTGACGTTATTTGTCGCTTGGACTTTAATTATCGCGACGGAAAAAGAACGACAAAGTCGCAGAGGGAAAAAAGCAGCGTGCCTGCGGTGTCTCTTTATTTAAAAATACCGAGTTTCTTTTCTATCGATTTGCAGTTACACTAGCGAGTACAAGAGTGTTTTTTTTTTTTTTATCGTGGGAGGAGTTCTACTCTTTCGGGGATGTCGGACGGTTAGGTGTGTTTGTGGGTCGCGTACCAACGTCGGACACATTCGACCCTCGAAAGCCGTCGGGTTCGTCGCGGCGGGAAAAAGGGCGGTTACAAGGGTTCGTCCCTCGGAACGAGAGTTTTAAGAGACTTAGCGGGGTTCGATAAATCAAAACTTTTCGTGGACGGCCGCGTTTTTTTTTCTTTTCTTTATCCGGCCACTTGAGAAACGAGACTAAACGAGCCCTTAAGCCCTAGAAGGGTGATTTTCACGGGTCGATTCTGTGTCGCCGCGAAAATTCGTCCGACAGTGAGAACCTCGCGATGTTTTAATTCCGAACTGTTTAATTCAATCGCGACCGACCAACCTACCGAAACTTTCGTAATTGCTGTTACTCCGCGAAGCAATTAAGGAACTTTGAACTGTGCCGAAAATCTGTATAATTGTAATTAAGAATAATAACAACGTTACCGTGGGACACACGAGAACATTCCCCCCGTCGTCTTTGAAATATGTACAGAGTAATCTTTGGGAAAATGGAAAGTTATCGCGAGTCAACATCATTCCCTCATTCTCGTGGAAAGTCCATAGCTTTACCAGGGAATTTTCCAAGAAATCTCTATGAGTAACTTTTTTTTTCTTCGTTAAATCGCTACATTTATTTAACCGACGAGATTACACGCGTGGAAAGGGGAGATACGTTAAAGAAAAAAAACAGAGAAAAAAAAACGAGAAAAAATAGCGCGTCGTTCCGACAGATTATGATCGATCAGCTGCCCCCATCGGTAGGTCGAATACGGGCATAGCAGCCGGATTAATTACTGTCTCTGCTTGCGTCGTTAGAATGAATCGGCGCGATCCGTCACGTAATTATGTGCGGCTCGTTAAATCGGATCGGGCCGGATACACCGTGACCCGAATAAGGGCTGAAAAGTGAGACTAATGAACGATGATCCCCGTCATAATCTCCCACCACGTGTCGCCGACTAAGGGACCGAAGGTCGTATGTCCGTGTTAAAGGACGATCAGTAGGAATTCTGTCGCGTTTGAGGATGGAGGTTCAATGACTTGTGTCGGTAGATTAAAATCACGTGGACACTGTGTGATAGGTGGAACAGTGATTATAATATCAATAAAATATATTAACATATATGTATATTAAAGGTGAATATACATATGGTGAGAATAGTGAATGTGTTTAATATCAAAATTTCGTGGTGTCATACTTGAGATATTTAGTTGTTTTTTATTTACCACGGAGAGGTTATTGTAATTTTGATAAAAATCTAGACGTAAGGCTTTGGTGTGCTTATCCAACGATATAATTCGTATCAATTTATTCGTACGACGGGGCATCGACCCGCGGAGCTGTTTAATTTAACAAGTATGGAGACGCATGTTTTATTGAATAGCTGCCCTACGAGCCTTGGTCCCTATAAAACAAATTGTAGGGTGCCAGTTGCCGTAATTGACCCTTTTAATTCCGCTTGTCGTTCGTGCGGATTAATCGGTCGTGAAAGTATGTGGACATTCCCGTAGCAAGTGGCACGGTCACCCCCCGTATATTTAACCGCGGACGAATTATCACGCTCCCGACAAATATAAACACGTTCTAACGGGTGGTCCGTTTACGAAACGGACATTTGAAAATAAGAGTACACACCCTATTCGTGCTGACAATTATTTTTCCGCCTCGGGTCGTAGTCGTTTAAAAGCCGAGTTTTCAAACGGAAGCCGCACGATGTGTCGACGTAAAACGATATCATTTTCAAATATTTTCCACGGCGGACGGGAAATTATGAGGAACGATCTATAAAAAAAAAAATATACCGAGCAAAGAGGACGCGCTGGAGAACGAAAAGTGGTGCACATGTACCCGATAGAGATACATACACACGTACATACATACACAGGGAGAAGCGTGAAAGTGTGCAGAAACGTGCGGAAGCTTAAAAGCAGTGGTAACAATGCCGGGCGTGTCCCGGTCGCCCGGTGTCCCAATTTCGGTGGGTAGCTGGGACGACGATAAATTGCGTGCGACTGAAGCACCGTCGCGACGCCGTTATTCGGCATTAACCCTTCCAACCCTACCGCGTGTTCATACCGAAACCATAATGTTTGATTTTTTCCTCCGGTGTTCACTTGGTGAACATGAAGGGTCATTTAATTCTTCAAAGTGTTATAGGATTTGATATACATACATGTATATCGGTATGATATAGTATTATATAATATACATATATGTAGGGTGATGATCGTGTAAGCTCGAATTGTTATTGGTGAATCTATCTTCTCACGGAGATCTAGGCAACATTTGTTTTCCATCTAATAAACTCGTGCTACGTAAGTGGTTACGTTTAGGTTCGCCCGTGTAAATTGTACGTGTTCGTAACTCCAGTTACGTAAGCCCCGTCTACGTAATCCCCGGGTATCACTCGAAACCCGCGAACCCCGGGACTCCACGTTGAAAGTGTTTAGACGGCGAATTCTTCGACACGGTTTTCCCATTTGCGGATGCTGCGACGTAACGGAAGATGTAGCGCGCAAGTAGGTCGATCGAAATTCATGAGAAATAAGATATCTCCGCGAGCCCCGCCGGAAAATGTATTCGGCAACGATCTGTAAAAGATAGGCAAATACCGGAGAGGCTGTACAGGTATGTAGTAACGTAGTACGTATGTATGTAATATGTACATATAGATACATTCAGAGGCGAATATTGCGGATCGCAGCTCGTAGGAATTGCGGATATTCAGCCGCACTTCGCGTCGATACGGGTTTTTTTTCCCCATTTTCGCGAGCCGTTCGTGTAAACGAAAGTTGGAAACGTATGGGAAAATTCGCGGGCTCTACCGACGTTTTAGATCGAGTTATTTCGCCGCGAAAACAAAAACAAAACGATCCCGAATGTATCGATCGCAGAGGCTACCCGGGGTATTTAAATGCGATTTAAAAGCTGGCTTTAGGACGGAACGTAGGCGGTATCGTACAATAAACGTTGATCCCCGCGGTGTTTTTAATTACACGAAGAGACTTTACGGTGTGACCCCGCGAATTTACTTGAATTGCGCGGTGTTACTCGGACCACGGAAAATGAATCGCGAAAAATCATGAAATTTGAGCAGTTTTTTCGTTCGGCATTCGCTCAATTTTTGAGATAGCGATCTGAAACTTGTACCATTGTTTTAGTTGGGAAATTCTACGCCAGATCAATATATAATAGTTGTACTTTTCGAAAATTTAATTTTTCGCAAAAATCTGAAGGGGGTAGGTCAGGATTTTTTGCGATTTTCGTAAATCGCTCGTCATTTCCACAATTTTTGAGATATCAAAATGATTCTTTCACTGGCTTATTCGGCTTCGGATTCCGCATCCAAAACGCCCTGGATCACTTGAATAGCTCAAAAATTGTGGAAATGGCGGGCGAATTACGAAAATTGCAAAAAATCCTGACCTACCCCCTTCAGATTTTTGCGAAAAATTAAACTTTCGAAAAGTACAACTATTATATATTGATCTGGCGTAGAATTTTCCAACTAAAACAATGGTACAAGTTTCAGATCGCTATCTCAAAAATTGAGCGAATGCCGAATGAAAAACTGCTCTAATTTGACGATTTTTCCCAATATCCGTCGGCTCAGTCTGCGGAAAGGCCAACGATATAAAAGGGCTCATCGACCAGGCAAAGATGTAAAAAAATATAGTCGGATCAAAGATATACGACGCATGTTAAAAGACTTCTACCCGATGAACCGTGTGTAAGTCGCCCTTACGTAAGCCTGTAAGATGGCTGTAGACATGGTAGCGAGAGAGAACGAAAAAAAAAAAGAAAACGTCGTCACATCACCGAGCATCCTTACAATGGAAACTACTTAACCCTCTGCTTGCCCTTGTCCTAATCTCGTTTAAGCCTGCTACACGTTCTTACCGCGGATCGACCGGCCACTCGACCGACCAAAGATTTGGTTGAATCAACAAAGTGCTGGTTCCTCATTCTTCGTCGGCCTTCAACGCGATTTCGGCGACTCGTCAGAAGAGCTGTAGTACCTTCCATCTTCGAGAAACTCTCGTCTCCATCCGCTACGCGACGGAAAGCGGGAAAACTTATCCGCGAAAGTTCCCGGCGTTCGTCGTCGTCGTCGTTGTCGGAGGGACAAAGTTTTCCGCGAAGTGGATTAGAATTCGAATCGAGTTCGCGGGGGGAGAGGGAGAGGTATTTTATCGAATATTCCCCATTCTTTTTAGTAAATGGAAAAGCTTCAGTCTTCCTTAAACTTTTTATCGGAACGTAGCAGCTGTTATGTCGCCGCGGGAGATTTCGCGACTCGAATTTCAATCTTTTTGAATCTCAACGATACGCGAAAATGGTTCGGTTATTTTTTTTTGTTTGCCTTCGGAGTCACGTCGGTGAAAACCATCGCGCGGAATGTGTTCGCGAGAATCCTTCTTTTATGTTGCGCACTTAAAGCGAAGGAGTTCGTCCTTGTTCGAGAAATATTCTGCAACGTCCGCGATATATCCTTTTAACGTGGATCGACCAGGGCCACTCGAGTCGCAGCGGATATTCGATTGGATCAACAAAATGCCGGGGTTTTCTTATTCTCCGACCGCCCGAAAACGGACGACTTTGTGAAATTACCATCCCGCGGAATCTAAAAGCGGACGAACTTCTGGTAAATATTGAGCGAGAGAAAACATTGGCAGACTTGTTTCCGGGTTTGCGATCGTTTCCGATGGAAAAAAGAAACACTTGCTGTCGCGGGGCCAGTAATTCGAGCCAATAGAAACAATACGTGACAACAAATAAACAGAATATCATCCTCGTGCGGGGTGTAATTGATTGGGTACGAACAAAAAGACAGACGAGCATTCGATGGAACGTGGGTGAAAAGAAAACAAAAAAAAACGTAGAGTTTTGTGTCGGCCGGAAATGAATTTTTGGCGCGCTATCCGACGGCAATTTCGTTAACGCGTCGAAACGACGACGGATGGTCCGACGTCACGAAATTAACTTGCAATTTTACGCTCCCGGAGTACCCGGACAAGTTACTTGCGACATAATGAATCGAATTATCGATCAATTATAACGAATCCGTAGTTCCCGTTCGATAAGTTAAGTGCTCCTAATTCACGGTTAACTTATCGTTTTAATAAACAGCCGCTCCAATTCCGGAATATATCGCAATCTGATTCACCGAATTTTACATTTAAACGTAGAAAACCTGTCTCGATTGACCCGTCGATCGAATAAAATCGTTTTAATGATTAAAATTAAAGAACAATTCGAGGGAATGAATTTTCCCTAATTTATCCTCGAAGAGAGCCAACGAAGATTCCATGAAATCGTCGACGAAATTGTTGCATTTATTGGAGCTGTCGCTTTAAACGGATCGCGTTAGTGGTAAAGGGTTAATGGTGGAATTAACTTCTCCGCGTTACTCGACGGAGCGCACCGTGTGGAAATACGTCGTCAGTTTACAAACATCTTTGCCGTCTCCGTCGGAATCCGTCAGAAGCCTGCGAAACGTTATTACCACGGGTCAACCGACCACTCGAGCGACGGAAGGTTTAGTTGAACACAGGAAGGGTTAATTCCTACTTTCACATAGCTCTGACTTATCTGGTTTTTGGTAGAGGACAGATAATTATTTCCCAGTTTTGGTAATTAAAATTTAAACAGGGAGAAAATTGTAGGAAGTTATCGGAGCTGTTCAGGTATTTCCATCGCGGGGGTGTGATTTACGACGTTACGATACATTCGATTAATTACCCTCCCGTTCGATCGACGAGTTTTTTTTCTAATTCTCTCCCCCATCATATATTAAACGGGTGATCGTCCCTCGGAAAAACAGCCCCGAAGAGATACGATCTGTTGTGTACAATGAGTCTACTAGTTTACCAGAATCGTTCTATTTAACCATTGAATAAATAGAATTTATTTATCGAACTCTCTGTGGGGGCGACGTAATATTGATTTTACAGAACGAAATTCAGTGATCCAAAATATGATTATTGTTTATCGAACGAACATTATCGCCACAGTTTGAATTATTAATGTCGGATCTAATCGGCGCCGCATAAATTCGATTTCGAAATAAACCTTTATGGATCTCGGTTTTTCCACCGTGTATGTATGTGTGTGTGTGTGTGTGTGTGTGTATGCTCACGAGATCGAACATAAATTTCGCGAGTCCGATGTGTGTTTCCGGTGGACACTCGTTTCGGTTTCACGCTCATAAATTTTGTTGATACCGCGCCGCAGATAGCGCAATATTTGACTACTGGATTGATGTTCCAATTTCGGGGTTTCCCGTGTGTTTTAGACGGATTTGTGTGTTCTTCGTTGAATCGCGGTGAACATTAGGGACATTGTCACAATCAGCCAGGATTTTAATTACAGTATTCGCCGCTCAGTCTTTTGAATCTCCCGCGAATTTCGTTGGAAATTTTCGATGGAAAACGGAGGGAAAGAAAAGTTTCGGAGCTAACACTTTGATTAATAATTAATGCCGAACTGCTTCTTTTTTTTTTCTGGCCACTCGATCGCCGGAATATTCAAGACTTTTTTCAGAGAGACTTAACGAATAGTTCGGAAGGTTCATGTATATGTATATCGTAGCGGAATACGCGACGAATTGAATGGAATAATTAATCGGGGAAGAGCCAGGTTGTTCTACATCTCTGGATATTCCATGTCCGAAGAATATTCAATGTTATACGTATATGCATGTACCTATGTATACATACACCATTCGTACGTTACATAAATTCTACGGTACGTCCGTGTGAAAATTTCCATAGGAAACGTAGTATTTCGAGCGACACAAATTGTAACTGCATCGACAGTTTTCAATTTGTCATATAAACAGCGAAGAATTTTCGCCAGATAATTTTTTAAATATCCATCCAAATCATTCACTACGTTTCATCGCGTTTAGTGAATTATCTATCCCAGATTTTTCCCGATAAGTTTCCATCGAAATTGTGCAATAACGCAGCAATTTTTCACGGACGTCGATCGCCTCGACGGTTTAATCCCGTCGACGAGGTTTCCGACGTCGCGACGGTGCGTTCGAGCGTCCTCCGAGGAAATTTACGCTCTGCTCGTTCCTAATTGTGGATTATTTAAATTTCATCGGTATTTCCACGTCGATGTCCGTCGGCGAACCGAGCATCGTCGTGGAAATACCGGTCCCGAGGTTTTCCGAATGTTCGCACCGCGTCCTCGAATTAGCTGAAACAATGTCTCCTGGTTCCCGTTGTTTCGACGTCCCGTCGACGTCCCGTCGACGTCTATCGGAAGGAGAAATATTTCGGTAGATTTCACTAAAATCCCAGGTAGGAAAACCGTGGAAAAATCCAAAGAGAATTTTTCCCAGCACCATTTTTACGGGGGACTAATTATTTGATGGGTGAAAAAATCTATCTGCGTGTATAATCGCATTTTTCGGTCAATCGAGTGGATACTGAAAGTGTCTAAGGTGAATTCTGGGGGAATTGAAGTTGTGTTACTAGATTTTTTTTATTATCACCGCATATCTAGATTTCTATAGAAAATTTGTTTATAGTTCTCCAGTTTCTTTTCTATAAAAATCTACGATCGAACCAAGTAACTTTGAAACACACGAAAATCAAATGTTCGTCGCTGTTTTTTTCGTAAATCTTTGTATATTTTAATATCCTTTCACAGTTCGTTCGACATTGTTGAAATCCATTCTTCGTCCCCCTCGTCCTATATATGGAACACATGGGTGTATAAAATTACTTATAGTTCGCCATAAAAATAGCTCGCAGCCTCTCTGCGGCAAATGGGAATCGATTAAACGACCGTACTCCGATTTTCTTTAATTTTCATCGCGTAAACCAATCGTAAAATATCCACGCAACATCGGAATGCTTTCCAACGATAAAAAGTTATGGTTTTTCCGACACGTTGCAAATGATTTCCGCCTACCTTTCGTCCTTGTTTCCCACATTTTTCTTTTTCCCCCCCAACGCAACGATGGAGAAAAACTTCGGGTCCGATTTTTTTTATGCGGACATTTCGAAGGCTGCGCGATTATCGTCTCCGAGAAAAACGTAAGTGACATTCGAGAGAAACGTTTCCCCAGTCGTTTGTTAAAACGACCTTTTAACGAACACGCGTCACGTGAATGCGCACGGCGCAATGACTCGTGCGCTAATTCATGCGGGTCATTCTTTTGAATAATTCAAAACGATTTCTTGCTCCGCACACCTTTATCCACGGAAGTGTCTCTATACGTTCTTATAGAAAATATATTCTCCGAATAGCTTCGTAACGAGATGAAATATCTCGGAAAAATCCAGATTTCATTTTTCCTCAATTAAAAGTGTGCTAATTATTCATGTGACTCGAGTGGAAGGGAAAATCTGGCTGAAAAATTCAATTTATCAACTATCGCGTACGTGTCGCCCTTTCGACGGCGGATAAATACTTGGCTGTACGGGGAAAGTTATCGCGAGACTACCGTTAACAACCGTGGATGCTTTTTCCCCATCGTTGATGAAAATCTGCCGAGTGAAAAGGTCGAATAAGGAGGTCGGATTTTCATGAAACACGCTGAAAAGCGGCCGTGATAAATCGTTACTCGTTCCCCCGACTTTCTTCAGCTACATTTTCTATGCTCTTTACGAGCGACTGTAAAAGGGAACTGGTTTATTATCTTGCGCCAGTTTAACCTGGACGCCGTCGTCATTGATACACGGTCGGCCAGGTGTGTCGCGGAGGTGTGTTTTCACGCAGGTGCTCGCAGTTCCCGCGGACGTCGCGAGGATTCGGAAACCGGGCTCGATATTTTTCGGCGGTCGCTTTTATGCGGTAGAAATGCCATCCCGGTTTCCGTACACGTAATATGTTAATGCGAATTTATAGACGAAGCGGATCTGGAACAAGTGACCCGAAATATTTCCCGCGAACGCCGTGGGATGAATACAAAAAAGTTTTTTTTTCGCCTCATCTCGATTTTTTCGTGACTAATGTTTGTAAAAAATGTGTAGGTATATGTATATAGTTTGTCGTGAATTTTCTATCGAAGAAATCAACAGATTTAAATTAACGTCATCGTGTAAATAGAAGGAATATTAGTTTGTAAACTTCTCGCGTGAAATTTCTTTATCGCTGGAAGCTCGATCGTTCGAATATTCTCGTAAAAAATGTTTGATCGAACGATCGACGAGGCACAGTGGAAGAGTTTTAACCGACATTTCCAGTTTACTTTGAAAGGCTGTAATTCGGCTGAATAGACGTAATTACGTAACGTCTGCAGCGGGCATTTGCATATCAAACCGAGTACCGTTGTAAAATTTGAACGTTCATATTCCGAGTGCTACGCGAACTACATTTATTCCTCAAACATCGATAACAGAATTTATTTCACTTCGGAACGTTTCCTAGCCGATTCATCGAGTATCCTCTACAAACATATATTCTCCTATGAAAATGGACTAGAAAATTGAGTCTGTGGTCCGGCCGTTAGATCGATAGCGTCGTTGAAAATTTCCTTGTTCTCAAATTTCGTTGGACACAACCATAGTAAAAAGAAGATGTCGAAAATTCTCTGCCGGAAGTTTTAATGGGGCTTGTTAGAAGTCGAAAGTCTGGATTAGAAGAGGACAATTTCACGGGGAAGACGTGAGATTGAAGGGGAGGACCTTAATCCAAACTGACCTACAAAGAAAGTGGCGAGGATTGGCCAATTCTCAAGGATTCCCTGGTCCAGCGAAATTGGAACGCGCGATAAGACAAACGACAATTCCCGGGGAATCACAAGTTTCTTTTTGCATTCGAACAGACAGACGAAAGTATTTTACGAAGAGCGGCAACGTTGCCCCGCGACTTTTCGCAAACGAAATTGTCCCAGTTTCTTTGCGAAGAAGCCAATCCCGGGGAAGTTTGCGCGATGTTCGCTTTCCCACGGGAACCCGAGCCGGGAATTTTTCCCGGGGAAATCCGAGTTTTCGCATATTTTCGATAACGTCTGTTTAATATTGTCGCGAACATACGCCTCTCGGACCTGTACGAACGCGAGAAAAAGGAATCGGACACGGCCATTTCTGAAAATTAAATTGCTGTCCTACTTTCCCGCGATGCAATCTCGATAATTTTCCGTGGGAAAATTTTTGACGTCGGTCTCCACCGACGTAGGACGTCGAAAAGATCCTACCGACGAAAGTTTATTGAAATATGAATTTCATGTGCACATATATTCCGGGGAAAGAAAAAAGTATTTTCATATCGTGTTTTTGCGAATAAGGACATTTGTTGTCACCTACAAAGAGGTTTTAATATTTCCTTTTATCGCGAGAGTTTTATTAGAGTTCCCTTCATCGTTTTTTTGATATTGGCAAATACATGCGGGAAATTGGATTTTGCGCGGTGACTTTTGAAATCGCGATAAGGCGCATTCGAGTTTATTTATAAACGTGCACCGGATGTGACACCGTGATTCCGGTGCTTTTTACACGCGAACTCTTCGCATCGATGTCAAAGTGAACGACACGATGGAGGAGGGTCCACAATGGTTGGCCAGTGTGCTCGATATTAGCACGATTCTTGACTGTCCACAAATACAGACATCTCGAACCGATACTCATCCTCCGTTTGCCGAAACCATCGAATTTCGAGTGTTCAAACTCTATCCCGTATTCAATTTCCTTCACGTTCCAAAAAAAAAAGTCCAACAAAATAGATCCCTCTGGAAAATGTGATCTCTCCCCTTAGACTTTTCTTTTGATAAAAAACATCTTCCACAGAAAATGATGTTTTATCGAGGTGTTCTAGTAGTCGAATCGATTTCCAAAAATTGGAAAAGGCAACAAAGTGTCCGAATTTCCTGAACGAATCGCTCGCGGTGGAAACAAGCAATGGGATCTAAACGAGTGGAAGAAATCGGATCGTTAAGAGGACGGAAGATCATTGCTCGATGTCAAAAAGGGAATTTAATATCCGACGGCGGCGAAGGCGGCCGTGTAAAACGATTTTTCTTCGTTCGACGGCCGTGATATTCTAAATTAGAATCGAATCGAAACCTCCGCGGAGCCGGATGAACTTTGCCCTTTAACGGCCGTCGTGTTCAACATTCGAAGCAGTGTTTCACGTTCTGCTGATCAAAGGGCCGCTGCCGCAGGACGCTGCGAGGCCGTTTCATACACACACACACACACCCAGATAGACGTACGTATACATATGTACAGCGGTCGAACAGTAATACGCGTCTGTTTTTGACGACAATTACAAGCGGGAAAAAATATTCCCTTTCTGCCACTTGCACGTTACGTGCAACGGGAGGGAACTCGATTTAAAAGGCCGTGGGAAGGGAGAATGTGTGTTTCCACCCTGTACGTGTGTCGATGGAATTTCCGAATCGTTCGTTCGTGGGACGGGAATATTAATTTCTTTTTTTTTTTTCTTGTCGTTATACGTCCGACGAGTCGTACGAGGATCATTTTACGATCATGGTCTTCCGATATTTGTGACGCAAAGCTTAACAGGGATATGAAACTCCGCGGAAATTACCATAGACCCGTAAACTTCAATTTTATGGAAATTATCCCGAAACTAATGTTCTCTCGATAATATTGGAAGATTACTTCGATCATTATCGTATAAGTAATCAGGCGAGAATATTTAATTTCTTCTATAGAATCCGGCTCCCAATTTCCCTGGAAAATTTATCACCCTCCCAGTTTAATATTCGCCCTACTACAGACTCAAAATCTTTTTTTACTACCATTGATCATTATATTTATCTATTTAATTTAGGGATGAAATTTCCTTCGAAATTTCCCCAGCATCACCAATGTGGGAAACATTTCCCTATTTTTTTTCAACGATAGTTCTACTTCTATTGTCTAAGTGTAATTGTAAAAGTAATATATATATGTATATATGTATGTATATATATATGCATACCGGCTTCCAGACGGGCTGGCGAGCCATCGGACACAGTTTTGGACTCGCTCATGGTTTCGATACGTCTTCGATCTTTCACCGGACTTCGAACGGGGGTGGTTTACCCTGGGCTCCCTCTCTCAGCCGCCTCCTGGAGTTCACTTACGACCCCCTTGCCAGCCTTAGAAATTTCGAAACCCGCCGGCCACCGCGGTAAAGATAATATAATCCTCTTGCACGGAAGTTAGTGGAAACTTGCGGCAATTATTCTGAATCTCAATGGATGAACGTATTCCCGTGGGATATCGGGAAACTTGTGAAATTAATCCTGTTCTCAGGAATTATCAATTTTTTCTTTGTTTTTCTTTTTTTTTTCTTTTCACTGTTCACTCTACCCTTCGCCCTTCCCTCTGATCGACCTTGCTCGTATCTCGAAGGACTTTTCTCGCGCAATGATCGACCTTAGGATCTATCGGATCGTATCATTCTCGTGATCTAGATCGGCGGTCCGGGATACCGGGCGTCGCGACGCCCTTTGGACAATCTTTTTCGTCCTCGTTAGCGTGTGTGGTAGCTTGTTTCAACCCTTTCGCCTGATGCTCCGCATCCCTTCCTCCGCGGACACCCTTTTACGGTTCTCCTTCTGCACCCTTCGGCGTTCGCGGTGTCACAAGGTCACGGGGATCGGTGCACCGGACTGATGAAAAAGGGCACACGCACACGCGAACACGCGGCTCCGTTGGCCGGTCGCGCGCACCGTCGTGTGTCGATTAACAACAAAACTGAATTCGCCGAACCGCGGTTAATTGATCAGTTACCGACGACGAGTCGACCACGTTAATTCTCACGGCTGTGTGTGTGTGTTTTTTTTTGCACGAGGAGAACGGGAATCAGGTCGAATCGGGAATTCGCGATTCACCACGTCCGCGAAAACACTGTCCTCGGATTTTTATTTCGAGTTTAAAGTCTTTTTTTTATCGTGAAATTTCTTCACCCAGGGATTTTTTGTTGTTATTTAAGGGGAGGAGGAAAAGGAGGGGGAAATACACTTGTGTCAGGTGTAACACCAGTTAATTCTGACGGAATACGTGTCAGGATATCAGGAGCTTCCACGCTGTGGGTCACCACCCCTGGACGCTCGTCTTCCCCGTGGCTCGAATGCTGCGGAGACCTGGACCACCTCTGCCACCCTCTCTCTCTCTCACTCTCCAATGTCTCTCTGTCTCTCTCTCCCTAGCTCTTTCTCTCCCACTCGGTGTCACAGTTTGGTCTCTCTCTCTTTCTCTCCGTACGTTCTCTTTTCACCACGGAATCTCTGGTTCAAAATTCTCGTTCTCTCTCTCTCTCTGTTCCTCGGTGTATTTTACTATTTTCTCTCTCTCTCTCTCTCCCAGAGATTTCCCCAGTTTCTCACCTCTTCTCACCGTTCTCCACACAGCCCACTTTTCCTTCTCTCCACGGTTCTCTTGTCTCTGGACCGACTGTGTGCCTCTCTCTGCTTTCTTCTCCCACTTCTCTATCTCTCTCTCCTCTCTCTCTCTCTCTCTCTCTCTCTCGCCCTCTCCAGGAGCCGCGAGTGCAAACGTATCGGGCGTGGAACGAGCGATTCGTTCGACACGCGACGAGGGACAGCTTTCCCTCGCGGAAAACGGGAAAACGTCGACTGACACGGCGGCGACGAGGACGTCGACGACGAGGGGTCGGGAACGAACACTCCCGGCTTTTCCAGGGCTCTCCTTCTCTCTTCCCTCTTTAGCACGCGCACGCTCTAACCGACTCTCTGTTCCTCTCTCGCTTCCGCGCCGACGTCGTTTCTCTTCCACCCCGTAGCGTTTTCGATCTCTCTCTCTCTTTTTATCTCGTCGACTCGTCTCTCGTCATCTCGTGCCCTTCTCTCTCTCTCTCTCTCTTTCTCTTCCCTTCACCTTTATCCCTTTCTATCTTTTTTCTGGTCACTCTTCCCTCTCCCTCTATCTCGTTCACCTGAACCTCTCTATTCTCATCTCTATCCAACGATCGTCTCACTCCGATACTCTCCGGGAGCCTGTGTATTCCTCTCTACTCCTCTCTCTCTCTTTCTCTCTCTCTCTCTCCCTCTATCAGCCGGGGAAGCTTACTCTCTCTATTTTCGTCTCTACTCTTCTCCACCCGTTTTCGATCTCTCTCTGTATCTCGCTGTACGCCCTCCCGTTATCTCGTACAGCTTTCCGCTTCTCTCTCGTCCCTCCTTTGTCTCTTTTTACCGATCCCTCTCTCTCTCCCTCTCCCTCTCTCTGTCTCTCTCGAATCCTCTCACTCGGGCCACGACGTCCCGGGCGTAGTGAGCAGCTCACCCGCTTTTCCACCCTCGTCGAGCGCACGCGCGGCCACCCCGGGGATGTCCCGCTTTCCATCCTCGTCCTCCCGCGGGATCCTCTCTCTCTCGTCTCTCCCTCTCTCTCGGTCTTGCTCCGCGGAGGCTGTGTCTCGTTCCTGCTCCCGTTCGACGTGCCTCTTCGGCGGTGTTTCCCTGCTACATGCCTCCTTTTCTTAACTTTCCTGGAGGAAAACGAGGGGGTGGGAGGGGAGGGAAGGGGGAAGGGGGTGAATGTCAACGGTGAATTTTAATACCGTCGATAATTTAATGACGACCATGTAAGGTGAGGTAATTTTCGTCGGTAGCGAAGCTACGCCCTTGTAGTATGTTTTTTATTTTCTTTTTTTGGCAGAGGAAAAGCGCTTTGTAAAGTTTTTCGCACTCTTTTCTTCGCGGTTCCGAGGCAGCTTCTTTTTAATTCTCGTTAGATTGTTTTTCGCTACGCTACGAAATTGCGAAGTTTCTTGTATTAGTGGTGGAGAAGCTTCCAGTAGAAAATGAGTGCATTTTTTTCTCCCTCTCTTTCATCCTCCGTTCCCCTTGGAAATACGTTTCTTTCGTGGTCGCGGATCAAACGACGGAACCGTTCGCTATTTGACTATATCCAACCCGGAGTTCCGATATTCCGGGGGAGATTGTTAAGAGAAAATTAAAAGAAGAAAAAAACGTTTCACGTTTAATGACTCGCTGAATTTGGTAAAACAAGAAACTGGAGCGGGATACTCGGAGCTTCTGTCGCGTGCCAATAGCGTAACGTTTAGTCGGGGGGGGGGGGGGGGGAATTGAATTACGTTCGAAATATTTCATATCTTTTCCCTGCGAGAAAATTAGTCTCCGTTTTTTCCCCTCATTTTCCGACTGAAACATTTCCTCCGTTCGCGAGCAGAAGCGAAACTTTCAGTGTCCGATAAACTACCGCGGAAACTTTGATTACAACAATAGATATTCGCTGTGAATGTTCTCTTATCTGCATTTCGAATACTGTCGGCGACACTGTATAATTGCTTCGTTAACGATTGTTCAATCTCGCGGGCACCCCGTCGTATAATCGTTTCATTTCTCACGGCCGGCGAAGAAATCGCGAAAGAAACTCGCAGTTCCGCCGTTAACGGGGAATTAGCCGGTGTAATTAATGAATATCGCAATTACCCGCGGACTTGTTCGCGATGCCTCGTTGTATAATTCACCGACGGAATCGGGCCGTATTTTCAGCCCGCGGAATTTCCAAGTCGAAAAGCTATTTCATTTACCGTGAAACGGTTTCCATAGTTTAACAGCGGCGATTCGCGAGAGTGCAACGTGTGCCACGCCGTGAAATATTCAAACGAACGACGACGAGTTGCTTAAGCCACAATGAAATCGCGTTAATTGATAATCAACCCCCGAGATATCGAGCATCGGCAATTACGTCAATCGCCGGGCAAAAACATTACAACGGTGTCTCGTGAAACATTCACCTTCGTTCTCCAACGAGACTCGAAACAATTTATCGTGAACAACAAACTTGAATTTTCCATTTGATACTCTCTGTACTTTTTTTTTTAAATATACTCTGTCGTCGTAATATTGTTCCTGGTGTAATTATCTCTGTCCAACCGGGATCTCTAGATATTCTCAGCTGTTTTTCACGGGAAAGCGATCGGAATAAATTCCCAATGAAAAAAAAAACGAATTCGGAACGAACGTAGATCCGCGGATGAAAGGAGAAAAAACATCGCGACGTGTTTTCGGGTATAATAAATCAGCGAGAAGCGCCGATAAATTCACCGTAGTGTCGCGGAGTGCCACGGTGAATCAAAATTATTCCCGATCGATCCGTTTCACGTATTCCGTGTAAATGACGCGGCTTGATTATACTTTACGCGGCGACGGGAAACGCGATATTTATATCGCGCGCGCTTAAAGCTCGAGCTTAAACGGAAGCGACAGCTTTAACGGGGTCTTTCACGGGTTCACCTGGTATCCGTGAACCCGGTGAATCGGATACCGACTTACTTTAATTCCATTCCTCCGCTGAGATACGTACCGACACTATTTGTCTGACCATTGCGGTCTCGAACTACTGATTCCCTGATTCTGCAATTTTAAAGCCATTTCTTCTCTACTGCGATTCGCAGAACGTTCATTTCTGATTGCCACGAGTACTGTAGGCTCTCGATAACTTTCCGTCCGCAATCTGGATTACGATAGGTATCTAATATTCAATTAGAAACAGGTAAAAATCTCCATTGCCTTGAATTATATACAAGATAGGTTTAAAAGTGAAGTATCCAAGGGGAAAAGAATCTCTATTCCACCTTTCCCCAGTTTCCAGTAATTTTCTTGTTCGGACGATCGACGGATATCTAGGGTGTTGGGTTCGATAACGAGGAGGTTTCCGCGACGGCATCGGGGAAACAATAACGCAGCGTTTTCCATGGGGCGCAAAAACGCGGCATTTGTCGTCGAGCAGAGGCGGCATGTAACGCGGCTTAATTAAGCGCCGTGCCGCGAAAATTTGTAACTGGGTTGCACGGTTGTAATTTATTCAGTGCCTCGGCTCTCCGTTGCGTCGCCGAGCGTCGCCACGGCCTGATGATCTCCACGGATCGGTGACGGTTATTAAAAATGCCGCGACATATTTTCCTTCATGCGTGATCCCTCGTGATTCTCCGCGGGAAAAAGGAATTGAAACCGTGCCACCGTTCAATTGCGACGCTATTGGATGGGAACGCTATTAACGGGACTGCGGAAAGTGAAGGAAAAAAAACAGGAAAGAAAAAGAAAATCGAAATTATTATTCCCGTTCGATAGAAACCCGCTGCTTTTCGGCAGGAACGTTTCGTTTGGTCGTGTAAAACGTATGATATCGTAATATTGTACTTTCCGAGCTAATAATCGTTCTAATAATACAAGTGGAAGAAGCTTGCCTGACTTTTTCAGTAGATTCGTCTAGTGAGAAAAAATCAACGATATTCCGTTGTGTTAGAAACATTTCGAAAAAAGAAAATCCCCGCGTCGAAAGTTTTTCACGTATCACGCTAACGAGGTACAACGAATCGATCTCTTTCCCGGGCTGTTTTATAAACCCGGGAACGATGCACGTGAAAATAGTCTAATTAACATGGATAACGGCCGACAGAGCCCCGTTAAACTCGTAATTTAATTAGCAGATTATCGAACCCGCTGACTATTGGAGCGAGCAACTATAAAACTACGTAACAATCTCGGGGACCGCAGACCATTTGAATCGCGCGGTGCCATTGAACCCCGCGGAACTTTTTTTCTGTTTTTTTTTTTCTTCACTCGCACAGCTTTTGGTTAGCGGACGCTATTGAACCGCGGGAATAGTCGACTCGTGGAACTATTGAGTCGCACGGATATTGTATCGGGCAACTATCGAGCCGTATAACTATTGAATTCGAGAAACTATCGAATCACAGGGGCTATTCAATCGTACAGCTATTAGATCACGGAATCATTGTGTCGCGGAGTTACCGAACCAACTTTCGATCGAATCATTCGTCTGCCGTGCCACGTAGCTGCCCGATCATTAAATTACTCGAACTTGTGGCAGTTCCAACGTAATTTTACGTAAACGTGAACAACAATCGAGAGACATCGGTACGTGGATTATTCTCTTCGATTATCCTATTTCCCCATGTTCGTATCGATAGATAAATCTACAAAGACTTTGTAAACAAACAATCCTGTGCTAGAAAAAAATATCTTAACGAGAAAGTTAACGTAAGTAAAATCTGGTGGAATTGCTGTGGATAGAAAAAAAAATTCCCTGGAAAGGAAGTTTATTATCCCGATTCTGGGGTTCCTATCATCGTTCCCGTTTCTCTCGTTATTATATAACGGTTACATTGATACGACCTGTACTGGCAGGATTTCAAAAACGGTCACGGAACGAGCACCTTTCCGCGGGCTATAATTTTCGAAAATTCGGTTACCGCGTATTTTTGCCCGTTTAATCATAACCCCTTCTCCCCCTCCAGGCTCAAATCCCCGTTGTTTTTCTGGCACGCGAGTTATACCGTCCGCTACAAATGAGAGTGATTTATAATCGAAATGGAGCTGCTTCTCTGCGAAGGGAATCGCGGTCTCCCTTTCTGGATCGCGATATTCTTAAATCGTAAAAACGAGACTCAATTCCGTATGGAACTTTTGTTTCCCATTACAGAACCGGGAGATTCGAATTGTATACGTATGTATGTATACATGTATGTAGATATGTGTACTAAGAGAAGAAATTTTTGCGAGCAATTTATTGCACGTTTTCGATCGTCGACCTTCCCGCTATTGTCGCCGATATTCACGCGACAAACACAATGGAAAACCGGCGTTAAACGTCCAAGGGATACCGTTGTTAACGCTTATCCGTCGTAAAATACAAGTTTACAGCGTATGAATAAATAGATTTCACGGTAAATAAGAGCTGTTCGGTACCGCCTCATTATTTATGCGTCATTCGCGCGATACATAGACGCTCCTCTCTGTTCTCACACGTATACATACATATACATACACACGTAGACACTCTATCGCGGTGTCTCGCAGGTGATTAAGTTTGATCTCCATTTCAAAGCGTGTCGCGCGGTACGTGTATCTCGCAATTTTACTAGAAAGAAAAAGTGCAACGTTTAAAAATCAATCGAACGAGCGAAAAGTGTTTGAAAAAAAAATTTAAAGTCCCTGAGAATCCTGAGATTCTCTGGAAACGAGTACATAGTTAGCAAATTGTCTTTCTTTCTTATCCGAAAAAGGGGAACACTGACCCCTTCCGCGTGGAAAGTTATCGCGTTCGCGTGAAGTTTTGACGGCTGTGAATTTTCGGAAACGTTTGGCAGAGAGTCAAACGTACCGGGAATGAAATTCTGATCCCGCAAAACCCACTTTTTCGGGGGTTCTCCCTCTTTTTTTTTATCACGTGTATGTGTGTGTGTCTGTGGGTTTGTTTGTGTGTGTTTCGAGATTTCAGGAGGTTCGCGTGTCCGAGAACGGGCGACGGTAATCAAACCGATGTAAATACGCGCCCGTTGCGCCCGAACGTAATGGCCGAAAGCCAATAATTAATTGTGTGCCGTATATATCAGGCTCCATCCCAATTTTCGCGCCGGACATACAGTATTAATCTGCAAATGTAATCCCTCGGACAACGTTACGTATCGTTTCCTTTTTTTCTCTCTCTCTCTCTCTCTCTCTCTCTCTCTCTGTCTCTCCAGCTATCATCCGTGTGTGTTTTAACACCGCTCCGAGAGACGTTGACACACTTCCCACCAAAAAAGAGAAAAAATCGTGTCACGTGAACGTGTTAAATAAAAAAATCCCGCCGCTGAAATTTTTTCATTTTTTGGCGGAAAATATTTCCATCGAAATGTGACAATTTCACCGTGTTGGTATACAAAGAAAATACATGGAGACACCTCTTTTTATTGGATAATATGTTAATTAACGATCGTAACTGTGTCGGTGAGAAAAGTTCTTCGGGGAAAAATTCGTTAATTCGTAGAAACGATCTGAAAAGCGTCGCCGGATTTACAGTAAATGATGCGCATAGATAAATCTGTTTGGGATTCACGGTGTACAGCTCTCCAGAGGAAAAAGGGCACATGTAATCATCTGGAATGTCGCTGCACGGTGCATTTAAATCGGACGGGTAAATCCCTTGGAAAATTGTTAATAAATGACATCGCAATGGCCCCGCATGGGATTCGAAAGTTTCCCCTGTAAACGTCGAGAACTGACTGCCGTATGATTCCCTCTCGCCTCTGTCCGATTAATTTCGTTAACTTGCCGCCCTCGTGAGATCGCCGTCCCGCGGGAATAATCGCAAAATAGAAATTCGTTGTTCGGGACGGAAGGATAATTTGTGAATGTTAATTCAACGGTAATTTGTTGGTTTTCGTTCCCTTATAATGTCGTAATAAAATATATGATTGTATTTGTTTGATATCGTTTGCGATAATGTTTGACAGAGTGGATGAAAATTATTGCTGGTGTGTTATAGAGACGACGAGAGATCGTCCGTCATTTTTTTTAGTACACGGTATGACATGTTTATTGAATTTTTATCAATTGAAAGCGCTTTTATTATTCCGCGTTCGTCGTTGCGCGACAGAGAAACGTAGGTGGAAAAACCGGGTCATTAAATCCGTCAGTAAAAAGGCCGAATTTATTTCACCTTGGCTCCATTGCCGGTGTCGATTAAAACGAGCCCCTTTAAATATACGACACCACCTGCCTGGGATGTATGTACGTGTGTCTATCCGCACGTATACACGTGGACCTCCATTTGCCTCGCGAATTTTAATTGAAAAGCACGAAATTAAACATTCTTTTCGATCGTTTCTATTTATTAAATCCCTTCGTCAATTTTTTTCTCATATTTTTTCTATAGTCTATTTCGAGATACGGAATTCATGACATTTTTCTTTATTCTTCTTTATTCTCAATTTTAATAATCAAGGAATATCTTTTGAAAATTTTCTAAATTTCCTTGACGATGATCTTTGAATCTTTCAAAGTGTATTTTAGAGCTCTCTCGATCTACGTTCGGATTCCAACTTTCGACTCCGTGAATCTTCCATAAAGTCAACAGCTACTCTGAAATTAACAGTTATCAGATAACGCGATCCCTATCGTGACTAACATCCTTGACATCTCAATTAAACTCGATTACAGTTTCCGTCGGCTGTAATTAGAACTTTTCTAGCCGACGTTTATCTCGGGGAAGTTCTGTAAATCGATACGACATTAATAATACCTGGCTGGAATAAATTCGCCATCGTCGATCGTGCCGCACGCCGTAAGAACTTTCCGCTTGTTCTGTCAAAATGAAAATGTCGCCCGCGGGCCCAGTGCAAAATTTCTAAGCAACAGTTTTGCCGTTCGTTAACCAGTCGAGGATCAAATTAACATGGAGAAACGATTATCTTTCCACCGATTATTGCGGTACCGGAGTGAACGAGACAAATTCATAGAAAAGTTTCTGAAAATTTGATAGATAGATAGACGTAGACACGCAGAAATTGTTCCCTCGTAACACAGAATTTTGTTGTCTCGGTTCCACGTTTAATTCGAGAAATTATCCGCAGGGAGAAAGGAATAAAAGACAAAGAGCGCAGAGGAACACGGACGGGGGAATTGTAGTCGGACGATTTTCCACTGGCACACTTTTGACAGGCTTATGCAGGACGGGCTTCAGACAGACACAGATTAATATATCGACTTTTCCTGGACAACGGGAAGAATCAACGTAACAAACAGAACGTTTGTTCCGTGTATACCACCCGATGACAATACAAAGCTAACAAACACAGAAAGAAAATCATTGGGAAACTTTCCACGAAAACTTCAAAAAATTTCATTTCATATACTCCATATCTCAAAAATTCTAACATTGTCTTAAACAAGAGATTATTATACAGACTAAGATACAAGGGGATTGATATTAATTAATTAAAATAATAATTCCAAGCATTCGATTCGATGATAGAAAGATCTATGCAATTTTCAGCGTGTGGAATAGATAATTCTGCGTTAGGTGCGCGATTTCGCAATGCAGACTCGTTAATTATGTTACACTTATTCGCTGTCGTGCGTGTGAGACTGTGTATGTGTGTCAGAGCGAGGGAGTAGATCGGGAGAGACGGGAAATCTTTCGAGGAGAGCGTGTCGTGAAAGGGACGACGATAAATCGCTGCTCGCTCGGATTTTCCTGGGCAACCTTTTCTATGCTCTTTACGAGCGACTGTAAAAAGAAACGTCTTTATTATCCGCGTCGGTGTAACGTGGACGCCGTCATTAATTTACCGGTCGCATCAAGAATCGGAGATAAAAATGAAAACAAAAAAAAAGAAACAACAACGAACTTATTATACAGCCGTCGAAACGGATACTCGAAATTGTGATCCGTGGGATTCAGATGCTCGGAAGAAAATAATTGAGCACTCGAATTAATTACGCGCAACCCGGCCATGTATCGCTTCGGTTTTTCATAGTGATTTTCCGCAGAGAAAATATGTTTCGTACGAACAGTGCAACTCTGCATCTTATTACTGTTCCGTACGTCGAAATCAAATTGGGAGAAAACGAGCACAATAAGAGGAAGACACTCGAAACTTTCCGTGTATTTTTTTTTCTTTTCCTTTCTCTCTACCCGAGAGTCGTTCCTTTAATAAGATACAATTTTTAATATAACGACGTTCAAGTATCCATAGACGATACCCATCGAGATTCACATTTATTTCTTTATTTCAAAGTGTACGTTAAAAATAGAACCTGCGTGTGTTCTTCGCGATAAATCGCGGAATTTTCTTTTACAATTTTCATTTTTTCTGTCTATCCATCGGTATTGCGAATAGAAATTATGAGCGTCGCGACGTCGACGCGTGTGCAACGACAAACTCGAAAGCCCTTTCGGACGGAGCACATTCTCGGCGGGATTTTAATCGACGGGGGGTTGGAAGATTCGATTAGAAAGCGGAACTCGGTTTCTAATCGGCTCCGTACACATCGATCAGGACTCGAGGAGCGGATTGACGCAACGTAGCCCTCGGGAGCATCGACGAGGACGGGAAAAAAATACCTTGTGACTGCCCCGAGCCGCTGGTAAGACCAGTGGCGTAGGAATTAATATCCCCTCGGGTTACGTTCGTCGATTTTTACACCTCTCGAGTTTCAACCCCCTCCAACCGGCGAGGAAATTTAAAAACACTTTGCAATCTTTCCCTCAATTTTCTCAGAAACTTATGAAACAATCAATATGTTTCAAATCTCTCTAACTTTCCCCTGGAGTGTCCACTACTAATTTATAAATTCAACATTATTTTATTTCTTCTCGTATCAACAATGCGTTACTTTACTACTGCAGATATTTAATAAATCAATCAATATTTTCATTTCTACTTTACAAATTCGTTCGCACAACATTTCCTCCCCTTTCTTTTCCTCATCCCCTACGAAAACCACCCGTCTATCTCGAACACCCTAAGCCCTGCGGAGGGATGCACTGGAGGTTGCCCCCGGGGCTTACGCCGTTGCGCGAGGGTGTGTCGGGAAGGGGGCGAGGGGAAGGAGGGGGAGGGGGGGGAGGGGGCTGGGGGACGAAAGTAGGGCAGTGGGTGATCGGGCCGCACTCCACCCTCTCTCGACGCTTGCGTAACGTAACGTTTCCCGGGTTTTACGTCATCGTGCAGCCGTGACGTCACTGCCGACGGTCCTCTTCATCCCCTCCATCCGGGGGGGGTGTTTCGAGACGCCATAAAAGCCCGGCGCCACGAGTCGGGGGGTGAGAACCACCCGGTTTTGTCTCCATCTCTCTCTCTTTCTCTCTTTCATTCTCTCTTTCCCCTCTCTTTCGTCCTCTTTCTTTCTTTTTTTGTTTAAACAGAGTGTTTTTGTGTCGCGATTTTTATGTCTCTATCCGTCCTCACGGACAATTCTTTCTTTTCCCAGTGGATTGTTTTTTTTTTACGAACATAGTGTATGAAATTAGGGGGTGTATTTTCCAACGGGTGACCGTGTATTTCGCGGGGTGTCCCACTGTTTGTTCGGGGGGTGGATAGCTTTGACACACGGGGGAGGGGGGTGGGAATTACCCCGTCTCTTTTTGTTCGTCTAGTTTCCACGGCGGGAGGAGGTTCTCTTTTCACCACGATTTCGCGAACAGTGTTTCGTTTTTTATTTTTCCCCCTCCCCTTCCCCGGTCTGCTCACGAATTGTCTCTCTATTTCCATCGTGCAGCCGCGGGTATTTTAGTCGCGGCGAACGAGTTTCCTCGTGAAATCTAACCGCCGACCGATCGCGCACTTTCCTTGCCTCGAAATGCGAGATATCGTTCGCCTTTGTTGCCCTCGACGTTTCGCGTTACGCGTTTCGAGAACGCGCAGGCAATTTCGGCGAGTCGAGAAAGCAGGAAACGATTCGCGGGGTTCCCATTGGCCGGACGTTCGTAAAACGTGGTACTATTCGAGACGGAAAAGGATCGACGAAGTCCCTCGGAATCCAGCTTCTTCCCGTGTTCCCTGTTGGGTTCCCCGGGTTTACGGTTTCCCGACGTTCGCTCTCGTTACGGAAACGAAGCGACAAATGAAGCTGAACGGTTTCGTTCACGGCGACACGTGGAAATTTAAATATAAATTAAAAAAGCCCTCCGACCGGCGCTCGTTGCCCGAATGACGCGGAGTTTTCTACGAGGCAGAAAAATATATAAAAAAGGAGAAGAAGTAAAACGATCTGGGTCACGCTCGAAACCTTTGTTGGAAATGACACTGATTGGCGGTAATAGTTAAAGAAATGTTAATTAGGGTTAGTCCGAAGGAAAACCGCCGGTTTCTGGGTTAAGTGTTCCTCGATTGCCATCGAATCGAACCGCCATTCCGATTTCACGTTTGTTTGAACTTAATATCTGCGATCTCTTAACCAGATTCTTCTGCATTCGTTATCGTTGAGACAAAATAAGTACAGATTCCTTCTTGATCGGTATAATTTAATTGTGGCACAATAGAGTAATCGTTTACAGAGAGGAATGTTATTAATTAACCTATAATAGTGTACGAAATTAATTTCATTCGACTATTTCCAACTTTGATCGTTCAAAACGATTTCATAATCGATAAAATCAACTACCTCTCGATGACAATAATCATTGCAAATGTTCCTTTTTGCGGAGACATTCATAAATCCGCCCCTTCGATGCGACAGAAAAAATTTCCTCCTTTTCCCTGGTTTCTTTTCTATCATCAGACACAGACACACCCGTGTACACGTATACACGTGCACGCGTGTATCCCGGGGGTGACATTTGCACGAGCTGGAGAAAAAAAAATAAAAGGAGTGACGCGAGACCGTGCAAAAACACTCGGACTCGCGAGACGTGAAAGAAATTTCGGGGCTCCATTAGCGCAAAGTACACGTGCCCTGTGTTACTTATAACTATTGCACGGAGCGAATCGATGTCGTCGCAAACGTTCCCCGCGTCGTCGGATTGCAAACCGTCGACGTGAATAGTTAACCTTCGCGAACAGCGCGCTAAATAATACCCGGAGTGTCGTCGCTGAATATTCCATACGACTTCTATTAACAGAGGGAACGGAAGCGGATCGGCAATTAGCCAATTATCAGATATTTATTAATCGCGAAGCGTGTCTTGTAGTCATTTCCGCCGATTGATGAATAACATGGAATCAGTGTAAAAATATCTTTACGTCGAACTGTAAATATATCAGGAACGTATAGGGGATTTATTTTCAAACACGAATACATCGAGATCAAGTTTTTTATTTATCTAAGTCTGTCAGGAATCCAATGATCTAAATAATCGAGGCTCCCTAGATCATTGACACTCCCGAATAGATCCTTTGGGCAATCGGACAGGTTGGATCACGATGGAATTTCTAAATATCAAATTTGGGTGTCAGGATCTAGATCTCTTCGACCAAAGTCCCTAGATAAAGTTCCTAAATACCCAGGAACTTGAAATGCTTCCTTCGCAGAGTGTTTTAAAGTCACGTCCTTGCTCGCAGCATTTGTACCGCGAGAAGTTTACGGAAGAAACGAATCTCGAGGATATAGAAAAGAAAAAAAAAGGGGGAGGAAGATTCGCTAAAATTCACGGACGTCGCCGGAAGGTATCGACCCTCATCTTCGCGAATTCAAGCTCCATTAAACCTGGCACCAGGAGCCCCGTTGCCCCGGGCTATGGACCCGGGATAAGAACCCCTTCGAATTCCTCTTATCTGGGTCAAAGATATGCGCTCTCCTCTATATCTACGTACATGTGTGTGTCCATATATGCATGCACGCGTCTATATGCGCCGAATCCCGCACGATAAACATCGTTGACACGGATCGACGGCGAAACTTCGCGGTACTCGTTTTTAATAATCTGCTGATCGAGTCACTCGAACGACCACCCGAACACCTACGCGTGTTGCTAATTATCTACCTGATAATACAGATCCAAGTGTACTACCAAAGATTTTCTTCCCTAAAAATTTCTCAATTCAATTATTTAAACAATACCCAATAACTTTTATCCTTTTGTTCTCATTCTGACTTTGCGATGGAATATTGGTCCATTAATTAACACTTATCTGGCAATAAATTTCTTACTTTCTTATATTGTTACACGATCGATAAATTTTGATAGTTATTATATTAGTCCATTGTTCGTTATAAAGAACATAATATAATGCAATTTGGACGAACGTTAGATTCTAATACGAAACGTTTGCTTCCAGGTGAATCACGGGGCAAGTGCTCACCGAGATAATCCTATTCGAGGGAATAAATACGCGTAACCAACCAGGTAGCAACGCGAGCAACAAGGCACGTGGACTTTGGTTGTTGTCCCGTAGCGAGGCCACGTGATGTAACACTCGAAGCGATGCAAATTGCCACGAGGGAAAAGCTTATTAAGGGCCACCGTTCAGCGATAATCCGCATCCTGCAATCTTCAGTCGATAATTCACCGACCAGCCGACGACGACCTTGCGACACATGTGCGACAGCTTTACGGAATGGCTGGCCTCGCAAACCTGCGAGTAATTAGCTCCGTCGATTCGTTCTACGGTTTACGAGTGGCCGGCGATGATTTGCGCAACGGAAAGTAACTTTGTAACGCTCTGCATTCTTGCTGCTGATGATAATTCCAACGTAGCGGTGCATAATCGACGAGTGCAGTGATTTCTATCGAGTGATGCAATATTTAAGACACTTAGCGTGTAAGTTGTTACGTATATGTTATGGAAATTATCGTATCGTTAGATTTATTAATTGTTTAAGAGATGTATTGTTTATTATATGTACAGCGTTTAGTCTCTAAGATCAGCTACTGTACAATTGAGTCTTTCAATAAATTATGTTAATCGTATATCACGAGTTTCATACTTTAAACCTATCCTTTTATAAGTAATGTAAGTTTCGAGCATCAGCGAAGAATCAGAATTACGTGCCACCTCTTATAGCGTCATGTGTTCCTGTTACAAAGTCTCGATTCTGGCAAAATTTCGTTTTAAGTTCTGATAATCGAGCCGCGAATTAATTCGCGGAAATTCCTGGAACTGTGACGTCATTTCCAAGAATTCGCGAACTCCGTGCCACCTCCTATGACGTCATGTGTTCCTGTTACAAAGTCCAGATTTTCTGAAATTTTTCGTTCGAAGATTGAAATTCGTCCCGCGAATTAATTCGCGGAAATTCCTGGAATTGTGACGTCATTTCCAGGAATCCGCGAACTCCGTGCCACCTCCTATGACGTCATGTGATCCTGTTACAAAATCCAGATTTTCTGAAATTTTTCGTTCGAAGATTGAAATTCGGCCCGCGAATTAATTCGCGGAAATTCCTGGAATTGTGACGTCATTTCCAGGAATCCGCGAACTCCGTGCCACCTCCTATGACGTCATGTGATCCTGTTACAAAATCCAGATTTTCTGAAATTTTCTGAAAAATTTTCGGGATTTTGCACTTTTGTATCAGGAGAATATGATAGCATAGGAGGTGACACGACTTCGGCCGTGACGTCATCACTTTCAAGGTCACCCGATATTTCAAACTTTGTAACTTCTCGTCCAAAATTTCGAAATTTTAGAATTCCTACCAGGAGAACATGATAGCATAGGAGGTGGCACGAGTTCCCTCCTGTGACGTCATCACTTTCAAGGTCACCCGATATACGATACTTAGAAATAATACCAAAGAGAAATGTCTGCTGCTCTCGCCCCATCGCATTTAACTTATAAACTAATTGAGCGCAGTGGAAAGGACAGAATAATTGTTATAAATAAAAAGACAGTATATACAAGCAACTGATTGTTTATTGATTCACCCACACGCGTAGTGTACATGATACAATAGAAATGATAAATCATATTACAAGCTACGAGTGTAAACTATGTTCTATTTAAATATGTTATTCACGGTATTATTTAAATTAGTCACCACACTAGTCGCAGGTGTTGTTTCGCAGTTGTTCCTAATCTTCGTGTCAGGTGCATACATACGTGACAGGTGAAATCCCGCTGTAGGTCCTGTCCTGCATTATATTTCTTTCATGGTTGGTAGATCACCGTGCCGGAAATATCGGGCTCGCTGTTTTTTCCCTCGGAAGATCGACCGGGCAATTTATCCGTGGATTTCCGCTGATAACACGAATCACCTAGCGCCGTACACAATGATTTATCGGGCCGGTTTTCCTCGACGGAGATACCGCTTCGATCTCCTCTTTCATATAAATACAGATCCGGAAAAATAGCTTCCCTCGTACGATGATTAAAGGATATAATTTCTCTTTGGCGGCAACTAATAGATCTTCTTCCTTGTACTCATCTTGTGCGAATCAATAAAAATAGATTTCTAAATACAGATGATTTTCATGATCTCACAGCTTGAGTAATCGTCGACTCTCCTTAACTTTCCGTTTCCAGGATTTCTTTGATCACGCAGACTCGTGGTTTCAGTTTAGCGAAATTCTGGAATACATTGGTTAATTAAGTATTTAGATATTTCAGACGTGGTTCTCAGTGTCGTAGATAGGTACCTGGAGTGCCTTGATCATCCCTCGAGAGGGGTAGCTTGAAACACGAGGATTCGTTCGGCGGTAACAGCTTCCAGGCGAACGAATCCACTGGAGATAAAGTTTGGCGCGCACTAGGTGGCCGCGGGGATCGCGTTTCCGGCAATTCACTGACGTCGCGGATTTAAGGAAGGCTTAATTCGGTAAACAGTCTCGTCGAAGGAATTACTGCGGGGCGTGTTAATGCAGGGTAAATATTTAACGGGGGCTTAAGCCTCTAAATAGTTTCGCAAGACGACGACGAAAAGCACCGCAGAGATTTATGTCCCGTCGTTGGTTTCCGAACGATACGTTTCGCACATTCGTCATTGCTTTTCCACATTTTCAACGGAATCTAGGTGAACATGGTGAAATATTGAAATATAGAACAATATTTGAAATATCGAATTAAATAGACAGACGAGGAAAATACCGATATAAATTTTCCATAAGAAAAACCGGTGTTACTACGCGATCGAGATAAATACAACGTATTTAATTGGATCCACCTGCGACACACAGATAACTCGGATTCATCTGCCATCGGTCCGGCTGCGTGACTGAAATATTTAAATAACAACCGGACTACCGGAGATTCCCAGACAGCCAGCTGTATTTCCGAAATAACTGAGCCCGGATAACGGATCCATTGGGATACTCGAAAATTTTCAATATCTCTAAACCATCCCGTGTACAGGGTACAAAAGGGCGATGGGAAATTCGGTCAAGTGAAGCTGCCACGAGACTTTGCCGAGCTCTTCTTACACAACGACGAGAAGTATCCCCCCTCCCCCTCGCCCTCCCCCCTTCCAGCACATGGTCACGGATTTGGAAAAAAGTTCCTCGGGAAACTGGATCCTGGTCGTGATTTCGAGCGATCGATTTCACCGAAATACAAGCGCGACGGGCCTCGGGGATTGCGATTTCAATCTCGAAATTCCGACGGTCGAATTGCGAATTCCTCGCACGGCTTTTCCACCGTCGATTATTTTAATTGATCCGCATGATTTCGCCGACAGTGCCACGAGACGTTGGACACGATTCTCCTAACGTGAGGACGTGAACTTTCAGACGGGGGAATTTTCGACATGGTGGAAATTTCAAGGCGTTCAAATTTCGAAGCGTGGAAAACTTCGAAACTTGGAAATTTTCAGACGGTCAACTTTCGATACAGTGGAAATTTCAAGGCGTTCAAATTTCCAAGCGCCGAAAATTTCGAAACGTTGAATTTTCAGACGGTGAACTTTCGACACGGTGGAAATTTCCAGGCGTTCAAATTTCCAAGCGCCGAAAATTTCGAATTCTTGAATTTTCAGACGGTGAACTTTCGACACGGTGGAAATTTCCAGGCGTTCAAATTTCTAAGCGCCGAAAATTTCGAAACGTTTGAAATTTTCAGACCTTTAAATTTCCAAGCGTCGAAAATATCCAAACACAGAAAAGTTTAAAAATTCGCAGGTTTCCTGCGTAGCTTCGCAGCATCCCCAGTTTAAATTTCTTCGTCTGGCTGTCGTTTCGCGCGTTTCGCAAAGACGCGCGAATATTCGCGAGCCCGAAATAGCACCGACACTCCTGACCTTAATCGGCATCGTACGAGATGTCAGCGAACTGTCACGACAGTGACACACGCGCCGCCGAATGTCTGTAAGTCTGCCAAATCCCCGTCGTATCTATCGACACATACACACACATACACACGCCTAGAGACAGAGGATGTACACGAATAGCAACACAATGACAATGCCAATAAACGACAGACTCGTATAGGTCGGTATTTCGCGAAGATATTACGATTGGAGGTTCATTGACTCCCGTGTGTTTTTCTTCAGTGGTTTTGTAACACATTGACCCTCACGGGGGTCACCGGTGACCGACATTACACAATTTATCTACAACGTTCATTATTGGAAAATAAAAAGAGTATCAAAGAATGCAATGAATTTATTTTCTATATGATATTTATGACGTAACACACACACGTGAATTAATGAGGTGATGTGAAAATTTTGCTAGAGTGTGTGTGAGTGACCGCAACATTGTTTTAGAAGCCACACACACATATTTGAGATACCGTTTCGCACGATAAGAACGTGTCGTTTCCACGTCGAAGTTATCGTTATTCACGTTTACAGATGTGGTCGCTGCCGGTGAATTAACGAACGTCCAAACGAATTGGATTAATAAGATGATAATTAAAGGGGAAAGAGAGAAACGCGGATCGACGAGTATGATAATTGAAATCGTAGCCCGTAATCGGCGAATAATTGCTCGCGTTTACAGGTCGGTGTACTACAGAGTAATTACAAGTTTTTAATTAGTTCACGAGGCGCTTGTTCCAAGGGACAAGTTCTCTTTGAAGTCGGTCATGACACCTCGACATTTTCCACGGGAATTTCCCGTGAAATTTTCACGCGATTCCCTAAAAATATATCAATAAAAATACATATATTTAATTACCCAACAATTAAACCCTTACATTCCTTCCTCGTATCAATTAGATACGTATATATACTTTGTTTAATCATCATAAAATCAACGCTGGTCGACCCACTTTTATTTCATTCATCCAGTTGTTCACAAATGTGATATTAAAACATATATTTCCCGTCACCGTGTCGCTTGAAACGAGCGTTCTAACGTAAAAATGATAGCTGAAAACGATGTTCGTACTACTAGCGAAATTTCTCTCGTTTCTTTTCCACCAGTTTCCGTTTCTTTCGGATGGTAGTCTTGTTCAACCCGAGTCGCACACGGTTATCAGTTTCACAGCGACGAACAGGTGAATAACCCCGGCATGCCGCATACTTTTCCGACTTTTCCGCTCGCTATTTTCCCCGAGGAATTCCAAAGCGACGGTGCACCCTATTGGATAAACATTTCTCTGTCAAAGGAGTCCTTTAGACTTCTTCTGCCGGATTGCGCGGCGATTCGGAAAACAAATTATTTTTCCATCAAATTCCGGGGCTCGTTGGAAACGTTCGCCCGCGAATCTCCGTCGACGTCCCGGACGAGTAACTTAATTATCCAGCTGTCACAGGTGTCTGGTATAATATTACAATTACGTGCCTCTTGTTTTCTTATCTCGGGAGCCACGGTTGTTTACCTGCCGTTGGAAAACAACGCGCGGAATTTATCTTTCTGAAACTTACCGGTTATCTTGACCGGTTAATTACGCAGATATATGTATATGTATGTGTATCTATGTATATAGATAACTCGATTAGATAATATTTTAATCACGTAGATTTATACGTAATAATTATTTATATACCGCATTTAAATTATTTAGAAAATTATTATATAGATCCTATAGGATCCAGGGAATAAAAGAATCAGAAGTACTTCCTTTGCGAGAAAAGAACACGATTCCAGGGTGATCAATTTCTCTGGATCCTCGTGCACTAAGGATCCATTGTTTCCCGAAAAGCGCATTCACCGGGGCTTATCACGTAGAACCCAGTTCACGTACGCGTTATTCGAGTAGCTGGCAATGAGGATGAAATTTCATGGAGTCCCAGGGAACGTTACGTCATAACGACGAAATGCGAATTTCATAACGAGATCCATGATCCATACCACAGTCGTATCATTCCCACCGCCGTGATCCTTTTCCGAAACGATCGGATGAAATGAAAATAACGAAAGTATAATTTTCATCCGTTTTTTTTTTCATCGTTGTTTTCTACGCCAGCGATTAAAGAGTTTCGGTATTAAACGACAAAAACCTCCGACAAGTGCGACCATGGCCATTGTTCGCGCCGAGTTTTCTTCGGGACTTTTTAATAAAAAGCGGAAGTGGCGCAAATGAAATTTCAGACTCCACGTGTACCGAAGCTGTGCCCTTCTCCAGGTGGGGCTTATCATATCCAACCCGGCAAGACACTTGCCCGCGTTTTTATTACAAATCTCCATGCTGCTTCTTGCTCCGAAAACCAAAAAATATCGTTCCGCCGACGGAAATTCATTCGACAAGGGTTTTTCATCCGCGTGGAAATGTCACGCGGCGCAAAAGAACGTCGCGATAAAATCGTAACGAATTAAATTCAGATTTCAATCGCAAAAGGCAGTCACGTGACATTATGTTCCATCTCGAAAATTTCGTCGCTGCATAACGAGCAAGCGAGAGACAAAGAAGCGACGACTGCAAAACTTGCCGGAATTTTTTCGCACGGGTTTAAAGTGGAATTTTTGTGTGTTTCATCCGAAACCGTGACGTAAGTATGTATATCACCCCTCGCACACTCTCGCATCGAGGTAGTTACAGGGAGCAGATTTTAATAAAACGTCCCGCAATTAGGGATGATCCGATTCGAGCCAAGAAGCACCCCGGAAAACACTGTGTTTTCCATCCCTCTCTCCCTTGTCCCGTTTTCCATTTCGTCTCTCTTCTTTTTCTCTCTCTTTCTCACACACACACACACCTTTCATCCCTCTCAATAAATGCCACCTCTCTGTCTCTCTCTCTTTGATCTTTCATCTCCGTCATCATAGATACAGAGAGTCCTATCTCTCTCTCTCTCTCTCTCTCTCTCTCTTTCTCTCTCCTCATTTTCTCAGACTCTTTTCCGCAGCCCCTTCTCTCTCTCTCTCTCTCCCTCTCTCGCGGACTTGATCCCGTCTCTCTCCGAGGGGCGAATCGATAGAACGGAGTCTGCGTCTCCGATTCTCACCGCGCGTGCAACGTACTTCGTTACCACCCGGTAGAAACGGGCACCGATCACGTCGCCCCGACGAACCGCACCCGCGGCCGCGGTTAGCTAACGGTTAGGCACCGCAGTTATCCCAGAGATCGGAGGGGACGAGGGGGAGAGGGGGAACCACCCCTGGCGCAATAGTTATCTAAGTGTCACAGGTGTTTGGGAGAATATTTTAGTCGGCCGGTCGTCAAAGTTATCCAAAAGGGTTCTGTGTCCCACGGGACTTGGTGGTACGTTCTATGTATATGTATACGTATCTACGTATGTATGAATATGTGAATATATTGTCTATGTATGTACAGTGGTTATCCTTGGTATCCCGAGGTAATAATTAGCCGGTTCGCGTGTCACGGTGTTCTATGCCAGTCGGTTAAACAAACCGGTAATTTAGAAATTAAGGGGAAACCCTGGGGGGGAGGGGGGGAGGGGGGTCGGCCCTAGGTCCGGGTATTTCGGGTTTCGTTGTCAGGATGTTCACCCGGGTACTTTAGGTATTCGGTTATCACGGGACTCGGTGTGTATCTCATTTATCTAGGTATTCGGGGCATCCGGGGGTAACAACGGGAATCCAGACACCATGGTTACCTGGGGCTGACGGCGACGGTTAAGCTTATCGGTTATTTAGGTCCGGCGGTCACGGGGATGCTGCGAATGCTCGCTGGGACTCTCGATAACTGGCCGCCTGGCGACACCATACTTGTCGCGCTTATATTAATTACCACCCGACTGTTTCCACGTGTCTATCGACGGATAGATCGTTTAAATATCGATCAAGATCTAGATCATCGAACGCGATCACAAGAATCACGAAGAAACAGCGATTCATTTTGAAATTGTGATCGTCTCGCCGTCGACTCGACGTCGCGACCGACGCGTAACGGCGTCGGCGTTTTTTAATCGGACGAAGAAGAAAGGAGACGATCATAAGTGATAAGACTAGCGGATAAAACAGAATCGAATGGCATACGCCCTCCCCTCCTCTCCCTCGGCACTCGATAAATCGACGTGAAATTCAACATTCCAATTACACAGCTTTGGGCTTATCGCCGGCTGAAAACTTAATTGCAATCGCGTAACACCGAAATGGGACAAGACCCGGCTGAGAAATAGAGAGAAATGAGGAACAGAGAGAGAGAGAGAGAGAGAGAGGGGGGGGGGGGAAGAGGGGAGGCCAAAGAGATTAGAGTTAGCGAGATTGGAGCCTTGAGATGTAATTTCGATCCTACCGGTTTAGATCTCTCCGCACGAAAGTAATAACTATCTCGCGGTGAAGTCGCCGAGGGTAATTTCATGGGGAACAAAAAAATTACGTACGCGCGTGATCGGAATAATTAACCCCGATTTTATTTTATTTCTACTCGTCGCATAGGTCAACGATGGGAAACTGTGCCGTGATTTCCGTGAACGAGGATCGTTTATCCTTTGAATCTCTCTCTTCTCGTTCTCTCACGTATTTATACGATGCACTCTCCCGATGCTTTTCAACGACTAATAGAATACGTATCTATTTAGTTTTCTTTTCGCTCGTCAAACAGATTTCCCTTCGCGATAAGTTTTCATCGAGATTTTTCCATCTTCCACTTTAACTTCCCGTTTCCGTCGTTTTCCACTTTGCAGCAGATTCTTCTCGCGATTTTTTCCTTTTATATTTTCTTTCTATCCCTTTCTATCTCTTTCTCTCGCTGTTCACCAGGTATCTTGACCATCGGAAGACGTACTATTGACCGTGCGGCAACGCGAACAACAGCAATCAGAGAAACTACGACGGCTCGGTGCACGAATGCATTCCGCATCGGCGCTCGTATTTGTGCTGACCCGACGGCCTAATGACGATCGGACGTCGATCGATTCCGCCTGCTCGACACCCGGGATATATTCGGGGAAATTCACCGTCCTCCACGAGCAAGACAATTACGCGGGAATTTCATTGCGGATGCGTGCCTCTTATTTCACGCGTCGTTCGAACGCGCGAGTTATCGATCGATCGATCGCTCTACCGTGCAATTTTGTTCCTGGATGACCAAAATGATCGTCGTATTTGATAGAAGATAAAAATAAAATGACGAAAAGAAGAAATTGATCGCTGTCCTCGTCTCGGTAACCGACAATTAACAGAATTAGAAAGGATTAATCGAGACAAGTGATTTATATGGCAGTTGGCGCCGCGACCGCGAACGTTTCCCCGATTTTGCACGCGTAATCGATCATCGATAATTGGTTGCCGCTCGATCGACACCGCTCCGTCGACGATTAATTTTCTTTCTTTCTTTCTTGCTCTCTCTCTCTCTCTCTCTCTCTCTCTCTCTCTCTCTCTCTCTCTCTCTCTTTCTCTTTTTTTTTCTTTCTTTCCTACCACCCCGACGTCGATCTCCACTCGAGTTAAACGACCGAACGGCCTATTAACGAGAATCGAACTCAAGGCGCGCTTCCATTGTCCTTTCGTCAACTTCCAGACGCGGAAACCACCGTCGATCGAATTTTAACAACGAGTTCGTCAAACCTAACCTTCCCTCCCCCCCCCCCCCAGTTTTCCACCCCTTCGATGCTCGTAGAAACTTCGACTTCCGCTTACGAAACGAAAGTCCGCCTGGCAGAGGAAAAACTCTTCGATACGGATAACACTCTAAGAAGGTTAAAAATGTAGTTCCAATCCCACTGCGGACATAATTCAAACATTATCAGAAAATTTTGCCCATTTTTCCAACGGTCGTTTATTATCTATTTTCTATTTGCAATGGAAACGCAATTTTTCATTAAGTCGTTCCCAAGTAAAAAGAATCCACTCGAGCAACGTTTCATTCCCATGGAGGATCTTCTTCTCGACTTTGTCACAGTAGATTCATGGTCCCGCGAAATTTGATATTTATTGCACGTCCGACCTGACGGACAACGATGAATTTCGTAAGCGAGACAGCTGGAAAAACCGCGCCCGTTTTCCCACGGTTTCCATGCATACTTTATACGTACGTACACGCCGCATATTCGGGATGAGCGTGGCACGTGTTCGTTACCCTGTCTTAAGGCGAATCGATTATCGATTCTCGTTTATCCGCTCGTGGCGGTGAAAATACATTCGTCTTCTAACAGAGACGCTCTCGAATATATGTCAGAGAGAGACAGAGAGAGAGAGACTGGAGGGGGTGAATTATTACGGGAAATATTCGTCACGTGGATGACGATTACGCAACGACGTTCAATCGAACGAATAGAAACGATAATAAAAATAGGAAATAAAATAAAATTAAATGTTCTCCGTTATTCACGTGGTTCGACGAACCTCCACTCAATGTATTTTGTTTCTTTTTTTTATTCAATTCCACGTTGATCGAAGATGAGATCACGGGTATCTCGAGCGACGACGTCGCAGAATTTCGCGGTCGCGAGTTGAAAGGTAGACGGATTGCGCCGCGGGTGCAACGGCGTCGGCACAAGTACGTCGTTTGCGGACTTCAAAAGGCGCGAAACACACTCAAAGGTCGGGGCAGACAATGGCCGTTCCGACTTTGACGGTAATTCCCGCATTGTTTTGCTTAACCCTGCCCGGGGATGAGATTCCTAGGCGGTGTTGAAAGTCGCCGGGGTTGAAAGAGGTTACAATTGGCCCCACCCTTCCTCGAAAACATCCCTTCCCCCCCCCCCCCCTTCCCGCCCTTCTCCAGTTTCGACCATCCTCTCTCACCGCGACGTGGAAACGGAAACTGGTCCTCCCTATCTGGGTCAGCGAATTTTGCGACTATCGTACCCCCATCCCCCTCCCCCCCTTCGGGTCTGTTCGCCAACATCATTGAGTGCGAATGATACGGTTCGTTGATAAGGAACGATAGAGTCATACGACGTTGGTTGATGCAAAAACGAGAATGACTGATGGGCAAATTAATTTTGCAGCGAATCTCATCGATGCAACGGTGAGAGAGAGAGGGAGAGAGTGAGAAAGAAAGAGGGAAAGGGAAAGAGTACTCGTGGATCGGAAAACGAAGTTTAATTTACATAATTGAAGGAAAACTCGAAACCACTCGTAGGTAGGTGATAATTTTCCTAATAATTCTGCGGGCTAAATGCGAGAACCATGCCAGGGTTTTCGCATGGAATTTCCCGTGGACGGAAAGTTGAAATTTAATCTAAAGTCAACTTTTTAGAGTCGTAATTAAAAGAGTATTATGATAAGAGGACGGGCTTCGCGGTTATTTAATTTGTTGTCGGACGTCGTTAATCAGAAGTTAGACTCTAGCTGGTAGAGGGACGATGATAAATATAGCAGAAAGTTTCCCCGGAAATTGTTGTTTTGAAAGAATAATTCGAGATTACGGTTGTTTCTATAAGGATAGTATTCAAGAGGATTAAGTTTTTCGTGGAAAAGATTTATACGACTGACAAATAGAAAATCGTTCGATTAATTTAAAAGGTCGAGAAAGTAAAAAAATCGTTCGGGTGGCTCCGTATTTTTTTTCCGAACGACACCCCGTTGATCTCCGAGGGCGGATAGAGGAAAAAACAGGGGTTGATGGACGTTACGAGCGTTTCACCCCGGCAACGAAATATTTCTACGTTTCATCTGTTTCGCAGAAAGTTTGCCTATCTGGGTCGCAAAACCTGAAAACTGCCGGCAGTTCGGGCGCATCTGCCGAGAAACAGAAACAACCGTCTGCTATATGTCGCCGCTATAAGCGAGTTGAAAAGACTGCGAAAGTTGTTCGAGTTCCCCTCGAATGTCCTACCGAGGGAATAAGAAAATTCGTCCGACTTTCGACCTCCGTTCCGCCCGACGCATTCCGCGGTGGCGAATGGAAATTTTGGAGCGTAAACTTTTGCGGCCCGTGGACATTTCACAGCGTGGAAAACTTGCCGCGGAGGAATTCTTCCAGCGTCGAAATTTAGGGCGTGCAAATTTAGGAGATGGAAATTCTAGAGCGCGGAAATTTGGGGGGTGGAAATTTTTGAGCGTGGAAATTTGCGACAGAAAAGATTTTCAGCGTAGCAATTTCCAGCGTAGCAACTTGGTGCGTGGAAATTTCCAGCGTAGCAATTTGGTGCGTGGATATTTCCAGCGTAGCAATTCGGTGCTTGTAAATTTCCAGCGTAGCAATTCGGTGCTTGGAAATTTCCAGCGTAGCAATTTGGTGCGTGGAAATTCCAATGCGTGGAAATTCCAGTGCGTGGAAATTCTGACGCGTGGAAATTTAAGAAATGTAAATTTCAGAACGTGGAAATTTGGGGCGTAGAAATTTCGCAGCGAACATATTTCCATGCATGGATTATCACGAATAAAACGTAGTTTCCAATGAACCCAGCTAAATCATCCAGTTATCAATAAACTCGTAATCTAGAATCATGGGAATATCCAGAGAACGTGTCGTAATAAAATTGAATTTATCGAAGCAAATACCGATAGCAGATTCTCGCTGTTTGTTTATAGCTTATTCCATCGAAGGGTTTGAAACGTAGTACGTCGGGGGAGGGTCAATCATGTTAGACCTCGAATATGCGGCACGCATAATGCATACATTTCGCAACGGAGGCCTATGTAAACTGGTAAACCAGCTCGCTCAGGGGCGTACTAATTCGATCGTGTCCGTTGACCGAGCTCGAGATCCCGAATTAACCAACGGTATCTGATCAGCTGGAAAACTAGCTATTATCATCTCACACCAGCGTAACTCTGTTTTATGATTTTCATCGAATCCGGATGTTCGAAACATAATTCTTGCCAATTATCGAACGCGAGAATCTAAACTGAAATCGCAATATTTGTTCAATGTAGCTATATAAAACTACGTCATCTATTTTTTATATGTGTTAAACAGCGTATCACGTGAATCGGGGTAATCCTTTTCGTGGTTTAGCAGCGTGAATGTGGGCGAACGGGAAGATCGAAGGTGGTGGTGTCTTGAAGGTGTCGTTTCCAGTGGATGACGACCCTTCTGATTCCAAGCGGGGAACAGTAAGGCTAACGAGTGGCACCCTCGAGGCCATGAAATCCCTTCCGCGACTTCAGCGTGACAAGTTCGGTGACAGCAATGGTGGGCAGAAACAAAGCACCGGATAAAAGATGGATAAGAAAGGAGAACACAGAGAAAGAGAGAGAAAGAGAGAGAAAGAGAGAGAGAGACCGACGGAAAAGACAAACGGGGTGTCGAGTATGACAGTCAAAAAGACTCCGCAAAAGTCTCTTAAAGGCCAATGTTAAGTCTATATTTAATCCTGTGTAATACAACTAGTCTCAGAAGTATTTCCATATATTTTCAACGATGTATGAATTTTTAATTTGGTGAAACGAGGTGACAAATGGCAGGATATTTTTTGTATAAAATATATCTGAATGCAAATACAAGGTGTATTTTTTTGGGTTCGCATCAAAAACTTCATGATTCGTGAAACTTTAGAATTTGTTCACTGGAGTTCGAAATGTTTAACAAGTACTTTGCCGAGGAAACTTCCTTCAGCGATTTTAAATGTTCCTTACAGCAATGCACGGATGTAACTCATCCTTTTGGCAGGGGGAAAAAAAATCGACAAGTCGAAATAAGTTGGCGTGGGTCGTTGAATGACAGGGTAAAAGCGAGTCGCCAGTCAAAGAGATAAAGGAAGAAAATTAGATGGAAAGAGGAGCATGGTAAGGAGCACGCGAAGAAAAGGAGTTCGCAGAAAGGCGGAATTATCCTTTGACAAATTTCCCTGCCGTCGAAGCCAAACTGTTCGTGGAAATAAATTTCATTAAAATTATAAAAATATCTTTCCCCCTTCACGCAACATAAGCGACACTTGTCCGCGAGATAAAAGTTCAACGTTGAATTATCAATTAAAAAAAAAACACCAATTTTTAACTATCAATTATTCAAGTTATCGAAACTGGGAAACGAAATAATTTCCGTTTACCTGTCTTCCGCTGATTGCGGTAATAAGACTTCCACGGGATCGAGCGGAGTACACTGCAAACAAACGAAACCCATTTCCCAAGAGATTACTGATAGCGAGTCGGAAGGAGGGGTGTTAAAACAGAAAAAAAAAGAAACGAACACCGGAACACCGGAAATCTGGTCGTCGCATCGATCACGATCGATTATGTACGCGGCGGGAAATCGCGTAAATATAAACGGCAAATAAAAGCATCGGGGACGAGGAAAACAGAAACAAAAGCGTGCAAAGTGCGGGGAAAAAAGAAACCGTGGTTATAAATAGCTCGTTAATTCGTGTGGAATTTTCACAAGATGTTCCCAATTGTTTCAATTAGTTTGACATTTCCCAACTATAATTACGTGACCAGCGTACGGATAGTTTCTGAATTTGTCCGAACGTTTGCTGTGCGTAGCCTTCGATTATCGATGCAATTATCGGCCGACGGGTGTGCGAGTAAATATAATCGAACCAGCGGAAAACTCCCGAAGGGAAAATAAAGGAGGAACACCGCAAACATTTGCGGGATAGTTCTAGGATCGGGGAAATTCGACGGAATAAACCGGTCGTTTCGTGAATAAAATAATTCCGCCGTTTTATCGGTTCCCGTTCGACGGATGTACGGACGGGAAGATTGAAAGTTCAAATAGAAACAGCGACCTGTATTTACCGTGTTCCTATCTGAATTCGGTCGAACACGTAGCGTCCCGTTCGAGTGATTTAATCGTTATTCATTTATTTATAACTAATTCCGTCGGTCGACGGAGTTACTTAACAGCGTTCGACTAGGTAATCTTTGTAAAATAAACAACAAATTTCCACGTTCATCATCGAAAAAAAAATAAAAATACCCCAAAGGGCACTGCGAAGCCCGAATTCGACGCCCTGAAAGAAAAAATGGAAATCAGGGAAGAATCCTGGGAATTCCGCGACAGGAAACAGAATTCCTTGGTGATACAAGTTATTTTCCGTTGGTCGGGTAATACGGTGGCCATTATATCGAGACTGGAAACTTTCTCCATGAATTTCTCGTGGAAAATATTGAAAAAGGGTCGGTCGAGGGCTTTCAGCGAGGAGCTTGCGATTATGACGCAGAAAAGCGGGAGAGAAATTGGATTTGAAGGAGATCGTCGAGATTGCCCCGGGGTATCTCTTCCTCTCGCAGCCACTCGCATCGTTTTTACCTACTCTCTCTCTCTCTCCTCTCTCTTTCTCGCACGTTCTCGTCAACTCTCCGTTTCGCCGGTTCGGTAGATTTTTCGCTTAGTTTGCGCCAATTTCTTTCCGCGACGACGAGAGAGCCGCGCGATCGGATCTCACCGAGCGAAATTATTGGCCGAATTATGGAACGTGCCAGCGTGATCGCCGGCGAATCATCGAATCGTCGCGAGTAATCGTGAAATTCGATGTGCCAGACCGTTCGGATTTAATGGTTCGATTAAACGCGTACGTTTGATCTATCGCCCCGTCGACGAACGGAAGAAAAGCCTGAACGGGGGGGTTCGATTCGCAGAAATTCCCGCGATACGATCAACAAAACTCGAATTCGCGCGCGGAAAAGTGAAGAAACGTTGCGACGAGAAAATTAATTAGCGGGGGAAATGGACACAATGGACGAGGAAAAACAAGCCAGGCATGAATTACTCACGCACGTTGAAGAGACACTTTGTCCCGTGGCATAAATTATTTTCCACGCGATTGTTGCCGAATGCCACGACGACAAAGGTGTCGGCAGTTTCTTTCTTTGACCGTCTATCGGGACAATGAATACTCGATACCGTTACGTAATAAATAAATCACAGCCGTGCGATCGTATCGAGACTCCCACCGATATTTTACACAGATTTATGTACGTTATCGAGTGAAAAGTGTGTTGAAAAAGGAGACCCGCGTGGGAATTAATAGAAAGGAACGAAATATTTGACGAAATACAATAGTATAACGCCAGGACGATGGTATTATTGCCAGCAATATCGCCGGATATCACCGACAATTGCAACGCGATGTTATACGTGGCGAAAAAATAGTATAGGGTACTTGGAAATAGCAGCGAGAGCAAAAAATATCGTTATTTGTCGCGATTGCCGTATATTGGGAGGTGATTGGTCCAATTTGTCAATTTGTTCCCTCTACCCAGGTAGAAGTGTAACACACCCTCCGCCACCCCTGCACCTGCACCCTCGGACCGACCTGATTTTCCGACGCGCATGCTGTTCCGGATATTACCGGGATAATGGAAGAGATCCCCGAAATTTCATGGAAAATCCACGACCTTGGACTACTTCCCCCCTGTACCTAAGGAACCGTGGAAAAGTCACGGAAAATTCTCGCTGATAATTTCCCTTTGCTTTCGATTTGTTTGCCTTTCAAAAATCTACTATTTACTTAGGGTAATTCAGTCAGAGGTGCAACAGAGCTATTATAATTGCGAATATTTCCCGAAATAGAATAAAGTGCAGTAATCAGGAACAATTATTTATAAACAATTAATTATTACACCACTAAGTATATTTGTAATATTGGTTTCTTTCTCAATCCTATACACGGTGTGCGAAAACTTTGCGAAAATGCGATCAAGCCGGACGTGCTCGCGTTGCAACGTAGTTTCAAAGCAGGCTCCGTGGGGGCCACTAAGGGAAGCCGGTGTTTTAAAGAGTATATCGGGGGAATTCGTGCCTCCGTCGTGGCACAAGGTCACGAAAATCAATAGAACACAGACAACGAGGTAACGATGCCGCGGTTTGATAGCGGCAGCGCGTCGTTCACGTTTCGTCGGTTTAGCGAATTAACCGAGGTCAGTGGCAAAAGGTGGACGAGGATCTGTCGCAAAAATTTGCGACGCCGGAGACCCTCCACAATGCTACAGAAAACCTTATTGGCCCTCTGTAACTTTCCGTGGCGACAGAATTTGATTTCTGGGATTTCTGTGACTTTAATTAAGCTGCGAAACTAGGAAAAGAAAGAAAAATACGTAGGTATCTTCTGTAAATATATCATGGGAACCGGAAAGTTATCGAGAGTGCTCAAAAACTTTAAAATGGGTATCGATCTGTTCGTCTTCGAATGTTCTAGACCTGTCGTTGGTCGACGATAGTTTTCCAAGAGATATTTGAATGTCGCGCGGGCGATTACGTGGTTTTTTAAATTGATTCGCGTGCGCAAAGTGGAGTATTGCAGAACGTTTCCGGCGATCTAATGAATTTTTCAACAGTCGTAACTTTGTTAGCGAAGTGACAGCGGTGCTGATGGATGACGACGCTAACGTTCGCGCATGTCTTATCGGTCTTTGTTAAAAGGTTAATGGCAAGAGGCATAATAGATTGGTAACAATACCGTTTTACATTATCACCGCGGTCACGCACACTGGAAACCGCCGCTGTGTCACGGAAAATTAGCCGGCTAAACTTAGCAACTCATTACCAAAGTGTTTAACGATACAGGACAAGAATTCATTTGCCGTCGGTGTATTAATATAACTGAATAAAAAGTTCTATGTTTCCCACCAGCCTGCCAAATATAAAACGTATCCAATTAACCGTACAAAAATCTCTCATCAAATACAAAAATCATGTAAAATCATTATCTTCCGCTATGCTCCACAAGAATTTCCTCTACAGATTTCTACTTACCGATGTCTGACCTTGTCTGGACCTATTCTACTAGCAAAAGTTCTTTTTCCCCGAATTTCAACGTTCTTCTCGAATCCAATTTATAGACACGAATTAATTGGAATGATACTTTCAACATTCTCGCGTAACCAGCGGTCGTAATCTTCCGACGAATCTCGTCGAATGACCGATCATCTCGATGACTAGCCGACCGTTTCGATGACAGCGTGAAATACTTGGAAAGTGTTCCGACTTGGCAGACCGTGGTCCGCAACTCTGCCGCGAAATTTCGACCACTTGCCAAATACTCGGAGAATTCCGATCGAGCTGGGGTCCCCGAAGGGAGAAGTTGCCAACTCCGAGGGATGTCGGGAACTCGTTTAAAGTCACGATTGTCCCTTAATTCGTGCTTCGGGAGCTCGATTCAAATTATTCGACCTGTTTTAAATTCGCTTTTCCAACGTGCTTCGATCCGTCCTATTGTTCACCCCACTCCCACCCCGCCCTTTTTTCCATCACCCCCTGGATCTACTTGTCGTTAAATAATATCCGTCCACTGTTATAAAAGATGTATGAAAATCTGGCAGAAAAGTCGTCGCGTTATTTGAATTTAAAATCGACATCTTTATGGGCTCGATCTTCCAGCAGGTTTCATAGAAATTTCGTTTCTCGGTGTACGTCTGTATGTATGTATGTACATCATTTTGGAAAAATCCGTAACGTTACCCCAGATTTTACGGAATACCGAGTACTCTATGCGGAATACAAATTCCGCGATCCGCGTAATGTATGTCGATTTTCATTTCCTCCTAACGGTTTCTCGTACAAGTCCCGATAGAATCCGATAAGATAACGAACGAAGATGGAAACGGGGAACGGACGACGTTCGTCCGGAATCTTCGACGAGTGGATTTTATTCGTGTGTTCGCAATAATTTCGCAGCTTCGTTTCTCATAAATATATACATACGTACACGTATGTTTGTAATGTGTGTAATAAGTGACACACACGCGTGGACGTCTTTGTGGTGGATTAATGAACAGTCATGCACCATCGACGCTCGACGTATTTCGACGATGTCACGATAAGCGGCCGGTAAATTAATTAAATACAACTGCAATCGATACTCGCAGCTGACGTACGACGAAACTAGTGATTCCCGGACGATAAACGTGAAATCTGGAAATAACACCGGCAGAATCGACGCCCGATTTGTATCCGTATCGACGCTCGGATTAACGAGCGTTTTGTGCGCCTGGAAATTTCATATTGCGCTCGTCTCCGCGAACCGGATTTACATTGATCGTTGTACTTTATAAATCGACTCGACATCTTTCACAATCGTCGCAACGAAGCATCATTTGTCAGCGAAAACGCAATCTTTTTTCCACGAAAACCATCGAGACGGAGAATAACATTCATTTGAAATGTTTCAGTTTATTCAAACCCGAATTAAAAGACCCTCGGCAGGAAGCTAAATTAGTAATTAATTATTAATTACATGTACTTCTGGTAATTCTAGAATTTCCGTGAAATTATCCAATGAAATTCTGACAGAATAACGCTGACTCGTTTGAAAGATATCTACGTGCCTCGTTCCTTAACGAAATATTGATGCGAATTTATGCCGTCGATTACGCATTGTGTTAATTTAAATAATAATACTTGCGGCGTGCAGTTGGCGAATTAATTCGATCCAGCTGTGCAGCCACATCGCTCGCACCGAGGATTATTAAACAATGCAGCAGAATCATAGACGAACTACGAAACACAAGTCGCACACTCCGGTTATTATTTCGCCCGTTTAATTGGCAAACTTGGCCCATGATTACAGCCGCGCGCCGGAAAATATCGTCAAGTGAAATATTGGGCCCGGGAAAACGTGGGAAATTCTCGGTAAGTATTATTCAAATAGGGAAATAACGCGGCGCGAAAGCTTTTTTAAATCCCCCGTCGGAAGGTTTCCACCGAGGGTGGGGGGAGGGGATTTAAAAAGTAAACTTCTACGACCTACATGCTAATTAGCTAATTAATTCGGTAATGCCAGTCACGGCAAACAAACGCTACCGACGTTATTACACGAATTGGTGGCCCTTCGGCCGTGAAAAGCAGCGAGTCTAACGATGAAATTCGATGGAAAAAAAACAAATTTGCTGTTTATTTAAATTCGGGAATGAGTCTTTTGGGAGAGAAAACAAAAATGTGCAAGAAACGTCGGGTGGAAAATTCGTCCATTATTGTCGGCGAGATGCAAACGAACAGGTTGCAATACACGATGGAAATTCGTGTTTACAAACGTCGAACACCATTGACTAAGCAGCTGAATGCATAACAATGACGTCATTGGTAATATAGAACAATGGCGTCGAGATATTTGAACATTAATCGGGCGTGTAAATCGGGCGCGATTCACAAAAGAAACGTGATTAAATATTCAGATAAAATACATCGATCGATTAACCCTGCAACTGTACCCTTGGGAGGTAACTTCTGTAAACTTCAACACACTGCCATACTTTCCACGATAATTGCAACAATGTTGTATGTTTCTTTCGTTGTATTTAATGCGTTTCTGAATGATTAAAAAAAAATAAATCATTAATTATCTCGTCTAAATCTTGCTATGTTTCATTGCCGCGATACTTCGTCGCTTGAATAGACTCATTAATTTCACTCGACGTTAATGATAAATAGAAAGCTGAATTAATGAACGGGATAAGTAAATGAAAGCTCTATGGGGTACCGTGGAAAGTCCCAGCGGTGGAACAATGCTTATCTACTCGAAACGGGTAAATTAATTGTAGATAACAGGGTAGAAACTTCTAACGAAATTCCACGTTCATCAAGGTAACACGCGGCAGAGTATCCTTTACACGAAACGAAATAAAACTAGACGCAGCGGGTGGGAAACTAACGCCGTCGAAAATTCGCGCACCGGTTGGAAGTTCGTGCAGGCGTCGAGGTAAACTAAATTTCGAATAATTTCATTAGCACGGTTCCTGGTCTTGATCGACGAGCTCCTCGCGGACTTGCCATTAAGTAGCGCGATAAGAAGAAGAGGAAGCCGAGAGAGCCGCTCGGATATTCATTAATCGGAGGAGCAATTAGCGTTCTCCACTTCGCCGGTGCTGTCGTTTTCTAACCGAATTCTTGACGTTTCGGGATTCAGAGTTGCTAACGTTCCCGTGTTCCACGAAATCGATTGGAAAGCGTTCGAGTTTAGAGACTTGAATTTTTTCTACTTTTGTTCAATTAATTGTTGCATATGAACTTCTATATACCCTGACGTTAAACGAATAGCGTTGAGGGAAAAATCATCGAGTGATTTTTATGGACAAATAATGAAAAAAAAATCGTTGAATCGCAAACGAATAATCAACGAAGAATATTCTGGGAGTTCGTTCGATCGTAAACTGTGATCGTGACGATGGTCGTCGAGCTTTCCACTCGATTTCATCGAGTCTCCTGTCTCTTCTTTAACGATTCTTAATGAATCCAGCAATTAGTGGTAGCATTTCGAAGCGTTCGGCTGTGAAACGTTGGTCCTCGCTGAGAGAAGAAAAGAGAATCGGTCGACGTTCGAGTGTCTATCGCGAAGAACCACTCTGCGCGCATTTAAATTTCAATTGCCAGACTACTTTCCGAAGGTGGCTAAACAATGGCGAGAAGGTTAAGCGGAAGGGGAGGGGAAGTCAAGGCAAAGTGTCAAACTTTGTTTCAGATGGCTAAAAAAGAAGCTTGGATACAAATGGCGTAGAAATTTCAACCACTGCAATACAAAGGCGTAGAAATTTCCACCGCGGGAATTCGAAAGCGTAGAAATTTCAATCGTGGGACTTTTAAGGCATAAAAATTTCAAGTGCAGGAATTTTAAGGCGTAGAAATTTCCATTGTGGGAATTCGAAGGCGTAGAAATTTCCATCGCGGGAATTTTAGGGCGTAGAAATTTCTACTGCAGCGATTCAAAGGCGTAGAAATTTAGCGCAAAAGAAATCTTTGTCCCACAGGTTTTCTCGACGTCTCCGATGACGCGTCAAAACACAGCCGCGTAAAGGAAGGTTCGATATCGAAGAAACCAGGGGAAACGAATCCAAAGAATGCGGGACAGGTAATGCAAAAGTTTCAGTCGTTAATGAACGACCCACTCGGAATCGTATTTCAGCGCGGCGCTCTTCGAAAAGGCTGCCAGTGACACTTGAAATCCCGGCCTCATTATATCGCGGTTTTACAAACGTCACTTTAAACCGTGGCTCGTTGGTTCAGCCTAAAAACTAGGTTGTCGCACCGGCTGAAAGTAAACTGCGAAACAGCGTAAAGGGTGAGAAGAAATAAGGGTTGCGAACGATAGGCCTTAGAGCACGTTACAGAAACGCCTCGTTATAGCTTTTACAGCGAAACCGGAAAATACGATTAAATGTCACGCATTTAACATCCACGATTTTCCTCCGCTTTTATATATTCATGTATTTTTCTTTCAACCAACCGGATCCCCATGTATTTAATAAATTAAATAAATTAAATGAATTTCAAGCGGTTTCTCTTTTTAATCGTACCACATACCAACTATTGAAAGTAACTTCGCATAATTTAAATGATTTTATATAAACGCACTAGCACGGATTAATAATCGGTCCATGGTGTACAATGAAACGAACAAAACTCGCGATATTCACATACTCGAGGAAGAAAAAATCCTTCCACGTTTACCGCACCTATTTTCTCCCATTTGCAATCCCGCGGTTTTATAAAAAAAAACGCCACTTCATGCGTGGCTTTGTTTCCTCAAGCTAAAAAGTAGGTTGTGCAAGTACAACGTAAGCTCCCGAGGGATGAAAAGAAGGGAAGATTAACACGTTCAACGGGAGCCATAAAACAAGAAAAAAGGAACAAAAATTACATCGCTACTCTCGATATTATCGATCGTGGATCGATGAATCGCGCGATTGAAAACGAAACCCTCGATCCAAAGCTATAAAGTAAACAATCTATGGGAGACGTGTATGGGGGGGGGGGTAGATGGGAAACGTGTTAAAAGATCATCTCGAACGAAATGTTTTCCGGGTTCCATTGAACCCCGATTAAAAAAGAACGGACATTCGAACGGCCTTAATATCTTTTGCTACCCCATTTTGATCGGTCGATTTGATCCAGTGCCAATCTGAATCGGGTTCTCAATAATCTGGCGACCGATACGAATATTTCCAAGGAATCCGACTTGATTCCCAGCCGGAAATGGATACCCATTCTCCGCCTCCCCTATTTTGGAACTCGTCCTGTAACCCGTTTTTTCGAATTACCACGCGTTAATTAGTCTAATTTCACGCGAAAATGTACGATAACGTAAACTAGAACGACAAGATACAAAAGTCACGGGGTTACGAGAAGAGTGGACACGTCAAAGGTATAATTACAACGATAGAAATTTAGATTCCTCTTTTTTCCTTTCCACTGGACTTCCGGTGACGGAGAGGAAAACGGTAGAGAAATAGAGAAGGACACCAGAGAAATGGAAACGACAGACGTAATCGTCCATCGTGAAAAGACCGGTCCTCGAACAAATCTCTTTTATCATCGATCTCTCTCCTCTCCCTTCCTTCCTCGCCATTTAACCGGTGTCCAATACCATACGGGATATTCAACGGTCGAAGGGAAAAGGAAATGCTGAAAAATATCAGATAGCGAGATAAAAAAAAACTCGCGAGAAAAGGAAACAGGTTCCATTTCAAGTATTCACCGATACGATAGAAAGAAGCTGCCACCGGATCTACGAACAAGTAAAAATCTCGTGAAACGGAAAGAATACAAAAAAAGAACAAGAAGGGACAAAAAAATAATATCCACCGAGAAAAGGCTGACGTTGTCACGCCGTGAGAATATCAAAAAGGACCCAGGGTACTATCTTCCGATGCGACAGGAACAAGAAAATCCAGCGTGGAAAGGGAATTACGAAACGCAGAATCCAACGTCGCGGATCGCAGAATTGACGGCGAAACGTTCAGCACGCCGTGCTGGAGATTAACTGTCTGCCCGTATAACATCCATTGTTCCACGCGTATCCCGGTAGAAGTGGCACGGCTATAAAGTGGGAACAGCTGCCGGGAAGAAGAGGATGTGTGGAGGAGGAAATGGGGATCAGGATTACGATAAGGTACGCTTAGTCTCGTTGGGGGAAGTGCGCAACACGTGGCACCAAGTATCACCGGACCGAAATCCGTGGTTGTCGTTTATTTAGCTGGCCGATACGGAAATCAATTTCTCGATAAAAATGTAATGACTTCGCGACCCGTTCCAGGGCCCCCGATAGATACGTCACTGAGAAGTATGGTCGATGTATAGATTGTATGAAAATTGAAATACTATGGTAGAGATGAATAATGATTATCGTTGAATTTGTTTTAAAAGGATGTAAATTTTAGGTGGTACTTTAATATTTTTAGGGTGAGATTGAAATTTAAGGGAATCTTTGTAAAAGGATGGGAAATCTTGTAGAATTTGAGAAATCAATTTTGTAGATGAAACTGTAGATTTTGTGGTATAATTTTATGATTAAGTATTGCAAGAGATTGTTCGAAATTGCTCCATTACTTTTCTCCCATCTTTCACCAGCGGCCCTTCAAACTCTTTCTCTCTCTCACACCTGGGTGAGAAGTGTACGAGTATCGTCATTATATGCCTCGCGGAGCTTCAAAGATTAACGATCGACCGATTTCACCTAGGTTGGGCAACCTGCTGGCCGACCAGGCGTATATCTCTTCCACTTGGAGAGCTTAAAACCAACTGATTCTCCACCTTCGAGGTATATATATCAAATCCTACTAAATCGGACGTTTACTTAATAGCTCCCTTCGAACGAAACAAATCGTTTCAATTGCCGTACCATATAAATTTCCACAAAAACTTCTCGCTAACTTTCCCACCCCGTTCCCACGGAAAGTTATCGATAGCTTCCCGTACACCCATGCGACAACCCATCGTTGGAAGATAAACCTAGCTTTTACGGGAGTGTCGGGATTTAAATTCTGCACATTTACAAGTCGCTTAATCGCCGGTTTTCCATTATAGCGCACAGTAGATGCACTCGAGGCCGCGTTCCGTCATCCGGGACGAAAGAAAAAGTTGTCCTTTTTCCACGGTTGTCCGTCGGACCTGTTAAAGGTCTGGGAAAACGCACATCTTTTCCACTCGAAGGCTTAAGAGAATGTTCCGCAGACAGACGTTATTTCCAGGGACAGACACGGGGAAAGGTAATCCAACGAGGATTTCTGTAGAAGTGCCCCGCCATTGTTCTCAGCCCTCTACATTTAGATGGGTATCTTTGCTCGTGTAATGCCGGCTTTACATCGAAACAAGTCGTGGGACAATAAACGATCCACGGCTTCGGAATGGAATTTTTTTTTGTCAAACTCCTCTCGGTACTTACGCGCAGCATAAATTTCGTTACCTCTCCTAAAAAGGATAGAAAATCTCTGGGAAATTTATAAATGAAATTTATTTTAATACGAAATTGTATTCCCCTTTAAAATTAAGCACTCGTTATCTGTCCACAGATACTATGAAAACGAACGATGGAGAAGACGGACAGTTCTACATGGCGTTTCGAATGACCCGTTAATTAAAAGTTTTCCAGGTGGGAACTAAGACGAATCGATATCGCGAAGGGAACAGAACCGCGTTCATTTTCGCGATATAAACGCCGCGGTTTCAATGATCGTAAGAAAGTAAACGGAGTCGTTTAATCCGAAAAGTTGCGACCTCACGGCAACGCGGATAACTAGCTGAATGGACAAACGGATAAGCTTATCTTTCAGCGATTGGACGAAACGCTTTCAGAGCTATTCTGTGCAACGCGCGCGATGTTTATTCGCCGCGCGGAATCGCGAAAGCGGGCGAAATCGAGGTGGAAATTTACGATCCGAGAAAAACGGATAGCATTTTACCGTTTCGCGCAATTACGAACCCCTCGTTTCGACGAGAAAGGAACGTCGCAGACGAAGAGAGGGGTAGTAAAAAACGGGGAACACTTGCAAATTATTCGTGAAAATATTTCGAGCTTCTCTGCGAAAGAAAAACACAGACAGAAGCCAGTCCGACGTCGAATCAAAAGAGATTCCACGTATTTCGAGATCGTAAGTGGAAAAGTATGTAAATACTTTTATTCTTCGGTGTATATTTTTTTTCTTTCCCCCTATCTCCCGTCGTTACGTTTTTTGTATCCAGCGTTTTAATTGTTTCCACAATCCGCGCGGCAAAACGAGGCACTCGCGTACGAGAAGTAATTTACATTGTGTCGGGGGGGAAAAAGAGAAAAATTGGGTCAGCTATTTCATAAGCCGGTATTACTTGTACGAAAACACGGCGGGGGAAGGGGGCGGTGGAAAAAGAGTGGAAATCCGTTGGAAAAACAGCGAGTCGCGATTCTACGGTACGACTTCGCGGCGAGTCCCGCAATTTCCCGGTTTTGGCACGAGTGGCCCGCGTCGACGCGTTTATGACGGAAAATTCCGCGGAAAATGCTCGCCGACTATTCCCGTTTTGGACAAGCCTCTATCACCGATTTAAATAGAAATCACGTTGCCGCGAATCGAAGCGAATTTCCGTCCACGAAATTCGCCGGGATTAACCGAATCGCGCGCGATCTCGAAAACACCACGTTAAATACAGATTGTTTGAAGTATGATGATATACTATGATAATAAATAATGAAACTATCGAGACCAAAAGTTAGCCGAGAGAAATTTCCGTTGATTTTCTTCCTTTAAAACTGACTTACGTCGATCTACTGTCAAAATAAAAGTTGCTCGCGAAACGGAAACAATCGGCAACGAAGCGTGGAACGTTTGACCGTGCACGAAGCATAGAATAGCTGGAAATGGAATTTTCCAAACGTACAAGTACGTCGGAAACCATCGTGGGACACGCCTGCCATTTAATATCACCGTTCGAAACACTTTCAATGAGTTCTGACACTTTCGACAATAAATAGAACCCATCGGGGGACCCTTTACGGTATTAAACCTCCCTAGTGTTATTATTTCATTTGTTCTCGATTAATTAAAACCTAGGACACAGTGGATCTTTGGCCTATAATTATAGTTAAAGCAGATTCTTCCAAAATATTCAATTGCGATGGATGATTTATAAAATCCACCATTTCAACCATTCTGTCCGAGGATAACAGTCCTCAAAGTATATTATAGTTTCAGGACGACGAAAGTTTGCGCATCCTGGACGATCGGTTGGGTCAGCAGGAAAAAAAAATGAGAAAAGTCGGGCAAAAAAGACAAAACGCGATACTTGCCTTCGACGATCTGCTCCTTCTTCGCCAAGATCAGCGGAATAGCCCCGGAGCGGCTCATGTCTGCCTCCGTTCCCTTATCGCTTCTTCTATTCCCACGTCAGTTCTGGCTTTTCAGCTACACGATACTGATAACATCCAGAGGCTCCGCTCTCTTTCCTCCGCCCGGTTTTCTCTCCCGCGGAATCGATTTATCGGATGACAGTTTCTATTTTCGTCCCGGAGGAATTCACCGCGTTAGCGGAAACGTAGAAACACTGGCTGGTGGTTCTTCTGCCGCGAGATTCGCCCGTCTATGTACGATTTTTCTTCGTGAGAATATTTTGTCTCACGTACGTGTGCGACGTTTGTCCTTTTTTTCCTGCGCGACGGTTCCGTAATTAATTACGAAATTACATCGAGTCGACACGGTCGCGCGGAGTATTCATGACTCGACGTCCGCGGGGACTTGCCGGCACTATTCGGGGACTTATCCAGGTCGCAAAATGGAATTCGAAACGTCTGAAAGAGGTGTGAGATTCTATTTTTTTACGATCTGTGTCGCGGGGAAAATCGTTGCTACGAGAAATTGGAATTTCAGGTTCAAGTGAAGAAGTTCAAATAAATCCTTTATCGAGGTACTTTTTCGACGGAACGATCGTACGGCGTTCGAGGTAAGTTAGCGGGAGGCCGCGAATAATGTCCCATAAGTTTCGACGCCCCGCGTCGTCGATCAATCTTCGTTTTCCCCCCCGATTTTCAAAGTCGACGGAGAATTCTTTTGGAAACGCAGGCGAATTCGCGCGCGCAACTACTCGTATAACGATGTAATCGGGTCAGCGTCACACGCACACACACACACGAACAACACACGGCACACAGCGACACGTTCGCCGATCGACGTACATTTTCAGTACGCGTAACATCGATCTCACGTGTGTCACTGCGCAACGATGGACAAACCCGCGTTCATATTCATGGGAACACATACGAACTGTGAAATTTTCCGGCTTGCGAATTTTCACCGGGAAAATTTGGATTTCGATGAAAAACTCAGGGATTTAAAATTGACCTTTAATACACCACGGTATAAGTTTGTTTCTACTTGGAAAAAAATGTGAGAATATAGCTCGCGTGGACGAGAACGTTAGTTCGTGTGGACTGTTGTTACGTAAAGGAAATGATTATTAATGTTTGAAATATGAAAATTTCGCGTAAAGTCATCGAGACAGCGAAACTGATAAGAAACGATGGACGTCGGGTAGAAGGCAGGCTTCCACGGCGACGTGAAAAATTAATTTCCCGGATGGGAAACGGAGAAACTGTGTCATTCGGTTAGTTCGATGACACGTATGTATGTATGTATGTGTGATCGATCACGTATTATTTCGTTCGTGGTGCGTGTCCGTGTCCGCGGTGTACGCCGATTGGACGGGTCTGCATTTAAATACATGCACAGGGACAACAGGAACGCGGGGGCTACGCGAGATTTCGACTGGCGGAATTGAATTAAACGAAAGATCGATAGCAATAACTCTGTCGTTTCCGCAACAAGTTCCCGTGACGCAAAGTTACCGTGACATGTGTCCGCTTATCCAATTACATCACACCGGACGACAAATATAATCAAAATAAATAATTCTTTAATATCATAAAGGGAGACACACACACATACTCTATCTAACCAACGAATATCTCGAATGTTAAATGTATCTCAAGAAAATTCAATTAAGAATTAATTTAATCGAGAAATAAAAAAAATTACCCCAATCTATTTCGATTAAATGTACAAAAGTCACGTGGGATATGTAATAAATAGGATTCGATTGTTATTGCGACACCAGTCGAGATTCCCGTCATCGATCCCACATGTGTCTACTACGCTTTGTCGTGTAAACGATTCGGAATAGCCTTTATCGGGCACAGATGGCTTTCGAAATTACGTGCAGATACGCGAACCCCTACGGAGAAACGAGCGATCGTTTCCGGAACCAGGTAAATCCGCACGAAAATACGTCTCCGTTAATCGCAAATGGGCGTCTCGTTCAAGGGTGCTTCGACTCGATTTCCACCCCTTTTGTGCCGCGACTTACTTTTTTTCTCCCCTTTCGCCAGTCGCGAACTCCAATTTCCCGCGTTCAACCCGTTCGACACTTAAGGGGTAATTCTTTTGACGAACCGCGAAAGAAACCTGTTAATGGGAAACCGATTGAGACACCTGGGATAAGAATGGATCGTAAGATCGATTTTATTCGTTTTCTATGTAGATTTTTATGGTGTTTCGAGACGTTCGGTTAACGGGGATAAATGTTCTGTGGTCGGGGGATGAATCTTTGTTCGCGAGCGACGAGTCAGATGTTGCGTGACGAGGGAAATATATTTTTAGAATATTTTTCGAGAACAAAGGCGGTATTAAGCAACAAGTCATTACGTGCCGTCTGAGCCAATTACGGAGACTTATACAGGGTGGTAGAGAGAAGGTGGTAAATAGAAAATTGCCAGTCGCTGGGTTTCTTTTTTTAATTTAGTATTTTAAAAGACTGGAGATAAATTTCATTTTTCCACGAAATAAGTCTTTACTCTGATATTTTAATTGCAAATTGTAAAATGTCTGTATAAAATCATGTTCCCTATGCAACGTACACCCTGTACATGTCACGACAAAGCGATCCAGAAAACGCAACGAATTCATCTCGTAAAACCGATAAAACTCTCTAACCTCCGCGGCAAACAAACCGACGCGAAATAATAAAAGGGCACTGATTACAAACTTTTTCAATAAACAAAACGGTCTGTCAACAACAAAATAAATCTCGTCGCGAGTGCCGCGGATTTCCGACGAACGTTAAAAAACTCCATCAAAAACAAACTAATTACTTTCACGTCCCACGCACACACCGTTTCTCCCATTGCGCGAATTAAAAATCATCCGGCGAGTTTCCCTTCGGACTTCAATCACGATCTCGTTTTCCCCCGTAAAAAAGAAAATCGTACAACAACTCGACACACAAACGACACGCCGGACGATCACGTACGTAGCAACGATTCTCCCCGAGACAACGACAACGACGACGACGACGAAACGAAAACGAACAGGTGTGCGAAACACACCGTCGAATTTCAGGGGCCTTCGAGATCACACGCGTGGATCGGGATCGAGGGATCCCGGCCAAACTCGTGCCCGGATAAGGCTGGGGACGGATCGATGAAGGGTGCCCTCACATCGTACCGTGGCTCGTATCACCGAATCAGCACTTCCCGCGTCGAACAGAGAGAGAGAAAGAGAGAGAGAGAGAGAAAAAGAGAGAGAAAAGAAAACTAAGAAGCTATAATACGTCAACTTCGAGATCGTCAAAAATTTCGATTCACAAACGTACAGTCACTGTGTAACCAAAAACTTCGTCGTCGTTGTCGTCGTTCAAATATATTATGTTAAAAGATCGTCAAAGTAAAGACGCACGAGGGATAACAAGGATAACAAACCGACACCGTCGCGACGCCGTAGGATGATCACACGATACACCCACCGTCGTATCGACGTCGTGGAAACGACTGACGGGATCGACGTGGAAAACCGAACGATCGTAGGACACCGGCCAGGATGGAGACGCACAAGTGGTTTTTCGCGTTTTGTCCCGGGGGTTGGCCTCTGCCCCACTCACCTGGTATCCGCGTAGGGTGCGCACCTACTACTACCCACCGGGTAGCTACCTCCGCCACCCACCCGACCTAACCGCCACCCACTCGACCACCCCACTGCTTCACTCGCTAACGGCACGTTAGGAACTCTAACTCCCCCTTCTACCACTACCAACCTTCCACGTTACTCTTGTCGCTTGTCTCTCTCTCTCTCTCTCTCTCTCTCTCTCTCTCTCTCTCTCTCTCTCTCTCTCTCTCTCTCTCTCTCTCTCTCTCTCTCTCTCTCTCTCTCTTTCTATTTCTCTCTTTCTCTCTCGTGTCGTCTCTAACTGTCTGGGGTTTCTCTGTTTTTACTCGACCCGTTGGCTACCTGACATACACCGGCTTTCTTTGGTCTCTTTGTCGCTCGCGTATCACCGGGGTTACTTATATTTACTTGTCTATGTATTCTTTTAGTCTCCCTCTCTCTCTCTCTCTTTCGTTTTATTTCCCTACGTTCTTCTTTTTCTTCCCTGTGTCTCTCGGTCGTTTTGAAACAATTTGTAGAAACTGTCTCTGTTGTTTATTCGATGGTTATTTTGTTCCTTTTTACCGTTCAGTTTCGCGGTGTTGGGCGTGTAAAAGGATGTTCCCTGGTGTCTTCTTTTCATCCATCCATTCCTCTCCTCGTGTTCCCCGGTGTTCCTGGTTCTTCTCGTACATACAAGACGGTCACGATGCTTTTTCGCCTCTTTATAGCTACTTGTGTATTCCACGGATGTTGTTGTTTTTTTTTTGTTATGTTGATACGTTCCTATTCGCTCGAGTCTGTGTGTTCTTTATTTGTAGTACCTTTCGGTTGTGGTTTCAAGCTTGGCGTTCTTCTTTTCCGTGTTTACCGTGGCTGGTAGACTGGTGCATGGGTTTTCCTCGTTTTCTTTATGCAAGTTTTCCTGTCGATCGCACGAACACGCAGGGATTGAAGGAAACTGACGTTTTCGGTTTACCAGGGGGGATTCCCCCGACGGGTTTCCTTGTTTAAAAAAAACTAGATAAATTCTACCTGCCTTCGATCGTATCGTGCAAAATGTTCGTGGATCAAAAAGAAAAAGAAAGACAATTAATCAATCATTCGACCAGTCACGTTTCCTTATTCGAAACTAATAAAACGACGTCTCGCGAGACGAATTTCCAGAGTCTCGGTACTCGAAACTTCGGTACAAAAGTTCTCCTACCGGCGGACGTATAAATAACTCAAAATTTTCAGTCACCCCGTCGACGTTCCTCGCGCGATCTCCACGCGAGCCGACGGAAATAGAAATGATCTATTTCGCGCATTCCACCTTTCACATTTCCCCGGCGTTCCGGTTGTTTCCGTTTCTCCCTCGCTTTCCTCCGCCTTTCTTTTCTGGCTTCCGTCTCTTCGGTGTTTCCTAGGCTTTCCGTCTCTTCGTTCCCTTTCGGTTCGCCGGGTTTCCCCGCTGTCTCTTTCCCACCGTTTTCCCCACTCTATTCGGCAGCCCTGTTTATCCGTATACATATCGACCGACTGTGTATATATATATGTATATGTGTGTGTGTGTGTGTATCGCGTATACCGGATGTCGCGTGACTTCGTTGTCGTTCGCCAGACATTTCTGGCGAGCCCGCGGTTCCGACAGTATTTCGCGGCTGCTTACGGGCGTCGATTCGCGATACCATCGCCATTGTTATCGTTAACCTGTGACGAAAAGGATTACAGGTAATCCGGATGGGAAGAGGAACCGGAAATACGTGGGGTCTTATCGACGTTAATCTCCGAACGATAAGGTCACGCGAGAACTCTTCCTGCGCGTTTGTCTCTCAATTTCCTGAATGATAAATTTCACGCAGAAGATAAACAGAAACAGTCTTTCTAATTCTTTCTACAGATTTTCATTTTATTTTAGGGACATCCTAACCGTGATGATTGTGTCTTTCATTCTTATTACGGTACCCCATCCTCCTCCCCTGATATTTAGTATCGTATTATATTAGAAAGTCTAATATTCCTGTGGGATCTGACGGGACTCGTTTCAACGAAACGATTAGAAAAATAACGGTCACGGTAATCACGCTTATCGTCGACGAAACAATGGACGAGATGAAAGCCCCGTGGCATCCACGATATCCCCGTAACGCTGACATCCCTGTTATCCTGGGGATGCGAATTGCACGACTGTTCCGTATAGCGGACACATTACGGGGTCACGAGCAACAGACGTCCGCACGATCCAAAATGTATATTGGTGTTTACACCGTCTAAATCTGAACATTGCTCGGCTAATGCATGTATCCCCGATGGCCTCGGCATTCGCCCCGTTCACCGAAACATCGCGGTGGAAGACGACGTTGACATTGGCTCCCCGAACGTGCGAAAGCTGTTGTTACGCTCCTGGCGTGCTAATATTTGTCTGGTTTAACCGGCACCCTTCTTCAGCCCCCGGGTTTCTCAGCGATATCTTTGTCAAAGATACGTTTCCTAGACGTGACGAAGAATGGTAAATTTGTTTTGTTTTTTTTTTCGATAGGTTAAAAGTATTATATAATTACAATTTTGTCGATAAGAATCAGGGAACAATCGATGTTCTTCCAGGGGGAAGATGATTGCTTGAATTCTAAACGGGAACGAATCTAGTTGGCTTGAGAATACACGTTGCACTGAGGTTTCAAACGATTCTGGGAAAACCGAATTTTCCCGTCATGCAAATTACAGAGTCGGTGAATTGATTCACGGCGAGCAAGTTAGAAGAAATTGCGACAATGTTCCCCGACCGTACTCCCGATCGTATTAAATCGTAAAACCGTTGGAAATTCCCGGTGAACCAATGAATATCAATGTGACACCGGCAGACATTCGCTGGACGAGAGGGATCGATCGATCGATTTTACGATTTTACGATTTTACATCAAACAAAAGCCTAATGGTATCGTCTGGGAAGTCGATATCTCAAAGGAAAAAAATTGTTCCTCGTATATCCTGCCACGGGACATATGGAGGACTGTAACAAATTTCTCATCACTTTTATTTCGTTTGTGTTTTTCGCGAAACTTTTCCTGGCACTATCGTGAACCAAGTTCGCACGATGATAATACGTAGAGAAATTTCTCGCACAGCTGTCCGACCGGTGATGACATTTCATATATTTTTTTACTGGAAAACAAATTAATTCGATATACCTTGCACACTGACAATTTTTCCGACAAGCTATTCCGGTGTATCGGATATTTTTATTCGAAATCGACCACGTTAAAAAGCTTTTATCGCAACGAACTTCCTCTATTTATTAGGAAACAGTTAATTCCCGTTTCAAGTCAACAATATAAATCTCCGTCGAATGACGCAAGCAACCCGAGTAATCGAATTTCTATTTAAACACAATATATTCATTTAATAATCCCGTCCGGTAGTTTCGACAGATCATTTCCATGGTCCAATTTTTCGTCAAAGACGTCGTTACACGCGACGACGCTTAGCGTCGAGTCAATTATCCAGCCGACGTGGAATTTGATCGGAAACGTGTCCGTACGATTCGATATTTCACCGTGAATAGGTCTCGCCGGTCTATCGCCGGCACACTCGCAAGAAATATATGGCGGACACGCGCAGAAATGGATCGCAAATAACAGAAATACTTTATGGCTTAATATTTACGACGCAATCAACGACATCGTCGCGCGACACTTTTGTCGCGAGCTTTATTTGTCAATCGTATCGAGATTTCACTTCCGACGTTAAATGGACATTTTCTCCTTCGATGAGGTACACAAATCTTTTTCATCCGACGAAGAGGAAATTTTGGCAAATCTTAGATTCCAGTATTAGAGCGTAGACCGAGGAGACTCAATTATTAATGTCCTTCAATTTTTCGCCAGAGTGCTATACAGAGAACACTTGCGGTTCGGGGAGATATGTCGCGCAATAATTCCTGTTCCCAAGGACCTCGTACGTTTCCTACTGAATCAATTAACATTATCCACCGACTCTCCGCGGGAACAAGAATAGATCGCGGTATTTACATATCCTAATGCCGGTGTTTCCGCCTATGGGATTACAAAGATGTCTGAAGGGCGAAGAAAATAGAGTTTCGGTGAAACTTTTCACGTTTTTATATTAAGAACTACGTTTGTTAAAAAACGATCCCATTTCAATTTATAATTAGTACGTTAAAGGGTTAATTTAGTTCCACGAGCGCAACGTTTCCCGTTTACGGGAAATTCCGAACAAAAGATGGAAATCCTTGTCTCCCGATATTCCGATGCAACGGACACGATTCGAGAGGAATACATACACGGTGTGTGTGTGTGTGTGTGTGTGTGTGGCACACGTATGCCTGTCGCACACGTACGTACAATACATAGACGATAACGTGGAGGCTGTGATTCCTCCCACTCGAGGCTTAATTTAACGATCGGCCCCGGCCGGCGTTGCGTTGCTTTCATCGCTGATTGCAACGAGAATTTCTTTTCACTTGACGACGCGTTTCAGTCGCAAAGGGCGTCGACGTATTTGCCGCGTGCCAACCTCTGCACGCAAATCGCACGCAGTCGGAATTAAATCATACATGCCCACCCGTTGAATCAATGTTTGCGACGCGCGAGCGCGCACCCAACACCGATCCTCGGTATGCGTTTGATCGCCGTAGAGGTTTATCGAGGTAGAACCTGATTAGAGCCTGCGTGTAATTATCTACGACCGATTGCAATTGTCTGACGACCAAACGGTTTGAAATTTCACACGAGTGGACAATATTCGCTGCAGTGAAATTTCTACGCGGAGATATTTTTTCGTTTTAAAACCTGTGGCGAGGTATTTGTTTCCAGGGGTGGAAAATTTTCCCACGTTGAAGTTTTGCAGTCCTTATAAACTGCGCCCCGCTTAATTTACACAGCTGGAAATTTTCTCTCCCGGTCACCAAGTAATCTTAATCAGACTATAGTACCGTATACTTCATAACACTCGACTTCAGCGTTATTTCAACAATTTGAATTTCCAGACCTCTAACGAATTTCACGCCGTGGAAACTTTCGAACGACTGAAATATCCAAGGCACATAATTTTCCGATGCCTGGGAAATTTAGTGTTTCTTAATTCTGTGTTCGACGAATAAAGTTCCTGGCGAATAGCAACGTGGAAAAAGAGTACGCGCATCTCGCGATAAAGTTCCGCGAGAAATCGGATCGATCCGTAGAAAGTTCGTCTACTGTTTAAAATCCACGGGAATGGAAAATATAGAGAGGGGTCGAACCCGACAGGTTCGATTGTCAGGCGATAGGCTTCGCTTCAAATATAGATACATACGAATTGATCGATTACGCGGAACAGGTCACACCCAAGGAATTTCACCCTTTTAGCCTAACAACGCGTAAATACGTATTTCCAACCGGCGGATATTTGACTTTTGAATTCGCCCCGACGTCGAATCTACAACCGCGTATGATTTATAACCACGATCGCACCGTGGTGTGTATGTACAACGTACGAAAGAGGGAAGTATTTTTCACGTTCATCCGAAACGTCAAAAACACGGGAGAAATTGCTCTCTGCCAAAGACCAGGGCTACAGTCGCGGCAAATAAAATACAGAAAGCGGAAAGGTTCGCTTTCAAAGCGGTTACTATTTATTTTCATTTCCGTTCGAGCAGATTGTAAAACCCTTTATCGTTCAATCCTCTTACCGAGCTGCGCTCCGAAATACAATCCCTCGAACGTCAGGCCACACGCTCGATTTCTTTCCGCCGTACGTAAATGCTCCCCCCCGAAAAAATACACCTTGATTCATCGTTTTCGAATATGAAACGTGACGAGGACGATTGTATCTTCCCTTGTAACTTCCGGTGAACGATGAAACTTGTTCGGAAATTTTCGCAGTTCAAGAGGAAGGTGCTTGATATTTAATTCACAGAGAAATATATTGCAAATCCTGTCGGACCGTGAAATCAGGTTCACGGAAGTTCGTCGAAAGAGCGAGAGAAAAAAATAAATGGGACGGGGGGGGGGGGGGGGGGGGAATGAGGCAAAGAAAGTTCGGGAAACGGGCGGAACCGTTATTACGACGGAGGGGAAGATAAAGATCATCCGAAGGAAGAGCGACGTCGTTAACGACGGGAATGGATTCGCCGTGAGCTCGTTTAGAGAAGCGATTTAATTATTGTCGCGACAAAGAACGCTGTTAACAGAACCTTTTGCGCGCAGATATTCACGTTCTAAGAGAGAAACGATCCTTGCACCACGACTACCGATGTTCTACTGCGTTTTCACCGCTGAAGGTCTAGTTTCTTGAAATTAAACTGATAAAAATTCGATATAACGAGAATCTAGATCCTAAATTCTTTAATAAACGATTAATCTGGGACCGAAAGTAAGCGGAAGTGATCCATGGAACGCGGTGTTCGTGCGTAAACACAGATCTTCCGGCTGGAGGCTTAATTAATCTAATTAAATCCGTCACACCGGTGTTTTCTCAACGGAGTTTTAATGAAACCGTTGTAGCTTCACGAGCCGTCGAAAACGCGACATTTCCGTCGAGCACCAGTGTCGGATCCCGGTGTTATCGGCGTGTCACCACGCTCGAATTACTCTTCGCAATTTTATGGAGATACATTTCGCGAGTAACGTCGATCCGTTTAACGAACGTGACGAAACGTGGTGCTCGTACGCGATATGATATCGGTGTGACGTGGGATCCATAGATCTACCGTGTACACTTACTGTTTAGTTTAGAACAAACGTAATTAAATCACACTAACAACGAACATCGAATCTACTGTATATAATAAAATTCTCACCATATTTCTAAAACTAATTTCTAAATAATAATAACGATGCAATTGTTAACACCCTTCTACGTTTAAACAATTTGTTTTCATCGAAATAACATCGTTTCTACCGTTCGTGTGACTCGCTCGAATTTCCATCTCATCAATTCGAAAGGAACATTCGTAATTTCGCAAGAGTGATGTTTTCTTCGAGGGTGGGTGTGGCGCAGCCACCCTGACCGACAATATCTTGACGTGTCCGTGGTGGTGAGGCCCTGAACTGGATCGAGGTTCATTGTCTGTGACCTTACTTTGCCTGCTGTGCAGGCTTATTCATAAATGCAGGGGCCTCGATTGCTAACTGGCGCCTGGCATGCGATCCGCCCTTCTCCCTCGAAGGTTTCGTGTGTGTCTGGGCTTCCACGAATACCAATACCCCGACGGACCTTTCGATTACGAAATTGCGACTGCAATTTACGTGGATCAATCGCGGAAGTATTATTTCCCGGGTGGACTTTGCACCGAGAGGGTACAATCGAACGAAAAATATCCAGAAAGGAGACACTTGTCAATGAAAACTTGAAGTGAGTATAATTCCAGGTTGAAATTTCTATGGGATTCTCCTTCAATGGTGTTAGAATTCCCTGGAACTGATTACGTTCTGAACCGTGTAATTCTAATTTCACAAATTTCCACACGATGATATTACACCTCTGATATTTATCTCCCTGCATGGAAATAACCAGGCTTCCAAAGTTCTGGGTGAACATTTTCCCAGCTCCGATGTTCCTAGACACGGAAATATTCAGATTCCTAAACTTCTCACCCCTGAACGTTCCACGCGTCGAAAATTTTCCTCCGGTAATTATCGGGCGATTACTTTAATACCACTGTACGACGATTTCTCGTTATCGGGTATCGTGTGCTTAAAAAAAAATAACACAACAATTTCCATTCAATTACCAGCGATACTATCGCGAATTACAAGAAGAACAGCACGTAACGTTCTGCTGAAAAGGATCTCGTATCGGTCCTAGATCGTCGGTTATCCGAGCAATTATCATACCCGGGGGATCGGTCGATAACGAAACATCGGGCAAACGTCGGGCACGAAGGTCTAGGATAGAAATTGCGTGCCATGCTCCAGTTAACAGTCGAGACCTGCATTCAGGAATATGAGGCTCGATACACGCCGGAATAAGGTCGCAGACAATGAACTTCGCTCTTGCTACGTCGAAGCTTTTAGTTGCGATCTTGAGTTACGGTTACGCTCTCGCTTCTTTCTATCCCTCGTTCACGATACACCTGTACACATGTACAGTTACACGTATAGATCACCGTTTTTGTTCGAACTTTTAGATCGGATCAGATAATTCCAAGCAAATCGAATTTTCGAATGGAAACGTTCGCGATATTCGCGATTAGAGAAACAAGGAATTTATAGCGAAGCTTTTCGATTACGCGTAATGTATGTCTCTTTCGAGGGTTCAAGTCTGCTTCTTTCACGCTTGGCTGGTTAACTGAAGACACCGCTCAGGTAATAATGTTATTATACTCGGTCGTTGCGGTCGAACGGACACGATCGCTTGTCAGTCAAGCGTCAAGGGCGGAGCAAGTAACATCTCCAGTGATATACAAATTACTTTTCTAATCAATTTTTAACCAGTTAAGTGTGTTTGACGACTATATCCGTCATGGAGATGTGGGAGAATTTTGTGTCATGACGATTATATCCGTCATGCGTAAAATTTTCTTACAATTTAATATTTAAAATGAAATTTAGGGGGAAAATAAACTATATTCGTAAATCGCTCGCCATGTCTGTAACTTTTGAGCTATTAACATGATCGAGGATGTTTTGGACGCGGAATTTGAAGCCGAATAAGACAGTGAAAGATTCAGATCGATATCTAATAAATTGTGGAAATGCCGAACAAATTACGAAAATCGCGAAAAATCGTTATTTTCAACCAGTTTTTTGATCGGCATTAGCTCAATTTTTGAGATAGCGACCTGAAACTTGTACCATTGTTTTAGTTAGGAAATTCTACGGCAGATCAATATATAATAGTTGTACTTTTCGAAAATTTAATTTTTCGCAAAAATCTGAAGGGGGTAGGTCAGGATTTTTCGCGATTTTCGTAATTTGCCCGTCATTTCCACAATTTTTGGGATATCAATCTGATTCTTTCAGTGCCTTATTCGGCTTCGGATTCCGCGTCCAAAACGCCCTGGATCATTAAAATATCTCAAAAATTGTGGAAATGACGGGCAAATTACGAAAATCGCAAAAAATCCTGACCTACCCCCTTCAGATTTTTGCGAAAAAATAAATTTTCGAAAAGTACAACTATTATACATTGTTCTATCGTAGAATTTCCCAACTAAAACAATGGTACCAGTTTCAGATCGCTATCTCAAAAATTGAACGAATGCCGAACGAAAAACTGCTCTAAATTGATGAATTTTCGCGACTTTCGTAATTTCTTCGTCATTTCCGTAATTTTTAAGCTATTCAAATGATCCGAGACGCTTTGGACGCGGAATTCGAAACCGAATAAGACAGTGAAAGATTCAGGTCGATATCTAAAGATTTGCGGAAATGACGAAAGAATTACGAAAATCGTGAAAAATCGTCAATTTCAGCCAGTTTTTTGATCGGCATTCACTCAATTTTAGAGATAGCGATCTGAAACTTGTACCATTGTTTTAGTTAGGAAATTCTACGCCAGATCAATGTATAATAGTTGTACTTTTCGAAAATTTCATTTTTCGCAAAAATCTGAAGGGGGTAGGTCAGGATTTTTTGCGATTTTCGTAATTTGCCCGTCATTTCCACAATTTTTGAGATATTTTAATGATCCAGGGCGTTTTGGACACGGAATCCGAAGCCGAATAAGGCACTGAAAGAATCAGATTGATATCCCAAAAATTGTGGAAATGACGGGCAAATTACGAAAATCGCGAAAAATCCTGACCTACCCCCTTCAGATTTTTGCGAAAAATTAAATTTTCGAAAAGTACAACTATTATATATTGATCTGCCGTAGAATTTCCTAACTAAAACAATGGTACAAGTTTCAGGTCGCTATCTCAAAAATTGAGCTAATGCCGATCAAAAAACTGGTTGAAAATAACGATTTTTCGCGATTTTCGTAATTTGTTCGCCATGAGATGTCACATATTTACAGAAATCAACTGTATCTAAGGAGAGTCACCTACAAAAAGCTAGCGTCCGATAAGGGTTAATTAGATTGAGGTAAAGTAGACAGTGGACGGTAGTTACCGTGAAATCTCGCGGTCACTATTTTCAGATTCGAGCGAACGTATCGTGCGATCGAATCGATTCTTTGTCACTTCGGAATAGAACTTTCCATTGGAATGAATTGTCTGGAAAGTGCCGATTAAACTGTCACGGTTAATAAGTAATCAGGATGTTCGTAAAACGAGTTATCGGTGAAATGCCCAGAATCCGTGGAATCCGTCGATCGAACGTCAATTTGACGACGGCGCCCGAGAAGAATTCAGATTCAAGAATGAATGCCACCTCGACGTGCCACGGACGATAATCGTGGCTCGCGTTTATAAATAAGGTTATCGGAGGTGGGCATCGAGGTCGAAGGTAGAAAACCTTGGTTCAAGGCCTGTTGTAACGTTGTGCAAAGATCCCGGCTAGATGAACCTGCCACGTTTCTATTAAGGTGTACTAACTAGTTTAATCGTGTCACTTCAACTCGGAAATTTGCCGTACAGGTTCAACGACTCGCTATCGCTGGAAGAATATCAGGAAAAACGTTTCGTTGATTCGTCATCGTGGCTTTGAATAGACTTACAAAATAGTTCGCATCACGAATAGGTTATTTTGCAAGGATAAGGGAGAGCAGATCGAGTACATCTGTAAAAAACAGACTTCACCTGAGTCCGATGAGTTTCAGAGATTATGCGACGAGATTACGGATTCACTTTGTCACTGAATTTTTTATTAAAGGAACCGCTAAGCTCGCAAGTTTTTTATCAGCTTAGAAATAAAGTGACTACTACTCATACATAAATATTTCCTGGGTTAATGAATATTTTAATGCGTACTTGAACGACCGCCACGTGAAACGCTATTAGAGGGATAAAACGGTGTGTTTTTCATTTTTTATCGAACGTTCCACTTTCGTAATGGCTTCCGTCGCGGTGGATTCTAAAATTGACCCTTAAAACCAGCCATTCAATCTGATATCACCTCGTCGTAGCCTCCCGCGTCCCTTTTTCTCGATACTCGTCCCAATGATTCTCAGTTTCAACGAGGGCACATTCAAATAGCATCGCGGCGTTGCAAATTCCGTATTTTCTTCTTTTTTTTTTCTTTATTCGTCTTTCGAAAAAGTTCCGATAAACCGCGTCCCGTCGCGTTCGTCATATTTCTCCGTTGCCGTAAAGCGACGCGAATAATACCGGAAACATCCGTAACGTCGATGAAAATCGGTGAATGACGTTCGACGGGAAATTTCGTAAGCGAACAAACGATCGGGGACGTCCCCGGCGTGCAAGAATAAGCTCCGTTACGTATTCTTCCCGTAGAAGAATGGCGGGATGAAATATTCCCGTCTTCCGGGAGGATATTAAACGTCGAAAGCTCGCAGCAAAGATCTTCTCGGGTTGTGCATGTAAGTAGAGAGAAGGATTCTGTTCTGCGTATTATCGGGGACGTGCGCTATAAGTAGCTACGAGAAGAAGAAGATTTTTATAGCTGGATACCGGTAAAACATTTCTCTCCGTTACGATCTCACGTACGTTCCGTGCTAAAAACAAAATACGTCTCCTATCCGACAACGGTATATAATATTCATACGGTGAAATAAATATTTATTCACCTCGCGCGTGGTTTTCCCGTGAAACTTTTGTAATTTATTGAAAATCGAACAAACGTGGCGACTTACGGTGTCCGACGATTGCGAACGTGAAATTCGTTCCCGTTAGCCGTGAATCGTGAAAGAACGTTGTCACCCTGTGCATCATCGTCCGTTGCACACGCGAAACAGAGCTTTAAACCGCGGAGACACGGAGATAACGACGCGGACGTATCAATAGCTTCCCTAATTACATAATACGGTAATAGATTACGAACGCATGCGTGACAACCGTGGCGTGCAATTCATGCACGCGATTACACGATCGGCGTGTGACACACACACACACACACACACACACGCATACACACAGACACACAGAGACACTCGCAGCTGTCTGCATAATACCGTACGATTACTGAAAGTGGCCTTGACACCTGCCGCGAATCGATAAAGGTGGTCCGATATCGTTTGATATACCGCCCCTGCGTGCGACGCCACTGGAATGTACGGTAAAACCAAAGGAAAACAACGTCACCCTGCCATTAGTTCCAATTGAAATCTGAACAAAAAAAACATACTGTCCAGGGACGAGTTAGGTTGTTAGCCAAGACTATAGAATTGTCACTGGTTATAACGTTCCGGAGCAACGAGGACAAGAATCTTCGGGAATTCATATGTACACGTGATATCCGGAGACTATAGAAAGGAATAACCCTGTATCATCGTTGTATCGCGGTAACAAAGTGTACCGCGGAATTTATGTGGATTATTTAGAGGTGTAGAGGCGGTACCACGATGGAATTAGAGATTATACTCAGAAGCACTATAATGTTGACAGATATATAGCGAACGCGGGATACTACCGTTTAATTGTCGAAGCGAAATGACGATTTAATGCTGAAACACCGAAAGGCTTCGCCGGGGAATGATTTATCCAAATAAGCTCGTTAGCGAATTAACCTAATCAAGTTTCAAGGAGTGTATTCGAGCGTGATCGAAACAGTATGATGGACGTGCCATCCCAGCGATTGCAGGAAGGAGAGGATCGTCGATGGTGTTACGTCTGAACGAATCTGTTCCGACAGGTACAGCTGGCACAATGACAGCCGCGTATTAATCATTCGCACCGCTGTTATCAATCTATACGAAATAATTCTGAAACATCTGTATATGTCCGCAGGAATGTTACGATCAGGTAAGGAAACACGTCTCGATAGATGTATTTGCGAATCATAAGAAATAAAATCATTGAAAATACATGTAAATAGTTGCCAGAACGATTATTCGATTTCTGTTTAAATGGTGAAGCTAACACAAAGGTTCTATATCGCAAACGTGTACGATTTCAATTGCGTGCATGTTTTTCTCGACCGAGGCACAGGTGAATATCAATTCACCTGTTTGCCGATCGATGGTATTCGATACACCGAATCCAACAACGGAGAAAGTCAACATAGGAAATTAGCAGCTCGCGCGAACAAATTATTTACCGATTATCGAATCTCTGCTCGCCCCACCGGATGTTATCGTCGTCGGCACATTCGGTCCGTTATCATTATCCGGAAACTAATCGCGACACGTTGCCGATCCGTTCGAACGACTCGCCAAAGATCGTGCTGTGACTTTGTTACTAAATAACATGCAGTTTTCTAACATACTTTGTTTGAAAGTCACAGGTGCAACGTTCGTTTGACGATCCATTTTCGGTGGAGATCGTGAAACAAAAGATTTATGCAGATACGGGACCGTAAGGTTTTAATATCAGTGAGCCGTGGATCCATAGGATTCCAGAATAATAGGACTATAAAACGAGCACTCTATATGTATACCCTGGAATCTATAGAATTAGTCGAGTAGTACGAAGGCCCGTCGCGTTGTATACGACAACTGTTCTATGGAACGACTAGTGGATGGAACAACTATAGCGGAACAAAAGTTCCACGGAAGCATTGTAAGTACGGTAGAGCCCACGAGATTCCACCGTTCCAACGTTACCATAAAACGCGAGCTCTGTGGAAGACCGTAGAAACATAAGTAAACGAATCGTCCTATAAACTCACATATTTACAGTCTCACCGATACCCATGGACTTTCAAATCTCTACGATAACCTGTCCACCGTGTGTCCTAAAAGTCTCTAAAATTTCCACTATGCACCACGCTATAAACAACGGTACGGATAAACTAAAAGCCTAGAAAATCACCCTGATCCATCACGTATCATAAAACCACGAAAAATCTCGGTGACGCCCACCGTAGAGACACAAGTATACATTCATATGTACTACTGTCTCTAACACCAACTCAGATATATTTACGACTTCGCACATCGAAGTAAAAAAAAAATACACGACACCGGTTCCTGTTACAACCCCGTTGCATCTCGTTATCGGGGGGTCGAAGAAGAGGCTGGCTACGATTTAGGCACTCGACACACCTCCCGGATGCGAAACCGTCGTATCGGGTGCGTATAATCTGCGGCCGCCGGGAACTGGGTCGAGGAGACATACCTCCCACTCGCTCTCTCTCTCTCTTTCTCTCTTTCTCTCTCTCTCGTACTCCCTCTGGCCACCGCCCGCAACCCGGGAGGCGCCCCATATAGTCCGCGAATTTATCGCTCGCGGCTGAGCAACAATCGCCGATTCGGGTCAGAAACGGCTCCCGCAACCCGGAAGTCGGATGCTGCACCCTGGAACGTTCCGTTCTTAACCCCGTTACGAGAGATTTTTGTTACGGGTCGTCGGACCGTCGCGTAAATCTAACGGTTTCGTATAAATATATATATATATATATAAGTCGCCGTTAAACGGGGATAAATCTAACACCGCCCCCGAATTCGAGACGATCGGGATAAAACGCAACCCCCTCCTGCTGATTTTACGATTTCCATTTACTGCTTTCGTATTATCGTGCACTTATGTGCGAATTATTGGTTCGAATTATTGCGTACTCATGTCCGAGGGCTTATAGTCAGGGTGAGTCGTTTGTAGGGATGATCGTTAGAAGAATGAGGAATTTGTTTCATTCATTTTTTTTTTCGTTCTTTCGTTCGATGATTTTTCGAGTGGAGCGTGTCAGACGAAAATTGGGAGTTTGTTTCCCCCGGTTGCTACGACTATGAGAATGGATACCGCGATAACGAATCCCTCTGTTCTCTCATCGATCGAGGCTGCTCGTTGCTCTTGATGCAGCCGGAGGAGTTTCTTTTTAACTCGTCCCGACAATGAGGCGCGAAAGAAAAGGGGAAAACGAGAAAGTTCGCGAGAGAGGGTTTCCTCTTTTTTTCTCTCTCTCTCTCTCTCCCTCTTCTTTCTTTTTATTTTTCGATGGAGCTATCCAACTCTCCTACCGGAGAATGGAAAAGTCACGTGGGGATCCTCGAGTCGAGCATAGATCAGATATCTCGACTCGGTATTATTTTTTTCTCCCTCTCTCCGGCGTTTCTCCACCCCCTCCCCCTTTGTGTACAAAAGTACGAAGACTACGAAGAAACGACGGGGGAGAAAAGAGGATCGCGTGGTGGGCTTGAAGGGATCGAATGGAGAACGCGAACTGGCTGTGCCAGGTAACACGTTGACGATAAAAGAGAATAAAATAACGTCACAATAGCGTCCAACACCCATATACGTATATGTATACATATATACAACGTTCTTCGCTTCATTCAACTGGATTCTCGGCGTGTCGTTCGAAACCGATGCGCCGCGGGCAAACAAATCATTTTCAACAATTGTTTTCGAAAGTACTCACATGCATTGGTCGATTTCGCGACGAGCTGTTGATGCTCCAGCTGAGTGCCGTTCAATGCCTGATCTGGAAAAAAAACGGGAGAAACAAAAGCGTCGTCAGTCGTGAAAAATTTCGAGCAAGTGTAAGTCGAGTACGTCGTTGAGACGGGAAAATAAAATACAATCTACGAAAATCGACCGACAAATCGTTGATCGTATCGGTGATTTTGATCGATCGACGATATCTACGTCCACTAAGACCCTCGGGAAAGATCGCTAAATTCTATATAACTAACGGGAAAGGGGGAGAAGGGGAGAGGATAGGAGAGGAGTGTAGACAAGAGGCGTAAATGTAGGTGAGACACAGGAAGGCCTTCGCAAGAGCGAAGAGGTGCTGACGGTGTCGTGTAGCTTAAGCTCCACCCCAACCCCGATTGGTCGATGAAACCCTGCCGACAGGGTACGTGCACGACCCGACCCACCTTAAACTACCCTCCTGAAAATATATTATGCAACGCGAAAACGTGTGCAGGTATTCCGGGCCGTGATACGTTTCCCCCGTGAGCACCGAGCAAGTGGGAAAAGGATTTAGGGAAACGCTGCTTTCCACTCGGCTACGCGTTCAGACTTTTCAATATTTTATCATCCCCGGCTCGTGTATATACGTGATAGACTGGATTTAGAAACGCGGTCTCAGGAATATCGCGATACTTCTCGTATACCATGATCCGCGGTACAGGTAGATCTGTGTTACGTTTATACCGTGTAATCTTTATTACGGTACTTTCAGATTTTTCCTTACAGCCACCACCGAAGATTATCTGCGACTGTTCCATCTTGGTTAAGAAAGTTTAAGCCGGATTTCTGGGAATAAGGTAGCAGAAGGGTAGTGGATGGACGGGGAGAGGGGGGTACTGGCGAAAATTTCACCCTGGATAGTTTCAACGAAAGGATTTTGTGAAATTTATTATTATCGTCGGTCGTGACGGGGTTACGGAATATCGAGCGTGGAAAACATTATCTTCGCGGCGAAACACTCGGTGATATTACGTTGTGCCCTGGGTGTGTGTAGCTTTTTGATAGAATATTACATTTTGTAATACCCTGGTCGATAACGTTGAACAACGACGGAAACTGTTAATAATCCCCGCAACCTCTGTGTCTTTTAATTAACAACAAACCCGCCGGATGATTCTCGTAAAGATAAAAAACGATAATAGAATCATAAACGATCCGGGGAACAATAAAATCGTAAAAAAATACACACCCACGCAGCCACGGTGTGGAATATACACCCGCTATCAACGGCGGCAGATAAAAACTAGAACGATAACACGGTAATTCCATCGCGCCCCGTAAAACATCGTAAATACACAAGACAATCCGCGAAACGATAAATCTGCTTCGTCTAGAAACGTCTCGGCGTCAAACCAGGGTAGCAATTCTCAACGGTGAAACAACGAGCGGGAGCGAGAAAAATCAACACACAACCTCGACAAAAACACCCTGTACAAAGTGTTCGCGTACACTCGTACACACACATAAAAAACATCAAGGATTTCGTTGCGAGAAAGAACCCGGCCGATCGAACTCACCCGAAACTTCCTGCATCTTCCTTCCCACCGCGGAACCACTTCCCCTAATTCTCCCGGGGGAAGCAACCCCTTTCCGACGATACAAGGCCGTGCGAAACAAGAACAAGTGAAAAGAGAGGAAAAAGAAGTAGCAGAAGTAGAAGTAGAAGAAGAAGAAGGTGTCACGAGCGTGCTCCAATTTGATTGCCAGCGCAGCCGTACGATTTCCGAGATTACAAGGCGCCTCATTTACACCGGGTTCGAGGCATGTCGGACGTGAGTCGAATAAGGGCGGATGGTCAGTACCTATCGTGCGTAAAAGCGATCGTGTGGATGCAACTATCGTATATAAAGGCATGCGCGACACAACCTCCCCCCTTCCCCTCCCCCTCTCTCGACGTCCTTCCGTCGACCCTTTGATTTTCGAAATTACAGGACAACCTTGTTTGTCAGCCTTGTATGTACCCGTGAACCGTTACAACGACGACGAGGACGACGATGATGTCGTCCGATGTCGTTGTTCATCAACGGTACGCGATAACGGGACGCGAAATTCTCGGGGCAAGGTGAAACGACATTGGACGCGACACGCTGGGTATTAACTTGTCGGACAAAGTCAAAGTTTCGTTGATACGTACGCCGTGGAGATTGTAATACGGCGTCGAATTTGTATTTACGGTCGTTACGTAATGCTGTTCGAAGTACAGTACCGTGTATCTTGGGGAGTTGAATGTTAGTGTTAAGTGAAACCGACGGGAATTCATTGTACTTGTTACGGTGGTTACGAAGCATGGAGAAAAATGGGTGGATAATTTTTGTATAGGTGGAAATCAGTGTGACGTCTACTGACGCGATGGCAATCAAATCGAAGGACCCTCGTGACACCCTTCCGGAAGTTTCGGGTGTCGGGGAGGGTGGAAAGGTCTCCGGGGAATAAAGGGAAGTGCTTCCGGATATATGGAAGTAAAGCAGATACAGGCAACTCGGTGCTGGCCTGATGAATATTGAAACCGAGGTGTTCGTGTGTGTGTTTGTGTACATACACGTGTACGCGTTTTTGGTACTTAACGATGCACGTATGGAAAACGTCGAGAAACCGGGTCGCAATTTTTCCCGTTTTACGTCGGCGAAAAAATTCCCACCGATGTGATTTTTTATGGAAAACGAACCATGACGTAGACGATGAAAACATGAAACGAAAAGATTATTTCACGTTATAAGTATAATCCTCTGGTACTTTATACATAATATCACTGACGAACACCAGGGCCGTAATATTCTATTTCGAGACTGACGTACCGGAAGAGGAACTGGAGGCTCTCCCGGGGCTAAAGTCGAAATTGCTTTTGGATACAGGAGCAATATCGTGGGCACACGGAACTTGACGGTGTCCCGTTGGATTTCGGAATTTAGTTTAAATATAATTTCGGGAACACCTTGACAACGTGCGCGTTACCCCCTCGTACATGTATAAGGTTCGAAGGAATTTCCATTTTTTTTCGTATTCGCTTGACAAACTTGAAATACCCCGTCGATGATAACGTCGATAGAAATTCATGTCGTTGGAAAATCTCGTAGAAATACGAGGTTTGTCCGTTCGGAAATAACGATGTGAAAAAAGAAGAGACTACGGTTAAATTGCTTTCGTAAAAATACACCGACCTTCGCACGGTAATATTACGTACTTTCAACAAAATACTGCGACCGTCTAAACTCCGAAATAACCGCGAATCAACCTATTTTCAAAGCGTTCATTTCGAACGTCCTTGCACCTCCGTTTTCCATTTTCCCTCGTCGAAAATGGAGGCAACTGTTCGTTTCGCGCGAGCTCTAAAAATACGACGAGTCCTACGGAGAGAGCGGGAGCTCTCAAAAATTATTTCAGCAAAACGCTGCAAATTTCACGTTTCAAGTTACCACGGATCCTACCGACCGGTCGCGTTTAAAAAAGAAACAAAATTATATATCAGAGAAATAAAATCTACTAAGAGTATAGTCTCGTCTTCATGTATTTAAACTTTCTTTTGGTCGTTGTCGAAGATGCAACGAACACGACAAAATCCAGTCGGTTGAATCACCCTGACGGCTGCTGAAGCCGCCGCGAACCGCTTTAAGTGGTTCGTCGCGCGTGTGTGAAAACAATAACGTCGTAATTGGGCCAATAATAAAATAATTGTTAGCGCTTGGGAGACTCCGTTCTCTCTCTGTCCTCCTCTCGGTGTACTTAAGCGCATCCGAGGACTGCCCCATTTTGCGTCTTACGCAAGTCAAGTCCCCGAGACGGGAAATGTTCTCTATGAAATATAAATCTTGGACGACGTTAACTAGAATGCTTTAATCCGGCGGCCTTCAATTTTCCTTCCCTCGTTAGATCAACGACGAGTCTAATTTCGACTGTGACTCGCGTCGCGTGAATCGACAGAAACGCACACGAACGATAATCGTTCCGCCAGACTGGCACAGTGTTTGATTTTTTTTTCTTATAATTTTTCTATTCTTTCGAGCAAGGAGAAAAAGACGGTCAGGAATGATGTGGAATACGGGAATCCGGGATAATGCGGTTGCAATAGCGAGGTGAACTGACGGCGCATTATGCACCGTTGGATAGCGAACGCATTAAGTAAACTTTAACACCGGCGACACGTTCGACAGGGTGTGAAATTTGAAATCACCCCCCGTCGTCTGGGGAAACGACGTTCGACCGCGTTCCCTTGTTTTCCCGACGCGTCGGAGGCTGATTTTAAATACCGCGGTACATCAAACGCGAACCGGCGGTAAGAATGTTAATCAATTGTCGTGACGAACGAGAGTCGAAGGATCAATTTAATTTTAAAGACGCGTTAATTAATTCGTTCGACGGGAACGCGGCAGAATTACCGTCGTTCCAACTGTGTGTGCGTCGCACACGGACGAACGAGGAAAGCTTGATGACCGGTCGTGCAAATAGGGAAGGTCGCAAACTCTGGAAACGTAGTGTCCATTGATCTCTAACTTTTCAATTAATTGTTCTGCTCTTGACCCGCGTAACCGCGCGAAGCGGCTCGCTTTGATGTCGCCAGACCAAACATTTAGCAAATCGATTTATGTCCGGCGAACGAGCAAACCGTGGAAAACACGAAAGACGTGAGTATAGTTCACGCGGGAATTTTAAATAACAGCACACTAACGACCCAGATAATCACTGGAATATAATCACTAAATCATACAATTTTATCCCCGAAAAGCAAATAAAAACTCACTATTCTCGTCTGTCTGATATAATTCCAGTAAAAAGGGACATACCGCTAAATTCGTGCCTTCTATAGAACGAATGAAACCGGCTAGATAAAAAATACAAAACGACAGATGTTCCGCGAGTCGATATCGTCGCGACCGCGGTTTCACGGAATTCCAGGGAAACGCTGGTGTTTCATTCATGAGACGATCAAACGAATCGTTTGTCGTAGGAATGGCTCGACCCGCGACTCCGCGTTCCGAGGAGCGGATAACTGTGGGAAAGATCGTTCCACCGTGGACCCCGCGTGTCAATTGACATTTATTCCCGGGGATACGTCACGAATTCCCGAGCAGAAGCGCGGCCCGCTCTGTATTAATATTAGAATTACGCCAACTGGCCGGCAGCGAACGCTTTTGCCCCGTCGAAGTCGACAATCGATACGCTTTTAAAAATACATCCGGCAGAAGATGTCCGATTTATACGTCGCACGATCGCAGCGGCCAATTACCGGAATATCCTATTCAGATGTCTGACAGACGCTTTGGAACACAATGCCGCTACTTTTGCCCCCCCCCCCTCCCCCCTCTTCGCCACAGAACGATTTTTTTTTCAACGACGATTTCATTGTTGCTGATAATTTAACGACGCTACGGGTATCGTTTATAATATTCCGTACCGATAATGATTAAATATACGGCAGATTGTGTAAGCTTGGAGGGGGGTGAGAGGGGAAGATAAATGATCGTGACGAGTAAAAAAATAGAAAACGGGGCTGAAAATAGAACGCGAGAGCGAAACGAAGGGGGGATGAGGGAAAATAAAGGAACAGGTGAAGGGCGGGTAGAAGCGAATCGTCGGGAAAAAGACGATTTGAGGGTGGTGGGATAAGGAAAGAGAAAGAGCGATTGGTGTCAAGTGTTCCGCTTCCACAGATATTGTAAATCAAGGTTACCGATTTACATGACAATCGATAAACGCATTCGTCGAGTCGCGATCGAGAATGCGCAGCTGAGCGATAAACGGAAAACGAAGGAACACAACGGCCTGCGTTCAAAGTCCTCTACCTCCTCCTTTTTTTTTAATTAAAAAAAAAAGAGGTGAGAAAACAAACGATTAAAAAAAGAAAAAGTATGAGAGACTCGTAACGAACCCGTCGAGCTGGTGAACAAAAGAAACACGTCGCCCTGAATGGAAACGTATTGAATCGTTCGCGAGAATTTTCACGCTTACGTTTTTCTCGATCGTTTCGATCCGCGGGCGCGAAGAAACCGAACCGACGAGCGACGGTGGAAAAAAACTGGAATATAAATCAGAAACCCGTAATACCCCGGCGAGACGCTTCGAAAATAACTTTACGCGAACGCGGACTCGTCGCGCGTCTCGTTGTTTTTCTTGTTGCGACAAAGACACGATCCGTGGAGATCCCTGTACCTTCCGTGATTCACGAACAGCCAAGCCGAACGGACAAAGCAACGATGCATAAGTTTCCGCCGGCGGATTTCTCAAAATAACTTTCTGCTGCGCGATTCGAACAAGTGCACGGCCACGCGGTGTGTTCCGGCGTTTACAAAAGAAACATACAACGACCGTAAGCAGGCTTCGACGATGCCCGTTCGTCGGTCGAACGGGTGTCGAACGATCTCTCGTGGGTAAAATGCAACTCTCGCGGTTCGTGAACAAAAGAATAACAATCGTCGTCGGGAGGAAACTGTTCGCCGGTGGTCTCTCGAAATAATGATTCTACCCGTGAAAGACAGACCGGTTAGCGTTACGTATTGTACATACATACATGCATACGAGTTAGCATAATTCTCTGTTGATAAACATAGAGAAGTTTCCTCCTCCTCCCCTCCCCCTCTCTACCCTTCTGTGATCCTGGGTCTGGCAGTGTGCCACACTGGCGAAATGTCTGTGAGTACTTGTACATACGTAACACCGCCACGACACGTCGCGTCATACGTAGCCGCCGCGACGTGTATGCATAATGCAGAACCGGGTCGCGAATGTGTGAACGTGTGTACGTGTTCAGTCGGCACGTTTACTTTGCCGAGAACGTTGCACATGTCCACGTCAGTGTCGTCCCGCGATCCGCGAGCGAAAGATCCGGCGGAAAACTTGCCTCATTTACCCGCGAGCTTGGTTTCTTGTTAGGACGAACCATCAGCCCTTCTAGCTTTTCAACGTATAAGTACATACATACACGTACGTTAATCGCACGCTCGGCGAGATTAGGCGGCTCTGTTTGAGGTAATACTTTAAAAGGAGTCTGAACAAGACCATTTCGAATTTAGACGGTGGTTATTCCACCGATTATAGACGAGAGAATACGTAAAGCGAAATTAGAGGAACGAGTTCGACGTAATGAACGTGATCGGTACTCTGGGATACGATTCTATATAATGAGATGATATTTATTAGAGGGATGATTAAATTAATGCTACTTGAGTAGCCTTTCACCGGCTTCTCGCCGTGGCACGAAATAATTGGTGCACGTAGACGGTGCGAGGTACTTCGTGGAATGATACTTGAAAAGTCGAGTCTCGCTACGAAAGTAGTATCACTAGTTTCGCCTAGTGTTATGCTAAGTACTGTCAACAAGAAACGGTCTAGGGGGCCAACTTCGGATACCGTTGCCGTAGTAATCCGAAATTCCTGCTGCCACTTTCCCGTAACACACGATGCCCTACGCGATGTCTAGAACAAATGGCAGATGTTGTTTCGTACAACTCGTTAGACTTAGAGCAATCACCAGGGAATACAAGGGGATGGAACCCGGTAGAGCGGGTTGAACGCTTTCGGGGCAACGATGCACTCTGCCGGTTACGTTTTAAACGGTCAAGTCACGGGGGCTTGAAAATAGCCCGGGTCTCGTCCGCGATAAATTCTAATTTCATTCGCGTACCGTGGGAACGAAGTTCAAATTAATTATCGTGCCCGCCCGCTCAAAAGCAGTTCACGATAGTCTCTGGAGATACCAGCGCGACATATCGAAACCCCGCTCGCTATGGATGTTTCGAACGAATTGTAATTATACGCTCGATCGTTCGTTCGGTCGGTTAACGTGCGAGGTTAATAGACCGACGAAGTTACTAGATTAATTCCACGTGGTAATTAATACGCGTCTGATTATCTTCGTAGGTTTCTATGGCTCGCTGTTTAATTAAACTGTATCTAACAAATCGCTTTTCCGGGATCCTCATAGATTTATGTCAGCGGATCATTTATTTCTGTGGTTAATATCGACTCGATTAATTATTAATATTATTAATTAAGCTTTCTTTCTTTTTCTCTATCTCTACCTATTTATTTAACTCTGCGGACACGTAGATTGACTCGTTTCCCCACGAAAGACGGAAAAGTTGACGACAAGAGAGCGATGACTCTTCTTTGTCTTGTTAGCAGGGGGTTTCCTTTGTCACAGATGTTGCGAGGTGTCGACAAGGATCGGTGTAGCATTGTCCCTTATCGCAGGTAGACTAATCCCGACTAAGAAAGGGTCTCTACCCTGCCACTGAGTTACGCGCTCCAGTTTCTCTTGTCCGAGGGCGCCACGTCTCCAGCCCCACATCCACCACGAAGGATAAAATACATTTCGGAATTGTTTTCTTGTTGGAATTGTTTTTGTAGGCTAATATTTAATTGTTAACGGGATAACTTGACTTTAAACTTTGAAATTCCACTATTTCTTAAAGGTTGGGGCTGAAAAGTGTTTCCAAGAGTGACTATCAACACTTATCCATCCCGAGCTACCAGATGAACGATATACGATTTATTTAACGGGCGTATAAATTGAGAAAAAAAGAGGATACGGGCCCATCACGTGCACGTTCACGGGATGCGTGAACGTCATCGCCGGTATTCAACTGCAATATGCAGTTTCACGCTGGTAGCCTGGCCTCTTGTCTCTCGCGTCGGTGTAAAAAGCACGGGCGGAGTAAAAATTTCAATTTAAAAAAACCCCGATAAAACAAACGTGTTATCGTGCCGCGGGATTAAAAACATCTCTTTAAAAAAGCGAACGGGATCATCAATCGCGTATTACGCGAACTTTTATACATCAATTTCAACCCTGATAACGTATACATATACACAACGAACGGTCCGACGGGCACGTACAACAACGGGTCATCATAACAACAATTAAAACGCAGACCGTATTCCCGGAACTAATTAAAAAAGTTTCGCACGATGTCGCGAGGAAATGAAACGATCTAGATGCATATACATACGTAGATACATACATACACACGTACTTATGTGGGCGTGTGATAATCGGCCCTTGATTATACGCGTATAATAAGCATACGCTGGCCAAAATTAACAACCCAGGGTGCACATTACGTAGGAAACCAGTTTTCCACGCCATCTAACCGTGATGTACATCGACGGACAGAGCGTAGGAGTGAAGGGATGATTTATCAAGGAAGGTAGAGGGGCAAAGAGGATGGGCAAGAGGTACGATGGTAGAGGGGTTTGGGGGGGTGCACAAGTCCACCACGTGCACGATCGCAGGGTGTGCGGTGAAATACAACGTGTAGGGTGGGGTTGCATGATTATCGACCCCTGCTGCCTCGGCTTTTGTAGCAGGGATGCAGCTGCCCCTTTTCCCCACCCTAACGGTTGGGTTTCTCGTCGACGAACTTCAGCCTTCGAGCGGCTAGAGGGTACACGAGTGGTTCTCATGCGAAATCGAGTCGAAGGTCGGCTAACGGAATTTTACCGATCTCCCGATCACTGGGAGGTGAGAAATCAACGACGATTGTAAAAGATATATGGAATCTCGACGTTACTATTCATTTAGATGGAAATGAGCTGCCTGGGTAAAAGAAATTGCACGAAATGTAATTATTATGCGATCGTAGGTGGTAGTCGGATTAAATACTCGTTAACGATCGACTTTGTACGAGAAGATCACCCACGGAAAGACCGTGTGACGATAACGGTTACAAAACTGAAGATTAAGTCGCGCGAATTTCGTATCGAACAGAGATTTATGTAATGTTCTTTGGGAAAAGCGTTCGGGAAAGGCTTCACCCGATGATATTACATGCGAAAAAGAATTCGCGCGGGGTTGAGGTACACTGGCTCGATAATCAAATCGTCGTGGTTCGGATAGAACCATGGTGGGCCAACCTTGACAATTGTAGAGTTACATCGATATTTTATTTTCGGATACGTTACCACGAATATGTATATATGCGGTCGTGTGTTTCGCGATGATAACGTAAAGAAGATAACCGTACGTTGTATCCAACGTTTATCGGCAACGTTTCAAACTGTTCGTCGACAGGAAGTTCGATAGATATAGAAATAATCGAAAGTAAATGGAGTATAGATTACGGCGAGGAGAACGAGGCGAACCATCCAGAAATTTTTACGTCAGATTTCCTGAAAGGCTAATTTCGATCAAGGATAAACACGTCGCAAGAAACGAGCTCTCCCTTTTTAGCACAGCAGCCATGAACGCGAACTGTTCGTGGCACCGCTCACGAAACTACCATTAAATACTAGCAGTTCCCGACACAAGTTCAATTTGTTTTGCCCGCGTTCGTTCCAATCCCTGTACGATTGGAAAATATCGATTAAGTAGCTCGCCTCGAAAGTAGACACAAAAATAAACGTAAGGCAATACTTTTAATGTTCCGGCTAGAGCAACCGTGAAATCCAAACGTCAAGGAATATTTTCAGGTAAGTTATTAACGGAACCGATCGATAATCTCTCGGTATGACTGTATCGAGTATTGCTTCCCGTAAGCGGCCCTTCCTCGCTTTGTAAATACCCAGCGTAAAATGACTACAATTTAGCAAGTGAACGACAGGTCATAAAAATGATATCCAGACACAAAGGTCGCTGAGTCAGCGACGAAAACTCGCCGGATCGTAATACGATGCCGACATTTATCAGCCGGTGCTGTGGTGTCTCTGAATGATAGCGAAATATTCCGGTGATACCGAAAGTGTTTCATACGGAGAACAGCGGGTGTCTCGAATAAAATGTTATTACGTCGCGTAGCATCGACGTTCGCCGCGTAACTCGCGGTTATTGCCGTATCAGTAAATTACCAATACCGATGCCGAGGTTTATCGATAGTCGTCGTGTGATTTCTTCGATCGATATATGTACGTGGTTCGTTGTAGTTTACAATGGTCCGCACAAGTGCGTCAACGAAATCCATACGTATACGATACTTTACGAGGTCTCCGCTGTAGTTTTGGCGGGTTATTTTCGCGACAAAAATAACGATTCGTCTAACGGCAAGCCCAGCCACGAGACAGATGACAATTTTAAAAACGTCGACTTTCCCCGTACTACCGTGCGAACAATGGCTCGCCTACTTTTTATCGGGCGCAAGAATCGCGGACAAAACGTTTCGTAGACAAACTGTCTCGCCGTTGGATTATTCCCGTTCTGTGTATGTACACCGGGTGCATTGATACACTTTATAGGTCGATGTAAACTGCAACAATATCGATTTGATGTTTCTGTGAAAATTCCAGACGGTAGATAATAGTAGAAACTGTAATCGAGAGTAAAATGTAAAATTAATAGCTTGTCAACGAATACGTTAGAACATATTAACGGAATGTCTCGTTAAGTCGTGAAACGTTATTTATCATGTAAATCGACGTAGCAATGAAATCAAGGTAAATCAACTTAATGACGTTCATCGATCGAACTCGAAAGGTGAGAAGATGCTTCCTGATATCAAGCCTAGCAAGCTACGGATCGACCTTGACGTAAAAACCTTTAATTCACCGGATTCGCTCTTTCTTCTGAACTGTCGGAGCACAACGACTGGTATCATTAACTTTGAAGAAAAAAACGAACGAGAACGTCTGGAAAACGAGCTCTCAATTACAGTTCGCGGCGCATCTCGTAACAACCCTTCTCAACCAGTATCTACCCTCTCGACTTTTTCCTCAGCCACGTGGATGATAGGATAGCTCTAATCGCAACCACCACTCACCGTAGTCGTGAACCAGCAATTGTTGTTGCTGCTGCTGCTGCTGCTGCGCGTACGACGTGCTATTGGCCGGCGTCACTCGAAACCGCTCCATTTCTCTTGAGTGTTCGCGAACAACCACTGCGAAACAACAAACCACCTTCTTCTTACACCTGTCTGTTATGTTTTTTTCACAAGTCTTTCGCGCCGACGTTTACTTATATCCGCGCGGACGAGGAAACACGTTTACCCGGTGTAACTATCGCGGGGGGCGGACAACGCCAGACACTTTCGTTTGCGACGATTGGCGAACGCGTTCTCCATTCGCCGGTACGGAATTAGAGGCACTCGCGGCTTGCACGCGTCGCGACGATACACCGTTGTAACGCGCGAGAGAGCGAATACGGGAGGAGATAGAAAGAAAGAACGAATGAAAAAGAAAAACGAGATAAAAGACAGAGACAGACAGAGAAAGAGGGAGGGCTCGTATCAGGAAAATCGAACGTTGATAGAAAAGAAAACAACAACAAGTTAGACCAAGAGGGGAAGAGAGTCTGTATTTCGAACTCGGTTTCGCGGAATTCCCTCTATAGCTGTCAGTGCTATAAGCCGCGCCTCTTGTCTCGTGCCGTACACGCTTCGGCGAATGACTGTGCGATCCGGAGACTATAGTCAACTGTGGAGCGCGTGCTGAACGATAATGCCGCCTTTGATGGTACGTTAACTCTTGACGTCGCGTCAGAAGGATTGGCGTAACCACCACTGCGCTTATTTTTCCCGTGCACCGTGACACCGCGCTGCGTTACAAAAGCCGACTACGCTGCGCTTGGTGCGCTGACACGCGACGTACTCATGGCTTCGGTCTGATCGGTCGGAGTTTTATATATATATATATATATACAGACGATACTCACGCGTGTGTGCACGCCCATACACCAGGGGGCCCCGCGATACGACGCTTCTGCCAGACGACCATGGGCGCCACGACGGGGGCACCCACGTGTGCGTGCATCCACGCCGGCTTTTCCCAGGACCGTAGCAATACACGAACTACCCTCCGTCGACAATACTCTATGGTCTACGGTTGAATCCGCCGGACCGTTGTTTTTCAGGTACACCGTTGAGGATCGAACGCCTGAAAGAAAGGAACTTCTATAGAATGGTCTTGAGTAAATTAAATTAAGTACTTTACTTGGAAATGACATGGTTTCTATTCGGTTGTAAAGTATCCTAGGTACGAAGGTAGTAAAAGTTTCTAGGTATAGAATCTGTTGAGTTTGTTTAACTAAATGTTACGAAGAATGTAAGAAACGTTGAAACGATTGCTAAAAGAGTTTCTGCATTCGGAATTATGACGTTTGTTTTCGAATCCTGCGAAACGTAGGTTATACGTTGGACCCCCGGCTCGATTCTGTAATCGATATTCGCAGATTTTAAAGGCACGACGGAACAAGTGTTGCCGGATAACAGAGGTTGTTGATATTTTAGGATTTCACGTGATCACGTATTGTAGTACGAAAATACAATATATCTGTGTCATCTATGTGTGTTCTTAATAATTGTTTTACCTTCCCACTGTTTTTATTTCGTTTGGTTATGGCCAACGCACAAAGGAACCACGTGCACTGTGCCAACTTTCACCAGGACCGTATCGAGGGTCAAACATACCACCCCCCCTGCGCTACCTAAGGGCTGTCGTCACATTGTCAAACAGTCCCACCGGGGAATTTCCTAATCCTGTCTATCTACGGTGGAGGTCTTGTAATTAGCAAGAAATTACCTGCGTCACGTTCGAAAACTTGTTTATTCTACATACAAACGGATTAACGACCGTTCGTAGTCGCACGAAATTAATACACTCTTATTTTCAAACGGACAGACCGTCGCACGGAAGTATTGATTATCGTTGAATCTCTTTAAGTGCGACTGTCTCCGGGTACGCGTACCCACGTGTAATTATCAATTGAAATTTTCACACGCGCGATAGTGCCGTGTTGACTAAATATTAGCACGGAAGATCAACGATAACGTTAGAGATATCAAAATGTTATTCTAATAAAATTTCAGGCCTCGGTACCGAGGTTCGCCCGTTGGAAACTATGAGCTACGAATGTGGGACTGTACGTTGCACTCGCATTATGCACGAGCTCATTTGTGCATGTTATGCGTATACATGTACCATATTTCAGGGTTACTACACGGCTGTTGTACAGTGATAACGCACTGCAAGAGCGTATGTACGTGGGACTTACTACATCTTCGTCCCCAGTGCCGAGTAATCGCGGAACTCCATCGGTTGCAAGTGTCCTGCTCTAGGTGGCAGCAGGAAACGGAAACCTTTCCTTCGGGAAAGTTCCATTCACCGTGTCCCTTTAGCCCTTATGGTTCCTCCCACGGGAAAGAGGGTAAATCCAGACGGAAGTATAGGCACCAAAAGATCTTTCATTCTTGTCAGCTTTTATTCACACCTATTTATTGATTAATTCAATAAGTATTAATATTCCAATAACTCATTAGACATGTATATTATTAAACAATATGTGAATGATGAGATCCTTATGATTCTAATGCTACTATCTCTGATCATTCAAATCAGAAGTCTTCTTGATCATTGAAATTGCAACCTGGAATCTGTATGGAATCACTTGTTCTCTTTTATATTCTATGCAAAAGTTCATATACTTTATATAATGGGGTCGTTGTTCTGCTTTAAGTCTAACGACATTTTAGACGTAATTTGCAGTAAGTGCCCCGAGAAAGAACGAATGGAAGGATGAGGACTTTGTAAGTCGCTACCTCAAAAGTCGTGCATAGTAACGATACATACTCGTTTCCGGGTCTTAAAAATTCATTTGGATACCTACGGGAGGTAATAACCGTGCTAGTGGATCGTAAAAAGCTACTCTATCCAACGGCCGATATCCGAGAACCACTTTTATCGAGACCACTGCCGCGTGATCTCTTTTAATAGACGATACAGAAAAACGAAGAGTGCCGTTAAAGGTGGACTACAATTACGATCCCGCAATTCTGCGTATATTTCTTTTCACTTGTAAACCAATCGGAATTATACCGGAGATGTGAAATAAATATGTCCACGATTGAATGTTGGAACTACCATCAAACAAGCAATAGTAATAATGCTTCAATTGTCAGGAATCCCTATGCATCGATATTTGCAAATTGTTATTGAATCGTCAAACAAAGGGCACTTAGTCTGAAACATGACAGGATCCGTGTTGAACTTCAGAGAGACGGATTCTCTGTATTCGTACAGTCCACGGAGTCCTTGGAACAGATGCATTTTTGCGTTTCATCGGTAGTGTATGCCCATTGTTACATCCATTGGCTTTGTTAGGCTCAACAATCTAACGTGTGTCGTTGGGAAGATATTTCAAAGAGTGCCGAAGAGCTGAAAATGCGTTATTTTTGTTAGTATCGATAAAAACTACAAGCTTCTACGAAGGGGTGCGATCAATCGTGTGACGTTACAATTTTTGACTGTGAATCGTACGAAGATAAATTTCTCATTCGGCAATTAACTTTACAACAGTTTACAAGTCGTGGCATTGGAAAACAAAAAGTTTTCGTTCGCATCTCTTAAATTTATCTGAGATTTCCGCGACAAAAGGAAAACGGTGTAACATTTAAAATCCCTGGGTTCGTTCGGTGACATTCCGAATACGGGAAATTTAAATGCATGAACCGAGAACAATTGTCCCTCGGGCGTCTGAAGCATCGTAGATCGCGCAGAGTGCAGAGTCGTACGTCTGCGGTGTGTGTGCATTTTTTCATTCCTTTTTTTTTAACTCGCCATAGGAACGCATTTCTCTCTCGGCGTTTCACCGAAACAGCTGATCGCTGCCCCTTTAATTGCACCACGGTCGGATATCCATTGTCGTCGGGGTAAGTCACTCGAAATTCCAATAAAAATTCGGCATAGTGCTCGCTCGTTTAGTGGGACAATCTCGTGCAGTAAAGCGTGCCTGTGAATACGGTCGAGTGTTTCTTTGCTTGGTGCACGGTAAGTGCAAGTACTTGAAACACCTTTTGTAGGTTAGGAAGCGCCTTTCGCCTTTAAAGCTTCGTACACAATGTCAGAGTCGTTTACTGGAAGGTTTCCGTGGATAAAGCGCAACACGGTCTGCCAAAAAATATGATTCCCGTCGTTAAAACGTACGACCTCGTTATCAAAGCCGTTGTCTATGAGTGTGGTAGTCTACATCGGGAAATCCGATTCGCTATAAAACGAGCAACTTATTTCATTGTATTGCTCCCCCTTGTATTTCCATTTAAGTGGAATTAACGAAAGTAAATGCGTTTCTAAACCTTAGTACGCTTTATTCTTTAATTGAATGCAACCAAAGTCTCCGGCGGGACGTAGGAGTAATAGAATGTCGCGTGCAGTCTATTGGAAAATCGATAGCGATTAAACTCTGTAACTTTTGAGCGTAGCCCTTGAATTAATACACCGGTAGGAAGCGAAGAGTAATATTTATTAATTTGCAATATACCGATGAGAAACTTTGACGTTCATTTTGACTTTGACACACCTACAATGGGACCTATTCAAAAGTGCTTCCTTGCAGGTATAGTGAGCAACTTACTTTTACTTATCTCGCTATCAGGAGTTTACAAAACCATTGTTTTTGACTTCGTGACGTGGAAGATGCATCTGCGGATGTCCATGGTCCACTTCTGCAACCTTATTACGGTGGATTTCTTAATTAATTTGTATTTCGACGATATTCGTAATGCCCGCTTCTACGAAAGACGCGCCGCCATGACAGTTCTGTCGGGTAGCGCAACTGTGTGGGTGGGGGAAAACCGCGAGAGGGACCGTACATCCACCATAACGGCTTGGAGTGATTCTGTGACGTCTTCAATGGCCGCCGCCGTACTGTCTACACACGTAACGGAGCGCGGTAGACTCGCAAACCGCGTTCCGTGCTTCTCTGCAACGTAGTGTTTACCGTTTCTCGTTAGAATTTCAACCGGCAAGCTGTGGTCCGACGCGCGAACCATGGGCTCGAAGAAGCATAAAAAGCACAAGCGCGAGAGGCACGAAGGTGAGGACCGGGTTTCTCGAGTTCAACGCATCTCCAACCGTTCGTCCCGTCGTTTTTCATCACCTGTGATCATCCTCGGCCTTCATCTCGGAATCGCGGATCCATCACGTTTTGTGTGCTACCATACAGAAAGAGCATTCGCACATCGCGCTACGTAACATATACCATTAGCATCGAGAACCGAACGCGCCTCGAATTCAAACGGCGCTCCATATACCTATCGCTTTAATGCGATATTGTTTTTCGTTTGTTTCGATCGAATTGTTATCCGCGATGACAGTTGCCACGTTATCAGATGTTCTTGCAGCGAATACGAACGCAGGTTTCTTTTCTGCGCGCTATGGACCGGGTTTAAAGCCTGTTTTTGGCTTCTCGAGCATTATGTTCGATCTCTTTTGTCAGTGTACTTGCTCGTTATCACTGGTTAAGTTTTCACGTGATGTGGATAGAACACTAAATCATAATTCTATATTGCTTTTGTCGCTTATCTCAATCTTTGTTGATTGCACGAGCACTCCAGTGTAAAGAGAATCTTTAAGAATAAGCTAGTCGATGAAGTAGGTTTCGAATAGATCACTATAATCCCAACTATCAGGGACATATTCGATTCATTTATTCTAACATTGTGATTGAAATCCTTCTCGTATTCATAGTTTAATAATGCACAGGAATTTTGACTACGTTTTCACCAAGGACAAACTGAGAGTGAGGTTGGAGTAGAAGTGAGGTGGATACGAAAGTATAAACGAAGGTTCCACAGCAACAGGTGCGACGTGGAAGTAAGTGACGTGTTACAACGGACATGGACTGGTTGCACGACAGAAGCTAGCTGTGCTTCTGAAATTATTCAAACGTCCCAATCCCTTTCATTTTTTTATCTGTTAAGATTAGTTGAAGTGCAACAAGATCTCTTAAGTATTTAAAGGATACTGCTTCCTTTATAAACACAAAAGATTCTTAGGGATTATATATTCCATGATAAGATGTTGATAAGCCTGTTGCACTTCAATCATTTAGTTCCCTGGCTGTTATGTATTATGGCATCAAAGGCCATACGTGCTTTGCTTTACCTCTTTATGAGGTATTATCGAATTCAATGATTGCTCCCTCCTAATTATTCCTGCAGATTTAGTCGGTTGATGCGACAATGACAATTATTTTATTGCATACTTCTATTACGGTTTATTTAGTTTGAATCGAGCTACTTCCATCTCGCTTCCAGTTTGTTGAATGTGAAAACAAGGTCACTATCCTGTTATAAAATCATCTTTATTATTATTATTATTATTATTATCAACATTTCCTTCTACCCTTCTGTTAATATCCTGTAGATTTTATTACTTTACGATTGCACTTTTGTCTCCTGCATATATTATACATAGCAACAGTTTAGCGTTGCATATCATGATATTATGCTGTTTATACTGCACTTCTGTATGATTTTCTGCAAGATAGTTTAATTGCATGCAATAGACTTGCAATAAATATCACTTTGAGCTTAATGCTTCATCTATAGTTACAATAACATTCTGATATCAATGTAATACTTTTCTTTCTTCAACAGAGGGACATTACACTACCACGGACAAACCCCCTACATTGAAATTAATTTTAAAGGTAGGAGGCAGCAGTGGGACACCTGAACACGGTAGTGAGTCTCCAAACCAGACAACGATGTTGTCTCAACAGTACCAACAACAGTTGGGTCTCAACTACTCTGTAACACAGGGGGAGTCAGAGTATGATAGGTACTTGGGGCACAAGAAACTTAAGAAAAAAAAGAAAAAGAAGGATAAGAGGCACAAGCATCATCACAAAGATAAGAAGAGACGAAGGGAAGAATCCAGTCAAGAGTCTGTTGGTGATGCCGATGAGAGTTTAGTGGAAGTCCCCAAGAAAATTCCTAATCACCAGTTGTTACCCCCCAGACCTCCATCCACTGGAGAGCACAGAGTTGGTGTCACTCATATCAGTTCACTTTCTCCCCATCGCGAACCTAGGACGTGTGTTCTTAGAAAAATTGCCGAACGTACACCCCTTCAACGGCTACTAGAGCACCTTCTTAGGTCAATGGAGAAACGTGACCCGCAACAATTTTTTGCTTGGCCAGTCACGGATAATATCGCGCCTGGATATTCTCAGATCATTACTAATCCAATGGACTTCAGTACAATTAAACAGAAAATAGATGATAATAATTATCAGAATTTAAACGAATTTATAGACGATTTTAAGTTAATGTGCGATAATGCCACCACTTACAATCAACCTGATACCGTTTATTTCAAAGCGGCGAAAAAGTTGCTGCACGTCGGTCTAAAAATGGTTACACCTGAGAAACTAAGACAGTTAAGACCAGTTCTAACATACATGCACGACATTTCAAAGGAGGAACTTGGATTCGAATTAGGTGTGGAAGATCCTAATAACCCCGATGTCTTGGTCACGGAAGAGCAGATTGAAAGGGAACGGGAACAGGAGGAACGTAATGAGGAAGCTGAAGAACTGAGGAAGGAGAATCAGAGAAAAATGAGATTAGCCAATTTAGGGAAATTCGAAGCTATCCCAGATGATTTGACTCCAGATGAAATCTTGAAACAAGCACGAGGCGCAGCTAAAGCGGCTTCGGAAAAGTTGACTCTAAAGAGACTCAATTCGAAAATGGGTTTTCTTAGGCAAAAGAAGGATGGAACAACGAGTCTACAAATCATAGTACCAGGAGATGGAGTAATTCCAGGAACTAATCAGAGACCAGTGTCTTTAGGACAGCTAATAGGAAAATTGAGTCATGGTACCGGAGCTTTAGCAGGGTTCCGTGAAGACCGCAGAAACATGTCAAAACCAGTGAAACCTTTGTACTACGGTGCCTTTGGATCATACGCACCCAGTTTCGATTCAACGTTTGCTAATCTCACGAAAGAAGAAACGGACTTGGTGTATCAAACCTATGGCGATGAGACTGCTGTACAATATGCGGAATCGATTTTAGATTTCACTAAAGACTGTGATTATACGTTAACTATGGTCGACGACTTATTGGATATTCTAACGGGAGGCGATCACAGAAAGACTAAGAAATTCCTCGATGAAAAACGAAGGCTCAAAGAGGAGGAAGAGAAGATAAAGCACTTGTTAGAGAAACCTATGCAAGATATAAATCGTAATATTCCGCCTACAGATAACGTCAAAGTTGATCTTGATCAACTGAAGACCCTTTCCGATTTAGGAATTGATGTCAATTTCTTAGAAACTCTAGGTAATTATTTGGCTTTTCAAATTGGATGTATACACATTGATATAAATGTATAGTATCAATAACAATTTTCATTTTATTCTGTTCACAGAAGAGGAGCTCAAGCTTACAGAGGAACGCGCAGCTCTTCAAAATCGCTTGGACGATAACTCGCAGATGTTAGGTCGTTTGAAACAAGTGCAGCACGATCGTCTTTCTGCCCCTCCTCCCGCACACCTATCTGACGTTCCTAAGGCATCAGATTCCGAAACAGCGTTAGCCGAGAAGATCACGGATAATCTGACAGAAATAGCGAAGAAACTCCCCCCTTCTGCGATAGCGCCAGTGGATGGCTTACGAAGGGCGATGGGAATTGCCCCCCTTGGAGGACCAGAACCAATGGAGGTGGAGCCTATTACGCATAATCCGACGATTGTCGCGGAGAGCGCTTTGTTGTCACAGGGCGGTAATAATCAAGTCCCGTCAAATCTGTTATCGGCCCCATCACCGATTCAAAACACGAATCTGTTAAGCCCGGCCAGCCAACAAAATCAAACGATCAGTATTGTGAACACGAATCAACCGCCGATTCAGATACAGATTGGAATGACGCACAGTCAGATGCCTCCGTCTTTACTAAGCACCACAGAGACATCCGGAGTTCCTGATCTGGAATCCGAGCTCCGCGAGTTTCTAGAGAGTGATCCTACGTTAGGACATTCACCGTTACACGACGACAAAACTCTCGAAGATATTCTATCGGAGTCTTAGAACGTAAGAGATAAAAGTAACTTAAATTAAGTATGCCTGCGACAGGTTGTACATTTCACTACTTTTAAACAGTAGGTTAATGTACCAAGCGTATGGTTAATAAATAAGGTCGTGTCCTTCAAGGTGTTGTTATTTAATCAACACCACATTAATTTTGTATCAATATTATTTATGATGTTTCCCGTAATGGACTATGCGATAACAAGCTTGTAAAGTTTATAAGAAATATAATTGTGACACAGAATATTTGTTTCTTTTAAGTAGGAGAAAATTGGCACTTTAGATTTAGTACTCACATACTCTACGCAGTTCCCCGTGTTAATTTTTCGCAAAACTCTGAAGGGAGTAGGTCACGATTTTTCGCGATTTTCGTAATTCCTTCGTCATTTCCGCAATTATTGAGATATCAAAATGATCCAGGACGTTTTGGACGCGGAATCGGAAGCCGAATAAGACCGTGAAAGATTCAGGTTGATATCTTAAAGTTTGCGGAAATGACGAAGGAATTACGAAAATCGCGAAAAATCGTAATTTTCAACCAGTTTTTTGATCGGCATTCGCTCAATTTTGAAGATAGCGACCTGAAACTTGTACCATTGTTTTAGTTAGGAAATTCTACGCCAGATCAATATATAATAGTTGTACTTTTCTAAAATTTCATTTTTCGCAAAAATCTGAAGGGGGTAGGTCAGGATTTTTGGCGATTTTCGTAAATCGCTCGGCATTTCCACAATTTTTGAGATATCAATCTGATTCTTTCGCTGCCTTATTCGGCTTCGGATTCTGCGTCCAACGCGCCCTGGATCATTTTAATAGCTCAAAAATTATGGAAATGGCAGGTGATTTACGAAAATCGCAAAAAATCCTGACCTACCCCCTTCAGATTTTTGCGAAAAATTAAATTTTCGAAAAGTTCAACTATTATACATTGTTCTATCGTAGAATTTCCCAACTAAAACAATGGTACCAGTTTCAGATCGCTATCTCAAAAATTGAACGAATGCTGAACGAAAAACTGCTCTAAATTGATGAATTTTCGCGATTTTCGTAATTTCTTCGTCATTTCCGTAATTTTTGAGCTATTCAAATGATCCGAGACGCTTTGGACGCGGAATTCGAAACCGAATAAGACAGTGAAAGATTCAGGTCGATATCTAAAGATTTGCGGAAATGACGAAAGAATTACGAAAATCGTGAAAAATCGTCAATTTCAGCCAGTTTTTTGATCGGCATTCACTCAATTTTAGAGATAGCGATCTGAAACTTGTACCACTGTTTTAGTTAGGAAATTCTACGGCAGATCAACCTATAATAGTTGTACTTTTCGAAAATTTAATTTTTCGCAAAAATCTGAAGGGGGTAGGTCAGGATTTTTGGCGATTTTCGTAAATCGCTCGGCATTTCCACAATTTTTGAGATATCAATCTGATTCTTTCGCTGCCTTATTCGGCTTCGGATTCTGCGTCCAACGCGCCCTGGATCATTTTAATAGCTCAAAAATTGTGGAAATGGCAGGCGATTTACGAAAATCGCAAAAAATCCTGACCTACCCCCTTCAGATTTTTGCGAAAAATTAAATTTTCGAAAAGTACAACTATTATATGTTGATCTGCCGTAGAATTTCCTAACTAAAACAATGGTACCAGTTTCAGGTCGCTATCTCAAAAATTGAGCGAATGCCGAACGAAAAACTGCTTAAATTTGACGATTTTTCGCGATATTCGTAATTCCTTCGTCATTTCCGCAATTTTTGAGATATCAAAACGACCCGGGACGTTTTGGAGGCGGAATCCGATGCCGAATAAGACAGTGAAAGATTCAGCTCGATATCTAAAGATTTGCGGAAATGACAAAGGAATTTCGAAAATCGCGAAAAATCGTCAAATTCAAACAGTTTTTTTAATACGCATTAATACGCATCAACTATAACTTCTATATCGTATTCTTACTAATAATCGACGGACATCCTAGATTCGAACCGAAAATGGTAACGTAGTGAGTGACACTAAAATGGTAAGAGGGCTCTAGAGCCCTCCAAACCAGTGACATCGAAAAGCATGGGGATGATTGGTCTATCCAATACCTCGTCTGTGGTACACAATTCTAACCGAATAGTCAATTATAGTTAATTCGATAGTTTGATAATTTGCTTTCCATTTGCACGTAAATTGTTCAGATCCATGTCTATATATAAAATTATTTTTAGTTTGTACAATTCGCAGAAGCAACAATGTTATAAGTGTTTGAAAATTGAATAAACGAAGAAATCCGACGATTTCCGAAGAAACCCGAACGCTCGCGTAACGTCACAATTTCGTAAATGCGATCACATTCGAAGTTTAAACGTTTTAGACTGAAGGTACGTACAAAATTAGCAAATTTGAAATAATTAGAATGTTGCGGTGCGACGTCTCATTTTACGAATAATGTTTCGCATAAGAAACCTATATTATTAGCTGCCTGACAGTTTTAATTCCGTGCATAATTTAACATTGGATATCGAATAATCCATACGAAATGGAGAACAGTACATATTCTTGTTGGTCATATTCTTACGACTCACAGACTTAGCCAACTTATAACTATTCAAATTAAAATTTTATGAAAGTATGGGATTCTATGAAATAATAATTAGAATCGTTCGAAAATGTCGAATAAGACAAATATTTAATTACTAATATATTACATCGAAATCGTAGGAGTAACGTATGTTCAAATTTTTTTTACATAGAGTGTCACGTGACAGAAACGGTTTTGACGACGGACCAATCAGAGGCCACGAAAATCTTGCAAACTGCAGTTTGAACTTTTTCTATTGCAAAGTCTCAGAAGACGACTCCACCGAACCATCCGCATCTTTTATTATTACGTGCGTCTCTTTTCTACGAGCTTGTACATTGCTTGCAAGATAAACGCAAACGGTGGAAGGTGGGACAATGGAACGTTAGGGGTAAGCAAATTCCTGGAATCGAGCTCGATTCTTTTTCTCCGAATTTACTTGTTGCGACATTCGGCTATTCGAGGTCCTTAATCTTCGTATTTACAAAAATACTATTTTTCTGTATCTTTCGAGACGTTTTCAAATATTATTTATTCGTAATATTTTACGTTCAGATTCTTACGCGGCAGTGAAAAATTGGCTGGTTGAAACAATTGACAATTCAAAATTGGCGATTCTCGAGTTATTGAAATCAGAATTCAAAGTGACAGGTAAAATTTTTGTACTTTTATTCGCCATTACTTTAATTATTTTAAGGTTTTGAATTTTTCGATTGATAGTTGGGATAATTGATTAATTAACTTTTTTATTTAAAGAATGTTTATTTGTTTTAACAAAATTTTAAATATAACGATATGACGCAGTTGTATTTCTCGTGAATATATAATTGTATAGCTCATTTTTGTATTCGTCTTTAATGTTCCAGATATCGGAATATCATCTTTTAATATCGTATTTACGATTTAAATTTGACAAAAATAAGAAAATACTTTCGATAGTTATGCAGAAACTTCGTGAAACTATTCGTAAGTGGCTTTTTTATACTTTTTTAAGGTCGCTTGTACCTGTCTATACTCGTCCGGCTTGCCTGTACCTTTATTCCTATCTTTATTGTTGTGATTTAGCGGATCAAGTACAACCGACCTCTGATACACTCGACCTGACATTCTCAAGTGCAAGGGTAACCATTTGTCTACGATAGGACGTCCTAGAGTCAACACGTCCTACTAACGCGCTCCGGTGAACTTTTCGAGGTACATTTCATTTAATTTCAATCTTATTCGTCATGATCAGTAACATTACATTTTATTTGTTGCTCGGGCATTATTAATTGTGGATAATATGTTGTTGTATTATAATTAATTTCTATAAAACTTTTTAAACTTTTAAAATAATATTCGAATACCTTTTGATTTACTTCAGTTTAATTAATCGAAATAGTATAATTATTTAAAATATTTAATTTTGGAAAAGTATTATTTATTTTTATCAATTTCCACTTGCAATTTGCAATTCATATTCATTCTATCAATTCTATTTTGTATTTGTGAAATGTCCATTAGAACTTTTTCTATCTGCATGCAAAATCTGTACAAATGTTTAATTGGTAGCGATAAAATATGAAAAAACTTTATGGTTTTAACATTTTTATTATTTTTACCATTTTTATGCATAATCTACTTTATTTTAATAGGTCGAATAAAATTCAAGCCGTGTTACCTGCTGTGGCCCCTCTACCCAAAGTTTATTTGATTTGCCCTTGTCAAGTACACGGACACGCATCATTCTTCGATAAGCTGTGGTGGTGTTAAGACATAATCAAAGGACGCTCTCTACTGCCCTACAAGGTATATCACATTACTTTAAAGTTTAAAGAGGTTTAAAGTTTAAACCATTTTTCTTTGTCCAATTTATTTCGATTCGATATTATAAGTAATACATACCGTAATCAAAAGGAATATTACGAATCTATATTATTTTATGTCAGCTGTTGCCGATATGATTTAAACAAATAATTACATAACTTTTGGAAAATATCTTCTTTATTTTTAATAATTTTTAATAACAATTGGTATTTGATTCCTTTTTTTATTAAATTCATTGTATATACTTGGAATTTTTATATTTTTATAGTTAACATTATCCTTTCTTTACCTTGTAACATTTGAAGTGTAATTCTAATTTTATTTTTGTTTTTAATTTCAGAGGCAACTATATGAAGATAAGTGCAGCACACATCGGGAATTTTCTGGGGGTAGCTGAAGGCCACCACGTTCGGTAACGTAAACATAAACAAAGATACCGGGAATCCCAGCGGTTGAAAACTACTTGTTACGTACTTGACATTGATCGAAGCTACCATTGTTCACGTTTTAACTATAACTGGAATTTATATTTTCCGAAGGATATTGTAAGATTGAATGCAATCATCGTTTCGCTAATTTATCATAAAACGGACATTATAAATATTTAATTGTTTGATTCGTCGACTATCGCAATGACTGATCATTTGTGCACTTTTAAATAATAATCGAAACTATTGCAGTGAGAAATATTTCACTGAAAAACAACAATATTCATTGTAATAATTTAAATTTATATAAATATAGGACAAAGGCAATATTCCTAATCACGATACTTGGGACTTAAAAAGAAGATTATTTTCAGCTTTTGTGACCGCGCGCAATGCGGTTTTAGAGTCACTTGCTCCGCGGAAAACTATTTCGCGAAATAGAATCAGTGCTCTTGCGAATTTAATAAATTATTCTTGTTCGATACACGCGTGCTTAAAACCGCCGGATGTTTTGAAAATGGACTGCTACAACGTAAAAATCGGTCGCGAAATTCTCACATCTTTTTCAATCGGGAAAGTAGAGTCAGTTAGTTCGCCGGAAATAATTACGGTCGGGAGTGTAGTCTTTCTTCATTTTTGTTTTTTTTTTTAATTATTCGTCGCGATATATTAGAGGTACGCAGCAGCTGCGGAGAGGACCTCCATCGGGAGCCGTCGCATCAGGCAGCAGGTAAATATCATTAAATTAGAATTATTCTTTCAATTTTTCAAATTTAAGATCGAGTGAAAGTTTCAATATTGAAATCCAAGTCGAGTAAAAATGTAAAATGAAAGAATTGGATATGAAATACAGTTAAACTATAAAGAATCTCTTCTTTTTACGTTACAGACATCATCAGCAGACATACCAGTCGCAGTATCATCCCTACCATTAATGGAGAAGAGGAACTCGTCAACCAAAGGTGGAAAGGACCTGGACAACCAAAGGTGGACAGGATCTGGACAATCAAAAATGGAGAACAACTCTACAAAGGTGCAGAAGAACTCAACGACCGGTGAGTGGAGAAATTTACGGTTCCTCTGATCACTCAATCATGTCGTAGGACGCAAAGGTCCGAAGCGACACGTGTGATTGGTTGTAATTACAAATTATAGCGAGCATAGTGACCGCGAGTATAAAGTATTTGATACTTTATACTTGTGGATAGTAACACCACATTTTTGTCAATTGTGAATATTTAATTAGCTCAGGCAGGCGTCTTCTTGTAGTTTAGCTTCACGGGTGATTTTTTTTCGAATACAAATTAATGATTAATAACCTCGAGCTTCATTTCTCTACATTCGCAGTAGCGTAAATTAAATATCAATAAAAGCACGTGTGTAAAATGTTTCATATATTTGACTTTTACAGTTTAACGTACGATGTTCGTACTGATTTAACTTCAGTTAGTTTCCATATATTTTATAATCGTGTTTTTCTGAAAAGATGTTTTCATTCCATATTTTAAATACACAAGAAGACCAATTCGCGATGGGTTGATTCTGGTTTCGAAGGATTTTATTTTGAACACGTTCTCCACAATTTAGAATACCCCCTTTGAATAAGGAATCAACCAAGGGTTTCAATTCATCATTTCAACTTTTATACATCCATACATAAAATCTTTTTCTATATATTAATATTCTAAAGTTTTAAGTATATACATTAAAGATTTTCACATTTTTCTGAAATAAAGTTTTATTCTGTTCATTTCTTTTTCAATTATCAAATGCAGTTATATTCGAGTCATTTTAATCAATATATTTTCAAGTAATTTACATAAAATGAATTAAATGAATGATTAGTCCGTTAGATGATCTAGTTTAATAATCATTTTGTAGCTCAGGATTTTCAGCACACATCAAGACTAGTTTATAATTGCCACGTTCATGTCCCTATTTGGCTTGAACTCATTCGTGGGCCCAGGTGCTGTACGAATGGGTGATGGCGGTGAACGTGGCTCATTATTTAATTAATCTGAATATTTTGGCGACTCTTAAGCGTTAGCGATTGTGCACGACGTACGTTCCACACGTGTGTGAGTGTGACTGTGTATAATATAAATATTTTTAGTGGATCGTGCGTCGGTTGAGAGCTATCTTTTTTTTAGAAATTGTTTGTTTTGCAATTTTACATTATTCTACTCGAGTCCTTTTTTTCGAATGTTAGATTATTAAATTAAATTAATTTTCAATTCGAGTCAAAATGCAGAAGCATTATCGGTAACTATAGTAATTGTTGTATCCAATAATTAATTCTAGTTTTCTACTTGTACATTTCACGTAGATAATTTTTCATTAAATTAATTCCAATAAAACTTAAATTCTAATAGAGTCTAAATAAATCGCAATGATCGCTGGCCTTGTGAGTCGATTTCAGCAAAAAGGTACGTAACTGAATGTATGTGTGGGGTTTGAGTCGGTGTCGGAGATGTCCCGGGACGTCTCTCGTAGAGGAAAGCACCGACTTTGTGTGAGAACCGTGGAGTGATGTGTGTTGGTGTGCCTGAGTTTGCCATTTTTTTTAGATATAGCATAGGTAGGTAGGTCACTTGCTGGTATGTGTGCTCTAATTTTAAGCAGGAAGGGCCAGGGCTGAATCACTGTTTAGACTGTAGGCAACCAGTGATATCATGCACCTGGATGTGAGGATAATAATCTTGTCTTTTTTAAGTTTAAGCAAATTCTGCTTGAACATTCGTCCAACTGGCTAACCGTTTGCACTGACTGCAGTTGTGCTTGTCTACACGTGTTAGCCTCATTAGTGTCGATGTTAGGCTCGGGTAGGGTTTTATTACAATGTGGTTCCGAATGTTCTTGCGGAATTAGATTGGGCTGTGTCCCGAAGATCGAAGAGGCTTTACGCCGAAGAGGCTATGTGCCGAAGAGGATACCTAATGGCTGTCCATTTTGGAATGTCGAATTTTGATAATTCCGGAATGGATGGTCATTCCGTTACTATTAAGTCACTATGCTCGCTATTACTTGCTACTATTTATTTCATAAGTTTCCGCGGGTTGAGGTGAGCTCCCCGCGAAGACTCTGCCCCGATCTGCATTAAAGTTTTTCGAATCATTTTTCTTATTCAATATCTTTAAAAAGATTTTTTAATCAAATATTTGTTACATTTCATATTACATTTTTTCTGATAGCGTCATTATTTATATCTTTATAATTAAACAGAGTTTTAAAAGTTATTTAAGTAATTACTAAAATATTCTTAACATTTTTCGTAAGAGTCCAGTTTTAAAAAATTATTGAATAATTTTCAAGAGTTTCTTGTCATTGCTAAAGTTCAGTGTTTGATTACGGTAAATTTGTTAAATTGAATTTTTGGAAAAAGCAGAGGGGTAGAGTATGAAACAGTGTGCAGATAGAAAAAAATTTGCACACTGCCATCCGCGCCGGGTCGTTATTTTTTGTCACCACTGGCTGCACTTCTGACTTCGCGAATTTATTGATAATTTGTTGACACACGATTCTTTAAACATTCATAGAGAATTGTGACTTTTTTTAAGAATTCATTTATTAATTTCAATATTATCTAATTTCGTATCGAATCATTCTATGATATAATATTTATAAAAGATCAAATTCTATTGATAAGTTATGAGCTTACTTGTTTAATTTAACGTATATACATATATTATACTAACAAATATAAACTTCTATTTTTTAAATTTAACATACGAGACTTTCTCAAAGAGTTATACATAGTTTTTATTCTCAATATAAATATTTCAATGAAATTTTCGAAATTATTATCATCAAATAGACGCGATTCGATTTTTCTAATATAAAAATATCATAAACTTTAAAGCAGCTAAGTGACTCGCGAATTGCGTCGTACGCCGTCGACTTGGTACGATGCTTTTTAAAACAACCATGTCCCAAATATTTATTAAAAGGAATATTGCCATCATGTCATTTATAAATTGCATTTCATTCTAGAATGTATTAATTTGTATAATAGCTTGCAATCTTATACACGATTTTCTTTCCAGCCAAAAATAAATTTGATCTTTTTTAAGATCGTTTCGCGTTAACGATCATTTTTCAGTTTAATGTATTAAAGTATGATCAGTCAAAGCGGTCGTGAACTCATAAAACATTATTTTTACGTGCCGGGTTTTCCAGAGAATTTTCTCATTTTAGTTCATCAGTTTTGCAGAAATATTCGCGATCGCGTAAAAAGATAATTATTTCGGCGTGCTTAACACGCATTTTTTGTAATGAAATTTATATCTATATACTCATTTATATCTTCTATGTTAAGTAATATAGATTAAGCGTAACAAGTAGTTTTTCACTCAAACTTAGATTAAGTAGAATAAGTAAGTCATTCTTCATCCAATTTTGATTTTAGTGTTGCGTTAACTTAACGATGTCGTCATTTAGCCACGTTTAATAGCGTGATAAATGGAGACAGATATTAAAAATGCTTTCGCGTCGCGATTTCATTTCCTTCCATTCTATTTCAAGTTTCAAATTAACTTTCCGATTGAAGTAATCTTAATACCTAGAAAATGAAAAATACATTCCCCTGTGGGTCGGGGAAAGAATACACCCACGGCATTCCCTACCTGTCGTAAGAGCCGACTAATAGGGACGTTTTGGTCATTTTCGTGAACAAAACGTTAATTTAAGGGGAAATCACGCACCAATTCAACTTCGTTTTCCGTCGATCGTCAAGAGAACGCAACTTCTTTGCTCGTTTCGCGTTATTAAATTCACTCTTATCTTCAATCTCTAGCTTCAACTTCTAGCTTTAATTTTTCCCTCCAATTTTTACTTTTTCCAAGTAGTCATTTGTTCGTCACTTGCGCGTTTGTCATACCCCTACGTCAAAACAACACGAGGAACGGTGTTGTCGGCCAAATAGCCTCACGGCTATCTGGTTAAGCCGCGATCTTGCGATATGTTCGTGGAGCGTGTCTTTCGTCGGGTTATGGTTCCGTCCATACTTTGGGTGGCCTAGTGTCGTCTGGAAAGCTGAGCCCGTGTTCGTTCTGGGGGCCTGTACACTGGTGGACCGCTCTCCGGCGGGGTATGGGACGTATCAGTGTAGCCGGTAGCGATCGGACCGTCTAGACTGATATGGCTTAATCGGTGTACAGTTCGACGTGATGATCTATATGTTCGGATATATTTCATCTTCGATGTGTCTCTGGTTCGAATCTTTCGTGAGGCCCTTTCCTGTAAATCGGCCCTTCGTTAATCCCTTCGTATGGATTAACCATGGTTCGGCGAAAGTCACGTGAAATGGATACTTTTCAAGACCGTTGTACGAGCCACCGTGTAAGTGTGTAAATTGTTTTGCCGTCGAGTTATGGGAAACGTTTAGAGTCACCCGCGTTAGTCTTGCCATGAAGATGCTTTTCTTGGTTGGTCAACATTTTTCACTCTCTTCACCTGTCCACTTTTATTGTAACGCGGAGAATTGGCGAGTGATGGGGATGGGTAGTATTAGTGATATTGAAACATGTTTCAATACCCTCTCGATCGTGATCTCATTGGCAGACGTGTCTTTGAGATCATGGTTTTTAGCTCCGCGTCGCGGTCGCGTGATATCTTCATTTTCCATCTGAAAGTGAAGATCAAGCTCGTATTTTTTAAAAGGTGGGTGGATGGGCGCCGAGGATAGGGTGGGTCTCCATTCGTAGCAACCTCCCCGTGGTGAGACCTGGATCGATATTATTTGCATCGATCGATAATGAAATTCATTATTATTTTTCGAAAATGTAACCACCAATAGCTGTAACGTAGTCGTGGTGGAACGTATCTCTTCGATGCAAATGGTATCGAGCAAATTGGCTACGAATAGGGTATATATTTCTCTTGTCAGTTTTTCTTTAATTAATATTCAATTAGAGTTAATCTATCTTTAGACAAAGATAACGTATATCTTGCTCCTTTGTACCTACTATGGTATCACTATACTACTAGTCATTCGAAAATCATGAAATTAAAATAGTTTTTTGGTCGCCAGTTGCTTAATTTTTAAGCAATCGACCTATGTCTTCGATATATATTCATTGTCTTTTATTCTTCAGTACTTTCTCTCGATTATTAACACAAGCACAAGGTCTACAGCTTCCTTCTACTCTTAATCCACGTCCACCCCAGATTCGAACCCGAAATGGTAACGTTGCGAGTGACACTAAAATGGTAAAGGGCCCTCTACCCCTAAAAACAGGCGACACCGAAAAGCATAAGAGCGATGCGTCCCTCCTATCTCTCGTCCGTAGCACAGACGAGGTATTGGACTAAACTAAAACAATGGTACCAGTTTCAGATCGCTATCTCAAAAACTGAGCGAATGCCGACCAAAAAACTGGTGGAATTCTACGATTTTTCGCGATTTTCGTAATTCTTTCGTCATTTCCGCAAATTTTTAGATATCGACCTGAATCTTTCACTGTCTTATTGGGCTTCGAAATCCGCTACCAACACGTCCCGGATCGTTTTAATATCTCAGTCATTGTGGAAATGGCGAGCAAATTACGAAAATCGTGAAAAATCCTCAAATTCAGGCGGTTTTTTGAACGGCATTCGCACAATTTTTGAGATAGCGGTCTGAAACTTGTACTATTGTTTTAGTTAGGAAATTCTACGGCAGATCAATATATAATAGTTGTACTTTTCAAAAATTTAATTTTTCGCAAAAATCTGAAGGGGGTAGGTCAGGATTTTTTGCGATTTTCGTAAATCGGTCGCCATTTCTGTAATTTTTGAGCTATTAAAACGATCCGGGGCGTTTTGGACGCGGAATCCGAAGCCGAATAAGACAGTGAAAGAATCAGTTTGTTATCTCAAAAATTATGGAAATGGCAAAGGATTTACGAAAATCGCAAAAAATCCTGACCTACCCCCTTCAGATTTTTGCGAAAAATGAAATTTTCGAAAAGTTCAACTATTATACATTGTTCTATCGTAGAATTTCCCAACTAAAACAATGGTACCAGTTTCAGATCGCTATCTCAAAAATTGAACGAATGCTGAACGAAAAACTGCTCTAAATTGATGAATTTTCGCGACTTTCGTAATTTCTTCGTCATTTCCGTAATTTTTGAGCTATTCAAATGATCCGAGACGCTTTAGACACGGAATTCGAAACCGAATAAGACAGTGAAAGATTCAGGTCGATATCTAAAGATTTGCGGAAATGACGAAAGAATTACGAAAATCGTGAAAAATCGTCAATTTCAGCCACTTTTTTGATCGGCATTCACTCAATTTTAGAGATAGCGATCTGAAACTTGTACCATTGTTTTAGTTAGGAAATTCTACGCCAGATCAATATATAATAGTTGTACTTTTCGAAAATTTCATTTTTCGCAAAAATCTGAAGGGGGTAGGTCAGGATTTTTGGCGATTTTCGTAAATCGCTCGGCATTTCCACAATTTTTGAGATATCAATCTGATTCTTTCGCTGCCTTATTCGGCTTCGGATTCTGCGTCCAACGCGCCCTGGATCATTTTAATAGCTCAATAATTGTGGAAATGGCAGGCGATTTACGAAAATCGCAAAAAATCCTGACCTACCCCCTTCAGATTTTTGCGAAAAATTAAATTTTCGAAAAGTTCAACTATTATACATTGTTCTATCGTAGAATTTCCCAACTAAAACAATGGTACCAGTTTCAGATCGCTATCTCAAAAATTGAACGAATGCTGAACGAAAAACTGCTCTAAATTGATGAATTTTCGCGACTTTCGTAATTTCTTCGTCATTTCCGTAATTTTTGAGCTATTCAAATGATCCGAGACGCTTTGGAGGCGGAATCCGATGCCGAATAAGACAGTGAAAGATTCAGCTCGATATCTAAAGATTTGCGGAAATGACAAAGGAATTACGAAAATCGCGAAAAATCGTCAAATTCAAACAGTTTTTTTAATACGCATTAATACGCATAAACTATAACTTCTATATCGTATTCTTACTAATAATCGACGGACATCCTAGATTCGAACCGAAAATGGTAACGTAGTGAGTGACACTAAAATGGTAAGAGGGCTCTAGAGCCCTCCAAACCAGTGACATCGAAAAGCATGGGGATGATTGGTCTATCCAATACCTCGTCTGTGGTAAATGAGAACCGCGGATGCAACTCGTGTCAGTTCACTTTATGAACTTTTCTTTAAAAGATCGCATTGTAAATTTGACTGACAAAACGACGGGTGCTGTTTGATATACAAGAGTAAAATTACAAAAGGATTCCAAATTTGGGTATATAATATCTTGTATTATATAGAAAAGTATTAAAATTGTAGTACCAGAACTTTCCGATACGCGGCGCGAGGGTTTCGTTTCGTTTAGTTTCGTTGATCTTGAATATTAATAGAACAACTTGTATATTCCCATGTCACGGTGAGAAAGAGTCATATTGTTTGTAAAGTTGAACAATCATTTATGAGTGTCGGTCAGTGGTGAAAGTTTTATTCGATTCGTGAATTTCCCTTCTCGCGGTAATAGAGTGATCTTCATAATTCCGCAAATGTGTGACTTCAAATCAGGGGACGAATAAGATTGGTACGGACATTTTTTCGCCGCGAGGTTCAATTTGTACTACTTCAAATATTCCGAAGTACCTACTGTTTGATTTCACTCGTTTCGAATTCTACCATGGGAAACAAAAGGTGAAATAAATATACCAGGAGATCGGAGACGCCGTGGGAAGCAGGACAATGGATGAGAAATATTAATTTGCAGCAGTTCCGTATCTAAGACATTCAACAATCTAGAACATTGTCCGTAAATAAAATTTCAAAGAATGGAAAAATAATTGGGCGCCATTGAACATAATACGTTGTTAAACACGATACTCATCTAAAGTTGGTATAATTAAATTTGTTAGTTTGCCCCATCGCCACGGGTTATTGATAGTAATATATTTTCGCGAAATAAAGATTATGAACACATGGTTCGCCGAATACATTTTAATGACCGGAGAACCATCAAACTGTGAAACTCCTAGGAAGAGATGGTTATTTACCTTGCGTTAATAAACACCCCTAAGGTAGAGAAATATACGTATAATCATTGTAGTATCATGGGAAGCAAGTTTACCAGCTATTTTCACTGGTTTTACTCTTGCTGCTCTTTAACATTCTCGCAGCGATCACGCTAATTAACACTACTTAATTAATACTTCTGATTCTTATTAATTGTGAAATATAATCTTATTTAAAAGAGAGGCACGGCGCAATACGCAGTCGTGTATTTACATTCACTTTCGTAGAATTCTCTCCCTGACCGAATTCCAGCGTTATTTACATGTAATGTTTTACAAAACGGAATGCCAAGACATTGTGCTTGTTTAGTCCGAACAAATTATATGGCGTGTTCGCACGTAAATACTTAATGTGGTATTCCAGTGAAGAGTTTGCGAATATAGAAACGTTCGTGGAATGTAGAAACTCGTTTCGTAAGTGGATTACCGTGGTAAAGCGTGGGCTAATTTCGAAATTCTGGAACCAGAGTCTCGCAGTACAGCGCCCCGAATATCACGGGATAAGTGTGATTCACCGTAAATACGTTATCGTAATTAAATAGACAAGTTTGAGTATGGAAAAGGGAACTCGATTACGATGGTCGTTTATTACCAGCCAAATTTTCCTATCATTAGAACACTTTAATGTCGTGATGAAATTTTCTAGAACAATCCCTGGAAGTTCTAATTCCTCTTGGGAACGTTGAAACGTTATTAATATATAATAGTGATCATTAGAACAGTTAACTAACTATTATATATATATGTTAATAACGTTCCAACATTGCGAGGAGGATAGAAAGTTGTTGGGAATTGTTGTAGAAAATTTAATCGCTGTTCCGATAGCACGGAATTAGAATGTGCTTTTATAAAATCCTCCTGTTTACTACATTATCCTTATCTTTTCCAACACTTTGCTTGGCCTGAATACGACCAGATAACGAGTAACGGAAATATGTCTATCGAATTTCGATTTGTCTTTTAAAACGTTTCGACCCATAGTTAAATATCTCTCGAGCTTTATCCGCGGTGCTTCTTTTATTATTCTACACCGATCGTTTTAATTAAATATCGTCCGAGTAAATGTATGAATCTCACTTCGTAGTTTATTTTCCGCGGCTTGTCGGATATTTAGATTTAATTCCGACTGCGTAAATACGTAAATACAATATTTGTTTAATTTAATCGAGCCGATGTGGCAATCTCACCGAGTAATTCGTCACGCATAGGACGCGAAGATGTCCTAACGAATGAGACTACAGTTTTTGCTAATGACCTTCCCATTGAAAATGAGAGAGAAAAAAACCCTGTCTGTGGATTTAATATTCGAAAAGCTCGTTTTTCGGGGGCATCCGTCAGAACGCGCGAATATGTGTGTGTAATAACATTCGCGGAAAAAACGGTACTCTTTGCATTCCCGAATACATCTAAAGCTCGTATATAACAAATGAGAGTGACTGCGTTCTGACAGGTTAATTAAGCCTCAATCCCGTTCTTCCGAAAATACGGGGAGCCTGCAAATAGCGTGTCTGCGTTGCCTCCACGTTGAAGCTTGTTACGGAGAACACAGGCTGTGCAATTATCATCCTTTGATATCTGCATACGATACAACATAATGAACGTTCACACCGTTTTCTTATCGTTCGACGAGTCAAATTTCCACCTCGTTTTTATTCCGAAACCTGTATACCTTTCACGTAGAAATTTATATCCAAAACCACGGATATTTCGCGGAGATTAATTCCACCGTTAGTTTAAACCCCATAATTTATCAACTAATCGATTTTTAATCGCCACTTCAGGAATTAATCGGGGCCAAACAATTTCTAATGTAAATGTAGACAGTTCGGTTTACCAAAGCGAAGATTCAATTACGCAGAAGCGAGTTGCAATTTCACCGTGGCCATGTCCCGGCGATATTTCAAGCTCGGCGGATTAGTTTTCGCCACAGATACGGGTCTGGTATGACGACGCCTTATAAACTCTTGTCGCCGGAATAACGTCGGGGAATTTTATTCGTACTCGACTACCCGGTAGTTTATACTAGCGGGCGTCTTAACAACGACATTGATTTATCACCGCTCAACTACGTATCCACACGGATGCACATTTATCCGTCAGATCTTCCATTTTCGTTTCCATTGATATTTTCAAACGAATCCGTGAAATCATTCGGGATGGGCGTTTGCGCATTTCCAGGAAGTTTCGCATGGAAATTAATTAATGAAACAACGCCGTGCACGAACAAGGATGGATTGAACGCGTGTGGGTTGCATCGAAATTAATTATCGTAGATCTTGCCGATCCGCGTGGGTGTCGAACTAGACTTCATTATTCCGGGTTCGTCGTTCGCTGGAAGTCGCAGCGCTACGAATATGCGGTTTTGCTACGGGGAATTTCGTTTCGCGCCGATCCGTGAAATCGTGCAGACCGATCGGACTGTCACGAATGTTACGTAGGACAAACAGGCGACGCTCACCGCAAATCACAGCGATCCGTGATTAAGCGGAGATACCGTGCTTGCTTTAAAGGGAACCTGCTCGTCCGGTCGAACGTTTTGATTTAATGCGTACCATCTTCGTACACTTTAAACCGTCTATTAATTTTTGTTTGTACGGGGGAAAAAAAAGAGTTTACGAGAGCAGATAAATGGCAAATATTGATCGCGGAATGTAAATTGATAGTTAACAAATTATCGCGGCACACAGTGGGAAATAATTGAATTCAGATTTAGAAAATACTACAAGCGAATGACTATGGAAATACGATAATATATTCGCTGTGATATTTATGATTTTGATATAAGCGTTAAAATTCATTTGTTCGTGGAATTATATCGCAGATTATAATAGCCGGAAACATTTTGGATAATACCTAGATTTGTATTCCAGTAGCGTTGGTTTAGTTATGGTCGGTCGAGTAGTATATGTTCATATGTGGTCGGCCGAGTAGTACAAAACTACGTATAATCTGACAATCGAATTTAATCCTCGAATATTAGATCGCTATTGTTTTGCTACGAAATTTCCACGGCTCGGAGATGTGATGTTACGTAATAATTAACGACTCGAATATTTCCGGGATGAAATGTGACGCAGTACCGGCGGCGATAACGCTACATCTCCGCGTTTGTAAGCAATATTGCCAATTAACTGTACAAAAAATCTACTGAGAACAATGCTGCCGGGTAAATCAATTACGGAATCGGCGGAGTAATGAATTTGTTATGCATGAGAATTCATGCACCGTTCGTTAATGGACATGAATATTTCAAAAAGTTTTTTAACTTTCCACTGGGGCCATTAACAAGCCACTCGTACTTTATGTAATTCCATCCCTACCACGGGAGAGAAACGGGAATATATTTTTTAACTTTTCATATTACCAGTGTTAAGTTTTATCAGTTAAATGCCCCCGTTTAACTTCATGGGTTTTTATCTGAACAACGCGCGCCTCTGTACGGCGAATCAAAAGAAGTTGTAACGGGTGGATATGATTCGTAAAACAGGACGATGATTTTTCTGTTCCACCCGCGTGAAAGGCATCCCTTACACAGGTAAAACCTCTATCGTGGTTTAGATTTTCAACGTGAGTAATAATTCGATGCCACATCGGACTTCTAAACGAGATTCCTCATTTTAATCTCGTTTAGCTTTTGCCGGCTACTTCCAAAATTCCATTAAAACTCCGCGGAAATCCTGTACATCGTCACGGGGATTGTTGCGGGCTCCGCGATCAGAGGCTGTTTTTAAATCTCGTCCGCGCGTGAATAAGTCATGATCGGTGTGTCGGTCGTAAAATATTTTTTCCACTCTGAAATTACATCGCGCGAGGCGAGCGGCAATTATTAAAGTTTATGAAATATTCTCACCGCGGCTCTATAAAGTCCCTCGGATGGAATCGATCCACCTCGTCGAACCATCGCCACGACTGCGTGACATTTCCTCATGCTCGCAATCATTTTTCCAATCTCCTCGAAGCGAGACGTAAGGGAGGTTAATAAGTAACCGTAAAGCGAGCAATGATATTCTCGTTACACCGCGGAACAACCCGTAAGTCTTCCTTATTTACGTTTGTATGCGTGGACGTGAGTCTCACACGTGAACATATCTTCATATCTCGGGTTTACTCGGATGAAGTTCCACGGGGAATGATATTTTTCAAATAAACCGGATTAATCATGAACTATACGTCACCGTGCTTAGCTTGTAACGCCACCCGCGGTGTAATCTTTGTGAAATATCAGCCGGAAGAGAGCAAAAGAAATCATTTTCAGGGTCTTCCACTCGTTACAATTTATGCTACTTTAAAGCCCGCGGAAGATTTCCTTTATGTCCCCGTATATTTTTAATACCCAAGATAAACTTTATCTTGGACGTCAAATAATAAGAAAGTTATTTTATTAAACTGTTGGAGACTCGGCGTACAGTTCGTAGCAGTGATGGTAATAATAATTATGTAATAGTACATACGAGGAAAAATTCTTTAACAAAGAATCCAAGGGACTACGTCCACCTGTTTTCTTCCAGCTTTCTTCGGACCCTTTTTTTCCCCCGACGGCAAAGGCTCCGGCTATTATCCCCCATTGTTCGCCATGTGTTTCTACCAGAAAGACTTAGCTAATCGTGTTTCCTTTGTACGGTAGGGTGAACATTTTTCAGACCTCGCTAGATCCAACAAAAATCAGCGTACTCGCGAATCTTTCTCGACTTTCACGCTCGAAAGTAGAACAACGGGATCACCTTTTACTTCCATTCTTAAACTTGGCTGTTTTAATTCTTACTCTCTCTTGAATACCGTACGCGATTTGCATGACAACCGCGACAGCAGCCCGTGAGAATGAAATTTCGATAGAATTAATTATTCCTTTCGGAACACCGCCTCGAAATTTCACGAATAATTTTATCACACTTTCGTGCGGGTCATATTAATCGTGCGTTATCGACCGGATCGGCTTCGTTAGACGTGGAAACGCTTCAATTAGAAGTCTACACGGATTTCACGTCTACCTTAAGGCAAATGCGACCTTTTAGTTAAATTCGAAAGGCAAACGGACGGACTTAAAAACAGGTTCGAGTGTTCACGTTTGCCCGGAAGTTATTTTTAACTACGAATTTCGAGGGTATTACTTACGTTGCGGTGTTTCTCGAGGTTGTCGGTAGGGCGATTCTTTAATAAGGGCTGAAAGTGCCGTGTCTATGACCGTTCCCGCTATTTCCTGGTACACTGTAATCTAATTGCCGGCGCACCTGGAAAACTTCTCGTTTCGGGAACTTTAATTGAACGTATATCACGTTGGACCCTTTTTGCAGTAGGGAATCACAGTGTGTCACGGAAGGTAACGTGTGAATTCCGGTCGTTAATCCGCTATAATACAATTCTTCCTTTTTGCTGCCGGTAAATGTTAGAAACAGAGACACCCTTAGGTGCGCGGGACGAGTCACAGTGCAATTTTTCGTTTCGGCTGCGATCAATTAAATTATTTATGTAACATACCGTGCGCGTCGTCGTCCGGTTACGAATGAAATTCGATTTTTCCAATTTCATCGGTCCCGTCGCGAAATTGCATGTGCCACTAACAATTACATCGAATCTCTGATGTCACGTATCGAATGAATTCACTGGAAATTCTAAGGGTCGCACGGAATTCCCTCGATTCCCGAGTGATATTTTGCGGAATAGTCGAGCGATGAGAAATTCGACATGTTTGGGCGTGTTCGCAGCAACCCCCCTGGCGATATTCCTAACAAAGGGAAAACCAGCGGTGAAAATGAACACCGAAATAGAATATTTCGTCGTCTTCAATGGGGATCTCACTTCGTTCCTTTTTTCCTCCCCAGTCTTTAATTTCCCCGGTGCTAGTGGCGTCTTTATATTACGAGGTTCTTTTGTAGTCTCTCGCCTTTAAAAACAAAAAAGTAGCCGCGGTTAATCGATTACCAGTGAAAGAAATTACCGCGGCTCTTGTATTCCACGCGACGCTAAATTTCCATGGAATTAACGCTTTGAATTTCACCCAACTTTCCGATAGGATAAGACTAACAATTTCGGGCTATTCCAATGCGATCCACAATGAGGTTTTATATCGAGGGGTGGTCTTCGAATCGATGTGATAGATAAGCAAGCCAATTTTCGGGCAACCGGCACGTACGATAAAACTAGCAAAAAAATATCTGCGAGCGAGGAACGTATTTTTGAAAGGTCCGTTTAAACATGGCTGATATTGCCTATCTCTCTGGTCCCAGCAATTTCCTTCATTTTATTTCTGCTCGACTCGTGTTTTTTCCCTTCTTTCCGAGATACACGGACAACCGTCGTTGTATCGCGGGACCATTCCACTGTCCCATCGTTTATTTCGTTTATTTTTACCTGGAATGTCAACTAATATCGTTCGACTGATAATACACCAGTAGTACAACTGTTACGCTCGTGACGGACGTGAGAAACCGATCAAAAATTTTGGTCGCGTAACGTTAATTCCCCGATGTGATTTCCATTTCCGGAAACGTTGCTGAAATGTCGAAATCGCGACATTATTAAATTAACCCGGCCGATGATTAAACCCGGCAGGATAATTAAATCAATCGACAGGGGAACTGTGGGTCGGTGGTGTTTTCCCGTGGAAAATTCTACCGCGGAAAAACGGGACGGTGAAATACGAAATGAGTGGCGGCGTTTTGCGCTCGGTGTATACCTGAATTCCTGTCGATAGAACTGTTCCCATCGGTTTCTCTCGTGTTTCGCTCGTTTCGTTGGTTAAGAGCTGCGCGTTATAATTCCGCACGTGATGAGTGGGCGCTAGCTGTTCGCTCTTTGATGTTCCGAGCCGTTTTGTTTTTTCACCTTCTCCCCTTTTTTTTGTTGTAAAAACAACAACACGGAATATGAAACGAATTAGAAAACCGAACGGGATAAAAAGTAGAACGAACGCATCGATTTCCGTCGCGTAAATAAATATCTTTCTCAACCGTATCGGATCGGCGCTCGTTCGTAAATAATATCGAATATCAACGGCGAGCACATTCGCATTTCTCCGCGCGTCGAAATCAAGCCGCGTGACGGAGCGATCGGGATAAATGTTTTTTGTTGTTTTTCGCGAGGGGATGGAAAGGTTCCGGGAGAAAACCGAAGGGAAAACACGCACGCCTCGGCAATATTTTATGAAAGTCGACCCAGCAGGTGTACCGGGAGGGCTGGCAGCCTGGATTTGACGGGACTCGAATTCCAGCGGGAATCTCGGGGAATAAATTTGATGAATTTCAAACAAACCGATTGTTTCGACTGTGAAATTTTAGCGGTGGCAACGAGACACTTTCTGTCGTCTCGTTAACATTTTCGACGGAGACAGCCTTCTTTTTCGTTGATTTTTTTCGTAAGCTCCGTTCGGTACGAGTTAACAGGTCGCCGGTTAAAATCGTTGCCATTTCGGATAAAACCCGGATTACCGGGATTGATCGAATTAATCAGCGTCGCGTGTATCGTCTATTCGCTTGCTTGTCAAATGTAATTATCGCAATCCGTTTACGCAATAAAGCAGGCAAACATCCCGTGAACTCCGGGCACGTGTACGGTAATCACCGCGACGCAAGTAGAAACTGATAATTAAACGTTTCCGCTTCGCTACCGTCTCGCGGAATCCAAAAGTACGATTAATCGTTCCCCGGCGAGGAACTCGCGGAATAATACACTCGATTCCACGTGTTCGTAAATAATATCAGATAGAAATTTCAAGGAAATTAGTGTACCGAGCTTGAAATAATTTCGAAGTAACTCGGTGATATTTTACTCGTTCTAACAAGTTCTATTTAAAAGTCTCTCGCTTTACGATCATTAGGGTTGCCGCGTATTTGCGAAAATGTTAATTATAGATAAAGGGTGCGCGAATGTTTCCAATCATTTTCCAGACGCCTCTGCTTTTCAGGGGAAATCTCAGCCATTAGTCAGACCTCTCTCCTACGTTCATGAAAACCTCTGTGAAATTCAATTTTAAAACGCAGGTATTTTATGGTAAAACACTATTGCTCGAGTGGATTCTACTTTTCTCGTTGGGAACAAGTAGAAACTGTATTCAAGACGTGAAATCGATTTGGAAACAGAAGAAGGTGACGGTTTCGAGGGCCAGGAGTTAAAAGCCACCAAGATTTTTTTTCACCTAACGACCTCTTTTGTGCCAAAACCGAGGGTACGTTGACATACACACACACACGCACGTGGTCGATGGAAACCAGTCTTTATACACTCGTCTCACGATTAGCTTTTTCTCTCGCGCGGTTGCCTCTCGAGTTCCGCGGAACTTCAGTCCGGAGTTTTTCATGACTTTGCACTTTATTCAGCGTCGAAACTTGCGTGAGATTATCTGGGAAAGATTTCCAAGATTCCACGATACCGAGTCGAACGAGTGTTGATCGTAATTCGAGTAAACCTGTGCCGGAGTATTTGTCAAAGATTAGAATCCGAGCAACAGAGTGAATTTTACCTTGACGCGGTAAAAAAAAGTTATTCCACGTTTCATTCGCGGCGGATAGACTCTCGATGTAAAATGTACAGTGTTCTGGATGCGAAATTGAAAAATAATTCTTTACTAGCTGTATTCGTGACTTGTTGAGATCCACCGGTATCATTGTACTATTCTTGGCGAAGAGATATCAAATACCGTCGAATAAAGCTACGTTACATGGTTTGGGAAAACCGCTCTACAGATCACGTTACGGGTAGCCATTGTGGAAACTTCAAAAAGATCCAATTTCCCATAATAACCCAAACATTATCTACAACGGGCTCCTCTGTGTCCGGAGGCCAGTCGGGAAGTCGATGCGAAGGTAGTTGTTAAAGCAGATGAGACAATTTTCCAAAGGTGATTCGGCGGTATTATTGATGTTAAAGTACACGAAACGCTACCTAGTATTCTGGACTGAATTATATTATTTCGAAATTTACCGCTAGTACCAAGATCATTTTATATTGTTATTTATATCGTTCGTTGTTCAACGATGATTAAAGATCTTATCTATCGCTGTGAGAGAATGTTGAATGCTTTTAATTTACCAGGACTCTCAATCTCACCGAGTTCACCGTGAAACGTCGATTTTTATTTCACTCGCTGCAAGAGGAAACATTTGTTAAGGTACTTTACGAAAGGGAGAAACTTGCTGTCCGTAACGAGGGGAGACGTATCACGGGATGCTTACCGTTCGATGATAATGTACGGAAAACTTCCGGGCTTGTCGTAACGTTCGCGGAAACAACTTTTCCGTCCCTCAGATGTTCAAGGGACGCAATTCCCGCAGAAGTAGTAACGCGAAGAACGTAATTTCATCCACGTGTCTCTGTGTAAACTGTTTTCGCAGCTTGACGTGTATATTTGAAATATATCGTGTCTCGCCAACATATACACACAGATACACACACACAAACGAGGCTGTACAACCAGAGGAGGATTGATGGCCTCCGAAAACTTGCCGCGATACGTTTTTAACTACTTTCATGATCGATTCGACAAGTTCCAAAGAAAACACGCATTACGGTATTGTGTATAGTTTAAACGAAATCTAAAAAAGTGGCCAGAGATTTCAACATTCCAGACGTACCTGAGCCACGCATAAATCGTCCGCTCCTGGGTACAAAAATAAGCACCAGGGGTGGTTGAAAAAGTGTATCGCCCACTCGCCGGGGCGTTAGTCCAACCGAAAAAACGTAATTCCACGGAATTTTCACTTGTTACGCGTCGACAAAAGGCAAAACACGTCGGTGGGGAAAAAAAAGGGGAATCCGTCGACGTGGGTTGTGAAAAATCACTCCAGTCCTACTTATATAATGCAAAAAGGGATGTAAGGGGGTTGCGTGGATAATCGATATCCAGTCGCCGGTGGGAGTCACTCTTTATTTATCCGACGAATAAAAATGAGGAGTCACCAATGTCCTGAAACGAATGCCACCGTTCAATATGGCTGGTAAGAATTTTCTTGCCGGTAATGCCGAGGAATAATCCTGCGATGGCACTTATACGCTTCACGGATCAAACGAAAGACGCCCTTATTCTTCGGAGACCCTTCTTTCACGGACCGTCTATCATCGTATCGACACTTTTATTTATCGAGAAGCCGGAATGGTTTCCGGGACGACACACGGAAGATCCTGTATCTCTGTGCGGACCGTCGGTGATGTGTCACGCGTCGTGGAACACCCCTACCTTCCGTGTCGCGTCGTTAACTCGTTGACAATCAAGTAAATTCCAGGTCGAAGGGCCAAACCCTTCGCGGTTTCGTGTTCACGATGTTAGAGTTTTTCTCGGAAAAGTCCTTTATCCACAGTCCAGAGATAGTCTACTTTAGATATTTCAAAGGTTTTAGAATGAAAAACATTCTCCCGAATAATTCGAAATATAATTCGACAAATTTCTAGTTTGTCAATTAAATTCGAAGCTTTCCCGAGGTGAATCGTTTCACGGTTTGCAACCTGACGGAGGCACGGAGTCGGCAGAGGGATCAGGTGAAAAAGTTGCGCCACCTGTAAGAGACGAAGAAACTCGAGGCAGGAAATTAAAGTAATCTCCCTGAGTTTGTCGTTAGTTGAGAGTTTCTCGCGGTGAATCGAGCAGCTTTGCTCTGGGATAATAACGTGCCGTTGTTAGTAACGCTGAGTGATTCGAGAACGTGAAATTTCGAGCGTTTCGGGCATATGACAATAATTGTGTTTCAAAGCACACCCACTGGGGAAGGGAGGGGAGGGTGAAGAGGAGGGATCTCGGGCTAGTGTTATAATTACGGGGTCGTGCTGAATCATTTGTAATCGCGTGACCGGAATGGGAATGCCATGGAGCGCGAGAATTAACATTTCCAGCCGTTCACAGACCGCCGTTGTTGTCGGTGCATCTTAAGTGGATACTACGAGTTGAAACACCGGTGATATTTACGTTAGTTGAACGGTGACCAATGATATTTCAAATTCCAGACAGGGATCGCAATTGTTACTTAAGGGTTGTTATTTTTCAATCTTACTTCTAAGTGGTTCTAAAATGAACGACAGGGATTGCGAATGGTAATTTTGTCGAAGCACGTGAATTAATGACGCGTCACGTGATTTTTATCGGGGTTTGTCATCCCGTCTTGTGTTTTTATTAATTCTTGATTTTTTTCCTACGGTGATTCTAGCCGGTACTTCGGTACTTTGGAGAAAACAAATGGCTGCGCTGGGAAGTACGCCAGTTGGGGCCGGGGATCCGTCTTGCGATTTAAATAATGCAAATCGCGTCCGGGTCTCTTAACGGCGTCGTTTTACGTCGGCGAGCACGTGGATTAAAGGGACATATTTCGCGTGGAAATTAACGCTTCGCGAGTCTCGCGATTCGAGTTCACGAATTTCTGAAAAAACTTTCGCATAGTCGCTCGATCATTCGTTCGCAGCTAAAGGGGAATGGTTCCGAAGTTCCGAAGGTTCCACGATCGGGTGAAGTCGACGCGACGCTTTGCATTTTAAGCCGGCTATCTTACTTTCAATCAATTTTTTCTCTCCCCCTTGGGGGGGGGGGGGGGCAACCGCGCGATTTACATAAAGGATCGTAATTTATGTCGGGTGAAACGGCACTTCGATTGCGATCGATGTTAAAAGGCACTCGTTCGGATGTCTGGAATTACACGAAAATATCGTGGCTTATTGTCCACGTGATTTTCATAATTCATATTCCCCGCGAATGGCAATCGACATTGGAAATGTCGAATCTGCCCACCGTTTTGTCAACGTTCGAAAGAATCTCGTGGGTGAAAGAAAAAAGGAAAGAGGGTGTAGGGGTGGGATGACACGAAGGAGGTTACGAGGGATGATAGAATTTTATTTTTTCGAAAACGACCGACCGTATCTTTCACGACGCTCCGCGCACTTTTGATAACTCGCCCTTCGGCTTATCGGCCGCTCTACGAGCGGGTCGTCGTCTTCCACTGAATGCACGTGGGTGGATAATACGTGGCAGACCCTTTATCAGGGAATTTTCGGTGGTCCAGCGGCGTGCAATAAAGGACACGTGTCCCTCGTCACATAAAAATAATTCGACCGACGTCATATTTTACCGTGACGCTGCATACAGCGAGTTACATGAAAAGAAGTTCATTTGAATTTCCAAGAGTGACTCTAACGAACCGGACGTGAAACTCTCATTCAAAACCTTATTGCGACGCATAAAATATCACGTATAATCTTTCTTTTTTACTACTTTTCCGCGGAATTTTGATTACCCCCTTTACGTGAATTTCGCCCAAGAATTCCGATAACATTGAAAATCTGTATATTTATAGAAAAATTTTATCTCGAAACTTCATGTCAACCCTTCGAGTTCCTCTGAATTTTCAATAGTTACGCTACTGCGCGTTGGCTAATATCAAAGAAGATACGGTACATACTTCTCTCTCCACGTATCGATAATGTTTCACGAAAAACCACTCGTATACGAAAAGACCGACGAATCTGTACTTCGCCGCAGAAGTCCGTAAACCTTCTTCACAAGCGAATGTTACAAAGTTCCGTGTATCGGGGGAAATATTTCGATTCCACCAGACGGTTCACCGACGCGATCATTCGAAAACACACGTACACACCGGTCGGAACATCAACGCGAACGAGTTGGGAAATATTTTTCCAATTTTTTCCCCGATATCAACGTATAATCTGATCCACCCTGTACACGTATGTATCTATGTATGTATGTATGTACAAGGGAAACATTTAATCCCACGACGGATACAAATCGAGATGACCGATTCATGCAAGAAACCGGGCTATTACTGTCTCAAAATCACCCGGCTATATTTAACAGACTCTGTAGGTGTGTCACGTAGCAGATAACTATGGCTGCGCAGATATAGCGAGAGATCGAACCATAGGAGTTCCATTCAGCGAAGCTTATTGCCGTCGTTACACCGTATGAATATTGCATGTAACCGGCACACACATGGTATCCACTATCTCCACTAGGTCCTCCCGATCCTATTTATACCAAGGCGGTACCAATCCTGTCGACCCTGATGGGTTTTGCCAACAAACCACTCGTACCAACCCTACACCACCGCTGGCCGGCGTAAATTTCCGCCGCAGTTTTGTTGACGTCGATTACACCGGAAACTTCGGAAACTTTAACGGAATCCGTGTTCCTGTAAACCGACGGCGAACCCTGGGGAACTTTTAACGAGTACAAGTTTACGTTGTCGTAGAAAAGAAAGTGATTTCTTTTGGATCTATTCTCAAAGTGAAGAGAAAGAAAGAGAAAGCGAAAAGAGAGATTGTTGAGATTACGAAGAGAAATTTGTGTTATTGTTCGTACGTTCCATTCGATTCAGGTTGTGTTTTTTTATGATTTAATTATTCTATCGACCGATGGGGTGACTACGTTCGTTTCCGTATTTTACATATGTATATGTATATTTACGTAGACGCGCGGGGTTGTCAAAGCTGTATGAATATTACATGCAATCCCTATCGGGGCTGCATGCATCATCGCGAGAGCGCAACAAACGTCTACGGTTTTACTTACAATAAACTAAATAACTTGTTTTGCATGGGCGTATTGTTTGCCAGGCAGCCGCGTTAATTCAATTGTATTGCGTTACACGGTTTCGCGGAGTCGTGGCTCGTGAAACGCGATCACGATAAATCTACAATCTGCGCGTCGTATTTGCACGTTTCCCACATTATGAGTTCGTTGGGAAATTATACAGGATCATACCGCGTGATATGGTAATACTTCAAGCATTTCATTCGATGGTTATGTCACGATAATCACGGTAATTAGTTATTCGAATGTATGCATCGCGAAATTATCGAGTGAATTATTGCGAATATTCGAAAGTTAATTACGTTTTTTCATTTTGATTTCTTTTTTCCCCCTGAAAAGCTATCAATACTATACATATACAAGCTTCGATTAAATTTCGTTAAACCATGTATCCACTTGCTGGTTTCGATACATTTTAGTAGAAGGGTTGAAAGCATCTTTTTTATTCCCCTCTGAAAGGTATCGGAAGTTTTTAGGATCGATGAAATACCTTCACGTACGTTTTATAGGAAAACAGTGACTATAAGAGTAAGCTTCGATATTCCGGAATAACCCTGTAAAAATAATTCGGATCCCATGGTTTAAACCATTCTGTGTTTTCTGGCGAGATGAGGTTCCACCCCCCCCCTTAATGATCTCACGTGAGACGTGCACATTCTTAATCCGAGGTGCCCGAGCATCGATTCCGTTTGCAGAAGATGTGTAATCGCGGCCGGTAATTTGCGCGACCCACGTGGTTCCACCCGCAAGCAATTTTCAGTAATCTAATAAAATCCCAGGAAATTCTGACCAAATCGATCGATCCTCGTGTAATATCATCCAGTGGGAAATTACACGTTAATGATAGCGATAATGAAAATCGTGAACGTGAATTCCATGCAATATTCTTACCATCTTTCGACAGTCCGCTGATATTCAACGAATTTCGTTTCCTTACGAAACCTATTTTCCGTTTGCTGTGTACTTGTTCATTTTACCGTGTGTGTGGGTGTGTGTGTGTGTATTGACTTTGGCTCGTTATCGGCGAGGCGTAATATTACGACGGTATCGTTACTTCAATTTCATTAAACGATAGACAGAGAGAGGCAAAGAACAGGAGGAAGAGAGAAAGAGAGCGAGCGAATAAACAACGGTACGGTTTATTCGTCGATTCGCAATGCGATGGTGAAAAAGGGAAAATCAATAGAATCGCAGAAACGTGTGTCTTTAAACACGAAACCACAATTTCCGGTGGTAAACGGCGAGACGAAATTTCAGGATACGGATCGAAGCTTATGGTTTCTCGGCTCGGATAGAAACGAAGACGGAGAGCGAATTAATATCACGACCGATAAGGCATCCTGTCGGGAAGTACAAAGGGAATGAAATCGTGGTACGACCCGCACATTTATTCTAACGCGCTAGAAAAGTCTGGTGGCGAGATCTCCGTCGGAATCTCGGTTCATTTTCACCGATTAATATCAAATCCCCGATTTTGATTCATCGCCCGAGTGGCAAGAACCGTTCCATAGAACCTGCGCTGGTGAAGAATTGCGTCGCTCGATAAAAAATGGATAGATGAAAAAAGATAGGGTTTGTAAAAAAAATCGAATCTCCATCGTGATATATCTTTGAGGACCATTACATTTTCTAACCCGTAGTTAACCGTTTAGATCTCATGCAGCGCGATCCCGCTGTTCGGATTTCATTTTGAAAAGGCCCGCAATATTATATCGCGAAAAATCGTCAATTTCAGCCAGTTTTTTGATCGGCATTCACTCAATTTTAGAGATAGCGATCTGAAACTGGTACCATTGTTTTAGTTAGGAAATTCTACGCCAGATCAATATATAATAATTGTACTTTTCGAAAATTTAATTTTTCGCAAAAATCTGAAGGGGGTAGGTCAGGATTTTTTGCGATTTTCGTAAATCGCCTGCCATTTCCACAATTTTTGAGCTATTAAAATGATCCAGGGCGCGTTGGACGCGGAATCCGAAGCCGAATAAGGCAGCGAAAGAATCAGATTGATATCTCAAAAATTGTGGAAATGCCGAGCGATTTACGAAAATCGCCAAAAATCCTGACCTACCCCCTTCAGATTTTTGCGAAAAATGAAATTTTCGAAAAGTACAACTATTATATATTGATTTGGCGTAGAATTTCCTAACTAAAACAATGGTACAAGTTTCAGATCGCTATCTCTAAAATTGAGTGAATGCCGATCAAAAAACTGGCTGAAATTGACGATTTTTCACGATTTTCGTAATTCTTTCGTCATTTCCGCAAATCTTTAGATATCGACCTGAATCTTTCACTGTCTTATTCGGTTTCGAATTCCGCCTCCAAAACGTCCCGGGTCGTTTTGATATCTCAAAAATTGCGAAAATGACGAAGGAATTACGAAAGTCGCGAAAATTCATCAATTTAGAGCAGTTTTTCGTTCAGCATTCGTTCAATTTTTGAGATAGCGATCTGAAACTGGTACCATTGTTTTAGTTGGGAAATTCTACGATAGAACAATGTATAATAGTTGAACTTTTCGAAAATTTAATTTTTCGCAAAAATCTGAAGGGGGTAGGTCAGGATTTTTTGCGATTTTCGTAAATCACCTGCCATTTCCATAATTTTTGAGCTATTAAAATGATCCAGGGCGCGTTGGACGCAGAATCCGAAGCCGAATAAGGCAGCGAAAGAATCAGATTGATATCTCAAAAATTGTGGAAATGCCGAGCGATTTACGAAAATCGCCAAAAATCCTGACCTACCCCCTTCAGATTTTTGCGAAAAATGAAATTTTCGAAAAGTACAACTATTATATATTGATTTGGCGTAGAATTTCCTAACTAAAACAATGGTACAAGTTTCAGATCGCTATCTCTAAAATTGAGTGAATGCCGATCAAAAAACTGGCTGAAATTGACGATTTTTCACGATTTTCGTAATTCTTTCGTCATTTCCACAAATCTTTAGATATCGACCTGAATCTTTCACTGTCTTATTCGGTTTCGAATTCCGCGTCCAAAGCGTCTCGGATCATTTGAATAGCTCAAAAATTACGGAAATGACGAAGAAATTACGAAAGTCGCGAAAATTCATCAATTTAGAGCAGTTTTTCGTTCAGCATTCGTTCAATTTTTGAGATAGCGATCTGAAACTGGTACCATTGTTTTAGTTGGGAAATTCTACGATAGAACAATGTATAATAGTTGAACTTTTCGAAAATTTAATTTTTCGCAAAAATCTGAAGGGGGTAGGTCAGGATTTTTTGCGATTTTCGTAAATCACCTGCCATTTCCATAATTTTTGAGCTATTAAAATGATCCAGGGCGCGTTGGACGCAGAATCCGAAGCCGAATAAGGCAGCGAAAGAATCAGATTGATATCTCAAAAATTGTGGAAATGCCGAGCGATTTACGAAAATCGCCAAAAATCCTGACCTACCCCCTTCAGATTTTTGCGAAAAATGAAATTTTCGAAAAGTACAACTATTATATATTGATTTGGCGTAGAATTTCCTAACTAAAACAATGGTACAAGTTTCAGATCGCTATCTCTAAAATTGAGTGAATGCCGATCAAAAAACTGGCTGAAATTGACGATTTTTCACGATTTTCGTAATTCTTTCGTCATTTCCGCAAATCTTTAGATATCGACCTGAATCTTTCACTGTCTTATTCGGTTTCGAATTCCGCCTCCAAAACGTCCCGGGTCGTTTTGATATCTCAAAAATTGCGAAAATGACGAAGGAATTACGAATATCGCGAAAAATCGTCAAATATAAGCAGTTTTTCGTTCGGCATTCGCTCAATTTTTGAGATAGCGACCTGAAACTGGTACCATTGTTTTAGTTGGGAAATTCTACGATAGAACAATATATAATAGTTGAACTTTTCGAAAATTTCATTTTTCGCAAAAATCTGAAGGGGGTAGGTCAGGATTTTTTGCGATTTTCGTAAATCGCCTGCCATTTCCACAATTTTTGAGCTATTAAAATGATCCAAGGCGCGTTGGACGCAGAATCCGAAGCCGAATAAGGCAGCGAAAGAATCAGATTGATATCTCAAAAATTGTGGAAATGCCGAGCGATTTACGAAAATCGCAAAAAATCCTGACCTACCCCCTTCAGATTTTTGCGAAAAATGAAATTTTCGAAAAGTACAACTATTATATATTGATCTGGCGTAGAATTTCCTAACTAAAACAATGGTACAAGTTTCAGATCGCTATCTCTAAAATTGAGTGAATGCCGAACGAAAAACTGTTCTAATTTGACAATTTTTCGCGATTTTCGCAATTCGCTCGCCATTTCCGTAATATTCGAGATATTTAAATGATTCGGGACGTTTTGGATGTGTAATTTGAAGCGGAGCAACGTATTAAAAGATTCAGGTTGATATCTAAAAAAAAAATCGGGTACTTAATACCACGAACACAGAATGGAACAGTGTGGCAGAGGCAAGGTGGGATTGAATTCGATCGAATACACTTCCTTATAGCGTGTTCGGGTTGCCACAGGCTCTCGCTTTTTTCCGCGCCACGATGGTTAACTGGGACAATAATGGTATCGCTGTTTGGCCGGCTTTTCCCATCGCCAGTGTCCTGAAGGATCAACGGTTTCCAACCGGATACTACGAATAGCCTTTTACGGGATCGCGCGGTGTCGTCCGGATATCGATCCGACGGGAGACCTGGTTTTTAGGTACATCGATCTTCATTTAAGCACTGCCCCCGTATCTATCCCCCGGAAAATCCGCAAACAACGTACCTCGAACGAAGCACCTTCTAAGTCTCGCGATATTAATCGCTCCATAGAGTTGCTGACTCTCTGTACATCATGGCAAGTTGTGTATCGCGTTGCTCGCTTGTGCGGCGACGTAAGTAAAAAATGGTATTCGCGACACCTATGTGTGTATATGAAAAATGGCATTATTCTCTCGTATGAATTTGTGTGTTTCCAACGTAAACTTCTGTGGAAACGATACACTTTCAATGAACTTATTGAATACGATGATAACAGGACCCTATCAGTTTCCATTAAGGAACCCGAGAAATTGTTCATTTTTCACTTTCCTATTGCGGGATCGCGCAGTTTCTATCCCCGCGTTATCGGTAACACTTCGATACAATTGTCACGTGGATTTTCTATCGTTTTCCAACGTTCGTCCATCGGTAGAAGTGACTCGTACCATCGTACGCGGATAGTTTCCATTTTATCTGAATCGAGTCGCGGTATCTCGTTCGGTCGATTTCGGCCGCGGAATGAAACACGAGGAACGAAAAAGATGGCGGACAAGAATCCGTCGTAGAGAACGGCAGAAATATCCGTATGAAACGGTAGAGAGGAGTACGTCATCTCCGTAATATCCAGGGAATCGTCGCGATCAGAATTTCCCCCCATTTTCCACGGTCCGCCTTCTGCTCGTACCCGACCGACTTTTCCGCCCGTTTTCCCGGCGTTGGCTGCCTGTCGTCGGACCACCACCGCTGGAAAATTGGAAATCCCAAAAGACAGCCCGTAACGCGTCGGATTATTGAAATTCCACGGTGAACGTTGGGAAATGCAGCCGGTCCGCGAAATTTTCCGCGTTTCTCGCGAATCGTAAGGTTAATCGTGCCCGTAGGACCCGTTTTCCCCGCTGCGGGGTCCCACGGTGTCCGGGTGTAAATCAGCTTTTAATGAAAACACTTAAATATAAAGCGGATCGTAAAAAATATATCTCCGTTCTGGCGTGCACACTTTTCTTTATTTTTTACGAGATTTCCTTCCTCGCTCTAATCGGCTCGCAGTCTAGCTTGTTAATACGTTTTTTCTTTCTTTATTTCTTTTTATTGTCGCGATAAAATTTCTGTTCGCCCAGCCGGGTGTCTTCGTGCGAGTCGCTAAGAGCTGAACTTACGACGGTCCGTCTTTAACGAGCCAGTATTTTCTCTCCCCCTCTCCTCTTTTACACACGTTACGTTCGTTCCGACGTTGTATTATCGTGCGGCTGATTTTCGTGCGAGACTTCTCCCGTCGACCTTTACGTTTACGATGTAAATGAACCTGCGGAAGGAAGCGGTAAGTTTCACGTGACACCGTGTTCCTTTTATTGGGTAAAAAAAACGAAGAAAAAAGAAAAAAGGAAAAGAAGAAAAAGGAGTGAAAATGAACACCGGGCAACCATCCCTCGGGGAAACGTGCTCCGGCATTTTAAACGGAAAATTTTCGGTCATCCATTTGATTATACGTTCTTTGTATTTGCTCACGTCTTTCCCGGGTGTAATTGCGCCTCGCTACCGCGAGTAAAATTCCATCCCGAATCTCCGTTATCAATTTTTCTCCCATTGAAATCGTTTCATTTCGTAATTCCGATCGAACGTAATCCGATCGACGCGATCACACACCGATGTGTCGAGTTTTATCGTCGGCGTCGCTTTGAGATCCACGCAATCCCGGTGGTACACCGTCGGGAATAAACGGGCTTTAGGTAAAGCGACGGCGAAGTTTACACGAACACCCTTAGCGAGATCCCGGGCGACGTGGAGGTAAACGAGACACCCCATAGATTTAGGAGTCTTAAACGCAAGTGCATAGTGATCTTCGGTTACATCCGCCGACGATGTCGGCAAATCCCGCGATAAAGATAACATCCTACATAGACGGCATTAACCTTTATCCCTTCGAATCCTCTTGTCCTCCCCCACCATCCCCCTCTTTCGTCCTAACATTTCTTGCAAACGTGGATTGGTTTATCCGCGAGCCTCTTCTTTTTCCAATGGTTGTTGCGAAATCTTCAGCAACGATACGAAATTCATGACGGTAAGTTCTCCGCATAAAGGAATCAGTGAAGCTCTCTACCTCGGCTCCGTTTCGACGTTTGCACAACGTGGACGAAATAACAACGTCGAAACAGGTCGTCCTTAGGTTTCGTACGTTTCAACGTCAATGGTCGGTGACGATTTTACGACGGACGTTCGAACGAAATAGTAAAATCGAAGGACAATCAAATCTGAGATTGATAGAAATTTCATAGCAACGAGAATCTCGTAAATTCGACACATAAGATAAATTTATATTTTGCTATTTCGCTGCTGGTACTTCCGTGTCGTTTTAATTATTCTCTAAATGTTACGTTTCCACCGAATGTTCATCCAATTGAGCACCAGATTGCCCGATTATCATCGCTGAATTTCATTTCGAATGTTATCGTAACGTATTGATTACGCGTGCAGCATTATAGCCGACGGCTCCTTTGGGACGGTCACGTCGCCGCGAATATCTTTGGGAAAATTTTCTTCGATAGTTCGGGAAAAGAAAGGGAAAGCGTGAGACTCCGGTGGACACCGTGGAATTCATGAGAAAGTCTGCAGAATCCTCGGAGTAGGTGCCCGAGGGTTGAATTATGGAAATTACCGTCGTCCGTGTAATTCCGTCATTGAGAGCCGGGCGACGCCGACCTGCCTTAACGAGAAATCCACTGCGAACGGTACAGCCAGTCGTATTCTACCGGGGAAAATCTTGCGAAACGTTGAAAGACCTTTTTACGAGCTGCCTTCGCGGAAGGACTTGCCTGGAGTTCATAAAAATCCTGGATATCGGTTGCCCACGGCGTCTCCATAGTTTCTTATCGCGTAGGCTGGGGAAATACACGAACCTGTGTGTGTGTGTGTATAGATGTGGGCGTGCGATAGCTTCCGATGCATAGGTGTAAGACGCTTGTGACGAGGATCAACGTTAAGTCGTCGGTTACCGTATTTCGTCATGGAAATATTTTCCACGCCTTTAACAAGAACTGTCGTAGGTCAGAATTCGGAGAAATTTGTATTATATAAACATTTTCCACGTCTCAATTGTATGTTACGTATTTCCTGTCGGTGAGGCATAGTTTAGGTTTCGGGGTATCGTTCGTGAGGTACGAATATAAACATACAATTTACAAATACGTGTCTAATTAAAGATATACGTATAAGAAATCTGTAAATTTATTTTTCTAATTTTTGCGAAACTTTCTCAGATGTGACTCGAATCCCGGCAGCCTCGTTGCAGGACAAAAGTCTTTTTATTTCTTACCTCGTTTCACGAAATTCGCGGGCCAGCTAATACGGAGTATGAAGTTCGTCGCTCGATCGTAGCAAGTGGAAGGTTTCTCCATGAATTCACGTCGTCCTTCGGGAGTTCTCGCCGGATAACAAAGGGAAAGTTACTCGCGTTAGTCAGATGTACAGGAAGAGGGTAAATCTTTCCCGACTTCGCTGCCGTCGCCTGGAACATCTGTTCGCGTAGTTTCCCGGAGCCGAAGGGTGGATCTCGGGGGCGGAAGAAAAAAAAAAAAGGGTCGCGAAAGTTACAAACGTGTACACGTGTCGCGGCGGGCGAAGAGACTCGACTCACATTTATTCGCGACCAGTTGAAGGAATTGAAAGGTCACCGAAGGGTATTGCGAGTCATTTTTGCCCCGCGGAACACGTAATTTTTTTAAAGAGACACGCTGCCGTATATATCTACCGAAGGGATTATCGATTAGGGATGAAAATGTATTTCAAGATTCCTCTTTATCGTTTAAAAACATCTGTGAGTATGATGGAAAGTACACGAGGGTATTTAGATACTTTTTATCCGGCAGATTAATTATATTAATTGTGAAATTTAGATTGAAATGTAAATTGTCTTTGTTTCTTTCATCTTTCTAATTTCTCTAAGTCCCTCGACCACCGTAGAGTGTTCGTTTCATTTAAGGCTCCACGTTTGCGTCAATGCCTACGTAGTTTCTCATAATAACAATCAGCCCCGTGGTTCAACAAACGCACGAAGAATTCCCACGAAATTACGCTCATATTTACAGACATTTCATGAAAAGCAATTACACGCGCCTACACGCGGTCACGGACGTCATTCAGATTCACCCACCACCGGGTTCCCGCGGCTCCATAAACTTCGATTGATACAAAATACTTATTATTCCATTTACTAAAGTGTCTCGGCCGAAAAACACTCTCATCTTACAACACTTAAAATACATTCTTACCCTCCTCGTACACACATACAACCCCTTTCCTACAATTCACCCAAAAATCCTCCATCATTTAATAGTATCCCCCAAAAAAATACCCAAAAAAAAAATCACACAAAAACAATTCTAAAAATCAAGCGGTCATCCCAGAAAACACATAAACTGTCTCAAGATCGCCGCGTTTCCCGGAACACGCAGGGCCTAGCGTACGATTGCGTCATAATTCCCCATATCTAAACGTCCCGTTACACGCGCACTCGAGTACACGTCATATACATACCTTCCACCGCCACAAGGTGCGGGAAGTGCGTGGCGGCTGGCCTACCTGCCGACCGACGCCTGCGCACCTTTCGCCCGGTCCGGGGGGAAGGGGTGGGAGTGCGACGGAGAGGGTACGAGGCCCGGTACGGCCGGGTCGAGGCGAGACGCCGACGGCCGTCAGAGCGGCGTCGCGACGCGAGCGGTCGCGTCCGTCGACTGTACATACGTGCGACCGGTACACAGTAAACGTTCAACGCGTGTCCTGCGTGTTTAGGGCCAGTCCATTGGACGCCTTCCCGAGGGTAGACCGAGGGCGCCGGGACGCGGGAAAGCGTAACAGGTACGAAGTTCTACGTTTACTAATGCCCTCCCCCTCATTCCACCGATGGTTTTCCATTTGTTCACACAGAGATCCTCGAGATGTTTTCGGTGGTGGGTGTAAAAGGGAGCCAGGACGATTAATGGCGAAATTGTCATGGCGTTCCCACTTTGATTTTTCAGATGTTATTCCAGGTGGTCGTGTGTGTGGTTCGGTTGTAGATCGTGGTTATGTAGGATCGTTGAAAAATATTTGAAGGAGTTTGTAAAGAAGGATTTTGGTTTTTAAAGATCTGTTATATGTTACAAGAGTGTTGTGATATTGACACTTACTGCTGGGTGTTCAGGTAATTTGTTAGACACGTGAGAAGAGAATTAGTATGTTTTCGAGGTGTCAGGAGAAACGTGGTGCTTCGTTGTTAAAAGATTTCTTCCATTGAATGAGGTTGACGAGTGGGATAGGATTGATGAAAGATCATTTCGATCGGATCCTCGGTTATTTAGAGACTTCGCTGAGTTTCCGGTGAACGAGGCAATTATTATTCGACGATGGGATGCGTGAATAGATCGCTGGAATATCTGGCTGCGAGGGCATACGGGCACTCGAGTAATAATAGTTACTCAACCGGTGATAATTCTTATTGGAACGGGAGTTAATATCGATCGGAGTCGAGGGCCACTTGAATTGTATTTCGTGATGGAGCGCGAAGAAGGCGGTAACGAAGACTTTACGCGATGGGCTAGGGTTAATTAACTAACCGGCAGGGAACAACCGTACTTGACCCTGGGTATATTTTATCGTGAGAATTTCACAGCTGGATTAACCTTCGATCTGTATTATTAGCATAATATGTACGTCCTATCCACTCGTTCGAATTACTTTTCAAAAAAAAGAGAAAACTTCATATTAACCGTGTGAATCGACATTCGAGTTGAAATTCATTAATTCACTCCGACGATAATTTCGCGAATCTCCATGAGTGTGTATGTGTGTGTGCGGGTAATTGCGTAAGCGGGTACATAAGCGTGGGTAATTATTAACGAAATGTAATCCGAGTGTCGCGAATAGACGGGTTTCACTTTGCTGAGGGAGTTGCAGCGTGTTTCATGTCGCGAAACAATACTCGATTGGACCAAAGCAAACTTGTCATTATACTAGTCGACGGAAAATACGTGCTACGACGTATGTATACATATGTATATAATATGTTGGAAAATTATATGGAAAGTGGGGTGGAAGGGTTGTTAAAGGCGTTTCGTAGCGAGTCGAGCAATTCATAATGAGATCAAACAGCTGGCGGAATCCTTCCGCTCCTCTCTCTCTCTCTCTCTCTCTCTTTCTACATGTCTACTCGCATTCGGAATATCGAGTTTCCGTTTGAATTCGGATTTTCGCGTTCGAGCCTGACGTTCCTGCCGGATAATTGCCGAGCCGCTCGATACGGAATTAGAATTTCGCTAGTCGCCTAACGGCGTCGCTGAATCTGAAACCGCGACGGACTGCAACACCGGCATGAATCGTCTATTATTGTAAAATATCGATCCGGTTCGTAAAGCAGCGTAAATATCGCGATATTCGATATTTCTATATGTATTTCCATTGTACGTACCGAGCCACTTTCGTAATTGCGCGCGGAAACGTGGACGAAAACTACGAGACGATGAGAGTCCGTTTCACCACGGACGTTGCGTTATTCTAACGAACAAAAGCATCTTGAAGATTGAGAAACTCGACGGTGTTCGACGTCTTCTCGGTAGCGCCCGGAGAAACGTCGAAATACTCTTCGGCATCTTGGGTATTCCGACTGCGAGGAAGTTCCTTCGACGAAACGGGAAAAAAAGGAAACTGGGAACGAAAAGTCAGAACTTGTTACGTGGGCGATTTATATTTATATATACTATATACATATTCGAATTGAGAACGTAGATATTTTCGATTGATTTTCCACCGGAACGTTTGATAATAGTCCACCTTGCGGTACCGTGATTATCTAAATAATAGCGACAGCCTCGGGTGCTGTCGGAATTGATTAACTGGAATACGATGTCCATTCCCAGGGCCCCCGTACCGTTAACGTAGATCGATCGATTGATAAAGACTCAATTGCGTGATAGTGTGTCACTGAAACGCTATCGTCGTCCGATAGAAACCTTCTCGCATGGCGATCCTGATTGAAACCGCCACCGAGCATGTCAATTATTATTAATAGATCTTCGCGAAACGTGAAGTATGTAACTTCGGCGGGAAACGTACCGGGATGAATCCCGAAGGTATTAATAATTCGATTTTCCACGATAATTCGATCAGTAAGCGCGACGGACAGCGTGTTTCTCTAATTATCTGTGTCCGCGTGGGGTGACTCAATTTCGTTAATGAGTCTTCCTAACAAATTAATCAGTTTCACCCCTCCCCTCCGTGCTTCGCTTTTGCTACGCGAATAACGGCAACAAATTCTCCGCGACCCGTTTCATTTTCACCCCGTTGCCCGAACGTGACGGTTGACAGAGGAAGTTAATACAATTGACAGCGTGACGTGTAACGGCGATCGGAATTCACGTAATTACGGTGCCATCGAGCACCGAAATAAATTCCCGATTGTCCAGTTCCATCGACGACTCTGTTCGTTTTGACGAACAGGAAAATATCGCGCGAGGATAAACGAACTTCCGTTTTCCCGACGATTAAATGGCAAGTGTTCTTACGGAATCACGCGAACACAGAGTGTCACCGTTGAATTTCCATATTTCCGAGTAACCCGAGCGATCGTCGACGATTATAAACGTACCCAGAGATTCTCGGATCACGGAGCTCGTTAATTCGACGCCGTCGAACGTCACTTTTAATATTTATGGTAATCGTTATCAAGAATCTCATCCAGCGTTTCCTTTTACCCTTACCCCCTCGGCATTGATATGCTAATGGAATTGCACGAAATTCCAGGGAAACGAGATGCCGGTAGCTTTACACGTACCGCGAGCCATCTATCGAACCGTTTTCGGGTGTTCAACAAGTATCGGGTATCGATGTAAAGTATTTAAGCGGATAAATAAGATATTCTGCCGTCAACGATTTCTCGCTTCGCTTTTATGAAGGACAACCAACGTCTCTTCGTTTTTCTCATTCCACGTCGTTTCAGAATACCGTTCCATTCGTATTTCAGATTTTTATCCTCCAGACTTTTAATGTTATTATTACAGATTAAAGGGGAACTCAGTTTTTCTTATTTTTCACTCGGACGAGGTAACCGGTTCGTTAGTTTCCGGATTCAAGAATCCCAGCGACTTTCTCGTCGTTCTTGAATCACAGACGATTCCACTACGTGGAAACTCTTGAAGGGTATTAAATTGCCCGGTGAAAATCGAGAGCGGAATTGGTGGAAGTGTAACGGGATACGGAAAAGCGTTCGGGTGACGGTGGTGTCGTTTCTCGATAACGGTGTAATTTCTGTCGTTCGAACAATGACGGAGCGTCGCGGCGCCCGACGTCGCGCGCGGCATTTCTCCGCGCTTATTGCACATTTTCCCCCGGCGTTGTCGCGGCTGTCAAAAGATGTCCCTCCGTACAAGCTTCTCGAGAAGATACTCGCGTTATATCCGATCCAATTAACGTCACGTCCCTTCGAGAGGAAAAACTGAATCGCGCTGGGAGCGCGGCAACGAGGACAAAGAGTGTATTACGGGCGTAGGTACGACGTAACGACGACGATAAATTTCCCGGCGTCGTGGGAGGAAGAACACGCGGCGTTATTAGCCCCTCGTCTAAGAAAATTATGGAAAAATGAGAATCCAGACGGTAGTTTTTCGTTACAACTCACGGGGACGAGATTTCAAACCCGGTGTCGCGATAACTTTCCACCTCGTTGGCTCGTGGGCGCGGAGAATTCCTGGAAATGGAAAGTTACCGGAAGACCTGGTTCGTCGATGTTTCCACACGGTCTACCTACCTCTTGCAAGTGAAACCAATATGTATAGGTATAGTGTTTATTATGTGAGTGGCAATTTGTGTATTAATTAGTTATAACGAAAATCCATACGAGGAAAGTTTCGATGCTGAAAGTCAACGGGCGGAATGTTATCGAGAAGTCCATAGTGTACCGCGTACAGAGGGAAAAAGGTACGCGGTTCGTACGGTTTTTATTTCTGTTTTCAGTTCGCATGTTTTATAAATAACCGCGCTCGAAACGACCGGAAACTTCTCAATTTTACCGTACGCGTTTCGAACGTCGGTATGTGTGCGCGTGTGTGTTTTATTTTCTGCATTAGAATCGGTGTTCGATAGTGTACGACCACTAGCCGATTTATCTTTGGGAAACTTGAGGATTCTCGAGAATAATGATCGCGAAGATGGGGCGCAGTTGACAAATTGCTTTGCGACCGGATGCTTGAAATTAATCGCGTCGAGCGTACTCTACGCCTACGTGGCAACACGTCGCGAGCCGCGTGTCGGAAAAGTGCGCCAGTGTGGGTGGTTGCCAACGCGGGTTTGACGTTAGCGAGTGAAAAATTGAGTGGTCGACCAATCGGTGACAAAAAAAAAAAGTTTCTAGTTTTCGTCCGGTCGGTCGCTGGGCTTCTGCTTTTTGGCTTTTTTTCTCGCGAGTTTCCCAAACGCGAACAACGTCGAATGGTAAAAGTTTCTGCATAAAAACAATTGCTAATCAAAATTGGCGATTATATGGAAAAACATACATTTATACACGTGTCAATGAAAAATCTTTCCCTGTGGACTTAAGCTTCGTTGTTCATCGGGGTTTAGGAGAGTTTTCTCTTCATTTTTTTGTCTTTTTTTAAATCTGTCGTATGGTGTCCAGTTTTTTTTCTTCTGTATCTTACCGGCGAACAAGTGGCTGACACTTTCTGGCGTTTACTACTCACAGTAGATTGTGTCTTCAGTGACCGCCATTTCACCGACATTCCTGGCACGTTTCAGCCGCGCCAGCTTTCCATGGTTTTTCCGCCGGTTCGGCTCATCCACCTTTTTTCATGTCCTTTTTTATTTCACTTTCAACCGTGCGACAGATTTATTACCGACAATGTGCACGCACTTCGCCGAAGGGATTGAATTAAAGTATAAAAAATTGATGGGTTCCCGGTCGGAAGCCGGCGTATTGTTGAAAACTTTGTTAATTAGTCGGGTAATAGCTAATGCGCCTGTTAAATCGTTTCGTAACAGTGTGAGAATCTTTTTTACGGGGAACGTTTAATCAGGAATGTAATAAATTGATTGGCTCGCGGTGACTTTGTTACTTTTCGTGAGAAACTTGATAATTAGAAATCGTACGAGTTATCGATCTTGTTTCACCTGATTTTTCTATCAATAACAAAACGACTACGAACAGGTACCGATATCCGCACGCAGACATTGACACACCGTGGCATCGGTGACACGTACACAGAATATTTTTCAGTATCGTCATCGAAAAGTCGTGAAAGTGATTAAACTGTCTCCGGTTGTACGAGGATTTATAGGTGTTGGCCACGTTTTCAATGAAATTTGATTAACGATCGTCCAGGAAGTCATGTTGGTCCGATTCGTTCGTGTGGCGTTGTCGATTATCGCCCTCACTCCTGTGTATGCGTATCTCTCTGTGTGTGTGTGTGTGTGTGTGCATAAGGGGGGAAAAGATTGATTAAAATTGATTCGTGTTTCGCGCGTAATCGTATCGTTTCATCCGTCAGAATGAATTCCTTCGAATTTATATTCGGCGCTATAAATTCCCGTGAAAGTAATCGAGTAAAGCTAGGCTAGAGGAAAATTTCAAGGAAAACGCCAACGCGAGGAATCCTCCAGAGAGGAGAGAGGGAAAACGGCGGCGTAAAACGTTCAGCCCGAAAATGCGAGCGGCGTAGAATAATTTCAGTTTACCGTCGGTACACTAACACGCCCCGCCGGTTCTAATTTTCCCTCGTATTCTTTATTCCCGTTAGAATGAAATTCCTTGTCCTTTTACGCGGCTGAAGACCACCCCGGCGAATGGCTGCTTATCACGACAAAACGTTTAGACCGACGTACATACACGTCGAAATTAGGTCGACGTAACGATAAACTCTATTTCATTCCGACGGTAGAATTTTCTCACCCCCTCTCCCCCAGCCCTCCGTTCTTCCCAGGGTGGAAAACTCGGTCGATGGGAAAATAAAAGATTCCGGAAATTGTTGTAATTACTGGGAATTCAAACAGGGACGGGAGGAACGATACGAAAGTTCAATTGTAACTTATTAGTCGAAAGTTTCTCCACGGAACGCTCTATTAAAGTATAAACAAAAATTCGCGAGATATCCGAGCGGCGAGAAACTACCAAACATCAAACTTTTTAATGGAGAATCCGACCGGGCTACAATCTTGGTAGCGTAAAACTTGGTATTAAAACGGGTACTCGAGACGGGAGGAAATTCCCGGGAAAACCGTTGGAAAGTATTTCCGCGAAGGAATCCGAAAAGACACTCTGGAAATCGTGTTCGGTGAATTTGATAATAATTCCCGTTTACTTAGCGAACGTTCCGCGAGCCGGGTAATTAATTTGCCCGATGTAATTTCGGTGCTCGTTAAGCCAGTACGAATGAAATTCCGCGACGCCTAGATTTCGGACGTAGACCTCTCGCTGACATTTCCCCGCGGATCGTAAATTATTCCGGAAATGTCTGTGCCGCCTGCTAATATTTCATGTATCCGGACCGACTTTGTAAAGTTCACTTTATACTACGCGGAGTCTCCGCGATCGCTGTTCTTAGAAACTTTCGCCCGAAACAACTTTCGAATTACTCGCGCATCGTGTAACATTCCGCGGGGCGCGAATCGACGGGGTACGTCGATAAATAAAAACAGGTGTCAAATCGATCCGCGTCACGCGTACACATACATATATGTATGTATACATAACGATATATATATTGGATTTATTTTCGTTCGACCAACAGGGTCGTAAAATTTAGTAGATCGGTCGTCATCGACAAATAAAACGTATTTTGTCGATAGTTTTGTGCGGTGAAAGTAATGATTTTTTAATTGAGAGTTAAGAGAGACAGTTTAAAACAAACCGGGTGAACGTTCCCTATGACTCAACCCTACGTAATTGTTTTCAACTTGATACTCCGTGTAATTGCAGTCACTTCCACACGTAACGTCGCCCGGGTATCCGCGACGTTTTCGTGAAGCGTTGTTACCGGAAACTTTCGAGGGTCAGGTTTTGCCGAAAGTTCATGCCAACGTCGTCGCGATGGAAAATCGCCGCCGGGTGAAAACGGCTCGTTATTAATTTCATTAGAATTACTGGGGCTCGCGATCATTCGCGTTCGTGTTATCGGGCTTACGTGTTACGTGAAACTTTTTATAGAATCTTACGTAAGGCTCCGCCGATACTAAAGTAATTTACGATCCCCCGTAGACATCGTGTTTAAGCGAAAGAGCAAAAATGAAATTATCGATTCCAGTTAAAAATACTGCCCGGCAATTTTTATCGCTGAATGAACTTACGCTGCACTTTTCCACTCCACCGAGGAAACGATCCACCCAACGTTCGACGTCATATTCCCGATGTAATTGTTATTTTCTTGTTAAAACCTGTTATACGTTCGTTTTTAATTGTTCGCCCCCAACCCCCCCTTCCTCCCCCCGTGAAAGTGCTCGGCAAATAATTAGTCGAAACACGGAGGGCGTAAAGTGCACTGGAAATGCCTGTGCACTTGTTGCACCGCGTGTAACCGTCGAACAAACAGCTGTTTAAAATGCACCAGTCGTTCTTGGTGAATCGTAACGCGTCGCGGGTCATTGATAACAATCGAGTGATTAAAAGAAAATCAATCTTAAATACAGCTTGACACCGTTCCACGTGATTTACTTGCTCGGCTCGGGGAGGGGAAAATCGATACGTATTATCAATTTTTATACAACCTCTAATTAACGTCGAGTAAAGCCTGACTTTCGGTTGGAAACGAAGTCACGCGACCCTCCCGATACGCTTACCCCGGATGATTATCATCGCAAAGCGACGTCGGAAGTTTCCCCAGTTGGATTCTGTCGCGAATAACCACGGAAATTGTAGTAAACTAACGCGGTTCTCTAATGAGGAAACCCGTCGATTCGAGACAAACGGCACGTACTTCTAATGATTTCATCTCCCGAGACCGACGTCAGCCGTCGGGACGACGGCTAATTCCGCCAAGTAAACCGATGCCGGCATTCACCGCTAATGACACCGTCATGCTTTAATTATCCACGGTGATCAACGTTCGCCGTCGCTTTCCGTCGACGTCCGTCGAAAAAAAAAACGACGTCTACGTACACTTTTCACATCAACTCGCCAAGGTCAGGGTCACCGATCCCCGGATAATCGATTATCGATTTCCCCAACGTTTTTCCCACCTTGTTCCCAATGATTCTTTCAATTCCGGCGTAATAGAATTTCAGTTCAGATTCTTACCAAACGATAGAAATATAATTTTTAATCGAAACCTTGTCACACGTGTATTAATATCACGAATTTAATCGTTCTTAATCAAGTTGAATAGTTAGGCAAAAAAAAAAACTGTCCAAGTGAATTGTCTCGTACTATCTAAGATTCTTTGCGACGTCATTATCGATCGGGAAAACGAATTACCAGAAGTTTCTCGTAGTTTCCCCGACGGCGATTAATCCAGCGAGGGATAAGAACACGGAGAGAGGTCATTTTAATTATAAATTACAGTCAGTCGACCGCTCTGGGACCTGGCGGTGTCTTCTTGTCGTTGAAGTTCCCCGGGTTCCCTGTGTCATCGGTTCCCGTGGGATTAGCTGCGCGCCAGAGAGCCCTATTGTCACGTTGCACGGTTACGAGCGACGGGCTTCTGTCCGGCATGCCTCATTGTCAGTCCCCCCCATTATTTCCCTCCTGTTGTACACGTCGTTTCGACGATAATACACCCGCGAATCGAGATTGTCGCCCCGCGATAAATTCTACCCGTAATAACGCTCGCTTCGCGCAGCCGGCCTTCCACGTATCTTATGGTAATTTCGGGAAACTGAATATTAGCGAAACCCACGAGAACGTGAGTTTTCTCGGAAAAATACCCGCAGAAACGGAAATATCTCCCGAATAGATCTAAAAGGGTTGAAAAGTACACTCTTTCGACACTTGGGGAAGAAACAGGTACTTTTTGCTGGAATTAACTAAGTTTCACGTGAAGCAGCTAATTTTTGATAGTGAAATTTACACTCTTTTTTTTTTATATAGGATACTCTAAGGCTATGTATAATAGGGTCAGAGTTTACAGGTATCTCTTCTTTGTCTAATATCTGTAGAATTTCATTCGAACGGACGTCGTAAGGAATGACAATTATTATTCGAATCGTTGTAAAGGGGCACGGTGGGGGGAAAAGTCATCGTGAAAATTCTCACCCCGGACACAGCGGGCTACTTAGAATTCCTAATATCTCGAGCAGGCCGCGTCTACGGCATCCCAACTTTTCCACTGTAATCCAAGCGTTCATGGAGTCGAAGTTCCTGACGGCGGTGGGATTAATTTAGTTCAAGTTCCAAACCGGTCTCCGGTTTCCTTGGGATCGAAAATTTCGCCGCAGTTGAACTTCCGCTCCCCGTTGACGGAGTTCGGGCATCTTCGTCGAGCCCGACGTCGATGGATTTATAAAATCAGGGAAAGATTATGTGTAAAATTGTGACCAAATATAATAACAGGCGTTATTTAACGGGAGTAATTAGTATTCGCTCAATAAGGGTTGGAACCGCTAGAAACAATGAAGGAGAAATTAACCGATCGCAGAATCGGCCGGGTTATTAAATCGATCGGGGAATTTAGTGTCGAGCATCGTTTATCGCAACGCCCGTGGTAGGTAGTTCAATTACAAGCCGAGTATTTATGTTTTCCACGTAATTAGACGGTAATTACTATTAATCGTTCGCTGGCTTCAACGTTGATAATGTGAGAATATTAGAATATCCTGTACCACGGTTAATATTGATATTTATCGCGAAACAAAGCCGTGGTAATAATCACTCGATTCGTCGAACCCTTTTGTTTTTTTTTTATAACCAGGTTTCCCGTTATCGATATTGAAATTTCAACGACACAATTATTGGTCTATACTACTAGTAACGTGGTACCTGACGGATTACGTCATTGATAAATATGATATATCGGATCGTAATGCATGGAAATCAACAGGTTGAGATTTACAAGCGTCATTTCGACGTGTTGTTCGTCGGAGGGCCAAGTGCCGCTGCCCAACGTCGACGACGACGTCGTGGAAACGGCAGTCGCACGCGAGTTTCGTATCTCGTGCGGAATATTCCCGAGGAATTCGTGCCAACGAGTATTGGCAATTACCGGGGAACTTTTCCGCGGATGGCAGCGGGGGGACCTGTTGCTGGGACGGAACAGAAAGAACCGAGAGTCACCGGGCTCGATTCATTTCGCGTTCCTTTGTTCTCGCCGACGTTCCTCGCGATCTACTTATTCTCGTCTTCGAACGAATATCCGTCGATTTGCACACCGTTCCGTCGGCGCGAGAAACAACGCCGAGCAAAACGTGAATTGAAAATTTGATACACGTGAAGAATTGACGAATAAAATGAGTGAAATAAATTTACATGTATAGAAATAGTGATATTTCATTAGGGAAATTCAGACTAACTTTCGTCAGAATGTTTACGTCTCGTATAAAAATAATATTGTACGACGAGCAACGAGTCGGACGATGAAAAACGGAGGAAATGAATAAATGGATACATGTCTCGCGTCCGCGGGAAAATGGATGCTGTAAATTTCATTCGTAATGCAATTTTTTGCGGCGTGAAACCGAACGACGTCGCTCTTATCGTTGGTTTCGCCCGTCCGCGTTAATGAGACCGTGAGAACGCGTGCCGCGAACGAATGACGCTTGTTTACACGTCAGTCAACCGACGCCGCGACGCTTTCCGTCGTCTCGACGGGAATATGGAACACGGAATGCGGTTTCCGCGGGAGATACGATTTTTCCGGGGGAAAATCTCTGCGTGTCTCTACCAATTGGATTTTTCATATCTCCTATCGCACGTTCTTCGTGGTAATCGTTCATTTTCTTCACTTTTCCTGCATTTTCTGCATTTCGTTTCTCACCCTCGGACAACCGTTTTTCATTTCTTCCATTACTCGCGAACATCGTGAATTTAAAAGAAAACATCACGTTCATTTATCCAAGAAGTACTTTAATCTCCGGGCAAAACTACGGGAAGTTTCGTAATTGTTTAAAAGCTCCGAGTCGACCGCGATTTTTCCGACGGGAAGTAAAGCCAGCTTTCGAGAAGTTTTCCACCGCTCATTTTCCTTTTCCCTCCCTTCCTCCCGTAGAAACATTTCCCGATTCCTGACGGATTCCTTGCGGAATCTCTTCACGTGCTTCGGTAACCGCTGTCGCGAACGATCTATCGATCAGCCCGGGGATTTGCATTTCGGCGAAGTTTTTCGGGGATCCCGGAAGTCACGAAATATTCTTATCTCGGAAGCTCGTTTATCTTCCGCATGCCGGTTTACGCGGAAACGTTCGCGCTTTTGTTTGTCGCGTGACTTTCCCCTGGGTTTTTGTCTGCCCTTTTTTTCCTGGATACTACCAGGGACGAGAGGACCGGAGAGCACCGGTGGTCCAGGGATGAGAATAAATTCGATTCGTTCGTGATAATGTCCGCGCTGGATCCACGCGAAATTCGTTCCGCCATGCCTTAACTTTCCGCCTGTTTTCGATGGCTCGAGCCAGCCGCGACGAACTTTCCTGCAGGTTTTCCCCGCGAGTTATTGGCGAAATAGAACGAGTCGCAACTCTCGGGGAAAATTTCTAACATTGTTGTTCCTCTCTGCCCGGCTTGAAACGCGCCGTCGGGACGAGTAAATTTGATAAATCTGAAATCCGTGGGGCAGACGTTTCTGGAGTTCGAAGAAGAAGAAGAAGAAGAGAGGGAAACGAATAAAATGTAATTAAAATCCTCCTTCCCGCGGGAATAATTGAAACGATTGAAAAGATTCCATGCAATTCGCTGCTGGCTGCGAAAAAAAAACAATGTGTCTCTAGTCGAGACTTACCCGGAAGTTGATAAACTTCCGGCGGAACGGAGATTCCCTCAAAGCCGGTATAACGAGCGTAATTACTTCCACGCAAACATTCTTTATACTCATTGATCCAATTTTTACTCAGCCCGGGCGTAATTAATGGCCCGCGTCTTCATTACATCGACTTGGGGGGAAAAAAATCGTGTAAAAAAACGAAGGGCACGGTGTTTAAAGTTTTCTTCGCGGCGATAGATCGAAGATCGAGAAATCATTGGAAATCGTCCGGCGAACGAAAATTTCCACGAGGCACGAATTGGATATCGATCGATGTTTTTCCCATTTTTTTTTACCCTCGCATCCGGTGCACGTTCATTTCGGTTGCAATCAAGATAGATAGAGTAGAATAGAGAATAGAAAAAGAGAAAAAAAGAAACGTGGGAAGAAACGTCGGGGGATTATTCGCATTCGATCCACGTCGACTTCCCTTTGTCGTATCGATACGATTTTTTTATTAGACACCGCCGCGATTCCAATAGTTCTTTTTTCCCCGACTAATTACACCGGCAACCGCTAATTGGTTATCGATCAAGTTTTTTTGTCTATACAACGCCCTTTTAAACGCACCACCTAAGACACTTCTATCCAGATTCCATTGTCCATAGTAAATCGACCGAAACTTCCGCGGTTTAATTTACCGAACACAATCAAGATCTCTTCTCATTTTTCCGTTAGGATCTATGAGTCAGATATTCTTGTAGATCCCTTGATCCACGGCGAGATTTTCTTTTTCTGTTTGCGGAGTCATAACGCGATACGAACGTCGGGAAACCGGAAACGGTGGACGAAAATACGATCTCGAGGAAGGCCGACCATACGTCACCGTCGAAGGAAATTTCCCTCCGCTTTTCCGTCGCGATCCTTAGACTACGTGTGCGCGACGTCGATGCGCTCCAATTGAATTCCGTCGGCTGAACGATCCGGAATCGTGACACTTTCGCCGACCGTGTACTCGGCAATATGAAAGATCGAACTTTTCTTAACCCGTATTTAATATATGAATTTCCCTTCGTATTCCCTCACCGAGTTATTTGACGTGCCGACTTCCCTCGGTTTTTCATAGCTCCTATCGGATATTTGAGAGATAGTCGAACAAAAAAAAAGAAAAGAGAGAAGAATGGAAATAAAACTGGAAAAATATCTGACGACTCAAGAATCCAACCGAGAGTCTGTCCAGTGTGTTCCGTTTCTACTGATGTTTCCGCGAGGAAACTTCCAATTTAACGAAACGTTTTCACGGATGTACCGGAGCTCCGTTTTATTTGCTTTCTTTTTGCTCTCTCTCTCTCCTTCTACCGGGACAAGAAAACTCGATTCTTTTTCTATTCATTTGGTCGCGTCGGTCCGCTTCGAATATGCGTCACCGGAGGATACGAACTGAAGCCGGGAAACGTCGGCGAGCGTGTTTACGTCGCCCTGAAATCTCGCGCCCCTACGAGAATGTATTCCCTTTATATTTTCCAAGCTGCGAACAAACGCCGCGAAGAAATACGCGCGGAAAACCGGAGCCCGGATTTCCCAAGGTAACTTTTATCCAGGGAACAAACTTCCAGCAGCGGCACGTCGTGCGGGCTCGAAGCGTTACGACGAGACGCGCTTTGTTTCCGTTACGTGGCACCGGAAACGAAACTGCACCGCATCTCTGGTGTCGGTATGCCGTCACTTCGTTCGCGTTCGAGACCGACCGTTTGTCCCATTCAGTCTCCCCGAGTATTTTAAAGAGGTTACGCGAAGAGACACTTTGGTTCTGTCGATATTTGGTAGCCCTCGACTAAAGCTCGTTTTGTGAAAGAAATATTGTGTGGTATTTTTAAGGTAACTGTAGGGTGAAGTTTGGGGAAGTATTTGGAAAAGTTAGTCTATAGATATCTACACTAGAGAATTTTGGAGTTTTGAGAATTGTACGGGTGGGAAACTTTGAATTTTGAAAATTCCACGAATGGAAAATCTTTGCGTTTTGAAAATTCCACGAGTGAAAAGTCTGGAGCTTTGAAAATTCCACGCGTGGAAAATCTGGAGCTTTGAAATTTCTACACGTGGAAAACTTTTCATTTTTAAAATTCCACGTGTCGGAAACCCAGCGTTTTGAAAATCACACGCATGAAAGACCAGGCCACTTAAAAATTCCACGCACTGTTTTTTCCACCCTTTGAATTTCCATCGCGTTACAATTCCTCGATTAATATTACAACGCGACAGGCGGGCGGGGATTGATTTATCCAGCCGTATTGAATTTATCACAGCGCACTTCGACTGTTCGAGGAGGAATAATACCCGGCGTTTATTATTTATCCCGCGCGAATATCGAGTGCTCGAAATCCCGTTGACAACGGGTCGCGTTTATATGTATGCAATACGATCGAGGGGACGATGCTCGAACTGCGACAAACGCGACGCTGGCGGGCTGCATGCGATTTTCCAGGCTTTATTCCGCACTCGAGCACACTTCGCCAATGATTTCCCAACGTTCTCCGCGCAAGATAAGGGATGATCCCCGGGAAATCGCGACTTCGCTCAGCGATTCCGGCGGACTCGAAGTGCGCCTGCGACTGTCGCAAATAGCGTTTTCTAAGCGCGAGACAGAAGGCGATAAAAGAGGCTTGCGAGAAGTTGTTGTTGTGTCATCCGAGAATATTCTCTAAGTCGGAACGTAAACTTATCTTCCACCCTGATCTCGGATTCGACCGTTCTTTTGTACGGTTTAACGACACGGACTTACGAGCGAAACAATTTCCATTTGAGATTAAATCTTTAATACCCGGGAAATCAATTTGGAAAAACAGTTTCATCCGATCAGGCAAAAGTTTTCTTCGTTTTTCCAATCGTGGTTTAAATATCACGTTGCCGGTCACCGGTGGGTCCCGTCGATGGTATTACATTGTATTACATTTACTATTACAAGTTTTCCACGTCGTGACGCTGTCTCAAGGCAAACTCGAAGACGAAGTTCTAGTTTCATAGAAGTAAGCGGGAAATGTAAATGTAATAAAAGCAGGAGAAACTGGGAAACATTGTAAACAAAAGGAAAAACCAGAGACGGATAGATTCGGAACCCCCCCGTGGATCACCGCGTCGATCGTAGTTTGAGAAACACTCGGAAGTACAATAACACGGGCAGAATGAATTTCTCGTTACAAGGAGTATTATTAATGGCTGAAATGGTAGGGGGCGAGCACCCGCGGTCGCACCGGGAGGAGAAAACTCCCGGTGAAGTCTGTCAGCGGGAAGAAACAACGTGGAAACGGTTGGGAGCCCGGCGAGCATTATTAAAAGCAGAAAAAAAATAGAAGAAGTCGGTCGTCCAACAGAAAGTACTGTGTTTCCAACGGAACATTGTCCAAAGTGGAGAAAGATGGGGAATGGAAGCCGTAACTTGAAGCGGATGTAACAAAACACGAAGAGAGAGGAATTGTCGCGCGACGATAGAAAGAAACTCTCTCGCACCTTGCGGAGCTTGCTATTTAGAATAATCAGACACCTTGCAGTGTTGTTACGCGACACTCCACTCAATTATGGTAGAAATGTATGCTGTCCTTTATTCGAAACATAAAAAGTGTTACGTTAAATACGTGTGAAAGATAATAGGGCGAAAACACTGTCGCGAAGAATATAAAAGGTAAAAACTCGTCTTCCTCTGTGTTTGAGTGAGAAAGTAGTATTTCTCCTTTCAAAATACGTATATTTATGCCAGACTTTTCCACAAATTTCATTTTCCCCGGCCAATTAGTAGCAGGCTTGAATTCGAGCGGAATATTCTTCTAGCTGAAAATTCGTTCGAGAATTTTTGCGTGTACAATTATCATAATAACGGGCGGAGAGTCGGGGGTGAGTTTTTGATTCCGGTGGAATGGGAAGGGGGGTTGCTGAAAAATGCATCAACCCTACGACTTCTTATCCAACCCCGTCGACCTTTTCCTACGGGAAAAAGAAGCTCGAAGATGGCGCACTTTGCCACGGAGAACGGATATCACCTGTTCAAAGCAGCCGCGGCTTTCTACGGAGTTGTTTGCATAGCATTTACATTCGCGGGACACACCCACGCACGCACACAGACACACATAGAAACCCGCGATACTCGGCAAGACCTTCACCCTTATCGCGCGAGCATAATGTCGACTTATTAGCCGAGAAATCGTGGATCCGTGGCTTTCCTTCGCTCTCGGCCGCGAAACGAGCGGAATAATATCTTTCAACGTCGTGAAAATAGATTTTCCATGACACACCGAGACAGTGAGATTCACGGAAATGATAATAGAAGATCTCGCAATCGCGTATCGCACACCCGGGAAACTTCCCGGGTGAAATGTTTTTAACAAACAAATCGTTAGCACTCGGACGCAACGTGTCGGTCGAATATCGTTCGGAAATCAACCACGCAGAATTCACGATACCCTTGGGACGAGTTTCCATGAGGGAAACACTGGTTCACCGGGGAAATAACGATATGTTTGACGTTTCCATTTCGCGTACGGTATAGAATTACCACGGAGAAAAAGAAGAATACGAATAACGAAGCTGGGGAACGTTGTGATACAAAAAATATAGGATTAATTGAATATTTACGCGAGAATAAACGCGGAAAACGGAGTGCGAGACGGAGAATCAGGTTTTGCCTGAGGGGAAATCGTAAAAATGAATCGACGAGAAAACGTAATGGTATACAAAGGTCGAGGAATAGGAAATGACGCGTGGAAAATCCGTTTCCTATCGAGGTCTCTGTATTCCGCAATGCTGGTCGGGTTGTCCGGTCCAAAGTGTTCCGGTCCGTTTGCATAGCCGGCATACCACCTACACCGTGACGATACGTCAACATTCTGACAGGAACACCGGGGGAACAAACCTCAGGCCGCGGTCCCGTTTGAAATCCTGCCTGCCGGATCCGGGGGGACGGATATCGCCGATCGAATCGATTCGAAATCCGTTCCGTGGATCCCATTGAATCCTAAGGAGAACGCTTAGGCCGCGGGTTACCGCGGTAATGTGGTCGCCACTATGGAAATGGTGGTAGTGTTCGAATTTTAAAGCGTGGGAGATCTCGGCTGCGGAAACTTGAAACCGTTGAAATATTCACGCGTAGAGATTGCGACAGGGTGGGAATTCTCCCGCCAAATTTCTGCCGGTCGGAAGTTTCTACGAGTCGAAATTACCGGGTGTAATTAATTTCCCAATATTTCAACAATAATGTCTAGATAAAAGTAAACCTGAGGTAATTCGAATTAATAAACAAACCCCTAAGGTTAAGATAGTATGCCAAAAAATTGTAGATACATTGTATTTTCTATTCTAGGGAATGTGCGTGGAATAAGTCAGACGTTCGAGCGTTTCAGTAGTAGTACGCGAAATATCTCGTACACGAGTAGCCGGTACAGAAAGTGGGCGGACATTAATTAACTCCGACGTATCCGGGATGGTAGTTATTCCCGGAACGAGATTATTGTAAAATTGCGTTGGCATGACGTGGGTGTCGTTGTCTGGAAATCTCTGTGCCGGACGTACTTGTCGGTAGGTTGTTTATGTAGTTCGTACGTCCCGTAACGTGACGGTGTACGTGTATACATCGTTTCTAGAGCTATCGACTGAATCCTACCGTGCGGTTTCGGTTTCAAATCCCGATCAGCTCTTGAATCGGATTCGTATTACCCGCAAATAGCAGCAATTACTTCGACCGACGCTACACACTCGTAGATTCGTCCGAGTTTTTCGTTTTACTTGGAATTTTTTTTTAAATTTACGATTACGAACTTAATTTCGTCTCGTGCAATTACCCGCGAGTCGTTGTGAAAAATCTAGCGTGATTATCTTATAGAAATATGACGAATTCGAAACTCGAATGAGAAAGATTAGTGTTCGTTGATAAGCGACGGATGATAACGATACTAAATCACCGTTAATGGGGTATTACGTAACGTTCAACTAAAGTGACAGTGAAATTAGAAGTGTCGACGTACGAGGAACCGTAAGTTTCTCCATAAAATACGGGGATACCGTATGTGAAAAATATTATTGCGAATTTTATGCATCTCCGCGATAAAGTTTCTACCACTCCGCCGAGGATAAATAAGGATAGCGTGACATTAAGGCATTACGTTATGTGGCATAATCGTAAAAACGTATTACCCGCGACGGCGGTGAAGCACGTTCCTGAAAGTAACTTTATCCCCGGCAGAGAGTGAGCTTCGCTGTTCGTGCGACGTAAAAATATCATTTTTTAAATGTTACCCCCTCCCCCATCCCCCACCCCCGGCGCCCTTCTGTCATCGTGTCCCTTCAACCTCGTAGAAAGACTGTTTACCATTATTCATTCGCGTTCTATTAACTTTGCCGGCTTTCATCTCTGTTTCTATTTGTGTTTCCTACGTTTCTCGAATAGGGGTTCGAAGGAATTGTAAATATAACTTCAAATATCAATCCTCCGTCGACCTTACACGCACACGGTCTTGCAGTACCGTGACATTTTTGGGCATCGTAGGGTCCCAAAGTTTTAAGTGATTATTTCCTTTGATAGGTGTTTATTTAATTAATCGTTTTTCCATTAGATCTATATATAATTGTTTTTAAAGTGTTATCGGGTTTATTTAAATGATTTTTTACGCGCGTGCGGCGGTACGAATGGAACGATAGAACGGTCTGCAATTGCGAACGTTATTTTGTCTATTTCATAGAGTTTGGAGGGATTCCGAGGGAAATCGAAAACCGCAGTGATATTCGCGTGGATGCTTAAAACAAGTTTCCGTCGATTTCGACTCCCTCTGTACCGCGGAAGCCTGAAACAATTCCACTGAAATTCCTCCCCGCCCCACCCGGCGACTTTTTCATTTCAAAACCAACTTTCGATGTGCTCGCTACGGTCTGCTCCCGCGGAATCTGATTCGAAACACATTGAAAATGAACGAACGAGCGAAACTAAATCCCGTGCGACGACGATACTAAAATATTTTCCAAAAACAGCCAGCGTGGAGAGGAAATTTTCGAGAATTCTACTTTAGAAATCACACAAAATATATACGTGACTATAAAGTATTTAATCACGTATTAACTGTATCCCTATGATTGTTGTTCGAAGGGCGACATGTGCCCGCTGTTCGAATCGTATTTTATCTCGAAAAAGGTAGACAACGTCCGGACATATTGTTCGCGCAAACTTACTCCTCCTCGTCTCTCTCTCCCTCTCTCTCTCTCTCTCTTTCTCTCTGTCCCAGTATGTGTGCGTCCTTCCTTCCGGGCCTCTCACAAAGAAGCAGAAAAGTGTCATTAGCGAAAAGAGCGGGCGATCTTCCGCTTCCGTGGCACGCCGAGAAATGGATGCTCCCAGGTAAAGTAGGTCGAAGTTCACGCCGCGGAAGCGTAAAGGAACGATCGTTCTTCGTCCTCCGACACTCGTTTCTCCTTTTTCCCCGAAAGGGAAGAACAAGACAGAGAGACAGCGAACGAGAGAGAAAGAAAGAGACACAGAGAGAGAGAGAGACAGGGAGAAAAGAAACGTGCCTTTGCCGTTGCTCACAGACGACGTTCTGATTCGACCGAATTCCCGAAGTTTACGAGACCATTAACCAGAATTCCCGAATAAATTTTCCGAATTTTCCTGCTCGCAAAGGGCTCTTCTCGCGACGGCGCCTCGTTGGGCACATCGATGGAATCGTTGAACGGATAACGTTAAACAAATTCGTATCGATAAAGCGATAGGAAGGCGGACGCTCAATCGACGCGCGTTATATCCGTTCGATTTGAGTTTCACGCTGTTCCTTTCGTTATCCGTTGGCAAAGTACGATAACGAGATTTCACGTATTTTTTTTGTGCCGTGTGCAAGGCCGTGTTCCAATGCCATCCATCGGCTCGCACGACTCGGTTCTAAAAGCCGTTCACGACGCAACAGTTTCTCTCAGTGTGTATTTTTTTTCTCTGTGTACATTATTCGCTGATAAATTCCACTTCCAGTGGTTTCATAAATTCGGTAAATTTCCCTCCCCCCCCCCTTCGTGTCTCTCCGAGAAAGAAAGTAACATTACGAACGACATCTCGAGCTTGTCGAGCCAAGTCTGCCAATTCGACGTCTCCGACGGCATCCCCGGCGTCTATGAGCGACGTCGTCGTCGTCGTCGCGCGACGTTATCGAGTCGAGACGTTCCCCGAAACGAAAATCAATTCATCGGCCTCAAGTTCGGCGAGACAAGCTGCCGTCGATTCGCGAGATTGCGATAACGAAGGTACAAAAGGGGGATGAGAGTAGATAATGAATCAATTCTGGGGTAAACAGTGTCATTGGTTTTGTTTTACGTTTGGGATATAGCCCGTGGACGGAAAGTTAGCGGAACAATCGATTGATATAGGAATTTAAGTAGTGGACAGTGAATTAAAGAGGACGGAATGAAGAATCAGTGGAGTAGACGTATAAACGGTCGGGCGGGTGACAAATACAAAGAACACGTGGCTGTGAATAATAAAAACGAAAGGGTATCGGGAGCACGTGCACCGAGGAAGGTTGTACGGCTGAATAATTAATCGGACACACTACCGGGTGATCGATAAATATGGATACACATAAAGCCGCAGTAGATCAGGCACGCGAATGCTCAGCCGGACCGATGATACAACAAACGGCGCAAACGTATCGAGTGAATTCGAGATAGTGATAAATCGTGCGGATAGGGAAACGGAGGAAAACGATAGGCGAATCATACGAACAAATAACCGGCTCGGGAACGAGGTGGAATTAAGGGAAAAAGGACGGTGGAACTCCCGGAGAGGAAGATGAATGGATTCCATGGAAAAGAAAGTCTGGAACATGGAACAAAGCCGGGAGGGACAGAGACGTATGAATGTGGAGAGGGGAGAAAAAAGATCGGAGAGAAATTAAATACGGGTCCCCGGTAGTAGGATACACAAACACACAAGGGTGTGTACGATCTGGTCGAGAATAAATAGAGAAAGTTACCGTACCAGCCGGAAGTATCCTTTTTATTTAATTTTTTGTACCGTAGACTACGGTATTAATCGTTCGCAGTATATTTATTACGTATGTATATGTGAAACATGTTTTTCCCTCGTCGTTACACGTAACGGTGGCATACGTTCGCCGAGTTTTCCACGAGTTTCTTCGTCTCGCGATCCGACTAAATATTGATTCGTGATTCAGGATAAAAAAAAAAGAATCTGACGCCGGCATCGATGTTGTGCAAATATTTGACGGAATTTCTGTTCACGTTCGTTTCTCCGCTCCTCGTCGATCCGCACCGTGTACTTTTCGTTCGCCGTTCGAACGTGTCGTTACGTAATCCGAAAAACGTGCGCGATCCAGTGATATTTATTTAACGTCTACTCCTATCCCTTCCCACCTCCCTCTCTCCCTCCCCCACCGCGTGGAGAGGAAACATCGACTTCCGGTGGTGCAGCGAATTAAAGTGCAACCCGACCGCTCGGAATCGCAACGCTTAATTGATACGTCGGAGTTCACTTGCGAAATTACAGAATTGTGTCCGCCGCCAACTAGCGCGGGACTTCGACGCGAAACTTCGGCGAATTCGAGCGCATAATTAACCATACACAGACATAACTGCGGCTCAAGTTCCGCGGAATCAGAATTCGCGACCAAAAGCCCGATATTCCGGCGACTGGAAATTCCGAAATCTCTCGTCGTGTCCCTTCCCGTTTATGTTCGAACGAATCACGGTCGCTGGACACAAATACACGTACACACACAGATGGGCCACATGGTCACAAGGACAGACCGGCACACGAATGACCGTAAACGCTGGATGTCAGATTTACCTTTTGCCCCGTGGATTTTGTCAGTAATAGACTTGCATCGAGGGCGCTTCAAAGTGAGACCTACGCCGAGTAGTCCCTCGGGAAACCATTTGCAGATATTACATTTCTCAGACAACTATCGCGCACGTTTGACGATCGAACACGAACCATCCGTCTATACTCACACACACACACGTAGAATCGTCTTCCTTGCGATTTTGATAAAAGGATAGCTTCGTATCTGTGAGAACTGGTTGGAAAATATATTCTCGAGCGCGGCGTCACTCAAAACGACTTATAATTTTAGACACTTTTCGTGGGATTTCTACCTGAGTTTTAATGTACCTGTTTCTTCTACGGTTTCTATATTCTGTTTTTAAATTCATCGTCCAACGAATGACGAGGTTTCCACGTTTTTTTTTTTATGTCAGAGTGATGTATAAAAGAGAAAGAAATATTTTTGTTTCCCAGGTTACTTTCGGTAGATTACCGAATAATTCATACCTTTCTCCCAGCTTTCCGGTGCAATTAAATGTTCGTTCCCAACACATACAAACGTACACACACGCACCGGGTCACGTGTACGTTTACAGACACCTTAGTTACCGACGCAAACTTCACGTGCGGCACCCTTTGACGTTCCACGTTGTAGCCGGATTAATTATTCCCTCTCCGGCGACGTAAAAAGACAAGGTTTACGCGATTCGAATAAATATTTATGGGCCACGCAGTGGAGCGAGGCGGACCGATCGAGCAACACTCGTGGCACAAAGGCGGATATTTTTTCTAGCATGCTCGTGTAACTCCTGATACCACGGACCGATCGATAATTATTAACGGGAACAACGAAAGTCCCGGGGACACGAGAAAACCCGACGTAATAGACTTCCGGCGACCCGACATGTTAATTTATCGTCGAGTTATATCCGTACTTACAATCAAGAAAGAAAAACCTTCCATTCTTTTCTATCCTCGTTTCCTTTATTTTGCAGTTCGTTAAAATTACATCGCACCGTTTTTCAAGTAACGTTGAAGCGTCTGCAGCACTTCAGCCCCTTTAACGCTCGGCATGAATTCACAGGGGTGCGAAATACCCGAGAAATTCGCGTGCTCGTTGTGAATACACGGGTTTCAAAAACGTGTATGAAGTATAAGTACTTACACGAAAGAAAGAAAGAAAAAAAGAAAGATTTTCTCGTGTATACGTTGGCTGGAGAAATGTTTAAATAAATCAGTGTGTCTCAATCGGTTCGCAAATTACGAAATTCAATTTTGTCGGGTCCCGGACCACCCGGGTTATCTTTTTGGAAAATTCGCAGAAACTCGATATCACGGATATTGAAACGCTTCGTTTCAGATCTAACAAGTGCGGACATTTTATTTACAAAACTCGAGCAGCTTTCCGTAGGTGGAACACTTTTTGACACAGAGCTCCAGCGGCGAAATGGAAACGCGAAACATTCGGGAGACAGTTTATTCGGTGCTCGCGGATTTTCCGGTTGGTCCGACGGCCGACTACAACATTTTTCGCTTTCCCCGATGACGCGTCGACTCGCTAACACCTGACGCACTCCGGTTCCACCTGCTTTTCCAGCTAACAACGCGCGAACCGACGGGAAACTCGATTTTCAACCGCGACCCGGCCGATTCCGCGTCGAACCTCCGTCAACGGTCCCGTCGACGGATAAATCAAGTTACAGAATTTGATTGCGAATTTCAGACGCGTTAATTGAAGCCTTAGCGAGCGCGAGAAATGGAAAATATTCCAATTTCTCGACCACCCGCGAGATTTTCCATTTGAAAGTGATATTAAAACGTTATTAATTGTTCCTACGTTTACTGAAACGTAAAGTAATCTTTTTCCCTCGGTATTTATAATCTGCAAAAAAGGAAAGCTACGTAAATAGCAAGCAAGCGAATCCGTGTACCTTTCGCGACACTCGTTAATTCAGAAAACACATTACTCCCCACGTTACTGTTATCGAATTACTATAATAAACCCCGGTGTTGTTTTGCGTTTCAGATTTTCCTGTTCTCCGACGCACGTGTCGTAAGGTAAGTTCTTTGTGTTCACGTCGGTGTATCCATGTCGCTGGAAACCCAGTCGCGATAAAACAATGGAAACTCGCCCGCGTCGTATATTTCACCACGCGTTTATGTTACGCGAACGCGTTAAAATCGTTCGCATGATCAACGATCGAAATCGCAGGTTTTTCCGCGAGCGGTTCGCAATTTCCCTCGATCGAATCGACGGCCACGGATTTTCCGGATTTCCGCAGCAAACACGACATTCCCTCTGTCGGTGTGTCTATGTTCATGTGTGTATTATTATTCGTCGTTTGCATGCCATGTACACCCGCGATTTCTATTACCGACGCGCAAACACCGTTCAGCCGGGGGATGAAAGCGATAGCAAAAAGTGACGATTATTGCACGATCCTGATCATTCGTGATTCACGATCTGCTTACTCGCGCAGCCATGGGATCCGAAATGAACGGATTATACTACTGGAATTGCAAAACATTCTGCGGTGAAACGTTATCGTTGCCTGATTTGCTTCACGTTTCATTTCCAGCGTATCCACTCGCTGGTATTTCCACTTCGATCTGTTTCAATTAAATGTCACGTACGTTAGTTCTCGTCGATCGCTTTTTTCATGGATTTTATTTTTCTTTAAATCGCGTTCGAGCGCAAGATCATACGTTTCACGATATCATTACTTGAAATTCCATTGCGTTGCCATCTAGCCAGCTGTTCGTGCGTCAAGTGGCGAGTGATCGATGTAAATAAAAAGTCAGCCCGCGACAGCCAACAATTATTCAAACGAGTGTTTCAACTTACCGGCTCAAATAAACCGTCACGTTCTCGTTACGCGAGTTGAAATACTAATTTTAATGTCACTTCAGAAAAGGTTCCACCGACACTTTGCATATTACGCTCACTTTGCCGACTTCGAGTAGAGAAAATACCGCGTGGAATCCGGCGTCGTGACGGACGGCGTCGATCTCGCATAAAAGTCTCCCCTCCCCCTCCACCAATACCATTCGTATGGAAGAGTGATTTAATGACGCCATTCTTCACCGTCCGGGCGAGTACTTACCGGCGATAATCATCGAGATGATCATTATTCGAGGCGAAAGCAGAAATGGCCACCGGTTAGGAAGCCAATTTGCCGGCATTGTCGAGAAAATGTGCTGAACCACTGTAGCGTCGCGACGCCCGTTAAGAGCCCCTATTCGACGCCCCACGGCTCTCATAACGCGATAGCATTCACGATAGGCTGCCATAGTCCATCGACAATGATTCCTGAACTTCGACCCGGACGCCGGAAATTTCCGGCAGGAGAATCACAGCCTCGCGGAAAATTCCACCGTCGTCGGTCGGGAATGGAAACACGGTTCCGTTGTTTGCCAGGGAAATTAAATAAACACGCATTTCCAACGAGGGTGGCAGAGGTGAGGGGCGGGGAGGGGAGGGGAGGGGAGGGAAAGAATGTTTTGTTTTCGATGGGAAATATTCGATTTCCCCGGAGAACTGAATTTGATTCGCCGCCGTCGGAACGAAGTAGTTTTAATTAAACTCGGTGAGAGGCAACGATTCGCCAGGTGAAAGTTTCGCGCGGCGGCGTCTCGCGAAAATATCTCGCGTCTAACGTGAAACACGATTTATCGTGGATCCTCATCGATCCCGTGATGAGGCTCGCGTTAACGGGGCGAATGTAACGATCACGAAACTTTCCCGAGTTATCTCTAACACGCGTAATAGGAGCGGGAACGGCCGCCGCTTAGAGGCTTTAACGTGCCAGGCTTTGTATGATATAAAGAAAAGAGAGAATAAAAAAACAAAAGCAGGAGGAGAAAAAGGGAAATCCTTGAAACGAAGCACGCTCGAGACTACACCGCGAGTTATATTGCGCTTCGAAGTATTTGAGAAGTGAAAATAAAATTCGACGATACGGCAAAGTCTTGAGCGGTTGATCGTTGCGAAGCAAAGATATTAAATTATTAATAAAAAAGCTACAGACCCGCCGGCTAGAATCCTTTGTGAAACTTTCATCATTTCCCGCGTAACTTCCGGCCAAATCAATTCCATTCACAGTGGTTTCATACTTGGAAATTCAATGAACGACTCGTTGTTTCCCATCGAACGTATATGTATATATATATCTATAAAGTGTGACAAAAAATGTATCGTTGAAAAAATCAACGAATCGTTTGTTTAACAAAAAATGCCCCGGAAACACGGTACCCACATACATTTCGTTTACAAACTCCGCAGTGGTGTTTTTCATCAGGGTCTCATTTACATTTCCCAGGGTAATAAAAAATGGAACGCAGAAATGCTCTGATTAGGACAAATTTCTACGCTGCGATCGTCCGCGGTAAATATAACAAACCGTCGCAACGTTTCCCGGGAAACGCGGAAAACATTGTCGGCTTTGTAAACAATTTATCAAGGTGTGTTTACGTTTGTCGCTGCGCAAGACACGTATGTACAATATGTATGTGTGTGTGTGTGTGCGGCTGACGTAGCTGTCAGACAAAGTTCTCAGCTGTTATTTGGTTAAGCAACTCCATTGCCGAAATCTGCGACGGTCCTCGCGTGTTCCTGAACGAATTAGAAATTCTCTGTACGGCCCTGGACACAATTTCCAATGGTCACAGGATCGCGAACTGAATCGATTTCATTCGACGAATATCTCGAAACGCCTAGGATCTATAGAGATTTATTGTAGAATTTAACAACGATCGTTGAAAAACCTTTTAATCACCATGGCTCGAATAATTTCATTGCTTACCGTAAGACGTTAATTATGTTCTCCACGTTACGTTGTTTCTACTTGAAAAAGAAATTTTTCTGAGACTCGAGTAAACTCCGAGAGGAAATTTTGATTTGTTCGAACTGCCTGTTGGGAAGAAGCATTAGAAGTTCTAATGCTGCTAAGTTCAGTTTTACCATGGAAGAAAGAGTAATTAATTACGAGGCCATCTTTTACATTTTGTCCGAAAGATTACTTTAAAATAGACTCGTTAATTTTCATACTTTCCGATAGTAGACAAGATGTGTTCCGACTAACAAATGACTCCGCTTAGGGATAACCGTGGAGTAAGCTCGAATTGACCTTAAAACGGTGATCCAGCCTGGGATGATAATGACTCAAAGGGTTAATACCTCGTGGATGGGAGATTATATTATTATACGACTTTCTAACACTTTAATAAACGGTAATAATGGTTACGAAACATCGTAAGGGCGCAGCTGTTACGTGTATTTAACGGTGTACCCATGGTATTACGTCACAGAAATCCTTGCAATACTATCTCGACCGACCAGTCTGCCAGCCCTTGGATTTAACGAACCGAGAAAGTGGTTTCCCTGCGAACATCTCTGAATTTCTTTTTTTTTATCCATATACGAATGTTGTTTATAAATCCGACAGATAATTTCACCGGTGGATTTTCCTCGCAACGTTCGTAGTTTCCATTTGACAATCTTATCGGACATCCCACTTCACTTAAGTTAATCCCAAGTACGTCCTTGCAGCTGCTTGAATATGGAGATCAGGATCCTGCAGCTGCACGCCGAGAAATTAAGTAGACTTTCCCAAACACCCTTAAATGTTCCTGCTGAAATTAGATTCGGAATGTTGCCGTCACGGGTGCAGACATTCCCCGAAAGTTTCCCCGTCGCTGGACTCCGGAATCACCTGGTTTTACATGATCCTCGTTACTTAGAACGTAGATCTCGGTTTTATCGATCGCGAGACGAAATTTTCCGGCGAAACGACCGGGAAAAACGTTGTACGAGAACGTACAGTAGAAGTTACTCGTGAGAAATGATTCTCAGGTGTCGTTCGATTTGTACCCCCGATGAATTTTTTATCCACTCCCGTTGTCATTTCTATTTATTTCGTCGTATTTCGATTAATCATTGAACATCGCTTAAGATATTCAGTTCGTTTCGAGGACTGTGCGAAAACCAATTAGAAATTCTCTGTTGATTCGAGAGCCTCCTCGAGGGACAATGAAAGATTGATTGCTAGAAAACTTCGGGTCGAGTAAATTCTTCGTCCTTCGAGGCTCTCAAGGTCCTTCTGCCATTCTCATCCCCTTTCACGTTGCCGCCGTGCCAACTTCTCTTTATTCCGCTCGATTCCAGCCTCTCATTACTGTTTCAACGCGATACCTCTCTCGGTTTTCCAAGAGCAACGTCGTTTTTACTCGTCGCCGTTGAATATTCCTGGCTCCGTTAACCGGGTGAAGATAGAAACTCTAAATGTATCATATCTTCGGCCTCCCGATAACTTTCCCTCCGTTGGCATTAACCTTAAACCACCGTTCAACGAATAGAAAGTTATCGAGAGTGTTACAGAATGAGAATAATTTGTTTTTTTTTTTTTGTTTTGAAGCCACCGGGAAAATTGTTTTTTTTCTCAGAATTCCAAAGTATCGCGGGAAAACCCTGTGAATTGGAATCAAAATTAATGAAAACCATTTGTCGGTGACGGAACAGGTTTCGATCTTTCGAAATTGCCAGTGACACACTCGTAGTTTCTGCATTCGACACACGTCGCTCTCACTTCGTTTCCCTGGGTTTCGCTGGAATTCATGACGGCAGGCCGTTCGATACGGAAACGACGGCGAGAGTGAACCGAATTTCTCTAAACTACGGCACATATTCCGTGGGAACTTTATTCCGGGCGCGTTTCAAGGCCGTCGGAATCGAACGACGTCGCCTGCCGTCGAAACGACGCTCCTCGTGGTATCAAATATTTCAGTTTCACTCGAACGAAATTTTTTCTGTCATTCCCTATTCTTTTCTTTCCTTTTCTTTTTTATACACCCACAAATTTACGATGAATCGATTCAACCATTTTTATATATTTCATTTTATGTGTCCCTCTCTTTTTAAATTCACAAAACATTTTATGCAAAAATAGAAATGTTTTTAGTTTGGGTTGAAATAATGATAATGTGGTTTGTTTAAGTACGAGAAAGTATCTACGCGAGTTGGACAGATTCGGGACGATCGTTGATCGCACTTCATTTGCTCGATTTCCAATCAGATTCTTATTACCGGATTAATAACGGGGATTAGAGGCTACCGTGCGGAACAGGGCGTCCCGGAATTAGCCGAACTTTCCTGAGTGGTCCCCGGGAATATTCCGCGGAGCTACGACGGAAATTCTGTACGTTCTGTCGGAACACTTCGGGATTTAGAATCTGCTACAGTGAGATACGACTAATCCCTTGGGTTCCCTTTGACACTCGACGCCCGATACAGTTTATTTGGAATTGTGCAGGGATTTTTAAACTAGAATTTCCAAACGGAAAGTCAGTCTGCGAATGGGAGCGAAGTGGAAAGTTATCGAGGGTCTCCAGGATATTCAGTTTCCTTGGTAATATCGACTAGTGACGGTCGAAATTATTGCCACAGATTTATTGTATGTATTATATGTATATGTATGTATAATTTGAAACAAAGAAATCGTTATCGTGGTGAAGTCGAAGTTTCTTCTATAGCGACGTGAAAGTAGAAATTCTCAAACGGTATTCAACGTTTGGTCCATCATTGTCCAAGAAGCGAGCGAGAAAACTGGGTCTTGTTGATAATAACCGGCGTTGAATACCATTCCACTCGTACACCGTCACGTTACCTCGAGGATATTCGTTTCACGCTGTAAATCATTTTTGTCTGTAACGAATGGCGTGTCGCGCATGGAAATTTCAAGCTCCAGAAATTTCCACAAACAGAAATTCAGAAACACAGGATTTTTCCTAACAATCCTAATTACCCTACGATCCTGTAATTAACAACCCTCCCTTATCACGCTTCCACTATCAACCACACAAAGCGTCGGATAAACAAATTAAAAACTCGTTCGAAAGCCAATAAAACTTGTGCACGCATACATCGAAAATTAAACTCGGAAATTGATCTGCCAGCGGGGAACGCGGTTCCGCGACGAATTCCATGGGATCTCTATGGAAAATTCGCGGTCCAAACTTCGTCGACCGGTACATAAAGGTCGCCCGTCGTCCGGTGCATTAAACCGAATATGATGTATTAGCCCAGAGGATGTCGTGGAATTAACGTCGGGACGTGAAGCCGGGTTAATACGACGTGCAGCGATCGCGACGGGGTTAAACGGGGCAAATCGACGACCTGGGGACACGTTACACGGCTTAGAGCGTGCTGAAAGCTGGGATTACACGAAAAGGGAGTCAGAAAGTGCGATTAATTAAGGGCACAAAGGGCCACCGGCTAACGGGAATTACTGGCCCGTGGACGTTTGACGGAAAATTCTAGAACGGTAAACTAATTGGATAAACAAGATAAACCGAAAGGAGCAGTCAATGTAAATTTCAAATAATTATGCATTTAATATCAGGGTAAAATTTCCTCGAAGAAATAAATCCAAAGATAACCAGCAGATTGATCGTGACAATTAATTATTGTACCGAGAGTATAATTTATCTTTACGACGTTTCGGAAGAAACAGTAATTATTAACGAAGAATGAAGTTGATTCGTTTAAATATCATCGAGACTGAAAATTCGCGAAATTACGCGACGTCCACTTGACTCGCAATTTTCAAGGAACTCGAAGTGCTTTTTCATCCCGTTTTAAGTAGACTCTGACTCCTTGAACTATCGAATCTCGGAGAATCAGGGGCACGGCTCCCGAGCGCTAAATAATTAAGTGGTTTCAACGCACCGGTGGTAAGCATTCTCGAATCAATCACGCTCGATTACGCGCAATCACGAAATACTGCGTCTAGAACGGTGCTCGTGTGTTTTAGATATTAATAGAGTCAATTTCAAGGGTGCAAACACGTCGACGTAAGAAAATCTCATACAGAAATGAAACACATTCGTTATTTCTCAAATTTTCATCTATCCTATCCCATCGGAGATGAAACAGGACACTCGATTATCAACAGAAATAAAATTTCCAAGACAAACGAATGATTCCTCCTCTCGATTTTTAATCCCAAGCGTCCCGTATAAATTTTAAAAGAATACCCTGGCAAAACGTGGAGAAATTCTCCATTGTAAATAACAATGTATTTTATTTTACTTTAGCGTCGATAAAAACCCAGGGTGCACAGCGTAGAGTATACTTCGGTTCGTATAATTCCCACAATATCGTCTTCCGCGTTGCGGAACAAGCCGATTAAGCACCGTTCACAGTGCCGAGTTCCCTGAAGTGGGCGAAGATATTAATAGAGTTTAATTCACAAGGCCAGGGAGGAATCGCGATCAATGCGTGGCCCGCGTTCTTCCGCTGCCTGGACTTCCGCCCGTTCTTCGTCCCTCTCGTAGGGTATTCGGACCGCATAGCTGACCGTATCGATTCCCGGCACTCGAATTCGCCGCATTTCACCGCGCACGGAAATTTCACCCCCCGGGTTCACCCTTCCCCAGGTTAATTAGCTCGTCGTTGGAATTCCAACCGGGCGGTTTTCTTTGTGCGACGGTCGACTCGTTAATAGGGAAAGGTGGAAAGTTGTTACAGGGGACCTGCGCCGCGGTTAGAATTTACTTGGCGGGATGAAGGTGGATTTTGGCATTTTTTTTCGCGGTGGACGAAGTTGTTTTTTTGTGCGGGGAACTAGAAAAGGAGATGTGATAAAGATGTTGGAAGGTTCGGTGCGGGGAGAGATTAAGGCGTTGGAATTTTAAGGCACGGGAATTTTCGTGCCAAGATATATTTAGGCGTGGAAATTTCAACGCGTTGAAAATAAAGACGATGGAATTTCCAGGCGCAGGAATTTTAGTGCGAAGAAATGTTCAGGCCTTTAAATTTCAACGCGCAGAAATTGTCGCGTGTTGAAAATAAAGACGATGGAATTTCCAGGTGCAGGAATTGTCAAGCATGGAAATTTCAACGCGTAGAAATTGCGAATCTTTTGTATTTCAATTCGTGGAAACGTTCAGAGGCCCAGAGTTCTAATTGGCAGAACTGCATCTTCGTAATTAGTACGCGGGCGAAAATATGATTTCGCGAGTATCACGGGGTCCGAACTACCCACTCCAGTCGTCGTAAATATATACATACATATAGATATACATATATACTGTAAACTACTTAACGACACTCGAAATAAGTCGAGGGACTCACTTATTTGCGGCATCTAATTATTACTTCTGACGGCATCGAGGCGTGTTAGCGAGAAGTATGCACTTGTCCGTGATATAGTAGATTTTAAACTGGAACCAGGTTGAGAGTGCCGAGTCCGGAATTATGGATCATATTTCATCCGACGCCGCGATAACGCTAACCATTAAGAAGGATTCGCGTGACAAGAGCTCCTCGACTTGCTCCTAATCAGTTACCTAAGTAATTGGATTAGAGATTATCCGCTCGCCGAATTCGAAGCCATCGTCTCGCTTTCGAGTTTCCACGGATTCGATGATACACCCTTGAATATAATACAATAGACAATACCATGAAATCGTGGCCCTATTATTGTCCACATTACGAAACACTCGATAACATTCCACCGTGAGAAAGGAAACGGCATCGTACGATTAACAGGTGACTTTCGTTAACACTTTCGTTATCAATAATGGCACACATATACAACAGGAAGTTTCTATATGTATATAGTTAATCTCCCACAGTGGCTGCTCTCGATAACTTTCCATTTTGAGTGGATCTGAGAGCCCACTGTAATTACAGTATTGTATATTATTCATTGCCTGTCGTAGTGTACTAATATTGGTGAAGTTTCTTTGAATATTTTATGAGAATAGTTTTGATGGATCGAATTCACCTGGGGGTAGATAAATATTCTACGAACTTCGGATCGCTACTGTGTTTTCCATGGTCGACACATTTTCGGTGTAATTTACGACTAACTCGTTATGCCCGAGGTCAATGAACTCGGTTCTAAGAGCCGGTGCAATTTGTATGTGTATCGAGGCTGGCCGTGTATCGCGTTTAATACCGACAGATTAATATCGTTCATCATCTATCTTGCGTGTACTTGTGTGTGTGCACGTGTATGTGAGATGGTGGCCATTAAGAAGGATTGGTGTAGCGGAGGCTCCACCGACTGGCTGGTAACAATTTATCTAACTGATTGCTTAGATTATCTTCGTGGTTCCCGCAAGATTTTCAACCCATGTACGGACACACGTATACAAACCACCCTTGTAGTCCATGGTTCAGGGTACATTAAAGGAATTTACAAATCACGGAAATTTTCAGGGGGAATTTTCAGACTTTCAAACTTCTGAACGCAAAAATATTCACGCACGAAAACTTCCGATCGGGTCGATTATTTTGTTGTTGATTCACACGTGATTTCATCCCACGTATACGTGTACACACACGGATATAAACCACCCCGAGTATGGGGTACTATATTAAATACTGCGTGAAATAGAAATTCCGAACGCGGAAACGAGTGGAAATTTTTCCACGGGTTACGCAATGTATTGTTATTGCCACGGTTTTATATATGGAATGCTCCTATTGTGCGAAGGGGGAGAAGAATTTTTATTAAATACTTCGAAGTCCAGCAATTTATACATTTACAGGATAAACGAATTTTGAGGTGATGTAGTATGCCGGGAATGAAATCGGGCTTGTCCGATTATACACGGACTCGTTCCACTTCCGTTGTTCCTCACATTCCACTAGGAACTTTCGAATTCCTCGAGCTGCTGAATCACGAACGAATCAAATTTCTTTCTGTCTCAATGGATCGGTTCTGGAAACGACTCGTTTCATCCTGCGTCAAATATCACTTTTTTATCCCTATTCTCCAATAAAAATCTTCCCTTTTTTCCACCTTTTACATCGTGAATTCCTGCGAAAGAAAAAACACATTAAAAATTAACGAAATTTTCTTTCACACCAACAAAGGAAAGCAAACACAACTTGATACCTCTTTTTTCAACCATCTCCTCGATTTAACCCTTCAAAAAACAAAAAAGTACGACGCGTTACGAGTCCGATTATAAAACTGACAGCTGCTCGCATAAAAGTCGCGCGGAATTGAACGGGCCGTTACGAGATGCAACGGTTGACACGACCGATAAATCACAGTGGTGTGTACCTACACACATATTCACACACATACACACACCGTCGTGTTTTTAAGCGTCTCCGCGATAGAAAGCCTTTCAGCGAAATGCCGTCCGCACAAATGGCTCGCAATTTCATCGGGTTATCAATATTCACCGGGCTGGCCCGCGTCGGGATTTATCTCTCATTACCCGGTTTTCAAAGAATACACTTCCTCCCCTCCCTTTCCACCAACCATTTCCCGCGGACGGTCCTTTTTCCCCGATATTTACGTTCGCAACGGCACGTCGAATGCAGCGCACGTTCGATAGAGGAGCCACTGAATCAGGGAGAGGGACCTACGAAACCGATTAAGCGAAGGAAAATTCAAGCTGAGTCGCGGAAAACTTGTTCTTTTGGTTTTCACACTCCGGGAAATGAACCTGGGAACATATGGTGCGTGTAAGTGTGTGTTCAAGTACAACAATGTTAGATATAGCGAATTTTTAAGACGTATAAATTTCTACAAATATAATAGAATTTTCAAAGGGATAGAACAAATATGATATTGCAATTGTGGATGTTAAAATTCATACCTAACAAGATAAACATTTTCAACAAGTGTGTTATAGGGATAATACATACATCCACGTTGTTTCGCCCAGGAAATAATATTCAACAGCGACGCTCCACGTTATTCTGTTATTCCAGGGCGTCGTGTATCGCGCGGAATATTATTCACGCGAAACGCGCGTCGCGCAAGTACGATTTCGCAGTCAGACAGCGTCCTTTCGGCGTGCTCGTCCTTTAAAATCGTTAGAATCGATCTCGCCCGGAGAAAAAGCAATCCACTGTCTGACGTAAGGACGCGCGGGGAAAACCGTGGGTGGATGGGAGAAGGAATAAATGCAGAATCCCCCGGAGTGCATGCGAATGGAATGCGGCCGGGACTAAAGTGCAATTTCCAGGCTGCTCGAAGGGATAAAGGGCCCCGACGTCTGCGTGAAAACGGCTGGAACGGCTCGTCGTAAGCTCGTTTACGAAGGCTGTAAAGCTCCTCCGTCCGAAACTCCTAATTTCCGGATGAAAATGCTACGAAATTCCGACGACGTTTAAAAAACACACACACACACACACACACAGATAGACAGAGATATATACACAGATAAAAGAACGACGAAATTTTCGGTGGGCTAACACCGTCGACATTGACGTGGATATTGGATCCTGTCAAAAATTCATTTGAATTTCAACGGTCGAGTTCTTTCGCCAAAGTACCCATCTCTTTTTCTCTCCGTCTCTATTTTTTCCGTTCCCTTTTATTCTGGCGATCTTTTTGTAAATGTGAACGTTGTCTTTTTTTCAAAAAGAAATCAAACTGAACTTTAGAAGAACTCGATAGAACAAGGAAGAATAAAACTAGGTTACACGTGGATAGGTATAATGTCGTGAGCGTTAATTAGGTCGTCAGAGCGAAACGGCGTTGTTTCTTGAAACTATAATTTTCCATGTTAAGTGGTATTACGTCAAGTAAACGGCGACCAGTACCGTTTGACACTCAGTGGCTTTGATATGTATATCCACGTTGAAAGACGCGAAAAATAACGTTCCGTGGAGTCCGGTAATTTAACGGAGTTTCTTATCTAAATCGACTTTTCATCCGGTATCACCGTAGCCACTCGCTCGTTTTATCGCCCCCGGGACTTGAATACTCGGGCTCGCACGAAAAGAGGCGGTTTCCGAGTCGCATATTACGTTTGTAAGGGCCGGTTATCGGAAGGGATAAGGATCGATTAAGGTCGATCGAGCGGCGACCAATAGAGGAGGCTGTGCAGTCCGGCCGTTCATTAGAACCCAATAGTCGAGTGTACCAAGGAAGGGCCCTCGACCGGGTGAAACCCACAAACGATGTCATTAACGTGATCCCGAAACGTTACTCGAACTGCTTACCGAGCTTCGGAGTATCTATAAGCCAGTCCCTTGTATCTCAGGGAATTATTACGGGCCATGGATCACCTAGGCTCGACTGTATGTATAGATTTTCACGAGCCTGACGAATTCAGATTCTTCGTTACGAAAGTTGATTTATGCGCAATTTTGGGGCGCAGAAAATTTAGGGCGTAGAAATTTTGGAAATTAAAATGTTCATATATTAGACTTTTAGAGGACAGAAGTTTCCAAGAACAGAACTTCCGAAGGGATCGGTCGAATATAATATTCCGGTTATGGTCGTTAAATTAACCTTAATTATGATTGGACCGTTAATTTTATTTCCAGTGGAAAATTTCAGTGTATCCTCGGTGGAATTTATTTTACGATCGTTTGTAGAAAGTGTAGTTTGGCAAACGCCTTGTCGAGGGGGGTGAAAGACTGTAAATAATGACAAGTCAAAACGGCTATAATAACGGCAGGAACTCGAAGGAAAGTTTCGCTGGAACTTACGAATTACCTCTTAGATTGTTTCCCCCTCGGCCCTTTGTCTTCGTGATTTACTGGATTCGTTAAAGTCCAAGCCAATTCTGAACCACGTTAACCCTTTCAGGGTAGCGGTTTCACGGTAACATCATTTTCAGCGGTTTCATAGTAACTTCGAGAGGAGTGGCTACGGAAAATCGTTGATATATCAGTTCCACACAAAGTTTCGTTCTTAATAAACATAAGATAAATTCATACTCACATAGTTATAACAATATTCGAAAAATTATACATCCAGCGAAACTTCAAGTTAAAAATATAAAGTTTCTTTACCAAACGCGGTGAATTTGCCAGTAGAAGTTTATCCTGAAGTTCGCGAATTCGTCGCCGACTTTCCGATCCTCTTTTGGTCGGTCGCGTGGAATTACGGGAAATGATTTGAGCGTGACGCAATTTGCGAACAAATTTTCGGGACAATGGAACCCCTCGATCGGCTGTGTTCCCCGGGAACTTCTTCGCTTAGGTTGCAAGATCCCGTTTTCTATGCAGCGCTCGGAAAATCCCGGACGGAACGGCGGTTTTAGAAGAAACTTTCGCCCGATACCTTAAAGTATCGAACTTTGATTAGGCCAATCGAGGACGGATATCGAAACAGGCACCGATCACGAAAGATCTTCTCGATCCGTGAAAATTTCATACATATATCACCAATTTCACTTTCGTTTAATTTCCCGTAATTTTCCGCGACTCAAAATTTCTCTTTTGTCCCTTCGAGTGACTTCCATCCCTATCATCTTGATATTCTTTTTCGGGAAAGTATATTTAAAGCGTCGATATCGAGATCAGTGTCTCATATCCGGAATTTATAGCCTTCGCGTTATAAATATCGGAATGCGACAAACTTATTGCCTCTATTCGCGCGGAATGCACCAGGTTATTGTAGTCTATCGCGGGGACGTCTTATCGGTGGATAAAAGAGCGTCCCGACGGACTGGCATCCGTGGAATCGAGGCGTCGCGGATAAGTGGTCGCACTCGAGTCGATTCATTAAAAATGATCGAGCACCTTTTCCACGCGTAATTTCAAACCGAATAAGACGGTGAAAGATTCAGCTGGATATCTGAAAGATTACAGAAATGGCGAGCGAATTAACGTGACGTCACCAGATTCATTATTCCTCGAACGGCCATTAAGCAGAAATCATATTTAATTAGCTGTTCGTTTGATCGTACATTAAAATGATTTATTCATTGAATCACCGAATTCTCCATCGGTTCGTTCCCACGTTCGGAGATTATTTCAATTCCCGTTCCACTTTCATTCTTCGTTCGTCAAACGACAACGGGGGATAAAAGATACATTTAATTAAATCCATCGGATCATCCCGCGTTAACTTCGCATCTGCGTACGATAATGACGAGACCGATATTATATCGACTTCTGTCGGAAAGGGAACATCGATTTGTATCGTCGAAACGAAACGAAGAAGATCCACGGGATAATTTAATTGACAGTTCGAGAATCAAACTATAAGGGAACGATGGAAATCTGCGTAGAACATCCGCGGACGTGAAACAACATTAATTAACTGTCCCGTTATTAACAGATATTACGGAGGGAGTTTCAAGAGAAATAAATTTACGCGCGAGTACATCGCGAATGTATCGACGACGTAATAATTAACAGGCCGGGCTACGTTTTCCAAGCTACCCGGGGATCGAGTTACCTCGGCTAACTGAATTTCGTTTACCCTAATTTGCCTTCGTAAAGTGCATCGAAATTAGCCGATAAATTCCCCTGGTATCTTGAAAGCAATGCCGGTGTTTTCATGGGAAACCGGCAAATAATAAACTGTCCGAAAGCGGGGGGGAAATATTGATGGAAAAATTCAATTCCAAAGGTACTCGTTGCACTTTGTTCACTTACCAAGTGGATCGTGGAAAGTGTTATCACCTTGTTAGGTTATTATTTCAAGTCCACGATTATCATAACGATACAGATCGATAAGTGGAACATCCAGGGCAAGTTTGCTAAATCAATTCCCGCTGAAACATTCGCGAGAAATGCCAATTCTTAACGAGACGTTCCACGTCCTCGAGCAAACGATTTTTCGCAGACATTTCGTCCGTTCGCCACCCCTATTTCCGGTTCCGGGGTCACTTTGGACACACCCCGTGACCCGTCCGTGCGAAAAAATGTTTTCCAACTCGACGGAAATCACTGCCTCCTCTCTGCCAATAGGCAACTGTCCAGGAATAGTGTTCTATCTCGTAGAAGAGAGAAAGAGAGAGAGAGAGAGAGAGGAGACCGCAAGTCGAACAAATCACACATCGCAGGCAAATTGAATTCCGGCTCGTTTCGACGAACGATCCGTATGGTAAATTCTTTTTTTAACGATCTTCGCGAGAATTTTTCATCCCGATAAAGAATACGTCGTTAGATTGTTTCATAGGTGTTCTCTCTTTGTCGGCAATCGCAGTGAACGTTGATTCTCTTTCGCCGAATTACATTTCACGTTTGATCCGCGTGATTTTTTATGAAAAACTCGACGACCCCGTCGAGGTTAAAAGTCGACGGTCGTTGATAGTCGTTCGTTTACGTCGAGTATGCCGTCGGACGGCCGTCAATTTCGGCGAGGAATTGACAAGCGTAGTCTATCGTTCGATGAGTGGCGCTCTTCTATTTACCGACATAACACGATATTGTATGTATATCGCTACGATATCTATGTATGGGTATATATTTATACAATATCCATGAGGAGACCGCGACAACTATAAAGTGCACTAACGACGCTATCGATTCCGTAAAACCGGTGGATCAATTATTCATCTGAAATTCGAGAGCCCTAAAATTACTGCGATCGATCGAACACCGCCATTACAAAACTAATTCCTAGGACAGTCGGGTTTCCATCGTGATATATTCTTCGGTCCTTCGTATCGACTGTTCTGGACTCGATAACTTTCCGGTCACGGCACTAAGGATGGGTACAATAGTCCTCTAGACGGAAAGTTATCGGGTGTCTCCACTGAATATACATTTAAATCCACCTCAACAATTACCTTTTTAATTCCGTTTTCTCCCTTAATTTGATAAATTTCACTCTACGATCCCTTAGGTAAGATACGTCAAACTTCTTGTCCCTTTTTTTTTAGCCTTCCTGGACCCTTCGAGTCCAGTTGTGCAGATAGATAGAACGAATTGGATACCGAAGGAAATAATCGGTTAGAAATCCGTTTTAGATTCGTGTTCGCTAAAATTACCCGGGGGGGGGGGGGGGGAGATCAATAGTACGTGGGGCTGGTTGTAAATGTAATTACGCTATCCGTCGACGGTCGAATTCCCCGTTACACGGGCGCTCGTTGTACAGTCTTTACCCACGTTAACCATCAATAATGCAGAATGTTGGCGCACGTACATATACGCAGAACGGAATATGAATATGTGGCGAGTACGTGTCAAGGTTGCCTGACCCTCGGAGATCCGACCTCGTCGGTTTGTGTGCTTACTATTACACGGGCTTATAGTGGTCGAATAATAGTCACGGGACCGTAAAGTATAACGCCATACAAACGCCATACGAACACCATACCGCGGAGGAACAGAAACGAACGGTGGAACACATGGCTCGCAACGCGGGCCGTCGGAATTCACGTTTTATTTCTGGATCGTTAAACTCGCATTAAAAGAACACCGACATCGTGTTCGTCACATTTCAACTGTATTTATGTGTGTGTGTATATGTACAGTACTTCCGCGGATGTTCAGATTTATTATTCATCGAGCTCTCGTCCATACACCTGGAATAATAGATCAATCCCGAATTTATATTTCCGTAAATACATTCTATTAATTCTACCCGTCTAACTTTGGATTTTCTTAACATATTGTAGACCGGAAACTTTACGCAGAAAGTATCTAGTGTCACCGGTTGTTATTTCGCAATGAAAATAGTACATAAGAAGCTATAGGAGAATTCTATGTACATTACCCTAGGTTTCATAAATTGAAATACATAATTCAAGGGTGGACGTGGATAAAGTGTTAACTATGTGTATCTGCGTGTATTTATGTTTATATTTATAAGAAAATTTGTCATTTCTCTACTTATTTGTTAATGTATCCGTTTCGTTTTCTTTTTTTTCGCACAGTGGTACAGTAAATTGTAATTCACGTTGCCGTGAACGTTCCGCAGCCCCGTCGACGGTGACCTACATTAATTTCACTCTTCCCGGGACTTATGTCCCATACAACCGTCGATTGCGTTCGGAAATGCAATTCCCAATGGTGTCACCCTTCGACCGACTTTTCATCCCGGTTTGACCTCGGGATCGTCTTCCCCCGGTGATTCCGGTGAGTCTCCTTCGACGACACGCGACCGACTTTTCTCCTCGTGTTTCCCCACGACCTCTTTCGTGTGAAAAAAACTAAATATTTTCCCAATCACCTGATACCTGAGACCCTCCGAATTACATCACTGTCCCAGGAAATACTCAACTAATTCATTTCTTAAAATTTCACGCTAGAAGTATCATTAGCACGCATGGAATATGCCTATACTTCGTTCTTGCTGTTCCACGCGAATTTTAAATAAAAGCCGGTAACGTTGGGAGTGACAGGGAAATGGTAAAAGGAATCCTACGACCGGTTTTTCCTGGCAGAAAAATTCATTCACGGTACTCTGGCTGCTGTTATAAGTCATCCGTGGAGGAAAAAAGGGTCCGGAAAGTGTTCCACATAAATTTCCGTCGAATTTTTTTATTGGACGCCCTGGAACAGCTTGCACGTCTTCCTCCGATGGACCGGAACGAACGTACGGTGTTTTCAGTCGGCAAACAACGGCTGCCGGAATTGACTCTTCCCCTGCGAAGGGTAGTTCAGCCCTCGAAGGGCGGCCGATGATGGATGGAAAGCCTCTTTTTTTTCCACCCAGAAGGGAAAGGGACACCCTGTTGCTCCGCGGAGAGAACGTCGATTACTTTCGTCGATTGTTTTCGAGGATCTGACCGAGGAAGACGTCTTCCCGGCGACGAGCCGTGAAAATCGACGTTCCGAAGGTGAAACTTTTCCACCACGGTGGGAAAGTTTGTTCCCAACGGGGCGACGAAGGGCCCGATTTACCACCGGACAACCCTTTCACCGGTTTTCTTTCACCCTCGTTAGGAAAATGTTTACCTCGACGTGATACGAAAGCTTCAGAAGGAAACGGGACTTTTCTTGGTCCGTCTCGTGAAATTTCTAATTCCAAAAGTACCAGGTGACTTCCAGCACGCGGAAAGTTATGGAGAAAGTCCTGGAGCTTTCGTAAATGGTGTCACGTGTCGCAATGCGGTTGAACGAGGAAAACACACGTGTTACAAAGTGTTTTTCATTTCTTTTTGTCGAAAATACTGGATTAATTCACTCTCGGTAACATTCCAGTCATTTCTCCGTACCCCACGAGGGGTTCGTGGAAGCGGACAGTTATTGAGAGTCTCCACTGTAGTCCACTCTCATACGGATGGGATTCGATCGATTTCTCGATCGACGGAATGCGTGACGACTGCTCGATCGTCATGTAAAATGCAAAGCTCGCGGAACCGTCGACTTCGCACTTTGCGAGGAGGTCGCCGACGATCGCCTGTTGCTGCGGTTTACGGCACCGATGACCTGGTGCAACAGTTGAGAACCACGCGGAATCTGTAATCACTTATTAACCCGTTCGCCGTGGAACTCTCTCCGTCCGACGCGTTAATGTGTACCGATTAAAGACGACGAAGGTGGTCGATAAACAATGTTCGAAATAAACACAGGTTTCCGTGAAACTCAAACAAGAAACCGTGATTAAATTTTCAGGTGACCCTTGAACACCTTTCCCCTTTGGGATACCCTCCGGAAAAAGTGTCGAATATAAATATTTTAGTGTGTGGGGTGTGATTGGAAGGAAAGGGAGAACTCTTAGGGTCGAATGAAATTTTACAAGTTTTTCACGCGGTAAAGTTTCAAGTATTTGCATTATTTAAGTAAAAGTCAGTGTCTATGAAAAAATGCCGCTATAGGAAGTTGCGTTATGGCACAAACAATGCCAGTCTAAAAATAGCGTACGGTTTAATCGGATCGTGGCGGCGATAATAATTTCCGCGAAAGAACGAAGATTGTTTGTTGCAAACCGCGACAATCATCGCTATACTTAGTTCGCAGCTTCATTGACCTGAATCCTGTTGGTGTTCGTGTAACGTGTTACCACAGGTGTTCCGAAAGTTAGCCACTTTGCGCCCTCTTTAACGGGAATTCCAACGGCTAATTGAAATTAGCAGAATACGGAGGGCTTGATACGCGCGTACTTTGTTTTCAATTAGCAAACATGCGCGGAATAAGCCGGCGTTGCTCGTCGAGTGGATTTTACGTCACGTCGAACGATGTAGACTGTTTATTTATAACGATATACATATATTTGCGTAATCTACAGCTAGATGAGTCGTGTGTTTTTGTTGTTGTAAAGGAAACACGTTACGGTTGAGGATCTGTTGGATACAAAGACTATTTCTATTCGTGGAGATAAGTTGTAATGGGTAGATTGAATTTTGTATTTAGTCTGCACTCAGAAACGTCTGTAGATAAAAAATGATCAACCAATAGCGCCACCCCAGATCGATTTTTCGAAGATTGGGGAAATGACGTTCGAAAAACAGGAAATTAAAACAGTTTTTCGTTCGGCATTCACTAAATTTTTGAGATAGCGATCTGAAACTTGTACCATTGTTTTAGTTAGGAAATTCTACGATAGAACAATGTATAATAGTTGTACTTTTCGAAAATTTATTTTTTCGCAAAAATCTGAAGGGGGTAGGTCAGGATTTTTTGCGATTTTCGCAATTCGGTCGCCATTTCCACAATTTTTGAGATATTTTAATGATCCAGGGCGTTTTGGACGCGGAATCCGAAGCCGAATAAGGCACTGAAAGAATTATTTTGATATCTAAAAAATTGTAGAAATGGCGAGCGATTTACGAAAATCGCAAAAAATCCTGACCTACCCCCTTCAGATTTTTGCGAAAAAATAAATTTTCGAAAAGTACAACTATTATACATTGTTCTATCGTAGAATTTCCTAACTAAAACAATGGTACAAGTTTCAGATCGCTATCTCAAAAATTTAGTGAATGCCGATCAAAAAACTGGCTGAAATTGACGATTTTTCACGATTTTCGTAATTCTTTCGTCATTTCCGCAAATCTTTAGATATCTACCTGAATCTTTCACTGTCTTATTCGGTTTCGAATTCCGCGTCCAAAGCGTCTCGGATCATTTGAATAGCTCAAAAATTACGGAAATGACGAAGAAATTACGAAAGTCGCGAAAATTCATCAATTTAGAGCAGTTTTTCGTTCGGCATTCGTTCAATTTTTGAGATAGCGATCTGAAACTGGTACCATTGTTTTAGTTGGGAAATTCTACGATAGAACAATGTATAATAGTTGTACTTTTCGAAAATTTATTTTTTCGCAAAAATCTGAAGGGGGTAGGTCAGGATTTTTTGCAATTTTCGCAATTCGGTCGCCATTTCCACAATTTTTGAGATATTTTAATGATCCAGGGCGTTTTGGATGCGGAATCCGAAGCCGAATAAGGCACTGAAAGAATTATTTTGATATCTAAAAAATTGTAGAAATGGCGAGCGATTTACGAAAATCGCAAAAAATCCTGACCTACCCCCTTCAGATTTTTGCGAAAAAATAAATTTTCGAAAAGTACAACTATTATACATTGTTCTATCGTAGAATTTCCTAACTAAAACAATGGTACAAGTTTCAGATCGCTATCTCAAAAATTTAGTGAATGCCGATCAAAAAACTGGCTGAAATTGACGATTTTTCACGATTTTCGTAATTCTTTCGTCATTTCCGCAAATCTTTAGATATCTACCTGAATCTTTCACTGTCTTATTCGGTTTCGAATTCCGCGTCCAAAGCGTCTCGGATCATTTGAATAGCTCAAAAATTACGGAAATGACGAAGAAATTACGAAAGTCGCGAAATTTCATCAATTTAGAGCAGTTTTTCGTTCGGCATTCGTTCAATTTTTGAGATAGCGATCTGAAACTGGTACCATTGTTTTAGTTGGGAAATTCTACGATAGAACAATGTATAATAGTTGTACTTTTCGAAAATTTATTTTTTCGCAAAAATCTGAAGGGGGTAGGTCAGGATTTTTTGCAATTTTCGCAATTCGGTCGCCATTTCCACAATTTTTGAGATATTTTAATGATCCAGGGCGTTTTGGACGCGGAATCCGAAGCCGAATAAGGCACTGAAAGAATCAGATTGATATCCCAAAAATTGTGGAAATGACGAGAGATTTACGAAAATCGCAAAAAATCCTGACCTACCCCCTTCAGATTTTTGCGAAAAATTAAATTTTCAAAAAGTACAACTATTATATATTGATCTGGCGTAGAATTTTCCAACTAAAACAATGGTACAAGTTTCAGATCGCTATCTCAAAAATTGAGTGAATGCCGAACGAAAAACTGTCATAATTTGACGATTTTTCGCGATTGTCGCAATTCGCTTGCCACTTCCTCAATACTTTAGATATCCCAGGTCCCTTCCGCCCGTAAGTCGACCTTGATCCCTTTATTTAGCGACTCCTGACACCGTAGCTTCAAGATCGATACTTATCCTTCCCAAGGCCAGTCGTGTTGCTTAAAACTCGCTCGACCGTGGATCGCAACTTTTACCGCGAGACTTAACGAGCGCCCGAACAACTCTGACCGTCATTAAAACATACAAGGTTCGGTTGTTCGGAGAATTTCTCGCGGCCCACCGCGAATAAAAATCGTCCGTGGATCGTTCAATTTTCTGAAATTACACTAATCCCAAATGAGACGCACGAACGAAGCTAGATTATCGAGCGAAAGGGGGAAACCGAAGAAACAGACGTTGTTGGCAGTTTTTGCAGGAGAAACGTAGCCGACGATGTAGCCCTTCGCTCGCCTGTTGCTTCGCTCGAAGACTTGTAACGGGTGTCCCGGATCGTCGGGAACCTGAACACATCTGTAACTTATGCGAAACACTCGCCAAATTTCATCTCCGATTCGTCGGATTTCATTTGACAACTCGACCAACAGGAAGACTTCCACAAACGAAATTGCAATCTCGAAAATTGAACCAAGTACCAAAATCGCAACGATACAAATTTCCCTCCGCAATTATCTGACAATAAGCAAAAAATTGTCCAGCATCGTGAAAATATCCACACGCTAGAAGTTTCCAAAACTCCAGAATTTCCCTGCGTTAGAAATTCCCATCAATCCGAAATTCGATTTAATTTCCACTAGTTTCGAATCGTAATAATTGCCTCTCTCACGGGAATCGATCCGTTTCCGCAACTTTCCCATATGACTTATGGTCTCTACGTGCATCTCCCATAACGGGAAGTACGAAACGCTTACTACCACAGTTTCGGGGGACAGCTTTGGCGTCGCACGTGTGCGAAACGACGCGAAATTGGGCGGTTTCTTCCGGGTGTCACGTGTGCACGGGACACGGGAAACCATAGGAGAACTTTTCCGCGGCAAAGAGTTAATCTTGCTCTTTCGTTTTCAGCAGTTTATTTTTTTTTCGCCCGGACCATCTCCACCCGGTGGTTCTTCCCTGCTCTCGTCCCTGCACGCCCACTACGATCAATACTCACCTGGCCACGAGTGTACACGGGGAACACAGACGCAGGTACACACGCACTGCGCAGGTGTGCATGGGTTTCACCTGCCACGATATTTTAAATTGTCTCCCATTCATCGAACGATCTAATAACACCGTGATCTTTATAAATAATAATTAGCTTCTGATAACTCTTCATTTATATCTCAATGACACCGAGATCATCAAGTAGAATTGACTTTTAATCGACTTTTTTAGGGAAACTCGCTTCCATTTGTTAAATTCGTTTCATTCAATATCGTCCGTTCATTATCGACGATTCGTTTCCTCGTAGCAATCATTTATTATCAATTCTAGAGTGTTTGAATTGTTATCACACTTTGCTGGGGTATTTTCTTCGCAGATTTATTTGATTTTGCAAATCGTTTTAATTCCATTCGTCGACGAAGCGCTGGAAATTACGAACATCGAATCCCGCGATCCACGAATTGCTCGGAGAACACCGTGTGTCTTTGAGGGCGGGTAATCTTTTAAGTTTGAGAAGTGTGCGTACGTACATACATAGACACATATGTATACATACGTATCCAGGGAGCCGAGCCCCGGAGAATGTAATAGCAGGGAAAAGTAAATGTGGCAAGCATCTCGACTTTCAGAGACGAATAACCTTTGACCCGCCGGAGCTCGTGAAGACACCATCGACGAGAAAAAAGGGAAAACAAGGGTGGAAAGGAACGCGGAGTCAATTAGGGAATCGAAAATGAAAAACGTGGGGAAAGAAGAGCGTCGCGGAAAATACGATATCCTTTTGAATTTCGCCGCGCAAAGCGTAACAATTTCATTATTACCAATTGCTTCCGTTAACGAAGCGAGGTTTATAATATTTTCCGGGAAAACCGACGTTGCCATAAGTTCCGGGGGAAACGTAGACGTTCGCGTGAATGAATAACAAAAAGTTGCATTCGTGTGGCAGGTCGCAGCGGGCGAAACGTTTAATTAAATCCCGACGAATTACAGATCGCGGCTGCCTAACGGTGCCGTTGTTTTACATGTTACAGCGGCGGGTGATTTAATTAAATGATTTAATTACACTTCCGCCGGATACGAGGTGGCTGGATGACTCGATGGAAGAAAACATCATGAACCTCTTTACGAAGGATATCATTTTTTATTTGATTTTTAAACTCCATACCGAACGTTCTTTAAATTCCAAAGAAAACAAAAATCAGTGAGATATTATATCATTTATTATCTCATACAGAATCCAAGTATCCTTTGCGACCAAAGTGGTCGACAAGGAACGAGATACAAAAGTGATAGTCTAATTTTTACGGGAATCATTTCGGGAAATAATGAAATTACGTAATAAAGCGACGAGCCTGGCGTAAAAAGCTCATCCGCACGGTGTTCCGCAGTGTCTCGAGTTTAGAGAACAGATTGTTAGTTTTATGGGGTCGTTATTCTCCACAGTCATTTGCTTCCCATAGCCGGACGAGCGGGTCGCCGTCAATTATTCCGCGAGAAAAACAATTTTCCGCCCGAATTGGCCACGTATCGCGATGTTGGTCTTCCGGCTAACAAATTGCACGAATTTACCAAGACTTCCGCGATCATTTACCATGTCCGTCGTACGACGAAGTCATTCAGGGTGGTGTACGTTTCCGTTCCGTCGTCTCGACGGCAAAAGTCGCGCGTAAACAGTCGCCGTAAAGTGAATGAAAGCTCGCGATCTCGGAAGGTAATCACGGGACGGTGCACAGGTGAGAATCGGACGGACCAATCCAGGTGTAATTGCGAAGATTCCCGTCTGGAATTGCTGGGAAGCGTCGCGACGTCACCGGGAACTTATTTGCTGGCACGTCACGTGCGTCGATTGTCGTTTGTTTTCTATTTTTGTTTGTTTTTTTACGTCGAGGTACGATTTAGACTTTGATTGTGGGGGAAACAAATAAAAAATATCACTTTTGAAGTCAGAGAGAAGGAATTTACTAAGTGCGAGACGTTCCGTCGGAACGACGGTATAATTGCTGGAATTTCTCACGACGACGTAGATTCCCGACGGCGGCGTCGAGACTCCCGACGTCCAAGTTACACTTTGAACTTTGACGCTCGTCGGTCGTTTTCTTTTTGCCGACAATTTAATCGAAGCAATTAGGAAGAACGGAATATTTATTTCTCGTAATAGGACTGGGGATAAAGATGACGGAATAATTGTCACGTTTCCCGTTGTTTTATTTATTTCTCAATGAATACAATTTCGTTGAGGATTCACACTTTTATTCATTGTACCCTCAGTTTATTATTGAGAACATTTTTTCTACTTTTATGGTGTTTAATAAAGATTAATTTGCGTTAGAAGTGTCAGCTATAAATTACAGAAAATTCCAATCGCCACGATTCGCTTGGCGAAAGTTTCCATCGCTCATTCGTCTCATCGGACTCGCGATACGAAAACACCCTTCGTCTTTTATATTCTTTCCTACAGCCCATATATTTTTTACGATTCCCCGCGACATTACGCGGAACGCTCTCCCATATTGATAAAAAACAGAAATGGGCAAGCGTAGATAATCGTACGAATGAAATCGACGGAAAAACTAATTTTCATGCGGCGACCGCGTGTTAATTTCACTCGCACCGCGTCGAAACATCGTTTTAATTAAACAGCGAGGAAACACAGTCGTTTGTTTCATTTCATTCTTCTCATTTCGCTCTTGGAGTCGGTTTCAATTCTTTCTCTTCGAAATCTTCGCAAAAAACAATCTAAAACAACCTAAAACAACCTATTTTCGATACAAAGGTATCTTTCTCCCAATCTCACCGGGGGCAAAGGTTGAAAGTAATTCGTTGATTACAGTGAAACGGTGGAAAATAAAAGGAAAACCGGTGAATCGGTTTGAATATCCTTCCCGACGATTTTCCCGGGGAGCCATCGTGAAAATTTCCACCTCCACTTTAAACATACGATATCACGCGCGGTCGATTTGCGGCGGTTCGATTTTGTCCGCGGAATTTCATCGCGGCGCAACAAACATTGAGGAAAGGTTGGGGGTACTGAGGGAGAGGGGGGGGGGGTTATAAAATGCAAATTACGGAGAAACACGAGACCGGACTGTTCGCGCGGGGAAGGGAAAAATATATGGCGCGGTGTATGTACGGGAAATAGGACGATGAATAAATCAGTGATAGATACGCGATTCTCTGTGGAATTTGCATGTCGCGGAAATTTTCACTAGCGGAATACAAAATATATTTTCGGGAATCATAGCCGGCTCCCCTCTCGTTCGAACGTGAATATCAATGGTTGTGTTATAATGGAAAATAAAAAAGGACTTTGTATTTATTTGTCGATACAAACGTACACCCTCGTACATACACACTTATACACATTCACCCTGTCGTTTCTTTACTCCCTCTGAGTTTCATGGATCTTTCAAATAAACAAATTAATAAAACAAGTCTTCTCTAGATGTTGATTAAAGTAAATAATACAGATTATCTCGATCATTCGACGAAACCGACGTTAACTGACGATTAGATAAACGTCGACGTTCGCGGATATCCTTTCCCCGTTGAATACCAGTCGAACTAACTTTCCTATTATTATTTAAACGCGAATGCTGGGAAACTCGGCCGGCTGGTTTCCAACGGGAACTTCGAACTACGTTAATAAATGAAAACGGTGAGGGAAAGGGACGAAAGGGAAAACGACGGTCGGACGTGAAAGGCAGACGTGAATTAGATTCTTTTCCATCCACTTTCGGCCTACGTTCGCTCTCTCCGATATCAATCGTGTCACACGGAGCTACTTTATTTTACTACCACTCCTTTCTCGCCACTCGAACGCGGTGCTCCTTCTCTTCCGATTCCACGCTGGAGATCCTCTTTACCTCGTTCACCACGTCCCCACGGAACAACCCCGTCCGAACGTGTTACGTGTTCCCGACGTTCGCCGGGAAATTTTCCACCCCGCTCATTTTCCAAGCTTCGGGGAAATTAATGGCCGCCTGATTTTCCCATTCGGTCGTTTGGATAACATCGGCGACGATTTTCATCTAACTCTGCAGCAACACCGGGTGAGATTCGTTGTGATAAACGTGGAAGAGTGACGGACGTGACTCCCGATAAGTTTCCGCGATTCGTTCACTTTTATGGAAACGCTTCATGATTCTGTGAAATTAAATAGAAATGAAGGTAGACGGGAATAGGGTTGGAAAGTTATCGAGAATTTCGAGAGTAGTGATTGTTTAATTAGTCAGTGAAACGGTCGTTAGACGGTGGAAAGTATAATTAAGGAAACACACGTGACACTGATGTTCTTTTGAGCAGCACCGCATTGCGGCTCCGGTTTTCGCGAAATATCGCGAAACACGCGTGCAGCTGAATTACAAGCGACTTCATTCCGCAGTGGAATTAACGTGACAATGTGCGACCGAAAATGATGAGCAAGTGGAGAGGAATTAATGTCAATTAAACGCACGGCGAATTGTACGCCTGTCAAAAATTGAATATTATTATCTCGCCGGGAAAATTCGTCATTCTTTCGAATGAAAAAACCCAACGTTGTTTTATTCCCTCGCATTGTTCTCCGATGAATAATTGCCAACATAATCAGTTCCCCGATCACCTCTATTCACGGTGAAACTCATTTTTTATCCAGTAATTATCACGTTATCGTGGTTTAAACGAAATTCCGTAAAACTCCCGGGAAAATTCTTCGAAAATAAATTTTACCATTTCCACTTGTAGCGGAATTTGCCGGGCTAATTCGACGATACCGTAAAAGTGACTTAACTCGTAAGAATCGATATTTCGCGTGTTTTATATTCAAATTGAATGGGGGTCGAATAAATTCGTCGCGACTTACGTGCGCCTCATTTCAGGATATCGATGTCTTCTTTCGTGTTCGAGCAGCACGAGTCTTCCCTTCTCATCGACCTAAAAGCCTCGTGACGCCCTTTTTTCTCTCTCTCTAGTCTCTTTCTCCCTCTCTCCCAGTTTCTCCCCGAACAGGAATTTCGAACGAACGACGAGTTCCCGATGCGAAATCTTCGGAATTCTGTGAAATCTCTGGCGTTAAGTCGGGCTTTAAAACCGAGATTTTACACGGCTCTGAAATGATTAGGTGTGGATTTTCAAGGTGAAAATTCCTCCCCCTTCCGGCGAGAAAAGTGCCGGGGAAATTTCTGGATTTTCCCTCGAACCCAGCGTAAGACTTTCGCGAGAGCATTCAAGGATGACTGCTGGAAAACGCGAAATACTGCGAACGACATACTTAACTGATCGTTGTGACAGAGCTTTGAAATGGATTACGAATGAAATTGAATACTTTTCGTGTTTCACAGCGAACAATGAAAATGAGATTTTCACGACGATGAAGTATAGTGTTCCCGTTTTCATGGGTTAATTAGAATTTAGGAATTTCTAGAGAGAACGGGGAGAGATAAACGAAAGTACAGATACGGATGAATGAAGGATGTCTTTTAGACGTTCTGGATGGACTGTGAAAAGGACGGAACGGTGGTGAAATGGTAATTTAAAAATTAATGAAATTGCAGTCTCTTCGCTGCGAAAGTTTTCACCACGTCGCTGTTCCCGCCGTTGATTAATGCAAATACCGTAGTGACATATTTTCCAGTTACAGAAGTTAACTCGCCGAGGCTTCGTAACGTGACGTTAAATGGCGAGAAGTTTCCGCGGGGACCTGAACGTGGACGTGGTTTTTCTTTCATTTTGAAAAAAATTCAGTCTCGTCGTTTATCGCCACGGAAAAGCTGGCCAAGCGGAATTAAATGCTTTTTTATCTACCGAATTAACGTTGAAATTGTAAATGCACGGTCTGTAATTTTCCGTCTCCACGGGTTTTTCTCGCGCGCGCTCTCTCTCTCTCTCTATTTCACCTTTATTTCATTTTTCATTCAAAACAGCCGCGGAAAAAGAAGAGTTCGTGCGAATTTCACCTGCGTTTTATCTTTTGTTCCCGGCGAATTCGTAATTCGACTGGAAGAAAAAGGAAAGACACGTAAAACGAGCTTGTATGCGGGACGGTTAACATTTTTCCATTAACGTGATTGCCCGGCAATTTCCTAATGAATGTAATTACGCCGCGCATTAATTATCTTATCGTTCGATTCGTACTGCCCAACTCCGTTGTTATTTAATAAATATAATCTCCGAGATCTTTCGACGGAGAGCGTTGCACGAAAAAATGTTTGATCGTTCGCTGTAAAATTTAGAATATTTCCGATATGACTCCGACTAACCAAATATCACGGGTTTCCACGACGTTCGTTCGTTGGTTTCTACATACGACAAACTTCACGGTGGCACACACGTTACTCGATTAATAATTTAATTACACCCGGCATTAATTACACTCCTGACCTACTGCCGCTAAATAGATTCCCTTAGAACACAGGTATTATTCTCGCTATCGTTTCTATCTATAAAATTACATTCCCGCGACGCACACCAATTACAAACGCCGACTGAAACAACCGCGTTATTATCCACCGGCCAAAAAAAACAGCAAACTTTATTCGTTCGCACGGTAATTGGAATCGGGCGAAGAAAAATAGTCTCGCAAACGTCGCGATGACGGAATATTTACGCGGTGAACATGTTTAACGCAACTTTACCGTGGGATTTGCAAGAGATGCAAATGTTCCGAGTCTCACGCGACTTCGACGATAAAAAACCATGTGAAAGATGAAAAAAAATCTCTAAATTAATCAGACAACCTCGAACTATAAACGTGAGACGTACAAATCTTTCATTAACCGTCGCTGCGACGAAACGTCTCGATTATTCCATTTGTAATAAATAATAGACGAAAAAAAACACACACGAGCAAATTGGACACAGTCCCCAGCTTATCCGACGACATGTATTATTTATTGCAGGCGTTGATTTATTCCGTTTTGTCGACGAACACTTTCTTGCCGACGAAAGAAAAATTCTCGCAACGTCGGATAAGGATTTCGGTGACCCCGTCTGCTTTCTAGTCATGTTTTAATAAATAATCCGCGCCCCCCTTTTTTTTCACCTCACCCTCGGGCGAGCAGGTTTTTTTTCTTTCCCGCGGTGACACGGATAAGTGGCTGCGACCTCGGTGTGTGTATTAACATGGCGGATTTTAACCGACGATTATCATTATTTATTATAATATCACGGACGTCCGAACAAATGTAAAATTTTTCCATGGAAGCGGTTCTCTTTCCCGAACGATCACTCATTATTTATTAAATCTTACGTTTCGTAAATTCATCCCGGCTCCCCCCGTATCAATTCACCCATGGGCGACGGTGTAATTTATCAAACCCACGACAATGGGTCCACCTTGTAATTTTAAATACCCTCGTATAAAATCGTGCGAACACTCTGTTCACCGTAGATTTTTCGAATATCATTAATCGTGCGATAAAACGTGATATAAAAATTCTATCGTCACCCTTCGTGGGATGGGAAACGATAAAAAAATCATTGTAAAGTGGCCCGGTGTAATTTCGCTGTTTTGATCCGCGAATCTCAATGGAGAAAGGATTTGCGAAATCGGTCGAATGCATAGGTAAACAGCAGATAGTATAAGCAGAGATCGGGGGGATCCATGGTACACCGGGAAAACGGAAGTGAAGTTTCCCAAGGACGAAGATTGCAGGTATCCACTTTGTATCCGGGGACACGTAGCTCCCGGATCTATTCGCAAAGAGAATAGATCGTCATCGTCGACTTACTTATTATAATTCCCCTCGGTACGACCTCCGTCTTCGCTTTGAAAGCTCGCGGAGCCCCAGATTCTTTCTCTTTTTTTTCCCTCTCTCTCTTTCCTTTTCCCTATTTTTCCTCTATTTTCTTTTCGGCCCGCACAAAGACGACCCCGCGGCGAAGCCTTAAAAGCACGCGGCGAACGAGATTTTTACCGACTCGTATTCCCGACCGCTTTTCTTTCGGTTTTTCCCGCGGAATTATTATGGTCGCGCCGGGGAAATAGAAGCCGGCCGAATGACAGCGAACTCGTACCGCGGTCTCGTTCAATGCGAACTCCTTGTGCGTATAATACGAAAGTCTCGAATTAATAGCCGCGGAATTATAGAATCGTGCTGCTGTTTTTGAATTTCGAGATACTTTACGTTTCGAAAGACAGAGGTGTTTTAATTTCAATGGAGAACAGAATCTCTGTGAAATAAATCGTTGAAAATGGACTCGTATCATATTTCTATAAATGATTCTTTAATCCCGTTGAGGTTTCTTTCATAAATTGATATATCGAGCTAATACGAATGCAAACACGAGTAAAACTCATTACCGGTGAATAAAGTGTTAATTAAAAACATGTTACCAATCGAATTAAGCAGGTGTCGCTGTATTACGATTTCAAGGGCGATGTTCTTGCGGGAATGAGTCAATCTTATCGTCGCGACATTATGACCCTTTTCCGTCAATGACGCAGACGTGATCGATTAACGAAAGCAAACAAAAAACAGTTGATCCTTGCCGAAAGCGGTGTAGCACCGCGTGGATTTTAAAACGACCACCTTCGTGTGTGCACTTCGGCATATTAATTGGCAGGTCAATTTACACGGTGAAACGGGCATCGGCGGCACGAACACAAAGGGGGACCGACCGGCAAAGTTAATTAGCTATTCGAAGCTGGCGTACGAACAACGACGTTAACAATGCCTGCGGACTTGTCCTGCAAATGAAACTGGAACGGAGAGCAACCGATTATCGTGATATTTATTACATCGTGTAACACGGAGTTTCTAATGACAAGTTAATTAGTCCGGCAAGTAATTACCTGAATATCGGGGGATTAAAAGATTTTTTAATGATACCTTGACAGAATTGTTCGCGTGGTTTTTTAATAAGTGTTTTTTTGTAGAAATATATGATCTACGATATGATTTATTTGATTCGGTATGATATTATAGTAGAAAAAAAGAACGTCGGTGATATCGAACCGTTAAAAAAACGACCATCGTCCGAATTGTTTTTGCTAGCTCGGTATTTGTCTCGTCGACCCTGTAACTTTCCCCTGGGGGATTGTTTCCGTTCGTCCCGTAACTAACGGAAATATTCACCCGTCGTTTCGACGTCCCAGTTGGTATACGTATACTACATAATTTTGTAAATGAAATTCCTACCGTCAACTTACCGCTGTTTTTTTGTTATAACGCGCAATAAAATGTACAGGTGCGTGTTTGCGATACACAGTTTAATAGAAAAAGGAACAGCTGGCGGGAAATGTGGATGAAAATAACGATGTACCGTGTACCAATCAAAGAAACAAACGGAAACGTCGTGTCTGTTGTCGGAAAAACACTCGCAGCACATAACCAGCCGGCTTTTCCCGTAGCGAAAGAAACACCGGTGTTTCTTCGTCTAACAAATAAAAGCACACACATACACACACATATACACATACATATATACAGAAACACACAAAGCCCGATGGAACAGGAGGAGAAATAACGCTCGAAGTGGAAAGTGTCCGTCGCTGGTCGGCCGTCGCGACGAGACAAGCTTTTTCTTCTTTCCGTTCGTGGACGTCGAAGATTTTTCTCCGCGGAACACGTCCCCGGTAAATCCGGGATACGGTTCCCGGATTATTCTCCGGGAACAACCAGGAAATGAAAGCGCATCGCAGCCGTTTCGGCGACGCGACTTTTATTTCCGTGAAACGGGACAATAAATATGTCGCGTGATCCTACTGCGACGGGATTCCGAAGGGAACACCCACGAAGGGCCGACGAGACGGACGTCGCGAAAGGCAAAGGGATTAGATGACGAAAAGGTTTCCATCGGGAATTCAGAAAACTATCGTGGAAGAAAACTAGATGGATTCTTCAATTTTTTATTGGAAGTATTCACCGAAAATCATTCCAGTGAACTTTTACACTGTTTTTTCACACCTTTCGTTGTTATACGATTCACACACACTTTGATTACCCTATCTCTATCAATCGATTCGATTATCATATTCTACGCTATGAGTAAAAACGAAGCGGTGAGTTAAAACGAGGCTGCCACACGGATAGGAAACTTTACCGTCCTCCTGCGGGACACCTTGTCACGGTTAACCGATAAAACATTGTATCATAAATCTATTCGAAGTAAATACGTGTCCGTGGAAAATGGGAAAATTCCCGGCGAAGTAAATGTCAGTGTTTAGGTCGAAGATACGGCGACACGACGCTTTTTCATCTCGCCTTTTGCCATTCTCCTTTAAACGACCCGTGTACGAGGTTCCTTTTCACAGGAATTTATACACAGACACTCACGATACATCTACTGTGTTGGAGATTTCACGCGTGTGTGTCAATTTCATCGTGACTGATATCAAAATGACTTTAAACTGCCATCTATTTAATTAATCCACGAATAAATTTCTTTACGTTTAATTCAGACGAATGTTGACTTCGAATCTTCAAAGACACCGCAATTTCTCAGCAGGAAAAATGTTTACGGGGATCGATTATTGCTCGTCGATATATCGACTGGCAATAGGAGTGTCTCATCCTGATTTATAACTTAACAACCGTTCCACCGTTTTGCCACGAGCGAGTCCTCTTATCTGAGAAGTTCGCTTATCGATTTCCGCTCGCTTTATCCGCAACGCGTAACAATCGGACAGGGAAACAGATGGGGAAGGGAGAGTGGTAGCAGACTCTCGACGGGAAGACACGATCGAATGGGGAAACGGATACCCGATAGACATTTCACGGGAATAACAACGGCGTTGCGATTTGTTTCTTGTAACAAGAAAAAGAATTCGAGAGTCTTTCAAGGATTATCGAACACCGATGAGATTTTGATATTGATATATATATGTATGTAATAATCAAGAAATATATCCAATTTTTGAAAGATTATTATGAAAGTACATATCTAAATTTAGTAGAATGAGATTTACACGGGTTAATCTAACAATCGAATGACTTTTCGATATCCGTGATCCATAATCTATTCGATCTTCCTATTAAATGTTAGACAGGGATGAGGATCGATGATTTATTACCGAATACTAAAGCTGTTCATCGATCGTACTTTAAAAATGTAATTTCCACGGAGTCCTGGAATCGACGGTGGAATCTATCGAAACGACGTCCGATTAAAAATTGTCTCATTTTTAATTCCAGAATAAAATATTAAAGCAAAGCACTTTACCGTGGAATATAATTTCGGGGAGGCGAAGTTCCCCGTGTATTTCCGTCTGTTCACGGGAAATTTATTCGCCGACCGAATAGTAGTTCCGTCCTCGAAACTGTTTCGCGGTTGTTAATCGAGCGATTACAATTTCGCAACAAAACAGCTGTTAGCGTGACAAAACGTGTTTTCCCCGGGAACAACGATAAATTTCGCCGGGATGCACGCGGTGCCGAATAAAAGCTGGTCAAACGAGCCGCTCGTTTTTTGTTTTTTTTTTTGTTTTTTACGTCGCTACGAAAGCCGACGGGTTCGTCGTCGACGATTTTGATAAATATAGTTATTAACTACGACGATGAACCCGGCAATTAATAATAACAAACGATGCGGGACAAATCGAGTTCGATTCGAGTCCTCGAAACAAACACATGCATACACAGACAGACATCGGTGTGAAATTTTCATTATTAACGCTAACGAGCGTCAGCGTAAATGTGTTAATTCAAGATCCTACCGAAATATGCCGGGCCAACAAATTTCCGTGGCCGGAAATTCGATGCGAAATCGAGTCAACACACTGTTTGATTAATGGGATAATTAATTAACGTGTAACCGGTTTTAGTTGGAGTATTTATGTAATTGCGTAAGGGGGTACATCGGATTGAATTGTCCAGATTAACGTTGATAAATCGATTCGATAAAATTAGGAAAGATTTTCACCGAGATTCGACAAGCTGCCCCCAATCACGGGGTGCTTTTAGAAATCCGAGAGAATTCGAGATAATAAATTGCTTCTCCGATTTGTTTAATTAACGAGCGTTTCAATGGGCTTCGAAAACGCACAGCATCCGTGGGCCTCTGATTCTTTTCACGCCACGTCTGGACGTGTCAATTTAATTAAATTCACCATAAATTCCATAACTTTTTTTACGTTGCTATAAGAATTAGGGAAGTGTCCACATACTTACAAGCAGTAATGTATATTGTACATACACACATACATACAAGTAGCGTGGATAATAACGAAGTAGAAGCAGCTTTCAACGGTGCGTCCTTTATATTTGCCGCACAATAACGACGTAATATCGCGAGACGTTCGCTCTCGAAACAAAAACAACGACAAACGTACACTCACACACACACATATAAGGGTTTCTAGTGGAAACTTCGCGGAAGCACGGGAGGAAAGTTTCTCGCGGCAGCGGACGCGCGTGTAGAAACCGTCGATGAAGTCCCCTTTGTGACGAGACCACGTGGCCGATATATGTATGTAACAATGTATGTATGTATGTAGACGCAACCGGAAGCAAAGTCGCGGAAGCGAACCGCAGCCGCGGCACTTCCGTTTCGGGCCGCGAACCACCGTAAATTTGCCGGTTTTAACGGGAAACTTGCGAGCCGTTCGGTTTCTCTCTCCCTCTCCCTCTCTCTCTTTGCCCGCGTGCTTTCCAGCTACCGGTTTTAATGAAGAGCCGGAAATTCGGCGGGTTGTTCGAGGCGAACCGCATCCGAAACTCCGTGTAAAACGAGCCGGGGAAACGCTTTTGTAAATTTGTAACGTTCCATTGAGAAGCATTCTACTCGGTGGGTTTCCCATATCCCAGGAAGAATCTTGATTTACTACTTCCGATCATCGTTTAAACATTCTCCACGAAGTTCCAATAATGATTTAATTCTCGACGAGAATTCACAGTGATCGTTCCTAGTAACTCAGTGGTATAATCAATAATAAGCCCCCCGGGATCGTAGTCAAGAATTCAGTAGTACAATCAACGATATGTCAGTCCTACCGAACGTACGTAAGTCCCGTCGGTAAAGTAGTTCGCCACTTACGAACGGTACGCTATAACTTCACGGTTACACGTCGTTACGGGGAGGATTAACGTCCTTTTTACACGCCGCCCGTTTATGGTTCGCGGTACGTGGAAATAACGACGTCGTGGGAACCGGCGTCGGGGCGCGAGACGTCGAAACTGCTATTTTCATCGCCTTGATGACCGTACAAAGAGGCCTGCCGGGAACATATAGGTAGCTCAACAGGTAGCTCTGGAAGTACCATTCTCTCCCTCCCCCCCTTCCCCCTCTTCCTCTCTCTCACCCCTATCGACGCTCTCTTTCTCCTTCACGAGCCTGTCTCGTGCCGATGCACGCACCGTTCGACGCGGGCCTTTTGTCTATCGGTTGCTACATATTTTTTTTTCAACTCGACGCGCACGTGTCAGATCTTCCGGTCCATTCGGCGGGCGTCGCGACGCTCGAGCCGCGAATCGATCGTTTCAGAAATGGAAAACAGCGGCGACAAGTAACCTGGGACAAGGCGTTACGTCATAACGCGGCACGTGAGTGTGTGTGGGAGACACGTGGACAACAACAGAATTATGGGAAATAAAGGAAGAATCGTGGACTGATAGAGAATGGAGGAAAATAGAGAAAGTCCTGTGGGGAATTAACGTGGGGTTTCAGTTGAAATTTATTTTACTTACTATTATAAATTCATTGGGACAGTGAAAGGGAAAGTTAGCGAGAGCATCGAGTATATCGTACCAAACAACTACTAACAAATAAGTAGTATAACATTACGATATCTGCGCCATGTTACAAAATCGTTTTAAACCCACTTTCCCGTCAATGGACCATCGATTTTCCCATGGAAACGAAGTAATATAAACGAGTCCGTCTCGAAATAAAAATATTCCAAAGAAAAACTACCTGTTTCCCCTACCGAATACGTGGTAACAGAATCAACAATGATGAACCATCGATTTACAGAATCGACCGGTGAAAATCGTCGCTCACCGTCTCCATTTCCCTCCGTATCCGCGATCCCCGGTACACAGAGAAAAGGGGGGTGAGTGGGGATGGTCGGGGGAGGGGGTGGCACGAATCCGAGGCATTTCGAGCGTGGCGGATTATCAGTTATCAGGAACACTGACGGCCGGCTGAATATTCATTCGCATTGACGACGGGCGAACAACAGCTCCGACGGACGTGCGCGGGCATCCGTGAAACGCCGAGAGGAAAAGCATTTTTCCTTCCGTTTTTTTTCCCCTTCTTTTATCGGTTACCCGTGCCAGATTCCGGCCAGGGAACCCACCGACCGACCGACGGGAACAAATTCCGCGACGTAATTGGCTCGCGTAACGTCTGTTTAATTTATCCTAATTGACTGCGCGGCCCGCTGGCTCGTAAACGAACGGAATTTCATTAACGACGATAACGCTGTAATTAGCGTGATCGAAGTACACGCGGAAGAGAAAAAAAACATTCCGGCCAACCACCGGCGAGACGATCCTAAGCGAGTCTTTCGTTTCGAAGTCGAAAGAGATGTTTAAGTGGATTTGGAAAACTTTTTGACTCGGAAAATAATAGAAGTGTCATTCATCCAGGTATAAAGAATATACAATCGAGTGTATCATATAAGTAACACCTTTATTCGTTAAAGTAATAGTACAATCGACTCGTACAGAAATTTGTTAGTGACGAACGAATTACGAAGACACTTTTAACCAGATTCGAAAGTAGGGTACATCTCGCCACCAGGGGTCACCTTATCAGCGTGTTTTCGTTTGCAAAAAGTCGAGGGATCCTTCGACATTGAACGATCCCGAATTTCATTGGGTTCTCCGCTGGATCCAAGATCTCGATCGTCACGTTTCTCGAACGAGTTCTCAGCGAAGGAACCTTGGAGTCGATTTTCCTCTTCCGTGGCTAACAACATGTCTCTCAGCATTTCCAGCAGTTCCCTCTCGTTCTTTTTATCCAGTCCGTTTAACAGCTCGATCGCCTCCTGTGAAATAGCGTCGCCTTCAACGTCTTCCTGGACAACGAGATCCCGTTGTCCAGGAGTTTCGTCGAGCATCTTTGTCTCCGTCTTCTCAGCGTCGTTGACGTCAAAATCTCGTTGCGTTCTGGCCGACGGATTCCCCCGTCGATCGTCGATGACGTAGGTGAGATTCGTGTCGCTTCTCAAGGTCACGACGCCGCTTTCCGTCACGGCGTCGTCGACGTCGATTTTCGATCTGGTCGTCGTTTTCTCTGATTCGCTGTTCGATCTCGTCGCGATTTTGACGTCGTCTTCGTCGGCACTGCCCGAGGACGACGTCGACGAGGCTGACGTATCGTCGTCGTCGTCTTCCGACGTGTTTCCCGCGATTCTAAAGGTTGAACCACCAGCCAGATCATCCTCGTCGTCGTCGTCGCTCGTCTCCGAACGATTGTCCGTGTAACGTTGCGTCGAGACGTCGTCGGATCGCGTCGTCGTGTCGCCAGTCGGATCGATAGATCCTCGTGGATCCTGCTTGTGGCACTCGACGATCGTTCTCTGTTGCGAGAACACGGTCGTTAAAAGAGTCTCGGCCTTCCCGGTGAACACCGTCGACCTGCTGACGATGTTCTGCTGCTCGAAACGCGAACAGGCGGAGATCTTCCAGTCGTTCGGCGCCGCGACGCCTGACTCGCTCGGGGCGGGTGACCCGCGATGAACGCGGGTCACCTGGTCGATCAGGCTCTGGACATACGACAGTATAAGGGTGTCACCCTCGCGCTCGCTGATTTTCGCGCAGACTTTCAGCTCCTCCAGGGACGCCGCGAATCGACCCATTTTCGCCAGACACTGACCTTGGAGAGGAGCAGGGAGACTAAAGTACGATAACGTCGACGAGAGACTCGGGAAACTGTGTCGATGGCAAGTTTTATGGGAATTCCAGTTGTTTTCGAGAGGGACAGTTTTAATATAGGATTATTAAAGCGATAGGTTGATGTGACTTCATCAAACGTCTCTCCAATTATCACACACGATATATCGATATATTCCTCACAATCAATCGATATTAAAACAAAATCTCACCCATCAGAAGCTTCCCGCGTACCATCCACTTCTTCGAGTCCGCTTTGACCGCCGCCTCTGTGCACACCAAGGCCATTTCGAGTGCCTTCTTGTATTTACCTGTCTCCAGGTAACACCTTCCTATCTCGTGTCGTATCCACGCCAACGGGATCGGTTCCTTAAGGTCCTTCGACAGGTGTTCCCAGGCCTTTGCCGCCGCGTCCAGGTGTCCGAAGCTCAGGTGCACCTTTCCGAGGGTCACCAGTGACCGACACGTCTGCACCACGTCACCGGTGCTCTTGGACAGACGTACCAGACGGGACACGTTGGTCACAGCCCTGTCGTGTCTCCCGAGGGATACGTGGATCAAGGATAAATAATGATAAGCTGCTATCTGATAACGACTAGGATCTGGAAGCCCCGAGGAGAACGTCAGCAACTCTTGCGCTGACTTCAAGGACGCTGACATTTTGCCAGACTCGAAGGAAGTCTTCAGGTTCCTCAGGCAGGAGCTGGCCTGGTTCTCTAGCTGTCTGAACACCACTCGCGAACGGGTTAAGTGAAGGTTGTTGCGTCCCGGTGATGGGAGCGGTTTCCAGAAAGTTTTGTGACTGTCGAAGTAGCTAGGGAATAGTTAAATATCGTCGTTTAAAAGAATTGTAGACCTCTTCCATAGATTCATCTAAAAACTATCGTTTAGTTACAATTATACGATCTTTTTATTAAAGATTTCCTGTACGAAAGAAATTTTGATTACACGTGACTTTGGAAAATAAGGAAAACTACAAATAACAGTGATAAACTCTCCATAATTGTTTGACCAACGTAACAGTTGACCTAATTGGAAAATCAAATGGTTTTCCAAGGTTTTCCAAGGTTTTCCAAAGCACACCTGAGAACCTCCTGCACCGTCGACGGATTCGGCGCCTTCTTCAGGACGTTGCTCGCCTTCAGGGCGGCCGACTCCGGGCACAAGGCCACCGTTAATCTGTCCTCGGTGGTCGCGTCGGGTAAGATCTTCCTCAGGGCCCTCGGTGGATTATGCCAGGAGCTTATGGTTGCCGCGGTCCGCCTGGCAGCGACGCTGTGGCTGCTGTCACGTGGAAACACGTTCGCCGCCCTGTGATACAGCACCAGCGCTGTTTCGTAATCACCGCTGGAAAATTAGATCGAGGTTCGCGTTGCAGAATCCCTTTGGAAACCCTCAGCCACGTGGCTGACGTGTAATCGCGTCGTATTTAATTACGGATCGATCGCTAAAGAGTTACGAGGAAGAACGAAAGTTTCAAAATGAAATTTTCATAATTGGGAAATGTGAATTTTTTCACTGTGGAATATGGGAAATGGAATTGATGTTTAACTTTGATTACCGTCGGTCAATATCGTCGGTTTGATCGTACTCGTTGAAACGACAAAGAAAACAATTTCCGTGGGAATTTTGATCCCGTGGCCATTATGCAATTTCGCGGTGCGTAATGCGTTTTCGACCGTTTAAATCGGCGCGATATTCCCGTGTCCGGTGAAACACAACGAGGCCTCGGTAAGGCAACTAATTGATAATCTGTGGTCGGTGAAACAATCGAGCTAATAATTTTATAACGAGAGTGCCGCCGATCGGGACCGTGCAATTCGCATAATTTCGTTAATAGAGAAACGCGGAACAACGAAAGCAAAGCGAATGAAATTTCACGATAAATCAATCAATCTTCCAAATTGCCGAGATAAAAAAATTAAATACTTGAACGATAAAAATGTATGTTAAAGAAATATGATTCCAGGGGAAACGTGTAATATTTTAGCAAATTAGAGAACCATAGAGATCGAATGTGACAAATTCTAGCTGACGCGATCCAACGTCGACGTCGATCAGCTATGCAAAAGTGATTAAACGATACACCGCGGACGAATAACCACGCCGGCTGTTTCAAAGGAATAAATTAATTTCAACGATTAAATAATTTAGACCGCGCAGAATGGATGGAATTAAAGCACAATGAATCCTGTTTAAACTCCCACGGGGGGAACGATGATCCCTATTATTAAGCTTACAAAACACGTTCGTGCTACATAAAGGATAATCGCATCACATTGTATATTTCTCCTTAATCCTTTGATAAATTGCCAATGGGCATGGTTAATTACCTCGCGTCCTTTTCAATTCACATTTTCCCATCAACACCGAAAGTTTTTTCCCATAAAATATCACAATCTGGTCCATTTTCTGGTATTCAAATCTGAAAAATTGGGGGAAAATTTGTGAAACTTGCCTGTGATAAAGTTCGTCGGCCTCTTTGTGAAGTGCCTGCGCGAATTCGCGACTGTTTCGCCGTGGTCCTTTCGGTTCGACTTTCTCGTGGAGCCTCGCCCGCGTTTCCGCATTTTCCACGGCTTTCCGTGTCTCCTCCAAATCGGCCAGGTCGTCCTGGAATTCCCTGGTCGGAAGCACGGCCATTGGTTCGCAGCGTTACAAGCCCGGATTTGCATCGAGCACGCGGTAAATCATCGATAGGAAACGTCCGCGAGGATTTCGCGTGATAAAATGAATTGATGAGTTCACGCGCTACGGAATTTTAACGATACAGGGTGTATCAAAGAAAACGGACCGAACAAATAAGCTATATTTGTCTGGGTGTGTAATATAATATCGGAATTGACTCTATCGAAATAACAAAGAAAAATATTGTTGATACGAATGTAAAAAGAATAAAGTCCGATCATCACGATTGATGATCTTGATTTCCCTCGATTTTTCCCATTAACGTCGCGATTCACGACAGATGAAATTTCGAAAGAACCCCTGACACCGACGTAATCCGCGATGGAGTTACCGAACGTTGAAAAATTGGAAATCCAGACCTGGTGCGAAAGGAAAAGCGAGAGTCGGGGACGCCGGTAAGGAGATTTTCCACGGCGAAGACTTCCGTCGCGGCTGCTGGCTGCACGCTTATCGCGATTTTCTCCGGTCGTTATTGGAAAACGAGGGTCCCGTCGAGAAAGATTGTCGGGGAAAGTGTTATCGATGAAAAGTATCGTAATGACACATCGTCGTTATATAATGACTCCAGGTAATCCAAGATCAACGCAAGAATTCCCTATAATCAAAATCTTCGCTCAACTTGAACTCTCATTTTCTCCGGTTTTCCCATTTTATTATACAAAACATTGGAAAAGTCTTTTGAATTACAAAAACGGTGTTTCACATACATATTTACATTTTCACGTAACTCGATCACGATTAACAATCGACTGAATATATGTCTAATAAATTCTAGCTCGTTCGTGGCAATTTTCCATTTCCGATAGTTCTTCTTTAACCACCAACCGTATCGAGAATCCTCCTTTTCCCCCGATCCTATTCCACAGGCTTCGTTCGGGAAACTCGGTTCTACCCGTCGAAGACACGGAACTTTTCCAATAGCCTGAACTTTCGCTCTAACGGCGGCGAAGTGGCAAGATTATCTCATTAACAGACCGACTCTTAAGTGCCTCTAAACCTTCCTTTTCAATTCCACTCGCCGCTTAAATAATGTTACGCTTAATTGAAACAAAAGTTCGCTTGCCCGCAAAACTCGACGGGTGAAAATGAATTTTCCCGACGATCAGCAATCGTAATCGTCGAAGTCGATGTAACCAGGTCTGTCCTTAGACGGCTCCACCTCTTGGAGCAACGCCCTTCTCCCCTCTTTTTTTGGATCCTTCGGTGGACTTGGTAGAATGGTTTGTTTTCTACAAGGAAACTTGAACTCCTTGTTCACCGGCTTGCATCCTGGCATCACCGACAACCTCCTCTTCGCCGGCACCACTTCCATGCTTCTCCAGAGGTAGTCCACCTTGTTTTTCATTTCATCCGGCATTAAATCCAGGATCAATTGTTGTCTGACGCCAATGCTGTCGTGAGCCATCATCTTCTCCACGTCCAGGTCGTCCACCAGGCGGATCGCTCTGCTGTAGAAATCATAAAGGAAATCGATACCGAGTTTCTTGGAGTCGGTGAGCGCCATCAGCGCGGACTCCCTCGCCTCGTTGCGATTATTCTGACTGATCTCGATTCGCAGCATCAGATGATTGCAATTCAACGCCCATTGCTGGCTGCCGCATTCCTCGGCCGAGTCGCGGAGTTTTTTCGTGTAGAAACGTGCCAGGTCGAAGCGACGGATGTCGATCAGGTGTTTAGAGAGCTCGTGGAAGAGCCAGGCGAGCTCCAGGTGTTCCGACGCCATTGCTAGACGTCTGAAAGGGATGTCGTTGGGTGTGTTCTTTTTTTGAGAGGGTTACTTGATGATAGGAGGAATTTTTGGGGTGGATGGTTCTAGGGATGGTGATTTAAGGGATGGGATTTTAATATTAGGACTATAATGGTTAAAATGAGGAGTTCATTATTTAGTATGATACTTTAATTAGATGGAAATTAATTCATTGAAATGTAATTTAAGTTTTCATATAGATTGTCTAGGTATTCGGATGAAAGTATGAGAATTTGAAGAGGAACAGATGCATACCTACGAAATATTCTGAGAGCCTCCCTAGGATTCGTCATTTGTATCCAAGCGATGTCGCAATCCCTGGGCAACTTTGCAACGTAAATTCCCAGGTGATGCTTCAGATGCCTTTCTTTCTCCTCCGTCGTCTCGAGGATCGTTAGATTCCGAGTATCTATGTACACCCAGGCGACCATGTTGTAAATAGCGTTCAAACACTTTCGCTTCATTGGGAACATGCTCAGGGAATAGGCGTCGAATTTGTCTTTCACGCGATCGACCAGTCTGACAGAATGACAATTAAACTAATTAGATACATTTCGTAGATTCACGTGTATGTGAAAACAACGTGTTTCAAAGCCTTGAAACTTCGGGGCGCAGAAATTTCAAAGCCTTGAAAATTGGGGCTTAGGAATTTCAAAGCTTTGAACTTTGGGGCGCAGGAATTTCAGAACTTTGAACTTTGGGGTGCAGGAATTTCAGAGCTTTGAACTTTGGGGCGCAGAAATTTCAAAGCTTTGAAACTTTGGGGCATAGGAATTTCAAAGCTTTGAAACTTTGGGGCGTAGGAATTTCAAAGCTTTGAAAATTGGGACGCAGAAATTTCAAAGCCTTGAACTTTGGGGCGCAGGAATTTCAAAGCCTTGAACTTTGGCGCGCAGGAATTTCAGAGCTTTGAAACTTAGGGGCGCAGAAATTTCACATCCTTGACAATTGGAGGCGCAATTCCTTATCGTGGCACAAACGATATTCCCACGTGATCACCTGAAAAACGTCGCGTACTCCTTACGCATCCTGACTTCGTGCAGCTTGCCCAACAGGAAGTCCGCCTCTATGATAATATTATTCCTGCGTAATTGCTTCTCCTCTCTCAACATTATTTTATGACCGATCGACATGGCTTTTCGCTTGAACAGCATCCTGTAGAGCGGTCGTCTCATTCGTAGGATCTCCTGACGGTGGACGGTACGCCAATAGCATTTCAGGGCGTAGGTGCGCAACCTCGCGGTTGTTTCTTTGTTCGGCGACGCCACCTTCTCCGGTCGCTCGATTATCTGCTGGAAAAAGTGCTTGTCGTCCGCTAAAAAGCCGAGGTAAATTTTCGCAACCACTCGCTGCAACCTTCGCATCCTTGCATCCTTCTGGGCGGCTAAATCGTTCACCTGGAACCGAGATTGCTCCTCGTCGATACCTGGAATATATAAAGGGCTGTACACACCACCGATAAGTTCAATTGTAATGGAATGTAATGTGCAAAAGTCGATAGAAACTTCAGAATCTGGGAATCGGAAAGTTTAGGGAATTTTTACTGCAGGAATTTCAAGAGACTTAAATCTGCAATTCTGGATATTTGAAACCTAGAAATTTTGACTTTTCTAAACTAATATATATTTAAATATGAATCTTTGAACTCCCAGAAATCTGGTATATTTGCAAATTTCAAGGGGTGGAATTTATTAAATGATAATTATCATATTTATATTACAATACACGTAATCCTTAATTTGATACCTTCAAATTCATCCTCCTCCTCGTCGAGTTTCTCTATCAATGCCTGTCGATGTTTTTCGAGTTCACGTATCCACGGGAAAAGAAGTAGAAGGGCTTTGGGATGGGTATTTCTGCCGACGCAGTCCTCAATACTCTCGTTACATTGGAAGATTTCATACTGGAAGGGCATTCGACGTTGTAGCAAACCTTGATGAGCCTGAACCAAGCTGAACCCGAATTCACCGACGTTGAAAAGAGCCTCCACTCGCATGTGCTTCACTTGATAATGATTCGGGTCTGGGAAATGACACGTTCTTTCAACGAGAAATAATATAGCGAAGCTAATATTAATCACGATTCACTACAAATTCCCTAGAAAATCAACACATGACCCAAAAATCAACGAAACACAATTCCAATCGTACCAGAAATTCCCTACAACTGTGATTTAAACTTTATTTAATCTTCCGAAGCAAAGAATCATCGATAAAACTCCCAAAGTGATAATAAAAACGTCTCACGGATCGTCGCGTATAATTCATCGAGCAGATCGTTTCTCACGAATGAAATTTAAGATCTTCGATCGTGATCGTTCCCTAGATCACCGGAGATCACCGTAAACCGTGGCAAGTAACTCCTTCTTCGAATATTCATAAAATCAATTAAAAGCGAATACCGCGACGTGATTAACGCCGCTGCGCATGATAATTAATTCAAACTAATTCCGACCTATTCTCATGCATTCCTCCGAAACGTCCTTGGCCTTTATGTATCTGGTGAAGTTGATATAGATGTTGCAGAGGCCGAGAAGGGCTCGCAGGTCCTCGGTCTCCGCCTGCTGGATGGCCCTTCGGAAACTTCGGATCGCCAGCGCGAATTTCTCGAGTTTCGCGAAACGATAGGCGGTTTCACGATAGACCACGTGGTCCCTGAAGAACTCGGGACCTTCCTCTCTCTTCATGTACGCCATGTCGTATGAATTAGGTTCCCCGGACACGAAGAATTATCAAAGGGATCGTGTCCCGGGACGGTGACCTGCCGACCGGGAATTTATTTATCATTTTTATGTTCTTTTTATTTTTTTTTTATTTTATTGGGTGGAAATTAATTATGTATGTATACTCACGGGGCTCGATGAACACCCTCTCGGTTGGGAATTTCGAAATAGAGGCCGGCGGAATGTTAATCCTATCACTCATGAATTTTGAACGGCGTTCCAAGAAGAGCGAACGATTTTGTCGTCACGTTTTTACCATGGTGATGTGATTTCTTCCTTTTTATGCCACGATTTTGATAATTTCGACGTCTACGTGTGATCCTGTCATCGTGCGACGACAGTGAACGTGGTTTTCCATGGTGCACGTGGTGACTTGAAGTTGAAGATTATGGGGTTTTGTGAGAACGATTTAAATACCATGCTATTGCGAGTGGAAATTGATTTTTATGATTTTATGTATGTGTATGTATGTGTGTTTGTGGGTATGTGGGTTTTGTTGCGGAATGTGTGCAGAGTTCGAGAGGAAATCTTTGAAATTGTCAAACTTACGGAAATCCGTCACGTTTTCGGATTTGTTTCCGCGGATCTCCGGCTCGTGGTTGTTTCGCGATGTTATTAGAAAATTATACGTGACATTTAGAGTGCGGTTTGAATTCCACGAGATAGCGCGGTAGAGACTTCGGCTGAAGTTCTTTCGAGATCAAGGCGGGGATCCGCAATGTTGGCGTAATCCGCTTTCGTCCGTGGAAGTACCGCCGCGTGGTTTAAAGCTCCTTGTGGAATTAATTGTCACGCACAGGAGGGATTATATTGAAATACCTGAAACGGATTTACCAGCGATTTTAGTTTCCATTTAACGTCACGCGAATGAGAAACAATTTTCGGGGAATTTGCTCGTCTACATTCCAGTACGTAGAAATTTTTTATCTCCTGGAATTACGAGGGTCAAAAATTCGCAAATTATTAAAGAGAATGGAGATCATATGACCCACAACATTTTTGATACCTTGAAACTATTAATCTTCCAAATTTCCAAATTTAAATATTCAGGGCGCAGAAATTTCGAAACCCTGAAATTTCCATCGCAGAAATTTCGAAGCCCTAAAATTTTTGGCGTAGAAATTTGAAAAACTATTCTTTCGTTTCAGGAACCAGATACCCAGCTGTGCCCTCGAGATGCGGTGATGGCTTTGCTGTACAGGTTCGCGCAGCTGCCTGATCGCAATGGCACGCGGGTCTTCTCGTTCGTCGTCACCAGGAGTATCGTGCGCGACGAGCGGGACGTCATCAGCAAGGAGCTCTTCTGCGGTTTTCAGCGGTGGGCCATCTTGTTTTCGCGGGGCGATAAGGTACATATTCTCTACACAATCTCATCCCACATTCATTTTCCCCCATTTTAATTCAATTTTAAATCAATGAAGATGTATAAAATATTCTTAATTTATTAAGATTAAAATTCTTTGCTCGATCCTACACGATTAATACTTAAAACTCGTATCCGATTGTTACCTGTGCTTTATTGCGGTTTTATCCGTGAAACTTATGCAAAGCTGTAATAATCTTCCAGCAAGATAGTGGAAGTTCCGAACATCGTTGTAAACTATGTCTACTTACGGAAGTACTTTAGTTTTGTTTAATTAATTTATCCTCGTATTTTAGCGAAGTATTTTACGTAGCATAATACCGCCGCTACAAGATGAAAAGCTTTTTACATGAGACCTCAGCGAAGCGCAGGTAACTTTAATTAATTAAGAATCAACATTGATTACGCTTGTATTACAATACATACATATGTATGTATGTATGTATTATACATACATTGCCGGATTAAATCACACGGTGTTCGGTAATGTGATTTAGATTGTCGATATTTCATTGTTTCAACTTCGTAATAGCCGGTTGTTCCGCATATCGATCCAACCAGACGTTTTACGCAATGCAACTGCTGCATTGCGTACATTGCCAATTAATTTCACTGCTGGAAATTTTACCTGCGTACGGGAAATTACGCGATCCGTGTTATCCCCTTATTCCCGCGTATTTCTCTCGTCATAGTTTCCACAGGGCGGGATACAAAAACAACAAAAAAAAACCATCGAGGTAAATAGTTTTCCGTGTATCCGGTGGCACCGTAAAAACAACAAAAAAAACGGGAAGGTCGATTGTTTCGAAATTTGTACGTGTCCGTGAATGTATTCGTTTATCCTTTTTTTTCTTTTTTTTGTATTTTATCCGATAGATGTATCCCGGATTCCTCGAAACGGGAGATGCGGCGCGTGAAACGGGATAAATCGCTCGACAAAATGGAACGTTTATTTGCACGATCGTAATGGTAAATTCAAGTTAATCTTCTCGCGAGCGTCCCGCGATTTACAAAACGTTCCATTTGTTTCCGGCTCGTTTTTATCTAGTCCGCCGCGTTAACGAACGGAAAAGCGATCGGGGGAAAAATCGCGTTTAATAAATTCATTCGGCCGCGTCTCGCGCCGGAAACACCCGCGATCCACGGAGATCCGCCGGTATCGATCATCTGAATTTCATTTGGCACCGATGGAAACGAGCTGTTTTGTAAATACGGACAATGACGCAGCGAACGCGCTCCATTGAAATACGCTGTGATTACCCCGGTAATTGGATAACGATAACATCGCGGAATTAACTCGCGCGCAGCTATTAATAATGCGAAATCTACGATACCGATACGAGGATGAAACGAAAGAACGAAGTCCAATGAACGACGAAGATGCGCGGCGTGTTACGAAAGTCGTTCCGTTTGAGATCAATGTTCATCGATCGTTGTCGAATTTCATTTATCGTAAGTGTGTATTGGGTTGGGTAATATCCAAAGTGATTCTATGCGATTATCAATGAAATCTAAAAATAAAATCGTACCACAGACATTAGAATCCATTAATACTTTGATTACCATGGATTACCTATGAGACCACCATAGATTAGTAAAGCCTATACTATTATTCGATATCTTATAAAGCACTAATTTCTTTGGAACAATTATAATAACGATTATAGTATATATCTATTACAATTAGGATTTTCTACTGATCAGTAGAAATTATCGCCAACTATAGTGCCGGTACCCGTGACCCCTGTAACTTTTAATCTATTAATTACCCTCAACACCTTCTAACACCTCTCTATCAATTGTTCTCAAGCTGGGCGCATACCTGGTGTGGCGCGGGGCCTCGAGGAACGTGCGGGTCTACGTGGACTTCACGTTCACGTTGCTGAACCGCGAGCACTTCTCCATGAACGAGGGTTTCTCCGGGAAGCGTGTCAAGTTCACCTACGAGGCGCCCGCGCAGGGCAACCGGAACTACATCCCCGTGTCGGATCTCTACAGCCGGAACTTCGCCGACACCAATGGCGAGTTCCAGCTGGAGCTGTCCATGGCGAACGTCCGGACCGTCTACATGACGGAGGTGAAGATGCAAAGTAGCACCTTCTCCGCGGGTCAATCGAAACCGAACAAATTGGAAACCGAGTGTTTCTCCTTCGGCGGCTACGATTGGAGCCTGGTGATATATCCCTACGGGAACAAAGAAGCTGGTGGTGATCGCGGTCACGACAACGGGGTCAGCGCGTACCTGATGAAACTCTCTGGCTTCGATCATCGTTGCAGAGTCAGATACACGGTGGCTTTGGGCGAGGGTGATCGAAGGATCGATTCAGGCCCGATCGAGGATCTATCGGACGCCGAGGGCTGTGGTTTCGGTTGGCACACACGCAGTAGATGGTCCGACATCGCGCACAAAGGCGTATTGAGAGTGTCCCTGGAGATGGTGGAAGCTAAGACCATCTGCGAGGTTGCGGTCCAGGCACACGGACCGTCTATATTACCTGCCGCACCTTGCTACGATCGAGACAAACAGGCGTGGGCGGTCCGGGCTGATTTACACTCGAACACCGTCCGGTTGCAGCTGGTCTTCAAGGATATTCACAATGTGCCGAGGAATCACTTGAAGTATGTAATAGATTGCACAATCGGAGACAGTATATTAATATTTATTTTAATTTCTACAATCTACAATACATTTACAATGACGGATAAGTTGATTATTTCCTTGTTTATTATACCAAAACAATCCACATAAAAGTAGACTATTATAAAAGCCAGTTGAACGATTCGATTAATGAATAGGTAATTCTCATTAAATTAAACTATTTAACATTTCTATCGACAGGTACGTCAGCTGGTCGGCATACCTATTACGAGACGAGGGTCCAAGCACAATCGCGATCAGTTTACCAGGTCCCCCGTTCAGTCGTTACTACGCGCAGGAGTCCGCCGACGAGGGTATCATAATGGAAACGAATCTGAACACCGACGAGGTGAAGGACAATCGCTGCCCGTTCCTGACCGACGAGGGTCAACTGAGGATCCGGCTGGAATGGAACGAGAGCCACCTGCTGTTCCAGGCGACTTACCACAAGTACGACGACGTCTGTCGCATTCACAATCAGCAGATGCATCGCGAGATAGCGTCCCTCCAAGCGGAGAATTACAGTCTCGAGCGACAACTTTTCAGCTACCAGAAGAGCCTGGCGTACGCGCAGGCCCAGGAACAGCAACAGCATCAGCAACAACATCAGAATCAACAGCATCATCCCGGGCATCAAGGTCACCTGGAGAGGTCGGCGTCGACCGACACCGAATACGCCTGACAAGTGGAACAAATTCGCGCGAACGACACGATGCCGACGTCGTTGCCCGGATGCCGGCGACAGCTGCCGGTCGTCCAGGAGAACGACCGTCGGGTCCATCAGAACCTGGTGAACCTGATGGACAGACGTTTGAGCAACGTGCAGCTGCAACAGCATCTCTACGAGACCGAGATGCTGCAGCAGGAGGAGAGATTGAACGGTTGTTCGTCGTCGTCGCCGCGACAGAGTGTAGTACCCGGTGAACCTGGGGAGCATCGACGTAGCATCGTACAACAACCGAAATCGGCGAGATCGAGCGTCGGCAGATCGGACAGCGCGTCGGATCGCGGGAATGATCGGAATTACACCGATTATTATTTGGGGTACGTCGGTCAGGCAGCGCACAAAAGACGTAGGACCACTTTCTGGGAGACCCTGACCGGTCTTGTGTGCTCATTGGGCGCTTTGGCTTCCAGGGCTGCCAAGATGGCCACGAGACGGGGCGATCCTCTTTGAAGAAACGCGTTCTTCGGATCCGGTGGACACGATTACGGATTCCGGGAACACGATTAAGAGTGTAGTAATGTGCAGTGGAATGGTGAGAAGGGGTTAATGAGCAATTCAGTGATCATGTATAGAGAAAAGTATAAAAAAAATGAGATAGAAAGAGGGTGGGAGGGGGGTGAAGGGATGGGAAGGAGAGAGAGAATTTGGCCAACGGACCCGGTGATGAGAATCTCGTTTACGGATCATCTACACCTGATGATCTCTCTCTGATTATCCGACACATCGATGCACAAAGTTAACGAGAAGTAAAAGATATATATATATATATATATATATATATATAAATATATATGTTATGTATTTAGCAACGTGAAGGATGATGCGTGGGAAGGTAGATGAATACAAAAAGATTGTACAGAATTCGAATCGATGGATCACGGAGATTCGTTCGTACGTTAGAGGGGATTTTTCTGTAAAGAGGATATTCGGAAAGAAAAAAAAAATAGAGAGAGACAGAGAGAGAGAGAGAGTGAGAGAGAGAGGGAGAGAAAATATTCTTTCCTTTCACGAGCGTTATAGAAGCTCGTGACCAGATTACTGAGAAATTCGACAATATGGCGAGGAGAAGGGACAAGGAGCAACGAAGGAACGGTGACAAGAAGAGAAAATGAAACGCTCGATAATCCAAGGAGCTTTCAGTCTTCGGGATAGTTGAATTGATAACTTTCGTCCACTCTTTTTCCTTTTTTTTTCTTTTCTTTTTTCTTTTATTTTCTCGATGTCGGGATAATGAAAGGGCTAAGTAAATACTTCTTTGCCTGCACTTAGGTAGCTCGACGACTCCGGCAAAAAAAACCGACGATGAACCCTCGGTTAGAAACAAAGAAAAAAAGAATCAATCAGAGGCTGTACATCTACGGATAGAAGGAACGAAGGTTGTGGTATTTAGAAATAACTCGAACGGAAAAGCTATTTAATGTAAAACACGGTGGGAACCAAGAGGGAAAAACGAAGAGAACGTCGGAAATGAACCTCGTTCCCCTTGACTCGATTCTACACACGTACATACACGCATACAATTCTATCTACTTGTCAATTTACTAAAGAACCTATTTTCCTCTAAAGACTTTTTTCACCTATCGCCTGCGCCGCCGTGATAACAGAGAATAATAATAAAAAAATGACACACGGACAGGTACACACACACACACACACACACACACACACACACGCGCGCGCGCGCGGACACAGAGATAAATAATTAAATAAAGAACCGTGTGGCGTAGTCGCCAAGTCGTAACAGTGTAACTATCGTAGTACGTATACCTAACAAAAATGGAAAAAAAATATATGAAAACTTTAGAGTGCAGTCGATGTTACATAAACGAAAGTAGGTGGAGAAGAATAAAGACAAAACAAAAAGGGCGCTGTTCGATCTCGTTCACGGAGCATTTAAAACGTGGTACGGACGAAACGACCATTTCGCTGTTCAGCGGAAGCTAAAGGACCAGGGTAAACAAAAAAAAACACACACACAATTAAAGAACAATCCGTGTCAAATTACATCCAGAAATTTTATCATTATATTACATTCGATTCACAGCTCGCCAGGAATGACTCGTTCGTTTCATTCGAAGTGAAACGGTACACTTACTTCACGGATTCTCTTATCAACAATTATTTCAATCTATCGACTTACCATAGTGTCAATAAATACATCACGGGAGTTACATACTTAAATATATAGACATTTTAATAAAGTATACGTAAGAAACGTTTCCAAATTCTGCTCCCTTTATTATTATCCGTCTCGGCGACGTCACACGATGGAAATTGGGAAAGATGACCCAGATTTCGAGCGAAATTAACGAACATTCCCACGCGAGACGAGGAAGCATGAAAAACATACCACGTATAGGTCCTAGATCGAAGGAGCCGCCAGTTTATTGCTGGTCCCCGTGTAATTTCCACGGTGATCGAAAGTACTCACTTATTTTTCCAATGACTCACACACGTACATACTAACCTACTCCCGCGACGATACGTGCGGGAGCTTCAACGAGGTTTGCGCTTCTACTCTTGTGTCGCATGCCCGTCACCTAATTTCCTGTTCGTCCCGTCCCGTCGAGTATTTTAGGAAATCGATATTTCGATGTTAACTTTAATCTTGCTATCCGATTAAGGAAACGGACGAGCAGCCGCGCGAGATTCCTCGCGCGTTTCTTTCTCGCCGATTTCGTTCGTCCGACGGAAGCGTGCCAATTAAAATTCCATTTCGCGGCCGTCGCGCGAGGAGGAGATGATAAAAATAAATAAATAAATAAAAAAGGAATAAAAAAAAAGAGAGATATATCGATAATTCCACGCTCATCCGGAGAATATTCGTATGTATTATGCGTGTGATCGAAACAGACGTGTTTTTTCTTAGACGTTTTACCAATTTTACTAATCTAGCACGTATCATCGTCCACATGATAAGAGTGAAAAATAGTGTCTCGATTTTTCTAAATGGTAAATTAAATAAAATGGGAATCTTACGGTTTCGTCGACGTTCGTTTTTTCTTTCTCGCAAAGATTTCTAATCAAAGGTTTCTCTCATCGGTAGTATGTATACTTACCATACATATACCTTGGATATTTAACGTTATTCCTATACGTATCTGTCCGTGATCGTTTTGCATTTATCGTTTACTCGATGGCACCACGAGATTATTAAAAGATAAATAAATAAATGAATAAAAATTGTAAAAAAAAGTTCATAAAAAAAAAATCGTGTAAATGATGTGTCAAACTTCTGATGTATAAAATTCCATCGACTCGGCCCGGCGAACTCGCGTTTTTTTTACGCGAATAACACGTTTATTACGAATTTTAATCGTGCTGTTCCGATATCGCGTGCCAGCATTAAAACGGTCGCGCGTTTGTACACTGCTATCGACGATAGTTTTCCTCTCCCGTCACCGTGACGTTTCTAATAATCGTACCTCCGCGAGCGACGTTGCATACCGACACACGTAATTACGCTACCGTCCATAATTAATGGGACACCTTGGAAATTTAGGCGAACATCGAGCCGCGTTTACCGCAACGATGAAATTCTGCAATTGGAATCATAGGATACTAGCTAAGAATTTGACGGCTCGAAATCTTCAAAAACCAAAAGAATCTTACGTGAAAATCATTCGAATTAATCTTAAAATCCATTTAATCTCCACAGTTTCAATTATTCCAAAATTAAGTATCAAAGCGTTACGATTGAGTCATAACTTTTTCTATCGATAATTAATTTCATTAATAATTAAGCTTAAAAGGTACCAAATGACAGAAATATTGTTTGACTACCGAATAATTAAACGATCGTCTCCGGAAGCTCGTGAGATTAAATTCCATCGTCCAAAGTAAGTGATCGAAACAATACTAATTCGGACGTGTCTACAAGTATCAACGGTAATTCATGTTTTCACGCAACAACGTATATAATAAATAATCTTAATTGATCAGAAAACCGAAACGTTTCACCCCGCACTCTATCAATTTTTCTTCAAGTTACGTTCCGTCACGGACTCCGTCGAGTCTTCGTTCCTAAAAGGACGTCCCATCGAAAAAGTATCCCGTGACACCGACGGACGGTGGTGTGCGTACGCGTCCACGTATGTATGTATGTACTTACCGTAAGTGACCGTGTGTATGCCCGGTGTATGTATGTATATATGTATGTACACCCGCCGCCACATCGACGGGGTTAACACACGATCGATAGAGTATGTAGTACCGTCGAGAACCACGCACCACACATGTAACGTATGTACACGCCCGAGCACACGCATTGATACACACATACACAGACAGAGAAACATATACAGAGAACTTCGAATCGTCGTCTATCGCGCACGTGTGCCCGCAGGTGATTCCGGCTCACCTGTATGTACCAGCCGACCTTCGTCCCCGCAGACGGTATCCGAAAGCACCGGTGCAAAAAGCTGAGCTGCTCTATATGTGTATATATATATATATATATATATATCTAGATATATATATACATGTATATGTATAGATATATATATAGATATGTATGTATAAAACGCGTATAGAAACAGGAAACTGTTTTATTTACTCTCGCAACTGGCACGGTAGTCGGTGTTATTTGCTAGGGCTGCTATTTAGTTCGTCGAGGAATTTCATTACATTTATTAAATTTAACGAAGTTAGTGGGTACAGTCGCTGGAAAAGCGGCGTATAGTTGCGTAACGTTACGTGTACGTGTATCGCATAGGTTCGATTGTGTTTGCTCGTTTCAACTTCCGTGATATCCGTGAACGTTACTTTGCGATCGGATCGAATCGTTTTGTTTAAATAGAAACGACGGTACAAAGATCTCGGAGTGAAGGGAATAGAAACAAAATTGCAGCGATTTCGCTAATTCTTTTTTTTCCGCTTTTTCTGTGCTCGATGGTAAATCGCGAACGCTACGTTATTAAGTGACTCACGAGTACGGTTTAATTGCGGTGAGATCTAAAGCCCGGCAATTAAATGACGCGACATCGTAAACGCTTTGTGTGCCCCTGATCCTCTTTTTCTGTTCTTGTTGTTGTTTTTTAATCGACGGATTAAAAATGTAACGATTACCGTGCCGCGAGAAACGATACATCGCGGTGGAAAGTTGTATCCCTCCTCTGAAGTAGCGGGGTCTGTATACTTTGTAAATATCTGTACTAAAGGAGATGAAAAATTATGAAAAAAAAATAATACGATTTTAAAGAGATACCTGCGAGATGTCTAAGTAACGCTAGGGAAACGAACGAACTCGAAACGAGTATCGCACGATCGTGTCGCGGTTTAACAAGCCGTGGAAATTAATCAGCCATGGATTTATCTCGGTTTTACGTCGATTCGACGATGAGTGTTCGATATTCTACGTGATTGCATTTCCATCTCTCCGCGGTCGGTGGATTTTCACCGTGGAATTCTCCGCAGCATAATTCGGACAGATTTCTTTAATCCGCATGAAATTTCCCATCGATGATATTTAAACGAGAAAAAGAATGTCCGAACGCGACGGAAAAGAGATTCGAAGATAATCGCGGTAATAAATGAAAGAAAAGCGAGAATAGGTAGGAACGCGTCGCTGTTTCAGCGTTTCTAACGTGCGCGCAGTAAAGCTGACAAATTGCGTCGAATATAATTACCCGTGACTCTAGTCTTTCTTATAAATCATGCTCACGTTGTGGAAAATTCATCGTTCGAGTCAGCGGAATGAAAGTGTACTCCTTCCATTCGATTCCAACATAACTAACCGCGGTAAAAGATTTACGGCCGAGAGTCTTCTCTTTTTCCGCGGTGTATTTTACGAACTCGGAATTCCCACCAAAGATCCGCGTACATTTTATTTCCCTGCTCGCCGAGAAAAATAATACAGAGAGATAATATAAAGAAAAATCGTTAATTTCCAATCTCCATCCTCCATGGGACACGGACGTCGGATTGAAAAGCCGAATTCTTTTTTTACCACAAAGAAAACCAGGTTCTTTTCGCAAATTGGAACATCGATCGTGCGATCCTCTCGATCATTCACGGACGGACGCAGATCGCAGGGATCTCGTGTATGTATCATGTATAACGATAGCAAGAAAGAACACTGGGAAATGGAGGACACGTGCAGCGCACGGCATTTCCCGCGGTGATGCTCGATTAAAAATTTTCTTATCTTGTACCGTTGTGTGTATACACGACTACCGAAACGGAATACACACGTGTCGGCAGCGACACTTTTTCCGTAAGCTTGTCGGAAATTCCTACGGCTGACGTGTAAACCCTCTCGAACTTGGTTTTAACGTGTAGAAATAAAAGAATCGTTGAATTAAAACAAAATACAATAGTCGCGCGAATACCGAACCAAAGAATAGTTGAAAAGAAACAACCAGCTGCCGAAGACCACGGTGTTAATCGACAAAACGAGGAAACCAAGTTGGAGACATAGATAAGCGATCGTATACATTATAATATCGTTGTGTCGTTGTGTAATTTGTCAGATTTTATCGATCATGCTCGCGTACGATGCGAATCTCTTCCGAAAACTTTCTTCTCTACGAAAGACTAAAGACCCTCTTTAAAAAAACAACCATAAATCCCCCTCCCCCCTCTCCCACTCGTCCCTATAATCCCAATCCCATATAAAAATCCAGAATTTTCTATCGAAACGCTTGCGACAGGCGTACCAGCAGCTCTGACAATCGCACCTAATCTGATCGCGGATAAAAAAAAAGAAAAAAACATAGAAAAACTCAATGCACGTCTATCAGCGCTGTAGTTCCGCGGTTCCGCTTTGTGTTTGATAACGAACGACGCGGCAAATATTTGCACGCGGATAGGCCCGCGTTAATCACGAGCACGCGGAAGATACATTTAATGATTCCGCGTACTTACGAACTAATTAGAACGACTTCCAAAGTGATTCCGAACAACGTGAAACGAAAACCACTGGATAAAAGCCTTCGTACGTTTCTCCGCGATGTGAATTATAAAAGAATGTTCAATGATTTAATTGAATCCACGTGAAAAGTAGATTATTATGTAATAGTCGAGGGACACGGAATGTTTGATATCCTTGGAACTTCGAGGTGCGGAACAATCGATATCCAGAGAAATTCCAGATCGTGGATACGGGTTATCCAGAAAATCTCGGATATCTATCCGGCTGTCCGGGATATTCGTGCGGGTGGCACGCGATTTATCGGAAAATCTCAGGAGAAAGGGGAATGCGGAGAAAAAAATGAATCTCTTTTCACTGTCCACTCGCTGGGCGAATCGTAGCTTTTCTATCTTCCGCGTGTTATCGACATTAACCAGGCCGTACATCGAGATCCTCGTGCTCGTGACTCGGTTCGGCACTTCAGTCAATTAAATTCACTCTTACGAGAACCGAGCCGCGGATATACATACACACCGGCACCGGGAACGAACGGGCAAAGAAAACGCGAAGCGGAATGGCCGCAGAAGAATTTATCAGACCGATCGCCACGTCAGACGTCGAGGTCAAGGGGTACTCGTTTCTTCGGTTTCTATCGTCCACCTCGTTCACTATCGCGTCCGCTACGCTACGACGGAATTAATCTGTTCGCTATCCGATCTGTGATCGGTATACTTTTTTTTTTATTATTGGAACCAACGCTATCCGGTTCGATTCGATTGGCAAACACCGAGCGGTCTGCGAGATCATGAAAATGGATGAGATTAAAACATTTGTTGCTGGGATTTATGATTTTTTTTATATAAAAATCTATCTCCCACTAATCGATCACGTTAAAGTATGACGCTACTCGCGATAAATGTACGGTATTATTTGCGTCAGACGATAATCGATTCTTTGATTCTCACGATTAGTTCATGAAAGATCTAAGCGGAGATCAAGCGTGAAATCTTTACGACGGCGAAGTGACGTTCGCTTTTGATATCCCGAATTTTTCATATTTTCCGGTGATTTATGGAATTCCAGTTCCCTTCGCGATCCGGGGCACGGTCGATGATTTTGCAAATTAACCGGTGCATCGAGACAGTTCTCGAGCGATGGACTTTTTCGAAGTTCTCGCTTTTCTCACGTCACAACCGCTGGAAGATGGATGAATAAGGGATGCCGGGGAGAGCTTTTGTTCGGCTATGCAAATATCGGACATTGGCCTTCCACCTCGTGACGCCAGCCCCAGGAGTCGATATTGCTCCTATCCACTTCGCCGTCGCATAATTAATTTCTGTCCATCGATATTCCGCGTCTGCAACACTTTTCCGTGCCGGACGTTAATATCGTGTCCGCTTTAGCCACGGCTATCGGTTTTCCTTAAAAAACGAGATATGAAATATGGAGGATATATAACTGTTGCATATACATGTTCAGGGAAACGAGCGAGCGTCGAGAGTAAAAAAAAATAAAGAAAGAAAGACCGCGCAGGAACGCGGGTAATTTATACCGATAAAATTATTATTATTCTTACGCCAGTGAGATAAACATTTGATTGGCGGTAAGTAACATTTCGCGTTACTTTTATTCGAAACTCTTTCATTTTTATGATTTCACGGCTCGAAAAGTGAACGGGTAAATTTCTATTCGTTTCCTATTATTATTCGTAACGAAACATTGACGTGGCGAACGATGATGGATGATCCCGAAGAATAAGAAAAATGATCGTTCGGTGTCTCCGATAGAAAGGTTGAAAATTGATTCGTTATTTTCCTGTCGGTGTTGAAATATCTGTTTAAAAAAAAAAACAAACACACACACATACGCACAGAGAATGAGAGACAGAAAGTAATCGATTCGATTGTATGAAATAAACACGCTGATGGACGATACCTGCGAATGATAACGATTCCCTAGTCATTTTCGCGGTTTGAACCGCTTATACGTTAGTTCACGATCGATCACGCACACACACACACGGTGCGGCAAACTCGGAAAATGTTTTTCTCGCAAGTAATTTCATCGCACACATTTTTTCTTCTCGTTACGAAACATTCCTTTCTCGAAACGTGAAACATTTTCGGCGTTGTACAATACTATTCGTGCCGTTTTATCGTCGCCAGGCTTCCGTAAGAAGCATCGAAAGGAAAACTGGGACTTACGTTCGATCATCCGCTCGGTTTTCCACCGATTTTCCCGTTCGTCCCCGACGAACCCTTATCGCGTTTGAATATCATTACAATACATTTCCCTCGACCATAGTTTTCCCCGTGGCGATTGCACGCGATTGTTACGTACATACACAATGTATAATTCTGTTTGCCGATAATGAAAGAGGAAAACCATGTAGACAGAAGCAGAAGGTGGCAACGATATCACGGCACAATACGTGGAAAGCTTATTAATCATAGTTCGGCGTTTCCTTTCTCGGCTTAACACAACTACGTGACGACTCTTTTTCGATTGATGTATGTTCGTACTTTTTACGCACGATGTAAAAGCACCTACGCAACCTTTTTTCATCCGTGTGATCTACTAAAATGCGAACAGCAACCACACATTCTCAAGAGTTTTGAGACATATACTAATGTACTTAAACCATCTGTGAGTCTGCCTCGTCTTTTATAAAGTTCTTGCTATATTCAAACGCGTCGCATTTATTTGACAAACACCCGTCCCAAATCTGAGAAATTACGTCACTTTTCGATAACTACCTTACAGATTACGTAATCCTCGAGGTTTAGGAATTTGGTTTAAACTTCTAGTTAATTTGCAAGAGAAAAGTGACGTCGTTTCGTCTTCCAAATAATTAATTTTGTACTTTAATAAGACCTTGCTTTTAAGGTGCGAGAGATATTAAGAGTGAAATGGAGAATGGAAGTTTTCTATTGGTATTAACTTCATGGAAATAGCTTTGTACATGGAGGAGACGGTGTGGAATGTTATCAATCCTCATAATGGTAATATGAAACGGTCACAAGAGATCAATCATCGTCCAATCAACGCATACAAGTCTACAAACTATAACTCCACTGTATCCTTGCATCGATCACGGATATGTGCTGCGAAACTATCGGTTACGGAACAACCGCGGCGAACATAAAGTCATTTTGCTAATTGAACCCTTTACAGAAGTCAGATGACCATATTTGTTCTGTGTGAAATTTTTGCACAGTTTAGACACAATTCTCTAGGTTGCCAAAGCCTTATACTTTCTATTTGCTCGGAGTATCGTTTCAACAATGTTTTACCCGAAAGAACATATGATAAGATCAATTCCTTGATTCAGGAAGTCAAAAAATACAGCCAGAACTTCGTAGGCCCAGAATTTCAACGCGTAGAAATTTTTCTACCGCCGGAATCTGAGCCTAAAGTTCTGAACAAAAAAGTAGAGAAATTTCAAGAAAAATGCTGACGAATTTCGGGCAGCGATAATCGGAAGCCTTATAGGAAGGGGAAATGGACAGCTGTAACAGGCAATTGTGTCGCGGTCGACACGGACAGTACTGCGATCAGCAGCGATCACGGTTGGACGATAGGCAGTCTTTTTTCCATTTCCGACACTCGCTGCGAATCTGCATGCGGTGTGATAATTTTGGACACGCAGCCGCAAATCTTGACAATACATGCGCAGCCTTGATTGTCGGATTTAACCAAGTTGAACTGAGAGGTGTTCATCGTGGCCCCGTACTCTGACTGTGATAGGTTATGTTCTCCGTGGAGGAACAAAAGAAAAACGTCCTAAAACTGCATTGAACGATGACAAAACGTTCCCGAGAACGAAGAAGAACATTCACAAGCCGAATAAATTAGCAAGAGACTTACGGTGGAATCTGTTACAACATCAACGTGGTGCTGGATAATTGTTGAAATCTGTTACACCAACGAACCTGTGGTTACTGGACTTCTAATATCGTACTTCTAAGGAATAAGGAATAAGAATTACTTTATAGAAGGCTGTCAGAGTAATTTCAATTATAAATCTTGTAACAGAAGATTATAATAGGAGAAGTCTATCTCAGGGATTTTACAAAGCTAATAAGCGTGTAGTGTTTCATCATTAATGAATGACAAAACACAAAATATGTTGAGTCAACGCTTAAGTAATAGAAGATTAGTGGTAGACTTTCTTGCACTGATGTTTGGCCTCGGTGCATGGGTCGGTATTAATGGTGTATACGTTCAGTTACCCCTTCTGGTAAACAATGCGCCAGAGGGATGGAGTCTTCCAGCACATATGGTCATGCTAGTACAATTCGCTAACTTGGGGCCAATACTGTATACTTTGTACATAAAGTATGTGTAACAATGATTATATTTGAGGAGTAAAACTCTCATTTTTGCAGCAGTGATTACATAAGTGTTCTTTTACATTTCAGATACAGCGTATGGGCATGTGATAAAATCATCACATACATACTATTAGCTGCTGCCTCTTTATCAACTTTCACATTAGCTTTCATGTATGATAAAACATCAGTAATATTTGGCAATGAGCACTCTACTGCTCTGTTGTCTCTGATGTTTGTAACAGCTATTGTTGGATGTACGAGTTCTGTTCTATTTATGCCTTACATGAGGAACTACCGTGAAATTTACTTGGTTTCTTATCTTGTGGGAGAAGGATTAAGTGGATTTGTGCCAAGTATAGTGGCATTAATCCAGGGTGTTGGTGGAAATCCAGAGTGCTTGAATACTACTAAACCGGATTCGACTGTAGTAGAGATCACACCATTCTATCCAGAACCCAGGTTCTCTTCCAATATTTTCTTCATTTTTATTGGTTCCTTATTATTCTTAAGTTTTCTATCGTTCCTTGGTCTAAATAAACTCTCTGTTGCTATTGGAGAGCGTGTCAAACTACCAGGAAGTATGGAGACATTGCCAACAGACACAAAGGCACCACCAAGTTATAAAACTAATGCTGGTTGGACAATGTCAAAACAAGTGTACTCATATTTATTAATCATGATGGCATTTGTCTGTTTCCTTGGTAACGGTACATTACCAAGTATACAATCATATTCGTGTTTACCGTATGGAAATGTTGCCTATCACTTAACTGTTACATTATCGTCAATGGCAGGTCCATTGGCAATGTGCCTAGGGTTTGTTATTAAAATGCCAAAAGTAAGTCTCCTTAGTACTCTGATGGTACTACTAATAATATTGTCTAGTTTTGTATGCATGTTAGCTGCAACATCTCCTGCTCCTCCTCTGCAGCATTCATTTCTGGGTGAATTTTTGGTGGTTGTTTCATGGATATGTATTAATGGTCTGATTGGATTTATAAAAATGGGCATTACAACATTATTTAGACCTGATCCTGGCAGGGGTCTTTATTACACTGGTGTAGCAACTCAAGTCGGTTCACTAATAGGGGCAATAACAACATTTGTATTAGTTAATCATGCAAAAGTATTTCAATCCTATTTTCCATGCTCATGAATAAAGCAGAAACAGCTAATATATAATAGGAATAGTTTACTTGAAATTTTTGTTACAAAATTATGCTTCATTGGTGTATGAAAGAATTATATTTGGGGATAAAATATTTATATATTTTTGTAGTCTGTATCATCAGCAAAATATATCCTAGTCCTCATTCAATTTTTTATTATGAGAACAAAATTTATGTGATGCAGATGAGGAATGACACAACTAGGGAGCAATTTAGTTTTTATCAATTTGTTTAAATAGTGTATAAGTAGATCGAATTTTAATTACAGAGATTTATTGTGTATATGTGATAGGTAGATGTACACATCACTAGTACTAAGGTGACTCATTGCAATAGATGTGATTGAGAAAGATATTTTATTGACATTGAACGTGATAGACAAAGTGCATTTTTATTGAAACTTAAAATGCAGTTCAATGAATGTCCTCAAATAAGAGCTTTACAGGTTCAGGGGTAAATATCACATTATTTTCTGTATAAAAGGCAAATCTAGTTCTCGAAAATTCTGGAATTTAATAGTGCAATTGTATATTAATTGTAGTAATCAAACAACTGCCATGCAATCATCAGTTCATAGAAAATTCATGTTTTAAAAGTGTTAGACAAATTCATATTTCTATATAAGAAAATTCATATGGTTTTGGCTACAGTAAACCAATGTTCAGTCTTTTAGAATAATTCTCATGCATATATACAAATATTGATGTGCACACCTGAGTTATCTCTTCAAGATAAACATGCATTCCAAACACATTTGTATTTCAAATTACCATTGAGTGACAGTGTGCAATGCATTCTTTCTCTGTATATCCATTTTCCAAATAAGAATGGTATATCATGTTTCATCGGGACATATGGAATAAACACATATGGGTAATTCAACTTTCAGTTTTATCTGATAAATTTTATTGTTCAGATTAAGAAAGACATGAAAAAAGAGGTCACACAGTTCCTCCACATCAGTTTCTCTGGTGAGAGTGTAATAAGTATCACAAAACTTTAATCAACAGTCTGCTACTATTTTACTTCTTTGCATTTAACAGAGAAGATAGAAGTATCACTGTTGGTGTAATTCCCTTCACTGTAACAGTGAAATTCCTAACGAAAGAGATATTTTAGGTGAGATTCAATTTAATATAAAGTTATTATATAAAATAATTAACGCATATAAACAACGAAAAATACATAAGTATTTATTTAATATGATTCTAGATCTTATCCAGACATTAGTTCTGATTTTTTACATAAAAGCAACAAAATGACAGATGTCTCAAAAACTATATATGGATATCAAAAGAAAGAATATATTTTTGTCCATATGCTTGTAATTTTATTCGGCATATCTGCTTGGATTGGTATCAATGGAATCTTCATACAATTGCCAGTGCTTATCAATGTCTCTCCTGAAGGCTGGAACTTACCAGCATATCTGGTGTTAGTTATACAATCTGCAAACATAGGACCTTTACTGTATACACTTTTACAGCACTATCAGTGCAAATTGAACGAGTCTCGATGGATAATGTGCTTGCTTACACTTGGAACTTCTTCAATGGGATTTCTAATGTTCTTTTACTCTCAAAGAACTGTTATTGGAGGGGTTGAACATAGTTTGGTACTATTTATGCTAATTTTTTTCAATGCTCTTGTGGGGTGTTTTAGCTCTGTATTATTTATGCCCTATCTTCGCGATTTTAACGTAATTTATTTGGTCTCGTATTTCATTGGAGAAGGATTAAGTGGTGTATTGCCAAGTATAGTCGCCTTAATTCAGGGTGTAGGGGACGATTCACAATGTACAATTACCTCGAATAATGTCACAAACACGGCTGATAACGACATGAAATTTTCGACTAGGAATTACTTCCTTTTCATCTTCATTGTTTTACTTTTATCTTTGATATCCTTTATTACTTTACAATATTCCTCGTTTGTACTTAGTATGAAAAGCCATCACGAAACTGAGGATAAAGTATCTAATGGAATGCAAACAAAATATAAACGTGAATATGAAGTCAGTACCATTTCTGATACCGTTTGTACTCATGTTCCAAATACAGAAATCTCTAGATTTAAAGAGGACGAGTATCCATCTAAAATAATGAGTAATTATTTGTTTCTCTTGCTGGCCATATGTTGTTTTTTTAGTAATGGGTTTTTCCCAAGTATACAATCATATTCTTGTTTACCATATGGTAATACAGCTTACAAACTGTCCATTACATTTGCCCAATTTGCAAACCCGCTTGCTTGCTTTCTAGCCCTTTGGCTTATAGTTACAAATGTGACAGTCATCAATTACTTGTCTATAGCATGTTTGGCACTTGGAAGCTATGTTACTTATTTAGCATTAATGTCTCCTGCCCCACCATTGCAAGAAACTACACTTGGTGTTGTATTGGTTGTTTTATCATGGACAGTTCTCATAGGATTCATTTCTTATCTGAAGCTAATAATTGTAGCAGTGTTCAGAAATACCAAAGCTCCAAAAATACTCTTTAACGCGGGTGTAGTTATGCAATTAGGTTCTGCAACTGGTGCAATACTATCCTTCTTAACAATCAATTTTACAAATCTTTTTAATGTCTACGATAAATGTGCTTTGGACAACAAGTACTATAACATATAAATGTCTGACATTCAGGTCATTCCATTTAAAGTATGAATTTGAAATTGATGATTGCCATGGTGATTTCAACAAAATGTATGTTCAATCCATTGATGTATGAAGAAAGTGAAATATTAATGAATAATCGAACTGATGCTGAATCAATGAGGTGATAGGTACATGAATATTTTATGTAAATAAATATTTTTATAATGTACATACAAGTATGCATGTACGAATGATAATCTTATGACAAACATGTGCATGCTTGACATAGGAAGAAATAGAGAGGAATTATACAAATGCCTAAGCAGAAGATGAATATTATATTCCTAACACACATGTAATTTCTTAAAAACTATTTCAAAATGACACCAATATTGCAGGTATGATTCTGCTTTGTTCTTGTGTACTTAAGATATGTTTCTTATAAATTTCGGCTGGTTTCGAATTGCATCATTAGACTAGCAAAGATGTAAAATATAAAACAAACGTGATAATACTGTTAATAAAACCTTGGAATATTGGAAAAATTATCATTCATTTGCTGTTATGTATACCGAATTGTATTGTAAGATCTGCGACTGTTAATCAATTTCTAATCAATGCCATTGATTATGTTATCCAACTGAAATAAATCAATACGACTTTGGAACACGGAAAATATTTTATATAAATCAATATGTTTAAAAAAACAAACAAACGTATGTTAAATAAAAGGATTTCTATTACGAATGTCTTCTGAATTCGATCTACTGAAGTTCACCTTCTTTCGTAAAAAACCTACAAAGTATCCATCTACAAGATCGAAGCTACAAATCGACGTGACGTTCGTTATTCGTGTTGACCAATCCTGTAGATAAAAGAGAGTGACAAATCGCGTTCGTATCGATGTAAAAGTTGAAAGCTCTGTTCGGTCTTGACCAGGGGGAGGACACGACCATAGTAAAAGCTTGGTCGCCCGTTTTAGTTCCCAAAAACACGGATAGTTTCTAGATGGCACCACTTTGTCTCACCACTACACATAAGCTCTCTGTAGGTGAGCGTTAACACACATGCACTAATCCGTGTGACACTCACACAAATGCACAAACTGTGTGACACTCACACATAGGCACTAATCCATGTGCCCCCACCCCCCTCATATATATATAGGTATGCTATTAAAAGAAATAACAGAAAATATATAAAATATACTAAATTTATTATCTCAAATAGTTACAAAAAACAGAAAAGGAGCACAATATTTAAAATTTCTTCTCAATTAAGGGCCTGGTGTATCTTAGCACATCTTCACATGATAGTCTATCCGGTGTTCATCAGAACTCTTCGGTGTTGGTTCCATAATTGTCCCTTCTTGAATTATAGCGGATGGAGTTGTAATCTCTGAAACAATCACGATCAATTTTGAATTAGTACACATTTTTTATAATATTGATTCCATTGAGACTCCCCCTTAATTATTCAAAAATACTCCCTCTGTCCCATAATACTAGATAGTTTTCTCCTTTTGTCTTGTCCCATATTACTGAATGTTTCTTCAAAATTAATTTTTTGAAAAAAAAAGTTAGTATATTTTTATTTCAGAGTAGTTTATTGTTCAAAAAATATTAAACTCATAAGAAAAAGAAATATTGAAATTGAGCCATATATTATGATAAGTTGCTGCCATGAAACTAAAACTATCAAGTATTATGGGACAGTGGGAGTACATTATAACATATTTTGACATGAATAAACCTACTTCATTGCAATTTCTCCTTATTATCAGTTATAAACGAATTAAGTACTTCGAAGTGAATAAATTTATTCATTCAAACTTGCTTTATAATAATAAGATTCAAATAATTAATCTACCTGACTATGCCCATCCATTTCATTACATTTGCTTGCCAATCGATTAGATATGCGTTGAATCCCTATATCCCAGTGATCCTTATATACATCATTCAATCTAAAACATATAAGATGTCTAAGGCATTCAAAACATATTAATTGAAGCAAAGATAAAACATTTATTCGCCCTCCGTACCATATTTCCCCTGCAGCTTCACAAAAGTTTCCTTTATATAATTTCTTCATATCTTTATTACTCGAGGTCCCTGTGTGATGCATTTTGAACCTAGTAAACTATGAACTTAAAAGTTAAAGGAGCAACTATATAAGAAATGAATATTATATTATGTTTTGTGGTAATAATACTAAAAGATGTTTTGATTTCTTATAATTCAGTATATTTATCTAAAATATTCAACCAAAGGTTTATTTTTCTCACCATTGTAACAGTATGCGTCCGTTTCGGCTATACCAAGAAATAATTTCGTCACTTACCCATTAGTGCAAGTGCTTTGTTCACTGTAACATTTATTTCCACGTAAACGAGGTAGTTTAAGGGATTTCCATTCTTTCCGCTGCGCCATAACCAACTACAACCGCCATCAGCCGCCAAAAAACCCGGTTCCGACTGACCCTCAGTCATCCTAGACTCGAACCCATAATGGTAACGTTGCTACTCTTCACAATGGTAACATTATTAATACGCACAGACTATAGCTTCTCTACCCTCAGTCATCCTAGACTCGAACCCATAATGGTAACGTTCCTACTCTTCACAATGGTAACATTATTAATACGCACAGACTATAGCTTCTCTACCCTCAGTCATCCTAGACTCGAACCCATAATGGTAACGTTGCTACTCTTCACAATGGTAACATTATTAATACGCACAGACTATAGCTTCTCTACCCTCAGTCATCCTAGACTCGAACCCATAATGGTAACGTTCCTACTCTTCACAATGGTAACATTATTAATACGCACAGACTATAGCTTCTCTACCCTCAGTCATCCTAGACTCGAACCCATAATGGTAACGTTGCTACCCTTCACAATGGTAACATTATTAATACGCACAGACTATAGCTTCTCTTCCCTCAGACATCCTAGACTCGAACCCATAATGGTAACGTTGCTACCCTTCACAATGGTAACATTATTAATACGCACAGACTATAACTTCTACACCCTGTCATCCTAGATTCGAACCGATAATGGTAAGGTTGATACCCTTCACAAATAAACTTTAAAGGAAATACTTAAAAAAAATTTTACATAATATATGAAATTCAATGTTGCTATTTAGGGTGTCTTAAGGTTTCCATATATGACGAGTTAGTGTCCCTTGGAAAAAGGCAGGTATATCGACTACCTGCTATTACGGGTCCCATCCTCCACCTCTCAAACGAAAGGTAAATCAATTAGGTAGTAATAATCCCCACTAATAATCCCCACTGGGAGACGTGAGCATTATTAGTAGATACTACTAATAATAAATTAATTTGAAAAAAATCTAAAAAAAGTAACGTGAAATTTCTATAAAAATGTTCACACCACAAATTTCTCCAAACATTAAAATTAACGTTGATACCCTTCACAAATAAACTTTAAAGGAAATACTTAAACAAAATTTTACATAATATATGCAATTCAATGTTGCTATGTAGGGTGTCTTAAGGTTTCCATATATGACGAGTTAGTGTCCCTTGGAAAAAGGCAGGTATATCGACTACCTGCTATTACGGGTCCCATCCTCCACCTCTCAAACGAAAGGTAAATCAATTAGGTAGTAATAATCCCCACTGGGATACGTGAGCATTATTAGTAGATACTACCGGTGGATCGGACATCTGTTCAGTTGCTTTCAAGTCATTGTTTAAGAACGTTGTCGGGTAAGTTTCCGCGGACGGGTTGTTTGATTACGATACAGACGCGAATTCTTCGGTCGAGTGATTGTAAGTAACAGGAGAGTTTTCATTCTACGGGAGGTTCGAGAAATAATTATGCAACAACTTTAACGTGTACTTTTCAACGGCATTCGTTTATTCAATTTATCCATAACTAGATACGTACGTTACACAAGTAAGTAAAATACATTTGCATTTATTTAACAATGCAAACTCAGAGTGCGGCACATGTTGGTACATACCTCCTTCCCACTGGGAGGAGTGGGGATTATTAGTAGATACTACCGGTGGATCGGACATCTGCTTAGTTGCTCTCGAGTCATTGTTTAAGAACGTTGTCGGGTGAGTTTCCCCGGACGGGTTGTTTGATTACGATACAGACGCGAATTCTTCGGCCGAGTGATTGTAAGCAACAGTAGAGTTTTCATTATACGGGAGGGTCAACAAATAAATATGCAACAACATTAACGTGTACTTTTCAACCGCATTCGTTTATTCAATTTATCCATAACTACATACGTACATTACACAGGTAATTAAAATACATTTGCATTTATTTAACAATGTAAACTCAGAGTGGGGCACATGGTGGTACCTCCTCGCGGTGTGCCCTGGGAGGACCTTGACGTCTCGCCCCCCTTTAACCGGGGGGGTTGGACGACGGGGTCCTGCTAACACCACCAAGGCGTAGGGAAGTTGGCGTGCCCATCGCCCAAGGAATTCATTCCTTGCAATAGCCAATTCGTTCCAGGGTGTGAGCGCCGTACACTGGAATGAATTTAGGCAGTGTCCCTTTTGTGACACTGCGCGGTTTACGGCCTCTTCGGGAGAATTGGGCGCTCTCTCGTCGCATCAAGCCTGGAGACTTTGTCTTCTCTTCGGGGATGGCAGTCCCGGTGTTCGTCACCGATGATAGTCATTCTCGAAGAGCGGGAAATGTCTTCGCCTCGTACATGGGGCACGTGGTGGTACCTCCTCGCGGTGTGCCCTGGGAGGACCTTGACGTCTGGCCCCCCTTTCACCGGGGGGGTTGGACGATGGGGTCCTGCTAACACCACCAAGGCGTAGGGAAGTTGGCGTGCCCATCGCCCAGGGAATAAATTCCCTGCAGTAGCCAGTTCGTTCCAGCGCGTGGCGCCGTGCGCTGGAATGAATTTAGGCAGTGTCCCTTTTGTGACACTGTGCGGAATACGGCCCTTCGGGAGGAGTGGCGTCCTCTCGTCGCGAGCGTGCCTTACCCCGGCTCACCTGGGGCGGACAGTCTTCGTCCTCTCTTCGAGGATGACGGCCACGGTGCGGGGACACCCGGTCCCTCACCTTGGGTAGTCATCTTTGAAGAGTGGAAGGAGAGGCTTGGGAGATGCCCAAGCACGGTAGGGGGCTTGCCTCCTACTTGACTTGGACATCTTCCGAGCCGCCTCCTTCCTCTCTTCGGGGATGGCTATCCCTGGTGAGAGTGCCCGTCTCCCCCATCGGTGGTGGTCATCTTAGAAGAGCGGGAGGAAGAGGCCTGGGGGCCTCACTCCCCGGGCTGATTCCTCCCGCTCTTTAGGGATGACCGCCACTGGTGGGGGGACAGGGGCACTCACACCAGGGGTAGCCGTCCCTGAAGAGAGGAAGTTCAGAGCAGGGGGGCACTACGTCCGTTCAAATCATGAAAACAACCGACGTGGGTTGGGTCCCTCTCCCAATTTCGAGTGAGTCCCAACCCCGGGCCGGGGGGCCTATCCGCCCCCCGACCCGGGGAGTGGAGAGAGCCACCTCCGGAGACGGGGACCCCGGTGCTCCCGGAGGACCTCGGTCCTCCGGGAGCCCCCTGGCCCCCGGCCCCAAAGGACTCCGGCTGTGGCTCTCACCACCCCCGAGTCCCCCCGCCCCCCGTGGGTTGCGAAAACCGAACCGACCAGCCAAGCCGGCCCCCGGCTCCCCATCCTTGGGGTCTCCAGGGCTCCCCCTTGCCTCCACGTCGAGGGCGGCTGACCAGGCAAGCGAGCCACCCCCCTCACTGCTGCATCATCCACAAGGGAAGGGGAAGGGAACCTGGGAGTGCTCAAGCACGGGAGGCCACGAGGTTCGCCTTCTGTTGGACCCACCCATGCATCCCTGGGGCCCCGGGATGCCAGAAGGCGCCCCCCATGTCCCCCCGTGCTCGGACACCCCTCGAGCACCCACCACCCGTCCCCGAAGAGATCCCGTACTTCGGGGAAGGGTGGCGGGGGCTCGCGGAAGCCGTCCGAGTTCGGCTGGAGCGCAATAAAGCCCCAGCCGTGCTCGTCCGACTCCCCAGGCCCCTCCACCTTCTCCTCAGGATGACCAACAGTGAGAGGTTGGTGACCCCCCACCGTGGCCCGCCATCCCCCGCGGGAGGAAGGGTAAGGTCCCCGGAGGGTCCCCGCGGACGGGAGAGCCGGAAGACCGACCCAACTGGGCCGGAGCGGTCTCCGCAACCCGGTGGTGTTAGCAGGACCCCATCGTCCAACCCCCCCGGTGAAAGGGGGGCCAGACGTCAAGGTCCTCCCAGGGCACACCGCGAGGAGGTACCACCACGTGCCCCATGTACGAGGCGAAGACATTTCCCGCTCTTCGAGAATGACTATCATCGGTGACGAACACCGGGACTGCCATCCCCGAAGAGAAGACAAAGTCTCCAGGCTTGATGCGACGAGAGAGCGCCCAATTCTCCCGAAGAGGCCGTAAACCGCGCAGTGTCACAAAAGGGACACTGCCTAAATTCATTCCAGTGTACGGCGCTCACACCCTGGAACGAATTGGCTATTGCAAGGAATGAATTCCTTGGGCGATGGGCACGCCAACTTCCCTACGCCTTGGTGGTGTTAGCAGGACCCCGTCGTCCAACCCCCCCGGTTAAAGGGGGGCGAGACGTCAAGGTCCTCCCAGGGCACACCGCGAGGAGGTACCACCATGTGCCCCACTCTGAGTTTACATTGTTAAATAAATGCAAATGTATTTTAATTACCTGTGTAATGTACGTATGTAGTTATGGATAAATTGAATAAACGAATGGGGTTGAAAAGTACACGTTAATGTTGTTGCATATTTATTTGTTGACCCTCCCGTATAATGAAAACTCTACTGTTGCTTACAATCACTCGACCGAAGAATTCGCGTCTGTTTCGTAATCAAACAACCCGTCCGCAGAAACTCACCCGACAACGTTCTTAAACAATGACTCGAAAGCAACTGAGCAGATGTCCGATCCACCGGTAGTATCTACTAATAATCCCCACTCCTCCCAGTGGGAAAGAGGTATGTACCAACACGTGCCGCACTCTGAGTTTGCATCGTTAAATAAATGCAAATGTATTTTACTTACTTGTGTAACGTACGTATCTAGTTATGGATAAATTGAATAAACGAATGCCGTTGAAAAGTACACGTTAAAGTTGTTGCATAATTATTTCTCGAACCTCCCGTAGAGTGAAAACTCTCCTGTTACTTACAATCACTCGACCGAAGAATTCGCGTCTGTATCGTAATCAAACAACCCGTCCGCGGAAACTTACCCGACAACGTTCTTAAACAATGACTCGAAACCAACTGAGCAGATGTCCGATCCACCGGTAGTATCTACTAATAATACTCACGTCTCCCAGTGGGGATTATTAGTGGGGATTATTACTACCTAATTGATTTACCTTTCGTTTGAGAGGCGGAGGATGGGACCCGTAATAGCAGGTAGTCGATATACCTGCCTTTTTCCAAGGGACACTAACTCGTCATATATGGAAACCTTAAGACACCCTACATAGCAACATTGAATTTCATATATTATGTAAAATTTTTGTTAATTATTTCCTTTAAAGTTTATTTGTGAAGGGTATCAACGTTACCATTATCGGTTCGAATCTAGGATGACAGGGTGTAGAAGTTATAGTCTGTGCGTATTAATAATGTTACCATTGTGAAGGGTAGCAACGTTACCATTATGGGTTCGAGTCTAGGATGACTGAGGGTAGAGAAGCTATAGTCTGTGCGTATTAACAATGTTACCGTCGTGAAGAGTAGCAACGTTACCATTTTGGGTTCGAGTCTAGGATGACCGAGGGTATAGAAGCTATAGTCTGTGCGTATTAATAATGTTACCATTGTGAAGTGTTACAACGTTACCATTTTGGGTTTGAGTCTAGGATGACTGAAGGTAGAGAAGCTATAGTCTGTGCGTATTAACAATGTTACCGTCGTGAAGAGTAGCAACGTTACCATTTTGGGTTCGAGTCTAGGATGACTGAGGGTAGAGACGCTATAGTCTGTGCGTATTAATAATATTACTGAATTTTAAAGAATTACTTAAATTATACCACAGACCACCCATAAGAGTAGACAGGGCATGCTGTGCAAATTTTACTGATAGCGAGCTGAAACTTGTGCCATTGATTTAGTTAGGAAATTCTACGCCAGAACAATGTATAATAAACCGGTCCTGCCGCCCGGATCTTAAGTCGGCGTAACTTGAGTTTAATTTTTCCATAAGAGCTTGCCCTTCCTGATGCAAATCATGCAGAATGGCACATGCACGTAAAAAAATACGAATATTTGAATGCAAGTTTCCACAGTTTTCTGATACCTTACGTTATAGCCATTATTACATTTCACTATGAGTACTCATCAACAACAGAATGATACTATTTAAATTAGCCAAAGTAGTTGTAGTTTCTTAAAAACGATCAAAAATATTAACCTGTGTAAAGGGACACTGCCTAGAGTAATATTCTTTTATACGCAAATTCTCGTTTCCCGAGACGATGTCCCTGGAGAATGGTGACCATACCGACACGTTGGTCCCGGGTGTGCCGGTAATGCAGGGCCCTGACGAAATGCCCGTGTCGGGATGGTCACCTTTCATCAGGTGCTTTTTGAGCAAATTGATTTTACTTCCAAGACAAGTGATAATTGAATCGCTCGCACAACGAATACGTTCAGGGGCCCGGTGACACAAATGCGACACGTTGATTTCATTGTAACTTTTATTGAAACACTCTTTAGGGTACACAAGCTATCCTAGATAAGCATTAAGGAAAGTATAAAAAAAAACTGAACAACTGCTTATGGAATCACAAAGTGGATGTCTGCCCTTCTTACGATCATTTAAACGTATCAACGTGCATACGAAGGCACAACGATCCTCGACCCTTACGCATCGAGACTTTCGCCATGAAAACGTGAATCACGTAGATGAAATCTATTAATCGCGCGTCTCGCACGACGAACCTTCGCAAAGGGAACACGTCGACGAGACGCGGTACGTAAAAGACGCGGGGACAATTGATATCCAAATGCCCTGTGGAACTAGAATAATATAAGGAATAATAATAATAAAAAGAAAACACAGAGAAAAGCGTCGAGTGAAAAGCTACGTGCACGCGAAGAAAAAAACAACGCGGATGAAAACAACTGGCAGCTTTTGAAAAGTCTGCAGCGTCCGTTCTCCTGGCAAAATCTCGGCGAACATCGATGTACGAAATATTGATCTCTCTATTTTGTCTTCTATTTTTTTTTGTCGTTTCTCTTGAACAATTATACCGCACCGAGTTCCGTCGTAAAGGGGACCGAGTGCCTTCTACAGATTCATTACGCAAAATATAATGTTTATCATGATAATAAAATCTATACCACTTAACGTTACAACTAAAACTTATGTTACAACTGTGAATAACTAGTACATCGTACGATTAACATGATTCTGATTATGAAGCCAAGTCTCAGCGTATCCGAGAAATCCTTTTCTTCTTCTCGTTTCCTCTTCTTCTTTCTCCTCTCATCGTTCAATCATTTTCTCATAACACCAGAGACGTAGCTCGAACCCGGAGACCACGTGGATAATTTGTAAAAGTATGAAATATTTAGTCCGGTCGGAATTTACGCCGATCTCCGTTGTACATCGACTCATGGAAGTTCGCCCCCTTTAAATTCGTTCATTATTATTCTAACGGAGGATTCGATACGGATGGGGAAAAAAAATCCCACGGGATTTCATTCGCCATCTTCGTTACAACGTTGCAAAAGGGTTTTTGAATCGATTACAGCGGATGTCGTACGCGAAATCGTAAAAAGCCTAGCCTATCCTAGCGTACGCTTAAACATATACTTAAATAATAATCACAAAAGTGAGACCAAGGTCCAAACCGCGTCGTTTGGCCAGGACCATTAACCGACAGGCGGTCTCGATACCTGACTTCCGATATGAGTTCTGATAACAGTTCATTTTACGCGTGTTAAATCTCGCGTGTCCATAAGGCTCTCGCCGGCGTTCCTCGCGAACGCTGTGACGGAAGTAAATGCACTGACAACGTAAACCTACGGTTTCTATTCGGATAGAATTTGCGTTCGTGTTTCAGATTCGCACGATTTCACGTGCTCGCGCAGGACGATCCATTTGAAATGAATAAATTCTAGGCGAAAGAAACAATTTAATTCTACGTTAACGATACACCTAATATCATGATGGTTCTTCAGCTTTATCGAACGACCGGAATGTCACGTGTTTCTTTTCAATATCGAATCAAAAACAAAAATGGAACTTCCTGCACACCGGTTCATGTTGACGCAAACTTTCGACGCAACGTCAGCGATTATTGATTGGCACTAACGAATGCTGCGACTGTGTAACGCTAATCGAGAATCAAGGAACCGTAGTTCCCAGGCTAGAATTTTCTTAGATCCAAAAGAAGGACGATCACAAGTACAGGTAATGCGTTCATCAAACTTCGGAAATAGAATCGTAACAAATGGTTTCTTCGTTAGAAGTAAACGTCCGTAAAAATATCCGCGAGAAATTCCCCTCGTTGGAGGATAACGGTTTCTTTTGTTGTTTCGTATCGCTTATCAATCGTCGGGATGCGTCATTTATAAAATGAGCGAACTTTCGTGTCCAGCCAATCAACGACGATTCGCAGAAACGGTGCCGCGGTGCTTTCCTTTCCTTTATTTATTTATATATATATATATATTTTTTTTTATTTTCCGTGTCGGAAAGTTTAAAGTAAAAAGGGTAGGCGTTAACACGATAAAAGACACTCCGATAATGGGAATATGATGTAACTTACTTAATTAATACCTTAATCGTTACAGTTAAAGTGTAAAGTATGACTTAAGTACAACCACAAAACTTGGTCATTATTATGGCATTCGTATCCTTAACTACGCTTCCTATTAGATTATCTAACGGCGCGTCTCATCGTAATCTCTACTAATTGTGTACGTGGCGATTCCATAATTTGGCGTCGCGAGATATTACTGATGGAATTCACAGCGCGATGTCCGGGGACTCTTTCAATTACATTTTTTTTCGATTACAATAATTCAAAGATTTTTTTTATACCAGACGCCACTGAAAATCGCAGATGTGTTTTTGTCCCCTTTTTCTCTCGCTGATCCATCCGTAAGTAAATCTCGCGATCCGTAAAGTGTTCTGTACTTCGTGTGCATTCTCGTTAATCGATAGCGTAACCTCTTCTCTCCCTCGTCTCTGCTCTATATTACAAAATTTCTAGTGGAATGTTTCTCGTCGTTTACTCATGTTCACGCTGCGGAAGGAGAAAAGAAATAATCACTCTCGCGATGGGAGCTCGATGCATCTCTGCGTGCTATGTATTGTTAATCGAAGTTCAGACTTTGGTAGGTGAGTGTGTGAGTGTGGGTCGTTCCGCTTATTGTTAGAGTAATTTCTGTCTTTTTATCGTTTTTTTATCGTTAATTCGCGAGGACAGGCTCAAAACGTATTCACAGAAACTCTAAGGTTTTGTTTATTTCTAAGATCGTAAAAAAAAATAGATTTTTCTGAATTTCCGGATGATCGTTCGCATCGCTCGTCGTTAATCGACAATCGCAGAAAGCACATGGGATCGATATCAATCGTGATTCGTCTGGTCTCCTCTCTCTTTTCTCCTCCTCTCTCTATTTTCCCCGTTCTCTATCTTTCTCTATCTCTCTCTCGCTTCGTTTGTGTACGGTTCTCGATGTAACATGTCAAAGTGTGTCGATGTGAGCGTGTATGTCGGAGAGTGGATTCGAATGGCTTTCACGGGCGCAATTAATTAATAACGAGAAAAATGGTGGGATCTTTCGATGGACCCATATTAATTATCCATCTCTCTGTCGTTGCTTGAGCTCTGACTACGGATTTTGATTAGTCGAAGACATCGGAGATCCATGGCGTCCCATTCGGACCGCTCTTTGCCTTCTTCAGCCCTTCGTCGGTTCGAATCTGTAACGAGAAACATACGGAAACATAGAATAAAAAACATCCTCTAACAAATCGATCTTCTAACAAAAGAACCAAAAAAAAAACAAATCGTTTCTATTCTCGCGATCGTCGCGGTGATCGCTCGATCGCACGGACAGTCAAACAGTAGCGTGATCCACGGCCTCGATCTCATGAGAACCGTGTCAGTCGGCTGTCTAATCGATCGATCGATCGATCGATCATTCATTACAAAAACCATTTACCTCGAATAACACCGTAAAAGACCAATACTTGATACCTTTAAAAATCCACCAATTCATTATCTGGATCATCGCTACCAATCCCTCGGATATTCTCAATATTCCCAGGTGGAGGGGGAGGGGGAGGGGGTCGGTGAACAACGATCCAGGACTGTTAAAACAACTATGTACGTATGTAAGACGGGCTCCGTGAGCCAGGGCTGGCTCGATAATCGGCCCCTCGAAGCGTACCAATAATTTGACGTAATTTAATAAACGCGACCCTGGCTCGGTGTACGTGCGCCGGGTCGCGCGACTATTATTACGGACAGTTTGATCGTATCTCGGCAGTGCGTAATGATGATGCACCTAGTCACTCGCTGGCCTGGTACCAGTGCTCGATCATCGGTCATGCAAATTGACGATGCAGAATGCCGGCCGGCCGGCCCTCCGCCGGATACTGGATGCACGATGTTAACGTGCTACGTGGGAAACAATGCGTTCCCGACGCGATAACGCGGCGACAGGGAAAACGACGAATTATCGTTAATCGACCTGTCGTACTTTCTTTTCCCAGGTGAATTGTTCACCGTGGATTATCTATTAACACGAGGGAATCACCGTGGGGTCACCGGTGACCTATGGTGAACTTGGTTGGGAGGGTCACGGAAGCCACTGGTGACCAAAGGGTTAATTTCTATTGATCTATAGAAAATTATAGATGAAAATCATCGTTGCTACAATATATAGTGTGAAAGAATTTAATTATAGGTAGGTATAGAAAGATTAGATAAATAGTTCTATTTATACGTGATCGTGACAGTGGAGAACGACACCTCGATCGAGGAAGTAACAAATTGATCTACGAGTTGAACGGACGATAAGTGAAAGAGTATGTTACGTAAAAACGTGGAAACAGGTGTACATACGTATGTATACATGTAGGTAACCAGTCGCGGTGTTCCCTAAGCGTTCGAAACGGCGAACCCCATCGGCACGCAATTTCATTGGGAAATTTCATTTCGTGCAACGTGGTGCCGCGGTATTTAAAGCACCGCCTTAAATCTTCGGGACTTAATAATCAGTCTGAAGGCTCGTAATTCTTAGCCGCGAATCCTCGACGTTAGAGAAGACGCGAGGGATGGTAAAGGTAACGGGGAAGGCAATGCCGGAGCGTAGAGGCGTGTCGTAACTTTGAACGTGTCAGAAAAACCACGAGCACACGGTTTCGAGAACGGGTTTCTCTCTCTCTCTTTCCCTCTCTCCCTCTCTCTCTCTCTCTTTCTCTCTCTCTCTCTCTCTCCTCGTTGCACAGAGTTTCGGTGCGGAGGCAATTAAGCTCGTTGCAACGAAACCGCCGGGTAATAACTTTGTTACGAGTGAATCGCTGACGATCGGGAAACGTGGAAAAATGGCCAACGGGAAATGTATTTTGCAACGTTGAAACGATTCGAGGGTGCTACAGGATCTTTTTGATTTGTTTTTTTCTTTCTTTCTTTTATTTTCGACGATTGGATGGGTTAAAGGGATCACTGTTACCGGCAGTCTTAACAAGTGTGCACGTGTACAGGTGTTTTTTTTTTTTTTTTCGAACGTGTTAAACGGTACAACGTTGCCGCGATTCGAGTACCGAAGAAAGATATATACGTGATTAATAGTTTCGGTCGAAAGCTCGTAATTCTCGGGTACGATTGAAGGTATGCAAAAGAAGGGGATAATAGCGGTGCATCGAGGTATCATCATTTTATCCGCGCGCCGTTTGATGAAAAAAAAAAAAACAAAGAAGAAGAAGAGTCTCGACAAAAGGGCCGCGGAGACTCGGTTTTCGAGGCCAAGTTTTTTCGATCGATAATTAAATACGTTGATTAATTCAAGGTGAAAACGTGCGCGCCACGACTCCTCCTCTATTTGCGATGTCGTCCGGAATAATTCTAAATTATTTATCTCCACCTTCGTACGCTGCAATTACACCGCCGGGACGTGAATTATTTCATCGGAGATTAATTGGAGAAAAAATCGAACCGTTCGACCTCGGGTGTCGCGTTCTTTCGCGAAATAGTTATTACATTCCGTCGGATAAAAATAAAGAGAATATACATATACATATACATCATCTATAACATTGTAATTTCTGTCCGTGAAAAGATACGAATAATTAATATATACTCGGTATTTATCCTACCTCGATACAATAAGAATTCTCTTTTTAATTAATCAAACTTCCCTCCTTTTATTGTAAATTTGTGCATTGGTAAGCTTGTAAATTTATTAAATTTCACTTTACCTGCAAAATTTGCAAGTTTTTAGATTCTCGACGGGTCGACAGATTGGGCACGCCGGAATTGCACGGTTTCCGCAATTCATTCCGCAATTTCTACGCGGTCTTCGGTACTTTCTATAGATAACCCGCGTGACTACGCCAATGCGGGGTGAGAGAAACCGACGACGACGACGACGACGACGGCGACGAGGAGGAGGTGGAGAAGGAACAAAGCGACCCACGCTGCGGGTATCATCATAGTCATATTAATACAAGAACGTAAGGGCATCTCCGGACTGGGACAATAGTGAGCGCTCATTTTTATCGGGTCCCGATTGCGCCGAGCTGCGTTCCCTTGTGGCTACGTGTCGGCATTAAGAGCCAATAAAAGGCCTTCTTTATGAAACCGTGCGACACGTGTGACGGCGGTCGACGATTCTTTTCCAGCCCCCGACGTTTTAATATTTCCTACGAGCGCAAAGGAACCCGAGGAAAGGTGATGGGGAAATAAATAATCCACGTGGCAGATGAAATTTCACCGTGGAAATGATTACATTATATTATATTATATAAATATAATTAATAATGTATATATAGAATGTATTTTTAGTATTTGTTAAATGTATGTGAGAGTCGACGGATTAATTCGTTGAGAAAAGGGAAACATAGCGAACGGCTAGCAACGTAAGGGAACAAAGGGCAGAAAACGAACAGAGGGGAACGATGAAGAAACTGTTCGGGGTACGCCACTGAGACGGAACAAAAGCGTTCCACGCTTTGGGTACCGTCGTGGTCGCACACATGCGCGAAACCGAGGGACAATAGATAGTATTATCGCGCACCGCTGTTCTGCTGGTTGCATACGGTTGTAATTATTATACTCGTGCCCACTAAAAGCTTCCACGAACACAGAGGAATTGTCGTTGAAAACTGCCATACGGTGTTCGTCTTTGAAAATATTACTTTCCGTTTCAGCGAATTACAAATCACCCAAAGAACCATGAGAAATTCAACAAGCAAACCTTAACGACGATTAACGTCGATTAACGTTTCTTTTAATTGTCTCCCAATTAAATGCGAATATATTTAAATGCCCGGCGATTCGCGAAGGGAAAAAATTCTCAACGATTTCGCAACACCTTTTGCACCGTCCGCCGAGAAACATCGAGGAGTTTCGTTTGCGCGCTTTCCGACATGATAAACGGTGGCGGGTATAACAATGGGTTCATTACCGAAACTCTTGGGCCGGGTAGGACCCGCCTCGGCGAATCCTGGCCCGGCGAAGGGGTCCGGGTCACTAACCTCGGAAACGAATGCCCGGCGACGAACCGAGAACCGACCGGGACCACTTGCGAAAAACACACGTGTACCAAACGAAAATATATATCTCTAGGACACCTGAAAACAATTTTCAAAGATCCTCCACGAAGAAAATCAAAATTTAATAATCATAGAATAAAGAAAAAGTCAACATACTTCAACGAATAAGAATCTTATCCTTGAAATTCATGAATTTTGTAATTATCCTAATTATTTCAATAAAAATCAATGAAAATGATCTCTGTGTCTAATGATTTTTACCGATCCTTAAATAATTCGATTTAAATCGTTAATTAAATCCTTGTGACACACGATTTCCGCGTACAAAGTCCCTGGAATTTCATGGAAACGAATTTCCCGGTGTCCGTGAAACCAGGTACACCTTGGACAGGTGAATTCGCACGTCACGGCTCGTTTTCCACGACGCGAGCGTCGAATAGGATCCACAAGGAACGATTCACGGTTCAACGACCGATCGTTTGCGAAGCCCTTCAAACCTGGCAGACGTCATATCTTATCCGTGATCGTCTCGCAGAAGGACTTCTCCCCGTTGGGCCCGGTGTGTTCCGCGGGGAAACGTTTCTGCTCGTACTTTTTTTCTTTTTTTTTTCTCGTCGTTTCTTCACCGCCGTCAATAACGTTAACGTGATGGATATTCCACGAGGCGTTGCCGATCTTCCGGAGTCCTCGTAAAAGACGGGTCTTAACATAATATTGCTTGTGTAAACTGGTGTAAACTGGCGTAAACGAGCGTGACGCGGTTTCCGAGTGATTCTTTTGTCGATTATTATTCTTCGTCCTTTTCATTTTTCTTCGCGTTCGAACCATACAATTTTTTCGTATTTCGCGTAACGTTGATTATCGATATCGGGAAGTTACTTTAAGAATCGGGCTGTCGCGAATATTTCCGTACACCAGGTGGTTGGACTATTCCTAGGAGAGTCATGTTCGCTAGTTGTCAGGGGAATCAGGGAAAGATTCACGGACGTGATCCGTGCTTGTCGAGATTTATTAATAATCCGTAAACTCCTAATGCCATGTAAAGTTCCATAATTTTCCTTATAGTAGACTCTTAATTCAGAAAATACCTGTGTCGATCGTTCTACAAATTTAACTCTTCTACGCACACCCTCGTAAACTTCCTATGTGTATAAAAATAGCATTTCTATACAGAAATTACAAAAATCCACGGCAAAAAGCTATAGCTTCGAGTGTATCGAATATATTTATCGAAATTCCAATCTCGCCGTGTGTCACCGATAATTTTAATCAGATTCCACTATCCGCTCGCGTAATTCCTGCGTAGTTTTTCTCGTGATCCAGAGGAGAGAACGAGAGACAAAAAAAAAGAATAAAAAAAGAAGGTTGTACATAGGTACGGACATGTCGAGAATATACCGCACTTGCCGTATCGCTCGTACAACGACCCAGGCTCGTGGCCACGGCCTTGTTTCCCGATCAGAGGTCATACAGGAAGTCCTTTTGCAGAGTTCATACCCATAAGTTACCTCCGCGGCCTTTGTCGCGGTCTCATGTACCGTTTCAACCATGTTATACTGCTCGGGCATACTAATACGCGGATCTTAGTTAAATCGCAATATTCCGCGGCGACTTTTCATCGGGAATTACCCCGTAAGAATCTACGATCCCTCGCCGGTTCAATAATATTCCAATACAGTACCTGCGAAACACCTCACCGAATAATTCACAATTTACTTGGGAAACGGTAGACTCTACTTATCTTCTTATAGTACCTTGCACGAGTGAATTAAAAACATTTTTTTCTGTGACTTTTCATAATTTTCATATGTTTGAATTATTATCGTAATTAATTACAAATTTGTCATAAACATCGGGTTACCTGTAACGTCACTAATTACAGAAGTACGTATAAGTAGATTATATACTTATGTAGAGTAGAATTAGACATTTCCGAGGGTCAACTCGTTAAAAGAACGAGTTTCGTACTTGAAAGTCGTTCACCCTGGCCGAAAGTTCCGCGAAATTCATAATTAACACGTTTCAAAGGACTTCTGCCGGCGAGACTTCTTCCCCGGCGGAAAAGTGGCGAACAAATGGCACGAAACGAAAGTTCCACGGTGTCGGCACGTGCACGTAGGCGAACATGGAGGCAAGCCAGTCCATATGTCGCGGAATTGCGCTGCACAAAGCGCATTGTTGCAATCGCCCGACCCAGATCACATGCGCCGAGTCGCATCACGTTTATCCGTTTATCCGTCGTCGAATAATCGTGGTTTCACGCGGGAACGCGTCTCGCCAATTAGAATTATTAATCCCGAAGACCCACGTGGCCGATTGTCAAAAGGAAAGTTGTCAAAAGGAACGTTTCCACGTGAGGAAACGAGGAAAATTGTTTGATCGTACGATTTATAGGGAGACCCTTTAATCGGCGATCCGTGTCCGTAATCTTTTCCGTGTTGGCGATCTATTTTACAATAGAGATTTCCTTTTTAGAGGAAGGAAACGGTTGGAGTTAATACTTTGAGGTACGAATTAATTTCTGATAGTCCTTTTACCGTCTAGTGAGAATTAATCTTTGATATTTATTGTTTTATTATAAATTCTCTAGCTTTGTGTTAGTTTTCTTAAAGTTATAGGTAGACAATTTTGGTGCAGCTTTCTTTCAAGATGATATTACTTTGGAGAAGAACCGAAAGTTAACTATTAGTCGGCCCGAGCGAGGGAAACCGAGGTAACAGTTTCTCCGTTTATCAATTCGCGTTCGAATCGGGGTTAAAAACCGCACGCGGCCCGTGCACGCGACGAACGGCAATTATATTTGCAAATACGCGTGTATCCGCGTCGGCACGGCGATCTCGCATGCGCATCGATGCAAATTAAGCCAGACCTTTAGCCACGCCGTCGGGGCGAAGCTTCATTCCGGTATACGGGTCGTTTAAAACCGTAGAAAAGCCTCGCTCGTCCGTCGTTTCGAAAAACGAACAATCAATATTTGTTAATTAGAAAATAAGTTATTTATTAATCCACTATTTTTCATTTTTATAAAATTGTTAGATTTTCTTGTTTAAGATTAATTTTATTTTATTAGCGAAGGTGAACGAAATAAAATTTGCGAACTCGATAAAAACGAACGTATCCTCTGTGAGATTAGTTATCTAACGAGTAACAAAGATCATTATGAAAACGGTAAGAAAATGGAACCAATGGTACTCGATGGTGTGGCACCGTGGAATCAATTAGAAAGAATCGTTGCACGCCGGCCAATTAAGTTTTCCCCAGCGACAATGACGAATTGTACCGCGTGTCTATCGCGAGCAAGTCGATCGATTATAAAGGTCAGCGAGTGAAAGTCAAGCGGTAATTAATACCGATCGATCCGCCGCGATAATAATTGCACACCGTGTATATATGCGAAAATCTCGTTCCACCCGACAATGATTGCAGAAATCCGAATGATTTTCGTTGGTTCCCGTTTCCCATGGGATTCGTCGATCCCTTCGTTCCCTATGGACGTTTCTTAGACACCGGGATAAGGTGGAAAGTTCGCAGATCTATCCGGCGATTCGCGGTCGATCGTTTGTACTTTGCCGGTCGTAACGGTTTTCCGACGGGTCGCCGTTACGTCAGGAATACGAACTCCTGGAGATATGGGTTTTCGCCGGTCGATCTTTATCCCGATGTGATTTGTGTGTTCGTTAACGTTTCGATCGTGGCTTGCGAATCTTCGTCCAGGTGAAAACGAATCCGCGATAACGGATCCACACTTTCGCGAACGATATCGGATTAATTTTCAAATTGCACATTCCCGAACTATGCGGGAGTCGATCGTGGTTGATCGAATTAATTAGCGTGAACTATTATGTGTGTTTAATCGAGTGGGAAGGTAGGACTCGATGAAATTCGACACCCACGATGCGAAAAAAATGTGTCTATCTTCGGTACAGCGGGTAATCGAATACTTTCGGTGTGTACGTTACGCGTCGGTATAAATAGAAGGAATAATTTTATTCACCGTACCTTTTCCACGTTCGTCGGAACGGCGAAGGTCGCAGTTAATCGACCGCGAGATACATAGTCGCTCCGGTTACAAGCGGGAAAAGTAACGACTGGTGTAATTGCAGCCCTTCGTTTCCGTTTCAGAAGGCATCGGGTCTACGGTTAACGTTTGCACCGCTGATGCGAACGTAAAACGAGGGGCAGCCGTCCAGTGTATGCCTCGGTTATGAATATTCATCTATCATTTTCGTTATCGCGAAGGGAAAAGGAAAACAACAGCTCTTAAAAAGAAGAAAAAACAAAGAAAACGGTTCGAAATCATCGCGGTCTCTAATTTCTCTACGGGAAACACGTCTCTCCCCCTCCCCCTCCACCCCTCTCTCTCTCTCTCTCTCTCTCTCTATCGAACGAGAGACCCGCTACGCGGCCGCGTAGATTGAATTTGTATTCGACGCGAGAAAGAAATAGAATTCCATGTAAGGCTGCTGCAAAAGCAAAGAGAAAGGTACCCCGGTGTATCGGCCGAGAAGAAAAGAAAGGGAAGCGGCACCGTTAGTATGTACACGGCTCGTCGTTTTGCCAAAGGAGAGACAAAAAAATCACGTATTCATCCGTTCCGAAAATGTCACGAGTTATCAAGCTTGCCTTCTCATTCTCACGATATCTGGTCGTTCCTTTTTCCCTATCTTTAATTCACCTTTTCAATAAACCTCTCATTAAATTCTCCAATATCTCTTCAAATAACCCGAAAATAATTTCTTTCATCCCTAATTAATCACCCAAAAATCACGTCTGTCAATTTAAAACTTTTCCACTGAATTTCTGGCGGAGATCCTCACATTTTCACGTTCGATTTCAACGTTTATCCGCGGGAAATCGATCTCCAGCAGACCGACCGGGTATCTCGCAGGCCTTCGTCGGGATCCGCTTCGTAGGTACGTGAGAGAGGATAACGATAACGGGAGTGCACGCCTGGGAAAACGATCCCCGTGTTCGTTCGTCTTCCGTGAGATGTGGAACTCGTTGCGCCGGGGCGACGGTGTAATACAATGTTATTTATTTACCGCGCCACGCGGAGTTTACCGGTGAACCGATTAAACGATCTCCGCCTCGGGCTGTTCGCTCGACGACGAGGATCTACGTAATCGCTTCCACTTCTGGCGTGCTTTATTTCATTTTTTTTCCCCTTCTCCCGGTGTCCCGATGGAAAACGGTAGCTCCGTTGACTTCGTATGAGTAATTTTCATGTGTGTATTTCTTGGATAAATTCATTTTCTTTGATATAAGATTGTGGGAAAATTCGTTTCGTTTATAGGACGAATGATAGTCTGTAGGATCGTTTTAGGATTATTATTATAAGTTTGTTAGGCTTGTTATATTTATGGATATTAGAGTATCACTATTTAATCCGTCTGAATTTCACCCTCGTTTACAAAGCGCACCGTTGTATTTTTATTTCGTTTAACGTTTCGTTTCTTCGGGAAACCTCGAGCGTTTCACGTCTCGTATTTAAAGGACAATAGACGGCGACGGGGTAACGGCGACGTTAAAAGCCGCAGTAAAACTCACTTTTCATTTATACAGGATCCCAAGTGCCCGTCACGTTCACCCGCGAACGGAATTCGAAATAATCCGAAAGGGAACTTTCACGGACGATAAATTCGTGGGAAGCGTTCACCGAACGAAAGTTTCCCTCCGTTTTCACCTCCCCGTCGACGTTCTCCGTTTTCCGTCGACGCGACGACGGAACCGTCAAGGACCTTTTTCCGCCGGTCGACTCGCAGGATTTTTATCGTCAAGCAAACCGTTTCGCGAGATTCTCATTGCGCACGGTATATCGATAGAAGTCGAGAGGTGCGCTCTACGTGCGCGAGAAACAGAGCGCATTGCTTTTAATGGAGTTCGGTGAATTCGCTCTCACGCGCAACACGCCGCTGCGCTTACTCGGCTGGAAAATTATCTAGTAACCCAGTGACACTAAGAGACCCCGGGGAATCCTTTCGTCAATTATTTCCACCGCTGTACTAATCGATTCTTTTTGCCCTCTTTCTATTAACAATGATAAAAGACAGTATCTACGTTATCAAAGTATTCTACCGTGACATATAAGTTAATTAACAAGACAAAAATGACAAGTAGTAATTAATAAAACTTGATTTAAACGAGATACTTGTCACAAGATAATCTCGGTAAGAAAGCAATTTTGATTTTCATCGCCAGGCTAGTTTCTTGTTATCACGAAATCTATATCACCGTCATCATCGTTTGAAAAGTCAGGTGGGGGGACGTTCTATGATTTTCCATAAACGATGGACGTTGGACGGTGGTTCAATTAATACCGATAAAATTGCAATCCCGATCGGAATGCAGGCCGTTGCCGGTGCACCGCCTCCTGTCGCGATTGCCGGTCTGGAAAATTTTCTAGTAACCCAGTGACACCGTGCGTGAGACCTTCGTTAGGTTGTTCCCCATCCACGTAACACTCGTTCGCGAACGATACGATCTCCAGGGTATTAAGTTAATCTACGACCGCGGTCGGCGACACGCGTAGAATGTCAATTTTTCGCGTCTTAAATTCATCCGGACGAACGCGCCGCTGCGATCCATGTATGTATATGTGTATGTATATGTATATTACGGTGATCGCTCGCGACTAAATTACGCCGGGAAATTTACTGGCGAATTACTCGGCCGTTTAGTTACTTACTTAGTTAACGCGTTACGGCCCATAATCGCCGGATATTTACACCGCCCGACGTTCCGTCAACGGGAATCGTTGTCACGTCGCTACGGCGACATAATTAATTAGAATAAGTAATTAGACAAATAAAATCACATACTTTCAAGTTCTCTAATTGTCATAATCAACAAACATCCATCGTACACCTTCCCATATTAATTATCTAGCAAACTTTGCGAATTCACGATTCCTATTTTCGAACCCAAAAGTATCTCAATCCCCTAGGAATTACAGATTAGTAATCTCTATCGTTATCACGAAGCATTCGAGTAATTCAAATCAATCTTCCACGTCTACCAACCTATCAACGTGAAATTAACAAAAGTTCCCTCCGAAATTCACTGTTCTCACGGTGATCTCTGCACTCCCGGGACATTTTCCCCCGAGACTTCGCGGATGCTGTCTGGGGATCACGCGACTGAAGGTGAAAAGGGGGGGAGGGGGAGGAGAGGAGAGCCGTCGATATATTAGTTATGCCGGAGGCCAGGTGAGGAAGCGGAGGCGAGTTTCTCCGCTGCCAAGGCGGCGCAAGGCGTGGTCTGTCCCTTTACTCTGCCTTTGCTTTTCTTCTTCTTCTTCTTCTTCTTCCTCTTCCACCTCCTCTTCCTCCTCTTCCTCCTCTTCTTCTCTCTCGTCGCGACTACTAACTCGACGAAGTACGCGCACAGGGTGTTCCCTTTGGAATCCGATTTCCGCCGCGAATCCGCGACGCGTCGCGTGTCCCTTAAAGGGCCGCGAGAAGGGACACTAGGAATTCGGGGAACGTTGCAGAAAATCGCGGAGGAATTATTTAACACCTCCGCGTGACACTCTGAGAATTATTTAGAATACAGGACAGACCTATGAATGAGATTAATAGGTGACTATGTAGGAAAAATGGACAATGGAAAAGGGTGAAATTATAATATACCCTATAAGAATGGGGAAACTATGAAATATACGGTAGAGTGATATGTAAATGATTGTGGAATTACGTGCGTTATAACGCTTAGGTAATCACGGAGTCCGTGCGGAATCAACGGATGTTCGATATCGTTAGTTTCCACCTGATGTATAAATGAGAAAAAACGAAAAAAAAGAGAGAGAAAAAAACGAATGAGATTTGGATGACGGTGTTTCACGGGGAACAGGGAAATTAGCTGTAAAACGTATCCTCGATGCAAAGAGATACGGGGAAGAAACCCGACGGTGGATGTATTGTTAATACCGTCGTTAGTCGGTAAATTACGGAAATCGTTTCGAGGGAAACACCCTGTATACATGTAGGTTCGACTGGTTCACCTCCGCGGCTGGCAACAACTAACGAGCAGCTGTCGGTAAGGGGCCTGGCGACAATAACCCGTGCATTTTATATGTTCCCTCGTCGTACTTATGCGCATCGATGCATCGATCTTGCCACTTTTTCCTTTTCGTGCGAACGAAAGGGGGGAGATAAGCGGCGAGTATTGCCAGCAACGATACCTCGTCTTACAACAATATACCGAGAAAGGAAAAACCAATTTCATCGACCTTCGAACAGACTCTATTTCCAGATAAAAAAGGGACAAACTTCAAAACCCTTTATCTTCTACTTGTCTTTTTTTATTAAATTTTAATAATAACATCCTTGATTTATTTCGATTTAATTTAAGGATCTCGAATGAAAGGAGTGTCTGTTTTTTTCCGCAGATTTTAACGGGTTTAAAAATGTAGCGTGTTTCGAGAGTCAAAGAACCATCGAATTCTATGGGATTCCTATGGGATCGCGTATCTGCCACCGGTTTGCATCGGCGACGAGTCGTTACGTTCCCCGAAGGTATTCCAGCAACGCATGGAGGAGTCTCACGACTGGCGGGTACGCATTCCGCGAGAGTAACGGCATTGTCGCCGCTGAAATTCTTACCGCGACGAGATCGATAGGCGCGAGAGCGAAATTTCGGCCGCGTTTCCACCTCTCGTTTTCTTTTTTCAAACTGCCCCTCCTCCCCTAGAACTATGGCCTCGCGTTGCCACTGAAATCAACCTGTTCGTTCACTCGATTGAATTAAATCGGAATTAAAAAAATTATTTAACTCCTTGAGACGTTAAACGGTGACCACCAATTCCGAGAACTAGGTCGATTCTATCGTTGAAATTGAACTATCTGGGATCGTTGGATAAAAAAGATCTCGGAACAGCTGCCGTTGGACTTCTATGACGGAATCGAAAGTGACAACTGCACTCGACGTTTCCAAGTGTCTCAGTGGTACAAGGTCGGCGAATTCCCGGGAGATGGAAGGTGTCGACAGAAGGATGTGCCGGGTGAAAGAAGGTCGGATCGAAGGTCCATCCACCGGCGGAGGGGCGAAAATAATTGCCAGCGTGTTCCACTCGTTCACGGTTGTCAAGGTCAAAGGTGGCACTCGAATAAACCACGAGACCGTACATCCGGTCGAATTTACCCGAACAGATCCGCGATAACGTCGACGCCCCGTCGACGGTGGCGTCCCTAAGTGCTCTTGAAATTCGAGGCAATTATTTATTATTGCATAAACCGACGACCAAGGGAAAGGAGGTCGAAACATGGCGTCACTCTTGTCCGACTTTGTTGTTCCACGCGGCAAATCCGTGACAAGCACAGTCATTCTATCGATACCAGTCAACGTTCTGATTTTTTTTTAATCATAACAATCACTGGACAATGGATCTCTGTTGATAAATATTTGGAAGCGATTAATTCGCTCGAGATCGCATTGAGTGGTTGCGAAAGGGAATTCAGAACGCAGTGGTCAGACACGATTCGTCGGAAGTGCGAAATAAAATCCACCGCCTTCCGGCGAAATCTGCGGAGATTTCGCTGGAACGAGGGCACGGCCGAGTGAGAACTTGAATAATTCATGAACCACGTCCTAAGGGTGTGACGAGAGAGGTAGAAGGGTGTAAGTGATTCCCGGCTAAACCGCGGATTCCAAGGGCGAACGGGAAAAAAAGAGGTGGAATAAAATTCAAATAATATTCATACATTCCGGGATGATGAGCGTAGAAATTCATTGAACGCACAAATTTCCATGGATCTTCCCCCACCGTTGCAACGAGTCATCAAACTTTACGAGAGAATCTAAAAAATCGTTCTTAAAGAATTTCTTGTAAACCACCGAAAATAATAACACTGGCAACTACTTACAAAAATCCTGAAAACCATGAAATTCAAGGGTTCCTGGCGGAAGAAGATCAATTTCAAAAGAAATAACTTTCGAGACACGCGAAGCTTCCTCGTGACTCGCATTCCGTTGAATACACACATTCGCACACATACACACGTTATATCGATGACGATCGTCAGGACGGGAGTCAGGGAGCGGTAGAAATATCCGGTGTCCCGTTATGAGAAGGATATTACGTGTAAGGACGCCCGCGGCATCGATTAACCGATTAGAATATCGATTAATATCGGCATCGGGACTCTTATCGACGTCTCACGGAGTCGACGCAGCTGGTCGGCCGCGATGAAAGGACAACCAAGGAAACACACACACACACACACTCGGCAGAAGGAAGCGCAAACGCTATGATTGTATGCTAAACAATACCTTATAGGAAAAACCTTTTCCACCTAAGACTCGTCGAGACTCGGAAAACCGGAACGAAGAGGTAGGCGTTGCGTTCCGCGTTCCGCGTTCCGACGATTCGACGGCCGCGATTTCATTCAATTTAAATGTCGATCGAGCCGCGGAACCTTGGTGGATTAACGTTCGATCGTAATAATATCGCGTTGTTGGATCAACGATCATTTTCGAGGGATCGTCGAGGTGAAATCGCGTGGGTGGCTAATCGATCGTAGTGGAGTGGGAAGGGGGGGGGAGTAAAAATTAGTGGATGGAAGGCGAAATTAATTGGGAGAATCTCGGTCGTGGCATTAGAGAGAACAATGGAGACATTAAGCGAACCGGAAACAAGGTGGGATAGGTGGAAAAAATATGTCCGTGGCTACCTTTGTTACTGTTACAATGATTTCTGGCCGAGGTGGAATCGATGACATTAAAAAATTTCGTTTACTATCCGTGGTGATCGAGGAGAGTCGTTTTAGACGCTGGAAATTGACGGAGTTTATTTAACGAGCTCCAGGGACGATACTAGGGGTTCTTCGGGTTTGGAAAAAGTAGCTGACATTTGGAAAAATGTTACATAAGTGCCTGGAGGAGAGCGAGAAAGAGAGAGAGAGAGGGATAGATCATCTAGAGGTACTTCAACGGTGAAAGTTAATCCAAATGTCTAATAGATCATTTGAGAGAGCAGACAGTAGGCACGTTGTTCAATTTAAAGTGGCGCACTGTTACGGCATTAAAATCTGAACGATGATAATTACGATATGAAAATTTCTCTATTGGAACGCGTCGAACGATACGAATCACTGGGAATTAATGATCTCCGGTACGGTCATTCGTCTCTGTAATTTGAAAGGTTAAAATCACCGGCGTACGAGTCAAACGTTATGATTTACGTTTATTAAGAACAGATAGCGAATCGGAAACAAAACGAAGTCGAGCGTTTCAACGATGATGAAATCATTCCGACTAAATCATCTAATAGAACTACTTCTGGAACGTGATGATCTATATTAAAAAAAAATAAAAACAGATACACCTACCCTTCGTCAAATTTTCACAAACTATTATCGCGATGATTTCCCACGTTTAAGTGAAAACCTGTACGTTTGGGCAGACAGTTGTTCGACCCTATGATCGTTCAAGGGTCATCGTAAAACCGACGTAAGCCCTTTTATAAGGGTCTCGGGTGTTTAACTCGTGAAAGGCAGTAAAAAGTTACAAGTTCGCAGCCTCCGCGAGATATACTGCGTCCCGACGTAGGAGGAAGGGCGCGCCTCGAGATTAATGATTTGTTTCCACGACGAAGGTCGTTTAGAAGAAGTACACCCGCACGGGACACCATCGTCCGGAATAAATTCATCCTAGGGCAATGTAGAAACGAACAAACACGAACGAAATATCTAGGATCTTCGCCTCGCAGTGGAATTTTTTCACATTAAAGATTTCCACACGTGAAAATCTCTGGGGTTTGAAATTTCATATTGTGGAAATTGCCAAGTTTCCAGACACTTGCGTTTCTAAATGTGAAGCTGTGGAATTTGGGAATATAGAAATTGTCACGCTTTGAAATTTCTATACTAGATATTGCCTCTAGTAAATTTCCCACGTTTCCAAATATCTACCCTCTAAAATTTCCACGCGTGAAACTTGCCACGTTTCCAAATATCCACGCTCTAAAATTTCCACGCGTGAAATTTGTCACACTTTAAAATTCCAAACTCTGGAAATCACCACGTTTTGAGACACTTGCGTTTCTAAATCTGCTCGCTGTGAAATTTCCATTGTTAAAACCTCTCCCGTTTCATAACGTCTATACCCATCCACGTTCTAAATTCAGATCAACCAGGTTCCCCAAATCGAAAGATCTTTCCCGAAGAATCTTTCTTCAGGGTATCGAAGCAATCTCCGTGGCAAGGTAGTTAATAAAGATCGATAGAGGGCTTCGGAGAAGACGGTAGACATAGCGTGTGGACCTAAGTATTGTCCCAGTGGCTGCGGGTGGGTCGTCGAGTTTTCTTCTCGTCGATAGAGCGACGAGAGCTCCCGGGTGGATCTGACGAACCTAGGGTCTTCGACCTGACGGGCGCCACGAAGGAGAGTATGGCTCTCTCGCACGGGCTCTCTGGCGTGCAGCCACTTTGCCACGACACAGCCATAAACATCTCTGAATGGAGACCACCCACCGGCCTGCACACTTCTCGGAACCGCTGTTGCGCGTTTCACCAGAACACCGAAGCCGTTCACCGGTGTTCCAACCCCGCTTCCACTTTTCCCGTACTTCATAGGGTTGGAAAAAAAAGAAAGAAACTGGGGGATAAAAGGAAAAGGGTGAGGAGAAAGATTTAAACGAATGAAATATAATATTATAATATTCTATTATTCGTAATTTATAGAAGAACGATCTATCTATCAAATATACTTCACGGAGACTTACCATACCGGTCGATGAAAAACAGGAGAATAAAAAAGAAACGTTAGTGAAACTACCATAAAGACGTTGTCGTTTAACCCTTAACAGGAAGGAATACCGTTTAATCATCGACACAGCATAAAAGAGCGGATCTCCAATTTGAGAAGGAACATTAGAAGCCCCGGGACGAGATAAGTGGGATGTATTTCTGCTCGATCAGAATAGATCATCTTATCTCGATCATGTAAATCGATCGTAGCAAAAAACCTATAATACCGGCTGGTAACTCGTGGAAAGTCGCCCGGTAGGTTATCGTCGGCTCGTCACGGTCCCTTCTTCGGTCACGTATCGAAGACGAGCCGCAACCGAGATCGAGCAATCGGCTCTTCACCTATCGGTCGTTTTCATACGTTGAAAGAAAAGAAAAAAATAAGCAAAAAAAAGAAAATAGAAAAAAAAATCAACCCGGCGGCGGATGTGCGGCAGTACGTCGCCACCGTTTTAATCGGACGACGTGCAACGAGCGTATCCACCGGTCGGAAGTTTCGAAGGATGTGTCGTTCAGCAATTACGATCCGACACCGATCGAGCTGACGGTTTTCGTGAAATTGATTTTCACGATTATACGTATTCATCGCGAGAACTCGATCGCTTCCCGTTCGATCATTTAATCTCCCCTCCCCCCGTCATCTCTCGCCTATCAGCGAGAACTTTCATCATGTTCTTGTTTCCATCGGGGAAAAACGATCTCGCACAGCTTTAGAATCTACTATGCTTGGGGAAAATTTAGAGGAAAAAGAAAAACATAGGCTCGTTGAGACGGTAGAAGAAACGCGTGGGAGGGGAAAACTGCAAATAGTTTGATTTCACTGTTACTCGTAAAACACGAGGTACACCTATTGCAACTGTGTGTGTGTTTGAGAGAGAGAGAGAGAGAGGAGAGAAAAGAAAGAGAGGCATTGCGTTATGCAGGTGCTTGTATCTCGTCAAAGGTGTTTCCATGAGATTTTATACGTGGTTGCACGTCGTATGAAAAAAGGTACCGAGGTGAATTCGTTGCATCGACGAAGTACGCTCTAGGAGTAGATGGTAAGAGAAACGAGGATGAACTAGATCGTAAAGCAACCTACACAATCGTTGCAACCACGTGGAAGTGTTACGATCCACGTGGATTTACTATGGAAAACGGAGCGTAGTACTTTTTCCTTTTGTTACAATTCTTTTCTTATCACAACGGGATTATTTCTGAAAGAAACATTCCTAACGAGAGTGTATAATATCACGGGAAGGATCTACTTGTTCCCATATTTGAAATATGATAATATATGTATAATAAATAGGGAAGAACATACGAATGAGAATACTTCGAATGGATTTCGTTCGCCAAATAAAGAGCGTCCCGATACTTTTATTAACAATGTTCGTAGCCTAACGATACTCCGGGTGTTTGATTTTTCCCCAGAAACAATTGGCGTTGTTCGTCTTCATGAAGCCATTAGAGGCGCATAAACTCTCCGTGCCCGGTCCGTGAAACGCTATAATCTAACCAACAAGTATTACGTAAGACGAGATATACGAGTAGCATATGTACCGAGGCAGCAGCAGGCGAGTCTTCTGCTGGAAATGCATGCAAGTCCGGTTAGCTGGTCGGTGGTGATGGTGGTGATGGTGATGGTGATGGTGGTGGTGGTGGTTTACAAGGTAGATTCGTAACGGAACTCGTGTGCACAATTTCAACATTGCAAGATTATAAATTCGCGGGGGCCGCGTGTTCGCGGAACCGAGAGAGAGAGAGAGAGAGAGAGAGAATCATAATCTGCGATGTATACGCCGTTCGTGGTGTACGACTGTGAATTTATTATTTGTTAGCTGCCGCCAAGATGAATATAGAAATCGTGAAAACGATCCTCTCCTCTCCTCTCCTCTCCTCTACACTCTCGTCTTCTAGTTCGTATCGGTACTGTTACTGGGAACCGTGTCGATTTTTCTCCATTAATTAACACTCGCTGGGGGAATTTACACGTTCCCGCGCGAATATCTCTCCGCGGTCGACTTTAATTGAATTTGTGTATTAACCGAACGATTTTACTGGTTAAGGACTGGATTATTAGCAGAGATGTCAGCTGTACACGTTTGACGTTAAATACACTCGGCGAGTACCACTTTAAATTAGTAAGGTTGCCGCAATTTAGATCCTCGGATAGGGATGTTATTTAATTGCCTGTGAAATTCTTTTTTTTGGTTTTTTCGGCTTTTATTTGGGCTGTCTTTTTCATCGAGAATTTTAATGACGCTTTAACTTTATACACGGGGATTATTAATACCGTGGAAATAGTGCCTCGCTGAAAATATAATCTGAACATATACCGTCGTACGAGAACACTTAATGTACAAGGTTTGGATATTAGATGCTAGTCACGTTCGAATCTCTCCCGTTTTTATGGACATTTCGCGTATTCCCATAGAAATACTGTATTAGCCGAGAACACGTAATATTCCAGTTGCGAATATCGTAAAAGTAGACACATTTAAATCTTCTATATGTATATAGCGTTTTTAATTACTTTAAATACACTCGAACTCGAAAAGCATGAAATTCTAACAGTTTTTCGTTTGGCATTCGCTCAATTTTTCAGATAGCGATCTGAAACTGGTACCATTGTTTTAGTTAGGAAATTCTACGCCAGATCAACATATAATAGTTGTACTTTTCGAAAATTTCATTTTTCGCAAAAATCTGAAGGGGGTAGGTCAGGATTTTTTGCGATTTTCGTAAATCGCCCGCCATTTCCACAATTTTTGAGCTATTAAAGTGATCCAGGGCGTTTTGGATGCAGAATCCGAAGCCGAATAAGCCAGTGAAAGAATCATTTTGATATCTAAAAAATTGTGAAAATGACGGCCGAATTACGAAAATCGCGAAAAATCCTGACCTACCCCCTTCAGATTTTTGCGAAAATTGAAAATTTCGAAAAGTACAACTATTATATATTGATCTGGCGTAGAATTTCCTAACTAAAACAATGGTACAAGTTTCAGAACGCTATCTCAAAAATTGAGTGAATGCCGAACGAAAAACTGCTTTAAATTGATGAATTTTCGCGATTTTCGTAATTCTTTCGTCATTTCCGTAATTTTTTAGCTATTCAAACGATCCAAGATGTTTTGGACGCGGAATTCGAAAACGAATAAGGCAGTGAAAGATTCAGGTCGATATCTAAAGATTTGCGGAAATGACGAAGGAATTACGAAAATCGCGAAAAATGGTCAAATTCAAGCAGTTTTTTGGTCGGCATTCGCTCAATTTTTGAGATAGCGATCTGAAACTTGTACCATTGTTTTAGTTGGAAAATTCTACGCCAGATCAATATATAATAGTTATACTTTTCAAAAATTTAATTTTTCGCCAAAATCTGAAGGGGGTAGGTCAGGATTTTTGGCGATTTTCGTAATTCGTTTGCCATTTCCACAATTTTTTAGATATCAAAATGATTCTTTCACTGGCTTATTTGGCTTCGGATTCCGCGTCCAAAACGCCCAGGATCATTTCAATAGCTCAAAAATTGTGGAAATGACGGGCAAATTACGAAAATCGTGAAAAATCCTGACCTACCCCCTTCAGATTTTTGCGAAAAATGAAATTTTCGAAAAGTACAACTATTATAGGTTGATCTGACGTAGAATTTCCTAACTAAAACAATGGTACAAGTTTCAGATCGCTATCTCAAAAATTGAGCGAATGCCGACCAAAAAACTGTCATAATTTGACGATTTTTCGCGATTTTCCTAATTCCTTCGTCATTTCCGTAATTTTTGAGCTATTAACACGATTGAGGACATTTTGGATGCGGAAACCAAAGCTGAATAAGACAGCAAAAGATTCAGGTCGATATCTCCACCACCCAATTTTCCATACTCTAGAAATATTCTCCTCCAAGTATTTCAACCCTCAAAATTTCCACACACCTATATCTGTATCCCAGCGAATTCGCCACCGCGCGATTTCCACGTCCAAAAATTCCCACCTGCGCAAACGTCTTGCCAACGATCCCCAGGTAATTCTAATCACGCGACTCGTCGCCGAGCCCATCGGGATCAAGTGTAATAAACCCCGTGCGGACAACACACGTGAACACTTATCCCGGTACGTGAATAACGTGGCCGTTGAGATTCTCCGGCGGGGGAGGTAAGTTGGCAGAGTACTCTCCAGAGATCTCTCTCTCTCTCGCTCTCTCTCCCTGGGAGAGAGTAATACTTGCGGGAGTGCAGTAGTAATAATAAAGTGGTAGTGGTTGGCACGTCACGGTCCAACAGGCCGATCAACCGGCCGTGCGGCAAGCCGGCTACTGGTCTCCGCCCACGCACAAATATGCACACACAAACACACACACAGACACATACATACATACATAGAAACGCACATCCACAGTGATCTCACAACTTCCAACTCGTCCGACGAACGAAACGCTACAGGATAAAGAGGGAAAGATAGAAAGAGAGAAAGAGAAAACAGCCGCTCCATATGCAGCCTCTGATAATGTAAACACAGACGATCGGCGACCTGGGGGAAACGGATAGCGTTGCTTAGACAATAGCTATCGTGTACTTGGAACGATAAAGACAGGGATGGTAGACGAAGGAGGGTAGACGGGGGAGAGGTTCATTCTTTCCTCGACACAGACATGAATAAACGATGTTGTAATAATATGCGGTATTAACCGAGGGCATGTATTCGTTCGTTGCACCTTCGAGTAATACCGGATTGTCGGATAGCCACGGGTTATCGATTGCCGTGACAGAATGGATATTAATGAGCACGAGGTGCAGCGTGTAATGAATATCCATGGGTGAACATTAACGGTATTGGAGCACGTAGAAAGAACTCGGTGAAACATCGAGTGATACTCAAAGATTGATAATTATAAGAGTCAATTGTTTATGGATTCACGTTAAAGAGTATTGGAAATCTACCTGGTTTTTAGTTATCGTTGATGTTGTTGGACGATCGATGATAAACACACTCGAAGATTGAAACTGATCTACGATCACCCGGACGCACGATGTGACTCGTTCGACAGCTTGATTTCGACTGCCGTACTTCCCGTGACCGTGGGACGCCCCGATGATCGTTGGGTTGTCATCCTGATTACAGGTATCGCGGTGGGACAATGACTTGTACCCTAAACCTAACACTTGTGTCCTTTTTCGACCGTCGAGCCATAAATGATATTTCAGGGCAATGTGGAAGGTTTAGGATAATAAGAATTTCTCGAAATACACAGAATAAGCCCATATAAACATACATACACTCACATATACACAAAAGGCACGTGTATGTATATCGTTGATACCCGAAGAGTAAATTGTGAAAAAAGTAATTCAGAATGTAATTACATCGAAAATGCTACGTATATGCAAATAAGACGGCGGCGAAAGTATCGTGACGTAGGGACGAGCATGAAAGTTTCAAGGACAGCCGAGAGACGAACCTGGATGATAATTTTAAAAACAAGTTTTCCATATTCCCGGCACACACCCTTGTCAACCGGGGTAGCCCTGCGTCGATACACGTTAACGTTACCACTCGACGACGGACACCTGGACGAGAGGAAAGAGTGTACACCCATAGAGAGTACCTCGATTAACCACAATCCCTACGGAGAGCCAATTATGTTCATCTCGAAAGGATGCTGGTCCATTTTGCCACTAGTCGTTGTCTTACTCCTCCTGTCGGTGATACACGTTACACACACACACACACACAGAAACCCACGTCACACGTGTACGATCCACGGATAGTTTGTACACGTGTATACATATATGTGTCTGTGTGTGTGTAAGTGCACGGGCTAGGCAATCGTGTCGCATAATCCATTGGCGTGTCCGCGTAAAAGTACCACGGCAAAATAATAATTAAGGGCTCCCATGGTGCGTGTGGTGGATAATCAGAGAATCGAATACCGCGCGGACGTTTTTTTAATACGCCGGACGTAATTACAAGTGTAATTACATGTGTCCTGTTCTCGCGACGTTGTTCGCCCCGGTGGAGGATTCAATTATACCGTGTCGTCACAGTTCTCGATTTTTCACCGTGGACACGGGGTAATCACTGATAAGTTCATTACGGTGATTCAGGCTTTACGATGTAATTTCGTGAACAGTCGGACGGCCGGGAGAGCTGACTTGATACGCCCGTGGTGGATACGCTTTAATAATAATTAAGTTTTAATCGTGAACGGCCCGTCTATGGTCGATTTTGCCCGCGCGGAGACGTTACGCCACTGTCGTCGATGACATAACGGCGGACCATGCACCGGGATTTCTACTTGTTCTTCTTCTCTTATTTCCCGCGTGTCGGCGTTGCCGCGGCAACGTCGGCAAAATGACGACAATCTGTATACCGCGTGACGTAGAATCAACGTACGAACGAATACACGTATATAATATATTATAATATATACTATACTACACGTCAACCTGGAGTTCTATTTGTCTCACGTCGACGGGAACACCCCGTCGACTCTGTCGTTTCCGACGACCTGTCCACGATATTCAAACATTTCGGTGAACACCACGACTTTCATCTTTCCCGAAGAATTATCACGCTACGAATCGACGGGACGCACATCAATGTCTGACGAAAAAAGAAAAATCTACTCGTCCACTTTTCTCAACCGCGGGGTATAAAAAAAAAAGTTTTAATTAAACACGACGTACCGTTAGATCAGCCTCGCTAATCGGAAAATATTACCGACAAACCTGATATTCCCCGTTACGTAACAGTCGACCGACACCTAAACGACGGATTCACGTTTTCCACGCGAACGACGCGACGTGCCGGACCACTCACGGACATTTCCACTTGTCACTCTATTTTCAATCTTTTTTTCATTGAAACGCTCGAATACCGTGGCGAATCGATCGTGAATCAAAGTCCCTACTTTCGAGACGCCCTGTACGTGCAGGTATTCACCTCACCGCGGAGAAACGGCGTGGGCGTGAAGGCCGATACGCGTGCTATCAGCTCTCGATACCTTGCCGGGAGGAGAGGAAAAAAATAAATGGAATGAAACCTGAATTCGGCGTTACGCAACTCGATTCTCCGGGGATGTCTTTAAAATTACATAATTTACCCGTGGATCATTATCAGGGACGGCTATTTTTGCACGTTTGTGGAAGTCCTCGCGAATTAAGAACGATATTCGTTAAAAAAAGACTCTGTCGTACTTTACGTGGGTGTGTAATTAATTAATTAAAACGGACGGTGGTAATTCGGTAGTTTAAGTAACTTTCATCGGTGGAAATAGTGTCTTCCCAGGTGGACCGTCTCCTCGTCTTCGTATTCTGGTACCTGGGGAACTTCCTCTCGCAGTTCACGTGCTCGGGACGGTGATTTGTCATAAATCTTTTGACGATAGCATCGCGGGATAACCGCGGCGTTCACCGTTGCCTCGAAAGTGTGTGTGTGTGTGTGTGTGTGTGTGTGTCTCTCTCTCTCTCCCCTACAGTGTTATTCAAAATACGATCACGAAGCCCGTATCAACCCGGTAAACCGTGGTAATCCGAGACGGGCGGCTGCCGGCAATATTTCCACGCCGGGCGCCGATTAATTGCGATAATTGCCGCTTGTTCCGCGCGGTTAATTAATTAATAAATTAACTTCTATGAAGTCGTACTCCGCTGTCTGGCGTGCCACCACCACTCTCTCTCGTCTGCGTGCTCTTTCTCTCTATCTCTCTCTTCCCGTTTGTTTTACGGCTTTCTTTAAAACATCCGTGCTGAAATCGCGGAACGATTTATACGTGACAATTACGGTATAATCGACGACATTTCCCCCCTCCCTTGTCTCTTTATAATTTGAATACGTTATTCCCAAAGATCTCGACACGATCCCCAGCGGTATCAATGATCCAACAGGTCCTATGGATCCAAGCGCAACGTAACACCCTATCAAGGTGTAAATCACCTGGTAACGAATAACAACGGAAATCCGTTACACGTTACGCCGGCGCACACGTAGAAATCGCATACGCACACGGCTCGAAGCCATAGACAGAAAAGATCAAACACAATTAACCCTTCTACCGAGACGACACCTCTTTAGACTCACTTCCACGTTATTGTCTTGCTGCTCGATCTCCGGGCGCAAATTGCTCACCTACGAGTCACGTCTGGAAGCGACTGAAAAACACGAGGAAGAGAGAAAGGGAGAGAGAGAGAGAGAAAAAAGGAAAAACTCTTTAGCAAAGTTTAAAATCGTAGGTGGTCGTGGTTCGTTCCGGGAGAAGCTCTCTCCTATTTCTCTCTCTCTTTCTTTCTCTTTCTCTTTCTCTTTCCCTGTTCCCCGGGCTTCCTATTATTCCATTCGCCTTCGTGGATGGCTCTAAGCTCGTAAATGGGTGAGAAAAATCCGGCGAGGCTGACTCAGGAGCCCACCACAAGGCACTCGTTGGTTCGACGTGAACTATGCCACGAGCTATGCGTCTCGCTGAACGAAGAAAAGATGTAGGCAGACAATGGGACAGAGTGCCCACCGGGTAACGAGCCGTCGGCCGGGGCCAAACGTCGTCCCGTAATTTGCATGCAATGCACACACGGTAATACGATAAATATGCATGAATTCGGGCACAAGAGTGAAAACGACCGGGCACAGCTGTGCCGAACGCTCGTTTCTACCTTTTCTTTTCGCGATGGCTTCGTCGCGAACGTCGCGAACGAAGTGTTCGACGTGTTTCATTATTCGAAGGAAATTTGTTTAGTCGATGGATTTGAAAATGAAAAGATTTGTATTCCATTCTGAGTAAAGTTTCTTTTCCATCTTGACGATTCGTTGTTAGAACGTTGCAAATTACTAACGTGTTTTCTTTTATTTATTGGTAATAGAATGTTAATGACGAGATGATATTAAAACGAAGATGACTCGTGTTCGTTTTTTCTTCCCATTGAGAGTTGCATCACTTTGGCTAGATCGTTTACGACGCGACAGGTTTCATTACACCTTTGTTAACGCGTCACGCCGCGATCGTCGCGTTACCAAGGTGTTACGCGTTTCCCCCCTTCTCCTTCCCAACGTTTTTTTTTCTAATTTCCCTCGGAGACGGTTGACATCTTGATAGCTAGGCGTCATAGAGACCGCTGTTTTTACGGCGCGGCGTGCTCGCAAACCGTAACAGTGGATCTTAATGGTCTAATTACGCAATTAGCTGCTTTAGTTCTGCCTTGGGAGTCAAGTGTAACGAGCACCGGCGTACATATACATATAACAACGCGGTATTATCGAGCCGTCGATCGAATGTAAATTACGTAACTCGCTATCGCGATGCCGCGAAAGAAACGAAACCGAACCTTTTTCGACCGATAATAATTTTCACTGACGATCATCGGGGAATATTCAAAGCAACCTTCTAATACACCGTATGATAATTAAACGGAACTCGATTAATCAGGGGCGAAGTTCCCATCTGGTAATATAGTTGCCGATGATAAAGGGTACGGCAAATTTCGTGCTATAAATCGATGATCGGTTATTACGGTGTTGTTGCACGTAATCGACTGGGAAACCCTGTACACGATCCACTAGGGGGAATCTACAATTCTGCTAATACCGTCGAACGCGCGGGAAACTTCGCAGCAACGGAAACAGGATCGTTTGTAAATATAGATCACGGCCAATAATATCGTGCCGAGTAAAATATAGCCGAAGAAAGGAAGCGCGGCAATCTCTATCTCTCTCTCTCTATAACATAATACCACGTTTACTTGACGCACGATGTAGCAACGTGTTTACCCGAGTCCTTCTCGCTAATGACAACGTGAGACACGCTGGAATGTATCGATATCGTTCGTAATCTTTGCCAAATTCATTTGCGAAATTATTTATAAATATATTTCCTAATATATATTCTAAAATATACTTATTTCAACTTTGAGATCCTTTCCACTACCCTTTAGATCATTAGCTCTGGTATCTAATAAAATTCTCACGTAATCATAAGGGTTCCCTGATATGAAAAAGGTTAAGAACCACTGGGCCCCCGATGCTCGCGGGACGTTCGATCGTCAACGGTGCCCGCATCATCCGAGCCGGATTCGCGCAGGGTAATCGTAATTTTCGTAATACGCTGATCGAGTTCCTGGTGCGCGGAGAACGGTGACCGGAAGCCACGGTTTGTTCAGCCGTTGAACCTGCTCTCGTTTAATTCCGCTCACGGAGCGGCTCCGAGGCAAACCAGGGCTATTATATCGCTGCACCGGCCGAGGATGACGTTATGTATCCCGAGGCTGTCCGCCACGGATTCACCGTTCCCTCTCTCTCTCTCTCTCACTCTCTCTCGCTTGACTCTCCCGTTTTCCGACTCTCCCATGATCCATCTCTGTCTCGTCGTACGGAGAATCAACGAAAATTTCCTCTTAACGCTGCGAGATTCGATAGTCGATAGTTTAACCCTAGAACTACCGAGGATTAATTCGATATATTAAAAAAGATTAAATAAATATTATTGAAAAAGGGGAATACAGGGGAATGGTAAATTTAAATGATCTAGATATAGAAATATAGGTACGAAGAGTTTCGGAAAATATACTATTATAAATTTAAGTGACTTTTATAAGAAATAGACCAATCCAGTAATTTTAATTGAGAAGGTGCAATAGTTCTAGGGTTAATTCGACTACATCGTTCGTAATTAATCACGCCATTGTTCCGCAAGGTTCGACGGTCGCGCGGGGTGAAACTTCCTCCATCCGAACCATAATTCGCGCGGTAACGTTGGAACTTCCTGAATCGTACAGGTGCGTTTTCCCTGGCAGTTATGACTATCGGCGCGGGTACGGGCCGATTAAACGAATAAGGACTTATGGCGATGGGGAAGAACACCTGCGCGTCTTTTATAACGCCCCGGTAAAACGGTCCGTTAAAAGATCGTCCTGCCGCCTATCCCAGGCTCCGATCCTGTAAATTTAACGATTCAGTGCGCCATCCGGGACAAAGTACGCTCTAACTACGCCGTAACTGATGTTCCGTCGAGGCGGTTAATTGCAACGTGGATGTCCCACCGTTCCGTCGTATCGTCTCTCATTGCCCAATAAAGAAACCGACGACGACAACGCGAGAAATTAACCCTTTTCCGTGAGCCAACCATTTTTTCCCTCCCCCCCCCCCCCCCCTCGCTCTACCAGCTGCTGGAATGTTAATGAGAATTTTCCTGCGACGCTCACGATGCCGCTGGAAACTTACGAGCGTGTCTGCTACGTTGCGATATAATTGAGGATATCAATACTTATAATTCTATGATGTCACAGGTACACCAGGTGTCATTTCTGGTACGATCGAGAGTGATCTATGATTACCGCGATATATATGTGTCATTCGAAAGGTAAATCGATTAAATTGTCTTTTAGAATTGTTTAGAATTTAAATGTCGAAGTAATTGATCGAGGCTTGAAATTTGTTATTAGTAATTTGTTTAATAATTCGATTTAATCGATTTGGCAAGTGAACGATCCTTTCAGCGTTGTAAGGTTGATGATTTAATGTACTTACGAGTTAGAGGTAGAGCGTGCCGACGCGTCGCGGTGCCACAACGGTGACAGCCAGACGTGGTCCACATTTGGTCGGTGGCAGGGGTGCCGCCGCGACGGGTGGCGGTGATTCCGGTCTTGTACAGCCGAGGCCACTTCCACCGCGAAGCTCCCACACCAGGTTCGTCAATGATCGCGGTCTGCTGAGACGCCGCGATCTAATGAACAACATAAACGAGGAAACTCACCACGTGAATACTTGAATTATTCACCCTAGATCCATCTAAAGATACCTCTGTATACTCTGAATCGTTATAAGAAGTATTCTATAAAACGATAAATCATAAAAACGAAGAAACTGAATGATATCCAGGAAGATTCAGAGGAAACGAAAGAACCAGAAAGGAAGCTATTAATGAAAATGAAAAAAACAGTAATTAATGCTCAGCGACCGGTGGAATAAAAAAAGATGGATCCGCACCTTTTCTCCGGTAATTTCGCCCCGGCACCCGAGTCCCCGGATGTCCTTCCGCCGGAATGACTGGAGTCGAGGGTACCATCGAGTTCCATAGCTTGTTGAAGGTTCGTCAGGCTCTTGTATCGGATGTTGAAGAGCGGCGAGCCACCCTTGTAGCCCGGCGGCGTTTCCTTTAGCGGTGACGCGCTCTTCTGCCTCATCAGGGGGCGTCCCCTCTGCGTGCCGCTATTCTTCACGTATAATTTCGCCAGCGGTGGTTTCTCCACCCTCGGCTGGGGCGCCTCCTTGACGGCGCGCCTCGTTCTCTTCTCCGCCTGAATTTTCTTCGTCGGGATCGTTTCTATCGGCGGTGGTTCCGGTCTGTCGTCCAACAGGGGAGCGATCGTCACCGTGACGGGGGTCAACGGGGGACTCGACTGCGGTCCCCCTACCAACGGGTTCTCGTAGGGTGACCTGACGCTTTTCGGCAACGGGGCGAAACCCCGCACGTAATCGTAGATCTGATCGATCTCGTCGTACTCCTCGGTGCACGCCGACGGTGGTACGCGGTTCTCGTCCCGGTACCCCGCGTGCCCCGACGACGCCTGATGACCGTTGCTGTGATAGTGATGATGGTGATGATGATGCCCCACGTTGCCGTTCCTGTGATGACTCAACGGCCCGTCCGAGTTCGTCGACGATCGCCTGAGGAACCCGGGACCGCTTCGGGTTTGTCTGGACGGTTTGCTCTCGCCCAGACGACCGTCCAGGACGTGAGCACGATCCGCCACGTCGGCGACGAGACGCGACGCCCGTTCCACCAACCTGGTGAACTCCTGCATGGATCTCAGGGACTCCTCGTTCCTGGCTTTCACGAGTTTCAAGGGCGCGGCCAGTGGCAACGCGACCGCGGCACCCTCTCTCTGTAACGGCAACGCGAACACGTGCTCCTCCTCGAATGTCGACAACAACCTCAGCTCCGGGACGAACTGCGAAGACGACTTCAATCCCCTGGGAGGTTGACCGTGTACCAATCGCACCGTCAACGGCAAACGTTTGCTCAGCAACGCTCTGGCTGTGTGTACCCCGCTGATGTTGTCCTCGCGCGCAAGCGCACTGAAACGTCCCCGTTGATCCATTCCCAGTAGCACACTGTCACCTCTACAATCGACGCATCGTAGAAATCTACCGCGACCCGGTAGACTGACCTCGCCGGCCGTCACGATCGTCTCCCCAGCTGCCAGGGTTCTCGTCCCTTCTGGCACAACGATCCCCGAGTCGTCGTCGACTCTGCACGCAATCCCACGAACAGTCTCTCGGACCAGGGCACCCTCGTCGGGACATCTTCGACAAAGTTCGCTGACGGACTCTATACCCCTGACGGCCCGTCCCTCTTCGCTAAGAATTTCAAAGTAACCGGCATAGGAGTCCGGTATAGCCAACCTGGGGCCAACCCCAACGACCCGACGACCCTCTTTGATCTTCACCGCCTGCGCGACGATCTTCCGTCGACGACCGGCCGATATCAGAAGGGCCGTACTCTGCAGACTGGGCGCCGGTAGGGTCGGCACCCCAAGCCCACCGTACTGACCCTTCGTGATCTTGATCACCGCCGGCAAACGGTACTTGGAGACGAATTCACGAAGATACGTCGCTTCCTCGGCCCACCGTGCCGCCGCAACGACGATCTGACCGTCGGTCGCGGCCATCGCGGCGCTACAACGCTCGACGTCCCCGTCGAGAGGGCCCACTCAGGGCCCCGACGATCCCTGATCGTTATTGATACCTCTGCTGATCCGACGACGCTCCTCTATGCTCCATCTGGAAGGATAGAAGAAAATAGGAGATAAATAAATAGGTATACATATTATATATATGTAGATGTTTTATGTGATGATCTTTTATGTAAAAGTGTCTACGTAAATGATTTACGTATGGTAAATAAATATGTTCGTGATCAAAATGAAAGAAATCAAATCGCTTATAAATCTCCCGTGGTTTCTACTTACGTTGGATAGGAAAGAAGGAAGGTGGAATATTTAGATGAAAGTGTAATCATAGGGAAGCTATAGTTACAGGTTGTTTCAGTCCACGGTAGATGTGTGTTTACCTTCGCCGCGGGAACGAGTGGAAATTATTTTCAAAAAAAAAACAAAAAAAATGCCACGCACCGTGCTGGGTGTGTTTTCTTTTTGTTTCACGAATCAGCGATTCGATTCTCGCTGTTCCAACGAGCAAAGGGTTTACCAGTCCGTCGGTTTCACGCGGTAGAAATCTTTTTCCGGTCCCGTCCGGTACGTATTCCGGTTTTCTATTTCATATCGTGATTTTAGCGCACCGCGTAGATACCGGAATCCTTATCAAATAGGATTAACTCGCATGAAGACTTCATTTCATGCTCACCGCGGGTTTCGCCAGTTAAACCCCGTAGCTCTACGTAGCTACGCAGTGACCCGTCTTCTCATTAGTCAAGTTCCAATTATGGACCGGTTTCATAATTTCCGCGGCGAAGGTAGTCGGTCGTTCAAAACTGCAAATAGTAGATAATCGGTATAACCACGGGAGAGAGAGAGAGAAAGAGAAAAGAGAGAACGGTAACGCTCGCATCGGCGTGGCACCGCTAATCGAGACTCGGAAATGATCACAAAATAATAATAATAATAATAAACGTAACGCACGATACCATAAACCGGACAATTAATTCGATTTAGTGCCAGATCGGAGTGCTTTATCGCGAGAAAGTTGTCTGGTTAAAGTCCCGATTATCTTATTGTCATAGATCACGGGAATAGAATGCGTTGCACGTGTTACGAACGATTAGCTGCATCGATAAATATCGATCTTTTTTCAAAATAAACGGACACGGAAAATTACCGAATCTTTCTAGCGAAAGCTTCGGTCGATTGAGATACCGATTCTTTCTCTCTCTCTCTCTCTCTCTCTCTCTCTCTCTCTCTCTCTTTCTCTCCCATTCTCTCTCTTTGTAAATTATTAAAACACGTCAGCCGAGGAATCGATATCTTCGGCACGACGAGAGCGATCGAGACGGACGATCTAGAACGGGCCGGGGGATCTCTCGAAGCCTAGATCTCCCGGTTACCTAACGAGCATATACACCCGGCAAAAGTGTAGAGAAATGGGCGGTGCCGACGATTGTTTCGGATTTCTCCAAAGCGTATCTCTCGTCCGAGGAAAGTAACGATCGTGACTCGACCGTCGAGCATCGTGGACCGCATTAAACGATTCCCCTGGACGAATTGCTTCACGGTTCGGCCGATCGACACGGAAATTCCATACCGCTGCGATACTTCGAGCCTTACGTGAATAAGGATCCTTTGCTTCCGTATTACAGGATTTTTTTTTTATTTCTAATATATTTTCTCTTTCCCTCTCTCTTTTCACTCTATCTTTTATATCATTCTCTACTTGTCTCTTGATATAACTTCCTATACATGTATACATATAAATATGTATGTACACGTGATAACCCGACAATAGTCCAAGTTAATCATCGCCCGTTTCATTCCCAATAATACCAATCAATATTTCTTCCAAACGTAACGGATTGTCCGTTGATCGTCGCAGTTAATCAATAACGAGCAACAATAGACAACGACGTTCGTTCGCGTGACGTTTAACGTAAAACGAGAGAGTCGCGTATTCAGCGGGAGGTTGACTGATCATCGGAACGAATCATCGCGGGAAATCAAACGATCCGTACCGCGACCAGGAAGCGTGCCGCCGACGCCGATTCTTCCTGCATTCTGACGCGGTGTGTTTCGTCGTTATTTATCCGGCCGTTTGCCGGCAGCGGTCGTGTGAAAGCCCCATTCAAAAACTGTACGTACGTACGGGAATCGGCGGATAATGAAATCGCGCGGTGAAAATCGAGCCTTCTTGAAAGGAGTCCCAAGATGGCCCGCAGCTAGATAAGAACCAGGGTGACCAATGACCCGGGGCGTCGTGACAGGCGCGCCTCTAGGAAGTTATTCGACACACTCTATCCCGCATTCTCCCGGGTTCCTCTCTCCCGGCCCAGACTTTACATACATAGATACCTGTGTATGTGTGTGTATATGTACATATATTGGCTTTCACGTTGGCTATTTGCCCGGCTGCTCCCTCGTGCAATTTCCATCTCGATTTTCATGTTGTTTATTTTTTCTTTCTGTTTTTTATTCCTTTTTTTTCAATCTTCTTTCGAACGGTTAACGACCAACTCCGTTGCACGTTGCCGTGTAACTAGGTTTCCGTAAATAGGTATCGTGGAAATGGGACTGTTTCACCTTCGAGAATATAATGTGTGTGTGTGGCTGTTTATGGGTGTGTTTGGGTGATTTCGAATGATTTTACTTGGATATTCACGGTATGGACGTGACGTTAGATTGATATTGATTGATGTGACGGTTTTTTTTGGATAATTTAAATGGAATAATACGGACAGGTGGGTCCTTTTAAATTGGAATTGCCAGACGGCGGTTAGAAGAATGATAATTAAACGTTTTCGGTATCGTAATCCCGGGTGGTAATAGCGCGGAGATGAACGGTGGACGGAAATTATGGCGAGACTTTGTTAATAGTAACTCCGGGAACGAAGAACGCCGAGGAAGATATCTCTTTCACCGGGTTACCCTCTCGAATAACTCATTAGTCGGCGGGCGTCTAGCTCGGCGTACAATTAAAAGTGAAATTGCAAAGGTCGAAACGATCCTCTGGATAAAACCCTCGAGAATTCATATTTCTCTACCTAAAGCCCTTCTAGAAATTGTGTGAATAAAAAAACTAACAAATAAAACAAAATGACCTTACATCCACGTAACTCGGACACATATTATAATACGTTTTATCGTCGGTAACGTTGAATTCTTCTGCGAAAACGAATCCGGACTCGTGCTCTATGAAACTTTCGCGTTTGAATTCCTCGCGGCGAGCGAGTTATCGCGCGAATATTTCAACGACCGTTACGATTTGCAGCGAGGCAATCGGCGCGGATTGATGTCTCCTTCTCGGGAGAAAGGCGACGGTTGCGCAACCCTTTTCGCCGATCCGCAGAGGAGCAGCACGGTAACCTGGTCTTTCAGCGGCGTCGAAGGAAGAACCCGCGCATTACACCGGGGACCGTTTTACCCTGGAAATTGCATTAGCAGAAAATAACCAGGTGTGTCGGGGTAACGACTGAGATATGTACTTTCCTCGATGGAGGAAAACCGAAGGTCCGCGCGCGCTGCCAAAATGAAAAAAAGGGCACCAAAGGGGGTTAATTATATGTTATTAGGGTGAGGAGGGGGGAGAATCGTATGTAAAGAGAACGGTTTGATTTCAGCGGATTGGAACGTGGCATACGTGTCCGTACGTGCGCCAAAACGTAAAAGAAATAATAAGAAGTCTATTATGGCGGAGGTAAACGAGTTGATAAAGTCGAGAATAGATCATTGATCGTTTCTAACGATAAAAGAAATTTTCGATGGATTGTATTCGAAAAAGACAGGTTTTTATAGTATTAATTATCCGTGATGTGTAATACAGACAGGGGAAGTGAGATAAAGAAGTTCCCTGCAATCGGAGCGCTACCCATCGTCCATTTAATTATAAATTTCCGCAGAAATCTGTCAACCTTTCTCCTTCCATGGCGTGAAAATTCTCAAGACCCGTCCGTCGTTACTCTTCGTTCCAGTAATCACGTTTAACGCCCCGCCCGTGACGAATTAGCATAATCGGTATCTCGCGTCTTCTAATCCGCGCAATTTTTCGCGATTAACGCTCGCGTATCGCATTTGCGGGATGATTTACACGCTGCCGCGTGTCGGTGAAAAACAGGGACCTCTTTGAAATGGAAATTAACTGTATCGATCGATTCACAATTTTCAATGAAACACCGAACGAAAAATCAATTCCTTTATAATGACCCACGATTAAAATCAACGTTCACCAATTATTATATATATTATCCCGGACTCTATATAAGTATATAAATATAATTGTTCGACGTTATACATATATATCGCATTAATGACGCTTAATCAACCGTATCTAGAACTGTATTTACGTCCGCGTGATACATAATAGCCGTATAAAGTGTAGAAATAAGTGGCACAGTGGCGTATCATATTTGACCCGGCGCTGGGTGCTGGAGGGTTAATTAAGTTGCGAAAAAGTTTGTCGTACCCACCGGGCCGGTAGGGGAACGGGGTTCGGTTTCTTAATCCAATTTCGCGGTGTATTAATCTAATTACGGCCGGGCGTATGCACGTGGCGTGCAAATATGCGACTCGGGCAGCGTTTCGCAATTGCATCTCGAGCTGTGCACATGTATGTATGTATGTATGTACGTGTACACGTTATCCTCTATGTGCAACAAACCCGGGCCTTTGACCGGGCTAAGAAGGAATTTCTCGCTATAATTCGCAAGAATGTAGATCGATATCTCGCGATGCTGCTCGAAGGATACCGGGGCTTCGTGCCGCTAATGATTCAAGGCCGGTGAATGTAGGCCAATATTATATTCATGAATCGTGCGTGTCTCGCCGACTAATTTCGCGGCTGACTCTCGTCTCTTCTTTATTCGTCTTCATTTACTTTTTTTTTCTTTCTCTCTTTTTTTCCACTTTTTTTCTCTTCGCCACGGCATCGCGTGCTCGCCCGTGATCCGTTTATACGACACGGTTTCCGGTTCTGCTCGTGTGACACACGAACACGTATGTGTATGTAGGTATGTATGCAGGTACATACATTATCGTTTATACGTTCAAGACGTTTAAGTTTCTTGCTTGACTTTTTAACCGATCTTTTGTGCGTTGAAAATGATGAGGGGACATATATGCAAATGACTACGATGATCGTAGCTTTTTGTTTGAAAATAATCATTCCACCCGATGTAAACGTCCATCCACCATACACAATTGTTAAGACACAATTTTCTTTCACAAATTTACCATCAATCTCGATTAGAATCTCTCGATCGCGTGCCATAGAAATTTCACGGACCATCCCTGAACTTCATGGATCCTTAATCAACAGGTAAATAAAATCGCCAGAAGATCCAGCCGGGCGATCGATTAAGGGTGTCCCCGAAATCGAACCGTCCATCCCACGGGCGGAAAAAAAAGTCCACGGGATCGTTTGCGTAAATCAACGTCGCGGCGCGGTCGGATCAGATTGTCCCGCGGGATTTTTGCAGACGGAACGTCGCATTCTCGGGCAAGTAGTTACGGCCGCGATAAAACGACACGTCGAAAGGGTCAGAGGCCCGTTGTCGTTACGCGTATCGATACGAGCCGCGATTAGGTGGAGGCAAGGACAATCGCCGGTGTCGAAACCCGTCCGGGGAAACAAAAGGATCGCGACGTGGACCGTCGACCGTCGACCGTCGTCGACGTCGACGTCGTCGAGGTAGCCACGGGTGAAAGCTGCGTTCCGAGTTGCAGCATATAATTCGAGGGCATGTCGATAAATCAGTACGGGAGAAAAAGAGGTGAGAGAGAGAGAGAAAGAAAGAGAGGGAGAGAGAGATGAAGGAGAGAGACAGAAAGAGAGCGGGCGTTGCGACACCGTTTGTCTATTCGTGGGCGGCTGGCATATATCGTCGGTTGGATCGACGAGTGTCGATAAGTGCCCCGTAAGTACGCATCCGGTATCGAAAATACCTGGGGATTTTCGAACAATACTAGAACTTTACTACCTGAATCGTTAATTCGTAACACTGGACGGTTATCGTACACGGAATCTCGAGGTTGGAGGAAAAAAATCATCGGTCGACAATGTGTATTTTCAAATCTCAGATGTATGCGTGTACGTACGTATGTAGGTTCAGATTGCGTAGAACAAACGAATTAAAACAATGTCGAGCTACTTCTGTGGAAACTACGGATAATGTATATCATAGGATAATATGATAATTCCAGCGAGGAATTCCCCGGTGGATAGGTGTGTTACAATAAAGTATTACGATTAGAGGGGACAGTGTTTCCGAGTTTGCGACACCGTTCGTAGGCGTCGCCGGTGTATATCGTCATCGGGGCCCGATAAGTGTTCCATAGGCGTCCCATTATCGAGACCGGCATGATTTCTCGACGGTAACGCGAACACGCAACTTGCGTAATTTTCTTGGAAATTCTTCGACTATCTAACCCCCGTGTCTTCCATAGGAACTTTAATCACCCTTACCGTATACCTGACATTTTCACCGTTAGAAATCCACGTGACACCCATGAATTCCATTGTCCCTTCCAGTCTACGTATACACCGAACTACTAAATGTATCGAAGCACTTCCAAGCGATCTTTAATCTTTATAAAAAAAATATATATATACATATATAAAAACAGAGAAAAAGTACCAATCACCACAGCCCTTTCGGGCAGAGATTAAAGCACAAGATCGATGCCGTGCGACAAGAAGCTCCTCTCGAAGGGCCCACGGGGGAAAAAGGGCTCCGGTTGGCCCGAACCGGACAGCAAGGATTGCCAGAGGTCATTAACCAATTACTTTGATCCGGACGGGCCACTTTCCAGGAGGGTTTCGGGCGCCGCGTGCCACCCGACATTCTACCCTTTTTCCTCCCTCGACCCTTCACCGGCTTCACTTGCCACCGCTCGCCACGGCACCTCTCGCGGACCGTAATAACTTCCTCACGAACGAGCAAGAACACCACCATCCATCATCCCGTGGACAAGGGGTTCTCAACCGACCCGCCAAACATTCGATTTCGTTCACCCTCGCTGCTCGAAGTTGCGGTGAAATTTTCTTCGATGGACTTGACGAGTCTTTCGTTCATTTTTCTACATTTTTTCTTGTTTTTTTTCTACGAATAGAATGAGATATACATCTAAATGGTGTAGGGTGAGAACGAGCGTAGAAAGTGAGGCGGTGAGGATGCTAAGTAATAATTGATAGGTATTAGATGATAGCGATCAGGTAATTTATCTTTCGCTTGGAAAACGAACACACAGGTTTTTTTCTTTTTAGATACGAGTGACAGGGTAACTCTATCGCGTGCAATTAAAACGATAGGTCGGTGTGGTTTTATTTCCGTCGAGGTTCGAGGTACCGACAGTCTCGGTGCCTTTTTAAGATTCCATGCCGATCGCCGAAACGTCTCAATAATTGCTAATTGGAAGGTGGCACGAGTTTAAAAAGTGGTCGCACGTCGTCCATCTCGAATCGGACGTCGGTACGGGCACTCTCTCTCTCTCCCCCTCTCTTTATCTTTCTCTCTATCTCTCTCTCTCTCACGAGGACGATAGCCTCTCTCGCTCGTAAATGCTCGAAATTTCAGCCGTCCGGTCGAACCGTTCTTTATCGTTTTTAAAACGCCACCTGATCCATGCGCATACCTTTCAGGCTTACTCGCGCGACTCACTTAATTATCGCGAAACGATCTTTTTCATCCTTACCGAATCACGATTCGAACCTCGATCGTGGTTTTCGTTAAATCACGTTCACCTTTTATCGTTACCGTTCCTATCCGTCGAATGGACGAAGGGCAACTAGAGTTTGAATTTCAATGCTGGCACCGACGTCGCTGTCCCCAGGACGATAGTGGTTGAGCACCCCTCGAGGAGACAAGTACAAATTAATATTAAATTGAATTATAATGACAGTGTTTACCGAGGGGCAACACACCGACGGCGGCTGGTGTTCGCGGCGAGGAATGACATAAACCGTGCAGCCGCTCGTCTCGTCATATTTTATGCAATGTAAATTCACACCGCCGCGGCGACGTCAGCCGGACCGACGACGTTGCAACGCGTCGACGTCGGCGTCGACGTGCGACTCGTTGGGAATTTTCTCGCTTATTTTCCGCGGCCTACCCCTGGTCGTCGTCGACGTCGTCGTCGGCGTCGTCGGGCGCGTCCATGCATTTTTCATGGGGGTAATTACTCGAGCTGGCAACATAGTAATCTTCTAAGGGTTTCGAATTAACGCCGGCCCCGCGTTACCACGGCATGAATATTCGATTAATTAAGTTCCGCTTATGAAAACACGAATGATAATAAGTAAATTGCAGCCGGCGCGCGATTAACCTGTCACTTCGTTCCACGATCGTGACAACCGGTGAGGACGGAGGCTAAAGATACGATAGAAAAAATGAAACGGGTAACCGATAACCCGTCAACGAGACAGACAGACAGACAGACACTGAAAGATAGAGAGAGAGAGGGAGAGAATGAGGATCGCGTACCGCTGACACCGATTCGCAATTAAAAAAAAATTATACGAATCCCACGACACGCGATCTCCCAGCACACTTTTTCAAATCATCCCAGATAATCATTTCTCCCACCTTTATAATATTCTATTAATATCCTACCTCACACAACCAACAAATATATCCTTATCCCATCTAAATTTTAATAAAACCATCCACACAAAGATACGTCAAAAACACCAAAAAAAAAAATCCCCTATATCTTCCGCATTAGCTCTTCTAATCACGGCGAGAGTTCACGGTGCGCATCGATCGCGCAACACCGCATCATTTTCTCCGAATTCATTCCGTCACGTAGTGATCGTGATCGTGCAGCATCGGAGCCCGCGAGCAGCATCCGATGCCCGGAGTAAAAGGCCATCCTCTCTCTCTCTCTCTCTTTCTCTCTATCTCTCTTTGGATTCCTCTCTCTCTGTGCGAAGCGTCCCTTTCCCTTTCGTCCTCTCGCCGACGCTGTCAATAAGTTACGTAGCGGCGCACGTGCGCGCTCGCTAATAGAAGTACAAAGCCTGCTGGAAAGCCTAGTAGGAAAGCAGCTACCGTGCCGGGGCCTGAGTGACCGCAGAATCATCGTTCCCGGTACACGGACGCTGACAGCCTTTCCAATTGTGTAAGAGGCCCCCGATGCAACCGTGGATCGATCCGACCGGCCGGGGAATTTAATGCCGTCGATTGTTAACGTCTGGTTAACACCGCGCGATTCTGCCCCACTCGCGTGCCGTTCCTCGTTTCATTCGAATTCCGTCGACGTTAACGTCGTGACGGGATATTACGATCTTTCGTTTGTGTAAATTTTGATCTCACAAATCGTGGAATTGATAAATTTCATTGAGTAAATTACCGAGGAAATGTTTAACAGTAGTACGATTGTTTTTGTAGAAGGAGAGATATAATAGATTATATAATTCAAAGTGAGAATTAGGTTGCAAGTGTAATCGATCGATCGTAATATTAGAATACTGGTTGTTCGATCGGTTAACCAGGGAACTCCTGTAAATACCCTGTGTTTTAGGTAGTAGTACACGATAAGCTAATTGGGTTCAAGAATAACCGGCAGTCGTCCGTTGTTTTTTTTTTTCATTTCACTTATATATATATATTTTTTTTTTTTTGTATCTCCAAGAAATAGAGGTGTAATTATCGGTGAAGGATCAAGGTAAATGATCTAAAAGTGCCGCGGTACGATAGGAGGTGTTCCAGAGTAATTTCCCAGGGACACGTTGCGCCGCGATTAATTCGTAATTAATAACCTCATTACGTTATCGCGGCAACGCTAAGTACGTACGGGGCCGGCGGTACCAGAATTACGCGCGCTCTTTACAGAGAGACTTACGGTATTGCCAGCATTTGTTACAAGCGCGAAAGAGAGCGCGGGGACAGCGCGTTAATCGCGCTCGAAGGATCGCACTTGTCGTATCTTATTGCCGGGATCGGTCTGTTAAAAAACAAGAAAGGCCAGATGGTCGAAGTGGGCTCTTTAAAGAACACATACATACCCATACATATTCCACATATATTTCCTGAAGCGAACATCTGACTAAATCGTTGATCACCCGACGATCGAACAAATGGAAATCATATATTCATAACCCATGGAAATTTTTGGCGAGAAGAATATTCAAGACTAAAAGATCGAAAGATTGAGAGAGAGAGAGAGAGAGAGAGAGAGAATGCATATATTATAATCCCAAGCTTATCGCTGGTAAGCGATTGCATCCTCGTTATTATTCGTCGAGTAGATCTGTTTTTCACAAAAGAGACCCCGCGCCACCCCGAGTACGTACACGGTAAATAATTAAACGGCCTCCGCGGGATTAATCGACCGCCTTAAACGAGATCACCGGTTCACCTTGATCCTGAAATTTATTAATGGCCGGCCACATTGTCTAAGACGAGACCGAGCCCGATATCGGCCCGGAGCGGAAAGAGATATCGGTGGAACGGTTTTATCGAGTCGTGGGTGCATTAAGGATGCGTCGGCAGGATGCACGGCCCTCTGCATCCTGTCACGTGTCAGAGGCTCGTTAGGAGAGACCGTTGATTTATCTCGTGGTTTATTTTAAACGACACCCCGTTAATAATCGACCCGGCGTTATCGTCTATCGCGAATTCTACAAAGAAATCTCACTATCGTTGTATAGAAACTTGGATAGAAATGATTCTTTTCTACCGTTAGATCAGAATATACGTAGTATGAATCAAAGGATAAAATTGTGAAAAAATATTGAAAAAAAAAAAGAAATAGAACGGGCGACAAGTCTTATTTAATATATTACATCGAAGTTTGATCGTGTACGGATATCGTGTATCGTGACAACTGGTTCCGCCGGGATAATAATAATAAAATCGATCGATATTTTATTGAGTCACAATGCAACAACATTGTGTCCGAGGTATACAACACGGATTATAAATCCTCCCGGTGATACATGATCAGTCTTCGAAGGCGAGGCGTGACTACGCGAGAGCAACGAGATGGAAGGAAATGAAGGCGGAACGCGAGAGGGAGAGAGAGAGAAAGAGCAAGAGCAAGAGAAAGAGAGAGAGAGAAATAGGGAGCATTTCGCTTTCAAGTCTATTTCATAACAAAGCCGCAGCTTCGCCGGAGAACGCGGGCTCTGCGGTCGACGAGGGAGTAGAGAAAAAGACGAAGAAAGGAGGAAAAAAGCCGTTCTGCACCGCCGTGTACGACGTTTGTCGAGCGTAGTCTACGACCTCGCACCTTCTCCACATTTTTCCCAATCGACTCGTCTCGCGCTTACGCAATCATTTTTATCCATATTCTCTGTCTACATCTTGGCCGTGTAATAACAGTGATCCATCCATCATCGTCATCATCGAACATTAATTACGAGCTCTCGTTCCACCGTACGTATAAACAGATTTTTTTTTGTTTGTTCTTCCCGTAAAGAATTTATACTGCCCCCCCCCCCCCCCACGTCCGAACAGGTGGAAGATGTCTTGATTACCCGGAATCTAGGAAATTATATGTACAAAGTAATTATGCAATCACTCGGGTGATCTATGGTTACGCGGGGTTTAGTATTTTCGCTTGCGCAACGATGGATCTCACGTTTGTTTGTGTGTGTATGTATATATACGGTTGGTAAACGACTTATTCTTGGTGAGAGACTCGGTAATTTTCGATCGTAATACCGCGACGTATCTCTCACTTCTTTTTGTTGTGTATTTTTTTTCGTTTTATCCGCGAGACGTCGTCGGCCACCACGGACAAGATCGGAAACATGGATTTCGACGGCGATCCACTTGTCGGCGACGATCCTACAAGAAAACGCTACCGTTCCTCTCCAGTTGAGATCTAAACGGCGCGACGATAGTGTGCGCCGGGGCCCGACTGCGAGTGTCTCGGTCGAACGATCGAAAGTAAACACGATTACGTTCCTCGAAGACCGAGTGTCTGCCGATTGTCGCCTAACGAGTCCAAGGCAAGAATGCGAATTACACCAGAATCACCCCAATACCATTACTGTTTGCCTAACTGTCGAATAGGGCCCCGAAATGAAAGAAATACGATTTTCTAAAAAACCTCGTAACCAATGGAATTAAAAATAATCATAACTTTCCCCCATAAGATTCTTGGTAAACGAATCGACGAAACCTTCATCGAAATTCAGTGATACAGAGAAACACAAGATACGTGCATGCACACTACCGTGACTTCATAAGTCACGTCCAAGGATCGTGCCAAAAGAATCCGGTACCTAAAGGGTTCCCTTGGCATCTGCATAAGGCCCAAAGGTGCGGTTGGCCTTGGAACACCATAGAATAAGATATACTGGCTTGGAGATCGTACGAGATACCGGGGACCACTTTTAGAAGCTATGGGTCCAGCTGCCCAAGGTCCTAAGACCGAGAGATTCTCAGGTGAATCTTATCCGTAGTCTACCATCGAAACCCGCGGACTATCGGGGAAATCCTAACGAACCGGTTCTAAAAATACGATCTCTTCGTTGAACACAATCCAACTCTCTTCTATCCATTTACAATTTTCCCCTCGTATAACTATACGGTACTATACTCTACCATGAACCAAAAGGACACCCCGTAACCTTATCATTGTCCTTATCATCGTCACCATCTTATCCCTTGAATATTATCCGCGAGTATTTTCCACGGGGTGAATGAAAGATAAAAAAAACATGGATGGATGAACGCGTGTATCAAAGCCACGCCCGGGGCGAAATCGTCTAATGACAGCGACATAAAAGAAGAAAAAAATATGGAAGAAAATAGGTGAAGGGGGTCCCCCGGTTCGTGGGCCTGAATCTTGATAGCGATGGCGTGACAGCGCGACTTCGCGGCTGACCTAATGGATTATTAATGTTAATGCCGACGGAATGAGAAGGGAGACGCAAATGACAGACGTTCGGACGTGCATTTTCCAGGGCGTGCGCACGTAATGCGTACTTCTGGTACGTGCGACGATATAATTTCATTGAAATCACCCGACCGGATTAGCTTGTTCCCTCGGCCTACGCCGGGGGTGTTGCATTATCGAGAGTGAAAATAACGAAAGAACGAACGTACGCACGGACATTTTGCCGTGGAATACTTTGTACGAGTGTACGATCGAATGGAACGTAAGGTATTTAGGAAATAGGTGGGTACCTTTGACTTTAAGGTGATGAAAATTTCAAATTCGAATGAAATCGAATTTTGATGACAAATGTAAGATGATTATTGAATGCAAAGGGTGTCGATGGAAGGATAATACCAGGGATTTTATTCCTAATGATTGGAAATTGCATTTTAATGTTACGAAGGAACCCTAGCGGCGATGGGAAGAATAATAAAAAAAAAATGTTCGTTAATAGATCCGTGAGGGGATTATAGTTACCAATGCGGACGTTCGTCATTTGATTTCTGTACATCGTGGTCTTCGCGGAATCCGCGGGCAAGATTAACGAAGCATCGTATAAATCTTAATAAAATTCCGATATTACGGCATAATTACACGGACTCGCGAAAGAACGGCGGAAAGTGAAGAAATAAAGTTAACCGACGAATGACTAAATTACTGCCGACCATTTTAAATTATACAGCTGCGCATAATTTACAATTCCGAGAGAGGATACGGCGGGGGGGGGGGGGGGCGAGGGATTTTCAACGAGAGCATAGTTTTCCTCCAGGTAACGTCGATCGCTACCGCGGCCACGTGATTCCTCCGCGTCTTTTCTTTTATCAACGTATCTCTCCCCGCATCATCGTCCATTATTCGATGAATCTCTCTCTCTCTCTCTCTCTCTGTTTATCTTAGGTACACACAGGGGCACATCCGTTTTACATACATTCCACCAATTTCAGCGGAGTGATTAATGGCCAGCGATACAATGTTACGATTACAGAAATTACATCGATGATTACGGGTAAGACACCGAGTCCCGGTTGTACCGTCTGCTAATAAGAAAATCTCTCCCTGAAAGTGGTTCACCGGTAACAACCGACGGCGCCGGATAATCTCTTCATTACAACGAGAAACCAGTCGCCGTGGAAAATTTGTCCATGCTGAATTACCGAACGAACAGGGACGCGAGGAGACGTCCCCGGTGATTCCACGGGTCGAGGGAAATGTGACCGACGCACAGTAGTCGCGACGCCGACGTCGGATGGCGTATCCTTTGGATATGTATACATATACATATAATACATATATGTCTAACGCAATGATTCTTAACCGGTACTTCGCGAACTGTTTGCGAATGTCCCGCGAAATGATGAAAACTAAAATTTTTATTTCAATGATTGCTCTAACACAAATATGTATCACTATCACTCAATAAAACTCGTCATTATCTAATCATTCTAAGTAGAAAATCCCTAATTTCTTATGATCCCAATTTCCTTCGTTTAAAAACAGTTAAACTTCTCTCTAAACGATTCACGTGGATGAAATCCTCGCGGTAGATCGAAATCGACGATCGATACCCTTCCACGAGTCGCGCGAAATTTTCGTTTCACGTTCGTCGAGTCTCAGGGACGGACCACCGTAGTCCGACGGGGGGGAACAAGGCACTCCGGTCGGCATTCTTCCACGGCAACGAAGATTCCACGGGAGATCGTACCCGTTTAGACGACCGAACGTCTCGACCAAACCCGATATCATCGGTCGTTCGGCTACATCCGATCCGCGGAGGCGGATTCTTTACCGGGTTTCCCACGGGCGCGCGAAGGAAGGAAGAGACTGGCTGGCTTCGTTTCACTCGACATTGTTACAACGGCAGAGCGAGGTACATACAATCGTCACTGCGGCATCCCATTAGGAAGGAATTAAACGAACTTCCGTTTCGATCCACCGTGAGTCGGAGATTCGAGCGATATACGACGTCTAGAAGGAAATTACTAGTCCCCGTTACGTAACCGTTGATAACGAACAGATAACACGTGGTTTTCGTGTATTTTACTTGGAATTTGTGAAGGTGAATCGGAAGGGATTCTTTAGAAAGTGTTTTCTAATTGTATTATTAAGTGTTGTAAGAGTTCGTGTGATCGTTGGGTGTAATCGTGTTAGAGTGTTGGATAATGATAACAGGTTTATACGAGAATCGAGTACAGTAAGAAACGTGAATGTAATCGAAGGTAGTTTTTGGTTATCCGGCAAGAGGCTCCTGTACTTTGGAGTCACTTGTTCGGCTCTTAATTGGCTGATCAAGGCATCAAGGAAGTATCCTTGTTTTTTGTAAGGCTCCCTCGTGAATTCTCCGCGATCGTTCGATCTTATTCAATCGGGCTTCCTTAATCGAGTTGAGAATCTTTCCTTTCAAAAGATACCCACACAACCCTGTAAACTTATTTAAACAATTTCATCCCAATTTCCTGAAAACCCTTTAACATCCAATCTCTATCAAATACTTTGACACCTAAATTTCAAACAATTCCAAAACTCCACTTAATCGATTTCCCCCTTGAATGACTCTCAAACATTTACACGTACACACATTCAAGTACACGTACACGTGTACCCAGGGCTCGTATCCCGAGACGTTCGGTGGTCTAAACGGGTACGATCTCCCGCAGGATCTCTCCCGCTGTGGAATCGCGGCGAGCGAGGACGCAGAGCGAACGATGGTGGTGCTGGTGCTGGTGATGGTGGTGGTAGTGGTGGTGGTGCACACGGAAAGGCCGGACGCGAGTGTGATGGCCGGGTAAATGTAAAACAAGAAGCACGAAGCCGCTCAGCGCGAATCTAAATATAACTACGACGCGGAGGCGCCCACCGTTCCTATACCCGGAGCCTCCTGGCGATCTTCCGCTGGCGCATAGCTGCGATCCCGTGCACTCGGCCAACCTCTGCCCTCCGACGAAGGGGGGCCGAGGGGGAGGGGCAGACAAAGAGATTAGACCCAGAGACGGATACGGCGATGCGGGTACCGGATACCCGCAACCAGCACACTTTTGGCAGGGTGCGCGGAAGATCTCGCGTGGAAATTTCTCCCACTAGGAGATTGTATCGATCTATGATCTAGTCACTTTTACTCTTGTTTGGGTAATGGACTTTTCATGGGGTTTGGTGGACAGGGATATTCTACTTGTTTAACCTATTCGCTGCCAAGCCTAAATTATATGAAGTCATTCCCATTGGCATTTATAATTTGAGTGGTATTGTTTACCAAAGTTAACAAATAAATTTTATTTGTAGTATTTTTTTCTCAAGTTTTCTATATTTGTATAATTATGTTTGTGGTCACAACAAATTTATTAATTCAATACCCTATATGTCATAACATATTGAAAGTAGGACGAGTATACTCGTCTTGGCAGCGAATGGGTTAATTTGTCACCTGAGAGGGATAGTAAGTGAAGGGTAAAAAGAATTTCGGACTGTTTGAGAGGAAGATAAATCTTGGAGAAAAGTGGAGAATAGATTTCTATTGAAATGATATAGATACATATATTTAATCCCTGTTCTATGTTAGAATGGGAGAACAGAGGAGGACAAGAGGTGCTCGCGTATACGAGCGCAGTTTCGTGAGAAAAGTGATTTATCGCGTGCTTTAGACAACATAGTATTTCTCGTCCCCAATATTATCCATCGTATCAATTCGCCCCATATATAACCATCGACGTCGTATCGACCGGTATTACCTATCGTCCCGACGAAAGGTGGGTCGTTAGTACGTGCGGGAACGGTGTATCGCTAAAATCGTGGCGGAAAAAAAAGAGAAAGAAAAAAGAAAATACTGACGGCCAGGAGCGGGCTGTTTAGCACATTAATTGCCGGTGGAAAACGATACACTCGGATCGCCGGTAGCGATATATATCTTTAGCGAAATAAATAATCGGTCGACCCCGCCGCGTTTTTTTCTCGATTACCCCGCATCCTGCGAACGCGCGTAACGGGTTATTAACTTCGATTAGAGCCTATTAATTCTGTTGCACTGTAATCACTTTCAGGCCTTGGACAGCCTTTTACGAGATGAACGTGACACGCACCGCGGGTACGCATATACACCACACACACACACACACACATATATCTGGGTACTCGCGGAACCAAGGAACGTGTCGTTCCACAGGAGTACATTAGCACTTAACACGCTTTTCTTTCCGCGGGGAAACAAAACGAGCGTAATGAAACTGAAACGTATAGATGCGATCCCCCAGGTAACCCCGTGGCTACGGTTCAAAAGGTGCGTTCCACGTTTCCCGGTCTACCATTCCCGTGGAACGACGAGTTCGCACAGTAGGTACGTATACACACTTGCCAGCGTACGCTAGAATTTTCACATACCTTTTTTGCCTGGCCTGTCTCTATCCTTGAACCAGAATCTTCCCATTCTTTTTTTTATTCCGGTCCCGATTTCGTTTTCCCGCGGAATTATTCCCATTCTTTTCCACGCAGCGCACACCGTTCATCCTTGAGACTGAGTTTTCCCATCGTGTCTTTTACGGAACGCTGCGTCTTAATTTACAATCGTAGCGACGATTCGACGTGGAAAATAAAAAAAAAAGAAATGGGAACGCGTAGTAGACGGGTTGGATTTAAACGGGGGAGGAAGGGGGAGAAAAAAAACGACATTCGGGATGATAATTCAAGCGCAACATGTTGCGTAATAACGAGCTGAATAATGCAGGAGACGTCTGATAGGATCATCGACCATCTGCCGGTGTCCTTGATATTTGACAAAGAATGAGAATTCGACCGCGAGACAGTTCGTCTATTGTCGACGGTCGACGAAAAGAGTCAGACAGACGGACACGCTCTCGATTCATCTAAAATCGGATCATTGTATGGAAAAAGCCGATGACCGACCGCGGAAGAAAGGGATTCGATTGTATTCGAAATCAGACCGGAGAAACAACAACAAAAAAAACGATCGAAACGTATCACTTGAAGAAAAATTACGTTAAACAAACGACGAGACTTTTGTGCTGACTGTAACTACTTGTAAGTAGATTATTCCGAACCCATCATAAATCTATTATTATACCAGGTAATCGGAGAATCCAGTCACGTGACAAAAGAATCTTAGTAATTAGTAATCGCATAAGCAAAATCCTCGTTCGATGGATCGGAGAAAAAAATCCGATTATGATTTCGCTCCCGGGAACATCTTCGGTTTCCATGTCTACGGTAATCAAGGATGACGATTGGGCACAAGGTCGCCCGTGATTCGACAGACAAACCGTCTGTCCGGATTCGGCTCGTTTCCCTTTAACAAGTACTGATTGACTAGCGAAAGATAACGGGCGGAACGAGATCATGAGAGGGGAGGGTTGAAGAAAAAAAAACACAGAGAGACCAAGAAAGAAAAAAAAAACGAAAGAATCACCGTGACTACGATGATTCGACTACAAGGTCGGAACCTCCGCCACGGATTCCTGTTCACCGGATGAAATTTCTACGATTCCCGGATGCTGCGCAGCATCCCGACGAAACTTGACGATCGAACGGCATGTAACCAGTGAAAAAAAATAAGAAAAAAAATGTGCAACCTCGCGAAAGAGTATTAGCCGTCGGGCTCTCTCTCTCTCTCTCTCTCTCTCTTTCTCTCGGGATTTCTTGAAATCACTCGATACCGGGTGATAACGAAAAAATGATAGTCTTGACGGCGAGGAGGATAAGGGCGGAGGAGCAGGGAGCCTAAGGAGCGTATTTTACGATCGAATCGATTATCCACGGCTCTGCACGTGGGTAACTTCACCGACGAACGTGTGTCGGACAGGCAGTGTCAAGGTCTTCCACGGGTTGAAACTGCTCGCGGATTTAGTTACGGCCCGTTGTTACGGGCCCCGATGCAGCTCGTCCTCTACCACCTCCTCCTCCCTCCTCCTCCTTCACCTTCTTCACCACCTTCTCTCCTCCTCCCCCTCTTCCTCCTCCTCCTCCTCCTCCTCCTCCTCCTCCTCCACCTCATGCCACTTACGAACAGGAGGATGCGCGAGAGCGTTCACCCTTTAACGTGCAAATTCTTTTCCGTTCAGCGAGAACTCGGACGTAGGTTGTACAGATTTAATGTATCCGAATCTTTTTTTTATTTGGACGATGAATTTTGGTTGAATAATTTCTAGAGAAAGTGGGTAGTAATCATTATTTGATGTAGAAAAGTCTTATCTTTTGATTCAATGTATAACGACAGGATTATCTGCAGATTTTGCGAAGAATGTGAGTTCGGATGTGAGTGTATACGTGTGGGTACCAACAGTGTTATAAATTAACGCGCAAAAGAAACGGTAATATCGTGGCGATGGGAAAACTGGTTACAAGGTTCGATCATCTTTTTCATAACCGCGCGGATACGTATCACTGAATTGTTAAAACGTTTAATTGAATTTCTTGCGACAATAGACGGAACACGGTAATTAAATGGCAGGGGGAGAGGGAGAGGGAGAGAAGGGAGAGAAGGGATCGCCGTTAAACGCGTCCGAGTGGGAATTCGATATGGAAGATAGATGAAATATGGCGTAATAATTCTATCCCGTCGAAGGTGTGCAAATAGGCGGGGGAATTGCATCGTTGATCCGCCGGCTAAGAAATAGGAAAACCATGGAATTGCAGCAGTTTTTTCTTTCTTTCTTTTTTTTTCTATTTTTCTTTTAAACCGCGAGCTGCCTAAGGAGAAGACGTTTTACGATCGAATCGATTATCCACGGGCATGCACGTGGTGAAGTTCACCGGGTAACGTGTGGCAGACGTGCTCCAAGGACTTCCACGGATGGAACTGACGGCGGATTTAGTTACGGCCCGTTGTTGTTGTTGCCTACAATGCAGCTACATTCTCGTCGTGCAACACCGCGGACGGTATTGAGTGGCGCGAGGCCTCGGGGGCTGAAACAAAGAGCCGCGATCCCGATTCGAGAGTTCACTGACACGAATAAATAACTCAAAACTCCCGAGGGAAGACGACCCCCCTCCCTGTCCCATGTCACGTAACATCTTGGAAGTCCTTTCATTCGAAGATGTCTATAAGATGTCACAGAATTCTTCGAATTCTAGACTGAGAGAATAGTACAATTAGAATAAATAGTACGACGAGCGAAATGTCCACGCGGAAAGTTAGCGAGAGACTACCTTGTTGGTTAAAAAAATTTCAATACAGTGAGGTCAACTTTAGAATTCTATATTGAGAGAGAAGAACAATATTAGATTTAATACGACAGGGAAAATATCCAAACGGAAAGTTACAGAGAGTGCAACTCGCACGTTTTCGTCGATAAGTGGTCTCGTCGACGTTGAGAGGAATGCGAGGGTGGGCCAGGGGCCCGCAAAATAAATATCGTGGGACACAAAAGAGGCCTCCGCTCAGGTAGCGAGTGGTTCTTTCGGGCTTCTCACGGATGCTGCCGGTTCTCGTACATACGTCGGCTAATAGTAAAAATGAATAATCGTTTCCTCCGGAGGTGGACGATGGCCTGGCTCGTCCGTCAACGCGCCGGGAGTCGGTCGTTTCCTCGTCAACGTTAACACATTGTCGTTGAACAGCAATTTTACGCGGAAGCTATCTCGTGTCTCCGGGTATTATCTCGTAATTGAAATAATACATCAAAGCTTTCGCAAAATTCTATACATTACCCTGAGTTACATAAATTGAAATACATAATGGAAGGGTGAACACGAGTTAACACGTAATCCATCAACATAATGTTAACACGTTGAATATCACGGGGGAAACTGAGATACTATAAAAATAGTGTTATTTATACATAGAATATACACCTAAAATATACACCTTGCGGTTTTGCATATTTATTGTTGCGCTATGGGTAGTCGATGGAAAAATCACATGGTATTCAACGCGTTAAAGCCCTTCCGAGGTATACGGGACACCATGCTTACGCAATCAGGACTAAATACACGCTTGCCGGGTGTCCGCGGGTATTCGACAGAGAAACGCCGTGCCTTAGAAATAATAATAATAAATCATTTTCACCGTCGATTACTTCATTCGACGGGATTGCCGACGTCGCGATAAGAAGTCCCGGAAACTAGTTAAATAACCGGTGGAAGGGAAAAGGAATCCAAGTAAAATCGATCACACGCGGCAAGGGACAAGGTTGGCCGACTCCCGTGATGTTTTGAAAAAAAAACAGTTAGCGTTACACCGTCCGTTAATTGCGTCGGTTCGATTAAGAAACGGAGAAAAGATATATAGTTTATTAATCGTCATCCTGAATTCACACGGGTGTTCCCGGCGAAAGAATTCAGCGAGATTTCTCGAGCGATTAACGGGGATAATTAAAAAAGAATCCAGAGTGGAAGGAATAAATCAGTTCGCGGGCGTGGATCGTGTTTTGTTCATTTGTTCGCTTATTTTTTTGTTCACGTGTCAACGACGAACTCGAAGTAACCACGCCGGAACTCGTACAGTTATACGCGGGGGGTATATATGTATACATATATTTAGCAGCAATATTTTTACACGTATTCCTAGCCTTCTTTCCTTTAACGGTGATGCATTCGTTACGGTACCGCGATGTTTTCTGCATTCTTATATGACTCGTAAGTATACGGTTCATGTGTAACGTTCGAGCGGACCGTCGACGCCCTTGAACAATAAACCGCACACTTCTTCTGTTCGCCCGATGAAGAACGAGAGACTTATCTCTCTCTATTTCTCCCTCTCTCTCTTTTGCAGCGTATCCGCGTCGGACAGTTCGCCACCTGTTTCCGCGAACGTTTTCCGCAGCTTCTTAGTAACGTGTGAAATGAAAACAGAAAAGGTACTTTAAGCCTGGAAACGGATGGATATACCTATGTATCCGAGGGCCCTACGGTATCGAAAAGGGCATGGATTCCAAGGAACACGAATTTCACAGAAATTTGACCGCCTCGCACATTCTCAGGTGTGCAAATACCAACGCGACGATATATATACTTGACGCGGTCAGGTTAAAAACGTAAAGTACGTACACCCGCGTGCACGTGGGTGTAGCTTACGTCGTCTACGGGGACGAGAGTACACACAACACACACATATACACCCATATATACAGTATTCGTGTGCATTCGCAACCGTATGGTACCGGGCAAAGGTGCATCGACCCACCTGTCCCCTAGCCGCTCAGGGATTTTAATTGCAGACCTCTATGGTTTTTCTAGCGCAGGTAGGAAGCGAATTACAATCGCAAAAAAACGTTAACGTTGGCGCGTACCGTCGTCGACGGGGTACCCATGCCACGAATATATCACGTCGGGCGACGGTCGGGGAACGAACAATTAATTCATCCGACCGCGGGAAATATCAGGAAATTCCCGTGCCGAGCGACGGTGACGTTCGCGGGTACAACCGAACTCCCTCGACTTTTAATTAATGCCAGAAAGAATTACTTTTTATCCACGCGGTGGAACCCGTCCGATCCAATCAACGTGGCTTCTCTCGTTTCTGTCTTCGTCCGACGATGGCATCCGACGTTTTTCCTTCCCCCACCATGGGATAATCGAACACAAGGGCCGCGGATAAAACGGAGGAACTGTACAGAACTATGGGAAATATCGAGGCACGCCGACAACGGGGATCGCTTTATCGGCGGACACCGATGATTCCCGGTCGCATCGCTCGAATTTCTTTCCCGTTCGACGCTCGCAAACTTTCCGTCTTTTCATTAACGTGTAATTGGAGCGTAAATAAAGCTCGCCCCGTACCCTTGGAATCGCAACCGACGACAGCTTTTCCGGATACCTGGACTGTCACACCGATACGTCAACCGTGGACCAATTAATTCCTTTCAAATTACTTACTCGGTGAACGCCTTGCAATTTCCTAGCGAGCGATATTTCACGAGCAAACTATTTCCCTGAAGAAAATGTACGGTACGCTGGAACTTCCGCGTTTTAAAAATTGTCCACGTACCGAAAGATTCTTTTTTCTATTGTCAAATAATCTTAATCAGGGGTCTAGGTGGTGATATCACTGATTTTATTAAGGAGAAACGAAATGATTCATGGATCTAGCGAGGACGAAGGGATGGCACGTTCGAAGGGCTGAAATTACCGTCTAAGAATACGCGATAATCGGCATGGCAGGATGCTTAGAGAATAACGGGCCGCTAATGAGACGTGCACACTCCTTTCTTAACCACGTGCGTTATAAACGCATATATCGTGCGCCGGTCCCTCGGCGCACGGCTCTATCCAGCTATTTAACTTGCGCACGTACACTTGCGCGCGATCTGCGCGAGCCACACGTGTCTCCGTGCAATTTGCTCAATTTTCTCGTATCTCGTTTCAACGAACGTTATTAACCGATGCGCTCCGAGTCTCGCGTTTACGAGTCTCCAGGGTGCTGCTTTCGGGGGATGGAAATCGGGAAATTAAAGTCGTTACCGTAAAAACTGGGTTCTTTGAAAAATCACCGTCGAAATTTCGAGTAAAATTTCATTTAACTTCGAGGACGAGAAGGATTGAAAAAGGACTGTGAATTTTAGAAGTAGAGATTTTCTATGATAGAGAAATTCCATGGTGGATGGAGATCTATGGGTGAATCGCGACAGGATCTAGCAATTCGAAAGATTTTCCAATGATTAAAAAGTTTCGCGATTCTGGAAGGTACCTACTATCTCGCAAGAATTTGGAAACATCGAAAAGCAGCGACGGGTGCGTTATCGGATGCCACGGTGTTTACAGAATTCTGAAATTTCCGGAACTCGGAATTCCGGAAATTCCAGGCGGCCGTGCGACGAGGACGACGCTACGAGCCGGCTTGTGAGAACCGATATTACATAACGGGTATCTGAAATATTTATGAATTCAGAACATACCTGGGATATCGTGCGCTACCTGTGAATAAACGTATGCAAGTGTGATTCGTCATTTTGTATGCACACGTGCAGTTTTCTCCTACGGCAAACGAAGTGCCGGTACGTGCCTTCCTATTGGGACACCGCGTGTAGAAGTGTAGAGTTACATAGAAGAGCACCTTAGGCCAGGGATTCCCAAACTTTATTAAATTACACCCTCTATTAATTAACACGACAAACATCTTAATCCCCATTCCACAGAATTAATAAATAAAATCGCGAAAAATCCTTCAATCAAAAGATATTCTCAAATCTACCTATACACCCTATAATAAATAATATATATAATAAACAATTTAAGCAAAAATATGAGAAATATATATAAAAGTTGATATATCCCCAAGTAATCGTATTCGTCGGTTTTAAAAATCAACTTCTCGGTTACAAAATATTATATCACACCCTATTTCCACATTAAATTCTATCGTTCCATCTACCGGGTGGTTCGACAGTTTGCGAACCCCTGTAGTCTCTATGGCTGGTTAACTGTAAGCGTACGACGTGTACACCGTCGGCCGGGTACGGGGTCACGTTCACACGAAAGCCGCGAGAGCACTTATTAATTCGCTAATTCTAATTAATATTAATGCCGGTGCCGGGGCGATTCGAGGGCGCCGCCGTATAGACGACGCCGTTGTGGACGCCACTCGGGACGCCCTGTCGGAATCGCGTGCCTTTGCATATCTAAGGAAATCGAGGAGTTTCTCTCTGTTTAAATTACTCGCCTCTAATTACACGTTTTACACCTCCGCGAACGCGGGGAATCTTACGTTTCGCCCGTGGTAAGGTAATTTATGCGCGTTCTGCTCGGATCGGTTTCGCGTTATCGATGGATGTTAGCCGGATAATCGAACGGTTAACGATACATCGATGTATTAATTTATTCCAAGATCTCGTGAGACTCGGATTCCCGTCCTTTTCTCGCGATCGTACGAGTTTCGTTAGTCTCACGGGGCGGGTTGTTATCTTTTTCGAGAACGTCGGAATTAAAGCGACGTCCGAAAAAGATTCTTTCTCGTTGTTCGACCCGGTTCATCCTCGGATTTGCATAATTGCCTTTTTACGGTTGTCGCTCGCCGAGGCGAACGGACGTCCCGACGATCCCTTTCATCGGAGCCCGCTTTTAGATAGATATTTTTTTCGGTCCCGATCGTAAAGGCAGACTCTCTATCGACGAGTGGCAAACGAGTTTCAGCGGATTTCGTGCCGCGTCAAAGGAATAACAGGGAAACCCGCGGTGACTGGCCGAAAACGTTGGCAAACTTCGTGGAACGGTGACGTGCGAACTGGGAACTTATTCGCGGATGAACGAACCGCCTTCCCGAATACCTTGATTCGCTCGTTATAACGATTCCGACGAATAACGAGTCACTCGACTCGCCCAAGATTAATACACCCATCGTATCCAGGGTTTTTCGACCCGAGAAAAGAATGATTCGCATGTTTTCTCTGTATTCTACGTAAAAACACGTATACAACGAAAAATATCGCGAACACCCGGACTTTCTAATAACGAAAAAAAATCAAGTATCACGATCTCTCCATCTCCCGTAACCTTGGTTTCAAGATCGTCAAAGATATTTATCGAATTCCGGTATTCCTCGCGATATAAACCACCGTATCCCTGAAATTCCCCGTCAAACCGGCCCGCGGGGTATTCGACCAGGTCGACCGGTCGTTTTCCGTGTTCGTCACGGCGACGTTAACGACGTCGCGGTGTCCCCGAGGGGTTCTCGTCACCGGTTCGAATCGAATATGAAACGCGTGGCGAGCTTCGGGACGAGGGGGGGGACGATATATTATATATCGAAGGTAAGGCCCATTTGGCTAGCTGGCCCGTTATACGGAACGGACGGGACAACGTGACAACGTCACTCATTGTCAGCGTAACGCTGTCGTCGCGTGACAGCGCTGCGTGCTGCCTCGATTTGGTTCGCATTAACGATGCGTTATCGGTCGTTATCGAGCCATACGATCCCGGAAGGACGCGGCGAAATCGTCGTGGACACGCAATGCGTCGCTGATGCGAGTCCGACGAGGCGATATCGATGTCCCTCGCGTTCGCTGGAAGTCGCAAAACGTTCGATATATCGGGACCAACCGAGTCCGGTTTCAACCGGGGATGGATAATTAATACGTTGCTAATTTAAAATCGATTACATTCCAGACGTACGCGAGTGGAGCCCTGTTTGAACGGATAGAAACATTTCTGTTACGTCAGAGGATAGATATATATATTGTATATTACGTATGTATATGGATATGTATAACGGTTCGAGGGATTCTTGAAATCGGTCAGGGTGACTTTGGCGTAATCTTTCGTAAGGTAAGGTCGTATCTCGGGGGACAGTTATTCCACGGTGGTGTTGGTCGGAGTCGATGGTAGTCCATGAAATTGCAGGTTTCGAGGAACCAGCTTCTATAAATCCAGGAATTATCAGAGAGAGAGAGAGAGAGGGAGGGAGGACCACTCTGGATACATCCGTGGGGCTTTAACTGTAAATTCAATCTTCCGAAAGGTTTTCCGTGTAAGCTTCCAATAATCCACGAGATCGCCAAGGGCCACTCTTTACGGCTGCCAAGGTATTTCTCGGATTAAACGTAAATACAGGGCACCTTGCGTCTAATGGAAACCCGATAGAACTCGAAATCCCTGTTCGTCAACGAACTAAATCAAAACCGAAGTGACGAAACGATCGAGCGAAACTTTGAAACCCCGGGGACAAAGTTGCGGATACCGCGTGGTAAATCGTCCCCGACAACGAGTTCCCCGAAACGGGCGAGACTTTGACGAATCGGAGAAGAGCAACAAAGAAAAAAAGAAACACGAAGAAATCCCGAACGAGTATAACCAGATCCCAAATCCCCTCGATCGATCATGTCTCAGTTTAATTCGGTGCGAGACGCATCAAAAAATCACCGCGCGAGAACCGCAACGAGCAGAGGGACTGGATAATGCCCTTCGAAAAAAAAAATGGACGTCGTAAAGTAACAAAACGCGAACGAAGTATCGTCTCTACTCTCGTTTTATTAATCAAAACGAATAAAAAAAAAAACGAGGGAGTCGAAGGTGGGGGAAGAATAAACGAGCAGAGAGAAAGAGAAACGAACGCGGCTCTCCCGGGCGTCGAATGGGGGACGAAAACCGCGACGACGACGGCCGGTGTCGTCTCGACGTCCACACGGAGACCGGCGGTTTGCGTTAATGTGCGTTAAGACGCTGCGAAACAACGTGGCAGGCCCACGGGTATAGGATGACACCGGAGGCCCTCCGATCGGGGGCCCCGCCGGTAAACCGGAGAAGTCCGTCGCCGACGGAATCGGTATCTCGCCACACCGAGGGATTTGTCCCTAGCCTCGGATCTTTTGCGCATGCGTGCACCGACAGCCCATGCGAGAAACCACGTGTAGCATCGATCCTATTTCCATGATTTTCCATCCCCCCGGTGAAAATTTAAAGAAAGATAAGAATTTTCTTGGAATACGAGAAAATGACTTCGCGACGATGGTTGAAATCGCAAGAACGTATGTTGGTACAGGTGATATTTTGTGTTTTTTTTTTAATTTGGTTCATTTTCGTCACATCTAATTAAGAATGGCCGTGATATACCCGGTCGCTTTATCACGCGAATAACGTTGCACGTAGCACGCTCGCCTAATTAGGACTCCCCTTGATTTAGCAGCGCTCCAGAGAGAGAGAGAGAGAGAGAGAAAGAGAGAGAGGGAGAACGAGAGAGCTGAACTTCAAACTAGTTTCCACACACGAGTTTCTTATAGCACCTGTTTAGCGGTGGCTAGTTTCAACTCGTACGAGTGCCAACTTACGGCAGTCTGCCACCTTGTCCGCGGAGACGAGGGACGCGGAATACTGCAGCAGCCAATTGCAACACGGTGTATCTATCTATGTACGTACACGTACGTGTGTACATACAAGTGGTTGTTATTTTTTCTTCGGTGATCGCCGGGCGCAAGGTAGACTATGGGGAAAATAACAAAGCACTGGTATCGTTCTATGGGGAAGAAAAAAATATAACTTATCCTATCATGTTCACCGTAGTCTGGGCACACTTTACAAAACGACCCGTGTAATTAACAAACTCTGTCAAAACCACTGGAAACCGGTGCGACGGAGGGGGAAGGGGGTGCGAGGGGGGAATGAAATCTAGAATAAAGGTACAATAACATCGCGGCTGTATTAGTTACATTAACCGGGTGCTCAGAAATACCGGTTTTTCATCGGAGTACGTAGTCCCTCGAGTGGGTAGAAATTCCTGTCGGACTAATGCGCGTGCGCGAAAATCCCCTCTCCTGTGATCCGGTCAAGTTCGCCAAGTTGGGACCAAGTTGGAACCAAGTTTAAACCTTTAAATCCCTGTGAAATCGTCCCAACTTGCCATTTCCCCTCGATAATGATCCATCCCCTTCAAAAACCAAGTACCTCTCTATTCCCCGCGATTCCTTTAAACGCCAGCACATCGAACAAGTCCCAAACGAAGACCCAAACCACGAATGTAACAAGGGGCCCAACATTTCGTACCAACGTTCCTCACATATAATACCGTTCCGCGAGTCCCGTCTTTTACGCGGGTCTGAAATAAAAAAAAAAAAAAACAAGGGGAAACACGAGAGGTGGGGGCCGAAGGGGGAGGGGGGATAAAAAAAATGCAAATAAGCGGAGATCGACGTCTCCGCGGAGATCGTTCTCGTAGTACACGCATGCGCGAACACCGCTGCCACGGCCGAGGGACAAATCCCTCGATCCGACGAAGAACCGAGTTGGAATCGAGCGGCGCTGCCCGCGTTCGTGCGTTCTCGCGGTTCTTCGGTCGTCGTCGGTTCGACCTTGAACAGGCCCTGTATGGTCTATGCCACTGACACGGACCAAGGACGGGAGGCCCCCACGGTTGGCTGTTGTCCCGAAACGCGGTCGTGGAACTCCGCTCGCTGGAAAGTGTTCGCCCGATGGCAAACTCTTTTTCGTGCTACGTGCCTTCACCCCTCTCCCCCGCCCCTCTTCCTCTCCTCTCCTCTCCTCTCCTCTCCTCTCCTCTCCTTCCCTTCCCTCCCGCGTCTGCCATTGGCGTAGGTGCCCCGGGTTCGTACAGTTCGTGGCCCCTTACGTTCGTTCGTTCGTTCGTTCGTGTCGGTCGAACTGTTCGCGGCCGAGTTTCCCCGCAGAACACTCGGAGCACTACTCCTCGGTGTTGCGTGAGATGAATCTCGGCGAACCCTGGGGGTCAGGGATCGACTGGTCAGGGTAAAACTACTGCCGCCGTGGTTCGTGGTTTTTGATGGAAATACCCCGTATGCAGATCGACTGTACGTGGGAATCCGAAGATGGGGATGGATGGTTCTATATTATGGTTGCAAAGGGGATATTTGTAGGTTTGGAGGATATTGGGCGAGAGTTTGATGAGAGGATGAATATGTAAAGGGATGGTAGGTGGGTTGAAGGGATGCGTGAAGGTTTTTTAACTTGGAATACCTTGATCACGCCTATGGCGAAGCGTCGTTCGAGCTAAAACCACTGCGGCCACTCGGTGGGCCCTCGGAGGGGCCGTTTCGTGTCCACGTGTGTGTAAAAAAAGGGCAACGAGAGGACCCCGGGGTCTGGGCGTTGGCCCTAAATCTAACGAAATACCCGTCCGTTGCCGCGTCCTACGGGGACCCATAATGCATCTCGTGCAACTTCTGCCATATTTTTCACCTTTACTTCGGTGTTAACAGCTAACGATCGTTCTTACTATTTATTACTCTCGCGTCTATGATTCCCTTTTGATCTACAAGTTGAGCCTGGGTTAATGTTAAGTCTGTCATTCGATTACTTAACGTATTTTCTATGAATCATAAACGATAATTAAAATATGATCTAGGAATTTGATCGAGATCGTAAATAAAAGATATTGTTAACATTACGACAAAATATCGTCGATGTGTTGTTTCACAAATTTGCTTGAATCGCCATGTTCGTTTTTTTTTTGGGTGCAGCGACCTCGATCGAAACTTCGTGCGTCCCTTTCGCGGCCCTTAGGGCAGCCTCGAGCGAAATTTCGCTGGAATAAGCACACCTGACAGAATTCTTCCCGTGCATTAACTATGAAAGACAGCGTTGGCTTTCCAACGTGACAAAGATTAATTCGCGGATCGGCTTAACACGTTTCGGTCACACTTTGTCCGAACTGTATCCGGCAGTCGTTGATTTTTTGCGCGCGACGAAAAAAATCATGCGAACGAAAGTTAATGCACGCCGCACACAGTTCCGACGGTGTACGACGAACGAAAATGGTGATTACATACCAACCGCGGCTTAGAATCGATGTTTCGCGTGAGACAAATAATTCTATTTAACATCACGCGTCGTGTATTACCGGTATTTACCGAAATCTTTTTTCTAACCGGTGTTTACACGCAACCCGGTAGTCACGTGAAGTTTCTAATACACGGCAATTAATACTGCTCGCGTATTTTTCGAACGTGTCTTAACCTACGTTCTCATTAATATGTATACATACGTACGTTGTCTTATTCTAGGTAGAAATGATACCTAATCGGTAGAAAAATACTTGTCAGACCGTCGATTTAAATGAAGCACACTCACTATGCGTCGATCGTTCGGATACCAGGAGTCGGCATCGGCAAAATCCAAGTAACACCGTCAATTGTTCATCGCGATAAAGTGTAGCGGGTCTTTACGACGTGAAATCTGAACAGCGCGATCGCATGCGTGGGATCCAAACGATTAATATCTCGAAAATTGCGGAAATGGCGAGGGAATTACGAAAATCATGAAAAATCGTAAAATTAAAACAGTTTTTTGATCGGCATTCACTCAATTTTTGAGATAGCGATCTGAAACTTGTACCATTGTTTTAGTTAGGAAATTCTACGCCAGATCAATGTATAATAGTTGTACTTTTCGAAAATTTAATTTTTCGCAAAAATCTGAAGGGGGTAGGTCAGGATTTTTTGCGATTTTCGTAAATCGCCCGTCATTTCCACAATTTTTGAGCTATTTTAATGATCCTGGGCGTTTTGGACGCGGAATCCGAAGCCGAATAAGCCAGTGAAAGAATCATTTTGATATCTCAAAAATTGTGGAAATGACGGGCAAATTACAAAAATCGCCAAAAATCCTGACCTACCCCCTTCAGATTTTTGCGAAAAATGAAATTTTCGAAAAGTACAACTATTATATGTTGATCTGGCGTAGAATTTCCTAACTAAAACAATGGTACAAGTTTCAGAACGCTATCTCAAAAATTGAGTGAATGCCGAACGAAAAACTGCTTTAAATTGATGAATTTTCGCGATTTTCGTAATTCTTTCGTCATTTCCGTAATTTTTTAGCTATTCAAACGATCCAAGGTGTTTTGGACGCGGAATTCGAAAACGAATAAGGCAGTGAAAGATTCAGGTCGATATCTAAAGATTTGCGGAAATGACGCAGAAATTACGAAAATCGCGAAAAATGGTCAAATTCAAGCAGTTTTTTGGTCGGCATTCGCTCAATTTTTGAGATAGCGATCTGAAACTTGTACCATTGTTTTAGTTGGAAAATTCTACGCCAGATCAATATATAATAGTTGTACTTTTCAAAAATTTAATTTTTCGCCAAAATCTGAAGGGGGTAGGTCAGGATTTTTTGCGATTTTCGTAATTCGTTTGCCATTTCCACAATTTTTTAGATATCAAAATGATTCTTTCACTGGCTTATTCCGCTTCGGATTCCGCGTCCATAACGCCCAGGATCATTTTAATAGCTCAAAAATTGTGGAAATGACGGGCGATTTACGAAAATCGCCAAAAATCCTGACCTACCCCCTTCAGATTTTTGCGAAAAATTAAATTTTCGAAAAGTACAACTATTATATGTTGATCTGGCGTAGAATTTCCTAACTAAAACAATGGTACAAGTTTCAGAACGCTATCTCAAAAATTGAGTGAATGCCGAACGAAAAACTGCTTTAAATTGATGAATTTTCGCGATTTTCGTAATTCGTTTGCCATTTCCACAATTTTTTAGATATCATAATGATTCTTTCACTGGCTTATTTGGCTTCAGATTCCGCGTCCAAAACGCCCCGGATCGTTTTAATAGCTCAAAAATTGTGGAAATGACGGGCAAATTACGAAAATCGCCAAAAATCCTGACCTACCCCCTTCAGATTTTTGCGAAAAATGAAATTTTCGAAAAGTACAACTATTATATATTGATCTGGCGTAGAATTTCCTAACTTAAACAGTGGTACAAGTTTCAGATCCCTATCTCAAAAATTGAGCGAATGCCGAGCAAAAAACTGTCTGAATTTCACGATTTTCAAATCCGAGTATACTTAAAGTAATTAAAAACGATGTATATACATAAAATTCGATAATTATCTAATTAAAATACACCGTATTTCAAACGCGTTAAAGATTCAATCGATTCTGTCTGCGAGGCTGCAACTCGCTTGAGAAAGTGTTAAAAAAAACGGCATATCGTGCGTACAGCGATCGGACAAGGTCGATATATCTCGCACGGCCTTTTTCTACGCGGTTCACCGTAAAACCACAGGAATCCCACGAAGAAGTTCGAATGGAGGAGGAGGAGGAGGAGGAGGAGGCGGAGGACGGAAGAAAAATAGACGCAAAAAGAGTAACACACTCATCACGTGTAATGCGAGGGTATCTGAGTAATAGCGAGACACAACATTGTGTACGGTTCCATATCGTTCGACGTTCGAATAATTCATCGCGTGTTTATTTCCCGGGAAAGTCGAAAGGTGCGACGGACGAGAAAAAAAACAGAGAAGGAAATGAAAATCTTTCGCGTCAACGTGGCACTTTGTTCGCGCGAAGTTCCCGATAGCCGCGGGGAACGAGGAAAAAGAATTCGCAAAGTAGATAATTTCACTTCGCTTCATTGTTCGTACAAATTGCCACTTACCGCGCAGCAATTAGCAACGCTTTTTATTAACAGCGCTGCTTAAATTACCACGCAACGAGCCACCGTTTATTTCCTTTGCCACGGATCGTAATTACTTTTAATTACTTTCATCCCGGACAATGGATCGCTTTCTTACGATTCTAATGATATTGTTCCAGCTTATCGTACGACGACACGAACACGATCCCAGAGAATTTTCCCGTCGACGAGTTTAAATAATGAATAATAATCGATAAGAGACGAAACTCAAACCCTGATTCTGTTTTGAGAAATCTCGGGGAACCGTGCGAATTCACCGTGCGAGTTTCGGGCTCGCGATTCGAATGAAAATGCATAAGCGGCGAGTGAATCACGGCCGAGATTTCGAAATTGGAATTTCAACGAAGTGAGCTCATCCTGTCGGACAGCGGAGCGAGGGGTCCGGCGTAGTTCATTAATGTTAGGCCGGCCAATTAAGTGTTGCCCCCTCATTACATTCTTCAATTTATACCGCGACGACGTTTCGCTACTTTCTTCTCCGTTTTAATAACGCGCACGGTCCGCCTAACGCGCCGATTAATACGGGGAACGGCCGACGGTATCAGCCGGCAATCAAAATGCAAATTCCACGGTTTATTCAGGTCGCGAATATAGATCGAATTAATCTTCGGACACGAGTCGACGAAATCGCGCGGTAGTACGTGTACGATGGCAGGTAGGAGCGTCCTTTTCTTTCTATTCTCTTTTCTCAAAGAGGAAGATTCGCTCTACATGTCTTCCATGGTATTAACGCGCACGTTTCATGGCTTAACCCCGTGTAATCCTGACAGTAACATATTCGTACGTTATGCATACCGATTTCTATATTTTTTCTTCTTTTCCATATTCGTTAGATTCTAACGATCAAAGAGAAGTCGAGCGGGGGTGATCGTGAGATTTCATTAATCGGAGTATTATTAATTGATGTACCCTGACACGTTTCGATGTGTCCTTTAAGTTTTAGAATACCGACGGAATGAGATCGCATTGCGTAACAAGTAAAAGAAAGATTTCCTGGCTAATGACATATCATTATTCCCAGCCGTCTTGCGACACCGGATGAAACGAACATCGTACGACGCTCGAAAGACGCCACACTTCGAGGATCTTTGATAGAGCGTTTATTAAGATCCGCGATATCGAATGATATCGGTATCGCCGAACCGCCGATCGCGACGGTTTTAATATTCAGCGCGTAGGTTACTGATTAGAATCGATAATTTCAATCGTTCGCGACAGCAGTCCCCTTAACACGGACGATTAATCCGAAAGACTCGGCCACGTGATCCGTTTAATTAATCTAATCATACTTAGAGTGAAAAAGGAGCATCGCCGGATAATCTTCGTCCTTGGAACGAGTAACATGAATCACGGTTAATCGTGCAATTATAAGGAATATTATATAAATTTCCTTCGATTAAGTCCCGGAACCAGTTTTCATTACAGCGACGACGATAATATCTTACAAATACGATTCCCGATCGCTCGGGATCACTGTTTTCAAACCCCCCCAAAAAAACAACAATAACCAGAATATATACAAATATAAATATATATATAGCGAAAGAAAATAAATGAATATCATCTTGGGATTGTAACGAAATCAACGGGTACAATTAACGTAACGTGTCATTAAGAAATAAGTCTTATTACACCATATCGAGAATGAGAAACGTTTCCGACGCCCAGCGCCCGTCATCCACACTGGAAACTTGTTAATTAATTTCCACTAAATTCGTCGTTCGCAGAAATACCAAGAACGACGGAGAAACGACAGGATCCAACCTCGTAACGTATGTCCGTCGAGCAAATTAATTTCATTTTTAATTCGACACCGTGATATTACGAGGAGAGACGAGCTCCGTCGAGTCTCACTGTCAACGTAACGTGGCATTAACGGGCGTCGACGTCGTTACCGTCGCAACATGGACGCCACGAAACCGAACGTTGATCGAGCCTTCGCGGAAAACTAGTGCCTTTGATTCCGTGATTGCACGCTACCGAGATCCAGGTGTTTTTTTTTTTTACCACGAACACGGAGATGAGCGTTGCACACGTATGTAATAATGTATACATATATCCGTGGGATAGGTATATTTTTAAGGAAGATGAAATTCACTTTCACGTAGACGGTAATTTTCTGAAATATTCATAAGACTTTCGCGTTACCCTTGTATGTATAATATATACATATTATGTATTATCAAATTATATCGAAATTCCGTGATTCGATAAAGTTAGAATTCTACAACGCGAAGATTCCATCGGGATCGGACCGTGAATATCTGTTTCAGGGTTAAGATGGAATGGTTAATTAACGAATAAGAAGGTAAAGGAGATAGGTGAACGTCTTTAAATGTTCGTTTCACTCGGCGATTCCCGTGGAAGGATACGCAACTCGATTTCTACGGCAAAACCATCTCTGGGTACTCGATCAACCGGCCATTCCGGGCTGACGAGAGGAAAGGGATCCGAACACGCAGCTGCGCGTGTGTTTCTGTGTGGTCACGCCCTTTTAAAGTAGCTCGATGCCTCTACGATGTGCCACAATTCGTGTACAACGCTCGATACCGGTGTATTAGTTGGCGATGTAATTAAAAGGCGCGATAGATCCATGCGAACCGAGTGTTAAACCCTTAAACGCGTGTACTTTGCTCTCCGGCGAAATAAAGAATGAAAAAAAGGCTTGGAAATGTTCGATAAGGCTGTAAAATCACCACGGTGTTCTTTTCATTAACGGGTGAAACAAAATCACGTGTTAAAGGGTGAACCGTATACGTGACGAGAATACGTTCCATAAGACAGTGTTCTACTCACTTGTTGACGTTCCTCCAGAGTGTCTCGATCCTGAAACAATCAAACGAAGAAACTTGTCAGTATTGTCTTTCACACCGAGGGGGAATTCATTAAATAAATGTTAGCAGGTGATACAAATTGTATCATTGAAAACTGAAAGTTTCTGATAGTGTTATCAGCCTTGAAATTCTCGGAATATCCGATATCCTGTTGTACCTATATGTACAAGGAATCGCAAAAATGGCTTCATTGCGGGGTCTGGTTAGGTATGGGTACCCCTAACCCGGCCTACCTAGCCACTTACTACTACTACTTCTAGGTATGAGTTAGGTGCGGGTTAGATACATTAGATCTGGCTAACCATGCATACTCCAGTACCCCGTAGCGAAGGAATTTTTGCGGTTCCTCGTACATACAAGTACATTCGTGCGACTGGATGGTACGAGGACAAAAAAAAAAGTCACCGCGTGGAAGTGTGAACGAACCTTGAAAAATGACCGCCGCTTTAACAACTCACTTCCCTTCGGACCGTGATAAAGCGGCCCCCGACCTCATCGTGCATACACCTCACGTGCAACGTCCTCGACAGCGACATTTCCTGTTTCCTTCCTCGTCACCGCCGCCAGAAACCGGAAAATCCACGAAACCCATACGTTATCTGGCGAGCGGGGTTCAGGGTTCGGCGAGATATCAGCGAGCGGTGCTCAATGAATTATTTCGCGTACGCGCCGCGGCATAAATCGTTTCCGTAGACGACGCCGATCGCGGGAAAGATAAACGCTGGGAAGATACACGGTCGTCGAAGGATCCTCGAGAAAAATTCGAATGATAATAGAACCCCGAAGATCGTGAATTTTTATCGGTTCATCTCGAATCGATTCTTTCAAGAGAGGGATTTTTGACGTGAGATTTTTGACCGAGAGAGTAAGAGATATTTCTAGGCTGTGAATATTCGCAGAAAATATTCGTAGCGGTGGAGTAGTTCTTCTCGAGAATCGTTAGATGTGACAAGGGAATCATTAGGTTAATTATATTCCTCCCCGAGTGGTGTAATGGCGGTACGCAAAGTGACGCATCGAACAGCGTTGAATCAGTCGCACGAAACGTGACAAAACACCGTGTAACAAAATCGTAGGCGTCGCCGAACGACACGTCGGGACAAGCGGAAAGGGAGTGACACTTTCCAAGTGTCAGGTAAGACAATAGACTACCAGAGAAGATCGTGCCTGCCCTGCAAACGCGGGAATTATTCAAACAACCAGACACCTTCGAGTCACTTACCAAAAAAAAAAAACAAAAGAAAGAAAAGGAAAGGTAGAAAGGAAAAGAAACTAGAAAATTTCAATTTCAAACATGTTGCACCCCCTATTATTAACTCCCGGTTTCTCGGAAGTTTCTGCGGTTTTGTTTATAATAATCGTAAATAATTCATACACAGATATATTTATGGATCCCAGATGGTTCGGTTGGAACGACGATTACATTTCACGCCGTGGATAAGTAATACAATATCAAGTGTTTGTACAAACAGACGAGTTACCTTAACGACGTCGTCCAAGCCCGTTAAAAAGTGTCAATTCTAATTAACGCCGGCGCGTAAAATCTATCAAGAAAGTAATCGAACGGAGATAGGAAAAAAAGCGGTTCTGTCCTATAATTCAAGCGAATACGACGATGAAATATTGCGAATGAGGCGAGAGAACGCTACCGAGCTGTGCATCGAAACCGGGGAAAATCGCGTGACAGTTACTAAGTATCATCTGCGACACTGTAGTAGCCGAGCATCGTGTTTACCGTGGATATTAGAAAATTATGCAAATCGGCGTATCAAGCCGCGTCGGGTCCGTTAAAGAAAATGGAACGATATTTTTCCGCCATCGACACGCCCCTACTTTTCAATGCTCAATTAACCGTCTCGCTATTTCACATTTTATTGAATTTCCATCGATATTAAATATCTTTGTCCAATACAAGACAGTGGTGTTCGTGATATTGAACGTACGGAACAAAGAATCAGGGATGTTCACAGGGAACAACTCGTGATTATTACCTATAAGTCGTAAAATTAGGAGGATAACGGCTCGATAAACGGACGGAAAAGATTCGTCGTCCGTAATTATCAGGTGACGGTAGAAAACGTCTTTAACGTGTCAAATACCGTTATCGCATCCTTCTAAAAAAAAAATCGAACAATTATCGAGAACGGACTAACGAATGAACGAGGCTTGCCGTTCGATTAAACATTTCCAATTAAAACGCAATTCGCAGCGACACGTTGCGCGTCGAGCATAAAACTGCAATTAATCCGCTGGATAGGTACGGTGATCGCTAATCAAACGTCTATTAAATCTATCGAAGTGTAGTCGACGATCAAAAAAGAAATCGATCGGGAACAATGATCCGATCCTAGCAACAATCGAATCAAATTCCAAAAAAAAACACATAAAAAAAAGTAAACGTGACAGCCGTTCGAGATTACCGATGTCTCAAACTCCGTGGAAGTTCGACGAAGAGAAGAACAGATCGATTTATGGGTGGCGACGAGCCAACGAAATTTCACGTCGAGTCTGATGTAACCGGCGTTGTAATGAAACTCGTAAAACGTCGGCAAACAATGTGTCGAGGTTGTTGAAAGACCGGCGACACTTTCCAGGCTGCCTGGAAACCAGACTACCGAAGCACCGTGTTTGCCCTGCAAACTAGGAAATTATTCAAATGAGCCCAGGTCAACGTGTCGGTTCATTGGAATGAAAACGACCGACTGGTCGCGCCCTCCTCTCTCTCTCTTTCTCTCTCTCTCTCTTTCTCTCTGTCCTCTCTCTCTCCCTTTTTTTTTATTTTACACGATCTTTTTTTTCCGACAACTCGGGCGTCGGTTTTCCCCATACACGATTCTCTTTTTCCCTGGCGAAAAAGGAGCACGTGCAACGTCGGCCACGCGAATACGAGATTTCCTTCGGCGATACTTTTCTTCTCGTCTTTTTATTTATCCGCGAGCACGTGCACCGCGTGCACCGAGAATGCAGAACACGCTGCGTTGCTTCTTTGAAGTTACGTGCGAGGTGGTATTTATACAAATCAAGGACAAGTGGTGTAGTAGTCTGGCGCTCCGGAGGAGGTCGAGAAATGGAACTTTTGTCGCTGGAAGTTTCACCAGCGTTCTCCAGTTTCTCGTATGTTTCTTAACGCAGCTAAGAATCGAAATATCATAAAGCTATTATAAACAACTATAGAAAAACTAAATAAATAAAAATCCCAAGCTTCCAATATCAAATAGAGAAAATACCAAAGTCTCTACGCAACCACCTACGGTAGAGTCTCTCCCTAAGTGTCCACTTCCATCGCCACGGAAAGTAATCGCGAGACTCTTTCAAATCCTCGTTCAAAACCTATTCGAATCTAATCCAGACACATCCCAGACGTAAATCGGTTGTCGAGTGACCGGCGAGTGGTTCCGAATAAAGCGAACAATTGGAATAATGAAAAAAAATACGCCTGTTAAACCGTTACGCCGCTTCCATGGCGGAGAAACAAGCCTGAATCAGGCGGATACACGGGAGGAAAATTCACGAGCGGCGAACCGGCGTCGCGCTCGGTAAACTATGACGAAGGTTAGGTTATCTCACGACGCGAATCTAAACGTTTTAGCGTGTACCACCGTGCTCTTCTGGCGCGGAGCACAATTGTCATTTTATGGACAGACGGGCCCTGCTGCACGACACAGGGGACGACGGCTACAATTTGCACGTGTAATTGCGGCCGCTATCAATTCCATTCGTCGAGTGAGACGTCAACGTGCGCCATCGGCGTGTCGCGTCGCTTCCGTTTTTCCGCGACCTGGAAATCTCGTTTCAAAGAACGTCTGACGAATAGTGTTCAGTTTTAGTTAGAATAAAAAATATCAAACGTGTCTTTCATCGATCTCACGAATGATTTTCTTCTATTTTTAACGTTTCCATTCTAACGGAACGCTCGAACGATATCCGCGGAACCGTTGTAAAGGATAAGGGTTACAAGACTTTCAACTTTGACAACGATCACCTTTACTCGTACGACAGACTTCTTCACTCTCCGATCGGCCTTTGTAGTTTCGCTTAATAGAGTCCTTGGAAGTCATGAATATTCACTTGATTTTCAATCGCCCCTTGTAACACTCGTGCTTGGAATTCCACCTGGAAAAATATCCGTTACGTCGTCCCTGTCGTTTTGCGTAGTCTTTTCAGAATTATCCACACTCCACCATGAAAATCGAACATGGGGGATTAGGATTTTTCTGATTTTTTTCTTTCTTCGTGGCTTATTGCTCGCCGACGCAAAATTCCATAACTCAAGCGAACGGAGACGAAAGCCTCCCTTGCGGGAACTGGACAAACGTTCGTCGCCGGGATTTAATTACATCGTTGCCGGGAAGAGTAATCGCTGGAACTAGCAGTGTCACGGCTTTTAATCCGCGCACACCACCTCGGTTATTACTCCCGCTGGGTTTTTAACGTTGTCACCGCGCGTCCCGTAAATAATACTTTCTCCGCCGCGTCGGATTTATTACGCACGCTCGCCCTCTTATTAATTAATCGCTTATTAACGCCGTCGACGTTCACCAACTGCGAATTTCTGACTAATGGCTTGGAATCATGGTGTTCGTTTTCTTTACGGAACTTTCGATCTCACCTATCGCGACAAATTTACGATTACTTCGGGATCGAATTTCTGGTAACGAAGTGTAATTAAAAATATACGAGACAAAAGGAAATTGTAACGGGAGAGGGTAAATGTTCCCAGTAATTCCGTTTTTTATTTAGGCACTTCTAAAAATTCGCGACAGGTTTCAACGCTGGTGTGATTGTTACGTTTCGGGTCGTAAAAAATAATTGAGTCGGAAGGTACGAGTGTTCTTTCGTCAAAAGTATCGCATAATCCCATGACCTCGAATTTCACCCGGACGATAAACCATTACGCGTAAGAGTGACGATTAATTAAGCTCTGCCCGTAAAATGTGATGCAATCTACTTGCTCGCACGAGCGCTGAAATTCTCGCGAAAAAGAATATACGCTCACCGCAGAATTTTAATTAGAACGGTACTTACTTTTTCTTTCCTCAAACATAGAAACCCGTCTCTTTTACTGGCGCGGTATTCTCCGCCAAAAATTCCCCTCGAAACTTTCGCAGTCCCTAATTGAAATCTAAATCTTTTCAATTCGCGAAAATCTGAGGGCAAATCTCTCGCTGTCAGTTTATTTTTACTATTCACTTCATTTATCATTGCAAAATTTTGACGTCTCCTAGATGTCAAAAACTGTCTCCTTTAATATCAAACCAAATTAACCAAGCCAAATTAAATAGTATATTTTGGACTCAATTAACTTCAATTGCTTCACTATCCACTCCTTGGAAGTTCGAATAATCAGGATAAGAGGTATCCCGGTTACCCTAGCAGCCAGGATCACGTTTTCGCGAACTTCAGGACCGGAGGCACGTTACCCGGCGTTCTGCTTCACGCACCCGGAGAGGTCGGCGAATAGGAAGCCAGGGGGGAAGGGATCCGAGAGTACTCGACCTCCACCTTGGTCGCCACGCATCGTGGAATTCGTTCGGGGAAGAGGGCACCCGCCTTCTCCACGGTCTCGCTTCTGCTTTGCATTTTACACCGGTGCCGAGATTTGGTCGTTAGATTCACCGATGCGACTCCCCGGCTGTACCTTTCTTTCCCTCGGGTCTCTTCTACCCCCCTCTTCGGGCTCCCTCGAGGAATATAGCGAGGGCACGTGCTGATCTCGAAGGGATAAGGGTCGCTCGATCGGATATTGAAACGTGCTTACTCGTGAAATTCGTGAATTGTCGGTATTCCCCGGAGGAATAAACTATTTATCGATAAACAGAAGAATTATTTTTAATCTGTGCGATAAGGGACATAAGGTACTTTTGTATTTTAAAAATCACAGGTATCGCGATAAGGGGATAATCATCCAGGGCCCTCGAGAAACGAAAATCAGCCGACTGCGACGTAGGCGAGGGTTAAAATACGAGCGTGCAGTTTCCTGAAAACTAAATTCACGCTTGATATGGAACACGCTCGCGTAGGAAACAAAACGACGGAACAAAGACGCTCGTTAACGCGGCTCGTTATTCGGAATCCCGACGGAAACGCCGGCGGAAATTCGTGCCTGCTTAATCGTGGAAATGGGATTGAAGGTTGCCAGTGCAGAAAATGAAGTCAGCGACCGGCCGGATAATACCATTCGAAAGGGCCACCGTGTACGGAAGGGCACGACGGGTGGTTCCGATGCACCACATCCTTCCTCGGGCCGAGAAACGAAACGAAACGAACAAAAGAGTCCGTCCGACGGAAGAAAACGTTGATTCGACCCATCTTTCTACGGTACAAGAGTATCGCGTGTCTTTGCGTGCAAACAAATATGCAAATTATTAAGTGCCAGGTGTATCATAGTGATTATATATTTTAGAATTGCAAAATCTGATCCTGTAATGGTAGAATTTGATAACATTTCACGGAACCTAGGGAAACCATGTTCGAAATTTCAATTTTTTGATTTTTCACAATCAATTCTTTGTAATGTAATTGAAAGACACTCTCACGTAACTAATTTAAGGCCAACAAGTGTTACGAATGATTTATTCGATCCTCTAAAACAGATATTATCTATCAATGTCGGTATCCAGATAACAGCTGGCCGGTTTTCGCAAGTCAGAATCGCCGCGAACGAAGTTAAAAGAACGTCCCGAAAAATGAAATCCGTTTCGATCGTATATTCCCGTATGCGTGACGTGTACCGTGAACGTGTGTGATAAACGTTGCGAGCATGGACTGTGTGTGTGTGTGTGTACGTTTTTCGTGGCGTCGTGTAGCATGAATAAATGTAACAGTTTTAACGGCATGCTTTCGCCATGCTTGAAAGAACTTGAGAGACTTTTCTGTAAAAACAGCTCGGTCTATGCCCCGTAGACCCGGCGTGTATAATAATGCACCGGGATTGTAGGTAACAAAAATACCAAAGTATTTTGTTTCCCCGCCGCCTTTCACCGGAGATGTTAAATACAACTGTGCTGCGTATTGTTTATTCGATGAAATTATGGGCCTCGGTTGACTTTACGTAACGCGCGCGCACACGTTTCAAATCCCGCGGAAGTCTCGAATGGATGACCGAGCAATAAAATCGTTACCCACGGGGTAAATTACGTTATCGTTTAAACGAGACTTGATTTGCTTTCACGAGACTTTTTAAAAAGTGTAACAGAGTCTCCCACGTGAAAGTGAAACTTGAAAGTGTCCTCGGTTGCATTCCCAGATGAAACAACGAAGGATATCTTAGAATTTTTTCAAAGATTCGTGACACATCCGTGCAACGAATAAGAATATGTTTACGAATGAAAATAAATCCCGTTAGCGAGACGTGTCAGGGAAAAGGAAGAATCACTCGGTCGACGAGCCGGACGTCACGAAATTTTTGGACCCGACGATTCCCGCGTGCCCTCGCCGCGGTATTTCCTGGTTGCGATCGATCAATTCGTAGCCCGAGATATCGATAAACCTTCGAAGGAGAAACGATCCTTGTAAAGAGTAATCAGACGAGATCTGGGATCGAGATCCCGGCTTACATAACGTCCAGCCCGTCGAGTAGGAGACGAGAGATCTTTGTCGTTTGGTTAAACATCCCGCTCTAACGACCGATCGACGTTCTCGTTTCTATCTCGTCTCTCCTCTCCGGTTCGCGAGACGATTCGACGAATCGACGATTTCCACAAGATGATACCTGACTTATCGCCGACCCCGTATCGCAATTTACCGATCGCCAACCTATCGCCGGGGCAGACGTTTCCCGAATATGTCCAGAGACGAGTCGTACAGTCTCGTTCCTCGTCGTCGTCGGGGGTGTTACGTAATACAGCGATACCCCGTTGAAATATTCCGTTTCCACGCGAGTCAAAGCAGGTAAGAGAGCGCTAGGCCTGGCAAATAACCGACGATGACTTTCACAATGTGAACTTCCAATATCTACCGAGTATCGAGAAAACCGTACGGGATACTTCGACGTGAGAAAAATCGCTATTCTAAACCTGAACTCGCGTGAGTTCGGTTTAAGTAGATCTTAGCGTCGTTACAAAAGAATATCTATATCCAAGGGGGAACGGAAAAAGATATATATATAATAAAAAGAAAAAACAAAGATAGAAGAAAAGGTTCATACGGCATTCGATTACCGTGCGAAACCAATGCGGCACGGACTTTCCTCACTTTCATCGATAGACAATCACAGCCGGTGTGACGAGAGTGTATTATCTAACGTTCCGCGGCTACGGGAGAAAATCTCCGGCTAAGTAACCCACTAAACTACAACGGAACGAGGACAATGAATCCCGGGTAGTTTGCGGGCAGAGCTTAGGCGCGCGTGCAGCCAATTGCATTATGGAGAAAGCTGGTCTCACCCAACGCTCTCCGTCTCTGTTCCGCGATTACAAAATCAACTCGGCGAAAGACGCGGGGAATTCGAGTGAATTTTCAGCGACGATAATATTTTTCTCAATAAAAAAATATAACTCGTCGAACACGTGAAAAATACATTACAAATATTTAATAAATAATGATGTGTTAAGAACGTTGAATATACCTGGTGAACAAGTAGGGACTACGGTTGGATTGAACATTTTTTAAAGAATCACGTTAGACGTCGAAAGGTTATCCGAAGGCAATTAGACTTTCTCTGACGTCACTAGAGTGGCGAGATTCAACGTTGAAGACTTGTACGGATCGTGAGAGACTGGATCGCTCGAAATTCATTTCCGACAGTCTAGTTTCGCGATCGCTATCCGTTTAAATACCCCGTGGAAAAAAGATATTTCAATCAAAAACGCAATTAAATCGCGCGATTCCCGGTCCCGTCGGTCCGACGGCTTGGAGACGAGACTTCGATATCCCGTCGACGCGACGTACGCGGATCCGTTCGTCGAGTTTTACCTGGTTTCCCCGGTGCCACGGCGACGCGGATTACGTTTCATGTAAATGACATTACACGGGATCAGTCACTACTCGCGCGGACCGATCGATTCAATGCAAACGTGTGCATTATTTCAGACGATCTCTCTCGGCGATGTCTCTCGCGATTGCTCGGCAAGATATTGGACACGTTAAACGATCGTTGATTCGTCGCGATAGAGAGAAGAGAACCTAACAGACACCGTTGACACAGTGTCGTCGAGAACTTCGCATCGTATTCCCTGCACGTGGATTAAAAGAAATTCCAAACAGTGTTACGTAACACCGCCTACACACACCCGTAAATCGTACGATACCATCGAATTTCACCCTCGAACATATCCTTGGCCCTTTAACATCAAGTCACGTGACAAAGTTTCCTCCGGGTTAATCCACATTAAACTTTGAAAACGAAGCAGAGAAAGATGAAGAAGAAACTAATAAAAAAAAGGACATAGAAAAAGAATCAAAATAAAAAATGAACGAATCCCGGAAGACCAGGTGCCGGTTAGCAGTTCGATTAGAGTCGGAACACACGAGTCACGGTGACTCATAAACACCGGGGCCGGCGAAAAAGCCGTTCTCTTCGAGGCACCTTTAAATAATGAACTTTCAGGCCCATAGACAACGACGACGTGGGCCCCGTTGGAAATAAGAAGTCCTCGTCCCCGGGGCTCTGCGGAAAGTGAGAATTCCCGTGGTGCCGGTGCCGCGTGCGTAAATTTCAGCCGTGTCGTCGGGTTCCTGCACGCGGAGGACGATGGCATGCTGCAAAAGGACCACGCCGACGGTGGATTCGCGTCGTCTAGGATATCTCTTTTCGCGGAAGTGCAGTCGGATCGGCGATACCCCCGTCCCTCGTCGCCGGACCCCCTGCAGTCGTGCGTCGTCGACGACCCGGGAATACCGGCTCGCAAATTCGCGCTAGTCCTCCGCGACCATGGGCAATTAAACGAGAGACTCGGTGAACACCGTCGGGACCCGTAAACTAGGGAATATAGGATTCTGGAGCGCCGGGATGAAATACGTATCCGGTGGATGACGTAGGGAGGCACCAACGAGAGATCACGTGAGGAACTCGCGAAGACGTGGAGAAACCTTGGGAAGTTGTGGAAATTAAATCGCGAAATAGAGAAGGAGATTTAATTAATGAATTAATTTAAAAAGGATGAAATATTTGGATCACGTGTGATTAAATATGGGAGTCGATCGTTTTTTAGAATATACCACGGGGAAATGATTGTAAAAGAAATGTTAGATCTACAGGTAGAGAGATAAGTAATGTTAGATATAAGATGTAACGTTGATAAGATCGTACGATAAGCGTCGTAAATTATACGTTAATTTCGGGAAACATCGGGAGCAATAGTTGTACAATTAAACACATCAATCGTATTTTACCAATCGGTTGATACAAGTGGCTTTGACCTAGTTCATGCTTATCTGTCTAGACTAGTCAACCCGGCAGTCAATATTAGTTTGTGTGGATAGGTATGTGCACTATGTGGAGCGCATTATGCGGAGGAATGAGGCTGCTGTAACAGTATACGTTACGTCGTCTTACCTTATGCGGAGCACTCTTACTACATGACTTCAGTTTCTACCGGGGACACGAAAGTCTTTCGGACGTAACGTATGACGTGTACACGTTATTACAATACATGGACACGTTTCACCGTGCGACTCTGGTTTCCACGTTTGCCGTCAACGTCGACAAGAAAAGAGAACAACTATCTGGACCGACATTGGCAATGATCTTCCACAATCGTCACGTTACCCCGAACGCGGGTGATTTCGCGAGAAATCGTGATCCACGTTGAAACAGTGAATTCTTAGTCAAAACAAACGTCTTCCGTCGGTGGGAACTAACGTGGTAATCAAACAACACGGTATTTGCAGATTCTTATCGCGACGCCTCACGTACGCACGTACAAAGCGGTGGCGGCGGAAAAGAGTGAAGGAAAGGTAGAATTAAATTCAAAAAAAAAAAAAATAAAAAAGAAAGAAAGAAAAGAAGTAGAGAAAAAAATCGCACGTGAGCCGCGTGAAATAGTTACACACCGCAGAAACGGATGTTAATTCGACGATTTACCACTTAACGCGATGCGAATAGGTGAATCGCTATCCCCCAGTGTTCCACCTTCTGCCGTGTTTCTCCGGCTCGATCTTCTCTACGGCTGGCGTAACGCGGCTCGCTGATTTCACGCCGGGTAATTTAATTAGTCAGAAAAGATAGTGTTTCGCCTCGTTCCGGGAATCTAGCCTCGGGTAGGCCGGCAATTAGTTCACTTTCCCCCCTCCCTCACCTTGTTCTATCTCTCTCTTTCTCTCACTCTCTCTGTCTCTCCCACCATTATTCTTTTTTTTTTAAATTCTTTTTCCTATTTTTCAAAAGAAACCTGGCATGGCGCCAACCGCGTGAAGATCGCCGGATAACACGACGGCCGATTCTTCGAGGCCAACAACGACCGAGACATGTTATTTGCTAACGACTCGACCGCGAACAACTCGAACAAACGAACGTACAAAAGGGATAAAATAACAATGTAAGAACATCCGGATAATAAGAGGTTAACAGGGGATTCATCGAAAATTGCATATAATTTACGATACCTTGGCGCACGGTGTTGAATGATATTCAATAAATTTTGTAATTTAATAGGTTTAGCATACGGCCTTCGTAACCGGCGATAAAGCACGCACGATTACATATACTTAAACAATTACTTTAGTTTGCTTAAGTAGCCGGGTCTCGATTATCGCTAATTGAAATCGTAATGTCCCTTAACTTAATTTATGAAAAAAAGATTGGTAGAAATTTGAACAGAAAAAAATACACACACTCACAAAAGAAACAGAAATTAATAATAAAGTTACGGTGGGACATGGAGAACGATTCGTTAGAGAGTGTTTAACGCGATAATGCGAGCGATAATCCGATGGAAAATAACGTCGACACCGCTAAACGGTGAATAACAATTCATTTTTTGTTCGTTTCCAAGTTCGATTTCTTCTTTCCTTTCGCACCGATAATCGACGGATCCACTTCTAGGAAATCGGGATTTAAGTGGCAGCCTTGTATCGACGCTCTCCGGCTTTCCGCGGGGGAAATCATAAAGTTTAGCGAGCCGCGGAATTTTATTCCACGGAAACAGTCCGACGCCAATTATTATCTTGCCAGGGACCGATTAAACGAGTGACATTACGAGCATAATGCCCCGAGTAAATATTCATAAGACACGAAAGTTTCCGTGCCGCGAACTCGCCGGGACGGGTTGCACGCCGGTTATTATCCTACTACATTAGCCTAACGTCGTTCCGTTGAAAACACGTCGATGGAAACCGACGATCTCACGTGGGACGCGAGCGACGAGCGTCAGAAACGTAAATCGTTCAAAACGACAACGTGTAAATACTTGGTAAATTGAATGGAAAAAGAAACCATAAAAACGAGAGTAAAACACGATGATTCAGGTAAAAAAAAGTAGATAGTAAAGGTATAGGGTAAAAAAAGATCTACTTTTTTTAACGGTGGGACGAGCGAACCGTGAAAGTTTCCAACGATCAAGATTTTTCCCGATGGTCGATCAGTAGAAAAAGATTTTCCGATCGAGAAGAAAATAGCTTCTGTTTCTCGACTGGCGAAGATTCCGGAAACGAATCGCGTCGGCAAATCTGCTAACGTCAAAGCGAATAGGCGAGAACGTTCTTTGATCTGGTTAGAAAATATCCGTTTAGCGTAGTGTCTCCGTTTAGATGTAATCTTCCTTCGATGAGGCAACCTGCTCAGAGGAATCGAGGCGTTCCGTTAGTCGCCGGTAATGAGTCCGGCGGCTAACAATAATTAACAGAGCCAATCAAACGCTCATTAGGTAGAGTAAATAGGGGATGTAATTACGAGCGATACTCCGCTCTCGGTGGGCTACAATGTGGCACGTATATGTACCGCGTGCCATGTTGAATAATCCGTGCGTGCGGATAACAAGCCGGAAATCACAGCAACTTTTATCTTCTCTTATTTTTCGATTTATAGATCTATGTATCCATCAAATAAAAAAATATCGTTCCCTATCCACCAGGGTGAGAGTCCTACGCAAGTTATTGGGGGAAACCGATTTACCACGAAATGATCTTATCCACAAAAAGCATCGAAAATGCAAAGCTATGGGCCAAGTACAAGAGAATGTTACATTGGAATAGGTTGCTCATTAACATAAACTGCATTTTACACAGGATTTGAAATCAATCAAACTTGCTCACATTTGATTTTGATCACATTCAAATCCTGTGTAAAATGCAGTTTATGTTAATGAGCAACCTATTCCAATGTAACATTCTCTTGTACTTGGCCCATAGCTTTGCATTTTCGATGCTTTTTGTGGATTCTTTCGTCTTTTCGTTGTCCCAAAAATATAAAGCTAATCGCGTAAATGGATCTTCGCAATGAAAATTATTTTAATTTGGAAAAATCGTACGGAATGTCTTGTAAATAATCCTCGAGTGACAAAATGTATTTCTTACCTTTGACGTTTCTGCCCTCGAATTAACGAACACCTCCGCGTAAAGCACTGAATTAATCACTACCGATTTAAAAATCATCATGAAACAGTTAAAAACTCTCGAAATCACACTGAGGTTCGTTCACCGTGAAAGTCGACAACCAAATGACGGAAGGACGAACGCGGTGTACTTGTCAGGTAAATTTTCACGGTCTAGGGGTCGGCCAATGAAAATACAAATAACACGAACGGAGTAATAACCTTGTTTGCGTGTTCGACGTACTTGGGTGACACAGCTGGCTGGGATTTGTTACAATTCTCGGAAACGTCTATACAAGTGTCCCAGAATAGTCGTAGAAGTAGTGATTGTTTCTCACACGAACGTCTACCAACATGTTGTGTCCATTTTCAAATCAATACGTGTGCAAATAAAAAATATAGATATGTGTGAATTCCAGGAGAATAAAAATCGACGATGGGAATCGTGCATAGAATAAAAGGGGTTCTGAATCGAATATTCTAAGAGTACGGGAATGACAGTCGAAAAACAAGAATTTGACACGGTTTTTTGATCGGCTTTCGCTCAATTTTTGAGATAGCGATCTGAGTCTGGTACCATTGTTTTAGTTAGGAAATTCTACGCCAGATCAACATATAATAGTTGTACTTTTCGAAAATTTAATTTTTCGCAAAAATCTGAAGGGGGTAGGTCAGGATTTTTTGCGATTTTCGTAAATCGCCCGTCATTTCCACAATTTTTGAGCTATTAAAATGATCCTGGGCGTTTTGGACGCGGAATCCGAAGCCAAATAAGCCAGTGAAAGAATCATTTTGATATCTAAAAAATTGTGGAAATGACGGGCAAATAACGAAAATCGCCAAAAATCCTGACCTACCCCCTTCAGATTTTTGCGAAAAATTAAATTTTCGAAAAGTACAACTATTATACATTGTTCTGGCGTAGAATTTCCTAACTAAAACAATGGTACCAGTTTCAGATCGCTATCTCAAAAATTGAGCGAATGCCGACCAAAAAACTGTCATAATTTGACGATTTTTCGCGATTTTCATACATCGCTCGCCATTCGCGCAATTTTCAAGATATAAAAATGATCGAATATGTTTCGAATGCGCATTCTGAACCTTAATTTTACGAAGCTTGATGTCAAAAACGTAACGTAACGACAGGCTGAACATGGAGATGGAGATGGAGATGGAGATGGAGAAGGAGGAGAGGAAGAAGACGACGTTTCTTACAAAAACCTCGACTTTTTAGATCAAAATATCTCGCGATTGGCTTGATGGATCTTCTCGTAGTTAGGCTTAAATTACTCGGGTGGACGTCCCCTATAAGAATATCACCATAGTTTGGGGGAAATATGCGGATTTAATGCCGTTTGAATACCCCGAAAACCTCGATCTAATTCTTCCGGAAAAGAGTAGTTCAGGTCTACCAGTCGGGAACTCTTGTACTTGGTCCGAGTCAAGACCTTAACTCTTGATAGAATCTCGTGATCGACGCCAGTCGAAAAAAGATTCGTGGAAATCCGAGGGAACGAAAGGTAGCGCCGTTCGTAAACTTCCACGAACGTAGGTTCGGCGGCGACCTTTTAAGGTACCGAAGGGTTCCACCTAACCTCGACGACGAACGGGCATTCCCGTACGATAACAGAGGGACTCCGTGAGCCTGTGGCGTAACAATGCTGGCGTGAACGTCGGCTTCGTGGCTAATGGAAGGGATTCTGTTTCCTGTCGAGGCTACAGATCGTGCATACTAAAACTTCGCCGAGGCTACCGTTACTACTATCCGCAACCCGTCGGCCGACACACCGAGCTTAGCCTTTTACTTCGAACTTCGCGACGAAGTCACCGGTCTCGTCGCTGACCTTCGTTTCCCATCGCATTTGCATGCCGACTTCCCTTCGGGACGGAATTTCCGTAACGCAGAAATTCCTCGCGACGATCTACGATCCGTGACGGATGACGGAAATGCAACGAATTTCGAAACTGAAGAGAATCCTGAGGGGAAATCGTACTCGGAGTGAACTTTGCGACCCGAAGGATGGATAGGTAAACGTTGAAATGGGGGAAAACGAACGTAGGTGGAAGATTGTGTCGTGTGGTTACAGTTAGAATGGTTATTTATAGATGCAGGTGGTAGAATGGGATCGGAAACAAATAGAAACATAAATAACAGCATCGATAATTCAATTGTTCGCTCGGTTCTTCCATCGTCGTTTCACCGTGGTCCGACTCGTCATCGATTTGATATACCGTTTGTTATCAAGTATTTTAATTGAATTCGTACGGAGCACGGAGAAGGAAGCCAAGTTTTTTTACGACCTCGAAATATCTAATTCTCACTTCCTCGTTACAGTACCCGCCCCTATGCTCGATAAATCAATCGCGAACGGTATATGTAATCGTGGCAAAGAGCGCAACCCACTCGGTTTCGTCATTATTCGCTGGGCGACTTGTAAAAGCGATTTAATTAATTAATTAATTACCGTCGAATGGCTCGCGTTCCTCGCTGCGGTTACCAAATAATTCAATATAAATTTATCGTTCGTCCGTACGAAAATCCACGTATTAATATCGAAACCACCGCGGTCTCCGAAAGTATTTAATTAGCAATTAAATATATCATCCACCTCGCATCAGAATAAACCAAAATCAAATCTACAAAATCCCACCCCGTTATTCTCACACTTCTCCAGATTTCGAGGGCAACAAAGCTTCTCGATAACGCTTGAAAAATCGGCCGGTCGATATATCGGAAATTCGTTCCCTTGAAAGACTAGTAGCCCGTCGATATATCAAGTATCTCGCAGGAGATCGTCTGTCCGTGTGTGTACTCGTGTTTAAAAGCCAACGTGAGAAAAGTACAGAGATAACAGGTACAAAATTCGATCGTCCGATTCGATTAAGTTTTTTTTTCACCATTGTCTCTTTTACCATTCCATTTCTTCGTGATCCATACTCCCATAGATCCAGAGACAAACGTGGCGTGTTTTCGCGATATTATTCATCCTCCCTTGCCCTCCCTTTCGCTACTTTCAGGATTCATACGAACGGATCGTTAATGACGGTGTGGTACGCTCGAAAACTCTCGACGGAACAGTGGCGTCTGGAGGTTCACTTCCTTCCTCGTGAGAACCCTCAAGGTTTTCCCCGTAAGTGGTACATGTGCATAGAACCCTTTCAATCTTCTCAATTTCCCTTTTTACCGGGTACCCTTCCGCCTCATGCGTTCTTGGCACGAAATGCAAGAAACTAGCGCCTCCGTTTCGCGATCCACCGCTGGCAAGTTGTAATTTCGCAGCGGTTTCGAGACGATTGTAACTTCTAGCGTTTCGATTCCTCTCGGTCGGGGATCGTTGGAAATATTACACCCGAATGCCACGCGGGCAACCGTTTAATTCGAGTGGCAGAATAATAAATTTCCAGCATATGTTACCTACTACTACTACCACCACATCGCGTTATTTATTACTGTTTTTACCAACATTTTACGAGTCTCTCTATTTTCAGCTCGTTTCATTCGCCCGGGTGATCTAATCGATTTGACTTCCAAATCGTGTTGTTATTAATAAATCCGAATCATTTCCGATATTACGCCTACGCTCTGTATTAATGTATTTATTTATTCTGTCAACTATAGAAAACAATTCTTCCAAATATTTCGATCTGAATGAAAACGATTGTTGTTTAAGGTGAGATAGATAAGATAGGTTGCCCTCGGGCAGATAAGAGTGGTAAGAAATTTCGACGAGAGTACAACGAGATCAACGAACCCTTCGTGATGCCTGAATTCACAAAGTTTACCCGTATAAGGAACCTACGTACGAAACCCTTTCAACTTCCTCTACCTCGATCCTTCACCGTCGTTCTTTTTCCTTCTTCTTGTTCCTCCTTCTTCTCCGCGTCGTTTTCTTCCTCTTCTTCTTCTTCTTCTTCTTCTTCGTTCTCCAGGCTGCGCTCGCCTTCTTCCGCTGCAAATTGCGTATCGCCCGTTTAACCCCGCTAATTGCGATAGAACCGAAACCGCAGCCTCGCCGAGCGTTATCCCGCGCGGATCAAAACTCGCGCAGCGTACCGATGTCTCCGTTATTTTTTTTTCCTTCTTTTTTTTATGCCTCGTTAACATTCGGGGCGAACGTCCTCTTAGGTCTGCCCTGTGATTCAAATTACCCGGAGATCTGGCGAACCTAAACTCACACTCAGAAATTCCCTGCACGATGAACTTTGTGACAACGAGAATTTCCAAAGTTTGGAAACTTGGCACCGAGAACTTCTGGAAACTTTCCGCAAATATCTCAGCTTAAAATTTCCACGCGGAAAAGTATCTTTCCCTCGAACACGAAGAGAGATCCAAGGACGTTTTAATTTGCGATTCTGGCAGACTCGATGGTCCGGTGAAAAGTGCATCTGCGTATGCAACGGCGACGGTGGCGTCGTCGTCGTCGGCGGCGATGGTGGCGGTGGCGGCGCTCATTGACATTTAACTTTCGAAATTGTACACAGAACGCGCCGGAGAGCGGCGAGATGCGGCCTCAGACCGCGGCGAAATACCACCGGGCAGATAGAGCTAACATTTAAATGCCATTACTGCCCCGCAAGACGCATGGCCGCACCGAGATGCACCTGAAAGGGCTCCGTGTTCCACCTCGGTGTCCCTCTTTCTTTAAACCCGTCGCGTGGTACCCACCTTCTGAATGGGGAACGTTGTCGCGCGTGTGTGTTTATTGGAAACGGTGACTTTCACGGCTTTTGTTGTGAAACGAGACGAACGAGACGGGCCGCGAGTGTCGCATCCCGCCGGGTATTGAGAAATTTTACAATCGAAACTCGTTTCTACAAACGGGGAATAACGACGTTGCGTTGTTCTCGCAAAGAATAATCAAGGTATAAATTAAAGAAAGTTAGAATAGAATATTATACGATTAAGGGAGATACACACACACACGTAATTATATTATCACGAGCCGTTCCCGTTCAAGTTTCAACGATGGACTATATTCAAGATCCATGAGTGTTCGAGTATCCCAAGACCTTAATCCGTCGATACGTAATGGGATATAATGTGAAATTAGCCGGTCACTATGTACAGTTACGCATTACGCTAACAAGACTTACTTCCGATTATAGTGAAGACCCCCATTGTTCGACGGAGCCAGTAGTGTACTCTTTAGTAGTCTCAGCCTCCTCACTCTCCCTCTATCTCTCTTTCCCTCTCTTTCTCTCTCGGTTATTCCCGTACGGTACCTATTTATCTATCTATTCAGTCGCCCCGTATAATGCGCGATAGATTCCATGTAATCTGGCCGGCACAATGCCTTCAAAAGCCACTTCCTATCGCGGAATCTGACACCGCGATCTTTTTTTTTTTCTATCTTCATTTACATTCGCGTTCGCCCCTCGTTGCACCTTCTATCCCATGATATTTTTCTTCGTACGTATATTTATCCGATCGACACGGTCGACCCGAGAAAATTGTCGATTCGAGACTGTCGGTGAAAAAACCGTTCGCGGCCCCGTGAGAGACACGACCGGTGGATCCATTATCATCGGGATTGTCACGAGTTGAAAATTTGAATCCGTAATTTTATTGGCCATCACGAAGGTTCCGCGGTAATGTCCTGTGATACGACTTTAACGTACCAACTGCTCGATCACGCTTCGTTACTTGAGAGTTTAACCTTTCCGAGGAAATACGGCGAATGATGGATCACGGTACTCTCCGTGATGTTCGATATTCAACGGGTTCCTCTTCTTCTCCTTCTTCTTCTTCTTCTTCATCTTCTTTTTCATTTTCGTAACGAGGAAGACAATGACATCGACGATACGATCCTATTGAATGTTTTTGCACTCGCGGGCAGATGGGTAAACCGTGTTAATGTCAATCTTATCGAGCGAATTGAAAGTCATAAGATAAGTTCGGGAGACGCTGGAACGCAGATAGACGGGTATGATATTCGTGTAACATAACACCGATCTCGCGATCTCGACAGGCCCTGTCATTATAATATAATCATGATTCAATGTCCGCGGTCGTTAATCATATCCGCCTTTTTCGCATTCTTTTTCAAACCACTCTTCGTGTACATACCATTCTCAAAACTATCATGACCGAATCTGTATAATATAATAATAATCAAAAATTCCATCATATCCTCTTCATTCACCATTCAAAACACACACAGACACATAAATACACAATTCAATTAACCTTCTACATAAAAATCCATCGAACGAATTTCCTTAATAAATTATTAAACCTAATCAAATCAAACATTCCTCGGTATCTTCGTTATCTATAAAACAATTAAAAAAACACACACACATCTATTCGATTAACATTCTACGAAAGAATCCATCGTGTCGGACACAATTTCCGTAATAAATTAATAAGACTGCGACCGAAAATCTCGTGATCGGCGACCCGTAAATCAGCTCGCCGAAGAATCCCGCGATTATCCCATCGCGAGGTAGCCGGCGGGGAGACAAACGGAGTCCGGCGGCGCGTAAGGTCACCACCAGGTACCTGCATTTCCGCGTTCACGCTGGCGAGCGTCGTCGGGTCGTAGGTCGAATATTCGATAGGCGAAGGCCTGGTTTAACGGTACAACCACGTGCCTCCTCGAGGTTTTGACAATCCACGTCCCGGGTAATCGCATACCAAGCGCTCCCCAACGCCTGGGGGAACGGGGCTGGGCACCGTTCCCGCGAATTTTTCCACGAATAGTCCGAATACTTCCTTCGGGGTAAAATCGTTTCATCGTCGTTCTATCTAAATATATTATTTTCGTACATTTATACCAGGTTGAATTTTTTCAACGAGAATATATTGCGACAGTGTTTTTCATTCCTAACGGAAACCATGGATTAATGGAGAAAAATCCTAGGAATAAAGATCGTTACGGGGAATTCTTTGAAATATAATTATACACCGATGAAATTGTTATTTTTATAAGGGGAAAAATCTGACGACCGATGGAACACAGGACCCGGATAACCCGGCGCATCGAGAATTCGAATAAATCGTTAATCGCGGGCATTTATCGTTTCGCGTCGGTGACGTACGGAGTGCCGGGTATGCGGTAAGCCACCTTCTCTCCTCGTCTCTCTCTCTCTCTCTCTCTCTCTCTTCTCTGTCTTTCTCTGTGATCCTGCAGCCTTCTCTACTCTTTTAGTGCGTCTTCATCGGTTTTATACGCGTGCACCTTTGACCACTGGCGCCGTCCGTGGGTAAAAAGTAATCGGGGAGTGCTTCTCGATGCTCGGCAAGCAGTTTATGTGTGTCGGCCGTGTTCCCGTTACTTTCCGCCGGAAAGTGATCGAGTGGAACGCAATCCCCGCTAATCTCTTTTACGCCTAAAATCTCTGATTCTCGTTAACTCGATCCTGTCCCGATAAGAACGTTGTTTTACATAAACCACGTGAACTACATCCCCGTGTTATCTAACACACCAAACAGTGTATAACTTGTCCCATTTGAAAGTGTGAAAGATTGATATTCACGCGGAAGTAGATTCGGACCGTCCACCGTCAGACAGACACCCTAACTACATTTATTTCGATCGTAATTCAATGACTTTTGACTCAATTTCCAAGCACATGACACTTTGGAGGAACTTTTAACGGATTTCCTTGTTATTTTGGAAAAGAAATCGGTTGAAAACCTGCGCCTATGCGTTCCAACCACTCCTTTAAACGAGGCAACAGGCGACGCGGGCCTCTGGGCTATCGAGAAGCAACACAGAGAGAAAGAGAGAAAGAGAGAAAGAGAGAAAGAGAGAGAGAGAGACAGTAGAAGGAAGAAGAGGCGAGCAGGGGAGGAGAAAAATGAAAAAGTCACCGATGCCATGCGAGCGACGTGACCTCTCGTCGGTGACCCCGGACGAACCGGCCGACGACGACGCGGAAAGGGGAATGCCAGACCTCAGGCTACGTTCACAGTTCGCCGAAAAAGGCATGGTACACAACCGGCACACCGATTGTGTTGACCGGTCAGCGTGCGTTCTTTGACAGTCGGCTTCTCTTTTCCTGGTTGCGTTAATTTATAGCCGGGACCGATAGAAATATTCCCTTCCTCGACATTCTCCCGCGGAAAATAAACGCTGCTAATTGGCGATGAGAATCGTCGTGATTTTTTCCCACTCTCTCTCTCTCTCTCTATCTCTCTTTTCCGTTTCATTGCCTCCGTTATGGCGAAGTCTTCGAGTATGGTACGTGTTTCCATTAAAGGTCAACGATTAGAATAATAGAGACGAATGAATTTGAAATATATCGTCGTGTAATCTTATACGTTTCGCAGATGAGATTCTACTTGTCGTTGGTAACGGGATTGGTAATATTCGTATGAAAATGAAATTGGTTTTATTTGGATTTACCTTCGGAGGTAACAGGAGCATTGTCCTTTTAACGTACGAGTGTGTACGTGGTGGAAGGGAAGTTTCCACGCGGGGAACACCGACCGGCTGGCAAAAAGGAAAAAGTCACGGGAGACGACTACCTATTTATCCATTGCTAGTACGACTCGTTAGTCTCCTTCGACTTTCCTAACTTCCTGATTACTTTCCTAGCCCGTAGCATCGTGTACCTGCCTGGTCAGACAAATTCCGGTCGTTAAAGCTCAAGTGTCTCGGCACTTCCGCGCGAACCCCGATCTCCGGGACTTTCATCCACCATCGTGAAACCTTTTACACCGACGGAAACGATCCCTACGTATGTACCATCCCTCGAATCCCATTAAAACGAAAATCGGTAATAATCCTCGAATAGATCTCGAGCGGTGATATTCGAGTTCTAAATTCTATTTCAATTATCGAAAACTATGTTTCCCTCGACGCGATGTCTTTGTACGCCACCTTTCACCTCGAATTCCACCGTGAAACTGTTCCCAGATAACACGAGGAGGATAATACCTCGATGCGGTTTCAACGTAGACACGGTTTCGATTAAGCCGGTATCGCGTAATGATCGACGGATTAATCGGTGACCGGGTCGGGGCACGAATTACGAGCGAAGCAACGAATACCACTGGGTTATACTCTAACGTCTTTCGACTTCGCTTTAAACGACTGAGTGGCTGTCAGTCGTTGCCTGCCATTCAGACAAATTCCGCCCCATTAAGCGTCGAACGTTGTTGCGGTTATGCGAACCCGCTTGAAAGTTTCTACGCTTCTCGTCCGGGAGTATGATGTTCGACCGTGGATTGACCCTTTACGGTACCTCGAACGTCAATGGTTTAATTACGGCAGTCATTTCTTCTCAGTGGTGTACAATTTTTTTTTTCTCCCCCTTCCCTCTTACTTTTCGGTGACCACGTTCCTCGCCGCGAAGGTCAAAGATGCATTCCCAGAGAGAGAGAGAGAGAGAGAGAGTAGGGTATAAAACGAACGCGACCGATAATCTATCGTTCGTTAACTGTCCCGACGTTACGGCCTGAATTAGATAAGGATATCTTTAACATTGTCGTAAATGCACAAGGAAGTACCATTCACCCGCGCGCGGTTTCTACCGGTATGGTTCGCCGTTTCTGTTACTTGACAGTCCATTATCGTTCGCCTGCCAACCGATATATTATCAACACCTTATACCGTGCAACTCGGTGCAACAAGAGGTTGTGCAAAATTTCCACGAAATCTTGTTATCAGAAAATAATTCTTGACGAAATTGTGACGAAAAATTCATATTTTAGGATGTTTCTGATTAGCGATCAGTTCTTCGTCATGGAGAGAGTCTCTCTTTCTCTCTCTCGGTGTTCTAGAGCTGCACTAACTTTACCAACTGGTTGTCAGTGTACCTGCCGGCCAGACAAATTCCGGCCATTAAGCGTTCGAACGTCGTCGTGGCTGTGAACCCGCTCTAAGGCCCCCGTGTGCCACGACGCCGTGGAATATAATGGTGGACCGTGGATTGACCCTTGCGGTACTCCCACCATCACCATCGCCATCACCTACGGCACACAGTCACCACGCTAGCCACCGACGCACGACTACCATCGTCCTGTCCGACTCCGAGACGCGCAACGCCTATACAGGCTGTTTCATCCACGTGATTTTTCCACCGTCGAATCAATCACCCAGGGAGACTTAGTTATCTCTAGGAAATGGATTCTCGTGGATATTTCACCGTTTGGATTCAAAAGGTCATTGACAAAACATTGTAGAATAATCCTAAATAGTGCAATAGCGGTTGTTAGAACGGTTAATATCTTGAAAATTGCGAGAGAATTACGAAAGTCACGAAATATCGTCAAATTCCATCAGTTTTTTGATCGCCATTCGCTCAATTTTTGAGATAGCGATCTGAAACTTGTACCATTGTTTTAGTTGGAAAATTCTACGCCAGATCAATATATAATAGTTGTACTTTTCGAAAATTTAATTTTTCGCAAAAATCTGAAGGGGGTAGGTCAGGATTTTTTGCGATTTTCGTAATTCGGTCGTCATTTCTACAATTTTTGAGATATCAAAATGATTCTTTCACTCGCTTATTTGGCTTCGGATTCCGCGTACAAAACGCCCAGGATCATTAAAATAGCTGAAAAATTGTGGAAATGACGGGCGATTTACGAAAATCGCGAAAAATCCTGACCTACCCCCTTCAGATTTTTGCGAAAAATTAAATTTTCGAAAAGTACAACTATTATATGTTGATCTGGCGTAGAATTTCCTAACTAAAACAATGGTACAAGTTTCAGAACGCTATCTCAAAAATTGAGTAAATGCCGAACGAAAAACTGCTTTAAATTGATGAATTTTCGCGATTTTCGTAATTCTTTCGTCATTTCCGTAATTTTTTAGCTATTCAAACTATCCAAGGTGTTTTGGACGCGGAATTCGAAAACGAATAAGGCAGTGAAAGATTCAGATCGATATCTAAAGATTTGCGGAAATGACGGAGGAATTACGAAAATCGAGAAAAATGGTCAAATTCAATGAGTTTTTTGCTCGGCATTCGCTCAATTTTTGAGATAGCGATCTGAAACTTGTACCATTGTTTTAGTTGGAAAATTCTACGCCAGATCAATATATAATAGTTGTACTTTTCAAAAATTTAATTTTTCGCCAAAATCTGAAGGGGGTAGGTCAGGATTTTTTGCGATTTTCGTAATTCGTTTGCCATTTCCACAATTTTTTAGATATCAAAATGATTCTTTCACTGGCTTATTTGGCTTCGGATTCCGCGTCCAAATCGCCCAGGATCATTAAAATAGCTCAAAAATTGTGGAAATGACGGGCGATTTACGAAAATCGCGAAAAATCCTGACCTACCCCCTTCAGATTTTTGCGAAAAATTAAATTTTCGAAAAGTACAACTATTATATGTTGATCTGGCGTAGAATTTCCTAACTAAAACAATGGTACAAGTTTCAGAACGCTATCTCAAAAATTGAGTAAATGCCGAACGAAAAACTGCTTTAAATTGATGAATTTTCGCGATTTTCGTAATTCTTTCGTCATTTCCGTAATTTTTTAGCTATTCAAACGATCCAAGGTGTTTTGGACGCGGAATTCGAAAATGAATAAGGCAGTGAAAGATTCAGATCGATATCTAAAGATTTGCGGAAATGACGGAGGAATTACGAAAATCGAGAAAAATGGTCAAATTCAATGAGTTTTTTGCTCGGCATTCGCTCAATTTTTGAGATAGCGATCTGAAACTTGTACCATTGTTTTAGTTGGAAAATTCTACGCCAGATCAATATATAATAGTTGTACTTTTCAAAAATTTAATTTTTCGCCAAAATCTGAAGGGGGTAGGTCAGGATTTTTTGCGATTTTCGTAATTCGTTTGCCATTTCCACAATTTTTTAGATATCAAAATGATTCTTTCACTGGCTTATTTGGCTTCGGATTCCGCGTCCAAATCGCCCAGGATCATTAAAATAGCTCAAAAATTGTGGAAATGACGGGCGATTTACGAAAATCGCGAAAAATCCTGACCTACCCCCTTCAGATTTTTGCGAAAAATTAAATTTTTGAAAAGTACAACTATTATATGTTGATCTGCCGTAGAATTTCCTAACTGAAACAATGGTACAAGTTTCAGAACGCTATCCCAAAAATTGAGCGAATGCCGAGCAAAAAACTGTCTGAATTTCGCGCTTTTCACATCCGAGTGTATCAAGTTAATTAAAAACGATATGAAATTTGATAATTATCTAACTAAAATGCACCATTTATACCTAAATCGTTAAAGATTAAATCGATCCTGCCTGCGAGGCTGCAAAAAGATCATTAAATAAATTTCAATCACAGTAATAGATCGCGTGGATCCTGATATCTGTGACAAGCTAAAGATACCATTGAATAGCATTTGTTTCTTTGATTAAACTCGCGAAGATCGAGGTCAAATATGAAATTCATATAGTCAATATAATTGAAATTCCCCAAGGATTTGCTAATCAGCATTTCTTTGTTATGGAAATGACAGCGCCGGTCGACCTGGATTATTTGTCAGGGCTGATGAAACGGCCTGTACAGTTTACCTCGAGATCGAGGTATACGTGCCGGGGTCATATTCTCATCGGCGATGCATGGCCGCCGGTACAGTCGACCGAAACAGTTCGCCGTAAGGTCGAGCCAGTTTGAAAAAGTCATTCAGCCTATCCGATGGAAATTAGAAACCCACACTGACGTCCCATTATATTTGACGTGATCTAATGTTACCAATTAAACGATCCCTATCGTGGTTTCATTAACGATCCGGCGTTTCGATAAAGTTTTAATGAGCTTCCTGATTCGAGGGTACGTTGATCTATGACTTCTCGCCGTCTGGTTATTTACGGTAGGAAATTTGAATCGACGTCGAGCGCGAAATCGAGAAAATTACGGCCGGCGAAGAGATTTTTCGGGTAAGTTACCGTGAACCGGGGGAAAGTGAAATTTAAGATAAAACGTGAAAAAGAAGAGGAAAAAACTCAACACCGTGATGTAAAAGATGAAATAAGAACCGGGACTAGCGACTTGCGTTTAATACAATTACGCCGGTCTGTTGAACGACGTGAACTTCCTTCTTTCGGTGAGAGGAGAGGAAAAAAAACGAAGAAGAAGAAGAAAGGAAACCGTCAATCGATCGAGTGATTTTCACGACCCATTAACTCTACCAGTAACAAACCATTCTTCCTAACGCGACAATATTGTTACAGTGTTACTTTCCAAAAATAACACCGGATATCCACAAAATTCAAAACGTACAACACATTTCCATAAAAACTTAAAAAATCTACCATCATTAAATAACTCATCGTTAAGTAACGTTCTATCGTTGAAAAAAAAACGGTGACGATAAATCTGAATTCCCGATCGAGACGAATTCATCACGATCTTGCATAACCGAACCCAAACGGTGAAGTCATCGACCCGAGACTTCAGTGACAAAAAAAAAAGGAACGACCGTTAATTAACCATCGATGACTGAGTGAAAAATATGATGGAGGTTCTTCCACTCACCGATAACGTCTGCGCTCTCTCCTCGAAGCTCGGCTCGATTTCCTCTCGATCCTGAAAAAGAACAAATTAGTCGGTTAATTGATTCGCCCTTATTCGGTAGTCGGCTGACACTATCCATCCCTTCGTTTTATAGGATAATACGATTCGGTGGGGATGCCGTTGAGGCGCCGTTAACGAGCCATTTACCCGTTACGCCTTAATTTGTCGAACCGTGCACGCTTCCTAACGACGATCAATCGTCAGAATTAACTTTCTGCTTCATTTGCGGCCACGGACGATCGTTAAACCGTTCACGAGCCGATACCACCGGGTGAGATGCATACGATTTGATCGATTGTAAAACTTAACGATCCTCCTGCATTACCCGCAATTTCTCTGAATATTAATCTCCGCGATTCGACTATCATCGTACCGAGGCAAACGCTAATCGTACCGATCATACGATACCAATTGCTACCGTGATCGTTTCCGATCCTTACATTCTTCATACTTTCCTGTATCCCTTGCAGCCTCATTGACTTCGTTACTACATACGTATCCATAGTTTACAATTATCCCTTTGTACATATGTACTTCGTACAAATATCTTCCCTACTACTATTTTAAACGTCAAAAGTATCCATATCACGAACGTATAAACGTCTTTTTCCACGTAATAAGAAAATATATACACATGGATACAATAACTCGATGTATAAAAGAAAGATTTTCACTTTCGTTGACAATGTTTGTAACCGAGACAAAGAGTCTCGCTTGAAACAATCGTCAGGTATATATCTACCTTGTAAGTAAACAGAAATGTATACGTGTCCACGGCCCAGTTTCCATCGCATTACCCAGATTCCGATGTAACGAGTGTGTGGGGGTCTCGTTTTTCACGGTGTCGCCGTCGTTTCGTAAAGAGAGTTTCCCCGTGAAACTAGGCTGGACCACGGAATCTGGAACGAGATCATGCAGCGTGTCGGCCCGTGGTCCGTGTGCCATGTTCACCTATTCGTTTCCCCCCTAGCCCTCTCTCCGTTCACCCTTCTCGCGTATATGTATCCGTACACCCACACACGCGTCCCGACGTTCGCACACGTCGACACGGTTCTCGGTTACCTAATCGCGTCGGTGTTGTATCGTCGACGGCATTGTCTGCCTTTCTTCCCCAGGCCGACGGTTGAGTTCAACGACGCGTGAACGCAAACTTTACTCGTTCCATTACATTTTCTACTCGGATAATCCGGTACCAAAGCCGCCCCACCCCGAACACACGCGCGCGCGCGAGCACTGACAATAGTTGTTCGTGTGTGTAACTGTACACTCGATGCTTCATGACTCGTATAGGTATACATATATGTATATCTGTACGCGTGTCTGTAGAGATGTAAATTATTCTCATATCGATGAACCTTGGTTTTCGGGGACTCTATCGTCTGTGTGTATTAGTGTGTAATTAATATTGCGACACCAGGAACGAGTATAATCGGTATAATGTGTGAGAGAATGTAAGAATATGAGAATGTGAGGGTGAACAAAGAAAAATAATGATTCCAGTTGAATCGAGTTTTAAATTATCGAATCAATTGATAAGTACATCTAGGAGACACGAGCCGACAAAGAGGAAAACCGACGACGAAGGCGCGGTGAGATGGGAAAAATTCGCCTGTGCCGGTGTCGCAGCCCACATAGTTACGTATGCACATATTTACACCGTAGGCCAGACAGAAAACGCACGCGGGTATCGGCGCACGGGGAGGCGGACACGCAGACCGGCCTCAATTTGTCCGAGTGTTTAAACGCGCGTTTCGCGCGTTTCTATCTCGCCGAGAGTGTATCGGGGCCCGTGGTTGTTTCCGAGCCAGTGCCGTATCTATCTCCGATCCGATCGTGTGCATTTCAAGTAACCACCTATGTACCGGAGCGTGGAAAAAGAAATCCTACTCTCGTCTATCGCGTACATAAACAGGCGGTAAAATACGTACACCGGTGTGCATCTTAAAACGACGGAGTTTAAACACACCGAAAAATCACCGCCACGAATACAAAAGATTCTGTTATCTAGTATATTCTACCATTCGCATAGAATGTATATTTCAATTTTTATCAACGAAATAAATCCATCTGGAGATCGATCAGGAGAACGAAAGTTCGATTATAGTCGCGATTGAAATTATTATCACCGGATAACGGTGGAGAAATTTCCATGATTCCGCGGAAAGTTTCCAAACGTGGCAAGCCTGCGGTGGTTCCCGAAGACGAAACAAACCCCGGGAACTCATACGTGTCGCCGTTTGCAGAACACGGGATCCCGGCAGGAGATAAAGTGGAAAATGGAGGAAGGCCCTGGCGATAATCGTGTACGCGCGGAATTTAATGACCCGTTCCACGCGGACAAGTTCCTATTCTCTCTGGTGCCCGGCATTCTTCGAGAAACCCCCCTGTTCCTCGAACTCTCCGGTTTCTCGTGTATATCGGCTACATAATTGTAGGCGGCTGAATCGAGACGCAGAGAGGAGAGGAGAGGAGAGGAGAGGAGAGGAGAGGAGGGGTGCAGAAGAAACCACGGTGTTACGTGGCGGGGCACTGACGCGGGTGGTGGTGGTGGTGGTAGTGAGATCGAAGACGGTGCTTGTACAGATATCGAATAATGATAAGTGATAAATTTAGTGCCCGCCTCGGAAAGTCGCCCGAGTGCTTTCTGCGATTCGAAATCGACGACTCGATTCCACGTTATCGTTGGCCTACGATAGAATATCGATGGGTGACCGTAGATTTGTTTGCTTTGAGAATCTCTCATTCTTCGATTCCATAAAGTCCACTTGTGGTAGAGAACGATTAAATTAAATCAATCGACCGAATAGACGTTGTTGAATAATGAAACGATGGTGAACGAGTGTCAAGGTGTTTTGAACGATTGGTAGCGCGAACGAGAGTGTGATTGGTAAGTGTGTAAGTAAGTATCGACCGTCGCTAATGCCGTCTGGGTGGAGTAAAAGCAACGGGATGATACATCTCTCCCTTTATATGTCGGTAGTCAGCCCGGCATGAACGTACCCGCTACTGTGAGATCGTTAAAGCGATAGATACAAAGATACGTTGGACAACGAGCAATAATAATCTTATTCATTGTCAATCCCCCGGTCTATATCTTATCCCATTGAATCTTCGTTGCCAGCGGTGTCATTATTTTATTCTATCGTCTGCCACGAAGCAATGACGTCGTTTCGCTGCTGTCCCCTTTAATCGCCACTTCGCGATCGTTAAATTAGGCGGCAAACGACGGAATCGCGAATCCCTAGATCATTTCGCAACTATCACAGATATGGAAACTTATGAAAGCACTAGAAGATTAACGTTTTACGCTTTAAAAGATGACTCTCTGACGTCGAAATAGTTTTTCCACGAGTATATTCCAATTTTCACGAAAAAAAGTACCGTAAAATCCATGGTAACGAGCGTCGAGGGTACACCTAGCAGACGCTGTAAATCCACGATGATTTCAACGAGAAAGAGAGAGAGAGAGTGTGAGAGTGATAGAGAGAGAAAGGTGAAGCGTTAGAGTCGAGCGACGATATATTATATCGATCTTTATACGAAAGCTGGTGGGGGCAAGAGCATGACTCGTTGCGAAGCCGCCCGGAGTCTGGCAAGTTCCTATTATACGACCGGGGGTATCCGAGTCACCCCGATGGAAGGATGAAACGTATATCTCGAACGAGATTGGTACTACTTGCAACATTGAGGCACCGGTCGTATCGCATCTACGTTCGTGTACGATTCTCACCGGCTGGCAGCAATAAATATGCTGATTAAGCGGCAACGTACCGCCGGTTAATTTGCAGTATATCAGTATCCAACAGTGCATTTTAATTGGTCGTGAAGCATTATTGCGACGTATAATCAATGAGGCTACGCTACTCCCGTGACGACCGCCGTTAAAGAGACCCTACTACTTGCTAACCGACGAATCTTAGCAGGGTGAAGAGAAATTCTACAACTATACCATCTTCTCTATATGTATATTCAGTGGCAACGGTTTTCGTACCACGGGTTGGCAACGCGATTTCGCGGGTAAATTACTGTGTCTTACCGCCATTGTTACGTCTATTTTTCTAATGCCGAAGTAGACGCGACGTAAATACAATAACGGCCGCGGTGTTCGCGTTGCGTAACTGTCGTTGCGGAGCCGGCCGCGATTTCGTTGCAAAATCGCTAAAAGGTCCGCGGAGTCTGCAGGAGCGCGACACCGATCCTCGTCGCAACCTTGAAGTACGGTACCTAGATGCACCAGTGAGCGTGAGACTCCGGCCTATTTACAAAGTCGCATCGTTGCGTCCTATCGCGGGCTCCGCGTGTATCAAGATCATAATAACTCTCGCATCGTTTCTCCATCGGTATCCGCCAACCTCCCTGTTCACGTGGAAGCTACAGACAACACGCCACACACATGGTGTACACAGGTAAACCCCCTGGGGTAATATTCGAGAAATAAATCAAACTTCTTAACGAATCGATGAAACAAAATATGGAAAAGAACAAACTAGAATGAATGGAAATAACGATTAATCCTGATTAATCAGAGAATTAATCTACTGTGTCGGTTGGATTTCACGTGAAGTAATAATAATTCTAATAATATCTAATAATAATAATAATAATAATCCCAACGAAGAACTCTTCTTCCCCCCGTGGTAAGTTCTTTGTTCGTCTTATCCGCGGGCGAACCGCGACTGTAGTTTCCACGGATCGGCTGGTATATAATCCGAGCCGTTGCTCAACTTGTCTCGCAAGAGCATAACCTTTGGAGAGACGAACCGACACGGAGGATAAAAAGAGAAAGGAAGGAAAAAGGCAAAGGGAAAGAGGGTACACGTCGGCGTAGGCAATGAACTCGCAATTATCGTCGCGGATACACTCTCCCGCGTTATCCGCGCCGGGTGCAGCTGTAACTTCGTAATTTAACGCGCGTGTTTCGTGGCCACGAGAAGACGAGTTACGACGCTTTCTACGCCGGATTAATCACGGTGATAACGCGCGCCTCCGTGGATTATCGTCCAATGAAATCGCAACGGTTACATTTAACCGCGAACGGACGGCCGGCCGGCCGGCCGGGTTTGCGTGACGACGAAAATCTATCTGTCCAATATTATCTGTTATTACCGGTCTATTTACTTAAATATATTAATAACATCCGTGCGCGGCCCGTATCTAACCACCGTGGCATTAAATTAGACCGCTAATTCATTGCAACTCCGGACTTATTTTCGTATAGGTAGTATCTGAATCGATACGACGAAGCAAACTAGTATCTGGTCCAATAAATTACATCCACGGGATACCAACTCGCTTTTGGTAATAATTCACATCGTTTTGTGGACGGTAACACATCTAATTACACTCTAGCTGTAAACTTGGATATTTCCCTTGTGTCGTCTTTATAGAAACATGTTCCGGGGTTGATTTTCGTCAGTTGAAACGTTTATTATAATACAATTAGCGCGTTATTTGCCAGAGTTATGACGGTTTCCAAGGTAGACAGTAAAGATTACCGTCGACGTCTGGTTATCTGGCAACGAAATCGTCTGACTATCCGCGAACTATCATCCCTGTTTACGAGTCGGCGGGTCGCGGCCGCTGATAACCGTGGTAATTGCGTCGGAATTGCCACCACCGTCCATCTGGAGTATCTATCTCGACAACGATACGCCTCTTTTTAACGCGTCCCGACGCCTACGCGTCGGCATCGCGTAAAAGACGTCCGTTAAAACTTATAGAATCGTCGGAACGTTAACGATATCCCAGGAGAAACGTCAAATTCTCCAACTAGACGTTCCATCGTCTAAAACTCTGCGTAAATGGATCGAATCTCCTTAGATCGAGGAAAGAAATTGATTTAATGACAATTACGAGGGTCCGGACCAACGAGAGAAAAACTGCGTATGTTTTTTCCTCGTGTCCCTCTTACCTCCATATTTTCTCGGTAAGGATAATCGTTCAATGGAACGCGCCCAAAATAAAATTTCGTCGAAGCACGTACGAAAAAAAAACTGGTTCCAACAAAGTGGGCTGCAGCCGGGTACCCTTTAGCCCTCCCTGCTAATAAACGAAATTAACTTTCCGCGGCGCTGCCGCAACGAAAAAGCGGGCCGCGTTCGACCGTTGGAATGCACGTCCTTTCCGAGGGATTCGCGACCAACGAAATATCCTTCTCGGAAGGATCGTGTAAGCATGGTAACACCTCTCAATGAAGGACGATAACTGTCGACCAAGTTCCAACGATCGTCGGAATCGAATACGGAAAATATATCGAGTAACATATACGTATATGTATATGTATAGATATATATATATACACACATGCGTGTTGGATTATCGCAATAACTTTTACGCGGCAACGTTGAAAGCCCTGCGATATTCGAACCGAGCCACTTTCCGTATTTACGTAATAATTACATCAAAACACCTGTTGATACTGTACACTCTATCAAGTCCAAGATTTTCTATTAGCTTCTAATAGACAAGAAACGTCTACGGTATCCGTGGAGCAGTAATGGCTCAATTAATACACGTATCTCCGTAACGTACCGCAGACTCGTAAATTACTCCGGTTTAATAATATAATTAATCGATCGAAACGGGATACAAAATTAACGTGCCGATCGACAGCGTCGATCTACGATCCGTTTCCAACCACGGGCAATGTCGTCGTCTCAGGTAAATCGTTAATTACGTAACATTATACACGGTATGTATAATGACACAGTATAATCTCCCACGAAGTACACAATCGAGTCTGTCGTCGTCGTTGATTATCCTTTCTACGAAAAAAAATCATCCCCACGATTATAATAATCGCACAGGAAGCGGAATGCCTGTATATATGTGTGTGTGTGTCTGTGTAGAGGTGGAGGGTGAATCGCGATGGTCCTCGAGAAAGTGTAAACTAAATCGTGGAAAGGCGTGTTCAATTGCACGTTCAATAAGTACTCACTGCCGACGCCGATAGTCGAAGAATGGAGAATTGGCCAACTATCGCGAGTTGCATTAGCATATCTACGCGGCAATAAAAGCCTAAACTCTACTACGGCCGTGTATGGTACGCCGTGTAGAAACCGTCCGATAAATTAGACGCGTTAATCGAACGCCGATTGCAATGAGCGCTCGTAATCGCGCGAGTGGCTTACCGACTCCGTACAAGTATACCTTGGGGGGGAAAAAAAATAATAATCAAATCGATGAGCAAAGGACGAACCAGATACCTTGGGAATGTCTTAGCATAAATTCACGAATTTAGTGTGTTAAAGAATTGGCAAGCGAGTCTAATAATACGGGATGATTTTAGGTAGAAAGCATTCCGATTTTACCCCGGATTACCTGTGCGTTCTTACAAGGTCTACCTGTAAGTAGTAGGTGTAATCATATCGCGATAATATACCGGCTTCCATTATAAAACTTCCATGGAAATCCCGTGGCTCCCTTTAAGAAGGAAATCGTGTAAAACCTCTCGAAAAGCAGGGAGGACTTCAAATCGTATAGGAAACTAAGAGATTCCAATGGGATCCTTGGGTGGAAGCCATAGTTTCTTTAGAAACTGAAAATACAGCTATTAAAGCGCAGCTGTCCCCCGGTGAACCTTAAACACTATACCGAGCTATGGATTATATTTTAAGGGTTCACCGAGCAACGTTGAAGAGAATCGGTGACGGCTTAGAAATTTCTAAGAAAATCCCGCTGGACCCATTTCTCTTTTCTAAGCTACACCATTGTCGTCCTCCACCCACGCTTCGTAACGTACGAGGATTACATTTTTTTCTACCCGCGACCTAAATACGGTGAGAATTTTATCTAAAACCACTGTACACGCAGTTCGAACAACATTTATATGTATTATTGACGGAGGATACTTTTATATATGTTGTATATTTATATGTATAGGTATATAGGCATATCACCTTGGTTAAACTTGTAAGCCAGGGTTCACTACAATTAAGAAATCCTTGTAACCGATTGACTCAGTGGTTGCTCAAGTTGTGCCGATGAAATTGCGCTTGAAACGCAGCGTCGAACGACGACGTCATTTCTACGCACGGCGTACATAACTACGTTTGCGCAAGCAATCACAATAAACACGTTTAATCGGTTAATTGTCACACATTAACCGTCCACGCGACTGTCGTAAATAATCGTTGAAATAAATCGCGTCACCTACTTCTCCGACTGTTCTACGAGGGTCATCGTGTTGCTCGATACATACGTACTATGTACACGTACACACGTACAGGAGTATACGATATTCTATGTATATGAATTTCCGTCACCTTTCACCGCGACTGCGTACGTTTCGAAAATATAATTCGCTATCAAACGTATCATGTAAATCTCGCGCTCGATCGTAAAACACACGAGTCGAGAAAGCCGGCCAGTGTCCAGCGTCGAGTGAAAATGATCTTTCATCATTGTATCGACATTGTATTACCAAGCGGGACGTCGTAAATCAGCCTGGTTAATAATGACATTAGCGAAACCGATCGTTAACGCCGAAAGATTTACCACGGGATCGTTTTTCTAGCTCGAAGAAGATTTACACGACGACGTGTGATAAAGTTGATCGTCGTGCCGGGAGGTGTCTCGATCGTGTGATTGGTTAAAATTGTAATTAATGAATTACAATCTCTATTTTTTTTTGCTCCTTTTCTCGCGGGATTTATTGTATAGCGGGCATACGTTTAATTTATAGTTAAGAGAATAATTTGTGCGTACGCAACGCACAGAGAATCCGAAGCCTTTCCTGTATTTTCATTTTTTATTTATCGGCGACTCGGGTGTTGTTTTTTTCTTGTTTTTTAAACAATTTCGTTCGGTACATCGCAATCGGACGCGACGGAATTTCACGGTGAATTCCTGGCGCGTCGAACGTGGCCTGCTTCCACGTAAAATTTCGTTCTGGCCACGGCGTGCCATTCGTCGAGGATCTCGAAGTTGCCGGACCGGTGACCCAGTGACGTACTAAACAAAGGGGCTCCCTCATACCACCCGACCGGACGGTTTTTGACTAAAGGCACGCAAGGAATTAAAAGTGGAACTTCCCCGTGATGCGTATCGCAAACGAGTTTCTAAAATGATCTCAATTGCAAACGAGTGAACCGAATCGTCCGACAAGGAGGACGAGTTTTTCTTTTTCTATCCCTCTTTCACTCGCGCGAGACGTCGGTGTTAGTTTAAACAATGACTATGATCCGTGGAAGGCTATCGAGAAAGTTCTAACGAATACCGATGGAACGTCGACATTCTACGGACAGCTGTCCTATTGTTCGACGAATCGACAGAAAGGATGTGTAAATTTCTTTGTATAAATATCATTGAACATTTCTTTTATTAATAAATCAAAGATTATCTTTCAGCGCAAGGAGAGCCACTTCGGAAAGGATGATATCACACGATGTAATAATTCACCTTAACGATCATATAAAATATACATATCTTTCGTGAAATATGTAAAGAGTATCGTATAAAAATCATTATCAAGCCTCTATATCTTCTTCGTAATCCATATTCCGTAATTACCTCGTTTCCCAGAACTCCGCCGAGTGTCCATCACTCAATTACCCCGAAATTACCCGTTCTGCGAAAGAATAGCGCGTAATCGTGCCGAAAATTGGGCGAGAAGCAATCCGCTTACGCGTCTGGCATTTAATTACACTCCGTCGGGTAATCTTGTCGTCGATGACAACAGGGTGCGGCGAAAGGGTGCGCCCGACACCCTGACGAGCAGGACGGTGAAAAAAAAAAGAAAGAAGAAAAAAAACGTCGGATCAAAGAGGAATGATACGACGCACAAGAATCGAGGGTTGGGCCCATGGCGTTGCACATTGGGAAATCCACATGGAGAACAGGAGAGGCTGATAGCTACGAGATGGATAGAACAAAGGAGAAATGTGTCTGGAATGACAATGACTGTCGCAACGATTGGCTAGGGCCATTGTGTTTGCTTAATACGCATGCTTGAGTGTGATTTTAATTATTGATTATCGACGTTCGACTCCTTGGCTAGGAATTTAGCCGGTCGCATCGTATTAATTAATGGCTTTTACGATTGCCGCGTTTTCGTGAAGAATATTACAAACTTACACATATTTATGTATGTATGTAGATATATGTATGTAAGTGTTGCTATAGGGGAACAGATCAACGACGGGAAAGTAGGTAACGCACGTGCGGATATCAATCAAATGGTAACTGTAACGCTCGAATTGAAATAATCGGACAATAAGGAACTTTATGGAAATTATTTTAAAAATATCATCGTACCACCTAAAGACGAATGGAATTTTCCGTGACGCTTTGCTGATCGTCGGATGAAATGACCGTGGAAAGGACGTTCCACGAAAATCTCTATCGAGAACGTATTACTGTGTTATTCTCATAATGAAATGGCAATTTTCTGTACGTACAGGTAGCCACCGGTGTATTATATATGGTCGGTGCAGTGAAGCGTATTCAACGGTATACATGCACCCGATATATACCATGTTCGTCATAATTTCACTAAATCGCGGCAAACTTTCTATCATGCATCACGACCAAAGAGGTTAGCCACCGTTTTGCCTAACAAATTGCATGTACACACTCAGCGAGATAAAAATATCATCTCTAACTAAACATAAACGTGATAACCGTAAAAAAGAAAGATTGAGGAACTGACTTCTATCACGAAACCCGATTATAAATTGTTGTTTAACGTCGTCAGATATTTAACAGATTAAAAAGCGTTCTCTGTACTTTACAGCACCATTAATTCACCCCTAAGATAGCGATCGCGGAAACTTTCCGAATACCGGAATCGGTGAAAATCCCATCCAGCCGAACTTCCGTTCCAACTTGCATTCCTGATAAAAATCGTCCCGCTGGTATCCGTGATTGCCGAAAGTCAGAACTCGCGTGCCCGGTTCTAGCCGCGCCGCGGGGAGAACTGAAATTATTCCCCGAGAACCCGAGGCAATTTCACCTAGTCCCTTAAATCGTCCCGGGTAGAAGTACCTTAGACGTTTCGTCGCGGATAGTTACGAGCCGCGGTCACGAACATGCGAGCGACTACGCGCCACCGCCTCGCGGACCAGGAATTTCCACTTCTGCCACGGGAAAAATACGAATAAATTCCATTTACCATCCCGACAACTATCCCGCAGGAGATATTCGTGCCAGGGCCGCTACGTAGCGAAAAAAAATCAAATAGAACGAGTATATATCACGGGGAAAACGAATTTAAAAATACCTCTATCACTTTTATAAAAAGATTCACTACAGTACAATATTAACTATTGTATGAAAAATGAAATCAAATCAAATTAATCTTGGGGAATAATTCTAAGTTGAAATATGAAAGGTGTCTTTCAATATCTTTTGGTAGAATTAATGCTAATATCGTGACAATGTATTCAACCTGTTTTCTCAAGTCTCTAGACACGAAATAACAGAAAGGTACTCGGGGGGAACGTGTGCAGCACTGTTTCACTCGACGCTGCATCTGAATCAGTTTGCATACCGACGTCCTGGCTCATCCCGGCCGGTTCTTTCCCATTTGCAGAACCACGCAACGAATGCCAATCCCACACGTACACGGATAGCTGCTAAGGAGGGGTTGACTTTCTCGTCACGTATCAATAACGTCCGTCATTCCGCGACACAACTTCCTCATCCCTCGCCCGTTGCGGACGGACCTTCTCATCTCCGACGAGGGAAGGGCTGGCGGAAAAATCGCGGATTCTTTTCACTTGCCAGAAATAATTAGACGTTACGACGTCCGTCTGTCCGTCTCACTCGACGGAATGGCAGTGGAACCCTCGTTTCGTTGAATGAAGAAGATTATTTAAAGCGATGAATATACGTTCGAATAGTTTCGCTCGTGTAGATTGAAATATTGCTGATGTTAACGTTCATACGAATCATTTCTATGAATTTTTTGGGAAAACGAACGTGGAACTTGTGTTTGAAAAGTTCCACATCCCCACGAGTTTTGCGTCGACGAAAATCGACCTCCGAGAAGCACCGTGCAACGAATGGCAAATCCCACGCGTGTGCAACGTAACAAAGGCTCGACTTTCTCGTCACGTATCGATAATACTTTGTCAAATCGTGTGTCAGTGCCTCGTACTTCCTGTTCCTTCTTCGGCCGGTATACTCTCAAAGTCCGCCCGTAATTTATGCGTCACAGTCTTGTATGTATATAAATATTAAGCCGTTCCACGGTTCATCGGCCTTACGTTTCACGTTTAATAAATCCCTCATTTACATATATCCGTATCCACGTTTTCGATTCGTATTTGTAAACGCCGAGATTCTTTCGTCGTCGCCTGGTGTCGTTCGATTTTATCCCTTTCTTTATTTATTTTTTTTTTTCGTCCCCTCTCCTTCTTCTTTCTCCTCTTATTCTTCGTCTTCCTCCTCTACTGTCGTCCCCGACGCGTTAATCGTAATTGCGACGATAAAATATAATTTACGACTACTCGATACGGGTATCCCACATAGAAAATACTGCACGACAAACGGACGGAAAAAGAACGCCGCCGTCTAATTTACACGCGTCGTAAAATAATAGTTATTCGACGATACGGTAAACGGGAATTTCGATCGTGTCGATAGTCCGGTATGCAAAACAGTCGTGTCGTAGCTGTGCCGGAGAGATATTCAAAGAACCGAAATTCCATAGTCGGGTTAAAAGGAGGCCAACCCGATAATAGTCGTTCCCGGCTAACTTCGTAGACACGAACGTTCTTTTTTCTCTCTCTTGCTCTCTTTCTCTTTACGGTGGTTTCAACGAATTAACGAAAATTGTCTCGCGTTGCGTCATTCAGCGCAATTAAATTCGCTCGCCGGCGTCCTCGTGCACGGATTTCATTCACTCGCGGCGTAAGAAACGACCGCCTCGTAAAACCGATCGTTCGAAAGAAACGGAATATCGGCTGGAAACAACACAATGGGCCGTTTCTGTTCAGCACAAGTGACTCGTATGCACGCGTAACGTTACCGTCATTACCGTAAAGCTCGGCAGTCACGTACCTCGCATACGATTTGCTAGAAGCTTTCTCCTCGGTCTCTAATTTCATCCCAGGGGTACGTACACGCGAAACACGTTTTACTCCCGCGATGGTATTTCCCGTGTTACGCAATCCCGGCCATTGTTCAATGGCAAGATCCTATTGGACGCCGATAACGGCGCCACTTTATAATTACGATTATGCGCGCTAATTTCCATTGAATCGCTTTAACTAACTCGCACCACTACGTCGCCACGGTTCACCGATGTTGCCAGAGAACCGATGGAAAGTGTGAACCTTTTGAAATTGTAATTCTCAAACAGGATCCATCTGTCGGAAGGACATCGTCGCCGGATTTCGAACTTCCGGATTCACTGACGCGATATAAATATCCCAGTGGTTCGTTCCCGTGCCCGATCAGACATTCCATAGAACGAACTCACGTCGTGAATCAACGTCGCGATGTTCCGGTAGGGAAAAAACTCGGAGAACATGTTTATACGACATTTTCCCATCCCGGAGACAATATAGTGCATAATTACAAACAAAGTGTCCTTCGAACCCATAAGAATTAATTATCCATCTCCCTCCACAACGTCAAAAACTACGTACACGTCCCTGTTAACCCGAAACCGTGAATTTCTTCGTCCTACCAACGATTTCTCTCAAGATCAATGATTCTCAGCGATTCTTACGTAACGTCGTGAAAAAAGTGATGAGGGCGTCGCGTGGAAACGGGTCCGTAGTACCTCGGAATTAAACGACAGAGGGAAGTGCACGGGAAAACGACCTCGAGCTGTCGATCGAGACCGCTAAGAAGGTCTCGCGGTTGGCCGTCACGCAGTCGCACGAAGACACGAACGTCGTCGTACAAGCTTTTGCGCAAGAGGCATAATTACGGGCGAAGAGGAAGCGAGCCGAGTGCGTTAGCACACGTAGGACGAGCGTTGAACGAGCGTTGAACGATGAACTTGACACTGCGCACACGAGAGAGAAAGAGAGAGAGAGAGAGAGAAAACGACACGAGAAAATAATGGAACGGCGTAGAAAATGGGAAAGAGGGGCCCCGCCCACCCATTTCTTCACTTCTCTCTACGTTCGTTAGTACAAACGATCGTGCGGCACTGGCAGACTCCTTTCTCATGATCTTTCGTCCATCGCCGTGGTAGAAAGTCAGAAAATATGGAAGCATTGTGCGAGACAAACTTTCCTCTATCATTGTGGAACAAGATTCTACAACGTTGGGTGTTTTATGACAAACTCGCGCTGAGATATATGTTATATCTATGGGATAGGAGCGTGGAAAGTCGATCGGGTCGGGTACACAACGGAGAGTGACTCCCGATAACTTTCCGCCACGAATACTTTCACTAAGGATATTTTTTGTGTCCTTTAGAGTGGTTATAGGTATTTCAGATGAGAAAGGAAGTGGATATCTTGATAATTATACTTTGGTACATTGGTCGGAAAGTTAGCGAGAGTCTAGACCGTGGTGGAGGATATTTTACACGAATCCCTGTAGAAGTGGCGATGTCAGACGACATTTTCTGAAATATCACGCGACAAAAACGTCGGTACTTGGACAAACGGAGGAAGATGAAGCTGTCTGCCGGCGACACGTGACGCTAACGCGTCAGGCGATCACAACGGCATGACGTATTAAGATCGCGAATTAAGATAGACGGTGAATCCAAGGCGAGTCGTAAAGGATATCACACACCGCTCGTTCAGCGTCACATTTGTTAGGCCGACGGAAAATAGTCGCCGTTTCTCATTAATCACCCCGACGTTAACCCACTATTAAACCCTGCTATAAAGTTTATCAGATAAACCAGAATTACCCAACAAAAAAAAAGAAATGGAAAACTAAACAAACACGTATCAATGCAACCTAGAAAAAGTAGAAAAAATCGTCGGATCCGGTGATAATAAAACGATAAACCATCTCCCACGTCGGTTTTATTGGAACGTTGCTACCATAATGTAGGAACGGCAGAACCGTGATCGACGCTAAAAAATAATTAACCCAATATCGGTGATCGCACGGTCAGATAGGGGCCGGTGTAAGTCGATTTACCAGACTTCCAGGTTTCGCAAAGGTCAAGCTCTCCGTCGAGATGGAGTCGACCGATACCGGGGTCCGCGTTCGACGAGTCGTAAGAGATACACGCGGTGCTCGCATCTCCGTCGTTCAAGATTCATCCGCGCCAGGATTACCTGCTTCCTTCTTTCTCCCGTGGTTGACGAAAAAGAAAAGGTGGAATAGCGACGAGGAAAATAAAACGCGGGGCCCCCGAGCGGGCAGCGTCCAGTGAATGAGTTTTACGAATGTCGTAACAGACGGTAACGTAACCATCGAGGTGCCGCATCGACTAGTGATAATACAAAGATTGCTGGTTTTAAACAATAAGGACGAACGGAATTAGATTTCTTTGGGGAAGAAGAATATCAAGTGGAATTTACCTGGAATCCGTCCTACCTACCTGGTTCCTAGACAATTCGAAAAGCGTTCGAACCAAAACAGATGGAGAGAGATAGCGAGAGCGTTGCGCGGAATAAAGTCGTCAGTGTAATTAATTAACTATCATTGCTCGTTAAAACTTGTTAACGGTCATGCATGAAGAAACGCGCACGCTCGAAGAAGGCGAGCCGCGAGATGAAAGTGTGACACTGGCCAAGGTAATAGGAAAACGTACGAGGCTGATTTGCATATCGTAAGAAATGTTACGTTCGCCCGATTGCGAACGGTCGGCGAAAAGAATGCCGTGAATGTAAAAGGGATGAGATAGATAGACAGATGGATAGATATAGACAGAGTGAGATAGAAGAAAATGTGAAGAAAATAAAAGGATTAACGACGCAAGTGAATTGGTTACATCAAGTTCTAATCGCGATCCCAAGCCGCGTCTCACGAATCGCTAAAATTACTGCTAATAATTGCTAATGATCGTGCAACGAACAAAGAGAGACCGTTAGCTGTCAGCGGTAACGAAGGAACGGAGTAACGTTAGAGTTAGCATTTATATGCAAATTTATAGCTCTGTTCGAACCTTCTCACATCGGAGGAGAGAACCGACTTCACGACTCCCGCGGTGAATTGAAAAAAGAAAAAAGAGGATAAAAGAAACAAGAAGGGGGAAAAAAAAAGGAAAAAGGAAACAAAACGGCAAATTACCGGGATAGCGAGAACGGATCGGCTATCGTACCCCGATGAACGTTAACGACAATTACATGCACCAGTACCAACAATCAGAAAAAGGCTTAACAATTCTCTCGGCCGGGAATAAATGCATATCATTGACGGCCGCACTGCAATCTCGGGTTCATCGATACTTTCATGAATGTCGTTCGAACCGTGACTAGTACGGAATACGTAATAATCCCGGGGGAATAAAAATAAACCGATGAATCTCCCGGCGGTCACGATCCCCGCGTTTTCAACGCATTCGAACGTATGTACGTACGTACAAACATACAATGTTACATGTACATACGTGAAAACCCATTCACGGTACATAGAAATCGGTGTAATAAACACGTGTCGGACATGACTAACTATCCGTTGCACTAACTCGAGCCAAATTGGATTTTGCCGGAACGCCAATTAGTTAAAAGAATAGAAAGAAGTGTCGCGTGCACGTGGACGACACGACGAGAAAGGGGTGGGGTGGAGGTTTACCAAGGTAAAGGAAGATGAATAACAAAAAAAAAAAGAAAAAATGAACCGTAGACACAGAGGGGAAATGCAAGTGAACGCACATATGTTATACGTATGTATACATATATGTATGTACGCGTGACTGCGTGCAACAACGTGCACCGGATGCATTTCCTCGGCTGTTACTTCGAAGGGGAGCATACGAAAGCAAGGACAACTGGCATTCCCGCACGAAAATCTAGCAAAGGTAGAGGAATTCTTTTTTTTTTACACGAGAAATTTATCGCAACGTTTCCATCTATCGTTGATCGAACGGTCGATGATTAATTCGCGAATCGGATAACAACGTTGATACAGTTTAATCGAATTTCCGCGAGATTCCGATCGAACCGACGGGAATCATAAAGTCCCGGATGTTGACACGTCAAGAGTTCAATGTTATATCGTCGAAGTGTGCGGATTCTTTTTTCGCAAGTACGAACGACGCTCCGAGGCATCTTTGCCAAGCAAATATTATCCCTGGCAAAGGAACACCGCGATGTAATAGCTGTTTAAATAGAGTGTAAAAATATTTAACACCGACCGGCAGAGTTTGCCTGAAATTATGGAAATACTTTCGCTGCCTGTCTGCTCCCACGAATAATAATTCTACTCAAATAACACGTTTGACACTGAAACTCCACGTATTTTTACCGTGAGTTATAACTCACGGGTGATTTCTTTTTCTCTCTCTCTAATTATCCATATTACACGTTATCGCGACTAATGGATACTCGGTTATCGAGGCAGTCAAATTGATGGGTATACTATAAGCCAATTATTCGGACATCAGACGGTATACTACTTTATTAAGAAGCCTTATAGTTATCGCCAAGTATTACAAACACCTATAACCTTCTCGAGGAAGCGGTTTCTAATAAAGCACTCCGGTTATCAGGCATTACCTAATTACTATTTTTTCATCGTTCCTCTCCTCTTTTTTCACTCACCAACAAAATCTCCCGTCGATACTGTTCTCGGGGGGCACGGCTCTTGACCAAATAGAGAAAACGATCGGAAACGTAAGTACCCCGAGTCATTGATAAATCAGCATTCCACCCTTTCAATACGCCCGATAAAAGAAAACGGTAATTGGAAGCGGTTTTATCGTGAATCACGGCCAATAACGATAACGAATAATAACAGGCTGAAAGTGGTCCTAACCGTTAATAACGATAATAACAACGGTCCGTACATAGGTGGCTGGCAATGGTGTACATCCCCGATTAAAGCAAGTTAGCGGAACGTGTTTCTAATACAGGTGAAGGAGGGGAGGGGGAGGGGGGAGGGGGAAGGGGGACTTTCCCGGGCCAGGGTTACGCGGCACGTTAATGCGGAGCCGGCTTTTACTTCGAAAAATACTAATCGTTATTAAATGCCGCCACGTACGCCGGCGTAAGGCGGCGCAAACAACGGATTCCATCGGGGAAACACGCCGGACGAAAGAAAAGAGGAGGAAGGTCGGTAACGAGAGGCAGAAAGGTAAAGGGAGAAAGGAGGATGATCTCACGTGGCAAAAAACGGCGCGCGCGTAGCTTCAGCGCAATTACATCGGCGTTACATGCCTGATCGGGTTTAACGATTGCAAGCCAAATTGCCTAAGTAAGAAAAGAGGGGCTCGACCCCCATCTCTCTCCCACCACTTCTCTTTTGCTTTTCACTTCTCCCGGGGTTCGCTGGTAGGAAACTTTAGCCGCGGTTCGTTGAGTTCGTTCGTGGGCAAAACACCGTCGAACTATCGGAAGAGTTCGCGTTGATACGAAACAGAAGACGACACCGGGTGTCTTGTCCCCTCTGTTCTACGTGTAAATCATCCGGCCGGCTTCTGTGCTGCCCGACGTAATGGCGCGGTGATAATATCATGATACACGGAGGCGCGAATTAGTAATTTGCAATTTACATGCGCGACAAGGTAATTTCAGCGAAAGCGCCGCGGATACTTAGTATTCAACGGTTATTAGCCCGGCGGCTGCTTTATCGCCGAATACTTGCGACAGTCACGGTATTTATTTAACGTTTATGACCGTCGCGCGAACAAACGTATCATTTTCAGTTTTTCCCGCGGCCGCGGAACCGATGATTATTGAACGCTCGTTTCCCAGGGAGGCCTGGTTAATTCTAGTAATACGGTACGATAAGTTTTCCTTTGATGGCCACTAAGGCCGAAGCCCGCACGAAAATTCTTCGACGAACGATCTCAGGGACGTTGTCGCAGATTATAGGATGACCGACCACTGCCGGATCGTCACTTTTACTTTCCACTTTTCTCACCGCTTCGGGATCACCCGAGGAAACGCTCTCGCACGGTTCGTTGATCCTATTTTCGAAGCAAACATCGACCGATCGATAGAGAGACTTCGTAGAATAGAAGTAAAAACTGAGATTTACGAAACAAAGTGGAAATCTAAGATCTTCTATCGTATGTAAACTATCGAGTCACTCATCGATCGGGAGAACAAAGTGCTCGACAAATCTCTTTATCGCCAATAAAATCCCAGGAAGAGAAGACGTCCTATTTAATTAAGCAAAAATCACGACAACCTCGTGGATACACGACATTTACATACATAGGAAACCGCGTGCGTCTACTCGGACCTGTTTCTCGGAGGATCATCGAGACTTCCAAGAGGACGAGACGCGGTTCGACGAACTTTTTCACAACGTAACCGTCTAATTAGAGTCGGCGGACAAAGTACAGGCGTGCACGGCCGGCCGCGAACGTGACGTCACGTATTTATAAATAATTGTCAGTACGGGAAAGCGAGTATCATCACGTTCAATGCCACACGGCCGTTCGTTCGCCGTCTTGTAATTTTATTCGCTTCGGAATGGTATTCTTGATGACGCCAACGATGAGGCGTCCTTCAAGGATACGCATCCTTCTTTCTTCCACCTTGGTTCCGTCTCTTTCTCCCTCTACACGTATATATGTATATACGTATATATAATATAAGAAGATCTATCTATCCTTCTTGGTTTTATCCCATTCTCTTTTTCTGGCACGCTTTAGCGAGAGCCATTGCCCGTGTAACAGTAACTCGCTTAAGCGTGCAATTTGTATCCGTTCACGTATGTGTCTATGTATACGTCGACGATGAGGAAAGCTCTATTTTTGTGATTAAAGCTAATCGACCCTTCCCCTCCACATAATATTTCGAGTGCATTTTATTTCACGTATTAAAGATAGAAAACGTAACCGTGACGAGGATACACTAAGGTTACACAGCACGGCACTTAATAACGTACGAAACTAAAGGATATAATGATATTTGCGTAATTACCACTGGTATCCTCGTTACACGGTTACGTGGCGGTTACGATAGTGGTGGAACGATCTCGGGGCACAATGGATAAACTCTGTAAATGTCCGTGGAGCGTAATATTTGAATTTGTACGCGAGAGCGTGTTGACCGTGTCACATTCAGATCCCCTTTTGTACGTGTTGTTCGTTATTGTGCAACATTTCGCCTCGTATAAATCACGCGCGTTTTAACATAGGCAAGAAAAGTACCGTAAGACAGTATCAAAGCTGTGTAATTTATACCTGATGAATCAAACGTCCGATAGAACGTTTTGTACGGATAATATTACGCTATCCGGCGTGTGTACATTATCCTAACCCGTTTCTCGTTACGAATTAGACACGCGCCCGATGGATCGGACAGTAATATTAATTAAAAACATTCATCGATACGGTAAGACCCAATGGAAGCTGGATTTAACTCGTGTGAAATTAGAAAATCGTCGATCAACCCCGTTGGACGTATACGTATAGTTACGACGAGTGAGAAAACGATTGACACGTCTTAATTAGCCAAGATTTCCCTTGTTATTACGCAATAAAACGTAAATAGAATATATGGTTCTCCGTTGTGAACGAGACCAAAGGGTTTCCTTGCGGTTCCCCTCCGTTCAGCCTTGTCCGTCAGTCGCGCGATCGGAAGACGACACCGTACTAATTGCGACTAATTATAGCACCGATAATAGCAATCGCGAATACCGCACGTGCTTCCGCTCAAACGTAAACATTACACGGCTGTCGAAATCGCACCGTTCAGACCATCAATTACCAGACGTACATAAATCCAGTCGAGCGATGCTTCCACGTTGCGCGAGCGGCGACTGAAATAGGCGTCCTGCAAAACTAGTTTTTACCGTAAATCCGCGGAGGAGCAGAGGAGTCGGAAGAGTTGTCGCCCGACGACGACGACGACGACAACGACGACGAAGACGGCCGCAAAGTCGACCACGAAGACGACCTTCCGCGACAAAGGGACTGTCCGCGGCACAAAAATAAATCCAACCCGTTTCTGTTCGCGTCGAATTGCTTATGAAAATGAGAATATCACCTACGAGAACCGTATACACCTATCCTGTCTATTAATTTTCATTTCAATTTGTCGAGGATATATTCTACAAGTCTCATATAAGTATAGATATGTTAAATAATCAAGTTTATTTACAAGATAACGTTCGGTTAATAACAACGGTGGGGGGAAATCTCATGCAACGCAATGTGATCGATCTACTTAGGTTGTCAAGTTAATCCGCGTGGATTGCGGAGAGTCACTGATAAATCAAAAATAATAACGGACGTACCCGACGCGGTAAATATACCGATTAGATATGACGTACCGCGAAATAAATGTCTCCGGTAAGAAAACGTGATGTTAAAGAGATCGGCTCGACGTGCGCAACGCGTATCCCCGAGCGGTCGGCCGTGGGTATCTCGGGCTGGCTGCTTTTCAAGTTATTGGAATTGAAAAAGAGAACCGAGGAGTCATTCTTCTGCGAGCCATTGATCGCGAGCTCCAGTCAAGGGGATTGCTACTTTTTAAGTGGAACTTCCACTTCTCAAGTACGTCTTAGCATTGACTCGGGAACGTGCGATTAAACGAACATAAATACATCTGTTGGAATACGAGTAAAAGTACAACGGAGATGGTATACAATACATCTACGCGATACCATCTACGTCATCTTTTTAGTTTTCATCTGGAGGTTGATTTTTTTTCTTGATTCTTTTTCTTTTCTAATACTTACATCCCATTTCGTTGCATTCTCCGTGGATGAAGCGGAGTGCGTTCGTAAAAATAACGTAAAGAATACAAAAAAAAAAGTCCACCATTAATCTTTGCTCGATCGTGAATTCATTACCCTCGGACTTGATTATTATCATTATTGATTTTTATTGATACCTCGACTTCGTGGCTCGTTATCTCGTCCGCGTGAGATAGCTCGTATAATTTCATCATCGTTCTCATCTCCGTATCCGTGCTAAGTGATTACCGCTATACCCGCATCATTACCAATACAAAACGACCGTAGGTTCTCTGTTCACCGTAAAACGTTAGACCGTCGAGATTCCTCGCGAGCGGCCGCGGCTAACGATTTGTCAATTCGCCGGAATTCCGCGGAAGAAATACGAAATCGATCGATTTCCGATTGCACAAACGCCCTTTAAACGTGTGTACGTACACTCTCGCTTAACGATCACGTCGATCGGCTCGCGAGTCTTCGCGGATATACACGTAATAATCAGCGTGTACGGTAATCTCGGCAAGAAACGAAATTTTAATGCTCGCAGTACATACATTTTCGTCCGGTAGACACATTACGCGGAGCGTAATAATAAGCGTACCCGTGAAAAGAGTGACGGTGCGCTCGCGTGCACCCATACAGACACAGGAAGTTGCCGTGCAAAAAGGCAGAAAGCAATCACGATCTGGCCCGAATATGGGCGAGTAAGGTCAGGGTGCGAACGCAGCTGAGAACGAGGAATGCCATTACGCGCGTTTCGAAGTCGCCGCTGGAACAGCCTGTCTCCCCCTCTTCTCTCTTTCTCACTCTCTCTCTCTCCCTCTCTGTCTGTCTCTCTGTCTCTCTCTTTCTCTCTTTTGGCAGCCGTTCTAGTCGAACGACGGAAAAAAGTGGCGGACTACGAGAAAGCCTGTTTCCATCGGACAGGTAAACTCGATTAAAAATTCCTTCCGTCTATCACGTCTGACGATTTTCCCGTTTAAAAAAGAGAAACAAACGCACACGATGGAGTCTAAGGGGATAACACACACATGGGTTCTCCTCACGGGGAATGAGAATTTTCGTTGGATGGTAGAAGTATTATTGGCCACCCTTTAAAGGGCGTAAGATTTCCATGGAAAAGGACGGAGAAGTATAACTTCAATAATGGTCGACGGACGGCAATTCTGTTGCTATCTACGCCGGTTGATTATTGCAATCCCAGGTAGCGGACTATGTTGCACAGCCACATCGATGCTACGTACAGTTTTATCACAGGAATATCTTCGTTGTCCAATAATAATAATAATAATAATCATAATGATAATGGAATATTCCATACACTCGTACGAAAGATCACGTTGCAACTTCGCGTTCAACGATGCCGTCATCGTCGAATAGACGCTCTCTTACGTTCACCTCATTATATCTTAAAAAATCTATCTAAAAATTTACACTTCCTACAAAATCTCTACTCACTGTACCTCTACAAACAATCAGCCAAGAACAATTAATAAAATTCGTATCGTGAATGAAAGCAAAAAAATGAAAAAGAAAGGGAAAACACCCGGACCGTTCGGCCGGGTGGCGCTCGACGGTCGAAATTCAAGTGGTTTCCGCCCGGTCGGAGAAAGCAGCCAGACGGCGGTGTCCCGCCACCGTGTTACGTGCGGACGCGCATTTAAACGCGATGCGCGCGGGGATATATCGCGTGTTTCGATGCGAAGTGCAACGGGCTAAAGCCGTGGTGGCGCGGCGCGGCGTGCATCGCAATGCAGTGCAGGCAGCATAAAACAAGCTGCCATACATGGGGCGACCGTCAGCCGACTCCGGGTTATAGCAGGACCAGCTCTCGGAGCTCTCCGGGAGGAAGACAGAAGGAAACCATCGAGAGAGCAGGCTAGAAAGACAGAGAGAGACAGAAAGAGAGAGAAAGAGAGGGAGTAAACGGATGGAGGGAAAAAGAGGGAAGAAAGAGAAAGAAAGAGAGAGAGGAAAAAGAGGAATACGAGACGGAAAGAGGGAGAGATCGCGAGGGAGAACGAGAGAAGGGGAACGGTGAAAAAGAAGGGTGAGAGAGACGAGGATAAAGAGAGAGAGAGAGAGAGAGAGAGAGACGCGGTGCACCGTGCTATCCGCGCGTACATGCGCACTCCTGAGACTGTGTTCATGAAACCGGGCCTCTCCTCGAGATAAGCCAGACTCGCTCCTTACGAACGGAGTACATGAAAAGGTCTCGAAGAAGGTCCTCGACACCCCTCGGATGAACATCGATTTTCGTGAAAAAGAAACTTGCGGGGAAGGAGACATCCTGGGGAACAGGATTATATTCGATGGATTTTAAATTCAGTAGATATGATTGTTAAATTGCAGACGTTTCGTGACGAATGTTAAATGTGTATATTTAAAGGTGAGAACGAGTAGAATACAGAGAGAACTTTTTTCCTATACAAAAAATTGGCTAGTTCCGTGTCCTGGAGTGACTATTACTAACCAGCGATTCACGAAATAATTATATGCAAAATCGATCGCGAATAGATAAAGATCTGGATTTTTCGCGGCGTAGGAGTACTCTGAATTATTCTCAATTATATCTATAGATACGCATACCGGGGGTTAATGTTCGCGTGTGTACGGGTGGAGGAGGCTGATTATTCACACCCACGCGTAGGCAACCGTTGCGTATGTACACAGGGACGGACTCTATCTGACAATTAATCTGCCATTAAGCAGATGCAAAAATCATTCGGAGCAAACTGAAAATAGCCGGGCAAACACGTTCCACTCCCTACGTTGTACCACCGTCGGGTTACACATGTACAACGGGGAGGCTTACGGTTCCGCCATTGTAGCCGGCCGATCGATACTTAATTCGCAATTAATTAGACAGGAAAATTGCATTTTATCGCGATGACTACTATGTGGAACCGGCGTGCATGTTGTAATGCGAGAGGTCCACGCGTGCGCGGTATATGTATACATATACTTATGTATCTGTTGCCCCGTTCACGTGACAACGGGCCGAAGGTGCCGGTGATTAATTCAAGGCGTAAAGTTTCTCGACGCAGTTCGTATGCCGTTTCTCTTCGAGATCGAATTCCCCTAACCTTGTAAAGCGGTGGTTACATGCCGTTATACATATCGCCGAAGGTGTCGAAGGCGCACGGCAACACCCACGTGCGCAACAGCGAAATGGACAGATGGATTAGACAGATACATACGCTTATTGGCTTTGGAAGCGCGCTTCCCTTTCCCCGTGTCACCGTCTCTCTGTATCTTTCCCTTTTGCTTTCCACCGTTAACCCTTTCCGGGACGGGAATAAACACCGCGAACTATCTCGTTGAATCGATCGATGTATCAGTTCGATTTTTCTATGATCCGTATGATTTGATAACATTAGAATAATTGACATTTTGTGCGCGAACTTGATCCTAGAGTTGTTTGTATGGGTGATATTAGAGGTGGTACGGATTCTATTTAAAGCGTGTCATTAGCGAGAACGTTATTACAGCCTTGACATTTCTCCGAGGAATGACCGTCATAAATAAGATGTTTGACGCTTGCCACAGCCACAAGGATCTCTACGGGTTGTTTCAATTCCGTTATGGAAATTCTGTATTATGGAGAACCCGGTGAACTATTATCCATTTCGCGTCATCCCCTAAACGATTCACCGTGCAAAAACCACAAACGAAAAGATCCGCGAAACACTCGGATTCCCGGTTGATAAAACGTGGAGTCACCGATGCTCCACATATCTATAGGAACGAATCTTCAACCGGGTTAAATAACACCGGACCCGAGTAGAAAATAGGCTCGCGTGTGAACGGAAACGGTTGGTACGGGTAAGTAAGTACATTGTGTTGCCATTATTCCAAAAGAAGCTCGCGCGGTTGGCTTTCCGTGCTGGAACGGTCGAAGAAAAAGGAATAAAGAAGGTATCTCTCTCTTTCTCTCCGGTATCCTACGAGTGATCGAAGGATTTGTCGACATAAACCTCTCCCGCGTTTTGCATGATAAAATGACAAAAAACCCGGGACGCGTCGTTCACATAATTTTCTCCCGTAGTACGCATCCCCGTGTTTTTTGGTCGACACGAGATGAAAAAGAAGAAGAAGAGCCGCACGGAGAGAAGAACGACCAGGAGACGACGAAGAGGGGCACACAGGGTAAGAAGGGTGGGGAAGAGGCTCGGTAAGACGATGATCGGTCGTCGCAACCTTGAAACCTGTCCCCTCAGGCCTGGCAAGTGCACACGAGGTCCTCGATTTACACGGCGCCAGGCCCGAGATCGCCGTGGAAATGCGTGGCCGCGGCACACTCTTTTTATTAACGAGCCACTGCCACGACGAAGGTCGTGCCTCCCGATGATCCTGATTAAACGACGATCCACATTTTGCCAAGACGATTGATCCGGGATAAAGATAACGAACGATCATTTTTTTAACGCCGAACGTTTGCCCGATTCTTCGCTGGTTCCATTTTCCGATGTGTCTCGTTTGATATCGTGGATACTATAGTTAATCCTTGTTACGGGGGTATGTATGTAGATATATGTGTGAATGTTTATATACTAGTAACGGTAGGAACGAACGTGTTTACCGGAGCTCGAACGTCACGATTTTTATCGGTCCGCGACAACGAGGAATCTTGCGAAACGTATGACTAAAGAATCGAAAATACATTTTCATACCGCGGCCCGGTCGTATATTTCTCCAGACTTCCTCCGTTTGACTTTCGTTTTTTTTTTCTTTTCTGCAACTCCCGTGCCGCGAGGGTTTTCGCGTTGCGAACGAAACGTGGTCGGTCGTTCCTGTGACCGCCTTAAAACGTATGTACAACATACTGCATGTACATATAGTACACCGGTGACGGTGGTACGACAAAAGTCGAGGGCCGGCCCAGTTGAACGCCACGTCCTTTTGTTATTTACGAGCCGTGATATGAGTATTAAGTAACGCTGCTTTCACTGTCGCCTACACGGTCGTTAAATTCCTGCTGGTTACTCCCAAATCCGATCACGCTGCGACAAAGCTGTATCGTTCACCTGACGTGCATTGTTCGCCGCGTTAGCTACGTTCGCTTAGGTTCACCGTGTACAATGGAACGAACACGGCCGGTTTATATCCATCGTCCATGTATTTACGTGACTATAGCTCGTATTTAATATTTCCCTACTATATTATAATCCTCTAAGTATAATCTCTCGCGATCGTGTGGCGAAATTATCAACGATAAGACAATAAATTGTATCGCGTTTCCGTTCATCGATTGGACTCGATGTTAAAGCAGATGTGACGAACGACGAAAAGGAAGAGAGAGAGAGAGAAGATAAATAGACAAAAGATTATTACAACGTGTAACAATAAGAAGAAGACACGCGCGGACAATAGAAGATAACCAAAAGAAACGGCAGACGGTGGAAAAATAAAGAGCGCAACAGAAGGATTCGCAGGCATGCGAGATCCCGACAATGGGTAACCTTGAATTTAGCAGAGCGGAAACGACGGCTGCATCTCACCCGGCATCTCTCTTTCTCTCTAATTACTTTCTCTCCGGAGCCGGTCTATCGCCAGGATCTGGTCTAATATGAGCGCGAAACTATCCGGCTTCGTGCATGTTGCCGCGCATGACGTAACAGTAACCTACTTCCGCCCGGTGTTCATTCATGTACTATGAAAGAAACGGAATGAGAGTAAATGAGAGAAATAGAACATAGAGGGGCGAGAGTGAGTAAGAGAGACAGAAAGAGAGAGAGAGACACACACACAGTATATGAAGAGGTGAGAGAGAGAGAGAGAGAGAAAAAGAGAGAAATAAAGAGAAAGAGAGAGCCATGGACTCTCATCCTTTTCTTAGACACGCACTTGTGTCGGTTACTGCGGTTATCGCTTTATCTGCTGCACGATACTCGAATAACTCTACCGGCTCGTTGCATTATACCAAAACTGGAGTTGAATGCGCGTCGGAATGCCGGGTGACATGCTTACTGTCACCACGAGGGAAAACCATTACCGCGTGCACTCGCTATTTTAGACAAATATTTTCTACAATTTCCACAGAGACGTTTAATCGAACCTATTAAAACCATCTGATACAATATCTACGTTGTCGTTCCTACCGCGACGATTTCTTTCGTTCGACACCGACATATGTATGTAACACGCAACATATGTCGTATTACATGAATGTAACAAAAGATAAACGAAACAGACGGGCTGTGTAATATGGATAAAACTGATCGCGGTCTCTCGTTGGGCTTCTATAGTCCTTCTAAGTAATAACGATCATTATGCATAGAAGAAAATATTCTCCACGGACAATTCCGAGGCCGGGTTGATATAAATTACGAGAGCGCAGCAAAACGGTCGGCGTGAATGCATCCATGTATCGCGCGCGTGCGCCGTAAAGGTGGAATATAGCGAGGCACACCACGGGTCTCTAAACCCTTCGACGGGTCTCTCGGATATATGCGATACCCAGCATCCATCGGGTCGCTTGTGGCAGATCGTGCGCAGGATCGTTTGTGTTCCATACGTGAGATAACGCTGCCTAACGATCGACACTAATGACGAGAACGAAAGGATATTAAAGCATCCCTTCGCGTGGGAGTCACTCTCACTTTTCCCGGGAATACGAATACGGTGTATCAGATTCATTTGAGAAAAATGAGAAAAAAGCACATAATAAAAATAACATCTATCACAGAATTCCAGCGTTAAAGTACGGATAAGAGAAACTTAATATTCAATTTTCCCGCGAACGGATGTAATTCCATAATACATCGAATCCCATCTGAGATCCCTTAAATAGAATATACAGGTATACAAGGTATATACTGTATACCTAGGATCGATAATGAAACGTTACACGGCTCATCGATAGGTAAAAGTACGAAGTCGTGGCTGTTGTTAACTCCGGCCCCCGAGCGTAAGCCGCGAGACTAAATATGCATATTCTCCACGCTGAACGGTGTCTCCGTTGCAACGGCTATGGAAAACACGTTTCAGGATATCATCCGCGCCGAACAATGGGGAATCAAACGAAGAACGTAGGCGCGCGGAATAACGTTGCGCCGCGAATGTTCTGCCTCGCCGCCGCTCGCTCTCGCAGAATGCAGTTGACATTTCTCGGCAAGTAGAGCGTTACCCCATAGAGACACCGATCGACGATATTCAACGGGCGACGTTGCCTGTTAATTTATTAACGTCGACGTGCACGTGGATCGTGTTCTCAAAATCGCACGTATCGCCGCGCGATCGAATTTACTTCGATCGATCGTTCGACACGTTCGATTAAAAGGTTTCTATTGATTTCTATTCGTGTAAAAACGATGGAGGAAACATAATATGTACGTATTGCGTAATCGGGTGTTACGCAGGGAATTGTTACAGAAAATTAGAACACCCGGGACAGGACGGGAAGATTAATCTCTACCTGTTTCCACGCGTCGAACTCGACGGTCGACGATCTTACATCCGAATGCTAATCGATCCGGTGTGTCGTAAGCGAGAGACAGTAATTTGTAAAGAAAGAAATCTCTCTCTCTCTTTCTCTCTCTCTCTCTGACTGACATATTTCCGCGGGTAATACACAGAGCGATCGTGACATAATGAAGATACTATGTAACAGCCGCGACCGTACTTTTGAGGTCAGCTTCCTGCTATGTCGGCAACATAGTTGATGGATAGCCCAGTTGCATGTCTGACGTGTCGAAACATCTGTTCGATAAAGAATTATTAATTACACCCGGGACTATCGTTCGGATGCCTGCCGAGACCGCTGAATTTCCAGGACACCGCCGGCATTCGTGGCAGACCCCGACCGTAGAAAGTACAATGCGGATCGTAATGATAAATACGGTCAGTCCTGTGGCGGCTTGTAACAGCCTCCGTAGTAGTTCAAACGTTGTTCGAGATTAACAACATAGTTATGCGCGATCGGAGTCTTGTCTCGACCGATCATCTAGCCAATCGTTCGTACAAAGGACCGACGAAATATCACCGTCTTATACGGACAAGACATTCTGTGTCTGACCAAAGGTTGCATAAACGACGGTAATTCGTGCCGTCCTAGTAATTAGTCCCATGGAGACTCTTGTATATATATCTATGTATGTATGTATGTACGTAACGTACGTAGGGTATTTTGAAACTGTTTAATAGCCGTCGCAAAAACTCTCTTTACCATATATCAAGAGTTAAGGTCTTGACTCGGGCCAAGTACAAGAGTTCCCGACTGGTAGACCTGAACTACTCTTTTCCGGAAGAATTAGATCGAGGTTTTCGGGGTATTCAAACGGCATTAAATCCGCATATTTCCCCCAAACTATGGTGATATTCTTGTAGGGGACGTCCACCCGAGTAATTTAAGCCTAACTACGAGAAGATCCATCAAGCCAATCGCGAGATATTTTGATCTAAAAAGTCGAGGTTTTTGTAAGAAACGTCGTCTTCTTCCTCTCCTCCTTCTCCATCTCCATGTTCAGCCTGTCACGCAGCCCGGTGTCAAACCCTAACATATGTTTCATACTATGCGAGATAATTTTTCTGCCGATAACGTAGATTTTGTATATGTAGTATATGAAATTTCCTCTCACACACATCCAGATTGTTAACATATTAAATTAGAAATGTTTGTTACCTTACGTTTTTGACATCAAGCTTCGTAAAATTAAGGGTCAGAATGCGTATTCGAAACATATTCGATCATTTTTATATCTTGAAAATTGCGCGAATGGCGAGCGATGTATGAAAATCGCGAAAAATCGTCAAATTATGACAGTTTTTTGGTCGGCATTCGCTCAATTTTTGAGATAGCGATCTGAAACTGGTACCATTGTTTTAGTTAGGAAATTCTACGCCAGAACAATGTATAATAGTTGTACTTTTCGAAAATTTAATTTTTCGCAAAAATCTGAAGGGGGTAGGTCAGGATTTTTTGCGATTTTCGTAATTCGCTTGCCATTTCCGTAATTTTTGAGCTATTTAAATGATCCAGGGCGTTTTGGACGCGGAATCCGAAGCCAAATAAGACAGTGAAAGAATTATTTTGATATCTAAAAAATTGTAGAAATGGCGAGCGATTTACGAAAATCGCAAAAAATCCTGACCTACCCCCTTCAGATTTTTGCGAAAAATTAAATTTTCGAAAAGTACAACTATTATACATTGTTCTGGCGTAGAATTTCCTAACTAAAACAATGGTACAAGTTTCAGACCGCTATCTTTAAAATTGACCGAATGCCGATCAAAAAACTGGTTGAAAATGACGATTTTTCGCGATTTTCGTAATTCATTCGTCATTTCCACAAATTTTTAGATATCGACCTGAATCTTTCACGGTCTTATTCGGCTTCGGATTCCGCGTCCAAAACGTCTCGGACCATTTGAATAGCTCAAAAATTACGGAAATGACGAATGAAATACGAAAATCGCGAAAATTCATCAATCTGAAGCAGTTTTTCGTTCGGCATTCGCTCAATTTTTGAGATAGCGATCTGAAACTTGTACCATTGTTTTAGTTAGGAAATTCTACGCCAGATCAATGTATAATAGTTGTACTTTTCGAAAATTTAATTTTTCGCAAAAATCTGAAGGGGGTAGGTCAGGATTTTTCGCGATTTTCGTAAATCGCTCGCCATTTCCATAATTTTTTAGATATCAAAATGATTCTTTCACTGCCTTACTCGGCTTCGGATTCCGCTTCCAAAACGCCCTGGATCATTTCAATAGCTCGAAAATTACGGAAATGACGGGCAAATTACGAAAATCGCAAAAAATCCTGACCTACCGAGGGAATTACGAAAATCACGAAAAATCGTCAAATTCAACGAGTTTTTTAGTCGGCATTCGCTCAATTTTTGTGATAGCGATCTGAAACTGGTACCATTGTTTTAGTTGGAAAATTCTACGCCAGATCTATGTATAATAGTTGTACTTTTCGAAATTTTGATTTTTCGCAAAAATCTGAAGGGGGTAGGTCAGGATTTTTTGCGATTTTTGTAAATCGCTTGCCATTTCCACAATTTTTGAGATATTAAAATGATTCTTTCACTGGCTTATTCGGCTTCGCATTCCGCGTTCAAAACGGCCCGGATCATTTTAATATCTCAAAAATTGCGGAAATGGCAAGCGATTTACGAAAATCGCAAAAAATCCTGACCTACCCCCTTCAGATTTTTGCGAAAAATGAAATTTTCGAAAAGTACAACTATTATACATTGTTCTGGCGTAGAATTTCCTAACTAAAACAATGGTACAAGTTTCAGACCGCTATCTTTAAAATTGACCGAATGCCGATCAAAAAACTGGTTGAAAATGACGATTTTTCGCGATTTTCGTAATTCATTCGTCATTTCCACAATGATTGAGATATTAAAACGATCCGGGACGTGTTGGACGCGGAATTCGAAGCCCAATAAGACAGTGAAAGATTCAGGTCGATATCTAAAAATTTGCGGAAATGACGAAAGAATCCACAAAAAGCATCGAAAATGCAAAGCTATGGGCCAAGTACAAGAGAATGTTACATTGGAATAGGTTGCTCATTAACATAAACTGCATTTTACACAGGATTTGAAATCAATCAAATGTGAGCAAGTTTGATTGATTTCAAATCCTGTGTAAAATGCAGTTTATGTTAATGAGCAACCAATTCCAATGTATCATTCTCTTGTACTTGGCCCATAGCTTTGCATTTTCGATGCTTTTTGTGGATACTTTCTTACGCGAATGATTTATGACAAAGTTCGCGTGACACAGAGGCTAATAACGTGGCGCAACGCAAGGTCAAGAGAAGAAGGGAAGAACGATCGTTCCGATCGATTCGTTAAGGGTACTTCAGCTGTCACGAGAGAAAATACTTCGTTTGGTTATTCTACGAATGATTACACGGCAAAGGAATAATTACGATAGTCGTTACCCTGGAACATTTATACATAGATAAGTAGGTAAGGATTAATAAAACTTTTCTGATCGTTCTTTCCAGGAATTATCGTGTATTAATATCACTTCGATGGGTAAGATCAATTATCTCTGGAACGTTCCAATGGAAATTATCATTCCCGTTTATCGATGCCAAGACGGGTATTGAACGAATGAATAAAAAACGAATTCTAACGCCGATTAATACCGCCGCGAGAACCGTTTCAATACCGTCGAACGAATCTCCCGTTTTTCCTCGAATCCGTGAGAGGAAGACACGCGATGGGTCAACAACACTAGTCCCAGCCGGGATTCTATCGCGAGTACCGGAAAGTGTGTCACATTGGTCAGAATGTGAGACCTCGACCGATTGCGTAAAACGTTGAAAATCTCAAAACGAAACGAGCACAACGGCTGACCCATTCGGTATGCCACGACCAAGTGTACAATATGCAGCCCGTACGTGTAACACTTTCCAACCAAGCACACATTATCGCTCTCGTTAGATTGCCACATACATACGTATTTATGTATACTATACGATACAATTCAAATCTATTCACCCCCGCGTACAAAAGTGTCCGTTGACACATAGATAAAGTAACACCCGTGGATCTCGAAACAAAGAATCAATCTTTTCACCAAAATCCATTGTATACCGAAGTCACAGTAAGGTTTCTAACATCGAGACTTTCTTTTTTGGGACGAAATAAATAGTTTAAAAAGGACATATCCAATAAATCATCTCGATTCTTAATGATAGGTTATATTCTTATCCCGAGCATCGTGTATCGTCATATATTACTGGGAGAAGAATCCTTTATTCGATTCACACCTCACCGAAAGCCACGCGTTGGGTTCCGACCACCCATCCTATCTCATAGATCAAAAAAATATCCAACTGTTCCCCGACGCAGCACGTTTCGCATCGCCGAGTTTTTTTCTAAGTCTTTCGGCAAATCGCGGGATTCCTGTCAGCTTCTTTTTCTGAGGACGCCGGACCTATAAGTTTCGTTCGTAGGTGGAGGACCACCTACGTATAATCGAACGACGGTCCAGGGGTGCTATTCTGCCAGGGGCACGGTTCGTTTGAAGCCGCGATACGAAGCTTGTCCTTAATCTATCGGCTTCCCGATAAATCGGCCCTTCTCGGCTTTCCGGGAAGACCGAAGGTCTTTACCGTCCTCGACGGCGAAACCGGACGGAATTAATCCGGTGCGAGTAGGTCGTAGACTAAACCGGCCAGACTTCGGGTTCTAACGCCCGAAATTAGCACGGAATACCGTTTTTTAACCTAGACTGAAAAACCGGTAAAAGAAGCGCGGATGAAAGACAGTCACGTTTTAATTGTAGGACTTCAAACGCTTAACGGGAATCTTTTTGGAACGATAGAGGACATTAATATCATCATCCTTGACAACGACACTTGCGTTTCTTTTGGTTCAAAGAATCATTTAACGGACCTGAATATTAAACCAGTGTCACTATACTCCAAAACCCGGATCCTATGGTAAGGATACTTATAGAGTGAAATTAGAAATCGCATGAAAACTCGGTAAAGTGTCTTTTTCTTCCCTTGATTGTAGAAAATCATGGTACACATACTGTTCTCACTAAAACGAAGCGACTGAACAGCGTAAATTATCTACGGTTTTACCTGTCTCAAATAGGATACGGGGTACACGTGAAGCGTGAGGAACTCCGGGTATTATCCACGAAGGTCGTTACACGAAGGCTGCACTGTGTCAAACGGCTAGAATTGCCTGGCGAACGACGTGAAAATGAAACGGGGGCAGCGGCGGTGAACTAGACGCTGTTACGCTCTCAAAGAAAGAAAGAACTCGCTCCATTGTGCGATCCGTGAAATCCCAGACAGTCCGCCTCGGGTGAAGTCGCCCCGGGCCCATCGTACGCCGGAGAATTATTACAACGCCGGTAGAATGATAAAGGTCAACGAATAACGCAATACAATTTCGTAGAGCCGTGACACATCCAACGAGCCTGGTTCGTTCGTCATCTAGGGATCAACGCTTGCGTAAAGGGCGGTATCCTCGAAATTATAACAATTTATTTGGTATTATTAGAAAAATTAGTCCTATAGAGTGTCGTTGTGACTCCATAATAACAGAGAGAGTATTTTCTAATATAATCTTTAAAAATTGTATATCCATGGCTTATTTGTATTTAGATGTTGATATTCGTTAGCTTCACTGGAGTTGAGGGAGAAGGATTGACGAATTTCTAACATATTTTAGAGAAAGGTTAACAATAAATTCTAGGATGAGGGTGTCTACGCCAATGGCTAAGGACTCCGCTAAAGAAGGGCAGAGAAGAGGGTCAGAGGCGCATAAAGACGCGCATGCAATCAAAGGGGGAGGAGGGGGCGGGAGGGCAGGCTGCGCATTTAAACTACACGCGGCGTTTCTTAGTAACGAACGGAAGAAAAAATGTTGGGGGAACTGTTTCTCGGGCATATAACCGACCGTAATGGGAAGGTACAGTCTTATCCCAGAACCGGGTTACGTTCGCCCGCTGTTGTTGTTGCCCCGATGGTTGCACCCACTGTGTCTGGTCCGATGTTCTGTATCTGGGTGAGACTACGGGGAATAGAGATAATGAGAGAAGAAAAAGAAAACCGACCAACTGTTGCCGAGAGACTCTTCGACAGGTAGAAACGGAGGATGAGAAGGCAAAGGGGAGAAAAGTTTCTAAAATCTTTTTCCAGCTAAGCACTTTTTTCACCTATCTTCGACGATGCTTTTTCGATTTGATCTTTAATTTCAATTCGTATGAAAAACGTATCAATTAGAATTCTAACCAAGGGTAAGACGTAGCGATGTCGATGACTGGATAACAGGTTTTGCACTTACGTTAGCGACGCACTTCCTGGACATCGTGTTTTTCGTTCGTTTTTCTCTGATTATTATGAGTTTCTTGTTTGTCGTTGTTGTTGTTGTTGTTCCTTTCATTTTTTAACGTTATACCAAGGGAAATATCTAATTCGTATTAACGACGGCCGAGTTTCACACGGTTAAGGATTTTAAACGGCTCTTGACCCGGTTATTAAGCCTCATATCCTGCGCAACGATTTCTCTCATTACAAGAAAAGACGTCCACCACCTCCTTCTCACGCGAAATCGTGCAAAACCGTAAGCAAAATAAGATTACCGGCATCTCGCGACTAATTTAAATGCACAAAGGCAACACATGATTTAATTCAAGACATAGGCGTACGTATATACGCGATAACGGATTCCCGGGTGCCTAGAAACCCAATTTGAGAAATTAGTCTCATCTAAATAATTACCCCTAATTCGCGTCATAATCGTTTCATTTTTCTATCTCTCCCTCTCCCCTTACCTCTCTCTCTCTCTCTGTCTCTCTCACTCTTTCTTATTACCATATATCTATCCAATAAAAATACATGTACCGTCACTTCCTAAACTCATTAAACAATATCCGACTACTATAATAACCGTGTAGAAACTTTCAGGATCTTCAAAGCGTAGAAAAATAAACTGTAATTGTTACACGCCCCACATACCCATATTCCTTTAATAGATCCCTTGCTACGTAGTAACACCCTAGCCAAACGATGTTCCCTTACGACAATATGTATAATATATATTCTCCACGACTTCCTCGATCGCGAACTGAAACGGCGAAACAAGTAATGTAATTTATTACGGAACGATGTTAAGTGGACCGGCCACGCCCGACCAAGTTTAATCGTTAGCCAAGAGTACACACCGGAATATTAATTAAGCACGTGATTAATAATAAAGGGAACGCAGCTAGTTAAGCCGGAGTGGAGGGGGGGAAGTTCAGGGTAGCGCCGTCTAGTGCGCGACCAGGCGCCACAGTTATCGTAATTATTGTAATTGGCATTTACGAGGGCCATGGAAAGTCACTCCGTGGTCCCTTCTTCCAGGAGCACCGGACCGGAGAGAGGCGACTCGATCTTCCGGTTCTACGATCGAAGGTCGCCGGTGGAAGCCTCGCAGCTACGATTAGACGGGAAAAGTCTTTTTAATATTTTAATCACACCGTTCGGTTCGATGGACCTTATTAGACGCTGGCGTTACAGTGTGTTGGCAAACACGTTCGTACGAATAACATTTATTGATACACGAAGGCGGGACAGGGTGGTAATGTCTCTCCCGGGAGATGCGATTCTCTATCGGGGAAATTCGAAGTGTGTTGATAAATTCTTCGTGACTCGACGTGTGGTTTTCAGTGGAATTAAAATATGTCATTACCGAGATGCGATTATGATTAAGTAACGTAGTTAGAACCACTGTCTGGACACGCTAACGTCGACGGGTATGTATATACGAAATCGCGTTGGATACGTCGGGGGGGAACCGGGAAATGAAAAGGCAACGCTGCGGTTGAAAATATTGCGTCTGAAAACGCATACCGCAACTCATTAGAGATTCTATGACGTAAGCACGACGAACGGGGGTTGACGGAAAAATTGTCGTGTCGAGTAAACGAGCGATCCATGTGGAGGAGCAGTGGGGAGGGGAAATGCCTGACAAGGTAGAAAAGATACCGGCGATAAACTTGAAAACGAGAGTCCGCTTGATTTATTTATAGCTGGCGATGATTACTCTAGCGTAGAAAGTCGGTAAGCATCGTGAGTTTCCAGTCACAGCTCGATGAGCCGAAGAAATCTTGAAATTCACTCGGATTAAATTAAACTCCCGATGAAAAGCGATAATCCGCGGAACAAGATAATAATAAAAAGGAATTAAAAAAAGAACAACTTCTTTTATGCAATTCAAACGAGACGCTATCCATTATTTCATCCGGCGAGCACTTATCTCACGAGGAAAATCAACGACTCACAGATCTATGATTCACATCTAATCACTTTGAAACAATAATGAAATGCACGTGACCTAACTCGTTCTACGTGACCGAAGAAACGAGAACCGCGAAACAGTTGCGAATCTTTCGCGATCGTGAACTCGGTTCTATCTCGTGTCTGCAAAATTTTACCGATAGGAAAAGGTGTCAAGGTGAAGAAAATATGGTGAAAGAGATAGAAAGAGGAGAGAAACACACGTACGAGTTATCGATGATTATTCAGCATCGGTAGCCGTGAGAATCAAGTCAACTCGTATGAAACGTGGTCGGTTTTCTGGTTAAACGATCTCACATACGTGGCATCGAGAGTCCAACTATTTCACAGGGTAGAAGCAACTGATATCGCAATAAGAAGCTGTTCACCTTCGTGAAATCGATATCGCGGTATCAATTGATAAATGAGACCAGTGCACTCCCGTGGTAGCAGACTTCCGCCCCGGGGCAATCTATCCGCGCCTTATCTATTTACGTAAACTAATTCAATTGGGTTTCACTGGAACATCTCGAAACGAGAACTCCCCCGACGGTGATCGAATACCGCGAAGATAAGAATCGAGGAAAATAAACGACGTTACCCAGGAGCCATTTCAAGTGCCACATAGCTATGTCCTTGTGCGCATTGAAACAAGCGGTGTTAACCACGGCCTGGATGCTATTGAGACATTTATCACCCTTTATAAAAAAACAATGCCGCTTCAGAACGGTAAAAGGAAAGCTGAGATCAGATAAATCAGCATGCAGAGGCCTGAACTTCTGTGCCTTAACTCCGAACCGTTCCACCGGCATGACAGAAGTTGAAGCTACAACTGAAGTGGAGACGACACGGGTCGTTACTCTTGTCGAATAGAAGCGTCGTCTGTTATTTCATCGATAGAATTTGCAAAAATATATTTACTCGCGGAACGGTAATGATTCCGCGTAACCAAGGGATTAAACTACATATTATGTATGCATGTAATATTATCGTTGTAAAGCGCGAACGAGAAGCACGTTTTGTAATAAATCAACGATTCGTCTAATCGCCCGGACAAATTAAAGACAAATACGGTGGAGTTAATTGGAATTGAAAATCAAAGATTACAATTAAATGAAATCAATGCGCAATGATATCTGTCCGGTTTGACTTACGGTAGCTTGTACCATGAGAATTAGAATCATCGGGTTCGCGATAATTTCCTTTACCGGGTAGGACAGGAAACAAATAGAAAACAGTTCTAATTAGTAGGCCGTGATAGTTCCCTTTACGCTGTTTTTATCTTATCGTGTAATATACCGACAATGTTCCCGTTATCGTCGGCTCGCGGACAAAACCGATTCGCGTAATTCGGTTTTAACGCGTATTCCAATTATCACTGCGCCTTTATCGTGCAACAAGCGAGGCTGAGGATGCGTAGGAATTCGCAAAGGAATCGTCTCTATCTGAGGATTGGTAAAAATCACCACCGTGTACGCACGTTAACGACGTCCCATCTCTACCGAGCACACACGAATGCTTCCCCGATCTTAGCTTCTCTAACGAGACAAATCTTTCCCTTCGTTAATGAACTTGCAAACAGCTTTTTCCATCGTTATCAAGACCAATTGCTAGAAAATTTCGTTTCAACGTAAATTCAACAGATAATTCCTAGCTACTGTCGAAAATCATCATTCACCGTCTGATGGAAATATTGAGCCGTGTAAGAAAGTCTTCATCCTATCATCTGCTACCTTGAATTAGAAATCCCTTGTATCTTCCATACGTACATACATACATACATACATACATACATACATTACATGTGTATCCATGTACCATCTTTTTTCATCTCGAATATTACGACAAGTTCGCATCATCAAGAACCTTCGAGGAAGGACCGGCAAAGTCCTTACGGTCAGAGAACCCGGAGAGTATCCTCGCTAACAATGTTTGTTATACCAGACGTACGGCGCGGAATGTACGCATTATATCATTACGCACTATTACCCATTACATACCTCGTTACACCGTATATATCGTATATTATGCTAGGTACGTCGGGTGAAAAAGTGAGGATTCTCTCTCCTCCTCCTCCCTTTTGCCGCTGATGGGACTCGCGAACCATTACCATGCAAGCTGTGCCGCGGCGTGTACCTGTACATCCGCGTAATACGTGGCGCGGGATATCTAATTGTATAGTAAATAACCTTCGTAAATTACGCATATAATGCTTAATGCCGACGTCGAGAGGCACATTGTGTGGCACCTATCGCGCCGTGACATTCAATCGCCTGGGCTTCAAGCAATCACGAAGAGGGATCCTAGAGACAGAGACGTACTTTAAAACCACCTATCCTTGTAGTACCTTTCTATAGAAACGTTGATGAAAAGACTCGGGTATATATCGAGATATTTTCAGAAACTTCCTTTTGTCTGATAGGTGTAAGTGCCGGCGTATAGATAAGATCGTAGTGTTTGCTTTTCAAGTGGTAATGTTAGTTCCGTACTCGAGAAATATGTTAGACATATTTCTTTTCTTAAATTGCATCGAGGACACGATGATAGATATATGTATCTATCTATCTATCTATACGACTTGAGTTATATCGATACGGAAGATTACTCTGTTCCGTGCATCGATACACGGTGTATCGACATTGCGTAAGATTGTAATTGCGATAAAGTACCTGCCGCTATCGTATCACAAATAACAAACGGATCTAAAAATACATTAAAAACAATGCCGGTAAACACGGAAAACTCCGTGGGTAATTATCGAACGATTGGCATCGATCACAAGTGGAAAATAAGAAAATGAACAAAGTGTATTTGCGGTAATCAAAAGAAATCGCTACATTCCAATAGTCACGGCTACGTAACAGACTTTCAGAATACAATTGATACAGGATCCTTTCGATTGGGAAAAAAAAAACAATCTTCCGCCTTCATTCCTTTCGTTCAACAAATCTTGGATACTTTGCATTAGTAAAGCGAGCCCTTTCGTAGGGCCGCGAGTACCCGGAACATGGTTACATATTGCGTAACGGAACCGTACGAAACCTTCCCCGTAACATTGACTTTTTCAAGTGTAATTGGCGCTCGCGCTCCGATTACTAATCGACGCCGCGGTGAACGTGACACACATTCGATTTTAACCTCGACGGCCGTCGGCCGTGCACGCCACATTCACGCATTTACGGGCCATTGTCCGCTCCGCACGCGGAAAAAAGCCGTCGAAACTCCGACAGGTCTATCATCAAACCACCGTTCGCAAGCGGCTAGAATTTACTCGTAAATCGGGGAGGGGGATCCATGATTGATGTTTCGATAACAGGGAGATGAGAGAGAGAGATAGAAAAAGAAACAAGAAATATGCGTCTCGATAAGCTGATTCCAAGTTAATTACCGATAGGTTTGTATTGGCAAGGATAGACGTAATTTCGAACGGGCACCCTTCTAGGTAAGGGAAATCGACGTCACGTAGGGGAATCAAGGTTTACAAACCAGTTTAATCGAACCCACGTACCGATGGTTAATAATAGTAATACGTAATCACGGTGTCCTAATATCGCAAAGAGAACGCAAGGGTTTAACGCGCACGTACGTAAGTAGAGCAGCTAGTTGAGGTTTTCGTTGAAAAAATATGATTATTTTATGCCAGCGATTACCGTCATCTGTTTTATACTTGTTGGTCATAATTATCGCAAGGTCATGTAACTTTTTTTCTCAATTCTTTCCCCATCCGTTAAGAAAAATCATTCTTATTTTTTGTATAAACATTATACACACATATATGTCTACCGTGAAGTTCGATGGAACGGCGTAACGAAGACAAAAAGAAAGAAAACAAGACATCGACGGACATGTTCGAGTGGTGGGTTCTCTGGGAAGATAAATTTCGATGCTGATCAACACTCTTCTCAGTAGGATGGACCACTAACGGTAAGGGATCGAGAAAAAGAAAAGAAGAAAAAAAAAGAAAGGAAAGACGAAAGAAGAGGAGAGTGACGGCCTACCAGGCTCAGTTTTACGATCACCTTGTGAGAGAAGTCGCTCCCTCTCGACCGCCATTTTTTCGGGCGACGCTAACAAATGGAGCGGATAGGATCTTTCGGAGCCCATCATGAGAGAAAAGAAAACGTTCGGAGATTTTAACCGCGAACAAAAGGATCGTTCAGGATACTCGCGGGCAAAGCACGGCTTTAAAATGCAGATCGTGAGCACTCGAGACAGAGTGGTACGGGTCAACGAACGTCCGATTCGCGGCACGAAAAAAGACCAAAAAAAAACGAAAGAAGAAGAAGAAGACGAAGTAACATTGCTCTCGTCGAGACTCCGGCTGAGTTCCGAGAATCTTTTTTCATCGGTCAGCAACTTCGTGTCCGAGGGAATACCTTGGTAGTTTCGCCGTGTAAACACACGGAAGTTAATTGCGTGCCAACAAAATACGTAAACTTTCCTCGTGTAAGCTCCTCGAGTGGAAAAGGTCACGTCCGATCATTGTGTACCGGTTGTAGCCAAATTTTCATCAATTCCACGAATCCTATTCTATGAACGATTCAAAGGAAATAGGCACACAATATACTTGTAAACATTATTACAAAATCCTACCAAGATATTCCTCCAAAATGTTTCTTAAAAAATTCGTATCGAGTACAGAACACATTTCAACAAACGGAGTATACATCAAGGAATCTCAATTACGCGAGTGAAAGAAATCCACGGAAAGTAGATCAAGATCCACGGTTTTCGATTCGCGGAGCACGAAATTCGGCCGACACGTCGGTAAAACCCATCCGAGGATACCCCCATAAAACTTTCCGCTCACCTGCTACCGCTGTGCGATCCAGAACGTGGTGGACGACGGTCGCCGTGAGGCACGTCCGCTTGCAAACTAATTTTTGTTTTCCCCACTGGTAACTCCACTGTGGCACTGTATTACTGTATATACATATATATATATATATCTCTCCCTGTACGTGTGGTACCTCCTATACCTGTACGTGCATAGAACCGGGCGCCGTGTGCGTTCGCGATCAGGGGTCTGAAACGCGTTCCCCGTGAACCGGTAACGCGGTTCTTCGTAACCAGTACTTGCGACTCGTTCGGAACACGGTGAAAAGCCGGGAAAACGTTCGACCGTACCGGCGCGAGGGGGCAACGAGACGATGAGGGGGGAGGCGAGAGGGGGAGAAAAACAAGAGGGTACAGACTGGCCCTGCTCTGACACAGATCACTGACCAATTCCACTGGAGGACTGACGCGATACTGACTCCTCGCATCTGGCGAGGAGCGCGACAACCGGCTCCGTAACGTTCGGTTAACATCGTGAACGCTCGGCGAAGTTCGGCTTCCACCACCGAGCCAAGCGCCTATGTGTTTGGACCCTCTGTGCACGTACGTAGTACGCGACCGTGTATACGTACATAGGTGTGCACCCGGGTATAGTACATCAAGGTAAGTAACGTGTGTACGAAGGTATAGGTACGCCCACGCAATTTAGGCCCCTGACGATAATGAAGAACTCGGCTGTACCTTACGTGAGCGTGCATTACGGCCTTATTCGCGCGTTGATACCGTCTCGCCAATGCCTTTCGGTATGTAATTTGGTTGCGTTGATTTTACGCACTTTTTTTTTGGGTACGTGTTATCTTTGGGTTCGTTTTTTTATGTGTCGTTTTGGAAAGTGTTCGTGTGTGTGCTACGTGATCGTTGTTGAGAGTCTTCGACATTGATAACGGTGACTTTTGGCGGCGTTCATTGGAGAGGGGTTTCTTTTTTGTTTAATTCGTTCTTATACGCGAGTAACAGATTTAGATCGCTATTACAGATAATATACCCCCCTTATCCCGTCCCTTAACCCCCCGCCAGAGGTAGTTAAGAATCGCAATGTGTACTTTGTGCGTACGAAAAGTTGCGTTAACTGCCGCATTATTGCTAATACCCTTTGGTTCGGTTTTTCTACCTCGTCTTTATTTCATTCATTAATTTATTTATTTAGTTGGTTTACGTTGCGTTAAGTGTATTACCTTGTAGAAATATTGTTATATCGATGTCGGGGTTTCCTACAGGGAGAAACTGGTTTTCAGGTGTATTTTGCCGTTTGCGTGGCCGGCGACTAGTAAAGTAGGAACAATTTTAAGAGACAGTTCTATCTATTGTTGTTTTTTTCACTTTTGTGTCGCGTGTGACGCACGGAGAAACGTTGCCGAGGTATAATCGTCGTCGTGGAATTGTTTTAACGTTTACGTGAGTGGAGACGTGAAATCAATAGATTCCGCGTGTGTGTTTAGGCGATGTTTAACAAAACAATTTACTGTTACGAGTACCTCGCCAGGGTAACGCCGGCGAAATTTATGGATTCGTTAATAATGAACTTGTGTGCACATTACGTTGCATATTACGGAATTATACGGCATTATAAGTCGTTCTGACGTTAAGTACAATATTCAAGGATATAATAGAATGCGGTAGATCATAGATGCCCGGGTTGACCAGGGATGCCCGTTAAACTGCGATATAAGGGCTAGATGCAGCGTGAAAAGAAAAACGCGGTGTGTACAAAAGGATCTGCAGCACGTCTCTGTAATTTCACACCTTCCCGTATCGAAGATTTCCCTTAAGCGTCGGTCATAAATATTTGCGAAATATTCACCGCCGTAAACGTATTGGCCCGACAAACGGTATAAAACGATATTCGCGCGTCATGGATTTTCTCGTTAACGTTTCTCAACCCGGCTATAATACCTACTTACGTTTGGCTTATAGCTAAACGACGCATCAATTCTTTAATGGACACTCCATAAACCGATGAAACGTAAAATATCAAACTATTAATAACTATCACAGAACTATATGGAAATCTATCTTCCGGTCGAAAATTCGAGCCGCGAGTTAAAGTTAAAGGATGATATTTATACGAATGATATAAAATACCGATCAACACGGTCGGTGGTGGGTTTGACGGAGGACTAAAAGATCACATGGCCGTTTTGAAGGGCTTTAGACACGCATATGGAAACACGGTGGTGCACGTTGCCCACGAAGTTTAATTATAAGTAATCTCGCATCCTCGCTGAATTTAATGTGCACGAGAGATCGAAGAAGCGAGGATTTAAGGCCGTGTTACTGGGCCGTTATGAAAAAGCGACATTATGGCTGATGATACAGAATCCCTTCTCGTCGGTTCGGTATGTCTGTATACGAAGACGAGGAGAAAAAGGAGAAGGATCCACGTATGGCTACACGCTAAACAGTACATTTGCAATCATGAGGGTTGGCGGATATGTAAATGTACGTGGGACATTGATCACGCACACAAGGAGCACCATACTGCGGGTGTTCGCGTAAATCCTTGTAGTTTTTCACGGAATAACGAATGACTTCGGAGATTCCACCGTTCAGCTCTCACAATTAAACGAGAAACAGGCACGAAGTGGAAAAGCCTTGCGATGTAAGACACGTTTTACGAATATATCAAGAACGTAGCAAAATCTTTTCAGGTTTGTCGAAACCGGCTTCCTTAATGAGAATTCCAATTTTTCCCCTATATGATACCGAAGCTTTAATTACCACGTCTCTACTAACGCGTATTAATCGAATTTATTTCTATATCCATCGGTTCTTTCACGATCTTGTTAATATTTCACACGATACTGACCTATATCAACGACATGTATCACAGAGATAAACATGACTCTATGACAATTAAAATCGTATTAACGAAATACGTACGACAAAATATGCAGTAAACGTAAATACATGAATACACTGTTGTTGCCTGTTGTTGGTAATTATCTACGATAATTAGTCCGTTAAGGTATGACTAACAGATTATTAACGAGCACGATAACGAGTCGACGAGCCCCGGAATTTAACCTCGAACTTCCGTCCGCGGTTCACACGAATAGGCATGTCTCTGGACGAATCAGGCCGAACGTTTCCTACGGTATACGGCGATCCGCGGTCGTGAGATAATTATGGAAATGAATTTCGATCGTTAGGGGGGCGTGGATCTTGGCTCCTCCGTGACACGACCTGGCCTCGACCAACGAGTCTACCTACCACCATCATTTTCCCCACAATTTTCGTGCCTGCGTGTAAACATCGAACGGTATATTACAAGGTACTCTATGCAGCTCTTGTAATACCCAGCGTCGACCTTTGAAAAACAATGTATTAATGCCTATTAACGTTTTATTTAATTAAAAGTCTGTACCAGCTTGGGATTACGGTTAAACACGAAACCATCGAGTCAATGAGCTTTCGCGTAAAATTGTTTTCCTTCTTGTCGAACCGTACAACGGGAAACACATTTCATCGCGATGGTTATCACAACGTGAAATAATATAGATTTCCTACTATTGTTCCTCCTTACGATGTGAAATTTGTTCTTTTCTCTCTAATAAGGATGCATAGATAGACTTTCTTACAGTAGTCTTCCACCTATCGACTTTTATACGTTTCCAGTGAGGCTAATTGAAACGATCAATTTTCACTTGGTGCCCTCGCGACTCCTAATGCATTTTCGATTAGGATATTAAAGTATACCGTCGCGACGAGCAACGAGAAGAAATACGTTTGAGAGATTACCGAACGTACGCGTTGTCACTAACGTAATCGGAAGATCATTTCGCTCGACACCAAATGATTCGTAACGCATTACATCGCAATCGCATGGATAACGTCGGACATTTTCGAAAATTGATTCTCCCATACTTTATGCAAATTTAGGGACACCGTGAAACTATTAGAGGAATTGCTTGACACTCTTCAAGTGCATTAGCGCAGATTGGCCTGGCTTTCGAATCGTTAAAAGCATCGAGAATAAATTACGCGCGTAGTTAACCATATCTTCCCAGATGAAGTCGTTACGACTTACTTTCTGGAATGAGGTAAATATGTCCCTCGCTTTGAAGTCATTCCCGAAACGAAAAACGAGAAGGAAGGAAAACGAAAAAAAAACATCGACCTTGACTCGTCGAACCACTGCGATTTTTGTTCGCACTTAATTAAAAACGATGATACATAACCGACGACTACTTCGATCATGCCAAAAATTCTTCAAACAGGTTTCCCCTCGCATGCGATTATTATTTAATCGAACTTCTACCTAATGTTTCGCTCGCAACATCTTAAGAGTACTGTCGTGACTGACTACAATAAATCCCGACACACGATCATCCACACGCTCGAAATTCTACATTCCCTACCACAGAAATACTTCGGAATCTACGAGAATCACGATGTCACGTCACTAAAATAATAAAAAAGAAAGAATACAATCTACATAATCTACCAAAAAGCTTTAAATAATCCTATTAACCGTTCAACAAGGAATCCTTCGGTGAAAGGACGAACTTCGAAACTTTCTTAAGGATGTCTCGCGACAAAAGACTTTATGGGGTTGAGACCGGCGGGAGAGAGGAAAAAGGGGAAGAGTTTATGAAAAGAACGAAGAAAGAAGTAAGAAATTGGACGAAGAGACGTCGCCGGACCACCGTGCCGGCGTTTTCCCTTCCCGTTTTGCCTCCGCGCGGCTCGTATTTAACGGCATTACGGTCACGAATCATGCATAATTTATCTGAAAGCATGGTGAAAAATAGTTTTGACCCCAAGGGCCAGCCGGGAAAGGCGTTTGTCCGACGCACTAGGCTGCTGCTGTCTACATAGAAAGTGGTTGCCCTCGCGTTACGTGCGAGGGTGCCGGACTGGTCCGAGTCGCGATGTACTACTTAGGCCGCTGTTAGAACCGTCCATTGATTTTGATCCCGTTACGGTCGATGTGTTTTTAAACCGCCCGTCCCGACTGCCCGATCGTGAGCATCGTCGTTACGGTAATTACGATTAGCCGTGTTTAGAATTTCCTTTTGTTCCGCTGTGTGCGCCACCCTCTCCCCCTCTCTCTCTCTCTCTCTCTCTCTCTCTTTCTCTTTCCTTTGCCTATGACAATGATGAACCGATATCGACGGGTGATGGGAACCGTAGCTTCCGAATGAAGATTTCTAATGATTCGAACGATAGAGAAAAACTTTGGACTCTTTATAATAAGAATTGAAATTAGATTTATATTTTGAAGGGATGATTATTTGGATAAAGTTTGGTATGGATTGATAGAGTGATATCATGTGGGTTGGTAATTTAGATCCTTGTAGGGTGGAGTATGTTTGTGGAATATTCATGTTAAGGGTGTTATGATAGGTGGTGGTGGGTGTGTTTAAAAGTTAGCCGAAATTCACGATGTTTTCGATAGAATCTTTGGGTTCGTGTTATCACCTGCCACAGAAACTTGGCACCGCTCGCTTCAATGGCTTCCTAACAGTGTACAACGCCATGGAGAAACCTGTTTGTCATGTACCTCGTTCTCTGGATATATTAACAGCGCTCTGTTGCTCACGAGCAATGCCTCGCACTTAAAGGAAATCGTGTTTCTCGCTGGGTATATGGCAATATTATGTGTGGACAATAAAACTTCCTGTTTCGATGAATGCGATGTAATTGCTATTCCTTTCAAATTTAATAGAGTTACGACTGTACGCGTACGGAGAACGTACGGTTCATGTAAATTAATTACACCGACTTTCCCTAATTACCAATGTTGTGCTGTCAATCACAGCACGGGTGTACAGTTTTAACGTGGCCGGATTACGAAACAAATGATAAATCTTTTCATAAGAATCCCTGATCCTGTGAGTATCCGGGAAAATTTACGACTTACGTAATCGCGATTACTAAATTGCCATTGATATAATTTTTACCTCAGCGAAAATATGTCAAATATAGAAATTATGAGACATCGAAATACTTTCGTTATTTACAGGAAAAGAAGGGAACTTTCATTAATACACACTGCATGTTCCTATACCTTATTCGTGCTATTAATACAGATTTCAACGTAAAGCCGGTAAGATCGAGAGCAAGGCGAAACTCCACAAGGACCTAGGTCCCATTTCTCGCGAGATAAAAATGTACCCAACATGTTTCCTCCACTCCTATCCGTCACCCTCGTGACAACCATAAAAAACGAGGGAGAAATAAAAGAAAGTCGGAAAGGGACACGTCATGTCGGACCCACGTTTGATCCACACTCTATCATCGTTTGTCATGCCCTATCAAACCTTTTTACAAGGTTCGATACTTTTTTAAACCTCATGGGTCCCAGGGCCTGTTATCACTGATAGCACAAACCCATCACTTAATAGTGGTTCGTGTCCGGACTTAGAATATTAAGACTTTGATTTGACAAAATTTGTTGAACAAAATCTTCAGGCGATATCGGAAAAGGAGTGATGGATTTATCCTACATCTCGTCTGCGATAAGATATGTGAAAGTTACCGGGAATGTCCGTGAGGTCAAAGTACGGGGGAGCGAGGTACCGAGCGCGCGGGGAAGCAAACAAAATTCTCCGGTCGATTCCGTGGTTTTCACACGCGGATACGCGGAAATGATAAATGGCGATCTCATCGTTTTGCACGATCGTTCGAACGACTCTATCTCCTGTCACTAACGAGCTGTCACGTAGTGAATTCCACGGGGTTCGTGGCACGACGACATGCACCGAGCATGCGGCAGCAGATCTGTATCTGATATTTATTTATGTGAAGAGTAGACCCGCGCACAAATCAAACGAATACACACCACGCGAGCACGGGTGTCCAGGGGGTGTCCGTCACGCTATACTTAATTGCCTTTTTTGTCATAAATTTGTTTTTCGATGAAACACGCGCCCCGCGGTGACCACCTTTTTAATCTTATTAACGCGTGTCCACTCGCGGCAAATAGCAACAGCTTTTTCTATGTAACTTGATTAATGCTAATAGTATTATATGTATACGTATACATAGACACGTATGTACGTATGTACATATAGATAAATATCGATACGCATCGATATTTCTATTAAAATACATAATATCAAACGTGACAACACTTTTTCCCATTTTATCACGATTTTTATGAAATATCCATAGGCACGCGGTCACGATCGATAATTGTCTAGCAATTTAAAGATCCCACAGGGCAAGACTTGTTTCCCAACCCAAAGCATAGAAGCGTATATATGCAAAGCATGGAACCAGCGGCGACATAAGTGATACGCGCTCGTGCAACAGGTCCTTAAATTTACTTTCATGATCGATGTTAATATGGTGCATACACGGTAGACATAAAAGTGATCGGCTAATAGCTACTTTCTGTTGGTACATAAGCGGGGTCTGAAAACGCGCCTGTACGTAGACACGCACACTTAGAAATCCCTCGTGTACGTGGAGATACGTCCCACGAGGATATCGTAAAGGATCGGTAATACCTACATATACGCGGGCAGTGTCGAGCGATCGGGTAGCTGGGTTACCAACCTTTATTTGCATACCGTATTATTTTCTGCTTGTAAAACTGAGCAACCACCGATCCGGTCAGCGGCAGAAATATTCAAAACAGGCCTCGTGCTCGTCACAGAGTGTGATGCACAGCATTCCAAATGTCCCGAGAATATCTTTCGCCTATGACAAGTACCTCTATCTTTTGTTTATCGATTACAAAGAAATGTAATTCTCTACAGATTATCTTGATAATCGATAACGTAATTGAATTTACATCGATCGTATTATCCTGAATTTCTGATAAGTGTTAATTTCACTCCACGCGATACATTCCGCTGAGTAACTACGGTTAACTGCGGCGAAAGATTTTTCGTATAGAACTACGATATCTCCTAAGCGTGATGCAGAAAAATGACGTTAGGTCATCGACGTCCCATCAATTCCAGCTCGTTCCTCTCAGAAAGTAGACACACCATATTGTTGCCGATCCCGGGGTTCGCCTGTAATTACTAATTACAGGCCCCGACAGAAGTCACGGCTCCGGAAGCGAGTACACTGCCACGACTCTCCGTCTCTTAAGACGTAACATTTAATATCCTCGGTAGAATCGCCTAATACAGTCGAGTCATTGATTGGCAGACGGTAGAGGCGAGTTAGGTTTACGTACTAAGACTGTCCGGATGCTACGTTCGAAGATTAAATTTCCTGTATGATACTACCGTTCGCGAATAGACCGTAGAGGAAAAACTAACCGGTGGCCGGCAGGGGCAACGAGACAATCAAAGTGATTTACCCTATGTCGCGGTTTCACACCGCTGACAGCACCGCTCGTAATTCTATGAAAGTCATGGTGCTTTTATGATACAGGGTGTGAGATGGATTTCCTCGTGAAAAACTGGCGTAAGAAAGATGACTCGTAAAAATGTCGGGGAATCGCAGGCGGAGTCGCGGACCTCACACTCGGTTTACGTTTTAAAGCGTCGCCCTGTTTCGCGGTATATTTTATTCTCATTTCTCACCGCCTTTCTTCCCATTAGATTCTACTTTCGCAAGTTATGTATTAAGTTATCGATTAAATGATACGATAACAGGACAAGGAAGTGTTGTGTAGTTACTTGCCCCCGATAGCGTTAAGAAGCGAAGTTTTACATTATCCTCGAAGAGTGTATTTTACGAAGATGGTCGATGTAAGAAGAAGAGTAGCCAGAACGAAGAAGATAACTGAACGAATAACGGGACAACGAAGTGAGCAAAGGGAAGATAATCGAATTGAGTAATGGAAATTTTTGCAGACGATATATTATCTATGTGGATGTAACACGTCGATCAGGCGAGATGAAAGCAGAGGCTTAGTCGATAGTTTACGATTTTTACTTTCCCGTCGGAACTGCGGCAGACTTATTTACCGCGATACCACGTTGATACGAATAGAAACTTTCCAAATACCTCCCATTAGATTTATATAATATCCCCGTAGCTGCAGAATAAACGCCATGTGTACACTTTACATTTTGTTTATATCTCGTTACAGTGGCTCGTTACGAACGTTCGAATAAATATCATACTTTCGCCGGGTATACTTTAATTGCTTCTTCTGCATATTGACAGAACCAATACCGGTGATCCAGTTTTTACAGAAATACTCACGAGAGATATTCAAAGTAAAAGATATCAATTCCAATGATACGAGATGCTCATCGAGTATAAGAAATTCCAAGATGTTTTGCAAACATCGTAAATGTTCTATGCTGGCAAACGACATATGCGTTTGGCGTGATGAAGTTGTGACATCGATCTTGAAAGTCTGTGTCGTGAAAAATTCGTTAAACACGCCACGGTCTAGACGGCACGTAAGTACGTAATCGTATATCGATGGTATTTGCGTTATAACAACGCGAAACGTTACCAACGGTTATACACGTATGTCCGTGTCTGACGGGCGTATACACCGTGACCGTAAAGCTAATGGTTTCTGTCATTATACGAACTACTAATTATCGGCGAGATTGATGGAACGCGCTGACTATTAAGTGGCGGCAAATGATACGTAGGAACTTACAGGCCTGCTAACGTACAAATTAGAAACGGATGAAATACGGATCGTTAAAGTTAAAGGCGTTTATTTCAGTTCAGGTATGCCGCAGCATCCTTCGATAATTCGATGCGGCGCCTTTCGCGCGAGAGTTTGTTGCACGAAAGATGAGGTGAGGCCGCCAAACATTGCTTAGAATTCGTTTAATTACGTTCATTCATATAATCCCAAGCCTCCGAAGGTCTTTGTTCTTTGAAACGAAACATGAAACCTTTCTTTCTGGTGTGTGAATCCATTGAGTAATCATTTTGATTTGATAGGGATTTCATGAAAACTTTGTCAAGGTTCTACGTGTGCGAACGGTTCAATCAAGTGGAGAAGAGACTACCTTGACATCGAAAGGTTAATGTCGATGTACCGTCTGAAATCTTTAACAACGAGTTCTTCATCGATCACATCATCACAGATTCGACGTCGATAATTCTTAGTCATAATGATTTACATACGTTCGCCCGAAAGGCATTCATCATTATTTTCGACGACTCGAAAAACACGGTGATACAATGTTGCCGGTTATCAGTTTCACGGCATCGTAAGTTAACATTATTTAAACGACGCGTGATTTAAAAAACTCGTGTAAAAACGTACGATAAATCACCGGGAACCGAAGAAACTTTACTCTTTCATCAGAACTACGTACCATTGTAATTTCTGTAAAATGACTGTTTCCGTCAGAACTTAAAATCGCGTAAATTGATGCCAACACCAACAGGTGTTTCTAAGAGTAATTAAAGTGAAGCCAGCGTAAAACGTGTGGAAAAGAAATTAAAATTACGTTTATATAAGTGGATCGTTTCTAATGAAATGCGCAAAAAAAGATCGATCACGAGGGGATACGTATCAGCGAAAACGTTTAGCGTGCGCCGTTACAAAAAAAGGGAAGGAGAAAAAGTAATCGGAAGAACCACTTTTTTATCAAGTGCATTTGTTACCCGTCCGGCTAATTTCAAGGTTTGATACGTTACGAATGCCTGGCCGTACTTTTAAAGCGAGTTATGCGGATAGGTTGATTATCGTTCGATTGAATGGCAATTGTGGGTAACGAGCACCTATCGAAACGTACTTATGTACGTGTGCCAGTTATTCATTTCATAAGTGCGGAAGTTCGTCGAATTCTTCTGGATAATAATACATTCACCGGTTATCTGAATATAGCTTTCGTACAGTCGGATCAAGGATAATCAATTTGTTACTTATTCTTTCGGAATACCCCATAAATATCAACAAATCCGTTATATCCTTCGCTCCATCGACCGATGATATTTAGACAGTTTTTTTGTTGTTTTTGGTATTCATAATTACGTAAGCCTTTTATCAGTCATTAAATTCAGTTTGGTCGTCTGTAATTGCCGAATGGTATTCGTACGGTAACGATGATAATAATAGCGATAGGGTGAAATTATGTTATGAATTATAAACCGGTGAACAACGCGTGAGAACAGATCGGATGCATTCTTTCTGATAACAACTTATCGACGTAGCAAGAAATCTAATTATGATTGCCCGATGTATAAAATAATATGATCCGACAGATACAGTAAACATAATTTTATGCTGGCACAGAGAAAGTAATTTGGTGCTCAATGAAAGATGAAATTTCAATTGCAGTTAATTATATAGGCGAGCATTGAACAAGATGCTCCTTCCTGTACGCGTGAATAGAGAAGTGATCGCGATGACGGATTCACGTTATGATCCGGAGGATCACTAATTACTACCCGGAATATTACTTATCGCGCTGCATGAATCATTGCTATCGATGATATATTGCGGCAAAAAACAACCACGCGAAAGTACAAGGGAATATTAATGATGCTTTGTTTTCAGACCACTTTGACATTGGCGATCTCTGCCTTCGATTGAGATAGACGTATCCCCGAGTGTTAAATTTAAATTATACGTTGCATAGATCCATAAGATACTTTGCGCTGGTCTGTTTGATCGTTCGATCGATTTATATTCGATTGACGTGAGTCGACGGTCCGATCAGACGTGTCATTATACGTATACCATTGCAACATCGGTTCACACTTAGTACGGGGCATTTCAATGAAACTGATGCGGTAATGGGAAATTCGTTTTTTGATTGCGGTTTTCTGTTCACCGCTGCCTGAAGTGACTAAACCGAAGTTGCAGAATGAAAGCGTGACAATATGCGAGGAACTTAGAGAAAGACTGCATCTCAAATCGATTCCCACAATGGCAATGAAGTGTAACATCGCTACGAGCATAGAAAGACGAGTTTCCAATTTCAGTTTTTAAAGACGGAACTGAGATTTTTTGCCCCGTGATGTTATTACACGGACAAAGAATCCGCGAGAAGAACAGCCCGTCGAAGAAAAACGAATCGTATCCATAATAAGTCAAGTGGAAATTGCTGATCGCAATAATTCTATTATTCGATAACGAACATTTTGATCGATGCATTTTACAAATGGGACCAACATTGAACAAGTTCCAGCGTGTTTCCACCAAGGAAATACATTGAATGGAAGTACTTACGTGGAATTTTAACGCGGACCGATTACATCTGAGGAAGATCCTCGTTAGGAACAGTTACAGGCAGTATATATGGACGTAGTTTACAACCAAATATCGTAAGACTTTATAGATCCTGGAAGTAATGGGATCGTGGTAGAAAATGCGTCTACGGCGCCTTTTACTCGTTCTCGCAGTTAGCACAATAATAATTGCCCGGTAATTGGCTCGAAGAATCTTGTATTCACTTAATTTGAAGGTTTTTCGCGATTTTCGTAATTTGACCGCCATTTTCGCAATTTTTGAGATATTAAAACGATCGGGGACGTTTTGGACGCGGAATTGGAAACCGAATAAGACAGTGAAAGATTCAGGTCGATATCTAAAGATTTGCGGAAATGACGAAAGAATTACGAAAATCGCGAAAAATCGTCAATTTCAAGCAGTTTTTCGTTCGGCATTCGCTCAATTTTTGATATAGCGATCTGAAACTGGTACCATTGTTTTAGTTAGGAAATTCTACGCCAGATCAACATATAATAGTTGTACTTTTCAAAAATTTAATTTTTCGCAAAAATCTGAAGGGGGTAGGTCAGGATTTTTTGCGATTTTCGTAAATCGCTCGGCATTTCCACAATTTTTGAGATATCAAAATGATTCTTTCACTGGCTTATTCGGCTTCGGATTCCGTTTCCAAAACTTCCAGGATCATTAAAATAGCTCAAAAATTGTGGAAATGACGGGCGATTTACGAAAATCGCGAAAAATCCTGACCTACCCCCTTCAGATTTTTGCGAAAAATTAAATTTTTGAAAAGTACAACTATTATATATTGATCTGGCGTAGAATTTTCCAACTAAAACAATGGTACAAGTTTCAGATCGCTATCTCAAAAATTGAGCAAATGCCGACCAAAAAACTGCTTGAATTTGACGATTTTTCGCGATTTTCGTAATTCTTTCGTCATTTCCGTAATCTTTGAGCTATTCAAATTATCCAAGCCGTTTTGGTCGCGGAATTCGAAACTGAATAAGACTGTGAAAGATTCAGGTCGATATCTAAAAATTTGGGAAACTGACGAAGGAATTACGAAAATCGCGAAAAATGGTCAAATTCAAGCAGTTTTTTGGTCGGCATTAGCTCAATTTTTAAGATAGCGATCTGAAACTGGTACCATTGTTTTAGTTGGAAAATTCTACGCCAAATCAATATATAATAGTTGTACTTTTCGAAAATTTAATTTTTCGCAAAAATCTGAAGGGGGTAGGTCAGGATTTTTGGCGATTTTCGTTATTTGCCCGTCATTTCCACAATTTTTGAGATATCAAAATGATTCTTTCACTGGCTTATTCGGCTTCGGATTCCGTTTCCGAAACTTCCAGGATCATTAAAATAGCTCAAAAATTGTGGAAATGACGGGCGATTTACGAAAATCGCGAAAAATCCTGACCTACCCCCTTCAGATTTTTGCGAAAAATTAAATTTTTGAAAAGTACAACTATTATATATTGATCTGGCGTAGAATTTTCCAACTAAAACAATGGTACAAGTTTCAGATCGCTATCTCAAAAATTGAGCAAATGCCGACCAAAAAACTGCTTGAATTTGACGATTTTTCGCGATTTTCGTAATTCTTTCGTCATTTCCGTAATCTTTGAGCTATTCAAATTATCCAAGCCGTTTTGGTCGCGGAATTCGAAACTGAATAAGACTGTGAAAGATTCAGGTCGATATCTAAAAATTTGGGAAACTGACGAAGGAATTACGAAAATCGCGAAAAATGGTTAAATTCAAGCAGTTTTTTGGTCGGCATTAGCTCAATTTTTCAGATAACGATCTGAAACTTGTACCATTGTTTTAGTTGGAAAATTCTACGCCAGATCAATATATAATAGTTGTACTTTTCGAAAATTTAATTTTTCGCAAAAATCTGAAGGGGGTAGGTCAGGATTTTTTGCGATTTTCGTAATTTGCCCGTCATTTCCACAATTTTTTAGATATCAAAATGATTCTTTCACTGGCTTATTCCGCTTCGGATTCCGCGTCCATAACGCCCAGGATCATTTTAATAGCTCAAAAATTGTGGAAATGACGGGCGATTTACGAAAATCGCAAAAAATCCTGACCTACCCCCTTCAGATTTTTGCGAAAAATTAAATTTTTGAAAAGTACAACTATTATATGTTGATCTGGCGTAGAATTTCCTAACTAAAACAATGGTACCAGTTTCAGATCGCTATATCAAAAATTGAGCGAATGCCGAACGAAAAACTGCTTGAAATTGACGATTTTTCGCGATTTTCGTAATTCCTTCGCTACTTCCGTAATTTTTGAGCTATTAACGTGATCGAGGACGCTTTGGACACGGAATTCGAAACTGAACAAGACCGTGAAAGATTCAGGTCGCTATCTCAGAAATTGAGCAAACGCCGTACAAAAAACTGCTTTAAAGAAGAAATAATCGCAAGAACATCGTGGTTACATAGCTCTCAGTACATACATGTATAACCATTGATTGTAATCACTAATAAAATCGATCGTGATCGCCTTAGTTATATTTTAGCGACAAACTGAAACATATATTTCCAAGGAGGTTACATACCAATTTTCGTGTTGCGAAAATTGTCCACCTAATTTATTTATCCAGTAAAAAGAGCTACCCCACACTTTCATTTTGAATTCCGTTGATAGTGGTCAGAGTTAAAAAAGACGAAGTACACGTAACGCAAGAAGGTGTTCGTTTTTAGTCGCGAAGTCGACGACTTTTTATGCGACATTAATGTCGAATAGAGAAGTATTCACTCACCATGAGAAGGCTGTAAAAACGCGCGCACGATGAACGCCACGGTAGTTTCGCACCTGCCGGATCGTAGACGTTGATATTTCTCGTACCGAATGCATATAACCGCGATAAAAAATGTAACCGCAATGGCATTCGCGCCAAAACCACTTCGTTCCAATTCACTTTGCGACAAGTTGCAAATTTTAACTGCCATCCAGCTACTGCTTCGTGATTGGTGGAAACAGATTTCCTATAATAAAAGACAACTTCAGGTTGAAGAAACCCATTCAAATCGGTTGATTGAAATAATTATCAAAAATATTGCACGAAATGAAAATTATTCGGTACTGGCAAGTTATTAATATTTTTTTGTGATTTTTTAATGAACCTTGAAGGTTAATTAACTTTATATTCAAATTAAAATGTAACAGTGACTACTAATTGTCATGCCAGGAATCTGTAATGTATTTCACGTTAAAGTATATCTTGCGTACATGTAAGCGTTTATGGGTTTTGTATTTGTGGAATTAAAAATGATAGGAATATTACCTGTACGAAATAATTATCCACATTCATTTAACAATATGAAAGACAAAACTATGTTCACTTCGCAAATTGCCGCGCAAACGGAAATTCTATTCGTTATATTGGTCATACTGATTAAAATGGCGGTCCGAAGCGATGTTGCACGCTCTTCCGGTTCTGGTCTCTCTTTCAGTACGGCAAGATGGCTGATCAGGTACGTGTCCGATAATAACCGTGTCAATATGTAGAATTTTCATCGTTTATTTTGGTTATTTGTCGAAAATAACGATCAGTGTAGTAACTTTAACCACGACAATTATAAATCTTCAAGAGAACAATGTTTTTTTTTAAATTAACGCGAAAAGGTTATGGCTCAAGGTGTAAACGTTGCACGTGGTTAAGGCGTTCCGATAGACAATAATGAAAACAAGCAATATCGCAATGTGCTACGATATATTGTGCCCGGAACACAAATTAAACGTACGTTCTACTGTTCACAGACCGAGCGTGCGTTTCAGAAGCAACCCACGATCTTTCTTAACCGTAAGAAAGGTCTGGGACCCAAGCGTAGGAAGCCTATGAGATACAGCCGCAATGTCGGTCTTGGTTTCAAAACTCCCCGTGAGGTAGGTAAAGTGCTTCATATTTTTAAAAATGTGTAGGAGCAGAGCAGTTTATTAGAAATATCTAACAGACATAATTGCCTTAAATTTCTTTAGGCTCTTGAGGGAACCTACATTGACAAGAAATGTCCATTCACTGGTAATATTTCTATCAGAGGACGCATTCTCACAGGTGTTGTACAAAAGATGAAAATGCAACGGACTATTGTTATTCGTAGGGATTACCTACATTATATCAGAAAGTACAATCGTTTTGAGAAGCGTCACCGTAACATGAGTGTCCATCTAAGTCCATGCTTCAGGTGAGCATTAAGATAAACCTATACTATTACTTACAATTGTTGAAACTATGTGATGATATTGACGACGGTCTTCTGAAGAACAACAACATGAAGTACTATTCGTCTACTGAAAATAATTCACGATTTATCATTATGTAAATGTGTATAGGCCTTGTCAATATTGAGATACTTTATTTTCTATAGAGATGTTGAGATCGGTGATGTAGTAACTATTGGAGAGTGCAGACCACTCAGCAAGACAGTCAGATTTAATGTTCTGAAGGTCTCAAAGGGCACAGGATCCAAGAAGAGTTTCAGAAAGTTCTAAGACCAGCAGTATGACAAGTTATGGTATGTAGATCTTTCAAAACCGTTATAAAATAGATAAAATTTTGTTCGGAAAAATTGTTCTATAATATGATGATACTGACGACGGTCTTCTGATTGTAATAGAGTGAACGACATATCGTATTCTGATTAAAACTGGTTACTTTTTCATAAGCCGTCTATTCATAATACTAGATGTTCATGTAGTATTTCAATTTTTACAGGAGGATCTGGTTTCACCAGATGTGAAACAAGGAAACTGAAACATTCTGGGTTGACAGAAGTTACAAGGGATACTGTTTACCATCTTACCTTGTAACTTATGACATTTAAGATTAATAAACAAAATAAAACAATTTCTATATAAACATTTTTCACAGAAAATAGTCTGAGATTCTCCTAGCAGCCCTTTTTCTGTTATTTTTATTATTTCTTTTTGTACATACAGGTATTAATAGGTTTATTGATCCACATGCAGTGTTAAGAATATATTTTAATAGATCTCAACAGGAAAATCAGTCGTATGAAAATCTGGCTTTGGATTTCAAACTCTCTGTGGTTTCAAGCCTCCCCACACTTCAGGTAGGCATTTAACCAAAATTTTCTTACTACTTGCAATTGTTTAAATCTTTGTGATGATATTGACGACGGTCTTCTGAAGAACAAAAAAATGAAGTACTATTCGTCTACTGAAAATAATTCAAGATTTATCATTATGTAAATGTGTATATGCCTTGTCAATATTGAGATACTTTATTTTCTATAGAGATGTTGAGATCGGTGATGTAGTAACTATTGGAGAGTGCAGACCACTCAGCAAGACAGTCAGATTTAATATTCTGAAGGTCTCAAAGGGCACAGGATCCAAGAAGAGTTTCAGAAAGTTCTAAGACCAGCAGTATGACAAGTTATGGTATGTAGATCTTTCAAAACCGTTATAAAATAGATAAAATTTTGTTCGGAAAAATTGTTCTATAATATGATGACACTGACGACGGTCTTCTGATTGTAATAGAGTGAACGACATATCGTATTCTGATTAAAACTGGTTACTTTTTCATAAGCCATCTATTCATAATACTAGATGTTCATGTAGTATTTCAATTTTTACAGGAGGATCTGGTTTTATCAGATGTGAAACAAGGAAACTGAAACATTCTGGGTTGACAGAAGTTACAAGGGAAACCGTTTACCATCTTACCTTGCAACTTATGACATTTAAGATTAATAAACAAAATAAAACAATTTCTATATAAACATTTTTCACAGAAAATAGTCTGAGATTCTCCTAGCAGCCCTTTTTCTGTTATTTTTATTATTTCTTTTTGTACATACAGGTATTAATAGGTTTATTGATCCACATGCAGTGTTAAGAATATATTTTAATAGATCTCAACAGAAAAATCAGTCGTATGAAAATCTGGCTTTGGATTTCAAACTCTCTGTGGTTTCAAGCCTCCCCACACTTCAGGTAGGCATTTAACCAAAATTTTCTTACTACTTGCAATTGTTTAAATCTTTGTGATGATATTGACGACGGTCTTCTGAAGAACAAAAAAATGAAGTACTATTCGTCTACTGATAATTATTAAAGATATGTTACAATATAAATCTGTATATTTCTTCTTAATATTTAGAGGCTTTCCTATTGTTTTTTACAGAGATTTTGAGATTGATGACAATGTGATTAGTGGAGAGTGCAGACCCCCTCATTAAGATGTAATGTTCTGAAGATCTCTGAGCTTTCAGGGTCAAAGAAACGTTTCAAGCAGTTCTGTAGTCATCAGTTTAAGTGTGGGTACGTAGATGGCTTAAAATCATATGTTATATAAAAGTAGAATAAAATGATGAATCCAACGACGGTCTTCTGAATATAATACAGTGAACGACATATCGTTTTCTGATCACAACTATTCAGTTTTGAATTAGTACCTATATATAATATTAGATGTTCACGTCCGGTTTTAATTGTTACAGGAGGATCTGCTGCTACCACGTATGAGGCAAGAGAGCTGAAATATTGCAGGTTGATATAAGTTACAAGGATCATAGCTTACCCTCTTCCCTTATGACTTATAATATTTAAGGATTAATAAACAAGATACAACAACAATAATTTTTTACATTTTTGTCTGTATAGGGATTAGCAGGTTTATTAATGAACACATTGTGCAGTGTTAAAAAATATATTTTCATAGATTTCAACGAGATAAACAGTCGTTATATAAAAACAGTTGTTAAAACACGTAATTTACATATTTTTAAAAAATATTCAGTAAACTGCTTATTGTCACTCTAAAATTGTATTGCAAGAAAAGTTATTGGCACACTCGAATAGCCGAAGCGATAACACTGTTATTATGTTAGATAAATAACAAGAGTCGGTCACTCAAAGCATTGTGTAATATCAAAGTTTATCGTGGGCAAAATTTAGCACACATTGTTTGCATGAAAGGCAATAATCATAATCGTGCAGTTAATAACACATCATATAAGCACACAAAAGTGTTAAACATTGAGGAATATGACAATCTAATGTCGGATCTCTATCTTTGACGTAATTAACCGCTTTTACAGATGTCTTGATATCAGACATATCTTTGGTGATCCCTGTCTTATTCAATATTCGTTGCATTACTTTCAGTACAATTGAATTAAGGTTCAACATGATACAAACATTTACTAATGTAGCAGCAGATGCACTCCAGTTCTCTTCCATATACTATGACTGTACTAATGAAAGATTTATCTCAAAGGCACATAACATATACAGCATACTGTTCAACGTTCTCTCCTTATTACCACTCACTTTCAAACAGCATTATTTACACTGTCATTTTTATAAAAATTTATCTTATGTATCTAACTTCAATGTAACAAAATAATATCTTTGTGCATGCATATTATTTCAGCACTGAATATCGTTTTTCGCCAATACTAACAAAGTAATGGCATTTGAATGGAGATTCTATGTGTATATATAATTCTTTTAACTTAATCTCACTCAATCGAAATACGATCGTTTGTTATGATCTTACATTATCACTATTGGCAGATCTAATAAATTTCATCACAATAGAATTTCTTTTTTATACTATGTGATTATGCTTTCGTTAATGACTTTCAGTTGTATGGTTTTTTGATGTAAATTCAGTTGCAATTAGTATATATATTATAATAGGACCTGCAAAACCTAGTAATAGGGAGAATCCAAGAAGCTGAGTCCAGGATAGTCCGCAGTCATCACCAGAACATTTAAATGTATCTGTTAAATGAGGACTTGATGTATTGCTCTCTGTCGCAGTAAGCAACTGATCACATTCTGTGTTGACAATTTCTACTGAATCACTATTATTGTATGATGATAGTGGCTCACATACTGAATTTAATATAATTGCATTGATTTCTGCCTTTGGTGGTTCACTTATAACAGATCTTGATAAATCTATCAATGCTTCTGTATTAGCTGTACTTGTTGCTGCTTCGGCACATCCAGGGATACTTATTTCACTTTGACCTTCTGAAGGACTTAGATTCTGATCCAAATTCTCAGTCAATAAAGAGAATGGTTGAACAGGTACTTTTATCAACCGTTTTGCATGTATTTCATTCTCTTTGTGAATCTTGTTGATTCTCTTTAATTCTGATATCTGAAATGGTATAATATTGTCATGATATAACAGGCATATTCATCTAATTTGTACCTCTTTTATTACCGTGCATCTATATCGAAGTGCTAGTGCCTGCAACGTGTCATCTGACTTTAGTTGAATATTGATTACTTCAATTTTTCGTGGTAAGGAAGTTGTCTTTGTGCGAGCTTGCAGAGGAATACTATCCTCCTCTCCACTATGTTCATCATCTGAATAGAGTAATACATAATGAGGAGAGGTATCCCTCTGATTTCCTCGCTGATGTACCATCTATTTCAAACACATTTATTTACACACACAAATGAATTTTATACAAATAATATATTCTTCAACACATAAAGTTAGGACAGTTAATTGTGTAGAATTAATTCTAATAGATAAACCTTAACTTAATAATTTGAGGTATAGCAATACGTCGAATAGAATGAATAATTACTTCCGTCAACGTCAAAGAATTAAAAAATATGTGAGCTGTCAAATAGCATATTATAGACAATCGTAATTATTACCTCGTACTTTTCGGTTGATAATAAGCGATATTTATATAAACGCTTCGTTGGCCATATGTGTCTTTCGCAAATACATTATACTTCACGATAGAATTAATAATTGGACTTCGCGTCGATCGTGTAACAGACACGAGCTTCCTACGTCGACCATCTGTGTTATGACAGGTATTTGCAACAAAGGAAGGTTAGGATTTCTTCTACGAAATTCAGGGATAACAGTGCAGTAATCTGGTCTGAGAAAATCGTGCAACAGTATACCACTGATACTTTTCAAAATGATGCAATACGAGGAAGAGGGCGAGACGTTGAAAGACAAAAGCAGATGTGCTCATATTCGGGCAAACTTGAAAATGTGTTTATTACAAACCGATTGTTGTAAAATTGTGAGTATGGATTCGACCTAATCATAACCTCCATACGCGAGTCCAATATCTTGTTTACGTTCGCAATAAGTTGCGTACGATGTCATTCATGTTTATAACTCCAAAATGTCACGATCTACATGAGTATATACAAAATTGTAAAACTTTCCAATTTCAGAAAAGAATTACCCCCAGAGAGTGTCTTAACAAACATGACCCAACTGTACCTGAAGAATGTTTTGCCTTACGTACTTTGCTCTTTGAATGCAAAAGATCACTTGTAAGTTTGCTAAACTTTTAATTGTATATGTGCATTATTTCTAATGTAATGGTATTAATTATATGATCTTTTCTATAGATTGATGGGAGGAGAAGGTTTAGAGGACCAAGGGGATATTGACGCACAACGTCCTACAATTGTTACCTACTATTAAGTTTATAGTTAGTACTCAACTTCATTCTTTGCTTATAAATGGTATTATAATATCTATTTCATACACTTGTAAATAGAGTTTCAGTCAGCAGCTGAAGACGCCACAGTCTCTATCTGTGATTACTTCTATATTTATTGTAAATAAAATTCTATTCCCTTTGATTTCAGTTAGGATCCTTATGTTTAGTACCCAGGAATGAAAGGAAACTCGTGCGATCTAATATTTAGAAGTGATTTTATTATTACTTCTTCATATTCGTTGTACATGATATAATAAATCTATCATCGTAATTGCGAAGTATCAATGTGTCGTACAATCTCGTCTCATCCGTCGGAGTGACGCAAGAAATTTTTACAATTTTCCAGGATTGGATCCGCGATCGGATCCGAACGTATACACCGGTTTCCGGTTACGATCGCAAAGTTACCCTGAAAAGACGCACTCCCACACGGAGCGAATAAAGTATTTCTCGTAAACAAACTTGTGCAGGCGAAAAATCATTATTTAACGGCGTTTCTTTTCAATGGACAAAACCAATCACACTTCACGTATCGAGTCACGCAGTCGCGGATTATTTCCGCGCTCAATCGCACACGGATGTGTATCGTTTAATCGCGATACACGTGGGATCACAGTAAAATCGTGAGTTTTTTTATCGTCTTATATTTAAGAGCATCTTGTTCCACATTTTGTTCAGCGAGTACGAAGGGACGTATTATTAACTATACGCCGTCGGGTCCTTAATAAAAATCTACAATTACGGATCGCGGCCTGCGCAATCGTTCTAACTATTGTCTGTATGCAACAAGCGTATATTGACTATACGGTTTTTATTATTTTTGTACTACAATGCCAACTTACGCTACTCTTCCTTTCTCTAAAACTTCTACGGGCACCTAAAAAAGATCTGGTTAAGCTTTCCCCGCTTGGTTCTCCCGGAAAAGTGGAAGTCCTGCCTTTTATTTCACGGCGGGTGAAATCTAAATTCAAAAGTTAAATAGACACCGTGATTGCTTCGTTTTCCCTTCGTTTTTATAATTAACAAATGTTACGTCTCCAGTTAACTTTCGAAATCACAATTCCACCCGCGTCTCGTGTCTTCCAATCAAACCCCGCGAGCATTGATAATCCAGGTAGGGATATGTAATATCAAATATGAATATAATTGATAAAAGACTTGAGATTACGTTCTAGAGCTTCGTGATTCTTGACCATAGGAGCCTCTACTTCCAGCCTAGATTTACCTAATTGTGACTTGTTTTTTTTAAGAGTAGCATTTCAAGAGTATTATCCAGAAGTTTCTTTTTTTCGCGATGCCTTTTCCTTGTGATATATACGTTTCTCGTTCGGATATCACAGTTTATCGAGTATGATATGTAGTTAGCGATTTAATCGATAGTCGTCAATAGTAATAAAAGTTTCCTCGCGTTTTCTATATGTAGATGCATTGTGTCCCCCGATTATCGAGCGACGTATTTTACGTTTGCTTAACGAATGAAATAGTAAAGTCGAAAAATACAAACAGGCCAGAGGCGTAACTAGACGGGTATGCAGCCCGAAGCGTACAGATTTTCGTTGAGATTTACCTAAAGCGTATACGTAATGCTTTCATCGTGATTCGTTCCGTAACAGAGATCACAGTACCCGATTTTCATCGTTGTTGTACCTCGCGGGCTCGTTCCGCGAAATCGCGAGATTCTTTTAAACGCCGGCAGTATAACTCGATGAAGTCATAACTAGCATTATGACGCGTACAATTCGTAACACTGTACTATTATTAGTATTATCATTATTATATAATAGTGGTATAAGAAAATAAGTGACCTTATAAAACGAGAGTCTGTGAAATGATAAAAGTGTATCGTATAGTCGGCTAACTAGTATTTGCAAGCCTCATAAGTACAACGAAACGAGCCCTAAAAGGCCATTTAATTAATTACAATACGCTTCTCTGTTTCTGCGCATATATTATATATTACCGCGTTATAATAATTCATATTCACCGCGTACTTACACGACTCTCCTAACATGCTCGACTAGTTTACTTTATTGACTAGAGATATCGCGATTTATTAGCGAACGATCCGGAAAATCGACAAGTGCGGAGTTACACGTTAACAACGTACAGAAAAACATCGTCGTCTACGTATATCTCGACACCCACTTCGTACACGATTCACATAATGGCCCTGTCTAGTTGCACCCCTGAAAACAGCGTGTCGTCGTCGTCATCATTGTTTCGTGATGAATCAGAAGCACACGGACGGTCTGTATAGACCTGTGTATCCGCATAATCGGGCGCGTAACGCGGGCAGCAATATCGCGGCCGCGGATAGATTGTCTTGTAGCTGCGAACACTCGCAGATCAGCAAATACATCTTGTCACCCTGCGACATCGATTTGTGCAGCGTGATACGTCTAAGCCCGACTGATTTTGGCAGGTATCGATACATCATACGGGCACCTGGAATATGGATATTAAATATTTATCACAATTAACATTAACAATGTACTGGAATGAATATCATTTATATTTCCAGTATTATAGTTACGTTATAGGAGATTCAATCACGTACCAGTCCAGTAGAGCCAGTTCTGCTCGAACTTGAGCCCGTCATCGCCCTCGAACACTTTAAAAATCGACACGATATAACCGGTGGACGGAATCGGTGGTCTTCCACCAGGTGGTTCCAATGGTGGTCTGGCTATTGTAGCCACCTCGTTAAAAAGATCCAGCGTGTGGCTGGCCGCGTATCTAAGGTCACGTGGATCAAACTTACGTAGGGCGGCGCATTGAACCTCGTTATAAAAATCCACGGGGTCTGTGTTTTGTTTGTTTATTAGGTAGTACGTGATGAATGGGAAATCCGCTGAAACGTGAATGATCGAAGATCTAATTAAATTGTTTTTCCAGGAAACACTTGCTCTGCGATATAATGAACATGATGAATGAATGTTAACGATGACAAAGTATCCACTGTACGAAGTATCTCACATTACCATTTTTCTCCATGTTTGTCAGAAGAATACTTTGGGAAGCGGAGGGTGCTATTTCGGCGACCAATTCGGCGGCCGTGTCACGTTGCAAAACCAAAGGACGGGCAACTGGAGACTCCATTAATGGATCCAGGGGCTCCAGGGGTGTCATGAAATGAGCGAGAACACATTGCTTCGGATCCTCGACCTCGAGAACGGACAGAGGACTTCCCGGCCTCTTCTTGTCGGCGATAGGAGCGTGCTGTAACCAATCACCATTAGAATCTCATCTCTTGTTCGTCGACGACAAAGGACAACCAGGGTGTCACGTATGTAAAGATTTAAAAATATACATTTGCCCGTTTCGATCATTCTACTGTTGTCTGATGCTCTCGAACAAGTGATTTATTAGAATTGCTTTTATTGAGCTTCGCTTCGGGTGGGTATGCTTTTGTTTATTTTTAGAAGTTTGAGGCTGGGCCAGCAAGGTCGCAACAGCCCGCGTTCATAAGACACTAAGGCCAATAACTCGAACTTTCTGGTTTTAGCAGGTGTATTCTCGATCGATGTAGTTTCGAGTGGACATTCGTCCACGCACTGATTTTTCTGTGTATTCTTTTTACCCGCTAATTCTTGATGATACAAATATTATCGTCAAAGCGACGATAAAGTTATTGCGCGACGGGATTTATCGTCTTTAATATGATCGTCGTTATCGCGCGACGTACGACGGGGAACTTTGCGTAATTCCGTACCCTGGTTGCGTCGAGAAAACACGAAATTTATCGATCGAATGAAATAACTTGGTAACGGTATTATGAAACATCATTTCATACTAGGGTAGCATAAACATGTTATGAGGAAACTTACCGGAACTCCCGCCGGTAAAAAGCGTTCAAGAGACGCGAGGGGAATGATGAAACAGTCTCGGTCCAAGGTGGCCAGGGAAATTGGTTCGCCACGTGGTGGACTGTTTCCGGAAACCACGAGGGGCGTGTACGTGCCGGATGCACGGTTACCGCTAAAGGAAACCTGCGAATGGTCGTACATTTAAGAATAATTACCGCTGTAATTGTTTCTGGTTCGCATGCACTGGATGATATTTATAGCTATACAACTCGATACACCGAACATTATCGTAGCAATTAATTATTCGAATCTATTCAACCCTCTATAAACCAGTTCCTTTAGCTAGCAGAAAAATGACATAACGCATTGATTTACTATATAAACATTGGTAGGAAAATTACTGGTTCGAAATACATGATCGATCCCCGATGGCAAATAGAAGAATTCGATGTAGCGTTGTAGGGAGTCAACGATAATTGAAATGAATCATCGCTACCAACTAGGAATAACGGTACTACGGTATTACTACTATTACTCACTATTACACACTATTCGCCACGCGTACCTGGTCTAATATCGATTACTTAATGAGTGTTTAACTCATCCGTAGATAATTACAGACGGAGGTTACTTTCCCGAAGGCCGTTCAGATCTTCTTATACGACTTTTTCTCATCGTTAGATTGTACACGTTGAGTCCGATATATCAGAGTTCAGATACATTCAAGAATTCCTTATAGCGTAGTTAATTCACGGTCGGTTAACGGATTGCTAATCCCGTGAACATCGCAATCCCATTTGTTCTCAATAACTGGAATACTTTCGTGACCATCGGCGTTCGACGTAGCTCGGTATAGATGGTCAAGTGGAGCGCCATGTAATACATATACGTATATGTATGTATGTATGTACACGCGGCGTCCCAAGCCACGTACCGACGTTGGCTGACCTAACATATCCGTTACTACTAATCGTAAACAAGGACGATACTATTGCAGCCCTCGCTCGGTTCATATTTTTCTAGGATTCGTAGGGCCACGGTCCGGGGTTCCTTGCATTTTTTAAAACGCACGTACACCTGGAATGCTTTTCCACGCGGGAAATTTGTTGATACACCCATTCCCGCCGCCAGGATGTACGTATGTACGTGAATACGTGGACTAACGTGGCTATATTCATCGTTTCGTGATACGAAAACGGTGGTCGCGGTTGATAGGACGCTATCCGCGATGACGTATGCACGTCAACAGGCCTTGTGTTTCGGTTTACGTTTGTACACGCACTGGGAATATCTATCCGCATGCTCCGTCGACGTGTCGCGTGGACACACGCGAGAAAAAAATTCCGCGATCGATGGAAATTTACGACGTGGTCGGATTCTCGGTAGGTTGGATTCCACGTTGCATACGAGTCAGGGTTAATTCCGAGTGAAATCGAGGCGTGAACCGGAGGGATTGTTTGGATTAATCAAGGTTTTATAACGTCGTCGAGGAAATGAAAGAGATTCATTCAGATCGATGGGAAACTTTTTATTCTACATTGAATAGAGTCAGCTTTGGACGTAAAGCCGTGAGGTGAAATTATAATGGACGTATTCACGTGTATGATCTGGTTTTATAATTTATTGCGTCGAAAGTGGCGGGAAAGTTTGCCCGACAGGGCGTAAGTTACTTTTCCACTTATATACTTTCGACATTAAACTTTGTAAGAGTTTACTCTTTATTGTTCACCATCACTTAGCAACTTTTTGATTATGAAACTACTCGAGTCGCTCGTGTGAATTGATTAGAGGTCTTTGTTACCAGTATAGTATCCAATCCTATGATGAATTAAATCCACCCCAGGTAATGTTTTCAATTCGACCAAAAGATCCGCACGATTTACCCCGACATCCCTCGACGTCGTGAGATTTTAACACGAACCATTTACAATAACGCATCCCCACGGTACTCTTGAACCGAAACAAAGCTGTATAGAAGCGGTCCAATTTAACCGTACTTGTAAGCAACAATCGTAAAGTCCGCCCTTAGGTGATAACATGCTAACGACATCATGAATCTTAATCAACCGGTTAAGTCGAGCGACGTATATTTCTATTAAATGTTTAAAACCGTCACGGATAAGCAGATAGGAAAAGTAAGGGTTATTCTAAAACACGCGGTAAACTCTATTTATTAGACAGTCTTTCAACACCGTTGGTCTTTAAACTTTCCATAGGAAACCCCAGTGAATATCGAGTTGCTTATCATTCGCGAACAACAACGTTTCCACCAAGAGAACATCGGGCAACCGAAGAAATATACCGTTCGTAGGATCAATCGAAGCAGAATGGGCACAATGAGCGTTAAATATCGAACAGCCGCGTCCCTCGGACCGAAATTTATAGCACGTCGCGAAATCCGCCTTGGCGTGCAATAAGATAGCGAGTTTGCGTGCCGGTCGACCTGGCGTAGGTGTAACTTTATGCCCGTCGTTCTCTCTGTACGGCCACTCGTTTCCTCCATAATTTTACCCGCTTGCGAAACTATCCGATGTCCGAAGCTGCTCGTCCCTCTCGTACGTAAGTAACGGTGAAATATCGTTATGAACGTTTGGTAGACAGTGTTCGTTAGAAATATTCGGCAGTGGGACTTGGTGGTAGCTTTTAAAGAATATTTTCCGACTTTTTAACTTTTTACACTTCTCTCTCGGGTAACAAGATAAGAGAGAAATGATAAATTTAAAGTGTGAAGGGATCAAATACTTCTGCAGAGATATTTTTTACTTTGCAAGTAGTCTATTAGTAATTTCGATGAGACGGAGGGGATTAGCTGGGTAGGAGGTGACATTTAGATATTTTCCACAGTGGAATCGTTGCGTTGACGGAACGTCAAAGGTGACGAGTAAAAATTGTACAGGTCGGCGTGTGAAACGCGTCAGTTTTATCCGGTTTCCGACAGCACTGATTAAGTTCAACCCACATCCAAGTCAGTGACACCGTACCGGTGAATATCTAACGAGAAACGACTTCGTCGGGCGCACGTGCGACCGGGCTGTACACCGTTCATCATTCGTCTCTTAGATCGCATCGTTCTACTATCGTAACCGGAAATTAATTCCACCCTTCGTTGGTTAACCGCATCTGTGACGACGGGAAGAGATTCACTTGTTGTAAATATTTGCTTCCCGATTATGCGGAACCGCTTACCGCCCTGCCCGACCGAAATACTGCTAATTAGACTCATCTATACTAAGACAACCCGTCCACTGGAACTCTGTTATTAAACTACTGAAATTTCGACTTGAAAGATCTCATACAGGAACAAATGAGAATCTGCATACACCTTGCGATGGACTATCGATTTCCATTTCGTAATTCCCAATAAAATCAAAGAAATCGATACCTATACATACCTGTCTCGAAGCAGTCGGTGTCGGCGGATCAGAGGGTTCCTTTTGCGTCACCTGGGTCTGCTTCCTCCTAGCTTGACTCACAGCAGCACCACCCTGTCCGGACCCACTGCCACCTCCCCACTTGATCACGTGAGGCCCCGAATTTTTTCGTGCCGGAGGTCCAAGTCGTTCGGTGGGTTCCTCGGGTGGCGAGCCTAGGGCACCACCTGACGGTGGGGTCAGGAATAAGTGTGTTCGATAGCCGAAACCCTGGTGCTCGTGATCCCCCATCGATGGGAAGTAGCCGAATTCCCTGCTTCGTCGAATAGGGCCCCGTGAGCCTACCACCGACTGCCCGACGCCGCGGTTTACCCCAAAACGTGTCCCCGAGTGGCCCAATGATCCCATACCATACGCACTCCCAAGGGCTGAACGGCCCTCCAGGCCACCCCCGCCGACGCCACCACCACCACCGGGCCCTTTGTCGCCGCCGAAGTTCTTGCGGAACATAAAATTCATGACTGATGATCTTACGATACCCTTTCCTCGACGTGATGCTTGGTGTTTGAGTTTTTTTTTGAATGGTTTTTTGGTTGATTGGTTGGTTGGTTGGTTGGTTGGTTGGTTTGTTTGCTTTTATTTTTGGAGGGTGAAGAAGCGACGGTGGTGGTGCTCGACGATCACAATAAGCGTCCCTAGGTGGTTTTTTGGTGTTCTAGACAGGTTTTCCCGTTGTCCGCGGAATTCTCACGGATCACTAGAGTATCGCTCGACGAGATTTAACGATATTAGAGTCGGTTTCAAAAGTCTTTTTGGGTACAGGTTCGAATTCTTTGGAATAAAGAGGTAAACTGTATCTGTGGCCGATCGAGTTTCCGATTTTATTTTCTCGCGTTGTTGCACTTGCGATCTGATCGAATTTCTCTGGGATTGTCCGCTTTTGGGGGAATCTGCGTCAGGGTGAAAGTTTTGATAATTATTGGATAGTATTTCCTAAGGATTTATCGGCGTTATTTGTGATCATGGAAAATGTTTCATATAATTTCGTGCATGGCTGTTCATTAGAAAGTTTCGCGTTGTCCGTTCGAAGTTGGCGCGTGAAACTCTTTTCTTTCTTTAACGATGACCAAGATCTTCGAGGCAAGTTGGCTTCGTTCTGCTACTTCGGCCTCTCGCGAGTTATAACGAGCTGTCCTTTACGCGACGTTCTATTACTTTTTGTAGCCTGCAATTATTCCATCGACTCGAAAAAAAATCCTATCGTATTCACCGAATATAATGAAACGTCGTTACAATATCTATTTACATGCATAGCGAGGGTTATTTAGCTCAAATCGAAATCCTCGATTTTACTGCCGTTTGATCGGTTTTCCTATAACTAATTTGTCGTGAAAAAGCTTCCGTTTTTTTTCTACGATACTCGCGAGCCAGAAATAAAAGGACCGGTTGGTGGGAAAAGTTACATATCTTCCGGACCTCTAATTTTTAATGTAAATTCGATACTAATTGCAAGTATCCCGAGGTTTTTCGAACCGGCAATTTAGTCTACGAGCTTTTTCATTAGGATCCTCGCTAAACTCGGTACGGAAAGTTTGCACAGCAATCGCCGGGGCGAAGTTTTATCGCGTAACAACGAACGCACGAATTTTACATAATAGCGGTCCCAATTGCGAAGACAATATGTGCTTAATTTAGCCGGCCAAACGACTTCGAGGCGCGCAATTATAATTACATCGCATAGCTTTCGAGTTGAAGCTTACGAGTTCTCTGTCCTGCTCATCGCGTGATCATTATCATAGATCTTTATCACTCCGCGTTACGATCATTAGTTCTCCCGGTCGTAATTTATTATCATCGAATACAACCGTACGTCGCGCAGTTGTAAATTTACAATGTACCACTACAAAATAAATCATTTTAACATGACGTATTACTTCTGATCGATAAAACGTGCCAGATTATATTTGTCACTACGTTATTCATCGGCTGTCGTATTATTCATTACCGATGAGACATCGCCTCCAAAACGTATCGAGTTGAAATTGTCAAAAATAATCGAACTAATAGAACGTTGCTATCTGTGTTAACGAATTTCACGTTTCACGTTATATGTATGTATACCATTTCCCATGATACACTAGCAAGACAGTTTTATTCTTGTTTTCGTCAGAACCGGTTAAACCGAGGGCGAATTTGTCAAAGGTCTCGAAATCCAATTTTGCCCGTCCCGCCTTTCCGTCGTTCTCTACGCACGTCACGGATCCTGGCACCACGAAAACACACGTAAATTCACGGACAACCCGAAGCGTGACGTCGAGTTAAAACCGACGTGAAGCACGCGTACGGAACTTGGACTGTTTGCGCGTCCTCGACGGCACTGACTTTAATAGCAGAGTCTCTCGATTGATCTGCCGCAGCAAGGACTGTCTTGTCACGATAGCGTTCACGGCCCTGAATGAGAAGCCCATCCCATAAAAACTTTCATCCCTGTTCGTTTGAAATAAAAAAGAATTCGATCCGATTGCTAATTCACTTTTAATGAGATTCCGATAGAGACATCGATTCTACTTGTTTCTTTTTTTTTTCTCGTTTATTTTTATCATTTTATTTCTTTCGATAGACAAAAGAGGTCTGGTAGAAATCTGTCTACCTAAAACAATGAATTAAATGTATCATAAACGGAAGAACGTCCCGGGATTTTCTGCAAGTGCAACAAGAACTTCGTCGCGGGAGTTGTGTAACTTGAAACTTGTTTGCACTCCATTTCACTGTACCGCACGGTCGGTTCGGTGCTTAACAGGGCCAGGACTTGAATTAATGAGTGTCAGGAGAATATCCAACGTGTCTCGTGTATATATGTGTGTACGTGTCTCTGTGTTGATTTTTTTGTTGTTGTTCCGTCCCGCGTAACTTCTCGCGACAAGTTTCAGACGGTCTGCAGCTGACTGCCAACCATTTACTGTTTAACGTTACGACACTTGGCTAGAACGCATATATGACAGTAATCGGTTCGTATAATTCGCAGGGCGATATTAAACTGCGCGTTCGAGCAGGCGGCAAACGACGCCGTTTCGAACTGCGAACGAGATATCTCGTTTTATATTTAGCGTACACACGTTTTCACGTTGCTAATGAACCGTTCGAACGACGTCCCGTTCGACGACGGATCTTTCGATCGTTTCCCTAACCCTGACGGAAAAGAGAAGCGCGTTTTTTTTTTTTACGTCCCGTGCAAATTTCCGGTCGCCGGAATCGTCACGGGGAAAGCAAACAGCAAGCTCTGTATCTGCAAGCGACGAACAGATGGGCGTATGTGTGATAACGGACAAGGACGAAACGGGCCGTCGATCATCACGTTGAAGTCTCGTTTTTTTTTTGTTGGTTATTTTTTCAACAACCCAGCTGTCACACAGAAACCACCGCCTTGCACCCTGTCGTAATTCGCAAGGGCAACGCGAACGGCGAAACTCGATCCCGATTGAACACGATGAATAGATTTCTATACGTCGTAACCCACGTACGACGAATTACGTTTGGAAAAATTAAACTTTCATCGTGAACGGGATCCCGTTTCCGTCCAGGTGTCCAGGAATATCGGCGAGTGCGGCGACGGAGCGAAGAAAAAATTACGCAGGACTATCACGACACCGTCACAACGTGTCCTGTTCTACCACAACACAAAATTCTCACGATCCACAAAAAAAAAAAAACAGGACGACAAACAGTTACGAATAGGACACAACACGTAGAAACTTCACATACGACCCACGGTGTATCGTGACTCGGACAGTGATTACACCCTGGTCCGCGTACCTTGAGGAGTTCAACGTCGAGAAACACGACCCGGGGCAAAATAAAAAAGGTGTTCCCGGTTGGATAAAGGCTGATCGGGAACACGGACACTGACGAAACACGTGTGTTCCGCACCAGGGAAAGTAGATCGATACCGTATTGAAATATTCACGGCTAACGTGATGTGTGGCCGCGTCGTCCGTCAAGGTTACCCCGCGAAGGTTATCATCTCCGACCAGTAAGACAATCCAGGAAACCGTGCCCCGACGATATCCTCTCGTCGGTATACGGTACGTTTAAACGTAAAATCAATCGACCCAGGTAGACCGAGGATGTTACCCCACGTGTTCCGATCGAACGGCAACGGGGCAAGCCGAGGGGTGGATTCGGAACCACGCCACGCGACTGACACCCTCGCACTGACCGTGCAACGGGGCGTCGCGACGCTGACCAGGGCCGCGAGGATATCCTTCACCGTGTAAAGTTACCAGTCACGTGACTTCCGAGGAACGTCATCGTCGTCGGCTATGGAATTTAATAGACAGAACACGAAACGTGGTTCGTTGTTTCGATTTATGGCTATTCAAGAGAAAGAACGTTTAAGGGATGATTTGTACCTTTTTTTATCGAGCATCACGAGAGGGGTGAGAATATGGAAGACAGATGGATTAAACGTTCCTTTCGAGTGACCGACTCGCACTGAACGTACCACGAGGCGTCGCGACGCTGCCAGGCCCGTGAGTAACCGGGGCTATTAACGCGACGAGAATTTTCAAGCTCGCGCGTGTATTTTAAGAATTCATAGGTTTACGGGGGAGGATGGTAGAGTGTGGGGGGATAGGCACGATCTTTCGATGAAAGTCGAGCAGGGTTTCCGTGTCGTTAGAACGCTGTCAAGAACAAGGTCGAGGAAAGGCGGCGCTTTTGCTGCGACAGTTTCGTGCTGAACGTTACACACGAGACCTCCCGAGGATTCGCAGGGCCGTGACAGTAGGGAGCTATTGTATCAAGGTCTATCCAAAGAGAATTTTCACATTTTAGAAAGAAGAAGATAGAATCTATGATAGATATTCGTTTGATTAACGTGCTTTGAAAACGTTTTACAAGAGATTTTCAGTGTGATGTAAATTAGTTGAAGATTTACCGGGAGTCGATATACAACAGGTTTTCGTTAAGGTTCTTGAGAGCAACCTTTCGGAAAAGCGGCACTTTCCGGATTAGCATTTTTATACGGCGCGCGTCGCGACGCCTCCGAGGATCATCTGGGTGGGTGCGATTATCCGGCGTGAAAAATCACCGGCATAAAAAATCACGTTGGGTTTCGTCGCGATAGAAATATCGATCGCGGGACAGGGATCGTGGGTATGAAATTTTCATCTTAATTGAAAATACGAAGAGGCGACGAATAAAAAAACGTGTTACGGATTTTCAGCGGTAAAAATAACCCGGTGTGAAAACAGAATGGTAGTTGTAGATAACATGGGGGGACACTGTTTAATGGAAAATTCGAGAACGTGGTTTCAAACAAGTGGACGAAGAAAAGTAGCGAACAGCTGACGGTGGATAACTGACCACATTTCTGTGGCAACTCCAGTGTTTCTTTTCGCAAGGTGGGTGTTGTAATAAAAGTTAAAGATTTATGGTGAGTGTGCCCGTTGTACCTCGCATAGCCGCTGTGAAAAGCTTCTGCACCGACCCAGAAAGCGTTTACCAACTTAGCGAATCGTTACTGTCGAAATTACGCTGATTAATTCTTTTAAATTCCGCCCGCTCGTGGATCCGTTCCAAATGACATTTTCTCCGTACTTTATTCCGTCGTTTAAGTCTTCTATTTAAAACACGTGTACATTGTTTCCCTGGTAAATTAGTTGTTTGATATTTTCCTCGGAGATTCGGTTCGAACTCGAGAAATCTTCGCGCGGATAGGAAAACTTTCGCGATCGAGCGATCTTCTTTCGCGTCGATACGTTGAAAACTTGGCTTTAACGTCGGAAACACGGGACTACCGTGAAGTTGTTCGTGCGCTGAAAAACGAATAAAAAAAATCTGAAGCGTAGAAAGAGGAACGTTGAGATTTTTAAAACCTCGTTTCCCGCACGGCCGACTCGGGCCACTTAAACATTTACCAGACGCCGCGACGCTTAACGAGAAGAATGGGATTTCACTTCCTAATGCCTTGAAAAAAACCGAGAGATTCTCAACTACGATCGCCGGAACCTCTGTCGCCCTGGTAATATTACCACGGTATATTAAAACAATCGAATTAACTTTACATTTTCACCCGACATTAAAACCGCGTAATCTAAGAACTTCTCCCCGCTATATATCAAGTTCTAATTACTCTACCGGAGAACGTTCGCGCGAAGATTTCCTCGATGACCCTCCAACGTTAATCGCGATTCAGCAGAAGTGCTGCCAAAAATGTCGTCCGATCTGTGCGCCACGGAGAAATGCGTCGCGGTTGAATTTATGACAACGATCTATCACCGTAAATCACGGTATCTCGCTGCTTTCATAAGTGGAAGTAAAAAAGTACCGGGCGTTCAAAATAGTAATGAAAAAAAAAACCCACGGCGTTTTTCTGCGGTCAGCGGCGGATTCTGGCAAAAGTCACGCGCGAATTTTGGCAGCTCGTGCAAACGGCAGTTTTCGGTTATCCCGATGTTCGTTTGCGGGTCAGTAGGCATGGTGGAGACATCGGAAAAGAAGAAATCGGTCGTTCGCTCCGAATTGTTGCACTTCGTGGAATTCGTTCGACGTTCGCCAACTTGGCACGAGGTTTCCTTTGGATAAAACATGGTCTTTCTAGACGGTCGAATAGCTTTTCATTATCCTCTTTCATGTACCATTTAAATATCTTCACGTTATTTTGTTCAAAGTCGTACGTCATGTAGGTGTTGGATAAATAATCGTGTAAATGAAACGTGTACGAGGGTCAATCTTCGCGATTGGAATGAAAAGTGAAAAACCATGGAAGGTATATGAATACGAAATTCATTTTTTTCTCGATAAAACAAACCATAGTTTATTTACAGTGCTACTTCCGTGAACCATAGACATTATCGTGTATCATATAGTCACTCAAATTTGTTTAAATCTTTCATTCGATTACTTCCACTCCCTTTATTAACGCTATCGCCTTTTTCGGCTGGTTAATTTCTGCCCGCACTACTTGTCCGATTAGCGGCGTATTCTACTGCGAGTCTCTAACGACCGACGCTCGAATTTGTAATTAGCGTAATCACGCCGAGACTCCGTATTGTATTTCGCAGTCCATTGTTTCCCCTCTCCGTGACTCTCTCCGTTATTCTTTTATCTTTTTTTGCCGAGGTGCAAAATTTTTCACCGTTCTTCCATCCCCGTTCCACGTTACCGTACGAAATGTTCACAGGGGTTTTCCCGTTGAATTTAATGATTTCACTGATCACTGTCCACGGGATGGAAAATGCCGGGAAAGCGGAAGACAAACTAACGAAAAACCGTATACAGCGTGGCGAGAACTGGTCGATATTATTTACAGGACGGGACGTACGCAGATTTATTCCTGGCGTTCGTTTCAAAACTAAAGTTTGTCGGGCGTATTAATAGATCTTAAACGAAACTATGAATACTTCAAGGTGGGCCATCGTGACGGACCACCCGGTATAGAGAGAGACAAAGGCATTTACGATCGGGATCGATCGATCATGATTTAAGTTACACGATAAACGATAGTCTGTCGTTAAATAAATTTATTAGTACAATGATTTTTATTTCCAAGTAATAAACAGTCGTGAAACTACCGGCTAATTTCCTTGAAAATTCGTATCTTTACTCGTTCGTGTTTATTATCGCGGGTACGTCGATGATCGCCTGGAATTACGAGATAATTTGAATGTAAGCACTGCCTGATGCGAGCAGGAAATTTTAAGCTTTTATCAGAATCGTGTATCTAACTTTCTGCCAAGGAATCCCGCGTAAAACTGGTGCAAGAGTATTAAACTTGAACTTAAAGTTCAAGTACAAAGTTCAGCCTTTATCGGCCGGTGGATTTTGTCACGTAAGCCTGTCGAGAAGTGTAACGATGTCAATAAACCTTTTTCACATCATTCCCGTACCTTCTGGCAAGCATTTTTATCACATTTTATTATCGCGTCTTACGTGTACTTAATTATTATTCCGTGTGTGTGTGAAAACAAACTTTGGAACGTAATTTCTTTGAATCTAATATTTATTCCATATCGTCATCGTGAATTCGAGTAAATATGTGTACGTATACATACATACACGTATCATTGGCACGATTGTTTGTTAAAAATCAATGTTCATGCGACACACGCGAATGCCGTGTGTATTAATGCGGATACCGATATAACACAGTAGTTTTCACGGAAGTTTAACGAAGTTCAAGTGTTCATCGATTTCCCGCGGATGATTTTCATGCGCCGCAGCACGTACCGCATCACGCACACGTTAAATATACACACGACTATAAAGTCTGTATAAATGAGCTTTCCCGATACGTACGCGACCGTGACGATAAATTCCTGCGGATATTTCCCACGACGTTTTAGAATGCGGTTAAAGATCGTCGCGGGGGGTAAAAATACAATGAATGAAATAAAAAAGCCAGTCCCCGCGTGTTTCCCGTGATAATATTATTCGAACCGAACAGTTTCACTGTTATTACTTCAAGGCGGTACAAAAGTCTCGACAGTGAAGACAAGCCGTTAAATAAAGTAAACATTGGTTCACCGCGAACGTTTTAACGTCTCTTAAAAATAACTTCGAAAATCGTTTAAAGTCAATTACAAAGCCGAATGCGCTTCATTATTTCTCAATATTGTCAATTTTCTCTCCATTCGGGTGCACAAATCCAATCGAGTTTCGTGTGCGAAATATATTCGCGAATTTTCAAAGCCGCTTCTCGGCGACTTCGGGTCGATTCCGGTTCAGACAAAGGACACGGAAAATTCGATTTATTATCGCGATGCGGCCACGTAAACGAAGCGGAGGACAGGTGGATCGATAACACGGCTAGCCGGCTTGTGAAACGGGCCTCGATCAATTCAACGTCACTGCGTGTCGTAGTTTTCACCGGCGGGAAACCGTCCCGACGGTCGGAAAAACGCCGCTGCGTGTCTCTTTTTCGCGACCTTCGCGCGATTTCGTCGCCGAGCCCCTCCCGTCGCAATTATTATTCTATTTTCACCGGCGGCAGTGGCTCGAAACGCGGCTGCGCTTTATCAGCGGGGAGAAGAACGAAAGCAAAGAGAGGCAATGCCTTTTGAAATTTTCATAACAATCTGCTGCAAAGTGGCGGCAAAACCCACTCGGGAAATTGAACGGGCGGCAAGGTACGCTATCTCGAGAATAAAACGTTTCTTGTTTCGTCGGGCGAGTGGTTCCGCCGGCATCGCGAATGAACTCGTAAACGACCGGGAACTCTCGCAGCGAGACAACGGGGGAACATTGATTAAAAGTTTCATCAAGATCGCCTGCCTCAAGGAGACTCGCGTTTACTTTCTCTTTTTTTTTTTTAGGATCGATAACTGGATTATCGGTCTCCCTTCGATCGGGTATCAGTCAATGGAAACTTTACGACGATCGCATACGTGAACGATTAATGATTGGTGGATGATCGATGCAAATGTGTATGTGTTAGAGTACGACGATGGGAATTATTGTTTTTCTCGAGGATCAGAGTGTTTTATGGAGGAACAATGATGTGAAGAGTTCTTTAAAAAGAGACGATTGGATAATTGTAGGAGACTGTTGTATTTTACCTATATGGTATATGTAGCGTATTATTTTATTTTCAGAACGGATATCGTCCTATTACTCTCTCCAATTCAGCCCCGGTTCCTGTTAGACCTCGGCACTGCTGATTTTTCTCTCTTTTCTTTGCCTTTCATCCAGTTGCCAAGAAATTCTCCCGTATCCGCGAAAAGTGGCCGTATTTTTCTTGAAAACGCATGAAATTCAACCAGTTTGCCGCTCGCCATGACCGGAATTTTTGAGATAGTAAAAAAAATCGCAATTTTAAATCTCAGGCCTCACCTTACGATTTTCTTTACTTTGTCGTTCCCGTAAATCGCGAACTTTTCACGCGGGAAAACAAAAGATACGGCCTGAATCGCGTATAAATTCTGGCAGGGGAAATTGCGAAAATATAGTGGTGAATTTTGAACTCATTCTACTTCGTACCCGCGGGACAAGTTCAACAAGTTGCGACAAGGATAGCGAGATCTTGATATGAAGAATGATTCAGATAATATTCGGGTACCGCGATCCTCGCGGAATTTATCGTTACGTATAAATCCACGGTTGAACGCTACATTGCGTCGAACCGGTATAATAAGTTACGCGTTGGTCGGTTTATTCGAACGACGTTATTTCTCATTTATATTAGTCGACGTTCGCGCTGGACGTAAATTGGCAGAGTTATGCGCGCGAACGATACATATAGTGATTTTCTGTAATTGAAAAAGATCACGGTGATACGGTGAGATAAATTCCAACAAACATCGAGAAGATCGAACGTTGTTGTTATTACAGATTTTCCATATTCATCGGGATGCGATCGGTTTGCGATCGAAATTCATAAACGTCGCGTGTCCTTTCGCTCGCTTTTGCGAAACCTTCCGACGTGTTTAAATGGAAATCACGGTGGGCGGAGGAGAAAAACCACGACACGATCGCGGAAACGTTGCGCACTCTTGAACGAAACCACGTTGCTCGATTACACACACAAGCGACGACGGAACCAACACCGTGACGACTTCTTTCGCGCGGGTAATTAATTTATCCGCGAGTAAAATCTTTGCCCGGTGTCCAGTCCCGTTCTCGTACCTTTCACCGTCTTTCGCGCGTTTCTTCCCTTCTAACGTGTAACACATGCCGAGGGACGTTAGAATACGTTTGGATTTAGAAAATTTAATGATATTAATCAAATACACCACGTACTATCATATAATTACACGTACACTATATACTTTATACGTATACGATCCCTATCGTGAAGGGTGACTAATAAAGGGATTATAAAAAGGGCTATCAACTTTTCTTTAAAATACAAAATACATCTTTACGAAGCTACTTTCGAATGTTACGTATTGTTGTCTGATCTAGCTTAAGTCATGCTTCTCTAATTAAAATATTAATTATAACGAAACTAAGATTTTGACGGCAGTCGCGACACCGACCGTATGATTAATTAATCTCACGGAACGTATTGTACATACATAAATACATACATACATACATACATTCCTGAACTCGCGTCGACTATACTGAAATCGATTCCGCAGTCCGATCCACGCCCCGTGCGAATTTCTTTTTCCGCCCTCGGCGTTGCACGTTTAACCCTCTTTCCGTTGACCTTGACTTCCTTTTACGGTCTCACCACTATCGTCGTCCGCGTCGCATTCCCGGCTGCTGTCCGCGTTACACACGTGCACGTCGTCGAACGGCTTATTAGCACGTCGTTAATTCCCGCAATTGGAATTTCAATGAACGCGTCGCCCTTTCTTTCGTTTATTTTCTCAAATGTCGCGCGAAAGCTGAGAAACTCACCGCGATATTCATCGTGAACGCACACGGAAATTTATTCTCCTTGGTGCGTTGCGTTTTTTAACCGCGGGACTTTTTCTTTCGTTTTTGAACTTTGACTTTCAAACAACACCTGAAAGTGGGACGCGCGAGGATCAACCGGTCTCGGGGAACAGGTGTATTTATTGACACCCCGATGAATCTGGTGTCTTAAAACGGTATCCAGCTATGGTGTGCCGTCACGCGATCGTTTAAACGGTTAATTAAGACGAGATTTGGGGAAATTTTCCACGGACAATCGGATTTTTTTTTATTCTGATCACCGCGTTGCTTTCGGGGTATGGGTGGAAGTTGAAAGTGATTTATTTCGAGCTCTGGTGTATTTCTGGGCATTGAAATGTTTATATGTTGTTAACACAAGCCTGGAATTAATTCACCAGCCATTTATCATAGGTGGGTTTAACATCTCGCGTAGGTAAAGAAAATGACGGAAACTTTGTACGAATTCTTTATATCGTGGCGTGATTTATTCGCGTAATAATCCTCGAATGAGACTAACATTAAATCTTATAAGAACACGTGACAAAATTTACGTATCCGTGTACCTGTGTTACAACGAACAATGAGTTTCCATTCTCTCACACGAACTTACGATGTTTATTAATTAATATTCCAACCCGTCGAAACGGGAATCAATCACGGATAGTGCAAACAATATCGACACCGTTCGCCGAACGAATTTACTCTATTCAGCCGTGCAGGAAAAACAAATTTGTCTCCGTTGGTGGAAAAATAACACCGTACAACCCGCGCGCCGTCGCGCCGGCCAAACAAATCAATTTACCTTGCCGAAAACCGAGCGAACCGTATTAGATAACTTCACACGCTATTTGTTCCATTTAAATTCCCCATCTACGCAGACACAGACACATTTGCATTACAATACGCGACATGTAAACCTACGAAATAGAGCTACTTAATTTTTCCCCCGTTTACTTCGCAATTATTATTATGTCACACGTGGTATTTAACGTCGCGACGCTATTAGTTCGAGAGAATTCGTCATTGACGACGCAAGGCGTTCGTTGTGTCAAAATACGATCATTGATGTCGATCCACTCGAGGTTAAATAGTTCTGTCGATGTCGGAATAGTTCTACAGAATACCACGTGACAAATAGTTCGCTTCACTCGATGGTTCCACATTGAATTCTTTCCACCGGAAGTAATGGTCTCCATAATTACACGTGTGCACGTGTCGATCGCATTATTTCACAGAGAGAGGGGGAGAGAAAAAATAGCCTCGTTTCACTGGTTGTTCTTTAGTCGTTGTTGTTGGTTTTATAGAACGCTCGTTCCGGAGTTATTCATCGTTGCAGTAGTACACTACAGACTCCCCTTTTTCTTTATACCACACGGTGTATAAACAGGTCTACGATAGAATCAACGCGGTCATTAATAAAAATTCCGGTGATTAGCGGCCGATTGAAAAGCACGTCGATATCGTAGATTCATTCAATTTTTCAATTTCCCATTAACCCAATTTTTTTCGTTTTCTCCCCGCCGATTCGACGATCGATCGAGACCGCGATTAATTCAGATCATTCTTTCCGCAATCGGAATTAACTTCATGTCGTTATACTTACGTAATACCCAAGAACAGGGTACTTTTCTACGATTATATCACCATTGCATAGAGATTTCATTAAACCCTCTAAATTACCCTCGTTACCTAAAGATCTATCACAATTCGTTCCTTGTAAAAAGTAATCAGACATCGATTTAATTAAAACAGACACCTTTCCACGTGGGATCGTTCCAAATTCGAATAATCATCTTTATCATCATCGTTTATATTTCCATACGAATAAAAGTAAGCAGAACCACGCCGATCACGTTATATCATCGATCATATCGATCACACAGTCGATAACTGACAGAGGCATTATATCGTCAGATCGACCGAGTAATTAAAAGCCTCGTTTGATCACGATTGTTCCGCCGTTGATTTCCGCGTCCCGCTCGATTGTCGGGGATAAACCGAGCGACGCGTCGCGTTAAGTAATCAGTCGAAAAAGCCAATATTTACAGGAGCGCCGCGACGCTTTCATTCGCCCGCGACCTCGGTTACGTCACCTGCCACGAGCCCGCACGAAATTGCAATTAATTCGCGAACACGTGGACATTCCGTGTGGAAGATGCGTTCCGCAATAAAGAGGATCTTTTGCATAAATTACGCGTTAACGACGTAAGTTTATAGATTCCGAGAGTGATAGAGTCCGACGGCGTCAATTAAAATCTGACGGGTCGAATTATGAGTCGATTATCGTACTTTTTGATACTCGAGATCCCCAAGGTATTTATTTACCACGATAAGAGGATAACAAACGTTAATACGAGATTATTAGGACTCTGTGTAAATCGGAAGAATGGCTAATTGCACGTTACCTAGGATACAAACGTGTACGTGTGTGAAATGTTGAGGGGCGAGGGGCATAATTAAATTTAATTAGGAAGTTTCCGGGAGAAAAGACTTTCGAGTGGTGAAATTCTGTAATTACAACGGTGATACGGGTATCGCGGTGGTTTCTAAACGGTTGCGTAGAATTCGCACCTCTTAATGTGTGATTTAATTACCGTGGTATGTCACGTCGATGGTTAATTGTTCAAATATTTTAATCGAGAGTCTGCCAAGGTCTGTGTACGCGTGTATGTGTGTGTGGAATAGTATGTGGCAGGTGTGTATTACTGTTTGTTCCGTTCCTCGTTACGCAACTGTCACGAATTTCTGGTAATTTCAATTAATCCAGCGACACGTGTGACTTCCGCTGACAATTTCCAGTGTCTCGAATTACGTGCGTGACTTTTTCATTAATAATTTCACTGTACGTTCGGTGAACGTCTGTGCGATCGTTCCCCGTCGTTATTTCGACGACAACGTCGGACGGATTGTGTCATCGTAAAGTCAGATAGAATAATTGATAGGACCCGGTGTATCGCGAATAGTATACTGCAAACAGTCAGTCGTCCTATTTACCAGGGCAAAGTTATTCTCACGGCAAACCTGCTCTACGGTTTGAATTTCACGGGTTTCCCTCTGTCGCAACTTAAACCGCCGCGAATACGTCGGAATTCGAAACTGGAAACACGCGAGAAAGGGTAGAGTTACTTGGAATGGCACAGATTTCATCTCACCGGCTCGTTCTCGTCGACGGGAATCTGTTTTTCCGTCGGATTTTACAAACTAGACTGTCGAATTGAAATATTTCGAATATCGACCAGGGAATTTCGAGAACTGTGAGGGGAACAGAGAGATATTGAAAAATCTTAGGTTTCAAAGAATATTTCACAGTCTAAACGTTGAAAATAACGTATCAATCAGGATTCGACGATTTCCCCGGGAAAATTCTGCAGTTTCCACGGGGGAAAGTTTGTCGAAAGCAAAAATGTCTCACGGTGACGAACCAGAACAACTGTAATCACTGTCGAGTCGTGATAAATCGTCGTTCGCCTCTGGTTTCCATTGTATCGCAACGGATACATATAAATTCGTTGTTTGGCGTCGTGTCTCGTTTATCGTTGAACGCGGATCAAAATATTTTAACGCGAACGTCGCCGCCCGGATCTCCGATATAAACGATGAAGTTACTCGACAACGGGGGAACTCCGTCTGAACTTCCTCGGATTTATATCAACGAACGTTTCAACCCCGCAGGAATTACGGCGACGGATCACGAGCACGGGGCTATTGTTTGTCGCAACAATTAATTTCTAAAGTGTAATTAGACACGTGCAGGCTACACATGCGACTTCTGAAACTACACTTATCGCTGGGGAACTACGGAAATATTGTGAGGTTTGGTTCTACGGTGAGATGAAATAAATTCGACAGATAACAGCGTGCGTGATTGTTAATTAAAAGTGAAAAAAAGTGTGGACGTTTGTTTAGAAATATTTGCAAACCGCGCGTGATCGGCACAATGATTTAACGAATACAGTAGATAACAAATACATTGGCGACTCACCGCTGATTAACGTTATTCCGTTATCGTCGTTCGCGAGTCGTTTAATTACACGGAATAATATATGTATCGCTGTAGAGAGATTCGAAGAATATTATTTAAATATTGGAACGACGGTGAATACTTTATTTCGATTGGACTGAAAAGTTTCGAGTGCTATAGAAATCCAATTTCCTCGCTGCACGAACAACGACAAACTTTCAAGGATCGACGGCAAAAAAAAACGAGGATCTTGGAAGAATGCATCCCTTTACCGTACGTATTTGCATTAAAATAATAAATATAGCACTTTGAAACCGCGATCTAGTCGTTCTCTATAAAAGCGCGGATATTTAGGTGACCTTTAAATGTACTTTCTCGTGCCAATTACATCAGTTTCGTTTTTTTTCCATATATTTGGTACCGAAACTTTTAGTCAGGTTTTTAATAGAACGCATTCGTTGCTCGTGTACACGTTTTTTTTTAAACACGGAATACAATGCAAAACACGGCAACTTTTTGCCTCGCGATCTTCGACACAACTTTTCAGACTACGTACCAATTCCCCGTATCACAGTTTAGAAAGTTTCTTAATTAAAATGATAATATGTGGGTCACTCGGAAAATATTCGCGCGGTTTGATCAATGCCACGGTTCGATCTCGATCGAATCGTTCATAAAACACGTACATACGTTCTTATCTAAAAAGATTTCCAATTAACGCAAACTGTCGATCTCTCTAAACGTCCCCCTAAATATATGATCTAATAAGCATCTACGTGATCTACTCATTCCAAATATTAACAAAAGAACGCAGCAATCTCACACGTTCATATTTTTTTTAAAACAATGATCCACTTCCACCGCTAGATCATCGTCCCACACGTTGTCCCGAGGTTTAGAATTCTAATCGAACGTTTCCCAGCCGTCTCGCAGCGGCATCGAACAAACGGGATGGAACAAAAATCCATCGGTTAAAGGTTAATCGCATTCCGTGTGTAATGCCGCATTCTTTTGCGCAGTATCCCGCGTCCCGATAACGTAAAGGCGGGGGCCGTTCCGTTATCACCGTCTACGGTGGAAAACGGATTCGTTCACTCACCGGTGTCGTACAACGGGCACGGCATGTATCCGTAACGTTGTTCCGGATGGACGACGGACTTGTTCCTCTGGCCGCTGGTCATCGTCGCGAATTTGGTCACGTACTGCAGGAACTTGTCATAGAAGAGCAGGAAGGTCGTTCGGATTATCGTTGAGGCGGGTGATGTGTTCGTATTTTGAACCGTCACTGTCAAAATCACGTTTCACTATCTCTATCTCGGTTTCTCTTTCTTTCTCCTCTATCACTCTTTCTTTCTTTGTTTATCTACTTTCTTTCACTTTCTTTTTGCCTCTCGCGATAAAGAGAGTAAGATTAGCCAGAGGTAACCAGCAGCGACTGCATCCCGCGGTGCTCGGCGCCGCGACGCATCGGTTATCGAGCCTCGCCGCGAATTAACCAATTAAGGCTGCCGCCCCGGGCCAATTAGACGGTCGGTCCTTTAAGTGTCAGGCCGGCGTACGCCGTCGCTTAATTAGAACCGAAATAACCGCTACTCCGTGTATCCCTCTTCTTTGTTCCGTCCTCGTGGTTTTCTTTTCCGTGGCCGCGGCCCCCCGGTTCTCTCAGTCGCACCTTTTGTCACGGATACACGAAAAAGCTTCGTCAGTGTTGGACGCGAGTGGTGTACTCACGCGGGTTATTTTTAGAAGTGTCTTATTAGGTATTTAGAAGTGTCTTACTCGCCGCTGGTGTTCGTCATTCGCGCGTTGTCGTTGTCGCGAGATTTCTTCTTCCGTGGTGGTATTTTTTTCTTCTCTCTCCCCCTCTTTTTTTCTCGTTGATAACGATCTTCTTTCTACACGGTGTCCACGTTCCCATATAGTCTCATTTCGACTTTGTGTCTCGAACTTCGCGGACGCATCGTAACCAAAAGGGAATCTGAATGAAAACAGAGAGAGAGTCGAGTGTTTTATCGGATCATCGTTGTTTGTTGAACGACGATGAGATTTTCTTTTCATTTTACGGGTATCGATACCGTCGCGGGAAGAAGCAAACGACCGTGTTAAATTCCCCGCGTCGTTTTTACGATGCGCGATACATATATGACCGATACTCGAATCGAGTGGCCCTTCCCCTAAGTACCCTTCGGCCGATTTCGCGACTTTATCGGCCCCGGATCTACCCCCAAGGACCCACGCGAGATTCTCGATTATCCTGGCATGCATTCGCGAATTGTTACATTCGTACACGAATACACGTGTGCGGAATCACGACGGTGTATTGGTGTTCCCTGTGAATTGCCGGCAATTTGTTAACGGCACCGTAATTCTCGACAAACGTGTGTTTAAGAACACGAGATAAAGAGTCCGGGAATATCAGAATGATCTCGAAGAAATTTCTGTATATTTATTTCCCGTGTATTTGCATAAAATGATAGGTGTGCGAATTGGAACCACGGCATTATTGTTTCGTAAATTGTTCTCCCGGTATCCCCGTGAATCGTGATTCGGTTTGTATCATTTGCTCGCAATCTGATAGTTGGAGATGACCACTGGCTACGTAACGCTAGGAAACTAGGAAACACCGAGGAACCCGTGCGAATTCGTAGATATAGAAGTGTATTTATCGACGCTAATGAAACTACGAAGTTTCATGCGTGTCTGAACATCCAACGGTATATTCTACTTCGTTCGAACGTGGAATATACGATTGGGATTCGGTCGAGTTTATTCGAAATACCACACGGTTGCCACGGGGATTTCCGTGCTTTACGATTGAAAAGATAAATGTCTAATAACGCGATCCGAGTGCGACGGTGGTCTTACGGTAATTAATTGCTCTCTAATACACCGGCTTTTGTCGTAACATAAATAAGGATCGCGCGTTCTCGCAGCCGCGACGAATTTACTGGCGAACGTAAATTACGCCGGCGATAAAAAGACATCGACGTGGACGAACGTGAAATCGTTACGCGTGATTTACGACGACGTTTCGACCGTCTGCGACGTGGCCGAGACACTTTCATCCGGACCGGAGGAATCGTAACGGCGAACCGCGAGAAAACGTTTGATCGAACCGCGTAATAAAATAACGTTGGCGTTAATTCATTCTGACGAATTAAATCGATGTTAGAACAGACAAAAGGAAACAGAGGACCAGGGGTTTAAGGGAAATAGTCGACGAATAACGTTTCACCGATTTTAGACGAGGATTTTAATTCGATTACTCCCAATTCGCCAAGGAAACTGAAATACGAGAACGAGGATGTAGAGTTATCATTCGTGTACCACCGCTCGAAATAGCATAATCGAATTATCAGTGAGAAGGTTGAAATCCCGGTTCCTTTGATTTCATTTACACGTGCACGGTATATTAACTCTCCATAACCCCGAAATCATTTCATCAAATCAACAACCCCGGTATCAAACATGGACAATTAAACCCATTGAAAAAAATCCCATAAAATCTATTTCCCGGTTCTCGAGTCACAGATTTAAACCCCAAGTATTTTCCGTGTAAATTTGAATCAGTGAGAAACTCTACGGCTTCCGTAAAGAGAACGAATGTCGCGTTTGGTTGCGCATCGCGGTGTAAACCTCATAAAAGTTGCATTACACCACAAAGCTCTTTTGAACCCCCTCCCCCACCCCATTGCAGCATGTAAGCTGCTTACGTCACGTGGATCCGAGTCTTCGATTCCGTAATTCGCGCGAACGTGCGAAAAACCGTCGACGCTTTTCGACCAGTTTCCCGGCAGACGTCTGACGTAACGCGGACTCGTGTTCCTTGCAGCTTCGCTCGGGAATTCGAGATTCCGAGCACGTGGCTGCCGAGGACTTTTCAATTTCTGCCGCACACCGGATCGGTCAACGTTCCACGGGAACGCGAAGTGGATATCGTCCGACGAACCCGCGTGTTCGGATCGTGACCGTCGCGATAGATCGATCGGATCTTTTTACAATGGTGTCGGTGCTCGATCCATGGAGTCACGTGTCGTATAGGTACGCGGGGAAAGAGGTTCAAAGTTTCGCAGATAATTTTGGAAACGAGTTTCGCAGGATCGTCTGGCGAAAGGAAAGTTTGCCGGTCGCGAAACGTTTTCCCGAGTCGGAAAGCATATTTTCCGGGAACTCGCAGGGAAGCTTGAGAGTGTCGGTGTGTAAAATTTTCACGCGTGACTGTGTTACGTAACTAGCGATCCTATCGGGGGAATGGGACTGGGATTCTTGGGAGGAGGGAATCGTTAGTACATGCTGGTATTCATTTTTTATGGAGTTGATCACCTTGGAAACGATAAGGTAAATTTCTGTAATTAGAAAGACACGATTTTTACTAACACTTTCGAATTTTTTACTATGTTACGTTTCCCAGTGGTATCATCCCGTTCCTGTTCCTCTATTTTTCTTCCCGCGACACGATCTACGTTACTTATCGATCATGTGCACTACCGTTCCAGGGTTAAACTAACCGAGTTTATAAATAGCATGCTAACATTCTCAACTACGTTCGTGTACCACTACTACGAACACCAATGTTTCTCTAAAGTATGACGATTAAATACCACGGTGATAAGAATGAACGGTTTAAAAAAAATAAGTCAATGATCGCGGGTTACCGTCCGTTAGATCCAATAATCAAACCATCCAATACCAGGGCACCGACGAACCCTTTCCACCTTTTGCGCGGCTGGAAACGTATCCCTTCTACCTTTCGCACGTAAACTCCGCACACCACGTGGATCCTCGTCCCGGAGATCCTGTCCCAGGCGATCCGCACCCTCCGACCACCCCTCTCTCTCTCTCTCCCCCTCTCTCTCCCTCACACCTTCCCTCGATCCAATCGTTATATCGATCGCCGGTGAAAAAATCGCGATCCCCTTTGGATCACGCAGACACCCCCGTGTCCACGCACCTGTGTTGCGTGCGTGCGTGCGTGTGTGCGTGACTCGCGACGCGAACTGCTCGGTTCACAGGCCGACACTCGACTGGACCGTGCCGAGGTGAAATGGAGAAAGCCGGAGAGACTGGCATAGAGAGGGAGAGAGGAGAGAGAGAGAGAGAGGGACGGTGAAAGAGAAACACCGGAGAAAGGAGAGAAAGACAGAGGGGAAACCAGCTGGAAGGGGGAAACCTAGTAAAGGGACGAAGGGTAGTATTCCTAGAGGAAGGAAAGAATATACAAAGGGAAAAAAGAGAGAAAAGATTAGAACGATATATTCGTGACAGACAGAGAGAGAGAAACTTTGTATATGTGTGTGAGAGAAAGAGAAAGAGAGAGTGACTAGGAAACGAGGGATGCTGCGGATGCGGAGCAGAGACTCCGTCTGTCTCCGTCTGGCTTCGCCGCAGCGCGTCGCGGCGCATTTCATCCCCCTTTCGAGCCCCTGAGCGAGCCCACCACCACCACCACTACCACCACCTCCTCTTCTCCCTTCGTTGCCGCCTGCTTCCTACGTCGCACCCCTCTCGCGCTACCACGAAACCCCCTACACTAACCCCCGGTTCCATGTCGCAATGTATCTGCAGTCGGAAGCAGAGAACCCGGTGCTGCTGCCTTCGAGACACCAAAGCCGCTTCGCTTTTGCGATCACCTTTTATCGTTGTTTTTTCTTCGTTCTTTTTCTTTCCCCTCGTTCTCTTCCCTCTATGCTGTTTTACGTTGTTTGTGTCGCTATTACGGTGATACTTTTTCTTTTTTGGAAAAATCTTGCAGGGAACTTGCTGGGGAAGTTAATCGCGATCACTTGTCTGGTATTTTCGGTAAATAGGAAGTGTTCTTCGGGGGATGGATCGGAACTGTTTGTTCGTATAGTTATTATTAACCCCTTCCCACCTCGTATTCCCTCGTCCGGTTTTGCGGTCTCTGTACGACCGGTAATGAAATTCGTGTTCTTGGAATTCTGCCCGCAACGTTATTTCCCGGATTTAATGGAGAGCGCAGCAGTATCTTCCGTTTTATATGGTCATTGAATACATTTACTTAGCATTCGGGGATCCCCATGCATCAACATGTAGGAACTAGGAAATCCGTGGGTCTTCGGGACACCGTGGAACTTGGTAGACTTTTGCAAATGTAACTTTCTCGTTTTCCCACGATCGTCGGACTTTCACCCGGTTCTCGTGGATTTATCGTCTAATCTCTCGACGACAGTCTTTTTTTTCATTCGAGGAATAATCAAGGGGTATGGTGTTAGATTTATGGATAACCATAAGGATTTCAGGGGTTTAATCGATCCTCGTACAGCGAAATAGTGGACGAATAATCGTTTTACAAGTTCGTTGGGGAATAACCGCGGTTTTCGAGGTACGCCGAAATTAGGCGGTTAATTAAGGAAAAATTTGTGGCTCGACAAAGATGAGTTTCAGTTCTATCGCTTCCTATCGCGGTAATTTCACGCTCGTTAACGCGAAAGTATCTTCGTAAGCCCCCTTGTTCGACAGAAAGAAGATACATATTCGTTACAAGATACTTTTTTCTACCCTTTCGTAATATATCTGGCAACGGAGGTTGTTTCGACCCCTTGGAATCCTCGGCGAAAGAGGGTCAGCCAATGGAGAGAGGCCAAATTTAGGCGATTGAAAGCTTTAATGGAAAAAACTCACGTGCCCCGGGCTAATGCTTTTCCTTTGCAAGTTCGAAAGAAAAGCACTCGCAGCACTTCTTAGAAAAGTCTATTCAAACGTTCCAAACTCTCATCTCACCTTCGTTTACATCATCCTGAAACTATACAGAACTATAAGCTGAGAGATTCTCAAGTAAAGATCTCCGTTGTTCGTCGATACTTCGTCACCCTCTGATCGTTGTTTAGTCGTTCATGGAAATTTCTGAAACACTATCGACAGACAGGTTTACCGATTTACCGACGGAGTTTGCGCGTTGAAACTTAAATCGAAGAAAATTAAAGAAACTTCGCGAAAGAAAGAAACAAAAGGAGGGAGGGGGAAGAGAACAAGGCAGCAATTTACCGGCAATTCTATAAATTTTCTGTAGATTTTTTTCAATTATCCCGCGGCTTCCTCGGATTGGTTAGAGGCCATTTGAACGGACGTTTGAAGTTTCGGCCGTAAAAGAGAATTACCACTTTTTTCTTTATTTACTACCTTGTTCTCCGTTTGGCCCTCTTCGAAGTCCGTCGTCGTGTTCACGCTGAAGTTCCTTCCTTACCTCTTCTTTTTTTTTTCTCTTTCGTTCTTTCTTTCTTTAAACCCCCCCACCTCGTTGTACCGTGTCCGGGTATAAATTATTGCCGTTCGTTAAACACGGCTACCTTTTCGTTGACCTTCTTCTTTGAACTTCCCTGGGAAACGCGAGCTTCCAGCGGCGAACACTGCGACACGGTTAGCTAACTTTCCTCCGTGTTTCTTTATGTTTTTTTCTCTTTTTTCACAAATTTTCCAGCTGCTTCGAAACAGCGGAGTACAGAGAACTCAGGTAAAGAGAGAAGACGATTTCGCGTAGCGAGTGAATTGTATTCTTCCGAAGGGGTAATAGAATCAACGATATCGGGACGAGAGGGAATGCAATAATCCTGTACACGGTTCGTTTGTACTTTATATTTATTTTGCAGCGGGTTTATCTTTATTTACGACAAGCACGGAGAACGGCTTCCGGTTTAACCAGTGACAGGGCGGTATCGCGACGAGAATCCGTGATTTTACTGTTATCGGACAAAGCGACGCCGCGATATACAACAGACTTTATTCCATTTTCCGTATCTGTCGATGATCGGAAAATAAACAACCTGGCTTTAGCCAGTTTCGCCTAATATCGCGGTGTACTCTAACCGCGGTGTTCGCAGTCGTGTGTCAGGACTTTGTTGAAAGCTTTTCAAACACTGTCTTATTTGATTTTCCCGCTTTAGTGTCCGATTTGAACTATCGTCTCGATGAAAATCAGAAGGTAGTGCTTTTTTGAAATCAAGAGTTAAGGTCTTGACTCGGGCCAAGTACAAGAGTTCCCGACTGGTAGACCTGAACTACTCTTTTCCGGAAGAATTAGATCGAGGTTTTCGGGGTATTCAAACGGCATTAAATCCGCATATTTCCCCCAAACTATGGTGATATTCTTGTAGGGGACGTCCACCCGAGTAATTTAAGCCTAACTACGAGAAGATCCATCAAGCCAATCGCGAGATATTTTGATCTAAAAAGTAGAGGTTTTTGTAAGAAACGTCGTCTTCTTCCTCTCCTCCTTCTCCATCTCCATGTTCACCCTGTCACGCAGCCCGGTGTCAAACCCTAACATATGTTTCATACTATGCGAGATAATTTTTCTGCCGATAACGTAGATTTTATATATGTAGTATATGAAATTTCCTCTCACACACATCCAGATTGTTAACATATTAAATTAGAAATGTTTGTTACGTTACGTTTTTGACATCAAGCTTCGTAAAATTAAGAGTCAGAATGCGTATTCGAAACATATTCGATCATTTTTATATCTTGAAAATTGCGCGAATGGCGAGCGATGTATGAAAATCGCGAAAAATCGTCAAATTATGACAGTTTTTTGGTCGGCATTCGCTGAATTTTTGAGATAGCGATCTGAAACTGGTACCATTGTTTTAGTTAGGAAATTCTACGCCAGAACAATGTATAATAGTTGTACTTTTCGAAAATTTAATTTTTCGCAAAAATCTGAAGGGGGTAGGTCAGGATTTTTTGCGATTTTCGTAAATCACCTGCCATTTCCACAATTTTTGAGCTATTAAAATGATCCTGGGCGTTTTGGACGCGGAATCCGAAGCCGAATAAGATGCAGAAAGAATCTGATCGATATCTAAAAAATTGTAGAAATGGCAGGCGATTTACGAAAATCGCAAAAAATCCTGACCTACCCCCTTCAGATTTTTGCGAAAAATGAAATTTTCGAAAAGTACAACTATTATACGTTGTTCTACCGTAGAATTTCCTAACTTAAACAATGGTACAAGTTTCAGACGGCTATCTCAAAAATTGAGCGAATGCCGACTAAAAAACTGGTTGAATTTGACGATTTTTCGCGATATTGGTAATTCCTTCGTCGTTTCCGGCATTTATGAGATATCAAAATGACCCGGGACGTTTTGGAAGCGGAATCCGATGCCGAATAAGACAGTGAAAGAATCAAGTCGATATCAAAAAATTTGCGGAAATGACAAAGGAAATACGAAAATCGCGAAAAATCGTCAAGTTCAACCAGTTTTTTAGTCGGCATTCGCTCAATTTTTGTGATAGCGATCTGAAACTGGTACCATTGTTTTAGTTGGGAAATTCTACGCCAGATCTATGTATAATAGTTGTACTTTTCGAAAATTTCATTTTTCGCAAAAATCTGAAGGGGGTAGGTCAGGATTTTTTGCGATTTTCGTAAATCGCCTGCCATTTCTACAATTTTTTAGATATCGATCTGATTCTTTCTGCATCTTATTCGGCTTCGGATTCCGCGTCCAAAACGCCCAGGATCATTTTCATAGCTCAAAAATTGTGGAAATGGCAGGTGATTTACGAAAATCGCAAAAAATCCTGACCTACCCCCTTCAGATTTTTGCGAAAAATTAAATTTTCGAAAAGTACAACTATTATACATTGTTCTGGCGTAGAATTTCCTAACTAAAACAATGGTACCAGTTTCAGATCGCTATCTCAACAATTGAGCGAATGCCGTTCAAAAAACCGCCTGAATTTGAGGATTTTTCACGATTTTCGTAATTTGCTCGCCATTTCCACAATGATTGAGATATTAAAACGATCCGGGACGTGTTGGACGCGGAATTCGAAGCCCAATAAGACAGTGAAAGATTCAGGTCGATATCTAAAAATTTGCGGAAATGACGAAAGAATCCACAAAAAGCATCGAAAATGCAAAGCTATGGGCCAAGTACAAGAGAATGTTACATTGGAATAGGTTGCTCATTAACATAAACTGCATTTTACACAGGATTTGAAATCAATCAAATGTGAGCAAGTTTGATTGATTTCAAATCCTGTGTAAAATGCAGTTTATGTTAATGAGCAACCAATTCCAATGTATCATTCTCTTGTACTTGGCCCATAGCTTTGCATTTTCGATGCTTTTTGTGGATAGGATCCTTTCACGAGCGAAAGTTTGACTCGAGTTTCAACTGTGAAAAGGAAATCCTAATAAGACAAACTTCTCGACAGGGACGAAAAGATGAAGACAAAGAAAAGCGGGGAAAACAGACACGTAGAAATGGAGTACGCGAATCTCATTGGTTTAACCGAAGTCTGTTCTCAGCGAAAATTGCCCTTTTCCGCGAACGGAAAGACGAAAAATAGTCGAAAACTCATCCCGGGTGGCGGAAATTGCCAGTGTAATAAATTAATATCGCGGCTTGGCAATGTTACCGAGGTTATCATTTAAATTGGAATATAAATAAAAGCGCGGCGCGGTAAATCACGATCGCGCGATTTTTCCGATTCCACCGTCGAGTGTATTTAACGGAACGCCACGTGGTGAACCATAGTCGAGCATTGTACGGTAAATGAAATCGATAAACCGTTGAGTTGTGGGTGAACGTTGAACACACCGTGGCGGGATTCGTTTGTGTTATTGGCAATGAAAGATAAAGGCGGAGTCGGTTAAACGACGACGGTGAAATAAATAAATATAAATATACATATATATCTTCGTCTATCGTCGCGTTACGGGATAAATAATTTATAAACTGTTGTCAATCGACGTTGTATGTACATACACGGTATATACTCGTGTTATTCCGCTGCATCCGACGTCGTAATAGGAGTGGCAGGATAATGAAAAACGTCCGAAGGCGGCACCGTGGAAAATCTGTTTCTCTTAACATACTTTTAATCTTAATATTTACCGCGCAATGATTTACATATCTGCCGCTGTAATCGTGTCGCGCGTTCTGTTATCCGGTTGCACGGTGTTTCTGCGAACGCGTGATAAACACGCGATCAAGGATCCTCGTGAAAACGTGTTAGAAGAAAACGGTGGAAGGAAACTAAGCAGTCCTCGAAATCGTTAACGGTGATTCGAATTTCACACTCGGAAACGGTTCCGTTTCGAACGGAATTAAATAGCGATAAATTAAATCGCCCGCTTGCGAAACGCATAGCGAAAAAACAGCAGAGTTTCGAGACATTCTCGCGCGCCACGGTATTGCACGTTCGTTGTTTTTCGATTTCTTCGGCCGCGACCTATAAAACTTTTCTATAAAAACAGAAAAAAAAGAGGAACACACAGTCACGCACACAGTCACATACACACACACACACACGCGTGGGCGCGCGCGAATGAAACGATAATGGGAATATTCGGAGTGCGCGCACTTCGAACACTTTGTACCGAGTTCTGCGATTTAATTGACTGACATTATACGTATATATATAATATTATAGGCACTTTGCTGTTTCTTTTTTTTTTCTTCGTAGACCTTCGTCCGTACTTGAAACAATTCCTCTTCACGGTAGTCCTTTTTTTTTTTAATTAATCTATATTTACAAATTGCGAGGAGAGACACGTTCTCTCGGCTTCGTCCCGTATGTTTCATGATTTCTTGATCTTTTTTCTTTCTTTTAATTTCGAATCGCGCTGTTAGTATCTTTGAGTGTGTATTTAATTAGAAAAAAAAACGAGAAAAGTAATAAAGACACGAAGATACGAACGAGGAGATAGCACGTGAAATGGCACATGTCGAGAGACGTACGTTATTTTGTTTTTCTTTCTTCTTATTTTAGTTCTGTTTTCGAGAAAGAGAGAGAAAAAGGAGAGAGAGAGAGTGTGACACTTTTTTTCGGCGAAAGCTCTAAAGTAGTAGACGGTATGATAAAGTATGTTAGTATTTAGGAACAGTAGGAACGAATATTATATTTTTTTGAGCAAGTTCTTAACGCCTAAGGGGGATCGTCCGACGTCCGGCCAAAACGATGCCGGATATCAGGCAAGAATAGATAATTAACGGCGTAAACGGCGTTACACCGGAGGTTTCGCGGTCTATCGAGATTATTATGTACTCAGCTATGCAAGTACATACGCCATGTATTCCACTGGATATCGCGAGAGCCGTGCGATTCACCTAATAATATACGTGTATATAATTATATATATATATATATATTTGATTTACTATAAATTTCTATGAGAATAAAATTTGTCACGTTAAATGCAACAGTATCGCGCGACTTTCGACGTCATCCGTGTGGATTCTAATGCGAGATTAATTAGAGACATTTCATTAATATACACAAGTTAACATGTGTGCGTATTATGTATGTGGCAATGGATACGCGTATCGCGTAAGGCAGATTCGGCGGTATGTATGTAATGTATGTATAAAAAAAGAAAAGAAGAAACACTCGTTAAAATATTCGATCGACGTTAGCACGAGAACTTCTGCTCCTCTCGTTGCCGGTCATTAATCGGTTCTCGCTAAGATTACAAAGCAGAGTAATTACAGGATACCGCGACAAACGTGAGAACGACGCAGCGCGTGGAAAGTGTGTTTATTCAACGGAGGATTTCCGTCCCTATCGCGATAAGGATTCCATTAGGCACTAATTCGATGAATTATCATTAAGATCGAACGGGTAACGTTCGGACCGTGAGACTATTGCGAAACGGAAAACGAATCATCGATACGCCCCGTGATTACTCTGTCCGATCTATAGATCGTCTACGTATTTCCCGATCGATCATCCACAGTGATCCCGACGATACTTCCGTTCGCTGGGGTAGTGTGTGTAGCATCGGAAGAATAATTAAAACGACAAACAGATTCTCGAGTACTATGGAAAAGTGACTATCCAGAAAGACAAACCGACGTAAGTGTCATCGAGTGATCGATCGTCGCGTTTTATTTGCCGCGAGAACGAATCATCGGTGGAAGGCACGTGTCGGCACACGTACACACACACTTACACGTGTACGTGATACCGACGATTAAGAATATACGCACGACTACGTTTGCAAAAATGATTGTACGTACGCGAGGCATGCGTCGAGGTGACTCGAAACGTAAAAAAAAAAAAAGAACTCGTCACGCGTTCCGCAACTGGTCCCGTGTGTACGGCGTGTTACTAGCGGGAAGGGGACGTAGATCTACGTCTTTCTTGCGATAGTTGCCAGCGTGCAAAATTCTCGTGGAAAACGATATCTCACACGGTTTTGTTTCTCTCCCCTAGAATCATTGATAGAACGGTTCGCCGTTTAATCAACCCCCGTGGCTATTTTTCCGTTTTTTTTATTTGTTCACCACGTTCCCGCGAAACAAGTAGATCTATCGTATCCCCGACCGAAACGTGTTAAACGAATCCCGATGGGATTCTCACGAGCAAACAGTCTCATCTCCCGTTTTACGGCGTGTACCGATAATTCATCGTGCGAGTATCCCAGGATCGATAGTGGAAGGGGGAGGAAAAGATCGTAAAATTCGTCAATACCGGACCGGTAATTTCCTTCCGTTTCCGGCGACATGGTTTCCGTTCGTTTTCACCGAAACGCGACCGCGATCCGATAAACTTTGGAAAATGAGTATCTTAATTCGAGAAGGTTTTGGATCGTTGGATTTCTATGTATAGAAAAAAAAATATATAATGGAAAATCTGTCCTCGAGCCTGGAGAACGGTCCGTCGTTGGATGTCGCACGTCTTAATTATCGGTTCGGAGCGCCTGCTATAAATTATTACGCATTAATATGTACAACAAACACAGCGCCTTGACAGCGAACGGAAAATAGACTTCAGTCTACGGCGTCGCGTTCTGGCTTCCGATCAGGACTTGGACGGATCGACGCCGGCCGTCTTTTGCTCGGCCTTTTGGTTCTCCCACGTATTAACCCTCTTCAGGGGGTAACAGATCACCGCCGACAGGAAGATCAGGCTACCGGACAGGTAGAACGACGCGTCGTAGCTTCCGGTCGCGTCCATGAAGGCACCTGAACAAATAGAATTTCACTTTAAAACGAAATCCGAATTCGAACGACGTCGATCGTCGAGCAAATTTGTTATTCTACCACGCGGACGTTGCGTTGAATACTTGTGATTAATTATTCGAACGAGGGAAGGTATTAATGAAAACGTGGTAGATTTCGGATAGCAAACGAATCGATGGTCGACGTGTTCATTGTGAGGATGATTCATTTAAATGAGAATCAAATTTGGATACGATAGACGGGGAATTTGGTATCGTCCAACCCTTCCCGTAATGACTATTATAAAATCACTTACATATGCTTTTACAGATTAGATAACTACCGCGTGTACGTTTATCTCCGAAGATTTCACATCGGCTCCAGGTAATATTTCACGGAGATTGTATCTTTGGCGATAAATCATTCGGTTGAGCAATCGGTCCGTCGTAATTTTATGCATCCCGGCAGAGACTCGACACATTCAGCGAGCAAATAAAGCGTGCAACTACTTGCCGCGATAAAATTAACTGGAGCAACTTTGTTCTATGATCAAACGATTCGTTGCGTACATTGGAAAATTCAACGTAGAAACTGTATCTTTGGAAATTTTCCCTATTAAACATTCTTCTTTAAAAATACTAACGTGCGATATCACGGTAGCGATCTTCGCAACAGCGATCTATACCGATTACCATACGAATCTCGCTAGACAAAAGGGTGGGGGATTACGAAACTCTATCACGCGTGTAAATTGTGCTCGTCATAAACGTCAAGCACCCTCGCACTAATTTGAATTACCGCTCGACGCCTCGCCGACGTAACATACATTCTCGGACGGACAGCGTCGCGTTGCTCGTAAAATGATCGATATTTTCTAATCACCTGCTACAGGCGCGCCTACGGCAGCCGCCACACCTTGAAACAGAAGAAGCAATCCGAACGCGTTCGTCAATTTCTCCAGTCCCATCAGGTCTACCACCAGGATCGACCTGAGCGAGGCAAAAACCGCTGCAAAAAATGTCATGCAAAAACATTCTCGTTAATAAATAAACTAATAATTATCTCCTGGACATTTATAAATTATAAAACTCCATCAAACATCCAAACAAACAGATCAGAATTGTTTTTAATTTATCAAAGTGTTCAGAAATTCGATAGAAAATTCTAAATTTTAAATGTTCAATATATATTTACGGAATAATTCTGGGTTTATCGATGGTTCATCGACAGATGGTTCGAATACTCACATATACTAAGCCCGAACGTGGCGGCGTAGAAGAATTGGTAGCCCTGACTGAGCGATAGCCCGGAGCACACTGTGAGCAGTCCACCGGCACTGATAAATACGTTGTTAACAACCAAAGCGTTAACACCCGGTAAGCTGCTCGCTATGCCGCAGACAACACGGCCGATCGTATTCCCAATACCGATCACCGACACGAGGAACATGGACGTCGAGGGATCCATCCCGGCCATAATAGCACGATCTGCGGTAACGAACGAATTTCTCTCTGTAACTCGCGCGGAACTTTCCGACTTCCCATCCCTTCGTTTAACCCTTTGCCGTGCCGACTTGGCTTTCGTCACTCGAAACGAACTTCGACTGGCCGATGGTTCGCTTGGCTTCGTAATTAATTGCCAGTTACGTCATCTCCGACGACAACCGGCTGACGAATGGCATCGGAGTTTACTAATATCGTTCGGGGTGGTTTACCCTGGTCGTAATCGAGGAACGATGTGAATTTATACGTGAAATTATTTGCAAAGTGTAAAGGGGTGAATTGTATAAAATAAATAGTGACGTAGAATCTTTTTTCGATTGGAGAAACTCGATGTGTAGAGGAATAGGACACTTTTGATTGGGAAAATTGATTCGGGAAATTCGAGGGACACTTTCCCCATGATTACCAGTGAATTCACAAATTCGTGATTCTACCGATGAGATAGTTCTACATAACGGAATTTCGTGAGGGTTTATCTCATATTACGAACTCCCACAAAATCCCACGATTTAGATGTCGCCGAAATTCCGTCGTCTACTCTGTTTACCAAAAGGACTTCATCCCCTAGACCCACGGGTCTTTGGGAATCCAATTTAATTGTCATTCGACGAGCGAGCACGCGAGATATTTTCCTTACCGGAGTTCGAGAACGTCACACCCGTTTCTGTCGGGGACAGCTTAAAGCGATCGCGGAGCTAAACTGCGCAGAGACTCTCAAGTAAATCAAAACGTTACCGTACCTGGCACATACATGAACGGCGTGTAGAAACCCATCATGGTCAGCCCGCCCGAAATGGCGAGTATTAGGAACGACGGGCTCTTCAAAAGGCTGAGATCCAACATGGTCGTGAGAATTCGGCGCACGCTTTCCGGGCACAGGTAGCAACTTCCGCTCTCCTCCTCGGCCACGTCCGTCGCCGTCGGCAAACGCGTGACGGACATGTGGTAACCCACCGAAGATTGCTGCAGGAATTTAAACTCGTCGCTTTAGAGACCTCGGGGGACAATTTTTAACTTGGTTTCATTGTAGTCGGTTATGTAATCGTATGATTTTAATGACAAACTTAAAGATAGTCATGTAATTAATTGATTTACGAGGAAAAGAAATAATTTAAGTAAAAATATCAAAGTATTTAGAAGGCAGAATGTGAATTTTGATAATGGAGATTAGAATTTTTTATTGGGAAGATTTTGTGATTTTACCTGTGACTTGTAATGGGGTAGTCTGTTCAAGGAACCCCCATAGAAAATGTCATCCCTGTAGAACGGTCTCTGTGGGTCCTTATTGAATGGGTTCCGCCTGTTGCCTGCTTTCAGGGATTTCTGGCTGCAGTCCGAGTCAGCGCGGAAACGTCTGCCGCTAATCGTGTGTCTGCGAATCTGCCAACAATTCCCAACATTCACTTAGTCGGGATGTACCGTTATCGTGGTTAAATGAATTCTTCTGGCAACGATGTAACAACGGAGATGTCATAAAGCGTTGCCGCAGAACATCCCTTTTTCCGGCAATGAAATCCGAATCGAAGAAATCTCACGCGTTATTAACGATGAATAAATCAAGAATATAATTATATCATAAAATCTTGATAGATCACATTTAATTTAATCGAAATCTATCGATACCAAGATAAACGTAGCTATTAATCAACGATTTTAATTAAAATCTTTAACTTCGACTATCGAACGTCCGGAAGACTTAATTCAAAATCCACCGGAAAGTCATTCTAATAAATTTATTTGATAGAATAAAGTGTAAATAATGACGTCGATTGAAAAGGATTATTGCTTGATTAATCAATCAAGGATTACCGAGAAATACTGCGGACTCACCGTCGGCACTTTGCCGTTCAGTCTTTCCACGTCGCCGCCGAGTAGATTGTTTTCCTCCTCGGCAACCTTCTCGTCGATGTTTACCACCTCCAGCTCCGGGTATATCGGCACCGACAGTCGTTTCTCGGAGTTGCTCAGCTTCCGCTCGAGGGCCTGCAATTCCACGTGCACCTTGTGCAACGAATGAAGGGATTTCGAGGCGCTGCGGCAAACAAACAACAAAAAACACACCCGAAATTAACGTTACGCCCCGCAATTTTCCACGGTTTTTCCTCTCGCTCTCTACCACGTGGATGTTTTGTTTAGTATTCCGATAACCGTGACGTTTCACGGAGCCTGATAAAAACGGGGCAAAGAGAAAACGATGGAAAGAGAATGGAAAAAGAGTTCACCGTGTAACTACCGCGCTACGTATAACGTAGAATCACGATAACGATCGCGCCTAACGTCTGAATAGAACAGATAACGACGAAACACGATGAGAACATTTACTTGTAACGACAAAGAAAAGTACTAATGAGTAATTAAGAGAATACATATACAGAGAGCACATATAAGTAGATAATTAATCAAGAGAAACAAATGGAAATACTATTTTAGTATCGATCATCCCCCTAACGAATATGATACTCAATTGAGACTCGATTATCCCAAGTATCTATCGGGATATCGATTAATAATTAATCAAATAGACAGAGAAATTATTACTTTACTATGTTGGGGTTGCTTCCAAGGAGTTCAGCCGCAGTGGGATACTCCATATTGTTATTAGTCCCAAAGAAACCACTTCTGGCAGGTTGCACGCAGTGAAGTGACGCGGTGGACACCCCCTTTGCCATCAGGGTGGTTTTCGCCTCCAAGCCGGCGTTCTCCGGCGTGGATTTCACCTTGATCCTCGTCGGTTTCAACGGACGGAACATCGCCCCGAAGGTGGCACAATTTAACAGCATCCCTACATCACATTCACAGTGAGATTTGTAAAAGTCATCCAAGATAAAATCGTAGAAAAGAATTCAACATCGATGTGTGATAAATATTCGTGAATGTTTTTTTACCTGCTTGAAAAAGTAGGGCACCCCTCCATCCGAATTGCTTGATGAGCATATCGGAGATCGGCGCCAGCAAAAATGCACCGATTCCCGATCCGCAGACAGCGATTCCAGTGGCCAGGGCTCGCCATCTTTCGAAATAGAATCCGGTCGTTATCACAGCCGGCACGTAAATCAAACCCGCTCCGATGCCTCCTGATAATTCAAAAAAGGGGGGCAGAAAAGAACGTTAGGAACGACGAGGAACGGTCGGAGAATATTGGAACGTTTTTTTTTACGGATGCGTTACGAATGTATTACACATACATATGTATTGTACGATTCTACTTTTTCGTAGGGGGGAAGTTGTAACTCGCGAAAGAGTAAACAGACCTCCGGTAAACAGAGTTTCTTGCCACTCTTTTGTTGGTACGTAGAAAAGATCGTAGATGTGTCTAGATTCGCGATATATGTATGTATTGTGGATACATAGATAGAGTCAGTTGGCAAGCATCTGAAACGCGGTCGGTTTCGTAAGGGTAATAAAAAAGAGAAATGTATATAAGGAGAATAAAGAGAAGAAGAAGAAGAAAAAAGCAGAATTTTATTTTTCTCGGCCAGGAACGCGATAAAGTAATAGCATTTCGATCGATCGAACGGACGGGCCGGTAGCTGTATCGTTCGCGTAGCTTTAAAAAGGAAAACATTTTGCTATACGTACACACACAGAGAACGAATTGGAACGCGCGGATAGAGGGAAACTTTGTAACCGGGAGAAAGAGAGCCGTAACTTCGAACGGGATGGAATTATATGTATACGATCGAAAACCTGAACTTACCGAGGACACCGTAAGAGATGTAAAGAAACTCGATAGATGTGCTGAAGTACGAGAGGACGAACGCGGTACAGCTGATGACGCTTCCTAAAATCGCCACCAATCGGAAGCCGTACCTGTTTGCCAATGCCGAAACGAACGGACCTGGAAACGACGTTCACATTTCTAAGAAAACATATCTTTTATTAAGCACAAACCCTCCCCCGTATTATTTTAATTCGAATTAATGAAAACCTTGTAATTAAAACTGAAAATTAAAGATCATTTCAATAAGATTCTTATCTTGCTAAGGAATCAGGGAGATCTTATTTCTAGATCTAATTCCTTCCCCAGTAAAACTAAGAATAAACAAGTGTCTTGATTATCCACGAGCTAGAACTTTTGTATTTTTTTTAGCTCACCAGCCATCAAATAGAATCCAGTCTGCAACGATCCGACGAGCGCTACTCTCGCTTTGGACACTGCGAAAGCTTCCGAGATGTCGCTGAGGAAGACACCGAAGCTGAAGATGATCCCATCGACGAAGAGATTACACATAAAGGATGCGGCAACGATTACCCAGCCCCAGCCTCCGTCCGGCGGTACCACCATCTCGACTTCGATGCTCTGTTAACAAATTTCTCACATCGTTATGGGTAATTTTGTTATTTCTTTCGAGTCGGTGGTAACGGTTGTTACACTGTATCGCGCTAGATAACGATGAATCATCGATTTATCCGCGTGCTTAGCTAATGAGAATTATAGACACGATTACTGGGTGAAATAGAACTCTGTAAAACGTTGTCGACTGTAACGTATAATTAGAAGGGATTGTGTACCGTTGGTTTTTCCATCCGTTTTGTTTTTCTTGCCTCCTACGAGAATGTTGTTATGCCGGCCGTGCATACGTGTACGTACAATGTAAAAGGAGCATGTTTAAAATCCAAACGGGACCTCGATTATCGCCGCGGCGTATCGCGCGAACTTTCAATTACGCGCGCACCTGTTACACGCACTTTCTATTATACTTATATAATTTAGCTTGTGAGACCGATATACATATATATTGGTAAAATGACAAACCGAACACGTAGGAATCTGTAACACGCCTACTATCTTAAGTGATATAATTATAGTTATTATACACACCGCGTCACGTTACATCCAGTTACGCGTAGTTTAACATAACTGTTTAATCGAACAGTTTACTTTCCTCTGCGAGTATGTAATTGTATTTCACACCTGTACCCCAGGGTCCTTGTGATTTCTCGTGTAAATTGGAAAATTCGCGGTTAATTGGGTCGACACGGTTTCACTCGTATATAATTTCATTTTTTTTTTCTTTTTTTTTGCAGAGGGGCAAGATCGTACGGAGACGTTGACGATGGAAGGGGTATAAATCGCGGCAGCTGCCCACTGATGTTTCGACATCGTCGATCGTGGAAATTCACAAGGTGCGTAAGATCAAGGCCAGTCAGAATTTCGGCGAGCACCGGCTCGGGTATTTCGGAGGACCGCGTGACCTAAAACTTCGCAAGTTATCAAACACTCCGGACGCATAACGCCCGTTATCGTTTACACTTCGGGGGACGCGTGTAAAAGTCGCGACGTAATTCTTGGGGTATTTTTAAACCGACACCTCGTCGAACGATAATAATCCGTGTCGTTAATAATCCACCACGGACGGTTAACTTCGTGAAGTTATTTAACATCGATCATCGCGTGTAAGAATCGTTGTCGATGATTTACAAGTTACCTAGATCAATTTTAACACCACGAGACAGCTGGAATTCCGACACATTATACAATATATCCTATATACGTGATAACATCGACATCTAGTACGATAGGGATGATAATATCCATTAAAATTTCAATAATCTTCCAGCATCCAATCTCAACCCCCGAAGAAGAGCGAAACCAAGGACTTATACCAGTGACGACAAGTGGCATCAACGGGATATGGAATCGCGATGTAAATAAAAATCACATGTTCGAAACTATCGCAATAAAACCTCGTAGCGATGGATAGCGTGAAAACTTGCGGGAAGAATGTGCGACCGCCCCTTTGGCTGACCCACAGCGAGACAACGACTATCGTGTCCATTATGTCGCAAATAATGTCGCGATATCGTTACCACAATTTATACAAGCCCGCCATTGAGTCGGTCTCACGGGATGATCTTATAGAATGTATATCGAAGAACGTCGATTATAAACCAAGTCTGTTTTTATTTTCAACCAATCATCAAGACCATTCGTAAACGTGACGTTATCGTTCAAAGAAATCAAGGGATGAAGACATAAGTCAATGGAAAACTTACCTCGTTGTTGTTGTCTTTGTCATCGTCGAGCTGCAGATCGTCGTTCTTGCAACCGCGTCCATTTTGCTGCGGTGCCTTGGTAACTTGCTCATCCACTTTATTCCCCACCGTCGCCATCGTCGTCCACGGTTGACTGAAACGAATCGAATCGCGGAGTTCCAGTTAAAAACCGTATAACGATTAAACCTATAACGCTCGAAGATAACATTGGACCCGCAAAGCGAGGCGGCCCTCACTCGCCCGCGCGTATCGTGTCTATCTTACTATACACCAGCGTGCTCGATTTAATTGTGTATTTGTTTGCATCCGTTTAATCCGTTCGACACGTCACACTCGGTTAGGCCGGTGTGTAACGTAAACACGTACTGTACGTATGTAAACCGCGCGTATAAATCATACACGTGCGACACTGTTAAACGAAACAGCTTTCGTTTAGGGGATTTTAGAAATGTTTCTTTTTCTTTTTCTTCTTTTTCTTTAATTTTGTTCTTTTTTTCCACGACGGTCTGTTTCCTTGCGTTACTACCGGCGAACCGTGAGATTTTTAAGTGAGATTTTACGTGATCACGATGTTGATTAAACGTTCACTCTTTCGTACAACGTGTCATTCGTTTTTATCGTTATAATTTCCTACATTCCTCGGATTCCATCGGATTTCGTTTCTTACCCGGCGAAGGTCGAACACCTCGTGATTTCGAAGTTTAAATCAGGATTTCTGTAACGATACACGCTTCGGATACGTCACGTTAGTGTCGCACGAGTGTTCCCGTCGAAGTGACGGTCGTTTTCGAAGTGATCACCGATGTTTTCCGAAGTCCGTCCACGGTTGACTCAGATAAGACCCTAACAGTATGAATCCTCAACGTCGACTGCACTACGTCCGCGTGTGTCACAAATATTCCGCGAACGACTCGTGCGAATCTCGAAAACATTCTACAAACACGTCGATTCCTCTCTTTAACCAGATTTTCGTACGGTATCAACAAATTCCACGATAGATCTATATATATATATACACACCAAATGATTCGTATTAAGCAGAAGAACCCCCAAAAAAAAGGAAATATTTTTCACACCCTGCGCACCTGTATTAAAAATCGTCTGGTACAATCACGATATTTGCGTTTCCCTCGTCTCCGTCGGTCGAGATATCGAACGAGAAACACCGCTGGCACCGCGACGACAATTGAAACATACGTGCAATAATACGAATACATTATGCATACGTAAACAAAGTACCCTTCCATCGAGTGTTTATTTACATCCGGTGTGTATTAATTATTTCCAGATCGTGCTAACGTGCCGACCGTCTCCATCTCTACCTGGTGGCGTTCACGTTCACGTGATTCGCGGACTTTCACGGGCCGCGAAAACTCGGATGAGCGGAACTTTCACGGACCCCGTCGCCGGTCCTTTTTGCACCAGGAGGTCTCTGCGACCGCGGGGCGATCGTGAAAATTTCTCACGCGACCGATCGGCTAGGTCGCTAGGTACGAGAAAGGGGCAATCAGCCCGTTAAATTGGCCCGCGAACAACGAAGTCGTCGTCGTCGTCGACGGTCGCCGTCACGGGCCGGTGACGATTGTTCGGCGAGTTAGTTCGGCCGACCTTGACCTTTCTCAACGGGCTCCTGCCCGACCTTCATGCCCGAACGAATGCTCCCAGGCATCGGTTCTTGGCGTTGCTAATCGACGTCGACGTCAATTTCGAAATAGAACGTCGCGACGCCCCGATGCATCGCGGTCCCCCTCCCCCCCCCTTCTGACGGCTGACGGATGACCCGACGTACAGGAAAAACGTAATCCCGTTTTCGTTCGTTTTTTTCGAATGTTCTAACCGACCTGGACTTTGTTCACCGCTGTGACCAGCGACGAGATGATAGACGATGATAATAAAAATTGTATTGGAATCTATCGATTGATTTATCGGGAGGAATGAATTCGACTTTGGAACAGTCCTTTTCGTGGCGGTGAATATATTTTTCGGGTGTATAGAACGAGTGTTTGTACACGTTGTGTAAATATAATTGAGTATTGTGAATGCACTTGGTAACTCGGATTCGTAGAATGCGATGGAAAATATTTTTTAACGGAGCAGCGATATTGTCTTTGCGACGTGTACCTTTGGGGAAACGAGCCGCGTGGAATAATATTAGGTCGTCGGACAAAATCCGTCAGTGTAATTTACACACCCGGCTTTGTTAGGCAACATTTAGGCAAACACGCGGCCAGGTTTGTTTTCCCGTTTATTTTATCGATAATATCGTTACGTTCGCGCAGTATTCTACGTTTAATATGTAACGAGATCCAATAATACGAAAACCTCTCGCAGCTTGTAAAACTTCAAGAAAGAAAGTGCAACGCAGTAACAAAAATAGAAATATACAGTTGTAAACTAAATATATGAGAAAATTGCATTAAGAAAATTGCCGGATTAAAAGATGGAATTTATTAAACCGCCGTATCTCGCAAAGTAGTTTGAAACCGACTCCACCGTGGTTATTGCGAAAAACTCGTGACACTGGCAAAAAGAAGACACGTTTAATATGAAACCGTTATGAAAATTTACGGGGAGGAACGCAATGCTGTTACGTTTAAGTAATTACCCGAAAACTGGTCAGACTGGAGTATCTCTTCGTTAATGAGATACTTACCGGACGGCTGTCCGATGCTCGATTGCAAAGAAACGTGCGGCGACGTTGTTATAATGTCGTCTAAACCGACGGTGTGTATCTTGCGCCTTGTAAATCGACGATAAGATACGTCAAAGAAGCATTTCTGATGGAGCATATAAACACCATCCTAAATTGCATCTGATTCCGGACGCGAGCGGAACACCCCGGTTACTTATCGAAAGTTTCCCACCCTACGGGAACCGGTAGGGCGACGAAATTCCCCAAGTGTTTATAGAAAACCCGTACCTGTGAACAGGCCAATACACATCCCCATAGAACGGAAACATAGAAAATACCAACAACGTACAGTGGGTGGAAGTAATATTCGCACACCCTGTCCTTTAAATTTACCAATTTACCGCTGAAATTTTCAGATATGAAAAGACATTCTATAAACGTGTATCGTTGCTTACAATACCAACGAAAACCATTTTCCATACGGTGTTTATTTATTATTTACGTGCAAATACTTTTCTCGTCCACTGTACGTTCATTCTGCAAGTGGAACTTTCTGCAAGTAGCGTCGATTTCTCGGTGATTTTATCACTCTTCTACCTATCGACTGGTTTCTCGAGTGCTCCGGAAGTGTCTCGTCGACTTTCCGTCGGGAATAGGAAAACAGAAGTGTCGATGGACCTCGGAAAAGATTGAGAAGCTGGGACGAGCGAGGGAGTCAACCGAATAGGTGAACGTCCCTTCACGTGTATGTATACATACACACGTACTACGTTCCTAGTTGTCCCTTTTCATTATCGTTCGACTCAAGGTCGCCGGCGTTTATTAAAGTTCTACGACCATAGCCGCGGCTAATTGCCACCGCGATCTTCCCGTCAGCACAGTTTCAACATGTGTTAATGCTAGATAATGTCTTCGGGTGATTCCACGTGCGCGTTTGTGTGCGTAAGAGGCGACCGGGCCGTTTGCACGAAGCCGTACATACATATTGTTGTACCGTTACGCGGGCACGGGGGGAGAGAGAGAGAAGAGAGCATTGTGCAAACAGAATTGTGTAAACTTTGCCGATTGATAACGAGAGAGCGGGGGAAAAGAGAGGGCGGTGTTTATTTTTAGTAAGACGTTCCTTTTCACTTTTCTGTGTCCCGCGGGCTGTAAAGGCCACTTCGAACCGTGAGATAACAGTGGTTACTACGTCATCGAGGACTTATTCATTAAGCTACCCCCCTCTGGGCACACAGATAAATTCATCAGCCAATACGTTAACGATCCGACGACGCCGTACTTGTTGAACCTTTAATTATCACGAACGATCATCCAACCTACAGGGGAATGTGATCGATACTTTTAGTCGTTTTATTTGGGAGAAAAATGATAGTGACACTACCACGACAGGTGTTTGAGGTTTAATTTAGAAGCTGGGTGCAAAAACGGCGAATTTCCGGCGATGATAATTACGATTCTAATTGATAAACACACGGAAGTTACAGTTTTTCAACGGTTACCGTTCTCACGAGTCTTCCGATAGGAGAATCATTTAATTCTAGCAAATAGAGGACGTATCAGAACAGAATGACGGCAGAATGACGTTAACGGGCAAGAGAGAACGTTTCTTCGGCAACGATTCCGATCAGACCGACTCAAGTAACCCAAATTTCGTCCCACGTCACTGTCCGGAACTTATTTGCGTACGGCCAGCAACACAAGTCGAAAAATTTCATCATCTATTCGAGGCATTGTCACGGTATCGTTTCGACATTATATTAGTCGCTCGGGTAACGGTAAAACGGATACAATGTGTACAATAATCGGATAGACTTGTGTATCGTCATAAATCACCGATGATTTCATAAACATCTAAATACCGCTAAATGATTTATTGAGACGCGATCGAAAGTAATTCCATTAACGATAATGCATCTTCTCGAGTGGAGAACAATATCATAAATCCTTCGTCGAATACTTTCGTTCGTTTGAAGAAATTTCATGGAAAATATTTGATGTTTCCAGATACTTAACCGGAGAGGGATAAGTACCGAGTGATAGCGACACAGACAAAGTCGTCGGCCCGACGTAATCCACGTTCCATGACGATGCTAAGAATAGCGAACGGTTTTAATGACATCGATATAAAAATGGGAACGATACGAAATATCCATCGGTCGAATTTCACCGATATTCTCGAAATAAACGGCGTTCCAGAAAATGAAAGGATGCGACTATTTACCTCTTTAAAAATCATCTTGATAGATATAGCTCTCTTTATCGTTTTTCGTCGGACAATGAAACCATGTTCCAAACACGCGTACTAGCGCACTAGCTACTGTTTTTCAGATAAGACTAAATGATAATGAAACGAGGCCCAGGCTCGTTAAACACGAATCGTCACGCGGCACGTCGATCCATCGAGCAACGGCCAGTTATCATCAACGGCATAATAATGGGAGTAATTGTATCAGCGATAATTGTTCGACTTATTAGTCGTGCACCGCCTGTAGCATTCATCTCGTCTTCCTGGAAACACCGCGGAAACTAGCTATTCATTTTGATATGCGCGAAAGGGGAGCTCGTTAGAGACGATTTGTCCAACTCGATTTATGCACCGCGTGGTCAATTTAATTACCACATCGTCGAATTACCATGGCCAATTGAATTCTCGTAAGGGGACATGTTTACTTCCGTCTATTAACGAATGACGATCATTAGACACGACGAATTGTCTTTTCTTTTTCTTGTTCATCGATAGAATAAACGTGCTACTTTTTTTCTTTTAGATACCGCGGAACAGAGACCCATGCTGCACGAGTAGAATTTCTTTTATCTCGTTGGCTTGACACTTGAAATAATAAGGCGATGGAAAATTATGTCGTTCGCCGTATCGTTACGAATAAATATTGGAAAGAACTACTTCGCGTTTGTACGCCGGTGTTGAGAAATTGCTCGACTTCTGGCCGATAAATCGGATGACGAGCGAAGACCAATATTTGCACGTGTTCACGCGCACCGTCTAATTTTTCGATAATATCATCATTATCAGAAAGGATAATCGTGACGCTCGTCACGAAAGCGTACGCGGGGCTTTATCGCGGCATGGAATTTCGTAAATACCGTTACAAAAGCTGACCAGTGAAAACGTCACGGATGGTCAGGGAGTTATCTGTAATCGTCGCAGTGTGTTTCGAGTATTACGAGACCCGTCGCGGTTCGGGAAAATGAAAACGGATCGCGAATACGTCGAATTATCAGAATTTCTTCTTTTTTTCTTATTAAACGGTTAGACCTTAAACTTTCGAGGTCGATGAATGAAAGATAATCGTCTGCCTGTAATCTCGCCGGATTTCAGCAATGTACTCGTATCGATAAAACACTTCTTCGAGTACTTATTTATTACAATTTGTTTGCACAGCGTTTATCTAGAATTTATGAAATTCGGTAGATTTATCGGAAACGGAATCTATGCGGGCTTCGCCAAATAATATTCGACGATAATAAGCGGTCGTGGAGAATCTTCACTATCTGTTTTTAGAGCGGTCCGACACGACGGGGAATCGTTTCGAGTGGAACGATACGATACGAGACGTCGAATACACGCGAAACTCTAGCACGTTTCGTGTAAATACCGAAATCTGAATATCGCGGGGGCGATAAATGTTTTTTGTTCGCGAAAAAAAAGAAGAAAGAGACTTAATGGGATCTCGGTCGAGCGAAATTCGCGATACGCCGAGTGTTTTACAGAAACGAGGAGTTTGCGAACGATATCACGATCCTCGATTTCATTTTCTCTCTCTCTCTCTCTCTCTCTCTCTCTCATTCGTAAAAGAAAATCGATCGATTCTATCGGTAAAAAACAATGTCTTTTTTTCATCATTGCCCGGTATTGCGCGTTCATACGCCGTGCCGGCGCCCTTATTGAATTCCAGCAGTCTTATTGGCCGCTCTCGAGAAATTTATTACCCCGAATTCATGGGCTAGCACGAATCCCATTGACTCACTTTGCAACGTGAATGACGTACAGTTAAGACGTATATAATCACACGACCGTACCTAAGTATACTATTGCCACGAGAAAGAGAAACGGAGCCGTGGGCTTCGTCATCCGAGTGAACCGAGGCCACGTGCTGAGGCCAAAGTTCGAGAGAACTTATCTACCGCTTGCTTTGCATTTATTTACCAACATTCGCGTCCCACGAGATAGAACGAGCCGACGAAAGTGGTCCAGAAATAGCTGCGAACAGGCCAATAAACCGTTGTCCCACTCCGTTGCTATTCGTCACTCCTCGAACCCTATTTTTCGTTGCCCTTTGTTCCGTCTTTGTTCCGCGAGAGTTTCCTGACCCCGGGAAATTCGATGACAATAAACGATGATGTCCATGTTGACAGGGATATGACTAACGCCGTTCTATCGTATGTTTTTCTCTATGTATATGTATGTGTGTTGTATGTACGACTGTTTAGAAGGCTCGTGCTCTCGTTTCAGGAAGACGGATGTTTGCGATGATTTCAATTATTTTTCGAATTGGGGTCTTTGGATCAATTTGTTTTCGTGACGTTCGTCGATGACGAACGTGATAATGTTGTACGCCTTATCAACGGAGTATCGTATCAGGAACGTGCGAGATATTGTAATTACCTTACGATTTTTTTTTTAAATCGTGGGTAGTTTCGCGGAATTTGAAGTTACTTGAAAAATTTCGCGAGGAACAACTATAAATTGGTAAAGTATACAAACAAATCTTGTTAACGACGGGTAATGTCGGGCGTGATTTCAATCTGGAAAGTTTCGATTCCGCCGCAAGTATACGTAAAGCGGCAAGGCCGGTTTAGCAGAAGTCACATTACGGATTCGAAATTAATATTCTAATCGCTATTAAATTCCACGCACCCATCTAGACTTCCCGTATGGAAATTTACCCTCGAAAGTATCCGGAATTTCGTTACCAAAGATTGTCGGTCACGTAATACACCGAGGCTCGCAAATCAACTCGTGAAATTAATTTTCCCTTTCACGGGCGGCAGGAATCCCACCCACGCGATTCGACCGCAATTACGTGGGACCGCCCGTTCCTTGTGATAAACGTACAGAAAAAAAAATATACATACATATACATATACATATATCTATATATCGAATTAAATAAATATCCCCGTCAAAGAAGACACGCCCGCCGTACAATCGTGTACGCGGTATACCGTCTGTCAGACGACGTTCGACAATTACAATACACAGATCAACGGTGGGGACGAAATTCGCGGGTTGAACCATTAATAAAAAAAAAACAAGAAAAAAGAAGAAGCAAAAAAAAAGAATCACGCACGTGTGTGGTCGACCACGTGCAGAGAAGCGGGCGTAACTTGACTAGGTATCGGGCGCGTGCGCGAACACCAAGGCGGGAAGTGTACACACGCTCTCGGCCGTGTCCGTTGAATACATGTATACAGACGAAAGCCCGTACACTCACGCACACGTTATTTCGTAGTATGTATATATATACATATACATACATACAGAGAGACACGCACCGTCGCGATCCCAAGGAAACGTCTGGTTAAGAGACCCGATATACCGGTTAAGGTCGCCTGATTACCTTTCCTCGTGGAGACACTGTCACCGACTGCCGAAATTTCAGCGACGCGATACGAAGAAATGAGATCCCCGCGTCGGGACGCCCGCCGCCCGTCTACGCAACTGCGTGCGCGTGCACCAGCCACACGACGTAACGCGTTTACGAGGATGGATGTATTGTACGTATGTATGTATGTATGTATATACGGCGTGAACATCGTGGTCGCTTGCTTCTCTTCGTCTTCTTCCTCCATCGGTCACCGATAACGACCGAATGCCAGATTGGTCCGCCGCGAGAACGGGAGGATCGTCCCGTTGTTGGACTCGTTCGAGGCTGAACCGACGACGGGAGAACCTCGTGGCGGCGCCGTGACGTAACGGTGCGTAGAAAGTTCGGATTTATATGTGGAATTCGATGCCGGACACACACACAATTTTCGTGCACGACGATTTCGTCGATCTAATTTCCATCGGGGACCACTCGACGGGAAATATTATGGTTCGTGGTGGTAAAATGCTTTTGATAGCTGGGCGGCTTTACGGGTCTTATTAGAACGTTTCCGGTTTTCCCGGAAATTTAGATATCTGATAACCCTGTCACTTTTGTGGTGTATTAACTTGTTAGTATGTTGAGAATTTGTATTAGAACACTGTGCAACAAGTATAAGACACTTTTACGATACCGTTTACGATATAGAAGTGTTGTTGATGTAATATACATTTGTAAATACGTGGAATTTAAATTCCATACGTTTCTTTCGTTAGAGGGTCCGTAACACTAATCAAGTTTACGAAACGATGAACGATAACGAAATCTCGGTGGTCCCTTTAACGTTTCACGCATCCCGTGACCGTGTACGTATTGTATCTCGTTCGAAGAGAATAAAAAAGGCTCGCTCCAAAGGTCATCGACGCGTAACGTGAAATTCAGACGCGATTCCCGTCCCGACCGGGGAATCTTAACGGTGTACATAGCACGCACCCTCTCGGGGCACACGTGCGTTGGTATTATCACGGGGGGGAAAAAAATTTCCACGATTCCGCGGGTACGCGTTCGCCACGCACCGCGCGAGTTTCGTCGATCGTCGATAAGGACTCTGGAGGCGACTGTCCGATAACCCGTTTCAGCGGAGATTGTGCGACCGCCGAACGACTCGGCAACCCGTTTTCGACGACTCCAAACCACAACACGGTGATAGCGGGTTATACGGTGACGTAACGGTGGAGAAAAGGTTTATCTAACGGAGAGCGCGCGCGCGCGCGAAAATACCTGGCGAAGATAGGGGACCGATAACGATTTCAAAATTTCCCGCGACAACGGAACCGCGTGCTCGATCATCTCCCGAGGTAAAAATACCCTTCTTTCCGGATCGAACGAGATCGACGTACGAATAATGGATATTATACCGACCGGACGAGAGTAAACATTTCGTGGCCATATGTGAATAGCGGGTATCATCGATACGCGTGTTTAAAGGGCGGCAAAGACCGTAGACCCACTAGCTCTCCTACACGTGCACTAAAGATACCAGCCTCGTGTGGTGGCGAACCTCACGCCGCGCAGAAATATGCATCGATCTTTCTTGCTTTTGTTTGCTTTGTTTTCATCTAAGAATACTTTTCCCCCGTACGTCGTTAGCATAGCGATGTGTTCCCCACGAGCATTCTCTCACGTGAGAAAGTCACGCCGGCGAGATAAGACTTGGTAAATAAATGTTAATTATCATCCTCGATAGAACCCCGCGTACATGAGTGTCTTCGAGAGATCACGATTTTACTGTATACGCCCTTATTCTCTTCCCATTCCTTTTTCAGTTTTAATCGAGCCAACGGTGAAACAGGAATACGTATACATTAATATCGGCACCGTTCCTCGTACACGTTCTCTTTCGCATCCGCCTGTGTTTCCTCGTGTGATTTTCTTTTCTGTCTGTTTCTTTTTTTTAAACTAAATCAAAAGAGGGTTCGGGCATCTAATCGACGGTTCACTCACATGTGTGTCGTGATCGATGTCTACGAAGCACGAACATTCAACGACCAAGCGGTAGCCGTCGCTATCACACTCGTCCGCGTCTGCAGCACGCGCGTGAACCTCTCGTCGTCGTCGTCGTCCTCTTCGTCGGCGTCCGAGGAGCGCAACAACCGGCGGGGGAGCTGGGTGCCAGGATATTAACAACGATTTGTTATCGGAAACGTCGCGTCCGGCACCGAGACGACGGAAAACCAGCCGGGGGAGGCTGCGACGTGAGTGACGACCACGGGCACACTTACAATTCCTTCGCGACAGAGTGGAGGTGGCGTTCCTCCGAACCTCCCGTTCGGTTTCCTGTGCTTTGCCCCTCCTGTGGCCGCGCTCTGCGTGGCGGCGCTTGAACGAAAGTGTAAGTTTACTTAAGGTAGGTCGTGCCAAGAATATACGCCTATCGCGGCGACGAACTCTCGCTCCCCGCTCGCGAATGCGAACACCGGGGGAGGTGGAGAGAAACGCGTAGAAATCCCGGAACGTGGACACGTGTTCCCCGATGCCTCGCGAACCAGAAGAGAGGGAGAGAGAGAGGGAAAGAAAGAAAAACCAGGATGAAATCACAGTTAGGATGGTGAATCGACTGTGGTGATAGTTTGACCGGTCAAATGTAAGACGACTGAAATCGTTTGACGGATTGCGACACAGATTTCGGTGGGATTCTGTTTTTTCTTTTTTTTTTGGTGAATATGGCCTTTCACTCGATACACGGACTATCCTTGATACTCGGTGGTGCTCGTGGTTGATATTAATTCATACACGGACCGGTGAGATATTAAATTATAGACGGAAGCGAAGAACGTGTGAAATTTTGATGAGACAATGAGTTCTGAGACTTGGTTCCCTTCGATTGGTTAATGTTATAATTAAAAGTGATGTAAGGTATACGTATTAGACGTGTTGACGACGGAATTGGTTGCGGTGTGTATATGTATTTGATTTTGATGCATTTTGATTGATGATCTACGTTCACACGGTTCGAAAGTTCCCCCGTGCAACGGACACTTGTTTTCTTATCGGCGCGGCATATATTCAAGGTTTTAATATTAATGCCTGTTTCAAACGATTTCCAGCCTTGAACCGCTCCGAGTACCGATAACGTCTGCGTAAATGCATTTCGTATTCCGCCGGTGAAAAGTGACGATCGATTGAAAAACGTTGAAAAAGGAATTCGACACGTGGTGACCTTTAATTACATCGCGTATCCCGGTGGTTACCGTTCATTGAAAAGGTATGCAACAAGGTTTTAGAAAATCGTTTCATTATCGAGAGGTTTTAATAGTGACGAACGATCGCGGCGATCGATTCGATGTGGCAATAATGCAAAGTAAGTTGACGTATTACAGTATTTTATTGCCAATAGTTTACTGCGCATTCATTGGTGTATGTATTTACAACATGCAGCGAGAAATAGAAATGACCATTGATAAAAAAAAGGACGATCGATTAAAAACGAAAGGGAGAGAGAAAGAGATAGAAAAGTAAAACAGAATCAGAACACGCGTGGACGTATAGTATTGTTTCGGATGGACCTGGTTTCACGGGAAAACGTGAAGGGATTACCTTACGATAAATAAAGAAGTCAACGAAAAGCTTCAGTAATAAAAATTCATAATTCCTCTTCAATTTCGATAAACGTCACCTAATACATTTGTCCTTCTTTGTACCATATCATATATACTTCATTATTTTTTGTTCTTTTTTTTATAACTTTTTTATAATTATGCACAGGGTAGGGCGTGCACGTGTGTATACGCTCGTACGCATGTATGCTCCTCTTTTTTTTATTATTATTATTATGCACACATGAACACAAAACATGTTTGTGTATCTCTCGAAGTCCCGCCTGTTCCGACATACATACATACATATCAAACATGCGCATGCGAAATGCCACATGAACACGCGCGTCGATAATATTTATATACTCTATACAGATACAATGTGTCACTGCAGAACTTGCCGCGGCACGCGTGCACACGTACACACTTCCGTCTCTGAGTAGCATGTATACATTATATTTGATTCAAAACCACAAAACACTTGACTCCTGCACAACAATTCGTTAGGAATAAAAATAAGTGTCGGTAATAGTTGTACTAATTATTAATAGTGTAATTAGTTATTAATAGTGGTAATAGTGATAGCAGTAGCAGTGATGATAATAGCACTGTTGGTATTTATCGATGGCAACGATTCCCTTCATTTAAGTCGCGGTTGCGTGTCGATAATGATAATTGTAGCCATTATAATATAATCGTCGTTATATATATATACAATGTACACGGTATAACATTTCCTTTGTTTCTCCGTTCAACAGGATTTACAGTTATCTCTTCTCTTAATATGTATACATATAAATATATAAATGTATACACATCACACACACATATATATATTTATATATTTATATAGTTCTAGGCGCGTGGCTGCATTTCCTCCTTTTGTTAATTCTTTAAATACAAATTACATAAACGATCTCTCTAACGCGATGATCGGTAAAATAAATTCACTTACACGGCGTAAGTTTCACGACAAAGTCTCTTATACTCGCTGGGGCCTTGCGTCAAGTAGCGTAGATTAATTGAGAATTAGTTTGTGTTAATTAATGATGTTCGATCATACTTTTTTATTATCTTCCCGATCGACGGTTCTGTTAACTAAACGATTAATTAATTTACACAAACTAGATGTAGCAGACGAGACGTATTTTTTTTATACATTCATTTAAATAAACGTACTATTTGAGTTATTAATATATTAATTAGTCTCTACCTAACAGCGTGTTAATTGTTCGTTAATCAATATATTAATATAAGAATCTCGTAAAACAAGATTCCGTAAACAGAAATCATTCTATTTGCCTAATTTCATAATTCGTTATTACTATTTTACAATTGCCTATATATTATTTACAATTCTTTCCACAACAGCAAACGATCTGTCGTACCGTTTCCTCTCGTATTATATACATATGTCGTGTATGCAAGAAAAATATTTCTCTGAATGTAATTAATTGGAATTGTATCTTTGGATGCGACCAAAAATAGATTTAAGTAACAAGATATAGGTGGGGTACTCTCGATTAAGGATGGTCGATCGTGAAAGACATTGGCCGCGTATAAAGCTCTTTAAAAAGTTGTACGATAATAAAATAAATAGTATAGGGATGAAAATAGATAGTAGGATTTCTTTTTCTTTTCGTTGTTCTCACATTACGTAAATAGTCGATTAAATACGTAAGCGGGTGGGTATTCTTAAAAATACTAACGGGAAAGAAGAGAGAGCCAGTCACTAAAATTATGATTGACCATCCTTAGTCCAAATCATAGCGTTATCACCTATGATGATGATTAATATTTATTCAAGATTACTCGATATGCAAGTGCAAAAGCATTTTTTTCACTTTTTCAACATTTTTTATACTGATCAATCTATACTGATTAAGTTAATAAATCTGTCTATCTATCGTCTACTATTGACATAGGCAAATGAAGTTTCTCACCTGATGGCATTTTTCATATTATTTTATCAGTTCCATAAAAAAAATTAGATACAATTGCAAAATTCTAAGTACGTTAAAAATTCCACCAGGTATATATTCATTAATTTGTGCTTTTTCCGTTAAATGTATAACGAAGAAGTACCTTTTTCAGACCTTCTCAAAGCAGCAGCCCTATCACAGTGTGGCTCGGAGTGAAGGCGTTTTTCATTTTCTATTAAAACAGACCAGATGTATTTATAAAACAGACTCTATTTGCTTAATTTCCTTCTCGGGTGGGTCTTGTGGGGATGGCGCAGTTTCTATAATTTCCGGGATATCGTCCTCGTTCTCTTCTTCGATATCTTCGTCAATTGGTGTCAATGTATCTAATATCACAGGCTGAGTCTATAATCAAGCAATTGGTTTTTATCAAATAAAATCTTTCGCTTAAACATATTCCGTGTATTCGTGATACGTACCTGCGGCGTTGTGCATCGTTTCATCGCGGGAGCCATGAAACTGGTTATCGTGCTTACAAAGAAGAAGAATCCTGCCATAAAGAATGGGATGCTATAACTTTGAGTAGCATCGTAAACGGCCCCTGCCAATGGTGAACCGACGATAGCGGCAGCGCCTCTGAATAGAATTAGAAGGCCGAATGCGTTTGTTAGCTTATCCAATCCCAGAAGGTCTACCAGAATAATGGATGTCAGGGAGATGTATCCAGCTGAAACGTGAAATAAAATATTAGTCATGGTATTTAACTTGAATTAAATTACGTCAAGATAAGATTAGTTGTATTGTATCAAAAAGATTTAGATGCTTACATATTGCTATTCCAAAGAAAATGCTCATAATGATATACGCAGTGTAAGTATGGCAAAACGGTGTTGCGGCTACAGAAATCGTCGATATAATCAAACAGATATTATTCAAGAGTAAAGAATCTACTTGAGGGAAGTCCGCTACGTATCCGCAGGCCACACGACCCACAGTGTTAGTTATACCGATGATAGACAGTAAAAATGAAGCAGAATTGCTTTCAATACCCTGGAAAAGATTTGCATACATATATATAAATGAGACAAACAAACAATTATACGCCAGTTCTGCAGTAGTGATGTATTTAACTTACATCAAGAACCGCGGCGTCTACCAAATATACGAAGGGGACGTATAAACCAGCCATTCCAAACACGTTACTGATACCAATTAAAAGGAATACTGGATCTCTCAATAAAGACATGTCCATCATCGTTGATAAAGCCTCTTTAAATGAATCGGGTAATACTAAGCAAGGGCATAGGGGTTCTAGAACATTTTAAATGGTGGTTATTCGCTCATCGAAACATTAATTAATTTTTAATACGGAGTTCATCGGCATCCAAAAGCCACTTACGTTGTGGTGCTTTTTCGACGTCATTATCTTTCATATCACCACGGACAGACTTCGGTAGAGAAATAACGCTTTGACGGTAATTTGCAAGGGATTTCTGGCTCTGGTATTCGGGTAAGTTAACTACGCTGCCACTGTAGAAAATGTCCTTTCTCGACAGGGGACGAACCATAAGGGGTTTTTCCTTTGGAATACTAGATTTGCTAGTCGTAAATGTAATACTCTCGCCATCCTATAACACAGACATTCATTAATATATTACAGGATATGATTTTGAAAGAAAACCAAATACGTACATCTACTTCAGCGTTATTGTTTCGGGATCCCAAAACACTGCTCGTAGAAAGTCTTAAGTGCAGACTTTTTCTGATATCGCCATTGGAGTTGAGCGTTGATCTAGAGTTCTTTATTGCGCTAAGGCTTGGCTTGTATCTCTCGCCAGTACTAGTCTTACGAATTCTATCAAAAAATGGGACAGATCCGTTCTTAGGTAAACCTTGTACGTGGGTGGTGAAAGCGGGTTGCGAAGCGTTCCTAGGGATTATCGGTTTGAATTCGTTCTCAGGCTTTTCCGCGTCTTTTGTTTCTTTGGTATCATCAATATTCTTCTTGCTCTTCGATTTGGTGGAAATTCGGTTTAAGTCCATACTGCCACTATTACTAGTTGCTCCACTAGACGAGTGTTCTTGTACTTTTACTTCCGATATAGTGGGGAGGGTTGGCACCGTCGGAACTGGTGTTAAAGGAGTTCCTTTAATATTATGAGTATTGAATGATGCGTATCTTAATCGACACTCTACTTAAAGATCGTTTTCAATTGGTGAGTTATTAATGATGGGAATGATTCTCTTACCAGGCACTAATTGGTCTAAATGGAAACTGGAGTGTACACCAGGATCAACGTTAATAGGCATCTTCATTCTCTTTTCCATGGACCCGTCGGGCAGCTGCACCATAAAATATGAGCCGCCGATACTCCCGCGTTCCATTTGAAATCTCTTCTCTTCGGCCATTCTTTGTAACAATGGCTTAACTGACGATGTCTTTGGGTATTCTAATGGCCTCATCATTGCACCGAACACCTGTAATTCATCTATTATTGTAGCGAATGTACAACTTGTCCGTTTTCAAAATTTTCGGTTTACTTACAGCACAATTTAAAATGAGACCAGCAAGAATCAAATTCGCCCCTTTCCAACTATACGTTTCTAATAACATTGTCGCCAGTGGTGCAAATGCAAATGTCCCAAAACCTGAGCCACATACAGCAATGCCTGTAGCAAGAGATCTTTTCGTTTCAAAGTAATATCCTACGCAAACTACTGCAGGTAAATATATTAGACCAAATCCAATTCCTGAAAGAACTCATAAAATTAGAAACATTGTATAAAACAATTAGAAAGACAAACTCTGTGATAATTTGCTATATATTACATACCTCCTACGACACCATAAGTCATCATAAGCATATTTACACTAGTTGAAAATGTTGAAAGTACAAATGCTGCTGCACCCAGAAAACTTCCAGCCATACAAACTGCCCTACACCCATATTTATTTGTTAATGCACTGACAACAGGTCCTAGAAAGAAATACATTTATAAAGATATTGTAAGGAATTAAAACCCTTTCAAATATCAATTGGTTAAGGAACTTACCTGCACTGAGGTACATGCCAGACAATAATGAGCCAACCCAAGCAGTCTTGCCTTTTCCTTCTCCAAAATACTTAACGAATTCTCCCAAGAAAACACCAAATGTATAGGCAATACCATCCACTATCATGTTACACATAAATGATGCAAATACCACGACCCAACCATATCCACCATCCGGTGGTGGTGGTATGTCGTGGTATTCGCAAAGTGATCCTCCTTCATCCTCTGGAGATGCTTCATCGCCTCCTCCATCAGTGGTAGTTAATCTTGCGTGTTCCTCTACAGAGTATTCGCTCTCCGTCTGCAATGATAATGTATTTTATTTTCAGAAACTGCTTAAAACATTCAACTTATAATTAAACTACTTGTTTGCCACAAAAATGTATAAGTAGGAATTGTGACGTAAATAAATGTTTATTCACGACTTGTATTGATATTCATTTCATTTAAAATGATTCCGCGATGCGACATACGTAACCCCAAAAACGAATTTAAAAATCCCGCCACCCCCCTCCTTCCAGTGGGTTGCTGACCTGTTCATATAATTAGAGCCTCCAAATATCGTATTCATTAATTGCGCCTATCGTTCATACCGCTACAAATGACATATATACGAAGCAATAAATTTGAATGAATAGTTTTCAATGCACTACTGCATTGTAACATTGATATTTGTGTTTGCCTTGAGTAAAGTAGTGGCAGTTCACCTTGAATGCTACAAGAAAAAGTCTCCTTTCATACCGGTGCATAAACACATCGATACCTCATGGATCACTAGACTATTGAAGAGATTAATTAACAGATCGTAAATTAGATGTTCTAAGAAATTAATATTCGAGAAAATTGTACGACTGTAAATAGCAAGATATGTATTACAAAACGTTCGGTGCATCGGTGTATATACATTTCTGTTCGGAATAAACAAAAAGCTAATGTAATCAGTCACGAAAAAAAAACATCGTGAAATCGCGTGTATGAAGTAGGAAGGTTTAATCGAACGACTCTGTTTAATCTAGGAAATGACTCTCGTAGAAATTATCTTTCGGACCGTAATGGAAGAACATACGATCAGGTTGTATCGCAGGATGATCTCATAACAGAAACGCAAGCAGATATGCTATAGGGCGATGGTGACTTAATCAGTCCCTAAGGCTACATCTAGCCGAAGTAAACTATAGTTCGCATCGAATCTAATAAAGGGAATGATATCGACCAAAGAATAATTGGACACCCGTTTAAACAGCGACGCATCGTTGTATAAAAGATATCGATCTTTGAATGATTTCAATTAAGTATCCAAACAATTACACGCATATATTAAGAGACGATCAAATGAGGACTACATTTCGAATGAATTTTAATTCGATCCAATTTAAGTACGATTGCATGTATCATTAACAGATTGAGAGAACAAGAGAGAAGGAGAGGGGGAAAGAAAGGGAGAGCGTCATATCGATATATTCCACAGATATTCGAGATGACCAACGGCAAAGTCTCGATCAATGACCTCGGAAGGCATGGCATTGACGAATTTAAATGTAGCGGTAACGCATACAGACGCATCATCGGAGGACTCGTCGGTGACTTAGCCGAATGGAAGGTCAGCGCGATCAGCTGATCCGCTGTCATTAGAATCGACGCGCCATCTAACGTGGAGGCTGTGAAAATCGCCCGCCGTCGTCGTCCTGGGAAAGTATTGTTTTCGACCTTGTTTTCGCGTTGATCCGCGTCACGTTCGCGCAAGTCGCGCACACAAAGCCACCGTCCGGTATGCAACGTGGTTACCCAGGATGCATGCGTGCGAACGTGCGTGCGTATTCACGCCGCGTAAAAGCGTAAAATCGTGTCGCGGACGCCTCGCGTTTATAACTCCTACGAAAGTGTAAATTACGTCGACTGTCAAGGCTGATCACGTGTTCGTCCCCGAACGACGGAACGATGAGAGAGAGAAAGATACAGGGGGGGACCGGGGCGTGTTTGTTAGAGGTAAACGGGAGGGAACGGGGGAATGGGATTCACGCGTGAACGGAAAGCCGAGGGTTGTCCGTATTCCACGCGGTGTTCTACCCAATAAATACTCAACGTGAATACATCGAACGTACCGTGCTGATCTTCCGCACGCGACGCGAGCCGTACTGGCTGTACTGCGACTTGTTGAGCGACACGCGCGACATTCTACGATCGCCTTAATGTCACACTTCGCTCCTTCTGTTGTGTCCGGCCTCCACCGTGCACACCGTGTTCGTGTTCGAGTTCTATTTTTGGTTAGAAGTGCGCGCAGCTGCGCGCAAACGTTCCTTCCCTCTCGTGACTAATACTCTTTATCCCGTACGGTCGCCTCGTAAACTTCTCAAGCTATGCCGCAGGCTGCGCAGCTTTTGAAAAGGACAGACCCCCCCTGTGTGTGTGATGATCGCCCGGGTGTTTTTTTCTGTGATCACTCGTCGTAATCCGCTGCCATGTCCTCGTTCGCACTCGCGCGCCCCGTGTTAGCTTCTATCACGTACTGCCATCGCGCGCCCTGCACGGACGGACCCACTATAAAGGAACAACCAACGACACACACACCGTGCGCGACAAGAAGTGGGAGCGGAAAAACCGCTCCGCGGAAAATCAAGGATGCAACGAAACGGCCTCTGATTCTCTCTACTGGACACGATACAAGCCGATTGAAAAACGTACGGTTCAAGTCGTCGACGATACCCAACCGCGGGACGCCGGATGTACGCGAATAAAGCGACACTGCACACCGCGTACGACGATACGGCACGCGACACGAACTGTCATGACAGCTTCGCCGACAGTCAAGACTACCAATGGATGTATCCTCGTCTCGTGTCCGCTACGCGGCACGAAATTCTATTTATACACGAACGCGCCGCGGTATAACGTTCCTTGACGGACGCACGACGTCGATGCCCGTCCAACAAAGCGAAACTGTCTTTGTTCTCTAGTTTAAACACTCGACGTTTGGTTGCCTGCCATCGTTGCGAGAACGCGTTTTTATTCGCCAACCATAAGGGGGTTGGATTTCGATTGATCGAACACAACAGCACGAGCCAAGTGTCAATGTGATGTTAAAACGATGTTACTGTTCGCAGAGTCGCGGAACGAGTCAACGTATTACCGTTTGTTTACGACGTATAGACACGTCGGTAAGTGTACAACGTTCCGACGGTTGGATACACGATTCCGGTGAGGAATTTAAGTACTCGGTTGACGAATGACGTCCTGGTTGCAACGAGATTGCACAGAGCCCACGTTGAAGCGGCACTGATCGTCTGTGCGCGAAAAGTTAACCTATAAATGCGAAGCGTCGAACACGCGTCCCCACCCTTTGGCAATTACGTGGCGCGACAACGAAACGATACGCAAATGTGCATCAACTATGGTGCCGAAAGCGGTATTGCATTTTCAAATAAGCATTGTTTTTTTCTCGTTTAAACATATTACGATTCACCGAGTTTAAATATTACATTCGTACGCACCGAACGTTGGAACGGTGGGAAGGGGAAAAATGATATTATTGATTTTTGGAGTAAAACGTCGTTACCAAAAAGTTTTGCGAAATTTTAGAGCAAAATTCGTTACATCTAACGAAGAGATTCGCTTAAAATGGTCTGTATGCTCACGGGTGTTACGTAAACGAAAGTCACAAAGTATTAAGAAGCTCAGACATTGATGTAAACAGACCAAACATATCCTTTATTCTCTTTCTTTTTTTCGCAGCGTTTTAAGGTCACCTTCGATCACCGCGATGTAAATAAAAAGAGTTTAACGGAAAGTGTAAACCTGAGATTCGCAATTAAAAGAAAATGTCTGAAGATGGATCTGTACCAAATGTTCATCTCTAGGAGTACCTTGTTTTCTAAGCTGATTTTTAAAGATGATAAATATCGTACGTGTAGCAATGAAAAAAGCGATTTAAACCCTACGGTAAACTGTAAGTATTATTTGCACACTCTGAGTGATATTTCTACAAAGTAGCTATGCTGGTTTTCGTCGTGAAATGCACGCGTAAACAGAAATGGATTAATCGCACTTCCGGATAGATAAACGCCGTAAGAACGCTTACAATGAAGTCGCACCGGAGTCTTTCATTTAATATTCAAATTTCATTGGCCGCTGATGAACAAAGGAGCACGAGAATAAACATATTCGAATAATGTGCGTGCACGGCCAAAAACCTTTTCAGTGCCGTTTGCATCTACGTGATGAATCAACCGTTATTTCAAGGGTTACTTTGTACACCACTGTAGGAATTTATCAAGTGACCGATATGACGCAGCTCAATGTCACTTTGTTGTTGGACAAAGATGATTCACATTGACCGGTTCCGCCGTTCCCGCAAGAAATCGTAAAGCTATTAATAATGAAGGAGTTCGAACTTACGTTTAAAGTATCGTTGCACGGTTCCGAATTAGCCATAGCCTTGTGCGCGCGAAACACTAGAAGCTTTTTTCAAAAGCAACGGCGTGAAAATTCACCGCAACCGACGGGTTTATGCAATCGTTAAAACGTTATAAACGTTTTCGACTTGTTACCTCACTAACGAAATATTCCTTGGCAACCGACAATCGTATCCTCGCCGAAGAAAGTGATAGTTTACACAGCAGAAGAGACCAGGGACGAGTAAAAAAGAAGTTACGTTGAAGATTGAACGATCGGGGAAACTTTATCACATAAAGTGGCTACATCGTAGCGTGACAGGAAGGCCAATAATCCGAGACGATAGTTAAACTCCCGTGAAATGATCCTGCACGCGAGCCGAACTTACCGAAAATATCGTATTATCGAGATTGTCGGTCTATAGATACGGGCATATATTGTATAGGGCGGAGTTAATCGATATTTGTAACTCTTGGTTTTCGAAAATCACCGGTGTCCCTAATACCGAGAGCGGAGCGCGGAAGAGTAGCGTGTAAACATTCTCAAAACGACCTTGTTGAGTAAGAGCCGAGGAAATGCTCTAGGAATCTACGCGGTAAAAGGGTTGGATGACGAGAGGAAAATAGTACCATCCGCACGTAACTCCGATCACACGAACCACTGTGTATCGCGTACCACGGTGCTCATGTGGCTGATGTCGCTTATGAATTAATTAGATAATAACCAGCGACAATTAGAGCCGGAGGCACAGGCGCATGAAAACACCATCTGCTTCTCATCTCCGCGGAAAAATTAGTAGCGCTGTCTTCGGATGAACTCTCCGATACGCGGACAAGCCAATTCGTGGCAATTGGGAACACCGTTTTACTTGATCGTTTTGCCCAGGGGAAAATTAACAACAAAGTCGTTGAGATGAATCCTGGCGCGAGAAAAATCGCTTTAACGATAATGTTTCTAATCTCGACGGAGAGATAGCGTGGTCTCGTGATGATTCGAGAACGCGATTAATTCGTGATAATCGTCGAGCATCTGGTTCTCGTTTTCGCGGAAAAGTTAATAGTAAAGACTTGAAATAACTCGAGCATGTGAACAAATCGATTCGTGATAAATGTAGAACGGTAAAATTATTGGAATCGCTCGGGAACATGTTTGATTCATAATAATCAAAAAAAGATCTGTCTGCCATTTTCGCGGAATAGAGTTAGTCGTGGGAGAGAAAGAGAGTTTGATAGCTGTTCGAACGATGAAATGATTGTTTTCTTTTTGTTCTTCTTCTTCTTTTTCTCTCTCCCATTTTTTTTTTATAATCGCAACGTCGAATTGTTTACGTCGAAGCGCTTGCCCCTTCGTTGTCCCAGTTTGCTTAGGACCGCAATACTAGGAATTGCGATAAACGACGCGTGTATGCACTCGGAAAGGAAGAGCAACGTTCCCAGAGTTTCGATGAATCACATCGGCATTGTCTGCATATGCGCTCTAATTATCGTAACCTTACTAAATAGCTTTGCCGCATCGATAATAAATTTTGCCTTTTCCGCGATGTATTCTTTTGCTCTACCGTCGGTCGTCGTTGTCGGCGAGACCAAAACGTCGCAGTTAACGACAAAGTTGAACCGTAAATTTGGTAGTCAGTAACACGTAATCGTTTAAACTACTCCCATGCAAACAATATCTCGACTCCGGTTTTATCTGGCTATGTTTAATCAAACGTGACTAACGAAAGTATAAAAGTTTGTTTGACTATACACGCGCAGGAGCTAATCACCGATTTTTCAACTAGTAAACATTAAACAAGTTCATCGTTCTCCTGTGTGAAATTTATCGTATTGCTACGGATGTTTGTTTGAAATTCGCGTACGAAATTCCGCGCCCAATTTACTCACGCGACATATACCATACAAGAGGGGAGGGACAGACCTTCACAGAAATAATTGAATCGAATGGGCAGATACGTAATTTGTGCGCGAACATCGCTGACCGAATAGCCAGAGGACGCAGGGATATGCTCGACATCGATAGAGAACGATAACGAATTCAACAAACACTCAAAAGATAAGGTGCTCGCACGTAGTAAAGTACATCTTGATCCCGAGCTCAGCACGAATCCATTGTAAACTAGCACGTGATATAAGGTGTCTTACGGCAAGAAATGCGATACATATAAAAGAATATTGTATAATATGCGTAGCCAGCGAGGCTCCACCCGAAAGTACCGTAGGAGATTTTTCACTCGGAAATCGTTACCCGCGGGTATCATCGTTATTAATATCAACGCGCAGCCTGCAGCAGCATCGCATTATCAATTTCCTCGTCGCTCAGCCAACAGTCTACTTTCACTCGTATGTTTCGTGATTACCCGTTTGTAACATGTATTTTGTTATTTACCTTGAAATTCCACGTTATCTGGAATAACCATTCGCGTTTATGCGCGAACGTTTATATAAATGATTTATTAAAGGACGCATCGTTAGAATACATCGAGGAAAAGAGCCGCGGTCGTTAATAAAATTCCACGTAAACAAAATAATAATAATGAAAAACCGCGAGGAGAAAAAGAAACACGCCCACCGAGGGAATCGGTTGATCGTCGTCGGTGTTTCGCTATCGGTTCGATTCGAATTCCTGCTAACTCGACGTGTCGCGAGACTGCTGTCGCGCGCGAGATCATACCGACCACGTGGTACGTATATCGTTTTCTTTGAAATTCAATATCCGGATTTATGCGCTTCGCAGGGGGGCAGCGAAAAACACACGCAACGATGAATATTATACATTCGCGCCGTCGCGGCTCGCAATCAAAACGTATCAAACGTCTTATGCGTTCTTCTTATATCATCTTTATAAACGACGAAACGTTAACGTCCACTTAGCGGAGGTCAAGTGTTGTATCGTGAAACAACGTTAAGATTTATTATCCAGGGAAAAATTGAAGAACTCTTTTTTTTTACATACCTTGTGTTTGGGAGTCATCGCGCGGCGGCAACGTTTTGTGACGGAACCGTCCTATCTGAATGAAGATGAATTCACCCTCGTGGTGAGCGAGAAAGTGAAAGATAGGGAAAGAAAGAGATGGTGAAGACCCGCGCCACCTGACTGGACAGCGTCCAGCTACGGTACGTGAAACGAGCGATATGAAAATGCGCGCTGCTCAACCACCGGCTGACTTATCGCATCGCGGACGTGGAGTCCATCCGATTCCCCACTCTGTGGAATCTCCATCTCACTCCATTTCCCTTTCCGTGTTTCTTCTCCTCCAAGTGTAAGTATGTCCCATCGTGTCTCGTTTTGCTTCTATATCTCCTCCCTCTTGGCCCCCGGTCATATTTCCCTCTCTAGGTAGTCTGTTTTTCTCTTTTCATTTTATTACACGATGACGACCATCCGTCTTCCTTCCGCTATAGATTTCCCACACAGGCATTACTCACGACAGGCCCCCGTTCCACCGAGAGACACACAAACAGTGCTCTCTCGCAAGTACGTACAAAGCGATCTATCGATAGGTACAAAGTTCTAGCCGCGTGCGCCCTGATATTTCAAGTATGCACAAGATATCGCGGGCTTCTGGATGGAGATCTCGCACACCGACCAAGGATGATACGTGCCGCCTACTGTCGCGGTAAAAGAATATGAATCTCTAGCGGCATGATTGCGGGATCACATTGTATATATGTAACATACAAAGATAGAAGGAAAATCGTGGAGGAAAATTACGTGATTCATCGTGAATCGACGTTGAAAATTTTCATCAACACCTCGTAAGAATCATTGGAGCGATACATTCGTTGAAGATGTTTTGCAGGATATTTCACAATCGAATTCAATTTGAGGAATAAATGGTCTCATCGAGAATACAATCATCCCCCCATAGGATTGTTAAAATGAAACAGTTTTTCTTGCAGACGCAGTAGACGTTCTTGTTTCACGACCAGAATAGAATGCCATATCGTACTGTTATACGTGACCGAATTCACTCGAGCTTTTTCTATAGCTATTAGTCTATAGTCCTACGATATAAATGGCTTTTAAGTCGGTTACGAGTCGCTTTAAAAATCATTGATAAATCATAGAGGAGAGACAGCACAACGACAAAGAAGCGGTTGTGGCACGTAGCACCTACATTTTTTTCTTTCCTACGGGACAAATAATGCAAGTATATCAAACTTACGATGTTATTCCCGGTAATCACGGCTTTCGGATTGATCTGCAGGCCATCGTCGTCACCGAGCTGCTCCCCGATCTGTTCGCGGCTACTGGCGGGGCCCATTTCAGCGCCGCGGCGCCTTTGGTACCGGGGAAATCGGTTTTCACTGTTTCAATAACGATCGAAATACCCGTAGCCACCGATCCCGGTATCCCCGATGGACGAGGAAAGACGCGAGATCGACGAAACCACGAGCCGGATGACACCTCCCTCGGGCGGTCCGGTGCGCCCCCTCCGGAATTATAAACCCTCCATCGGCGTTGAATTAAATCCTGGAAGTCGTAGCTGTCCGATGACAGCTCCTTCCGGACGTATATTGGAATATCTTCAGTCCATTGGGCTCTCTATCACGACACAGAAGAACCCGAAAGCGGTCTTCCTTTTCTGAATGGAGGAGGATGTACACTCGCCGACTATCCTTCAGACGTTGTTCATACGTCACCGGTCTCTCCGCCTTTCCGGACTCTCTACGGATAATCTACAAAGTGAAACTCTGACACGATCACCGGCACAAATTTTTAAGATCGACCGTACTAGTCGTTGACAACGAAGACGTTGTTCACACCCCCGTAACACACAGGACGAGTCCAAGGAATGTGATCCGCGATTCCGGCGTTTCACACCCTTCGTTAAGGATTTCCTGTGTTATCGTCGTTTGATTGCCGTAGAGCTGTACGCGATACTCTGTTCGTTTGTTTTACGTATGTTCACTTGATACAGGGAAAGATAGACGAAGAAATCGTACCCGGGAGAAGAATTTTCTCGCAGACGATCCCGCCGCGGGTGGGTAGCGCCGCGGCGCCCCGGGATCAATAAAACGACCGCCCGGCCGTCGCCTTTCCTAGGTCCTGCCTGCCTGCCTGCCGTGATCTCCCGTTTGCGCGACGCCGGACGTCCCGACGCGTACCCCCCACCCTTCCTGTGTCCACCCGACGCCGAATGTACCAAACGGGCAAGCGCGATCTCTTCTCGCGCACGCCCCCACGCGGTTTCGACCCGCGAGTTTGCGCAGGTCGATTATCGACGCGATAGCTTGCCGGTATTACAATCTATGTATGTATGTATACGCATCCCCTTTGCTCTTATCCTTCTTCCTTCGTTCTGTAGAGGATTCCGTCTATGCGGGATACGGCATATTGGAGAAAACCGCTATGGATTTGTTCGTTCATACTTTTTCCTTGATACTTTTAACCGATAGATAGATTACGGTTCAATGTGCGGTATTGGTTTTCTTTTCTTCTTTATAATTACTTTGTCATATCTGTCTGGCAGATAGGTATAGTTTTCTTTTTTATTCTTTTGATACCGTGGATAGCAGTTTATTGTGATTAGTATTTCTTTATAAAATGTTTTCGAGTATTCATCACGTCGTAGAATGTAGTATTTCTATCTGTCTGTGTTTTCCTTAAACAATTTCATTTGAATATTCTGAATTGTTAATGTATCGAAACGGAAAACACAGTGTATAAAACCGATTTCTGTGTTTAGTAACGTGAATGTAATTCGTGAGCAGCAAATCTTGTGTGTATAACACGTAACTGCTTGGTACTTTTAATGCAATGACGTGTTCATAATGGTACAGTTATCTCCGCGGGAGATCTGTACTGTTTAAAACGGCGATGTATATGCATACGTAAATGTTTTCGCTAGGGTTGCGACCCTGAAATAAGATACTGCAGTCTCTGTTGTTATGGAACTACCGCAGCCTTCAAAATCGAAGGCTGCCAATGTTCAATGAAATTTGGAGTACTGTATCTGAAAGCGTAGCTGTCGCAACCTTCCGTCAGTGCATTCTGCATGCGAATCATGCGGGAGTTGCATACCATCTGCATAAACTTCCTAATCGATTTATTTAGTTTATCAGAATAATATCGTACGAGGTGAATTTCTCGTTTTAATAAGATTTGATGAACCTATATGAAGATAATTTATTAAAAATAAAATTTGCGTGCTCTATCATATATCGCCCACGCCAAGCATGTAATCGATTCAGTGCTATTCCACACGGTATTCCACACAATTGCTTTTATTTTATAGCTGCATAAGCCAGATCGATATTCGACAATTCTCGGACTAGTCACGAACACGTTTCAAGGATATGTATTCTGATGTTTGACAGCGTTGCAGTTGCGATCCGTATAACTGCCGACCCGCCTAAACCGCAAGATAAATTCCAAGAAACAATAAACGTGAAACCTGAAATAAATTTCCATTTGTGAGTATACAGTGTACTATCTCTCAATGATAAACACACCTACGTTTATTAAATTTTGTTATCACCAATAACATCAGTTTATATGACACATGTATATGTTTCTTAAACACACGATAAAGTATTATTTGTAATTGGTAGAAATTGTAATGCATTCTACCGTCCTGGAGACAAGCATGATTAAAAAATATCGTGGAACGTTAATTCGTGTGCAAAAATGTCTGCGCTTCGCGCAATTGCTTCATGACTTGCTTAGCTATAGTGCTCACGCCGTTATTGTTCAACGAAGCGATCTCCTCTACTTTAGCGATCGGTATCGACATGATCAAGTCTTGAATGTATTTTGGATTATTAAGACCATAGGTAATTGACTGCAATACGCGCAGACAAAGTAAGTGTATTTCTTCTGGTACGGAATTGTTCTCCAAATAATAGCTTAATACGTCTCCCACTTGCGACTCGAAAAGGTGTTGCAGACCAGTCTTATTCATACTTACATTGTAGAGTATCATAAGCATCAACCTGAAACAATCGTACCGCAGTAATGTAATATGTTAATGTACCAATACTAATATTTACCTTTTTAATGAAAGTGAACCCTGTGACAACGGTAAAGTTGGCATAAGCTTTATTATTTTCTGCACAAAGTCTTTGCCGTTCGGATTCGTAATAAAGAATTCACGTCCCTCGGGACTCGACGATATGTTCGTGACAATACCAAGTAATCCTATTATAAATTGATATTCAACATTACTCGTAGGGGGAAACGAGTTCCCATAAGTGCTTATGAACGCTAAGAAACTTCCGTCGGCTATGGATAGAAATTCACCGATTTTATGCTGGAACTGTAACGTTTAAAAGTATTTATTAAATTATAGATCCGCTTTTCCTTGAAAAAAAACCTTTTTTTTTAATTTTTTGCTCTGAAGTATCGATTACGCCTGATAGCCAGATATCGATGATTTGTGGAAACCTCGAAGCTCGCCACGTTAAATTTCCTAAAACGGCACCCAGACTTGCGCAGTACGTGCTTTGATTTAATATCTGCAAAAGCAACGCACAAATGAAACATAAATTAATGAAATTTCGGAAGAATAATATTTCGCCAATACGCAATGGATTATATAAATTCGAATCGTGATTTGAATACGTATGAATCATACAGTAATTGATTTACGACGCGCACAAGTCTCGCGACACAATGGTTTTCAACGAAAATAATACCTGTTCTTTTAAATGCTCGACTTCCTGTCGTATCCTTTCGTTTTCTTTAATCTGCAGCTGCAATTGCGTACGATATCGTTCACATTCAAGTTCCAACGAAGAAATTTTCTGTTTATCATCTGAATGTTAAAGTTCAATTGATTTTAGGATATGGATCATGGGCGCATTCGAAATTTCAATTTAAGCAATGTGTAACCAAACCTCCATTATCAAGTTGTTCAATCGACGACGATTTCGGATACAAGCGAATCAGGCGTTGTATTTTCTCCTCGTTTTCCAAATTTATATTTTTCTTAAGTGCTTGCAAACTATTGAAGGCTTGCGGGACATCCTGTATAAATTTATGAATACTGTTTTCGACGGAAGTCTAAAAAATACACATACTCATATATTATGTAAACCAATGTGTACCCACCATGGAAAATTGTCTTAATCGGACACGGTTTGTACGCACTAAAAATTGTTCCTCAATTCTTAAATTTGATTGCTCTGTGTGCATATTCGTTTCCATGTTAATTAAATTGAATGTTTTACGTCGAGCCAGTATTACTTTTGGTATTTATCGAATTGACAGTGTTATAAATATTATGGACATTATACAGTGACTTTTTCATAACTTCACATCGCGTCAATTAAACTTGCATTACTTACTTCGATAAATCTCTTATAATTACAATTGAAAACATAACAGGAGTTTCTATGTCACGACGGTACAATCTAAAGGACATGTAAACATCGAGTATAGTATTTCAATCGCAATGAACTTGTTGTATACACATAAATCATTTTATGGAAATAAACAAACAAGTTATATGTGCAAATTATACGCAGCATTCAACACTTGTTAATGGTATGCGGTTTAAAGCTAAATCTAAGGAACTAACTTCCTTTTATTCACTATTTAATCAAACTAAATATCCTTGTCAAAAATGTACCGGAGCAACCGAAAAAAATTGGCGGGAAATGTCATTACAGTTCCTATTCAGTAGTACACTCCCCACATTTATCATTTTAACGTTTTCTTTGATAAAACAAACGTGACAACGATAAATCCGACACTCAACTTCAAAGCATGATTACTTGTACGGGAAAACAAGATAATCAAAGTGCATTCTTTGTAAATGCATCATAATGCAAGCGTCGCTTGAGGGTGCTTCGCGTGGTCTGCATTTTATGCATCTCGGAACGCACAACGGTGGTTGCGAGCGTCTTCGTGTTATGATGCAAAAAAAAAGCGTTAATTATAACCTCCCGATTTGTAGAAGCTATCTTATTTTTAAACCACCCGGAATCCCGTTCAAGTTGTTGCCGTGATCAGTTACCCACGTGTAAGTTGCAAACCGTATTTATATAAACTTTAAGCCATCGGAATTTCATTCATCATTCAACTTCGCAACGGCGTCTATCTGTTCTGTGATCTCGAAAGATATTCCCGTTTTATCTCCTGATTAAATTGTGTAACAATCCTCACGTATGTACTCTTGTTCGGCGTTGAAAGACATTTTTGTCTTTTATGTTATTAAGAGTTTCAGTGCATCCAATGACTTGGATGTTATGTAACATAGTGATCACGTACAAAGCGATTTTACTTAATTTCAGACGCAAAAATGAAGTACTTCGAAGGTGAAGAAGTACTTGCATTAAAGCCAAATTCAGAGGAATACCAGAAGGGTACAATTTTAAGCATAAGGGGCGATCGGTACAAGGTGCAGTTTGAAGAAGGCACTGAACATACTGTTCACGTAGCGGATATTAAGGTGTGTATTGTTTAGAGACATTGATATAACAAAACGAATCATTCTTACAAAGATATTTATAAGATAATTATGAGATCCTTCATTATGGTAGACGAACAGACCATCAAGAAGTACCACGAGATCAAGTACAAGAGTAGGGAAGAAAAGTCCCTCCAGGAATTCACCTAGCAGAAGATCCCAGACTAGACGGTCACCTGGAAGATCCCCAACAACTGCAAGCAAGAGAACTGCAATACGTAGTGCAAAACTTGCAAAGATATCCTTGCCACGGATAGACCTTACAAATGGTAAATACTTTTCATTCATGATATAGAATTAGTGCAATCTATGACTGTAGTTTAATGTACTGGTTTATGTTGAAAATATGTAGAGAAAGCTAGTGAAGAAAAAAGTGTTAGTACAAAAAGTACAACTGATGATGATACTCCTACTGAGGCAATGCCACTTCAATCTCGATTAAAAGAAATTGGACCTGTCACACGTAGATCAACACGTTTGTACTCAGGTACGCAGAAACCTGAATCAGAATATAAACTGATCACCATGACCAAGAGTACAAATAGAGCAGTCTCATTACCTCTAGAGCGGAGGAGTCAGTTACAGGATTTTGGTATTGATGGAAAAGAAAGGGGATACTCTGTGCAAAGGGATGAAGTAAGTATATGTTTGTTACTTTAGTTTCATTCAATATTCAATACTATTTATATCTATGCATATTGTTACAGGATCTTATAAAGACTTTAAATTATGAAGAAGAGGTGGAATTTGAGCCAAAAGTAACAGAGAAACGTAAAAAGGATATACACTTAGTCAGTCAACCACAAGAGTGGGGAGGATGGATTGGTACCCTTATCATGATATTTGTGTCACCAGTGCTCATTATTTTGCCACAACTTCTTTGTACAAAAGATCAATGCAAATTTGGGTATCCTAATTTACCTAGAAATTTGAATGCTTATATAAACTGGAAGACATTTGTTATATATGCTGGTTACTTTTTTTACGTGGCACTCGTTTCGATTATTCCAATCGGGAAGGTGGTTGACGGACAGCAGAGCAAAAGTGGCAGATTGGAATACCGTATGAATGGTAACTGAATATTATCGTGAATTACAAATAATACTGAAAAGAGTATACTTTTTAGAAAAATATCGTAATATTCTATCGTTTTTCTAGGTTTCTTGTGTACCATACTGTCGATAGTTATATTCATGGCGTGTATATATAAAGGCATCAATGTGCACGACTACATTTTGGACAACTTTCTGCAATTCTCCATTAGTGGTTGGTTATTCGGGGCTCTCTGGGCAATATGCTTATATATCAAAGCAAGCAGAGCTCCAATAGCGAATTTCAACATTCACGCATCGACTGATAGCGTTATCTATAACTTTTGGCAAGGCCGAGAAGTAAATCCCCGATTTGGCCGTTGGGACTTTAAATTTAATCTATTCCGGACGTCTATGATAGCCCTGGTACTTATTTTTTAACACTTTTAAGTTACAGATAATTCGAAGTATAAAATGTTAAACTCTTTATTTAAATTACAGATTCTTATCAATTTGGCAATTGTGATAAAAGCATTGGAAGAAGTAAAAGGTTTCAATATCGAAAATGTTAATATAGCCGCAATCTTAGCTGCATCGTTAGAAATAATATACTCGATGGATTCGCTCTTTCTCGAATCTTCTATCTTAACAACATTTGAAATAATGCACGAAGGGACTGGGTATATGTTATGTATCGGATATATGCTATATCCATTTTTACCGACTATTACGACAAAATACATATTATATCAAAAGTATGTATAAAAAAGTAATTAGTTAATCATTTTTCTAAGTAAATACAATAGCATTAAAAATTTCTCTTATTTCCAGACAAAAATTCAGTTACTTTTACGGGTTCTTTCTAATAACGTTTTTCATCGGATATGCGCTATACAGAATAAGCAACTCACAAAAGGATGAGTTCAGAAGGAATCCCTTGTCTCCGGCTGTGTCCCGTAAGTAGATCCCTATTAGATTATTCCTGCTATAACTAATAGAATTTCTACATATCTTTTTTACTATTTCGTAGATCTCGAAACTATACCCACGGGTCGTGGAAAGAAACTTCTGGTGTCTGGATTATGGGGACATGTGAGACATCCAAATTATTTGGGTGACATAATAATGTGGTGGTCGATAGGGGGTTTAAGCTTGGCGTGTGATATTCTGCCTTATTACTATCCGATCTTCGTTGTAGGATTATTAGCTCAGAGAGCAATTAGGGACAATGAACGTTGTAAAATGCGTTACGGTTTAGCTTGGGAGCAATATACGTCGCGTGTAAAGTATATGATTTTATATCGAATATTTTAGACAGCATAATATATATACATATATGTATGTGTATGTATGAACAAAGATATATATATGTATATATATATATATATGAAAACATAGGTATTTTTAGATATCAAAATCTATTATGAAGTTGTACCTTTTACAACCTTGCAATGCTCATTATTTTATAAAGTAGTGTTTTTGATCCCATAGGATTAGACTATTTTAAATATTATGGACATGTGTTTTTGTACTTAGGAAAATCAAAACACAGGGTCCAATTGAAAGAACTTTTACAAGTAGTCGGAAACCTCTGATCTGATTCTTTTTATATTCAATATTAGATTTAAGGATACATAGTAATTGATTTCTAGACGATCCGAAGGCAGTGAATGAAGTGCTATTGTTACTTTGATAACAGCAAAGATTGAATAATCTTTATATTTGGCCGTAGAAGGAAACTTGTAAGACAAAATGTCTGTTAATACGAAATAAGGTAATCTAAAATATAGCATTACTATGAGACAAAGTCGTTAAGTAAGAATTTTTATACTTTTATAAATTATACATACTCATATGATGATATATGACAAATAAAGGAATTTTTTAGTAATCGTAATAGTTTCAAAGTTGCAGAGGTTTATCAAAGCAGGTTGTATATTATTAAAATATAATAATAAATAAGAATCATGCAATAGTGAAAGTTGACTACATTCTTTAACATTCCTTTAAGTATACAAACGAGTGTACGAAGAAGTGGTAGTTATAAGGGCGTTATTTACAGAATGTGCACAATAACGAGTTGTTAAAAATAGTTTAAATAAACATAAGATTCCTCAAATTGCCGGTAAAAACAATCTTTTCTATCCTTGTTTGATATGCCGGCAAGCGGCGTGACGGTCACACCGTGGCTGCCCGTGACATTGCATGATTGTGATTAACGGTGTAGACACTGTCAAATTGTATTAATTTTCTTTAATTTTACCAATAAAAATGGTGAGTTTCTTTGGTGAAGTGGTATTCCCAGTTTCGCGAGCATTCTGGGACGAGGACGACGAAAGTGGACCGTCTGGTACTACTACAAATCAACCGTAAGCGGCACTATCCATCACATAACCTTCTTGTTGTATCTGACAATTTTCTATTTTCTAATTTACATTTTAGTGAATTCTCCATTCGATGGTTGAAAGAAAAGCCGGCTTCTATAAAGACTCTAATTATCATTGAAGGCGAAATGTTAATGGGTAATACATTATTATATTGACCGGTTGTATAGATCGAACATCGATGTAAATGTTTACAAAACAATTACAGATTTCTCGAAGGAATGTTTATGCCATGGTTCAGAAGAAGTGTGTCATGTCGAAGATGAAAAGCAAAAGAAAGTTTCCACAATTTACAAAATAAATAACGATACGTATTTATGTATGATTTCGCCCCAATTTGATGTGAAATTTTCCGGCAAGCTCGTGCAAAAGGCGAGTATATTATGATTGAATATATCATGTAGTCATTGTTACTTATTTACAATTCTAAAAGCCAGTATGATTTCACTAGATGTCTGATATTTTATTAAGCGCCGAAAGCACAATTTGTCTGACATGTCGTCATGTATCAAATTTTAAAAGTGATGACATTCCAAACACACCTTCTTTTTTAAGAATGTTAACCACAAAAAATGGGAAAGGTGTTTGTAAACTAAAAGAGACTCTTTTGGAACGTCCAAACATTATATTTGGAGTTACAGCAGGAGGTTGGTATTTAAATAACAGTGTTTAGATTTAATATGATAAACTGTATTTGAATATAAGAAATTCATAACATTCTCTGTAATTTAATTGTGTCTCAATTTTCAGTTTTGTCTTATGCAGAGTTTATGGAGCGGCCTTCAATTTTATACGTTTTGTATACAGACAGTTTTGTACTTGATTCAGCATCAGCAGCACCGCTTTTAAAATTATTTGTTACACTGAACTGTACGATGCACAACACTACATTCACTGGAAAAAACCATTTTAATAAAGGCAATCTTTATATGTAAAACTTTGGTTGGTTTGTCCTTGTTGAATGGCACTTATGCAGTACTGGCAACAGATTAGTATTGCACTGTTTCACAGTGCATGCTTTATCTCAGAAATTGAAGTGCTCAGGTGTTAATAATACAAAAACTTTATAATTAAGTACTATTGTCGATAGCAAACCTTACATATTTACAATATTTACAACAATTAAATTATCATTTCCTCGATATTTCTAACTTTAATTATGATAATGACACTTGTATCAGTACAAATTACATTTTTGGTACAATAACTTTCCATGTGTTAAGGCTGTGGCGGATAATATGCACGAGGTGCAGTGGAAGGAGGTACTGGATTAGTTGGTGGAAAATATGACGCGTTCGTGGGATATGGATATGGTTGAAATGGTTGAGGTGTGGCTGGAGCTGGTGGGGTAGGTCTTATAGAACCTGCTGAACCAATGTGATGCATTGTTGGAACAATATGGTTCATTGCATTCACAGGAGGAGGAGGCACAGAAACGTTCGCCGGAGGAAACGCTGGTGGATAAGTCGTGGCATTTGGTGGAAAGTTAGTTGGATACGTCGGAAAATGTGTTGGCACCTCCATTGGCTTCATGTTCTCTGTAGAATCTGTAGTCGGACAGCCATTTGCGGAAACCGCGGATACTTCTATCTTAGCAGATTTTCCTGGAGTAACTGTAAAGGATATAATATTGTATTTATTACGAGTTTCCACATATCATTGGTCCCTGAATATTTGATCTACCAACCATTTGGTGTAGTGGATGCAGATTCCACAGGTGGTGGTGCTATAGCTCTATCTCTACAGGGTTCATTTGATGGTATCATTGGTGGGGAGTCTGGTGGCTTTGTACTGTTTGCTTGTGAATACAAATCCAGAACTTGATGACAAATATCTGGGAACAATACTGGATATAAATCTTCTTAAATTCAAACAGAAAACAGAATGCTTGAAAGGTATCAACCTTCTAAAAGATCCATAGTGACATCTTCAACAAACATGTCCCACCAACGTAAATGCTTTGGTTGCCTTCCATTCCAATCTACAACCTCGAATTTACTTAGCTTTCCTGCTAAGTACATAAGAGCAACCGCTATGATTTCTGGTTCCCATTGTAGAGAGAGTGTCGTGCATAAACTGCAAAATGATTTAAAATTATATAGACTGTCATAAAGCAATGAATTTGGATATGATACTACCCATATACCTCTTACCTATCATTAACGAATGTCCAAGCCATTTGAACCATCTTCTGTAATTTATTTTTATCACCTGCAATACACAGCATGTATGCATTAAATTGCATCAATATAATACAATGTGGATTCTTGTATAAATTGTATTAATGAATACCTTTAAGGCATTTTGCATATTTCAACAAGTAACTATAGGGGTGCTCTACTTGCAAATCAAATTTAATGGTTTGTAACAAAATTCTTTCCAATGTCATCACTTCCTCCTGCAACAGAACAATTTATCTAAACAATGTTCTTACTTTATTTTACAGATTACCTACCTTAGGGTCCTCTCCAAAAGTCATGAATTTCTGTTCAGTCAACAATGTTTTAGCAGTCTTTATAATGTCTTTACATTTTTTTGGAGTCTCTTCCACTTTACCTGCTAGAAATAAACAGCAACAGGCAGTCACCTGTATAAGGTTGGATATATTAGATGTATATTTAGAATCTTTTTACATACATAGAATATAAATCATACTCACATATCGTGGAAAGTTCTTGAATGAATGAAACATGTAAAACCGGTGAAAGTAAACAACACCAGTTGCCATTGTGTTGTAACCCAAATCCATTTTTGTGCCTGTGTCGATTATAAATCGTGCACCTTCCTTCCTATATCTGCACTCTGTTTCATAATCGATTCCATCTTGAATAGACGGCGTATTCCTAAGTTCTTTCTTCTCATAATACCAGCATGGCATTTTTAACTTCTAGAAACGCAACATACACTTGTAACATAGTTCTGTCAGCACTTGAACAATTGTCAGTTGTACAAAAGTTAATATGTGTCACTGCATCTTCATTTAAGTAATTTAGGCACAGACATAATAAATATTCGTAGTACCGACTAGTGCTGTTTAAATTTATGAAAAATTAAATTGTCAAAAGAACTCACTAAAGAACGTTCACAATACGTTATTGTACCATCGTGTTCGCCGATGAAATTTTGCTTAATTTTGTAAGTATGAGTTTATTGATATTTCTGTCTAAGAATAATACGAATTCTGGTAAGAATATCAGTGGAGTTATATTAAATTTGTAGCGGAGGACATATCAACAAATTGATTCAGGTTAGAAGAACAGTTTTTACCAACGTGTGCAAGTTCTGGCTTGAGTCATTCACTCAAGAAATGTTTCACAAGGCAGCGTCACGGCACAGTTATGTAGGAAATTCGATAATTTATAAAAGTAACAATTGACAAGTATCTATTAGGAACACCACTATGTTGCTCTGAATATATACATTAATAGATAAAAACCACATGAATTACATCTGATTCTGCATACTGTATACCACATGCATTCACTTGAATATAGCCACAACAGGTAAACGCTCGAAGCAAGCGCCAAGCGTTCATGTAAACGAGCCTTATTCACTGGAATAGTTAACCAAAAATTGTATTTGCAATGCCTCGCAGCTTAAGATAACATAGAGTTTTTAATACATTCTCATAGAAATTGAAATTAAATGCTTTTTACTTAACAAATATAAAAATATACAGTTCTAAACGTGGTGTAGTGTGAACAGATTTTGTCATCGATAGGAAACAATTAAGGTGTAATAAAGTAACAATTATGAAAAGGTTTCAAATTCATACATATGTTATGCTGCACTTCTTTATAAATATTCTTCTTGTAAAATATATTTGTTTGCTTTATATTGAATAATCTTTAATTACTCTATTTCTTTTGTTTATTGTCTATCGAATCGAATCGATAAAGCATATCTAAAGCACAGACGAGGTATTGGATAGACCAATCATCCCCATGCTTTTCGATGTCACTGGTTTGGAGGGCTCTAGAGCCCTCTTACCATTTTAGTGCCACTCACTACGTTACCATTTTCGGTTCGAATCTAGGATGTCCGTCGATTATTAGTAAGAATACGATATAGAAGTTATAGTTTATGCGTATTAATGCGTATTAAAAAAACTGTTTGAATTTGACGATTTTTCGCGATTTTCGTAATTCCTTTGTCATTTCCGCAAATCTTTAGATATCGAGCTGAATCTCTCACTGTCTTATTCGGCATCGGATTCCGCCTCCAAAAAGTCCCGGGTCATTTTGATATCTCAAAAATTGCGGAAATGACGAAGGAAATACGAAAATCGCGAAAAATCGTCAAATTCAACCAGTTTCTTGGTCGGCATTCGCTCAATTTTTGAGATAGCGACCTGAAACTTGTACCATTGTTTTAGTTAGGAAATTCTACGGCAGATCAACATATAATAGTTGTACTTTTCGAAAATTTTATTTTTCGCCAAAATCTGAAGGGGGTAGGTCAGGATTTTTTGCGATTTTCGTAAATCGCTCGCCATTTCTACAATTTTTTAGATATCAAAATAATTCTTCCACTGTCTTATTCGGCTTTGGATTCCGCTTCCAAAACTTCCTGGGTCATTTTAATATCTTAAAAATTTTGGAAATGACGGGCAAATTACGAAAATCGCCAAAAATCCTGACCTACCCCCTTCAGATTTTTGCGAAAAATTAAATTTTCGAAACGTACAACTATTATAGGTTGATCTGCCGTAGAATTTCCCAACTAAAACAATGGTACAAGTTTCAGATCGCTATCTCAAAAATTGAGTGAATGCCGAACGAAAAACTGTCATAATTTGACGATTTTTCGCGATTTTCATAATTCCTTCGTCATTTCCGCAAATCTATAGATATCGACCTGAATCTTTCGCGGTCTGATTCGGTTTTGAATTCCGCGTCCAAAACGTGCCGGATCATTTGAATAGCTCAAAAATTACGGAAATGACGAAGAAATTACGAAAATCACGAAAATTCATCAATTTAGAGCAGTTTTTCGTTCAACATTCGTTCAATTTTCGAGATAGCGATCTGAAACTTGTACCATTGTTTTAGTTAGGAAATTCTACGCCAGATCAACCTATAATAGTTGTACTTTTCGAAAATTTAATTTTTCGCAAAAATCTGAAGGGGGTAGGTCAGGATTTTTTGCGATTTTCGTAAATCGCTCGCCATTTCTACAATTTTTTAGATATCAAAATAATTCTTTCACTGTCTTATTCGGCTTCTGATTCCGCGTCCAAAACGCCCCGAATCGTTTTAATAGCTCAAAAATTACGGAAATGGCAGGCGATTTACGAAAATCGCGAAAAATCCTGACCTACCCCCTTCAGATTTTTGCGAAAAATGAAATTTTCGAAAAGTACAACTATTATAGGTTGATCTGCCGTAGAATTTCCTAACTAAATCAATGGTACAAGTCTCAGGTCGCTATCTGTAAAATTGAGCGAATGCCGTCCTAAAAACTGGTTGAATTTGACGATTTTTCGTGATTTCGCTCTTCCACAGATGAGGTATTGGATACACCACTCATCCCCGTGCTTTTCGATGTCACTGGTTTTGAGGGCTCTAGACTCTATCCAATACCTCGTCTGTGGTAATGGTTTTGCAACGCCCCCATCAGAAAAATAAAGATTCAAAAAGTCGTATAAAGTTATGCAGACAAATCGCAAATTTACTTAAATAGTTAGAACATTCTGCGTGGTTCTCAGAAAGAGGAACATCAAGAGACTACACGTAAGTTGCTCTTTTATACTTTTTCGAGGTCGCCCCGACAAGACTGAATCTGTTATTTCCATCTTTATTGTTGAAGCTTCACGGATCAAGTACAACCAAACTTCAAAATACACTCGACCTGACATTGCCAAGTACGCCATTAACCTTTAGTCTGTGATAAAACGTCCTGGAGTCAATACCTCTTCATGACACGCTCCGGTCAACCTCCCGAAGTAAAATTCATTTATTATTCATACATTATTAGTACTGAGTAACACACCGATTGATTGCAATGGCATTAATTAATAGAGATTGATTAATAGAGGCAGTAGAAATATATTAAATATTCAAATTTTAGAAATAATTATATTTATTGTTATTAATTTGCAATCGCGATTTGCAACTTAATATTTAATATCAAGTTTATAAAATATAGTTCGAATTTGTACGATGTTACAGTCAAAAGTTTTCTTTATTTGTGCAAAATATATAATTGTTTAATTGTTAGCAATAAATCCTGAAAATGCTACGGTTTAATAACGGTCCGCTCGAGGTTAACATAGATTTTATTATGTCGTAATAGATCGAAGAAATTCGCCGGCGGGTACCTACGTACGAGTGCAACCGACCGTGACCGGCCGACTCCCGAGTTTACCTGGCGTGACTTTGACACGCGCGCGCGTCAGTCTCAGTTCAGCGGCCGGGGGGTGAAGACGTACATACTCATAGGAGCTCCTGGGTGGTTTCCAAGGTATGTGACATCGTTTTAGAACATTTATCTTTGTTCAATTCATTTATATTCTATATCCTATCATAATATATACGTTTATAGGATACACATTCAATACATTACATTTAAAATCATGAATCGAGTCCACTTTTCTCAGTATGATTTAAACAAATAATTTTTCAACTTTTTGGAAAATACCTTCTGTATTTCTATTAATTCTTGCTTACTATATTATCACAATTTAATTAGTTTTGCTTATGATTTTCGCTGTTTGTACTTAGAATTTGGATAAATTTGTGACTGTTAATTCTTATCGTGTTTTGGTTTCTAATTCCAGGTACCACTATACAAAGAAGCCCGGTTACTTGAGACGTAAACAAGAACACAATGAACATCGCAGCGGTGAAAGCCTACTTGTTAACGCCCTTGACATTGGTCGTATCTAACATTGTTCGCGGTACATCTACAACGGGAATTTATATTTTCCGTGAGTTACGTTAGATTGAATCGAGTCATCGTGCCGTTTATTTTTCGTGAACCGGATATAAGAAATATTTTTCTTGCGAAACGTTTGAGAATATTTCTACGAAACTTCGCGCCGGTTTATTAAAGTATACATCTTTTCGCGTCGACTATTGCGTTCACAATTTCATTTTACACCAAAGTAGGACAATGGCAATATTCCTAATAACAATGCTTGGTAATTAAATTGAAAAATACTTTAACCGAATATCTACGACATTTTCCGCGGTATACGCGTTCGCGATGTATTTTATTTTCAGCTTTTGTGACCGCGCGCAATGCGGTCTTAGAATCATTTTCTCCGATACAAGTATTTCGCGAAATAGAGTCAGTGTTGTTGCGATATTAATACATTATTATTGCTCGATACTCGCGTGATTAAAACCGCCGAAAGAAATGAAATTCGGTCGCGAAATTCTCTGAATTTTTCCAATCGCGAGAGTAGAGTCAGTTTGTTCGTCGGACATTATTTCGGTCGGGAATATAGTCTCTTTTTTTTTATTTTTTTTTCTTTGAATTACTCGCCGCGATGAAGTAGCGGTACGCAGCAGCTGTGGAAAGGATTTCCATCGGGCGTCGTCGCATCAGGCAGCAGGTAAATATCAGCAAAATCTACTTTTAATTCTTCAAATTAGCAATGAAATTACATTTTGGAATATCGAATTCGAATGAAAATTAAGGACGAACGATGTGAGGAATGATAGACGGTTAAACTATAAAGGCTTTTCTCCTTTTCTGTTACAGAAGGCATCGCAACGATTTAGCTGGCCGAGTGCAATGCGGTCTTAGATTCACTTGATCCGAAAAAGTATATCGCGAAATAGAATCAGTGTTGTTGCGCTATTAGAAATTATGTTTGTTCGATATACGCGTGCTTAAACCCGCCGAAAGAATTGAAATGGACTGCTACAACGTAACATATTCGGTCGCGAAATTCCTGTATACTTTGAATCGCGAGAGTAGAGTCAGTTTGTTCGCCGGAAATAATTTCGGTCGGGAGTGTAGTCTGTTTATTTTTCTTTTTGTTTCTTCGAATTATTCGCCGCGATGAAGTAGAGGTACGCAGCAGCTGCGGAAAGGATTTCCATCGGGCGCCGTCGCATCAGGCAGCAGGTAAATATCGTCAAAATGTTCTACTTTTACTTCTAATTCACAGTGAAATTACATTTTGAAATATCGAACTCGAGTCAGAACTAAATACGAACGATTTGAGGAATGATAGACGGTTAAACTATAAAGGCTTTGCTATTTTTCTGTTACAGATGACTTCGCAACTGCAGAGCCGGTCGTAGTATCATCACTACAATCAAAGGTGCAGAAGAAATCTACGACCGGTGAGTCAAAAAATTTACGGTTCCTCCGATCACTCAATCATGTCGTAGGACGCAAAGGTCCGAAGCGGCACGAGTGTATTGGTTGTATTTATTTGAATTTTGCGAGCATAGTGACCGCGAGAGTAAAGTATTTTATACTTTACTTTCGTGGGTAGTAACACCCCATATTTACTTGTGAATATTTAATTAGCTCAGGCAGGGGTCTTCTTGTGGTTTAGCTTCACGGGCGATTTTTATTTAATTAATTCGGAGGTTCGATTCCCTCGACCTTCATTTAATAGCATTCGCGTTCGCGTTCTTTTCATATAATCACAGAATTTTTGACAAAAGACGACATTATACGAATTAAATTCAGTCAGAATTTGCATATTTTTCGTGGCCGCGTTTCCTTTAACTTGTAAAGTCCTTTAAATTCTTGTATTTGAAATGCCCAAGAAGACCAATTCGCGATGGGTAGATTCTGGTTTCAAAGGCTAATTTTGAACATATTTGCATTGTTTAGAATATAACTTTGAATAAGGAATCAACCAAGGTTTTCAATTAAAAATTCAAGTTTCATATATATTTTTTTTCAAATAAAATTCAATATTTTAAAGTTTTCAATATATATATTTTTAAAGTTTTCAAAGTTTTCTTGCACGAGATGCAATTTTTTCACTTTTTCAATTATTATTCGATATTACATTCGAGTCATTTTATAAAGTATATTTTCAAGTAAATTCTATAAAGTCAAAGTAACGATTACTAGCTCGTTAGAAGATCTATTTCAATAATCATTTTATAGCTCAGGATTTTCAGCACACATCAAGCCTAGTATTTAGTTGCCACGTTCATGTCCCTATTTGGCTTGAACTCATTCGTGTGCCCAGGTGCTACACGAATGGGTGATGGCGGTGAACGTGGCTTATAGTTTTAAGAATTATAATTATGTGGCGGCTCACAAGCGTTAGCGATTGTGCACGACGTACGATCCACACGTGTGAGTGTGTGTGTGAGATAAATTTATTGAATATTTCGTGGATTGTGCGTCGGTTTTGAACAATCGTTTTTATTGCAAAATCGCGATTAAATTCAACTTGCATATTTTTACGATTTTACATTATTCAATTTAAGTTCGATTATATTTCGAACCTCAGATTATTATATTCAATTACTTTTCAATTAGAGTCAAAATGCAAAAGCATTATTTTTGAACGTAGTAATTATTTCAACTACGAATTAATTACAAGACTTTTATTTCTATATTTTACGTCTACAAGTTTTCATTAAATTCCTTTCAATAAAATCTAAATAAATCGCAATAATCGCTGACCTTGTGAGTCGATTTCAGCAAAAAGGTACGTACCTGAATGTATGTGTGGGGTTTGAGTCGGTGTTGGAGACGTCCCGGGACGTCTCCCGTAGGGGGAAACACCGACTTTGATTGAGAATCGTGGAGAGAGTGTGTTGGTGTGCGAGAGATTTTTGCCATTTTTTAAATATAGGTAATAGGTAGGCAGGTAACTTAAATTCTGGAATGTGTGCTTTAATTTTAAGTAGGAAGGGCAGGGCAGGTACCACTGTTTCGACTGTAGGCGACCAGTGGTATCCTGTACCTGAAAGTCAGGCTAATAATCTTTTCTTTTTTAATAATAAGTAAATTCTGCTTGAACATTCGTCCTTAGCGGCTAACCGTTTGCACGGACTGCAGTTGTCATTCTTCTGAGAATAAGCTGTTAACTTGTCCACACGTGTTAGCCGCATTCTCTTGTCTGGTTAGGCGCGTGTTAGGGTTATACCATATTATGGTTCCGAATGTTCTTGCAGAATACAGGTTGGGCTCCGGCCTGAAGCAAGAAGAGGCTTTACGCCGAAGTGGCTATAATGCCGAAGAGGCCCGACAAACTGTCTAGAAGAGGGCAACTACTAATGGCAATCCATTTTGGAGTGTTCAATTTTGACACTTCCAGAATGGGTGGTCATTCCGTTACTACTAAGTCACTATGCTCGTAGTAGTTGTAGAGTAATTATAGTTGTAGTAATTTGAAGTAGTTAGTACCACGGGTCGAGGTGAGCTCCCCGTGAAGACTCTGCCCCGATCTGCATTAAAGTTTTCGAGTCATTTTTCTTATTAAATTATTTTTACAAGTTTCAAGTAATAGAGTTTTGCATTAAAGTTTTCGAGTCATTTTTCTTACTGAAGTATTTTCACAAGTTTTGATAATAGAATTTTGATTACAATTTGATATTAAATTCCTTTCAAACTCAGTTATTATTTTTGTTCATTATTGTTAAAGAGTTAGAGTCCAGTTTTTGATTATTATAAATTTGAGAAATTAAATTTTTGAAAAAAGCAGAGGGGTAGAGTGTGATAGAATGAAGTAGTTAGAAGTAGTTAGTTCCACGGGTCGAGGAGAGCTCCCCGTGAAGACTCTGCCCCGGTCTGCATTAAAGTTTTCGAGTCACTTTTCTTATTAAATTATTTTAACAAGTTTTAAGTAAGAGAATTTTGCATTAAAGTTTTCGAGTCATTTTTCTTATTCAATTACGTTCACAAGTTTTGATAATAGAAGTTTTATTGCAATTTGATATTAAATTCTTTTCAAACTAAGTTATTTTGAGAGTTCCTTTTTAAGAATTGTCACTGCTAGAGTCCAATTTTTGATTATTATAAATTTGAGAGATTGAATTTTTGAAATAAGCAGAGGGGTAGAGTACGATACAGTGTGCAGATAAAAGAAATTTGCACACTTGCCATCCGCGCCGGTCGTTATTTTTTGTCACCTCTGGCTGCACTTTAGCTTCGCGAAATTTATTGATAATTTGAAATAGATTAATCGAAAGTGTCTCGACTGAGACACACTTTTTATTTTCATCCTAAAAACATAGTATTATACAATTTTCTTTTAATTAAATTCACGAATCCGTCTCAAAGAGACCCGCGTTCTTTTTACATTATATCATTTATACATTTAAATTAAATATCCGAAAGAAATGTCACCGGGACATACGCGATTTTTATTTTCTAACGTAAAATCATCGAAAAATGTAAAGCAGCCAAGTGACTCGCGAATTGCATCGTACATCGCCGACTTAGTACGATACCATTTAAAACGATAATTGAAACAAGCATTTGTTAGAGGGAATATTGCCATGATTATATTTATAAATTGTATTTTTTATTAAAATGTGTTATTTTGTACAATGTCGTAAGACGTTGTGCAAAAATTTTCATTTCGACTACGAGTAACTTTGATCTCCTCAAGATCATTCCGCGTTTACAATTGTTTTTCGCTCTCGCGTATTACAGTTCGATCAGTCAACGCGATTATGGAATAGTAAAAAATTATTTTTCGCGCGCGTAACGCGGACTCTATTCAAATGAAATTTACATTTCTTTCGCGCGTAACTTCTCCATACTGATCGATGTTAATCTCGCGTGACAAGTCGGTCTTTCCACCCATTTAATAAACTTTTCTTTCAGAGTAGAATTAAATTAAGTAGTTAGTATAAGTTTTTAGTGTTGCGTTAATTTAGAGAATTTGCCATATAGCCACTTGCGAGTTATATGGAGTGAAATATTAAAGTTATTTTCGCGTCGCGTTGTCATTTATCTGCATTCTAATGTTATCACACACATTAGTTTCCTGATTCGCAATGTTCTGAATAATTAGAAAATATGAAATACATTCCCCTGTGGGTGGGGGACAGAATACACCCACGGTATTCCCTGCCTGTCGTACGAGGCGACTAAAAGGGACGTTTTGGCCACTATAGTGTCAAAACGTTAATTTAAGGGGATATCACACGTCAATTCCAATCCGTTTGCCGTCGACCATCGAGAAAACGCGACTTGTTTGTTCGTACCGCGATATTAGATTCATTTTTAATTTCAACTTACATTTTCAATAATTTTCACTTATTTTTACATTCAATTTTTAGTATCAGTTTATTAGCTTCAATTTTTTTTTACTCTCACTTTTTAATTTTAACTTTTACTTATTCTAGTAGAGTCATTTGTTATAGTAGAGTCAGTTGTTATAGTAGAGTCAGTTGTTCGTCATTTGTCACGTTTATCATATCCCTGCGGCAAAACAACACGATAAACGGTGTTGTCGGCCTTGTAAGCCTCACGGCTACTCGGTTAAGTCGCGATCTCGCGATATATTCACGGAGCGTGGCTTTCTGTCGTTCCATGGTTCCGTCGGTACTTTGGGTGGCCTATGGTCGTCTGGAAAGGTGAGCCCGAGTTCGTTCTGGGGACCTGTACACGGGTGGACTGCTATTTGGCGGGGTATGGGACGTATCAGGCTTATCGGTGGCGGCCGGACCGATTAGCCTGATATGGCTTAACCCGTGTACAGTTCGACTGGATGATCTATATCCTCGGATATAGATCATCTTCGATTTGTCCCTGGTTCGGATCTTTCGCGTAGGCCCTTTCCTGTAAATCGACCATACGCTTTATCCCTTCGTATCGATTAACCATGGTTCGGCCGGAAGTCACGGTTCGTGGGTACTTCTCGAGACCGTGGCACGAGCCACCGTGTAAGTGTCTAAATTGTTTTGCCGTCGAGCTATGGTGAACGTTTAGAGTCACCCGCGTTAGTATACATTTACCGAGTTGCTTTTCTCGTTGAGTCGACATTTAGAGTCATTTTTCTTTTTTTTTTGGGTTTAAGGTGTTTTGGTGTGTGTTTTTTTTACCGCGAGGAGTTGGCGTGTGATGGTGGTGGGGTTAGTTATAGAAATATTGAAACGTTTCGATATTTATCGTCGTGGTCCCATTGACAGACGTGTCTTTGGTATCACGGCACTTTTAGTTTCGCGTTCGCGTTCGCGTGATATTTTCATTTTCCATCTGAGAATGAAGATTTTGATCTCGTTTCGTTAATGGAGGGAGGATGGGTGCCGTGGATAGGGTGGGTCTCCATAAGTAGCAACCTCCACGTGGTGAGACCTGGATCGATATTATTTGCATCGATCGATAATAAAATTTATCAATATTTTTTTGTAAGTCCGATGACCTATAGTCGTTTATATTGAAATGTATCGCTTCGATGCAAATGGTATCGAGCTAATTGGCTACGAGTAGTATATGTATGTATATCTCGTGTTTGCTTTTACTACAGTCAGAAAAAACCTAAATTCAACCAGTTTTTCGCTTGCCATTTCCACAATTTTCAAGATAGCGACCTGAGACTGGTACCATTGTTTTAGTTAGGAAATTCTACGCCAGATCAACATATAATAGTTGCACTTTTCGAAAATTTTATTTTTCGCCAAAATCTGAAGGGGGTAGGTCAGGATTCTTTGCGATTTTCGTAAATCGCTCGCCATTTCTACAATTTTTTAGATATCAAAATAATTCTTCCACTGTCTTATTCGGCTTCGGATTCCGCGTCCAAAACGCCCCGGATCGTTTTAATAGCTCAAAAATTACGGAAATGGCAGGCGATTTACGAAAATCGCGAAAAATCCTGACCTACCCCCTTCAGATTTTTGCGAAAAATTAAATTTTCGAAAAGTACAACTATTATATGTTGATCTGCCGTAGAATTTCCTAACTAAAACAGTGGTACAAGTTTCAGATCGCTATCTCAAAAATTGAGCGAATGCCGAACGAAAAACTGTCATAATTTGACGATTTTTCGCGATTTTCGTAATTCCTTCGTCACTTCCGTAAATTTTTAGATATCGACATGAATCTTTCACCGACTTATTCGGCTTCCGATTCCGCGTCCAAAACGTCTTGGATCATTTGAATAGCTCAAAAATTACGGAAATGACGAAACAATTACGAAAGTCGCGAAAATTCATCAATTTCAAGCAGTTTTTCGTTCGGCATTCGCTCAATTTTTGAGATAGCGGTCTGAAACTTGTACCATTGTTTTAGTTGGGAAATTCTACGCCAGATCAACATATAATAGTTGTACCTTTCGAAAACTTAATTTTTCGCAAAAATCTGAAGGGGGTAGGTCAGGATTTTTGGCGATTTTCGTAATTTGCTTGCCATTTCCACAATTGTTGAGATATCAATCTGATTCTTTCACTGTCTTATTCGGCTTCGGATTCCGCTTCCAAAACTTCCTGGGTCATTTTAATATCTCAAAAATTGTGGAAATGACGGGCAAATTACGAAAATCGTAAAAAATCCTGACCTACCCCCTTCAGATTTTTGCGAAAAATTAAATTTTCGAAAAGTACAACTATTATATGTTGATCTGCCGTAGAATTTCCTAACTAAAACAGTGGTACAAGTTTCAGATCGCTATCTCAAAAATTGAGCGAATGCCGAACGAAAAACTGTCATAATTTGACGATTTTTCGCGATTTTCGTAATTCCTTCGTCACTTCCGTAAATTTTTAGATATCGACATGAATCTTTCACCGACTTATTCGGCTTCCGATTCCGCGTCCAAAACGTCTTGGATCATTTGAATAGCTCAAAAATTACGGAAATGACGAAACAATTACGAAAGTCGCGAAAATTCATCAATTTCAAGCAGTTTTTCGTTCGGCATTCGCTCAATTTTTGAGATAGCGGTCTGAAACTTGTACCATTGTTTTAGTTGGGAAATTCTACGCCAGATCAACATATAATAGTTGTACCTTTCGAAAATTTAATTTTTCGCAAAAATCTGAAGGGGGTAGGTCAGGATTTTTGGCGATTTTCGTAATTTGCTTGCCATTTCCACAATTGTTGAGATATCAATCTGATTCTTTCACTGTCTTATTCGGCTTCGGATTCCGCTTCCAAAACTTCCTGGGTCATTTTAATATCTCAAAAATTGTGGAAATGACGGGCAAATTACGAAAATCGTAAAAAATCCTGACCTACCCCCTTCAGATTTTTGCGAAAAATTAAATTTTCGAAAAGTACAACTATTATATGTTGATCTGCCGTAGAATTTCCTAACTAAAACAGTGGTACAAGTTTCAGTTCGCTATGTCAAAAATTGAGCGAATGCCGACCAAAAAACTTGTTGAATTTGACGATTTTTCGCGATTTTCGTAATACCTTTGTCATGACTAACGAATCGACAGGTACCACTAATGTGCTCCCGTCCATCGCACGATACTCGAAATTCATTTTCGACCCCAAGGACGGATTCTAGAAGTTGGTCCGCAACATCTGGGCTTGTAACAACCTCACAAAAGGGTTTGGGGTGCGGGGCCCGTTTCGGAACCAACGATACTCTTTTAGTTCAAAAAATTCTGCTCCTTCGTCAAGGAGGCGCTGCAAATCCTCTGAAATTTGATCGCGTCGGTAATTCAGTTTCGTGAACATCGAACCCCGTAAGGTGATAGGTCTATCCAATACCTCGTCTGTGTCTAAAGGTGACTTCCCGTGCTTCACTCTTGCGTTGCCTAAACTTGTTACAAATGGTTATAAAAACAGGCGTCACGCAGTTTCTTCGCAGACGTTTCTATATATCATATACTATACAGTAGCCTGTTATCTTACAAGATTTTTGTAAATTTTCTAAAATTTTACTGGTGTCCCATCAGTTAGGAGTGTTTGGCAGTTATCTTGGAAAGCAGCCATTCTGTTTGCCTTTATTTAACGTTACAATGCAAGTGTTTCCGGTCTGTGTCTGAAATCTGGCTTGAATACATTCTGATTCGTGTATTTCATCGCCCTTCATTGTCTGTGATCGATGCGTATGCGGGTGATAACCAGTACACACGCGTTTAACGCATTTACCGCGAATTCCGTAAATTTCGTTAATAACCTCGTATTTCGACAGTGAACGACAGCGCGTACCCGTGAACAACACTAAATTGGGCTAAATGTTGATTTATAACGGCCACGCACGCAGAAACATCACACGAAGGCGTTTACGATATTTCAAATAAAAATACGACACCGAATAGAATGCCGTTGGCGAATCTGACAGTTCCTTGGTCTGAGCAACATGTAAACGAGAAGGTAATATTCTTACATAGTTGTCATAATAGTTAAGCGTACTTTCGAAGCTTTATATCAGCCAGAAATCTAAACTTCTAACATTTCGATTGAACATAACGAAATTCATAATTAACATGGTTTAACAGCTATCTACAGAGATCATTCCAGCTGAATCTCAGGAGGAAGCGATGATGACTCAAGGAAATGTGATAGATTCATGCTCAAATGGGTGCTCTGAGTCTCATGAAATTGAATTGCGAGAAGTGGTACGAGATGGCCATGAGAAGGCTGAACCGTCTCACTTTGAACTTCTCAAAGTTCTTGGGCAGGGCTCCTTTGGGAAGGTATAGATGATATAATTGTTTTGAAGCCTTCAAAATTGATTGTTCTTTCTTTGACAAGATGTATTGTATATTTTTAGGTATTCTTAGTGAGGAAAGTAATAGGAAAAGATAGTGGAACGTTATATGCTATGAAAGTTTTAAAGAAGGCAACATTGAAAGGTGGTTTTTGAGTTATGGGTATGAGGATAGCTCTGAAGAGTCATCTGACAGAATTTTTAGTGTGTTTATATTTGTTTATCTCATGAATTTTCAGAGCAATTCTCTTTTTAAGAAGTTTTATCTGCTTTTTTTAAGTGGTTTAATGTTGCTATATTTTGTCAGTTCGGGACAGAGTTAGAACAAAGATGGAGAGAAATATATTAGTGGATGTTGAGCATCCATTCATTGTTCGATTACATTATGCATTCCAAACAAAGGGCAAACTCTATTTGATCTTAGATTTTTTAAGAGGTGGAGACCTGTTTTCTAGATTATCCAAAGAGGTGATTTATGTTTATTGAAATCAATTACTGTGATTGCACAATGTAACATTATCCCTTACAGATCCATTTACTTTTATAATTCATCTTCTAGGTCATGTTCACTGAGGATGATGTAAAGTTTTATTTAGCTGAACTTACCTTAGCATTGGATCATATACATAAACTTGGAATCATTTATAGAGATCTCAAACCAGAAAAGTTTGTATCATAAAACTGACTAATGGAACACTTACATTTATTAAGGAAAATTGTATTCATGTTTGTTATATTTACAATAGCATTCTCTTGGATACTGAAGGTCATATATCTTTGACTGATTTTGGTCTAAGTAAACAACCTTTAGATGATACCAAGGCTTATTCGTTTTGTGGAACTGTAGAATATATGGCGCCTGAAATCGTCGAGCGAAAGGGCCATTCTTTTGCCGCCGATTGGTGGAGTTTTGGTGTTCTTATGGTTAGTTATGTTATGGCCAAATTGGAAGGTGATTTTAATAAAACTTTGCAGCACCGTTGTCATCAAATAATCACAATTTTTCAGTTCGAAATGTTGACTGGAGCGCTTCCATTTCAAGGTGCAAATCATAGGGAAACTATGACACAGATTACAAGAGCAAAACTTGGTATGCCACATAGTATTTCACCAGAAGCAAAGGCGCTTTTAAGAGTACTCTTCAAGAGGAATCCTGCCAATAGACTTGGATCTGGTATTTATCTCTTTGGACATTTTGTTTTTCAAAATGTTAGAGCCTTTTCATAATACAAGTTGATTTATTCATCTAGGTGGAGTAGATGAAATAAAAAACCATGTTTTCTTTGCGACAATCGATTGGGATGCCCTTTATAGGAAAGAAGTAAGACCTCCTTTTAAACCAGCCGTGAGTCAAGATGATGCATTTTATTTTGATAGTGAATTTACATCTGAAACGCCTAAGGGTAAGGACCACCAAGGGATACGTATATCGTATTATGATATTACATATCACAACACTATGATACATTTTAGATTCTCCTGGAGTACCGCCAAGTGCTAATGCCCACGAACTTTTCCGTGGCTTCAGTTTTGTCGCACCGTGTTTGCTCGAGGAACATGTAAAAACCCCCGAATATAGAAACTGTGATAATCTCAGTGCTACTTTTCCAACCTATGTTAACCCTGTTTCCATAACCGATGAGTATGAGATTAAGCAAGAAATCGGTAAAGGAAGTTACAGTACGGTCTATTTAGCTATCCACAAAGCAACCAAAACGGAGTATGCTGTGAAGGTATTGTTATTTCAATCACAAATGACTGGCAATGTTTTCGCGACTTAAAGAACTTATTTATTGTAATAGGTGATTGAAAAATCAAAACGGGATCCGACGGAGGAAATCGAAATTCTACTGAGATACGGGAGACACCCACATATTGTAACTTTAAGAGCTGTTCACGAAGACGATCGACGAGCCTATCTTGTTCTTGAATTATTACGTGGTGGAGAGCTTCTTGATCGTTTATTACAGAGACGTAATCTTACAGAAAGAGAAGCTGCTGAAATTCTCCATACAATCGTCAGCGTTGTCCATTATCTTCACGAAAATGGGGTAATTGTCTTTAGCACGTTAAAGTATTAAAGTTACTTGTTTCACTTAACAATATGTATCCCGTGTAACAGGTGGTTCACAGAGATTTGAAGCCATCCAATATATTATACGCCAAATCCGGTGGCGATCCTACAACACTTTGTTTATGCGATCTTGGTTTTGCCAAGCAATTGAGAGCGGAGAACGGCTTATTAATGACACCGTGTTACACAGCAAATTTTGTGGCGCCCGAAGTATTAAAGCGTCAAGGGTATGACGCGGCGTGTGATATTTGGTCTCTCGGTGTTCTATTGTACATTATGTTAGCAGGGTAATTAATATAATGTGACACTAATACTTTGATTTTCACAGATCTAGCACTAACTATTATTTGTTTGCTTATTAGGTATACACCATTTCGTAATAGTCCTGGCGATAGCGCGACTGATATATTAGATCGTATTGGACCTGGTTATATCGATATCGAAAGTGGGATATGGTGTAATGTATCAAATGAGGCAAAGGAACTTGTAAAAAGAATGTTACACGTGGATCCTAATCGAAGGCCTACAGCAGCTGCCATTTTGAAGTATCCGTGGATCGTTAATCGTTATCGTCTTCCGCAAAAAGTATTACAAGACAGTAATAGGGATCCTCATAGCCTGAAAGTATGTTCCAGGTTTTGGATATGCTTGAAAATTCTATTTTGAGATTATTCCATTCTTAAAAATAAATGTTTCGCGAAAATATTTTTAGATGGCAGTAGCAGCAACGTTCAAGGCAATGTCTAGTAGTCCCAGATCTCCCCATATTGGTCCCGTTGTTATGTCCGAACTTGCACGTCGAAGAACACAGGCCAAGCCTTCTGGTCCTACCGAAGTTTAAACCCAACTTCAAATTTCCGTCGTCGAATCGCGACAAATAGAAGGCAGAACTGAATATGGATTTAATTTTAAATATAACCATCACGCACATAATTAAGTTACGCTGAAAGTACAAGAGGGAAATGAAATGAAATTGAACGTAACTATCATCACTATTACTACTTCTACCTACTACTGTTGTCCTTATAAAAATTAATCAAGTATGAGTGAGTATCTATTAATAATGAACATAATGTGATATTTATTTATATTTTCCATTTTATTTTTACTCATACATACATGCGTATATACGTGTATGTATGCATTTTGCCATACAGAGATTGAGAAGTACCCTAATTTTAGCTACCAAGAAATCGTAATTTACTGTGTACACATATACATGTTGTAAATTTTTAATTATTGTTTAATTATATTTTTCTCCTATTGACGCGCTGTTACAGGAGTATAACGAACTGCAATTAATATAAATATATAAAAAGACTATATTTTGTCGATATAAATTTAGTATTACTTGTGCAATGTTCAAATGTAGTTAGTAGGTAGTAATTTTATAAAAGTGCTATTATCGACTATTATTATTCGAAATCACCAAAATCGTCTTTATTCTGGTTGAAATTTATGGATGTGTATAGAATAGAACCAAGGTATTTAAGTCATATTTTCGATTTTAATATGATGTAAAAACTACATTAGAGACATTTGAAATCTATAGTCTGTACTATACATGATAACCTTTTAAATATTCAAAGTAATTTAAACACATGTGAGAAATATATATTTAATAAAGTGCAAAGATGAAATTAATTCATTGTACATTTTATTCATTACATTGTTGAATCAATCATTATATCATAGAATCTCAATAGTACCGAATGTGCTTTTTAACTATAGTTTATCACGACCTATAGAAGCCGGATATATTTCAGTTCGAAATTATTTACGTAAGATCAATCATCTGTTGACATCTTTGAACGCTATCAGTCTATGGTCCGCTGTTAAAGAAAAAGTGATTCGCGTTTATTATCGGAAAGTCATATATTTTTATAACAATCTTATCATCCATTTAGAAAGAAATATAAGTGATAGCTGTAACTTTAACGTTAATGCGTTAAGTGTATTCCTTATTGCGTCGTAAGGTCAGTGGCATTTGTTAAGTACAATAAAAACACAGTCTTTATTCTAAACATAAAACCGCGTATTCATCATAATCCACATTGAATCGAATGAAGTTTTAATAAACATTCTAGATGTGTCAAATGAAATAATGTATAAAGAGTAAAATAGATAATACAATGACCGATATAATTATTCGCAAATTTGGATATAATTTATGTTAATCTACGTCACACATATGTATGTATAAAGGTGTTCGTATTTTACGATGCGGCAATGCGCGCGCATGCGCCCAGTATCAAACGAAAACGTGGTAGCTGTCTTTCGTGCTCATTGCGACTGTAAATCTTTCTGCTTTTTTATGCAAAAACTGCGCGGCACACCTGCCGGCATTTTTGGTTAGGCTGTTCGATTGAACCCATCGCAAAGGTAAGACATATTAGTGTGTTCAAAGTTCCTTCGGATAGTCGATAAAGCGAAAAACATTGAATGGTGGTCGTTTATTGTCCGCGTGAAATCGTGCATCATTTTTTCGACCTTCACTCGTTCCTTGATTTGTATCCTATATTTTCGTTATTAAATAAGAAATACTTCAAGGAACGATCCATCGCGTGTTATTATTGTTTCTCCCTTTCGTCATAAGTAAAAGCATAACGATGATACGTTTTCCCGCCGCGATCTTGCCCTTGCATTAACAGACCGCACAGGTTCGCGGTATGTTTTCGCCTCGGGAAATCAATATTCCGAACAGCTTGCCCTCTAATTTCGTTCCATGGCTTGTGAGGATACCCATATGCTGTCAAATGTACGGTTATGACAGCACTAACGTTTATTGATTTTTCGTTTGATATTACGCGCCGATTTCACGCTCATTTTTCTGCAATTACGAATTTCCGGTATTTTCGGTCAGCTGTTTTTCAGCACGCACTTGTACTTAATTTTTTCGAACTTGAATAGTCGCATTCGGATCATATCTTCAGCGTGATCACGTTAAATCGTAGTGGGCTTTTTAGTTTATAGAATTTTGTAATTGTTGTATTTCAGAGGTGATTTCTATTGATCTTTATAACATGTTATTTAATCGTGTTTATTATATTAAAGACATAAACGGCGGCGTAGGATAGTAATCGGATTACGGTAAAATATGTACGAATGTCACTTGTTTTTTAATTCTAGCAATATTCGTTAATCATTTCAATAACATTGAGTCATAATGCTAAGTATGATGTCATTATCATTCTTTAGAAGTATAACAACAGGTATGATGAAATTTAAAGAAGATACATTCTTATGTTAGAAGTAATTAGTGTTAAAATGTGACCATATACCAGATATGTATTCTACATTTGTATTGATTCTATTGCAGGTATTGGTAAAATGCTCCAGAAAGGTCCGCGTCCATTGGTTTTGTGTGGTCCCTCAGGAAGTGGAAAAAGTACATTGATAAAACGGCTTTTCGAGGAATTTCCTGATATGTTTGGCTTCTCTGTTTCTCACACAACCAGGGCTCCTAGGCCAGGTGAGGAGAATGGCAAACATTATTATTTTACCAACAAGGAGGAGATGCAGAGGCAAATAAATCAGGGTGAATTCCTTGAGAATGCCACGTTTGGTGGAAATTTATATGGGACTAGGTAGAAACTTGGATTTCACTTTATCAGCAGTCACTGTATAAGATTGAGTCATTATACAATTCATTAACATGATTTTAGTAAACGTGCGGTTGAAGATGTACAGAGGGCTGGGAAAATATGTGTCTTAGATATTGAAATGCAAGGTGTAAAGCAGATAAAACAAAGTTCTCTTGATCCTTTGTATGTCTTTATTAAACCACCCTCTGTTGAAGAGTTGGAGCGAAGATTAAGAACAAGGAACACAGAAACAGAGGATTCTTTAAACCGCAGATTATCCATTGCTAGAACAGAGTTAGAATTTGGTATGTTTTGAAGTGTCATGTGTCTGGTTCCAATAATAAATACTTATACATATATTATTCTATAGGTGAGCAGCCTGGTAACTTTGATCTTGTAGTGGAGAATGACAACTTGGACAAGGCATATGACAAATTAAAGAAATTCATAGTTTCAACACTTAATCAACAACAAGAAGCAGGTATAACAAATTTCATAACAAATAGAGTGACATAGTTCTTAAATAATATATAGATTTATTGATGACATTATTCTATGACCTTAATTAATATTTTCATTCCCCAACACTTTACAGAAAGCTAGACATGTGCTTCCTATGGATATATACCTACTTCATATTATATTATAAGTATTTTTATATGTCATTGTCTGATTCATGGTGATAGATGATTACTAGTATGTTATGCAGTGATGTGCATGATGAATTCATGATAAGAGAAATCGAATTATCAGAATCGAGAGTAAACAGGCAAATGACTTTGTATGGCAGTAAGTTAAGATTCATATTAAAACAAGGATGATATGATTCTTGTACTTGTAGTAATATTTCTATGAAATTAGACGATACATGAAGATTAAAATAACAAATTACTTAATCCTAAACACGTATGTGTAACGGAAACGATAAAGTTATAAGTTTTTGAATATATTTTTTAGTAAAGAGAATGACGAGAAGTAGAATTCGCATGTGTTCTTCAGGAAATTGTTATAATTGTTTATTAAGTGATGACTTTTCAACTGGCTTTGATTCTATACCAGTTATTCTATTGTTATACAAATAGTGAGTGTATGGTAGAATTCTTACAAGAACCTACAAATTTACAGAGTACCTAGTTTCAGTTTCATTTCGTTCGTTAGAATTTCTGTATGATAACAAGCGATTATAATTAATGGTATGTCGATGTTCCAAATCGTTCTGAGGTCTTTGAAATTCTTCACACATAACTCGCATGTTGAATATGTGAAAGAACTATAGGGTTGAAGAATATTATTTTTGCATTATCCGAAATAGATCTAAAATGGTCCGAGATGTGTATATTATATTTCCGATGAACGTTGAACAGTTGAAGATGTATATCATAGGTTGACGATGAAAAATCTAAACGTGTTACCTATTTTTTACGTTGTTAACAACGTTTCAAACGATGCCAAGTGTTGTGCTTTATTTTGAAAGAGTTTTGTCGCACGCAACTAGGTTCATTGCCGCACATTTAATTACAGAATTTCACAAATCAGTTTTCTAGTTGTTAGTTCGGTAATCTCCTATTCCTCATACTTCGGCAGAAACGTAGTTGCATGTTGCTATGAATACACGTTGTAGCTTTCGGTTGATTCGGACACGTTTATTCTTTTTTTAATAATGGAGTATACAAGTGCGTGAAACGATTTTGGAATAAATGTATTTTGTCCAGGATTTACGAAGGGCAGTCATTTTGTACGAAGAACTATTGGCTAGTTGTCCAATATAACTATATTTGACAACAAGTGTATAATAACATTCAAGGTGTAGCTAACTGAGAAGATTCACCAAATGAAGTTGTGTTCAAATAGCGTAGGTTACTTATAAACGTAGATTAGGTACTTATAGCATAGGATACTTATAAAAGTACTTGTGGTTTTGTCCTTGTACTTGTCGCTATACCAGAAACCATAAGATCACTCCAACATTCAGAAATAATACCGAGAAATACGAAACTATGTTATTAACACCATAATATTGTATTTCATACGATTATTCTGATATATTAGTAATTCAGGTTTTTAGAAAGCATTACAGGAACATTCCTTTACGAACTACATTCGCTTTTCAATCAGGAACATTAAATCTAATTGTATTTATTGCATATACATTTCGAGGAAGAATTATTCGCAAGTAATTTCGCATGCATCACACATTCGTCTATCTGTATTATCAAAAATATCAGTTTCATAAAAAGAATGATTCACGGCGCCAAATCATTTCACGTTACCGTGTATCGTGTTTCTCCACGAAAATTCAATTTCATCGTTCAGTACTATTTCATCGTCTCGTCTCTATCGAATTCGAGCATGTCGCTGCTTCCATTATTACGAAAGATACGTATTTTCCTACCTGTGGTTACCCCTTGTTAATAAATGTATAGTTTAATCATACGATAATAGAGTGACAGTTTAACTAGATAAGGCGTAGGCAAATATGTACACGTTGTTATAGAGAATTGTACTGTTGTTGTAGCATACTATATTTAATAAATATTTAAGGTCCAAGATAGCTTATTACTCGTTCGTAATTTCTATCGAATTTACCGTTATTTTAGAAGATGACTCCGTCGAAATCACAAATTTACCACGCCGCTTATCATAGATTAACGATAGCATATTTCATAAAGATTTTACCAAGACTTTACTTGTAACTTTTATCATTTTATGACTGATGACGATGAGAATAATCACGTTTCGGCCATTCACCGTGATGGTGACGAGTTTTGTGTCTAGGAACTTCGCTGATTTCGATCGAAGTCACCTTCACGTCCTTGTTCTCCTCGGCTTTCTTCATTTCCTCCTGAATAAGATTGTCCCCGTAATTCCTGGGCACAGGTTCCTTCGGTGTTTCCTTCCTCTCCGGTACCATCTGACCTTTATTACTGGAATTTTTAATTGGCTTTGAGAAGACATAGTTAATCACCTGCGGACGCGGCTCGAAAATGTTTTCCGGTGGATAATCGACGATCGATCTCCGTGGATCTCGTTCCTCTTTCTTCAACGTGTTTACCGCAGCGGGCAATCGCGATTCCGTAGTCTCCTGTTCTTTATATCGGTTATCAAACGTTTCAAGGGGGTTTCTATTGGCCAGGTCACGCACAGTTAGTCTTCTGATTCCGCTCGTATTTAATTGACTGGCTCTCAACGAATCCGGATAATTCGGTCGTGTCTCCCGCGTGTACTCAGGATTAACAATTTGTCTGGGATAAGTATCCTGATACTTGGCACGGTCCAGGTAATTCTCCAGGACGTTCCAAGTCTCAAGGTCCCGGGAAATAGCACGTCTGGCCAAATTGGAAATTTCTTTAATATCTAATGATCTTTGGTCCGGTTGGTCCTGCGGTATCGATTCTCTCTTTCGATAAACGTAATTACTTCGTGCGCTGTAATCTTGCTCCGGAAAGCCTTTTCTCTCTTGTACAGGTAAACTTCCGGCGATGTATTTGTCCGGATATTGGACTCTTTCCGTCCGGCTTGGATAGCTGTCTACTTGAAGTCCGTCTTCGGGATACGCGAGGCGGTCAGAGGGAACCTGATAAGTTCTTTCCAGTACCGCTCCTCGATCGAAATACCGTTTTTCTTGGTAATTGTTGCGGGAATCTTCGTTCCCATCTGGGTAGTACGCTTCATAGAAGACCGGTCCCCTCTCGAGATCGTAACTCTCGTAACTTCGAACATAGAGAGAAAAATCCAGAGTCAATTTGATGTTCCATGGAGGATTCTGTAACTCGATGTATTGTATAGTTTTCTTGTGTGGGTGTGTTTTTATTTTAACGAATGTGTTTCAGGAACGGACGGAAGTTAATGTAACGGTATTAATTTTATTGTTAGCTATATATCAAAGGGTTTTAATGGCAATCTGTGTACGTACCGATGGATATTCGGGTTCCATGTCAAGGCCGATGATATTCCTACCGGAGAAGAAAATGTAATTATTTTAACGGACTTTCGTGGAATTAACGGCCCGGAAAATGGGAGAGATTAAAGTGATATAAAATTTGATAAACCTGTCAGGATCAGTCGAACCGTGATTATCGGCGATTAAAGGAAAATGTTCGAATGTTTCCATTTAGACTCGGTAACGTAGTTTCGTTTCATTTATAGAAGCGACATAAAACGTTCAATTAGAGCCTATACATATATAGATCTCTGATATTTAATCATATTTCAAATTATAGCAGGCATTAATATTACACACACGTAGGTGGCGGTGGAAAATATTCAATGTTTAATAAACATTGTTCAGAGTGTCCTAATTACTCTCGTTACAACTACGTACTCCCACCGATTCAATCACCAGGAGAAAAACGTGTTAAGTTCTCCTAATTACTATGATGTTAATGTGTTTTTATTTGATTTTTATTTGCGAACTATGCGTTTCTCTCACTTCGTCGGCTTTTTAAAAATGTCTCCCGGACGTATCGGCTTATCAGCTCACGTTTTTCTCCTGCGTTCTTCATATATCTCTCGCGGCAGACAGTTTGTTGTTCCCGTTTTGCATAACGCGACTGCAAACGAATGTCGGCGAAATTGCGCTCGTTTGCGAAACGCTTCTCTTTTCCAACGTTCACCGTTGACGCGTAAGTCACGTAGACGCTATTCTCGCGATTCGACAATGAGATCATAAGCAACGCCGTCTAAAACGGTTACATCTCGCGGAATGCACTTTGTAAGACGATACTCGTAAGTACAACGAGTGTACCTTCCCGTTCACTTTTTTTTTCTCTCTCTTCCAAGGGAGAGAAAGAGCGTATCGTTGTACTATGTCGACGTGATACTTGCCTATCGGAATCGTCGCCAGTATCGCGAGAAGTAGATACTCTTTGAGAGCCATGATCCTATCGCCGAGTAACGACACACGACTGAGCTTCTACAAGCGACATAGACGCGTATTTTCAGAGATCCCTAAAATAAACCACCATTTCCTTCGGCACTCGGCTGACTAACTCTCACGTAGATCTCGCCCGCTGGAAAGCGTGTCGCAAATTGATCGTGAATATTGATAGGAATACGAATAGAAATTAATTAGGGGTAGTATTTGCGCGAGTTCTGGCTCGCTTACCCGAGTTATTTTTTTTTCGTTTATTATTCAAATAAATATACATTGTGTCGAGGTAATGAAATTATTGGAAGCTTGATCGCAATACGATTATTTCCGTTGATTGTTCACATATAGGATGTATGCGTGTATAGATGAAGCAAACGATAATAAAGTAGAGTTGCTCGTGGACAGAAAGTTATCTGGTGAAGTGTCCTGCGTTTGTCAGGTTTTCCACTCGCCGGCGATGTCCGTAGAAGTCAACGTGAATTCGTTATAATTCACCGCGACTGCCAACGAAATCTAGCTCGTTCTCGGAATCGCTGAAAAGTGTGTGTATTTAACGCGGATATTGCTGTATTTCGTAATTATTCCGGTTTGCGGGATTCGCGAGTGTCATTAAACTGAAATAGTTAATTATCGCGTCGCCCGACGCCGTACGTTGGATATTTTGTGACCTAGCGTGTCAAGCCAGACCTGTTTCCTCTCTTGAAACGTAGATTTCCTCGTTAATTTAGAATCGTTCGTATCAATCGTCGTATCACGATAAATCGACAAATGTTCATAAAGGAGTAATTAAAAAATACCAATATCAACGCGTTCCGCTAACGGCACAGTTATTTTATTCGAGTATGTATCCCGGTATTTGCGTGGCACGCGGCACGTCTCGTTTTACATTTAGCAATTTCAGCAGAAATGAAAATACGATCCGTCACGTCGGGAACGTTTTTGGCCCCGTAAAAGCGGAGCATTATTTCGTCAATTGTCTCGCTTTTTTCCTCACTTTCGTGAGGCACCGTCTCGGCCAGCCTATCTCATTGAAGAAAGCGATGGAGGATAATAGTAATCCCATTCCGAGAACGAAAAAGCATGTTTGCACGTCGCTCAAATTGAACGGCACGACGTCCTTTTGCGGGCGTTTACGATCGTTTAAGTTTATCTTCATTTTGAGGGCCCGAAATAAGAACGTACGCCTCTGCCACAGCGCCGGTAATCCGCCTTGATTCAATCTGCCGATCAGAACGTTGATCCTCTCGCGTAGTATTGAGTTTCGCGGCAGCAGGTACGACAGATAGTATTTTCCTACGACAAAACAGTTATGTAAAACAACCAGTCCAATTAACATCGTACGTGGACACGTAAATCCGAAAGATTCGCATTAAAGAAACGTGCGGACAATTTAATTTCCCGGCTGTAACTATCTTATATAGAAGCTAATTAACATGAAATTGGTATAAGTCTATTTAAACAAAAATAGTGGTACAGTAATAGATATATGGAAATTAAATGGAATCTCTTCTCTTCCCTGTAATTCCATTCAGCCCCACGAACCTTCCAGTATTTATTTATTTTTAGAACTAACAATTCAATACACCTTTTCCAGGTATCCGAGGGTTGTTTACCTACCCGGACACTCTTCCATGAGATGAAGCAAATGCCCTCCGGTCTTGTCTATCATAGTTTCCTTCACCAATGGAAAGGATTGTTTTCGTATGAGGCTCGACGCATTGCGATGATGGGCCGTCGTGTAGATCGTTTTCTGTGCGTGCGTCAATTTCCGTCGGAGGTTGCTGAGCATCTGGTTGCCGTCGCGGTCGTCGTCGTCGCCGAACACGTCGGTGACGCTCGACGACGAGAAGAGGATCGGCAACCCGGATTCGTCGAGCTCGGTGAGTTTGTCGATGTCCTTGTAGTACATGTTCGTCGCGAAACACTTGTAAAGGGAGCCGTTGAACGTTCCCATAATTGTCATGCCGCTCATTAGTATTCCTATCAGCAGGATCCTCTCGGCGTGCGAGGACGGCTGTTGCACCGGGTAACCGGTGTTCGCGAAAAACGCTCGCAGAGCTGTCGCTTGGAAGTCCACCTTCTGGGACCTGGGGACAAGGAAACGGCGATAGGAGTCGTTGGAGGTGACGCTTCGTTGGCGAATGGTAAGTGAATTGTACTATAATACTCGTTATTTTTATCGGGGATCTTCTATTTCAAGATCCTTTTTCGTTTCGTTCGCTATACCTATTGTAGTTTCTGAGATATGAATTTGTGAAAAAATATTCGTGCAAACTATCATTGCCGATAACTCAGGAATACTGAATACTGTATAAAAATTCTCATGATAACTATAAAAAAAAACGCTTTGTCGCGAGTGAAACAAGCTCGTTAGGGGTCGAATGAAAAAGGTTTACCGACTACTACTGCGCGCGTAGTAATTACACCGCGGATTTTATGCAAATATGTGTTTTCCGCGTTCAGCGGACGGTTTGTCGAATCCGGATGAAGTATACACAGATAAAAACCGGGTTTCCCTCGTTTCGTCGTCGTTCACCGTACAAACACATCCATCCATCCATCCACACGTACACACGTACAATTGCATAAGCATTCCCGTCCTCGCAATAATTATCGTACCTCCGAGGTGCAAGCATTTGCACGATGTACCATGACAGACACACGAATATCTGCGAGACCAGGATACAGAACCAGACGTAGGGCTCGAAGATGTGGTAGATCCTAAAGCCCTTCGGTATAATGCGCGCTTTTGGTACAGCGATACACATCTGGTCGAAACCGACGTACGTGGTGAATTCCATTACGGTCATGTCCGCGGCGTAGTTCTTGACGAAGAAGGACACGAAGCAGGCCTCGACCCTTCGATACACCACGTCAGCTGTAAGATGGATGACGCTGGGAATTTAAATGACGACGGTGTCGCGTGTCGATCGACTAAGTGAACAAATAGATCCGCACTATTGGAGCGTGACCGTCGGCTTAAATGTTCCATCGACACTTTGAACGATTCTCTATTCGACCACCGAGAACTATAATTGATTGCCATATGATTTGGTAATTGTAATTGTAGTTCAAAGGCGATCAAAATTATCACGTTTTAATGATACTTAATTCTGATCCGATTAATTTAGAATGAATTTATCGTTAAACAGCTGTAAGAATTTTAAAGTGACAATTTTATGTCGGTGTTCCTTTAAGTATAAGACGACGTATTACTATGTTGGGGGGAATCTGGTGGTAGTTCATAGAAAATGAAATATTACGTCAGTAGTTGTCAATCTGTTAATGGAACAACGAAATTGTTTCGCAACGACAGCGGTTTCGTCTCAGGAATTTTTTCCTACGCGTTCCGCACGTAGTTCGTGTGCACGTGGGTGTCATTTTCGATATCCCAAGAATGAGTGGTTCGATCGGAATATACCCGGTGGTCTGAGTACGTCGAATATCCGAAACAGATCGGATTACTCGGAGTTACATCGGAATAGTTTCACGATAGCAAACTATTAGATAACTCGGTCTGCTTCGAAACTTCCCCGGGCATGTCGTACTTCGATTCAGCGCAGGCTGCTTTTTAGGGCTCTTGAAAATTCTTGGGAACCGTAGTATCTATGATATTAAAACTGAAGCCACCGAAAGAGTCAACTTGTTTTGTCTGAGATTTCGAAATCACGAAAGTTTTCAATAATTATCTGTTCACACTTTAACAGAAAACATCATTGAAAATTTATCTCTACACGTAGTGTGAAGAAAATGATATAGATGGGAAGGCGTTGTAATTTCGTATAATTTCAAAATATTTAACGAAAGGTTTCCAATACCTACGGCACCGATGAATGTACCATTTTTCACCTGGTGTCCGAACAGCTCACCGCCGGTAGGTTTGATAACGTTCACCGCGAAATTGATATGACGCGCTATGGTGCCCAGAAGTATTCCATCCGTGCCGTTATATCCCTCGGAGTACCTGTAGACGGAATTCTTGTGCAGCTTTTCCGTGGGCATTTTTGAAATTGATTGATACTGTTCGAACAGGCTGATGTTCAATCTCTGTCCATTTAAATTTATCGTACGTTGATACGTTAAAGTCGATAGCAAATGAAGCATGCGTCCCTTTGACTTTACGTCGATGATCTCCAACTTTCCCCACGCTGGAAAAATAATTAAAATACCGATCGAATGAAAAATCACGTGAACGCTATTCGTCAATTTTAATTTCACTTGATATCCATCTACCTGTGTCGTTGATTTTTGCGAACGGATTGTACGTGTACATCAGAGTCTCCTCGTTGCCGGAGAAAGGCTCGTTAAAGAACACATTTTGAATTCTGTGCTCGGTCCACAGTTTCTTTAGCGTGCTTTCAATCGTTGCTTGGGATTCATTGAATTTCTCACCGTCGTTCCACACAGCCAGCACGATAAAATGTTCCCTTCTGTTCCATTCGAACGGCGCGCGACGATTCAACAACTGTTCGAACGAGTCGATGTCACCCAAAAAGATAATATTAACGTTCCACATGTCGATTTTGTACTCGTCGTTTTCCTCGGCGATTTTCTTGATATCCACCGTATCTTGAAACAGTTTCTCCAGCAGTATCGATTTCCATATCGATCTCAGTTCGTTATTCCGTGGCGACCGGTCGCCCGTCCCCGTTCGCGTTTGTTGATTTACCCCGTGGTTGTTTGTATTCCCGTCCCAGGTCGCGTTTCCACCGGCGTTCAATTTATACGACCGGGGATCATAAATGTTTAACAGAATAACAGCGTCGCAGTGGTCGCTGGTTACGCGTAACAACACCTCGAAGAAGTTCCGTAGGGTTTGCGAATCGTCCGCGAAGATTCCGTGGAAAATGAACGTTTTCGTGTTCGGTACCGTGCACAGGGTCTCCGTCCAGAATTCCACCGCCCTGCGAAATTTCTTCGAATGTTCCCCACTCGTCCCTGGAACTCCGCGTAGAAGGCTTACCGCCATGATTGTCTTCAATATCACCTGAAAACGTGACAATAAATCCAAGTGTATCCTATAGTATCGAATTATAATGCATATTTTTGAAATTCTACTTTAAAACACTGGCAAAAGTAGAATGAAACTAGGTAACACATTGTTTATCCAAATATTATTAAATCACTGGTATAGATGATTGATTAGACTATAGATCTTCACATATTAGAACCTAATAATATTGAAACAAGCTTGATTGTAACAAAATACGATTTTCATCCCATAATTATGCTTGTCACAAGATTTCCTTCAGCGAAAATGAAACAGGCAATCAGTCGTTATTTACCTCGATCCTCATTATCCCGTAATCGCGAGTTCACGGAACAATTTCACTTGGCACTCGATCAAAATTTCCCGCTGATTGTCGTTTGATTTTGTTGGCTCTTGTTAACGGTGTCCTCGATCCCGTTCGAGGAAACGTCGCCCCGACGGTTTCAGGTCGAACACGAAAATATGTTCGGGCTCGAATCGTGCCGGTATTTATCTGCCATTTACGTTCCGCAGGGCGGAATCGCACCCCGGCAGGTTCGCACCCTTATCGAACGGAATCAGACGCTCGTGTTGGAGGGAGTTTTATGAAGCCACTCGCGATAACGTGGTCGTCGATGAACTTCTGATACGTGGACGGCACATGGTCACGTAAAAGGTTCTGGATCGTTGATCTTCGAAAAATTTGTCTTTTTTTTTGTGCCTGGAAAAACTTTCAATCGTATAGGTTCCAGACGATGGAAAGATTTCATTCAATCGTTTCGTAGAAAAGTTTCTCGACTTTGGATATTGTTAGATTGAAAATCGTGGAAATTGACGGTCGTCACACAATCGTACGGTGGAAAAATTTGATAATTCTATTCAACGAAGCAATTATAAAGTTTCCCGATCGCGAGAATACCTTGCGGAAAGTTTCCCAGGTTTTTCAACGAGTGACGTTCGCTCGATTCAGTGAATTTATTTACCTGCATCGAGGGTACCGTCGAGGCTTTTAAAAGTTCGATCATTAAATGGTCTCGCGTTTGTCGGCACTCTTTGTAATTACGTGTGACACCTGGCTACGGTCTGGTACGATGTGCCAGCGGTTTTTCCTTTTTTTTCCCCACGTCGAGTCGAGTTGCGCTGGGCTAATCTATCAAGTAGTTGCTTATCGCGTGACATTACGAGTGTTATCAACGACGTTGTCTTCGTGCGAGGGAATTGCACGTCCCGGGCGACTTCGGGGATGTGGTGGAAACGTTTTCAACGGGCGACGAGATACCGTCGTGGCGACGATGCGAAGTCGTGTCGTGGAATTTTTAATCGCGTCGCAATTTCGCGATTTTAATCGAACATAAATTGCGCGTACGTCGCATTAAGCAGGGCACCGAGGGCATTAAAAGTACATTAGACGGTTCGCGGTGCATTAGACTTAATAACTGAGCTTTTAACAAGTTGCTTTAAAAATAGCCCATTACCATCCGATCTCCTTGGGGAGAAACACATCGGGGCGAAGTAAATAGTCGTCGGTAATTGAACAATTACGAGAGGAATTTCCCTCCCTGTCCCGGGGATTTGGTTACCACGATTTTATCACCACTTCATTACGAACTTATTATCAGAAAAGTCTTTGGCCGTACACTTTCGTGTGAACCGCTACAAAAGATTCAATTAAACCGTGATCAAATTCTAATGAAATACCATTAAAGAATTACTCTTGCGATTCTTTCTTTAAACTCGATTATCTCTCAATAAAATTACAATGAAATCGACGATATTCTTAAACAGCTATATTCTCGTTTTATTTTCGTCGGATGTCTGTCAGGGGGGTGAGATCAATTTGATATATTTATTTGCGTCCGACAATTTCCAACTGAACGACGTAACGAGCTGTCGATGTCGAGGAGCCGCAATTGCAATGCAAACTTTCGCTCAATTTGCCTGGGTGATGAAGACGAGGGGCGAACTATAAATCTATGGTATGAAAGTTAAGTAGAAAGTTGCCGCCCGTGGTCAGACACTAGTTAATCGACGATTTGTGTCGGAACGGATAAAGTAAGAAGTTCCTGCCGGAGAAAGGTTGTCGATTTTCAGAATTCACCGAGTAGTAAACGCGAGGTACGTTGGATCGGATGGTGTCCACGTGATTCAACGTTGTATTTCGTTTAATTCGATTATTTTAAGCGTCCCCGTGCCTGATTATTCGGGGCAATTAAATCAGTTTAATTCGACGCGTTTCTCGCTTGCAATTAAGTGACTCCGATTCGCGAATCCCCGGAGATTTAACGGCTTATTTTCTTAGAATCAAGTGCCAGTTGATTTAATTTGCCGATTAAAACTCGTCGTCGGAAGAAAGGCTTTTTAATCACGTTTGATAGTGAAATTATTACTTTCTAAGTAACTTTGATCTTTGTGTCGCGCCGGATATAAAATGTAATTTTATTAAATTGTAAGAGTTTTAATTTCGCGTGGAATTCCTTTCATGAACACGTTATACGAATATCCGTGTATCTACGTGTGTTTTAATTAATCCGGAATTATGACGTAACTGCGTGTCTTACAACTGATCATCGTGTTATGTTTCCATTAAAAAACGAATTCTTTACGAGGTGAACTTTTTAACGACGTCGCGAACTAAAATCGTAATCCTGAAACGTATATCGTGTGTTGTACAAAAATATTATTTATGATCCCTCGTTGTCGGCGAAAGTTATCATCTTAATTTTTCCACGCTTTTTATCACAATATCGCGAGGGAAACTTTTCACGAAGTGTTTCCACCTTCTCGGCCATCACGAATCAAGATGGAAACGGTCCGTACGTGTGAGAACTTTTCTGTTAATCGATTTATTTCTTTCCTTCAGCGAGACATCATTTGCCCGCGCGTGAAATCCGCTTCTAATATTTATGAAGTTTTTCATCGGAATTTCTCCGAGGCTTTTCCACGGTTTTTCCACGCTGTCGCGAAACTTTATCGCCGCGTTTCAATGTCATAATTATTTCTCGAAGTTCAATGGAATTCCGTCCACCCGCCATCGCGATCGGATAGTTTCTTAATTAACGCTGGCTGATAGCTTTCCAGTATTTTTTTTGTTATTTTTTCCCTCGCTGTCTTACCCCGTCCTAGTCACACAGATATTATCGTTGTCGATCATTTTCTTTTCGTTTCTGACGTGCCGTCCGACTCGCGGTAGATTCAGCGATACCATTTCGTGCGAGAATTTTCAATTTTTCTGCACGAAGTTCGTTTCACGGACGAAAAAAATAGCATTCGTTCGCGCACATTTCTGCGCGACGGGCGTCAAAGTTTAATGCGATTCGTTTTAATTAACAACCGTGTCGTGCGACTACTCGATCTCACATTTCGTTCGCGACTAAAATATCGATCGATTTCGATAGAATCGAAAGTACTCTCGAATGTATCAAAAATATCAAAAATTCTCATTATCGTGTATCGATTTCGTCTCGCGTAACGCGACTCAATTACACGAATCCGTATTATTAATCACAGAAGCGATTCTAACGTCCGATCTAACAACACGCTTCGACGATCAGCGTAATCCGGTATGTACTTCGGTTAGGTAGATGTTCCCTTTACCTAGGCACTTCATTTTCGTTACCTAACTTCGACAACTATCCAAGTATCTCACCGATCTCGGTATTCCCTGTTACTTAAACATCTCGACGATCTACGTATATCTATACCTAATCTCCCTACTTCATCTGTACATATATTTACAATAATTACACGGTGTAAAACGTTTCGGGTTCGCTAGGAAGGGTCACGAAATTGCACGTGGTTTCCCGTTTGCTTTTTCATTGTTATCATTGCAAAGGGTCAATGTGGTCGGTGTTTTTTTTTTCGCGGAAACGGACGAGAAAACGGGCGTCGGTGTCGTGACGCCGGAAAGTTTCCTTTCGTCGTCGATCCGCCGAGCGATTAAGGTGAACGAAATTGGAGCGAAAGCCGGCTGCAGCTACCGTCTCGATTCTAATCTTACAACCTCCTTATCTTTATAGGCTTCCGCCGGAGTGCGGCATGAATATTTACGCGCCACGTGACGCCCTTCTGACAGCTTTTGTCCCGGTTACGAAACGACCGCGGCGTCTTCGCGTGGGACGTCGATAGAAGCTTCGCGTTTTTCGCGCGATTTTTTATTTTTTCCCTCTCGTTTCGCTCCGCTCCGATCCTCTCATCCCCGGCGAAGCTTTGCATATTGAAATACTTGATCCGCGAACGCGGAAGGAAAAAATCGCAACGTCTTGCGGCCGCCAAAGGAAACGCAGGCGAGTTGAGCTTCCGCGATTGGGTTTGCGACTTATGTCTAGCTGATTGATGATTTTATAATTTTTTTAACGCTCAGAAAGGCAATTCGGGGATTTTTGTGGCAAGCAGATTTGAGTTATGGCACTCTGTTTATCGATCTTACTATTTCTTTAACACCACGTTCTGATTTTGAAGATTTTCATTCTTTTTCTACCTGCACCCTTAGTGATTATAATTACTAATACCAATAATTATTATATAACTCAAATATTATTATAATAGATCAAACAGAGTCACCAACAGGGAAATACGTGAATCTCCAAACAACGATGTACCCGTCGCAACTGGTATTTCTTTGCCTAGCGTCGTTAACGGGATCGTCGACGTCACCGCGAACCACCAGGTTCCTCGACTCCCGGCACTCGTCCAGGAGTCAGTCGTTTCTCTCCAGGTCCGAGACGGAGAACCTGAAAGAGATATTCAATTTCGTGCGCAACGCTCGCGAGTTCATTCCGCTGACTTTGTCGATCCTCGTACCGGAAGTTCGGTCAAGTGTCGCCGATTTCCTGTCGGAATTCGCCAAGGAAAGCACGATCAGCGTGTACACGGTGAAAGCCAACGATCTGCCGTCGAAAGGTACCTGGGTTAATCGGACACGTCTCACCTGGGTGTTCTTCGTCGAGGACATCTACAGTCTGAACATCTTGATCTACTGGCAGGAGGATCTATGGAAGGCTAGTAATCAGTATATCATCATTTTCACCGAGAAAACCGGCGTCATTAGTTGGCGACGGATTTTCGAAAATCTTTGGAAAAGGTACAACGTTTACCGGACGGTAATCCTCACCGTTGAAGATGGTTTCAGGTGTCTAACGAGATACCTACCTTTCGACGTAACAGGAAATGTATATGGTGGTGTTCACAAAACGTGTCTAAAAGAGGATCCAAAAAATTACAATTATAATTCAAATTATAATTATATTTCGGAAGATCGTCGCGAGGATGTCGACAATATTTCGGTGATAAGCGCTAATGCTAAATTGTTCGAGAATTTCCGCGATCTGAGAAATTACCCGGTGGACGTCGCGTTGTTCGAGTCATTAATGATGAACGTTTCTTATGATAACGAGAACAATATTGTGTTATCAAGAGTGGACGCTGATGTGTTAGACTCGCTGGAGAAAGCGATGAAAGTGAAGTTCCGATTGAATGTATTGGAGAAGACAAATGCGCAAGGAGAAGATCCTTTTGACCGATCGTTAAGACTCATCGAGAAAGGAAAAGTGGAAATAATAAACACAGGATTCTTTGTGAAACAGTATAGTAACTTCCGGAAATTCGAATTCACTTCGGCGATTTACGAAGACAAACTCTGTTTCATCGCACCGGATTCTGGACTCGTTCCGAAAGCTTACATGCCCTTTCTACCTTTTACAAAGAGTCTCTGGTTCTTACTGATAGCCTACAACATCGTGATAACGATCCTATGGTACTTACTCAGAAAATACAGCGAGTCTATTCGTAATTCACAACTCGGTTGCAAAGTGTTTTCCATATTCCGTCGGAAACGATGTTCACCGACGATTCTGTTAAACGAACGATCATCGAATGATCTCGGACACCCATCCTTAAGATTGAATAATAACAATTTTATTACGCAACAACGTGGGGAAACACCACGGGAGATTCATCGTTGTTTATTAAGCTTCTTCGACTTCGTCGAGACACTCTGTTATCCCTTTCCCAACCCGGACACTTCAGTCCAGAAAGCGTTTCTCTTCGGCACCCTCTTCTTCGGCGTCATAATGACGGGTCTGTACCAAAGCTTCCTGGTGTCGAGTCTCAGCAAACCGTTCCACTATCCCCAGCTGAACACCGTCGAGGACGTGATTAACTCCGACAGGAAGGTGATCACCAAGTACTCGAACCTCCGGGGCGCGTTCGTCGACGACGCGAAACTCAGCGGGAAAATCCACGTGGTGAACACCACGACACCGACGTACCGGTTCGCCGCTTACGAGAAGATGATCGCTATTTCGCGGTATTCCGCGGTGAAATTCGAGGATTTGTCGGCGTACTACGACGCCGACGGAAATCCGTTGCTGCACATCGTCGACGAGTGCCCGGTGACGTTCATGTTGTCGTACGTGGTGCGATTGTACTCGCCGTACCGGGAGAGGATCAACTCGATACTTCTGAGAATCCGGGAGGCGGGACTCATCGACTTCTGGTACGACAAGATGATATACAGGCTGGAACTCGAGAAGAAGCGACGGAAATTGGCCAGGGTGCGAAGCCACGTGAAACTACGTCTGGAGCACTACTCGCTGACTTTTCTGCTGCTGTTCCTGGGGCTGCTGGGCTCGGCGTTGATTTTCCTGGGGGAAATGTACTTCGCTGGGAGACCGAAGTAGTTCGGGATGAACATTCCAAAGGGGATTAGGAATGGAAGGGTGACGAACGGGGGGTTGAGAGATGAGAGAGTTTTTTTTTTTTGGAGATAGTGGAAGATGATCTAGGATCGGTAGGAGGATACCTGGGAAATTGAGAAAATTGGATGGAATTATAGGAAATTAGATAGAATTCATAGGAGAAGTTGTAGTAACACTTCGCTGATATTTTAATTCTTTTAATTGCTTTGTATCACGGAACTTTCGTGAGATTTTCGAATAAAGTAGTGTCCTGAATACTTTCGACTTTTATTCGATACTTAGCTGTCTTAAATTTCCGCGGGAACGACCGCTATGTTACAGTTGAAATATGAATGAGACGATCAATCGTAATGAGACTGATTGTGCGAACCTACCACCTGGTTATCAGTGTGATTAAAATCTTTGGTCAAACGCGATCGAGAAGGACGCCCCACGATTTCGATAAAATCATCAAATTCACGTTGACCATCGTCGGACGACATTTTGAACTGTCGTTGAGACTCGTTAATGTGAATTATGAATTCCAGGCGTTCGTCGATAATTGTCAAGTGTAATTCTTTTCTAAAAAATCCGACGAGCTAGTGGAATAGGCTCGCGTTTAGAGCGACGGCGGATTCGGAGCACGTACTTCATTTCTTCGCCGCTGACGTTCCTCTAAACACAATTAAGCTCTACCTGTCGGTATTACGAAAGTAGCACTCGATCGTGGAACCACCCGCCAAAGAATACGTTGAATAAAATTTGCCAGAATAAATCGATACGACAAAGAAAACACGTGGATTCTCTTATCGATTCATTTCGGCAATTAGGTTGAAAATGGTTGACTTTCTATTGAATAAAAAGATAGATCGAGATGATTTGATCAATTTCCAAGGGATCCTTGTAACGCAAATGTCGCGAACTGTAAGCAATTGCGGCGTCGAAGCGAATTAGACGCTGTCCTTAGGGAACCGTAGAATTAGCCAATTAGCGTGCATAGTTAATTACTAACAGGTTGATGCGTTCGGCACACTTGCTGTCGCGTCATGAGGATTGGGACAGGGCGAGTGTTAATGAATTAGAAGATGAATCGTGTGATTTATAGATTTAGAACGATTAGGTTCGATATCTTTTTACATTGTCTATAGTTATCTGGAAAGAGTGATAGTTCTCGAATAGAATTCCCTGGGTGAAATTTACGTCACGTGGACCCGTTGAAACGGGAGATACGAGTGTACAAAATATTTATCCTATTTTCCAATATTTTCACTTTACTTCTTGTACCGGGTTTCGTGAAACACGCGGACGAAAGAAAGGATCAAAGGACAACCCGGTAGAAAGTTATACGTGCGAAAACATGATGGAAATATAGAGGATTCGAGTTCGAAGTAACTACTCGCCAGCGGGATATATCTCTTTGATATTCAAATCCTCGTGTACGTGGTATGTGGGACATTTTTTATTCGGCTTTTAATCCCACTTCCCGCGGGGCAATGTGGGAAACAGAAAGTTTCGGGAAATATTCGCTGTGAAGAATCTTCGATGATTGTATAACTTCTTGCTTCATTTTCCTTTTTTTTATCGGCACAGTTTTATCGCGAATCGATTGAATTACAGGTAGAAAGTGAAGGGAACTCTTGTTTCTCCTGTATCGTAGATAGTTTTATACACGTGGGTATCGTCTGAAAGAGAGAAACCAACGTCACCGCGAATCTTCGTATTTAATTCGACGAATATGCAAATCGTGGGTGAGTAAATAATAGAGAAGCGAGTATATGGGTGGGAATGAGTAAAAAGAAATAAATTGAGAAACGAGCTCGCGTGCCGTGACGAATGAAATTGTTCGCTCGCAGCATCGGGAAGCATGAAATTTCGCACAAAAGCTCAGCGATGTCGCGGCGGTGAAATTTTCGTGCTAATAAAAAGTGTGTTACTCTTTTGTATAAACGCTCGCGGAAACGAAATCGGAATGGCACACGGATAAAGCTGAAGTGTAAAAACATTTGTTTCACGAGTCGCTTGGCACGTTCATACATTAATTACATTTGCGAAACGTTGCGACTGATTTTCGCTCGTTATGTATTATTTATTTTCCACGTGGTCCAGCGACGATTCGTTTACATCAATTAAGCGTCCAATAGCATTAACGTACACTTCGATAAATATGAATAATGTTACTTTTAAATGGAGGGGACTATATTTGAAAAATATTTTCTTCTGTTTTATACATCGGTATTTCAGTGACAAAATATGTTTGTTCGTTTCTCGCAGTCTGAAAAAGATGACCTAGTTTGTCATTTTAATTAGCGACGGGAACGGGGACAGTTAATTAATGAATTATTGTCTCAAAATTAGTAACAAGTCATTTTTATTGTGTTTCTCGTACAAAAGTGCCCGACGATACTATCAAGCTGCTCGTTTTGTATACTCAACAGTTATTCCGTTCACTTGTTCCATCCTTTTCAAACAGAAGAATCGTATGACCAGGGAAAATAATTTCATGGCTCCGGGACTCCCTTATACCTTTTGCTTTATTTCTCTTTTCCACGAAAAATCTTCCCCTGACCGATCTTCTTGTCCAATGTCGAGAAACGTGAAATTTAAGTCAACTCTCAGTGATTCTCACACATTTATTCATCCCTCTAACAAATCGAATTAAGACGTTCTTAATTCTCGATTACCTATCACGTGTCATAATATCACTATACATTAAATTCTAAGTTATCTAATGCAAACAACGTTGAATCTAATCGCGTGAATTTCTATCGTTTCTCATTTTCCCCGCGTTCACAGAAGTTTCCATTTCTCACGAATGTTCTCGTGGGTGAGGTTTTTACTCGACGCGAAAGCATTTTCGGCGTGGAATCCATTTTCTCAAGCGCTCTGTCGACGCTCATAAATAAATACGAGGGTGCTGGTTGCGAGACCGATAGACAAGAAGACAAAGGGGATGCAGAAGTGCCTGATGGTGAGTATCCGATGGGTCTTCGGTTTCAACTCCTCCGGCGTTTCTTCCTTCGCTGTCACCGACATCTCGTCGAACCATTTGTGATAGAAACCGCCGTTGTTCAGTCGTCCCAGGATATCGTTTATACGACGCAGAAACGGCGAGCCTGCAAAACATTTCTCGTGTTTACGATACGAACTTCTTTCAATCATCGTAGATGTGCGTTGTCGCGAATAGGACTCCATGAATAGTGTGAAAAAATATGCAAATTTATACTCAGGTCAATTCAAATTAAAACGAAATTGCTCGGAGAAATTGCAAATTAAATTATAAATATTTAAATTGTAAATATAAATTCAAGTCAAATAGTTATTTCACTTTCAAAGCAAGGGAATTTGTGGAATCGCAATTATTGCACTGTGAATTGTTATACGATCCAAGAGGGAATGTTTTTTTTATTAAATTTGTTTAAATAATTAATTTATCAATGAACCATCGTACTTTTAGTGGATATTCAAACCTTTCGTTATCATGTGCGCTATGATATAAACTTTAGGGCACTCTTCCACTACGTGCAACACGTTTCTCTGAAACTCGTTGAATTTCATGGGCATCGTAGACTTCCGGTGAAGCAATCCCGCGTCCTTTGCATCGAACAGCCTCCGATAAATCTCTGTATCATTTGCGTACTGCATTCTCGTACGGAGACGATTCACGTATGGCGAATCTGCATTGGATAAAGCGTCCTCCATTACGTCCCTCGAGGACGTTAAAATCGCTAGACCTGTGTAATAAACAATCGTTAAACCAAACAATTCTCAGTTTAACACAAAACTTACCACTACTAGTCAAATTGAACGTATCCAAAGATTTCTACGTTAAATCTTAAATGCGATACAGTTTTTAATCACCAGTTGTTTCTATCGAACGCTCTAGTAATAGATATATGTATAAGAACTATCGTTAGTTTTAGTGTCAAACGTGAAATCGTCACAGAAAGTTGGTTTACTGATTTAGAAATTTCACAGCACAGGAATCCCCGATAGCGTGATAAGTTGTCAATGCAAATGGATTGAATTTAAGATCATTAGGAATACGTTGGCAAGCGTGTTCCGGCGTGAAATCACGGGAAAACGAAGTTGCCGGAAGCTGGGTAGACGTGTACGTGTCGTCGGGTTGTCGAAGTGGACGGGAACTGCATAATTACCGCTTTTCTCGAGATCCTCCAGAGTGTGAATATCCTCGTAGTGACTTAACTTGCTGAAACTGGATGCGAGTTGAGACGTGAAAACGCCATTCAGTATAAGACTCAGAACTAAGCCACAAATTATCAGCATCCTCTCCGAAATCCAAAACTGAGCCAGCTCAAAGGGCTCCACCATCTGCAGGAGCACTTTCGTTAGGTATTTACCCAGTGACGCGAGACAGGATACAGAAGATCCTTTGAAGCCTTTCGAATGTATTCTGTTTGTTTCTTTCGAGCGTCTCGCAGTCTTCCCCGTCAGTCTGAATACGTAAATTTTCTGCATCTCATCGGATGTTCTATAGAAAGAAAAATAGAAAAAAATACTATAGTTTAATTCGCTTGAATCAAGAACAGGTTAATCGAACGTTACGTCGGGTATTCGAAAAAACTTTCGACAGGAAAATTGTTGTCAATATTTCGTTTCGGACGATGAACAATAATTTCGAGTGATACTTTTCTCAAAAACTTTATAATTGAAAACAGTAACAATAGTTCGTGTGGTTCAACAATGTCTACTTGGTAGACAGGTAATTATAATATAAATTAAACTCTCCGATTTATTTGCCCGCCGGAAACGTTCGCAGCGGGTCGTTTGATGTTTCCCCGGAAATTCAACCGTCAATGTATCTGTCGTCGACAAAATGACAACTCTTTCCTGAATATTTTACAAACTAAATATTCCACTGCTGGTTGCTTACTCTTTCGACCTGCCGTCCCGTTTCCCAACGACGTATCCCTCCTCGCCGTTCCCGTAAAATTCGAAAACCTCTCCAGCGTCCACGTGACAGTATCGCCGCATGAATCTATAGATCATCGAGATCACGAAGTGTCCCAAAAAAATTAGAACACACGCTTCAGGTGTAAAAATACGTAAAATAACCAGATATTCTGGGATAGGCGGTGCCTTTGGCACAACCACGCATAATTTATCGCTACTAATCGCAACACTCATGTCCACCTGATTGGTCGAGTAATGTTTCACGTAGAACTGATTGAAAGACATATCAGCATAATTATAAACAATATCCCCTAGCGCACCGTAAAAAACACCATTTTCCTTCCAACCAAAATTCTGTTTCGTCTCGATCACAACCGGTGTGACGTTCATTTTTTCGCACACTTCTTTCATATAATTCGCATCGATACCCGTGTAGTCACTCCCGTTTTTTATCATCGTCGTTGTACGGAACGTGGATATTTTCAAGGGATAAAGATCGAACGTTTGACGATGATCTTTGAAGTACTCGGGGACGATCGTGGTACTCGGATCGCTCACGTCAAGAAACGTGTAGTTCTTCTGGTTCAATTTCACGCAGTACCAGTCGCACTTCTTGTCGAAGATATATCTACCCACGTGGTTCGTGTACTTGAACGGATCGAAACCGATGTACTTGTTACCGATAGATACAACGACCCTGTGAACCCTTCGGAATCGCCACAGTCGTTCGAAAGCCCACTCCAGGAAGCGACGATGCTCCCTGTCGTAGACGTTCGACGACCTGAACTTCGCCTCCTGGATCACGTAAAGGTTCTCCGGTCGCCAGAAGGCCACCAGGAACGGGGACATCATGATCTTCCGGGTGTTCAGGATGTCCGACGAGAGGATTATTACGCACGATCCGGGGTCTATTAATTGATAATTGGTCTCTTTGAGGGTGTCGCTGGTCGTCAGGTGCTTCAGGGTGACGATCGTCACGGTGACCTCGATGTCCGTGAAGAGATGTTTGGGGATGTCGAAGGTGTCACGCTCGAAGTTGTCGAAAACGATAGTCAATTTTCGCAGGAACGAACTCTCGCTCCAGTATTTCAACCAGGGTAGAACCACGCCATAGTTGTCCGCGTAGGTTTGCGCGAAACGTTCGCCGTTCACCAGGTGAAGGGTCGCGAGGGTGAGCAGAGAGGTTAGGATCCACATTTTCCGGGAAATTGCGTCGTTATACTGGAAATATTTGTCAATGATCGTTAATGAATTAGATGGAAATAATTTGTTATTTTTTTGACGTTCGAAACGTTTGTGGATCTTTTCCAAAGTCAGAAAAGTAACAAATTGTTTATGTCAAACACCAATGTCCAGCTGGAAAAAGAATTCAGAACTTTAATTAACCCGGGGACGCTCGAAGGAAATTTCAATTCCGCGGGAAGGTTTTTCACGAGGAATCGAGGCGTTGACAGGTTTGTTCATTAAAAACCGAGATACAGGAAAGAGAAATCGTGTCTCTCTCAGCTCGTAGATCAACGAATGGATCGTCGTCGTGAAAACCACCCGTGGGAATCGTTCGAATTCCAAGGGAAAAGATCGATCGCGAGTTTATTTCTCTCGCGAGGTCGAACTTTAATTTCAACGTGACGATTTCTCGCGATACGTGAACCGACGCGATAAATTTTTCCAGGGGAAATGAATATTCTTTCCCCGTACGAAATACCTTCCGTCGCTCGTTTTTTTCGCTGGGTTTTCAAAACGAGGGATAATTTATGAGCAACTATAATCGCCTCGACGTCAAATGCGAATCTGCGAACCCGTCGACGAGATTTCGTCGGGATTCGCTTCGCTGAAACATTCCCCAGAGTTCATTTGTCTTCGTCGACGAGCGAAACGTTTTCCTTATTAATCCCGCGATAATTCGAGGAGGAAATTTCGGCCGATGGCTCAATTAAATTAACGACACTCGTCAACGCGCTCGGTGAAACGTGTTTAGCTTAACGAGCCACTGCTCTCGTGGAAATTAACAAAGTCGAGACGGTGTGGCACACGGATTTTTGCCACGTTCCGTAATCACGTGACTGAAGTGTTGTATTTTAATTAGTATAAAACATTGCTTACACACGAACGTCCGTGCTTTCATCGAATTTATTTCACACCGACAAACTTTCCCTGGGAAATCTATCTTTTTGTTCCGTTTTTAAATTTCCTCCACGCAAATTCCGTTGAATTTATATTAAATATACATTATAACAAATAAATAACATAGGGTTTGTGACAGGTAGTTCTCGTTCCAACCAAACGTTTTACTTAGTTATCCTCTTAGCGGAATGATACCGAGATAATCATTATCACGAGTAAATCGTTAATTATCCATTCTACAAACAATTTCCGCATCATTTCGAAAGTGCAGCCCCGTCACGTCAGCGGGTAACACGTCGACGAAGTTACGCCGTCGGGAACATCCTGGTGGTGAAACTTTGATCGCGAATTGATACGATCGTCTCACGTTTTCTTCGCCGGAACTTCATTAAACTCCGTGGCGAACGCGATACTTTACCCACGGGTTAACGAACCAGCTTGCGGACATATTTCAGCACTTTGTTAGGATCAGGATTTACAGTGTCGCGGATACGTCTTCCTCGACGTCGTCGGGGACGTCGGGACGTCCTCGTCGCTGACGGAATTTCCCGCAGAAGTGAAAAAAGGAACACCGGAGAGACGACTAAATCGATATAAGTCGCGAAATCGTACGCTTTGTGTATCTGTGACGTCACATTTTCCGAGCGGATTTTCCACGGAAATTTTCTACGAGCTGATTGACTACCGATTTGAAAGTTTCGTGAACGTACACGGTAAAGGCTTGGCGAAGTTAGTTTCCCAGTTTCTTGGGAACTTAAATTTCGGGAAACGATACCGGAAAACTTAAATCGGACTGTACTTTGGTATTCTGATCCTGAATACTTTGATGGTATCGTGTAGTTTTTAAATGACTCGATATTTCTTGCTGATACTTCCGGTGTGCAGTGAGACTTTGATCGAACTTTCTCTGGGTATTTATATGTTGAATCTGAGGGTTGAAAGTGTTGAACATCGTTGTATAATAATTATTTTAGAACGTATAGAGAATGTCGAGTGATTTGAATGATCAGATCGTCTACGATTATTTATCTGGGTGAAATTATTTTCACGCGTAAAGCAGATTCTAAGAAACCGTGTGACGTTTTTAGAAAACACCTTGAACATCTTCTTATGACGTAGTATTAATGGAACATCCGGATATCGCGGAGATAGCCGTCCCGACGCTGACGTGAACTCTAGACGCCTGCCGAGCAGCGTCGCTGCTTCGTTAAGCCGCTTTGAAAAGTATTAAATTTCAGTGTCTATATTATTACGTTTGCCGGGCGAAAATTTGCGTTGATCTGCGAGACGCTGCAGTATCCTTATATAGTATCAGTAGATTTATTTTTTCCGCCATCGTGATTCCATATGCTACATAAGTTATCGCGTCATTTTTTGAGTGTTGTAGATCTACGAATACCTTTCTCTTTTTCTGTGTTATATTGACGAAGATTTTCACATAGAATACGAATATCGGGGTCTTGGATCAATTATTCTAAGAGTACGGAAATGACAGTCGAAAAACCTTGAAATTCAAGCAGTTTTTCGTTTGGCATTCGCTCAATTTTTAAGATAGCGATCTGAAACTTGTACCATTGTTTTAGTTAGGAAATTCTACGCCAGATCAACCTATAATAGTTGTACTTTTCGAAAATTTAATTTTTCGCAAAAATCTGAAGGGGGTAGGTCAGGATTTTTTGCGATTTTCGTAATTCGCTTGCCATTTCCACAATTTTTGAGATATCAATCTGATTCTTTCACTGTCTTATTCGGCTTCGGATTCCGCTTCCAAAACTTCCTGGGTCATTTTAATATCTCAAAAATTGTGGAAATGACGGGCAAATTACGAAAATCGCCAAAAATCCTGACCTACCCCCTTCAGATTTTTGCGAAAAATTAAATTTTCGAAAAGTACAACTATTATAGGTTGATCTGCCGTAGAATTTCCCAACTAAAACAATGGTACAAGTTTCAGATCGCTATCTCTAAAATTGAGTGAATGCCGATCAAAAAACTGGCTGAAATTGACGATTTTTCACGATTTTCGTAATTCTTTCGTCATTTCCGCAAATCTTTAGATATCGACCTGAATCTTTCACTGTCTTATTCGGTTTCGAATTCCGCGTCCAAAGCGTCTCGGATCATTTGAATAGCTCAAAAATTACGGAAATGACGAAGAAATTACGAAAGTCGCGAAAATTCATCAATTTAGAGCAGTTTTTCGTTCGGCATTCGTTCAATTTTTGAGATAGCGATCTGAAACTTGTACCATTGTTTTAGTTGGAAAATTCTACGGCAGATCAACCTATAATAGTTGTACTTTTCGAAAATTTAATTTTTCGCAAAAATCTGAAGGGGGTAGGTCAGGATTTTTTGCGATTTTCGTAATTCGGCCGTCATTTCTACAATTTTTGAGATATCAAAATGATTCTTTCACTGTCTTATTCGGCTTCGGATTCCGCTTCCAAAACTTCCCGAATCATTAAAATAGCTCAAAAATTGTGGAAATGACGGGCAAATTACGAAAATCGCCAAAAATCCTGACCTACCCCCTTCAGATTTTTGCGAAAAATTAAATTTTCGAAAAGTACAACTATTATAGGTTGATCTGCCGTAGAATTTCCTAACTAAAACAATGGTACAAGTTTCAGATCGCTATCTCTAAAATTGAGTGAATGCCGAACGAAAAACTGTTTGAATTTCAAGGTTTTCCGACTGTCATTTCCGCACTTTTACTGCAATCGCTCCGGGCTCGCGATATTTGTGTTCTGTGTGAAATTCTTCGTCCATACATCCAGAAAAAAGGAACCAAAAGTGTGCTCACTTTTTTGTTAAAATCTGAATAGGGTAGGACAGGTTTTTTTGCGATTTGCGCAGTGAAATTATGGTGGTACCTTCATCCCTTTACGAGTGAATCTTTCTTCAATTACACGATACCTGCCCGACGCACCTGCACCGGTAAAAAGATTGCATAAACAGTGGATGCGGGCATTTATTACCGTCCACTGCTTGCCAGTTCCAGAGATCTCTCGAGAATTCCTCTTACTTTCCACCATTCGGTACCGCGCGCACCCTTTTCAACGTTATCTCAAGTCTTTACTAACAAAAACTTACGATTCCTCTGGATAGTCTTCCAACGTGTGTGAAATGTATCTTCGCGTCGCGACGCTGACAGCAACACTGACTTCGACAGTAACACCCCGATCAGGATCTAGAACGCGATCGACTAAGTACAAGTGATTGATAGCGATATCTGTATTTTTTCACAGACATATAATTATATACCGTTCTAATAGGATTTGTAGGAAATATCGTCGCCTCGTTGTCGTGCGACAAGGATCTGACCCACATACGAATGTATTGAATATCATGGTTCATATAAAAACAAAAAAGTAATTCCTTTTCCGAATAGAATCGATCATCCTCGATCCCCGGTGATCGATCGCCACTTCCGGATTCGCACGATTTTATTTCACGCTTTAATTACACATTTTCGATTGTTATAATGCTGGTAACCCGATCGGCAGGATTGTTCGACCTCAAAGGGTCCCTTTGATTTCGCCGACAAAACGTGGCAACCCGGTGATCGTCGACGGCGGTGAACTTTAAGAGAATTCTCCCGGTGCACACGGTATCCGCGATAGTGTTTCATTTTGCTGACGATGTGTGAGTTTTACTTCCGCTTGCTATAGCTGGAACAAACTTGCGGCGGATGAGAGTCTCGATAACTTTCCACTGTGTATACTTTTCCCACGAACGTCGAACTTTCGATTAATTTCCCACGAATTCGCGTGGAATTTGCAGAAACACCACCGTGTCCCCCTTTCCCGTGGTATTTTGATTGGAAAAATATCTCGGGACAGCTACTTTTGTCGATGAAACATATCTACGTGGAAGAGAACCTCTTAATAGATGTGCAAATGGGCGTTTCGTAATTGATGGGAATATTTAATGGTCTTAATATTTTAATGAAATTGCTTGCAGCGTTCTTCGTTAGAGTTCTCATTAAAAATTCATAGGAAAGTTTCCATTGTTATATAATCATGATTAAACGTGCTTATTAATTCGTATTCCACCAAAATTCACGAATTTAAACAGAATATATATAATATACGTATAAACGTTCCATTTCCAACACATCTACCCGATAAATGAACAAAGATCTTTCATCGGCGATTCAGAAAGCGATGCGAATTTAATAATAATAGAAATTTCGCGAAGTTTCCTTTGTCGGGTTAATTTCTCGCTGTGTGCGGGGAAACTGCAGTGTCTCGGATCACGTAAACTCGTAAACAGAGTATGGCAACGTTCCATACACACACACACACACACCGCGGTTCTCGAAGTTACGGAAACTTTCGACGGACTGACACACGTCCCGGTGATTTCGAATAGTTGCCGAACACTTTTCCGGGAATTCGTAATTCGGTAACGGCGTTCGTCGACGGCTGAGAGAGTCTTAACAAGTTTCGTCGGCGTCGCGACGCCGGGGAGAAGACGTAGAGGCAAAAAAAAAACGAGGGGTACGTTAACCCTCGATTTTGGAAACACGTTTTCGGAATTACTGATCAGACAACGCGAACCACTTGAAACTCGCGTCCTAGTTTCTCGGTGGGAAAAATTAAAACGCTGAACGATGAGTTTTCATTAAAAGTTTCTATTATCATAAAACTTTCCACTAATTCCGTGAGCATTCGAGAATAGACGAAGAATCTTTTTGTGTGATTATTATTGTCATTATTATGACGATACTTCGTGCATCGAAATGTTGTGTGATGAATAGACGAGAAAAAGAATTTTCGAAAGCTGTTATTCTTTTGTAATGAACGGTGGGAAAGTATCTAGAAATAATAGGGAAATATACTAACGATACTATTAATTAATGTGAACTATGTTCCCATAGTTTGCTCGTTAACAAGATACCTTTGTGTGTACACGACCGAGGATGGGTAATTATCACAGCGGGCACGCACACACATATAATTTCAATTTCCAGGGAAAAGTTTCTCAGCGTTCCAATTACTGTCGACTTTTTTACGAAATTTTCCCCTGATAAAATCGACCGCGAAATTTTAATGCAATTGATTAATTATTATCCAACGTGCAATTGCGCGTGTATTCACAATTGCCCGACCATTCTTTTTCCTTCGAATTATTCTATCCAAATGTTGGAACTTTTAACGCGAGGCCTTGAACTGCCTGACGTTAAATCCAACGTGGCTTTTCGCTAAAGATACTTCGATCCCCTAACGAAGGATAATGGGTGTCCCGATATTCGCCCATTTTACATTGTTGGAAGGCCACGCAAATCCTCCGCAGCAGTTCCCCAAGTTCCCAGATATATCGTCCTTCGAACAAAGTAACGCTTTTCGCGAAAATGACGGGACATTTGTCATCCCCTTTTGTCGTTGTAACGAGACGAAAGAGGGGAGAACGCTAATTGCTTTTGTTTAGAGCGACGAATTAACGCACTTTCACTAGCAAAAGTTGAATTTCACGGGTATCTCGATAACTTTCCATCGGGATGAGACTCGGGGAACTCCTGGAAATGGAAAGTTATCGAGGGTACCTATCATTATAAATTACACATTCGTATCCCTGTTTTACTTTGCCACTGTAACACATTGTAGCGTATTTTCTACAATTAGTAACCTTATTATCTTAGAAAGTGTCCACGCGACGGGGAACGTCGGAAAGTTATCGAGCGGAAGTCCGCGGGGAGTCTGTTGTACTTGGTGAACCTGAATCGCAGTGGTGGGACGGCGTGATAGTCAGCCGTTCAGGGATATATGTATACGCATGGTCAGACGTGTTGAGTCTACTAAATCTGGCGTGCTAAATCCAATTTGAACCTTCAATTTCCACGTAGTCCCGTATCAAGACAATCAGTGCAGGGGTGGGGGGCGAGTGTGTGGTTCAATCGGAGCAATTTAGGTCCAAAACAGTTTCCGGCGTCTCTAAATAAGTCGAGTAATAGCGAGGCTATTGCAATTAATCTTAGGTTCATCGGGTTTTCACGGGGCCAGCCTTAATTAGTAGACACCGAATGTTTATGCAAATGTGGAATGATAAACACCCTCTAACCGAGACATTAATTTCAGTATTTTTATATCATCAAGGAAATTCACAATAATTTATGTCTTCTATCAATTAGAAACACATTTTCACTGAGGTAGTTCATTATGTTTCAATCATTATGAGTCTCTTGCGTTTAAACTGTTTATACGAAATTTTCAGTGAATTCCGTTGATTAAAAGTTGAAGTTCTATAGCAAGGATACATACAAGTTCCCAGGAAAGTGTCCTTGATATTAATTACCGTATCGAAGTTTCTTTTTCCATTCCCAGAAGTCGTCGTCGTCTCACTCTTGTTGTTTACACGTTCGACATTCATTCATACTAGTACTTATGACCTCGTGACTGTTCACGGTCACGGATTCGAAGTTTCTATAATGAGACGTCGAGTTGTCATCGAGTTGTAAAGTTGTCGGGGACCGAAAGGGCATACCTGGATTCTAAAATACAACATAACAATTTCCAAACGTATCCACAGGTATAAAGGACAATAAAAGTCAGTAAATCATGGTTCCCGATGACTTTGAGTTTTCCCTGAAACATTATTACGAATTTTATGCTTCATGACGACAACGAAGAGCAAAATAATAACGGAAAGTACAGCAGTCAGTCGCACGCATACTCTCAAAGTGTCAAGGTGGGTTCCAACCGGTAGCTCCGGGATGTTTTAACGGAAAATCGAGTAGCAAATCAGAAACGTGAGGTTTTTCCCGAATTTCCCGGAGTCGTGCTCCCGGAGGCGTCCCTTTGATAAGGAATCCGCGGGCCAATTGCCGGCTGCTCGTTATTGACGGTCTATCCGTCAAATCGGGTTTGATTTCCCGGCATCCGATATTCCCGGTCACGTGTGCCGTCGACGAGTCGAATAGCAAGAAGACGACGAAAATGAAATTTCCCGACGCCCGGCGTCGCGGCGGACCGCTTGATCGATACGCGTCGGTTTTCGGCGACGTGATTTTAACGAACGAAGTGAAATCTAGTGAAATTTCGAGGTGAATCGTGAAAACTAGAATCTACAACCTATTTTTGTTAATTTAAACGTGTCGGGGGGAAAATTCGTCCTTTTTCCGAGGAGAAGAAGCTTTTTTTTAATCACTGTTGAAATTAGTACAAATTTATTCTTCCTGTATATAACTCGGGGGGAGGGGAAATAATTTTGGACAGGTACGCGAAACATGTAACGAATCCGAGGGGTGATTTTAATCAAATTGGAAAGAGAGACGGAAAACGGCACAAGGGAACGTATTAATTTGTAATCCGGTCGATGAATAATTCGTGTCAATTATACTCGAGTTGAATTATTTATTTAATGGAAATGGGCGAAAAAGAAAAGAATCCGGTGTGCTTTAAACACGACGGACCTCGTCGTAACGTGACATCGACAAATTAGAAATTTTTCCCGTGACACGACGATCCGTTCACGTTTATCAAATTACGTCGGGTAACTTATATGTGTAGTCACTTTAATCAGCCAGGTGTTCCCGAATTTCGCCAGGAAGTGCTCACCGGAAAAAAGGTATATTACAATGATGATTTCCCCGGAAGATTGATAGTCTTACGTCTTTTTCCTTCTTTTTTTAATCGACGCCCTTTGTAACGTTCTACCTTCCGCCCTACTTAAATAACGCATCCAATGTATCATATTTACAGACGGTGGAGAAAAAAAATACGGACAGTTTTAAGATATAGCAATTTCATCCACACTTTTTGACACGCGATAAAGATCAAGAAATATCTATGTAATCTAGTTACGTATTCTTTGATAACAACGCAGTAAGTTATACACATTTTATGGTAACGCGACGCTACTTTATATGGTAATCGATGAAATTATTGAAACACGGGCCGACTTTTCCCTACGGGGACGAAGTATCGGAGGTTTCAAAGGATATGGATATGGTTATGATCAAAGATTACAGGGACAGGATGGCGAACGCGATTCCCGGTGTTACGATGTCAATAAAGTCGGCCGGATTTGCGAAACAATGAAATAAGGTTTCCCGTGGAATATCCGCGACGTGACATCGGTTATTGAACATTGAAATCGCATTTACTATTATTTATCGGGATCTATCTTTTAATGGTAGTATCAAAGTGTCGTTAGATAATTTTGTGCTTTAATTAGACGTTCGCGTAAGTGTATCATTATCTTGGAACAGTATTATCAATTCCATTTTATAAAAATATCTATGAATATCGATATCCCGGAATATTCTCACTTTAAAAATTTGATGGAAATTAGAAATTTGCTAGGAAAATCATAGTATTCTTCACGATAATCATCGATCGAATCATTCTACAAGTATTCTCCAGTCAACGAACGAGACTCATTTTTTTTCTCGTACATTTTCGCAGATGCGTACACGTACGATTCAATTTGCATGCTAATGAGCTGATATCGAGTCGGCAAAGCGGTCCAATGTGCTTCGAGTTTGTACAGGAAACCACGTCAAGGAAATTCCAGGACACGGCTCTCTCCTTTACGCGGTTCATTTCCAGGTGAAATGCCGGTGTAACTAATTTCGAGGACTCGTAAATTTCATTTCTCCTCGCCTTTAATTCCCCCGTTGAAAAAATTTTACATATTTCACCGTGGCTGCCGGGAAATTGTTACTTTTTCCCACTTTTACCGACCACATGTGTTTTTTCTCCCCGACACACACTTTCCCACGATAATCGCGAGATTGTGTGTACGTGTATCTGTGTGTCATTGTAAGTAACCACACTCATTATAACGTTCCATTCAGTTTCACCTGGAATTCCCGTTGCGTAAGTGAAATCGAAGTTCGCGACTCTGTGGGAGCTCGCAAAAATGCCGCACAAAGGAATCGAGGGAAATGAATAAGCACACCCCGGTGCGCTATAGATCCGGCGTAAATTTACCCGGGTGCGTTTCAAGCGAAGCCGAGCGGAAACGCGAAAAGGTCAAAGAAGATGGGAAGAAGGCAAGAAAACGTGAATAAAATGCGCAGCGGTTTTCTATCTGAAACGGGAAGAAGGTATCTTTTGTATCTTCGTGGGAATACTTTCATTAGCCGCGCGATCTTTAAGAGATCGTTTTTTTCGAAAGATTTACCCCCTACAGATTCTCGTGTTATTAAACTGTAAGAACGAAGCGGGTCTTTTTTGTTCTTGTGTTTTTTTTAGTTATATTATTACAATAAGGTTTCATTAAACAGTGTTTCTCGTCGGTGAAAATACAATAGTTAGTTGGATTTGTTTTCTCGCCGCGACCGACATGGAATTAGTATTTTTTTTGTTCCATTGTTAATCAGTGAAATGTTACAGGTATGATAATCAGAGTGTTTTCACCGGGTATACTTGATTCCGATTTAATTGGCCTCATTTACCTCGTCTCGTTGAATTTCTGCGCTGTCTGTGTTTGCTACGTTTTTCGTTTTTGCGCTCGTTAAAGTGGCGGGACCGTTTCCTCGAAATACATTAATCAACATCGCGTTAATTATTCGCAAGTAGCGGCACGGTGTTCTCTCTGTCTCGTTGTTCCTCGCTGGAAAGCATCGGCCTTCGACGTCGGCCAGATTAGAAATGACAAGTCATAGATTTTAAGATAAATTGCTTCCACTAGCCTGGCAATGTGTTTTATTAGATCGCGTTGCTGTAACCCGGTTACACTTTGATTTATTATCCCTGAATTTCGTAAGCTCCGCTAACAACAAGTGTAACTATCAACATGCCTTAGACTTTGTTCGTTAAAGACTTTTCAGCATAGAAATTTCACTCTCCAGAAAATCTGTTCATACAAAATTCAATATTATATAAGTATCATCCTATATAGATCCCATCACGTAGAAATATCTCTCGTATAAATCCTAAGGCCCAAAATTATAACATTCCTAGTGTCCAAAATTCAACAAGCAGGAATTTCAACGCACTAAAACTTTCGAGCATCGTCCTCCCAAGTTCCCGGAAACTTAAAGCGTGAAACATCTTAGAGATCTATTTAATACCGTCTAAATTTCAAATCTAATCCATTTTGGGCCTGATCTGACGTGTACTTCCCATGAAACCATGGAGATCGCCGCAAATCGACCACTTTTCCTCGTCCCATCGATTCCTGATTGCGTTTCGACAATCTGTTTCGGCGGGATGGCGTTCGCAGGGATGCTGGGCGTCGCGACGCACCGCGCAGGCTCCCGACAAAGGCGTCCAGAGGGATCCTCGTGAAATTTAGTCAGTAGCACCGCGACCACCTATCCGCTCCCGGCGTGCAACGCTCGTCGAGACGCGTGTAACCTGTTGCCTTATTCGGGAAAATCAGGATAAATTTATACCGATCAACCCGGTACACGAGGTACGTATTCCCGGTGCGGAAAAGCTGGACAAACGACGGAACAATGAATTCAAATCGGTGGATCCCGCCGGAAATGACCGCCTCCGACCGTGGAAATCGAAAAGAGTCATTTTTATTTGGAAAATTTGTTGGAAAATCTGCCAGCTTTTCAACCTCCGTGGAAATGTACAATGGGAAAAGGGAAAGAAGTTGTTATTCGTATCACGATATGTAGGAAAAGTTCTACTTTGTTGTTTGTCGATGAAAACCTTGGTTTCCAGGAAAGTAATCCAATAAGATTTCAAGTTAAAAGGATTCTTAATATAATTATTAATAGATACTACTTCGATTTTATTTGAGATTAAAGTTCTCTCGATAAAGCTCGTATCGATCCTTCGAGGTCGCTTTCCTATGAAATTTAAGACTATCTTTTCACCTGGAAAAAAATCACTCGAATCTTATCACGAATTTCCGTTCATATTTTCCTATGGATACACTTTCCACGGAAATCACGCGAAGATTTTCTTTCAACCAGATTTTCATGTGAATAAACAACCGATTCGTCGTTCGACGTTCGATAGAATCGACGACAGACAGTCTTGTGACACTTTTTTCTCGTGTTACATCTACTCGAAGTAACCTGTTGCCGGGTAATCTTGTTATCATGAATCGATATTCCGTTCGCCATAAGAATCCCGTGAATTTCGCTTAACAAACGTATCGCGATTTTCCAAAGGAATCGACGGGGGTGCGCGAGAAATTGTTCGTGGACGTGAAAATCGTCGGAAAATCCATCGAAACCCGCCTTAGAGTCGAACGGTAGCGTAGTTAGTATCAGTGAAGCCACGATTTCATTAATTCCACTCGCTTCCAGGAACTTCGCTAGGATTCATTCGTGGGTGTAGAACAGCGTCATATGAAATGCAAATATAATACAATCGCGGCCGCAACTCGAACATTTCGAAGGGCCGGATTCACTCGAGTTTCCAGTTAATTCAATATTCTATAATTATCAATTAGCCCGTGTAATGCAGGTTTATCGTTCGAAAGGTTCAAATTTATCTCGTCCGCGAGATGGATATGTATGTATACGTGTATGTAGTACATACATACAGACATACATACATACGTCACACGTTTTGTCGGTTTTATTCATTAAACATCGCCGAATTCGTTTCGTCGGCGCGTTACGCGAACAAAAACATTCCGCGAAGGTTTTCCCTTTATATTTTTTTATTTCTCACAGCGAGAAACGGCCAACGAAGTTATTCCGAATAAATTCGTGGCCTGCGAACCGAAGTATAGTCGTCGGTGATTTTAGAATAGCGTTTGATAGCGGGTTCGGGAGTAAAATAGACCGTTCCATCGATATCCATTAACGCCACCCTCCGCGCCAGACTTTACTTGTTCCTTTTTTTTTCTGTTCTTTTTTTGCAACCGAAATCTTCTTTTTCCGCGTTCGATACCTTCGGGTGGAATATTTCCACGGGAGAAGGATTTCTCGTTCGAGCGTCAAACCGTGAAACGGTGAGACGTCACGCGATAAATCTTCTTCGTTATCCTATAATGCAATTACGAAGGGTGAAACCCTCGGCTGATTCTGCGAGCCGGCTAATTTCGCGTGAGTTTAAATAAACCTGATTCGCGTAACAATGGCGAACCGTTGCAAACAGTTTCCCGCAGTGAGTTTTCCGGTCGAGTTCAGGGAACATCGGAATGGAATTGCAACGATTTCGTAATTGATCATCCTCCTTTTTGTGTCAAGTAAAATTGTCGCATATCTAAGAAACGGATTCTTTTTATCAGATTTGTCATAACTGGAGAAATTCTCTTTTGCGAAGATCTCGTTCCGTCGTTGAATTCACTTTATTAATATACGTATCATATGATTTGATGGACGTACGGATTGCTACTTAATCCGACGGAATTTTCTGCCGAAGAACAATGGAACATTTTTCCCGAGAATTTTCAAAGACATAACGATTTCGCTTCCGGCAAGGTGGGACAATATTTCCACGAATTTATTAGCTCGTCGTATAATGAGAGTCTCTTATATCTCCTTTTGTCCTTTGAATTCGCGGAAATTTAATGACCCAAATGCCGCGAAACACGAAATTGTACAACGGGATTCATTCGAGTTTCTCCGTTAAGCCGGCAGAAATAGAATCGGAAATTTCTCATCGTTACGACGGTAATCCGCGAACGAAAGTTAACCGGCGAAACACTCTTCTTTTTTCTCTCCATAGAGGATAATGAAAAAAATCATATGTTTAGGGTTCGCACGTGAGTATTGCACTCACGTAGAAGTACGTGCAGCGGAGGTACGTGTTTACGTTACAAAGTCGACCGGCGATGTTCACCAGGCTGTAGAAGTTTTTCGATTTTTCTGTAATCCATAGAAAGAAACTGTATTCAATTACTTCGACGCTCGCGATACTTGTTTGTGCGTTTTCGTCCATTAATACGTGAACTCTGCTCGGGGAAATGATCGTCGTGGGCTTGTAGAACGATTTAAAAATATTATAAGAAATTTTATGATAAAAAAGAACGACGAATACGGTTTTTGGTCCTCGTTCGATTATCCACAGGGAAATTATCAAAGCTAAGTATCATAAGTACGAACGACAACTCCGTTCGTACTTAATTTTTCAATTCCCTTTCATCTCGGATTAATAGGATCGTTCGTACTCAGAGGAGATTGAAAATAAGACCTTTGATTGTTTAATAAATTGACTCGCGGCGTAATACCATTTCCTCGTATTTAAATGGCGCTCTCAGACGAATACGTACGTATTTGCTGGCACACTTTTTCTACCGTGCTCTTCAGCTTCGTTATTAATGGAATAGAATATAATATTGTAGTCCGTGTAACGACTTCGTCCGGCAGCGAACGAATTGAGACGATGTTGCCGTTCGTGTCTATTTGCAGAGGACTCACGGCAGTTAATTAGCTTCCCGTAGCCGGGCAAATAAATTATTATCCGTCGTCGTCGAGTATTTAAGACACGAAAAACGTATTAATTAACGCGATACTTAACGGTACTTTGTACCCGCGTGGAAAACCATTGACAAGTGTTTCATTACGAGAGTCTCTCGAATACAGACACGAATTAATCACCGAACGATTAAAATCATCGATAAAAATCGTTTGAGAGTAACAGGGAGAATTACCTTCGTTTTACAACGAGATATCCACTTTTACACGTTGCTCGCCGTAGTCTCAGCGATATAATGAAATCCTCTTAGAAACTTTCCCAAGGACAAACTGACACTTACGTGGAAACACTGCCCACGAGGAATAGTCCCTTGAAAGTGAAACTTAAGCCTGAAATTAATGGACCGAGTTAATTGCCATAACGGCCAGGGACGATTCGTATATACATATGTATACATACATATATCTATAAATATATCAACGGAGGAACTTGTCGAATGAAAAAGAGAATCTGTGCACTTTTATCCGATACAATATAACTCTTCAATTTCATTTTCAACAAAATTTCCGTCCACGTCGAAAATTCGAAAATTACATTCGGAAAGATAATCCGAGGATATAGGAAAATGATGACGTAGGCGGAGCTTCAGAATTTCCCTGTGTTCTTTCCCTTCGTCCGATGACGAGAGTGTCTTTCTCAGGTGCGTCTGACACGGGGTAGTGAAAAGTCGATACACCACTCGTCATCCCCCGGGAAATGTATCCCTCGTGGAGATCGAGCCGTCCTAAATGGATCCCGGGGTCGTGGCAAGTCGTTTCCGATGTCACGCTGTTCATATATACATGACTCGGAATCGAATGGATCACATTTTCAATTCTTTTTTTCTCCCCACCCCGTGCCGGAAAGTTTCCGCGGATTTTTTTCACACATTTTCCACGTGTCACTATGTATCGCGTAATTCGATAGGGATTTAACGGGTATCGTTGTCGAAAACGTCGGTGTTTCGGGGTGCGCTTCGAATTACGCGAATTAGTTTTCGATTCGTTGTTGAAACTCGTAGAATTGTTGGAGAAAGTACGCGCTGGTCCCGCGCGGATACGTGTTTCGAAAGCGCTTTGTTGCAAAGTTAACACTGCCATTCGCTGCGTTGTTAGATACACACATATAATATATTTATAAATGTGTGTAACAAACATTGCCAGTGGAAAAGTTTTGATTATTACCACACCTTATTATTTCCAGTGTCACTGTTCCATTTTATCCATTTTATATAATAATCCTATGTGTCTCCACCTACGCGTTTGATCTTTCCGCTATTGTCTCAAGGTGTGTAACATCCCACGTTAGTCCAATTGAATGTTATAGAGTCTAGTGATAATGAAATCCCAGCTTTCGGAGAACCTCCTAATATTTCTTTTTCGTCTTTGAACGAAAGACAACGTCGTTTCACTCGCGAAGGGGAAAGTGAATCAGGATAATTCGGGTGTTTATTGACACACGGTTCCTGGAGGATGAAGGGGACACGTGGGGGACGTAATTCTCGTTGAACAATTAATACGCGTCCCAACCGAAATCCGGAAGACCTTGTTTCCGCGTGATCGATCGATACGCACCGGGTAAACACGAATCGCACGGCCTTATTTACAAGGATCGAGTGTCCGTAATGGTTCGACACACAGAGGCGTCACTCCACGTGCTGCGAACAAGAAATTAACGAGCAAACGGGAAGACCGCGTTTCATTCCCGAGAAGCCAGCTGGTCGTCGGGACGCCCGGCGTAGTTGATTTCCGGTATTTTTGGAAAATGACTTTTTCAACTGGTCGTTCGAAGAAATTTTGCAATGTTGGGACTGGAAACTTTAATTCAATGTAATTAACACATCTCTGTTGTATAGTGTTTATTGTACTTTTTGTTTTTGTGATAAGAATTAGAGAATGGATAAAAGCTGTGAAAAATGAGAAAGAATAATTCGCAGGTTTTTCCTCGTGATGTTATTATTATAGAATTGGATAAAAAGTTTAATTGTCTTATAGTTTGTGGTACAAGTGTGCACGAATATGTGTATTATTATACATATACGTGGAATACGTTCTCCGGTTAGCGTTTGTAGAAAAATATGATCTACTTTGCTTTACAAGCTTCGCACAGTTTCGAATTCAATTAAATTCCGAGTACGTTCATTAAAAGCTGTAATTAAAACATTTTTAAGAAATGTTTTTAGCCCCGTTTCCCTCGTTCCATGGCGATCGAGAGTTTAGTATACAAGCGAAAGAAGAGCATTTCCTACGTTACGTCAGAAATCTAAATATTAATGAAAACATCCTTCGTGTGTACACGTGGACGACAAACGAGACGTGTCGGCGTCTCGTTATTATTGCATGAATATTTAGTTTTGTCTACAAGTTTCCGCGGTGACGCGAAATATGGTAATAATTGTATCCCGGTGGAAATATTCGTAGAAAGAAATAATAATTGAGTTTTCCCGTGGACGTCTCGGAGTCTTTGCGCAGCTTTTTCCCACGGACCTTCGAAAATGTGTGGAAAAGCTCTTTGTGCCAGGTATTTTCAACATCTCGTCCCGTAGATGAAAGACGAGTAGAATTCTTTGGTCGAGTTTTGATATATTCGCGGCTCTCTGTGTTGCAAATTGTCGTTTTCATCAAAATTGCATCGCAGGGACGGGAAATACTTTAAACGGATATCGTTGACTACGCTTAAACGAGATATCATGAATAATTTATTATCTGTCGTCATGCATAGAAGGTTGCCGGTCATCATAAGTTACATCGACGAAATTTCGTCCCAACACACACACACACACACGTGTACCCACGGGTATATTGCGAATTACACGCGTTGTAAATCATGTTCTCGCACCATGACTTTCACGACCAATGGGGAGAAAGAAAGTGAAATGAGAACGTTGCAATTTTGTTGGTTCGCCACTTAAACCCGTACAAACGTGATCCAATTTCTTCAAAAAGAAAATCATTCGACTACCAACACGTTCCTGCGTTTTCAAAATCAGTTTTTTTCACACGAAATCATTGGGAAACTGTGGTATATTTTTCCCACATTCTTTTAAATACAATTTTCATCGAATATCTACTTGTTCCTTCGTTAATAGTAATGGAAACTTAGCGGGAGGCACGTGATGTTCATATACATACATATCTCTCTTCTTAAAAACGTATATCTTAGCTAGTGTGATCGTTCAACGGGTGTTTGTCGTTCTGTTACCCAAATCTATCGATCAAGACGACGCCAGCGGTTTATGGGGCCACTACAAAGGGACCGCATTAAACCCACTGTCGCCGTGCATGTGAAATTATGGCGAACGTTAACCTCGAACGACAAGTTGACATTGGGTTCGCCGGGAAAGCCGCGATACCGTACGTTTGAACAGTGATCGATCGTGCAGCATAAGTTCGTTTCGCAGTTCCGCCGGCTAACGTGCGTGGAAAATATACGAGTCGAGGAAAATATCGGAAATCGGTCAACGCCACGATTTATTAGTATTTTTCTGACATGTTCGCAAAAAGATTTCCACGTGAACGTGAAATTCTGTGCCACCCGCACGACGAGGCTACGTTTCTCGACGATCGAGGAAATTTATAATAATCGCGTATTAAATTTCGAAAGATCTATCTCGATATTTTCCTCGAAAGTTTCATTGCTGGGAAAAGCGAGGATTTTCCCGTTGGAATTTTGGCGAATCGCAGAGGATTTTCGGATAGATCACACGTTTCTCCGGAAATTTGACGTAATTTCGGGAAAATGACGGCGGTCGAAGGACTTTCGGGGAGAACGGGAGAATAGATGTAGCCAAAAAAAAACGCACAAACACACACATATACGCGAACACGTTTCTTTGGCAAGGAAATTGGAGTGTTTTCTCTCGTTTTGAACGGGCTTGGAAAGTCAGTCGGGTCACCGATATTCTTTGTTTTCGTGGAAACCGTTGTTTTTTACGAATGAAACTGACAACTGTGCAGGATATGGAAGAATTCTACAAATCGAAACGATTTTCGTTCCCTTCGTTCCCGTTCTGTGTCATGACGAACGACGGGAAATATTTCGACGAATTTTCATTCATTCTCTCTTTGCGCGACAATGGTCCTGTTATATCCATACCGTAGGTAAATAGTGATTAATTCTTTGATAGAGATAAAACGTGTAGGTATCTGAATCGATCCTTTTCAACGAAAGAACAAACAGAAAACAAACAAACAAAACGAAAATAATAGATCCATAGAATCACAAGATCTATTTCCAAACCCTTCTGAAACTATATCAAATAAATTTTCATTTAAATTAAATATCAATCCACGAATCAAATATACATTGATCTCACACGATCATCGTTATAATTCACAATTAATTCTATACCAGCCGATTAACGTAATCAAAGTCACCCAGCCCCGAAGAAGATTATACGCGAAATCCGCTGATCGGGTTCCCCCGGATCCCGGTTTAAAGGAAACTGTCACTTGTTTCCGTAAAGTTCGTAACAGGCTCTGTCCTAATGGCGAAATGAAATTTCCCTCAATTTTATGAACCGTAGAATCCAGTTATCCCGTGCCTCGGTCGGGCTTCACTGTCATTCCAGATCACACCGGTGACCAGCTGCCGGGGGTCTGGTAACTTTCGCATCGGGGATACCAGTTCGTAAATAAGCTTCGGCAAAGCCGGGAAGTTTTCGCTTTGAAGCCCTTTTCCAGTCATTTTACGTGGCCGAAAACGACTGTGCTTTAAATATCATCCTTCTTAGCCGCGCTGTTTATTTTCATGTCGGTATTTTACAAACACCAGTTTCTTACAAAGCGAAAGACTTGGGAGAATTAACTTTCGACTTTGCAAGATGGAGACTTTGAGTTTCGTAGAATCAATAGAAAATTTCAATGGAAGACGGAATCACCGTGGTATTGAAGTTTCGTTAGTGTGAAAATCTTTGTGATTCGAGTGTATCAGCAAGTATTATAGTGGTAGGGTGAAGATATTGTATACATATACATATATATATAGAACATGGGGCTCCCTAAGGGCACTCGATGTTTAGCTACGCTCGTCCTTCAGGGCTACAGTGGAATCATTTCGCGAGAGGCCTGAAGGGATCCGAGGGATTCCTAAAAGGACTTTTAGGGCCCGAAGGATCCTCGCTGGCCCGTGAACGTTTACGCAGTACACTCCATCCAGGAGTCACTCTTAATTATGCAGAGACCCAGAAACGTTGGGGGCGGAGGAAATTCGTGGATATTCGCGAACAAGTTGGCGTTGTCAGGATATAAGGATGAATTATGTGATGGGAGTGGAAGAAATGGGAGTGTAGAAATAAATTATGTTTAGGGCCGTTGAGAATGTTGCGGACTCGTTAATCATTCACAGTTTTCATTTTTATTCGTGTTTTTTTTTTTCGTCGAAATCTTACCTTGTAACTTTTGTTAATTATCAAAAGCGCCAGCAGCGGCTTTTAGTTGAAACTGCAATTTTAATTGGTTGTACGTCGTTAGAATGAAACCACCGATGAAAATGTCACTCTGGTTCCCAGTCTGTATAAATAATTTATCTGGAAACTTCTCGCCGTTTAATTCCGGTCGTTCGAAAACTCGCGAGAGCATAACATTAAGTTTTAATGAATCCGGAATCCGCTAAAAAATTACCAAAACTATATCTCCATGAAAATATCTACCCATAGATCAAACTGATAAAACTTTCTCAAATTCTAAAGTCATTTTTAAACTTGTTCCATCGATATTCAACGTATCAGAGGCTTTTAAACTTGCACCAGAATTTCACACGATATCAGTCTTGTGTGACACAGAGAGATCGAGTGTGTAATAGCGAATGTGTCAACCCCCCAGGCCCGTTTTCGTATTCCAATCTGCCAACGGGGTGCACTAGGAAACGGGGGCGACTGTCCCAGGAAACTGGAACACCCCGTACAAATATATATGTATATATATATATACATATAGTTTCTAATCCGCAGTAATTAGTAGCGTTGTCTAATTTTGCTGAATAATGTATTGTTTTTAATTAAATGGTCTTCTTGTGTACGCCGGACGGGAATGACCCAGTTACGAATTAACGGGGCGGGAAAGTTTCGAGGGTGGAAACGGAAGGAAATGTTTATATCGCGGGGAGAGAAGAAAATGAAGTCCGCGCAACACCCTCTCGTTCCTGCGGTAATAACTTTCGAATATCTGCGTTCGGAATAACAAGTAAATCGAGCTGAGTCTCTTGTATAGGGAGAATCGTCGGGGAATACGAACCAACGGGGACGTTATTTCATTTTTTTTTTACTTCGTTTATTTTTTTTCGACGACGGAAAGTCGCGGAGGAAATTTCGGTCGACGGAATATTATGTCGTTTGGAAATTTTCATCGGGAATTCTGTTTATCACGGAAATTGAGTTCCGGTGAAAGTTACGTTGATAAGTTTCCCGATAAAATATGATATTTTTTTCACCGGTAAGCGAACGCGTTTCGAATAACATGTCCGCGACTTAGTAGTTTGTTAATAACGTTACGAATGTTTCCGAAAACGGAATGCTTCAGTTTGCAACGATTACCGGCGAGGAATTTCCGTAGAAAAAATAAATAATGGAATACAATGTCGGATTGAGCGACGTACTGGAAACTTACGACTTCGATAATACCTCGTGGAATTCCTCCTCTTCTTCTTCTTCTTCTTCTTTTCATCCGTATGAAAAGTTCGTCCAGCGTTCGTCGCGAATATTTCCGTCCTTTGTATCCGTCGGTCGAAAATTCCCTTTCGCAAATATCGAGTCGCTTATAACAAATGTTTCGTCGTCCGCGCACTCTCGCCGGGAAACCTCCGCGAATTATATGCAAATCGTATTATTCCGTCACAAAAGATAATATCTCGAACGACGACAGCAAAACCGTCCGTAAACTGGACGCTGCGTTCGAGAATTTGTAGAATTCCACGGAATACGAAACGTATTCGCTATTAAAGCACCTCGTCGAGTATTACACGTGGTAATTTCGCAACGAACATATCTAAACATTCGCACAATTTAGAAACACGATTAGAAACGTCTGTGAAAGAGACTTCTCGAAGAAAATATCCGTGAAAAACTTTGCGTGTCTTTCGCGATCATGTTCGCAAGGAAATATTCGTTGCTATTTGTAACACGCGAAAAACTTCGCGAAAATTCCACAGAGACAACGTTTCCCCGTAGAAATATCATTCGTCTCCGTTCAAGCGAATCATTCTCCCGTTTTCATTAGCCTTCCGAAGGGAAAGGGCCGTAAAACCAGCCCTATTCTTTATGCGTAACGTCCGTGGCATCTTCGTTGCTGGGTTTCTGAATAAAATAAATGCTTTTTAGGAAATTAATTGCCCCCTGACCATCCGGTGGTTGTTAAACCCATCGTCCGGGTGATATATATAAACCATTCGTTGTATAATTACCGGAAAGGGTGAAGAAATCCGCGAGATCTCGATCGCTACTGTTTTAGAACTCGTTTCTGAAAGCTGGGCAATGTTTTTCCGAAATAAATTCAAAAGTCACGGTGAATCGGAATCTCCGGCTGGTATTTACGACTCATTATACATGTATCTTGTCATTTGTTATTCGTCGAGTGAAATCATTGTGCCTTCCGTTAACAATCCCGGGTTTCGTTTGCGGTTTTAATTAATGTCGGAACTTCAGTTCCCCGCGGCGGTTCGCGAAAACGTTGTTAACCCGTATTCGGATTTCAATAAAATCACTGCGATGTGTATGTGTGTACACGTATGCATGTATGTACGTGTGTACATACGTACCAACGAGAAGTGTACTTCGTTAACGGATAAAATCGTACGAAAACGCGGTGAATCTTTGTCCGTTTGACGTCTGAATCCATTAACGGAGGAACCCAATGCGTGAGAATTATTTATTACTTCGTTAAGTTCGCTCAGTGTGGGTGTTAAAGACTTTCCGCGGAACAGTGGAAAATGTTGTTAGATGTTTCGATAGTGGTGTGTCGACGTGGAGTTGGGCCCTGTGCTCCGTTTTCAACGCGACGAGAAATATTATGACGGAAATATTAAGACGGAATTCCCGTCGACGGATTATAACTTCCGTCCGGTGAACGCGAAAGAGGAACGCTCGTCGACGTGAATGCGCGTGAATTTCGTTTGAAAAGCGTGAATTTCGAGTTTTTCCCGGGTATTACGCGAAGTATTACACCTGCGAGGAAAATTTGTTTCGACAGAGCGCACCGCGATCCAGGGAAGGTGAAATTTATCCGTGTAGAGGATCCACCGGGCTGCCGTGAGATTAGAAGAGTGGTTGATAACGTTATTGAAGGCAGGGAAATACTTTTTATTATATGAACGAAATTTGTGGAACAGCAAAGGTTGTTCCTTCACTCAGAATGTTATATTATATGTATATAGTACATGGTATTAATATTAATCCACTCTGAAAACCATCTACAAACTAACGTGAAAGTATCAACACAAATATTAATTTTCTCATAGTTTTCAAAGCCAAAAAATCTTAATACCATACATTTAATTCATCCATGATAATTACAACACATTTATATCATCTATATTACAAAAATCCTTTAAAACAAGCATTCGTCTTTCATAATTCCCCGAGACACTTGTAAAACACTCACGGAACACCAGTGTTCCGCGGGGCACCGGGTTAAGAGCCAGTGGATTAGTACCTAAACCCGGTTTCCCTGCGAGAAAAAAAGAGAAAAGAAAATAAAGCTTCCACGTGCTATGGGATGTAAACCTTCGTGTCTAACGGGAGCAATCTTTTTCCAGATGTGACGCGAGGGGATCCGAAAAGGGCTGCCGTAAAATCGACGGCCGACCTGAAACGAAAACGAAATCCTAGCCCCCTCCCCCCACTTCCCCCACTTCCCCCTCCAGAAGAAGAACTCGTCGTTCCCTCTTTGCTCGCTTACCTGGAGGTAATCGTTCCTGGAATCACGTCGGGGAGACATGTCCGGGGATTCGATCGACTCCTGGAGGATGACACGTCGTCCCCCGCACCAGCTCCAATCCGTCAGAATCCGCGGATAAGACCCCGGGATCCTCTCCCGCGGGATTAACCAACGTATCCTTGCCGCTCCAGGACATCCTACGGGATATATATCATGGGTTAGGGAAATTGGCGTGGACACACACGTGGACCGATACGCGGAAGATGACACGAGGATTAACGGAGTCCGAAGGGAACCCGGGGAACGTCGTCGAAGAGCGTCGAATTCGAGTGAACGGCGGCGATTAAATCGACGGGAAACGAAATCCTGGAGCGGAAATCATCGGGAAGAATGCACGTTCTCGTTAAGGTCGATGGAAAGAAGTCGAGAGAGAATTTGTCGGGGAAAAAAAGCGGAGATAGAGGTGAAACTGATTTGCGACGAACCGATGGATCTCTTTGGAAATCAGACACCGAAGTGGTTCGCTATGCGGGAGGATACTTGAGTCTTTTTCTCGTCGGAGAGTCGTTCGAATTCACTCGAAGTGGAGCGGAATCATTTCATTGGATTTAATGAACCTCCGTGGAATACATGGTTAACGGGAATCCATGCAGTTGATTCCAGGGGAAGACGTATCGTGAATAACTAACACGATTTTTCTTGTCTACTCGAACATCGACTATTAACTTAACTGTGTCACGATACAATTCACTAAAAAAAAGTTTAAATGACGAATGCACAGTGTCTCTAGTATCTCTGTAACAAAAGATTCTCGCACTGTTCAATTACGTCATTTTAAAAAATCCTCTTTGAAGTTCACAAAATCTCACTGTTAAAAAAACGAATATTGAGCAGGTGATTTGTCGTACGAGAGGGAAAATCAAATTTTCCCGTTCCAGGACGAAGACACTCAACGTCTGGACACTGGATAAAAAAAAAGTAAAGTGTCCTCCAGGTGCGAGGGAAAGTAATAGGAAGAGTCGCACGTGTCACGTACGGTATATCGAGGACAACGTAATCTACGATAGCGCACCGGTTGCAACGACGTCCAATATCCCGGGCGTCGGTCCCGTCGTGCCGGTCACGTGGACGTGAAGAATGACACCCTCGCCCCCGTCACCGGGAGCAAGAACCCCACGACGACGGGAACGTCGTAAGAAACCTATCCCCGGAACCATCTGGCTGGCGATCGATAAAATTCAATAAATCCATATAGACTTAATAAAATCTAATCAATCAACTCCTCGTATAAAAAAATGTATAGAGATCGTTGAAAATGAGATGCAACGACACGCACACTACGATGACACCAGTTACCGTACGCATTTGAACGCGTCGTTGTTACAACTGAAAGGATTTCTACGTAGCCTGACCACCATGTATCGTCTAGAAAATTACACGGATATCTTTCGTCGTTTGAACATCACCGACGAGGATATCGATTATGTGAATAATTTCAGTCTAGAGAATCTAACCGTTCAGAAAAATACCATAGAACAACAAGTAGTCACTTCCTGTTATTGTAGCGGTATCGTTCGAGATATGGCGATCGAGTATAAGAATTATCACGGTTACGTGGCGTTGATGGTGTGCCTGTTCGGGACCCTCGCTAATATGTTGAACATCGTCGTCCTGACGAGAAAGGACATGGTCGGCACGCCTATAAATAGAATCCTCACCGCCCTCGCCACCGCCGACATGCTCGTGATGCTGGAATACATACCGTTCGCTATTTACATGTACATCGTCCTGCCGAAGAGACAGACGTTCCCGTACGGATGGGCGGTGTTCGTCCTCTTCCACATGCACTTCACGCAGCTGCTGCACACGATCAGCATCGCGATCACGCTCACCCTGGCTGTGTGGAGGTACATCGCTATCAGGTGAGACGGAATTACATTTCGCATTTTGGAAACACGAGCTTTTGTCTGGTTTGATAAGCCTGATCGATCGATCGGGATACCTTCGTTGGTGTTTCTATACAGATCGATGGGGATTCGAGTGGTTTCCGGTGATCGACGCGTTGGAATGTGTCTGTGGTCACGAACCGATAGGGATAAGTCACATTTTGGAAATTTGAATTCGGAAGGGTGGGCGAGAGGACCTCGAGGGGTTTCATGTGTGTTGGTTTGAGTATTGGAATTTGGTAAATAGTGTGATTCACGTTGTCTCGTGTTGGAATTAGTGTCAGGGTGAGATCGTTGGGTTTCGAACAGAGAATCTTGGTAGAGGAGGTTTAACAAGGGTGGTAATATAATTTGTGTATCATCTGGGATAGTCAGGAATTGAATATATCGTTTAATATCATACCGGAGATTTCGGTAACGTCCGGAATTGCAGGCAATCGAATTTCTATAGCGGAGAAGGGGGTCAGCTTGAATTTCTACATCGGTTATTACAGATATAGATATATGTTATGTATGTACATATAAGTAAATTACTAAATTACATGGCACGGATATCGACCGAATTTCTGTATTGCCTATTCCAGCACGGATCCGAGTTTCCATATAACTTTATCATCAGATCCATGCACTAATATTCCCGCCTGTCATTTGCATAATAATTACCATTCCCGGGATATTTCCGCCGATCGTGAAATTTCGTTTTTTTCACGGGATGATGTTGACCGTTTAATTTTCTAGGGAATCACGACTCCCCTATGAAAATATGAATAATATAAGAATAACTAGTGTTATCAATCTATTTTCGTGCGAAGGTGGCAGACAGGCTGTCGCATCAATTTAAATTACACCGACAAATAGCGAACAATGGTGTGTATATGTTACCAACGAATCGCGGGAATTCTACCCGAAGTGACAATTCATGAATAATAATTTCATACCCGCGGACGTATCGAAAATACAGCGGAAAGGGAATTTCCCGAAAAGCTCGATTCAATCTGATTGCATCGCGCTAAACGTAATAGACATTCTTTATAATTTGCAATTCGTTTCCGATAAAAATAAAAAAATAAAAAAACCACCCGCATACCTCTGAATCGACGGAAAAAAAACAATGAACGATAATACATAAAACCCAACGATTCATCGGTATTTACTCGACCATAAATTACGCGCAAACATTACTCTCCCCGATGTAGTATTTTTTTTTGTCTACCTTGCATCGCCGGGAATTACTTCTTTTTTTTATCGCGATCCCGACGGAATAAAATCGAGCGTAAATTAACCCGCCGCAATTACATTGTTCCGCGATAAAGTTCGCCGCGTAAACGAGACAATTCGAGAACACTCCGATTCCATAAATTTCCCCACCGAAATCAAACGGTAAATTGCCCTAAGTTTCCCTCTCGCCAATTTTCTCCTATAGTCCCTACGATACTTTTGTCTTCCACCAAAAGTCACCCGACGAATTTTGCAATTTCGTTCGCTTCAAACGTCCCTACAAAGCCAGACACCGTCGCGGTGTTAATTAAGACGTGTTTTCTTATCCCGACGTCTCGTTACCGTGTTCCTATCGCAACGTTCGGAATGTTCGTCTAACAAAGTGGTCGCGTTCCGTACCATCGGGACTTCGTAAACCGTTTTCTCCATATATTTGGCGGGTAATCGGGGCCCTTTTGTCGAGACTGCCGGTGATTATCGAGGATAATTAAGGTCACCCGGAGTATCCGGGCTGCATCAAAGAAGATTGCCACGGCGATGTCGCCGTTAAACGTCACCTTTTGCGAGTAGCTACGGCCATCACCGAGTCTCATAAAGATCCACTTGCTTCTCTCTCTCCCTCCCCCCATCCTCTTCGCAAGTAGATAACGTCTTCCTCTAAAACTTGTTGCTAAGGAACGTAATTTTATGCGATGCAGCCCCGGATTATTTATACAGCTTCCGTGCGAGCAGATTTCCGCATTCCGGTTCTCCTCGCCGTTCCGCGTCGTATTTCACGTGGGATTCCCGAATCCTGTGAAATTACGGAAACACTGTCTGACTCCTGGTGAATTTTTGCGGGAGAATAAATCACGGGTACAGGAGGTGTAGCTTTTTTTTCTCGGTACGAAAATGTCTGAGGTTTCTGGTTTAAATGGAACTCGCGATAGCCGAGGTTTGCGCATTTTGAAAATATTTGGAGTTTAATGGAATAAATATGATTAGAGACCGAATGTAAAAGTGACGGAAGTGGAAAATATTATAGTAGAATGATATTCCATTGGGGAACGGTGATTTATATTATTTGTTTTGTAATGGGTGGAATCTCACGTGTTCGATAATCCAGATTCACATGAAATTTGCATTTTATATTCTGTTTTAATATTGATGATATTAACGGGATATTTATATTGTAATTTTTGCTGTAGTACGCGTTATTTTGTTTATGAATTTCGACATGCTTGATTCGGTAATGATTCCGCTTTCATAGGATAACTGCAAACGCACGCAGAGTTAGAACTTCTGATTTAGAAGGGACCGACCGGTGAAATTTCTACGGTAATTAGAATATGTTTGAATTCGAGCGAAGCAGCGAAATGAACGTCCAGCAAGCGAATGTATGCGTGTGTGTGTGTACGTGTATTTGTGTGCTTTGATAATTTTCGTCGAATAATTCGAATTCTCAGATCAAAAGGTACCGCGACATCGTAACTTTTAATAACATATTCCGCGAAATATCTTCCGGCAGGAATTTTCCGATGATTTTTCTAACCGAAATGAACAATTAACCCCGCGATTGTTTCGCAATTAAATCCACGGCGGATTGTTTCGTTTTTTTTACGATTATTTCCATCGATAACCGGCGTACGAACGCGATCCCCGTTTCCTCGAAAATGGAAATTACACGTATTGTTTCTTGCCGGCTGCAGCGGGTCACGGGATTCGATTCACCGGCTTCCGTAAATACTGGGTATCGTATAATCTGATATTGAAAACACGCGGCTCCCTTGCAATTGCTGTGTGCGGTATTCGAATACTTTGAAAAGTGGAATTTCATACGACTACCTTCTCGCGACACCGGGTTAAACGTTTTCCACCGTTGAGTTACCTAAAGTATCTTTCGGAAAATCTTTCCCCGGAATTACAATTACAATTACTATTATAATTATAATTATACACAACGAATATTGTCTACTTCAGTATTTAAGGTATAATTTCAAACGATACAAAACTTTTCCCCGAATTCGTCTAAATTCAAAGTTGCCGTTGATATTCGCGAATAAATTGAATCTCAATTCGACAGGTGAGATTCTCTGAACACGTTATCACTCGTATCCGTGTATCATCTCGATCGTAATAAGCAAGCTTGCATCACGCCGAGAATTGTAGAAAAGTTGAACGACGCGTAAATAAACGCGGAATAGAATGTATTATAGTTGCATGGAATTTCGGGTGGAAACGGGGTCGCGAAACAGACCGTGTGCTATTCCTGAAACCGGACAAATATTGTCGTTTGACGGTATAACGTGGGAAATTATCTCGGATACCTGTCATCCGCGTAATAGTTACGCATTGTCGCGAGACACTCGCGCGGAATATTCGAATCGGCTTCTGTTTATCAACTTGCCAAAACCACACCGTTGGAAATAGATACAATTTCTCTTACGTTCCGTTCAGATCCAGATTTTCGATAAAATTCACGTACGTCATGGTAATCGGCGTATGAAATAGGGAAACGATATATATTTCGCGGAAATGTTTGCAAATCGACAAAGGCTCGGAAGTTGCGTCAAATCTGCTTAACTTTGAAAAATCATTTCCAACGAGATCTGAAGCAGTTACGTATATGTAATATGTATGTGTACGTAGATCACTTGATACTTGTGTGTCAAAGTATCCAGGGGATTGACTGTGTTAGTGTGATTTTTATTAAATACATCCAACAAATCGTACGTAGTGGATCGTTGTTTTTCATTATAAGGTAATCGATAAAATACTCGTTCAATTCATTAGAAACGTCATACGTATCGATCGCGTGAAAATTCGCCGGGGTAATTGGATTTGTTTCGTCAATCTACATTGACCGATAACGTCGGGGTTTCGTGTTTAATCAGCGTCTACTTAAGCGTACAGAAAACGTGTAATTTACCGTAACACTTCGGCAACCCCTGGACAAAGATAACGCGGTGCCGTATAATAATCTCCCCCGAGGATTTTCAAAATCTCCGTCGAACTTCGTAATTAACATTTTCGATCGATTAAATATCCGGTGAAATATTCCCCTCATAATCGTAAAATATCAAAAACTCTCCAAAAATCCCCTCACGTTAACATTTCCACGGTAATTAGAATCAAGAGTTAAGGTCTTGACTCGGGCCAAGTACAAGAGTTCCCGACTGGTAGACCTGAACTACTCTTTTCCGGAAGAATTAGATCGAGGTTTTCGGGGTATTCAAACGGCATTAAATCCGCATATTTCCCCCAAACTATGGTGATATTCTTGTAGGGGACGTCCACCCGAGTAATTTAAGCCTAACTACGAGAAGATCCATCAAGCCAATCGCGAGATATTTTGATCTAAAAAGTCGAGGTTTTTGTAAGAAACGTCGTCTTCTTCCTCTCCTCCTTCTCCATCTCCGCGAAAAATCGTCAAATTCAACCAGTTTTTTGGTCGGCATTCGCTCAATTTTTGAGATAGCGATCTGAAACTTGTACCATTGTTTTAGTTAGGAAATTGTACGCCAGATCAACATATAATAGTTGTACTTTTCGAAAATTTAATTTTTCGCCAAAATCTGAAGGGGGTAGGTCAGGATTTTTTGCGATTTTCGTAATTTGCCCGTCATTTCCGTAATTTTCGAGCTATTAAAATGATCCAGGGCGTTTTGGAAGCGGAATCCGAAGCCGAGTAAGGCAGTGAAAGAATCATTTTGATATCTAAAAAATTATGGAAATGGCGAGCGATTTACGAAAATCGCGTAAAATCCTGACCTACCCCCTTCAGATTTTTGCGAAAAATTAAATTTTCGAAAAGTACGACTATTATATGTTGATCTGCCGTAGAATTTCCTAACTAAAACAATGGTACAAGTCTCAGGTCGCTATCTTTAAAATTGAGGGAATGCCGACCAAAAAACTGGTTGAATTTGACGATTTTTCGTGATTTTCGTAATTCCCTCGGCATTTCCACAATTTTTTAGACATCGATCTGATTCTTTCACTGTCTTATTCGGCTTTGAATTACACATCCAAAATGACCTCAATCACTAAAATAGCTCAAAAATTATGGAAATGGCGAGGGAAAAACGAAAATGTGGGTGAATCCCTGACCTGCACAATGGGATAGGTCAGGGATTTTTCACTATTTTCGTTTTTCGCTCGTCATTTCCACAATTTTCGAGATATCGATCTGATTCTTTTTGCATCTTACTCGGCTTCGGATTTCGCGTCCAACGAGCCCTGGATCATTTTAATAGCTCAAAAATTACGGAAATGGCGGCCGAATTACGAAAATCGCGAAATATCGTCAAATTCAACCAGTTTTTTGGTCGGCATTCCCTCAATTTTAAAGATAGCGACCTGAGACTTGTACCATTGTTTTAGTTAGGAAATTCTACGGCAGATCAATATATAATAGTCGTACTTTTCGAAAATTTAATTTTTCGCAAAAATCTGAAGGGGGTAGGTCAGGATTTTTTGCGATTTTCGTAATTTGCCCGTAATTTCCGCAATTTTTGCGATATTAAAATGATCTGGGGCGTTTTGGACGCGGAATCCGAAGCCGAATAAGCCAGTGAAAGAATCATTTTAATATCTCAAAAATTGTGGAAATGGCAAGCGATTTACGAAAATCGCAAAAAATCCTGACCTACCCCCTTCAGATTTTTGCGAAAAATGAAATTTTCGAAAAGTACGACTATTATACATTGATCTGGCGTAGAATTTCCCAACTAAAACAATGGTACAAGTTTCAGACGGCTATCTCAACAATTGAGCGAATGCCGACCAAAAAACTGGTTGAATTTGACGATTTTTCGCGATTTTCGTAATTTGCTCGCCATTTCCACAATGATTGAGATATTAAAACGATCCGGGACGTGTTGGACGCGGAATTCGAAGCCCAATAAGACAGTGAAAGATTCAGGTCGATATCTAAAAATTTGCGGAAATGACGAAAGAATCCACAAAAAGCATCGAAAATGCAAAGCTATGGGCCAAGTACAAGAGAATGTTACATTGGAATAGGTTGCTCATTAACATAAACTGCATTTTACACAGGATTTGAAATCAATCAAACTTGCTCACATTTGATTGATTTCAAATCCTGTGTAAAATGCAGTTTATGTTAATGAGCAATCTATTCCAATGTAACATTCTCTTGTACTTGGCCCATAGCTTTGCATTTTCGATGCTTTTTGTGGATACGTACTTACCCTAAGCATAATTGAAACTATATTATGACAAAGTACACTCGTTCCACGTTGTGGGTGTGGCAAATTCGAGATCCGTCGGCGTTAGCCGGCAAGGACAACGTTTTAATTTCCCGTTGATTACACCGCGATCATTAACGTTTCATTTCGGCGTTTGCGGGCTGAGCATATTGTGCAGCTTCATTCAATAATCCGCTCCCTCATTTTCCGCTGTATTTACTTTCTAAATTGAGTGTTTTCGTTCCCGTATCCGAGCACGGAACGTTCAGCTTCCATTACCGTTCGGTTCAGCGAATTATTCAAAGCGCAGGACGCACGGGGATGAGAGACGTCCGGCTGCGAAACACCTCTTGTTCCGTCGAACAACGTTGCGAGAACGGTCCACGAACGTATCGAATAAAACACGGGGGACGGTGTTTTCCACCCGGAGATCGAGATTCCTGGGGATGTTTATCGCGCGGGAACGCGGAAACGACGGCGAAATGAAGTTTCCGGTCGGCCGGTTCTCTTTGCGGTCGTTTTAAAAACGACCAGCGAGAAAATCACGTTGTTCGCGGAACTCCCGTTTGTTCTTCGATCGAAATTTGACAACGACTTCCCGTGGGTCACGTTTGTTTTAAACGGAGAACTTCGACGGGGAATTCCTCGTGAAAAGTTTCTCGTTCGCCGGACACACCTGGTGCGATTTTCGACTTGGCGAATTTCCTTTCCCCCCGGAAAGTTTCCACTGTGATTTCGTGGAGTCGGATGGCGAAATCTTTCGACTGGAAAGTTTCGTGGAAATTGACTAGGTTTTAGCGATCGTTGTCTGGTAATGATAATTGGTAATTGTAATGGGTTATATACAAGTAATAATAATAATACTGAGGATTTTAAGTGGACAAATGTACCGAAGTGTGGAAAATGATTGTTACCACGGCGTCGCGGCGCACCGTGAACAACGTCGTTTACCCCCGCGACGACGGAACAGTATTATTCGTCCTTCTGATTCGCGGGGGAATATTTTCATATAACAAGGAATATATTCCCGTCGACCCCGTTGGCTGCGACCGGGCCATTTGCCCGCGCAAATAAGAGATCTGCATAAAGCGCCACGAAAAACAGCATCTCGTCCCATTTGCCGGCGTTATATACTTCGGAAACTAAGGGAAATCTACGGGAAATCTACGGAAATCAACGGAGAAGTCTACATTAACGATTCTCGAATTAAATTACTCGTGTATTTAGTAATAGCACGACCGTTTCCATTAAACGAACGAAATAATCGCGCGGAGTGAGCAGCTCTTCGGCACATTCCCCTCTTTTTCCATTTTTCAACCGACTCCTGGTGGACACGATCCACGGGTTAAGTGTCCTTCTACATTTTTATCACCGTATATATTTTTCACTTGAGAAACCGCGGTAGATTTCACGTCAGTGCCAGTTCGTAGTTACTTAGAGACCTGGATATTTTGTGACTCGAATATCCTGGTGTACGGAGATAGATGAAATCGTAGATGTAATATACATATACATATGTATATCTCAGTTGGATATTTTAAAAGTCTTGAATAATTGAAAAATCATGATTTTAAATACGCGAGTAACTCAATGTTTGATTTTCATGTATCACGAGTGAAATTATCGCAGATTTCTCGAACCTTTTCCCCGAACGTGATACACCCGGCGGACGTTTGAATGTTTTACGTGCATATGAAATATAAAGTAATAATGGAGACACGTATATGTAAATACCGAGTAATACGAGCGGGGAAATGTTTCCTCTCGGAAGCTGCGCGGGTTTTTTTTTGATATTTAATCCCGCGGGAGATTTCCTTGCGGGTCGTCGAACGAGGCACCTTTCGGATCGTCAATTTCCTATCTCCATGGGAGCACGGCACAGTGGAACTGCCGGGAGAAACACGAGGAAAACCGCGGAGCTCGTTTTTCCGAACAAAAAATCTAGTACTTTATTCACTCGATATATCATCGTCAAAGGCGAACGAAATAACAGTCCGCGATACTAATGGAGAAATAGTTGTCGGTGTAAAACCCGGCGGCGTTACATTTTTTCCAGAAAATTTATTAATTTAAAAAAAAAGAAACCCAAGGATGCGTTGTAAAAATCAATAATTAATTAATTCTAAAACGAAACAGAAGAGCGATCGATAAACAATCGCCAGCGTTGATTATACATTCATCTCGACGAACTTATAATACATTGATAAAATCGTTGTTCGCTTCGCCTCGTTGTTATTAATATTACAAACGTTTATTCACTTTGTATGTCCGCGAGCAGGGAAACCAGGTCGCTCGAACGCAACACGTATCGTTGAAAATTTTAAGGATACGAGCGATCACGATGGAATTTCCGTAGGAAAAGTTCCGCCCACGCGCGGTATCGGCAATTTTTCACGCCTGTTATATTTGTCTTTAATCCCGTCGCTCTTGCTCGCGGTTTTGTTTGCCCTCCGCGTATCGACGTTTTTTGCCCGTTTTAATTTAAACCCTTCGGTCTACCCCCGGCGAAGGGCGGGACTTTTGTCGCATATTACCCGCGCCGTCAAACAATTCCGTCGATGAATTGCTCGCGATAATGATCGCGTTCCCGACGGAATTAAGAAAGGGAATAAAAAATGATATATATTACGGAAGATCGACGTGTCTTCGAACGTGTTATCGTGGTGAATGAAGGGAAACAATAGTCGTTGTCACGTTATCCGGCTGATCGTTAATTAAGTCACTAATCATGCTGCAATCAACGGACGACAAAACTTTCGGCACCGACGATCACACGGTGAATCAAAGTGAAACGGTTTCACATTCACGTTGTGTCTCGTGGGTATTAATTGGGCCGCGGAACAATTACGAACGTGGTAATTGTTCCACTCGAAAACGTTGTTTGTTCCAATCGGATTCGAGGACACTCGAGATCTTTGCGTTACAGATACAAATCTCTGTGTTTTTTTGGGGGGGAATTCGTTATGCGTTGTAGGGGAGGTGATGTTTGTTGTCTTCCCCTGTGAATTATTTAGATTTATCATAAAAGATACTTATCTACCCCCTCTCCCACGATTCCACAAAAAAGATGCTTGCTTCTAATTAATTTTAGCGGGGGAAAGGTTGAGAGAAATGATGTCACTCCGAAATTGAAATAAAAAACGCGCGGTAACGACGGTAGAAAAACCACAGGATTTTGAGTAGAATACTAATAGGGTCGACGGTGCGCCAGAAATTGAATAGAACTTTTTTAGTTTTCAATTTAGCTAGTATCGCTTTTTCCTTTGCTCTTTTTTCCCACCGTCGGGTCCGTTTCATATGATTTTTGTCGACGGTACGCAGTTTCACGTCCTTTATTGCGTTACGGAGAATACCGTCGGTTTTATGGAAACATTCTCGAAGAAATTATTACGGTATTTATAGAAACATACCGTCGACGTAATACGTTTATTCTTCCATATTAATCCAAAATAGATCCGAGCATCACATTCATATTGTGACAGTTTAAATTGATTATTCAAATACTGAGGAGTTGTACTATTTTCTTTTTGATTCAACTGACTGTTATAAGAAAAGTTTTTCTTCTTCAAGCTCCTCCTTGATGATCAAAGATCACGGGAATTTATTCGCGGTACTTTGTATCGCGGAAATCACTTGACGAGTGATTGTTAGATCGACAACGACGCTGGAAAAATACATTTCTTTGTTTTCCACTCAGCGAACGTCGGATTGCCGTTTTCCCCCGGAGTAATGAGCATTTTCCATTCGTCGAGCAGAGGAAATGCTTTTAGAATACATCCACGTTTTTCTTATAGTCCTGTCGACGTCGCGACGTCCCGTGCAGCGTCGAAATTTCGACGATCGTTTCGCAAACGACGAAAAACACTTACGCGTTTTCCGCAGTGTCGCTTTTCCAACGGATAATTAATTACTGCGGTACACCTGCACACACGAGAACCAGTGGGAAAAAATATTACGTGTAAAGAGACACTTTTGCGTCGGTATGGAAAAAAACACCGAGGGATCGAGTAACGGGATTTTTATCGAAATTTTCGATGGAATGAAAACAGAAATACGTTCGACTTGAACTGCAAATAAAACACTACTTCGTTAATTCGCGACTCGACGATAGCGTTTACAAACCGAGTGTTTCGTTCGCGGTGGAAAAAAAATAGACAGAAAATATCCAGTTCGTCGTGAATAACAACGTACGTATCACTGAAATGAGACGTCTCAGTAGAACGGGCGCGTGACTGGTCAGACAAGCTTGAAACGGGAATTCCGCCGCTCGCAGACTGCGAAACTTAATAACGCAGATCTTCGTGCGATGTCCGCCGTTATATTTCCCCGTGTGCTGCAATCGACAGGTCGTACCCGTATCGAGAACAGAAAATCGATTTCACTCGTAATCACTTTACGTCGTCGCGAACTTAGTTCGATCATTGTTAGCGGATTAAATCGACGTAAATGAATCCGATACTTGAAAATGCGTGGAATTTATGGAAATGTTGCAACAGTTACGGGCTTCCGTAAATCTTTCATTCTATCTTAAACCTTATCTAGAATCCTAGATAATCTCTGTTTCATAGATACTCGAATACCTAGAAATGAAAATTTCAACTCGTAGTGGGTTGAATTTTATTTCCACAGGGGGCAAAAGAAAAATAAGTTCTCCATCAATGAACTTCTCACGTTTCGTTCGCAGTCAAACAACATTTTAATTTGAATATCAACCCTACCAAGTTCCTCTTCATATCCGGGCCGATATTAAACCGTGGTGAAAAAAAAGAAGATCACGTGGAACGTACGAGTCGCGTTCAAAGGCACCGATTCGCTGTGCGGGTTATCAAGGGTCTAGCGGGGAAATTCGTAGAAAAAAATAAATAACACTCTCAAGGCTGATTGTTAAGTCACCCTCGCGCAGGATGTTGTAAACGATATTTCAAACTTCCCCTTCCGTTTGTCTCCGGGCGAATGTAGGTTTCGCTTGAAGTAAAACACCCGGGGGCAGTATCTCTCAAACACCTTCGGCGAGAGAAATTTTCCGACGTCCAGAATTCCCTGCCTGGCGGAACGCTATTACCGTCGACGATTTATAGAACGGAAACTGTTAAATCGCAACACACTCCATTATCACGACACCCCGTGGTGTACTCGCAACAATCATACGGCGTTCGTGAAATATCCATCGACTTTTCGGAATTCCCATCGAAGTCCCTCGATTCGACTCATAATTCACGATTCGTGATCGTTGTAATAATAACCTTAGAACTATCGAGGATTATTTTAGTATATTTAACAACATTAGATAAATATATTTGGGAAAAAGGAATTAAAAAGAATACTAAATTGATTAATTTCATTATTTATTTTTAGAAACGTAGTTGGATAGAATTCTCTGAATATGAACTGTTAGAAATTTATATGACTTTCATAAGGAATTATAATGAAAGTCATTTTGAATACCCTGGCAGTTCTAGTGTTAACGCGAATACAGATTATGCCGGGGAAATAATTTATGCACGCGATTAGCAAGCCAAATCCGCGCTCCTTCTCGCGCCTAACGCGATAACGTTAATGTATACGTACGCGTACGCTAACAATAAGTACTAAAGATGATCGCGTGCATTTCACACCGAATTTACGGAATAGATCCCATTTGCATAACGCACACACGATACGACACGTGGCGATACATAAAAGATCATCGCTTTGAATCCTAGCGACGCGGAACACCGACTGCGAATCATCGCTCTGACAATTTGGATCTCGGAGCTCTTAGATCTGGATCACTCGATCCAACGATCTAACGACGTTGAAATGATCTAACAAATTCTTAACGTCGTTTATAATTTCAAGGAAAAAGGGAAATGGTATTTTGTTAAAGAAAGAGTTCTTTTTTATTTGAAAAGATTTTTATTATTGAAAATTGAAATTTTTTATAATCGATTAAAGTTGATACATTAATGTACAAGATTATCATTAACCAAGATAAAGTAGTGGAACCCGTTTCCCCATGGTGTTTCAGGTTTCCGCAGTACAACAACTCCTGGTGCACGGCAACCCGCTGCAGATTAGCCCTCTGGACCAGCTTCCTCGCACCGTTCGTCGCCTGTGCACCCAGTTATCTCGTATTCGGCGTAAGTTGAACCAGTGACCGCATTCTAACCGCGGTACCCAAGTTTCTGGCTTCTCGGTTAACAACCACGCGACCTTGACAGATGGGAAATTAACTTCCAATTAGATACCACAGACAAAATTGGCTCATCTACAATGATAGTCAGATGAACATTAAATATACAGTACTGTATACATATACATTCTTGCACACAGTACTTTTCATTGAAAATGTTTTCATTTTCTTTTATTTAGGTGCCTCTCGAGAGATAAAGGTTAAATTTATGAAATTCTTTACGTTACGTCGGTGAAAATAGAAAATTTTTCTTTGCCACTTTGTTTAGCGTTGTTAGGTGGACGCGAGTATGTTTGTTGATGAACCTAATTCACAGATAAGGGAGCAATCTGTTTACGAGAACGGGACAGTGGAAGTCGTGTACATCGTGGACGCCGATTACACACTGCACAAAGGTTTCCTCTATCAGCTGAATTTCTGGGTGCTTGCCGTGGTTGTCAAGCTTTTGCCGTGTGTCATCCTGACCGTTATCAGCTGCTGGCTGATTAAAGCCCTTTACAGGTAAACGCATACCCGACCCTCCAGAAATTCAATAACCGTGCCGCCCAAAATTTCTAACAAAACCTTTGTAATACTGTATCACCAGTCTATTTTTAATTCCCTGGACATCTATCGTTTACTGGACACTCGCTAACATTCCCCTGCGTTATTTCCATGGTATCCAGGATAATTACGTAGATCACATAGCCGAGTAATTGAGATTTCTATAAAATACAAAATTAGAATACGATAGAATTCAAAGATCTATTTACTAGTTTGAATTTTACCATCGTGTGATCATTATTCTCCAATACTTTCAAAAGTAAGTCAAACACTCTAACAATGTATAAGTGAGTATTCCAAACATTGTTCCATACATTATAAAAATCCAAAGTGTCAATATTTAAAAAGCAAATCATCCTGTTCAAAGTTTCTCTCATTATCTCCATCCCATTCGCTTAACAAGCCCCGAAACGAATTCTAATTACGTCACCTGGTAAGTGGTGATGTATCAGATAATTAACACACCGTCCCACGTTTCCCGGAACCTTGTCGCAGGGCGAAAGGGCGGAAGCAGGCGCTGAAGGGTTACAACAAGTGCGTGCCCGTGGCGAAGGGCGCGACGGGCAACGGGGCGATTCCGCCGAGGAGGCCCAGCAAATCCGAACGAAGGGCCGACAGGACCACGAGGATGCTCGTCGCCGTCCTGATGTTGTTCCTCGTCACGGAGATCCCCCAGGGTGTCCTCGGCCTTCTGTCCGGCCTCCTCGGCGACTGTTTCTTCCGCAACTGCTACCACAACTTCGGCGAGGTGATGGACATCCTGGCGTTGCTGAACGGCGCGATAAACTTCATCCTCTACTGCTCGATGTCCAGGCAGTTCCGCACCACGTTCGGTCAGCTGTTCAAGCCCAGGATCATGAAGAAGTGGCACCCGGCTACGCAGCAGACCGACGTTCAGAGTACCTACGTATGATGCAGGTTGAAGGGTCTGCAGACCACGTGTCTTTAGGGCTGGAATTCGACCGCGTTTCCACGACGAAGGAAATCGCGTTTTAATGAAATTTTTGTTTTTTTACGCCCCTGAGGGGAAATTTCTGTTTTAGGGAAATGGTGAACGTTGAAGGGACTAATTAGTGATATAGGAAGATAATCTTTTTTTGTTCGATCATTTCAATCAAAAATGAGAGAGCGAGAAATGATACCTCGTAGAGAATTGGTAAAAGGAATCCTTTTTTTTTGTTCATCCTTGATTTGTGTATCAACGTAACGGTGGCAAGGTTACAAGGGAAAAAATATACAGAGGTCTGGGTCGAAGCGGTTGTAAATTAGTCGATCCGATTCCCGGAAGACGTACGCAACGCCAGGTACCTGTGATAAAGAGGGGAGGGGATTTCGGAAATTTACGGTGATTCGTCCCGTTGGCCCCGGGTGGTGGGAAACTTAGAAATCGTCGGAGGTATCCGAGGGACAAATTAAAATATAGTCGAGTGTAGTACTTCGAGTGTGACGGGTGTGTCGAGTGGAAACCGAACTGGCAGGTGTCGTGAAAACTAAACAGGTAAAACTATATACATATATAGTACAATAAGTTTGATCGAATGAGGTAAATCTGATTAATTTACCAATAACGATCGTGTCTATCAAAATTTCGAGCACACAGTGAATTCTCATTTTACAAAATTTTTAATTTTCACCGTAACTAACGTTTACTTAAACTGCATCGACAAAATTTTGTCTCCCAATCGAAAGTGTGCTATCAACGTTATTAATTCCACGTAACTGTTATTGTCTTGCACGATCACGGGATAAACGTGTAAACGAAGAATCGTGTAAACGATAATACGGTTTACCTGGCCGTACGGTGCAGGTGTTGGAGAACTGGTGTTCGCCGAGTCCGGGAGATTTAAAATCGATTAAAGTCCGATTAAGTTTAGGGGTTGTTGCTGTAAATGACAGGTTACGACAGCGGGGGGTAGACAGAGAGAGCCCACGTAAAGCTTCCCCTCGGTGGGACTCGTAGTAAATGCTCAATTTGTTCGCGGATTTCGTCGAAATCCGGAAAAGTAACTCCGAGCTGTCTCGATTACATATTTAATGTATAGTGGAACTTTCTGAAAATAACGATTCCGCGGGAGATTCGCGATGGCTTTTTAAATTCGCATCTTAAAACATTTACGAGGGCCCGCGAGCCTGCGAATTTCTCGTTGAAACTCGCCCTTCGGTAATTTATAGTTAGCGTCGAGAACTGCGACACGTGACGATCTGTTTTTTGAAAACTTTGACGACGGACAACTTAATTGTGGTCCGAGCGAAATCATTCGTCAATGTACATAGGAAAAACGAGAAGATAAGAGATAATCGACGTAATTATTTTTTTATCGTGTATCGAAACGTGTACAGTCAACAACGAACCACAAGTATGTATTATTGTAATAGTAGGGAAAACAAAAGAAGACACAAGTATCGATAGTTCGCTCTTATCAACGGAATTATTACGACTATATTAATTAGGCTAATTAATACATCGCGAACAGACGTACGATATGTTTATAGCTACAGCAAACATGCAAGAATATTTGTGCAATTTGTAATTGTAATCGATACGGTACACCACCGTAACATACGGTAAGCATACTAATATACTTACACGAACGAAACCATGTATGTATTATACATACATACATACATAGACACGGAGTCAAAGATAAACTTAATTATTCGCTCCAGAGTTATGTTGTGCGTGTGATAGAACGACGGTGAATTTTTGGCTAATGAGCCCAGCCGAAAGTCCACTTTAATCGATTGTGTACATGATGATTAGACAGATGTTTATATAGATTACGAATAAATATTCTATTGGTTAAAATATAGTATCTCATTGTCTTTCTTCCTGGACGTATACAAGTGTTGTGTAACTATAGGATGAGGGACTAGTTTTAATTACATTTTTACACTTTTCTTTCGTTCCAAATAAATAATGATTCAAACATTTTTAGATAGGGACATTTTCTAGCAATACTCACCGTTTATCTTGCAAACTATTATAATTACATTCGTTGAATACGACGGATACCAGTGGAGTTACATACACGATTATAAATGAGAACCAGCGATACGGTATGATTTATACGATAGCATTTAGTAGAAGCATGTGGCTGTAAATTATAGGGAAATAATTAGTATCCGATCGATTGGCCGACTTAAATAAATGAACCCGTGTAACGTGGATCTCCCCCCGGTTCGAACGTATGTGTGTGTCTGTCTGTGTTCCTATAAATGAAAATCCACGTGGACACGAGTGCAAAAAGTTTTCCAGGAGCACCCATAAATTTCGTTTGGAAATTCCACGTCGAACTATTAGTTCCGCGAAGTTTTATCGCAGTTCAGAAATCTCGGCGTTCTTATTTTCCCCGACTTCTTAAAAGTCTCTCTCGAGCAACGTCGAGAGAGAACTCCGTCGGGCTTCTACGCTGTTTGACCGAAGTAAGCAGAGAAACTGGAAAGTGTAGAGTGAAAAAAACATCGTATCGTTTAAGTGGAGATTCGCACGAACTCGTTGCCTGCAGTGAGTACTCTTCCTCGATCTTGATTAATTTCTGTGATACCGTGCAATTATCCAAATGGTCGACGTCTATTTTCCTCGATTCACCTTTCGGCTCGGTGTATAAATTAAAGGAAATTACACGGTAATTTTCAATCGTCTTCGTGATTCCTCCCGGTAGTTTAAAAATCAGTCAGGTTGACGTGTGTACAGGTAGTAGTATAACTCAATAATTCTATAGAATAAAACGTTTGTTTTATTAATAGTAGACAATTCCTATTGAAATTTCCTGTCGAAAGTGACAACTTTACACGTTAAAGTACATCTGAACGATGATTATGTATTAGTAAAGTGTCTGTACGTTTCGAATTTGTTTACTTATCGAAACAGGTGCTCGTATCGAAGGTGTTCAACGTAAGCCGTCGAATGGAATCTATCCAGGTAGTTATAATTAACTCTATCCGCAGTGTACGGTTATCCACGCTCGGCTCTCTGTAATTATAGTTAACTATAGATCCCTCGTGGCCATTGGTGCTCTTATTACTACGTACAGCGCCGTCGAGATCTATCCTGATTACCGTCGAAGAAACGACGGGAGCGACGGGGAAAAAGGGAGAAAGCAAAAAGAATGCCGAATAATTAGTGCGCTTCAATTGCTTCCGTACAATCGGCCGACGAAGTTACAGAACATCGTTTCCGTATTGATTTCTCATCGCTTCTGTGGCTCGAACGAATCGTGCCGAGGATCGATTAACCGTAGATCATGAAAATCATCTCTCAAAGCGCAACCTACAAACGGTTCTCTTTTATCCGACAGCTGATTACCTGCAATTAATTCGTTGAATCAATTTATCTCTCGATTATGACAATCAACTAGTCCACACACGTATTTACGTATGTGTGTACGGATATAAACGTAATGTGAACGATAAACGTAGACTGAATGATCGAAATTTATTTGTTAAATTGACTGGTTGATCATTTTTCATTTTAATTACCACGGATTAATATCAGACAATTCTAACGTATCACTGCACTGCGAATGTATCGCAGGAAAGTTGTCTTTGCGACGGAAGAACAAACGAAAACTGTGGATTAGTTGCTGATATATGGTTATCTCGGTACAGTGCTAGCACTCTTCAACGCTCTCGAACGTACGGATACGTTCTAGCGTTCGTTTTATCATCGTTTTCCCATGGGCTTTTCCCACCGTCCTTTTTCCGTCTATTTTTCATCCTCCGTTTCCTCTGTTCCCGTAATAATATTCTATCCGGTCGAAAAGCGACTTATGTTAAACATATTCAGTTTTTTCTTTCTTTCCTTTCTTTTTTTTCTTTTCTTATCAGATCCTCCCTTTTTTTCATTTCTCTTCCCTCGTCCACGGTCGTGCACAATAAGCGGGAAAAAGCTGTTAAAGTCGAAAATGATTTCACGTGCCCCGGGAAGTCCTCCCGTTCCGTCCGCGAAATTGAATTCCCCTCGCGGTTAGATTGTTTCTAGAAAAGTATAATTTCTCCCCGGTTCAGCATAACGCGTCTCTCATTTTCCGTGTAAGTGTCCTCTTATTCCCGGTGTCCTAGGAAATTGTCGATTCGCAGATTTGGAAAATTGTCCAGCCGTTTAGAATTTCGTAAAGAAATCGTCCGACGAAGCATATCGTTTTTTAACGAATACTGGACTTTGATACTGAAACGTCAACGTTATAATCGCTTCAATTCTACACTCTAGATTTTCATACAATAGTCACCTGACCACTGTGATAAAAAAATTAACGAACGCGTGGCAACAGTGGCTCGCAGCGTTAAACAAAGTGGCTTGCGGAATCGCGGGGATTCCGCAAATTTCCACGTGTACGTCACCCGCGTTGTTGTTTCCGGAGTTGAGTATGCATACGGCACCCTGGGAAATTCCGTGAAAATGCCGACGGAAACGAGCGGCAGTCGCCTGGCGTGTCGGTGAAAGAAGAATTCGCTTGCCGAAGTTCGGGGGAACGCGCGCGAAAAACTTCGGTCCCTCGTCGTTCGAATTTCGAAATGATGAAATTCGTCCGGTTGTGTTACGTCATCCCCGTGCACCCTTTTGGTAGCTGTTTATTTAGCCGACAAATGTATGTACGTCGGTTAGAATAATTGAACGTGATCAATTACCTGATAATTCGCGACGCAATCGCTCTCGGCTTTGGATACATATTTCCGAAATTTGTGTACCGACCGACACGCGTACGCGCGCGTGTGTGTGTGTGTTTGTGTTTACGGAACGTATTAAAGCCCGCTGAATCGTGTTTTCGTTATTAAATAAATCCATGGGATTTAAATGATAAAAAAAACGAGAAACACTGCGAGACGACCGAAAAAGTTCAATCGTCGAACTCGATAAGCGTAATCGCATTTTGTTATTACGTTTTTTTTATCGTATTTTTTGGTGGAAGGGTGGGGAGGATGGTGAATTGTATTTAACGACGCGACAAAGGGCAGACGAAAAGACAAAAAAATAAAGAGACAGAACCTGTCTGCTCTCAGCTTCGTGATCATACCTTTAATACCCATTGTCAACAGTGGCGAGGCGGTACGTCGCAATATAATCTTCGATAAATTTGTCGACGGTGTAAAAAATTATTGAAAAGGTCAGAGAATTCGATGAAACGGCGAAAGAAAGTAAAACAGAAGATTTGAGGCATTAAATCGGACACACCGTTCCTTTCTCGATCGACGAATCAATTTCAAGCTTCGACAGGGTCGTCGAAATCTCGCGTGAATTATATTTACAACGATGAACGACTCGTAACACACCCACACATACATACATTCGTCCAATTACAGGGAAAAGGGGGAGGGAAACGAGGCTCGCGGTGAGGCAGGGAAAATAAAAATCGAACGGAAAACGAAGGTGGAAAACCGCGGCAAGGATACCGCCGTCAATAAAATTAACTTCCGCGCGGTTCTACCGACAAACTTGCAGCAAATGTAATTACGTATGCAAAAGAACCGAGGTAATACACAGAAGTAACGCTCGCCGTTTGTGAAATCTGCGGCTTCCCACACTTTTTCTCCTTTCTCGCGGTTTTCCTCGCTCGCCAGAACCTGTTAACTAACGAGCAATGAATGAAACACTTGTTTTTTTTCACGAATTGTACGTGCACCCTTAGACAATAAAAAAAAGAAAAAAATAGAACATACGTGACCAGTACGAAACCGAACGAGATGTTCGCAGAATCGGTTGACGTTAGATCATCGGAACGAATGTAATTCCAGGCGTCTGGAGACGTTAATAGCAATTACGAAAGTTCTAACGAGCAATCTGACGTCGAACATGAATCGCAGAGCGCGCAGTCAACACGAATTGCCGGAGAAAGCGAGAGAGCCCTTAATGGGCACATTATTTACCTGAAAGCCACGTGTAAGCGTTTCGAATCTCTATAATCTGATCCTCGGAACGTAGATCCTGGCGGGAATACGAAGCCAGTCTTTCCCTCTAACCCGACCGATATTCCCAAATTCCTTTCACGTACCGCGATTGATTAAACCGTACGAAAAAAACCCCACGAAAAAAGTTGGATATTGCGAGAAAATAAAAAATAAAACAGAAAAAAAAGATAGAATAACGCACGGCTTTAGAGGAATTGTTTCGATTCGATGGATTCGTGTCGAGGTAGCGTTTGCACAAGTTCCAGGTGAATACATATTAATAACTATGGGGTTCTATGCGAGCGTGAAACGCAACGTAGAGACAATGGAGAGCTAATACTAGTGAAAGAATTCCCATTCTTTATAGAGGGATGATTTTGTAACATTCGATCGCTCATCGTTTCTATTTGACATATCAAAGATTTACTTTTGTAGTATATTGTATTTATTGTTAGAAATGAAAGAGAGGAAAACACGTAATAATTATGTTTCACATAGTTTTCCTCGATGTTCGTGAAGTTCAGATTGCGAGCATCGGGGTGAAATGATTTTATTTCGATCGGATCTCCAGTGAAGTGAAAATTAAACCGCGAAAGATGAGTTTCCACGATCGTGAGCGGAATAAGTTAGCCCACTTTCGAGCCCGCGCACGGATTTCGGGACGAATTTCCGGTTGGCCCCAGCATTTTCACGGTGGGATGCGTTCAATGAGATTTTCGTGAGTCGACCGTTTCTTCGATTTCTAAACGAACGGCTTGATACTCGTCGACCCGACGTGAATTTCACGGGAAATCCTCGCCGCCGAAGTTCGCTTTACGCGTAATTTCGATGATTTTAATTCGCCGAGACGGTAACGCGAATCCTAGAAAGTTTCCGTCGAATTCGCCTCATCCCCTTACTTTTCGCAATTGTTCGCGGGAAATTGCGTCGCGGATTTCGTCGTCTCGATGCCGCGAATTTTCCGGAACGTTGCGATGCACTCCGGTTTTACGACACACCCTTTCGACGCGACGGGTTTCACTGAAAAACTTTCCCACGGCGTTCAAAGAAACTGAAAATCGTGCGACATCACCTGGAACAAAGGTTTTGCCAGATCCTGGAATGTTAGCGAAGAAAATTCTGATAATGAAATGCTACAGGAATATTTTTGTCTGCGTAATTCAAGTGCAAATATTGACGCTGTGCACGCGTTAGTTATTAATTATCGAATTCGTTATAATAATACGTATAATATTTATTTAATGTGTACACTGTGGGTAGGGAAAACTGCGAGATAGAACGTTCATTTTCCCAGGTTTTCCACGACCGAAACGACGCAGTTTCCCTCGTACGAGCGACACATCCCAAACGAAATGATTCTACACACAATTTTGCCAAAATGTCAAGGGTAGTTGACCCCAGTGGTATTGTCTAGACAAAAGAGATTGGAGAAAATACAGGGGATTACTGTGCTCGACATTTTATAGAGAAATACAGAGAAAAAAATAACATTGTCAACGCGTTCCGTCTTGTATCATTAACCGGATGAAGATATCATGTAAATCTTACTAACCTGGGAAATCCAATCTTTAATCAACACTCTAATTGCAAATGAGAAGCAAACATTATTCGCCGAAAGTTTTCTCGTTCGCGAAAAAGATTTATGCGCGAACCACCTTTTAATAATAATAACGTTGGAAAAGTATCAGAGAACCCTCACCACTGTCTATTTTATCTGCAACCCCTTGCGCTTATTGCGACGAGATAACCAACGGCTTATTTTTTCGCCGTTCTACCCCCGCAACACAAAATATTTGTGTTAGCTCGAAACGACGTGGTATCTGCGTACCATATTGTACACACGTCACCGTACACACATGGACGTATATATACGTCTAACGGTACACACATGTACACCCCGAAGGCTGTGACATTAAGGGAGGTTTTCTAAGGGCAAACGAAAATTTCAACGAGCCCACGAAACTGTAATAAAAAAGAACGAGTAATTCGAAACGACCACGCAATTACCGCCAACGCGTTTCGCGAATAGATTGCGAAGAGATTTTTGGGAGAACATCGTCAGCTTGTCGTAATAGTTCGTGGAAAATGATCGGTTGAAGGGTTGCACGAAACGACGTATGAAATTGATAAAAAGCAGACACGTTTGCGAAAACGGAATTTAAAATTCTAATTGTTATTCAATATTTATCAAAATTTGAAATTTAAATGGACACTGATCGAGCAATCTCCACGTACAATGGTTACAAAAGGGTAATGAATTTTCATCGATCGTTCGTTGAAAAGATGGACCCATTCGCACGAATATCTAAACAAGATATTCCCCTCGGAGTTCGGTGTAGGAGATATTCGCGAATTTGCGTGCGAAATTCCATTCAAACTTCGTCGGAGTTCAAAACCCTCGTCTCCTCGTTACCGGAAGTTCTTTCGCGTTGAAGCTTCGCCGTCAATTTCTTCGCTGTCTGTGCTATCTGTAAAAAAAATAGAAAAGAGAGAAAAACTGTTGGAATGTTCATCACACATCTCGTGACTCACTTGTAAGTCCACGTCAATAACAGCAGTGATGTCATTTAACGCTGTTACAACTTCAGCTGCATTGCGTTGTTTTCCGCTGGCGTCAAGAATTATCGCGTAATTAATTAACACAAGTGGATCTTGCGGTGCTAGGGCATGGGCCTTCTGCAACGCTTTCTCCGAGCCCACCAAATCATCCAGTCGTTTCAACGCAACTGTAAGAGAAATAGAAACGTTTTTTCATTGAAATTTTTCATCCAACAACGTGGGATGCTGTGGAAAGGACCCGGGCCTTCGCGATAAGTGTTTCTTACGAGGAAACACGATTGCTTCTTTACCGTGTAAGTGAAAGGAGTAATAATCTTTTCAGTTATAAGTTACGAGAGCACTTCCTTTGATAGTGAAAAGGGTTTGAGCAGTTTGCAGCGGAATAATGTATCTCGTTGGAATTCTCCGTAATCGGGATAAAATGTCAACTAGTCCCGTGAGATTTCCTACGGTTTTCCTTTCGTTTAACGAATGTTCTTACTTCCTAGAAGAAGATAGGGCATGTGATTCTTCGGATCAGCGCTGACTGCGGCGCACAAGTAAATCGCCGCGGAGGCCGGTTGTCCGGTGGTCAGTAAAATCATTCCCAAATTGTACGCCGGTAGAAAAGCCATCGGGTTCAGGTAGTGTGCTCTCTTCAGACAGCTAATTGCCTGAAAATAATTAGAGCGTTAAACCAATTCGAATCGAAATCCAGAAGCCGCGTGAATCGATTGCGGCGTGAATGTACCGTACATACATACATATACATACAAATGTATAATTATGCAAATAACTTAACACAATAAAAAGGTCGTAGAATCGATGAATGATAATAATTATCACCTAAAAAATGAATTGTGTTTTATATCTATCTGTGTCGCCAGTAAACATTCCGAAATTAATTGTTAAATTACCGCCAACTGTGATTAAACCAATATATACTTCGGGATTTCCGTCTGTCACGGTAATTGGTTAGGCAATTAAGAGGAGTTTACTTTACCTCGTAATCAGAGGGATACCGCAACGAGACATAAAAAAAGAGTACGGTGTTACAGGGGACAGAGTAGATACGGGCAGAACCGTCTCCACGTGAATTGAAAATTAAGGACGCGAGTTTATGTGCATACACAATCAACATTAAGTCCCTCGAAGGTGAGACACGTGACCTTCCATATCTAGTTTGTATTTTTTTCTATCTAATCCCTGCCCCCCTTCCCTTGCCTCCACCTGGTCCGTCAACCCTATACACTTCTTATCCTCGACAGGGTAACTAAAACTGAGCTTTAAACTTAATCCACTTATCCCCGAAGTCTCGAATTGCTAACAAGTAACCGCTTTCCAGAGAACCACGGTGGATTGGATTAAGAAACTTTCACGGGCACTCATTCTTGCATCTCGATCACGAATCCCTAACACTTTGGAATCTCAGTCCCTTTTGTGATATACATGTAATAAACTCGGTTCATTATGAAAGAGATATTTTTCTCTGTATCTTCTTCTCAGACTGGATGTTCGTTTCAAAGATGCGTTTAATCGCACAGTGGCGAGCGTGCCGTTAATAGACAGCTATTATTGACTAGTTCGGAGTTACATTTCAATGAAGACGACGCACCGGTGCCCCGTTTATTACAATGGAACAACGTAGCCGACGGTGCTCTTCACTTGTCGTTAGTTTACGACGGCGTGTAATTTGCATTCAACGATTTTCTCTCCGGCTGCACCTTGCAGCGGTGCATTACGCGTTCCCGTCTTGTCCTCTAATCGAGTTTCGCCGGTACGCAAGTGCGACTCGCTTGTCATACCTGTAACCCGACCGAAAGCGTGTACAACATCTCCTCCTTTAATGGACTGTAAATTAATTATCATTTCTAAGCTCGAAGAACCCCGGGAGCGCAGACTCTCAGCGTGGATAAAGAGCGACGTTCGACTAATCCGTTCGCGAATTCCAACGTCTAAAGGAATTCCAAGATCGTTTGAATCAATGGAAATTTCGGGGTGAATGGAATGTGTGAATGGGCAAGATGAACATTTATGAATATTATGTGTATTATTTAGAATGTACTTACGGCCACGAACTTCTGCTTTCCATAAAAACACATACCGACGTTGTTCCAAAGGGCGGACGATTCTGGAATCGATTGAGCCGCCAGCTTATACTTAGACAATGCCACGTCGTATTCTCGGTGATTCTGTGGAGTACGGTGAACTTTTTAGCCGTTGAACAAAGTGAATTCCACGCTCCAAGGCGAGAATCTCTAATTAAATTCTCGAAGAACTTGATAGAAGCACCGTATACATGTGTATACTATATGTATAGCGTCTAAAGTGATTATCTTATCCTTGGCTAATGGCACGTTTTTCGTCACGTATCTTGATTATTGAAAATCTATTTCTATTTTTAATTAAAAAGAAAAAAGGACACGATATTTCCGTCGCGGGGAAATTCTATATAAATAGAATCTTTCTTAAGAAAATATAAATTCCAGTAATAAACACTTACATATGGTATAACACCAAGAATAAAATTCTTCTTAAACCAGAAAAAGAAACAAAGAAGTGTTATGTAACGTAAAATAATAATGTCAGCTGTACCTTAAAATCATTTTTGGATCCGTTTCTCATCTGAACTTGATCACATTGCGTCTTTCTCGTCAAAGGATCGAGTGAATCGTGCAAAACGTGTGAGAACATAGAAACGAAAGTTTTAAATGATGATCTAAAAAGCACTACATGAATTCTATATGTCTTGCAGTCAGCAAATCAACGCCTCGTTCTTGGCATAACCCGGGAACGAAGTTTACGAGGTATACATATCTATACATATACGTATACATATAAGCTTACCTGGATTACATAGGCAATCGGTAGAATTGCCTTGGTACAATTCGGGGAATGAGCGAGGGCCGCTCCAAATTGTTGGAATGCTCGCTGAACGTCTCCAATTTTAAGGTAGAGAAGTCCCAATTCCGTTGCGGCTTCGATGCTCTCCGGATTGCCGCTGAAACACGCGACGGAAAATAAGATCGACCTTGTTCAACACGCTGAAGATGGGTTTTGCATATCAAGCGAGTGTTCGTGTGTCGTTTCCGTGTAATTGACCGTCTCCTATAAAACGTTACAGCGTAAGGAAGGATTTATTGATTCGCCGAAGAGCAGCAACGATGCCTTCTTGGTTTCTTTCAGTAAAACTGTTTCATCCAGGTCAGCGAATTAATCAGGAGTTTCTAACGGAACCATGTTACCAGATCGTCTCATCACGGTTTTGCTTGCGCGTTCTTTTTTTCAATCAAGAATACAACCGGTCCGTAACAACAAGCGGAACACGATACCCCATGTAATAACAAGAATACACATTTCAGCCGACCATCTCACCGCGTGAAATTAAATCTGTACGCGCGAGATGTTGATGAGCTCTCTGGCGAATCGCGGAATGCATAAAACACAGGATAAACGGGCGACATAAAGCCAGACGTACTTCAGCGCTGCCGTGTAAGCGTTTCTAGCCTCTGTAACGTGATCCTCGAGAAGATAGACCTTAGCAAGGGCAAGATACGGCAGCTCGTTTTTCGTCAGCTCGATCGACCTTTTCAGGTGCTTTTTCGCGTCTTGAGGCTGGTTCAATCTCATGTAGGACTCACCTGAAATGAACGAGATTCGATTTTATAGAGTGCTCACGCGATACCAGCGAAACCACGTGTATAGATCATTCGTTACTTCTCGAATGATTGGAAGAATGAGAAATTACCGGGAGAAAATAGAGTATTAATGATGTAATTTCATTGACATAGTTATATTGCTATATGTATAATTACCGAGGCTGTGATAGATTTCCCAATCTGGTATGGCAGATATCTTGTCGGCTTCTATATATGCATCTACCGCACGCTTATAGCTACCCATAATCAATCTATCGGAGAATGAAAAAATAATTAATGTCTTTCTATTCTCTGATATTACAAGCGTAATAAAAATTTGTCACTAAGTGTACAGCGATAACAAGAGTTTCTATCGCTACAAAGTAATAACAAAAAACACGACGGGGAACATTAAACCAGTGGAAATAAATGGGCCTATCTCTAATTTCATTCTAATCGCTACGACGCGGAAATTGAATTTCCTCCACTCACAGCGACTTGGCTATTTGCTTAACGTTATTAACGTTCGTCGAATTGACGTTATAGGCGGTCTGAAAGCAGTCCAAAGAATCTTGAATCTTTCCCTCTCTTCTCAATATTAAACCCTGTAAAGATAAAACAGAGCATGTTACATCTTGAAATTTTTGCCTGCTACGTAAGCTTCTATCTCTCGTCAAGTTGTCTACTAATAAATTGTTATTAAACATCGGAAACTTGATAACAATGTCGATGGGAGGCAAGTTATATTAAATTCTTTCGACAATGAACTGTGGGGCGTCGACTAAACCCGATAATTTAACGTGCGTTATTTCACCGCCGGGCTGAATTTCGTAATCGAAATTCGAAATGGTATCTCCGCTTACTTTTAGGTAACTGGCGTACTCGTTGTGTCCATTCGATTTCGCCAGTTGCGCGTCGATCAGAATTTTACAGGTTTTATACTCGTGGCGCACATAGTGCCGATGCAATAACCAATTGTTGCTTTCTATCGCTGGAACGTCTGGCACTAGTTCGTAATCGAAGTAGATATGAGTGTATTGGTTACGCTACATTATGCAACGGAACTGAAGAAAACGTAAGGATGTATGAAAAAAAAGACCGATAATATCTACATAAATTATCTGCATGTTCCACCTGAAGTGATCGCATTCGTTACATGGTAAAATGTGCTATTTTTCAAATATATTTTATTAAGAAAATTCAAGAGAAAATCTTTGCGATAAAACATCGAAAATCAGTGACTCTGCCTGTAAGTAGATAGTGTCATCGTTTAATATGGAATATATCATATGCATAGTAACAATATTATCAAAGTATTGCAATTTAATCTACTGCAGCGATCGATCCTGTTTTATTAAGTCTCATTATCAGTCATTATCAATGTTTGTTTACGTGTTGGTCAAAAATACGTGAAAAGATATTTGCGAATCGTTAAGAATCAATGTATCTTATGCGTCAGTATTTGGAATACTGATCAATATCAGTGGAATGGAAATCAACACGTTAATGTTTTAAGAAATTAATACCTTTCTTCCCCCTCTCGTTCCGCGAACGTTGTGAAACAGTTGTTTGTTGGATACGACCATTGCTCAGAGCATTATTAGCCATTTTCAGCAGTAAAAAATATCGCTGCACGATTGTAGCGAGCACCGTTCGAATACTTCATTTCGTGATTAACGAAAGTAGTCTGTTGTTGGGTCTGTTCGTCATGACAACCGTGTATTTGAAGTTTCCTCCACACCGAACTACCCCGAGGGAAAACCTGCGTATTTCCTGTATCGGACAACAGTGAATATCTATTAAACAGATTGTTACAGTAACATTAATTTACGATTTATTTACCTACTAAAAAAAAGAGATCGAATGCGTGGTTACGTTATCTAGAAAAAAATTGTTATTTGAACATGACGCACGTTGAATTGCAAATGTAAGGTAAGTAGAGACAACTACGTTGAATCGTTCCCTAAAGCGATTACGTATAAAAAATCACGGTATTGTGTATAATTGGAATGAAGTAACATAACATTAAAAAAAAAAACAGATTGTATACGACGTGTAGCGCCATCGGGACGATAACGAAAACTACGGGACGTCATCCGTGAATCAACATGGTTACGGGCAGTTGTCCCAACGCGATAACAAGGCGAAAACGTTGAAACACTTAAACGCCGGAGTCGCGATAATACCGAACGAGAGAAAACTAACAAAGCAGATAATTTGCAAGCCGAGGCGCGAAAAAGTGTCGTTCGACCGTTCGATCAAGGATGCCAGAACGCCCGTAGTTACACGACTCCTTCAAGATGTAGGGAAACTGTCCGCATACGATAGATCGGTCTCCAGTGTCGCATAATTAAGGGTTATCTATCGCCGTGAGTCAATCCTCCGTTGAAACTCCAAGCAAACATTTCATCGGAATACTGATATGCCCGTCCACTGCAAATCTTATAGGTTATCTTCCATACGGCTTTCGGCTTTACACGTTCGCCGCTTGTCCACCTGTTATCCATGCCAGTAACCCCCCACATTTTCGAAAGATATATACATGCTTTTTTTCTATTATTTACATTTTGATCGTTACGTCTAATGATCGAAGTTGTACTAGAACAATAGGATATTAAAGTATTGAAACCCGGAATTTAATGTTTTTTGTTTTCCACTTGTCTTGATCCTTTGTTCCATGTATTTATCCTTATGTTTATGTCCTGTCTGCTCGGCATATGGTTAATCAATTTGTAAGAGAACTGTTTACAGAATCCATGTATCTACTGATAGTATGAATGCTTTGCAAAGAGATTCATACTTTAAACTATTTTTATCAAACCATGTGATATTCTTTTTAGTGTATTTTAAAGATCTTTTGTTACATTGGTGTCAGTCTGTAATGTTTTATACCTTCTGCGTTTTTATTTCTTCAATGTTAATGCAATGCATGTCATATAAACTTTTGTAAAAAAGATTAATTGGAATATATCTATATCGTTTTCAGTATTGCCATTTTCATACTGGTATACACATATTTTTCAGCGATTACTTCCATCATGATGCCATAAACGAAAGAGAAAAGTCCCCAAGTCACATCATGAGCTGTTCTGTAGAGTTACGACAGCGCAGACAGCAGGGGATGGCGGAGGATCCTCATAAACTTGCAGCAATGATGAATAAATCTCAAAGACTAGTGCTGGGACTCTTAGTTTTACTTCTAGTGGATATAATTTGGGTCTCAAGCTCTGAACTTACTAAAGTGAGAATCTTTTAAGATATTCATAATGTATGTGGACATATGTAACATATTAATTCTACATAATACGTATTATATTTCAGTATATTTATAGAGAAGCAGCATTTGAGAAGCCATTCTTTAGTACATATGTAAAAACATCTATGTTTACGCTTTACTTGCTTGGTTTATGCTTCTGGCCTCCATGGCGAGACCAGTGTAATGAACCAGCAACATATATGGTATGTTTAAAGATACTGGTACTACTTTGAAACTCGAGGTTGATGCTTACAGCTCTACTTTTTTCAGTTTATAGATCCTAATATGGAAGATGACAATTTCTATTCTGAAGCCAATACTAGTTTGGTATGTAACATGAGTTATCTTGAGTTATCGTCTCCCAAAGTATTATTAACTAATAAAAACAAAATATTACACTATTGTAGAGTGATCCAACGTTTGTTCCAATAAAAACACCAGACCACTGTGATCGTTCTTCAGGCACAGAGAGTGATGATTCATCGATACGTTCTGTAAGGTTTAGCAAGTTAGCAGAAGTACGGCATATGTCGGAAAGCGACGCGACTGAGGCGTTGTTGGCGAGACTTAGTTATCAAGCTAGTGTAAGAGCTGGGGAGCTTGCCAGACGACAAGCCAACAAGTTTTCTGTTCAAAAAGTTGCGAAGATCGCACTCATGTTTTGTCTATTTGTAAGTAACATCTTCGGTATTTTCTAGTTATAAATACTCGGCAAATATAATAAACGTTTTAATATTTCAGTGGTTCATGGCAAACTATACCTATCAGATATCATTAGCAGAAACAGAAGCGGGAGTTGTAACAGTGTTGTCCTCGACTTCTAGTTTATTTACTTTATTCCTTGCTGCCTTCTTCCCCAGCAATGGTGGGGACAAATTTACGTTGTCTAAGCTAGTTGCTGTTTCCGTCAGCATTCTTGGACTCGTGAGTAATTCATCACGATTTTATTATCTCAACTTAAGAACCGACTGAAGCGAGGTTTTATTATGTTCCTCAATTTTTAGGTGTTAGTCGGTCTCTCAGATTTGACTATAGAAACTAATAGGATTCCAACGGGCATAATATTGGCGCTAGTCAGTGCATTTTTCTATGCTGCGTATATCGTGTTTTTAAAGCGAAAAGTCGATCACGAAGATAAAATGGATATTCCTATGTTTTTCGGATTCGTAGGACTTTTCAATTTAACACTTCTATGGCCTTTATTCTTTATTCTTCATTACGGTCATTGGGAAGAATTCGAGTGGCCAGATACGCATCAGTGGACATTTTTAATTATCAATGGTTTAATTGGTACCGTTCTAAGTGAAGTACTATGGCTATGGTACGTTTTATAGTATTGAAGTATGATATCTGTTCACTGATAGACACCACATTTTTTACAGTTTTGATATTCTATACTTACAGGGGTTGTTTTTTGACATCGTCCCTCATAGCAACTCTGGCAGTCAGTTTAACTATGCCAATGTCAATGATAGCTGACGTTTTGTTAAAGAAAGTCGAGTATCCGTGCATTTTCTATTTAGGAACTATTCCAATGCTTTTAGCATTTTTAACTGTATCACTTCTGTCCTATTATGACAATTGGGATCCTGTTATGGATTTAATAAAAAGACTTTATATTTGGATTTGTAGGAGAAACAGGTCTACGAGGTAAAACATAACTATGATTTGTTCAGTCACGCAATTATGAATGGATCTTGATGAAATTTATATTTTCAGAATACCAGATCTCGAAGCAGAGCAAACAGAATCGCTCATAGGAATAAATAGCGGTGAACATGAAGCTTAATTTGACAATAATAAGAGAATTACATGATAAATGTGTTTTATGTATATTTCTACACCTAGCAACAAAATGCTTTGTTTATAAGCATAACAAATCATGAATGTACTGTGTATATGCCTTCCTACGATATGGATGCCTCTTTCATTAAGAGGACTCTGTATATACAATTCAAAACTAAACGATCAATGGGTATTTAATTGCAAAGCTGTTCCAGAAGATTACACAAGAACTGTGTTGACGGATATAGTAGTGATCTCTACTCATCTTATTTTTTTCTTATTTGCTGTGTTGGTCTGACAAAAAAATGAGCGTTATTTGACGCAGAATATTACGATACTGCCAGACAATAATAACTGTACATTATTTGGTATACACGCATGATTTTGGGGGAAAAAGTTGAATACGAAGTTTTTGTTTGAGCACACCAAACGTCTACTATAACTACCTCTTCACGAGTACGCAGATTTTATTAGGTACTCGTAAATGGAACGGATATTTCTCATCTATTTATTGTAAGTACACAATTTTTTTGAAGATACTTTTCCGAGATACAGTTTCGCTGATGTCTTTTCTTTCGATGTGAATTCATATACAAATCATTATTATTAAGGATTGTAAATATACTTGATTATACTATTCTTCTTATGAAGCATACAGAGCTAAGACTACTAAGAATTGTATTTACTCTTTGTATTCATGTTATATTTTACAAAAGAAAAATTATACTGTATAAATTTAATGTTAGTTATGATGTTTTATGCAATACGATACGTAGTATGTGATACATTTGTTAAAAAATCCTAAAGTTTCGTCTGAAATATCATACTTTTTTTTGGTCCGACGGTATATGTATACCGCTAAATGTTTATACCTGATATATTAAGCTTTATTAGGTGGAAGCGAATTGTTTTTACACATGAATTTAAAGAGGCAGATAACGGAAACGTATAAACACGTGTGCGGTTGTATGAATACTGCATACACTCTTTGGTTTCTCGATCTTATTAGAATAACACAGTCATGCATACCGGTATCTAAGAAAAGACTGAGAAACAAAAGAGTTCTAACATTAGGGACATCTGCATAACACAACATATTTCATGTTTGAATTGTGTTATGATGAATATTATCATACGAATATTGTGTTGATTAAAATTTTGTTTGGAAATTATGAAAAAGTATATATATTTTTGAGTTTTGTTAAAAATTTGAAGATTTCTCATGAATCACACTTTAGTGGACATTGTTATGTAATGTACGTGTTAAGTATAATGTACTTACTTATTGTTTGATGTATTCAAAACAAAGTATGCCCTAAATTCTAAAAGACAATGTCAGTGAGATATTTGTGTAGTTTTAATGACACAATATAAGGAGCAATGACAAAAAAAATATATGTTTAGACCTTGGACCAATTAAAAATTCGATGGTACTAAGAAATTTGCTGACCGGAATGGATTGAAAACTGTAATCACTACACTTTATGGCATACAACTTTTATATTTGATAAGCGCTCTAACTATAACTATATCATCCTTTTTGAATCTAGTCAAAATAATTATTATTATCACATTCCTTTGTCAGAATAGAGTTTACATACGATATAATATAATTGACATGTTTATTCGTGAAGATATATATTGTCACTTTACTATATTGACTATATTGTTTATATACAAAATAATGTTAAGTATTCGTTTGCTCTAACGAGCGGTGCGCACAATTTTCATTATTACGTTGCAGTACTATAACAAAAAAAAAGACATTAGGGAATGGAGTGAAATATATATATATATATATAAATAGATACATATGTAAATATATATATTAGGTGTCCACAGTGTTCACACAAAGCTACAAATTGCACACGTATAGTAAAACGCTGTACTAAGTCCAGAGATACCGCAATCTTTTGCAGAAAAAGAAGGGTCACTAACAAATATAAAATACTAGCTTGATATTGTGATATGATTAATATGGTGCGCAAGAATATTCTTCAATATAAATAAATCGAGCGATAAAATATTGACGTAGATCATAGCTAACTGTTCCTGTATCTGCTACAGTTGTATATTTACTGTACATACTATATTTTAAAATTAAGATTAGAATTATATACGTATTATATAAAATACATATGTCATTAATAAAACAGAATGACTGATTACTCTACTAAACCGTATTTCTGCCTTACAGAAGATTTACTCAGTGAACGGAAACACTCCTTTCCTGCCGCGTGAAAATGTTAATAACGTATAGGCAGAACATTTGACTTCAGAAAACAAGAATAGTTCCACTTGAAGTATGAAACGATCACCACGGAAAACATGAAATTGACATTAACACAGTACAATTTTCGTATTTATTACGATACTAATAATATAGAGAATTGTATCTCGTAATCACTTTCACATATGTTTCGACGTAAACGATCAAAGTTCTGAAATGCATGATTGCTTTAATATGGCATATCACGGTAACGCGAATCCCCTGCAATTGCATATAAAAGGTAAATACAAACGCGAGAAAGTTTCTACTATCATTAGTTATACTTTTACGTTGTACACACCATTTTAGTAAACAGTGAAAATTTACTGCCAGTTCCGGAAAAGTATAATGCAGGATCGTTAAGGTAAGTATGACTGACATATCCACATACGAAATTACATAGGTATGTAATTTTTCTAACATAACAAATAATGATTATAGAATACCCGCCGATCCTTCCTGGCCAAAAATACCACAACGTAAATTAGCCGACGAAGCAACTAATATCATTGAATCTCCATACGTAGTAACATTAACAGGAACACCTAGAAGAAGTCGCACCGTAGTACGGACCCCATTAAATCAGTGTGTACCAATTACACGCCGCTCGTGTTCCTCATTTATAAATAACATCTCCCAATTCTATTAACCCATCTCTCTCTTTAAATTCAGGTCACCCAAGCCAACAATTACAAACGATGCATATTCTTGCAGTCATCATCAAAGAGCTTCCTCGTGTACGCATACCGTAAAGAGGGCTCCAGGTTGCGTAGACCCACGGTTCAAAAAGTATTTCGCTTCCCTCTATGTATAAAAGAAACCCTCTATCCCATGTATAAGGTAAATCATACATTTTCACATAGGGTAACGAGCGTGAAGAACAATCAAATCTCGTCGGCGAGTGGTTCGGTCCAGGAACGCGATTCCTCGAGGGAGACGAATCGTTCGATCTTCACAGCACCAACGGTGCAATCCGAGGAGACGGAGAAACCGATACCTGAGAGGGACATCAACACGTGCGCGTTGATTCCAATTAAAAATAATACTTTCTTTATATAACATCGTTATTCTCGACCTTATTATCGATCTGTATAATTGCTATCGCGACATAGGCAACAAGTGACTACGCACGAGGCTGAGAAGCCGGACGAGGCGAGAAGGATCGACTGTATAAATACGCGAGCGGTAAGCTGAATTTGTTGCAAATCAATAACTAGCAAATGGGATAAGTGTAGAATCGAGCGTACAAAATAGCATTTGTCCTCGATCTTGGAAGGATTTGCTGTCGCGAGCTGACCGCGATACCGAGTCGTGTATCGAAACGGAAAAAACGCATCTGGATAGCAGGGAAAAGAATAATTGCGGCGGACAATCTACTACGGAGCAGAAATGTTGCATCGATGGTATGGAAATTAAAAAGCGGGATAACGCGGAGGATGATACTGCCGGGAAAAATGATGTTGCCGAGAAGAAAGACTGTGTAAATAAGCCGAGTTGTTATCAACACGCGTCGGAATTGAAATCGTTAATGAACGATGCGAATACACAGGCTGAAATTACACCGTTACCAGTACAAGTACAGATATTTCTAGATTATTATGAGAGTTAATTAATTGAATACATGAAATCAGTTGTTTTACTATTTTAACGCATCTAGGAGAATAACGGCAAGTTATTTTTCGTGGTAGACAAAAACCTTCAATCGCATCCCATCGGTGCGATACATGTCGATACGATTGCGATACCCCAGGAATGTGCGAAACAATGTTACAACGTACAAGTTCCTGTTTTAACGTATCAGAATATCCCTGTACAAATATCCGCGGATGTCAGAAAGAGCGTGATACATCAAGATCCCCCGAAAAAGGCTGTCGAAGATAAAACTGTCTCTGATAACAGACACACGAATACAACACGGATACAGAGTACCGATCCGAATATACCGGAGAAATTAGAAAACGTACAGATACCACGGAAGCCGCACGAATCCAGCGATTCTGAGTACTATATCCCCAATGTAATTAAGAAAAGTGTTCAAAACAATGCGTTACGACGGCTGACCGTGAAGAAAATTATCTGCAACAGTACTGCCGAGGAAACAACGGATTCCGAGGGGATAGAGAAAAGAGATATTGCGAAAAGAAAGTCAAATTTTGATTGTATCTCAGTTGCGCGGAAAGTTAAAGAAACAGAGGCGAATTTAAACAAATACGAGCAGACGGATGTTGTAGGGAAACAAAAAACAGGGTTTCTTCGAATAACACCGCGATTTAACTTTCCATCAATAGGTCAGGATCAGACCAAAACGTTTACCTATGAGACGAAACCGAGAAACAAATCCGAACAAAATTTACCTTGTATCGAAAACGGCGGTACAAGGAAATTATTACGAAGTTCCGAGCCGTACATTACTATTCGACAAAAGAAAGCGAAGCTCTCGAGAAAGGCGAGATCGTATTTTCAAAAAAATTCGCACTGCGCATTGATGGACTCCGATTACACAATGATCTGGCCTAATTGCCAGTACGGCAAACGGAAACGTAGTCAGTCGAACGTTCAGAAATATGTAAATCATAGGATAAGAAAGCTCGGTCAACATTCGAACACGAAATTATGCAATCACGGGTGGAGCAGAGTTATGCACGTTCAGGAAACATCGAATTTTATTGAGAAAAATATTGCGAAGAAAGCTGAGGACACGGAACCCTGTCGACAAACGTTTACCAGTGTATCGGAGACGTGTGTACAGAAGGAAAATTGTAAATGTGATACTTCACCAAGAACGGTAACGGAAGATACGACAGAGAAGAAAGGCATTCCTCTGAAAACGCAAGAATTATTGAACAAAAGTTACTGGGAGTATTATAATAAATTAAGGCATAAAGCGACAAACGTAGAAAATTCACGGCAAGAATACCATAATCATTTAGCAATAGAGGCTCCGGAAATTAAAAGAAAAAAGGCGGATGAACTGTACGACAAAGATTTAAAGAATCAATCAAAAGTCACTCCTGAAATCCAAACGTTGCAACAATGTTCAGCCCTTTCTAGTATGATCAATAAAGCGTTGTAAGTTATTATTGGAATTGATAAGTGTTTATTGATAATATTTTTTTAATTACAATGATTATAGTATAATTTTATTGCTATATAGGGACCCGAATCTTCAACCGTCAGATCCGACGCAAACGAAGCAATTGTATATAAACGGAAACATGAAATCGTCGTCAGATCCCACAGCAGGTACGCAAAGTGGCGTTATAAAAAAATTGGCTACAAATTTAATCGCAGACGAATACGACGGTAACGCAACCACTCCTATTTTTATCACCAAAGTGAAACGTAAAAGGGAGAAGCGGAACGACAAGCAATTTTTGGAACTTAAAACTATTAGTAAGCATCATATAAAGTGGAAATTAGTATATACACACTAATACCAGGAGGAACTAATCAATTGATTTACTGATATTATTTCTAGTTTTCTTTGGCAGTATGATGTACATTTTAATCATATTCTTGCCGATGTTGTACGACTATTTCTATCACGAAGAATACGATGATTACGAAAATCTAAGTTACGTGGAATTAATAGTAGAATACGTGTGGTCATCGTTTAGAGAAGCATTCGGTGGTTTTTTCGGCGGTGTACAAAAGATATTTTTCCATCCAGTAAGATCGAACAGTTAATCCTATCCTGACGTTTGCAGATGTAACAATGAAATTTCATACAGTTCTTTGTAACTTTTAGCGTACATGTAAGAAGTGCAGCAGCGTTGCTTAAATCAATGACATTGACGATTTACCGCATCGTATACAAGCTAAAGATATTTTCACTGTCACTCGTTCTTTGTCTACTGTTCGACTTTTATTTTTGTAGTAGTTACATATTTTTGTAATTTATTCTACATATACGTACTATCTATGCTGTATACATGTGTTTACGATTAAAAGTTTATTTCGAAAACGATTCTCTATCTACAAAAAATACTTGTTACATTGTGTACTTTTATCTGAAGGTTATGTTACTTAAGTACTCTTCCGTTTAACGCATTGTTTCAAGGAGAAATATAAAAACCAGTTGCAAAGTGTCAGTAAAAATGTTTAAATTCGAAGTCCTGGACGCTCGTTCGTCTTCGGTACTCTTCGGTAAAGTTCGGAAGCGATCGCAGCGCCATCGGGATACTAAAAAAAGAAACACGATTTACCCGCAGACTACAAATACACTGTGCGCACGTTGATTTCGGTCATTTTGCCTGGTGGTCTCCGAGGCGGTGTTTCCAGGGCGCACGTGAATCTGACATTGAGTGCCGAAAGACGACAATCCAGCAAACACGTTGCACCGTACCAAGCCGTGATTATCGAACGAAGAAGAAAGTCTTGTGTGTACAATGGCAGACTATGTGATCGGGGAAACAAAGCCGGCAGATGTGCCGCTACCGGACGACGGACTTTCGGCGGCACAATTGTTCGCAAACGGTGACGGGCTCACGTACAATGATATTATCATTTTACCGGGATACATTGACTTCACCGCCGACGAGGTCGACCTGTTGTCCCCTCTGACGAGAAACATTATGCTCAAGGCGCCGCTCGTTTCCTCTCCCATGGACACCGTCACAGAATCCGACATGGCTATTGCCATGGCCCTGTGCGGAGGCATCGGTATAATTCATCATAACTGTACACCTGAGTACCAGGCCAACGAAGTACACAAGGTATCATGCAGCATCCTCTTTCAATCTGATTCAGATAACAGCTGACATCCCGCTAAAAATTCTTGAGAGTTTTTCGAACTTTTTTATTGCGAACCGCTCATTTCCTGTGGTTACGAAATGGATTCACATTTCAACTCACCTTATGCGCAATATCTATATTTTTTGTATTAGTTTTTTATTTGCTCGAAGAATATTGTGACAGGAAAACATTTATTCTATTTCGAGATGCGTAGAATCCGATAATACTAACGAATGGAAGACTATAATGAAGGATGTTTTATTAGTGTTTTAGTGTTGTTTTGTTGACTTGAAATATTTGCATTTTGAAGTATAGAAAGTTTTAGAATGTAACTCATTAATTTTAGTGTGTTAAAAACTATGTATATAATTTATTTTCATTTTTATAGGTGAAAAAATATAAGCATGGATTTATCAGAGATCCAGTAGTTTTGTCTCCAAACCATACTGTCAATGATGTCTTGAATGTGAAAGCCGAACATGGTTTTTCTGGCATTCCAATTACGGATAATGGAAAAGTTGGGGGGAAACTGTTAGGCATTGTCACATCCAGAGACATTGACTTCTTGGAAAGCTCAAACCAACAATACACCAAGTTGGAGACCATAATGACAAAGTTAGAGAATTTAATTACTGCTACAGCTGGAGTCACATTACAAGAGGCTAATGTAATTCTTGAGAAATCTAAGAAGGGAAAATTGCCAATTGTTAATGAAAAGGGAGAACTTGTGTCTTTGATGGCAAGAACTGATTTAAAGAAAAACCGTAGTTATCCAAATGCCAGTAAAGATGAGAATAAGCAATTGTTGGTGGGTGCTGCCATTGGCACACGTCATACAGATAGACAAAGATTGCGGTTTCTTGCAGCAGCTGGAGTCGATGTCATTGTTTTGGATTCCTCTCAAGGAAACTCTAAATACCAGATTGACATGATTAAATACATCAAATCAGAGTATCCGGAGTTACAAGTAATTGCAGGAAATATTGTAACAACAATGCAAGCAAAAAATCTGATAGAGGCAGGAGCTGATGGTCTGCGTGTTGGCATGGGTTGTGGCTCTATTTGCATCACCCAAGAAGTCATGGCAGTGGGCAGACCCCAGGCAACAGCTGTATACAAAGTTGCAGAGTATGCCAGGAGATTTGGTGTACCTGTCATTGCTGATGGTGGTATTCAATCAATTGGACATATTATTAAAGGTTTAAGCTTAGGTGCTAGTACAGTTATGATGGGTTCTTTGTTGGCTGGAACTTCAGAAGCACCTGGTGAATATTTCTTCAGTGACGGTGTACGTCTGAAAAAGTATAGGGGCATGGGTTCTTTAGAGGCCATGAATAGAAAAGATGCAAAAGGTTCAGCTATGGATAGGTATTTCCACAATGAAATGGACAAATTGAAAGTAGCACAGGGTGTTAGTGGTTCTATTGTCGATAAGGGAACTGTTTTGAAGTTCTTGCCTTACTTGCAATGTGGTATTAAGCATGGTTGCCAGGACATTGGAGCAAAATCAATCTCATCTTTGAGATCTATGATGTATAGTGGGGAATTAAAGTTCGAGAGAAGAACACATTCAGCTCAACAAGAAGGAAATGTTCACAGTCTGTTTTCGTATGAAAAAAGGCTGTTTTAAGTAGGTAAATACTGAAATCATGCATCTTGCAAAAAAGTACCTGCATTTAATTGCATATGACTCTTGTCAATTTTAACAAAATATGTGCTGAGTTATTTAAAAACATGTTTGTCCTATTATAAAGCACATCATACAAGGGTTCATTTTACTAACAGGTAAAACATTATTCTTTCATAACAGACAAGTGAATCTTTTTCATGATTACCATATTATAATGGAATTTAGTGTAAATTTATATTCTTCTTTGTGTTATTATGCAAGTTATTCCATATGTACTTGTAGGATTTCAGTTGAAATATGATAAGTATGTATTTGATACACGTATATGTGTAGAGGAGCTGAATTACTTACAGGAACAGCTAAATTTTATTTGATATTAACGGACACAAAGTCTCTTTTACAAAAATCAATTTTACAATAGATATGTCAGATATTTCTGTAACAATTCATATGTACGTATCATGCTGTAGAAAATAGTTGAATATTCCTTATGACACTGACTCCTGAAAAGAGTTACAGCCATGTGACATTACTTAGTTTAAATACCTCGACGTTCAAAATGTGATGAAAGTTAACAAATTTAGATAAACTTTGTGAAATGTACAGAGAATGCAACAAAAGTATGACACAGCATTAAACAGAATGAGCAACTAAATGCCAAAACTATGGGATCATTATAGCATGTGAAATGTGATCAGCTTAATTGTATTCGAAGGCTGATTATTCATTCCTAATGTAGCATAGTAGAGACTATAATAATTTACAAGATTCATACATTATTTTATCATGTATTTTAATGTAATTTATCAAGATGTATTTTTATGACCCTCGTTTAATATTTACTGTCTTTTAAAATAAAAGACTTAGAGAGATCCAAGTGTTTAACTAAGTCAATTAATTTTTGTAACTTTTAATATTCCGACTAACAAAAATGTATTACGCCATTCTATTACCATTTAGCTAACAAATTTTATACAGGTGTTGTTATAATAAACTGTATATTTGAAATAAAATCCCTAATCAATGTTATAATTTTCGTCCAGTTTTTATTGAATCGAGTGGAATAAATACATTAATTCTATACCGTTTTGTTTCTTAAGTTTCACATTCCGCCAACTGCTACAAAGTATGCGCACGTTTCGAACATAACCTACAAATACCGTGTTGACCGGTATTCGATCTCCGAGAGTCAAACGAATATAAAATTTGAAATAATGGTTGTGTGTAATGTTGAGTGTTTGACGAAGATTTCTAGTTACTTGGATACTTCGCCGGGGAAGCTGGAGATGCGGGAGAACAATGTAAATGGAATTCACGTACAGAAATAAACATTATACTTGTTGTGTCTGGAACATACGTTTTCTCACATTATTTTCGTAGGTTGTCACAGCTACCGAATTAACGACAAACGAGACAATAGAAGGTTTCAGTACCATAGTTCAGTGGTTAATAAAACGATCGAAATGTCCTGATATACTGGGCAATGATAAAGATATTGAAGCACTTTCGCGACAGTGGTTGGAATATGCTGTTGTCTGTATCAATTATGCTGACACTCCTTCCAATGCGAAAAGAGTATTAAAGGTATTGGTAATCCACTAATCTTTATAATTGTATTAAATAAACCTATCAGGGTCAACGTGAAACATTGGATACTCTGTAGAATATATCAAGTATCTACTGAAACAATCGATTGCATATTATTTGAATAATTATACTGACAATGTATTATTATAGGAAATAAATATAGCGCTGGAAACCAGTACATACATAACTGGAACACAGAAAACTATTGCTGATGTTACATTATACTATGCCCTACATTCAATAATGGTAATAGCAGGAAAATATGTCACGATAAGTGGCATGTAAGAATCCTTAGTAAACTATGTGGATCAATGTAATCTTTCTATCCTATTTCTCTGTTACAGCGACAACTAACCCACCAAGAAAAAGCCCAGTATGTTCATGTCTCAAGGTGGTTTGATAACGTTCAACAAGAGGAGAAGTTAAGACAGCATTTAGATCTGATCTCCTTTGATTTGTTACATTTATTCCTATAAATTAAATAAACATATTTATATTACTTAATGGGAATCCTTACCTGGGATCTAACTTTTCAAGGTCACGTTATCGTTGTAAACAACATTATCCTACAAACATTTTGCGAATATCGAGACTTTGTGCCACCTCCTACACCATTATGTATTTCTATTACAAAGTTCTGATTTTTTTTTGACTAACTAAAATTAGTGTTGCAAGTAAAAGGAAAAGGTTGAAAATTATGAAACTCGTGATATACAGTAAATACAATGTTTATTCAGACTTGTAATTTACAATAGCAGGACTTACAAACTATGCGTTGTACATATAGTGTAAAATATAATTCTTAACTAATTAATTTATCGTACGATATATCAATTGGTATAACATACTTAATAAGTTTCAGCTCGCTATCTGTAAAATTTGCACCGCATGTCCTGTCCAATCTTATGGGTGGTCTGTGGTATAATTTAAGTAATTCCTTAAAATTAAGTAATATTATTAATACGCACAGACTATAGCTTCTATACCCACGGTCATCCTAGACTCGAACCCTAAATGGTAACGTTGCTACTCTTCACGACGGTAACATTGTTAATACGCACAGACTATAGCTTCTCTACCCTCAGTCATCCTAGACTCGAACCCATAATGGTAACGTTGCTACTCTTCACGACGGTAACATTGTTAATACGCACAGACTATAGCTTCTCTACCCTCAGTCATCCTAGACTCGAACCCATAATGGTAACGTTGCTACCCTTCACAATGGTAACATTATTAATACGCACAGACTATAGCTTCTCTACCATCAGTCATCCTAGACTCGAACCCATAATGGTAACGTTGCTACCCTTCACAATGGTAACATTATTAATACGCACAGACTATAGCTTCTCTACCCTCAGTCATCCTAGACTCGAACCCATAATGGTAACGTTGCTACCCTTCACTATGGTAACATTATTAATACGCACAGACTATAACTTCTACACCCTGTCATCCTAGATTCGAACCGATAATGGTAACGTTGATACCCTTCACAAATAAACTTTAAAGGAAATAATTAACAAAAATTTTACATAATATATGAAATTCAATGTTGCTATGTAGGGTGTCTTAAGGTTTCCATATATGACGAGTTAGTGTCCCTTGGAAAAAGGCAGGTATATCGACTACCTGCTATTACGGGTCCCATCCTCCGCCTCTCAAACGAAAGGTAAATCAATTAGGTAGTAATAATCCCCACTAATAATCCCCACTGGGAGACGTGAGTATTATTAGTAGATACTACCGGTGGATCGGACATCTGCTCAGTTGCTTTCGAGTCATTGTTTAAGAACGTTGTCGGGTAAGTTTCCGCGGACGGGTTGTTTGATTACGATACAGACGCGAATTCTTCGGTCGAGTGATTGTAAGTAACAGGAGAGTTTTCACTCTACGGGAGGTTCGAGAAATAATTATGCAACAACTTTAACGTGTACTTTTCAACGGCATTCGTTTATTCAATTTATCCATAACTAGATACGTACGTTACACAAGTAAGTAAAATACATTTGCATTTATTTAACGATGCAAACTCAGAGTGCGGCACGTGTTGGTACATACCTCTTTCCCACTGGGAGGAGTGGGGATTATTAGTAGATACTACCGGTGGATCGGACATCTGCTCAGTTGCTTTCGAGTCATTGTTTAAGAACGTTGTCGGGTGAGTTTCCGCGGACGGGTTGTTTGATTACGAAACAGACGCGAATTCTTCGGTCGAGTGATTGTAAGCAACAGTAGAGTTTTCATTATACGGGAGGGTCAACAAATAAATATGCAACAACATTAACGTGTACTTTTCAACCGCATTCGTTTATTCAATTTATCCATAACTACATACGTACATTACACAGGTAATTAAAATACATTTGCATTTATTTAACAATGTAAACTCAGAGTGGGGCACATGGTGGTACCTCCTCGCGGTGTGCCCTGGGAGGACCTTGACGTCTCGCCCCCCTTTAACCGGGGGGGTTGGACGACGGGGTCCTGCTAACACCACCAAGGCGTAGGGAAGTTGGCGTGCCCATCGCCCAAGGAATTCATTCCTTGCAATAGCCAATTCGTTCCAGGGTGTGAGCGCCGTACACTGGAATGAATTTAGGCAGTGTCCCTTTTGTGACACTGCGCGGTTTACGGCCTCTTCGGGAGAATTGGGCGCTCTCTCGTCGCATCAAGCCTGGAGACTTTGTCTTCTCTTCGGGGATGGCAGTCCCGGTGTTCGTCACCGATGATAGTCATTCTCGAAGAGCGGGAAATGTCTTCGCCTCGTACATGGGGCACGTGGTGGTACCTCCTCGCGGTGTGCCCTGGGAGGACCTTGACGTCTGGCCCCCCTTTCACCGGGGGGGTTGGACGATGGGGTCCTGCTAACACCACCGGGTTGCGGAGACCGCTCCGGCCCAGTTGGGTCGGTCTTCCGGCTCTCCCGTCCGCGGGGACCCTCCGGGGACCTTTCCCTTCCTCCCGCGGGGGATGGCGGGCCACGGTGGGGGGTCACCAACCTCTCACTGTTGGTCATCCCGAGGAGAAGGTGGAGGGGCCTGGGGAGTCGGACGAGCACGGCTGGGGCTTTATTGCGCTCCAGCCGAACTCGGACGGCTTCCGCGAGCCCCCGCCACCCTTCCCCGAAGTACGGGATCTCTTCGGGGACGGGTGGTGGGTGCTCGAGGGGTGTCCGAGCACGGGGGGACATGGGGGGCGCCTTCTGGCATCCCGGGGCCCCAGGGATGCATGGGTGGGTCCAACAGAAGGCGAACCTCGTGGCCTCCCGTGCTTGAGCACTCCCAGGTTCCCTTCCCCTTCCCTTGTGGATGATGCAGCAGTGAGGGGGGTGGCTCGCTTGCCTGGTCAGCCACCCTCGACGTGGAGGCAAGGGGGAGCCCTGGAGACCCCAAGGATGGGGAGCCGGGGGCCGGCTTGGCTGGTCGGTTCGGTTTTCGCAACCCACGGGGGGCGGGGGGACTCGGGGGTGGTGAGAGCCACAGCCGGAGTCCTTTGGGGCCGGGGGCCCGGGGGCTCCCGGAGGACCGAGGTCCTCCGGGAGCACCGGGGTCCCCGTCTCCGGAGGTGGCTCTCTCCACTCCCCGGGTCGGGGGGCGGATAGGCCCCCCGGCCCGGGGTTGGGACTCACTCGAAATGGGGAGAGGGTCCCAACCCACGTCGGTTGTTTTCATGATCTAAACGGACGTAGTGCCCCCCTGCTCTGAACTTCCTCTCTTCAGGGACGGCTACCCCTGGTGTGAGTGCCCCTGTCCCCCCACCAGTGGTGGTCATCCCTAAAGAGCGGGAGGAATCAGCCCGGGGAGTGAGGCCCCCCAGGCCTCTTCCTCCCGCTCTTCTAAGATGACCACCACCGATGAGGGGACTGGCACTCTCACCAGGGATAGCCATCCCCGAAGAGAGGAAGGAGGCGGCTCGGAAGATGTCCAAGTCAAGTAGGAGGCAAGCCCCCTACCGTGCTTGGGCATCTCCCAAGCCTCTCCTTCCACTCTTCAAAGATGACTACCCAAGGTGAGGGACCGGGTGCCCCCGCACCGTGGTCGTCATCCTCGAAGAGAGGACGAAGACTGTCCGCCCCAGCAGAGCCGGGGTAAGGCACGATCACGACGAGAGGACGCCACTCCTCCCGAAGGGCCGTATTCCGCACAGTGTCACAAAAGGGACACTGCCGAAATTCATTCCAGCGCACGGCGCCACGCGCTGGAACCAACTGGCTACTGCAGGGAATTTATTCCCTGGGCGATGGGCACGCCAACTTCCCTACGCCTTGGTGGTGTTAGCAGGACCCCGTCGTCGAACCCCCCCGGTTAAAGGGGGGCAAGACGTCAAGGTCCTCCCAGAGCACACCGCGAGGAGGTACCACCACGTGCCCCATGTACGAGGCGAAGACATTTCCCGCTCTTCGAGAATGACTATCATCGGTGACGAACACCGGGACTGCCATCCCCGAAGAGAAGACAAAGTCTCCAGGCTTGATGCGACGAGAGAGCGCCCAATTCTCCCGAAGAGGCCGTAAACCGCGCAGTGTCACAAAAGGGACACTGCCTAAATTCATTCCAGTGTACGGCGCTCACACCCTGGAACGAACTGGCTATTGCAAGGAATGAATTCCTTGGGCGATGGGCACGCCAACTTCCCTACGCCTTGGTGGTGTTAGCAGGACCCCGTCGTCCAACCCCCCCGGTTAAAGGGGGGCGAGACGTCAAGGTCCTCCCAGGGCACACCGCGAGGAGGTACCACCATGTGCCCCACTCTGTGTTTACATTGTTAAATAAATGCAAATGTATTTTACTTACTTGTGTAACGTACGTATCTAGTTATGGATAAATTGAATAAACGAATGCCGTTGAAAAGTACACGTTAAAGTTGTTGCATAATTATTTCTCGAACCTCCCGTAGAATGAAAACTCTACTGTTACTTGCAATCACTCGACCGAAGAATTCGCGTCTGTATCGTAATCAAACAACCCGTCCGCGGAAACTTACCCGACAACGTTCTTAAACAATGACTCGAAAGCAACTAAGCAGATGTCCGATCCACCGGTAGTATCTACTAATAATCCCCACTCCTCCCAGTGGGAAGGAGGTACCACCACGTGCCGCACTCTGAGTTTACATTGTTAAATAAATGCAAATGTATTTTAGTTACCTGTGTAATGTACGTATCTAGTTATGGATAAATTGAATAAACGAATGCGGTTGAAAAGTACACGTTAAAGTTGTTGCATAATTATTTCTCGAACCTCCCGTAGAATGAAAACTCTCCTGTTACTTACAATCACTCGACCGAAGAATTCGCGTCTGTATCGTAATCAAACAACCCGTCCGCGGAAACTTACCCGACAACGTTCTTAAACAATGACTCGAAAGCAACTGAGCAGATGTCCGATCCACCGGTAGTATCTACTAATAATGCTCACGTCTCCCAGTGGGGATTATTAGTGGGGATTATTACTACCTAATTGATTTACCTTTCGTTTGAGAGGTGGAGGATGGGACCCGTAATAGCAGGTAGTCGATATACCTGCCTTTTTCCAAGGGACACTAACTCGTCATATATGGAAACCTTAAGACACCCTACATAGCAACATTGAATTTCATATATTATGTAAAATTTTGTTTAAGTATTTCCTTTAAAGTTTATTTTTGAAGGGTATCAACGTTACTATTATCGGTTCGAATCTAGGATAACAGGGTGTAGAAGTTATAGTCTGTGCGTATTAATAATGTTACCATAGTGAAGGGTAGCAACGTTACCATTATGGGTTCGAGTCTAGGATGACTGAGGGTATAGAAGCTATAGTCTGTGCGTATTAACAATGTTACCGTCGTGAAGAGTAGCAACGTTACCATTATGGGTTCGAGTTTAGGATGACTGAGGGTAGAGAAGCTATAGTCTGTGCGTATTAATAATGTTACCATTGTGAAGAGTAGCAACGTTACCATTATGGGTTCGAGTCTAGGATGACTGAGGGTATAGAAGCTATAGTCTGTGCGTATTAACAATGTTACCGTCGTGAAGAGTAGCAACGTTACCATTTTGGGTTCGAGTCTAGGATGACCGAGGGTATAGAAGCTATAGTTTGTGCGTATTAATAATATTACTTAATTTTAAGGAATTACTTAAATTATACCACAGACCACCCATAAGAGTAGACAGGACATGCTGTGCAAATTTTACAGATAGCGAGCTGAAACTTGTGCCATTGATTTAGTTAGGAAATTCTACGCCAGAACAATGTATAATAGTTGTACTTTTCAAAAATTTCATTTTCCACGAAAATCTGAAGGCTATAGTTCAGGATTTTTCGCGGTCAGATTTTGGCGAAACGTGAATATTTCGAAAAGTACAACTATTATATATTGATCTGGCGTAGAATTTCCCAGCTAATGCAGTGGTGGTAGTTTCAGGTCGCTATCTGTAAAATTGAGCGAATGCTTAACAGCAGGCCTACTCTACGATCCGCGGAACTGAAATTACGAGCGGACCATAACGAGTATCGAAATCTTTCAAAGACCTTTTATCCGTTTATTGTAATCAATTCATTTTTTTTTTCCTTTTTTTGGTGATAATAATGATGATATTATAGTAATAATAATAAAAATAAGTGTGATATTAAAATAGTAAAATACAATAGTATTACAATGATATATCATCCAGCTGTGACAGTAAAAATATAAACTATCAGCTTTTATAGCGCTTCAAGATACGTGCACAGAACGGGATAATGATAGTATTATTATAGTAACAACAACTGATAATCGGATTGACCTCGTTAAAAACTAGAAATAACAGTAACAATGACAGCAAGGCAAAACGCGCGGTGATAACGATGGATTGTCGCGGGGACATCTTGCTGTAAAAACACCACAGCGGGCGCGGTAAAAGATAGAAACGTGTAGCACGATATTTTACAATTCACGAGCCAAATGGTCGATTCCCTTCGACTGTCTAGAGATAGAACCATTATCCATTCGTGTTAAAAACCTGGCCAAGTTCAATCGCCAAATTCATGGCTGACGAATCGAAATTATGTCCAAGAATTGCCAAGTGCACGATTATCAGCGCGCAGAATAGAATTTCATACTGTCTAAACAAATGACTCGAAATTTGTATAAAAAGAAAGTAAAACGGATGTGAAATCTGCCAGCTATCTAACACCTTGGACACGTACTTTCATAAACGATGAACCGTTCTACCCGAGTTACAGTAAAATGTAAATATAATTTTCCCTCTTTACATTAGATGTAATATAAATTCCAAATTCTCATTGTCGCCTAAATAATGTCGATGCGCGCGTTAAAAACGGGGCCGCGCGTAAATGCACCAATTCCCTATCGCAAAACTGAACGTAAATCGTTCGCATGGGCACCGTTCTCTATACAAGACAAAACAAAAATGAATTCTAATTGGCACTGTGATTATAAAACAAATCATCGTTATCCGTACGAAGAAACGATGCGCAGCGCAAGTTCTAGCAATTTCGAAAATATCCACGTCGTCGACTCTCGATCTACTCTAATTGTTACAAAATCAAATCCAAATGTTTCTTTTCGCGTACGTCGTTTTTACCTTTAATCGCGTGGCGTGCCGTCGACACGGAAAACAAATTCTCAGTTCGACAAATTTACCACGCCACCGAAATCTGTGGAAAACGTTCTTCGTTCTTTAACGTTCCGTGCCCGTTACATCCACGGATATCGCAAAATAGACGAGACAAACGCGTGGATATCGCCGCGTAGAAACCAAGAAGCTCTAATGTATCGAAACGTTGAATATTTTCAAATCCTTAAAATAATCAATGTCCGCCAAGTTACAAGCTTTAAAAACTTCAATCGTATGAACATTTAAAAGCGCAAAGTCGACACAGGCGGCGTCCGAATTCCCCCGGAAAATTCCAAACCGTAACAAATTTGATTCTAATTATTTTTTACACTAGAACCAAGTGTAACTAATTCAATATATTTCCTAATTTCCTATCAATCCTAAGATGTCGCGGGCACGGAACGAGTGTCGCTCGAGATTCCGATCTAAATCAGGCTACCAAATATGTCAGGCTGGACTTGTAGCAAGCCGTCCGATACACCCGGATCGTAATCGAAATTTTCGAAGTTGATCATCGTCGACGACGGTGAGACTATCGATCCACCGCTCATCGTGCTGCACAGCTTCTTATTTGGACTCAGTTCGTATTGCGTTGAGTCACTTCCGATACACTGCGGCACCATTTGGTTGTCCAGGCACAACGTTAAAGGGGTTGTTAAGTTCTTTGGGAACGTAGGCACGCTGCGAGAATCCATGGGTTCCTGGATAAAGAAGAATTATTGTTAATAATAGTATTCTTTCACAACGTATGAAAATAAATTTATTTAACTGCGTTCCAAGTTCAAGATGTTCTAGGACAATTGCAAAATTCTAAATGAGAACGTGAGATGTTGGATTTAGGGTGTGAACGTCTTGAGCTTGGAACACTTTGATAAAACGACGGTAAAGTCAAATAAGTTTATTTCCGTACGTTTTAAAATAGTTACGAGCAATTATAATTATTATCAATGTTGTTTCGCCCGTATTCATAAGAATGGGGCAATCGTTTTTTCTTAAACAGTTAAGTAACTGTTTCCATACTGATAAGAACGTGTTACGCAAAAGGGTGTCTTAAGTATTTACTTAAAAGTCCAAATAAAAAGAATTTCTTATTTTACCATCGCCTAGCCCTCCAAGTATCAATCGTAATTTATCTTGTCGCTACGTTACTATCGTTTCAGGAAAATATATTCGATTTAACGTGGTAAGGAACGTTGCTGCGTTTCGCATTAGAAGGAACAGATGGATACTATATAGAAATAACATACATTGCACTCTGATCTGTATACGTTTGTATTTCTTTTTCTCATTTACGTCGCTTCTACGGATCGAGGAACTATGGTGTGTTACTGCAAACATTGACTAGAGTTTCAATAGTGTTGTACTCCTTTATTTGCCGCGTGAACAATGATACTCTCCTTGTATTTCAAACCTATCACCGCTACGCGAAACGGTAATTAGACGAGTTACAATAAATACACATGAAAATAATGATGTCGTTACTGTGAAATACTTTGATGAATTGAGAATGTACACATTATATTTAAACTTTCATTGCGTAGCGTGTAACGATCTGTATAAGTTCATACTATTTGCGTTTATGATCGCGGGAAGGATTTAATTGGACGCGGGACTACTTAGATGATCATCATTTGACATTATCAGTTTACGATCTAGGGTTGTAAAGAAATTTTATTGACTATCCATCACGATCGATAAACGATCAATTACTCTTTATTGTTTCATTTTCGTCCACGAAAAATATTATGTAATCTATTTCTAATTCGTCATTGAAAACCCTAATGAAACGATGGTTCGTCAACTTAAAAATTAAGGATACGACGTAATCGAGAACGGGGGGGGGGGGGGGCGGAATATTTTGATAAGTACAGTGGAAGGATGGCACAAAAGGAGGAAACGAAACGCAGCAGTTCAGATGATTCGATGTTCAATGTTCAATGTATTTCAACAATTTCATATACTTTGTATCAGTATACATAACGTAGTTTCAAAGTGTGACACGATTTTTAAACGACCTACGATCGAGTTAGGCAATCAATCTCGCTTCGCGGATATCATCTCCAGTGCTTTCGATCGTTGCAAAATAACTCGCGTGCCTTTGCCAATTATACTTAATTTTTGCTACACGCACGCGGTGCGGTTCCCATCTCGCAACTGTGATCCTAACTCCCGTTTCGTTACCCTAGTTATGGGTGAACCAACGATCGTAGTTACCGAATAAGAATACCTTTACAACAGTAATCCTAGAAAAAAACTGTAAAATCCGCCACTTGGTATCTGTCATCGGATATTTCAAGTATAACAACGCCTTCTTAAACGACCATCATCATCATCATCATCATCATTCGTAGCTCGGAGATCTACCGTTCCTTCTATTTCATTTTTTTTTCACTTCAATTTCACGGCACACAGATCTTTAATTTCCAACAAAACTCTAACGATCCCTAAAGCAGTCCCTTTAAACGACGTAGCGACAAAAAAGTGGATACAAATCGTTTATTTTTATCTCAAGCAGTCCCGGTGCCACCGTACAACTGGTTCACGTGCTCGCGATACTCTTGGAGGGTTTCGGTTTGGCCAGACAAACGTATCCAGCACTCACGTCGCAGCCTGATACCAGGAGATTCATGAGGACGCTATTGCACGGGTTCCTTCTCTCTTTCCCTGCGTTTTCTCCCCCGCCGTCGCCGTCTCTACCCCCTCCCTCCTCGAGATTCCCTCGGACACGGTCCTGGCTGTCGTTTTCCAACGTGTCAGGATACCGAAGCTGCTGGGAAACAAGACGACGAAGTAACTGGCTATCGCCGAGAGATCTAGAGGGTTTATTAATCTCCTCTAGACCAAGTGTGAGGCCAGGATTGACAGGCGAGTCGCATTTCAGACGCTTGTTCTCGTTCTCCGGGTCTAACAGGGCAGTGTGAATACGTTTCGCAGGTCTGTCTGCGCGGTCTGTCTTCGTAGACCAACGGGAGTCGAGATTTGTACCTGGGAAGAAAGTTAAATTGCACATAGACGAAATAGATGAACGTTGAACGTTATTATTTCGTCATATTTTAAGACACGGGTTAACGAGCTTCCAAACACTTACTTTTCCTCGGAATCTGACCGAGAACTTGTACAGGATTCACGAGTCCTCCACCGTGGTCATTGTATCTTTTCGAAACGATTTGATCTGTCTTTAACAGTTGTGCTAGACTCGAGTCAGACACTCGTGGTTCTTTCTCATCGACCATCCTGAAGATGAAAACAATGAACGTAGTATACTTCAGTGCAAATAACTATCATTAAAACTATCTAACGCGACAATTACCACTTTGATGAAACTTTATCCGTCTGAGACGGACTCCACATGACCATGTCATCGCTTATAAGTAACTCTAATGTCTCGTCTTGATCAGACATCGGGATATACGGTGCTCTCAGCTCTAATTCATCGTCACCTATGCTATCACTGATGCCTAACATTAACATTTCATCCTCTGACAGACCCTCGCCAGCGCTACCCTCTGTAGGACTACTAAGGGAATCTATGCTTCGCTCTGGACTCTGAAATATTTAACACATATTAATAAAATTAGATATTATTAACAATTGACGAGCCTAGATATTTCTCTAATTATATTAAACTTCTAAATAAATGTTCCTTGTCCTATATCTTCACAGTTTGATTTAAACGACCAACCAGTTACTTTAACAATTTCTCAGACACACCTGCTGATACTTATCAATAGACCTGGTGACCGAGGTAGGTTCCATGCTGCAGGGACTACTCGGCGAGTCGCCGTACATAAACGGATCACTGTCCGCCAGGGTCTCTAAACCCTTTCCCTCTGCCAGATCTTCCTTCAGGTCGAAGTCTGACCTCAGCTCGGGTAGATTTCCAGGGCTCAAGAGCGGGCAGTAATTGTCGCCCAGAATGAACTCGTCGAGCATATCGGAGAGGAATGGTGTGTCCTCTAGTGGCACACAGACATCGCCGGGCGTCGGGGCGAGGTGCGTCAGGTCCTCTGGCTCGTCTTTTAACACTGTGAAAGAAAAACACGATGGTGTTTTTGATGTCATCACATTTTCTAACACAGATTTATGTATATTACTTTTTTTAAAATGACTCCCTATGATTTCTTTAAGCTCTAAGCTTGTTAAAAGTATTGCAAAAGATTTCTTAACAAACTACATCCTAAAGTCAATGAATATCAAAACGGAAAAGAGTTATTGGAAATTTGTTTCACGTTGAACAATTTAAATACACCCACTCGCGAGCTCAGTAACCGATATTGTGAAACAAAAACCTGCTCCACTTTCGCAGTGAGCTTTTGAATTACCTCACGTGCGTTCTCACCACTATTTTTTTTTTCTCCCAACGCTGATCGATCGAGGGCCGCGAGGATTTCCGGAGCAATAAATAATACTCGTTCTCTCTGTAACCTCGTGCAAACTGCACCGTGGAAGATTTACTACCTCAAATATTCGCGACGAGCTTATTTACACCGCCTACGAATGTTTTATCCCCTCCCCGGCGCGAACGAGAATCCCCCGCCACTTTTTCCCCGTTGCTTTTCTTTATCGGTATCGCACCACCGGTTTCACGCGTGCGATCCACGTGTTCCGTAATGAGTCCGCGAGCGTAATTACGTGACGACGGGCGGAAAAGTACGAGGGTAGAAAATTGGATGAAGCATAGAAACGCGTCGGGAGCAACGAGACGAATGTTTCTCTGGCAATACAACAACCTATATACATCTATATACTCCTACATTCTCCCCTATAAATTCATAAAATTTAAAAAAAAATGAGGAAAGAGGAACACGCACTGGTAAGACCTGGCTGATCCTCGCTAAACGTCAAAAAGCCTTTGTTCATGTCCTTCGTACGAGGCGCGAAAATGCTCGCAGTGGCAGTTTGCGGTGCAGGTCTGCACGGTGGTATCTGTTCCTGTTGCTGTTGTTGTTGTTGTTGTTGCTGCTGCTGTTGCGTAGTTGCAATTGGTGCGAACAGATGCTTGGTAACAGCCTGCGGCCTGCCTCGTCGTATCGTTTCCGGATCGAATTCCACCGCGGGTTTACCCTGAAAATGAATCAATGAAGGACACCATTCCCCCAAAAAAATAACAATAATTCTAAAAATAAAAAAGAACATATCCTTCGATATTATCCTCAAGCTACCTGAAACACGAACGGCGGCGGTTCCTGTCGACGTTTCGGTTTATTGTTCTCCTTAACCGCTTCCTGTTCCCTGAGCAAGGTTTTCTCTGTATGGACCGGTCTCGGGAAGGTGTTATCCTTCCGCGAGCCGTCCTGGGGTCGTGCGACCTCCTTCCTGGCCGGTCCCGCGGCGCGGAACGTCGACGTAGTGACTGCCAGTGGTTTCGCACGATTTTTCCTCTGTTCGATAGTCGCGACCGACAGTTCCTCCTCCAGGGGTAACTCTGGCTCGGTCACGAGTTCCTTTAACGGCGCTACCTGCACCTGGAGCTGCACCCGCGGCTCCGGTGTAGACGATGTCTCGTCGGTTTTCACGGACTCGGTGTCACGTGCGGCGAGCTGACGCGCGCTGAACACCTCATCCTCGCGTTCCACGCCGCTGAAAACAGATTTTTCGTTCGTTGTGGAAACTGCCTAATCCGCGTACTTTCATTTTGTTTTTGGAAAAAAACGTCGCGCTTTGTTCTTTCCCCTATTTTCGACGAGTTAACCCTTTAGGGACGAGAGAAAGTTTGTCACAGGACCTACCTGTTGTGAGAGGATGATTATTGTTGTCACGGATGTGAATATTTGATGGTGGGGAATCGATCTTTGGATTGCGAATGGTATTGATGTTCGTTGAAAATGGTGATTTTTAGGATATGGGGACAGTGTTGAGATCCTCGAGGTGTTAATACTGGGGACATGTGGGGTGAAGGGGAAACTGAAAAGAAAAAAGACAGGGTATATGAATTATTATTGTGATTCATGGGAAATAGAGAAATACACCGTGATAAAGATAATGGAAATGTTGTCGTTGTCAATTTATTTGACGGTTTTCGTCCGCAAAGGGTCAACAGATAAAGATAAATTCAGTATCAAAAATTCCCACCGATCGACAATATTCCTAATTAAAAGATCACGGTTCTTAATTGCTCTTCATCATCGTCTGAATTTCCGATCAAGATTGCAAGATCCGTTCTTGCAATTAATCGTGCGAAAATCTCGCGGTCCCGTAAAAAATACCATCGTGAGATGAAAATACGACAGCTGTCAGTCATGTTTCCGCTTCTTGGAGTCTCTTCCACTTTGCCGGCTAGAAATAAACAGCGGCAGGCGGTCGCAAAAAATATGTAAAAATATTACGAGCACCGGTAAAGCATTACTGACAGCTGCCACCTTTCCATTCCCCAACGCTGCAAAGTGTCACCACGACTGTTCTCCCTTTCACCCTAATCATCAACCCTTCGTCCCTCGATTATCATGAAACTCCTAAAATCCATAGAATCTATGGAATATAATGATCCATAGATCAATCAATCTCACTTAATCGTTCTTCTCAAAGCTTAACCTCCAGTACTTCACTTTTACTTCAGATTTCTACAAAGAAAATACCATAGGTCCCACCATAAGGGCCTGATTTCCACGAGATTATTAAAATCGATAAAAAAACACCTAAAATACCATTAACTTTAAAAACAAGAATATCCACGCGGTATTAGATCCACGACAATAGTACATAATACCCAATTCCCTGTATTTGTCAAAATTGAACCAATTTTGGCGGCTGGTTTTTGGGGTCAAACCGCGAGAACGAGAGCATCGGGCTTCTACTCGACGCGATTGGAGCGCGTTCGGCCCAGTTAGGCGAACGTAATGCGTTCCCCTCGTGCACTCTGCCCGGGTCCTGACCCTCGTACGAGCATGGCCACGGCTACCAGCGGCTCGTCTTCGTACGTTACGTAACCAGAGATCTATCGTTCTAGAGGCCTGGCGTCTCTTCTCTCCGTCGACGGACGTGTCGTTCGTTCGAATTAACGATATCTCGTACGTCGGTGATTAGACAAACGAGAAAGTACAATGATTCTTTCTTTTTTATTTTTCCCCCTTCCCAAATGAAACCGAGAGACCTTTAAAAGAAATTCATCGACGACAAACCACGGTTCACCGGGTGTCATCGATGATAAACGTGGCAAAAAAGTATTCTCTATCGATGCTCACGATTACAATGAGACCCAGGGGTATATAGATGATATTGTACATGTGTGTATGTACGAATCGAAGTTGTCGAAGAACGCAGAGGAGAGGCGAAAAGGTAGTGACCCTGGCTGCAAGAAAACCACGACGTTTGGCTCGCGGCACGCCGCGGGTTATCGCGAAGGTTAAGGCTGTGTGCCCGCGCGTTACGTCTGTAATTCTGCTAATCGAATAAAAACTCACGTATAATCTGTACGCACGCAAATACAACCGCCAAGGTTTTTTAACGCTAGAGAAAGGTCAATGGCTAGATTACGTCGGCTCGATAATTAAACGTACCGATGAATCGTTGATTCTAACAGAACCTCGTGCGACAACCGTTCTGTTTCGCGGTAACGGTAAACAACGTGGAATTTTTCTATTATATCCGTCGAATATCGAGAATTTTCAATACACCCACATTTAGATAGGTATTTTAAACTTTAATTGACAAAAGATTCCTCTATGGAAATATACTTAAACTTTCGATCTCTAAAATGATGAAAATGGAGGATCCAGGTCTAATTTTCGTACAGTCAGTAGGTGGTGGATAGATTAGCCAGTAAATGATTCGAATATATTTACAACTCGTCACCGTAATGTCTGTCGAAAGTAACGACGTGTGGGTACGATTGTTTCGTCGTAGATACACGCGTACGGGTCGAGTCGAGCGCTAACTGACTTTAACCAGTCGCAACGGCTCGGTAATTGTTGCAAATTGACCAGCGGGACCCCAAATGTTCGCGGTTGTGTACGTGTATGTGTATGTACGTGGAAATCACGTATGCGAATCGACGACGATTCGTATTCGCGCCGTGGTGCCCGCGTCCCCACGTAAATGTGTGTGGTAATACACACACATATTATACATACATATACATGATTCAAGTATTACTTCATAAATAAGAGGGGAAACAACGTGGCGCGACTTATTTCCCCGCGACGTTTTCCGCAACGCGAAATCGTTCCCCACGTCCGTGTTTACGATCATCCCGCGCTACTTGCTCGTTACCGGATTAATTAATTTGATCGCCGATACAACGACGGCGAGTCAAGTTAACGGCCACTTCTCTCGTTCCTGTTTATCTCCGCGCCACGCCGCGCCGCAAATTAGTTTGCATAACGGATAACGTCCGACGTCGTTGCGTCGATGAAAACATGTACATGTACATACACGTATACACACAATCGAAAGTGGAGCGCTTTAATTTCCCGATACGCGTTTCTTCGCATCGGTGCCCTTTAATCCTTCCGCGATTTTCGCGTGAAACTCCCGGGAAATGTGGAGAGTCTAATTGAACGAGAACCGATCGATTTCGTAATGTAAAACCTAATTAGTTTTCCACAACAATGGAAGAATTTCGATATAATAATAATAAAGTCCATTTGTGTCACTTCTCGCCAACTATTGCAAAGCACCAAATTCCAATCTTTTCAAGTAGAATCGCGTGTGTAAATCTCCTCGTGTTCACAGCTACTAACACTCTACAAGTGTATCTGTCCATGTGTTCATGAGTTAGTATACGTTGATCGCGTCGATCGACGAGCAGTCGGGGATGATTTCCAGGCTGGAAAATGACAAACGGAAACTAGGTGCGAGATTTTCAGACAAACGCACGCTCGCGAATCAGCCGGCGGACAGAGAGAGATTAGGTTGAGTTAGGTGCGGGTTAAATATGCGGCCGGTATCGTTAAAAATAGAGTGACGGCCGTTACCGCGGCGGGGTTACTTGTGCAATCGAGCACGTGGGACAAGTCCCCTCCTTGCTGGATCCCCCCTATAGATCAGTCCCCCTATCGTCCCCCCTCGCGAACAGAATTTGTCCGCCCACACATTCTCCGCGGACCCTTCTCGGATCTCGAAGAGGTTTGCCAACGATTTTGGCACGAACGCTAACCACACGCTGTTCCCTTTCGCGGCCTTTTGCATCGCGAGGTGTTCGGAGAAAAAGAAAGGAACCGTTTCATTCGAGGGTTTGATATCACTATGAAAAAAAAACCTACTAGATAATCAAAGATCGACGGTGGAATGATTAAAACAAGACACAAGAATAGTAGAAAGAGTCAGATAATTAAAAAGATGTCATACATTTCGTTTAATAATATCAAATTCGATAGAAAGATCTTAGTCTCTTTAAATCCATTGCATTTAAAGGGATTCTGAATATGTATAATTTAGTGTAACGAGGGGAAAAAACAAGTTTGTTATTCGTGGTTTGTGGATCGTTCGCTGTTTGGCCAATGATGCAGCTGTGAAGATTGTCGTTCAGGGCCGAGAGACGCACGTTCAAAGAATCTCGTAAAGAAGGTGTCGCGTGCACAGCTGAATGTAAATCAGATCTTTCGGGTCGGGTTTCGATAGGTCAATCTTGTCTTATCAGCCGCGAGAGAGCAATCGTTCGTTTCTCTTTAAGTCGCGCTCGCAAACGAACCGTTTCGCAGTTATGTAACACAAAACGAGCAACCGATAAACGTGCTCCGAATTTACCGTGCGCGATGGATCCGAACGATCGATCGATCGCGCGATCGCTCGCAATACGCCGCAACGAAACGATCCCGCTTGCGGGAACTTCCACCGTATCTATCCACCAATTAACACCTCGTCGAACGATCATCGTAACTTTTCCGCCGCGGACAATGTTTACCGACGAAAAGATCGTCAGCTGGAAACCGGTTTGCAGCGATCCGTCGAGCGGGAAAACACGAAGAAAAATAATATCCTCCACGATACGGTTTTAAGATCCGTTCGATCGGACCAGAATATCTTCAGAGATCATCGAATGAAACGATCGAACACACTAAATCCTAAAACGAAGACGGGGGAAGTAGAAGAAGAGGGAGAGGGCTCGAGTATAAACTCGGTTTATAAATAATTGCGTCCGTGTGGATTCCTCGCGTGACGTGAAAACAAACACGTAAATTCGCGTAACACGGATCCACGATTTACGGCGTCCAACTTTCCATCCAGTTGGATCCCGGGATGGGTGAATGCCCCGCGATATAAAAATACATCTCCTCCCTATTTTTTTGTTGTTCTTTTTGTGTTTTTTCCTAGATCGTCCATCGAAATGCATTCACATATATGTATATATCGATCCAACGATCCAACGGCATTTTCCAAGAGAAACAAGCCACAGGGGCTAGAGATCTTTGAAGATTGCCGACATTTCGGCGTACCTTCCGGGCTAGTATCAAAGAGTAGTGGCACTGGCACTGGCACTGGCACTGGCACTGGCACTGGCACCACAACCGTTCTACGAGCACTGCCAACTTTCGTCCCCGCGAGCACACTCGGTGCATTTGCTGCACTGGCCGCGCGAGCGGCGTTTGCGTCGCGCTCTCGTCATTCAAGCATTCGATTTGCAAATCGCGATTTCACGTGCTCGCGGCTTCGGATAGGTCCAGTGCCGGCTGAGCGGTTGAGAATCCTCGGGGGGTGCTGGGGAAAAACGAGATCCCCGACACGTGCGACCGGGAGCGATGTTTATTGGAGTATATTGCTGGGAAATGGGAGGGAAATTGAGTTTTTGGTGAAATTTTGAGTCTTTTGGTGATTTTTGGAACTTCTGGACTTGATTGATTGATTGAAGTTTTTTTATGGACAGTTTGAAGAGTTTATCGAGCGGATATAAGTAAAGGATGTGTATTTTTCTTTATCTGGTGAGATACACTAAGGGTGAATCATCCTGTAGAGTTTCTGATTAGAAATGGTATTTTAATAAGTGACACATTTTTTAAATGATATGGTCATTACTAAAATGAAAGTATGAGAATTTCAAAAGCTGTTTCACCCTTAATTTTCTAATTAATAACCCTGCGTTGCAAATAAACAAAGTATAAGTGTGATACTCGGGTATCAACAGATCCTAATAATGAATGCCCAAGAACAATACTTAACGTTCGTTTATTCATGCGTTGCGGTATGCTAGTACTATTCTTACCCGGCCTAAGTACTTTATTCACACTTTAATATACATTTCGCGTAAATTGCGAGATTACTATTCTTTCACTGTTTCCCGTGGTTCGCCGTCACTGTTTCGAATTTCCACGTTTATCGCTCACGTCAGACGAACACCGTCGACGTCGGAAACGTAGCTCCCGCTTCCCGACGACTCGTTATTACGTGGGATTCGCGAATTCGATGTGATAACAGGCCAGAGGCATGCTCGCGATAACACACCTCGCCGCGAAAGTATATCGCGTATACATTAAGCGATTATGCATGTAGCGTCCATACTATCGTCGCCGCGATTTCTCTCCGGCGATCCGATTAAACGAAATATTTGATTCGCGAAAAATTCTGCGCGACAAAAAACGATCCGGTGGGATTCGATATCTGGTGGGCGAACGGAGTAACTAGTCACGTGTTCGCGATCGTAGTCTCGCATAAACTTGCAACTTAATGAATGACACACTCGCGTGACATCGCGTGGCAACAGTATCGTTGCAATCGTAGAATTTCATCGGATCGCGTGGTTCCGTGATTCGTCGATCGCGGAAGAAAAGACGTTCTCACACAGGTAAACGAAAAAATGGATAAAAACTCAAGAGAAAGGGGAAAGAATCTAACTCGTCCATTAGACACTCGAAAAGTACGTTCCTGCTAACTCGTACACATGTCCACGTTAAACGATTGCCATTTCTTTTCGCCCGGGGAGGACCTTCGACCCACCGGACAATAAATCTCAGGTACGAAGTTCCCACCTCGTCATGTTTTTTTTGTTATCACACGTATTGAACTGCGACGACGCGAAAATAGTAAAAGAAAAAGAAAAAAAAAGAAACTATCTCACCGAGAGAACAGGTGTATCTACCGAGGGAACCGACAAGGAAAAACGTCACCGGTGAAACTCGAAATTTCGACACGACCGACGGTGCATCGCGTGTCTAAGGTCCGCGACGCGCGTGACGAAAAAAAAATCGATCGACCGGGTGCACCGAGTATTACGCACGGCTACATACTGAAACGGTTTTCACGATCCCGTCGACAAATACCGATTATCTGCCGCGGCAGATAAAGTGTTATGAAAGACGACTTTACGTCGGCTGGCGAGGGAAGAGGTTCGATAGCCGGTATCGCGATTATCGAGCGCGCGAAACACGGGACAAACAGTGGAGACCACGAAAAGAAAATCAAGGGAATAAAGAGAGAGAGAGAAGAAAAAAGACAGACGAGGAGAGGAGAGAGAAGAGAGAGGAAACGTGAAGGGAGAGCGCGTGTTTCGCTTTCCGGGCGAAACGAAAATACCCGACGGTCTCCTCCCCCTTTCTACGATTTCGCACAGTGTTCTACACGGTCGACGTCCTGAACTCCCGGAGGTCCTCGTAACACGCTTACTATCATCGATTTTTCCGCTCCAACTGGAAGAAAAAAAAAAGAACCACCACCGACACCGCTTGCACTTTCGTTCCACGTAAACGTTAATCCGTGGGATCTGATTCTTTCTCGTTTTCGTTTTACGACCTATGTACGTACTTAGACTGGGTTTTTTTCTTTTCACGGATAAGAAAAAATAAAGAAAACTCTGCATCGGAGTAGTAGATTCTTTCTGGATCAAGTTAATCTTCGGTGAAGATAAAGAACGACTCGTATCTTCTTTTATGGTGGTTTACAACCGCGGTTATATTCACCAAGGTGTTTCTTTTTGTTTCTTTTATTTTACCGGACACAGAAACTATGATACCTTATCCGTTGATCGTTCTAAAACGTTTCCACACGGAACAATGTTTTATTACAAACGTAAACGTTCGCCGAGTAACGAACATCCCGCGGAAATATATTGATCTTCCCGACGTATCGATTTTCTGGTTTCACGTCGACGATCCATCGAATCCGACTAGAGCGAAATACGAATGGAAAAACGAGCGTATCGCCGACGAGAGAACAGAGTGACGACACCAGCGTCTTGTATTCGCGGGTAGGCGAATTTAAAAATAATCGGCCGTCGACGACGATTTAATCGGGGACATCGAACCTTGGCGCGTGAATCGCGCTCGATCACGGGATCGATCACTGACTGATCAACGTCGTTTCATCCTCCGTGGCGACGACGAGTCGATCGACTTCGACGAAGAGAAACACAATATAATATCGTACACCGGACACCGCGATCGAACATTTGCGAATTCCCCAGTGATCGTATCGCGCGAAACGGGGGGCGTCCCAGTAGATTTGCCAGTGATAAGTCAGCCAATTTCATTTAAAACGCCGTCCACACGTTCATTTTTAGCGAAATTGTTAATCGAACCCGCGTGTTCGTCGAATTTCGCGACGAAAGAAACCGGGATAACTGGCGAACGAACGATGATTACGTTACATTATTACATGCCCGTACATATTTTACCGTGGCAGATGTATAGCCTGTCCGGCCGCCAGCTCGCGACTGCGCCAGCGAATGCAAGCGAGCGAGTGTGAACATCACTCGCGAAAGCGAACGGTGTGAAACGCGCCAACAGCGTGGCGAAACTTGAATCTGCTCGGCTGTCGCCACCACGTTCTTGTGTTTCTGTCTCTCTTGGTTAATTTAGACCCTATGGAGCACTGAACGGCATCCCTCCTCTTTTTTGCAATGAACGAAAATTGAAAAACTTACGTACAAACTAGAGTAATTTGTTAAATTGATTTTTAATAATGTGTCAAGACTAGTGGATTTCTTTCGTTGTTCGTGATATGTTGATAAGGGCAAATCGCAGATAATGCACTGATCGTTTTAAATGGGTCTTTAGGTAATTAATTGGGACTTTATGGATCAATCGTTGGTACTCTAGTAGTGATCCAAAGGGACATAGTCGAGAATGTTGCATAGTTAACCAATTTACACGTGAATTTAAAAACGAAATCTCTAAAGTATGAATCCTTTTTTTTCTCAGAATACCTATATCCGCGTGGGTCTCTGATTATGTAACACAGTCCGGGGGGACGTTAAGAGAAGGAACAACGTTTTGCAAGCAGTGCACGGCTATCTCGACAGGAAGCGAAAAGTAGTAGAAACGCACACGCTCGTACGATAGTGCAAGTCAACGAACAGCAAACGCGACGACGGCAGGAACAATGTCACGTGACGTGTGTGTGTGTGTGTGCGTGTCTGTATACGTACGTGTATATGTATCGCAAAGTGGAATACCAAGGCCTGTGTCGGAACGATAAGAAATCATCGAAAATTTACGATGCACCGTGCGACGTAACCCGCTCGAAAACTTTCCGACGATAGTTTTGTTGTTTTTTTTTGGCACATCGCGATCTCCATTGAACGCGACGGAAATTCGTTGATAATACATTCGATAGATATCGATCAAGGCCGATTGAATCTCTTTGAACCTCCTTCCCCCGGCAGCTATATACTCCCTCCGTTGGTCGTTGAAAACGATCCTTATGCAATCGAGCCGAGTCGAAGCACTCAAGGTCGATCTCTCGCCGCGTCTCTCCTCTCCCGCGAGAACCGCGGATCGTAATTATACTTTGTAAAAAGCGTATCTCCGTGGATGCGAAAAACCTGACGAACGTCAATTAGCATCTCGCGCTCGCGTGCACGCGATTTTACTCGTGCGGAATTTCGGGCCACTCTCGGGATAAGTTTGCAAACGGAATTTCACAGCGGTGCTGGCTTGCTTTTTATTAACATCCGCGAATAGGTATATGTATCTATGTGTGTGTGTGTGACGAGTTCGAGACGATGCACTCGCGCAGTGAACGCATATACAGTGAGGCCGAGATAAAGCCTGCTAATCTTAGGCGTCGGAACTGGCCAAAAGTAGGCTACGGAAATGGTCCGTTCGCGAAACGAAATAATTACACGATTTTGACGAATGTACCTATGGGAAGCTTACTGTATCATGGTATTTTAATGAACGTCAAGAATTAAGAACTTAGAGCGATTTCAGAAAGAGTAATGTTCATGTTCACCGTGATAAGTTTGTACTTTTTGATAGATTGTATAAAACTTGAGAATTAATAAAGTTTGTGAGCACTGTACATGAGAATATTGTGTTAGAATTGATGTTTTGCAAAGACAATTTGAAAATTGAAATATAATTATACTAATGACTACAAAGTACTTGTTTTTACTGGAAAAAATAGGTTAAGAATAGCTTATTAAAACGTTGCTGCGATAAGTAGCTATAATTCTCTGTCTAGAGCCGGTTGTCTCTGTATAACTGTGCAACCTTTTTTAAATATTTTTTTTTCCATTTAGCGAGGCGTCTTCACCAGGCGTTTACGTAATTATATTGTCAACTAATGATGTATTATTTCTATTTCCATTCCCTTACAAATTTCGCATTCCAACAAACACGTATACCTCTCCACCTTCTCAAGCACAAACGTGTCTAGAAACTTAACTCAAAAACGTCCCAGTCGTCTTAACCCTAATCAATTAAAAACGAACTTAGCAAAAACCAATTTCTCCCATCATTCTTCGCTATCTCGCGATACAGAAACGAAACAGAAACGACGTCGCATAATTCCCGTCTAATGTTTACGCGGACGGTAACGGATAGTTGTTATTGGCAAACTTCGTCAGGTTTTACACCCTCTTCGTTACTTAGTTGCTGTTTGCTATTTCTATAGAGTCTCTCGTTGCTCAATGTCTCTCGACCTCGGACCATCTGAACTCGCGGAGCAGAAATAATTAAAGCGGCGGGTATCTAGGTCTGAAAACTCGTGCTGGAATGAAATGGGCGAAATGGGTAAAAAATACAAGAGAGAGAGAGAGAAAAACGGATGCTGGCCCGATAACGCGAGAAAACGGATCGCGATCGAGTCGCGAGGGTCGTTCACGTAATCAGGTCGAGATCAAAACAGCCACGGATCTTGCGACGCATCGCTGACGTTCGGCACGATTATTTTGAGAGTCGGCACGCGGTCACCATATTCGCAACGTTAAATAGTCCGCGGATTGCGCGAATAACGGCGAAAAGTGTGAAACTCGCGGCGAGTGTAATAGAACAGGTGTCGAACCCGGATAAAGCGAGAGAAAATCAAGCCGCGGTTATTTACTACGCAAAGTTGAACGATTCTCAGTTGGCTGGCAACGCGTGACATCCATTGTAATACACTATACATATATATGTATATACGTTTACGTATTACGTAAACTTTAGAAATATCGTCACAGTGTGCGAAACGGAGGAAACACTGTGTTCATCGAAAACAAGATAAAATCCATGGAAGAAAAATATGAGTGAAAAAGAAGCTTTTAGTGACTATCTATTAAAATGCGAGAGAATTAATGTGATTACTATTAATTCCTTTTAAAACTTTCAACCACCGTACAAAAAATCGAATGAAAGATCCCATTTTCATATATTTCTTGAGAGCGTTTTAAACTGTTTCCTGCAGAAATACAAATGTTCACATATATTTTTCGTTCATGGTAATGAAATATGAAAAAAGAAAGACACAATGAAAGTACGAGCGTGGACCCGTTTTTCTACTTCGCTGTATTTTCCGCGTTTTGTCAAACCACACCTTCGTAACGCTACCCACGCCCACGCGTGTCAGGATGTGGTCCAATTTGATTCCGTCAACTGGTTCCCGGTTGTAACAGCAGGAAGTCACGCTTCCCGCGGGTTCGCGATTCAGAGAGAGAGAAAGAGAGCGAGAGAGAGAGAGAGAAAGAGAAAGAGACCTGTGAACGAAGTGGTCGTGCTCGTCTATCAAGATCGTATGGTAAGTCGGCTACCGTTGGAAACAAGGCTTCTTCCCTAGCTGGCTGGATCGTGTTTCACCGGATTTTCATGTATCCACGTGTAAATATGTATCCATACGAAAGAAAGAGAGAGAAAAATAAAAGAAAAGAAAGACATAGAGAGATTACATCCGGCGCTTTTACCGTCTCGTCTCTTCTGACATCGCTTCCGTCTATCTCGATTTCAAAATTATACCAAGAAATCCGGATTACCATGAACATCGACCGAGGATGATATCAAAGTAAAAAAGAAATGAAAGAAGAGACGAAAAATCTACGGATTTTTTTCAAGAAATTCCTCGGCACGTAACCACCACGTAAAAACCGTTCCCGAAGACCCTGGGTTGTTCCTGGCGCTCTTTCAAAACCGCACTTTACGCAACCACCCCCCTATGTTTACCAACACCGAAACCGCTGGTTCCGACGCATCTCTCGGCACTAAAGCGCGAAAAACTCGGCGACGTCTCGCAGCAGCTTCCAGCGGGTGTCCCGTCACGGCGTTTGCGCGACTTTCGCCGACTCTCGCTTTCGTTGGGGGTCGCACCGGAGTATCGACGACCGCGAATCGCCGGACGTTCGCGCAGGCGTTCTGCCGTTCGGTTACGCTGCGACTTTGAAAAGCTTTCACTCTCCGGCACAACTCCCCCCTTTTAAGGGGAGCGTACAGAGTCCACGGTTAAGGGGAGAGATCGAGAAATTAAAATAATGAACATTCGGATTATCTTTCCTATTTTTTTTACACATTTTTTCGGAGCAAAATGATAGCTTGTAAAAATTACTGCGATCTCGAGATTCTAAGATTTGTTTCAGGAATTTAGTTCTATTTTTTCCACCACAAAATTGACGATCATTTTAACGTGGTGTAACGTGGAACACAGCTTTGTTTTATAGGGACGATTATCCCCGTCCTGGAAATCCCACGGGAGGGTCCGGTACATCGAACGCATCCGGAAAACAACGAAACTGCTTACGCGGTGGGAAAAAGAAACGATCGCGGAACGACGTCTTTCTATCCAACCGGAGAATCGACTTACTTCGAGGACGTTCCGGGAGAAAGGGTGTCAGGGACCGATTTATATGGGCCACGGGTTCTATCCTCTTACCCTCCGAGGGTTCGAGTGCGCGTGTTACTGCGGATGTGGAAAAGCTGAAAACCCTCGACGAAATTACGGAGAAACGAGAGAGTCGTTCGGTGTCCGACAGTGACGAGTCGGAGAGTAGAATTTAAAAAAAAAAAAAAAGAAGAAGAATTCGCCGGGATGACTATCAACCACTTTGCAGAATATATTTAAAGATTCATTCGGCTGGTTTTAACCAAGCGAAAAGCTCGACTGATCAATAACGTACGTGGAGCATTGGAATGTACGCCTACCGCGAGGTATTTCACGTGAAAAATGCAGCTACCGTTTGTAAATGATTCACGCTTCATTTCCGTTACATCATCTCTACTATGATGATTTTCAATAACCGTACGCACTTTGGTATCTCGTGGTTCTGCGGTGGAAACGAATAATTTGCGCGTTCTTTCGCTGCAAGTCTTTGAATGTTGCAAGTCATAGAATAAGCGTAGAAATATCGAGATATAGAAAGTCAAATCCACATGAAATAGTGTAAATAGATAGTTTTATACAAATCGTAACTACGATACGTTTCGACGGCTTTTAAATCTTTTAAATATTTTCACGTGTTCCACAACTTATGAACGGAACTGTACGTATATATATAACGTAGACTATACCGCCAAGTCACTGCTCCTACGGAATGAGACGCGAAATCGTGCAACATTTTGAACATTTCGGTTGTGCGAGAGGATTGCGTCAGTCGCATCCCGTCGACGGTGAAACAATTTCACGAAACAGCCGTCGCTCGCACCCCGTCGAAGGCGAAACAATTTCACGAAATTGTGGCCGTCGCTACGATACGCGGCTCGTAAACCGCGTCACCGGAACATATTCGGAGTACCTTCCTTTCAGCGGACAGAAAGCAGTAAAATTTTCCGCGAAACTGTCTGAGAAAGTTATGTCGTTTCTCTGCTGATTCTCATAGACGTGCAATTGTTAATCGAACATAGATAACAGAGCCACTTACCTTGCATGACCACCGAAGCACGCTATAGCGAACAGATTTACATAATATAATCCTAGCGACATTATAAAAAGAAATGTTTCGGAATTCCGAGACAGCGGCGAAAAAAACAATACTTTTCTACGAAAGCACGTGTGACGTAATTTCACAACGACAAGTGTTACTGATAGTCTATTGATATCTGTATTAAATAGATCACACAGGAAGTTCCGTGAAACGTAATTATTCCCATTTAAAAAGGAGATAAGAATGTTTGTATTATGTAACAATATCTCATTTCAAATTTCCCCCTCGTTCGCCGAGGAATTCCTCATCACCTAAAGTACATGCAACACATGCAAAAGCGTACTGGAAGGCACTCCGAAATAGAATTATGACACCGAGAGATGAGATATACACCGAAAGTACAATCCTACCTTAGCACGTAGTTCACGCAAACGACGGAGAGGGGTTTGTGTTGCTTCGAGCAGTGGATCAGGGTGGCTTGTGTCACGACCCAGGCGTAACCACCGCGTTTCCCCAGAAATCTGTATGCCACGGTCTCGCACTGGCCCTTGCTGAACACTGTAACATGATGAAAAAGTGTCAATCGTTTCAAATCCTGATATTTTGCGACCACAAAAAATTTCAGCGCATTCAAATTTCCAAACGCTGAAATCACCGAAGTGTACAAGTATATAAACGTTATTTACACGCCGTAGAAATTTTAAATGTGTTGGTATATTACACGCAGAACATATCAGACGTAACAGGACGAAACGACGGTCCTGCGAGAAGAGAATGTGACGATCACCGCGGGATTCCTGCACTATATACCGTGCAGAGTGCGCATGGTGCGCGCATCGTGCATGATGAAACAGTTGGACAGAATTTTCGAACCCCACCCCATACTAGTTACACGGGTTTGAAGAAATAAATAATTTATCTTACGCAAGCAAAACGTGTGAATCACGTAATTTCACGCGGAATCTTTCGTTACGGTTATCGCTACATTTTCAGAACTATTACAGAGAACTTTTAGCTGGTACGTTTAGTATTTTTAGATTAGTTTATCGACGTTTTTTTTTCGTATTCGAGGATATTTCCTGTGGTATCGCATTATCGCATTTATCATGGGGGACGAGAAATGGCTACGGTTCGTCCCTTCGCGTAAAACGTGGCGGCGGACGAGATTAGTGACGATCCCGAACGCTGATGCAGGACGACGAGATTGCCGCTAAAGGGAGGATCTACGGCGTGCCAGATTCTCTCGACCAAAGAACCGTGAAACGACTGGATTGTCCTTCCCGTCGTCCTTGAACAGCGAAATAAAACTGGAGAAATTCCGGAAGAAACCCTCGTTCGCACTCTTCTCAAATGAAATAAGTTCCAGAGTTTCAGACAATTCGGCGTGAAACTTTTGTAAATAGTTAGACGACGGAAGTAATAATTCAATAAACTGTACGATTACAATTATAGAATTCGTATTTCAGTATTTTCTTGTAAAGAAGAATTTTATGAGTGTCGAAACCACCGATTAATCCGGGAGCTCGTAAAATGTTCTCGTAAAATCTCGATAAGGGACGTCCTTCAAATCCTTCGCTTGACGGTGTCGTTCACCTCGGACAACCTACGTACCGTAATCCCTTCGACACACATACACACTCGCACTCGAACGTTTTCTTTTCTCGTGGAGTATATATATCGATCGATGCCACGGCCAACTTCCAGATATCACAATATTGACCGGCCAACGGAAAACATCATCCGAAACGCTCTAATTCTTTTTACCAATCGTAACATTGCGCGAACATAAACGCATTCGTATGCGTGTCGCGTGAAACGAGTGGGTCGTGGCACGATTACGCTTATTTAAATAGGTGCCAATTATGTCCTACTTACATGACTTGAAAGATTTGTCGAGAGTGAGATTGTCGAGGGCGTGATAGAACTCGAAAACAGACTGGCCCATTAATTCCTCGCTGTTCCAGCCCAGATATTCAGCGAATCTTTGGAACACAAGCAAAGAAACAACATTTAACGTAAATACATAATCCTGGTGATTATAATTTCACGTGAGATATCGAGTTTGCTAACTTTTCATCGGCGTATGTGAACTTCATGCTGAGAGTATGTTTCGAGAGGAACGTGTGACGTCCCAAAGGTATTTCAATATTACTGGGATGAGGTATGGGGCACCCAACGAGCACCAAGGAAGCACCAGTGTCAGGTTCCGAGACTTCGTCGTCGGAATTTTGCTCCTCATCGTCGGTATCGATCGATTTTAAAACTGGATTACGAATGTATGTTAATCGACCAGTACAATGGATCACCTGATACACAGAAATAATACTCGTTATCGAAAACAATTCAATCTCAGTATTCAAGTGATTATAAAAGAAAAAAAAGAACCTCTCGCACCTTGTACGAGGCACTCTTTAGGTTGACTTTTCTGCCTTTGTTCGTCAGCGTACACTTCAGTCGTAAAAAGAAATTGCACACACGTTTGTCTCCGCTCTCCAGAGGCTTTGCGGACAGGCACTCGCGTAATTCATCGTGATCGCAGGGATGACTGTACTCGTACACACTTTGACCCATCATATCCATCTAAAATCGATACTACTTGTGTAAACCAAATCCATATGTTCCTCGATATGTAAAAACAGAGGGTGTCCCAAATTTAATTCCATACTTCAATCACATCGCCGTCTATTATAATCGTGTAACAGACACACGGTAGACTAATCACAGACCTTTATCGTCGAAAGTTATACGTTGATATATTGCGTTGCCTCGAAGTATGAGGCTAACTTTTAGGACATCCCGTATCTACATGGTAAGATATACACCTGAGAGACACCTAGATAATCGCTGACGTTCTCCGACAGGTACACCATATTCCCATCGCCGGAGAGCACCAGCATAAACCCGTTCAGGGCTTTCGGGAACAGCTCGTCCATCTCCGTGGACGTTTCCGATTTCGCGACCGGCACTGGGACTGAAATTGAAAATCATTCAATGAATGAAGGAGGCAGGAAAGGAGAAAAAGGTTGACAAATCATGAAACTCACTGGAGTCGACCACGGAGCGCACCTTCAGATACGCGATAGCCAGTCGCATAACACTGGCTTTGTCCAGGTGAGCCGCTTGCTCAGGTAGCACCGGCAATGCGGCTGCGAGTTCCGTAAAGATATCCGTCTCTTTGCTGCGCCGGTAACGTGCAGCATCGCGAGATTTTTCCTTACGTTTCTCGTTACTCCTGCAAAAAAAGAACAACGTGTTTTTCGTATGATCTAAATTGAAGCTGTATAAGATTGTGTAACTTTGAAGCTACATACGTATGTATTAGTGTGGGACAAATGTTATTTCGAATAACGAATACAGTAATTACTTGTTATTCGTCGACGACAAATAAATCAAGGTTAGTCACTTTTTATTCGAGTAACACGCAACATTTCCATACTCCTACTTTTTTTTTTATATAGTTCCGACTTTGTTTGTTCATCGCTGAAATTCCAATTTCAAGACGATAACAACACTGCTACTAAAATTTATTAATAATAGTTTTTATTTCTTATTTCTCGTGTCGTTATGTGTGTTCCCTTTTTTTTAAATTAAATGTCATTCGATTGAACGTTATTAATAATTTGTAGGCCGACGCTCAATGTCCGCCATTCCCCTGTTACGTAATCTTTTTCATGTACGATCGAAATTATCGTACGGATCAAACGGTGCATCGTTAGAGAAATATCCATAAGCAGGCTACAGTGAATTAGTAGTTTCTTTCAGATGAATCATTGACACAGAGTGAAAACTATTATCACTGGCGATATGCCGATAAGATTTTGCATCCTATTCGTAGCTACCGCTGCAGTTCGAAATCTTGGTGAAGTTGACGTGGTGTTGGAGCATGTTTCGGACCGTTCGACGAACAGGATTTACGTCAAACGTCTTGTCATGTGTCGACTATCGCAAATGGACAAGCGTTATCTGGTTTACGGTCCGACCTTCGAACGGTACTTCTTTCGAAAGCGATCTTACAGTCTGTTCGTATGCTTCCCTTTCGACTTGTTTAAAAGAAATAAAATGGTGCTATCCGATAGGCCAGCGAGAATTAAAGTCAGGGTAATGATGATGATTACGCATTCGCGGTAGCGGGTAAAAGCTTCGGTGAATAACAGCTGGCAAGCAACATTTTCTCGACACATTTAACTATTTTCTTCTAATCGAACGAAAAGCATAGAGTAGTATTTTTATCGCTATCGATATCTATTATCTTAACCACGTAATCCGTTAACTATAGATTTCCACGCGCGACATATGTCCGCATTTTTCGTTCAACGCATAAATTTAACGCCGGCCTTTCTATCAATTACATTTCTCTATTTCCGATTAATTGCTAACTTTATTCGGTGATAATCTCTCTTCTTTTTCCATCCATCACTATGGAAAGTTGGTAATGTACAGTCTTGTTGGCTTTAATGATCCCAGGTACTAGATATTACATTAGACATGTATTCGATACTATCTTTGCAAACCCATCCAAAAGTACATATCAGATCTTTCTTAAAATCGACATCAATTCAACACGTGTAACTATATGATTTATTTACTTAAACCCAGAATCAATCTCTGAGCTACTAACATTCTCTACCACTATTAACCATCCTCACCCTACTCAGACCTTAATTAAAATTGACTCTCAGCAAAAGTTTAAAAACCTTCCACATAGGTATACTTAAGAATCTTTTCCTTCAACACAGTGTTCCCTTTCTTAGAACACAGTTAAAAATTCCTAAAAAAAAACCTCTCCGGTTGTGCTTCCATTACATATCTCTATCTCGTCGACCCGTCACGTGCCGTGCACTTACAAATAATCCTCGAGGAGCTGCTCGTCCTCGTACCGGTACCCATAGTACTCGCTGTTCCCATAAACGCACGGCGGCAGTACATTCTGCGTGTACCCAGGTTGGTAAACCGGGCAGCGATCGCTGACCGGGCACTCCAACCATCGTTCCTCGCTGCAAAGGGCGTAGGTCTCCGGGCAGCTGGTGCACAGCTCGCCGAACCAGCTTTCGAACGTTTCGCTCGCGTTCACAAACGATTTCTGCGTGGTTTCGTACTTTGATCTCGACCGACGAAATTGCGCGGAGGAATTCCCGCGGAACTTGGGTGCACAATTGCTTTGCAACTTGTCCTCGAAGCAGAGGGCCAGGTCTTCCACGTCCACCGGACCCTGTTGACAACTCCTGGACATCGTGGTCGAACAATCGAATTGATTGCAGTTCGATAGCTGTTCGTCCATTTGAACGGATGTTTCGCAAGGTGGCATAACAATGTAGGGAACGTTTCCAACGTTATGTGTAACATTGATTTGATTCTTTGGAATTGAACAGGGAGACGATACGCAATAGGGCCCATTTTTCATGGATTCGGACACCGTTGAGTAGCCGTCGGGCAGAGTGTCGTCGAGGAAATCGGCGTATCCGGATTCCCTGCCGATCCAGTCGGAGCAACGACCGATGTTAGTATTATCGAAGATACCGCTCGGCTGCGCACATGGAACGTTCATGGTTGTGAAACCGCGGTTTCCTCCACGCGTTCGACCTTTCTTTCTTTTCGGATTCTTTCGACGACGCCCGGAATCTGGCGCCACTTCCCGTTACGCGATGAATAAAATCGGTTCTTCCTACTCCTGTACCCGGGGAACGAAGATTCCTCGTGATGGTTCTTAACGCTTTCTCTCGTGGAAATGTTCTTCTTTCTGTATGTGTGTATGTGTGTGTGTGTGTGTATTTTTTGTTTAAAGAGAGACAGTTAGCCCTCATGGGCAAACACGCGTTTCGTTCTTCGTATTGTTGGCCAGCTTGATTTGTTCTCCACTTGAAAATAAACCGACTTCCACTCACGGTTACTTTGTTTTCTCCTCCTTCTCCTCCTCCTCCCGTTAGAAGTGTTTCTTTTAATTTTGTTCGTTCTCTGTTTCTTTATTTCGACAATCGATTGCTTATCTTCCTATGTTGCCAAAGGTATAATTAATTGCACGCATACACGCCCGCTATCTCTCTTTTCTGAGATTTGGAAAATATATATCGAATTTTATTATCGACACCGAGTCATTCCCGTCGAGGACCTCGGTCTATGGTAACTCCCTCGAGATGTTTTCATGTTACGGATTTATCTTATCACGGGCCAGAAAACTAGGGGTATTCTTATTGAAATGCTACGTGAACTGGTTCGGTGGTTCGCGCGATACTAAATTCTAGAAGCTGCCATCGTAATGCCCCTTCTGATCTTGTATACTTCGGAACGATCGCTATCTTCACACGATAACGATATTACCTATCAACGTGAGCGACACAACAACGATCCCCGGTTCTTTGATTTTATTTTCTTTTCTTTTTTTGGTCGAATCGAATTCGACCTTCGACACATCAACACACGGACCTCTGCCCAGCGCTCCAATGAATTTCATTGGAAAGAAGGTGCGAGGAAATCGGAACACACGTGATAACAGCCACGGTTTATTCGCATTCGATTCTTTCCCGCAGATAACTTTCATCGTTCCATCAGTCGTTAGATAACGGTCAGGACGCTAACGTAGACGCTTATCATGCATGCAGAACAAAAGAAAATTTCGTCGCCTCCTTTTATTTTGCAATTTATATACACTCTCCCCCCAGTTATCGAGGCCGATCGCGATTAAACCTTGGTGCCGTTTCTGATTCTCCTCTACTGTTCCCCCAGCACGGAGGAAACTATAGAAACGACCAAAGAGGATCGCCATAAAGCTGTCGTTGCAAAACATCGTGTACCTGTCGCGGCAGAAATAAATAACAAAAAAAACGGACCTCAAAAGGGGGACAAAAGCACGTGACATGAGTGGATTAATCGTGTGTGTTGCAGTCATCGACCTTGACGCAATCCACTATCGTATCGGTAGGAAAACACGGAAACGAAAGTCTACGATGCCAATTACGAATGATAGACTCGATACCAGTGAATCAAATGGTGGGTAGGAGGGAAAAAAACAACAAATACGAAACGTGGTACAAGGAGATTCTAAACACACGATTTCAAAATTTATGTATCAAGCGCATCCTTGGGGCCAGCTTCGACGACATTGCACGTATAGAATGACTAACCGTGGATCATACGGGAGCCCATATGCACATAATGCACTTCTATTTTAAAGCGGGGACGAGCTGAAAAATTGATGAAGATAGAAACTCACCCAGACGAAAAGGAAGTCTGTGATTTGCGGTGTATTACGCATACGGGCCCGCGGGTTTCCCAAATATTATCCGTATCTTATTCCACGAGCTGCTTACATACTATACAGTGTGTCTCAGATACGCACAAATACCGACATAACTCTGTTGTTTTTATTTTGCACACAGATTTGTGCGCTCCGTACAAGATGCTATATAGACAAAATATATAAATATGCTTTCCTGTAAAAAAACAGAGAAAAACATTTCTCAATTTAATTAAAAAAGAAAAACAAACCAGATATATCGGTGTTCGGAATGCGCTGAAACATCCGGTATGTATATATATCCACATTTAAAAGATAATTCGTCGATTAAAGATTATCGATTAAAACGTGTACCTCTTTCGTAAAGCTTCGACGGTAAGATATTTGTCCGCGTCGAAATTCTTCGGACGTTTTTCGACGTGGGTTGTCGCATATATTAACAAGTAATCAAAGGGTTCGATATCCATAAAAAGAAGACGTAAGCCGAATCGCTTGTTTATCGATGCGTAAATAATATACCGCGCGTGGAATCGACCGCGTAAATGGGTCAGATGGAGAAGAGTGCAGTAACCTTGCATCTTAAAAATACACGTTCAAAATTCGTTGCATTTAACGGCCGCGTAAACGACCTGTTAATAGGGCATACACGAGCAATTTGGTAAAGGAAAGTTCCCAGAAGGTCGTTTTATTGCTCGACCGGCGTTTGTCGCTGTATTGCCGGTGATCGGTGTTCATGTGTGTGTGTGTATATCTGTATCCTGTAAGAAGAATATCTACATGTAGCCCGAAGCGGAGAGAGCTTCCTCCGTGATATCGAATCTACGAAGAATTCTGACGTCGTACACACATACAGCGAATTAAAAAAAGAAAAAACAGTGTTTGCACACCCGGCGTTACAAAGTAACCGAGTTTACGTGATTACACTCGCGTAGAGACAGATTTTATTAAGGAACGTTCATCGCTGATGTTTTAACAGAGTACAGATTGTTCAAACAAATTTTCTATCTCCGCTTTGTAGTTAAAATTACTTTTCTCAGACAATGAGGTGTGCAAATACTGGTTTAACTGTGTTAGACGTGATCACCCTGATAGGAATAATATATATTTATACAATATTATTAACTTCCCTACGCACATTTATGTATGTGCGTGCAACCGTTGTAAATACGAATTTCTGTCCTCTGTACAAACGTTACTGCAATACTTAAAGACCAATTAGTTCGTCTGCAAGGAGATCATTCGTTGATTCAGCCAATTTACCCATTACGGTACCAACAATTATTTTCTCGAAGACTGTTGTGCGAGCTGAACATGTGAAATATGAAAAAAATGAAAACGAAAACTTTCTGAAACCACATGTACTTCCCCGCGTGTTTTACGAACGTTTCTGTGTTCGAATCGAATGAATCAAGCGTTATCTTCGTTTTTCTTCTATTTTTTTTCGATTTTCTGACGATTACGCTCCGCAGATTAGCATACCGTGTCCGCGCGTGACACTACGCTCTTGATTTCTCGGAATTTCCATAGTTCCGAGAAACGATGCGACTATTTTTACGTTTGCTATGCCCGCCGTAAAACGCGTATATCTTGTCCACGAGCAGAGTTATCTATCGTGCACGTGTACGCGTTTTAGAAACGTGGAAATTTTGGCCATTGCGGAAACAAGAGGAACAACGTTATTAATTACGTCGACGGGTCGGTACACATGGAAATATAGCATCGAGAGTTCAGCGATATCAGGACCGTAATTCCGCGTACGTACTTCGAACATTTCTATTTATTACAACGAAGCACGTAACACGGTGGCAAACAAACGTAATTGGATACCGATTAAAGCACACAATAACCAGGCGGAGTGGTCTCTCTCCTATCGCGGTGGAATAAAAGGGCAAGGCTGCAGATCTCGCTCTTTGAACTCGGAACGGAATTATCCCGAAGGAACTCTCGGTATCGCAAGGACATGTGTGCGTGTGCATCTATCTCCATTTAAACGGGGGCTACAGAAGAAAGAAAGAAAGAAAGAAAAGAGAAATCGTCGTTAAGTCCCCGCCCAAGCTAACCCTACTCTTTTCGGGGCGCCTCGTTCATTTTACCGATAATATGCGAGGCCTCGCAAGTAGCATCGCCGTACAGGCCAATCGTCTGTCGAATTATCGTGTGTTCAAATGCGGAGGGACGAGTTAGCTCTCTTTTCCACTCTGACACACATGTATGCACGAGAGAACAATCGCGACCCATGAGCAATTGGAAACAGGGACCGGGATTATTACAGAGAAGAGGCATGAAAGCGTTTGAAGAATACGAAACGCTAAGGTGGGGAAAGGAAAAAAAATCTGTGTAGAAAGAAGGAGAAAGATTCTTTGAGAAAAGAAAGAGATAGATAGATAGGGAAAGAGGCAACCCAGAGAAGTCGCGATTGCGTCAAGAACGCACTCACTCACGCATTGATACGGTATATATGCGCGCGCGAGCTTCACCTTTTTACGTTTCGTACATACATGCGAGTTCTTATTGACGAGACAGTGTTTACGAACCATAATAGAACCTCGTACGAAGACGATGTCGCGTTTAATTGAACGGTAAAGAGGTCACGTAAAAATTAGACAACCATAAAGACGCTCTCGATATATAACAACGTCCATACGGATGCGTATATGTATCGGCGTTGGGGCGCGCGTTCACTCACCTTCTTTTCTCCTTGTGCTTCTTCTCCCTTCTGTGAGACTCCATGACGAGGCGATCAACAACGAATGAAACTTTCACAGACGGTTCAACACTGCGGGACACTCTCGGTCACTGCCAAGGAACGTATCCAGCGTGCATAGGTCTGTCTCGGCGAGAGGAGTCACTAAGTTTTTTCAATGCCCGTTACACACTCGATCCGTACTTCGCTCGGCCGCGGTTCACCTATTTCTCTTGTTAATTATACAAACACAGACGGCACAAGTTCTACACCACACCGGTGCGATGGTAGCTTGATATTTCGACAGGTTTTACGTGTGTCGTGGAATGAAAACACATCGCAGTCCGCACGAAACGCACAACGAACGCCAAACTCATGGTGTGATGGCGATGACGATGACGACGGCTGGTGGTGGTAGTATGCCGTACTGTTACGGTGGTAGTGGTGGTGGTAAACGACCGCGTGGTGGTGGTGGTGCTTGTACACACGATTGACTACTGGTATGAAAGCGGGAAGGGGGTATAGAACTGACGTCACGGTTGGCCGTCCATCTTAGATTTACCGCCGTCTGTCGGCCATGATGCGAACCAGCCGATAATACTACGAATACGGGGGGACAGCTTAAAATGCGATGGAAAAACATATCTTGTAGAGCTGCTAATGAAACACACGAAATGATTGTAACCGTTCAGTTTCCGTATAACGTTTATTAACTACGCTTTTCATCCATACAAAATAGGATATTAGAACTAACCAGTATCGAAACGAGGAAAGAAAATATGGTACACAAAAAGGGAACAAAAATGGGTGAAACTGTACCTTGATGGATAAAGTTTCCCTTTTAAACAACGAGAAATGCAAGACTGATGTATCCAAAAAAATAAAATAGATTTCTGTAAAAACATGGTGGTTGTCCTTTCTTTTACCTCTGTTTTTATTTCTATCAGAATAAGATTTATGTATATTTCACTTTCCTTCGTATATACGCTCTCACGCGAAATATATTTCTTCGTAAATTCTATTGAGAGATCCCATTTTCATTAAGTCCCAGTAAAAATTCGTTATACATGCTTCGTTCCGCTACCGCGACCTGAGCATGGTTCGTCATTATTCAATTAACATTACTTCGTTCTATTTCTTTTTTAGTACTAGGAGTTTCAAGCCTCTCCTCTTTCTTTGACTGCAGTTGATTCTGTCTGACAGACCCTTCCTTCCTTTCACCTTTGTCTTCCGAAGAACTCTTGTCCATTTCATTCGTTGGATCCAGATCATCATCGAGATCTTCTAAATTTGTTTCTTTTCCTCCGTACAATGCAGGGTATTGAATCATACACATCTGCATTGTTTTGAATGTTTCATAACAATCTGATCCCTTCGGATCTGCTGTAGAGTAGTGGAAGCAAGAGAAGGCCTCACGGAACTCCACACCACATGGTCCAGTTGCCATGCCTCCCAGGCAGGGGCAGTTCCAATTGATCTCTCCATTTGGCAGGAGTAATCCCGGACTTGGTTCCGGTTCTGGAAGGTCAATTTTACTAGGTGTCGCATGATCCTCCTTTGACGCAAAGATTATTGTGTCCTTTCCTTCTTTACGTGTTAACGGCATGGTAATTTCATTAATATGAACATACAAAAATGTATATAGTATACGAGAACAAAAGGCACGAGCAGTAATTGTCTGATTCCAATTGCTAAGGACAATAGTCTATACCCTTTGTAGTTTAGTGTTGATAAGTTCTACTATCAGCAGTAAATGATAATAAATTATTTGTGACACGATGAATTTTATATCTACAGGCTTTCCCTCTGTATTGTGGTAGTATTGACACAGCTGCCGACAAATATACAGAAATCCTAGCTGGACAGCGTGTAACAAATCTATGGTCCACAGGATCGTACTTTAGAATATCAACATTGTCCACCAATACAGCATCTCCGAATAATATCTTTGTAGACTCAATGAAACTCTGTTTTAAATAGACAGGTGATATTTCTGAATCAGAAACAGACTCTCGATCTCTGGAAAAGGAAAAATCATTCTGTGTTAGATGAGATATATCACTGTTACATAAGGAAATATAGAACAACACTATTCTTTGATCCATACATTTGCTTAGTAGAAACTTCGGTTTATCGAAAGTAGAAAATATTAAAGAAACATGTATGAAAATGATTATTCAAAAACAATTGAACACCACGAAAACGAGATAAGAATGGTAGCGATATAACGAACCGAAGCAAAGTTGCATCAGCACACGATTTTCCAAATGACTAACACTAACCGGTGACCTCGTTCACGGTGAAGGTAAATCGTTTTCTAAAATATAGATACAAGCAAAACAAGAACAGTAAATATAAAATCCCGATAACTACAGTACTCACGAAGATGTTAATAAGGGTACGGTCACTGTACACGTTCATCGTTGTATTGATTAGGTTAGAAATCTTCGGTGACAATTATTTTAATAGAAAATTATACATGTACTAACATAGTGATATCGTAGTATGTCATTAACATTGCACTTTTTTGATGCTAAGCACAATTGCTTTGCGGTTTTTCATTCATGCCTTTATGACAAAGAGAAATGGATAGAGTGGAAGATACCATAAGAACCAATGTGAGAAAACGTGACCGTTATTTAGCGCTTATAGTGTTCCGAGGGACGAACTAATCGACCCACCCCGTCCCGCACGTCGCTAATTTTTACCACCACTGCGTAACACTGGTTCTCGGTTGCACTTCTCAGTCACTATTCACACCCTGCCCATTCGCTTGAATTCGAATTAACATCAGTGTAAGAATACTAACTAAAAAAACTAATAAATATAAATAAGCAAAATAGAAACTAATTCCTCATTGTCATTTCAAATAAGATATTAACGTTGTTATTTCAACTTGACACTATCACAAATAATACTTATACATAATTAGTACATGTGAGAAATTTTAATAATTGCTTGAAAGGACTCACAGAATATCAACTCACTTTCTACAGTTTCTAACAACTTTATCAACTTTTCGGTTTAGCCTGTGTAGTAATCGGACACGAAATCTCTATGCTTCGTGATAAGAAGAGCAGCAGTACCATGAACCACGTATAGATGTCGCACCGTTCGTCTATAATCTACTATATAAACCTACACACACGTGGCTGTACTATTTTAACTCCAAAATGAAATTTAAATTTTCTAGGGAACTAATAGAAAGAAATACACTTCATTGAAATGATTAACGATAATTAACTCATAGTAGTCAAGTTTGGACTAGGACATAAGCTATTGATCTCCGCGTTTAAAATCTGCTCTACAGAGAACACATAAAAGCGGGTTTTCAGAGAACTCTAAATTTTCCCGGGACGTGCTACCCAATAGAATCGCTGGATTTCTAGGAAATATATGAACATTACGATGGGTAGCGGCCGAATATACGAATTCAAGAGGGGAACGTCGAATAAGCCTTTATCCTACAAAATCCTACAAGATGCCATTCTGGGCGGAGGGTTTACCGACATAATCCCAAAAGTAAAGATTCATTTGCCCTGATGGACAATGGACCCTCGTTCCCCGATCACGAAATCTAGCAGTAGTGAATTCCGAACGTAGAAATCACCATTTTCGCTGGCCGCTCTCGATTAACAGACCTGCACGACTTCCTCTACCGAATCCGATTATTATTTTCTTTTACACGTTTCCCCGAACATATCCGCCGCTTTTAGAAATGCTCCCACTATCACGTTCGACATCGTTGCACGACGCAATATTGTCGACAGGGACACAGAAAGACCTACTGAGGGAAAACCAAAAAGACAACGTTACAAGGGGGTAATTGCCATGAATTCCGAATATTATTTTGACTCGACGCGAAAGCGCAAGCTCTTCGCGCAAGGTCAATGCCAATGTCAATACCGAAGGTTAAAAGCAATTACAAAGAAAGCTCTTTAAACTTTCACTCAAAGCGCGCTGCCTGTAAAATCCCGCTGACTTTTTAACGAATAAAACCTAAAGTCGTCCACGTGTCGGCGTTTAATAAATTTTCCCATGCCGTGCGGAGGGCATCGTTTCTTCGTTTTCTTCGCCCGAAATGAAATTATTCTTTTACCGTAATCGCCTTCGACTTTCCAATATCAGTTGGTCACCGAGGGATAAAAAAAAAGAGGAAGAAGAAGGAGAGGGACAGAGAGGTATGCTGTCATTAAATAACGATATTCGCACGGACGACGTCGCTCACGGTGCTAAAAACATCTGGCCTCGGGTTTCCGCGGCCCCGACTGATTTTGACAGGTCAAAGATACGTCAGACTGTAGGATCCGGGGAAGAATCAGGCACTCGGGTTACCTGGAGCGCTATTCGAATCGTTGTACAACTGCGAACGCAGCGATTCAGCCTACTCAAGGCCCTTGTGTGCCTATCCTTTTCACTGTTCCATGTGGGTCCTGTACAAGAGCCCATTGGCGTAGCTAGGCGTGGACCACCGTACCGCCGTACAAAGGGAATCGTATTCACAAGGGAGGGGGGAGAAGAACGATGGAAGTTCTGTGCCGTACGAAAATTTTCATCCCGTAGGAACCACGCCTTGCCACACCACTGACTCGATCCCACATAAATATTAATTGTATTCACCGGTCGGTTCGTTTGCTCGTTGTCGAAGTATCGAGCGGAAATTCACCGGCGGAGAAAAATCTGTACTCTTTCACTGGAGAGATACGTAAACTTGGGAGAGGCGAGTACACAACAGACGAACGTATATACATATACATTCCTCGACCCCGGCGAGCGGTGGTAACTTACGAGACGCTAAAAGGAAATCGCGAGAACACGCGAAAATTCACGGCTCGAAAATATCGGAGCACTCGCGTACACGTATTATGTGTGCTATGGTATGCTGCGAACGGTTCGGTGAATGCACAGGAAAATGCAATTGAATTAGATTTCTTTCGTTTAATGGCAATCCTATGACACGATACGGTTCCGATTGACGTATACACATGACTAATAGAATATATATATATTCTTTATTAAATATAGTTAATCTTCGGGGGACGATCTTTCGTTTACGAACATTATATAAAACCTACGTCACGGTAACACCGTAGTCATTTAATAAAATGATGATTCCGTACGATATAAAATAAACCGTATTTAGTATAACGCGTTTCGTATGCAATTTAATAGAAGCATGCCATGCGGCACAATAGAAGACTGATGACGTTACATCGACCATTCTATACAAAGTGACATTTCCCTGAAATATTCGTGAACAACAAAGAACCGTAAAGTCATCGTATTTGTGCCGCGATATTTAGTCATGCACTCGTCGATACTTCTAGAAACTATTTCCACTGAATTATCCCCGTAAATGCTGTTCCGTCGGGAGTAACGTAAAAATAAAAGCCGCGCCGGTATCGAGCCATAGGACCATTGAATAAAACGGAACGTTGTAACGAATAACGCGAACAAAAGCTCAAATTGCACCAGGAAGCGTGGTTCCTGTGTTCCCATTGTATCGTGCTGCACACCTTTCGCATGCAAGTTTATTCGCTCTCAACGAGGTTGCGATCAAAGGTTAAAATATACTCTGCAAAGTGAATTCGGTCGTAACTTGGTTCCTGTTATGTAATATATACATATATATGTGTAATAGTTTTAAAATATATACGTACCTATCCACGGTAAACGAAGTGGTAGTACCCCGACGTTAATTAAACAATTTACTTGTCCCGCCAGGAACCTACAGGATCGCGGATAATTTATTTGACACGGATTACGCAATTCGTAGAATAAGGAAAGCGGAAGATAGCGAGATGCAAGGGAAATAAGAAGACTCTTCGTGATCATTAAACTCCGTACACGAGCCGGTGGACTGGTTCTCCTTGACGATACGCACGCGTCATATTGCCGTTAGTAAAATCTGTCGATTCGATTCGCTTGAAAATCACTATGTTACGGATACAACACCGCCTACTCTCCGAGAAGAATCTCGCTTCTATGGTTTCTTTCTTTTTGTCGTGTTTCGCCTGGTGTTTCCGGGCTGTATCGAAATGTCATTAAAACTGTATTAGTTATAACACGCTTAAATTACATCGCTAGTATTTACGTGTTTCGAGAAAATGAAAAATACAATCCGGTAGCAATTGGATCGCATTGGCGGCGATTAAAAGTAATGAGTATTAGCGAAATTGTTTTAACATGAAATATAAATATATTTGGGTGGTATTGTACAGTCAGTGATTCGTTCGTATATACAGAATTATGTACATGCCGAACACTATATTCTCAAATACTCTGCGCGTAAACTCACACATCCACACGTTTTGACGAATCGGTCGATCCATACGTCATGATCCATTCACTCGTCATAGTCCCATACATCCATCCATCCGATTCTTGGATCCGCGGATCGTTTCGCGCTTCTGTTTCTTTTTTTCCCCCATTTTAATTATTATTATCCAGTGGAACAGTCGAACGGTTTTTTTCGTCGCTCGTTTGAATTTCAGTTTCTTTTCTTGTTTTTGTGTATTTTTTTTTATCGTTTTTGTGTTTTGCAATTACTAGGACGTCTGCCGCCGGACAATTCCATTCTACGAGTAATAGTTTTGCGCCTCTCGCAAGTTTCCTTTTTAAGTCAGCCTAAGCGGATTTTGATCGTTATTTTTTTTTGTCTTTAATTACTATTACAGGACTACGTTTTATTTTCCGCGTTTACAAACCACAACGAGGTATCGTACTTTAGACTTCATGACTACAGTTAGAGAATAAGCGTAGAAATGTATCACACTAGAGACTTGTACATTATCTTAAATGCGTAGGTATGTTCTTTTTTTTCATAATACAGTAGTAGTTGGTTAGCTAGCTTCACCCCCCTCGCAAAGTCCCGGCGATCGTTCGACAAAGAAACAACCAAATTTGAACAAACAAAACTGAGAAAGACGACTCGTCGTCGTCGTCGTCGTCGTCATATAAGCGTCGGATGACGGAGAGGACAATATGGGCAACGATTTCGCCGCGTTTCGTTTAGGTAGACAGGGTCGCGGCACCGAAACGTTTCGCAATCGTACAAAAAGTACGCCGATCACGGTCCAAAGGGGAGAGCCTGCGTTTACCACCACAGCCGGACTTCTATCGAACGATTTAAATCAATCGGGAAGAAAAAAAAAGAGAGAAAGAAAATAAAGAACGAAAAGAAACAAAGAAAAACGAAGGGGAGAAGCGGCAAGGTAGGAAGAAACGAAGGGAACGAGAGCGAAAGGGAGGATCGAGCCTGGGTATAGCGTATTCGGATTCCGCTAGAACGCGGAAACCGTTTGTTTGTTGAAACGTAACCGAAAGGAATCTAGCACGTGGCGGCGAACCCGTGGGCACAAAGAACCATTTGTCTTCGCCGGAATCGATCGGCCGCCACCGACGTTATCTCGGATAAAAAGCGAAATCTTCTGTATTCCCCGTGAAATAGGAAGAAAAACAACAGGCAAAAAAAAAAGACGAAAGAAATGAAACGAACGGCAGCTGTCGAGTCACGGCTCGAGACGCTCTACTTGATTCGAGTCACGAAGAACGTTGCCGACGTCGACGCGAAGAAACGGGGTAACAAACGTTAACTAAAAGAAAGTTTGTCATGCACGCGTGTAAGATCTTACGGGGGAGGATGAAGAGGCGGGAGGAGGAGGAGGAGGAAGGAGGAAGAGTACAGAGAATAAGGAACAGGGAAAACGTAGGAGAATACGAAAAGAAATGTCGAGGTTGTCAAATAGTAGAGGTACACGGTTATCGATTGGCCGGAGAGAGGCAGGCAGGCCTCGGGTCGCTCCAGGGGCGTATTCGGTTGTCCCGTTTCGTGCTCGACTTTTGCGGTGGTAATTTTTGCCAGCTTGTCGCGAGGAAAGGGATCGATCGTCGAGGAGAGTTCGCCGAAGCGGAGATGGCAGACCAAGGGCGTGGTCCATCGAAACGTTGGGACTATCCGTAGGCTGTAACCCGTAATATCCGCAGTATAACGTTCGTGGCACATACAGACAGACACACATACACACACACGCACACGCAGATACACACAAACGCTCGCGCACACAGTGTGGCGGCGTTCGTCTCTTTATGGCCACGCGATGCTTTCCAGAATCGTTTGCCCTGCCTTACTCCTCCCTCTTCCCTTCGGGCTTTAACTACCGAAAAATCGAAATCCTTCGAAGGGCCCCGACGAATCGTGCTCGACGTGATTCGGACTCGAATCAAAATCGTTCCTCACCGGCGATTTAATCTTGCCGATGGTAACGTTTGCTCTGCGAGAAATTTACAGGTATACTTTCGACAATGGGGTATCTCGAATGTTGATAATAATAATAACCATAGTAATAAAAAGACACAGAAGAACGGTACGAAACGGTTTCACAAAAAGAAAAAAAGACACACGGATATACTTGCGACGCGAATCACGGTACGAACGAAGCCGAACACTGCAACCACACGTAATCGGTAAACCGATTCCGCGAGAGACGTAACACACACGCTACGTACATATGTGTCGTATTGTACAAAGAACAGCAATACTATTGCGTTAGAATATTTCGAATCGGGTGGGTACAGAGTCCGGGGTATTACCACGGAGCACAATCGGTGCTTGTCAGAGAAACGGTTGATTGTTAAGCGCAGCTTCTTAGCGGCGCTTTTCATTCGAGTTAATAGCTGCTGCGAGCAGCTTGCTGCCGCTCGCCGCTACCACCAGGGTCATTCATTCGGCAAGTGATTGAAGAAATTCGCACGGAACGAGGAGAGTCCACCCACGGTCGAGCACGATGTACAATGTAATTCAGCCACGGCTGGAAGCGGATCGTGGATCAAAAATGGCTTCGGGTTCGCTTTTATGCCAGCCGGTGCTTCCCAGGGCGTGTAACTACCTGCCCCCGGGTTCTCCTCTCTTTGGCTGGCTTTCCGTCCCTTTTGCAAGCTTTTAAGCCCACCACCGGTACCTGCGCGTCCCGTCTACCTAAAACTCCGTCGCTTCTGTCCCCCAGTGTTGTTCCTGGACCGGGTGTTCAGAGGGGTCCTGAGTTCCACAGAAAAAGCCTTAGGTATATCTTTACGAGCGTAGCCATAAAAGCCGTAGGAGTTCGTCCGTTTTCTCGATTAACTCTCGTGGGGTATGGATCGTGTTCGAGCGGGGTACGATCCTTATTGTCGTATATTCTTGGAGCCCGTATAATACATGAAGACGAACGAAGGAACTACCGTGTCCTTCGAAACACCCAGTCGCGTTTTCTCTATCTTTCATTCTATCTCTCTATCTTTCTTTCTCACTCTCAGTCTCTCTCTGTTATTCTCTTTACGCATCGAAAGTTCGGACGACGTTGACATTTCGATTTATGCTTAAACGGAGCTGTAATTCTCTTACAGGCGGCTCCCTTTCTTTTCGAATTGCCATCCCCGTCTCGGTTCCGTCGCGATGTTTCTTTCAACTGTGTTAAAACTAAAATCCATACGAAACGTCTCTATCAAATCGGTATACATATACAATATATATCATCCTCCGAAGCGCGGAAAATGTCATGGAACATTTGACCGGAGCGCGTGCGGAGAAGATTCGAAAAGGCCCGTATACAACACACGCGTCCAATGTTATAAGGACGTTCTACTCTTCCCCGTCTCCCCACACTACCGCCACCCCCCATTTTATTCTCGATAAATCCTATCGCGATAAACGAGGAGTTATCAGCGTTACGGGTTCGGATCGATACGCTTTATGTCCTTCTCTAATCCACCCGCGCGCGCATCCGCACACGCTCGACGCGCGAATAGCTTTTTCGTTTATAGGAATGCGCTAACGCTTTTTATATGTATGTATGTTCTTTCCGTTAGAAAACGCGGATACTTCCCGATCAACTTATTCTTATTCTTATTCTTATCCTTTCTTTCATTCTTTCTTTCTTTCTTTAGTCTACCGCTTCGGTGTCACCTCATCCCTTCCGCTCGTGTCGTCCGCAAATTTCTTTTCTTTTCTCTCTTCCCTTTCTTTCGTATTTCGGTATCCGTATCCGTAAACTCACAACAACACACAATCGCAAACAACAAGTACACGCGTTTCCCGTTAAAACGTATTGTATCATTATACAAGATAGGCGTTATTTTTTTTTAATTTTTTTTTGTTAGTTAGTTCAGTCGGTATTGAGGGCGCTAGCTCGTTTCATATATATATTAATAATTTGAGGCAGTTTACGTCGTTTCTTTAAGGCCGAGTTAATAGTAGTGAACTATATAAGGTGTAACGCGTACACGCGGGGCGGCACGTATATGTGTTGTGTATGTGGTGTACATGTACACCATTCTTCGGGGTGGGAGAGAGAGAAGGGCGTAGGGTGGTGGTGTAGTGTGTGTGTGTATGTAGGGTTTGCTGATTCACACGGTGAACGGGCAAGAAAAACCGAACAGAGGGACGAGCGAAATCTCGCTCGCCCGGCGAACGGGCGGAACAACGAAAACGTCGGCAAATTCAGTTTGGTTTAAAAACGAGAGAGTCACTCGCGCGACCGCCGTACCCGTAACAGAGAGACACACACAAGCTATCCCCCCATCGAAAGTGGCATACTTTGTGCTGTTATCCTACGACGGCCACGACTTGCCCGTTCTCAACAGTGAATCGAGCTTTTATCCGACGCGCGTCTACTGTACGCGCAAGTACGTTCGTATAGTTGTGTGGAGGGCGAGGCACGTTCGAGCATGGATTTTTTTTATTATTTTCTGTGTGTATGTAACGTGTGTGTGTGTATGCATGTGAGAGAGAATGTGTATGTATGTATCTATGTACGTATGGATGTATGTGTGTGCGTGTGTGAGTTTTTATTTCAGACGCGATGCATGTTTCTCCCGAGAATAAGCTCCGCCGTGTGTATACTATACGCGTATAGTTCGTTATCGCGATGTAGGACAAAATATTTGATGCCAGACTTATTTTTTTTTTTGTACCCGCTTACGGAGGAAGCACGCTATTACAGAGTAAAATGCCTTGCTCTCGTATATTAACGACAAACAATAGACTTCAGAAATGAACAGAGTAATGCTTAATACATATACATATATACATATATATGTATGCATATTATATAAAAAGATACGTCGATTTTGCGAATATACATTCATTGAATGCAACGTTAAATAAACATTATCGGAACGACCGTACATGCCGTGTTTCCTTAATAATACTTTCTAGCTGGGTAATACGGTTGAAGAGCGCTACGGAACAGCCGGTACGGTATCGATATACGTTTTTAAACGAAAACGATCGGATGGATAAGTGCAACGGACTGCAGAACAAAAATAAAAAAAAAACAAGAAACAGACGAAAAAAGAAACAGACAGAGGGGGTGGGGGAATTTACATCGAAGCCAAATCGTAGATTCGGAGGTAAAAATCGTTCGTTTGGCATGATGGCCGAGTAATCGGAGAGGAAATCTTTCTGTACAGTTCCCTATGCTGCGTGTTTCCGTACGAAAACTTAACTTCTAAAAAAGTACCGAAGAAAATAGAGCTATCGCGTTATCTCCCCTCGCTCATAGAAGATGCGCAGGCCTTAAGAGAGTCGTTTGAACGTTCTCTTACGTAACTACACCGACCGGGCCTTTCTTCATTTTTCATTAAACATAGTATAACAACGGGTATACACGGCGCTATATCGCCAAGATCGACAAATAATATCGACCGTACGAACGCGCGGCGGGGGGAATATACGTAATTCTAAATGCAAGAAGTAATACTGACATTGAATGGGAAAGTCTAACGTTAAAGATTTATGGCGTTTCTCGTAGCGATCGGAACGATTTATGAACGGTTCGCAGACGGTCGCAACGAGACGAGAAGAGAAAAAGGTGAATTCGTGTTTTAAAACGAATATAAAAGCAGTCTTATTTTGCCACGGACAGCCATGTGACGGTTAAAACGAAACGTTGCTTTATTTCGGCGGCCCGAAAGGAAACGTTTACGATTGCGTACATGTTTCTCGTACGTTTTCGTGATGTAACCACCCTTCCCACCCTTCTTAAAAGAGATACGTTTAATATCGATTCAGATAGAAGAGGAACGAAAAGTTCGAGGCGTTTCTCGATCGTATCAACCCGCTGCTTGACATTCGCCTGTCTCGACGACGGCGGACGTTACAACAAATGCTGCGCCGTGTGTTTCGTGCCGGCGAGCCTCCGGTTTCTTTCGAAACAGGAACGAACAATCCGATTCTATAAGCGTATTCTTTGCATAGTAAGGTCACGATCTACCGGAATATACATATGTACGACCAACTAGAAGACGAAAAGACAACATCTGCCGCGATGGCTGGCAGAGATACGAAACGAAACCTGGAAAAACTATACGACGAACAGAGAGATAAAGAAGGATACGGTAGACGAGATATAAAGTATATTTATATATATATATATATATGTGTGTGTGTATGTATATATATAACAAAAAATAACGCTACGTTCACCCTAATGGTTCTCTAATTACGTATTTGTGTATGTGTGTGTTTTTTTTGCTTTCCAATTTCATTTGCAAAGAATTGCCCAAAAATCTAATTCGAACGAACACGGAAATTAATATCTAACACTATGTACAATGGGCAACTTTCGAAAACGAACGGAAATTTTACCACGTTACGGTGTCCTAGAACTAACGAAAAATTTACGCAAAAAAAAATAAAATAAAAACGAACGCACGTCGCGTTCGCGAACTTTTCTCTATATACAAATGTACATACATACACGATGCGAAGAATACTAGAGCGGCACGCGGTTATTTTGCAATATCGGACCGTCACTACCTGACGACGACGATAACGCCCGTCGTAACTAAGTAACTGTATTTAGGCCCTGTATCCGTTTTGCTTCCCTCTGTGACTACGGTGCTAAGAGGTCCGTTCCCTTTGAACGAGCAAAAACAGCGGGGCGGAAATGCTCGGCCGAGATGGACGGCGAGGGGTAAGTGCCAGGAACGAAGTGCTTTTCGACAGAGAGCCCGTACCGACAAATTTACGAAGCCTCGCAGTTACAAAGTCTCGCGCGGCACGAAGAAAATTTGCATGCGATGTCATCATCAGCATCATCAACATTATCCGTCGTATCGTCGTTTTTCCTATTTCTTTTTTTTTTCTTTTGTTACTTGAAAGTCCATCGCGCACACATTGACACTTTCGATGCATGCGACCAACGCGACCGGCTATATGTTTACCGATACGCAGAAAATTCGTGTGAAAAATTGTATACGTCCGAAAAAAATAGATCATCCTAAAAATATGTTGTTGTTGCAGTATTCCAACTGGTATCTCTAAAATACTAATACACCACGAATAATAGTGTCCCCCCCCCCATACTAATCGTCTCCTAGAGTTTTGCGAACTACGCGAAATTGAAAAATAATACATGTTATATCGTTAGAAAAATCCATAGTCACGCGGAAGTCCCGACGTGTGAAACTGTATTATTGCGCCCACATTTTTTTTTTATTATTGCGGTTTCGTTACGAAGAAACCGTCAACGACGGGAGGCCGACCTATGTATACGAGCGAAACCTTTTCAAAGACAACGGGCAACGTTTCTGCTTGCGACGCTTCCTAATTACCTAATGTTGACGTCATATTATATAACGAGGTTCGACGGGGGTTTCAACGAGGCACAATAATGCCCTCCTTCCTTTCCACATCGTATAAGTATCTATCAGCGGACGAAGTTTAACCCTCTATCGCACGCGGACGATCTATAACTAGGAAACGTATTTGGTATCGACCGGGAGAGGCCTGCTGGAATGGCACGGCACGGCACACGATTGCGCCTCGTGTGTTCCAACTGTCGATGCGTGCCGTGTCAAACGCAGTCCGCGATACAAATATACCGTCATTGCTATCTCTCTCTCTCTCTCTCTTTCTCTCTTTCTGTCTCTCTCTCTATCTATCCCCCCATTGTTGCCTGTTTTTTCCCTTCCGTCATTCGTTCCACGAATCATTTGACATCACAAAAATACGCGAGTATCTATCTATGTTTTTCTTTGTCTCTCTCACGATCTACCTTTCTTTCTTTCTCTTTCTCTCTTTCTCTCTCTGTTTCTACAAAAATAAACCTTCCCCCGGTTTGTAATTACTTTCGATCGCGAATCCGCAAAGCATCCGCGAAAAGAGCATTGTTAAAGGCTCCGTTAAAATAAACGTCAGTCCATGGAATATGTACAATATTATGTATGTGTTTGTGTGTGTCTATATATGCTTGTATATCCTTTTTTTTAAATGAAATTACAATCGAGAAATATCTTCGTACGTTTAACTCGATACACGTGTCGTAACTTTCATTTTCAACGAGTGCCCTACTAGTGGATAAAAAAAAAACGCGCGCACACACGCACGCACACACACAAGGCAGCCTTCATTTTTCCCGTTTCTCCCTTTTCCTATACCGTACGCGGAACCGGATGAAATTATAACCGTGCTTCGTATTAGTAACCATTGTACAATACGCTTTTTCCAGCCGCGCTATTTTCTTCCCTTTTCGCGCGACGTCTAACGACAATAAAGAAGATAGTCCAGAATATCTATACCGAACGAATTGCTAATAGATTCTCTTCGAAAGTTCCTGAAAAAACGTCGCAGGAATGTTCATCATTATTCTTCCCTTGAAACCCGGATTAAACGAAACAAAATGATCTTCTCTTCTACTTCTTCCCTCTACGTCCCAAAATAAAAGGGACAAACCTTCCGGATGCCCGGTATTTTTCAATAAAATCCCTATCTACACCCCGGAATGATCTAAAACCCGTACGATAGCTTCGGTGCCCGTTCGCCTAACGTGCACATGGTGTTTTCGGATATACGAGTCCTGGCTGCTCTCTCGGTTTCTCCCCATCTTGACCGCGCCCCCTCGTCTGGTCCCCGTCCCGTCCCTCGTCCCTTCCGACCCGCTTCGCTTCGCTTCGTCTCGGCTCGCCCGTACACGGTGTGGTCGTGCGGTCACGTTGATCGATCGTTACCGTGTAACGAAATACGGTCCCCGTCCGTTTCTCCTTGAGCGCGCTCTTTGAAAAGGGCGCAGAGGACAAAAAAGAAGAGATCCTGCTTCGCTGCGAGAGGTTCCCGAGGCTTGGACCTCGGGTTTCTAGAGATGTTTCAAGAGAGAGGGAGCGAGAGAGAGAAAGAAGGAGAGAGAGAGAGAGAGAAAGAAAGAAGATGGGGATGAGAGGGACGTTCCAGAAGAGGATAACTGCGATCACCACGTCGTAGTACAGTCATTTCCTGTACGAGAAACGAAAACAAAAAACGAAAGAGAAAGGGAGGGAGATAGAGAGAGAGAGCGAGAGAGAAACTGAAAAGGAGATTGCACGTCTTCTTTTGTTTCGACTGGTCTGTCCTCTCGGGGGTCCATCTCGAGCGAGATTCTCTTACTTCTTTTCTTTTTTCTTATCGTTTGTCTTTTAATTTGATCTCGCGCGTTAAGATTTTTGGCACTTGCGATTTTACGTTTGATTGTCAAATCGAGTTTCGCGTAGTCGTTTTAACGAGGGTCAGTCTGAGAATCGGTGTGTTAACGGTTGCGTTATTCTCGTTTCTTTTTTGTTCTAATCTTTTTGTTAAACATTAACGGGGTGGGTAAAAAACAAAAGAAAAAGAAAGAAAGAAAGACGAGAGCGAAAGCTCACTTGCCGTCGGAAACGGTTCTCCGAACGACGATAATAAGCACACCACGGCCGGTAGTGGGATTACGTGAGCTATCTAAATGGTAAAAAAAACAGAACGCGTATATATGTATAATACTATGTCGGTGGAATTTTTTTTCCGTACGTTCCGACCGTCGGGGATCGGACGAACTAGAATGCCATTGTTAAGCGGATCCCCGCGATCCATCGATATATCGAGCGTGCAGGAAAAGAGACCGATGGTTCGAAAAGCCCCGTACTCGAGGAGGAGCGAGTTTACAATGCCTTCGAACGAACTAAAGGCATCGTCTTTCGGGGAGAAGAACTTTACACGCTCGGGGCGGTAAGGCGGAGGGGGACAACGGGGGGGAAAAAATCTCTACGCGTCCGGCTCTGCAAGTCTGGCTAAAAATAAGTCGTTAATACGGGCCTAAGCAAATGGATTTTTATACCTGAGTAGCACGTATCGCAGGTGGATGAAAACGCTGAACGCGTACACAACGGACGACCACTTCACAAGTTCTGTCTTCCTCCCTTCATCTGTCCATGGTATATATACCATATACATATACATATATGTCCCATCGTGTGTCTGTGTATGTTCTATACGGTCGTGTATTTGTTCTGTGCCTTTCTGCCCGTGCGTCCATCCCGTCCGTCCGTCTGTCCGTCTGTCCGTCGGTCCGTACACGGCCACCCGCACACACCGCCAACAATGAACACGGCACGTACGATCGTTGTCGACGATACATACATACATACATCCGTCCGTTCGTTCGTACATACATCCATCCATCCATCTATACATACATACATCCATACATATAATCCAACATACCGTTCACGTACCTATATACATACATATCTCTCTCCCCTGTACATATATACATACGTCAGGGTATGTACGCAGAGATAGATGTAGCCCGGCGAGGAAGTGTATACTAGACCAACCCGCATCATGCTTTTTTAACTTTTGTCGGAGTAGAATAAGTCGCACAACGTCGAAGGGAAGCTTCGCAGGCTGGGACGATGATTATTACGTGGATAGAGGAACGGTCTCTTCTTCGGGCGGGTTCGCCTAACTCTGCGGCAGGAGCGCGTGGTAACCGGGCGTCTCGTAGAAGCCGGCCGCCTGGAGGGCGTGCAACGAGCTCGCGTGATGCCTATGTATCGTGCTCGCGTACACGCTCGAGACGGCGGCGTTGGAAGCACCTATGGACGAGGAAGAAGATGATGAGGATGAGGATGTCTGTTGGCCGATGTGCGACCCTCTGGATGATAGCAACGCCGACGGTCGACGGTACGGATGATGCGCGACGGACGCGGTGGCTGCGCGATGATGCGTCGACGATAAATTCGTCGTCGCGCTGTATGTTTGTTGATAGGTCTGCCGAAGTATACCGGTGATCGAGGTGGCCGTCGGCGTCGCTGTGGAGGAGGAACTTCGGTCGCTTTGGTGTGATTGATGATGAAGCTGATGAGTAGTTCGATGCTGTGGTTGTTGAGGTTGTTGTTGCTGTTGTTGAGGTTGCTGCTGCTGTTGCTGTTGTTGTTGTCGATGTTGATGATTATGAGCGCGCATCGCGCGGAAGTAATGCTGATAGATGCCGGATATCACCGCCTTCTCGTCGGCGGTGATCAACTCGGTACCCGCGGCCGTTGGTGTCACCGATCGTTGTTGTTGTTGACCATGATGCGAATGAGGATGATTTCGAAGGTGATGATGATGAACTTGTTGTTGCTGCTGCTGCTGTTGCTGTTGTTGTTGTTGCTGCGGTTGTTGTTGCTGTTGCTGCGGTGTGTGATGATGTTGTCTTCTCTGCTGTTGCTGCGAGATAGACGCGGCAGCGGTGAGCGCAGCGCGATACGAAGCCGCCATAGCAGCTGACATTTGTCCGGTCGACACGAGACTCGCACCAGGATCCGTCGTCGGGACGACCGCCGCTGCGACCGACGCGTCAGTGGTCGACGAAACGGTTGCCGTTGCTCCAGCGACGATCGTTGAAACGGGTGGCACCGACGAGCTGGAGGAAACAACAGCGGCGGCCGTCACAGCCGTGGCAACCGTCACAGTATTCACCGTACTTCTTCTCGCGGATCGTCTCGAGGATGATATAGGCGCGCTCGTCGGCGGTGGCAGATTATTAACGAAAGGACTTCTTCGTTCGCGTTCGGCCCGTCGATAGTAACACGGATGTATCATAAGAAGCGGTTCACCACCGCCGGGTGGTGGTTTCGCCTGGCTCGGTAGCTCGTATTCGACGCTGCAGTCCACGTGGAGCGGCTGCGAGTAATCCTTGTAGTCTTTGTAGGTGGTGACAGCAACCGCTGCGGCTGCGGCGGCGGCCGTGGCAGCCGCGACGGCAGCCGCGGTCGCCGTTGCGGTCGCGTTCGTGTTCGAGCTAGGCCCGACGACAGCGGTGTCCAGGATATTGGTGGATGCAGCCGGCAGAACGGTCTGTTGGGCCGTCGGAACCGTTGGCGTTTGTGGCACCGGCGTACCGCTCGCGCTACCCGTCCCGGTGGAACCGTCGTTCATCCCGTGATGGTGATGGTGATGGTGATGATGATGGTGGTGGTGATGGTGATGACCGTGTCCGTGGATAGCGGCACCTACCACCACTTCCTTCTCGTAGCAGGCAGCGGCCATGTTGGAAACCTCCTACTATCCAGGCTTCCGCCGCCGAACCGTCGTCCCTTCTTGCGCGCCCGCTGACGACCGACCCACCTCGAACGCTAGGCTTTCATTTCGTGGGATCCTCACGATTATTCTCCCCAATGACGATCCGCTCTCCGTCTTACCCAGCGTTAAGATCGGGAATCCTGAATTTGCCCGTCGCACGCTTCCGGCGAGTCCCCGTCTTCTTCTTAGTCTTCTTTCTCGTATAAATCGAACGTACGGGGTGTTGATTCGTGAATTTTTCCTTTCGATTTACTTGTTGTCTTATCACCTCCTATCCAGATTCCTTTTTTGATACTTATAATAGGAGATTTTCTCAATTATTGGAATGGCACTTCTCGCTATCACTGGCGGCGCTCCTTCGAACAAGGTGGAGGAGAACGATACGACTCATCGCTGCGGGAGGGTTGCTTTAACCAAGGGTTGGACCAATCATATGTATATCCAACACCAAGGAAAGCCGTTTTAGAAGGAAGATGTTGTATCTAAGGGTTCTAACTAAAACGTTTGTCGCATACTTCAAGACGAAAGAAAAGTCATTCTAACGCGTCGCACCGAACAATAACTATATCTCATTTCGCGACCGGTCTTCTTGTAGCACCCGTTTCACACTCGTTCTCCTTCGTTCGCCGTCGCTTTCTTACCCCTCGATTACTTCTTTCTCAATTAAAGCGCGTATTTAAGTTTTTTTCCCCTTCACCTCCCGGTCGAACCCCTTCCACCGTTTACGCGTAATCCACTTCACTCTCTGTCACGAGCTCTTCGCACCGACGACACCCGTGCATCGCATATGTACGGGGTTACACGTTTTTTCTCACGAAATTTCTGCTTGGCCGAAGCTTCGAAAATTCCGTGAAGCCGTTTGCGAGCGACCGTGGGAAACGGCGTCCCGGTTGCCGACGGATCCCGACGACTCGGTTGGGCGTAAACGGGTTCGGTTTCACGGTTCCGTTTTCTGACAATGCTTGCAAACCGGGGCGTTGCAAACGCTTGAATATCATAGAAAATAACGCTCTCTATATCCGCGGTTTATCTCTCTGTCCTTACACACCACCACACACAGCGCGACACCGCGAGTATTCCAACGAAAAAAAACGATCACGTTCAAAGCTTCCACACTAATACTAACGGGGGTACGCCATTGCTGCGCGTGTGTCAAATCCGTCCGGTTACGCGTACACGCGCGGAGACTGCGCCTATGAAGCACCACCACCACCTTGACGTTGTATATGTACGTACACAGAGATACGTGTGTTTAACCCGTTTACAACTACGTAGCCCGATCGTCCCGTACAGACTGCCGAGCTGCGACTGAGAGCCAAGTTCCTCTCGAACCCTCGTCATCGAGGTTCGTTCTGCAACGCCCTCTTCGTGTCTTGCTTCCTCGGTGCCGCTTGCGGCCACTTCCTCTACGCGTGGTCGATCGTGCGGAGTAATGGCTGGTGTTCATGAAACGCGACGATCAGGGTCGAAGATTTCTGGCCAACGACGTCCTTGTCTATTCGACTTTCTAAGTCTTGAAATTTATAAGGAATGTAAGTTTTAGTTCTCTGTCAATTGAACATTTTGTCGGGACGTAGTTCTTTTTACCCTGACTCAGGATCCGCGTGACATCGATTCATCCCTGACTACGATGCACCGTAGTTGCATTTCCCTTCGTTGAAATTATTCTATTGGCTGCTATCTAGGGAATGCAGTTGGAAACGTACCAGGGATGCTAGTAACTACGGGTTTAAAAGACTTTTAAACTACTGCAGTGAACATTCAGTAGTCGAGCCGTAGCACATGTCGGACAGATACAGGGATGATCACGCAGCAATGTGTTTCTGAATCGACGCTGCAAATACAAAGATACCTGTTATCTTTTGGTTAAAGAGTAATCGCCTTTTCTTGTTTTATCAGTCTGTTATATCGACTAAATTTTTATGTAATTCTCTTCCTTATCACCCGTCAATAATCGTGGAAACATTCGATAGACATTTTTAACGCGAACGGAGAACTTAAGAGGTCGTTAGTGACTGGAAGATTTCATATTTCGAAATAAAAATTGTTCAGTCATTAAACGCTTGTTCTTTTATCCATAAAATAATGCAGCATATCTATATGTTTACATGATAACGAACGTTTCCTTGCTCTCCGCTTATATAATTGGAAATAATACGTGATCAAATGACTCGCATGTTTGCATCAGTATCCTGGTCGTTACTATATAATTAAGTTTCAAATAACGTCAGTGAATTTCCCCAGAAATGACTCATTAATGTGCAAATGCATTACGATCGCAACACAGTATTAGGGACAATTAGGAGCCAAACAAAATTATTTTCGCATTACCATAGTCTTTGTTTACACGTCTATCACAGATGACAATAGTCGTCAACTCCATTTGACATTTTCTGTTACGGACGCTGATTAGGAGGCTGGCGTATTATAACAATCATAAAGAGAATGACAGATAAAGAACAAGTACGGCCCTTAAAACCGCATCCTGTATGCTGATATTAAAAGCTGACGAAATCCAGAGGCAATAACCAGATAAAAAAACAACTATCGCCGCGAAAGGCGGAAACTAATATATGTAAAGAAAAATATCACGATGCGCGATGGCATACCACTGTATACGGTATAAAATGACGTCAGTCGAGTACAATTACCCGGCTGTCAGTGTGGTAGTGAGTGGGTGTACACTGGCTGCAACCAATAACGGTACTCCACATGTAACGTGGCGTTTTCCAACCAGTCGCGTTCAGCTTTGATGGAAGCGTTCTAGGATGTTCTTCGATCGGCGGGAGTGTTGCAGACCGTCAGTCCGATTACATCAGCTGAAAACAACGTTTCTTTCGCGGTTCTGACATGCATTTGCTCAGTCGTCCGACGGCACGAGGAATGGTAGCTTCTAGAAGCGGCAAAGGGGAAACGTGAAGTACAAAGTGACAAACAGTGAACCATCATTGCGTTGAATGGCAGATTATGAGCGTATTGAAGAGCGTCATCATCACGCTGCCTAAGGGCCTCTCGAAGGCGCCTGGCGTTATTTGCAACGATCTGTCACGGTCGGTGCAGAAATTGAATTTCACCACTTCCATACTGACGGAGAAATCAAGAATGGACTCGAAGAAGATTGGCAAGCACGAGGAAGTCCAGGAGGAAGTGTTTAAGACGGACATGTGTGTTCGTGGAAAGAAGCGACGATTGGATCACTTAACGTGGGAGGAAAAATTGCAAAGAAAGTACGTAGACAGTTATTGTCACGATGTAACATATGTATGAAGACCTCGCGAGATAAACATAAGTCACGTTTTTCCGTTTTTTTACATGAGACCCATCGTAAAGTTTAATGCACTTTTAATCGATCAGATACTGTCAAAAGTGTTTTTATTTGGCTTTCGATGTATACTATGACCCCCCCCCCCCCAAATTGTCAACAATTGGTGAACCTGCATAGACTAAATAAAGACATTAATTTTTCAGGAAACTAAAGAACAGGGTAGCGGCGCAAACTTCCCGCGACCGTAAAAAAGCTAAACTAGATGAATTGGAAGAAACAGTTAGGATAATAAGGGAGAGGAATGAGTTATTGACACAAGAGTGCGCTATGCTAAGGTCACAGAATGAGTCCCTTGTAGCAGAAACAAAAAGGTTGAGGAAGGAGAGAGATGCAAGAACCGCAGGAGAGCAGATCTGTTCTATGTGTCAGAATCGTGTTGGCTGTGCTGTACCCTCACTGGGATCTACAGTGTCCCCCTCACACCCTCTGCAGCAGGGTGGGACAGTTCAGCCGGCACAGTCCCTGACACTAACACCAGGAGCTGCAATCCTGCTGAAGATACTGACCATCTACCTCCTCTCGAAGAACTATTTGGTGACCTCCATGGGGACGATTATATCGAACGACTCGAGGAGCTTGCAGAAAGCCTTCTGCGAGAGGTTACCACAGAAGTGGAAGCAAATCCTCATAGAACAAATGAACAAGTGAGTATTTCAAATGGTTTAAAACATCTTAATCTATGTCTAATTCATATATATTATTGAAATGAATGAATTGTTCTAAACAGATCAACATGTTTCAAGTATGATGCAACTTTGCATTAGAATGCATCACTGGCTATCATATTCAGAGAACTTTTCATTTGTTTCTAGTACCATTTCCTTCATTTACAACTCAGTCGTCCCTTCATTGATGACATATCAATTATGTCCTGTCTAGGTCTCCATCAAGAAAGATACCCCTAAGAAATGTGACAATTCAAAAGGAATGGTGGGGCAGGCACCAGAAAATGTGGAAACCGGTGCAGCCTGTAGAAGCATAAGTACCTACCGGCCATGGCATTCTGTTCCTAGCACAGCCACTACTACACCTTGTAACACACGAACAGAGACACCACATATATCGATTAAAACAGAGGTCGAAGTGAAGCAAGAACTTGACACGCACGATTTAGACACAGTTTATGGCACCTACGACGAGGCTACTAATTCCATTACGATTATTTATCCGGGAGAGGAGAACGGCATGGAAATTCAGGAATGTGTTCAAGAGGTCAGCACGGACGATGTCTGTGAAGTCGAAGACACAACTTATTTGACCGCGAACCAGCAGTATTCGAAACAATTTTCACCCGCTTACACCCTTACGGAATCTACATCACCGTCGAGCATACATTCCGAAGATACCGACAGCGGCAGCTGTAAAGCATCGAAATTGGATTCCGTCTCGGACGGTGGATACGAATCTCACGGTTCACCGGGGCCGGATGTACAAACAGCGAAATGCAACGTGGCTCTGACAGACCTTTGGCACGAAAGTTTTACGGAATTGTTTCCCACGTTAGCCTGACAGTTCCCGGAAAGGAAAATAAATCCGACAAAACCAACGGAACTACGCTATTACATTTGTGATAATCAGTAAAGACTGTCCGCGAATTGCGTGCAACCTACGTTTCGTCCTTGCCGTATTTGTTAACGTTTAAACGTGTCTCACAATTACAGTAAAACACGATTTAAATCACTTTGACAAAAAGCTGGTCGCACGTAAGTACGATTAAGTGTAAAATTTTCTGTATAATTTTATATACATTCATAGACTTTAATTTCACTTTGATTATGTAAACACCTTATTACGTGTAAGATAAATGTGGATGTTAGTCTCATCGTAGAAGTTTTATAAACACATTTTTGCTTACTTAAGACATTAACATTACGTGTATATAAATATTTATTAAATGTTTATCAAAAGATAACTGAGATGGACTTTTGCTGTGCAACAGTATGCCAAATAAATTGAAAAATCTAACATCTGTTTCATTTTCATCCCTTATTTTTCGTATTAAATTTCTCCATATTACTTTCCTTCGTTAACACAGCCACAGAAGTAAAATGAACGTTCATCACGAACTTCTAGTAGGTACATTATTGTTTTTTTTCTACGCTGTATATATCTCAAGTACTTCGCATTAAACTAAGGCCGTACTTGCTTTCGATTATTTTAGCTATTTAACTCTTTCCTTCGGATCCTAATACATAATGCACCAATGTGAGATTACAAGTCTCATTCTCTAATCTTTTCCATTCTTTACGTAACACACATCACCTTTAAGACAAAACTGCGACCCGAGGATGATTTGCGAGAATAGCTACGAATTTTGTCATTACGACCAACAATGGTATCCGAAGGCAAGTATTAAGTTGACAAAAGTATCGTGCATCTCCTAAGAATAGTGGAGACTCGGTAGCAAATTAATCTCAATATGAAATAAACTGACCTGATAACAGATTTAACTATACATAAATATTTTATAAACTTATATAAAAACTAGCGGTAAATCTTATTTTCAACTGATACGATGCTTTCTTTTAAATCACCTATTAGATCCGTTATTAGTAAAAACAAGCTACTAATTAGCACCCATTTTTATTAATCCTTATATTGATAAGGTCAATGCAAAGTAGATAATATAAAATATTCGTGAAAATCTTAGCGACGGGCCCTTATTAAGGACAATGGAAGATAACGACGATTAAATACCCTACTAAGGATACGCGTGATTCCCAAAGCATTCGATTACCTTTGATTAAGAAATATTCCTAACAAATACGTAATGTGTAATCCGGTCTTGTCGCACCATTTAAAAATCATTGTCTGTAGTAATCTAGGCTGTTTCGAGCTAAGACGATTAGTGGAAATGTTTCCTGCACGGTAAATCGTGGAATACATGTAAACTCGTGAATCGTGAGAAATGACTAAAGTGATTACATGTACTATACATAGAAGTATGTATATGAGGAGCCTGTAAAATTGTAAATTGTAAATAGTACCAAGCAAAACAGCCTCTTACTTTTCTCCTTTATGTTACAATTACGAATACTCCGTGGCGGACTTTAGCCGAACAGCTTATCGAAACATCCATGGCAGTACGGTTTGTCGTTCTGTTCTTTAAACGTACCCTTGTTCAATTGTTTTAAGCAGAACGCACACACGAAATGTTCGGGATGGAACTTCCGGAACATAGCAGTTATGCAACGACCTAAAAGAATGAGGTTCGATTCAATTCTTGATAACAATCAAACTAATATCATTAAGAACATTCGTAAGTGAACCTGTGATAGGTTTGTGACATCCCGCGCATAGTGATCCTCTCTTAGCGTGATAATGCGTTTCGCAATAGGGAAGACCTTCGTGGTCGAAGAATGAACCCCCTTGAAACTTTTGTCTACAATCCTGAAAACGAAAAAAACAAATACTGTTAGTAAAAGATGGGTGTACGATTAATAAAATATGTATACTATTGTGCCGTCAAGAAATGAACGGACGAGGAATGAATTATTTGTTAAATAATTTCTTTGAGCTATTCGCGTAATACTGGAGTATATCGCGTCAGTTCATTCCCCTCGTATTTACGTTAGATATGCAAAGAAACCACCACGCGTACGTGAATGAGTCGAGGGCGATACGTATGTCTGTGTACGAATATATGCATAACGCTATAGAACACGAAACCTCCCTTGCGCTCTAAACAGTTCTATGCTGTCAGAATTGTTGGAAAAGACACGGAACGCTAGCCGCTTGTCACACGTGGCATCATAGGCGGACGCGTGACAAGAGTAGCATCAGAGTCCTGACAGAACTGACTCCTGTGTCGGTGTGTGTTTTTTGTTTTCAATTTGTTTTTTTTTGTTTATTTTTTTGTTTATTTTCAAATACAATTCTACCAAATTATGTTAGAGCGTACAAGATCGGTTTGTGTTAATATGATCGATTTTAGCTGACTGGAAATTTATAATTTCGATATGAAAAACTTGACGGACTCCAAAGTAACAATTCAAGAGAATCGAAGTAGGAAATTATTTTCAACAATGCCCTAACTGTACGTGTATATCTGTGTGTATCTTGTGTGGTGTGCGTATATATATATGCGTGTATGCGAGATGAATGAAGACTTCGAAGCGGAGTACAACACAACGATGAAATTACATCGGCGTATTCTTCCTCTCTTTCTCTCTCTCTCTCTCTCTGTCTCTCTAGACCACCTAAATGGCTGCTGTGAAAACGTGGGGGGAAAAGGCTCCGCATTCATGGAGCCGCGGGGCATATAGGGGGACAATAAGGGCTTTTTACATAAGAAATCGAAAGCAATAGCAATGCAATTCGCAACTTGTGCGTTTTTGCCTATGCTTCTTCTTCCTCCTCCTCCTCCTCGTCGTCGACGCCGACGCATTTCGGGCAAACTGGTTTACCCTCCATGGCGTAAAAAGACTTTCCGGAAACAGGTTTCTTGCAATCCTGTAAGTTTTATGATTTAAAGACAAATCGGTCGTAAGATATGATATAGGACGCTGGCTAAACTGCATTTAATCCGCAGGTATCAGCTGAAACGTAAGTAGTAAACCCCGTCGTAAATAACACGCGTCGTAAAGGCGTAAGGATACCTACCCTGCATACGAAACAGTCTGGGTGCCACTGGCTGTTCAGGGCGGATATATAATTCTCCATAATGGCACGATTGCACCCGCCGCATTTTGGGGCGAACATGTCGAAATAGTCCTCCCGGCAGTAAGGCTTGCCGTCCCGCTCGTGGAAACCCTCCTCGCCGAATTGCTTGCCGCATTGGGCACAGAAGAAGTGTTCCGTGTGCCAAGTTTTTTCCAGAGCGGTTACGCATTTCTGAAAATAACGGAAAATCACCGGTCGCGTTGAAATTACGAAATCGAAGTGTCAGAATGTCGCACGCCCGCGACAAAAGAGCTTTGATCTTGATGTAAGAGCTTACATCAAGAATAGGACCGTTGCAGTAGGCACATCGCGGCGAGAACAGATTATGATAATCCGGTTCGCAGTACGGATGACCCTCCCTTTCGAAGAAGTTTCGCGTCCCTAGTTCCTGATTGCAATGGGTACACGTGAAGTGCTCCGGATGCCACGTTTTTCCTAACGCGGTGATAACCTGAACAAAAAGATACAATTAATCTCTTCGTGGCAGCGTGTAATTCTTCGATGATCCCTTTTTTCTTTTTTATTCACCTGGCCGACGATCGGTTTCTCACAGGCGCTGCAGCATCCCTTCTGCGTGGTGTTTACTCCTTGACGACTCATGTCTGCCTGGAGGTTTCCTAGCATAGAATCCAACTGATTCTGTTTAGCTTGTGTCGCGGCCAACGGGGGATGACTTTCTCCGTGTTGCTGTTGATAGTGATGTGTCGTGTGGGTCTCGGTAATGTGGATTCGTGTCTGCGTGCCCTCGGGTGGCAGCGGACTCTGCGAGCTCTTGGTAGCTTTGTTAGGCTTAGCGTACGGAGAATCGGTCACCGTTTGATGTTGATGGGTGCTACTATTGATCTGTAAAAAAAGTATAACAAAAATGTAACCGGTGTGACAACGTTTATCAATATAATTCCGTTTTCCTTGTTCGATTTCCATTCTGATCCAGTTGAATTAATTAGGAGTTGTTGAGCCAGAAGCATTGGACGGTTAAATCTCTTCCATAAAATCGCAGGTTACTGAGGGAACGAAACAGATTGGCAGGGTCTGGTTAGGCGTGTCGAACAAGTTAGGTCAGAATGTCAAGGTACAGTGTTAATGAATGGAACAAAAAATAATGTTGTTAAAGACCCGCGAGAGATGTCGATTGGTACAGGCGAGCTTGCAGACTGGCTGAAAGCTTTGAGAGATTTGGTGGATCACTATGACCCCCACCTTCTATATTTTCCCTCTCCTACTACCGAAAATCAGAGAAGCAAAGAAAAGGAGACGCCAAAGGAGAGGAGGAGTACCGCGGTCCACTGGTGGATGGTGGAATGGAAGTTATTTTGGTAACCTAGGGAGCCAAGAATGGGCAGGAGTAGTTTTAACGGTACTGTTTTCTCTATAGTGAATTAATAGTAAGTTTAAACATGACAAAGCTCATTACACCCACATATTGAACTTGACACAATTAGAATTCCATTAAATTCATTCTACATTGAAATTTTAATCATACAGCAACATCATATTTCATATTTCTCGTTCCTACACATATGTATGAACATTCGATTAAATAACGAACAAAATAGAGTATCAATATACCTTGAATTCCGAAAGGGAAGCCATTAGATCGTCAAGTTCCTTCGTAGCGTTACTAGCCGTATGACCATTGGTATAATTTCGTTGGACCTCGGTACGATTCAATGATCCTTGCTGTCGAGAAGGATATCCATCGTACACAGGCTGTATCTCGGTCGACGTTTCCTGGATTGTTACTTTAACTCTTCCATCGGCGGAATAGTCCCTATCAAACGATATTTCATTATCAGAACAGGTCTATCTAACTGACTAATAGGGACAAGTTTTTCTTGATCATAAAGGTCGGTATTAAAACCTTCTTTATAATTATTACACAGATTTCAGAAAGTTTCATATCCATTTGATTTGTTCATTCATTTATTCTACCATCTCTTTTTGATTTTGTTTCTCTCGTTAAAAGCTTACCCGTTGGGAACTGCGGTGCTGAGTTCCTCGAGTAATGAATCAACGGTGGGCCTCGATGCTGACATGCTACTTGGAGAACGAAGCATTGGACTAGTTTCCCCATTCGATCCTCCGGTGGATACACGACTGTCTATAATTATCGATATACGTGGAGATAATCAGTAAAGAACCTTTTTCTCGAGATTAATTCGATTCGATTCGGTTGGAAAAGATTGCTAACCTCGTTCCTGATAATTAGCGTTGTAACGAGCATTGCTCAGATCCTGGAGCAGGGTGTCCAATTCCGAGAGATTGTTATTCAACGACGGCATTTTCCCGCCAGCACCGCTCTTAGCGATTGTTTCCTCGATTGCCTCGCGGTTCTGATAAGTCGGCTACGGAACATTCGAAGAATAACGGATTACATCGTCGCGTCACTCGATCTCGTCAACGAAGAATATTCTCAGATCGACGAGTTAATTAGCGACGGATAAATTTAGCCCTGTAAATTTGTTTTTTAATGTGCCAACAAAACTCGAACGCCAGGTGTAGAGTATTCGACGGAACACGATGTTCCTGGCTCGTTAATATCGAACGAGGGGGAGAAAAAAAAAATATTATCCATACACTGCCAAGTTCCCGCAAAGAGCATTATTTCAAAACATGATGTCACAAGAGTCCAACCGGGCATTTTCTAAATACATTATCAATTAGGGTGACACTCTGAGGACAAGGCGTCATACACTTTTAATAGAAGCTTTGCCAGCCAACCGGCGAACATTCTGAAATTGCAAAATCGCGTGTCGAACGAACCGGTCGAGTTATCCGTTCCGCCGCGTCCCTCGTCGAAAACGTAACGTCGTGTCGAAAATTAAATCATCGCCGGCAAGGTTAATGCCAGCAATCACAGTAATCAAGCGGACTTATAATGTAACACGATTACACGACGTGAAATGCAACCCGAGTTAAACGGAAAGTGTCGTCGAACCGACTTAGCAACAATATTAACCCGATCGTCGAAAATAATAACAGTTTCCCCCTGTATTTTTGCTGTTTTCTTATTTTTTTACAACAAAATGGTATAACAGTACATCCTGTTGGTGGAAACTAGGTTGCTTGCTGAGTTGTCGGTCCAAAAATATCCATACAGAACCAGCAGAAACATGTCAGCAAGACGTATCGGTCTGCCTCGCGGTCGCGGCATCGAATCCTGCAGAACTTCTCTTAAAATCTTTTAAACCAGTTCCTCGAATATCAGTGATCATACTTCGGGTGTTTACTTTTCAAGGTCGCCCGATCAGAAAATAAACCCTAGTCTATAAAGCCGCTACATCTGCAGAAAATAAGTTGAAATCGTGTAAATTATAGATCCGCGAGAAAAATAGAAGTTTATCACGATTTTATACATCCCACGTCCAACGGGGACTGCTGCAGAATTTCACACCACCTTTTCGCAACCCTCCGGAGCTCCGTGTTACTTTGAAGTTCGATACTCGTCTACATTTATCCATCTATCTGTGCCGATATAAGATTGAAACTCAAAATTCGAACTTTGGGGCACATTATTAAAAAAAATACTTCGTTCGTCTTTCTAATTCTATTTTCTAGTGTGTTTCGATTTAGAATAGGTTTTTTTATGATTCGTGGTATTACTGGCAAGGTTTTCTTAGCTATTAATCATCAAGGTACGCTATCAAGGGGCGGAGAAGATAATTGTTATGACTCTATTATGCGTATTGACTCGTAGTTGCCTGGGAACGGGAACGTAAACCGAATCCGGGTGAATTTTAAACAAATTTTGCGTTTAATATCATTTTTAAGAAGTCATTGTTTCCATGTATATTGATCTCGGGCAACATTGCCCAAAGTCAGCTACTACCTCTGTATTTTTTAAACCTTACTTCCTTTCTTTACCATCCTATACGAAAATCATTTCTAAATTAGAAGATTCTTAAATATTTACTGATTTAAATACACGGAGCAAAACGTACGACGTAAGTTTATCAATGAGATAGCCAATATTCTAACGTTCTATATCATTTATACATTTCTCATAACTCGTAACTAACCAACGATACTTCCAATCAAATTAATCGACCATTACATCCCGCCCGCATTCCCGTGGCGGTGCATTGTGCATTTTACGCAACGCCCGCGAAATCGCGACCGCGTCGCTGCACAGCGATGTGTAGGAATACGTAATCGATGTATACGAATCGTGTTTCGCTTCGAGCTAAATCGGAATCAAAGGGAAAGCTTCGCGTTTGCCGACCTTCGGAACGCGTAGCCGCGATTTTGGCAGGCACTTGCCGATTTTTTTTATCCTCGCGAGCGTTTCGCATCGGCGAGCGCGAAATCGTCGCATCCGGTTCGACTTGTCCCTCGTTTTAATATCGATGCCTCGGTGAAAATCCGACGACAGATCGCTGCCACGACGGAACGTTCCCGGGAAGAGTAATGTTGCTAACTGGCGTAATAACGCCGTGATTTATGCCGGCGAAGCTTTTGGACACGCTAAAAGAAGGCGAGAGACGATGGTACGTTGCATACATAGTCGAACGTAACATCGAACGTTACGTACCGAGTGCACTTGGGCACGTGACTATTATTACACGTCGCGAATTTTTGCGCAAAAACGGATTTCTTTTCCCCAGATCCCTCTGGCAACACGATACTCTCGCGTTACATGTTCGTAGGTGCAATAAAATCTATTTATACCCGCGAGCTCCAGGGATCTTTGTAAAAGAGACATCCCGCTATATTTACAGCCTCTTATTATGTCGAACGGGACGGCCCCCCCCTTTTTATTCGATCCTCTTTATTTTATCGCCAGCGCGAACGGTGACCACGAAAATCCGCGTTTTCCCGCCAGTACGAAAACGCGTATCTATAAACGGTTGATTGCGCAATAGGGAGAACGAGTGGTCGAGGAAAAACCGTTTAGAACGTGAATTGCGAGAATTGGGCGACGGATATGCGTGCGAAAAACATTGCAATTAAGTTTAGAATAAAGTTGTAGTTTATGGTAAATATGTAAAGCGTTGTTTGGCAATGCGTTACTGTGCAGTTGGCTCGTTCGCGTGGTTTGTTCGACGCAAGCCGAGCGCAATTCCGCGGCCAACTGAAACGTCGAAAGCATGAATAATAGATAAGTCGGTGCTTTAAGGCAGATAAATCCATAATGCCAGGGAACGTAACAGGTGTTTTCACGGAAAAGATCGATAAAAGTTGAAACACAGCCCGAGGACGCGCGAGAACCGCGAAGCATTATTCTTTCCCCTTTTTTTTCTTTTTTTACAGAAGAATTCTAACGGCCGGTAAATTTATTTCGAAGAGGTTTAAATATTGTCAAATATTAATGACGTTGTTTATTGAAAACATCGTAAAATTGGTGAAGAATCATGTTTCATGCTGGTTGACCGATATCGATAATAATCTAAGTGGCATAAGTAACCCGAGCTTATTTTTTCTCGTATTTCCGTTTTCTCTTCTCTCTCTTTCTTTTTTTTTGTACGGATCTAGAAGTTGTGGGTTTAGTGATGATTCGAGTAGTCAATTTTAGAGCCGATATTGATTCTAATTTTAGGTATCTCTTGCGTCATCCATATATATTCTGGAATATATCTTTTTTGCGCCCGGACTGGCGAATATATCTAATTGCTCTTTGAATCGAAACACGGACATCAAAGTGATTTATATTTATTTGCAATGGGGATCGAGCCAATCTTATGTAACTGTTTACGTTCGAGATACTTCAACAATTGTTGCGATACGATTACAGTCTTGCATACGACAATGAAACTAATTTTTAATAAACTATTTTTAACAGAAACAAATCAATTTAACCGCGAAACAGAATCGATTGATAATCGAACGATTAATTAACTCACCAGTTAATTACAACCACTGATAGGTGATATAAATGTAAAAAAAACAACCAGAACGAAAAGATTTTAGTTTTCTAGATCACGGGCTACCGTAGCGATGACGACACTCGTGGATTCTCTGACGGATTCCTCTATTTCAAGAAATTATGGAAAATAAAGAGAAGGTCATCGTGGGATTTAAAGCGAATTCGTTCTAGATCGCGGGACGCGCGTTCCGTGTCACCCTCGCCATCTACCCGAGGAAACTCAACTCTACCAAGTTACAGGAAAACCGCCGATAAAGCGACGCGGACGCTAAAACATAGATCATCTTTGAAATAATTCCACAACTACAACATTATAGATCTACGATCACTAAAAAACCATTTCTACATTTGTCATTCGTTCCTAAAAGATCACGGGATTGTCTAATGTTAACAATCCACTAGAAAATATTCCAAATAAATTATTATTTACATATGAAACGTATTTTTCCTCCTCTTTCGTTTATAACATTTATATTGATTATATTTTCGCTTCGGCGAAATTTCCACGCAGTCTACGAGAAGGACGCGCTTTCTCGAGATTGTCGGTGGAATAAAATTAATGAATCCGACATACCGATTGCGGCGGCAGAGGCGATGTTCGATTGTCGTACGATCTGTATGCGGTCGTTCGCGCGCCGTTCAGCGATCCGTAACCGGGAGTCGCATTACTGCCGACGTGATTTCCTTCCGACGACACTGTGTTTTGCAAGTCCGCCAGCAGCGCATCTGTAATCACAAATAACACACTTAAAACATCATTTACCGCCCGTCGATTCCATCGTGGGTCGTGTGCGTTTGAGAAATTTAAGCGTCAGCCTAAATCACTTCGGTGGAAAGAGACAGAGAAACAGTTCGAGACAAAGAGACAGAGAGTAATAAAAAACGATGACGCGATAGCTTAGAGTTCACCTCGAGGTTTGCGTTAAAGTGTCACGGTTAAAGAATGATCATTATTACCGAGACTCATGAGATTCGTCCCGGTTCTCTCGGTGTTATACACTTCGTACAGATTCTCCTCCTCGATAGTGCAGCGTGCTTCCATAGCGATGTATAGAAATCGACACACCCACCTTACAACGAACAACACTTATTCACGATATTCACCGTCTTATTCTACACCTCGTTGTTGCAATGGCAACGAAACGCGCGTGATTTTCCCGAGAGAATGTTACTGTTTGCATCGGTTTCTCAGCGTCCCGACATAACGTCCGCCCGGTGGACACAATCGTAACGGTCTCGATACTCGATACGCGCTTATAATCGATCCTTCAAGATGGATCGATATTGTATCACGCGCGAACGCGTGACGTCACGTCGATTCGCGATTCGGTCGTGTGAAGTTGGATCGGCGGAACGGTACTGATTGTCAATAAAGTGTTCCCGGTAAAGGCGACCGGCTCCGGAGGATAGAGACCTGGAGGAGGCGAGGCTGGAGAAGTGGAAGGAACAGATGGAGGGAGTATTCTTGTAGCAAGGGAAGTAGGAACACGATGCCGCGTGTATTTAACGAGAACTCGACCTAGCGGGGCTCGCTCGACCGATTACGAGGAAACGCATGGCACAAACGCATGCGAGGTCTATAGTAGTCCTGAATCAAACGGGTCTAAAGAGTGTTCCGGGAACGCAGTCAACACCGAAACACGTTGAACTGTTACCGGATAAAGAATGCTGCAACGTTTACCGTAGTTTTACGAAACGGCATTGGCGTAACTGCGATTCGCATGCGTGTGCGATGTATCACGTACTATGGTCTCTACGTATTCGGTAATCCCATACGTTCGTGTGGTTTTCTACTTTACACTATTTAGAATTGTACTTGATATACTTGCAATGATTTTAAGGATACTTTAAGTTCTGTGGGACAAAATATTTCAGCGATATAGTTAGCTGATTATTTTCAACTTTCCAATTGCTTTCCATTCATCACGTCTGTGCCCCCGGTGATTTTCAAATTGCCCGCGTTATTTGGGTGTTTGTCACGTACGTCACGAACGTCTAAAAGCATTAGTGGACGGAACAATATTACAGGGACCAAGGACGATGCATCTAAACGTCGACGAGCTTTCTTTACCTCGTGCGAGCTGGGGAGGAAGGCCAAGAATTTTCATTCATATTTTATATGAGTCACATTTTTCACACGTTTTATGATACGTAGGTCTTATCGTGGTCTGTGCTGACGTCACGGATAAAAACCACCGGTTAAACGTAGCCGATAATACCGCACACATGGGACGCGGTCGTCAAGAGCGTGAATGGGACTTAATATTGGCAAGTAGCCCGGCAGGCAAGCTTCTGAAAATCTATTCTACGCTTCTGAATCATACGGTCCATTTGGACATCAATATTGCGTGATAACGTGTAAAAGGGCATAATCTCCAGGTAACCTATGCGAAAATTTTAGCGCACGGGAATACATCGACACAGTAAACTTTCTATTAGAGCTTAGCTGAGATTGTCACATACATATAGCTATATTTTCAGTGGTGCGAGTTCCGAACGGTAACCTGGTCGTAAGTGTGAAGACGGAGGAGACTCGTCCGTCGTGTTCGCGGCAATTAGTAACGTTAAAAGGTGAACGTAACGGGGCGAGTTTGTTATTGCGAGACCAGCGTATATTCGATTTTTGCAACACTGGTACTTACTGATGTACTGTTCCCAACGTGCGTGCCGTTGGATCGTCGCCAGACGAACTGGTGTGATCGGTGACACGGGTCTCATAATGTCGGTCATACTATTGCGCTTTCGATAATCCGCTAACGAAGACTCAACGTGGATTTTCTAATCACCCGGAAGCACGAGACACGGGTAGCTTCGTCTCGCAACGCGTTAAACTGCGAGATACAAGATCGATCGCCGACAAATCAAACGAGATCCCGACGGCAAACACTCGTCTACGAGAACTTTTTTTATCGCCGTGAACAAACGGTCGTGGCGGACGATTACCGAATCATAATGCAAACAGATAAAAGAGTTAAGAATAGACGCCCGCTGTCAATAACGTTTTAACATAGGATCTTAAACTTTCCGCAGAATCCGCAACGAGCGTCGCAGCGCAATTGTGTACGAAGTGGAAATATTTGCGTGTCTCGCGGCGACACTACGACGAGAGAACCGATCAACCCTCTACGGTTCTTTTTTTCACCGTTGTATCGAAGTCTGCCGAGGATCTCGCGATCGATGGATGTATTTCGCAGACGTTGTCACGTGCGAGCGGCGAAAATATCGTGAATCACGAGACGATTATCGATATAAGGCCCGGATGTGCTGCGGGATCAGATGGAACTGGCAGCACGTGTTGTTCCCGAAGCTGCACCTACAGAATCTGTGTTACGTGAATTCATCTCCTCCTCCTGCTCCTCTTTCGCCTCCTCCTCCTTCTTCTTCTCCTCTCTGTCCCTCTTTTTCTGTCCCTCCAACCTTGTTCCTCTCTTTCGCACAAGTTCGTTTGTACACGATGGTTATAGGCGAACGTTTTCACCTAGATTCACGACGACAAACTCCCCAAAAATAACTTCGACCACCTAGAAGACTTCCCGCGGTTTTCCCCCACTGTTTCACGAACGAGAAAAACGTACGTTTGCCGAACCGGTCTGTAAAATACATTTTTATCATAATCCTGCACGTATACACGTGTTCGAGACGGCTCGTAGATTTCACGCTTATCGAGACTGATAGCTACTGCTTTCCAGAATAAATTGTCAACGACTCGATAGACTAATCGATATCATTCACGACCTGGGTCAACGTTCTACTAAATTACCGAATCAAACGAGTCTACCGGGCAAACTCGCTGTACGTACATACACCGCTGTCCAGAAGCCAGAGGAAACGTGTTGATTCGATGGACACCTGATAGAGTGATCTCTTTTTTACGGTAAACCCGACACCTTCATGTTACATAAATAATACTGCGAATGTATGACATCGTCGGGCGTCGGAGGTTTGAATATGCAACAATTTTCATAAACGGACCGTAGCATTCAAACGCGTAGAAAATTGCAACTGACAAGAGTTACAAAACACTAAAATTTCAACCCTAAATTCAATGTAAAGATTATCAATTTCATTCGAATGAAAATTATAACATTTGCTGAGTTCGAGCCACCCTTAATTTGTCTGGCAAGTGTCCCGTGACTCATAAACGGACGTCCAGATTTCTCCAAAACCATTAGAAGTGGCCGGAGATTACGTTGCCGACTGCGTCGTAGTTTATTACGGATTTTCGGACCGCACGACGGTGCGTAATGGGTCAAGTTGGTGCCACTTACGCACTCACGTCAAACGAACGCGTAGGAAGTGGTGGAATCACGCATGGCGCACCTCATATGGACGTATGTCGCGGAGTTTCGATCAAGGAAGAAGAAATGCCTACGCGCGTTCACCTTGGATCGCCGTACGATTGTAATAGTAAACGTAATAAACAAATGCAGCGCTTCCGTAAATTCTTTTAAAAAGCCTCCGCGCCTCGAACATGTTTCTCCACCGAGAGCATCGGAATGCAGGGGGATATAAATAACCACAGAATGTTCCAGGATCTTGTTTATCACGCCGATAATTCCCCAGACGGTTGAAATGACGAACGGAAAATCAAAATGCCGCGGCGGATACCGAATAACGATTCGCTACGCGATGGCAATTACCGGTAATTGCAACATAATTAGCCAGAGCAGGAAAAATACTGCTACTGGATACCTGCAACTATTATATCAACCGTGTTTGAAAGTGGTATAAGTCTGATTTCTAAAATAAGAGAGAGACAGATATAATTTAACTCTAATTTGAAAAGAAAATATCCGACGTCCAACTAAAACAAGAAATAACACATTTTTTTCAGAACGTTGGACTTACGTCCCTTTAAAAAAAGCGGATCATATGGCACACTTACGTAAACAAGCCAATCTGAATAACACACCAAGTATGGAAGTATATAATAAATATTGTTAAAATGAAGAGGAACAACCAATTTGGACATGTGTTTCGGCAGATGTTGTTTTTTTATCGCACACAGTTCGCGAATTAATGAATGCCTATATTTAGACTTACCCGTCATATCTGGTCTGGCAAATGAGTTCGATGTGTCGTTTACAGAATACTTGCGGTACCTTTTATCAGACCCGTCCCGACCGCAACGAAACGTTACGAATAAACAGAAGTTTCAAGAGGACACGGTCGACAGGACGCTGACGAATACGGCGGAAGTCCCACGCGACCCTGCTATCAGATTTACGACAATCAGAGTACTACGATATTTGCAATTTTCCAACGAACGGACCGGTCTAATTGCTGCGCGTGAAAATATTTGAACGCGATATGCTCAGACCCTTTCACCAGGAAAATCGAAGGTGATTCTAAACGGCAGGTAAAGCATGTTCAATAGGTAAGGGGTATTTGTTAAAAGACAGATTAATTTGGCAAAATTTTGCGAATTTGATCGTAGCATAATTGGGGAGTGTCTTATTTAATAACAGTGGAAGATAGGTAATTGATTAAATAGAATGAATGTGCTTTAATTGATCTTCTACCGGACACCTGACGTCCACCGAGCAAACTATCAGGATCATCGTCGGTAAGATCGTACTCTCGAATCGAGAAATCAGTGACCTACACTAACTGACAGTAGAATAGCTAATCACTGTAACATGATCGACTAGATGGCATAGTTTTTAAGATCCACGCAGCATTTGAAATTCAAAATCCTTACGAATATTGATCTCGTTTCGTGAATATTTCGTTCCATTTGGAAAATTGTAATGCCACGAGAGAAGTGGCATTCTGGCTTCTTATATCTCACCATAAAAGGATGGTTAATGGATTCGACAATCGTGTCAAAAAGTAGGGTCAAGGTAGGCTGTGTTGTAGGTGAAGGGTACTCCGAAAGAAGAGCGTGTGAACTGTTTGGATCACTGATTGTGAGTCATCGTATCATTTGGCGAAATAAAATGTGCAATTTTATGAAATTATCGAAGACCCTTGACAACGATAGGGTAACAATAGATAGGATATCTATCTCGTCTTACGTAACATCCGTAATCTTCTTTTCCTATCGATTCAATCTAATAAGAAACGCTCTATGTTTAATTATACAGACTTAAATCCACGACCACGTACAACCGTATGAATTTGGAAATAGAAATATCGCGTGTCAACCTTTGAAGTAATGCCAGAAATATCATCTTGACGACGGTTCAAGAGCACTATAATTTCTCGGTGCACACAGGCAGGTGATTCAGAAAGGTAACGTCCGCAAATAAATCGGGGAAGCGATATTCCTGGCTTAAATATCAAACGCAAGATTTCCCTGTTCCGTGGATAACGTAAGTTATCATGTAAATTCATTAGAAAGGTATGCATGCCTACGAAGTAAACCGATCGACTGAATGAAACAATTGCGCCAGACATTCGCGAAAAGCGTAGGAGCCTATGGAGGATAATTTATTCGTCGTATAGGACGAGTTGCGAACCGCGTAGAAAAGAATTTCATCGCGGGCAATTGAGCGCAATTTAAAGGTCTCTGGTGGTACGTTATCGCATCACGTTACAGCACACAAAACGCGAAATACGTTAAATCGTCCAACTGGTTACTGGGGGGGAACCGGATGAAAACAGGGACGTCGTGCAGTTTCTAATTCATATTTCTCTTCGGTATTCCCATTATATATGCAAAGAGGTCGCGTATATGCACGCACGCATCCAGTCCTATTAGAAACGATTCTCTAATGTCCGTTCTATTCGAACGTTCGCCACGTAAATTTCATTTTAACAAACACGAATGATCAAACGTACTTTGAAATCTTTTCTCGTTAACGTGTTTTATATTCATCGATCGATAATAATTCGTTTCTAACGACAAACTCACATCCTGGTGGCGAGCCCTTTTTCATGGTGATTCTATAGGGTTGATAGGTAGCGCCCGGCTCCACTTTCCCATACATCGTCCGGTCCATTGCCATCCTTTATTATCTAATGTTGCACACACTGATCACACTGCGAGATACCTTTCGGACGTTTCACGCATACGGAATCACACACGTGCACTTTTACCGAGCGGTTTCGCTGCACGAGAGGGATCGTTCGAGTCAAACAGCGTAAAACTCACGGATCTATCGCGACCAGGCCGTATAGACGATAGCAAGGATGGTGGGGCGCACACATCGCACGGCCACTTGTTGAACGCGAATTTCGTCCGCGGATTTCGCGTGCGACGATGACTTCGACGTTTACCACACAGCGTAGATTTTACTATGTAAAAATCCACTGAAACTAGATATTTAAATTCGTACACAATCGCATTTAATTAGACGGAAATCTATATCAACGAAATAATGAATTTTTAACTTATCACAAACATATTTCAAATTTCTAACTATTCGATAAGGAAAGTCTAGAATTGACGCAATGGTCAACGGATAGTGAATCCTTTAAAAAAATGTGTACAGTACATTCATCGTTGATTCAAGTAATATTCGAAAAATTCATCGTTGATTCAAGTAATATTCGAAAACTGACACTGCGACAATAGACAAGACCTCGGAAAGGTATATGCCTCGGGAATAAAGTAATGCCAAGTCGACTGAATGACAGTGCCCGTAGAAATACGGCATAGGTGTACGCGTACTACCGGCACTCTGTGGTAGACCGAGTTTGACCGACGGGACGGGAAATAAGAGAAGTTCAAACGCGCAAGTGTATTTCAGGCGCTCACCCGCGCCCGACGCGGTCACGTCACGGAAAACCGTCGACGCCGAGGACAACGGCGCCGTGAAACACGCTAAAAATACGGCGGAATCGTTTGGCACGTGACAATGCCGGGCATCGCGCGCATTTCTTTTTATTTTTCAAAAGTCATCTCTTCCGGTAAGACCTGGACCCACGCTAATAATGATCACTTTAAATGTGTGGGACTTTGCGGATACGTTATATGGATGTTTAATATTATTTTTAGTGTCTGACTATAATCACAAGTTATGATTTATATTTCACGATCAATGTTCACCGTTTCCTGGTGGTGTAATTGTTTTGTCGGAACGAAAACAAAAGGTCCAGCCATGAAAAAGATACGTGAAACGTTTCGCACACTCGAGCGTGGAAATTGAAATGCGTGGTAACGTAGACGCGCAGATATATCAAGGTCTGGAAACTTCAGCGCAGCAAAATTGAAGGGTCGCTCTTTGTGTGCGACCAGACTAATTAAAATCGAAGTTCTTTATACGCGAGTGAAAATGTATGGAACTGTGCGGAACAGATCTGCACGGGTTAAGAATATCACAGTCGTAAGCGCTATTATAAATGGTAGGTTAATGACCCACCTATGAAATAGAGAGACTTCATAGAGCATATTTCACTAATAAAATAGTTGGGGTATCATGTTTCAAGAGTCCCTTGGCGTCTGCCATCGGTACATTCTCGCGTTTTGATAAAAATCATGAACTTATGGATGGATCAACTAAATCGGCGTTGTTTAAATTTTAAACGCACCGCATGGAAATAGATATAAATAACTCTGATATAATCCCGTGATGACCGTTCGCATACGATTGATAGGTCAACGAGAATGATAATAAACATTTAATGCAACAAGAGAGAGATTAACAACTCTGTAGCAAAGTATGCGACTCACTCTTCACTTAAGAAAATCGAGTTTTTCTTTTAGCGGTATTCAATAGGCAATGCGAGGCGCGATACCAAGAGGTGAACTAGCGTGCAGTTCGCGTAACACTGATGCAACGAGATGTCACCATGAAAATTCAGATAATAGTTACGCATTTATCTCCCTCCCATACCCGATTCGCGCGCCTGTAATATGCCATCTGTCTTCACTAATTAAACATTTGTTACTAGTAGTAACATGAATAAAAGTGGGTATAAAATTGCAAGCTCCCATGGTCGAAACACAGACCAGTGTTATCGATCTACCAAAACGTGGTTTTGCAAACAATTAAGATTACTTTTATTCAGAAAAACTGATAAAGCATGAGCGTTGTGGGTAGTGAGATGCTATGCTACGCTTACAAAATGCAAAAAACTGCTATGAAACATTGGCCAGATAAAAACGTGCACAATCGTTCCTATAGAAACTGTGGAATTTGCACACGGTAGAAATCACGTTACAAATAAATGAAATTTTAAAGTCGGCACATATATTATGTATGTATTATACATGTATATACAAGCCCAACGGAGGATGATAAGAACGTAAATCTCCAAACGAAAATTCGAGATATATCATTTTCTGGTACGTCATTAAATATTGTCTGAATTGTGATTAATGATTAACAAACCAATCCCAGTATTTTATAATCAATATACCTTCGTCAGACTGTAATAAACGATACTTATCACATATTTTTGACGGTTCCATCTGACAGCACGAATCTTTCAGATTTGAGGTTAACATACAGATTTCACGATTAATTTTGTTTAGACTCACCCAAATCATCCATTTTTGGTGCACGATGATTCCGGGGACACTGACGCACCAGATCTTTGGAAATTTAGCGTGATTTTGCCACAGGGATTCGAAATTTCACGGAAGAATCGCGGTGTACGTGTCGCACGTTCGGGCTGGGCAAACCAAACATCAAATATGGAGGACCCGGTTCTCGGATTTCCAGCAGCCCGCTTGACCTCGTGAAAAACTCCCTTCCAATGTCAGCAAAACATCGAAATCCACTACTGTTATTGCGTTGTGTTTGATCGTATCTATTACCGAATTGAGAATCAGAAATTTTATTATTTTTTAATGGACTAATTTTGACAATACAAGGCAGTCCCTGTAAATGTTAGATGTAATACGGTGGTGTTGGTAGGAAAAATATACAAATTGTACTTTATTCTGTCGGACATATACGTAACGGTATCTTACATCTACAATATACAATTCCTTAAAACTAATATATGAATGCTTACAGAGATCTAATTCCCAACTTAGATTTCTACCAAGATGAGAAGTCTCCAAACGAATGGGCGACAGCTTTCTTTTTCTTTGTAACGGGCTCCGTACTCGATTCTCCTTTATCCGTTCTGGCGACAAAATATTACATTGATAAACGTTCAAGTGAAAATCTATAATTACAATATGTTCTTACTTCTCCGGCTCTTTATCCATTTTGATGTATTTTCCCACGCCTGATCGGTACACTTTCAGAACATCAGACTTATCCGACTTAATTGCTTTACTTTTCGCTACTTCTTGAGCTAAACGTTCAATTTCAGCAGCACGTTCCGTGGCCAACTGCTCGTCAGCCTCCTGAAATGGATCTACGAACACTTGGGCCCTTTGTACTATTATATCCTCTATAGGTCTGTCCTTGTTGTCGACCTCTACCTTCTCTATGGCATTCAGTGTTTCAAGTCCTCCGACTATTTTCCCAAAAACTGTGTGTTTACGGTCCAGGTGTCGGCACGAGCGGAACGTGATAAAGCTACAAATAAAATATAATTAGACAATCGCAAATTTGTATAAAACACTAGACATTGAAGTATTTACAATTGGGATCCATTTGTATTCGGACCAGAATTTGCCATTGATAGGATTCCTCTACCCTGGTGAACTAAGTTTGGTCTAAATTCATCTTCGAATGTTTTACCCCAAATGGATTTACCTCCATTACCGGTATTCGTCGGGTCACCTCCTTGTATCTGAATGTAATAGAATACTTGAATATTTATTCTAAGTAGTTCTTAATATTGTAATAAAGAAATTGTATATACCATAAAATTTCGTATGGATCTATGAAACTTTGTGCCATCATAGTATCCTTCCCGACAGTGCTTTATAAAGTTTTCACAAGTTTTGGGAACAACATCACAATGAAGTTCTAAATTTAAAGCTCCATAATTTGTGAGTATTCTCACATATCCTATAGAAAATATGATTGCATTATTAACTTTGAAATGCATACATTACTTACATTTCTTACCTTTCTTTTTCACCCTTTCATATCGTACTAAGTCCTCTGCAATAACTGCTGCCTGATGCGTGGTTTCTGTTGGCATTACAGTTGATGTGAATCCAGCAGCTACTGCACCAGTGGAATAATGAGCCTGCAGAATTATTAATAATGGAATCAGATATAATTGTATGGGAAGTAAATGAAAGAGAACGCTTTAATTGACATACTAACAGCATTAAATTTATCAGCTTTTGGCTTGGCTGCTTCTTCTTTAGGCTGAGCTTTCTTGTATTCTTTATCCAACTCAGCTAATATTTCTTTTGTTTCCATGGATACAGTTTTCAACTTTGCATTTGGATTACTCCTTTCCTTTATGGTTTCTGTAATACCAATTTCATTTTTGAGGTTCATAATATACTTTATCATGCATGTAGGATAGGAAGGTAATACCTTCATCTTCAACTTTTATGTTATTCTTAATATGATGAAAGGTAGATAAATTAAATTTTGTTGCATTATTTGGATCCTGAAGGGTGATAATATCCTTTCTTGTAAAAGCTTCATCACTTATCAAATCTTTCCAATTGCGTGTCTTTATATTCAATTGTTCTACAGCCTAAAAAGTAATCAAGTTATAACTTACATGTAATGCTTGTATCAACTTGGAAAGAAACTATTTACATACCTCATATGAAAACACATTTCCAGTTGTTCTAATGGCAACAATATGTGAATGTTTAGAAAATAATTTAAATAGAACTGGACAATGATACTGTCCTTCTGCGTTTTTATGAAATTTTAGCTTTATCAAAGTTTTAGGATCTAATGGTTTCCCTGTAACAGGATTATGCTTGAACTTCTTAACATAGTCCAGTATTGGTTCCAATTCGAATACATTTCCCTGTAAATCACAGTAAGGGTGTTCAAATGGTTGTAAACTTAAGCAGCAATGATCATAGGGTAACCGACGGAAGGTAGTGTCTTCACTTGATTCCAAATTTCCTGATTTTTTTCCACCATACAGTGTTGTCCATTCTGTATATGTTAAATACCTGTGAAAGATGAAAATACTTGTTAATTGAAGCAACTTTTTGAAAATATAACACATAGTTTTACCATAACCTAGAGGAGGAATTGAAAGACAGTGTCTTACATTTTGTCCTTCTGATGCTGACGTTTTCCCATTTTGACCTACTTATTGAATACTCTTGATCAATAAATAAATATAGCTGAATAACTTCTATATTTCACTCTCAGAAACCTGACGTTACTTTCGTTGAATGTTTACTACCTAACGCTTGCCGTTTGCTGCACTGAATTTCGAAGCTATTTTGGTTTTGGTCATCCTGCATAAATGCAATTTCTAATGCACTATCGCCTGCGATGAATATGCGCCATGTTGTTGCATAGCTCGGAAAAATCGTGCCGTACGTATCGAACTTAATACTTGTTGTTGCCGGATTTGCTATTTGGTTAGAACGTAAAGGATTTTTTAAAATCGTCAGTCAAAATGTCAAAAGTAGCGTCAAAGGTGAGAAAAATCAAGAAAGTGACGGAAAAAATAGATCATTCTTCCAAACTTCGGGTAACTATTCCTGCGGGAATGGCATCGGCCGCACCACCGCTCGGATCGCAACTTGGACAGGTTAGAATTTCCGTTTCTATATTAGTAATCATACTAAATACATTGTACATTTAAAAATTTGTTTATGTATAACTTTTAACAATAAAACATATCAATGTACAATTGCATTTTCAATTTTAGAGGAACATTAATATACAACAATTCTGTAAGGAATTCAATGAGAAAACACAAGATATTAAGGAGGGTATTCCGATTCCATGTCGGGTTCAAGTGAATTCGGACAGAACTTTCAATTTGGTAATGCATGCACCACCAGCAACACATTTTTTAAAACAAGCAGCTGGAATACAGAAAGGAAAAGTGAAAAAAGGTAAATTTTGTATAACAAATCTTAAAAATATATGACCATAAATATTCAATAATCATTACAGGTGAAATAGCTGGCAAGATAACACATAAACATTTGTATGAAATTGCTGCCATCAAAGCCAAAGATCCACCTCTTCAACTAATGACATTAGAACAAGTTTGTCAAATGCTTGTGGGTATTGCACGTTCTTGTGGTATCGAAATTGTGAGAGAAATAGACCCAGAAGAGTACAAGGAATTCAAATTGAACAGAGAGAAGAATCTACAGGAGTTCCTGCAAGAATTGGAACTTGCTAAACAGACTAAAGTACTTAGGACAGGATAAGTAGTCTATGTAAATATTAAATATTGTATAAATATAGAAAATGTTAAATAAATATGTGTAAATATTCAATATATCATAGCAGTATATTTTTGAGACCTTTTATACACATGGCAATCTTTTTGGGTTTGTAAACTTTAGAAGCTATTTAAAATTTTCACTGAGAGTGCAGATTTATTTTATTGGTATGTTTTTATGGTTTCTATAATCATCTACCAGAAACTAAAATCCAGTATGTTTCAGAAATTCTAACTACTTATAACTATTTTGATTTTAAATAAAGTTACACAAGAAGACAAGTATTCTATTAAAAAATTTATTTTTCACAGCTCAATTATATTTATAATATTATCACAGGGTATCTAATAATTATGTAGAAGACTACAAATACTATGAACGTATTTTAATTATATTACATATATTCGAACCAGCACAGCTGAACATCATACCCCATTTACATACATTGTTTCTTCTCTGTCGATGTAAGGTATTGAAAACATTGCAAACTACTGTACATTATAAATGCAAATAGGAGAACTACAAAAGCCATTGTGTCATCAGAATACTAAAAGAATATTACAGTACCATATTTTAAATTTTCTTAAATGTCTAATTAATACTTGATCTCAAATATGTTCGAATATTCGAAATGATGTGTATAAATCCTGTAAGAAAATTCATGTAAACGGATGTTTCACTACATCCTAACTCAATTTTCACTGTAAAAATACTTGGTTATGTATTAATAAAAATCGTAAAAAAATTGTGTAATATTTGATTTTTCCCCAATCCCACGAAGTCCCACGTCGTCCCACGAAGTCCCGCGAAGTCCAGCAGATTTACAACCCGGATAGTCGTACAACATAGTCAGATTCCAATCCCACGAAGTTCCACGACGAAGTGCAGTTCCATTTCCTAGAAGTCCCACGAAGTAGCCAGGTCCAAAAGTCCCACGAAGCAGCCAGATCCAAGAGTCCCACGCAGTATCCCAGTCCAAGAGTCCCACGAAGCAGCCAAGTCCAAGAGTCCCACGAAGCAGCCAAGTCCAAGAATCCCACGATGTAGCCAGGTCGGAATGTCCCACGATGTAGTCAGGTCCGAGAGTCCCACGATGTAGTCAGGTCCGAGAGTCCCACGATGTAGCCAGGTCCAAGAATCTCACGATATAGCCAGGTCCAAGAATCCCACGATGTAGCCAGGTCCAAGAATCCCACGATGTAGCCAGGTCCAAGAATCCCACGATGTAGCCAGGTCCAAGAGTCCCACGATGTAGCCAGGTCCAAGAGTCCCACGATGTAGCCAGGTCCAAGAGTCCCACGATGTAGCCAGGTCCAAGAGTCCCACGATGTAGCCAGGTCCAAGAGTCCCACGATGTAGCCAGGTCCAAGTGTCCCACGATGTAGCCAGGTCCAAGTGTCCCACGATGTAGCCCGATCCAAGAGTCCCACGAAGTAGCCAGGTCCGAGAATCCCACGATGTAGTCACGTCCGAGTCCCATGAAGTAGTCACGTTCGAGTCCCACGATGTAGCCAGGTCCGAGAGTCCCACGAAGTAGTCACGTCAGAGTCCCACGATGTTCCACGATGTATAGTAGAGTTCGAATATTTTTATTAAACCCTTTGCACGTGAATAATATTCCAACATTTTTTTTATCAACTCGTTTTACCACTTCTCAGCGATATTTACGTATTCGATTCCTTACGGTACAAAACGTCGATATTACTCTTATTTCGGTTAGAACGAAAGAAAAGTGACAATCCAATTTTGCACGAAAGATGTGTTACAAAATCTAATTGGCAAAAATTTAAGTGGCATTTTCGAGTGCAAAGGGTAATACTACAATTTAAATACGATCTGATAGATTCATACACGAATTGTTGAAAACCGTAAATAATTAAGTATTCATAGATTCGATTACGAGAATAATCTAACGCGCTTTAAAACAGTGAACTCGATATCAATCACTTTAGATCCTAATATGCGTGTTCATTGTCTTCAGTTCGCGATACTATTATATACTGTATGAAATGCATCTGTTTTACGGCATTGACATGATTAATTTCAATATAACTGTCGTGGGTGTGTGATATAAATATATAGAATACGATAAACTTGAGAATTATGTTTCCTATGGTTACATCGCTCGGCACGATTTAAAAATTTCCGAAGAAATAAAAGTTAATAAGAAAGTTGTTATAACGATGAATGATTTCAAACGATTGAAGTAGTATGACCGTCTCTAACAAAAGTTATCCGTTAAATTGTTGACGTACGGAATGCGTAAAAGAAATGATATTTCATTTTAAACAATGACCAAAATAAGTAGCGATAGAATTCAAGAGTAATTGATTGGAGTTAGTTAATGTTAAATATTTTCCAATACGTAGTGCCCTAAGTATCACCTATAGATCGTATTCCTCGTTTGTTTTAACTATTAAATATGTCCCTCACACACCCACGATATTTTTGAAAATCCCACGATGTCCCGCGTCGATCTTCTTCTGTTACGTCCGCGATGTCCCCCGTCGATCCTCTTCTGCGATGAACCGGTTGTCCTCGAAGTCCACGGTGTCCCAGGTGTAGATCCTCTTCTGCGATGTCCTATGAAGTCCAAGGTGGTCCCCTCCTGCACGACGTTCCACGATGTCCCACGTAGATCCGTAGCGAAGTCCTAGAATGTATAAATAGACCCTCTTCTGCGATGTCCCGATGTCCCGCGATGTTCCAGGTAGATCCTCTTCTGCGATGTCGGCGATGTCCCACGAAGATGTTTCTCATAAGTGAAAGTACTCCTCTTGAAAGATGTTTTCACAGAATAATGTTGAATGTTAAAAGTTTGGTAGTTTTGAGTTTATCCTGCTGTCGGTATTGACCTAAAAGGTTTCCAATTCACTGTGTCTTTCCCATTTAACTTTGTGCATATGTCGATATTATATACATATATTTTTTTGTAAAGTTTCATTCTTTTTTTCTTTCTTTTATGTAGTTTATACTTTTTATTTTATTTTTTGACATTCTTTTTTTAATATTTTGGTTAATATTCTTTTTTAAAATTCTTTTTTTTACTTTTTTTACTTTTTTTACTCTTTTTTATATTCTTTTTTTTAATATTCTATTTTTTAAGTATTATTTTTACCATTTTTTTTTCTTTTTTTTGGGACATATGCAAAAGTGTACCTGGGAAATACCAAACATTCGATTCTTTGGTACGACCACTGGCCAAGACAGATTAAGAAAGATTAAACTTAAACTAAAAAAAAATGTGTTCAATTCGTTGAGTCGCCAAGTAATACTTGTTGATAGAAGTGCATATGACTCTGCTGCCGCATCTATGAAAATAAATCTGAAATCCAAAACGCAAATATTACGTTAATTATCAAAGGACCATTACATGAATTATGATTCATACTACTTTACACAGTACATATACACACCTTTTAAAAATAAAGCGGAAGGCGTTTTTGCTGGAACTCTGCATCGATGACTGGAACATTATTCAGCAGCCTGTTGAGAAAATCCGAAAACCCCAGGGTAACCGGCTCGCGTAATGACCGCCATGACATCCCAAGAAGAACGCAACTACGATGAAGGGGGTTTGACGAACATCCGGGGAATAGACATCGGGTCAATCCGCCTCGAAGTCGCCCGCCCGCCCGTCAGGAGACGAATTATGGAAAAGCGCATCCGGATGAGGGACCGCTCCCGATGGAAGACCTCTTCCAAATTTATCCAGCAACCGAGAAAACCACAGCTAACACCACGGAAGACCAAACCCACATAACACGCCGGCAATAGGGTATTGGAACGCCATCGATGTATTGGATTTTGGGTGATGTTGCGATGTCCAGCAGAGAATCAGCTAACTTGACATTTGCCCAAGTTCTGCCTTGATCTGCTGGCTTGACTTCGCAACCCGGGGCCTCTAAAACACTTGATTAGCGGTGTCGAAGGGATATCAAGGGAAACTCACGCCGACCTGACCAATTGGTTCCGATTAGGACACAGTTTTATGCGATTTAGTTCTTTCAATACGTTCGAGATTCTTTCCGCAATTAGGAATGAGAGTTTTTGTGAAAATATTCCTCGTATTTCTGTCTCTCTGTTAAAATAAATTCTCTGGCCTTTAAAATTCTCATCATTCCTTGGCGCTCTTTGCTAAATAACGTTTTGGCTGGACTTTCTCAATATGAGATATTAGCTATTTCTTCTAAAAGTTGAGTTACGGACGACAACTAATCCGATTCAGGATAGTTTTTCCCAATCGTCAAATTACGTAATATAGATATATAAAAACTTTCACGTCGTAATGATTTCTCTACGATATGAAATACCTTGATGAATGTGTTGAGTAAAACAAGCACGTTTTATGAAGCATTATCTAGTTCTTAGGAATAGAGAGAAGCACTGAAGATTCAAAATGAGATCTTTCACGGTACGCTTATCATCATCGTATATAACGTTTCCTCGATAATGTAAATTCTGCGTCTGAGTCTGTTCTTTCGCTTTTTCTTTCGTTTCTCGCTTTTCTGTAATACTAATAAAGCTGGCAAAGGATTAGTTAGCCCCCTCCCATCCCACCCCGCCCCATAAACGTTTATTTTAAGTAATTCGTGTACAATTCCATAATAGCAATACAGTAAACTGTGTAAGCGAAAGTTACAAGAAAATGTTTAAATACTCGGGCCAACAAAAGCCGTGAAAGCATAATGATACACAGCACTCAAAAAGAGCATATACTATATCGATCGTAAAAGCTATGATAATAATCTAATACCATAGTCCCCAAAAAAGAGAATTAGAACTTGAAATATATGCATTACACGACCATATTCACTCACCGATACTCTTACTAGAATTAAAAGCCAAGTCTAACAAAATCCTAGCTCATCCAATATTCGTAGATTCTTTATGGCAGGCATCATTCGATCAATCTTATTATGCGTTATTCTCGTCATCAGAAAAGCTTGAGCTGTTACATTCTTGGTGTGAAGGTCCAATATTCTCTCACATGAGCACACATGACTAACAAAACTTAACGTGGAAGCATAACAGCAATAGCAATAATATGCATCGCAAATACTAACTTAACTTTTCAAACCTTTGGTGCACTCATTATCACACTACACGATTGAACTTGTGTAAAACTTGACATAAAACGGCATACAACAAATATAATCTGATCACATAACTTTCAATAAAAAGACGATTCAAGAAATAATATAGTTTCTATAGTTTTAAATGTCCTTATGCAGATTACTTCATCCATAGTCTTGAAATCTCTTTGAACGGTCACGTGGCTTTTAAGCAAATATCAACTGGTCACATTTAACATGTATCACGAACTTCATTTGGCAAAAATTCTATTTGAATTAAACGATCGGGTGCAAATATTTGTATTATTGATAATTAATCTGTAATGAGACTAAAGTTATGAGATTTGTTAAATCTTCTAAACAGCATGTTTAATTACAGCCTTGGAATAAAATCATTGTTTTCTTCGTGCTAAAGAATTGACTACTGATCGAAATTACTATCAATGATCATTACCTGATTTGAGTCCGATGGATGCCAGATTTTCTTTGCTCCTTTTGTCTATCAATGTATGAATGTTCCGAATTTGTTACTTTTCGAACTACTGCTTTCTTACAACTTGGTTTTCTCACGACAATTTTTCATTTTTCTTATACATTCGGTTTTCTACTTGAAGTATGATGGGATCTAATCTTAGATTTCTACTTGAACTTGGTATGGTTCTTGAAGAAGTTTGAAATATTCCTGCTAACTTCATAAAATCTTCCCCCCAGGGGCCCGACAATGGCAAAATGGAAACAGTTCAAATTCTCATTCGTTAAGAATACATACATTTACGGATGTACTTTCACAGACTGGTCTTCCAGTTGAACCACAGCTGGTTATAGTCACACACGCTTTAGGAATGATACATTTCCGCATCTCCTGAAGCAAAGATTATCACCACACAATCCACCCACTAGACACCCGACAATACACATGTCTTCCACAAATTCAAACAAATCCTATTTTTGACCATTGGATAACATTATATGTTGAGGAGTTTTACTACCATGCTCTTGCTACCATGCTTCGTTTTGATATTGTAACGATAATGTGAACATCAAATGAACAGCATCTGCTAAACATCTTTCTGTGGAAAAAAAGAGGCAAAATTGTTTTGCTCCCCACCCCCTAACAAATTTCTCAGCGCAAAACGTAAGAAAAATACTTCTAACAAAGTTGGTAATGGATAAAATTATACCTTCTTCGGTACCTGCTATTTAGCCAAACATTGATAAAAACATATTGTAGCGCAACACCTTCATCATCTAAAATGCCTTACTTAACATAAAATCTTGTATATCGTTTTTCTTTCTTCGTATCCCTTAGGTAATGTCCCTCGGAATCGTCACACGGTAGATTGTAAAGAGCCGGATGCCTAAAGATGATAGATACATACTGTCTCTCGTACCTTTCTTTAGATAGCGTTTTTGTCGATTAGCGTAACGTGATCTCGTTCGAGGCTAACAAAATTCTGTCGTCAATATTTTTCTGTGGTGCCGAATAGCGCTGTGTTATGTATTCCCTAACAAGTCTTCGTCTTCCCATAATCAAAGAATCCGAAGTCCAACTATATTTTCCGCTTGTAATTGAGGGAGGTAAAACAGCATCGTCCCTGTAGCTCACAATAACATGGTTGCGAACCCATACCCCTCAACCCCGTGTTGTTACATCTAGTATATGCATTCCAACGTGTACCATCATACGTTCCTCGTGTAAACACCGTTACCTCCTCTCCCTCCTCTCTCCTTCCACGCTGATTGTTTGTGCCTTTTTAAAAAGAATCTAATTTCCTTACGATCAGAAACTCTCCTCGCCCAATAGTACTCTTTCTGCGGTGACTAAGTATCGGGATCCAGTCACGAGATAGTTAAATGCGAAGCTGATTATACGCGTCTAGCAGAGTACAGCTGTAACATAGTATGGCCCTCCCCATCACCCCTCCGCCCGTATCACTTTGATAGTTATACCTTTCTGAACGTGAATTATCTCATGCTCCAGCAATGAATGAATGAACTCGGTCACACAGTCGGGACATCACAGTTAAGAACCATATTTTCAGGTACTCCTGCGGTATAAAACAAAAGCAGCCCAACAGAATTCACCCCAGAAATCAAGGTATTTACAAAAAATATATATGCATTAAAAAACGAGAAAATGCTTGGTACTACGGTTAACAGCAAAATTCTTTCAAGCCATCCATCAAACCTCCGAGTTAATGTATTTTCAATGACGATTATCAAAATGTTCTCATCTGCTTCCAAGATATCGAATATTTCATCGTTCGAAAACATTAAATACCAATCCTCTCTCGTGGCTCAAAACAATATTGCGGCTCTTGTCCATTTCATAGAAATATTCAATGATTCATTGGTATGATGTTTATACGTATGAGAAGAAGTTTAAGGTAAGCGTGTCTGGTGCTCTCTCCCACAAGTGCCGCTGCATTCATTCCTAGCGTCGTTGGAAGAGGGTAGGCAAAAAGGTCCATATAGCCGTTCGTATGCACAGTTTTCTGCAGTGAAAAAAGTTGCTCAACGTGCTCCCCCCACGCAATCCCCAAATATTTCACCAATACACATTTAAAATATAGGACGTTCATAAAACATTCCAGAATAATCTATCTATATGAGTTGCATCAGTTTTAACTTGTATTCTGAACTGATACCTCTATCCTTCTCGCTTGAACAACCATATTCCGCACGCACCTCTCATCATCGAGAACAGATTTTCTGATTTTCTGATCTAGAAACACATATGTTACGCGAATCCTTTCCCTTTCTTTCTTTCTCTGCCTGTCTCTTTCTCTCTCTACCCTTCTCTCGTTCTAGCGCCAGAGGGAACGGTACTGGAACACCATCTCCCCTTTCAAATCTGTGGAAACAGTTATCTGGCGGCGTAATCGCCAAAAAAAGGTGCACACGCAGCATTTTTATAAACGCTCGTACAAGAAAACAATTTTCTTAACACAATTTCCTACGTAAAGAAGTTCGAGCCGATTTTTTCGTAGTTTCGCATGCTCACATCAAAATTATGACTTTGCTACTTGCGATTAAAGGTATGAACTTGGCGGTGTGTTATACGGGTGGTTGCCTCGGTATACGATTAGGCGGATTTTGCATGCAGCGAGTACCTCCCTCCATTACCTCTCTCAAGGGCTCTTTTTATCCTAATTCGAATTGGGACAGTGTGGTTGTTTCGAACGGCAGCTTTAGTCGACTTTTGCGTGTGCCAAAATAGGAGAACGACCCGTATATGGACTCTGCGTGGTACGAACATCGGGCAGAAACCCTTTTTTCTTTCTGGACCTGAGAAAACACGTTTTGGCACAGGTGACGGAGAAAAGGGAGTAGCTCACCAAACACAGGCCTCGAGTATTTTCCTGCAGTTTGTTGCAGTGTGAGCCTTTGTGGTATTTGCGCGCACCGCACGATGATAGTAGGGACTATTGGTAGTAGACTCTCTTGTTTCAGACACCGAAGGTGCGAACACGAACAAGCTGTGTATGTATGACTCGGCATCGTCGTGCAACTCAGCCGCATTGCGCTTTCTCTAGAAACAAAGACTTTGCCCCCTCTTTCGTTCCCATACAAATAATCCTCTCACCACGATCTCTCGCTCATATTGGGCTTATATAGACAGGCCAGTGACGTCGCCGCCAACGACGACCCAGCGCGCGACCTGGACGACATTCGTGTGTGTGCGCTTCTCTTGCGTGCGATACAATTTTCTAAAGGTGTATTGCCAGACTGAAAAGGATTTTTGGTAATTAATAGTATGGCGAATGATTATACAGACATTTGTGAAAAAATAATTTGCATTTTTTCTTAAAAAAGACATTTATTTTTTTTGTAATACTCCTTGGTCCTTCTCCTCTTCTTGCTATATCACAATATGTATATATATAAATATATAACTTACAAAAAAATTTGAGTTTACGCTTTGCACAATATACCAATTCTACACATAGATTTGTCCCTCCTTTTTTCTCTAAAATTAAGTACCGTCGGCGCAGTTAAGTCTATCATTAAATCTATGAATCATCCGTACTGTATCGCAGAAATAATAAAAGTTTCTAGAATCACATATACTTTTATACAAATGCACAATTTGTAAAACTGCTTTCAAAAAAACTGATATTTCTGAAAAGACGAAAACAATTATATCCAATTGATTGCGACCGTTATAATGTCTATTCCTTCTGAATAATTTGTATCTTTACAAAAAAACCTCAAAAAGAAATACATTGCTTTCGATACAGTTTACAAACCAAACCGATGGAAGGCGTAGAGAGACCAGAGTATGGGATATCTCGGTTCCTGAGGTACGCGAGCAGCTTCACTGCAAACAGCAACTCCCTCCGCCCGTCCCATTGCCATCTCAAACGGAGAGACTGCAAGTAAAAAATACCCAGATATACACCAGGATAGTGATGTAACTTCTATTCCCACAGTACCACGGGTACTGCACAGTGATTCAGGGTTTCCACTTAGTAGTCGCTGTTTTGTCAACGTCCGGGAATCCAGCGATGATGTTTCTTCAGTTTAAACCTGTTTCGACGAATAGGTTTTTCAGACCTAGACGCCTCCGTTCTTGAATCCTTTCATCGTTGAAGCGGCATCTTGATTTCACCCAATTTCGACATAAAGTTGTCGAGGCTGCTCAACTCCGGACACAAAGGACCCTGCCAAGGATCGATTTCCTGGTAGTGCTTCGAGTCATCGATCTCCTCACCGTTGTAGAAGTCGCAAGTAGCGTAGTCCATCTCCTTGAGTAGGAACTGCTTCTTCAGCTGCTGCCATCTATTAATTCGGGACAATTGTTTGCTTCGAAGTTCATGCTCCGCTTTGAATAGAGCGCAAGTCAGAACAGCTTCGACCCGTAAATCACGTTTACGATTACGACGGCACATCAGCTTCTTGCAACGAACTCTACTGATCCAATTTGCCAATTGCTCGGTGTGACTAGGCTTATCGACATCAACCTCCCGCGGTCTGCTCGTGGCCACCATTTTGTCGACGCGACACAGTAGATTCCCCCACCAACGCGATCGATGACGCAGTAGTCGTACGTGCCTCTTCTTCAGAGTTTCTTGCTTTAGTTTTTCGTTCAGTTTCCGTTCAAACTCACAGAAAACTTTCTTCGAACTATTACGAAGCTGATAGAGTAGCGCGCTGTTCTGTATGACTTTTAGAACTCGACCTCGCTTTTTCACCTAACTATTGAATAAGTAAGGAGTACACCAACCTGTATCTAAGCTCGTGTTTCTCGTTGCAGAGGAACCGTGTGGAAAATATATGAATCCCGCGAAAGTCACGAGAAAGACTTCGGAAAAAAAATAAAAATTATCGAGCAAGATACAGCCTTCAACGTTTGAAGATGACTCAGGAAATGCCAGTCGGCGGCGCCTGGTGGGACTTTATATACCCCCAAGCGCGCCACTACCTGGTGTTCCTCCGCGCGATCGATAGAAAGTAGTCCCCTACAAATCTCTGCTTTCTCGAATATTTTACTTCTATTTGTTCAATATGTCGTTGGATATTAATTCATATTGATGTCTACGAAATTTTCATGGTTTTTCTTTACAAATATGATCGCGTAGTTAATAAGAATTAGGATTATTGAAAAAAGTTTTTACGGCGTAGTAGCGTTCGTCGGTTACCCCCTCCACCAATCGGCAGCGTCCTGATGCAACGTCACACGCCCTTCCGTTGCGGATGATTCCCGGTGTTGCCAAGTTTCTTGCGTCTTCTACGATCAATTTTCGTTTTCATGATTTCTGTCACATTTCCTTGAATTTTTCTATTGTTCCCATAATTTAAAACGCACTCTGTGTACGACAATCTCTTCGTACAAACGAAATATAAATGCCAAGTCCAGAAGTTAAATGTACGTTATTGTAAGGCTTTCTTCCGCAACGTTGAACGAACGTTGCAAGAATAACGGTAAATTACATGTATAACAATGTAAGGAAATGAAACTGAAAGAAGCTGTAGAACAAAGTAACATTGTTTCAGAATATAGAACAGCTTCTTAGTACTATTTAGAACAATAGATAATCTAGAAAATAATATTGTATACTTGAAAAATTATTTGTTATAGACTAGAATACATTTTATTTCGATAGATCACTATCGAAAAGTTCAATAAAACAGTGGTAAGTGCCAGAAAATAACGATTACATGTTAATAAATTTGTTAGCTTCCGTGGCGAATGCTATAAGACGTGGCAACGCTGTGTATAACTGTCGGATATGCTCGATGACTGTATGGGAAGGACGCTTTCTTTTCCAGGCTATTTGGCGTTGTTTTGTTTGAAGAAAGCCTCCTTAAATTGCACAGTAGTTAACGACTTTGTTCTATTCCACAACTTTAAATTTACAATACGTATTCAGATCCTCAATTTTAAAATTGTTATGAATAATACCATCGCAAATAGAGGTAAAACGAAAACATGAATTTCCTTTATAAATATTCTTTATTTCTTCCCTTCATTTCGAAAATTAGTAACTTTGAACTCGTTCAGTCGTTATACGAATGTAATACGAATATCTGCGTATGTATAAAAGGAAATTTAATTTAAATCTTTGTATGTATTGATTGTCAACACGTCAGAAGAAGACCTGTGACGTATCATTGGCTCCTAGACCCATCATGATGTCATGAAAACATACTGATGGTATGAGTAACGATTGACGCAGCAACGTCAAATGATGCAACAGCATTTATTTCGATCCACATTTTTCGTACGATTGGGCAGACTGTTATTTCACACGAATTTCACCTATTCTATTTCATGACCAAGCCCCGTACGAAAGAAATTTAATTCCATTGTCATTTAAAAATAGCTACACAAGTATTGATACAATACGTACACGTAGCGGATCAATAAAACGGGTCATGCTATATACGTGGCAAAAACGAAATATAAAAACATCGTACATAACTCCAAATAGAAAATTATGTGCATTTATTTCGGTAGAATTAATTTCGTAAAGTTGTGCAACCAGAGGTTAACATTATTTTGGCTAAATTTTCTATTGCAGTTTGTAGGGTTTTCACACGAAGTTAGAAACATAATATGGGCCTTCATATTCCTGGTAAAGCTTGGGTCACACGCAGGTCAGTTTCTACCTGCAATGACCGGCAAATATTCCGGGTTTCGAAAGGTATAGAAAGAAGGTATTCCGTCCCCTTCTACCTTTTTTACAACATGGGGTTTCTCATGCACATGTTCTGTAACGGTATAGCAAGCTGTTTATAGACGCGCCCTATACTCTTACTGGAATTTTAAATTTAGCATCACGCTACAGAACTAAAAGAAGAATGTTTATCGATGGGAAAGGGGACCATGGAGATTCATGCATCTGCTTTTTAATCGATATATGTATTTCACCAGAAATTTACAATCCGTTCCAAATAATACAATTAGTTAGTCTTTTATATCTAAAAAACATAGTTTTTGATCATATAATTCGTCCCATCTGGTCAACTTTTAACGTGTGTTACTTGTTTGCCAATACATATTTATTGCTCATACCTTCTAAAATGAATTACAAAACGGGATAGGGTTGTTTTGTGGGCATTGATAGAGAGCACGAAGTCAGAAATAAATAATGAATTCACAAAATATATACAGTTTGCATATATATACAAATCTATAGAAAATATATGACTTTTACAGTAGTTCTTTGACTATTACGTGCAACATAATTTATTCATATGGCACGAGAATAAATTTGCGCAACAAGTAAAATAAATCTACATTTATTTGGTACAAAGACGTTGTTGCTTAGGCATACTGCTAATCGCTGGCCACCGTTTCATTTTGGTATATTGAAATGTATATGAAAGCTCTGTTTCCACCTTTGCACTTTGTACAAGACTATATACATAAAGGTTTCAACCTCCTTCGTATGTTAGAGTCTTGTTCCTTCCAATCAACAAATAATTTACTTTGCAGAAAAAAAGTAATTAATAACACCAATATATTTCCGGAATAATTGATTATGTATTCTATTTAAATGAACATATACTTTTCCTAATATAACTCTTCGTTAAAAGGCGTAAAAATCATTTTTCCATAGGGAGTCAACGGAATTCAATATATTAAAATTTAATGCCCCCAAATATATATAATACAACGATAGTTTAAAAAGCGTCCATTGCATCGACATCGTAGTTTTCCATTTCGACCATGGAGTTGAACAGGCCTTCAATCTTTCCCCATAGACAGAATGGACACAGCATTTCGACATTTCCATCATTGCAGACATTCTAGACTCGGTATTCAATGAGTACTCGATGCAACGCATCAAATCGTTTGTCTTAAGTATTAACAACATTTGCCTATTCACCCTTTCTAATACATCACTGATTTGCGGAAGTAAATTTGGAATTTCATTTTGGAATACTTCTTTTTCGTGCGCATCGTATTTGGTTCTTTGCAAACCAGTCATGATAGTATTCCAAGATCTACCTGATACCATGCAAGCCAATAATCCGTACAAATCGGCGACACCTAAATTAGCACAATGGGTTTGCATGGCAGTTTTGTTACCGTCTAGTATCGCTAGCCAGAGTTTGGAATACTCCCATCGAAATTCGTTCGAAAGGTTGGCGTACAATCCGTGATCCAACAATATTATTTCTGCTTCGTTATCCTTTTTCCTTACTAAAACGTTTCCAGGATGAGGATCCGAGTGAACAAAGCCATCTATGAATATCATATGGCTGTAAAGGCGACCAAGCTTACTGCTAACTTCGAATGGATTTAAATTATGATCCTTTATGTATTTTAAATCGTTCACTTGGCCACCTTCTACAAATTCCATTGTAAGGACACGAGGGGATGAGATATCCCAATATATTTTTGGTATCTTTAACCAATGGTATTGTGAGAATATGCTTTGTACTTTCTCTGCATTTTTGCCCTCTTGTGTAAAGTTTAATTCTTGAGGAATATTCTTTTTGGTTTCATCTACGAGCCAGTCAAATTTAAAGTCTGGGAAAACTAATGATGTCAGCTTTACCAAAGCTGACATGGTTTTTATGTCAACGTAGGAATTAGATTTGACTGCTCTGTGTTGAATTTTAACAGCAACCACATTGCCATCCTTTAATACAGCTTTGTGAACTTGTGCTAAACTAGCAGTACCCAGAGGTTTAGTTTCAATGGATTCAAATATTTCATATGGATCTTTTTTGAAATCTTCCTTAATTACTGTAAGTACGTCTGTAAAGGAGGACTGAGGTGCAGAACTATGCAATACTCTCAATGTAGTCACGTATTCAGATGGTAACAAATAATCTAGGGCACCGATATGTTGACCCACTTTTATATAGACACCTTTGTTGGCACAGCATAGCTCCAACAGTTGATCTGCACCATATTTATGCACCCTTGATTTTAAATCCAAATATTCTGGTGTGTCTCGTTCCAATTTACTGCCGTATAATTCATTTTTGTAATGTCTACCAATAAAAAATACAGTTATAGCAGCCCGTCCCAGACGTACAACTCCAATGGATCCTAAGTCATATTCATTTGCCCTGAGAGATGCTAGGGTACCCAAACCAACTAATCCCAATGTGGTTTTCAATAATCCTTTGGATGTAAACATTATCAACCGATTGATAATAAGAATCTCGCGTAATTTGTTCTATAGACCTGAAATCAAATACTTTGAATTACCAAGTCAACAGTAACATAATTGTCATGTGAAACTAACCTTCCGTTAATAGATGACTCCTTACAAAACAATTTCAGTCCGTGCTCTTTAATAATTCCCTGTCCTTTATCATAATCAATGACAACTGTACAAAATTATGTAATATATTTCAGTTTCCTTATTAAAAAGATATTTACGAACTATACGATAACCTTTGTATTTCATACGTTATCGATAATACGACAAAACCTATACAAAAAATGATTATATTTAATGAGGCACTTTGATCTGCGAGTCTTTTTTGTCATAAATGTCCAAATAATGTTACTGCACTCGTTTCTGGAACCTAAGTTTCTCTCCGAATATGACATGATAACCTAAGTGTGTCCATGCACGTTGATTAGTCTTGACACCTACGAAACATCTAGGCGAAATTTGCATAATAGTACCACACTTTCTCGTCTGATAACATTACTTAAATCGCTGATATCCGTACAACATGCATTCATTGAGATTACAGTTTTATCACAATCGTTTTGTCATCTTTATTCGACATTTAAAAAATTAGCCAACATGTGGAACTATTGGGTTGGAAACATGAAGTTTTCAGGTATCATATAAAACATCCCATTCAGTAGTAAAATTGTAAAGTTCTGCTTACTCCTTCCCCATAGTGCTTAACGATATAATATAAATAAGTAATACTAAATCTTTTATTATAAAACATGATAGTTATACTATATCACAATAGTTGTTATAATAAAGTATAAATGGTATTAGCGATTAGCTGCATGATCGGATGCGTGGTCTACTAAAGCTCTCTGAAACAGAAATAAGGTAGCATATAAAGGGATATCAATTCGTCAATTGTTGCTGTGCGATGTCATCTATACTATACCTTTATCACTGGAATAGCGTTTGTTAATTGTAGTCCCAAGCTTCTGGCTAATACAATGGGTGCCGCCGTCCCTCTGTACAACCGATGAAGCGCATCAATGACCAGCATCGTCGGAACGTTATGTCTTTGCCTCATGGTTTCGTATTTATTCAAATACATTACGTCGCCAAGTAACGCTCCATTTACTACAGCCTCTGCAAGTAGTTTAACCAACACTGTAACATCTCCAAAACCTAAATTCACACCCTGACCAGCTAGCGGATGGATTCTATGTGCTGCATCCCTGAAAAATTGAATATAAATTAATTACAGTCAGTCAATAAATTGTTTAGCAATGTTGTTTGACTTCCTTACCCCACTAGAGCTACTCCTGGTTTAACATAAGATACAGAGTGGCCCAGTCCTAAGGGGAACGCTGCGCGTGAGCCTTCTACGATAGCTGATATCGATGGTTGTAGTTGTCTGACTGCACCACTTTGTAAAGATAAACCATCGAGCAATTGTTGAAGTGCCCGCATTCCACTTTCAACTACGCCATCCTTCGGGTATACTTTCCATAGAGCTTCGTTTACGCTGTCTACGAACTCTTCTTCGGAGACTTTTAAAAGCCTTTTCGCGTCAGTCGTTGATACGGACCACACAAGCGAACTGAGAGAATCTGTTAGCTGTGATAACAAAAGTTAGACCGGAATTTTCTTAATGGATGATAAATTGTACGTACCGGTAGTAGTGCTATCGTGCTTGTTGGAAGAAACCTTTGCCAGGCCACAATATTTTCTGTAGGCTGAAATAATGATGAATTAGTACTTCTTATACAGTTTAGAATTGTATAGAATACTGACCTCTGATAATTTAAGAGTTGCGACAATACCCATTTCATTGTAATCGCGTTTCACATATTGTACATTCATTGTCCGTCTTACAAGCGAATTAACACCATCTGCACCAATCTGAAACATATGTTTTTGTTGGAAGAGGATAGATATTAGATTTATGTATCAATTAATTTGCATCTTAATAAAATGCAGGGATAGTACGAGTATCAAATATAAGAAGTGGGAGTATTAGTCAGGACTCTCCAGTAATATGTCTGGAAATAACTTCAGTGCTGTTCTACATTTCAGTGGGAGTACTGTATGCACTCTTCAAGTCTCTTACACTTGGCCTTGTAAAAACTAATTACTGTCACGTGTGCGAGTGTGGGTACAGTGTTATACATCTTAATTTTCTGCACTGAAAACATTATTTTATTCTTAATAAGTGATGATAAGTGTATTGTAAATTGATTTGCTGAAGAAGAATATATCGATGTATACATAATATAACGAAACTACCGATTTATTTCCAAGATACAAGAAATACTTGAATCCACTTGAGTATTTAATAAATTAAATCATAAACTTCTTACACAAATTGATGATTAATTCAGAAAGACTCAGCACACAAGTACACTTACTTCCTGGAAGGATGTTGTTATCAGTTCTACTTAAAGCATACGAGTTGCAAACGCACTTCTGCAGATAGAATACATTTAAACTCCGAGGATTATCCTGCAGAAGGGAGGAGCTGAAATTCGAAATCAGAAATTTCCTTCTGCTACACTTAAAACAAAGAGTAGTGAGAGCTAAATATATGCTCGCTCTGTTTAATAAACACGACCGAACATGTGTGGTCTTGCTAAGCATACGGGCAAACTGAAATAGTTCCTAAGTATTCAATAACGAAGACGGATTGTGCAGAATATGTGAGTATTACAGAACCATCAATTTTCTCACGTAATGTATTAGCGTGGAACGAAACGATCGAATTTCTATTCCAAAGGCCATCTTACAGTAATTGAGAAAAGGGAACGATGTCGATCCTTAGGAAAACCCCACTTCTTGATAGGTTCTTAAGCAACCGCATATCTCAAGCAGAATCAACTGCGGAGGATATAATCAGGACAACTTCGATCGTCGTTAACGATAAGGTAATTAGGAAGAAGCAATGTATATCCGTTCTTTGTTAAGCGTTAATAATTCTAGGACACATACGAGGATATTTGGCTGAACGAAATAGACGAGGGGAGTATAAGTTCGGAAGACAGCTCCGAGTCTATAATATGCCACATAAGGCAGAGGCAAATGACGAATCAACAGCCCTGGTGTAAGCAAGAGATCATATCATCTTTATCAAACCTACCAGCCGGAGAGCATGCATTTTCTGTTATTACTTCTCTGCATGGAGAGCCTTTACGCAAAGCGTTAGAAGAATTTACGAGCATGAATTGCAATCAAGCTGCAGTGGATATTTATCGCCCTCCTAGAGCGAATTTTACAAACGGGTACAGAATGCATTTACGTTGAAATTCTTAATGTTCGAGTGGAATATAATACAATTTCCCCAACATAGATGTGCACGAAAAACTCTATTGGCAGTGGAAAACGAAGCAGCAGCAAATTCCACGGTTGCACAACTTCTAACTAGATGGCCAAATACTTGTCTCCTGATTTCCTGCTTCTTAGGTCATGTGGAGATTGTTAAAGCTTTGTTGCACAAGAACGCACAAGTTTCGGCCAGGGATGGAGACGGCAGGTATGATATTAAACCTTTTGCTATTAAATTCCCATATTTTCATTTCGCTAATTAATAGGACACCGTTGCATCTGGCCGCATTGTCAGCGTCTGTAAAGATTCTAGAAGAATTATTAAAACATGGTGCAGACCCTTGCGAATGGGATTATAATAAGACCTACACACCGTTGCATTGCGCCGCTGCTACAGGGAATCTCGGTTGTGTTAAATGTTTAATAAAAGCTCGGGCTGATGTGAATGCTGGTCTATCCGGAAGAAGTCCTTTGCATTATGCTGTTTTAAGTAACGCAGGAGACTGTGTGGAGGCTCTTCTACAGGCTGGTGCTTGTCCTAATAACCCACAGGTACTTATATTTCAGTACTAGTAAGATTCTTCCCTGTATGCTGCCTCAGATATGAGAAATGTTCATACCACATATTCTAACAACTTTGCAGGTGTACACAGAAACACCTTTGCACGTAGCAGCCAGTTTAGGATCTGTTACCTGTACGAAGCTGCTTTTAAGCCATGGAGCCGACGTTAGGGTACAATTTAGCTCAACAAGATCAACCCCTTTACATTTAGCCGCGGAGGAAGGCAGTGCAGAGTGTACGAAATTGCTACTAGATGCGGGTGCAGGCTGCGAAGCCAAAAATTCGAGGGGCCAGACACCTATGCACCTTGCTGCTCTCTCTCAGTCCGCAGAGACACTGGACGTGTTGATAAATAGTGGTGCTAAGGTGAATATAGAGGATGACGACGGTCGAACACCGTTGCATGCTGCCGTTGCAAAAGCAACGCGAGGAATAGAACTCGTGAAGATTTTGATACAGGTCGGTGCATTTCATTGCAGATATGATGATCTATTAACTTGTATCTACAATCATGTGTTTTCTTCTAATTTAAAGGCTGGTGCACTTGTCAACAAAGCAGATAAATTTGGTTATACGCCGTTACACATCGCAGCGTTGAACGAAAGCTCGCCAACAGTGATGATGCTACTCTCGAAGGGTGCAGATATTACGGCTAGAACCAAGGGTGGTATTTCTGCGTTGAGTTTCATAGTACGCAGAACACCAGATGTGTTACCTCGATTCGTTTCGCGCCTGGATCAGGCGATTTCCTTACACGATCACGAATTAGGTGATGTAGATTGCGAATTACGACTTGATTTTAGACCTCTAGTCCCAGGTGGCAGGGGAGAAACGGATCTAATGCTTTGTCTCGTGGAAGTCGAACAGCGACATATATTAAAACACCCGCTATGCGAGAGTTTCCTGTATTTAAAGTGGCTCAGGATCCGAAAATTCTTTCTTCTCAGTTTAATATTTCATTCCATCTTCGTTGCGTTCTTTACAGGATATATCGCGATTACGTACTTTTGGAATATAGAGAGACTGAGGAAAATACTTTTTTGGCCAGTTTTAATGTTCACCATTGTTCTCGCGTCTAAAGAATTGTTTCAAATGGTCCATGGTTTATGCTGTTATGCCCGACGCTGGGAGAATTGGCTTCAATGGAGTGTTGTTCTAATATCGATCATAGTTTTAATTATGCCAATTCATGACTGGCAACATCACGCTGCGGCATTAGGTATTCTATTGATTTGGATCGAGTTAATGATGGTAGTTGGCAGATTTCCAATGTTCGGACTTTATATACAGATGTTTACCCAAGTTTCCATAAATTTCTTTAAATTCCTTGGTGCATACATGTGTCTCATAGTAGGCTTCTCGTTAGGCTTCACTGTACTGCATCAGAATTACAAGTCTTTTGCGAATCCTTTAGTCGGGCTTTTAAAAACTATCATAATGATGTCCGGAGAGTTAGAATTCGAAGATGTGTTCTTCGACGAGCAAGCACCGATACTTTATTCCGGCACTGCGCATTTGATGCTTCTCAGCTTCGTCATTCTGGTGACAGTGATTTTGACGAATTTGATGGTGGGTCTCGCCGTCTCGGATATCCAAGAATTACGCAGATGCGCGGGATTAGACAGACTGGTACGAAGAGCAGAATTGGTGTCGCACTTGGAGAGTATGTTATTTTCTAAATTACTAGATCATGCACCAAAACGATTAATGAAAGCCTGCAGGCGCGGCGCTCTCCTTTTGCATCCGCCGCATCATTGTGCGATTCACATTCGGCCTAACGATCCACGAGAGAAACGTTTACCTCGGGAATTAATCAAAGCTGTGTATAGATTGGTAAGCGAGAGAAAAGGCCGATGTTTTATGGCAAAAAACGCATCACTACGAAATAGAAATAGCATGGAGGGCGGTGACGTAAGATTAAGCAGACTATATAGTACAACTTCTACTAATGACAATAATCAGCAGCAGATGAATGAAATTGCTGTTGAATTAAAAAGATGCTCGTATAACATTGGTACCAGATTAGATAATTTAACAAATAAAATAGAGTGCATTGCTAGGGACATAGATACATCCATGCGTTTATAAATGAAATATTGTGCTTTGTTGTGTTTCATACACTTTTGTACTCTTATACTTATTCATCTAATGAGAAAGTTCTTCTTGGCTTACCAGTAACTTCGTTTTGTACATCTTCCCACTTTGTAACAGAACTTCTGCATCCTCTCCCTGTTTTTCTGGTAATTTAATACTTTGCACTTTTGATTCATGGATCACATTTACATTTTCCTTGGAGGACAACTGCTTGGTGACTGCATGTACCAATAAATCATTTTCGACTACATAAGCTATCTCTTCAGATAAATGATCTTCATTAAATGTAATCATAGCATCGGAACAGGCGTCCCATACCTACTAAAAGTGCAACACTTAAGTAAAATTGTGATTTGTGATTTTAATATGGTAAATAAAGAAATAAAATATTTTAACATATATCTATCCTTCGTCTCAGTACCTGCATTTTTCGCACAGGAGAACAACGTACTGCCTCTATGTGTTGCCATGCTCCTATACTCGACAGTAGAGTACGAGTCTGTTGATTTAAAACTACCACACGATTAGAATACTTATCTGACGGTATGTACTCTTGTTTCTTGCCACCCTCCAGTAAAAGAACATTCTTGCGTTCGAGCTTTCTGTTACTAGCTGTTACAAAACATGAAAAAGAACATGTAGAGAAATATTATAAATCTTCAATCACAATGATGTGATTAATACTAACTGTTTGACAAATTTCTATGTTCTTACGGTGCGTTTTTTACTTTTTCATTGTCACGTAAATACTTATGAGAAGCTGTAACTCTTTTATTTAATGTGATGATGAATAATCAAGCTAACCTATTGCACAGGCGAGTGTGGATCCCACCATACCGCCACCCGTTATAATGATATCGTAATTTTCATCGTTTCGCTTGACATCGGAACAATGTCGCTTTACCAGCGTTGTCGTACACGGTGCGACACGTCGCAATTTCAAAGAAATCGACGTTAATACACAACGATTCGTCACCGCTTCAACAAAAGCCGCCATTTTCTATGTTTTGTATTGTAGTCTGCATAAGAGAATATCTGCATGTTTAACTGCACAGCGGGAAATAACGCGCAATTCAATAAGACGCCAAAAATAACGATGTTGTAGCCAAATAGTATTTGTCAAATGAAAATACATGCATTGAAACAATTGTATATATTTACATACATACAATTACTATCTTTACTTTAATTGAATATACATATGTCTCTTACCAATTCGTTATACATTTACACGTACTACGATAATAAATGATGTGCGAATTATAGTTTTTTTAAATGAGGGGGGGTCATATTAATTTTTCTGAAAATAACGTACGATTCATTTGTTTTCCTGAATCAAACAATAGGATATTCTAGGAATCCTGCGGACCACAATACCAATCAGATCTGTACTGTACGATACTTTCCGTCTCATTTCGTCATAGCGTACCATTAAAACAATTGCGAGAATATGAGGAATTGTTAGCCGGTGATAATCTCTGGCAATTAGACTGAATACGAACGTAATCGGTTACCTTCGTTGCTTCCTGGCTATTTGTCATGGAAATTTCCTCATGTTAACAGTTCTTTAGGTTCACCATGGTGACGAGCACCAGGCCATCAGCTAGCATTGATCTTCCGGGTGTACCCTCGACTCAGTGGAGGGTTCGTGACAATGCAAACAGCGAGTAAATTTCAAGAGACGCACGTTAATTGTACGCTATGTAAACTAAACATGAAGTAGTGATGTATATAATAAAGTTCTTAACTAATCTACCCGTGCCTACATGATTTCTGAACCTTTCCATCATAAAGTACTGGAGGAATTGGCATTTTTTAGATAAACTTTACAAAGTGTAGGTAAGTGAAAAGCTTTTTAACTTTCCTGCACGTATAATTATTAAGAAATATGCACGTTCTACGGAAAATTGGAAATTTGTCGAATTTGCGTCTCGGACCCGAGATATTGATTCGACTGTCAGAACTTTGCGCGGGTTCTGAGTCGCGTTTCAAATTTTCGTTGTTGCATCTCAAGTTTTAATAAAGAAATATATAGAATAATGCTCTAATAACATTTTTATGTACCAAACTATTTGAATTTATTAAGGTAAATAATGACAGAGCACAGAGGTACATCCTTTTACAACTCCTGTGTAAAAGTACCTGTGGATCCTTGCAGTAGGCAACCAACACCTTCTTATGAACGTCCACAATTAGCAAAAAATGAGAGGCATCATTACAGTGACAAGGGACGTAAGATAAACTTTGCAAAAGGAGATCAACTTATCAGTGATTCAGAGGAATCCAGCCCCAGAGAGATTTTAGATAATTTCTTAGAGTTTCTAGAGAGCATTCCAGACTATGGACAAGTTCATCATCTATCGAATGAACAGTTTAAACAGAAAGTAGACTATCTGAAGAGAAAGCAAAGGCTATTTCTGAAAAACTTGAGCATCTCACTCGCTGAATCTGACCAGGAAAATGCATCTGGACTTTTAGTTCCAAGGAATCAACATAGTTCAAAGACTAAGGACAAGGTTGATATTCATGATTTAAAATTGAGTGGGAAGAAGTGTTATTTAGAGGAGTCCAGGACAAGTAGTCCAATACTGTTCCCTTCTGGCACATTCTCTGGCCTGGCAGAGGATCAAGATCTTTTGACGTATAGGTATTATTTAAATTAAACATATAATACGTTTACCTATTAAATTATATGTAATTAAATATCTCATATCAGATGTAGGATCAGAGACAAGGAAGCTAAAACAATACACAACAATGAAATATACTCTGCTAGCAAGAATTGGTCTGCGTGGAATGAATTAAAGGTTGATGATGGTGTGGAGAGCGACACGGATAGCATTGAAACAAAAAGTTTACCACCTAGCTCGTCAAAAGACTGGCATCCCACTGTGCCTAAACCATTCAGTTTTACTCTCAGGTATCCAATTCAATTTAAAAGAAAGTTCATACATTCCTTTTTCTTATATATATTGAAACCTCTTGCTTTAGAGAAGAGGCAGAGAAATACATGACACGTACAGAGTTGGAAGAGGTAATACAGAAAAATTTGGAGAACAAAAAATGTCCGTCGAAGAAACGTCGTGTAAGACCAATCCCACTTACATCCAAGATGCCACTCTACGACAAGCTATTAGCGGAAAAAGAAGAGCGGTTCGTCATCGCATTTATTCTCTCTGTCTACCATTAATTACGATTATCCGTTATGTTGTACTTCTTTTGCAGAAGTCGCGTTGTTCGAGAAGAAAGCGCTTTAAATTTACTTTCGCAAGTCCGTCCGTTTAAACTTGAATGCGATCGTAGAGCTTGGAGATCTTTGGCAAGATCCAGCCCAGAACTTCGATGTAAAAGTTCATGTTCTAGCGCAAAGTTCAAAGCAAAACCTGTACCGAAGAATCTGTTCGGTACCGAGATATACGATCGTATGATGGAAGATGAATATTACAGGTAATTTTAAATACTCGTCTTAATACTTGGAAATTAAGTACCGGTTCTGAAGAACGTTTGTTTGATTTATTATCATACGGGATGTTGATTTATTGTTAAATAGGCATTGATTGAATTTTACCGTAGACAGTTGAAAAAGAAGGTAAGAGCCGCAGAGTTAATGAAATCTTCCTCCTTACCGCCGTCGATGGCGAGACGGGAACGCGTTAGGTCCGCGTTTGAACATTTGCACGACGGTACGAAGGATTGCAATGAAATCACAGAAAGCAGAGATTCCTCTCGTCTATCTATTATGGCTTCGACCCCACTCGAGAGGTCAAGGTCAGCTTCGACTCTTCTACCATCACGAGGAAATAATTTAGCGGCCATTCTTAGATGCCAGGCTTCACGGTACTCTATACTTGCTCATAAGCTGATTCTTTCATATCAAAGTCCTTCTAAATTGTTATCGGGCATATACTTTTGTTTTAGAGAGAAATTGGAACAAGAAATTAGAGAACGAATGGAAGAGAAACGACGAGAACAAGCTATGAAGATTAGAGAATCGTTGGTTGGTCGTAATCCGGTGTGGAGAGCCTTAAGGTCTGCTACAAGGTACTCTCCTGACGGTATACCATTTTAGATCAATTTCTGACATCAATTACACGTGTATATTTCGAATACAAGGCACGAGCATCAAAGAGATCTTAACATACGAACGTCGCTACGTCGCGACGAAGCTCGCGAACAAGAGGAACGTCACCGACTTCATATGGAAATGATGCTGGACAGGGTAACGCAAATACCAACTCTTTTCGAGCGATATTCTCAAGTAAGAAATACTTCTCGTAAGACAGTCGAATGTGTTATTTATACTGTACACTTCTTCTCAGAATTACCAAACCTTGACAAAGATGCATCATAAGCGTTCCCCGAAACCGTCGCACAAGAATAAAAAGAAGAAGTTGAACAGACAAAAATCGAGCAGCATAGACTCCTATATAAGCTACGGCAGTAACTCGAGGCCGAATTCCGGTTCACTGACCAGTTCTTCTGGTAACCTACTGTGTTTGAGTCAGTCATCGAAATCTTCAGACGAGTCTGCGTCGCGCGTTTCTGAAAAATCGACGACTAAGTCCGAAAACTCGTCTTTCAAGAAGAAAGGCGACCGTGGTCAGTTGAAAGTATCCATAAATGAAACCGCAGAATTAATCGAAGATCATAACGAAGACAAATCATTCGGCAACGATCGTTGTTCGATCGAAGAACACGATGAGAAATCACTGCACAGCGACGAACACGATACAGTGGTATAATTAAAACGAAATAATATAGATCGTCAATTCATTTCGTACGTGCAATAAATACCTGTGAGAATCAGGGTACATATTGTATTATTCTATTTAAACAAAAGTTTACGACCATTTATTCCGTCAGTTATAAAAACACACTCGACTGAAATGTAATACTACACAATAGGATAAATATACATTAACATGTATAACGGTTGCACAAAACTATACCAGTACAAAATTAAATAAACAAACTTTACACCTCAAAATCGTCTTCCTCTTTTAGTTACCCTATATTGAAAGTATATTTAATTTATTATAAATTACATTCTGTATCTCGATTGATACATGTCTTGAGACTCTGTCTGAACACCTCCATTGTTCGTAAAGGATGTATTAATACGCTTAGTCTTATCAATGCAGTACTAGCATCAGGTTATTGATCAATGCTTATAAAATAAACAGCGCGTATTAGATTATTATGGCTTGATGGTATCTAGGATCCAGTCCAAGTAATACGTGAGTCTTGTGTAAACCCCAGGAACACCTACGGTACCGCAGTTCTTCAGTCCAAAGCTAACGATACCGTATTGAATGTATCTAACATTGTTTCTGTATATTCCTGGAGCTTGGAGAGGTCCGCCGCTGTCACCGAGACAGGAGTCCATGCTCTTCGTGCCACCTGCGCATAATTGCTTGTACCAGATTTGAGTTCTTCTCTTATAAGCCTCCACGCACTCTTCGTTGGTGACGGGAGACAACTGAACTTGTAACAGTTGCTCGCTTCGGGGACCTAATTCCGTCGCGCCCCACCCCGTCACGGTCACCTGCAAAATAAATACGATATTTCGAATCAGTACGTGCTCCATCATGCGTGACGGATGCCGTCACTCTACTTTATGCCACAGTTCCGACCGCACGACTCCGAATAGTCGCCAGTCGAGCGCAAAATCCAACGAATTGGCACATTAATTCCTTACTAAATACTTTCATATTTAAATGTCAAGAATATTAGCAATATATATATTTGTACTGTTCGTTTGATCGCACGCTATTAGCAAAAATAAAACCTATCTTTAGCAATTCATTACTTTTTTCTGGCTAATCGTGGAGGCGGTTCCGACGGGCATACAAATCGGTCGGACACTTTGCGGTCTGAAATCGGCGTTCGCGTTCAGCCGTATGAGTGCGATATCATTTTGCAACTTCGATCTCGTATAGCCGGGATGAAAGTGAACGCTATCGATGCCGAAATCCTGGTAACGTTCCGAGCAAGCGACTTCCAATCCGTCAGCATCTTTGTCGCAATCTCTTTCCGTGCTTATGTCATGATCTCCTGCGCGTACTCCGATCAAGGTGAGACCTGCGGATGTGTCAATGTTAGTATTGCATACTATTATACATATACACACACACATATATCTATATGTATATACATATACATAGAATTATTAAATCTCATTATTCAACGCATTATCGCGCGTGATCGCTGCGGGCTCTATATCCAGCGGATTGTTAAAACGGGTCTAACCGGCGGGAAGTGTTGTAACACAGTGTGCCGCTGTAAGCACGTATCGCTTGTTGATCAGGCTACCCCCGCAACGGAACTCCGGCGTCGGCGCCCCGGTGTCGTAGGCGATCAACACCATCCATGGGAAATCGAACACCCCGGTCCTGTTGCCGCCGAAGATCTTCGGCTGCGACACTGGTCCGCAAACGTCGTGATCCAGTAGCGGCAGGTTAGGGTGATTCGTCACATCCGGTGGATCGGGAACCGTCGAAATTAACACGTTCGGACTTTCCGTTGTGGTAGGAGGTGTAACAGGCTCGGTCTATCGTGATTAAAATACTTTCGTTATTCTTGGAAGAAACGAGGAAACACTCGGTGAAGGAAACTTATGATCGCGAGAACGACGATTACCCGTTGCTGGCAGCAGACTTTCGGATAGGTGCCCTCGAAACCGCACTGAGAATTTCGCAGGAAGTTCAGAACTGCCTCTGACAGCGGCCTGGGTTGTCGGAGAATTTCCACGAGTGGCTGGCAATCCCGTATGTTGATGCAAACACCGGCTGTGTTGTTCGGTGTAATGCATCTATCTTCTGCGGATAAGAAAAAGTATAGAGAGGTTAATGCATGGGGAATATGTTAAATAGTTTAAGAATCTTCTAACGGTGAAGATATATCTTAATACAGAGATACGCATATTTTTCAGATCAGTAATTATATTAATTATTCCATTGATACTTTACAATGCTTCGTCAAACTTCTTCTTCATCGATAATATTTGTCACCAGTAGTCCTCATACATACCTCCCGCGATTAGTATTCATACTCGTTTCCCCCTTATAAAACATCGGAACCGTACACGGCAACGATTACTCACGAACGAAATACAATACATATTATTTATAGAACGTTAAAAAGAAAAGAAACCGAGAGTGCTATAATCGTCGCGAGACCAATAACAAAGGGAATATTATACTCGTTCGGTAAAAATTTGAATGTTTGCCGCTCAAGCGAAATGACAAGAATCGTAGGAAAACAAACGCGGACCTTCCGCCGGTTTTTTAACATATACATATATTTACGAGACGTTACTCACGTGCGGCGATACCATGGAGAATAAGAAGCACGAACAGTGCGTGACAGATCATGCCTATTTTCAACATTCCTCCGATCGGCAGCGAGTCCTTCTTTCTTCGTGAATTACGGAACGCAACTGTTCCGAAACGTACGTATCTCCGCGATAATTTTCGTCTCACGCGCGACCGATAAGTATCTGTTTTTTAAATCGCTACTTTCCTTGATCGATGGTCGAAAGGTTATCGTGAAACCGCGACGCCTTTTGCACTGTACTTCGACAGCCGGTAGCGTTGTACTTATGTCATTTTTGTCGGCAAAGGATGAAGCTGACAAACCAGTTCCGAATCTGTTTACTTGTTGCTTTACGCGGAGAACAGACTTGCGCGAGTGTCTTCGCGATACTAACTGCTGCCATCTATGTATCCGATATGTCATGAATCTAGACGAAAAGGTGTACAAAAAAACACACGAGTGGGGGAAAGAATAAGGAAAACTCTGTCCGGGCACGTCAGGATGATTAATTTCAAATCACTCGAGACACGATTATCTATGTGCATCATCCTGCCCGACGTTCTTACAATTTTTGAAACGACGTCCTTTAAACAATTTGCCGACCTACGTCAACGAGAGTAATACAATTTTTGACGTGGAGATCGATTAATTGATTTGCCAGAGTGTACGATCGATTCCTAGGAAGGTCCTGATGTTCGTCACACGAGTTATTTTCTATTTTTACATTTGTAGGTAACGAGGAAAAAGAATTCTGATTAATTCTTTCTTCCTCGCGTATCTACCAATGAACGTAAAAATATAAATATAAATCTAGCTTCGAGATCGTAGAATCGATGATATAAATATGTTTTATTATCGTTTCTTTAAATGTGATGGCCGAACGAAATCATTATTAATTCATTAGTACGACGAGTTTACGTTTGTATAGCCAAAACAATGCGTTTCGAGAGATAGTAAAAGTATTGTCGTGCTATCCTCGACCGGGGAACCGCGAAATTGACTTTTGTCCGAGAATCCGTATGCCGACTGCGTGAAATCAACGTCATCGCGATTCCGTAGATCGGTCTATTAAAACGGCAGTGGGATTTCTGATTCCGGTCTCGCATACTAGTTCACGTCACGCGAGAAAATTCGCTTCGCGGTATAACATAATTATTCCCGCAAATTATGGTAAAAACCGTGTGTTTATTTCGCCGAAGAGTAATCGTACAGGAAATACCTATCAGACCTTGTTTTAATGGTCCGGTAAATAACATTAAAAACCGATCGATATTACGTAAATTTTATTGAAAACTCTCGTCTATCCACCGGTTGCAAATTTACGGCCGAGGAACAGTTAGATCTTAGATAAATTAAATAGAAGATTGCGAAATCCGTTTATATTTCACTTTTTAATATTCCAACGATCGTGAATATGCAACCGGTATAAAGTCGAGATCTTTCAGCGTATCGTGTTTCAGCGATCGTAGAAGCATATAAGAGGCATCCGCATAATTTGCATAATTTCTGTCATGACCTATGAGAGCGATAACCTTTCGATTGATAACGGTTCTAGGACATTTATGGAAATCTTCAGAAATACATGATTATTCAGAGAAAGCTCAAGGACTTAAAATACTGTCGAAATATATCAAGGTGTTTCTCGGCAAACGCTATACATATTTATGAATCATACAGTGCGCGTAGAAAAAAAAGAAAAATAGTTATTTACACAGTATCTAACGTAACTCTTTAATGCAAGCAGATTCGACCAATGAATATTTATCATTAGACTTCTCCTAACGATCGTTGCTTATTAAAACAAACTTTTATCTCTGGTGCACGTAGAAAAGTTGTTTATTCATCGGACGGGATGTACAAATGCAATTTTTAAACCGTCGTAAAGTTTTACACCAAACCATTTGAAAATAACGTAACGAGGATCGAGTAATAAACGATTAAAACACGCCAGGCTTCGGGAACTTCAGTCAACATTTATTGCTATTTATTACATAATCATTTCAAACATCTTCAACAAGCATAAAATGCTACTACAATAAAAAAAATGACACAGAACTGAGATATAATATCTTACGTACTAAATATTTATGTTTAACGTTAAAAAAGAGTATTGCAATTATTCTGAGCAAGTTGTTTGAGCCTCTTGGTACGGGACGGAACCTTACGCTCTGACTTTACTGATTATCCATGGCATGAAATCGATCACCCGGGTGTAGACACCTGGCCAGCCTAGCATGCCACACGGCGACGGTCCAAACGAGACCACTCCGACGGTGGTCCATTTTCCAGTACCATCCTGGGCCCTTTCCACAGCCATCAATGGACCACCGGAGTCACCTCTACAGGAATCTTTGCCCCTCTGACCACCCGCACAGATCTGTCCGTATCCCAACCTGACCCCAGCGTTGTTATAAGTGGCGTCGCATTGTTGACGTTCCACCAACGGCAACGAAAGTTTCAATTTCACGTTCGAAGACGCCCTGTTCTCCGTGCGACCCCATCCGGCGACCACCAGCTTCTGTCCCAGGGACGCGTTCTGCGGTAAACAGATCGGTTTGATGAACCTGGTGAACGGAACGTTGCGGTTCAACCGAAGAAGCGCGATATCGTATGTCTGGTCGCGGGACGTCGGCCTGTAACTCTCGTGGGCGATTTGCTCCTCGACGCCGACGGTGACGGGGTCGTCGGCGCACACCTCGCTGACCTCGTCGGTCCGGTCGTTGTCGTCCTTATCTCGGATACAATCTCGCTCGGTATTGGTGTCGTACTCGCCTAAACGTACGCTCTCCAAACGCCAGGTATCTGGTAGATCTTTTCCCTTGACACAATGTGCAGCAGTTAGAACGTATCTTTGATTGATGAGTACTCCTCCGCAGGCAGTAGTTTTACCAGTTGCTGAAATTAAAATTTCATTTTATTATCTAAACATTCATTCTTTAACAACGAATGATATTATTAACTAAAATCCAAACCATTGTAACTTTTGTGAATTCCACAAGGATTTATCAGAGATTTTTACTATCACTTTCTGATCACTTACGTTTTCTATACTCCAGGAGGACCATCCACGGGAACTCGTCCAGTTCCGTTCGTTCTCCACCGACGATTCTTTGCGACAGATCTTTTCCACAGTCCCTCGGAAACAGTGGATTGTTACTCAAATCGAATTGTCCATTACCGCCGGAAAGTCCGTTCGATCCGTCCCTGATCGGCGGAACTTGACCGGAGGATGTCTGTCCACCTCCGGTGGATGTCTGTCCCCCGCCGGGTCGGGTGTTACCGTTTTCATTTCCGCAACAGACTCGCGGTTCCATGCCGCTGAATCCGCATTGCGATTGGCGCAGGTAATCGACGGCCTGCGGGCGAAGCGGTCGTTCCTGAAGAATGCCAAGCAATTGTGGACATTGTCGGATCCCTACGCAGAATCCGGCGGTGCCACGGGGTGTCGAGCAGTCGGATCGCTGACCTTGAAATTCTGGAAAGAGAAAGTGAACCGGTGACGTGCGAAAATCAGGGATAATCCGTAGGTGGTTCGATACTAATCGCAAAAATCGTCGGTATCAAAATTGCTATTTTTATCTTCTGGACTGTATTGAATCGTTAAATGAAACTTTAATCTTTGACTAATGATTTCTGAAAGTTTTTTTTCTTAATGCAGTGATCACTAAGGTGGTTCGTTTGAAGACTTCTTTGGGATTCTCTCGTGCGTGAATTGGTAGTTTCGCGATAAAATGGCAGTAATTATCTCCGTTACTTTGCGACTGTGTCGACTAGGAAACGATGTAGCAAATTCCTCGAATATAGCGGTTTAAATCAACGTTTGATGGTATGATTGTTAAATATTATTCATCCGCGTAGAAACGAGCCATTGCGAGTCTCCGGTGTTCGGAGTCGTCAAAATAGATGATGTAATGCAAGTTACTGTCTGCTGTATTCTCGGATGTGAACGAAATTTCCGAATATTTAAGTCGTTCGTAGAAACCCGATTCTATAATACTTGATTCCCAACGCTATAATCTACAATGTAGATTCTACACATTAAGATTCCGTAGTTTGATAGCAAAACAAACTGTGTATTAAAAACACGAATGTTTTAATACAACCATTACCATTCCCATTTTTAATATTAATCAAAACAATGTAACTATAGTTTCTATATTCTACTTACGAGCTGCGACAAGGGTAATTAACAACACTTGAAGTGTGGCACGTAGATTGAACGTCTCGAACATCTTTGTTTGAAACTGGTTCTAACAGCGTGTCGATTATCACTTTTGGACGAAATCGTCCAAGTAGCCAGTGGATACTTCTCTCCGTGCCGTCCAGCCGAAGATGAAGAAGACTACTGACAGCGTCGATAATGGTGACCGGAGTCAGGGTAAACTGGTCCCCCCACCACAACGATTCCTCGCCGACTGACTAATCAGCTCCGTGTCTTTTGCGTATGCTTTTTTATCCTGGATCTCCTAGATTTTCCTCGTTCCACTCTTGACCGTCTGTGTAACGATCTTCTCGAAAGATTTACAATCGTCGATGGGTCAGAATTTCACAGCCACCGTGGAGAACTGAATACACTGAATCGGACAGAAAAGTCTGCCGAATATTCAAGCGTACTGATTATGAATAAATCGCAATATTTTTTAGATCCGAGATTATGTCTTGCTGCAGAAATGGAGAAACGTGATTACTTACATAGATCACTGTGCCGGAACCGATTTATATATGTATATGTGTATGTGTTTATCAAGTACGTCACTATGAAACAGAGGTGGACGCTTACCGTACTTATATGTATTACACATATACATATGTATACGGGTCAGTGCAATTCACCGTATAAATCATTTCGAACGCGGGAACACCCCGGTTTTCCCGGCTATTTTTCTCGGGAAAAACATGCGTATTGCGTGAACATGTAAAGAGAACGGATTACATAATATGTGTTTAATAATAATTATTTAATTGATGTTGATATCGTGGATACTTAATATGCAGGTATTTACAATTTTACGCAATCGTATTCGGCTAACTTACCGGGAACTTTTGATGCAAGTGTTGCAACTGAATCCATTCATCTCAGTTTCTTGTTCGGAATTCAGGGAACGTTTCCATATACGTCTGGAAGCGTTGATTTGCCGTACTCTTTTTCTGTCGAACGATACTACACGTCTATGAGAGATTTCGATGATCCGACCACGCTGTCTGCTAACATTAACGGTCTACCACTATCATCCTCGCAGTGATCTATCTATACTTATTAATCCACCGACGTATCTTTGTCGCTCACCCACATCGAGGTGAAGAAGTTCAAGGGCGGAAGAGAGAATCGGCCTTTTTCAGGGCCCCAAATTCTCAGGGAAAATCGATTGAATTAATTAGATAATAATCGGCCCTTTTCAGGGCCACGCTCGCGGTGAACAAGTACATACGTTCTTTGCAATAATTTTGACAAATCTAAAGTGAAAATTACCGGGCAATGATCATACTTATCAATGCGATACATTCCCGGTACTACAAGACATTAACTTGTACCAGTAGGAACTGTACTACTGGTAGAAGTTAAGCTTCACACGTTCTACCTCAGCTGAATTAATTTACGAATGATTTAATTGAATAATTGTTACGCTCCATCCTTATCGCAGTATCAAACATGACACATCAACGGAATTCGTCCGTAATTTACGTGCGTTCGATACAATCGCATTGAATCATATCCAAGGATATGCGGTATGAAATTCATTCCGCGTTGAAAATAAGAAAACAGCGGGAAAACAGAAGCGTACCGTCGCGGCATACGTAAACAAATTTACGTACGTTGTGATGTAAGGAAGTGGTGAAATTTTTTGCAATAAAAGTACTCCGCGGAAAAAATAAAGGATGTCCGTGGAGTACGATACATCGACTACAACGTCATCGGTAATGACAGATGTACTATCCGCCAACGAAAGCAAAATTTGTGGAAATGTAAGACTTGTAAGAGGAATTACTTTTCGTAAAGTTCGTGGAAAGTAACTATGGATTTCTTGTAGCATGTTTCACCTAAAAAGTGTCACGGGTCCTACCATTACGTTTGTCTGGGCGCTCTTTCAGAATTAGTACAGTTACGGGTTCGAAGAAGACATGTACAGGATAAAAACTTCATTTTTATTGGAATTAAATACATTCAAAATTTGTATAAAAGGATCCATCAATACATATATGGAGAATTATATAAGGATGAATTTCTGAGATCACTTATCGCATCCATAGGTCTATTTGCATTGGGAATGAAACTTACAAATGAATTGGCTGCATGGAAAGTGTGATAAAACCTAATAAATATGTATTAATAAAATGTATAATAACATTTGATATTTTACTATTTTATTGTATTCAATGTAAAACTGATATTTTGTACACACTGTACTTATAAATTACTGTATATATGTAGCCAAATACTTTAATTTGTTGCTTGTACAGTTACTTTAGGGCATTCTTCAGTAGATACACACATAGATTCAGTAACAACTCCAATAACACAGTTCTCTTCTGTGTTTTCTGTAGTACGTGAATCTTCATTATCACTTTGAATATTTGAATTTGCTTGTGAACTTTCTTCAGAGGTCCTTGCACTGCCATCACTAGAGTGTCCACTATCATTGGACACCTGTACATCTTTTTTCAACTTTTTACATTCAGTTTCATCCTCATCGCTATCATCAGAAGTATCTAACTCATCAGAATCAATGTCCAGATCTAGCAAAGTTTTCTTTTTAGTGGGTTTAACTTCCACCTTCCTCTTGGTTCCAGATGTTCCAGCTGCCACAGCCGTGGCAGCCTTAAAACCTGCCTCTACCGCATCTCCTACTCTCTCTGTTAAGACTGATCTCTCCTTCTCATAAGTCTGATCTTTGAATTCATGTTTGGGTTCTGCACACAGTCTGGCCAGTTTCTTTTTCTTACGCTCTGCAGCTTCCTCTTCACGGGTTTCCTGTTTCTCTATCCAGGCCTTCAGCCTCTTCTCCTCGTTGATGTCCCTTAATCTACGACCACTCAAATCTCTGCATGCTTCTCGATTTGTGGTCTTTTCTATTTGAGCACCGATGGCACGTAGCATAGAACCGAAACCGCCCTTTCCACCAAGTATGCGCGGAACAACAGTAACGTATCCGTTGAAACAGATATCGGTTTTATAGGCAAGCCGTCCATTATGTACAACGTAAAAGTTGTCCTCAGGTAATTTCTATCGAAAGAATTACATGAATTAGATTCATAATATAACGCAGTTAGAGGTTAAGTTGCGTAAGGAAAACCTACCGTTAATTTTTCGACGTGGGATTGTAACTCGTGAATATACGAAGGTCTGTCGACGCTAACTATATGTCTCACACCGGACCCAGTGCTTATCTGAACGTTAATCATTTTGCACACGTCTTCAATCGCTTTATTTTGCTAGCAAAAATACGAATATAATAATTAGATATTTATATACACGTCTGTACGTCAAACTAAGTCGCGACCAATGGTGATGTAAACTGTAGATGCACCTGCAAGTGTAATTTGAAATCAGTTCTGCGCATGCGTGGACTGACCGCTGGCGGTTCATTTGAAAGGTTAACATAACTATCAAATGATTTTCCTATAAATTGTGTGGAAGGAGAGACTGGGTTGTATTTTGTAAATGATACTATTAAAACATATTGGATTGGTAGTTAAAAATAAGTATTATCCTGTATTATTATCATTCCTCCTCGATCGAAAGAATAACGGCAAAACAGTTCTTAATTCGTAATGTTGAAATTGAGTAAATTGAATTAAAAGTGGGCATGAAAATCCATAGTCATTTCTTACGCCGAATATTATATTTTTTAAGCTTTGTACAATGCGTAGGAACATTATTATATAATTTTCCCGGTTAGAAAGTTTTCATTGCTAGAAAATAAATTAGATACGCTATTTCAATCCCCTTGAGAAATCGGAGATCCACGGTCACGTTTGGAGCCTTTTCCTTTGCCTTTAGACTTTGTCTCCCTCTTCCTACTTATTGAGGATGTAGATGTAGTGGATGTGGAATCTGCAGGGCTGGAATGACTTGAACCTTCACGATCCCAACGTGCCAGAGCTTCCCTTAAGTTTTGTCCATCACCCTCTTCATAAGTATCTACATCTACATGAAGATTGTCTTGACCAGTCTGTGTATTGTTGCCAGTCTCTAAGTTTGCCCTCATCTCTTTCCTCTGGTCCTCTGTATGCTGCGGACAGCGCATGGATCTAGTGCATAACTTTTTGGTATGTTCTGATATCACTCCACAAATCTGTGTCAGGAGAACTCTTTTGTCCTCCAAGGACATGTTCTCATAGTTTGATGGGGAATTCTCGTTACTGCTGTGGATGTGATCATTCATACTATCACCATTTCTCTGATTATTCTTCTGCTGCTTGGTCCTCTTCATACCATTGCGATCTTTCCTACGCTTTCGTTTGTCATTGTTTAAACTCCAGTCCACGTCGTCATCATCATCGCTGATGACACCACTGAAATTACTGAGATCTTTTGAATTATTTGCAATACGCCTGGAAGCTATACGTGAACTGTTTCGTCCCATCCCCATGCACTTCTCCAAGTGTGTGGCAAAACGACAGGCTGCCACTCCTCTGTCACAATTCGGGCAGTTGCACTCCTGGGATTTTTTGACAGGGTGTTGACCAAAGACATCCAGTCCAGGAGAATCTAACATAATTTTCAGAACATTTTAGATTCCGATTAAATCGCAATTCAGGCTTGGGAAGCATCCCGATTAACCGTTAAAATCTTTTTACTTTCATCATGAAACGAATAAATGAATATAACCTGAATAATGACGCATATGTACGGAATTCGATCAGTATCAGGAGTTGTTAAAAAAAATCACGGGACAACTCACCGACAATGGCATACGATTCATCGTCAGGTATGCCCTCCTCGACATCCGAACTTCCAGTTTTCGTAGTTCGGTGTACGTCAAATACGAATCCCATTAAGACCTCGTCCAAGAGATCCTCATAGATCTCTTTCGAGGCTGGCTCTACATTTTCACTTTTCCCCATAAACTCGAGGAAGCGCCTGTTCAATTCCTGGATCCTCTCCTCGGTAACGGACATTTTCAGCGTCGAGATATTCGTACGACGAATGCTTCTCTCCCTCTATCTGTTTACTGTCTACGGATGACAGTTCTGCCCCGCAACATGTGTACGATTATTCCTCTTTCTCGCCGAGGCGTCCTTGTCAAACGAAAATTCCTCTTATCGCATTTAGCGATCGATTTGACGCCTATCACGCGTGTACGATCGACGACGGTCTATCCGTTCGAAGGATGCGAAATTTGCAAAAACTGTTTGTAGAAGGCATCGGGACCGTTCCGTGAGAGTTTTCCAAAGCAATCTGCGATGACAGATCGCACGAGAAGCTGCTTATTATCATCTGTTTTACCGACGAACAGTCAAAAACACACAGACACAACGAGAGACAGGACAGATGCACGGACGAGAAATAGTCCAATTTCTTCTCTGTGAATATACCACCACAGACAATCCATAAAGAGTCTCTTCTATCCCTCGTGCGTGATACAGAGCACCCTCTACATCGTCTGTATCGTAACCTGAATTACCAACGACGTTAATAAAGATCCCTACGTACCATAGATATCACGGGATAAGTCGGTAACGTCGTACGCGATACAACAAATTGATAAAACGATCCCAAGGGTCATTCTAATCATAAAAATTTCCACTGATTCTCCAAGTCTACGCCGAACTACTCTTCCATGCATACTTGTCCAGCTATTCAAACGATTCCTCCTTTCTTACGAGTCATCCTATCGTCCTTGAAACTCGAGACACTCGGAAGATCTGGGTTAGAAAGTTTTCGGACCCGGGCTAGACAACGTGGAGAGCACGGAAGAAAACGAACCACAGGTATGCGGTGATTCGACATCTTGAGTTCGACTTCGAACTGACTCATCGGGTTCCCGTGACTCACGTAAAACCCGTAGAGAACTCATATATACGTGAATCGTGGTATCTATGCGCACGGGAACATCACTGATTAATCAGCTGTCGCCGCTAACGCTCGTCTAATTTTACATTTCACCGCGATATCGTTTTCCCGTCACGCTTCGGAACTCGACCGTCGGTGAATCGATCGCCCTTTTGCTCTCGGTACCACGGGACCGGAGTTCGTTCGTTGTTCATCTTTTTTTTCTTTTCTTTTTTCAACGCGTTCGTGAACGAGAACATTATCACGAACGTCGGGTGTCCTTTTCGATGATGCAGCACCGGGCTTGCTCCGTGAGCGAGCGGCACGAAACATAAAACTAACGCGAGGAAAGGAGAGATTCCGTGATCAGGGTACCCGCAGCAGAGTATCGAGAAGTCCTTCGCGGTTCTCGGTCGCGTCGTAAACCTGCTCGCGATACGGGCCAGCTACTCCAAGTGCGATGATGCCAACCAACGAGTCGAAGGGCATCGCTGACGGGTCTCGTCCGCTATAACGGGGGGGAAATTTGAACAAAATTTCTCCAACCTATCATAAAACATACCGTCCAAAAACCATCGTCGATATATCACACCCATCGGGTATCTATCGCAACGTTATTCGGCTGTTTTGATAATTCGACAGCCCGGTAATACTCGCCGAAGGCGTAACAGACCAGCCGATGTACGATTATCCGCGCAGGTGTACCGACGAACTCGCACCTGTCCGATCCTTTTGAACAAGACGGAATAAAATAACGCAGCTACTTTCCAACGACTATACATATTTTGCGGATCGTCCTCTGTAATATACATATAACTCTCCCGTCTAAACGTGGATTTCCTGAGAAAAACATACCGAAATTAAACTGTATCTATTCACGTGTTTTCTTTTACCAAGAATAACGACGCTGAACAACGTCGACTTTCGTGGATTTCTTCGTGTCCCGTGATTTAAATATCAAGTTGCGTCTCTTCGTCGAATAAACGTGAACGTAAATATATTGATGGGTAATTTTTCGTCTATAACTAGACGATGGTTCGAAGTCGAAAGGTGCAACGTAAGAAATGGGCGAGCAAACCAACGGACAGGTGTATCGTTCGGTCTAGTACTCGGCTGTTTACCATCGTATTAACGCCCTGGGTTAAAGCGTATCGATGCGATTACCCGGACGATTCTTTCCCTGCCTACCTACCACCTATCTACCGATCTACCTACTCGTTCATCCGTCTACCTACAGCGACGTTCGAACCTCTCTTTCTCTCTCTTTCTCTCACTCTCTTGGAACCAAACAGCGGTGATAGAAAATGAATGGTTAGGACTGACCAACCGCTGCGGGGGGAAACCGTGGTGGGTACCTTCACAAAATCATCGTCGGATTTCGTATATTCGAAAGCCAGTCAAACCTATCGTAGATAGATTTCACTCTAACAGCATTAATTCTTCGAAACCGTTTCGAACGTACCTAAATAAGTTAGAATAACCTTCCTTTTACCCTTTCGTCCTTCTCTATACTTCGTTCCCAGGAGGTGAACCGAAGTGAACCAGCTGTTCACTACCCCGTTCGACGAGATTTGAACGAAAGAAAGAAATTCAAGTCAAAATCGTTTCACCGGACGCATCATCACCGATATCTCGAATACCTTCGTCCGTGGAACCGACGAACAATTTCGAACGTATAATATATACCTCACCACTGTTACAGAAACTACTTTTACCGGTGTTCCGTCGTGTCCATGGACAACCGGAGGCCGAAACTTTTACAAGCAAGAGCCGGAAGAACGTGGCTACACGAAATAGCCGGATATGTAAAATCATTGTCTCGCGGTTCCTGTAGCGTGACGGGACGCGTTTCGCCGTGACGACGTTAAATCGACTAAAAATCATCCGGCCCAGTTCTCTCTCTCTCTCTCTCTCTCTTCCCCTCTCGATCCCTCTTTCTTTCGACTTCCACATTAATCGGTATTCCGAATACTTAATAATATAATGCGTAACGACGTCCAAGTAGACTTTCAGTTATTATTCAATGTTTGTCCCACTTTCGGGAATGTCGATACGTACTTATACTTATACTTACGTCGCGGTATTATCTGTGGATGTCTTTGCACGTCCACGTAGCGAAACACAAGTGGTTCCTGGGAAAGGGAAAAGCCAGGGGGATACAGGAAGACGAGGAAAGGGGGTAAGGGTGGAAGTGAGCGATATTGAGACACAGAGAGAAAAACAGAGAGAGAAAGAAAGAAAGTTTGCGTGTGCCTGTGCACACGTAAGAGAAAGACAGAACCCTTTTCCGTTCCAGGACATACATACATACATACATATGTAAGCGCGATACTCGCACCTTCCAAGTGCGAGTTCCAATACGGAGCATTTAACTGACGGTGCACGCGTGTACATTGCCAGCGGTGTAACGGGCAGGTGAAGTTCACAGCTGCTGGACAGCTGGACCGATATCCGTTTTCAGGTACATTCCGACGGATGGCGGATGATAAGTCCGCGGCGGTTCACGCGCCGCTCGTAACGTTTCGCCAATTTAGGCCTCGCGTCGTCGGACCGAGAGTAACGGCTACATTCCAAAACTGTGGACGTATGTAGAAGGCTGATTCCGATGCGAGTAGGAAACGCCGGGGCTTGCGAAAACTTCGGGAGAAATTTCACGAGGTTATTGCAACTCTGAGTTTTACGATTCGGTCGTTAGAGTGACTGTATTTGAGAAGACTGTATCTCTCTGGTTTATTTGGAATACTTTCTTTTAAAAATTGGGATTAGTATTAGAGTTACCTAGAATTAATTCGGTATATATGAATATATTTCATAAATATGTATGAAATAAGAAAGCAGAAGAAAATAATAAATTAATTAATTTATAACCAGTAATTACCGCTACCCTTAGTATTTCTACTATTAAACATTCTATTATACGTTGCTTCGTTGCGAACCGTTGAAAGTACCCGGCTAATTACGCTAATCACCCAGTATATGTGTAAATTAATATCTTATCAAGAGTTAAGGTCTTGACTCGGGCCAAGTACAAGAGTTCCCGACTGGTAGACCTGAACTACTCTTTTCCGGAAGAATACAAGAGTTCCCGACTGGTAGACCTGAACTACTCTTTTCCGGAAGAATTAGATCGAGGTTTTCGGGGTATTCAAACGGCATTAAATCCGCATATTTCCCCCAAACTATGGTGATATTCTTGTAGGGGACGTCCACCCGAGTAATTTAAGCCTAACTACGAGAAGATCCATCAAGCCAATCGCGAGATATTTTGATCTAAAAAGTCGAGGTTTTTGTAAGAAACGTCGTCTTCTTCCTCTCCTCCTTCTCCATCTCCATGTTCAGCCTGTCACGCAGCCCGGTGTCAAACCCTAACATATGTTTCATACTATGCGAGATAATTTTTCTGCCGATAACGTAGATTTTATATATGTAGTATATGAAATTTCCTCTCACACACATCCAGATTGTTAACATATTAAATTAGAAATGTTTGTTACGTTACGTTTTTGACATCAAGCTTCGTAAAATTAAGGGTCAGAATGCGTATTCGAAATATATTCGATCATTTTTATATCTTGAAAATTGCGCGAATGGCGAGCGATGTATGAAAATCGCGAAAAATCGTCAAATTATGACAGTTTTTTGGTCGGCATTCGCTGAATTTTTGAGATAGCGATCTGAAACTGGTACCATTGTTTTAGTTAGGAAATTCTACGCCAGAACAATGTATAATAGTTGTACTTTTCGAAAATTTAATTTTTCGTAAAAATCTGAAGGGGGTAGGTCAGGATTTTTTGCGATTTTCGTAAATCGCTTGCCATTTCCACAATTTTTGAGATATTAAAATGATTCTTTCACTGGCTTATTCGGCTTGGCATTCCGCGTTCAAAACGGCCCGGATCATTTTAATATCTCAAAAATTGCGGAAATGGCAAGCGATTTACGAAAATCGCAAAAAATCCTGACCTACCCCCTTCAGATTTTTGCGAAAAATGAAATTTTCGAAAAGTACAACTATTATACATTGATCTGCCGTAGAATTTCCTAACTAAAACAATGGTACAAGTTTCAGGCCGCTATCTTTAAAATTGACCGAATGCCAATCAAAAAACTGGTTGAAAATGACGATTTTTCGCGATTTTCGTAATTCTTTCGTCATTTCCACAAATTTCTAGATATCGACCTGAGTCTTTCACAGTCTTATTCGGCTTCCGATTCCGTGTCCAAAACGTCTTGGATCATTTGAATAGCTCAAAGATTACAGAAATGACGAATGAATTACGAAAATCGCGAAAATTCATCAAACTGAAGCAGTTTTTCGTTCGGCATTCGCTCAATTTTTGAGATAGCGGTCTGAAACTTGTACCATTGTTTTAGTTAGGAAATTCTACGGCAGATCAATGTATAATAGTTGTACTTTTCGAAAATTTAATTTTTCGCAAAAATCTGAAGGGGGTAGGTCAGGATTTTTGGCGGTTTTCGTAAATCGCCCGTCATTTCCGCAATTTTTGAGCTATTAAAATGATCCTGGGCGTTCTGGACGCAGAATCCGAAGCCGAATAAGCCAGTGAAAGAATCATTACGATATCTAAAAAATTGCGGAAATGGCAAGCGATTTACGAAAATCGCCAAAAATCCTGACCTACCCCCTTCAGATTTTTGCGAAAAATTAAATTTTCGAAAAGTACAACTATTATACGTTGTTCTACCGTAGAATTTCCTAACTAAAACAATGGTACAAGTTTCAGACCGCTATCTCAAAAATTGAGCGAATGCCGAACGAAAAACTGGTTGAATTTGACGATTTTTCGCGATATTGGTAATTCCTTCGTCGTTTCCGGCATTTTTGAGATATCAAAATGACCCGGGACGTTTTGGAAGCGGAATCCGATGCCGAATAAGACAGTGAAAGAATCAAGTCGATATCAAAAAATTTGCGGAAATGACAAAGGAAATACGAAAATCGCGAAAAATCGTCAAGTTCAACCAGTTTTTTAGTCGGCATTCGCTCAATTTTTGTGATAGCGATCTGAAACTGGTACCATTGTTTTAGTTGGGAAATTCTACGCCAGATCTATGTATAATAGTTGTACTTTTCGAAATTTTGATTTTTCGTAAAAATCTGAAGGGGGTAGGTCAGGATTTTTTGCGATTTTCGTAAATCGCTTGCCATTTCCACAATTTTTGAGATATTAAAATGATTCTTTCACTGGCTTATTCGGCTTGGCATTCCGCGTTCAAAACGGCCCGGATCATTTTAATATCTCAAAAATTGCGGAAATGGCAAGCGATTTACGAAAATCGCAAAAAATCCTGACCTACCCCCTTCAGATTTTTGCGAAAAATGAAATTTTCGAAAAGTACAACTATTATACATTGATCTGCCGTAGAATTTCCTAACTAAAACAATGGTACAAGTTTCAGGCCGCTATCTTTAAAATTGACCGAATGCCAATCAAAAAACTGGTTGAAAATGACGATTTTTCGCGATTTTCGTAATTCTTTCGTCATTTCCACAAATTTCTAGATATCGACCTGAGTCTTTCACAGTCTTATTCGGCTTCCGATTCCGTGTCCAAAACGTCTTGGATCATTTGAATAGCTCAAAGATTACAGAAATGACGAATGAATTACGAAAATCGCGAAAATTCATCAAACTGAAGCAGTTTTTCGTTCGGCATTCGCTCAATTTTTGAGATAGCGGTCTGAAACTTGTACCATTGTTTTAGTTAGGAAATTCTACGGCAGATCAATGTATAATAGTTGTACTTTTCGAAAATTTAATTTTTCGCAAAAATCTGAAGGGGGTAGGTCAGGATTTTTGGCGGTTTTCGTAAATCGCCCGTCATTTCCGCAATTTTTGAGCTATTAAAATGATCCTGGGCGTTCTGGACGCAGAATCCGAAGCCGAATAAGCCAGTGAAAGAATCATTACGATATCTAAAAAATTGCGGAAATGGCAAGCGATTTACGAAAATCGCCAAAAATCCTGACCTACCCCCTTCAGATTTTTGCGAAAAATTAAATTTTCGAAAAGTACAACTATTATACGTTGTTCTACCGTAGAATTTCCTAACTAAAACAATGGTACAAGTTTCAGACCGCTATCTCAAAAATTGAGCGAATGCCGAACGAAAAACTGCTTCAGTTTGATGAATTTTCGCGATTTTCGTAATTCATTCGTCATTTCTGTAATCTTTGAACTATTCAAATGATCCAAGACGTTTTGGACACGGAATCGGAAGCCGAATAAGACTGTGAAAGAATCAGGTCGATATCTAGAAATTTGTGGAAATGACGAAAGAATCCACAAAAAGCATCGAAAATGCAAAGCTATGGGCCAAGTACAAGAGAATGTTACATTGGAATAGGTTGCTCATTAACATAAACTGCATTTTACACAGGATTTGAAATCAATCAAATGTGAGCAAGTTTGATTGATTTCAAATCCTGTGTAAAATGCAGTTTATGTTAATGAGCAACCAATTCCAATGTATCATTCTCTTGTACTTGGCCCATAGCTTTGCATTTTCGATGCTTTTTGTGGATCCTCTATTACACAACCTTTTACTTTACTTCCCCCCGAAAAGACTCTCAAAGATATTATCGTTAGCCCTTGAATTCCCGATAGCTGTTTAGCGGTGCGTTCTCTACGTGATAGGAACCGTAACGCGATGGTATTGAGGCACTCGTCGCCGGCGAGGAGTACGAACGGAACACCACCTGCTCCTCCTTGTCTTCTCGACCACATCCTTCCTTGCGCCGAAGGCTTTTGCGTGGCCCCGTGAATACGCGGCGGTGTATACATATATACATATATATATTCCGTGTACGGTGTACCTAGGTGGCCACCGGTTCGTTCGGATAACCGCACGTACGTACAGACAACAGGGGCGTACGTGTATGGATGTGCGGGTACGTTAAAGGCCTTCTTTGGTTCGCTCACCGATACCATCCACGAGGAAGGTACATACACCGGTGAAGTATACGCGGCGCGGATCTCCGAAACCTTCGACGTCGGATCACTTTTCGTACGGTTCTCACGGGACGGCACCCCGGGTTTGACGACCCGAGATTCTGTGTGTCTTCTCGGACCTCTGGACACGAGAGAAAAAGTTCATTTTCTTTTTTTTTCGTTTAAATTCGATTATCACTGTGGAACGTTAAGTAAGTGTGGGATAGAATCGATTTCCGGTACCGTGGAATTCAATTTTTCTTCCGGGTTACATAGTAGATACGTACATACATGTATATGTATGTATATAAGTGTGTATCTGAATGATCGTGGAATTAGTACGAACGAGTTTCCGTGAGATCGATCGATTAGTCGAGGTAATAATATCGGACGGTCGATCAAAGTATTTAGCCGATCGTCCAGCTGATGTTTTCGGCCGTTATTCGACAGATGCGATATCGACATCGACGATCGTATACGTTCGATTTCCTGCGTATCCACCTTATATACATATACATATATATACAATACACATATACATGTGATACTGACTTGAGTCGCTTTCACAAAAATTTTATAAGAAACCCCCATCGTCTTCGATTAGACATGTCCGGTGAATACACAGATGTTATGTAGTACACCGTATCGCCCCATTGAATGCACGAACGGGAGATACCAATGCTGGATCTGGATGTCGGATTTCACCGTACGAATCGAAGGAGGACGTCCGGACGTCGGTGTTATGTAAAATGCCCCGTGGCGGAATCGCCCGGAATCGTTCGGGGATCGGCATATGGTGTATGGTGAAATAGGAACCGACCGCAACCGGCTCCCATAGCCGAAAAAAGAGTGTACACGGTTCAACGACGATACTCTCCTTACTGCCGAAAGTAACGCGAGCAACTCCCACTCGGTCGTTGAATAATTTTCACTCTTTTTTTTTCTCATTTTTCTCCTCATCGAACGTTCGACGGGAATTTCGACAGATTTACGAAAATATGTAAGAAAACTTGGGAGAAATAATAAAATCATGGTACATCGTCAGGTTTGACGTTACGGGGATCATTCTACGTCGGATCATCTTTTTTTTAGATTGATTTTCGAGATTCTACGAGGTCGATGAGCCGTGGATCCGGTATCGATCTTGAAAATCAACGGAGATAACGAATCGCGACGTTGCCCCGTAGAAAATGACGATGCAAAATCGTGGCGGGCGATCGCCCACCGAACCGCAGAACCGTCGATCGTACGCGATCGAATTAAACGAACGAAAAAGGTATACGATCCCGTGGCGTAAGAACGATGACGGATCGTTATCGGTGGCGATGCTACTCGAATCGCATTCCAATCTCGGTCGTTCGTCGAGGTCAAACCGGGAAAAGCGGTGGAAAAACGACGGGAAAAGGGGAAAGAGGAGAGGAAATGAATATTATCGATCGCAGCGATAACGTATCACCGAGTTTCGCAAGCACTCCTATCGGGACCGATATAAACAAGATTTCCACGGAGAAAATATGACGCTCGACGGATTACGAAGATATAGATTCTTATCGCGAATAAATTCGCAATTTGATTGATCATTAATACCCTTTCCGTAACGACTGAAACCGTTCGTGAATGACGGCGTTTTACTAAACGAACGTATTGCGTTAAAAAGTGAAGAAAAGGAAAAAAAATATATTCGATACACTTCCACGGGTGTTACCCTCGATTTTTCCCATCGACGAACGTTGCGTCACATATCCGTGCGGTGTCCTCGTCTTAACACTGAAACGTCGCGTGAAATACTTTCCACCGGAAAAACCTTCTCGAATAAACCTCGCGGACGAACCTTGCGGTTTCCAGCGACGGAAACTTCGTCACGGTGACGGCGTGACAAGTAACAAGATCGATCGTGTTATTTGTCGAGATACTAACGACGCGATACGCGGCAGTTTTTCGCGTACGATGTAAAGTCGTAGCTTGAAGAAAGAGAAAGAGGAGAGAAAAAGAGAGAGAGAGATAGATGAAGCAAGAGAAAAAAAGAAGGAGAGACACAGACATACATGCTCTTTAAGGAATAAACTGTTATCTAGAAACAAGGTCAATGGACACGTCCGTAAAACGAGAATTTTAGTTTACGTCTGCGTCCGATAACAAAGATTAATGGCGTTTCTTTTCTCGAACACTGTTACAACCGTCCGTCTGTCTGAAAGTAGGTGTGTAACGTGAAGTGTCCACGTATGTATAAAACACGCGGTATGTATCCACGCGGGTCGTTAAAAAGCCCCCGGGGCCCGGCTACCGACGTTGGAAACTTTACCATTCCGAACGTTTCCGACCAGTCGGGAATGCTTTTTTCCAGGTGAGTGTCGACGTCGCGATTGAAATTCACGGCCGTGACACGTCGCCGGATACGAACTCGTATCTTCGCCAGGAGGAGACGACCACCGGTGAGCGTCGCGGCGCCGTTTAGTCTGGCGAACGTACGATATTTCTCTCTTTTTTTTTTATTTTGACAAACTAACGAGAAAACGGACGGTTTTTTCTTCGCAAATTTTCCACCGTAACATTCCTCGTTTTAAAAACTATGAAACGGACAAGAAAACGGATGACTTTTTCATTTTTAATTTGTTTCTATCGAACGGTCAAAATCGGGTGGGATTTTCGCGTGGATCTATAGATCTCCGGGGAGGAGGTGCACTTTCCCTTGGTACGCGCGTCTCGTCTCCCACGGCTCGTTCTGGAGAGCGCACGGGAGCGTTGCGCAACGATTTGCGCGCGAGTCGCGAACAGGCTGACTCAGACGGGTGAAATGCAGCGCGGGTGTTCCGCTAGTTCTGCGATACTACGGGGAACCAGTACCGCGGGACCGGTCGTTTCGCAATGCCCCGCGTACCCAAGTGGGCGCTGATTTTTTTTTTCCTGATTTTTTTTTCTTTTTTCTCTCTTTCACGTCCATTTCTTTCACGCTCGCGACAACGTATCCGGCGTGCGAGAGACTCGCTGCCTAATTCGCGAGAGTAAGTTGAAAGAGAGAGAGAGACAGAGAGAGAGAGATGAAATTTTCGTTGAATAGATTATCGAGGATCGGTTTTCAAGGGGGAAGAACAATTTTTGCGACGAAGAACGAGGGATACAAAACAAATCGTTGACTACGGGGAAAACGATGGAGAATCATGAAGGGGGAATGTTATATAATCGATGGAGGTTAAAGTGTAACGCCAGTAAATTCATGGTGTGGACGTCGTGTTTAGATTTCGAGGCCTCTCGAGTGGTTTGGGTGTCTGGTTTACGTTTGGGATTTGGGAGATCGAAGTGCAGCGTGATAAATCGACTCGCCGTGGAAAAGTCGAGGGCCCTTCTTAGTTTCCGTCGATACTGACGGTTCTCTTATTTTTCTTCCGTCTCGTGTTTCCGCGTCGTGAAAACACGTCTCGTTGTATGAAAATTATTTTCTCCTTTCTTTGTGTGTTTTTTGTCTAGGTTCTTTGATATAATTTATCCTGTCCTATCGTTCGTTAATTTACCTACAATGTAGTAGAATGTTTAGATCAGACTGCAAGAACTACTTGGTTGAGTACATAGTACTACTATCTGACTTTTCTTATTCATTTTCGCCCACCTGCTATCAACGAAGTATATTATTTCCAGCGGCGCGAGAATATTTGTAAGAATAAATGCTATGTATTACTTTATATGTAAATAAAAATATCATTCTCAAATACACCCTTTTTCTTTCAAGTAACACAAGTCCAATTTTTACACAGAAATCATTTGCAAGCCCAAATTCCATTGACTTTTACAACATATTACCAATACTACCATAACTAAAACCAATGTAATCTCATTACCTTAAAAAATTCCAACCCATCGACCCACATAAGACACATCGTTACCTGTTGCCCATTTCCACCGTACCAAACGCGACGTACCTTTCCATCTCCACGTCCATTCCCCTCTAATTACGAATAGCAACCAACGAATCCGCAAAAAAAAAGAAAAAAAAAACTTCTGTATCGCGGAATTGCGCGTCGAGGGACACAGCTGCGATAGAATCACCGATGAATCACCCATCGAAGACGGACGAACAAGTGCGACGAGAGATACGTATTTCCTCCAGGTTGAACGTTCTCCAGGCGTACATATCGATTAGGCGGGCATTATGGGCGAGGATCGGAACACGTTTTGGTGGCATCGCGGAAAAGCCGTCGCGTGTCACGTGCGTCGCGTGTGTCGCCCGTCCACGCACGCCAGTCTATCGAGAATCGCGCACATGTCTCGCGTTCAGATAAAGCCGGATCCGTTGGATCTTATCAGCGCGGTATGTATGTACCGCATGACTATTGACCCTGCAGCTGGCATCCCCCGTAATCGAAAAGAAATGCGCGCTATCGGTGTTCCTCCACGTTTCGAAACACACATTTTCACGGGATTTTTCTAAATGTTTTCTAACATCGTTGTACGACGAGTGAATAAAGGAAGATTGTCGATGATTCTATCAGTGTATTTGACAATGATTCATTTTATTCGGGGTTGATTAAAAGAATATTTAATAAAAAAAAAGATAATAGATAATAGTAAGATGTGATTTAACAGGGTGGTGGAAGGGAGTAAAAAATATATTTTCTAGACGTCGCGACGTTTTATCGCGACGACACCGGTCAAAGTCGTGGATAGAGTGGATTCGTCGGAAATATTCTTCTTGTAACAACATCGGCGCCGAACGTTTAGTATTCCCGAGTTGCAGTTAGCATCCGGTTAACCGACGACAGCCGCTCCCATCGAGCGTGTACGATACTTATTCCATCGGCTTTAAACTCCGGCACGATGCCACTTTACCGAAGCGAGACTCTTCCACGGGAATATGTACGTACGTACAGTTCGGTGAAACATTAGGTTTTCGTTTAGCGGTGAAGCACGTGTCGCCCTGTCCCGTTCCATCGAATCACGAATTCCCACCGGTTTGCACCACGTTCGTCGATCGTCCGTCGACGTTTATAATTGAAAAACAATACGAACGAACGATACGACCGCGGATGTTGATCGCGGATACGATAAAATATCTTTCGGATGGCTGCCGGCTGTTATCCCGTGTGTTCGCGGATTCAGGCTCCACGTAGAGACAGAAAGAGAGAGACAGAAAGAGAGAGAGAGAGAGCGAGAGAATGATTAAAGGGGAAAGAGGGGTCGCAAGTTAAATACGACCTTGGCCACCCTCGGAGGGGAAGAAAGAAAAAAAAAATGTCCAGCCGGTGTTTGACACTGACAGTGGCTGATTAGCGATGTGCTTTAAGTGTACTCGTACCTTCCTCGATACGAAGGGGGGCAGGAGGGGTATACGTGTAAAGTAAAAAAAAAGTGCAGAAAAAAAACAATAAACCCCAGAGAAATAATAAAAAAAAGTCTTTTAAAAAAAGAGAGACAGATACACAGAACACCAGGCCCGGACGGGAAAGATAGATAGACAGAAAGACAGAGAAAGAGAGAAACACACAGATAGATAAAGCGAGAAACACTGTACAGGCAGAGAGAGAGAGAGTGCAAGTGTGCGCGCGCGCGCACGCGTGCTAGTATAAATCGCGAGCGTGTGTATGCACACCGCGAGAACACGAGAGAGACACATAGAAACACACACAGAAAGAGTAAGAAAGAGAGACAGAGAAGAGGGAAAAAGACAAACCCGGCCGACGAGGAGAGGAGAAGAGAAAAGAGAGAGGACGGGGCAACGTACAAGCCGAGGGTTGAAGGGGGAAGAAAGAACGGTTGCGCAGCGCGATTGGCCGACGGAGCGCAGCATGTTTACGCGACCCGGTGGGGATACGTTGTCTCAGCTGAGCGTAGTATAGAGGTAGGAGTCTGCCAGGAAGCAGAGTCAGTAGCGGATGAGCGCTCGTCGGGCGGGCATCGTTGCGTCGTCGACAGAACGTCGTGCGACGATAATGTGTCACCTCGTGATCGACGAGCGACCGTCAGATCTTACGAAGAGAATAGTCGCGAGATAAAAAGAGAAAAAAAGAAGAAAACGTGCGTCCGTCATTACACACACACGTCTTGTTGTTTATTTCATTTTATATATTATTAGAATTATTTTTCTTTTTTTTAAAAGAAGAGTCTTCTAAACGATTTCGATCGTAGTTTTTTCCCTGATATTTCTGTTGTTTTTTTTTTTACGTTTCATTCGGTTGTTTACATTCTTTTCTCTCGAAGAAGAATACGTACGGGAAAAGAAAAAGGTGTTTCGCGCGTGGTGAAGAGTGCGAGAGGCACTCTTGAACGGAGATCCGCGTGTATAATTCGACGTGGTGAATATATATATATATACACGTACGGTATATTGTATATATACAATACATAGATACATATGTATATGTACATCGCGGACGCGAAATAATAGAAACGCAGCCTGGAAAGAGATCCTTGTCGGTCCAGAAGAGCCGACGTCTGTCACTGCCGTCCTCGCCACTGCCTTTTTTCTTTTCTTTCCGTTTAAATCCATTCTCGTTGCAAAACGGAACTGTACACCGTTACCCGTTTTGGTATCACCTTTCGTTACGAACGGACAAGGAACGTCGTGGACGAGGAAGAGAAGATAAGAGAAGGATAATCGTCTGCGCGAAGGACTGTTGTTTCGTTTTCTCGATCCCCGGGAGGCGAGAGAGATATTTCGTCGGTGAAAAGCGCGGCGCAAATAGATTTCGGATTATTAAACTTTGCTGACCGTTAAAACGCTGTCCCGGCGACGTCGATCGTCGTCGACGTATCGAGAGAGTTTCGACTGTCGCGGGACCGTCATCGTCGTCAACTTCGGTGTGTGGTGCGTTACGATTGTAACGAAAAGTGTCGTGACAAGGAGTTTTTTTTTCTATCCATACCGGCCCGAAAATGGTGCCACAACAACAGGACAGCCCGTCCAGCTCGGGGATTCCTATGTTTGGATCTTTGCTCGTGGATAAAAATTCGTCGACGCCGTACTCGGATGCCACGCAGGTAAATACTTAAATAAAAAACAAAAAGAAGCGACAAAATATCTTCACCGGCGGTCGAATCGTCAACGTGACGCGCGCGTAGACATCGCGACGCCCCGAGAGCGTCGTGACACTCGTCACCGACGGATAACCGACGGACAACCGACGGACGAGAGTTGAAACCACTTTTCCGTCGCGTTATTATTAATATTGTTTTTTTTTTCTCGATTATTTTTCACCTCTCCCTGTAAGATCCGTGGAAACGTTTCCATCTATCCTCTCCTATCTCTTACGTTTTTTTTTCTCTTTTTAAACAGTCCTGATTCAGATTAACGATACGCCTCGACTACGAAAAACACGTTTCTTCGACGGCGTCGAAGAATGTCTGTCTGAAAAGAAAAACGAAGAAAAGATACGTAGCCCGACCCGACGCGCGTAACACAATAACATCGCGATAATAGTAATGACTCGCTGAACTCTGAATTCGAAGGCCGCGATCCATAGATCTTGATCTGCGAATCTCGCAATTGAATTACAAACTGTTGCGAGTAAGCGTATTTTTAGCGAATCTCATCGATCTATCAGGCAATTCTCTCTTTCTCTCTCTCTCTCTCTCTTTTTCTCTCTCACAGACACACATTACACTCTTCGACAGATCGGAAGGTGTCCCCCGATCGTGGATCCGTATCTCTCTCATCGTTTTTCTGTTTATTTTGGTAACGACGATACAACCGTCGATCGACAGAAAAGATTATTTTCGTCGTCCGTCCGTTATTCTTGGCTGTCTTCGAATCTTTGTTTACCTCGTAGTTTTTCACGCTCTTCTACCAATTTCTTTAGCCTGTTACATTTTTCTCTCTCTCCCCCCTGTCTCTCTTTTACAAGTCGTGTTCGTTCCAAGACAGAAAAAGGAAGGTGAACGAGTGAAACGAGAGAGAAACAGACGGACAGACGGACAGACGTGTCGCGATGCTCGTTCGTCCCTTGTTTTCAGTCTGGAATCGAGAAAGCTAAAGGTACGCGAAGGCTCGATGTCCATGGATCGGTTCCCTGTAATTATCGTTCGCCAGATTTCATCCCGTGCCGACGGGAATTTTTCTCGTGCTCTCTACGTTCGCTCGATTATCCCTCCCGACGTCGATGATTCCTCTCTAATTCTAGAGTCGGACTTCTCCTCTCGTTCCAGGTAGTCTCGGGGCAACATACATAGCATACATATACACATACATACGTGTCTACAATATATACATTTTTTCCTCCATCGCCCCCAGGGAAACGTTCCCCCGTTCACGGACCGTCGACGATTTCCCTTACGACGGATCCGTCAAAATTCTATTTCGACGTAAACAACGATAACCCGATAAAAAAATCCCACGACAAACGTGACGACGTCTAACAGACGTGTCCGCGAAACGGGAAATTAGCACGGGAAACGGAAACGCGAGAAAAATGGGAATTTTAAACGAGAACTATGAAAAAAATAACGGGGAACCTGGGTATCCCGGATAACCTGGTGTCTCAAGTTCTTTTCATCCTTGTCGACTGTCCTGGAGGACCGGTAATTTTCGTCTCGATTTCAATTTCTTTTTCTCGCGGACTTAATCCCGTCCGGCAAATTGGTGCTGGGCCCTCTGAACTCCTCCTTTGACCGGTCTCTCTTTTTCTCTCTCTCGCTCTCCTTCTCTTTCTTTCTCCGTCTTCCCGATACCTACGAGATCCCATCGAATTACCTCGATTACCCGTAGCCTTGACGAGCCGAGAGTTTCTAAGAAATTACTCCTTCCGATTCGAACCTTCGAACGCGCTCCCTTTTCTTACTATCGCTGACTGTCGGATAATAATGAAAAAAATATATAAATTTCTTTTTTTACGCGTTCATTTCCGGACTGTTCTATATATTTCTTCTCGAAGTGTATTAACGATGAACGAAAGACTCTTCTATCTCTTCGTTATACTTCTCATATAGTTTATAATACACACATCAATATTATATTAGCTACTCTTGTTAAACGATACGTTAAGAATCATTTGACCGGTGACAGGGAAGTAAAATCAGACTCTAGTGTTTCCTCGGAATGGTAACGATACCCGCGGACGCCGACTTCCCGCGGATTATTTTAACTTTCCACGAGATATCCCGTCGATGGAATCGTAACGGTAAGTCGGCGGCTCTCGCTTCGCGCGAAGGTCGAACGAAACGCGCTTTTCGCAATAACGGTGCGCTCGATTTCAGAGTGTGTTTCGTGCGGTAGCACCGCTTTCTATCGGATTGATATTGCGTTCATTCGTTCGTTCGTTCGCTCGCTCGCTCGCTCAAACGATGAAAACTTCGAGAGAGAGACAGATCCAACGATATATTCCGGCCGCAGATATTTCCCGACCCTGTTTCAACAATCTCCGGAACGCGGTGCCCGTGATATCACCGGCCAAGAGAATCGACTTTTTCGCCGATTACGCGGCCCGGAAGTTTTTCAACGAGTCGAAGCGTGCGTCGGCTACGTTTGTTTCGCATGGCGTTATCGCTTATCGGTCAGGATGTCGAGACCAGAGCCCGGTGGTACATACTCGGCCAGTCAGCTGATCGCTATTACGGTTTTACAGCTAGGCGAGTGTCGAAAGAAATTGAAATTTCTTACGCGATTATTTTCCTGTTCGGTAAAAATCATCTCTATGGCGTTTTAGATTCGTCATTGATTGATATATTACGGATAAAATTGTTCTTTGATTCTTGATATTATAATTAATACTCGATATTATAATTCTGACGATCTTTAAGATCTAGATGATCGAGAACGATCGACCGCGTATCTATCTCTCTATCGCGGGACGGTATCTTTTCCCCGATCACTTCTCTCGCGAAAATTCTAAGCTAATGCTCTCGAATGCTTTCACTCGCGATTACGCGCGCCTTTCATTGAGTCCCCGTTACGTTCGTACAGATCCATTCGCGAGATCGGGTTCGTTTTCATGAATACCGGAAGAAGAGGTACGCATTTATATTTATTCGATTTTTTTCTTTTTTTCTCCCCTTTTTTTTTAAATTCACGGGGATGTTTCGCTCGTTAGAAGGAAGTTAGAGGGAGAACGAGAGCGAGTAAAAGAAGGTGGTAAAGAGAGCGAAGGACAGGGAAGGTGGGTGGGGGAGGGCTGGGAGTCGAGGCCAGCTGCATCGAGAAAGCAGCTCCGGTCGTTGCGAAGTTATCGGCAACGATACTGGCGATCGGTGAATAACTTAGTTTCCACGTACCCCGTCGTAACTAAATCGATTTCGTCTAATTTCACCCACTATTCGATACCAATTCTATCCCCCATTGACATATTAGAATCCACAATATAAACGAACGATCGATTTACCGCATGATTATCAATTTTTATATTTTTTTTACCCTAAGGGTGATTAAATTATACTGAGAGAAATAAGGGGAGGGGTGTTGTAGGGTGTGATGGGAGAACGATCGATTTACCGCATGATTTTCAATTTTTATTTTTCCACCCTGCGGAGATTAAATCATATTGAGAGAGAGAGGGGGGTGGGTGGGCGTGAATGATCGAATGATATTATATCCAGGTGTCGACTCCTCTTCGTAACCTACATATCCATCCTTCCCGATCTCTATTCTCGTGCATCGACCGACCAACAAACGATCTGAAAGTATAATACACACGTCGCCGGGGACCACACGGTGTTGTTATCTGGCTCTGGTTCGTGCATCGGTGTACACCGGCGTCTAATAAGCAACGCAAATTGCGCCTGAGTTAAATCGGAATGCGATGCCCTTGCGCGGCTAACGCCGAGTTTTCTTTTCTACCGTTTGTCATTTGTCCTCCGGGTAGATTTTTTTTTACTCTCGTTAGAAAACATTTTCTTCGAGCTATCAATCAAACGAACCGTATCAAATTTGCATTTTTAAACTATAAATCTAAAAATTGTATAGTTATGAAAGTGGTCCAAGTCAATATTTCAAAAAAAAAATGAAAGTCTTGATAATTTGTTAATAAATGTTTCAAAACCTTTAAAAAACGTCATGTCCAAAATTTTTTAAAAATTGACTAAGGCCACTTTCATAATTATGGGCACAATTTTGCGATTTATTATATGTCTACGTATAAATCTGTCTATCCATGTACCCGACGATCTCTGTCTCTCTGTTACAGACGAAGAAAAACAATCCGAATCACATCAAGAGACCGATGAACGCCTTCATGGTGTGGTCGCAGATCGAGCGTAGAAAGATATGCGAGGTGCAGCCGGACATGCACAACGCGGAGATCAGCAAACGTTTGGGCAGACGTTGGAAAACGTTAGACGAAGCTGAGAGGAGACCCTTCATCGAGGAGGCGGAGAGGCTCAGGCAGCTTCACATGGTCGAATATCCGGACTACAAATATCGACCGAGGAAAAAGACGAGCAAACCCGCGGCCACTACGACGTTAAAAACGAAAGAGGGAAAGAAACCGCGGAAATCCTCGACGAACGGCGGAACGATGTCGAGTCTCGGCACGAGTACGCCGAAGTCACGGAACGACACGAACAACAACACCCAGACGGCGTCGGTGAAGAGGTTGCAGGCTCAGCCGAGCACTAAGCCGGTCTCCAGGTTGAAGGTCAGGCTGGCCCTGGACAAAAGACCGCCCTTGGATTATACCCCCGCGCCGCCTATAGTCACCGCGAAAGTACCCAGTAGCCCTTCCTGCGTGACACCGGACTCACCCGAGTCGGCGAGCTTCTACGAGGACAACTTCCTGGAGTGCGCGAGCGGACGACTTCACGGGGCGGGCAAGATCAAACGTGAAACCGCGATGGATATGGATATGGATTACGAGACTAGTTTCGAGCCGAAGGATCGACTTCTCTCCTCCGTGGGCGGTAGCACCGGGTTCTCACAGTCCGTCGACGACATGGGACTCATCTCCGAGAGAAGTTTCCGCACACCGACGCCCCGGATGGATCATCATCGTCGGCCCGGTTTCGCGGTGAAAGAGGAACCGACGGAGGAGATGGACGAGACGGAAACGAAGGTGGTGGTCACCGGCCTGGAGACGAGTACGGGGACGACGACGATCCCCACGACGAACGTACCCACGTCGACGTCCACCACGACGTCGTCGAACGGTGGCTCGTTGGATCCGACAACGGTGAAACTCGAGGATACGGCGAACAATCCAACCTTGGCCGATCTTTACTCCCTGACGGATTTGCTGCACATACAGCCGTCCGATTTCAAGATCGATCTCGACATGGAGACGATAACCGGCGACCTGGACACCTTCGAGACGGCCAGTTCGAGCAGTGGTTCTCATTTCGAGTTCTCCTGCACGCCGGACGTCACGGACATGCTGTCGAACATCGGCGTTGGGAGCGGCGAATGGGTCAGCTTCTGAGAGAAGAGAGCATTATATATATACACATACACACAGACACATACATACATACACAGATCCATCCCCCACGTGTTCTCTTTTCTTTCTTTAATACCACGTTTACGTCCCGAGCTTTTCAACAGCGACGGAATTATCCTGTTCCCCGTATACAGATAATTCCTCTTCCCCTCCCCCTCTATCTCCCTATACACCCACACCCCCTTTTTCCCCCCTTCCTCGGTGGGCAGTCACCAGTGGCGACCTTGTTTTCTTGCGATCCACGACTGTCCACCCGCGCCGAGGAGATGGTTGGCTACGTATACATGTTGCCCGGTTAACCGACCTCTATAAATAACGATTTCTTTTTTTGTACATGTACTGTAGCATACTAGAGAGTAAGATTTTTGTACTGTGACAAGACGACGATGAAGATGATAACGAAGGAGGAGGAGGAAGATCGTCGTTGCCGTGACCCCGGAGTCCTAGACACGAATGGAGAAAAACGACGAGGAAAATTGTGAACGTGATAGCGGGAGAGAACGAAATTTTCGCAGGAACTCGATGATCGGCGATCGAGGTGAGCGTAAACCCGCGTTTATTGTTTTTATAATGATATTATATCTCCCGTCTATAATTACCGTTCGCACTTTTTAATTGACGAACATCGTCGACGTGTGTCGCAGGGACACCGGAAGCGCGCAACAGCGATCTGTTTTTTTTCGATGTGTATATCGGTAGATGCGTATTTAGTAATATATACACTCATATACATAAACATATAAATATGAATATAAATATATACATATAATATATGTATATATACACGCAAAAAATGTATGTATACATATATATATATGTATATAAAAAAAGCGACGGACCGAGTCGCACCGTCGTTTCGTTCGTATTGCGAAGACGTAAAGAGAGAGGCGAGCCGCGAAAAGCGTTTCTTTCGAACGGATACGCGGGACAAAAAAGAAAAGTGCAAAGCAACGGAGAAAGAGAGGAGAGGGAGAGTGAAGAGAGCGTGGAGCGGCGGGGTGGGTGGATTTTTGCACGGTGTGTCGTTAAAACGACGAGATTTTTTTCGCGGCGAATGGACAATTCGATCGAAAGAGATTAGGGGAAGAATTCGGGGCTGTTTTTGTATGGCCCGTGAAGCGTGTATTATAACGGATAACGAACCGTGTGGGTGCAAAATAAAAAAAAAACAAAGGGCACACAGAAGCGGAGAATATTTTTTTTTTTTGACAATTATCTCGGGAATGATCGCCGAGATTATCGGAAGACAAAAGTGTTCTCTCCCACTCGTCTCTTTCGTCCGTTTCCACTACGAGGATTAGTGTGTTTTTTTTTTGTTGTTTTTGATCTCAGCGCCACCGGACGCTGGATTGCGAGCATCCTTCTCCGATAATAATATCAAACCTTTGATCTCATGTTCTCTTTACCTTTAATTAAGGACTTCATTTTTTTGCCGCTGCCATTCTTATTTTCGTAGAATTTCGTTTAATTTCATTAATTTTTTGTTTCGTGTCGTATATGTTTCGCAATTATGAGAATAATAAAAAGAAAGAAATTTTTGGTTTTCTGTACTTTCGTTGCGCGTTCTCACGTTGCTACTTTGTACTTTCTACCAATGCTGTCGCTATTTACTATTGCTATTACTACTACTACTATTCTATTACTACTACTACTACTACCACTATTCTATTACTACTACTACCACTACTACTACTACTACTACGGAGAGCTAACAATTAATCGTCGCCGACACGGCGAAAGCCCCCGATACCGTCGCGGTGCAAAAGCGCGTCGCGACGCCCGACAAAACGAATTTCCAGCGTCGTTGTTTGTCGTGCGTCGGTTTCCGTTTTCCGGCGTGAAACAGCCGTTCCATCTAACGGTACCTTCGGAGCTCTGTACCCCGGAATTAAAAGGTACGAAGGGATGGAGAATGAGAGAGGGAGAGAAAGGGAGAGAATGAGAGCGAGAGAGAGAAAGAGAGAAATCGATACGAGAATTTCGATCAGCACCCCGGGGGGCTTTTACCGTAGGCGTCGTCGTACGTCGTTCTCTTTATTACATTTAACTATTATTTCCATTTATATCGTTATCTTTATTTTTACGATTATTAGATTACGAAGATAATCGTAACAGTAATTGTGTATCATTACCGCTTTCGTACTGCCAGCGAGATAAAACCCGAGAGAAAGATAGAGAAAGAGAGAAAGAGAGTGAGAGTGAGAATCAGAGTGAAAGAGAGATAAAAGAAACGAATTAAAGAAAAAAAAAGAAATATTAAACCGACGCCGCCGCGCCGCGCAAAGTTTTTTGCTTATCGCTTCGGTCATCTTTTTTTATATACAATATATATATATAAAAGAAGAACTTTACTTTCGTACAAAGGAACAAAATAAAAACGATAATACCAACAAACAAAACAAACGTCACGTGCAGGGCCAAACAGAAACAAAGTATAATATTATTATAGGGACGTAGCTATTTTACGCGAAACGCAATTAACAGTAGCGACACCCGCTTTCGGAATTACAAACCCGAGAACCAAAGTAGGAAGAAGAGACACCCCTTACGACTAATAGGCTGTGAGTATTTCTTGGTCGAGGGATAAATCCGGGCCGATCGATTATCGATTTCGAGAGACCTTAACCCACACGTGCGTGTATGAGTCGCGAAAATCGGAAGGACTATAAACGAGAGGAAAAAAGAAACAAACGAAAAAAAACGTGACAGACGAAAGGGTTCGGGCGCGTTTCGAAGAAGATTTCCCCCAAACCTGAGACAGTTTTTTTTTTTTACCACTAGCCGTCTATCGTTAGGTCGGTGATGCTGTGTATGTGTGTATGTATGCGTGTTTGTACCGTACGTGTCCGTGCGAAAGCTAGAAAGAGAAAGAGTGAGAATGCGTGTGAAAAAAAAAACAACAACACCTTCCGTAAAGCTCGAGATCTTTGATCCATACGATTCGTTCGATCCAGAATCCATGGGGGCACGGTCGCCGACGAGTTTTCTTAACAAATTCCTGCTCAACTACCTAGACGATAATGCTCGACGCGTCTCCTCGCGACACGACGCCGCTGATTTTTTTCGCCGAACGATTGGAAAAGAAATAAAATAAAATAAAAAAAATAGGTCCCGCGGATCCCACGCGAGACGGGTATACGTATACATATAAGTATGTACGCACACGCGACAAGATAAGAGACGAGTATTTTCCGCGAACGTCCGAATGAAAAAAAAAAGAAATTAAATGTGTATTAAACGATGCTTCGAACGGCGAGCGCAGCGGCGAGGAGTCGCGTGGAGCTGCGACGAGAGGTCGTAGATTCGTAATCTAACGATAAGTAGAAATAAACAAATACACCAAAGTGCAATATTATACATATATTTCTGTAAAACGTCAATGACTGAGAACAAACAGTCTATCGAGATACGTAAAGGAGGAAAAAGAAAAAAGAAAGAAAGAAACGAAACGAAACGAAGAAGGGAAAAAAAAGGAATAATAATATTAATAATATTAACGATAATAATATTAATAATTAAAGTACACCGATCTCAACCGGGGATCTATTTTTCTCAACGTATAACGAACTTACGCGTTACGTTCGTAAACTTATATATATATATGTATAACGAAGGAAGGAAAAAAGTGAAACTAAGTTTTTGTAAAGAGAACAAAAAAAAAGAAGAAAAATTGTCACGAGAGTTATAAGCAGTATTTTTCCACGATTGCGAAATTACGCGACATATTTTTGTTCTCTCCTTTTTTTTTAATCCGACACACATCGGATAGGGCGCAGAGGATATTACGTATATTATATGAACTCTCGATTAATCGTTGCATTGCGTTTTGCGCGCATTTTTTTTTCGCCGTTTCGGTTGTTCTTCGAATTCTTGTTTCTTTCGCCCGTTAGGTAGCCGCGAGAGAGTGAGAAAAAATGGCAAAAAAAAATGCGAAACACGGCTCATCATATCCTGCGAACGAAAAAGAGCGACGGAGCTCGCTTGTGCCGCGTTCTCCGTTCGTCCGCGCGTTTTTTTTTGCGTTTTTTTTCACTACTCGCCCGGGTCTGTTTTTCATTCGCTTCTCGATGTGGTACTTCTTCCTCTTGGAGTCGGAAGTTTTGCGTTCCCTTGCGAATCGATCGTATCGGCGGTACAAACACGCCGACACGTTCGTACATACATACGCGCGCTCGCACGCACATACACATACATACATACATACAGACACAGAAGCGAACGACGTTTTCAACGTGTGCAAGCAAACGACCACCGTGTGTACGGATGCAAAGGCGATACGAAATGAAAAAAAATAAAAAGAAAAAAAAACACACACACACACACATATACATACACAAAACACGATTGCGTCTCGCAAGCTGTGCCCTCGCGACTTTTTAGACATAAGTTTTTCCAGTATACACGATAAAAGAATTAGTTGCGCTAACGACTAACTTTATATAACGTCTGTACATTTGTATTTAGTCTCTTTGTTTATAATACCTATTGCCTTGTTATTAAGTATCCGATTTATATCATTTTTTTATCGAAATTATTAAAAAATAATTTAAAACCAACATCGTACGATTTTGTTCATCTACATTTATTTACTCCTTTCAATTATCCAATTCCTCTCAAACTTTACCCATATTTCTAGCATAAGTCAAACCATGGGGACACGATCTCCCCGTCGACGTCGTTCACCACGTTGCGAGCCTACCATCCTCGGTCGTCTTCTAACTCGAGGAAAGGAAAAAAAAGAAAAAAAAAACGTAAAAAAAAAGTGATCGGTCTTCGTTCCGGAGAGGATAGTCGTACTCGCGGCGGATGGGGCCGCTTCGAGCGATCTCGCGGTGAGCCGCGTCAACGATAATAACGCGCAGTAGCTATTAATAGCCGTCGACGGCCGAGCAACACGGTTCCGCGCGCGAAACCCACCGTTTCTGCGGTTCGCTTTCTTCCAAATTTTCTTTCGTTACCACCCTAGACACCGTTCACACGGATCGTTTGATCTTGGGGACCGATGATAGTTTGCCGTTACGCGAGACTATGTTAAAAAATGAGAAAAAAAGAAGAAATAGAAAATATACCGTGGATTAAAGTAGATATATTTTAACGATACGTGTCCAATGGGTAATGGTTGGGCGATACGGGTGTTTAATAAAAGTAATTCTAGATCGATTTTGCATTCGATTTATCACCGATATATATTGTATATTATGGTGAACAAATATTTTGGGTAAGCATGATTCCTTTCTGGAGACGCGATTATTGAAATAACACGCACGCGGCTGTGTTTGCACACACCGTTTCGCCGTTTCGATACGCGTCGCACTCAACGTCGAACCGTGTATGTATTTTTAGCGATCGGGTCCCGCGCCCGAGAGTGCAATACACGCGACGAGTGAATCGTCCGGACGGCGAATGGGTTAGAGAGAGAATTTGAGTTCCTTCCGCTCGTAAAATACACCTTCTTCTTCGATCGGTATATATATATATATATCGTGATTGATCGAACGATCGATCGATTGTTTGGCCGTATCTCTCCGCTTCGGGGCTCATCGATCGGTCACCGTTGAGCTACAGTGTTTCTCTCTCTCTTTTATTTTTGTCTCCTCTCTTTTCGACGTTCTCTCTACACTAGTCTGGCCTGCTAGTCTGACCTCGGGGTACTCTCGTTAAGTCCGCTGCGTCACATTTTTGCGTGTTTGTTGATCCCCCGAAGTCTCCGCCTCTCTTTCACTTCTACTCTTTCGCGCGTTCTTTACCACCACCGACACCACCACCACCACCACCTCCATCACCACCGGGTCCTCCACCTCTTCCACCTCCACCTCACAACCTTCTCTCCTTCTCGTTCTCCTCTCTACGCTCCTCTTTCACGTTCTCGTTCGTGATAAGCGTGTCACCTGTTCGCCGACCGTCGAAATCGCGAATAGCGGTGCCGAAAATTGCCCAGGCGACGAACGGAAGAACGAAACAGAAAATAAAAGAGACAGAGAGAGAGAGAGAAATGAAAGAGAGAAAAAGGTGGAAAACCAAGAGAAACGGAATCGCGTGGATCTTTCGTATCGTGGATGCGATGCACGTAAAACGGAGCCGCCGTGCAGAAACGAGCCGAGCCAGCCGAGTTCGCGGTAAAATAATCGCTCAAGGTCCGCGGTGGCGTTGCACCCGCTCGGCCAGGGCTGCCAACAACCGCACTGTTTACATCGCGTGTGTACGAGACACCGTCGTTCGAACTGCAGCGAGAGTGCCCACGCACACACACACATACACACATGGAACACTGTCCAAGTGTCCGTTGAATATCTCGATCCGCGGTTATTATTCCACGAGATTCTACGATGCGACAATTTTTCATGTGTGTGTGTTTTTATATTTGATTATTTTCATCGGATAGAATTCACAGACGGGACAGGACGCTTAAATATCCGGCGAACGTTAATTTTAGCACGCGGTTTACCAGGAATCATGTTCGAGATGGATAAAAAAGAGTCGCGTGCCAAATCACCGTTAAAACTCTCGTTGCTTCTCTCGGTTAGCCGATTATTTCTTTCATTTTCTTCGTCTTTTTATTTCTTTTTTATTTCACGTGTATTTTTAGTGTCGCTTGTCCTTCGTCCCGCATCGGGGTTCAAGGTCTGCCGATTCGAAATCCTCCGTTTCGCGCGAACGTTCGCGTATACATATACATGTATCCTTGTATAGATACATACATACATACATACGTACGTACGTACGTACGTGCATCTCGTTTCGCGGAGGAGAACCGCGGTTGGCCGACCGCGGGGGTCACCGCGGCCAATTACCTCGTCGTTTTCGAGAATTCGCGACTGAAACCGCGACGCCCCGCGAAATTTCCGAAACGTTGGCGTATCGACGTCGTTCTACGGTTGCGTCCCGATATACATATACATATATGTATCCGTATGTATACATGTATGTACATATAATACATATATTTCTCCGACGTTCGGACCAGTTCGCAGCCGGATAATAAAAACTGATTGGACTTAATGAACAAGGTGAATTATGGCGACTGACACTATAAACGGTTGACTTTATGTACGGCGGTGCCTGTTTATTGCGGTACCAATTGAAAGATAATTAGACCATTTTATTAAGCGGCCATTTGACCGGGTTCGCTGTAACGTATCGAGCCGGTGTCGAAGTACCCTGCGAGAAAGACCTATATATCGTACGGTGATAAAAAGGAACCGTTCTAAACAGCTCTCTCTCCCTTCCCGGAAGCGATCCTATATTTACTAGACTATAGTATTAAAAACATTTCACATTCGATCAGTTAACATTTTCATATTATGTGACATCCTATCGTATAAACGTTCTCCATTCTTATTCACGGTACAAATCACTCGATAGTGTAAACCTGATCGTTTATCATAATAACAAAAGATATTCTATCATTTCTCCAACGATTTCGTCATCGATTCGATGACGGATAAAATAATAAAATTGCGAGAGGCATCTAACGATAAATCTAGACACTCTCTCTTTTCCCACGAGCACCCACGTGTCAGTCAAACGAGAACCACGAAACCGTTATCATCGATCCATCGGTGATCGATTCCAAGAGCACAGCGTTCGAACCACTCGGTTTCTCGCCTATCGGCGGTGTTCCACCGTTGCGCTGGTCAGTTCCGTCCGCGTAACGGTCAGCCTGGGGGGAGAAAAAGAGAGACCGTCGGACGTCGAAGACGACGCGCATGGTACGCGTCGAATTTTATTTTTAAAAACTCCCTCCACCGATTGTTTCCCCTGCAACCGTCACCGTCGACCAATCCCCTCGTCGACGTTGACGTCGACAACGACGACGACGAACGGATGCAGAAACGAGAAGACGGATGGACGGAGACGTAGAATCGGATGGGACGACGGTCGTCGGGCAAAAGCCAGAGGAGAAGTTGCGCGGCTGGTAGGAGAGCCGGGCGGCTGCATACCGCGAGGTAGATATATAGCGATCGAGGTCAATGGTTAGTCCAAGGCCCCCGGGTTCGAATCTCGGGTTGAGCCTCGGTTGTGTTATCCTCCGCGCGGACGGAGGTTCGTGGAACGACTTCGAGGACGGGCGGGATCGCGAGAATCCGTGTGCCAAGTTTTCTTTCCCCGTTGTAAATCGACATTGAATTTCCATTCCACTCTACTGAAAATCCAACGGGAAAGACGTAGACCATCATTCTGGGAGAAGGAGGATAAGGAGGAGGAGGAGGAAGATGTGATCTCCTGGTGGAAGTCGTTCGATCTTCGATAATCGTAGATCGATGAAAGATGCGTTCGATCGTCGTTCAAGAGTGGAGAAAGTGAGATGACGGTACAAATGTGGAGGGGAAGAGTGATGGGCGCGTGCGACGGGACAGGAAGAAAGAAAAAAAAAAGAGAGAATAAGAAAGAGAGAGAGAGAGAGGGAGAGAGAGAGAGAGAGTAGCTGCGGCAAGTAGCGTACGAATTACGAGTGACGCATAAAACGCCAGTCGGTCGATGGATCGGTCCGGTGCGTGCAAACATCATAATCTTACAATAAGGTCGCGGCTGATTTATCTGCCGATAAAAGCTTATTGGAAACACGTGTATCGCGGGCCGTCGCTGCCAAAACCGGTCGAGCTGGGGAACGATTCCTGGCCGACCGGCGGGCGCGCGGAGAACGCTATGAATCACGCGGACGGTTTTAAAGTCGGACATCGTAAAGCCGACTCGTTTTCTCTACCTGTCCTCATCCTTCTTCGATCCTCTCTTTGTTTCCGCCTCGTCGATGGACTCGCGGATTCGATTCTCGGTTCGCGATTTTGCTGGAATAGTTTAGAAGGGAGATCGACCTTTCACCCTTTTCGATTAACAGATCGGGAATATTTGATAGTACCCATGATTTTGTGGTATAAATCTGTGATTCGAATGGGTTAAAGTTTTAGGATTGAAAGAATTGTTGTTTGAGAAGTGTGCGAGGTGTTTAGGTTGTCACTGGATTATCGATGGTTGGAGGGAAGGTATTTTCTTTTTGGTAAATCGTGATCAAGGGAGATTGACGGCGCCCTGCGTCGCGACGCGGAAGACATACACTTTTTAAACGAAACGGGGACCGGTTCGAACCGAAACGGGTGGAAAGAAGAGATTGTTATTATTAGACCGCGGATGTTTACGTAAATATGTATACGTTTCCCATGGGGAGGCCAATGACGAATGATACCTAGTGGAAATATTTGTCTCCTAACATTCCCTTCTCCCTGCGAGTAGCTCCTAAGAACCCACCGACCACGGGAAACCCTCGTCACATTTTTCTATATCCACCTTTCACGAAAATACATATCCACGATAAACAACCGTGGTTTTATCCGTACATCATTGGACACCCGTCGATTCCACATACGAAAAACAAAAACCAACGAACTTAACAAAAGAATAAATCTTTTCATCCCGTTATTACCAACTCCCAGAAACAATTTAGAAAAAGAATAACTAGGAAAATGATCTAAACAACCGTAACCACTGTGTCCAGTCGGTGATCCACGAATCGCGAATGGATCGTAGCTCGCGATATCGAATCGAATCGAAGCGTGGGTGTACGGTGTGTCGCAATGTATCGCCTCGATAGCCGTGTCTCGGTAGAGCGACTAGTTTCGCGTGGAAAAATTGCGTCTCTTAGTCAGAGCTTGCGACACTATAGGCTCGCGCGCGGCGTGCTGCATGAGCGAACTCGGGTCCGGGGTTTGCACGCGCGACCCACTTACCCGGTCTACGGCTAAAACATAGTACACGGATAGACGCGTGTACGCGTATTTTCACGCGGTTCGACTCCGGGTGCCATGTCCACCAGGTATCCCGTGGACGTTGGAAATCCACGCGGCTTCAGAAAGTGATACTTTATATGTGAGATCTTTGTAATGGTAGAATATTTAGATATAAGTATTTGTATATACTTAGGTAAAGTTTGTATTGTATATGTATGTATGTATGTATATGTGTACAATGTTTAATTTCCGTGGACGGCAAGTGGGCGCCCGGTGGTCGACTGTTAGAAACGACCGGAGAAGCGCGTTCCCCGTGGACCGCGAGAGGAACTGCGCCCATTCCTAGAAACGTTTTCCACTTTAGAAACGGTTTAGTGGTGGTTGGCAAAAGTTGCAGCATAGACGCCCACGTTCGACCGATGGATCGACGAAAGATACCATGGAAGAGTCACGTGGAATTGAATCGCTAGGGTAAATACATAGGGTTTACCAATCTACGTACATACATACGTATACATATACGTATATACGTGACGTTATAGCGTTTATACGATTATTCGGCAGTGTACAAGATGAAACGTAGCGTGTCCAGTTCGTATAGTCGCGTTTCGTCCCGTTCGCTATCGCGGATCGGCGGTTTTCCCTCGTAGCTGATTTGTTCGGCGTGCTCTTATTGCGCGATTACTAATCGCGCAACAAGAAAGTAATGTAAACACTCGGATAGCGTTAATTTATAGTAACCGGCCGCTCACTGCCGATCGGAGTATAATTTATGCGATGGCGCATTTATGCGCCGTGTGTCGCCATACGAAACCCACCGAGAGTCCGCTATCGTCCCGATAAGGAGTCGATAAAAGAGCCAATAAAACCGAACCAAGACCCGTTCCCTCCGGGGTGCAGAAGGAAGCTTAAATAGATTTTTTTTTTGTTGCGTATAACGCCTTGTTCCATTTACTTTCGTCACGAGCCCTTATGGACCAATTTTCATCCGGACGGTATCGAGTGTCTCTCGTTAGGAATCATTCGACGAAATATAAACGTGATTCGTACGAAATCTAACGGTCGATCGTTTTACCGTGTTTCCCTATTCGCGAGATCGTGGACGAGTTTCGTGGATCTACTTTGTAAAAAGAAAAAACAAATAAAAAACAAAACTGGACGATCGGAATCTCGACGAACGTCTACCATGGGACGAACTACCTGGAACTCGTCCGCGGTGGCGGTTTTCTTTGAGGCTTTCACCGTCGATCCTGTGCCGATCTCGTGTCCGTGACCGTGTCCGTGGAGACGTCCGATCCGTGTTCCCCCGGGGTATGGGACCCGCGGCGACACCTGAAACGCTTTGATTCCCACCGATGGAACGTGACGGGTAAAGTCTCCCCCCACTCCTCCTCCCTCTATACGATAAATTACGTGATATTTATTAAGCACCGGGTTAAGATTTGTTTCCTACCTTCGCGACCGATAGGAATCCGATTCCGATACGATTTCGATATGATAGAACGGGTTGGAAATATTTTAAACGATACGAGGAAACTTCATTCTCCATTGATAGTGTGTTATTTCTAACTGCTTATCGCGTTAAGTTGCGCGAATCATCCGCGATACAACAACGCGAAAATATACAACCGCAAGCCAGCACGTGAAATACATATATAAGTTTCCCGCGGGGGGGTCATTGACCTCCCCGCGGATCACTCGCGGAGGTAGATCAGCGAGTTTAAATGTCCGAACAAGCACGCGTTTACTTTCCGATTTAGACGAGGAGTTATTTATTGTTTGTATACATCGATTCGCATTGATCCGAGAGAAACTAATGGATCGTCTACATGGCCTGGGTTGTCGCGACTCGCTTCTGCCTTTGAATCGCAATTAGAGCCGAGTGGAATAATTCATTGGTCGCGCGTCCTGACAGCTTAAACGGTGTGCGTGCGAGTACATACATACGTCTATGTATGCGTGTGCGCGCGAGGCTTTCGTCGCTATGCGTTATTTCTCCTTCTGTTTCCTTCGTAATTGCGACGCACGATCCTTTTTCTTTCCCCCTTCCCGTTTTTCGCGGTCCCCCCCTGTATCTTTCCACCGTTTTCTACGTGTCACCATCATCCACCGAAAGCTTCAAACGATGGATACACCGTGGCCACACGCGTTGCTCGAATACGTTTCGCCCGAGAAACGAACGCCCCGTCTTCGAGCGGAAACGCGTCGAAGGTCTCCGAGGAGGGAAGTCGAGGCCATACCACCCGGGAAGCCTCAAGGTTCTTTCGTTCTTTCCTCTCAGTCTCTCTCTCTCTCTATCTGTCTCTTTCTCGCGGTCTCTTCTGCTTTCTATCTTTTTCATCGTTTCGTTGTTACTTATCTCGTCCTCGTCTAACAAACACAGACACAGGATATTTGCACGCACGACAAAAGTGCGCACGCGCGCATCTTCTCTCCTCTCGTCGCACCTTATCCTCACCCTTTTCTCGTAGTACCCTACTATGTTTTTTTCCACCCTTCGTATCATACTCCCGTATATATATTCCCCTTGTGCCAATGGTAAAGAATAGATAGATAAAGAGAGAGAGAGAGAGAGAGAGAGAAACAAATGTACGTACCGAGTCCCTATTAGATAATATCCCAAGGCGGAGATTTTCAAATTCGAAGGTGAAATGACGAATGACTTTCCAGGGAGGGGTGACGCGTCTCTTTAGTGACGACGCGATAAATCAAAATAAACCCGAGCGAAGAGTTACACGAGAAAGGACGAGCGAGGACCGACGGGGGGAGAGAGGAGAGCGAGAGGAGAGCGAGAGGGAAATAGAGAACAGGTTGGCCAGCGCCGCAGGAGGTTGCACCGGTTCGACTTGGACGAGTGGCGCGTATCTTGGACGCGGGTATAAATTGGGCCGGGTGTGCATTGAAGCGTAATCCGCTCTTCCCCGTGTCCGTCACTTTTGCTTATTCCCTTTTAGGTCGGAAACGCGAAGAATCCCCCCGGGAAACTGTCTTACCTGGATGGTCGACAAGTTTCTCGGTCATTGGGAAACATTTTCTTACGTTCTTTTTCACCCAGGTGGATTAATACGTTGAATACTATTCGAATTATTCATGGATTGTCTATGGCAGGATGATAAATTCGCAAAATTGGTGTGTATACACTGTGAGTGTGCATATAAAAGTAGTTTTATCTTTGTGTCATTCTAGTAACGATGATGGTATCAAAGAATGTATAAATAGTGACATTTAATATAAATATGATTTCCTAGCTATCACTAGAAATTGTTACCTTGGTAACCAGTAGTACCCCATGCAATTATCAAATTACATATCGATCATCGGTGATCCTTATGATATCCTCATGGTTATCTATTTTCCACGCACTAACCTGAAACAAAAAGAAAAACAGAAAGATTGTTAAGAGATCCCAGTAAAATCCTGACCCCGTTTCCCACTCCGACCCCGATGGAATACCCACGACCCTGAGGTCTCTCGAGCGAAACCCTTTCATACGGTAACCCTGGGACCCAGTGGTCCCGCGGTGCTCTCGAAACCGCGCAGTTTGGCCAGCGGGTCCTCGGTCCACAGCCGGCAGACGGCAGACGGCAGACGGCAGACGACCGCCGACCGCCGACAGCCGGTACCCGGTGTCTTCTTCGGGTTCGCCGATCGGGGGAGTGAACTCGGATGAACCGGCCACCGGGTCCGAAGCGGAGGGGTTGGAGAGAGGCTGTGGATGCTAGAGGGAGATGGGTTGCGAGATGAAGAAGAAGAGGAGGAAGACGAAGACGAAGAAGAAGGAGAAGGAGAAGGATGAAGAGGTGGTGGAGGGGAAAGTGTGGGCGGGTTCGAGTCGGAGTCGAGCTGTCGGGTCGCCGCCGGGTCAATGTCGCCGGAGTAATTACTCCTCTTCCTCCCCCTCTTTCCTCCCACACGTCCCCCTTGGTCCACGGGCACACCGTGTCTGTGTGTACGGGACTGTTAGTTCGCCGCGGTTGGAAGGAGAATAACTTTGGCCGCGAATCTTTTTCATGTTTCTCTCTCGCAGTTCTTCTGTGTATGTATGTATGTATGTATGTATGTATGAATTGAATGTATATGTATGAATGTGTGTGTATGTATAGGTATGCATTGGTAATGTCGGTAGGATCGTCGATGGTCGCTGGACACGTTATAAATATAGTTTTGTTTTCATTTTTTTTTCTCTCCTTTTTAATCGAGAATGAGAATAATAAAGACACCGGTCGATGTTTTGCGACGATGATCGAGGATTTTTTTCAGAATTCCGACGGATTCGCACGCGACTAATCGTTTACCAAGGAAGTCACGTCCGGCAGTCGGTCAGGAAAAGCTTCTCGATATGTGTCTATTTGTTTATTTTAGCTGACTCGACGTATCTCCAGGGTACCTTGTACCTTCCTCGCAGCCGCGTAATGACTCATGAAGCGTGATTCACGAGCGTTGTTGCGAACCGAAAGCCATATACGCGTGGCAAGACCTCGGAATAAGTCGGGTAGCCGTTATATACCTTGATTCGCGCGTAAGCGTGTCGATCGGATAAGGCGAAACGTACTTCCGGCATGACTGTCGCTTGTTCCGCGTCTCTGAAACGCGATCGGAAAGGACGAACAGGAAGAAGAAGAGGAACAAGAACAAGAAGAAGAAGAAGAAGAAGAAGAAGAAGAGGAAGAAGAAAACTGGAGAAGGGTCCTTCGTATCGCGATGGAAAGCGCGTAGGTTGAAATATCTCTCAGATCAGACAGATAGATAGATACTTAGATAGTGAGAAAGAGAGAATGAGAGAGAAAATAAGAGAGAGAGAGAGAGAGAGAGAGAGAGAGAGAATGATTTCCCAACGAGCTTCGTAATCATCGACGGAACGGCGGAATTCAAAGTGGGTTAAGCGCGATCGAAACCACGTCGGAGAACGAAACCGATTAACACAGGCAACCGGGGTGCTGGAGCAATACCTGAACCCCGATCGCGAATTAAGACGGGGGGGGGGGGGGGGGGAATAGTCGATGATTCATCGGACGATTACGGAGAGCAGCGACGGGGCAGGAGAGTCTCGGTTTAGCGGTTCGTTTACCTGAGTCGTTCGACTCGCCGCGACTCTCTCGTCTCTCTCCTCCTCTACGCCGGTTTCGTTGTGCCGGCCATCACTCGCGTTTCCCCTCGTCGCTCTTTCGCGTCGTAAAATTAATTAAGCGTCGTTTAATTGGATAGTGGAGGAGGGGGGCGTCGTATTCGAGTGGGAACGACGATGGTTCCGATGATTTCGCGAGAAAACTTAGGCGAATCACACTTGTACTCTCTCTCGTAACGAATACATTAATCCCGTAGAAATATCTCGCGATCTATAGATATTCGATCGAGATTTTTCGTTCTCGGGTAAGAGTAGCGTGGAAATTCTACGGTCGTTTAAATGGAACGATGGCATCCCTATTTCCGGGAAGAGGAGAACCCGGACGATTTCGAATCTGTCCGATCTTTCGTATCAGGGATCGGACGTCTCTCTCTCTATCTTTCTCTCTCTCTCTTCCTCGCTCTCTCTATCTATCGGGTCGCTTATCGTTGCACCAAGAGTCGGTCGGGCACGTGCCACGATAACGCGCGTGCACTCCTCCGCGTGGAGAACGAGTTCGAGACCCTCGAGGATTCGCGCTTTCAGTTTTCAGCCACCGATGCAACTCCGTTCCCCGTAGATCGGTAGGGAAGAGAGAGAGAGAGAGAATGAGAGGGGGGGAGAGGAGAGCGGTGAGCGGTACCGATCCGCGAGAGAGCGAAGAGTAAAGAGACGAACGGCGGGGGTACGAGAGAAGGCAACAGCCGAGGGAAGGATAAAAAACCGCGATAAAGGAAGATCGACACGACGAGCAGCTGCGTGTCGACGTTTGTTTCGTCTTATCGATCGCTGCTGTTATTACGCAACACGACGCATTAGCATAAGACCGCGGAAAATCTATCTTCGCGTTTATTTTTTCCGTTCTTTTCTTTTCTTTTTTCCTCTCCAACGAATACACTCTTCTTTACCCCTTCACCCCCTCTTCCTCCCCTTCCTCCCCTCCACGCTGTTTACCGCGGCGATCGCGCGGCATCGGGACAAAGAGCTCCGTCGATGAACCGATGATCTCGACACCCGACCGATTCATCGGCCGGCATGAAAAGAAGAAGAAGAAGAATAATAAAAAGGAAAAAAAAAAGAAATTGCCGGAGATTATCATTGTCAGCGACGCGGTGGTCGTCATCGTTATCGGCTGTTATCGGTTGACTATCGACACCCGCTGCCTACGTTTACCAAAGTTATTGTCGTGTTATTATTGTTATCACGATCGTCTTCGGGCTCGTAATTTCCCAAACAGAGTAAGAGTAAGACAGAGAGAGAGAGAGACAGAGAGAAAGAGAGTCAACGACAGGGAAGAGAGGGGAGATAGTGGGGAAAGAGAAATAAGGAGAAATAAAGAATAAAAGCATAACGACGTATCAGCCATCCGGGAATCGGGGGTTGACGACTATATATCAAGGGGAAAGAAAGTTAAAGGGAGAACGGACGGGATAAAAGAAACGAAAGAAGGAAGGAAGGAAGGAAGGAAGGAAGGAAGGAAGGCGAAACCACGAAAGCACGTGTAGACGTCCGATTCATGTGTAAAATGCGACGACTCGGGAGCAGGGGCAAAGTGCGAAACGCAATTACGGTGTGCCTGGCTTTATCGCCCCCTGTGAATCATTCCGATCGTTATTGTCTTCTTCGGACGTTGTACGCGCTATCTGGGTTTTTAGGTCTTTTGCTTCGCGTTACACGATGCCGTAGCGTTTTTTTTTTCTTGCCGTGCGATAACATCCGCGCGGAGAAACGATTGCGAACGAGGAGCCGCGGAATTTTGTGGGTAAAATTGATTGTACTACGTATATGTACACATATTGTGTATATATGTATATATATATGTATACGTACGTCGGTCGACGGCAATTTTGACGAAAATCGATTTACATACCGCTCGGTAATACATCGTTCGAATAAACTTTTACGGAACACACGAATATTTACGATTCTTCGTTACGACGAACTCTCGTTATCGAGAAATACGGGTAACTCGATACGCCGAGGAGTTCCGAGAATATTCTATCGTATGATTTTTAGCCGGTCGTATCGCTCGTCTTTCGTCTCTCTTTCTTTCTCTCTCTCTCTCTCGCACTCACTCTCTTTATCCTGCTTTCTCGCCGCGGGAGTTCGGCGTCGTCTTACAACGTGCCGCGATTCCGATTGCCCCTGAAATGCCACGGTTGCACGATCACGTTGATTTTTCATTCGAATTTTTCATCGAACTTTATTCCAAGAAACAATGCTAACGATCAACGACACCGGGGGAACTAATGTAAAAAAGAAAAATAGATCTATCGTAAAATTATTCATCGACCGTCGCGCGTAGCCTTCGATGGAAGCTGCGAAACTCGGATTATAAACGGCGAATCGATAATTCTCTCGTAGGTCGTACATCAGCACGACCGATAATCTTCTCGGAAGGTCTTATCTACGGCTCGCGTGGATCGCATTACGAATTGCTTCGTTCCGAGACGTATAAACATGGAACGATCGGACTACGAAACCGGTCGAAAGATTTCCGAGCTATCGGGTATCCTACCCGCCGCTATAATGCAGCGCAATTAACTTTATCAATTAGCGCGACCGATTGCAAAATCTCGTGTCAGCAGAGCGCGAGGCGGACGTCGTCGGCGAAGCGTTTCGTGTTCGATGACGTAGTGCGCGTGCCGAGTACTGTGCCATCCGCACGCGGCGAAACTATCATCATCGACAGATAATTCAAAATATATATACATATACAATCTATCATTCGAAACGATTTATCTTAACGCGATTAAATCAACGACTAAAAAAAAAAAAAAGAAAAGAAACACCTGGGGAGAGGAAGTGAGAGAACAAGAAAAACCTTCCCCAAGGTTCAAAGTCGTCGATTGGGAAATGAAACGCGAGATTTTCCGAATTTTTCCACTTCTTCCGGCTTCGCCATTTTTGGGATCACGCACATGGGGAAAACAACAACGTGCACACGTGTGCCAACAAACGCGTTATACGGTGTAACGCGGTATATTACGCGCGTGTTACCCACCGTTCGCGAACGAAAGCCGCGAACCGATCTTCTAGTACGGGGCAACCAAGGCCGCACCTCTGACTCAGCTCGACCAGCTGCTGCCTCGTTACAAAGAAAGAGCGCGAACGATATCGGACTCTCGCAACCGCGTGTGCCTTAGATAGCGGCTTCCTGGTGACCTCGGTACGCTGGCACTCGCCGTTCGCGTAGCGAGACCGACTCTTACCACCACCGATACATACCACCACCCTCCCCCGTACCCGCGGAAACGCGCTCGATTCTTGACGTTCTAGGATACGTACACGGGAACACGTGTCCACCGTTAGAGGTAGTACGTATCTATTCTAGCGTTTTTATCCCTGGTTTCGTGGACGCTTTTGTATTGTTCCTGAGGTAGAGAGAGATAATGTGTGGAGTGTGGTGATAGGAAAAGGTAAGAGAGATTGGTGATAAGGGTAGGACCTAGATAGGAGGGTCTGATGAGATCAATTAACATTCGATGTTCTACATCACTGGTTTCTAATCGGTGTTTTTGCATAAAGTTATACGTAAGTGTCCCCTGGTATTAAAATATTAAGAATCTTTCTATGTTAACGAACATAGGTTAGAATTACAATAACTAAGCGATTGATCACTCTGTATTGAGTGATACTTGATGTACCATAATTCTCTAGTCTTGTTACATCTGCTTTAATTTCACGTGTTCTAGAATGGAAGGATTTTCACGGCAAAGCTGTAGTCTCATCTTGGACCGGTACTCCTGGTGCACGAGTACCCTGACGTTCGAATCTATAGGCCAACCGGGATCGAATATCTATCTTGTACCCTCCTCCCCCGTCTCTGTCTACCTTGCCCGTTCCATTGCCGTCTTCCCGTCCGTCATCGGTGTCGCGCCATCTCCGTAGCTCGGCTTACACCCGTGTTCCTCCCGTCTCTCTCTCCCTCTCTCTTCTCCTTCCTCTCTATCGTTCTCTCTGTCGGACTCTCGGGTCCGTTCTTTCTGGCATCGCATATTTAGCATCGATTATGAGACGACAATAGACCCACCGGATTGCGTCCGGAGGGCCCCCGAAGCCTGTACTCCTTTGACCGGGAAAGGAAAGCGGAGAATCCGAGATGAACGTCGAGAGAGAGAGAGAGAGAAAGAGAGAAAGAAAGAGAGAGAAAGCTCCGGAGGAACGGGACCGAGAAGCAAAGAAAGGGAAAGGAGCGACGGGACACGGAGGAAGGAAAATAGAAGAAGTTGTCCGCGGTTTCGAGTTACTCGCACGGTGGCCTGGTTGGATTCGAGCGGTCCCAAAACCTGGGGCCCAACAGGCCAGACCTGGACCCAGACGTTTCAACGTCGTTTACGTTTCGTTTCCTCCGTGCGGTAGCACGAGAACGCGGCAAACAGAAACACCAGGTCCCAGTTGAATTCCATGTTTCTCTCTTTCTCCATGGTTCCTTCCTCTTGGTGGATTTTTAGATACACTTAAAACGTGTATTGGTAAAACGTGAGATAGTTAGATGTTCTTTTATTTGAAGGATAGATAGAAAATTGATTCTCTCTCTCTTTCTTTCTCTTTTATCGTGCCGAAACGACGAGACAGAGCGACGTCGTGACGTCGCGTGTGCCAGTGACAACTGGAAACACGTTATACGCGCGCGTAATAATTAACTCGGTCCGGAGTTCCTGGAAGGCCGGACGGCGTCTACCGACGACACAGACCTTCCGTGGAATCGGCCCGAAGATACGGGTTCGTTGGTTGTTCGCAGTGGGAGAAGAGAATAAAAAAAAAAAAGAAAAAGAATTACCGGAGAAATATTCACCGACTCGTCGGTAGAAAAAACTATACATTATTGCGGTTCCGTTTATCTTCCAGGTATGTATCTATGTACATATGTATTCATACATACAACCTATGTATCGATTCACACACGTGAAACACATACCTACGATTCGTATCTCTTATCATTGACGAATCTGTATGATAATTATTGTTGTTGTTGTTTTTCTCTCTTTTTTTTTACCATTTAAACCCTCTCGTCATTGCGTTATATTCGTCTACGAGCGTGAGAAACGGTTCGCAGAAAAATTCTCTCGATATCGTTGTCGACGGCGATGGACGTGGAGTTCAACGATGACGAGGCACATCGGAATCATCATCATCATCATCGGTATCATTGATACACCGCGATGCGTCGCGGCAAACACCCGCAAGGACGTTTCCAACGGCGACTTCTGATTTCGAGCGTTTGCAATCGACCTTGCGGGGGAACAACGCCGTATCATCAGCCGATATCGATCTTTGCCTGCGATAAGACCGATCGTTTTCTCTACGGTACGTCCGATCTAAGCTCACACCGGTATTACGCACTTGCTGGGAGACACTTTGATAGAATTTCAAACGCGACTCCGATCGGGCCGGTGAGTCAGCCGACGAGCCCTCTCGCCGGGTTTCTTTCGTTATCTTATCGAAACGTTAAGCGCGAGCAGACGTGTCGTCTCTAAAGCTATCTCACGGAAGCTTAAGCAGCTCTTAAATGCGTCGTAGAATCCCGTCGATTATCGGACAACCGTATGTACGAGCAATCCTGTTTTTAAAACCCAACGCGATATAACACACCGGTGGCCGCGATGTATCCGATGGCTACTCAAAGTGCTACTGTTTCCTAATCGTCACATTAGAAATCTAATGTATGTCGAATACATACATACATACATACATACATAAGTTAAAACTTTTTACTATGACCATGTCAAAGTTACTTTTAGTCATAGTATGAAACGCGCTACGTTTTAGAGTACTCGGTGGTGTTCGCTTTAATTACTTACGGTTCGGGTTATTCTATTTCGAACTTTTCTGCCCGCGTGTTCCCGGAACGACCCGAAATATGTCTTTGAAGGAGCCTGGTTGCGTCGCGTCGAAAGATTGTCGCGTCCGCGAACCCCCCAGGAGATTTTTTTTTTATTTCTTGTCTTTTCCTTTTCTTTTGTTTTTTATTCGTGACTATATCGACGTGACGGTGTCGTTAGCCGATAATCCCGGTGAGATCGTTGTTAAAAATCACGATCGATCGTCGTAACGAGAGCGTCTCGTTATCGTCGACGAAGATCGACAAAGATCGACGTTACAGGGCTGCGAAAAAGAGATCCTCTTTAATCGTTGTTTCGATTCTGGATCGTATCGATTCCCCAACGCTGGTCAAGGTAATCTCTCGTCGACCGGTCGGTTTCGTCCTTCATTTTCTTTTTTTATTTCCTTCTTTTCCGTCTCTCCCTTCGTAACGTCGACGACGACGCTCCTCTCCGACGTCCTTCTCTTTCCTCGTCCCCGTTTCATTTCCGCGCAGTTTCCGCCCCCGTTTCGCCCTTCAACCCTCCACCTCCTCCACCCTTCTCTTCACCCGTCTCTCTTCCTGGTCCGTGTTCTCACCCTTCGTTCGGTTTCCCTACGGAGTCGGTTCCTCGGCGGCTCGTTGCGACGAGTCGGAATCAGGTTTTTAATCACGGGGTAAACGGCGAGGGGCGTCGTCCCGGGGTATATGTATGTATATATGTATACATACGTGTATAGGTGGAGAGGTCTCTTTTCATACCGCGCAGTCCCGTCGAAAAAGTAGGAAAACTACGGCCCCGTCGCTGGAAAGAGAGTTGTTCGGTTCGCGTTTTTTGTCGGGAAGCATCGACGGGTCGAAGGGGCAGAGGAGCACTGGAGAAGGGAAACGGAGAGATGAGAGTGAGACAGAAATAGAGAGAGAGAGGAAGAGAGAGAGAAGGAGAGATCGTTGGAGGCCCACTGGCCGGACTGACCGTACACCGTAACACGCATAAATTACGATGTAATTACAAGCCTGGCGATCACGATCGCCGGTCAGAACGGCAGACAGATCGGATCTCCGAGATTCCCGAGAGGAAGAGGCGACCGGGGCCAGACGGGCAACCAGGCAAACCGAGCAACCAGACGGATACTCGGGACAGAGTAAAAGAGAGAAAGATAGAGAGAGAGAGAGAGAGTGAATGAGTCGAGGAGAACGGTGCGGAAGGGACCAGAAGAAGCGGACGTGGAGGAGAAACCAACGAGGAAGAGAGAAGAAGAAGAAGAAGAAGAAGAGGAAGGTCTCCGATAAAGAGAGAGAAAAGAGAGCGAGAGAGGTTGCTCTTCACGGCCACGGAGAGAGCCAGCGGTGGTACGCCATCGTCGGGACCTTAAACGCGGATTACCACGGTGGAGAGCCAAGCGAACGCTCGTAAAATCGAGTTCCACGCCGTAGAGATAACCCGACCCGTTGCGAGAAGTCGAACGATTCTTCTCTTAACCTCTTTTCACCGTCTCTTATACTTATACTCTGTCTGGTAAAAGGAACTGTTTTTTTCTTGGGTCGCGTTTAGAAAACGTGGGGAAACATTGGAGAAAATCCGGTGAGAATACGAAAAGGATCGAAGCTGAAGAGGAAGACCCATGGCGAACTCTGACACGAACGGAGCCCCAGTGAACATCGTTCAACGAAGAACCGACCAAAACTCACCGGAGCGGATCTCCGGAGCAACCTGACTAACCAGACCGCGGGGTCGGAAACCACCCACCCGTGGGTATATTACCTCGACGACCTGTCGTCCTCGTCTGTTCACCGTTGAATTCGTGCTATGGAATCAAAGTCTTGTTGTTATATCCGAATTAACTCGGGGATTAATTCTTTTTTTTCCACTTTGTACGCGTGGGCGTTAGAATAGATGTATATACAAGTTATGAATGTATGTATGTATGTATGTATGTAGTACATACGTCGCGTAAAACGTGGCGTCGTTTAGCACCGTTCGCGGTCTCGGTTTTGCCCGGATCGTATCGTAGATCGGCCGGTAGCCAGTGAGGTGTCGCGTGACCGCGGAGAACGTTCACGGCGTAGCATCCCGGGGCGACGAGCTCGATGGCACGGCTTACACCGTGCATTGCCAAGCCGATCGTGAAGCGTGATATTGCTCCGCGCGGAGTCGGTCCTTCTCACCCGCCAGGGAAAATATTGTCCATTCGTTCACTAACAGAACGGTGACGGAAGTTTTCCTCGATTTGCCCACCCCAGAAATTCAAAAATGATATCATCCAATGATATCATAGGTATAAGAAACAAATTGTATAGTTTCATCTGGGAAGATATTCTCGTCTAGACACGAGTATAAAAATACCAAAGTATCTTTGATATGATATTTATAAATATAGTATTAGTCGAGGGTGTACACGTTAACCGAGTTCACGTAGGGACAATTATTTCCCGTCGAGTCCTCTCCACCGAGTATGGCGGCGGGAGCACGCTCCACTGGGCCAGACCAGACACACCTGGGGTCGCCGGAAAAACTCCCGGCGCGTAAAACCTGACCGTAAAACCGTAGCGATCTATCCGAGAGACAACGATCCGGAGGCCCCCGTCTTCCCTATCGAGGTCTATAAATCGCGAACCGAGTTGGAACACGGTACGACGAGCAAACGTTTCTGCATCGGCCGTAGATCCTTCCGAATTAATTCGCCGGCGAACATCGGTAACCGTTTGGCGTTCCCTTCGATGCCACGTCGTCCCGGATACGCAAGAGGAGAAGAAGAAGAAGATGAAGAAGATGAAGAAGAAGAAGAAGAAGAAGAAGAAGAGGGTAATCCCGCGGTCCGATTTCCGCCGGTGTATCTCCGACGACGATTCCCGACCGCCCATTACCGGACTTCTACCACCGAGTGCCACGCTCGTTTCCATTTCTTCCCGTCTACCGTCGTCTCTCCTCCTCACCCTCTCCCTCCCGTTCGTTGCTTCTGTGTGTTAGCCTGACTCTTCTTATCTGCGTTCGTTCGGTCCATTTCGAAGACGTCGTCCTCGTTTTCGAGAAGTATAGCGACGGATGGACGGACGGACGAGAATGCAACGGACGAGCGTGATAAATCGTCCGGTAGGAATGCGTTTACCGGGGGGAACTCACCGATATCGCTTCCGAAGCTCGTTCACGATCGACTCGCGACTTGCAGACGTATATGTATATGTATATATATCTATGTATGTACATATGTATGTACGTATGTACGGCTTTTAACGACGAAACTTCCGGCCGTGGGGACGGAACCCTTTTTCACCGAGGCACTTTTTTTTTTTTTTTAATTTCACGGATCCCCAGTCGACTTCCCTGGATCGGATCGATGCCCTTCAACCCACGTTCCTCTCTCTCTCTTTCTCTCTCTTTCTCTCTCTCGTTGATCGTCCGAAAAGCTCCAAAAGGTACGGAGGGGTGTGCTTCGTTCGCACGTCGTCTCTTCACGTGGTCTACGTGCGCGAGAAAGCAAGTGGTTCGGTTGGTTTCCTTTGATTTTTCTTGCGTCGAGAGACTCTCCGGGTTGGCTGGAGTGTGCGCTTGTCGAAGAGTGAAAAAGACAGTGAGAAAGAGAGAGAGAGAGAGGAGAGTGAGAGAGAAACACTTCGCACCTCCGAACGACGAGAGCACCTCTCGACGTTTTTCGGTCGAGGCAATTTTTCAAAAGTTAGGTGAACGTTCGAACGAATCGCAGTGGCTTTTGTAGCGCGGGTGCCGTGGGGGGGACAGGGGGAGAAAAGGGTAGGCGGCAGGTTCGCATGACCTTAGCGCTTCGATGTTTGCCCGCAAATCGACAAGAACTGGTCGGTGCAAGTTTTTCTGGGTGGTAACGAACTAACTGCAATAGGTCGGGACCGTGGCTGGGATCGAGAGGTGGGTTCGTTCGTGCAAACGCCAACCGGTGGCCTTGCCCCTCGAATGCAAGGCCAGAGTTCATCACCGGTCTCTACTCTTTGCCGGTCCGGACATACCGCGACATACTCGATACGCGTTAACTTCTCCCTCTGTTTCTATCTCTCTCTGTCCCTTGAAATTTTCCACGTAAATTGTCCTTTTTCCCATCTTTTCGTTTTTAGTCTCTTTGGTATCGTGGTTTCGTGTTTTACTAATCCCTTTTCTTACTTTATTTTTAATACTAGTCTTAAGTGTAGTTTAAAGTGTGTACGTCTAGTCAAAAAGCGTAATAAATTTCAATTCAGTTGAGTTTGACAGGGAAGTGTCTTTCTATCTTATATTTTACATATTTCTTATGTATCTTCTAGACGTACCCGTTCGACACGTTAACGACGGATTCGTCAATGTGGTTTTCCAACGACTCGGTGAAACTTGTTAGTGCGTATCTTATACGTGGTCGTGAACGAAAACGAGACGGATAAACGACGGAAAGTGACTATAACGGATCGTTTCGAGTAATTTCGAGGAAGAGAAACTTCTCTTCGGCGTTTGGCAGGATACACGGTAAACGATATATCCGGCGCGCACTCCGAAAACCGGTTTCCGTCCTCCCATTGCGCTTAGTCGGGTAACGCGAATCGGCCGACCGGGAGGATGTATTATTATTCGACGATCGACGCCGCCGTCGTCGTTTCTTTACCCTTTTTTCTCTTCTTCTTCTTCTTCTTCTTCGTTCTTTTTCCTCCGCGCGCGAGACAGGAAGGACGTTTTTCTAAGGAACAACGCCGGGATATCTGGGTATTTCGGGATAAGCTGATTATCGCGCGGTTATCCGGTTATTAGCTCCCGTTGCTCTTGTATCGCGTCGACCCGCATGAAACTACTGCTGGGAAGGTCGTAAGTGAGAGGTAGAATCAATCGTATGTCTTTATACATACATAATATGTATACATATACATACAAGACTAAATAGAGACAACGTAATTTCGATCGAATAAAAAAAAATTCTCACCGATCGAACGTGTCGTTTCATAAAATCGTCCTGTATGTATTTCCAGATTACGCGTATTCAATGAGGGGGGGGGGATCGATGTGTAAAGCTTGTGTTTTAAATGTACGCACAGCTTTTGACGCTGTTTCCCCGGCTGCTTGTGTGTCTGTACGTATGTTATATACACCGATGGAATCGTAATCGAATCGGGAGGAAGGAGCGTTCGAGTGGTTCCACGAGGCCACCAGCTTACGCTCGTTTCCCTCGAGGACGCAGCAACGTCGCGACGACGTTCCCCTATATTTTCGATGCGCTCGCGAATTATTTGCGTTCGTTGCTTTCTTTCCACATATATACGTATATACATATACATATAAATACATGTATACGTACGAAGCTCGACCGTTCGCTCTACCGTGACGAGTACACACACATGTATACACACGTATTCGTGTAAATCCCGCGTGTACGCAAAGTACACGTGCTTCTGCCAAAAGAGCAAGATTGAATCGCGATTCTGTGCTCGCGTTTACGGATGGAAGGTAAAACGCTGAATGCGGCCAGTCTACCTGCCTGCTATGCCTACCTACGGTGTTCTCTGCCCTGCCGTACTATAACATATCTACCTGTGCCCGCTGCCGACCTACGTGCTTTTGTACGTAGTCCTGGAGAGAAGAGAAGAAAAGAAACGTGAGGATCTGCGACGAAGTGCGAGGAACACACTGGGAACGAGGGAACTTTGAACGAATTATAGTTGAATCTGGTTTATACGAATGGTAAAGGTGTGACGATCTTCGTTTCCATCGGGATCAAATCGATCGTGACACAATCAATGTATTATACATACGTATACATATATGTATACGTACGATAGTTATCCAGCATTTATAGGCCGGTGATCCAAGTAGTAAGAGACGAATAAAAAAAAAAAAGAACAATATGATACCAATGACGGAGGAGCGGTACGAAGCGGAACTGTATCGTTGGATAACGCCATCGGATCGGTACGTGCGAGGATCCCCTTCGAGGAAAAGGATGAAGTGAAAAGAAGGAGTGTCTCGAAGGTCGTGGTCGAATCGATTCACTCGATGTTCGTCAGAGTGACGTACACGTATACATACATTATACATACATACACATATATATCCATAAATATATATCCATAGCAGAGCCAAACTAAGAACGAGAGATCACGTTATTAATAATAATGACGAAAAGAAAAAATCAGAGACAAAAAAAAAGAATTGAGAGACAAGATCGAAGGTGGCGATCCGTTATACAATATGAATTTGCAAAGAGGAGCACACGGACGAGTCAGCAGTCTGTTCGCGTATGAGAAAGCCGTATTTTACGGCGGTCAATTACGACGGATATGGCTCACGCGAACTCGACCTTGAGATCGCGCATACTCGACGAACGACTCCGGAGATCGGGCCGCGTTTGATGTTTCTACGGATGCCATTCGGCATACGAGGGATTTACGGTCCGGCCGTAGAGAAACTGCATGGCCGAATATATGTATACTACTAGCATAGCACGGATGATAGAATAATCGTTCGGTCTCTCGGTTCCGTTCGCTTCCATCGGCAGCTTCCCTTTTGCATCCCGACGTGCTTCCCGTGTTTCCCTTCTGCTTCCTTTGCCGACCTCGCTAAACCTTCGTCTCGCCTCGCCTCGTTTCATCGAGCCACGATTCTCTCTTTCTCTCTCCCTCTCTCCCCCACCTTTCTCTTTGCACCGTTCCTACGGTACGATTTTGCTGCGCCACAACTTGGCTCGACTTGACTCGCATCGTTTAGTTTTCTCTCTTTTCTCTTCGATTCTCTCGTCTATCCACCTTTGGTGTCTTTGTTGATCTTTCTGTTTGGTTTCCTCTTGGATCTTGATGCTTTTGTTTTCATTTTATTTTGGGGGTAACTTTGTGATTACCTGTTTCTTATTTTCTGCGGGTTTTCATCATTTCCCTAGGATTTTCGTTTTCTTTTCGTATCTTTGATTCTGTTTTGTCTTTTTTTGTTATGTGTTGGGGCTTCTTATCGGAGAATCTCGGTTCTCTGTGAATCCATGGATTTCTCCTTCTTCTTCTCCTCCTCCTCCTCTACCTTTCTTCGGTAAGAAATTTCTTTCCCCTTTCGTTAATCCCTGTCCGTGGGGACCGTGTAAATCGATTAATCGGTGTATCGCGCGTACATGCATGCGGGCGCGAAAATTTCAACGTCGCGTCCTTGGATATCGATCGGGATACGTGAGCACGCACCACGTCGAGGACCATTCCCACCATCTCTCTCTTTATCTCTGTCTCTCTATCCCCCGATATCGACCTGAATCTTTTACTGTCATATTCGGCTTTAGATTCCGCGTCCAAAACGTCCTCGATCATGTTAATATCTCAAAAATTGCAGAATTGACAAAAGAATTACGAAAATCGCGAAAAATCGTCAAATTATGGCAGTTTTTCGTTCGGCATTCGCTCAATTTTTGAGATAGCGGTCTGAAACTTGTACCATTGTTTTAGTTAGGAAATTCTACGGCAGATCAATGTATAATAGTTGTACTTTTCGAAAATTTAATTTTTCGCAAAAATCTGAAGGGGGTAGGTCAGGATTTTTGGCGATTTTCGTAAATCGCTTGCCATTTCCGCAATTTTTGAGCTATTAAAGTGATCCTGGGCGTTTTGGACGCAGAATCCGAAGCCGAATAAGCCAGTGAAAGAATCATTATGATATCTAAAAAATTGCGGAAATGGCAAGCGATTAACGAAAATCGCAAAAAATCCTGACCTACCCCCTTCAGATTTTTGCGAAAAATTAAATTTTCGAAAAGTACAACTATTATACATTGATCTACCGTAGAATTTCCTAACTAAAACAATGGTACAAGTTTCAGACCGCTATCTCAAAAATTGAGCGAATGCCGAACGAAAAACTGCTTCAGTTTGATGAATTTTCGCGATTTTCGTAATTCATTCGTCATTTCTGTAATCTTTGAGCTATTCAAATGATCCAAGACGTTTTGGACACGGAATCGGAAGCCGAATAAGACTGTGAAAGACTCAGGTCGATATCTAGAAATTTGTGGAAATGACGAAAGAATTACGAAAATCGCGAAAAATCGTCATTTTCAACCAGTTTTTTGATTGGCATTCGGTCAATTTTAAAGATAGCGGTCTGAAACTTGTACCATTGTTTTAGTTAGGAAATTCTACGGCAGATCAATGTATAATAGTTGTACTTTTCGAAAATTTAATTTTTCGCAAAAATCTGAAGGGGGTAGGTCAGGATTTTTCGCGATTTTCGTAAATCGCCCGTCATTTCCGCAATTTTTGAGCTATTAAAATGATCCTGGGCGTTCTGGACGCAGAATCCGAAGCCGAATAAGCCAGTGAAAGAATCATTATGATATCTAAAAAATTGCGGAAATGGCAAGCGATTAACGAAAATCGCAAAAAATCCTGACCTACCCCCTTCAGATTTTTGCGAAAAATTAAATTTTCGAAAAGTACAACTATTATACATTGATCTACCGTAGAATTTCCTAACTAAAACAATGGTACAAGTTTTAGATCGCTATCTTCAAAATTGAGCGAATGCCGATCAAAAAACTGCCTCAAATTGACCAATTTTCACGATTTCTTCCTCATTTCCATAATTTTGGAGATATTAAAATGATCCAGGACATTTTCGTCCTTTGAGTCGCCAATGAAACCACTAAACCTCCCGGATACGACGGGTTCGTCGGGTTCGTGAGATTTCCCAGATCCACCCGACTCCTCGCGCGCGGATCTTCGCGAAGTGAAGAGGACGAGTAGGAGGAGAAGAAGAAGAAGATATAGACAGAGCAAGATAGAAAGAGAAAGAGAGAGAGAGAGAGAGAGATCTAATTAATGGACGCCGTGGTGCTCGCGCAGCGTGTCAGGGGATTACGAGGTAAGGCGACGCCGTAATTGTTGGGGCAAAGGGCCGATTAATAGGCCTGGCCGGATGGGTGTATACGGGCAACCGTGCCATCTCGTCGACCGTTAACGTTCCCGGTTGCCGCGATTAATCGCGCCTCGCGCTTTAATGACTCGAGACGCATTCGTATCGAAAAGGGAGCGAATCGATTTTCCGTACGGTCCGGAAAACTGTCTCGTCTTACCTCGATGAAAACCATTAGAAACCTGTCTCTCTCTCTCTCTCCTTCTATCGATCACATGTACAAAAATCAATTCCATCATCTATCTATCTCTACTATGAACAAAAACAAAACACACCGTACCGGTGTGGGAAATTGACCAACAGAATATATAGTAGTAGTAGTACCCGTAGTACTCCTAATAGTAGTATACAAGTAGTACATAGTAGTAGTAGTAGTATTCATCGGGTTGCGCAGCGAGCAGATGGAAAGAAGCACGAGACCCGCTGGCAGGAGAGAAGGTGGTGTAAAGAGGACGAGGGGTTCGAAGAGGAAAGAGAGAAAGCGACGGAAAGGTGGAAGAGAACCAGGAGAAGAGGGTGGCGGTCACGATGGTGGTAATGGTAGAGAGACGATGAAGACTATAGTGGTATTAGTAGTAGTGGTGGTGGCGATGCGGGACGCGAAGGGCACCAAGAGTGGTGTTTCGCCGAGGTGGAGGTGGAGTGTGGAGGCGGAGGCAGAGACGCAAAGCGATATACAACGCCGGCGGAGGTTAATGCCGCGATCCGGTTCAGGGGGCAGCCTCGGTGCCTTGCCTGAAAACAAGGCCTGGCTTGGCTGGCTGGCTGGCTGGCTGACTGGCTGGCCGCGTGCCCTCCTGCCCGCCCTTCTGCTCGTCTGCCGGCGAGGTTGCTTTTGCCGCCGATGCCGATCCCGTGGCCGTTCGCACGACCGTAGGCATCGAAATCGTCCTGGTGTATCTTATAACGTCCGGATATGCTCGATCGGTGTCACCTTCCGATCGACACCGCGATAACGAGATGTTTTTGCGAACGTTTCGCTGGGAGTTAAAAACGAGAGGTGGAGAGATCCACTCACTTTGATTAACAAGGTGTAAGTTCTAGGGGAGAAAAGGATAGTAAAGTTTAAAATAATAAGAGACTTTTTACAAGGAAGTACCTATGTCTTTTTAATTGTAGTTATCCTGAAGTATATGTATATTTGATATGTATCTACTTATTCGTAGATTCTGACTAAGTGTCTTGATTCTATTTTCCACTTTTATCTTTCCCACGTCTGAACACCTTGGGTTCTATCTACTTAATCTTTTCCCGCTTTCTTTTCCGCCCCCGTTTATCTTCCAACCTGTTATCCACGTTATTATGTCTTCCTCTTGATTTCTCTATGTAGAATGAATCGATCGTGGGGAATCGAGGAATCCACGAGCAACTGGTGAACGGGCAAAACGAGTGATGGAAGAGCGTAGTAGGAGAGGAAACGGGTGGGTCGGGGTGCGGGTGAGGGGGGCGAACGAACTCTCGTCCTTCTCGCGAAACCTCGGCACCGCGGCCTCCGGAAAGGGGATCGCAGGTTTTCTCGATCTCGATGGTTCACGTGCGACGAGGCGAGTCCGGCGAAAATACTAGAGCGAAGCAACCTTGCCCCGCGACTTCGTTCACCTCGATGCTTATCTTCGGCGTGTCCGTTTTATTTTATTTTATTTTTTTCTCTCACCGTGTCACGCACGTGGAAAAACAGTCGACCGTTTAGGAGGAACATAATATTTTCAGATTCACGCGAGGTTCTTTTGATTACGGGGAGATAATCTCGATTAACGGGAATGAGATTATTAAAAATTTGAAATAGATCCAGCATAGATCGATGTGATCTATACGATCGAGACACCAGGACCAGGGTATATAGTGTCCGAAGTTTCTCGGAAACGAGGATAGGACGGTGGTTTTATTTATCGACGTGATTTCAAAACGACGCTGAAAAACTCGTTAAAGAGTAGAATTGCCGAGACCGAGAGAAACGGAAGGCTAATCTCTCCGCGGATCCTTTGAAGCTTCCGATCTATCGGCCGGTAGAATCTCGATTCGTACCCGCGATACGAAGGTGGAGTGACGCGTAGATATCGACGATCGGTGAATATACAACGATCGCGGTCCACCGAGGTGCCTGTCCACATATACAATACATACATCTATACATATATACAATATACAATATAAGTATGTACGTACATATGTATGTACCTACGTAGTGCCATTCGACATGGAACGAAAGCGAACGTTCGTTTATTCGTTTAACTCGTTTAACTCGTTTAAACTCGTAAAACGTATCGTGTGTCCGGGTAGGTGGGGGAGGGCTGATCGTGGAGGTGTTCCGGATTTACTTACCGCAGGGGAACCGCGGCACCGTTGCGTTGCCGTTCGCCGTCGGTGGGTCCCCCGTTCGTCGTTTTGACCTCGCACACCGACGACCCTGACGTGAGTCAGAGTCTGCGGAGTCGTGGAGTCGAGAGCAACGGGAAGACGGGTCAAACGATGTCAACTCCGATATTTAACGACATACGTGGACGGGTAAATTTCTTTCTAGCTAACGTCAAGGACCTCGATCATACTCTCGAGGCTGTCGATCATACTGTCACTGTGTATCTTTTTTTTTCTCTCTCTCTATCTCATCTGGATAACGATGGAATTCAAACTATGATAGATGTTACATGTACTCTTATGGAGTTGGAGTGATTTTTAAATATGTTTTTATTGTTTTTTTTTTCCTTTTAAACGCGTCGTCACCGGTAAACCAAGTCGCGAGCCGTTTAAGAGGAGCGAACGTGGTCGGTACACATGGTTTGCCAACCAGATCGCCGGTCTCTGACCTTACGAGGCGCGTAATCGATGCTGCGATCTCGCCGACGAGGCCTTTACGTTGCAACTCGCGCCCTCGAAAGGCTTCGCTGCCCCCGGGATCGTCCTCCCCGTTCCATCGTCCCTCGTCCCTCTCGATATCGATTCGTATTGTATATTTTAAATATACCATTCCCGACCGAGAAAACTTTCGTCGTTTCTGTTTCACCGTTATCATCGTCGCGGGACCATTTTTCCCGTGGATTTCCCCCGGTGTCGTATAGTTCTTGGGAAATTCGGATCGTCGACGACCCCGCGGTTAGGTTATTTTCGGAGGAAATGGAATACGATGCAGAGAGCATAGTTGGCAAGCTTTTTCCTTTGCCACAGGTTCGTTCAACCGTCTCTAACGTTTTACGACTCCGGCGACCGACGAACCCCGCGCGGTTTTCAACGTTAAACTCGTTTCCCGCGATTCTCGGCCGATGGAAGAAATATCTGACCGCGACGCGAGACGCGAGGGTTCGGTCAAGGTCGGTGAAACGCGTATAACGCGAAATCCTTGGTACGTTTTTGCGGAGGCGAGGTGTGCGGCGGCGACGGAGACGGTGACGATGACGGTGGAGAGCGACGTAAGGAGGGGAGTAGCGGTGAAAAGCCGCGAAAGAAAAGAATAAAGAAAAAGCGACGTGTGACTAAGAATCACCCGCGGTGGGAAAACCTGCGAATTGTATGCTAATAACGATGTTTCTGTTTTTAATCGCACCAAAGACGAGTGTAAAGTGCTGGGCAAAGTCATTGCCGTCTTTGTCGTGCTACTTTTATCTTTTGCGTTGATTGTGAAAATCATTTTAAACTATATGTATATATTTTCTTTCGATAAGGTGTCGTTAATGGTTTCATATATACGTTTCCGGGTGATTTCGATGTCACGTCTGACCGGTATGCGGTTCCGATAGTTCGATCGAGATATAATATCCATGATAACGAGATTTTTTCACCGATCGTTTCATGGATACATGTAGGAGTTTCTTCGTCTGGTACGATAAGGTTAAATGGTCTGTTCGCAAGGGAGATACACGTACGCGCGAATACAGGCGATAATCGTCCGTAAGATTTGATTTACGTAACTCCGAAGGTGTCGAATGTACTTTCAGCGTCTATTGTTAAACTACAGGACGTTCCGTTGTCGATCGTATCTCGTAGAGCCCGGCCGTGCAACGACCTATCACGATAGAGGCATTTTCAAAGATCACGGGAAACTTAAAAAAAGATTTGAAAAAAAACACGCACACACGAAATTACGTTCACGCGATCTTACGCAGGATTCGTTCGTCCGATGAAACAGGAAAAATCTCATAATTTACCCGATCCTCTTCTCCTACTCGTTGCAAAAGCTAACAGAGAAACCGAGGAACCCGTATTTTCCCTCTAAATTTCCAAACTTTCACCAGAAATTTCCTTACGACCCGAGACGAACGCCCACGTGTCTACCCACTTGCCCCAGACGTCGATTGAAATTTTACAGATTACATTTCCACGCTAACACTTTCGTCTACCACTGCGAGCAAGAAAATGAAGGCGTACCGGACAGATAACGTCGAAAGCAAAGAAAAAAAATCCGTGAAAAGTCGACGTCTGGCAAGCTCGCAACATTTTCTCGCAAACGGATATCATCGTAATCGTAATCGTCGCCGTGTCCGCGTGAAAAAACGCGGTTCCGCAAACGTATGCACCACGGGTTCTGATTCTACGAAGAGAGATTCTTCTGATTCACCAAAAGAGATGAGAGAAGAGAGGTGAAAAGGAGAGAGAAGAGAGAAGAGAAAATGAAAGAGGGAGACACGGGTGCCCGGTCCGGAATTCCATATTGATTATACCACGATTTCGCTGACGTTCGCAAAAGGGGGGGAAGGATTCCCTTCTTCCGCCGAAATGCCAAAGCGATGCCGACGCCAACCGCCGCCGCCACCGCCGCCGCCGTTATTATCGGCGATTTGTCCGATTCGCAGCAATGCTTTGCCACTCCGTATCGTATTCCGTATCGTGGGCAATCTCGCGGATCTCACGTCCCGTTTTGCGATTGCGCCCGCGTGATTCCCCGGCCGTTATTAACGATTCGCACTCCCCACAGGCGAGACGAAACAAATGAAACGAGAATCGAATCGGAGAAGTGGATAGCGGTCGCCCGCAACTCGTCCACAAAAGTGATGTACATACAAGGAACCGCAAAAATAGCTTCATTGCAGGGTCTGCTTAGGTATAGGTTAACACGTTGAGCGCTACGCCGATTCTTAAGGAAGACCCCGCTAGGCCACGCGCGCCGCTTATATGCGCTGTATTATACGCAGTCAACCACCAGTGGTTGACGAGGCCTAAACGGAAAGTCCAGTGTCAGTCGCATACGGTAGACGTGGCGCTCAACGTTTTAAGTATGGGTTAGGGATGGGTACTCCTCACCCTGCCTACATACCCACTTACTACTACTACTACTACTACTAGGTATGGGTTAGGTATGAGTTATGTATGGGTTAGGTATGGGTTAGGTACATTAGATCTGGCTAATCATGCATACCCCAGTACCCCGTAGCGAAGGTATTTTTGCGTTTCCTTGTACATACATACACACGTACGTACGTATACATGCACAAGTTGGAAGTCCGGTGTTTGTGGCCACCGACCGAGGAGTTGGTCTAACGTCGGGACGACTCTACCGAGAAACGTCTGCTGGGAGATAACGCGAGTTAACTGCGGCTTCTTCGATGATTCCGTGAAGAACGATTAACGGTTGCGGCGGAAGTTTCGATTTCCATTTGCTCTCCGTAGCACGCTATGCGATCGATCTGACGAAACGGTGACGTAAGGATGATCGAAGGATCATTAGAGACGGTAATTGAACGGATATGGAAATTAAAACGATATTTTCGCATGCAAATGATAAATAGGAAAAAGAGAAACGACGAACGATAAGCCGTGAAGGATATAACACGCATGCGCGACCCTTCCGAGGGGGAAGTATTTTTAGAGTTGGACCCTCGTACGGTATCGCGAAAATCCTCCACCATGGTCGTATATACGTGCACGTCCGTCCATAAGTCATGGGACACTTGCGAATGTAGATTAAGGGTGACTGAAATTTTTACTGTATTTAACACTGAGCTCTATCACGACCGGTTAAATATACATTATCAACCTATATCTTTAAATACTGTTAGTTAAACATTTAAACTGTCAATATTATTTTCCTCAATTATACGGAAAATAATAAACATATTTATAAAAATATACTTAAATCATCGATCGATGACCCCCATTGGCACTACGGTTAAGTCAACTGTCAGTCACCGGTGACCTTCCTGGCACACAACGTGTTAAAAAAAATAAATGATTCTCCGCGAAGATCATCGGAACCGTCCGTGACTGGTGAACGCTCGTGTATGCGTGTGTACTCGAGTCTCGGGCTGCTTCGGCAGACGATTTAATTGCCGGCGCGTGCGCGATTTTTACCCAGGAGAAGGGGTAAGAGCGGTCGTTGCTTTTTAATTCCGTCAAATTGTAGCTGTAATTACGCTATGCCAAAGCAACGCCGAGAATGGGACAGGAAATTGTCGCTGGCACTGGCGGAGGGAATCACGACGACGAGCACATTTCTCGCGTACTCTGTTTTGCGTCTCTACAAACCGATTAGCTCATCTTTTTTGTCTATTTATTTTTTTCTTTCTAATCCTTCGTACAGTGATATAACACGGTACAGCAACCATACGCTCGTTGTCCGTAACGTTCGCATAATTTCGTGGAATCTCGTAAAGCATAAACCACTGTACTTACACTCGTGGATGAGAGCAGTATGAAAGAGAGAACGAGAAAGTGGGAGAGAGTTGGAGAGAGAGAGAAAGAGAGAGAGAAGATGGGACGACGGTTCATTGCTGTTAGAACGCGCTTTAATAATACAGGACGCTCTAGGAGTCGGGAGATGGGAGACGAGAGACGGAAGACGGGAGCCCGTTACCGGTCCGCTTCTCCGGGACGTAATCGGGTAAATAATTCATCGGTCGAACCCCACGGGGGAACCCATAACGTCCCGGCGTTTCCCGTCGCATCCCGTCGCTTCTCGCCGACCGGGAGCCGGTCTTTTCCAACGGCACAGCGTGGTCTCGCCGAATCGTGAAAAACCGGTGGGTAAAGAAAATCGTCGATGGAAATTTCGGTATAGCTAACCTATAGGATGAAAATCATCGGGATCGTTTAGGGTGAAAGTTTTCCATAGAAATAATCATCGGGATCTAAAGGCGAATGGCAAAAAGAGATAAATCGTAAAGTTTCAGATGTGTGTATCAGAAATTCTGTATAGCAGTTTGCAAAATAGGGAAGAAATCGATGATAAAGAAAATCACCAATGATAAAGTATGACTTTCGGTATGTACGGTGGATTTATTGGAAGAAAAATCCTGGTGACCGTTTCGGTGACACTTTTCCGCAGAAATGATCGCTGGCAATCCAAACGCGGACGGCAGAAGGAAATAAATCGCGAGATTCCCGATGCTCGTACTTGAAATTCCGCGTGGCAGCTCGCCAAGGGCATGTAGCGGCGTTAAAGACATTCGTTAACCTTCCTCGCGGCGGATAAACGAGGTCCTCACCGACGTCATTACGCTTCGGCGACCGCTTCTCGGAGCTTGGATATTAATAGGCCCCCGTCGATCCCGCCGTACCGCGGAAAAGAGAATTGGCAATGACGACGCGTACTTGCCAAACACCGGCGGAAATCGTTCACACGATGAAACAACGTTTAAACAACGAGGACACATAGCTCGGAATGAAAATCGATTCTTTTTCCGTCAGAGGAAACGGTAAAACTATCTCAATGATCAGGTTCTAAAAATGGAATCTACCGGGTAAGTTCGACGGGTCCTTCGACACCCATACATACATACATATACGTATATATCTCTCCTCTCCCTGATTCGCTTTTATAGATTGGCCCAGGTCGCGGTACCGGTTGGAATACGTACAGAGCGTACGGGAAAAATAGCGGGCCACTGTAATTACGGGCCAGTTGCGGGCCTTAACGTTCGCGCTTACTCGACGAGACTAAAAAAAAAAAAAGAATCACCACTCCAAGTCGAACCTCGTCGATTTCCTCTGTTCCTCTCATTTTTATTATTATAATCCTTTCATACGATTGAAATATCGAACCAGAAATAAAAATATCGATCTTGAAATCTTGAAGGAAATAATTGTAAAGATGAGAAGGATGTATTATCTGTATTCGTTCGAATCGGTTTTTCATTTCACGTTCGTATCCATTGGATCGACCTCGATCGTTCCGAACAGGGGGGAAAAAAATCTAGAAATCGATGATCGTGGGTGGAGGGGAAGCGTTGTAAATTCTTTTCGTAGGCCGCATACGAGATACCGCGAAGCAGTCCCCGCTTCGAGTTTGAGTCACGTCGGTTTTTATCGCGGCGGGATGAATCAGCGTGCACGCGAGCGGCCAAAGTACCCGGTAGCCGTACCGGGACACCATCGTATTATTTTTACGGCCTCAAAACGTCTGCCGGTATTACCATAATCTCTCCGGAGTTCGAGCGGGCTCCCTTCGTTCCCTCGGAGGTCCACCTTTCCCTCTCGTTCACGTGTTCGTCTTCCTCTCGAGCGTCTTCTTCGTCGTCTTCGTCGTCGTCGTCGTCGTCGACGTGTCGTCGGGTAGCCGTCGTCGGGGTCTCTTTCTTCGCTTCCACCTCGTGTATATGGGTGTTTATGTGTGCGTGTATGTGTGTGTTTATCTTTTTCTTTTCCATTCTCGTTCCGCTCTCCCCCCCTTTCACTTCCTTCCATCGCCCTTGCAACACCACGCTGCGTCCGCGGTATATGGACGCATTAGGAAGAGAGAAATAAGAGGAGAGAGAGAGAGAGAGAGAATCGAAGAAAGAGGCAAACCAAGACGGAGAAAGGAGAAGAAGAGCGCCCGAGGCGGTGTCAACACCTTCCGAGAACGGGGTTCCACTTGGCGTGACATAAAATCGCTGCGTAGCATCTGCGCTCGGTAATTCGTAGAAAGATAAGAGAGAGGGAGAGAGAGAGAGAGAGGAGAATCTCGCGGGAGTTGTAAACCCGAGAAAATCGGGGAAGAGTCTACGATAGCGAGCCCGTTGATAAAACACGTGGAAAATCGTTCGATTTCGGGTATCCAGAGACATTTTTGGGTATCGATAAAGGACAGTGTTTCCAGACGTAATGTAATAATTATGACAATCTAACGTGGCGTTAATCAGAGGAACACAGATAGAATTGGACCACCAAACACACGCAGATAAACATGGGACACTGGTTGAAACGCTGCCCAACTTGTCACGCTACCGTGATATTTTCATTAAAACGCATATTTACAACGAAATCACGCGCGGTTTTGAAATGATTCGTAGTAATGGTACGATTTATTGCGTCACACTCGAATGCAGCCGGTACGTTCGCAGTAGTGCGATTATTAAGAATAAAAAGATCCCACTGAAACTGACGTATCCGTGCAATTATACGTACATATAATATACATACATACACGAAATCAAGCGTCGCACTGATAACCTTCTACTTTTTCGTAGTCTGTCACTGATTCCCGGACTTTCTACGTTGTGTATTTCAAACGAGATACACATATTGTCCCGCGAATCGTATTCGCGCCGTAAATCACGTACCGCGACGTAAATTTCTGCCCGCAATAATTCGGCGGTGCGTACGCAACGTTCGAATTACATCTTAACCGCGAGTCGAGAGAACTGGTCCCGCTAGGCTGACCGTTAAAAAAAAAAAAGAAAAAAAAAAGAAAAAGGAGAAAGAGAAACATTACTATCGCCGTCGGTACCGTATTCATTATCACGATCTTCACGGTATCGGTGCGCGGACACGTTAATGTGTCCCAGCGACCCGTCGAACCGCGAGAAACGACAGGACCGTAAAAAAAAAAGAAGAAAAAATATAAAAGAAAAGGGAAAAATCATGCCCGACGGTGTTCGGGAGGCGCGTGTTTTTTGTCGGGATCGTTTAGTCGCGGGCTCGTACACCCAGGTCGGAGTACGCGGTGCAGAGGGCAAACACCGTGGAGTTCCTGGTATCGAGGGGTACGAACGGTACGAACGGTACGGACGCCGCAGTTAGGCAGCAGTTATTCGAGAGGGACGCCCGAGACAGGCGTCACCGAGCGAAAAAAAAGAAGACGAAGAAGAAGGAGAAGAAGGAAAAAAAAGGAATAAAACTCATTCGCTCTCGCGCGGCAAAAGGAGCTGGGAAAAGCAAGAGAGGAGGAGGAGGAGGAGGAGGAGGAGGAGGAGGAGAGAAGAGAGAAAAAAAAAGGAACCCAACAGAAAGGCAGCGTGCGCTGGCACCGAGGTGCACCGCGGCGACTCCCTCGTAAAAATATTATTTACGTCGGTCGTGCCGACTTCGGCCACCCGAAGCCTTCCACTTTTACGTCGTCCGTCTTTCCTTTCGTTCTTTTCCACCGGTTTCTTTTATACTTGGTTGATACCTTCGAGCGAGACTGCGTAAACGTGGCAACGCGGAGAGAAACGACAGCGACGCGAGGAACGTAAACGTTTCCGCGAACCGTGTGCCCTGGATATCGAAGGCAAAAGGGCACGGGTTTAAGGGCGTCGACAGGGTAGGGATAAGGGTGGAAAGGGGGCGAGAAAAGTGTCGACGCGCTGTTTGGCTTGGCTATAAAATGCAGATGGAAGGGTGCTGGCCGTTTACCGAGGGATGGCTTGAAATCGACCGATTATGCTCGTTGTATGGAAAAAAAAGAAGGAGAAGGGACAGTGCTTTTCTTCGAAGTTTCACGCAGATTTTAGAAAAAATCAATATTCTTCTACTTTCATAAGAAATAAACCGATTTATTCATTAAAGTTCGATCGTTCTCCCCGATCTAAATGTTTTTAACTCACAGTTTCATTTTTATGTTGAAAATTCTGGGACAACCGACAAGTAAAGGGAGAAAGAAAAGGGAAAGGCTGTGGCGAAGGTTAATTCGTAAGGTGTTACGACGACACGGACGGCGAACGGTTGTCGTTACGACCGCGGTTGATACGACACAGCCGCGACAGTTAACCGGGAACCGTCTTTTATCTCGCCGCTCTTTGAAGACCGACTTCCACGCTCCGATCGAGAAACAGTCTCCCCGGGTGGGTCCAGAACCGTATTATTTTTTTATTATTTTCTTTTAAGAAACACCAGATTTTCGGGTGCGATCCTCGCGAGAGAAGGTCGATCTCACGATTCCCAGGTATGTACCACCGGGAATCGTTCTTCACCACGTAGAGAGAAACGGTTCCGATCTCGCGGCCGTTAAAATCGATAGGTCGTTGGACTTGTCCCGACGGTGATGGTTTTACGAGCTCAAAAGAGCGGTTGGTCGACCGGGCGTACGGAGCAGCTTCGACTGCTTCCCTTTGAACTTTTATCGCGGCCGAACGCGTGTAATCCACTTTTTCCTCTCCCTTTTCTCTCTTCTCCCCTCCTCTCACTCTATCTTTCTCTCTCACTTGAGCATACGAGCTTTACGTTTTGCTCTGCCCCGTTATTCTCTCTCTGGCTCATCCGTTCGTCCGACAGAACGTTTCTCCTCTCACCCATCTCGTTCCTCTTTTACCTATCGGTCGCTAGTTTTTATTTTCCATCCAAATACGAAACTTCCCCCTCTCCCTATCCAATGGGATTTTCTACTCGTCCGACTCGCACACATCTCGTGCGAATCCGTAGCGAACAACGTATGTATACTACATACATACTACATAGATACATAGCAGAGCAATACTTATCGTTTGCCGCGCCGTTAACTCCGTGGCCGCGCTTTGCGCGTAAAAGGGGAACCATTCCGTTCGTAATTGCATCGCAATAATTAAAGAGCAATCCTAGTCGCGGCGTTGCGAGACTGTGCTCTACGGTTTCAGGGACAGAAGTTTCGAAAGTTCGCCGGCCAGCAGGCAGGTAGGCAGACAGAGATCCGGTGAAGAAACGAAATCACGATCCAGGACCAGGGCGATCGAGATCGTTCAGGGATCCGACGAACAGAAATTCTTCTATTTCGTCGGTCGCGGGAAAAACACGTTCGGGTATCTAGTTGAATCGCGTTCTACGTATTTATCGGGACGAACGTTAAATAAAATTGCATAACACACGGCTCGCGGGCCAGTGAAAGCGTACGGAGAGATAATGAAGTCACGTATCGTACGGCTCGAGGTTTCCACGAGTGGTTTCCTTACTCGACATCGGTAATTTCGTTCTAGGGTTCGTTTCGTCCTCCGCCGCTCGTGTTACCCGTTCGAATAACGCGAGAGGAAAGGTCGAATAATGATATTCGTCTCGAATCCTACCCTGGATTTTATCCCGTTCTTGATTACAGGTCAAATATATATTCGCTCGCAACCCTAATGGATTCTGTTACGTAAGTAACAACGATGATTTTCTTTCGACAAATGGAAGATGAGAAGCCTGGAACCACATCACTGTTACACTAAAGTCTCATTCTAACGCGATTAATTCGTAGAACACGGAATTAGTTCAAATCAGAATAATACCGTGCAACCTATTTTAACACTAAATCTCTCGCGACCGGACAAATCATCGTTTTCTAATTATAGATAAAAAAAATGTATGTATTCCAAGCTGGAACTTTCGACGCTATTATCATTAACTATAATGAAAATTAATGAACATTTATATTAAGTCGTATTCTATAAAAATCACGTCAGACAACATTATCGCGTTCTATGCAATCGTATCTTCGTAATTTTTTCACCGCAAAAATGCCGTGGAAATGGAAATCGCGTTCCGCGAGGGTTCGCCGTCTACACAACCGATAACCTTTCAGCGCGGATTTCGCGTTGGTGAGCGCCGAATTCCGCGCCACGATCGAGCTTATCTATCTCCCATGCATACACAGTCTTCCAGAGGCAGCCCTGGATGCTCTCCACCGGCGTACTTGGAACAGTTATGGGAACCAGGTCGTAGAGTACGTTACGCAACCGTTGATGGGCGAGGCCCGAGTTCAAAGCAACGTCGGTGAAAGTGAAAGATTCTACTCGTTTGCCGTGGTACATCGACCATCATAAGGATGGTGGATGTACGATAGAGAACACACACATACATATTTGAAAATGATATCTCGCGATTTAGTTCTTGAACCACCATGATTTGCAGAAACGAAAACATCTTAAAGGGATGACCCTTTTTTCTAAATTTTCCTCTTTTCACGTTGAGAATAGTAGATTGTATGTCTAATTAATATAGATGTGTTTATATCACATGGATACATTCACACGTGTACATAGATATACAAAAGGATCATCTTTGAGTGTGAGCGAGATATTATTGAAAATCTAATACGAAATCAAGCAAACTTATCCACGTCTTTCTCCCTCCCACTCCCGTTTCTCTGTCTCTCCAGTCGCGAGGTCAGACCAGGTCGACGTTGCACCAGCATTCTGCACGCTCTTCACATATGAACGCATCCCACATCGTATCTCGACCAACTTTCACGCCGGGAGTATGTACCTTCGTCGACGGGAGGAAAGTTTCGCGCTCGGCCCTGGATAAGTCCGCCGTGGGGAAAATGACGATACCGTACCCACTCCGATTTTCACGGTGTCTAAGCCGTTTTATTTTTCGTTCGCGTAGAAATTCGAACGACTTCCGAATCGAGATATCGAGAACTCGATGGATTTTATTCGGTGTTCGATCGACTTTTTCAGCGTACGTAGCGAGATAGGAAGGAAGGTAGGTAGGTAGACGCAGGCAGGCAAAAGCCGGCGGGCAGGTAGGTAGGTAGGTAGGTAGGTAGGTCGGTAGATAGGTAGGTAGGTAGACAGGTAGGTAGGTAGGTAGGTAGGTAGGTGAGCAGGCAGCCCGGGCAACCGACCAACCAACCAGCCAGATAGATAGGTAGATAGATATTATTAATTTTCAAGTAACGCGAGGAGGTGACCGGAGCACGTTTAAAAATCGTGGAAAAAGAAGGAGACGCGTGTGTTTCGTTGGTTCCACAGAAAGTTCTCTCATAAACTATCAGCCGCCGGTCGTTTTTAATTAGCACGGCCCGAAGAAGATGAAAGGAAAGATGCGCGCCGTTAAATAAGAGAAACGATCCCACTGATTTGCTCGAGTCTGACCGTAACCGGGGAAATATCCGTGTCGAATCGATTCAAAACGTAATCGCGATCGATCGGGTAACTCGGTTTGGAAATAAAAGGAAAAAAAAAGATACTTTCTCGCGAATCGAACCGAGGACGTCCCGAATTTTTTTTTCACCTCGGGATGACGCGATCGAGATGGTTATCAGGACTATTCGCCGAATATCTCGCCACCACGCTATCAAAGGCAAACGGCCCGTTCCGTGGAAACGACGAAATCTTATTAACGTGGAACTGGTTCTGAGTGTCGTTAACTTGCTGATATTTCACATAGAATTTGCCATCGAGATTCGATAAAAGAATTTAACGCGAACGTAGTTACTTTAAAATCAAAGTCTCTATCTAATCACGTCTATAGATCATAATGAAAAGGAAAATGGTCCATAACCATCACAGGTGTATTCTCTCGAAAAAGAATGATCTTCCCAAGGCTACATTTGCCAAAGAATACTGCTTTACGTGATATTTACCCTTGGTCCTCCTTGACGAGAAGAATCCCGAAGGCATCTGAAAGCGTCGCGACGTACCCCTCGTCACGGTCGACCTTCGGGTACGCGAAACGCATTCGGGCTCTCGACTCAATTGGATGGAATTATGAAAAGAGACGGTCCGTGGTCAGGGTCGTTTGTAATCCGAGTAGCTCGCCGGCTACCAAAAACCATGGACCAAGGATCACGATCTGGTTCGGTCTTCCGTAACTACGAGAAAGGGACCTGGATCTCGATCGGACTAGATCCGTTTCGACTTGGATATACCCCCGATTTCGAAGTTCGATGATTTCGACCTAACCCATCATTGCTTTCCATCATTTCCTATGATAAATCTACGCCTCGACGAAGAACCTCTCGATTTCACGCTCGATTTCACCCTAGAATACCCGATTTCCAGGAATTACTATCGATCTATCGAATCTGTCGACGATTATTAGTAACGAGTACATATAAACGGAAGGAATATTGATGAGGAAATGTCATTAAAAATATTAACCTACCACCCTTTCGGTGGTGAAGACACACGGGTGCCGCTCGGTAAACCGAAGAGCGCGAGCAAACCAGTAAAGAGAAGCAAGCGAATCGCCGCGAACCGAAAGAGGGCCTCGAAACGATCGTAAATCTCTAGGGTTCTCCGGCGGAACTGGTTATACAAAATAGGCTCCGCTCCCAGGAGTTATACCTGCCTACTCCGAATGCAAAATTCTCCGGCGAACGCACAAACCGCACCGACCGCACGAATCTTTTTCTCTCTCTCTCTCTTGCGACGCCCGAGCCCGCGGGTAATTCTCCTTCCCCAAGGTTGACGATGCGTCGATCGTCGCCTGGAACACGTCGCGGTTACTATCTGTTTTTTTTTTACGTTCACCAGGATAACGGAAATAGATTAATCAATATCGATAAATCTCGTGTAAAGAAGAAATAGAACGTTCGAATTACGTTTAAAAGAAAAATTTCAGAGTTAGTTCCGTATTTGATGTTTCAACGTTGTTTCCGCGTTAGTTTTCTCTTCCGCCCTTTTCGTACTTTAAAGCTCGCATCACGTCCTGACGGCCCTGAAATCTCCAGGTCTTGGCCGTTCGTACGTTTAACGACCCGGGGGAGCGACCTGAATTTTTATCTAGCCCATTTGCATGTTTTAATATGCATTCCCGGTTTATCGGCAATATAAATACCAGATTCGCTTCACCGGCCATTTCCAGCGTCGACGATTAAGTCCGAAAGCTCCAATTTGCATTCGCGCTGTACAAAATGACTTCCTAAATGCGGATTAATCGGAGGTACGCGAGGTAAAAGCAAGAGGGGTGACTCTCTCGCAATGAGGAGTGCCGGTTTCCGCGTGCTGGATACCGTTGGACGCTTTTTTTCTCTCTTTCTCTCTTTCTCTCTCTCTCTCCTTCTCTCTTTCTTTCTCTCATCGTAAATCCGTAGCGATTAACGTCCAAATAAGGGTGCCATTATGCGCGGGCACGCGTTAGACGTATTCACCCACGCCGCTTATAATACGTATAATACCTATTACGTGGCTGCACGAGATTACCAGGAACTTTTCGTTTTTCCTTGTTTTCATTTCTTTCCGTCGATGAATAGCCTTTTCCCTCCCCCTCTACCCCCGGGTTAATATCATTCGTTTCACCGATCGCTATGCTTTCGTCTTCGGGGTTTTCATCCGAACCCTTGTCCGATGGCTTTTTAAAACTTCGTCCACGTGTAAATCGTGGGACGTGTTTTATTTCTCGGCACGTCGGTTTCCGAGTCTTTTGACCAGGTCACGTGGATGAGAGAAATCGTTCCCGGGGAACAGAAAGTCTTCCTCGAGGAGAGACACGTCGGTCCGTTGAACAACGTCGCATTCCGTCCCGTAGGTTAGAACTCTAAATATAAATGACGATATTCCCATTGCTCGAGTTACGCGCGATTTCCAAACGCGAGAATTCGACGAGTTTCTCCGTTAATCGCGTGGCTCCTTGCGTAATTCGTACGTCTTTTCGTTCGTCGATTCGACGACGTGGAAATCCGTCGCGACCGTGACGTTTTTCGTTTACCTCGTCGGCAGACGTCCGCGACGTTTTTTGGCACGAATTCTCGCCGAGTTTTCGAAATCGGTCCCTCGAGTCATCGACTCGCTCGCGTCTATTTACGTATTTTAATCGTTCATAATTAAATGAATATTTCATCCGGCGTTTCACGGCGAAAGATAGACGGAAAGTCAGACAAGGAGAAAAGGTCCACGGAGGGGGTGACGAGGGGGGTTGGAGGTGGAGGGCTGTTTCGCGAAGAACAGGGTTATGCTACCCTATGGAGTTTTCGAGTATAACGAGCGTCTGACTCCCGGGGAAGGGTTCCATGCAAATTCGTGGCAGATTGGAAACAGGGAGAAGCGTGGATGGTCCGAAGTGTCGAAGGGTGACTGGAGGCTGGATCGAGAAAGAGGTAGAAACGGTGGAAAGATGCGGGAGAGACAGAGAGGGAGTTAGAGATTAAACTTAAAAGGGGAGAAAAAAGAAGTAGAGAGAAAGAAAATAAGTACAGGGAGAGAGAGGGAGAGAGGGAGAGAACCTCGAGATGGGGCGCGAGTTCGGGTAGAAAAAAAACTCTCTCCCTCTCTCTCTACCCCAAAAAATGAAAAAAAAACAACAACAACAACGGAACAACAACATAAAAAGTACCTACGATTCGTTCCGTTGGTAATCAAAATTGGAAAGAAAAGAGGAAAAAGAAACAGAGACAGAGAAGAAGAAGAAGAAGAAGAGAGAGAGCGAGGTCGCGAGTCGCGGTTTTCGGTTTTGGCATCTAAAAATATAATGGGGTGCGGTCGAGGTGTAACTCGTAAGGTCGCGAGTTCGATCCCCTCGCAGGGAAAACACACCGCTATTTCTAGAATCCCTGGCCGAGTCTCCGCGAACAGACGGCTCTCATAGGTGCCGCGTAGTAGACTTCTCGGCAGCGGGATCCGGAGGACCAACGGAAATCGGGAGGACGTTCAACTTGCTACCGACTTGGATCTTCGAAGTGGTCGCCCGCGAATAAGAAGGAATCCACGGAACTTTCGCATTTGTATACGTTCTACCAAAGGTTTCGCTGTAGCATCGTTCTTCACCTATTTTAACCCTCGTTTTTCAAATACCGTTTTCATCACTTATTAAAGGAACTTTCAAATCGAGCTTCGTTGAATCTAGATTAATATCTACTGTATTAGTTCTATTCTAATCTAATATCTAATTTACTACCAATTTGGATTTTCGAAATGATAAAAAAGGATCTATAGATCTATCAAGTTTTATACATTTCCCCAGGTTTGATTATCATCGTTACCCATCTATTTTAACATTCGTTTCCCTAACACAGTTTTAGTCACATTGTATAAGAACCTTCAAATCGAGCATCTCAGGATCGCGATTAAATCCGTATCCCCCGTTCTATCGGGCTAATTAACGGGAACGTCGGGCTCGCGAGGGCAGACCCGCGGATTTTAAGAACGAGACGAAGATACTCCGCGCAGAACGCACGACGTCGAGACAATGGACCTGGAGATGACTTTTCGGCAGGGGGGCGAGGATGAAAGCGGTGACGGAGCCTGAATTAAAAGGCACCGGTTTCACCCGCGAACCTCTCTCTCCCTCCCCGCCCCCTTTCTTCTCCTTCTCCTTCTTCGTTCTTGTTCCTCTTCGTTTATCCTTGTGTACGTGTGCACGGTCTCGCGCTCTTTACGCGACATCCTCGACAAGACGAAGAAAAGCCCGGGGATCGGGAATGGCGATGCATTATGAAGAGAGTCCGGGGTTTTGTAGCCGGCTCAAGTCCCTTACTCCCTTTTCCTCCTCCCTTTCTCCCTTTCTCCGTGGAGGCTCTACTCTCTCGCTTCTTCGCTGGCAAGATCTTTTGTAAGCTCCGCCACGACACAAGGATTAGTTACTTTGTGCGAGTACCCTTCCGTCGTCTTTTATTCACCGACCCGAAAAAGGAGGGTGACTCTTGCTCATTTCATTACGTAATACCAAATACACCTCGAAATCTCGTCGTACCACGGTGTCATCCTTGATTTTCCCCGTGGCTTTCCATCCGGCGTTTCGATTCCACTCGACGGTATCCCCGGTCCCCGGGTAATCCGTGTAAATGAATCACGATCTCGTCTCGGTCTTGTTACGTTCGAAAATTAATAAGAATAGGTAAGTTCTGTCATGTGTCTGATCGATCTCGAGTGTAATTAATCATATTTTCGACCTATAAAACTTATATCAAAAATACAAATCGAAAATAGTCTCCTTCGAATTTCATTTCGAATAGAATCTACCAATATTAGTTATTCCAATATTAGATACTCCTGGCATACCGTGCAAAACGTTAAACCGATAATTTGGCAAGTAGCTTACCGACCAACCGCGAATTCGCGCTATTTGCAACTATCGCACGTGTGGATCCGGCCTAATATACACGCGGCGTCCTTCAGAAAACGTCTGAGGCTTAGCCATCGATCGAAATTCACCGTCTCTTTCTTCTCTCATCCCTCGCTGTTCTATCCAGTCTCCCCTTGTTTATGGGGTGTTTGCCGGCAGCGATATTCGCTCCACGGCCGACCGATTCGAGCACTACCGAATCTAGAAGCGTAATTGAATTTCTGCCTTTTTTCCCTATGCCTCGATAGAGAATAATGGTTAAAAGGGCACCTCGCCCAGGAATCCAAAGTCTCCTCAATGTTTTTTCTCTCACCTCTCCCCCTACCCTCCCAATCTCTTTCGTTTCCACGTATCGTATGATTCAAACGAGAAGATTCATCTCGCGGTACCTTTGCGTCTATTATCGAACGTGAAATTGAAGCGTAACCCGTTCCAGGGCGGCAGCATCTCTGGCCGCGGGAGTTTAGAATCGAATTTGCGATGTGCGAGTGGATTACATCGAAACACATACATACATACATATATACATACATACGTCGGGACGCGCCATATGCGCCGCGCAATCTACTTGCTGCTGCTGAAAGAGACGCGATACACATACACATAGATACATAAGTACGTGTGTACACGTGGGTACACCAGTAGTGGTAGTGGATGGCGCCAAATGAGCCCAGTCAGTAGAATTTTCGAACCAGGGGAGAGAGAGAGAGAGAGAGACACTCAGGGAAAAACGTGATGCATAGAGGGAAAAAGATGAAGAGTGGGCAAACGTGAATTAGGACAGATGGTACGTCGAGCTGGGTTCATGAATGGATGAACGGACGATTGGACGCGTTGTCTTTGTAGTGTATGTAAGTACATACTGTGTACACTGTGTAGAGATAGAAATAAAATTGCCCGTCGGCGAGAGAGTGTCGAAACGTGTACGTCGGTAAGAGGCGACACGCTTGTCTAGCCACGAGGTCTTTTTAATTAAACGAATAAATCGCGTTCAACGATCGATCGGGTATAGACGTAAGATGATATCGGGTTACTAAGGGTGAAGGGAGGAGAGGGGAGAGAGAGTTGTCGACCGAAGGCGGCATGCGGCATGTCAAAAGAACGAGGGAGAGAACGCGAGAGACCTTTATCGTTTCCAACGATTTTCTCTCGGCCAATCAATCGCTCTCGGATATTACATTCTGGCTTCCGTTGGCCCTCCCCTATTTCCGCCACTCTTTGAAAGCCTAAATCACGACGCTGACACCCGCAGAGTGTAATTGTTATTTTTCCGTCGCCCCCTTGGCGCATAATGCCGCTATAATTCAAACCGCTCTTCCTTTCTTTTATCCCGACGTTAGTCGTTTTCTTTTCTCGCGCGTTTTCTTTCTTTCTTTCCTCTTTTTTTTTTCTTCACCTAACGCGTTCTTTCCCGCGCCACACTTATTCTATTTGCCCTTTTATCCCCCGTTTTACTCGCGTCCCTTTCCGATCCGCTGACTCGCCGTACGTTTCCGTGAAACGTGCCCTACTCGACCGACGAGACGTCAGAGGGTGTAAGAGAGTAAAAAAAAAAGAAGAAGAAGAGGAGAAAAAAGAAACAAGCAAACGGAGCTCGCGAACGGGAAAGCATTTCCGTATCTGTTTCTGACGCGATCGCGAAAAAGACTCCACCCCTTCGGGATCCACTCGCTTCCCGATCGCGATGTCGGTTTTTCCGTGCACTTTTCTCCTTCAGTGAGTCCCGGTCGACGAAAGGGCGGTCACGAAGGGACGGCAAAAAAATAACAAAAAGGGTAGAGTTTCTTTTCGACTACTGTGCGCTCGCACGGAAACGATGGGACGGTAGAAGAATCCAATCGACGTGGATCCGTCGTCGACGGATGATTCGTTTAACCGTCGAATCTACTTGCTCGTCGACGGGCCGCGAGGCGATCCATTCGCGTCGAAACGACGAGCTCGATTTCCTTCCGGGGGGGTTTACGTACTCTACGGAAACAGGCCGAAGGAGAGAATCAACGATCGTGTTCCCCGGGGGAGATTCCTCTTCCGACGTGACGCCAGCTAGCCACCGACAAACCGAGTGCGCCGGACAAACGACTGTTGGGAAAACTTTTTTTTTCCCCTCCCCTTCTTCTCCTTCTTCTTCTTTCGCGAAGACGGAGAGCACGTTCCGGCCTCTGATTTTCTCATTAATTTCATCGCCGATCGATACTAATGCTCTTGTTTGTCGGGCACGGGTGAAACCCGTTTCGTCGTCTCTCGAATCGATTCTCGTCTTCCACCGAACGGTGTCGCGTTTCCATCGTCCTGTTCTCCTCGTAAATTCGTAAACGTTCGAACGAACAATCGACGAAAAAATAAAAAAAGAAAAATCCAACCACGACGTCGATGACTGCTTCGTCGATGAAAACAACCCTTTCCCCCTCCCCTTTCCTCGATTGTGATGGGGATACACACGCGACGTATCCTGGTGAACGGTGAAAGGATCGGTATGTCGTTTCGGGTTTTGCCTTACCAGGGTGAATCGGAGAGAGAGAGAGAGAGAGAGAAAAAAAATAGGGAATTCAAATGAAATGCAAACGACGACGAGGAATTAAATATCTCGGACGAGTGGCGCCCGTTGAGAGCGCGACGCGCAGGCTTTCGAGGGAAATGGGGCGCCCTTCCGAGGGACTAAGGGTGACGCGCCAGAAGACGAAAACTCCAAGGGCTGCAGGAACTTTACGGATGGTAGGAGTGCCGGGTCTGTCACACCGAGAATTAGTTCGGGATTAACTGGTAGGGCTTCGAGGTGATTATTGGAGCTTTGCCAGTTGGAAGACGATAAGACCCTGTTAATCAGTCCGCCTATATCCTCTTTTCTCTCCTCGTCGTCGACAAGTCCGTCTCTGACCGTTCCGTTTCTTTATTGTTAATTTCCAAAACTTCACCGAAACTCCAACAGTTCGTTCAACCACCTGTATTCATTCTACGTGACATCACTGATCCCTGTGACGTCTGTTTAAAGTTTACATCGTACTATCGCGACCTTGAGATCCATCGTCCTTGAGATAGAAAATACGGAAGACAGAGAAAGGAAGACGGGTGAAAAGAAAATGAGGCGAACTATGTATCTCTATGTGTGTATGTGTGCGTCGTTGCGACGACGAAGAATCATAAGGCGTCCTCGTTCGTCGACGTTTGTTATTCGCGGCACGATTCGTGTCTCGGCTGGCCAAGCATAGCGCGATACTTCTACTAGCATATTAATCGCTAAGACGAAGGTGAACCATTGCCGACGACGAATCGTCCTTCCCGAATCGTTCGACCGTACGACCGTTCTAAGAACGACTCGGTGTTCCGCTCGAATATTAACGTGGGAAACGACCTTAACGCCGATTAAACGACGAAACGATCGATGAGCGGGCGCGTGTGTTTCGATAATTTTGGAAGACCTTGTAAAAGAAAATACGTATGCATACTTCCGCGTCCATCGGTAAGTAAGTAATCCCTCGGTGATAGAATATTTCCAACGGGCGAATCGCTCGCGGCCGGAATTGGCCGACTGCCACCTGCGTACGCGATTCCTCACGGTCTGTCCAAGTAACGCGGAAGTTTTCATGCAACGTGCACCGCATGGCGCATCGGTGTTTATTTTCGTAACGATTAGAAGCGTACCCCTGTGGGTGGATCGATTTCGTCTGTCTCCACCAAGGGGGTTTCCATCTCTGTCTGTGTGTTTTTTTTTAAAGGACATCCCTGTCAACATCCCACGCGAATTATCTAAAAGGGCCTAGTAATCCTAAGGACCAGCGCTAACGTATTCCTTCGGGGATGGTGGGTATTCGAAACACGGTAAAAAACACGGGGGTGGTTTCTTTCTTTTCGTTTTTTTTTTTGATTCCCTCGATCCAATTCCATCTAGGAGACCCATATAGGGGTTGGTCGACTGGCCGTGACACTTGGTCAGAGATGTAACGAGTACGGATAAGGACCCCCCGTCTAGGCGTTTTCTAAACGCGGTCTGTCGTCACCCCGACGGATAGAGAGAGAGAGAGACTGACGGAAGGAACCAACTGTGGACTTTCGTATCTCGTTCATTCGCCACGGTGAAAGAAACGTCAATGGAAGGTCACGCGAAATGGGATAGTTCACGGGCTATTACCTCGGACGATTGCCGCTCGAACGATCAATTCTGTAACGGTACCATCGGAAGAAAATTTTCGCCTCTCCCGATCCGACGACCGTGATACGGTGGATACGAGATTCGAGAACCAAGGGTTCTCTCTCTCTCTCTCTCTCTCTCTCTCTTTATAGTATATGTATATGTATATCTATCTCTCGTATCAAAGTTGAATCGCGTTTCCAAGCGAGATCGGGTTCCAAGCGAGGTTGAACACGGTATACTATATGTATGTATATGTATGTATGTATACGTATACGCAAACACAGGTATTTAACCTTCGCGCGGGAGGCAAAGAGGTGCAAGTCGAAGGGGGTATGTATGTACCAACCTCCTGGTCGTATCGCGGAATCGTCATGGACGATAAATCCGTTCCTCGCGTTTTACGTTTTAAACGCGCCTCTGCGGGAACGTAATTGCGCCGACGCTCACGAAGAATCTTCAAGGAGCTTAATCAGTTCCCGGACTTCTTGCGTGCTTCGTTAACCATTACGAGTCGCTCGGCGAATCTCGGTATTTAAAAGTGCCGGACGCGTTTACGGTCTACCCGTAAAACCACCGGGATATGTCCTACGTACGTCATTGGATGTTTTTTTCTTTCCCCCTCTACGTGAATTCAATAACGAGCTTCGATATCTCTTTCGAATGGAAAATTTGTCCCATTTCATTCGAACGTTCGATATAGGTATAATAATATAGATATAATTGCCGAAAATTTTTAGAGGAATGTCATTCTTTCACGCGAACGTATAAATGTCTCGTTAGAAAACGGTGTTTCTGGAAACAGCAAAGTTGCTGGTTTACCCCCTGCGTAGCTGTATCGTAGCGAGCATAAATATCGGGTTGGAACTGAGCCGAGCGTTTCCACGCGATTTACTATCGTTACTCTTCCCCTCCGTCGTTTTACGTTCCCCGCTTTATTTTCTCGCCTCTCTCCCTCTCTCTTTCTCCACTCGTTCGTCGCTCCCGTCCGTCGAGATTCGCGAGTGTATCTTAAAAGACGGAGGCGCCGCGACGTTTCTCAAGACACTTGATATAGTATTAACATATTTCGCTCGTTTGAAAATGAAGCAAAATGAACGTTCGACGAGGTACCACCACCGTAGTAACTCGATTCGTTTTTTTTTCTTCTTTTCTGGTAGAACCGTGTCGAAGCTGGATACACGGAACCCCTCCCACGGGAATCTCCAGGCCCGCGAGAGATCGTACGTGAAACCGAGCGAGAGATGTTATCGAATCCGTGCTCCGGTGTGTTCGGGATTACTAAATAAAGCGGCGTTTAAATGGTCGCGGCGCAGCTGTCATCCGGGTACAATGGTACCCCTGTGTCCGCGTCGTTCCGTGGCTCTTTAAGAACCGTCCCCGTCGTCGACGCGTGCGTTTTTTTCAGGCCAGTGGCGACGATCGTAAAACGCCACGTGTTTCGAAAGTAGGTCACCCATCCGGGGACCGAAGGCGATGCGGCCGCGTAAAACGAATTTTCATCGGAAACTTCTTTTACGCGGCCGGCAACCGATGCGTATCTTGCGTGTCGACGAGAGAATATATGTATGTATGTATGTATGTATGTATGTATGTATGTATACTTCCATACGAGAGGAAAACGACGCCGACGTCGACGTCCTGGTGGAGAGAGAGATTTTTGCGAACGATAGAAGGAAACCTTCTTACCGCGACTTCGCTGCCACCGAGACACCTTAATCGTGAGGGACTATGTATGTGGGACCGTCGCTCCCGTGATCCTTAGGGAGGATTCCCATGACGGGAGGAGGGACACAAGGGCAGATACGAGACTGCTCCCCGGATTTATCTCCCCTACGTACCGTATCGATCCGTCGGTCCCTCCGTTTACCGTTCGTACCATCGTATCTCGAGAAAATTATTAGCGGTTATTACGCGTGGAAAAGCAGTTCGTTGCTTTTCCTCGCGGATATTTCATACTGATACAGAAACAGTGAAAGAAAGACAACCAAACAAAAAAAAATACATATATACATATATCTATAAGAAGGGGACGGAAATAAAAGTGATATGTCACACGACCACCCTTGGCGAACGGTTTCTTACCATGTATTCTACGATAGGAAGGATGTGGTTTGACGTTACCATATCTATATCTATATATTTGTATCTTAGTTACGATCGTCGAAGAATAATAGAACGAGAGAAAGAAAGAAAGAAAGAAAGAACGATTGTAGTAGTCGGGTTGGAAATCGTCTCCGCACGCGAATTTCGCGGAAACGATCGATGAGGCGGAAAACCAAGGAGAAAAGGAATCGATATGAAAAAATAATAACCTGGACATCCGCGTTACCGCTATCACTGTCACGGGAAAGAACGACTAACTGTTGCCGACCCACTACACTTGGCCGGGTAAGTCCGATGACGCGGGTGTACGCGAGATTCCGTCGGCCACGTGAACGGCAGCTGCAACGTCCGAGGTCTCGCGGCGCAAATGTACATACACATATAGATACATACATACATACGTACGTAAAGGTACGAGATAGCGCACAGATGTTAAAAAGCTGGCCAACTTCGTAGCCGTTCCCGAGTAAATAACATTATATTATCTTCGTGGTAGAAAAAAAAAGAAAATATCGAATAAAGTATCTGCGCATTCGATATCTCATTCTCGACGGTTAGACCATCGTTAACGACGTCCATCAACTATGGAAAGTGTTGACGGAACACATATTCTAAACGAACGGACGCAAGTGTCTGTAGAAGAAGAATAAAAGAACCACAGAGTATCTCATTTTAATCATTCCGACAGAGAAAAAAAAAAGAAAAATGAAAAGAAACATTCTTTCCTTTGGGGAAAGTAATTTTTCATAGTCAAGAACCAGGTCGCTTAAAATCTTTGTCGTCCGGTTGTCGCGCTGGATTCGCGCGAGAGTTATATTTATCTAATTCTAACGGCGAGGTTCTCCCACCGACTGAAAAACACTTCCACGGGGAGAGGTGAGAAGAGAAGGGATCGGGACGTGGTGAAGGCGACCGGAGGAGTTTCCCGGTGTGTCATCGTTCTTGTTCCGCTCTCGGTCGTTCGAACGGAAATAAGAGAAGCGAAGTACACGTAGTGCGCAGTTTCGAGCGTCGGTGTCGAAGACCCGTTACCCCGCGAAACGTTCCATGCCCACCGGGTGTCCGTTAACCGGACCCCGGTTGTCCGTTGAAAAGAAATCATCGCCGCGAGGAAAAGACCCATTAAGGGTATCGGGGAAGGTTTTACGACCCGGTGGAAGGCTGGCCAGCGTGTTTCTACGGGTTCCCGGAACGCGTACAGGCGCCAGTCGTGATCGTTGTACGCTTCCGCGGCTTGTTTTCCCACATCTCACGATATCCATCCCCCCGCGTCTGTTTTCGTAAGACGAAATTCCGCGTGGTGGTTCACGGCATCCATCGGTTTGGATTACGCGTCGTCGTTCGTTAGAGGAAAAAAAACGTTAAGGGGAACCGCGGTGTTATTTTGTGTGGTTGAAAGAAAAAAAAAGAAAGTATAAAAAAGTGTTCAGGGAACAACACGTGGTTCGGTTAAATACTCATTCTCGAGTGTTTTTTGTTTTATTTTCGTTCATTTTCTTTCTTTTTTTCCCTATGTATATATGTGTCTATTCGAAGAACATACATATAATTATTGTTTCTATAGTTTATCCCTCCCAATTTGGAAATCACGTCGATAGTTCTATTCCCGCTGTGAGTCGTACCTAATGATCGCCCTTATCGTTCATCCAGAAATTCCCCGCCCTCGACAGCCCTGCGACGACTGCGAAACGAGAAGCAGGAATATCGTTCGCAGCCTCTAGAGAAGAGCGTTCGGTCGGTTTCGCGTGCGTTTTCAAGAGAGCAAACGTTACGCAGACACGCAGACCACTCATTGTGCTCGCACAATCGTTCGACCGGGCACTCGAGGGTGCCGGTCTGCTCTCTATTTCGCTCGGTTCTCGAAAACGTCCAGGAGAAGCTTTCGAAATCCGAGTTTTCTCCGTTGGTAAGTTTCCATTTCGACCCGATATCGCGCGAACGCAACGATCGTTTGCCCCGGGTCCCCTAATTTTTGTCTTTGCTTCCCCATATCCGGAAATCCATGGGACGAGATAACGCACGGAGACTACGGGGGGCGCGAATCGTTTGTTTTTATCGATACCCGACCACGACACGTCAGAGAATAGAGATTGCACGGTCTTTATAGAAAATGGATGCGATTGATTTATCGATCCCGATTAGAATCTGACGGAGAACGATCCTGCGGTAATCGAAATCATCACGAACGTGCGTGAGTGTGTCGTAAAGTCTTTCATTTAATTCTGTGATTATCATTATTCACGGAAAAAGTAATCCTACGATATATAACTTCACACCAGATCCAAGGAAACAAATATACAAAATTTAGCCCAGTTTTTTTTGGTCAAAAGGTTCGAAAGGGTACGAAGGATATATGTATAGAAATACACTCTATTTAATAGATACATAAAATAGACACGTCACCCTGAATAACAGAAAACTTCAACGGGGCCAAAGTCCATGGGGATTCAATTTTGAAAAGTATCCCTGAATTCCCGTCGAAGGTATCCCGCCACGGGACGCGGTGAAACGCGATAAGCGTCCGAATCGACGTTTCTCACGATAGAGAATAGAGCGACAGGTAAAGATTTCGCTTCGCGCAGCTACGAAAATCCTGTCGAAACATCTTTAACGATCGTTCGTGGAATCTTCTCTTTTCCCCTTGTATACACACTGTGTACGTCTATATGTATACAGGTAGAGTTTCTCGACAATGAATGTACTCGCACAGCGAGGTGGTCCCGGATTTTCTGCGTTTCTTCTCGTCGGCTTATCCGTCGGTCCGAGACGTACGGTTTTTCGGGGGTGTTGCGACGGGGCCGTCGGTCCGTCGGTGCCCGAGATCCGTGGATGAATACGTTGAATAGCGTGTCCTACGTTCGAAGGGCCGGCCTTATTCTTTCGGTCCCCGATCCTCGGGCTCACGGTCCTCCGTTCCATCGCTTCCTTTCATACGGGAACGTTCCATCCAAGACGAAGAGAAGCACGGAACGATGCTTTGAATGGCCTATCTCGAGGGTCTTGAGTTTCAATGCACCGTCCGATTTCGTGGGCAGGAACGAAGGACCGAGTAAGAAGGGCAACGGGAGGAAACGTTTCCAACTGAGGAAGAGAGAACGAGAGAGAGAGGAAAAAGAAGATGATGATTCTTTCCAGAGCGCAGACCCTAAAGAGCCGTGACTGACAGACTCCGGAGCAAACCGATCGAGAGAGACGGAGGAAAACGAAGAAAATGAGAGAGGCAGAGAGGAACGATTTCTTTTGATTCTCGATACCGGAGTAAGAAAAGCGACGATAAAAGACGAAACCTCCCGTCGTCGGGATGGATCTCTCACTCTCTTTAAACTACTCTCCCTATGGTTTATGGTGGTTCCTTACCTCGAGTGTCTCGCGACGATCTTTCAACGTGGATCGATCGCAAGAAAAACAGAGGTAAATATAACAAGAAAAAGAATGAGGGAGAAGAGGAAAGAAACGAATGTCGCGAGGTGGAAAGAAATGTCTCTCGGAACAGAGGCGAAAGTAGAAAAATTGGATGGGAGAGGGAACGCATGGGTACGCATGGGTGCACATGGGTACGCGAGGCGGGCCACGTGTTCCCCGTTTACGAACCTAATCTCCCGATGAAGAGAACTCCGCCTCGGAGGGGAAATACGCGAGTAACTATCATCTGGCCAGCAAGTGGTTCGACGCGACTGCGTAAAGCTATTACCGGACGACGGTGCTCCGTTCCACGCGGGAGAACCCTTCCCGAAATAGTCGTTCAACCTAACACCCAAGTACGCGTTCACCAACGAAATAATCCGTGAGTCGACAAGTATCGCGAGGATAAGAGTATCTTTTATTTCTTTTTATTTTTATTTAAACATCCTTCACCGTCGTAATGGTAAAACTTACTGTTTTTTAATTATCTGTCGACTCGTTCGTATCCCTTTTTAAAATAGATATCTACACGGATGTTGAAACGTTACGGTGACGAATACGTCGACGTATCACATATACATGTGAGGAAAACAAGTCCCCGTTGTATTTGCTCGGTTTGTACGCGTGAGAAAGGGTCGATATACGTATACATACATATACATATGCGGGCAACGTTTTGCTCGTCGTCGTCGACGACGACGCCAGAAAACGTAGCGGAGTTTCGCGGGGAACGGTAAAGAAGAGGGAAAGGGCGGCGAGCAACCGACGGCATCCTCGTAATTGCTTTTCCCGCTTACTTAGTGTATGCCATTGTCAGCTGTTGCCTTCCTGCGACCACGCGTTCCCGCGCGTGGCTCTTGATTTCTCTTTCTCCTTCTCCTCTTCCACGGTTTCTCTCCCACCCCCTGTATCATCTTGTATCGCCCCTCGTGTATCGTTCTTACCGTGGAATCTTTCCTCCTTTCGCGTTGCTATCGAGATCGTAAAATAAAAAAAAGTTTCCGTTTTCAAAGTATCATAGTCGTTTTGCGAGTGACGCAAGTCGACCCGGGACGACCGATCGTTTATTCGGATACCGAAATTCGCAAACATCGTTCGCGAGTGTATCGGTAAACACGCCGGTGGAAGCGGAGGGACGACGATACACTGGGGAGCTGGCGGCACATCTATTAGGGGACAAGGTTTTTTCCGTTAGATAAATCGCCCGACAAGTAGCGTCTCCTTTCTAACCCTGGTTGTCTATACGGTCTCGAAAAGTGAAAGAAAGAACGAAAACGAGAGACTAAGAGAGAGAGAGAGAGAGAGTGAGAAAGACTAAGTTAGCGGGGGAGAGGATGATTCTATCCACCGTAAATTAATCGACCGAATCGACCGCTCGATATCGAGGGCTTTGCCACCGGTGTCGAAGCCGGGTTGCGCTAAACGCCAGGGCGCTATTCCTAGAAATTAAATTCCCCGGGCGAACTACCAAGAAGCCGTACGACAACACATTGCCCAATAAATTCAACGTCGTAAACCTGGTCACGAAGTTGGCCAGATTTTTAACATCTGTGAACAACAGAACACACACGTGTACGGTACGTACGTATACACGGTAAAAGGACCCGTAAAACCCGGCGCCGTAAAACCAGCGTTCCCATGATTTCGAAAGGTGTCGCGTTTGACGCGACACGTGCCGCTACTCGAAGGGCTGCACGTGACCAAGCGGCCGCCGTCCCGCCGCGAAAACGAGCCGAGGACCGATTGCAAGCGCAAACACGCTCCGGGTACGATCGATTTTCTCCTAAACGACCAGTCACTCGTTATCGGACGTCCCACGGTGCTCCGAGACGCGTTCCGTGCCGTTAAGAACGCGCACGGCTTTATTTATCTGCCTGTGCAGTCTCACGTAAGTCGACCTATAATTAGATTTAGAGTAATTCTCATATTTCTAACTGCACATGCATTTGGAGAGATCAATCAGTTTTTTTAGAGATGTTTGAGATACACTGGAAGACTTCGTAGTTCTCGGGGACAGGTATTTTTTTTCATATTGTGAAGATTATTAGGAAGAGTGAATTGATATGAATTGATTCACTGATTTTTGATTTATACTGATTCGTACTAATTTGGTTTCTATTGTGTCGCTGATTATAATGATAGAGATTTACTATTAATTTCTGTCTGGAACACCTGTTCCATCGTTTTTCTACTAATTGGATTTAAATCAAACACGTTTTCATCGGTAGACTTTATCGTTGCTATTAGTCACGTGTTACCAGTAAGCGAGATATACATCTGTCACGCTGGTGTGCGTCCGCCCTTTTACCTGCGACGGTCCCTTACGACTCGTCCGATCGCATTTCGATTATTTTTAAGAGAATCCACTCGTTGGCAACGTTTCACCTCGAAATTTCACCGATATCCCTGCTACCACGCAATTTCTGACAATCTTAACCACCTAGTTTCCCACCTGCTGACTCCGGGATCGTCCGAGGATTTTTCCTACAAGGGATCCTTTTCTCAAATCTCAAAGATCACCGAACGATATCTCGATCCTTCCAACGGGGTAGACGACGAAGGGATTCGGAAGGATTTTCCAGGATCGTCTCGGCGTTATCGCGACTTCCGCGAACGCGAGACGAAAAGTATTTTATTCCCGCTGTTCAATTCGCCGAAGTAGCAGAGGTTACCACGGAAGGTAGACGAGTGTATATGTATGTGTGTATGTATATCGTGTACTCCATTCTATCCGTCGCGTTCCCAACGTCGCAAACGCATTCTCGTAAATTACGCGGAAGGAATATTCGTTCCAGTCAAGAACCGCCCGGTTGGACGCGTGTTGTACGGATAGACACGAGTGTCACGGTGTGCGTGAGCATTTCGACGGGACTCGCTACGTACACACGTATACAATAGAATACGTTGTAAGAGGATGTCTGTGTGAGTGTGTTTCGTACGGAAGCACAATCCGTGACGGATGAACTCGGATAAGCTTCGGACAGGCCTCCCGACGACGATCCCTCGGGACCTCTGCGCGAGATCGATGCGTTATGGAAGCCGATTGCACCCTCGATCCCCCCGGTATCAATGATGAAACTGAAAGATTTTTACGTACGGACGTATTCACCCTCTTTTTCATCACTTTCCATTAACGATAAATAGAATGATCATTCGTGATATGTAATAGATCTACGTTCTCTCCCCGTTTTTTCTCTCTGATTTCGTTACAACGACGGTAAGGAAGTTGGGTTAAATCGCGGCGTCGAAAGAAAATACACGTCGGAGCGGTAAGTATGCCGATCGCTTCGTTAGCAGTGTCGAGAATGCAAAGCTCGTAGACCCGGGTATAAATCTCGATGATTAGTCGCCGTGGCGGACGAAGGAGCGCTTTCCCCTTTTGCCTCTCCCGTGGGAAACGAGCAGGGAGACGACGACGTGGCCCGACCAAGAAGACGCAACGCGAGATGAAGAAGAAGAAGAAGAAAGAAGAAAGAAAGAATGAAAAAAAAAGAACGCTTCCGCCCGAGGAACCGCGTCGAATTCGACGAGGGAAGAAAACACAAGGGGGGTTGGGGAAAATAAAAAGAAAAACGGGGTGGTTCGCGAAGTTATTTCGCGGTTCGACGATTATTTTCAAACTGTACACCGAGTTGAAATTCACTTCGTCGACGGGAAAAGAAACTTTAAAAAAGATGAATCTTATTTGGCATGGAACTATCGAGAATCGCGTTAACAGATTCCGTCATCGGTTTATATCTGGAAAGATCGAAAACCGTTCGTCTACCTTCGCGTACCTGTCCCAATCTCTCGATCCCATTCCCAGTCTCGGTTTCTACAGGCTATCTGCCACTCTACCTATACATACATACATACATACATACATATACGGATCTCGCAGGATCCGGGTAGCCTTGAATTCTGTTGTAAACCCAGGTAGACATAATTTATACCCGCGTATCCTTACCGATTATCCGCGAGCGTCACGCACGAAATGCTCTCGCGTTTCGTGTTCGATCGATTCATTCCCGAAAACCGGGTCGTTCGAGATCCTTCCCGATCTATGTATGTATGTATGTATCTCTGAATCGTTGTCACGTTCGAGGTTATTCTGTTCCTACGTTCGACCCTATTTTCATTCTCGTCTGTTCTCCCCTTGTACCAGACAGAGAAGAAGGGACAGATAGATAAAGAAAGAGAGAGAAAGAAAGAGGGAGAATGACGAAGAGAGAGAGAAAATAAAGGGGAACCACGGCGAAATCGGAGCAGCACGGAATTTTCCACGGTAAAAGACCGGGTGTTAGCCTAACCTCCAGGGACACGCAATAGTGTCAAGTAATAAACTGCTCACCGGGGAAACTATTCGTTTTCCGTTTTAAATTAAAACTCCCACATTAATTTTCGACCCCTGACCGTCCGGTCTCCGTGGAATGGCTTTTGATAATATCAAGGACGCGCGAGTAGAATAGTTAAGCGACCGGTCGTCGGTCTCTCTTATGCTTCGTTCGACGTTGTACCCCTTCCCCCCTTCGCCCTGTTGAATCCACCACGAAACAACTTTTACCGAAAAAACCATGAACGAAAGACCCCAAAGAACTTTTTCGATGGTATTCGGGAAATTCTGGGTTCGATTACGAAAAGGTCGCGGTTCGTGACCGTGATTCGAGATCCTAGAAATCGAGCAGGTCGCAACTTTTAAAAACAGAGTAGGATAGAAACGTATAGAGAGAAAGAGAGAAAAATTGAGACAGAGGGAGAGATGGAAAGAGAGAAAGAGAAAGAGAGAGATACAGCCGTCGTCCGCGATAATCGAGTCGATCCTCTCGAATTCTCCGTTACGAATAATAAACTCGCCGACAAAGTGGCCGGCTATCCTACCACCCGAGAGAGGATCGGGGCATAGACGCCTTCCACGAACCGCTTTTTTCCGTTTCGACCTTCCACGCCGTAAAAGGAGAACCGAGCTCTCGAAGGAAGGACGGCCGCGAGAAGTTTTACGTAGCGGCGATATTGCTCCGGCCACTTTTATGGTTTCTCCTATAAATTGATTTTTTTCCAACCAGGCTAAAGAGCTCCGGCGTGGTCTTTTCGGGTGGTCTCCCAGAGACCACGGGAGTCGTTCCCAAGCTCGTTAACGAGAAGTTCGCGGATTTACCGAGGTGGTTAATCAGCACTCTTGTTACGGAGTCGCGATTGTAATTCGAAACGAGAAGAGAACTAAGCGTGTTCGGACAATTGTGATGGCTTGCGGAGCGAAAGCAACGGACGGTATGATAGCACTTCTTCCACAAAGGGTGGATTTTCTTCTTTTTTTTTCGTTAGGTCGCGCGGATCGAATCCACCGTCGTGGGTTTTCCTTCGAGGAAAGAAATCTGATTTAGTCTTTATAACACCCTTGCAACGGGATAACCGAGGGTGCGCGAGATTCCCTTTGAAATAGCGAATACACGCGGACTATCGACGGTGAAAGTGTCTCTTTCGACGAATTCTGGTTCGTCTGAGACGTTAATTGAACGTGAAAGTCCATCATCGAGGAAAAGAAAATTAAACGATAGACGGATCGGGTAAGTGTGTACTATCGAATCGCGTGTGCGTTTTAAGTATGTGTATGCGTACGATGGCAAACGCGTGGCTCGTTTTCGTCGTCGTTCGCGTGGTAGTGAAACGTTGCGTCGCGTCGCGTCGATGCGCTTAACGCAAACGGGAAAGCTCTCGTTTTTTTTTTTTTTTTTTTTTTGAGCGAGCCCGTTTGTTTTATCTTTTACCCCGATTAAGCCCCGGAGAAGCCTTTGAAACACCGGAGGGGTCGCGAACGCTGAAGGATAGTTTAAAAAGGGGAATCGACGTTCGCTCGGTACAACGATAACGCGGCGTTATTGCGACGAAATTCGAGCTGATTTTTTTTTTAACCCGTGGGTTAAACAGTCCCATATAGCAAGTACGTACGTACACGATTCTATAGGCTCTTGAGATGAGGAAAAAAAAATGTTCACGAGACAGATAACCGACTCGAAACGTATCTGGCTCCGGGTAACCGTTTATCAGGTGATTTCCACGAGTGGTCGATGGATCCACCGGTTGGATCCAGAGAAAAGCCAGATCGCTGGCTGTAACTTCGCTACAAACAGTCGGACGGTCGTAATTCGAAGCGAATAATCGAGCGAATAGCGTGCTCGATGCTGGCGTTTCAGAGGTTTACGGCCCGAGGCACGACCTCAATTTCGCTCCGGCAATCTCCGTCCCCCGAAAACCACTGGACCGCTGCCTGCTGCTGTTGCTGCCGTTGCCGTTGCTGCTGCTGCCCCTCGTCTTTCGTTCTCCGGGTCAAATCATCGATCCGACCAACGTTCCCGTCGCGTAAAGTCTACTAATAGTGATGCTTCCTCCGGTACTCGTAAAACGTTCCATTCGGTTTTGGATCCGTGGCCGTCGATACGGATTCACGATCCGTTCGAATTCTACCTCCCCCCCCCCCTTCCGGTTCTACTCCTACCCCCTTTTACCTCCCCTTAGTATGAGCTACCATGGATCAATTCGAGCGACGAAATTCAGGAGGTCGGGATCCCCGCGGGGACTTCGAAATTAGAAATCCGCTGGCACGGTGCTGCGAGCTCGAAAAGCTTCATTCGGGCGTGAGATACCTCCGTCGAAGAGCATTTTCGTATACGAGGACGAGAGGGAGGCGTAGGAAGCATGAATCGCGATTAGCCCCACCCGGGGAGATTCCTCGCTTTACGCTTCGCCGGTTACACCTGCCCTCGAGTACGTCCCCGTAAAAATAAAAAAAAAAATGAAAAGAAACGTAGAAAAACATTCGAAAAACACAGCTGAAAAAACGGTATCGCCGCGTTTCGATCACGCGGAATATATGTGTACGTATGTATGTACACGTGATTCGTCCCGTAACGGAGCACAACACACACATATAAACCCACACAAGACGTCGGCTTGAAGAAAGAAAACCTTACGCAAAGTCACGCGACGATTTTCGGAAAATTCTTTTCCCTGGAAACTTCAACGAAACGATCGAAAGAAACGTGCCGTGAAAGCAGAGAAGGAGAGAGTAGAAACGAACGATAAAGAAACAGAAAATATACGAAAAATGAAAGAAAGAAAGAAAGAAACAATAAAAGAAGGAAACACGAGAGTGGTTTCGAACGCGCGGCGAGATGGCATCGGGCGACGGTGAAATTCATTAGGGCGACATCGCAACGCCGCCCGCGGTCGACAACTCCGCGTGGAATATCAATGGATCCGATGCCGTTCGGTCGACGTAGGCCGCGGGACGATAGCGCGACCGGTGTCCAGAGGTCCTTTTATTTTTTTTGCCGCGTAAATACGCGTGATTTCGCACACGCATTCACACGCGTTTACCGAAACGCGAATCGCGTGTCTCGGTCCGCGAAACCGCACAACGCTCGGCCGAGCGGTTTCGCGAGACACATGCGATATTTAGGGGCCGAGTGGTCGGCGAACATAAATCGAGAGATGCCCGATAAAACGAGCGAAAAAATACGAGTTGCACCCAGAATAAATAACACGCTGGAAGAAGGTCGAACGAGGAAGGGGACCCGCAGGGAGAGAGGGGAAGATGACAGGGGGTATGGGGGTGTTGCGGTCAAACGTGGGATATGAATTACCGCTTATAACGGACGAAAAGGGGATATCCTCCATCCTCGATCCACCCTCAAGAGACTGCGAAAGTCCGATCGAACTTTCCTCGGCGAAACTCGCCACCGAACCGGAAATTTACTTCGCTGGCCAACGTCCTTTCCGGCCCCCTTTCCAACTCGTTCCGAAACGATTTCCCCGAAAATACGGACGTCTGAGAACGATTGACGCGCGACCAAGTGCCGTTTGGAACTATTACTTTCACCGGTGCGAACCGTTTAATTGCGAAATTCGCGGCAACTTCGCGTAAAAATTCCATCCGCGACGTTGCGAATAGAGTGTAGTGTCTATCGGAGTACTTGTACGAGAGATATAATGGTACTCGATCGTGAAACTGACACAAACATGCTTCACGTTGTACTACAACTACAACGATTATTTAAAAGAATCTACGACGTATCCCCTTGCTAATAAAAAAAAAATCTAATCAATTTATACCGTCGTTATCTCTTTCCAATGATAAAGAGAGGTATGACGTAATCTGGATGATTCAATTCTCTAACCGCGGTAGTTCGAACGCAAGCCCCAACCTTGCATTTCTATAAGTGATATGTTCAAAGCGTTGATCAAATACGGAACAGCCATTTGGACTTGATAACCGTCCAAACGAACAAAGCTTCGATGCGTTCTCTTATGGTTGCGTTCGGCGCTGATACACACAATCGCGATTCCTCGGTTAGAATCAAGTCGGCTTCGTGTCGGTCTGTGAAATCTCTACTTCTACTGTACGCGATGTCGTGTCTGCGACACGCTTCGTCCAGCGGATTTATACCCGTTTGCCCGAGAGCTAAACGCTCGTCGAGTCGCGTACCCGGTCCGCAGAATCGGTAGCCGGGCAGATGGATTTCGCATGGCAAAGCGTCGATGGTTTCATTTAGCAATCCGCGACGACGCTGCGACGACGCCGGCCGTCGTCGTTGCGTTTGCTGTTCTCCGTCGTCGTTATCATGAGCTGTGCATTTCGCGTACGCGATCGCTGGTGCAGCCAACAGCCATGCGTTTCTACGTAACGCCAACATTTCTGTAGCTTCTTAATATACAAGAAGATTGTCCTATATTACGGTAGTACATAGTAGGAGGATCGTACGGACGTTTAGACGACGACTTGCGACGACGGTAGGAATGAAATTGGTGTAAGTACGGTAAGGTGTAAGTACGGTAAGTACGTAACATTTTCACGCGACGCGGAATTGTCGTTGGGGCTTGCACCGAAGCCTAAGGAAGAAGGAAACCACGACCAACGGCGTCGTGTGAGTTTCTATCAACAAGTGTGTTTTTCTGTAGTAGATTTCCCTGGACCGTACAGAACGGAGGAAGCCTGGCATCGAGAGATGCCCGGACCCGGGCGCGCAAGCGACGACGAGATCGTCAATACTATTTTACCGAATGAAATAAAAAGTGTAAGATAGTTTTAATTAAAGGAAAAAACATTAACTTCCTTGCCTGGGATTCGAACTTGGGTCCGGGGTGTGATACGAAGCATGAGTTTAACGTCCGAGCCACTTGACGTGGCAACTCGCGATAAGCTTTAATTGCTCTATAAAGTACATACATATAGCTATATGTATAATACCTAACAAGTTAAATGTCTGTCTGTATGTTCGCCATACCCTGCTAAACCCATTGACCGAACTGGACGAAATTTTGCACAGCTACCCTTTAGGACCCTGTCGAAAATATAGGCTACTATGAAACCTGAACGCCACATCGCTCCCCCTCGATTCATCCCCTTGACATTTTGCGATAATTCAAGCCCGACCCCTTTGACCGATCTGGTCCAAATTTTGCATAATTACTCTGTGGAACCCTGCGGATAATATAGGTTACCTTCGAACCTATAACTCTCGGCTGAAATTGGCAATCTTAATTAGCCCGGGTAATGTCATATAGCTTAAGTAGATTGTTTATGAAGCGCATCTAATATTTTCTAGATATTTCCAAAGTTCTCCCTTTAAAATATGTATACTCACAATTATCATACTATGCGCTTTAATAGAACTGAATTCAATAATCAGCTTACATTATCCACCATAGAATAATCGATAACACATACATATTGTATTTCATTTAACACCGTATCATCGTTAAACCTTTACGATCCCGGTCTAAGACCCCTGTCCAAAGTATTACGTATCCCTCTATTATTTCCAACATTCTACATTTCGACACCCTCTTTCTTCCCTCAGTTTCCAGCCTCGCGAACATCCGCCAACCATCCCGTTCGCGTTGAGAGCCCCTGGCGTCCTCTTACCGTACACACACCCGTACGCAACACTCTCCTCTCCTCTCCTCTCTTCGCGACTCGCGTTCTGACCCCGAGTAGGTCAGAGTACGCCTGCGTGCGGGGGTACACGTGCTGAGGGTGTGCGTGTGGAGAGAACCGCAATACACACACATACACGCACGTCCCTTGGCTGGGGTAGTGCGGCCGCTCGTATATCTCGACCCACGCACGGGCATTCGTTATCCAGGCTATCTCTAAAACGGATACCTTAATGTACATACGTACGTACATTTCGCGAAACGCTATTACGTTCCACGGATACGAGCGGAAAACCGCGCCGAGCTTTGGTCTAACTATTGTATGTACATGGTCTGTCCGGAAAGTAATAGGACTGATTTTTTTCCGCCGCGACTGTGCTTCGGAGCTCTCGAGTGCCGACTGGATTCGGTAGAGGAGGTCCTTAGCTAATGAATGAGGGGTTGGTCGATTGTCTCCGAGCATCTGGAGAGTCAGGACAGCCTTTTTCCCGCGACGTGTTTTTGTCCGCGGTACAAGCAGAAAATGCAGCGTTCGTTAGAGTAGAGGTTGGCAATCGCCAGAATTTAATCAATTCTGTGTGAAACGCGGTAAATCTGCGACAGAGACATTTGATATGATCAAGCAGGCTTATCCAGATAATACTTTAGTAAGAAGTAGTGTGTTTCGGTGGTACAAGGCCTTTTCGGAGGGCCGGGAAGAGGTCGCCGATGAAGACCGCGCTGGAGGACCTTCGACTTCGACAAACACCGACAATGTGACTCGTGTGCTCGAAGTTTTGAACTCTGACTGTCTACTGAGTACTCGCTTAATTGCCCAAATGTTAAATTTACCAAAAACTGTGGTTCATGACATTGTGACGGAGCACCACGACAATGCAGCGGCTCACACCTCCTTTCTTGTGACCAGCTAAATGACCCAGGCAGGTATCTCAACGCTTCCCCAGTCACCCTACATCCCAGATTTGGCCCCCCCGGACTTCTTTTTGTTTCCTCGCCGGAAAATACCGATGAAAAGAAATCATTTTGAAACGACTCATTTTGAAAAGAGGGGATCCAAGCAGCTTGTACCGCGGCCCTAAACGCCATTCCGGAGAATGCTTACCATGACGCCTTCAATGCTTGGAAATCGCCCTGGCAGCGCTGTATCGACGCAGGAAGAGCCTTTTTTGAAAGTTCTTCAAGAATTATAACGATTGGCTCAATAGTTTTTTTTTAATCGACTCAGTCCTATTACTTTCCGGACAGACCATGTATGTATGTACCAGCTAGACGAATACCCGTCGAAGCTAATGATGAAAGTCTAAATGAGAAAAGAGGGAAGAGATTGCTGATCGAATGCATCTCTCCCTATAGTACGAATGGTTATATATGTATATTATACTGCGTAAATCCTTTGATACGAGAGAGTTTGATCGGTATAAAAGTAGAATTCATGTTAATGGTAGAAAACTGGGAGAAAAAACCACGGTATGAAACGAGTAAAAAGGTACATCTCACGAGACAGTGGCAAACGGTAGCTCCCCGACTGACAGCGGCCAAAGAATTAGTATCTTGTATCTGGCGAACGCCGCTACAAATCATTTGGGGAGGCTGTCAGGCATACTTTTAAAGCTCGACGCACGCGGCATCGTCCAGACTTCGACCTCCCTCTCTCATTCTCTTTCTCTCTCTCTCTTTCTATTTCTCTGTTTCTCTCCCTTTTCTTCCGTACACTCTTCTTTCTCCCTATTTTTTTTCTTCCGTTCTCCCTTGCCTCCGTTTCTGTCTCTCTTTCACCTCGTCGTCCCTCACACCCTAAACCGACGAAGGGAGACTTCGCTTTCTCGCTCGGATACTAGCGCGAAGATCAAAGACGCCGGCGCTTCCTTGATCAGTAATGACGCGGGGTCCTGTTCCGTCGAGTACTCGGAATTTCGAAAACGTGCATTTCGACAGACAAATGTTTCGGGCGCGGCCCTCTTTCCTCGTAATTAGACGAATGTATATACATATACATCTACATATGTAGATGGATACGTGTGTATGTACATACATTTTCGGTTGATTTTCTCTCGGGACTGCAGACAGTCCGGGCGATCCGAATCCACGTGAATCGTGAAATCGTTCGGGCGGCCGTCAAAGGTGAAAAGAAACGTTTCGCGAGACCGTTGCGCGGGAGTTACGCGTTCTCGCGTACACGCCTTCCGTAAAGAAGAAGAAAAAAAAAGCAACAGAAAAACCGTACGAAGAGTAGTGGAAAGACGAGAAACCGGGGTGGGCGTTTGAACGTTCGCGAACGCGAAACGAAGGGGACGGCGTTACGTACACGCGCGTCGTCGTCGTCGTTATCCGGAGGCGGCGTCGCGACGCTTGAGCCGCTTGAACCGCGTCGACCGTGTCAGCCACGGATCGCTTCTCCGTTCCAAGGTGAAGGTGGCACTCGAGGTTTTTTTTTTACGCTCTCGCGAAGAGCCGCTGCCAGCAGCACCGAGACCGTAGAAATTAGCGTCGTAATTAAAAGAATACGCAACCCCTCGGTGGTAGCTGCGAACGCGTTGGGGTTGCCTCTCCCCCTCCCCCCCTTCCCCCGGATCCTTATTTTCCCTGACGCGAGCCAACCCCTTTCGCGTAACAACCCCTGCGTTGGGAGGCGTCGCATCTGCTACTATGAAAATTCGTCCCTAGGAACTCTCTCTGGTGGGGGATGGACCGGAAAAATGGAAGCTGAGAGTTAAAGAGCGAAAACGGTCTCCACGGTGATAGAAGAAGATGGGAGAGAAGACTTTGATAACTTTGTATTCGAATGAAAATGAAAATTATGATGAAAATCAATTAGAAGTGAATTAGTTCTCGTATACAACTACGAGAAGATACACTTGACATCAACGCGAAATAGATTAGGTGTTCGATGGGTTATCGGCGAGGTTCCACCACCCTGGATAAGAGTACTTATTTATCCGTCCATCTTCCTCCTTCCTTTTCCCATCTTTCCTCTTTTTTTTCGTTCTACGATACGAGGCTGTCCCTCTCCGTTTCTCCCTGTACCTCCCGGTGTATCCTCCACCACCTCCTCCTCCTCCTCCTCCTTTCCGTCGTCCTTTCTCTTTTCTCGGCCTCTCTCGCGTACGTGACCCGGGTGGATGAACGAGAACGTTGACCCAACGTGTGGACGCGCGTTACCGCGTGCACGTGCTAGTACACCGCACGCCTTCTCGCAGTGTATGTGCGCACCACGGTGAATAAAAAAAAAGAAAGGAAAAGAAAGAAAACGGGAGAGAAAGACACAGAAAAGACAGAGAGAAAAAGAGAGGGAGGAGAACGAAATAAAAGAAGAAGAAGGAAAGAAAAGGGACCCCGTAACGCTTGTACGGCGTAATTGAATTCGTGTGTGGGACGTCGATATCGGTGGCTCCTTCGTCGTGGTAACGCGCCCCGGCTCGTTTACTCGGAAATTTCGTTGGCCCGGGTCGCGATCGGGACGCGAGATCGAGAGAACCTCGCCGCGGTACACGATACGAGAAATGCGAAACCGACAACTCCGTGGTCCGGTGATATATATATTGTATACATATACATATGTATAAATTCCCCCCACTCCCCCTCTCTCGTCCCGCGAGCGAGGATGTCGCGCGGTAAGATTCCCATCGATCTAGCGGGTTTCTCGCTGCGAAGAAACTCGCGACCTATGAACCCGCGTTAAGGAGCAGCCAACCGGTAACGCCGCGACCAACCAGACCAACTTTTACGGTAGAACGATGCCCGTAGCCCTGACCCGTGTCTGGATTCCAAGGGAATCGTTCGAGACTACGTATCCGCGACTCTTTTTCATTTGTTTTTCACTTAGATTCGTTCCACACCCCCTCCCCTTCCACACCTTCTTTTCCTTTTGCTCTTTTTTCCTCATCCGCGACATAATTCGCGGTCCTACGATACCACGTGGTTGTTCGGTAAAGTATATTATGTATACATATGGGTCTGTCGGATGTTCGTTGTTTATTGGGGAATTTCCTATTAGTCAGCGTTAATTGGTAAGCGTTTCTGCACGAGGCGAACGTGAATTCATAATCGATTCTAATGTAATAGAATGAAGGTGCACTTCCAGGTCAACGGGAACGGCGTATTCGCGCGTCAATTTTACGACTCGTTTACATTTTAACGAGCGTTAATTACATGGAATAGGCGATGCGCAAAAAAGAAACGTTCATTATATTACACTGCTGGAAAAGTCATCCGTCGGCGGGTGTAACTGAGTGACACGTGTATGAATCTGTTTAAGTGTCTTTTCTTCTTTGTCTCATTTCTTGTTATTGTTCTTTTTTATTGTCTGTATTACACGTTTCTTTTTTTGTACGCATTTTTCTTTTTTTTTCTCTCTTCTCTTCACTTCTTTACTCTTCGTTTCTTCTGCACGTGTATGTATAGTCAATCTTCTCCCCACTGTTCGAGATTTACCTTTCTCAAGTATTTTCCTCAGGCAGATGTATCAGCTCCTTCTGTGAAGAGCCTGTTAGCTTCTTCTTTGATCTCTCTTTTCCTACTCCCCTTCTTTTTTTTCTCTCATCTCTTTATATGCGTTTAGCCTTAGACTTTACATTATTTTAATGTGATTTTCTTATTCCGGAACGTTACCTTTACGGTTGCCACCGCTTATTTATATACTTTCCTCGTTCCACCTCGTTCCGAAAGAAGACTCCGGCTACGAAATAAATGATCCGTCCGTACATACATACACACATATAACTGTGCATGTATAAATTAAAGTCGCCGTCTATCCGTCACCTTATAACCCAGGAACTAATAGATCAATTTCGATGCGATTTCGTTTTAATGCCGATGGGTTATCACGTATAGCTGTTGGTCTTCGACTAACCCACGCGAAAGCTACTTATACATACGTGCACACATACAATACGTACATACACACACGTACGTATACGTGAAACGACCAACGTATTACCCTCGTAACGATCCCGGGCTGTTTCGCTCGTTTCACTCATGGCGCTCCACGTCTTCGAGGGTCCCGAAGGAAAAAGAACCGGGCTTAATCGTGCGCGTACGTCTATCCCGATTTCATTCGTTCCCATATCGAGCCGTACACGTCATCGTAAATTCTTCTCATCGACGGGGCGGCACGATACGTCGTAGACGGCCGGATAAGGTGGCGCCCGCGTCACGACGCTTTCCACCAACCCTCCTCCACCTCCTCCACCTCCTCCGCCCCCCTTCTCTTTTCTCCCGACAAAGTATTTGAATTTTCTCCGAACAAATATCGCGTAATAACGGTAACACGTGACGCTTTTGCCTCGAGAGGGTGGTCGTCGTACGTAACGCCCACGAGAGAATTAGGGATATAAACGAGAAACGGTCGAACAACCGTACGCAACCGTTCGTCGAAAGTGCAAACTTTCAATCTCGGCTGACGATGATGGATCGCGTTCGTCGCGCACGTTACATCCGCGAAGGGCGACGGGAGACAGAAGGGTGACCGATAAAGACAAAAAAAAAGAAAGAAAGAACAAGCAAGTGGGAAGGACGAAAATTTGAGAGACACTCCTCGCGAAACGGAGAGAGAGAGAGACAAGTGTATGAAATTGGCTCCGAGAGGATAGGGACGCGAGAACCCTTCGCGATTATTAGTCTGTGAAAAATGAAAATGAAAATGAAATATCGTTCACGTGAAAGACGATGTCATCCTAACACTTGTCCGTTATATTATATTATATTATTATCAATTTCGTGAAATCAAGCTGTTTCCCCGGGTGTCGTTAGCGTCATCGACGATGTCTCCTCGTTGTCGATTCGCCACGGTGCGGTTCCGAAAGAGAAAATTCGAACGCGTGGGCGGTTCCGAGTCCCCGAAAGCATCGCGGTCGACGAAATCTCGTCGTAACGTAACCCTCGTTAGGAATTCTCAGATTGCGAGTGCCAATGTGTCCGTGTTGGTGCGCTACGCTCTTAGAACCGCCCTGTGCACCAGTACATATACATACAAACGTACATACATATATGTATACATATACATAGACGTTTAAGGTCGATTTCGCGTCTCTGAATTGGTGCGTGAACTCGCAAGCGTGGAGAGCCAGGGTTCTCCTCTACGGTTCGACCTAAAGAGGAATGACCGTAACGGAAGGACGAAAGGACCGAACTAGGCGGGAAACGCAATTAGAGCCGAACCGGTCAGTGCTACGAAGAGCTTTTAGGGAAGAGGAAAACATTTCTCTAGGGTTTCCGGGGGCGGAGACGACGCGGAATCTCTTGGCCAGAGTCCTTCTCTTACGTCCGAGGGGTTCGAAATTTATCCCGAAGAAATCAACGTGTCGACGTCTTACGTGGAAGAGAAGAGAAAAGAGATAAAAAAATAAACGAAAATGCGCGATATCGGTTGAATCTTTCGCAGGGTTGCCTGTCTGTTTTCACATGTTTTACGCTAGCATACCAACCGTACAAGGCTTGTATATACGTATAACGACAGTTCGTATTCGAGAGCGTCTATTTCACGCAACGCTACCCTACAAAACGATTTCAGGGTGGCTCGTCGCTGGAAACGTTACCGATTATCTTATAGTCGAGTCGAAACGAAACTCGCACGGTTAAAGCCGTCTCTTCTTCTTTCTTTTTTTTTCCTCCCTCTCCCGTCCCCTTTTCCGGAGGCCTCTTGGGGTGTTTCGCGTCGAGCATTTCCATCGAAATGAAAGTTTAAACGGAAACTTGGAACGCCGGCCTCGTCAGACGGTCACGATCGAAAGAAGAAACGGTTCCCAACGAACAATACATGTATACATGTACTATATATATACATGTACAACAAGACGGAAAACACGGCGGGAGTTTCCACCAGGAGTTTTCGAGTCCGCAAACGAGAAAGCGGCGCCACGAAAACCCCCGCCGTTGGAATTTATAGTCGAACGCTATAAAAGCGAAAGACCGATGCAACGCCATATCCGGGCATGGTCGAGGTGGAACAGCAAGACCAATCTTAGATATCTTTCATCTTTCGCCGCTTCCCGGCTGAGCAGGACCTTCGCTTCGTTTTCTAGGTACTTCGAGCTAAAATCATCTTCCCTTCGTCGTTGCGCACCTTCTTCTTTACTATTTCCAGAAACCATCGCTAGTATGTACACCGTACAAAACATCCCTCTACCAACCGAGTTATCATACGTTGAAATTTTCCAATAAATTTCACGGAATTTCCTTCGCCTCTATTTCCTCTTTTCTAATATATCGAAAGAATACAAACGTTGAAACTTTATCGAAACACAGTGAACGGTGGAAAAAAGAACAACGAACGTAGAAAATAGAAGTTATATCTCCACTTGATGCTACTTCGAGCATAGCACCCGGGTAGACTAGACGCGAAATTTGCTTTCCAAAGGTATCGTCGATACAACAGCATCGAACGATCATCCTGCCGGCAAACAAACTGTAAAATTTAACGCTCGCAATTACGTGGCAGGCTGTTCCGACGTCGTGTTTTCATGGTTGGCCGACGAATATATTGGATGCTCCTCCGATTGCCGGAACGACCGGTTATATTCTCTTCTCGCGGGTTACTCGCGGTACTCGGAAACAATGGGAAACCAGTGGCTCCGGCCGAGTTATGGTTATATACCTTTACGGAAAGAACGAGGGATTTCATGTCGAGTTATACGTCGTTGTTTCAACCGATAGGCTATCCCTACCTTTACGAATAATATTATATTTCCGTTCCGCTGTTTTATCGGCAACGAATATAAACGAAATTTCGAATTCTGTCTACATATCGTAAAGGTATAAAGAGGTCCAAGGGATGCTGTTCCTCTCGTTCACATCTTCTCCTTCTTCTTCGTTTTTTTTCTCTTTCTTTCTTTCTTTCTTTTTTCCGTCCCGTCTACTCGCTGTGCGTTGAACTCCGGGTATTCGTACGTCCCTCTCGACCTTGACTCATACCCCTTCGACTCACGCACCCTTACAACGACCTTATTCGTCTTCAACCCCCACCATCCACCTACCTACCCATCGACAATCCCTCCTCCTCCTTCTCTTCTTATCCTCGTCCTACGTTTTCCAGCGATATATACAGGTAACACAGGCGCATTCGATACCTAAGCGTGAGAGACTCGATTACGTCGCACACCCCCGCGTTCTGGCTCCTCGATCATCGACCTATCCATAGACGAGTGGTTTGCCGATGTTGGCCACCCTACCTCCCCCCCTGCCCCCTGTTCGCCACCCTACCTCCTCCAGTCTCGGATAATAAACTCCAGTCTGACGGAGAAAGTAGAAACCGAGCGGAATTTAAGCACGAGGGCGAATACAAACAAACGACCCGTGTTTGCCTCGTAAACGAATAGACGGATCTTCGAGAGAAAGAGTGTATCAAGAAAATAAAGGGTGCCTTTTGATTCCACCGATTCGACTCGTATGCTATGAATCCACTCGAGATTTCACGGGCAGGAATAAATATACTATCGAACGGAGAACCATGGATTTTTATCATTCTTACCGATCTTATATTTACGTTTCTTACTTTTTTGGAAAAAAAAGGAAAATAAAAGAAACATTCGTGAACAAAATCACAACTGATCCCGTTGTTTCCGTGACTTTGTGAGTACGTGGTAGGGTGTCGCGAGATTCGAAGGGTGAAACGACGAGAGCACGTTTCAAAGTTATCGCCCCGATAAGCCAGGGCCGCGCATCGGGAAACGTGGATCTCCATAAAAATCTTCTCGTTGACATTCCCCTCGACGTGATTCCTTCAGGGTGCTGACAAACGTACTGCAGGACTTTACGCTATGCCGGAAAACACACACACACACATATACAAGAACGATAGGAGGGCCTACGAAGATTTTAATATTCCCTCGCTTCGCGAGATTTCCGAAGAATCATACGAAACCCGTCGACGGCAAGGGACGTCGAATGGAAAAACAGAAAACATGATTTTCGAGGAGAGTTAAAGTGGTTCGAATCGTCGTATCGTAATTTCCTTATAATACATATGTATGTATTCGGGACTCTCGTTGGACTATGGTGGATGATATTTGCATTTCCCAGAGATGGATACTTTAGATTTATAGAGTCACCCTGCGTAACGAATTCGCCGAGAGGATACCGCGGGAAAGCTCGTAAAATTGAATTCGTGGAAAAGCGAGGAGAAGAAAACCAAATAGGGCCGGAAGGTTTTCGGGGGCCCCCCCTTGGACTCGGTCGAAAGAACTTCACGGGGGGTACCGGAAATCATTAAAAACCGGCACGAAGGATAACGAGCTGTCGCTACGGTGATTCCAACAATTTCCTAACTTGAACTAGTGATCGATGTCCGTTCGGATAATAAGCATAACTTATCGATTGACAATCGCGACGAAACAGAACGAATTTCGGGTAGGTATAATCGTTTCTAGCGAACGACGATTTACGATAGAGAGAAAATGAGCGCAACGGTCACGATGGATCGTTAAGATTAAAAAAAATAATCGTTTCGATTGTAACGGTCATGGTCGGGATCGACTTTAAGTGGTCGGAGATGCACCGAGGTGAACGGGTATACGTTTGCATTTCCGAACGAGCGGAGGAAGCGAGGTCGTAGCAACGACTGATACCTGGCAAACCGACCAATGCCGGCCAGCTGCCTCGTTTAAAGGTACACGCGTTCACAGATGCGAAGAAGATGACTAACTTCCCATCCATTCTCACGCTCGCAGCGTTAGCCGTCCTCGTAAAAATAACGGATAATTTTCGTTGATAAACATCGGGGAACTATTACGTGGCGGAGGAGTGATTAAAAGTTAATACAGTGAAATTTATTGATTTATATGCGATATACGTGTTGCGTAGGAATTTAATTATACTTTCCCGCGAAAGTAAAAGATAATTTTCATTGGTTGTTAATCATTCTAGGGATGTATAGTCATTGAAAACGAGAAAAATGAAATTTATCCATTTTTTTTTTTTTTTATTTGTATATCTCATATGGAAAACATGTTGCTCGTGAGTTGGCACAGTGGTACGGCTGAAAAAATACGATTTTTTAATTGCTCGATTTTCAAAACACCATCTGGCAAACTAGTTTTCGTTCCAGTAACAAAAACACTGGGTCAGAACCAGGCTCAGAAAGGGGATAGAGATGATTACAAAAAATCAAGCTTATATATGATTACTAATTATATTTTTACGGAAGTCATTAGCGTCTAATCTTTATTCCATTATGTTCCACCAGGTTTCTGCCTTTCCCCACAGACAGAAACTTTAAACCTACTTATCTCGATTCGTGTTTTTTCTTTTCGACTTTTACCACTATTGCAGCCAGCGAGCGATGCGTTACGAATCGCCGTAATTGAACTGCGTGTATCAAACTACAGGATTCTTAGTGCAACAACACTATTTCGTATATCCGTAGGTGTGCGCATTTAAACGCGTTCTAATGCCCGATTCGTAAAGATATCGGTAGCGCCCCCGGGTAACACAGTTTCAAGTTACTCCCAAAGGTAACTCGGACGGTAAGATAAACGACGAATCATTTTAATTTTTCACGACGTCACATTTCCTCTATTATTCACCGGCGTTCAAGTTCACGACGTATTAGGATGTATGTGGAGGATCGTATGAACAATTGATGCATCCCCGAGGACCCCCGAGGACCCCCGGGTAACGGAGTTTATCGCGTTTATGCATGTTTTTCGTCTAGCCGGAGATTCGAAGGTAAAGAGAAACGTGCGTATGTGTCGCTCGGGCCAACGAACAACGATGGCCTCGGATTCAGGGTCGTTTCGACTATTATCTGCTTGTGCCGACTTACCTCGTCTTCTCCCCTGTCGCCACTCTCTCCTCTCCGCTCCTCTCCACTCCACCGATGCCTGCCGTGCCTTCGTTCTCTCTAGCAAGGATGCAGAAGTTCACGCGAAGTTTCTACGAAGACGTAGAAATCGCCAAGCCCATCTTCCTTCGGGGAATCGACACTTGTTGACTGCTAACCTGCATCGGAATCATTCGTTACGTCAATACCTGTTTTGAATTAGCTATGAGATAATTCAGGATGCGATCTGGATCGGTTTCGTGCGAAACGATTACCTGTAAAACACTTCATTTTCCGGATTAGCATGTCGTTCGAACGAGCCACGACTTCCGCGAATCGAATAGTTTCGCGACGCACTTAAGATACTTCGAATTTATTGTTTTCTATATCACTATAACGTTAACGAGTAATCGAGCAACGATTGGACAATGGTACGCGACTCGATTGAAAGGATTAAGTTGATAATTATCGAAAATTCGCGGACCGGTGAAATTGCATTGCAAAATTTCCGAACAACTGAGAAACTAACGGTGCCCGCGCGCCGAAACCAATGGCGCGAGATTCAAACGATTCGAAACGGTGATCTCGCGGGTACTTCGCGCGCCATCCAACGGTGGCGATAGAAACAACTTCAGGCGGTATGTTCGTAATAGATGTCATGGCTGACACAGACGAATTACGAAAATCGCGAAAATTCATCAAACTGAAGCAGTTTTTCGTTCGGCATTCGCTCAATTTTTGAGATAGCGGCCTGAAACTTGTACCATTGTTTTAGTTAGGAAATTCTACGGCAGATCAATGTATAATAGTTGTACTTTTCGAAAATTTAATTTTTCGCAAAAATCTGAAGGGGGTAGGTCAGGATTTTTGGCGATTTTCGTAAATCGCCCGTCATTTCCGCAATTTTTGAGCTATTAAAATGATCCTGGGCGTTCTGGACGCGGAATCCGAAGCCGAATAAGCCAGTGAAAGAATCATTATGATATCTAAAAAATTGCGGAAATGGCAAGCGATTTACGAAAATCGCAAAAAATCCTGACCTACCCCCTTCAGATTTTTGCGAAAAATTAAATTTTCGAAAAGTACAACTATTATATGTTGATCTGGCGTAGAATTTCCTAACTAAAACAATGGTACCAGTTTCAGGCCGCTATCTTTAAAATTGACCGAATGCCAATAAAAAAACTGGTTGAAAATGACGATTTTTCGCGATTTTCGTAATTCTTTCGTCATTTCCACAAATTTCTAGATATCGATCTGAATCTTTCACAGTCTTATTCGGCTTCCGATTCCGTGTCCAAAACGTTTTGGATCATTTGAATAGCTCAAAGATTACAGAAATGACGAATGAATTACGAAAATCGCGAAAATTCATCAATCTGAAGCAGTTTTTTTATTGGCATTCGGTCAATTTTAAAGATAGCGGCCTGAAACTGGCACCATTGTTTTAGTTAGGAAATTCTACGCCAGATCAACATATAATAGTTGTACTTTTCGAAAATTTAATTTTTCGCAAAAATCTGAAGGGGGTAGGTCAGGATTTTTTGCGATTTTCGTAAATCGCTTGCCATTTCCGCAATTTTTGAGCTACTAAAATGATCCTGGGCGTTCTGGACGCGGAATCCGAAGCCCAATAAGCCAGTGAAAGAATCATTATGATATCTAAAAAATTGCGGAAATGGCGAGCGATTTACGAAAATCGCAAAAAATCCTGACCTACCCCCTTCAGATTTTTGCGAAAAATCAAATTTTCGAAAAGTACAACTATTTTAGGATGATCTGCCGTAGAATTTCCCAACTAAAACAATAGTACAAGTTTCAGAAGGCTATCTCAAAAATTGAGCGAATGCCGTTCAAAAAACCGCCTGAATTTGAGGATTTTTCATTTGATATCATATTAATAAGAAACAGCTCAGCAACATGTTAACTGTTGACGTAGACTGTATTATGTTTCACATTATCGGAAAAGATTTTAATTATTGGTACCAAATAGAATGATAATGTTTTTTAAGAAAGTACAATTGTTTATAAGAAATAAAGAAAAATAGTGGAAAATGTCAATATTCATAACTTTTGTATGTATTCCGAAAAACTGAATATTCTTCTCCATAAAACAACTTATTTTTGCTGTGACTTACAGTTGCAGTACAAAGGTCAATTATTAATACGTATAAACTATAACTTCTATATCGTATTCTTACTAATAATCGACGGACATCCTAGATTCGAACCGAAAATGGTAACGTAGCGAGTGACACTAAAATGGTAAGAGGGCTCTAGAGCCCTCCAAACCAGTGACATCGAAAAGCATGGGGATGATCGGTCTATCCAATACGTCGTCTGTGCTTTTACTATGGTCGTGTCCTCCCCCTGGTTCCGACCAAAACATAGTCAACCTTTCCCGGTCATCACACGGATTGGTTCTCGGTCAGATGCGCGAGTTTCTCACGCATTACGAAAACTCACGTGTAGTGGTGAGACCAAGTAGTGACATCTAGATACTGTCCGTGTTTTTGGGAACTAAAAGTCGTACCTCATTCTCCCATAAGAGTGTCCTCCCCCTGGAACCAATCGAAACAGACCACATGGTCGAAGCGTCTGACGCGACGCATCAATTTACGTCACCATCGCGGAGTGCAGAAGAGTACAGGAACGAGATGCTCCAGGGTATGTTTTGGTTCTACGTTCGCGTTAAAGTGTACAGCCGGTGTTTCATCGCGGAAAGATGCTGCTTTCGTACGCAAACATGTTGTACGTGTTCGACGCAACGCCCGTTCACGTAGAGGAGAAACGGAAAGATGCAACATCACCCGCGATGACACCGAACCGCATCGTCGTGTTTCTCGTTTTCCTCTCGGGAATCGGGGTCGCTGTTATTGGCACACTGTTGTCCCAGTATATACGAGGATTATCCAAAGACGTGCCAGGTATGTTCGTTGCATTTTCCTTCCGCTTAATTTACACGACACTTCTTCACGGAAGAAGTCTCTACTTATATACAGCCTCGGTTTAAGAGTTATTACATTTTCCAGGTCAAGACTATCGTCATGTATTTATCCCGCTTCCATCGGAAGGTACTTTAAACATTTACGACGAGAGCACGCTCGACGTGGCGTTGCCGAGGTCCCAATTAGAACAGCTCGCGATCCAAAATAGTGCCGCGTCCACGGCGGAAGCCCTGACATCGTTACACCTGGCGCTCGAAATGAAGCTGTCCGGGAAGCAGAAAAAGGCGGTGAAATTGTTCCAGCACGCCGTGGCGCTCGCGCCGCAACATCCCGATGTATTGAATCATTACGGGGAATTTTTAGAGTATACGCAGAACGATGTTATCAAAGCGAACGAGTTTTACGTACGTGCCTTAAGTTATCAACCGAACCACGAAGGCGCGTTGATAAACAGTCAGAGGACAGCGAGGGTCGTCGAGGAATTGGACAGAAGAATGTTGCGGCGAATCGATGAAAAACGGAATTCGCTATCGGCTATCCCGGATAACAATGCCGCACTTATACGCGCGAAAAAGGAAGCTTATTTTCAGCATATCTATCATACAGTCGGCATAGAGGGAAATACGATGAACCTAGCACAAACTAGAGCTATTGTTGAGACGCGTACCGCGGTCGCTGGGAAGAGTATCGACGAGCACAATGAGATTCTCGGATTGGATGCCGCTATGAAATATATTAACGCGACTTTGGTAAATAGAGTCGGTTCCATATCCATAAAAGACATACTAGAGATACACAGGCGTGTACTGGGTCACGTGGATCCTGTCCAGGGTGGTCAGTTTCGACGTACACAAGTGTACGTTGGTGGTCACATTCCTCCAGGACCTGGAGATATACATTACCTTATGGAAGAATTCATATTGTGGTTAAATAGCGAGATAGCGATTAGAATGCATCCAGTAAGGTATGGAAAACTCCACAGTTTATGAATACTTACGTCTCGTAGTTTCCTGTTCATCATGTTGCTGATTTGTCCACAGGTACGCGGCATTGGCGCACTACAAGCTCGTCCACATTCATCCGTTTTCTGACGGCAACGGTAGAACGTCGCGATTACTTATGAATATGATTCTAATGCAGGCCGGCTATCCGCCTGTGATCATACACAAACAGCATCGGCATACTTACTACGAGAATCTGCAAGTGGCGAACAGCGGAGACGTACGACCTTTCGTCCGTTTCATCGCGGAATGTACAGAACAGACGTTGGATTTGTTTTTGTGGGCCACCAGCGAGTTCTCGCGACAGGTGCCAGCGTTGAGTCAGGACACGTTGTTTACAGTGAAGCACAATACAATCGCGTTGGAGGATGAAGAGGACGACGCATTTGAGAACGACTGAGAAACAGATTAGTACTGTATCCCGAGTATTTTATAGACCAAAGAGATCGCTAGTATAAATATTTTGGACTTCTCCTCATCATCGTTAACGGTAAAACCGAATACAAGGTATCGTTGAAACGCGAATTGTACGCAATCTGTTGCAGGGTAGAGAAAATTTATCATTAATGCTTCAACGATACGGAAGGGACGGTGGATAAAAATAGCATTTGCATACCCTATCATGTAAATAAAGAACTTTTAAGTACAAGGATGAGATAGAAACTTTGTTTTAATAAGCTTATACTCAAAGTTTGTTTATTCGAGTAGCGGGGTGTGCAAATAGGTATTTTCACTCACCGTATATAGATCACAAATATCAAACGAAGACAAGCTTTTCGTCTTACTACTTAATGCTGCCATTGAAAGCTTCGAAACGAATCCGTCGCGTTGTCGTTTATTATTATATTTGGTCTTACGTGATTTTTGAGACATTTCGTTTTTAAAATACAATCAAAAGCAGCATTGGAATACGAACAGCTGTTCTCCAAAACGAAACATATTTATGTACATATACTAAATGACGATAAGAAACATTGCCCGTTCAACGTAATCTATGACAAAAATGCTTCCATTATTTGTTTTCGTTGTGTTTTTATACAAGCGATATAATATAAAAAGCGTGCGTAATTTTAAATCTCAATCCAAGACTGTGATCCAATAGTTTAAGGGAACATGTTTAATGACACGAGTTTTAAGTGTTAATATTATACCATGGAAGTATCAATTAGTTAATTTATCGAGCAACGTGTAAACATTACTTGCTGGTCGAGTTATTTATGACGTATAGAATGTATATACAAACAGCTTTTAATAAATATATAATTTTCGAAATCATAATTCGTGTATTTCTCTTATGGCGTTCTTCCATACAAATTTACGGAAATATACCAGATGGATGGTATAGTTAAACGGACCTGCCATTTTCAATTTGCATTCTTTCCTTTTGTCATTTCGATATTATATTTTATTTATCAAGCAACAAAATAAATGTTCTTCTGCCACACGCTCACGTGCAAAATGATTTAAAGACAGCGCGACGAAGTTTGCTACCAGGTGCGTCTCGTACGGGCAGAATATATCGCTATTCAGTTCTTTCGTTTCTTTAATTTCATTTCCCTTTCGTAACTGTTTGCTTATAAAAAATAACAGGTGTATTAACATTCTCGAACGTTAAGTTACACTCGGTTCGTATTGTTATCTATGAAAAAGTATTACCTTAAACAGGGAATACGATTAACGCTTCGTTTTTTCCAAGCATGGAAATTTGCGATTTATTTCAAAAAGCGTTCTTTCACCTCATTTTCCACGGAAATCTTTTATACCTAATGTTCGACAGTGAACGGTAGTAAACGTTTGATCTCTATTGGTAAGGCAATGAATACTGGGCACGATTTCTACAAAGGGTTTACGTCTGGTAAAACACTTCCGTCGTTTCATCTAAAAAGTTGTCGAAAATTCCATCGCTTTATCTTTAAAAACAAAAACAAAAAAGAAAACACAAAGATACTTCGCACCATCTTGAAGCGCACCTAATTTTAATTTATTTCATAAATTAACCAAATGTTCGTATTCGTTACGATCAACCCGGAAATTTCACTCTTAGCGACAAAACGATTACCTCGGAAGTCTATCGAGAATAATATCTCTATAAATACACCTCTATAAAAGTCGTACTCCGCCAATAAGAAAAATTGACTTCTACGTTTCTCTCTCACTTTTTATGTCTTTCTTTCATTTTCTCCCTTATTACACTATCATGCTCTCCTATTCGGTCCCTTCGATTAAATTAATAGGATTTAAAACGGTCTTAAAGAATACTTTCACACTATAGCTGTTCGCGTGAAGAATCCTCCCTTCTTTTCACGGTCGAGAGAGAAAAACTTAAGCAGCCTTAAACGTGCAACAAACATAACAAATCGCGACACTCGTGAAGTTTCTCTCCGAATGAAAAAATAAACAAGAAACACATGCGACGTAACGTACAAACGGAAATTAAGACACTGACCGAAATAAAAATTCGTCGGTCGCGTAGAAAATAAAGGGACGACGTATCTAGACTATGTAATGCCTATCTACAAAAAAAAACAACTAAAATACTCCGAGTAGTCTAAGTGTCCTCGTCGGTGTGATATTCTTCTTACGAGCTAAACACTATGTTCTCGAAATCAGTCGGTATTTGGTTTATTACGAATACGTTTTCCCCGCGAACGGGTTTCTCGATCAAGGCCCTTTTCGTCAGCCTCCACGTTAGGCTTGGACCTGGAACCCTGATGACAATTAACGCGTAATGTTTCTCCTTGTTCTTCTAATTAAACACTCAGCCGTCGTAAGCGTTGAGTTATCGCATACGAAACGAATGATTCGCGGGGGGAGATTAGAGAGACTTAGTAATCACACGATGACAGGAAAATAATCATCGATTAACACATTAATTGGAAATAACGGTGTGAGCTACGGAGAGACAGATGAAAACGAAAAAGATTAATAAAAAAAATGAATAAATGGGTGTGTATCGTCATTCAAGTGACATATATATATATATTACGCATAAAAAATATTCAAAATCTAACAGTCGCTCGTATCGATTTGTCATTTTCTTTTTAATTTCTTCCAATTGCATCGGAAAGCTGTGTTGATCCACGCTCGGACAGATTTTCAAATTTTTTGTTTCATTAAAATTTGTATAACTTACAACTAAGAAAGTCGTTTACAACTAAAAAATACTCGCCGACGATCTTGCGTGTTATGTTCGCTAAATTTCAATGGAACGGGGGATTCGAGAATTGATATTATCGTTACTTTTTTTCTTTTAATATTAAGAGATATCTTTAACCACATGTGCTCGCTAAAGTACTTCATTCCCTTCACTCTCGCACACCCTCGCATTCTTTCGTTAGCATTTTCTCACTCGCGCTCGATTATTTTTTATTCTCCCATTTTTTTTTCTTCTTTTTCTTTTTGTTTACTCTCTCTCTCTCAAACGTTTTCACGACGCTCGCCCTAAAAGCTGCAATAATAACAACGTGTAAAGGAGTATCTTGCGTTATATGCAGGCGGATTAAATCGTGTATAATACGGCAAACGTCCCGCGTCTTATCTAAAAAAAAACGAAACATCTTTGTTCACTTTATTTGATCTTTATGCTTAAATACACGTGAAATTTTCTTAAATCGGCATCGACACGTCCGTCCAAGAGTGTTTCATTGTACGATGATCACACGTAAGCGGGATACGTTTGTTTCACTCGTCGCATGAACCACCCGCAAAAACATATCTCTCGTCGTCTGACGGTAACGAGCATAATTTCATTTTTGTTCGTACCATTTGTTCGTACGGGCTGAACGGGTTCAAGTGTGTGTGTGTGTTCGCTCACCGGGATTCTCTCTTTTATTTTTTATCAACTACGATAATTAAACGTTACCCTGCCTATATCGAATTAATGAAAAAACGTGATGATATACACCGTTTTGCCGTCGATTTTCAAACACCGTGTCCGATCGGATGCAACGCGCGCACGAGCGATGGAAAATCAAATAAGAAAGAAAAAAAAGAAACGGTCAAAAAGTACGCTACAATCGAATCGGTATAGAGTGTGCATTGTTTCGAATGAGTTTCGCAATCATAGGATACCTTTTAGATACAGCGCAACACCACGGTTGTACGAGATAATGAAGATGATGAACGTGGCTAAATGATTATTACGCGCGAAACGTGTTTCACGGCGAGATTCACGCCTACGCGATGGCATTTTTTTTTTCAAAGAGACGAAAAGAGTTACGCACGATCAAACATAGTGTACGCGAATACCTCGCGAGCGAGCCAATGGACGGTAAATAGGACGCTTAAAAAGCATCGTCTCTCGTCGTCTCTCGTCGTTTCTCGCGGGGTTCGTCGTGATTCTTTCTTCGACGTATTTTTAGGCGACGTTGACGATCGCTCCTCGTTGAATATCGTGTTGCCGTGATTCTTTCCTTTAACGCTGCCTCTTGAATTAGATAAACCATTCGTACAGCGAATCACTAAAAAAAGGCGCAGGACTTCTTGTCGAGGTTCGTACCGAGTCGAAGAGGAACAGAGGAAAGTGATACGTGTATCCCGCGAGTTATTATCGAACAGCAGCTTCTTCTAAGGATCCACGATGAATTCGGTGGTGATATTCGAAGAAGACGGTGTTTCTCAACTGGCTCGACGATTTTCTCTCTCTTTTCTTTCTCCCTTTCTATCTCTCTCTCTCTCGTAGCCGTGATTTTTCTCTACATCTACCTTTCTCTCGCAGGGGCAAATGGGGTTCCGTTTTTTTTTTAATTGTGTCTTGTGTGTATTGTGTTATGTGTGTTTATCTCCTTCATTTAGTTGTACCGCAAGTTACGCGTTCGCGTCATCTTCTGGCTGATTTGCTCCTCTTGCAGCAGCTGCTCGCGGAACTGGCTGACCTGGTTCAGCGCGACGTTCAGGATGTCGCGCTGCTGCTCCAGGAGTTGCTCCCATTTCTGGGCGTACGCTGCAACAAACAATACACAGGTCCGTCAAGCTTGGGGGGGAATAATTAATGACAAGCGTTGTTCGATTAATCGACGATGTTTCGCTAGTGTGGGTGTGTTTGCTGCGTGAGTCTGCGTGTGAAATTGAAAATAAAGCGGACACGTGGTCGGTCGTTTCCAACGTTGTGCGGCAGGTTCTGATTGAAAAACTCGACCCGTTGTTACGAAACGTTACGAGCGAAGATTTTTTTAGGCACAACGCCAAGACGATTATTCGTGACGGAACGCTTCGTGACGATGTACTTACCGAAGGAATGCACGAGCGAGGGTTGTAAAGAAAAGAAAAAAGAAGTGAAGAGGAGACTCGTCGTTTCCGATAAATCGAAACGGAGCTGACAATGATATTAGTGCGCTCTAACGAACGGATTTATTGTCCGTACATCGTATGACAACCTTCCTTAAACGTTAATAAAGATAAGTGCGAATTAATTAAAGTTAAGTGTGACGTGAGAACGATGCGGTTAGTATTCAAAGCGATTCTGTAAAAAAAAAAACAATTATCTTCGTCGAATTGTGGAAATAGATTCCGAGATATTACGATTAGATCCTAAGGCGGCGTCTACGTTTGTTACAGGCTAGAATTAGTGCGAAAAGAAACAATGCCGTTAGATCAGGAATCCACAAAAATAACATTTATTAACAACATTTCAATTCCGTGTACATAGAGATAATTCGGCGCGTCAGTGTTCCCAAGCAATGACACGCCGGCATTCGCCCAGCGAATTTCAATTAAATCCTGTTGTGCCATAGAAATTGCAATTTGGTTTAGCTTAGGATGCACCGAGTCATGTATACATAAAAAGAAAAAAGGTTGAGCTTTACTACCCTGCCAGGCGATATTTAAAACCACGAGTAACTTCTGGGTGAAAACAACAAAATTATCCCGCTTATTATCGTATGACGCGATTCTTTTCACCGATAATTTATCAATATTTCCTGCAATCACTGGCAGGGAGTCGAATAATAATGACAATAGAGACGGTGTAAACGTTCGAAGTCAACAATCAGACAAATCGTTCGTCTCGAGATCTACGCTGTCACTGGAATAAATTATTTTTGAGGATTTACGTGATTAAAATGTTTTAATGAAACGTTCATGAATGTCTCGCGAGTCACGAAATTAGTATATACGTAGTGCGTATTAAAATAAGCTGCTTTTTCTTTTTAATAGGCGACTTCGTATAGGTTGTGAGATCGAATAATTTCGTACCGTCGGAAAATTGTTTTCTCTCTATGAGACGTCTACGTAACGAGAACCTCCTCAGGTAGGGCGACTCAAACTTTGTTCTTTTCCGTCTCAAATCTGCAAGTGTTCGAGTAATTACGTTCAAAGTTCATTTAGATTCCCTTCTTTTACGTGGATATGCTATATAGGAAGTAGTAATAGTCACGCGTGACGGGTGCTGGGAATATGAAGACGTTGTTTTTCTTAAATTGTAGATTCACTGTGTGCAAAAAAAAATTCTGTTACGCGTTTTATTCAGGATTGTGATTACGACTCGATATCTCTCTGCTTCTTATTATATAGAGGATCGATTAACGACATTGTCTTAAGAAATACGTTTATAAAACATATCGAAAAAATTTGATAATGTGTTCGTACGCACACTGTAGGAATACTTATTACGGGCATTCATTACGCGCGACAATGTATTAAATATAATATCACACCAGGCATTGGCACATACATATAATTAAAATATCGAAAATCGCATGCAACCAGGCTCAAACATTACGATGATTAAATTGAAAAAGGAATCAACGTTTATTAGAAATAAAGATACGCAGACGAGTTTAAGGAAGCTGTTAAAATAAAACTTAGCTGCATTGGAATGCAATCGTTTCGGACTTAAAACCTACGACTCTCTAGATACAAAAGTATAAAAATAACAAAAAAAATGAAAGAAAACAGCTGGATTTTCACAGATAACCATGATCAGTCCACGGTATGAACACTTGCGAGCATTCATAGAATACTTTGATACTTTGAGATACGCTTACCGAGTGACAGAATTACACAGCAAATGATCCGATGGAGATAAAAGCTTGATCGACAGACCACGACCGACTATTGAAAATTAAAAGGGCACATCCAATAACAGCGTCCTGTCGGACCGTGATTTATCGCAACAGAGGTCGCTTAATGTAAATTTGATTTTTTTTCAATAATACGACACTTTTATTATTGTTAAGAAGGATGAGCTGCACGTGATCTGTTTTCTTTGAAATACTCGGTTAGCGTATCGTTCAATCGACGCGAGTTCTAAAACGAACACAGATTATTATTATTATTCTTCCAATCTTCTTACGTATATAAAAAATGCAACGTATGCAGTAGGTATAAGGGAGAATAGGATGAAATTTTTCAGGATTAATAACACGAATTTCCACGATTTCCTGGATGAGAATCCGTTGACTATAAACCCTTCTTTCCGTGCCTTACTCGTAGTAGTGTCAACGTGATCGTTATCTATGAATCGATCGTTAACCATAGAGCCGGAACGACGGCACAATATAGACGAGCTACCACTATTACTATTTAACAGTCTTGATTCGTTGCCGTCGTTGCTTTCCGTTTTGGATTTCGTTTCCACGTCGTTTCCGTGCAGCTTTCTGTTCCTCGAGTTCGTGTCGATAATTCTCTGTCGCTTGTAATCTTCCGGCGTGTTAATCTGTACTTTCTCCGGCGATTTAAACACCTCGTCGTGAATATCGATACGCGGCGTACGATTGTAGTAATGTTTCCCGTTGTCCTCGCGTTCGTCGTCGCGAACGTTGAATTTATTTGGGGTGAAGAGTTTCGTTTTCGCCACTGCTTTTTTCCCATTAAACGCTTCCAAGTTGTAGTTCGGAATACCTGTGATCTCACGATACGTCTTTGCATTGTCGAAGGACAACGCGTGACTCCTGGTATCGGTACAGTCGAGCGATGAGTATTTTTTCACGCGGTCGTTGAACGTACCAGACCAATGGTATCTCTGTAGTTTCTTTTTTTCCACGGTGGACCACTTGGTTCGTTGCTTGCGATTAATCGGCTGAGATGATATACCTTTCAAGGTGCAACTGGAGTTCATTGAATATTTCCTGGTTATGCTCACATCGCCGGAGTTTCTTCTTTTTGTATTCACTTTGAATTCCGGTTTACGATCAACGTTTGACTCACTGTCGGTATCGTTCGAACTAGCGTCATTTTTACACTCCATTTCATCCTTCCACGGGGATTTCACGGAGTGTATCGAGGTTAGATTAACAGTCTTGTTTACGTCTGACCATATATTACTGTCCGAAGCGATGTCGGTGTCGTTGACAATGGGATTCTGCATACTTAATGTCGGCCTGCTGTCTCCCCGGTTTTGTGCGACGGTGTACGTCGTATTTGCCTTAGCTTTACCACGCGAATCTGTTGCAAAATGCCATACACAATGATGCTTCGGGCCACAGGCTTTGTATCGCTTACGTTCTTTGTTTTTTTTAGGGAAACAAGCGATTCTCTCTATTCGCGTGATATTCGCTCACAGCGAACGCCTATACGTATGCATGTTCTTTTTTTATTTTAACAAACGAGGCCGCGATACCGGTTACGATATATTCAAGAAGCGAGTGCTTTCGACAACGCGACAAACGCACACAATCAGAACATGCAGTAATATATATAAAAGCATCGCCATTATACAAATCATAACGATTACTAGACAATCTCGAAATTGCGCGAATCAATTTTTCTTTTCTCATTGCGACACGTGATTGTTTGTATTAATTATAGAATTAAATACACGCGAAAAGGGGAAAGACACAAGAACATACAGCAGACAATTGACGATATAGAGTGAACGTTGGGGACCAAGTGCGCGGTCAGATAATCCGACAGTTATTGAGAGTGTGTTCATCGATATAAAGGAAATAGTGCGAGAGTCAGTTAATAACCGTAAGATCTTACCTTCTTGGTCATAGTCTACTTCGTGCGTTGCACTGAACACACTGTGTGCGTCATTAAGAAATCTGGTTGTATTGTCCACGACTAGTTTGTGCCTGTCCAACACTTCCTCTTCTAGCACTTGCAGTGCAGACACAGCCTCGTGAAAAGTATACAGATCCTGTGACAGCTCGCACTCCTTAACAATAATAACAAACGTTACGATAAACGACGTAAATTAAGTAAAAGTTTGCGGAAACTCAGTGTCCAATCTAAATAATTTCGTACACCGTGATTCAAACTTACATTAAGTGACCGCAATTGCGCCAAGTCACTATCCGACAGGACGCTGTTGTTCGACTGCTCTTCGATTTTGAATCCTCGGTCGTCGTCCGTCGGCGAGGCTTTCATCTCCATCGGATCGTTTGCCGCTAACTCCTTCACTCGGTCGGCGTATCTCAACGTATTCAACGAGTGCTCGCAAGAGCTCATTCCGGGACTAATCATCGCTATCTATAATCATATAACCGTTATGAGAAAATGATTCGTTAGATATAGAGTGTGCGCGGTGGAATAGAAACATACCATGCACGTTTTTGATTTTTCACCGATGAAACTGTCCCTCAACACCTGGGTCAACTTGCTCGCTCTGAACGGCAAGTGCGTACCCTTGCGACTCAACGCGCGAATACATTCTTTGAGCGCTAATAGCGACTTGTTAATTTCAGCGCCCTCCATACCTGTGAACGTTAGATTTCATTTAGTACATATTCAATATATATATTTATATTTAGAAGTATATAGGACGTGGAGTGTCTTTGCCAATAAAACTTACGTGTTTGCCTGTTGGCGGAGGATGTGTCAGCACCTCGTTCGTTTCCAGCAAGATCGATCAGGGAGAATTTCCCGTGGACTTTGTGCATACCCGGCGTTCGCGCTATGATTTGAAAAACCGCGTGCGACCGCGATGAATTAGAATTCGCGCTGGTCTGTCCACTGGTTCTGGCGCTGTTTCCATGCTGAATAAGTTTTAATACCTCATCGCAGGTCTCCACGACTTTCTCTGTTAATCCGACTATTTGAACCTACGGGTAAAGGAAAAGTCAAACGTTTTATACAATGTTACTGCGATGGAGACGAAGATGATGAAAATGGAAACGATAAGTGATTCATATTCTAAGGTGAAAAACATACCTGCTGTTTACCGTCCTCCAAAACCCTCAGCTTCTCTTTGTCGGCTAATAGATCGAATACTTTTCCAGAATATATTTCAAAGAAACTAGCGGAAATAACTAGATTCAAAGGCCGATATTTCGCCATTTTCAGACATTTGAACACGTCCTTCGCGACCATGGCATATATTCCTTTTTTACAGTCTTGTGTCTTTCCATTGAAATCACCGCCCATGGTATGCGTTTTTCCGCTACCAGTCTGACCGTAAGCAAAACACGTCGCCATACCGCCTTCGAAAATCGTCTGCACCAAGGGTTTCGCGGTGTACTTGTAAACTATTTCGTTGTTGCAAGTCTCATCGAACGCGTAATCGAATCGGAATATTTGGTTCTCCAGATATTTCGTCAAATCAACTTTCGCCTTTGGCTCGTGGACCACCATTTGATCCTTGCTGGGTACGCTGATCACATCCACCTCTTTACGGGTCAGTTCTTTCTTGTTCAATGGACGTTTCCGAACGCACACGGTGATTTGATGATCCTCCACTGTATCTGTTTCCCGTAACGGCCTGAACTCTATACTATTTTGATACTCTCTACAAAAGCAAAAGAAAACATCACCCTTAATACATCAAACTCTACGATATATTCAACAATCTATCTATCCATCACGTTTCAACGACTAACAAGACTGACCTTATCATAGCAAGGAACTCCCAATTCGGATTCCCAGGATCTAAATTCATAAGAGCTTCCTTTTCCTCTTTCAGTTCAGCCTGTCGTTGCCTCCTCTCCTCCCTGTTCTTCTTCAATCTCTCCACTTCCTTCACCACGTTCGAACGCCTTCCCCGACCGTTCTCCACCTGCCCCTGTAATTGTTGCTGCTGTTGTTGCTGCTGCTGTTGTTGTTGCAGTTGCTGTTGCGCCAGCTGTTGCTGTTTCTGTTTCGCCTGCACCCCCATGGTGGCGTTGATCGATGCGGGTATCGTGGTGGGTGTCGGTGGTATGTTCTCCATCTCTCGTCTACCAGTTAGCCCGGTAACCGAATCACCGTGCCCGTTTACCGAAACCGCCGGTGGCATTATGTTCGTCGGCCTACCCGCCTGTCGTGACAACTGTCTGTTCGACCCCGCTGCAAACGATATCAATGTCAAACATCTTAACAGTTTTCCAACCAGAAACCTCTCAACTGTCCTTACACCTTCGCTGAGTATCATCCCTCTATTATATCTTAACTAAAAATTTTAAAAAGTGCCCTTTCCTCGTGTAAATCATTGATCAAAAATGTTATTCATGATTCTTTTCTAAGTGCAATCAATTTTTACGATGATATAATCTATTCCCTGAGCACTAGATAAACTATTACCAATCTCTATAACAAACTACAGAAATCGCGTGAACACACGGACAGATTTCCGAAAGATAAGAAACTCCCGATGATCGCGTGTATGGGTATCGATCTATCTAGAACGATAAAAACGTTACCATGTTCGATCGGTGATTCAAGCACCCGGTGATCGTTCTCGACGTCCCCGTCGCTGTCCTTTATCTTATTCTTCCGTCGGAAGCAATAGGCCAACGGGTCGAACCTCATTATGTGTCCGCGCGTTCGATTCGAGATAATCGATTTTCACTGTACCCCGCGAGTTTCGGCGGATCAAAGGGAAAGAAAAACCGGGAGCCCGGTGAGAACCGCGTGGAAAAACGGCACGAGTGGTTGTGCAGCCCCGTCGCACTTGCCCGGGGTCCTTGCCCTTGTGCCTTGCATATAGCGCAGGAACATCGATAGTCACAGGTGAACACCACGTACGTACGCGAGGCCACGACAACACGGCTGGCTTCACCGGGCTGAAACGACCGCGGCAACGGCACATGCCCGCCAACATCGAGCCGTAAAATTGATTTATCGAACGTGCCACGCGGTCGGCACCGAACTACGGAGACGACGGTCGCGGACTGGTAAAAGTTTTAGCGACAAAGGACAGTCGAGAGGCAATTATCTAGTTGACGGACGGACGTTTCTATTATTTTTTTTAGTGATATGAATTTTACATTTGACCTAGGATTATTTTTGGATAGTCATTTGGTATACTAGTTGAAGAAATAAATTTGTTTTTTGAGGAAAGAATGAATTGGGTAAAGAAGTAATTGTGTGTGGATAGAGGACGTACCTTTAACTGGAATCGAAGGCCTGGTAGTGTGCTGTAAAAAAGGAAGAAAACACATCGTTATTTTGTTAAAAAGCACGATAAACAAAATGTGCGCTGAAGCTGAGCGTAGATTATGAAAACCACAGGGGAGAGACGTTATGTAATATGTAATAAACTTACGAAGCTTTGTAGAAAGAGAAATATTTAATATGAAAACTATTGGTATTATCTCCCCTCGTGGTCTTCGTATCTAATGGTGCTACAAACAAAAAATAGAATGTTCATATTTAAACAAAAAAAGCCATGTGTATGATACATTTCCCACGTCCGATGTATCAGTCCTTCGATTTTCCTTTAGACGAAAGACAACGAGACGTTTGTCGGATATTCATTGATATCAATGGGAAAACTTTACATTAAACACGTTGTGTTGACGGAATCGACTAAAGCTCGAATAACGTCGCTTTTATTTTCGTTTATCTCGTCAGACCGAAGAGAAAAGTATATCGAAATTGAACGACGGTCCGAGAAATAAAAATTGAAAAAAACTGCTACGATTCCTCGAAAGATCATCGCGATTGCAACGGGGGTACGTCTGTCGGATCGAGTGATGTGCGAAAGGCGTGAAACAGGTAACAGTTGTGCTCTCGTGAGATGATTAACACCTTCGCAACCAGTGCCGTATATCTTCATCATTTTTTAATCTAAACTGAACAAATACTATCATTTTTTTCAAAGCAGAATTACTAGTTCTTTTCTTCTTATTTTAATGATAGAACTATTTAATGATTATCTACGAAATTCATTTCATTTTTCTATTCGGCGTCCAGTTTTCAGAATTAGCGAACAAATTTTACGGCTGCGAAAGTGTTCGAAGGAAAGACAGTGATATGCTCGTGATAAAAAAAAAACACAGATGAGGGTCCGAACGCTGGCGAAAGGAAATCGTATTCACGTTTCATTTGATCCCGCGGCTCAATAGCGGACTCTACCACCTTGCCCGTGTACGATAGCTGAAAGAAAATTAGCCGAAAGGACTGCAATGCTGTGCTATCGGCTGAAATCGATACTGGAAGGCGAGCGACTCGGGAGAGAAATTGCAAGGTGCGATATTCTACTCAAAGTTTCGCGGTGCCCCAGAGATACACATCCAGACGTATTAATTTGTAACACTTGGAAATACGTACAATGAACTCGCATAAACAATCGGACACCATGACTATTGTAAAATGATTTTGTTGTATTTAAAACAAACATTGCGTTTAGGAACTCAGTTTCTTTGGATCAATATAAATACTTATACTCTTCTTATAAATTAACATACATTACAAAAGTAAACCCTAATGATTCTCTGTAATAATTAAATAAACTTCCAATAAATATCTTCTAGAAACTGACGAAAACTTCATTGTCACCACATTTGTAAAGACAGTAACACTATTATTAATTATATCCCTAATAGTTTATCCAAAACAAACAAAACTTTCTGTTCTATTCGCTCCTATAATTGTTTCAAATACAATGAAATAATTTTACGAATGAAATGGTGTCCGAGTTCTTCTGCGACTCACTGTATCGTGGATTAGTAAATCAGTGCAGCCAATGCTATCGTGGAATCGGTTCGGATCCTCGGTAAGTAGAAAGGACGGAGAAAGGGAGAGAGGATTGGCAAAGGGGTACAGGATTCGCGTTACCGAAAGACCAGATATGACTCGTACAGGAAGCGTTGCGGATGTAAGGCCGTTTCTTGCGGTATGACCACCATGACGTCCGAGGGAGCCCTCCTCTTGATTTTCCGACTCGTCAACCCCCTCGTCCTCTTCACCCGAGGAGTCCTGCTATTTTATTCACCCCCAAATTTGTCGTTGTTGATGTTTTTTTATGAATTCCATCGATTCGTTCGATTAAATGGATCGTGATCCATAAAACGCGACGCGAGAAAAAATCCCAGAGATTTTTAGCGATTCATAATGATTAGAAAGGGATGGATCAGTGAGTGTAGTTAAAAAAAAAATATGTATATATATAGTTTCGCGACGATGAGACGACGATGAGGGTATTTTTTTTAAGGGTGGGGGGATAGATTTTGAATTTTGGTTTTTGGAGAGGGATCCCGAGGTCGTTGATGATCCATCGTCGACCCAAGTCCGTGATAATGAGCAGCGTCCATGGAGGAAAAAAGATGTTATCATGTTAGTAGTGGGAACGATAGTGTGACTACGAATCATCGTTGCCCTCTCGGTGTTTCGTACACATAGACCCGTGAGTTTCATTCGATAGCGGCAAACTTAATTACGTTGATCTCGCGACGTTGACGTTTAACTCGATTTCCATCGATCACACAAATACCACGACGATCCAGTAGATCCACGTATCACCGCGATGTTTCCGTCGATAGTTCGAAAAGTTCGTTCGTTCACCGGTTCGAAGACTTTCGAAATTTCCCAACGAAACACGTCTCCCCCGTTTACACGTGTCCTATACGTGTGTATGTGTTTTTTTTTCGCTCGGCACAAAATGTCGCAACACCTAAAGCACACTCTACGATCTATTCTTATATTTTGTTTCGCGGCCCGGTTTCACCGAGAGAGCGGAGGTGTGATGGAACCGTGTAAAAGGTTCATAAATACGGACGAGAGCGAGATCTAATCCATCTACGAGGGATATATCGATCACTAAAATGACGGACAATGAAGGGTCCTACCTGGAAGACGTACAAGTACTGGAACATACCTGCCACCAAGTGGGCAAACACTACGAAAGACCGTTGTCAAATTATTCCGAGCATATTGGAATATGGAAGAGTGAGAGAGGTTACCGCGCGTAGCCCGGGCAACGAGTCAACAGAAGTCGACTTTCCTCCCCAGTCGATAGACGAACTCTACCCCGAAAGAATTATTTTACCCCCGCGAAACATATATTTCTTTTTTCTTTTTAACTCTCCTCCCTTCGTGGCGCGATCCGCCGATTCGCGGAAACGCGCGATCACGTAACACAACAAGCGAACGCGAGTTTTGTACTTATCGTTACGACAGACTACTTTTTCGTAATTTGCACGCTCGGTTTTATGGAGCAACGTTTAGGCAACACGTAGCCGGCTCTTTTTGCACATTGCGTCTACGGTCAACCCTCCTGTAACGCGATTTAGTTCGTACCGTGTTATAAGGAATGTAAAATGGAAAAAAAAACAGAGTGCAATTGTCGCTGGTACGGTACTACCTGTGCAATGTATTTCAAGAATTATTATAGTTTTGAGAAAAAAGAACAGAACAGCTAAATTGTAACGTTACTGCAATTTACAGGAAATTTCTCCGGTCAATTTGTACTATATATGTTGAATCTACTTGTATCGAAGTTACAGGAGAGTGGACGACATTTTTTCATCACTATGATTTATCGTGGTAGGAAATTGAAAAAAAACTACTGATTACTTTTGATGAATTTACGCGATCTACGCGAGGAATGCGTTCCAAGCCTAGACATGACTCGTGATTTTATATATCTACTTGGAAAATGCGAGCGATTAGCTTATCCGAATGGTACATACCCTTGCTTTCGAGGACGCCAGCATCTGGTTGTCCATCTGTGGCGGTGGTCCCATCGTTTTCTGGGTAAGTTCGGGATTCAAGGCGAGGATCGCGTCGAGCTCCACCTAAACCGATCGCGAAACTTAACATATTTCGTCGAGATTCCTCGATTTCTCTGATCGCTCGTGTCCTTGATACGAAACATGTGTCACGACACCAATGAATAGCTATAGGACACGGTATCAAGTTCCGATCAAGTGTATTACCGCGAGTACCTTATGCCTTTCGAAAAGAATCGAGATATTTGTGGAAGCGAAGAAGACTATTGAGAAGAAAAAACGAGTGAGTGGACACTCGATACTCTGATTTAAAATAGAATTAATTAAATTGTAATTTGCAAAGAATTCTGGAATTAAATATTTGTCGTGTTGGAAATTATCAAATGATTTTTGTTAAAGTTTCCAAGATCCTTTCTAAAGTTTCGCGCGATTATAGGCAAACTTTTACCCACTGTATGACGTATCAAAAATATCGTGGAGATTGGAAAATCGTTGAGAGCGTGACGAACGAATTACCTCTTTCCCCTTGGTTTCTCCTCGTTCGAACCATTCTACAGTCACGGTGCGTTGTTCCACATTGACGCCGGAGACGACCGCTAAATGAACGCGACCTGGAACAAAAATTTGGCACTTGGAATTTCGTTCCGCCTAATTTCACTGAAAAAAGAAAGAACCGCATACGACGCACACAATCTTATCAACCAACAAATATATCACATATATGTAATTAAAATGGATGGAAACAAGTATTTAATAAACAAACTTTTAACACAGAAAACTTTGATCTTTTATATCAAGTTTATCTATTCATATTTCCACAGACTGCATATCTGTGTGCATAGATACATAGATAAGTACCATCAGCAGTGCCGTTTTCTCTTTCGACGAATTCGTCGGGTTTTTCCTCGGCAGGATCTATGCCTTTTCGCAGCGACGGCGAAAGTCTCGGTATCATAGATCCTCGATCTCGCTTGATCCTAGTCAATTTCGAATCACGTCGACCAGGAACCGTCGAATTCACGGCAACGGCTCGTTTGCCACGGAAGCTGTTCCTGTCTGTTGCACGCGACACCCGACGGATCTCTCCGTCGCGATTCGAAACCGATACCACCGATGATTTTTTCTCGATCGACGATCGAATATCATCGGACAAATCGTCCAATGTGAACATTGCCTTTCTTTTGCTCGTTTCAGGATTACCGGGGATAATGTTTCTCCCGAGATTTCTGCCAGGTATTCCATGTATTTTAAGTGGAGGTAACGGAGTCATTCTCGTCGGTATTTCAATACTCGTTTCCGGTACATTTTCATCATCGACATCATCATTTTCGCTCGCACACTTTGAATTTTTTCTGTTTCGTCTCTCCTCGACGTCGCTCGTCACGTCGCGTTTCCCATCATTTTTTTCTTGCTCGACGATATTAAAAGACTGACCGTTTCCCGTCCGACTCGTCGCGTCTGCCTCGCCGGAATCGATCTTCTTGCATACACAATTTTCACTCGCTCCATCTTCTCGCCACTTCTTCGCGAAGTCGTCGCATCCTTTGTTCCTCACGATACAACCCGGAGATTTCGAGTGTTCCTTAAATCCCTCGGGAGATCCGGTAGATAGGGTCTCCTCGTTCGATTTGAATTTCCCGCCTTTCGTCTGTTTCTTCAGAGGAACTTTTCTTCGATTTTCTTTCTTGTCTCGTGACTCACTGGGTTTCGAACCACAGACGCAGGACGACAGCCAATCCATATCGGGATAAACGAATATTATTGAATTCCACGGGGAAAAGGTGCGATCCCTTCCGGACGTCTCATGCCGACCGACACCTACGCAGCAGCCACTTACGCGTTTTCGCGCGAGAACGATTATTCACGGTCAACGGAACCATTTCGTTCCGTTTTTGGAAACGAAGAAAATCGAGAACCTTTCCGCAGCGTTCGCGCAAGCGCTGAATCTCGCGGCTCCTCGGTCGGACAACGAAGTCGCTTGTTTCGCAGAAGATCGCGGATTTACACGAGGGACGTCGTTAAACGACGTCGTATATGCTTTATGTAACGTCCGTTCAGTTAGATGGTCAATTATTATTTGCCCGTGCGTATGCGCGTTCTTGTTGCTTACCGCGATGCAACAAAAAGCGATAATTCTTCGATAAAAAAGAATAGTCGTCTCACTTCTTCGTTCCCATATAGACTTTTCCTAACTTTCCTCCTTCTCGGAGTGTATAAGAATAGAAAAATCTTTCGTTGCTCCTTTTACCATCGGTTCCCGAAAAAGAAGCGACGGTATGTGTCGAGCAGGTTCCACCGTGAAAGTTCTTTTTTCGCGAGGAAACTTAGCGAGCACCGTAATCCCAGTGAAGTGTCTCAATTATATATCCGACGTATGATAATTCCGATGAAGTCGTTGTCACAATCACGTTGTTCACTCACCGATAACACAATACGTGTATATGTGTGTATATGTATTCGTTTCCCGCGTGCCAACGATAAATTCGAACTTTCCGATCGAACGAAACGTTCCAGGTGAAAATAACCAGTGGAACGATCTTCGCCGGTCGATAGTCGTCGGATGATACGACGGGGGGAATCGAATCGTCTCCGATCGAGACGAGAAAAGACGAGAGACACGGTCGGCGAGGAAAGGTGAGGCGACGCGACGCGATGCGACGCGACGCGACACGGGACGTCACCGCACGGCACGATCGACTGACATCCACCGAAGAACCGTTGCCAGTGCATTTATTATAACACCCGGGGAGCAAGTTTATTCGTTCGTGCCGTCCCCTTCCTATTAATTTCTCGAATTGCCCGGATAAATCGCCGCTGGACACTCGACCCTCGTTGGAAACTTTGATCTTCAAACGAAACAACCTGTTTTTTCCTTTTTATAATAATTTAGATGACTACCAAAGATCACAAATTATATACGAATATGTTAATATAAAAGATAGATCTCGCTCTTTTCGAACAGTCAAGAAAGCACTAACGTCTTGGCTCGTCCGAAGTTCGTGCAAGGTATCGGTTGTAAGACCAACGATAACTGCAGGACTTAACGAGGCGACGTTAATTACAGCCGACGGCGAACAGGCGCAAAAAACGACATCGTACCATTTTTTTTTCCTATGTATACATGTATGTATGTATATCGTCGATATAGTCTTTTCGCTACCGTTCGCTTCGTCTCGAGCAGAGCGAAGAAGAGATTCATCGACTCTCCGTTGTTGCAGCTCGTTAAATCAAATGTTATTTATTTACACGGTGCGCGTGTTAGTTTGCGTGAAATAAAAAAAAGTGTGGCGAATTGGAATCCGTCGCGGAAATGATCGTAAAATTAAAATGGTGAGTGGATGTTATCGGAGCATCGAGAGTGATTAGGGTGGAACCTTTTGCGACGAACAAGGGCGGGCCTAAAAAAAACCCCTCCCGCGTGCAATTTTTCATTTTTTGCACGCGATGCGCAGAGCTCATCTGGTATTCGCGATATACGACTCGGACCTTCTGATGCGTGACCGCTCGATACAGCCCATATTCATTTACAGTGTACTCGGAAGTCGAGCCTTTCCTATTCAGACACCAATACACTTCGTCTCACGTACGCGACGGTGTTTGCGAGGGTGGTAGAGTAGTTTTTATCCTGCGGATATGAACAGCGTTTTGGATCCACGATGAAATAGCGTTGTAACGTTTGTAATAGGGTGGAAGGGTCGAAAATTTGGAATATATCAGTGATTGTTCTATAGTAGATAAATTAATAATGATAAAACTTGGGGATTAAGTTTATTAAAACGTTGGAGAGTTAATAACGAATGAATAATCACGTAGGATTTAATACAAGTCATGTTTGAAGTAGAGAAGGATGAATAATAGAACAGAAAGTTTAGTGTAACATTATTTACGGATAAATCAGGGTTACTATGTTTCTAAATGTTTGAAACCAACCGGGAACTGTATGTTACGCGTAAAGATGGTAACGTTAAAAGGGGAATAGAACGAAAGAAGCCAGTGTGTGCAGATCACGTTCCGAGTTTCACGAGGCCGTCTGTAATTTCAATGGATTTTGGTTACACACTGTAACCAACCAGAATTAAAACACTCGTTCGGACGTCGAGTTACACGGTCTATTGAACATTAAATTTAAGCAGCAATTTCCTGCCGTGAATACGTACAACGATAAAGAGGAGCGAATACAACGTACTCGGTTGCACGGTGGATACTTTTCGAAAAATACAGGTAAATATCCAAGATAATCAAAATCGTCGCGGCTCGATACAAAGGGACCCATAGAAATTTATTAAACTACGCGAATTAGGTAATGAAATTCTCTGGAATACATTTTATACATTTAATCACGAAACCCAGACAGGCTAATTGACAATGTCTACGGTAATTGTCGCGCTTCATTGCCTCGGGAAAGTTATCGTCGATCTCTTAATCCCTTGATCGGTATCATAATCGACATCGTCGAAGTCCGAGCGTCGAATGAGCGTAGTACCAAATGTCTCCGCTGGCGGCGCCACCTGCGCCACCGCTGAAACTCCCGCCTTACCGACGAAATTTGAATTCAAACGCGGCGCGACTGTGCAACGATGAACGACGGTTTGACTTTGCAGAGAAACGTGGAGCGAATCTACGTTCCGTTGGCTGCTCGTAGTCGTTCCTGACGCTCGATACGTTCGCACCATTTTCTATTCGAACAGATAGGCAACCCCAATTGCGACGAATCCGCGGAAAGCACGACTCTTGGCCACCTTGGCACAAAATAATACCAGCTCTTTTTGTTTCATTTCTAACCGATGAAGAGACTCGGCGCCGAAACTTCAACGTGGCCTGGCAAATCTCCAACGTCCCGACGTTCCTCCCCCTAAAATTACGTCCGATATCTGCTGCACCGATCGATTTCACGGGACGCCACTTTTGTCGTCGTTCACGTCGTACGTAAAACTCTTCCAATCCAATTTCAATAGCTGCGGATCACACAGACCGTTATATGTCCGCCTCGGGAAATCGCGATGGTGAAAAAAAAACGTCGATACACGTTTCTCACGCTTAAGCACCGCCGGGGAATTGAATTCTCGCTGCGGGGAATTATCGATTTCGCGGTCTCCTTTTCGATCGACGCGCGTGTGTGTAACGTCCTCGTCGTAAATGACATCATCCCGGGGCTCGACTCATCGAGCACAATTACGAAGTCCCCGATTTTTAAAAATATAGTCATCGACTGCGCTCGTCCCGTTCCTTTTTCCCCTGGCATCTGTCTATTCAACATTCATTCGCATTCACTTCCTGAAAACACGTTTGCATATTTTCTCCCTTGCGACAAAACTCGGTCGCAGAGTCGTCGATAAGTGCGGATGCGACCCACGGCTCGTATGGCAACCCCTCGAAGTGGATCCTCGACGGACAATGCATGCCAACCGGGAACGAACTTATCTGAAAGTGAAGTGATTTCTTCGCTTCTCTACCGTCGCTTCTCAAAGTTCAGACACTTCCGATAAAGCCGTGAGAGACAAAGGCGAAAAGAAACTATTCTCGAACGAAAAAAAAAAAGCTCGTTGAATTTCCAGCGTGCATTCACACGCTGTGTGTGTGTGTGTATATGTGTATGTTTTCTTTGAAACATCTTTCGATATCCTGGCAGAGGGACGGGTAGGTGCGGATGGCGATGAAAAAAAATTTTCGTAGCTGACGTAAGACGAGATAAGATATAAGGTAAGGTTCGGCGAGTTAAGAGTCTCCTTATGGCCGTCCTTATAAGGCTGCAGCGCCCACGTGCGTAGCTCGACGACTCGCATGCTTTCGGGCAAGGACTACGAGCACCGGAGTCTGGATTTTTTTCCACCAGAGCTACATACGGTAGGCGCATGCCGGCCTACCTTAAGAAGAGTACGTTACACGCGGCCACGGACTCGTGTCGGACGAACGTAAAGAATTTCTTCCAAATTCGCGGCCGAGCCAAATGAAAATCGTCCTTCTGCATATGCGAGGTGATCGGTGTCATTGGGGACACGCGAAACCTCGATTTTTTGTTCGGGTAAACGCGGTTGGGATTGTGCAGATAACGTAGAAGGAAGGACGAAGGAAAAGGAATGGTTTCTATAGAATTAGAAGTCTTTCAAAGCTGTATGTAGTTATTTACGAATGCTAATCGTAATGAAGTCGAATTTTAAAGATAGAATTGATTTAGATTTCACTTTGTTTAGTATAATTATCTCTATAGAAACTAACTCTGAGATGGATATATGTAGAATTATGAAAACTAAGGATAATTCTAATCTCCCAAGTATACCAATTTGTCCCGATTTTTTGTTGTTCTTCAGAAAGTCTAAAGCAAAGATTCATCAAAGAAACTTTGGGTATTGAAATGCAACGTCTGCGTTTGAGAAACTCTTTGGCGGACAGTTCCCGAGGACTCGTGGAAGCTTTTAAAACGGATCTACGTCCGCGTACGCATAAAGGATCATACGGTATTAGAGTAACGCGTGGAATGCGTGTCAGCCACTTGTTGCGTCGTTGCATCCCAACAGTAGGATTGCGTAAGCAACCGATTACCTGATCGATTCATTCTTTGGCCCATTGATTTCCCTTTCATTTTGGAAACCGGCAATGGGATCCGAAAACGACATCCACAATGTCGTTTGCCTTTGTCGCTCGACAGACGTTACGTAATCGGGTCCCACGCCACATAGTGTTGGGCAAAAGTGATTTCGAATAACGAATAAATAAATTCGATTCGCAATGGACTAATTAATCGCGAACCGGGAATAACAAATGAATAACTTTCGTTTCGAATTAATCAACGAATAACTAAGGAACTTAATTCTATTCTTTACTCGAATAACGCGCAATTTCTTCGTCACTAACGTTTTTTTTCTTACCGAACGTGGGACGAACGCGTGATAGCGATTCGTTACGTCGGATATTCATTAATCCGGGAGAATCGAATGATGAATCAATTACGGAAGCCTGCTGCGGGAGTGGCGCGCATCTGTTATGTTCTCATTTTTTTTTCGCACGGATTGTCTGGTTGAATCTTCGCTACTTCCTCGTCTTCGTTAACTCTACTACTTCTAAGCAACGCCGCCGCAGCCATAGAAGTATCCACAAAATGTATTTTTACCTGCGAGCAGATAATACATGGACGAAGTTTCGCATAGCAATGCGGATTACACCCAGGTCGGGGTCGTTATGGTGACGAGAACGTGTTTCGCGTGCCCTCGCGACAGCATTTCTAGAAACCCCGGGTCAATGGAGTGAAACGTGGGAAGAGCGACATTTCACGTGGTTTTTCCACTATTTATCAAACACACCGCGGGACAAACGGGAGCGGTATCTCTTCTTCACGGCGAGGCATTAGGTGTACCACTTAAATACAGAGTGTAACGGTAAACACGCGGAAAGGCAGCTGAGCGCAACAGAATTATATCGATATTTTCAATTCCGTCGGTGTTCCGTAGAACGGGTTGGAAAACACGGGGAAAAATAAAGTTCACTCCGTCCCACTGACTTCGTTCCGTTTCCCGTGCGGTTGTTTTATCCGTTCATCTCTGATTCTTTGCTCCTTCGCCGCAACGAACTGTAGATCAATTTAGTTTTCATCGGTGCCGCTCGGTCGATTTATCAGAATCTCGTCATCGTCGACGATCGTTATTCCCCCCCTCGCCGGTTGTCCTTCGGTGTTCCTTATTATTTACGTGACATCATTACCGGCCCTCGTATCTACGACGAATGTCGACGAAAATCAGCGTTGCAATCGCGTTAACCGGGGTACGCTATTTAAACGATACGGTTGCGCGTTGAAGGACCGTAACGTTACGGCAATTGTGTCGGAAATTTACGATATTAAGAACGATCCGATTACGCGCTAATTGGCAAACGGTGGAATCATGCTGTGGCGTTGTTCCAAGAGAAAAATACGGTCGATACGTGCGATGAATTTTCGGAAGGGAGACCCCGACCGCGTATCGTGAAAAATAAGTTTCTCTATTATGTATGTACGTGACACTAACACAGTCCCGTGTTCGTATATAAATATAACTGTGGACTAGAAACATTATTAACCTCTTCCAGGTTGGGTCACACATCTGTTTTTTTTTTTCTCTTCCTTTTTCCTCGAGAATCACGGTCGCTCTTCACTGTAACATATCTCTCTCCCTATGTACGATAATAACCACGCGACTATCTACGTGTTACCAAATTTTCTTTCACAGAATTTAACCACCGGTCGACCCCGTCGATGCAAGATACCACCATCATTATACGTTGGTTACCATCGTCTATACGTACGATCTCCCGGCTCTGGTTAGCTAAGTTAGCTCTCCTTTCTTGGCGAGCCGGTCTGAGTCATTCAACGCCGTCGAACGTGTAAATAAAATCACGTTGATTATCCTATGAAAGACAGCCGCCGTACGAGTGTTCCCCATGCGATTCGTAGCCACCCTGGTTACTTCTGACATCACGCTGTTTCATATTTCCATGATATTTTCAATATTCTACCATAATGTAACTTATCTACTTGCGGATCATCTATTTCGTTCACTTTGAAACGAATGGGAAGGTTCTTTAGCATTCGGTTCGCCTTGAGGTTGCTACATCTTTGCGAAACAAGCGACGAATCGAAAACGGGATAGGTTCGTTCTCTGGGATACTGACTTCCCCGGCCAGGAGCTGCACCGCGAAGCATGCCGCGTAATTTTAGATCGCGCGTCCTCGACCGCGGGAGCATGCACTCTTCTCTAGTCACCTTCGAGACCGCCTGCGATCGACCGTCGATCGGTTTTTCGACAAATCGAGATTTTTCTCTGATGCACAGCTGTTACCGCAGAGGGAGAGAGAGAGAGAGAAAGAGAGAGAAATGTAGAGAGAGAGGGGAGGGGGGTAGTTGTGCAGCACGATGTTGCAGCAACGGCGAAATAGTCGATTTCGCGACATCGATTCTAAACTCTGACCTACTACTCGCAAATCTTGCGCGTTGGCGATGCGAGACTGCGTGTGAATCGGTCGCGGTAAGAATGTGTTCACGGAGTATGTATGTACGTGTGGATGCTTTTTTCTAACTACCCTGGTAATGAGGAAAGTGGCACGAATGGAAAAATCGCGGAGGGCTTGGATACAGAAGTTCAGCTGTATCGGTATGAATAGATTAATTAATTCCGTTGAATTTACGGTGGAATTTGAAATCAAGTCTTTTCTATGAGAAAGATGTAACGAGATGCAGGTAGAAATGTTAGGTGAAAGACAGTGTAAAGTAAAGATGATTAAGTGTTACGAGCTACGGTTCATTAAGAATAGATACTTATACATTGTCGAATGGATGGGTGAAATAAGAATAAGATTATTTAAATACTTTGTGTTACATCGATGAATGCAACGTGTCTCTGAGTCACGAGAAACGTATGACAAAACTATTTTCATAGTCGCCGGCACAATGTTGTACGATGATAGATACTATCGACGCTAAATAAGTCTGCGGGGATATATTAATCGCTAGCCGTGCGTGTTCGATATCCAATTAACGAGACCCATAACGATGCATCAATTAATCGTCTACCCCGTTGATACCTACGACCATAAGTTTCACTTATGCGTCATCGAAGATAAAACGGGTTTTCCTTACGCTCTCGGTGATACGCGTGTATGTATGTATGTATGTATGTATCTACGAGTTGTTCAACGAACCACTAGCTATCGCTTTAATATCGATCGTTCCGCGTGTGAAACCCATCCAGTCAGCTTTCACGTAATTGCATCGATGCAATTGTTCATAAATATTTCGTTTACAACCAACTGTTACCCTTGAACGATAAGAACAAAGTCACCTAAAACTGAAGCCTCGAAGAAAATCGTCAATCTTTACGTACGAACGCAAAAAAAAAGAGATACATCTTCCCGGTGAAAGAGGCGGGAAATATGAATTTGATCCTCGTAGATTATTAATATGAAAAGTATCGTCGACGTCGGGAAAATTTCCAGCGAAATTCCCCTCTTGACACACTCGTGGACGCAGCCACAGCATTTGGAGCGAACAAGAGGAGCACGATTAATGGCTCGAAGGAGAAGTAGGAGGTGGAGGAGGAGGCTTTCGTTCTGGTCTCGTTCCACGCGCGCCAGGAACGGGCCCCGCCGGTGAAAGGAAATCCGTCTTCCACCTCGATCGGTACTACGAAACGTCCGCTATTGCGTGCGAGTCAAGAATATACAGGTTGTGGGGGTTTTTGGTAGCCGGTTGCTGCTGTCGACTCGTAACGCGGACGTGTTACCTCGGTTCGCTTCGAACTTCAAGCTCGAAACGGTTTGCGTTTGAAAAATTGACACAAAGACAAAAAAAAAAAAGGAAAACAAATATGGCGAGGAAACGGCCTGGCACTTCGAAACGGAACGGCTAGTAGGTGTATGTACGTAAATACAATTCGTATATGAATGTATGTATATCGTAAAAGAGACTGGTTGGACGATTTTCAATCGGACGAAGACAAGGTAGATTTTTTTTTATGGGAAAAAAACGGTTGAATCGTATGTATAGAGAGACGGAGAACACATAGAAGAGCATATACACGCACACATTAATCAACCCACGCGCGAACCTCAACGGACGTTTAAGGCCGAGCGAGTGCCGTGGTAGCGAAACCAGTCAGCCCGTATCGACTTCCTCGCAGAAAAGGGGAAAAACGGGCCAACCGTCTAGAGCGCCGTTGATTACCGGCGCTTTAACCGTCATTGGCAAATATATACATATATACGCGGTTTCGCAAAACGGTTGATAGAACCGTTGAAAAGTATCTAAAAATACACACGTGTATAATCGAAGAGGGGGACGTTTTATTTTACTCACCGTCGGTTCTCTTGATGTTTATATTCGAGCCGGTCTCGATGTTCCACGTACCGTGGTCCATGGTCATTTGGTCGGTCGCTCACGCCGTAGCCACCATAAAATACCCGGCGTTATACACCGAGGAAACTTAACGAATAACTATCGTTATCGAATCAAGAACGTAAAAATAACCGAAAATAAAAACCGTACCCCGTACCGTACGAAGAAAAAACGGAACGGTTTTACGTCTTTGAAGCACGGAACGAGTCCTTAGTGCCAGCGAGACACCCGAATCCGACCGTTGACAGTTACGAATGGATTCAAAATCACGCGGCAGGGTATACCCCGTCCACCGTTGTCGTTGTGTTCGTTCCCGTCACCACCACTGTTCCTTCGTCGCTCGTTCCACACCACCCGTTTCGGTGGTTCGTAGTGTCCGTAGAAACCGACGCACGTTTACGTTTCCGTCACCGTCCTTAGTTGCCAGTTGCAGTTGCAGTCCCAAGTCTCGTTGTCTCTTCCTTATTCTCTCGTCTCGGCTACGTCGCTTTGCCGATCCTATGAAAAAGGCACGCCCGGATTCGCGATATCCTCGCGGAAAACGGTTAACGTCGCGGATCCTGCGCGACGCGGCACCCTCTCGTCGACGACTTTCAACGCACGTCCGGGCAACAGACGGCACCACGACGACACGTAAATTGTATCCGGAGACCCGTCGAATTTCACGAGGGAGACGTTTGCGTTTCGTGCCGGGATACTGCCAGTGTCCGTTATTGACAACGGAAGGACTGCGAGCGCCAACTTTCGGTAAGCCGCGACAACGGCGACACCTGCCGCCCGGCTTCGGTTTCAACGTTCAAACGAGTCGTTAACGCCACCGTGTCGCCATCTGTCGAGCTTCGGGATTCTGCATATTTTTTTAAACGCCACATGCAACCGCGTGTCGTTGCATCGCGATACGGTAAAACCGCGTTAATGCGGATTCTATTGAGCCGGACTTCGCTTAATCCGGAAAACACTGCACAATGAAGATACGTGTGCAAATTGTCGTTTGTTCGCGTCATTATCGATAACTTCACGGCGACCACTGTATTTTTATCGAGTCTGGTTTATCGTTGAGCGATGATCATCGTAACTGTAATGGTTTCCCAGGAAAATGTACCGCAATCGAGTTTATAATCGACCTTTATTTATCAAACAGGGAGAACGGTACATTAAATATGAAAATGACATTGGTTGAATAGAATAGTTATTTTAGTGTTCACTTTTTACCTGAGTCTCTATAACTTCACGTATTCGTGATATTAAATCTTCCATTTCTAAATCCGTCTGCGGTACAGTCAATCGTTCGATAATAGCAGTCGCCCTGAAACATTTACGATAATTGTCTATAAAAAACGTCTGCGACGAAACTAAATGAATGAGCAACAAGTTGATTCATTGTTCTCACATGTCCGAGCGTTTAATCGGCGCCGGAAGAATTCCCTGTTTCATTTTCTCGTACACCTGTAATTTCGAATAGAATTAATTTATTATCTTCCATTTCAAAGCTGAACAATTAACCGAATTACCTCTAAACTTCGTTTCACGACATCCCCGTCCAGTTCCGCGGTTTTCGCTATGAAATGCGCAAAACTGCGAGTGGTATTTCCACTTGTTAAACGATACAGAAACGCTAATGACTCGTCGTCGTTCGAAACATACTCGAAGGTCTGTAAACTCAAGATATCTATTGATTAAACACAGCTGTTTGAGTGGTTTTGAAAGCAGCGGTAGTTTCTACTTGTAATCGCATTAGAGATAGGTGATTAACGCGAGTAAACCTGAGATTCCACCAACGGAGTTTGCGGGATTAGCGTCAGGACGCTGTGTATGTGCGTCGCGGCGAAAACGTGCGGGCAATCAGGACCTCTTTCTAGAAACGTGTTTAATACAGCCCCGAGCAAAGCGATTCCGCTGGCTTCCGATGTTCCTCTGCCAAATTCGTCCATTATCACGAGGGAATTGCGCGTAGACCCGGAAACGGCTGCGTTGATCTAACATAAGACAATGCCAAATGTAATTGATATTGATTTGATTTACTTATTAATCTCACTGATCTATTAAAGACCATACTTGTCGAAGATCTTGCAGAAACGAACTAGCGTTTAACCCGCTGCTCTCCGTGTTTATAATTTGTGTAAAAATATGACTAACAACGCCAATGGTAGCGGATTTCGCGGGTACGTAAGATCCGATGTGTGCCATGAACGTTATAAGCCCGATTTGCTTGAGATAGACACTCTTCCCGCAAGTGTTCGGCCCAGTTAGGACTTTGACGAGACTTTTTCCATCACCGGAGTAGATATCATTGGGCACGAATGTGGTCGAGCATTCGTGTAACGGATGGCGGCCTTCCTTCACGGCTATAATCTGTGACTCGACCAACTTCGGTCTCACGTAATTGTGATCGCGCGCGATCGAATAAAAGGCCAATAGACTGCGGAAATGGAACAAAGGAGAACGACAAGTGTAAGATAAATTATGTAGATGACTAATAACGCTCATTTACGTTAAAAGCTAATACCGTAGATCATGCATATCCAGTGACAGTTTTGGCAGGGGATATACGTACGTGTCTAGTTCGGCGCACAAGTGGATCGCGTCTAAAATCGGTGCGGCATGTTTATTTATGTACCGAATCAACTTCAGTAGAATACGAGTTTGCCGTGCCGTGATTTTCAACATGATATCCCCTATAGTCTCGTCCAGTTCTATATGGACAGTACATACGACAAATATGGGTATATTGGAATTGGAAGCGTGTATAAAAAGTGAAAAAAAAAATATCGCTGTACCGACCTCTGGCCGAAGGACTCTTGTAGTAGTGTACTCCGTTGATGGTAAACTTGAATTCCAAGCCCGGCAGGATCATATCTTCCGGGGGCGTAGGATTCCATGCATTTATAGCCAACACGTAGCCGATGTTTGGCAAATACAACATGTTACAACCAGACACGAATATTGGAAGGTGTTCCTGCATGTCTTTTTCACCCATTTGTGTGAGCAACTGGGGTAAAGTACTTCGAACGTGATTTACTAAGACGAATAGATTAATTTTATCATCAACTGACCGGGAATCATGTTTGCTTCTATGAAAAAGTCTACGCACATTCGTCTAGTAGAGGATCAACGTTCGATTTGACTACCAGTTTCTTTTCACGTCTACTTGCACCGAAATCTACGATGTACTCGATGAAATATTTAACGTATTGCATTTCTGTGGTAACGCTTTCGGCGATCTTCTTGAACAATTCATTCTTATTGGCCTGAGTTTCACATATATCAGCGATATAGATCACGTGGGCGACAGTCTGTGCAATAAAAGTTGCGTTACTTCATCGTACTGTACGTCTTATGCTCAAGTATCTTTAAAAACAAAACGAAAATAAATTGAGACCTTGTGCAATTTGTACCAATCCGAGGCTTTCGCTTGCGGTCCCGTACAACAGTCGTATATAACTTTTGTCAGACGGTACACGTGATGCAGACACGATAATAAATTTTCAACCATACTCTGATTACTTGGCTCCAGAAAGAATTCGATCGTATCCAATCGTTTATTGAGAACATTGATGTTTCTCGTCGGATGCTGCAACGATTTCCTGTAATATAAAACAATAAAACTCACAGTAACCGACATTATACCAGAATAATCATCTAAACGACCATCTTCCTGTCAAGAAATTCTTTTTACCATAAATATTGGACCCCAGGCTTCGATTTACAGCGATTCATTAACGAATACAAACAGATTCCTTGCATTCTCGTTCCTGTAGCACCAAATTTAAACAAACTCGGGTGATGCTTTAGATTCACGATATTCAGAGCCTCATAGGTATCGTCGTCCACCATAACGAGGTCTTGCCTTTTACAAAAAACATAATCAATCTATGTATCCGTCTCTCTCTCCTCAATCTCATAATCATAATCCTTACTTACAAAGTCATATACTTTAACGAAATGAACGTTGCCCTGCCGGATGGATCCAACGCGATGTTGTTCCAATGTTTATCGATGAATAACAACAATGATCCCAACGCGTGGATCATTGCCTGGCATTTAAAATTCAGAATACTATTCAGAAATGTGATCCTATCAGCGTTGCTCGCATTTTCTGGCTCGTTAGTCAATCTGAGACACCTAACTCTATGTAAACAACGTTCGAAATTATGATCTTTCTTCGACATCATTCTCAGAACTACACCGTGAGCGCTGGCCCTCGACGCGAACGAATTCCTCTCCCCGTTCAGCGTTTCCGTTATCACTAATTTCTTCACGGCGTTCAGGAACGCGGTCGCGGTGCCGGTGATCGTGACAACGTAGTGCGGCCGACACTGTCTGTACAGAACCCTGGTTAGGTTGAAACGATCCACGTCGTCGTGTGTGTCCTGCATCACGAATAATTCCGATGTTGCGATGTCGTAGTAAGCTGCACCGAGATGATTGTTGTTCCAGATCAGCGACAAAATGATCTGCGAAAGGTGCGGCGTATGTCGGTTCGATTGTGATTTGTAGACCGCGGATGTTTATGCAAATACAGATTCCTCTGTAGGAGAGAGAGGCGGAATAACGGGACGGAAAGAGGAAGTATTTGCATTCCTTCATCCTCCAGAGGTTTCATTAATATTTTCGTAAAGAAAAATTAGGAATCGAATACTTCTATTATCAATAATTGTCAACAATATGAAATGGTGGGGGTACAGATTGAATGATACTCTAGATTTGCAATAACATCCGCTGTTTAGTGATTTATTACGACTATGATTATAGATATTTAAAAATCAAACCTCGTCCACATCCTCGCTCCTGTCTACACTCACTGCTTCATTCGCAGGTGATTTGTTGGTAGTAGTAGTCGGGGATTTTGTTGTCGAAGTAGTTTCCCGATTTTCATTACGTTTTGTGGCTTGTTGTTTCACGATATTATTTGGATCTGATGTCTCTTCGTCGCTGCTACTCTCGGATAGAAGCGATTCGAATTCGGAACGTCTTTTGTAGCGAAATGAGAAACAAAGATGGAGAGATTGATCGTACGGTAAAGTATATTAAAGAAATTACATGTTTCATGACTATTGATAAGGTAATTCTCTTACATAACATCTTCGCCAGGTGGTAATCGAGGTGTTCTGTTCGTTGAAGTCGATGCACTTTCAAGATCTCTTAGAAGATTCATCGTTTTAATTTCCGTAGAACTTCGTTCGCAATTGAAGAAGCGATGGAACTGTCGCATAGCGCATGCGCAGAACTCTAATTGGCGCTTGGATACCACTGGAGTCAATTGAGCGGTATTTTTAAAAATCTACTTTGCTTCAATCCGAGGAATCTACTATCTTACAATTTACCTCACTTAAAAATATTGTTATGATCTAATTCATGATACTAATAAAGATGTAGAATGAAAACTCGTGGATAACAAAGTAATGTTTTATTGAATTATATTACATATGTATATATATATATATTTATATAGAAGTATATGAGCAAATACACTCGCAGTCGCCTGCATTAGTCTTCTGTACATAATTACAAAATATGGTCCCTAAACCTTGTGAGTAATGTATGTATTTCCATACTTGTAGCTTTCAACGTTTGTTACTGTATTACCTACGTGTTATGTACTCGATCGCTTCTAGCGCGATATCGATGTTATTTGGATCTTACATTGTGAGCTGACGTTTCTTTGATTTCGTTCTTGTGTTAAAGCTTACGGTATACATAAATATTAAACGACGATGTGAAAAACAGTCATTCAGAACACATTCGGTTAGGAGTTAGATCGCGTTATATATTATTCGTGTTATATTAAACAAAAAAAAAACAAAAACTGTGGCCCGCACTCTCGTACGGTTCGTTGTCCTCGTGATAATCGTTGTATTCGGTATAATATAGAAAAGAACGTAAGAATAGATTGTAAAAAGGTAGAAAAAAAGCCGAAGAACATTTTTTTACTCGACGAAACACTTTTCGCTTCTATAAGAAACTGATTTGATTCTCTGATTAACTCGGAATAGGCGGAGGCGGTTGCGGATTAAAGGAAATCGGACGATAACTCTTCTCCCTCACGAAAGGCTGTACTCCGTTCAATATAAAGTCGTGCGTGGGATTCCGTTGCTGTTTCACCGGCTCCACCGGACTTTCCTCCTCCGAGCTGCCCGTATCGCTTCGTTCCGGACTAGCCGACCTGCTTAATCGTTCGTTCTTTTGTCTATCCATTTCTCTTATTCGTCTTTCGAGCATAATAATAACAAGAAATAACGCAACTCTCGATGAAACTCGATATTAAATTAATCAATCTGATTTAGAATCAGTTTATCACTAAATAATCGCTAGAATTATCTACGCTGTATAGAAGTATATATAGAAACAGTGTAATACAGCTAAGTCAGCGGTAAGCAGCCGCCGATTATAAAAAGGCGTAATATTACGTCAACGGCTGCGAATGTGTTAAATATTTGATTATGTTCGTCACTGAGAGTCATTGAGAGTGTGCGATGTCTTTGTTGAACTTTTCCGCGGGGGTAAATCGAGACGTCTCTATGTGGACAATGATAAAAGGAATTACATAAGCGTGTAAAAATATCGAATTAATAATAATGAGAGACGTATCGATTCAGCCTAGCGCGTTACAATAGCTCTGTAGGCACCCACCTATTCGCTATACTTTCGTAGATCCATGCGAAATTAGAAGCGCAACTGCATTCGCTTGCTTAGATTTAATGAAGCGTTGTTAGATGACTAGAGGTGTTAAGACTATTTTACTTATATGCCCACCTTAAAACCTGCGAGGAAATAAAAAATCACAAAGCCGACGATTAGTAGTCGCAACGCGTTCATCTTATGATAAATGGACGGAGCTGGGCGAGGTCTGAGATTTGATAAAGATTTTTACGAATCTCATTTATATCAAATAGAAAGATTCGATCGATTCATATAATCGTAACAAAATAAACTTTCATCAACGCAAAAACTAATAAAAATCGTGTTAGATCGATCGAACGATCGACTCGTGCAGCATGCAATACCGTATCGCGATCAATAATATTTAAAATTAATTCCACTCTTTTAATCGACAACTATCTCGCTCAAAACAGCCGCCAAAGGGAACAAATTATCGTTCAAGCAAAAATCTACAAGGGAAGTTTAATAACGGGCGCGCGCATTCTTTCGGGACGGTAAAAATACTTTCGACGAACTTCGTCGTCGTGTTAAAAGCAAGGATCGAGGTTTCTCAGAACGTACCTAGACCGAAGCGGTTTGCTTTTGATTGCCGTTTGCCTGGAATGCGGTCTCGTATTCGGTTGCGACAGCTCACTGTCGCTGCTGGCTAAAGAAGACCTGGCAGCTATCGCTCCGTGTGCGAAATCTTTCCTATTTCAACACACATTCACTCACCGTTACCACCCGATTTCCAAAATTAAAAAACAAAAAAAAATAATCCAAGTATTTTAATTTTAATTTACCTGTAATTATCCGACCGCGGCGTCGAATTCGACGGTTTTCCAGGATGACCATTGGCGTCGGTGAAACCCGACGAACTCTTCGGGATATCGCACACCACTTTCGGATGAACCGTAGTCTGTTTGTAATCCAAATGCGACGAGCTGTCGGGTGCCCAATCGTAGTATTTCGGTCGACAGCTTTTAGACTCTCTTTGTTGCTGTTTCTGTTCGGAATTCGATACTCGTTTCCGATGAAACTCGTCGCTGCTTACACTACTCTTTCGCGGCACTATCATTTTCCCGGGTGGCGCGGAAGTCGGCGAGGAAGCCGTCGACGAAGGAGCTCCGTCAGGATCGGCACGAGATATCTGCGTACTGTCCCAACCGGTCGATAAACTACTGTAAGTTAAAAAAAAATCATTGTACGTACTCGATTAAAAAAAGAAAATAATTTTAATAAAAGTGATTTCCATCGATATTTACCTGAGATTCTCTTCCATATTGTACAATCGCAATTGCTGTCTGATGCTCGCTTTCTCCCTGGCACGTTTCCGTTGAAATTCCTCTTCAACCTTTCGCATCACCTCCAGCTCACCTTTTCGTTGACGTTCCTTAGCTTCTGCTTCCCTCGATAATTTCTCAGCCAATCTACGTCGTTCTATCTGTCTCACAGTTGACTGGAAAGTGAATCTTCTACCCTTCGAACTATTCTTTGGATGCGTTTTCGTCTCCTTCGTGTCGGACGATTCTCTGGCGGACAATGCGATTTGTCGATCGCTGTTAGGCGAGCTGCTTCTCTGCTTCATCTCCGAGATATTCTCGCAGGATTTCGAGAACGTCGAGAGCTGCTTCTTGGTGGACTTCGCGCTCGTTTCACCGTTGCAAGACTTCGAGTCTTTCGCTCGTTTCCCCGTCTTTTCACCGTTCATATAAGAACCACGTGATCTCACTGGCTTTCCAATATCATTGCTGCTACTATTCTTCTTGTAAATCGTCGGTTTCTCGTTCACCGTCGCGCTAACTTTCCTCCCGTTCAAACTCTGCGCTCTATACTCGGCATCGTTCGACTCCGGAAGGTACATCACGTGACCACCGGACGCCAGGTATGAAAACGAAGGTGGTTTCATGATCACCGGGAAGTCATTCCGTCCTTCCAAATCCTCCTCGTCATCCTCGTCACCGTCCGCATCATCCCCAGCGTCATCCTCTTCATCCTCCTCTTCCTCTTCATCTTCGTCATCATCATAAGACGGTCTCCACCCTGGTGGTGATGTTCGAGGTACCTCGGTAACCTGGTTATGTTGCAGGGAGTTCGGTGCACTACTCGACAACAGCCAATTATCATCGAGAACATCCCTGGTGGATTTTCGTTCCAGATCCAGAGGTCCAAGTCCCAGGGCGCCAGAAACCGACCTTTTTAACTTCTGCAGGGAATTGAACGCGGAAGCCTCCTTGCCCTTGGTCTCGGCGCTATATAAATACGTTCTGTTCTCGTCCCTGGGTAACGACAACGAGAACACGTGCGCCCTGGGTGGGTATTTCACCGGTGTCGGCATCGGAGGTGGGGAATCGACGCCGGCGTCGCTGCTGGACTCTTCGCCGAGGTCCTGTTGCGGCGTCCAGGTCGGCCTGGTGGCCGGCGTCTTCATTCGGTTGGTCGTGCTGACGTCCAGGGAGTCGTCGTTCGCGGCCCCGGCGTCTCCGGATATCCCGGAGTCGCCGGACTTGTCGTGCAGACTCCTCGGCCCCAGGGCGACGAGCGGTGGTGGTGGCCTGGACAGACGTTCTATCCGTTCCTCGAACATCACCTGAAAGTTTCGATAACGCGTGTCGAGATTAGGGACGAACGAGGGGTTACGTCCTAACCGGACCTAACCGGAGAATCGGGGAATCACTGCTGGAAATTGTGAGTAGAAACGTATATGTATGGTACAGTGAAAGATCGAAATCGGGGTGAATGTCGACATTCACCGGCGAATGTCGATATTTTCCACTTTCGGACTTTGTAAGTAATACAAATATTCATCAAAGATCTATAGAAAAGATCTATAGAAAAGCGAGACAGCAGGATAAGAATTTTACGTGGGTAAATTTTTTAAAATCTGCTAGAAGAAACTTCTTTACGCGAAAACATGCGTAGCCCGTTTATGATATTTTTCTACGAACCGGCATTTCCTCGCTGGCGGTGCTCATAGTCGGTCCAGGTGCTTCCAGGGCGGACAACAATCTCCAGGCGGCGGACGGCGAGAATCGCGGGATCTCTAGCTGCTTCTTCGGCAAGGTGGGTCGCAGTTTTAACGAGATATCTTCTATCACGTTTTTCCCCTACAAGCACGTGATTGCAAAGAGACTCGGTCGGCGTGCGTTTATCGAAATTACATCGGAATATCGTAAGGCCGGGCGCGAGGTTAAGCGTAGAGTTATACGCGACTTACATCGTCCGTATCGTCGATCGTTGCCGCTGATCCATTTACCTCCCCCCTATCTCGTAATTTCGTCTGGATCGCGTCCATCTGCTGGTCCATACAGACGCGAGACTCGTTGGACAACGTTTCGTTCATACCGAAGTAAAATGTCTTTGGAGTGGATTTTTCCGGGGAAGCGAGTCTATCGATCAATAAGAAAATCGTGACAATTTTAAAAATATCTCGACGTTATTAAAATCAATTGAAATTAACTTACACGTGCCAATCGTCGTCAGCTCCCTCCGCAGCCCTAATTTCTTCACTTTTATACTTCGCTTCCACTTTCTCCGCTACGTTACTTTCCAGCCACTTCGTCTCTGGCACTGGTTTCGTATGATTAGATTTTACATCGTTCTTCCACCATCTGGGATCGGAATTTTCTTTGTCACCACCCTTCTGCTCTATTCTCTCGGACGTGTTCGCCCTTCCAGAACCCCAGGCACGGAATTCTAATCTTTCTTTAAAACGTGGACTTTCCGGAGGATTTCGCGTGACAGACGGGTTCCCCACGTCCGTTCGTTTTCCCCGGGTGATTTCGTTTGTTCTCCGATGATCCGCAGCGTAATCCGTTTTTAAACGATGTCCTAGAACCTCGAGTTTCTCTCTCAAAGGTTTTCTCACCTGGTCCCGATCGATGCTCATCGTTCTTCCGTCGTCCAAACTACTGGATCTTTCAGGGATTCTATTTCTCTCTGACGTAATTTCCTGTTCCTCTGTGCACTCTCTCTCGCGATTTCTCGCGTCACCAGGATATTCCGTGCGTTCTTTCATGGACGTGGATTTAACTTCCCGTCGTCTGCAACGTTCCACGACGAGCTTGTCCTCGCGACCGCGAATCACCGTTCTGTCGTCCGTCTTCCTCTCCTCGTAGAACACTTCGCGGTTCCCGTTCTCGTTACGATGCACCCTGGTCTCGGAACACTTGCGAACCTCCTCGAACGGTCGGTCCCTCGCGCACCTGGTGGAATCGTCGCTGTAACGATCGAGCGACCTGAATTTCGCCGGCGACTCGTTGGTCAATGGGCCAGCCATTTTCCCGTTGCAATTCAATTTATCGCGGACCTTCCTGGCGACCTGGATCAGCTCCGCCTGGAACTCTGGACTGCTCATGCTCCTTTGAAGCGTATTCTTTCCGTCGAGGATCTTTGTTCGTTTTGGATCATTCGTACGTCGGCATCGATCACGTGGATCTCGATCTTGCCAGCCGAACGTCGAGGCGCTATGGACGCCGGTCGTCGCGACGGTATTTGGTCGTTCGTTCTCTGGACAACCACGATCATTTTTCCAACGATCGATCCTTGGATCATTCTCGATCCGATCTTTGTCATCTCGACCGCGATGGGAAGGTGACGAGGTGGAAAGATGCCAGTTGACCTGTGCTTTTCTCGTTTCAGCTCGCGTTTTAAATAATCGCGACCTCCTGGGTGGTGGCTGAACGTCTTCCTCCGGACGACATCGGAATTCCGCTTCCCGGCCGGTTTCCCATTTACAGGAATCCGGGGACGAGCCATCCGCGAGATTGTGCACCGCCGGTGGTGCAGGTGCCTTGTATTTTTTTCTACCTTTGTACCTACTCTCCCGCTCTCTCGTCTCTCTCTCGTAATAACCGCTCGAACGACCGTCCTCCCTGCTCGACTTCCCGGGATAACGTTCCCTCTCCGGCAAAGTGGTGTCCGGGGAATAACGAAGGTCAGGCTCGCTACCGAACCTCTTCAGATCCGTCGCCTCGGTTTCTAGACGATTCGAGTCCGATTGATAGTGACAACAGTGACGCTCGATCTTTCTCGATCGTGGATCACCGATGTGCGAGGCGGACGTGCTTCTACAGCGAAAGACTCCTTGCTGAAATACAACAGAACCCTAAGTAGACTAAGAATAGTGTCTTTTATGTTTCCGATGCAAACTGTGTTGTGTCAAAATTCCTTGTCTCTGTTTTAAATAAAATGTTTATAGGTATGTATATTGATATTTAAGGAACTATTTCCATAGCTTCCAACGTTATTTTCCTCAATTAACATATGAAAAATGCCTTTTGTTATAAATAATTATCTATTACCCTAATTTCATTATAAAATTTATCATTTTTCTCAATTTGTCATTTTTACGACATGTCTACAAATTGTCGTTAGATTTAACGTTAAAAATCCCACGTGGATTCAATTCTATCCAGGTAAACGAATCGTTACCTTGCCAAGATCATGGGGCAGCGTCAAAGCCGGGGGTCTTCGGCCGCTTATGGTCCCCCCATTGTGAATGATGCTTCCGTTGTTGGTGGCTCGCAGCCTCTGATTAGGCGGCTCCGGCAGGACCTTGCGTCCCGACGGCTGCGAGTGATGCCGCGCGAGTTCCCGCGGGAACGACTGCGTCCATCCGCGGCCCGTCTCCGGGGACAGGCCATTGGACGCGCAATGCTGATGGGAGCTGCTGCCATTGTTGCCCATCTTCGCGTGGTTGCGGCCTTTCTACCAGGAACTCGATCCGCCCTCCATATCGCATTTATCCTGGAACACAAACGTAGATAATAAGGATCAAGAGTTAAGGTCTTGACTCGGGCCAAGTACAAGAGTTCCCGACTGGTAGACCTGAACTACTCTTTTCCGGAAGAATTAGATCGAGGTTTTCGGGGTATTCAAACGGCATTAAATCCGCATATTTCCCCCAAACTATGGTGATATTCTTGTAGGGGACGTCCACCCGAGTAATTTAAGCCTAACTACGAGAAGATCCATCAAGCCAATCGCGAGATATTTTGATCTAAAAAGTCGAGGTTTTTGTAAGAAACGTCGTCTTCTTCCTCTCCTCCTTCTCCATCTCCATGTTCAGCCTGTCACGCAGCCCGGTGTCAAACCCTAACATATGTTTCATACTATGCGAGATAATTTTTCTGCCGATAACGTAGATTTTATATATGTAGTATATGAAATTTCCTCTCACACACATCCAGATTGTTAACATATTAAATTAGAAATGTTTGTTACGTTACGTTTTTGACATCAAGCTTCGTAAAATTAAGGGTCAGAATGCGTATTCGAAACATATTCGATTATTTTTATATCTTGAAAATTGCGCGAATGGCGAGCGATGTATGAAAATCGCGAAAAATCGTCAAATTATGACAGTTTTTTGGTCGGCATTCGCTGAATTTTTGAGATAGCGATCTGAAACTGGTACCATTGTTTTAGTTAGGAAATTCTACGCCAGAACAATGTATAATAGTTGTACTTTTCGAAAATTTAATTTTTCGCAAAAATCTGAAGGGGGTAGGTCAGGATTTTTTGCGATTTTCGTAAATCACCTGCCATTTCCACAATTTTTGAGCTATTAAAATGATCCTGGGCGTTTTGGACGCGGAATCCGAAGCCGAATAAGATGCAGAAAGAATCAGATCGATATCTAAAAAATTGTAGAAATGGCAGGCGATTTACGAAAATCGCAAAAAATCCTGACCTACCCCCTTCAGATTTTTGCGAAAAATTAAATTTTCGAAAAGTACAACTATTATACGTTGTTCTACCGTAGAATTTCCTAACTTAAACAATGGTACAAGTTTCAGACGGCTATCTCAAAAATTGAGCGAATGCCGACTAAAAAACTGGTTGAATTTGACGATTTTTCGCGATATTGGTAATTCCTTCGTCGTTTCCGGCATTTTTGAGATATCAAAATGACCCGGGACGTTTTGGAAGCGGAATCCGATGCCGAATAAGACAGTGAAAGAATCAAGTCGATATCAAAAAATTTGCGGAAATGACAAAGGAAATACGAAAATCGCGAAAAATCGTCAAGTTCAACCAGTTTTTTAGTCGGCATTCGCTCAATTTTTGTGATAGCGATCTGAAACTGGTACCATTGTTTTAGTTGGGAAATTCTACGCCAGATCTATGTATAATAGTTGTACTTTTCGAAATTTTGATTTTTCGTAAAAATCTGAAGGGGGTAGGTCAGGATTTTTTGCGATTTTCGTAAATCGCTTGCCATTTCCACAATTTTTGAGACATTAAAATGATTCTTTCACTGGCTTATTCGGCTTCGCATTCCGCGTTCAAAACGGCCCGGATCATTTTAATATCTCAAAAATTGCGGAAATGGCAAGCGATTTACGAAAATCGCAAAAAATCCTGACCTACCCCCTTCAGATTTTTGCGAAAAATGAAATTTTCGAAAAGTACAACTATTATATGTTGATCTGCCGTAGAATTTCCCAACTAAAACAATGGTACAAGTTTCAGACGGCTATCTCAACAATTGAGCGAATGCCGTTCAAAAAACCGCCTGAATTTGAGGATTTTTCACGATTTTCGTAATTTGCTCGCCATTTCCACAATGATTGAGATATTAAAACGATCCGGGACGTGTTGGACGCGGAATTCGAAGCCCAATAAGACAGTGAAAGATTCAGGTCGATATCTAAAAATTTGCGGAAATGACGAAAGAATCCACAAAAAGCATCGAAAATGCAAAGCTATGGGCCAAGTACAAGAGAATGTTACATTGGAATAGGTTGCTCATTAACATAAACTGCATTTTACACAGGATTTGAAATCAATCAAATGTGAGCAAGTTTGATTGATTTCAAATCCTGTGTAAAATGCAGTTTATGTTAATGAGCAACCAATTCCAATGTATCATTCTCTTGTACTTGGCCCATAGCTTTGCATTTTCGATGCTTTTTGTGGATCCTCTATAACACATTTCATGTGAATTTTCTATGGATTGTCTATGACGTCATCATAGATTCGCAGTAATAAAATGTATGTAGTTTGAGTGTATATTATATATATAAATTGACCTATTTTTAGAGATTTTATACCGTGTTAATATCTGTAAACTATTATAGTAACTATAATGATATCGAAGAATGTATAATTATTGATATTTATTATAACTATGAATTTCTAGTGAATAATAGAAATTTCTGTACCAGTTACCGGTGGCCGTTGCGACGCTAATGGTATGTATATTGTCGATTACAGATGATACCCATGGTATTCAACGCGTTAAACGATGGATCGATTCCGCTGGGAATCATTTACAAATTTACACGACCCACGTGACACAGGGGAACAGGAGAGGTGTCCGTGTGTGTGTGGCAAAAGTTCGAACCGTCTAGGCGATCCGAACGGATCAGTTATCTTACAGTTAGACGCGGCTCGATCTCGTCTATCGAGATACGACACGTCTCTCCTCCCTCTCTCTCTCTTTCTCTTTCTCTCTCGTTCCCTGGTGCAAAAGCACCTGCCCAACTGGTAGTAGTACTGTTAACTAATTTCCGAGCGAGGGTACGCTCCGGCGCAAAATACGGGAGCGGATGTCTCCGATTGGAGGGAAAGGAAAAGACAAGGAGACAAAAAAGAAACCCCCGGTGATTTCGTTTAAACGACCGAATAAACGGTTGGAAACGTTTTCTGTCCGCGAAGCTCGCGTAAAATCATCTCGACGGATCGTAATCGTTTCACTTCCGTGCACGCGACACACCGCGCGAACACCCGGGGAACCCGGAGGATCGATGGATCATCCACGGATGGGAAGCGAGGAGACGCGGCGCCATCATGGGAGACGATTTCTCACAGTTTCTCCCCGCGGAATTTCAGCATTGCCGCGCCGGCCACGCGATTACGATCGCTCCTGATTCACCGCGGCGTTCGTTTCAACAAACGTCGTCGCGACGACGACGTCGACGTCGACGACGACGAGTCGGTAATCCTTGTGATTCGCTGGCCGACGCGCGATCATCTCTATCTCCGGCACAAAGTGGCAACTGATGCATGACGGATGGCCGCGGTTATGATAACTCGAGCACGCGGCACGAGAAGAAGAAGAAGAAAGAGAAGAAGAAAGAGAAGGAGAAGAAGATGAAGAAGAAGGAGGAAGAGCAGATGAAGAAGGAGAAGGAGGAAGAACGAGCAAAGATACGGAGGTACCGAGAAACGATCTGGAGAAAGAGACAGCAAGAGAGAGAAAGAGAAAGAACGAGAGAGGAAGAACGGAGAAAAGACGTTTACCCCTCGCGGTGATCAGAGTCGAGAGTCATCGAACTTGGTAGGAAGGACGATCCTCTGCTTGCCGTCGTCCGTGATAGTTCCTCCAGGCTGATCCGGAGACCAAGCCTCTATTTTCTACCTTCTCTCATCTACTACCTTCTTCTTCTTCTTCTTCGTCATCTAACAGGGTTCCAAGTAATTCTATCTTTTCGCCTGTGCGTTTTTTACGAGATATAAAGAAGAAGAAGAAGAATGAAAAAAAAAAGAAATCACAACTAATCCCTTCGATGGATCGCGTGGGACAAAGTGCTGATCCAATTTCCCGGAAATCCCTTCCTTGGTTGGATCTTTCCTAACTCGGGAACGACTCCCTTGTATCTTTATATCTTGTCTCTCTGTCTCTTTCTCTCCCTTTTTCTCTCTCTTTCTTTCACTCCTTTCCCTTCCGTCTCTCGGTCACTCCCTGTACGGGGAGACATTCCACGCGCGAGAACGCTCGATGGAATTTAACCGGTGCGCCCTCGGGCGCGGGAAGGTCCGTCGTCCATCGGCGACGATGGGTTACGCGTCCGTGAAACGGCACGGAATCGCGAGCATGTCGTCCAGAGAACCCCGATATACGTACATCTATATGTATGTACGTACATACATATATATGTACACGGTTTTCACCGATGAAACGAGAGACTCGCATTGAAAATCACCGTACGGATACGAAGAGTCATACCGCGGCGTGGTGTATAAACGAAAACTTACCCACGCGATACGATATAACGGGGGGAATACGAAGACAATGGAGTATATTTCGACTTTCACGTTCTTCTATTGCGAGCGAAGAAACGCGGCCGCGAGTTAGGAAAGAAACTTGTGGAAATTTTGCGGATAATACATATACAATACTCTGCGATCGTAAAAATGTATATAAATAGTATTCCACGTGGTTCGGGAAACTAGGGTAAAGAAGAAGATGAAATTTTTTGTTTATTGTCTCTTTTCTCTAGCTAGTCTCTCTCCGTAAGAGTGACGTAACGATCAAGGATGACACGCGCGACATCGGACCACTTGGTTAACGGTTTTTAATTAGTCCGCGACCACGCGGTAAATAAGGTTCGACGGGAGACCGGCTCGCGTTCCCGGTTGCGGGATCGGAACGTGCCCCGCTGTACATACCGAGCAACGAAGTTTACGTTCACGGTCCGTAATCGGATCAGCAACGATCGGCGATAAATCGAATTCGTCGTGCTTCCGGGAGGTCGGCCGTCCTAGGCGCGAGGTTCGCGAATCGCGCGAGAGGAACGTAATTGTACGTCGCGACAAGCAAAGGATCCCGAGGATCCACCATGTGCGAGAATTATGCTGCGAACAGCTGCGAACAGATGCTGGAATCTATGATCTCGTGCGGAAGTATCTCAGGCAACTGTAGTGTCAACTAAAAATCACTTCGTATCAAGTACTAACAATCTAAATTCATATTTTGAAAGAAAAACATGATAAATTCCAAAGAAAACACTATTATTTTTCACTATTATTCTACTTTTATATAATACTAATTATATTTCCAAATACCTAATGCAATTAATAGGACTAATCTAACCCTTTCCTTAACATTTATATAGTTTCATAGACTCTGGAATCCTGTAGAAATATATGAGAGTGTGTTATCCTAGCAGTGTTCTAAATGATAAAAAGACAAAATTAAATATTTTAAAATCTTCCACAGGAAATCATGTTATAGTTAGAATACCAAATGGAAATAAATAAATCATTCTAGTCCCTTAAGATCCTAGCTCCCTTGCTCCCTAGCTCCTAGCAAGTGCGAACGTGCACGTGCTACTCCTGAGTGCGTGCCATCCGAGTTCCCGGACTGGCTGCACGACGCGTCATAACAGCGGGGCGAATGCGAGCCGACTCCGACGCGAACTGAATGAATCCGGGAAGGTAACTCGATGCAGCGTAAAGGCTCGCTCAGCTGTGAGAGTTCAACACTCTCTTCCTTGCTCTGCCTTCGTCGGCCACGTCGATTCTTTCTTTCCTTCCCGTTACCCCTTTTTTTCTCACTACCGTGACAGATAATACCGGAAAGAGATCTAAGCGACACGAGGGAATGTTGATTCATTATTTTTCTTGTTTCTTTTACCATTTCTTTAGGGAATCACAGGTAGTATCACTGGTAACACGTGATATACTATGGTTTTTGGATAAAATGCTAATTTTTTTTGTCTAACATCGCGAATCCACGAATATGGAACGCAAAACGTTCGGGACACAACATCTGGCGAGGAGGTCGGTGATTTGAAAAATTGCTCCTCGCTTTGGTAGCTGACAATCGGTCCCATAACTCTTGCCGTGATAAATGCAGATCGTCCGAGTATACGTCTAGGCCTGTCTCGCAACTCTTACTTAATTGGCGCCGAGATCCTTCGAACGTTCCTCTCCGTCTCTATGTTTTCCTCTCTGTCCGAACGTTTCTTTCCTTGTATTTAAACGAAACGTGGATGGCGAAGAAATGGATGAGAATGAGAGAGAAAGACGGAAAAGAATATAAAATCAAGAGATAGATCTATATTTGAAAATAGTAATAAAGGATTCTTATCGATCGAATTGATATAAATTCAGTATTGCTTTTTTTCTCTATCGAGACTCGTTACGCAAACTTTTCTTTTTTACACGGTTTACCGCGGTATCCACGAGCGTATCGTTCCGACGTCGAGAATTCCATTCCGAAGAGGAATAACGGCTCCGCGGTGCTCACCGAAATTACGATGCATTCGTTCGGCGAGCGTAATCGTCGCGTGTTCCCTTCTCTCGATTATCATACGCAAACGTAAAACACGACATTACGTAAAGTTAAAGAGAAAGTCGACATGTACGGCATCTGGCTGCGTGCTTGTCGCCGTGCCTCTTCGATTTCTTTCGATATCGCCGACGAAAATCGGAATCGACGCGGAATAACTTTGTCTCCCGACTATCTCGCGACTGACTTTCGTTGAAAATCAATTGGACATTCGTTCGGCACGGTGGATGCGTCCTATACACACTGCGATATTACTTCCTCGAGTATAAATCACCCAGCGTCGACGATAATAATTTCTCCGCATGGAAAGATCACGCTAAAACGCCGATAATGGACCGTTCGGGATGCTGATCGAGCGTCGCGACGTTTTCGTCGGTGGCGGCGTAACCTTTCAATTTCTTCGTAATACACGATGAAAATTTAATCACGTTCCACGTCCGTGATAATCCAGAAAGTATAAGGGAGGGGAGTGAAGATCTCGTCGCGAAGTGACGAGGGGGGAAAAAAAAAGAAGACCAGCTCGCTGATATCGAGGTCGCGGACCTCGTGTGAAAAAGAAAGTCATCCTCGGGGATCGGCAAGTTTGGGAGATCGGTGAGAGTGGAGACACCACCTTACCCCTCTCCCCCTTCCCCCCACGTCCCCCCCCATTTTCGTTCCCTTCGTACCTTCTCAACAGACTTCTTCTTTACACGTTCGATGACCGAAATTCGTTCGGCAAACGGTGGCGGGCAGAACCCGCGATGGCCCCGTCGTATATCACGGTCGAAAGTAGGTAAATAACCTGTGTAGACGGACGCATTCCATCCGCGCGATGCAGAAACCCCGGAAGGTAGAAAGCGCCCCGGGGCGTTCGATGAAAGTTTCGCCAGTTTCGACACCGGCCAATTCGATAATTTCTACCTGCCGCGATCGTTCGCTCGATCGTCGATTCTTATACCTGATTCGATAATCATCCAAAACTATCTCGTATGTGTTTTTTATCGCGATCAGAGTCTGAATAGGAAAATCTGTTTGGTCTCGTGGTGGGGGTGAATCTATCCGCGTGAAAACGAGAGTGGACGGATCGTCTGTCCGTTTCCCGCGGTCGATACGATTAGAAATCCCCGTGTCGATGTTCCGGAATTTTATGACGTTCACATTCCGCGTATATGTTCGTTGCAAGTATATATTTATACATATATATACATCGATAGATTGTACAGTATACCATGGAACGTAGTCGTAGAGGTAGAAGAAGTGTCGCGGACTCGCGGCACCGTAGGAAGATGATAATTAACGCTAACACGTGGCAGGCAAACAGAAGTATGGCTGTCAAGCCATAGCAAGGCCATTGACATTGGTTCTTTGCTAATATCAAGTATCCCGCGACCACGGAAGGAAATTCGCCCGGTGTCACCGAGAAACCTTTCCCCTCCTCCTTCTCCTCCTCCACCTCCGCTATCTCCGCGGATTCTTGTAAAATAAACCCGGTTCGCCAACAACAACGAGCAAACAAGGCGAACTTTTACGATCATTGTCTAGCGGCCGGATTTAACGCGCGGCAATCTCGAATTCACAGTGCACAATCATTCCGTTCTTGAGAAACTTTGAAAGCATAACGTTTACCTTGTCCGATTAGAAAAGCAACAATGGCCACGCATTCCCGGGGAACGGGTAACCGCGGATTGTGTGCGAAAGAAACAAGAGAAACTCGACAATTAGGCGAGACCATTCTAAACGGCCGCGGAACTTTCGAGTTTTTCTTACCGAGTTACCGAAACGTTCGTTTAAAAAAAACAAAATGAAATATAAAAAAAGAATAAATGAAAAAAAGGCAAACGGACCCCGTCCGGACGGGTGAGTTATGAACTTTCCATCGTAAATTTCCCCCCGTGGAATTTCTTACCGCGGGGCAGATGCAGAAATTCACCGCGCGAAACTCGTCGCGTAATCGAGAACCAAGAATCCGTGGTAGAAGTTAGGCAACGCCCGAGTACGTTTTCTTAACCGAGATACGTAGACGCGTGTACATACACGTGCACGTACGGACGGGGTCCTGCGGACAAAACGGAATGGTATGCAGATAAAATGCAAATACCGGAGTCGATGTAGGTTTGCGTACAATGACAATATATGCCGATCTCTACGACCTACATTCCCGCGCGCGCGTTTCTAGCAATCGGTGTTACGTAAAGCACTGGGACGCGGCTCGTCTCTGCATAATAATCTTCTCTGCATACGGGGCACTCTTATAAATATTAAGACACCGCGATACGTTTAGAAATCGATCTCGACTGTCCCGACCGATTATGGATCGAACGAGTTCAACGTTATTAAGCTAATCAAACGTACTCGTTGGAATGTAAAAAGATAATATTTATAATATTCTAATATTATATAACATAGAAATGATTTATGTGTCTTAAAATTAATGTATTGTCAGTTATAAATTAGCCAGGATGATAGTGTGTTAAATTCCTTCTGTACGAGATCGTTACTTATATCATTAATCTGTTAGTCGATCATCAACGGGAAAGTTAATTCCACGAGGGTGTAAAGTATGGATTTTGATATCCATAAATTTTGTAAAAAGACAGAATTTCGTGTTGGACCGTCGATGGTGAGGCTGAACTCTATTCACGCGTGCTGAGAGATCGGAGAGTCCCTTATCGTCGGTTCATGCGGCAATTAGTCGAGGATCGTTACTTCGCTTCATGGAGCGCGAGTGGCAATCAGTTCCATAATCTGAGGTCACCTTTACGGCGGGCCTTCATATTTTTCTCGTAACGGTCCAGATCCTATGAATCTCAAGTATGCCGTAATTGGTAATGCCGTTCGCGTTCGCGGACGATAAATAAAAACGAACCGACGAGGTTCTCTCCTTAAAAACCAAATATCGAGGAAACGAACCGACGAGGAGAAAAAGAGAGAGAAAGAGAGAAAGAGAGAAAGAGAGAGAGGGAGCAAGAGAGAATGAAGCACGCTGGCGTAGAATATGCCACGGATGAAAACAGATGGCGAAGCGATAACGCATCAAACTTTTCCACGATCCTTCGTTCCGTACTAACTGCTTCGTAATTAGACATACAAGATTTTTCTTCCTTTCCCTACCGTTTCATCGTTCTTTAGGTTACGCGAGAAACGACGATGGGGAAGAAAAAGTACCGGTTCAACGAGCACTTAACGATCCAAGTATAATACGGAAGTACTCGAGCAGGAACGAGGAAATCGATTAAGACTTTAAACCAGACATAGTAAACGAGTGAGAAAGAGAGAAAGATAGCCAGAGAGAGAAAGAGAGAAGGGAGAACAGAGAGATCAAGAATCTTTAAAATGAAAGTTCAAGTTAACGATGAATCTTCTCGAGAATCGATCATATAACACCCAACCAAACGATCGAGATATCGAACAACATATCCAATGAAAAGAACATAGATAGTTAAAAAAAAATTGTCGTACTTTGAAACGACCGGAAAAGCGGCAAGTTAAAAGGTGAATCGGCTGATGAAGATCCAGTCGCAACGGTACAAGCGAAAAGAAGCGAATTACGGGAGGCGAGTCCATGAGAAAATCTGCATAGAGGTCGTAGAAAGAACGGTTCGCCGAGGACACAGCGACGACTCGGTCGTTCTACGTCGAGATTATCCGTGTCCAAGACGTACGATAATCATCATAACGGACGCATCCTTCCACCGAGTCACTGACGTCGCCTGACGTGGCTCATCCAGCCCCGGACGTTTTACTTTTCTCCAATCTTTCCACATACATAGGATACATACATACATACATACAAACGACACTGAAACCCCGCGGTTCGATCGATCGATCGATCGAACATGACTCGAACGAGACTTGCACGGTCTGTTGCACCCTTTCTTTCGAATACCCTCCAACGATATATCGACCCTAAGGTAAATATACCGGTACTCTCTCTCTCTCTCTCTTTCTTTCTCTCTAGACTCCTGTAACGCGTAACGAGATAGCAGCAGTTTGTACGGGCCGCGTCTACTCGACCGTGAACAAGCGTAAACTGGTGGAAGCGGATAATTTAACCGATAATCGAATTAGACGGGCGTGTGTGAAATTCATAACAGGAAGAGAGAAGAGAATTCCTTAGGTACGATTTCTATAAAGTGTGTTGATATACATGTATGTATATACGTGTACATACGTCAAGCGTGCACCGTAGCCGTGTCGTTTCACGGTTTCTCACATCGGGGTAAATCGTTTCGAGCCGCGTGCTATCGAGCCCCGTTTTTCTTTTCGTTTCCCTTGCGAAAGGAGAACGCTTGGGATCATACGCGAACGATACAGTCGTGGATCAAAGAGATCGACGTCGATCGATAGCAAGGGATGGGAGATCAAACGTCGTAGAAAAAGAAACGTTGACCGACTGTCCGTTCGTTCGTTCGTTCGTCCAAAGTAAAGAAGGAACGGGGAATCCAGTTTTCTCGAGCCGGACACGCAGGTTGTCCTCGAAATTTTACTTTCTCACTGTTCGCCAAGTCATGAATATGCAGGGAAGCGTCGAGCCGTGCCCGCGACCTGATTTTTTGACGGACAATAGCCAAACCGACGAACGAATCGGTAAAGGATAAACGATCGAACGATCGAATCGGTGATCGTTGTAGCTGTTCGTTATCCACGGAGGGAAAAAGTTTTACGCGACGATATGCGAGCCGATCACGTCGTCGACGACGGCCCCGTTTTCAATTCGGACGGATTCGACCGGTGGAAACCGTCATCGGGACGTAAAACATGTCGGAAAGTATGCCATCGTTTCAGAACGATACCACGTAAACGCATAATCCCGGACTTTCTAAAGTAAACCAAAGTCAACGACCTACAATCAGAGAAAATCCTTATCCCGATATCACGCGCGCTTCCGATAACTCCGTGAAAGTAACAACGATATGTGTGTCGAATAGATTTCATCGTAATCGCGATCGTTGCGATGCGTATCGATTCATTCCACGGTTTCGTAAGAAAAAAAAAACGATCTTTAACGGAAGATTTTTCCATCTTCATCGGTATCGTCGTTGCTTGGCCGCCGATAATGTTTCCAGGAAGGATATTCGCTCGCTCGAAATCGTACGTTCTGCCTTGGCGAAGTCCCTCCGAGCGAATCTCCACGATGCCCCGAGGCGAATGCCTCGCATTCCGAGGCTTGCACTCGGCAAAAATTCTTTGACTTATCGAGCTCAAGGATGTCGGGAACGCGCGCAAGATAAACGTCGCCCGGGACGACTCGCGGTTAAAATAGACTTTCCCCTCGACGGATCGAATCCCGATGGTCGCGTATTCAAAGGGGTATGATTTTCGTTAAATCCGATGCACCTGCGATGAAAATCCCAAGGGATCTATGGATCAAGCGCAGGATGCGGGAAGAACGTTTGTTGGATGCAAGTGATCGATTTCTACGTTGGATCGTATGAACATATCGATCGAAGAAGATAATTCGGCTGTTTTGCGAGGGCCTAAGGATGTCAAGAACGGCCGCAGATGAGTTTCATTCGCGAGGCATCTGGGTCAGGCGCAGTCGCGCAAGTGCACCATGGCGCACCCATTCCATTCGCACCTGTGCGCATGCGCTCGATCCGTAGAACTCTATCGCCGCGATTCGATCGGTTCGAAAGGAACGTGCCCTTTTTCCTCTCGTACCGGTGATCTCGCGTCCCTCGATCGTTTGCTACAACGATGATTCGCATCACAGTAACAATTAGGGTAGTTCCTCTAAACCATACACTATAATAAATCTATTCTCCCTAATCAAATTTAAGATAAACATCGTCCTCTCTCGTCACACTTTCTCAAACTGTTCAAATTTGGAAAACCACCTAATAGGAATGCTGAAACGGTAAGAAGTCCAGATAATTTATGGAATAGACGTATAAAAAAGAAAAAGGGAGGCGAGAAGAAAAAAAAGATCATTGCAACAGTGTTGCACGGCGTTGTACACCGCCATTAGAAATGATCGGCCGTTCTTCAGGAATTTCAGTATGCGGAAGGAAAGCTAGCGGACGAAGGCAAGGGCGGAGGGATCAGGGGGAAAGGGAGAAGGAATAGTGAGGTAAACTGGAGAGGGAAGTAATGGATGGTAGAGGGGATGACTGGAGGGAGTCCGGTAGAACGGCAGAGGTAGATATAGTTAGTAATCCGAGAAGGCAGTCGTTCGTTTCGATACGCGGATCCTGTACCGATGCGACTGCCGGCAGCACCGCCGTTGATGACCGATAGTGCTTTTCCTTTGCGCTCCTTTCTCGGTCATCCAGCAACCCAGCCTGTCCATACGACTCATACATTTATAGTCTGGACTTATATTAGTTGACTCGTTTACCTTCCGACCCTACATTACCGACTGTCTACCTAGATATGTTTAATCATATATTTCACAAAATTTTCATCCCCTCCTTAGAGATAAGGTAAATGGCATTACAAGCGATCGTTCTGGTAGAGTTCAAAGGAAAGTTCACGTCGAGAGGAACATAGGTATATACATACATAGATACACGAAAGACCGTATCTATTTCACGGTAATATACTCGTTGCGAAACTTCCTGCCCCGCTTGTGCGCGCATCCCGGGTGTATGTACACATATACTATATACATAAGTACGTGCCTCTCGATATGTATATAGGTATATACATACATAGACTGCGGTCTGCGCGTTTCTCAATTACACTTTTCCGCGGCGCGTTGCCGCGGCCCGTCTAATTCGAACGCCACGATTTCTGCGCGCCGTATAAAGCGCGCTAACCGTGATGATGCGATCGTAACAATTTCTAAAATCTTTCCGGAAGACGTAATAACAACACTAGGACACCTCTCTCTCTTTCTCGTCACTCGTTTGCGAACGCGTAATCGTCGCGGCGAGTGAATCTGCGTGCTTCGTAACGTAAACATGTACTCCTTGAAAAAAAGAAAAAAAAAGAAAGAAAGAGAAAAAAATAACGTGCGCACCTACGCTCCGCAAAACCGCGAACAGTGAAAGAGAGGAGGAGAGAGAGAGAGAGAGGTGAAACGAGTTTACTCGGAAGGATGAATCGCGCGGTCGTCGGGCACGTTAGAAATACGCGAAACGAGCCGCAATGCTCGCACCCAGGAGGCCGGCCCGTAGGCAGAGCGGGAAATCGAACGGGAAACCGAGCGGGAAGTCGAGCCAAGCCCGTACCCGTAGATAGACGACGTATATACGAGTGTGCGTAGGTTCACGCGTGTCTCTCCGACTCCTCAAGGAGACATTACGCAATATATGTAATACGTCTGACGCATCATCCAAAATCCATTTGTCCTTCTGCAAGTTTAATCGGTCGGAAGAATGTCCCACGAAAGTTTTCCTGAGACGTTTCAACAGCCGGTACAAGTAGATTGCGTATCGTATACGATTGTATGTGTACATTTATGTATGACGTACGATTCACTGTTTCAGGTGTCCCTCAGGTATCTCGCTTTAACTTCCCCATAGTATGCTTTTGCTTAAAGATATATATATATTTGTGTATCTTTGTTTCTTTAGATGTACTACTGTACTTTGCTTTACTTTGGATTTTATTTTTATATTGGATTGTCATTACAATACTACAGAGTACCTCTAGGATGAAATATACATATATCTATCTATCCGTCTCTGTTCGACTTTATCGCACGACAAAATACCTGAGATAGCTAGAGCGTGCGATCATACGATATCGATCGCTTAGCCGCGATCTCGGGCGTCGATCGTGCCTCGATCACGGGGCAAAAGGGTGCGAGGGTATCAATTTCGCGAGCGTTTCGACCGCGCCGTTCCGAAGAATTTCAAACCTCGTCGGAAACCCGATGGGGGGTGGGCCTAGGATCTCTAACGTGCCACTAAATATATACCGGCGTTTCCGCTAAACGCGTGGGACGATCGTTTATTCGTCCGATCGTTAAAAAGTGAAAGTAACGCCGTTGAGGTAGCTTTGGTAGCGGAACGATCGTTAAACAACAACTACGCAGCTGTTTAACGAACGTGACTTTCGAGTCATAGTTCGCGAAACGTACGCTACAATACAATACAGCGAACGAGAAAGCGTCTTCGCGCGTCGGATGATTACCGTCGACGGAAAAATTCCCGTCGAAACGTACGGGTGTATCGTCGCGACTGAGTTTTTATTCGCTCTCTTTTGTTCCGCGCGACATACGTTGATACGCAATTTTATACGGACAAACGGGAACGAGAGAAAATCGCGGGAGAACAAGACACAGTCCCCCGGCGAAATAATAACCAACGAGTTCGAGTCGCGATGCGTCGTGTACCGTAAATGTAACTACGACGCGTGAAGACGCGCGACAAAACCGCACGCAACTAGCGTCGCTGTCACGTAGATTTCCTTCGGGCGCATCTCGAGCTCGTCGTTTCTACGTATACATACGATACGTACTATCTATGTACACACTATACGTACGTACGACTGGTCGCGGGATGGAAAACGGGATAACTCGCCGCGACTTCCTCACCCGTGGCCGTAACTTTGATAAAAAGAAAAAAAAAATATAAGTGGACGACGAGTGAAAGTAACTTATGCAAAAGTGACAATAATATACCCCCGTCGTCATTATAGTATAGTAGGTGCTTTCCGTCGAAATCCGAGACGACGCGTATCAAATGATACTACATACTTTGCAGCTAGCTATGAAATGAAAGGGAACGAAAAATGAATGGACTTGAAGAACGAACTCTTGTCCGTTTACCTTCGCGTAGGAGTGCCTGTATGTCTCTATATGTATGTATGTACATACAACGTTGAACCTACGCGCGTTACACGCACGCGTACCGCTCGTTTCGTTTCGTTTCTCGCAACTTACCCGACGAACCTGTCGTAACTGTACACCGTATGCTCGTACGCGTCGATCCGCTAAGTAATTGCGTCGATCTTGAGCCGTTTATAATAGCGGCGCGGAGGGTAGAGGAGTAAAGGAAACGACGGTAAGTAAAAGGGAGAAGACGTAGCGTGTCGTTAGAGAAGAAGTCAAAGACGACGGAACGAACTTCCGACAGGACCTTCGCTCGTGTTCACACGTGACTAATTGCCAGGAGTAATTTTGAATACCCGTTTCGCGAGAAAGTCCGTGGCGGCTCGATTAAACGTTAATAGTATCGACGGCGCGAAGCTTTCTTCTTTCCTGCGACCCAGATCGCCGACCACCGATCGCCGATCGACGATCACGACCGGAGGGCAGCGAGCATCGATCGCAGAAAAACATCCTTGTCGGATGACAGGCGAAGATGAAAAAGAACGAGCGAACGGAAGCCGTCGTTAAACGAAATCGATCGATTCGTGCGAACTATGTTTGTTCGGTTATTATCATTGTTCCTGGAGGTTGAGAATGTAATTCGTGGAATGATTGACACTTGATCAGATGGGTTGTAATACTAGGATAATTATCTAATATTTTTAAATTTAACGAATTAATTCTCCTGGTGTTAATTCAAAGAAAATAGAATTAAATCTCGACGCTTTACTATAAACAATTTTGAAGATACCTAAATTTCAAAACCTAGTTACATTTATAATGAGACAAGACAATGAAATAAATTTCAACTTCGTTGACTATTTTGTGGAGGAAAGTTATTCACGGATGATTACAATGGAGTCGTTGAATACACGGCATTGATATAGTACGATTCTACGAGTACGAGCTTGAAACGTTTTAATAAGCATTTTAATAAGGTACCCGGTTCAGGAAGAGAAGGAGAGTGTATACGACATCGGAAGGTATCGTCCGCTCTGGCACGCCAGACGTTCTCAGGGAAGTTGGGAGAGACGGGCTTCGTGAGATCCTGTCTCGTTAATTAAAACCTAAATGCGAGCGAAAGCTTAGCCGCGGTGCAGGACGGGAGCTGAAATTAGCAGCGAGCGATCGTTCCGCGGCGAGCGGGTCGTTAAATTTCATTTGACCGTGAAAGATGCTCCCGGTGTGCCGTGGAAAAGGAATTTTCTGTGAAAAGCGAAACTTATCGCGCGGAACATTCCCTCTCCCCTCGGAATTACGTGGATTATCGTAACCTAGTCGTTTTTTTTTTTTTACTATTTTACATAACAGAATGTATTATTTCACTGGCCCGTATGTTTCCCCTATTTCCCTCCATTAAAAAAGAATTTTCTATTAAAAGGAAAACTTATCCATGTGGAACATTCGTTCACCTGAATTACGTGGATTATTGTAACCTAGTATCATTTTCTAGTTTACGTAATGGAATGTATTATTTCATTGTCCCGTCTGTTTCCCTCATTTCCATGCGATTTCCATTAGTATCTCTCGATCCGTGTTGATCGCGTCGCGATTCACGACGCGTCCAGCGATCCGATTGCAAAAGAAATCGATACTCGTATAGGATCAAGGGGAAAAGTGTCACTCGACTAACTCGACGATCGACACACTTGCCGGGCTAGTCAGCCGAAACGACGAGCGCGTTCTTCGAAAGCTGGTCTCGCACGATCGATGTATTCTCGTCGATATTCCCCACTGATATACAGGATGTACCAGTTTTTCACCATGTAACTTTTACACAATAAAACCATAGATAAAAATAATAAAGACATCATTATACAAATCTTTCCCACTACATTACCGATAGTTTCGAATATTTACGTCTAATTATTTCAATTAAATGAACATACTTTCAGATACAGAAGTTCAAAGAGATCTAGATCAATCTAATCTATCGATCCTTTCGATCTTCACGTTAGACCCAACGAAACGATCGTCGACTAAACTAACACAACCACGGGATGTCGATGCCACTAACGAGGCAACTACTAGTCATCGCTACTGGTCCAGGTGTGACTACTAGTCAAGTAGTTGGAGTCGTTTGGGACTTAACACTGGTTCACCGGCTACCGTCCATGTAAAGAGATCACCATTGGCGTACCTGCCAAGTATACCATCGACTTGAGGCACCGGTTGCACCGTTTCAGGGCATACAAAACAAGCGTAAGCAACGATTTCTCCGTGCCAATTAGGCGCGATGCCCACAGCGCGTGTTTGCTCGGCATAACGATTCTCGAGAACACTTTGTTTTCTATTCGCGTTCGATTCCGCGACCGATGGTAACTGGAGTATGTATTTAAAAAAAAAAGAACACCGTCCGAAATGAATTGTGAATACTTCTTGGTGCGGCGTGCGAACGTCAAACCAGGAGAGGTGAACAAGGAGGGAACACTCACTCACTTTCGCTTTGTTCGACGCGACCTCCGTGCGGATACATTCCGCGAATACCGCGGAACGAATCGTACCGGTCGGAATCGTCTCGTTATCGAGAGATATCGCGATCGTCTACGAGAGGAACGTAATCGGAGAATCGCGGGAAGATTATCGACAAACACCCCCCTTTTGCTTGGTTTCCTAAGACTTAGACTGCTTTTGTACACTTTTCCGTGGGGGGTCACGACGTACCCGCGATGATCCGCGAACAATACACGTCGATGGAAACGGGGAGCGACCGAGCGTAATCGCAAACTACGCGACTCACTTTCGCTTTGTTCGAGGAATGAATCGGGGATCTAGCGATCTGGATCGACGTTAACGCCATACCGGCTGGGAGACTTTTTTTTTAACCCTTGAAAAAGGGATATTAGGAACGTGTCACGTGGTGGGGTACGAAAGAAAGTGGGGGATTGTATTATGTATTCGAATTCAATTTCAATCTGAATTCTACTACTGTGTCAATACGATTGACACGCGACGTGTTAAATAAACCACACTTGTTCTTGATACATCGGAGTATCGTGTGTCAATAAGACACATCTGTTCGTAAAGGGTTAACACGTGTCCCCCCTGTTCCCCAAAATTATGAGTCAACAAGCCACACCCGTTTCTAAAACAGCATACAGTATGTATGTATGTACACTTTTACTCGCCACGCCCGTTGAAAAAGGGTTAACAATCGAAGCGGCGCGGTGAATACCAAAGATTCAATGAATTCTTGGGGAAACAGGAAAAATACGGGAGAGATCGGTAAACACTCGTGGAAATATCGTCAGGAATCATTATACCGGCACGAGAACTAGACGATCGATGTACGAGTGAACGTGGAATCTACCAGCACGAAGGAATCTCGAACTTTATAGCTGGCGGTGGTCATTAAGATCACTTATAGCCTCGGATATCTCCGCAAACCTCTGGAATGGTTGTAGCTGCCGAGAACCCATGGGAACCCATTCGGGTATCTATAGAGCTACCGGACGTGGTAGGCGGCGGCCGATAGGCACCGCCTAGCCACCCTTTTCTCCTTCTATTTCTCTTTCTTTTCATCTTTGCGCTCCGTTTCTAACCCTTTGCTTACCGCGTGTTTTTTCACAATTTCGTTCTAATCGATCTGCCCTAGATTTCTTTGATATCGTTTACTTTGTAAACTCTGTCAAATGAAATGTTCTATTATAAAAAAATATGTATTAGGGTTCATGAATTATATTTTTGGGGAAGTATGAATGTCTTACTGGTTTACGGTGTCTTCCTATGATTTCTCTTGTATATTTCCTAATTTCACTATCGATTTGACGAAGGATAAATCTTTCACCTGTTCCCCTTCGTCGGCGGTCAACCGATAAGAACCTCGTAACGTTATTCGTACGGTGAAATTATCGATTCTGTTCCTAAGATCCGGACGGCGATCCGTTCACCGTTCCCATTCGATTCGATTCACGTCCCCGGATAATGTCTTGTTCGCGCAAATCGGAATAGGGAACGAGGGTGTAACTCGAACACCTTACGAGACAACTAAAAAGAAATCGTCAAGTAGATCCAGGGTGACGAGTACACACCCGCGTATATTCAACGATTATCAAAAAAAACAACGCGATTAGACTGCAAAGGCACGTGGCCAATCACTTCCGCTTCGCGGAATCGGACGGTTCGACGTTCGAAATTACAAGGGGAGGAAGGATAATGAAAAAGGAAGAAATAAAAATACGGTGGGTGGGGAGGAGGGGAATGAAAATGAAGAATATCCGCGACGCAATAACAATCGCCCGAGGAGAAAATACAGCGGGAATATGCGGTGCACGTTACGCAACCGCATTGAAATAATAATGCTCGGCCTTGTAAAAAGAGCCTCGCCTCCTGGAATGCAGATCCCTTCGAAGGATAATCGTTTCGCGAGAGCGCAACGGCAATACCGCTATTCAGCTGCCGGTGAATATCGCGTGAAAACCGTTCGACCGTTTTTAATATCCGCAGGAACGCGATATCTGTTGCACCGAGGGTGAACAAACGTTCGGAGTCGTGGCAAGTGCCGGTTGAAAAAAGAAAAAGAATAAAAGAAAGAAAAAAAATCTCTCTCTCTCGTGCTATCTTACACCATACACGGATAATTTCGAAAGTCTTCGCGCGATACGCTGCTGTCTGTTTGCCCGCGGACTTCTCTTTTCATCGCCTCCGGCAGTCCGGTGAAAAGATGAACGAAAGCACGGTTAACAAGACCTGCGCGTCCGTCTGTGGACAACTCGAACCTGTGGAATGCTCGTGAAAGTCTCGGGTCATTCAGAAACGACTGGCGAACACAAATCGCTCTATATATGTATACATATATACATATATTGTATGTATATATACATATGTATCTTGCCATTTACGCGACTCCTTATCTTCGATCCTTCGCGTTAGGTAAGAGCTTATGGAACTGTGCACACGCCAAGGTCTCTTTCTCCCGTAACAAGGTCGGTAGACGAAGAGTTCAAAAAGAGCGTAAACTATAAGAGCAATACAAGAATCCACTGGCTTATGAGATCGTCGTCGTCGTCGTTCATTTACTAGCCAACGAAACAGTACAACTATGCTTGTCAATTTACCGCGGGAAACAGTCGACCTGGTTTTTAATGACTCCTCCGGCGACACGCGAACTTCTCGGAAAGGTAAACCCCGATCAATTTTGTGAAACATAGATTTACGAACAGAGTGAACATTTGCTGGTATTGTTAAGCGACCGGAAACTGGGGAAAAGTTTCTTCAAAACGGCTAAGTGGTTCCCAAGATATTTGTTTAAGTAGTTATAGTACTTTTAAGAGTCCATTCTTACACACCTCTATGACCAAGAGAGAATCTTTTCTCATTAAGTACAACTATTCTTGAATTAAAAAATTGACAGTGAACCTCCGCATGGGGTGGTGCATCGACATAGCATATCTTTGTCACGATCCGTGTGCGGTTCACGCGAATTAGATTTACACGACAGAGTGTAAACAAAGCTCACGCTCGGTATAGATGATGGTAGGTGAGGAGTGTGTATAACGGGGCAACGTCACGGCACGTTAACGTTCCTACGATGCGGTGGGACTACCATTCCCTAGTCATTTTCCATACTTCGTCGACCAACGATATCAGATTCGAAAGACCGTTCGTTGTTTCCGCGAGAAATCCCGTCGAAAGTATACGCAATATCGACACCGAGTATAATTTTCCCTGGATGTTAGAGGAAAAGTGATTAAATTGATATAAATATGTTTTTTGTTCAACGTTCGTGACTGGCACCGACATTAACAACGAGCGACGATTACTCGCGTTGAAAAGTTTTCCGCAATAAAGAATGCACTTCCTGCGGAATTAAGCGAACTCGTTGTCGCGAACGTGTTGGTTGCCGGAACAAAAGGATTATCGTCCGGGAATCAAAGAAAGCGAACACTATTTTTCGCTCATTGTAGCAATTAAAACAGGGAGAGACATAATTTTGTTTGTTAGCTGTTGTTTTATCCGGTAGGTTCGCGGAACGTCTATGAATCCGAAGCGGGAAAACCGTGTTCCGCGAGAAACGTTGCCTTTCATTTCGCGAACCTATACACCGTTTAGGAATGTTTCCCTCGATGCACGCGATACACCGGACAATCGAGTTCTAATCAGGCTACCAGTAAAGTAGCTGGTTAACTCTCGAAACTCGAGCTCCTATGAAGTAATGCTATAAGATGATCGGTGGATCGCGGAAAAGGGGACTGAATTCGTGTTTTTAACATAGATCTAGCTTGATCGTGAAATAAAACGAACTTATAATTAATCGATCGAATTGATTCTCACCGATTGTCAGACCCGTTGAATGTCCTTGTACTCTTCGTTACCCGATGAACACTGCCAAGATTCCGATCCGTTGAGGTTTGTAAAGAAGGATCACAATCCGCGCGTATCAATGACGGATGAGAGAGCAGGTAAATAAAAAGAACCGCGCACAGATCGCGGCCGCCGATATGTAACGACCACGGTCACTGGGTTCCCGGTAACGTCACTTATCTTGTGAAATCCTTCGACGCACTGTGCGAAAAATTTATTTTTAAAAAAATCAGGAGAAACACGCGCGAGTTACGAACGATACAATATCATTCGCGAACGCCCGATCGATCGGTTCTCCAAACGGATCGGTTCCGCCGTCCGTTTTCGATCGTGAAAGGATAACACACTCGTACACACGTTTTACGTACGAGGGGAAAAATATATAAAAATAAAATAATAATAATAATAAAAGGAAAAGGATACGGACAGAAAGAAATAGAAAGAGAAAGGGAGGAGAGAAAGAAAAGAGGAGAGAGGGAGAAAACGGAGAATCGAAACGGGGAGCGGCACAACACGTTAACGGTTCGACGTCTTGAAGACAAGTGCGATTCGCGCGCTTGCTATCCTCGAGAGCGACGTGGAATCGAGACCGAGTCGCGGACCTCCAGCCCCCACCGGTCCCCACCAACCCCCTACTGCTATGCCCGATCTTGCTTACCTGCATACCCATTCCTCGCCCCCATCCCCACCACGCGAACGTTCCTCTTTTCCTCTCGCGTATACTGTTTTCTCTTTCTTCCGCGCTGTGTTTCTCTTTTCCGCACTCCGTTCCTCGGCGCTCGCCGCTTTTCTACGGCAACCGCTTTTCAAAAAAGGAAACATTTCCCACTCGAATCTCGGATACCCGGCGAACGTTCCGAACATCCGTTTCTGAAGAATGCAGGAGTCAAATTGATCGATTATCTTTAAGTGGCCGATACAATTGTGGTTTGATTATTCTTAGAGCGATTCTGAATCACGTTGAATTATCCCCGGTTGTAAATATGTAAAAGAATTGGTGAGGTGAAAGTAAATTGTCTTGGATCTTGATAAATAGATGTTGGGATTGAAACAAACATATTAAACTAATTTATTAAATATCTGTAACGCAATATGTAGCATCACCAATTAGAACTACGTACATAGCAGTTTTACAAAGAAATTCATTACTTATGGGGTGGCCACGTCCATTGATGCGCAGGTGCTTCTTCCGTTAACTTTTCCCATGGTTTCCATGCTCGCATACTCTCTGCTAGTTGTAGTTCTCTTTTTCCTAGCGTCACAAGCTCCTCGAATTGTCGACACTCTAACTTTTGTTCAATGGCACCTATGTCTTCGGTCTACAGGAAAATATATACAGAACATTAATAAGATATGGAAAATCTAGTTACTTGAAAGAATGACAATGAATTACCTCCTCCAAAACCTTCAACCTCTGTCGTACAAGTTCTTCTGTGCGTTGCCTATAGACATAACTTTCTGGGAGATGCTGTAATGCTGCCAATGTTTTCTGATAAATCCTTGTGAGGTCACGATGTGGATGCTTGAGAATAGTGAGACCCGCAAATACCGCTCTCTGAAACCAACAAATTATTAATGAAACGCAATCAAAATTAAAAAGTACATTCACGGAATCTTATACCATAAAGTATGGTTATATTTTCATATATCTCAAAATGAAAATGAATCAAGATAGATCTACTGTAATTCAGAATTATGAAGAATTTTATCAAAACTTTACCCTTGTTGCCATTGTCAAAGATTATCTAATCAACGAAAAATGCACCATAAACTCAACACTGAATAACTTCAACAATCATTATCGACCAATATTATCGTTAGTAAAGCCCAGTGGCGCCATCATTGTTCCATCTGTATATTCGTACTACCACAGACCACCCATAACAGTAGACTGGACATGCTGGGCAAATTTTTGTGCCACGAAAAAGGGGTCCTAGGACCCCCTTACCATTTTCGTGTCAGGCTCAACGTTACCGGGTTTTGACTGGAAAATGTATTTAATAGCACGGTGTATATATATTCTGTAAGTACTAACGATAGTCTATTCCTTTTGGCGGGAGAAAAATGATATACAAGCATGAATTCAAAAGTCTCTCATTCTTCGATTGCTAACAATGGCAAGCAAAATACAGAAATCGCGAAAAATCATGAATTTAAAGCAGTTTTTGGATCGGCATTCGCTCAATTTTTGAGATAGCGGTCTGAAACTTGTACCATTGTTTTAGTTAGGAAATTCTACGGCAGATCAATGTATAATAGTTGTACTTTTCGAAAATTTAATTTTTCGCAAAAATCTGAAGGGGGTAGGTCAGGATTTTTTGCGATTTTCGTAAATCGCTTGCCATTTCCGCAATTTTTTAGATATCATAATGATTCTTTCACTGGCTTATTCGGCTTCGGATTCTGCGCCCAGAACGCCCAGGATCATTTTAATAGCTCAAAAATTACGGAAATGACGGGCGATTTACGAAAATCGCCAAAAATCCTGACCTACCCCCTTCAGATTTTTGCGAAAAATTAAATTTTCGAAAAGTACAACTATTATACATTGATCTGCCGTAGAATTTCCTAACTAAAACAATGGTACAAGTTTCAGATCGCTATCTCGAAAATTGAGCGAATGCCGATCCAAAAACTGCGTTAAATTCATGATTTTTCGCGATTTTCGTAATTCTTTCGTCATTTCCACAAATTTTTAGATATCGACCTGAATCTTTCACGGTCTTATTTGGCTTCGGATTCCGCGTCTAAAACGTCCGGGATCATTTTCATATCTCAAAAATTGCGGAAATGACGAAGAAATTACAAAAATTGCAAGAATTCATGAATTTAAAGCAGTTTTTGGATCGGCATTCGCTCAATTTTTGAGATAGCGGTCTGAAACTTGTACCATTGTTTTAGTTAGGAAATTCTACGGCAGATCAATGTATAATAGTTGTACTTTTCGAAAATTTAATTTTTCGCAAAAATCTGAAGGGGGTAGGTCAGGATTTTTGGCGATTTTCGTAATTCGCTCGCCATTTCCACAATTTTTGAGCTATTTAAATGATCCTGGGCGTTTTGGACGCGGAATTCGAAACCGAATAAGCCAGTGCAAGAATCATTATGATATCTAAAAAATTGTGGAAATGGCGAGCGAATTACGAAAATCGCAAAAAATCCTGACCTACCCCCTTCAGATTTTTGCGAAAAATTAAATTTTCGAAAAGTACAACTATTATACATTGATCTGCCGTAGAATTTCCTAACTAAAACAATGGTACAAGTTTCAGATCGCTATCTCGAAAATTGAGCGAATGCCGATCCAAAAACTGCGTTAAATTCATGATTTTTCGCGATTTTCGTAATTCTTTCGTCATTTCCACAAATTTTTAGATATCGACCTGAATCTTTCACGGTCTTATTTGGCTTCGGATTCCGCGTCTAAAACGTCCGGGATCATTTTCATATCTCAAAAATTGCGGAAATGACGAAGAAATTACAAAAATTGCAAGAATTCATGAATTTAAAGCAGTTTTTGGATCGGCATTCGCTCAATTTTTGAGATAGCGGTCTGAAACTTGTACCATTGTTTTAGTTAGGAAATTCTACGGCAGATCAATGTATAATAGTTGTACTTTTCGAAAATTTAATTTTTCGCAAAAATCTGAAGGGGGTAGGTCAGGATTTTTGGCGATTTTCGTAATTCGCTCGCCATTTCCACAATTTTTGAGCTATTTAAATGATCCTGGGCGTTTTGGACGCGGAATTCGAAACCGAATAAGCCAGTGCAAGAATCATTATGATATCTACCCCCTTCAGATTTTTGCGAAAAATTAAATTTTCGAAAAGTACAACTATTATACATTGATCTGCCGTAGAATTTCCTAACTAAAACAATGGTACAAGTTTCAGATCGCTATCTCGAAAATTGAGCGAATGCGGATTGAAAAACTGCTTGATTTTGACGATTTTTCGCGACCTTCTTAATTCTTTCGTCATTTCCGCAAATTTTTAGATACCGACTTCAATCTTTCACCACCTTGTTCCGCTCCAAATTACGCATCCAAAACGTCCTGGATCATTTGAATATCTCAAAAATTGCGGAAATAGCGAGCAAAATATGAAAATCGCGAAATAAAGGATTCCTATTTCTCGTTTGTGGTACTGCTATGACGGAGGAACATCTAGCAACATCTAGCGTTGAGATATCGAACTATTGTTCAAACGCAGATATTCAGGAATCTTATGATTTTTAATAATACTCTACGAATAATAGCTATATTACTTTCATAGAAATATCTCCATCGTAAACACATATGTATTGTATAGATCGTGCGAGGACCCAACCATGTTTCGCTGATGTCTAAATGCATAAGATTGCGAAAAGGGGTGTGAAAGAATACTTCCAGCTTTAAAGATAGAACGTTTATTTGTATTTGTCACGAATGAAGGTGTTTATCGGTTAGATTTGGCGACACGCTCGAGTTCGTCCTTCTTTTTGATCGCGTACGAGTTCGACGAACCTTTGGCAGCGTTAATGAGTTCATCGGCGAGGCATTCGGCAATTGTTTTAATATTACGGAATGCGGCTTCCCTAGCACCGGTGCACAGCAACCAGATCGCCTGGTTTACGCGACGTAGGGGAGAGACGTCCACAGCTTGTCTCCTAACAGTACCGGCGCGACCGATACGAGTGGAATCTTCTCTTGGTCCTGAATTGATAATCGCCGTAACAAGAATCTGCAATACAAATATAGTTGTTCGTTGCAGCGAATTCCTTATGAAGAATGAAATGTTCAAAGAAATTTCATTAAAGAGATTGGAATTAATAAAGACTAAACAGATTAATCACCTGTAACGGATTCTCTCCAGTAAGGAGGTGGATGATTTCAAAAGCGTGCTTTACAATTCGAACGGCCATCAACTTCTTGCCGTTATTTCTACCATGCATCATCAAAGAATTTGTAAGACGCTCAACAATGGGGCACTGAGCTTTCCTAAACCGTTTTGCTGCATAACGACCAGCCGAGTGTGGCAGGTATTTTGCATTTTTCTCCTTAACGGCGATGTAATCCTGTAGGGACATATCATTGACTTGCACATCGTCACAGTTCCAACGACCAAATAATTTGATCTCAGGAAGCTCAGCGGACAGTGTCACTGGCAATGTCGTTGTAGTGGGTACCACTATATCGTCAAACGTTTCTATGTCAGCCATGGTTTGTCTGTAAAACAAAGATAATTCATTATTTGTTTATTCTATGATAACTTACTTTAGAAGCATTACACGAAAAAGACTATTGAGAAAGAATCATATTGCGGCAAACTATTGCCATTATTTTTGACAGTAAGCAACGTGTCCCCATTTACAAAACGCACGCAGTCATCAACCGAACGATATTTAAGTACTCCGATATCACACAGTTCTACATTTGCTTTCATCAAACGTCTTTTAAGCCATAAAACTATTGTTTGCATGTGTCAGATGTCAATGGCCACGATACTTGAATAAAAAAATTCCGAGTAAATTTAGGTAAAGAGAATACGAGGTTCCGGTGATTGCGGTTAGATCGTAAATATTTCCTCGCCCTTAGAAAACTTGGAAAGAGATCGTGTTGTAATCGGAACTTTCTTTTAAAAAACATTCACTGTATATAACGTTTGTTGATACGAAATGCAAGGAAACTGGGAAAACATGTGGCCATGTGGTCACATGCACGTTCGAAACACTCTTTTCGTCTCACGAAATTCGAATCATATCGTACGATCGGGATCACCAACAATCTCTGTATGTTTCCGACGTCTCCGTGTCACTTTTCCGTACTCGACCGGCCAAGAAATACATCGAAGAACCGAAATTCTTACCATACAACTTACGTTCACGTCTTCGTCGGAGTAAGCGTGAACAGGAAAAGGCCATGACACTATTAGCGCCCTGGCCTGTGATTACCGGATTTCAAAGTCCCTAGTCAATTTTACTTTTCAAAGTAGTATCATTGGAAATAAATTATACATAACTCTGTTCCAATCGGACTTAAATATTGAGAAAGGAATATAGACGATTAATTTATCGAATTCACGATGAAAAGTTTTTAAAACGAGACGACAATTTGAATATATTTAGTTGATCATTTGACTACAGAGTATTCTATAGCGGTTTTCTAAGCATAAACGGTGAAACGATTGGTTTATGGTGTGCCATTTTGTGTCTGTATTTATCATTAATACTATCGAAAACACGCGATACTGACGAAGTTTAACAATCTATCGGTCTTCCTTAATAATTTTCGGATGGTTGTGTCGTGAAAGTATGTGCAGTTCGCTTAAAATAGCATGTTTTTCGAGTAATTTCAGTGATTAGTACCGGCTGCCGAGTACACCGGGTATATTGGGAGAAGTAATAGTGTCTGTCTGCCGCGAAAGATGCCGCCACAAGAAGAATTTCACGAGTCTTCCGGTATCCACGAAAATGGTAATTATGCATCATTATTTATAAATTTTACCGCATATGGAACATTTATGTACACGCGGTCGTTCTTTAAGTCGATCGCTGCATCCCAAACTTAAATTTTTTTAAGTTCAAATGCACGACTACTTTGATTCACCTTAGACCGTCCGAATGTGTTGGCGCTGTTTGCGAATCATTATGGAGAATTGATTCCCGCGATGATCTATGATCATATATTATCTTGTTTGAGATCTGTTTCTAAAGTTCTACGAACTGAGTGTGGTGTAAAAATGTATTACATCTGGGTAAACAATGGCGTGGCGAACGACGGATAAAAAAGTTCCAACGAACCTAAAATAAAACGAAAGAAAGAAACGAGGAGGTACGGAGGAATGACAACGCGGAATACGAGGGCCTGTATTTTCTCCCTATTGTTCTCTTGATTACGTAGGTATCCCGACCGAGTATAAACGCAATTAAGCGCGTCGCGTCATCGTTAAAGTCTCGTAATTGCATTCGCGTAAAAGCAATTATGACTTCACTCTCGACGACGAGTCGTTCGCCCTGGCGAACCATTAACATAAATAATTTACGAACCAACATACGACTACGTTGTATGCGAAACATTGGTAAATAAAACCACAACAATCGACTTTGTTGCAAGAAATCAAGTTAGCCGCGAAACATGTTGACCTTTGTTTTTATTCCGTCGAGGTACGAAAGCAAAAAAGAGAAAAAAGCAGAAAAAAAAGTTTCTCTGTCGTAAATGAACATTCTCGTTTGTCGATATGCCGATTGTAGGTTCGAGTCTCTTTGTCGTTTCTTTTAGCGAAATCTTAGTAGTAGTTGCACTTCAACTTCTCGTCTCTCGTAACAAAACGAATACATACATACATACATATATACATATAACGTATGTATGTTTCTTCGTTTCACCGCCTCGGCTTTACGCGAGCATAATGCTCGTGCCCCGAGCCAAAGAGCCGTTGGTTCGAAACAAAGAGACTTTACACTGAGTTACCTCATTTTACGTAGCTCCTTTCGCGGATTGGTATCGAAATAGGTTCGCGAAAGAGACACTTACAACTTCATAGGAATAAGGGCGAAGTTATTATCCGCTTTGCTCTATTCGTTTCTTCCCCCTCCCCTCCCCTCCCTTTCGCCGTAGAACAAATTGTATATCACGTACTGACAAAAAGGATTTAATGGGCACTTTTGTTCAATAGGTAGAGTCACGCGAAGAAAACCTCGAACCATTCCGCGAATATCCTTGAATAATGATCAAGCTCTTTCTCGAGTGTAACGCGAACACGACCTCAATCCGATTAAAGGCTTACGATACGATATCTTAAAGTTGGTAAACTAATATACAGTTGAAGTACTATCAGCAGAAGAAGCGGAAGCTGTTTACCACGGATACTTATTACATCACCGTGGATATACATATATTTGTTAGATTCAATGGAACGGAACGTAATGCGAAAGAATTGAATACAACTACGGCCGTTGCCGGTCGTAACGTGTAAAGAGTCGAATATACGCTTCTCCTTTATCTACAACTACGAAGAATCACGCTAACTCTACACTAAGCCGCGAAACAACATAGAGGACCGGTCGTTGCCTCCAATATATGTATCCAAGTTTTACGAGTGGCTGCTTCATGCTATTATGAATCTGTTGCGAACTAACGGAAGGGGAGAGTGTGTGTACGGAACGCAGGAGTCTAGAAACAAGATGCTTCTAGCTAGTTCAGAAGCGGCTATCATTGTCGGAGTTCTTCTCCACGTTCGTACAGTGTATACGTACATATATATACGTACATACACTGTTTCTTTATCTCTCTTCGCGAAGAATCTCGTCGATGCCTGTCGCAGCACGCGGTAGAAACTGAAATGTAGTTTCGTGCGGAGATACCTTCGGTAAGATTGAAGCACGAAGGAAACCGAGGGGTTTCGTTTTGTCCCTCCTCTCCTTAGAAGTGCTACGAAAAGTGGAAGGGCAGAGGTGCCCAAACCGGGGGCTTCTACCATGGGGTGTTTCCTAGCAACTCACCAAACCGCTAGAGGGTAGTCATTCAGTGACGTAACCACGAGCCATGGTACCTGCCGCACCTACAACAACCTTACCAATGCTCTTTCGTACTCTTTTTTTATTTGTTCTTTTATCGTTAATAAGCATCTGTCGTCTATTGTCATCCCTTACACACATATCACGCTACCACATGTATTTTCCTTAAAGGAGGACACTCTCTTTATTCGTTACTCGGTGTTTGATCATCCATTACGATTCGATGAATCAACATGTATCCGTCGTATAACCGGCTTTTCGTATCTGTGTCATACCGGGTGACATATTGTAGAAAATACACGACGGATATACATACATATATACATACATATCAACCATTCGTGCGACGTGTTTTCTTATCGCCGCAAGAAGCACGAACAGGTGTTTCGCAAAATAACGTACATACACGAGCGTCGTCGTACCCCCGGTCTCGCAGCGATACGAAATATCATCAGGTAGATTTCCAAGACGTATCACCGATTCCCGAATGCGTTTTGCTGTCCCGTTGCAACTTCTCTGACACTCTTCAACGATAATACGTTATCCGACGCAAAAAGGAGGGACTTCCGACTACCTACGTGTACATACATACAAACGTACATTCATACGTACGTACATACATACATACGTACGTACGTTACACATACAAGCATCTAAGAGTAACGGCTATATTGAATTTCTGTCTGCGTAACAACCCTGTCAGGCTCTTAGCGAAACGAAGAGCAGCGGAGTGGAGACGAGAAGAGACGAGAGGAGAGCCAGAGCGGAGGGCGGAGAGGAGGGCCGACTTCATTTCCGAGATCCTTGCAGTGTGTATACGGTATTACCGGGAGGAATCGAGAGAGGGAGAAAGAGAGAGAGAGAGAAAGAGGGAGACAGAGAGAGAGAGAGAAAGAGAGAGACAGAGAGAGAGAAGGAAACAGAGACGAAAGCACCGCGGGACGGTGCGATAGAGAAAGAAACCACGAGAAGAACGGAGCAAAGGGAACTGCTGAATACAGAACTATAGATAAATGAAGAGAGAGAAAGAGAAAGACAGATAGACGGAGAGAGAAAGATAGAGAGAGAGACGAAGAGAACCAGAGAGAATAAGTAAAGGAGAAAGAGAGAAAGAGAGAAAGAGACAGAGTTGCGGTGGGGAAGGGTGTAGAGGGGTAGAGGAAGATTATGGAAAACGCTACAGCATCACAGGCAGAAGCTATATAGTAGAACATAGTAGAAAGTAGAAGAGGGAGAATCGTGGAAGCTACACCAGTGGTTAGTTACTGAGAACAGTGTCGGAGCAACCGTTGGGTTTGATTTACAGGCACGATTCTATGGGAAGTCAAAATACATTGGATGACGTGATCCAATTCGCCCGTATTCTTTCTTTCTCTCTTTTCTCCCTACTCCCCCTCGTCTGTCGTCATACGTATAAATGTATATTTTAAATCACGAAAATCTTTCCTGGCGATAAATAGAGGACCGATTCGGAACTACGGTGGTAAATACGATCGACAAAGGTGTCCCTTGTCAGGACAACGGTGAGATTCGAGAAAGATAGAAAGTACTACGGGCGAGAGGTACGGAATGGAAGAAAAGAAAAGGTAAGAGAATAAACGGCGGGGTCTAATCCTCGGGCGCGGCGCTTCGTACGTCCGGTGCTGTCGCAGAGAGAGGGTCGATGCCGATGGTGTAGGGAGCACCGGTACAAGGGGTTATTCACTGACTTTACTCACACCACTCCTACGCCCCTGAACTCTCTGAACCACGAGCGAGGAGAAGAGGAACCGACTGGCTGGGCTACGTAATACGTACACATACATATACGTATATGTATATGTAGATACATACACACCGCTATACCGCCTCTCGCGCTAATCGTAGTAATTAAGTCTAAGCTACGAGAGTACGTCAGACTCGATCTGTCCCGAATGCTCTATACCCCACCGCGTTCCTTCCACCATCGATTCTATGTGTCGGGCGATGAAGTGATTTACATTGAAATCGCTCCATTGATCTCGGAAAGTCGTACGTACCATATACCGGTCCGTTGGAAAATTTCTCACCGCTACGAGAGAATACATACCTACCTTGTCCGTGATTGTAAACCGAAAGAGGGCTGCCGACGACTTCTTCCTCTTGAAATATTGACTTGTTCGTCCGTGTATACCCCGGGAAGACGATAATTAGGGTACGTTTCACTTTCTTCGAGCAAGATCGTTTATGTGATTCAGGTAAATACCTTTTGAAAATTTATCGTCCCACCGTTTCCTTTTTGCTTTTACGTTAATACATTTAGTCTCTTTCTTTTTTCTTTCTTTCTTTTTTTTTCTTTCTTCCGAGCCTGTTGACTATCCTGTCTCTCTCTCTCTCTTTCTCATTTTCTCTAGTCCGTTCTTTAAGCCGCAGGTAAGCGAGAAACCGCTTAAGCCGCATTTCAGTCGAACAACGAGCTCGTGACGGGAAATCCGGACTGACAATAAGTGAGCGATAAAAAGAGAGAGAAAGAAAAAGATAAAACGAAGCTCCGATTTCATTAGACGTCTCTAATTGAAAATGTTACTTCGTTGGTATCGTGTGTCTGTACAAAAAAAAAGAGAAACAAAAAAGACACTGAGGAACGAACTATTCGTGTATGTATATCACCCGTTTGTTTATTCTTCCAACCTTCGTGTATAGCTATCGTTGTTACGTCTCTCTTTCCGTGGAGCCAGCTGCCTATCTATCCGTCGGGCAATCTATTACCCGACAATTTTTCAACCTTTCGCCCGGTCCCCGACGGTCGCTGGAGCGATGACCGATAAAAGGATAAAGAGAAATACCGCGTGGCAGGACGCACGATTTCGACTTCGATTTATCAGCTTTCCGCGATTTCGTTCTCTGTACCCCGTTGTATGTACAATTTTATCCGATTTCTGCGGGCGTACTGTCGTTATCACGTATGAAAAGATAGAGAAAAGACCCGGCCGCGAGGGTGTTCACGTTTACAAAGGCGAATCCTGCCCCCGATATACGATAACACGCGACAGGGTGGAGATACATACATACATACGAGACCGTGTATGTATGTATGTATCTATCTCTATGTATATGCACAGTTTATAGAATGTAGAAAGTAGTAAAAGGAATTACGCGCGAGAGGAAAAATGAAAGCGGCATGGAAAAAGCGAACGAGCGCCAAGGGGATCGCGTGCAAAAAAGAAACGTTAAATACATTTCGGACGTTTGTATAGAGCAATTAGTATTTACAACAAGGGGTAGACGCGGTAGGAAGCGAGCCTGAACCCGGGGGGAAATTCAACCCCAAGCAACGGGAATGAAAGTACGAGATCGGTATGAGGGATGGAGAGGTGAAAAGGGAAAGGGGGGGGGTAAAGATAGAGGCAAAATAAGAGAAAGAGAGAATGACAGTGAGAAAGAGAGACGAAAGCAAGTGAAAAGAGAGTCGAGCAAGGGGGTTGACGAGACCACATGCCGCGAATACCCTCCCCGCCTACCTCTCCACCCTTCTCATTCTAACCAACGTCACACCGACGACTCCACCGACGTCCCACTAACGCCGAAACGTGACGAGATTCTCGAGTAAGACGTTTCTGCCTTCTTGCCGCCGCGACCCTACTTTCCTCTCGTGTTTTTTTTTTCTTCGCTTCTTCCTCCCTTTTATCTCTCTTTGAGAACTTCTCGAACTCGTCACTCTCATTTTTTTTACCTTTCTTCTTCAAATGCCGAAGAACAGAAGGCCGTGCATGATCTTCTGTCACCCTGGTCCCGTGATCACGTGTTTCTGGTTTCTTCACGTGATCGAATACGATATTGTATGTGTGTGTATACGTATGTATAGATATTAGATCGTTTAGGTACGTCAATCTTAATGAAACCATATCTACCGTTCCGGTAACGGAACACGGAAAAGTCTGTATGTACTTGTAACATCGTATTTTAACGATCGATACGTCGGAATAGTGTAGTAGAGTCTTGTTCTTCCGACGTGAAATGCACAGTGATTTTCGTGCAACCGTTGAATCCCGGCTTTTATGTTTGCGACTTTGAACGAACGGTGACGCGACGCTCGAAGAATTTCGGACAATAATTATCGCTGTCAAACAACAGAGCCGCGGTTCTTTCTTGTCGCCGGCAGGTAAATAACGAAACAAAGAAGTAAAACAACGGTGACACCGGGGGGACGACACGTAACTTCCCGCTGTAATTGGCTACATTGTATCCGTGAATTGATATGTCATTAATATTGATTGCCTTGCGAGCCGGGACCCGATCGAGAACCTCCGTTGAACCTTTGCGAGGCGAATTACCATTTGCGAGCGAATGACAGACGAAGAGGGCACGAATTTCCAATGCCGAGTAACGATCGTCGACGGATACCGTACGAGAAAGAGAGACAAAGAGAGAACGAGCCTCGTTCACCGGTTATTTCTGACAATGCTCTTAACGCGATTCACTCGTACGTTACAAGCATTTACGTATCGTTTTCGTATCGATTATTTTTCTCTCTCTCCCTATTTCTCTCTCACTTTTTTTTTTTTTAAACCACCGACGATAAACCCGGATACAATCGCGGTTACGTTAATCCGTGTTGATCGTGTAATTAATATTCCATCGTTCACTCTTTCGATAACGAACGATGTGCTACCTATCGTTGCATCGATAACGCAATCGATGCTGATTCGTTCCGATGAATACATACGTACAGGGAATAAAGGTACTCAAATTCTATACTGTGTACATAACAACATACATACATACATACGTGTACTTACATACACGTCGCTACGTATGTATATGCCGTGCACACGTGTACACATCGTAACGTATTACGTTCTCGCCGAAGCCAGAAATTTATTGCTCCTTTCAGAAAGGGAAAAGCTTCTCCGCATACATGTCGGTTTATTTGGAATACAGGTCGCCTCTTCAAACATCGAATCTCGGCGCTCCTTTAGATAGATATTTCACGGGCCTGTCCTTTAGGTAGGTAACATCGAGTCGTATGAGCGTCAGAGAAAGGGACGGGTGAGGGAAAACCGGGAGAGATGAGTGGGGAGAACGAGAAAGAGAGAGAGAGAGAGAGAGACACCTATACTATATCTTCTGTACAAGCGAAAGAAAGACAGAGATATCATGTCTGCCAGATGAACAGAGAGAAATGAAACCGGGATACGAGCGTGCGAGAGAAAGAACGTAAAAGAAACAAGTTACAAGGGGAAACAGCGGCTGCGGAATAAAGTGGAAAAAGACTGGTGAAGCGAATAAGGTAGAGGGAAAGAGAGAGAGAAGGAGAGAGGTAAGATGCGACTGAACGAAGATACGAAGGCGATAGGAAGGAAAAGAGGCAACACGTTTATACCCGTGAGCAAAAGAGGCAGCTTATAAGAGAGAGAGAGAGAAAGAGAGAGATAGAACAACGAGCGAGAAAGGGACGGTAAACTCGTAATTTTTCAGCAGTGCGGCGCTCAGAATTTTAATGGTTCATCGAGGGTGGGTATGGTTATACAGGGAAGGGGGTTACCCTTCTTCTGCTCTAAGAGGCGAAATATGCGAACGAGAGAGCGAGATAATACGACTGGTGAATGAGGTCCGACCCGTGAAAGAAATAAACCCGCATATAAACATGAACGAGTCTCTTTCTCTTTGGCCGAAATGCTTTATTATCGATACGACTGGTTTTGGCTACTCTTTTGACTCTGTGTCCCCCTGCTGCTCGACAGATCTTTTCTTTTCTGTTCCCTGTACAGATATCTTTTTTTTTTGTTTTATTTTATCATTTTCGTTTGCTTTAGATTTTTAACGACTAATTCTCTAGGTACATCGATTCGCGTTAAGATGAATCGTTATCGTGATACACGTATGTACATACGTATGTATGTCTCGGGAACGAGATTCGATCGCGAGACCCTCACGTATCGATTTTCGAGAGGTTCACGGGCGAATTTCGAAACGATTAAATCTCTCGAGCGTAAACATCTGCATTGAGAGATTCCGCGCTATTCCATCCGCGAGGATCGACAAAGCCACGCCCATCCGGATATCGATTCGTTGACAGCGTTGCTTTTCGCTCGCACGTCCGACGACGTACCCCAAACTGGAAACGAACTCTTCCTGGTCCATGTGCTCCTTGCGACGGTGCTTAATGTTAAGCGATCAAATTTGTCCACGCCACGTAGAAGCCATGTATTTCATGACCGCGTGAACCCTCGTAACGTCGTTTCTAAAACCCGACAGAGATCTCTCTTTTGTTTCTTTTCCTTCTTCTTCTTCTTCTTCTTCTTTTTTTCTTTTTACGTTCCTCTTATCCAAGTAGTAAAGATATTAAAGATCACAAGTTCCGAAAGGGGTGTACCCTTCTGTATTCACGTTTGACACGCACGAGCTCGTAAAACGGCTCGCAAGAGAAAATCCCGGTGGCTCGTGCCACAGTGCACACATAGAACGAACGAAAACGGTGACTCTCCTCGTTGTCCGTCCAGTGTGCGTGTTCGAAGGGGTGGTCGACCTTGCCTATACCTCGCATCCTCGGTTATGACAGATTACGTTGCATATACATATGGTCGTAGAAACGTGCACACGTCCCGAGGGCGTAAGTGGCGGTGAGATCTTCGCGTGGCGAACATGGAAATGCTGCTGCTGCTGAGCTTTCGGTCCGTGAGAAAGAAAGAAAATGTGGTGGGAGAGAAAGAAGAGAGAGAAAAAGAGAGAGAGTCGAAGGGTGGGAATAGAGAACGGAAGGAAAAAGGGGGATAAAGAGCAAGGTGAAGAAGGGAACGTGTCGAGGGCTCGGGGGAGGCGAGAGTACGCTAGGATGGGGGTTGTTTCATTGAGGGGTGTTTCGTATCGACCGCTACTTGGCTCCGCCTATCGGGAACACCACCACCGTGCGATCTCCCGCTCGTGTTTCCTTCCAAACCTCATCGAATGCAAACAACAACGTATCCTATCCGCTAACCTTCACTCGATAACAACGATTACGTAGCATCTCCTATTCCCTGTGTCCATCGATCCTTTTCGCACGTTCTCTCGCTCGTCTGTCGATGTTTCAAGATAAATAGAGTAAGAGAGAGAGAGAGAGGATGGAGGAAGAGAGAGTAGAAAAGGAGATGAAAGAGAAAGGAATGATAGACGGAGTAGATATCATCTGTGAGAGACAAGTTATCTTCGATCTTCGATCTTGATCTACGTTAACAGCTATCGTTTCGTACGGTGGCACGACAAGTTAACTCGACAAAGTTTCCTCGTCGACGTGAGAACAAGTCTTTGCATCGCGGATCATCCGTTCGCACCACTTTGTCACTGTTATTACACATCACGTTACACGGTAACGTTATAAAGAGTGTCTTTACGCGTTGTGTCTGTTGTTCGATCATTATTTCTCTCCGTCCTCCGAGTTTTATCGAATTCAATTTCGTATATCGTGTCAATTACTCGCGTCCTCGACAAACGGTACTATGTATTTCGTTAGAAATACATTCACGCTCGTTTCACGTTCGTTAGTACGTGCCGATTCGCTTCCGATATCGAGGATCGATCGTACGCAAACGTCCCAGCGATTTAGCGGCTAATCGCGTCAAATTTCACGGGCGAACGAATCTGTTCGAGTTTATTGTACTCTGCTTGTTAAACGTGTAAAAAAATGGGGAAAAAAGAAACGAAGGAAATAACTACGGTAAAACCTTCTAACCGCTTGTCTCGTAGCGTGTAACTCAACTTCCTCGGCTTCCAGGAAAGTCGACTCCTGTCGTTCTCCGGTTCTATCGGTTCACCCGGCCGTCCGGTGTGTTATTCTTCCGTAGCAGCAGCAGATTCCACCAACACTAGTCTATCGATTTCCATATGGCCCGTAAAAACTGTGTGCTTCACATCCTGGCTGCAGGCACATTCCTAGGAATGTCGACTGTATTCTATTTCAGAGCGTTGTATTTGTCGAAATCCGATCGTGGTAACGTTTAACGTAGTTTCGAAATGAAAAAAACTGGCGTATCCGCGAGCGTGTACCTCCGATACTCGCTAAATATCCGCAAACCGAACGGATGAGACGACCTGATCGTTCTGGGGGATTGATACAGTAATCGAGACGGAACTGTAGGTTAAATCGCATACACGTAGGTAGCACTCCAAAGTAAATAGCTGTCAACGCTCGGGCAAACGTAATTCCGCTTGGCGTATTGACTGCATTCGTGTATCAGCGGTAGGACGGTTAGATAGTTGCGTTTGTGCCACAACGTTTCCACTAAAGGAACTATAAGCACCGTTCGTTCGTGAAACTAGAACATAATATATTTAACGGTTCGCTCGCGCTTTACGACTCGTTGCAATGCCGCGGTATTATATGTATGTATACAGTATATACGCCAGTATCGTAAGTAGCGCAGAAATAGACAAATCATTCGGATAATTGTTCCGTATGTAAAGTAGGAATAGGGACTGTATGTGAATTAATAAGGGAAACGAATAGACGTACGATCGATATACGTATGTAACTATTATCAATCCGTACTGTGATATTTATGTATGTAAAATAGATATACATCCACGTGGATAGGTGTATACTTATTAGAGTCATATACGGATACGTATAATCATACCTATGCGTGACGAATTTTTCTTTTTTTTTATTTCTACTATAGACAGATTATTCTCTTCGTAACCATCCCCCAGTTGCAGTTGCCACGGCAAGGTAACCCCCCGGGCTTGCCATACGTGCCGTGAAACCATCCAATGCTCGACGAAACGATAGTATTTTACAATCGTTAGTGTATGGCAGCCCTATATAACGCTATAACGGTAGCCTGAGTGTACGTACCAAAGCTATGGACTATAGCAGCAGGGGGTAGCGTTCCAGTGGTCGGCGTTAGTAGACGCCTCCTGCTAAATACAGGCCGTATGATCGACCGATAGATACTAGATGGAAACGGGAATATCGGTCCTCGTGGCTGTGCTTGTATGTATGTATGTACGTATGTACAAGGAACTGCAAAAATGGCTTCATTGCGGGGTCTGGTTAGGTATGAGTTATGTATGGGTTATGTATGTGTTAGATATGGGTTAGGTGCGGGTTAGATACATTAGATCTGGCTAAGCATGCATAACCCACTACCCCGTAGCAAAGGCTTTTTTGCGGTTCCTCGTACACCGTTGCGAGAGCTGCATCGAATGAGCAACTTAATCTCGATCGACTCAATTAAGTCGGAGGAAATCAATTACCACGTGTCTGTATAATTGATATCGTGCACTATAGAAAAATATAATAACACATTTAATACGTGAATGTTTGGTTATCGGATATACGGCCACCGTGTTATCTAGCCGTCCCGGTTAATGTTCTAGTCGTGTGAAATCATTTATAACGATACGATCCGTTATGCTAATTTCTCCTTGTTGTTCGTAAAAAAATTATACGATTCTATCGTATCGTTTCGTGATATACAGGGGAATGGAAAACAGAGTAATAAAATAAGTACGTGTTAAATGAGTGGAATTCGATGCGTGGATATCGATTATGATGCGTCTGCACGCGTGTGTGTCACAAGTTAATCGTGGCTATTCGCACTTGGTAAGTGCATGTGCTTGTTCTGACAGCAAGGTGTCGAGAGTGGAGCGATTTAAACGATGAATCCGATAATATGCAAACCACGCGAAGCTTTCCTTTGTCGAGACTGCAGCCACCAATCCACCGGCGTCTCTACTTTTTCTTCATCTCGCGGTCGACTCTTTTTCAATCTCTCTCTCTCTCTTTCTTCATCCTTTTCGCACGTTTCACATAGGCACAACATAGACACACACAGGCGGAATAGATCTCACCGACGTACGAGAGTGTATTCGCAGCCTTTTGCATCCTCGTCGTACTGCAAAGTCCGTTTTGTTTGTATCCGTCTCTCTTGTTCAGACGTGTCTTTCCTTTTCCTCGAATTTTCTCTTTTCATTCTACGTTCTATACGAATAGCTGTCTCCTCTCAACGAGATATACTTACGGGTCTTTTTCTCCCGAAGGCTCTTTGCAGCGGTTGAATATGAGTTGATACGTTTATATTGTCTTGCTTATCCCGGCTGTGCTCTTTCGCTTTCTTTTTTTATTCTTCTCCCTGAAATCTTCGATTTTTAAGCTTTGTCGCTTCTCTAACACGCAAGAATAAGCTATGTTTGTGTTCTACCGTTTGTCTATTTTCTCCTTGTTGTTGTTTATTTTTTTCCACCGGTGTAGAATGCATTCTACCCGTATCATTTTTGCTTTTAGTTTCCACTCTCTTTCTCTCTCCTTCTCTTTTTTTGTGTCTTGTATCCTTTCTCGTCTCTCGTAAAGATAATACATACTGGTTTACATTTTTCGTATTTAATTCCCCCTCGGCTATGGATACATATGTTTACTTCTGCCCGTGAACCGTCGCTATTTCATTTTTCTCTCTCTTCCACCTATATTTTCGGCATTGCACAGAACTACCGTGGAATATGTTCATCCTCGCACGCTTCGACCATTATTGCCTTTCTTCTTCTTTCACGCGCTCGCAATATATATGCGGACCTTGTACGTTTCGCTTTGTTCTTATTCGTCACACCCGATCTACGGTCTAACACCAGGTTCGCCTTTCCGTGTACACATACATACATACACACGCACACGATATTCGTGTGCGCATCTGTGCTCGACGAACGTGGTGTGAAAGGGGGTCGTCCGAGTGTGTGCGTGCGTGTATGTGCGTGTATATCTGTGTGAGTGCGTATAACGCGGCATAAAAGGAGGGTTTGAGGGGCGAGAGGAGGGAAGCGGGCGATAATGCGGAGAAAAGGAAACACAAGCGGGTCAGTGAAGTGTAAAGAGGAAGAAGGTGGGAATACATACGATGAATACAGACATGCAGGCTGATGCGTGGTAAGACAGCCTCTTACGGTTTAACGTAGATCAGTAGGAATGATGGAAACGAAGTATGTATTACGGTAGTCCCTTTTTACCAACCGTACGGCAAAGAGCTTAGGGAAATCGAAAATTTCACGGTTATTCGACGAAACGATCGTGTACACCGAACGTATGTAGAAGTTTCTTGTCGGAGGGGAAGGAATAAAAAAAAAATCAAAAAAAATCTCTGACGTTTTCAACGATTACTCGATCAGCTTTCCCTTATAACGTGCTTATTGGCAAATAGGTTCGTTTGCCTATTAAACGAGGGCGTGTTTCGATGACACGGGACGATCGAGGGTAAGAATCCGTAACCTCCTCCCCCCTATGCTTGGCTTCTATCCGGCGAGAAGGGATATCCGAGGGTGCTAACCGATATCATATATGAAACTCTATATCGATAACCGATTTTTAAGGAAATTAGTTGTTACATATTCGTCCGTTTTATGTATGTATTATACGTACATACATAATCGTATCGTGGTTGGTAATTGTGCTTCTATTTGTTGATGGTCGGTTATATGTGACATGAATCGAGATATAAGCTGTCCGACGATGAGTCAGCCAATAGTTTGTTAAACTCGTAAAGCCCCTATCTTGTCGCGACTATACCTCAAATCGGATCGATGCACCATAAAAGAACGGCTGACATCTGCTTCACGGCTCATGATGTACGGTTCCGAACGATACGCCCTACTCTTTCGAAGGCGAGCATACCATCCGTGTAACGTGTCCGAGAACTAATCGACTATTTGAAAAATTCGACCGCGGAGAACGACGAGAATTTTACAGTAACGACCACTCGCTCTCCCGTGAAAGAAATAAAGAAAGAAAGAAAAAATAAACGGAACGTTTTAACTTGGAAATTCCGAGCGTTTCGATTGAAATTATTTATTTGAGTCATGTTATCAATTCAGTCATTGCGTTATGTATATTAGCGGTTGATAACAGCGAGCGTATAATGAAATCAAAAACGTCATGAGATACAAACATTGTTTTTTCGTGACAGATTAGATAACATACGTAGAAAACGTTCTGTGTTTCGTATGTGTACGCATAATAGCCCTTACATCGATACCCGTTTAAACGTTGTGTCATCCAGAAAGAATGAAATCACTAAATGCCATAAACGGTGTAGCTTTCAAAAGATATATATCGTTTGAGAGAATCACGAGAAGCGAACAAGAAGCCGAGCCCTGTCCTTTTGCCGAAATGGATTCTGCCGTTGGTTTTGACTTGGACCTTTAAAAAGACAAGCTTCTCTAAAGCTATTATTAATGGGACGGGGAAGCTGCTACGTCCGTTTGCTCTTAACCACGAACCACGTCGTACGGTTCATTATGGGAACTAAGAGCCGTCGAGGAGAAAAAGATAGTCGAGTACGGCTATATGAGAGGGAGGAAAGGGAATACTGTGAGAGAACGAGAGGGACAAAGAGAGAGAGCAAAGGAAAGAGAATGAACAGGATAGAGGGAGAGGGGCTATAGAGACGAAGGGAGACGAAAATGTGCAGTATCGTCCACAGAAGGGGTCTGTGAGAGTGTGTGTCACGAACAGGCAAGGATCAAAGTCAGCGTGCAGTTCTAAACTATATTCTGCACAATACACGTATACCTGGTATTCCCTGTACAATACTGAAATGCATACAGGGGTGCATATATTTTTAAGAACGTGGCAAATATCCATCAAAGTATACGGCCGGTATTTTATGATCGGTAATACCGGATGTTCCCTTTGGAAAATAGAAGTCTTTCGTAGGGGGTATTAAATCAGAATAATGGGTATGGTTAAAACGCGATCGTGAATAAAAAGAAAAAGAAGGAAAAAGAAGAACCGACACTTGAAACAGCCTTAATTTCGTTTCGTGTTCTCTTACACGATGTTATTTGTCATCGACGAATGCTCGGCGCTTCCGCTGCTGATGCCGGGCAGTAAAAGATCGTGTAAGAGACAGCCGGAGAATACGAGAGGGCACGATGAAGAAAAAGGATAGAGCATAATACAGAGGCAGAAAGAAGGAACAGAGGGAGAAAGAGAAAGAAAGAAAGAAAGAAAGAGAGGATAGTTTTGTCTCGATGTACGATGCCGGCGGGTAGGGCGGCTTTCGGCGAGGAGAAAAAGGAGAGAAGAAGGGTAGGAGGATGAGGATGACGAGGATGAGGATGATGAGAAGGATGGGGAGGATGAGAAGGAGAAGAGGGTCTTCTAGCTCCTTCGGGTTCCTTCGTGCTCCTTCGTACTTGTCCAAGCTCCTTCGGCTTCTTTTCTTCTTTCCGGGTTTTGCCACGCTCACCGTGACACCACACGGCCTTCGGTAGAAGACGACGGAGGACGCCTGTGCAGAACCCTCGCCCTGCTTCTAACGGTTGGCCAACGCCGGAAATTGACGACCGAGAGCCCCTCGGTTTTCCGTTCCAGCGGCCAGTCGTTTTATTTTTCGACCCTCTTTCTCTGCCTGATCTCCGTTGTTTGTTCTTCATTCCTAGATTTTCGCAAATCTTTATCCTATGTTTTCAGGGAAAATATTAACAATGTTTAGCAATCGCTACTCCGATGTATTTATGTTATTTTCTGATGTCGTATAGCGCAATAATTTTCCACGCTTGCGTACATAAGCGGGGGAAATTCGATCGTAACGATAGGGTAAAATTTAGAGAAATCGTTGACATTCAAATAGAGCACGAAGCTATTGAATTACTGATTTACACCGTGCATATACCGTACTCCATTCTCGAGGTATTTAACAGAGCTTCAGTTAACATACAGACAAATTCACAGCAAATATAATTGTGTACCATGGCATAAAATGTCCTTATCGGTAGTCGTAAATGTGTTCCGAGAGACACAGAATATATTTCTCCGATCGTTCCGTGATTCGCAATAATTGTAAGCGCCGAGAATCAGTCGTTCGTGGAACGAGGGAGCCCGTGATCCCTCGCGCCGTAGGTACGGTCCTGGCCGAGCGTAGCCGAACTGTGCCGAGAACGGCCGATCTCGGTGGAGGCCCGTAGCCATGTGTTGCGGTCTGCCGTGAGTGCTTTCTGACAAGGGAGGTGCGGTGTTTGCGTTTTTTCTTTGCTCGTCGGAGACCAGAGAGCCACGGCGAGTAGATTTCCCGTGGCGGAGAACGTGGACGAGCCGTGCGCGAGCGAGGCACCGCGGGCCACGCGTCGATAAAGATTCGGGTGTGCCTGGACCGAGAAGAACGGAAGGCGAAGTAGCGTTCGTTCGTCGGAAGAAAGTGTGCGTGTATATTTCATCGCGGCGTCGGCCACGAACGAGGCACGACGACACACGAAGAGAAGGAGTATCGTTTGTATCGTTCGTTTTTCGATGTATACACCGTTTCGCGTCGACGCGAGTGCGTACGATCGTGAAAAAGACCACAGTGTCGAACGTGTTAAAGACCGATAGATAGAGAGAGTGAGAACGTCCACGGAGATTCATAGAGAGAGGACGAAAAAACGACGGCGGCACCGTGTGATAGAAACGAAGAAAGAGAGAGTGCGCGCGATAACCGTATCCTCGATAGCTGCCGGATAGAGACGCGCAGGGTGCTGCGTGCAAACTTCTCTCTCCCTCTCTCACCTCCCTCTGTCCCTCTTCGTTTCTCTTTCTATCTCTTTCTGTCTCGGTGCGCGCGAGTGTGTCAGGGTGAGCGCGCGAGCGAGTGAAACGAGTGAGCGAGCGCGCGCGGGCGCGCTCGTCCCTACGCTGGTGTGTGCCGAGCGGTGTTTGTGTTCGTTGCCCGTGCTCGTGCCCGAATCCGAACCCGTGCCCATGCCCGTGTTCCCGATTCTACGCGCCGTTCGTAAATCGAACGAGCCTGCGACACTGTCTCCCCCGGAACCTGACGATCTGGAATTCGTGTGTTACCTGCGAAAAGGTAAAACCTCGTTCTCACTGTCGGCCGCGTCGAAAGGATTGGTGCGCGTCCCATTCGTGGCAAGGTGCTGCCCGTCATCGTGTCCCTGTGTGTCCGTCGTCATCGCGGTAGTCGTCATCGTCGTTGTCGTCGTGGTGTCGTCGTCCGTCGCGTGTACGTGTTTACCGGGTGCGACGGAAAGAAGTGGTGTGGTATACGCGACACACACGTTCGAAAGATAAAGGAGAAACGAAGAAGGAAAAGCAGAGGCTTGTATATGTGTGTATGAGAAAGAGACAAACGGGAAGAGAGGAGAAGGAGACGACGAGAGTGAGAGATAGAAGGTGGGCAGGCCACCGTCGGTTGTGTGACTATCACCGGACGAAAAAGGGTGACAAGCGTGAATATGCCGACGGGTCCAGGATTGGTCGAGATACGGTATAATATTCGCTAATTGAATTCGTGTGACCCGCGCGTATGTATACGAGTGTCCAAAGTGTACGGTGTACAGTGTGTACGGTACATGGTGTATTCGATGAACGTTGAAACGTTCCTTCTCGAATACAACAGCAGCAGCAGCAGCAGCAGCAGTGGCGAAGTGGTGTTGAGTTGAGTCGAGTCGTAGTCGGAATCGAATCGTGTCGACCCGTCGTGTGTGTGTTTCGTTCGTTTTGCGTGCGCGCGTACACATTCGTGCGTGGGAATAGGGTTGCAAGGTTTAAATTCGCATCGCGTCACACGATACTCAACGCCGCTTGGCGAAATCCATCGTCCTTGCCCATTGGATTACCATTTGGAATACCGAACTCGAACGGATCCACCATTCCGACGCTTCCAGAGGAACACAGAGAAATTAGGTGTGAAAAAAACTGACTACGATCGAACGCTGAAATTTCCCGAACGTGTATGTGTTAAAGGCTCATCGACACACGTGCACAATGGTAAGAATCCTCGCCTATAATTTTGCTAAAGGAACTTAACGTTGTTCCGTGCGTGCGTATGCAACGTATCGTGCGTACACATACACATACACATATACGCGCGTATCCACGTCGCCGATGTCGCCTGCGTGTGTGTGGTGCTGCTGCTCTGCGTGTAGTAATGCCTTTCATGTGTGTGCCATACGACCTCTCGTGGGCAAAAGTGACGCCGGTCACGTACATACGTACATACGGCACACGCACACACACTTGGATGCGGAGCTGTGGCAGCTTACTTTTCCCTATAAGCTATGTTACTTTGTACGGGTACGCGTGCGAAGGTGATGTTTCCATACATAACAGACCCTCCGTTCTTTCAAAAGTTTTGCCGTTCGTTGCGCGTTTTGGCGCAACACGAAATGTCGTTCTCAACCATTTGCCGTCGCTTCCCAATCGAATATTTTATATCTGGGAATTACCCGATTGAGAGAGAGCTTTTATATAGGTTCACATTGAATTGAATAATCGATTTATATTAATTCCCTTATTGCAGTAGCAGTTATACAATGAAACTTTTTTTAGTATCGTTTATATCCTATTGTCTGCTCGCAACCAAAAAACTCACGATAATTATGGCATAATTCGTAGTAGGGAGGGTCATGAAGTGTCTGCCGTTCGCATGTGACGGTGTGCGCTCGCGCCAATGTCGAAAACAAAATACTAAATTATTTGGAGGTGAATCAGAGGTTAATAGGTACAAATGAATTACTTAGAGTGCGTGTACTTCATGTCTATACGTATCTTCGCATTACTTTTCTCTTTCTGGATCCAAACTATGACAAACAAACATCAAATGACTAATCTCGATCAATAAACATTAATAAACTTTACTAATGACTTGCGTAACAGCATATGCAAATAACAACTAACGTGTCCGGCGTTGAATAAGTAAATTTCAAGAGGAGGCATTACGATAACACAGAAAACCGTAGATAACGTCTAATTTTAACCCTTAATTAGTAGTATCGATGGATTTCGGGTAACGTGACAGAAGAAAATACTTCTGCCAACTTAACTAAATCTTTATCTTATCTCTCGACTGAAGTATATCCACCGCACGATACGTCTCTCATTAATAAAACGAAACAGAACCACTTATTATTTTTCCCAATTTGAAAATACGAATCTACAAACATTACCAAGCCATAGCAAGTAGCTCCGGCTCCCTTTTTGATCCGATGATACACCCTAGTCAGAGTTTAACCCCGCCTACCAAAAAAAACCCACAAAAAAAACCGCCTGAAACTCGCGTGATCCTGAATATTAATTCAGTGTCGCAGTGTTTTAATCTTCGCTCGACAAAAGATTTTGCTTATCTGTCCTCTGATATTTCAGCGAGCAAGAGTCGTCGTCGTCGTGCAATGTGACACAATGCGCAGTTTAGAATATGGTGCTCGCCGCCGCAGGCATCGCGTTTCATGAGCGACAGCACGTCGCATCGAGTTCGATCGCGCAGTCTACCGTATGCTCTCGAAACAGCCAAAAGAGAACAGGGGAGACGTATGCAAATATACAAAACACGAGATAGCTTCGCGTCTACGGGGGCACGCGGATGCAATTTCATTTTTTCCCCCTCCCCATTCCGCGTCAATTTCATTCGTTTTTACTTTGCTACTTCGACGTGCAAACGATTGGTAAATTTAAATCGACGATAAACGATATGCCAGCCCGTGTGTACCGGCGAGAAGATTACACGTGTTTCGAGATATCAATAAAACTATGCGAATAGTTCGATATGTTTTCCGAGTAAATTCTCTAGACAGAAAATTGAGTTCCCTTTTACCATGATTTAGATAGTTATTATATCACATCGATTTCGGTGACAATTTTACGGTGTTAACGATAATATAACGATGAATTTATTTTGTTCTACAGTTTAAATACCGTAACCTTGATTTTTTCACTTTCATCTCTGTTTAACGGTATTTTCGTTAAGTAACTTTTTCAGAGGTAATATCAGTAGACCCTTTGAAGCAACGGCCCCGGTCGAATTAATAAAACTTTTCTGCCGTTTTTCACGTTAACATCCCTTTGCCCCTCTTGGGTGCGCAGGGAAGAAGGAGCGCTGAACCGTGCGCTCCCTTAAGAGTCAAGGGGTATCGCGAGGCTCATTTTACGCTAGCCGTTTTCATTTTTTCATTATACTAAGTGACTCCGGTGTACGCGATATACATATATGTATGTATGTATGTATGTATGTACGCTGGCAATCCATTTGAGTGCTTCGCTCGATTTATCGTCCTTCGCTCTGCGTGATATCGACATCGGGAATCGACTTACGGACATTCCTGATTTTTCTACCTTTTTTCACACTCACAACTCCCTGTATTGTCTCGATGTTCAATACCGCCTGCAATCGCGATGAAAGGGTAAAGAAGAAGAAGAAAAAAAATCCACACAGAGCGTTCTTTCTTTTGAGCAGAGAGTCGAAATTTGAAAGTAAAACGTACTTAGTTTCCATTCCGGCTCGTTAAACCGTCGTCGGACGGGTATCGCGTGTATAATCGTTTGTGTTCGATCTAATACAATTGATTTAAGACTGTCTGTGAACTCGAACCGTTCGGGTTATTTCCAAGTAAATGCACGGGAACGTTTTATCGCGACACGTGAATGAATTTTATTCGGGAAAATAGTATGATTTGCAAGAGCAAAGCTTTATAATTTCAATTAATTAACTTGACTGACGCTAAACGGGAACGTTTTGCCCGGAAGTGGTGAGCGTGTATGTATGTATATATGTATGTATCGCGATACGATCGCCTATTGTCGGCTTATAAGTGAGCAGTGAGTGAACCGAAACGATTCTCGTAGAGAGTAATTAGCGGTGGTCGTCGGTGGGGCGACATCGTTGTCGCGAGGTGTCGTTAACGAGCCATTAAAACGTTCACTCTCTTCGGAAAGAGAGAGAGAGCGAGAGAGAGAGAGAGAGAGAAAGAGAGAGAAAGAGAAATCAACGTTCAATCGAACGATTCAACTCGGTTGCTGCGCTCGCATCTTTGACTCTCCTTTAATGTCTTGAAAGCGTGAAATATACTTTGCCTGTATCTCACAAACTCCTTAGCAAACCAGACACAACGTAAATCGTCGTGTCAAAGTTAAAAGGAGATAGCATTTCGCCAAATTTTTTTAAATCAACGACCGCCTCTTCCGTGGAACGATACTTTTCATCCTCTTCTTTATTTACCGATTACGGATACATGGATAAATCCAGATGAGAGTTATTTGAAGGAGGGGTGGGGGAGACTGTTAAATGAGTGTGTCGTGTGGATTAGTGGGACGCGTGGGAGAAAAAACGAGATTTATCTCTCTAGATTTTATACAGTTAACACTTCAGGTGATGTACAAATTTTGTACTCCACTCGTAACGCTTTCAAGCACATTTTTTTTTTTTACAAACGATGCTTGTTTATTTCGTGCGGTACAATATATTTCCGTCTGCAGTCTACCGAATTTTTATTCGATGTAAACGTACGAATAGTGCTTGCATATTAATAAAACGCAACCCGTCGGTTCACGACATAATTCGTTCTAGCTTGATATTTTAATTTTTACGAAGTTCTTTTCCGAGAGGGGGATTCCACAAAACATATAATTTTTCCCCCTCGATAATAATTCCCATTTCGTTGTGACGTGCATTGTACATTTCATAAACGACGACCTTTCGTGGAAAGAAAAGAATGTTTCGCAGCACGTTCGACATTAATACCACGTCAGGGAAACAATTACGAAAATGCAGTTTGTCTTAATTAGCGGGCACGATATATACATTATTGTAATCTGCAATTGATTAAATACCCGACTTTAGACGCACGGTCATCAAACGACTGCCAGGCTGGCAACGATAACCCCTTCCCCGATAAAACCGTCTCCCTTTACAACCGGTAAATTATCGTCACTACCATTAAACGGCGTTATTAGTATTGACCGTTGTCTCTACGATACTCGCGTGGACATGTTTAAAACGGCGTGCTTGGAAAGAAAAAAAGAAACAGAAATTCGTATCGAAATCTTCCATCGTACTGTACCCGTTGATATCGATTTTTACGTTTGTACAGATAGGTACGCCAGGAAATGCTCTTAAATTCAGAGGGAACCGTCTTAAATCGGTTATTCCACTCAAGGTTTATTCCACGATGGTATGCGCCTCCGGAGATTGGTTCTTTAGCTTCATATTTGCACGATGAAACGTGTCTCAGGTATTCAACGGGTATATATACGAGATATCGAGAACAGAGGTAAACGTTTTCTCCTAATTCAATTTGAAAAGCTTTCTGGAGCGCGTCCAAAGACATCCCGTATTCATGCCGGTGGAATGGTACTCGTAACTCATAACGGTACAGTCACGATTTCCGAACAGAGGCTTCGATGAAGTCCGTGGCTCGACTCCTTACGACGCACTTTGTTGTAACTTGTCCGTCCCGAGCCTATTAAACAGTGGAGGGAAAGAGAAAGAACGAGAGAGAGAGAAAGAGAAAGAAAAAGAGAGAGGAAGAGAGCACGTCGATGACCCGCCGATACCAAATGGCTCGAAAATTTACGTTACTACCCATCAATCAGACCGCGTAATAACAATTTTTCATACCCGTAACGACATTAATATTCCTGTTGTCTTTCTTTTTTTCGTGTAAGCTGTTTTTCGACTCCGTACACGACCTTTTCGTTGGTACGCGTATGTACGTACAGCGCCTATCCGTGTATATTGTAACGCGAAACATGTACGACGCGTACGTTGATAAATTGGCACGCAATTTTCACGCGTCGAAGTGAAAAAGTAAGCTTTAACGACCCGTCGTTGATCATCGCCGTGTCGACATTTACCCGGGACCGTTTTCTTCTTCCAAAAGATGGGAACATGGATGAGGGAGAAAGGAAGGAAGGGGGGACGAGGTGATCGGTATAATTACAGGGAAACCAGTATTTATTTCACACATTCCCAAGTGTGTTTGACAGCGTCTAGAAGACAGAGAAAACGAAGATTGACCGTTGAACACAGCCGTAATAAGTCGAAGTAAACGTGTTACTTTCGTCGGGGACTGTACTCGATGAACTACGGAAGGGTATCTGGCGTAGAACGAATTGTCCGGATTCGTAGGACGCTCGATCCTACCGATGCAACAGAATACAGCGGAACTTTCTTTCGCGATGAAAAAATTTCATCTCCGACGAGTGGCCACACTTTTGTTGCCCGTTTGCTCGCAGATGCGACTAGTTTCGGCTATACGGACGTGTCTACGGTCAAAGCGAATCGCGGCCAATATTTTCCCGGGCCAGGAATGTCGGGTCTACGGGCAAGCACAAAATGGCTGCCAGCAGGAGCGATCGACCGTGCGTGCGTGCGAGCGAGCGAGCTAGAAGATCTTGTTTCTCTCTGTCTCTCCCTTTTACTCTTTCTCTCTCTCTCCCATTCTCTCTTTCTTCCTCGTTCTCGCTTGTACTCGTTCAGCTTATACACCTCCGTTTTACTATCTTTTTTCCTCCTTCTCTTTCAGCCTGTGGTAGTAAGTATCTCCTTTACTATCCAATCTGCACAGCATCGTTTCTCTCTCTTTCTCCCTCTCTCATTCTTCTCGTGTCTCTGTTTCTCGGGTTCCTTCTCCGGGTATCTTCCTATCTTCTTCCCCCGTCCACGTCGGGCTGTCTTTTTCTCGTGCATTAACACGGTCACGCAGACGTCTCGCGTGTGTGGGAGCGAAGCAAGCAGCTCGTCGTCTCCCCCGTTCGCAGTTTCTCCGTCGGAATCACTGGAACCGACGTCGCGCCGTTTCCGTCTTGCTCACTGGGAGATGCAGCGATCCATCCTGGTCTGTTAGCAGCAGCGTCGGAAGGGCACCGGAATCCGTCCTCGTTACACCGGCGTCGAAACCGCGCCAGAAGATGTATCCTAGTCGCGTTCACGCTATACCTCTGTGATGTTCCTTCTTCAGCCTGTATCAAGGATATACTTCTGTGTTCTCTTTCTCTCTCTGTCCCTCTTTCTCCCCTTCTTCTTCTTCTCCTCCTCCACATGGTAATCCTAATGTGGTACAACGCAGTGGCCCCCGGGTTCTCCTATACCCATGCAGCACGTATACACTCCTCTCTCCCCCGTTTGTCCCCTCGCGTAGGAGAATACACGAACCTCACGAATGGAAAGCATAATTACGGCACCAGCGACCGTTGCACGGAGACACATGGTTTACCGATTGTAGAAAGGTTGAAACGGCGCCGATCCCGACAGGGTTTTCGGTGGCGTCGCGTCGCTCATAGACGATGCGACTGAAATTCATATAGGCGCTATGATGATGGTTGGTGGTGGTGGTAGTGCCAGCACACGGCTCGTTGCGGCTCTCGCAACGTTCCGCGATGACCGCATACGTACTAATTGTGCGGCGTAACCAACCGAGCTTACATTGTCTCGCATTATGCATATACGATACCATACGACACGACGTTCGACGAGAAACATTACTCGCGAATGCGCGCGCATCCCCTGGCCGATTTTATCCGCGCGCCTACTTGTCCGCTAGATTTACCGCGATCGTAGATCTTGCGATTCGATACGGTCCGTCACGATCCATCGATTCCATTCTAGAGTGAAATAAAAAAAACATATAAAATACCTTCATTGATGTTTGTGGTTATACCTACATAATACCATGTATACTTACACGCCGGGCAAACCTGTATTCAATTTTAATGTCTTCATGCTTACATACCGGCTGATCTACATGCATGATTATCGTCGAATATTCCGCGAACTATGTAATTCACTTTCTCTCGGCTAATGTAAAGAATGAATAGATTATTTCCACGGACTCCTGAAAAGTATACTTTGTTGCGCTAGTTTTCCAAAGTTATCGAAAGCTTGTTCTTCTTCCCCTCTAGCTATACGTTTCTTTTTCCCCTGTTTTTCCTTTTACCCGGAATGTCTATCGGCAGTGGTTTGCCACACGAAATAGCTCTTTCACGCGTATCGAGCACTCGTAGTTCACGAAGAGCCAATTCTTTTTGTAAGCCCCAATTTGCTCTTATTCTCACGCCGCGTCTCGGAAACCCAAGCCGGCGTTCGTCCTTGCGGTTTATCGTACGGATATCGAGATTGTGCTCGTTTATACGGGTATAGAAGTTTCATCCGCGTGGAATCACATAGGATCCGCGTCGTTCGCCACGCATCACCGGTGTGTCGCGTATGTGTTACCCGTCGACAAAAGGTATACAATATGTATACATATATTATCTCGGAGAGAAGCGTGTATCCATCATCGCGTTCCGACAACGTTTAGTTTCCTTCTATAATCATTTATTACGTAATACCGACATACGAGCGATTTCATAATCGTTATTATTTTAGTCAATTGTCTATACTTTTTCACCGTGGGTTCTAAACACGTGGAGTACATACATACACGTACATATGTGTATTCACGCGTGGTAAACAGCGGTTGACTATAGAGCACAGGTGGATAAATAATTCATGGAGTGAAGTCGAATGGGTGTTGATCTTTCGACGATGTATTTAACCTCAACGTGGATTCTTCCGCGTGTTGTATTCATTGCGGAATGAATGAAACGAGTTTCAAGTTCAATTCGCATTTATATAGTCGATAGTCAAAAGAAAGTGTAGCATCACCCGCGTACGTGTGTGTCGTCGTTTGCATCGTTGGTGTGTAAATCACACCAACGTGATTCGCGTCGCAGTGTTCGCATCGATCTCACACAGATACACGATATAGTATAACATATGCACGCGATCGAGACACTCCGATCGGACGAAAGTTGCAATCAAACAATCATCCGACGATCATTCCGGACATAGTTTTTAACTGATTCGCGGTTGGTAATGAAGTTGAAGTGGACGTCGTAAGTTGTAAATAACGAGAAGAACGATTTGTTCGAACGAAAATGATCGATCACAGTCGCACGCAACGAGACTGGAACGCCTTTTAATTATACCTCGAAGCTTGTTGCTTAACGAGCACTCTCTTAGCCTCAGACATTTCAGGTATTAACAGCATTATTTGCACGCAAGGAAAATAGTAAGGGTAAGACACTTTATATTTAAGGCACTGGTAGTAGACAGACATTTATATATCAGCTATCCCTACGGTTAGGGGAGGATTACCCCGTACGTTCGTGTTCTATCCCTGCCTGTCATAAATGCCGGCTAAAAGGGTTGAACCACAGACGAGGTATTGGATAGACCTATCATCTTACGGGGTTCGATGTTCACGAAACTGAATTACCGATGCGTTCGAATTCAGAGGATTTGCAGCGCCTCCTTGACGAAGGAGCAGAATTTTTTTAACTAAAAGAGTATCGTTGGTTCCGAAACGGGCACCGCACCCCACCCCCTTTTGTGAGGTTGTTACAAGCCCACATGTTGCCGCTGTTGCCAAATGTAAAGGGTCTGCGTATTTGGTAACGTCGGACCAACTTCTAGATTCCGTCCTCGGGGTCGAAAATGAATTTCGAGTATCGTGCGATGGACGGGAGCACATTAGTGGTACCTGTCGATTCGTTAGTGATGACAAAGGAATTACGAAAATCGCGAAAAATCGTCAAATTCAACCAGTTTTTTGGTCGGCATTCGCTCAATTTTTGAGATAGCGATCTGAAACTGGTACCATTGTTTTAGTTAGGAAATTCTACGGCAGATCAATGTATAATAGTTGTACTTTTCGAAAATTTAATTTTTCGCAAAAATCTGAAGGGGGTAGGTCAGGATTTTTGGCGATTTTCGTAAATCGCTTGCCATTTCCGCAATTTTTGAGCTATTAAAATGATCCTGGGCGTTCTGGACGCGGAATCCGAATCCGAATAAGCCAGTGAAAGAATCATTATGATATCTAAAAAATTGCGGAAATGGCAAGCGATTTACGAAAATCGCAACAAATCCTGACCTACCCCCTTCAGACTTTTGCGAAAAATTAAATTTTCGAAAAGTACAACTATTATACATTGATCTGCCGTAGAATTTCCTAACTAAAACAATGGTACAAGTTTCAGACCGCTATCTCAAAAATTGAGCGAATGCCGAACGAAAAACTGCTTCAGTTTGATGAATTTTCGCGATTTTCGTAATTCATTCGTCATTTCTGTAATCTTTGAGCTATTCAAATGATTTAAGACGTTTTGGACACGGAATCGGAAGCCGAATAAGACTGTGAAAGATTCAGGTCGATATCTAGAAATTTGTGGAAATGACGAAAGAATTACGAAAATCGCGAAAAATCGTCATTTTCAACCAGTTTTTCGGACGGCATTCGGTCAATTTTAAAGATAGCGGCCTGAAACTGGTACCATTGTTTTAGTTGGAAAATTCTACGCCAGATCAATATATAATAGTTGTACTTTTCGAAAATTTCATTTTTCGCAAAAATCTGAAGGGGGTAGGTCAGGATTTTTTGCGATTTTCGTATATCGCTCGCCATTTCTACAATTTTTTAGATATCAAAATAATTCTTTCACTACCTTATTCGGCTTCGGATTCCGCGTCCAAAACGCCCCGGATCGTTTTAATAGCTCAAAAATTACGGAAATGGCAAGCGATTTACGAAAATCGCAAAAAATCCTGACCTACCCCCTTCAGATTTTTGCGAAAAATGAAATTTTCGAAAAGTACAACTATTATATGTTGATCTGGCGTAGAATTTTCCAACTAAAACAATGGTACAAGTTTCAGACGGCTATCTCAAAAATTGAGCGAATGCCGTTTAAAAAACCGCCTGAATTTGAGGATTTTTCACGATTTTCGTAATTTGCTCGCCATTTCCACAATGATTGAGGTATTAAAACGATCCGGGACGTGTTGGACGCGGAATTCGAAGCCCAATAAGACAGGGAAAGATTCAGGTCGATATCTAAAAATTTGTGGAAATGACGAAAGAATTACGAAAATCGCGAAAAATCGTAGAATTCAACCAGTTTTTTAGTCGGCATTCGCTCAATTTTTGAGATAGCGATCTGAAACTGGTACCATTGTTTTAGTTAGGAAATTCTACGCCAGATCAATATATAATAGTTGTACTTTTCGAAAATTTCATTTTTCGCAAAAATCTGAAGGGGGTAGGTCAGGATTTTTTGCGATTTTCGTAAATCGCTCGTCATTTCTGTAATTTTTGAGCTATTAAAGTGATCGAGGACGTTTTGGACGCGAAATCCGAAGCCGAATAAGACAGTGAAAGAATCATTTCGATATCTCAAAAATTGTGGAAATGGCGGGCGAATTACGAAAATCGCAAAAAATCCTGACCTACCCCCTTCAGATTTTTGCGAAAAATGAAATTTTCGAAAAGTACAACTATTATATGTTGATCTGGCGTAGAATTTTCCAACTAAAACAATGGTACAAGTTTCAGACGGCTATCTCAAAAATTGAGCGAATGCCGTTCAAAAAACCGCCTGAATTTGAGGATTTTTCACGATTTTCGTAAATCGCTCGCCATTTCCGTAATTTTTGAGCTATTTAAATGATCCCAGACGTTTTGGACGGGGAATCCGAAGCCGAATAAGACAGCGAAGAATCGTTTTGATATCTAAAAAATTGTGGAAATGGCAAGCAAAAACTGGTTCTTTCGCAGTACAAAGGTCAATTATTAATACGCATAAACTATAACTTCTATATGGTATTCTTACTAATAATCGACGGACATCCTAGATTCGAACCGAAAATGGTAACGTAACGAGTGACACTAAAATGGTAAGAGGGCTCTAGAGCCCTCCAAACCAGTGACATCGAAAAGCATGGGGATGATTGGTCTATCCAATACCTCGTCTGTGGTTGAACGTAGGGCTGGCCTGCATTATCCGATGAATGAATATCGATGTGCCAACAACTTTCGTCCGCAGTATTCTAACTCACTCGGAAATAACGTGCAACAAATGTATGTCCACGAATTTTCCACCCGTATTCTGAACCGTGTATGTATGTATTTATGTATGTATACATACATCGACGTTCTCTCTTCTGGTTCTCATCGCTCCCACTCGAACAGAGTTTCAGCCTCGGTCGCGTCAGCGAGCACGTTTATCTTGCGAGGAACATGGTCTTTCGTTGTTTTTCCCCACGAGGGCGTAAATGCGACAAATCGGCCGTCAAACGAGATTAACGCGCCTCGACGACGATCACGTAACCGCGCAGCAAAAGCTGCAACTGCAAAAGCCAAGTGACTCTGTTCTCGCGGTGAAGCCATGGCCAAAGGGCTTAAGCTCGATACACGTATGTACACGTGGCCCAGAAAATCTTGAACCATCTCAGGGGAGTAGTGCGGCGAGGGGATTGATTTTGCCTCGCGCGATTCGTTTGTCGTGACGCGGCGTCGTGGCGGGGCACAAAGGCAAAGTCAATCCCCTCGCCGCACTAACCCCTGAGATGGTTCAAGATTTTCTGGGCGGCTCGTATGTACTATAATATATTATACGTGTCATACCGTGCCCGTGTTCTATTTGAAAAAGTAAACAAAAAAAAATCTGTCGTACCGTCCGAATTGATTGCACTCGGGATCCGAGCGTGTATGTATGCATATGTGTGTAATCGGTGTTTCTAGAGTGAATTTCTTTTTCCCCCGCCGTGGTAAAAGGTATCGATTCGCAAAGCGTATCGATTCACCGCTGCTCGCCTCACGTTCAAAGGTTTCGACTATAGAAATCACTTCTTGCCAGTGATTATCTGGTGTTAAGTGATTGTCGTCGTTATGTAACGTCGAACGTTAAGCGCTATTTGTAATGAATACATCCTGCTGAGCTGTTTTTTTTCCATACGAATACAAGAGAGAAAGAGAGAGGGAGAGAGAGAGAGAGGGTAAGACGTTAAACGTACACTCACGAGGTGAAAATGTGTAACGTTGGAAATCGGATTTACGCGTGGGAGAGAGAGAAAAACAGAGTACGGTAGGATGATCAGAGATAGTCGGGAGAATTGTCATCGTCGCATGAATTATGGATCGTGAATATTATAACCGGTCGAGACAGCTGCTGTCAGCGGTCAATTGCGGACTACGACTACGACAAACTTGTCTGATTCTGCGTTAATTAAAATCTTAACCTTTCGCGATTGTTGCATTCAAGCGAAGGAAGATTTAGCTTCGTTGCCTATTGATTTTCAAATCCTTGACTCCGGTGTTAACTTCGTTCTCCATTGTTCGTGTGGGCGGTACGTTGAATGCAAACGGAGCGTACACTGTTTCCGCACTTCATCGAGTCGAAAATTTTGTGAAGAGACACGCCGCCGCCGAGGTTGAATTTTATTCGTGAAAGACCGACGTCTTTAAAACTCGGTAAAGTCGCCGCTGTAGGACGATTTTTCTATCCAACGGTGGAGGAACGAAAATTGCCACCGGAAAAGAGAGGAAGAAACTCATGACCATTAAAAGAACTTTTAACGCGCAGCTTCTTCCTTGAATCGCGACGAGGTTACATAGTTTCTGCTAAACCACGAAGCAAGAAACGCTCCTTTGTTTAGTTGGATAATGGCGAAACCGTAGGAAAAACGTTGAAACGTCGAGAACGCAATTCTATTTTTTTCTAATTCTTGTGTTTTTTTCGTCGTTGTAATAAGCGTATCGCCGCATAGTTTGTGTCTAAATGTTTCTTGCATCTGACCTACATTAATAATTTTTTTTTTCGTCGTTCAATTATCGTCCGCCGGTTAACGATTCGATCGCATCGGAATGGAATTAATGTGATTCGTTCGACTCGTTTTAGATCGTGCGTAGATTTTGCGATGACGACTTTGTCCCTGCGTCGAATTCGGAGAACTTTGGTGCTTCCCTACCTGTTCTCTTTCTTTCTCACTCTTTCTCTCTATCTATCTCCCACTCTCTCTTTCCCTCTGTCTCTATCGTCTTCCCACCTGTCTCTGCGATTAAGTTACAACAAGGTGGTCGAATAACCATCTCCAAATAATTTCATGGTTGTTACAAAAGCCGACAGGCAAAGAAGAATCGATCGACGTGTAGGATTTGTCATGTTGTTTCATTTTTTAAACGTATATCGCGACACCGGAAGTTTGCGCACGAAAAGAAAAATTTTCCCTGAAATGGTATTCTAATAATCATAATATACATTCATTTATGTAGCCATGTATATTCATGGGAAACGGGCACGATAAAACGCCGGCGTCGTAGTTGTAAGACTTCACTTCTACGAAAAGATATCCGTGTCACGTTTCACGCGTTTTATATTATACTCGAGGCACGGAAAAACGTTAATAACATACTTCTCAATTTACTTAAGTGCGACGTATATACTTGCTACAAAACATACGCCGAGTGGAATGAATCTCACGGTAGTTACGAAGCTGCAATAACGGTGGAGGGTTGGAAAAGTAATATATTCCGGTCGTGGTAGGCCACGTTAATGGACTATAATCGACTCTTTCTACGTCCGGAATTCGTGGAATTAACGGAGGATGCTACTCTATGTTCCGATACCTTTTGTCTTATCTCGCCCTTGCGACACTGCCACGATCTAATTTTCTTTCTGTCCCTCTCAAACCCTCTTCTCATACTCTCGTTCGCCCTCACTCACTCACTCACTCACTCACTCGCTCACTCTCTCTTTCTCATTCTCATTCTCCCATTCCGCCTTCCGTCCGGTACCATCGGAGAATAGCTGTTCCGTGGTAGAAACAGCAGGACGACCATTCCATTTCCAAGGCTTCAGGATATATAGACGATATGGACAAGAGAGTCCGTGGAAGACTTCTCTTCTCTTTGCGAGAGCGTAAAGAATAGAAAAGGAATAGAACGAGATGACGAAAGAGGAGGTATAGAAAGGAGGGACAAGGATAGGGATGCAAACGAAAAGGAAAGAAAGAAAAAGAGAAAGAGACAGAAGGAAAGAAAGAGACAGAGACACATCGTAAAGAGGGTAGGGAGGTCCATGGAGGTACAATAGAGCCAATACAGAGAGACGAAGGCGAAAGAGTCTCTCTGTCGGTGTCGAGTCTGCTTGAAGGAAGGCAGGTAGACCCGGTGAGCCTATAAAACCCCACGGACCCAACAAAGATGGAATCTACCAATACCGCTTGCCATGAGCGTCGAAATCGTTAAACCACGTTTACGTTACTACCATGCTTATGTTTCATCGATTGCTAGCAGGTGTTTCCCATGAATTTCCGAACGATTTACAAGATTTATCGGATAGTCAATCATTCATCGTTTACACGGGGTATTATCGCGTTTCGCGTTTGGTTTAAACAGGAATTATTTACACTCACGACGCTGGGTACGATGGAAAGAGCACGCTGCTAATCCCTCTGTACCCGTGCACCGAAACAATTTGCGGATTCGAGAGTGTACGAATCCGTGGCGTTTAGACATCACGATTTCCTAGATCGAAAAGTATTTCCTTTCGTCTCTCTAACTAACTTTCACCCTTCACTAGTGACGATCAGAGAACGAGGTTTGTCTCGCTGGTGTATCCGGAGAGTCTCGTGCTTTGCCGTGAAATAAATCATACATACATACATCCACACTACGACGACACCGAAATCGTTGAAAAGAAACAATTATTACCCGTATCTTCCCACCGACCAATCTGTTTTATATGTCTCTTCCGTATCACCGACACTTTTCTTAATCGATATCGGCTCTAATAGATACAAAACGTATGCACGTATCGTACGTACACCCGTGATACAGGATTTTAATCATCGCAATCTTTGAAAACCATCGGCGATCGTATCGGTGAAAAAAAATCGAACCAGAGACAACCAGGCACACTTGACTGCTTGACGTCTCCATTCGTTACGTAGAAAGAAAGCGGGGTGCAGGAGGAGGAGGAAGAGGAGGAAAAAGAACAAAAAAAATGTCAACCGTATAGATAGGATCGGAATCTGTGAATCGTACCGAAACACGGTCCCTCGCAGGTTACGCCAATGCTCGGTCGTATTGGCCGAGTCGGGGAGAGCCAGGAGAGGAGGGGAGCGGCGATGCCTCAGTAAACGCCAAGCGCTCGGGCCGCGTCGATGCCGCGTCGAGCCATTTACCAGTGGATCCTATCGAGAACCGGCATTAATTTATATCGACGATCGACGCCATTCGGTGTGCGTAAGAACGTGTCGCTCGTGCGCCCGATCTCCACGTATATATATATAAATGTGTGTATAGATAGATAGATATATATATTTGTGTGTATATATGTATATACGTATACACAAGGAACAAGGAACGCCGCTAGTGGGATAATAACAGCCGACGATTTCCGTCGGATCGGAGAAAACGTGCTTTGCTTTGTGTGTGCGCAAGCGCGCGCGCGCTCTCTCTCTCATCCACGGTGGATTTGTTTGTATGAAAGTGTGTATATATATACATTTGTCTGGGTTGTGTGTTAGTGATCGTGAATACAACGGTGTATGTGTACGTGTAAACGTGCCTTCGAGCGTGTTTCTTCGTGGCTCGTCGCCACCTTTCTCACAGCCAATGAACGTGTGTCCATCGGACGTTCGCTGAGGCGGTTGTCGTCGTCGTCGTCGTCGTCGTTGTGTCGGTGCGTCTCCTCGTGTTACGCATCAAAGCGTGGTACGCTCACGAAACACTCGGTGAACCGCTAACTTTTCCGATCTGTCCTTTTTGCCGCTTGCAATCCTAACCCCTTTTTCTTGTCTCTCTGTATTCTCCCTATGCTCTGCTCGAGGTCCTCGGGACTTTTTTAGTTTTACCCTCTCTCTCTTTCTCTTTCTTGTACTGTGTTTCTCTCTCTCTCTCTCTCTTGCTGTCTGTCTGTCTCCCTTCTATCCACCTCTCGTGTTCTGTCTCTGTTGAAGAACACGAGAAAGACACGACGGATGATCGTGTCGTGTTCGGGATATGCTGCTAGTGCGGCGCCTGTTACGATATACATCGGTGCCGGGCGCATGCGCGCCATACCGAGACGTGAAAACCGCCTGTTCTTTGCACTGGCACTCCTCTCCTCTCTCTCTATCCTCGTTTCTCCTCTCTTCTTCACGATTCCCCACCTCCTCCTCCTCCTCCTCCCCTCGACAACCGTCGCCTGCTGGATTACCTCACGGACAAAGGATACGTAAACGGGAATATGTGCTCCGGATAAAGTTCATCGAGGCCCTGTACGTCTGCACCGGGACGTAGGTATTGTTCTTTGCCGTACCACTCTCTCCCTGCACTTGGTCGAGAGTTCTTATCAGTTCATTCGAACAAATGAACGAACGAGCGAACGAACGAGACCCTGGCGGACCAACGTGCACTTCCGGCACCGGGGTGTGTTTCGATAGTATTTCAAGATGAGCCCTCACTCTCTCTTTCTCTCTCTCTGTGTGTCTCTCTGGGTACTCTAGATATTCTGTTAAAGTAATTTTATAATTATACATTGATCGTCATAGGAAACGAGCAAAGTATTATTACACTGTGATACCACGTCCGTAGAGTAAGAGTTTCCCTTTCCGACACGGAGGACATTCCGTTGGGAAAGTCATTCGAACGAACGAGAGAGAGAGAGAGAGAGGAGAGATCCACCGATACCGTTTCGCTCTTTCGTTCACCTTCGTGTACATTTAAAGCGTTTAGCTTTAATTCAAGCTTAATAGGGGTTCCGGTGTAATCGATCGCTACCCTGACAGATAGATATCCAGCAGGATAGTAATAGGATCGATCGCAACCGGCACATCTGCGCTCAACGGTCTCTCGGAGGCATCGACAAAAGGAGACGAGAAACGGGAACTCTCATGTATTTACATACTCGTAATAGCGCGCGCTTACTTGTTTCGCGTTTCTCCGATTCCTGTGTTTGAAACTTACGACGAAGGCATATAAGCTCCATTAACGGTATACCGGTAAATAAACACACACCCGGGACCAATGGAAGGGATCTGCGACGTGGCGTAGTGAAAATAGAGAATCATCGGAAACAAGCAAGCAAGCGGCGGGAATCGACCTTTTTTTTATCGAGCAATTAATACTAATAATAATAATAATATATCGCTTACCTAAATTACAGGCTACTTCTTGTCACCGACGGATCATGTCGTTAAACATTTATATACTCTCGCGGAACTGGTTTATTACATAAACGTAGTAACCTCAAAGTTCCTTTCTAACTGATTATAAGATACGGCTCTCGGATCGTATTTGTCTCTCCTTTTTTTTTTTTATTTTTCATTGCATACTCCAGCGTTGTCATTATCGACTCTCATCATTTCTAGAAAGCAATGATAGATAGTAGTAATATAGCGTGATAGTCGTCCCGCGAAACTCCGATCGTTCCGTGACTTATTATTACCGTCGATAGAGCCGTCGTATAAAAACGAAATATTGATCGGCGATCGATTAAATCTTGCCGCGTTTCTTTTTTTTCGCTCTCTCCCTCTCTCTTTAGATGAATCGTCAGAGGCAAATGGAAACTCGATTATAGCCGTGTCGCTCGAGGCGTCGCATCAGTGTCTCGACAACAGACACAGGAAAAGAAATGTTGTCTCCCTTATTCCGACAAATGTGGAAATGACGTTCACCGACAAAGCTCGTCTTATCTATCGGTAAACGTAGTTTCCATAGAAATTTCTCCGTTGCCCCGAAACATCCGAAAAATACAACGATAAAAGATCAAACCCACGGTTCGTAGAGTTTACAGGGTTTTACGTTCGATCGATCGATTTCGAAAGTTGCGATTTCCTTGACACGTTTCTTCGTCCGAAAAACGTATTTGTCGTATGTCACTTTTGTAAAACTTTTTCCGCGCTTCGCGAAGCACGTTATCACACGTTGATTTTTCGCGTAACACACATAGAAATACATATACATACACCGACACGTGGAATTCTAAGTAGCTGATGGTATACCACGGCTTTCGTTGCCCTTTATTATTCATCCGATGTTGATGGTCAGCACTTTAACCGCGCGGTATAGGTTTCGTTCCCGTGCTACTATGAATACGAATCTAATTTTTCCACCGGCACTTGCAAACGCTTATGCCAGTGTAAGCGGCACAAAGTAACTTCTTCGCCACATCGTGCGTTCTAAATAATTCACACGTACGTACATACATAGATACGTACGTAATAATGAAAACAACTGGTCTGTTCCCGTGAAATCCAATAGTTTTGCAAAAAATTTCATCAAAGTAGCTATGTAATACGATGTATAACGACGCGACCGATAAATTATGTAAATCGGTAGTTCGTGTAACGAGACACGGCACTCTTTAGAAGATAACTTCGTCGATATAAAAGTAAATGCATCTTCGTTCCTCTTGGTCGATCGTCGTCAAAATGTTGGGATCGGAGCCCACGTTAGTTGGTAGGGAGGGCGAGAAAAAGAACGAGAATGAGAAAGAAAGACAGATGTATACTTCGAGTTCCAGATATGCACGCCAACTACGAACTTTCACGTCTCTCCCCATCTGCTCTTTTATGTTTCTACGAATATGCATTTCCCTTCTCGCTGGCGAAGATAAAAACTGCGGTTCCTTTACGATCGAGCGAGAGAAAGAGAAAAACAAAGAAAGAAACACTTGGTTTGGCTTCTCGAACACGAGTCTTATATACAACATCTATTTATCAGCGTTACTTCTATCTTGATCGGTATACAGACTATATGTTTTACGCTTAATAACATCGCCGGTAAGGATCGTTTCGCTTTAACGGAATTCGCGGACGAATGTTTTTAAGCATGCGTGTTCGGCTGGCTCGACTTTCCTGTACGGTTGGTTGTGCGTGCACGCGTACTACGTGCACATAATTTATCGCTTACATATTGGGTTAAAGCGTTCCGTGAACGAGACACCGCATAATTCAAGTCCTTTTTTCTTTTCGTTTCTTTTTTTTTTACCCCCTCCGCCATTATGACAAGATTCACGAAATTGATCGTCATTGAGATGCATAAGAATAAAAGAAAAACTCGTTATTCCGTGACGAGTCACGATTTCCCGTTCATCTGGGAACGGACTTTGGCGTCGACGCTTAATTAACGTGTGCGGATTGGTGGAAAATTGATTTCTAAAGAAAGATTTCTTCCAAACGAGCAACAACACCGGTCGCTCGCTTCCCTTATCCGCCACGCGGCTATTTTTGCCCGCTCTCGCGTGAAGTTTCTTGCGCGGTGGTCCGTTTTGGCACAAAGTCGCAGGTCGCTCTATGAAACTAAAGACAAAGTGGCGTATTTATTACTCGTGTCGCCGGACCTGTGTATAAATCTCGCGCGGGTGTCGGCGTCGCACTTGTCCGACGATGAAAACTGTATTTCTGAAAACATCGTTTCATCCTCGAAATCCGAACGCGATTATCGTTGTCGCGTTCGATTCCGATCTACGTGGTTGCAAGGTGAACGTTGAGGCGGGTCAGGGTTATCTTCTTTTTCGGTCTCTCGCTGGGTTCCGTCGATAACGAATTTTTGCAACGGTAATCATCCCGTTCGCGGTAATTAAATTACAATCAGTATGGTAAACGAACGATACTCACTTTCAAGCAAGACCGATGAGTCGTGACGCGAAACATCTACCGTAACGCGGCGGGTTGATTCACGTATACAAAGGAACAACAGAAATAAAGGGGGAAGAAAAGAACCGTTTGACGTACTGTGCTCCCGTCGAGAGAATAACAAAAAAAAGAGTCTCGCTCGAAGAAAGTGGTCCTAATCCTAGAGAATTGGTATATGTATGTATATATACACACACACACCGTATACACGTCAATTGCGAGACGAACGTTTAGCGGCTTCCACCGGCTGACCGTGACGGTGGACACGGTTTGTAGTGGTAACAAGTAGCTAGTATCAGTGATTGTAACGGCGAAGTTGGTACTGGTGCGTTGGTTTGTAGCGGGAGCCGGTGGTGGGTAGTAGGACTGGGACAAAAAGGAAGGGGAAAGCTTTGGTTCAGTAAGCGGCGAGCACCCGAGGTCGTAGTTAGACCCCGGGATGTACCGAGGACTCTCGTTTAAATATTGTATTTCTTGGACTGTTTAATAGAATCGGTTAGACAGTCTGCTCGCTACCGTGATATTTCTGAATGTAAAGTAAAGTGAGAGAGCGTCGTAGTCGTTGTCGTCGTTGTTGCCGTCGTCGTTGCCGTTGTTGTTATTGTCGTTGTTGTTATTATCACGCGATTCTACCTGTAATTGCCTCGCGAGTTTTCACCGGATACCACCGTTACAAGTTGCCTTTTACTACGGGTTTATATTATACTTCCTATGTGTTTCTCAGTCTTGTCTACCAGACGAACCAATCTGCCAGTGGGATATACATATATAATACAACACCCGGTGTGCATCTACGTGTCGTTCGTGTTATTTATCGCGTGTGAGGTGAACCGTTGCCTTTGTGCTACCTTGCAAGTGAGTTTGTGCCATCGAATACATATTATACATACATAGTGACTGGTTCGGTATCATTTTCTCTTTTCTTCATCTACGTCTCGTTATCACGGTTGCCGTTTTTTCCCTTTTTTTTTTATTTATTTCGTTCAGTCTACGTGGCGTCCGGGAATTCTACGATCTCTATAGAAATTCCAGTGTTCTCCCCCCTCCGTCTGTTTCTTTTCTCTCTTCTCTCTTCTATTTTCTCCGTCGTCCCGTACTATACTGATATTCCGTGGACCCCGAGGAAAGAAAGACGTCGGATTACCGCGTGGGACAAAGGCTACGCGCGCAAAGACGACGCGTAAATACACGGGCCGCTCTTCGGCAGCTATGTACCCGCGTAAGTGGTGGTAGTGCATGGATGTGTGTATGCGCAACTCGTAAGTGGAGTCGTCGGCAGTGGAGCCCCGGATTATTTATCGACCTACACGAGGTATTGTGACTATGTGCCAGCCACCGTTACGAGAGCGTTTCGTTAGACGCGTTAGTAAACGGAATCACGTTCATTAACCATTCTGTTAGAAGAAATAAAAGGGAGTTTTAAAAAAAAAAAACTCCTCGCTCTTCTTATTCTTTAAATTGTGTATCCACTATTTGTATTTTAACGATAGATGGGTTTTATATAGTTAAATATTTGTCCTTAACGTTGTTTAGGAGTGATTAATAATTGTTTATTCAATTCAAACGGTCAAACTGACCGACCGCCACCCAAGTAGATTGATTCCCTGTAACGAAGAGAATCGGAAATTAAGCCTCGGGGCGGGTTTGTTTCTTGTTCCCGTTCGTGGTTAGACATAGATCGTGGGAACGTAATATTCTACGGGAGAGAATCGAACCGCGTTTCGTGGCACCGGGAATGTAATTGGAGAGCTTCTAGTATCCGTTGAACACAAAGGGTCGACGCTGATAGAATGTTTTCGAGACAGTGACGACTTTTTTTCCACTTCTTCCTCTTCTTCTATTCTGTTCGCGAAACGACAGAAAAGTATAATATATCGGCTTTCGTCTCGATATTCTTATGAAACCGAGTCTACCCGAACGACGCAAGGACAAAAGAGTCACATCGTAATACGGGAATCGTTAAAAGTTATCTTTGTTAAATATATAAGTTAGTGTATTCTTTGTGCAATGAAATATACCCGTAGTTTGCACGTGACGTTGCGATATTCTAGCCGGGACGTTCGACCGTTTCGACGATCGTTAAAATTGTTTTTCTAAACGGCCAGATAAGCATAAACGCGTTCTGATAATGGACTTTTAATGTTCGCAACGGAAAGTTTCGATAGTCTCTATTACCTTACCGATCGCGGAAGAGTACTTTGTCCGTCTACTTGTTACCTTTTCCTTCTTTTTCATTGTTCGTCGCAAACGCGAGGTTCATAGGGATAAAAAGATATTCTTTTTTTCATTTTCTTTTACACGGTATCACCAACGCTGGGTGAGATTAAAGCGACCAGTATATTTTCGCGAACCGTCGAGATTGCGAGTGTCACGCCAAGGTGCGTGCCTTCGTCGTGAATGCATGTCTCAATTTAAGAATAAAGCACGATACCTATCGTTCTGCCGCTTGACAATTACCTTTGAATTCTCTCGTACGTTTTCCTTGTAAAAAGGAAAACAAAAAAAAACACACTAGTATCCCGTTGCGTTGAGTTTTGCATCGATTTCCGCGTATTTCCACGCTGACATGCCTGTCTTCGTTTAATCGTAATCACGATGCCTACCTAACGAGACCATCGGCACGTACGATCGATAAGTGACGAAATAAAAAAAAAATCGACAAAAATATCCGCAAGAAATTCATTGCCGGGATCGAAGTTCGGCGTAAAGTGTATAGTTGTCGCGTGTAAACGGAGTCGAGATCGCGGGCGATAATTTAGAAAATTAATGCACGACATCTGTCAGTCGTATCGCGTTATTATGTATCGTTGTGTAACGATCAGCGATCTCGCAACTGTAAGCGGCATGAAAAAATGTATGCCAGGAATCATTAAGTCTGAATCAATTCTCTCGCACGACTGTTATGTGCGATACACCCTCGCTTCGTAGGGACATCTACATACATACATAGATAGACACATACGTATGTATGCATAGAAATTGTAGATCCAGCTGCGAGTCAGTGGTTTCGATCGGAGGTCATTAACCACCGACTTCGACAAGGGCGACGATGGCAACAGGTCGAATCGTGAACGTGGTTCACGTTGCCCCTGTGTTACACGATCACCCTGTTAACAGAAATATTCGTGTTTCTTTTACTAGTATAAAAAAAACTATATATGAAACGAAGAGAGAGAGAGAGAGAGAGTAGAATGAACGTGGCGAACGAAGGAAAGAATAATAGACTGTGTAAACCGTATATGTATATGTACCGATATCATGTTGTCCGTATATATGTATATGTATACATAGACGGCTGGTACATACATTCCCTCCTGACTAATTAACGGGGCAACGCGAAGAGTTAATTTACATCGTCGTAACATGATACAATCAATAATTTCAATCTGCCATTTGGCCGACGTGCGCACTGTTGTCTGCAGCCCATTTACCTAGCGGACATTGCGAACCTTCGTGCACGATAACGCATGCTCGCGTGATAATGCACGCTCGCCGAGTTCCGCCTGACGATTTATCGGTGGAACTTGAAAGTAAATCGTTATCGCTGCCGTTATCATAGCACGGCCGGTATTATTCGTTGAATGATCGAATACCGTCGGGTTTTTGTTATTGAGATTTGTTGAAAATTCCAGGTAATTGTATTATTTTCACAATGGTAAAACAATGTCTGGAAACTAACTATTTCGTGTCGTTTTTAGCTCCGAGATATTTGACGAATAAAACTGGTAAAAAAAAGAACTCGTGAATCGACGGGACGGTGTAACGTTCAGGTATCCATTTAATCAACGGGTAGCAATGGTAACGACGAAACCATGATTGTACATTTCAATTAGGTATATATGTATATCGTATCCCACCGCAAAAGATGCATCGCCGTCCGCGCTTTATACGCGAGTAACGTTTAATCGTACGTTGCCTAATATACGTTGACTTATTACCGTAATTGGAAGTGATAATTACAAATTAGTCGAACGGTGAGGCTGTGCGTGTATACAGGCGGTCGCGTGTATGTATGCACGCACATGGATTCAATAGGCGATACGGTTCATGGACAGTAGGCGTTTCCAGCGTCGTTATAAATCAGAGCTAAACACGCTAATTATATCGGGACGTAGTCGCGGCCAACGGAGTGATTTGCCAGGGGTAGACAGGGGCTCTCAATTCGCGGAACTGGAGACAATTTTATTCTACATCGTCTACGGTTATTATCAAAATTATTTATTTGTACTTCAGATTCGAAGATATATGTGTACATATATCTTTGATACTTGACTCACGGGAACATCTCGTTGCGCACAGTTGCGAATACGTCTGGCGATCGTTTAATTTCCTTGCGATTAGATTACGATGGAATCGATAAGGTGTATTATTACAGGGTATTGATTCGCGACTTTGAATATTCATGATATCCCGAGCGTGAGACTTTCGTTTACGTTATTTTACGCGTCCGATTCGGTCGGCTTCCGGTGACGTGTTCTTCTCGCCAGTTCACGTTCACGCTCGTAGAGACGTGTAACGCTAGAAAATAATATATCCGTATAGTCTCGCACGTATGAGAACCCGACGGTTATCTTTCATTCCGTTGAATGAAAACCAGTTCGCGGTTCATTCTATGCTGCATAAGAATGAACGTCGAAGGCGTAAAAGGGGGGAATGATCTAAACGTTGTGGATACCACGCTGTGGCGAAACACCGAAACACCTAGGAGGAATACATATACACGTACATATATAAATTCATACATCGACGAGTCTACAGAACGTGCGTAAATATAGATCCATGCGATACAATGCGACACGAATGCGACGGCGCTTCGTTTCACTTATCCATAGAGGAGACACACCACTCCTCCTCACCCCACGCAGCGTGAAAATCGCTAGTCATTACGAATTAGATACAACGAATTGAGAACCACCGATCGTTACTCGCCGGCACAACTGCTCTTGGCTCGAGGTTCGTTCGTCTTTTTCTCGAGACTGCTTCTGTGCTCGAGTTTATAGACAAGTTTTCTCTTTCCCTTGTCCCTCTTCCCTTCCCTCTCACCCGAAAATCACCGTGTATATACGACTCGCTTGAACTTGTGACGCACGAGCGTTAAACCTAACCTCCAAAACTTGTTCGGCGTCCCCGACGGTGTCCTATGGCGAAACTTTTTTTTTATTTTATTACGTTCTACTCCTCGTGGACGAGATATAATGGGGAACGATGTAACTTTTAACTACGTCCTTTGACCTAGGCATCAATTACGCTTGAATCTCAGTTCTTACGAGATATTTAGTTAACGCTGTCAATCAAACGTGTTTTGGCTTGCGGACGGTTAACGCAGTGGTGATCAAACACGTGCGAACAGATTTCGAGAAACATTTGCCGCACGTTGTTAGCTACGTTTCGGTTGAAAACGTTTTCGGTGTAGACTGTATCGTGTTTTAGACACGGGCCAATCTGGTATCGAGTTACCACGGTAGAGAAAACCTTCTCTCTTGTCGCAGAGTCGAGGGGGGAACGAGTTTACCCGCTTCTTCTATTGCCATCGCTACCGAAGTAGGTAATGACTACCTTCCCGGAAGGACAGTAGTGTCTGTCTCTCTCTGTCTTTCTCTCAGTCTCTCTCTTCCTTCTTCTTCATTCGTCGGTTCGTTTCCTCGCGAGAGGAATTCTGAAAGGGTTGCCTTCGCGAACAGCCATCATTGTTCCGGACATTAACAAAGAAATTACGCGGTTAAATTAATGCGCGAAACCACGTTTTCCGCGAGCATTTTGGTCTCTTCTTTTCTTGTCTTTTTCTTCATTTTTTTTTCGTCTTCTCATGATTTTTACGATCAACAATCGATATCATATAATAATTCGACCGGGGTACGGGTACGCGAAAGTACAATGCACGATGAAACTGCGAAAAAAAACCCGTTAATCCGTTTGTACACGGTGAACTACTTTCCACTTCGGTTTTCATCTGGACGCAATGAGTTTTCACGACGCGTTCAACGATCTCTAAACGAGTCTGCTATCGGAGTTCCCCCCAACTGTGTTTGAATAATCGTGATATTCGTCATTCGTCGCTTTATACGTGTCTTATTTTCAAATCTCCTCCTCCTCCCTACCTCCCTCCCTCCCTACGGTTCACAATTTACTTGTTACACCTTTTCGCGTTACCTTCGGATACAGATGTACGCACATATGGAATCGTCAGGATTCGTTTCACCCGTGATTTTAGCTCGACAGTCTAAATTTACATTAAGTGCGGCTCACAGAGAGATGGAGGAGGAGGGAGGAGAAGGGAGGAGGAGGAGTGTTGGTGGACGATAAATCATTCCGTACGTACGCGCGAGCATATTACGTTCTAATCACAGCTTAGATATTCCTGTCGACACGGTACATTGTACAGCTTTGTAACGAGTTAACGACCAAGCCGCGGGAACCGTATACATGCATGTATGCATTCCGCGAACCCGTCGATTCGTTCGCCAAATCTACTCGTACACCGCACGTATGACTGTTACATACATAGATAGATACATGTATAGAGAACCTAGTATTTCAATGCTGCCATTCTATTCTCATGCTCACGGTTTTTCACGGCTGCCGCTGATCTCTTCCGCAGCGCGAGAAACCCGATTCGCACGGACACGTAAGAAAGTCCCGGGGATACGTGTATGTATACATATATGTATGTATATGTATATCGCGTGCATTCGCCCTATCAGTTACCCGGTCGCATTATAAATATTGGTTGAAACAATACAACGCTCTGGAACCACGGTAGCCCAGGTCGATCGTAATCAGACAAGTTAAATTTATATCCGTACGACGTTAGTGATTTAACGTGGGCAAATATTTTAACCACACGGTTTTCTTGTTGTCGGTAAACAGGAAAAAGGAGGTGTTATCGTGGAAAACACGGATGTGAGAGTGACACGGGTATCATCCGGGGATATTGTCGGATGTTCACTTCGAGGTATCATTATCGTCTTAATGACTATGTTCGATTCGCGAATGGTCGATAGTAATTGGAAAGTACGACTGGCAATTGGTTAACAGCGGGGAGGGGAGGTACTACACCGTTGTTTAGCTATAGCGGGAGAGAAAATTGTCGACAACGAGGGTAGGTAGCAGTCGACGGATAAATAGAAACACGATAGGTACGCGGTCTAGAATGCAGCCGGCCGATACGCGGCCGGTGTTAATGTCGGCGTACACACAACAACAGGGACACCGTTGTTATTGTGTGTGTGTGTGTGTGTGTGGTAAAGACACAACGATCGTAGAGCCGAGGAGAATCCGTATGCAGTTGGAGCGGTTACGATGCAACAATCGCGCGGGCCACTCGGCTAGAAAGGAAACAGGCTTTCGCCATTCCGCTTTCCATGATCGTTCAATTATTCAACGGAGAAGTAGTCCGTTGGGCCCTAGTCGCAGCGCCAGTCACGGCGGACAAGTGTAATGGAATATTAACTTGCCGTAATTTGAATTCAATTCGACGTGGCATCATCGTAACCGGGATTTATGAGCCGGCGATTCTCGACCGGGAATATACGGGACGAGTGGCGGCTCGATATTACGTCCAGATGGTTCCGCGACATCCAGACAAAGTGGGAGAGACAGATAGACAGATAGATAGAAAGAGAGAGAGGATGAGAATCAACGAAATTAAGCAAACCGTTCGAAATTGACGTAACTTAGAAATCTAGAGTAAAAGGATAGAGGCTGCATAATAGGATCGATGTTTAAGATAAGAAAGAAAAAAACAGAGTGAAAGACAGATAGACAGAGAGAGGGAGGGAGAGAAAGAGAGAGAACCAACGAAATAAAGAAAAGGAAGAATAGTTTAGTCTTTCTCACGCGATTGACCGTCTCCCGATGCCGACGAGGTTGGACTAGCGCCAAATGCCGCCGGTAAAATTAATCGTTCCCTGACACGAATTCCTCTCTAAGTGGGAATACCAATTTGTAGGCGAGGAACAAAAGGTTCGATAGAAGAAGAAGAAGGTCGGACAGAGACGAGAGAAGTTGTTCGGACGGTGTTTTCTAAGCGGGGTAGTCATATTCGAAACTACGGTTAACAACCCGTTTACGTTACCATCGTTCACCATGACGTCTCTGTCTTTCATTTTCTTCTATCACTATCTATCTTATCTCTCTCTCTGTTTTTCCTTCATGTTCTCTGTCACTCTTTCTCTCTTTAACTCTGTCTATTTGTCTGTCTCATTCCGATTGTACGCGATTGTGTACCGTTCACTAGTGGCACGTCTGCCGATTATTGGCCGTCACCCAAATATTTCTTCGGAAGCAGCGTCGCTCGTAAGGCTGAAAATCGCACAAAAGGAGGTCGCTACGATAGAACGGTCCATTGTAGCGAGTAAAATTCGCGGGCACGGTTAACGAGGTGGCTAGGAAAACAAATGTCTTTCACGATGTACATAGAACCGTCGCCCAAAAAAAGGGTTGATGGCGGAGGGGGGAGGGGAAAATGTTGCCGCGGCAAAAACGGTGGTGGCGGTAGCCGTTTCTCAAAGGAAATCGTATCTTCTGATTACAGATCGAACGTACATCGAACGGCAGAGATACGGTATTCATTCTAGCGTCGGGTCAGCTGAAGAAACTGGATTTCGGTTTAACGCTTCGTAAGTGGACCGGAAGTGGATCGGTTTGGATGCGAGTCTAAGCGAGGTTGGAGAACATCCGTAAAGTCGTCATCGTCGTTGGAACAGAGAATCATCGAATCATAAGAAGCAGGAATACACACATAAATATATATTATATATATGTGTAACACGATCAACGAGGTGTTTGTCTGTCGGTGATGTGTGGTCGCGATTATTTCGGTGGTGAATGCGTTATAACGGGCGGTTGTGACGGCGATCTGCCGTAGTTTTAGTGTTTACTTGTGCCGATAATAAAAGAAATAATTCGTTGAAATCATCGGTGACATAGACCGCGGATGATAAGAGTGTCGATGATAGAGTGATGCACACCTTTTCGGTGGTACCGGAGACGCGGCGTTACACCTGGTGTTGTTTACCGTGATTAGGATAAAGATCATCATCATCATCATCAACAACAACAACAAAAAACAACAATCAAAAAAAAAACCTGGAGGAACAGGAACACCAAGAGGGACGCGACGAGGGTAGATAAGAAAGAAAAAAAGATACGAAGAGGGAACCCGGGTGGAAGGAAGGAAGCCGGATCTTGGTTTATCGCGAATATCGTCGAAGGTAGCCCGTTCGAGAGTAAGTGATGTGTTCGATGGACGAGGCGCGTCTCGCGGGCGGTGGTTGGGGTAAAACTAACGCGTGTCACGCGCGGTGCCATTACTTGGAATTGGTGAGAAAAGGCGGGCAGTTGGTGATCAGGCTGGCGGGCGCCGGGGAAACGTTTCCAAGGGCATGGCGACCACGCCACTAGGCGGTCGCCTCCCTAACGTAAACCGCAAAGGACCATCTCTGTGCGTCGGTGGTGGTGGTGGCAACGCTAGTAACGGCAACGGCAACGGTAACGGCAACAACAACGTCAGCGGCAACATCAATAATAATAATAATAATAACAACAACAATCATCACAATAATAATAATAATAATCATCATACGAATAATAATAATAATAATAACAACACCAACAATAATAATAATAATAACTCCCACAGTAAAAACAACAACGGTAGTGGGAATAACGACAACGTTGGTAGTAACAACAACCACGTGAATAACGTTGTCGGGTGTTTAGGAAGAAACGGTAATAACAACGGAAACGGGAACGGTAACGCTGTAAACGGTAATAACAGCAACAACAGCAACGGGAACGATAATAATCAGATCGTTGGAAACTGTTCGAACGGAAACGGCGGCGGTGGTGGTGGTCAATCGAGGAAACAGGAACGCAGCAACGGTGGATTAATAGGAGGAAAGGAGAATCATCATCAACGGGACCATCGTCATCATCATCACCATCACCATCATCATCATCACCATCATCACCATCATCATCATCATCAAGGTCGGGATAAGTCCTCATCGTCGTCGTCGTCGTCGTCGTCATCGGGGCAGCAGCGTGAACCTAAAGCAAGCACAGTGGCTGCTAACGCCGATGAGCTGGATCCGGCCGCGACGAATGCGACCAACAACTTCGAGTACGACGACAACGAATGGGACATCGGAATAGGAGATCTGATAATCGACCTTGATGCGGACATTGAGAAGACGAGGGACGAGAAATTGAGCTCGGGGACAGGCATGGCTTCTACGCCTGCCTCGGCATCGGCCACGAATACCTCGAATCATCATCATCATCAATTACAAAACTCTGGTAGCGGTTTGAACTCGTCGAATTCCTCGTCGTCTGTGTCATCGGCAGGATCCAACGGCTGCGTCCAATCGTCGTCGTCCAACTTGTCGTCGTCCTCGTCCTCGTCCTCATCGTCGTCGTCCTCGTCGTCGTCGTCGTCGTCCTCGTCGTCGTCGTCGTCGTCCACGTCATCATCGTCGTGCGGATTAAATTCTACCGGTCGTTCGAGCAGCCCCGGAACCGGGAACGGTGGTAACGTTGGGATAAACAGTAACAACACCGGTAACAGCAACGGTACCGGGAACGCGAACGGTTCCACGACGATCGTAACGGGAACGGTTAATAAGCAGAGCAGCGGCGTCGTGGGTGGCGTTAACGCCGCGCACGGTAACGCAGGTAATCCCGGCAAAATGGCCGTTGAACATTCGGCCACCGTTGACAAGGGCCTCAAGATGAAAATCAAACGCACCAAGCCGGGCACAAAGACCAGCGAGGCCAAGCATGAGATCGTTAAATCGAACGAGATCAACGGCACAGCATCGTCACAGGATACCGGGAACGGTTCGTCGGTATCGTCGTCGGGTTCATCGTCGTCCACGGGGGGATCTGGCTCCTCGTCGTCGTCGGTCGGTCAAAACTCTCAGAATTCGGAGTGTGCCGCGGGAGCCGGTGGTGGTGGTGGTGGTGGTGTAGCTGGTGCCGGTGGTGTCGGTGGTACTGGAGGTGCCGGTAGTGGTGCTGGTGGTGGTGGTAGTGCCGGTGGTCAATCCTCGTCGTCGACGAAATCTAAACCGAGTCATTCGACAGGATCGACCGGCGGTACCGGGAGCACAGCCTCCTCGACCGCCGGTTCTAAACGTGGTTCGAGTGGTCATCGTCGTGACAAAGCTAGGGACAAACATGATAAACCACAAAGTAATCATACCGGACAACAAAATAAACCGGAAATGAACGGTACCGCGAGACCATCCGGACAGAGTCAAAGTTCATCCGGTCCAGGAACTGGACCTGGTCCAGGTATAGGTACAGGGGCAGGATCGGGTACAGGTACCGGGCCAGGGGCGACCTCGCAATCACAAGGACCCGCGCCAGCAGCGACAGCCCCCCAACAGAATCAAGGACCACCCCCGAGTTCGCGAACGGGTTTCTCTGTTTCCCAGGGCCCGGGGCCACCGACTAATCAAAACACGGCCCCCTGTCCACCCCCTAGTCCTGCCAGCGCTACCGCGGCCGGATCGGCGGCGAAACCGGAACAAACGAAACTCGCCGCGGTACCTGGACCCCAGATCTCTACGACCCCCGACGAGGCTATGGATACCGAGGCCAGTCCTCCACCCCCCAAGAAAATGAAGACTTCCGCCTCTGAACCAAAGGTAATAATCTCTCCTTCGTCAGTCTCTCTCTCTCTATCTTATCCCTTAACCTACTACATTTTTTGTTATTACTTACGATTCATTTATCTATTTGTTATTGTATTTTTTAATTTTTTTGGGTTGATGCTCTCTTTCTCTTTTCGTTTTTGATCTTCCGATTGTTTTGCAATATTTATCTCTTTCGACGGTTATTCGTTTTTGGTCGATAAAAAGGGTGTCGATAGAATCGAATTGTAAGATGAATAAGAGGAGAACGCGTATTTTCGAGGCGAGAGAGAAAGAGAGTGAACGTAAAATCAATTACTTAAATTCGTATGCATAAAACGATCGTAGGGCATCGTTTTTATTGTTGTTCGTCGGCCAGCAAACGGGTACATACGACGCGTTAATACCAAGACGCGTTACGATACGTCGGCACGCGACGTTCTTCCGATTATTGTCCCACTCGTGCCAGCGAGAGCATTGTTCGACAGGACCGTATCATTTTCTCCAATTATTTCGTCGATTATTCCCAGTGGTCTCCACTTAAGATCCAATCTAACTTCGTCTTAAGGGAGACCGGATAAAACTCACCGGAAAAAAACCCGTTCGAGTGTTTCTTTTGTTCAGTGGTTCTCTCGTACATACATACGTCGAACGAAACATATATTCAACATCCGTTTGTGAAACTGTTTTGATCGACGGTGAAATTGCGAATCAATGCCTGTCGGCGCTGCGGCGAAATGGGTTTCGAGAGCCAGGGGGATGGAAAAGGGCAAGGGGTTAAAGAGATACGCGCGGCTCGAGTATAAAGTACCGTCGACAACGATGACTCTATGCTCCCCGGGGAATAATCCGATCCGTCTCGCGTATCCTCGCGATCGCTCGTATTCGGAATACGTGTATTCACTCTTTACAATTCATTTCTGTCGCTTCGTTTCGCATAACTTTGCCACCGTCGAGTCTCTTCTGTCTCTTTTTTTTTTTTTTATTTTTCTCCAGAATTGTTCGAGTAATTCTTTTCCTCGATGATGTTAAAATTCGAACCCTATCTGTCGAGTCGATTCTTTAATGAACAAACGAGAGGAAACACCTGTCTTTTTGAGAGTGATAGTGAGGACGACGACGACGACGAATCACCAGGAGGTAGCGATGATGCGTCGGTTCCGTAGATATAGTTCGTTGGTTAGAGTGAAATTGGGATGGTCGAGGTTGGAGGTGGTGGCTTCTATGAGTACGAGTCGCGGAGCTCGGGGGTGTCGGGGACGGAAGCGGCCGGGGGCACGCGAAGGGGGTGAAATCAATACTCTGCGGTCTCCGCCCCCGAGAGTACACGGACGAATACACGGACAAACACGAGCGCCGGCGAGACACTGTAGTCTCTCTCCCGATTTTCATCGTGCCAGTGTCGAGCATCGTTTCATCTCTTTTCATCTTTTTCATCGTTATGATTATATATATATACACATATTCATATACATATTTTTTTTTATATTCACTCGAAAATTCTCTTCGTTGCTTCCTGTATCTTTTTCTCTCTATATTTATTGTTGTTATATTTTCTTTATATTTTTTTCTTTGCCCCTCCAATCGTTATTCGTTCTCTATTTCATTTCCAAATGAATAATACAAATGGTATATGACCCTTAGGGGGTCTCTCGATATTCTTCCTAATTCTAACCCGCTGATATCGCTGTTCACTCTATTACAATTGCGATTACCGCTGCTTTTACTATTATTACCTGCTGTTAACGTAGCTATTGGCTGCCCCCCCCCCCCACTCCCTTCGTACGTCGCCGTCGACTACCAGGGTACCGTACGCGTGTCTACCCCGGTTTATCGCCGACCCGCGAGTTATCGTCTTGCTACTGTCTTTGATGACATTACGACCTGTGTCGTACAAAGGCGTCGACTGTAACGCTCGCGTGGACTCGCCTATAGACTCACGGAGGGAGTTCTTCGTCGCGCGACATGAAAACCACCCTACCGACAGGGGGTGAGGGGAAGGGGGGGACGAGTCGTATTCATTTCGCTTTTAGAGTTCGAAAGCGACTACCGCCGGGGAATCATCGATGAGTGACGACCGCCGATCGATCTCGTCGGTCGACCTCCCTTCACCACGACGGGTACATCCTCTCTCTCTCTGACTGTCCATTGAGCAACCGTTATTGATTTTCGATTTTCGATATTCGATATTCGGCACTCACGATCGCCCGTATATGGATGCGATTTCATTTTAATCGGGTTTCAAAGCCACAACATTCAACGGTGGCTATACTATGTATGTATGGATGTATGTATGTGTATATATGTATGTATGTATGTCTGTCTGTCAATGATGGCACGGATGCTGTTTAAAACGAGTTACGAAATAGATCCATTTCGACGGTGAATACGTTTTCGAAAGAACCATATATATATATATCTATCTATCTCTCTTTTTTCTCCTCTCTCTTTTTCTCTCTATTTTTCAAACCCCTAAAACTTTTCAGATCAAAAAGATCAGGAGGTAGCGTGTATCTGTTAAGCATTAAGGGAGGCTGGGATCGCGCCCCTAGTTGGGATACTGGATTACCATTACAAGGGGGGTGGCGTTCAAACGCAGTCGACTTCTCCCCAGGCTATTTGAATATTAATCGTTCCCGTTTGACTTATTTATCAAGCTCGTAGAGTTCGGCATCGGTCATTGTGCGACACGCCTCAGAAACAGGGGAACAGTTGTTTTTAGAGGCTGCAGTGAATGTCGTTACGATACGACTTATACTCTCTCTACTCTCTGTCTCTCTCTCTCTCTCCCGTTTCTTCTTTGGTATTTATAATTCCCTTCCAGTAGGGATGGGTCGGCTTGTGAATCCACTCTAACGCCGTGAGGACTTTAATCGTCGAACAGTTAGTGGAGAACAGCGTCTCAAAGAGCATCGAGAACTAGATCCAAGTTACGATCTTCTTTGCGCGGCCGGGGATCGTACGATCACCGGGGGAACCTTGTATTTACGTTCCTCGTGTTCCCTACGCCCCGGGTATACCGGTCTTCGTATATCGTACATATGTATCTCTCTCTCTGTGCACAATAGGACGTGGGAGGTTATCTATGTGAACCAGGAGGCACGGGCATTCCACGGATGCATTTCTATATGCTGAAGAGCAGCCTCTCGGTTTCTCTTTCTCTTTCTCTCTCTCTCCCTTTATCTCTCCTTTACTCATTCTTTCTCTCTTTCACTCATGATTTTTTCATTCAGAAGAATCGAGAAACAAAAAATGGAACACGTTGAAACAGTTGTTCGAAGCCGACGTCACGCGTTTTTTTTTCACTGGTCCATGGCAAAGAATTCAAGATTCATTATAATCAAGGGAGAACGGGTAATTAATGTTGAAAGTGAAATCGCAGTCGGGTCCAGTCTCGATCGAGCTTTATTAACGAAGTAGGTACGTGGTAATTTGCCCCGAAATCTTTCCGGATCGAAAGCGGTTCTCTCGCGTATTGTCACGGCCGGTAACGATAATCACGATGAAACGTCGTTTCGTTCGCGTGTTTATTGAAAGTACCAAGGCGGTACGAGAAGAAGGATGTGGGTTAATTACGAGGAGAGACAAACGACTTAATTCCTCGGGATTAATTAAGGTCGTTGTAATTTCTCCATCCGGTATACAAACGGGCGATGTACCGCGAGACGGTACCTAGAATTTGTCTTCTTTTCCCCCCCTTTTCCCTGTTTTTTTTTCTCTTTAACGTTTAAGACTTCCGAGACAAAACCGCGATTAAACGGGAATCCGGATGCTGTGCTCCTCTTTCGTCGATCTTTCGCCAGAAAAAAATCGTTTCTCCTTTTCGCGTCGGTCGCATCGTTGCGAATTTCGCGTTGTTTCGCGACGTCGACGGCGGGCGTCGGTGGCGTCGGTGGCGACGCTTGTTTATTTGTACGTGCGTGCAAATATTATCTAACCGCTGGTCGGCTTACGAAACTAAGCCGAACACCAACGGTCTATAATATACACGAAGCTCGCTCCAGCCTGCTGACAGATGGCGCGAAAGCCCTCTCGCGTGAATCAATATTCCTGCGGTATATTCTAGCCCCTCGTTGTATGTACGTCCTGTATGTCTCTCTCTCTCTCTCTCTTTGTACGTGTATCAACCGAAACACGTACGAATACGTTGTTACGTCCTGTACCGCGACGCCGTGGAACGAACCGATGGATTTGCATGTCCTCTGCTCGATTAAACGAACCGTCGTACGGGAAAGCGAAAAATATGATCCGTTCATAAATGTACCGTGTAGATCAAAGATGACGAAGTTACGAGGGTGAAAGATTTTTGAATCGTCACGATAGTTTATTCGCGAGAATAACAGAGAGGAATTTTGCCCGTTTGAATTGGATTCTACGTATAGGAAATATAGAGAATACTTTAGTCACACATAGATACATACGTAGAAAAACAATGACCGAACGTAGTAAAAAATTGAATAACAAAGAAACAACGTAATTATTTGCATCGTTCCATTTAATACCCTCGACTCGGGTAGCGCTAAAATGCATCATCATACGCGACGCTAGAGATAACTACGTGCGCTATAACCACTGGAAGCTAGCCGAGGCAGTTGTTATAAATAATGGAATCGTATTTCTGCATTAAATGCAAATAACCCTGCAAAACGCCATTAGCGAGGGAAAAAGCTTTGCGCCGCGGAAGCGGTAATTGCTGTTGCACGAGGCAACGATAATTGTTCTTCCGCTCGTATAGCGAATGTTACAAAAGTGCCGCGTTTCGAACGTCGACCGGTAATAGTAGTAGTATTAGTAGTAGTACTAATAGTAGTAGTAGTAGCTGCTTGCGTTAGTTATGTATATTTCCCGATACCGGGTATTTCACACGATTAAGAGTATCATCCATCTATCTATCGCGTAAAGAACTTTACCTCTACCACCCACGCGTTTAACGTACCTTATGGATCTCAAATTTTGAAGAAATCATCTTCTTCTTAACTTCTGCGTATCTATAAATAACCACCGGGTACGCATTGCATATTTAGAAAGCGTTTCGATCGAAGGCCGAACAGCTGCTGCATGGAGCCATTTTTTTTCCTCACCATATTCTTTTTCTTTTTTTCTCAACCGTATGATCGAAATTTCATCCAAGCCTTCTCACGTTTGTTCTTTTAATTCTCCGCTATCATGTTCTTTTATTTCAATACTCTCTCTGTATTTCTGGTATTCGACCACTGGCCAACGAAGTGGCACACGATGGTGGCGAACGAAGGAGTCATTAATCGGGAGGAAAATAGAGGAGAAGCGAAACGTGAATTCGTGGGCAGAGAAAGCTAATACGGTTGTCGCACGTCGCGAGCACCGTCCGGGCGATAAATATCCTGAAAATGCCAACGTCCGTGACGTTTTAATACCATTCATGAGCATATACGTACGTACACAGGAAGGTGGACGTATTTCAAAAGCGACCGTTCCCGTTTTCGATCCGGCGGTGGCTCGCGGTTGGCATTAAATATCCCGCGCGACACGCAGACCTCAAATGTCGTATGCATCTCCAATAATTTCCCAGTCGCCGAGACAAACGTAAATTCGAATGCACCCATTGTCAGCCTATTTCTACGAGTAGCATATCCCGCACCACGTGTTCGCGCTTCAAGTTTACCCGTCCTTTGTCTGTTACCCGGACTTGTCACAGGCAACTATCATGAATTATTATTGTTCAACCATGTTTCTGTATATTGTCTTCTCTCACCGATACTATATTACCAACACACATCAAAAGAATCTTCCATATCCAATGAACACGTTCTTAACCAAACGTACATTCTTTATATAAATCTTTGTCAAGTCAAAGACACTCCTATAATCTTTCGAAATCTTCATCAAGTCAAAGATAGAAATAAATGAAACATGATTGACGAAATATGTATAGGTATGCTAAGTGACACAGGTAAAGAATGAAACACACTATGTAGGCCGATTAGAGGTTTAAGGGCAGAGATATAAGCGATGGTCGTATCGTTTTGACGGTCGAGTGGCAATAAGCACGGGGTGGAGAGAAACTAGGGGGAAGAACGGGAAAGAGGAGGAGGTGGAGGAGGCGGAGGTGGAGTAGGAAGAGGGATACAATAGGCTTATGACGAAGTGGTTGGGCAGCCGGGTAAGCATGCTCGTCGAACTCGTTGAAAACGAAGGTACCGGGCCCTGTCCGCAATGTCGTTGCCGGTTAATGCGTACACGAACTGGCCGGGGCTTCGGCTTTAACGCCGACACAAACGTACAGGTATACAGGAAGTAAGGTGTGCGTGTCTGTATACGATAGAGGAACAGCCGTGTATCTGTATGCCAGGCGTGTGTCGAACGACGGTGTAATTGGCTTAATATCTTATCGGATGACGAGTGCGCACTCGCGTTCTACGAAACTGAACGTACCGAACGTCCGTAACGTGACCACGATGAAACTATAATATGATTATGCTTAATTTATATTCTTTTGTTTCTTGATATTCGTTGATAGTTGACAAGGTATATCATTCATTGAGAGATAGAAAGAGAATGAGAGTGAAATGAAAAACTTTTGTTCTTTTCCCATTGTTGATGGTCAGAATTTTATAAACTTTCGTCGTTCACCGAACCCCTTGGTGTTCGCTAATAACACCTCTTTATCATCGCCGAATCTCCGTGTAATTACGATCGTTAATGTCGCTTCTCGTTAAGTCGTTACTCCCCGGGCGACTTTCATCGGAGTCAAGGAGATCTTGTTCGGTCTACTTACCGTATTTTATCGCGCGAACGATGTTAATCACGGAGCAAAGAGACAGAGCGGTCGTTTTCGTCGGGCACCGGCCAGATTACGATCGATTTATCCGTGGAAAACGTGCAAGAAGAAGCTCGCGAGGAGAGGAGGACCTCCCCTGGCACACGGACCGAAAGGGAAACGGGATCGTTTGAGTTTCGAAATAACTTCCGAACAACCGGGCAAATGTCGCGGAAATCCGGCGACGCGAACGACGACACCGCGAGTTAAATCGATAATATTAGAGTCGGTTATCGCGGTTAATCCAGCGGAACGATCGTGAAGGGGAAATCTTTTACCCTGTATTATCCACTTTTCCAACTATTTCTCGGTATCGAGATGATAATTTTCATCTGACGATCAACGATCAGTCGGATAAATTTACCGAACAATTTTACTAGTACTTTTTACAAGAGAAACATTATTTGCGACGTGGGTATGTAAGAAAAAATCCAACCGGAGATAGGAACTCGTCTATAGACGAGAGATTTTTTTGCTGCTTGGAAAATAAGTCTGTTCCAACGTCGAAGGATCGATCCTCTTACGCCAACGTGGTTTGTAGTGCCGGGTAACAACACCGCTACGAGGAATGCACGGCACTGGCACCTGCATTTTATTGCTTCCATTAAAGTTGATTGCCGTAATGCGCTGGCCGAGTAACAAAGACAGGTTTTTCTACTAATTGGCCAGTGGTTCAGAAACCCTTCCCTCGGTTTCTCGTTTCTCTCTTTTTCCACGTACCCGAAATCATTCTCGATCGAACCATCTTTCTCTCCGACATCTTCTTAATCCCATATAAAAATCGATCAATGATCCATCCCTCCCCATAATAATCATCAATCCCCATCAATGATATATCGAAAAATTTGAAAGAAGCCGCTCGGTTCGTTTTTATCGATTCCGTCGTTAAAAGTGTAGCTCGCATAAATCATTGTTATCACGATGGAAATTATGCGGCGCGAAGTACGTTCGCGTGACAAGGTGTCTCGGGTAAAGGTACGTTTATTACCGGGATACATGCGCACACGTGCCACGTTCACGTAGACGCTGTTATAGCCGTTGTTGCTGCTGCACACGTGCACGTGCACGTTGTCGGGAAAGCCGTAGCCGCCGATGTTCGTGCACGAATTCATTCGTGATCCCACTCCCCCTTCTCCCTCCCCCCTTCATCACTGGTTAACGGGAAAAGCGGCGCAGAAAACTGCAATCGACTCCTGGTAATCGTTTCCGTTCACCGAGTGTCATGAAAAAAAAAAAGTTACCCAACCACCCGGTGAAGAGGAGTTACCTCGAGTTCGGTACGGTAATGCGATTTGTTCGAACCTCCGACGAACTTCTGCGAGGTGTATGTATATGTATATACCCTTTTACGAGTGTACGTTTATTCGAAGCGGAATCGTTTATGGATCGACGCGGAATATGTTCGAGATGGCGGTTGTTCCGTGCGTAGAGTTAATTCCTCGGTAAGTTAGCGGGCTTCACGCAAATCGTAGATCGTAGATCGGCGAACTGGTCGTTAACTAAGCTCTTTTGGTAGAGTGGTATATAGGTGTATGTGTGCGAAGGAACGAATACACAGGGGCACGTCTTTTGCTTCCCTCTTCGCCTGGCCTTCTACGTATGAATATATTCATGAGAAGCAACATGGCGCCCGTGAGTGGCTATCGTCCTTTCCCTTACCTGTTATTCGTTCTCTAAACGGTATACATCGAAATCCGTGCTTGGTTTTTTACCACTGATCTATCCCTCTCTTTATATTTTCACCATACGTTATAATGATCATATCCCATGATCTATCTATCTATCTGTATGTGTGTGTATTTTGTTTTATATTCATAGATCTAGTATAGATCATCATCTCGATGGATAAACATCGACCAATCCCATTGCCACGCAGACAATTAGACCGAATATTCCGTTTTACCGGTGGAAATCGAGCGAGATAACGACGGTTGTTATCAAAACAGAATGTTAAGAGACGAGTACTAAAACGTGTTGCCGATATTACGTAGAAACGGCATGACTATCGGGGATGCTGCGGAAGAACGCCTGTATCTCTCATATAAACGCGTGCACCGACTATGTTTTGTCTGCCCCGTAGGTATTCGTTTTCTTCGTCGCTCCCTTTCGCGTTCTAACCGAGCCACGAATTTCGTTGTCCCTTTCTACCGGCGAGCCTCAGGTTCGTCTCTATTGCCTTCTCTACCGTAGCTTCGAAATGGTTAGTAAACCTGGGCCCTCTCTATGGTCGACCATAAAATAGTTACAACACGCTTTACCCTCCGAATACGCGGCCGCCAAATGGAAGTTGACTCTCGCCCAACTACCGAGCCGGATGCACACCAGCGAGTCCCTTTTTATCGTCTCGAAACTCTCCTGGCAATACGTGAGGATCGTCCTCGCACAGTGTATCTCTCTTTCTCTCTTTCTCTCTCTTTCTATTTTTCTGTAGCATAGGCGTAGAGAATTCGCGAGTCAAACTGGTGAATTTTCGCGCCCAACGTTTTCTTTTTCACCTTGTTGACTGCTGCTGGAAATTTCTAGGCAATGTGAATATCCAACGTTTTTCTATGTGTTTGAGACTGGAATATATAACGATACGATTATATACGGAGTCTGTATCGCGTGTGTTGCGGATAGGTAATGCCCGCGCTACTTCTGTAATTATTGTAGCGAAGCGTGAACGTGTTCCTCTTCGTCGTTTGGATTTTAAATTACCATTTTAATCCGGTAGAGGATACCTGACTACTGTATTGTATCCATAGGTTTGTTATCTGGAGTTATCTCCCTGTTTGAATACTTTTAGGAGTTTTTGTTTAGAGTGTACTCAAAGTGTTTTTTTTCTGATTTTTTTATTGATGAATTCTTCGTGGATTAAAAATTGTTTAATGGATAAAGACGGGATGGATTCTCCATGGATACAAAATTCTCCAGTGGAGAACGACTCCTTGGCAAACGGAGAGGCGACGAGGCGACGGGTGAAAAAGAGAGACACCAGCACGTTTCGCTCGCTGGTCGTACGGTGAAAGTATGCCACAACCTCGAGGAGGTGCGTCTCCTCGAGGCCACGCGATTTACGAATTGACGGAACGTCACGAACCATCGACCTGACATTGCCTCGAGTTTCTATCGTCGCCTTTGTAGTCGTCTTTCTCTAGTCACGCGTGTCGACGTTTCAACGTCGATGGTAAAATATCGTTTCGTTTATTTTTAAACGAAAATCTCGTCGATCGATCCGAAAGCATAGCGATCATTGAGAAAAAAAAGAGTTAATTGATTTTAAAGCTATCATTCGTTCATCCACCCTCTCCCTCCCCCCTTTCTCTCCCTGATTACTTAACTATTTGAGATTATCGAACACACAGTGACCCTTGATTGAATAAATCGATGAAATACGCGTATCGTCGCCAATGATTGTATACTCGGGTGATCGCGCGTAATAGTGGCTCACCGATATATCAATTTTCTGTTGCAGGACATGTCCGATGTGTGCGTCGGGACCAGCGTGGGGACCATCACCGAGCCGGAGTGCCTCGGACCCTGTGAACCTGGCACGTCGGTCACCCTCGAGGGCATCGTTTGGCACGAAACCGAAGGAGGTGAGTCTCTTCATCTGTCGCGAGCACGTTACGATCGAGGACAGGAAAAGAGTGGGCCTTAGTGGGGGAAAATGGATTTTGAAATAATTATCGAATAGATAATGACAGTATCTCTCTTTAGTAGGAGAGAAGTAAACTTGGAAGTACTGTTCTAAAGTAAATAATTGTCTTAATATATCTTTAATTAATTCAAGAATTATTAAAGAATGGAATGATGTACCACGCTAAGGTGTTTTTCTGTCAACCATTGTACGAAACTAGGGGAACTTGTTTCTTTATTAAGAATAATACTGTTTTTCCATTTTTTTTTTAATTCACACTATCGTCAATTACTTAATCGTTCGCCCGGAGTGTTCTATTCGTTTCGGGCGATCGGACACGAAGACTGGCGTGCCCTCAGTGGGAAACATTAATTGGACGTTTTATGGGTTAACGTGAAACGAACGATACGCCGGGAGAATTAATTATCTCTCTCTCTCCCCGCAACCTGTTTTCGCCGGCGGGACTTTTATTTCCACGTCGATCTCGGGCCGGGTAAAGGCTGTTGTCACATCGCGTTTAAATCGACGTATCGGTCCTGATATCGCGTGCGTTTCCAACGTCGGCGCGGCGCGCGCGTTACATTCCGTTCTGTTCCATTTGGTGCACGCAACGACCGTTGCTTTTCGCGTTGATCGAATTAGCGATTCGGCATCGAAGGCATGCGGCCAGCGGGAACATACATACACGCATACACACATACACCCGTGATCGTTAAACTTCCGTGATAGGGGGGCGTTTACTGAACACCGCAAGACGTACCCTTATTTATCGACATACGTTGACGGAAACTTTCGTTCAGGGAATATTATCGATAAATGACATACACTTTATAGAATTTTTTCATCCATTTATCGCGAAAGATTACTTTTAGTCAATAGAATAAAAAGAAAATATATATTTTACGGTTGAAAGGGTTAAAATTGACGAAATATCCTATGGTAGACTTCTAAGATACACGTTTAGAAAATAAGGAAAGGGGAAAAAAGATCTATAGAAGCTGCGTGGCGAGCATCGTCGTCGTCGTCGTCGTCGTCAGCAAGGTAAAGCCTAGCATAGATACAAAACCGCCGCGAGCACGCGTGTTTCGCACACATTCGTAGATTGCCTGACACAACACGGGTAAGGTAGCTTGTCAGACAGGTATTATATGTAATGTCGTGGTCGTGCTTGTCGACGGGTTAAAACTACATCGTGACTCTCTTTCTCTCTCTCTCTCTCTCTCTCTCTTTTTCTCACTCTTTCACTCTACTCTACTCTATTCTCTGTCTCTCTCCGGTTTCTCTTGCACACTGTATTTTCCGTCCCGGTCGCTCGGTTTCTTTACTCCGTCTGGTCGGTCTCGGAACCGCCGTTTCTTCTTCCCGCGTCGAAGAGAGCCGCTTTATGATCATTTGCTGGCAACCAGTCGGCCCGACCGACGTTCTTCTTCGCGGTGTCTTCTCCTCTTCTTCTCCTGGCCGGGAATCATCGGCCCGTGGGGCAAAATAAATCGCGACTTTATCCCGCCTCGTTTTGCTTATCGCATTCGTCGCTCGATCTCTTTTTACTCGTCCTCGCGATCCTCGTTTTTTTTCTGCCGATTCCGTGGCGGAATATAAAAAGAAACTAAAAAAAAAAACGACGAGAAAGAACTTTATTATACACGTACAGATATAGTCGGTGAGCGTCGAGAGATACACCGCGAATATCTCGCGGTTAAACGAACACGTGTTCGATATAAGATTGGATAAATGTCTTCTAAATATAATGTTCGTTCGGAATGAACGATTACATCGATAGAATTCGCGAAACGGTGGTTAGCCGTCGATACGACGAATAGTTCGTATCGAGGGGGGAGTAAACATTCGTCTTTTTCTCTTTTTTTTTCTCACTATCGAGAGTATATTACCGTCGCGATGAGAAATGGAACGACGCGATATTCTTAAGCGACCATCCGTAACGAGAGATTAGGAAGTCCATAAATTCATCGAATTCTCGATTGAATAGCCTGGCAATTTGTCCGAACTGCTCGACCCCTCGAAGTTTTATTACTACTGCTGTTTCCCTTTGATTCCCGTACTTCCCCGACTCATGGTCTCTCTCTTTCTTTCTCTCTTTTTCTCTTTTCTTCTCTCTCTCTCTCCTTTTCTTTTCTTCCCGTTCTTTCTTTTTCGCCCTCCATAATTCCTTCCATCGTTCGTTCCTCGTTGTTTTTTAACCTCCGACCGTTCGGTCCCTTTTTCTTGTCCTTCTTCTTGCGCGCGGCGAGTCTTTCGACGTAAAAAGGTCGATGGAATTTTCTGCCTTTTGAACGACCATCCCCGTGTTACCCGAAGACTTTAACGTTTCGAAGTCTCTTTTCCTGGGTTTTTTGTTGTTATTCTCGTTGTTACGTTTTATTCTCGGATGGCGTTTAATTGCTCGTTCGGAAGTAATCGACGTCGAGAAAAGATAACGTGCTCGTTATTAAGAATAACCAGGTTGCGAGTGTGCCCGAACGAAAGCGGCACGTTCAAACGGTTAAATAATTCAAGTTCTCTCCGCGGAGAGACCTTGCCGATCTACTAAGCAGATTTATACATCGAAATCTACGGGTTCGGCGTTTCTGTCATGCGATCCCGATCATTAGTTACTCGCGGGGGCATAATTACATATTCACCGGGTATGACATTTATCGCCGGAGATTAACCTGTTAGCTTCATAGAATTATTAATATACGCCGCCGTTATAAAGCAGAAATGTAAATTGACTATCGCGGACGATAAAGTTGTCCCGCGTGAAAATATGTATACCTCGTAGACATCGTTCGTTTATCCATGCGTGTCCAAACAGCATTTGCGTAATTCTCGGATATATCCTCGTGCCTCTCTATAACTAGGTGACTACTTCGATATCAGTTCGGAATACGTACATACATACATACGAGCCGCCCAGAAAATCTTGAACCATCTCAGGGGCTAGTGCGGCGAGGGGATTGACTTTGCCTTTGTGCCCCGCCACGACGCCGCGTCACGACAAACGAATCGCGCGAGGCAAAATCAATCCCCTCGCCGCACTACTCCCCTGAGATGGTTCAAGATTTTCTGGGCCACGTGTACATCGTGATTCACTTCTTACCGATAGAGAACATTAAGATCAAGACCCTTGTCATAACCTATTAAAATCTAAAACCTATAAAAATATTCAACATACGTAAAGATACAGGATTATCTTCTCTGTTCCCAGGTGTGCTAGTGGTGAACGTCACGTGGCGGGGAAAAACGTACGTGGGCACATTGTTGGACTGCACCCGGCACGACTGGGCACCGCCGAGGTTCTGCGACTCCCCGACGAGCGACCTGGACGCCAGGACACCAAAGGGACGCGGTAAACGCGGAAGGGCGGCAGCGAACGCGACACCGGGTAACGATCTTAGCAATTTCACGGAGACCAGGAGCTCGGTGCACAGTAAACTTCGTAACGGCGGTGGTAAAGGGCGTCGCGGCGCCCAAGGGTCGCCGGCGGCTAGTCCAAGCCCTGCGGCGTTTGTTCCACCCAGACCGGATCCAGCGGCGAAGAGGAAATCACGCGGTCCGGAGGAAGAGGAGAAGAACAAACGACGAGCTCCACCGCCGACTCCACCGAGTGGTTCGCCACCGGCGAGTCCGGTTCTACTCGAGTGCCCCGAACCGAACTGTAGCAAAAAGTACAAACACATAAACGGACTGAAGTATCATCAGAGTCACGCTCACGGATCGGCGGACGACGATGACACGAAGGAGGGTATCACGAGTATGTCTGAAAATGACGAGAGTAATATAGAGGCACCTAGCCCAGCGACCCCGGTGAAATCCCCGGCTGACAAACCGGACGGTACACCCCTGAGGCCAGCGAGTCCTCCGGCAGCGAGTTTACCACCGGAGACTCCACCGCCACCACCTCGTGTCGCTTCACCTAATATAGAACCACCCACACCTGTGCTCACCTCTGATAAGAGTATCGTGAAGCCAGGTGTCCTAAGGTTTGGTCAGGATGATCTACCAGCACCTACGTCGACGGTATCCGCGTCCTCTAGGCAACAGTCTGTGCAGCAGCAGCAACAGCAGCAGCAACAGCAACAACAACAACAGCAGCAGCAGCAGCAACAACAAACACAACCGTCTATAGGAACGTCGAATTCGCCTCAGAGTCCGAGTCCTAGACCGAGTCAATCCCCAAGGCCTGTACCGTCGCCACACCCGAGTACGAATATCCCTCAGCCATTGAATATTCCACAACCACCCCAACCGTCCCAGATTTCGCAACATCAGCCGCAGAATCCGTTGCTGCAGCCGAGTCAGCAGTCGTTGCAACCTGGTCAGCCGCCGCAGCAGCTTCAGTCGAGTCAGCAGCAGCAGCAGCAGCAACAGCAGCAACAACAACAACAGCAACAACAGTTGCAGTCGTCCGTTCAGCAGCAACAACTGCCACCGGCTCATCAGTTGCAATCGGTGCAGCATCCTCTGTCGGCACAGCTTGGACAACCGACGCAAGCACACGTGGTCCAGCAGCCAGGATTACAGCAGCAACCGCAACCCACCGGTCTGCAGAGTATCGCCAGTCAGCATCCGGGTCTTCAGGGTCTCGCCAGTCAGGTTTCGCAACAGGCGGGCATGCAGACGGCACCCCAACAGACCGGACATCCGGGTCAGTGTGTACAATCGCACATGCAACAGTACCCGAGTGTCTCGTTGCACGCGAAGATGCCACAATTCAAGGTCAAACCCACAGCGGCCCTGATGCCGGAACAGGACAAGAGCAAAGATCCTCGAGTGTCGAAGCCACAGGGTTACAAAAAGAAATCGAGGAAGTCCCCGGGTGGCAGTCCTCATCCGTCACCCCTGGAAGCGCCCATCGTCGACTCCGCCAGGGAGGACGTTCAGAGTCCAGCTTACTCGGATATATCCGACGACGCGGCGCCTGTTCTCGAAGCGGAACCCGCTGACAAGTCGAAACAGAGTCAGGAGAAGGACAACAAGGCGACAGCACCCACCCATCTTCCGGCACACTTCAGTATGTATCCGTATTACGGACAACCTCCGTACCTGGTGCCCAACGTGCAGGAGAGCAAGCCGGTGGATCAGAAACCCAGCGACCTGACTCCCAAGCAGGAGATCAAGCCGTTGAACATACCGCAAATGCCGTCGATGGCCAGTCTGCAGAGTGTGGTGGCGGAGAAGGAAAAGAAAGAACTGAGTCAACCGGTGCCTCAACCTCAACAACAACCGCATTATTATGGTGGTTACGGGGGTTATATGCCACCTGGGTATCCTTATCAACCTCCCCAGCCGGTATCCCAACAACAACAACAACAGCAAGCTCAACAACAACAGCAGCAGCAACAAGTACAGCAGCAACAGCAACAAAGTCAACAAGCTCAGGAACAAGAGGCACACGAGCAGAAAGCAAAGATCAAACAGGAGCCGCAACCTCAGCAGCCGAGTTTGAAGGACAAGCAGCACGAGAATCATCAGATTCTAAAAGAAAGTATCGAGATGAAGAGTCAAATGAGTCCCTATCACGTGTATCACGGGTCTCAGAGTCAAAGGGCACAACCGCCTCCACCTCCTCCTGGTCCAATGCAGGACGACAGAAGGTACTACCTGTACGCGGGTGATCAAAGGCGGAAAGACGAGTCAGGTAAACAGAGTCAACAGGCGAAAGTACCACCGCCTAGTCCGAAGCATCAACCTAAGCAAGAGAAACCGCAGGATTTAGGAAAGAGCGACGACTCGAAGAACAAACAGGAGGGCGTGAAACCGACGATGGAAACGCAGGGTCCTCCGCCACCGCCTACCTCGCAATACGCCTACATTCACCCTGGTTATATGCAACCTCAGCATTACGGGGCTCTACCGTTTGATCCCGGTCACCCGGTATATCGTGGACTAAGCCCGATGTTGGTGTCCGGACCGTATTCCGGGAATCCGTATCTTCATCAGCTGCCAAGGTATCACGCACCGGAGGATCTGAGCAGACCACCCGGCGGCAAGGCCCTGGATCTGCTTCAGCATCATGCGAATCAGTATTACTCGGCGCACAAGATCCACGAGCTTCAGGAACGTGCGTTAAAGTCCCCGACCCCGAAGACGTCCGCGGCGTCGGCGAGTCCGTCCTCCGCGGGTCCGACGCCCTCGCGTCCACCAAGTGGGCCACCGAGTTCCGTAGCGGGACCCGGACCACCGCCCGGACAGGGTCAACAACCCGGTGGCAAACAACAGACGCAACCCGGTGGACAGCAACAACAGCAACAACCACCGGTCGACGGCGGTGCCGGAAGCCTGGGGAAAGATAATAGGTCACCCCCGCCGCAGCGACACGTGCACACGCATCATCATACGCACGTGGGCCTAGGTTATCCCCTTTTGACCGGACAATACCCCGCGCCCTACGGAGGTAAGCCTCTCGTCAGACCCTGACAGTAAGGCTTTTTCGGTCAGCCGAACTAACCGAAAAAAAATAAACAATTATTATTATTATTATTATTATATTGAAATTCTCGTATAAAACGCCGGGCACACCCGACCGATCTCTCTCCCGTCCGACGAGAGTCGATCGTTCGTGACGACGACAACGGTGACAGAGAAAAAAAAAACAAACAAACGATAACAACAATATCAAAACGAAACGAAGTAGAGAAATTCGGTTCGTGTCGCGAACCGTGACCCGCGAAACACTCCTCCCTCCGTTGCGAGCTCCTCGTTGTAAAAAAAAAAAGAAAATAAGAGAGAAAGAATAACAAATATATGCTCCCCCCAACGCCCCCCCATTATCGACTTAGGATGATTCCCATTGAACATAGGATTCACCCCGGCGGTTGCGGACACGGCGTATCCCTCTTCTACGAACGAGAGAAGAGCCATCGGACTACGCGACGCACGTGAAACACACCTGCCGAGAGTCTTCGATGTCCCGAGACACCGATCCTTCCCGAGAATCGATCACGATCGCTAGGCTGGGTAATATTGTCGTCCTCGCGTGAGAACAGAGTCCACGACGGAAGTGACGGATCTTCGGATAACGAACCGCTTTGCGCGAGGGGATTAGGTGTATTCGCAACAAAGATACGAGAAATTCGACGATGATCCTTCTAAGTAGAACTTTTCCATGGTAGTCAAGCGTCAGCGTAACGAATTCAGTGAAACTACAATTTCGGTTGCGCCTAATTTAACGTTTCGTTGGGAATCCCACCCCCCACCAAATTTCATTCCTTATCTCCCGACGATACGAAACGGCAAAAAAAAAATTGATCTCGATCATTGCCGCGCACGCCTCACCCTGACGGACAAAGATCGTTACACCATATTGGTGCACACGTACGAACGAATTAATTATCGTTTCAGCGTGACGAACGTGACGGGAAGTCGCGAAACGATAGACAAGCACTTCACACCTCTCTCTCTTGTACGAGAGACGTACCCGCGGTTTTGAAGAACTAGACGATTTTTCCGGCGAACCGTTACGTCACTATTTTGTTACGTGAGATCGACGATGAACGAATGTCATTCTTTTTGTAACGATTAGAGAAAGAGAGAGAAAACGAAGAATACAAAGAAACAAATTAAGAAATAGAGCAAAGACTTCTCGACGCGGTACGAGCGCCTAGAACGACCCGAATACTCGACGAGAAAGCAAAGCAAAAAAAGTTGTAAATAGTTTTAACTGTACAGTTTGTCGATAAACACATTTAAATCAAGAATAACAAACAAACAAACAATCGAAAGGCAAGCCCTAGGACGACGTCGGCTAGGCCGACGCATTGTGAATTGCATTTTTTTTTAATAATACATATACATATACATAAATATATAAATATACGCCGTATGTGTATATATATATGTATATGTTTGTGTGTGTGTGTGTATTGTGGGTACATCTGCAAATCACCGTAGGCTCCGGACTGAATATTTTGGAAATATTGGAGTATATAAGTGCGGCCGTATATAGACTAGACACGTAAGAGTCGTGCACCGCTAACAGGGTGCGCAGGAGTTAGATGTATAGTTCAGACTGTGATAATTATTTATCGTGCTTGTTTCCGGTATAAAGTAACAAATGAGTAAACAAACTAAATGAAAGAAAACAAAAAGAGGTAAAAACCCACGACAAAACGCTCGACTCGTGAAAAAAAGGAACTCGTGTGTAATAATTGCGATAACGACGATAGGTACATTATTATGATTATGATTATTATTATTATTATTATGATTAACGATACCAGTAACGATAATACCGACATCGATCACCCTAGTAACGGATGATGATGCGTTACGATCGCGAGCGCAGGGGACACACATACATTTTCACAATTCATTTTTAATTTTTTATAAACGATACACGCCCCGGGCGTGTTGAATATATATATATACATATATATATATCTATCTAGATATCCTTTTTATTAGGGTCAGTAGTCTTCCACGAAGATTTTTCATTTTTACCTACGGATCGCGTAATCGTTGTTCGCCGACGTGGAAATGTTTTCTTAACGCGTCCTAGAGCCACGTATCGACTCTTTTCCTTCGGTTCTCCGTTGTCAAGACCGATTGTAAACGATGATGAATGTATTTGTCGCGTATATAGAGCCTTACCACTGCCAGGATGGTCCCCACCGTAATGAAAAAAAAAAAACGGGCATCCAACCATGCGTAACACATACGGAAGTATATTTCCTTAAACCGATACCTCAGATGAAAACCTCAAGTCACAAGGACATTTAAACGCGCGTCCTCGGAACGCTTTCTCATTCTTTTTTTTTTATTTTTCTGTTTTTTTTTTGTTAAATTTTGTTCAGCCCCGGTCGTTTGTTTCTCACATTTCTTCTTCTTTCTCGTTCTATGTACGTTTAACACGCGGCCTTGATACAGTTCTGGGAGAGGGTCTACTTTCGCGGATTCATAAACACACGCCCTGGAGTACGTCTGGTATCTCGTAAAAAGAAAACTTTACCTCGTTACGTTCCCCCGAACGTTCAACTAACTTACTTACTTACTTACTCGCCTCGTCGAAGATCTCGAAGGTTCAGGATCGCTTGGTATTTGCGTCGATTGCGATGATCGAGGAAGCGATTAGAGAATACGAATTGTGGAAGGGAGAGAGAAAGAGAGAGAGAGAGAGAGAGATTGAAGGGAAACCGATCGCACAAATTTAATATAACAAATTCATGTTAGAAAAGAATTTAAGCGACTTTGGGTAAATTTTTAAGGAAACTTATATAAACGACGATACTTTGTGTCTATCCTATGAAATCGTTCTTTCAAGTGGAGTCAAACAATAAAATTCAAGTCAGACATACACACATATACCACGTATATACTAACAGATTCACACGTACATTATATACTGCGAGAATTGTTTTACACGGTATTCCACTTGAGGGAATTGTACAATAGAACTGTACGCCATCAGATGGCGAATAACGCCATTGAGACTCTTTTTCTCGGTTTTGCTCTTCTTATTTTCGTCTCTGATTAATCGATTTCTGTGCTGAACTTGGGCTGGAGTGATGCGGGATCACCGAGCGTGCTCTCTCCGTTGCGTCGGAAGGAAAACCAGTGATCGAAAAGCATGGATCGTCGGCGCGTCGTCTCGCGGTCGAATTCGAATCGTTCGCCGTGAAACGAACGAAACTACACGAGGAGCAGGGCGAAACTGGAGCGGACGGATCGTATATGTAACATACGTTTCCAACAGATCTGACAAAAATGAAAAGAGACATAAACGAGACACCAGTCGTTATACGAACTCAAAAATATAAAAAAACACTCCGTCCCGGTCCCGTCCCCGTGATCGTTCCGCGTTATTTGTCCCCGTAACGTTATCGTATGTCCGTCGGTAGGAGGGAAATCGGTGGTATATCATAAAGAAAGAAATTAACAAAAAAAAAACATACCTATCGCGTTAACGTTCCAGTTTCTCCAACAGTCGCGAATCAATAATCGTGACGCTTACCGTTATCAAACCCGGACCCGAAACAAAAGTAAAAATCAAATAAAACAAACAACGCTAAAAAAAAAATCTAAACAAAAATCAATCAACACACGTTCGCGGGGGAGAACAAGTGAGATTAATCGGCCGCTGTCTGTCTGTGTGTGTGTTGCAGCGGCAGTGCTGGCGAGTCAGCAGGCCGCCGCGGTAGCCGCATCGGTGATCTCGCCATTCCCGCCCAAGTGACCCGCGGCCCCCGGTCCCGTGCTGCCCGCCGGAAACGCCGCAGCCGCATCCGCACAAACGCACCACACGCCGCACCATCCGCCGTCGGTCAGCGCCGCGAACGCACCGGGACACCCGCACCCTGCCACCGTGGGCAGGCAACCCTAGGACCCACCCGACGGCCGGCCCAGGTCAGGTGTCCGGGTGACGACAGGTCCTCCTCGTCGGGACCTGGACAGGGCACGTGGTGGACGCCCGCGACCCATGGAACCGGTGAGCAGCAACGATAGGGTCATTGATTACTCGAGAAATGGAAGAGAATAGAGAGAAAGAGAAAAGGAGAGAGAGAGAGAGAAAGAGAGAGGATGATGGGGTGCGGATTACAAGGGACCGTACTTAAACACGAGGGATATCGTTGAATAGTGAGAGTCCACGTTGATGATTGAAGGTGACGCAAGAGGAGAAGAAGAAAATGAGAAGATATAGTTTATACGGGCTTAGAAGATTGGGATTGTAATGTTCGATCTACACGCACAAGGGACGGATGTATGTAGAGATTGAAATAGAGAGAGAGAGAGAGAGGAATTCGTTGGTTTATATGAAACTAAAAACAATTGATACTGTTAAAAAGTGTTGGGCCACGTGTCACGTGAAATTGTTCAAACGTTGGGAGATTGGACGAATGTTGATCCATTTCGCGATTGATGTCGATCGTACAGTCTCTTCGGGATCGTCGATCGAAGGAATTTCGCATCGAGTGATGATTTATATCCGGTGGAACGAAGGACTTTCGGTCTGCGAGATAGAAAGATAGACTTTCAACGAGAAAAGTGAACGAAGAAACAAATGGAAGAGTGAAAGAGGAACTGACTACTCGTTTTTTTTTGTTTGTTTTTTTTTATATATATAAACATATAAGATCGTTCCTCCTTTTCTAATCGTTTCCTCGATGCCGTTAGTTTAAAAGCAGAAGTGTGCGACGGTGAAACGACGACGATCGAAAGTGAACGACTCCGTCGGCCGGTGACGACGTTAATGCAACGGATAGTGACGATGACGGCGGCAGCGACAACAACGACTACGACGGACAGAAACCTGTTTGACGTAACGCAACGACGATCCCCGACGCCGACGAAAATATTGACGATTAATCGTGTCGTATTAGTTACGAGTACGTGACGCGCGGTCGACCTCACTTTAGAGATACGTACGAAAAATAAAATAAAAAATAGAAATAAGGGCTTGCGGTGAGTTACTGAAGCCGAAGCTCGAAGAGGAGGACCTTCGTTGTACATAATGTACCAAAAGGAACGCGATTTGTCGCGCGAATGTACAGATAGCCGTAGCTGCCGCGTTAAAAGTATAAAGATTAAAAAAAAACACAACAAAACAAAAATGATAACTAAATAAATAAATAAATAACACGAGATCGACGCCGAACGGGGACTCGGTTCGAATCCGTGTGAAGTTCGAACCGGATGTTCGACAAAGGGAGCCGCGAGGAAAATAAAAAGAATCTCGCGGAGGATCTTTCTCGTTAGACTGAAACTCTCAAGGATGCTTGTAGGATACCGATACCACACACCCGGAGCTTCGCTCGCACGACAGACGAAAATGGCAAAAAAAAAAAACGCGTAGACTCGATTTTTGTCCCCTCTCCCTCCCTCGATGCAAGCGCGGCTCCTACATATTTCACTTCGCATTCGTCTACGTTGACGTAAGAGTAGGGATTAAAGAAATAATTAAAAAAAAATGAAATGAAGAGTTTTTATCGCACGTAGAAACGTAGGAAAAGAGCGTATGACGGTAACAGATATCGAATATAAAAATGAGGAAAGCCTGAGGAAACAAGTTGTATGCGTGGGTGGGTGTGTGTGTGTGCGTGCGTGCGTTGTACTTTAGCGTGTGCGTGTGTGCGCGTGTGCGTGTGTGTTATATAACGAGTGCACGAGCGTGTGTGTATACATGCGAGAACGGTGAATCTAGGATCATTGTATTTTATTGTAAAAAAAAAGAATGAAGAAGAAACAAACAAAACAAAACAAACAACACAGATCGAAACTACAGACTTGAATTTTTGTAGAGAAAATTGTATAACACGCTGACGACTTAATTCTTAGACGATTTGATTACGTATCGATTAAGTACCGGTAAAATGATATCGGAAGCGTACGAGGGTCTCCGTCTCGTAGGGGGCGGTGATGAAGATGATATAAGGAAAAAAAAATCACGATTCTAAATAATTAAGTGGCGTTAAGTGATTGTAAATTGAATGCTAGAATGCTATTTGTTTACTAAAAATAACGGTAGTTAGTGCTGCGCGATAGTAGAGAGACAGCGGCCAGACAACAAAAAAAAAATACATAACGAAACGATGCAAAACGTATTACGTACACACGTACGCTGTGGTATGCGCATAGTATCACGGTGTCTACCTAACGTTAGTTCAGTAACGATTATCATTATCTTTTATTACGATTATTAATTAGTAATTATCGGTTACATTATTTTATTATTATCGTCGATGAGATGGAAGCGATATAAACGAACGATTGGTAAGACGCATTGCCAAGAATCCGACAAATTTTATCGTGCCGCATAGTGTGTGTCGCCAATGCCAAATCAAAAAAAAACACATAAAAGAAACGGAGAGCAAGGCGCGTGTATTTTTTTCTTTCGTTTCTTTTTTTTCGTCATTCGAATGAGAATATTCGTTTAGCCGAGTGCGGAGGAACGCGCGGAATTGCCGTCTCAGTTTTAGTGAGGCGCTCAGCGGAGAAACGGGTGGGCTTTAAAATAAATGCTGGTGCTGTGCTGTGATTTTTATAAAAGAAAAAAGAGAGTAATAAAAAAGGAGAAAGAGGTGGAGATACAAGAAAATGGAAAATACGACGAAAAAGAATTGATTTCGACCGACAGGTTAATAACGGTCGCGCTGATCTTTAATGAATTTTTATGAAAATATGCAGATAGCCTAAGTACCTGGACCCTGCCCTGCGCTCTCCGCGAAGATAAACGGAAGTTTAGAAACAAACAAAAAAAAAAGGGAAACGAACTTGTATGGATTGTATAGGCTGTAAAGTGTATTTGCTTTTAAAAACAAAATTTAATATAGATCGTTAATGGCTAATTACGTGAGGAAAAAGGAGCTGTCTCCAATCGTAAAGTACGTTTATTCGGACGTTTTAGTAATTAACAGAAAGAAAATACAATCTCAGTCCTCGCAATGAAGTAAGAAAAAAAAACAATTAATAAGCCTTATCTCGTGTCTAGGCGCGTTCTTAGACGCGCGTACCTTTTTAACCGAAAGCTGAAAGTCGACAGCATGTAATTCCGTCTCCATTCCACCCTTGTTTTTATTCAACTATCGCGTCAGACGCACCTACGGCCCTACGTTTTAACGAAGAACGAATGTAATTAGCAATTGGAGACAACCTCCGCCTAAGGATATACAAAATAAAATAATAAAAAAAAATGAATAGCGAGTACTACGTATTTGCCACGATGTTGCATAATCCATTGCGAAAAAATCCTCGAGTGGGTACTAAACGACAAAATAATGCGGACTGAAATAACGTAACATAATAACATGGACCCGTATTCTCGTCTCCTTTTTTTTAGAATGATAAAAATAGTGAGTCGTTGCGCTTTATATATATTATACATTTCGAATATATGAATATACGAGTAACATAACGTACAGAAGCAAGTACAGAAATGCAGGCATCTTGTCGTTAAATTGTAAGATATTGTGTTCAAACTCCAGAATGTACTCTGATCCCCCTTCCTCAGACTACTATATATTAAATATATTGTGCACTATGCTCTAACTTGTCCATACGAATAAATATATTGGAAAATCTCAGTATCCTCGTTTACTGTTGTCCTCCGATAGTCTTGAATGGTTTTACATAAAATCTCGTCCTACTTGCTGAATGACAATTCGTTTTTGTTAGATACATAAAGTATCGTTTCCCCCTTAACGACTGGTAGAGCTTGCCACAAGAAATTAATTGCATATTATTTACTGATACGAAGCGCATTACACGAATGGTGTTTCTCTGGCTTTCAAATTTTCGCGGTATCAGGGCCGCTTTAGGAGTGGTGCATGTGTGTGTGTTAGTCATTCGCGATTGGCGTTCTCTCGGTCGTTTCCCACTGTTACGTTTCACGAGATTAACTCTTTCAATACGTATTATTGATTATTTACACCGTGGGAAATCAAATTCGAATGTTCCAGCTTTCCCCTTACCCCGTACCGACAACGATTAATGTATATCATCGATGATTGCGGAAAAGAGAAACGATCTGTTCTAGCTGGTAAATTGTAGCTTCTAGGTTATGTTCTACGCGCCAAATCGGTTGATTTTTCACAGTGTCGACGCGTATACGATCGTGTAGAATTAATTATTTTTATTATATCGACATTTAGCGGCTTTGTATATAATAAAGTACGAATGCAGCTGTGCATTCCGTTTAGAAACTTAAGACGTTTTTAATGGTCCACCTTTAATCGTGTAGAGGTAACTTGAAACACGACATTTCCCGCGTAAGATGGATGAGATTGAATATAAGTTAGAGTCAAAGAATCCAGTGTTGATATCACACGTGAGTTTCATCTAGTCGCATGGAGTTATTCAACTGTCTTCGTTGCAAAGGTTATTTTAAAAATATGTTATCTGCAGGCAGTATCTAAACTCTTTGAATCAATCAAGAAGAAATGCAATGATTCCCAAGAAAATCATATCACAAAAGTAAAGAAATTTTATTCATTCAGCTGTCTATCTAGCACATTGATTTATATGTGTTGTTGATTCGTACAGGTGCCTGAATTCAAGTTGCTTCTCTCCAAAAGAGATAGTGCAGATCCTGCCCTTAGTATATCCGTCTATCAAACATTAATCGCTCTCATTGAAAATGAATTATGGGATGTCGGCACAGCATTATCCACTTTTACCGGCAGCCTATCTTCTACAAAGTATATAAACCTGCCTTAACTAGTTGTTTGTATTATTAAAACATTGTAGTAAATATGGAAAATCTTTTAGAAATTATGTTGCAATTACAACCGCCATGACTCACTTGCTAATTCTGGACTTCAAACATGAGAAGGAAAGGCAAGACGTATATCCATTTACACTTTATGTACCACAGCATCCTTTTATAGAAATCTTAAGTGTGGACAAATGTAGTTGGCGAGCTATATTAAATCAAATGAAATTCATAATGAATCATCGTGACCAACAGTATGTACACAAATATCTATATCTTGAAATAAGCATCATACTCTCTTTACCTCAATATATTTCAGGATTAGGAGTAACAGTATAGAAATGTTACGCCCTGTTTTCTTATACATTTTATGCAATCCTTCCTTGCAATCATTGGATGGTTGTAAACAACAATTCTGGCAGCTTCTACTGAACTCAAAAGAAACTTTCCAGTTGCAACTGGAAGTAATACTTTGGTTGAGCATAAATGAAATAAATACTTGTGTAGATACTTCCTATAGAATTCTAGAGCTAGCGGAAATTGCTCAGCTCACGAAAGATGCGGAACGCTGTACCGCGTTGTTACCAATAATCGCGTCATTAACGATACAACTTTTGAAGCATGGATCCGATCCCAGACCGAATTTGGATAGAATGTCCAGTTTAATAGATCTGTGTGATAATCACGCCGGAAATATTACGCTGGCATTAATGGCTGAAGTAATTACATTATGTCCTGCTACTTACTTGTATAATGTTTTGCAAATATGTAGGTACTTTTTTTTTACCGACAGGACGTAACATTTCAATTTGACGATTAAATCACTTTTAAATTTCGTTCCAGGTAGAATGATTGTAAATAAAATGTTCTGCGACGGAATATTTTTGTACGCCTTAGTTGCAGCTATATTAAAATGGATGGCATATCCATCTATACTGTGCTCGGACGCATTAGACATGGCAAGAGACTTGATAAATAAAATTGTGGTCGTAATAAAACCGAGGACTTACAATACGGAGATTTCAAACAAGATCTTTATCGCATTCAGTCACTCGGATCCTTATATTCAATTCTATATCGAAGTCTTGCGTTGCCTGAGTACATTGACCAAAGACAACATTTCTCTTTGGCTGTCTAACTTATCGCTGGTACCGGTAGACTTAAAGGAAAAGCACAAATTAGTCCTGTCCGGAATTTTCTTACAAAGTACCAATCCCGAGATTACTGAACTGTCTTGCAAAGTCCTCGTCGAGATAGCCGAGGAACTGAAGAGTTTCGGATCGCACGTATTGTCCCTGGTGCTCCATAAGTTAACCAAATCCAGAAATAGTGCCGAATCAAAATGCTTGTTGCTAGCTATACCGAAACTTATAACGACGAAGGAAAATGTACCGATTATCACCCACACATTGGATACCTTACTGAACGGGGATAAACAATTACGTTACTTTGCGATTGAGCTATATTTAAAGACACTAAGAAAGGAACCAAGGTGCTACAGATTTATTTCAACTGCGATAATTCGAACAATGAAAACCGATCAGTCATGGTATTCAGACGCGACTTGCGCCAGAGCGATGAGATACATCTGCGAGAACCACTCGGAACACGGGGAGAAGCTTGTACCATTGTTGTCTCAGATTTTGAATCGCTGCGTTGATACAAATGGAAGCACCGCAAGCGCACTCGCGCTGAAAAGTATCTCGGCCCTCTGCAAATCTGCGGTAATTGGTATCTGTTCGACCTGGCGCGTGTTAGCGCCGAAAATGGAGAAAGAAACACGTCCTATAGTGTTGGAAAGTCTCTGCGAACTCTTCGGAGATATCCCAATGTATCCGTCCATGTACGATGAGGAATATGATAAGTTGATTACCGATGTAGTATCAACTTTATGGAAGTTTGTATGCAGTGACGATGTCAGGATCATCGAAGCTGCTTTGAAGGCATTGGCATCGTATCGTTTGGATCAAATACCATTAAAAACATTACCAGCTGAATTCAGATCCGATATCGTTTTACCATCGTCGTACACCAAACTCCCGGGTGATGCAGCTAAAAAACCTGAAGATGTACTTCCATACGTTCCTGGTAGTTGTTGGGTTGAATTGCTACAAAAAGTGAATAAAATGGTACTATCGACAGCAGGAAATATGTTGATTTCTTTTATATCCGAGGAAACACGGGGCTTTCGATCTGGAATTTACGTGTGGCCTCAGGGAGAACCGCATAATTTTAAGTATCTTTACGAGAAAAGCGTGATAAGAGGCGTTGGTGAATTCCTGAGACGATGCGACAAATCTGATTCCAGCAATCAAAGGATCATCGTGGAATGTTTACGTATATTCGCTCACAGATACCCAAAACCATTGCCAAATATAAATTGGAGCTTCCTCGAGGAAACTATCGGTATATCTAGCGAAGCTAAAGAATACACTCTTTTGATCGCGTGCCATCACGCCACGGTATCGTTATCCGCACGATCTTTTATGGAGAATTATTTATCGAAATACAAATCTGTGACGGAGTTGGATCCCATTCTGCAAAGTAACGAGTATCTAATACCGTACTCGAGCCTCGAAGATTTATGCGAAGCCATTCAGCCCAGTTGTTTAAAACCATTTCTAGAAACGACGTTACATCACGTCATTGAGAAAATTAATCTGGACAATGAAAGTTCGATCTATCTGTTCGAACGTATTATGTCTGCTTATGCCAGAGCTTTGAAAAAGCAAGACATACACGATGGCAACTCTACGTTACTCTCCATTATATTGGAGAAACTTTTAGATAAAGTGGATTTGACTCGTAGTCGCTTCACACCGTATTTCGCTGCGGTATTGGAGTTATCTCCTAAACATTTAGAAAGAATGACGTCTCCCAGAGTGTGGTGGGAGACGACTCCTGAGAAACTGAAGAACGCAATCGCTGTCAGAGCGGAATTCGCTCTAAAACGACGAATAGAGAACCCATTATCCTGGTTAAACGAGATCATTGATGTAAGTGCGACCGTCCCTAGGTAAGATCATTGTTTTCGATATGAATAGTCGCATTATAATTATCCTCAGAACTAAAGTTATAAATTGGAATTTCTTTAAAGTGTGCAAGCATACCTTCTTGAAACAATGCAAAGGGTACAAACGGAAATGCAGTTTGAGATGTCTAGCGTGAATTGGATTGTTGAGTTTATGACACAAATTCAAGGACTGGTGGTAGAATCGTCTCAGGAGGACAGCAATAAGATCGAGTTTTACTGTAACGTTTTATTCGTTTCCATCGTGTGTTTATCCGGTGTGGATTGTATGTTAACAAGAAAAGACTTATTGATTACGTCGCAAGATGTTAGAACAAGATTATTTTCGCAAGCTCTTGCGGTCGTTTCCGATTGGCAGGACTGGAAACACGCGATTCCACAGGTATTTATAACTACGTTTGTATCACGTACGATATACAATTACGTTCCACGTAACGCTTTCGAAGTTATGAATAAATTACGAATACTACGCTCGCTAAAGGAAGTAAACGAAATTTTGTGTGCATTATACGTTTCAGATCATGGAATGGCTAAACTACATGAGAACTAGTCCCATGTCTAATACATACAAATCTGCATTTCACAGCTCGTTAATTTGTTTAAGACACAACCCATACTATAAGGACGTATGGACTAAATATTTATCAATTAAGACTGTCATTGACATATGATAATGTCATGTATAAAAGTGATAAACTTTTATAATAAACTATTTGTTTTATGAAACTATACGTACCATATATTGAAACAACAATAGATTTAAATAAAAATATGTCCTGCACATAGTGTTTGGAAAATGAAAATGAGCTTATAGATAATTAATGATTATGTACAAAAGTCTCGTCACATATGGTGTATGTGACGATTTTCATAATGCTACACGGACGTTTCACTGTTGTCCAGTGCCATGACTGTCAATGTATTGGGTCGTGATCCGGTTAGTGTTTGATCTTCTGGTGGCCGCATCCTAGGTTCTAGTATATTTCTTTTTGTCTCTACATTCTTCTTTATAGGTGTACGGCTTGGACTAGATTTCCTACTGCTAGGATATGACTTGAGCAAACGTGCTCTAAACAGTTAAAAAGAAGTTCTTATCTATGATCTTATACATGATATCCTGAATAGTATTTCATGTAGTAATTGAAGCTATACATACGCATCCATTAATTTCAGGTACTGTCGTGTATAAACCTGATACTCCTCATCCCCAAACTCAGTTGGATCATGTCGTGCATGTTCATACAAATCACAGAATTGATGGATTAACCGTTGTCCACTGCCATTTAATGGAGTGGCCAGTGTGGCCAGTAGATATGCTCTTAAGTTTTCAGATGGATGTCTTTTTAGACAACTATCGTATTTAGTAATTTCAGCCTCTGTGACAAAAAGTTATCATTTAATTATACACACTTTCAACCTATTAATGCTTTGACTCCTGTTGTTATATACATATATGTGACTTTGTTAGCAATGCTTTTTGAATTACCTAAAGTCTTAACATCATCTACTGCCTTCAGTCTGTAATAGTGAGGTGGAACCTGGCCACCAGGTGCCATAATATATCTTTGGTCACTGATTAGCTGTGGGTCATACTGAATCCTTGGAATGACTTCTATTCGCCTTTCGATTTCCTTCTTCAGGGACTAAAAAATTAACTATTTAATCGCCGAACTTGTTTCTAACCTATAAGATCTTACCTTTTTGGCATCGTGTCCGATGGGAACGTGAGGACCGCGACGGGATCGTAGGGCAAATCGCATAATCTGCCGCTTCGCGAATATAAACAGTAAAACTATCGTCAACACACCGGCCGCTATAAATATCACTATCGTCACACCAGACAGCTCTTCCGTCATGTTTGTTGTGTGTACCCTACTCTATATACACGAGATATCAGCTGATTGCTACATATACTATATACGTACGAAGAAGGCCTATCTCAAATGGAACAAATTATCCTCCTGTTGACCCCGACATTAATAGGGTGCAGCACTATCGCACTGATCGTGGTGCCGCATGGCACATAAGTTTGAAAGTTATTAAGCATTTTAAAATACATATATTCTTAATTTAAATACATATAAATTTTGAATTTCTACGTTCCATCAGTTTCTTTTTCTGTAGTATTCGGAAAGGCAGGAATAGCGAGGAAATAACTTCGTTTTAACGAGAATAATTTGTAATATACTGGTTACATGTTTTTTAAAATATTCTCCATGGGTTTCTTAAACAATGTTTCATTCGTAACAACTATTTCCCATAATGAGCTTTTCTGCTCCTCTGAGAAGCTGACATTCTTTTTTATAAATGACAAGATAAGTTTCCCAAAGTTTTTATCCTTGGAGAAATGAAGAGCTTTGTCTAAAAACAATCGTATCAACTTATCATTTGTGCTCTGGTCTGTTTTAATAGATAGAAGATTCTGTAAAATAGGTATATGCCACAATTTTAGTTCTTTTACAGATGTGAGGAATTCCCTGCAAGCATAACATAAAGAGTGTAATAAAATTACATATTACATTACAATTACAGTACACAGTTGTGTATAAACGTACGTAATAAGAATGGCATTTCTTTGAGATCCAAAAGCATTAACAATGGCATTGGCAATTGTTGTATCTTTCAGATCAATATTTAGAAGTGGGATAAAAATTAATTTCTGTACATCATCTGGAGATTTTTGGACGCATTCCACAATAGCAGAAGAGAATAATCTAGATGGTTCTTCAAGGGCAATTATCTGTAATAATGTCTACATATAATATCACTGTATACCTATGAGTTTCTTATAAGATAATATAACAGCTAGCACCTTAGGTAGTAACAAGTGGCTATAGAATATTGCCGTATATCTAATACCATGTTCCAAAGACATATTATTCATGGAACAACACAAGTTATAAATTCCTGTTACACTGAGTTTCTTTTCTAAGTCACAGATGACTTCTAAAACTTCTTCGTCGGACAAACTTTCCAATTGACCAAACTCTAATTTCCCATTGGTACGTTCCAATCCCTCACAAAGACTTTCTAGAACATCAGCTCTTTTTTTGTTAGCAGTCTGTTCGATATCTCTCTCTACATCTTTCTCTACTTGGGTGAAATAAAATTGAGTGGATGGCAAGTGAGTGCGATTAAGCACTTCTAATGAACTATTGTCATCTCCCCCCTCTACATCCTCTGTGCTTTCTTCACTATCTGCATCTACTTGTTCTTCTTCTTTCTGCGATGATAGATCTTTGTTTAAGTCAATAACCTCACACTATAAAGTGTTCATCGACAATTCTAACCTTTCCAATTATAATTTGCCACATCGGGTCCGCCTGCGCTATGTCTTCATTCAATGCTTCTTTGATATTTTTCAATTTCTCGAGTGTACGCTCTGAAAGCGTACACCCATTAAACAAATCTACATCTCCCATAATCTCGTATACTAATCGATCCAATGCTAAATCCCTTTCCAACTATCCTTGGAATTCCGGGAACATTTCATTAGGTATGCAAAGTGTTAGTTCGAACCTTTCTGGAAACATATTTACGAAAATCTCTTTTGAAACATCCGAAGACGATAAGACTAATTATCCTACGATCAGTGCAAGAGGAAAACCAGTTAAATGTCGTCATCAAGCTGACCGCACTGTGGAGTGGGAAAAAAAGAGTGGGCCACAGAAAGTTCACAACCTGTTGACAGACAACAGTTGAAAAAGGTCCTCATTGCAAGTAGATGCGAAGAAAAAGAACCTGTTAAAAAAATCGTAGCATTTTCTATCGAATTTCTTGTCTCAGGGCTCGCGGTGTTCTCGCTACGCTCTCAGACAAAGAATCAGGGAGCCTGTGTGACAACACTGGGGAATCCCAATAATAACCGGGATCGTAGGTCCTCCGATCGCTAGTCGCCGGCGTGAAAGCGCAATGTTCGGAACCATTTTCGCGTGGGACCGCGTTTGATTTCCAATGGGCACGCACGTAAAATACGCGATACGTCACGTCCTGGCTACTCAGTCGCGAGCGAGCGATGCGTATCAACGAATCGCGCGAGGCTGGAGGTTAGCAAGACACTCGTTTTCCGATTCTTGGGTTCCTTAAGCAAGTTCGCGGATCGGACGAATTGGTCGAACGAGTTACACTGCAAGGTGGGTGTTGTTCGCGTGCAAACACGACTACGAAGAACCGATGTGTACGATAGAGAAATCGAATGGCAGTGATAATATTTCGCATTGTTTTCGTACAGAGTGATAGATACATTTTAATACTAGTGTTTACAGAATAAGTTTTGAAAATTGCATACAGGTGTTAATCGTTATTATCCTTTGTTTCGATGCGCCGTAATTACCCGTGCATCGTGTTGCATTTCAAGGAACGAAATACTATTGACGTCAATCGAACGAATCCTTGAGTCCCTAACATTTACGAACGTCGTAAATTCTCCACGGAATCGCTAGAAAATATATAATATCTCGCTGAAAGAAAAATAAACAGAGAAACTATAGCGGTAAAACGAACAACATATTGTGCTGTGTTTGTCAGGTATTCAGTGATGTGCAAACTACCTGCCGTGCAAACAGTCGGTCGTGAATTTTTTTTACTTACGCACTACTCTGCGTGAAGTGACTTTTAATTAACGTGTGTGGGTAACGTAAGAACACGATTCAAAGCGTAAGAATGATAAAAACTCGATAGACCAGCGACGTTTAAATCGACGCCGTGAAATTTCGGTGTACAAATTGAAAATGTTTTCGTACTTTCGCGCTAAAAATAAGTCTATCTACACATCGCTTACATTTTGCTTGTTGCTACTTTTATTATCACCCGTGACGAGTGGGGAACCGGTTTCACTTCTGGAAAATCCAGATCGCTACGAGGTCGTTGAATACTGAGTCCATACGCGACTTCTTTGAACCGTACGTGTCATTGTTGATGAACCGTTTGATATAGATATACTGTTTTCTATCAGTATGCATATGTATACATATATATATATATTTTTTCGCGTTCTGTGTGGAATGATTACTAGTATCTCGCGGGATGAGAGTTTGTAATTTTGGCTCGTGTGGGACGGAACATCAGTATCTATGAAGCACACACACACATGCACGCATGCAGATGATTCGTTTAATTGTATTTCCAATCGATTTTATAATAATGAACGTCGGGTGCTATGTGTGGAACAACGATTGTTCGAAGAAACGCATTTTAAGTGTTAGTAAATTCGTTATCACAGGCGAGACGTGTTTCCGAGAAAAATTGAGATAGGAACGAGCTCTTGTAGGAACATCGACAGAGAGAATGCACTCTCGCAATGTATAAACTGCGTTATTCACGCAGGCCAATGTTAATATTCGAAGTCAGATAAGGCGCACGTGCCTCTTTTCATCGATTGGCTTTTGTATTGACACAATATGGAGCGAGAAACGAGAATCGATCGAAATATGCAGTATTCAACTATGAATATCATTGAATAACATTTATATAACTCCCACGCATCGATACATTTGTTACTCGTCACTTTTTTTCTTCGCTGAAAATTCTATTTCCGCGTCCCTTCGTAGGAATAAAAGAATTCTAAGTATTAGGCTGACACGTGATATTGGGAATCGATGTATATCTAAGCTAACACTCGAAACTCGTGTTTGTTTGTGAATCATGTATGTAAATACTGTTTTTTATCACCTGCCTATTGCGTAGAAAATATTAATCTCCTATTCTTGTACTTGACCCGAGACAAGACATTGTTTCTCGATGCCTTGTTGCTGTTTTACTGACGTCGAATAACATAGATCGTTTTCCAGGATTAACGAGTATCCAAAATGCCGATACTCGCGCATCTGTCCCGTCGGTTCAACTTGCTGACGACCGACGCACAGCCTGATCCACCGAGGGTTCAGATCGAAGGCTACACGCATAACCTGGAGCCCGAAGAAAATTCAAAATCGAAATCGGTTCCTGCAACGCCGGATCCCATCGAACGAACCGACGTAACGTCGGAACGGAAAGAATCTCCGCCCAACGGTGCGATTCCAACAGACCCCGAGTATCCATCGACGGAACAGAAAGAGCAAAAAGAACAGAAACGACCGAATGTCAAGACAAAAACGAAGTCGCGACAGAACAAGTATTGTGAGTTTTTTTTTTAACTCACTATAATGCGATGTAACTTTGAAATTACATGCCAATATAGCGTTGTTGGTCTATTATGCAATAATTCGTTCGCTGTGTCAGCGTTGCACATAAGTAAAAACAAGATTTCATCTTTCTCTCGTAGCCCAAGCGTCGAACGTCGTGAATTACAATATTGTGAATTCGAGCGGCGTGAAAATCGGGGCCAGGACTAGCTATATCTGCAACGTGAATCAGGTCCCCGCGGGTAACACCGCACCGTCGGACGGTTTTTACCCAAAACCGAAATTCCGGCAAATGCCGGCGGATGTGGATCATTTGAGTTATTGCGTCGACGAGATTACGCTGGAGGACATATTCGTAATTAAAACTCACGTTGGACATGGCTGGAGAGACGTTGCCAGAAGACTATCGTACTCCGACGGTCAGATCGATCAGTTCGAGGAGAATTACAGGCACAGAGGTGTCGACGAGGTAATTTCAATAATAAGGCCGCTTATGTTGAAAATGCACTTTAGAAAAGAAGGAAATTAAAGCAAAGTATAGATAGAAATATAAAATATATTTCGAAACAGTGAAAAGTAAACTTACATTATTTCGTTTTTTATATAAATGTTGATTATTGTTTTTTAGGTGATTTATCAACTACTTCTCGATTGGAAACAAGCGAACACAAAGAGTGCGGAAATTGGCAACTTGGTAAGGGTATTGTGGGCTTGCCAAGAGTATGATTGTGTCGAACGATTAGTTACCGTGCACAAAAACCTGTCTTAGCATTTCTTAGTAATGCGGCGCATACCTATCTATCGTATATATTATATATATACGTGTAGAAACAGAGATTCTTACTTTCTTTAGTAGTATATGTTTATACTATACACGTTAGACGTACACTACTGCTCATAAGTATTCATCCGCCTCTATTGCTTTTCATATCTCGAAGAATTACGTGTGGAAAGATGTTATAGTGAATTTGTTGCCTTAAAAACGTTTAAATAGTGTTTTCTGAATCAAAATGGTCCTGAACTGTAGCCAAAATGGTGGATACGTCTTCGCGTATGGGCAAATACTTGTGAGAAGTAGTGTGTATCGCGGAACTCGATGTCTGTTATACAGGACATATGGTTCTATTATCCATTTAAGTCTGTTCTTCATACTGAAAGTACAGCAAGTTTTATTACAAATGTTTTAATAGTGTTTACAGTACACAATGTTAACCAGTCTGGAAACTTATAATGATAATACGGTAAATGTGCAAAAAAATTTTTATACTTATGATTCAAGTTGTATATAAGTAAAATAATATATGTTTTTAACAGCAATGTTCAAAACAAATTATAGTGATGCTTATGACCTAGAATATGTTTTTCTATGCATGTTAAAACCTGTAGTATTCCTTTCTCCGAAAACTCGGGGGTACAATATGTATAGGTATATAATTGCAATTCAAATAAGTCATTAGTTTTCCTTTACTTCTAGTGTGATGTTACGTCTAACAATCAACGTTAGATTTAATATTTTCAATAATTTTCGCTATCTATACATATGTGCAGAGGTATAAAACATACCTTTGTACATTTCACATTCTTACATTAACACAATATAAATTCAAAATGTCAGCTACATGTATAATATCAACAAAATATTGGTCATTGTCTTTCATATATATACAAATATTAAATATCTTACTAAATAATTTCCTAATCTAAACATATATCTAACAAATTTATCAATCAGTAACGCCGGCTTTAATTTCCGGTATCGAATGTTTCGGCAGTGGCGTAACAGGCACTCCCCTTTCGTCTGTTCGTTTCCTAAATATTTCGTTTTTGCAGTTCTCAAATTCACCTAGCATTTCTTCAAGACTCTTATTCCCATCCAAGACTATAACTGGTGCTGGTATGGAAAATAAAGTTTGATGGTAGAGCCACTCTTCATGAATTTGATGAATTTGCTGTAAGTACTCCACTGATACAGAGTCTTCTTCCTTCCTTGCTCTTGCTTTCATCCTTTCATAAACAACCTCCGGGGAAGTCCTTAAGTACACTATGTTAGGTTAAAAAAAAACCATTAGATGGAAGGTATTAAAATAAATTTAAAATGATGGTAAAAGACAAATACCTATTAAATCTGTTTCTATATGAGCACTTTTTATAGACCAGTCGTACCAGTCTTCAAGAACTACCAATTCTACATCATGCAACATTTTGTTGCGTCTCATATTTTCTATAAAACATCTTGCACTATACACAGATCTTTCCATGATTTTGTATGGATATGGTGTTTTATAAGTATGCAGTTGAAGCATAGTAAGTTGCACATAAGATTGAAATAAGAAGGCATAACGTTTTGGATCGCTGTACATTAGTTCCTAAATAATTTTGGAAAAATAAATGTTAAAGATATATCCCATAATATGAAGTAATTAAAAACCATTGATATCTTACCAATAAATTGGTTCCTGCAACATCTCTCCAAAGTTCTACAGGTTCTTGCAGCACTGTTGTATTGTTGAACTTTTTAAAATGACTTAGAAATGTGGTTTTACCACTACCAATATTCCCTTCTATACATACAGTGAATGGACGTTTGTATGATTTCATAGGAGAACCACTCATTTTCATCAACACCCCAACAACGCCTTTAACTGGAAAAATTCAAGAGTTACTCAATTTCTGTTAACCAATTATCAGTAATAATGTTCGAATACACAGGCAAGTATGGAATGTTTTCAAAAAATCGGAAATTACTCCAAAAGTATTTCATTCTCCTCGAAATGTTTTAAATGGAAATCTCATAGACTCATGTGTTACTTACTGCAATAGTTCCCTCCGGAAATACGATAGAGATATAATTAAAGAGACGTAAAATCTTTCGGGCACTTCCAAGGCTACCGTTTGCAACGTATATTAATTGATAAGGAACAGATATGCCGAATGTATGACAAAAGTTTATCACTATTTGAACTGTGAAAGTACTGGGGGACTTTTACACGGGAACGTAAAAGGTGATACTAAAGATAACTCAGATCTAGCTAGTGCACGAGACTAAACCACCATCGCGCGTAATACACCTAATACAATTCCCGCGTAATTTCTCTGCCAGTTTGCGCGCCACAACGCGCCATCTTTTGGAGAGGAGACATTTTACCCCCACCAATGCGTGTCATACGCAATACACAATTTTCCGGTATTTATTGTGACCGTAATTTGTGAGAATTGTGATAATTTACTGTTGACTAGATATAAACATACCTTTAAGGGCCATGATCAGCTGATACTGCTTTCTAACCAATTTTTGAAGCGATAAGAACAACGATTATTGACAACGGCTTCCACTTTCCCTTCGCAATATAATAGCATGTGCGCACATCGCATGGGAGCGCATGGTCAATGTCATTATTGCACGGTGTTTGTATTGCTAGGTAGTAATGCAACTATACACTATGATTCCATCCGATAAGCGACTGGAAATGGTAGTTCAATTCTGCAGATCATTCGAAGTTCGCTTAGAGGTGTTTGAAAGCTAATGATCATCGTTCGGAGGTGAATCACCTTTGTTATAGTTAATTCAATAATTTTAATGGATGAATAGATAAATGATAGATAAATTTTGGAAGATTTAGAATTTGTATTTGGTTTTATTTAGTGGTCAACTACTTGTGCATTTAATTAACTAATAACAAACCGTGAAGATAGCTGTAATATGTTATATGCATTGCGCATGCGCAGCATGACATGAACTAACCATTCTGATCACTAACTCTATAGAACTATATGTTCTCTGCATTACAACACTGTGACAAGTTCACACAGTTAACGTAACGAAATTGCCTTATAAATATTTGTAATAATACGTAAATGTTTCTCCAAAGTTTATTCATTCCAGGCTACGAATTCAAAAAAAAATTATATGAGTTTAGAATATAGTTTTATAAATGTCTATGGTCAAATTATTCATTCCATACAAGTCCACGTATGCATGGTGCATAAAATGTTTTACAGCTACCTTCACAGTTTTTATTATTAGTTAATTAAATACGCATAAACTTTGACCGGTAAACAAAACAAAGTTTAAGTTAACAGCCACCAAACGTTTATTCAGAAATTGAGAATTAAGTTATTGAAACAAAATTATTTAATTAGTTACAAAAGAGCTCCAAATACTCGTATTACCAACGCATAAATAAACGAAATGGTCATACAATTTCATGCAGAATTATTGTATTAGTTATGATACAAAAGTATCATTAACTTCATTCTGAGATATGCATTTCACAGCAACAAATGTGTTGTAATGCCTAGACTGTTTTCGATTTGTCCAGTATTACTTTGTATACGTTGATTAATAATAGAAATATTATAAAAGAGGGTTTCGCATTGTTGTACTACGATTGTTGAATAAATGATGTAATGAAGAATGGAGATTCTATTCATTCAATTGAGAAAAATGGTTAGATAATAAAAGAAAATTAGAATAGACGTTTCACGCGCTGCATCCGATAGTAAAATGAGTTTGACATTAGTCAGTATTAGTTCGTCGTTGGCTAGTGCTTTGAAAGATGATTTTATTATAATCATTTGTAGAATCTCGCGAACTATTGATAGAGGGCTAAAGTTCTCCTTGATTTTTGTTAACAATTGTGATGATGTGCTGCGCTGTCGTTTTGAAATTGTAATGGAATTTACTGCTAATTTTGGCATTCATCAGTACGGGATTAGCAACTCCAATTATGATTTTGGAAACATCGTCTATTGTGGAGGCACTATGTAACTCATAATCAGCACCGATTTATTAAAATAGAGTTTGTTACTTTTGTATTTTCGCACACGTATATTTCTCCACGGATACGTTTTGCGCTCGTGGCAAGGTTATGAGATAATTCATTTATAGAAGTTTCTACATAGTTAAAACAATGGGAAACTTTGTAGGTGATATCGTAATTTGGTAGGTACTATCAAAATATATAAATTCTTTTCACGTCAATTATTATATTTGTTGCCTTAAAGATTCATTAAGAATGTTTATCGTTTCGATCGTATCGAAATCAAGTTCGATAAAGGGAAAGAATAAAGCGATTTGCCGAATTAACTGTAATTTAAATTTTATTAGCATACTACAGTGATATATTTCTTTTTTGTAGCATACTGCTACTACTTTCAGTGAGCATTATATTTGGAACTAGTGAAATTATTAAATCATTTATAAATACTGGAGAAGACTTTCTCAAAACATCATCATACGGATGGCTTATTCGATTATGTTTAAATACATTAAGCTATGCGACTGTATTATTGCCAGGTTGCCTTATATACAGATATGTGCGTTATACCAAATACATTCAAAGAGGAGGTAGGTAGGAAATGGGTATTGTTATTTAATAAAATTTAGAAACACTCATTCATGGTTTTGAATTACTTACACACAGGTAAAGGATGTATTCCTAGACTGGTACATTCATGTTTTGTGGGACACTGCGAAACAGGACTCTTAGATTCTTCTCCCTATACTCCCACACCATCCAGTCTCAATCAGCGTACATTTGCTCAGGATGCTCTCTTACTTATGTATTGCTTCTTTGGGCTACAAGTCAGTTACCTAACATGGGGGTATTTGCAAGAAAAGATAATGACACAAGAGTATGAAGATGTTGATGGCAATAAAGAACGGTTTCAAGATTCACAATTCTTGGTTTTTGTAAATCGAATTCTTGCATTTCTAATGTCAGGATTATATTTGTTGGTCCAAAGACAGCCACAGCACAAAACACCACTCTACAAATATGCATTTTGTTCTTTATCAAACATTATGAGTAGTTGGTGTCAATATGAGGCTCTTAAGTATGTTAGCTTTCCGACTCAGGTAATGATTTTATTCTTCAGTTGCCATATCTGAAGTTTCACTTTCTGTAATTCATGTTTTACTTCAGGTATTAGCTAAAGCTTCTAAAATACTTCCAGTGATGATTATGGGAAAGATAATTTCCCATACAACATATGAGTATTATGAATATGTAACAGCAATACTTATTTCTATTGGAATGGCATTATTTATGTTAGATAATCCTGATCACAAAAGTGGTAAGGCATTTTTGTATTATGTACTTCAGATAGTTACAGATGTTTATTCATGTTTCACCAACAAGAGTCTTTTACAATTATATTTTTTAGGTGATGCTACTACACTCTCTGGTATCATTCTACTTATTGGATACTTAGTACTAGATAGTTTCACAAGTACCTGGCAAAATGCACTGTTCGTGGAATATGGTGCAACTAGTGTACAAATGATGTGTGCAGTCAATATGTTTTCCTGCTCCTTAACTGCAATGTCCTTATTTCAACAGTCAAGCTTTCCACTTATATTATCGTTCATGACAAAGGTACATTAAGATGAATAGACATAACAAAAGTTGTGTTAGTTGATGCAACATGATTCTAATTACAGTACCTTTATTCTTGCAGTATCCTAGATTTATCATGGATTGTTTGTTAATATCCATCTGTTCTGCGAGTGGACAGCTATATATTTTTTATACCATTTCTAAATTTGGGTCTGTGACATTTGTTATCATGATGACTATCCGACAGGTGATTGCCTTAAAATACATTAGTGTCAGTAATACATGCAAATTACAACTCATTGTTATTTTTTTCTTTCAGGGTTTGGCCATATTATTATCGTGTTTGATATACCAACACCAAGTAACAGCTATTGGTATAATGGGTATATTGGTGGTATTTGGTTCCGTATTTCTACGAATATATTGTAATAATCGGTTACGTGCAATTCGAAGGCGCAGAGCGGCTGCGAATAGTATAAAAGATTAAGAGATTGTAAGATGTAGGTACAATTTCTATGGAATCCTTTGTAAACCTTTAGATATACATTCTAGATATACATTGTTAAAATGATATTCATCTGAATATTTGTGATTATTAACACTGGATAGTCTTCATTAGATATATACATATATTGCTATTTCGATAGTTTTTATAAATACTTTACATATACCTGACAGAACGACGATCTATTTGATTAATGTTTATTTACAGTATTTACTATTCGATGATATATTTTAAAGTAGAAGAGTACTTTAAATGATAGCGGTAAATATTAGTGGTATATGAGTAAGTGTAAAATTTACATTATTTATTTAAGAAATATTTATTTTAATATAAATACATGTACAGACAAAGGGCCGCGCACATTTTTTTATGAGGGGTACTCCGTAAGTACGGTAAAGAATGTGAATTGTGTCATTTATTCGTATATTAAATAAAACATGTAACGCGGTCGGCCGATTTAAATCGTCTGTTGCGTACGATGTTAACTTATGGAATGTGTTCATTATTACGTAGTTAATCGTTGCTAAATGAATCTAAAGGTATAAAAATGAAATACTCGTCAGTTTTTATTCCTTTCTATTTTCGTGATTTATATCATACATTTAATTTCGAATGATACTTGTGCGCTTTAATTGTAAAACTGTTCCTTAATTCTACGAATACAATATGATATCAAGTACAGCAGTTAAAAGTTTTACATACTCAAACAAGGTACACGATTAAAATACATTTGTGACACTATGATACACCGATTAAAATCGGAATGAACAGTTACATATGGCTTAGTTTATCTCTGAAAAAAGTGAATGATAGTAATGGGCAGAAATTATGGTAAGTGAATATAAAAAAATGTGTGATATTACTGTGATGTGATGCATACAATAATATCAAAAGAACAATGGTTTTCATTATTCTTCAGGAGGTGGAGGACGGTAAATAGCAATTAGGCACATTATTGAAATGACTAGTTCCGATGCCAAGAGTACTAATTGTATGCTACAGAGAATGAGCTCTAGCCTAAGTACATAGTTCTGCCAGACCAGGAAGTACAATGTTGCTAAGGCACTGGGAACAGTTAAGATAACCCCAATAAGAATCGGTATTCCATGTTCAGTTAAATTCCCTTTCCTCCCAAGATAAATTCTCGCACCCTCAGTTGCAATGAGGAAGAACAATAGCGCAAACTCTGTTAGCGTTGTAGCTGTCCCTGGAGATGGCAAATTGGCAGCCTTGAAGAATCCCATGCCCAATTCGCAAACAGCAAACATACCAAAATAAAAGGAATTTAAGTACATAAGAATTTCATAGGTCAAGGAGGAACTAGCTACTGTCGGCATTTTATTGATTTTCTCTCAGCATTGAACAGCTGTTGTTCTAGCGAGCTTCAGATAGCGTCCTTTTATATGTTCTTGGTTATGCTAACAAGAATATTTTCCTTTTAACTGTCAATACTCATTGATGTTTGTCCAGTTTATTATATTTGGTTATCGTACATACTTTACCACAATCCTTCCATTTTCTCTTGTAGAATGTATTATTTTATCATGATGTATTTTCTAACAGTTTCCTTTTTTATTGTTTCTTAATATACGAGGAGCAAATACCGACAGTTATGTTTGTCTACTCCACATTTCGTTTTTCCTTGATACCACCGATGTGTTTATTTTTAACCGCCGGATCTCAACTAAGATTTCTGCAACGTGACAATATTGCCATCATTCACAACATATTATGCCTATAGAACGTGCTTGAGATATCGAATTGTTCTCAATTTTCGTCTTTATCCAGTGCTCCGTACATACTAATTCAACGACGATGTATATCGTTTACAAATTACCGCGATCAGTTGTCTATGAGATTTGACGGAAACGGTTGGTTAGAGCGCGTAAATAAATTGACGCGAGAACGTGAGCAAATTTACCGGGGATTGGACGATTGGACTCGGTTATTTTTCCTGCTTGTTCTGTGGGGTCCCTATTCTTCGTTATTCCCCCTCGATGGTTGCCCAACGCAACAACTTATCCGTAAAAGTTTTACACAAACTTTTTAAACGATGTTTGACTGTACGGTCATGTTAATATTTAGGATAAACTTTCGTTTTAGACTTCGAATAGAAACCACTCGAATTATTCTTAGATATACACAGCCATTAGCTTTCAGTGGCGTAACGAGGCGGAAACAAACACACAAAGCTTATTCCCGCAATAGTTGTTACGCCCCTGCCAACTTAATTTATTGATTGATTTAATTACCCGCGACCACATCGTTACACACTCCGCCGCTTGAACTTATTAATAAAAAAAATAAATGATACCTATTCACGTCGTACTTCCTAGCCTCGTATTTCCACTCTTTAGAAACATGTGTCGAATACCATAAGTTTGATTTATATCGTGTGAAAATTGTTTGTTTACGACAATGTGATGGGACAGAAATATATTATCTTACCGACGAAAGATTCGTAGAATAATGTAGACCGATTTGCCTTTAATCTATATTCTTTCTTTCATCCCACTTCAAACGGTAATGCATGAATATGACGAGAAATGACTCTTCGCTCGAATATCTCGAGAATTTTTCACTCGAGATTTCTCCAGAACTACGGGGAGAATCACCAAGGGAAATGGTACGGCACACGGGGCAATATTCGACGGCTAATAGGAAGAAACGGGAGCCACGAGTGTTCTAAACGGACGATCATTAAATCGCTTCTGATATTCTCCCACAAGTCAAAATTTCGACTTGAATCGACGCACTATACCACGGTAAAAAAGAGAAGCAAAGAAAGCGGCGGCTTTTTCAGCGGTACCCAGGATGCCGTTTTGATTCTCGCAAGAATCTTCGTCATAGGATCCGTTCTCACCGGACTAGCTATAGCGTACTTTATAACACGTTTCACACATGCACATGTATTCCCAGTGATCTTAAGAAAAGGTTGTCAGAATGATTTAAAGATATTTTATCATTACCTAGGGAGCTGTTTCTTTTGAAAGTGATATACATAAATCTATTTCTTTTTACCTGCGAATAGTTTACGAACAATTAAATATTATTATATTAATTCCTTTTTAATTGTGTTTAATGAAATATTTCAAATAAACGGCTCACATACGCAATATTCCAATTTTTTCAAAGCTACATATCAACAGGTATCGAATTCCTCGGTCCGATTTTCATAAAATTCGGACAATGGGCATCGACGAGACAGGACTTATTCCCCGAGAATGTCTGCGCGACACTCGCACAGCTGCAGCGGACAGCATCCTCGCATTCCTGGATGTACACCAAGCATCTACTGAAAGCTACCTACGGTTCAAATTGGAAGAGTATCTTCGTCAAGTTCGACGAGGAAATGTTGATGGGCTCGGGATGCTGCGCGCAGGAACGGCAATGTTGCAATTCTTAACTTCTTATCACACTTGTTTCATTATTAATTAATTTGCTGTTAATCATTGTGCAGGTATACAAGGCATGGGTGGATCCCGATGCCAAGGTGGAAGTGACCGAAGAACCGCGGATATCTACTCTCATTGAAAGTAAGTTACAATCTCTATTTCATTTATTTGTAACAATGGTTAACACTTATTTATTAGCATAAGATACTGTACGTCATATCTTCATTCAATGCAATTGATCTTCTCTATTTACAGTTATCGAATATCTAAGACTGGGATCGGTCGCCACTTTCGTTGGTAAGTACGCGAAAGTTGTGCTTTCGCTAAATCGAGATTACAAGTTACGCGGGCAGAGAGATTAGACTGCATTGATTTCAGATAGAATGTTCGCCAACGGCGACGATGAAATTGAACGCGACGGACTGCACAGCAGGAAATTGCGACCCGTGGCGGTAAAAGTTCTTCATCCTGGAATTAAAGGCCAGCTGAGGTACGTACGGCGTTAAGATGTAACGCGTAGACAAGAACTAATCGCTCTCGAACGCTTAATTAATCCTCCTGTTCGCCTATTTTCGCGTTACGTTCCTGTACTTTCGTTAGAACCTCTATCACGTGCGTCGTTTTTATTTCAGAAGAGATCTTTGCATAATGAGAGGACTTTGCAAATGTGCCACGTACGTAATTCCGCAGTTGCATTTTCTCAGTCTGAACGATTGCATCAACGAGTTTTCGCAGATCATGGAGAATCAAGTGACTTTTTCCAATCGATATCACGTCCCTATCATTTATCGTTCGTTTCCCTCTCTTTACCTGTCGAATCTTTCTAAAGGTAGACATGAACATGGAGGCTGAGAATCTGGTTAAATTCACGAAAAATTTCTCCAACAAAAGGAACGTAGTATTTCCGACACCCTATGAGAATTTTACACATCGTGAAATACTCGTGGAAAGTTACCACGATGGCTCGCCAATTTCCAATTTTCTCGTGTGCGACGATACGGTGTTACAAGAGAGGCTAGCTAAAATTGGAATCAATACAATTTTAAAAATGGTTTGTAATAATAATCCGTGTCACGTTGAATTATATAATATTAATTTAATATATTTCTCGTATTTTCAGGTATTTAAAGACAATTTCATTCATTGCGACCTACATCCCGGTAATATATTAGTTCAAACGGACTACGAGACAAAGACATTCTTTTCCTCACTTTGGCAACGGATCAGTCGCGATTACTTCGCCGATGGTCCACGTTTGATTATACTTGATTGTGGTTTGGTAGTATCGTTGAACGATCGTTGCCGACAAAATCTCCGCGATGTTTTTCGCTCGGTGTTAATGGGGAACGTACGTAAACGAACATTTTTCTCAAAACACAATACAAAATTTAAGTATCCACAGGGTAAACTGGCGGCCGAGTACATTTTGGATCACAGTTCGCACATGACCCCGGACCCGGATGGTTTTAAAAGTACTATGCAGGATATCGTGAACTCGCACCTCGAGCAAAAAGTCAACGTAATGCATTCAGATGTATTTAAACCCCGATTTATAACACGCGAGAGGCATTTCCGCGATCCGCGTGTTTCCTATGCGTGAAATAAACTCCTTTCAAGGATCGCCTCGAACCTTTCCAGGTAAGCGTAAGTACCGTTGTGACGGAATTGTTTTCCGCGATGGTTCGTCACCGGGTGAAGCAAGACGGATCCTTTAGCAGCGTGATCCTCAGTATGGTGGTGATCGAGGGCCTCGGACGTAGCCTGGATCCGAATATCGATATCTTCGCGGAAGTGTTGCCGTTCGTTTTTACCAGCACCACGTCCGAGAATGATTAACATTGTGATCCATTCACGATCGAGACAACGCTGGTAAAACTAGTTCGTAAGTGATTTATTGTAATCATGTTCACGTTTACTTCAAATTAAATCATTCTATCGTTAACAAACGGGTATTTATCTAACGTTATTAATACAAATACGATAATTAATAAAAAATGTGTTTCTATATCTTTTCTTATGTACATACGTTCGCGACCGATTCCCGTACACGCGAGAAAAGGGGAACCGCTGTCGAAATTCCTGTTTTAATTCCAACGCGGCATCAAATGAGCCCCGGAGGTGAATTCCGAATTTTAAAACGGACCACAGGAACGTGTAATCGCGACCGACAGAATTCCGGCGAGTGACCAGTTGTCCATGATCGCTTCCTGGTTGGCCGACCATCTTCGGTGTTTGTACGCACCGTACACAAGTGTATCGTACGCGTGTGTGTACGTGGATAAGTATTTCTGTGATGGTGCACGTGCCCGTGCAGGACATACTCTTACACAGCCGTAACACGTGCGCGCACGTACGTATTCCGGGCGAGAGGCCGAATTATTGCGATTGGATTCGAAACTTTCCCGAGGAACGCCGGCGTCGCGAGCCGAACGTTCCTCTTGTTCGATCGACGGCGTTATTCCCGAGGGAGATGAACGATTAATAATATCGTAATTCATGCAGATGATCGATACGTTTTCGTACCGATTCACGTGAGACACGCACGTTTCGTAATCGTTTACGCCGAAAAGGGGAACAGATGTTCCGGCAGATTCGCTGGCGGTTTCAAAGACTCGGATTTGTTCTTTATTTTTCGATGATTATGTATTTCTAAATAAAACACAATCCATTGGGATACACGTGGATTTTGGCACGTCCGCAAAGTACATTCGCGAATCATAAGATATACGAAATCACGCTGGTAATGTTAATCGTTTGATTTTTTTCAAGTTCCAGTAATTAATCACGGTACTTTGGTTTGAAAATTGTGAAACTGGCAATTAATCAGCTTAGTTTCACCAAGGTTCATCATGATAACGATCATGGGGTTTAGTATTTTACGATCATTCGTAAAGTACGTGAATTTTCTTCTTCCGTATGAAATTTACCGTGAACATCTTATTACACTTGAAGTAGCGAAACGACGAGGAAGAAGACGAAGAAAGGCACGCGATTATTCGATTTACGTGGGCATCTTGTTTCGCCAGGCTCTCCACGGTTTCAGTTATACTTCCTCGTACCGTACATACACCAGGCATTCTGTATCTCGCACGATCTGTGCCGTCTCCGAACGCTCGCGACCGTTTTATTTGATTCGATTCGAAACGAGTTTCAATCGACATCTCATTCCGTGTGTTCACGCCCCCCATATGCAACGGAGCTGCATCATTTCCTCTGACCCGGTCTATCCTGATCTATTCCAGTCTAGCCCGGTCTCTAGCCCGGTCTAGCTTGTTTCATACGATCGTTTATTCCCGTTTCATTACAAGCCGCATCGAAGGCAACGCATTCTCGTCTTAATGTTACACTTACTTCATTATTCGCACGTTTATAATAATAAGAATTTCTGCAATTCGATTTTTCTTCGGCGTTATTGAAATCGAATTAAGTTTCGTGAACTCTCGAACTTCCCACACGGTGAAATTATCCTCGCCTCTTCGCATTACGAAGAATATTGAAATTGTCCACGCGTTTACATTGCTAATCGTCGAAATTTCCTCACTCGTCGACGTGTTTCTTAGATTTTGAACCGCCCACGCGTTGAAATTTCTAAACTTCGAAATTCCCACGCGTTGAAATTTCCACGTTCGACGTTTTCCTCAGTCGAACGTGTCTATGTTTCACGAATTTCATGGGAAATTTCGATGAAAATACACGGTTCCACGGGTCGATCGGCAAGATTACACGTTTTTCTTAATATCGACCGATGATTTCCTTTCTTTCCACGGTACCCTCTTCTCAAGAGGAACAACATTTCGCGCCATCTATCGTTCCTCCTCCCGCGGTGTGTATCCCCTCCTTGGAAACGGAACCCCACCTTTGAAGTGGCCTCAGCTGGGGCCGGAGGGACATGTAAACAGAGAGGACAGGGAGATAAGAGAGTTCGTCTCCGAGCGTCGCAGCGGAGACGGACCGGGCCTCCAGACGTTCCATTCGTCGAAAGGGAGCACGGAGCTTAATCGAATCGACATCTCCAGCAACCAACAATACGACGATTAACGGCAATTAATGCTCGTCTCGCGTCTCGTCCAGACAGTGGCTTGTCTCGGTTGGTGTACTCATCCGCGTGTAGATTTCAGAACGAATCGGCCACGCGCCTTTCGATCTCGCGTATCTTCTATCCTCTTTGCACTCTTCCTTACATTCATCCTATTCTTCTTTCACTGGCTGTGCCAGCTGATTTCACCTTCACAAAGGGAAACAGTATTTTATCCAATCTCAACACCTACTGTACTCTTTCTCTCTCTCCCATTCAGTGTCTTTTTCTCTTTCTCTCTCTTGAGATTTATATTCAATTATTTTTATGTTTATTTTGTTGTTGTTTTTATTTGATCAAAGTTTTTTGAAAAACGTGAAAGTATAGGATCAAATTGTTCTCGAGTTTAGTGACATCCGTGATAATATCTTTGGTACGTGTTTTATTATTAACGGGATGGTTTCTATTTAAATCTCATTTGTTCCTGTAAGATAAACGATTTACGAATAAGCTTCGTACGGCTCGATTATCAACGTCGTCGTTTACCACGAGTACGGTCGACTTTACCGCCAGTACCACCACCACCACCACCACCACCACCACAACCACCACCATCACCATCATCACAACCACCACCATCATCACCACAATCACTACCACTATCACCATCACCATCACCACCACCATCACCATTACTACCACCACCACTACCATCACCATCACCACCACCACCACCACCACCACCACTACTACTACCATCATCATCATCATCGGCGACGGCGACGACGTTTGGTGTCTCTTTTTAACTGTACCTCCGACTACGCACACCCTTCACACGGTTCCGTAAGTACTGCAACTTTTCGTTTTTATACGGGCCGGTTGACCGCCACCTGGGGCACGGGCACACCGTTGAACACTTTTCAATTTCCGGGTGGAAGGAGTCTCTTAATCGACATTCAGTTCTTTTTTTTTGTGTGTGTGTGTTTTTTTTCTATTTCGTTTTTTGGGTTTACCTGTTTTACCTCTCCGGTGCGTCGAGTTTCTTTTGCCACGGTGAACTTGAACGCGTTACGGGCGCGTGAAAATTTTCGCGAATTAACGGAATTAACGGAGGGTACGGACAGACGGAGAATAAGTTAACGCGGACATGCCGGTGCGAACACGTGTTCGAAGTGCGGAATCGAGGCCGGTTCGTACCGTCTCGTGGGAACCGGTAGTTAAATCTAAAAAAAGATCCTCAAAGTATTTGTTAAATTGTGTGAAAAGGCGAGAATTACCGCGCCGCGGGAACCGGTTACGAACAAATTTTTCGAACGGACCGGTTGTATTCGATTTTCGACAGTACCTCCCCCCCCACCACACCCCCGACGGTCGCGTGTACAGAATCCCAAGAATCGCAATCCGTTCATTGAAATTTCTAATTTCTAATTAAATCGTCCCTTTGAAACTTGAACACCTATCGTCAAGTCGATACGCTGTTTCGCTGCTGACATTTTTCTCTTTTTTTTTTTCTCTACGAGTTCTTCCGCCGGTGAAATCAAGCGAGACCGTTTTTCCGTATCCGTAAGTCTTCAGATCTATTCAAATATGAACACTCGATGGTTCATCGAAGATCAGATCTTTCTCGTGGAATAAAAAACTAAAAAAGAAAGAAAGAAAGAAAGCATCCGTCGATCGTAGCTCGCGACGCGCGAATGAATCGATTTAATTTATTAATTCTTTTTTAATTACGTTAAATCATTGAAATTCTCAATCGTAAGAACGATATAGGGTATAATAAAGTACATATGCTCGACGGGGAATGCGAGCGTACAATTGGATATTGCACGGAAGTGAAGTCAATTACAGGTCGGAGATTTAATCACTCGCGTTTCTCGTGTGTGCCGTTACTCGTTAACGAGAGTACGTCAAGTATACGGTGGGACGTTACGTAATGATAATCGGTTAGTAAGTTGTAAACGCGTTGTCGCCCGCCGGTTGGGAAAACGCGAAACCGGGAAACCGTCGGGGAAACCGTCCGGCCACGGAAATGCATAAAACCGGTAACGAGCCTGTTGGTCTTCGAGGCACTTACCGCCACGTTTATTGCTTCGGCTTCAAGCCAGGTATAATTAACATAAACGACAACAATTAATCACGTCGTTTGCGACACGCTAACTCGATTAGCCCCCGCCGACTATGACGGTTGCGGTAATTTGCTGACGTTTGCTCACGATTGCTCTCACTTTGATTATCTAATCTAAACTATTCGTAATCGTTTTAAGAACGGTGATTTCGTGAAAATGTTGCTTAATTTCAATTGACGCTATACATATGTATAGAAAGAAGGAGAGATAATGGTATTCCGCGTCTGAAATAGAGACGAGCTGGTAAACAGATGGAAATGACGGTAACGTTATCGAATTGTATAATCCGTCGAATAATATTGGTTTGCTTCCTCTAATCGACGAGGCTGCGCGGCGTATAGAAACTACTTATCCGGACGTTATCAAACGTAAATACTCGGCTGACCGACAAATAGGTCATACCAATGAGATAATATACGCGCGACTTTCTTAATTTACGTTTCATCCTTCGTTATCGTACGTTACAGATCAGGAAGAAAGTAACATTTATGTAATGTTCACATCGACCAACGATGTACGTTGTAAACGTTGAAATTAGTATGATCTATGATTCACGATCGTTTCGTTGACAAAAGGATCATATCCGATTTCGCGGAACGTGTCGTAGTTTCTGTACGTTTTTTCGAAAACTATTATGGTGTTTAATGTGAATTGTTTGCGTTGACGAGTGACGGCGAAGAAATTATGATCAGTGTTCCTAGCTGCTATTAATGACATCGTGAATAATACCGGTTATCATCTAACGTCGTATGTGTTTAATTGCCAGAACGTGGGGACTTTAAGTAAGTTGAAAATAATAACACGATTGGGGACAGGATAATAATCTTCCCTTCGATAATAGTGACGATACATCGAGCTCTCTCGGGATTATTATTCAACTTATCCAGGTTATTACATGTAACTCGGTATAAAACGGCGAACGAATAGATGACGATATCCGTTAGTTGATCATAATTTTTCAAATTTGTGTACCTGTTAATTACTTCATTGTCCATGTAAATATATAATCTTCACGTGGAACATAATTAGCGTTACTTAAACGACAAGTACGTTCGAGTGAAAGCTTATTGGAAAATTGAAAATGAAAACTTATTATTCCGTATTACATTTATCTGTGATCGTTGGGGGGTAACGTGTTCTCTATACGCGCAGAAATCATTCGCATACCGCATTGTCACGGGTGATCGGACGATGCGTGGCAATTATTTTTTATTATTTTTCTTTTCTCTACTTCTCGTCCCTTACTCCCCCGGTGCTTTCTCGATTGCTCCGGAGAAATAATCCTTTATTTACTGGACGGCGGCGACACTCTGCCATTCCAATGTCTTCGCACACAATTACCCACATTCGTTATCTCCACGACTGTTGTTCCACGGTACATACGCGATTTTACGACAGCATCCGATACACGAGAGAAGAAGTAACGTCGGTTACGCGTGTCGCTGCTCTCCGCGGAAATTATTCTGTTTGGATGACATTGTCGTAAACGAAATAACAATCATATCGTATCGTATAGCGGAACGTGCGTGCAGATTTTCACGTATAATTTTCAACATTTAACCAATTGTTCCTACTGCACACGTATGTACTGTACTTTAAAGTAATTATTCACGCGACTTAAAAAGAATTCGTTAACTCGCCGCGGAGGCTCGTCCACCAGCTTACGTACATACATATTCGGGTAAGGTCAACGCGAAAGAAACGACAGAATCGTATGTAGCAATTTCGTTGCCGCGAAGATAAAATCCAACGTCGGAACGTGGTGCCGGCTGCCGACAAGAGCGAGCATGGTACACTGCGCCCGTACTTACGTAGCGGTATTCTTAATTAAAGTCATAACGAAGAACAATGCAGCCAGTCAGAGGGTTCGGAACGCGAATCTTATCCCGGAAAGAAACGGAACGGGGAATGCGAAATGTGTTACTTCCAATTTTCTGTATTTCGTCTTTTTATCAGGGGGAAAACAATGAATGGTTGCTTTTACGAGGCGGTCGATATTTTGTGTTTCTTTCTTTCCTATTTCTTTTCTATTTTATTTTTGTTCATTAGACAGCCGACGCGTATAACAGAGAGAATGATTTTAAGGAACGAAAAGTGAGACGAGTTTCGAGTCTACCACCTTCTCTTCTTGCGACACCGTATCCTCTGTTACATCACGACGATAGATCGGATTCGTAAAAAAATATTCACTTCTCGATTCGCGTAATCTCGATATACCGGTCCTCGTAGTTTGGATCGCTTGTACAGTGGCACACAAAATTGATCGAGTGTCTTATCGATGCGCGTATTCTTTTATGATGAGAAAACAGAATCAATAGGGATTCTTAAATACAATACGTTGTAACAGTGTTTCACGAGGCGAACAACCGGATCGCGGTAGCCGTTCAAATTCAACGGCCATTCCATTCGAATGGGTGGATATCGTTATTAATTCGAGAGAACTATAAATCATAATTAAAAGCAAGCGAACCGTGTACAAGTTTTTTCAGACATAACGTTACGCAATTAACCGGAGAACCTTTGTAAATTCATTTCAAAATTATGAATATGATCAAGTACCCTTGGTAATTTTTTCAAACCTACTAAACTCCTAAATTTGCCAGACATTTAATCAATTTCGTGTCTAACTATATCTATGTACGTACAATACGTACATACACACGTAAACATGCGTCGACTTTGCAAGTTTGCAGTTTTCTGTTCGTTGAGCCTTGAAATCTAATGTAAGGAAAGCATCGGGTTTCCATGCCCGTAATGGCGGTACGACCGCTCAATTAGGCGTGTATCTGCGTACAGTATTTAAATATTTTCTCCCCGATCCGTGTAACAGCTTCGAGATTAGCGAGTCAAAATGAGAGTGGGGTCATCGGCGACGACACGCGTTATCGGCGAATTGCAAATAGAAGAATCGTCGTCCGTAAATAACACTGGGGCACTCAGTCAGTCGCGAGTAGATGCATAAGCCGCAGTGTGCAGTTTTTTCGCCCTTTATCCCACCACTCTCTGTCTCACTCTTACTCTCTCCTCTATCTCTTTCTTTTTCTCCTTCTCTCTCTTCTATCTCTCTCTCTCGGTACGACGAGTGTATATACACACACATATATAACCACCTATAACTCGATTTATCGCTCACGCTCCGCTTCTTCTGCATCTCGTACCACGCGTTTTACTTGTAAATCGAAGTACAAGAAGTCCTCTATCAATTTCCTGTTTCGTATACCATCTCCCCGTAGGCCTGGTTGAAACCACCTATCTATGATTTATGACATTTACGTGGACCCTCGTACGTACGTACGCGGAATTTCACGTGAACTTCTTGTTCGTTCTGTTGCCACTAGAAGACACGCGGCTTATTCGGTTGATTTCTTTCGCCTGGTGGATATACAATAGAACAAATATTAGAATACCTCGCCAGATCTGTTCGGCTCGTTGTCTACGGAAACTACGGGTGTGTGTAAAATTGTACGTAGTGTCAAAGAGTACGTTGCCGGTAGGAGACGGATACATACGGTCGTAGTTGATTATTGTTTTTGTCTGCTGTTGTACCCTTTGCGCGAAGACAAGTGTTTCGCGATGTATAACGAGATAATCCTCGGTCGCGATAAGCATTGTTTACACGTTTCCGTGATCAACGGAGCCGCCGAGCCGACGAACGCCTTCGTCACTTTCCGCGTTAAAGAGACTGTAATCAAACGGTGATTTCTTTTTCTCCGTGTTCCAGCAGCAGCAGCAGGCGCTTCCTTCGAGAATTTCGAAATGCTGCTTTCGGGGGCTTGGTTCGAGGTAATTGCAACGGCACTCCTGGCGATATTAGTTCTGGCTACTAGTTATCGGCCACCCTGGTGGTTTTGGACCGGAACTGCTCACAAAAACAATGGTAAGATTCTCTCTGTCCATCGCCAGCTTTCAGATTTATTTATAGAGTTCTATGTGGGAATAAACGATACGTGGTCTGGGTTGGACAGATGTTATCCTTTTCCTGTTCTTTTTATTTTATATTTTTTTTTCGTTTCTTTTCCTCTGTCGTGTTGAAATCCGTCCCGCGAAATTGAATTTTATGGATTGTCCAGTTTTTTTTTCTGTGACCGCCCGTCACGGCCTTAAATCTTAAATAATATGTATGGCTACGGCTCCCTTTCTAAGATTAGAGCTCGCGAACGAACGACAAGGCCGTATCGTCCTCGCGTCCTTCAACCTTAGAAGCGGCGGCATTCTTGCTCTTACACGGTGAAACCGCTGATTCAAATAGAAGGTTCAAATATAATATTTGCCGTTGTAGAAATCGATGTTCCCTACGTTTCACTTGTTGCTCAACGGGCACACACTTTCCACACCTTCGAACCTGTACAGGAGAAACATAGTTTTAAGTCTCAAAAAAAAAAGTATTATAACAATTGTCGTGTATTCTTATTGTTACTTTTTGTCAACATTAGCAGTCCCGACCGAGGAGAAGCACGGTAAAAAATTCAAAACGGCACGCGACGTACCAGGACCCTTCTCCCTTCCCGTTCTTGGCACAAGGTGGATATATTCCTCATTAGGCTACTACCAGATGAATAAGATTCATGATGCATACAAAGGTAAGAACTTTTTCCTCGAAAAATTCATTATTTTTACACATTTTCCATCGATATCTATCGAAATCTCGGGAAATACGTAATATCGATCGTTTTGCGAGTACAGTCCATTAACATGGCCCACTATCTCTAACTCAAGAGTAGATCTGAATCAACGATACGGCCCGTTGTGCAAGGAGGAGGCATTATGGAACTTCCCTGTGATTTCTGTCTTTTCCCGCGGTGACATTGAGGCCGTGCTCAGGCGGAGCTCGAGATATCCGCTTCGTCCTCCACAGGAGGTCATATCCCACTACCGACGGACCCGTCGCGATCGCTACACGAACCTTGGTTTGGTCAACGAGTGAGTACATAGCAGTCGTTTTCGTCGATCGGGTATCGAGGTCAAGTTTAAGGTCGCCCCTAATTTCCAGCCGATTTCTCGGTCTACCTCCTCGGTAGTTGTTCGTTGAATTACTAATTGAAATTGGCTGTTGGATAATCGAATTCGAACTTGATATTTTCGACCGAGCGAGAAACTTAATTGTAAATTGCCGGTCTGGCTGCGATGATTTCAAACGTCTCGTATAATTCGATAGACAGGGTCAAACCTGGCAGGAGCTTCGCACAGCGTTGACACCGGAGTTGACGGGTGCCAGCACCGTTCTCGGATACTTTCCGGCGTTGAACATCGTCGCTGATTCGTTCATCGATTTGATTCGTCAACGGAGAACCGGGTACAATGTGTCCGGATTCGAGGAACTAGCGTACAGAATGGGTCTAGAGAGTGAGTCTATTCGTCAGTCTTATTATCTTCGTTCTTCTTGATCATCTTATATGTATATCCAGTTTAATAGAATCCAATGACACGGAGATAGGACTATAATCGTGTTCCTTTATTTTGCGGGGGCGTTAGGTACGTGCACTCTGATCCTGGGTCGGCATCTCGGCTTCCTAAAACCAGATTCCAGCAGCACGCTCACGACGAGATTAGCGGAAGCGGTCAGGATTCACTTCACGGCCTCGCGGGATGCCTTTTACGGGCTGCCGCTTTGGAAGCTGCTACCGACATCCGCGTACAAACACCTGATAGAGAGCGAGGATGCTATATACAAGTAATGTCCGACCTCGTCGTGGTAAATTCGATGATCCTTTCGTTTTGCGTTTTCGGCGTTATTTTTCACGAAAATTTCGCTACTTTCAGTATTATCTCGGAGATCGTGGAGACGACGATGTGGGAGAAACGGAACGACGCCAGGGACGAGTCTGTGGAGGCCGTGTTTCAATCTATTCTACGGCAAAAGAATCTCGATATTCGTGATAAGAAAGCAGCTATTGTCGACTTCATAGCGGCTGGAATACATACGGTGAGACACAGACCGTTATATGGAATATTTCACTAATCTTTTCACAGCTTTCTGTTTACAATTGACACTCTTCTTTCGCAGCTCGGGAACACTTTGGTGTTCTTGTTCGACATGATCGGACACAATCCCGAAGTGCAGGCAGCACTCTACGAGGAAGCTTATTCGTTAGCTCCGCCTGGTTGCGATTTAACCATCGAGGATTTGCGAAAAGCGAAATATCTCCGTGCCTGTATCAACGAATCATTCCGGTTCGTATTGTATTATCAATTTCTTTTACTATCAAATTGATAAATGTAACGTTAATTAATCTAAAGTCGATTTACCGTTAGAGGTGTGTCTAATCGTTTATTTTCTCTTTCAGACTAATACCAACGACTCCTTGTATCGCGCGTATTTTAGATGAACCCATAGAACTCAGCGGATATAATCTGTCGGCAGGAGTGAGTTGTATACTTCTTTAAATCCATTGTTCCCGTTCGTTCGTCCTACGAAAGAAATTCTTTTGTCTCCAGACGGTCGTGCTTCTACACACCTGGATAGCGGGTCTGAGCGAGCAGAATTTCAAAGACTCCTCCAAGTGTTTACCGGAGAGATGGTTGAAGCCCATGACACCGCATTCACCGTTGCTGGTCGCACCTTTCGGCGCCGGCAGAAGAATATGCCCGGGTAAGCGTTTCGTGGAGCTCGCGTTGCAGCTTATCTTGGCGAAGGTTCGTATCTGTATTTTCCACGATAAGCGTGTGAAGCGTACGAAAGCTGGTATGTGTGAACTTTCCCCGTGTCGTAGGTGATAAGGGAATTCGAGATCGTCGTGGAAGAGGAGCTTGGTTTGCAATTCGAATTCATCCTCGCACCGCAGAGTCCAGTGCTCCTCGGTTTCCGTGATCGTACGATGAAGGCGTAAGGTGTTATGTTGATAAAGGAGAGGAAACGTATCTTCAAAGCGAATCGGAAGCTGGAATATTTCAACGGTTTCATTGTTTGATTTCTCACGGGGGGAAATTGTTATTTTACGTTTTGTAGTATTTTGTAATATTTTTAATTCGTTGAAAGGAACATTGTTCGTCCATTGAAGGTATTTATCGTTGTACTCAATACACTTTAGTATTTATATTTAATTACGTTTGCACGTATTGGGATCGTCTTATTTGTTATGGTAGCTACGTTTATGTCGATGAAGTTTATACGTTTATGAATTATAGATATACACACATAGAAGTGGGACGATCCCAAATACGTTCATTAGTTGTCTGTAGAAGTTGACTACGAGCAGTTGCTCGATGTTACGTTTATGTTATTGTAATGAAAATTTATATTAGTTAATATCGATACGCTATTGACTATCGAACGATTTGTTCTTCTCTTTTTTTTTCGTCGTATTACCAAGGTTTTTGAAACCTTTTAAGCGAAGTGGCGCTTCATCGAAGTGATCTCGAATGCTCAAACATGATTCTCGCACGTTGCAATTTTTGATACAGTGTAAAATTCGGATCGACGGTATATGATCCTTGTAAATAACATGTGTAGATAGTATTTGTCGGTTATACCTGATAAATAATACCGAAATATAGGTGCAACTACGTGTCGACAGTGTATGGAAATGATTTTAATCCACCTTATCCTTAATCGCTGACTGTATCCTTATATGTTACAACGTAGAGTATCGTTATACCTAAGGAAATAAATATACACGTTGACAATGTTTTAACGATAAAATTACGTTTATTTAGTTCGTTAATTTACTAATGGCCACGTACGTTCTACAATATGCATATTGTTACCGATAAAAATTACATATATATATCGTACATACGTTAGTCGAATTATATGTTACATACTTGTGTAAATATATTCTAGAGGACTGAAAGGAAGTATTCGACACTCTATAATAATATAAATTATAGGAGGTTCCCTGCAGCTCCTTTGATCGTGGAGGTCCTATTAACTATATTAGAACAATTAAAACGGTGTGTTTGTTTTGTATGATGCTAAAGATTGCATGGTTCCGGTATACATTGTTTTTATTCCTTATCACTGCTCGTACTTCTCAGTGATAATGAATACCCATTATCGACACTATTACATAACTGGAAATTCTTCCAGCGGGATCGTTTGGTTTAAATCGGTTTGCATTGGTATTGTCTAAAACCATAAGATCTATGGTAGTATCCCTAGAAATGGACGTAATTTCAACCGAGTTCAGTCAAAATGCAGATAAACATTTCGTTTCACGTAGCACGGCCGAGAAGTGATTTTATCTACATTACTCGAGATGCAGGGTTGTTCCTGCGGTTATAATGCCACTACATTAAATTCGTTTTTTACTTTCATGGATTCTTATCGATAGCAACGCAATAACAGTCTGCCCGTATTTTTCGTTTAGCAAACTTTGGCGGCACGTGACGTCACGTACGATCGACAATTTGAAGAATTAATGCACGAACGTAAATGAGAGGGCTACATAATTATCAGCGATATTAAAGGTTCGAAAATTAAGAGAGAAATGCAAGGTAAGTCAGTCGATTTTCTTCAATGGAAATAAGTACATCCTACCGTCACGCGATTCACGTGAAAGTACATACATACATAGCATTGGTACATATCGCTTTTATTAATCGATTACCTATCGAAATAAAACAAGATCACTTAACCAAACCTTTGATGCTTCTCGGAAGATTCGGGATCGATCCCTTGTTCACGCTGGCCGCTGTCGGTCTCATAAAGCTGTGATTTCTCGTTCCAGCACGCGGTTGAATCAACTTGCTTTTCGTACCCGGTTTCTCCGCGTTTTGCTGGTTATTCACCTGTTGTCCGCTGCTGCCACCGCTTCCGCTGCTACTGCTACGAGAAGCAATTACGCGGCCTTTGTTTCCCTTTGACGCATCCGTCATCGGCTGGAAATCAGAATTTCACTACTGTCAAGTCTTCGTAAAGATACTTCCGTTTTTGAAGGTACGTGTACACCCACAGGAAGACTGGTCAATTTCACAACCAATTGAAACGGAAGTGACGAATTCGCGATCTAAGAAACTATTACGAAACTTTCGCGCCGTTGGCAATTCGATATTTTCAAATGGAACGTCAAACCGTTGATACCGTGTAACGTGTACAATATTCCGTTATTCACTTCCAATAATCAAAGTAGAAAACGTGTATTATATTATTTAAAAAGAACTGTTTTAATTACTTTAGTGAAAGGTTATAAATATCCGAATCAACACCGACCGCGTATAATATGTATCGCGTAACCTGAAAGGGTTAACCTCACCACCGTGAAGTTGGCAACGAAGTTGGTCGGCCATTTGCAAATCTGCACCGTTAGAGGTCGCGCAACTTACCGCGGTAGTTTTCCGAACGTTCCTGGCTGCTGGACCAACGCTGCTTCCGCTGCTACTGCTTCTGCTCGCTGGAATTCGACTGCTAGTCGCTCGCGGATTTACCCGTCGTTTTTCCGCGTCTTTCGGGGGTAAGGGACTATTCGCCGGGCTTTTTCGTAAGTCATTAGTCAACGCTCTAATGGCGGAAGTGTACGTTCGAAGATGCGTATGATTCGTCGCGAGATTCCGCACGGTGTTCACCGAAGTGGCGCTATTCAAAGAGCTACGCGAACTACGTAAACTACTCCTGGACCCGGATCGTTCCACCTCGTTTCTCGTGTGATTCGACAGATTCGCGTTCCTCTGCACGGACTCTTTCCTGTTCGCGTCGCGTTTCAAACTCGTCGCGCGTTTCGGTAAGAAACTCGACTTCTCCGCGGGGTTCCTCATCGAGCCCGCTCTTTTATCGAACACTTTTATCGACGTTTTCTTATCGACAGGTCCACCGTCGTGATCGTCCTCGGTGCGTGAGTTACCGGCGAAACGAAGATCGGCTGGGGAACATCTCGTAGAATCGTGAGTGTCCGTCTCGTAATTCCCGGAGGAAGTTTCCTGGCTTAAAGTCTCCGACACCAGGCTCTGTGTCTCCTCGAAACCCTCGTCGTTCATCTCCTGATCCCTGACTTTACCAGTCGCTGGCAGTGGAGAGGAGGAAGTGACGCTTATATCGGGGATAAATCTGCCACGGAATATAGAAGCGTCCGCGGGTGACGATTGTATTCTTGTCTCACCATTGGATTCTTTTTCCACTCCGGTAAGGTTATCATACTCTTTAACCTTCGCGTTGTTTACAAAGTTCGTGTCCCCGTGCTCGTTCGGCACTAGTATCCCGTCATTGTTTTGACCGCGGGACAAAGAGCCCTCCTTTACCTGGCTCGGGGGATTGTTCGTCAGTCGTATCGCCTCCTTCACTTGACTCGGGTCGATCATACTGCGTTGTCGTTCGCGGCTCGTCACCGCGCGTTCCGTCAACACCGTCAACGACTCCCGGGGTCGGGATTCCTGCATCACGGGACTGAGGACGGTGTTCGTCACCGCGACCACCGGCGGCGGTTGACTCACCGGGAGTCTGGAACTTCTGTGCGCTCGCGACAAGTGTTGAAGATCTTCGCCGGACCTGGTGATCTCCGCCATAGCTGTGTCGATATCGTAGGATGCTTCGCGACGCTTCAGTTTATCCTGCCAGGCGCGCAGCATGGTGTCCTCGTCGTGACCTTCTTCGGACAAGGACAAAGTGTGCGGACGTTGAGCTGGCTTTTCGTCGACGGCATCCGGACCCGGGACATCCTTCGGCTCTGGTGAGTCTTGTATTTTCTTGTATCTACGCGTCCGCCTCGCCGCGGAGTATCGGTCGAAGTTACCTGGACATTTTATGTAATATTACATCAGTGTTGTTAATTTTTTCACTCTGGAATGTATATGTTACTGTAACAGCCCGAATTTGTATTTCTAGGAAATCAAAGGGTTTTACCGCTTGTTAGATGTTGACAAACCTTGGATTTAGGCACGAGTTCTATGAATCAAAAATTCGTGCTGTTACAGTAAAATCCACAAAAAGCATCGAAAATGCAAAGCTATGGGCCAAGTACAAGAGAATGTTACATTGGAATAGGTTGCTCATTAACATAAACTGCATTTTACACAGGATTTGAAATCAATCAAATGTGAGCAAGTTTGATTGATTTCAAATCCTGTGTAAAATGCAGTTTATGTTAATGAGCAACCAATTCCAATGTATCATTCTCTTGTACTTGGCCCATAGCTTTGCATTTTCGATGCTTTTTGTGGATTCTTTCGTCATTTCCGCAAATTTTTAGATATCGACCTGAATCTTTCACTGTCTTATTGGGCTTCGAATTCCGCGTCCAACACGTCCCGGATCGTTTTAATATCTCAATCATTGTGGAAATGGCGAGCAAATTACGAAAATCGCGAAATATCGTCAAATTCAACCAGTCTTTTGGTCGGCATTCCCTCAATTTTAAAGATAGCGACCTGAGACTTGTACCATTGTTTTAGTTAGGAAATTCTACGGCAGATCAACATATAATAGTCGTACTTTTCGAAAATTTAATTTTTCGCAAAAATCTGAAGGGGGTAGGTCAGGATTTTTTGCGATTTTCGTAATTTGCCCGTCATTTCCGTAATTTTCGAGCTATTAAAATGATCCAGGGCGTTTTGGAAGCGGAATCCGAAGCCGAGTAAGGCAGTGAAAGAATCATTTTGATATCTAAAAAATTATGGAAATGGCGAGCGATTTACGAAAATCGCGAAAAATCCTGACCTACCCCCTTCAGATTTTTGCGAAAAATGAAATTTTCGAAAAGTACAACTATTATACATAGATCTGGCGTAGAATTTCCCAACTAAAACAATGGTACCAGTTTCAGATCGCTATCACAAAAATTGAGCGAATGCCGACTAAAAAACTGGTTGAATTTGACGATTTTTCGTGATTTTCGTAATTCCCTCGGCATTTCCACAATTTTTTAGATATCGATCTGATTCTTTCACTGTCTTATTCGGCTTTGAATTACACATCCAAAATGACCTCGATCACTAAAATAGCTCAAAAATTATGGAAATGGCGAGGGAAAAACGAAAATGTGGGTGAATCCCTGACCTGCACAATGGGATAGGTCAGGGATTTTTCACCATTTTCGTTTTTCGCTCGTCATTTCCACAATTTTCGAGATATCGATCTGATTCTTTTTGCATCTTACTCGGCTTCGGATTTCGCGTCCAAAACGCCCTGGATCATTTTAATAGCTTAAAAATTACGGAAATGGCGGCCGAATTACGAAAATCGCGAAATATCGTCAAATTCAACCAGTCTTTTGGTCGGCATTCCCTCAATTTTAAAGATAGCGACCTGAGACTTGTACCATTGTTTTAGTTAGGAAATTCTACGGCAGATAAACATATAATAGTCGTACTTTTCGAAAATTTAATTTTTCGCAAAAATCTGAAGGGGGTAGGTCAGGATTTTTTGCGATTTTCGTAATTTGCCCGTCATTTCTGTAATTTTCGAGCTATTAAAATGATCCAGGGCGTTTTGGAAGCGGAATCCGAAGCCGAGTAAGGCAGTGAAAGAATCATTTTAATATCTAAAAAATTATGGAAATGGCGAGCGATTTACGAAAATCGCGAAAAATCCTGACCTACCCCCTTCAGATTTTTGCGAAAAATGAAATTTTCGAAAAGTACAACTATTATACATAGATCTGGCGTAGAATTTCCCAACTAAAACAATGGTACCAGTTTCAGATCGCTATCACAAAAATTGAGCGAATGCCGACTAAAAAACTGGTTGAATTTGACGATTTTTCGTGATTTTCGTAATTCCCTCGGCATTTCCACAATTTTTTAGATATCGATCTGATTCTTTCACTGTCTTATTCGGCTTTGAATTACACATCCAAAATGACCTCGATCACTAAAATAGCTCAAAAATTATGGAAATGGCGAGGGAAAAACGAAAATGTGGGTGAATCCCTGACCTGCACAATGGGATAGGTCAGGGATTTTTCACCATTTTCGTTTTTCGCTCGTCATTTCCACAATTTTCGAGATATCGATCTGATTCTTTTTGCATCTTACTCGGCTTCGGATTTCGCGTCCAAAGAGCCCTGGATCATTTTAATAGCTTAAAAATTACGGAAATGGCGGCCGAATTACGAAAATCGCGAAATATCGTCAAATTCAACCAGTCTTTTGGTCGGCATTCCCTCAATTTTAAAGATAGCGACCTGAGACTTGTACCATTGTTTTAGTTAGGAAATTCTACGGCAGATAAACATATAATAGTCGTACTTTTCGAAAATTTAATTTTTCGCAAAAATCTGAAGGGGGTAGGTCAGGATTTTTTGCGATTTTCGTAATTTGCCCGTCATTTCCGTAATTTTCGAGCTATTAAAATGATCCAGGGCGTTTTGGAAGCGGAATCCGAAGCCGAGTAAGGCAGTGAAAGAATCATTTTGATATCTAAAAAATTATGGAAATGGCGAGCGATTTACGAAAATCGCGAAAAATCCTGACCTACCCCCTTCAGATTTTTGCGAAAAATGAAATTTTCGAAAAGTACAACTATTATACATAGATCTGGCGTAGAATTTCCCAACTAAAACAATGGTACCAGTTTCAGATCGCTATCACAAAAATTGAGCGAATGCCGACTAAAAAACTGGTTGAATTTGACGATTTTTCGTGATTTTCGTAATTCCCTCGGCATTTCCACAATTTTTTAGATATCGATCTGATTCTTTCACTGTCTTATTCGGCTTTGAATTACACATCCAAAATGACCTCGATCACTAAAATAGCTCAAAAATTATGGAAATGGCGAGGGAAAAACGAAAATGTGGGTGAATCCCTGACCTGCACAATGGGATAGGTCAGGGATTTTTCACCATTTTCGTTTTTCGCTCGTCATTTCCACAATTTTCGAGATATCGATCTGATTCTTTTTGCATCTTACTCGGCTTCGGATTTCGCGTCCAAAGAGCCCTGGATCATTTTAATAGCTTAAAAATTACGGAAATGGCGGCCGAATTACGAAAATCGCGAAATATCGTCAAATTCAACCAGTCTTTTGGTCGGCATTCCCTCAATTTTAAAGATAGCGACCTGAGACTTGTACCATTGTTTTAGTTAGGAAATTCTACGGCAGATAAACATATAATAGTCGTACTTTTCGAAAATTTAATTTTTCGCAAAAATCTGAAGGGGGTAGGTCAGGATTTTTTGCGATTTTCGTAATTTGCCCGTCATTTCTGTAATTTTCGAGCTATTAAAATGATCCAGGGCGTTTTGGAAGCGGAATCCGAAGCCGAGTAAGGCAGTGAAAGAATCATTTTAATATCTAAAAAATTATGGAAATGGCGAGCGATTTACGAAAATCGCGAAAAATCCTGACCTACCCCCTTCAGATTTTTGCGAAAAATGAAATTTTCGAAAAGTACAACTATTATACATAGATCTGGCGTAGAATTTCCCAACTAAAACAATGGTACCAGTTTCAGATCGCTATCACAAAAATTGAGCGAATGCCGACTAAAAAACTGGTTGAATTTGACGATTTTTCGTGATTTTCGTAATTCCCTCGGCATTTCCACAATTTTTTAGATATCGATCTGATTCTTTCACTGTCTTATTCGGCTTTGAATTACACATCCAAAATGACCTCGATCACTAAAATAGCTCAAAAATTATGGAAATGGCGAGGGAAAAACGAAAATGTGGGTGAATCCCTGACCTGCACAATGGGATAGGTCAGGGATTTTTCACCATTTTCGTTTTTCGCTCGTCATTTCCACAATTTTCGAGATATCGATCTGATTCTTTTTGCATCTTACTCGGCTTCGGATTTCGCGTCCAAAGAGCCCTGGATCATTTTAATAGCTTAAAAATTACGGAAATGGCGGCCGAATTACGAAAATCGCGAAATATCGTCAAATTCAACCAGTCTTTTGGTCGGCATTCCCTCAATTTTAAAGATAGCGACCTGAGACTTGTACCATTGTTTTAGTTAGGAAATTCTACGGCAGATAAACATATAATAGTCGTACTTTTCGAAAATTTAATTTTTCGCAAAAATCTGAAGGGGGTAGGTCAGGATTTTTTGCGATTTTCGTAATTTGCCCGTCATTTCTGTAATTTTCGAGCTATTAAAATGATCCAGGGCGTTTTGGAAGCGGAATCCGAAGCCGAGTAAGGCAGTGAAAGAATCATTTTAATATCTAAAAAATTATGGAAATGGCGAGCGATTTACGAAAATCGCGAAAAATCCTGACCTACCCCCTTCAGATTTTTGCGAAAAATGAAATTTTCGAAAAGTACAACTATTATACATTGATCTGCCGTAGAATTTCCTAACTTAAACAATGGTACCAGTTTCAGATCGCTATCACAAAAATTGAGCGAATGCCGACTAAAAAACTGGTTGAACTTGACGATTTTTCGCGATTTTCATACATCGCTCGCCATTCGCGCAATTTTCAAGATATAAAAATGATCGAATATGTTTCGAATACGCATTCTGACCCTTAATTTGCGAAGCTTGATGTCAAAAACGTAACGTAACAAACATTTCTAATTTAATATGTTAACAATCTGGACGTGTGTGAGAGGAAATTTCATATACTACATATATAAAATCTACGTTATCGGCAGAAAAATTATCTCGCATAGTATGAAACATATGTTAGGGTTTGACACCGGGCTGCGTGACAGGCTGAACATGGAGATGGAGAAGGAGGAGAGGAAGAAGACGACGTTTCTTACAAAAACCTCGACTTTTTAGATCAAAATATCTCGCGATTGGCTTGATGGATCTTCTCGTAGTTAGGCTTAAATTACTCGGGTGGACGTCCCCTACAAGAATATCACCATAGTTTGGGGGAAATATGCGGATTTAATGCCGTTTGAATACCCCGAAAACCTCGATCTAATTCTTCCGGAAAAGAGTAGTTCAGGTCTACCAGTCGGGAACTCTTGTACTTGGCCCGAGTCAAGACCTTAACTCTTGATATATCAGAGGGAGACGGATGATACCGAGAAGAAAGTCAATGGGTGACTCACCCGTGCCGAGATCCGCGTTAGTGTTTACGTTTTTCAAGGCCGTTTTTGCGTCCCGGCTCTGCAAGGAGCCGTTGCACCGTTCGCGTTTGCACGGTTCTTTTTCGACCGGCTTCACTTCCTTCGGAGGGCTGAACAATTTCCTAGTAGCCGGCGGTGTCTCGATATTATCGGAATCGATCTCGATCTTGTCACTGATCTTATCGTCGTCCGCGTTTCGCTTGAGTTTTGAAAATCTTCGAGTAGCCGGCACCTGCGAGTTGGTATAAGGTTGCCGCAAGTAAATCGTTAATTCGTCTGATGTTTCCGCATTGATCGAATCGTTGATCTTATTCTTTTTCCTGTCTTCCTCTTTGATCGCCTGGAAGAACGGAGGCAATTATGAAATCAATTTAGAAACGTAAAACGACGCGAATGTATTAATATATTTTTTAATAACACTGTACAACCTGCAGTGTACTAGACGTAAGAATATTTTCCGCACTGAGTCTTGATCTTAGCCTACGGGAATAACGTGGGTCAGTCTCTTCCATACTATTTGGTACGTTTAAGCTCGACTTTCGCCAAGGAGATTTATCTTTTTGAGACGGGTGTGGTTGAGCTTCTGAAACGAACGAGTATAATTGGATCGTATCACGTAGAAAAGAAGCAGGCTACAAAAATTAAGAAATATAGTATTTAATATTCATAACAAACCTTCGATAGCTTCCATCGTACGCATCACGTCTGTTTTCTCGACGGACGGACGCCAATCGTAAACTTCGGAATATCCTTCGTGCATAGAATTACCTTCCATTACAGTATTCATCATCGAGTTCTTGCCTTCACTTTCTACATTTCAAACATAAGTTAGTATAACAGAAACTAGTCCGAAAAATGTATTAAATGTGTCACAATTTAATTACCGGAGTCTTCGAAGGACCGTCGTTTCGCCTGATGCAATTGTCTTGCTTTTCTTTGAAGTTCTTCACCCGCACGATCTTCCTTCTCGTTTTCCGATAACCACGCCTCGATCTTCTGTCGCCATGCTTTCCTGGTGAAATATTTCCCACTTTAGCGACGTGATGAAAATGATTACTAAGAGAGAAATCTTTTGACGCCACCTACCCCGCAGGTTTGGCTTCCTCTTCTTGTAAAAACGGTTTGTTTTCCGCGAGAGGAGACGGTGAACTCGGCCTCTCACGATCGGCCGAGAAATCCGCGTTCAAAAGGTCGCCCCTCCGCGATTGTCCGCGAGCCCTTCGTGCCCACGAACGATCTAATTCAAGAAAAGAAGATCATCAGTGATTTTAGTGAATTTTTAGAACTTGGGGAAGCTAATTGAGTTTCAAAACTGTACCTAGACTGCCCCATGATTTTCTTTCACGAGTATTGTCGTGTCCGGAGGTCCGTAAAAAGTCCATCAAATTTCCATCGTCATCCTCGCAGGGTATTCGACTTCTACGACGACGAAGGGTACCATTCGGCGTAATATCTACGATTATTTTCAAGTAAAATGTAGATGGGAAAGTATTGATTGGAATAGTATATGAAAATCATGGGTAAAACCTGGAGAGTATGTTTCTTCTTTGGTAGATTGTTGATCGGGCCCCCCTGAACAAGAACCCAAACGTCTTCGAATACTTGGTGAACCAGTGATCGAGACATCCTCGTCCGAAGTAACTCCTCCGTTTTGCAATCTTTTGATCTGGAATTCAAAGTCATCACTCATTCGTCTCGTAATTATATAGAAACATAATTGGCGGTCAAATAGTAATTTATGAAATAATCATTTATTAATTTAGTCAATTAACGTTAAACTGGGTCACGTAATACGAACGAATCGTCACGCTTTCTTCGATAAGTATTAGATATACACAAATGTATTATAATTGCTCACCTTGGCATCGTTACGACTATAATTTCTTTGAGGTAAACCGGTATGGAGATCAAAGAGCCCGTAATCAATTAAGTTGCATTCAGATTCAGAGCCCGGTGTCTCGGCTTGATTGCTTACTATAAGAAGCACACGTATGACAGCGACGAATGCGACGGCTTAATTTAAAAACAGAAAATCGAAAGTGTATCGTACGTAATCGCTTTCTAGCTAAAAGTTGTTCCTCCCGTTGTTTGCGACGCGCCAGCACCTGTTCCTCTTGAATCCTTCGCCTCTCATTTTCTGCGACCGCCTGATTAAACTTTTGGCAAAACTGATGGAATATTCGGAAACACTCCTCGATCTTGAACGTATTCGTATCCTCGCAGAAAAATTCAGCGAGCGTTCGCCGTACTCCTTCGAGTTCCTCCATGTCCCTCTTGAGTTGGCCCATTTCGCGTTCGGCCATCTGCGAGATCATTACGCAACATTCTTAAGCGTCTCTTTAATCTTGTTCGACGTATTTGTAATTATACACCGTACTGCAAGTATTTATTGTACCATTCTGAAATTTACATAGCGCGCAGATTTTTTGCAACAGTGTAATTGATGGGAATACACACTGGATATAAATCATTGTAATGATTGTGCACGTGTATCTGAGAATGATACGATAAATATTTACCTGTAAAAATTGGGCCATTTGCTCCTGTATATCAGCCTCCGTCGAGGGAAGCTGAATCTGCGCTTTGATCTTCTTAATTTTCGTGTCGAGCGTGTTGAATTCATTGTTTAATTGTTCGGTCGTAGTTCTTGGAAATTAGTGGTATAATGAGTATCCCGAAATTATAATTGTTTAATTATATACTATGAAATTAACACACTTACTTCGTCGATGCTTCCAGTGCACTCATACTTTTCGCGAAATTTAGCAAATCCTTTCTCTTCCTTTCTGCTTGCTAAAATATGAAAATTTTTGGAATGTACTATTATGCTTGTGTTTTGCAACGATTGTGTGATAGATTTGAATGTACCATTGCCACGTAGTGGATGAGATTCATTCCCGGCTTATTCGCCCGAATTTCCGTTAATTTCTGTAGAGAGGAAAGTTTCACTCCAGCGGCATTCCCAGCATAACCACCCTGAATTTTAAATTTATAATGAAAACGCTAGACTTATTAAACGAAATGTAGTAATCGTTTTTTTAGTTTAATATCTCAGCTACCGTACCGAGTTAAGAAAGTTTCCAGCGACTAGAACCATGTATAGCACCTCCTGAAGTGGTTTGTTCGTCATCAGATCCTCACCAGCAAGGATCATCGAGTTGATACTCGGTTCTAGGTAACCCATGTTCGCGGCAAACTCTTCCTTCAGTAGCATACATTCTATACGTAGTTTGTAGCTTTTTTTTAAAAACGAACGAAGAGAAGACACAATTAGATCCGCTTAAATACACCTCGCGCTTAATTATCAGGAATTTATAAGAAATGAAACGTGATTAAAAATATTATTCACTGAGATATTACTTCGGTACTTGAATGAGCTGCAAAAAGAATTTCTCGGCATTTCCCAGCTTCGATTTGTCACCGTCGAAGCTCTTGAGCATCTCCAGCTCGTCCACCTCTGGCAGAATCTTCAACAATCCTCGTAATTTCTCTGCCCCTATATCGTCGTGCCCTCCGTCCCTTATCAATTGTATTATATCCTCGTTCGAACTGAAACATCGTTTACCAATGATAAAAATGGATCTTTGGCAATGTTCGATTGTCACACGATTTTCCAATCACGCGAATTACGCGTACCTTCGGAATTGTTTTAAGAATATATTCACGTTCAGGCTCCTCTTTCCGTCGAGTAGGGCGATCTAAAAATAGTATACGAAATAGGCTTTAGGAATGATAGTCACGCGAGAGAAAGAAGGCCGTATAACAAAACGTTACCTCCGTTGGTTCGCGTCGTCGTCTCTCGGCATCCGAATTAGCGCCGTACGATGAAGAGCACGTGGCAGGTGGTAGCATAGGCGGTCCTTGTTGACAAAACAATCCCTCCATCTCCGCCCAATCCAGGTCGGCCATCGGTGAATTTTGATGCTCGTTCGCCACCAAAGACCAGATATTTCGTTTACCTATTACCTATATCGTGATACAAATTTAATTTTACAGAACGTCAACCCCACATATCCGTGGTATCTCTGTTTAACCTATGACAAAATATACCTTGTGATTCGGTATCTTATTCCAGTTGATAGTCTTCATCTTGGTCTTCGGCGTCGGTATCTCCTGTTGAGGTAACAATCTCGCGTGATTGTTCGGTGGTTCGGGGGTTGGCGCCCTGGCGACCGGGGCGTGTAACGGAGGTGGCATCGGCGGCTCCATGGGTGCATCTATGGTGATGTCACAGAAGGGTGGAGGTGGCGGTGGAGGTAGACGACCCTGACTCGGAGGTAGCGGTGCTGGGGGTGGAGGTGGTGGCAGGGGTACTGAGTTTATTGGTAACGAAGCCTTTCGAGACGTTCCGCACGTCTGCTCGGCGGCACGACAGTGGCAGCATAGATTCGTCTGTGGAAAAAAAAGGATAAAGAATTTTTGAAGATTTCAGGGTCGCATTGAACAAATTTAGGACAAAGTATTTCGCGAAACGTTCGACAGGAAAATATCTACCGAGACAGGTTTGAATAATTCTAGAATTGTTCACGGTGAATCGTTAGGCAACTACGAATAATCTAGGAGAAACGTGGGGAACGTTGTTGTGGGTGTGGTGTGTGTGTTCGTAAAGTAGGTTTTACGTGTGACGCATCGTCGCGTAGCGTCTTCTTCTTCTTTTATGGGCCGCCCTTCGGTCTTTTCACGGGGAATGGTAAAGGTATACGTATGTATGTATGTATACGTTCAGTAAGCGTTACATTAGGTTCACGTTAGCCCGGTGACATTGACAATTACCGGGTGTCGCCCGTACGACAGTTCTGACGTAACGGAGAGACACGCGCGCTCAGGTATACGTATCGAGGCGATGCGTCGATTACGTGATAAGCGAAAGTCCCGCGTCGTAACCGCTAAAGTCAATAAATTGACCGGAGTCGAGTTATTTACACCCGCGCAAACAGGATTCGCGAGACCTGTCCGTTTGCCGGCAATAATTTCGTAAATGGGACATCGAGGACGTCGACGGAGAAAAAAAAAGAAAAGGGGGCACCGATTACGTACGAAATTCGACGTGTGTGTCACATAAGAAACTCCCTGATTTATTATAAAGCAGGGAGATAATGTATTATAAGTGAAATTTACTTGAAGACTAGGAGATCGTAGTAGCTTGGTAGCGTCTTCCCGATTTTCCAACAGAGTCGCTCTGTGCACCAGTGTCTCTGCTGTGTCCCATGCTAAATCACTGGCCGCATCTTTGGGATCCAGACGCAGCAGATGTTGAAGAATACTCAAGAATGGTATTTCTTGTGGGGTGTCTGCGATCTGAAGTATACATGTCTGTCTTATTAATTTCTTTTAGGAATTATACAATCTCTCACATGTATACGTTCGAAATTGAAACGACTTTATTATATTTGTTTATTTCTTTGTTTCTTTTATTCTGTAACTTTTAAAAAAAGGGGGAATTCTTACTTGACCGAGGATAGCGTAAAAAACATCCACGTGGGAGGATAGATCGATCCCCGGTGGTCCGTGATTCGACAACTCCTCGTCGGTCTCCCGTTGATCGTCGAACACATCGAGTTGCACTCTCAGATCCGGAGCGTGGCTTTTCCTGCAAGAATAATCGTCACCTTCCTGATCCGGGTACATTTTAAGCCTTTACGTATTATAGTTGGTCGCTCTATTTTCGTCCCAACACGACGGACATGCTTTCTCTTAGAATTTCGATTTCTCTACACCGAAGTTTCCACGATCCACGAGATTACTTTTTTCTTTCGCGGTCTTTCCGTTCCGTCTGTCTATCTGTCCGTCAAGGAAGAGTGTTGATGTATCATAATTCGTTCTATCGTTTCCGTTTAGAACCGTTCGTTCCGTTATCCGGTTATTATTATTATTATTACGCAGTGGGAGGAACGTTCATACGTGTTTGTCATAATATCTAAGTAATATACTGACCCTCCCCCCTTCCCCCACCTCCCCTGTCGTATATAATAACAGGCACGCGTTAAGTACAAATGAAATGTAACGCGAGTTTAACTGCAATGTGATTAAAATTGTGTTAGAGAAGCGTATGCGAAATGGTTGGAAGTTAGCGGTGGGTTCAAGTGCTTTTAACAGATCATCGCACTCGAATTATTATAGAAACACAGAAAGCAGCGGGACAACCCGCCTCTATACATATTAAGTCGCGCGGTACGTTATTGCCTGGCAGGCCGGCGAGTTAGCTTTAATTTATATGTAATTATTACAGCTGGATTTACACGGTTTCTAAAGACACGAATTTCGCCTCCACGAGGCGTACGGAAATAGTCACACTGTCCCCACGATAGTCCAATTTCGTCGTGGATGATCCTCTCTACATTGGTAAAAAAGAAACTGAATTCCACGTAGAAACTGTCGAACTGACGGAACTAAACTCCGGACAAAGTTCACTGTTCACCAACACACTCTATCCACCCCGTTTTTTTTTTTTTTATAATCTCACTACTCGATAGTCGAACATCCAATTAATACAATAATAATTATCCTTGATTTCCAATTGAAACGTCTATTGTAACGATTGAACTAATTTTATTTAAACATCGGGACGTTTACGCGGTAAAAAAATGAAAAATAGTGAAAAAATAGTCTCGCGTGTATAGTAGGTGGCTGTAAACTAGCGACTATTAGTGATCTCCACGGTCGATGCAGTTCTAGTGGAGCAGTGTGCCGTTCCAGCGGCGTGCAGTTGCAGGTGCATCGCGCACCAGGAGCCCGCTTACGACGAGTTAATTCGGGCTTTTCTCTCTCCCTTCGCCGTCTCTCATTTTCCTCCTTTTCTCCGTTCCTCCTTTCTCCTTCTCTGGCCTGTCGCGACCTCCGCGTTTCTCTCCGTTCGTTTCTCTTCGTATCTCCGCCGGTTTCGCGGCAACCGGGTGACGTTACTAAGAATTTCGTGAGCGGTGAAAATAAGGGAGGAAAGGGAATAGGAGAAGGACGGATAGATTGCACTGGGTATAAGTATTTGGTTCTATTTCTTGCACCGTGTCGACGGGATTTCGCTACGACACCCTGTTCATCGCGATCCTTTTGTGTGTATACTATGTACTATCGGGTATCATTGTTCGATCGTCGCACGTGTTCCCAAGAATCGCGTAATTAGAACTTTAATACCACGGAACTGATAGATTGTTTTCCTCCCCCGCCGTGGAAGAAAGTTGTTCGTATTTCGGTGACTTTTAAAACGCCTGGGGGAAAAAGAGATTTAGATTTAGAATTCGCTTCGTTTCGTGTCACGCGGAGGACGTCGACTTGTTCTTTTTTCCGTAGACATGATCCTCTTAGCCGGCGAGAGTGAAATCTTATTTGGACGACGTTTGATAAACTCGGCAATCACCGGGTCTCCTTTACCGCGGAATCCGTCGGATAATTCCTTCGGACGATATTTAAAGCGACTTCTTTGAATACTTTTGCTCGATCAAGAATAGTTTGCCCGTCCGTCATCCCGCGGAGGAATGACAGATCGTACTATTCCTGTAGAGGATGACTTAAACCGAGACGCCGAAACAAGACCGGCAAAACACTTTTCACCGACGGATCGTGATTCGTGGCGAATAGTTGCGATCGCGACTTCCCCGGACCGTATTTCTGGCACGTTTTCCTCTCGTCCCCTCCCGCTAATCACCCTTTGTTTACACAATAACGAACGATATCGCGGTGATAAGCATACACGTAACACGCCGCGCCTAATTATGCGTTGAGGCGTGCAACGATCCGAAACGCTATCGGAGCAATTAGGATTAACGTCAGTTTCCTCGAGGACGAGGAGAAAAGAGTAAAAAAAAAAACAGAAAGGATGATCGGTGAGTGTCGTCGAATGCGATGGCGTTATTAAAACGATGATTATTTGTATTAGTACATGCAAATCTTGGTTTTTCTTTGCGTTCCCCCTGTTCGTTAGTCGACCAATTCATTCGTGTAATTACTTAATGATCCTAATTAAATGTACATAGATGTACGCGACACTCGATGCCGTGTGTTATTAAAACGTTGCGTTAGGTACGAACATGAGAAGGTGTGGGTACAATAAAGCGCCCTTTCGTAACACTCATTATTATTTATTATTCAACAATGTTAAGGTGTTAATCAGTTAATGCGATGAATCCAGGTCGTCGGTAGTATACTCACCGTAGCTCGTTCAAGATCGGGAGGAGCTTCAGACCTGAAATCAGATACCGTACTGACCTTCTGAGCAGAAATTTATTATCATCTTATCAACGATTCGCTTTACCGCGAACCGATTTTCAACTCGATCTTTGTCCGTTCCAACAAAGTTTTTTCTTTCCACAAATAGAACGAAATAATACGAATACATTATATCCAAATGGAATGTTAAATACCGACCGATGAACTCGTTGCGTATCCTTATGCGATCCTTGAGCACCGGCGTCGAGATGACCAAACAGTTTATGAATGCCAATAGCGCCGTCTGGTAATCCTCCGCAATTGCTTTCTGCAGCTCTTCGACCACGACTCGCAATCGATAACGCTCCGCTTTTCGTTCCTGCACGGTTTCGTGAAACTTTATCATCCCGGCATACATAATTCTCCGAGATACATCGTTACCGCGATTTTTTTTTCTCTTTCTTTCTTCCCGCTCGTTTACCCGGACAAAGAACTCTTTGCTTCGGTTTCGCGCGAAGTATGACTTTCTTTGTTCTTATCGTCTATCATAACCCGATGGAACGACGATGCTCGCGTTTGTATCTGGGGCTCTCGGGCACACGGATGATTCGAACGTTATTATCGTACCGATGTATGTATGTACACTCGGTGCGTAATAGAAATTACGCATACGCAACATAGACAGTTGGAAAACGATCCGGCGTAACATCTGATAAGAACGAAGCTTCTTTTTTGCGTTCGATACGAATAGAACCGTTCCTGTGTGTGTGTGTGTATGTGTTAACGGGAAACACGGTGTTACATCGAAATAAAGTTACGTTACGCAAACGATAATGTTTTCTAACGGTTAGCAATAGTAATATTACGACAATTCGCCGGTTGTTACTCAAGCAGAATGCAACGTATGTATGTATGTATGTAATGTATACATAGTCGGCATCACGGGAATATTACGGTGTGTAGATCATTCTTTTGTTCGACCGACGAGAGGGACCTTGAACCGTGACTTTTACCCGAGCTTAGTATGCGCCTCTTTACAATAAGTAGGTATACCAGCTTTGCATCTGAATGCCAATTTGTACACTCGTCGGTACACTGTATAATTTACAATGAAATACCATTTCGCGTACGATCGTTTGTCCTTTCGCGGGGGATTTTTTTTTCTTTATCGTTTTTCGCGTACGCGAGTAAAAGCCACGCAGAATCACTCAGGTCGGTTAATTAAGCCGGTAGAAGTGCATTTCCTTGTAGTGCCAAGTTATCGGATATTATTTGTCGATCACCTGGTAAGCGTGAAGGGTATCGATGGCCCTCTGCCTTCCATCCTGACTGTAAACGCAAAGTGCGGACAACAGTTCGACGACTTGCTTCTTGACGGATGGACACGCGGTGTCTAAGGCTGAAATTGAGCGATCGATCGATTAATAGAATCCGGTCAGCTTGGGTCTCCATTATCGGGGAACGTTCAATGATGATTTTTTTTTTACCCGATGCGAGCTTGACGCAGTAATCAGGGTTATCCACAATGTAGTCAAGACCGACATGGGAATCCATGTTGACTGCATTTGTGGAAACTGTGCTCCAAGTCTGGAAAAATGCCAAGATTTTATTACTGCGGGTCTGGGAGGACGGGTTGTTAATTTGTTTAGCAAATAAAAGTCTGCTAAACCATCAAACTTTACGTTATATATATGTAAAGTTTGTGTTATAATAATTTTCTTAAATATTCTTGATATTTTTATACTAGGTATGTTTCGTAATACATACATGCTAAAACTCTATTTTATCTGTAATTAACCGTTACCGCAGTCTATACAACGTTCATTTTATTAATGACAAATCGACCGTGGTAGATAAATCCGGTTTTATCCGGGCAAGTGAAAATTTCGCGGAATAATTGATATTTGAATAAGCTAATAAGATGAGAGACGTGCTTATAGGCGACGTTGTCCTAGTCGCAAGTGACTTTCGGTGTCGGGGGGACGAGCGAATCACAATTTATATCCTTCTGTTTCTTTTTTCGTCACCAATCGCCCCGCGAAAAGGTCGTCCACGGTCTATGTGTGCATGTATGTATGTACATACGCAGCTATATTACTAAAAAGGTCTAAATGCCGGCGATTAGAGGCCGGACGTCGAGGCAAACCAGAAGTCGAGTGTTTTTCTGCCGCGGGTTTATAGTGTTGACTAATTATAAGATAACCAAGAAGATGGTGCAAGCATAAAATAAACAGCCTGCTGAAAGAACACGATTCCCCCGTGTTTGTCTCGCGTGTCGAGCGTATGTTTTCCCGATGTCTCGTTGGATCGCGTAATTAATCTTCGATCGATCGATGAAACGGAGTACGGGTACGCGCGGCTATGGTAGATCGAAACTACGATTGCGTTCGTATCGCAGCCTCCTTTGGCGCGTCGTTTATCCCCCGCGGGATGATTAATGGTTCTCGCGGAACAGCTTTTCGCGAAACCGCGGATTCGCGGACTCTACGGAAAGTAGTGTATCGAAAACCATCATCGAGGTCTAGGTTGAGAACACGCATCTGGCCACGTGCCGTTTAGACGTGCTCGTATGACTAACAAGTTCGCGTATCTAACGGAAGAGAGAGGAAAGATGAAGAAGAAAAAAAAAATCGTACATATTGCGTTTCGTTCCTCGCCCGAAGCTTCGAACGCGATTTCCGTAGAAAAAAAAATATGAATAGATAGATAGACGTTAACGCGACATCCGTGATCTCCGATCGACGCGCGGTATTAGTCTCTTAGAGAACCTGTAAAGAACCGGATGCAAACAATGAACGAAAATATGTGCGCAAGGGACGACCACGAGGGGAGGGGGAACGATGTTAAAAAAGTGTCGGTATGCAAATAACGGAGAATCGACGGGTCCGTGAGAGTAAGAGTAAGAGAAAGAGAAAGAGACGGAAAAAGTGCGAGAGAGCAAGAGTGAAAGGGCGAGAGAGGAAGAGCGGTAGAGAGGGAAATATATAGGGGGAAAGACCATAGGATTGCGTCACCATATGCATGCACATACCTCTAGTCACGTTTAAAAATAGATTCTCGAATATTAAGGACCATGATGAAGATACATATATATATATATATTTATATAAGTCACAAGGATATTAAACCAAGAATCCCTGCTACTTTCTCCGGAGTGTGTGAATTCATTAAAAAAAAGGAGAAACATACAAAAAAATAGTCTCGTGTTTACTTGCGAAATCTTGATTCAATGAAAACCGCGGGTAGTTTCGTCCATAGCTTTCCAAGCGATACGAGATCGTAGTATTAAATTGGAGTGTCTGAATCACGATCTCACGGGGGGTAGGGGGGAGGAAAAAAAAGAAAAAAAAAACCCGTTTAGATTCCGCAGTAGTAGGTGAGATGCACGGGTGCAATTCCGAATATAACGTCCAGTGGGACTTGGTCGCAGTGATTCATGCTAGTACGCCTTGCGACGGCCGTACTAAGCCAGCGAGAGAGCTTCCTGCAATCGTTCCTGTCGGCGACCTCGAGGTTCGCACTTGCGAGTCTGCATTTACGGTCGCTGGCCATCTTAGGAAGGCCGCGATCGAAAGAAGGAAAATAAAAAAAAAATAAGGCAAGCGATCTGGTTTCTTTCCGAGGCTGTTACCTTCCCAAATATGCAACGATGCCCAAATCGTCGGGACGTCCCGTACGCGAATAGACACACCGACGGAAACAACGTGTTACAGAGATAACTTCGATAACGTTCGCGGTTTAACCGTGTCGTTAGATTTACAATCGAAAACGATGTTTGACATTAATTGCAACCTCATGAAATGCCTACTTTTTCCCCCCCGCGAGTTCTTTAAAAGACCCGTTTACCGTCCAGCCGTGTGCGTGGGAAGACTTCTAGGCGGAAAAAGATTACGTTCGACTAATTACAGTGTCCAGCCTAGGAGAACCCGACGCTGGTAGAAAGTTTCGATAAACACCGGCGCCGAAATTCCATCGGGTCTACGTATGTAATGTATGTATGAATATATAAACGTACATACATACGTGCAGACATACGTATGCCTACCCGATAATATTTCGATCGTCGCGATATCGACGCACGTTGAAAGAAAGTCCCCGGTGCAGCGGCCAATCGGAAACGTGGCGCAGCATCGCATATATGAACACCGTGTTGAACAGTTTAGTCGCGGCGATTACTAATAGTAGGCAGCAGGGGACGATTGTGTATACGTACTTATGAATCGGCGTGTGTGTCGCGTGTATTTAGGCATACGTATATATAAAATAGCACTCACGGCGGACGTGGGATACCATATCGGGCACCTTGTTGACCTCGCCTCTTTTCTCTCCGTCTTTCGTTCTCGTTCTCTCTTCATCGAGTACGTACATACACATACACACACATACATGTATACAGACGATTACCTATGTATTTCACCGACTATCCTACCCTCCTCCTCCTCCTCCTCCTCCTCCTCCTTCTTTTACTCCCCTCCCACATCTTTCACTCCCGACAAAAGAAGTTTTTGGCCGTTTTGGCTGTCGCCGATGCCGTTCCGTCGGATTTTCGTCACACCGACGTCGCGAATACACGACCGGGATCCATAATCCGACGAACAAGGGATCGGGACACGCTCGATAAACGATTATCACGATGGTAAAAAGGGAGAGAAGATCTTTTTGACGAAAGGGTTCCATGCGAAATAGATAGATACTTCGCAGCTGCGGCCAGGTATCGCGCACGTGAATGATCGTAAATCGTTTCTCCCGACCTGGACGCACGTGCACGGCTCGTTTGGTATTTCGGAATCGGTTTCGTTATTACCCATTTGCGGAAAAGGTGTGTACGAAGTGGGACCACCACCTCTCCGGTGGATGTCCATGTATAGACGCGACCAGGGACGTCCGGAGATTTTCTATTTCATTATAAAAGTTTTGCGTTCCATTTCGGCTGTCAGACCTTTGTCCAATGTTTAATCTAGATTAGATCTTTTCTTCCTCTCATCCCACTCTCCCCTCTTCTCTCTCTCTCTCTCCCTTTCTCTGTGTTTTAATTTTAATAACATACATGGACGTATATTAAAATATCACGCAGGGTAATTTATTCACGCAGACCGCAATCACCGCGCGCAATCGCTCGTAGGACACCGTACGTAATTAGGGTTAATTTATCGGATCGTTAAAGTAGAGAGGCGAACGAATGTGATTACGTTGGAAAAGCAATTGAGGTAGATCAAGTCGCGCTGCAGGGAGCAGCTGATGCACCGACGACCGCTGGCCGACGCAACGCTCGTCCCACGTGCTTTTACTCGCTCCCCGAGACAAGTGTGCAACAATCCCGGCGGGGACTAACGAAACGATCTACCCGATTTCGCGATCGGCTTTCGTACGTGAAATTTCGCGTACTGTACACACACGCGCACGCACGCACATACGACGTCGGTGTTGGAAGTTTCATCACGTTCGTCCCCACGTGAAAGTCAAAATAGAATACCTCATCGTCCTTGCGAGGAATTGAAAAGACTCGCTTTCGTCGCACGCGTGTGATGTGTCGTCTTTTTCAGAGATACAAGAATTTCTACGTTACACCGAGACCGTGTGTATTATCTTCGTAGGAATGTTTAAAAAGAATAGAGACTTCGGTAAAAACTCGTTCGCTCGCTAACAAGTTCAATGATCGTTGGGTTTTGATACCCGTTCCGTATGTTATTACACTCGAAGATTATTGGTAATATCGTTTGATAGGGATCTGCACGCTAGATCCACGTTAATCATATTCCATTATGTGTCCATTTGTACTATGCTGGATTAACCGATACCCCGGTTTCGATATACGATATGGCGTCGATTACACCGTACCCTGCACGAAACACCTCTTTGTATTTATTCTGAAAATTCGTGAAATATTTTCGAGAAATCACGTGTTTGATCGTGATCGGTTTATCAGTGGAAATGGAATTGATTCCACGATAGATATATCGGCCTTGCAACCGGGTACACCTGCGTACTTCCATTTCCATCGTGATCGCGAGAGCAACCCGGCCTGGCGTTTTGAATCATTCTGCACCGATACGACCTGGCTGTGGTTACCTTGTCGCAACGTGGTCATGGCCCCGGACTGGTCGAGATATAGTGGTCAGGATCGTCCCCCCTTTACTTTTACTTCTGCATCTATGACACGACGTCTTCGGCTACTCGCAACATTCGGAACCATAAGCGTTCATTATTTATTTTACTTATCCAATTTAATCGTTCTCATGGATTTCAATCGTGGCAGCTTTCATTTTCGTGGAGATATCCTTCGAAATGGAAATACTTCGATAGAACGATAAATCGATCGAACGAGATCTCAATTTTACCACGCGATTATGTAATTTATCATCCGAACATCGTTACGAGGATTTTTCTACCCGTCAAGGTGCGACCGTCGTTAAGTGTTACCTATTGAAATACCATGGACGCGAAACGCACCCTGCATCGTTAACAAGGAAATAACAGGCATTAAGATTCACCTGGTGGAATAAAACTTGACGTCAAACGCTTGATATAGAGTATAACGCGACTGTAAACCGATAAACTGTAATTTGCATAATCGATGAGAGATAAACGTTACGTTCTAGATTTTTCAATTCCGAGGAATCAATAATCATAGAGTATCTAGAGAGTTACGCCCGAAGGTGATCGTTTAAGGGAATGGGAAAACGCGGGTGGCGTTCACACGGTCGAACTGTCAAAGTGACAGCGATAACACTATAGCCATTATCAACTAGCAACACCTGCGTTTCACACTAATAAAATACGAGCAAAACTTCGTTAAAACATTTACCTGTGGTGTTATTAAAAATCACATTTCGAAAAAGGATGCTCACGAGAAGCGCGGCGAAATTTGACAGGTGTTTTGTAGCACCGCATCGTAACGCGTCGAATTATTTCGCGATATCGTGGAGAAATCATTAGTTGAGACCGTCTCGCTCACCTTCCGCCGTATCTCATCTGAACGGTTTGTCTTCCCAGCGTAAGATACGCGGTCCGCTTGGCATCCCGGTGTCTCGGAGCAGCACGCGGCGCACACACACTTTTTTCGTCGAGCACCGATTCGCGGAAACTGCGTTTCAGGAGCGCGCGACGTGCCGCGGTACGATCTTACAGAATGATTTACCGCGCATGCGCAATCCCCCTCCGCTTAATCGCAAGTCCTCTCGATCACCGTCTCTTTCTCTTTTAGGTATTTCCGATTCTTTCTCTTGTATTGGGTCCGTATCTCGCTTGATCCTTTGAGTGTCTCACCTCTCTCTCTCTTCTCTTTGCTCTCGTTACGAAGAGAACCTTATTTCGAACCTCTCTCCTGCGTGCGACTCGTTCCTTCTTCTGCCTTCAGCATCCTTGCTTTGTGATCCCCTGAGTGATCTCTGTCTTTCGCGGTTGGGCCCAACCGCGATAATCTTAGCGACAACTATTAGCGTGGGCTCACGTTAGTAGTCGTGTAGCTGTACTTTTACGAGCTGGGACGATTGGAAGCGCGATTATCAATGTAGACAAAAATTAGTTGATGCGTGAAAATCACGGCACGGAAAGGAGATGAACGTTATGATTCGTAAATGTAGGGAAGGATAATTAAGTAAATGCAAACTCGTTTACAAATGTATATATAAATAAAATTGTATTATCATACTGTAAGGGAATATACAGGGATCACTGACCTTTCCGTCGATATAGAAATTAATGAGCTAATGATTTAATTATTCGACCGATACGTTCATCTATTAATTAGGAATTATTTAGAAACGCTGATGAAAATTCGATGGTTGCGTCGGTTGGGCAGTAGAGTAGACCATTCCGGGTGGTTGCTGATGGGTCATTGCGTGACTCTGATGTTGGTGAAATTCTGGTCCACCGTGTGGGCCGTTCAATCTCACACGTTTCGCGTTCTGTCCGTGATTATGGTCGCCATTACCTTGTTGTTGCTGATTCTGTTGCTATAATTTTCGATATGTCGTTAGTGTCTTTTAGTCGATAGAGAACAGTAACAATAAAGAAGATACTTACAGTCTGTTGCTGATTTTGTCTTGCTTTGTTTTCAGTCTTTTCTTCTGTATCATCGTCCGTTAGGAATTCCCTCTTAGGATATGGAATAGGGCATCCGGCAAAGATGCTATAAACGTAGGAAGTTTATTAAGTTCATTAAAAAGTAATAGTCGATGACCAATATCATATGGATACCAAAAAGACATACTCTTGAGTTGGCAGTGGTTCTTCTTGAAAGTAGGCGTCTTGCATAGAATGTTCCGAAGTTATTCGTTTATTGGGATCCATCATTAACAATTTTTGAAGCTGGAACAAATAAGGCAATATAATTTTCCACTCGATATGCTTAATGTGAAGATTCGTACCAAATTGAACGCCTTGCTATCTGGCTTGATTTTATGCCGGTCCATATATTTCGTGAGGGAACAATTCGTATAACTAGAAATAAAAAGATTAATGACTTCACAGTTTCGAATTGCGTGTATATCACTCTGGGATTAATACTTACTTTGATCTTTTAAAATCTTTCAGTAATGTGGGATGTTCAGGCATTTTCTTAATATCCTCCCAATCTTTTTCTAATGGAAATCCCATCACATTGAATATCCTAAACAACAATAATTTAAGTTTCACCTATAGACTAAAGAAAATATGTTAAATGATAGTTTTCGTACCTATCTAACTGATCATGATGATATGGATTACTAGTTTTAATATCTTCTTGTCGACAATGAAATATAGGTTCAGATGTTAGGAGCTCTGCAAATATGCAACCAATAGCCCATATATCTGAAAAATTGAAAGGCAATCTATAATGTTGGTTTGGAAAGAAACAATCATTTTAATTTTAACTTCTTTGCAACATACCTATAGCTTTTGTATAATGTCTAGCACCTAAAAGTAGTTCTGGTGCTCTGTACCAGAATGTTACTACAACTGGATCTAAATCTGCAAGTGGTTTCAAGGGGGCATTGAATAATCTAGCAAATCCCATATCTGCAATTTTTACACGACCTCTCTCATTTCCTTCCCCCATTACTAAAATATTTGCTGGTTTCTACAATATGGGAATCAAATGATTATTTCATTTCTAGATCAAATACCTTGAGAAACATAAACAGAACAGTATAATGTATGAGGATATTGATTAGTTAATTACCAAGTCTCTGTGGAGCACCCAATTGGAATGTAAATAATGAATACCATCCAGGATCTGATATAGTAAAGACTTTACCATACCTTTTGGTACCATCACAGGTTTTTTATTAGCTTTTGCTGCTCTGTGAAACTTGATTATATGCTGCAAGTTTTAAGTATTATCATTAGCTTTTTGTACAATGTCTGACAAATAGTTTATACAATGGTTAAAGGCTAGATATATGAAAGGCAACTTACCCATAAGTCATGTTCTGCAAAATCAAAGAGTAACCAGACTTTACGGTCATTATGTGATAAAAAAACCCGAATCAGGGTAATTACATTAACATGTTTTAGTTCCCTAAGTAACTGTGAACAAGACTCATTAAGCTGTTGGTAATAAACTATGCAGAGTAGGTTAATAAATGATCATAAACTTACTGCAATTTCTCTACATGCAGACATTGAAAGCCCAGTGCCTTCAATCTGCTTAAGACCAAAATCTTTTGTATCTGGGCGAGATTTTAATTCACTGTCTGGTACACTGTTATCAGAATTTGACAATCAAGTTGCATCTTGTTTTACACGGTATGTTATATTCAAGAAAGGGGTATACTATGAATTATGCTTGTGCTTTTGGTATTTATTATTTCCTAAGAAATTCTTATTTCGTTACTTTCCTGCTAAATTATATTCGATCGTGTTCTAACATGCAGTTTATATAATTATATGCATTTATCTTAACAATTTACAAGTATAGGAAAGGCAATAGATCATGTACAACGTTAAAGAGCAGAAGAATTGGAAAGATTCGCAATATACAATATAATATAGGTTTCCATAAAAGTTTGAGGATATTCGCGAAATGTATTTGTAAGAAAATCAGGATCCTGGAAAATTAAACGGAGTATCTTATAGGTTAGGTTAGAAACACTAACCCTTCCTTTCGACGGGCTTTGTAGACGTGCCCATACGTTCCTCGTCCGACTTTACATCCCTCAAATTCGAAAAGATCCTCGACTTTCGTACGATCTTTTTGAGTTTTCATTTTAAATTCGTAATCCATCATGGTTAATGTTATCGGAACAATTATCAACTATAAACAAACATCTTTAATTCGCATGTGCATACAGAGATCAGCTTCTGCACATTCTACACGCACACTGTCACACACCTGCATACACCGTTCGCCGCTCGTAGAATGCCACACTGCGATAGAAGTCCTTTGCCTTACGTAGGTGGCAGCATCTTTCCAAAAGTGTTGTACACAAAACAATTAATACGTTTTTTAAACAATAATTATTTAATTGGGATACACATTCATTATACGGAATATTTTGTTTAATTTGAGAACATTTTACAGTGTAGATCTATGAACTTTACAAACTTTTCATAGTAAATAAGATTCAGGTCGGTTTGTAATAGTTTGAAACAAGTTTCACTGTATAGTTCCCGCAGTACACAGTACAGTTTCATAAAACATTGTGAGGATATTGTAATTATATTAATGAAACTATTCTGTAATAAGATTGTGCAGAATATCGTTTAAATGCTCAACTTCACGACGCAGGAATAGTTTGGATTCATATCGTGATAACGAATTTTGGTGGTTACGGTTACAGGTGACTTGTAAGGAATTCAAATCAAATAACCTATTGTTGACAATCTGTTGACGGGTATAAAAAAATGCCAGCTACTACTATGCATAAATTTATAACGTTTTTGGGGATTATGTCGATATTACATGCTGCCTATTCGGCCGCACAACGTACGTATCTCTTCTCCTTAAATATCGGTGTTTTAGGTTAGGTTTTGTTAAAGTTGTGTCTCATTTACCGATCGTTTTTATGACTCAACACTTTTACAGACCGTTCATATTTACGAATAACGGAACAAGAATTTACTACTCTACCAATCGACGTAAGTAAATATATGAATGTTCGATCGTTCGGTTAGTGATGGAATAATGTATTTTTCCCATAGATTTTAATCCAAGGCATCGCTAGTTTATTCATGGTCATGTACGGAGTGATGTACATTGCCGGCGATTTTAAAGAAATTCGCGCTGTAGTCGATTTGGAAAATAAGTCCTGGGAAACACTCAGAAATCTTCCCTCGTTTCAAATATTCAATCATCGAGGAAGGTCTTTGTCACCACAATACATTCCAGAATTCTAAAGGTGTTCATGTATAAATTACTGTCAATAAACGAAATATGTGTATTTATCATGTGTCTGATGACATATCCACATATTTGGTACAAAAATTCTAAAGCTACAACATAGTACAAAATGAAATACAGATACATACAGATATTTGATTAAAGTGGTTTTATTATTAAGAAAATGTATGACAAATGAAATAAGATTGCAGCACTTCACAGAAACAGGTCAATTTTTTATTTATTCAAAAATATACGCAATAATACGTATAGTTTTCATAGACACGGCAGTATGTAGAAATAAAAAAATGTGACAATTTTGTCCCGCTTTTACCTATCTGTCGTATATTTATTTTATGTGAAACATTAAGAAATGTATAATAGAAGCGCAATTCAATACAAAGACATCACTTTTTCTGTTTTTTCTTCTCAGCTTCTGCTTCCTTCTCTTTCTCGATTTCTGTTACATATTCGTCAATAGTATCTGAGTCTAACATCTAAATATGAAAGGTGAATACATTAATTTTAAATGCAGTTAATTTTTCCTGTACCAATTTGGACATACTTGTCATAAACTGTACATACCTGCAACGGTTTTCCGCGTCGCATTACCGCAATTTCTAAATTCTTTTGCCCAGATTGTACTACTTCCAGTAAAGCTCTGATAGCTAACTTTATAGTGCCCTTTTCTGTGGCCACTTCCTCTGGTGTGTAATACTTTTCTAGGAATTCGTGTACTGTTTTTGCACTTCTGCCTGTTGCATTTGCCTGAAAGGACAAATGTGGAATTTGTATTGATTTGGGCAGGTAATATAAATAACAATAGTGGCACATGTGCATACCTTCCATTCATAATAAATTCCTGATGGTTCCGTTTGGTATAAATGTGGGATGCCATCATAATCAAACCCGGCTAAGAGACACGATATACCAAAAGGTCTCCTACCATTGCTTTGTGTATACTTTTGTTTTAAACCTACATTGGAAAGTATATATTTAATACAAGATAAAAATTAAATAACAAAAGCAGCTGACTTACCTGCAATATACCTAGTTATATATTCCAAAGTTACAGGATCCTCTACAGTCAACTTATGACTTTGACATTCGATTTGTGCACGATTTATTAACACTCTTGCATCTGCAGTCAAACCTGGGAGAATACAACAAGTAATGTTAGCAAATTAGGCATTTAAGTAGAACACTTTTAAGTCTACTTTCTTAAGGAATTATTTAATTTAGACCTGCAAATGCCATTACAACATGATCATCCAAAAGGCAGATTTTGCGGACTGTACGTTCCTCCTGTAATTTTGCTACAGATTTCTTTTCAACTCCTAAAACAACAGCATCGTTACCACGAACACCAACCTGAAATTATAGGAAAAAAAACACAAAAGTGCTTTAAATAACCTACCAGTGAAGACTAGTAAATACACATGATACTGCTTAATCATTTTAACCTAAGATATAACTAATTTGATCTTTCCAAAAACAGAAACAACATTACAGAAAGTTAGTGTATAATTAAACGCTTTATAAATCTACATTTCACAAATTGCAAGTCTTTTTCGATGTGGGACAGTTTGTAGCATACTTTGCGAAATTCACCGCAAACATATACGAGGTTATGCGAATGAAACATACCGCTGTCGATCCTTTTCTCACGGCTTCCTGGGCATACTCCACCTGGAGCAAATGACCGTCCGGCGAGAACACCGTTATAGCCCTGTCGTACCTTGCTGTCATGTTTTTAACTCTTTAAAATCAAAGTTGAATCTATTCGTAATTCACGAAATGACTTCGCCGTTTTTCGAAGCGACTACCAGCAACTACCAGCAGCAGCTACGCGTGTTTAATTCCCTTTCTTTCCGACAGAGTAGAACCCTGACAACACGATTCCCTAGATCAGAGGTTCTTCATTTGTTACGTATCGTCATTCGAAAACACGAGTGATTCTCTGTGTCGTTTTCTATCCCAGTGGGGAACCACTGTGCAAAGCAGTTTTCTCGCGATATTTAGCAGAAGCGCCAATTCTCGCGTGCCAAGTATAATTCAAATTTATTAGCCTCATCAAATGATATTTTCTCTTATATCGGGTAATTGAAGAGTTTCATTATCATAGCAAGAATCGGAATCGAATTCTAAAGAACAAAAGCGTTTAAACGAGATTGTATCCAGAAGGTATGGAATTTATTTGGCTATTCCTGTTCTATTCTTGAAGTAAAATTTTGTTTTCTTCAGATAAGGAATAATTTATACGCAACTTTAATCTGCTCATTTATTTAACTGTACGAGGTATGTTAAATACATAATCCGGTTATGTATGCAATTCAAGATCATAAAACCACACGGTTATTTATTGCAATACATATTTGCAAGTGACATAGCACATTTTGTATACGCAATTATAGATACAAGTCGATAGTCTCTATTGTATTAAAGTGTAATGATTAATTAAAGTGTAACAGGTTTCTTTGAACTCAAGAACTATCACACTCGATAGATAAGGCCAGACTTTATTGCAGTTTAACAAGACAATAGAAAAAGATAAGAAATTAGTACGAAACAACTGTCTAATTACTAACTTCGCAATATATGATAGTAACACTAAACCCTACTTTATAATGGAATGTTACGATATAGTTGGAAACAGGATTAGTGGTAACTAATCGATTATTAATGATCCGTGCGGTGAGAATCATTGCGATGACACCTCGGGGAAAAAAAAATCCGGAAAGAACGCGTTTGATTTTAAGAGCAGAATACAGTGGAGGGGATGAATAGATAGAATCTGTATTGTAACTAGTATAAGAGACAACGATCGGCTTAGTGAAACGTTTAGTCAAGGCTGAGCGCTCTCCCGTGTCACGCTTGCTCACGCAACATGATCGGGTTAGTAAAATTTCTTTTACTTTCTATATTCTCCGGACGTTTCACCGAAAGTAACTTCTTCGATTGGCTTTCGATCGATCACCTCACGGATTCCCATTTACTGTGATACTGTGCGATAGCTGTTCGTGTGCGACCAACCTATTTGTAAAAGTTATTGCGGAAAGTTTGTGAGAAAAGTCGTTTTATTTCTAACTGTGCCGTTTGACAGAATTAATGAATAATATTTAATGTTAACGAGTCCTTGATCGGTGATTTTTAACAATGTTAACTGCGCGCAGGATGCTTGATATGTTTAGACGTTCATTAGCGTGGCGATTATGCACGAATATGTAAGTCAGTGTTACCGGAGAACAGGCAAAATCGCGGCAATGCTTTTTCTAATAGCGTTTCATTGGCAGGAAGAGAATTGTTCGAGAAAACAGGTCCGTTGAGTAACACGCGAAATTGCTACGTAAAATTTGTCGCATGTACCTGCACGTGCTTTCGACTCGCAGTGAAACCTGTACACTCATTATAGCGAAGCTAACATTATCCGCATTATAGTTGTAGATTAACTTAATCAGCACCCATTATAAGCGATTACATATTACGAATAAATCTTTGTAGATGTATCTATTACTTAAGACCAGCAATTTTCAATGAAACTTGTTCGTTACGTGCTGAAACAGGAATTTGTTACTTATTATTCGTAGATATGAGTGACTTTAACGTTTTGAAACGTTCTGAAGACAGATATGTTATTGTTGTTGCCGGGTTTCCCAGTTTTATTTGACAGAGCGTTAAAAGTTTTACTTCAGAGATAATGTGATTTATATATCTCTTCGACAATGAAAAGAATGAATATTCTACCGTTGTCGGTATAGGTGCAAATTTCGATTGGCATCACGAATCTTGCAATAAAAATTTTTGTCAGTAGTACATAGATAAGTGTGCTTATAAAGCATCGGCGACACTGGTTATCATAAATCTACTTATCATCGCATTGGCTTCATTCATAAGATACTTTCAAAGATGTTTATCGGTGAAACTGCGATTTCAAAGTGTACGCTTGATACCATGGATTAAGGTCGATACACTTATTTCGCAGTTGGAAGGTAAAGAATTAACAGCGCGTCGCAAAACGTCAAGTTTTCTGATAAAAATTATTACTCCGCGTTTTTTTTTATTACTGGCATGGCTTCTTGTGTTACTTTTGTTAGGCGTTTCCGCAACATTACCAAAAATATTGCATTATTTCTTTTATCGTCGTTGTGTTGGGGAACAATCAAGAAATTCTGGCCGCACCAACTTCATTTCCCTATGTTAGTGACACGTACAGAGTTCTGATAGAATGCTCTTTATTCATAGCGAATTCATTAAATCTGTTCTTCCTCGATGCAACTTTTACGTAACACCTATTTTTTTTCATTTTTAGAAAATGCAGTCATTGTAATTACGGGATAAAAGTATTGCTTGTTCGCACTTATCATTGACCGCAATCGGCAATAATGCAGATTCTTCTAAAGTACCGATCCGTAACGATTCTCGAAATAATAACTATAATCATGCACAGCGTAGCCAATCAGTTGCAGTTCTACTCGAAGTCCTTTCGCTTTTTTCCTCACAGATAAATTTGAATATATGTATAAACATTAAATAAATCTTGTATGAAAGAATATAGGGAAACAATAATAGACTATCACTAATTTCTTATTTCTCCTGTTCAGATTAAGGAAGAAACTCCTGCTAGTAGGGGTGAGCTGCATTGTACTTTTAGCTGTCGTAATAGCAATAGTCATTGTTTTCCTTAATAAAAACCCAGGAAACGACGTCCCGTTAACTAGTTACTCGAAACTTGGGACTTACTGGAAGGTAAAAATCCAGTTCAATCGATCCTCGATCAGTTACGTATCATCCGATAGCACAATTGATTTTACATAATAATTTTTTGCGAAATTCGTCCGAAATCCCTGTACCTAGTCGATTACATCATTTCCAACGATAATCTGCGATCGAGCGCATCTCGTTTCATCTAATAATCATGTAACGTGCTATCGGCCGATATTTTATCACGTGACTCCGTTAGAATTGTCCGGAATCACCTGGTTTATCTCTTTACAAGGCTGCGGTGTCCACGCATGGACGGGAATGCGCTCAAATCGGCGTGGATATCCTGGCAAAGGATGGTTCCGCCGTAGATGCAGCCATAGCTGTGCTCTTGTGCGAAGGGGTCGCATCCTTGCATAGGTATGCTGTAAGTTTCTCGCAGAAACGTGATTTTCAATGAAACGATCGCGTAATTACCGGCGAAATCTATATCATTGCGCTAAATTGATTTTTCTTGTTATGCAAATGAAGCATGGGGTTGGGCGGTGGGTTCTTGATGACGATATGGAATGCGCAAACGAAAACCGCGGATTACTTGGACGCCAGGGAAACGGCACCTTCCGCAGCGCACAAGGACATGTTCGGTGGAAACGCCGACCTGGCGATGTTCGGTAGGTGTTAACGATCTGAATCCAATTAGTGTTGAAATAGATATTCTTTGGGAGGGAGGAGACATTTGCAAAGTTTCGATACATTTTTCTAAGGAACTATCACAGTTATGGTAATATTTATTGTATTATTTAAAGTATCGTGCACACATACATATGATTTCTTTAAATTATCTAGTTAATATGTTGATTAAACAATTCTCTAAACAGTCAAAAAGGTAGGGGTTCTAGCTGGTAGTTTCTCAGGAGAATGTACTTGAACCTAGCATATTTAAGGTAGAGGAGTTATCGTCTATGAATACACACATACATATGTATAAAGCATTAGCTTCATTCCATTCGTCTCCGGGAAACGATATACATTTTTGCATTATCGATAAGGTGGCTTAGCCGTCGCCGTACCTGGCGAGCTTTTGGGATACTGGGAGGCTCATAAAAAATACGGAAAACTACCGTGGTCCGATCTGTTTCAACCAACGATCGCTCTCTGTGCTACTGGTTCCATTGTGAACAACTACCTAGCCGCGTACTTAGCCCAAAAAGAGCCAAAGATAAAGAAGGAAAGCTCGTTGGCCGAGATTCTAATAAATCCGGCCACCAATTCCACGTGGAAGGTAAATATTTGTCACAGAAGTCTGGTGGAAACTTATCCAACGTTTGTGTAACAATGAATTGAAATTACTATTAGGCAGGTGACAGAATAAAGAGGCCACAACTGGCGAAAACGTTACGATTGATCTCGAAATACGGCCCTGATATATTTTACAATGGGACGATGGGCGACGATATAGTAAGAGAGATCAAAGCGTTCAACGGTATTATTGAAAAACATGATCTTCAACAGTATAGGTTCGTATTATTTCACCGTGGTGAATGAAAATTGGAAAAATCAGGGGAAAAAAAAGAACGATGAATTTATTCCAGAGTAAAATGGATGAAACCGATTGAGTCGAAGATCGGCGATTTAACAATTTACACGGCACCTCCGCCGGGTTCGGGGGTAATTCTCACTTTCATTATGAACGTCCTTCATGGCATAGTGCCGGTCAACGACGAGGGTGTTATGTGGCAGCATATCGTTGAAACATTCAAGTGGGCTTACGCAAGAAGAACCGAGTTAGGTGATCCCGCGTTCGCAGATATTGGTGAGTCGATTCTAACACCATATTGTTGCCCAAGGTTGTTAAAGTAATTCCTTCTAATAGATAGCAATATATAGATTCTCACAATGGAGGATCTATAATAATCATCCTCGTTTCCATGCTATTTCCTTAATGAATCGTATTAGTCAACGAACACGCTACCGGTGTTCGTTCACAAGTGAATTATACTTGTTGCGAAATCGATATGTAATAATCGTGACGTGGTATTGCACAAACGTTTTTTCCATCTACTATTGTTGTTACAATGTTTACAATTCGTCCCGCGAATTCCGCGTAACGCAGTGTCTTCTTGAAAATGAAAAATTAACGAATTAACCGTTAAGATCGACGACAATCAATTGGCTTGACAGAGCTGCGGAATGTGTCGAGAAGAAAATATAATTGAGGTCTTGAGAATTTACTATAACAATTGGCTAAATGGGGCCGCTGGTGAGGCTGCAATTATCACGATGCTAATTATCCGTTCGTAGAATCGGTACTTCGTAATTTGACGTCTTCGGATTACGCCGATATCATTCGAAGTAAGATCAAAGATGGTGAAACGAGTAACGACCCGAGGGATTACGGGGCCGTCACGGAAACCTCGACGGATAACGGCACCTGTCACGTATCCATTCTGGCTCCAGATGGATCCGCTGTATCTGTTACGTCGACGATAAACCAAGTGTGCGTTAAGTACTCAGAATTCATGGGGTTCGTAGGATAAAGGTGTTACGTAATATTTTTGTGGAAATAGAATCATTGTACTGGTTCAAAGTGGAATAAGGTGTTCCTTGAAAAGACACATCACTCCAATTTGCTCCTTATCACAGAATAGAGAGAGGAGAGTAAGAAAATAGGGTGACTGTTACGTAAGATACAAGTAGACGGAATAATGATTGGTTAAAATCACTTGAATTTTATATTTGTAACGCAACGCCTTCATTCTTCGAAACCTCCGATTATGTAGTCGATGTGAAAGTGGAGTGACTTTATAATCATCGAACTTTTATTCGATAGTCTTGGTGCAATGATACGCTCGAAATCGACTGGCATAATATTTAACGACGAAATGGATGACTTCAGTTCACCTAATATAACTAACGGGTTCGGAGTACCACCGTCGCCGAATAACTTCATACATCCAGGAAAAAGACCGTTGAGTTCCATGAGTCCCGCCATAGTCGTAAGTGTCGCGTTATCCGAACATTTATAATTTACGAGTTTAAAATATTAGTGTCTACCAGATACCGAATATCTTCAGACACGCGTTGATAGTGGGAATTTTTAAAACATTTAAAAAAGACTGTAGGTTTCGAACGATAAAACGATTTCACGTAGCAAGTAGCGTACCCCGAAGTGTGGACTCTTTCAGCTATTACACCGAATGATGTAACAGCAATCCCATGGAGCGTTTACAGTGATTGCAGCAATAATCCATATTGTTTGTAGTCGTGGCGCGCGTTTGTGTACTTTGCCGCGAAAACAAGAAAATCGTTCTATGTTCTATTTTTGATTTCGTTTCTCAAGGTAGACTCGAATAAGGAGGTAAGGTTGGTGATTGGTGCTGCTGGCGGCACCAAAATTACCACAGGGATCGCGATCGGAATGGTATTGAATCTTTGGGCGGATTATAATTTAAAACAGGCAATAGATGCGCTTAGGATTCATCATCAGGTAAACGTGATTATATGCAAACCGTTGTGGTTATGGGAAAGAATTGTAATGTTAAACGGAGCTAATTTAAAATTACAGTTGTTTCCGATGAATGTACAGAACGAGAAAGGATTCTCACCGAAAGTGTTAGATTATTTGTCGAGTATCGGACACAACGTAAGCACTTTCACGGGGATAGGAAGTGCTCTCACAGCCGTGTCCAGGGAACATGGTCAAGTATTTGCGAACTCTGATTACCGACGAGAAGGAAGGACGGCTGGCTTTTAAGAGGCATTATCTATATTTATAATCATTGCTCACGATCGATGAGACAAGAGATTAACAACATACGATCTTCGATAAATTGCAATGATAAACAAATCATATTTCTGAAAAGACCAAATCAGTATGACAAAGTGTATTGATATCGATTACAAGAGATTGAACAGAGATAATTAATGAGAGACACATGATTAACAAAGTTGACAGGCGTTTACAAAGGGAAGAATTGTGTTTCGAGTTGATCTCGAGACGTTTCGAGAGCACCTGCGATGTCTGTACATAATTTTAAAGGTATTAACATGTTCGATATTTATGCGTTTGTAAGATTATCGATGTAAATGTCACCTGTATATAGTAATGTGTAATTAAAGTTTTTAAGAAGGTGATAATCAGTTATGGTTTGTAGAAAAACAATTTATTACAAAAGAATTTTTTATGGCATTCACTGAAAACATGTATAAATTGATATTTCTAATCGCGTATTCATATGTTCACAGGACTTAATAAATAATGTCGCATATATTCATATGCGAAAGTTTCGAGTGGTCCGCCTTATGAACTGCTACTATCACTTTCTGACAGTTCAGCTTCTTTCTTCACTTTTCTCACGCATCGCTTTACTTTCTTCGTTTTATATAATCCCTGTTTCGATTTCCGCATCACTTCGATTGCGTGTAGCTTCTTTTTTAACGCTGCTGCTCTATCTTTTTCTCTCTGTGGTATAAACTCCTCGAAATACTTATCCTTGGTAGGAGAAACATTCGAGCCTTTAATCCCTGTGTCTGACACAGTACTGATTTCTTCATTTATCGGGGTATTTTGTTTCTTTTGCCTTTTATTTCCAGTCACCGGCTTCTTTTTCTTAGTTTCTTCTTCTGTAACTTGCACATCTACCGGGTCTTCTCTACCTGCATTATTGATTAACTTTTGTACTGCTTTCTGAACTCGTTTACTGAGAGTTGCTTCGACAGACTTTGGAACTGTTTCTAAATCGAAGTATGATATAATCGATCTTTGGTTGTAATTGTCATCAAATCTTTTCAACAAGGGTGCCATCAACTCATCAAATTTCGCCTTGGGCCAGCCAAATTTTACTCTCGCGTAATCAGACAGAAGTATCATGTTAGGTTTACCCCATGAAAAGGCATTCTTCGATTCATCTACTTTCGGAAAAAGATATGCTTGCACTACAGCTTGACTAGGAAAGCCTGTAAAACACGAAAAATAATGAGTACACACCGGTAGCGAAATATATAAGTGTTACATTTACATACCTTTTTCTATTTTCACATTTTTTAACTTATTTCGCAAGCCCGCTGTGTTGGAGCCCACAATTTTGCCCATTTTTATCCACGAGCAGAAATTTATCAACCCATGCAATAAATTATCACCGTTTGGGGGAAAGGCAGCTAATATTTCTAGTGCGGTAACAGGACCGACACCCGTTACACCCATGGTGTAGTCGCTCCCCACCAATAGGGCAAATTGTATCATTTCATTCCGCGTTAGTTCTGGAACATCGAATTGTCATGCATAATAACGGGTTTCAAGCTTTCAAGCCTGATATTGTGAGTCTGACTTACTGAAATGATGCTGTATATCACAGGATTGGAATCTGAGTACTCTCTTATTGTGATTAAAAAAATTTTTATAAACGCATTTCCCCCCGAACAACCAAATATCCGAATCATCTGTGATCGTTCCATCAGTGAGTCGAATTTGTTCTAAGTAAGCGCACTGCGCTTCCGCTTCCATGGGTGCTACAATATATGGGATTCCAAATAATCGTAATAGTTCCTATTAATCAATAATTTCTCTTACAAGTCTTCGAATAAGTGTTATTATTTTTACTATTAATCAATGAGTATCTTGTTATACCTGAGCCTCTATACGTATTTGATCAGAAATATCTGTAGCCTGTCGATTTAGTTTACCAATATTTGCCATTAACTCTTTTTGTTGGTCTTCTAATTGAGACTGTGAGTAAAGAAATATAATGTTAATACACCCAACTTTGATAATAGATATTTTTCAACATTTACGTACTTTTAATGATTTTAGTTGTTCGTCGTTCACGGGTAAAGGACTTATTCTTTTAGATTCGACAGTAACAGTATCTAAACTTGTTTCTTGCGTACTTGTAGGCTCTGCATTACCTTCTACAGAATCGAGTACTATTTCTTCACTTAACTCTCCTTCTTCAAGGTCGTTCTCGATTGTTAGAGCATTTGTACTATTCTCACTTACATTAGTTTCTATACGAAGCTCACTAGGCTTATTTATTTCTACAACTTTTTCAGCAACGTCAAGAGACACAGTTTCATCCACTTTAGGCGTTAATGTTTCGGACTTGTTTGTATTTTGCGAACATTCTGTTGTGTGTGTATCGCTCGTTGTTGCAAACACATCGGCAAATAAATCGTCCTCTATTTTATCATCACGATTAAATGTTATTTGAATTTCCTTTGCCGGAGTTCTTTTGATGGGCATGACTGATAATCGTGACTTATTAACACTATTGCTCATGTCTGGAATTGGTACGTCTTGTATCTCTATAAAATCATCCGAATCCGTGTCCGTTCCACTAATCACGCTAGTTTCTGTTGCCTTGATTATAGGAGAGGTAGATTTGACAACCGTGGAGTTACTTTCGGTTTCTTGAATATCAGAACTTATATTACTTTCAACTATTTGTAGATCTGACTCTGAACTTGACTCCGACGATTTGCGCTTTGTGCTATCCCTACTTATATTTTCATTTCCTACAGGAACTGTTTGTGTAGTTTCCACATCATCGATTTCCTGGATATCCATTTTGGCTCCGGACAATGATGAATGTTCGCTGTTTGATATATTTTCATTACCATCTACATTTTCCATATTTGTGGAAACACTTTGTCGCAGCGCTCTTATTCTTTCGGTAATTTTACTATTTTCCTTTTTGTTCTGTTTTATAAGAGCAAGGATTTGCTTTTGCGTTAGTTCGCTATGTTCTGACATATACATCCACGCGGGATTCATCATGTTCTTTCCGAAGTTCTTGCTAGGCAAACCAACCGATTCATTCATATCGCTGCCGGAATCATCGCTAATCGTTTCTAATTCTACTGTACTTTGTGACACAGACGTAATACTATTGTTATTCATCAACTCGTCATCGCTGTCCCATTCATCTTGCAGCGAATACTCATTCAGATCCTCAATAATCGGTGTATCTGTGCTAGATCCGGCAACCGTAGCTTTGCTAGGTCCCGGTTTGTCTGTATCATTCGTATCACTAGAAACATTCTCGCTGTCTGCATTGCTCTTGGCAGCTTGACTTTTCAGATATTCATTTTTATCTATCAAAAGAAAAATACGCAAAGATGTACGAAATCGTAGATCATTCTGTTACTGAATAAGATAGTACTCTTGGAACGTACCGTTAATATAAATTAATCTAGTTGAATTATCTCCAGCGATACGGAAAACATCATCGCGGCCTTTAGTACTTATACCTTGCTCCGTTAATAACTTGTCTAGCTCCTCTAACGTTAATGTCTTTCCACCCATTTCCTTCTCCGCTGATTCTAAACTTTCCTGAACTAATCTGCGTTTCAACAACCGTTTCATTTGGAAACCGGAGAATTCGTGTGTCTCCTAAAAGAATATGTTTTAAATAGATGTAAAAAATATGTGTTATAGTTAGAATAGATGTATTCGTACCTCTGGCATCTCGTGTAAACGGCCCCATGAATTCTGCTTTCTGGTTTCCTTTAAATCGGTCAGAATATCGTAACGCACATCGGGCGGTAAAGATTTAAATTCAGCACTAGCCACATCTACACTGTGAATGTTTCCCATCCACTTTGTTTGTTTTCTTGGACTTAATTGAATGGAGGAATCAGAATCATATTCATCACTCTCTTCGAATTGTTCCTGGCTTGTACTAGGTAAACTGGGTAATTTGAAAATGTCAATTGCAACCTCCTTCCTTTGTGATAACAAGTTTGTAGCTACCTCAGGAAGGTTACGTTTATCACTGTCAGTGTCTGTATCCAGAATTGTTTTCACTGCACTGTGTTTTATCAAGTTATTTATCAAATCTGCCTTCATCTTTTGCGCTTTACACGAAGCAATAGATTTCTGCTTCCTGCGAGCAGCCTGTGAACACAAAAGAATGAGGAGGCTCTTTTTCTCACTACCTGGTTCCCACGGTAAACTAATTATGTACAGACAATATTATAATCAAGATAAAAGTACAGTTTCGTTGGTACTTGGATACATGATGTACTTAAAACTTATTTCTGCGGATATTTGCTTTACAGAGAGTTGAACTAAATAAAATCTATTAATTCATTGGTAAGTAAACAAAGTTTTATAGTATCTCCAACAATTTAAATTACACAGAGTACTTACAATTGTGTTTTTCTTGAGCATTGGCACACCTCCATCAAAAACAAAGACTGGTTTGACTTTATAGTACAACAGCTTGCATATTCTGTGAAATAATCCAAGAAGATGAGCATTGGGTTTGGGATTGCCATGGCGGTCCTGATATCCTTGTAACACTTGGTGTATCCAAATAGACACATCTATAATACAATTCAATAACATACAAAGTGTTAATCGAAAAGATAGGTAGCAATATATTCATTTAAGATAAACATTGAAACATGCCAACTGCCAATACTTTTCCCTCAAGAGTTTCCAAAGGGACTACCTTTCCTGCAGAATCAACCAATTGCCAAAGGCCGGATACACCCATTATCCAAGGAAGGTCTGAAAAACAGAATGTTACACTGTATAAACACGTACGTTAATCTACTACGTGATATTCTACGGTCTGGCTACAATCAAATTGACTCTCTGTGCTTACTTATCGATGTATTCGTTGTCAACTATCCCTAACCTAGGTATCGTATATGTATTCCTACATCACACAAATACTTACGACGGTGTTGACGTTATCAAAATGAATTCGCTAGATCCTTTTTACGTGAAACTTAACGTGCCATCAAATCGCTTGTTTTACAACCTTTCTTCCGGCACGCATCGTTCCTCGGGAGGGTGCACATACAACTGACATCGCATTACACCGGTCAGCTGATTATAAAAACAATATACTCGCACATGTTGGCTACACTCGCGGTGTGACGCGATAGTTTTCGACTATCACGTAACAGATACATTACAACTTAATTTCCTATTTTTATCGTGAAAATGGTAACGCGGATATAAACAAAGATATTGGTAAACCATGTCCAACCGCGGTTGGAATTTGTAATTATAAAAAGAAAATTAAAAATGTTAAATATACGGTGCAACGATTTACAGTCAATCGGCTCGACTTTACAATTTTATCGCGGTCTTTCAAACATTGTGGACAATGACCCGATTGCGAAATTTCACCAAAATTGTAGTCAACAATCGATACAACCTGTTAAACAAGTATTTAAAGATTGTTCGATCTTTATCGATACATATATTATAGCATTAATAATTAATACAATTAACGAGTTAAAGGGATCAAACCAAATTTAATAACTTCAAAAACAATACTTTATTAACATTCCCACGAAACTATAATGATATACCATTACAAAAGGAATTGGCGAACGGGATGGAGGGTTGGCATGTTTTCCATAATTTCTAAAACGCGTGTTTCAATTGATGTGGAATGAAAAGTGAACATATAGAACGTTAATCTGACTGTCCGCACGCACACGTCCTATATTACGCAGTATCGGCCTCCTGTTCGTGTGACTCGCACACGAACGGCCCGGTAACATAAAACTACGACATTCGTCGGTGTGTGTGTTACCCATGTGTATACACACTTCTATCCGCAGTGTGTATATATCGTATCGTCATCATCAGAGAAGTGGAGTGAGGTAGAGGCCACCCACTCTTTCCCACAGCAGGTTTTTCCCACGCCCCCCAGGGTAACCCCAACATCCTTTTGCGGCAGCAATTCCACGGCACCTACGGGGGAGGGGAGGGGGCATCGGGCGGGAGGGAGGAGGCTGGCTCACGTCAGGTGGGGAACAAGAGGGGACCTGGAGGCGCTTGGGTCGACCGGGCCATTGTACAACAGTAAAACAATAGAATCTGCAGCCCAGTGACGTAACTAATCACGGTAGACCCGGGTACGGGCGATACAATTCTAGTCGTGTTTCACTCCTTAAAAAGTGAGCGACAATGTCGGATTACTCTTGGAAGTATGGATAGGCTCTCAGCTGTTTTTCATTAGAAATTGTAGTGTCTGTGTTAACGTTTTATGATGTCACAGAACTTTGGTAATAGGAATTGATTCCACATAGCTGATTTATACTCTATTTTGTGATAATTTGATTTTTTTTATACATCTGGGAGTGGTTTTCGTTATATGTTTATTATGTATACACGTGGTGATCGAAGGATACAATTGTTCCCCGTACCGTGGGGGTCCTATGACCTTCTTGTTGATACGCCCCTGCCGTAGCCACTTACGCGGCAGTAATAATTCTACGTTGTCGCTTCGAACTTAGTTACTCGACGGGCACCGTCGAGAAAGGGCGTGTGTTTGAGTTTAGTCCGGCGTGTCACGGGCTGACTGATCGTGACTCGTAAAATTAGACGGCAAGAGATCCGAGCAATTTTGGATTCGTTCAAGAAATAAGCGCTACCGTACGGAATTTTGAAAAAAAAGTGCGACGGTGCGACGGGGGCGGCACACACGTCCTGCGGATTTTAAAGTGGCGCGCGCGGCGAAAGCGTTTCCGAAGGGTTGGCAGGACTGTTCGGAAAATTCGGAAAGTGAACAGGTGTTTTTTGAATGGATTAGGGAGAATAGGCGAGGAGGACGCAAAAGGATTTGCGAATGGTGAAGGATCGACGAACGGAGCAATATTCGCGAATAATCGATCATACAGAAAATGCACTGGGACTTGCATTTGGAATTGAGTTTTTACTGAAAATGAGGTGAGTGTCAGGAACGTAACCTGTTCCTGATCGGTGTAACCTTCCTTGTGCCGAAAAGGTAAATAAACAAATGTTAACATCTTAGTAAGTCGCTTGTCGAGACGATCGTGGAAATCTTCCGTTCGCGTGATATCACTTAATTAATTCTTATTTCTAATAACACATCGGCTACAAATCTGATGCATAGTTTCTGTTAACAAACAGCTTATGGAAATCTTTTAATTGTCTTATTTTCATGTGTATTTGTTTTCTGTTAAGGATTCTGACCCTTTTCTTTTATAAGAATGGAACCTTATATTAATTTCCAACTACTATTGTTCAATCTGTAGAATTTGTGATATTGACTATATATGTGTTGCAATTTTTCCTGATATTCTAATGAAATCTGCATTTTTGATATTTAAAATGTCACGTTATAATGCAGCTACTGCAAAGCATTTAGTATACGTTATACGTTTAGTGCTGAATAATGTATTCGCGTTTCTATTCTTGGAGCATTTAATTAAAGAGTTCCGAGTAGGTATAAATTCAGTCATTAAACAATGCAGTTTTTGTGTTTTCAGGAAATATGAGTTTCCCCTTTTTTTCGTGTGATATTACTTTTGTACATGTTTACTCAGTGATGATGATATTTCATTCTAAGTGGAATTATTTTAATGAACACAGTGTAAAATAACATGAAATTAATCGAAGAACATTTTTATGAACACAAACATAATGCACACTTGTATGGGTACAATGAATAGGGGTGATTTAATTCATGCAGGAAAAATGAGCTCAGCTTGGTTCCCACGGTGTATATGTGCGTTTCCTCTTTCCTGTGCTAAGACCAGCAATTCCTGGTAGCTCATTTAAAGAAAGATACCTTAGACTAATTATGTCTTGTGTCATGAAAAACAAAAATCTTTCTCACGCTAAAGCTTTAAATGAGTGAACACTCTGAAATACATGTCTTTAATTACATGTGACTAATAGCATGCATCGTTTTCGCATGTTTTATAATTTTTAAATACCTAATTATGAAGGAACCTAGACGAACGTACATATGAATGTACATAAAATTGATTTGTCTGTTTTTCTTCCACGATTACTAAACAGCGACTTATTATAGAAGAATTAAGAAACATTTTGATAATTTAGGAAAATCTAAGGTGTACTGTAATTACCAATTACTGAATTTATTCCAGGTAATATATCTGAGAAAACAACGTTATGCATGGAAGATGAGGATATAAAAACCAGGCCTAACAATTCTGTTGCGCCCTCACGTGAATCAAAGTGGAAGATAAATATGCCACACCAGTTTGGGTTGCCTACGATGGCACATGGCATGCAATCTCCTCCTTCACCGACCTCAGTCATGTCGGTTTATCCTAGATTTGGATCTGGTGTCTACAGACCCGATCATCAAGATCAGAGACTCACTCGCGAAGCGATGGAGCGCTATTTGCGTGACAGAAGTGACATGGTTATTGTAATCCTACACGCGAAGGTTGCACAGAAATCCTACGGAAATGAGAAACGGTTTTTCTGTCCGCCTCCGTGCATCTATTTATTCGGCGACGGTTGGAGAATGCGACAAGAGCAAATGCTTCGCGAGGGTGAAAGCGAACAGTCCGCGCAACTGTGCGCCTTCATCGGAATCGGGAATTCCGATCAGGATATGCAACAGCTGGATCTGAATAACGGCAAACAGTATTGCGCGGCGAAGACCCTGTACATATCCGACTCCGACAAAAGGAAACACTTTATGCTCTCTGTGAAAATGTTTTACGGTAGCGGGCACGATATCGGCGTGTTTCACAGTAAACGGATAAAAGTGATCTCGAAGCCTTCCAAGAAGAAACAATCCCTAAAGAATGCCGATCTTTGTATAGCTAGCGGTACGAAGGTAGCGTTGTTCAATCGGTTACGATCGCAGACGGTTAGCACGCGATACCTTCATGTTGAGAATGGCAACTTTCACGCGAGTTCGACGCAATGGGGTGCGTTCACGATTCATTTGTTAGACGACAACGAGAGCGAGTCCGAAGAATTTCAAGTGCGGGACGGATACGTGCATTACGGTAGCACCGTTAAACTAGTATGTTCCGTGACCGGCATGGCGTTACCACGTCTAGTAATTCGTAAAGTAGACAAGCAAATGGCCAGTTTGGAGGCCGACGATCCGGTGTCACAGCTACACAAATGCGCCTTCTACATGAAGGACACAGACCACATGTATCTCTGTCTCTCGCAAGAGCGCATAATACAGTTTCAAGCTACCCCGTGTCCGAAGGAAGCCAATAAAGAAATGATAAACGACGGTGCCTGCTGGACGATAATCAGTACCGACAAAGCAGAGTATCAATTCTTCGAGGGTATGGGCCCGGTACGATCACCGGTAACCCCTGTACCCCTGGTTCATAGTCTCCATCTAAACGGTGGTGGAGATGTCGCAATGCTAGAATTAACCGGGGATAATTTCACGCCAAATCTTCAGGTCTGGTTCGGCGACGTGGAAGCGGAAACGATGTACAGGTGTCAGGAAAGCATGCTCTGCGTCGTTCCCGACATTTCCCTATTCCGGGGTGAATGGTTGTGGGTACGACAACCTACCCAGGTTCCCGTCTCCCTGGTGCGCAACGACGGTATCATTTACGCGACCGGATTAACGTTTACATACACCCCGGAACCTGGTCCACGACCGCATTGTCCCCCAGCGGACGAGATAATGCGAGCTCCTCGTGCTATGCACAATCAGGCAATGCCGGCGATCGCGGATGTACCGTGGAACACGCATCAACCGCCCCAGTCGGGGCTCTGATGCCTCCTGGATAGTCACAGTGCGAACCAAAGTTTACGTAGTGAGATCGGTACGGACGTTGACGCCGTCCCGGACGACGGGCTGCTGCTCGAGGCACGGAACTTAGACAATACGAGGACGTAGCATCCCGTTCGGAGCATCCCCGACGTGAGGGATGCCAGGGATCTGTACAATGCCGTGTATTATGTCCGTATGTTGATACGTAGGTTCCTAGCTTGTAAGTGTTGATACAGATTTACAGAGATAATAATTTATAGCAATCTTTAGGAAGTAAGAGCTTACTTTATACGAATGTGAATATGTAGCCAATTAATGCGGTAATTGAGAGAGAAAGGGAGAAAGAGAGAAAGAGAGAGAGAGAAAGGAATCAAGACGAATTTGTGACAGGGTTCGCAAGGATATAGGGTACGGTTCTATTATCTACTTTACAATAAACCCCATAGAATACGTACGGCTTTGGGGGTGTGTATATTTGCATATCGATCGCTGAAACCATGGTTGTGCATTCGACGTTTAATTACGTTAATTCCCCGGAAAGATCTTAACGCGTCCCGAGTTCATCGAGAAAAGAATTATTAATTACGTTCGCGAAAGAAAACTTCCTTGCTGAACGTGTGAAAAAATAAATAACAAAAAAAAAACAGACATCGCGGTGCACCTGATACATACATATATATATATATACATACGTAGCTGTAAAACGCGCTCTCGACATTTTGTACATTTATAAATCTCTATAGATGGCTGATCTTCAAGGTTCATCTTCTTTATTTATTAAGAAAGACTGGTGGCTCGATTATCAAAGTCTGCGAGCCGCTCCGACGGATATCAATCGACGTAACGAGAATCCGAGGCTAAGAATCTAAACGACTAACTATTCCTGTTCTCTTCTTCTTCTTCTTTTTTTTTTATTCTATTATCGATACTAGATTCGATAAGTTTTGACTCTCTGTCGCGTATAATTTCTTCTATAATATACACGTTACGTTATGTATGCGTAATACATACATATATGACGTTATAAGACTATTACGATTATATTATATTATAGTCTCGGAGAAGAAACGTCTGTATTAGTTTTGCAAAAAGATATTTGCATGACATAGGAATAATCCTAGTTTTTATCAAGCTGTGCAACGTAAAGGAAAAGATTCGTCAGGACGTGGATAATCCTTGTCGGAAACATATACGAGCACTGTTTCAATTAATTTGCGCGTGGTATTCGGGTATCGCATCCTTTTTTTCGTCCTATCGACTTATTCTCGAAATTCATATTACTTCGAGAATGAAAAATTTGTTTCGTTCGCTTCGCTAACGAATAAGAGGAATGTACACGCTTCTTACTAATCTTATTTTTTCACGGTTCGATCGATCGAGGCTCTATCCTGTTAGACTCTCAGACTCGATATCATCTGGAAACGATGAAATGTGCTTTCTTCGAGAGAAATTACCGACTCCTTCAGTGGTGCAGTTCAAAATGGGTGACAAAAGAGAATTCTACGTATACACGTTTTTATGTCCCTCTATGTTTTACAATAAATTAGAAAGATTTATATAATAAAGTCTTCACTTTATCACCTATGATATTTCCAAATCCCGTACGAGTTAGGCGTTCTCGATGATTTGTTTTTTGGAATAACGTTCACAACTCGAGAGTTACCATCGTGTAAGTTGGAAACGAGCGGCGAATGGAAAAGAATACAATAATAATATATTATAGCACGTACGGCTCTATGCAGGAAGAACAAAATCATTTTTCCGTCAGGAAACTGGTGTGTGTGTTCTTTGATGTGCGAGTAATTGGTACCATTGAAACCATACGATTGTGCAAAAAAAAGAAAATACTAATTATTTGTGATTATGAACAAATATATATACATATAATATTTTCTTACACAGAGTCTTTTTAAATCCTATACTTTAACAGGAAGTGCTAATATCACGTTGTCACTAGCAGATAACACTGTAACAAGGTTTCTCTTTGAATAATCGAAATAAATATGCACGTTATATTGTACAAGGGTGCACTTTATAGAGTAAGAAACACCCATCCAAGATACATACAGTAGCAAAACTCATTTCGAATAATTATAGAAATGAATCAATTGTTATTCGTAGAGAACGAATGAACATTATTCGTTATTTTTTTATTCGTTCTTCCAATCAAAATACGTTCGATTTGATGCAAATACAATTTTGTTCTTTATATTTTATTACCTCGAAAGTAATTATATCGAACAGAAAAGTAACGAATAAATGAATATCCTTTTCGAATAACATAGGTATTTAAATTAAGCGACTGATAACATTTTATTTATTACTCGTCTAAGAATTTATTAACGCTCACACTGATAATATATGATATATGTATGTATATGTAATACGATGTTCGAGCATATTGTACTCGCAGTGTTAGATCGTGTGAAAAAATAGGCGAGGAAAATGTATTCGATCGTGAACGATGCGTTTCTCGATTTTTTGTTCACTTGATTAAAATCCGCATAGTTTTTTTTCCCTAAGATGCCATCGAATATAATCATCTCCAGCAGGAAATGAGATAAAATCGCTTCAGGAATTGTCTTCCTGAAGTGATCCATTGTAATGGGGGAATGCTTGGTATACATACCATGGGAATTTACCCACGATTAAAATTTACACCGCAGTGGATGGAGAACACGATTCTCTTTATTCACAGTAATAAATTGCGGCTTAATAATAATTACATCCTTAACACATATCATTGGACGGATAAGAAGAGTCTGAGACGATCAGTTGCGATTCGTTACATCGTGTCTAGGATTTTCGAATACAACGGGTAGAAAAGAAAAAAAAACAAACAAACGTATTTGCACCAGATGACGATCCCTCCGTATAGTTTGTTAATTGCACGCGAATTTACAATCACCTCGGTAACGATATTATAATATCGTATGCTCGAATATAAAATGCTCCGATTATATTTCCTACACGTTACAGTAATATTTTACAGAGCTATATGAAACGTCTTATTTGTAAATAAATCATATACAACATTTTTCCAGCTACTGTGCCTGTGTACATGTGAATTGCTGTTCCCCTTGTAACGTTATTGGTTCGTTATAGCTAATTATAAGTTAATAGATAAGTGCGAACGCGATCACGGCGATCGACGTTTCCTGATTGGTAATATGTATATATGTATATATATTTATGTATATATATATATATATCTATACATATAAATTATAAAATTTGTAACGCGAACGTTTCCGTATAAAATCCTTCCGTACAGTATAAAATTCGTGGACGTTGAATATCAGATACGCGACGAATTCTAAATTACATTATCTAGATAGAAAATTTGAAACGGCTATCCTAGAATTTTTTGTTGGCAATAAAGAAGATTAATATTTAAATAAATCTTTAATAGCAACACAATTAAATCAATCTCAACAAGTGGAATAATTATGAACGTTCATAATTACACTCTAATGCACCATCTAACATTTTGCACGATAAATTGTTCTCATAGTTTCGTAAGCTGCGATGTTTCAGACACAAAGCTCTTGCTGCGAAATTGTTGATGAAATTGTTGATGAACGTCAGCACACAATGGTACGATCGTCACGGAACACCCGGGTGACGTTCGCGTCTACTTTATCCGTATCGTACGTTGTTTATTCATATTAGTGAGCATTAACGAAATGTAAGACGTCAGAAGATCGTCCATTTTATAGCCGAGCGAGGTTTCGCACAGTAGTTTCGAACCACGCACCAGGTTCCCTATTGTCATGTGGAAGTAAGTGTTGCCGGACGACCAATTCGAGATTCTGGTGAAAGGATGTGTCACTAGGATATCCTGAAAATAAAAAAATATATAGGTATATATATGTATATTATGTAAAGTTGTATTAGATAGCGCTATATTTAAATGAATGAACAAATTACCTTGGATTGCGGGTGTATAAGGCTGACGCCATGCTTGTTAATAGCTATTAACAATAACTCGGGATAATTCGGTTCCGTGCTTTGTTTAACTTCGAAAAACGCAGAACCAAATGTTGGCCATCGATAGACGATCTTTAAGAATGTTATCTTAGCATCCTCCGGACTCATTCCTGGATACGGAAGTATAATGTTAAGTGTGCCTGTGATTACGAGCGATTATTACATGTATTGATAATTAAACAAATCTTACCGGCATCCTGATTGTACGCGGCTATTATCGATCTTTTCCAGTCGTTGGAACTTTGCACCTTTACCAAGTCGCCTGGTATCAGTTCTCTTAACATTTGTCTGAAAATAATGCATTGGTAGTTAATTTCTTTAATATAGAATTAGTAGACTGGGAATATATGATATAAATATTTCTTTTTTATGAACGATGAACGGTAAACACGAAATAAATTTAGAAATCTTCTAGTCGCAAGAGTTATTTGTCTTCAACCTTCATTTGTTTACTCATCGTCCATAAAAAATATACATTTGCATAGACTTCCGTGGTCTATTAATAAGGTATGTTCTAATTACGGAATTGCTTGAAGCTCCTGTTTGCTTTCACCGAACCGAACCCTGTATACAAGTGCCGCCAATCTGGATGCTTCTTCCTTAGTACACTTGTGGTATCCTGTGGAACAAAATAAGCGGTATAATTGAAAAAGTAAGAGAAAAGAATTATTTAAAAATAACCTTCTATATTTCGTAAAACGTACCTCTCAATAATTTCGGAAGCTCCTGATGGAAATGGAAGATGAGGTCCGCGTTCCTGTCTTTTCCAGGTACGGTATTGGTCCACAATTTTTTCATGAAGAACACCTGGTATGTAAACTGAGGCGAGACACCTGTACAAAACGAAACACGTGCGTCTATCTTAATGAATACAACTGAATAAGAAAATGTAAATCTCCTCTTTGTTTACCAACGAACTTAATACATACCGTCGCGAGACGGTCGAGCTTTTCTGATCCAGTCCGTTAAATGACGGACAAAATCGAAGAAAAAGTCACCTTCCGGAACGGAAATAACTTTGTCAGCAATTTTCACAAACAAACTGAATCCCTCCGCTGATCGTAAATTTAGTCTTTGCGCAATATTTTGGCAAAAGTCTTTCGCTCTCGTTGACGAATCAACTTCAAAGGCCTGAGAAATGAAAAGTTTCATTAAAAATTCATAGAGATCGAGTGGAACAATGATCACACACACATGGAACACATACCTCGTCCGTATCATCCGGGAAGTACACTTTATGGAAGATCTGTGTCGTTTTGTGCTGTATGGCTTCCACTTCGACTTGGTGCGGCGGATATTTCCGTTGGCCGTTACGTAAAGTTTTTTGCAGTCTTTGCAAAGAATCTTGAGATATGGGATGCCGTCGGGTACGCAAAAACAACGTTAGCTCCTGTAACAGGTAAATCACTTTGTCAGAATTCATTTGAATATGTTACGTATCATATCCGCGCGATTCACGCAAACTTTTAGTCTCTCACTCTCAATCTATTTTTAATTAAATATAGGAACACCAGTAACAATCCTCTTTTCGCTAAAAAGTTCATTAAATAATCCCTCTAATCAAAATTAAACATCAATCTTCAATAGTTTCTCAATAAACTATCTTTAAACTTTTCAAATTCTATTTTAGGTGAATATATTCCATCTTCTCTCAGTTTTTGAAACTTCTGTAGTTAATATACCTTCAGTAGACTTTGGCTACACGTGAAAAGACCAGTAGCTAGCCACATTAATTCCCATCCACGTTCTTCACTGAGTCTATTTCGATTGTCCGTCAGTTGTTTCATAATTTGACAATAGATCTCGTCCCGAAGGATCTCATTCTTCAGGGGTCCATCGAATATCAGATCCGTGTACTCGTTGCCGATCCGCGGTCTCTTTGTCGGCAGATCGCCCATGTATTTTAGAATCGCGTTGAACGCGAAACACGCCTCCTCCGCGAGCTCCTCCTTGGACACCAGTTTCTTCAGCAGGGGTTGTTTTATGGGGTCGCGGGAGTGGTGCCATAACTCGTCGGTGTGTCCCCGACGAGCGGTGGTGAGTGTTAGTGCTTTCGACATTGTCCTTTTCGGTGGTGTTCTGAGATAGAGAATGAAATATTATTTTGATTAACGTTAAGGGAAACTGGCGTGTCTTATTGGTGGTTAATGGGATATTAAAATACCGGAAATGATCTATAGCGTATTCCAGGAGGGTGTGAGGCTTATCTCGTGGTTCCACACCGTTGATTTGTTGAGGATAGAGTCTTCGACCGTTCTCCGTGCCCTCGATGCTGAAGAGTGACTGGAAATTACACAATAATTTCGTATACTATAATTTTCACTGATTATTATTTCATCTGTTTATAAATCATAGCCAAGTGCTTGCCAAAATTTCTAAATTATGTCTCAATTCTTTTAAATCCACGTACAAAATTTATTATAACTTGAAAACTGAAAGTATTATCTCTCTATTTTTAATAATTGTTATTTACAATTATCAGTTACTGAGAAACCAAATTAGTTGCAACAGTTCTATCAAGATTAATCTACAGATTTATAAAAAATTAATTTATCTAAACGATTGATGAATATTTATACATGGTCTGTCCGGAAAGTAATAGGACTGAGTCGATTAAAAAAAAACTATTGAGCCAATCGTTATAATTCTTGAAAAACTTTCAAAAAAGGCTCTTCCTGCGTCGATACAGCGCTGCCAGGGCGATTTCCAAGCATTGAAGGCGTCATGGTAAGCATTCTCCGGAATGGCGTTTAGAGCCGCGGTACAAGCTGCTTGGATCCCCTCTTTTCAAAATGATTCGTTTCAAAATGATTTCCTTTCATCGGTATTTTCCGGCGAGGAAACAAAAAGAAGTCCGGGGGGGCCAAATCTGGGATGTAGGGTGGCTGGGGAAGCGTTGGGATACCTGCCTGGGTCTATTAGCTGGTCACAAGAAAGGAGGTGTGAGCCGCTGCATTGTCGTGGTGCCCCGTCACAATGTCATGAACCACAGTTTTTGGGAAACTTAACATTTGGGCAATTAAACGAGTACTCAGTAGACAGTCAGAGTTCAAAACTTCGAGCAGACGAGTCACATTGTCGGTGTTTGTCGAAGTCGAAGGTCTTCCAGCGCGGTCTTCATCGGCGACCTCTTCCCGGCCCTCCGAAAGGGCCTTGTGCCACCGAAACACACTACTTCTTACTAAAGTATTATCTGGATTAGCCTGCTTGATCATATCAAATGTCTCTGTCGCAGATTTACCGCGTTTCACACAGAATTGATTAAATTTTGGCGATTGCCAACCTCTGCTCTAACGACCGCTGCATTTTCTGCTTGTACCGCGGACAAAAACACGTCGCGGGAAAAAGGCTGTCCTGACTCTCCAGATGCTCGGAGACAATTGACCAACCCCTCATTCATTAGCTAAGGACCTCCTCTACCGAATCCAGTCAGCACTCGAGAGCTCCGAAGTACAGTCGCGGCGGGAAAAAATCAGTCCTATTACTTTCCGGACAGACCATGTATGTAAAGTTCTTCGGAGAGACTTTTTATTTCCCTCTTATATTCCTCACCAGGATATCGTTCGGCGGTTTCGTCAGCGAGGGCAGAACGTAAACAGTCTCCGCGGGGAAGTCACCCTTCTCCGTGGTTCTCTCGCAAGTCCCGATGCACCAGCCTGAGTTGAGGACCGTCTCACCGGTGCTCTCGTCCTCCAGGACGATAAGATCTCCCTTCTGAAAGGTCAGGAACGACGAGCTCTCCCCCGGCGCCTTGTAGTCCTGCAGGGCGATCACAAATTTACTGCGTTTCTTCAGGCCCTCCAGGAAGTAGACCACCAGGTCCCGGATGTCCTCCGCGTTCGGGCTCTGGAACGTGAACTCTTCCCCCCGCACCGTGGACAAACTGAACGTTTGCGTGAACATTTTGTTCGTTCTGTAAACAGGGTGAAAGTTCAGCAAACATACATACAGACACACACACGTGTTTCTGTGAGAGTTCCGTGCAGTGTGTAAAAAGAATTCTCCGTGTAGAAAGCCGCGAACGAGTATCGTGAGAAACGATGAGAAAACGACTAATGGGTTTTCATTCACACCGAAAACATGGAATACAATTAATGCGATCGTTTGCCCCTGTATTTATTGCAACGAGTGGAATTAATATGTATTTAGAAGTGTCTTTTGAGACTCGCGAGCCGGTTGAAATTGGTGTCACAAAGTCTACGAGGAAATAGAAATAAGTCATATTTATTCAGTGTTATTGTCTGTTACACGTAGAACCGTGCAGACAATAGATCAGTCTGGAATCAATAATTAGAAAACGAATTATACTGTGAATTATAAGGAAAAGTGAATTTTTCTCACGATTTCGATTACAGTTCTATAATTTGTGCAAATAATAATTTAATATATTATAATTTTATACAGGGACAGACCCAAGACCTTTCTTTGATATTTATTTATTAACAAATACCAAAGACTTTGTTCTCTCATTGTTTTCCACGATATTTTTTACCCACTTTGCAAATTTACGTACTTCTGACTAGATACGGTGGTGATTTCAGGAAAAGACAATTCCAGCAGCACTTGTTCCTGATCGTCGACGACGTAGACCCCGGTCCAGTTGACGGCGATAATCACGTCGTTCTTCGGCAAGTTCGGACCGGAGTTTCTATACGCTTCATAGAAGCGAGAAAATAGCAAAGGCCATTTGAACTTCGCGTAACCGACTATATCCTCCTTAACACGTAAAGCAGGTACTTTTTCTTTTAAATAATAACTCTGAAAATAAACAAATTATCCAATTCAAACCACCTTTACCCATATACATACAATTATACACATATTATTCCTCCACAATTTTAATAATCATTCTAATTATATAATATACCTTCTTGTATGCTTGCAGAACGAGATGTCCCCACCTATCGATCGCCTTGTCGATACCAGTTAGACAATAATCCGGAATGTAATTCGGTAACAGTGTGTACAATCTATCAACATTCATATCTATATGATATTCTATGTAATATTGTTGTGCGGCGATCATCGCTAGATCTTCTTCCTTGTCGCAACGATACTCCCCGAATTTCACTCCTCTCACTACTTGTTGATAGATCAAATTCGTGGCTACTTGATCCTCCGTCGGTTCGTGCCACGGTGCGAAAATCTCCTTCCGGAAGAACAACCTCCACGGGGCGTTCCTCTCCTGGGCACCCTGTTCCTTCGCGTACTGCTCGCACTGGGAAATAGCGTCCATCACGTGATCACCACCGCTACCAAGCGACGAGACTTTATCGAACAACGCAATGTACAGGGAGAAACCGAACTGATCTCTCAGCGAGATTTTATCCGACAATTGATTACACAATTCACGTGCGGTGGTCGCCGAATCCGCTAGCAACGTCTTCGTATTCCCGTCCATGAAGGTGATGGGCAACATGATGGGTTTCTTCGATTTCGTTGCCTGAAGCTCCAACCAACTTGGCGGTTGATTCCTGGTCCCGTTGTTAAAGGTACGTTTCAATCTATCCTCGCAGTAGGGAGCGTAACCTGGTGGTCCTTCGCGAATGAAAGCTCGTAAATAATTGACAAATTTCTCCGAAGGAGCGAAACAACCAACGCAAAGGGACAGGAGGATCCATCCGCGAGCGTGAGAAGATTTCGATGGGTTATTAGTAAGTTGTTTGCAAATCTGACAATAGATTTCATCCCTTAATTCAGCTCTTAGAATCCCATGGCCGATGATGAAATGTAACTTTTCTAGATTCGACGTGGGTCTCGCTTCCAACCAGGATTGATAGCTGTCCGCTGTGTACTCGTCCTCCTGCAGCTTTCTTCTGACATCTTCCCCAAGTTTGTTTTTTCTTTTCAACGTTAAAGATACCAATTTGTGTCTTATGGAACGTGGTTTCTGTCTGAGGAACGACTCCGGGTCGATTCCCATCATCTGAGCTTCTTGAAACTCTTTACTACGTATAAAGTTCCTGCCAAGGGTTGCTGTGACCTTGGACATCACTGATGTAGTGTCTCTGTCCATGGTGTGGAACCTGGGCTCCGGTAGATCACCAGTGAATCTCAGGATCGTGATCCACAAAGCCTGTGCGGCTAATTGGTCACCCTGGGTGTGCAGAGGTAACAACGGGTGCTTCAACGGCTTCCTGGAGTACTGATGCGTAATGTTCCCCTGGAAGTAGGTCGCTGCGAATTTCTGAAATTTGAACTCCGAAAGATCTTCCTCGTCCTCGGAGGCTGTTTGAACTGGACTAATGATCTCTTGTTGATCAGCTTTAGGTGCTGGTAGATCATTGAACACAGAGGTTTCCCTGGCGGGTGTCGGTGCCTCGCTGCTGGAGTCCGGAAGGAAGTCGAACATAGCTTCCACTAGTTTACTATCATCCACAGGTTCGTCTTGTTTCTTTGCCGCATCGCTTATGATAGTCTTTTTGATCTCCATACGACGTCTGTCCTCCATCTCCATTTCGATTTCTTTCCTTTCCAGCTCCTGCATGCGGTCCCTGTAATTCTGCTCGGCGATCTCCTTGGCCCTTTTGTTCCCCTGGTCCTTCAGTTCCCGTTCCTCTTTTTTTCGAAGTCTAAGGGCCTCGATATGCAAACGATACTCGTATTTGATCTTTTTGTACCTTCTCTGAGCAATTAGTCTTCTAACGTGCGCTTGAATCTTCACGATCGCCCACAGCTTCTTCTGGAACATCTTGCGCACCAGGTACCCGCGGGACCTGGCCTGCAGGGCGACGATATGACCCCGGAGGTGTCTGAACCTGTGAGATAACACTCGCGACCGGATCAACGCCTGCAGTCGCATGTAACCGATTCGCATTCGTTTGTAACGTTGTCGTTGCGCGTAACCACGCCAGTATTTCTGAACTATCATAGCAGCGGCTCTCATCCGCAGGAATCGTCTTCTGTACACCCAGCCACGTATGTTTCTCTGGAGTATCAGGATCTTCCTGGTTAACACTCGGTCTCGTTCTTGTTCCAGGAATAAATCGTGTGCGTCCTTCAGGAACACTTTTGTGTGCCCTAATTGATAGTCAGACCTACCCAGCACCACGTGACAGATCTTAGAAGTCGCTGCTCGACAGTCAACCTTGTGCGACGGAGGAATACCGGAAATAAGGAAGCGGTAACGTTCGACGAACTCTGGGAAAGAGTGTCTGATAGGGTAACCAGCTCTACGGATTCGAATTGTCTCCATCATGCCTGAATATCGTAGCTGTCGACAACAGAGTCCTCTGTCGAACATCATTGGCTTTTTATACTCGTTAGGTTTGATACATCGGATGAAGAACGGTTGACAACTGCAGAGGGTCCTCATCAGAGAGTCCAAAGATTTTTTAAATTGTGTTGAAAGGGTGGGTGCCCTCTTCCTGGTCTCGGAACCCATGCCTATGTCCTCTGCGAAACAGGTCTGTAGGAATTTATTCGACGATATATGAATCAGTTGTAACAAATCGGCGCTAAAGGTGTCTCTGTTTTTCTCCAGGAAGCTCCTAGTGTCATAGAAGACAACTCCAGCGAAATGGTTCAACCCGAAAGAGGTATTTATATCGGATTTCGGTTTTAAATAGTTCCGATGACAACCGTGGGTTTTGTGGATTTTTGCCAGCATAGTTTGATCCGTTCCTTTAGGGAATTTCGATTCCTCGTCGATCAAAGCCATGATGTTCAGTTGTTTAATCGCTATCAGATCCAACGCGTCCTGGTTGTCGACGAACTCTATGTGCTGCCAGTTGATACCTTCATGATTGTATTCCTCTTGTTCTAGTTTGAAAATATGCTGCACGAAAAACTGCTGGAGATTCTCATTGGCGTAGTTGATGCAGAACTGCTCGAAGCTGTTGTGATTGAAGTTCTCGAAGCCGAATATATCGAGAACACCGATAGCACTGCGGGATGTGTTCTTGGGTCTATAAATAGCTTCGTTAATTTTCTTCACGATGTGAACAAACAATCGACCGTAGATTCCTTTAACGAAAGCGTCCCTGATGTCCACTGACTGTTCCCTTGATAACGTGGACACCTGTGGATAAATTTATAAGGATTTTGTGAATGAAATGTTGTTCGTATTGTAGGTCGAAGGTTTCGAATCAAAAAGTTATTGTTTTACTTACGACCGTCTCACCGTGAGCAAATATCGTTCTTCGTGTGAGTGCGTCTATCAGTGATTGAACTGGAACGCCTAATAAATGTGCAACCCGCTTTACATTCGTCTGCTCAGGTATTTCTGTGGCATCTAGATTGTCTAAACAAAGTGTCACACATTGTTACAATGAAATTCGAAGTGTTTCTATTTAAAAATTAAGAAATTCCATTTATATTTGTTGTTTCGGTCATTACCAACAACTGTCGCTCTGTATTTCACATTTCCCGTGTGTAATAAAGCTGCGAGTAGTTTGAGGACTTCCCATATCTCTGGATCGGTAAATAATAACACTTTCATAGCCGATCTGATATCGGCAAACTCAGCGGCGTCGTCTCGACCCTCGCACGTGATACTACCACCCTAAAAATAGAAATTAACGTAATTACAGTTCGGCATTTAATTACCATTGTATTTTGATCGATTTGATCGTTACCCCAGTGAGATATTTGTAACTAGATGCATCTTCCAGTTCCAATTTCTGTTTCTCTTCCTTGGAGAGACCGGCTAGCATACAGTAAAACACGTGATAGTTCCGTTCGTCCAAGCTTTGCGATACTATTCGTGACTTTTCTAAAAGATACTGCTCTATCTTCGCTCCCTCGATCACACCTTGCTCGTTAAAGTGTATATCGATGTATTTTCCGAAACGGGACGAGTTGTCGTTCCTGACGGTTTTCGCGTTGCCAAAAGCTACGGAAACAACGTTAATTTTACTAGTCGATGGGAACTATTTTCAATATTATTAATCCTAAGGGTTTTTCATTCATTTGAATATACAGATAGACACATCTCTGAAATTCATCCTTTTGCCTCCTACACGTCGTTCCAATATCATCGTTATCAATAATCTATCTATTATAATTCCTTCATCACTTCTACTCACCTTCCAATATAGGATTCGCTTCCAATATCTGTTGCTCGATCCACGAATGTTTCCCGCTGATCGCCGCCAGGTATTGCAGAATTAATTTCGTGCTCTCCGTTTTCCCTGCACCGCTTTCGCCACTGTGACACAGGAACAGATATCATGAACACACACCCACCTTACGTACACGTATACATATACATATACGACACGATTGTTGGAAAAAAATCATTCTTGCCGCGTGAAATAGCGTTAGAACAACGATTTAGTTTAGTACCTGATCACTATGCATTGGTCCTGACCGTATCGGTTCATGTGAGCGTAACTGTTATCGCCGATGGCGAATATGTGCGGCGGCAGCTCGCCGATTTTACGATCCTTGTACAGTTTTATTTGCTCGGCGGTGTAAATGGGCAGGATCTGATACGGGTTCACGGCGACCAGTATGGAGCCGGTGTACGTCTGCAAGGAAATCACGAGAGCTCGCGTGAAATTCTCTTCGTCCGGACAACGAAAACCGACGGACTTTCGTGGAACGTCGCGCGACTTACGTATATGAGATTCTCGTTGTAGCGTATTAATAAGTTACGTAGAATACCGGCTTCATGGAGGTCTCCTAAACTGATCATATCTTCGACACCTTGCACCGAGGTGGCATGCATCGCCTTTATTCGTCTCTCCGGAGTTAGCCATTGTTCCTGGAAATGTTCGTAGAGAAATTAGAAATTTTTATTGGAAATTATAACGTTCTAGTTGTCCAATAATTTTTCACCCCGTGATCGTTGTGTTTATAGACAAGTTTCTGAATTATTTTAAAGGATGGAAATTTTTGGATTAAAGAAAGAAATCATAGTCAGCGTGGAAAGTAGGTAACTATTTACCTTGTTATCGTCGTCTTTCACTTGAATACGTCTGCCTTCCGCAGAAACGACCCGTGCTCCGATTGCAACGTCAAATTCCCTCCCTGAGATTGGTTCGATCCATATATAATCCCCCTGTAATAATAAAACATATCACAATAGATTAATTAATGTAAATTAATCTGATCACGATAGAAGAAAGTGATAAAGAATTTGTCTGTATTTCAATCGACGATACTTTTTTTTTTCTAATTACAGGAATTCGCTGCTGGCCACGCGATCGAGTGAATCGCGCGGAACCGATTAATGGGCAATACGATTAAACGATACGCAGCGATAATTAACATTGTGGTAATTAGATGGATTACATAACGTAGAAGTACGTTTCTTCTCGACGAATGTACGTATGTATGTATGTACGTTACATACATACGGTCGACCTTAAATCCAACGTTTGCGGTCTCGAATTCCTGTCCGCGGAAATATAAAATTACAAACCGGCCGCCTGTCTCGATAACAGTTATCACCGCGATAATCTCGCTATGAATCGTTCGCGTACCGCAAACCAGACAGGTACAACGTGTTCGCGTACAACTTTCGTTGCAACGCGTTTCACGTAAAGATCAGAACGTATCGACTTGTCTCCCTCTCTCTCTTTTTTTTACCTTGTCTTTTCCATATTTTTTTTATCCGCGAAACGGAGCAGGTTCGTGGAAAATAGAACGGAAAGTTAAAGTCAAGGTTTACGCGGGTGTCTATATAGGATCAACGTGTAGATGTGTGACCCAAATAATTGTGAACGTTTGCGAACGCGTGAGACACACGTTAGACGTATTATAAACGCGATAGCGTAGACACCGTAATTAAATAAACTGGTAATTCGTGTTATTAAGTAATCCCAGGCTGCACGCTCTATCGTTGTTTCTTCTGGTCGTTTTCGATCGTTATCATTATTATCACTATTAAAGATCCTCGATCCTTATACACGAAAAAGAAATGGAAAGCGGATTCGTGCGATCGATGAATGCAAACGCATTGCAATTAATATATCAATTATAATTTGCAACCAATTAAATTTTCACTCGTTCCACGTGTTTCCTTCGGGTTTCATCGACGTTACCTAGAATTTTCACGTTATCGAACCACATTATTTAATACTCTTCTTTTCCACCTGTCTATCCATCATTCGTAAGGGTAAGATAATTAAATTAGACGAGAGGACAGGTATTCCTTCGGCTTCCAGTGCGTGCCACGTAAAATCAGTTTGATTAAAGAAATTCTACTCCGTGATAAAAGGAATTGGAAGGTGCGATCAGAACAAGTAGACACGGAGAATTTCGTGCCACTTTTTAGGAAACACGTTACTCAAGCTTCCGGTAAACTAGCGAGCTGTGTCGCCTGCCGAACCTACGTTCCCTCTCCCTTTATTTCTCTCTCTTTCTCTCTCTCTCATAGTATCGTTTTTGAGTTAGGCCAACTCGTTAGAAGAAGGCAAATATCGCCTCGAGTTCATTAAGGTGCGCCGAACTCCCACGAAACGCGCTATGCAGTTCCGCGTGTAACCGTTTGCATTGCCGCACTGTTACACTCCTGTATGTCTGTGTGTACATGCTCGCAGGTATTCTCAAACCGTAGAAGAATGATTCATAAGGTGGAAAACGTGAGGGTCCTATAGTTTTTTAGGTGAAAATTGTCAATATAGTCTAAAATATTCTATTAAAAACACTGTGATAAATTCAGACAAAAATATTCGATATTATAGTTAATTACAGATTGTATCACTTGAAAAGGGACGTTTAAATCTGTATATCGACGTATTTTTCATTTTTTTAGTATGTATAAGTAAATTAGAATACTAAATTTCAGTGTTCGTTTGTTGAAAAGTGTGAGAGATGTGAAAGTCTTTTTTTGCAAAGGAATTATCGTCACTTTTTTCCACAATTTTCTCCACAATTGCATATTAAATCATGTTAGGGTTTAATGCACGTGGCGTTAAAGGTTTGAGAACCTCTAAGGTGGTAGCCTGTTCTCCACAGATGCATCTATACGAATGCACAGGCTGCGCCTGATATTCGTACACGTTCCGATTGTTCACCTCACCGGAACATCGGAAGAGCTCATCCGCTCGTGCCTCGAAATAAGCCTCCGTCGATCTGGCCCTTCCTTCTTACCAAGTCATTTTTGTTTTTACTTTCGACTTCTACCCACTTACGAAATAAATCAACGAACGATAAACATACAGAAAAACGAATCCATCCGAATATCCTGCGAATTATCTAGCGAACAACAAACGCGAAATTCATTTTGCAACTTCGAATTTGATAGTATTATCTAATTTATATTATACAATCATGCGAAACACAGCATCCAATGATACCCCACGTAAATTTCACTCACACAGATCGATCGTGTGATTATTAATTCTTCTTTACTCAAGGTAAAAGTAATTCTTAATTGATAATGATCATCGACCCAGTGTTTACATCGTGTGCCATGTATGATCGATTGGAATACTTCGTCACGACGATGGAAAGAGAGAAAATAAAATAAAAGAAAAAGAAAAAGAAATACAGAAAAAAAGAAAGGAGAAGAACCATCTGCTGGATGATCGACGCTGACGTTAAACGATCTCGGGTCATGGTAATTACCTGTTCGCAAATAACAAAAAGAGGGGGAGAGACATGGAGTAGGGGATGAGAAGGGGGAGAAGGGGGAGGGGAGAAGGGAGATACAATTACGATCTAGGGGTTCAAACGCATGTCCGACGAATACGATTCGCGTACCGTTACACGACGGCTGGTTTCGCTCGTGCGAAATGCTAAGGCGTTTGCACAGGGCATTCGCGAAGTGATGAAGGACCGTTAACTATGCCTAATTAACTGACCATTCGTCTCGACATTTCTTACGCGGTAGCGATCGCCTATCTGCCAAGAGGATCTTGCATTAACCGTATATACGTAACACAGTGTGAATTTGTATCGTGTGTCTCAATGAAACTGGGTGAATTTTAAAGAAAAAGAAAGAAATGTGAACTATGGGAGCATTGATTCGATTTTTATGCGAATTTAATTTAGGGAGATGAAAGTGAACTATTATATAGTTATAAATGTGATTGTCTCATTGTATCTATTTGATTTGTATTTGTATTTGTATGCGAGAAAACAGGGGGAGGTGAAAACTTTGAGGAAAGTGTAATGTATTAGAATTTTTATTATAATTACTGGGTGATTTTTTTATGCGAAATATATATTTCACACGGATAGAGTGAAGTTTATATTTAATAAGAAATGTGAAATTCTTATATAATAGTTAATATAGGATTAATAAGTATTATTAGAATTCAGGGAAGTATTCTACATTAGAGCACCCAGTTAATTATGGAACACTACGTACATTCCACTTGATTATCACGGAAACGAGGGATACGTATGTTTCATACTTAAAACAACGCTCTACGCGTAGCAACGTGGAAATTATTTGAATTCTTGCAGTACACGCATGCATTCGAATGTATCAAACCGATCACACGGTTCGCACGAAAACTGTGCAAGTAGCTCATCGCATTTACCTCGGAAGAAGTCGATTAAATAAATGAATAAAAATAATAATAATAATTCATCTAGAACAATAGTAACGATATCAATGATTAATAATGATATCAAATTGATAACAAATTTCTCGCTACTTTTGCAAGCTTGCATGCATCGTTTGAAAAATCACAGGCAATAGAAAACACACACACACACACATATAGAAAAAATAACAACGATACACGAGCAGACAGACACTCGTATTAAAACCTGCAAATTACATACGCATCAAGAACATTTTTTCTAGACCGTCGCCTCTGCTCGTCACGTTCCATTTTTACGGTGAACGAAAGTGCGTGTGTACGTGTGTACGTGATGAAACACCTATACATACAAAAGAACGACCAGATAGAAAAATAGACAGTGGTTTATTAATCCCGCGGAGATTGATTTTCTACGCGTGGAAGTGTCTTCTAAAACATTTTATCGCCACCCGTAAATCGGTTTGCCTTGCGAGGGAATGATAAATCGAAGGTAAACCACTCGGTTCACGCTCACTGTGTGAATTAAATGTACTCATGTATAGATAATGTACAGCCAATGGAAGGAGAAAAGTATCTGCATAGCCTATTTCGCGAGTGAATCGATTTTGAATAGAAATCTTAAGATTTCAATTGATTTTAATAATGAATAATCGATCATTTAAATAGTCTCATAGAATATAGATCATTAAACCAGGTTATTATATTCTCTGTAATATTTCACATACAAAATACAGTAATTTATTTGCCTCCACCATGGAGAATATAATTTTTAAACTATTCGAACAAGTTTCTATCTTTCTTTTACATTAAAAATTTAACAATCCATGTGTGAGACTTCGCAAATATTATTTCTCTCATATTTGCACTATATGATCCCTGTAAAAATGAAATCCCGGTAACTGTTTTCTCGTCGCGGAACGATCGACTCGTCAAAGTGACTCAAATCGATCTTATCGATCGTCGTTTCCAGTATTACGCTTCGATATCCCCTAACAGTTTTCTAATCGCGTGTTATCCGCGTTCAAGTAGCTATCGCGAGATCCACGAGATTTATAATCGCGATCGAGCTTGGAATCCGAAACGTTCCGTTAAAACGACGTCTTTACCGGGTCCGTTAACGACGAATACATGTGTACACACGTCGAAAGAATCCACTGTAACGCTTATTCGGTCATTTTCACTTTGTCACAGATTCCTACTGACCGTCTTTGCGGAGAACGACGAGGAAAGCTGCGATATAATAATAATTCACACATACATAACCGAGGAATCTTTCCGCATGTATTATTATTATCTTTTTTTTACTCAATGAGTCACACCACTCGGTAAAGAAAATTAAGAAAAAAGATCATAGAGAATAATATGTTAAAAAAAATGAATATCACTTACCCGCGTGACGATGACCATTTCTTAAGTCGTGGTTGTCGGCACTCCGCCTGAAAGAAAAGGAACGTTTTCTCATTCGTCAACTGACCGAAAAAAAAAACCATAAACGATCAATTCCCTGACAAATTTCTAACGGCTTCGCTTAGATTGCTCTCCGCCGGTCACGTTTTCTTCGTCAACGATCAACGGAGATCGGGTTGGTAGAAATCATTCTAGATTTCTAACGTCGATCGCGATCATTTTCGTTACGTTCCAACGTCAACGTATCGTATGTATGTGTTTGTATGTACGTTGTATCAGACGTTACGAGGTGCATCTATTCGGAGGAAAATCGTTCCAGCATGCGACGATGATGTCTGAGCCGATCACCGTTACAGTAGAACCAGCACGAGTATAAACCTGTTCGCAAAAGTGGGTTAGGCAGTTTGTGCCACGGAGCCGACCGCGGCTCCGAGAAGATCCATGCCGAGGATCCACGCGACGAGATCGATCTCTCCTCTTATCGGACGGACCCGGCGATTTCAGGTTCCTGGATTCGGGACGACTTCGCGCGACTTGACACACTGATAATTTGTACCCAGAGACTCTTATCTCTAAATCTCGTAATCGATCAATCTCATAATTGAAATAATTCATAAAAAAAAAGCTTTCGCAAAATTACTGCCACAGGGTTTCATAAATTGAAAATAAAATAACACATATTTAGGTACGAATTAATTCGCAACCAAATTGGTAATTTAAGAATATATAATTATCAGTATACTATTGATTGATCTATAAAAAAGTTATGTTACGCATAAATGGTAACACTAGTGCGCAGAAATTAGTTTTCTCTGCGTAGAAATTTCACACTGCGATGGTTTCATTCGACAAACAACGAAATTCGCGTGGAATAATAATTGGCTGTGAAATTGACCAGTTGTTTTTTTTTTTCCTCTCCGGAACGGAAGCTTCCTTTTACGATCAGAAAGCCGGTCGTCGATCGGATCGTGAGCGGTTTACAATCGAATCGCTCGATCCCCCCGGAGGCATCGATCGGATCGCACGAAACCCGCGATTCACGCATCGCCGGTCGATCTAATTCCGCGGAAGGCTCGACAACAGTCGATTCGGTATGGATTAAGTATAGTCGTGCAGGTAAAATACCCGGTGCTTCGTTGTCATCGAAGTAGTCCGCGTAATTTATCTTTCACCCGAGACATTGAATTTTTAGGTCGGTCGAACCGGCTCGCCGACCGTTCGATTATTATTATTATTATTTCTCCGTCGACGTCGCGACGATACTTTTTAATATTTGACGTGACGTTAACGACGACACGGATATTGTTGATTTTTGGCGAGATTTGATTTTTTTTTTCGCCAGGTGAAAAAATTGTAATCAGATGGATAGTGTCGTGATCTTACATGGTCGCACGAACTGACGATTTGCCGTTTAAAGGAAAACAAGATATCAATTTCATCCTCCGCGTCCCGTTCCGCTTGTTGCCGACGAACGTCGCGGCGCTATGACGATTTTAAATACACCCCCGTGACGTAATAAAGACGGCGAGGAATAGATTCGGTGTTGGAATCGCGAGGGAGAGAATAAAAGTGATGGTATTCGGTGTGTGTGTGATTGATTTATGTCTGTGTTTATGTGTCCAGGGTAGAATTATCGTTGTCTATGATCGATATAGGGAATTAATTAGATCTAGTGTCTTTATTTTTGGATTAATTAACCGTGATTGCGAATGGAAATGAATTAGCGATGAATACCGATTGAAAACTTAAAAATTATTATTTTCTTCATAGTTAATTAGTTTCTATTTCCACATTGCAATTTTTAATGTACTATACGTCACAAATTAGGTATTTGTAAGTATTAAATGACTAATTAACATCATCGAGGTCTTCTGAATATCATTCTCTATTCGAAAAAGACCTAAACAATCGAAACCCGTGCACAAAAGACCGCTCTAAATACCAGAAAGTAAAAAACCAAGATCACAGAATTTTAATCGTCGATTCCCCCATGAATTTTCAATCCGAATTTCAAGAAACATTTATCTTTTCTCTTTCCCCCCCTGCACCTTCCGACCTTCCCACGTGACAATTGACACAATTACGCCCGGATCATTCGACTTTTTCCTTGAACTTGACTAGACGGGTCGCGAAGAGGAGTCGCAGTCATTGACTTTGAGAATATCTGGTGAACGGTCAGTGGCGTAGCACCGCGTGCGGGAGACTTTAACGGGTGATCGAACAACAACGCGTGTCCGCGTCACACGCCACCGTAACAGACTATCCGAAGCCCTACGAAGCCCTTCGAAGAGGAATATTATATATATTCTGTGACGTGGATTTTTCACGGGGTTCAATGTACATCGATCCCGAATCCCATTCCGAGCGAATAAATACCTAATTGACCGAATACAAAGCCGTTAGTTGCTCCGACTTTAATTCACTGGCATCGAGAACGTTTCTTTGGTCGTAATAAATTTATTCCATTCGATTCTATATATGTATATATAATATAATACTTATTAATCCTTGATCTTTGGTCGATAATAAAGAGAGACAAAAAGAAATCTGTATAATATGCGACACACGATTCGATCGTTCGTTATATTGTTAGTTCATTCTCATGCTTGCAACGTGTTGACCTTATTTCACTATCGTTGGCCTCTTTTTTTTCGTTATATGTATATGTATATGGTATGTATTGTATGATTCAATGGAAATGTTCGGTATAATGGATGGAAGGGAGAAAAAAATGATCCTACAGGTCGATCGATCAAGGTACAGACATCGCGTTACGCGTAAGATCATCGGGTAAACATTTCCGGAATGTACGGCGAGACATCATCGCGTTTATCTGGAACTTGCGCTACTATCTCTCTATGTATGTATGTATCTATGTATGTATGTACATACGTACGATAATCACACGTTAATGTTTCCACGGTGTATATACGCGTTCTACCTAATTACACGAAGCTGTTCGACGACACGATTTTTTCATTTATCATCGTCACCCTTATCGATAATCTGAACCACTGTCAATGATTCAAGCATGCGTGTTCGATAAAATAGATCACCGTCGACTTCCGTTTCGATCGTCGTCGATCATTCGCATCCCACGTCCGTATCAATCCGATCCAAACGTGGAAATGAAATAAACCACAGATATAATTAATAATTTAATATTTCCCATGGATGATCCACGGGTACCACGATACCCCCGGGGCATCGCGACAAACGTACCGGGACGTTGTTACGCCGGATTCCGGGCGAGAAAATCTTCCAGCGTTCTCTGTTCGTTCGAAAAATTCACGCACCGTCCGAACGTTCCCTAGGCAGGTATTCCCGAGGGAACGGCGAGGGCATACCGAGGACTAAAAATTAACGCACGGGCACACTCACACACACACGGGGGGAGACACAACACATACCCAGCGAGTAACGAGAAACACGACGAAAGCGGCTCTAGACGTCGGCACACTCCATTAAGAGGCACTGCACTGCACTTCGGACGCGCGGCAAAGCTCGCTTCTCATGTCCGTCGGCGGCCTGTGAGAACCCGTAGCCCGCACCGTGAAAACAACGTGTCGCGGAGAGAGGAAGAATGAAAAAAAATATAGATATATATATGTATATATATGTGTATGTACACTGGCCACAGCAGAGGGAATAGGGCAACGAAAAGCAACAGTAGTCGTTCCGGAGGATGGGCCACGGTGACCGGCACATTAACACGTCCGCTCGGGGAGCTTCGGTTCGGATCGGGCGGTGCCAGGTGGAAGAGATGAAGAAGAGGTGGCAGAACACCGAGCACCGGGCCACACGGTACCCCACCTTCACGAGAACACGTTCAGTTACGATCGGTTGCGATCCTGACTGACCGAGTGGCTCGATCTGCTGCACGCAACTTGTTAGTCGGAATTAATTGTTGTGAATGATTCAATGATTTTTATTGGCGCAAACGAGATGTCCTGGGGTCGAGGAGATGACGTTTGGCACACGCATGCCCGTATAATTGCAACCTGTTGCGATTAGGAATGATGTGGGGGTGGATACCCTAGGTACCTGTTTTACCGAGCGTGGGAAGAGGTACGGTAGGAATCTGTGCTAGGGAAGTTGGGTAGAAGCACAGACGAGGTATTGGATATATCCAATGTGTGATGATAGACCTTGCACTTGATAAGGGTGCGTGCTCGGAAACTGCGGTACCGACACGTTGGAATTTCAATAGATTTATTGCACTTCGTTGACGTAGATAAACATTTTTGGCTGTATGCATCGTTTAACATACAATGGAACCTCCAGGGCCTTCCAAACTCTGGTCTTTATAACGATCGATGATCGTCCTACTTGTTGCCAACCTTTTTCACTGGTAAATATAAATTGGCTAATTAAATAATCGATTTCTTTGTGTGTTTACAGATGGAAACAGTATTGCAGAAACTATCTGAAGCAACGATCAGCAAGTGCAGTGATTCTAGTTTATGTGATGAATTATTTAAGACACTTAGCGTATAAGTTATGAAATATATGTTTACCAATTATTATATCTAGCCTATAGACTTGTACCAATTATTATATTTAGCCTATGTAGGTCTTGCATTGTAAATTACAAGTCTTTGAATAAATCGTATTTATGGTATATCACGAGTTTCGTAATTTTAAACCCTTTACTCTTAGTCGTAAAACAAACCTTTGATGATCCGTGAACAACGAGGATTTTGTGCCACCTCCTATGACGTCATGTGATCCTGTTACAAAGTCCAGATTTTCTGATATTTTTCGTTCTAACTTCGAAATCCGGACCGCGAATTAATTCGCGGAAATTCCTGGAACTGTGACGTCATTTCCAAGAATCCGCGAACTCGTGCCACCTCCTATGACGTCATGTGATCCTGTTACAAAATCCAGATTTTCTGAAATTTTTCGTTCAAAGTTCCGAAATTCGACCCGCGAATTAATTCGCGGAAATTCCTGGAACTGTGACGTCATTTCCAAGAATCCGCGAACTTCGTGCCACCTCCTATGACGTCATGTAACCCTGTTACAAAGTCCAGATTTTCTGAAATTTTTCGTTCAAAGTTCCGAAATTCGACCCGCGAATTAATTCGCGGAAATTCCTGGAACTGTGACGTCATTTCCAAGAATCCGCGAACTTCGTGCCACCTCCTATGACGTCATGTAATCCTGTTACAAAGTCCAGATTTTCTGAAATTTTTCGTTCTAACTTCGAAATTCGACCCGCGAATTAATTCGCGGAAATTCCTGGAACTGTGACGTCATTTCCAAGAATCCGCGAACTCGTGCCACCTCCTATGACGTCATGTGATCCTGTTACAAAATCCAGATTTTCTGGAATTTTTCGTTCAAAGTTCCGAAATTCGACCCGCGAATTAATTCGCGGAAATTCCTGGAACTGTGACGTCATTTCCAAGAATCCGCGAACTTCGTGCCACCTCCTATGACGTCATGTAACCCTGTTACAAAGTCCAGATTTTCTGAAATTTTTCGTTCAAAGTTCCGAAATTCGACCCGCGAATTAATTCGCGGAAATTCCTGGAACTGTGACGTCATTTCCAAGAATCCGCGAAATTCGTGCCACCTCCTATGACGTCATGTAATCCTGTTACAAAGTCCAGATTTTCTGAAAATTTTCGTTCTAACTTCGAAATTCGACCCGCGAATTAATTCGCGGAAATTCCTGGAACTGTGACGTCATTTCCAAGAATCCGCGAACTTCGTGCCACCTCCTATGACGTCATGTGATCCTGTTACAAAGTCCAGATTTCGGAAATTTTTAAAATTTTGCGGGATTTCAGAATTTCTACCAGGAGAATATGATAGCATAGGAGGTGGCACGAGTACGGCCCTGTGACGTCATCAGTTTCAAGGTCACGCGATCTTTGATAGTTTTGCAGTCTTCGACCAATGTTTCAGAATTTTCATATCTTCAACCAGGAGAATATGATAGCATAAGAGGTGGCAAGAATTAGGCCCTGTGACGTCATCATTTTCAAGGTCATCCGATATATAAAACTTAAGTATAAATTCCACGCGAAACTTTTACCGCCCACCCCTGACGCGGAACTTATAAATTAATCTAATGCATAAGTGGAAAGGATAGGAATAATTGTTATAAATGAAGACTCAGGTTTTACCAAATACATATTTATTAATGTTGTAATACGTGTAATATACATGATAAAACTACATAATTTCACGTACTATTAATATAACTTAAGTAATTCCCTTAAATTTAGTAATCGTTATAATTCTTGTTAGGACGAATCCATTCTAAGTCGCTGCTGTTTCCCAGGGTACCGCGTGAAAAGAGCCCTGTAAATCATAGAAATTATGTGTTAATATATATTGAAATGAGTAATAACTTTTAATCGTGCACATTGCTAATGCGTACAATCTATTTTTTCTATATCATATTCTTACCATTTACCCCCTGGTCATCCTAGACTGGAACCCAAAATGGTAACGTTGTAACCCTTCACAATGGTAACATTATTAATACGCACAGACTATAGCTTCTATACCTTCGGTCATCCTAGACTCGAACCCAAAATGGTAACGTTGTAACCCTTCACAATGGTAACATTATTAATACGCACAGACTATAGCTTCTATACCTTCGGTCATCCTAGACTCGAACCCAAAATGGTAACGTTGTAACCCTTCACAATGGTAACATTATTAATACGCACAGACTATAGCTTCTATACCTTCGGTCATCCTAGACTCGAACCCAAAATGGTAACGTTGCTACTCTTCACGACGGTAACATTGTTAATACGCACAGACTATAGCTTCTCTACCCTCAGTCATCCTAGACTCGAACCCATAATGGTAACGTTGCTACCCTTCACAATGGTAACATTATTAATACGCACAGACTATAGCTTCTATACCCCTGGTCATCCTAGATTCGAACCTAAAATGGTAACGTGGCGAGTGACACTAAAATGGTAAGAGGGCTCTAGAGCCTTCAAAACCAGTGACATCGAAAAGCATGGGGATGAGCGGTCTATCCAATACCTCGTCTGTGGTAGAAGGATGTAAATTGAGAAATAAGATATTTGGGATCCTATTTCTCGGTGTAGACGGTGCAGGAGAGTAGTGGGACATCCTGGGAGATTTTCGTGTCACGCTCGACGTTACCGACTGTTTGGTAGATTCGATGTTTAATAGCACATATGTGGTATACGTATACTCTGTGCGTGCTAATTATATTTCTCCCCCTTTAGCGGGAGAATTACATGTTCAGATCTTAAAAAATATTCCGAAGCAACGAAAATCTATCTATGATAGAATGGCGGATAAATTAAACAGTGGTGTCGTTTACATTGAAAATATATTTCCATTTCATACGAACTCCACATGAATATCAGACATACACGTACTGCGGCTTCTTTTTTTTGTTGTTTTGTATAATTTATAATATACACATTAATATACGGAATATTGGAAATTGTGGGCACAGTACCAACGGTAGCGCTATCAATGACGGTGCTGTGCGCGCGCGCTCGCGGCGTTAAAATTTAACAGTCGCTTAAAACAATTCTTATATATAAACACGAATTCTCCCAATATAACGAGAACAATACTTTAATTCCGATACATGTCTTGCGAACGTTTCAATTTCAGGCTGTTACTAAAATTAAGGTGACCAGTATAATATATCACACTGCATATTTTTCCCCCCTATCGAAATTACATCTCTAAACGTATCGTTACGTAAGCGCGTTACAATGTAAACATTAACAAACAATTCCGGTCATGATCAAGCAGGAAATCACGACCAATTAATTCTTTCTATGAGATATAACGGTAGTACAATAAATTCTGTAAACGATCAATAAAATTTACAAACTATTTGCATGCGTTGCAACGCAAAAATATCGTGAACGTTCTGGATTTTTTGAGTATTGTTCCATTAAAAATCGATACAAATTAGATAGAATATAATCGCGAGAACGAAGTCTACTTGCCGTGGATAGCATATAACAATGGCGATTTTAGGACATAGCATATTTTATGCGGAGCACATATAAGTTAATCCGAAAGCATATACTCCTTTAGCAACATACAAAATATCTACGATAGTATGCAAAGACTCTATAAATGACCTTAGAAATGTACGGTATAGTTGCATTCAAGATTTTCGACTAATTGTTCTGTTAGTGCATCTGCAAAATTACATTCATCCATCAATGAACTGAAAATGCTAAATTTATACAGTTATATTTATATATATATATAAGTTTCCGTGCATTCTGATAAAAAATGCGATGTTCCGTACTGCGACAATCACGTTTTCGTGTTATCTCGAACACAGTAAATAAATCGATACAATCAGTATACGCTAATCCAATGTTATAATTACATTCGTGGTCAGGTACAAGATATGCATAATAATGTTATTACATAAACTTCTGTTCGAATTTCGGAGGACCAAATCAATAAAATCGTAGACGTTGCTTCTTCTGCGCCTGACATGATGTGTATTATAAAAATCTCCTCTCGCTAGCTATGTATACTATCTATATGGAAGCGCATTATCACTGTGGTTTTTCATTACATTAATCAAAATAAACATCGTAGATTTTACATTCCTTAAAATGGCACGATCAATCGCTCACATCAAAACTAAACATTCATTTTGTATTTGATGCACCAATGAAAAGTATATATGTTAGATTCGATTACATCAGTCGCGGACAAACGCAGACACTTTGTTCTCTTTTCGTATTATTTAATGATTTTGCATAACCTGTACCTAGTTTTTAAACGGACATCAAGAAATTAATCGATACCTTTGAGGCGGATTACTTTCTTGTCTGACACTTGTTTGCACGTAGTGTTACAAAATTAAACAATTAGGGAATATAACAAATACGACGACTAGGGCTTAGTACAAAGTATATCGTGACTTATCTTATTCATGATCTAACATTTTAATAAATTATTTCGAATAAAACATTTTGCGGAACTCAGTGAAACGTATTGTATAATTCCATTACTTCTATTTCGGAGTAATATGCTAGTAATATCTTAACATTAGCACTCATTTCATCATTTCTACGATTTAGTTCATCGTACAATAGTATATAGGTATAAGCAAAGAAATCAATGTGGAATATCATAGGAAAAAGACGAACAAACTTTAAGAATTGCAGAATTTCCATGGGGTAAACCGAAAGAGAAAATTGCGTATATGTAAATGCAAAAGGTTTCCACAGTTAGAAGTAATAAGTGGTCATTCTGATGCCATGTGGAAATTGATTAAAATATATGTATACATAAGTGAGATTAACTTTGAACGGATAGTAAAATAATTTTGCATATCCTTTACATTTATAGGTCTTTATTAGGATCGATAACTGTAGTTATAACGAAACCGTAACGAAAAGTATTTGTTTCAATATCTCGAATATAGCGTATCAATATTTTACTTTGGTCGTTTTTAATAGTGATTGCACTAAATTAAAATAATAGGAAGTATATTAATATGTACCTCGCGTTTCGTTAGTGTAGAAAGAATAACGTGAAACCAATTGATTACCATCAGACAATTATATCATAAAAATAGGCTCTGGACAGTACACTGTTATATTGAAATATGACGATATTTCTCTTCTCGTATCTTTACGATTTGATTAGTTTTTGCTTTTATAAACAAAATACGTTTGGAAGTTCACTGAAGAAGTGCGGAAATATCCCAAATTTTAATGAGACGATCTTGACCGATTGTCAATAATCTTCGGCGGGGGGCATCTAGATCCATTCCAACAACGCTGTGCTTAGCGTCATGGAATGATGCTAAGGATGTTTGGCTAAATAACAAAATGCATTGTATAAATTTCCGCATTCGCCAATATCTATCTTACCACTGGATCGTTTCGCGTTTGTACTTACTTTGCAGCTTTAAGTTGAATGTGGCATGGGTCACAGACTCGGACCTCAAATTCAAATCCCATCGTCGGTATTGGTATTCGTTGGGACGTGCAATGCGCGCATAAAGCGCGACCACAATGACGGCAATGATGTTGTCTTAATCCCAATTGTCGTTGGTCCATCATGGCTCGAATATTCCAGAAAAATGGTCTCCCACAAGCCTGTATTTATAATAGCATTTGTAGCATGTGATACAATTGGGAAATTCAGTATATAGAATCTGTAATCTTATTATTAAATACCTGACATGTATCAGATTCCACCCAGGCTGCCGTTTCTTTTCTATTTCCAGCCATATCCCAACAAACTATTACTCCATCTTCTCCTCCGGATAATAATACGCGTTCGTTACTTGCATAGCAAAGCGCAGTTACTTTGTTGCTAAAATATATCGGTAGGATGAAAATTCGTAAAGAACTGAGGTTCATAAGAACGAAATTCCTATTAGACTAACTAACTTACTGGTGGCCTTGAAGTTCATACGCGGTGCCTTGTCGTCCACCAATATCCCAAACTATGATACTTTGATCAAAACTTCCAGAAAATAAAAGCTGCTTTTCTGAATCCCATGCCAAGGCATGGATGCTACCTGTATGTGCTTTTAGTGTGGTGATCAATGTCACTCCGCTACCATCTAATTTCAACATTGCTATTTGTCCAGAATAGTCACCAACAAAAGCATGTTTTGATTGTGAGTCGAATCTGTGTTAGTCAAGGTGATAATCACGTGACATTAATGAATTGAAGTAATATTCTGCCACAAATTACTGCTGAAAAGGATACTGCAGAGCTGTGTACCAAGCATCTGTTTGGTATGATCCTAATTTCTGGCCAGTTTCGGAGCTGTGTAATTGAAACAGTTTATCTCGTCCTATACTTAAGACCCACTCATTATTTGCTGCAAATATAACACCTGTGACTCTTGCTTGATGCGCCAGATACTCACGCATGGCAGTCATGCGATTGTAGTCTTGTTCCAAAATAAACTCCTAGAAGTAAAAATTGAAGGTACTTTCCTGTGGATCTTTTAATAATCCACTATAGAATTTATGCATACATACGTTTATACATCCATTCTCTAAACCAACAAATAGTTGCCTAGTTTCCACACAGTAATGCATAGATGTGGCACCTGCGGACATGTACTGGCATACGCTAGGCCAGTACTGACCAGAATCGCGTTTCAGCCACACTCTTACGGTTCTAGAAATAGGTGTATGATTACACATAAAAATACAATAAAGTCAATGAAGTATAACTGTATGTAAAACTGTAATTCGTAAAATGTTACGTTAAAGACGTAGATGAAAAATGGAGCACGTAATAAATTATCGAAAATCTTATTACGGTTGTCCGATAATACCATATTTAAACAACTCGCACAAAATATTAGCGCGTAGATAATATCATTATAAGAATATTTAATAAATAGCTGTGTACCTGTCATCGCAAACACTAATTACACCCTCTTCCCGCGGGATAATGATAGCTGCGTTAACGTCGTCATTACATCCCTCCAGCTTCGACAGGAGGACGGGTTTTCGACTCGTGCTGAATTTATCATGATTTACTCCCGGCGCGGGCTTTATCTCTGCTGCCATTTCAATCCTCGAAATGTAATCTTGGAAGTGGGTTTGTCATTTGACAGTTGTCGGACTTCGATGTTGAACAATGTTTACGTGCCCTATAAAGACGGGGGTCCGATCCCACGAGAGATTGTGGAGAACCTGTCGGCGTTATTTGCGTTTTTATTTCCTGTATTATCGACGGGGTATCTTCTTTATTGACTGCGAAAAGAACTTAAGTCACAGCCAAAACTGCACTTATGCAATGCAATTACGAAAGAATGTCAGTTTGTTGGTGATTACATAATCATTTTTACAAACACTTTATATGTTTAAGAAACCTACGTTGCAAGATCTCGAATTTAATATGTTTATTAATTTCTTTTAGCAGCTATGAAGAGTTCTTTAACAAATAAAATGAATTCGTTTAGTGATAGTATCTTTCGGAAATCTTAATTAATTATGGACTACAATTTCTTTGATAATAAATATCATTCTTTTACTAATGAAAGGGATGTAGTTCTTCAGAGATAATCGAGTAGGAATCTGCGTACAAAAGAACGAGTGAATGTTCTCCGTCCTTGTTAGTTCATGTTGTCGAACATCCGTCAAAAACCTGCGGAAAGATGAATTGTATTTTTATTATTTAAAATGCTTAACGGTGACAGAAGTTAACGGACATCAAGTATTTTTTAATTAATCAGATCAGGATGTCCGGGACACAGGTAACAATCATGAGAATGTTCCCCTTCGTTTTAAAGGACGAGTAATCTGCATGACAACAATAATTTTTTGTGGACATATCAGGGTGATAATAATAAAGATGACAATCTGAAGAGGCAAGGCTCATTCAGAAAACTTTTACCGCTGAATACTAATGGGGATTCTCAATTGAGCATGTCCGTAAAGATGATCGACAGGCCGACCGTTTCGCAAATCAACAAGGAATATGCCGTTTTTTCGCAGGAATATAATATTTTATCTGAATAGTAAGTTTCTTCTACAATTTATATCGTGATATGGTGCTCAATTATCAAACGAGATAATAATTGATCTTTTCGTTCATAGTAACATGTTGTGTTCAAACGAGAGGATAAGTGCTTTAAAAGGAATTTACATTATACCGTCAGCACAAAATTCTTTATGTAAGTATCATGCAAACTGAAATGTGAGATTTAAGTGTACACGTGTCGTTCCTGATGTATTCCGTTCGCAAGGGATTAAAGTATTTCAATTATTGAAACTGAATATCAATTGATTCTTAGGTCTTGCTCGTCCTGACCACACCTAATATAATGGTTCTAATGTAAATATATGCATAATTTATTGCCTACAACATTCTTATTAGATTGTAACTGGGCCATTTTATGTTAGTATGGTTCGGTGTGCAGTTCGTAAGACAAGGAGTTTATCAGGGTGGAGTGTTCAGATTCACTATCACGTTGCCACAAAACTTTCCGGAAGGAGAATGTCCTGTAAGACATTATATTTTTAGTAATAGCTAACTATTGATCATATAATCTTAATCATGATCTGAATACTTTGTAGAAAGTAACATTTCAAACTCCAATCTTTCATCCTCTGATTGACCCCGAATCTGGAGATCTATGTACTTTATGGGGATTCTCAGAGTGGAGAAAAAGCAATAGAATTTGGCAACTGGTGCAATTTATAACAAAGGTACTAACGAAAGTGGACACAAAAATGACTCCTATAAATCAAGAAGCTTCTATTTTGTAAGTATTACACACAACAGTTACATATACAGCAGTCTATTATATTGTACATTTCTTTTGTAATATAGATTAGAGACTAATCCTGATGGTTTCCGTGAGCATGTAAAAAAATGTGTGAGAGAGAGTTTGAATAAAGTCTATGATCCACCTACTGCAGATGACCCACACTACATAACATTCGGTCCATATGTTAGTGAAATACATGATCCCATCAAAAGAGAAATATATTCACCCAAGAACAAGGTATAAGACTTAATATGGAATTAACTATTAAATGCACTATATGTTTTATTTATATGTATATAATATTGAATGATTTAGGAGGAAGAAGAAAACAGAGCGCTAGGTTTGTCATGGGTACAACCAGGCTCTCTCCAACCATTCTCAAAGCCTGAAGCAAGATAACAAGTGACTACAAGTGCACAGTGCAATAATGAAATTACATTCGTCCTTATAAGAGTCTTATACGAGATAAGAGAGCGTTGCTCACTTTGAACATAATGCAGGGGATAAATTATAATCATAAAGTATTTTTATATCGACGGAGAATGATAGACTTAACATGATTTGTTAGTATGGTTTTAAGTCAGTGGAAGTATTACCATTTAGAATACTCTTGTATTTAAGTTACATGACAATATAATGATTAATTTAACAATTGTTATATGTGACGCGAGCTTTTTGCATAAACGTAAAAATAAAGTAAATAATAGGGGAAAAAATGATCGCATGACGTTGGTACTACTGCTGATTATGAATACAGCAGATATCTCTTATTTTTTCAGGCATAACGTTATTATATATGATATGTTTTAATAATTCACATTCTGAATAAAGCCTACGATGCAGGAATACTTGAAATAATCTGATGCATTCTTAAAATAGCATAGTGGCACCATTTTTTTCTATCATTTCTTATTTTATCCCCGAAAGCTAGGTACTTTTTTTCCGCGTTTGTTACTATACATACCGGGCTTTAGGCGTGCGGTGCGTAACAAATATATTCGTGAATCAGTAGCGGTCGGGAGGAAATGTATATTTCGTGATAAACGTGAAGTATCGTGAGATATATCGCGGACTGATAGTGCCGAAGTATTAGATGTTGTTTACACATTTTTTTTATTCCCATTCGAAATATCTCAAGCCGCTAGTTCGTTGCTCCTTGAGATTATGAGCTACGATTTTAACCTTTGATGACAGACGTACAATTCCAGGTAATTATCTTGTTGCATGTTACACAAACAGGCCTTTCTATGGTACACGGAAATCGCGAATAGGAATTTGCCGCAGACACGGACGTAAATATAAAAGTCTTGCTCCTTAAAAGGAATAACGAAACCTCTCGAGCCACTCGAGCTTGCCTTTAGATTGCCAAGTGTTCGTTCGCGTTTTTTGGAGGTTAATAGTGGATTGCGTTTAACTTGCACACCGTTCCCGAGATATGTCGTGATTTACACGTTTCTCGAAGACTAGAGATTTCGAATGTACCAGATAAAGTCGCGATGGTATATAAGATACGGATATTTTCGCAAATCTATACGTTGTTCGGCTTTTTGTGCCTGGAGTAATGAAACTTTGACATATTGCATACAAGATCATGTAGATTTGTTATCAAAGATGATTTCCCTCTCGTTATTATTGCTTATTCGAATGATGTAAATTGATCCCAGTCTTTTTAGGTAATATAGAGAGTGTCGAAATGCAGACAATAAAGTGTGTGGTAGTTGGTGACGGAGCTGTGGGTAAAACATGTCTCTTGATTTCGTACACTACAAACAAATTTCCTTCTGAGTATGTACCAACGGTTTTCGACAATTATGCCGTTACTGTGATGATAGGAGGTGATCCATACACATTGGGATTATTTGATACTGCTGGTAAGGATATTTTTAATTGCTTATCTTGTGTTCTTATTTAACTTTATATAATAAGCATTATGTATTTATGTTACGCGATGTCATAGGTCAGGAAGATTACGACAGACTCAGACCCTTAAGTTATCCACAGACGGATGTGTTTCTTGTTTGCTTTTCGGTAGTTTCGCCATCATCATTTGAAAATGTCAAAGAAAAGGTTATATATTGTTTGGAACGTTAATGACAGATTAGAATGAACTTCAGTCTTTTTTAGATAAGAACTTGATTATCATAGATACGTTTGTTTGTAGTGGGTTCCTGAAATAACACATCATTGTCAAAGGACCCCATTTTTACTTGTTGGGACTCAAATTGATTTGCGAGATGATGTTGCCACTATTGAAAAATTGGCAAAAAATAAGCAAAAACCAATATCGGCTGAGCAAGGCGAAAAACTTGCCAAAGAGCTGAAGGCAGTGAAATATGTGGAATGCAGTGCTCTCACACAGGTAAAGCATTATTATCTTGATGAGTCAAACATTTTTCCAAGTAGAATTATGTAAAAGCTTTAGATGTCTGACCAACATTTTTTACATTACAGAAAGGCTTAAAGAATGTGTTTGACGAGGCCATACTGGCTGCATTGGAACCTCCAGAGCCAGTAAAGAAAAGAAAGTGCATACTCTTGTAAGGGCTAATTGTCCCGAAATGAACGCATGTTCGAGAAAGGAAGGAAAAATAATGTATATCAGTAGCGGGTGGCAAGTCTCATACGTAGCACGAAGCACCGTTAGTAAATCGATAACTGTGCTTAGACGATACTCTTCTTTGGAAACGAAACGTTAATTGTCAGAGACGCGTTAGAAGCCGCTTACGTCAGCGCGACAATTACGATCGATTTATTTCCGTATTTCAGCATTATAAATTGCGATCACATTCCATACGATGTGAAGCTCTCGGCTTTGAATTAACAAGTCTGCGAGACTTGTTTTTCTTTTCAACGGGATCGAATGTATTTCATGAAATATATTGCACAAACACTTTTTTTATTTCTTACACTCTGCTTCGGAACTTTACATTATTGTATCAGAAGTAGTACTACTTCTTTGAATCATTTTCTAAGCGACCGTAAATTATCTCTGATATTTACATTCAAACTATTGGTGCTACTGGTCGGCAATACTTTTCATGCTTGAAGCCTTTATTAATAAAATCAGTCACCGGAAATTGAATAAAGTATTCATCGAGTGCGTAAGAAGTTGGAAGTTTTTTGTAAAAGAAAACAAGGTGTTCGTTTTTAAAATACTGGATAAAATTGCATTGTTTCTAGTGACACCAGTAATAGAAACTCTACGATAAATGTATAGAAGAACCACTATATCATAGAAATATTATTCAGATATATATCTGATTGCATATAACGGAAGAAAACATTTACATATACTAACATCTTATCTTCCCACTAGAACAAACACTGCAAACCTTTCAGATTCGCATTATAGACACTACTACGAAATTTTTATTAAATATCTATTCAAGAGAATAATATTGATCGAACAATTATCTTCGCCTAATCTTACGCGTATCACTTTTTGCTGCATTACGTGTCGACGATATGCATTAAAAATCACAACATAGACAGGAATGGGAACGATGCGCATTTATACTTTGTAAGATACGTTAATTATATCACTCGGACGCATTAAACGCGTTAATGAGGATCTTTCGCGAATAATAATACGCGAGGATCAGGTGTACAGCAACAATGCCTGAAGAAACTAAACAAACGCAAAACATAAAAATAACAACGAGCTTGCTTTTTACAGCTCTAACATAACTACGTATTAAACGAGATCATTTGAGCATTTTATTAGTCGATATGTGAAAACACGACGCCTAATGTTTCTTTACAAAGATATTTTAACGTTTCATGGACTGGACGCAGGTAACGAAATGTACTTCAAGCGCACGGATATGTTTTTTTCTTCGCAATCGAGCGATGCGTCAGGAATCGTTTATAAATTAGAAGAAGAAGAATAACAATCTACGACCGAACTTTTACTTTTACTCTGTGTATCCAGTTACGATGGAAAACAACAACAAAATTATGGCATTTATTAGCACTGTACGTGTCGCGATATGTAGACACATTCTTATAACAAAATATTCACATAAATATATTTATACTACATACGTATACAAAGGATTTCTTTCCTTTGATTACAGTACGATCGTTTCGCGTTTAGAAAGTAGTAACGACGACCGGCGAGCGAAGCCTTTCGCATTGATCTCGCCGAATAAAAAATCTTCAAACCGTAGAAATTTCCGGCGGCCCGACAAAAGGAAAATCAAGGAACTGAAACCGAAGGTTCAACCGTGCGGCCACCGATGCAAAACACCGTACAATGCGTTCGAACGTCTATAGATACGAATTCGAATCACCGGGGCGTTCTTCTCTCGTGTAGTATTCCCAGTGTCGAGCAGGCACGTGCGAACGGAAATGCAGGGTGCACGGTGAAACATAGAAACGGGAGGCAGTCATTTGACGAACCGATGGGATATCGTCGACGTGGTTTTGCCCACCGTGTGCCCGGCCCTTTCTCTCTCTCTCTCTCTCTCTCCTCTCTATACCCCGAGCCTACTCTCCCATTTTGCGCTTTACCTTTCTCTCTCTCCCACCCCAGGTTTCTTCGATTGCAATTGCCGTGTAACGTAGCGCGCGTTGCGCCCTGTGGTTACTTCAATTAGGTGGATTCGTGGTTACGTACTCGCGGTGCCGGGTTTACCACGCCGACACAGAAGGCACGCCAGTCACGGACCCATCACAGACGTGCCTCCGGACTCCCTTGACATTATCGCTAATCATCTCGAATCGATGCACAGGGCACCGGGTGGAGTGGTATGCGAGTGCCGGACGTGCGTCCTCCATACATGCGAACGTCGGTGTATACCGATCTTTATAATCGATCCAAGGAAGCACGTTTATATCCACCTGCCGGCGGAACGATTCTTTCGTTATTGAATTAAGAAACTTACGTGACGTAACTTTCAATTCACCATTGAAACTATTAGACTTGAATACTTCCCTTTAAATCGTATCTCGAAATTCACGAACTCATGGAGAAACTTTGCAAATTCAAGATCCAAGTTCAAAAGCTTCCATTCAGAGAAACCTAAAAAATCCAAGATTAATTCGAACGCGATAAAATTCCCGAACGCCAAAAGTCTCGGCTCGAGATTCAAATTGAAATCCACTGCGTCGCGAGACTGACCATGATACACAGCTTTTTAATGTCCCCTCCTTACGCGGCTTTGCTCAGGAAGATATGCGTAAGCATGGAAGCATTCGCAGTTAGATTCCGGGGGTGCGTCCGACCGTTAATCGACCACGGTTTCACCTACGTACGGGTGGTTGTTGCGCGTACGTATGTACATACATGTAATCTCGGAGCACGTGGAAAAAGATGAGTCGTCGTATAGGAGCCCGTATACGAGACTTATAAAACAAGTTGACCACCTGGTGGCAGCCGCACGGGGGGCCTCCGGGCGCGCACGTTGACACAACTCATTTTTACGCGGTGTCCCACGCACGATGGGCGGCCGCGCTCGTCCCGTTCCTCCGGTGTTTATGCTGGTTTATGCTGCTTTATGCCGGGGCCCCGTACCACCGCTGGGCTGAGTAATGGCGCGAGATCTGTGCCGTGGTCGTCGAGGGGGTGCCTCCAAGGAGATACCATCGGGATTCTATTCCGAGACCGTTTCACGATGTCCTTCCCCATGTATGCGGCATCTCGACGAAGTCCTCGTGGTTCTTTGAGAATCGAAATTTCTACGCGATGAAATTTCCAACCTTTCCTAACCTCTCTACGTGTCCTAATGTCCATTGAATCGTCGGTGTTTTCGAATTCTCGGGAAGCATACTGTGTAAACTGTAAAGATTCTTTCTGTCTGTACTTTTCTACCCCTTTTTCTTCTTTAATTGTAAACGTTAAATAGTTTGAAACGATTCTACGAACGTGTCTCGGATCGCACGTGTTTCTGCCATTCGTGAGAACGCGCAGATTTACACCGGTGTTACGAGCGATCGTGTTAATTACAAGTGCCCCTACCCCGTAGGGGGAGAGGGGAAACGTGTGTATCCCGAGTTTATTCGCCGCGGTTAATTCCTCGTCCCGGACACACCCTGAACCGTAAATTCCGCGGCCACGGCACAGTTCTTGCGGAGATGCGTGCGCGTGCAATAGGTGATACATCCGTCGTAATTATTCGTACGCACGCGAGTAACCGAATTGCGTGCAAATTCGTTGTGCGAAGGAGCCGCCCGTGCGAGAAAGAAAAAGAAGGTTAGCCCGCAAGAACGTGTTACCGCGGCAATGGTTTTACGGTTAATCTCTTTCTCTCCTTCTCTTTTTTATTCATTTATTTTTTTTCTCATCTTTTACGCAAAAATAAAAATACTACTTGTAACTGCATCCTACCAATTGAAGTTCCTCGGTATCGCGTGCTCTCCTTATAGAAAACCATTCGAGTATCGATCGGGTACCTGTAATCTCTCCTTTTTAATAAAAGACCGACGCCTCAATTTTCTCCGACGTACTGTAACAAAATTCCCCATCGATCCTACGTATTACAAAATTACTTTACCCTACACACTCCCTCGTCTCCCCTCACAACCCGCTGTGTGCTTCCGTATTCGCGTGTTTCGATCCCGCCATTTTTGTTTTTACGTCATTGTTCCAGAATTAAAAACCAATGGAAAAGAATCTTATACACCAAATGTAATCATTTACATTCGTCACTGAATTTTCTATCTTTCACATTTGTCTCCTCTAGGTATAAATAAACGAACGATGACTGGAAAACACAGACAGAGAGAGAGAAATAGGATTAATATTATCGTACGAAGCTAAGCCTGATGTTTAGAGGCCTCTGTCGGCCGTTTAGAAGTGGCCCGAGTCGAGAAGCGCGTGCAGAGATTATGGCACGCATATAGTGGGGCATATGCCGTCGAAAAACTGTCCCGGCGTATGCACATACTCGAGTGGTAAACTTCTGGTACCTAGCCCAGCCATGGCTTCACCGATAACACGCCGGATAAGTGGCACGTGTCGCCTACCCTTCTTTCCAACCGGGCGGACAATGTTGCTCTTAAGGGAATCAGCGTCTAAGATCTAGTTTTAGACTAAACCCAGACACTCCGCTGATACCTATGTATGCACGTCCCCTCGAAGGAATGGCCGGCCGACGGCTTTTAGTCTGTCGGTCGCGCGACGAGAAATTATGCAGAGCCTGAATACACTTTTACGCGTCTGCGACACGCATTTACTATGTACACCGACGTCCACGTGTCACGAGACAGATGCGGATTGGATCGGTCACCTGGAAGTAGCGATGTTTTTTAGTGATAAAGAGCTGGCACTTGGATGTCGTATAAATAAAACTGAGATTTTTCCATCACGTGTATATGTGTGTCTATTTTTTTAACAGTGTGCGGAATGCAGGGCTTTCGGGGTGTGACGAAAGCTGCGACGAGGCTCCATGAGGTTTAAGGCGCAAGATTTTCTGGCGATAGAATTTCCAATCGGCGAAATTTCTGGACGATGGAGATTTCAATGCACAGAAATTTCCAGGCGACAGATATTTCCAAGCATTAATATTAAGTCACTTTGGTTTAAGTCTCTTTTTCCTATCGTGTCATAGAGTTGTCTTCCCAGCTAGAAAAGTACTGGACACTATTTCCCGTGGATAAGAACGAAACGTTCTCGATGGAGCATTTATTTATTTAAAGGTCGGCAAACATTCGAAATTACTCCTGTAACCGGGCCACCGTTTCCATCCCCTGACCCCGGAGGTAGTCGGTGTAGTTGATCCAGTAATGCGTTAGGGAGAAGCACATTCGTTTCTGGTTTTATGATGTCCATTCTTTTCCTACGAAACTGGCCGAAACCCTTAAAATCCGTCTCCTGATCCCCCGTCCCTCGAAGGGATCTTCTTTTCCGATGCCCCCAGCACACTTGGCCCAATGTAACTCTCGCGGGAACGTTTTCCACATATTTATACCGTCTTATCTGAACTTTAGATTTCTGGATCGGGGGAAACGCGATATTTACGGTCCATCCTTGCGTACGCGGTCAGTATTCCTCGATATTATTTCAGAAATCGTTTAACAAACCTCCTACCTTTTGTAGAGGAGAAAGAGGAGAAGGACGAAAAGAGGAGGACCATTCCATCGGTGCACCGTAGGAAATCCAATTACCGATATCCGATCAGAAAATTAGAAGGGCCGTTTCCGCGAATCGCAATCGGGTACGATCGTTCTCTGGCTTTTCAGGAAAAGTGCGATGTCGCGGATAAAGGTGGGCAGAAGTCGAGAGACAACGTGGGTGGTAACAATACCTTTCTCTCTCCTTCTCTCTCTTTCTTTCTGTTTCTCTCTCGACCGACCGGATTCTGGTGGCACGACATGCATTGTACCGACCACAGTTTGAAGGTGATTGATCACCGTCGGTGATCGCACGCATACGCGTGTGTCGCGTCGGGACTATACCCTCTTTTACCATTTACAAGGGACGCACACTCGCTTAAACATGCCTGGCTGACAAACGAACGCTGCCCCGGGTCCTCGTCGTCGTCGTCATCATCGTCGTCGCAACGACCAGATCTGGATTTTCGATGGAAGCAAAACCGCGGGGGGGCGGCAAGGTATATGCCCCGATGCACCCGATTTTGACCGATCGTCGAATAAAAGCAAAGGAAATCGAAACCCTCGGAATTGTTTCACCGTCACTTCGTTCCGCCCGCGGCCCTTTGAATCGTTTTTAACGAACGTAGAAAATCTCGTTGGGTTGATTATGGATCGGTACAAGGGACCGGTGAAAGGTTGTGAGTAGGGTCTGAGATGATATTATGGAATTTTTGGAAAAAGTGTGACAAAATTTGGACCTTTTTCCACACGTTTGCTTCGGGGTCGATCGATGCACTCAACGTTCCACACGTGTGACGGTACGTGGTATGTATTACACATGAACACGTACGTTGTTGTTTAGACGACTCGGTTTTACCAATTTCTAAATTGACTTCTCGTAGTCGACGGCGAGTGTCGTGTGCGAAAATTACGGGGAAATGTGATATTTCGAAATTTTCCGCAGTGTTGGCACGTGCTTCCGGCGCCCTGTCTTTCAACTTCCTACTTGAAATTCCATTTCTCGACCCATGTTGTTCGTCACAATTCCCGCGATCACCACTAGAACGCATTTTCCACGTGTACAGTAGAATTAGAGTGTGGGAATTAAAATTGAAAGAAAGTTTTAATCAAACGACGAGATGAACTAACAAACCTGACGGGGAATAGCTGGGATTCGAGAAAAAAACGCGGAACAGGCCCAGAAAGTCCTCCAAAACGAGAAGTGGTCCTCGACGGTCGCGTCGGCGCCAGGGCAGAGGAACTAAAAGGACGCCGGGCGTCTTTACGTCGACGGTGGAATCTAACCAGGGGAATTTGAAATTGCATACAAACGTATATCATGTCGTTAGTGGCTCCTTGATTAGGCGACAGCTTGTAGACTCGAATTTCTGTTCCCGCCGACGGCGGGCGTCGCGACGACGGGAGTGAGCTTCCTTCCGTGGCGCGACTAATTCTGATCAGTTCTAATTATTACTTTGACAGACTTCCAACAATTAGATTCTATATTTTCCGTGTATTTATGTATATGTATAGGTCCAGAATTATCTTGGAAATTATACAGACGATTTTAATGAAGTTTTCATTAAATAAATCTCAAAGTCCAGTGGAACCTATTACCCTCAGTAATGTCATGGATTCTCAAGCTCTTCCCCTAATATGATTAATCGTAAAGATGTCTCTTTTTTTGTACCCAATAGCAATTTAAACTTGGTCCAATTTACTGTCAATTACAATTGCACCGTATCCGTTGAAACATGAAACAAATCCGCGCGAACGTTCAGCACCGGCAACCCTCCGACCTCCGGCAGCTTCGACTTTCCAAATTTCGCGTTCGTTCGTGGCAAAAAAAAGAGTAACAACAACAAAAAAAAAAAAAAAAATAGCCGCATCAATTGTACGCGCTCATCGATATGCATGGACGAACCGTAACCGACTAAATTACTGGCTACCGACGAAACACCGCCTACGATATCTCGCGTTCCATCCGGTGTTCCCGGAATTACGGCTTTATCCCCGTATTCTTTATTCCCACGGTATAAACGTTCGTTAACTTTCCAGCCTCCCGGTAGATAGGTCGTTCCGTAGTACGATAAGCGAGTTTCTCTGTTTCCCCCTATCCCGGGTTGGTGTACCTGTTTCGCGTCGTCATTTTTACAAAATCGTCCAACGGGGGCGTCCCGGGTATCAGGGGGTGAGAGGAGGGGGGAGGGGGGTTTGCGCTCATTTTAATACAAATTGTTTTGACTTTGGCTATACGACGCTACCACATGTCGCAGAGGCGACGTCGACGTCCCTTGCCGTCATTACCAGCCCCTCTGTAAGTGAGTTTACTCGATCGGTAGCGTCATATGGCGAAACTACGGGGCAGACGTTTAGCGTAAGTACGCTACTTACACGCTCCCCATGGGGGTAGTGCGTGGACCCGGACTACAAAGCCTGTATCACCTGCCCGATGTGTTTTCCCCGTATATCCGAGAACGCGAATCGGTAGGCGGTTATTAATTTTACGATCGAGCCTCTCCCCCCCCCCCCTCCACCCCGGTCGTCTCACCGGGAGACACGCGTGTCTCTGTCGCGATTAAGGTAATCGTGGAAACTCTCGTCGTTTTCGGGGTAATTGGGCGATCCGTCGTGGGATGCTGCGGGAGGCTGCGGGTAATTGGGAAAAAGGAGAAAAGTGAAGGAAAGAACGGGTGACAATTTCATATTTCAGAATGAATTCGATTGATAATGGAGATAGATCAGCTGGTGTGAGAATAATGATGATATTAATATACGAAACATTAATAGTTTGATGTGAGCAACCAACGACCACAGCACTATCTCTAATTCGACCTCAACTTTGCGATTCTACAAAAATTTCGATCACTATTTTCTCCTATCCTGCTGAAAGCTATCCAAAATACCACTGCCCTCTATAACCAACACACTTCATCCGCAGCATCCAAAGTCACGCATCGACCTCCAATATTTTCCATGCTTCCATCCAAACCATATTAAAAAAAACAAAACAAAACCACCAACAACATCATCCCCGTGAGATTCAAGGTGCATCCGTGACGCGACGAGTGCTGCCTATCAAAACCCCTAGAATATTCTACGAAGCTGAATCGCGGCCGCGCACAAGATAACCACAGTTGCAACGGAAGAGGAAGAGAAGAAGGTTCCGGTGATAAAGTCTCATCGTTTGGTCCAGCAGCGTGAGAGACAAACCCGGTGGGAGAGGAACGGAAAGGCAACGTGAAAGAGGAGAAAGAAAAGGATGGTGGCGAACGATGGGGGAGGGTGAGGAAGGAGGAAGGATGAAGGGGGGTGGAGGGGGAGAGGGTCGGAGTGGCTCATCAGGCTGATAACCCAGGAGAAGCGCGTGTCGCCCACTCACGGTGATTGCTGCCACCAGGTTTGTTCCTCGTCCCCCCGACGAAGCCCCTCTCCCCGGGTGTTCATCGGGTATCCCCACCTCGTCGGTGTCCCTCCTCTGGGTAAACTCTCCCCCCACCAGGAGTCCGTTTCATCCCTCCCATCGTCGACTGTTCGACCGTGCCTCCGTATCACCTTCTGCTCTCGGGAACCCGGATTGTCCACCCACGCGGTTCTCTTCTTCTTCTTCTTTCACTTCTACTTGTCCTTCTTCTTCTTATTCTTGATGTTTTTCTTTCCCTGTTCGGTGTGTGCTTCCATCGCGTGCCTTCTCTCTTCTTCTTCTTCTTCTTCTTCTTCTGTCTTGTGTCCACTCTCACGTGTTTTCTCGGTTGTACGGGAGAGAGGAGGAGAAAGGTGAGAAAGAGAGATAGAGATAGGGTAAAGGGAGATGGAATCATTCCATTCGATTAGATTACAATACGAGGAGCCACTACTTCGTAGCATCCGCGCTACCACCGGGGTAAAACCACTAAAGTCGACTGCGTACTGACACGCCACGGATATCACTGTCACGACCATCCCACCCCACCCCCCTGCAAACCCTCCCCCACCAGCCCTATCTCCATTGCCGCGGCGGTGTTTAGTGCCCTCGTGGAGTATTCAGGGCTTTACCTGTACCCGTGTCCCGCGGGCATACGCCGTTAGACTTAACGACAATTAACCATTTATCTATATGTATGGCGGTGTCCATGGGACACGTGCAGATTCGATGGTTTACTGGAAATGAATGATTTCGTTTAGGGTGAAATTGAAAATGATATTGTACCGACGATAGTTGTGAAAAGAATGTTAAGATATGAACTACTTTTTTTCACAGGGTAATCCTTAGATCGCGGGAAACTTTCCTCACGTGGAAATTCCACGGCGAACGTCGATGTTTTTTCCCCCAGCGCTTCCGATTCTTCCGCTGCGACGAAATTTAAAAAACTGAACAGATAAAAAACATAAAAGAAAATCGCCGCGTGAAACGAACGATCGATCAAAAAACTCGGTTGTGTCGAACGACACGCGTAAATACGGGAGTGACCGCACGCGGCATGTTCTTAGCGGGAAATTACCGTTCCCCCGGGTCTTCGATCGTCGTCATAAAGAAGATTGCCACTGGTCGCTTTGCGTGCGATTAAAGCATGCGTGCCTGACTCGCGTCGCCTGCCGAACCGTTTCGTGTTTTCTCCGTCAGCAATTTAAGCAGATGACGGTCATTCGTCGATGTCCAGGTCGTGCTCGTCCATTGTCTGAAAAGGGCATCGGGACAGGTCGACGAAGAGTTTCGTGAATTCAAAAAGAAACTAATAAGAAGATGTTACCAGTGAAGGAGAGACATTCCTACCGAGAAAAGATAGATAGATAAAGAGACAGAGAGAGAATAAGAGAGAAAGAGGCTGTTTTTCGCGCATAATTCTGCCACGGAATTGCGATCCGAGAATGGAACGTCTCTGGTGCAACGGTTACGTCGGTATCCGCAACCCCGTAGCTGAAAACGTAAGGGAGTTAAAACGCGATCCAATTTCTCAGGCCATTGAGTGCGGCGACTGCCATCTGTCTAACGGGTGGCCCCGTGCTTTTTACAGGCGAACCGTGAAATGCGCAAACAGAAGGTCCGGGCCTCCTTTACATTTTAATCAAATCATTTCTCTATTACGCGTATCGCGCGAATTTTAAAGGATCTCGCGGGACCGAAGGGTTTAATTTCATTCTTTCTTTCTTTCTTCTTCATCTTTCTTTCGTTTTCCTCTAATTCTTTCTGTTGAACTTCTATTGTCCGACGAGTTCGATACGACGACGACAGTCGACCGTTTGTCGAGTGAAACAGAGGGAAAAAGAAAAAGGGGTCGACGAGAGATGGGAAGCCACCGTTCTCTCCTTTCTTTCGTCCGGGATCAATTTAATTTTGTTACAAATTGCTACAACCCTTTCGTTGCCCCGGCTCCCAGTGGCGGGCACGTACGCCTCCAATCGGTTAATGACTGTTTTGAGGATCGATCGTTCCCCGAGCGAAAGCCTCGGAATGATCATCATGGTTTCACCGTAATTGCTCCGCGGGAAATGAGAAATAGCTTCGGAACGGCGCGGAGTATAAGGCTCAATTACGCAAAAATGAGTTAATTGTTCGCGGAGTACGCGAGCCCCGTTGAAAGTACGAACGGGAGGGGGTGGAGAAGGGGGGGGAGGGAGGGAAGGCAATTAACCTTTTGCGTAACGCGAATCCGATAATGATAACTATAAATTCGCGTCCACGACGAATCGCGGTAAGGCTGGACGGTAATTGCCGCATACGAATTCGTAAAATAGAAACTATCTTTTCGCGAGCTGTGGATAAACAATAAAGCTTTTCCCTTCGTATTATCAGTGGATATTTTAAATAAGAAAAAAAATAAAGATAAAGTGTGAATCTTACGAATCATCTACGCGACCAGAGATTTAAGTTTGCCATTGGGATTGATGCACGTCTCTTCGTTACGCTGGTATGTATACATATACGTACATATGTATGTATGTATATATTGGATTTTACGACGAGTAACCGTCTGCCAAAGGATACTCGACGGATTCCGTTGGAAGTAGATTCATCTTTGGTGTGAATTGACCGGGTCTAAATAAAGCTTGCCCGATGGGTCTCAGCGGGACGTTAGGAACGGAATACTCGGTCTTCATAGATAATTTACAGGGCGGGGAATGATATTAAAGATAGACGCGGCTCGTTGATGGTGAGCCGTCATGGTACACGCGAATCCTATCTGTCAGACTGTCTGCGATGATGTTATTGAAATAACAGTTACCTATAACGAGCCCGATTAAATATTTACCCGTCGCGGAAGCGTGGCCCTTTATAAATCTCCAAGTTTACCCGGAATAACGTCGTTTTATTTATTCCACGAAACATTCTGTGCGTCGAACCAACGGAGATTCGACTCCTGGAATCTCTTCGTGGGTGTCGCGTGAACATTAATATACATATACATATACGTATACACAACTCTATAAGACAATATCCTACATGTATATTATCTTCGATACGGTGAATCCAGATAACGACGCGTTATCCGAACGAAACCCGCCCTTTTTCGCGATGGTGATACAGTGAAATCGCGCCGGAAGAACGGCAGCTCGTTTTCATCAATTTCCGGAACGCTGACACACACTTGACTGCCGCCCCCTTGCTTTTCGACGAAGCTCATCCTGTCGGTGTCGTCGTCGTCGTCGTCGTCGTCCTCGTAGTCGATGTCCTCCACGCGTTCCTCGCTAGTGGGGAGTTGGTTCTCGTGAGCGGAGACAGTTGAGAGAGAGAGAGAGAGAAGAGAGAGGAGAGAGAGAGGGTGGAAGCGGATCATGGGGTTTGGGGGTAGTTTCAGCTGGTCTCTCTCTCTCTCCCTCCCTTTCTCTCTTTCTATCTCTCTCTCTAGAAACAGATAGATAGACAGTATGAGAGAAAGGGAAGATAAGGGGTTGCGGGGGGATTCGAGGGGGGTGGCATAAGGGGGTCGATAAAGTAGCGATCGCGCACGGGACTCAATTACACGCTCCGGTGCGCGTTCTCTCTCTCTCTCTCTCTCTCTCTCTCTCTCTCTCTTTCTCTCATCCCTTTCGATCTCACCAACCCCTCCCTTCGTCTCGTCTCTTCTCTCCCAAACGCCATCAGCACTCCCGCCCCCGAGTCTCATCCCTCCCAGTTTTCCGGGCACCGTTCAACCGGCTCACCCCTAACCTCCACGACCATCCCCTGGGGATGCTAAAGGGACCGCGCTCCACTCGAAGCAGGAAATCAGCCAGACAACCCCGGGATGGCAACGCTGTTCCTGTCGCGAGCTCCTCTCGTTCTCCGATCTTCATCCCCTTCCTTTTCTCTTCCTCTTCCTCTTCTTTCTTCTCCTCTTTCTCCTTCCACCGGGTTAGCCACTTCCTCTTTTTCTTACTACCCTTGCCGAGTGACTGCTATCCCGTCACCTGCACGCCCTTGTCGTCGACGAGACTTCCCTACCCTGTCTCTATCTCTCCACCTGTGTACATACATATACATATAATTACGTAACATCGACGGATTCCTCGGATCGATGGAAATTCACGGGATATTCTTCTCGTTCGCTATTCACGGAAACGGAATTAGTATTCCGCAGGACTCTCCCGTTTAGTCGCGGACGGGAAATCGATCCCCGTGCGCTCCAGCATCCCGGAGGAAGAGGAGGGTGAGGGTTAGGGGGTGGGGTGGGGGGAGGAAGAGGTAATTTCTTTGCAAATCGCGGGACGAACCCTGGTGAAAAATTGTGTAGATGGTTACGCGTGAAAATTCCTCGTGTCCGGGAAATCGATCGGATCGTTCGCCACGCGAACATGTCGTCTCTTCTCTCAGCTCCTCGTCTCATGGTTTTTCCCACCCCTCCCCCACCACCTTCGTCCGCGGTTTCCTGGTGCGGTGGAAACCCTCGGCAAATTCGCGTGTATTCTGCGCCTGCGACTCCTCGCGGTAGGGTGAACCCGCCGAGGCAAAAGGGCAGCCAGATGGCAGCAGGGTTATCTAACCCCCGGACAAACAGGGATGACTTAATGAATACGAGAGAGATCCGTGTTTTCACTTAGGGTCCTTTCTTAGGGCTTTTAAGAAAACTTTGGAATATTTCTACTGAGTATAAACGAAGTGAAAAATAAATTGGTTGTGGTAGTGTATTATTTTACGGGGATTTTCTGTAATCGTTGACGGATGGTATTCGTATTTAGATACAATAAGTCAACAATGAGGTTGATTAACGTGATTACCACCCAGTAAGAAATATGATTAGAGTCAGACCGCCGCCGGTCCCGGAACGTATGCGAGAATTAATTTCAACCGGGTTCATCTTTAACTCGTACGAAGTTAGGGAACTACCTTTTGGATTATAGATGCCTGCCAGGGAGCTTATTAATTCCTCCTAATTAGTCGATTAGCCCGGCATCCGGCTTCTGACATCTCTTCACGGCCTAAGGGCACGTATCCGCAGATGTTAAAAAGCCGGTTACGATAGCTCGAGGGTTGCCCTTCGAGTTTTGATCGCGGTACGGGAGTGAATTGAAAATATCGTGATCGAACGATTTGATATTCAGCATTTTTTTTGCGTGTAATTTGAAATTTCCATGCTAGGGTTGAACGATACTGTAGTTATTTAATCTACACATACATTCCGGTGAAATTTTCTATACAAAACACTTGATATCAAGATTAAATCATGATCTATAGATCAATAACGTTAATTCTCACAGATTCTATGGGTATTCGTTTATATAGTCCACTGTAGCTATGTGAATTAATACTTAGCATATAAATAAATTACAGTACACATAAAAAAGTGCTGTAAAAATGAAAAATCGTTGGCAAGTGATGCCGCGGAAGTTTTTCAATCCGCCGTCGTCCGTCTGCTCGTCACTAACCTTACGTTATTTACGTCGCTAAACGAGAATATCCCCGTATCCCTGTTCCACCGGTGTATCTATTATTACAAACGTTTGTGACGCGCAATTTAGTGGTTCGTGACCGGGGCTCTTACCTTTCATTTCGGACAGGTCATCCGGGAATTGATCGTTCCAATGATCGTAGATGCATTAAGAGAATTGTACTCCGAAATTTCCTCCACTACTCATTTACTCACTATATAATGAATCGAAAAACGTATCCGTAATACCAATGTGCCAATCGAATTCGGTATTCGTGTCTCGGTAAACTTTCACGTCGATCGGTAATCACTCGATTAGCCTACGCCTTTGCGTAAGCCACGCAACGTGTTTCCCGCGGTGAAACAATGATCTATTCCCACGTTGGGCCGTAGAAAGTTTTTCGCGGACCGATCAACCGCGACCGCGGACCGTAAAACTCGCAACTCGCGCGCACGTTTCTCCTCGTAATGTAATTTACAGTCTTATGAATAGGAGCGCGATAAATCAGTGATAACAGGACCGCGGGTGGGGAATCACCGACGGATCTTCTCGTGGAATCTCCTCGTCGTCCGATTTTCTTTCCAACCCGACAGCATCGTTCCCCCCGCTGTCCCGCTGCTATCTATCCCGGTATAAAGAAATCGGAATGAAGAAGGGAGAAGGAGTAAGGGGAAGGGTAAGGGAAGGGAAGTCTCAAATTTCCGGCAGCGTTCCGACTGCCGCGAAAAAGCGCGTAAAAATGAACGGCGAATCGCCACGAAAACGAAGAATCAACGGTGGAAACGGCGAACGCTGCGAGGGGAGACCGAAATCTTGAAAAGAGACAGAAAGAGAAAGAGAAAGACCAGAAACATAGAGAGAAAGAAAGAAAGAATAAGAGATAGATATATGTATAAACAGAAAGAGAGAAAGAAAGTCGAAGGTGGAAGGTAGACCGAAGGTGAATGCAAAGAAAAGAGAAAGAGAAAGAGAAACGAACAGGGTAGGGGGGAGAGGTGGGGGAGAATGATTCAGTAGTGAAATATGTTAGGAGGTCGCCGTAATGCCTTTCTTTCTCCCCTTTTAAAAATCGAGTGTATGAAGCGAGCCAGACAATAATATTTCACATGCCGCGAGGCTAATTGAATGCTACCACGGTAGTTCTGGTCCTTAGCAGGCCCTCGGGAGTTCTCGTATTCCCCCGGTTTCGCTCTTCCTACACCAACACCCTTGCCCTTCCACCACCCCTTTCCCACCCCCTCCCTCCCGCCTCCTGGTTCCCCCACTTCCGTCGTTTCGGTGCCACCGATTCACCGATTCGAGCAACGGACCCCGCGTGTCGGGGCCCGACGTATATACCCGGGGACAAACATGGGGCCCCGAGGGGTGAGACGGCGGAGGTGGGCCCGCCGTGCGAGAGGACAATAATTAACCGGCGGTTAGTTTACGTCGCCCCCCGTGGCTTCAGGGCTCTATACGTGCGTACCTTTGGGGCCTGGGGGTTCCCAACTTCTTCATCTTTCGATTACGGATATTTAACGACGCGAAACCGAATCGCGGTCTTTACGCCCGCGCGTGAAATTCACACGGTTAGCAACAAAACGATACTAACAGGGGGATCTTTATTATTATTTTCTTTTTTACTGTCTTTTTGATTTGCTTGTTTTTTTCTGCTGGAGAATATTAGTGAATGAACACGGGGAATGAAAGAGATGAAAATGTGATCGGAGTACCAGGTTGGATGGGTAAACGTTGAGAAGTGTTCGATGATGGTTGGGAACTTCTTCGTGGACGAGAGGCCATGGCTCGCCGGCCGGGATTCATAAATATGGTTGTCCGTAGGTGTAGCGACTGAGGGGTCACACCTTCTTATAATTATTAACACGACAAATGAGCCGGGGCCGTGGCTCGTATACAATGCGAGATTGGGTACGGCGATTCGATTCGCTCGTTTCTCCACTCACGATCGCGTATTTAGTCCGGTTTCCTGTTCGTCCGTGACAAAGTATAAATTTACTTGTCCTCTTCTCGTTTTCTACTGCTCGTATCCGTTCTCTCTCTCTCTCTCTTTCTCTATCTATCTCTTTCTCTCTCCTTGTTCGCTCGTTACCGAGTTTTAAAGACGTCGTTCCGGGTGAAAATTATTAAACCCCCTTCGGGGTCGACTCCGATAGATAAGACAATCGTTAAACCCGAAGGCGCGGGGTAAGAAGGAGACAAGAGAGAGAAAAAAAAAAGAGAGAGAAACTACGAAACCATCGAAGAAAGTCTCACAGCTTTTCGCAGATGTACCCATCGGTTGGGAATGGTTTTTCTTCATTTTTTTTTCTCCACGGCTGTCACTTCGTGACACGCCCTCCGTTGATGTATTGATTACGCGTCATTCTCGTTAACGTTATCGGGGGCGTTCGTCGTAATCGGCTGCCGTGTTTCGAGCCTGACAAATCGACTTCTTTCTCCATTCCCCGTTTCCCTTTGTCACGTAGCGGCGCGACGCCGGACAACGACGGCACACGGGCGCGTCATCCGCGCCACGGATAGTATTATTGTTTTTTTTTTTATATTTCTTTTTTATTTTTCTTCCTCTTCGACGAAACCTCGCTCTGCCTTCCGTTTAACCGGTCGATTGATTTGTGGCCAGCGAAGTGTAGGCGTGGCCCCCCACCCCACCCCCCTCGCTTTTCGGGGGTGATAAATACCGACACGAGATTTTCATCTCGGTCGAGTTCGTAGACACCTGCTGCCCGAGGTCTTTTCACACGCTGGCCCTGACCCGTCACCTCCGAGAAACTCCTTTCCCTCTCGTTCTATTCGTCTTCGATAATATTTCCTTCTCTCTTTCTTCTTTATCTTTTCTTTTTTTTTCCTCTCGTCGTAGCGGAGGCCGATTTCGTCGAAGACGCGTCACGGTAGTTTTTAAGAGGCGAGTTCGTACACAGATGATCGAGGCTAGGATTTTTCGAATCGATCGACGGGCGGTCCCAAACAAGAGTTTCACCGAGCAAATTATCGGTGACGTCGACGACTGAGACAGGGGACACCCCCCTCCCCCCTCCGTCCCTCCGTCTGATTAAGAATCGATATTTTCACGCTGGACCGCGATAACGAGATTCCTTTGGTCATGGTTCGCAAAAGGTAACTACATTTTTATTTTTTGTTTTTTGTTCACCACTGGCCCCGTGTGTCGGCCATAGGTTTCATACCGTCGACGTTTAAGCGCGATTCCCCTCCTACCATTGCGGTTCCCCCGTTGATGTAAGTAATAGTTATTGCTTCAACGAAAGCGTCGACGATAATTTTCATCGTTCGGAGCGCCAACTGATGAAACCGAAAAAGGGGCCCGTTGAAGATTCCCGTACCTGTTACCAACTTTCGTAGCTTCTTTTTTTTCTCTCCTCCAACTCTCTCTCTTTTCCTCTACGCAGATCTTCTCCTTTATTTACCCGTTTTTTTTTTCTTTTTTTTTTTTAGTTATCGTTACCGAACGGGCCCGATTCTAATTGTAAATGCTACCATAAACCAAGCCTAATGCCGGCAGGAGAGGAAATGAATTGGCACGTTGGGGTTAAGCTCCGCGGCGGAATCCGCGGGGGGTCGCCATGATGAGCGCAGGGTCGGCGAGTGTTGTGAATGGTCCCGAAGAATAACGCCGGGGCCCGAGGGGCCCGACTCCGGCCATTAACTTACGCGCGGCATTAAATCATCGTTGCTGTCATCATCCTCGTTATCTACCGCCTCCGCCGATTCTTACCACCAAGCTATTTGTATTATCCACCACGTTCTATGGTTGTCGCGAATCGAACTACGTCGGATCGATCGAACGATCGATCGATCGTCTATGTACAATCGAAACCGTGCAACAACCTACGCATTGGATCGTCGTTCCTAATAAATCTCATTCACCTTCTCTCTTTCACTCTTTCACTCTTCTTCTCTCTATAATTCGATAAATTTGATAACCAAATTAATTACGTCCATACCACCACCGATTAATGACACGACCTCCTCGCTAATGAGACTACCTTGCGATTCGTCATTTCGTTCACCCATTCGTTTCCCATCGATCCGAACGATTACCAACAACAGAGCTACCGTAACGCCGCGATAACGTTACATACATACCTACCTACATACATATACATATACATATTTATACAAACACCAGGATGACCACGGAAGATCGTTCTCCAGCGGGTCCAGCCGTGTCTCGTCGTTCGTTCGAAAGTGGTGTGGAGAGAAGGTGTGTGCGAGGTTGGCTTCCTCCGCGGGGGGTACGTCAGTGTCCCCCCGGTGTTAGCCGGGTAACGCGAGGTTAGGCCACTCGTTCCTATCCTTTTTCTTCTTGATCCTCCACGTTTCCCCTCTCCTCCCCTCCCCACCCTTTCCCTTTTGCTTCTCTCGTAGCCTGCTGGTCACCGCATTCCAATCTGCCCATCCTGGGCCCCCCTCGCTTTGGACTCTCCCTCGTCCATGGTGCCACCCTTCTCCACGTTCGTTCACAGCGAGGATACATAGAGAGATACATACATACATATTAGATATATGTATATGTATATGTATATATATATTCGTTGCAGCAGGCCAGGCCTCTTCAAGCCTTCTGACACTCTCGTATACCGGTGGTATCATCGTAGTTGGCTGCAGCCTTTAAGCTTTTATCCCTCTCTCCAGCGGGGAGAGATAACATCGGGCTCCGGACCTCTTCTCGGCTCGCCAGCATTTAGAATAAGAGAGGAGACCCCACTGAGCGAGGCACCGCGGTGGGTATTCCGGGTACAACCTGCCACTCGTCAGCCCACCCTCCTTAGCAGAGTTTCTTTCTCTTCTCTCTCTCTCTCTCTCTCTCTTTCTTCTCTCTCTCTCTCTATTTTAATCTCTCCTTTTCGTTCTATCTTGTCTTTTCTCCTTCTTCTTCTTATTCTATTTCTCTCTTTTTCTTTCTTTCTCTCTTTCACGTGCACGCGCGACCAACGTGTAGTGTTCGTTACCTGTCCGCCCGTGTGTCTACCTGTGTCTACCGTGTGCACAACCATGTGTATAACCGTATAAATGGATATACGCGGGATACATACACTTCGGGATCCTAACACGAAAGCAAGCTCTCTCTCTCTCTCTCTTTCTCTCTTTCTGGTAGCGACCAGTCCTCTCTACCAGCGGTGGTAGAAACGTAGAAAGGAGGATGATCGGTGAACCGAGTGAACAGAATGCACGATCCGGCGGGCCGATAGCGAACACTGGCTTGAAAATAAGTCGCGGGACGTGTATCCTTGAGGAGAGGTCTCTTCTGACGTATATTCTAATAGGGCCGTGATTTTGCGCCGCTCGCGATGCTGCCAAACACTCTTCGACGTCGATGATGCTTCGCCCGTGAGTTTTTTCCATTTCCGTTTCGCTTCTTGTCCATCGCCAACCGTGCGTGGTCTACGCGAACGGGGCACTTATGTAGGTGTGTGTGTGTGTGTGTGTGTGTGTGGGTGGGTTTCCGGCTTGGTCATTGTGAGCTTTAGTAATTTGCACCTTGTCAGAGTGTCTTGGGACAGGGACGGATATGATGGGAGTGTGGAGAGGGTGATGTTTTTTTTTTGGGTGAAGTACTGGAGTTTAGGGGTGAAGGGGTTTTAGGGAGATGATTGGATGGTTTAGGAAGCTGTAAGTGGAAAAGCGGGGAATTCGAAAGATGGAAATTTCCGGTGGCTGAAGTTTTAAAGCGTGGAAATTTCTAGGTATCAAATTTGATGCATAGAAATTTTCAAGAGTCAAGAAATTCAATGCACAGAAATTTCCTAGTGGCTAGAGTTTCGAAGCGTGGAAATTTCTAGGTATCAAATTCGATGCATAGAAATTTCCAAGCATCAACAAATTGAATGCATAGAAATTTCCAAGCGTCAACAAATTGAATGCATAGAAATTTCCAAGCGTCAACAAATTCAAAACATAGAAATTTCCAAGCATTACCAAATCCACAAGATAGAAATTTCCAAGCGTTACCAAATCCACAAGATAGAAATTTCCAGTGACTAAAGTTTCAAAAAGTGCAAATTTCCAGGCGCTAGAAATTTCCAAGCAGAAATTCCCTTTTGCAAGGAAGTACGAGATACAACGAGCAGATATCTCGGTGAAAAAACACACAGGAACAAGAAAGAATCCGCGGCGTCTCGCGATACGACGATCGAGACCGGATTTACAACATAGCGCCACGGAGTGGCGATGACTATGTTGATAATGATGTTGACGATCCGTAGCTACGTGGATTTTATCTAATAGCGGCGGGCCGGTATGTTTCACTGCCAGCACGGTGTAAGCACGAGCTGCTTAATGAAACGAGATAAGGCCATGGTTACGCTGGCAAGCGTAATCGCGGGAGAACGACAGAAGAATTCTGCGGTGTTCAGTAGCGTTTTAGTATTACATAAAGAGAAATGATACTTGGAAGTCCTTCCTCCTATAGCAAATTAGCTGAAACTACTCTGTAATTCCCGGACGTATTATATCTTTAATCTTGAAATATCAACATTTGTCGAAATGTGAATCACAAGTGTGATCAGAGAGAAAAATATATAAATAAATGGAAATGTGAGAATAAAACGGAAATGTATTGAAATTCATTCATTGTTATACCCGATAAGTTTCTCTGTATTCACATTTTGCATATATTGATAATATCAATAGTGATAATTCACAGTCTGTTACAATACATTCATCTGATCCTTTTTAGTAATAATATCATAAAACTAGTCGAATAAACGAATAAACAAAATATCAATGAAACCAGTGAGAAAGGTTACCATATCCCATGGTTCAGTGTCTCTAATACATCAAAATTTCCATACTTTTCTCCCAACTATATCATTAAATTTCTCTATCTAAATACACATATACATACATACTTTAACTTTTAACACTCGATCAAAAAGGCATCTCACGCTTCGGCTTCTAATTCCCGCCGTTACCGTCCACGATTTCCATTAAACGATTTCGCGAAGGTCGCTCGCGATTTAACCAGACGTGCCGTGAAATTCCGACGAAACCCCCCCGTCCATGGAATAATACTCGTTTTAAGTAGCCCTCTGAAAGCCCAACGCTACACGCGAGTAACGCGCTGATTTGATAAATTTCTTAAAGCCGCGTGAAATCGTTCGTCGGTGCTTAAAAAAAAAAAAAAAACCCACACACACAGACACATAACATGGACCGACGGCGTCGCTTGTGAACCGGCCTGTACGTGGCTGCCTTTATCCGTTTATACAGAGCTAACAAGATGTTTCACGGATCAGCATAGTGCCACGGGATCAGATACGCTTCGGAGGTCTTCGCAGCCAGATTTCAACTCGCCGGGCTGACGAGCCGGTCCCCGCGCATATATTAATACAGCATTTCGAACCTCTGAACGATGCGAAAGGAAAACCTTCTTCTCCTCCTCTTCATCTTTCTCTTATATATATATTTTTTTCTAACGAGAAGATCGACGAAATTGTCTTATTTATAACGTACAGATACACTCCGATCGAAACACGACTGGTTTATCCATCGTGTAAAGTCAGTCAAAATTGTGCTCGTTAATTATAGGATGACTAATCACGGTTCGAGTGGATATGAGAGAGGAACGGAGGAGAAAGAGGAGAGAGAAAGAGAATGATACCCTTTCTCTTCGTGGTAGAGAAAAGAATCATCGCGTCATCGTTTGTCAGCGTTCGAGACAGCTCTCTGAAGTAGCTACGCGCTAATGTTGTTTTCAGCGCTACCGTATAATCGACGCCGCCCCGTTTGTCGTTGTGGCGAAGGTAGACGGAGTCTTCCTCGGGGCACAAACCCGCGACGTCGAGGGTATTCTCGATATTTGAAGAGGCTTACGACGGGCCCCGGGTCGAGTGGATCCGAAACACTTGCCGGGACCCGGGGAAAACACTCGAGCGGCGCACCGTAACGAAAACACTAATTTGCTTTTCTTAACTCGTCGTAAGCGTGTCCATTTGGAATCCAACTCTTCTTATTTTATCGTATCTTTCCAATGGATCCACGTGCGATCGATTTAATTATAAAAAAAGAGATTGGTGAAATAATTGGAATCTTAGAGAGAGAGAAATAAAGGTGGTGAAAGATATGGTTGTTCGTCAATGGGAATTCGAATTTTCTTTTCGAAGAAGCTGAAGAGCTCGTTGAAATCCCACTGGCGGGGGATCCATCGTTCCATAAGGATCCATTCAAACCTGATTCGTGTTTCGGGGAAGCTCAAGAGTGCTAGTCAAATAAAAAAAAAATGCCTGGTGATGTATTTTCATGCCGACGAAGTAGTCTCGGGCACTTTCGTTACGTCTGGTGGAAAAACATAGATTCTTTTTAACCATCTTTCTTATAAATTCTCATTAATGACATTTCCTTGATAATACCATATTAATTTCTTCGTTTCAATGATGGAACTTTAAAATAAAATTTATCTTTGATATCCCATCGCGGAAAGAAACGTAACGAGGTCCGTTTCGATTCGCGACGGATTTTCCACCAGGGAAATCGAAATCCCGTGTAAATGGCGGTCGACGTTTTTAATTCGACGCTTCGCCTCGGTATTCCTCCGCCCGAGCGTAAGTAATTTCAAGCAACGTTACGTGGCAGTTGCGTACGTGATGGTTCACCCGGTATGCGGGGCAATAATTCCGGCGTTATATCACCTATCGACCTAAGTATTAGGCGGCGGCTGATATAATGACGTATCTAAGGCGAAATAGAAGGGTACAGAGACGCCGCGGTGAACGCGCGTTATTACATGCTATTGGGAACTAATTTGAATCAATTTACTTTAGGTGGCCTCTCAGCGCACTTTCTTAACTCGGGTTCACGTTTAGCGCGGACGTGACGGCGGTGCCGCGAGTATATTCAAAGGATACACGTTATTGACCTATAAATTCTCCTCACTCCTTGAAAGGGTGAGGAGGAGGAGGGGGGATAGGGAAACTTTCCGTGATACTCTTTTTATTATTTCCGATTTAAAAAGGGAAAAACTTCTGTGTCTTTCATTCTTTTATCCATCCGTTCATATTTTCCTAGCTGATTAAAATCTTTCCTAATTTCCCTTGGATTCCGAAAGGGGGATGGAGGGTGGGGGAAAGGTGAATTTATTCGAGACAGGTCCACGATGCGTTTCGTAGTTAAACGGTTACGTGGACTTGCAACCATGTTGCGAGAGAAACAACGACGGAAAAAGGATAAAGCGAGAACGCACGCGTGCCCGCGCGATAAAAGCGTACAGTTTGGGAACAAACGTGATCGCCGTGGATCGTAAAGTTTCGATTTCGCACGGACGTCGATCCGATCTCTAATCCGTGGATTAGAGACGGCGCGGTAGAGAGAGAGAGAGAGAGAAAAAAAAATACAAAATCGGAAGAGCGATTTCATTAAATTCGTCACGGTTCTCTCTTCTCTCCCTTCCCCTCGTCGTTCCCCCCTACCCTCCCCCCCCCCACCTTCTCTTCGTGATCCTACCGAATCGTAAATCCCACTATCGAAAGATTTACTGCCGCCGAATCAGGCTTTTCTATTGCATCGGACGACTTATCGCAGTTACTCGCGTGCCCACCCGTTATATTGCACATGTACCTGCCGGTGTACGCGTGATAACTCGCCCACACTATTGCGAACAGGGAAACATACGCACCAACTACCGTGCTGTTCCTATTCGCGAAAGAGCGATACGTGCGACGATTTTCCTCTTGATTTCGTGAAAATATCCCCCCGGGCCCCCCGGGGATTTCACTGCGTAGAATTTGTAATAAGTGGATTATTTCGTGGTGATGGAAATTTAAGGCGTGGGATTTTTGATAAGTTTAAAGGGTAGGGTAGGGGAAATTTAAAGGGTAGAAGTTTCCGAGGGTCGATGGATCTGCGCGTTGCAAGTATTGTGCTTTTGATGTCGATATTGGCAACGAGTGAAAAGTTTAAGGGTTGAAATATATAAGCGTTAAATTTCTACGCGCTGACGCTTACTGCGTTGATATTTATAAGGACTGAAGAGTGTAAGGCTTGGAATATCAGCGCACCAAATTTCTACGCGTTGATATTCCCAAGTACTAAAAAGTTTAGTGCTTGGAATATCAGTGCACTAAATTTCTACGCGCCGAAATTCCCAACTACTGAAAAGTCTAGAGCTTGGAATATTAGAGCACTAAATTTCTACGCGTTGATATTTCCAAGTACTAAAAAGTTTAGTGCTTGGAATATCAACGCATCAAATTTCTACGCGTTGACATTTCCAAGCACTGAAAAGTCTAGAGCTTGGAATATCAACGCATCAAATTCCTACGCGTTGACATTTCCAAGCACTGAAAAGTTTAGTGCTTGAAATATCAGCGCATCAAATTCCTACGCGTTGATATTTCCAACTACTGAAAAGTCTAGAGCTTGAAATATCAGGGCACCGAATTTCTACGCGTTGATATTTCCAACGAGTGAAAAGCCTACGCTTTGAAATATCAAAGCATCAAATTTCTACGCGTTGAAATTCCTCTGTTTCCTCGCTTTCAACTTCCACCAACCAAAATCTCTACGCCGTGAAATTTCCGTACGCCGAAAATCCACGGCTACTTACGTACCTCGAAGACGTGCAATTAATTCGCACGGTTCGCGGCGTGAAACGCGTAAAATCCCATCGTAGACGGGGAACCTCCGAGAGATTCACAGATCCACGGCACGAGTCAAGGGGGTTGAATTCGATCTACCCTCCGTTCACAGTTAAATTCTCCACGGGGATCGGAATCAGGCGGCGGCCTCACACCCTCTGTCGTTTTCTCGCTCGTAAATCAAGGATTAAACCGGATGCGTGTAATTCGCAGCAGTTTTAATCGTAAACAGTTTAATCTCAGTCGCGGGTCGAAATCGGAGACGTCAAAACAAGAGATTCTTCACGGCGCTCCCGAAATGATTTGTCAAAGGGGGATTATGCTAGGAAACGAGGGACAAAAAAAAATTGTATAGTGTATATCTACAACGATAGGCGGAACCGTGTAATGTACTGTTCGAAATGGGGATTAAGAAACAACAAACTTTCTCTCTTTAACATTCCCTATACTTTAATACTAAATTTACACACTATTTATTCAAATTTACTAAGATTTATAACATTTATAATAAATTATAATCGAAAATATATATTCTCCATTGTAATTAACGAAAATAACGTTGAATACGATAATTTCTTTAAAGTTTAAATAAAGTTATTTGACTAACAGTGGTAAATTTAGTATTAGAACGAGTTAAAGGGTTCTTAGACAGTAGAAGAATAAAAATCAGGTTACCCAAGTAGAGTGATATACCCGCGGCCAGGAACCAACTTTCATTCCGTTCAAATAGATCCCGTGGAAACTTTGAGAGCGTGGAATAAAATCGACGAAATTTTTACGAGCCGCGTCATCTGTCCGTAGAGTTGAAACCATCGGGTAGTGGTTGTCCCATAAAGTAGCTCGTAAGTTTATTACGATCGTTATTAGGCCGATGCATAATATCCGGGCCATTTATTGCCGCGGTATCGGATCCAATATTGCTGCGGGAAAATGTATTCGTTACTCCGTTCCACGTCTAGAGAACCATGGTGTCGTGAATTCTTCTTCACATCTATATATTGCATGGATGTTAAAAACCTTGCCAACTTCATGGACACCCGACTAACGTTACGTTTATGTTGAGAAAATTCTTCACTTTGATGCTTGAATATCACTATCGTTACTCCAATGATGTGGAGAAATGAAAGTATTATAAAACATATGAAGCTGATTTAATTTGTACTGAAAATGTACTTTTAACCCATTTGCATCATTGCGCGGAATAATCCGCGAGCCGCGACTGGCTGCTATCACCAAGCGCGGAATAATCCGCGAGCCGCGACTGTCTTCTATCACCAAGCGCGGAATAATCCGCGAATCTACGACTGCTTTTTTTACCAGTTGCGAAGTATTCTTTGGTTGTGGCAGACCACGTTTAACCACTTGTGAAAGCGCAATATTTCCTATTTAACACTGTGTATCAATCGTTTTGTTAATAAACTCCGTGAATAATTTGGAAGCCCGTTACTGCACATACGATCGACCGCGCGCGGTGATACGAGTCAGTCCTTAGTTGAACGTCGCGGATGTTTCGACGCGGTAGCTGAAATAGGGCGATGATGCAAATGGGTTAACAAATATGTATCGCGTTGTTACGAATCTATAGTGACACTATAGACACTCCACCTATCAAATTATGTTACACTCAAGTGTCAAAGTTTCCTAGTATAACCCTTTGAATATAGCAAAAGAAATCAATTCAGCTTTGCTCTATTACCAAGAACACTTGTGTCTCTACCATCTGAATAATCACGATGAAATAACTCCAGTGTCTGAAAGTCTGACACATCACCAACAACACTAGTTATACAAACTTCCCCATATCAACAATATCCCAGACTACAATATCTTGTCTCCATTCACCATAAAATCTCTTCAAACTCCCCCAATCTCCAAAAAACTCGCCAAATCCCCCCAAAACCCCCCAAAATTTCCAAATCGTGTCTCGTTTTCTTTCGTCGTTGCCCGTCCGTCCGGTTACGTAACGAACAATAATTCCGATAGTTCCCGAACTTTATTCCTCCATATAAAGCACATGATACTGCCGGGTGGGAGGGTCGTCGCGGATCCTCCACCCTCGGCCAGGGGGAGGGGGGGGGGGGGAGGGGAAGGATATTCGGCGACATATGCGTACGTGCACGAAAGGCAATACGGAGGAAAACGGGAGGCAGAAGAGAGAGGATCCCCCAGGATCGTCCGGCCACAGCTTGCGGGGATGCGAGGCGCACCCCACGAATGTTAACGCGCCGCATTAGCCCTGGTATTGGTTAGGAAACCGCGGGCCCCGAGCAAATAATTCTGATAACGCAGCATGTTGTCATGTCGCCCGGCATACGAAATGGCCGCCGACGCCCTCTTCTTCTTCTTTGTGTATTCTTTTTACCGGCGGACTTAACTTACTCGTCTACTGTCCCTGGTAACGTTCTCTCCCTTGTCGTTTCAACCCTCTTCATATTCACTTTGCGATACAATTTCGGCGGTAACTTTTCATCGAAGTATGGGAAATTTTGTTTGAGACGTTTATTTTGGTAGAAAATAGAAAGTGTGTGGGTGTTCCTTTTTTTTATTTGGAAAGTTAATAAGGATTTTTGTGTGTTTCTTTTTCTTCGTTTGTTCATTGTCTTGGGTTTTAGGGAGAAAAGTTTTTCGATGGTGTATCATATATATACGTTACCAGGGACGCGACATGGTTTTCAATGCAACCGGGTCGTATAAACCGCGTCGCGGTGTAAACCGCGGTATAAGAATTTCATACGTCTTTTTGTCGGATGCCGTCGCTTCAGCTTGCAATTTTGAAAGGAAAATTTCCTCGAACGCGAAGCACTCGGTCGTCATTCCTTCCGGCAACCATAACGCACCTTTAACCCGGATAAGGGACCCTCGAACAAGTTATCCCACAGAGAGAGGGAGAGAGAGAGAGAGAGAGAGAGACGTGGCCCGAGTTATTTCGAGGGGTACCATAAAAATTTGTGGGTATACTTTTCTCGAAAGCGAGATGTCAGGAGGAGACGATCCTGTGGAACGTTACAGGTCCATAAACATTACGGCGAACGGCGGCTAATAAATTAAGTATATCGCGAGTATCTTCAAACTTCTTCTTCATCTTCTTCATCTTCTTTTTTCACTTCTCATTTGTGCGTATTTTTTTTTACAATCGACTCCCCTTGTACGAACCCAACAATTTTCTTCTATTACCCCGAAGTCACTATCGGAGTTGATTCGAATCAAAACGAATTCAATGGGAGTCTTAATCACAGATTTCATTAATGAAAGGTCATTCTCTTTCGTGTTATCAGTAAGCATCGTATAAATGTGTCTTTTTCCTTAATGACACGTAGTCCCTGGTGAGTTGAAATTTATCGCGCGAACGTGCTGGCGAATAAAAACTAGATCCCGGCACGCAGACCAATTAAATAACGTAGTATTGATAAATAAAAATGAGCCTGACGAAATTAGTACGGTCGTCGTCGTCGTCTGAAATTAAATCGGCCGTCTTCTGGCCAGGAAGACGACGACGACGACGACGACGGTGGACTTGGCATATTCTGCGTTTTCAACGGTCGATCATTAAATTTGAAAAAAAGATCAAGGATCCGCCCACCTACCGGCCCGATAGTGGCTCATGGAGCACCGGTACCAATTACTATACCCGGCGACCATTAAGTTTACGTACGTACGTACACACCGTGCGGCACAGTGGCGTCCACACTCGACACACACTCGATTGTTCTCGAATCACGAACACATCTCCAACGTATTTATATTATACATATTAAATATATATCCATCTTTCATACAGGAGATTAAAAAATTTCGTAATGATCCATGAAACTATATTACAAAAACTGGTGAGAAAAAAATCAGGAATTCAGGAATGAGTATTCCGGAAATAAGATTTCACTTGCGATAGACATTCTCGTGGATATGCTCCGTTATCGTTTCCACGCCAGTGTGTAGGCCGGCACGTAGGCGGTTAGCGTACTACGTGCAAATCCAGCGTACGTGTGTCTGTGAGAAGGTGTATTCGTGTATGTGTGTGGCACACGTTCTCGCGAGAACGTAGACGAGAAGTTCGATACGAGTGTGGGTGTAGTTCGATAGAAGGGTTACGAGTGTGGGTGCGTTGGGTAGTGTTCAGGTGTGGTTATATGAGTGTGTATGTATGTATGTGTGTGTGTTAGGAAGGTAAGAAGGTAGCTCGTAGCCAGGAAATCTATCCTGCACCGGCTCCCTTCTCCATCGCCACGACTTTTGCTCACCGCCCTGTAATCATCGCGAGTCAGTGGCGGCGGCCGCTAATTATGTTTCATAACACTTCTTACCCCCACTCTAATATCCACTCCCTTAAGGGCAGCTCATCATTTATTTACATCATATTCATCCCGAGGGATAACGCAACGGCCTCCGCGCGGCACCACGGTGTGTTTCGTCGTTTTCGTTTCGTTCGTTCTTTCGTTCGTTCGTTCGTTCGTTCGTTCCTGCGACGACTCGTAATTCAAAATGATTCGTCGAGACAAAAACCGTGCAATTTCCTTGCAAAAAGCTACTCCCGGCGTCTTTGGTAGTGTAAGGATTTTTAAAAGGATCCCAGTACCCTGGTAACGATCGAATAAAACGCTTGGTAAACTACATTGCTACACATAGGTATTAGTGTTCTTCATCTTTTAATTACAACAAGTTTCCATGATCCACCAATAGAATCCCTAAAAATCAATGATACTCTAAATAAAATCAAAAATATATCACAATAATGTTACAGTTTCGATAAACGAGGGCGTGAAATCGAGACAATAAGTCAAAAAAAGGTGACGGAGGAAAACAAAATAATAATAAAAAAAAAGGGAAATAAGATTCGTGAAATGGGCCGGGGTTGGTCGTTAATGGGAAACCTTTAGGAAACGTTCGAAAAGTCTGGCAGCTGAGGTGGGTCCGGATTTAGGTAACCACGACCTAATAGGCGTTCGTGCCTCTCGATTGATTTCGGGATTATCCCGAAGGTTCTGGGTGCCAACTGCGATCGTTTCGGTTCCTTTCGGCCCTTTCTGTTTCCTTTTTCCCTTCTCCCGTCGGTTCGTCCGGGGTTGCCTCGAACCGACTCTCGAAAGCGGCGTCGTATACCCGGCAAATTGGTGGCACTTCTGCGGCCGGGCGATTAAGTGGTTTCAAGCGATATCCGCTAAGAAAATTGGCGAGCCGGCAGAGAGACCGAACTGAGTTTTAATTAAGTCGCTGTCTCTTCCCGGACGGTTTTTATAGGAACGCGGCTTAACCGTACATCCCGTAATTCCGCGGGAAGATGCGGCGCACGCGTACGCGAAATTTTTGCACACGTTTCGCGACGTTCTAACGCGGTGAGATCTGGGAAACTTGATATTTCATTGAAGAATAGACCTATAAATAAGAAATTAATTAAATTCGGATATATGGGTGGGTGATTATGTGATAGGGTAATATAAGTCAAATCTTTAAATTTCTACTATTGATATCACCATTTAAAAGTTGTAATAAAGTTGTAAATATAACACAATAGATATCACATTTAAAGTTGTAATAAAGTTGTAAATATAATACAATAGATATCACAGTTAAAGTTGTAATAAAGTTGTAAATATAACACAATAGATATCACATTTAAAGTTGTAATAAAGTTGTAAATATAACATAATAGATATCACATTTAAAGTTGAATCTTTCGTATAAATAAATCCACAAAAAGCATCGAAAATGCAAAGCTATGGGCCAAGTACAAGAGAATGTTACATCGGAATAGGTTGCTCATTAACATAAACTGCATTTTACACAGGATTTGAAATCAATCAAACTTGCTCACATTTGATTGATTTATAGGTCAGGATTTTTTGCGATTTTCGTAAATCTCTCGCCATTTCTACAATTTTTTAGATATTAAAATAATTCTTTCACTGTCTTATTCGGCTTCGCATTCCGCGTCCAACACGTCCCGGATCGTTTTAATATCTCAATCATTGTGGAAATGGCGAGCAAATTACGAAAATCGTGAAAAATCCTCAAATTCAGGCGGTTTTTTGAACGGCATTCGCTCAATTTTTGAGATAGCCGTCTGAAACTTGTACCATTGTTTTAGTTGGGAAATTCTACGCCAGATCAATGTATAATAGTTGTACTTTTCGAAAATTTCATTTTTCGCAAAAATCTGAAGGGGGTAGGTCAGGATTTTTTGCGATTTTCGCAAATCGCTTGCCATTTCCGTAATTTTTGAGCTATTAAAACGATCCGGGGCGTTTTGGACGCGGAATGCGAAGCCGAATAAGACAGTGAAAGAATTATTTTAATATCTAAAAAATTGTAGAAATGGCGAGAGATTTACGAAAATCGCAAAAAATCCTGACCTACCCCCTTCAGATTTTTGCGAAAAATGAAATTTTCGAAAAGTACAACTATTATACATTGATCTGGCGTAGAATTTCCCAACTAAAACAATGGTACAAGTTTCAGACGGCTATCTCAAAAATTGAGCGAATGCCGTTCAAAAAACCGCCTGAATTTGATGATTTTTCACGATTTTCGTAAATCGCTCGCCATTTCCACAATGATTGAGATATTAAAACGATCCGGGACGTGTTGGACGCGGAATTCGAAGCCTAATAAGACAGGGAAAGATTCAGGTCGATATCTAAAAATTTGCGGAAATGACGAAAGAATTACGAAAATCGCGAAAAATCGTAGAATTCAACCAGTTTTTTAGTCGGCATTCGCTCAATTTTTGAGATAGCGATCTGAAACTGGTACCATTGTTTTAGTTAGGAAATTCTACGCCAGATCAACATATAATAGTTGTACTTTTCGAAAATTTAATTTTTCGCAAAAATCTGAAGGGGGTAGGTCAGGATTTTTTGCGGTTTTCGTAAATCGCTTGCCATTTCCACAATTTTTCAGCTATTAAAACGATCCGGGGCGTTTTGGACACGGAATGCGAAGCCGAATAAGACAGTGAAAGAATTATTTTGATATCTGAAAAATTGTAGAAATGGCGAGAGATTTACGAAAATCGCAAAAAATCCTGACCTACCCCCTTCAGATTTTTGCGAAAAATGAAATTTTCGAAAAGTACAACTATTATACATTGATCTGGCGTAGAATTTCCCAACTAAAACAATGGTACAAGTTTCAGACGGCTATCTCAAAAATTGAGCGAATGCCGTTCAAAAAACCGCCTGAATTTGAGGATTTTTCACGATTTTCGTAAATCGCTTGCCATTTCCACAATTTTTCAGCTATTAAAACGATCCGGAGCGTTTTGGACACGGAATGCGAAGCCGAATAAGACAGTGAAAGAATTATTTTGATATCTAAAAAATTGTAGAAATGGCGAGAGATTTACGAAAATCGCAAAAAATCCTGACCTACCCCCTTCAGATTTTTGCGAAAAATGAAATTTTCGAAAAGTACAACTATTATACATTGATCTGGCGTAGAATTTCCCAACTAAAACAATGGTACAAGTTTCAGGGATTTTGAGGGAAATATGCCGATTTAATGCCGTTTGAATACCCCAAAGACCTCGATCTAATTCTTCCGGAAAAGAGTAGTTCAGGTCTACCAGTCGGGAACTCTTGTACTTGGCCCGAGTCAAGAGCTTAACTCTTGATAGATTCTATATTTCAGAGTTCAATTAAAGAATGATATGAAAATTTTGAGAAAATCTTTGTTGCACCTTTTGCAGTTCGATGGGTGAGATTAGGTTTTTCCGTGTAGATCGACCGATTAGTGATCGAATTAGCGCGGTTTCGCGAGTCGAACACGGCAGGTGTGACTAACCGATTGAAATGCGTTTCGTACGGTGATACTTCGGAGTACGGTCCGAATCTGAAAACTCCACTTTAATGGCCGATCCATCATCGGCGTTTTGACACGGCCGGTTCGTAACTCGGCCGCCGGTTTCTCTTGTTCGTCAAATCAATCTGCCTACTTATCGATTCACGCACCTGCAACGCGTTCCATTACGAATTCCGTTGATCGCAAGCCGGATGATTCTCGTCTGCGTTTCGAGCGCGGAGAAATTTTATCAATCCGTTCGAGCATGACTTATGTACATACCTACACACATACACATCTTCGTACAAGTACTCGGAAGCTTAAGGACATGGTTAAAGTGGACAAGTATTCACACAAATGTAACTGAAGACGAATACACGATGTTCCGATCGATGACTCGGTGAAATTTTTAATTGACCATCCCGCCAAGAATCTCATATTAATAAATAATTCGAATGAAAGAAAATTCCAAGTATTTCAGGGAACTCTACTTTATATCGTAGAATATCTACGTTGCAAAATTTCCTGTTGCAAATTCTTACACGAGTTGTAAGTAGTAGTCTATAGTAGTAGCTATCTGTCAAAATCATAAACGAGAGGCAAACGATACCGAAACCACCTTTCGAAATCGAAACAGAACGCTATTCTTCTGGCAGGGTGTGGGCGGTGTCCGTCAAAGACTTTCAATCTGACACGTGAGACCCGAACGGCTCCCGTTACCGGTGACTTTCTTTCGCCAATATTATTAAATAACCCGACGAGATGGTTGAACGAAAAATAAGAAAAAAAATGAATAAGTTTGCACGAAGGCCCGCGTGGTTCGCGCGCGCGTCAAAATACACAGCAAAATCGGATTCCTTTCGAGAAATGAAACCCCGGTTGGCTGTCAATCACTCGCAGAAAATGAAATCGCCGGCTACGTAAATATTAACCCGGCCAGGGCTGACCGGTTCACTCGGTACGAAAACAAGAACGGCTAGGAAACACAAAGGGCACTTACGTTAATCACGCGGACCGTTGCCACGGAACGAACATTTTCGTATTGTACGACGTGCGTTTTTTTCTATCTTTTCATTTTTCGCCTCGCGAGTTGATAAAACTCGCTTGAACTGAGTTGTCAGGTACAATAATTAAAAAAACTGGGAGATCACTGTGAAGTCCAGAAGCTGGAGATTAATCGATCAAAATTTGCTAAAAGAAAAGTTAATTAGAAATCGCGTCCTATATCAACTTATAAGAATACCTACATCAGTATCATAATTGGATCTCTTTTTATAAATACTTAGTATATTATAGTACAATAGTTTTTAAACTATAATTCTATACTTTCTATTATAGATCATTCCACCTAAATATTTCCAAAAGAAAATCTCATTTCCACCGCTGTGACCCGCATTCTTTGAATATACGTGTCACACACACACACACATATAACATATCCAGCGGTAGAAATGCGTGAATCGCGAATAGCTGGTCACGAAGTTGGCCAGCTTCTTAGCGGGCTGTCTCGGAAATCTCCGGAATCTTTGGACCGTGATGCGACGGGGGCCAAGCAGCGTCTCGATATCGAGAGATCGGCAACGTCATCGATCAGATTCGTACGACGAAACGAGACTGTGGAACCAGACCGAGGGGGGTGGGGTGTCCATGGGGGGAGAGGGGGGGAGGACATCGAAAGTCGAGAATAAGTGCCGCGTAACCGCGCGGCGATTTGTCCGGATCAGCGTCAGGCTAAGCAGATTACAAAGCTCTCCCCAAACGAACCAGCATCCCTGACGGTCCATTGGGAGGTCCGCCGATAGATAAGCGAAGGGAAAAAGAACCCGCCTTCCGATTCCACTGCCTCTGGATGTCGGACAACCGCGAGATAGAATTTGTTTTACGATTCCTCTCGATAAAAGTGCGATCGCGAAATTATCGGGTGCGAATATATTGTTCTAGGTGACAAGATTTCACTGTACTTTACGTTCACTAACTGTGAGATGATTCAGATGGTGATCCATAATTTGGTGATCCATAGATTATGAGAATCTAAGGGAAATCAAAGTTCTACGTTGAAATTCAATTATTATTTGTTGCAAATTATATAGGGGTTTCTGTGAACACCTGATAATAGTTCAGGTATTACAGTACTGTCAATGATACGGGTATGTTTTTCATATTTATAATCTAATTAGTTTCTTTTCTATTCCTTTCTTTGTTATTTACGAGTGTTGCACACAAAATCGTGCAAATTTCTACAAATTTTCACCAGTAAATGTCATCGAGCGATCGTTTCCGAGATCCATGTGGGAACCGATCGTAGATCACGTACGAGATCGAGAATGATATCGAGACGCCATCGGATCTTTACGCGTGCACAGTAACCTAATGTATTCTCACGTGGAAATCCACACAGGTTAGACACACCGCTCGCGCGATTTATATTCGTACGAACGTGCCGTGAAACGAGCAATTATTGTTACTGCCATTTCGCGCTGGCACCGATTAATGCGAAGTTTCACGATCGCGTACCGATCCTTCAAAATCGATTCTCGCGCGGCAGCCCGCCTCGGAAATTGACTCCGGAGTAATTACGTCTAACGCTCTGTCACTCCTATCGTACTTTTCCATTGATTTACGATTATTACTAGACTTCCTTCAGTGGCAGTAATAGGTATCACGAGTGCATAAATACAATATGAACGTACGGTGTAATTATTTCACGGATCGAACACCGTCGGATATAGGTTGTATGTATGTATAATACAATGGGACACTTGTTTGTCGGTGTTCGCGATGAAAATTCATGGATTCATTCCAATTCTGATTCATCGTTCCACTACTAATATTATTGTAATATCATTCTTCTTATTATTATTAATCTTATTCTTGTTCTTAATACTAGAATTACCAATATAGTCAAAATGACTTGTTCCTAATTCCTTATAAAACTCACTGACATTTATAATAGTGCGTTTTCTGAAAATCTTCACAATTATAAATCGATCAGTTTACTATCTTCTCGCATTCACTTTTCGCAAATATATTTATCTAATATTTTTAGACAGACCGAATTAATCCTTTTTCTAAGTTCTACTGTTAATATTAACCAATGAATTTTTCTCACATACCCGGCTTACAACGCGCGTATAGTAACTAAAATATATTTTACGCCTGTATGCCACGTATTAAACGTTTGCCAAAGGAATCTAAAGATACATAAAGTTCCATCGGGCTTCTGCTTTCCACGGGGATCCTTTGAAGTGGTTTTCGGTTCGGCTAGGATACGTATTAAACGGGTTCACCTGATCGTAATATACCCGGCGTAACCGTCTTCGTCTGGAAACAGCCGAACCAGGCCGGAAGAGCCGAACGACCGGAAGCGATACGCTCGCTGTCGGCTTTCCCTTTGATACACAACGGAGCCGCGGCTCTCTCTTGTAAGATGCAAGCTACTTTCGCGCACGTGCGTTAAATAATAATATAAGCGCGCCATAGCGCATGCGCGACGCTTTTCCACCGGTAACTCGGGTGAAAAAGTTTTATTTAAGATTTTCCCATGGATTTTATCTCGATTAAAATGATCTATCATGATGAAATTAAAATAATAACGTAAGGATCTGGAAGTTTTGTGTGTCAACGGTTTTAAACGTATTTCCGTCTGTGTCTTTATTGGATAATACGAAAGGTCGTTGTTTAATGGCCGGACGACACCGTGTCGGTTTTCCTAATGAAGTCATTACATTTAATTATTACCAGGACCGCCGCGGAATACCGATTCTAAATGCAATTAACGTATTTGTAACACGTGTCGTCTTACGGGCGCGCGATCGCATCTCGCAAACAACGGTAATTAGAAGCGCGGTCGGTTCACCGGTACGAGATAGAAACGGGTGTCAATTAGCATCGGGCATGGCTCGGGCAATTAAACGATTACCCGGTGGTGTAATTTTTTTTTTTCTGTACCTTAGGATCACGCGATCTCGTTGGATCGTGATATCGTAACCGGTGCTCCGAAACGGACGGATCTTTTTTCTTAGATTTTCATTCTACGGTCGCACGAATCGCTCGAATCTCTCGCGAATCATCTCGATGAACGTATCTGGGAAATTGAGAAAAAAAAATAATGATACATTACTCTTAACCGGAAACCGCAAATGGAAAATAGGAGGGTCGATAACGTTACGAATCCGTTCCATTTGCGATCGGGGTGACTTATTTTTGGTCGCACGACGAATTTGGTAGCACCGATTTACAAACGATCCGACAGATTCGCGCGGTTTCACGAAAGCTAAACGCGGACGGTTGTTTTCATCCCGACAGAGGAGGAGGAGGAGGATTAATTCGGTGACGGGAGAATTCTGTTTTTCCAACCGGCCGACCTGCTCCACATTATTCTATCTCGTCCCGGCCTTTGGACGCCTCCCGATGGGAATTATAATATTTATCTTTCGCGGAATAATAACGGGATTGAATCGCGTGAAATTTCTAACTCTTATAATAATATCGCGTTCGCCGTCGTACTTCGAACGCCTCCCTCATCCCCCTTCTACCCGGTTTCTTCCCTTTCTTTCGTCGTATTCTTTATCGTGTTCTTCCTCTTTTTCCTCCTGGCCTTTTTTTCCTGTAGACATTTTAAAGTGTGTAATTACAATAATCCGCTGATGATATCGTGCGCGATCCACGTATCGCTACCTACGTATTTAGCACACAAGGCAATTTCCTGCTTTATTATAATAATATCCGGCGCAATCTGTTCCCCTCTCCTTGTGTTTCTCTCTCTTGATCTCTGTTTTTCTCTGTCTTCCCGTAGGACACGTAGGTGCGCTATTTCGAAGGGCTTCTTATTTTCGAGTTCGCCGCTTCTTCCGTTAACTGCCCCGCGTATGTATATACTCTGTATCAATTACCTTTGTCGACCACTATCCCGCCTCTGTTCGGACGCCCGGCGTCTGTTTCGCGGATCCGACGTCGCTCCAAACGGGATCGATCGATCCCCCGACGTCTTCGTTTCCCCGGACGCATACGGGACAACCGAACGAACGAACGAAAGTCTCTTGTGGTCCGGGGAAACCTAAACAACAACAAAAAAAAGACAGAAAAATAGAAAAAAAAAGATACGTCGCGCGAGTAGATTAACCGACGAGGGACGAACGAAAAAAAACAGAATCACAGAGAGACAATGGAAAACGAGAGAGAACAAGAGGTCCAGAATAACAAGGGCGTGCGCTCGTAATCGGTAGTAGATGCTGACGGGTTTTCCAGGCGTACCGGAATATCAGAATGCCGTCGGGGACGACGGTTTTCCCACCCACCGGACCACCCGTCGAACGTACAAACGAACCAACCCACCCAGCTGGGCAACAGCTAGGACGAACAGGGAAAAAGAGAGAGAGAGCGATATAAAATATATATCGTAGAGTGTAGACGAAGAGTGGAGAGAGGGAAGAAGAGAAAGATAGAGAGGGAGAAAGAGTGAGAGAGAGAAAGATGAAAAGCGGGAGGAGAGCAAAACCACCCACCGGCGTTACCGGCTCGGTCGTGTTTAAAGCTCCGCCAGTAAAACAATAAATTGCGCCGGCGAAGCGGGCTGGGCACGCCGACGGAGAGAGGAGAGCGGTCCCTGTCAGCAATTGCCCCCTCTCGTAAGAAAAAATGGCAGCTGCCGTGGCTGGATGGCGCGTACGAGACCATAATACCGTACCACCCTCCCTTCGCGGTGCGCGCAGACGGCTTTCGCGAGAGGGCTCTAGATGGCCGAGACGAGGAGAGGAGAAACAGAGAGAAAAAGGGTGAGAGAGGAACAGAGAGGGAACGAGTGAAAGCACGAGCGAAGGAGAGAGAGAGAGATATTGAATTGGCGTAGGAAAAAGGGGGATGGGCGAGAGAGCGCGGAAAGAAAGAAGGTGGACGGGCGAAAGGAGGACGAGCGAATAGAAGGGGATGCTATCGGACGAGGAGGAAAGAATCGTTCGCGAGAAAGAGGGCACGGAAGGTGGAGGCACGTAGAATCTACGACGATCCACCACCACCTCCACCTCCACCACCACCACCATCACCATCACCACCACCATCGTCACAACCGCCACCACCACCGTCGACAGTCCAGAATCGCCAGAAACCTAGTAGTAAGATAGAAAGAGAAAGAAAGACAGATAGAACAAACGGAAACATAGTAGAAGAAAGACAGATAGAAAGAGAAAGAGAGACACTCGAAACAGCACACGTTCCATAATAGAAACACAAGAGAGAAAGATGAAAAGAGGAATGGAACGTAGAGGCGCCTCCCGTGTGGACGCGCGTCCTCTTGTTCCGTCCCTGTACATGTTCTCGCGTACATATACAGAGAGACAGCTGGCTCCCGGTTGGCGTTCACATCTCCCATTGGTTGAACGAAGAGAAACACACCCTTAGACAGAGAGAATAAATCGCGTAACCAACGTTTCGCCGTACAGGGCTTCCAGGTGGACGTCGAATAGGCGGGGACATCGATCGTATCTGGGCGGTGCCTCTTTTAAACTCCGCCCACGGTCTCGTTTTCTCCCCCTTTTCGCGTCCCTCGCTCCCCCATCGCGTTGTCCTCTCACCCCTCGTGGAAACCCACTCTCCGTGGCCCCCGGCCCGCCCTCCTTGCTCCGTCGTTAACGGGAGGGTGGGGGCCGAAACGAGGAGTCGCCGCCGGTGGCGCGGGTCAGTCTGTCGGGCAACCGGTCGCTCTCTCGTCTCTCGGCGCTCTTCGGCTCGCGAGAACGATACGTATCGGGAAGCGATACCCGTTCGCATAAACTCGCCCGGTTCTCGTTCGTTCGGTTCGGTTGCTACTTCACTACGTTCCATTCGGCGGGTGTTGTTTTCGTCGCTCGACCGGAAAACGCAAAACTCTGTGTCTACGGTAACAATCAACCCCCCCACCCCTGTCACCCTCACGCACTCCTCCCGCCCCCCCTCCCTCTCTTCTCATTCTTCCCTCGCCCCCGCGGGTCGGAGGAAGTGTCCACGAGAAACACGGTGGATTTCGTATAATCGCACACAGTGGATCGAGAGGTGTTGTACGGGTTCGACGAGATGCGCGCGCGTACACGCGACCGGTGACACGAAACTGCCCGGTTTGACGGACCGTCGCGACAGGTTTTTTTTTTCTATAATACGCGTAGCACCACGGTCGGATCCAATTGTCGATTAATACCTGGGATCGTTTTCTTTTTACTTTGTTTATATTATCATTATCATCTCTGTACCTCTATCTGTCCTACGTTTACGATACGAACGAATCGATCAGGGTTTCTCTTTCGGGAGGATGTTGACCCTCCCCCGAGAGGTTTGTCACACGTACAAGATCCCCGCGGTGGTGGTAGTGGTGAAGGAGGAGAAGAAGACGAAAAAGAACAAGAACAACAAGAAAGAGGAGAAAAAGGAGAACAAAACGAAACCGGTGGTGTCTCTGGTTAACTCCCGTGACGGCGGTATTTCATTTCTATAATAAACAATCGGCAGACGCGCACGGGTGTCGGCGAAGCAGATCGCGAGGTGATGTTGCTGGAGTCGCGAGGCCTCGCGAGCAGGAAGAGAAACGGACTGACGCTGACTTCGTTCGGGGGTGGCGGCGGAGGTGGTGGAGGAGGTGGTGGAGGCGGAGGAGGTGGCGGTGGTGGCGGAGGTGGCGGCGGCGGCGTCGGCGGCGGAGGAGCCGGTAGCGAGGAAGACGACGAGGAATCCCGACACCTTTTTCTTGGACGAAAAATGCAGGCCGAGGGCACCGCCGCCTCCGCTGGTTTGCCGTCCGGGTGTACCCGCGACGACGGCGACGAGAGTTCCAGCCCCTCGCCGAACAGCAGCCTGCTGAACAACCTGAACAACAATTGCAACTCGAACAGGCAGTGCGCCACGGACTTTAGCATCGCGGCAATTATGGCACGGGATTCAAGACAACAGCAACAACAACAGCAACAACAGCAACAACAGTCGCCACAACCGTCGCAGCAGTCGCCGTCGACGCAGCAGCAACAATCGCAACCACAACAACAACAAACGCAGCAACAACAGCAACATCATCATAGACATGTACAGCAACAGGCCGTCGGCGGCGGGAAATTATACCAACACGGTAAGTTTCCGCGAAATCGTCGATTTCTAATGGATCTGACGGATAACGATCTAGATCTAAAGGATATCTTAATGATCGATACAAATTGAAAAGAATCAAAGACTTCTAGCTGCAAAGTAGATGGATTTCGATGGAAATCGTTAAACCCACTGTTTTCTTATTAATTCGAAAGGACCCGCGGTAAAAAGTAAATTACACCACCATGGATTGAGGATACACGAACGTGACACTCCGCGGGCGTAGAAAAATACTCGTCGAACCGTCATTATCGAGATAAATGTCATACGGTGTAGTTTTTCTGGGGTTTCGCCCGTGAAACGAGATCGTTTTTGCGGGGGTCCCGTATAATGGCCCGCAACTTTGGTTTCTTTCGACGAGTAAAAGAACAAGACCAAAAAAAACACACACACACTCACTCACGCAGCACACAATACACAAAGATAAAACGGAGAATAAAATCCAAAGAAAAACCACAGAAACACGTCCGAAAAACAACGATTATTTACCCGACACGGGACTTCTCACTCCGTTGTCCATTACTTTTTGCCCGTCATCTCGATAAATATATTAACTTTACACGTAGACGAAGGTGAAAATAATTTTAATCGTCGCGCACTCTGCCGAACGTCGCTGTTCGACTTTTACACACACTCGCGTATTATACGTTCGTCTACCAGGGAAATTATTCCCGTAATAATTTACGAGGCGGTCGATTATTAACCGAGTCGCCACCGACGTTTAATTCACCCCTTCACCCCACCCCTTCCCATCCCCCTTCATCCACCATATCATCGTTCACTACCGTAATTATTTTCCTATGCGAAAGAATTCGTATTGCAACGTCATTTTAATGCGAGTTGATCTCCGATGAATTTATTTAAACGCCGCTAGAGTTTCTCAATGAAAATCACGGTCCACGGAGACGAGCACTAGGTGTTAGGCTTCGCTGTTGCGAGTGGTGGCATTTCGCGGAGGCCGGGTGAGGTGTCTCATCGGAATTCTGGAAACGACCGTGGGGCACTGTGGTGCTCCTCTACGGCCAGCCAGACGTCGTCCGAATGAGACTCTCGATGGTGTTCGGTTTCATCATCGCGTATCTTGGACGCCCGCGGCGAATAATCGCCCACGACGATCCTTGCGCGCGGGGACCCGAAATTTACGGTTGGCCACGCTGCAATTCACCCACGGAAACGGACCGTCATTCCCAAATAAACTTCGGTAAACGGGTACGGGATGAATCGGGAGGATGAACCTGGTGTAAGTGTGTGTTTATGTATGTGTGTGTGTGTGTGTGTGTGGGTGATTGGGCACGCGCGAACACATACACGCAGTTTCAAGATCGTTAGGATAGATCGGAGAAGTACTCACCGCGGGGTGGAAAGTTACGGGGAGGGTGAAAGGTACGGGCGATAAAGTCGTTTCCGTGAGTCGAGATCGATCTTGCGGGGAGACATTTTTCTTTTGGTTCTATGTGTTAATTTTCTTGTTTCTTTCCGATGATTTGCGTATCGTTTCGAACACGGAAGAGAAACCGGAAGGTGGACGAGATCGTTTTATTTTCATTACAACTTAAATATTTTGCATAAGAAAAAAGAAACAGACTACTAAATTTATCTCATTTCAACGACGATCTAACAATCAACGAGGATTCCTTTGAAATCCACTTAATATTATAAATATATCTAACTGTTTAACACTAAACCCACCGAGGTGGGTCAAAATGACCGTTTTCAAATTTTTTATTAATGTTTCAACGTTAATTTCTTTAATCAACACAAAGAAAATACAGTTCTTTATGCTAAATTAACTGTTACCTAACATCAATTGCAAAGGTTCTCATTTTCTCGGATCCGATAAGAATATGTACCTAAACTGTCGGTAGGTTTAACCCTTAGAGCTCTAAGGACGCATATTTGCGTCTGTCCATATTTTCGGTCATCTACATAGAAGTACATATTGCAGTTACTTTTGTGTAAAATTAATACAGATGCATTCCTTAGTAACGATTATTGTGTCGCTTAGGAAACGCATAAATCGACGGATTACTATACTTATTACTATTTATTTATCAAGAGAGTATAGTCTAACGATAAAGTATTCCGGCCACAGCGATCGTCAGCGCTAGTCGCACGCCGTCCCTACGGATCACATAGGCTACGAGTAGTTAGAGCTCTAAGGGTTAATGTTAATAATGACTACACGATGGTTTTCCTGGGGAACGCGATAACTCCATGGCGTCGTGACGCGTACGGACGCGTACGGTAGCTCGTTCCCCGGGTGAGGCCACCGACGGAGAAAAGAAATTTCACGCCGGCGTCTAGGGTTTCGTCGGAGTGTCAACCGTAATAAATAGCCAATGACTTAGTTAAGCGAGGAGCTACGGGCCCCGAAGTTACGACCGGTCGGAATCGGCTCAGGATCGATTAGCTTAGAACACGGATACCGGACGGCGGAGGGCAGATGGGGACCGTAGTGAAAAAACCACACCGAAAACCGGGGCCCGAGAAATCGTTCACGCGTTACCCGTCCGCCACGAACGTCGATCGCTTAATCAACGTTCATTTGTTTCCTGCCTTGTAATTTCATTTGTCGGGCTTTGCTCCACCCACCGGATGCGATTCACCTTGGAGCGGTTCTCGCGGTTAGGATTATTTTCTGAAAACGGTCTAAATCCTGTTTTTGCATCGTCGATAAACGTGGAAAGGGGGGGGGGGATTTGTGTGAGTAGTCGCGTTTATATTTCATCGTGGAACGCGTGAAATAAAAAAATAGAAAAAGAAAGGAGAAAAAAAAAAAGGAAAACATACGGGGAGAAGATTGTCGGGAGCGAATTAATGGCAGCTTTTGGCGTGGCTCCATGCAAATTTTCATGTTTTGCAAACAAGTGACGATCGAGAGTGCCTCGATGCGGTGGGAGATAACGTTGTATGCAAATATATGTGTTAAACATACATACACATATGTATATGTATGTAACACGGTAACCACACACGACGAGTCCGAGTGTCAACGATGGACACACAACGCGATTTCTTCCCTTTTCAAATAAATCAGTCGTTTCTCGAGTTTCGTGTAATTTGCAAGGCAAATCTTTATCGATGACCCTCCTAAAAGCCGCGGTTAACACGGCAATTACCTAAACAATTTCTTTCCGACATCCACTCCAACTTTTGTCCATATATCCATGATGTATCCAACAACATCCAACACTATCTATACATACATACATAATATACATATAGAATCTAATATTCGTCCATGTATTCGTTCACAAACGTAAGATACGCACGATATAACGGTGTAAGTGCTGGCGCTAGCCCGTGTTGTATCGGTGTGTGTGGGTGACTAAGGTGTGGATGTATGTAGCAGCCACGAGGAGCATAGTTAGCACCTATCCGCGGCATATTCGTGTCGACCCACATAGAAACTGGCACCCACCTGGACCCGGAACGCGACGCTTAAACGAACGTTGACACGGCGACGAGACGTCGAAAGTCTCGAAATATCTGCTGGCAATGTCGCGATCGCGAGTTGACAATTTTTCCGAATTTACTAATAATAATCCTCTATTAATCAAAACATTTACACACTACAATAACACACTAATCGTCAACCTAGAATTTTCTACGCAGATTTTTCACCGTTTCATTTTATCACAGATCATGGATAACGTATGTATATGTTATAGATACATATATAAATATATGTGTAAAATTGATTTTCATTCGGAGTGGATAACGGAGGTGGTTAACACACATATATGTATGTATATTATACAGGGTGGCGCATATTAGAGGGGCGTTAGCGGCATCGAAATTACACTCGCATTCCTGCGTTCCGATAGTTTTGCAAATTACTGATAATGACCGCCGATCATTGTCGGCCCCGCGTATGATTTCCCCGGGTCTCTAGATCCCGTTCAAAGAACCCCGTGGACACTCTGTCATTGGAATTGAGACGATATGGTTCGTTCAGTACGGAATTACACGGTGCGTTGTTACTCGGGTACGACCGACGAACTGCCTCCCGGGAAGGAACTAACCGAACAAGGAAGAAGGAGAAAAATAACGAAGAAAAGAACGAAAGAAAGAGAGAAACGTAACAATAAAAAGAACGACAAGAAAAATTACCCGTATTTTCTTCTCGCTCTATTTCGCCCCGTCTTCTTAACGATTCGCGGAAAATTAGAATGGAAAAGCCCCCGGGAAAACCGGTGGTAATTTTCATCGGTACAATGGGATATATCGTCGAGATGAATAAATAAAAAAAAAACATACATACACACATATATATACTCATAGAGAAAAAAATAAGTAGGAAGAGACAACTAAAACGATAAGAAAATCATCGTCAGCGGTTTGTTGGCTCCGTTCGAGGTGGCTGCAACATACGAACGACAGTACTTGAAATACGAGGCGCGAATGACATTTGTTAGCGCCTTCCTGTCAGGCTTGATGCTCGTTCCACCGGTGATATCAAGCGAATCCACGCTGCTTTTGAATAGTCTTTTTCTCGTACATGTTTCTCCGGCGAACTACGGTACCCAGTTTCATCGACGGTTCTCCTCGTTCGTCACGTCGAACGGTAGGGAAAACCAGCTCGTTAGGAAGGTTACACTTTCCGTACTTGTATCGGTGACGATTAGTTTTCGTCGTTGCAACGAATTAATCAAGACAACCGAAACCGAGTATAGTTTGTTATTTATGCGAACGTGTGCGGTGAAACAATTAAATTACGGCGTAACACGGTGGAACGATGGCGGTGAAGTTAGTTGTGAGTCGATTTTCGGATATGTCCAGGGTAAGACGGGTTGTTAATTTTTTTTTTTTTTTGAATAAGACATCTCGGTAGCGGTTGCAATCAATTTTTTACGCGTAACGGAGGGACGAGCATAAAAGAATTTCATCGGGCACGATAAAGAAGAGAAACACACCTCGTCACGGCCAGATTAATTTACGTTTGGCGAACAAACAAGGTGCCTCTTTTAATTACCTGTCGACAGATTGATCGATCGACCAGAGAGACTCTCTCTTTCTCTATCTTTCTCTTTCTCTCTCTCTTAGTCTGTCGCAATCAGATAACGCACGTTAATACTTAATTTCACTCTTCTACCGCTCGCCGAACGTATCTGGTCAGTTCATTTTTCATTTCCGTTCGTTCGAAATTGTACCGATGTCTTTTTTTATAATAACGATGAATCGATTTTGTTCACCGAACATTTTTACCCGTACGCAACTGAGAAGTTTCATAATCTGGGAAAAACCGAGCGACTTCTCGTCGGATCCGTTCAGTTTAATCTCGCGAGACGTCAAAACCTCGTCGTATCGACGTGCCTCGCGAAGAGTAATGGATTTTTAATACGCCCGCCGGATTTACACGTCGCACAATCGAAAGAACGATTCGCAACGGTCGCGGGTGTGTGTATACCCCTTTGGTAAACCGTCGTAAATAACGAGTGTTTCGTTTGCCCGCCGCGCAGATTTATAGATCGCTCGGGCTACCGATTATCACGAGACTCCTGATTATCGTTATCGATATACCGCGACTCCGCGGTTATTATTATTTTTGTTAAACAAATTTTTTGCCGCCACCTAACGGAACATCCGCTAACAAGATCCCTTCCCCGCGTTTCGTTTTTCCACGGCGAAACGTGGTCCGCCGGCATCTGCAATGACAGTCGTAACTCATCCCGCCGGAATATACATTTCTCGGTCGTAAAGTTGTCCTTAAGCCTGGACCACGACTTCCGGCGGGTAGTTATTCGTTTATCACTCTCGATCGTATCGTCCCACCGTTAAAAATAATGTAACACTGTGTTACCGTGAAACTATCCGCGGACAATTTTCAGACGAAACACGCGTCCCCGGAACTATTACCGTTTACCGTCAGAACTTTATAGGAATTTCCCCTGAAACGTGATTTCGAAATAATATAACTCAATTAACTTAAACAGTCTCCCCAGGTAGCGTGAATTTCTCTATAACACTTTCACGTTGGTAATTAATGAGCAATTCCGCAGATATTTTTGTTTACTTTATTAGAAGTTTCCAATTTCAATTATCAAACGACATTTCTCTGTAAATACAGAGAACAACCATATAAAATCTCTTCTCTTTTTTTTTTAAATTAAAACTATCCATTAAAACATATCACATCTTCCTCCCACTTTTCTACAAATTTATCAATCTTTTCATCCCTTCTAATTCTTATCCATTTTCCCTGTATTTCTCTATACAAATTAATCGTTATAGAGAGGTCGTCTTAACGGCGTCGCGACGACCTGTGGGTGGGACACTGGGACCCGGTGCGTTTCAATCTGTCCTCCCGGTGGCGTCTTTGATCCGGGCCGTGCTGCTCGTGATCGTAACTCACTTGACGAGGCCGCTCGTAAACTGGCTCGAAAACTCGGAGTTCCAGCGGCTCGTCATCCGTTTCGTCAGTCGTTTAACACCGCCGTTCGCTGTGTCGAATAAAAATACGCGGATGACAGACCACACGTATCGTGCCAGCACTGGCAGAACCCTGGACCGGCCAATTAGGTGCCACTGGCTGACTACGGACCTTGCGAAAATTCTCCTTTCAATAATTTCTCGCGTTTCACTCGCGGACCTCTGTTACCAGGTCGACGATTTCTGTGTATATGTATATTATATATGTGTGTATATTTTTTTATTCCCTCATTTATTAATTTATTTTCTTGTTTTCATCATCCAATTAGGGTAAAGGTGGTTTGGAATTAACTGTGATTAATTCGTGGGATTTTCAAGTGAATCGATTGTTAAGAAAATAAATATTGTTTATTTGCGAATTGATTGAGACGAATGGATGAATTGTCGCGGATTCATTGGTACGCGAAGGAAATTCCACGCGTTGGCACGTGCAAAATGGCAATAACAACGTGCCGGAAAATGGCTGGCACGCGGATAACTACAAAGCGAGCCGACGTCGCGGCTAAGTTATCGGGCATCGTTGAAACCGCAAGTTTCTCTGCTCGCGTAATAGCGACCGGGATAATCATCCAGCGTCAAAGAGACACGGAAGAAATCGTTTGGCATACGATAAACTGTCGAACGTGTGTCTGTAAAAAGAATTCCATTGAAACTTTTGGCGAATCGAAACGTTACGTTCCGTGTGTTTCATGACTTGATGATACTTTACTTTTCCCTCGTGTTCGGAGAGAATCGTTTTAACGAGCGAAAGTAATTTTCCAACGCGCGTTAATCGAGAAACATCACGGTTTTAACGTATATCGATCGAACGTTCGATATATATGTATATCGCACGAGTATTTCGCGCGCGAAATTACCCTACCAAGGCGCCCGGTATTTATTATTAATTTATTCGCGATAATTTCGCGTTATCGCCCGTGTATACACACACTCTCCGTGAACGAGACTAATCGTAGCAAGTAGGCGAAAGAAATCGTTTCTTTTCCACCGGTAGTAATTAAACCAAAGTGAAACTCACCGCCTGGTTCGATATCAGCTCGTCGATTTCAACGATTCCATGTACGAATTATCGATAATTAATAACAAAAATAACGATGAAAAAAAAAAGAGGTTAAATCGTCTCGAATTCTTACCCGTGGATCTCACGCACAATTTTCCACGTAACCGCGGGAATTTTCTTGGATCGAGTGTCCGCCGTTCGTTGCGACGATGGAAATCTAGCGCGGGGACGTTCTATTTTAACGCTGGTCTTTTCTCTCTAAATCACAAACACGCACTTACCACGTGCGCCCGGCGTCATAATACGAACTTACCGTTGTGCCCGCGGTGGAAACCGTAATAAACCTCGTAATGGGCAGTTAGGAAGTACAGACTCGGCGGGTATGTCAGGTGCCGGCTATCAATTTTCGCCGGTTGATGCGCCGCTCCGTGGAAATTAATTGTTCGCTCGTCGCCGAACGAAATCCGCGTGAGTCAGATCAATCGGTCACACGACGCCAAGATCCATCTCGAATAAATTCCAGAAATGCTTGACGATTAAAAGAATCATCACCCATTGGAAAAAAACAAACATCTATGTAATCACTCTAATAATAATGTCCGTCACGTGGCAATTATTAATTGAATACCCACGTGATATCAAGAACGATGAGTTCGAGTGAAGTATTTTTTTTTTCAACGTATAACGCGGGAAATGGGGGGAAAATAAAAAAGACGGGGAAAAAAATGTAACAAACACCGCGGCGAAGATTCGCGGGAGTGCAAACCACCGGGACGATAGTAAATAAAGTTTCTCGGTTTACCTTAGCCGGAGATTATAATTTCACGAAACGCTGCCGCTACGCCTGGGCATCACGATAATAATGCTAAACTATAGCAAGTCCCGTCGTAAGTGGATAATTATCCTTTTTCCAGCCGCTACCGCGGCGTCATTATATCTACCGGCTGTGTATGTATGTATGTATGTACGCGAGAGTGCGTCGTGACGCTAAACCGCAGGTAAAACAGAGAGAGAGAGAGAGAGAGATAATATGTACCGCGAAGATAGACGAGGAGAGGATCGCACGGTTTGCATTTAATTACGCTCGCGCCTCGAACTGTACGTCGGAAATGATCGTTGAAAATTCTGCGTTATTGATTAACTACAGGAACGTGCGCGAAACTCACCGGAACCTGGTGATCTTCCCCTAGAGAGAATAATTTCACCTGTTTCTCTCACAAGACTTCTTCTAAATTTTCCTAAATCTACCACGAGATCTTTTACACGATGCTTTTTCTCTATAGATCTTTTCTCGATGTACGAAAATTTGATATTGATCGACGATGATTAATATGATCGATCTATAAAATCATTTTTTGTCACCTGAGAGATTATTAAACACACCAAGAGGTTGTATGACGATATCTCAGCGAAGTATTGTCATCTCGTGGTATAATTAAGTAAGTAAATGAAAATCATCGTCGTCGACGTCGCGCGTCGGCGTCGCGACGCTTTCCGCATGGCTGTCGGCCTGGCCGCGCTCGATCGGATATTAGGTACGAATTACCACTTACAATAACGGCAATTTTCCATCCGCGAAGCTACTTTCGGCCGTAAAACATCGTTCCCCGCGTGAGTCCCTTGCGGTCGGTTGAAGTCTGTATTTACGTTGCACTTACCGCTTGCAGCTGGAAACCTTTCAATATATGAAGATACTTATGAGATTATCCGCACGCAACTCCGCGGTGGTTTCCTCTTACCACCGCACCGATAACTACAATGCAATAATTAATTACCGTCGCTGGTGGTACACCGATTTATCGGCCATTATTCTCGCCGCTTCTTCTTCTTCTTCCGTGAAAAATAAAAAAAAAGAGAAAAAACACACACACACACACACCGCACCGGCATTATCGTTTATTTTCTTTCGCCTTTCGCGAGCGAACGGGGGAGATTTAAACGTATTTTTTTTTCTTTCTTTCTTTTTTTCTTTCTTTTATTTTATTTTTATTTTTCCTCACTATAAGCGTGTTTCTTCTCGTTTCATTCTTTCATCCAGCATCCGCGATTCTACGATACTTCTGCGAAATGGTAGAACCGTTTACGGTTAATCGCGATCGAAACCGTGAAAGAAGAAGCTCCCTTATCGGCCAGCGTAACGCTACCGCGTCGTTTATTTCATCGGCGATATATTATCATCGATAACTGGCTACCTATAACCACCGTCGAATGGATTGCGCTTAGATTTACGTCGATGTGATTGAACGATGATTCTCTATCTCTCTCTTTCTCTTTTTTTCCATTTCTCTCTCTCTCTCTCTCTCTCTCTCTCTCTCTGTGCACAGTAGTGATCATGCGATACGGTCCAGCATCCCGTGCTAAAATCTCCCGGTATCTTTCCTCATGTCAATAACGCACAGTTTATTATTAACGCGTACTTTAACCCTTCGCCCGCCCTTTATCACCGTTTCCCCGCGGTCGACTACACCCGGAAGACAATTAAGAAAGTCGTCACGGTCGTTTTTTCCACGAAAGACACGACCTTCCCGGTCTATCGACGGAATGTTCATTCACCGAAAGAAACGGTTCATTCATATCGCGGTGGCCACTCCGGCTAAACATAGCCGCGTGACTATTTCAGCGTCCACGCGACGACGGCAATGAGAACGAAAAAAAAGAAATAGAAAGGAGGGATAGGGGAGAGAAAGAGTGAAAGAGAAAAAAAAAACGAGAGTGTCAACGACACGGGCGAGCAAATGCCGTAGCTTAAAGTCCCATTTTTCTTTCCCCCGGCGGTTAAAGTTCGACTCAATTTTTTCCCACCGTCAGACTGACGTATCCGCGACGCCTATTTTTTATTTTTTTTTTATTTTCAACGGGCGTCGAAAGAACGGCGTCGAAATATGATTTTTCCTCGCACAGCACCGGTGCTTCATTGTCTCTGTTTGTCTTTCTCGTTACAGAAAGGGAACCGAGCGTGTCCGGTGTCGTTCGTGGACCACCGGTCCAGGAGTCGATCGCCGAGGAGGAACCGGAAACCGATGACACCGGAAGCACCAGCGGCAAGAGTACGTTCCCGGTTAATCCGCTGCTCCAGGAGCGGTCCAACTGCGAGGAACTCAGGCACGTGGTCTGTCATCTGGAGACGAAAGATCTGTGGGACAAATTTAACGAGCTGGGCACCGAGATGATCATCACGAAAACCGGAAGGTGAGGATACGGTGATGAATGATCGACGATCTATAACGCACTATTTTCTAAAGTACTATGGGGAAAATAGTTTTTTTAATGGGGTTGGATCGAGTAATTATCGATGATAGGTGTAATAATGGTTTTGATAAAAGGTGAGAACTATTGGTAATATTTATTAGATCTATAGAATATAATTTTAGAGATTAATTGAAATTAAGTTAGAAGTGAATCAGAAATGAAGTCATCTTAGTATCTACCACGAATTCAACGAGGGAGAGAATTAGACCGATAAAGTGATCGTTCCGTTAGTCGATAGACCCCCTAATTACCAGTGTATCGTTGTCCTTTTGTCCCTTTCACATCTTCAATCTGAACCACCGGTCACGACACCCCCGGATTGCCCAGGGGATGAAGAACAATCAGGGGTGAGCGTGAACTAAATATTTCGTTAACCCCGGGGCACTTTGTTCCATCCCTTCGACGCGTAATTCAAGACTTTTTTCTACTTATATATAAAACATTCTCCATTTCACAATTGTACTTGTACTTCGACCCACACATCAAAATGGTGTTCTATTTATATAAAACATTCTCCATTTTGAAATTGTACCTCACGCAACGATACGTCGAATTTACAACTCAACAAATAATTATTAAAAATTCCATATGGAAATCCATTTTCTCTCGTTACGAATGAAACTATTTTCCCGCGTGGAATTTCGACGTCGAATCGCCAGTGCGTGGAACAAAGGCGAAGTAACGAGGCGAGAATTAAAAGGGACGAGCGAAAGAAGAAGAAACCGGTGGCAGACGACCGACCAAATTGCTATATCGACCGTCAGTCAATTAGCCGGGTCGGTGTGGAAACGGAGCGAGCTTATGCCAGTTTATAAAGGTCCTTGGGACGAGCGGTGGCAAACTGGAGGCGTGAGTGGTTTCGAAGGTCCTCAGGGCCGTTTCTATCTCTGGGTACCCCACAAAATATTTCCACGTTTCCCCCAATTCCCTCAATCCACCCTCCAAAAACCCTATTTCAAAATTTTCTAAAAAATCAACCATAGGCGTCGCGACGTCGACTGTCACACTTGTCGTTCTTGACATTCTAGATAAATATCTATAATTTTAACTATCGTCTATATAATTAGGTAACTTATCTGGCAATAAACGATCAATATAAGATGATATTAATATAATATTTTAATATATTTATAAGATTAATACATTACATTGATGGTTTATCGCCAGATAAGTTCTCTGTTATAAATCCCATAAATTTCATTTATTCCATCCACTGAAATTTTCGACGATGAACAGAAACACTTTTCGGTACCCAAGTCCCTACGAGCCTGAACGTTGGAAATTAGATGGGACGAAAGAGAGAGAGAGAGAGAGTATCGTGGAACATTCGTGGAGGGAAAGGTCGAAAGGGTGGGATGGAAGGTGGAAGGGATGCCGAAGGGGGATGAGATCGACGCGGGCGACGCGCGCCTAATTGCCCGCCGCGACGCCCCAACATCTACGCTCCTTATTCGTCGACTCCCAGAGGGGTATCCCGGGTGCGTCTTGTAATTAGATCTGCGTCGCGACGCTGGTCGTCGCTCCCTTCAACCGTCAACTTACCATCCCTCCGCCTTCACCCTTCGGTACGCCGAGAAACGCTCTCCCCTCCCACCCCTTCTTTCTTCTCCCTTCGCTATTATTTGCAGAGGACTTAAAGGGCAGACCTCGAAAAACCTTCCCCGTGTCTCCTCCTTAGCCACCCTTCTTCTTTCTTCGCAGTGCCCTCTCCCTTCTCGCCTTATATTCCATCCCTGACCTAACCCCTCCTTTTGATCGAGCCGCCCGTGTTCGCCTGGTGGGCGTGAACTTTTAGCGCTACCGTAGAATCTAACGTTTTCCACTATCAAAATTTGTTCTACCATCGCAAAAAGACACTATCATAGACAATTTTCACCGTGGATTCTACCGTCATGATCACTGGGGTATTGGAAATACCCGTCGAAACGTAGAAATCTACTACGTGGAGATCTTCACGGATAATCCAAGTTTCCCCTTCCCCCCCCCCACAAGGGGGGTTAAAATTAAGCCGGTGAAGACGATGAGAGGGATAAATAGATAAAGACAGATACTGTGAGATAGTAAGATAGTGAGATAGTGAAGAGAGAAATATATGTATAGAAAAAGAGTAAGAGAGAGAGAGAGGTGGGGTACCTTCTCCCGCGAGGCGAGTTCAATTCATTAACAAAGGACGGCTTGATAAATAAAAGCATTACTCACACTCGTGGCGCTGGCGGGATGAATGCATACCGAGTCGACAAGGACCGAGGAGAAGACGTAGATAAGATCGGCGGGTGTCCCCGCGTTTTAGTGGTCGAGCAGCGGGGGGCCCGACACGGTATTAATGTTTGGCCTCCGAGGCAAAACATTCACGCCAGCCATCCCCTTGCCCCGACACCCCTGTATCCCCCTGGTACCCCCTTGTCCCCCCCTTCGTCACCACCACCACCACCCCCCCCCCCGGTTGTACCCTGGTCACCGGGGATCTCGGTGACCGTCAGCGTGTTAACCCTAAAATTGGCGTGGACCATTTTCAGCCACCGATTATCGAGGTTGGGGGGAAAAGGGACGACAGAGATTTTATGCCCCCTTAAAGTGGCAATGTGGCACCTTGAATCGAGTTAACCCTTTCCTCTCCTTTGGCACCTTGGTGGAAGTCGCGTGTGTGCGTGTGGAAGTGTCGGTGGATGGGTGGAGATATTTGTGTTTTAATGTGATGCTGTTCGTTATCATGTATTGGAACGATTTTAGTATAGAGAGTTTCTATAGAATAGATTGCTTGCGAATTGTAGATTTAATTTATATCAATTTTTGCGAATTATCTATTAAAGGAATATTGTACTGTACAATTAAAGAAAATAGAGTTTTAGTAACTCGTTATAGGTGCCCCTTTAAACAGATTTCTATTAATTGATACTCTTCAGTCTAATTATTAATGAAAATTAATTTATAGTATATAAGAAAATATCTAATTCAATCCAATACTTTGGCATTTAAATTCCAAGTAATTCCGAAAGTGAATCTAATAAAATTTCCTCGGTGAACAAGTGAAATATCGAAATTCTTCATCTGTTTCTCGCCAGACGGATGTTCCCGACGTGCAGGGTGTCGTTCAACGGTCTGAAGGCCGACAGCCGATACGCCGTTCTGATGGACATCGTGCCGGTGGACAACAAAAGGTACCGGTACGCTTATCACAAGAGTTCCTGGCTGGTGGCTGGAAAGGCCGATCCCCCGGCGCCGGCGCGTCTTTACGTTCACCCGGACTCGCCTTTTACGGGTGAACAGCTACGAAAGCAGGTCGTCTCTTTCGAGAAAGTCAAGCTCACCAACAATGACATGGACAGGCACGGACACGTGAGTAAATGGTCCACGCAGCTTCTTTACCAAACGATCTGTTAGGAATTATGATCAATAGATCCTAAAATCAATCTTTATTTCACGGGAAACTTGTTTTAATACTAAAACTACCAAGACAGAGGAAACTAGTGGTTTTAGAAACTTTAGAAAAATTACTAGAATGTATAATAGTGTATTTTATGCAATTGATAAGATTCTATATGATTCTATATATCAATTATTAAATCGATTAATTTACTAATTTACTACTTATTGAATTAGTCTTTGGTAGTTTTAGTGTTAAATAGTGAAATCGGTTTGGAAATACATACATATATGTATGTACAGTGTAGATACTTGGTTCAAGGTTACACGACGGCGGAAGATTATCACTGATATCAACAAAGATTGCTTGATAGACGGGCAACGTGTCTTCCGTAGTTATTCGCGGCGCAGTTAAATAGGGTTATTATCGCTGTTATCAATGTCCGCCTATTATTCCACCGTGGAAATGCCAGACATGCACTTTACTTATGACTAGTTGATTAACCCGGCTTCGCGCGGGGTTTTTATAAACGTGAATAGTACGTACACCTACGTATATACCTATAGATACGTCAAATATTTCCGTGTAAATCTTACAACCAAGTATCCTTCATATTTCGCATCAACGAGATTGATTTTGAGATCATTCTTAATTACTCACCCCCCTCTCCTCTCAATCACTATTAAAATACCTGAAATACTTTCCTTTCATTTCCATCTAACACCTCTCACCCGTTTCTATTTTTTTCCATTCCACCTGGTTACTCACACACCCACGCATCTTATTATCTCTCAATACTTCCGCGTTCGTTATCGATCTATCAAACGCTACGGATTCATAGAAACTAAAAAACCATCTACAAACATAGAATTCTAGAACATTGCAATAATTATACAACCTTATAAGACCACTCGACAATACAATTACACGTTGGAAACCGTATCAAATAAAATAGACTTATCGACGTATCATTTTTTCATCATTCCGATAGACACTCTCGAGGAATCTTATTTTCCGCGATGAAATTAACAATTAAACACTCATCCCGGCAACCAGGGAGGACAGGGAAGGGGGAGGAGGGTGGGGGTGGAAATTACTTAATTTCACGAGTCGGTCGGTCGGAAGGATAATTTGACAATCCGTTGTCTCGTTTGTCATAATTCACGGGAATCTCTATCCTCGGCCATCAGCTATCCCGGTTGTACGATTCGTTCGTTGGGTTCGTTCGTTCGTCGGGATACTGTCAGCCCGTGGGATCTCTTTCTCTCTAACGGCGGGGTTCTTAATTCGTCGGATGACTGACGTAAATAGGAACTCTCCGATCGAGCCAGTCGCTTCTTCACGGTACTCATTTTGTATTCACGGGTGTTACACGCTGCCAGACGAGGGCAAAGTGATTCTTTTCAATGGTAACACGGGAGAATGCCTAAGCAAAGTGCTCCTAATTCATACGCTTTTTCATCCATCGGGATCCCCTTTTATTATTAACCTATCGTTCCCCGGGACCGGATTCGAAACCGTCCCGACGACGACGAATAACTAAGTGCCCAATACAGGGCATCATCCTGGAATTCGATGTAATCTTATTTTTTCTTTTTTGTACCTTGACGTTCGAACGGAAAGATAGAAAAAATAATATATAAATCAACGTGGAACATCTCCGAGAGTTGTCGTCGAATTTTCACCGTAATGATCTTATTTATCGGGATACAAGACGATTGATGTTAACCGTTCGACTGCCAAGCAAATGATTTTCAATTTTTTCTATTTCACTTGAAAAGTATCAGCGTTCTAGAATGTGATACTAAGAAATCTCGACATGGTCTATCAATTTAACACTGACAGTCAGAAGGATGTTACAATAATACTTACGGTATTACTCAAACGGTTAAAATCGATCGTATTATCGTGACAGTAGAATTCTTTTTTCATTATATCCCACCGTAGTACGACAGACGGAAAGGAACAGACGTCTGTTTGAAATTTCGTACGACCATTACGATCGTTTAACCTGGCAAGTAGCCCTCGGTTGCCGGTCGAAAGCCCCTCAAAACGGTTTATTTGCAAATACATCCTCGAAGATAGTGCGCTGTAAATCCTCCGGTTAAATCGCGAACGATTTGCAGCTGGTGCTGAACTCGATGCACAAATACCAACCGAGGATCCACCTGGTGAAACGACCGGACTCGGGCACGACCAAGCCGATAACCGACCTGGAGAAGGAGCCGCACAAGACCTTCGTATTCCCGGAGGCCATATTCACCGCTGTCACCGCCTATCAGAATCAACTCGTAAGTTTCACTTTGTTTCTCGCTACCGCTACTCTTCCACTTCTCGTTTCTCGTACCTTTCTTTTTCTCTCTCTCTTTCTCTCTCTCTCTCATTCTCTCTCTTCTCGTTTCCCGGACCTGTCGGTGGTATAAAGCTCGTTTCACGTCGGAGCGCAGTCGGAGATCACGAATTCACCGCGTTAATATCAAATTTATGTAATTAATTAAATCTCGAGAAAGAAGACTGGAATTTTGATTTGACTTCTATGGTAACGAATCAAACGATAAGGATTTTGTAATATATTAATTAGATAACAGGATAATTAGTGTCAAGTGTCATTATAGATGATAAATTTAGAAATTTAGAATTTTTCTTCATGAGATTCACGGGGTGTTTGAATTTTTGTGTGGTGGTGTGTCGGATAAAGAAATTTATAAGGGTGGATTTGATTTTTCGTTGACGAGTGTTAGTGTGAACGGGAGTTAACGTGTCGGACGTGTTGCCTTGCCCACGGGACTGGTTCACCTTTCTTTCCCTGTCTCGTCTGCGGGCCTCTTCTTTTTTTCGCCGTTGATAATCGTTTCTGCGCCCGCGAAACGGAACGACTCTCTTTATTTCCTTTTATTACGTTAACACCGCGCGTCTAATCTACATCCGTTGACGTACGTACGTCAGAGGAATCGCAACGGAGGACGCGTGTCCCGACGGTTCGTCCGCGGCCGTCGCGAATATTTCCGCGGGACGAGCGTCGTTTCGACGGGTGAAAAAAACGCGAAGATCGATCGATCGATCGATCCGCTGGATGTATACGCGCGTTTATCTTTCGTTCATCGATCCGGAGAAACTTCGGTTGCTTCTGAATTCGCTCTGTTGGAACGCCCGAGGATGTTAGTACCTCGTTTGAGTGTGTCGAACGTCAACCTTGTGGAAAGTAATGAAAGATAATTTGTTAAGAATTATTTAAAAAATTGTAACTTAACCGATAAGAATGATTTAAGAAATTTTAAATTAACTCATCGAAAACTGTGACGCGAGGAATAGGGAAACTATTAGAAATTAGATACAAAGGATTTTATAGAAACTTTGAACTTTGCATACGCTCTCTTATAAAACATTTTTTAAATTACTTTCTCACATATCAAGAGTTAAGGTCTTGACTCGGGCCAAGTACAAGAGTTCCCGACTGGTAGACCTGAACTACTCTTTTCCGGAAGAATTAGATCGAGGTTTTCGGGGTATTCAAACGGCATTAAATCCGCATATTTCCCCCAAACTATGGTGATATTCTTGTAGGGGACGTCCACCCGAGTAATTTAAGCCTAACTACGAGAAGATCCATCAAGCCAATCGCGAGATATTTTGATCTAAAAAGTCGAGGTTTTTGTAAGAAACGTCGTCTTCTTCCTCTCCTCCTTCTCCATCTCCATCTCCATGTTCAGCCTGTCACGCAGCCCGGTGTCAAACCCTAACATATGTTTCATACTATGCGAGATAATTTTTCTGCCGATAACGTAGATTTTATATATGTAGTATATGAAATTTCCTCTCACACACATCCAGATTGTTAACATATTAAATTAGAAATGTTTGTTACGTTACGTTTTTGACATCAAGCTTCGTAAAATTAAGGGTCAGAATGCGTATTCGAAACATATTCGATCATTTTTATATCTTGAAAATTGCGCGAATGGCGAGCGATGTATGAAAATCGCGAAAAATCGTCAAATTATGACAGTTTTTTGGTCGGCATTCGCTGAATTTTTGAGATAGCGATCTGAAACTGGTACCATTGTTTTAGTTAGGAAATTCTACGCCAGAACAATGTATAATAGTTGTACTTTTCGAAAATTTAATTTTTCGCAAAAATCTGAAGGGGGTAGGTCAGGATTTTTTGCGATTTTCGTAAATCACCTGCCATTTCCACAATTTTTGAGCTATTAAAATGATCCTGGGCGTTTTGGACGCGGAATCCGAAGCCGAATAAGATGCAGAAAGAATCAGATCGATATCTAAAAAATTGTAGAAATGGCAGGCGATTTACGAAAATCGCAAAAAATCCTGACCTACCCCCTTCAGATTTTTGCGAAAAATTAAATTTTCGAAAAGTACAACTATTATACGTTGTTCTACCGTAGAATTTCCTAACTTAAACAATGGTACAAGTTTCAGACGGCTATCTCAAAAATTGAGCGAATGCCGACTAAAAAACTGGTTGAATTTGACGATTTTTCGCGATTTTCGTAATTCTTTCGTCATTTCCACAAATTTCTAGATATCGACCTGAGTCTTTCACAGTCTTATTCGGCTTCCGATTCCGTGTCCAAAACGTCTTGGATCATTTGAATAGCTCAAAGATTACAGAAATGACGAATGAATTACGAAAATCGCGAAAATTCATCAAACTGAAGCAGTTTTTCGTTCGGCATTCGCTCAATTTTTGAGATAGCGGTCTGAAACTTGTACCATTGTTTTAGTTAGGAAATTCTACGGCAGATCAATGTATAATAGTTGTACTTTTCGAAAATTTAATTTTTCGCAAAAATCTGAAGGGGGTAGGTCAGGATTTTTTGCGATTTTCGTTAATCGCTTGCCATTTCCGCAATTTTTTAGATATCATAATGATTCCTTCACTGGCTTATTCGGCTTCGGATTCCGTATCCAAATCGCCTTGGATCATTTTAATATCTCAAAAATTACGGAAATGGCAGGCAAATTACGAAAATCGCAAAAAATCCTGACCTACCCCCTTCAGATTTTTGCGAAAAATGAAATTTTCGAAAAGTACAACTATTATATGTTGATCTGCCGTAGAATTTCCCAACTAAAACAATGGTACAAGTTTCAGACGGCTATCTCAACAATTGAGCGAATGCCGTTCAAAAAACCGCCTGAATTTGAGGATTTTTCACGATTTTCGTAATTTGCTCGCCATTTCCACAATGATTGAGATATTAAAACGATCCGGGACGTGTTGGACGCGGAATTCGAAGCCCAATAAGACAGTGAAAGATTCAGGTCGATATCTAAAAATTTGCGGAAATGACGAAAGAATCCACAAAAAGCATCGAAAATGCAAAGCTATGGGCCAAGTACAAGAGAATGTTACATTGGAATAGGTTGCTCATTAACATAAACTGCATTTTACACAGGATTTGAAATCAATCAAATGTGAGCAAGTTTGATTGATTTCAAATCCTGTGTAAAATGCAGTTTATGTTAATGAGCAACCAATTCCAATGTATCATTCTCTTGTACTTGGCCCATAGCTTTGCATTTTCGATGCTTTTTGTGGATAATACCTTTAAATTTTCTTTACATAGGTCATCGATGACCCTCATAATCCTACTGAGATATTGCGGTATTAAACCCATTATTCCCAAATATTAATCAAACTATAACATTAATTCCCAACACCCTATACATAAACCTGCAAAATTACTAAAATTAAAACATTTAATAATAAAATAAAGTGAAATGAATAAAATCGATTTAAATTAAAAATTCCATGGTACGAGGGTTGGTTAAAATTCCCTCACACTCTCAGTCGAAAGTCCACCCGATACATAAGAGACTGGGGTGGTTCACCAGCTCCCTGTAGCCGTTCTTTTGGCGCCGCGACGATTCTTCTTGCGCGCGGCGCGTCCAACGGCGGATTCCTCGTTCGGGACGCAAGAACGACGAGCATTATCGTATTTCACGATAGTCGTTTAAAACGAAACCGCCTCACGTGTGTGGTCCGGGTCACAGGCTCGTTCGCATTCCGGGCGTCGCGGTGCCCCGCGTCCCTCCCCCGGGTGCACCCAAATTTCCATCCGAGTTTTCCCCTGGTCGTCGCGACGCCTCTCGTAACAACGATCGGAATGTTCGAACGTCTGCCACCGCGAACTTTTCTCGAATCCACCAGACGACCTGGTGAATTCTCCTTGTTCATTGTTTACCCGGCGTCGTGACGTCCAGCTACAAAGACAAAGACAAAGACAAAGATTCGGCGTCGTTGGATCGACAACGTCGCGACGGCGGTTCGTCTTTTGATAATAGGGAACCAGAGAAAGAGAGAAATTTTCGTCGTTGTTTCCGATGAAGAGGAAACCCTGGCGATCCGGAGGAAGCTTCAAAGCACCTAACGGGTGGTCCAGGAGACCCACCCTCGTCGTCTACGACAACGACAAGAACGACGTGGCTGTTGATGATGATGATGAGGTGCGAAGAGATGCCCCGGCAATTACCTCGAGCCAGTTTTCTACCCGTTCTCTCTCTCTCTCTCTCTTTCTCTCTTTCTCTTCTCTTTCTTTTGACTTGCTTGCTTTCTACATCCTCCGCCGTCTCGTCATTATCGTTCTTTTTCGTCCCCCTCCCTCTACCCCGGTTTCTACCAACGTCATTTACGCCTTTCCACTCTTTTTCCTATCTTCCCGAAGCACGAGGGATCTAGATCTTCGATTATTAGTATGATCGTGAGGAAAGTGGTGGGGGAAATATAAAAAAAATCGCGGGAAAACGGTAAGGGATCCGCGGGGCTTTTCAACGATCTCGAAAATAGACGGGGGAAGGATGAGGTAGAGACGGAGAAGCGAGCGTCTCCGATGGTGGTCACAGAAGTAGAAGAAGAAGAAGAAGAAGAAGAAGAAGATGATGAAGAACGGGAAGAAGAAGAATGGGAAGACGGTGGAGCACGTGGAATGCACGTTCGCGACGTTGAAATTCCACGGACGAACGAGCACAGTATCAACCTCAAAAAATACACACACACTAAAAAAAACGAAAGAAACAATATATAATTAAAAAACAAAACACTGAAATCCCTAGGGAGTATAACAAGGAATCACAGATGTTCATTAAAATTCCCAACCCCGGGTGATACACTGTCTTTTCGAATCTCGAACGTGGTGTCGCGGTCAACGACGAAAAATAATGTCATTAAGTTTTTCGCACGCGGTTCAGAAATTTCTGGTAGCAGAAATTCATTCGTCACGGTTCCCCGGGTCGGCCATCAGTCGCGATAGCGTTCGTCGTTGTCGTCGTCGTCATCATCGTCGTCAAATTCGTCGGGGTTGCGCGCTCGTTTAGCAGGGTCCGGGGTCTTTCTTCGTTTTTTTTTTAAATTTTTTTTGTCTTTATTTTTTTTTGTTATTTTCTCTTCCTTTCTCAGCTTCCACTTCCCGCGAGCTACACGTATCGTTGCGGATGGTTTTTGCTTCTTTCTTTTTGCCCTTTCTATCTTTCTTTCTCTTTCTCTCTTCATCTTCCTCTTCCTCCCTCGTAACGACCTCTAAGAGTCGAGTCGATCTGTCTTTCTCGCTCGCACCACGTCATAATTCATAACCTAACTGCCGTCCCTCTTCCCTCCGGCCACGCTTGCCAGTACTCCATCCGTTCTGCAGGCTCCTTATCGCCAGCTGATGTCGTCTCTCCTCTCTTTCGCTTGCTCTCTCTCTGTCTGTCTGTATGCCTTTCTATCTCTGTCTCTCTGTCTGTCTTTTTGTCTGTTTCATCTTTTTTGGATCCGTCCGCGTAATCGTCCCCGGTCGTCGTCGTGCTCGTCTATTATCCGGACTAGCGTTTCTTTTAACGTACCGTAAGCGAGCGATCGGAAAGAGTCTTTTTTTAACGGGGAATCGATCAATCGTTGGCAATGATTTCACGTGGAACAATTTTACGACTTTTAACGATTGAATAGAAATTATTGTACGATGAAACTAGGCTTTTGAGGGTTAAGGAAATAGGTTTGTGTTTTTTTGGGTGGTTTTATTAATGTTTAGGTTGTGATTGAACTTTTGAAGAGCTGTAAAGTGAAGGGTTTAGGGTTGTGTAAGTCTGCGAAAGATGAAGGGAAGGTACAAAACTTAATTTTTCAATTTCTAATCCCTAAACTACGTAACACAAGGAGCTTCCATGCTGAACAATTTCCAACGTGAACTAAACACAGTAAACTCCAGTTTTCTCAGTCGCAATTACTCGGAAAATTAGAATCACTCCTTATCCTTCGATTCACGTCGCTCCCATAATTTATGCACGTGTAAGTATGTACACCTGTTCCGCCATGATTTCACGCTCTCCCGTCACACTTATCAGGGTGTTAACTGTCATATCGTTATCCAATTTATCCAATTTCTACGTCCCACAAAAAGCCGACAGAATTTCGAACGAATTACAACTAACAACCCGCGTGGAAGTCAACGTTCGTCATTCTCGAGTTTTTCCCGTGGGTTCTAAAATTCTAAAAAAAAAAAAATATCTCACTAGCGCGGAAAAGAATTGCGGGAGGAGTTGCCGGATGATCCTTGCCACCGTATACTTTGCTCGAGTTCGACGGAAAGGACATTTAAACGAATAGCTATGTTTATTCAAAGACGTCGCGGCCTTAATTCCGGATAATCTCGTCGTAACAACAGAAATGCCTTGAATTACGTAATTAAAACACTGTGCAACATTCCGTCCAGGTTCGTCCCCTCGATCTCCCCCTCTCCCCCTTAGAAAATTCAAGCGTTCTCTATAACGGTGGACCCGACGAACAATTAATGTAGCAATCAGGATGAACGCGCAAGAAAATCTCGGCGTCGCGATAAATCGTGCATTGTTATCTTTATACTTTGTGCCTTTATACTTCGGCTAATTAGCTGCTCGGGAGTGAAACGGGGTGGGTAACTGACTGCTAAGTCGTTTCACGTTTCGTGAATTCCGGTGAAAACCGGAGGGGGGGAAACAAAGGCCGCGAGAGAGTCCCATGGCTTCTGAAAGAACAGCGAACACGCGACTCTAGAATTAGAGAGAGATAGAACGAACAAAAAAAAACAAAACAAAGAGAGAGAATCACCTTTTAGAGTAATTATCATATTATCCAAAATCAAAGCGTGAAACCTGACATAGTATCCAATAGTACCATAAAATATAATGAAAATTTAAAAAGAAACACCCAAATCAAAAATAAAACCAAAACAAAGAGTGTAGACTCACTTTTTAGAATAATTACCATATTTTCCAAAATCAAAGCGCTAATTCTGACATAATATCGAGAGTACCAATCAAATATAATGAAAATTCAAAACAGAAACACCCAAAACAACAAATTAAAACACACAGGGAGTGGGGAGAAGGGAAAAAGGAGACAAATAAAAACAGGGTGAAAGAGTGGCGAAGGAAGCGGCAGCAAAAGCAGAAGCAGAAGGTGGAGAAGAAGGAGAGGTAGCAGGGAGGCGATGGTTTTAGTGGCTGCAGGCGTCGGCGTCGGCGCGCACGAACGAAAGAAAACATAAATAATCGCGTTCAAATGAGACAGAGGCGAGGGAGAGGAGGCCCCTCTCGAAGCCACACACGGCGGCTGTTCGCGTTGGCGGCTGTCCGACACACATAACCGTTTCCCCACGTATGTGTGTACGTACGTACACATACACAAAAATGTGCGAGAGTGTATCATCGTGCGTGTGCGACGGCCATACTTCGACTCTCGTCGAGAGTACCCGCAGCGCCATTCCAGCCCCTCCTGGACACGGCCCTGAGGAACAATCGGCCACGAGGGACGAAACGATCGCGGTTGTCGTCGGCGACGCGGAAACACTTTGTCAATTGCCGCGGAAAATCGCGGGAGATTCGATTCGATCGAATTTTCTATCAGGAAAACTATTTGGGAAGAAATAGAGACAGTTATGGATATAGATATATGTATTGAATTTATCTGTGGGTCCTGGGGATGGGTCCTATAAGGGCGAGTGATGAGTAAAGAAATGCAAAATAAAAGAAAATAGAATGAAAAATAAATATAGAAATGAAGGGAAAAGTGCGGAAAACAAAATAAACTTTAAATAAAGTGCAATACACTGTCAAAATATATTATACGTACATACATGCAGGTAGAAATATAAAGAAATGATTTTGTACACCATCGTTTGATAATTCAAACGTAATATGTCTTATTCGCGTTGAAAATCTTCGGAATGTTAGTTGCGTTTCAGAATCATGGCAAATTTGAAGCGACGTACGATCGGACGGTTCTAACGAAGCAGCGTCGTGGAAATTTAATTGAATCAGTGCTCGCCGGCCCATCGTCAGCACATTGGTTGAGAGAGTGAGAGAGAGAGAGAGAGAGATAAAGAGTGAAAAAAAAAGTTACAGAAGCGGGTAACCGTGGCAGCGTGCAAGCGGCACTAAATACTGCCGCGGTACTTTCAAGCCGAACGCGACCCCTTCTTCAATGAGCGTGTCTCTATTAAATCTATTATTAGTGGCGGCCCGGGTGCGAAAGCATCCCTTTCAATTACCTACGGCTTCATTTTGCGAGAAAGCTTCTGCCGGGTGGCTAGGATGGGGAAGCGAACGAGATGTAGACGTAAGAGCGACGGAGATGACGCTAGAGTACAGTGGATCTTTTTAGAACGGTTTACCCAGCCGAGAAATTCGAGAGACACGGACAATCAATCCGGACGCAGGGTTTTTTAAACCCTTAAGGGATAATTCAGATTTTTATTAAGGTCTATGCATAAATGCAAAGTGTCTCTATTGTATTTTTCTCTTATTTTGGAGATTTCATAAGTATGAATGTAATTGAGTTTTTTATAAGTTTATATGGTTCTTTGGATATTCATTGGATAGTGTGTATGTTGATTAAATAAGTGTGTTATAATGTGAGTGGTTTATATTGTATATGGGAGAGAATCGACAGAAATTATGCAACGACCTGATATCACTGATACGATACCAACGAGACGGATAAAATGGTATAAATTTCTACTGTTTATACCGTTGGACATTCTTGAGGAATTACAGACGTATATGTACAGGACCTATCATAAATTACAGGACGGGTATAAATTCAGATTAACGGTCGGGCAAATTTATCAAGTGATTACGATTTGAATAAAATTCCTCTTTAGTGTATTCAAATTAACCTCCACAGTCGTACGTTCACGACACTCTTTCTCTCCCACGTTCGTTGATATCGACGTGTCAAACACACACACACACTAATACATCTCTATGCATATCTTACACATACACATACATACAATCCCAGTCGGAAAGTTTCATTACAAACTCACGAAATTTCTACACCACGTTTCTTCCTGGCGATTTTTTTCTTCTTTTTTTCTCACGTTCGAAAAATACTTCCTGGTTCTCGTCGACGGTACACACACGTACGTACACGCGAACTGAGTACTGGCTTGTGAAAACGTCGACGTGCAAAATTCCCCGGGGTCCGAGGAGGCGAAGTGCCCCGAGAGAGGACCCCGCCCACTGTGTTCGCAAATTCTCTCTCAATTTTCATCGACGCTCCGCAGCTGGACGTAATTGGCTACCTGTCCTTCGATCGGCACCGGCTATCTGTCCTTAGGCCAACTTCGAAGCCGGGGAATCGCGCCTTTGTTCGTATCGGCCCGTAAGAAAATTACTTTGTGCCCCGAACGCTCCGTAGAATGGGGCCTTCTCGCTCGTCGCGTCGTTGAATAACACCTTCGGACAAACGGTGTCTCGGAAACGTAAGAGTTTTTACCCTTCCACGTATCGCGTGACACGCTCCTTTTGCAAAACCGTTCACCGGGATACGTTTGCTTCGTCGGGTTTCTCGGAACGTTTGAATAAACTGCTCATCGTTGCTTGTAATCTCTCCCTTTCCCTCTCTTGCTTTCTCTATGCGTCTCTTTTCGACAACTGTGAAATATAAACTAATATATATGTCTACATATATGTTATATATTTTTAATGCGAGAAAAAAAATGCCGCGGATTTGAAAACCACCCGTCTTTAACACCAGAAAGTTTCATATACATATGTATACATGTTTCCTATATGAATGTTTCAATATATGCATATATATAAAGTACTTATTTATATAACTATATTTACTAGTTATATATAAGTGTATATATATAGAAATATGAAACTTTATATATATAAATATATATAACTAGTATATATAGTTAGATATTTATATGTTTCATACATACGTACAACTTTTCATTCTTGGTGTTAGACGGGAGGGTGTCGTCACCCGGTGGCAGGGGGGGGGGTGGGTTTCCAAATCCGCGGCATTTTTTTTCTCGCACTTCACCCTATCCACCGTTATCCACCCCGGGGGGAGTAAAATATCTCACCGTCGGTACGATGTCCGTGCCCGTATTATTTATTCGTCCCGATAGTTTGGCCGGCGGACCGTGGAACTGAACGCGCGCCGTCGAATTTATCACGCGTCTACCCTCTATCCACTCACCGTCGCGGACACTGTAAATCGGTCTGGGAAGTGGTCCAAACGTTTGGCCGGGCCGTGTCAGCGAAATCGTATAACTTCGACTCCGGTGTGTTCCTGGCCCGGGCTGCGCCGATGTTACTCATCGGGTAATTTCGCCCATTGGTGTCGAATCTTCGAACGATTATCGACCTCTCCCCCCTCTTCTTTCTTCTCGACGACACTGTATTTAATTAACACTAGATTTACGGATGTTGATTATATACCTACCTTTACTGAAGTGTACCTTACTAATATACTAATATAATTTACTAAGTGTAAATTAACATTTACATATGTTTCATTACTTAACTAAAAACTTTTATATATATATATAGTAATCAAATTTTGAATGAGTCAAATTGGCTCGGTCCGTAAACCTAGTGTTAAAGTGTCAACATAAAATATCGCGAAACACACCTACCTAGGGACGTGTCTATCGACGGATATTAAAAATCCAATTCCAACGATGATTTTAAGCGTCCATTAATACGAATACAAACATTGTGTAATATTAGTAGAAGAATGAAGAGCGTATGATGGTATATATAATTGTGAACGTTGGTGTTCGCGAGGAACACGAGGCGCAGACGTCCGAAATATTCCCGCGGAAAGCATCGAGGACACCACTCCGTCGCCACTGTGGTCCGTTTCCACGTTAAAACGAGCGGCACGATATCAAAGGGGAAATTTCGCCGGCGAAATGTCCGTCGCCTCCGGAAAGTTGATGGTAGAAGAGGAAACTTTGCTCTCTGAGAGTAGGGAGGAGGTTGACGATGGTTTTCGGTCGATTTCAAAGAGCCCGCGACATTACGACTCCCCCTCCCCCCCCTCCCCTGTCCCCCTCCTCCCCCTTCATACGTACCCTAGGTAATCATAAACTGACGATACGAATCATCGCGGAGTCTCGCCGCGATGGGAAACACGGAAAGACGACGGAGAGAAAGGAACAAACCGAGTCGAACGGCGGAGGTGGGCCAGATGTTTGGCTAATGATGTCAGCGGAATCGTAACTAAAACCGAGCCAGCACCGGGCTTAGCGCGGGGCTTAGCCTTAGCTTTGAAGGAAAGAGTCTTATTACCAGGCTGCACGTGCTGCTCGTGAGCGCGAAACCGTAGGGTAATTGGACCACCCACTTGACACCGACTCTCTCTCTTTCTCTCTCTCTCTGTCTCTCTGTCAGTGTGTCTGTCTATGTGTTTCTCGTTTGGATCGCCGGGTCCCTTCGTCTCCGTGGATCCCTGTCTAGCGGTGTAAGTTCGAAAAGAGCGGCTCCTTTTACCGAATAAATAAACTCGATGTTCTTCGGGACCGAGTCGTATGTCGAACCGACCCTAGGAAACGGAATTGACCCTGGAGTTTAAAGGGAGAACGAAGTGGCGCTCGTTTTGGGACAGAAGGACAACCCGGAAGACATGCGACTGGGTGACGTTGTTTCTTAAGGGGGGAGAGGGTGTTTTTTTTTTGGTGTCTTTTTTTTTTGGAGGGGGAATAGTGTGGACCACCGGGAAAACGGAGATTCTTCGTAAGAGTTTTCCGGCTGCGACGGGAACGAGGCAATTAAGGGTGTCCTAATTAGGCCGGCGGGACGGTCGTAAAGCAATGGTAATTGGTGTACGTTGCTTTCATCGGTGATACGAGGATAGCTGGGATATAGAAACTATGTTTCGTGATCGTTATCGAGGGTAGGGTGCGAGTGGGAATCTTTGTGTAACCCTTTTAACACCACGGAGCCGATAAATTGGAGATCCAATTTTAATTTGATTTTATCACTCGTGTGAGAAAATAGAAGACTGAAAAATATCTTCATTTCTAAGAGAAACATGTCACTTTCAATAGATAAAAAAAGTCACATATTTTTCATAGTATTAAATACCCTACAAAATTCAGTCCCTTCTGAATTTCAGAGCTTCTAAATATTCATTCGCAAGAATTAAATCTCCCGTCAAGTTTCCCAGCCTGCCAACCAGTCCCCGGTATTATTATTATGATTTGTATAATATTATCGTTCGGGTGGGTACGAGTACTCGATCGAGGGGGAAGCAGGTATTTTTCGAAGGTCCTCCAAAAGAAATCTTTCCATAGGGTTTGCGGAAGAGGCGGAAAAGGGCGTCGTGTAAGGTTGACTTTGAGCTGGGCCACCTGTACATCCGTCGCGACGTGGGTGGGCCCCCGTAGGTAACGCGAAACATCCAGCCCTAGGGTGGATTTCCGCAAGGGAGGATGTTGCCCTTCCCAACTGCTTAAGTGGCTACTACAAACGTGACGATGACAAACGTATATTCCAACACCTAGAAAAACGAGTCCCCGGGAATAGCTTCACTTTCAATATGCCGGCAACCCTATTCAATTCGAGGGATTATCTCACGAGGGAACGTCGAAAGTTTGTTCGCACTAGGAATATTTTTATTCTTCTACATACAAACGTAGAACTTTGGGGAGGGATACTTTTTAGATACTTATACTTTCAATATGAAACCTTTCACGTTGTATAAATAATAATTTTCATACTACGAATACCCCTATATACAGTATTTTAATATAGTATTAATTTTTATAAATCACATAATAACGATTAGTGTCTATTTACTACAGTATGATAATTATATTCAATTATTATTCCCTGCACTGCATATATATTACTATCTATCTATTGTAGATTTAATTGCAAACAAATTCAAAGTTTCATTTAAACGAACACGCCTATAAAAATAAGTCTCCAAACATTATAGCTAGGTTTACCATTAAATGGATCTAGGTTCGCGAGGGCGAGCAGGAAAAAAAAGATTGTTATTTTCCGCCGTTCGATCGACGTTCTCTCTATGTATTAGATCCGCGGCATAACGAGCGATTCCGTGCATCGGCAACGGGATCGGTTTTCCGTCTCTCTCTCTCTGTTCACTCTCCCGTCTCCCTTCGACGTGGTGGTTCGGCATGGTACATCGTTTTCCCGCCTTCTTCTAATTTTACGAGCCGTTGACTCTCGATCGATGGAACGAACCGTTTCGAAACAGCCGGCCGTTTTCCGCCACGCGTCGTTGCCATCTGGTGACGTAATTTCCGAGCGAAGCCGGCGTCGCGGCGGTAATAAGATCAGGGAATTTGCGACGCCCGATTGTAAATGCGAGCCGAAGGACGTATGTACCTAACCGTGCCGGAGAGCCACCGACGGGATTTTCCTTCGCCGTTACGAACTTCCGATTTTCCTCCTGTTTCAGATCACGAAACTGAAGATCGACAGTAATCCGTTCGCCAAGGGCTTTAGGGACTCGTCGCGGCTCACGGACTTCGAAAGGTAAATTTCCTCGCAATTCTAACCTGTTCGCGTGAATATTAATGAATTGTTTGACTATCAACGAATGATAGTAAATATATTATATGTATACATATATGTGTGTATACATAATATAATATAATAATATATAAAATAATTGTATACATACATTACCTATATATACACAGTATACTATATATATACTATATATATATATTTATAATTTTATATATATAGTACATACATATATTACAACAATTATTATATTATATTATACTCGTATATACACACATATATGGTATATTTCATATATAACTCCGAAATATATATATATATATGTATATAATTACGTCTGTTCATGTACATAGAATCGAAAGCGTTCTCCACACCCAATGCGTATATTTGAGCAGCTTTCCTTTCAGGGAGACGATGGAGACGATGCTGGCCGAGCAACAGTCCCTAAGGTTTCCCCATCGAATTCCCTTCGAGATGGAACAACTGCAAGCCGGCGCCGTATCGAACCTTAGCCTCGAGGAGAAAGCCCTTTGGGCAGCTAGGTCCCAAATGTTGCTAAGGGCAGCCGCGGCGGTCGCCGTGAGTCCCTACGCCCTTGTCAGTCCAACCCTCGTCTATCCCGGTGCCTCGTCCGCTGGTACGAGTCATCAACAGCAACACCAGCAACAGCAACAACAACAGCAACAACAACAACTCGGACACCTTTGGTGGGCCTCGTCGATCGGTCCGACCCTTTTCGCGGCAGCTCATCATCAACAACAACAACAATTAGCCGCGTCCAGTTCGCAGAGTCCACCGGGTCCAGCGGCACCGAGACCGATGTACCCTTCGGCCCTTGCCCTTGCCCATCATCGTTTCTCACCGTACACTGCCACCGCACCGAAGGCGACCACCCCGTCGGCGGCGTCCCCGTCGCCGTCGAGGAGAGCGACACCCTCGCCGACGGACAGCCTCAGCAGAGAGGCCCAGGACCTGTCGCCCTCGTAGTCACGAGCCCCAGGGTGAACGAGGAACGATGTCCACGTGGACGAGAATACACAGTGAATCGAACGGTGATTGGCGTAAAAAGTGGTGCATCACCGGATTGTGTGCTTGGTTCTGTTATTTTTTTTTTCTTTTTTTTTTTCTTATCGAACAGTGTCGAAATTTGTGGGGACCAGCGGCAAAAGGGATCACTAATAGATCGATGGTAGGATCTATGCGTGGTGGATCGTCGTTCGATGGTTTTCTACGAGACGAGAGGATTCCGTCGATCGTGATCGATTAACGTGATATAATACACGTTTGATAATGATCGAACGATTAAGATCCTGTGTCGATGACGAAACGACGTTGTTGGAACGTCTCACTCCGCGGTGAACGCGATGAAACGTATGAAACGGACGTATGTGTATGTAATATGTATACATATATATATATCTTTTATATGTATAATACATACAACGGAGACGTGAATAGCCTATGGTAATCGTAGTATCAAAGGTTCGATGGCGCACCCAAGTTGCGTTAGTCAAAGGGACGGAGAAAAGAAATGCAAAGCTCCGCGCGTTTCCTTTCAATGGAACCATTCGAGAGAGCTCGAGAGACCTTTGACCTGCGACGCAGAGATGCCTGGAAACCCAGAAGAGAAGGATATTTTGGCCCTTCTCACGTGACTCGTCGATTCTCGATGTCCCTTCGCCCCGAACGGAAAGGATTGGAAATTTTATCGTCCGACAGGATTATCGACGTATTATCTCGCGACGGTGATTTTTCACGTCGACGACGAAACGGACTGCGAGTGAGACGGACGTCGAAGACAATGGAAAAGAATAAGAAAAAAAAGGGATAAACGTAAGAAACACCGTTAATGGCGAACGATAAACTGATACACCCTACAAGTAAGCACAAAGACACGAATTATTTCTTTCTATTATGTTCTTTCTAGATGTAATAAACAGATCGAAGATTTAAAAAAAAACGACAAAAAAATGATAATATCATCGTACGTTAAGTAGATTTCATATTACCGTTGTACCATACACACACACACACACGCAGATCGAATTATTTTGTTAACTCCGGTCGCTCGTGGTGAAATCATTGAGGGTGGGGGGAGGGGGGAATTGATCGAAATCATCGCTGTTACTTTCGCGGTGTTGAAATAGATCCACAGAAGAATTTTTGTACATACGTACCCCGGTCTCGATCTTGAAAATGCAGTTAACGCATATCTAAAGTAACACACGTACATACATTATTATACATTCTTAAACCATCGACTGTATGGCGACGTCTATTGTATATAGGTATATATATATACATTATAAATATTATATATATATAAATATAAATATAAATATATATATATTTACGACCTCTAGGTGATATCGCCTCCATTTGTGTAATATAAGCTGTATATTTCGTATCATGACTTATTGTTATCGTTATTTATGTTTCGACTCCGTACTTTACGTGGAAAATTGCAAAAGTGATCGATCGAAACGCGCGAACGATTGTCCGTGGGAAAAAAAAACAGATCAATACCGTCTTTTTCTTCATTTTTATTCTTTTTGTTTCACCTTTTTCCACGGTATCGCTTACCACGACGGGACGCGAGAACACTTTCCAGCGATTTTCCACGATAGTTTAACCGATTATTATCGCCACGGCGGTTTAGTATTAGTGTAGAGCGTTATATTGTTAATGCTTGTGTTGTGAAGATGCATACCTATCGATGTGCAAGCTGCTCCCTTGTAAATAAACCCTAATAAACTCTTGTACCGAGCGTAATTTCTGTTCGATTTTTTTTTATCACTCCAACACATCCTGACCAAGTAAATTACTTAAATTTTTATTCGAAATCTATGGATCGAAATAATCGCGGAAAAGACGTAGGTGAAAATTATTACACGTAACGTCTAGTTGACGTGGAGAAAAAAATAAATATAAATTTTTTTTTCCTGGCTCACGACGTGGTGGAGCTTGACTGACGTTTCTATCGATTGGAAAAAACGTGGTATTATTATAGAAAAGTATATCGCACCGCGGCAAATAAAGAAACAATGTTTCCACCGGGTGGAAAAGCGCGAAGTCCGCGGCACGCGATCCATTTTTCCCAACTTCTCGAACGTATCGATTTTCTGTCTTCGTTTTCCCGCGGAACAAATCCATGCAAACTGAGTCACCTTTCACGTGGAAACACTGTTGTAATAGCGCATTTGTAATACATTTCGCGGAGGCCGGCAATTGAAACATCACGGCTTACCTTCCGGTGAAAACGGAAAACTTTTACCCGCTGGAAATCGATTTCACACTAATAGTTCGACCGACGTTTGCCTGCTGTCCGTTGAGAGAGAGAGAGAGAGAGAGGGAAAAAAAGAAGTTCCAGGTATAGCTACTGTAGAGTTTTATAGCGTAGTTTTAATCCAAATTGAAACAACGCCATAACACGTCGCTACTTTGCGAAGAAAAACAACCGCGGTGTGTTTCCAGCGATTTTCTTATTCCCCTGAATGTAACACGAGTGAATACAATCTATATTTGTAACCTGGAAGAAATACCTAAAATATCATTGTATATTTTACATAATTTACAGTGAACCTGTTAGAAAAGTACGATAGAAATTTAATGTGTCACTTTTTTAAAGCCTATTTAAAATATACATATACATAACACTTATTTTTATTAATTTCCCTTAACGATGACACGAACAATTAAATTCTAAAAGCAGTATTAGTAAAGCAGTAAAGTTATTTATCAAAGTTTTCCACAAAATTTCCAAAATCGCCAGTCCTATTTCCATCGAGCCCTTCGCCAAGGGACCCTCCATCCCTAGAGCTGCCCTCGGCCTCCAAAACGCAGGGTGTCAAACCTCGTAAAACGCGAAATCCAGGGCCGGCACGTGTCCTTCCTCCAGGTGGCTATTTCGAAGGGCCAAGGTAGCCTCCTTGGATTGGCGTGAGCGTGCTTAAGCAAATGTTGGCGGATCTGTTCGGTTAACCGAGTACAGGATACCGCGTTTAAGGGCATCATCACGCGATCCCCCGAGCCAACCACGCGATTAGGGGATGAAGGACTCGCCATCTGTTGGTAGACACCGACGAAGAGGGGCTGGCCAACCGCGGCGTCTGCAATTACCGCGAAATATCAGCGAAGCAAACCTGTCCCGTTCGAATTCAATCAAAATCACTATCGAGATACTTTTGAATCTCTTCCAGTATACATACAATACATACATACATACATATATGTGCCCATAATTATGAAAGTGGTCTATGTCAATTTCTAAAGGTTTTGAAACATTTATTAACAAATTATCAAGACTTTCATTTATTTTTTAAATACTGACTTACCTAGGCCACTTTCATAATTATAGGCACATATATGTATACATATCTACATCTATCTATCCATACATATTATATCAAACATATCGATGAGAAATCTACCGTCATCTTCGTCAGTTTCCTCATGAAAATCACCCAGAGTTATTCGGTCGACCGTACTCGCGGGGCAAAACGAACCGTATCAAAGCGAAACGAGTTTGAAACGTTTTCAGTCCCGCCTTCCTCTTCCCCTCTCCCCCTCTCCTCTTCTCCTGAGCGAGATATCCCGAGGGAGGCTGTGGAATCTGCTGCGAAGTCCGCGGATCAACCCGGGGCCCATGCACCGCACCGGTGGCGTTTTAATGCGAAATGAAGGCATTATAAACCCATTAGCCGGTGGGCGAGCCAGCCCCAGGTAGACCCGAGTTGCCGTGTTGCGTGCGAATACGCGCATCGACGCTCTTTATTTGAATACACAAAACATTAACGGCTCTGCTCGACCGCTCACCCTTTCCCCCGCCCCCCCCTCCCTTTCCCTCCCCCTTATGGTTCGCGTCCGGTTTCTTTTTCACTCGCGCCCTTTCCTCTCATCGTTCGCTTTACCTTCGACGATTACCACCTTCTGCGAGTTCACGAATCACCGCGATGAAGATTTTCGTATTGGTAGACCCTGGTGTGATGGGTATGTGTGTATTTGTGTGTATGTATACAGGGTGTCCCAGCTAAAGTGCTGGTCCCTGGACCAGGTGATAGCTAAGATAATTCTAATATAGGGAAGTGACATTCGATGTCGTGGCCGAGTTATTAACGAAAAATGATAGCGAATCAGAGAGCTCCGTTGGGCCCAGCGGCGCGACAGTTTCTAATGGCACAGTACCCTACTGGTGCAGAACTTCTACTGTCGCGCCGCCGGGCCCAACGAAGACCTCTGATTGGCTATCGTTTTTCGTTAATAACTCGGCCACAAGTTAAGATACATTACGAATCTCACTTCCCTATATTAGAATTACCTCAGTTATCACCTGGTCCAGGGACCTGCACGTTAGCTGGGACACCCTGTATGTATGCATGTATTATAGTTGGTTCTAGAGAGAGATTATCGAAATCATGCGTTTCCGTTAAATCGTTAATTGCGGGTAGAAGAAGAAGAAGAAGAAGAGGAGAAGAAGGAGGAACCGAAAAAATTCGACGGGTGGGAAGTCGGTGGCCCGTTGATGACGATCCAACAACGTACGTTTCTTCTTCTTCTTCTTCTTCTTCCTCTTCTTCTTCGTCCACCTTCTCTTTCTTGCTCTCTACGTTTCTTCTCTTGGTGTGTCGCTCGGGAGGCTGACGTCGAAACGCCCACTTCCTGGCCGATGCACGGCCACTTTATTCCGCGTTTCAGACGGCGAACGGAGGGTAAACGAAAAGAAAAAACGTTAAAGAAAGAAGAGAAAGGGACGGACGAAGAGGACAACGTCGAGATCCACCGTGGAATACGAGAGAGAACAGGATAACCTGGCTCGCCTAATTTGCTCGGTAATGTCCCGCCGGGAATTAACGAGCAGGACAACCGAGAGAGGGGAGGGAGAAGGGGAGGGTGAGGTGGCCGGTAGCACCTAGCTGGCATTAATTATGTCCGCTGCCACAGGTGCCAACAACTCGATTATCAGATCTCGATCCGATCCCGATCGCCCGTTTAGATTGGCCCCGCGTTCCGGACCACCGGTTCGTTTCGATCCCTCGACGCTTCCGTTTTTCCGTTTTATCTCTTTAGTGGTCTGCGTGCCTCGAAGACACCGGATAAGGAAACGAATGAAAATAATATATACATATTATAGTATAATATATACAATATACAATATTATTGTACATTTAATACATGGTACAGCAAGCGAAACGATTCGCGGGAAATGATTCGCGTAATACATCCACAATTCCGCGGTATATACACACACACATATATTGTAACATATATGTAAATACATACATAGTTATATGTACATCTTGAAAAATAAAGAAAAATAATAATGATTCCTCTAATTATTGTTAAAAAACTAATATAAGAAATAATTGAATATGTAACACTTATACCTGTACATACGTCCGTATCTAATACACACATACATACAAATATGAATAGCTACACCTGTCGAGAGTGCGTCGAGCGATCGTTACACTTCGTTTCCGTCTAAAAATTCACCGAACCTCGTTGGACGTCGCGACGCTCGCGAGAGGTGAGGTGAGGTAGGGGGATGAAGGGTTGTAGGGAGGCCGGGCGGAAAAAAGGGCTTGCCGTGAAATAAAATGGCGGTCCGTGGATGCCACCGGGTATCGATTGGCTCTCGAAACGCGGCGGCGGCTGCACATAGGTGCGAACCACAGGGCATCGTTTCGTGTGGGTGGCACTGATGGCACCCGCGGTGAATTCCCCGCTTATTCACCGATACACACATACACATACACATACATACATAGCCGGGGACACGCGCGCGCGTACGTTTAAGCACGTATTAATTGATTGAATTAATTTGCCAAACGCGCACTCCAACGACCGTGCCGGGAGGGGTTACCGTGTTTAAACGTTTCCACGAGGATACAGGTGTGTGTGTGTGTGTGTGTGCGTGTGTATAGGTGTCGAGGGATGTACGAGTGTAGAGGGGGAAGGGGTGGGTTAGTTAAATCTGGCATAAAACGGAAGTCCCTGTCGGAATAATTCCATTCTCATCATCCATTCTCCCACTCCCACCCCACCCCCCTTCTACCCCCATCGTTCTATTGGTCCAGGGGATGATAACGTTTACGTTGAAGTTACAATTACGCGGATCGACGTCCGGCGTCGCACCCGTTGAAACCGGATCTTGATATTTTCGATTGGACATCGAGAGGAGTATAGATTTGTTGTTGTTGTTGTTGTTTTTTTTTTGTTTTTTTTTTTGTTCTTTTTCTCAGGTGTACGTCGAGATTAGCGAACGCGCGGTAGGTCGTGCACGCGAAGAACCTGCAACGGAACGAATGAATAGAGCTGCCCGCGTCCGAAGACGACCGGGGAACGATGCGAATAAGGGAGAGAGAGAGAGTGGTACACGAGAGAGAAACTAGAGAGAGGGAAAATTGAGAAAGAATGAGAAAGAAAGAGAGAGAAAAGGAAAAGGAGCAACTTTGGCTCGGGTTTCGTCGTTCGAGGATTCTTTCTCTATCACTCTTTCTCTTTTTCTCTCTCTCTCTCTCTCTCTCTCTCTCTCTTTAGCTACCTTTCGTTCCTTCAGCTCTCGGTTGGATGGCTAACCAGACTTAAATCGCGTAGCTCGAATGTCGCTTAAGTCTGATCTAACGAGAGTCATTCCGTTGGTGTGTAAAATCGTTGCCCGAGGACGAGCGATTTTCACTCACCGCTGTATTATCTTACCGGTTACCACGCGATCTATACACGTGTACAGTGTGATATACGGTATAGATCTCGTTGCTCCCAGGCGGAACGATCGCGAACGCCAATGAGGGATCGAAGAAAGACGGATAGATTTTTGCCGTAACGGCGACGCTGTTTGACGCGCGCGAGATTTGCGGCCCGCGACGCCCGAAATAAATTCGACGCTCAAAAGGCCGACGGTTATGGCGGCGCTTTCAAACAACACACTTTACCTTCGACCTTCGCGTCAATCGATAGTCGATACCGATAAACAGCGTCGTAAATATCGGGCTACGATGAAGTTTTTTTTACTCCCTCGATTCTTTCTTTCTTTTTTTTTTTATATTCCAATCGTATATACTCTTTTAATCACGTTACTTTTATATCTTTTATTAATAAAGGCGCTTTTTTAGTATTTTATTTATTTATTTATTTATTTTATTGTATCGTCTTAGAAATGTCTCAATACTATGGTGAGATACATAGACGAAGGGACCCAAGCAGCGTCTAACTGGCGTGTCCAAAAGTCTTTGTTGGCCCTTCGAAGGGATGTCGCGCTTTTCAAGGTAATCCCCGGCGTTTGACAATGGGTCGCTGTGAAAATATTTCCAGTCCTACGAGAGCTTTCGGACCGGTCTTGCGGTGTGTCGTTTCTCTACCTTTCTAAAAGGGATTACACGTAAACGAAGAACAGGAAGAAACGACGCCGGTTGTTGTAGCCCTTGACTTTCCACGTAATCTCGCCGTCTCGAGGCTGCCCGGTGTTATGATCGATCGTGATCGATTTCAAAAAGTGTCCCCGTCCACAGATTATCTGTTGGAACGCTCGATGAAGAATACCTCGTCGATCACCAGCTGACGTCTCCGAATGAACCGACGGGTTGTTATTACGTTCACTTCGGGATACCGGTGATTTCGTTTCACGTGTCCCGACTGTCCACGATTCACCGCAACCGGGAAATTCTGATGTTAGGTTTGAAATAATTGAGAAAGAAACTTTTGTCGATCATAGTAAATCTGCGTGGCCTGTGCGAATACTTTGTAAAGTATTGACGAAATTATCTGCAGACCTGTTTATAGATTTCAACGTTGTATTTGGTAATTAAAATGAGAAATATAGATACTTTGGTATTGTCTATATGAAAGTAATTTCTATTTATTAGTGTCATTACTAAATTATGTATTTTCTAAATATAATTGCAGGAAATATAACTTTAGCTATAGTTCTCTAAAGAAACGGATACATATATCATTTATTAGCGTATATATTTATATATATATATAGATAGTAATATATAAATATATATAGATACAACTTTAGTTTTCCCTCAACAAAAGTACCTCCAATCCACTATGATCCTACCAATTATATAAAATCCAATGTTCTCTATCTCCCTATGTATCAAATTCACAAATAAAACATTTACTCTTCGCATCAAATTTCAAATACATCACAAACTCCCATCGCCACATTTTTTAACACTTCCATTTCTCCTTCCTGTCAACAATCCTCTTAATTCACAACCAAAACTATTCGCAACATCTCATCCTCACCAATACATACATACAATCAATCCCGTACTCAAAAACTCCTGAAGGTAACGAAAATCAGCGGATGAATCCGCGTGTAATGGGGGATCGGCGGGGGACTTGTCTAAATATTTGGAATCGGCTCCCGGTCGGGGTGACACCCAGGGAAACGCGCGAGTATCCCGTGACGAAACGCTCGACTGCAGGTGGCCTACAGATGCCAGGGGATTATGGGGTTTATCCCCCAGCGGGATATTGATCCCATTGTGCCCCGGCTATGAGCAAGTCGAGGTCCTCCCCTCCCCCCACCCCTCTTCACTTTCCCGCAGGATTCTCGAGGATGCGGGAGGATAACCTCTCTGCGTATTCGCTTGGATTTTGAACCGTGGAGATTCGCGCAGGAGAATCCGTCGCAAAAGACGTGGAAAAACCATGGAACCTGTGCAATTTCTTAGCCTGGCAAGTTAAGGAGAGTTTAGACGACGGATACGTTAACGGGGGTGTCGCTCGACTCCTCCCCCCTTCGCGTCTCGAGTGGCCCTTTTCAAACCGGTGATGATCCTGTAAATTACCGATTTAACCCCGTCCCGGAAAGTTCATTCGATGGCTGACGGTTTGGATGTCTGTGAAAGAATAGGATGGAAATTCGATTATACGGTAATTCGAATTGTTGAGGTTGTTTCAACTCTTTCGTATTTGAGGAGACATATACATATTACCATGAAGCTTGTAAAATCATTTGTTGTTGATGATACATCGTTATCGAATCGTTAATCTGTGTTTAATACTTTCATTATATTAAACAGAACAGTTATTTCATTGATTTTTAAATAATTTAATGAAGAAATAAGTGTTCAAAACTATTGAAAAGCACGTAAACTGAATGTATTGTCTAATTGAAAGGGTTGAGAGAAAATATACAATTAAATTTGTCGGATATTATTCTCCCATCCCTTTCTATTATTCGCGGACGGGTATCCTGACAGGGATACGAAAGTGAGGGAGGTGTAATAAGTTTATTAGCCGGTGGCGTAGCGAGTTAGTTTTCGCCGCGACGTCATTTCTTTTGGGGAATAAGCTGTCACGTTTCTCTGGTAAACGGGAGGGGACCGTTTGACACAATGAAAGCGGAAGGGGGGGGGAGCACGGGGGAGACGGGAATAGTGGATTAGATCCCGCTTATTCCTCAAATCGAAATATTATTCCCCCGGAAAGCCCCGTGTGTATCCGAGCGTCGTCCCACCGCTATAAAAAGATCTCCCGTGCAATGGAGTCATTTGTAAGATACATTATTAAAACGTTTCAGTAGCTAATACACGTCCCCTCGCGTCTGCGAAAATATTTACGCGAATTCAACCAGCTACGTGTCCCAGGGACGTTATAAATATAATAATATACCACCTCGACTCGCGGGTAATTCGAACTCGATTTATTTCCATCGTCGTTGGATCACGGATCCATCTGGATCGGAATGAAAAATCACCGATAAGATGATTCTCGGTAACGACACCGTTACCCGGTGATTATCCGGCGATAAATCGTCGAAAATTTTAATTAAATTAAAAAAAAAAAAATGATACGTCGCCGATTTTCGTTCGACGTGCCACCGCCGTCGCCGTGGGCCGATTACGTAATTTATAATTCACGTAAAGTAATCGAGAGAGGCTGTCCAGGGTCTCGTGGAAGGAGTTACGTAAACACGGGATCGATCGAAATCTCGCGAGAGTAAAGTTTCGTGACGGCGAAAAGAGCGACGCCGGGCAAAGAATTTCCGTCCGTTACACTTGGCAAGGCGCAAACTATATCAGGAAATGCGGCAATTGTCCTGTCGCGAGGAGAAGAGTTGCTCGCCCAAGGTGTGTAAGAGGTTGGCACGCAACTAACAGGAACCCGATAATTCACGGATCGGGGGTATTGCTCGATCCTTTGGCAAAATCACTTCGCCTCTAGCTTCGCATCGGTTTCCCTCTTGTTCTTCCACCCGGGATATTCTCGTTTCCTGCAATCAGATTTTTACTTTCCACAGGGACATTGTCCCATTGCAAAAATAAAGGTCCTTTCAATAAAATAAGGATCTTATATACAAATATAATTTTATAATTAATTTAATTCAATTTGTAATCACTAAATTAAAAAGTCTGTCATATTGATATCGTTAACGTGTTATTATTACATTTATATATCTATTTTTGTTATCTATAAATTTATAAATTAGAGATAAAGAACAAATAGAATTTAGGAATGATTTTTCACTAGAGTGATCGATGGATAATGGGTATTATATACGACCGGCTGATTTTCCGTTCAGGATCTTTCGTCCCGTCGGCTATACCCGGAGTTTAATTAACCGTTGTACTCGAAGTGGAATGCTCGGAGCAACAACGACGTATATCTAGGGCCTGGTACGTAAATTACAGGTAAAGGCAGAAGACGCGGTTCGGTTTGGCTCGCCTCGGCTCGCTGCTAGTAATTAACTTGGAAGGACGCTCCAGTTCCTTCCGCCAAACGTTTCCTTTAACTCGTCCCTTACACTCCTCCTCCTCCCACGCTCCCTTACCGACGTGTCTTCCACGCAGACGTATGTACGTCGGATCGATTCCACCTCCACCTACCTACTGCCAGCCACCTTCTTGAACGCACGTGGCCAAAGTGTTTCCCTGTTATTTTCATGTTCGCGGTGAAATGGATCGCAATTTCGCCGGAGACTCGCAGATATTTGCGAAAATACCGATTGAAATTGACGATGAGATTAAAAGAATGATTTTTTTATGTATTTTTTTGTGGGTGACATGATTGCAATTAACACTAGATTTACGGACCGAGCCAATTTGACTCATTCAAAATTTGATTACTATATATATACATATATGTATATATAAAACTTTAATATTATTTTCGAAATACATACGTTGGTTTTTAGTTAAGTAATGAAACATATGTAAATGTTAATTTACACTTAGTAAATTATATTAGTATATTAGTAATGTACACTTCAGTAAAAGTAGGTATATAATCAACATCCGTAAATCTAGTGTTAATAAATACTATATTATTTAATAACTAATTAATAAATATATAGATCTTGAGATACGTTACCACCTAAAACATTCTACACGTATTCATTTTTATTTGAATCATCGCTACCATCGGTTTTCCCCGAAATCATCAAGTTCTCAGTTTCTTTTTTAAATAGTCACAACTCATCTCTGACATCTTATCGCCAAAATTGCCTCCGAAATCTGCCGAAAAACAACAATACTCCCGCATGACCGACCCCACACACTCCACCCATACGATTCTAAAAAGCGAATCACGGAATTGCTGTGGGAAACCGTAGAAAACGTGCGTGTCCGCGGGAAACAATCCGTGGAATCATTACGAGCGAAGAGAAATCGACGTCGGAGTCGATGGGCGTCGGATTTAAACGCAGAGGTTCGTCGACGACCGACGTCCCGTCCAGGGTGTCAGTTCCCCCCCACCTCCTCCCCCCTTTTTTCCCCTTCGTTTCTCTTTGTACACCCAGATCGACGTATTGTGGGCCCTCAAGGATACACCTCGATGTACAAACGTTTCGTTTGTGTGTATCTAGTGTATGTATGTATGTGTGTGTGTGAACAGTGAGGGTATCGTTGATTGGGTGTACGTAACCGTGTCCGTTGTTCCGCTATCGAAGAGAATCAACGCGCATCACGCAACGCTAATTTGTCTTCGATTGCCCCGTCGAGGTTCGTGGCGTGGGAGACTCTTCTCTTTTTCCCCTTTCTCTCTCTCCCCTCTCCCCTCTCGACTATCTCCTGTCATCTGCATCTACGAAATTTGTCCTTTCTCTCGTCCCTCTGTTCCTCCAATTTAAATCTCCCGCTCCGTTTTCTAGTGTTCTTTAATTCTCTTCATGGATTATCTTCTTTTAGTTATTATACAGTGACATATACTTTCTATTATTTTGCACTCATCTTAGACATTTAAATCTCCCGCCCCATTTTTCATTGTTCTTTGATTCTGTTTACAGATTATCAACCTTTAGTTATTATACAATATGACACATACTTTCTATTTTTATACACTCGATAAGGTACACTTTTATACAGGGTACATGTATGTATATTTATGTACATACATACACGTAATGCGTAGATCTTTGATCGGATTATTAACCTTTAGTTATTATACAATATGACACATACTTTCTATTTTTATACCCTCGATAAGGTACACTTGTATACAGGGTACATGTATGTATATTTATATACATACATACACGTAACGGGTAGAACTTTGAATTTCCAACACAGTGAAAACTTCACGATAACGAAACCTCGCGAAATCCCGCGAAATTTCGCGAAAAGAATCGCGATTAAAATCGTTAGAGAAATCCTACGCGAAGCTTTTTCGAAAGGGCTTCTCGCGGTATTGGTCCGTGGAGGGTCTCGTCCAAGTGTAGCTCTCCTACGTGTTGGTAGTGGTATCCTCGGATGGACGATGGAGAAGACAAGAAAAGGGAAAAGGGGGGGTCGGGCGGGCGGATGTGTCTGAGGTAATTGAGGCTAGGGGTCATCCGGGTCGCAAGAGTCACGAGTCACGAGCGAGCGGCCGCGAACAATGCTGAGAGGCCCTTCTTCTTCTTCTTCTTCTTCTTCTTCTTCTTCGTCTTCTTCTTCATCTTTTACCTCTTCGACCGCCATCTCCTTTTTTATTTCCCCTCTGCACCTAGGTCTTTCCCTTCCAACGACGAGTTCCCCCCCTTTTTTTTCCTTCCCCCGTAGGAGTTGCGGGGATCGTACGCGGTGCAATCGCCGTCGGCATTGCTCCGCGTCGCCTCTGTACTTATTAGATTCGATCCGAGCATCAGATTAACATTTGAAACAAACGTTATTTATGACGCGCGGTATCGTTACCGGGGAACGGCCTCTGGTGATGACCCAACGATACTCGTCCCGGGCTCGTGTTCGTGGGCACCGTGTACCCGCCTCGAGTTCCTTTCCGCGGCGGGAACGAGGTGCAAATTTACAAAGGTACCGGCCGAAAGGGATCTCGATAACGGATACCGCGGAGGTATGGTCTTTTTTTTTACTTATTTTACCGTGGAAAGTCTTTTGATATGAAAAACTTTTGATAGGGAAAACTGGTGTAATTGAGATTTTAATGATTCTAAATACCTCTAGATATATTGGTATCTAATAAAAATCTTGTTTCCTTATCGCACAATTAAAGTTCTTAGTATCAATCACCTGAAATATAGTAACATTCAAAGAAATTTCCACTCCTCTTAATTTTCCGTCTATTATATATTTATTTATATATATATTAGTGGTATATATACTATTGTAATATATAGTGGTATATATATTACGCACATATGTATAGCACTAATATATCTTATTCTATTACTATATATATGTATACATACATACCACTTTCATTTTATCACCTTCCAAGTTCCCGTCTTCCCGTTAATTTCCCCCGGCCGATGACACCGGTGTTAAATAATTACGCGGTTGTTCCAGATACCAGATAACCGAGCCGACTACTAATCGAACGCGTGTAAAAGTATCGCGGGTGGCTCGAGACCGACTGTCCCATCTCGTCTTTTATCTAGGATCTACCTGCCCATCAACGCTCCTGTTAAACTCACCAACCCACTCCGTGTTTTAATCGTGTTGAGACACAAGGAACGCAGACCGGAAGACCGGTTATACCGTGGATGCACAATGCCGGTGGAAACTCGAATACTTTGGCATCGCGTGTCCCCGGCTTGTTATTCCATTTACCCTCGGATATATCTCGCTGGAGCTCGATCGAGTTGCTCGTTCTCTCGATTTCTTTCCAACCATCGTAGCATGGTAGCATGTTCTTTCTTTCTTTTTTTTTTTTTTTCTGGTTCGACCAGATGGGGGAGGAGAACGATTTCAGACCGGAAGTCGAAGGGGAAACCGACACGGATCGTTGGTGTTCGCCGATTCCATTCGACCTGGCTAACTAAGACGTCCGAGGAATCCATGCTTTTTTATCACGGTGAAGATCTCTAACAGCTCGTCCCGACTGTGCCCCCCGGCCAAAAAGGGATACCTGGATCGTGTGTAATTTGCCGATGAACGGAATCGTTCGCCGTGGACGAGGCAGTGACAGTCTCGGAAATAAAAAGTCAAAATACACGGAAACGAAACACCGAGTTGTGTCCCCGAAGACGGTAGGATCTAGGAGAAACTGGTTTCCAGGATATGTGTTTTTTTATTTATTTTTTTTTCATTTTTTTCACACCTCCGTGACGTGAAACAGGATAACTAACCGTCGAGGGGGAAGAGGATCGTCCACGTTCCACCGGGATCTAAGATCGATAAATCGTGGATCCTCGTAAAATGAATTCCCTTTTCGGAATTCCAGAGGTAACCGAGGGCGCGTCGAACATCTCGATAATTAGCCGAGTTTAGCCGGTCTACCTGACACTATCCCGTCTTCATCTACAACCGTTCGTTATCTAAATTGTTTTCTACGTCTGCGGTACTATCTTGTTCGTCGTCGTTAAACACTTGGCCCGTTCGTGACGAATGTATAGTCACACGTGTCCAGGGCTAACTTGATAGGCCCTTTTCGGATAAAGATCTTCGAAGGTGGTTCGAACCTCCATCGAAGGGTCGAGCCATTCCGATTTCACGTAAATATCTGTTTCGTATTTTTTCTTATATTTATTCTTCATACTTCTTCCTCTCTTATCGCACCGTAGTTTTTAACCATCGATTCCGTAATCGAACGTTAATTGCCACGGTAAGATGTCGACGATAAACCGGTTCGCTATCATTCGCAAGATTGTTGCGATCGATACCTTAGTACAAGGAGGGGAAGGGAGGGGGGGAGGGTGGAGGATTAACGGAGGTGAACTAATCCTCGGTAAGATCCACGAGTGATCTCTGGCCGCGCGAGTGAGATCCGCCCACGGCGGAACCGGGGATCAATGTGTCCAGTCGGAGAAACTTACAGGCTAGAATAACGAGTGTCTTAGGGGTCAAAGGGCGAAGGCACTCGATACCTGAGATTAGAGATATCCGCGCATCCATGACACGCGCTTTTACGGCGCGCCGATGAAACGGTCAATTAACACGTCGCTGGGGGTCACGAGTTTTCTTTGGTAATTGGACCGTGGGTTCTATTAAATAGAAAAAGAATAAAACTTCTTGGAACCTCTAACAATTTTCACTTTGACTTTGATAATTTTTTTTCATGGATTTAGTGACTGGTTTTGATAATTTTGTTTTATTGTCGAATTTATTGATACACATTTTGTATTTTGTTTGTAATTAGAAATTAGAATTTGTCAAGATTGTCCGTTAATTGGATTGGTTGTGGAGAAGTGAAAATTGAGTCGCCAGGGGCGGATCGTAGCGAGTTGTCGCGATGCGAAACGGTAGCCCGAAAACGCGGTAATTACGCTCTGATGGATTCCACCGTGGGATGTGCGTTATGAAGACATTAAAGGGACCGCGAAAGGTGCGCTGAATTGCGACGTGAAAATGATCGTTAAATTGCGAAGCTGGAAACATGTTAACGACGAAGATCATCCCCCCGGTCCTGTCCTTTCCCGTGGTTCCCCGTGGTTGAACTTCGACTGCTGCCGGGGCCCCCTAATTTCGTACTTCTGTCCCCGCGATCATCGACTCGGAGATTACCCTAAGCGAAGTATAATTGAGGTCGTTAAAAAGACGGAGTTATATATCCGTAATGTCGAGAATATGGTCGGAAGTTGCAGCTGTTTCGAAACTGAAAAAATAAGGTCTTTTCAACGATCCGATACTCGTGACAAATAAATTCAACCTTATTCCCAAAAGGTGTCGGGAAATTCTCCATCTTTGTATTACATATACTATGTCATTCATCGATGATCCAAATATCATTTAAAATGTTTCGATCTCGAGTGTAAATTGTTTATGGGCAATTAAAACGCGTTATCAAATACGAAGAACCGTGCGATCTCCGCGGATAACCAAAAGTACGGCACGTAAAGAAGAGTGGGATGGGGGAGGGGGGTGGTGTAAAAACGACAAAAAAAATGAAAAGAAACCAGGGGAGAAAAATGTAACGCACAAAGTGATCGAATCACGGCACCTGCCTAAGCGTCTACCAAAGCTGCCGCGGGCAATTTAAAAGCCGCGCGAATTACAGGGTCCGCCGTCGTTACTTACAAAAAGAAAAGTGAGAAAGAGAGACAGAGAGAGAGAGAGAGAGAGAGAGAGAGAGAGAAGAGACAGAGTGTGTGTGAGAGAGAGAGAGAAAAGAAGAACGACGGACGGTTCTTATGAAATAATTGCAGATTTCGCTATCTGATCGCGACATAGATGGCCGTAAACCCAATGGAAGAAAGCTATCTACGTCACGTTCTTCACTCTCCAAGTATTCGCCGTGTACGTGACCCCGAAACTTTCCGACCTGTGACCTTTTCACGCTGGCCCCGAATGATACCGCGATAAAACCTACCGAGAGCCCTGAGATAATTTCCGCTCGTTTTTCTTCGATTTTAATCGATGTTCGTGCTTAACGCGACACGTACGATTCCTGAGAAATGTTACTTCAATAATTATATCGCATCTTTTACTCGTTAATTTTTTTTTAATTTGTTCATAAATGATGTAAAATGATCTATTTAGTAAATGATCATACGAGAAGACACTTTATTTTAAATATGTATATATAAGTGGAATTTAAATAATCCACCCTTTCTATAAACAGGGTCTTCTCGCCGAAAGTCATTTTCCTCCCAATTAACCGCTCGTGTTTAATTAAGGCGAGCTGTTCGCCGTTCTCTCAGATCGATCGGCGGACCGGGATTCGACTTCGGAACGGTCTGCCACGTTCCGGCGAGCAGCAGCTCCCTGTCGGTGTTGCGAATTTGTCGCGTGGCCTCCTCCCCCACGGGAATCACGAATCTTCTGCGTACGTGCAGGGCCGTTTCGCGTTTCACACCGGCCACGTGCCACACCGCGTTACCATGACGACACCGATTCCGAAGGGTTCGCGCGAGATAAGGGTGTCGGGGAAAATTAAATCTGCGATCAGGTTCGTTTGGCAGGTGCACCGGCGGAGATCACATTTTTTTTGGGGTTGTTTTCTATTTTTTTTGGCAAAGTGGTAACGATTTTTCCTAACATTTTCACAGTGTTTTATATATTCAAATATCCTCACTCCTAAAATCACCCTTAACAAATACAGATAGTTATATTATATACTATATGTATTATATTGTATTAATAATTATCTAAATTTAACGATCGTATATGTATAACTACATAAGAAACTGAATAACTTATGTGGCAATAATGGATCAGTACAAAAATTAGTATATTACATTATATATTACAAAAATATTCGAAAGCACAAACATATTTCGCAACACCTATTCAAATTTCCTTATCCCTCCCTTCTAGATCCCCATGGATCTTCGCGATACAATTAAAATAAAGAAAAAAAAGAAAGAAACTATTAAACAGCAATAATTATCGCAAGCCCCATAAACGTCCTGTTTAATGGTTAACGAGAGACAAGCGTAGGGGTTGAAAAGGGGGGGTGGGGGTGGGAGAGGAAACGAGGAGGAAAACGAGGTTCCGCGGTCACGTGGCGCGGGGACGCGGTGTTCCCATGGCAACCGAAGCCCGACGTTAGATAGGTCCAGAAAAACCTCGCGAGGGTGAGTCGGCGCGGGATAAAAGCGTACGGATGAGAGATAAATGTAATGTAATGTAACGAGGGAGGAGGCGTAGCTGGGATTCTGGCAAGTGCCGTTCCATTGTGGCACGACTAACTGACTCGGCCCAAACAATTTGTCGGCGCGTGCAAGACGAGCCCCCTCCCCCCTTCTTGTCACCCGGGCCACCACCACCACTATAACCGACACACTTTCACGGGGTTGTTTGCGGACCCCGTTGGGCGTGTACGTGTCATCGTACACGCGGCTCTAGCAGTTTTATCTCTCACTCGATGCCAGCCGTGAAAGCCAATTGGAAAACGAAGATACTTTGGCGATGGGAAAATTTTGTGTTTTTATTTATTTTGGAAACGGGGGAATCGTGGTTGAATTGTTTCTAAAAGTGTATACATGTATGAAATTTGGGAATTTAATTGTGAATTAGGATTAGTTTTGAAATGTTTACACTATTGATAGTAATATTTTTGTACATTTATGTATATGTGACGTGTATGTAGAGGATAACGATAAAGAAATCAAATATCTACTGTACTTGTTGCTATGTTCTGTCAAAGTAGTTTAGGTAGTAGTTGATTAGTCTATTTGATTGAGTGATTAATAAAATCTTTGAACAAATCGTATTTATAATATATCACTTTACACCCATTCCACTTATTCAACATTCAACATTTTATCAAAATCATTAATCCCCGAAAAAAATCCCGCGCAATAACTCATCGTCGTTTCGCGTGGAAGATTTAATTCAACGACGTCGCTTCGTCGCGGTGCCACGCGTCGCGACGCATAAACCGAATTGACCCGATCCGACCTAAATCATCTTATTCGACGTCTCCCGGACAATCGGAAAGGGTGACAGGAAAATATTATCGTTTTGACAACACGTGTAACCCCTTACGTGACTAATCTAATGTCTTTTAATTATCTCAACATCAACGAGAAAAAAAAACGAAACCAAAGAAGAAGAGATGAAGACTTTTTCACGTAAACTTCGACGATTCCGTCGACGTGTAGGATTTAAAATTCAGCCCACGAAAGGTACAGAAAGTTATTGGTATTCCGTTGGAAAGATTTAGACGCATCGGTGGGTTACTTTCGGGTCAAGATGGACGCGGTCCGCCAGCATCCCGAAGGATGAGCGTCGAACAGATGCGAGCTATTGGCAATCGGACGGGATTCGCTTTTGGTCCCAATAATAATATCCAGAAACCGGGTTCCTCGGTTTCCACAATATTCTCCTACGACGGACGTTCGATACATCCCTCTGTCCGTTTTCCATATTTCACTCGTGGTTGAAGTTTCTGCCGGCGAGCGGAAAAACTCCTCGACGTACTGGAAATATGTATTCCGTTGACGTACGCGGGACTTAGAACCTGAAACAACTTTAATCGCGTATTTCTCGTTTCTATGTTTCTAACTACGTTTCTAACTATCAAAAGTTCTATGGTCAAATTTGCAGGAGTAGTGTCTTTATCGTATTTAACTACTGAACAAGTGATTTTATACGTATATGTATAGAATCTAGATTTCTAAACACTTTCAATGAGGTAATAATTACATTAACAGTGATATTAATAAAAACAATCAACTTTCACAGGCCATCAATTCTCTAAACCTTAATTCACAATTATCACTTGTAACAGTACTAAACATAGATCGACCCAAATCACAATCAAAACTTGAAAATAGATCTTTCCACTGTCCTCCGTTAACTTTCCCATCGATCCATCCCTTATCCAATCGTCTCGTGAAACTCAAACCCGGCGATGGGTTTCCCGGAACATAATTACCATATAAACTCCGTATTTATAGACACCTATGGGAGGATGTTAACACGCCAATAAATGTTACGTGTATGTATACGTGTAAAGGCCCCGTCGAAGGGTATCCGTGTTAGACGGTGTCCATCGGGGGGGCCCCGCGGATCGCTGAGGAAAGTAAAATGATTGCAACACAATTAGCCTGATTGGAGGCAGCGACGCTTCGACACGGCACCATATCCAAACGTTAATTAGTACGTAACGATTTTGCGTGTGGACAGTGACGCAAGGTGTTCCTCGATCCGGGATGATTACAGGGGGTGTTGCAGGGTGTGGATGACTATGCAACACGGTTGTTATATGGCAATCTGCTGCCGCACGACCATGACTCTGCTCTTTGGACGGCCCCAGGCTTGCCACTCTCAAACTCTCTCTCTCTCTCTCATATACTCTCTCTATACGTGTAATACGAGATGTTTATGCGTTGTGAATGATTCCATGAAATATCAATGGCCGGTTCACCGTGTTCCGGTTGCCCAGTGTGTACCAAACCGAACCGATACGGTTGATGGATCAACGATGGAACATTAATTGCAGGTGTATTCCACTTTTTTGTGAAACAATATATAATTTCTTGTAATTTCTTTTTTTTTATGGAGGACCACCCTTGAAAAGGAAAAGAATTGTGATATTTCATAAAGAATATAGTTTTGGCCTTTGAAATTTTCAGAATTATTAATATTTCATAGGTGATCGGGATAGATAGGTTGTCTCGTGGAAAGTACGCGAATGAGATGATAGTCAAAAGGCAGAAAGAGAGAGAGAGAGAGAAAAAAAGAGGGAAAGGGATATGTATAGAAGATATACGTCGGCGGTGGCGGGGTAGATAATTAGGCGGTCGAGTAAGTAAATGGGAGGAAGTAGCGCCTCCGGCGTCGACTTAGAGACCGCCCCTGGAAAATAAAAAAGTAACAACGAAAAAACAAAAAGAGATAGAAAAAAAAGAAATAAAGAGAATAATAAAAAAAAGAAATTCACAGTGGAAGAAGGCCGATATAGAAGCGGCGGCGACGAACCGACAGATGGCTCCCACGCCGAAACGAAACCGGGCACCTTGATTTGTGGTTGAGCATTTTTCAAGCCATTTGGCTCGGCCGCCTATAATTTCCGTCGGTGGCCGCACTGCGGCCCTCGCGTGTTTTCCTGCCTTCTGTTTATTTTCTTAACGGCCGAAATAATAAGCTTTACCGAGCCTTACTTCGGGAGGAAGCAACGGCCCCGATCGTACGTACATGTACTTTTTCTTTTCGATATAAATGTATACACGTATGTATATGTGTTATATGAATATGTGTTGCATATACATGTGTGTATGATTATGTGTGTGTATGTATAGACGCAACAGCGTAAACAATGCGCGAATCCGCGGCCGTATTTCACCGTGGCTAATTAAAACATGGCCAGCGGACGAGAAGAATTAAAATATTCGACGTTGGTGGTGTGTACTTGTATGAGTTACATAAAAACGCCGTGGGGAAAAGAGGAATGAAATTCTTTTTTCACGGACGCACAAATTTTTTGGCAACGGTGACCGATGGATTATGGTAATTATTGTGCGAATGTTGGGACGCGTGTCCGTGTCCGCGATGAATTTCACGGTGAACGTCGTCTTCCTGTCACGACAGTTGCCTTGCGACCGTCGAACTACGATTTGTCCGGGATGCTTCTGTTTTTCTTTTTCTTTTTTTTTGTATTTTTTTTCGACAGGACATCAGCACTCCTAACTACACGTTCGACGGATCGACGCAGCTGCCCATCGTTCGTAAACGTTTCGTTTTCGCACGAATTTCTTTCCTCGCCTGTCTTTTAACGCACGCGAAGAAGCCGCCGTTTCGCAAAATCGAGCCACGTTTCGTACGATGCGATAAATAAAAATAGAATTAAGCTTCCTGACGTATTTCGTGGTACTTGTTAACAGCGTTACGTAAAGGGTTAACGTGGACAAGTATTCGAATGGGACGTTTGAACCCTTGAGAACTGGGAACCCGGAAATATTTGACAATTGCGGGTATATAGTCAATAAATGGAAATTGTCTAACGACGAACAGAATGGAGATGTCAGAATTTCCATGCAAATAAATTCCTGCACGTAGAATAATTAAAAAGGATGAACATTCCAGAGTGCGAACATTTCATCACTTTAGAAATTGAACATTGGATAATATAACGAATAAACACTGAAATTTCAATCTATCGCAGTACCAAGACCCTAAAATCTCCCTATCCTCTAAATTTCAAATCACATCAAATACCAACGTAACAAAATTCAAAGTATCTACCTTCCATTGTCCAATCCCCATCCCTATAATCTCCTTATCCTCTAAATTTCAAACCACATCAATTACCACTGTAAACAAATTCTAAGTATCAACCTTCCATTGCCCAATTCCCATCCGCAAAAAATCCACTGCACACAAACCTAAAAACTAAAAACAACTATATCACCCCAACAAACTTTCCTATCCCTCACATATTCAATTCTCAAAATTTCTCTGAGTAAACCCGACGTCGACGTCGTTCGGGAGAGGAACTCCGACGTCGGTTAATCAGCTTGATCGAGTTGTTTTCCGGGGGCGGCAATTTCGGGCAAGTGGAGTCAAGTGTCATTTGTTCCTCGGCACCCTCCTTTCTCTCACTATCCCTCGTACATATACGTATATATGTATGTATATGTATGTATGTAGAGGCTCGTGTCACTGACAGCCTCCGTCCCGGGCACGTGTGTCACGATCCCGGATTAGAAGTGCATCCATTCGAAATCAACAGCTGGCTAACGAATCCGGATTGATTGGGATCTAGGAGGCCGCGTAATGTTCCTCTTAATCTCGCCGCGGTTGATCCGCACTCGTCCACTTTCGATTCTCGCCAATAATAATTACCGACAACTCCGTTCCCCTTGCAATCTGGATAATGACTCGGTCGATATAATACGGGTCTGAGATTTCTACGATGATCGAAGCGGCGATACGGTAGATCCGTGGGTTGAAACATAGATCGATTCGTTCTGTCGATCGTTGATTTCGGGATCGCCGGGACTCACTTCGATCGCACCTGCTCGGAGTCATCGCGGAGTCACGTCAACCGATGCGAACATTATTACTTACGTTCCAGTGAACAGCTATAGGGGGGAAAGAGGCACCGATTACCATCGATTTCCTTTCGGTAAATTAAACTTTGATAAGTACGACTACGGCTAATCTTCCGTCGATCTCTCATCGCGCTAGATAAATCATTTGTAATCTTTCGCTGGGAGGGAATTAAACGAAATAGTCTGGACCCTTGAATATTAAGAGTCTCTATAGAAAATCACTTTTTATTCAGCTTTAAGACAAATTTCTATTTATCATTCTTTCCAGTTAAGCCTGATTATTAAAATCAAAATTAATTTTAAATATACCTACTTATAGATATATATCTACCTTATTCAATGTGATATCTATAAATATATGTATAATCCTTAATAATACACACCTTTGAGAGTGACCCCCAAAGAAACTTGACTCGGTTGGTAAATTTTCTATTATCGATTCCATAAATCGATACACGCGGGTGATTCGGTTAGCAATTCAATTTACGAAAAGACGCGAAACCGCGGAGTCACGTAGCCTCCTATCGGATTAGAGATCGTGTTTCGCGTTGTCATCCGGTCCACGGATTAAAGTGTTCCATTGTCCCCGCGGACGGCTGTCCGGGTGCCATAAATTCCCCCCGTAGGAGCCGACGATCCCGCGGAATTCACGCTGGTTCCCATAAAATCGGTACGGTGGATCCACGCGGCCGTCCAAGGAGACCGTAATATCACGGAGAGTCTGCTGGTCGTCGGTTTCCACGGACCATGATTGCCCCTAAACGCGGGCAGACATCGTTGCCAATAAAAACGATGTCATCTGGGGGGATGAGTCGGGACGCACGTGCCGACGCCGGGCGTCGTGACGCACCGACGACCGCGCAAGTGTATGGTCCTGCCGATATTTATTAACTCACCCCCATCACCCCCTCCCCCTTTGAACTTTGAAGGGATGCTGCGAACAAATTTAACAAGGGTCGCGGAAGCAATTTGACGCCAGCGAATTCGAAAGTTTCCGAGTGCTGTTCGAAGATCAAATTTCCCTTGTTGTAATCTCGCGGAAACCGAGTGCTTTATTGAAACTCGAACGCCGATCCGTCGCATAATTTGCTCGTCGATGGAATAACAAGGTGATATTAAAATCTACGCTACGATATCCGAAAATACTTGGAAACGTCGACGTTTACTTTGTCTGTAATTTTTATTCAGGATTTATCGAAGAACAATAATAGAGGTGCCTAGAATACAAGGGGTACAAGTGACTTTTATTTAGCTCTGAGAAAATTAAGTTCAAAGTTCACAAATGCTTTATAGTACATTTTTTTGAAGAAGAAGAATAGGTATACTACAGGGTAGGCATTTCACTTAGATCCCTTTATCACTAAATAGAATGCTAAATTCAGAGTTTCATGATACAAACCTCAGTTCTTTTGATTTTAATTTCTTTTTGTGTTAAACAAATATTTCTCTATACAAAAATTCTACTATCCCAGAGCAACAACAAGAAGAATAACACAGTGAAGTATAAGGGTGTCGGTGAACCGGAGGGTGAAACTTGTCCCGAGATCGAGGGGGTGGTTTCCACTCCACCTCATCCCACACCCTCCCCCCCCCCCTTTCGATTTCGATCGCGCGGACGATATATCTTGATTTCACGACCCTTCGCATGGGTATCAGGTTCCACAGAAATCGGGAAACTCCTGGCGGATCGGTCCTGTGCATGCGGCGAACGTAATCCAAAGCCATGGGAACCCCGTGGGTCAGGGGGGGATGCGGAACGGCACCCGTCGCGGTCCCCATAGCCATCGTTTCTCCGCAGTTTCACCGAAACGGCCGGCCGATAATCATTGTAAATTACCACGCATCTGTGTAACGCGTTTCGGTCGTTAGCGCCGGCAGCAACGCCTCTATTTCGTGAACGCCGACGATCCCGAAAACCCGCTTCCGATGAGAAACATCCCTCCCGCACCGGACTGTGGCTAATTTTTCACTGCAATCTGGAACGCATGCGTCCCGACGACCGTCGACGAGAAAAAAAAGGACGCCGCGAAATTGGTGAACAGTGGGAAAAGTGCGGCTGGGAAATGGAAAGCTGGAGAAGTGATTCTGACTATGTGGGAAAGTATATGGAATTTTAGATATTTAATTTGTGTAGGGTTTGTTTAATGATAGGTGGAAATTTAGAGAAAATGGATAGATAATTCTTTATATTAATGAATCTAATTTGAAACTTGTATTAATTCATGGGAAAGTAATTACGTCACTGTTCTTTATTGACAGAATGTTTCTACACTGTATACACATACATAAGTATATAAATTTAATTTTTTACAAGTCAATGCGAACATAGAACATAGTTAACATCCCAAAATCTTCCCAACAAACCACTTTTCCCAGTTCCCTAAGTACCTCTCACCCTTTCCCTTCGAAAGCAAACATTTCTCCTGGCAGCGTGAAAATTCGACGCAACTTGAAAATTCCTCCCGCTAAGTTTCCACGCGTTAAATTCCGCACGGTCCCCGTCGTCACGCTACGTACCGGAAGTACGCGATAACAGAACGGAACGGATATTCCAGCCGTCGGCGTTGTCGTCGTCGTCGGTGGCTCGGTATCCATGTCGCGAACACATTTTCTGACCTGGCGGTGTGTTAAAAAGGGCATAGTCTGTCGGAAGAGAACCACCGGACATCGGATTCGTTCGAAAAAGGGCAGGCCACACACAGGCGTAGACACGCCTCGGCCGAGAGAAAGAGAGAACGTGCTGCTATTTAGCAGCCCTTAGCGGTGATTTACTGGCAACGGGAGAATACATACAAGGGTGAAGGGCCTTGTGTAGCGAAGCTTGTCGGATCCGTGTAACACGAAGGGTAGGAAAGAGGATAGGACACGCGGGTGGTGGTGGTGGGTGCGTGCGCGTACCTATTTAGGTCTGTCGTGATACATGGGACCTAGGGACCACCCATCGCCAAGGGTAGAGACCACCCCCGGTTACGCGGACGCCTCTATGTAGCTCGCATTAATGATTATTTTATTCCCGGTCTTGACGGGACACCCTACGGGGACGTGTTCAAACGATACGTGAACCCGATTCGTCTCGGTACTCGCCGTTCAACTGGAAAACACTCCCGCGAACGTGTATGTGTATCTACTTTAGAATTATTCGTATGTATGTATGTACATTACCAAGTATAAGCGTATAGACACTTATCGTATTCAGGAAATTTGTAATTTAAAATTAAGTAATACTTGTCACTAAATTGTACTGCCGATGGATTTATTCAGATCGATGGGTGATTGAGAAATTTTTTTGGTGGAGTGCATAAGTATTTGACACTTATATTTAGGAAATTTGTGCTATATAATGCGTAATTTAATTATGAAATAATACAACTAAATTCTATTGCTAACAGGTACTTAATACCTTCCAATAGCCCTATATTACCAACTCAATTATTCAATTATATCTAAATAAAAGTCTATCCAATGCCCGAAATACTGTATCCATCTCGCTTTGCACACTTCCTCTCTATCATACACACACACACACACACGTATCCATCTTCTCCATCTTCATACACCACGAAGAGCTATCGTCGCTCTCGTCGCGAATGAAAAGGGGGGCCGCAGGATTTTCGTCGCGGGTCTCGCATCATCTCCTCGCGTCGTCGTCGACGACGTCACGAGTTTCAAAATGGCCGCGGCGTTTAAGGAGGCCGCCGCGGCGCGCGTTTCGCCGAAAGGACGCCGTCCGCCTCTCTCTCTCTCTCTCTCTCTCTCTCTCTCTCTCTCTCTCTCTGTCTCTCCACCAGAACCTTTCGCTCCGCGGAAATCAATTTACGAGCGTAATACACGGGTACACGCGACTAATTCCACACGCTGGTGTTCGAAGTCGTTCCGCAATAAAAAAAAAGAAAAACCAAAGAAAAAGACCCTCCCCTCCAAAAAAAAAAAAAACGACTACCGGCGAGTCCTACTCTCCCGGGATGCTGCCCTTCTGCTTCGGACCTCCTCGGTGTTTCTCGGTCCGTTTCGCGATACATGTACCCATGGTTATCGCGACCAGCATCCCCGTGCAACGTTACCTCTTAAACGTGACCCACACACCCCTTTGAAACACACACACATTTATATATATATACAAAGAATGATGTAAAAAGTGTACACACGGCGGCCGGCACACATCACCAGCGAAACCCGTGGCCTACGCTTTCGCCTTTGGCTCGGTTTGCCGTCCGGGCGGGTCTTGGCTATCGCGCCGAAGAGGATCTTGCCGACAAAGCCGAAGATTTCCCGGCTAATTACTAGGAGACTAATTGAATGCCGCTCCTCTCCTGTTCGCCCCCCTCTGCTTCTTCCCTCTGGTCGTGAGGGAAGTATATATATATATATCTCTTTCTCTCCGTCTCACACACACATACTTTCTTTCTTTTTTTCTCCCTTTCTCTCTCTTTCTTCCCGTCTCTCTCCATCGTTCCTTTTCATCCTTGTTTCTCCTCCCCACGTTTCTGGGTCCGTGGGCTCTCCGGCGAATATCTGTCTCTTCCCTTCTCTCTTTCGACGGACTTCCGCGGGATGAAAGGTTCTCTCCCTCTAACGCCAGCAACTCGACTACCCCTCCACTCCTCTCCTTCTCCTCTCCTTCTCCACCCCTCCTCCGATGAAACCCGGCGTTCCCCATCGCTCCTCCCGGTCTCATTCATATTCATGCAGTGGTAATAGTCTGCCGCCTGCCCGCCGGCAGACATTACTACACTTCTTGCGCGCGTTCTCGCCACCGCGAACCGCGCCAGCGCCACCAGCTTCGACTCACTTTCTTACGCTCTCTTCTCCACCTCCGTTCTCCACCTCCGCCAGCTTCTCCACCTTCTCCACCTTCTTCTCGCAGCCTTTGTCGGTGAACCGCTTCACGTTTCTTTTTCCCTTCGAGCGGCTCCCCCAAAGGGACACCCCCCAGCTCGCGATCATCCCCCTCCCCCCCAAGTTCTCCCCCTCCCCCGCGGTTTTACGAGCGTCCCCGCGAATAATTCGCGAACGTGTCCTGCGAGCATCATCCTTACGGATTCGGCCTTTGTACCCGGGAATCGTAGTTTCGGGAAGTTTAGAGTCCCGGGAATAGTGTGTCCTTCTCATCCCCTGTCTCCCTGTGGAGTTTTCAGGGTGGAAAGTTGAAATGTCGGTTGGAAGAGGGTGGTGGGGGATTTTTATTGGGATTTTGAACAGGTTTTCTGGTGGTTTTTGGTAATGATTGGGGTGGGAGGGTCGGTAAGTTTCCGATGATAGGAATGTTTCCACCCTCGAAACATAATAATGAATATAAATGTCATTCCAATTTTTCAGAGTGAATGTGGATGTCAGCAGAGTGACATTTTTGGTGTAAAAGATTAAAGATCGATATCGTTGCATTCGCACCAACGATCCTAGCGTTCCCTCCCCCTCCCCCTCAAACCACCCCCTTCCTTTCAGACAGTCTTCTTATCTTCGGAGCTCCAGTTGACGATCGTATCTTTTCGCGAAGTCTCGTTCCGAGAAATTGGCCGACTTCGTGCGGCGGATAACCTCGTCCCAGATTCGTCGGGAAAAGCTGGGAAAATCTTTTCGGCGTTTCTTTTACGTTTCTCCCCCGCCCCTCTCCCACTTCCCTGGTGACGTGGTGCGAGTGCAGAAAAATAAATTCTACCCTAAACTATCGCATCGACGAGCAGAAACGACAGGTGTTTCCCCGCACGGTAAATTACCTCTCTGATTAACGTTGAATCGTTCCTTAGGAGTTCCGTCGGGAATTTCATTGTAAATCGAAAGGAATAGAGGAAAGATCTGGATGGAAAATTTCCGCGAAATCATTCCGGTGACGTTTTCACCGGAATGCCGGCAAATTTCCACCCTACAGTCGACGCGGAACCTCTTCCTTTTCTCGGGTTCCTCCTTTCGCGAAATTGGACGGCTTTCGAAAGACGACAGGGTAATTTGAAATTCCACCACGGTATCTGGAAAGCGCGGCTGTTATCCTGCCGAGGCTAGATAAGTTTCCGTCTGTGTTCCACAGGGCTTCGCGAATTTTACCGTTTTATCGGGAGGCAATAATTTAGTAATTAAAGCACCGCGGAGTAATGCAGGGAAACAGGAAGCGCTAAACACCTGCTGCGATACTGGTAATCGAGATCGATTATAATAATACAGAATAAATAGTTTTACATCTATAATCGCAGTTGTTATATTTTTTATATTAACTTTGATCTGCCACTGTAATATTAAAGTTGAAATCACTTCCTCACGTGCAGGTAATTCGGAGATATAATTTACCTAAATTTTTATTTTTATTATATAATATTTTTTTAATATTTGATATCTACCATAGATTCTCAAAATGACAGTTTTTGATGTTTTGTTACATACATTCTGTAACATACCTATGTGATACATGGTGTGTTTCATTTTGGTTTTCAATGGTAGTCAAAATATTTATCGCGTTCACTCAAAGCGAACGGATCGATCATCCCGGGTTTCATTATTGTACATTTCCTGCCGTTTTCATGGTTCGCCTCGACACGTGCGGATTTCTTTTGGGAAGGTGCCCGCCCTTCGGGGGAAATTTTTCGAAAAGTCAGGTGAACGACGGCCTACCCTTGTCAGCCGACGCGAACTTATCCCGTTAACGTGCCGTGAAGTTCCCCGTGAAAAGACCATTTTTAGGACAGCACCGCCACTTCAATGGAGATCCTTCTCGATCTCTTTTATCTCCCCGAAATCTCCGTGCCCGAGATAACCCGGGGGAAACGAAAGGAAAAGTGAAAACACGTACACTAATGACACGCATTACTGGAACAGTCAACGAGAACTAGATAACAGAAGAATTTTCCCATTGAATAGGAAAATCAATTTTCCCGAACGAATCGAGTCTCTCATTATCCCGTTAAATCAACAATTTAACACTTTTCCACCTGATAATCAAAATTAAAAACTAAATATTCATCAATTATTCCTATCTTTGATTACATCCTCTATTTTATAAAAATAAGAAAATTCTATATTTTCTTATAATTCATTTTCACTCGTTCTTCTTTTCTCTCCACTTCCGTTATTCTGTGAAATTCAATACGAACGTCAAAGTAGCATCTTTCACGCACACCAGCGTACATTTTAGGTGTGAGAACGATATCACGTGGTGTTTCTACGGTTCGACGGACGAATACGACGGCAACGCACGCCCCGGACGAATATTTTCGTCGTGCGAAAGACGGACATTGTCCGGCCGCCGAAACGTTTGGAGAAGCCTCCGGGGAGTTTTTCGGTAACGCGGCGTGAAGTTATCCATGAAAAGGCCATTTTCAGGATGTAAACTCTCTCAAATAGAGATCCTCCTGGCCGTGCGACAACAACGAGACGCGCCCCGTGACAGGGTTGTCCCGGCCATTTACGTCGAGTTAACGGTTCGTTACTGAATAGAGGGCCTGTGCTTTATCCGACGATGAAAAGATGTTTGGCCTCGACACAGTGAAATCGTGGACACTCGCAGGGCCCCGCCAGGCCCGTACGAAATTTTAGGCACCGTCACGTACCGTTTTGCCACCTGGTCCACGCACACGTGCGCGTTTCAAACATTTCCCGCGGAAAATATTAAACGAAAACTAGACCTTAAACAATTAAATAAAATCATGGAATTTATTTAAGTTTAGATTACTAAAATTAATTCCACTTAACAACAGGTAGATTATCTACAATAGTATAGTTTCATATACCTGTAAAGTGTGTATTATTTATGTATGGAATTATTTGTATTTATCTATTTATAATATGTGTTATTTATATATGGAATTATTTGTATTTATCTATTTATTGAATGTAGAGGTATTCTAATACTTTTCAGATAAATCTGTAAACGATAGTTGGTAGAGATTTAGCACGGGAATCGATGTTCAGGGGCGACAAGCGGGATTAGACGAACCTGGTTTCACCGTGAAGGGTACCCAGGGGGTCGATGGGGCGCCCAGGGGTGCGTGTCGAATCAAGGGGTGGTTTTTGTCACGCTGACCGCAGCCAAGAGTCAACATTCGGCTCAGCGGGCGCTGTCCCAACGATCCCAACGATCCCCGAGGATCCCAACAATACGCAGCTTCCTCTCCATCGACTTTCTTTCCCTGTTACACGAGACTCACCGTGTTTCGAGTAGCTACGGTGTGACGAAATCTACTCGCAATTTATATGGAATTATACGAATGACGGTGAAATGACGGGTGATTAAGTAAAAATGATATTTTTAAAGATTTTTTTAATTACTCTATTTATAGTGATTTATAGGGAAGATTATAGAGAAGTATAAAATAGATTTGTAAGGAGAGAGGAAGGTTTTTGTACTAATTAAATTTGGGAGACTGTAATTAGATGATAGGGATTATATATTGGTGCTGTATTATTGTGAGATTTCTGGAATCAAGAGTTAAGGTCTTGACTCGGGCCAAGTACAAGAGTTCCCGACTGGTAGACCTGAACTACTCTTTTCCGGAAGAATTAGATCGAGGTTTTCGGGGTATTCAAACGGCATTAAATCCGCATATTTCCCCCAAACTATGGTGATATTCTTGTAGGGGACGTCCACCCGAGTAATTTAAGCCTAACTACGAGAAGATCCATCAAGCCAATCGCGAGATATTTTGATCTAAAAAGTCGAGGTTTTTGTAAGAAACGTCGTCTTCTTCCACTCCTCCTTCTCCATCTCCATCTCCATCTCCATCTACATGTTCAGCCTGTCACGCAGCCCGGTGTCAAACCCTAACATATGTTTCATACTATGCGAGATAATTTTTCTGCCGATAACGTAGATTTTATATATGTAGTATATGAAATTTCCTCTCACACACATCCAGATTGTTAACATATTAAATTAGAAATGTTTGTTACGTTACGTTTTTGACATCAAGCTTCGTAAAATTAAGGGTCAGAATGCGTATTCGAAACATATTCGATCATTTTTATATCTTGAAAATTGCGCGAATGGCGAGCGATGTATGAAAATCGCGAAAAATCGTCAAATTATGACAGTTTTTTGGTCGGCATTCGCTGAATTTTTGAGATAGCGATCTGAAACTGGTACCATTGTTTTAGTTAGGAAATTCTACGCCAGAACAATGTATAATAGTTGTACTTTTCGAAAATTTAATTTTTCGCAAAAATCTGAAGGGGGTAGGTCAGGATTTTTTGCGATTTTCGTAAATCACCTGCCATTTCCACAATTTTTGAGCTATTAAAATGATCCTGGGCGTTTTGGACGCGGAATCCGAAGCCGAATAAGATGCAGAAAGAATCAGATCGATATCTAAAAAATTGTAGAAATGGCAGGCGATTTACGAAAATCGCAAAAAATCCTGACCTACCCCCTTCAGATTTTTGCGAAAAATTAAATTTTCGAAAAGTACGACTATTATATGTTTATCTGCCGTAGAATTTCCTAACTAAAACAATGGTACAAGTCTCAGGTCGCTATCTTTAAAATTGAGGGAATGCCGACCAAAAGACTGGTTGAATTTGACGATATTTCGCGATTTTCGTAATTCGGCCGCCATTTCCGTAATTTTTAAGCTATTAAAATGATCCAGGGCTCTTTGGACGCGAAATCCGAAGCCGAGTAAGATGCAAAAAGAATCAGATCGATATCTCGAAAATTGTGGAAATGACGAGCGAAAAACGAAAATGGTGAAAAATCCCTGACCTATCCCATTGTGCAGGTCAGGGATTCACCCACATTTTCGTTTTTCCCTCGCCATTTCCATAATTTTTGAGCTATTTTAGTGATCGACGTCATTTTGGATGTGTAATTCAAAGCCGAATAAGACAGTGAAAGAATCAGATCGATATCTAAAAAATTGTGGAAATGCCGAGGGAATTACGAAAATCACGAAAAATCGTCAAATTCAACCAGTTTTTTAATCGGCATTCGCTCAATTTTTGTGATAGCGATCTGAAACTGGTACCATTGTTTTAGTTGGGAAATTCTACGCCAGATCTATGTATAATAGTTGTACTTTTCGAAAATTTCATTTTTCGCAAAAATCTGAAGGGGGTAGGTCAGGATTTTTCGCGATTTTCGTAAATCGCTCGCCATTTCCATAATTTTTTAGATATCAAAATGATTCTTTCACTGCCTTACTCGGCTTCGGATTCCGCTTCCAAAACGCCCTGGATCATTTTAATAGCTCGAAAATTACGGAAATGACGGGCAAATTACGAAAATCGCAAAAAATCCTGACCTACCCCCTTCAGATTTTTGCGAAAAATTAAATTTTCGAAAAGTACGACTATTATATGTTGATCTGCCGTAGAATTTCCTAACTAAAACAATGGTACAAGTCTCAGGTCGCTATCTTTAAAATTGAGGGAATGCCGACCAAAAGACTGGTTGAATTTGACGATATTTCGCGATTTTCGTAATTTGCTCGCCATTTCCACAATGATTGAGATATTAAAACGATCCGGGACGTGTTGGACGCGGAATTCGAAGCCCAATAAGACAGTGAAAGATTCAGGTCGATATCTAAAAATTTGCGGAAATGACGAAAGAATCCACAAAAAGCATCGAAAATGCAAAGCTATGGGCCAAGTACAAGAGAATGTTACATTGGAATAGGTTGCTCATTAACATAAACTGCATTTTACACAGGATTTGAAATCAATCAAACTTGCTCACATTTGATTGATTTCAAATCCTGTGTAAAATGCAGTTTATGTTAATGAGCAACCAATTCCAATGTATCATTCTCTTGTACTTGGCTCATAGCTTTGCATTTTCGATGCTTTTTGTGGATTCTTTCGTCATTTCCGCAAATTTTTAGATATCGACCTGAATCTTTCACTGTCTTATTGGGTAAATATTACAGCACCTTTGGATATTTTATTTCATTTCTTCGTACAAGAAGTGGTTTCTATAATGTTTCTGGAGAATTGGAGTAAGTATTTTTATCAATGAAACACTCGTGAATATGATTCAACACAGATTGGGAGAGATAGAGGAAAATAATGTTGAAAATACCGCGGGATCTGAATATTTAGCGACGGTTTTAAAATAACTATTCTTTTGTTGACCGTTCCAGTTTCCAGTGCTTAAAGACGTTAACAGTAGTTAAAGTAATTGAATCTTGAATTCGCAATCGAAAGTAGAATCAAACTTTCATAATCTCTAAAATATCTTTTATCTTTTCATTATCAAAATGAAATCTTCGCGTTCTAAACTACCATATCTCTAATCAACACACATGTACATTAAAATCTATGTGCAGCGTTGCAAAAATGATGAAAAACCTCCTAAAAAATTACATTCTTTCTGCATACTGTATTTAGACAAAAAAAATTGTTTTAAAAACCCAGGGTTAGGTAATCCCCGGTGCAAAGTTCTCGCAACCCTCGCAGGAAGCGGCTCCATGGTTAGTTCAAGCCGAATGAAGAACTTCCGCGGCTGGTATCTCTCGATATCTTTCCCACCGCGTGACGGAAGAAAGCCCGCGCGCCGCGGAGGAAAAGAACAACGAAGCGGTGCCGTTATCGATATCGATCGCCGCCGCCGCGGTCAATCTAAATCATCGATCTAAATTGCGTTGCGCAATCTCTGTGATCCGATAAGGATGCACCTTTGCCGCGAAACCGTTTCCGATCTGGCCGAGATTACACGCGAAATCCCATAAAGAAAATCGCCCATCCCGGCGGAATCCCGAAATGGATTAGTTGTAAATACCATTTCTTTCTCTGACCGGCCCTTTCGTTCCGTTTGCCCTTCGACCAACCCAATTTCCGAGTTTCCCTCGCAAAATCAGAATACACGGATATCCGGTGAATTATGAAGGAAAATATAGAACTTTGTCGAAGTTAATTCAGTGTTTTTTTTCTACATCTCTAGAATATAATAACTTGGAGATTATCCAATAACTTTCCGTTAGAAACGTTGTTTTTCTCCTGGTTTTCTATTTTTCTCTACTAATATAGGGCAACACCTTTCCAGTGGATTTTTATAGATCGTTGAAATCGTACGATCCAAAGAGTAACGTTGAATTTCAATTGCACAGCGTGATACCCGATCGTTTTCACAGCAGATTTGCGCAACGATTTCGTGAAAGGTCACGTTCAGAAAATCGTCACTCGGTTTCCACCTTTGGCGTGGATCCGGCAACGTGATCGAATGATTTTTCACCGTGTAACCTTTCGGGATCGAGACCGTCGACGATTCAGGAGTGTAACAACGTTATTCGGGGGCCCACGAGTCGTGTTAATCTCAACAGTGTATCAATTTTTTTTATTAAAACTTCTCAGACAAAGACTTATTAACGAATCACGGTTGATGAACCATAGTAAAGGGTCATAGGTCACGGGCAGGGTAAAGAAGGTGTCTGTATACCGAACCCTGTCTACACGGGTAGGGATGGATTAGGTCAGACTTGACTGTAAATAAAGGGCGCAACGGATAAAAAGGAGAATTTATGGTGAAAATATTTTGTGCCCATTCCCATGCTAGGTAAACCATCTTCGCAGACGAGGGTGGTCCCATTGACGGTTTTGTTGAAAGTTTCTTCCATAAATCCTGCTCGTATTGTCGGACTTTCAAGAGGAAACCCGCAATGCCTTTGTGACACGCCTTACGGACTGCTGTAAATAATAACCGCCCCCTCTGACCCCGTCACTGCCGCCCTCTTTCGTGATCTCGAGACCACTGCGACTTCTTTCCTGCCAAACCAGCTTCTTCTTCTTCTTCCTCCTCCTCCTCCTCCTTCTTTTCTTGGTCTTTTCTACCTCGTCGCCTTTCGTTGGATTTTTCACTTTTTTCTGACAAGTCACCGACTGTCCGTGGGCTGACGTTCTCGGCAGCTTGTATTTTTTTTTTGGTGCCTTTTTTTTAATATATGTATATATATATATATATATTTCCCATTCACCCTGGTGGTTCACCAGGATACGAAGAACGGTGTTTCACGTGGCTGAAGAGTCCACGCTGAGGGAAAGATCTGTTTCGCTGTTTCACGGGGCTGGTTGATACGATTTAGAGAGATCTATGAATACCACCTAGATCACGCGATTTTATCATATTGACACCGGTCTCATTAACAACACGGGGTGGTTAATCCCGTGACAAGTGGGGGTGACAAGATTTCAAATTGAAATGAATTGAATTTCGGTTCTAAGGGTAGGACACTTTTAAAAACATAATATACAAATGTATAAAGAACTAAGATCAATCTCTAGACTACTATTAATACTAAATTAAAGGTAAACTAAAAGAATTGACACTACAACTAAAACTAAAAACAGAGAAAAAGAGAGATAATTAGTTTAATGCATCCCAAAGTACAAAACTGAAATATATCCAATTAAACAAGACTAGTAACAGAGAAATATCATAAATAATGATAATAATAATAACACAGAGAGAGAGTGAGAGAGAGAGATATTCCATGGCGTTCGATTCCAGCAACGTGTCTGCGGGTCGCGACCAAATTAGCCTTTCCCCACGAAATCCGAGATTGCCGCAGATGTACCGACGTAGGAACACGTGTATCGCGACTTGTCCTTTTAACTGTGAATTGTCTCTTTGGGCCTCACGGCCGAGAGCCCGTAACCTTGTAGATTTAAGACGCGTCGAGTCCTTCGTCTTCCTCTTCTCTTCGCTCTCTATCCCTTTCCTTTTTTTCTTTCTCTCTCTCCTTCTCTCTTGATTATTTCTCTCGCCTGCGAGTCGCACACGCTACACCGATAAATCCTCGTGCCCGAAGGTCGTCTAGTCAAAGTCCGTCAGACTTTTGCTACAAATCCCAATCCGGGACCTTCTGCCGGGTCCACACGTCGCACTCGTGCGACACGAGTTCGGCGTCGAAGCGTCGCGACGACTCGCTGGAATTCATTTTCGCTTCAAGTGTCTAATTTGCTTACAATTCTCCGTGGTTAGTACGTGGATTCTGTGTACTATGTTGTAAGTTTCACTTTACGCGAATTATATTCGGAGAATATCGAAGGAAGATCTATAACACTTTCTTTTTAATTAGATCGATAATCATGAAAGATCGAGTGCTCGTTTAGAACGAGTGAAAGAAATAGCGAATGAGGATTCTTGACGAGTTTATTCGTGAAAAAATAGAAGAAAAATATATCTAGAAAAAAGGGATCTATTCCACGTGATTCACTGTGCAACAGCGTGTTAATTTTATGCCAGTAGCTTGTCCTCTTAATCGCAGCGACGTGAGATAAGACTCTCGTGGATCATCGATCGAAATCAAAACAAAAAAAAAAAAACAAAATAGAAAAGAACAAGATAAACGAGGGAAAACGTTCCAGTGGTCGACGTTGAAAATTACCGTCGACTCGTCGAGAAACGACGAAGAATTTTCCCGAGCGTGACAAATTTATGAACGTCGACCCAGCGATGATGTAATTCCGATCGACGATGATCTCCACGGCGAGACCAGTTTGTAATTGATCGTGTACCGCGATCACTTTTACACCGTAACGCGCCACCCTCTAACTACCTGCCCGACGATCCTCCCCCCCCCCCCCCCCACCTTCGAGTAGACCGGGCCCACCGAGAGATGATCGTAAACCTGGCGGTAATATGGAAGCAATAAAATCTTGTCGAAACGTCGTGAAATCTCCGGACGCCCACGCTGTAATCAAACATTTCCACGTTTCTATTGATAACCGGGTACTTAGCGGTGCCAGCAGGAAATTGCAACATTTACATAAACCTTTAACCATGATTCCACCTTTCCTTTTCTGTTTCTTTTCCGCTAACTATACTTTTCATTTCTTTTTCACGCGAGTACGCTCGTCACGCGACGGATCCCCGGGTATAATCGTAACTCCCTTTTCTCCCCCCTTGTATTTGCATAGTTCGAGCTGTATGATCGCTTCGCGATTTTTTTTTTTTACCAAAATGGAGAGGAATAAACAAGAAGAAGAAGAAGAAGAAGAGGAAGAAGATGATGAAGAATCGAGGGGAAAAAGGAGACGGAAGCGAACGAGTTGTTTAGCCAAGTAATAGGATGCGTAAGAGAATCTTTCGTTCGGTGAAGAAGCGCGTATGCGTGTGAAAGCAAAGGGAAGGATAGGAAGAAAAGGAAGGAAAAGGGAAGGAAAGGGATCGGCAGCCACCCACGGAGACCCGGCAGCCCTCTTCTCGCATTCTACCGTCCCAACTTTCGTCCCGATACGGTCGTCCCATCCTGGCTACCGTCTTCTTCTTCTTCTTCTTCTCCTTCTTCTTGTTCATCGTCGTCGTCGTCGTCACTGAACTACAATTCACTTCTCCTTTTATCCCGTGTCGATCGGACGAAGATAAATATATTACTGTACTTAAATGAATAGACATCGGATCAACCTGGTGGAAAACGTTACGAAATGAAATAACGTTCGACTTAATGTCGCAATCGTGTTTCGTGGGCCCTACGTTAAATATAACTTTATAAAGATCGGCTACCGGAATCCCTAAGGAGATATCCGTTAAACTGTACTATGACGTTCGGAGTGAACGTTATAGCTCGTTGTAACGTTATTTCTTTCTTTTTTTTTTTTCTTTCGACGTAACTCTCTGACGTTTCGATCATCTCCGTGGATTTCTCGCTCCTTTTTTTTCCTTTTCTTTTCTCTTTCTTTCTTTCTTTCTTTCTTTCTTTTTTTTTATTCTGGAATTCCTATGATATTAATGGCGTGTATGAGAAAACGTCGGGGATAGGGTGACGGCTGGTGGTAACGGATTGGTATTGGTGTCCGTGTATACACGTGGTTCCGAGTGGCGGACTCGATCCGGACGGTCCCGCGCGTCGCTACTTACTGATATTTATTGCGCCCAGAAATGTGTACGGGCTGCCATAAATCTCCGCATTCACACGGAGTTCCTAATTTACATATTCTCCACCGAGTCTCTCTCTCTCTCTTACTCACTCACACACACCTACATTCTCTCTCTCTGTCTCTCTGTCTAACGCATTACCGCGTCATGGGCGCCCTTCTTTTTCTTTCAGTCTCTTATTCCGCGGTCGTTTTCTTCAACTTCTAACTCCCCGTGGAATTTTCTCTTTTTTTTTTAATATTTTCTTTCTCCCCGTCCACCGGGAATCCATGGACTCTCGCTACGGTGATATCGTGAAAAATAAGAAAAAACAGACAGATATAGGTACAGGTACAGTTTAAAGTGGACGAAACGGGGACACGTCGATCAACACCATTTTCGTCGATGGTTCTTTTTGTCAAAAGGAAAACGCATGGTAACATACATACATACATACATGTCGTATATATGTATGTTGGTGAACGAGAGACCATGTCCGACGGATACACCGGCGCATCCCCGAAACGTGTTTCTTAATGGCGCATTAACCTTTGCCGGCACTCGAGACCGCTCGTTCGATTGCAATTAAGGTATCGATCGTAACTCCGTCGGCCTCGTTGAATTTACAGAGAGAAGCGCGGTGGTTCCATCTTGTCGAACGAGTACGTTACGCGATGTACTTAGTTTCAACGAGCCACGGGGAAATATTACTCGCGTTTGCCGCGAAACTTTCGAGATACGCTGGTATACCTTCGATAAATGTTTCTGGATCACGCTGGACGATCGATAATTTTTTCACGATCAACTTTGTCTCGTATCGATCGTCTCGATCGTGATACACGTTTCCCCGGGTGAATTTTTACGGATCGATGCGTGCGTTCCCCCGGGTCCCTGTAATCGACACGCCGAAATGGAAATTAAAGATTGCCGAATTTCGCCGCGAAATTCCGCGTGACGGACATCTGTCGCTGGGTTTCATTAAAATACTTTCCACATCCAGCGACGATCCAACGGGGCTCACCGTTGGCGGTCGTCCCGTCCTGGATCGCCGGTTACCCGGTGATTCATTCATTATTCATTCGCCCGATTCATCACGGAAACGTTAGAGACGACGGGACCACGGTAATTTCGATCCGGCGGAATTGTCCGTCGCGTCGACGTATCGCCGTCGAGCGAACGTTTAATAACCGGTGCGATCTATTTTCCTGGCGGTGTTTTTCATCGGGAAAGGTGTCGCGTGTCCGAAAACATTATTATTTTCAGCGCTCGCTTGACTGGGTCGACCCACTGTGACCCAGTTTCTTTTTTTTTATGTCGACAATAAGATCTTGGGACGGAGAGACGAGAATCGATCGTGAAGTGTCTTGAATCATTTTTATTTGAATTTATAGACACTTGTTTGGTGGATAGAGACACCTTGGGGACCTGAAAATGATTATTATACAGAGACTGTTTAATTTGAATGTTATTATATGGAAATTATAGTGGCGGCGACTCCAAATATTGATTTGAAAACCTCATTGACTAAAATATAGAATTATATCATTGCTGCAATAAATTCACACATATTCCACTCAAAATATACGTACGCAAAGCAAAAGTATACTTACACAACTATACCTTTCAATATACCGCGAAATATACACTAAAAAAGACTCTTAGTGCACTCTAAACACTCTTTCTGCAATTTAGGACAACCTAAACATCGTTCACGTGGCTAAATCTCACTCCCAAAGTCTCTTACTGCAACTTAGTGCAACCTAGACAACATCCACATATCCAAATCCCATTCCAAAGTCTCTTTTCCCCAAAAATCTTCCCTCAACCTAGACAGCGGTCCCGTGGCTCGATTTCCTCCAAAAAACCTCACACAAAATTCCTGATCTCACCGAATACGAGGCGTGAGAAAACCATTACACCCGTGGAAGGCCGGCCTATACATCAAAATCCGTATTAAACACGTTCAAACTGATGCACGTGTATACCTACATACATTCATACATACATACATATATACATACATACGTAGAGGAGAACCACCGAGGTCGGTCCACGAGCCGCGATAGTGGGGGTGGTTCGCGTTCGGGTGGTGGTGATGGTGGTGGTGGTAGTGGTGATGGCGATGGTGGTGGCGGGTGGAGCGTCTTCCCCGAGAGCCTCGTAAAATGGAAATCAATTACATCTACACTTAACCACTTAAACTGGTTTCGCCACGGTCCTAAAGCCCGTTTGCTCGTTGCGTGGGGATGAGCAACGCGTATGGTCCAGTAGTGGTTGTACTCTACACTCTACGTCGCCGTGGATAAAGGGAGACAGAGAACCCAGGGAAAAGAGGGGTACCTCATCGTCGGGGAACAAGGAAAAGGATATACCTGGTGGAGTGCAGCCGGTAAGCATCGCTGGAGGCTGTTTCTTCTTCTTCTTCTTCTGCTCCTTCTTCTTCTTCTTCTTTCATTTCTTTTCTCTTTATCCCTCTTTTGATCCTTCTTCTCCTTCTTCTTCTTCTTCTTGTTCTTCTTCAACGACTCCTTCGTGTATCTCTTTCCTTTTTCACCTTTGGTTGTCTTTTCTCTTCGTCTACTCTTCACGTTCGTTCGTTCGTTGGTCTGCGGCTCACCGCAGATCATTCGTATCAACATAATTACAAGCTCGGGAGCCGCCTCTCTGTTTCTCTCACCTCGCTCCACCCATCACGACGTAACACACGATCGCTTTCGCGCCCCGGTGAAACCCTTCGTCTCTCCTCCTCTCTCTCTCTCTCTTGTTCTCCCTTTCACTCGTTGCCGTGTACGTTCTACCTGGATGAGATCTCTCTCTCTTTCTCTTTCTTTCTCTCTTTCTCTGTCTCTCCGTCGTGCTTGGATGCACGCTCCTTATCCCGAGACACTTACATGTCCGGCAAAGAGAGAAAGAGAGAGAGAGAGAGAGAGGCGAAGTATATCGGACAGTCGTTCAATTACGTCGGGGGACCGGGAATTTATTTACCCGAAAACCAGTGGACCCTTTCACCCTCCCCTCCTCCTCCTCCCACCACACGAAGATTCTGAATTATTTATCATTTATCTTACGTAACACTACCACGAAACTTTTTTCACAGGATAATAAAATCTGCTCGTCTACTTGTAAGTGAAACAAAAGTACAGAAAGAAAAAACCGTTCGATTAATTGAATCTTTTTTTACAAAATCCTTTCGGAAGACATATTAGAGAGACTTTTCGCTGTTCGGCGATGATCAAAGGGATATACAGTTAACGCTATTGAATCTGGATTATTTTATAGGGATGTCGTTGAAAGGGGGCGCCAGGGTATGATCGTACATATATACCTATATGTATATATATGTATGTATATAGTACATACATACCCTGGACGTGAAGGGATACGTGATACCTGGTGCGGACGTGCTCCTGCGTTCAACCGACCAGGTCGGGAGGTGTTAGTCATGGAACGAACCGGCCTTAAAGTGGCTGCGTCTAAAAATAATTGCTCGCTGACAGGCCGTGAAATGAATTTATTTAATTTCAGATAGGTATAACAGAATTACACGGCAGTTGGAGGTGCGACGAGACGGCCCCAGGAACGCCGTGACGAGGAGAGCCACACCGATGATCCCCGTCGCACCTGGGGAACCACGATCGACGGCCCCTGGAGAAAGGTGGACACCGGGTTTTCTAAAACACTTTCCACCGCGGCTTCGATTTTATTTCTTTATCTCCCGCCGCGACGTAGCTTTCTATTTTCCCGGGTTTCGCGGTTTCTTCCGGTTTTATTTATTGTTATTGCCACCGCGAACGGATTTTAAGTACTTACGCGGGAATATTGAATGTTTTTCATTTCGTCGTGAATGTTGCATAGGTGTGCGGGGAACGGAGGTGTAAGTAGTTCGAAAAGGTCAAAGGGCGAGCAGTGAGAGTGCGGATTAAAATAAAAAAACAATGTACTTTGAATTTCTATCTGTTTCGGATTAGAATTTGATAACGACGCGAGATAGCAAAAGGTTGAGGGTGGAAAGGACTTGGAAATATTATAGTAATTGGTAGTAAAATTATTAAAAATTGGATCCACATGCACGTTAATTACTATTGCATTCCCAGTTGTATAAAATAACAACATCGTTATAGAGTCCGTGGGACCGATGGAGAACGGGCAGCTGCAAAAGGACAGTGAAACCCGTTAATGAAAATTCATTTATTTCTATCGTGCTACATCGAGAATACGACGTTGATCCTACACGCTACCATAAAAGATTTTATGTACAAATTACATCGTCCTGAGGAAAGACGCGTTAATACTATCGTGGTATATGTTACAACTATTCTTTTTCATTTCTTTTTTGAGTCTTTCTCTCTTTCTCTTGCGCATCCCTACCTCTCAAATGTTTCATTCTCTTACGTATGTATGTATATTACACATTCGTATCGAACGTCGTCGACGATCTTCAACGTCGACGATCTATCGATCCGATTTCATTCGCAGTGTACGTACATGTGTGTGTGTGTGTGTATGTATGTATGTATGTATAATTTCCTTAAATTTTATTTACAAAGTCGCACGAGTCACGAAAAGGAAAAAGGGAACGAAAGGTTCCAACATCGTTGTCCACGTTCCCTTTTCCCTTTTTCAACTCGGAGAACGGGAAGTCTACGGTTACATTACGCGGACACTGAGAGCGAACAAGTACGGGCCATTTCCCTACGACTAACGTGATTTTCCTTTAATATTTTTCCATTATGTTTTTTTATCGATTTTTCTTCATTTACGCGAGACTCGTCGAAGCGCTGAGAGAACAATCGAGGAACGAATTTTTAAATGGACGAGAGAGAAAAACCGCACGATGCTCGTCTCGAGCAACGTTTTCTTTTTTAAACTATTCGCAAATCGTTTAACGATATATTATCGTCGGACGACGACTCGAGAAAGACACGATTCGAAATTACAACCTACCATCGAGAGAATCCAATTAACAACGTTCCATCGGCGTCCTCTGTACACGAGATATATCCAAATTACGCAATTTATACGCACAACGACACGCCTATTATACATATCATATAAATATATCTACCAGCGACGGTCCTCGATGAAACATAAAAAAAAAAAACAAAAAAATCTCTGCCTACGGAATTCTTCTTTGGCTGCACCTTCGTATATCATCCCTCCTTTCCAAATTTTCTTTGAAAATCTCCCAATCGATTCACTTTCCACGAGGAAAATAAATCGTTCAAAAAATTCCCCCAAAAAAAACATGAAGAAAAAGGACATTCGATAATAATTATCGTTCTTTTAATAGGCTCGCTAATTGGGACTGGTGGGACGATTTCGTAACGGTGGGGGTGTACTATTCGAGGGTGGGTACGGTGCGTACCTAAGGGGTCTCCCAGTTCCGATGGGTGGCGATGATCTTCGTGAAATAATCGCGACAGGTGGAGGTTGCCACGGCCAGGGTAAAGCGGTGGGGTATGGAAATGCCGAGGGGTAGGGGGATGATGAACCCGTCCCTGGTCTGGTTCCAGGATGACTTTGTCCGACGGTACCGTACAACAGGGCCGTAGAGGGTGTCATCCACGGTGGTATCCCGTGGCCCTCGTGTTGCGATTGTTGTTGCGATTGTTGATGATGCTGTTGTTGTTGTTGTTGTTGTTGTTGGGCACCTAGGGCAGCCGCCGCCGCAGCAGCCGCCGCTGCAGCAGCCGGCGACGACATCGCTAGATGTTCGTACAATCTAACGGGTGCCACTCCACATCTGACCAGCTGTTGTTCCATCAACTCCATCGGATCTCTGGAACAATAGAAAAGAAAAAAAAATAAAGACTCCATTCGTAGCTTGTTATCCATGGGAAATGGGCGAAACGATTGAGATTATAGAATTTTCCGATGGACTTTTGATGGTTGATCGTTGATAATGATGGAGAACCAGGAGGGGTTCAGTGTAGTTGTTCGGGGGATTGTTATAAATAAACGCGCGAACTCGTTGGGAATCCGAGGGAACGCGATAACGATCGATCGGTTCGAGAGACGCGGGCATTAGTAAGCAGACATGATTAAACGATCGACGTTATCGGTATTAATGGCGCCGTTACGGCAGGGTGAATCAATGAGAATGATTCGCGTGGATGGAGTGAGAGAATGAAGAGATGAAAAAGAAAAAAAAAATATATAAAGACAAAGAGAGAGAGAGAGAGAGAGGAAAGTGAGAGATAGAAAGAAAGAGAAGGTAGACGAAAGGACGGAGGTGAGTAATTAAGACGATGTTTTCTCATTGACGTACGGGAACCACGTCCACGAGTAGGTACGGCAATATATCGTGATGGATGATTTCGTACATTAGACACGGACTTAATTAGGGTTAATTACCGGCTTATTGTACGCACGAGACGGGATCCGCCGTTTGTTATTGGCAGAAACGCTAACGAGCGAATTATTGGCCGATCGGTGGATGAAAACGCCAACGTCGCTTTTACTCGCGGTGTTCGCGTGATATCCGCGATAATTAATGGTCAGGATCATTGCGGCGTACTGTGTATATGTGTATATGTATGTGTGTATGTACACCTTGCACCGTCATTTCCTACTTTCGTGATTACGCGCGGGAGTGGTACGTAAACACGCCGCGATTATCGGCGAGACTATCTTAATTATTAAGACTTCATTAGGAACGTAACGTTGCCGAAGCGACGGGATGTTCACGTGTTCGTATTGCGTCCCGTCGAAGATATTATACGCTTTACTTAACTTAATTTAACTTATTTAACTTTCGTTTATGAAAATCACGCGAACGTGGTGAATAAAATGATGAACAACGGGGGGGGGGCGGGAGGTAGAACCAAGGTGGAAAGGATACGGTCGAAACTCGAATACATATGATATTTCGAGAAATAAGAGCTGCTCTGTGTCTCGCGTCGAAGAAGATGCCACCCGCGTCGCGGTGGAAAAAAAAAATGATCTCGATAGAACGGATTTCGGTAGTCCGGCCAAGCGGTGGAAGTCAAGTGGAGGAAAAGATAAACCTGATACTAACTAGAGGATCTCGTGGAGATAATTTCAGCGTGGGCAGCCGGAGGATGATACCTCCTATTGATCATCCGGTTCCTCGAACCCGACGGTGAAACCTCCGGACGTGAGTCCGTCTGGAGATACTCTTTCAACGACTGCCGTAAACGAACATGTGAACACTTTTTTGTTAAGTTTTCGAATAGTCTCTAGAAAGTCGAGATGAGTAGGGTAGAATAGATTTTATTGTATGTTCTAAGGGTATAATGACACTTTTAACGAAAATTAGTGTAAAGTGTGAAAAGTAATAAAAAGTACATGCGATATAGCATAAACTGAGACTAAAGTTAGAGAAATAGAAAATAAAATAAATGGATGTTGTACTAGGCAATCACATGATGACATTTAAAAGAGATAGGGAGAAACAGATAGAGAAAGAGAGACAAATTCTCTTCCAAAAGTGATCTTTCATCCTCCCCCGACAAATCTTTCCCCGTCGCGGTCATCCGATTCAATCTGACTCCTAGACCTGCTTTCCCCCCGGAGGATTCGCAACTCCCAGGGGTCCGGTTACCCCCAAGGTCCCCGGGACCCTCCGATGAAATCATTCTAACCGGAAAACGAGACACTATTGACCATGGAAATTGTAACGAGAAAGAAACTCCAACAACCATCCGCGTTTCTCCATCGAATGATCCAGGAGGAAACGATTCGAGACCACTGTACAACGTTCGCGAGGACGAACCGTATGGAAGCGGTAGAGCAAAAGGGACGGGGAAGGGCGAAGGGCGGGAAATCGGAGGCCGAGAACAATGGGTCCGGTGTGCAGCTCGCGTCTCGATTACTACTCGACTATACTGCTTAGCACGTAACGCGACACCAAACGAGGCGATGTACATACACACACACATATTCATACACCCTTCACATATACATATACACATATACATGTGTATCTGTGAAAGTGTCGTGCGTGAAAGAACCGCGAATAAACGCGTCGCCTCCGTGTAGACCGGGAAAGGAAGGAAGAAAAGAGAGAGAGAGAAAGAGAAAGAGAAAGAGAGAGTGTGAGAGAGAGAAAAGTGTACAAGGGCAGTATAAAAGGGCCCGAAGGGGTAAGCCCGGGTATAGGGGAAAGGGATTAGAGAGCCCGGGGCTAATCGCCGTCCGCTCGGACGTGCCGGACCACACACCGATGTGTCTGCATCCGCAACCGCGGCCGCATAACCGCGGCCATTCCTCTTCCAAGGGTCTCGAACACCGCTGTCACGGGGCCCCGGACTCTATTAGTCGAGCAACGAATGTCGATTGGCTCGACATTGGGCCCAACATCGATCCGACTGCCAGATTTCCCGCATACCTTCTTTTCTCTTGTTCGGCAGTGATGTATATGTAGATATATGTGTATATGGGTGTGTGGGTGTGTGTGTGTCTCACTGTCGATCACCGCATCGTTCCGTTCGATCTCGCGGCCACGCGATCACCGCGATTCTTAAACAACTCGTCGCTGCGAACGGGTCTAGATTGTTATCGCGGTCGACAGAGGGGCCCCACCTCGGACAAATGCGACTTGTCACGAGAGACAGTACTTTGAATATTGTTCCTGTAGGTATTTCTATGTGTGTGGAACGACGGAGCTACGTAGGGACCGTCACCGAGGAGTTATACAGTACATACTGTGATCGTACATAGTGTAACCAAGTGATCTATGAAACGTTTGATCTGTTGTTATCTATATTGATTCCATCGAAGTGGATCACCTTTTCTTTTTCATCTATCTCGAGCTATTAAGTTCATTTTTGTCAATTATTCATCAATAACTAAGATCTATATTCATAAATATATATACATACACGCGTCACCTTCGTCACGGCTACAAATTACTTTTTCGCGAGCGCGAAAGGACAGAGAGAAATAAAAAAAAAATTGCAGAAATCAAATTACGCAATCGACGGGCAACCGGAGGTAGACGGATAGATGGGCGAACTTGGGCGTCGATGTAATCGTACGTTCATTCGTATGTATATCTACATACATATACGTACACATACATATACGTACACATACAGATACCTATACACGTGGATATTCTGGTGTGTGTCTGTATTCGGCGATGCACCTGTATACGCGAAACGGAAATGACGCAGCACGGTCTCTATGCATTAACCCTGACGGCGACTCACGACTACGACCGCGGCGTAGCCACGCAGCCTTGAATTATATCCTTAATGTTTTCATAAAGCTTCCTTATGTACAGACAATAAAAGCCCTAATTACAGTCGTTCGCCGGGGCGAGAGAGCGGCCCCGGGGCAGCCGCCTATTACTATTCGCGCTATACCGGGGGCCCTCCTGTAATTGTTACACCGCAATAAATATTCCTCATCGATCTGACGAGTCTGCGTTTTCCCCGTAATGGCGCGGTTACGGTTGAAACGTTCTAATTAGAGGCCACCGCCGTTACCCATTAAAATGTCCATGACGTTTGCAGCTATACCCTTCGACTATCGCCGAAGGACCAAAGGATCTATAAATAGATCGTCGATTATCAACGGAACATCCTAATGAAATGATCTAATAATAAAATGTCTATGTTTTTCATCATTTTTATCAATGTAATAATATAATGATCTTTGTTATTGATATTTATCTTTTATCGTCACTCGTGGAACGTTTCCCTCAAGTTTCTTGGAAAACAATATTCTCCGACATTGTATGTATGTATGTATGTACGTACGCATGGTATATTTCACCAATACCTGCGGCGTTCTTGTTCGGCAAGCCAGCGGAACGAGTCAGGTGCTACGAAGACGGTGAATTCCGTTGTTTCTCACGCGAGCCTCCTTAGTAGTAGGCCCCCCTCAACCCCCCCGTTCGACACTGGGCAAAAGCTGTTTTATTCAAAAGGATGAGAAACCGCAGGAATCTACTACTATCGCCACCCTGTCGCCATCCTATATAATAGTTGATGAACAAGCATCGTAATTACCCCGCTGACTCGATTATCGCGTCGATGTTGAACTTTTTCACCAGGAAAATCATTCGGATAATTGTTTTTTCTTTCCGAACGGTGTTTAATGACCGGCACCTCTCTCTTTCTCTCTCTCTCTCTCTCTCGGGAGAGAGCGATTATCAAACATTCCCAAAGAGAGATCCAGAGTCTGGACCTCGTAAAACGACTCCAGTGTTGCAGAACTCGCGATATTAGCGCGCGCTAGCGGGATTCCATCGAACGGGGAGCCTGTTATTCTCCGCCTACCCCGAGGCTGACACAGGGCATTAGGTAAGTGGTAGATAATAATAGGTTACACCCTACTGATGGCCGAAGGTAGTTCATCGGGTGGTACGGCTCTGCGATTCGACTCGCGTCGATTCCTCTCGCACGCAGCCCTTAAACGGAAACACCCTGCTAAGGGAATCCCTTATCGATACTCCTGGTGATCGAGAGACACCCTTCACCCTCTGAGACAGTTTTTGGAAATAATTTACGAAGAAATATTAACAAAAAAATATAAAAGAAGACATATAACACGTATTATTGTCCACCAAAAAATCTACATATGGAAGACAAGAGTGAAAAAATGGACAAAGAAATTTTTGATAAGAAAGAAATTTAAAAACGGAACACGAATAATGTTAAAGAACTGTACTCGTAGATATAGAAGCGAAAAGGTCGAACAGAACGAAGGAGGGAAAACAAGAAAGAACGAACGAAAGAAAGAAAGAAAGAAAGGGGCAGAGAAAGAAGAACGAGTGTAACAGTGAAGAAATTAATAGCCATAAAATATGAATAGAAATTAGCAGGTTCGGGGTGGCGTGACGCGTTTGCTCGCTCATTTCCTTTCGGCGCGTTGAAAAACAACAAAACAACACAAAATACGGTCGAGCCTGTAATTTACCCGGCTGCCGCCGAGCGGGCCCGACGCGCGATCGAGTCCGTCGTCATCGTTCTTCTATGTATATGTGTGAACTTACACCTATATACCAGGGCCCCGTAACCCTACCTATACATACATACATACAAACCTATATACATGTATATACATCTCTACACCTTCGAATGTACTTCGAAACGATATCCCCCACTTTTCTCTCCTACCTGTTGGATACACGTATGTATGTATATGTGTATATATGTATGTATATGTGTATGTAACCCTGTTACGCGTGAACGCGAGCGCACAGTGCCTGCGAGGCTGGGACCCAACTCGCAAGTCGGGCCCATCATCGTCGTCGCACGGTAGGTATGGTAGGTAATGATCCGGTAATGACCCTGACGCCTTGGATAGCTGGCCGATACGCGGTGCCACGGTTCCCTTCGACTTCGAGCGGCGTCCTCTCACCCTACTATACCTTTTACCCTTTTCTTCCCCTCGGTCTTTGCATGTTTTTTTCGTCCCTCTCTCTATATTTTTGTTTGTCTCTTTCTTTTTCTATATTTTTCTCGTTCACTTTTCTTTCTTCTTTCTTTCTTCGTTCTACTCTCTGTCTCTCTCTCTCTCTCTCTTTCTTTCTCATTCTTTCACGAAGACGTCCCTCGTCCATCGTCATGGACCTCTAAAGTTCCCGATGATGCACGGCGAGACCTTTGTTTTTGCGTTTTAAACGGTGGTTATTAGCTCCGCGTACCGCTCTTCGTTCTCCGGGCCACCGAAGAGCGGTCTTCTTCTTCTTCTCCTTCTTCTTCTTCTTCTTCTTCTTTTCTTCGTTTCGTTTCCCCGTTGTCCGCTGTGCCATCCTTCCTTGGGACTCTTTTCTCCGTCTCGTTTCTATCCCCGAATGAGTCCCTTGTTCTCTCTCTTTCTATTTCTCTTACTATATATCTATCTATCTGTCTCTCTCTCTCTCTCTGTTATTCTCTGGTTACTCGTTCTCTTTCTCTCTTTCACTCTGGCACTTTGGTAATACGGCCAGCTAATGGGCCAGCAAGGGAGGGTATCGGTTAGAGCTGTCTGGAGTTGCCGGGGTTGCGATGCTGGTAGTTGTACCACGCTGGGGACCGTAGGACTTCTCTCCAGAGAGAGAGAGAGAGAGAGAGATTTTGCGAGGGGATGAGGCAGAGGAGAGAAAGGGGAGGAAGAGGAAGGGGGTCGGAGCGGCAGCGGTAATGACAGGCCGTCCGCTCTCGAAGCTAATATAGATGAATGCCCTGCCCTTCTTGCCCTCCGGAACAGGGGAGAGAGAACGCTGGAATCGCTCTCTTTCCGTTTCGACCCCCTCCCCCTCCTCATCCCCCTCTGTACTTCCCCCCACACGAGTAAAGTTCCTTGGGTTTCACCGCTTCCAGCCGGGAATCGCGGGGCCCCGAGAAAACGACAAGGGGGCGGTTCACCGTTGACGTCGACGGACATCGATACCCGTCGTGATATCGACGTCGGAATGCGATCAGGGTGAAGCTTAGCCCTTCGTGTCGAACGTAGGAAATGTGAAAAAAGAGTTGATTTTATCAGATATTTCAAGAAACTAATTTGAAGACATATTTCCATTAACATATAGCGAATCTAATGTACATAGGTCTATGGAATATAGCGAATGTAATATGCATAGATCTATGTAATGTAGCGAATGTAATATACATAGATCTATGTAATATAACGAATGTAATATGCATAGATCTATGTAATATAGCGAATATAATATACATAGCTCTATATAATACAAATAGCGAATGTAATATGCATAGATCTATGTAATATAGCGAATATAATATACATAGCTCTATGTAATACATATAGCGAATGTAATATGCATAGATCTATGTAATATAACGAATGTAATATACATAGATCTATGTAATATAGCGAATATAATATGCATAGATCTATGTAATGTAGCGAATGTAATATGCATAGATCTATGTAATGTATCGAATATAATATACATAGATCTATGTAATGTAGCGAACGTAATATGCATAGATCTATGTAATGTACCGAATATAATATACATAGATCTATGTAATGTAGCGAACGAAATATACATAGATCTCTGTAACATAAGCGATCACAGAAAATATCCCTACTAGAATCCCTACAACATACTTCGTCAAGATCCTCGCGAACCGCGCGACAAGTTTTTGTAAACGGTTCCTTAAATTTCTCGCAGTTGCCGTAATATCTTTATAACGACGATTTCGGGCTGGTTTTTTGCGCGAGCGCCTATGCGAACGTGATGATGGTCGAAAGGGAACCAGCGGATGAAGAACACGGGGAAGCCGAAATCCGGCGAGGGAAAGAACGAGCGAAAAACTCCAAGAGAGCGAAACAGAGAAAGAGGAAGAAAGAAAGAGAGAGAGAGAACCAGCGAACTGAGAGGAGGCGAGAGATGAGAAAGGAGAGAAAAGGGCCGGAGGGGCATCTATCTATCAGCGGCGGCGTGAAGTGGGCGGGTGCATACGCCGTATTGCCCCGTACGGCCGCTCTCTCATTAACTCCGGACGCCGACGGACGCCGCATCCGTGCAGCCGACGACTGCCGTAACCGCCGCGATGCTTTCTGGGATACCCACGTCCCAGGGACCCCGTCGTCGGGTGCCGCGCAACGACCGAGTGTCACGGGTCGCGACGAATTTCCGAATTTTTTAAACGAACTCCCATTTGAGCATGTAGGGATTTTTAAGATTTTTGTTGGGAGAAAATTTGGGGGACTGTGAAAGTTCTAATAAGGAAAATTTCTAGTCGATAGGAAACTTTAAGCGTGTATATAATAAATTTATAGGTAACTAAGGGAAATTTAAAGCGAATCTTTGTGTCAAAGTAATGTAATAAGAATTGAAGTAAGTATTTAACCTTTTGTGCTTGAACGGTACTTCTCAGGCACCAATATAAGATGAAAATGTAAAATTGTAGAGTGCAAAGGGTTAAAGTAATATGTATAATAGAGAAATCATTTAAAAATGAATATTTTACTTTAGTAACTTTTAGGGATACTTGAGAAAAGTGTGATGGTACACCTGTTAAAGTATCAATGGTGCTTTCAGAGTGTGGAAAACATAACAAGGCGTCTCTATGAAGGGACGCTTTTTCCAGGAAGGGACAATTCACGCTAAAAAGCGTATTCCCGGAAAAGTCTAGGCTCAGGGTGGCGGAAGAGTTTTCCCGCTGATTTCTCGAGAATGTCTCGAACGTTTCGAATGACGAGGCAAGATTTTCTTTTTTTTTTTTCATCATGATCTCCGGTTAGGCAGGTGCTGATTCGAGGAGGGTCGCGCGGTAGAGGTTGGCAGTGATTCGAGGGCGATCGTCTACGACAAGGGCTTCTCGAAAGGGTACCAAACTGCCGTGTCATTAAAGTGGACGATCGTGAAGCGATACGGAGGAACGTCGATCACCTCGACGAGTCGAATTTCTATTTAGCAAACAATACGGCCCCCGTTGATCCTTTCGTCTCCGTCGGGTCGACGAGATACGTTGCTGTGGACCGACGTTAAATATATTTCTCGCTGTTCTTGACGTGAACGAGAAAGTTTCACCATCGTTCACCACACACACACACACACACATACATACATACGACCATCTCGCAGGTTTCGACGGTTTATGAAAAGTCTTTGAAAGATTTTTCGGAACGCCTCCCCGTTTCTCGGAAACGTATCGGCGATCCTGGACGGACACATTAGCCGAAACAGGACTCACCGGCAGCGTTTCGTCACGCCCTCCGATTTGCACGTGATTACACCTGAACTGGATGCTCGTCCCGAGCGAACTTTCCGCAGGTATAGCGTGCCCGGTGAAACCTTCGTTTCGTAACCCGGTTTCGATTTATTCGGTTCGCGAACGAACGGTGAAAAAAACAGCAAAAATCTGTCGTAACGACAACGTCAACCGAGTGTTCTCACTTCTCCTCCTTCACACTTTTTTTCCCCCATGATCGATGCAATAGCGTAACACATTTGTTAATTAAACCAGCCTAATTACCGTCGCAATAAAATCTCTTAATTATTGACCTATTACGAGAGTTAACAAAATAATTTCATCGGATCGGTTTCACGATCCCCATTGGAGCAGGTGTTTCACGAACGGTGGACAACGACGAGTAGTGACTTCGCAGACGGTTGAATGAAATAAAAAGCACACGATGGAAGAAGAAAAAAAATGACTTTATATGTACACATATACACGGACACGCGTGTACATACGTACGTAGGTGCGTTATATTCGCGCTCGATATCGCGCGTAGTCGAAAGCAAAAGTTCCCCGGCAAAAGAGAGAGAAGACGACTTTATTGGGTAGCCGTTATCGATTCTCCGGCACACCGTATATAGCGATGCATTTGCATAAAACCTTGAATTGCGATCCCGAGACCGGCAACAGTTCCGCGGTTAACGATTTAGTGGGCGTGTTTCTGCCCCGATACAGCCACCGTTCGTACGCATTAATTGAAGTCAAACGGCGAGATAATCGTTTTGAGAAAAACTTTTCACCGCCTCCGTAATATTTAATCGTTTACCGCGTCTCAATGTGCGTATCAATTACGAAACCTTTTCGTATCATATTTACATCAAAAGAAACACTTGCCATCGATTACCTATCATATATATGTATTATAATTATATGTGTGTGTGTTTCTATTGATAATGCCATGAAACTAATATAAATACTAATATAAAAATTCACAGGGAAAACTTTCGTGAGATGTTACGCGAGGGGTATCGATACGTATCGATTAATTCACCGTCGAAAATATCGCGATCGATAATGAGGTAGCGCCCCATCTGCCAGGATTAATGGAGTCGCTACTTATTGGGCCGCGCTACTTTGTTGCTGTTAACGATAATCCTGTGACGTGCGATACACGGGTGAAAAAAAATTCTCCTCTGTCACGCATGTATCCGCCCCGGTCATAAACGGAAAAGAGAGAACACAGAACGGGGCAGGTGCATCGTCATTCATGTAGATAGATGATCGCGGGATAACTCGGAATCGGCCGCGTGTGCATGCTTATTCAGGATCAAACACGGGGCTCGCCTTCGACATTTAACGTTGTATAAATTTCCACTTTTAACGAGATCTAAGCGATTACGCGATAATTCAGTCGGCGCTATGATTAAGGTGCCGACGTTATAATGGAGCGTAATGATCGCTGCTCTCGCCACGTCACTGAAACACCATCGACGTGTTGCGTAAAACCTACTGGGAGAGGTGTGTTTGCCTTCTTCCGTTCGTGGTCGGATCGTCTTGTGTTTTCGAATAAGAGAAGAAAACAAAAAAAGGGGGGAAGAAACCGAAGAATATAGATGTTTCACCTACCGATCGAAATCAGTCAGCCTCGAGGAGTCGCGGAAACCTTTGGCAAACGGGTTGCTGTCGATCTTCAACTTTGTTATCTGTTAACAGAACGCAGGAATTTTGTTAGATTTATCTGTCTTTTTTTTTCTGTGGTTCAATTAACGTTGGTATTTTTAGTAGGAAGATAGAAGACTGGATATAGAATGGTTGCAAATTGTCGTGAGAAAAATGGAAGATATGATAGTTAGGTTAATTAGTATAATTGAGATTATTTTGAAAAAGATACACACATTATCAGAAACACGTGACACGCTTCACACCTGTTTGATAGTGATTCCGTACGATCTTTTGAAACATTTTATAGCTTTTTTATGCCCAGTCTACAACTGCTGAAATCGTAAAGATACTTCCCTCGGAAGTCCCGCGGACTTTTATCGATACAGAGAAAAGATTTATGTATCTAATTTACTGCTCGATCTTCGATCTAATTTCCACGGATCTCACAGTGTATTTAAATCTATCAAAAATTCCCTCTAAACTTCCAACGTCACAGAATTAAAAAAAAAAATGGGTAAATCTAACGGTTCTACGCACCAGTTGATTTTGGTAAGCCGTGACAGCGGTGAAAATCGCCTCCGGGAAAATGAAGGTCTTGTGTTCCTCTTTCTGAAGGTCGGTTATGTGTAGATTATTGTCGTCGGTGTGCCGGCATCGTACCAGATGTATCCTCGGCTGGTATCTGTGCATCGAGTTCAGAACGATCTGGAAACAGGTGGAAGAAAAAAAAAACACAAATTAAAAGTTTCATCGCGGCTCGATCGATCGATTCGTAAACACTTTAATTAAAGTCTTCGACCATCGGTCGAGAGTTCGTAATAAATGTGCCCCGCGTGGCTTACGACCGTTAATACGCGACGACGCGGGTATAATAAGTTTTACAATGGCCGCGAAAGTGCGTCACCGTCATCCTCGATTATCATCGTTAAACCTGTATATTAATCGATAGGAGAACGAAACTCGTACATATAATACGCGGATATGAGGGTCGCGTCCAGGAAACCACGGTTGTAATCGTTATCGTCAATTTGCAACGTGTATCGGCGTGAGTAATTTAAATAAATAAATCAATCGAGATTACCATGCGAGCGAGCGAGCGAGCCGGGGGAACGCGTACGAAATCGACCAGGTTGAATTTCCGACGGTCGCTCGTTGGAAACGTATTAACGGTGCTTTTGCTCGTGTAAACCTTATAATTTCAAGTTTTAACTCGCGACCGAACTTCCGCAGAGTTTACCCGAGGCTTATATATGTAGTATAATATACGTATATACGGTCATAGCTATAGACAGACTTCGGGTTGAAACGAGAGAGAAGTTCCCTATCGATTTCCTGTCCGAAACAATGTGGCACGATGAAACAAGTTTCTCGCACAGGTATCGCCTAACACACATGCGAAGGTGTACCTATAGTACTTCAATGTTACGCGGACCTTGTCGTTTCTTGACACAATTGCAAAAGTGACGAACTTTCGCGAGAGCCCACGGAAATTCAGTGAAATACCTAATGAATTTTTTAATAACGTGTCGCTACATTTGTCCTTCGCTGTCAAACATTGGATTTTATAGATGTCACTCTTATTTCTTTCTCTCTCTCTCTTTCTCCATTTCTAAGTCGAATCGATGCTGAGAGATCATCGAGGGTGATTTATTCTTTCGGTCCAGGGAAAAGTTACAAATATCAACAACGATCATCGTTCTAATGTCTCGTTGAATAAAAATTAGAAGAGCGAGGAGAGGAGAGTCTCTCTTTCTTGGGAGATATGAAATACATATGTGTGGTACTACAACCGTTGAAAGTTAACGGGCGCAGGTGGCGGGGCCTCACAGGGCCCAGTTAGGAACCTTCTTGGACTTTCCGAACGTAAAGTCTCGTTCGCACGTCGACGACTACCAGATCCATCGTTGTTACTGTTCGTAATCGCACTGCCCACCAGATAAACCCATTACGAACGTATCCAATGGGACAAATGATATCTGTGTGTTCGTAATGTGCGTCATAAAACGAGTCGCCCGGGTTCTAAGTGCGAGAAATTTATATATCGACCGACAACGTCTGTAACATCATCATCATCCTCGACAACGTTTATCTCGCGAACTGTTACGAAGTCCATCGGGCGAGTTAGTTTCGTCTGACGGAAACGATCGAGGTGTCGAAAGTGGCTGTCACGTCGCGACGACGGAATTATTGCCGAAGAAAGATATTAAAGTCTTTTTATCGAGCATCGTTACCGAAATACAAGGTGTTATCGGTGTTTTCAACGGCGTTATTAAAACCGAGCGTGATCGTGAATATTACGGTGTCGTATCTCTTTGGAAAAACGTTATTAAACGCGATTTTTATTAGCGACAAGATTATCGCTGAAAATATATATACCCGATATCTGTAGCCGGTATCGCGCATAACATGCGAGAAGACGTCCTCCGACGTGGGCAGGATAAAACTACCGTACCCGTTGTGAAAGGTGAAAATAAAATGCCAAAAATAAAAAGAAAGGAAACACACACAGAAAAAGGCAAGAAACACGGTTAACAAAAAAAAAAATAAAACATATATACACGACAACGGGTTCACCGATATTTCGGTCCTCTTGTCCGCGTTACCTTCGATAATTAACAGTACACATTTTTCATATAGGCATTAAACTTAATGAGCATATCGCGTCAGTTTTATTAAATAAAATGTACATGCCCGTTCACGGTCGATGAGTTAGTGAATTAGGTTGTCGTGGTAAGTTAGCTTACCTCGTAAACGAGACCCGTTTCCATATACATTCATATATATATATCTTATATCTTTTCCCCTCGATAAGTTTTTTTTATTCCCGTTTTTATTATCTCGCTAAGCCGATAGAGACATCGTTATTACGATTATTGTTATTACTATTACATAATTCTTTCTCGCGACGATATTATAATTACGGTCGCCCTTCGACGAGCGTTGCTGCCACGCCGGGTTACGTTTAAATCGACGAATATTCTCGGATATATGTATATTCCACACGGCGATACGGTGTGACGGTCATGGTTTACGCGTCCCCCACGTTAACATCGAAATCAGCGTGGTGTATAGCAATTCTCAGGTAAGCGTACGAGCGAGAAACCGATCCGCTCCCTACGCCGGACACACGCGATTTGCATCTGGCGATTTATCAAACAACGCGGCATCCATGTAATACACGTTGATAGCAGTATTACACGCGCGATTTATAGCCATTTTTCTCCTTCCTTCGAGTCGACTCGGTCACGATCCCACAGTGAAACGGTCGATAGGGTCCCCTTATGCCCCCCCTTCACCTTTTTTTTTCATCCACCCACCCCGTTATATGAAACGCCCCACCCCCCTCTCTCCCCCTTTCTCCCTTTTTGATCGAAACCTTCCGCGATAGGGAGATGAAAATGTTTCGTAAGGACGATGACGTTTTGTTACTTAATCCGACGGTAGTCGATCGTGATTCGTTTTGTTTCTTTCTTTCATTTTTTCTTTCGTTTTTTTTGTTTTTATCATAACGTGATGTTACACCGTGAAATTAATATTCCACGGTGTCCGCGGAAACGCTTCATCCTCTTTCGCTGGCTCGTTTACGCTCGTATTTACTGTTACCGTTATCGATACTTTTATGCTCAAAATTATTATCGTTACTGTTACCTTCCCGCGTTTACGACCGCCGTATCTCGAGTGTTACGCGCGGAACGCGTGTCCTTGTGCGCGTATAATCCGTGGCTAAGGAAACAGGCGGGGAAAAAAAAAGAGAGAGAATCTTGAAACGAAGACGGAAGAAAAAGGAGTGAGAGATAGATATATATCCCAGTCTACCTGTTTCACCTATCCGTTCCCCAAAAACTTCGTTCTAACTGGGTCAAAACAAACTCTCCAAAGAATTCACCTTTTTCCCATATCTTTTCAAAATCTTGTCCAGCAAATACCGACGAGATCGTTCGTTCGCGACGAAATATTCCGATTTCGCGGTCGTCGCGAGTGATACGGAGAATAAAAGGAGAACGAAGAAGAACGAAAGAGAAGAAGAAGAAGAAGAAGAAGGCGAGAACAGAAACTCGGCCGGCCTGTCCGGAATGTTTTGCCAATGCGGGAACATTTTATTTCGTTGTATTTCCAGCACACCGAACGAGCTGCCGGGGGCTCCGGCATTACCCGGGATTATCCAGATCTACGTACGTATCCACAATACGGGCGTATAATTACGCAAAGACCACGAATTATAGGCGTATTAATTAATCGGGCTGCTCTCCGCCGATCGGGAGGTGTCCGGCGGCCACTTCATTGATTATTATAACACTCGCGATTAAAATTCGCGGTTACACCAACCTATCTCTCGCTATCGCACCTTTCAAAATTGGTCCTGCTTCTCTCCACCCGTTGAAAATTCAAGGTCGACCTCACCTATGTATTCTCACACATATACTAATCTTTCCTCGCGTGCATTCGAATCGTATATTCACCGATATTCCCACGGAATTATCCCGATCTCGAATACTTATCCGTTACACTCAGTTTTACATTCTCACTGTTAAATCATCAACTTTCTCATAGTTGGCGAAACGATATTCATGTTCGATCAACGAAAACACTCGATGTATTTCTTGAAGGAGTGCGAATAAAATTCATCGGTTAGAAAATTCATCCTAGAAACACTTGGGGATCCCCGGGTGTGTGTCCCGCGGTGTCCACCGCGGCGAAATACGTTGTATAGCGGATGGTTGGACGGATAAAAGGAAAAACTTGTCGAATTTAATTCGAGGCCGGATAACGAGTACGGGCGGCGTTTGGGACCCGGGGTCCACGGGGTTTTACAAGCGAGCAACTTTATGCCCTCACGATTATAGGTGTCTGGGATCCCGGGGTGCCCCTATCCGTTTTCTCCGCGCCGTTGGACGGTGGGACACCCCACTGCAACCTGTCAGAACTCCAATTTGCTCTACTCTGTTCGGCCCGTTCGTGTGGATGCCACTGAGCACAGGTATGTATACATGTATCTACGTATAGATGTGTAAGTACATGTGTAGATATATGTATAGATACATACGAACGCGATCCGCCCATAAGCGTGTGTCCCGAATGACTACACGTTTATCGGTAGACGTGTGTGTATCGTCCCGGTATATAACGCACATACACACGCGATGTGTACGTGCGTGATGGACACACCCCGTGTAACAGACTCCCATACACGCTCGCGAAACCCCCGGCGTTCGCCAGGTAAAACCGTGGATTTCACCGTGAAACGTATATACACACATATACAGAGAGAGAAGTGTCAATGTTCCCGGTGAATATATAACATACAAGTGTGTCTGTGTGTATGTGTAATTGTGAAAGTGTATATATGTGTATGTGTCGGTGGTACGGGGAGACACAGATAAAATAGCGCATCTGCATAACTTTTCATTTAATTTATCAACCCCTCTTCGCTCGCCCCGCGTCTTCTCCTCGTGGCCGCGATTCCTCGACGGTATTTCCACAGGAAGCCGAGACACGTAACTTAATACCCCGCGCGTTATAAGCCAAAGGACATTCCGCTTTGGGATCGTGAGAACCGTCTTCTCGCGTCGGATGCCCGTGGAATCGCGAACGATCCGCCGATTATAAGCGAAAAGAAATTAAACGAAATTTCGAGAGTTTTTTTTTCGCAATTACCGTTCGCGATCGAGCTTAAACAGTGCCGGCACGTGACTCGGGGGACTTTGAAACAACGTCGGGCTCGATACGAGAGATTAAAAATGATTTATGAAGGCCTGTGAGTTTCGTTCCTTTTTTTTCTTTTTTTTTTTTTATTCTCCCACGCGACCGCCGTATCTCTCGCGAATCACAACGTGTCACTCGTCGTACGTCGTAAAGGTAAAAGCTTCGCCGTTGAATTTTATCAGTTGTTTCGCAGTTTTCCCGTTTAACGAGTTAAACGAACCAATTAGACACGCGGTGGTCTTTACGGGTAATTTCGACGGTGAAATTATCGTGGAAATTTATCATTTATTAATGAGGGAATTAATGTATTATATATATATGTGAGAGAGAGAGAGAGGGACGACTTCCACTTTCGATAGATCGATATAGATCCCAGCAGCTTCCGTTCGTAACGTTCCACGAATTATATACCGGTATCATTTGTTCCTGCGTGCTCATAAATCCCAATTGAATATTCATCATTTATCCGTTCGACGTATCATAAATCACTTTTAATCTCAATATTACGGTCGACTAATTCTTCCTGGCTTCCACGAGTTAACGCGCGAACGAAATTATTAATATATCCACTATTAATCCCATCTTTTCCTTATCCCTCAACTTCGTCACACCTCTCCTCTCTCCCCTCTCTCTCTCATCTCAAGATTCAACAAAAATTACAACATTCTCCGCGGAATCGCTGGTTTCCCATTCGACGAGGTGCCGCGCCTTATCAAACAACGCCAGGGATCGCATTTTTATTCCCCGATCGTTCTATAAATACGCGTCTGACATTCAGCTCCGGTTCCGCGGTATTCGAAATTTATATCCCCGTTCCTTGTGACCCTCTCCCCACCCCATCCCCTTCCCCTCCCCCACAACTGACTCCGTCGCGACGTCGGTCCCGCGATTTAAACGCGAAACCTCGCGGTTCTGGTCCCCCTACAACGAAACACAACAAAAAAAAAGAGAGAAACACACATTTAAAAAAAAATCATACACACAAAGAGAGAGAAAGTGAATGAAAAGAGTGAAAGATTCCATACAGTGGACACTATTGCGCGCGCGCGCGCACTCCCCGCAGCCATGGAAGGTGGAAAGGTGCGTCGTCGCAGGTGGATGCCTGCTTTTGGACCACCGTGTAGTAGCCGGCACGCAGGCGGGGGTCTTATAATATCGCGTCATACGAAACGATGAAATAGTGGCCGTAGCGAAGGAATGTTCCCTACCACTTGAGTCGTCGAGTTGAGTTGACTGGCGTTGCGTGGTTCTCCCAGCTCGGCTCGGCACGACTGCTTTTAACCGGTGTGTCTGTTCCTCGACACTCGCCTGCCTGGCTTTTTCTCTCTCTTTCTCTTTCCTCGGTCATTTTTTTTTCTCTTCTCTCCACCTCTGCTGTCTCTCTTTCTCTTTCGTTCGATCCCCGTCCCCCCGCCCGCCTTGTATACTCTTTCTCTTGCTCTTTAGGTTTGTATGATTCTTTCTCACTTACACACACACACGTGGTTCTTATGGAGCTTTATACGTGCATACACCTATATCCTTTCTGGGCCCAACGCGCTCCTTTGTATCACAGGTACTCTGCACACTTTCGCGAGAGATATATGTGTGTACGTAGAGAGAGACGTGTGTGTTGGTTGAGAATGGAAGGTGGTCTAGTTTAACGTAGTGAATACCGTCGGGGTCACCGGTGACCGGCAGGAAAGTCCGTGGATGGGCCCGTGAAGGGTGCATTTGGTGATCGGGGTGAGAATTTTGAATTATTTAGTTGTAATTAGAAGTATAAGTGTGAATACTTGTATGTGTATCGGTATTGCAATTTTAGTGGAATGGTGAGAAGAAATTGATGCGAAATATAGTTTGATTTATAAGGGAAATAGACAGTCAATGTCTACACATTGTGATGTCGCGAATCTACGGTGACGTCATGGGAAATCCAGGGCAAATTCAACACGTTAAAAACGTGTCTTTATCATTTCGAACGCGACGTCGCGACGTCGATCGCCGACCCGTTGTTCCATCGCATCCGTCCGACGCGGGTTAAATGAATTATTTATTATAATTACATCACGTTCGCGGGTGAATGACGGGCCCTGTCCATATGTATGTCTATACGTACACATATACATACATCCACGATTTTATAATCAACCAGTTAACCATCTACGAAACCCCCATAAAAAAAAGAAAATAACACCCCCAATCACCTTGCGAATCAAAATACAACATTCCCGTGAAAATCCACACAATCAATAATTCTCACTCGTTAACTTTCCACCCCACAAACAGTACTTTCTTCATCACTATCCACTGCAATAGGTTGAACGATAATAGGCGAAGGGGTTTAATTTTTTTAAAAAATCTGTATTAATCGTGCGATTTCCACGTGGACCCGACGGGACAATCGTGTCCTCGTCCGGGGACCAGGACAACGAGGACGCACCGGATACGGAGGGGAAGAAGGACGCGAAACTGCAGCGTTTCTCCGTGTGGCGAGATTCAAAAGGTGCTCAACGGGCCCGAGCGTGGGCTACTCGTGATCATCATGACAAAAGCTCCGGGCAAACATCCATTCAATTTATTAGCTTATAGGCACGCCGTCGTGCCTACTATACACCACCTACGACACCAACCACCGACCGCCTATAATGCCGCTAACATTATGGCCACTCCGCGAGCAGGACGGTCGCGGCGAGCGACCCTTGCCTCGCCGGATCTACGCTCTTTTCGTACGTTACTCTCCTTTTCCCCCCCATAGAGTTACACTTTTTATGGTGTTAAGTTGCCACGGCTGCGATATTTCACACGCGAAGAAAAGAGAACGGTCCCGAAACACCTCCCCTCCCTCCCCTCCCCCTCCTCATCCCCTTTTGCGATTTTTTACTCGGGGGCGCGAAGTTTTCGTCCCGCGAGAATGAAATTACGATTAGATTGTTATTAAATCCCAAGGTCTTCCACGCTGGACCGACTATCGTTGTCGATATGTACGTGTATTATACACACCTATGGTGAGATCGTATGGTGGTGTATTTTTATTCGGGACACGGGAGGAACGAAGAAAGAGATTTTCGATTGGGAAATGAACGAAATTTCGCGATTAAGAGTCTTTGAATTCTTTTAAGTTAAGTATAGGGAAAATTGGAAGAAGACTGACAGGAGGGGAGAGACAAAAAAAAAGAACCAAACGGAAAAATCACGAAGCAAATGAAAAAGGAAACGTAGAAACGAACACGGTGACACCATTAACCGATCGACACGCGAGCCGTAATTAAGCGGTAAAACGGGGAGGAAAAAAAAAAAGAAAGAAAAAAGGAGAACCGCGGTGGGTCGCGTCGGCCGGCTGCACGCGCGCGAAAAGATTGGTTTGTCATCGATCGATCGACACGACGACGGAATATTACGTTTCACGGGCTGGCAGCTTCGACGCCCACGATTAACGACTCGTGTTGTTGATGATAACCACGCCCACGTCGCACGTAATGCACGCCGGTATCCGTTTTACGAGGCCATTTTCGGTGCGCGCGAACGTTCGAAATCTCGTCAACGACGTTCCCCGATACCCACCCGAGAAGGTGAGTGAAACCGGGCGATTCCGACGGTGAAAAACGACACTGTAATCCGCGAGCATTGTCCACCACGTCGTTCGCGCTGCCCGTTCGTTAAACCGTCCGCATTATTTTCGCGGAACTTATTGCGCGCGGGACTTAGACGCCCGGCTGGAAAGATATCGCGTGGTGTAAGTATAGTACGAGATCGGTGTCGTGAAACCGCGGCAACGTGTGAATTTACCTGTCAGGAACGCGGGTTTTCTGTGTGTGTGTGTGTGTGTGTATGTTTTTTACGTTTTGTTTTCGACATACTCGACACGCGATTTCTTTTGTCATTCTTTCACTTTCTCGTAATACGAATACTTTTGCGGAAGAAATATTCTTCAAGTGCGAAATTACTATGAATTTGAAGTCGGACAACGGGAAACCTGTGTTTCTGAATTCCTATTTCGTTTTTTTTTTTTTAATAGAATCTAAATTTATTATAAAATTTTCCTATTGAACGTATGATCCATCGCAGAGTCTTTTTAAAAATCTTTTCCTAAATTGATCGAAGAATTTACGTTACTCGATAGGGACTCCTTGTTTCCCTACAGTAAGATCAAGAGTTAAGGTCTTGACTCGGGCCAAGTACAAGAGTTCCCGACTGGTAGACCTGAACTACTCTTTTCTGGAAGAATTAGATCGAGGTTTTCGGGGTATTCAAACGGCATTAAATCCGCATATTTCCCCAAACTATGGTGATATTCTTGTAGGGGACGTCCACCCGAGTAATTTAAGCCTAACTACGAGAAGATCCATCAAGCCAATCGCGAGATATTTTGATCTAAAAAGTCGAGGTTTTTGTAAGAAACGTCGTCTTCTTCCTCTCCTCATTCTCCATCTCCATCTCCATCTCCATCTACATGTTCAGCCTGTCACGCAGCCCGGTGTCAAACCCTAACATATGTTTCATACTATGCGAGATAATTTTTCTGCCGATAACGTAGATTTTATATATGTAGTATATGAAATTTCCTCTCACACACATCCAGATTGTTAACATATTAAATTAGAAATGTTTGTTACGTTACGTTTTTGACATCAAGCTTCGTAAAATTAAGGGTCAGAATGCGTATTCGAAACATATTCGATCATTTTTATATCTTGAAAATTGCGCGAATGGCGAGCGATGTATGAAAATCGCGAAAAATCGTCAAATTATGACAGTTTTTTGGTCGGCATTCGCTCAATTTTTGAGATAGCGATCTGAAACTGGTACCATTGTTTTAGTTAGGAAATTCTACGCCAGAACAATGTATAATAGTTGTACTTTTCGAAAATTTAATTTTTCGCAAAAATCTGAAGGGGGTAGGTCAGGATTTTTTGCGATTTTCGTAAATCGCCTGCCATTTCCACAATTTTTGAGCTATTAAAATGATCCTGGGCGTTTTGGACGCGGAATCCGAAGCCGAATAAGATGCAGAAAGAATCAGATCGATATCTAAAAAATTGTAGAAATGGCAGGCGATTTACGAAAATCGCAAAAAATCCTGACCTACCCCCTTCAGATTTTTGCGAAAAATTAAATTTTCGAAAAGTACAACTATTATACGTTGTTCTACCGTAGAATTTCCTAACTTAAACAATGGTACCAGTTTCAGATCGCTATCACAAAAATTGAGCGAATGCCGACTAAAAAACTGGTTGAACTTGACGATTTTTCGCGATATTCGTAATTCCTTCGTCGTTTCCGGCATTTTTGAGATATCAAAATGACCCGGGACGTTTTGGAAGCAGAATCCGATGCCGAATAAGACAGTGAAAGAATCAAGTCGATATCAAAAAATTTGCGGAAATGACAATGGAAATACGAAAATCGCGAAAAATCGTCAAGTTCAACCAGTTTTTTAGTCGGCATTCGCTCAATTTTTGTGATAGCGATCTGAAACTGGTACCACTGTTTTAGTTGGGAAATTCTACGCCAGATCTATGTATAATAGTTGTACTTTTCGAAATTTTGATTTTTCGCAAAAATCTGAAGGGGGTAGGTCAGGATTTTTTGCGATTTTCGTAAATCGCTTGCCATTTCCACAATTGTTGAGATATTAAAATGATTCTTTCACTGGCTTATTCGGCTTCGCATTCCGCGTTCAAAACGGCTCGGATCATTTTAATATCTCAAAAATTGCGGAAATGGCAAGCGATTTACGAAAATCGCAAAAAATCCTGACCTACCCCCTTCAGATTTTTGCGAAAAATTAAATTTTCGAAAAGTACAACTATTATATGTTGATCTGTCGTAGAATTTCCCAACTAAAACAATGGTACAAGTTTCAGACGGCTATCTCAACAATTGAGCGAATGCCGTTCAAAAAACCGCCTGAATTTGAGGATTTTTCACGATTTTCGTAATTTGCTCGCCATTTCCACAATGATTGAGATATTAAAACGATCCGGGACGTGTTGGACGCGGAATTCGAAGCCCAATAAGACAGTGAAAGATTCAGGTCGATATCTAAAAATTTGCGGAAATGACGAAAGAATCCACAAAAAGCATTTTGCATTTTCGATGCTTTTTGTGGATTTCATTTTCACCGGTGAAATTGCGTTGCGAAGGGTGAACGAGAACGCTGTTTCACGTACGAAACGTAGCCGTGCTCGAATTACGCGAGGCACGCTTGAATTTCATAGTCGTAAAAGTATTTAAACGCGTTCGGTTGAAACGGAGCCGGGGAATTATTACCGCGATCGATATTTGACCCACATGCTCGGTCCACGTGTGACTGCGAAACAACCGATCGCCTGTTACCGAGATCGTTTTTTCTTTTATTTTTTTTATTGTTCTTACCTGGCCGTGTTTGTCCATGTCGTTGTTCGTCAGCTTGACCTTCTCGAACGAGACCACCTGCTTTCGTAGCTGTTCCCCGGTGAACGGTGAATCCGGATGAACGTAGAGACGAGCCGGCGCCGGTGGATCCGCTTTTCCAGCGACCAACCAGCAACTCCTATGATAAGCGTACCGATACCGCTTATTATCAACGGGAACGATGTCCATCAGGACGGCGTACCGTCCCTCTGATTTCAGACCGCTGAAAGACACTCGGCAGGTGGGGAACATCCGTCTGGAACAAACACATATATATTTATTTAAGAACATCTATGGTGATCGTGAAATTTTTTAAATTTAAACCCTATATTTGCTACAGATAATTGATATGAGTGTTAAAAACGTGAATTTGCATAAAATTGATTAATAGTACTATATTTGTTTATATTGTAAACCTAGAGAAATATTGATGGATACTTTGGTGTGAACGTACGTTAATTATCGATCTCGATATCGATAAAAATTTCCCATAGACTCTTCTCCGTGCGAATTCCACGAAGTTTCCGCGTTTGATCGTCGTCGCGCAACTTCAGAACAATAATAACCATATTCGCGGACACATAACCCCGACGGGGGGCAGTTGATAAAATTAACAAGTATATTTTTCCCGTGGCAAACGTGTTAGAAACGTGACACAAAAATACAGGGTTAGTCAGCGGGGGATAGGCGAGGGCGTCCAATGGAATAATGACCGATGACTTTAATCCACCGCAAGTCCTCTACGTTTGGAATCGGATGTAAAGGGCCGTCTAACCAGGCAGCTTGATTGAAAGGAGCGCCCGCAGGCCTTTCAAGCTTCGTTACAAGCGAGTCACCCTTGAACCTCGTTATATGCAGTCAACTTTTCAACACCTCCAGCGTCGTGGCGCACGCGCCGCCAGACGTGCATTCTCATCGACGTCGACGGGTCCCTAACTTACCCCCCCACATACATAAACCAAATTTCAAATTTTTTTCATCCGCGTAAAAAATCAAAATCTGAAAAAATCATCGAAAATCTCCTAGAGTCATTATATTATCAAGTATCACGTGGACGATAAATCCGTGAAAATGAATCAACATTATCGAGCGTATCGAGCAAGGGCAGCCACGTGCCCAGGGCCGTGCAATCCGCGGTACAAAATGTGCCAGAGGAAGTGTCTGCAACAAATGATGCCGTACCTAGAGGAACTACCACCCTGCGCACAAATTCGATCCCGTCGACCACGTGACATCGAGGTGTCCTTCTCTACGGATAGCAGTGATAGTATACAGGAGATACAGATCACCGGGGATTCAGCAGAGATCGCCGCGGATGATCGATTGATCGGTACGGAGTGTCCGGTGATAGAGTGCCCGAAGGAGTTTCGGGAACACGCGACCTCCTACGAGAGACAGGATCTCCGTCCAGCCTCCCGTTGGATGCCATCGAGAATGCCGAGTATCGATTGGTCGTGTCTATGGATAGTCACGTATTTTTTCACTCAAGTAACCACCTTGATAAGAAGAAGAAGAAGAATCCCACCATATTTAATATGCATCACCACGTTTCTACTCTACGCAGCTTTACACGTTTTACTTGCTATACTCGCGTGGCGTCAACCGACTTATCAAATGTTTCTCTCGAGTCAAATCTGCGGACTTTTCGCCGTGGTTTGTTGGAGTATCTCGGGAACGGTCCCAATTTAAAATGATCAAAAGTGATACGATTTATATTTATCACTGTGGGATCGATAATTGGTGGTAAACGAGTGAAGGGAAAAAAAGAATTAAAAAAGAAAAGGTTACTGATTATGGAACGGGGATAATTCTATGGTGGCGTAACCACGCGGTGAGACGTGATTAGGATTTAACAATGCCCACGTGGAAAGCCACACGAATGTAACGAATTCGTACGAGGCTCATTGAAAGACCATGGGGGGAGGGGGAGACGGTGGATCAGTGATCGAGACCGCAAACGCCGCAATCGTTTCGCAGCGAGCGACCGCAAGGATCGATTCATCGATGAACGAGGCATCGACTTCCTTTCGCGGGTATCAAACAACAACCAGAAGCATTATAAAGGAAAGTTCGCGTGACTCGCAGAGGTGTGTTTTTCTATCTGACTTAACCGTCGACCTTGTTCGTTTAAGAGCAACCACGCTTCGCGATGATATTAAAAAAGTTAATAAGTATTAACGTGGAAAATATAAACAGACTTGTTTCACGCGAAAGGAAGTGGAAGACCATTTTGAATTGGATAATCGGAAAGCTACTTGTGACGTAACTGGGAAATTGATTGCTGAGTTAGATTTAGATTTCTTCGTGGAAAAAAAATGAGGGTGTTATCGCGAGTTGTAGGGTCGATAGAGTTTTTATCGTTCAGTGGAAAGTGCGATAGAAATTTATAGCGAACATCGAATGCAACGCGATGTATCATTCGGAAAATTAGCCGTCAAGAAGGGTCGCTACCCCATGCGTTCGGGATAAGTGGGGGATACATCGGAACGACTATTAAGTATCGATAGTAAGTCAATCAAGTATTCCCCTGATCCACCGCTATCCCCGTTTCCCATTCTAGCAACCCCTGTAACCCACGTACACGATAGCAACGTATCTTTATGGTGAATCGTAGCGAACGAGTCGATGTATAACAAGAAAATATTCTGTACTCATAAAATTACACGAACGTCACCCTACAGTGTCGATACATTATCTCCCAGCTGTGAACACTTATGCAAATATGTATAAAGAAGTTGAAATGGATCTTTAGTAACACAAATATAAAAAATTTCTCTCCCATGAAATTAATCTTCTGATACTTCTCATCTCTATTTGATCCTTCCACCAAAAAAATTCATATTTGCTTAATTCGTTCGCGATCTAATTAACACCGCGGTAATTACGTTTCAGCGATCGCGAATGACTAACCATAAATTCGGTGTTCGCGGGAACACGGGGACACAGTTGGAGCGATCGTCGAATGTCGCGTGGAAAAATCGTTTTCCCGTCTGGTTCTCGTTACACCCGTATTTCCCCGTCAAATTAGGCAGAAACAAACAAGCCCTCCATGGGCCGTGGCTAACGAGCCCATAATCGCAGGAACACCTCGACCCCAAACCACCCCGAAGGGCCTACCTAAACGTACACGTGTACACATATGTATATGTATATCTATATCACCCTGCGATAGTGTGTACGTTTCAGGGGGTGGAGGGAAATTGCTGGTCCCATCAACCCCCGAGGAAAAGTGTCGGCGGAAAGGGGCTCCGGCAAATGGATTACGGAAACACTGGATATTATAGCGATCCGAACGGCCATCCGAGTTACTTAAATGTTTGCCGTGCTAACGACTTCTCACGGCAACGCCAGGTGTTGTCGCTGTTATAATTACACCGCGGCATTTTTTACACGCGGTGGATTTTAGACGATTTCGACGAGTGAAATTTTCTCGCTTTACTTTGTTAAATATGAGACTTTTTCTCAATATTTGTCGACATTCATTTCATACTGGATATCCAAGGATTTACTGAAGGCACCAAGGAAATGATAAAAAGAAACACTCTGCTACAAAGTGAGAAACAAATGATACAGAAATATCACAGCAAGTACTGTCACTCTTCCAAATTTCCACACATAAATATCACTTGAATAGAACTTTGAAATAAACTCTTTCCTTCTAAATATTATCATTACTTTCCCATTTCCACATACTGAAATATTCACCATATTTCGAATTCTCTCGACATCCTGTACAATTCTACAAACGTTACCGCGGAAATCTCTGAAAAGTCCAGACGGTTCGACTCGTTATTTACTCCCGCCGGTGTTACGCTCGAGAAAACGGAGTAACAGGGATAAATAGACGTTTACCGCGTCTTCCCATCGGTCTCTCTATCGTCTTTCCATTTCTCCGGTTGGTTCTCTCTCTGTGTCGTGTTTCGCGATCCGTGCACGCTCCGTGTAACGTTAACGTTCACCCCGCCGGGCCGGGGCACGTGTGAGTGTATAATGTAGGTTGCTGGCACCTTGATGAAGGGTTCGCGTGACGAGTACCCTCTATCCGCCGGTATCCTGTCTCTCTCTCTCTCTCTTTCTCTCTTTCTCTCTTTCTCTCTCTCCCTGTCCGCTGACCTGCTCGTCCACACCTCCTATTCCGCGCGGTTCACAATCCACGCTTACCTATTTAAAGTCTGTGAAAAATATACATCACCACCCGTGTACACGTTGATCCAGCAGACATTTCGACAAATTTGTCAGAATTCCCGTGAACAGGTCGGTAGATGGAGAAATAATGAAAGAAAAAGAAAAAGAGAGCGATACTCGACGGTGGTGGCGAAGGTGTTTGATAACACCTATCGAGACTAATTATCAAAACTTTGCCAATTGTACGACAGGACGAAAAAGCACACCGAAGACGTACTATAATACTTGTACATACACCAGGAGACAAGGATCTTAATCGACGGGACTTTCTCTAACCGGCTTCAACGCCTCGCGCGTCTTTACCTTTTCTTCTTCTTCTTTTTTTTTTTGTTTCTTTTTTCTTTTCCCGGGCGGCGACGTTTGCTCGAGGTTGCACGCACGAAATTGGCTTTATTCACGACACGAAAAATCGAGGTCGTCGAAGAAGACGGTTGAACGAAGGAGAAACGAGAGAGAGAAAGAGAGAAGGGAGAGAGGTTTGAAAACTGGCGGGTGCCAACGTGGGAAAAAGAGACCCCACGAGAGTAAAACGTGGTCCTCCCGAGGAAGAGCCCCGAGGTGCGTACGGTCCTGGCACCCCGTCGGGCCAGACAATTCCACCTGATTGGTCCGAATTCGTATTGTCACTCGAGAGACTGACGTTTTCGTTCAGCTGGGATTTCGTGCCAAGTTTCTCGTGCTAACGACGCTATTCGTGCATCGCCACGTTCTTGATATATCGATCGTTCCACGGCAAAGAGAAAACCCCGGGTGTAAGCGAACGACACACCCCGGAATTATTTAGAAATCTTTTTCCTAACCACAACATTTTCAGAACATCACACAACAAAACATACATCTCAGTTTCCACTTGTTATCCACTAACACCTTGGATATCATACACAAACCGTTAAAATATAAGACCTCCCGGTGTTATTTCTTCGGTTTTTCGCGAAAACATCGTCGTTTATTTCCAGCAACGCGTACCCATTTGCATACGATTTTCGGTACGCGAAGATTTCAGTAATAACACACCTTGTTCCCGGGGCGACGATCGTCACGCGAGAACACTGAAAAGAGATCCGTCGGGGCTAATTCCGATTCATCGAATCATTCGTAATTACGCGGCGGTCGAGTTTATCATAAACCGTGGCACACGGTATTTATCCGATTATCGTCCGTTCTCCGTTGGCCGTATTAATTTTCGCAGCTTCCGAAAACCGGTGCTTAAAGTTCTCTCCGCGATAATGTAACCACTCCGTCGCATCTGTCATCGACGCTTCCGCGTTTACTTGCCACCCGGGTCCACTTGTCTCTCCCCCCCAACACCATCACTTAGAATGTTTTCTAATTACGTAATAGTTTAACACCAATTATGTGATAATTAACCCGTATAAGGTACGGGATGAATAAGTTCTAGTTGGTTGTGATTTTATTCGATTTGGATTAAGTGTGAAACGTATACAAGGGAAAGAAATGAAATAATTCGTTCGGGAATAAAGACGGTGATTATTTCGTAAATTCCACGTGGTTTGCACGAAACGCGAAACGTTGGTTACGTTGGTTTGAAACTCTTTGGCCAGTGTGTTCTCCCCTATGCACAAATATCTCATAATTTCGACATGGTCACGCATCCTGACGGCGCGCAGCTGCGGCTTCGACTTTATTAGCATACCTATAAAAATGAGCGCGGTATATCCACAAAGGGGCATAAATGGATGCGATAAATTACATCCGAAACTCCCTTAAATATCTCGTAAAACGTCAGTCAATGAAATCCATTAGTTCGAGTACGTTGTTCGGACTTTTTATTCGAGTTTCTCGCAATTTGTCATACGGCGCGTTGGGGTGTGCCACCACCATCTTTATTGTAAACGGAACGCGGGCGTAATTAATAACCGTGAACGTAATTACGTTCGTAGTACTAGGGGTTGATTAGACGAGCGACGGAAGTTTCACCGTCTCTTCACCGTCGGACTTTTCATATTTTCGACATGGTTCCATATTTTTTTAAAATTTCTTCTTCTCAACGTGCGAAGAATGATAATTAATAACACCTTGACGTAAAGAAATAACAAATTTACATTCCATTAGAATGAAAATAGTAATAAAAACCCCCTCAGCCCGTACATATCGTACATCTGACCATCAAACGTCTTTTAATTTTCATTTTTAACGCCACACTTTCGTTCCGCAATTATACGCGATTCGTTTAAAATCAATTAATTCCAAACGAAGACAAATACCTTTTCCTCGCAAGCTATTCCCTTGCTAACCACCTTTACTCGCACCTGCTAGCCGACTCACTCACACTTCCCAAGCCATCGAGTTTCATTTTCGTCAGAAAAATGTATATTTCAACCTGCGAGGCGTTTCCGTTGTAATTATGGAATCAGCGTTTCCATAATTTCCCCATAAAAATTCCCCCCGGAATTTCGTCGGTGGCCCATGAACCGAACCGAACGAACGCCAGTGTGAAATTTCACTCACCTTCCGGTCTTCGTGATGATCATCTCGGTGCCAAGGTCGTTGAATTTATCCCAGAGTTCCTTGGTCTCGAGGTGACACTCCACGTCCTTCAGCTCGTCGGAGTTGCAGCTGGTTCTCAGCATGTGCTTCCGTTCGTCGTTATACGCGTCCTGACACTTCCTGGACGACGGGGTGCTCAGGTCGTCGGCGGTCCCGTGGACGGGACCGTCGTCGACGCTGCTGCACTCCTCGACGTCGACGTCCACCTCCTCGTCCTCCTCGTTGACGGACTTCTCGGTGGCTTCGCTCTCACCCTCGCAATTTTCCACCTCGTCGTCGGCCAACAGAGCCTCGTCCGTCACGACGGTGGCCGTCGCGACGATGTTCACCGGTGAGCTTCTCACTCCTGTAACGAAAGATAAACGAATACCATTAAAATAAAAAAATAAGAGATAAACAGAGTGAGAGATAGAGGGAAAGAGAGAAATACTTTACATAAATGGAAGATAAATTGCGTAAATTAAACAAGTAGTTCCTATTTAAAAGTGTCGAGGCTCGTTATTGCGATACGAGGAACGATAATTTTTATAAGCCACGTTCGCAGAGCGAGAAAATACAGTTCGTATGGAAACATCGCGTTTCGTCCGCGCGATTATCATTACCCGCGTCGATTTAAATGAGCGAGATGAGTTCGAACGATACGCCGAAACCCGACGACCCGGACACGGCGGGGAATGAAAAAGAGGGGGGAGGGCGGGGGTAATTAATCGAACGGCGCGCATCTGCTACGAAGGTGGCGCCTAATTAAACCGTCAGATTTCAAGAAAGCCAATCCACCGCGCCAGTGTACACAATGTTAATTGCACCCGGTCACGATACCGATCTGTTAATTTGTACTATTCCGCGCGAACAATGCGTCTTCCGGTGTCGTATCTCAAATTGGATCCACCGAGTGATACCCCTGGGTTATTTACGCACGGACGTACGCGTGTCGCGAATCGACAGAATCGATATCGAACCCCTTTAGAAAAGAATAAACCAACAAAAAAAAAAATAAGAGAAAAAATGATAAGCAAAACTTAATCGTTCCACCTCGACGACCATTCGAATAACGCGCGAACGACACAGTTTCCAATTAAAATAATTCAGCGACACATCAAGCTGCCCGGTTTATCCCGCGAAGTTCACGTTGAAATCCAGTTAACGCGGCGTTTATAATCCGCGGCAAACTAGTCGGTGAAGCTCGGATGGAAAAAAATATTCAGAGACATCGCGGTGTTGCAGACGGTCGACGCAGCTTCTTCGGTCGATCGCGTTTAACCACCCCGGACTTTTAAATGCTGCTTGATGGTACGCGAGGTAGAAAGGAACGGCTCCGCGAGATTGCTGACTTTCAAAGTCGCTCGTCGGAAGGTATCGACGTCGATTATATCGATGTACGTTCGACGAAACTGCGCGCGGAACAGGAAAAAAGAGAGAGAGAAACATTTTCACAACCGTCGGAAAGTGTCCGCTGGCAAAAGTCGGCCAATTTCTTCTCGCAAATCGTTCGATCGACGAAAGAAGTGTCTATTAGATGGAGAAATTATTTTTTTTCTGAGAAATTTCTGTCGTTCAAACAATTTATCAATAAATCACTCGTTCGTAACTTACCAGAAATCTAACGAAAAGTCTTAGACACTAAAAGGAAATATTTCACCGATCAAAAAGTCCCAGACAATTTATTTCTACTCCCAAAGTTCCATTTTCGCGCGATAATTCAAATGTTCGATATCTATTAACCATACCGATTTCCCTGACACCTATTCATCCAACGATCGACCGCGATCGTGAAATAGGCAGCGATTACATATCATCCGATAACGGAAACGGGAATCGGTAGGTGTCATCCGGTTCGTCGAGTCGAGGGAGGAGGTGGGGAACACGGTTATCGTGAACGGGGCAAAACGGTTCCGCTCCGTTATGAAGATCGACCGCGGCAATCGCGACGAGAAGGCACTAATTCGAAGTCGGTTACCGTTTTAAGGCTTCTGGTTCCGCGTCGGGTGAACCGTTCCCGAAGATGTTTTTAAAGCCGTTACGCCGTCGAACGTTCGGGATCGTGTTTGCGCGTGCCCGAACCGGTTCTTTTTTATTTTTATTTCTGTTTCTTCTTCTTATTTTTTCTCTCTCTCTCTCTCTCTCTCTCTCGTTATTTCTTCCTTCATTTTAATGTCAAACTTCCGACGACGTATTTGACAGGGACGGCCGTCGACCAATTACTTTCACCCGGTTTCGCGGTCTAACGGACACCGGACTTTTGAAATACGAATCGTTCGGTGGGAAGAACATCGGTAGCGAAACTGCGGATCAGATACGATACCGATGTGTTACTCCGTTTCCAATACGCATCTTGACAGATATCGAGTCTGCGTAATATCTTTGTCGAAATACACCATCTGCCGGTGTTGTAACCGTTGGTTAACGATCAACACCGTCGAGAACTACGGTCGCACGAATGAATCTTCCTTGTGTTGCTTACCGTTCCTACCGTTTAAAAAACGTAACAAGTTTGTAATAAAGATACGAAAGACTTGTCGCACTGATAACTACCTTACGGTACATACATACATACACACATACATACCTATGTATGTATGTATACGTACGTATACGGTGATACGAATCGATGACAAAGGAAACTCGGAGAAAAAAATTCTTTTTCGGCGACAACGTATAAACTCGCTAACAGCTAAAGGTAGACCGTCAGTACAGTGCGCATCGCGTGCTGTTCGCGCGCGTTGCGTGCGCTCCCATCTGCGTGCACGCACGCACGGCACTTGTTCGCACACGCACGTTCTCCGGGACTAATAATAATGCGTCTTTGAGGCCATGTCCGCGCGTCCATGGAACGCGTGTTGCGTTTAAGCGAACGTGCATATTCTATCACACCTCTCTCCACGTATGTGTGTGTGTGTGTATTGGTAGCAGATAGTCATTACGAGACACAACAAACGAAATTCCTCGATTTCCTTATTGAGCCGTCCGACGTCGGGTTCCGTGAAACGTTTGTCCGTCGGCTTACCGAAACAGCCGGTCGACGGCGACGTTCTCGTCGAGGAAAGCCCGGTGTTAAAATTAACACCTCAACGGGGCGACCCGTTGTTTGCGTGTTTCACCCGAGCACTTCGTCCTTCTGCGCACTGTCACGCGTTCGTGTTTTCCATACGAAAACCCGTGTTGTTTCCCCTGTAAGTATGTATATGTATACGTTTGTATGTATTTATTTATCTCTTCTGCGCGAGGATTCTGGTGTGACAAAGAAAACGAACACGTGAACGATGGGACGTGTAATATCGAACTGACGAAATACCGATGTATTTTAAAAGGTCTCCGTCGACGGTGGAATTGATAGAACGAACACTCGAAACGGACACCATTTTGTGACTTCCTACGAGATTCGCGTACCGCGTACACAAATCTAATTGGTACATAACCAAACGAAACGAACGTAATAACGACCGGCTACGTAGACCCGTGTCGCGTGCACTAATAACGTTGTATAACATCACGCGACCGCTTGTACAGCCGTTCTCTATTGTTAGTGTCAAATACCGTCGTCTTCGTCGTGCGACAGTATCACGGACATTTCCGCGACGAAAAAATAAAATGAAAGAAAAAATAATAAATAAATGAAGTAACACTTGAAACGATCCGGGCTGATATGAACACTTATTCGTCCCGGAAAGAATATCGTTACCTACGTATACCTAAATACGTGTCACCGGGAACCGGATGAAAATCCTGAAGGATGAATATCCGAAACCGGAAGCTTTCCGGGGGTAGAGAGTGAGATAGAGGAAAAGAGTTAAAACGTTCTCCCCGTAGTGTGTGCCAAGAAGGTGGTCCCGACGTTCCACGATCTTAAGGCAAGAAGAAATATGACCGAGCTACTGACGTCAGCTTCCTTTTGCCACAACCGACAGCCGACCACCCAGAATCCTGTCACCACCCAGCCGTTCGAAGGACGTTGCTCAAAAGGATCGACGGAACGAGCCGAATAACGATCGCGTTACAAAAGCTCCGTGCGTTTCCACCGGATTCCAGGTCGGTAAGTAAGAAGGCGCGCGAGAGAGAGAGAGAAAGAGAAAATAATAATAATGCGAAACATAGAGCGAATGGGTAGGCAATCGTTGTTCCGTCGCGACCTTCCAGCCGGATTTCAACGCCGGCGAGTAAGTAAAACGTATGATTAAAGCGAATTTCATTATCGTCGTACGTTATTACATTAAAATATTCCGGCGGATAGCGTGGCTGTCACTACCTTGAATCGAATCGGTTTGATTTCACGTTTAACGCGACCGCCACCGGTACAGGCAGGTCTTTAATAAAACGCTATGTTATTAATGTCAAGCTGTGGTTTTTTTTTGTGTTTTTTTTTTATTTAATTCTTTTTCTTTCTTTTTTTTTACAACCATTAACCGATGGCATTGCGAGATAATGTATTCGAGAGAGACAATGATTATAAGCGGCGGCAATAGGGATCCCATGAATCTAATTGCAGTTGGTATTTAATGTTTTCCACCTCGCCCACTCTAGGCGGCAGAACTTGTTCTTGGGAACGATTAAGAATCTCTAGATTGCTACGGGAGCTGTAATGGCGTCGTTAAGTGCGCTAATGTGATTACCGGCTGAAAGCACCGGACAAGTTCCCGAAGACAAAAACAGGAGCAATTTACGTTCCTCCGTAGAAAAATGGTCTGTCCATGAAACTTGCCTTTTCGTCCGTCTTTTTTTGTTTTCTTGTCCTCATGCTTTCCTTTCATTTTTTTTTACCACCCCGCGGTATATCTATACCTTTCTTGCGGCTGAAATTAATACGAATTCGTGCGAGCACGTAACACGTACGCATCTATGTATGTCGTACATACATACATACATATATACGTGGAACTTAAACATCGTTCGTCTCGTTGTTCGTTGAAAATTGCCCGTTCGATTTTTAACGCACGGGTGCCCCGTCGATCCTCGATTATACGACTGTTTGAATTTATTACGGTGGCGCGAAATCGCGGGCAATAAAGTCGAGGCACTCGGAAGATTCGTTAATTAGATCGCGGATCGCCCGGTGGATCGACGGTGGAGATCGCGGGAACGAATGATATCCGGCACGGCGAAAGATCACCACCGGCCCGATCGTTAATTCTGGTGCGAACAGGTAAAATTTACGCGCAATCTGTTGGCAACAATTCGTCGCTTTATTTTCTGCCCGGCGCTGCGTTCTTTACATAGCCCCTAGTTCAGACGCTAATTATCATTTGACTTGCCAAATGTCTTTTTTTGTTGGTCCTCCCTTTTTACCGGGCCGACCGCGGCCGGGATTTCTATTTTCGCGCACCTAATACATTTCGCGGATTTGTAATTAAACGGACAGCGGGCAATCAACGCCCGATCTAATGGATTCGGCGTCTCTTTGTTCGACGAGAATTTTCAAGTAAACCGAGAACGAAGGTTTCCTTTAGCATCGGGAACACCGGTGGATAGATGAGAATTATCGCACGGTATTAATAACACTTAACGAAAGAGAGGCTTGTCGGGTCGCTAATTAATCAATAATCCGTATGCGACGAGTCGTTTTAAGCTGTCGTCTCGGGCAATTACATTTGCCAACTTCACACCGAGAGAGAAACACAGTGAGAGATAAAGTGAGAGAGAGAGAGAGAGAGAGAGCGTAAAGAACGAAGAAAATAATAACAATAGTCTCTCGTTTAAAGTAAAATATTAGAATATTATTTCTTTCCCTAGATTCTAAAAATAAAATACCAACGAATGTAAATGTCGTCGAATATCTCACGTAACACCGTTGACATTTCTCTAAACGTCACACGCTCGCACACCGTCGGATAGTAAACGACGAGCAAACGGAACGAACGTTGCCCAGCCATTATGTTTGGATTTTCATTCAACGATTTCGAAGAAAGCCCGAATACCGAGAAGATGCGCGCGCGCTTTCACGTTCATTTCAACGCTTCTCGTTTGCCGACGGCGAACGTAGCACGGAAAGATCGAAATCATTCTTACAAATGAAAATCTACGTGACCGACTACGTTACGTTTCTAACGATTCATACATATCATAATTAAATATAACCCGATATTATTTAACAGTCTAATGAAAAAGAAAAAAGAAATGGTGGGACACAATTTGGGAACGTGATAACCAATTAACGTCAACAGGGAACGAGTGCGTGTGATCTAACTTTGGGATAGATGACGTAAAATAAAACTTACGATGATCGAGGGTCGCGTTGGCGACGAATCCTTTTCCAGCGGAGCATTCCAGGCTGGTATTAGCGGTAGCGGCAGCGTTGCCGATGCCCTGCAGGTGGTAATGCCCGAAGGACGGACCCCTGGGCGCCATGATGGCCGCGATGCTGAAGTCCGTCGCTTTTCCCCTTTCCCCCTTCGTAGGCATCCCTTCTCGCGCGACGACACTTTGATTCCTACCTCTCTTCTCTTGTTCTACTCCTTTTCTTTCTTTCTTTCTTTCTCTCCCGTGGTAGATCTGTTTTACCCTGGGTTGTTACGCCGGAACACGATTTCTCTATGCGTATTAATTGTATCTCTGTCGTTTTCTGTGCGTGTGTTTCTTTCTGTTTCTACGTTCTCGTTTTTACCCGTCGAACGTTCGTACCCACACTTCTCCTTAGTGTCTCAGCGAAGAGTATAAACAAAAAGAAATCAAGCAAAACACCAACCCCGTCCACTCGCGGAGAACTCGTGATACGATTTACCCACGGCTCGATCTCGATAGAATTGGAAAAATAAAGAAATCCAAACGAACTGAGAATTCTCGTCGTCACTATCTATCCGTGTCTATGTATCATCGATGTCGACATAACGATCCTATCGAAAAAACGGTTCACTCTTACGATCGTTGACGTGTCCAGTGGTCCACCACGTAGAATTCGCGATAATACAATTACTACCGATATTATTGTATCGATGTACGACGCCGTCGTTTACCCACGTAATCTGGGGAAACCGGGTACGCGAGGATGCACGGCGAGATGTGTGTCAGTCACCGTTGCCGGATAGGTCTCTCTTCCCTTGTAGCTCCAGGATGCTGGTCTGTTTCGAAAGAGGATCGGCGCGGCGCAGAACGCGTCTGCGCTGCTCGACTTCCCGGACACCACTGGTTCGCCGCTCCTCCTCCCACGCGCAACGCCATCCCCACCAGCCGGTGAGGAACCCGATAACCAGCGAGCGTCTCCCCCGACGGGTACCCCGGCGGAAGAAAGACACGGTCGGTAATGAAAAGAGACAGACCGTGGGCGGTAACCTTTTGTCGATTCCCGTCTGGGCAACAGGACCCGGTGAAGATCACGTGAGCAGGGTCGACCAAACGGCGTTCACGTGACGGGGGCTGAAGCCAGGGCGAACGCGGCAACCTGGGATACGCACACGCGGTGAAGGGCGGCACTTCAAACGCCCCGCCTAGATATACGACGCGTATATGCAATACCACTACCTCTACCACCACTACTACCACTAACGAAGACCCCATCGCGCCTCCACCGATCACCCGGAGGTATCTGGAAGCCACGGTGGCCGCGCAACGACGAAAGAGAGATCGATCGACCCCTCGCGCACCGGATGCCCGGCGTTCCTCTACGTATCTACGTATGTAACGTACCCACGGACCCGTGCACTGGCGTAGGACGATACCTTTACCCCGGGTTACCCTGGGCATACCGCTAATTACTTGAACCGGACCAACGGCGCCGCGAGATAAGTCCGTTTGGATATGCGACGTTTACTCGTTCGGGGAAATGAGAGAAATTTTGAGGTTAGGTAGATGAAATTGACGGATGGTTATTTAGATATTAGAAAAGTCTCTTACGTTTTTTTCACACTGTGAATGATTCGTTTCGTGTATATATGTCGTAGTTTCATTGAATTCTGAGAGGATGCGACGTGATAAGGTTACACAGATGAAAGATTTCTGTTTCGAACGGGGCGATGCTGCGTTCGTACAGTAGCAATTACGCCACTGGCTTTGGCCCAGGCGTTGCGATACACCTACGTACATACATACGTATCTACGCCGGCTGCTAATAGAGGCGTATTCCGTGTCGCGTCGACTTTCCCGGTGGATACGTCGCATCGCGATCGCCCGCTTTGAGAATTTATTTAAGCCCGACGAACGCCTGGCCACCGACGGCACGCGATATCACCACGAATTTTCCGCGTTAGCGAAAACCGTGGAAAAGAACGGCAGAGTAATTTGCGACGGATGTCCGCGGCAAATCGGTGAGAAAAAATTGAAACTTTTGCAACACGGACTCGCGGATGTAATCTCCTCGTTACCGACGGATCATCTAGATCCAAGAACACTTCTAACGACTTCCCTCCGCCCGAATCTCACGATATTTACATTTTTCTTCGTAGACATTTCACTCGATCACATCGATATAAACGAATATATACCCTTGAGTCACTTATTATCAAGATACGAATGAACAAAAGAACAAGGGAGAAAACCGGGAGGTGAAAACGAAGTAGAAAAGACTGTAACTAAAGACTGTTCAGCGAGGTTAAATAAAAACGGGAGGAGCCGAAAATGCAATAAAGACGCTCGATCGATCAAAACGTCAGGATGCTCGGGAATGCTTGACTCCTGTGTATATGTATATGTAATCGCGTCGAGTATTTAACCGCATAGGTTAGATCTTCGAGAGCACCGAGAAACGGAGAGAAGAGAAGAGAAGGAGGGAGGGGAGATTTACGGCGTGTGTTTAGGCACTTAGTCGGTCTACCTAGCCCCCCTTTATTATACTAATTTCTCGGGCATGTCAAAATACCTATCGTGTACCGGCCTCCTGAATTCTATTCGACACGCTGGGTGCCCCCGTAGTCGAGCACATAAAAGGTCTCCCGTATAAAATATGAAGACCCGTCTCTCCTCTCCTCGTCTCGTCTCGTCTCGTCTCGTCTCTCCTCTCCTCTTCTCTTCTCTTCTTTTCTCCCGTCGTTCACCTCCTGGTTCTTCAGGTAGCTGAAAAGACGCGATACGCTTCGTGGAGTCCTTCGAACCGCAGGAACGAGGCTGGTGTCCCTGTTGCCCGGGGACCCCCCGTTCGCTTTGGCATTCCGAATGTTTTTAAGGCGGTTGCGGATGCTCCGACGTGTCACCGTCGCTTTTCAAATTCGTCACCCGTGGTGAGACTCGCCATTTAACGGACTACGACTGTATCCACTTAACTAAGTAAGTTTCTCGTACGTGCAGCCACAAAGTGGTCGGAATAAGGGCGAGGACCCATGGTGCATACCTGGGGCGTCTAAGAATCCCTCACCCCCTTCCCTTCTCCCCCTCCTCCCCACCCTGACACAACGACACCGATACCCACGATACACCCATTGTACTCGGTATAGTTAACGCGTCTTAATCTCCTAACGAATACCCGCCGTCGGTCGAATAGGAAAACGAGAGGAAAAACATCCGTCTCGCCATTGGAAGTCCGAAACGATCGAAATATCAACGTGTGGTACGGGTCGTAGATCACAAAGATCACCCTATGATCGTCGAACGACGTCGGGACGCTGATCGACGTCACGTTGAACCGCGACGAGTGCCACGAGATGAAACTTTGGTATATGGAGAACAAGAACAAACGATAAGAAAAAGTGTATCATATAGTAATAGAGAATGTGAAACAGAGATGAAGTTTAACCACAGGGGGAGGGGTGACACCCGGAGAGGGGCGGATGAGAACCTGGTGCGGAGAGACGTGGCTGCGACGTGTACGCCGAGGTACACGAAAGTCATTCATCATCCGAGGAGAAGAGAGGCCTGCGCATCGTCGGTCGGTTGGTGGAAGGTGGAGGAAGGTGGACGAAGGTGGTGGTGGTTATGGAAGTGGTGGTGGAAGGCCACCCACGCGGAACGCTCGAGTTCGGTGGCGAGGTGCCGTGGCACCGACACCGTCCCCGGATTGCGTGGCTACTTAAAGATTCCGCGGAATTTTATCGCTCATCTTCCGGGGGAAGCGATGACGAAACGACGCCAACGTCGAAAAAAAGGAAAAAAACGGTGGATAAAATAAAAGAAACTGGGAGAAAGATGCAATGAAAAAAACAGTTCATGTAACCTATACCTTGGACTCCAGTGATCCAGAAGAACGAATTTCAAATCCTAGTGGAGATTCTTTGCGAAAAGAGAGAAAAGAAAGGAAAAAGAGAAAGATTATGAAGATCGTGGAGACGGTAACCCCGCGGGCGGAACTATAAACCGAAATCTCACGGTGGCACGAGCTTCTCAGCTTGTCGAGTGGTTTCTTTTCCTTCTTTTTTTTTTCTCTCTCCTAGATGCTAAACACACGGTTTCCACGTCCCCCACCCGGTTTCCACTCGAGGCGATCCTAATAATAACAACGAAATTACCGTTCGCGGTGGCGATAACGAGGAGACGATGTCGAGGGAAGGCCAGACGAGTGGTAAACACAGAAGTAGAGAGGAAAACGGGACGAAATCGTCGGCGTTATCGTACAGGGACACCGGCGGCGGTGGCGGCGGCTCCCGGGTACTCGAGAAATGAAAAGAAAAAAAAAGCAACAAAAAAAAGAAGAAGAAACGAAACGAAACCTCGAGGGTTTCGTATGCCCCGTCAAGAGCGTCGCGGCGCCACGTCTCGTTCTCGAGTGGGAAACCGAAATGCCGGCGTGGAAAATGTAAACTCGCGCGTTCGTTGGACGTGTTCTCGTTCTCGTATATTTTTTCCTCTTCTTCTTCCTTCTCTTTTCCTCTCCCGCGGTAAGTTAATCCTCGCGTTGGATGTTCCGCGGGTCCGAGCATCCGGCCGCGGATGAAATTGGGAGATAACGCCGCGCTCGAGGAGCCCGGGAGGCCGCGGGAGCGACGATTATTCAAATTAAAGCAGATACAAATCACCGAAAATACTTCTACGGGCACGATTTCTTTCTCGCACTTCACAAGTTCCGATCGCGAGAGCGTGCGCGCGCGCAAAGCGTACATAATGCGACCACATACGGCGCGCGACACATTCCTCCTCCGCGTTCTTTCTCTCCTTTCGTTTCTTTTGCTTTTTTGGTTCTCCCTCTCCTTCCATCCCGGTGTGCATCAACGAGATTACAATGCGTGGGTTTGAGAGTAGCGAGACGAGGACAAAGAGAAAACTAAACGGATAAATGGCGGGGAGAAAGAAAGATACAGAGAGAGAAAGAGAAAGAGAGATAGAACTTGAGATTGGAAAGAAACTCGGGAAAGTATAAATGATAGAAAGAGAGATATATATATATATATAATGCGAGAGGTGTGTATGCGTGGCGTTAGAACATGTGTAAGGGGGCAGAAAAGAGAACTATACATACATACATGTATACTTCCCATGAATAACCCATGTCGGGGAGAGAAACATGCTCGCCCTCGTGGGTGTGTTCCTAGCTTAAAGCGATGGGCAATTCTCGTGGCGTTTCAACTTCGATGATTGGACCGATGCCAGCGCATCGTTCGATCGTCAGGAATCATCGAAAACCGTATACACAATGTATGTAACGTAACATACGTATAAATACATACATTACGCGCGCACAACTACTGTATTCATACGTACACACGTACACCGAATACACCAAACGCGGCTCGCCGTTGAAAATTTCCAACGTTTGACCTTTTGAAACGTTTGCCGAAACGTCGCGCTGTCGAGTCGGCGCCCCGGAAATCCGCCAATGATGAATCGCCGGCAATTATCGAGCGTCTGTCGGTGAACGAATTTGCGTTCGCTAGGCGCTGTAAGCGACAGCTTGTAACGAAACGGCCGACGCGTCGTGCCGCGCGAGCAATTTCGCTGATGGTAATGTAAGCCTGTAATAGCCTGTAGCCGGATAGAAGTAACGGGGTAACTATCCGATCCCCCGTATACACCCCCGTCTTCGTTCCTCCCACCCCCACATCCCCCACACCACCCCTTTGTCGGCGTTGTTGTATCCGTCGATGCGATTGAATGTACCAGTGGCAGTCGGGAAATCAAAAAAAAAAAGTCTGCGAATTTTTCCGCTGCCGGGCTAATCGTTGTTTCGTGCGTGAAATGATAAAAAACCGCGCGATAACGATCGCGTACGAGAGTCTCTATACACTTACGGGCACGTCGACGCCCGGCGTTTTCATGCCGACCGGGAAACGAGTACGTGTGTATGTATGTATGTATATTGAAAGCGTCGAAATTGTACGTGAGAGTCGTAACTCGAGGCAGAAGGGATTACGAGTCGGAGACGATGGGAAGAACGTGTTTGTTTATCGGCAACGGCGTGGTTTCTCGCGAATCGTAACCGCGACTGAATCAATAAATCTCCGTCGTCCCGACGGCGAATGATATCGTTGGGCGTTCTATAATTCAATGACGCCCTGAGGTCTTTATTATCCGCGGAATTAGTCGCGGAGTAGCTATGATTAAAAAAGAGAGAACAAGACAATGAAAAAGGGAAACAAAAGGGGAAAAATTCATTTCAGGAAAGGCGAATGTTTGCCATGTCCTGCTTTGGTGGATGATTATATTTTTTTTTACGTTGGTGTCTCGCGATTTTATTATAATTCAATGGAATTGATTGATTATACTTGCAGACAACCAGGTATATTAATATATGGTAAATGGCAGCTGCCTCCTTGCCTGTATCTCCTTAATAACCAGCATATTCGGTCAACCAACATCCCCCATTCTTTTGCAAAGCGTAACGAAGCGTTTATCGTGCATTAAAACATCGTGAAACGAGTTACACGGCATTTTCTCTCACCCCGTTTGATAATTTATCCCGTAACCTAACAAAACTGCGTGAAACATTCTAATTACACGTCCAATTCTACATGAGTTCGTATTTCCCTTAAAGGGATCATAAATATTGAACGTGGAAATCAATTCTTCCTATTTATTATCAAAATAGAAACATCATTTAATAAAAAAAAACTCCCATATGTAAATTAGTGAAACATTCATCGTTTTCTCCAACCTATCGCCATTTCTCCGGCAACTTGCGAATCTCGCAACAAATATATCCATTTCAAACGACTAAAATCCATCGTACAAAACCCTTATCCCCACCCAATGGAAAGCCTAATAATCTTACAAACATCCCCGGTCAAATTCTATCACACTTTTCAAATCGATCGAAGCGCAACGAGACACACTATTCGCGCCCGAAAGGAACGTTTTTCGAAACGATGTTTTACTTAGACGTGGTCATTGATACGTGAAGAAGAGGAGACGTATCGCGGAGGTATCTATCCCCCGTAGATGTAGCGGCTGCCGTTCTCCGCTACACAGATACATACATACGTCATGCTGGTAGGTATATGGCCGTAGGTCTATTCGGAATCATCTACCTGCCTCGACGACCACGTTAGACATACTATGGTATTAAGGTTTACACGATGCTTATCTAAGTCCACACACGATGTACGTACATAGATAGATAGATACGTACATGTATACCGTTGATACACGTCTAAGGACAACTGTGTGTGCGTGTACTAGGGTTGGTGCATCGACGGGCGTCGATACGCTGACGTCGTGGCGAACGTCGATACACGTGGAGGCGTTACGTGGTAACACAGCGGAAACCTGTTTCTACGGGTGCGTGAATTTATGGAACCGAGGATGCCGGTGATCGGAGGGCAATTTGTTAATTAGATTTTCATTCTCGTCGCCCTCGTTTCCCTCGTTCGATGGAAACAGGGTCGAAGAATTAACGCAGGTTGATTAGGTAATAAAAAAACACACACAGAAAAAGAAATGTGGATTAGAAGATGAAGCGTAGGGAAAGATGGAAAACATACGGAATGAAATGGAAACAGACCGTGTAGTTTGTTAAATGATACGCGATATGGATAATTAATATCGCAATTATTACCGGGGCACGATCGAGCGAACTAGTCGAATATAATGAAATTAGCATTTTATTACCGCTACCGGTGCGAGAGACTCTCAAGTTTAGAGCGCCGGGTGTCCCGGGAAACGCCGAAGCTGTAAATTCTTTCGGGTGGGGAGGGGGGCAGGGGGGGGGAGGGACGCGTATTTATGAGATTCTAGGAGATAAAAATCTTTCGCTCGAAATACTGGTCTATTTTCACGGTGTTTCGTCCTGGTACAAAAGCTCGTTTAATGAGAACTGATGGCTCGCGTCCTTCGGGACGGGAGATTACGAAGCGTCGGCCTCTAACAAAGTAAGAGGAATAAATTGCCCTCCCAGCAGCGGACGCGAGAACGTTTCCTAGAGGTGTATCACCAGATTTTGTCGTTTACACGACTGCGACCAGGTTATCGTTGTGAATTGAAAAAAAAAAATAGTCTCATGGTCGACCGATCGAGAGATCCACGCACGAATCGACGGTCGAGAATCTTTTCCCCCGTGAAAGGTTCCGTAGAGGTGCGAGAGTTTCGCGGTTGTATCGGGGACGATGGAATTCCAGGAGGAACCCGACCATGCGTTACAACGTGTTTCACACTTCGGGTTACTCGCCCACGCCCCGCTCCCTCTTTCTCTCTTCTCTACCCTCCTCCTCCTCCCTTCGGACAAATATATAATGCGACATTAGAATAACAAATACTGGTTGAAGCATCCACGCCTAAAGAGCCACGGGGTGCCACGGACCGTAGCTACGCACCTACATAAATACTAATACGCGCATAAATAAGTATATCTTTACTGCGATTCACTCGGTAGGCCTTTTAAGGGGGGGACGGAGGGGGGAATCGAGGAAAATTCTGCCGATCTTTTGCTAAATAATCTTCCCGGCCGACGGAACGTATTTTCAAAACACTTTCGCGACGATCGTAAAAATGGCTAAGCGAGAGATGTAGCACAAATTACTCGGTCCCTCTCTTCGTTGTTACATCTTTCTCACTCTTTCTCTTGTATCTCTTTTTCTCTCGTACGATAGCGAGTACCAAAGGCACGGGGACGATGCTGGATCCGTACGGCGTGTTTTTTTTTCCCCCAGTTTTTCACCCCTCACCACGAACACCCCGCAGGCTGTAGTTACAAGATACCAAATAGCCGCACGGGGACCCTAATCGAAATTAGTTTTTTAATTGGGGAGACTTATTTAGCCATTAGGATCACGAAGAAAAAGGGTGGGAGAGGGGGTGAGGAGAAAAAAAAAAAGAAAGAAAGAAGAACGACGCAGCAAGGCGAATCGGATAGCGACGGTGGTAGTAGAATACCGGCGAATAATCACCCTCCCCCTCGTCTTTCTTTCGCTAATTTTCGTAGACCGTCCGCCAAAGAATTATCATAAATCTACGAACACCGGAAATAAGAGCGAACGTGCTCGGAATAAAGCCAAAGATTCGTTCGTGTATCAACAACAAAATCGAACACCCTAACAATATCATTAGTAACGTCAAAACACTATTTGTAAATGAAACGACAAAGTTTCCCATCCAAGCCCAGTGAAACCCATCACGATTAATATCAAACCAGGGCGACAAAACGATTCAGTGGTGAATAGACCGAGAATTTCCCCGAGTGTCCCGAAAACTCGTCAGGGAACCGCTTGTCCCATTAACCGCCTAAGTTTTGTGCGAAGAGAGACGAACGCGAAAACGAGAACGTCGTGGATCGAGTTGGATAAACGAAGACGGCGTGGAAGAAGAATCGGAGGAAGGGATAATGAGGAGGATGAAGAGAGTACCGGTATAATTCGCGCTCAAATATTGCTCGAAGACGCGAAGGAAGGGGAACGAGGGAGGGGGCGAAGCGGTAGGGTAGCTGTTCCTGGGTAATTTCATAATTAGCGGGGGGCAAAAAGCGAACGGCTGCGAGTTCCATTAAGCCGCGAAGGAAGTAGTCGAGAGCTGCCCTGAGCTGCCTGATCGAACTGGAACTATTAAAGAGAAGGCCTCCGAAAATTATAAACGCGATCGTTATACGCAATCTATAGTAACATGTCGGGGAAAGGGAAGAGTATTGCTTGGAACGAGGGAGATGAATTACGACGAGATACTTTTTTTTTTAATTTTATTTTCTTCTTTCTTTGTATGTGTGTGTGTTTTTTTTTTCTTTTTATTCTTTATCGATCCCGTTACCAGATGGAAAGCCAATCGTTTGCCGGCGAACGTCATCGAGAGGCGGGCCAAACACCACCAGGACGACGACGACATTTAATACACCCGAAGATTATATTATATTATCTTTTTCGATTTCATCTTTTACTCGCGTCCCTTCAGGTTCTCGTTTCCCCTCCTGACGACATCGGGTTTCTTAATTGAACCGAAAATCGAGTAACCTTGCGAGAGTCTTTTCACCGAGAAACACGCGCGCGCGCGCGCGACTCCTCCTCGATTCACCGTAAATTTCTTCGGCTCGAAAGAGGACACGGGAAATTTACTTTGCGAGTCTTCACCCTCCCCGAAGCCACTCGTAAATCTGTGGAAGGTCAGTGGAGTGAGGTCGGAGGTTTCACTAGGGTGTGTGTAGAGGATTCGGGGGTGCGGAGGGGGGTTGCTGAGGGGGTACGGACCACCCTCTTTCGAGATTGCTCTTCGAGCGGGACAGCTCGGTCGATAAAACAATTGCCGGGGGGATAATCGGCATTATTTACGCCGGATTCTCTGCTAGATAGGCGGGGGTAGCAGCTGGGGGTTTGGTTTGGTCGAGAGGGGAAGGGGAGTGGGTTTTGGTCGGTGGAAAGAGGGTTGTCGTATCACGGGACGGGAGAATATACTCTTGGTATACGATATAACCCGGGCGTGTATGTAGCTGGGGTGTGTAGCTAGAAAAGAGAGGTCCGAAGAAGATTCCACGGTAGTTATAAGCCTAGGGTGATCTCCTGCACCGGCTTCTCGTCGGCTTACGGCTTATCCTCCTACCCCATCCGCCCTCGCCGTTAAACTGCTCCCAATTAGATACGTCACTGGATTTCCGATGTCAACCCGCCTATGGTGGGCATAATATAAACCGCCGCGAGAACGGATCCGTCCCATGGGAGATGTTTCACGGTACTCTAGCCGCAAAATGCGCCGCGCTTTTTGAATCGTCTGTCCGCGGCGGCGACAGAAAAAAAAAATTTTCCACGCAGATAGCGCGCGCGGATAACAACCCTCGGCGCGCGTTTCCATCAGCCGCTAATGCGCGAAACATCGATGCCGAATAAAAGTTACATAAATACGAGGAGGAAAAAAATTAACGAAATAAAAAATAACGCGAACGAAGTCCCAGATGTGATCGGTCGTACGGTGAATAAATAAATCGGATACGATAGAATATCGTCCCTCGACGCGGTAGAACGAGGTTCTTACGGTTAAATACGGTGGATCATTGATCTATGCGTAACGAATAAGACGGTGAAAGATTCAGGTGGATATCTAAAACATTGTGGAAATGGAGGGCGATTGACGAAAATCGCGAAAAATTGTCAAATTAAAGCAGTTTTTCCTTCGGCACTTGCTCAATTTTTGAGATAGCGATCTGAAACTTGTACCATTGTTTTAGTTAGGAAATTCTACGCCAGATCAATATATAATAGTTGTACTTTTCGAAAATTTAATTTTTCGCGAAAATCTGAAGGGGGTAGGTCAGGATTTTTTGCGATTTTCGTAATTCGCCCGTCATTTCCGCAATTTTTTAGATATCATAATGATTCTTGCACTGGCTTATTCGGCTTCGGATTCCGCGTCCAGAACACCCAGGATCATTTTAATAGCTCAAAAATTACGGAAATGGCGAGCGATTTACGAAAATCGCAAAAAATCCTGACCTACCCCCTTCAGATTTTTGCAAAAAATTAAATTTTCGAAAAGTACAACTATTATACATTGTTCTATCGTAGAATTTCCTAACTAAAACAATGGTACCAGTTTCAGACCGCTATCTCAAAAATTGAGCGAATGCCAATCAAAAAACTGTTTTAAATTGACAATTTTTCGCGATTTTCGTAATTTCCTCGTCATTTCCGTAATTTTTGAGATATCCCAATGATCCGGGACGTTTTGGACGCGGATTCCGAAACCAAATAAGACAGTGAAAGAATCAGGTCCGTATCTCAAAAATGACAGAAATGACGAGGAAATTACGAAAATCGCGAAAAATCGTCAATTTATGACAGTTTTTCGTTCGCCATTCACTCAATTTTTGAGATAGCGATCTGAAACTGGTGCCATTGTTTTAGTTAGGAAATTCTACGATAGAACAATGTATAATAGTTGTACTTTTCGAAAATTTCATTTTTCGCAAAAATCTGAAGGGGGTAGGTCAGGATTTTTTGCGATTTTCGTAAATTGCTCGCCATTTCCGTAATTTTTGAGCTATTAAAATGCGCCAGGACGTTTTGGACGCGGAATCCGAAGCCGAATAAGACAGTGAAAGAATCAGATTGATATCTAAAAAATTGTGGAAATGCCGAGCGATTTACGAAAATCGCAAAAAATCCTGACCTACCCCCTTCAGATTTTTGCGGAAAATTAAATTTTCGAAAAGTACAACTATTATATGTTGATCTGCCGTAGAATTTCCTAACTAAAACAGTGGTACAAGTTTCAGATCGCTATCTCTAAAATTGAGCGAATGCCGAAGGAAAAACTGGTCGAAAATGACGATTTTTCGCGATTTTCGTAATTCCTTCGTCATTTTCACAAATTTTTAGATATCGACCTGAATCTTTCACGGTCTTATTCGGTTTCGAATTCCCCGTCCAAAACACCTTGGATCATTTGAATAGCTCAAATATTACGGAAAGGACGAAAGAATTACGAAAATCGCAAAAAATCGTCAAATTAAAGCAGTTTTTCCTTCGGCATTCGCTCAATTTTAGAGATAGCGATCTGAAACTTGTACCATTGTTTTAGTTAGGAAATTCTACGGCAGATCAACATATAATAGTTGTACTTTTCGAAAATTTAATTTTTCGCAAAAATCTGAAGGGGGTAGGTCAGGATTTTTTGCGATTTTCGTAATTCGCCCGTCATTTCCGTAATTTTTTAGATATCATAATGATTCTTTCACTGGCTGATTCGGCTTCGGATTCCGCGTCCAGAACGCCCAGGATCATTTTAATAGCTCAAAAATTACGGAAATGGCGAGCGATTTACGAAAATCGCAAAAAATCCTGACCTACCCCCTTCAGATTTTTGCGAAAAATTAAATTTTCGAAAAGTACAACTATTATATATTGATCTGGCGTAGAATTTCCTAACTAAAACAATGGTACAAGTTTCAGATCGCTATCTCAAAAATTGAGTGAACGCCGAACGAAAAACTGCTTTAAATTGGCGATTTTTCGTCGCCACACTTAACTGGTTCAGGGTGGAGACGTATCAGTATGTCGCGAGATCATGTTATCACCTCGGTTACCACGAGTGTCACTTTTAAAAAGACACGTTTGAAAATCACGCTAATGGAATCACCGTGGCCGGGGTTTGTTCTCGAGTATTTAGTCACTTCCTCGGGAGACGGAACGCGTGAAGCTATTTTCGCAGCAGAATTCTACGCGGCGTATAATCGTTCAGCTAGCGACCGAAATTGGTCCAATTTGAGTGACAAGCGATTACGGGACACGCGAGAGTTAACCGAAAGTAGACGTTGACCGCGTCACGGCAATTAGATCGGCAGTTTCGACGAATTTAGATGGCCGCGGGGTTTAATCGTTTCCCCGCTCACAAGGTGGAACGCGACCGCGAGGTTTCTATTGTATTTAAAAAAGACAAAAAAAGAAATACGTAAAGGGGCCCGGGGAACCAGAGGCGGACGAGAAATGGATCCCGATGATCCGCGTTGACCAAATGTTCACGTGGAACCTGTCATTTCGCATCCGCGGGCATAACCGGCGTGTTTGTAACAGGCGATTATCACAAAATGACCGAAAACACAATGGCGGCGGACTTGAACCGCCTTTCCATCGACACGACACAATATTCTTTGAAAGACGTCCGCAGATGCCTAAGTAGCTTAAACGGAAACCTTTCGTCCCGCTAAACGTTGACACGCGATTCCTTCCGTCTGTCAGCCAGGCCGACGCATTAGGGATCATTTGCGTTCTCTACGATCGGAACTTTCGCCCTTTGTCCCTCGATCCTCGTACCGATAAATATATACCCCCGCGTCCTGTTAATTCTCCTAAACCGCGCCCGACTCCGCGATTTTCTCTCTTTTATTTACGCGAGGGATCATTGTAATTTTTTAACGCTTTCGTTCGCCGGTTATCCGAAACCGCTAACAAGTATCCCGCAAGAGCGACTCTTCTCAGTCTCCTTTAGTCTCTCTTTTCATTCTATTTTTCCTCTTCCAGATATTTTTTACCCATTGACTCTAATCACCATAGTTTTCTATATCTCAAGGTGTCTAATACGAAAATTATAATGACATTTACCTCCTAAATTCGCTTTTCCAACAATTATCCAAGTTACCATCAATCCATAAACGATCCCACTTTAAAAAAAAAACATATAAAACCCTTTCTAACATCCAATAGCCACAGCTTTCGTAACTCACCGCAGACACTTGCGAAATCATCAAAGAATCACCGTTCGATCGAATCCGGCCAGGATTTCACGCGTACAACCATACTATCCCGTATGGAAGCCCATTACCCGACAGATTATGGTGAAGTGACTAGCTGGCGGCTGGTGCAATTAGGGTCGTGGGAGGGTAGAGAAGAGGGTAGAACAACCCGAGGACCTTCGAGGGTGAGTCGAAGAGGGACGAGAATGAAGTAGATTCGAAGGGCGGTTCACGTTATGCCTGCCCTGTAGGAATATATCTATGTACATAGGTGACTTATCCGTGTGTCGCATTCCTCGGTGGTAAAGGTGGGTGTGTGCGAGTGTGGATGGCGAGAAGGTACGTCAGTCAGTCAGTCAGTCAGTCAGTGAACGAGTCCCTTTCTGGCCGGGGTGCATGCGTAATGAGTTCGCCGCGCCATTTCTCGCTCCCCTTTTTTTGCGTGTCCCTCCTTCTTCCCTTTTTTTTCTCTCTCTCTCTCTCACTCTGTCCCTCTCACTTTATTCTTTCTTTCTTTCTTTTTTCCCTTTCGATCCCTCCTACGATCCCTCGATACCACGTCGACGATATGGAGTCGATGGAGCGACCGATTCGCTGGCTCGTCTGCCCGGGTAACAACGACGACGAAATCCACGAGCAAACACGAGCACAACTGCCGGGGTTACGTGGGCAAACAGGGCCGAATGCAAATTAGATACGAATCTGATACAACGTCTACGTGGACACGAGTGTGTGTCTCTGTGGCGTGGTCTGGTGGTTGAAATAAAAAAATGGAAAGTATTTTTGAATTTATCTAGCCGCGTCACGATGATCGAGTTTCACCGTTTTTCCGTGTCGTTCGGGAAGGGACCGCCCTTCAGACCCTTCTCCACGCTAACGAAGTAATTGCCGCGTGCAATTCCGCTCGAGTATCGGGTTAATTTATGAGCCGTTCGCGGGTCACGCCGATTAACTCCGGTTTTTGAAGTATTTGATATTTGAGTGTCGAACACTTGATGGAAATTACTTTTTCCTATTCAAAATGAATTTCTTTGATAATTGGACTCAGAATCAGGAGAGAAAGTTTCCTTTAAAGTAGACACTTCACAGAGATACGTATCTAATACCAATATTCAATTTCTACTAGAAATTGATCCTAAACGGGGATCGAGGGGATGATCCGATGAATTAGCTTTCTTCTCGTCTAGTCGTGTAGTCGCCCCTCCCCCTCCGTTATTTATACAAAACGTAACCGGCCCGGGAATCCTCGTGCAAACAGTGAAACGCAAACAGCGAACTGTCACGGGTTGTCAGGAGTTTGATCGTGATTCAAAAGATCGACGGGAAGCTGACGGACGTTGAAAAGGCCGCCGGTGTGTGATCCAAACTATCAAACAGACCGATCTACAAACGCGTCCACGGACGTTTTTTGTTTATTTTTTAGTTTGCCATTTTAATAATTGTCGCGAGCGAAACGCAGTTGCGCGTAGCGCGGAAAATAAATTTCAGGAATTAGAGGGAACCTGCATTACACGGATGAATCGTGAGAAATAAAGGGCTGGGAGACGTAAAAGGGCAGGTCGTAACCGTTCCAAGACTTTTACTGCAGAGAGCTTTCCTGACGACAGGAAACATTACTTACTCGTGCATGTTCGTCGGTATACGCACGGCATTCCCGGGCGTTACTTCGAATTGCGGAATTAAGTTCAATACGTTTAATTAGCGTAGAACACAGATATCGTTTCCATAGGATGAACAAATACATTTTACGGCGGCCGCGTTAATGTACGAGAGTGGCGAGAAACTGTTGCCGCTGGCTACGTGGTTTTTCGTTTTAAAGTGCAATTAAACCTGTGCATTCGTTAATGACACTTCAGCTAGAAGTTCGATACTTTAATTAACGTAGAACGGAGATATCTATTCTTTAAGATGAAGGAATATATATATTATGGTCTTTGTGTTAATGTATCGGGTTGAGTTCTTGTTTCAGAAAATAATTAGTGACAATTGCATTAGGAAAAGTATATCGTGAAATTCTAAATGATATCTCAGCGAAATTACAACATGTTGATTATATGTTATTAAAATAACGACGTTAGTTTCTCGTCGCACCCATACGTTCATGGAGTAACACCATTGACAAATCATATACCGTGCGTGTATGCATCGAACGTGATACAGTGTCAGTTTAGAACCGAATTGACATGGCGAGTATAACGAGCCGGCTATTATGCGTTATAGAGGTCACCTATGCTAGCTATGATCTCGATTATGGTTGTATATGATTGGCAATAAACTATCAACCGTTCGACGTCTACCGACGGTGTTTACCGATCGATCCATTGTGCCTCGTTAGTTTTTATGATAAACTAGGCATCCCTTTTTTCCTTACATGTATGAGATTCTATCAAACTAAAAACAAGGGATCCAAATAAATTATATACATACATATATGTATATGTATAGATCACCTACAGATCTTCCTTGATCCGAGAATCGTGCTGCCATCTAGAAACGTTCCGTCAAACCAGTCGGCTGGCAATGAGATTCAAAATAAAAAGTCTTTAGTACCCTCGATATTAATATACCCCCATAAATTAGTCAGCCTGTAATAACCAATTACAGTCGGGGAAAATAAAACACATTACGGGCGACATATAGATGCGAGTAAAGAAAGCGAAACAAACAAAATAATAATACGAAGAAGAAAATAAAGCAAATAAGTGGCTCCGTATAAAAGTTTCGAAAAGTACGAGCTACCCTTTGGACCTTGTGGCATTAATAATATTTCACGATATCCTGTGAGATTCTTCAGGCATATTCGGGCCCCGTTCGGACCCCCCATGGACGTTGGCTACATGAAGGTATATACGTCACTGACGTACACTTCGCGGCGATTCTGATGGATACCGTGATTCGATGGGAACAAAAGAATGTTGGTTTAGCGTGGAAGGCGTGTTTGTTATTTTGATGAGGTATAATGGGATGGATCTTGGGTGTTGATGCATAGCGCGTAGCAGGGTGCCGAGTCCAGAATCCCGTGGATCCAAATGGAGATCCGTATGGGCCCCGTAGGCCACTTCGAGACCCCCGTAGACAGGGGCCGCAACACGTCCATCACGTGTCACGGTTATGTATTTAGACATATCTCACTACTATCTTCTATATCGTTCCTCTCTACCCCCCCCCCTTTCGCCCCGCCATCATCCCGTCCCTGACCATCCTTTTATCATTTTTCTTCGTCCTACGATCCTCGTATTCGTCTTCACTTGCTACCAGCTTCTCGTCAGTTCTTCCCCCCCTTCCCCTCACCACCTCTTAACCTAACCTCTCCATCGTTAATTGGGACGGAAAAGTTCGTATAGAAATATTACCATTCGTTCGACCGCTCTTAAATTACCCTCACGGAATTCGTTGATCCATTCTAAGAGTATAATATAAGAGACAATCATTCGAATGGATCTTTCGTCGATCTTTTCGTCTCTTTATTTTCAAACACGCCCATTGATATTTTCGCCGCGGTATTTCCATCGGTGATTCATTAATCAAGTTTACAATGAAATCTAGATTCGCTTAATCTTTTTCGCGTGGTCCCTAAATTGTAATCTAGGTAGAAATGTGAGAATTCTCGTTTGGATATATACCGTTCACCCTGGTTGACTCTATATTTCAACATTAATTTACCGGATGGTGATACATCGGTCGCGTCAGTGTCGTTGCGTATCGTCGTCAGGGCTCATCATCGTCGTCGACTTCCCTTCGTGTTCGTTTTCCCCTCTCACCCTTCTCCCTTCCCCAGGGTTTCTTGTTCCTCGTGTTCACCACGGGCCGCTCTTTTAAACCGTTCTTCTCTTATTCCGAATAATCACGCACTCGGCGCACCGACTTACCCGATTGCCGCTCGTTAATATTATCCGGCGTGTGTAGAGCCGGTAGTCGACCAGCCCGCCATTCCACGACGCCCGGGTAGTTCTCTGTCGATTGAATTTTTTATTGGTCCAACGCAGAAGCCTGTTTCGAACCGGTATCCCATTCGTCCTGGTGCTTCTGACACTCGTCCCCTGACGTTTACTCTAAACGTCTTCCATTCGTCAGCGTAGCTGGCAAACGACGGTATCGATGATGTAGGAAAAGAAAAGGGAGGTTAGGAGTAGAAGAAGGGGCGCGGGGTGGCGGGGAGAAGAACCGTTTCCGACTGAACTAATGCGAGTGTATTCGGTCTATCTTCCGTTGCCGGAGAAACATGTATGATGCATGTATTATAAATTGCGTTTTATTACATAGAAAATAATAGACAAAAATCTAATGGCTTCCTTAAGAGCGAACACACGCGCAGCGACGACTGCGTCACGATATCGTTAGCTACGGTGGATTAAAATAATACGACTGTCCCCGGGGTTTACGCGTGTCTTTACCGACCGTGCGCTTTTGTACCTTTGGTTTTCTAAACGATCGTCGCGCGTATCAATGTATGTATGTATGTATGTACAACATGTATGTACGTACATGTAACTTTACTACAAGCGAAGCGAGCAACAATCGCCGATCACGTGGATCAATCCTCGATCGCGGCGGCCTTCGCGGATTTCACCATGAAATTAATGAAACCGTCCACGTCCTCCAGCTCTTTCGAATAAAATTTCACGGCGATGGTCGCGCGACCCTCGAACTTCGGGATCATGGAGAACGAGCACTCAGCGTCGGTGTCCACCTCCACGTTGTCCGATAATTTGATTTTCAATTGTTCCTCCAATCCCGGGCCCTCGATCAGGAATCTGCACTTTTTCAACGGGATTGGCAATGGATTTCTGAACCTTGCCGAAGCGTTCAGAGTTTGTCCAACAACTGCATCGTTCTCCAGCTAAAATAAAAAAAAGGAAAATACATCAATTAAATACGTAATCAATAAGAGTTTGATGATCTACATGATCGACAAGGGTGTATCATTACCGTGATTTTGATATCAGGTTTTCGCACTCTGAAATCATCCTGTGCAAAATACTCGTAATTCGTATCTTTAACTGTAGCCAGACAGGCGATGTTGAAAGCACACTGGGGCAACAATCGGGGCCCGTATTCGTCCCAGGAAACGTCCATACGCGCCTCCTCGAGGACTCCAGGTCGGACGAGGCGTTCGATGTTTAATCTCTTCACCGGATCGCCCACGCGACCGGTGTACAGGACCGTTTCCACTCGCAGAATAATAGACACCCTATATTCCTTGTAGCTGCTCCTATTTTTGATCAGCAACACCACGCTGGAAAACCATTCGCCATGATATCGATTAATTAGTCGACTTTTAATAATAACGTGATATTCTGTGTGCGAAGAATACTTAGAATTATATAAATGGAATACCTGAACGGCTGTCCGATTACAATATCGTCACGGAGTTCAAAGTTGAACATAATATCATTAAATTCCTCATTCAGGTAGTACCGACTGAACAGCGATTGACTCTGACGTAACGCCTTCAGCATGGCAGCCCGTTCTTCATCCGATTCTATGGGAAAAAACGACAGTGGTATATATCAGGCGTGATTCGATTACTCGCAAACTCATTATTACACGACGTCCCACCAGAAAAAGGAGTTTCTATATTCGCCGACGTTTATCTCCGGAACGATTCCACCGGTTTTAATGAAACTTCTCGGTAATTCGAGATCGGTTAAAAATGGTAGAAAGTTTTCATTCTACCCGCGGATTAATTAACTTACTTTCCGGGTACTTGTAAGTATGGGTGATGTCCTCCCGCGCCCATCTTCCGACCGCTTTCGTGCTGATCAATTGTCCTATACTGAAACGATAAATAATAGAATATTTTAAATTTGTCCCATGGTTAGATCATTCTGGATCGGAGATTTTTTCCCTTACCCGTAGACGTCTTTACGTATCAATTTCAAGGGCTGCGTAGGGCCGTTGTAACGCCAGAATATTTTGTCGGCGTTCACCTCGGCGAACAGGAACGCGTTGTCGTAGGGACGAAGTACCTCGCCCTTTTTCACCGCTGCCACCGACGCCGGCCCGCAACGATAGGCGTCCTCGCTGAGCTCCTGGGGCGTGGCGTCGATCGCCTGCCATCCGGAACAGTCCGGTGACAAATCCAGCCGCTCCATCCAGACTTCGTTCCACACGTGGAAATTCCTGCGATAATCGACAATCTTAGGTATTACGTGTCGATCGTTTCCACACGTTGTGGAACGTGACACGTTTAATGCCGTGGGAGGTCACCGGTGACCGGCACTAAACTGGCAGTAACACGGCAATTTCTATTGATTAGTAGGAAATTGTAATTTTAATAAATGTTAATACTTATATATTGTTTGGTACAATTATCGTTTTTATAATGGTGTGATGAAATTAATGTGGTGAAATTATTTAGAAATAGTTCGTTTTATAGATAAAATAGATACTCAAAAAATATATATAGTAATGTTACGAATTTACTATGGTGTCATACGTAATCTATGGAAAATTTACGTGTAATTCAACGTGTTGAATACCACGAAAACCTTCGAACACACCCGGCGGAAAATCCACGTACCATATCGAGTCGCTGTTAAGCTCCTCCATAACTTTGCCCTCGGCGTCGACGAAGTAATCAACGGTTAAGCTACTCTGGGTGTCGTGAGCGCTGGAATAGTTGGTTACCACACGGCAGGGAATACCCAGGGCGCGGCAAACGGTGGCCAGGACGCCGGAGAACACCCAGCACTGTCCGTATTTCACCGGTTTCTTGGTTTTGTAATATTGCTGGAGTATCTTCTGGGAGCCCAGCCACTTTGTCGGCGGTGTGCCACCCCCGAAATCGTCCGACCAATTTCCCATCACGGCACCGTTGTCGTCCGGAGAGTTCACCTGGGGAAAAGAAAGAAAAAAATACGAAATGTTGACAACGTCGGATAATTTCCACGGAGACCGGGGAGAAAAAGACTCCGGGGAAATTGGAATTTTCTCGCGGATACTCACGGCAGCGGACAGAATACGAGAAATGACGACGGGGTCGTTCCGACCGGAAGTTCGAACCTTCCCGACCTGCGTCATGAGATGAAGGGAACAATCTAAAATGTCTCGCTCGAATTGCGAATATTTCCAAACTGTTGGACGTAGGCGATTGTGACTTCCCCGCCAAATTAAACCATCTTCTGACAACACGTACTCCTGTCGCTGTTCCTCATTGGGAAGGTAAACGGTGTCCTCTGTATAATTAGACAGAATTGATTAAAATGATCTTTTATTTGTGGTTGTGTGAAAATTCAATGAGAGACGATGCTAGTACCTTCGCACCATGGGTTGAAGATCAAATAGAACGGATGTTCCATGGTGTAACTCAGAGCTCCTTCTGATTGTTTGTTTTTGGTGTCTATGTCCATTTTCCATTTGCCAATTATTGCATTTGGTGACGGAGTGATCTGTGTACAGAAATTTCATAAAATTGAGAAACAAAGATTACAAGGGAATCGTCTAAAAAATACCCTTTTAATTCGATCGTTTCTAGTAAACAGAATATGGTGTACTTCTAATAATGTTATTACAATCAATTATATTTAAATACCCTTAAAAGCACATTAACAACTATACTAAATCCACGTTACAAATTACCGAAAAACTACATTTCTTTATAAACAAAAAAAACTTTCGTCACCTTCAGCCGTATGAAGTTTGGCTGAATGGAGTCGACGGTGGTTTGCCATGAAGCTTCGGAAACTTCGCCAGGATTAAGCACGGCGGTGGCAACCAGGGTCCCGTGGCCGTACTGAGGCTTCTCGACGCCGTCCACCGTAAATACTATCGAAATACCATCAATCGACGGGTCGTAATCTCGAGACAAATGGAGATGCAAGTAGAACTCCTGGCCCCGTCTGACGACGAGCCTGGCCCTGTCATCGCGGCGGGTCATCAAATCGAACCTCGATGTCCTGTGATAATCACCATTCTCCTCTATACAAGGATCCACGTGTGTGATCGTCAATATCGGTATCCCATAGTCCTCCCCTATAAATAAAAACAAAATCAACTTAACATAACATCCATCAAAATTCCATCCCTCACTGCAACCATAACTGCAATGGATTACATAAGACTATTTTCAAACAACATCGTAAGTGTCCTTGAAAATCCAACTAAATTCGTCCGTGGCACAGTGCCAGGTTAAATCGAGTCCCGAATTATCTCGTAATTCGACCTGCTCGTGAAACTTCCGTGGTTATTTAAACGGTGTTTTGAGATACCTGAGTGTTTCATCGTATATATCATTATTCTAGAGAATTGTCACGAGATAGAAAAATGTTTCTCTTCGTTTTCAACGAAGATCGTTCGACGACGATGTGACACAGGTGTGACACTCACAGTAGAAGCGAAACGGAAATGGTCGGACGCGACGGTCATTGAAGAGCCGGTACCGGTCGTAGAATCGGTAGAACATCCTTCGAGGATCAGGTAAGGCAGGTGCACCCCTCGCGAACGGACGATAAACTGAGTCCATCGTCGGCGACCGGTACCGAGGTCTCCAGCTTCCGAGGAGTTCCGCGAAACCACTGCCAGCCGATCATCGGCAAACGGATAGAAGAGGAAGGAAACGCGACCTCCGGTGGCTGGTTGCGTTCTAGGAGAGGTTCCAAGGACGTTTCTGCATCGACGAGCGCGGCCATACATGGTGTCATCGGTGACACCGCGACGGTAGGAGTTACCTACATTTCATCCTGTCAATTATTTATCGGAAAACTCATAGTATGCCTCCGCGATTGTATTACAGAACGCTCGCCAACACGTAGATCGGTTTTCCGAACGAGAAACCGATTTTCCATCGATTAACGCACAGCGGTGAAACGGGATCCCTGTATCGCTTTCTCAAGGATTCAATTAGCACGGTAATTGGATCGAATTGAGACATTGAGACCAGGTCGACGTGAACGACTAATTGTTGTTAGTAAACCGCGAGTGGTTATGCAAATTATTTCTGTGGGAGATGACGGAGGGAATGGGATAGGGATAGAAGTACTTTTTATCGTTAGCTATTTTTTACTTGTTTTCTTACTTGGTCTATGGAAAACAGATCTATAAATGTAATTGCCAATTGGAATATTCCGGCGAAAAATACCAGAAACTAGTTTCTATTCTAAAATATCGGACGAGTGTCTTAACGACAGGAAAGTGATAATAATACCCAGCGAAATTGATAGAAAAACAATCCCTAGTAGATTAAATCTATCTTAAAAAATAACTAACAAACTTGTAAGACAGAAATCAGCGAGCTCCTTAAATTAAATCCAGATGAAACAGTCACGCTGACAGCTCCGACCAATTGCGGGGACAGCGACAGTGATTTAGAAATCAATAGGTGCAATTAGACGCCGATATAGAAATACCGTGATCGATCGGGTCGATTCGTTCCGCGGCGATTTAACTCGAACGAACGGAAGATTGCATCCATCTTTGCGCGTTCGATCCGCGATTCCACGTGCGTCCAAGAAAACAGAGCAATCGTTGTAACTAATTCGTAGTCGTTTCTAGCAAGCTCAATTAGAATTCCGTCCGACGGGGAAAATAAGGAACGAGGTTTCCCTCTCGTCGACGACCGTCACCCGTTTTCATTGCAACGATACGGTTTTTGCTTAACGAAGGATTCCTCTCGGTTTGGTTCGACCGTATTCCCGAACCGTTTCTAGAACAAACGTGCCCTCGTATTAAGTCGGACGGTCGAACCACCACAATCACGCGTAATTCATGCGATTACTGGTATCGTTGTAATTACTAAATCCGTGTTCACCGCGGTACAGGCGACACAATCAATGAATGTTAATCAATGAGAATTATTTCTCCGCGGAATCTTACGCGTCGGACAAACAAATCGTTGGAATTTTCTAACCGACATCCGTAATCGATTGCGATCTGCATACCGTTGCGCGTTTTTTTTTTTAAATTATGTCCCGCGATGCAGTAAATTGAATATAGATACAATCGACAGGTATAATAACTACCACGAAAACGTCGTAAAACCGTCGTAGGATGTCATCGCGTCGAATGGAATACGATTCGTGAAATCCAACGATTAAAAAGAGAACGTGGGAGGGATGAATTGATTTATAACGAAGAAAAAAATACGGAAGTGATTACTAATATAAACTGATGTGCTACGTTATAGTTCAGCGGAAAGTGAAATAGTCGATCGAGTTACTTGAAGTGCCGGCTAATGTTATGTTAATTTCCACGACACGTAATCCGCGAACGGATTAATAATAATCATCATCGTCTATGCGAACGCTACTGAAAATGTAATCCACCTTACCGACTCGTTGATTACGATACATTAAAATTACAATTGACTGCCGCGAATTCATTTGAGAAACAGAAAGACGGACGAATGGTGATTTATCGGCGTGCCGTTTAATCTTCGGAAGTATTTACGATCGGTAAGTTTGGTAATTGAAGATTCCACGCTGGTTGTATATCCACCCTCTGATATAATAATCTATTAACGCGATTAAATATCCTTCTGGATCAATTAGCAGTAAATATTGATTAATTGCGTAATAACTAACCGGCGGCCGCTAATTATGTAATAAATATCGTGTCAAACGATCGGATTACAAAGTACCTATACATAATACGGCCGTCATTCGATTACTTCAACCGGTTTTCGTACGAAACCGCTGTTGTTGTTCGTGTGAGTCAGAACACGCCGCGCTGACGAGAAATTATGGCGCGAACGTTACTCTTGTCTATTGTTTTCGATTAAAAATACCAACGTGAGCCAGGCCCCGGTTTAAATATACGTGTACACACAAGTGTTCTAGAATCCAGATTATCCGTAACAGCCGATGACGCGCGGTGTTATACATACATGTATAGTATGTATAGTATGTATGTACGTATGTATCTGTATATTGCGTCGGAGATCATTTCACTCCGATGATCCGCGGTGGGATAATTAAAAGCGTGACATGTAATTTAATAATCTTGACGACACATGTAGGTGATTACCGACGGATATGTATTTTAAACGGTAGTGTATATACTATATATATATATAATATATATGTGTATACATATATATATGTGTATTTACATGTAAATAACTTTATCCTCGCGAGACCGTTTCAACGACAGTGCGGCAATGGAAAGAAACTGGTTTTATTTTCGATAGAATAAACGGAAACGCTTTTGGAATTCAAACCCGCAGAAACGGAGGGAAGTCGCCGGTGCTATGACAAGAACGCTCGTATCGTAAATAATTATCCGAAGGTCTCCGTGGCGACTTTTATAAAGTACTTCAGCTCCGGCAATAAATAGCGCGTACCTTCCTGCTGCACTTTACTTTTTCTCCTTTTTTTTTCTCTCTCTCTGCTTTTTTTCCCTCTGTTCATTTTTTTTGTTGTTGGTCCTCCCTCGTTTTATTTTCGCGTCACGCGAACGGGAATAGTTGCATAAAATTAGCATTCCTGCCGGTGTCCGGCATTGTTCGGGTTTTAAAAGTGTGAAAGACGCAGACGAATGTTCGGATAAATGAAAAAGAAACGAAACACGGGCCTTCGGAGATGCCTATCTTAGGATAAATTACGCGCTTAACGCATTTCGAATGTTAATCAACATTTTTTTTCCCTTTATTCGCGCCCCGGGGCTGCCGTGTCCCCGGTGTCACTGTGTGTCGCGAAAACGTATTTACCCGTCGACCGTATTTCAACTTTCTACGCAATTTCACCGGAGTCTCGCGAGTTACGCGTCGAACATGGCGCCAATGTTTTTGAAACGCGATTAAACAATAAAGTATTTCCTAACGATGCTGCGAACAATTATCGAAGTACAACGACAAGTGTTTCCAATCACATTAATGATTCATTAAGCGTCGCGAATATCTCTGCGCGTCGAGAAAGTGAATCACGTGTGTAAATCCCGGTACTTTTTCGTGAGTAATTACATCGGAAGTAGATAGTGTAAAAAAAAGCGTAAGTATGTGGGTTGTACGATGCGATAACCGGTGTCAAACGTTCTCCGGTGCGTTTCGGGAAAAGCGCGGGTAATAATACCGCTTTGCGTCACTGTCCATGTGACGTCACCTTTCCGCGGCCTGGGCGCCGGTTGCGTAATTTTACTTTCATTCATGGCAACGCACCGCGACCTCGACGCCAGCTAAATGCACATTCCGGTGTCGCGACGCCGTGAAACGCGCGAAATTCCGTTTCATTTTCCCCGCAATTGTCGAAGAAATCGAATAAATGGAAGATAAATAATCTCCTTGTTGAAATTCTATATACATAATTCGTAATTCGGAGGTATTGTGAGGACTATTTGGTATCGATACGATTGATATCAGGCTCGTTTATCAAGATCATCGGTCGATCAGAGTCAAGGTTGACGCTTTGTGAGGGAAACGGAAGCTGATGCTTCCCATCTGGCTGAATGCCCGCGTTTGTTTTCTTTGGTGAGAAGCACTACTATCGCGCAAGGCTACCGTTCTCCATGTGATTTGCGTTTGTTTGCTAATTCTACAGAACGGCCTAAGAACGACCGGGAAATATTTTCCCGCGGATCCACTCGTAAATCTATCACGCGTCGGACGGAAAAAGATTCATACAGTCTCGCGGAAGTATCGCGCTCGAATTCCACGTGAATAACGGCGCGATGTTCATCGTAAATGGTTGAAACAGTTGGGATTTTTCTGTGTTTACTTGTCCCGTTAATATTTTCACTTCCGTCGCACCTTATTATCGTTTGATAACTGTTTAAACAATCGGAGACCAAGGTACCGAGCGCGCGAATTCCGCGGAGGAAGTGCGAATCTGCATCGCGACAACCGTAGCGAATTTATTTTTACATAATTTTCCCGTGACATCATCGTTAAAGAATAACGCACTGTCGGAGTCGTATTATCGCACTTCGAGAAACGTGGCTGATTGGAAACACGTTTCGAACGTGTCGAGTTTCAAAGCAAGCGTTCAGTTTCATTGGAAGCTACTCTCTTGAAATAGATTTCACCAGGTTGTCGAAACTGGATCGTGATAAAATATGCAAAATATAGGAACCCTCAAGGTACTCTGGCGAAAAATCGCGTTGAACTATTCGCTGTAAGAGTTTAGCAATAAAATATGACTTTACGAATCTAGACCTTTCGCGACTGTACGAAACGAGCTGAACCGCTGACCTTTTACGGAAAGGTTACAACTCGCGATTATTCGGCGAAGATAATTCCTTTCGATTGACTCACACGATACTAGTTTCGATTCACTTATCATCCTACGATTGATTTTTTTCAATAAAATTGGCAATTATAATCGATAATCTAAGACATTTCCAGCGAATTTGTACGAGACCGATCGTTCATGATTCTCAGCTAGAAAATGTCGTAGGGCAGAGACTATCGCTATTACACAATTCTTTTCTAATACAGGGGGGGATCGTGTTATTCCGAGATATTTGCCTAACGAGCAGCCAATTAACCCCTTTCAGTCGCGGGGTCACGCGCAAACGCCGCGCGGAAGGGTGATAGAAGAAATTAATTTTCCCAGTATGCGTGATAAAGGTACCGCATCCATAATGATTATTCATCATTGTATTTAAACGTGATACGTTCCACACACGTCCACGGGGAAACCGTAACGACGGTGGCACGTGCTGCTGATGTAGATAATCTAATGACGCGGAACTTTCGGTGCAATGACTTGGGAATCTAAGTCTTTTATTGTTAGACAGAATGTCTGTCTATCGTCGCGTAATGACGGTAATGGAATCCTGGAAATGTAAATCATTTTTATATATTGAAATTGAAACTTACCTGGACCGAGAGAAGTAGGTGGTCGAGGAAGACACTCTGGTTTCGTGCACAGTGGTTTCAGGGGATTGTCCGTGACGATTTCGGGTCTAAAAACAGCCCTGAATCCGGAGAAACACGAGCAACATTTGCTCAGTTTTTTGCAATCCATGATTTTGAACGGTAGGTGTGTCTCGCTGTGATAAATGTCTCTTTGAATCTGACGGAAAAGTTCGAGCGCAGATTTCTGTCACCGGCACGTGTCACTTTCGAAGCGAAACTTCATCTCATTGTTCGTTGGTCGATGATATTTTCGTTTGATAATCACCGCGGAGGTGGGAGCTTTAAGTAATACCTATATTTGTTCCGCAGAATGCGATCGCCGTCGAGAAAGCGTTCCTCGATCCGAGCTACTGAAGGAAAACGTGAATCTCACAGTCGGCAATTAAGTATCCGATCAAGGGCACCGCGTACCGTTCGATCGCGGATAAACTAACAGAAAAATCACGATTACAACGTTCGCGAAACTTAACGTGGAAAAACAGCACAGATTTGTTGCGACGTTTAACAACAGGTACACCTACAATACAGTAAATCGAACTATTTATAATTACAAATTCTCACGGTATTAAAACGTGCTAATCAGATGATTTTTTATTATAATATTAATAAAATGATTATTCAAAGGATCTTTGGTAAGTTCCTAATTATTCTAAAAAGATTTCCACGGTATCCGATACACTGACGAAAGTTTCCGGATCGTCGAGGTCACTATGGGTGATATCACGACAAATTTTAAACGCGAGTGCCTACTGATACCGGTTAGTGAGACGTGTCGATCTGTTCGCGAGTAGATGAGCGACTGTCAGGGAATCAGCTGGCATCGAGACTAATGCAGACGACAGGATCCCCCGCGGCCTGTCTTCGGCGAATTTTTAGGCGGCCTACTTCTTTACGTGGGCACAGGCTTCTGCATACCGCAAACTCGCGATTACTAGGTGTCCCCTTTTGAAATTCGTACCGCATTTGACGTACTACTGGGTAAAGTCCCGGTAATATCGAAATTGTGACTCAAAAGCCGAATCCTAACGCGTCGACGGAATTTCAGATACGTTACATGTGGTCTATAATTACTTGGAAAAGTGAGATATTTAAAAGAAAATTTAGAGTAATTTATTTCCTTTTGTGTTTCCCTGGTTACAACATTCTTCTTTAACATACTTTCATGAACAAGTGGATATGTGGATGATTACAGCAATTGTGTCACACGGATACCAAGTATTCACTTTTGTCGTGAATACTCGCTCGTAGAATTTAATTATCATTCCGCGAATAATTCGACGCGATGTCTATTTAAAGACCGACAAGGATCTTCGGTTCTTTTAGAACATAAGTCATTGCCACTAAAGGGAAATAGTCTTATTCACGTACGCATTTCGCGGGAGCCGTGCATCGTGACGCATCTGGACAAAATTATTCATGATATTATTTATTCACACTGCCGATATTCATTCGGGCAAGAAATTTGTTTCTAATTACCATTGCTTTATTTACGGTAAAATACTACAAAAATGCCTTCGAAGAGGATCGGACTTGGTGATTCTTAGAAATAAGTGGGTTTATACACAAAATATGAAATATTTTAAATTGTTCGAAACATTAGCTTAGATCGAATTCTGTCTGAATGTCGAGCGGTTTTCCACGCTCCCTATTATCTTCTATTTTGATAACAGATCTCAACATATCATCTACCATCACATACAAGTATCTGTATACATAGTCACCAGATTCATTCTGCAATTAGAGTTTGATACATTAGATATGATGCAGTATCAACAATGTACATATATAATGGAAGAATATACTTACTTCCTGAACTTCCAAATTCACAGTAGCATGCCTTCTTATACCTTGAATATGAAATTTCATTCTCATGTGTTGTACTCCATCTTTCATAAAGACTATATGACTGTAAAGTACAAATAAAGTAAAATTAGTTTCAATGATAGATATGAAATTAAATGAAACAAAGTAGAGGAAATATAACACATTTACCTAATATGGGTACGTCTGCGGTGTCCTTCTCCATAAGCCTTGATAGGCATACCCAGAGCATCAACAACTCTGGGATCTTGTATACAGCGTTTTAGAGCTTGGGAATAAACACCATTCGGACTTTTACTGGATAACAGCTCATAGAAAGTAGAGTAAAACATTAACAAAGTTACTCCTATGCCACCAATTATCACACCCAAGTATCCAAAAGACTTTGTGTTCTCTTTGACTGAAACAGTACGAAATACTCAATGAAATCCACATTTTTCCAATAGTAATACTACTTTAAGGTATATGAAATTTACCTACTTCCGCAAATCCAACTTGGACTTTGTTGTCTGCCTCTATATGATCCACTTTTGTTATAGTCTTTCTGGTGCAATACGATACATTTTGGATGATGTTAGGTGTACCAGTAGACTGATACAATACACATGCACTTGGCATACTCGATGCAAGCACATGCCTTCGAAGCAAAATATAATTCACAACTCTTGTTGATGCCATTCTCTGGAACGTTATTAAACGTGATCAGAACATATAATTATTTTAATATTTGTACAGAAGGCACATGAGGAACACATATTGTTCCAGCTTTTATTGACATAAACGATCCACGAATGATTGTCTAGCATATCGAGAAGTAGAAAAATATATCATTTACTGTCATTACGATGATGCTTGGCTGTACTTTCTCTTATACGAAATTATAAGTAAAATTACTTTTTCGATATCAGTAAGAACTACGGAGCACAAGCCGCTGCTGTTTTGGTACATTCGTAGATAAGATTTTGGTACCGTTCTGCATAATGATTGGACGTTCATTCTCTTGAGTTTCTTGGTACCCAATGAAAGTAACCTTACAAATCTACTTTACAAATAGAAAATAATTCGATTATTCGTACTATATAGTGTGCAAAAAACAACCAATTATCTTATATTATTAATTGTGAATTAAAATATCGCAACCAATCGGATCCCTCCGATAGGTCGCCGTTGAAAGATCCATGAGAAATACATTGGCGTAAACAACTTTGAAAGACGAAAGACAACTGCAAGAAACATAACCTAGCTCGAATATCAACAGCGCAACTCACGGAAAGTCAGATCGCAAAGAAAGGTAGAAATTTCGGTGATAAGAGAACTAAAATAACAGTATTAATGAAGACTGCACCGCACCAAAGGTTAGTCATGGTTGGCGACCGCGACGGGCAAGTATCATTTATTTATACATATTTACTAGTATATACATTTGTGTATCGAATCAAATCGAATCTTACTGTTCAAGATTTCGAATATTACTTCCATTTGCGATTAATATGATTTCCTTCAGGCTAAAAGAATTACTACGCCGTCGATTAGTCGAATGCGGTTGGAGGGATCAGGTGAAGTTGATTTGTAAAGATTTAATAAAAGAACACGGTCATAACATTACGTACGATACATTACTCTCCATGGTCACGTCTCGGGCAAGGACGCTCGTGCCAGATTCGGTGAAAAAGGAGCTGCTGCAGAAAATAAAGAATCAGCTCCTAGCCCAGGAAGAAAAATTGAAAATGTAATAAATTAAACGATCTGTATAATAAGTCCTTATTTCGGTATCGTAAGAAGGACGCAACCTGTGACAAACATTGATTTCCTAATTGTAACAGATAATCGTAAGAGTCTGACTTAGTTTTTAAGCGCTATTTGTATTATCATTAAAATAAATCCTGTATAACTTAATACAATATAATTTGTCTTTTTATCACACAAATTGCAAATGTAATAGTATCATAATTAACACTACGAAATCTATAATCTACCGTATGGAAAATATGTGAATACGACTTTAATAAAATAACTAATTAGAGATATTAATAATGAATATATTTTATTTTAAATGTATGGATCGTTTGAACTATTACTCGGCCGTCAGATGGAGGTGCGCAACACTTTGGCTTTCTACATAGCCTAACAACAAAATTTTTTATTCTAAGTTCAAAGAACCGCATAGCTATACCAGTGTGTCTAGTTTTAAACTAACAATCGTACAGTAATTATTTAAGTAATTTTTTAACATATAAAAGATGTTGATCAAAGTGAAGGTAAGGACGACGACTGACGAACTTGGATGAAATGAACGACCTAAATATTTGTGAAAATAAAATCTAACCTTCTTTCAGACTCTCACAGGAAAGGAGGCAAGTAACCACAGAACGATCGTATAATTTCTAAATCCATTAAGTGGCTTGCCGCGTGACATTGATTGCTATTGTTCACATACTTCACGAGAAAGAAAAACCGTATGAAAGTAGAATCTAACCTCTCCCGGCAACGTTGCTTTGTCACTCGGATATAACAGATACGACGTTTATTGTATCACTATCGACAATGATACTTCACCTCGTATAGATAATCTTTGCTATCTTGTTCTTGAATACATTAATAAGCGAAACATAGATGTAGAATTTAATAGACTCCTATAGCTATGACGACTTTCATCATTCTCACAGATTGAAATAGATATAGAGCCTACAGACAAAGTAGAAAGGATCAAGGAAAGAGTGGAGGAGAAAGAGGGCATTCCGCCGCAGCAACAGCGATTAATATTTTCTGGAAAACAAATGTACGTATAATTACAAAGTATAATCATATATAGAAATAATTTACAAAATTGTACAACAGTACTTCTTATGGAAGCAACATGGTCCTAATGTTTTATTTGGTATTCTGCTCGGTATGAAATTCCTTAAAACATGGTGTGACACACAACCCTACATTACAAAATGCACAATAGTAACGAGACTCCTTTCGGACTCCCTTTGTTGTGCAAACCTTGCATCTTCGTGTAGCATTCGCCTTCTTTGCTGTCGCAGGAACATATTCCGGAAAATGAGTTTCTGTCATCCTTTTTGAATCTGACGTGCACAGTTGTTTTGGTCTCCTTGTTCCTGTTCCATTAATTACGACGTTTCAACATTATTCTTTGTGCTTTTCTTACACTTATGCATAATTAGTAAATCTATTTTTACAACTAATTATACAATCCTTGTTCAACAGTAAAATTTTGTTGTTCTTTGATATAGGCTACAAGGAACTCTAAATTTCATTGACTATACATACAAGTGTGACTTATGAACACTATAAAAACACTTAGAAAATTGATATACAAAAGTTTTTGTTGCTTTTAGGAACGACGAAAAAACGGCGCAAGATTATAAAGTTCAAGGTGGATCGGTGTTGCATTTGGTACTTGCATTAAGGGGGGGTTTATAATCATGACATTCCATGCCCTGGAATGAGTGTGTGAATACTAAGGAATGTACGAGACCGAGCATAAATAATAATAGGACGCTTTTCCAACGTTTCACGTGCGTTATGCTTGCAAGGACTTACGATCGTCTTTGTATCTCAATGTGATTTGAAGGATTACATTTAGAGTTGAAATAAATATTTAATAAAATATCTTAATCGTAGAGTTCAAGTATCTATTTAACCGAAAAAAATTCTTTTAATTTCACTTTCAAACACTATTCCACGAAATTCGTGACGGCAAATCATATTATTACATGTCTGTGTCGTTGCGATGTCAAATGTCATTGTTTTCTAGAATTTTCATTTCATCTCTAGTTACAATTTTGATATTTCATTTATTATTACTATTCGATTGAGACGTTCTCAGGAAAAAATCTGTTTTTTTTATTGTGGCCGGACCCGATCCGAATTTGAAGCCATTCTTCGTTTAAATCGTCAGGAAAACATTAGAGCATTATACACGAACGGTGTGTAAGGGCGAGTCTTTTAATTCCTATGGTATTTGCTGTTATGAGTTGCCAGACTCCACTTCGTTTTGAAATATCGTTGGCAAATATTGCAGAACGCCGTAGAACTTGGCGCCTCTTCGTGCCTCGATGTAATATGCCGTAGTAGTGCGTGTTGGGTTGTGAACGATACACCACACTTATTGCAGAACGACCCTGGCGAATGCAAGCTCCACGGCGGTATCCTTGTGTGCGGCACTATAAATTTATTTCTTCATTTACCTTAAATACAGCTCTCACATGTCGGGGCATAAAAAGTATCGTAAATTTATATTTAAGAAATACACAACTAATGTACTGCGTTACACATTCGGTCTAAACTGATCGCTAGAAGAAGTATAACGACCAACGGTCGTGACTAATTACGTATTTGATGTACTTTTTAATATAAACGTCCTATAACTAATTCTTCATTACCTTGGGTATTGTCTTAAATAAAATTATATATTAAATGAAACGATACGTCTCTTTACTCAATCCCAGAATGTTATACTTCAAATCGTGGAAACGAACAGATATAAATGAAACAAAATTCAATTGCTTACTATTATGTTCATATTATTATTACTATAATGCGGAATGAACCAAACTGCAAACCGATTATTACGAAAAACTGCAACCATTATTCGCATTGCATAGAACAGAATTAATTTTTCTTAGAAGAATATCAACACCGTTGTCTTCCATCGTAAATCGATTTATTTACATCGCTGCGATAACATTTTGAAAGCATAGTCTTACATCGCTTTTAATTAACTTACAAGCTCACAATTATTACATATACGTAACACTTCTTTTTTTTTTATTTAAACGGAACGGAAAGATTCGGGGGCTATCGACAGTGTTCAACGATCTCTATTGTAATCATTTATTGTATCCCTGCATCTAGGTACGTGGCGCGTTTCGCAAACTGTATACGATTGTAATCGTATATTTTACCGAGTATGTAGTAACATTCTCACTTTTTTTTCATGGCGATCTGTACCTAATTATATTGTATGTATCACTACGAAACTTACTGGCCCGTGGAATAATAAAATTATTTAACGAATCACGTTTTCGTAAATGCACATTCGTTTTCGTCATCGATACGGATGACGAGTGTTCACTGTGTTCATCGAAGTTTCACGAAAGTCCCGTCGATGAACGTCTACGTTTAAGTTTACTTACTGCTACGGTTAAGTGCTTAATTGTGCATAATATGCTTTTCCTTCAAAAATTATATTCCTTCACGCATGATTCTCTGATGATCGATTGGTCGACGACATAAATATACATGTTAAATCCTGCAACAGGGTTTGTCTCGGCTTGATAAATCAAGATTGATATAGAATTCGTCTACAATGGTGGAAAACGGAAAAATCAAACGTGTTCCCTGTATTCCGTTTTGGAATCTTTCAACTTTATGTCCGGCACAGAATTTTTTGCGGCGCGCTTAAAACCAGCCGCGTTCCTAAAAATTTACCATCGTCGTATGTGTTACTTTTCCCTTAATCGTAACTATTCGTTAGATACTTTCTAAATATTATTTATTTAATGTGAGTAATACAGCAACGTACACGCATGACTTATAATTTAAGATTGGACATAAATTTCACGAACGTATCGTTGAAAATCACTACACTAAAATCGAAGTAACGCGAATCATTTGGGAATCGAGTTCATTAAATTGTCATGAAAGCTTTACGAAATGTTCTCTATCAAAAAATCGACCGTTCACTTTCGTGGAACCAAAACTGGAAAATGATTCAGCGAAAATAAACTATCTGGTTAATCACCGGCATTACACATACTATCAATGTTCGAATTCGATTGAGTCAATTAATTGCAAAACCGTATAGTCATCGTATTATTATTATTATTATTATCGATCGCTTAATTTCATACAGAGACAATGTTTACACGAATCATCAACAGTGAGAGAAAAAAAAATGTTAATAAAACCTCTGGGTCTGTCCTCTTATACACTCTATACGCGTTCAACTGTGGTAAACATCTGGAAAGTTAATATGTTAAGATGTAAAACTAGATAATCGTGTGTAAGGCACTGTACTATGCGCACTTTCAAAGCAGCTAATGCCGTCTTGATCGCAACGAAAAGAACGTGTACGCGAACAACAGACGTGTAAACAGAGTCAGTGTAATATTCGCATTTCATTCTATATATCGCGTTTGTAGTCTCTAATCTGATTTCAATGGTATCTAGTGAGGAGTTTCCCGTTCATTCAGCCTATTATCAAATTATATCTTACCGTACATTGTTACGCAGGAATGGTATCTTTTTGTTGTTGTTATTATTGTGTATGTTCTATATCAGGTACAAGTCCATCGGTAGAATGAAAAGTTTCTACCATTTTCAACTGACTCGAAATCAGTAAGCGTCTCATTAAAACCGGCTCATTGATTTTCAAATTAATCACAGTATTCCTCTTCCCCCGAAATCGATTAAAAGTACAATAATAAGATTGCGAATCGAAACGCAGAAATTCATCGGATTTACAGTGGGGCTGGAATTTTGGTTGTTTAAACAGCCACCTTTTTTATACCAAACTTGCTTAACAATGTACCAGATGATAACTCCACCTTATTATTGCGGCCTATATTGAAACACTGCGATTCATTTATCTGATATGGATATTTCAAATTATATGCTATTATTTGTCAACCAATGTATAGATATATATTGTATTTTGTAATATTAATCGGTAACGGTGACTCGACGAGTAACTTTTCCTTCATTTTTTACGGATCTCGCGATCCTTCCTGCGAACATGACAGCCATCAATGACTATAACGATGATAATCTCGCGCCTGAATAGCAATCTACGTAAACATCGATTCACAATCGGTAGATCCTAGGGTATAGATCGTTTACGACAAGAGCGATAGAAGTTTCAATAGTAACCTAAAGTACTGTACAATAGTGACTAGAATCCTTAAGGAGTGACGGTCCGTCACGTTTTTCAGTGACGTATAATTGTTACACATCGATAATTAAGCACGTATCCCTTAATTTAGTAATCCGACTTCTTACCACGACATCTAAAGCGTAGCAACGAGAAATGAAAATCAGTAAATGCGCCGACACGTTTTAGGTAAAGCCCGATATATCTAGACGTATAGCTAAAGACAAATATTCCGATTGCCGAATCAGAATGAATTCAATCAGGGTCGACGTTAATTAGAATATCGACTGTAAGGAGCAACGACGAACTCGCGATATTTCTCATGTGTGTGTGTGTTCTTTTTATTCCGTTTTTCGTGTGAGAAAACTATCGGCGATTTCGCGAATCGATTGAACTGTTAATTAATACATACGTTTCTTCAGCTACCAAAGCGAATCACGAATATAGTAAACACCGACATAGCTAAATCGAAATTGAGATCGAGAAAAACATATAGAAGCGCTCACGGTTCATTAACGTTAAACGTTAATTAACTTAAGTCTCATGTTACTGCCCTCGAGAAAATCATTCGTTCACGATCATTTCCAACGCTCTCGAAGCGTACCGAACAAGTACGAGATCGAGGTTCCCGAAAAAACCCTGCTAAAATACGAACGCCGCCCGTAGAAAGATTAAAGACAAGAAAAGATGGAAAAAATAAAAGAAACTCACCAGCTACATTCCGAACGGACCACTATCCATTAAAATAAATAAAACACAGATCGAATCGAATAAATACGAAGTTCCTTCGAACGTAACGAACAGCGAGAATGCGAAAAAAAGTGAACCACATAATTTTACCTATTAAAAACAAGAACAAAAGAAAGAACGATAACAAAGACACTAATTAAAAAATCCAGCGAACCTTTCACATTGCTACCGAATAGAACAAAATAGATCCTCCCGTAGAAACGGAGAGGATATCGTAAAAAAGAAAAACCAAGGCGGAACGAGAAACAATAATTAAATCGGCAACGTATTTAGCAATCATATCGAGAAATCTACGAGTCCAATTCGTTTTTCGGGCTGCGCTGCCTCTGGATCGTTTTTTGCCATTGCATGTTATGTTTCAGACGCATGTGACGTCGCAGGTCGGTTCTACGACTGAGAGTGGTGTGACATAGGATGCAGGTAGTCTGGTTGCGATGCACTTCAAGGTGCTGGGTCAGCGAAGCAAGGTGCTTGTAAACGCTTCCGCAGAGTCTGCACGAAAAACGCCCTGGACCCTGCATCACCACTTGACCAGTTGTATCGCCAACATGCTTCCGATTGCGTCCCACCCCCCCTGCAACACATTAACAGCCACGTGACCCGCCGATTCGTCATTTCAAGTGTCTTTTGCTAGTCAAATAGTCAAGTACAGAGTACAATGGAGCTGATTGCAGCCCAATCAGATTAGAGGGACAGTAACACGTAACACAGACTAGCTGATAATAATTGTTCTCTACCTGTGCGGGACATAGCGTCGAAAGTGACGGATCCTCAGTCGATATCGTGGAATTTCATAGAATTGATCTGATTGTTTTCTTTTTTTGGATTCACTAAGCTATGAGAATCTTTGATCGATCGTGATACGAGTTACAATGGATAATTTTGTTTTGTGTAACGTTGAATAAGTATAACAGAGAAATTTGTTGTTTTTGTGAATGATTGATTTAATAGAGATGGGATAAAATCGACTGATGATCCACTCGAGATGCCAAGTTGTTTTTTGAATAAAATATATTTCCTTCGGTTCGATAGAATATGCTAATTCCGTATTTGATCTCGGTACAATGTCTCGGTCGAACGTATCTCGTCGACGTATCTCATCAGACGTCGTTTATTCGTGGTTAGTGTATCAATAATGGAACAGAAAAAAAAGAAAACAGAGAGACATGAAAGTGAGAAGCGTGAGATTGTTAAAGCGTAATTAATTAATTAACGTGAACGCAACGAAGATCGTTGAGAAAGTAAAAACCCATATAGAAGCTACGCACGAAATAGCGGCCAACTACTTGTCGATAATAATTTACAGTGCGTATATAATTATGTATTGGTGACTAGACACGTAGGAAGCGTAATTAATTAGATTCGCATCGTAACGAGGGAAAAAATAAATAATGTTACGCTGTTACGTCGACAAGTGTGTAGGTATTTTTACGATCTTTCGTGAATGAATATAACAGGTGGTAAATCAATCTTACGTTATTGAAAATATTCGCATGTACGTTTTTCTTTGACAACTGTACATTTTTGCAATGAACGCCAATGATACTTCGTGAAACTTACGCTATCGTATGGTAATATTTCATTTTCGCAATTGTCGGCCCTGTTTATGTTCGTGTTCGCATATACATGTGTTACATCGGTGTCATTGCAAATTTTTTTCATTTCTTTCTTGTTTCAGTGTTATACTTACTTGACAAACGAAATTGTACTATACATGAACGGTAATTTAACATAATCGAGATCGGTTTTCTGACATTTTTCATCGAGTTACGACGTCTCGAGTGATAAAATTTTCGTTAGTAAGGAAAGGAGTCACGTTGATGAATTCACATTTTCAAACTTTATTCACACATATTTTTACTTACATTATTAACTTGCATAAGCCAAACATAAGATTACGTAATGATATATTATATTTTATGTTTATATATATATTTATATATATATATATATAGATGCTTCCTTATTTAATAAATAATCAACGAAAGAAATATCAATTTGTCTAATGTAATAATTGGCAATCTTGTACTTATTTTGTATTGTGGCTTCTGAGGAATGTGCACATTCGTTTTTCTTTAAATTAAATATACCCCTATGATTGTGTATAAGTATAAATGAATCTGTGTATACCTAGACTTTCCGTGGCAATTCTTAATGAACTTAACATAGATTGACGTAGCGTACGGTAACTTAAATAAAGATAAAATCAACGTAGAAAGGAATAATATATCGCATCAAACGTTGACTCGTGCCTCTGCTGCAAATCTTTGCTACACTGTTAGCAAAAAAATATATATAAAGACGTCGAATTACATGAAAAATAAACTAGACGTGCAAATTATGCGACGTTGATTGACAAGCGCGACGACTATCGCATGCGATTGCAAATTATAAAACAAGCATCGTTTAATCTGCGAATCGAAATATTCGCAGATTTGACAAAACGACACAGATTTTCTTTCCCCTTTCATTCAAATCAGCCACGCACAGCCAATCTCGTCAAACTCACTTTATGTTTAATAATTTTTTCAATTTTCTTGTCCGTGCACATGCAAAAGTTTTCACGAATCCAAGTAAAACGTCGCTTTTTTTTTAAATAGTGTGAAGTTTATCAGTTTGACTTTTGCAAGGCTCATACGTGGGGGAAATCGATCTGTCTCGCCCAGACACTTTCCCTGTTCGCGATCACTGCGTTAAGTTGTTCTCTTTTGACGTTCGTGAACTAGCTTCGATTTGTACTTCGTCGCGAAACCACGTGCGAACTTTATCCCCAGCGACATTAGTACGCGACAATAATCTTTATTTAAAAACGTGAATAAGAGATCATGGTAAATATAATAATTATTCTCCCACCTATCGATTAGCCTCTTGGGGTCTCGTATCGATTGCACGTGAAACGAAAAAGAAAAAGAAAATAATAAACTTAAGCCGGGGGAAACTCGCGTAAGAGAATGAATGAAGCTCGTTAGCCCGACCGTTAAGGTTCTTTGGATGAAATTTACCGACTATAAAATTAATTAACTTATCCACGCAACGGTGAAATTAAACTAAATCCCGAATAAAAAATAAAACAAACAAACAATAAGCACAACAAAATGAACAAACATAAGATAACGTAATAATAGCCGTAAAATAATAATAATAATTATAATGGCGGTAGATTTTTAAATCCGCAATTGGATTGACGTACTATAAATGAAAAATAAAATTACACTTTACATACGTACATAGACATGTACGTATCTATATTTGGCAAGTCTCCCAACTTATAACTAAGATACGTGAGTATGTTTAATATCATAAACGTAAATCGCCTAACCGAATTCTAATCCGGGACCAACTTGTGTCTTTGAGACGCGCGAATGAGCAACTTTGCATGACAGTTCCTGCCAAAAGAGAACCGTTTGGCCGAAAGGTAAAAAAAATTACGTAACGTAATTAGTCTCGTACGGTTGTACTAAAAAGAAAAAAAATGGCACGATATAGAACGGTATTACCAATTCGCTAACAATGAAAAATATGTATATATATATATATATATCTGTATATATATTTCTTCGTATATTACGCTAGTGTAAATTATACCGGAAATAAATAATAAAGATGGCTAGTGTTGATTTTACCTAAGAAGGTGAATCCGAGGAAGCGTCGGAAGAACGATCGAAACCGTTTCGTACGCAGCTATTTGCTTGATTTACGATATCTCTCTCTTTCTCTCTCTCGCAAAAAAAAAACGCAAGAAACAAAGTGTAATCAAATCGTCGAAAGGAAAGAGATTGTTGATTGTAACAAGTAAAATAAACGGATCTGATCCTGCGATCGGAATTTCCGTTGACACGGAGGCCACGTTAAAAGACATTGAACCGGTGAGAATGAATAAAACTTGATTGGAACAAGAAGTTTAGCCTCTAAAAGCATGTTAAAAGAATATCTCTGTACGGTTTCAATTAACGATTCGACAACCGGACAGATATTTTCATATTTCCGTGTTTTTTTAATTTATTCCGTCCCGTTTATCAAACCTCCCACCGTTCACGGTATTCCGATCTTCCTATGTGTCGCGTGTCTAATCGCACGAAAAAAAGATGCACATTCCTCCTTACGCTATTTAAGTACCGAACTCATTTTGACTAGATAAAATAATTGGTTTTTCTTTCCCTCTGCACGTCTTTGGTTAGAAAATTGTTTTGCACAGTGTTCTTCTTCCTCTCCCGTTCTTCGTACTCTTCTTTTACTCTTTATGTGCATATACACATATACATACATATGCGTACACATATACAAATGTGTACAAATGACTAGGATGTGAAGTATAAGACAGGCATCGATAATATGGGGTTTTGCCCGTCGACGACTAGAGCGGAATAGGTTTCTTTCTTTTCCACCGATAAACGTCGATCGTAACGTATCACGTGTGTATGTGTGTGTATGTGTGTGTTATAAAGTAAAATTCTATCTATAAATTTCCCGCCGCGAGAATGTGGAAGGGATCGCAATTCTGATTGCGGAAACGATTTCTTTCTTCTTTGGATCCGTTCGAGAGACACCGAAGTTTCGCAAACCTCTCTGCCCTCGTTATTTCTCTACTAACAATAACATTTACTAAGTTCTGTTTGTGCTGCTCTACAACTTCGTGACTCTACAGAGACAAGAGGAAATTTCCAGACAAATAAAAAACCGTGCTCGGACTCTTACTCCCCCAATTGTCGATAACAATATAAATCGGTCTCAAATATTCGATATCTTCTTAAACTACTCTAACCGTGTGGTTCATCTGTACTAAGGATAAATAAATATAAGATTTGTATAGTATATACCATCCAATATATACACATAGCTTCTAAAAAGACAATGGATAAAAATGATCTATTTATCCAAAGGCATCTCGTAACCAGAGTTCTCCAATCACCTTGTACACCAACTGTACACAAATATTCGCTCAAACTCTTTAAAGTTTCGCTAATAAATCGACGCGATGAAACAGATTCAATCAATCTATCGATCGATGAAAAATCATTAACGAAAATCGGATTAAATTATACACACACATCCCTCCTCTCCTACGTCGACGACGGGCTTATCAAGTGGGTCTGTTATCTCGGCGGGATTGTCGCACTAAAGAATAGGACTAGAGGTGATTCTTTCGACGCTGCTCTCCCTAATGCGTATGGTGGTGAACGTGGCGTTGGGTTCGAGGTTCGCAGCCGGGCTGCCGGTGTTCTGGTGCGCGATCGCCGTCGATGAGACGGAGATCGGCGTCGGCGCCGACGCGATCGCCGTCCCGGCGCCATCGGTAACGGAGGACGTCCCGGACGACGACGTGGTGGACGCCGCGGCGGCAGCGGCCACGGCGGTGGCGGCGACGGCTGCGGCGGCGGCGGCGGTCGTCCCGACGCCCAGCCAGCCGTGCCGATTTTTTAAGTGCCGCTTCATATGCGTCGTACGGCTGAGCACTTTGTGGCACACGGGACACTGGGTCGTTCCCTTGTGCATGTTCATGTGTTTGTACATCGAGTCCCGATTCCAAAACGTTTTACCGCAGAGTTTGCACGAATGCGACGGCTGTTCGATGACCACCGTACGTGAATCTAAATCAGATATATAAACGTTCATGGTGTGTATGCGTGTCCCGTAGACGGGGGCCGGTCACTTTGGCGTTATTATTGCACGCGACATCCGAATATGATTGGTTTTTTTTTGTTTTTTTTTTTGGAAAATTTGTAACTCGACGCACCGTCTTTTCGTATCATCCCCTCTTGTGTTTGTGTGTTTCTTTTTTTTTCTTATATATATATATATATAGAGTGATTTATTTATCAATTGTATTGCTACCTACTAGTTTTTAATTTTATTCACTCACTCGCTCACTACGTTCTCCTGATCGATCCTAGGAGAGCAACAAGAAATAATATGCAGCACACACGACGTATCGTACATAGAAAAAGAACAACCACGGGGGTGGTAAAACACGCAATTATTATAGATACTCTTGGAGCCAATCATGCTACTGTGAACTGTGGATACAATGGTTTGAACGACAATAAATAAAAAAGAAAAAAAACAACGTACGTATACTTAAGACAAAATGTTCAAGTGATCATGCAGAAGAATGTCAGAAAGCCTAATTTTCAACAATGGTGTTCTCAGTTCTCGTTCCTGACGGTGTTGCAGTCAGAAATGCAATTGTAAAATCACAAAACAAGCATCTCGTAATTACGGTGATCACACGTTTCACCTGACACACAATACACAGTAAACTGACCTTGCGCTCACTTGCGAATCGTCAAAACTACCAACCGCTTTTGTCATGTGCAGTGAACCGACAATCATATATTACAACATATATATATAACAATATGTATTCCTTGCGACCACTGTGCGTTCGATCGGACGCCTAAAACGATCATATGTGCGCGTGGGTATATATATATATATAAATATATCTATATATAATCTAAAGAAAAAGGAATAACATTCGCATAAACGTCTACGATTCGTGGGACGAGCAGTCGTGACTAGGTCGAGAGTTCGACTTGAAATGTTTCATCGGAGAACAAATATGGCATCCTAAATTCTTAATCGCACGAAAAGTATATCGTCGAGACCCTCTTCAACGAAAAGACATAGGAATCGTTTCTATAATAATCATTTTATTCTCATTATACGGAGTACAAAAGAAAAGATCAGTGATTCGACGTTTCGATGGTACACACTCTACGGTTATACAGGTGAGATTACACTTGTGGTTCATTGTCAACGGGAAACGTTGTACAGGTGCGATATTACAAGGTAAAACGAATCTATCGATATCAGTCTTGGAAGAAAGAACAGCAGGAAAGTCAATTGCGGGGTGTTTAGATGTTTCCCGGGTGTTTAGGTAATGACCGCGTTATGCACAGAGAAGTAGAAAGGAAAAGAATGTATATAAAGACACGTGACTGTGTGAGAACTTATATGCACCGTATATTCGAGCTCAGAAGCATGAAAGATATCTCGAATTATCATTTTGGACCATCGATATATCATGGTAAAGGATAACTTAAGTAAATGATATCATAGGGAAATTATATGATCCCGTGGGAATCGTTTCTCGCGCTGAAAGTGTATTATATTTACACACGTATACTTTAATAGATCTATTTGATTTTATTATTCGATATTTATAGCTAGTACGTTTGACATTTTCGTATACTCTCGTTCCTCGTTACCGTCTGTTACAATTATTCTTTGCTTGCGCTTCGAGTGGACGTGAAGTTCGTACAAAAAAGGGGAAAACTCAGTCTGACGACGAAGGAACATATTTTCAATGAAACTTATACCTGCAGTACGAGTATGCTATATACACCTGCGACACATTATACGCTATGAGATTTAAAACGGCGGAAAGATCGTCGGCACGAATTTATACAGAACTTTACAACCCGACGTCGCCGCGAATTATACGATTAATGGAATGACGCTCTACACATGTAATAACACAGTATAATATTCATAGGAAACTCTTACGCGATCGTGATATTATCGAGCACTCGCGAGAAATAGCTGGGACTCTACAAAAAAAACAGTAGTATCAGATAAAAATTGTCAGGAATTCGATAGGTGAAACTTATGTATAATTACAAACAAAATAATCGACCAATTAACACACAGTATATACACTATACAACCAAGAAGAAATATATCCCACTCTACACAATTCTTACTGCGAAACAAAGATTCTTAACAAGCAGTAAAATACATACAGAATGGTCTTCAACTTTCTCCTTTGATCCCCTAGTTTTATATACCATGAGTTTAATCGATCAATTAATTTTCTCTCTAATTATACGATATATATGGCGGGAAAATATTTGGAACTTTAACCGCACGATCACAGGTCGACCGACTGAAAAACCAGTGGATCTTTCATCTAGATTTCGAATTTCATTCCCAGTTCATCCTCTGTGATCCAGTTCACATTCGTTGCTCGCGATTACTTGGTCCCGTGGACGTTCAGCATGTGGCAACGCATCGTGTACTTTCGCGTGAAGACTGTCTGACAGATCGGGCAAATCGTGTCGCCCCTGTGTATGCTACGATGATGGGCTAAGGAGTCCCCCCGATTGTACGTGCGGCCACAGACGTCGCAAACCCACCTACGTTTGACCCCATCGCCAGCAATGCTCGCTTGTTGCTGATGGTGTTGTTGCTGTTGATGTTGATGTTGATGTTGATGATTCCCAATAGACGTAGAATCGTGCTTTGTTTCTGCGCACACAATCCAAAGTGTTTCCCATACACAGACAGCCTCATACTTATTGTGATTATGTGGTTTCGTCGCGCTTCGAATCTCAAGCTAGAGATACTGGTAGTTTTTTTTTCTGTGGTATTATTATTTTTTTGTTTTGTTTTGGTTGTTGCTTGTCTTATCATTTTTTTTTTTTTGGTTTTGATTTTTAATGTTGAGATATATATATATTGTCTTAGTTTTGGCTTGACTTTGTTTTCTAGCGGGAACAAAGTGCATTTCTGAGAGAAATGCCGTGAATTGTTTCACCGTTCGTTCGATTAATGAGCTAATTTGAATATAAGCGTGAGATTTGAATGTGCACGACCACGGTCGCGACTTTTCTCTCAGGGCGGAATGGGCGAGGGATGGTCAGAGAGATTGATTGATAGATAGATAGAAAGAAAGAAAGAAAGAAAGAGAGAAAAATTAGAAAAGGGTGCGATTAATGTGAACGACGATGAAGCAAGGCGATTCTTCGGATGAGGAATTCGTGTGATATGAAATTCTGAAGAATCACCTTCCCGTATTTCTCGCGGTATCTTTCCACCTTCGCGGAACGTGACTTGTGTCGAGTATGTGTATCCTGTATGACACGATATCACTGAAACACCCATAAAGTACAGTCCCCATAAGCACGTTCAATTAAGCCTCCACCGAGAGAGTAAGAGAGGGAGGATTTTCTCAAGTGTCGGAATGTCAAGAAGCTTTGGCGAATATAATTGAAAATCATGCGATGTCCCGATGCGATATATATGCAACGTGACGAAACGATTGTCAACGACAGGCCCGAAAAAAATACTCGTGAAAAAACTTTTTGTCGGTCGTTTAGATCTACGCGAATGAAACAAAATGGTACAACGTTCTTTCGCAACATAATTTTATTAAAAACCTCCTAACAGTAACTCCAAGTATGAAATATATTTCCCTCGGGTTCGGTGTATCTTCTATAAAAGCGTATACAATGATCCTGTAATAATGTAAGACTTTAAATATAAATATGATACGACGCAAGTAACACGTAAATGTAAAAAAAAGAAGAAATTACACGGATATAGCGTGTCGCAATCGACAGTATAGTCGCATTCCTGCAAACACATATACACGAAGCAGTATTTTTCACGTATAAGATCTATCTAGTTTAACGATTTAAACGAAACACTTGAATAATGCAGTTCCGTCGGGGTGGCTAAGAAGAAAAAAAAATAAAACACAAATGGAATCGTCTAGCAAGTAAAACGTGTACAATCGTAGTAAAAATAGAATATATAAAACGATGTTAAACGAAAGAAAAGTATGAGTATATCGATATCCTTATCTTATAAGAACATCGTGCAAGTATTGGAACTTTGTTAAATCGCACATTATACAAAATATGTTTGATTGTAAGGAACTTTACGTTTTCATTTTCCCGCGTTATATCTTTCCGTCGATGGCACCGCGTACGAATCTTCCGGTATCAGTCTAACGCGTATCGCAGTAATTCGAAGTTCGATCAACTGGATCACATCCAATAACGAACAAAAAAATATCCGAGTGTCCCGATTAACGTTCGAGACGACAACGATCGTCGATTGTACTTCTTCCTCTAAACTTCTAAAACGTGTTCGCCGCTCGAACTTTCTACTTCTTCGACACACTTTTCTGTAAAACTATTTTATTCGCCTATTCACTCGTGTATAATCATTTTTCTCAAAAAGAAAGTATCACTCAACATTTCTCTGCAAATCGTACATCGTCCTTATTAATTTTCCATTCTAATAAAAGTCTCACTCTAATCCGTCAAATAATTTACCAAGATAGCGTACCGAAGCAGTACAAAATTTCACGCGGTGAACACAGGAACCTCCCGGTACCCTCGAGGGGATCGTGAACAGTAAACAAAATCAAAAAATCCTCTGCGAGGGTGCGAATATGTGAAACAGAGCGTACACTAACCATTATTAAACGATGAAACGTGTATGATGAGGGAGGAGATCATAGCGAACATTAATAAAGCCTATAAACTAAACGAGGGCCCGGGGGGTGGAGGGTGGGTTGAATCGATCAAAACAAGAAAAAAAAACAAAAAAAAAATAACACAAAAAGAAAACTCGTCGAATGAAAGACGTAGGCAATAATTCGTGTTCAACGGGACGCGGATCACTTGCGGAAGTTCAGCTTAGCGTCGACACTGAAGGTGCACTTGTGGATGCGCAACAAATGCGCCTTCATGTCGTAACTTCGACTGAAGATGCGCTGACAAATCGGGCATCTGGTCTGCCCTGTATGCAAATCCTTGTGCAGTGTCAACGACATCGGATGCTTGAAACCCTTCCAACAAATTCTACAGCGAAACAACAACTCTGTGTCGGTGGACTGACCGTAGTCATCGTCCGAGACGAGCTCCGCGCTTGCAGGACCGGCGCTACCATTACCGCCGCCCATTGCGGTAATATCCCCTGCTCGCTCTACAAATAAACACAAACACACAAGATCACCTCTATATTAACCACAACACACTATGTATGCCGTATCGGCCGCGTAGACGATAGAACAGCCCCGTTCCGGTAGAGACACGCTACCGTTATTTCTAAGATTGTTATAGAGTAGCTTGTCTTTTTTTTTTATCTAGGCGTAGGGTGCTATCACGCGTTCTGATTTTGTTTGTTTGTTTGTCTGTTTGTTTTGTTTTCCCTGACCAAACCACCACTTCCGTTCGTCTTTGCTGAAGTTCATCCGGAGTACCGAAGAGAAAATATCTCGGGAATGAGCAAGGAAAGATATCAAAAATAATTGTAAAAAATAAATGAAAGAAGAAGAGAGGTGGAAGACGTTACAGATAGATAGAGAAGGAGAGAGAGAGACGTAGAGAAGCGTCGGGAATTTTTGAACGATATGAACGATCGATCGTTTTTTCTTTCTTTTTTTTCGGTTTGATTCCCATTCGCGAAACACTCGGCCGATTGTTCGTTTTATATTTGTCGTGCGTAAGAAGCGCAAGCTGAGAATAGAGGTAAGTCCGATCAGACCAAATAGAGAGTGAGAGAGAGAAACAGAGGGTATACGACACCATTTTAAAGGAGACTCAAGCTTGCTAATTCCCAGGCTGTCGAAATAATCGAGAATGCCAACGCGATCGTACGTATCGGTCCTCGCGATATGACACTTACGTATTGCTATATATATAGTATGTATTTTACATGTATATATATTTATGTAGATATATATCTAACGAGAATTGTTTCTCACAGTCAATGATATATGGGTTTTTCGAGAGAGGTGTAATTTCGATACTGTGTTCGGTTCTTTCATTTTATTACCACGTTAACATTTATTTCACAGGTGACTTACGAATGTATTCAATCGATCGAATTCTTCGTAATGTACGACGTAAAAGCATCGGCCCAACAAGTTTCACGTATCCCGAGCTTTAGTCAAGAAATAAAAAAAATATATATTTATATATATATATATATATATTTATATATATTTAACGAAATTGGACGGTATTTTATCTTCCAGACCATTCGCGAGTATATTGGATCATATGTATCGTAATGTACGATAGTTCAGTTCCGAAGGACTATGCTAACTGTCAAACAGTTTACGTGTTTCAAGTCAACGTTTCAGCGACAAAAATTTCAGTCTATGATTGCTCGTATAAAAAAAAACATAAGTGAGAAAAACGCTATACTGTTACTGTTCGGCTTACGGTAAATCAACAATATACATACATACAAGTAGACGACACAAAACAAAAGATTCTAATCCAGTTCGGTATAAAGCTGAGTAGTAAACTTAATTCTACGAGGAGATCTTCGGAACGTTACAACGAACGCTATGTCTTTTCTTATTCTTTTTTTTTCTGCTCCTTTTTTTTCGTCAAGAATCAGCGTCGAGCGATTGCTTGTAACGTTGCCGTACTGTAAAGTTAAATTGTCGACCGTTAAACGGAGAGACGAGATCTGAAATTCAACGACTAAATATATCGTCGATCTTATCTGTAACCGCGTAATACGTACATGTATAAATGTATCCGTGTTCTCCGATCAACGGTCGAACCCGCCTTGCGAAATAGAAAATCAAAAAAATAAAAAAAAAATAAATTGATTGTTCGCTCGGTGATTACAAAATTACTTTGTAGCCGACGAATATCTTGCCCTTCAACGCACCCGAAACGAATTCACTGCAATCACCGACGGAAACGTCGACGAGTACTTTGTACTTGGACTTATTTTTTCATTTTTTTCGTTCGAACGATTTCATTCTTACTAAATAAGTAACGACGGCTGACTTACACACCGGTATTTCGTGAAACGTAGTACCAAGATACAAAACGGAGTGAAGTGTACAAAATGGGAAATGAAAAAACACATGAGACGCACGTGAACGATCTGCGTCGACAAGACGGTGTGTGAAAAATGAATATTGCACGTTCGTCAATATGTTGTTAGAAACGAGAAGGGTGTATGAGGGGGTGGAGGGAAAAAAAAAGGGAAACGTTTCATCCGCGAAAATAATATACTCTCGCGAGAGGATTTCGAAAATTCACTACCTTACGAGCCTAAGCTAAAGGTACCAAGTATATTTGTATCTAGGTACTTTGGACAAAGGGCCAAAACGTGATTAAGGGAAAAGTCATGCCGAGGTATCACTCCGCCCAAGGTGGCTGATTTAATTAACGAGGTTACCTCGTCGCAGTCTTATACGTAGAGTCAACGTTAAGTTAAATAACGATCGTTCTATCTATTATTGTAACACGCACGCTGGTATCAATATATAAAAAAAAAAACAGAAATCTGTCAAAAGCGACAAAATCACCGAGTATAGAAAATAATCGTTAAGCTAACCGATAATTTACAATTAACGCGAAATTATAAATAGACACTAAATTGGCAGCTAACATTAAATTACAAAAATAAGCCTACGGATCGATCTGAAACGACATGGACATTTTCAATCCCCGATTTTCCTACGAGGCAGCGTCAAAAAAAACACACACAGTGAATCTCGCGACGCGTACGGAAACGACGATAAATGATCCAGGAACACCACGCGTACTATTTTATCAATTAAACTATCGTCCAAATAGTTTAACACACACCTTTATATATTCCGTGGTATAAGAACTTCGAAACAAAAAGACACTACTATCTGGGATGAGATTAATTTAAAAAAAAAAAACGAGATATCGACAAGCTGCTCGCGATCACGTAGGAAAAAAGAGTTTTTACACCTCGATATGCAATCGCGTTTACACCTTTTGATTATTACTTTCCTTCTGAATATCTGTGGTTGTTGTTGTTGTGGTAGTCGTTGTCGTTGGTTTCGTTCATACAGTATCGCGACGTAGGGACAGTGTGTATTTTTTTTTTGTTCATTCACGTGTTCAAAGTGTACCTGATTCGATTATCGATAAACGCAGGTTATCTTTAATTTAGTTTTTTTAACTCAGGGCGACCGGGCCGACGAGTTGGTGCTATGGGGGTGGGATGTGCGGGATGGCGCGCATTTTGTGAAAGTCGACGAAACATGGCCAGCGGCACAAACAGGCATTGCAGGGCCAACATTTGAAGCGCGTCTGCCTGAGCTTTCCACGTGATGTGACCATTCCGCGCTGCTTGCAGTGTACACATACTTTTCCGTGGCCGTTTGCTTTGCTGAGGCTATGCGGCTGACCAGATACGTACGTAATCCCTCCTGGAGAAAACACATTGGCCAAACACTTCGGTTAGTCAGTTCTTAAGTATATGTGCACATGCAGGCAACCATTAGTAAACAAATGATTTTTTTTTTTTTTTTTTAACCACCAATCCCAGCACCAACCATTCCCCGTAGCCAGTGAAAGCCAGTTTAGAGTATCAGCGACCAATACCCACGATATTTTCGTATGTATGCGTGTTTTTGTTGTTGTTGTTGTAGTTGTAGTTGTAGTTGTTTGTTAAGTAGAAATATATTTAGCATTGCCAGGTGCTTTGCCGAATCTGCGAAGTGTCCTTTCCCATCTTCGGCGATTAAAATCAAACGCCGTGTTTCGGTATATCGTATTCGTGCAGGAATGAAATAATTAGACTTTTGCCAGTCGTAGTTTTTGTGCGTGATTCGATCGTTTGTTTTTTAAGCTTCTCTCCCTCGTTTCTTTTTTTTTTATCGTACAGCATGGACGGGACACGATGCACCGTTTGCGTCTGATACGTATAACGTTGTACAGATCGCAAATATATATCTGTGGGCTTGAATGATATTAAATTTGACTTCTTGTAGGAAGAACCTCGGATACTCCGGATACGTGGGGAAATGTGCGGTTCTTTACATCGATTTCCCTTCTTCCTTTCGATCGTCTACTTCACTGTTCGGACATTTTTTATTTTGTTTACTTTCACACGTTTCGGCCATCTCGAGAAGCAGATTCTTTCTATTCCGTTCCGGCGCCAAATTGCGCTTCCTATCTTCTCACAGTTCTTTTTTTTAACCAAGTTTTTTAACGAAGATCGACGAACAATTATCAACGATCATCGGCTTGCCGTGGTAGGAATTTCCTCGAGTCATTTTATCAACGTCGTACTCGCCTGAAGAACGATGTTGTATCGGGATGCGATTTACAATTTGCGTCGGTTGACGGTGATTTACATTGAAACGCGTGCTAAGAGTATGTATATGGGAAGTAACTGCACGCACTCACACCACACTCGTATCATAATATGTATACGTTAAGATCGATCGATCTCGTCGATCGTTCGATCGTTCGTCGCGTTAAACGGTGTGCAGATCTGATCACTGCGGCGATTTAAATCGTTATTTACATTCGTTATTGTCGAGCTCGAATTAATTTGTTGTCGGGTGGGATTTACGCGTGGTTCGCAGTTCGATTACATTCAATGCTCGGTTTACAGTTTTAGTTCAGCACAAACGTCTGTGTACGAAATCGTAATTTGCAGAAAAACTGTCTGAGAACGTTTCTTTTTTTTTTTATCATCCTGCGACGCGCAATCACGCGGGCATCGCACGCAATTAACAAAAGAGAAGCGGATAATTATCGTGTTCCCTGCGTTTTATTCGAAGAATTCATGCTCTCCTGTTTTTTTAAACGACGAACGTCAGCATATTCCGCTTACCTACCTGTCGAAATTGCCCTCTAGAATCGTCATCGAACAAAGCAAATTTCGGATCGGGTTCGTATTCGAGAAATGATTTCGATTTTCGTGTGATTTTCGTCCAGGAACAACATTTCGGGGAACGCGTTGCGAAAGTTTAACGAGATCTAAACGTTATCGTGACGATCGGACTAAATCTATTCGTTTCACCGAACGTAAAAAATAACTCTTTTTGCACGAAAAGGATTGAAATACCGCCCGAACAAAAGAAAAAGAAAATGAACAAGAAGAAATCGTCGTGATTCTCAGGATGGCATGTTACATCTATGTCTATCGGGTTCTAGAGGCATATCGATTCGACCTAATTATCAGATTCCCACGCACCCATATTGATTTGGAAATAATGCGATATGTAACGAGAAAGAAGGGTCAGTAAAATAAGATACTAAAATACGGAAAAAGATCTTTTTACATGCCACTGTCACCAGCACCACCACCTTCGCTATTGTTCATTAGTCGTATTACGAGGCTACGGAATTTTTTTCTTGCAACAACTAATCGCTAGTCTGCAAGTTAATCTTAAGTACCAATTACACGCATCCACCGCAGACGTAATGACTGTGAATAATAATTGGGCAAAACAACACGGGGAATAGTTATACATTGAATTCTCATTTCCCATTAATATATGTTAGACATATAGTGATCTCGTTACGAAAAGTATGATCACCATTCGGACAGAATTTATACAGTGTCCAGAGAGACAAAGATGAATTTTCTCGCGCCACGAAAGACATCGGGGGGATTAAGTAACAACAGGATAACTTAAAAATTGATCATCCTGTAAAAATTCCTTTGCCGCGTGTCGTTCGATTATTTACGTGAAAGATTGCGGAATACCTAGGAACTTTAAGATTAACTTTGCATGCAAATAATACTGGGCGTGTGTAGCGTATAAATGCCGTACACACGTCTCTGTAAAATAATAGTATACTAACGTATAAAAGAAGTGGCCTCATACCAGCATTGAAAGGTATTTTTTTTTTAGTGTATACACAAAAGTATGCTTACAGTTAGTGCGCTTGAGGAATATAGTGGTGGCTTTGTTCGAGTTATTAAAGGAATGTTGATGATTGTCGGCACACATATAGCACGTGGCAATGCGTACTAGTATCTACAGTTCAACCTACACCCGTGTGCCTGTACCATACATTTACATCCAAAAACCATGCACTCTGTATACTATGGTATATTCAGACGATTAATAGAAGTAAAAAAAAAAGTAGCTTTGTATAATAGTAGGATATGCAGTTCACCGATGTACACGCAAGACTGTTGCGTCAATAATTTTTAATTTAACCGCACGAGTGGTTTGTGAACCTGATTTTCGATAGTTCGATGCGAATAAAAGATGATAGAACGGGATAAATGTACTACATATAAAAAAGAAATGTTCACACAAAATTTGTTTGTTTGTTGTTCCATTGAAAGCAATGTTTTGTCAGGTTCACAAAGAAAATGATTAATTCGTTTGGAATTCGTCTGTCGTAAAGCAATAATAAATCTTTCTCTGTAAACTGTATTGTTACCTCTAACTTTACCCACGTTTTGTAACAAATGTGTGTGTCTGTGTATATGTAAGAATAGTACAAAGCCATAAAACACTACTGAATTATTATACAGTTTGTAGAAAATAGAAACTCAATCAACTATCCCCTCAGACTAAGTGACTTTACAATAACAAGGAACCAACTTCCTTCCTATTGTGCGTAATTTTGTCATCGAACCTTAGGTCCAAGTAATTCGACAATAGCCGAATTTGTATATAGATATAGGTATTGTAAACTTTCTTTGTACCCACACTAAACGAACGCTTTAAGTTTTATCTAGAAACATATTCCGGCGAACTTGTTAAATCTTGTTACATTCTGAATGTATTCAATTTTGTTTCAGGAAGAAATAGGATCCACAGAAGAGCATTATTTAGAAAATATTTGATATTTTTATAACTAATTAGTTTAAAATATATGCGTATCATGTGTGGGTACAAAGTTTCAAAGCTTGCTGCGCTGCCGTTTTGTTATACAAAATATTGCACCTCTGATAAATGAAATAATAATTTTTCTCGTGTACTATTAATAGAATTAACATCTATTACTTATGCATTTGTATCGTGAAGTATATGGCAACGCAACAAACTTTGTGTTCATTCGAATTATGTATAATAAAATAATAGTTGATAAAAAACACTTACCCTGCACCGCGTCCTGCGTTAGCCGTTCCCCGGATGTGCTCGGCTTCGAAAGCAAGTGACCTGTTCGAAAAATATCATTGTGTGATATAGACTAACTTTCGAATGGGAATACCCGTGATTGTGCTAAGGTAAAAGGATGCTTACCAACGTCTGCCACTTGATGTTTGAAATCTAAACCGTCGGAAGTGGACTGATTGCTCGAATAGAAGGTTTGACTGATGTCTGGTTTCTGGTCGTGGTCGGGAGTAGTGGACGACGTATCCTCTATACCAATTTTATTTAAAGAACTGTCCCCTAAACTTTGCTCCTCGTAACTACAACTGCTTCCATCTTGTTCCAAGTATTCGGGCATTTCCAACTTCAGGTTTGGCATTAAGGGAATTATTTCAACAGGATCCGAACCCGCGGCCGTTTGGTTCTCCGACGCTTTACCATCGGAATCTTTTGCGGACAAAGCATTACCTACATTCCCTTTATCCGCATTTGTGTGTGTGTTCTCTCGACATTTTCGCCTTTTGCTGGGCGGAGCGTCTGGCTGCAAATCGACGGCGTGGTATGGCATTGGCGACGAGGGTGACTTATTTCTCTTACTATCTGATTTACTACTAGCATTTTGGAGCTGGATTTCAGGTTCGTTGGGAATTTCTATATCATCCTGGAAAATAATTTCATATAGATCATTTAAAATGTACTGATGTACAGTTTATGGAGAGTGGTATGTTTTGACTAGGAATAAGCACCTCAACTAAACTGTCGTTATCTTTTCCTGTACCATCTGTGAGACCTTGAACTGCTAGGAGTTCGGCAGTTGTTAAAAAACTGGCTAACTGTTCCTGGACGACATTTACTTCACCCTGGTACATAAAGTCAACCAGTGCAGCCAAGTCATCAAATTTTACATTGCGAAATATTATAACAGGATGTTGACACGGATTTTCCTACAATGGAATGAAAGTTAGTTAACAACAGGCAAATATTTGTTGAACGAGTAACACAGGATTTTGTTCACTCTGTGGCTATACCTTAAATAAGTCTCTAAAGTATGTACTACATGCAGATAAGAGCATCTTGTGTGCCCTTATCCTTTTGCCTTCGCAGCTTAATGTGACATCTACGAGATCTTCTTCTGTCCTTAACGTATCAAAAGCGCAAGTGATGTGCTTCAAATAATTGTTCCACCTAAGAGAGAACTGTTGACTCGAACCCATGCTGCTGTCCTAAAACAAAACCGAAATTTCCATCTAAATGTTTGTAAAAACATCAACCGATTGTTTGTTGCATTAATAAACTACATTGTTTACACCAAACAGAAAAATATAGCTTCCTGAACGAACATATATCTTAAAGATCGTGTCTTTAATACGCTTGAACAAGATCTTACCCTATCTTCGATTGATTCGCTTTTGAAGTAATAACGTGAGCGAGGTCGGAAAAAAGTTTGTAGTTCCGAATGCGTAGTGTGATTAAACTGTCAGCAACGATCGTAAAGTTCGGTTGCCGAGACGATTAAATAGGTAAGTGTTACGGGAGTACTGTTAACGCGTTAGTCCTGACACGTTAGGCGAAAAATAAAAACTGTAAACAGTAGAGGCAGAATAGAATTTCATGGCACTGTGGAAGGTTTTCACGGGTTCCGCGTGTAGATGAAGAGTGGCGTCGATCTACCAAACGATTCCAACGTTATGTAATTGCATCGCGCCAGAGGGTTGTGCACGCGTAGAAGCGGTTTTTCACAGTTTCCCGTCTTACTTTATAAACCACACTTCCCGATTAAATGACAGCTGGTAGCCATTTTCCTTTAGGAAAACGCGTAAGATGCGCGAAAGGAACTCCACTTCCTGCAGAAGCCACGCGCGATGCGTGGGACGTCGCGATACATGTGTGGAGCATCGGCAGCGTCGTCATTGGTGCATTTTTGTGCATCAAAGTTTTTCACCTCATCCGTTATACTTTACGATATATAAAATTACAGAGAACAGCAGGTCCACCGTAAACGGTACGAGATTTATCAGTGTCTTCGTGGAAAATATTAATCGTACCGATTAAATTCGTGTAGATTAAATTCTAATCAGACTAATGTTTCATTGGTCAATGTTATACTTTAGCTACTATACCATCGAAGTTCGTCATAGAGAAATATATGAGAGTAAAGAATGCATCTGCGAAAAGAGTTTCACTTCTAACCTATTTGTACTACCTTTTAATCGAAGCTGGAGGGTATAATACATGTTGAATGGGAGAATTGAATTAATTATACATTGAAATTAACCCATTTAAATGACCGCTGTTCAAGCTCGTTCAAACACTTCGCAACAGCCGCCGACAGAGATCGTTTCAATTGTAGGAAAACGCATAACCTGATGCACCCTCTATAAATTGCATTTATTAAGGAAAGTATACATGTGACGTGTCTTCCTTTTCACGATAATTTAGTGTATGAAACACTTACGAATCCGTGAAATGTCAAACTGACATTCCTTCTGTCTATGATATAACGTTATTATTATATGTGCAATAAAATATTAGACAGAAAATTTATTCCGTTCCTCCTAACCGATGCATATTATGGATTTACCTGTAAATCAACCAAATTTGCAGGAAATACTAGATAAGTTATCAGAGGAAGAGGTTCGATGATTTTATTAAAACAATATAACTTTATATATTTATTTACTTTAAACTAATAGCAATTATATAAACGATGATTTTCCACTCTTAGATTGAGGTAGAAAACAACTTGGAAAATATACTGTCACGACAATGTCACGTAGAGGCAAAGTTACAAAATATAAGCAGGGTTTTGCCGAATGTTCTTGTAATTCGGGCAGAAGGAGAAAAGTTTCGTGATATGATAGTACGTACGAACGAATTAGCGGAAAATGTAAGCGCCAAAGTAAGACAGTTAGATTTAGCAAGGGTACGTTTAATTAATGATATCAGCTTGTACTTTTAAAAACATAGTGCAATCATTTCTTTGATTCAATGCTATTGTTGTAACACCCAGAGCAGGGTATGCGAATGTCAGAGGAGAGTAAACGATATATTGGACTTGCAATTATGCAGTGAAGGTGTAGCTACAGCATTACGGAATGAAGATTACGAACAAGGTGCTGCACATGTTCATCGTTATTTATCCATGGATCAGCAGTTGTTAGAAAGAACCGCAGAAGATATTTCAATGGATCATACTAGTATCAGTAGTTCCTTAATTACTCTACAACAAGCAGCTTTACAGCTAAGAACCGTGGTTACACACAAATTCGATGAATCTGTGAAATCAGAAGATCTTGCATCTGTTGAAAGATTCTTCAAAATATTTCCATTATTGGGAATGCATGCTGAGGGACTTAAAAAGTTTTGCAGCTATTTGTGCACAAAGGTAAACACAAGTTCCTTGTTTAGTTAGAGAATGAAGGGTGTAATCTATTATGTAATTGTATAACTTTGATATTAGCTACATGAAACAGCACAGAAAAATTTGAAAGCTGCTTTGGAAATTAAAAGTAATGACAAAAGGGCATCTGTTATCTTTGCTGATACTATGACACTATTGTTCGAAGGAATTGCCCGCATTGTGGAAATACATCAACCAATTATTGAAACATACTATGGCCCTGGAAGGCTTTTAATGACAATTTCTATATTACAAAAAGAATGTGATAGGTAAGCTGTTGAAGTCACCTTGTATTTTATATATATAATCAATTGTATATCATTTTCTGTGTAGGCAAGTCAAGAAGATTATTACAGAATTTATGAAGCACAGATGTATATCTAAGAAAGTTCAAATGATAAATGACTATCTTCGAAAACCGAGTTCTGAAAGAGCTGATCCTAAAGAGTTTGATTTACTGTTAGGAGAAATCACCATAATGCATTCAAGGGCAGAACTGTATATACGTTTCTTAAGACGAAGAGTAAAGGTAATTGAATTACTTATATTCTTCTAACAACTTTGCTCATCAGTTTCAGAAATAAATGAAACATTCCTATTCTAGAATGACATAGAGATTAGCGCTACAGATGACACTCAGTGTAAAGAGTTAATGAATGAATTTGAAAACACAATCAACAAATCCGAATTAGCACGTGGAATGCAAGAACTTCTGGGTGCTTATCTTGCATTAGAACGATATTTCCTCGAGGAAAGCGTAAATAAGGCGTTAGGAATGGACACCTTAGATCAAGATCAGCAAACATCTAGCATGGTGGACGACGTTTTCTTCATAGTACAAAAATGTATAAGGTAGCCTCAACAGATACTGATCACACAGTATAAAATTCATACTATAAACCATACTCGGGATCAACCGTGTTAAAATCAAAATATTTTTCTAGGCGTGCCATGTCGAGTTGGAGCATAGACGGTGTTTGTGCAGTAGTGAATATGGCTTGCGGTATACTGGAAGGCGAATTTGCAAACAGATTAAGAAACCGTTTACGCCAAGGTTATCCAGCTGGATACCTAGATTTGGCCCAAGCTTACACTGCTTTGCATACAAGTATACAGTACGGTCGTTTACAAACGTCCGACACTGAACTCGCACGTCTTATGTTCTTGGTAAAATAATTAATATGCAGAAAGTCTACTACACAATAGTTTGAATCTTATATTTTATAATTCTTTGTTCAGGCATACTTAAACAACACCGACGTCAGTATCGAATACGTTGAAACACTCTGCAAAAGTCTTTCCGCGGAAATAGTTGCAACGTTTCCTAACATGCAAGATAAAGATAGAGGTAAAATTGATAGTTGTTTATCAGGATTGAAAGGAGTTATGTCTATTTTGCGTGCTGTTACTGATTTCGGTCTGGAACAATTACGTGTAAGCGCCGTTAAACCGAGAGTAACACCGTGGGTCGATGCGTTTTTATCGGTGGATCACCATGTAAATGAGGTAAAGTATACTAATTGTTATATACAATAATGTATACTGATAATTTTAATATAATTTAAATGTCTCTAGGATGACTTACTGAGATACGAAACGGATGAACCATTCGTACAAACGTTAGTTATGAATTTGGAAAGTTTGCTTCAAGGCTTTAAAGGAAGTTTAACAACATCCAATTATGATGCGCTTATCGGTCTTCTTACTGCTGAAGTAACCGCACGTTTAGAAAAAGTGGTATTGAAATCTACGTTTAATCGGGTGTGTATACTTTCTAACGTGCTTAATTTCCATTTCAACTCGCGATTTATTTCTTAACATTAAATATTTGAGTGTTTAGGCGGGCGGTTTGATACTGGACAAAGAAATCCGATCGCTGGCTAGTTATTTAGCTGCAGCTACGTCATGGTCCGTGCGTGATAAGTTCGCGCGTCTCACGCAAATAGCTACTATATTGAGTATAGAAAAAGTAGAGGAATTAGCAGATTACTGTGGTGCGGATGCGATAGCGTGGAGACTAACACCTGCTGAGGTTCGACGCATCGCTTCCCTAAGAACGGATTTCCGACCAGAAGATATAAAACGACTAAAACTTTAACTTTTTAATAAACGAGTTATCCTATGAACAACATTAAAACCTGTTTATTTTCTAGGAACCAATGATTTGTTGTATCTGTACCTATGTATCACCTGTAGGCATAATCTTCGAAATATCTTCTTATGCTCGGAATCAATAGATCATGCCAAATAAATTCGATACATGACTTCCACGCAGAATTATTCGCAGGATACAATGATGAACGTTCAAACAAATAGGTAAAACTTATGGTCTTCTTCTTGTCACTCGTCAATTTCAAACATACAGATCTGCGACATTCACATTGTATTCTGTGCGAATATATAAATCTACAGTTCATTTCTCAATGTACTTTATATCTTGAAAATATTCCAATTAAATTGTCACTATTGTATTTGTGAATTAAATTTCATACTATACTGCAGACGAATTGCAAATTCGGCTAAAATACTTGTAATAGTTGCGCATGATAATCCAGTGTGATTGCGCGTGGTTGCAAGAGAGAGAGAAACATTGAGAAACTAACCGCCCGTACCGCCCGTGCCGCCTGTACCTGCCCGACTAGTCCCTACCTTTACCCCTGACGTCATCGTAACGCTTGAGCGGGCCCGGTGCGGCCGAACTCCGGGCGACATTATCACTGTACCATCGGCCGTCCTAGCGTCAACACCTCTTCCTAACGACCTCCGCTCGACTTTCCGAGGTATGTCTGACTTGATTTGAGTATTTCCAATTATCTACTGATCATTTACCGTACAATCCACTACCTCCGCGTACATTACTAATACTGATTAACATGTTATTAGAATTTAATAAATAACATTAATTATAATAATACATATAATATTAGAACATCATTTTTGTAACATTTTTCGGAGAAATCATTATTACTTTTATTAATTTCTAATCGCGATTTGCAATTCGATTTTTCATTCCGGTAATTCTTGTTCGAATATTATACGGGATTGTAGTAACAATTGGTATTCTTAACGCAAAATCGTTTAAATTGTTTAATTATTAACCACGGAAAGAATTACGGTTCTATGCAGTTCGGTTCTGGTTTCATTCGCATGTATTACTAGTACTGATTAACATGTTATTAGAATTCAATAAATAACAATAATTATTTTAACGCGTATAATATTAGAAAATTATTTCCGTAAAATTTTTCGGAGCAATTATTATTACATTTATCAATTTCTAATCGTGATTTGCAATTCGATTTTTCATTCCGGTAATTCTTGTTCGAATATTGTTCGGAATTGTAATAACAATCGTTGTTCTTAACGCAAAATCGTTAAAATTGTTTAATTATTAACCACGCAAATAATTACGGTTCTATAAAGTTCGGTTCTGGGTTTATACGCGTGAAAGATTATATCAGAATTCCTGGAATTCCCCGCTGGGTACGTGCTAGTTTGTGTCTCTTGCCGTGACCGCTAAACCCCCGAGTTTACATGACCTGACTTTGACAAGTACGTTACCCTTCATTTGTCGATCGGTTGTCCGGGTGTGCAGACGTGACATAACGAGCTCCCTACTACTCTCCTTGGTACATTTAAACACTTTTGGAATATTTTCCTTTTACTATTTCATTGCTATTCTATATTATATCATACCATCCACGTGTCTCCTATACATACAGTACATACTAATACATACTATTACATACTCTTCTATACATTATATACATACAATACACTACTCAAACAGACATATTACACAGTTTATACTAACATATTTTGTGGATCTATATTATCATGTTTGGTGAGATTTGCAATGAAATAAGAGTGAAATAAAAGAATATTTTAAATATAAATTTTATTTAATTTAAACTAACAATTTGCGTAACTTCTCTTAAATATTTTCTTCAGTTTTATCAATTCTTAATCACAATTGCAATCTCATTCTTTCCATACATCGCGATACATATTTGGACGGCAATTCTAATCGTACTTTTGTTTCTATTTTCAGGTCCATTCCCGGAAATTTTCCAACGAAGGACGCAGTCAAGGACACTCAGCATCGTGAGGGACAAGACCTATTTGTTACCGTAGTTAACATCGATCACACTTACAATTATTCGGGTATCAACTGCAATCGGAGTTTGTATTTTAAAATTTACTTGATTTACCCGTCTATAATCGCGTTGACTGATCGTTATAAATTAAATTTCATTCTATATCAAAGTAAGAAAATGGCAATATTCCTGATAACAATGCTTGTATCGTATACGCGTTCGCGATGTATTTTATTTTCAGCTTTTGTGGCCGCGCGCAATGCGGTCTTTAGAGTCATTTTCTCCGACACAAGTATTTCGCGAAATAGAGTCAGTGTTGTTGCGATATTAATAAATTATTCTTGCTCGATACTCGCGTGATTAAAACCGCCGAAAGAAATGAAATTCGGTCGCGAAATTCTCTGAATATTTCCAATCGCGAGAGTAGAGTCAGTTTGTTCGCCGGACATTATTTCGGTCGGGAATTTAGTCTATTTTTTTATTTTTTTTTCTTTGAAATATCCGCCGCGATGAAGTAGAGGTACGCAGCAGCTGCGGAGAGGATCTCCATCGGGCGTCGTCGCATCAGGCAGCAGGTAAATATCAGAAAAATCTACTTTTAATTCTTCTAATTATCAATGAAATTACATTTTGGAATATCAAATTCGAGTCAGAATTAAAGACAAACGATTTGAGGAATGATAGACGGTTAAACTATAAAGACTTTTCTCTTTTTCTGTTACAGAAGACATCGCAACGATTTAGCTGGCCGAGTGCAATGCGGTCTTAGATTCACTTGATCCGAAAAAGTATATCGCGAAATAGAATCAGTGTTGTTGCGCTATTAGAAATTGTGTTTGTTCGATATACGCGTGCTTAAAACCGCCGAAAGAATTTAAATGGACTGCTACAACGTAACATATTCGGTCGCGAAATTCCTGTATACTTTGAATCGCGAGAGTAGAGTCAGTTTGTTCGCCGGCAATTATTTCGGTCGGGAGTGTAGTCTCTTTATTTTTCTTTTTTTTTCTTTGAATTATTCGCCGCGATGAAGTAGAGGTACGCAGCAGCTGCGGAAAGGATTTCCATCGGGTGCCGTCGCATCAGGCAGCAGGTAAATATCGTCAAAATTTTCTACTTTTATTTCTAATCCACAGTGAAATTACATTTTGAAATATCGAATTCGAGTCAGAACTAAATACGAACGATTTGAGGAATGATAGACGGTTAAACTATAAAGACTTTGCTATTTTTCTGTTACAGATGACTTCGCAACTGCAGAGCCGGTCGTAGTATCATCTCTACAATCAAAGGTGCAGAAGAAATCTACGACCGGTGAGTCAAAAAATTTATGGTTCCTCCGATCACTCAATCATGTCGTAGGACGCAAAGGTCCGAAGCGACACGAGTGTATTGGTTGTATTTATTTGATTTTTGCGAGCATAGTGACCGCGAGAGTAAAGTATTTTATACTTTACTTTCGTGGGTAGTAACACCTCATATTTACTTGTGAATATTTAATTAGCTCAGGCAGGGGTCTTCTTGTGGTTTAGCTTCACGGGCGATTTTTTTCGTAATTAGTTTGGAAGTTCGATTTTTCTCGAGCTTCATTTTAATTGCATTCGCGTTCGCGTACGTTTACGTATAACCAGAGTACATTTGTGAGTAAAGATAGAGAATAAGATAAGAAGCGAAAGCCTAGAAAAGAAAAGTAGAACGTTTATTATTCGAGTTTTACATTGAGTTTACGAAATTCATAAGAATTAAATACAGTTAGAGTTTGCATATTTTTCATAGTAGCATTTTCTATAACTTGTAAAGTTATTCTAATGCTTGTATTTAAAATGCCCAAGAAGACCAATTCGCGATGGTTCGATTCTGGTTTCAAAGACTAATTTTGAACACATTTGCAGTTGTTTAGAATCTATACTTTGAATAAAGAATCAACCAAGGGTTTCAATTATAAATTCAAGTTTCACATTAGTTCTTTTTTCTATAAATCAATATTTTAAAGTTTTCAAAGATTAAAAGTTTTCAAATTTTTCTTGCATAAATTACAATTCTTTCACTTTTTCAATTAGTATTTGATATTACATTCGAGTCATTTTATAAAGTACATTTTCAAAGTAATTTTTCTAAAGTCAAAGCAATGATCATTAGCTCGTTAGAAGAAGCTATTTTGATAATCATTTTCTAGCTCAGGATTTTCAGCACACATGAAGACTAGTTTGTAATTGCCACGTTCATGTCCCTATTTGGCTTGAACTCATTCGTGTGCCCAGGTGCTACACGAATGAGTGATGGCGGTGAACGTGGCTTATAGTTTTAAGAATTATAATCATGTGGCGGCTCACAAGCGTTAGCGATTGTGCACGACGTACGGTCCACACGTGTGAGTGTGTGTGTGATATATTTATTAAATATTTCGTGGACTGTGCGTCGGTTTAGAACAATCGTTTTTATTGCAAATTCGCGATTAAATTCAACTTGAATATTTTTACGATTTTACATTATTCAATTCAAGTTCGATTATATTTCGAACGTCAGATTATTAAATTCATTTTCTTTTTAATTAGAGTCAAAATGCAAAAGCATTATCATTGAACATAGTAATTTTTCCATCTGAGAATTAAATACAAGTCTTTCATTTCTATATTTTACGAATATTAGTTTTCATTAAATTCATTTCAATAAATTCTAAATAAATCGCAATAATCGCTGGCCTTGTGAGTCGATTTCAGCAAACAAGGTACGTACCTGAATGTATGTGTGGGGTTTTGAGTCGGTGTTGGAGACGTCCCGGGACGTCTCCCGTAGGGGGAAACACCGACTTTGATTGAGAATCGTGGAGAGAGTGTGTTGGTGTGCGAGAGATTTTTGCCATTTTTTAAATATAGGTCATAGGTAGGCAGGTAATTTATTCTCTGGAATGTGTGTGCTTTAATTTTAAGTAGGAAGGGCAGGGCAGGTACCACTGTTTCGACTGTAGGCAACCAGTGGTATCCTGTACCTGAAAGTCAGGCTAATAATCTTTTCTTTTTTAATAATAAGTAAATTCTGCTTGAACATTCGTCCTTAGCGGCTAACCGTTTGCACGGACTGCAGTTGTCATTCTTCTGAGAATAAGCTGTTAACTTGTCCACACGTGTTAGCCGCATTCTCTTGTCTGGTTAGGCGCGTGTTAGGGTTATACCATTTTATGGTTCCGAATGTTCTTGCAGAATACAGGTTGGGCTCCGGCCTGAAGCAAGAAGAGGCTTTACGCCGAAGAGGCTATATGCCGAAGAGGCCCGACAAACTGTCTAGAAGAGGGCAGCAACTAATGGCTATCCATTTTGGAGTGTTCAATTCCAGAATGGATGGTCATTCCGTTACTACTAAGTCACTATGCTCGTAGTAGTTGTAGAGTAATTATAGTTGTAGTAATTTGAAGTAGTTAGTACCATGGGTCGAGGTGAGCTCCCCATGAAGACTCTGCCCCGATCTGCATTAAAGTTTTCGAGTCATTTTTCTTATTAAATTATTTTCATAAGTGTCAAGTAATAGAGTTTTGCATTAACGTTTTCGAGTCATTTTTCTTAATGAATTATTTTCACAAGTTTTGATAATAGAATCTTGATTACGATTTGATATTAAATTCCTTTCAAACTCAGTTATTATTTTTGTTCATTATTGTTAAAGAGTTAGAGTCCAGTTTTTGATTATTATAAATTTGAGATATTAGATTTTTGAAAAAAAAGCAGAGGGGTAGAGTGTGATAGAACGAAGTAGTTAGAAGTAGTTAGTTCCACGGGTCGAGGAGAGCTCCCCGTGAAGACTCTGCCCCGGTCTGCATTAAAGTTTTCGAGTCATTTTTCTTATTAAATTATTTTAACAAGTTTTAAGTAAGAGAATTTTGTATTAAAGTTTTCGAGTCATTTTTCTTATTCAATTACGTTCACAAGTTTTGATAATAGAAGTTTTATTGCAATTTGATATTAAATTCTTTTCAAACTAAGTTATATTGAGAGTTCCTTTTTAAGAATTGTCACTGCTAGAGTCAAATTTTTGATTATTATAAATTTGAGAGATTGAATTTTTGAAATAAGCAGAGGGGTAGAGTACGATACAGTGTGCAGATAAAAGAAATTTGCACACTTGCCATCCGCGCCGGTCGTTACTTTTTGTCACCTCTGGCTGCACTTTAGCTTCGCGAATTCATTGATAATTTGAAATAGATTAATCGAAAGTGTCTCAACTGAGACACACTTTTTATTTTCATCCTAGAAACATAGTATTATACAGTTTTCTTTTAATTAAATTCACGAATCCGTCTCAAAGAGACCCGCGTTCTTTTTATATTATAATATTTGTATATTTAAATTAAATTCACGAAAGAAATGTCACCGGGACATACGCGATTTTTATTTTCTAACGTAAAATCATCGAAAAATGTAAAGCAGCCAAGTGACTCGCGAATTGCATCGTACATCGCCGACTTAGTACGATGCCATTTAAAACAAGCATTTGTTAGAGGGAATATTGCCATGATTACATTTATAAATTGTATTTTTTTATTAAAATGTGTTATTTTGTACAATGTCGTACGACGTTGTGCAAAATTTTCATTTCGACTACGAGTAACTTTGATCTCCTCAAGATCATTCCGCGTTTACAATCGTTTTTCATTCTCGCGTATTACAGTTCGATCAGTCAACGCGATTATAGAATAGTAAAAAATTATTTTTCGCGCGCGTAACGCGGACTCTATTCAAATGAAATTTACATTTCTTTCGCGCGTAACTTTTCCATACTGATCGATGTTAATCTCGCGTGACAAGTCGGTCTTTCCACCCATTTAATAAACTTTTCTTTCAGAGTAGAATTAAATTAAGTAGTTAGTATAAGTTTTTAGTGTTGCGTAAACTTAGAGAATTCGCCATATAGCCACTTGTGTGTTATATGGAGTGAAATATTAAAGTTATTTTCGCGTCGCGTTGTCATTTATCTGCATTCTAATGTTATCACACACATTAGTTTCCTGATTCGCAATATTCTGAATAATTAGAAAATATAAAATACATTCCCCTGTGGGTGGGGGACAGAATACACCCACGGTATTCCCTGCCTGTCGTACGAGGCGACTAAAAGGGACGTTTTGGCCACTATAGTGTCAAAACGTTAATTTAAGGGGATATCACACGTCAATTCCAATCCGTTTGCCGTCGACCATCGAGAAAACGCGACTTGTTTGTTCGTACCGCGATATTAGATTGATTTTTAATTTCAACTTACATTTTCAATAATTTTCATTTATTTTTACATTCAATTTTTAGTATCAGTTTATTAGCTTCAATTTTTTTTACTCTCACTTTTTAATTGTAACTTTCACTTATTCTAGTAGAGTCATTTGTTATAGTAGAGTCAGTTGTTCGTTATTTGTCACGTTTATCATATCTCTGCGGCAAAACAACACGATAAACGGTGTTGTCGGCCTTGTAAGCCTCACGGCTACTCGGTTAAGTCGCGATCTCGCGATATATTCACGGAGCGTGGCTTTCTGTCGTTCCATGGTTCCGTCGGTACTTTGGGTGGCCTATGGTCGTCTGGAAAGGTGAGCCCGAGTTCGTTCTGGGGACCTGTACACGGGTGGACTGCTATTTGGCGGGGTATGGGACGTATCAGGCTTATCGGTGGCGGCCGGACCGATTAGCCTGATATGGCTTAACCCGTGTACAGTTCGACTGGATGATCTATATCCTCGGATATAGATCATCTTCGATTTGTCCCTGGTTCGGATCTTTCGCGTAGGCCCTTTCCTGTAAATCGACCATACGCTTTATCCCTTCGTATCGATTAACCATGGTTCGGCCGGAAGTCACGGTTCGTGGGTACTTCTCGAGACCGTGGCACGAGCCACCGTGTAAGTGTCTAAATTGTTTTGCCGTCGAGCTATGGTGAACGTTTAGAGTCACCCGCGTTAGTATACATTTACCGAGTTGCTTTTCTCGTTGAGTCGACATTTAGAGTCATTTTTCTTTTTTTTCTTTTTTTTTTGGGTTTAAGGTGTTTTGGTGTGTGTGTTTTTTTACCGCGAGGAGTTGGCGTGTGATGGTGGTGGGGTTAGTTATAGAAATATTGAAACGTTTCGATATTTATCGTCGTGGTCCCATTGACAGACGTGTCTTTGGTATCACGACACTTTTAGTTTCGCGTTCGCGTTCGCGTGATGTTTTCATTTTCCATCTGAGAATGAAGATTTTGATCTCGTTTCGTTAATGGAGGGAGGATGGGTGCCGTGGATAGGGTGGGTCTCCATAAGTAGCAACCTCCACGTGGTGAGACCTGGATCGATATCATTTGCATCGATCGATAATTAAATTTATTAAGATTTTTTTTTTTGGAAATCCGATGAACGATAGCTGTTTGTATTGAAATGTGTCGCTTCGATGCAAATGGTATCGAGCAAATTGGCTACGAATATTATATGTATGCATATCTCGTGTCTGCTTTTACTACAGTCAGACAATAGCGAAATTCAACCAGTTTTTCGTTCGGCATTCGCTCAATTTTAGAGATAGCGATCTGAAACTTGTACCATTGTTTTAGTTAGGAAATTCTACGCCAGATCAATATATAATAGTTGTACCTTTCGAAAATTTAATTTTTCGCAAAAATGTGAAGGGGGTAGGTCAGGATTTTTTGCGATTTTCGTAAATCGCACGCCATTTCCGTAATTTTGGAGGTATTAAAACGATCCGGGGCGTTTTGGACGCGGAATCCGAAGCCGAATAAGCCAGTGAAAGAATCATTATGATATCTAAAAAATTGTGGAAATGACGGGCTAATTACGAAAATCGCAAAAAATCCTGACCTACCCCCTTCAGATTTTTGCGAAAAATTAAATTTTCGGAATGTACAACTATTATATATTGATCTGGCGTAGAATTTCCTAACTAAAACAATGGTACAAGTTTCAGATCGCTATCTCTAAAATTGAGCGAATGCCGAACGAAAAACTGGTCGAAAATGACGATTTTTCGCGATTTTCGTTATTCCTTGGTCATTTTCACAAATTTTTAGATATCGACCTGAATCTTTCACGGTCTTATTCGGTTTCGAATTCCGCGTCCAAAACGCCTTGGATCATTTGAATAGCTCAAAAATTACGGAAAGGACGAAAGAATTACGAAAATCGCGAAAAATCGTCAAATTAAAGCAGTTTATCCTTCGGCATTTGCTCAATTTTAGAGATAGCGATCTGAAACCTGTACCATTGTTTTAGTTAGGAACTTCTACGCCAGATCAACCTATAATAGTTGTACTTTTCGAAAATTTCATTTTTCGCAAAAATCTGAAGGGGGTAGGTCAGGATTTTTTGCGATTTTCGTAATTCGCCCGTCATTTCCACAATTTTTTAGATATCATAATGATTCTTTCACTGGCTTATTCGGCTTCGGATTCCGCGTCCAAAACGCCTCGGATCGTTTTAATAGCTCAAAAATTACGGAAATGGCGTGCGATTTACGAAAAACGCAAAAAATCCTGACCTACCCCCTTCAGATTTTTGCGAAAAATTAAATTTTCGAAAAGTTCAACTATTATATATTGATCTGGCCTAGAATTTCCTAACTAAAAGAATTGTACAAGTTTCAGATCGCTATCTTAAAAATTGTGCGAATGCCGAACGAAAAACTGCTTTAAATTTATGAATTTTCGCGATTTTCGTAATTCCTTTGACAATACCTAGTCTGTGGTGCAAGGTCTATCCCATATCTCGGCTGTGGTCATGGATTAATAGTAAGAATGGGAACGAAACTTCCGTTAAAAAATTTCATGCAGCTTAAGGTATACATAAAAGTTTATGTATAATTATTTATTAAACTCTATCCTCTTAGGATAAAGCCCTTAACGGGGATGTTTGAAATATCGACATATAAACACCTATCTTATCGGCGAGTTACAGATAATATCAATTCCTTACATATTAACATATACAACCTGTCGATAATTCAGTTCTCGACGGTCTATTCTATACCCTGTTAGTGCTAATATTATTCATTCGTTTCATCTAATGGAAAATATATGCTAGGTGCTCTCATATTCGGGTGATCTTGTCGCGCATACGCACAGCACTCTGATACACGAGTATCATATACGTCATGATTCATAATGTCATTAACCTAAAATAAAAATTATTACATTATTTAAATATATTTTTGGGAAATGATCACGTAAACCGCCTATACGATTTTTTCACGTAAATAATGTGCATTACTTGTTACATACATTTAGTATAATTTGCATTTGATTTTTGCAACAATGGAGAAAGAAAGGTACGTGTTTTCTGTTTTGACAGATTGTTACATTTTGTTCAATTTGTTTTTTTAATACAAGCTCTTACATTGACGTATAACTTGTTTATATATCGGTATAAAGTAATACTAAGAATATTATATTGTAAATAAAATTTGTATCAAAGCTTAATTTTACAATCATTTATTCGTATAAGTTCTCATTTAAAAGCTGACTGATTGTTTAATATTTTTTTGCTTATTGTGTCAGATTTACAATGCTCCTTTTGGAACCAGGCGAGATATTTTTCGAAGATTACAGTGTTCAGATGAAAGCACTTGATACTTCTATTTCAGAAGAGCAAAGATGGACAGATGGAAGATTAAAGTTATGTTCAAAGTCGTTAGTATTTGTAAATAAGGATATTAATCAACCGTTAATTAAAATCCAACTTAAGGAAGCAATAGCTGTTGATCAGTGTGATTCACAGAAAGACATAACACAGTTCGTATTACTATATTATAAAGTACAATACTACTGTGTATTTATATTCTGCATTACTAATCTGATTATTGTTTATTAAGACGCAGCAATGTCTTGTCAGTTAAGTGTAAGCAGTACGTGGAAATGTTAGAAAAGAATATATTAGCTCCATATAAGTTTGTACATAAACCTGCCACTTTCTACTTTTACTTTAATTATGCAAAGGTAGAAGACTGTCTTCCACAAATTTTACAGCTGCTTAGAGCAGCCACGTTGCCAACTGCCGAACAGAATGCTATGGTAGTAATTAACAATTATTATTCAACCCACAGTGCAAAAGATGACAATGGTATTCATTTTGTACTATTCCTATAGATTATGGCTATTGTACATTCACGACAATCTAGAATATCATTTGATACATCATGGCTAGAAGATTTGTATGAGCAAGTCGTCTTGGAATTGCAAGCAAGTAAAGTATTGCCTCTTGTTATAAATCCGGGAAGGTTACTCTTGACAACATCAAGAATTTATTTTCAACCATATAATAATCTGGATCAGGTGCAGTCTCTTACTCCGTACTACTGCATTAGTAAACATATTTTAAGTTCTAAAAGTGAAAGTGTCTCTTCTTGTAGCATCCGGTTTTAAAGATACAGCTAAAAGATATTGTCAATATTATAAAGAGAAGATTTCTTTTGACACAAGTGGTAAGTCTTAGTTCTTTTCATAATAAAAGAAACACAGAATGGTTGTTGGCAATATACATCAAGTATATCTGTAATAGGGGCTTGAAATTAAATGGTTGAAACAACCTGAAGGACGAAATGAATATTTATTCATATCACTGAAGAGTCAGTATGATAGGGATGAATTGTATACAAGTCTATTGAGCCAGCCAGCAGTTTCCTTAGAAAGAGTTCCTCAAAATCAGATGACAATGAGATGGCAGACTGGTTCTTTATCGAATTACGATTATTTATTGTACATTAACAGGTAATTTCCCTTTGGAACAGTCGTTAGTAAAATGCAGATAGGATCGAAATATATGTTTCTTTGTAGTTTGGCAGATAGAACATTTCATGATTTAACTCAATATCCAGTGATGCCTTGGGTTATACAGGACTACACGTCTACCGCGTTGGATTTAAACGATAAAAGTATTTACCGAGATCTTTCGAAACCTATTGGGGCCCTTGAACCAAATCGATTACAAAGATTAAAGGTATTTTACTAAATGTAACATTGTAAAAGACTAATCATTTGAAATACTCATCTTTTAATATTTAAGGAACGGTATTTAGAGATGTCAGAGCCAAAATTTTTATACGGGTCGCATTACAGTGCACCAGGATTTGTATTATTCTATTTGGTCCGAAAATATCCTCAGTATATGCTTTGCCTACAGAATGGAAGATTCGATCATCCGGATAGGATGTTCAATAGGTATACAATTTTAATAAAATACATAAAATTCAACTACTGCTAAAACGGTTGTTATAAATCATAGAGATAGAATATTCTGTATTTTGTTTCCGGTTATAAACATGTAAACATAATGATTCATTATATAGACAATGCAGAATTTTATAGTAATCGCTTTTTATATTATAAAAGTAATTACTCTGTCGACTCGGCAGAAACGATTTTTTGTTTCACACTTACCAACAAAAACACCTAACAGTGTAGCTGACGTATGGAAAAATGTTTTGGTGAACATGTCTGACTTTAAAGAACTGGTCCCGGAATTTTATGACACAAGCAATGGTGGTGATTTTTTAGTGAATAGTTACGGTATCGATTTTGGCTATCGACATGATGGTACAAAAATAGGAGATGTACAATTACCACCGTGGGCAGACGGTATGAAATATAGCTTAGCGATATAAGATAGCGTGTCGTATAGTAGATTTGTAATTAAATTGTTTTACTTCAGGACCAACTCATTTTATTCAGACATTAAGGAATGCCTTAGAAAGCGAATATGTTTCCCAAAATCTTCATCATTGGATCGATTTAATTTTTGGGTACAAACAATTAGGTGCAGAAGCCGTGAAGGCTGATAATGGTACGCTCTCCACTTTACAAATTGATATTATGTGATACGAATTTCATATAATATTACGTTTCAGTATTTTTCCATCTTTGCTACGAAGGAGCAGTTGATTTAGATACGATTCGTGATATTAACGATCGTCACGGTTTAGAAGTACAAATTATGGAATTTGGCCAAATTCCGAAACAAGTTTTCACGTTACCTCATCCAAAACGTTCTGTGCCAACATTAGATGGATTATATACCGAGACTGTTCTAACATCTTCCAAGGCCGTATTAGGTAATTCCAACGATCTACTTGATACAATTGTAATAAGATCGGAAACTAATGATCTATACTTCCCAAAAGATGATAGCATTGCAACAAAGGGTTTCAACTTGCGTGAGTTAGTAACATTTCAATCGCATAAGGAAAACGTTAGCTGCATTATTATAATGAAAAAGGAGGGACATGACGAAGTGGTATCCGTAGGACAAGATGGAATGGTCAAATTATATAGCATAAAAGACAAGAAATCAACACGCAGCGTAGCTTTGTCATTATTGCCACTTTCTTCCTGCGTATCGTATTACGCGAACCAGCAACATAATATACTGGTTGTGGGCTCCTGGGATAACTCACTGTAAGAAATATATACATATCGAATATCTTATAGAATATGTTAGGAGACATGAAATGATAACTCCTCCTTCCAGAATATTTTACGACGTTGAATTTGGTCGAGTGATAGACACTTTACGGGGACATGAAGATGCAGTATCTTGTTTAGCCTACAGTTCATCTCGGCAGATCATTATATCGGGCTCTTGGGATTGTACCGCGAAGGTTTGGCAAAGTTATATTTCTGGGTCGAAGATTAAACCCGCTGAGTGCCTTATTGCACAATTTGATCACGACTCCAAAGTTACTTGTATCGATATATCCAGGTAACGATTTACGTCACCATACACGCAATAAGTGAACTAGAATAACAAATTTATGTCCAGGGACGAAACATTGATAGTATCTGGGACGGAAGATGGAGAGATTTGTTTATGGAGCTTGGATACCTATAATTTGCAATTTACAGTGAAGGGTATACTTAAGATATTTATCACATACTTCATTTCATTGAACTAGAATTAATGGTTTTCTTTACATAGGACACACGAGTAAAGTAAACGCAATACTGTTTGATCAAGAAGGCAAATGTTTAATATCCTGTGCGGAAGATAAAGTACTGAATATAGTCGATATTCATACAACTACACAGATTTATTGTACAACCATAGAACACGAACCCCTTACATTAACGTGGTTGGAATCTTTTTTACTGATAGGAGACAGTAATGGAAACATTAATGTATGGAACCGCCAAGGCGCAGTTTTTGTTTCGCAAATACATTGCCACGATGGTAAATCATGTGTTACATTTTTACATTATCAATGGATGTCTTGCGTTGTTTAAGCTCGGTTTACAATTACTTCCAGTTAGAAAAATAACATTATTTTTAGGTCCGATCCATGCATTAACCGTATCTACAGACAATAATACTGTCATAACTGGTGGAAAAGACAGAAAAGTAATAGTATGGGATTATCAGAAATCGTAACACTTTCTTATGTGATATACACGTTGTAATTGAAACATTTTGTTTGAATACACGTAAAACTTCGAGCTTGTAGCGAAAAAAAATGTTTGACTTAGCAACTAAGCATGAAAACAGCGTAAAATTTGGTGATACATGGAAAAAATCAATCGTGGTCACGCTGTACAAATATACCGTAGGAAGAGCAGGCCTAATACTTCATTCGACGAATTATCTCAATATTACTAGCTTAACACAATGTATCGGTAACATTTGTGGCATGCTAGTAGACTTTGTTTTGTGTCATGCATTCCCAAGGGTTTATGATAAACTAAATCTTAAGTATAGAGATGTTATGTTTAATATACTGTTATTCCGGAAAGTCTGAGCTTTTGTTCTTTAAAAAATTTACCCTATAATAGCTCTCCATATGATAAATCGTACGTAATGATATGTATTATACAACTGTATTTGTTCTTTGGAAAGAATTTCTACATACTAGTGGTCAGTCTTTTCAACCTTGATGAGAAGATAAGTCCAGATCATTTACGGAAAGAGTACTTTATCTTTTCAGGGTACTAACAAAAGCAAGCAACTGATATATACAGATCTAACTAGTAAAAAGAATGGAAAATTAATACAAACATAATGTACGTTTTATATTTTCTTCAATTGCGTCGGAGATTTAAATGCTAAGTAATATCATTTTGGACATTGCTACTAGTTAAAGAGATTTCTTAGTTACAACACTTTTCACTTTCAACAGATGTCAATAATAACCATTCAAAATCTACCAACGTAGAGGAAAAGTTTTTATCTAGAATTTGTACCCTTTTCTGTTTGTAATTACTTTCTTGTCCGAGTGGACACGCGTTACATACAAGTTAAAACCATACCTCGTCCGTGTCTAGACATTTTAACGTCTGTAAGATGTATAAATTACATAAAATCAAAATTACTCTATATCGTCATCTATTATACTGCGTAACGCTTATGCGCAGACATATTTTAGTGTTATTTATACCTCTCACATAAATACTTCAAAATTGTAATCAATAACGATTACACGTGATTCAGTTGTTTCAATTGTTCGTAAGTTATAAAAAATATAATATTCCACGGTCCCATTCTGAACCACGTTGGAACGAAACCTTTGTATAGTGCTAGGAATCCTTCGTTCCTAAAGGTCTGTGGGAATAAAAATGTAATATATTAAATTACTTTGATTTAGTCAAATCAATCATTTAGTCATATAGTCAAAATTATGTACCTGAACAAAGCAGTCCGTACTACCACTATAAATGTGAGGGGGAAGTGCACCGCCAGCGGTGTATATTCGCCTTTGATTCATTAGTCGAGTCTATAAGAAAGTACATTTTTTCGTTTTACACAAGAAACATACAGATACAATGTTTACGTGTCTGTACTTACACGAACAACATCTATTGGTGTAGAAGCTACCGCGCTTCCCATACTAGCTATGAAGCTGGATCTGAAATATATTGAAATACATAGGTACATCTAGCATCGTGTAATATTAACTAAGAATTAAATGAAGATTTCCTGGACTATAAGAACTGTAGAATTTGAAAAGCAGGTGTAAGTGTAAATACGATACTTTTGTCACAATCTGTAACTGCACCGCGTCATAATAAATTAGAACAACCCTTATCCAGGCTCTGTCAATTAAAACGTACATATTGTGATATTTGCAACAATACGTACAAGACTCACACAAAGAACTATGAACACCAAACCCGAGAATCGTTAGATTCTCAGTGTACAAACAAATAAAGAAAGCTCAAAGCAATAAAGAAATAAAAGCATTCAGGATTAAGTTATGTAGTGCGAATAAAAACAAAATTACATCAAGGTTGAAGAAGCTAAACAAAGTACTTGATGATTCTGAAATTGAAAAAAGCTCTAAGATGCATGAATGCTAACCAAAAGATATTCATGAAGCGATTCAAGATGTTTAATCATCTGGATGACTGTCACAATGATTCTTATATAGAACAGGGAATGTCAAACACGACTTCTGTGTCTATTCTCTGTGGTCATCTCAATGTCCATGTACTGCATGTGCCCATGTACACGACAGTGTGAAAGGACCTGGAAATAAAATGTTTCACCTTTAGGAAAACATTCCCTCCTTTATACCTGATCTTACCAAATAAGTATATCACTTATAGATATCAGTGCTAATCTGTTCACCAATTACTTCAAGTAAAATATCGTCATGTTAATTACCTGTATTAGCTTTGATGAAAATACCTACATTGCATCGGGTAAAAACAGAAGACAGGTGATATGAAACTCAAACTTTATGAGCAAGTAAAGGAAGAAAATATTTGTATTTCTATAGTGTGATATGAAAACAAAACACAAGAACTTGGGAATCGTGACAATTTAATGTGAATAATTTACAAAAAACAAATAAGCAGTTCTGGTATTATTAGCAACAACTTGTTGTTATAGGGATCAAAAGATAAAACGAAAATTTAGTTTTTTGTTTAAATATACTCACATGACATCACATACTGTAAAATAGTATACACCATGTAAGTGTATGCTTTAAAAAGAGATTATTAAATAGTTGTTAGTAAAGTAACAGTATATAGTAAAACGTACTATGAAGTACATACAGACAGCCCGGATAAGGGTTAATTCATATTGAAGTCAGACAAAACGCAGGATCGTTTATTTATTAACATTTTGTGAATGTAACTTAAACTTGACGCATAGTCATTCAAATATCAAGTGCTGCAAATTTATTTAACAAGCAGACATTATAATCCCGATTTTAAGAAACCAGAAATTAGTACGTGTAATAACTGTAATAACAACTTAATAATAATTAATTTTATATTTCAATATGTAAATTAATGATACGACAATGATGCACCATGGAACTATTTTTTACTATGCATATGGAAAATTTACTTACAGAAAATGATTACTAACGCTGTCTCCCAATAGGTTCATAAATTTGTTTTTGCTATAGTCATAAATAGGTAATTCTACTGCTGCTATTATAGCTGCCCTCTGTGCAGTAGGTCCTACACCCTACATATAAAAAGAAGCAAATATTAATATAGAATAAATTTCGTTGAGAGGCTGATTGTTAAGAACTATGAATGTGCTATCACCTACCCTCCATAAACCACGGACACCTTCGTGCTGATATACATCTTGAAAGCAACTGACTAATGACAAATTTGAATCTACACCAGTTACTTGCATTCGAACTTTTACTACATCAGTAGGATTAGCTATTGCACTTGAAATAGCACCTGCTAATGCTGCACATACTATATTTATTACAACTAGATCATCCGTTCCCCATTTATCCATTGCTGTTTCTTTCAATGAGTAATAAGTTCCAAATTTGATAGTTCCATATGTAGCTTGCCTCAAAATTGCTGAACTGATACTATATAGTAAAAACAATATGTTATTTATTAATATCCTCCTAAGGTACATACCATACCCATGAAATTTATTATGAAATAAAATCTGTATCTACAGTCAACACCATTTGAAACAACAGAGATTACAACACCTGATACGTCATTTGTGTCAACATGTTTTCTGAATTTGCCTTGGCAAATACTGTTTCAAAATTATGAATATGGTTCCAACTGTGTTATGATAAATACCACCCTGAAACTTACCCAGAATATAAAGCTTTAAAACCTTCCTGTTTTGTAATCTGCAAGAGTGCATCAGTCATACCAGAATACTTTAAATGCGCATGTCTCTGATCTAATTTCTGTCCTTGAACTTGTAGACGGGTCTTTGTTGTGTCCAAGGGAAAGGTACCTGATAAAGAATCATCGGATGAGGACAAAATGAAACCTGTGACTAACTACTATTTAATTATACCCCCAACATATATTGATTAATGTACATAGATAACTATTGCTAAAATTAATAGCTCTATTCTAATTGCAACATACCTAGCTCTGCAACGATTGAAGCCAAGCCTCCGTACACAAAAGGTTTCCAATCCTTCCAGTGACTCTCTCCCATTACAACTTTCAGTTTCTTATGATCCAAAAGAACAGTTAATTACTGATTGACGATCACTAGCGTTATTTAATATACGCGTACATTTGAAAATGAAGGCGTATACTACTTTTGGTGTTTACAAAGAATCGAGAATATATACAGATTTTTGGCAAACAATTTACTGATAATTCCGCATAAGAAATAACACGCAAAATGCAAAGTAAATTACAGATAGGTTAACGTAATCGTATGTACATATTCTCGTAAAAATACATCGAACAATCTTTATAAAAAAGAAAAGTAATCGAGTAATGATTACGCACACGATCACTCATAAAATAATCACACTTTTTGCTATAATTAATAAACTATAACGCAGGTCTTTCTATTATCGTAGTTTTAAGCAATTACCTTTAAATCTGAATGATAATACACGAAATTCTATTGTAAACTTGCGTACAGATAATAGCAGCAACTAAAAGGAAACAAAGAGTCGCGGCAACACTCCGGTTTTGACTGATTTAAATCAAATGGTTTCAGGAAACATGCTAAAGTGGAATCCAACGTGTGAATTGATTTTAGCATCCTTTTTCTGCGCGTTCGAAAACACGTTGAAACAGATGCTGCAAGCAGCAGCCAATCATTGAACAGAATATTATATCGTTAATGCCTGTAGTATAATCAGAAAGTTCCTACGCAAACCTTTCTCTAGCAAAGTATTTCTTTCTGATAACGTCGCTTTGTAAATAGATAAAAGAAATAAATAATACATACATGTTGTAATACCAATGCTAATAAAAAAACAAATAGGGATGTGTTAACAAGGTTTACCTTTTCAATACATATGAACAGAGTTTATTTAGAAAAATCAATGTATATGTTTACACTTAAAATACATAAAAAGTTTAAAGTAATTAAAAAATATGGCTTGTGTGTATCCTTCGAGTAAAATTGAGAAAGATATGGTTTAATACATAGATATCAAATAGTCTGCAATATGTCATGCAGTTAATGTTCTTTGTATAGTCATAGAAAAATAAATATTTGCTAAGAATGTCGAAGCAATACCTTTGACTGATAAAATTCTTAGTATATACAAAGATTTACAATGTCTAGCAACATTATTATACATAAAGTAGCAATCACTCTTAATCAGCTCGTACAGGCACTCTTGCATGTACTGTGGTACTGTTTTGATAAATGTACACTTGCGCTAGGATTGCAATATCAATAATAACTTGAAGTGTACCACAGACTTCAAATTGAATTGGAGCTTCCCGTACAATAAAATAACATGTTTTAAATGCATCACCCAATGTCCACATAGCAACCATTGCTATACTAAAATTATATTAGATTACTATAAAAATGCAGTGCCCAATAAAATAATACCAGCCACAAGTAAAAGAACTTCATACCTCATTCCATTAGTAGATTTATTACAAAAATTACGGAGAAACTGTGGTACCCCAAGCATTGCTTCTGTTAGTACTGCTAACAAACCCACAGTTTCAACAAATATTGGTACGTCCACTAACAGATATGTTAATATACCTCCTAATGCAGCAAATAATAGCATGAAGTCCAAGTAGGACTGAAAGTCTGTCCATTTCCAAAAAAAATTTACATCTAAATCTGGTAAATGAGTTTAAAGATTCATTACATGTATAGATTAACATACCAATTAATATTAAATACTTATACTTATTTTTCATTATTCATGTATGTTAAAACTTACCAGCGAATACGCGTTCTCTTGCTTTTATTATTTGATTCCTATTTTGTACATTAACACAAAGCTTAATCATAATGAACATTGTAATAATCATAAATATACTCTGTAACAATAGGGGAATCTCATAGCGCTTTCCAAACCTGTAAAAAAAAGCAATTAATGTTACCCATTCACACACATGTACACACTCATGCGTGCATATTGTTGTCAAAAGGAATACAAACCAAAACAAAATACGTAGAGTGTTTGCTATCAAAAGTGTTAGGCATACATAAAGGGAAAATCCTTCTGCATCTTCCTTTTTCTTAATTTCTCTGTACTGTGGTACATATGGAATGATTCCACCAAATATTATTGCTCCAGATGCAACCCAGTTTGCTACATCTTTAAGGGTTAGCTGCTCATAAAGATCATTCATTGTAAAGGAATTTGTTTGGGTGCATACCATATCACATAAAACGTTGTTACATCACGGTCCGTTACATTACATGTGACGAACTACTTCTAGGTTATATTTCCTATGTATTTGACCGTCATATCGTCGATGATTCATGTAGATTAAACAAACCCGTTCGTGTAATGAAAGAATTGGGGAAGATCGTTTATATATATCGCACGAAAATCCACTATTTCTCTACATGCTTGCAACTCTGCCTTTTTTCTCATCATTTATACCCTTAAAGAAACTTGTACATTCATATAAGACAAGTTTAATACGTCGTTTAAATAATACTCATATCTCTCTTACTATTGATAGTATCATTGCAGCAAACATTGTAAACAATGATATGTGATAGGTTTTTCGTCATCGAACGAGAGGGAAAACATTCGAGTATGGAAATGAGGCAATATCTGAACGGAGATGAATAGGTAATGAAAACATTAAAATATGTTTCGTAATACGGAAACTACTATTTACTCGTAACGCGAAACATAACATGAAAATAAAATACGTAGTTTTAAATTCATGAAGTATTTAATATGTGTATGACTATGTATTAAATATTCATCGGAATACTTTAAGAACCTATTTAAATTGTATATTATTAAATTTATTTAAGAATTTTAAATTTTTTACAAATAAATTGTCACCAATCGATAATGGATTCGATAATCGATATATGAGATTGCAATTGAAATGTCGATCAATTATAAAATTAAATCTACAGATTTGGTAGCAGAAAGCACGTCAAATAATAGGAAGAATTATAATATTGTTAAAACTATAGATATTAACAAATTTCTATTCCTACAATCCATATGTTACTTAAACTGAGTAGAGGCGAAAACACGTATTAGTCGGTTGCTTGGTAACGATATCACAACAATTTTTGGTGAATACTTTCAACTACAATATGGCTAACTGTCAGCCATAAAGCAAAAATTTCTATAAATCGTAGTACCGTTAAATTAACAAAAATTTTCAGTAGAAGTGGTGCTTGGTTTAATGAGAACGTGACAATAGGTACCTCCCGTAGATGCATACTTTGAAATTCACTTGCTAAGAAATGACCAAATCTAATAAAGACGAAACTAAGCTCAAGAGTACTGGTATGTGAATGAAATGAATCTTATTATCTTCTACGATTTTCACCTGACATAATATTATTTTCAACATAGCGTATAATCAAACCGGGCAAAGTTTCTTTCAACAACTTTCAGCGTATAATTCTATGAGCATTCATCTACGACGTGTTTTACAAGCGAAAAGTGTCGTTGATACGCGAAACAAAAACTACGTATGCAAGAGAAAACAATTGTGCAAACAAGTAGATTGCAAGCCTCGATTTTTGAAACGAGGTGTTACAAACAATATGATCGATAGAATGGCATACGACACATTACATCATCCAGCGGTAAACTGATTTGCTTTTATAATTATAATATAATTCAAAGTTATCATTACAATCAGTAGTGTAAAATATCTTGTGAAAAGAAAGAAACAAAAGCTAATCTAGAATGAGAAAGTTAGCTGTTTTAACAGTAGTTTATTGACCTTTCATTTTATTTTTCACTTTTCATTCTTCGATAACTATTGTATGCATTCAAAAAGTTTTCAATGACTAGGATACACTAAGAATGAATTTCGACTCGAAATATTCATGTGACAAAGACGATCGAAAGTATTACATTAATTGTTACGATTACGATGTACCTTGCTCTCAATTGGGAATAAACGATGCAATTTATTATGAGGAAGATAATGAAACAACTTCCCGAAGCCGATCAAGATTTCGAACGGATAGATCGGCGCAATCATTATCGAGTAATCGGCAACTGAGATACAGAGATCCATTCGTAGCGAATTGTACGAATTATGCGAGTAAAATAAGGTCCGCCGATGTAAAATCATCTAGAATTCAAGAGGATTCGGAGAATAGGTGAGACAAATGTATACAGTTATACTATCTTTTTAAATCCATTGATTTTGAAACCTACGATGAAGAATCTAAATAAATTTACAGTAGATATCGGTACGACGAAAAGTTGGTACGATGTGATACAGCTCCAGAGTTTCCGAAACACGAAATGAATCGTCTGTCTGCATTGCCGAATTCTTCGCAAAATTACGATGATTGCGAATATGGGTCAGACCACGAAGAAAGAATTGCGAATCAAGAAAGGCGCGCTTCAACCGACCAGGAAAAGTACACGGAATTTGCATATAAAATTACCCGAGAAATAATGGAAAATGAGCTCTATACTGACCAACAGTTACAGCAAGTGTTCAAAAAGCATCTGGAAAAGAATAGAGGCACATTAAACATGGTCAGACAGATGTTTCTACTTCGCGTGATGTATGTTAACATTGATCGTTTATCGTTTGATAAATAATAAGGTACTTCCTTCCGAATAGAATAAAATGTTGCTCGAAATCTATCAATTGAAGATGTCTTTAAATGTGACGGATGATTCGGAGGTCGACGACGAATTGGAGGACTTGATTAATACTCAGCAATTGCTAAGGGTCTCGGAGATACGACCACCCACTCCACCAAAGGTATTAAATGAGAATAAGCTGATTGAAAAATTGATGTCGTATCAGGAAAATACCGAGGGTAAGCGTAGATCGTCAACAGGTAATAAGACTGTGGTCTTGATTGATGCAAATCCGGAATTACTTGTAACGGAAAGAGACGTTCTTCTCTCGTTAATGGAAGCAGATATCGGTCCACGACAAGCTCAACAGATCTGTAAAAGTCTTATTCATAAGAGCAAGGACACGGTGTGTTTTTCAAATTTTAAATTCCAATTTTTTTGCCTTCAATGTATTCATAGATACTTGTTCATACTACAAAGAAAGTATTCTTTAGGCATATATCAAATGTAACGATTCATCTAAAGTACACGAGGAGTTGGACAAAAGTTCTACAACGAGTGACCTCAGATCTACGGAAGATAAAAATGTTCAAGTACAAGATGAAGGAAACGTGTAATTGATATTTTCGTGAACTGACACTCTATACGAAAGACTAATAACGATGAGAAATACTTTTCAGTAGAAGAAAGTGAACTGATAACAGAGAAACGCATTAATTTTACTTACTAATGTTTTTTTATTTACTGAAATAAGTCTCGCGTTATACATTTTGATTTGCTAGTCCTTATTTTTTGTTTTCGTATAGATCATCAACAGGGATAAAATATATAGTGAAAAAATATATGTTACACACGCAGATGTGTTATTACAATATATATGTGAGCTGTACATATTTCCATAGGTAAACATACATTTGTACATCTATACAATATAACCGTGCTCAAGACATTGTACAGAGATTATCATGTTTAGTGTATACATCATATACTACATAGAAGTTTATACAAGCAATAAAAATAAAAGGACTATATTTCGGTATTATTATTAGGTCTTTTTTCTTACAACTATCTAGATGCAGATGTGCGTGTGCACTTTGTACGTAAATTGCGTCTTTCTCACTTCAATTGCATACATTTACGTATGCCTCTGATTTATAATAAATCCTCGCTAAAAAAATACATGAAAAGTCCTTTATGATAGTTAATCAAATAATAAACTATAAATGAAAATTTATTTGGATTAAAAAGAAATAACTGCGATTTGTACGATAATAACAAAAATAAAATTTCACTTTTGTGCAAAACATCTAATAAGAACAATCGTAATTTTGCATTTTAACAACACATAACAGAACATAAAGGACGCTATGAGGTAAATGTTTTAGAACGGATATTCTGTAACTTTGATTTTAAATGTAATATCACTAATTTGTTATTTTGTAGCTGCAGTCTATAGTTTCACGTTTTCCTGTCCAAGTTAATCATCAGTATAATCACGATATTTTATAAAAATAAAATAAATTCGAGCCCTCTGAAGCATGTAAACGAAATACATGCATTAGTACGGTATGTATTTATAATAATAAACTCTACTTTAATCGAGAGGAAGCGATTACTAAATTCTTTAAAAAACTTCTTCCCTTCGCCGACAGCTGCGACATTTCGTAAGAAACGAAAAATAATGTGACTCGTTCATTTTCTCATCAGCTACCGTCAGATGCGTTTGAAGATGAATCTTCAAGTTCCGGAGCACATGGACCTCTATTTAAAATGTTTAAAAGATCCGTTATATGCCTTATAGTAAAATCTGGCTTTGGATCTTCCCCTGACAAACGTGGTTTCTCCGCTGTGGGGATCCACGCTGTGGCTCTTAGACCTGCTTCTATTCCACCTAAATAAATAAAAGTAATACTTTTTTAACGGGATTCATATGATTTCGTACAATTAAGCGTATCGCGAATCATTTGAATGAAATTAGTTTACGTATGAGAAATAAGATAAATTGTTTTATAGCAAACAATTATTAAAGCTACACTAGTCGATAAGCAATAATTTGATTAATAGAGATTGTACCCAAAATATCGGTTTCCAGTTTGTCACCAATCATAATACAGTTATCCGGTTTAACGTTTAGGAATCGACAAGCCTTCCAAAATATTTCTCCTTCGGGCTTTTCCCATGGTAAATCACCGGATACTAGGATCACATCGAAATATTGTTCGAGCGAAAGTTTACGAACTTTTTCCCATTGAGCGTTAGAAGGACCATTCGTGATTAAACCTAGGAGGTATTTTTGTCTCAATCGTCGAAGCATAGAAATTACATCTGACGCCAGCGCCAGATAATGGTAACGTAGGTACAGCCATCGTTCATAGGTTTTCTTTGCTAAATATGTATATTTCTCTCCTAGTGCTTTACTCCATAGAAGGGTCCGCCAAGCGTCCAATGTGCATGTTGCGTTGTCCGGACATTTTCGAAACCGCTTCAAAAATGCCGTCGTAATCTTGGCAGATGCGTCTTCAGGAATGCCATATTCTTGTGTTAATTCCTCAGCCAACTGTTGGTAAATGTACAATACTGTCTGTTAGAGTTGTCTTCACTTCATGTACTTCTATCAAGCGATATATTGAGAAGAATGATGAACGGAAAATCAGTACAAAGTAAATACTAGAGGAAGATGAGATCGATTTCCACATTCAATAGAGTAACGATATATATATATATTTTTGCTATAGACGGAAGTGGTTAACAATATATATATTATCTACTCGGGGATTATATGCACTCATTGTTAGAAAGATATATTTACAGCGTGGTAGAACATATTATTGAATGTGGAGCGTAGCGACTTAACTAAGGTTTCGGGAGAAAAGGATACAAACGATCAGTTAGGAGTTTAGGTCACTTAATTCATTTTTTAATGATTACCTAGAAAATGCATTGATTCATTGAAATACTCGAGCCGATTAGTGGACACTCGAAGTGGCACCCGCGGACACTGCTGTAATCACAACAAAATCAGTTGTGCCAACAACAGACTTATGTTACTCCAACTCTAAAAGCCTTAGTTAAAAGGTTGCTGGATGTTAACATTCACATTATTATCGCTGATTCTAGAACTTGAAGATATTATATATCTACTATTCAATAATTTCTTTATCATTCAGAGTTAGGCGGGTAATAACTTAATAGAAAAGATAAGTTTAAAAAATGTTTTAGTTTAATAGAAAGACCATCTTCTAATTTACAAAATCATTAATTACATAGAAATAGATCTTGGAATATATACATTTTGAAACCAGATAAATTCCATATACATGTCTAAAGTAAATGATAAAATGTTTTACTTGCTTACAATTCAATATAAAAACGTTGAAAAAGCGTTTCTCCTACGTTATATTTCGATGCTTTTAACTTTACAAAATATTGCATCCAGGGAGACATTCATTAACTCCTTTGCTTGCCAGGAAACTATTTCTAGACATGATGGCACCTAAATTTACATCCCACTACACTTGTGTACAGTTTCACAAAATCGTACACAGGATGCAATATACGTGTTATTTTTGGCAAATATTCAGTTAGATTTCGGGACAGTGACTTAGTACAAAGACATCTGCATCACGAAGCGTATATGTATTAAAATTCGTAAGTTTAGACGAAGTAGCGTAGATTTCCTGTGACAAATATTTATCATAACTTATAAAAAAATATGTTTTTTGCAAATTATTAATATGCACAAATATTTTTCGGCGATTATGATAATAAATTTCTTGACTATTACAATATAAAAGCGTACAGTTCTTTTTTCAATTAAGCCATTACAAACAGAAAAACCTGTTAACAGAAACATATTGAATATAATTTTTAGTCTCCAAAGAGTTGCTTTCCAAGTTCCATCATGCGATGATTTCTGCAAACAGTTAATGCTCCACACTTCTTTAAAACAGATGAAACATTTGGATCTGCTTGGACTAAATGAGATAGTAGATCTTCGAAAGCAGATTTTACGTTCGGCTGAAGACCTCCTACTTTTACTTTCTTAAGAGTTTCAATGATTTCTTCTGCCCAACCAGATTCCAGAGTGAATTGTGAAAGCCAGGGTATGACTTTTAAGACTCCAGCCATTGTCTGCATTCCAAGGAACCAAAGTTCCATAAGTTCCATCCACCGTTCTTTGTATGACATAGCAACAACTAATTCAGTGGGGTCATTACTTTCGTCAATTATATATGCATCCCACAAAAATCTTATTGTAGCTTGAATATAACGGCATATCGAGAAGTCGTTCTTTTTAACACGTTTTGCCTGTTGTTTCAATAGTAGTAAACCCAAAACAGCTAAATGACCATGTAATACCAAATTTTCAGGAATTTGTTTCAGTTCTGGAAGATTGTTGAAAATAAATTTCAACAGGGAAACAAATGTCTGTGATTCTTCTACCAATTTAGCCTCCAATACAGTGATGTTCATTAACACATTGCATACTGATACCATGGCAGTCCTTGAATCCTTCATTGCTTCTGAAACATGTAGTTCAAGTTCTTCTCCTTTATCTGCTTCTTGCAATGCTTTTAATCTCTCTGCTCTTGGAACTGGTGGCTTCTTGTAATGAACAATTGTCCAGTGATACGACAGACATTCGAACAGAACTTCCTCTTGTTTATGTTGTAGCATGATTTTTCGAGCATCCTCTTCTACTGCTAAATAGCATAGAGCTGGCAACATTAATCTTAATACATCTAAGTCACTCAAAGGATCATGAGCAACAGGTTCACCAGACGACATTCCTTCTTCATTCTTCGCCTTAGCATTTGCTTTAGCTCTTTCTGCTAATTTTCGGTTTCGATGGGCATAAAACGTATCATTCGCTACTGTTAGAACGTAAGGTAAAACAGCATAAACTTGAGGTCGCATGGCAGATGTTTCCTGTGCAAGCCATGCAGCAAGTACCCTGACAACTGCGCAAATAAAGACGCGTTCTTTTATATCTGTTAGTTCTTTTGTTTTGGAAACTGCATTTAGTAAACCTATGATTGCAGCAAAAGCACCCTTCAATGCTGTGTATAAAGATTGTTTTTCCTTCTGCTCTAAGTCCAACTGATCTGTAGCAATGTACACGAGAGAAATTTCAAGAATTATGAAACAGGAGGTGACTAGATCTGCGTTTGTCATGACAGTTTTCAGTTGCTTCCCTTCTAACTGCATCCTCACTTCAATAGATGCTAACTGAATCAAAAGTAGGAAAAATACTTTTGGTTTTTCTTTATCGGACAAAGCCCACTCAGCTCCTAACAAATCCATCATTACAGAAGCAAGTTTTAAAGCTGGATCTCGTTGATTTTTGCCTATTTTTGATCCAAGAATATCTGACAAGCCCTTATGTATACTAAGAGGCCAGGATTCTTCTTTCGCTGTTGATTCGGTCATATCTTTTCTACAGGACATTAACAAGGCTTGTAAAATCGTACATAATTCAAACTTTCTTTCTGTGTGATCTGTTTCAAAGTCCAATGCAATTTTATTTATAATTGTGTGGAAAGGTGCAGTATCTGTAGCATCCCAAGCTTCTGGGCCAAATCTTCCCACTAATGTGACCAAAATATTCAACGCTTGATCAGTTTGAAAACTCATCTCTGCGTATATGTCACACATTTTTGCAATTGCCTTCTCTTCAAGAAGAGCCTTTTGTCCAGGAGGATATTGTGCAATGTGTTGCAAGCATGTATATGCTTCACTAACAATGATTAACATGTCATCTTCTGCATCCTCGTCAGCTTGGGAAATGATTTGGAGAAGGGCAGGAACATGAGCAACCATTTCAGGATGACATGCTAATTCTGGTTCTCCACAGAATGCAGAAAGTACAGATAATGCAACAGACTTGTATACTTGTGGAGGACAATCCACAGGAACAGATTCAGTAGATAATAATTTCTTTAAGAATTTTGTTCCAATAGCTTCGAATAATAGTTTCTTAGCGGCTGCTGTACAATCTTTGCCATCCACCAGCTTTGTAACCATAAACAAAGCAGCAAATTTTTCTGAGTCTGACTGGACAGCTTTTAAGATGGCTACACATTTTTTCACACCCTCTGGTATACTCATTGTTACGGATTATACAGATATTCTTTTTATAAATGAATGTAATATTTAGTATCTACTTGGTATCTTCTTCTACCAACTCCACAGTTTTGTTTTCATAAAACACCAATGATTCAGGAATAGTTCATTAATGATTGGAGAATATGAAATATGTACAAAGAGTTCAACGATGTGTCACCAATGATCGCACCTTTCACACGCCACAGCTAAAAGCCAACTGGCAGTGCTCCCAGAACAAAACCCTCAGTACTAGCCTTGCCCTTTGACACACTCACTTAGGAGGACTGAAATAAACTCCTACTGCTATAGATATAATGCCACGAACATGCGTTAGAACCCTCTCAAGCAAGTACTTCTACCCATTTAAATTTAACATATTTCGGATGTGATCATTAAAAATCTAACAACGTCGTACACTACTGGTGAATATTACACAAAAATTCTCTATTGACAAGTCCACTGAAATCGTTTTACGATCTTTCAACGAAGAGAGTTTGCATCGCTCGTGTATAACCTTTTTCACAGAACGTCGTGTTCTCAACGTAGGCGCAAAGTACGCACGACTGGTATCCTAGGATCGTGAAAACCTTCAGATACGTGTTTGCTCGCTTTTTCTACGTCGTGCCGAGCGTCTGGACAGTAGAGTAAGATCGGTCGAAAATAACCCTCGAAGAGAAAGCACTATATCAGGGAGTCAGCTCGTATTACACAGGGGCTGCTATTTTTGTACGATGTCCGTATCCAGACGGCGAACGTGAGTGTGAATGTAAAAGTAATCATGAAAAAGCTTCGTCAACGTGCATGAAGGAAGGACAATAAACAAATGTATAGAGAATACTGGGTGAATTACGGTTGACACGTGCGACCTCTTAGGTTTTCAGTTTTTCTGATACCGCCGATCGAATGTGCAGACAACGTTTCGCGCGCACTCCAGTAAAACAAAATTCTCCACACACAAACACATACATACGATACGCGCCCGCGCGTATGACTGGTCGTTCATATATGTATTCACTCACAAGTGACTGCGTGTTGCATTGACGCTATTTTAAATTTATAAGCGTACCTTTCGACATGTTTGATTGTCGGCCTTCCTAGTCTCGATCAGCGTGTTGTCCAAATCGAAAAACACGGCGCTTATAGGTATGTTCGACGGACAAAGATGCTTCTTATGGAAAGTCGCCATTGTCATTGAGTGGATGAATTTGCTGTTGTCGCTCCGATGCTTCGATGGAAAACCGCGCATGGAAACATGTGATGTTCATATAACGACTCCCTTCCTGATAACACTTCGGAGAGGGGTATACAATTATCTCCCTAGTCAGTCGTCACAACGGACCGAGTCCATCTTGTGCTGACCTAATACCCTTCGGTCCCAACTTTTTTTTCTCTCCTTTCATTTCCTTCTCTAACCACTGAGTGAAGAGACATCTCTGACGAAAACACACTGCTATTGATCGCCGATAAACAGGCGACCTAATCGTACGTGGTTCATTTCATTTATAAAATCGATCGGGTATTGGTGTAACCAGAAGCATTTATAAAAAATATATATATGAATATCCATACACATTTCCACGTAGCAACAAATTTAAGATTCATTCTCATTGAAAAATCTAAATACTGTAATAAAAATATTCGATGGGCGTGATTACCGATGGTTGTTAATATTTCCATTCAACTTTCTTAAAAACTGGGTAAGTTGTGACCAAAACACTGCTTTTCGTTTTTCGCAAAAATCTGAGTCTCTGATTTTTGTTGATTTTCGTAATTCCCTTTCCATTTCCGCAATTTTTGGAGAGACTAAAATGATCGAAAATGTTTTGGATGCGTAATTTCAAGTGGAATAAGATGGTAAAAGATTCGGTCTTGTCGTGCTATGAGAAATTTGAAGTTGGTAACGTTGAGCGTGACTCGAAAATGGTAAGGTGATCCTAGGACCACCTGACCAGGGGGAGGACACGACCATAGTAAAAGCACAGACGAGGTATTGGATAGACCGATCATCCTCATGCTTTTCGATGTCACTGGTTTGGAGGGCTCTAGAGCCCTCTTACCATTTTAGTGTCACTCGCTACGTTACCATTTTCGGTTCGAATCTAGGATGTCCGTCGATTATTAGTAAGAATACGATATAGAAGTTATAGTTTATACGTATTAATAATTGACCTTTGTACTGCGAAACAAGGATAGTGAATTCACAGGTATACAACTGTAAGTCACAGCAAAAATAAGTTGTTTTATAGAGAAGAATATTCAGTTTTTCGGAATACATACAAAAGTTATGAATATTGACATTTTCCACTATTTTTCTTTATTTCTTATAAACAATTGTACTTTCTTAAAAAACATTATCATTCTATTTGGTACCAATAATTAAAATCTTTTCCGATAATGTGAAACATAATACAGTCTACGTCAACAGTTAACATGTTGCTGAGCTGTTTCTTATTAATATGATATCAAATGAAAAATCCTCAAATTCAGGCGGTTTTTTGAACGGCATTCGCTCAATTTTTGAGATAGCCGTCTGAAACTTGTACCATTGTTTTAGTTAGGAAATTCTACGGCAGATCAACCTATAATAGTTATACTTTTCGAAAATTTAATTTTTCGCAAAAATCTGAAGGGGGTAGGTCAGGATTTTTTGCGATTTTCGTAATTCGCCTGCCATTTCCGTAATTTTTGAGCTATTAAAACGATCCGGGGCGTTTTGGACGCGGAATCCGAAGCCGAATAAGACAGTGAAAGAATCATTCTGATATCTAAAAAATTGTGGAAATGGCGGGGGAATTACGAAAATCGCAAAAAATCCTGACCTACCCCCTTCAGATTTTTGCGAAAAATGAAATTTTCGAAAAGTACAACTATTATAGGTTGATCTGCCGTAGAATTTCCTAACTAAAACAATGGTACAAGTTTCAGGTCGCTATCTCAAAAATTGAGCGAATGCTGAACGAAAAACTGCTTAAATTTGACGATTTTTCGCGATTTTCGTAATTCGTCCGTCATTTCCACAATTTTTTAGGTATCAAAATGATTCTTTCACTGACTTATTCGGTTTCGGATTCCGCGTCCAAAACGCCCTGGACCATGTTAATAGCTCAAAAATTACGGAAATGACGTAGGAAAATTGAGCGAATGCTGAACGAAAAACTGCTTAAATTTGACGATTTTTCGCGATTTTCGTAATTCGTCCGTCATTTCCACAATTTTTTAGGTATCAAAATGATTCTTTCACTCACTTATTCGGCTTCGGATTCCGCGTCCAAAACGCCCTGGACCATGTTAATAGCTCAAAAATTACAGAAATGACGTAGGAATTACGAAAATCGCGAAAATTCGTCAATTTCAACCAGTTTTTCGCTTGCCATTTCCACAATTTTCGAGATAGCGACCTGAAACTTGTACCATTGTTTTAGTTAGGAAATTCTACGGCAGATCAACCTATAATAGTTGTACTTTTCGAAAATTTCATTTTTCGCAAAAATCTGAAGGGGGTAGGTCAGGATTTTTTGCGATTTTCGTAATTCCCCCGCCATTTCCACAATTTTTTAGATATCAGAATGATTCTTTCACTGTCTTATTCGGCTTCGGATTCCGCGTCCAAAACGCCCCGGATCGTTTTAATAGCTCAAAAATTACGGAAATGGCAGGCGAATTACGAAAATCGCAAAAAATCCTGACCTACCCCCTTCAGATTTTTGCGAAAAATTAAATTTTCGAAAAGTACAACTATTATAGGTTGATCTGCCGTAGAATTTCCTAACTAAAACAATGGTACAAGTTTCAGGTCGCTATCTCAAAAATTGAGCGAATGCTGAACGAAAAACTGCTTAAATTTGACGATTTTTCGCGATTTTCGTAATTCGTCCGTCATTTCCACAATTTTTTAGGTATCAAAATGATTCTTTCACTGACTTATTCGGTTTCGGATTCCGCGTCCAAAACGCCCTGGACCATGTTAATAGCTCAAAAATTACGGAAATGACGTAGGAATTACGAAAATCGCGAAAATTCGTCAATTTCAACCAGTTTTTCGCTTGCCATTTCCACAATTTTCGAGATAGCGACCTGAAACTTGTACCATTGTTTTAGTTAGGAAATTCTACGGCAGATCAACCTATAATAGTTGAACTTTTCGAAAATTTAATTTTTCGCAAAAATCTGAAGGGGGTAGGTCAGGATTTTTTGCGATTTTCGTAATTCGCCTGCCATTTCCGTAATTTTTGAGCTATTAAAACGATCCGGGGCGTTTTGGACGCGGAATCCGAAGCCGAATAAGCCAGTGAAAGAATCATTATGATATCTAAAAAATTGTGGAAATGACGGGCGAATTACGAAAATCGCAAAAAATCCTGACCTACCCCCTTCAGATTTTTGCGAAAAATGAAATTTTCGAAAAGTACAACTATTATAGGTTGATCTGCCGTAGAATTTCCTAACTAAATCAATGGTACCAGTCTCAGGTCGCTATCTCGAAAATTGTGGAAATGGCAAGCGAAAAACTGGTTGAAATTGACGAATTTTCGCGATTTTCGTAATTCCTACGTCATTTCCGTAATTCTTGAGCTATTAAAATGATCCAGGGCGTTTTGGATGCGGAATCCGAAGCCGAATAAGTGAGTGAAACAATCATTTTGATATCTAAAAAATTGTGGAAATGGCGGGGGAAAAACAAAAATCGCAAAAAATCCTGACCTACCCCCTTCAGATTTTTGCGAAAAATCAAATTAGCGTCAGTAGCATTAGGTTCGAATACTGATTTAGGTTAGTACCTAATGCTACTATTAAAAATCAAAAGCAAATAACCTAATGCAATAATAAAATACTGACTGGTTCCGACCAAAACATAGTCAACCTTTCCCGGTCATCACACGGATTGGTTCTCGGTCAGATGCGTGAGTTTCTCACGCATTACGAAAACTCACGTGTAGTGGTGAGATCAAGTAGTGACATCTAGATACTGTCCGTGTTTTTGGGAACTAAAAGTCGTACCTCATTCTCCCATAAGAGTGTCCTCCCCCTGCGTGCTATGAGAAATTTGAAGTTGGTAACGTTGAGCGTGACTCGAAAATGGTAAGGTGATCCTAGGACCACCTGACCATGGGCAGGAATTCGTAGTTTTCGTAACCTGAAACTATTCCTAAATATTCTGAGTGCATTAAAAACTACAATTATTTGTCTAGAAACATAAATAATAATATATCAAATAGTTACTAAGGATAGTTTAAAACTTTACGTTACTTGCTGGAACTTTTTAAACACAATTTTTAAATATTGGTTCGTCAGTTTTAAGAACGAAATGTATGCGTAATTTGATTTCCCGTTGCAAAAATTGTTTTCCTTAACTTTGGAATCATAATATTATCAACGTACTTAGGATATTTTCACAATGATATATCTTTACCATCAATGACACGGTAATGTTTTGATAAATTTGGCGCAAAAGTGGCATTCGAATTCATTCGAATTTGTGTCGTCTATTTCGTTTTATCGAACATTCTTGACTGCAATCGTAATATTCGAGAATGACAGCTATCGCGGCAACAGCTTCTCTTCAAGGAGATGAAGAAGAGTATGAAGAATATAAACCGCAAGCAAAACTAATAAAAGCCCTCGTTGTAAGTTATGTCACTAACCCTAACTGATAAGCGGATACTCATCAGTTTTCTTAAAATATATAATTTATAGTAGTTACAATATGAAACCAAATAGATGACATGTCAATGTTTTTTTAGAGAAATGGCATTACAGCAGGGGATATCAAAAAACTGGAGGAGGCTGGCTACTACACTGTTGAATCTGTGGCTTACACTCCGAAGAAACAATTGCTTAGCATTAAAGGCATCAGTGAAGCTAAAGCTGAGAAAATTTTGCAAGAAGTCTCAAAACTGGTGGTTATGGGATTTAAAAGTGCCACTGAAATTCATCAGATACGTGCGAATATAGTTTTTGTAACTACTGGTTCTGCAGAGTTAGACAGATTGTTGGGTGGTGGCATTGAAACTGGATCTATCACAGAAATATTTGGAGAATTTAGAACAGGAAAAACTCAGTTGTGTCACACGCTTGCTGTGAATTGCCAGCTTCCTATTGACATGGGTGGAGCAGAAGGAAAATGTCTCTATATCGATACAGAGGGAACATTCAGACCTGAAAGATTAGTTGCTGTTGCTGCAAGATATAGCATTGCTGGAGATTCTGTTTTAGACAACGTAGCATGTGCCAGGGCTTATAATACGGATCATCAAACCCAGCTGTTGATTCAAGCTAGTGCTATGATGACAGAATCCAGATATGCGTTATTAATAGTAGATAGTGCAACTGGTCTCTACCGAACTGATTATTCTGGAAGGGGAGAATTATCTGCCAGGCAAATGCATTTAGCTAGATTTCTTAGGATGCTACTACGAATAGCAGATGAGCATGGTGTAGCAGTTGTTATAACTAACCAGGTTGTTGCACAAGTAGATGGTGCAGCTAGCATGTTTGGTGGAGACCAAAAGAAACCAATTGGTGGAAATATAATAGCCCATGCGAGCACAACAAGACTATATTTACGTAAGGGTAGAGGAGAAACTAGAATATGTAAAATTTATGATTCACCCTGTTTGCCAGAAAGTGAAGCTATGTTTGCTATAAATTCTGATGGAATAGGGGATGTCAAGGAGTAACAATATCATCCTTCAGTCTTAATATTAGTTAATAGATATGTGATAAAAGTGCCTTTAAAATGTACCTTATTTTTATATACATGACATTCTTTAAGAATATAAAATAAGGCAGAACCCATTGAATAACAAAAACATTAATTGTTCATATAATTTAGAGAAGAAGGGCTTATACAATATTCAGATACAAAAGAATTAAAGAAACTTCATCTCAAATAAGATTTACATGTAAGATGATACACAAAAGTTCAAAACATCTTATTTTTTCTACTGTTTTCATATGATATAAAGTATTAAAACATTTTTTTACGAAACATTTAACACGTCAATAATAATGTATTTATTATATTAAAATGTTAATTAATCTTGGAATCAATAAGGTCTACATTTGTTTATCTCCCAAGTCGTATTTCATCTTATTGTTAAATGATTATTTCTCTTCGACTTAAAAATTTAATAAGCATGCAAATCATTTTTTTCTCAAAACGTATCGCATATGCTAACAGTTAATTTGAAATTGATAAGATAAAAGAAGAGATACGTATGTTGGTTGCAAATTGTAATCGCGAGACTTCAAGAGTTCCGAAGATGTTTTGCGCGCGCAGCAAGGATTAATACTGTAGGCAACAGTTAAGTCACGTCACTGCTTTTGTACGGATTACGGTAAAGTTTGGTTCTATTTTTAAAAAAACTAGCGCAACTAGGAAAACTAGTGCTTAATTCTTATCGTACACACTTGTTTGAGCAAAAATTGATATTATAAGTAATCGTCCCTTCACGTAGGAAGAATGTCTTACTAATATTGAACACGGCAAACCGATCGTATGGTTGGTTATTGAGACCTACAGTCACTTCTTATTATTCCCAATTATAATGTTTAAATTATATTCGTCTATTTTATATCGGCAAACTGTCGTTCCTAAAAGATTCCTTCGATCTTTTCCATGGCCCCCTTCCCTCGATATTGCTCGTAAAGGGAAGAATACTGAATCACTTGTGGTGGCGAACGAAAATATTAAACGTTTGGGAAACTGTTCTAGTTCGTGGTGGGTTATGCGTCATATTTAACTATCGTTCATACGGTGTAAATACTTAATTACATTGGTAGTTACGTGTATATGCAGTTCTAATCTGACTAATTTTGCTGACACATGTGATTCTTATAGTATATATTAACCTTACATGTATTCCACATACTAATTTGTTCAGAAATAATTTATACATTTCTTACATATAAAAACAATACAGGCGATCAAATAGAAACTTCCATTTATATTTGATAAGTATATTATATTCTGAAATACAATTTTATATTTTAGTGTCAGACATCTGTGTACCAAAATGAGTGATGCATCTTTATTTACAATACCAAACAATCAGCCTATAATTTCATTGGAATGTGATACTGCATTTAATGCTCTAACGGAAAATGAAAAATTGTATGCCCATTACTTGAAACAAGCCGCATGGAACGGTGGACTCATTGTATTCTTACAAACTTCTCCAGAGTCACCACTGATATTTGCTCTTTTACATAAGATCTTAGTATCCGAGACTGTAGAAGAACTAAAACAATCTGCACTTGAAGCTGGTGTTACAGAAGATGAGTTTACAGTAAGTTAAACAATGTGTTACATCTCTAAAAAATACAATTTTGTAAGAGGCTTTCTAATTTAATTATTATAATACTTGCAGGGTTTCTTAGCATATACCAGCGGCTTTCTTGCAAATGCAGGCAATTACAAAGGTTTTGGAGACCAGAAGTTTGTTCCCAATCTACCTAAGGAGAAGTTGGAAGCAATAATAAAAGCTTCAAAAGCTTATAAAAATGACTCTAGATATGTGGAGGATATTTGGAACAAAATCCAAAATATAGTATATTCTATAGAAGAAAAGTTCAGATCTTTGGGGTTAGGAGACAAAGGAGTCACAACTTATTTCTCAGGCAATTGTACGCATAAAGATGCTGAGTTAGTGAATGAATTTATGCAATTCAAAGGGTTAGAATCTTACAATGCAAGATGTTTTAAAGTAACAAATAAATCAAATGATTCAGAAAATGCAAAGGATATAGATGTATATGAAATTAGACTAGCATCTATAGAAACTGGTGAAGATCCTAATGTTACATTACCAGAAGAGAGCTTTAAAGATGCTAAATTTAAAATTTCAAGAGGAGATTATAGCAAGCTTTTAATCCCAGTTGTTGAAAACCTGCGAAAAGCTAAAGAATATGCAGCAAATGAAATTGAGAAGAGTATGATAGATAAATACATTGATCACTTTACAAAAGGATCATTAAAGGATCACAAAGATGCTTCTAGATTTTGGATTAAAGATAAAGGACCAACCATAGAAACATATATTGGTTTCATTGAAACTTACAGAGATCCTGCTGGTCAAAGAGCAGAATTTGAAGGATTTGTAGCAATGGTGAATAAAGAAATGTCAAAAAAGTTTGCATCTTTAGTGGATAATGCAGAACAGATTTTAACAAGGCTTCCTTGGGGTAAAGACTTTGAAAAAGATGAATTTCTGAAACCTGATTTTACTTCTTTAGATGTTTTAACGTTTTCGGGATCCAGCATTCCCGCAGGTATAAATATTCCGAATTACGATGAAATTCGGCAATCGGAAGGATTTAAAAACGTTTCTTTGGGAAATGTGCTTTCCGCAACTTCGAAAGTGGAAGTCGTACCATTCTTAGGAGAAAGTGATCAACGTTTAATGGAAGCTTATAGAGCTGCCAGTTTCGTAGTACAAGTCGGTTTGCACGAACTTCTTGGTCATGGTACTGGTAAACTATTTAAAGAACTAGGACCAAATTCGTATAATTTTGATCGTGGAACCGTAATAAATCCTTTAACTGGAAAACCAGTAGATAAGTTTTTCCTGCCGGGAGAAACATATGATTCAAAATTTGGATCAATGGGATCTTCTTACGAAGAATGCAAAGCTGAAGCAGTTGGTCTTTATTTATGTTTAGACAAAGATATCCTTAAAATATTTGGACATGAGGGCACTCAGGCCGATGATATAATGTATGTAAATTGGTTATGTACATTATGGAGTGGATGTGCAAAAGCCTTAGAAATGTATGATCCAGTTACCAAAAAATGGTTGCAAGCCCACTGCCAAGCAAGATACGTTATACTTAGAGTTTGTTTAGAAGCTGGTGACAATTTTGTTACTGTTGTTGAGTCAGAGGCAGAAAAGAATTTACTTATGTCTTTAGACAGATCTAAAATTTCAACAGTTGGCAAAAAAGCCATTGGGAACTTCTTAACAAAACTGCAAGTGTACAAAAGTACAGGGGATATTGAAGCAGCTAAAGAAATGTATGAAAAGTATAGTGAAGTACCTGAATCTGGGCCTCAACCATGGGCACGTTGGAGGAACATAATTTTGAACTTTAAAGAACCAAGAAAACTATTTGTACAGCCAAATACTTTTGTGACTGGTATGTGTTTAAATCTTCTAAATTTCTACTTAGTTATTGTACCAATTGATTAATAATTTATTATTCACAATAGAAACCACCACAAATGGAGTGCAATTGAAAAACTATGAACCAACATTTGCTGGAATGATTCAGTCTTGGGTAGAAAGATTTCCGTCTACCGACGTTTCGCAAATACTCGTTGAACTCTGGGAAAAGGACAAGAAACACTTTTCACTTGAAACCGTTAATTAAATGGCCGAAATAACAATAAAACGCTTATTGTTGTATTATTATAGTAATCTACAATTTCCATATACTTTTGTAAGCCTCTGATGTTTATGTAATATATAACAATAACGATTCATTTTTTTAACTATATTTTAAAGGAATGTGGATTCTATGTAGGATGGAATACCTATTTGAATTAAATTTCATACAGCATTTATACATGTTTTATAAGTAAAACTTTCGTATGTGATTTGAATAATACTAAACCTAAATGTGTAAAAAAAAACCGGTTGAAATATACATGCTAAAGTTTTTACATTTTTTGTTACATTTTCCTGAAACGGTAGCTCCGCCAGTTACACATATGACATTATGTGATGATTACCTATGTAGAGTGCATTGTGGATCCTATTTCTCGTGAAATTCCGTATAAATTCGGCATGATACATTTGTTTGTTTGGCCTGGCATACAGATGTATAGTGTATGGTAGTGTTAGAAGCACAGTGTAGAAATACTGCGCATGTAATTTCTGTCCATTGGATTGGCGGGAAGAAACTCAAGAACGTGGTGTACTTAGCAAAATGGTGTCGGAAGAAGTACTGGTGTCGAATTTTTCCAGTTTGGGTTGCAATGTTTTGCCTAAAAGCGTCATTGATCAATGTAAGTTACTCCGTGACATTATTATTCGCAGAACTAAATAAATAATCATGCACTTTACTCATGTGTCAGCGTACCAATTTCTGTCGTTGAAAAGCCGCTCGAACAATATGCAAACTGTAGTAAATCTTTGTCTCATTCAATGTTTATATTTATTATGTATAATTTGTAATAGTATTACTGTTTCGCATATTGCTATACAAGTGTAAATGTACTGAAACACGCTTAATGAGACGCGATATGTTTTATAACCTCATTTATAGACTTCTTTTCCTTCTCTGGACTATTTACATGGGAATCCAATAGTGATTTGAAATGTTTTCATAAATCTTTGGCATACTAAGCATTATTAATCTGATACTTAGTTGCATGTATATTATTTAATATCAACTAAATACAATAACAGAATTGTTTTTATTTGTTATGTTGAATATGTCGCAGGTCTTGAAATTTGTAAGACGCATAGCTTGAATGAAGAGTCTTTTGTGGAATTATGGGTATCATACAGTGTGGCACAGTGTTTAGACTTAGATCCCACACTAGATGCACTTATAAAATTGGAAAAGGAAGAATTGAAGAGTAAGATAGAGGCTTTTGTTACCAAAGATGCACATACAGTACCAATGATAGAATGTAGCATGGACGAAGAAGCTACGTATCCTTTGATATGTAAGACTTACTGTTACTTTAAGTCAACTGATTTTACAGAATTCCCATATATTTACTCATTTTCCTTACATATACTATAGTGATTGCAATAACGTATTGGACATGTATAACACTAATCAACCTGTGTCATCAAATGTAAGTCAATAGCTAGTCCTTCCTTTTTTATGCATGCTTCTCATATTATTTTAATATTAATTTCATTTTATATCAGTTCTAAAGAGCAAACAGGTAGTATGTAACAAGATAAACATTTCTTTCAAATAAGGTATTTATTATAAAATAATCTATTCTTTTTATCAGATGTTCTATATTTTTTTCGTCGGCATATATTTTATTACGAATGATAATTTACTACAATTTTAAATCGTATATATTGCATGTTTCATCAATGTCATATTTTAATTTGAAAATTACTGAATTCTGAGATTCTACGTTTGTGTAAATCCGTTGTCGAATTTCGGACGAACTATTTTGATGATTTCAAAAGCTATTCGTTCCCCTTATTCCCTCTTACAAGAGGGAAAGGTCTCCGCCCCTGTAACGGCCTCCCGGCATTGTTGCCAGATTTATGAAACTGCTCACCCTCAAGAGCAATGAAAGTTTAGGATTATTACATACGATAGATTTTTTAAAATATTTTTTGAATTGTTTGGTATCTAATGAAAGGCAAACAATTGCCCGATATTAACGTTAACGTCCTCGCGGATAATTATACAATGATTTTCAAAGACTGCTTAAGTGAGCAAAACGAAAGATGCGTCGTATTCATTGTAAAATTGCACATAATATTACATATGTAGATATATTTGTATACATTCATACTTTAAACATTCAGTTTGTAAATAAGTATTGCAAGCGATAGCCACGTTTTATATCACACAAGTAAAGAGTCATTTTGATGGTCATCAATTTTGCGTGATATGAAGCGACAGTTATGTAGCGAAACAAAGTCATCGGAACAAGGATACATTTTATGCGGAACCTCGTACCTTGGCATTGCAATGATTTACGCTGCTTTGGCAACACTGTCTTGCATTCTTTATGGTCGATCTATGGCCGGTCTATAGTAGCAATGACGTAAGGTCTCTACCTGTGGATCCAATTCTTGAGGTAGAACATTTGGATATCTGTTTTGCAAAGTATTCTGCAGAGTGGGAGGAAATTCTTGCCATTCCGGCAAACGTTTTCGTTTTTACGAACATGATCTGCTTGTCTTTGAAATGATTGTCTTTTTTATATTTTGAAAGTTAGGTACGTATATTGTTGTGCGCGTTAGAGTTTTGCTTTACTTTTCAAACTGGCTGTATCCAGGTATATTTTATACCTGAATCGGAGAGGGATTTTGAGAGATGAAAAGACGGTGGTAGCACCAAGTCTGTATTTCGAATCTGCTCTTCCTTTTTTTTTATTATCATTATTATTTTAGTTTGGCAAGCATAGAGCATGATCCTTCTTGCAGAGCTTCTACTTATACGAGTGTAAATGTAAAGATACCATACTTTGATATCATTTCATTAATGTTTACAAATCTCTTTCCCCTCGAGCATCATGTTTTTTATTAAGAAATTACGTGTAGTGTGTATCGTGACGAATGAAATTTTCGTATCATCCCATCTTCAGAGAACAGGAAAGCCAAAATTGTTTTGTAGTTCGAGCTTACTATCACTGAGGAGCAGTTAAGAGTACGAGTGAAATTTCCGACACGATTTCCCGGCAGGTGGTTTCTTATCCCGAGGCGAAGCGTCGTTGCAGGATCTAGTCGAGGCACCGTAATTCCCGCCACAAAAATCGTCCAGGTAGATTGCCGCCATTATCCCCGCTCGGTTCCCTCGAGTCTCCCACAAAGGACACTGTTCTCTGGAGGGGGATGCCTCAGATCGTCCCTATTGGTAGAAAAAGGACAGTGTACCCCTCGCATCGTTGCTAGAGAGGGGCTCCCCTCTTCTTATTCGAGAGAGCTGACCAGATTTCTTTCAAAGGGCACGATTTCAGTTTTCAAGGACCCAGACTCCATCATTGTCCTGACGCGCGCGCGCGCCAGCGCGCGGGAGCGTATGCTCTGGAACAAAGCATTGTTATCTTCGTGCGTATATACAGTCTTCTTAAATTTCGTTAATTATTACGAACGTAGTTGTTCGCGTCGGTAATCATTTCATCCGTACTCGCCTGATTATCGTTTGGAATATTTTTTTCTTTAAAGAAAATCACTAGATGCGATCAGATGTCTCTCGATGGCGTCCGAATCGACGACGCCACCGCGCGCCTGACAGCGCGTCATGCGGTTTCGGTGTGTATTCGTTCAGTGTTTCGCGAACCTCGCCGAGTTTACACGTCGTACACGTATCAGGCTGTGATTATTTCGTAATGGTGAAGAAACGAACGAACCGGTATTATAGTCGCATTGCAATGTATGGAGTGTGCGGAATCAGTGCGTTAGATGTTGAAAATATCGGGCCTGAACGTCGGCCATCATGGAATTTGGTCTGAGTGAATTTCATGCACGAAAGTCGTGCCGCCAATCGCATAGCGCCTCGCGTCGCGACGACCTGTTGCTGCTACTGCTACTGTTACTGCTGCTGCCGCCGCCGTTGCCGTTACTCCTTTAGATTTTCCCCTTGTTTTCCATCTCTGGATACTCTCTGCGGCGAGAAGATATATACCGCGTTCATCTCGGGTCTCGTATACTACATTACAGCGTTGGATTGCGCTCTCGTAGAAACGGAGTATTTTCATCGTCTGGTAAAGTTTCACGTTACGTTAGCTCTGTTCTCACGATCCGCGGGCATTTTTTGTTCTCATCGTATACGCTGGGTATTAAATATTCTTGCGGGAAAAGTACACGATAAGCGTACGTTTGTTCGGGCTCGTGGATACTCGCGGATAACCTTGCTTTCTTGAATATAATACGTTCGTGCGTGTATTTGTGCGCGGTCGCGTTCATGTATATGAGTGTACGTGCGCGTGTGTATAGCAGCAGCAATAGTAGTAGTAGTAGTAGTAGTAGTAGTAGCAGCAACAGCGTGTACAGTGTGTGTGAAAGAAGGAGAAAGAGAGAGAAAATATCTGTTGTATTCGTGTGCGCGCACGCGAATGTCGTCGACCGTTCGTTCGTTGAGTCGTGAGCGTCGCGTCGCTACAACCTGTTGCTGCGACGATGTCGCATGCTTCGGATGCGCTTGTTTCTCTTCGATTCCTTTCGGTATTTTCTAAATCTATTGTAAATTGAAGCTCCCTGCAGCTAGTAAGTAAGTAAACTCACGATATAACACAAACAATAAGCTCCCCTATGGTGATGGAGTTTTTTTTTTTAAATTCGGCACGATTCTCTGTGTTGCGTGCACTTTTTCATATTTGTAATATTTTGATAAAATCGTTTATACAAAATATTATTTTGTACATTCACTTTTGTACCCTTCATTACATTCCATTATGAAATCTGGGTGGTTATGTAAAACTTTACGTTTTGTAAATTTACACCAGGTATATAATGCACTACGCATTCTGCCGTGTACATAAATGTTATTTCAAATGATTTTTCTAAAAATATGATGGTATGATGTGTCACTATTTTTTTCTAGCGGGAAAGTCGGGAAAATGAAATTACTTTATTTAATGGAGCAATGATTCTTCGAATGTTGTGCGTCATGTAAGCAAAGCCTGCATGCAGTTATTTTATCTGCTTTAGTAAATTAAGTACACCCGCATTCTCCTGTCTGAAATTCTTCGAAACGAATGGGCCCTCTGATAATACAGCGGTAACGTACTCATTAAACGATTAGTCAGTACACGTGAGGCTTTACCTGCTTGTATTTTCCTTGTTCGTGGTCTGTAATTACGCTGTTTAAGCGAAATCTAAATGAGAATGTATGACGGTACGTAGTAATCTCTGCAATACAATCTGAAATTAAAAATTTTCCACAAAACTTTTCAGGGTACACACGAGAATCTGGTGCAAACCGGTGGAGAACTGGTTTTGACGCGGAAAAAACATATTTTTAGATTTCCCGGAGTCGATGTAATATATTTTCCATAGATGAAACGCGAATAAATTATGGTACAATTTCAGCTTTCTTAAGCGGTACTCTGTTAAAAGATCGGTTCCTTAGGGAGCTGCTCGCATCTACCAATTAAGTGCAATTGACCAACAACTGACTGCCCAATCTCCCTCTCTTTGCTCTCATTTCTCACTCCTCCGTCGTTCTTCTTTCATCTTTCGCGCGTAATATGAGAGAAGGTTGTCGGAGCGTCAGCAATCCATTGAAAAAAAATCAATACTCTCGTGGCTGCGACTGAATTGAATACCAACATATTCCGCGTCACGATACAAGAGTGTCTGGTAAAAGCTACACGTTATTTCCCACGGTATCCCTGTGAACAGTGGGGCGAAAGATTGCCAGGGGCGGATAGTAGTAGTTTGCGGAGAGGAGGATAGAAAGAGAAATAGTCTCTGTGCATTCGCGGCCGAGAGGGGGGAAAGAGAACAGCTCTGAGATCGATCCAAAGCTTTTCATGATCTGGCATGCCAAGGATCGGCCGTACACAGTTGTCTATTTTCATTTTTATGCGATTCCGACGGAACATTTACGTCACAGTGTACTATTGAGAGTTATTTTGTTGACAAGAACTTCATTTACACAAGAATTTGTTGACTCTTATCGAAAACAGAGGATTTTAATCAAGTAGAATAGTATCGAACGCAAACTACAAGAAACGGTCTGAACTTGATTGAAATAATGCGTAATAAAGCAAGTGCTAAGAGTGGCCAGGTTAACGACAGTTAACCCTTCTCGTTACGTTTGCTTCTAAATACATTCTGTCGTAACTGTGTATTCCTACATTACAATACCGTCAACCAATTTTTCCTGTAACAGAAATTAAAAATTCTTTCATGATTATACGTTAATTTAATAGGAATGTAACACGAATACAATACTGATATATGTTACATAAGGATACGCATAAAGAAACAAGAAGAAAACCAGACAGGATTATCCTGAATTTGCAGAATGAGTGATGGTCTGGTGCACAGATTATTTAATTGTGACTAGATCCACACTCATTAAGCACGTTCGGGTGGAGACATCGCAATCTCATCGACGACCACATGGACTTACTTATGTTTTCACGTTGTTAATACTTTTTCGATTTCACCAAACCAAGAGAGGACGAAAAAATTGGAGTTTCCTTAGACGAGTATGAATGTGGTGCACGTTTTTATCTACTTCGTGACTAGATACATACTCGTCTACGGCATTCTGTTATTATATGCAATAGGATACCATATAGGTAAATACATATAAAAACAATACTTTGTTTCTCAATACCATGACGGTGTATCTAGCACGGTACTTTTCTTAAAGCAGGCGAAGAGGCCAGGAAGTCCAGGGATTGAGATAGAAAAGGAGAGTAAATTACGAGCAGTGGATCATACTTTCACACCGTCGACTTACACTCCTACAGCGTAAGCAGATCTCATTTCGAAACACTCGTACGCGAGCCGTTATTACGATTGTTACATTATGTTCGTTATTATAGAAAAACTCCTAGCCGTGGCCGAAGCACGGCTGTTAGGGGAAAAGTACTTCTAAACTTCGGCCCAGAAATTCAAACTTGGCAACGGCAAAACGACTGCGATATATCGATCCTTAAGTCCGATAATATTCGACACATTCCAAAAGATGCGGTATACATGTACGAAATGCTTTCAAAACAAGGGAACATCCTTAGTGTCTCCTGTGAAAACTTCGGCGAGCGTTTATGCCACATTTGGTACAGTATGGGAAACCCAAATTCCAACGTACGTTACGTTAGAAACGTAACGTCTGTAAGTCAGGTACCGTTTCGAACTTGGGGCAGGATCTCTACTGTGCTCGATAAATCAAGCGGGACTAAAGTCGTTATAATAGAGGGTTGTAAAAGATCTAAAGGGAAGAACAATGCCCCGACCATTCGTTTGGATCTCAGTGGCCTTAAGCGCTATTCTGTATTTCCGGGACAAATAGTCGCAGTGGAGGGCACCAACACCGTGGGTAATGTTCTAATGGCGAAGGAATTGTTTGCCAAAGGATACGCACCGTTACCTGGGACACCAAAGCTGTCGGAAACTTTAAATGTCTATGTTGCCGTTGGTCCGTTCACTGCATCCGACAATTTGAACTATCAACCATTATGGGATCTCATGGAATGCGTTGTGGAGGAAGAACCAAATATATTGATTTTAGTCGGTCCGTTTGTAGAGTATACACATTCTGAAATTAAAAAGGGTACGATAAAAGACACCTTTCAAGAGTTTTTCGATAAAATTCTCACGAGGATTATGAAATACGTTCAAGGGTACGGTATTGCTTTTTAAGTAAACATGTGGCAAATGATAATTTAATTCCGAACAATATCTAGTTTATAAATGGATATCGAATATTTGTTTTGCGGTTTAGGAAATGCACGCGTGTTGTGTTAGTACCTTCGTGTCGAGACGCACACCACGATCCCGTTTTCCCAACGCCAGAATTTACTATAGTTTCAAACAAAATAGGTTCCGATACGTCGAATTTATATGCAATGCCAGATCCTTGTGTAATAAATGTGGAAGGTCTGCAAATAGGAATAACCTCAGTAGATAGCGTGAAACACTTGGGACAACAAGAAGTATCGTAAGTATGATGATATCGAGATAACATGGTAATGATTTGCTTAAACTTCACGAACGATTTTTCAGAAATACGCCGGGAATGGACAGACTTGGCCGTTTGGCTGATCATGTATTATCTCAGGCTACTTTCTATCCGTTATATCCGCCACACGCGACTTCTAATATCGATACGACACTTTGGAAAAAACATGCTTGCTACCAGCAGCAACCTCATATTATGATTTTGCCATCCGACATTAGATACTATTGCAAAGTGATAAACGAGTGCTTAGTCGTAAACCCTGAAAGACTTCAAAAATACATTTGCGCTAAATTATGCATACGTCCGAGCATTGGCGGAAAATGGAATCCGAACAACGTAGCGTGTCACATAGTGAAAGTTTGAGGTTGTTACAAGAAAATTCATTTGTTTTCTATACTTTTATCAGTCTGCGTTTTCTTTTTATTTAACGAGTAAGGGTATAGAAAAGCTTTCAAGTCAAAGTGCGAATTCACACACGTTCCTTTTTCATAAAACAACTTCGATATCATTGTGATCCTATCGGTTTAATTATTCGCGTCAGAATCGTAATAAAAGGAATATAATTTTATATATTTATACATATACATGCATACGTTATTGCATTTTTCCTTTACAAGCAAGAATTTTAGAATTATTTATGCGTCTAATAAGAAATGAAAAGTATTTATGATAAAGAGAGGAGTATTTATAATTACTTTAAGCGTGTTCCCATATATCAGACATACGGCGTATTAGTGCATCTCATTAGGAAGGATCACCGGGTCGTAGTTTATTTTTTAAACGTAAGAATCCAGAGAAACGGTCAGTTTTTTACCTTTCCGTTAGAGGTTAGCACTATCTACATTTGAAGATTTAACTCACGTCTGCGACGCAAACGCCTGATGGCGCCACTCGCACAACAAACGGAGCCATCGTCGAGTTTTCTACATCTAGTGAGCGTGGAATCGGCCATTGCTCCAATATTTCCTCCGTGAACGAAAACCTCCAATCCGTGATGGTGAAACAAAAGCGTTTACAGGTGTCAGGGTAAGTGACTAATCTATTTTTACGTTTCTCCGGCGTTTTTTCTGTGCTCGCATGAGCACGGTCGACGCGATTTGGCATCCGTGAACTGCCAAATTTCGCTCCGCCATCTTTGTTACGAATTCGTTTACATCTTACTCTGTGTGTACATTGTGTACCATTTGCAAATATTTTGTATTCGGCGTTGCACTCGAAACACGTATCTCTTTCGTTTGGAACGTAAAGAATGTCCGCGTCGCGGTTCCATTGTTTTTCCGCTCGAATCTACCTTCCGACCTTGAAATTCGCCGCGCAGGTTTCACAACTGCCGTTCCGCGGCCTTGATTTTTTCGGTCAGAAAAACACACGTTATGAAATCGAGCGATGAAACTGTGACGATACATAAGGATTTAATGTTTTCATCCCAGTATTTCGCTATCGATGTTCTACGAATTGATCTAGTAATGATTAGTATAAGCTGTATCATTCACTTCGATCCAAGTTTTAATTAATCTCTACTGCAAAGTTTGCGATGATGTTTCGATGACAAAAATACGTTGGGTTTAAAGTTTGAGGCACGTGGTTAATAATAAGTATTCAAATGATTTTCGAACTAACTGGGAATACTGCAGTTCAGATGTCGTTATATATATTTTAATAGATTCCTCTTGGAAATATAATTATGTGAGAACAACATCCGTGTATAATTTAAAATTATTTTACATTGATTTTGATAACAAATGGCCTCGCGTGCCAGTAATAATTTATGTTGTTATAGTTCGCGATACTTAATGAAAGTTCAAAGTTGTCTATATTTCAAGAATTGAATTGTCATTATAAATTTCTCTGATATACAATGCAATATCGTTAAATTTCTTATGTTAAGTTGGAAACACTTCGAGTTTCGAATGCTTAGAATGATACCGGCAGATGAAAGCACGAGTTTCTTTATTACCGACTGTTCACGTTTCATTTTCAACTGTAGAATCGTTCTAGACGAAGCATTACTTCTTACGGAAGCTTTCTGTTATATTATTAATACAAAACTGGATGAATATTTACATCGCGTTCTTATATAATTGTCCAAGTACTAAATTAACAATGACATCAGTTATTCACCGTACTGTTTTCACACAAAAGAAATTTGAACTTTTAATAAAGAACCACCGTCGTCCATATCAATAATACGTATGTATAGACACATTAACTTTATTTAATCATGTTTTGTTTGCCTTACGTCTTCCCGGTTCATTACAAATTTAAATGCCATAGCATCTTCGGTAAAATAACCTTTTCTATTGCATTCAGTTTAAGTTTCATTTCATTTTAATATCAGTATGGTATTACATGTATGTACGTACGCGTCCCAGACCAATGTTTTTCATAATACATGGCTTCATCCATGGAATATATGTAAAACTGGTGCGTTCTTTTTAATGGGGAACGCTGGCATTTTACGCGCGCTACCGTAGATACAACACAGATAGATATATTAAGAGCATGAGAAAGCGAGAGTGTCATATCGATCCGGTTAGTTTGTAGTCTGCCTACCTCAACCCTGACTATACTTTTACCGGATGGTCCCACTGGCATGGGCTCCGTTATTCTTGTTATTTCTTTCTTTTCGCCAGAAGTTTGTCGAGGACACAGTTCTTGCCTGTATACACCGTTTTTTTTGTTTAAATTTAGCAGTTCTTTCCTTCTTCTATTTCAAGTCGTCTAACTGTTTCACAGTTCTCTTGCATTTCGCACGTTCAAGTTACAGTATCATATTTGATGTGTTACTGAATTTTCACCGTGTTCACTGAACTATATAGTCGATGGAATTAATAGCACGATAAAGAAAATGATGTATTTTAATGACTATCCGTCTACGGTTTTTAGTGATCGTCCATTTATTGGTGGAATTACGATCAAAATGTATTTATCTTATATTTGGTAATAATTGATAAAACCGGCGTTATTGGGTATTACAATCTTTTTTCGTAGTCGAACGTCAACAACTGTTACGTATTATTTACAAAATTCCAATGAATGTATCACAAAGGAAACCGCGATAACTCGTTCTTGGGAAAAACAAGTTTCTTTTTTATCACGGTATCATCCAAATACGCTTTTTTCCTGGTGTTAATCGATACTTATCCAAAATCCTAGAACACAGGGAAAACGTATATACTTCCATCTAACTTAAATACGCAATTCGTATCCATTGATACCCCTACGACTTAATTGCATTCCACTCGCCAAGATTTCCATTTATTCAAGGACCGAATCATCATTTTTATGTCGATCAGAAAAACGTGCTTCTCACGATACCATACTTAAAAACAAATAATGTTCGTCGATATGAATGCGATTCTATTAACTACTCATTAACATGTGATGAGCTCATACGTCAGCGCGATTACCATCGACAATCGTATACCGAACATTTCGGTAACCCCGATACAGAATTCCGCTTTTTTAAAAAACCGTATTCCACGGGAGGATCGAGATGGGCGTCGGGGTGGTGGTGGTGGACGTCTGTGTATGAAAACTCGGGTGTCTACGCCGGTGGGCTGTTTTGGGCGGGCGACGGCTGTGCGCAAAAACGGCGGCAGTCAAGTTCAAGGCCACCGACTTCCTCTTGCTTCTCGTCGGTTGACGAGCCGCCTCCAGAGCCATTGCCGCCGCCACAGCCACCACCACCACCACCACCACCACCACCGCCGCCGCCGCCACCAGCACCAACACCATCATCGTGGCCGCCACCGCCCCCGCCTCCCACTTACCCTTCCATCGCGATATACACGCAGCACGCATAACGCCAGGACCGTATCAAGTTAGGCCCACCATTCTCCCAGCACACAGGGGTAAAGGGAGAGTTTGGCTCGATCGATCTACTACCTACGGCCGAAAATTCAATTCCCTCCGACGTACGCAATGCCGGCTCGCGAACATTCGTTTTGCTGTTCGCCGTCACGCTTGGGATGAACTCGCTGTTCGTTTGGAAATTTGATGATACTAGGTTTGAGCATGTAGAAGTGTCTGTATCATGGTTAATCCGGTTACCGTATTGTAATTTGAATAGGTTTGTGTGGCAGAGGGATATAGGGATACGTAAATACAAAAACTCGCTTGCGCTTAGGATCATAGGTATTTGAAGGTCAATCGTGTACATACCGTGTTAATGACCGATTGGTCATGACCATGATATTATCCAAAATGATATTTCGGGTGGTATTTATGCGGAGGTGATAAGCAGTCGTGCTTTAGATTGGAATGGTCTTTGATTCGATCGACGATTACAGGCGATAAAGCGCAAATTTTCGAAAGTCCGTTAACGATGCGTAATTTCGTAGGAAATTCTTTTCCAAGTAATCACATATACAACAGGGCGTGTGCTTACTTCGCACTCATGTCAATTAATTCTAAAAATTCATACTTAACCCTATCAAAATTCCTCTCCATCGTACAATTAATCTCGTACTGTCCGATTAAAACGACGAGTATAAGTTAACGTATATTAATTACATATCGATGATGATGTTTGCCGCAGTCAGCCACCGCGTGCTAATACGTTACGTGCGTATTTAGGGACGAGGAGCTGATCGATGCGAACAACCAGACCCCCGTTATACGAATTATCCCCGGAGAATCTCCGTTTCGCATTCTAATTTCGAAGTTTCGCCAAAGGTTCGCAAACGGGAATCATCCCGGCGGGCGTGCGATAAAAAGCGAAAATTCGAGCCCACATTCGTGATAACGCAGTTGCGATTTCGCGGATCCGTGGCGCCCGGTGTTACTACTATCGGGGCCGCCACAGTGTGTTACCGCATCCACCGTGTTGCCGTCAGTCGCGCACGGCCCGTCTCGCCGTCAACGTCGTTCCTGAATCGGATCTCTGATGCGTGCGTGGGTGAGTGCGTATCTGTCCGCGTTTCTCACGAGTGGCCGGTTCCTGGGTATTGTTTTCGCCCTGTAGTAAAAAAAGAAAAAAGAAAAAATAGAACAAACGAAAACGAAAGTCGGCCATGGATTCCTGGATGTACGATGTGGTAGGTGCCGTCACCACATAACCTCTTTCCTCCTCGTCTGATCTCGTGGCTTTGTTTACGTCTTGCGCGCGCCACCCCCACCGAGGTCCTTATATCTGAATTTTCTGATCGACCGGCGAGAATTGGCATCGATTCCTTTTGAAATCGGGGCCGACACCCGTTGGATTTTCTTAACGTGTTTTGTTAGAATTTTTTTTTTTTGTTGGCGAAGAACGATCTTTGTTTTGTTTTGTTTAACGATAGATTTTTATCGTGGATAAGATTGAAGAGGGTCATTTTTGTTGGTTTATTTATTTGCAATTGTTTTCGTACGATTGGTATGCGGAGTGGGTTGTTGAAATAATAAGCTAGGTTTATGTTTCGTACGACGATGAATTATGGAAACGAAGCACAAGATGCTCCAGGGGAAATTAGTGTAATCTGTACGTTAAGTTTGAGCCTGCTTTGTTTTTCGATAGTGAAGAAACATGCATCATCTTCGTTCTGGTACCGTCACTCAGCTTTAGCGACAACTCGGTTATTACGTTACGACGTGTCTGACTGTTAGGTAATCTATCCTGTAACTTGCCGATCATTTTTCCACGCCTGCCGGTATCTAAAATTTCTTGTGATTAGTGGTTACATTGATTTATGCAACGATCATTTCGTATGTACGCCTTTATATAAATAATTCGGAGTATTCTCGTTATCGTTGGAATTAATGACAAATTTCTATACAATGTTTTCCAAATACGAAGAAATTATTGTAGACAATAGAATACACAGCACGAACAGATTTAAACATTTTACGTATACATTAACGTTCGTATGAAAAACTTGTTTGTTTTGATGATAGTCAGACGCCTAAATGGTTGGCTCGTGTCGAAGAACTTTTGCCAAATAGTTTTTCTTATAAGCTTTTTTTTCTCCTCGTTCCACGATGAGAGTTTACAGTCTCTCCCGTGTCTAGATGGTTTTACTTAAATTCGAAATATAAACCGGCAGGAACGAGTCGTTGCGATTACGTTGCTCGTATTTGCAAATGTTTGCCGTGCTTACTTTGTAAATGAAAAATTAACGATATCGCGTAACAATATTTTCCATCGTGGCGTAACGTAGCCGGATGCAGTAAGCGGAAATAATATCGATATACTATGTAAGTACATACACACACATATATACATGTATACGTGAGTTAGCCGGAATAGCCGAAAATGCAATTGACATTTATCTGCGGTTCGGTCCGTAATAATTTCGTGTATCTCGCGATAACAGACTTTTGCACTCGCCAGGTACAAAAATGACGCTCTCGATGATAACGGAACAGTAAAAACAACGTTGCGTCAGGTAAATCCAATCATAATGCTCGCCAGTGAACTTGAACAAAACTGTAGCGATCGTTAAATTTACACGCTGCCCTTTTTTTTTCTTTCTCCCTCATATTGTGAAAACGGTGTATCGAAGCATTATTCTAGTCGCCGTTTAAGGGCCATTAATGCCGGGTCTGGCCGATAATGAGGACAATAACGTTTATCCACGTGCAACCGACTGCATGTTACATCCCACCTTCTTTTTTCTTTTTTTGTTATTATCCCCCATTCTTTTACCGAGAGAGAGAGAGATCCGTCTGTCGTTGTCTGCGCTTTTTTATCCGCTCAGATAGACCTATTTTATTTAAAAATAGATAACTATGCGCCTTGAGACCACTCTCGGCCGCAATGGTCTGATATTATTATGTAGGTATTCGTGCGCGGGCCACGACAATCGCGTAATGGCGTGTGTTTCGTGTCTTGTATGCACGGTGTCTACCGGTCCGAACACATTAGTGTCATCTCGTACGCACGTACGCCCACGCGATCATTGCCTTACGCAATTCCACGTGCGTACGATATAGACGAACTGTGGAATCGCGCTTGGGACAGTTGTTTTATCCGCGTGTACGTTGAGAAATTTGATTACAATTCCATATAGGATCCAGGGATCGATATTTTCGGGTAATTAGAATATATTTGAGAGGAGGGATTCACTCCAAAGGGAAAATATCATTTCTACGCCGACAAAGAAGCATGGCTGTCCGAAGAAAACGTTGAAAACTTGATAGAAAAAAACAAGGTATCCGTCTTCGGATGCGTCAACCGATATTTTCGGCCTGCGCATTTTTACCTTGAATCATAGAAGCCTTTACCGAACCGTATAGCTTCGAATTGTTTCAAACACTCGCGCACGATTATCGCGTAATGATTCGTTATAAAACCGTAGAGAGGCAAATTTTTGTATTTTCGCGGATAGTCTTGCGGTTTCTTTCGAAAGTTATTTTTAATTTTCCATCGTGTACTACGCTAGCTCGCGACTTTCGGTTCGGGAACGATGATCGAAGACAACGCGTCGCGAGGGTCAGAAAAATAGAAGGATAATGAGGAAACGAATCGACATTTCCCCCCGTTATCATCGTTCCTCCATAATACCGTTAAGAAACGATAAAAACGGAAGCAGACTCCGGTGTAGGTTGCGCGTCGCGATAGGGTAGCAATGCGAAGGCCAAGTTCGCACTTATATACATACATACACGCGCTAGCTCGCTCGTTCGCCTGTGGTGTCTATGTACGTACACATACATATGTAGTACATACGTACGTGTACGCGGAGCGAAGGTCTTGCTTCGCTTTAATTCCCTCTTGACATCTCTGCTGTCATACACGCCGACTAACTGCGCGCGATCTTGGCGCGCGTGTCCTCCCCGCTGTACAAACACTCCCGTAGAAATTCACGTATACACACATATATACGATCGTATATACATATGTATGTCTGTATGTATGTATACGACGGATAGACTTTCGCGGTATGTAGTAGATACATCGTAGGCCGCTTTTAACACTGTGTCAGTAGGCTTTTGTGGCCAGACAAGCCGGAGACGTGTCTTTGTGGTCGAGGGACCATCGAATATACGTATGTACACCTATCAAACTGTTTCCGCTATTTTGCCTCGCGGAGAGACAACCATCGAGACTATCGATAATCATTGGCGAGTGGTATCGATCGTTAAGGAAATCGTAAAAAAAAAGAAAAAGAGTACGATTTGTCGTGTGGTAATTACCGACAGGGACGAACACGAATGATTTTATACCCGTGTCTAGATAAACGTGTGTGTGACAACGATCATCCTCGTTAAGATTTCTATTTGTTTAGATAATTCCATGTAATCACGGTAGTAATCGTACGATTGGTGTAGTTATAGCGTGTAAAGAGAGGATGCATCAATTTTATAGCGTTTCGATTAATTTCATCGACGAAGCACCACGGTAAGAAGGATCCTTACCTATTCGAGGCTGATTATCGTCGATGGTAATAATAATTATACGCGAAGAAGTGTCGATCGGTTTTGTTATCGGAGTAAACGTGGACACGGTGGGGCGCCTATCGATAGGCCAGCAAAGGCGTGGATTGGTCGCACGGGTGCGTCTGGTTCGGCGGGGAACGTGGTGCTCAGAAACGCGGTGGGGAACGCGGTAATCATCGGCTTTCCGAAGTCCCCGGGTGGGGAGTCAAGTTTGAGGCCACGAGACACGTCGATGACGTCATCGGGGAGCCGGGCCAGCCCTAACCTTGGACAATGCGCGAAACGGGCCAAATTCTCTTACGCACACGAATTTCATTCGGTAGAGAAATATCTATGAGAGAGAGAGAGAGAAAGAGATATTTACCGTGGGTTGTCCATGATACGTGAATTTTTTCTTTTTTTTTTTGCTCGTCGGACTTTCGTCATACTGAACGAATCATCGGATTTATTCGGTCGGACGTAGTATATCGAGGTAGGTTGGGATTTGTAATTGTTAAAATGTTCTTTGTAACGTAGCCGAAAGTAAGTGTTTCGTTTTTTTTGTTGTTTCGCACACTTTTACATCGTCGAAACGGAAAACACCGTGGATACGTGTAAACACCCCGTGGTACGCGCGACGATCGGAGGGATTAATCGTTTAATGACTCGCAAAGTAATTCTCTCTTCTGTGTGGAACAGAGAAGTGTCGCCGGCGTTATTTTTATCACGCGGGAAAAGTCTCTCGCGGCGAATATAATAACCGCTGGGAACGAAATACATGCACACGGTGTACTTGCTTTGATTTGCTTTAGATAAAGACGCGGAGATAAAGAAAAAAAAACGACCGCGGGAATTAACATTTCTGACGGGGCGTTATCGTTTCCGATTTTGGCTTGACGTTTGTCGCGCGCGCGCGGGGTTTTTTCTTTTTTTGTTATCGCGCTATTTTTATTGGATAAACTCGATGCGAAATCGGAGCATGGTTCTTACCGAAGCTTCGCGGCCTTGACCGCGACCCAGGGTCTTCATCCTCAGGGAATCGATTTATTCCTCAAAGTTCTAATTCCGTAACCACCTACGTATAGCCGTAATATTCCAACTTGACGAACGTTATAATAATTCAGGGTCAGTGCGATCGACTTGTTGCGAAAGCGTGTGTCCAACGACGAAACACACGATCCAACGTTTTTCCTATTATCGAAAATTTATCCGCTCGATGTAAACATCGGTCTTTAACGTATGAAAATATTGTCGTCCGCGACGGTCGTACGCTTTTCCTCGTGTATTCCACGATTTATTACCATATCCCTGATAATCCAACGAAAAGTATGTACATATTATACATACATACGTATATATATCGTCGCGTGAACGTCACGTTTCCAAAAACCACCGTAAATAAATTAAACAAGTTCACTTATACCAACGTATAGAGACAACGTGGATATCTGGTTAATTTTCAAAGAGAATACGAATCGTTCGAGCAGGACATCTTCGTTCACGTGAACGATTAGACGCCACACGTATAAGATCGCTATTGTTTCGCTCTATTGGCTTGTTGGTCACTATGCATATTATTATTGCACGTCATGGTGGCAGCTGCATAACGTTCAAAAAACACTAAGCGCGCGCGCGCGGAAAATTTTATTATCTGCCCGGTTAATCGAAGCGCACCTGGGAAGTTGAATTACGCATCGAGTTATGCTCGTTCTGCATTATTCGGAGATATCGTGCCTGGCAACAGATAACGACGAGTACAGCTCGTTGGGCGACGTCGTCGGGCACGAGATACGTCTACGTTTTTCAAACGGTAAACCCTTGTTTTTGGCCAAGTATACGTGCGTGATACGCGTGGTGAATTATACATAGATACATACATCTCGTGGTAAATCGTAACACCTTTGGCTCTACTTATTTGGGGAAAAAGATCATTGATCGTTTCGGCACGATAGTCGTCGTAGCGTTTCATTTGCCGTTCGGCCAACTTTTTCATTGGCGAAACGAATTCGGTTTCTGTTTTTTTTTTCGCGAACGTTTGATAGTCGAGATTCTTCTCTTTTTTTTTTTCTTCTTTCCCTCCCCTCAGTGCGAGATACAACGGCTGTAAGTTGCGGAGAGACTTCTTTTTTTCTTCTTCGGTTCGTTTCGTGCCGCGAGCCTTTTTTCTCGCTTACGTAATTGACCTGTTTGAAAAGGAGTTGCGACGAGTTTCGCGGACCTTGAAAATTTCGATATCACGCGGTGTGCTTCTAGCCGCTGTAAGGAGAACCACCCGCAATTAGACGGCCGTTTTAACCGGGTCTTGGGAACGTCTATAGACTTTCCCCCACGTCAGAATGACATTTCCGTTCGTACTTTCCTCCGTTTTAGAGTTTTAACGATCGCGACCACCACGTGGATGATCGTTACCTACTCGTTACCTACTTGGATCAAACATGTTAGGCCTCGAAGGTTGCTAAATAATACGCGGTATATACTTAAATCGTCATCGTAATTAACCCACGAACGTCGGATCAATTCCGATCTGTGCCTGTTCGAAATAGACGTAAAAATACCGGGGATGTTTTCAAAAATCCGAGGAATTTCGCTCCAATATTTACGGACGGCTGTTCCGAGAACTTTGGGAACGCCCCTCGTAAAATAGACAGACTCTTTTTTTTTTTTTTAATTATACGCTCTCCAAATCGATCCTAAAATCCAACGCTTTATTTACGAATCAATCGAACTTATACTTAACATTTCGTCATGGATTTCATTCTATTTTACTCCAAAACCGTAGCTTCGGACCTCAGGTAACATTTTCGGGTCGCGTGCGTGTACGCTAAGTCGCATAAGTGGACAATCGGAATAAAAAAACATCCGCGCGGACTCGCTGCCTTTGAATTATGCAGCAAGTACAAGTGTATCGTTCCCGTAACGTCAAAATTTTCCTACGAAATCGAGTGTCCCCAGTTTCCAACGTCACAAATTCCCAAATCGAATCCCCTTTCATATCTTTCCCGTCAGATATCGCAACATTAATATTCCTCATCCGTGAAAACGATCGAAACCCCAAGATCATTCCCATCGTTAATTTTCACCGATGATTTCGCGCGATGATCGGACCGCGTGGTCCGCACGGGCCCCGCGTGTTACTCGCGCGAGTGTCATGAAAACAAGCGAGTTGTTATCCGGCCGATTCCGTCGGGATTTACGGTGGAGTCGCTTGTCCAGACTGTCAGAAGTCGACGGATAGAATGAGAGAGAGAGGGAGAGAGAGAGCGCGTCGTCGACGGGTGCGAGTGGGACGAACTTCGTTGAAACGAAAAAGGACAGATAGATAGATAGATAGAGAAAGAGAGATAGAGAGAGAGAGAGTGAGATAGATAGAGCGAGTGAGGTCGAGAGAGAGAAAGAGAGGAGTCAGACGGAGGGACCCAAGGTCGTCGTCGTCGGCAGTTTCCGTCGACGTTCGGCGTCTAAAATTGTGTGTTGGCGCGGCTCTGACGGCCTTCGCGAACGCGGCCGCCTCTCGCAGAAAAGTCAAGTTCAAGGCTAACCAGATAGCCCGATACGTCTCTCTTTCCGTTTCTCTCTCTCTCTCTTTCTCTCTTCTTTTTTTCCTTCATTTTTGATTCTCTCCCTCTCACTTCCCTGCCCGCGTCGTTCTTTATTCTTCCTTCCGTCTCTCTCGCTTTCGGTTTAACCACTTAATCGAACGTGTCGGACTGGGAGAACACGGTCGGGACGGCTGGATCCCGTAGACTTGATTACGAGTCCAAGCCCGGTGAATAGAAAAATGCTTACGCAATTCCTTTCGCGATCGTTCGGCTTTCTTTGACTTGCACTTTCGTCGCGGGCGACGACGAGTGTGAACGTCGCCCGGGAACCGTTACTCGTCCGCAAACCCGGGTTTCGATCGTGTTTGGATACTTTTTTTTTTCATCGGAACATTGAACGTTCCACAATATTTCTCGATAGTATATATACATATATATATATACACATACGTAGCTTGTTTATTTTGTATTCGACGCGTTAATTGCCCGAATTTGAAAGCGTTTCGTTAATTTCGGAGACGTTATACTTACACGTTTTGATAATTGTATTAACGTCGGCGCGTGTTTTCATCGGGCGAGAATCGATGCCGGGCGTCGCTATGGTTATTTCGATGAAAGTTCATTACGGCGAGACGGATCGCATGTCCAACATAGAAATCACGAGTAGTCTCGCGCTCCGGGCACTCTCGTATTACCCGAGCGATCGCAACTTCATCTCGCAGAAAAGTCAAGTTCAAGGCCGACCAGATATTCCGCGCTCCTTCCTCTTCTCCTCGCCTTCCTGCGTGCGTTTAATATACGATACCGGGAACGGGAGGGTGGGGGAGGGGAGGGAGAGGCTTACGCAATCCTTTCACCGTTACTTTGTTCACCATCGTCCTGCACACCACTCGCCTAAAGGACCTTCTCCATCGGGACCGAGCTGGACCTCTTCCCGGACGTATTCGGGGAATTCGGGTTCTTTTTGAAAGTTTGTTTCATTTTTTGTTGTTGTTTTCTTTTCTAACGGAGGTAAAATATTGTTCTTTTATAATTCAAACAGACGCAGAAGGAGCAAAGGGTGTGTTACGTTGGTACTGTTACTATTACTGTTACTGTTGTTGTTGTTGTTCTTATTCTTGTTCTTCTTCGATTTCTTTTCTGTTTTCAATAATTTGGAGCACTGTAGACAGCGACGGTGGAGCAAAGTCGATCGATATTTTTAGAAACATTCGACTTGCCGATGTTTGTTTCCTTCATCTAAACATTGTGATTATCTATCGGGCGGGAGAAGGAGTAAATTTTTGTACGCACCAGTGAAATCGCTGCGGGTCACGCGATTGATAGGTATTAATTAATTATTTTAAACGGAATACGACAATATCATCGTCGCTGAGGAACGTACGTCGATATGTTTGCACACGGTTGACGAAATATACACGATGAACGAACGTGTTCTAACGTACATTTATAATAAGCTTTGTACTTTGAGACAAATTTTTCGACGATGTCCCCGGGCGTGGTAAATATAGTAGTTCAGGAGGGCGACGGAGAGAGTGACAGAGAGAAAAAAAAAGCGTTTTTCAATTACTAGCTCCGCGGTGGAACGTCAGTATTCATGTTCCAAGAACATCGGCGGAATGTACTGCGAATTTTCTGAAGTCAATTCTAAAAATGTTCGCGGCGTTGGTCGTGCTTAAAAATAGCGGGCGAGAAAAAAAAGTGCAACCGACTGCAAAGCAGACGATCCGTCCACTTTTTCCAACTTCGTTGCCGTCGTTTTAAAACGATGGAATGTAGACCGTGTGTACCGATAGTTACAGATTTCACCCCCCATTTCAACGTAATCCGAATTTTATTCGTCATTTCGACACACATATACTTATACAGTATTCACCATTGTTTCAGGTTTGTATGATGTCTGGTGCCGGAACCGAAAATATGATCGGAAACAATAGGACGATGGCAAACATTAAACAGGAAGTTGAGAACCCTACAACGCCAACGCAGAATTATCAAGTTTGTTCACCTACGACCACTCTTCAGCATCAGGAGGTATTATATATATATATTATAAATATCATTACACGTTCGATAATCCCGCTAGAAAGAATGTAGAAAGATTTACGGGGACGAGAATCGATTATATTCTAATTTATGGCATTTTGTAGGCAATCTGTGGAAAGATGGAAGTACCGGCGGACTACGGTGGTGGAGGAGGCAGTCCTGGGAGCCCAGAAATGCATCACTGTTCGTCCACGACACAGGCTCTAGGGACGTCTGAGGTATATGCGAATAACAATTGGATCATCCTGGAATAATGTTTATAGGCGGGAACATGTTTTTTCTAAGCAAGAACAAGTGTTCCTTTTTATTTAGGAAGGTGTTAAAGAGGAGGATATGATACCAAGAAGGCTTTGCCTCGTATGCGGTGATGTTGCGAGTGGATTCCATTATGGTGTCGCATCCTGCGAGGCGTGCAAAGCTTTCTTTAAAAGGACCATACAAGGTAAGAGGAGTTCCCTTCCCGTTCGAAACAATGATCTCCGACTATTTCCCAGGTAGCATCAACACTTCATTATGATTTGTTAATACATTAACCTTTGGCTGTACGAATCACGATGATTCGTTGTTTTCATTTCAAGGCTAATCATCCTTTTGTTGTAATTGACCCTGACCCCGTTTGACGAGTGTCATTTGGTGAAGTAACATATTCTATTGGTGCTACCTGGACTAGGACCATATATATTACGATAAAATAGCGAGTAATTTCACAGGCAATATCGAGTACACGTGCCCGGCGAACGGGGAATGTGAGATCAACAAACGGAGGAGAAAGGCGTGCCAGGCGTGTAGATTTCAGAAATGCCTTCGCCAAGGGATGCTGAAGGAGGGCGTACGACTAGATCGTGTCCGCGGTGGTAGACAAAAGTACAGGAGATCGACAGACCCTTATACACCGGTGAAAACTGCGCCTCTAGAAGGTGATTTTCCTTAGTTTTACTTGTAAAGTATCTGTTTTGATACACAAATGTGGGTATTATGGATACGGAATGCATTATTTTGGATGTTTTATTGTTTCAAGCAAACGTAGGAACGGGAGCTTCTACGGAAATAATAAGTAAGCTGGTAGTTTTATTGAAGTTTCGATAAAATGTCCATAGCGTTCTTTGATACCGATGAGAATTTAATCGATCGATTATTGGATCATTATTCGTTGTCGTTGCTGTTAGAATTACGTATATCAATATGAAAATGTCATAATTTGAGGGACCAATTGTTTTATCTACTTCGCAGATAACAAAATGCTGGAAGCTCTGACGGCTTGCGAACCCGATATGCTACAAGTGTCTAATCTTTCTCACACTTTGGACACGGATCAGAGAGTCCTTGGGCAATTGTCAGATCTCTACGATCGTGAATTGGTTGGAATAATCGGTAATATTTGAAGTCAATTGCCGCGGACAAATACTTGAACTTCCTGAAGTTTCTTACATTTACTTTAAATCGTTTTGCACCGAAGGTTGGGCCAAGCAAATCCCGGGATTCAGCAGTTTAGCGTTAAATGACCAAATGCGACTTCTACAAAGTACGTGGGCCGAAATATTGACTTTCAGTCTTGCGTGGAGAAGCATGCCAAATAATGGTAGATTAAGGTTCGCCCAAGATTTCACTCTCGATGAACGACTCGCCCGCGAATGCCATTGTACAGAGCTATACACACACGTAAGTATTTCGTTTTTCCTATCGTGTATTACAGTATACAATATAATATTCATTAACGACCTTCTGTCTATTTCTAGATAAGTATTAGCGTTTTAAGTGATATTAACGATGTTTGTCCCAACATTGTATCGATAATCCGTTTGTACAGTACGTTCCTGAAGGTGTTATTGTATTTTTTTTTGTACAGTGTATTCAGATCGTTGAAAGGCTTCAACGGTTGAGCTTAACAAGAGAGGAATACTATATATTAAAAGCGTTAATCCTGGCGAACAGTGACGCAAGATCAGACGAGCCGCAGGCGCTCTATCGTTTTCGAGATTCGATCTTAAATTCACTCTCAGATTGTGTGGCGGCAGTAAGACCAGGGCAGGCGCTCCGTGCCACGCAGAACATGTTCCTAGTGTTGCCCAGTCTTAGACAGGCCGACGGAATTGTTAGAAGATTTTGGTCTAGTGTCTATCGAACGGGGAAGGTACCGATGAATAAGCTGTTCGTAGAAATGTTAGAAGCCGCTTACTACCGATGAGGTACCTCGAACTTGATTTAAAAGAACTATATCGGTACTAAAGACTCGATAGAATCGCTGTTATTCACCACGGAATTCCAGTGCGATACTTGTTACGCGTTGGCAGTGGACAGTGGGCAAGTGGACACAGATTATTTGTTGCGTCCGAAATGTGTTGATTAAAGGACAGTGAGTGAAAATGAAGAAATGGGTGAGCGAGCGAGCGAGCGAGCGAACGAACGAACGAAATAGGTAAGACAGAGTGAGAGAGGTATAGAGAAAGACACAGTGTACTTGTATTCTTTTTCTCTAAAGGAACTCGAGGACAAGATGGTTTTATTTTTCAAAACGCGAAAGTATCGAGCGTGGAGGTTTGGCCAGTGATTCCAGCAATCGTCGAAAAAAAATAAAACTCGCGAATTGTCTTAGGATAGCAGGCACACTCTTTTTTCAAAGCAACCAAACTTTCCTTTTCGAGTACCCCTTTTACAGGTACAGAGAAAAATAAACGACGTTGTTTCAGAATAGACTATGCAGTACAAGATGCGAGAAGCTTTTTTCCGAAGCTCTCACTTTAGGATAGTATATGCAAAACCTGTCGTCGGACAGATGAATCTACCAAATAAATATAAATGTTTTCGTTTATGCATCGATCGTTGTGATCGTGGGACACCGTGTCGGTAATCGTAGAAATCAAATACAAATGTACTAACTGTGGGTGTTTGACGTTATAAATAGTTAGAAATCGTGTTACCAGTACTATGAACTGAATCAAAATTATACGTAGCTACAGTTCGAGTGTTATTTTAGTTACGAATCTTTTGTCCGAGAACCCAGTCAATTTGACTAGATAAACATTGAGCTCTATATTTTTAATAGCCTCGATAAAGTGTACGTTATTTTGTATAGAGTAATTGCGCATTTTAAGGAAACATAAAGGAAACCTGCTAAATGTAAAGACCGATGTGTGTACTGCATTGAACATCCATAGTTATATAGTTCTGCGAATCAATTTAGTATGCATCATTGTACAAATCGAACCAGTTACGCGAACAGAGCTGGCCAGTGAACAAGGGAAAGAAAGCGAAAGAATGGCTGGATCGTTCTCCAATTAAGGGCCATGCTGTTTTTTACGAGATGACGTGGAAGTATGTTTTGAGAACGGACTTTTGGCCAGGTTGCCAGGTTCTTCGAAAGAGCGGAAAAAAAAATTTAATCGGTTGTTAAAGTGATTGCGAAGTGTTATTCACGCGTGCCACACACACAGAGCGTAGGAGATTATATATATTATATTATATTATATTATATTATATGTATTCAGGGATCTTTATTATCTAGTTACTAATGTTACGTGGTCCGTGCACGTATCTAACGCATAATACCGCTTTTTTTTTCCAAAGCGAAGTCGTAACACCCGTGTAGGAGCTATTCACATGCGAAAGTTTATTTTTTAGAGGAGGAAAACCCCTTTCGTGTTTGTCACGAAATTAATGAAGTTTTCTTTATCGAATACACGTAGCGAGACGTAACGTTGTTCACCAATCTCCTATCGGTCTTTTGTTGTTTCGCTATTACCCGAATACGATGGAAAGAGAAATTATATAAAATGAGTTTTAGTCGATAATGATAATACTATTAAATTTAAGATTAACATTTGGCTAAATCGAGGAATATTCTATCTACGATCGATGGAATTGTTTGAATCTTTACGATCTCGCGGGACGTGATTTAGTTATAACGTGTAGAGTGCAATAAAATCAGGACACGCGGTTTCTATTTTTCTCAAAATCAAAAACGGTCGCGTTGTCCCCTTGGTTTAATCCTTTGTTTGCGTAATTCGTATCTTCGTTTTTTGCGTCGTTCGAATCTTTTTTTTTTTGTTTAATCCTCCTGCATTTAAATATATTACGAGGCAAAACAACAATTCATGACACTTATCTCACGCGTTCTTTCTCCATTAGCTTCCCCTCGGTCTGTTGGACACGAACGTAGACGGCGTAACGAACGTAACGAGAGAAATAGAAAGTGAGAACGAAAGATAACATTAAACGGGAACGGCTGTCCAAGCCACGGCGAATTTTTGTTTCACGTTTCTTTTCAGCTTTTCTTCTATGTTCTGTTTCATCGACGATGTAGTTGCTTCTTTCCTCACGTCGTAATAAACGGAATCGTGTAATAAACGTGGTCGCGTTGTTCGTTGTAACTACTGCCTATTGAGATAAGAGCTTCGGAAGGATCGAGCGTTGATCGTTTGTCGGAGAACTAAAATGAAAAAAAGAAAATGAAAAAAAAAATAATACATGAGATCGTTGGAAATGTTTTTTTCTCTACAAGGAAAAATTTATCGAACGTCCTAGTTCGTGCGAACGTTTATTATTAGAATAACAAAAGTTGGTGTTAACGATACCTATGTTCGTCTCGTATTGATAGTATCACCGTTCAATTGTTTTGGCATAGAAAACAAATTATAAAGTTACCGATAAAAACATCGATGTTGGTTTTCGATCCGTGATACTATCAATACCATTAATTAAAGATATGGAAGAATAGTAGTATGTTAATTTTCTTCAGATATAATCGATTCGATTGTCGCGTCTATATGAAATTGTTGGCTTTCTAATTATTTCGTTTCTTTTCGTTTCTCACCGAAGTCTGCCGAAGGCTTCTCCATCGAACTGTGATATTCGCGTTATTTGGCGCATTAAGTCTACATTTTATCGTCCTAATACTTGGATTTTCGCGTAACGTATTTCGGTTTATACGTTTGCCCGCGTATCGATCCGCCTTTACCATGAAATTTCTATTCGAGAAACTTTAATTTCTTCCATTGACGCACGTTAATCCTCTTTTCTTTGTTTCCCGGTCGACCTCGAGGCGTTTCACGTTTGTTTCGCGAGGAATCACGATTCTTGCGAGCGTTACGTGTGGAAAAGCGGGCCTAAAATGAGAGCAAGCAGCTTGTTCTAATTCTGCCGATAGTTGAATTTCATTCTACGATAACGACACCATGATTTTTGTGCACTTCCGAGATTCGCTCGGGTACACGCGTTCTATCGATGTCGTCGTTTCACTTAGCACGACTTCGGTCTTGTCGGATATCCTGCGGAGTCCGAAGTCCACGATACTGTTTTTCTGTATGTATGTATTATAATACGACGGTGAAATGCAATCGATGGCTGCACAACGTGGTTTTCTTGGGGTGTTGAACCAAAAAACAAAAGGAAAACTAATTTTACTCCACCTGCACCGACGAGTTCGACTAAAGTATTTTCTCGTGTGACACAACACACGGTTAAAAGAAAAGAGGTGTCAGATATTTTTATGAAATTGACTCTTAACGTGTCCGCTGTTGGATGTTGGATTTCCACGAGTTTGCGAGCATTTTCTTCGTGTATAATATTTATCGATTCGCCGTGGCGGTAGAATCGTAGTCTCAGGGTTTCAAACAAACAAACAAAACAAACAACAAACAAACAAACAAACAAACAAACCAACCAACAAGTTAACAAATGATACAAACCTAGACACATATAAATATAATAGTTAAGCGCGCGAGTATATTTGTGGAGCAAAACATTATAATATAGTAACGATAATAATAATAAAATTATGATGATGATGATGATGATGATGATAATAATAATGATAAAGAAATATTAATATTAATGATAATGATATTAACAATAAAGATAAAGATAAGAGGAAAACAATACGGTGACTCATTACGTTGGGTATCGAAGCTTGTATGTATATTGGACAGTCATTGATTACTAGGTACATTACACAAAAAAAACAAAAATATTCTATGGAAATTTCAAAATCGGAACGCCCCGAGCGGTGAAATAATTCGTCCGACGAATGTCACTTTATTTTTTGTGTGTGTGTGTGTGTGTGTATTTTTTTTGTTTGGTGATCGACGAAGGGGAGGTGATCTCAAATCTTTTCAATTTTATAGTGCGACGCTTTATTATTCTGTATGGAACGCGCGCGCTAAATTCGAACTATCCTGTCGGATTAATTATACCGCGAACGAATTGTTTTGTTTCGTTCTTTTTTTTTCCTCGTTTTGTTCGAATCGCAAGTAAAGAGGCGAGCGCGTTGCGATTTATAGTTTAATCATAAACTAAAAAAAAAAAAAGACACTCGATTGGAACATCGCGCGGAATCTATCACGCGGAGAGTTACCATCACCGAAAATGCGTATAACGTACCGGGGGAGGGGCAACGATGTATGTGTGTGTATATATTTTTTTTTGTTTTTACCTGCATTCGAGAAGTTGTTGAATAAAAAAACAAACAGAAAAAAAGAGAGGAAATACCACGGCCACGACCGTAATTTCCCCGCGAATAAACCTTTTTTTGTTTCGTGGTCGAGATATTTTGTATGATTTCGTTCTTCTCTCTCTCTCTCTCTCTCTCTCTCTCTCTCTCTCTCTCTCTCTCTCTCTCTCTATTTGGTCGTTTCAACGCGAGAACACCCCTCCGACGGTTCTGTGCGCGAATTACGCGCTGGCTGACGAGTGGATTGTGGTTTTGAAACGTTTTATAGCGTTAGCAGGCACTGTTTACAACGTGGGTGGTTTCCAAGCAGCCGCGGCGATTTCGTCCCGGTGATATTTTCCTTCCGTGGTTCAATCCGGAAATCGATTTCTTTTGGCGACACACACACACACACGATCGGTAAACACCGATCGCCCGCGATATATGTATGTATCTCGTCGTCGGGTATCGTTGAACGATACCAATCCCCGAAGGCGAAACCTGCCGGTTTGTAAATCGTACCTGCTGGGAGAAACAGAGAAACAGACGCCGCAGCGTACGACGATTATAAACACCTTACGAGGATACTTTGTAATTGTATTATAATAGGTCCTATGTATAATTTTTATATGTACACGTACACGCAGAGAGAGAGAGAGAGACGAGGAAAGAAAGAAAGAAAACAAAAATAACACAGCGTAGTCCGCGTGGGCGTACCAAAATGCATCACCGACTATTCGTAAAACCGAGAGCAAAAATAATAATAATAATAATAATAAAGTGGAAGTAAATAGCTTAGCGTTAATTTCGAGAGTTAAGCTTTGCGCATTCTCGACGCGTTTCGTGCGTGCGCGTAATTATTCGTCCCAAAATGAAAAGATTAAACGACAAAAAAAAGTGTAATATAACAAACAAACAAAAGAAAAAAAAATAAGGAACGTTCTCCGAAGAGACGCGGCAAATAAAAGAAAAAAAAACGTTGTATAGAAGTTTCGATAGTCAGTCAGCCTATGATTCCCCACCTTTCTCCGTTTCCCAAAACGGTTCTCGTTTTTTCGCTAGGGCGAAAAATCAGTACCGATTCGTATCCGGAAAAGAATTCGATAGACGAACGTCGCTCGCCGACGAAACTGCAAGCGTCTCAGAAATTCGCAAACATTCCCCGCTGTGAAGAAACTGCAGATTCCGATGAAATAGAATATATGACGTTCTCAGTCGACGTCGCAATCATGTCGCGAGAAGTGTTTCCGCGCGTGTTTTTCCACCTGTTACTATTATTCCCGACGATTTTTCACAGTAAGTCGAAATTCTGAACATTCCGCACAAGATAAACCGTATCCAATTAAATTTGCTATTATTTATTTGATTCCTTAAGGAATGAAATCTACTTGAAATGTTTTCGTTGATTAAAATAATGAATATGGGAAATATTATTTAATTCTTTCGCAGAAACAAACAGCTACGTGTTGCCGGACAATTGTTTAGAGTTCGACGTTAATAATTTAGAGGATTACATTTCGACGTTTCGTTCTGAAAACGTCACGCCGAACGTGAGTTTAACTGGTGCGCACGAGTTGCCGGAATCAGATCTGCCCTTCGGAGCCCTAAAATCGGATTGGTCGAGGCTATCGCTGCTGCGAGACGCGCAACCCGAAGGGTCAATTTTAAAGGAGAAACTGGGACGTGTTTTCCGAATTTTAATGATTTCCTATTCACGGATAGACCAGGGTTTTAATCAAATCCACGACAGGTTCGTGTAATTATATTTTTCATTTAACGCGGTACTTCAGAATTTCGCGATGGAATTATGTTTGCCAGCGCGTGTTAATAATAGTACACGACCATATCCCTTAATCCATAAATTTAGTTCGTGTAGATTGTTAATAACGTACCACTGCGAACGTACCGTAGTTCGTACAACAACAATTTTCCACAGCGTAAGCCACGGATCATTATGTAGTTTCCACAATTTATTTTAATAATTAAATGTCCATATTTTACCTCTCGTATATGTTCAAGAATAACATCTCTTACTTTATCCGTCGGTTCTTGTGGTAAAAACAATCAGACAGTGTGATGAAAGTTATTATTAATTAGCTTCTGCTTCTTTAATAAATTACGAAAATCTGTGGCAAATTTAATGAAAATCCTCGATCATTATTACCAACACATGCTCGCAAACATATATTCATTACATCGCTATCACTTCCTCAATTAAACCGTCTTTTCCTCTTGTTTCACTAGCAAAAACAGTTCTTCCGTCAACACCGGTACCGACGGTAATATTCCCGAGGTAAATTCCCACGAAACGAACGAACCAGTGGAAAGTAATACCGAAAGTGCGCCGACAAATTCGGCATTTACTCGCAGAGATTCTATCGGTAGGATCACGACCGAGCAAAGTAGTTTCACCAGTTTCAACGTACCGTTGACGACGCACCGCGACGGAAATATTATCGAGGAAAAAACAGGCGATCCCGTCGACGTCTCGTTTCCATACGAGGATCCGACGATGCCTCACTCGACGGACAACGAGATCGATAGAGATTCCGTCGACGTCGAGACAACCACCACCGGCGACTCATTTGCACGTTCACCGTTCACCGTGGATTTCCAAGACGAGTTCGTCGGGAACGAGAATCACGCGGAAATATCGAATAATCATCCGCGAGGCGATACAACCGACGGAGTATCTTTTCCGGCGGTGGAGGCAACAGTAATTAATGAACTCGATAGAGAAGCGCGTACATTCACCGAAATTGATACGCCGCCCTGGCAACCGGGAACAAAAGTTACCGCGGCTGTGTTCCGCGGGAACGAGGAATCTCTCGATACGGATAACACGGTTAGACGTGGAAATAAATTGAATACGACAACCGAAGAAACGATTCCCGCGGGAATCATAATTAATGACTATGAAACGAATAGACTCGTTACCAGCGATAATTACGACACCGTTGCAGTTTCGACACCGGCTATCGTTACCGGGCTAACGTTCACGGATGCAGAATCGTTTAAAACTTCCCGAACTACCGTTACTTCCACGGGAACTTCGAATACTTCTGCTCCGCTAATTCCGGAAGATCATCAGATTTTTACGACCACCGCGTACGGATCTACTCGTCGTGCAAAACTCGAGCGTACGGGTACAATAAAGGCGGCGTTAATTGATAGCGAAACTTTGGCGAATCAAACCGTGATAAGAGAGACAGAGACGACGAGTACAGATATCTTTGTCGATCACGTTTTCGATACTATCGATGAAACGGAAGAAACAACTACGTCGGAGATTGGCGTAGAAACGACGGATATCGGTGGACCGATTGATCACGCGGATCATTTCGATCCGTTACACGATCCGGATAACGTATTTTCATTCACGAGCGTATCCGTTGATAACGGAATCGAATTTACCACGAGACGATGTTGCGAAACGGCGAGCACAAGGGGCTCAACGTCGTCCGTCGAGGAAAGCACTTATCGAGTCGGGAAATCCGTCGGTCGAGCGACGAATCCGTCGGAAAATTTTCATCGATACCCCGCGAACGGTCGACGGACCGTCGTCGTCGGCCAGCCGACTCACACCGACGGGTCCCGACGTTCCGGTAAAATGAAAAAACCGCGAATCGTTAAAAAACCACCGAAAGCCAATGAATTCTGGAGGTACGTTACGATTTCACGAAACGTTTCCCCGTCGCCGACGTCGGGCGCAATTTCCGATCAAACGGAAGAAACAAATGGGTTTACGAGGGACCCGTCAAGGTCCCGGAAACGCGAGAGCTTAAACACCAACGTCGAGAAGAATTTTCGATGGTTTTACAACCTCGGCTGGAAAAATAACGTTTACGCTAAGTAAGTATCTCGTAGTTTATTTTCCGCTTTAAACATTCATTTCGAACGTTTCTCCGACGTATATCGTATTTTAAAGCCGATATATCGTCGCTAAGGTACATACTAAAAGGTTTAAGTACCCTTTAATAATTGAAATTACTCCCTTGTTTATCCATTTTCTAAACGAAATACATATTTTTCAACACGTTCGCTGTCCAATATGTTTCCCTTGATTAACGGAGACTTTTTACCTGTAATTTTGTAATTTTTAATTATTGTTTCAGAACAGACGGTGCTGGTGGGCGTGCAATTAGCATCTCTTGTGACAAGAAAAATTATTAGCGGCGCGCAGATGGAAATTCTAGTAAAAAAGTTTTAGCGAACTTCATTTTTCTTGGCTGAGCAGAATTTTTTTCGATGGTTCGTCCTGTTCGCATCATGCATTTCGAATTTACGTCGATTATTCGACACTCGCCGTTTCTTATCAGCGATATCGCCGGACCGGTGAATAAATTCATGACTCGGGGCACCGCGGGCTGATATTTACGAGGTCCGCACCTGCTGGCCGGTGGTCGTGCTTTACTGGTCGTCGTAAACGAATCCTCTTATTATCCGCGCCGCTGTACAGAATTTTTTTTTTTACCGTCCTCTCCCCAGTATTCACGAATTTGTAGATCCGATCTACGAAATTTGTGATTACTAGATTTCTATATATAAATAATTAAATCGATCAATTTGTTATCCACCCACGTTCCTTTTTTCCAAACATATTTTTATCTAATCTTTCCAGATACACCGAATTAATCCTCGGTAATTTTAATATTAAACATCTCCCCCGAGCGATGAACAAAATTTACCAGGGATCTAGTTTATAATATAGATCACGCGAATCCAGCTGTATAACGATCCTCCGAAGATAGCGCGGTCGCTCGCTTTAATTTGCAGTGATAACGTATCAGTGGGGCCGGTTATTAATAAATTGGCGGTGGCGTAAATAAACAGATTTTCGCGTTCAATTTTTCATCACCGCGAGATGAAAATCCCACCAGTGCCAAAACGATTGAAAAAAAAAACAAGATTCACCGTTAATATAGTCCACCAACAACATAGACACTGTACCTAATTAACGTCGATGTTCTTAATTACTCCGGACGATCTCCACAGATCTGCGAGAAGTTCCATCTCGAAATTCAAAGAATTGATATCCCACGGTATCCTTCCATTGATTCGATCGTTCTCGCATCGTTCACCAGTCACTCGGGTTTAAAACATCCGGTGTGAAATCGATCATCCGCGTTACATACTCCGGTTACGGCTTACCGGGCGCGTGTAACGTAGAACAAATATTCTACCGTGATATTTCTCGTTACGTAGGAAAACGAGAATGTGTCCGATTTGGAAATTTCAATCGAACCGCCCGATACCTCAACGAGGAAGTAGAAGAGACCAGCAGAAGTCAGACAAACACGAAAACCACCGGGAAGAAAGAGATCGAAGAGGTCTAATATTAATTTTAATCTGCATAAATGTATAATAAGAGATTCACTAGCGGGGCCCGGGAATTCATCCGGTGTCGTCCAATCGGATATTCTTCCTTTCGCGAATTTCGTCCGGTGTTCGGTTCCCGTTCGGATTTCTATTCACGAAGAACCCGGAGTGGCTTCCAGGTCGACATTGTTTCTCCAGCTTCCATCGAGACAGCGGGGTCGGGGGGGGGGGGGACGAAGACGACGAGCTGCCGTTCCGGCGTGGCTAATAATAGAAATTAATTAACGGATGTTCCCCTGTAATTCGAATCCGGGCTACGGCGAAGTGTTTTCCGGGAAGACGTGCCGCCGAAGTCGAAGATTCTACTCGAGAGCCAGGAATTGGTCATTAGCATATAATTAAGAGCGATTCCGCGCGGTGTTATTATTTGTACCATGTGTTTTTCCCGCGAGATTCATCGTGCTTTTCCTCGTATTTCCTCGAGGAGAAGTTGAAAGAACGAAGAATCCCGTGGAATAATTTTTAACGTTACAAATTACGATGTTAAGTTTGTTACTTGTTAGTCGTGAAATGCTAACGAGCAGGTAGTCGTCTCTACTGACTTTTCTTCTACGTTTTCTTTTACGTCTTTACATAGATAAATTATAACGTCCGTCTGTCTCGCATAATGCAACAACCGAGAGATTAATTTCCACGCGATCTTTTTTTTGCAAGAATAACGGAATCCTCCGGGGAAGCTTTTAGGCTACTTAAGTTTTACCGGTGGTGGCACTTTTACGTTTAAAGTGATGTTATGTCGCACAATTGAGTGGAAAGTCGACGAAATGTTTGGTATACATAAAATAGGGTAAAAAATATAAGAAAATAGAAGTTATAGATCTAAAATAGATCAAGAACCTTCGATCATCGTTTCCCTTTTTAAAAAAGTATATCACACACTTTTACATCTTCTCAACACATACTTATAAATCCATACAAACAATTTATCACACAAACACAATGTCCACGTTGCCAAAGGTTATCGATAACGTTCATTTTCATAATTACACGGTGTAATCTCGCGGAAACACGTGTTCCCGTCTGTTCGACGGGGATGCAAATCGCGTCTTATGATCGTCGTAAAATTTGTGTCACGTATGATCGAATGGCGTCGCGACGCCGGTTGGCGGGGCACGTCGTTTCGCAGAGCTTGCAACAAAGCGTGCCGCATTTATTCGAGTCAACAATTTCGCCGGCTGTGGAACGGATTAGCGGTACATCGCTCCTCGTAAGGAAACAAATTACCCGCTTCACCGAGACGCGGCTTCAAGAGCTTCCCTTGTTCCCCCTTCCCCCACCTGGCTCTCCCTATTTCTCACGTCCATCCCCGGGAGATGGGGGAGAGCAGGGAAGGAGATACACTTTGATGTAACACGCTCGTTACGTTGTTTCCATTAATTGTCGCGCATTTCTGGAATTACTTTTCCTTCCCTCTCTCTCTCATTTTCTTGTTGTCTTACTTTCTCTTTCTCTTTGTCTCTTCCGTGAATCTGAGAGAAGAAATATTATTAGACGTCTAGAGATGAAATTCAATAGATCGATTATTATAACGTTCGTTAGTCGGTTGATTAATTAACGTGCCACGGTAGAATTTATATTATTCGCTGCCCGCGCGGTTCGTTATTGTTTCGCACAATAACGCGATTAAATATCTTTATGGAAGATGAGTTTAATTCTCCATCGGAACGAGTGTCGACTATTCGTCGGATTTTTCGTAAATTAAAGTGTGCTTTTTGGGTAAATGGCGCTGATTGCCCCCGGTACGTCGTTCGAACCGAAGTTTCGGTTGAAGCATCGCATTTATTATGAACTGGGACACGAGTTTCCGCGGGAAATTAGTACGTTTTACATCGTGGAAACGGTAGAAATGATTTTTAAAAAAAAAGGAAAACAGGAAAATGTGTTTAGCTACGTTCGAAGCTTGTCGCCGGGATTTTGAAACATTCGTAATTTGCGAAATTAAAATAGACAACGAAGTGATTTTACACGTGTGTTCAACTCGGAGTGTTCGAAGGTTTTACATGAAAATTATTCATTTATCGCCGCGTCGTCGTAAGTACCTGAAATAATGGTGTTAGTTAAATCAATTTGAATATCTCCGATAGGTCAGCCGTCAATTTCTTTCGCCTGTTCTTTTCATAGCCTCGGCATAACGTCCCCTAAATTTATCGATCAGACGGAAAGTGCTTCCAAAAATAGTTTACAAGTGATGAATTTTTATACAACGCCGACGGACACGCGGCACGCGACCTTTGACCGGTGTACCCGTATTTATTAGTACGCTTATCTGGTATAATGTATGTGGCCTATTATGAAATATAATAATTAAATTCCGTCTAGTACCAATTTCACGGCATACCTGTGGAAACTCAACCGCAATAAACGTGTGCCATGAATTGCGGTAAGTATTTTCAATTTTCCGTCATTTTCTCAATTTGTATTCCCTTTATGAAGTGCAACCTTTGGTAGGGTAAGGGTCTTCAAGTATTTCTACATTCCATTATTTAGAAATAATACAGATTATATATTAATTCTAATATAAATTGTTCTTATCCACGATATAATTTTGATGCGAATGGAAATTACGTTCGATTAATTAAATCTAACACTCTTCCCTCCCTAAATCCCTTTCGTTCTACTCGTCACATCGGTAGTAGGGCTTTCCGAAACGATTCCCAGGTCCACTCATCCCCGACGGTGAAAACGGTCCCGACGTTCCGTCGACGGAAATTCGTCGGTCAATCAACGCAGTGGAATCGGGTCAGCCAACGGATCATTCATTCGCCGTCGTACTATCATTAAACACCGCGATAATTTACGACTCCAAGATCCGCGCGCAGCCGGGGGAACCTTCGCCGTTGAAATATAATTTAATTGATTTACAAAGCTCCCGATTTATATCCCGTCCGCGAATTCTTGTAAATCCTGGATCCGAGGGGACTCGCTGCCATTTTCACGGAAACGTTTCCCCAGCTTCGTTATCCTGGGGCGACGAGGTTCGAGGTGGAGAATTCGTTTGTTTCGCGTTTTCGCGGAATCTGTTCGACGTTACAGGCTTTGTTATATTTTACAATTATGTTTCGCGTATTCCCGCCGAGAGATTCCCGCCGGTGCTAAACATCTCCCGGGGGATCTCCGGCACTCCGGCCGCGGATTTAAATAAAGTGGGTTAAGCTATGCTCCGCCGCATTCAACTTGGCCCCGCTCATTAATTTGCGCCGTTTATTCGAACATTTCCCGCGACCCGACGTCCCGGCGTTTGGCGTCCGACGTATTTCCGAATGGGCGTCGGATCCCGGGCCATTTGCGAATCACTTTTTCCAAAGGTACGACACTGGTAGGACACTGCGAAGAATTTTCAACCGTGGATATTTTCCTTGATGTATGAATAAAAATAATGGAATCATTTTTGTTGGAAAATTTCCGCGAAAATTAATTGTTATTTAAAATTGAAGGGAATCCTACGTGGAGATTTTCAAATGAAAAGTGATATTTTTCATTTGGTATATTTTCGCAAATAATCATTAAAATGGTAGATACATAATTCCATACGATCTTCGTCCTGGTTACATAATCTATCACCTGCAACCACCAGGTATTAATATCACCTTTCCCGCGGCTTTACATCACACAAATATAAAGATCAATATTCTTAAATAATTCCTAAAATCCTTCCTAAATGTCATTTAATCCCCCATGTCAATTATTTCAGTTCGTCCGCCACCTTTCCCCCCCGGTATTTGCATAATTCCCCCCGGGCAGGCGTGCTTGAAAAACCGTTAAACCGAAAATTCCCAGTCGGAACGGGAGTCCGGAATTCGCGTGGCCCAAGTTTTCCAATTAGGACGGTCACAAATGACCTGTATCCGTCGCAGCGACGTTGCGGGTTAAGTTTGGGTTAAGTTTAGAGCGGGGTGCGTGGTGGTGACCTCCTCGTGGTGCACCCTGGGAGAACCACAACATCTTACTTCCCCCGTGGGACGCGGGATGATGAGGTTCTGCTGACACCACCGCCGTCGTGGGGAGGCTGGCGCTTTCCCCCGTTCGCCCGGGGAAGTAATTCCTGACGATGGCCAGTTCATCCCGGTCGCGTAAGTGCCGTACGTGGGGATGAATAACGTGCACGGCCTCTTCGGGGGACCTGGTGACCTCCCGTCGTAATCAACCTTCCACCCTGGCGGAGGAAACTTTGCCGGGGGAACTCGGTTTTCTCGGTGAAAACGTGGCAGTATGTCCTTGAAAAAAGGGAAAGGGTGTCTGAGAGTCGTCAGGGTTCCGAGAGAAATATACAGGGTGTTTCAAATGGGTTGAGATCTGTGGGAGGGTTGAGGGTGGTTTTTAGGGTGGAATGAGGTAGTTTTGGAAAGTTTTATACTGATCCGTTGAAGGGTTATTGTTTTGGTGTTTCCACCGGGTTGGGAATATACGGTTTTTAAGTAGGAGTGATAATGTTTTGTATATTATAAATAAAGTAGATTTTAAAGGGAGATTGGGATGAGTTTTACTAATTTTTCTCAACTGATGACTAATGAAGGTGAAATAAATTCGAAAAATCCATAGATATTGAATTGTGTCTTATAAAATGGAGATCTGGTACCTGAGATTGATATCAATAAGTTACATACTTGGATACGGGAAACGTATGACGAAAGTAATTAAAGAAAGTGATATTTCAACCGCGGGGACTCGAAAATTCCGCGAAATGTCGATTGAAATTTACTTACGACTATCGAGTGGGTCACTGTAGTAAATTAATTATTTTAACGGCTAAGTACACACATGTAACGTGGAACCGTGTACCCCCGGCATGATTGCATTCACAATTAAATTATTAATCGACAGACACTTGCTGTTAATGAATAAACCGAATACACGTATCGCGGGACAACCGCCAAAAATACGATCGAATGTAATCGACTGTAACACCGCTTAATATTCCTTATATTAAATTACTGTCAAACAGATATCATCGCAAAATAAGGAGATCAGCGATAATTTAAAATAGAAATTCTAAATGCTGCCGCATCTCAAGCCGATCAATTATTTCTGAATTCGGAATTACCGTGGAACGATCGATAACAGGATAGTTATTTCTAATATTCCAGGAACTGCCGGGGAATTCTTAGAATTTTGACGATGACTTCCCTGGAACGTCGCGAATTATACTTTATCATCGCTTGAATCGAAAATTCACAATAGAATGATTATACACCGTGAAATAATAAAACCCTGTAGGTGCAGCTCTTTTATAACCGCGGTTATAATTTATAAATAAAACCATGTTATCGTAACTGATCTTCGACTATAGATTCCCAAGTTCGATATTACATTACCGCCGACATTATTCATTATTATTTTCTCCATTATTTCAACGAACAACGGCGAGAGTACATCAACAACAATTCCATTCGCGTTGAATGCGAGTCGAAGCGTAAAACCGAAGATAAATTTGACGATTTCTAAAGACCCAATGATTAAAGCTACATCGAATAATTATTTCACCAGCTAATTAATAAGGAAATCACTCGAATGAAATATAACGAAACGCGGCCGGACATTACATCTCAATCATTTAACACGATTTCTATTTCCACCGGGGGAAGGTATGAAAATTTCAATTTTTATCTATTATTCACCCTACAAACACACCCCGCGACCGGTAACGTCGATAATCGAGATAAACGAATTATTATCGTGTCGCAGTTTTAGAACGACGATCAATCCGCGTGCGGACGTTAAACTCCGTGAACAAATTTGCCCATTATTTATCAGTTTCTTTGCGATTACCCGGAAGCGGATTAGCCTTACAGCGGTTCTCACGGGGAAACAAATTAGTCGCTTCACCGAGACGCGACTTCCTTTCACGCGGAGAGGTTCCCCGGGTGTTCGTGTTTAGAATACGAGAATGCTTACCAGGGGGGTGGTGAGGGGGATGGGAGGGGAGGAGGGGGGGCTGACCGTTCGTCAGGATTACTTTAGCCGTTCAGGCTTGCTCCAGGAGGAGGAGCTCCCGACGGTAGCAAGCTCACGGAAATCATTTAACCGGGAAGAGAGCAGAAGGGGCGAGGAGAGGGCCGGTAATTATTTTACCGGCGGAAAACGAACGGGTAAGGGAATGCAACTTACCCCCACTATCCCGCCCTTTCATCGTCCCTTGCTTCTCCCATCCACCCCTACACCTTTTCCATTCGAGCCCCATGCTAATTCTTACTAATTGGTTGCATTACTCTCGTTTCATTCACTTGTCGCGGTTTCTCATCCCTATCCTTCGGGACGTCCTTGTCCGTGAGTGCATATATTTTTCATCCCCCCCCCATTTTAACGGTGGGTCGTTGACAATTTTTTTTTTGGTGTATTAATGACACGCTGATTAATTGCTAAGAGGATTTCGCGGGGAGATACGTGGTTTGCACAGAATTTTGGAAAATAGGACAACTATAAGGTTACTGGGGTACTTGTATTATTTTTGATGTTGTATGATAAATAATGTATTGGTTACAGGAAGTTTGGTGCTTCTATTTAAACAACAGATTGTAATTAAAGTAATACCGTAGGTGTAATTAAAGTGATCACGTCTAAGTTAAGAGTCACCTACACCGCGACAATTTCCCACACGTGGAATGTAATTAAGAGTCAATTCCCATGTTCTTCTTTCTCTCTCTCTCTTTATCTCTCTTCTCTCTTCTCTCTCTCTCCATTGATAACCCATGTTTCGAATTTATCGCGCGTGTAAGGAGTAAGTCATCCGCAATTTTTCCTCGTGCCAACAAATTTCATCGGTTCACCTTTCGGCGTGGGATAAACGTCGACGACGACGAAGAGAGATAGAGGGATAGAAAGAGAGAGAAAGAAAGATGGAGAATGGAATAGACGGAAATCTATTTCCCGGCGCAAAAACGACGAGCTATCGTTAGTCCATTACGTCGATCGTTAATGTTATCTTGCGTCCAGTCTCTCTCTTCCCCCGGTAAAAAGAGAGAAATTCTCCTCCACCCCCTTCAGCCTCTCCCCCCACCCATCGTTCTTCGAAACGACTAATGCGAAAGACGATGAATGTAAAATCTGCATTAATTCAATCCTTGCGAGGAAAAAGGACGAGTGGCGAATGGGAATAGCCTGGGGGGGAAGGGGGTGGAAACGGATCCTATGGAGACGAGGTGAACCGTGTGCCCCCGGTGTTCCGGCAGAGATATTATGTAACAGGGTGTGTATACGTATACATACGTATACCTCGGTGTGGGTGCGATCAGGTTGAGACTAACGGGACGAAGAAAGGTGAAAGCCGTTAAAACGATAATACAGTGGCTCGACAGTGCCGTATTCCGTAGCCGGCTGGAGTGGGTTGTCACAGAAACGTTGGAGAAGCTTGAATTATAGCGAAATAAAATAACGCCAGTTTCTACGTCGAGGTTGAGAGGGGTTGCCGGCGGGGAGGTGAACGGGGATGGGGTTATAAATAGGCGACCACCCTTTGTCCCGTGGAACATGGCCCGCGACAATAAAAATCTCGCGCGTACATACATATATGTATGTATGTGTATGTATACGTGGCCGAAGAACCCCGTGGCACCGTGTCTACTTTATGGCAATACGCCAGTTCGGGGGTGCTGGTTAAACACGATTCTGACGCGATCTTTTGCCCCCCCCCCTCTCTTGCTCCCCTAGCCGTGAGGTTCTTTTTGTTCTTGCTGACGTCCCCGAAAACCACCGATAGCTTGACCGTTGACCTTTTGCCCTCTCGTCGATGCCAAACGTCAGCTACGGGGGTGGGTAACTTGCCGGGGGTTGGGTCGCGTGGTATCTTTGTGGTTGTTGGATTTCGGAAGAGTGTGGGTAGTTTCTTTTGGGTGTGTGTGTGTGTTTTATTAAATGGATCGTTAATGGATTTATATTTTTATTCGGAATGTATTAGCGCGCACAGTGGAGAGGATGATTACGTTGTTCTCTTTCGGTATTGAGAATAAAAGAGATGTATGTTAACGGGACGTTATTAATTAAAAGAGTCTGTTTCGAGGAAAGGTTGTTAAGGCGAAAGAGACAAGGGAATGATATTGTTAAACGAAAGGAACGTTTCCCGGAAACCGGTGAAAGCGTACGATCCGTAAACGGTGTAACTTTCAGTAATTTCTAAATAGTGTGATTAACAAGAGTGAAAACAGAACTAATACGTTGCTTCATTTGAAAGAACGTAAAGCTTTCGAAACAAATTCAAACGCATGGATTCGTCACGTGACCCACCCCGTACACTTCGAAACAAGTTCACGCAAGGGTTGACGTTAGTCACGGCAATTGTTTCGCCGTTAATTTCAAAGAAAGTGGTCCCTCGCCCGCTGCCGACAAAGATTCACATTCAACGCGGGTAAGAATTAAAGCACAGTGAAATCCACCGGGGAGTTAACTCGAACCGTTGAAAGGGGAACGGGTCGGATACAAGTACGTCAGAAAACGATGGATTCTTGGACAACCCCCTTCGGGAGGGTGTAATCATCTTTGCTGAAAGTCGTCCGCGAAAGATCTATTCCCGTCACGTCGAGACAAACGGGCGCAGTTGACTCTCCATCTGAATCTCTCCTTCTTTCTCACCCTTCGATCCACCGTCCCCCCAAATTTTTTCCCTTTTTTTTTTTATCTTTCTTTAACCCGCACGGATAAGAAATGAAATTAAAATTCTCGAACAGTCACCGAAACGTCTCGTTCGAAATATCCCGGGGACACAAGGGTGACGAGTCCGATCTATTCGAATCACATTATTATCCGTGACATAAACGAGCGAATTATACATTACATATGTATATGGATGTAGACACGTGAAGATGAACGCGATAAGAAAATTTCATCCGCCCTTCCGTCGCTAATATCCCGAAACCTTGATATCTATTAAAAAATCGTTAACGTAACGTCGTTCGACGAGACGCAACTGCGAACCGATGGGACAAGCTTGTCAGGTGAAATTTCCAGGTGATTTCGCGCGATGGTGTCGCAAGCGGTTTCGGCCGGTCTCGCGAGGTAGGATTATAAATGACGAAGTTCTCTCCCCCTCCCCCTCCCCCTTATCCCGCGTGGCGAACAAAATTAATCTTCCTCGATGTCATTATTTAAGCGAGAAATTGACGTGTTCGGGTTAACGACGCTCGCGGGTTACAAAACAATTTCCTCCCCGGGGCTGGCTCTTCTTCGTTCCGCCGGCGTCGCGACGCTTCCATCTCGGTGCCGTCTCTTTCCATCGTGGTCTCCACTTCGAGAACGACGTCGTGCCTGGTTAATTGGAACCGGTCCCAAACTTCGCGACCCCTTACCTTCTCCACCTCCCCGACCACCCCTCGAAAGCACCGTCGAAATTGCACCCCTCTTCCTCCCCACCCCTCACTTTCCTCTTGTACAACCGTTTCGTTCTTGAGTTTCGAGCTTGCTTCTCTCCCCTCCTCACCCCCACCCCCCTTTCTTTATCCCCTTTCATTCACCGACGAAACGGTGGAACAACGAACGACTCGGGGATGGACCTTGTCTTTCGACTCGAACACGCGACGAAAAGGGGAGAGGAGGGGGGAGGGGAGGGGTGTTCTCTTTGAGTCTTACAGACGTCGCGATGTGTAGGTAATTGTTACTCCATCCCGTGGTTGATTATAGTAATTCCCCTTTTGATTCTCCATCGACCTGTTCCTGTCTTCCCCCTCGCACCCATTTCTTGAGAATTAGCTGCGTCGGATTTGTTTTGACTAGGGGGATGATCTGCGATATTGGTACCGTGAAATATTTCTTTGATTTTGAAAAATAATCGGAGATACTTTAGTTACTTGGTTGATTTATTATATCCTAGGGATAGACTCCTCTAAGGACTTAAATAGAAGTAAATAGAAGAATAGAAATGAACTTGCAAACCAAACTGAAGCAATAATAATAGTACAAAGTAAAAAACAAATACTAACCAATATGTGGTACACAAAAATATCCTAGAGCAACCCTTCCAACGGCCCAGACTCAAAAAGTACGTAAATAATTCCTTAAACACCTCCGGCACATCATAGCAACGCAGAACAAGTGGAAAAACACGCGATATCGACGGCGAGACGTTCCAAGTAGTATTACGCAATAATAACGACGACCGACTGATTCGCGTGACTCTCACGGAACCGGAAGGGACAAAACGTCGCGAGCGTTACCCTTCGGATAATAGTCCGTTATAACAAAAGGAATTCTTATCACCCCGTTCGTTACGATGAATCGTCCGTCCCTGATGCGTTTTTCCTCCCGTTGTCCCCTCGGACGTAACGGGTGTTTGTAAATTACGTTCCCGCTTTCTTCTCGGCGGCCCGAAACTTTTCCTCGCTCGTTAATACTTTCGCGGCGGTGCCGGGGCGATAAATTTGTCCGGCGCGATGTTTTCTATCCCGACCCGACGAAGGATAGTTTTCGTCGAACGAAAATTCTACCCGGGTTTTTCTATCAAACGGGCGCATACGCTCGTTAATTCCCTCGCGGCACGCCATTCGCGCCAAGACTCGATTCTTTTTTTTTTTTTATTATTGTTCGTAGTTTCCTATCAAAGAACGAACGGGTTTTGGAGGTGGGAAGGGGGTGGGGTGGGGGGTGGGAAAGAAAAAAATAGAATCACGAAGCGCGCCGGTCGAGCGGCGAATGGTTCGATCGCGTGACGATGTATTACCAATCTTAACATACGGACGCGAGCAAGGGAACTGGTAATATTTTTCTCAGGATGACGGAGAAAGAGAGTGGGTAGTGAAATTTGCAATTAAAAAACAACGCGAACGTTCGATACAAGTTTCCTGCAAATTAGAAAAGTGTTATTTGAGTCGGGAAAATGTGGCTGACTGAAAGTAAGACATTAAGAATTAATTACGTACATATTTTCACGCAATTTATTAGTTACATATAAATAAGAAATTATAAATCATAAATCGGAAACCTTAACTGGCTATAAAACGATCGAAATTGACAAAGAGACTAATATGAATTAATTGAAATTCGGTACTTACTTATCATCCATCATAAAGCAATAATATTTTTATTGTAATACTTTCCAACGTTTCGATCAAATTTCTGACCCTCTTCAGGGAAAAATTAGCAATTATTTACCCTTTATAAAAACAAAATAAGTTATTATTAAGTGATAAAAAATTGTCAAAAAATTGTGAAAAAAAAAGAAAGATGCATCTCATCATATCCTTGAGATTTCTCTGAAATTTCCCGCGAAAAAAACTCGAGTCGCGTCTCTAACCTACCGGTATTAGTAACTTAAACTATTCCGAACGTCTCGTTCCTTATTTGCATGCCGATACGTGGCGGCAAGCCGAGTACAGAGTCAGCCCAGAGCCACGACACGATTCAACACGAAACTTCACCTCGAGGAGTATAAACTCTATGGAATCCACGTATATGTATATGTATACCACGACTATATTCCTCCCGTGACACTTCTCTACCGGATACACCTATCCACACACATACACACATATATACATATAGATCTATGTATATCTTATTCGCATGGGGATGACGCTTTGCAATTTCACACGATTACCGTAGGACTCTCTCAATTTGCCGGCCGAACTTTGACGCCAGGCGTCGATGTATAGTTCCTCTCGCCACGTTTCCATCGACGCCAGGGCGTCGAGTCCGGGATTGACAATCGGAAACCTTTAACCTAATCACACATACGGGATGTCCACGGAAGAACGGGTGGAAAGAAATCGTTGTCGATCCTCAAACTAACGCAAATAGGGGCTGAAAGATAAAGGGGTCAGTTTCTCTGTCCAAGGGGTTGCTGTCGGTTCTCGATTTAACCGACCAACGGAAGGGTAGTTGCAAAGGGTGCCAGGAGGATGGGGGGAGAGGGAGGGGGGTTGAGTCTCCGACGAAGCAAACCGATCGATCGGAATGACGTTTACGGAAGACGGCTCATCTTAATCACCGATTCATCACCCGCCATTGGCTCTCGAAGCAATCGCGCGTGAAGCTAACCAGATAGACGATACACCCAGGTGGACGCGTCGGTGTGGGCGTCGGTGTGGGCGTCGATCTCGGACAGTACTATCCCGGTCCTGTACCGGAAGGGGGACCTGGGAATTTGGGATCCACGCCTGAGATTTTTCTGGCAATATGGTGGTCAGCGTGATCTGGATCGTGGGATTTATTTATGAGGTTTTGATCTGATTATTTATTAAGTTTTGATATTGTTAGGATGATTAAATGAAAGATCAGGATTTTAAAAAATGTGTCACATGGAATGTGGGTGTGTGGAGAGAAGTTGTGTGAATTAGGGTGAATTGGATTAAATGTTGAGGCAAGTGGATTGAATGTGTGTATAAGTAATTTATTTATTAGTGTATTCAATGTGTATTGTAGTGGTTGAATTAATTATTCGGTGAATAAATTATTCTGTTTTGGGGTAAATTACTTTATTGGGATTTAGAGAGACTTTTCCGGTGTCCGAGTATTGATAAGAATCACTTTTAGACAGACCGGACGTATAAATTTCATAGTGCCACGTGAAACTTTCATTCCGGATTATCGGTGTGAACTTTGTTCAAACGTATCACATAGTACATCTTTTATTTAAAACAAATCACGTAGACACCTTACAAGCTTAATAAAAGTCCCATACAATAAAACACTAGTTTCTTAATTAATTAAAATCTCGTTTTTTCATTATTTACCACACTCATGACCGTTCAACAAATTCCCTGATAATAGCCTACGGTTTTTACAAAATCTCCGATTTTAATGAAATATCCAGTTTTGATAAAACCTCCCCTTTCGAAAACCCTATTATAGCGAAGGGCTGAACGGGAAAGCAAGAATTCAGTGAGCAAGAGTTAATAACTTCGGTATTCCCGAAGATTTTACGAGCCAGCTCGATGCGAGGGTGGTTTGTTAAGGGTGAGAACGGGAAAGTTAAGGTTCCGGCCGGGAATAGGGGGTAGTCCGAATTGATACGAACGGTTCCCGCTGACGTGGACGCTCCGACCCGCAGCCCTGGTTACCGATAACAACCCTTAAATCATTTCTGACCGGGTCCGGCCACCCCTACGTCGCATCATTCGAAATTCCCGATTGCTCCCTTCCGTTTGTTCCGTCGATGGAAATTATGTAACGATAGCTTTCGACTTCCACTTGCTATCCGAGGGTGGTATATATATATTCTTTTTTTCTTCAGTTTTGGTAAAATAGATTTAACGAATTAAAATGTCCGGTTGACTGACACGTTTCTGATCACAGGAAACGGAAATTCTGATTTTAAACACGCTGTTCGATTGTCATTATTTATTATTGGAGATTCTAGGGAATTTACGGTTTAAGGATCTAAATAGGGACGACGATAAATCCGTTCGACTCTCGCGATAATATTCATCTCGATTATTCGAGAACGGGAAATATCACGGGCGAGGAATTCGATCGATATCCGTTCTGTGTGTCATTTCGAAATGAAATTCTGCCGAAATTCGGCAAATTCGCCGGCATTTAATTCTTACAATTTTCATCTGTCACACAGGTATACATATATGTATAGACACATACTCCCCGTTATAAAACCATTCATATCAATATTTGAAACGAAGCGACTAAACCGCGGCGCGAAATGTTCGCATTCCTTATAAATTATAAAAAAATAACTTACAACTACGTCATCGACGATCGAAATATAAATGTTTGCCCAACGAATACCAATACTATATCAACCCTGATCAAACCAGTACTTCTCCAGTAAAAAAAAAAAGAACCCCACAACCACCTCGTCAACTCCAATTCTGTTAATAACATAAAAATCCTGACATTGCTGAACGGATCCATAAAAAAAAAATATTTATCAATCAAGATTAAAGTAATACCAAGATTCTTTTCAACACTAATCGCGTTTCGAGAATTAAAAAAAAATGTTATCCTCGCGAATTTCGATGAAATCTCGCAGCATCCGGGGCCGGCGATCCTCGAGGGTGGTCGGTTAGGTAAAGCAAAGCAGGGGGGGGTTGGGAACCGGGGGTGGTGGATCAGCCACTCTTCCAGGAAGGGATGCGTTGGCCCGTGAACTCGCCGATAACGCAGAATTATAGTTCCCGGTAGCAGTAGAACCACCCTTTTCGAGGCAGCCGTGTGACTCCGTACAAAACGCCTATCACTGCGCGTTACCGAGGCGTGCGAAGGGGTTGCTTTCCACGCGTGCATCATCCCCCTTCCCCCCGGGGGTTGTTTATTCGCTCGCATCCTGACGGTTTCGTTTCGCAACGGTGCAACGAACTGCCTTGCGGTGTTACGCACTTCTCCGTAATTGTTAGCCACGCTTGGAAACGGATCGACCGGGGGGGGGGGGGGGGGCAAATATTTGGTCGGCCCTGTATATATATTTTTTTTTCCGTTTGTTTCTCGTTTACCCCGAACCCCGGGGGGTGTGTTTGCCGAAGGGTGGAGCGAAAAACGTGTTTTGATTGTGATTATTAACGCTGGGAACGGTTGGGAAGATAAAACGCTGAACGAGGGATGATTTAAATGGTCAATTAACTCGTCTTGATGGACTCGGGATTGAAGTGTGAATGGGTCAATGAAATCAACACGTTATTCATGGTTTTTACTAATCATTGTTATGCTGGGAAAGTATTTCTTTTTTCACGTACAAGTGATTTACAATAATTGTCAGAGACACGGAGATTCTATTTCTATGTGGAAAAATGATTTGGAAAATCACCGCAACGTTTCCAGTATTTGAAAGGATCCCTATACACACATACATACACACACATAATATATTCCGTTGTCGATTCAAAAGTTCCAGTAACGGAGGGACTCCATGGTAGACTCGGTTGCGGGGGAAAAATCAACCGTAGAAACTGGACCAATCAAACGGATAGGATCCTCGAATAGATACCATCAGCATTTTTATCCGTTTCCTTATTCAGATCGAGTTCAATTTGATTGCGATCGAATCCAGTTGCAGCGTGGCTCGTTTCTGCGAAGCAACGATGCTTACCGGGCAATGTTCGTCGAGTCGCCCCCCCCCCCCTTTCGAATTAAGATGCGAAAAGGACGCGAACGAAAAAGGAAAAAAAATCACACACACATGTACACATTTTAAATAATTCCCATCGAGTTATTCCACCTTCCTTTTTTTCTAACTGACAATTTCCACGTTGATTAACACTAGAACTATCCCGAGGATTAATTCGGTGTATTTAAAAACATTCGATAAATATATTTGAAACAAATAAATAAAGAAGGATAATAAATTGATCGATTTAATTATTTGCATAGAGAAACATGGTTATAAAGAATCTTGGAAATCGAAGTGTTCTAAACTTAAGCGATTCTTAAAACTAATTCAGAACCAGTCTAGTGTTAAAACGATCTACTTTGTGAATTTTTCGAATTACCAACAATTCCACCGTCAGGTTTTTCACAACGTATATCTAATTAGTATCGTCCGACGATAATTTCGCGAGTTCTTAATTCACAGGGGTAAATTCTAGCCGCGATAATAAATGCCGTCTACAACGGCAGTCGGCTATCGACTCGCGTATATAGAAACTAATTTCAGGGGGAATTTAACGCCGAATCCGTGTAACGGACGCGCGTTTCCACGTCGGATAGCATCATATGCATTTTCCTCCGAATAGTTTTACCGCGCGGCTTACAGATACGATCTCCGTTGTAAATGCGAACGTGACGTTTTCGGCGGAAATTAAATGGAGGGCCGGTTGCGCGCTGCCACGGAATCCCCCCCGGCCGTGCCAAATAACAGCAACCATAATTACTTTAATTTAGGAAGAAACCCATTTACCACGTTTCAAGATGTTTACGGCACCGCGTCGGGACGCCGTTCGCGGAACAAGACGCCCCGGGTATTTAAGTGTATCCGTGTCTATGTGTTAGTAAAGCGTTCCAACACTTTTCTTTTTATTTATTTTTTTTTTCTCGTAATGTTACGACGAATCGATTATACATATGGATCTATCGGAGAGTCTTAAAATTCAATTTGAAAGTGATTAACCCTACCCGGGGACTATGTAGAAGGTGTGCCGGGGGTTCATCCCGCGAAATCTAAGTAGCCCGTTTGAAATATTAATGAAACTAAGGGAAAAGTATCATTAAAATCCGGAGTTCGATTAATTATAATTAACCGCTATAAAGCAGCCGGTGAAAAGTTTCACCGCGCGATCCTTGGCTACCCGGGGATTAGCGACGCGAAAAATATTTCACTTGAGAGTCTCTCGAAGCCCGGTTTCCCTCGCGACCGGTATCTTCCGCGCGGTAGGAAATTAACTTGTGAAAAGTTGCTTCGCTCTTCAAGATCGAACCAGAAGAGGGGTGGGGAGGGGGTGGAAGAGTTGGCAATTGGTCGTGGACGAGGCCGTCGAACGAGTCTTCGTAATAATTTTCTTACCGAATCTTCGCGGCGATAGCGAGCCTGAATATATCGAACTACCCGCAAACTACGGAGAGTTATCGAGCTGCGGAAGGTGGTGTCGATGATTAAGCACGGATGCTGGCTAGGGGAGGCTAGATATATCCTCGACCTAGCGAGAGATTGCCTCACGGCTGGTTACTTTTTTATCAGCCGCCCAAAGTCCCGGGGAACGTTGCGCCCAAGCAATAAACGACCACCTAGGTATCTTTTTATTCTTTTGTTCTATTTTTTTGCAGGGTAACAATATTATCTGTGTAATAAGCCTGCTCCACCCCGTTTGGCTTCGAGAGATTTGAAAATTACAAATTGATCTATTTGGTAAGTAAAATTATAGTCACGTGGTTGGATCTTATTTTCTATTTATTAATTAGAATAATAATTTGGAAATGTTCTGATTACAGAGATTATTTCAAAATTGACAATTAATAGTTAATTTGCGTATATGTAGATACTGTCTATAGTTCTTGGTTTGATTACGTAAATTTTGTATATTTTCATATAAGGCCAGTAGGCTAATTAATTAGACACCCCGTCCCTTCTAAGTACATGATTGTATACAGTATTAAATAGCACAGGGAATTTTCGATAGCCATCCCGATAACGAACACTCCCTGGGAGAGATTCAGAACGGTCGACCCGGTCAAAGATCAAGGATTTATCGTGTGACTGCCACCCGGGAGGGATCTAGCGACGATCGAAGATGCTTCGACATCCTGTCCAACTTGCCCCGGATGTTTCCCTCCCGGTTTTAACCCCGACATCGTTATCCACCCCCCGTGTTTTTTTCCCCATTGAATCCATTTGCAATTTCGTCCGGCACCGGGGTAACGACGCACCTGGAAACCAAACGGAATGATCTTCATTAGGAACGGCGTTCATCCCGTATTCTCCTTTCCGTCGTATCGGTATCAGTGGGAAATATTTTTCGAAATTGCCTGCACGCCGACTGCAAGCTGCTTCGTCGGCAATTATTTCCCCCCTTTCCTGTTTTTTTTTTGTTTATTTTTTTATTTCCCTCTATCCGACTACGTAGAGTACGTAGAGTACGTAGAGTACGTTGATATACATATATACGTATATGTATATGTATATATGTATACGGATACGACGCGGATTGTTTTATTTCTCCGGCGTTTCTTCTCTTTTTATTTTTTCTGTTTGTTGTTGTTGTTCACCCCGGTCGTTTGCGAGCGAAACGAATGCGATATTCGGATTGGATCGGACGGGGAAAGAATACCGAGCGCAGATGGATAGTTGGAAACGTGGAAAAGGAACCGACAGCCCCCGGTCCACGGCCGCTGGATGTTGAATATATTTTTCCACATTTCGTACCGTACTTGCCGCGCGCGATCCAACTTCTAAGCTTGTCTATTTGCCGTTTGCAATTTCTCTTCCGTTTTGTCCTACCTGGAATATTTATAGATCGCGCACGCTCGCAACTTGTCCGCCGATCTTTTCCTTGGTCCACGAAGCGAACAAGTTGAAACAAGTTCCTATTACCAAATGGGCCGACGGTGACCGGCGTTCTTCCTCCTTTATCCGTTTCGCCCTTTCACCCCCCGCGTGCCCTTCGTCCCTACGGCGACACCGGGAAAAGTATACCGTGGTCGTGTCACTGTCAGAATCGGTTACGAGTCGACGAAATTTACGCTGCAGGGGAAAACGGTGGTGGGCATTTTTATTCCTTTTTTTTCTCTTTATTTCTCCCTTTTTTTTCTATCGCCCTTGTCCGGACTCGTTACTCGTGCCAGTCGAGGAAACAAAATTCACGGGGTTAAGTTTCCCTAATTGCGAAAAAAAATTATAATAATTAATAATGAAAATTCACCTGTCTCGGGAGTTAAATATTTCTTTTTTTCTTTTCCCCTTTGGTTTTTCACGCGAGAAATTATATTTATCTTCGATATATATTATATATTATCCATCCTTTTGTTTTCGTCCTATAATTTCCCTGTCCGTTTGAACGGCAGCCGAAGCTGCTCGCGGTTTCTTGGATCAGCGGCAAGGAAATCCTTTAAAAGGTAGAAGGTAAACACGAATGAGATGGGTTCCTTTGAGGATCGCAACCCTTTGTGTTTCTCCCGAACGCCGACCGACTGACGAGTCCACGCCAATCCAACTCGTCTTTTCTTCAGACGATTGAGAACGTTGGTTAATATCTCGAACGATATAAATGCGGGGTTGTCGCTTAAAGAGATTGCAGCTACGGTTTTACCCCCTTCACCCCCTCCCCCTTCCCACCCTTCACCCTCTCATCGTTGAAGGGGAGCAGTTTCAGAGATTCGTGAATGCAATTTTCATCCGTCTCCCGGGGAGCTTAACGATTTCCGTAAAAAGATTATAAAGGGACCGTCTTCTCCTCGGGTCCGGCCCTTCCGTTCTTGTTTTCGTTGTTCGCAGTGGTTCGTTCGTTCAAATGTTGCCGGAAGAAAAAAATAGAATTGGGATCCTGTCGATCTGACTTTTCGAGGAAACGCTTTTGAGCGGCGAATTAAAAATGATTCACGTTCCCATTTTTTGCTGGACCGCTTTATTAACCCTTTGCGTTCGAAGTACCAGCGTTAGTGTCGTCACATTAGCGTTTTTATCGTGTGAATAAAATCGAACGTGTCCTTGGATTCTCGTAAAAGTCAGTTTACGGGGAAACAGTGTGTTAAATTCGCAATTCAACGTGTCATTAATTGTGAATAGATTTCGCAATTTGGTTGTCGATCGATTTGAATATGTTTGTACTAAAAGTACCTTCCAATTGTTGCCACTTTTCAAAAAAAATGTCAACATTCTCAATCAAGATAGCGTTAATAAAAAATGATCTTATCAGTGTCAAAATTTATTCAGTTCTCATTGTAGTCTATCCACAGGCGTCAGAAAATGTTACAAAAAATGTTAATTCGTTTCGTATGGCCCTTGGGAGTCCGTTTCTTATTTCGACGACGTTGTTAATCCATTCTGTTAGTACAATTACGGATAGCGGGCGGAAAGATTACTTTTGTGGGGCCGTTTTTCGTCCGGCGAAGGAATCCGCGGAGTCGCGGTTGTAATTTTTATTCATTTTCAAGTGAGCTTAATGCCAGAAGTTCAGGCAAAAGGATTTTCTAAAGGTTTTGTGCTCGTTCGACTGTGCCTCCCCGGATCTTTTGTTATATTACAATTTCACTAGCTCTTATTCTTTTTATCCCCCGTTAACAGGAATATCCCTCGCGGTTCTTATCAGCCGAAACAAAAGGCGGTTGCCGAAATCTCCGCTCGTAATTTTTCGCGAACCGATCCTCCGATTCGATATACCGCGAAACTGTCGATATTTGTTTCCTGGACGATCTGAACACCACGTTGAAATTTCTCTGGCAATATGTGATTTTTTACCAATAATCGAATCTATCCTTGTAGAACTTATTCCCTTCGAGTAAGTAAGTTACTTGTCCTTTAGTTTTTATTAAAATGTGTATATATAATTTTATAGTGTTACAGCAAGTCTTTTTATGAATTTAAAATGAATTTTATAGAAAATTCTGAATATCCCTGGATATCGGAAAACATTCATTTAGTCGTGAAAAGTATAGATGTAATTTAAGGTAGATATTTATTATTGATACGTACTACTTAGTATCCCGAGGTATTACTGTGCGATATGAAAGAATGACAGTTGCTAGATTTTTTAGCGAGTGAAAGGGTCGATATGGATGTGCATTTCATCGTAGGAAAGAATCTGTCCGAAGGGAAAGAGGGTCGGGGATGTCACACGCGAGTGTCAAAGAACTTATTTCATCCGAAGACCGCAGAGGAAAATCACGAGGAGTAAAAAAGATATTTTACGAGGCAGTGAAAAATGCCTGGAGAATAAGTAATGTGATGACAATTCATTTTTTTTTTAAGTCCCCGGGGGGAGCGTCGGACACAAATTTAATCCGACAGACAAATAAAATCATAATTTTAGAAATATGGGATTGGTCCAGGGCGTTTTGAACGCCCTCCCGTGAAACAAAGGGAAATGTGACGTATTCCTTTTTTTCATGGTCTTCGCGTGATATCGATCATATTTTAAATCAACATTGTTCGTTGAATATATGCAACGTTGTTCTTTAAGTGCGTTAAATATCGTCAGCGTTACAATTGTGAAAAGTGCACATTCGTCAAACAGTGTCTCAGGGAACGTTAAAGCGTGGCAGCAATTTTTTTTTCCATTTTCATACGAGGGGACTAAATTTTTCAATATAAAAATACAATTTGCGTGAGTACCCGAGTCGGCTAACGTCCACACTGTCACCCGCGAGTACGTGACACGTTGGTGTGAACGTGCGAACATGTGTGTGCGTATATTTTCCAGCTTGATTTTTTTTTCAAACGTTGAACCGAATATTTCACTATCCAATCAAAAAGTCTTTATCCACTGTGGGATGACAGTAAGATCCAGACCACATCGTATATTTAAATCACTTACACTCACCTTAACGAATCAAAAGACAATTCTAATCAAATTTCAATCTCTCGCCAGATCAACAGGCTTCCATTCGCAACTTTCGCGAAAATTACACCCTTATCACGGGACCTACCCTTATTTTACCTTGACAAAGTGCCATAGCCGAAAGTACAAAGTCAATTAACCCTAAAACCACCCGCCCCCCACCCTTACTTCTGAAACAAAACCACCCTGTAATTGATCCACCGTGCGAACCTTTTAATCGCGGGAGTCTCGCGAAATATTCGAAGGTGCGCGGGCTTTCGAAATGAAACTCATTAGATCGGGGGCCCGTGAAAAATCTTGCAGGGCCGTTCGATGATCCGGTGGACCGTGTCCTCACTTTTAAGCTCGCATCACACCCACGCGGTGCAGCCAATCATCCGCGAATTCGAGTGGTGCCCGTCGATGGTGAATAAACGGCTGTGATGATATATATATCGGGATTCTACGTACACAAACACATACATACACACATATACATATATATATACGTATAGAGTGTGATTTATATATACATATATATTTTCCACACACGGTCGCGGGATCGTTTCTATGTGTTTGTGGATAAATTTCACCGGCAAATATAATAATCCGGGGTTCCACGAATCGACGCTATCAACATCGAACGAACTAGAGGTTCGATTGAGGGGGGAGGGGGGGGATGTGAAAAGGGATGTGGAAGAGGAGGGGGTGGATGGACTAGATGGAACGAAACGGATAGCGTTTTGCGGCTCTCTCAATTAATACAAATAAAACGTACCGACCGGGCTAATATTATTTATCGTTCGCCTGGATGCCTCTGCGTACCGCATAAAAGCGAGAACACGGAAGCCCATTATAATGAAATTAACAAATTACCCGTCGACTACCAGCCGTGACCCGTGAAAACCCGGCCGACTAACACAACTCCGTCCGTTATTTTATCTTTCGCCTTGGTTTTCCGAAAACTTTTTCCCTTTCAATTTCTCCGGTGGAATTTCAATTTATACACGCTCGCCTGATCTGTTCACCGTTTCCCGTTGGATAATCTTGCAAAATGTGAAATCTCGCACACACATATACATGTTTTCACCCTTTGAGTACATTTGACGAGTGAGACTCGTCATCTGCTTACTTGGGCGAAGTTACCGTGGACGAGTCTGACTCGTCGTCTGAATTTAAGAAACAGGCGTTGATATTTGCGGCACCTCCACCAGTGGGCGTTGATCGTAAACAATTGCCCGGCGTTTGTTTATCACATCTTACAGTTGCAAACAAGTCAGTGATAGTGCATCACCAATAAAAGTATATTCCAAATAAAATGTATTACTTTTACATATTAATCCGTATAGCGACAAATTAAATCCATCCTATGGGTATAAAAATCTTCAAATAATTCAGTACTTAAAGGGCTAAGTGTCTCCTTGTTTCACAAACACTCACAAGGGCACGGATAACGTGTCTGTTCGTCGTGAAACCTATGAATTCGATCTATCGAGGATTAAAGAGAGAAAGAGAGATAAAGAGAGGAAGAGAGAGAGAGAGAGAGAGAGTTTCGCGATACCACGGTGACCGCCTCGTAATTATTCGACTTCCGTGGCCACTATATTATCCGTCGCGTTTAGTCGCTTTATCGCGGTGGCGTCTCGCGACCGAAACCGTAAAGCCGTATTCACGAGCGGAATCTTCTTTTCCCAATCCCACGGACTCGTTCACGGCGCGTATGTCCGCCGCCGACAATGAATTTCATTGGTTAATAGGATTACGCGGGTAGACGTGCGTTAGCTACTGAAAGACGTCTTGACCTCTTTGTCCGTATCACCTTTAATCGAGCGTTTAATTAATTATTAATCTTTCACCCCTTATTCCCTTATCGAGGAAAAAGAGTCCCTTTTATTTTATTTTTGTCTTTCCTACGATTCCTGGCGACGATTTTCCCGCGCACCCTCGGGATTAATTATCCCGATCGGTGTTCCCTGTTATTTTTTTTTATTTTGATTTTTTCTCTGTTTTTTTTTCCCCCCGGTCGCGACACGGATGATCGCGCCTATGAAAATTTTCAATTACGAGCGTTCCGGTCGACGCGGTCGGCATCCACGCGTGACACGTCGCAAAAAGGGTGGCGTAAGGGACGCAGGAGGGGGAGGGGGGGGGTTTGGTGGTGGGTCCGTCGAAAGGGGGGTTGGGGTTCGGCGGGAAGTGGTGCGAGGGGGTAGGGTTTTGAAAGGGTGTGGGTTCGGCGTAGAGACAATAGTAGGCGGACAAAAGCGTGATATACGGCGACCCCCGGGGCAGTGGTATTAAAATCATATTTTTAAGCCCTCCATCCTACCCCCTGGACCTACCTATCTACCTACCTACCCCTCTTTTCATCCTCCCCCCCTCCGGAGCACCGCACACTCTTCAACGGTACCAACCCTATCCCCCCATGGTTTTGCCACGCTGGACCGCAAAATGGCGGAGGATGGGTGGTGTCTCTACGGGACCCGCGAATACCTCTGGATTTAATTGGATTCGTCGAGCGTAATTAATGCAGCTTCATCGGCCGAGGAAAGATGTGTTCGTCCCCGGCTTTTCGATTTCTTCTCGTTTATTCGAGGCGTTATCTTACGGTTTCGCAAGGAAATCGGAGATCAAGAGTTAAGGTCTTGACTCGGGCCAAGTACAAGAGTTCCCGACTGGTAGACCTGAACTACTCTTTTCCGGAAGAATTAGATCGAGGTTTTCGGGGTATTCGGACGGCATTAAATCCGCATATTTCCCCCAAACTATGGTGATATTCTTGTAGGGGACGTCCACCCGAGTAATTTAAGCCTAACTACGAGAAGATCCATCAAGCCAATCGCGAGATATTTTGATCTAAAAAGTCGAGGTTTTTGTAAGAAACGTCGTCTTCTTCCTCTCCTCCTTCTCCATCTCCATCTCCATCTCCATCTCCATCTACATGTTCAGCCTGTCACGCAGCCCGGTGTCAAACCCTAACATATGTTTCATACCATGCGAGACAATTTTTCTGCCGAAAACGTAGATTTTATATATGTTAGTATATGAAATTTCCTCTCACACACATCCAGATTGTTAACATATTAAATTAGAAATGTTTGTTACGTTACGTTTTTGACATCAAGCTTCGTAAAATTAAGGTTCAGAATGCGCATTCGAAACATATTCGATCATTTTTATATCTTGAAAATTGCGCAAATGGCGAGCGATGTATGAAAATCGCGAAAAATCGTCAAATTATGACAGTTTTTTGGTCGGCATTCGCACAATTTTTGAGATAGCGATCTGAAACTGGTACCATTGTTTTAGTTAGGAAATTCTACGGCAGAACAATGTATAATAGTTGTACTTTTCGAAAATTTAATTTTTCGCAAAAATCTGAAGGGGGTCAGGATTTTTTGCGATTTTCGTAAATCGCTTGCCATTTCCACAATTTTTGAGATATTAAAATGATTCTTTCACTGGCTTATTCGGCTTCGGATTCCGCGTCCAAAACGTCCCGGATCATTTTAATATCTCAAAAATTGCGGAAATGGCAAGCGATTTACGAAAATCGCAAAAAATCCTGACCTACCCCCTTCAGATTTTTGCGAAAAATTAAATTTTCGAAAAGTACAACTATTATATGTTGATCTGCCGTAGAATTTCCCAACTAAAACAATGGTACAAGTTTCAGACGGCTATCTCAAAAATTGAGCGAATGCCGAACGAAAAACTGCTTAAATCTGACGATTTTTCGCGATATTCGTAATTCCTTCGTCATTTCCGTAATTTTTGAGCTATTAAAACGATCCGGGACGTTTTGGAAGCGGAATTCGAAGCCGAATAACACCGTGAAAGAATCAAGTCGATATCAAAAAATTTGCGGAAATGACGAAGGAATTACGAATATCGCGAAAAATCGTCAGATTTAAGCAGTTTTTCGTTCGGCATTCGCTCAATTTTTGAGATAGCCGTCTGAAACTTGTACCATTGTTTTAGTTGGGAAATTCTACGGCAGATCAACATATAATAGTTGTACTTTTCGAAAATTTAATTTTTCGCAAAAATCTGAAGGGGGTAGGTCAGGATTTTTTGCGATTTTCGTAAATCGCTTGCCATTTCCGCAATTTTTGAGATATTAAAATGATCCGGGACGTTTTGGACGCGGAATCCGAAGCCGAATAAGCCAGTGAAAGAATTATTTTGATATCTAAAAAATTGTAGAAATGGCGAGCGATTTACGAAAATCGCAAAAAATCCTGACCTACCCCCTTCAGATTTTTGCGAAAAATTAAATTTTCGAAAAGTACAACTATTATATGTTGATCTGCCGTAGAATTTCCCAACTAAAACAATGGTACAAGTTTCAGACGGCTATCTCAAAAATTGAGCGAATGCCGTTCAAAAAACCGCCTGAATTTGAGGATTTTTCACGATTTTCGTAATTTGCTCGCCATTTCCACAATGATTGAGATATTAAAACGATCCGGGACGTGTTGGACGCGGAATTCGAAGCCCAATAAGACAGTGAAAGATTCAGGTCGATATCTAAAAATTTGCGGAAATGACGAAAGAATCCACAAAAAGCATCGAAAATGCAAAGCTATGGGCCAAGTACAAGAGAATGTTACATTGGAATAGTTTGCTCATTAACATAAACTGCATTTTACACAGGATTTGAAATCAATCAAACTTGCTCACATTTGATTGATTTCAAATCCTGTGTAAAATGCAGTTTATGTTAATGAGCAACCTATTCCAATGTAACATTCTCTTGTACTTGGCCCATAGCTTTGCATTTTCGATGCTTTTTGTGGATTTTATATACGTATGTATTAATGTATATGTTTATGTATAGAACGGTAGAGAAACTTCGTGGATCTCGAAATTCCACCGTGAAATCTGTATCGATCTCGTCGATCGTCCATTAGCATCGATCGCTAATCCGTCCGGGTTCGTTTGAAAAGAAAACGCGCGGGAGGAAGGGGGGGGGGTGAAAGAAAAAATACACGTAGACTAGGTATATCAAAGGTTTTGAGAAGCGCATTTTCGTTTGAAACTTCTCCGTGGGAGCCATGGAACCGGTAGGTTTTTCAGACCTCCGTCCTGATTTAAAGTCCTTCGAAAGGGATGATATACGGGTTTTACTGGTACCTTCGCATTTACACGCGGGCACGCGTGAAATGAATATCTCCTTTCTCTCGCACGATGACGTATACACACACATACGAGCAGGTAGGGTACACACGTATAATTCATGTCGATATCATTATTTCCAGCGAATACGAGTTTACTTGTTCTATTGCCGTTTCAAAGGATCGGAAAACCGCTGTTCGACGCCGATATTCGCGAAATCTCGCAAAATCTTTCACCATAAACTTACGCACACGCATATATACACAAGTGAAAAATCTTTCGTGGTATTTATTTTTCTGTTTCCCTTAGCGCGAACGAATTCAACCGTACCCGACCTTGTCGCGATTTAATTACGATAATTAGAAAGTTTTTTGTCCGGTCGCACTCGCTTCAAATTAATTCGCAGTTTATTCCGCGGCGTAATCTACGGCAGCTTTTACTTCGCGAAAGTAACTATGAAAAAATAATCTGTACCCCTTCAAACGCTTACACGTACGCGCGCCACTCCGGATGCACTTCATTAGAACTTTTAAATCTCGTTTCGTGTCGCCGTCCGCGGGATGACTCGCGAAATGCCCGAGTTTTCCAACACCGAGATGAATTTGCTAGTCCCATGAACGTCGTTATACTAGTCGCCAGGTTTTCCACCCCTCCCACTCCCACCCCCCCACCGCACCCCCTGTCCCTCGTACTTTCCCCATGGTTTCTAAACATTCTCTTTCACCCAAGTGTTCCGTTCCCGGCATTTGTCAACCTGTTTCATTATTACCGGCTACTTTCCGTGAATGTAAAATGGATAAAAATGAAAAAAAAATATAGAAATCTCACGTTTTGTGAATAATGTTTAACGATCTCGGGGAATCCCACGTTTTCCACGTGGTTGCGAATACAATTCTCATCGATCTTTCGACTTTAATTACTATTAATATTAAATCTAAACTAAAATCTAAAACTTACTGTAAAACTCTTTCTCACTGAGAGAGAGAGAGAGAGAGAGGGAGAGACAAGGGAAAAGACTCGGTAGACCAGGTGATACATCCCATCCTTCCATTTCATTCTCACGCGCGTTCGCGTATGTAAATCTCACGTCAAGTAAACACGCAGCTATCGACAAATACATTGGCTGTCAACTACAAACGATACCGCCAACATTTTTCCAGTCCCACTCAAAATGACACACCCCCTTCAACGCTGTCTTTTCGTTTCCCCCTTTTCTTGTCAAATTTTCCCATTCGAATTTCACAATTCCCGTCATTTCGAATTACGAGGTACTTCCCGGACGAGCAAAAAAAAAAAATAATAAAAAATACAAGGATTGCACTTTGTCTAATGGTAACCGAGAAGAACGAGGAACTTTCGTTGTACTCTCCGTTTACAGGCTACCGAAGGTGCACCGACTATTTCATTTTAAAGTCAAAACGTTGCCTGGCCGTGGTAGTAGCGAACATCGTAAGAGGGTTGCTGTACTATTACAACTTTGTAATGGCCCACTAGCGCGTACTTCGGCCTGGATATTACCTCGAAGGGTGCAAGCATCCCCCACGTGAATTTCTGTCCCGTGGCTCGGGTGTACGTCCGTCGCAGTCCTGGTCGCATCATCGTCATTTTTCATACTTTTTTTTTAGTCGCGTTATCTGTCACGTGGCCTTTATCTGCGGCTACAGGCGAACGTATCGCGGCAATTAATCCCGATGGGGTGGGACGTTATGGTTTCCAATCCCCATTCGGCGGGCAGTTGAACGGGATTTCTAAGCCAGATTTTGAAAGAGGAATACGCAAATTGTCGATTATGGTTTAGAGATCATCGTAGGGGAATGATTGGTGGAGATGGAAAAGTATTTTTGGGGCAAAGTGTTCACTTTAAAGTCTTTTAGCGTGAACCTTTGAGACCCTGAACAAATAAAAAATTATTATAAATTTAAATTGAATTTAAATATGATAATTTTGAATTTATTTTCAATTTTTTCTTGAGATTCTCCTGTTGTCACAGTTTGAATGTTAAGTGTTTAATATTACAAAGGGTGGCCATAAGTGTGACGAGCCCTATAAAACACTATTTGTATTTTCCAAATCATTTCTACCACAATTCCCACATTCTAATTAAATAATTACATCTACAATTCTAACACTAATTTCTTAACAGAGACACCCTTGAAATTAACAAGACCTAGTCTTCCTTTCTATCAACAATCTCGACCAACCAGAATCGATCTACTATCACCCGACACCTCGTTAGAAATTCATCGATTCAATTTCCCTTAGACACAACGCACCCTCGCGGACTTGTTCCGTCCACAAGACACCGACGTTCTCGTCATCATCGTCGTCGTTACGAACGAATCCTGCGTCTCGATTAATCCTCACCGTCGGACGACGACGACGACATTATTAGGATCCTGGCGACGGGTATGCCGGAGGTCGAATCGAAGTTTCGAGTAACGTCTCACTTTCTCCGAAGTTTGCCAGCGGGCCAAACTCCCGGGGATATTCTAATCGGCCTCGGGATCTTCGATGGTCGATTTGTGGCCAGATGAGAGTGCGAGAGGGTCATATCTCCCTCTCTCTCTCTTTCTCTCTCATACTCTCTCCGTACCAAGTCTTCGTTCTACAACACGTTATACGTCCTACATAGGCGAACAAACGAGAGAGAGTGTATAACCGTGGAGAAGAGGGGTGGTTTCGAGTTGTTCGGGGAAGACCTGGGTCTCCCGTGGAAAGTTCGACGTTGGTCGACGTTGGGGAAACCGACGGCGTCGCGGGATACGACCGGGAAATTCCCACACTGATCCCAATTTACGGTGGTCCTCGCAAATCATACGCGTGCCGGAACGAACTTATTGGACAGGCCGGCAGTCGTTCGCGAAATCGTTCGCGAAGCCCGGGGAATTACGTCGCCGACGGAACCGCGACGTACCTACCTCGCGACGTAGGGGAACCACCCACTTTGTCCCGGTCAACGTTCGATACGGCGAGACTTTTTATTATTTTCTGTTTTTTTTTTCGGCGCTCGGTGGAAATCGATCGACGGCGGTGAGAATCTCGGGTTTCGCAGTTTCCCTCGGAGTTTCTGGTAGGATTTTACGAGGTGGATGGGAAACTAGGTAAAAGAGAGAGGGAGAGAGAGAGTCTCTCTCGGCACGTTCCGGGGTCGTCCGTTTCGGGTGCGAGTCAATTTCATAATAACTTAAAGGCAACGACGATGGTGTTGGTAGTGGTGGTGGTACAGAAAGGAAAACGTTTCTCTATCGCGGGCAAGCGTTCCGCGAATTTATCGATTCCCCTCCGGGGTTCTAATTCCACGGGCATCGCCGGGAAATTCGCGGACTCCTGGAGCGGTGCCAGAAGGTCGAGCATTCGTCCAGGTGGAACCGGGGGGAGACGCGGGCCAGCTCCGGTTGGCTTCGCGAAAAACGAGGAACGGGATATAGGGTTTCCACAGAGTACAAAAAAGAACACACATACGCAACATAGAAGAACGACAAGAAGAAAAAAAGGAAAAGAAAAACGAAGGGAAAGGGCGAGGCGAAGGTAGAATCGCGGTTGGAAAGGGTGGACGAGCACGAAATATTTGTCAATCGCAAAAGGCAGGAAAACCGGTCGGGAAAGTCGATTTAACGCCCGTTAAGGAAGCAATTCCTTTAAGAAGGACGAACGAGAGTAAGGGTGGCGCCAACCCCGGGATCCTCGACCTTCCTCGACTTACGACCTTTCACCGAGGAATCGCTTCCGTCCGCCATTATCGGCGGACGAATGGAACATCAATAACCAATTTCGTAAGACTAATATCGCGAAAATTAGTTTCCTGAGGTCCCTTTTCCCTCGTCCTACGGTACCCCTACCGGGCTTCTTCGGCTATACCTTCGTTAAAAGGTCTACGACCTACTACGTCGACGACGCTCATGGTTTTCTTAATGTCCACCTATCGACCGGGAACGATCGTGAATCTCTCTTTATCGTCGCGCAATAGTCGTTTCCGGCCGTATTTTCCTTTTTTTTTCACTTTTTTTTTATCACGGCGGACCCAACGTCGCGCGAAAGAGAAACGATAATATAACTTTTAATCCGCGTCACCCGGATTTTCCCAGCTAAAATATCCACCGAGGTTTTGTCGCCCGTCGCTCGTCTCGATCCCTCGATCGTGGATCGAGAATGATTTCTTCCTCTAAAAAATAAATTTCAAATTTCCCTCGCTCGAAGGAATCTAATTTTTGTCAATCGACTCGCCAAAGATTTATCGCAGGTGTGATCTTCCGCTTTCGAGAGATTATTTTTCGAAAAATGTTACGTCTCCGCGTTTCCGGTTTGTATCGCGGGCGAAATTTCTTTCCAACGATGCTTGATCCACTTCGATTCACCGTGCGCATTCAATGGGTCAAATAATTTCAATTACCTTTCGGGGGGGGGTGGGAAGGAGAAGTAGGGGCGAGGGGAGAGGAGAGGAGAGATTCAATTAGCCTCCCTTGGCGGAACGAGAGGATTGCTTAGAAAACTACGGTTCTTTCTGCGTTTTCCATGTCAATTTGCTGTTAATTATCAGAGTACCAGGGCCGGATGCAGAGGGGGGAAAAGGAGGGGGAGGGTTGGAGTTGTGTTTGCGCGGCGGAAGCTAAAAGATCCAAGGACGATGTCGATTTTCTTTTTCCCCTTTTATTCTCCCCCACCCCTCTTACCTGACACGACCCTCCACGCCGCTATATCCCGTGACTTACGGCGTTTCTTAATTATAAATTAATTATTCCCGGAGTTATGGTCCGATTGTCCACCCCCTCATCCCTCCCCACCCTTTCCCTTTCCGGCGTAATTACCGCGTCTTCAGAAGCGCCGAAACTCCGTCGTTTTCCTTCCGTTTCTTCTTTTCTCCTCCGCTGTTTTTTCCCACCCCCGCCCCCATCCCCCGCACCCCCTTTTTTCTCGTCTCATTCGACTGGCTGCTCTACCTACCGAACTTTCCGACGGCGGTCGTCGACGTCGACGGCCCGTCTGGTAACGGCGACTTTTTTCCCTACCACCGTCGACCGGCGTCGTCGCGACGCTTCTTTTCACCGTCGAAGTTTTCCGGGCGAACCGGCCTGCGAGAGAATTCCGGCGGCTGGTCGTCGGAGGGAAAAGAAAGAAATATATTTTCCCGGCTGTGAGATGCTTCGCCTCGCGACGTTAATTGTAAATCGTCGAAATTATCTGTGTGTCGCTCGCGAAACCGATTTCAAGTGTTGTTGACCTCGAGAAAATCATCCTATTCTCGTATAGAACGTCACGTTATTCTAACCGGAAATCGACCATCACCCGCACCTTTACACAATAATTCTCTCACCCGCATACTTCACCCCCTCACTCACACTCATCGCTTATTTCTACGTGGAGGTGTGTGAAACGTCACCTAAGAGTTTATGTTTTCCCACGGACAACACCCATGATGGTCTCTTTTCAACCGGTTTTTCCCCGTTTTCCATAAATTTATATTTTTTAAATTAACTTTCATTAGACACCCGTCCTCTCGTTCAAAACATTCAGATTCACGCGACACTTTCACTCGGGTCATTTTTACATTTTACAATTTTTTGTTCGCTCTTTTTTTTTTATTTTTTCACCGGGTGTCTCAGGTTCTCATGGACGAAATGATAAAACGGGAGGCGCGAGTTCGATCGAAATACGATATTCGCAGTTTCTCTGGCGGGTATCGATGCAGGAGGGGTGAAGGGGAGAGGGGGTGGATTCTTCGACGTTCGTGGCAAGGATTCGAAATAATGATCGGTGGGGTGGCGTTACCACGGTTACGCCATTCGAATCGTTACAAATGCCGACGGATATATGTATATATATTTATTCATATGCAGTATTTCTATGCAGCGTTCGTCTCTCGTTCCGTTTTCGCGTTCACGTCGAGTGAAAGCTGGTCAAAATCTCGCCCGAGTTCCAATCATTTTTCCGTTCAATTCTGTTATTATTTAAAATATTACCAGGTAAAGAAGAACGTTCACCTTGTATCCGTTACCATCGTTCGCAAATATAGTTTCACCCTCATCATATACACCGTCTTATCATTTTCTTATCACTCGTGCTAACCACCGTTGATTTATTAACGCTGCATTTATTTTCGTATCGATTTATCCCAGTTTATATTATACATACCTACATATATACATATATACATATATATAATAACTCATACACGATAACCGTGTGCACGGATACACGGTGATTGGGCTTCCGGTTTTCATTCTTCCGTTTCTCGTCTTCATCCTCGTACCACGCGTTTTCCCCTGTTATTCTTTTGTCCCTCCCCCCTCCCCCTCCCTCTCCCACCATCCCTCAGCTACGTTCGTTTTATCTTTTTTGTATTTTATCAAGAACACTCCCGTTCCGATCCGACCACCCCGGCCGTATTTTTTGCGGGGATCTAAAGGCGCCGGGTGTCTATTAATAAGCATATATATCGGGCCGGTGGCATCTCGCGATAAAAGTGATGTATGTCGTTCGGATAGCGGGAGTATCGCTTGAGCAGCAGCGCTCGATAGAAACCACCCGCGGGCACGAACAAAAATCCCCAAACCCACCCCCTCATCCCCCCTGGGGAATTTATGCGTCGTTCGAGAAGCCGCGATTTTCGCGATCGCCTAATTAATTGTGTTTGAATTACGTGCCCCATCCGGCGAGCGTGTCGTCGTCGTCGACGGACGAACGTTAATATCCCGCGGGAAGAACGACGACGAACTGCGACGAGTTACCGGGAAACTAAGGGATGAAAGAACCATAGATGGAAAGAGGGGGGGGGGTTGAAAAAAAAAATTGTTCCTCTCGATCGGCACGCACGCCATCCCCGGGATAGAAAATTAAATTAAATTAAAAAATACACAAGAAGAAGACAAAAGACAAAGATAAAGATAACGGAAAAGAGACGAAGAAGAAGAAGAAGAAGAAGAAGAGAAATAGCACGCGTCTACCAGAAGGTCGGAACAAAATAAATAAGCGTTCCCGTTTAGTTCGGTTCTCGGTAAGGGGGTGAGGGGGTGAGGGGGTTGATAGACGCGGCGGTACATACACGAGGCCGGCGTCTAAACATGAAGGATGTACGAGCGTGTCGGATGCAAATTTCACGAGTTTTTCCAATGGCGTTGATGAATAAGGAATCGTGAGGTTGGTCGGCGTAGCTCGTGGCAACGCGTAGGGCTGGAAAAGTAGCGCGGAGCTCTCGTTGGAAACTCGGTTTCATCAAGTACCAACCCCGTTTCACCCTTCTCCACCCGTTTCACCAACCCTCCCCCTCCCCTTTCTTTCCCCTACGGTGTGCCAGCCGGCGTCCTCCTCTTTTTCCCTCTATTTTCCTCCCTCCCCCTTCCCCCCCGATTCCCCTCTCTTTTCAGCCGCCACTGTAATCTGGCCTCCTTTATATCCTGCTCCTTATCAGCGAGGTAAGGAAGGAAGAACCGAACGAGGATTTCGTGAATCAAACTTGACGGAGTGCTCGCCATACGTTATGCTTCCTCGGCTTCTTCGTACACGTCGCGGCGTATCTGCGACGCCCTTCCCCTGGTGTCTCTCTCTTTCTCACTCTCTCTCTTTCTCTCTCTCCTGGTGCTGCGTTCTCTTTTCTTGGAATATTTTTTTTTTCTCCTCACGATAGACGTTTTGTCTTTATTATGTTATTATTATTAGTGATATATGTATATATTATACTTAGTGATTGTTGAGAAATGGAGGGGTAGTTGAAGAATATAGATAGATAGATAATAGATAGATAATTAGTTTAATTAGCGTCCTAGAGAAATCAGAAAATATAGAGAAATGTGTGGAGAAATCGAGGGGTATTTACAGAATTTAGAAGTAATATCAATACATTTGTGAGAATTGACTGGATTTTGAAATGTAGACTTTAATGTAACGTTGAGGACAGTGTGTATGTATGTAGGTAGAAAGATACACGTGCGAAGTTGGCGATATCGCGAGAATCCAATCTCGAAGAAACAAGGAAGCAGATTCGTGGTGAAATTTCTGTCCGTTTGTCAGATCGGTCAAAATTCAGCGTCGTTATGAGTTGAACGGAAAAAATCGAGCGTGTTGACGATGCTAAATTAACGGGTTAAATGATTCTCGATTCGCGGTTCGACGTCCATCGGTGAAAATTCTTCGATGTCGGGAAACTTCGGCTTTAAGTTTCTGCCGCGAAAGCACTTGGTGTATTTCCACTTCGGAGGTTAAACGATGCAACGCGAGTGCACGTAATTCTTTCCAATTTCTTCGTCGTTTTTCTTTCATCTTCTTCTATTTTCTAACGATATAAAGAGAGCGGCCAATTAGTTCGCATAAAAATTGCACCAACGTGGCTTGAAACCGGGGTCCCCTTTTATTTCGCCCCGAGTAGCCGGTGCCTTGGTAACTCTTGAAAAATTCAGACACTAAGCCCGGAAAATTGCGGGAAGGTCCGATATTTAATTTTCGTGCCTGATAGAGGACCCTGGCCTTATCGAGTACCTTTTGATGTTTAACTTCCAATCTTCGTCGGTTAATTCTTCATCTCGGTGAAATATCGAGAGAGAGAGAGAGAGAGAGAAAGAGAGAAGAATAAAATTTCCAAGACTACCAGGGAAACTGGCGGTCTTTTGATCAACTCGTGACAGGCGAGGTAACGAAACGAAGCGGAAAGATGAAGAGAGGAACGAAGTGTATCGCGCAGACCATCAACTTGTCTAATCCGGAAACGTGCATCCGACCGAAAAGGGTCCAGAAACTCGTCAGCGCGGATGTGGCGCAGCCATGCCCGAGTTTTGGGTCCGGAAGCTCTGCCTATTGGTCGCCGAGACCGGTAGCGGTCAAAGTGTGCACGCTGAAAGAAATGAGGAGAACGTGCCCCCCGAAGGTGGGATTAATTACAGTGTGACGTTAATTTCGTGTTTCGAATGGCGGGAAATTTGAAATCTGTCTGCGAAATAAATTCTTTGTGATTTTCAATCCGCGATTAGTTAAGAACACTTTAGTTTTTATTTAAAATTACTTATTTTTCATTAAAAACTAGCTTTAATTAAGAAAATCTTATACCTAATACCTACAAGATTTCCCCTAATCAAATCTCAATTACAATATTAATCGAAAGATACCATAAATAAAAAATATTGTCCATAGATCAAATCCAAATCGAATGAAACACTGTGATCCTCTATCGAATCGTCTTCCGCCCTATTACAGTGCCACACCCGTCCACCGTGATCCTTAAACGTGTATTTACATGTAACGAGATTCCACAAACACACACACACACACACACACACAGATCTACCCTATCAAGTAGTACTCGTTAACGGTGGACCTTTGGCGTTCCGTCGCCCTGACGCGTGTTGCGAGTTCGACTTGTCTTTGCGTGATATTGACATCCTCGTACAAGGAGATGATGCTGTTCCACCACCTGTCCGGGATTGGTTAGTCGATACGTAGTCGCGTTTACCTGGAATTAGCCCGACAGTCGTGGTGTACACAGGTATAGCGTCGTCGATGGGTCTCTAATGGAGGAGGACAGTTCCGAGTTCTCGTACTTGTTAGGGACACGTAGGTACGTGACCTCTGTGAGTTGGTCCGGACCAGCATCACCTACCACCTACCACCTACCACCTTCAATCCACCGAACAGACACGAGAGGATGCTCTCGAGAATTCCCTAAACCTACAAACTCCCCTTTTCTTTACGTCTCTTTCAACCTCCCCTCAACCTCCCCCCCCCTTCCCTTTGGCTTTCGCTCATTCACAGCAGGGTTCTCTGTTCGCGTTCAACAAATCCGGACGTGTAAAACAAACGGAATTAAACATTTAACATTCGTCCCGTGAGAAAGTTTTCTTTTGTACGGTCGTTGCCTGGTGAAGTTTACAGTAGGCTCGTTCCGCGACGGGTCGATTATTTTTTGAAACGGTGTCTTCGAGTTTGCTTTTGTTCCTCGTGGTGACGTACCTTTTCGGGGGAGAGGAATTTTTTATGCGGGAGAATTGAAAAATTGATTTGTCTCGCTAGGGCAGGTGGTTAAAATAGTTGGCGATGGTTTGTGTGTATTTAATTTGTTGAGATAGCTACGATATATTTGATAAGTGGTATGTGTGATAGTTTTAGAGTTGCATAAGTGAGAGTTATACTTTCTTTGAAATGCTGTGAAATACCGAGGATCAATTTCCTCCTTATTACCGCCGGAATTAATTAATTATACTACCCAAGATAATTAACGCTCGCATTTAATTCAGTAGTACGAATCGAAATTACTTCCACGGGATTCTTGTAAGAATTCTGAAGAAATTCTCTTTAAACCATCCTCTCGTATACTCTCCTTAACTTTCCAGCACTCTACCTACATCCAGTATACATATAATTAAATTAAAATATATCGTGTATTCAAATTATATTCGTTTTCCAGCCCCAATACTTTCTGATTTTTTTTTTTTACGCAAGTTCGTTGATTACCGGACACTTATCGAGAGTCTACCGTTGTTCTACTAATTTCAATTGTGTCTTTTCAGCTCTGCGACTGCCCGCAGAAGATTGTCAAGCCGAGGACTCCTATGCAGAAGCTTCGCAGGGCCCTGTTTCTCCTCTTAAAGGGGAGCGTCGCAGCCGGACTCGTTTATTGGACGTATGCCGACGGCTTCTGGGGAACCAGTGCCGACACCGAGTACCTGTACTACAGCATAGTGGCAGTGCCAAATAAACCGCAAGCCTACGATGTGAATATCCATCGGCAAACCGCGGGAACTTATGCAAATCTGTGGTTCTCCGCTGGGAAATTGATAATAAATACAATCTGAACACTTGTCTCTCGATCGTTGTCCTCCAATGGGATTCAACAACACTTTTCTAAACAAAAAACCAAAAAAAAAAAAAAAATACTCGAATACCCGTGTTCAATATCCTTTTCGATCAAAATTTTCAATTAAATTTTCAATAAACATTTTTGCATGAGAATCCTTTGCGATCCCAAGAAGAATTTAATATAATTGTTAATATATTGTATATATTGTTAATATATGTAAATATAATTGTTTATTCGCAGCCAAGGTTACCGCAGCTAGCGACGATGAAACACTCGCTAATCGAGTGTTACAATCACGCGGTGTTCAACACGATGAACGCCGTCGTCGGTGGCACGTTGTCCCTGCAGCAGAGGATTAAGGACGCACTTTATCCCTGCGAGGAGGCAACCGTCGAGAGGTCAGACGTCGACGAGACGACTACGTCCAACGGTGTGACGTACGACGAGGGGAAATGACGTCACGCGATCCGGCAATATACGAAGTAAGAAAAATTTCTGGTGTTCTCGTCCGCCGTTCGTTATCGACCAATATATAATAATAATTATTAATAATAATACTACTAATAATAAGAATAATAATAATAATAATTCGCTATTGTACCTCTTATAAAACCGTCATTGTGCAAATAAAGTTTTTATAATTCACGCGATAATTCCTGGCAGCAGGTGGCAATTCCACCGGGTGAGAAACGATAAGAATTGCTTTCATAATGCGAAACGACGGCGAATCGTCTTAAATTGTTTGCCCCACGTCCGTCTCGCGGGTTGTCGATAAAGGTATTCTCCGGATGTTTCATCCGGCCTCACGTAGGGAGGGCACGCGGAAATAATACCGGTCCGGATTAAAATTCCGTTCAGGCGGCTTTCATTTTTTTTTTTTCCCCCGGATAACCGGAGGGCACACAGGGGATTCCACACAGGACTTGCATCTTAAGAGGTCTTTATGGCTTGTCTTTCTATCGCTGTCAAATTTTTAGACACCCTTCTTCCGCCCTTTTGTATCTCGATCGGTGAATTTTCGAGGTTGGAATTTATTTCACCCTACGCTTTGAACGTTATTTTTTTTTTCTCCCGTTTGAATGATTCTGTGATTAACACCCCGCTGGGTGATAAATTTCATTTGAAAGATAGAAACGGTTTTTTTTTATGATGAATTTGTGATATTTATTCATATAGTAGGTTTCATGGTGACGTGTAAACGACGGAAACGTTTACCCGTGACAATTTAACCGAGCGGATACCACGTGGTGATCCCGTAATTGAAGAAAAGGTCAGGGAAAGTTCGGGAAACTCGACGACCCGGCCCTTACCTGGCAACCCTCGACTTCCACACAACTTTTCTACCCGGAAAGGTTTACTTCCCCGCTATCTTTTGGATATTCCGGATCTTTCTAAACGATACTTGAAAAGTGTTTCCTTGGATCTCTCTCTCTCTCACGAGATCATTCGATCGGATCGTTTCCTTGATTTCTGGTCCGAGGGAAAGATCGCTGGATCAGATGGATTTTTTTCACTTTGTTTTTTTTTGCGAATCTTTCTCCGATCACCGGAAAGTTCGTTCGAAAATACTACCACGGTGTTAATTCGGAAATGTAGCAACGCGGGGATGAGACTTCTTGGAAATCTTCCTGTTGGATTTATCGTGCGAGTTAATCTTCGTTTTATTACTATCCGTTAGCTACGTGTTCCATGACCGTCGAGTCGTTACCAAGACCGATAGTTTCGGTCTTTGGTTTAACGACCGACCGCGGCAGTTTCAGGCTCGTATTTAGAGTCGATTAATGTCCATTAATCAAGGGCCGATGATTAATTTTCTGGCACGCTTTCTAACACGGTATCGATTATTCGTGGAAAACCGTGTCGACGCCGGGCCACGTTGAATTCTAACACCATCGGGGGTGGGACTCGATCTTCGCGTGAGCTTACGTAATGCAACGTCGAGTGATTAGCGTTTCTGTGAAAAATCGACGAGAACTGGCGACATTTTTCTTTCTTTTTTTTTTTTAAATTTCTCTTCCGCCGTTTTGTCGCGCAGGTGGCGAAACGTTTCCGACGATTCTCAACGGGGGAGAGTCATTTATCGGGTATATCGTGTTTGACATTTTTCATGGGAAACAACTTCTTTTTCTAGTATTTTTTTTCTCGCTTGAAATCGCAGGAGAAAAAAAATATTTCTATTGTAGAGGAAATGAAATTTTTGATTTTGGTAGGGAAAGGTAATACAATGATCGTCAGGGACAGTTAAACAGTTTATTCAGATCGAAATTTTACGTAATATATACATACGAGTTAGTTAGACGATATGGAGTTCTGATATGAAATCACCTATACAGTGAACTTAAAATATAGTCGTCGATTTACACGGACTTCGCGTTATGCTGGATTATGTACATTCATTATCATCTAATTTCGTTTCTTTTTTTCATGTTTTGCATTCGCTTGAGTCGTTTGCTGCCGGGTTCGTCGGCCAATTATACGAGGGTCGTTTGATAAGTTTGGTAAAAAAGTATGTAAACATTTTTTTTTTTTTTTAACAAACCTTTATTTGTCAACATAGTCTCCTTTAAGATCGACACACGTAACCCAGCGAGATTCTAATTTTTTTAACACGTCAAAAAAGTATGATTTGTCAAAGTCTGCAAGTACGCATTTACGACATCGATATTTCCTTCATTCGACGAGAATCTCTTCCCACCGAGCCATGTTTTCAAGTTGGGAAATAAAAAAATCACAGAGAGCCATATCAGGAGAGTAGGGTGTATGCGGAATCAATTCCAAGCCCAATTCGTGTATTTTTGACATTGTGATTGCGAAAGTGTGAAATGGTGCGTTGTCCTAAGACCTACTAAGTCGCTCGTTTCAAACGTCTACCAAATCTAAACGAAGTGTCGCTTTTGGGCAAAACGTGATATTTACCAGCCAAATGAATGCCACTTTGAGCTTATGTATTTCAAAATTTTTTGCGATGCGACATTGTTCAATTTTTACCAGACTTATCAAACCACCCTCGTATCATACATCCGTTCACCGAGAATTTCCCCCCCGAAAAAAAAACGTGTTCGTACAATTCACTCTTTTTCTCCTTCCATTTTTTTTTCTGGAACGAACTTTCCAATCAGTGAAACAGTAAACTAAACGTTTTTCCAAAAATTTGTTTCGTCTATCAAATAAAAAAAAAAAAGACGAGAAGAAAAAACAATGTAGAAAGAATTGCAAATTTTGATTCGCGAGTGTAAAATAAAAAAAGAAAATTAATTCTCCGCTCGGGTGTATCATATATCTCAAATGATTTCAGATCGATACCCGGACTTTAGGCTAATTTTCATGGACGTGAAAAGTCGTCGTGTATCGCGTCGATTAAATCGCCGCTTCCGAAAAGAATGATCGATCATTAGAGATCGATGTCCTCGGGAAGGAAGCGAGCTATCGGCGAAGTTTCGATTCGGCGAGAAATCGAAAATTTTCGCGAACGACGCGGTGGGCGTCGCGACGCCGCGAGACGGCGTCGCTCGATTTCGATTTCTCGCGGACACTTTTAACTTTTCAGTTAGGTAAGACCTTGCTATTCTCAACGGTTAGGATTTCGAAGTGTATTAGGATGTTCGCGCGATCATGATTTTTTTTTGTTATTTCTTTTCTTTTTTCTCATTCACTCACTCTCTCTCTCTCTCTCTTTCTCTCTCTTTCTCTCGTTCTTTTCAGCGAGCTTCACGCTCCCGCACACGGATAATTTTTTTTTTCATCAACAATACATAGTTATGTACAACGATACGACATTAGCTAACGAGCAACGATTTTTAGCTTTTTTATTCATTTTCATTTTTTTTTAATACACTGAAAGAAACATTCGACACTTCGGTTTCGACGTTTTACTTAAAATCTCTCCCCTCTTCCCCATCTCCCCTTGCCTATTCTCTTACGCATCAACAACATAGAACGGCGGCACCGTTTTTAAGTTTTCTTTTATCCCCTTTTTTAGAAACGTCGTCACGCACACGATAAAATTAACGTTTATCATCGTTCGATTCTAAATTCTCTTCGGTTAAACTTATTTAATAGTATGAGTATCGTTTTCTTTTTTTTTTTTCGTTTCTTTTCTTTACACGATCAAAGTGCGAACCACCTTGTGCGAGAGTCCTTGGATGAAGTTTGTGTCACTTCGTTCCCTCGGGAATATACTTTGTCACTTTTTACTTCTCTAGTCTTGCCGTCAAGCTTCATGACCTCGTCGCGAAGTGTCACGTGGAAGCCCGGTTTTTCTGACCTTATAAATTGAATTTTTCACCCGACTATAAAGGCTCACTCGAGCCTCCTTCGTATTCCGGTCGTTTTTTTTTGTCTTTTCTTTTCTTCTTTTTTTTTCTATTTTCTCCGCCGTTCCCTTCGCGAAAATCGAATAAAATTACGAGAGCAGTCGCACCGCAGAGATTCGTCCGTCGCAAACGAACCGCGCACGAACCCATTCTAACGATTCGATCGAGATCGACGATTATATTATTACATACTACCAGGGGGGGTATGTATAATATATTTACAATAAATGGTCGAAAAAGCTTTTTCGCCACGGAATTTCATTTCGCTCGGATAGGAATGAGAAAACGATACAAGGAGGAAATGAACATTTTTTGTTAAAGTAAACGATGTGTACGTGTGTCTGTGTGTATATGTGTTATGTGTGTATGTATGTACGTGTAAACTATTTCGCATGAAACTCGTCGAGACGCTTACAAAAAACTCGTTCGTTAATAGAAAACATTTATAAATATCGTATCACAGCTACTATACAATCAAATAACGCGCGCGTCTCGTTATTCATTTGATAATCTTTGAGAATACGAAGTTTGATTTTCTACACGTTCACATCTCCCCTTTGGAAACTTCACGCTTAAATATAATTTCACCTGTTAAACACTCTTTTAAACGGTTTCATCGCCGTCTCTCTCCTCGTCGCGTGTAATCCCGTCTACAAAAAATTTCCGACGATTCCCTCTCGATTCGCAAATTATTTTCATATTTTTTTTTCGATTATGCCTCTTATTGTCGATTCCTACTGTTTTTTTAAACGACTTGCAACCCCGAGGGGTTCCACTTTCGGATGCCTTCGGTTAAAAAAAAAGAAACTGTCCGTGAAACTCAATTCAATGAATATTCCTACGACCAAAAAAAAAAATAGAAACTCCTCGTACGAGGGTAGGTTAAAAGAAAAAAACAAAGGGGAAACTAAAATATGTAAAACAACGTTCGAAGACGAGTAGGCGTTCGGAAACAGCCACGTTGGCTCGGGTGATAAAAAACCTCGAAAACAGCGAGTAACTAAATGTCGATAATCTTACGACGTGGAAACTCATGTTTTATGCGAAACACCGCCGTGTCGAACGTATGTATATATATATATATATATATGTATATATATGTACACACATATATATATATTTTTTTCCCTCCTGCGTCGGGACTGATTGATCAGCCTCGAAACCGCATTTCACGCCCTCGAACAACACCGGCAAAGTAGCATCCCGTTATCTTTTTCTTCGTCTCTCTTTCCCTCTTTTCTCGCCTCTTTCTCTCTCTCTCGTTCCGTATTGTTTCCTCTCTCCCTTTCGCTTTCCATCGTATATTTCCCCGTGGTTCCTCCATCCATCTTCATTCGAGCAAACCGGAAGAGGGGTCGTTTGAGAGCCTTTTATCTTTCCTCGCGTTCTCCCCCGGCCCTAATGCCCCGGCAGCCCGTGGAACGCGATTGGATAGGCACAGACGTTGCTTTATTTACGTCTATTCCAATCCGGTGATTGCCGGATCGATGGGAAGAGAAGAACGGTACGAATACGTTTTCGGCGTTCGCGATCAACGTTGGATAATTTATTCGATTCCCCCTTCTGACGCGGTTTCCCTCCGAATATCAATCCGTTTCAGGCTAATGTCGTCTCGAGGCCGTTGTCCAGGTTGAAAATATCTTCGTTCATCGACGAAGGTTTCACCAGGTGGGTTTTGTAATTTGAATCACGTAGTCTAGGGACAATATGCGGGAGGACGCTGTCGAGGATCATTCGACTGGCAAAGTTGTCGATAAGAAAGAGAAAGAGTAAATGAAAGAGATTGATAGAGAGAAAGAGAGAGGAGAAGATGAAGAGAAAGAAGAAGAGGAGAAAGTTACGTCGACGAGCGAAGACAGAAAGAACGAACTCCGTAGCGTCTTTTCAAGGTGGAGAACATCCGAGTCGGAAAGTTTCCATCCAACTCTCTTTCAAGCTCGGTTCTTCTTTTATCCGCTTCGATGAAAAAAAAAAGAAATAAGTCATCCCCTGTCGGGAACGGTTTGAAAACAATTTTGGCAGATGCTGTTTCTTTCACTTGATGACGAATCTCATATCACTATATCGGTACATCATCCCCCTCCCCTTTCCTCTTCCCCTCGAAATTTCTAATTGATTATTTCGGGAAATCTCGCGAACGAAACGTGTCGGTCGTCGTTGACGGATATATACGTCCGATACGTCGTCGTCGTCGTCGTCAATTCTCGTCGGGCATCCTCGAATTAAATGATCTCGATTAATTAATCATTTCGATTTTAACAAAACACGGTGCAACGGGAGAATATTCGAATCGTCTAGACGCAGCTTTCCGGCAACCTGTTCGCCATCAGTCGTCGTTTGATCGCCTCCCCGTCGAGACATTCGCCGGCGACGACGACACCCTGGCCGCCGCCGACGACGACGCCCTGCGACGCACCCAGCACGATACCCTGGCCCCCGCTGACGACTACACCCTGACCGGCGCCGACCATCACCCCGGACATAGGTAAACTTGGTATCGTGCTCCGGGACGGTAGCCTAAGTTCCGTGGGCCTCCCGGTGAACTTGTGGCACAGCTCGTCTATGCTCGGGGTGGGCCCGGGTGTCACCCAGTGACCCGGTGGGTAGCCCCCGGGATAACTGGGCGGACTGACCTCCACCAGGTTACCCTCTGGAACAGCGAACGCAGAGAAATTCTTTGGGGATGTTGTTGAAAGTCGGGCGGAACGAGAACTCGATTGTATTTGTGGTAGTGATTATACTAATGCCTGTATATATATATGTGTGTGTGTGTTTAATTGAGAATCTTGGACGTTGAATTAATTAATTAATTACTAAATGAGTGGTTTATAGGTGAAATTGATTGTCACCCCTTTCATATGTGGACGTTTAGTAATTTCTTATAATATAAAAATCTCATTACCAGTGCAGCCAAAGCAAAAAAAAAATTACTTCTCTTATTGAGGGATTCTATAGTGAATAATCTGTAGTGATAATTCTAGTCTATTGATTATTGACAGTAAGTATAATAATAACAAAACTAAACATCCATATCTGTCCAGGGGCGTCAAAAGGTTAAATAATGTTTCTAAATTTTCCGTTCTCGTTCCGTTTCGATTGCACCACAACGATTTCGATTTCCAGGTCTCGGGGACTTACCGAATTTATTTGGAATGACGTCGGGATCGGTTTCGACGGTCTGCTGAGGATTCTGAAGGGGATACTGCTGCGGCGGCAATTCACTGAGCTCGGCCGGTTTCTCGTGTCTCGGTTTGGAGACCCTTTCCCTTCGCACGCGGACCACTATCACTAGAATGATGAGGACCAGGGTGACCAGGGCGCCGACGACGACCCCTATCAACGGTGACAGGACGATCCCAGCGTCTTGACCTTGAACAAAGAAAAAAAAAAGGAACACGTTTAAACATCGTGTGGAAGTGAGGAAGATGTATTTTAATAATCGACATGATAACGTTACGACATAATCATTTTAACATTCAACGGTTGTCAAAGGTCAATGGGATTTATTGGGAACACGGTCATCGGCAAACGGACAATGATAATTTATTTGAAATTATCCCATAGTCATAATTAAACGATACGTCGACCCTGTAATAATCGATGCGATTGTTATATTAAACCACCGAATAAATCGTAATATATCCATACATTAATAAACAGGTATCCACGGGGCGTTCTAAATACCAGGATAATAATTATTACAAAGCGGTAAACAAGCTTTCTGCCTCGTGCTAGAGTCAAAACATCGCTTTAGTGGTCGGTTGTCACAACACGCGAAACGGTTACAAATAAGCCGGAATGTTTTCGGATCAGACTTGCAAATTCTTTATTTCCATCCCTTCCATCCCTCCCCACCACCCTTCTCAGCCCTTTTTCCATAGCGAATGAATCGTCGATATCCTACTTTTCCTTCTTACTTACACGGATACGTTTTCTACCACAGGCAAAAAAGAAATGTTCAGCACGGCTTTACATCCGGTCGGTGGTTACTTGTTCTTGTTCTTGTTTTCTATTTTCCATCTCCCTCTCTCTCTCTCTCTCTTCTTTTTTTCTTTTTCCCTCGTTTTTTTTTTCTTTCTTTCTTTACGTTCCCGCGACGGACGAGGGAACGCAAAAGCGAACCGGAGGATTAACCACAGTGTGTCACACGGCTAGGAGAGAACGACTGGTTTACCGGGCTCCGTGGCTATTTACCACCCTTCATTTTTTCCCTCTTAGCTCGGGTGGTACGCCTGGTGTACGCGGCAGTACGCCATGGTAAACACGAACACCAGGAAACGCAGCTGTAAACGGTCCCGTACGTATACATATGTACCTGTATGTATGTATGTATGTTTGTACGTATACATATGTGTGTGTGTACGTCGGTTCCGTCGGCACGCAAACAACCCCGGCGGACCGAAGAGAAAGCGTTTTGCATTCTTCACCACCGGGATTACGTCTAGGTTTATTTCCCGCTCGGGTTACGCCCATGCGGCCCTCCGACGTGCACTGGGCTGTTTGCGAAATCATTACGGTAAGTTCGAAGAGAAGAAAGAAAATGAAAGAGAGAGAGAGAGAGAGAGAAAGAAAAGAGAGAGGAAACGGGAGGTTGGAAGGGAGTGGAGAAAAAAAAAATGAACGTCGAGCGCGGAATAAAGAGTGCGTTATCGCGAGTTATCGTGGTGGTCCAGGATTCAAGGAGCATGATCCCGAACGTCGTCGCCGGGGAAACGCACCGGTTGTTTCGGAAAAGCTGCTCGTTGTCTCGAGACCAGTTTTGTTTGTCTCGCGTGAAGTCGAGCACGTTTTTTTACAGAATTTCCGGGGTTGTTGCAATAATTCTGTGTTAAAGGTTTCGTTGTACAAGAAACAACCTTGTTTTGTGGAGAACGTTCACTGGTTGTTGGGAGTTACAGGTCTTGGAATTGTGACGATTCGAGAGAAACATGGATTTTTTGAAAATTTGTTGACTGTAATTCGAGATTGTTTTCGAAATTTTGAGATAAACAAGGTTGTGTTTATTTACTGTACAGAGAATACTGATAAAGATCTGATTTTCAAACCAATTATAGATACGAAAGCTATGATAGATAATAAGTTTCCAAAAATCCCGTTCAAATCTTTCTACTTTTCCCAAATTAAGCCAGTGTTTCTCTCGCATTAATCCGTGTATATTAAAAAATCATGAAACACACTCGCACAATGTTGTTTCCGTTTCGTTTCTCACATTTCCGTCGCGGTTTTCATGCGGAAGGAGTCGCGTGACGAAAACAGCATCCGTCGGTCCGCAAATCCCTTCGTTACGGGCCACCCGGTGTATTCGCGGGCATGAGAAATCTTTCGGATTTATTTCTACAATTTTTTTTTGTTTCTTTTTTTTTTTTTGTTCATTCGACTAGCTCCGCAGTATGCGCGAAAGTGTTCCGTGTTTCCGGCGCACGTGACGTTTTAGTTGATAGCGCGGCCGAGCGTGGGACCGAGCCTGCTGCTTTTGTCGGATAATTAACAAAACGGTTTTCTTGCAGCCGGAGTTGGCCAGCTGCGTTCAGCCGTGACTGAGTTTTAAGTGGGACAGACACCTACGACCGTTGTCGAGTCGGTATCGTCGACACCGTATCCTGGTGAACGTTTTTAACGCTAAACCTGCCAACAGTTTATATTCACATTCCTATCGAACCCATAAAAATGATAACTTTTATAAATGACTTTGTGTAATGATTAATTATGCATATAGAAATGTATTTTCTTTGTATTAACCCTTAGAACTCCGCAACTTCTAGTTTTCCTCTTACTTTGGTGCCGCACAGGAGCCAACGGAGTGCCAAGGGTAACTAAGAAAAATCAGGTTGGAAGCTATAACTTAGTAGATATTTTAATAACAAAATATTAAAACTGTCATTTTACCTATATTGATAGGATTAATTTAAAACTATCGTTTTACCTATATTAATAGATTTAATCACTAAATCTGTGTTAATCCTAAACTTTAATGTTAACACATTCGAGATAAAAGACACACCACCTGGTTCACACAAAATCTGCCCCATACAATCAACGATCCACCATATGGATCATATACATATGATCAATATATCATTATTAAACAACATGAATCTCGTGACATTGGAGACTCGAAATCACACCACAACATCCCTGAAAACAGCTTTCAATGTCGCGGGTTTCACGTCACGCGAACAGGATCCCGTCGTCGGGGTCGGCTATGCACAAAGTCCTCCGGTGAAACTTGATTCCCCGGGTAAGCACCTGAAAGATCCTCGCCGTTGATGGTCCCGTGATTCCGCGGTTCCTCGCAACGATTCCTATCTGGAGTTGGACAATTACCCGGTGACTACGAACAGGGGGAGGAAAACTGGAGCAGCTGGTTCAGCGACGACGGTGCGATTAAAAGACTCTCCCCCTCTCTCTCTTTCTCTCTCTCTCTTTGTATGTGCCGTTTCCCGAAATTCGTAGTAAAACAATGAGAAAGGAAAATCGGACAAGTCTCTCGGTTGTGCGGCAACTCGAAATATTCTCGTAGAAGCAACGCCGTGCTGTTGTACGTGTCGTGCATAATACAGGTATATTTATGCATGTAAATAGATTGCGGTTGTACAGGTGTGCGGGGGCACCACTTCTACATATATACATACATACATATATATACATATATATACGCGAGGGCCATTTTGCCGCGGGACGCGTAATGCCCATAAAACCCAGGGTTTAATCAGCCGCCCTACGTACCCGCGATGCCCGACCCCATAACCTAAGGAACGTTCTGCACCATGCGTGGCGCTATTATGCCCTGCATTTCCCTTCCGGTTTATTTCCCCGACGAATCCGGCCCGGCAGCTCGTAAACGACTATTCGCGAAATCTCGCCCGGGAAAGTCCGCGCGCGCGTTGTTTCCCGCCGAAAACCCGACTACTTTTGCCTCGCGGGACATTTTCGCGGTAATCTGGAATTTTCTCGGGTTTTAGTGACCGGGTGGTTCCACTTCAAATTTCCCCGCCGTTGTGCCCGCGACTTTTGAATATTTCCATTAGGTGTGGAAATGTGATGGTAATCGCGGGAGTGTTCCAAGTCGAAATGTAGAAGAAATAATGAATAAATGGTTGGTTAGTAGAAATAATGTGTGATTAGTTAAGAGTCGGGCAATGGCGATGAAGAAACTGTTGTAATTTGGATTTTTCTAAAATAACATTGTGGCAATTTTCGAGATATTGAACTTTGTGGTATTGGTATTTGTAAAACAACTTTTTGCCTGCCAATTGCATTCAGTTCTTGAGCAACAGATTTTAGACTTCAATATATTAATTACAAGGAAATCGTCCCAATTTTTTGCCAGATTGTAATTGTTCATATCATAAAGAAAAAATACAATAAAAAACAAACTCGGGAACGATGTACTCCCGCGTCTAATATTGCTCCCCCAGGTATTACCTGTTCATATCTCAATTTATCGTCAAGTAGTCGACAGTTATCCCTGCAGTTTATTGGCAGTGTGCGGGCTGTATCATTCTGGATAACGTTAGAGGATCTATGAATGGATCGTATACGAAGATCTTTCGAGCCCCCGAGAAGCACCGGGGGGAATATATGAGTGCGCATGAGTGACAGGAAAGTCGTCCGGGATGGGCGTAAAAAAAAAAAAAGAATAAAAAAAAAGTTCTCGTAAAAGCAGTGAGCCGTGCGAACGAGTCGGGAGAGGGTTTTATTTGTACGAATACATCGAGAAGAATCGATTTCACCCGTAAATTGAAGGATCATCTGGAATACTACGGATCACGGGTTATTTACTTCATCGACTATTACGATTTCGTCTCACCGCTCGTTGCACTTTTCGTTCTGTTCGCTTTCCTTTTTTCCCCTCCGCCTGACAACTTCAGATATTTGGAGAATCTTTAGAGTTTTCAGGGAATTAACGAGTCAATCATCTAGACTCATCCATAGTAAGAAATTAAATTTGCTATGCATAAATAAAACGTTGTATACATTTTCTAAAATCTTATTCATCGGTGTGGGTGTGACAGGTGACAAGTATTAATTTAATTGACCACCTTCTTGTTTGATAGCAATGATTTATATATCTAAAAAATTATGTTTAATTCCGTAATTATCAATTTCCTGGAAAAGAAATCTCCGCGTTCGCGTGTAAAACCGGAACAGCATCGTGTAACAACGTGTGCGATCATTTATCGCGTAATTTCTCCCGCCCCGAGACAAAAGCATAAAGGAAGATTTATGGAAGATGCAGAAGCACGTACGGTGAATGTGTCACATTTGAGCGCAGATAAGTGACGTAGAGTCCTATTGCGAGGGGCTTAAGAAGCTCTCGTAAATTCATCCGGATGTACGAACGAACTCCGGGCAAAGCTTTTGGTAATTTAGAGGAGCAAGATTTACGATTATACGACGTTATCCAGTGAAGATGATAAGCCAGTAAAAATCTTTTCCCCGGATTACCCGCTTTATTATCCTTGTCCACGATTTACGGTTGTGTACATCGCGACATCCGTAGAAACCGTTTCACCCGGTGTCCCGTAGTTCCTTCGGGATCACCAATTCTACGATCAATTGTCAAGATTTATTCGGACCCCGTCCTGGGGGGACCTACGGACCCCTTGGTCCTACGAAAAGTATACAATAAAAACCCTTTTTAAGGCAAAAGAAATCAGGAACACTCTCAAATATAATTTAAATATGATTTTAAACTAAATGTGGCACAAAATAATATTAATTACTAAATTGATAGATTTCAAATTTGAAATGAAAACACAGGTAAAAGTAGTTCTATTACAAGTGTACCTTGATAGAAAGGACCCTTCGTATTTATCTAACAATAGTAAATCACGGTTACTATTTGTGTTTCCCCACGCGAGACCATAGGAATTTTTGAATCAATTATTAATTTCCCGGGTTGCAGTGGCCCCTCCCACGGGAATAGGTACAGTTTGCGATCGTATACCCTCCTAAGCCCCCGACAATGTCTCGTAAAAGTTGCAATGGAAGTTTAATCGAGTTCCACGCGAAGAAACGTCTGGTGCCGAGGTACTAAAGATAAACCGGTCCTTATACCGTCGATCCTCCAGGAAGGTCTAACGGGATTCCCTAGGGGGTGAAGGGGGGAGGGGGTGGGCGAGGAGAGGAGATCGCATATCCCAGCGGGCTCTGGAACTCCAAGTTCATCGAAGTTTAGATCACTAATCGGACTCAGCGTAGGGTCAGAGAGGACCTTCGTCGCTTGCGAATCTTCCCTGGTACATGTTATACGGTTGGGAAAGGTATCATTCGAACTGTGGATAGAAAAAAAAAAGAAGAACTGGAAAACGGGGATGAAAGAGAGACGAGCGTGAAAAAACAACCGAGGACAACCGGAGAGATTAACGGTTAAAACATGAAATATTATCAGGGGTTAAAGTATGACACTCTAAGCGATTAACTTAGTAATTAGAACATCGGACACGTAACGGCGAATAGAAAGCTAACGATTTAATTCACGTGGACGAAATAATTATCATTCTAATTAACATCACCGAATAATACACTTTGCCTTTAATTTCCATTCGCGATTAACCGTGTACACTCCGCAACGTTCATAAATATTAATTCGATTAATTAACGCCCGTAATTTAATACACGTACATATATCGAATACCGAATGCGTCTCGTATTCCGAATTCAATACACCCGGCGTTCTGTCATTTTCGAAAATATCCGTTCCGTTCGTCGCACGCGGCTTTCCATTCGTCGTTGATCTTTGACGGTACAAAAAAAAAACAAAAAAAAAAATAATCTACCAAGCCATAAAGACCGGCGACCGCAGCATCGTTGTCAACCTCGTGAAAGATCTATTTCCTTAATGGAGTCACGCTGATCCACGGTCATCCGGGAAATAGCGTACATAGAAGGGAATTCCCGTGGAGATCGGGGACAATGGCGGGTCAGGAGCGTCTCCGAAGGGGGACAACCCCAGGGGGACGGGGGTTGGAAGTCATTTTGCGACCACGTGTCGCGAGGGTATCGGGTCAGAAGTAAGACGAAGCACGGGATGGGGTGGGGAGAGGAGAGGAGAGGAGAGGAGAGTGGTCGGCTAAGTCACCAAAAAGCCGGGCTTAGCCGAAGCCAGATCTAACTTCGGCTCGCCCGGATTAATTCGAGCTAAGTCCAGCGACGACGAATCGATGTTGCCCCCCTCCCCCGTCCTTTCCCTAACCGGACTTACGTCTTCCGCTTTCAATTAACCGGACGCCCGCGCGAATCCGTGTTCGTGTGGTGACGCGTTTTTTTTTGCTATTGGGTACATCGAGAGATTGGGAGAATAATTATGTAAATGTGAGATTATTATCTTGGGTTGATGATACTTTTTTTTATAGAGTTTGTGGGGTTCTAGGGAGGTTATCGAGGAATCAGTCCAGTTGTACCGAGTACAGGAAATATAAGACCCTTTATCTAATTAAGATTCGCTTTATCTAATTGGTCATCTTTTACACATGCATTGTCACACTTTCCTAAAAAATTTCAATACTATACAAATTATTCCTTTCGCTCCAAAGTTCGCGATTCCCGGATCACTGTGTCTTTCGCATCTGCGTTCGAGAATTAGTCACTATCTCTCTCTTTCTCTCTCTCTCTCTCTCTCGCAAACGTACGCGGTTCTATACCAATGCGGGGACGATCGAGTAGCGACGTCGATGGCGGTTTGGTATCCTCTTAATTGCAATCAGCCGGAACAGTCTCGAGAGTTCGTCAACGATCGACCGCATCCTCTCTCCCTCCCCTCCCCCTCCCCCTTTACCCCTTTCTAAACGTACGAAGGACCTGTCGGCATCCCGTGCACTGCGTGTACACACACACACACACACATACACATAAATACATATACACACGTGTACGGGGGTACCGGACCGTCTCCGTACGCGTGTACCGAACAATAGAAAGCCTTGTATACGTAGGTGAAATCGAGGAGCAATTACCGGTGCAATTTCGCAAACCCAGAGCGGATTGGGCGGTTCCTATGGAACCAACGAAAGGATGAAACTCACCGAGGGCGAATATCGGTCGCGGATCTTGAGAATCTCGTCCATAATATAAACGCTTATCATGTGGAGGTTACCGAAGAGAGAGATGGAAGGGAGGGGATGAAGGGATGAAGATGAGGAGGGGAGGGGGTTGGATTGCCCGATCGTCGGAGGCTCGAAAGGCTTAAGGCCAACTACCCTAATCTCAATTATCGTGGCCGATCCACCCCGGGAGCAAGGGCAGCCGTTGGTACCATCGGTGTCGATGGAACCCTTTATCCAGGGCGACGGTATCTCCTGCCGAATTCGCTTTAATTCGAATACCCGCGGGCTACCAGTTTCACCCCGGAATTATTCTCCCCCTCCCCTTCTTTTCCCTCCTCCACCCCCTCATCGACGTCATCTTCTTCGGCGAGGTCGGTATATTCCGCGTTAGCTGCCGCCGGATACGCGAATTATGGTCCCCCGTTCTTGAAGACACCATGGGAAAGTTGTCGGGAGTTTTATTTCTTTTTTTTTGTTGTTTTTAATATGGCGTTAATAGACGATATTTGTAAGGAACAAATTAATGGGAATTTACTTCTGTTTCTCATATAGGAGTGGATATTTTTGTTTAATAAGATGATGGTAAAAGTGAATCTTGTTTTTCTTTCGTTTTTAGAATGAGACACTGTGAAATTAGAGGGGGATTGATAAATCGATGTATAGTAACTGATTTCACTGAACTGTTTGTACGGAATACTCGTTAGTTCCCGGGCATTTCTGAACTTTGTCGGCAATCGTGTTCCACGAGCGGTAGTTCAAGTTCGCTTCTGATTGGAGTATTTGATAATTTATTCAGCTACCGTGCCAGAGACACGCTGTATGTTCGAATCAATTGGCTTTTTATTTCCGGCACTTGAAAACAATTGTATTCGTTCAATGTGCAACGTTGGAGATATTCCGAACGGAATCCGGAAAATGTCCTGTAATTTTTTATAACACTCGAACCAACGGTGTCCCAACCGAGTATCATCTATAAAAGTATGCTAGCCATAACTGAGAAAAACAGGGTCAAACTGGATGCATGTTCCAGTGAACTTTTTAAATATTTTCCAGTCCCAAGTCCGTCCCTGAAGTGGGTCCCGCGAGTCACGGGACACCCACGTACATATTTCGTAAAAATAACTTCAAGCAGGTCGATCGTAGGAATTTTGAAAAAACGCTCTTTATGCATGTAACTTACTCCCACGTACGAACTGTATTTTTAAAGTAGTATATACAGTCCACTTCTAAAAAAAACAGTAATTTAATCTTAACTTAACGAGAAAACGTCGTTATCTAACTAAAACCGACTCATTTATTTTCTATTCTAAAACAGCACTTCCACGATCTATAAAAAATACCAGATTATATAATAATATCTAAAATGTGAAAGCTAAAATTAACCAAACAGATATCTTTCAATCTAAAAACATTACCCAAAACTCTCGAAAAATTCCTCCAAAAAATACTAAATCATCTCATGATCTACAAATCCTAAAAAACGATATAATCATCGGATTCCAGTGATAAAAAAAATAATATAGAATCGTACGTCGAACGAAGGCAGTTTACAGGCAAAGGGGGGTGCGTTATCGCGAAGATTTCGCGGTATCCTCTAATCTGATTCGTAAGTCAGGCCGTCGTCTGACGTCTTTCAGCTGCAGTCGTATCTCGCGGAAATTCCCAAGGAATTTCCTGGTCGCACTGTCTCGCGGATCGATCCCCCCTGTATATATATTTCTGTTTCGAAGTTGGCGAACCGGGAAGGCAGCTTTCGAGAATTAAGCGGAATTTAGTCGGCTGCGTCATTAGTAGACGACAGGGAGACGTGTCAAGACCAGCGATGCTTCGTCCGCGGTAATAGATGGCAGTTGGAAATTGCAGTCGTACGTATACCTGTAATTTCGTTCGATAATGAGCTCATCCAGACAACACAACGTTCCCCCGTTGGAACGTCTGAAAACGGTAGAAAAGACTTTTCGGGTTTCGAACCAGCCGCCAATGAGATTTTATTTATTCAACACACTTATACCTCGCCGTTAACACGGCATTCCGTTTTAACAACCTTTCGTAATCATGCCAGTTTCCGGTTTACGATCCAGAATGTTTCGTTATAGGGCCAAAAAAAAAATAGAAAGTTTCTATCGTTAACCACCTACTTTAGCTTCAGATTAAAACTGTAGCTAAACATTTTATTTTATGTCTTTTATTATACGTACATACACATATGTGTACATAATATCTTTAGTTTCTTAATTTATCTGTCTATTATTTAAATTTCTCTTTCTATAAATATAATTGATTCTTTACATTTATTTTTTAGTTTTACGCTTCACTTTTCACGAATTTATCCAAACCATAAAGCATAAGTATAAGTGTATTCGATTTTCCTTCATCCGTCATTTCATCCCCAGGGTTTCCGACCGACGGTCCAGCGAACGTCATTATTAATCCGACGAGGTGTCGAAAGATTTCACGTCGGCCCGTCGACGTCGCCGGAAGACGTCGGGACGGTCCCCGATGACGAGATCCTCGTCGCTCGAACCCGCGGCTCTTCGTTGGCCTGTTTCGTTGACGATCGCTGACGTTAATACCGCACTTAAGCAGCTTAACACGCGCCACTAGATAACACGTAACACGCTGGGCGAGTTTCGTGAGGTATAACAACAACGAAGACACCAAGAAGATCTATTCGACCAGGGTCAAAAGAAGATTATACGATGGGCCTGTTTCGAGTGGTAACTCTTTCGGTGTCACGGTGATTATGGTAAATCGCATTACTCCTAATGGGTAACGAGTTTAATTATAGATACCTTTTTCTTAGACGAGGAAAGACACACAGAGAGAAACAGATATAAAGGGAGAGAAAGAAAGAGGGGTGGAGGGAGGGGGAAACGTTACTCGCGAAATTGCGACGCAATAATACTTTGGAGACGAGAGTACTTTCCGCGATAATTGCCGGAAGTAATTTCTATGAAATTCCGCTTTTCCGCGACAGCGAGAGGGGGAGTGGAATTGAGTTACGTTGAAAGTGGTCTTGAGCCACAAAAGCGGACACTCGTGTGGCAGCGGGTGACGTTTTCGTCGGGAAACCAGGTAGCAATGAAAACACGTGGTTACCGGACGCGACACACGTCGCTGTCCTTGTAACGTAAACCATTCTTTCGACGACTTCGTCGGTTAAACGATGTAATTGTATATCTATATATATATATATATGTGTACGTGTTCTCCGGTTTTTGGCACGATTCACGCAAAACCAACGGCGAATCCTGGACAAACGTTATTACAGGGGTGTCCGCGCAAAGATTTTCTCCCCCACCCCCTCCCTCTCTCCCTCCCTCCCCCGTTGGTAAAAGCAAAACGGTGCTCGTATAATCGCGATGCCATTTCCGCTTAATTCCCGGACAGTATTTAGAGACTGGCTTAGAACTCGAGAATGGCCCGTTATGATACTTCCTGCAACATTACCTGTTACGAATGGCGCTGATGGCGCTGCTAGCGAAACCGTTTGAGGAATTTCTAGACCGTTTCCTGGTTACCAACGAAATTGCAGGATAACTCGCGGACTTGATATACTGCCCGCCAGGAATATATTACATCGCTCGGAATATTTCTTAAGGACTTAATGCCGGCTCGTATGGCGATAATAATCGTTCTCCCTTTCTCTATCTCTATCTCTCTCTCTCTCTCTCTACCTCTCTTTATCTCTCAGTTTCTCCTATAGGATTTCATGTAGGTGGTGTTTAATGGAATTTAAAGTGACCTGGGTGATGTAAACCCATCCGTATGATTACTATTAAGAAAATTAATGTTAGATTTTGAAACAAGTGTTTCCCTATTCTCCGATAAAATAGAAATATTAGAAAAACATACGAAAAGGTGTATGAAAGAATTTCAACACCTGACAACTGTCCAGTTCGTTATTCCATTAAAACGTACGTGCTACCGTCGGTTTCACGAACGGATAACATATAGAGAAATCTTTCCGGTGGTCGTTATCATTAATACTTTCTCCCGTCCGGGGAGACTTTCCTTAATCCTCCAGCATTTCCCGGTAATTAGATATACCGATAGTCGAAATGCGAAAAGGGGGGGGGGGAGACGGAATAGGTTGGGCCCTGGCTATGGCCCATAACCGTGGTTAAGAGCAACCGTTAATGGACTTGGAAAGTAATAGCGATCGGATCCTTTCCATCGCGGTTTTCAGCGATCCAGTTGGATCGATCCCCTCGATCCCGCTCGCCAGGGATGTTTTAAGACGAGGCTGTGGAAAAGCTGGCGAGAGAAATAAAGTGAGAGAGAAAGAGAAAGAGAAATAAAATGAGAAAGAGAGAGAGAGAGAGAGAGACCGGATTTGCGGTTCAGCCACGTACTCGCCAATCAGGACACGTCGTCGTCCTCCCGTATCGCCGCGCACATTCACCAAGCCTTTTACACTCCACGGCGTTTTTCATTCCGTGAAATTACGGCCGACTGTAAGAGAGGAACGAGACGAGAGAGAGAGAGAGAGAAGCTTCTCCGAGGTTCTCCCTGTTATTCCTAAGGTTTTACGGTGTTAAACTCTCCTCGCGACAATTTCCGGCGGCGCTGTGTCGCTGGCTTTTCCGCGGTGGAAAACGATATTTAAATTGCCTCGTTTTATTGTTATCGTTGGTTCTTTGTCTTGTCGCGATAAGCGTCGCGGAAGTATCAATCGTAAGTGAATTTTTGTCGATGAACGAACGATGGAGGGAAAGTGAAAAAAAAAAATAAAAAGGAAAATGTATGGGTATTTGTGAATCGACGGGGATTGACATCGGTTGTTCGAAGTAATATTTTTTCGCGAACGAATTTACGAACAATTGTTAAACGGATGGTAACGGAGGGAGGTTTTGATAAAAGTTTAACAACGGCCAGCTGGGAATATCGTCGCGATAAAATCGGTCGAATCAGTTTTTTTTTCCCGGCGTTTCATTTCGATTAACGGGAACGCGTATTGGTTTGATTGCCCTTTAATTGACGTAATGTACGACGCCGGAAACGTTTGCTATCGTTTATGCACGATTAATGATATCGACGTCGGTTATATTGGACGCCTCGATTACGCTAACGACACGCGTAAACACGCGAGCCAATCTCGATCACTATAAACGTACTTCCATTCCGGCGTGCGGCGGAAACGTTATTTGATACACCTGTTTAATGTCTGCACGTTGCCGCGATTCATTACGAGGGCCCCATCGGTCAGCGAGAAAAAAAAACGATCGTGATTTTCGTATTCGCATAATAATCATTTTTTCGAGCGTTTACCTCGTGCTGTCTGCGACTCGTCGGATTTTCTTCCAAACGTTTATAGTGTTTTTTTTTTAAATGTAATATATGTATATAAATTGTTGCGAGTACTTACAAAACTATTGTACCCACAAAGAAAGCATGGGCAATATTTTTGTTGTCGTTCCGGATTCTTTATACCAGTCAGCGTTCGTTTGCAGAGAACAAAAATTATTCCTCGTCGTCAGTGAGAAACGTCGGTAAAAAAAAAAGGAAACACAGCTTGGGGGAAAGTAGACAAGAAATTACGTCTCATTAACCGAACATTTTAAAAACGGCCCCGCGTCGAAAGTTTTAAGACGCTTAACTGGAAACTACCGGGGCGAAATCAGCTCGGTAACTTTCATAGATCCCCAGCAAGAGAAAAAAAATGAACGACCCTACAGATAGCCTAATTAACATGACCCTGACGTGACCTTCCGTTAAGCCTAGCAACGACTAACAAGGCTCCTAAAACACCACCAATTAAATATACATTCCCGAATCGTTCCCGAAAATCCGACAAGCCGATGATCCTCCTGGGATCGATAGGATCCTAGATCTTTCTCGCGGTCAGAGATAAAAGGTCATCGTGGCGAAGAGCGAAGTCACGCTAATTAGACTCGCTGTTCTATCATGGGGGGGGGGGGGGGTGGAGAACAAAAAAAGAAGAGAAAGAGAGAAAAAGAGAGAGAGAGAGAGAGAGAGGGAAGGGGTTTCGTCCGGTCGAGGACGAAATAAGTTTGGTGACAGCGAGCAATAAGGAAAAAAAAGAACGAACAAAAAAAATGAAAGAGAGAGAGAGAGAGAGAGAAAAACACACCAACCGGCAAAAAGCCGACGAGAGCGAGCTTTCGGCGACGTCTGACGAGGCGGTCCGGAAGAAGGAAGATAGAGGAGCGGGCAAACCGGACGAAGAAGGGGCGGGCAGAGAGAAAAATGACGACGGGGGTAAACAGAGCTAAGTGAAGTTAACGACGGAGCAAGAAGAGCGGCAAAAATGACCCCGGGAAAATTACCGCACGCGAAACGGCTTAATGTCCAAAACGACGAGGAAAGGAGCATTGGGTAGAGAGAAACGAGAGATAATAGAGAGAAAGAGAGAGAGAGAGAGAGAGGAAAGCTTCCAGAAGTCGTTGAAGAGAGAAGAGAGAGAAAGAGAGAGAGAGAAAGAAGGTGCAGCCGCTTAATGACCACCCTGTACATTCGTATCTCTTCTGGATGGCGTCTCTCCTCTCTCTTTTCTCTTTTTATCCTCATCTCTCTCTCTCTCTTTCTTTCGCTCTTTCGTCCTTATGTATATCTTTCTCTCTCTCTCTGTGTCTCTCTCCAAGTTCTCGAAGGCTCCGGTACTACTACCGGGTGCTGCTGGGGACCATTATCTGTAATTGCTTTCCTTAATTCGATGCTCGTTGGGTCTGCGTGCCGGGATGAGAAAAAAAAAAGAATACGGAAGAATCCTTCTAACGCGTTCCGCGAGGGGTAGAGAGAGAGAGGGGGAGAGGGAGGGATGGAGGGTTAACTGGCACTCGGCGTGAAAGAAACACCGGTACCGCGGTGCCGAGAGTCCGTTAGGTGATTGGATCGCGGATTATATTTGCCCCGTTGACGGCAGGTTGAAGAATTAGCATCGAATTCGTCGAACGTTTTGACGGACGATCGAGAATTAGCGAAACGATCCCGTCGATCGTTAGATTATTCAATATCTATCCACCGGTAGGACTGATATCCTCGTGGAACAAATATCTATCAATTTTACTACCCTCTAACATTCCCTATTTTCCAATATATTTCTTTTATATTTATTTAACACACCCACTTAGTCCTCTGTGGTTCTAATAATAAATCTCTTTCGAAAATGAATGATCTTCACTTTCACGATGATCGTTGTCAAATGGAAATTTAGTTTCCACGTAACGGTTGATAATTTTTCGTGACTACCGTCGAGTTCAAAATGATAGCGAGAAACGTGACGGTCGATTCGTCGTTCCCCGACGTCGTGAAGTTGACGTACGACGAAGCCGGTGCTGGGTTTGTTCGCGAACACGGCGGTGGTGGTGGTGGTGGTGGTTGTTCGTTGCTCGCATCCACCCCCCCTGCCCCGCCCCACCTCGGGCAAATTGATAGACACTGGCTACAACCGTAAATCACTTTACTGACAATTGATTTGGTGCCGTGCCGTTACTGGCCCGTTGTAGACTCTCCACGCTATGCTGATATTTACGATCGGCCGTGCACACGTGACGTCACCCAGTGACACACTGCGCCGAATTGACAACGGACCTTTTATATTTCCCGCCCCATCCCCCATTACCGGTTTCGAGGGGTTGGATCAATTCGCGAGGGTTTGTCAACAATTTCTCGCGCGATATTCCGCGGACCTACGGTATTTTCCTGAATTCCGTTGAAAAAAAAAACCACCATCCACTGTGTTATTTCGATCTTTCAACAGGGCCACGCGTTCAGTGATATAGGTAAACGACTACGCAGACGATATAGAAGAATCCGGTTATGTATGTATCAGAGACTGTAAAAATCGAATAAAGTATCAACTTTCCTGGTACAATGGAACTATTCGTCGGTCATTGACGTGGAGAGCAAAATAATAAAAAAAAAGTGATACAAATTCACGTATCATTTGACAATTTATATTACCTAACATATCACACGAATACGACACCATTGTTTCTAATAAAAATTCGCTAATAAAATATAGTCACACCGGTTTCTATAAACAACCCGAAACATCTATCTGTTACATCGAATAATTCGCGATGTCCGAATTCTTTCCTCCAGTTCGCCGGGATAATCTCCATCGCCGTCTATTCCCACGTTTCCCACTTGTTTCCCCGGGGTAAGTAGCGTCGCCACACAGACACGTAATGGGTGTGGTGCACTCGTTCGTCGGTGTGTTGTCTCGAGGGTGGCGATCCGTCTTGCTTACCCGGGGCCGTCGTTGACACCACCCACCCGGGAGCAGCCAGCATCCGTTTCGTGACGGGGGTGAGATTCCCGCAGGAACCCGTACGAACCCGTATAGGAACCCCTGGTTACAGGTTCTCGACAAGATCCTGGAGCTAGATCGAGCGACGCGTTTGCTAATCTTCCGGCAATCGGTGTCGGTCACTAAATTCATTCATCAGATACCAGGGTCAACCGGGCCCCACGGACTCCTGGGGGAGGAGGGGTGGGGGCGTCGAGTTTTCTTATTCGATTAGGTTTAGACGTCCGGCGACGGACGATTTTTCATTCTGTCACCACGGGCTTTCATTCTCTACCCCCTTTTGGCTCGTATCATTCTATCCGAGGGATATCCGTAACCTAACCCCCTAAAGTTTCTTTTCTCCCGTGGCGCGAAGAGTCTTTCGTTGGTGTACAGGTCGTCGATTCTATTAAAAATTCTATTCTACTCGTTTTCGTATTCCGGTTTGCTGAACGCCCGGTTTATTTTATCCCCGTCGCACCTTCCTTCACAAGTGTGTATTATACATTGTGTATGTATGTATGTATAGAGGGTGTATAGTAATTTCGGGGACCATCTTTTCGGGATCGATACGACACGCGCTGGAAGGTGCGGAGGAATGGAAAAAACTTGGGTCCCAAAACCATCCCCTATAGAGACACTACTAGTATATTTGCTTTTGTAAAAGAAAGTTTTAAAAGCATTGTATCTTCAAAGACCAAAGTTGTGTCTCTAAAGATCAAAGTTTAGAAAAAACAATATATTTATATATATAATATAACTATTGTTTTATATATGTATATATATACAACAAATTTTATATATATATAAAACAATATAACTGTTGCGGTTACTACCTCTGCATAGCATTTAATTTTGTTTCCATTAAACAACTATTATACTTCCTATGATAACAGATCCACAAAAAGCATCGAAAATGCAAAGCTATGGGCCAAGTACAAGAGAATGATACATTGGAATTGGTTGCTCATTAACATAAACTGCATTTTACACAGGATTTGAAATCAATCAAACTTGCTCACATTTGATTGATTTCAAATCCTGTGTAAAATGCAGTTTATGTTAATGAGCAACCTATTCCAATGTAACATTCTCTTGTACTTGGTCCATAGCTTTGCATTTTCGGTGCTTTTTGTGGATTCTTTCGTCATTTCCGCAAATTTTTAGATATCGACCTGAATCTTTCACTGTCTTATTGGGCTTCGAATTCCGCGTCCAACACGTCCCGGATCGTTTTAATATCTCAATCATTGTGGAAATGGCGAGCAAATTACGAAAATCGTGAAAAATCCTCAAATTCAGGCGGTTTTTTGAACGGCATTCGCTCAATTGTTGAGATAGCCGTCTGAAACTTGTACCATTGTTTAAGTTAGGAAATTCTACGGTAGAACAACGTATAATAGTTGTACTTTTCGAAAATTTAATTTTTCGCAAAAATCTGAAGGGGGTAGGTCAGGATTTTTTGCGATTTTCGTAAATCGCTTGCCATTTCCGCAATTTTTGAGATATTAAAATGACCCGGGCCGTTTTGAACGCGGAATGCGAAGCCGAATAAGCCAGTGAAAGAATCATTTTAATATCTCAAAAATTGTGGAAATGGCAAGCGATTTACGAAAATCGCAAAAAATCCTGACCTACCCCCTTCAGATTTTTACGAAAAATCAAAATTTCGAAAAGTACAACTATTATACATAGATCTGGCGTAGAATTTCCCAACTAAAACAATGGTACCAGTTTCAGATCGCTATCACAAAAATTGAGCGAATGCCGACTAAAAAACTGGTTGAACTTGACGATTTTTCGCGATTTTCGTATTTCCTTTGTCATTTCCGCAAATTTTTTGATATCGACTTGATTCTTTCACTGTCTTATTCGGCATCGGATTCCGCTTCCAAAACGTCCCGGGTCATTTTGATATCTCAAAAATGCCGGAAACGACGAAGGAATTACCAATATCGCGAAAAATCGTCAAATTGAACCAGTTTTTTAGTCGGCATTCGCTCAATTTTTGAGATAGCCGTCTGAAACTTGTACCATTGTTTAAGTTAGGAAATTCTACGGTAGAACAACGTATAATAGTTGTACTTTTCGAAAATTTAATTTTTCGCAAAAATCTGAAGGGGGTAGGTCAGGATTTTTTGCGATTTTCGTAAATCGCCTGCCATTTCTACAATTTTTTAGATATCGATCTGATTCTTTCTGCATCTTATTCGGCTTCGGATTCCGCGTCCAAAACGCCCAGGATCATTTTAATAGCTCAAAAATTGTGGAAATGGCAGGTGATTTACGAAAATCGCAAAAAATCCTGACCTACCCCCTTCAGATTTTTGCGAAAAATTAAATTTTCGAAAAGTACAACTATTATACATTGTTCTGGCGTAGAATTTCCTAACTAAAACAATGGTACCAGTTTCAGATCGCTATCTCAAAAATTCAGCGAATGCCGACCAAAAAACTGTCATAATTTGACGATTTTTCGCGATTTTCATACATCGCTCGCCATTCGCGCAATTTTCAAGATATAAAAATGATCGAATATGTTTCGAATACGCATTCTGACCCTTAATTTTACGAAGCTTGATGTCAAAAACGTAACGTAACAAACATTTCTAATTTAATATGTTAACAATCTGGATGTGTGTGAGAGGAAATTTCATATACTACATATATAAAATTTACGTTATCGGCAGAAAAATTATCTCGCATAGTATGAAACATATGTTAGGGTTTGACACCGGGCTGCGTGACAGGCTGAACATGGAGATGGAGAAGGAGGAGAGGAAGAAGACGACGTTTCTTACAAAAACCTCGACTTTTTAGATCAAAATATCTCGCGATTGGCTTGATGGATCTTCTCGTAGTTAGGCTTAAATTACTCGGGTGGACGTCCCCTACAAGAATATCACCATAGTTTGGGGGAAATATGCGGATTTAATGCCGTTTAAATACCCCGAAAACCTCGATCTAATTCTTCCGGAAAAGAGTAGTTCAGGTCTACCAGTCGGGAACTCTTGTACTTGGCCCGAGTCAAGACCTTAACTCTTGATATCTATCAAACTGTTAAAGCTAAAAAATATCGAAATTTCACGAATCCGATCGCAATGGTTTTCAAAATAAGACACACACGGGGTAAAATAAAAGGTGGAACGCTCACCTGTACGTTTTTCGGCGTCGCGATAGGTGACCTCGCTGAGGAGGACAGGTTGGCTGCGACCCTTGGCGTTCATCGCGTACACCGCGACGTGGACGCCGGCCTCCACCGAGGCCTCCAGGCCGGCCAGGGCGAAACTCGGCTCCTCCGGATTGGAAACATTGTAGAGCGGCTGGCTGCTCGACAGGAAGTCGACGTCCCCGTGGTAGACCTCCAGGATGAATTTCTGCGGTAGGCCGCCGTCGTAACCGGCCACGCATTTCACCTCGACGCTGGTGTAAGTTTGATTCGCTAGTGTGCAGTTACGTACCGGAAATGGCTTCCCTGAAACGAGAAAGTCCCGGGGGGGGGGGGGGGCTCTGTGATACACATGTATATATATGTATACGTACGTATATAGATATGTATATATATACATATATGAATGTATGTGTGTAGTTAAACGGCTTGGATTCCGCACGGTTGCGATCGCGTCTCGTTAAAATTTTATGGTGACGCGTCGCATTTTTAAACTGCCTACGCGCACATACGTGTATATACGTATGTGTACCTGTAAAACGAACTTTCGTACGGATATACAGAAAGGTGGTAGTTTTTAGAGAGAAAGAGAGAGAGAGAGAGAGAGAGAGAGGGGTGGTCTTCCGGTTAGGGGATCGATTCGCGGGAGCGTAAGCCGTTTAGTAGCGCGTTTTTTTTTTCTTTTTTTTTTTTAGTTGCCCGTTTTCGAGGGACCGAGTTTCGTTATTCTATTCGGAGGTGAAAAAAAAAACTTCCTCGTCACGGGAACTTCTGAATATTAAAATTACACGACGCGTGAAATTGTTCAACGTAAAGGATTTCAGTCTTGGCCGGCTCTTTAGAACGTTACGATTGTAAATGCTTCTCTCTTCCTCTCTCTCTCACACACACTCTCTCTCACTCTCTCTCTCTGGTGGTTGCTCTCTTAACTCGCAATATTCCACGGCTACTTTGTGCCGTGCCTCTATATACCGTAGAGCCTCGGCTTTACGAGTGAGAACGCTAACGAGAGGAAAATGGCTTCACGTGCGCCGCGAACGTTCACGTGGCCACGCGTAAACGATTATTATCTTGTTCTTTATACCAACGCCGAAAGAGAAACGGTACCCCCCACCCATCCCTCCCCCCCTTCGATTATTATTCCACCGGTCGATCCACCTTCCATCGCGTTTCCCACTGTCTGTTCACCTGTCGACGATTATCCGTCGAATAGTTTCCCTGGTGGGATTTAACACGCGAAATTACAATTCTTCCCTGTCTTCGCTGTCTTAGTATGTAAAAAAAAAAGAAACAAAAGAGAAAGATAAATGGAAAAAGTAAGAAAAATGAAAATACGAACGTTCACGGTTGAAATAACGAGTTCAAAGGTTGCCCCGTTCGGTGAGCGAAGAAAACATTACGTGTTCCCCGCGGGGGCTAGATATTTTCCGATTCGAATACGAATTCCGTGGAACCGTCTTCGTAGTCGGGGGGGAGGGGGGCGATTCTCTAACGAGCGACCGGTCCCGCGAATAATTAGTGTTTAACGTAATTAAATAGTTCGCGAAACTGAACTTCTTAATTGCCACTTAGGAATCAACATTTTCGTTCGTGCTTATGGCGGCGGTGGGTTCGATGGGCGTTTTCTCCCCTCCCCCCCCACCCTTCTACACAACCCTTGTTTTTTTCTTTTTTTTTTTTTTACCACCTTCACCCTATCCCTCTCCCCTCCGACCATCGTTCTCGCGCGTTCTCGTTTGTCGCTCTTTGTCCGGTAATATTTCCTGGATACTTTGTACGGTCGAAGGCCGCTCTACAGGTTGGATCAAAGGTTGAGAGCGAGCTCTCTAGAAATCAAGCCGGGCTCGAGTGAAAAATGTTTGCGTGTCTACGAGTGGCAAGGATTTAGTGTACCGGGATAGTAATGGTCACAGAGATGTCCCGGTCTTTTTCGTGTTTCGTTTCGTTCGTTCCATCTCACCCCCTCTCCCCCTCTCCCCCGCCCCTTCCCCGCCTCTCCCTCCCCTTCTCTCTCTCTTCCCGCGTCTCTCTGATACAGTTTGCGTTGTACAAAGTCCTTTTTCTCTGTGGCAGTCAAAGTGCAGCTGCACTCGTAATTCGGCGCCCGGTCTCCTGGCTTAAAACAAAATAAAAAGAAAAGAAAAAGAAAAGAACGCTCGTGTCTTTGTTTATTTCTTTTCTATATGTATTTTTTTTTATCTTCGTTCCACCCCTGTGTGAGTGTGTATGTTTTTTACGTTCCTTGAACCAAATAAAATGTCGTTTTCCTTAAATAGACGGGGAAGACACCCTCCTCCACCCCCTACCCCCACCTCTAGGTACCCCTCCTCCAGGAATTGCAAGGAGAAAATAAATATTGTTCGTCTTTTTCGTCGACGTACCGAGAGAACAAAGCGGTACCTGTTTTTTATTTTATTTTATTTCGTTATTTTCTTTCGTTCACCGGCCCTATTTACCCCCCACCCCCCCTCCCTTCGGATACTCTTTTACGTTCGAATACATCGTCCCTGCCGCGGGTATTTCATTTGTTTCACGTTAATCGCGGAAAGCACGCCAGTTCGATCGACGTTAAGAATTTTTCCCCGGGTGAAAAACGTATATTGAATCTTTCAAAAGGTTTCTCCCCCTCGTGCCGCGTGTACGTTTTATATTTCCCGCAACCCTCCGTCCTCTACCCCCCCTCCCCACCCCCTTATTCTATTCCTCGCCCACCCCCGACCCCTTTCAATTTATTTCCACCCGTTACATAATACCGTTCGTTTTACGGTGGCACACGCGAATATTTTCGTGGCCAGGTCGCTATCTTTTTGTTCGACGCCGATTGAAAATTCGATTTCCCGATAAACTGCCCTCCCCGCCCCCCCCCGCCGCTTTTCCCGAACTTATTTCCACGCTTGTGTTAAACGTGGAAATGCAAAAGGGGCCCGGGCACCGCACGTCCCGTTCGACGTAACGACGCCGGGCGTCTCGACGTCGAGTCATTCGATGATCCTGTTTGATCCTCAAAGTGAAAAAACACATATTTTGAAAACTTTCTCGTGGGAAAATTTTTTGATCCCAACGGTTTTTACCAGGAAACTGACGAATAATCCTGGAAATCCGGTGATTCGACCGCGTAAACTTTCTTCCGCGTGTTTCGACCCGGTGATCTCGTCGCGGACTTCGAATACCTGCTCGGAGCAATATCCGATAGCAATAACGACGACAGCTTCGCGAAATAATTTCATCCCGTTGCGTTCACGGATCGCTGCGGAGAAAACAACTCCGCAGCCGAGGGTTTCGAGATATCGAGCGACGTGGATCAAACGCGGAGAAGGAGAGAAAAATAGCTGGACCGGACAAAGGGCCGATTCATTTTATTTTCAAACTTCCGTCGTCTTTCCCGTTGTGTACGTTTAACGATATAACATCTGTACCGCGTTAACCGCGGTCCCCCGGTTGGAAATAAATTGGAAAATATTAATGAATCGTTCACTCGAGCGAAGCCACCGCCGCGTGTCTATCATTTTTTTTTTGCATTCTTTTTTTTTTTTTTTATTATTTATTCGAACGTATCGGTTTTCATTCCTTCGCTGTATCGAATTTTTAGGAAGACGTATCGGTTCGCGGGCAACGAGAAAAACTCGGTTTGTTTGCACGCGGAATACATATAAAGCGACCGCCCCGAATCCAATAACCGTTTGAGGAGCACTGCAACTTCGAAACTAATAGGATTCGCGAAACCGACCGAGTATGTATTTTATTTAACGAAATAAAAAACAAATAAACAAAATCTATACACACACGAAGAACATGGAGGGTGACGGAGAGGGGGAAAAGTAAAAGGGTATACTAGGGTTATAGTGTAAAATGTGTATTTTCGGGGGATATTTATATTTCACCCGAAAAATCTATATTTTCAATTTTCCTAAACGTTTCCCTTCACGAGATCGCGGTGCGTTTGCTACGCGGAAACCGCGCGAAATAAGCCGCGATGGAAGAACAAAAAAAAGTGGGGGAGGGAGAGAATAAAAACATACCAAATAAAAAAAGGACATCGATTTTGTTCGACGGATTTTCACGGATTCGCCGTGGGTGTGTATTCGTCAACGTCAACAACGCCGTCGGCGGATCGTCGTGTCAACGTCGTTCTCGATCATACGACAAAAAAAGACGTCGACGGTGCGCCGAAAAAATCCGTCGGTGGATTAACGTCGATTTAACGCGGAATGATTGGTCGCATCGCGAGCATGTGCCGCGATTTCAACGCCTACTTCGATTCGAATCTCGATTGAATTATACATATTTTTCTCTCCCACTCCTTCGCTCCCTTGTTTTTTTCTATTTTCTATTTTTTATCCCCACGAAAAGGGGGAGATGTGCCCGGAAGGGAAATAATCAATTTGCCGTAACCGCGGGAACTTATCGTGTCGGATGCACATCGATTAAACTCCCCCGTAATTCGACGGATCTCTGGACCCGCGACAATGAAGGGTATTAAAATGATAAATAATTGAGGCGTTAATAGTCTCGGTGGTTCCGTGCGGATTCCAGGTATGCGGTAGTCTGTGAATAAATTACGCTCGACGGATCTCCGGGCCCGCGAACCGGGCAAATTCGCTCGACTGAATACGCGGATGTTTTTTTTTCTATTGACTCTGCTCGTATTAAAATTTGAAACGGGTAAGTTGGCCGACCGGTTTCGATTCATAGATTCCTCGTGAACTATAGATCAATGACGTGCTCTCTCTCGTTAGGATCAATTTTTATTTCGATAGACTTATGAATAATATCGTAGCTTTTTTTTTTTAGTTGGTTCAATTCGTTGGTGGAAGTATTTGTTAGTGAATTTATTAATATTCGTTGCTCGTTTGATTCGTTACTAGTTCACTCGACGATCGAAATAATATAAAAGACGAAATTAGTTACAATTTGAGCAAATGTGTCTGTGCAACGAAAAAGATATTTTTCGTCGGATAGAATTTACATCGTGATAGAGTGATTACTCGTTTCCCTTTTTAATTATGCTGTCGTGTTTAAATAGTTCGGCGAAATATAACGAGGAGACAAAAAAGCTTCCTTGGAATTAGTGAATATATTTAAAGTTGATCTATGAGACTCTCCGTGAAAATCGGATTTACCAGTTAATTTCGCATTATCCGCGAATAAATGTGTCATTCGTCATTTGTTAACTCGCCCAAATGTACCACAAATCCATCGAATAATACGTCTTCGTAATCCCGTCTTGATTAACCATGACAAAAACGTCTAATAATCGTCCGCCACTTCCTAATCGATCCCAGTCCATCAAAATACATATTTTCGCGTTCTCTTAATCAACAAATATGCAAACGACAAAAAAAATAACATCCCTAGTCACTTCCAAATCGATCCGAGTCCATAAAAATACACATTTGCCTAACTCGTTAATCAACAAATATAAAAACGACGAAAAAACAATAAAACGTCACACGTCACTCCCAAACCGATCCAAGTCAATAAAAATACACATTTCCCAATTACTTAATTAACAAATATAAAAACATCACCAAACAAAAAACCAACATCACGCACCACCTCTATCTTCATTCCCATAATCCCTTCTTAACGAACAAATATGTAAATAAACTCCCTACCATCGGAACAAACCGAAAGGTGAAAATTCACATTTCCCCAAAGTTCCAGGTACGTTATCCTTGATAGTTTCACAGTAAGGGTCCCGCGGAACTACGATGCCAAAGGATTTGATATCTCGATGGTCGTTTTGGTCGGAGGTGGCTCGTGCGAGAGAAGGTTGTAGGGTCGTTTAAGCGGTCGAAAGGTTGTATATACATATACCATACATATCCACACACACACACAAATATATATATATATTCATATAGTTTAACCGCGTAAACAGGCTCGTTTCTGTTCGTAGAAGGGATTTTAACTCGATTTCCTTGGACAGCCCGATACCCCGAGAACGTGGGTGGTATCCTCGGGGTGTGTTACGCGTTTACCGTTAGATCCGGTAAATACTCACCGGCGGCTACCAGCTGGAAGAGACACGGCCTCGACTGGGTCCCGACGAAATTATCCGCCCAGCACGACAGTGTTCCGTAATCCAGCTCGGTGGTCGGGGTATACCGGAGCACGCTGACGCCACTGGACTTCTCCATGGAGAACCTGCCGGGCGCCACCTCCAGGGTTTCCCCGCTGTTGTTGAATTTCCAACGGAAATTATGCGCCGGCGGATCGGCCTCGACTTTGCAGGCGATATCGAGTGACTCGCCCCTAGAAGCGCCGACTACGATGATTCGATCCTCTTTGCATACGGGTGCGACTGGAAAATGAAAATAGTTTCACTGTTAGAACACGAATCGTTGGAGAAATGTATGATTGACGGTAAATCTAGGGAATTTTTGACGTATGACGTTAAGTGGTTCTTGAGATGTGGTGGAAAAGTGGATAAATGTTGTGTGGAGAATAGGGAATGAGATGAAATAGTGGAAAAATGATTAATTCCCTAGTCTAGGGAAATTAGGGATGATGAAGAGAATAGGAGACAAGTTGTTTGAATATATTTGGCAAATATAGTGTTAAACTGTGTTCCACATTACACTTTTTAATATCATTTCTATTAATTAAAATATATAAAAAAATAGATCTATTTCTTCTCTATATAGAAGTGTCCATTGCTTATTAGTTCCTATATTGAATTAACTGTCACTTAAACACACTTGTAAAAGGTGCAACATTTTTTTTTCTAAACACCATTAGAGGTTTAGGGTTAATCGTGCTTGATAAATGTTATTAATGCGATTTCGCAGCTCTGGACAGCTGCTGGCCGGGCGTCATTATTTCCCTTTTTTAAATATTTTTCATGGATCGTCTTAAGGCCGTGCTTTGTTACACCCCGGGCCGGAAATTACCATTGTCGCGGGGAAAGATAAGTTTTTATGGGACGTCGACTCGCGAACGAGGGTTCCGGCCTTCATTAAGGGACGGCGCATTAATTACCGAGCGTAATCTCTCCGAACGCTGTGACGATCATCGAAAATGAGAATGGGCTTCGATGATATCGCTCTGATCTTACTTAATCGACTACTTGCCCCGCTGTCTACCCAATTTCGCCTCGTTCCACTGGAAACCTCCGACTCTCTTATCGAAATTGTCAACAAAGATCGTCGATTAATTACTGATACAGCAGACTCTCTCGCTAATTCTCCGACAACGGGACGTGGAACTTCCGCGATTGCAACGTCATCGAAAAAAAAAAAACAGTTTATCGACGTTCGACTCTCTCACCGTTTTTATTCACCACGTGTGTATGTGTATTATCCCACCGCGAAATTACATACATATTTCCAACTGATATCATTATAAATATATTCTACGAGCCTCTTATTCCACCGGAAAGTTATCGAGCGACAATCGTGTTTCGCAACATGGGAAGAAAAGTGAAAGAACAAGTAGAACAACATAAAATGTAAAAAAAAAAAACACGTGTGGCTGTGAGTTTCATCGGGGCGCGACGCGATAAGGGGGAAAACTTTCGGTGGGAAAACGTCGCTGACCTTTTCAACGATTTCGGGGGGAAAACCGTGTGTTGCGAACGATACCGATGACGAGCAGGATTTCCGGGGCACGCCTCGACGTTTTGTCACGGCCCGGCACCCCGTTCGAATGCAAAAAAGAATCACCCCCTCCCCCTCTGCCATCGTCGCGACGCCTTTTCCCGCGTCACCTTTCCGGCGATATATATTTCTCGTCATTTATCTACCTTTCGTATCTCAGTTTCCCTTCGTCCGCCTGTTTCGCCCACGCGAGAGGCATAAGAGAGATAAATAGATGGACGTATCTTATCGCCACGCCCGGAAAAGAAAGAAAAAGAAAAAGGAGAATGGGGGAGAGAGATGGAAAGGACACGGTGGGAAAAGGTTGAAAAATAATAAAGAAAAAAAGAAGCAGAAGAAAAAGAAAGAGTGAATAAAAGCTTTTGAGAATATCGCGGGAATTAATATTCCAGAAAGCGACGGACGAGTCCTTCGGACGGATTAAAAAAATTGGAATAATAACGGCACGACGGGATAGTTGGAAAGCGGTACCGAAAGCCGCGCGCTTTTCCCGATGATAAATTTAATTTCCAGATTATGACTGAACGTCGCGAAATTGATTCAAAGGCCGGAAAAGGGAAAATGAGGACGGAGGCAAAAATAAGAGGTCGTTCTAGAGGGGGGGGGGGGAAGAGAGAGAGAGAGACGAAGAGAGAGTGAGAGAGAGAGAGAAAGAGAGAGGAGAGAAACTACGACGAAAGAGTCACGAACAGAAAAAGAGACAAGATCGTGCCTCGAAAGCAGACGATCCCGTCCTCGCGGAGAAGATAACGCCGTTTACGACTTAAAGCAATCTTCGTGGACAATTTTTTAGAGTCACCTCTGACATCGAATGGATGCTATCTCCATGTCCCTCGTACTCGGACCGACAAGCGACACGACGAAATTTCGATGAAATTTTAAATATTCAATGAATCCGCGACGCATTTGTGTCTTTTTTTGCTCATTTCTTTTTTCTTCGTCTACCCGAAAAACCACCACACGTGGGAATATAAAACTTTTTTTTTTCACCCACGATGATACGCGTGTTAGAAAAAAAAATTGACACAGAATACGATTGCAGAAGATCAGATTCCATTGGACGTCGTTAGTATCGTAATTATTAATTACTATATAACAAATATCGCGGAGAAGGGATTTCCCCCCCGCCCCCTACTCACCCCGGCAGGTGTTTTTCACCGTAATTAACGAGCGACTTCGTAAACATCCGATGATAGTTCCGCGACCCCGTAGACTCCGCGATTCGAAAATTAACGCAACGAGAATTATTAAACGCAATCCGTCGCACGGTTTTAATTAGCACGCATGAGATTTAATTATCATCCGTATCAAAAAGCCACGGAGGTTGCCGGTCTGGTTACGATCGTTAATTAATATCTTTCCGATTTTCAGCGAAGTTCCGTCGCCCCGTCGACGGTCGCTACGTCGACTTCCGTCGTTCCCGTTTACGTTTATTTTCCGCGACGGAAACGATTCTGGTTCGTTTGAAAAATTTGTCCCCGTCACAGTGTACGTCACTCGACGACACGGGTCTTCCATTCCCGATGATAAAACCGTCCGGTTACCATTAGATTCGATCGAAAACGATTCGAAACGACGAGAATACGCTCGTCGTCGGGTTTACAGACTCCCGTTAAGTTATTATCACGACCGTCGGCGGCTGATAGGTTCTCGTAATTAATGCACGGCTGATTGGTCCCGTTCGATCGGAGAAATTGATTCGAATCCGAACGGAACACGGTGGGAAACTTCATTTCTTAGGAACCGCGTGAATGGCCCAAAGTGAATGTCGCTGCCAGCATATCGGGGCGACGATGTAATAACCGGGGAAACTAAATCCGGATACCGGGTTGACTTCGATTCGTGGGAACTCCCCGCGGGATTGCTGCTTATCCCGGATCGTTTCCGTCGACCTTTACGAGGTCGTCGCGAGCCCCCGGTTAAATATTAAAGAGTCCTTGTGTCCGTTGCTTGTTCCGTTACTTTTCTACCTGAACACGTAACATATATACAGGGTGTCCCAACTAACGTCTATATGTATACAGGGTGTCCCAGCTAATGTGCAGGTCCCTGAACCAGGTAATAGCTGAGGTAATTCTAATATACGTATGTAACATTCTCAATGTCCTATCTCAATTCGTAGCCGAGTTATTAAAGAAAAACGACAGCCACTCAGAGGGCTCCGTTAGGCCCGGCCACGCGACAGTAGAACGGAGCCTTCTGAGTGGCTGTTGTTTTTCTTTAATAACTCGGCTACGAATTGAGATATGACATTGAGAATGTTAAATCCCTATATTAGAATTATCTCAGCTATCACCTGGTTCCGGATGCGTCCAAGTTAATGGGACACCCCGAGCTAACGTGTATATGTATATGTATATGTATACAGTGTATTTCGACGTTAGTACTAGTTTCTCCCACGTAGTGTCCGTTCGTATACAGTTGTATAGTGTTCACCTGTATTCACCGTTCGCAATATTTACCTGTCTAGCGTACGGTATCGCGTGGATCGTCGCTTCGTCGGCGAAAGTGTGTTATCTTTCGACGCTTAAAAGCCGTCTCGCGGAAGACGAACAATTTTGTACGTTCGTATGTGTGTATGTGTACGTGTGTGTGTGAAAGAGAGAGAGAGACACGCGACGTCTCTTTACCTGGAAGCTCCGGGAATGGGGCATAAAAAATGTAGCTAAAACTAAGTACACGTTGAAATATTCACCGCGAACGAGAGAGCACCTTGCCCTCGCGACGGCGGACATATGTACACGTACACACACACAATATATCACCGGGATATACATATGTGCGTGTGTGGTGAAGCGGAAGTTTCGCGACGTGTCACACGTGCGTCGATTATCCGGATAATTCGTTGATTACGTCACAGTGTAATTAAGACAACGATAATCTAATACCGAGGAAATATTTAACACTAAACCTACCGAGGTGTTTTTTTATTAAATTTTTTATTAAAGTGCCTGTATGTAACGTTATAGCTTTCAACGTTAATTCTTTTAATCAACACAAAGAAAATACAGTTTTTTATGCCAAATTAACTGTTACCTGAAATCAATTGCAAAGGTTCTCATATTTTCGGATCCGATAAGAATATGTACCTAAACTGTCGATAGCTTTATAATAATAATAATAAATTTCTATTAATCAATTAAAATTCCCACGCAGTTCTCGAGTGACCCTCACGGTGCTACCTTCGAACCAAGTGCCGGTCACCCGTGTCCCCCATGATATTCAACGAGTTAACGAGTCAATAAAAGGTTGATAACTCTGATTGATAATGAGTGATCAATGAAAAAAATAAAACTTACATTTCACCCGGAAGTGCAGCGGTTCGCTGCGCGTCTCGTTCAAAGAGTTCGTCGCGGCGCACACGTATTGTCCGGCGCTGCTCCTGGTGACACTTTGAAGAACGAGGCTCTGATTGGACCAGATGATCCTGGCGGAGGTGTTGTGCGCGAGTATCTGATTCTGAAACACGGAAGGGCGAACAAAACGTTCAAGATGAATATTAACGGGAATAAATCGGGTTACAGACGATCGCGTGGATTTGAGTGAAAAGTGTCGCCACGTTGGGAAATTGATAATCGATATTTGCATATTTAATAAAAATCGATCGGTTAAGGGTCGTTTTATAAATTTCGTGTGGACCATGAAATTTAAGTGAAGTGAAAAATTGATGGAGTCGATTTCACGTATGTTCGATCATTTTAGATGAAAGGTTCAACGTGGGGATTGTCTTTTTTATAATTTGATAAATTTGTGATAAAAATGACTTTGTAATCGGACGAGTCCTCTAACCATTGCGAAGTCGTCCGGTTATCAAGCGAGTTTCCACGCTCGTTTTCCCTCGGAAAACACAAGGCTGGATTTTCACGAATGACCGTGGCGTACAAAAGGGACGATACTTCGCGTAACGTCGGAACGACGTGTATACTTACGTCGTCGACGGCGGAGCGTTTCTTGTGTACAAAGGGAAACGAGGCGGTCCTAAAATGTTATTATTTTCGACTGCCTTTGTATCAGACCGAAATTCTCACGTTAGATTTTCACTTCCGTTTTCTCTTCCGTGTCCCGCTAACGGTGACGAACTTTTCGAATGAAAACATTATAAAGAGAGAAAAAAAAAGAAACGAAAACACACATTCATAGATTTGTATCCGTATTGCAGGCACGTCGGATGAAAAGACATCTCGAAACGGACGCGGGCCCGATAACTTTTACGAGGGAAGATGTCACGGCTCGCGTTTTTATTACAAACTTATCCGTTACGGTATCGCCCAGGTAGCCGGCTGACGAGTCTAAAGAGAGAGAGAGATAAGATAGAGAGGGGAGGGGAGGGGGGAAGAACCCCGTAAAGGTAAGAAGTACGCGAACCGGATATTCCCTCGTTACTTCGCGCCTTGTATTCGCCCGTTGAGTTTTACGCTATTTTTTATTACCCTACGTCTAGGTAGTTCTGTTATGCCTTTGTGAAGATTGACACCGTGAAAGGAAAAGGAAACGCCGGTGGAAAACGGAGTGACGGGCTTATCAGCCGCCCGACGTGGCTAAGGTTGATACACAGCGCTGCACTTAGTTGTTTAATCAGACCAGATGAAAAGAGTAGTATAGTTTCGTTATCTTTTGTACCGTTCACCCTTTGTTCCCGTTAACGAGGAGACAAAACGGATGTGTTTGGTTCAAGGATTTCTAGGCTTCCGCGGAAAATTAACATGACGGGACCGTGGGTAAAGGTAGAGAGACAGAGAGAGAGAGAGAGAGAGAGAGAGAAAGGGGGAAAGAGAAGAAAAAAAAAATAGCTATACACACCGATGTGCGTCGTCAGAGAAAAGAGAACGAACAGGGCAGAAGGATCATCGTAAAACGACCCTCTGTAGGCAGCCACTACTACCACCACACGTCATCTCCTTCTTCATCGTCGACTGTCTCGAAACGTCTCGCATTTAGGTGCACACATTACCAAACTACAGGATGGTTCGTTTAATTAGGCCAGCCTGGGACAGGGTTTCATTATATCTTATTTCGTTCTTGTTTGCTCTGCGCAACAAAATGAGGAACGAGCCAAACGTACCGGTGTTATTGCAGCCTTCCAGAAACTTCCTGCTGAAATTTCTATCTTTCTCTCTCTTTCTCATACATACACACAACATTTCATCTCTCTCTCTCTCTCTCTCTCTCTCTCTCTTTCTCTCTCACGAAAAGTCAGAGAACATTCGTCGTATAGTTTTCATCGCGAAGCTCGTTAAACACGTTCGACCGGCCAGGTACGACGAAAGCAACGTTTATTTCTATCCAGCGTCGTTAAACGGGGGCTCGCGTTTCAATTAGCTAAACGCAAAAGTGATCGCCCAGACGGGCCAAACGGGTTACAGCCAACAAGTAGGTAGCCAGAGGAGAGACCGCCAGACATTGCCAAATGCAGACTCGTCTGTTTAATCAGACGGGCGACGTCCTACGAACTCGTTCTTTGTCTTCTGCCAGCCATTTTCCCGGTCGGTAAAAAAGGAAGAAAAAAAAAAGAAGGAAAAAGACCCCTTGGTACTTTCTTTTTTTTTTCACTTCTTTCTCGCTACTCTCCCCCACCCATCGTCTTCTAGGTCCTCCTCTCCATTTCGTACTTATACCACCTTACCCTTCTCCCGGTCGTTTCCTCCATTACACCCGGCACGGACCCTATCCCGTTCCACGGGAATCCGTTCGTCGAAGATAATTCGAAATCGATTTCAAACGAGGCCATTTGAATCTTCAAGAAGATGCCGGGGAGAGTGGATCAACGTTACCTCCTCCGTCTCTCCTCTCCCTCTGTTCCGTTTTTCTTTCTTTCATCTTCTGGGAGTTTTTCTTGCTTTTTCTAAAAATCTCTCTCTCTTTCTCTCTCTCTCTCTTTGTCTGTCATTCTTAGTCCGTCTTCTTCTCCGGCTCGCAGAGATGAATTTATTCGATTGTCTTCTAATCTCGCGGGGATGCTCACCCCGATGGATCCCTTTTTTCCCGGGGATGGTGTCTCGTCGGATCGCGCGGTATCTCGTCGATCGACGGAAATTAATTGTGTGTTACGAGTGGCGATTACGCGACACCATGGAATGAAGGTCAACCAGGTGGTAGTCTCTTAAGAGAAACGAGATGGATAAATCTTCGTCCGGCGAGGCGGTGTTCGGAACGATGTCGGAAGGATCGATATCACGGATCTATCGTTTGTCGATTATTATGCAAAAAACCGCGCGATATCGTGCAATTAATCGACGGGGGAAATTTGAGGTAATTTAATATCGCGCCGTTCGAGCCTGGCCGAATAGGATTAACGGGTGGGAAATTCTTTTTCCCGGCGCGTGGTTGAATAAAAAGAAGAAGAAAAAAAAAGATAGGGAGCAAAAAGAAAAAGCGAACAAGAAACAAAAAGAACGAACGAACAGAAGAAAATAGAAAAAAGAAAGAAAAAAAAGATATTCGACGTAACCAGACCGCCGGCGGCCAGCGACTATTGAGAACGTAGTAACTCAATTAAACTACATTGTAATCTATGTAACTTGCCCGCCTTCCATGTGGCCGACGCTAGGTAAGGAGGTTTAGCTCGCTTAGCATAGGTTAAGCCACGGTTAAACCCCGGGGTTTATCTTCGATTTACTCCCCCGCGGCGTCGGCACCGGGACGAAGCTCGGAAAGGACTCGTTAAGCGTTATACTTCGTTAAGGTGGATAGAAGAATTTAAGGAAACACCGGCCAACCTCTTTCCCTTCATTTTTTTTTCTTTTTTCTTTTTCTTTTTCCCACCCTTCGTCTGGATTCCTACCTTTGTTCCACCCCCCCCCCCCAACCCTCCGTTGGAACGTAACGAACGCCCCTGATATTACATTTTGTTACGCGATTAAGACGAACCAGGTTCTCCTTTTTTTTTCTCTCTTTCTTTCTCTTCTTTTTCCGACTGCGTGCGAATAAAGGGGAACTTCCACGGACCGTTCGGCAAAGCGATTTTCCCGTCGCGGGAAAAGTCGTTTGTCCGACGACGTTGAATCGTTACCCGGTCGCGTGATGCCCTCCGGCGGGGGGGGGGGGGGGGGGGGGGCAGTCCGGGAAAAATCCAGGAAAAGTCAGCGTTCCACGCCGGGCACTGGATTTTCGGAATCGATATCGGTCTAGCCGTCCGCGTATTACGTTTCCACTTTGAGGTAGGACCTGCAAACTTTAATGTTTCTATTTCGGTCTCGTTGCTTGCTATCGTTTTCCCTCCGTTTGCCATCGGCTTCCTGTGACTCGGGCTTTTCCCTATCCTTTTGACGTTTTCCCCCCACTCCCCCCCCACTGTTTTCCCTCGTCGTTTCGGCAAAGTAGAAACGAAAGAACGATATACCCCTCCCCCACCTCTTCTCTTCCTCATCCCATCGTTCGGTGTAGTCAGATCTCGACTTTCGTTTGTCTTTTCCACGGAAGCGGAGCTAGTTTGGGCAAAAGGTAGTCTTCGCCCGGAAAAGGGTTTTCCGTCGGCTTTTCCAGCTTCGCGAAGGGTATCGCCTGTAATCTAACCAGGTCTCTGTAGGTTTCTTCGTTCGTCAACCGGGTTGCGAAGGGTCTTTATATCTCTCGTCTCGAAATTCTGATTCCCTTTTCGATAGGGTTCCAAGGGATCTTTTTGCGTTTCGCCGCAATTATAGCGTGTTTCGCGGGAGAAACACGCGTACTCCCGGTGAACGCGACCGCATTACCTAAACTACGCCGTCGGAAACGCGGTGAACAATTTGCAAATGTTTGCGCGGGGCAACGATGCACGGCCGTACGGCGGTAACATTAACATTAACATTAACACGGTTGTTTCGATACGGGCGTGTAAATATTTGCCGGTGTCGGCCGATATTGCTTTGCTGCGAACGTTAGATTTATATTAGAACCGGCTTACAACCGCGGCTGTTGTACGTTCAGCGCGCTAATTGCGATCGCCAATTTCATACGAGGAGAGTTATATAAGTTGTGAGTGTGAGTATACGTGTGAAATTCTGGAGAGTAATTAGGGAAAATTTCATCCCGATCGGTCAAAGGGCGCAGATTTAAATTATCGCGAAGGAATCAGGGACTGAGGGGTGAGGATTTTATGGTAGCTTATACTTTCCGTGGGAATCTAATGAGAAACTATGGAAAATTTGGTGGGAATTGGTCGATGCGTTTAGGAATATATATAAAACATACAGACAGACGTATTCTGTTTTATATTGTACGGTAGTTTCCACTATCCGGCGCGGCTCGCGTTAATTACGTTTACCAATTTCGCACGCGAGTTATATATTAGTTTCGCGGTGGTCTATATTTTCCGCGGGGATCTATAGAGTAACTCTGGAAAATTTGATCCGGATCGGTCGAAAAGTTTGGGAGTATATACGGAACATACAGCACATTTATTCGATACCATATAAAATATATTTAAAATATTATAAGTCTCTATAAAATTGATATAATTTAATTGAAGTACTTCTATTGCAAAATAAATGATTTCAAGATATACATACGTATAGTGTCGTTCAAAACCGCGTGTAAAAATGTCCACAACGTCCCAACTGTAAATTGAACGTACAAACGGCGATAGACGATGAACAATAACACCTGCAATAATTAACACCGATTTGCACGGCGTATCTAATGAGCGCGGGACTATCGAGTAAAATACATCGCGAGCGTTTGATATCGGAGTAACCGTGCAGTAATGCCTCTTGTACTACGGCCGGCTTATTGAGAGCACGCATAATGAGCTCATAAACTCGAGCGTTAATTAGAATTCCTTAAAGATTACACGGCAGACTTTGGATTGACGTTATTAATTTGATTTTCTTACATGGTTTCCCCGAAAGCAACGAGGGGATCCTTTGATCATTCAGTTTCAGGACCGTGGAACGCAAAGTACTTTCCGCCTGCTAATTAGGTTTCATAGGGTTTGCGCCGTAAATGAGGATCAACTAACTTCCCCATTACATACATTCTCTCCGTTCCATTTTGGTCTTATCGGCAAGCCGCTTCTAATTCAATCAACGCGGATAAAACAATTCGCGATCACCGCGCGATGGTTAATTTTATTTATCCCTTTGATTCTTTTTTTTTTCTCGTACACGTGACAACGATATCTTTCTCCTGATATCTCGTTGCTTGATAATAATCGATCATCCACCCGTTACCATTATTTTTCCAACGAGAATTTCATCCAACGTAACATCCCGGTCATTTTTCTTTCCCACCATTGTTCTCCAACGTTATCGCGATCATTTCGATAATGGACGTTAGAATTCTTCAACGAGTCGAACCTACGACGGGTGTAACTCGATGGGCAATTAAAGGGCGCATCGATTGCGTCCTCTAATGCGCTCGAGAGAGCGATGCAAGTTGTCGATGTTAAAAGTTTCCGCTTGAACCTGACAAGACCGAGGTGAGTAAGTGCGCCGGTGGTTTCGTGGTAGTGGTAGACGTTGGTGGTGGTGGTGGTGGTGGTGGTAGTGGGTAGGTATGCAACGGTCCTAGCCGCAGGAAGAGCGGTTGGAACGGAGCCCAAAAGCCCGGAGCTCCATTTTGAGAATATTCCGAATCCGGAATAAGGGTGGAATTACTCGTAGCACGTGGTACATACAACCGCCCGCGTACAATGGGCGACGAGCATTGTCTCGCACGTCGCCGTTACATAAAGTAGGTGTTAACCGTCCTTTCGTACACGATGCCGCGGATATTCCGTACACGCGCCCTTCGGAGCCCAGACACGGGGGCGCGCTCGATGGAAAATGGATGAGCCCTTGAGAACCGAACGATTGTCCGACAAAAATTGCCCGGCAGTTTCGTTGAATCCCTTTTTGAAACTGAAAATCACGAGATTCTTATCAATTTCTCGTTGGTATACCGAATTTCAGTAGTATAACCACTACATAAGTCCGACAGAACTTATAGGTTAGCAGGTGTATTCACTGTGGACATTTGTATCTATTACAATAATATAATTAATTTCGATAATTATTTACTATCATCATTAAACTTCTTCTAATATAATAACAATTATAATTCGATAGCGATTCGTGCAATGAAAACCCTCCAAACGCTACAGAAATTCGTCGTACCGACCGTCTGACATTTCCCACAGTCGTACTACTGTGAAATCCGAGATATTCCTCGAAGCACCGGGGGGTTTTCTTCATTCCGGCCAAAAAGAGACCGTCGAAAGTAGCAACTTTGTCCTTAGATTCCGCATTGTTTTTTCCCGACGTTAAACTTCCGTGTGCCCCGGACAAGACGGACGAGATGCTATCGACGACACCCGATTACGAGGATTCCTTTGGACGGCGGGACGGTCCTTGTCCAAGGGACAACAAAACCTTCGAATATCTTGCCCGTCCAATCTCGCCTCTGAGGCCACGGCGATCCACTCTGAGCTTCCACGGAAGATCCATCGAATTTCTTCTCGCATTTCGATCCTCGAAAGATCTGACCATGGTCCTCTCCCCCTCCCCCTTCTCCTCTACTCTCCGTAGGATACCTTCCGTCGTAGTGGTAAGCCTGAACGCCGGAATTCTCCGGCGGGAATTTCACGTGGTCGCGGGGCTTCTTCCCGGTCCTTGCAGCGGTGGTCCGAGGGAAATAAAAAACTAACAAAAAAAAAGACCTACCGGAGAGGGAAGAAAAGAAACGAGGAGAGAAGGGAAAGGGTGAGGGGGAGGGGCGTTCATTCCGGTCAGACGGTGCACTGATTCCTTGAAAAATTGCCAACAACCCGTGGCCACGCTTCCTTCCTCGTTTCCTTCCTTCCTTCCTTCCTTCCTTCCTTCCTCTTTGCCTACCCGTGTGTTTTTTTTTTCTTCTTTCTTCCTTCTTTTTTTTTGCACGCCGTCCATCCCTCGTTTCACCGGCCGCAGTCGTTCGCTCTTCAAAGGTTCCAGAAATCTTTTTACTTCGTTCTTCTTCTTCCTTCCGGTATTCTTCGAACGGTCACCGACCTTCCGGTGACCTCTATTTTAAATGACCGGTGGCCCGTGATTATTTCCCTCCCCCCCCTCGCCGGATCTCTGTCCCCGAGACGTTTAGATAGATCGTCTAGTCGCTCGTATGTTCGATTTTCGTTTTTCGTGGCAGGGAAAAGAAAGATGAATCTCTAAACGAAGGTTTGTAGTCGTTGGAATATTATACAACAGTGTAAATTGTAAAAAATTGCGTTATTCGAATCGTTAAAAGGTTTCCAGCATAGCTCGACCGTACTCACATTCAGTGTAACAGTGTTGTTATTATTATCACGCCGCCATTGTAATATATTTCCCTATTATCCGATAACCCTAGTATCGGAAATTCCGCGGTGCAACTTTTTGCGAGCGATTAAGCCGCCCCCGTAGCTTAGACATTCGTTTATCACGGCCCGGATAATTGTCCGTGTGTGTACTTCCGTATAATACACACGTACACCTACGTGCCAGCGATACATTTCTCAACCAGCCTAGGGAACAACGGGAGCTGAAATATAGGTGTGTCTTTTAAGAAAATAACACGGTTAAACTTCTGCCCGGCACTAAAGAGGCGCCATTACGCGAACGAAGAAACGGACGGGCCGAAACGTTACACTCCGAAAGCTGTATTTCCACGGATCACACCGTACGTACGTATATGTATAGAACGTACATACGTACGTACACACATGTAGAAACGTGTCGACGAGCGGCACAGAACACGGTGCACTTGAAACGCGGAAGGGAAGAAAGTACGAAAGGTTTAAAGAGCCCGAGCTAGCTAGGTACGCTGCTCGAGTTGGTTGCACAGTAGTTCGGTACATTCGCCCACCTCCACTCGTTCTTTTCTTTATCCGTCTCTAATTCGTCCTCTTTCCCTCTCTCTCTCTTTCTCTATGTTTCTCATCGTTCTCTCTTTCTCACCTGCAAAACACACGATTGGCGAACGTGTGCCGATAAAATGAAATTTTATCTGTCCCTCTGATCTACCGCCTAGCGTAGAATTTACGGGAGACCGGTTGAAAATTTTCCAACGGTTACGGTTTGGAAGTGTAACAGTCCCGGGAACGGGCTTGTTTTTCTTCTATTCGCCGCGGGAGATTACGATTATTAAAACCGTGGAAATCATCGTCCGCCCCGGGGGACGCTTAATCTGCGCCGTGAAAGTTCCGCGAGATCTGCAAGGTGGTTACGAAATTATGTTAATTTCGCTACAAACGCAAACTTGGCATTCTGCAAGATCGCGCGAATTCTGCTGGACTAAAAAGAGAGAGAGAAAGATAGAGAGAGAGAGAGAGAGTTAAGTATGCAAAATCTAGCAGTCGGAAAAGCGCATAAATTCCAACGGGAATCACCTCTCAGCCATTTTCTCAGTTCCGATGAACAGATCTTTTCCAATCTGCTCTCGATACGGTTTTTAAGATCGTCGTAAGAAAAACGAATGTAAATTATTTCTCCTCTTTGTCGCTCGTTCCTCCTCGACTCTATTCATTCTCAAACGGGGAGGAAAATATGCTTCATCCCTCTATTTCCTCTCCCGTAGGACCGTCAGGTTAACAGGAAGATTTGTGTGCGGGATTTCGCGACGCGTGGAAACGTCTTAAAATTTTTCATCGCTGCCGCAGCGTCGTTATTGTCCCTGTATTTTAAGTAGAGAAATTATTTCGCCTTGTTGGATGCCTCTCCTCTTCCGTTCTCCTTTCTCTCTTTCTTCCTCTCTCCCCACCGTTCGTCCCTGTCTCACTTTTTCCTCGGTAAAATGATTTATCACCGGCGACGGTAGATCGCGCGCCACCACCTTCGCGGCGGTTTATTAACTTCGAAGTTCGTTGCGCCGCTTCGTATCTTTCTTTTTTCGTGCCAGTGCCTCGCGTTTCTTACGAAATGACCCTTTAAAAACCAACAAAAAATGGCCCTTTCCATTCGCTGTTCCGCGCTCCATTACACCGTTCGTCACTATGATCCAGTGAACCCGATGATCTTCACCCTACGTCATCTTTTTCACTTTCATACTATTTCTCAACCTCATAAAAAATCACCTGTACAAACACCATACGCCAGGTGTCGTTAAATTAGGTGAAAAAAATTCGAATAGAAAATTCGATCCCCAGTTATCTCGTCGCCGGTGATCAACGGAGGTTTCGCGATCGATAGATCGGTTCTCCTTACGCGTTTTCGAGCGGAAAGGGCGCAAAGGGTGGCGAGAACAGGAGAAAAAGGGTCGAACGAAATGGAAAACGGAGGGGTGGGGGGTGGTTGTTGCGGACGGGGGTTAGTTTCAGGGGGCTCGCTGTTGCCCGGATTCTTTCGATAGTGCAAATACCGTAAATCCCGCCACGCCGACGAAAAGTTCTCTCATTATCTTTGATTACGTTTTCGACTCTCCTTCGGGCTGTCCCTGTTGACTTTCCCTTCGGGCGATTCGAAAGTTCCGCGTGTCCTCCGTCCCCCGTTGCGTCGTTCCCCTGCTTCCTGGGGATGGTCCCGGCGTAATTCAGTCGTTCGTTAAACGCCGTTGTAAGTTCCCGTTTCGATTGTCAAGCGTTTACGAGGTCGGGAATCGGAAGGGGGGGAGGGGGGGAGTTTTTAGAATTTTCAAACGGGGAATCTCGCGAAAGACGATTTAATCGGAGTCGGTAAATTAACCTGTTAGGTATGATTTTTCCCTACAGTGACTTTCAGGAATGTCACTTTACGTTACGACACGAATATATAATCATTATAGTGTCTTTTTCATTTGTGTTTTTTTAATAAGATTAATATTTGCTTTCACAAAGTTTTGTAGCAGTGTTACCAATTTATGGACAGTATATATTTCAAATATTTTATTTTATTATATTAATATTTTAATTCTAATTTCAAATATTTCAATATGAAATTACGTGTATGTAATTGCTGTAATAGTCACACAAGTGTACTGGTGTATAATATACGTGTAACTCGCGTTGAATTTCACCGCACGGAGAGGAACAGAGTCCCGCGGAAAATTGAATCGTATCTAAAAGGTTAAAAGTCATATAAAGGTCGCGAGATTTCACGGTAGATTTTGTTCGCCGGTAAACGAGGGTTCTTATCGGAGAACGGTGGAGAGACAAAAGTTCCAGGTGAACTCGGACAGAATCTAGTTGACCGTCCAATGGATATTGCCTTCGATTTCAGCCGGGGATCCTCTTATCTGTTAACGAAAATTCGCGAGATCGAGATCTAGCCAAACGAACCGTTCGGTTCGTGCCCTGGCCCTTACGAGGTTACCTTTAAACCGGAATTCCAGCACGCCACCTTCATCGTGACGGCCGGTGAAATTGATTGATGTACAGCCCTGTCGAATCCCTATTCCCTTGCCCCCGGCCCTTTCGCACCTTCGCCACCTCTCCTCCTTCGTTTCGCATTAAGCTCCGAAGTTGTTGGACTGAATCTCGCGTGAGGGAAATGCACTCGGCCGATTCATTGTGAGAAACCCATTACCCTTGCTTACGGGAAAACGATCTGTGTGCGCGGTGGCAAGGTAAGATCGATTTAGAAATAATTTGCGAGGAGTTCGAAACTCTTTGTTTCGCCGCCTGGGTCTTGGTAATTCCAATGGTAAATAAACGACTCGCGTTGTTTCGTTTAACTCGGTGAATTCCACGCGAATTTTCTATATGGATTGCCTATGACGTCACCGTACATTCGCAACATTGCAATATGAATATTTTTATGTATAAGTGTCACTATTTTCCAGGGTTTTTATAACACATTAATATAGGAAAAACGTAGTAACGAAAGACTTAAGTATTAACACTTATAATAAGTAGCCTTAACCATTCATTAATTATACAATTCTAATTTTCTACTAATCAGAAATTATCACTGCCACGATCACCACCAATTTGACTGCCGGTCACCGGTGACCCCTACCATTCGACGCGTTAAAATGTCCTCGGCCAGTCGCCGTGGCATCGATCCGTTTTCCCAAAGTCGTTAAGTCGAACCGGGCGGAAATTTTCCGTCGCCGGACCGAAGAAAAGTGGCGGTGAAACGTTCGGTCGACTAATACCGGTGACGGCGTCAAGATTACGGGTAGAGAAGACGCTCGTGGAAAAAGAGCATTTGATCTTCCCCGCAGTATTTAGGAGGACAAGGCGGACATTAATAGGGTTCTTCCGGTTGTCTAGCCGATCAATCCACTTCTCCGTGGAAAGATGAAGAGTCGAGGGAATCTTTCAGCGTCTTCTCTTTCGGGCCGGACTCCCGATTGGCTCGTCGATACTCTACGTAGCTAACAGAACGTCTCTATTGTCCTGGTGAATGGTTGGAGCCAGCTTAATCACTGTACCCCATTATGGTAGCTATTCCACTTTTCTTTTTTTTTTTTCTTTTTCACCCCCTGGTTTCTCCCTCTTTCTCTCTCTCTCTCGTCTTCTTCTTCTCGACTGGATGTTTTCATCCTTTTCTTACCGTCGCAAGAACCCCTTTCACCTCGGACTTCTATTCCGAGTTCCACCCTTTCTCTACCTTCAACCCCCACCTCCCCAACCACCCCTTCGTTTTTCCCCCTTTTTCGTTCATGAGTCTTTCCCCCGTCTTTACGATCGCCATTCAAAAGGTTACTGCTGCCTGGGATGGCTCGAAGCGTTTTTTTAAGACCGACAGTTCGGAATCCTGCCTCGATTGCTACCTCGGGATTGATTGGCAGATAGGACGTGCCAATGGCTCTTGTAATTCCTAGGCAAACCCTTCTCGTCGAGTGAAAAAGGGTGGGACGTCGTCGATGGACGCCTCGTCGATAGATAGAAAAAGAGAGAGAGAGAGAGAGAGAGAGAGACAGATAAACACATTTCCCCCAGAGATTCTTATTAACAAATCTCGTTCGATCAAGGATATTTATCATCGATCCCTTCATCGTACTGTCATCGTTCACTCTTCCAACACACTGGCGGACAACTTCGCCGAGCGGTTCGCACCGTCGCCGTCGGTTTTCCCTACGGTGATTCGCGCTGTTTTATCCAAAGTCGTTCTAGGTGGCGGTTTTACGAGGCCCCGGGTATAAATCGAGTTTCCCGGCGACGACGTCGTGGAATCCATCCGTGGGACACCTCAAAGAGACGTGGGGGGGGGGGGGATCGAGATGCGGTCGAGTTGGATCAGAAGTGGCTCGGGTTGACCGAAAGATAGACAGAGAGATAAAGAGAGAGAGAGAGAGATCGCAGTAGCTAGAATCAAGGTACGAGAGAGAGAAAGAAAAGGAACGAGAAGAGAGCGAACGAAGAAGGGGCAAAGTAAAAGAGAGAAAGACGCGGCGGCAAAGTGGAACAGACTCAAAGGAAAAAGTCGACGCCGAGGTTACGGCAGTCGAGAATGAAGGAGGAAGAGGAGGAGGAGAGGGAGGAGGGAGGGGGGAGGGGGTGCTCTCTCGTAGAATGAAGTCGGATCATATTTTTAAGATGCAATTTCGACGGAAATCTCTTACGCGGTAGCAGCTGCTACCCGCCGCCCACCTTTAACCCGTCCCTGGCATCCGTGGTGAACTACGACACGTATCCACCGAAAGATCCCGCGACTAAACGTAAAGAACGGTGAAAGTGGTAAAGGGGTGGTGAGGGGGGAGGGGGGTGAAGGGGTGGCGAGGGGATGGGAACGAGCTGGATTAAGGCAAACGAGAAAAAGGAGGCGGGGTATATAACGACGAAGGAGCTGGTGCGCGACGAACACCGTCCCCCCCCCTCCTCCACCCCATATTTCTGGTCACTTTGACGCTAAACTCTTTTTAAAAGAGACACCAGATTTCCCGGATTTTCCTTTCCCTCTATATAGCGGAAGATTCTTTGGTGAAATTTCTCGGCCGCGAGTCTTCGTGGTTTACGGCACGCGATGAGTAAGAAGGAGAGAGAGAAAGGGAGAAAAAGAAATGAAAAAATGATGTATCACCCTCCTTATCAATATGTACGTTCGGTCGTCGTTTTTAGCGTCGGTAGGGAAATTTCGAAAAGGTTTCGGAAGTTCTCGTCTTGGAATCGTTATGCCGGCTGATTAAGACGATCAGCATTCAACGAGAGCTACGTTATCCAACGTCGTCGAAGCAAAACGTCTTCGTCGTTGATAGTCCCGGATTTCTGAAATTCAACGTGGATAGCTTCGTCCTTCTCCTGGGAGAGAAATTTCTACCATTGAAACACCTTTTGCGAGGAGAAAAGACGAAATGAAAGGTGGAAAAATGTGATTAAATTCGAGATATATGTTTTGTAAGATTGTTTAAAAATCATTTCGTTTAATTCGCGATGAAAACCTCGCGACGTCGTTTCGTTCTTCTCAGACGACGACGTCGACGTCGTCGGGACGACGTCACCGGATCGAGCCTCCCGAACGACCTCATATATTATGCAAATAAAGGATTTAAAGTTTTACCCAGTGCTCGATATACGAGGCATTACGCGGGATAAGACTGTTTTACCTACACACCCGACGGACCTTCGAGGGAGTCTCTTTATGCTCCGGGATGTTGTCACGTAAATTCCCCTGTAACGTTGCGACGCTTGTAAATTTAAGGAGTCACCGTGAGACCATAAAAAGTAGCGGCATTTTTGTGGCTTCTGTCCAGAAGATATTTTCCTCCGCGAATCTGGCATATTATGGCGGCGCCATTACGATGCAGCAAGTGGCGCGCGAATTTTTATGTACACCGGATGCGGCGTGTTGTTGTTTCGTATTTTTTTTTTTTTGGGGTTTTTTTTCGACCCGTTTGTCAGAGACACGAGGTCGTAAAATTGTGTATACGACGCTCATAATTGTATGCATGTGTTAAATTTCAAAGTTGGTTTGACGACATGAATATTTGCCGATGTACTCGGCGGCACGTCCAAGATACGTTTAACGGCTGACGGGAGGAGAATTGTGTAAGTGTGTGTGTGTGTGTGTGTGTGTGTGTTTGTGTACACTACGGTGCATACATAAGTTATGGGACACTTGTACATTCGGGTCAAGGATGACCGATATTTAGAAATTAATTCCGACGTTAATGAAATTGCTGTTTAACGTTAGTGAGTTTTTAGTTAAATTTCTACCATCGGAAATTTTTCGCAGTCCGAAAGTTTCTCAGCGTGGAAACTTTCAGTGTTCTAGAACTCGAGCGTTGAAACTTTCGAAGCTGAAAAATATCTGTGATTCGAATCATCCGGTACCCAGGAATTTTTGGTTTTTCAGACTTTTCACCGTCAGAAGTTTCCGCAAGCGTTTTGGAAATATTCGAAATTTCTACGCATTGAAAATCTACGTTTCGAAATTTCCCACGGCAAAAAGAAAATCACTCTTTCGAAATAGTTCGATTTCACGCCCAGAAAGTCCGAAATGTCGAGCGACGTTCAAGCAAAAACCTGAATAATAAATGACGGTGTTATTTATCCAACACACTCGTGCGCCCGTTGCAACCATAAAAAAATCACTCTCTCAAGGTAACCATCGAATCTGTACGTGTCCCATGAATTGTGAAAAGCGGTGTACGTTGAACTTACATCGTGTATCCACGTGAGCTTCGACCACGGCGGGTTGGCTCTAATGTGACACTCGAAATAGACGTCGTCGCCTTCCTTGATGTCCTCGGGGCTGAGTGTCGATCCGAGGTTCAGCGACACGATTGGTGGATCTGAAAGCAGATGAAAAAAAAACATATATATATACGTCGAAAACCGAGGAGAAATGCCATTGGACTCATCCATTTCTCTGACAAGGGTTTTTTGCAGGTTGTTTTCCCTTTAGGATGATTCATATTTAACTTACATTAAGAACAGTGTGATTTGGGGGGAGGGGATGTCAGTTTCGAGATTAATATTTTTTACCACGTCTTTTTTTATAGAGAATATTATGTCCTGTTCAGTTTTTTACTATGAATTTGGTTCACTAAACATGTTTGATAATATGATAATATCGTGCTCTATTTTATCATGTTTCTGAAAGATAATTAGTAAAACTAATAGGGCAGAACCTTGCGCAGCTTTCCTATCTAATTACAGATTTACGTTAATACACCCAGTATTATGAACAATTCTCGATAATGATACAACGATATATCTATACATACATCCAATTTTAATGAAATAAGGCTTCCTTATTATTTCAACTCTTTTTACTTCAAATTCCACGTCACTTTTTCACCCTTCGACTTATCTATCCGACCGTCAACGTACAATCGCAGACTTCGTCGCCGTCTTAAAATCATTTCCCGACTTCTACACCGTCTACAATTAACCCTCGTTTAGATTCTCCCACCCTGATAACAATCTGCTCGGGGGTGAAAGTTCACGGGAACATCTCCGCGCGACGACCCTAGGATGATTTCCACCGGCGCCGGATGACTCCGTCAGATGACGCGAAGGGCGCGAACAAGTGTGTGTGTGTGTGTGTGTCCCTTCGTCCCTGTATCCCGCTATTTTTCCTCGTAAGAAAGGCGACGGGATGAAGGAGAGGGCTTAGATACGTTTTATCGTCGCTGTAGGCTCCACCCTCGTAGAATTTCATCAGCTTGATACCAGCTTAGGGCACGTACGCCCTCTATGTCCCTAGGAAGTGGCGTCTTTGCCCCGATACGAAATATCTTTCGTGGGCCCTTCGTAGATCCTCCGGGTAGATGCGACACGTTGCTTCTATTTCCACCCGCAGAACACTTCCCGGTTCGTGATATACGATCCGCCCGATGCCGTGGAATTATCGTAATCCCACGCGACCGGAATAGAATGATCCGAAAGTGACGAAGGTTCTCGCGGGGAACGTCGAAACGATGATTTCAACCTGGTTGCGTACGATGATCCGCTCGGTTGACGTAATTTCAAGGGCTCGCGTGTTTTATCGATTGAATAGAAATACTATTGTTATATAGAAACACTATTGCTATATAGATACACTATTGCTGTATAGAAACACTATTGTTATATAGAAACACTATTGCTACATAGAAACTCTATTGCTATATAGAACCACTATTGTTATATAGAACCACTATTGCTACATAGAAACTCTATTGCTATATAGAAACACTATAGCTATTGTTTCCCACTATCACAGACTTTTACCAATTATTCGTCACCAAGCTCTATAGCTCTATAATTAAAAAAACATAGAAAATCACCTCATTACACTTTCTTTCCAACTACCTTTATGCATAAAAATAGTTTTAAGTCTCCAAAAGGTGCACTATTATAAATCTACAAAAATTCCCACAACCCCTGTGCACTGTGTCAAGCATATAGATCCTCCCCTAGAGACAATTTTCGTCTAATCCGATAAAACGTCCAACGATCCGTCCGTTCGCCCGTGCGAGTTTCTTTCCACGCGAAATTCAACGACGTATCTCCGTGTTCCTCACGAAGAAGCCGGTGCATTCTCGAAGAACTCGGGCGTTGTATTTTCTTTGCCGCTTGTATCTTCCATTTACCGTCTTCATTAGTTTAATCATACCGGTGGGGGGAGGAGGAGGAGAGGGGGGTGGTCCTCTCATCCCCATCCAGTTTCACGAGTTTATTCTTCGGCGTTCTCGCAGGACTTTATCGCGCATCACGATAAATTTCCCCCCACCCCCCTTTTACAGTGGCTCTCTCTCTCTTCTTTCTCCCGGACTCGTGTACTCCTTCGAGATAGTATTAATTAGCTTGATCACGTCTGGCCCTCCCCCCTCCGGCCCTTTCTCGACTTTTACCCTCCTCAAGTCTTGAACGTAGAATTCCATGGTACCGTGGCAGCATCTTCTCGTTGCATCTCCCTTTTCCCTTGTTTCTTTATACTTCCACCGCTTCTTCTCCTCATCTTCTTTTTTTTTTTTTTACTTGTGTGTCCTCGCAGCCACCCTGGAGATCTTCCGTTGGGATCACAATAAATTCTGTCCTTCTTTGTGTGTGTGTGTTTTTTTTAAGTTCCTTTCTCTTTCACTCTTTCTGCATGTTCATCTCTCTTTCTCTCTTTCTATCTCCCTTCATTTTCTTCGTCGTTCCGCGCAAATCGGGACTCCGTATGGACGACACCGATGGGAACGACGACGGAAAGTAACCGAGGGACGATAGAGGGATGGGGGTGGGGTGGGGGGGTTGGACTTTCGGGCTGGAGCGTAATTTCAAGAATGCTGCACGACGGTCAACGTAATTGGATACGTGACGTGACATCATTTCCCGTATTCCGAAGGTTTTTCTCCTCGCGATCGCCGATCCCATTCCATGTCCCTCTGTTCCTAGGGACTTTTCATCCGGTTAGGTCGCGCATAGTTTTCGGGGAGAACCGTGGGTAATTTTCGTTGATCGCTGCTGCGACCGGCGCATCTTTCCGTGATTAGTTCGTCCATGCTAATGATCCCCGGGGTAATTACACGTTTTCGAAGGACCGGACATTTTCATGCATCATCGCAAAAAGGAAAGAAACCCTGTTTCTTTTTCTCTAGTTTGATCTCTATCGTTTGTATTTTAGAAAAAATTACCAATATAACTATTACGTTAATTAACAACACCCACTTAACACTGAATTAAAGTATAATTAACTGTTTCTCCTATCGTTTATTTTTATCGACTCAGATATAATAGTGTAATTTAAACAAAAAAAAAAAACGAAGTCCAATCACGATCGCGATGCATTTCGGAAAAGTGTGCGAACTTTCCAGGAGACTTTCGACAATTTTCGGACAGGGCCGGCGATTCCCAGGCCCGGGGTTTTACCGTTCATGGTAATGATCCCCGGACGAGTTCCACGTTTCCGGGAAAAGCGTGGCAAATTTTCGTGGCTCGATCTTCCAACCAGGGGAGACTGGCGATTTTCTTCCGGCTTTAGTTCCCATGGTAATGATCGTCGGACGAATTACGCGTCACGGCTCGTTTCTCCTCCTCCCCTCCCCCTTTTCTCTTCGTCGTAGCCGGCTTATCTCGTTTTAATACACCGTGATAGACCTTTCATAATTTCCGACCAGGCGAACGTAAAGTTTACGAGGCCGGACGAATGGTAGACGCGCGATAAATTCCGCGGCCTCCATGTAAACCGGCTCGCATTGTCGATGTAAGCCCCCTGGTACAGCGTTACCTACAGTTCACCGCCTGTGCAGCAGGTGTGTCCGGTGTAATAAATAAACATCCGGCCGTAAAAATAAAGGAAAATAAAAAAAACGGATATTCATATTCACGCGATTTCCGCGCGAACGAAAGATCGACGGGAACAACCCCGCGGTAAAAAGACACTTTTTTTTCGTATAGGTGATACGGTCCTGACGGAGTCAATGAGCACCAGGGAAATAGCTGTAAAAGAAACCTACACGGGGTGAGAAATAAGGGCGAGTTTGGAATAACACGAAGGGTGGGAAAGAAGAAAAAAAAATAACGGCGTAGCTCGTAGATCAACTAAAAGAGCCGAATTCATTGGCGGCCTCTTTCACTTTACGAGCTGTCCTTCCCCCATTCGTCCTACATTTCTTTTCGTTTTTTTCTCCCCTCTTTCTCTCTCTCTCTCTCTCACTCTCTTTTTTACGATGGACCAGATCACCGGACAGATTCCGGCGAGAACGTACAGCGATCGGTGTCGCTGAATTTCGGCTGCAATTCGTTCGCGGCGGTCCTTTTATTGTCGTTATAAAAAAAAGGAGAGAGAGAGAGAGAGACTGAGAGGAGAGTGGTATGTATTCTCGACGCACGAAATAAAAAGGCTCGTAAATCGGCCGATTTGACGATACGACCGGAATGAAGATGAGACACCACGGGGCTACGCGTCAAGTCGTTGCTTTATTTTTTACGACATTCACGCAACCCGCGTATCCACGCGTTAACCTTCCACCCCCAACGAAGGGGACGGGGATCACAAGATTACAAACCGGGTGGTATATGTTCGAATTTAGAAATCATCAAATATGTATACTAGGGTGGTCAAGTATACAGACATACAAGTATACATATACTTGAGGCACGTGTTGTTTTTAATTAAAAAGAAAAAAAAAACAAATTTTCCCAGTGTTTTTTTTATCAAAAGGAAGCTTTTCAGGGGGCGTCGCAAAAATTTTAATTTTTAACGACCACCCTGATGTATACATATATTATTAACGAATTGTCGTAAAAGTAAAATGAAAGATAGATAGGAAAAAAACAGGGAGAAAAGAGAACTGCGATAGAATATATTTATCTTGTACTTACAAACGACGTCGATCTTCCAGGATTTCTCCACGAAGAGTCCCGTCACGTTCGGGTTCTCGGCCCTGCAGGTGATCGATTTCCCGTGATCCTCGACGCCAGGTTCGAATTCCACCATACTCACTGTCCGATTCTCCGATCTCTCCTCCTGCGAAGCACGCAACGTTCACGCTCGTTAAAAACAACAATAACAATCATCAAATCTTATCATTTTACCCATCACACGCGATTCATCCGTCGGACAAACGGATCGTTTAAGTTCGTAAACGCGTTTACGCGGTGGCGAACGATGAAAAAGGTTTCGCGAGAAACGTCGACGTCGTCGTCGTCGTCGTCGACGGGGACGGACATTTCGGTCCGGCGGATAAACGTCGAGAGGAAATTCAAATTTAGTTCGTCGACGGAAGAAGGGAGGAGGGGAGGGGGGCAGACGCCGAGGGGATGAGATACACGTTAGCCGGGGTGTGTGCGTTTTCACTCAACCGGAAGTCCCAGTTGGCAACTGGTGTACCTTGTTAAGGAACTCACCAGGTCACCTGCGTCTGCGAGTTTTCGACCCCCCTCGCCTCTCCTCTCTCTCTCTCCTCTCTCCACCCCCTCCTCACTTTTCGTGCCACCTACAGGAGGCAAACCTCGTAACTTTCGTTTCGCGACGAAAAGTCCGTCGAATCGTTCGTTCGCTCGTCGAGAGGGGGTGGGAGAGAGGGTGGAGGGGGGAGGGGGAGAACACCGGCGAGTCACGGGGAAGATGAAGCGTTTCGATTAACTTTTCAACGTGAATAGACGAGCACGCCGCGTGTTTCTTTCAAATAAAATTCGACGCCGGGGGACCGGCGACGGGACGCCATTTGTTCGTCTTAAACCGTCGGCCCGGAATTCGTTTGCAAAACGTTTACTATCATTTCCGTGGGACACTGTTGGATTTTACTATCTTGATCCTTTTTTCTCTAATTTTTCACAAATTTCAATTTCCAACGATATTTCCATATGAAAAACACTGATTTACATTCAGTGTCTGACTTATGGTACGCTTTTTCCCTGATTTTATCACTTTCTATTGAGTAGATCACTTAATCCTCTCGCTGACGTATTTTCTCGCAGAGTTCAGGGTAATCAACGATATTCCCATATGAAAAACACCGATTAACATACAGTGCCTGACTTATGGTACGCTTTTTCCCTAGTTTCATCACTTTCCATTGAATAGATCCCTGAGAATCCTCTCGATGACGTATTTTCTCGCAGAAGTTCAACGTAAAAGTGTCTTTTCTTTGTTTTTTCTTCCACGTAGGTGTCCGGCAAACGCGAAATTCGAAATGATAATTTCTCGCGCGGCGTCCCGACGGCGTTGCGGAACGGCGTCGCTGTAATTCCGCGGGCGCAAGGTGGCGGCGGAACGCGAAACGAAGAAGAAAACCGGGGGAAAAACGAGTTCGACGGCGCCGGCCATGGTTAATTTTGGTTATATTAAGGTCGAGAGGCAGACCGTAAGCAACGCCGGTAACATCTGCTGGGAATTCGTTGCCGGTGACTCGGACTTGAAAGGACCCAAGTCCAGCGGCGCGGTGTTTTCTAAAGAGCGCGGAATTCCACCGACCATGAATTTTACTGGCAACTTCTGACGCGAGATCCCCAGCTTCTTTTTTTATTTTTTTATTTTTTTTTTTAGTCTTACTCCTCTATTTTCTCTTTACTCCCGGCGAACCGTTTCTTTTGTTTGTTTTCCCTCGGTTATTCGTTTTCCACTCGGCGGACGGAAGGGTGCCACTTCGGCCCGGAATTTCGTTTCAAAGCGTGTCAACTGATACTTCGTTCGACGGGGAAGAATAGCGAAAGGTCGACAACGAGAACTTCGCTGGCATTTCTCCGGTCACTTTTGTCCGGTGGTTTTTCGTGGAACTTCAATGGTCCAAGACCTTGGTTACGATACAGGTATTTACTTAATTCTTTCTTCTATACTTTTCTCTTCTATTTTTCTCTGGGAATGGAATTAATAAAATAATTCTCGTTTCGTTGAAAAAAACCCTTGCGGAATCGCCGAAAATGGCGCGCTTTTCCTCCCGAGGACATAACGGGGTAACATTTTTACCGACCGGGCGAGAATGATAAAAATAAAATGTCTTTTAGATTGTCCCACGTTGCCGCGATATTTTCTTTCCCCCCTCTCTCTCTCTCTCTCTCTATGTTTTTTTTCTTCTTCTTTCCGTTTTCCTTTGTCGTCCGAGCACCGTACCGAGACACAAACGCCGGCATTCTTCTGGATTTTATTTCGAAATACTTACGCGCCGTTATGCGCGACGAAAAACCGACCGACCGACACGGCAAAGCGAATATAAAGATAATATACCGCGTGATTATACAACACCGCTCTTTACCCCTTAGTTTTTCTTTCCAGCTTCTCTTGCTGGCAAGTAACGGGGTAGTTTCTAGCCGAAGCCACGTAATACAGGGTGAATCTAGCGCGGGAGGGTTGAAAAAGGGAAAGAGGGGTGGAAAGAAGGGGGTGAATGACTATAGGATAATCAGGATGGTAATGCGATAGAAGAGTTCTACGTGTCCCGTCGGTTATAGGATCTGCTTACGTTAATATCTATCCTCGTTCACCGTCGACCGACGTCGTCGTCGTCGTCGTCGACGACGTTCTCGTTCCGTGTGCCGCACACATGCAAAGCCTACGACGGGCTTATATTTTATTATCTCGCGCTTAGGACGCGGGTCGTCGGGAATTTTAAATAGGCCCGTCACCATCTCCGTCGCCGTCTTCGACGTCGTCGTCGGATCGACGTATCTCGAATCTTTGGTCGTCCGTACGATTTCACCGTGTTTTTTATCCGATCATTTTTCTTTACCTCCCCCACCCCCTCCCCCTCCAACTCGTCGAATCGATTAGGTACACCGTGTGATACGAGGTCGGAAGTTGATTGGCCAAATGTTCCGTTTCAATCTGTAATTCGCCGGTTTATTGGCGATTGTTGTTAATAAAAATGAAACGTTGCGCGGTCGAACGAAAAACGAAAACAACGACAACAACAACGAAAAAAAAAGACAAATATTCCGCGATCGGAATGTACGTTAAGCGTATCGATCGGACAAGGGTGGTAAACGCATCGACGAGGAAATATTTATCGCGCACCCTTTCATCCGTTTTATCACTCGGCACGGTGAATTAACTCTGCTACGTCATTGAAAATCTTGCTTGAAGCATTATATATATACACACATACATATATATATACATCCTTTGTTTTACGAAAACTATAATCAATCATAATAAATTTTCACAAAGCCATCCAGTATTTTTCGCGGGGTGTCGAGTGCGCTCCATTTTCAACAATCTCGTTTTATTATCGCATCGACGCCCACACACGAACACGAACACACACACACACACACACTATCAATAGGAAATATCAATTTTATCCGTCACTCAGGGAACTTCCCGAAAAGTTCACACAAGAAAGCTACCAACGGCAAGGTGGATGCGTGCCGGCCGAAAGCTCAAAGCCGGGAGATTCCTTGGAATTCATTAAAATTCCCGGCGTTCCTTGAATATTCGATTCGCGACAAGACGGTCGCCTCGGTCCCATCACCGAATCATGACACGTATCTGGCCCCGCGTTTGTCAAGGAATTTTAATCCTACCGCGTAAAAACTTCCGCGGGATACCTACCGAGACTCGCGGATGATAATCACGCGAGACTCCGTGGAAAATTACCGTCGGTTGTTTGACTCGATTTCGCATTCCGACGCTTCTCCTCGGGCGTCTGCTGCTGTCATTCGGTTCGTTAATCAGTTCGAGAGAGAGAGAGTGAGAGAGAGAGAGAGGGAGAGAGTGTGTCAGTCTTCGACGTTGTCGGTGGGGAATAGTATTGCGCCTGTTGGCTGTTCGGATATGGCAAAACGTCGTTAAGCACTGCGGCCACGGGTTGTTAATGAACTACGTGAAATTAATTAGGGCCGCGCGTCAACGTGCCGGAGACAACACGAGCACGGGACACGTATACCTATGTATTATTGTGTATACATATAGAACGTACATACATACTACGGTCCATAGTGGAAGTTACATCTGTGATTCTGGATTATCGATAATGCGGGGCCCCTCAGGGCCGTACCTAGCTATCGTGATTTAGGTCCGTCGTGTCTACTACGGCCAGATGTCTCGGTCGTATTAGCGAGGATTTCGAACGACTAACGAGCACGAGTGAATATCATTACGTAACATGTACGATCAAATTTTCTATATATCAAATCCTAGCGTTATAATTGTTTAATTTATTAATTTCTTATCGTTCGAACTCGTCTACTTTAAAGTGTTTTCAAATCAAGGTTCGTCTTTAAAAAGATCTTCTCTAACAATGTCTCTAATGTGACTGCAAAATCTGTACGATGAAAAGTCTATAAATTGTAATTCTAAGAATTATTTAAATCCCACTTACAATAATATTCTATCATCAAGATTTCTAAAAACGCAATTCGAGTATGTATTCCATTTAGAAAATTTGACAACGTTTGTTCCGTGCAGAGTGTACGTTCGTTGCTGTTCCTGGCCGGGTATGCAGCTTACCAGGTAGCCCGGGATACCATGGCGGTAATGTGCTCTTCGAGGTACATACATTATCGGGCAACGTCGAATATTCACATCGCCCCAGACGCCGATTTTCCCGCCGCGTGTCCGTTCCCGGCAGGACCGCGTCTGGCTAAAAGGGATCCTAACTTCGTAACGCATCGGCGAGTTAGATGGAACCTGGTGGTTACACCTCCGTGAGCTCTTCTGAACGCGTCGTTCCTCGCGTGGGAGTCTTCGTCTTCGTCTACTTCCATTTTCGGTCAAAGTACACGAAATGATAGGAAGTGTCATAAATTTATTTCTCTTTTTCTTAATATGGAATGAATAGACGATATTTGTTGGTTAAGGTTGATTTATTGTAGCGTTCTATATTATTAGCATTTTTTTAATTACTGGAACAAGTGATAAAAGGGTGGAACAAGATCTGGGAAGTAAGGAAGATAAGGTAAAACGTCCAAATTGTATTTGTAAATAAAGAAAGTGTTAGATTAGAACGTTTCATATATAACTTAATAAATCAACCATAAAGAACAAACATCATCTATTCATTTACTATAAAAAAGAAAACTAGAAAGGAACTTACGGGACACTCTAGTACAAGCGAAACGCCGGCGGCGCGTGTTATCCGTGAAATTCGCGAGATTTCCCGGCGAGATTTCGAGTTTGGTTACTTTTCTCGACGTTCAATTTGCGAGATCGGTATTTTCGATCATTTTATTCCCCCGGCCTGGACACGAGAAGCCCGTCGCTGGTCCGTAGAAAGAAGAGAGTTTACGGTCGCGTTACCCGGGTTCTTTTAAATTTCCGATATTTCCATGTTTTTACGCGTACTGGAGGAAGGGACGAAGGGAGGAGAAGGGCGAAGGGGGTGGGGGAACTCTCGGTAGCCGAGGTAACGTCGTTCAGGGCAAAGGGTTTCTAGTCGTTGGCGTTCTGAATGTATCTTGGCAGGTCCACTCGGTGGCCAATAGCAATGCTCTTCGTGGTCGCATTATTGGAAACGTCGAATGCCGCAATTTCGAATCGAGGGTCCTCGGGTGGAAGGATCGGCCCTTCCCCCCCCCCCCCACTTGGTCTCGCTGGATCTTTCGAGTTCGGTGAGTGCACCGGGAAAAGGAAATTCATGGCCCGTTCGCGAAGGATTTTCCCGAATTATTTACGTAGCATAACGTCGACGGTCGCCGTTGCGTTACCGTTTTTTCATATTCCGTTCGAACGTAACCGATCGTGTCCCCGTGAATCATGATCGAAATCGTTCGATTATTTCGTTTACAGAGCGTTTACAACCACCCTTCGTTTCTCTTATCCATGGAGAGGGGTAGTAAAGGAGGGTAGGTGAAGGGGGGTAGTAAACCGGTTGTTCTCTGAATCCCCGTACCCCCTTTCGTCTAAAATACGTTCGTCGTAGCGTCTTACCGTGGATTCCGTTCACCGAGGGGACGGTGGGGGAAATTGGTAGGGATCGATTAAATCATTATAACTTAATTGGCAATTAGCATACCGCCAAAGAAAATATCTGGAGTCGACAGGTGTGGCTGCTTAATTCAATCGGCTCGCCTCGAAAGTGCCGAACTCCAATCGTGCCGTTCAACCCCTCTCCTCTCTCTCTCGCTCCCTCTGAACTTCCACCCTACGTCACCCCTTTCGAACATCCCCTTCCCCTCCCTTTTACCCCGAGTTTCTCAAACCTCCGCTTACAATCGGATGCGACTCTCCGAACCTGGGGGAATCCAATCCGCTCGGGAAGAGTACCAATCCTCGCCTACCACCCTCTCCCCACCGATGGTTCCACAACCTTCAACCCCCCATTCCCCCTCCCTCGCACCCTTGAAAGCTGGGTGGCACAGCAGCACCCCGGTGTCTTCTTTCTCCGTTGGATCTGGTCGTTTCCTCGCACCCCCTTACCTCGTACTCGTGCTTCCACTCCTGCGACTCTGTTTCTCTCGCGAGAAGCTCTCCCGCGGGAGAGATTCGCCGCCGAGGGGTATAGTTATCGGTTCCCCGGAGCGTTTCGACCTTTTCTACCTTTCCGCCGACCCCCTGACGCCTCTCGTCCTTTCTTCCGTCAGCCACCTGACCTCTTTCCAAGGTAGTCTCTCTCTCTCTCTCTTTTTTTTCTCTTTCGTTCTCTCTCTCTCTGTTTCTCCATCGAGACGAGGTACCACTGCAGAATCGAGCCGGCCACGATTTAGCCACTGTATCGCGAGAACTCTTCTACGAAAACGTTTTGAAAGAGACGGGGAAGAGGGCAGAAGGAGAGAAAGAGTGAGAGAGAGAGAGAGGAAGGAAAACCGTCGAAAACCTCCTCGTTAAGAATCGATGGTCTCGTTAGCAAACGATCGTTCGTCGATTCAAACGAGATATTGTTGACGAGGAAAATTCACGGGTACCTCGATGGTGGGGGAAGAAGTAGTGGTAAGAGGGAGGGGGGGAAGTTAAATTAATTTTCTTCCAGGGGCGTTTTAGTCAAATTCACTCGTTTCCGACGAACGGGATAATAGAAGGGTATTCTCGGGGTATCCGTGTCGCATAATCGGTCGGGGAAAATTGAGTTGTGCCAGTTAAACGGAGTATTTTCGTTTAATTGGTATACATCCACCCCCCTCCCACCCCTCCCCTCTCCACCCCTCGATTCTAGGAGATTCGCGATAGAGTGAAAAGTAGCTAGTGGAAAATTTTCCCACGGGCAAATCGCGGAGGAGGTTATTATATTCGGCCAATTGGACCTTGATAATCTGCCGCTATTGCTTTGTAATTATTAGCGCATCGCCTTAACGCGATTTGTCGTCCGTGTAGCGAACAAAAGGTACCGCCGCCGTAGCATTTAATTAACGGCTAAGCTGCTTATTATAGCCGCCGCGGGTACGGCCCTGTTAATTAACCTGCCTCATCCTCGACGAGGACGCGGAGAGTACGATGAAATACGGTAACGCGTGACACTAAGGTATTTCAATTTCAGTTCCTTTAAATTTAAATCACGAGGGTAACCCCCTAACTTCCAACCCTCCTCCCCCCCCCCCTCCCCCCACCACCCTTCCTTCCATGTAAATTACGTCTACGTAGTTTAATACGACCGATTAACCGGTGTTATGAATTTTTTACTTAACACCTTGAACGCGGACGGACGTAATACAGGGTGTATCAAAACACCTCGGGTATCAAAGGATGAAAATGCGAGTCGTTTAATTTATCCGGTGGCATCTCTCGCGACGTGTTTAAGAAACTTTCGTAGCGAGCATTTTATGCGACAGAATGAAAATATTTACACGTTTCACTGTACGCGTGTCGCTGAAAAGCGAAGACTTTGGTGAAATAAGCGGCGCGATGTAATTCAGGGGAAGTGAATGCGAAGAGTACGAGTAACTGCTAATTAACGGCGGGAAATTTCAGCGGTGTTTTATCTTTTTTTCAGCCAACTTTATTCTGCAGGGGATAATTTCTCTCCGGGTCGTGTTCTTTTTCGAAAGTTCGACACCCTTGTCGTTTCGTTGTGTTTAATCATATTTTCTATTTTCAAAAAGGGATGATTTCAAAGTCTAATTAATCTTTCACTATCCCTTTAGTCGTCTTATCGAAACACGTGTAACTTTCCTATGTATAATTATTCACACGTTCGTAAATAATTAAGATTATTACGCACACATATATCTATACAATTTCATTTCTAACACACTGTCTAATCTCGTATCCGTTCACCTTTAACGCGTTCGTGATTAATGGTCGTCCGTGCGAAGAAATTTCGCGCCCTTCGGATTACCTTGGCGACGAATCGTTGTCCTTATTGTTTTACGAAGCGACCAGCGAGAAAAACGAAAGCGACGGGCGCTAACGAAGAAAGCGGAAAAACGGCCTTTGTCGCGGAGACAAAAGGGCGCCACGAAAAGAACCTCGCGGGACGTCACAGGGCTAGGTCAAAGGGCTACGTTCCAGTTATTGTCCCCACACTACTTCTTTCCTTACCGTTGTATGCTTCAGCTGTCTTCTTCGTCCCTTGTACCACGTTATCACCGCCGGTGGCCTTGAGCCCGTCGTCTCGCATTCCACTTCGTAACGTTTCCCGGCCAGCAGGGATTCGTTCCCTATTCCCTTTTTCCCTGGTCTCCTTATGGTCACCGTTAAGGGTTTCACTGGAACATTAAAAAATGGACGATTATTATTAAACGATCGATAATCGAACGACGGAAGATAATGCGAAAGAAATGTTTCAGGGGATGAAAGGAGGATAAATTGAAAATCCGAATTTTTTATGGCAAATATATATATGTATATATATATATAAAAAAAAGAAGGAAACTCGTCGAGATTGCGGGCAATCTGTTGTTACCGATCGGCAAAGTCTTTTTTTTCCATCGTTTTTCGAACGGACGAGCTCCGGTAATCACGGATGCGAGTTTCGAATCGACGGGCGATGCTAATCGGGCGCGATAATTAAGGTGAACCGATAATTAAGGCGGATAAATGAGCGGGGGTTACGTGAGCCCGATGCAAATCGGGTATCCTGATTTAACGTTGTAAAACCGCTACCGGTGGATTGCCGGTCATTTGTCATTTTCGATCGTGTCACGTCGATTCGCGCGCCCGAGAATTTCGTTAGTTTTCATCGAAATCTCTGCGGATAGTTTTATGTTTTTTCTCTCACTCCCCCACCCGGACCGAATTTCACTTATTTTTTTTTTCCCACGTCTTACTTTCGCAGAGAGTTTTATTTTTCCGACGGGAATAATTATCAATATTCGCGTCGCGTATCGATTTCCCTCTGTGTGCGTGCGTAAACACGCGGAACGATATTGTTTCCAGTTTTACCGGCGAGGTGACGATCGCTTTGACGGACGATAAATCTGAGTTTCCAATTGGCCAATATCGGTCAGATAGGATCCGTTCGTGCGTGAAATGTGAAAACTATGAGGCTACGCTCCCATCTATACGTCGTTCTGTTTGCGTCGCAACTCTGCCGATAATGAGTTTCGATACATTTTTCTTTTTTTTTTTATTTCTCCTACCCATTGTTTCACGTTTCCCCCTTCCACCCATACACTCTCACTCTTTCCATCGATGTTTTATTCTATTTTATTTACACCATCTCGATCGCAAACAAAACTCGTACGCAAAGAGAGAGACCGAGAGAGAGAGAGAGAGAGAGAGAGAGAGGAGATGGCGGTGGGCGTGAGCGAATTCGATTTTATGCCGACGATAATCGCGTGATACGGTCGACCGTCTGTATAGAAATAACCCCCGAAATGCGTTGCTTTACAGATTTTTAAATGGGCGGCAGTACGGGTCACCGTACACAAATATTTAATTTCCCGGATTTTCAGAATCACCGGCCTTTTCGATTTTCCGCAATCTCCTGGATTCACCGGCCTGTTCCCCCCCTCCCCCTCACCGTGGATTTCCATCCGCTCCCCCCACCCAACCCATACCGTCGAACGGTTCGCTCTCGCCGGTGTTCGGGCGTTCCTTTTTTTTTTGTTTTAATTTCTCTTTCGTTTTTTTTTTGTTCCACCGACCATGAGATGAATACACGGTGGATGCATGGCCACTTGGCCCAGGTCGCGAAAATCAAAGAGCGACCGTCCGATCAATCTCCTCTCTTTCCTCTCTCTCTCTCTCTCTCTCTCTCTGTCTGTCTATTTCTCGCTTTCACTCCCCTATCAAGCACGAATTTTTCTCTTTCTCTCACTCTCTCTCTCTCTCTCTCGGTCGTTCTCCGCGCGAAGCGTACAATTCTCATTTCTTCCCATTTTTTTTTTCGTTATTTTTTTTTATGCATCGCTATGATGGGTGCTCTCGTTCACCAATAACGGGTCTTCAATTTCGTCGTTCGGCTCGTCCGGGAAATTTCGTGACTTTTGGAAGGGCCGGTAATTCGGATCGGATCAATCACAGACGGGACCCTGGTCTCCCACCCTCCCTCCCCCCTACACCACCCCCTTTCGTCGCTACCACTTTTTGTTTTTTTTTTCATTTTTTATTTCCCGACGAAACGCACGCCGTCGAATTTCGCGGCAGAAATTGCGAAATAACCGTGCGACCGTGACAGTGACAACGGCGGACTATTTTTTTTTTCGGGGAAAATCGTTGGTCCCCGCCCAGGCGTTTATGGATAATGCGTTCATATATCGATAGTTTATTCCACGTTTTTTTTTTAGTTTTTATTTTACGTGGATTTTTCAAACGCAACGGGGAACCATCGCTTTCCTGTGAAATTTCGCGCTTTTGTAAAGCTGCGCGCATGTATCTATTTTTTTTTACTTGAATCATGAACCTTTATCTTTAAAATGAGACGTCATTCGTCCGAATCGGATGAGAATTACGCCCAGGAAAAATTATGACGTAACCCATTGCAAATCCATCGAGCGGTGCACCTGTGGCGATCACCGCACAGTGGATTTGCAAGGGGTTACGTAATACGTTACCCTGATCGTAATTCTTGATCGATTTATACGAATAAGGTCTTATCTTAAAGATAAAGGTTCAATACACAAACCTGGTCACTTAGATTTTCGAGAAAATCACGTTCTAATAAAAAAAATCTTAACCGAAAAGTGTCAATTTTTCAACGCCTAAATTTTTGTTTCATCCAAATTTATTCGCTCGGGTCTTTAAGGTTTATGGTTAAAATACGACGGAAATCCTTGAAATCGATCGACAATTACGTCCTGCAGAATTTATGACTAAAACCCTTGTAAAACCATTTGCCGGCGAACGCCCTTAGAACATGCCGAAACTTGCGGGAAGTTTGTCGCGAAAGTTGCCGGTTGACTTTCGTTCATCGTTTATTCTCCCAATTTCGTGGCTATGATACCGTGCACACATTATACCGGATTCGTTTCTGTAATATACATGTTTTTTTCAGGCATCGCACTATACCATTCGCTCGCATAAAATAGTGGAAATATTATTCATTTTTCTACCGGTCGAATAAAACGAATTAAAACGAACGACCGGTACGTACATACATACATACATACATATATATCAGCAAGCATAGACGTTATTTCATATTAATGGGCGTATTCAATAGTATTCAATTCATACATGCTTAAATGTCCATTAATATACACGCTGTAACGTAGCAACGTATTAAATAAAATATCACTCTCTTTTTTTCTCCCTTCGCCGACGATCGTATAAAATGTTCCCTTTTTATTGTTTTATTACTTCATTTTAAAACACGAAATAAATACAACAAGCTTACAAAACCGTACGTTCGACGAAAAACCACCGTGGTGTTCTATCATCTTAAGAAATTGATTCCCGGCAGACCGATGTAACCTCATCCATCTTGATATCGTCCCGGAAAGATATCAAGATTAATTTAAAACTACCACCACGTTACGCTAATGTAACCCAACGGCGGTGTACGAACGGAAGCCCCGTTTAAACAGTATCAAAGCTACACTGGGGGTAGGGGTGGGGAGGGGGTATTGTTCCCCTTAACTTTCTATCTTGTTCGCGATAGTTAAGCGTGGACGGGGGTCGGGGGAGGGGCGACAGATAATTGATCTATGAATTTTTCAGTTTACTCGCGAAATTAGTAATTCGTCGTTCCGTCTTTGCAACGCGGGCCCCGGCAAGTTTTAACGAAGAATTCTAATTTTACGTAAAGCTCGGAGGGTTAGTCGTCCGCTTTCATGGTTCTTCGGGTTCACTGCTATAAGGGTGGTGGGATGGATGAGTCCGGGGGGGGGGGGCACCGAGGGTGGATTTAATATATTTCTCGTCTTATCTTGCCTTATCTTCCCTTAAAGGCGATTCACAGCGGCGAGGGAGCAAAGGATGTTGGCCCACTTTTGGTGTCTCGTAGATCTTATCGTTAATGCGAGACAAGATAGGCCCGGGGTGAGGCTTCTGATTTGTTAGCCACGCGATAAGAATTTGTATCTACTTCTTGTCTTTATTTCCGACCTTCTTCTTTTAACAACGTTTTTCGTTTGTGTCTTTTTTAACGCCGTGGATCGCGTACAAATCCGCGGGAATAAAATATGAATGTTATCAGGGGGGGGAAATCTATCGATCTCTCGAGGTTCCGATGAATAGCACGTGTAACGATATCGATGGATTAATAAATACTCACGATTAAGATCCAGCAAGATCGAGGACTCCTTCGGCTCGACGAGATCTGTGTTTCGTGCCTGGCATGTGAAATTCGCACCCAGGTCCGATCGGCTGATACGTTGCAGCGTTAATCTACGAGAAAGCCAATCGGAGAAATTTCTTGAAAATTCCATGGAAAATCTATCGGATATCTAGTAATAATATAATTACGGATACACATTTGTATCGGTTTACGGGAACACCGGTATGTATCGCTGGTAAATATTTGGAATTGGATCTACGAAACACTCGAAATTTTCGAAACAGATTTTAATCCATCTTCGACTCGATCTACCGCGATTTACTGCGATTCATCAGTAATTCAATCGGTTAACTCGTAAATTTCAATTGAAAAAAAAGGAAAGACTGTGCACGGAAATATACCGAATTTAATTTCCAATATGGAAAAAGTGAAAATAAATTATTTATATCACCGGGAACTGTGCTTGAACAAAGTTTTCTGTCAAGTCTGTACAGGTCACTCTGAAGTAGATGTTTTAATTGCTCGATTAACACGATATAAATTAGTTATTAACAATTTCCTGTTCATACTTGTTTTCTATCACGTCTCCGGCATTCTTCTCGTACTCCTCGTCCCTCGGCCGGCCGTTTATCAGCCATCTGACCATAGGTTCCGGTTTTCCTGTAACAAAAATAGGAAAAAAATTCATTTCAATCTTCACACATATGTCAAATTACAAACAAAAAATTAAAAATATACGTTTCTCGTATATGATGTATAATAAAAAAACAAATGATTGACCATCCAAAGTCAATGAACATCGTTCTTATCAACCAACCATAGTCCAATTATCCAACAAATTCACCTTCGATACCAACACTCCCGCCATTAAAACTGTCCAACGATTCTATAAACCGTGTTAATCACCCAACCAGGGAACATCTCGTTAAGAATATCTCGCGGTGCGAACCGCAACCTCACGACGAACCGCAGCCGATGACCGCGGCCCGTAAGGACTTAATAAACGACGTTATCGGCGGCAACGAGTCCCGGAAGATTTACGGGACGATAACTGAAAATACTCGGGGCAGCGTGAAACTGGGGCGAATCGCGGAACGTACGGAGGTCTAACGACTCGTGGAAAGTGGTCCATCGATAAAAAAAAAAAAAGGGGGGAAAAAAAATACCAGGCCGTCAGACAGTTCCTTGCGGTACCGAAAAGGAGGAACGATGAAAGAGGGTTGACGGAGGGGGGTGGGAGGGGAAGTTTGGAGGTGGACAGGAGGTGGTGGTTCGTATACACGGCAGGACGAGCTTTGCCGGAGCCACTAAAGGGTAGATGAGTTCTCGGGAACTTTTAAATTAGCCGATACCCCAGAGTTTTCGGTGCGGTGTTCCAGACAAAAACCGGCCAGACTTTCGCGAACACGGGAATAGGTAGGTGTATGGTGGGGGGAGAGGAGAGAGGGGTCGATAACTGAAAGTTACAGCTTCCCCCATTTCTCCGGGTGATCGATAAATATCAATTACACGCCGACCAAGTGAACGAGGGAAACGCGGGACGATCAAAAGCGGATGATAGGAGAGAATGTTAAAAGGTTGGGGGGAGGGGAGGGGTGAAGGGGATGAACTAGGCAATGATATTGTTAAGCCGAGGTTTTCGATATCGGTATCGAACGCACGCGGCACGCCGTTTGAACTTTCGGCACCGCCGCCACGGTCTCGTTTATGTGATTTAAACTACTACTACTATCATACTATCGTACTATTACTATATAGGATACGACAGAACTCTTCTATCTCTCTCTCTCTCGTTTTTTGTTCATTTTTTTCTCTATCAGTCTTTCGATCCATACAAAAAGGGACGCGACGCGTCTCGCGGTATCGACGCCGTGGAATTTTCGCTATTTCCAGCGTCGCGCGGAATTTTTCCGCGGAAATTCCTCGGAACGTCGATGCTTCGCGGAAATAGCGTTTATCGAAAGATAAATGACTGCTAGGGGGGGGGGGGAGAAATCAGTGTATTATATCGGGACGTCGTTCGACGGAAACGTCTCTCCCCCCCTCACCAACCCCCACCTCACCGGATAGACGGTCGTATTATATCAGGAATTTGCATATCTTTCAAATAATACCACGAGGCTCGCGTGGCCGGGCGCATATTTTTATTAGAAAGTCAGCCGCCCCGGTTAAGGTGATAAAATACCTTCGAGTGATGTACGAGCATTCTAAGATGGCAGGCGTGCACGGTAATGGATCAGAAATCATAAAGAAAGCGAAGAAAACGTGCGGCTCCTATCGGACATGGAAACGTTCGCGTTCCCCCGTTGCGGAGGATGAAAGAGAAAAAAAAAAAGAAATATATAAAGTACATAGCCGGTCTGGACTCTCCTCTCTCCCCCTCCATCCACCACACCTTTTCCCACCCACCCGCCTTTTTCATTGTTATTCACGACGGTGTACAGTACCGGAATCGCAATTTAATCAGGCTCGATACAACATCGGCGCGACACTTAAAATTGCAAGGCTGATCTCCGATGGAAACGCGGAAGCTTAGATTAGCTCCGGCGTCGTTGTTATTCGCAGTTGCACGCCGATCTTGATTGCGTTTTAACCGTCTCGTTGCTTCTGATTCTCCTCGCCTCCGTGTGTTTCTCCCTGCCGCGTTCTTTCACCCGTTTCTTTTTCCGTCCCAACTCCTCCCCCCTCCCCCTGTTTCGACTCTATGATCCACGGAGAACGGAGACGCGTCTCGAATTAAACCGAGAGCCGCGATTAGCCAGGAAAGACGAAACTAAAATCATTTTCCCACCGTGGAAACGTACTTTTCGCGTTTATTATCAATATAATCTCCATTGAATTTCACTTATTACCCAATGAGACGCCAAGTGTCAACGAAATCACTCTAAATGACAATTCCAGTGCTGTGTAATAATTAAAAATATTTCTCTCTATAATCCAAGTCTCTCCAATCACGTTAACACTAGATTTACGGACCGAGCCAATTTGACTCATTCAAAATTTGATTACTATACATATCATATATAAAGCTTTAATATTATTTTCGAAATACATACGTTGGTTTTTACTTAAGTAATAAAACATATGTAAATGTTAATTTACACTTAGTAAATTATATTAGTATATCAGTAAAGTACACTTCAGTAAAAGTAGGTATATAATCAACATCCGTAAATCTAGTGTTAAAATCCAAACCTCTCATCCGTCTGCGTTAATTCGATTCGCAGATTTTTCAGTGGTGTAACCACAGCTATACCAAGGACGGTCCGTTTAATTCGTAAGCTCAGCCGCTCGTTTGCATGACTGCTTAGAGTCGAAGAGAAAAGGGGGTGTGGGGGGGGGGGTAGGGTGGTTTGCCAGGTTGCGGCGTTTGGTTTGCGTGGCCTGCGCAAAAGGGCGACGAAGGGAGAGGAACGAAGAAGCTCGAAGATGGAGGAAGGAAGGGAAGAAGGGTAGAAGGGTCCCGAGGGTTAGTTCGGTGGCGGCGGGCCGGTCTCAGAGGCCTGGGAATGGCTTCGCTACGCCCCTGGCGTTGACTTTAACTGCCGGACTATATTCAAACTCCCTACGAAACCGACGTCCCCTTAAAACGACGACAACAGCGGCGCTATCTTCGCGGCGGGGGGCACTAAAGTGCGGATTTTAATCCGCGAATACCGGACGATATCTTCCGGGATTAAGGCCAGTCCGCAGGTATCCGCCCACATCTAACAAGTTTACCGTCGGTTCGAACTCTGCTTAAGGCAAATACCCACAGGAGTCTCTCCTTCTCTCTCTCTCTCTCTTTCTCTCTCTCAGTGTCTTACTCTCTAATTCTATTTATCTGTGTGAGTGAGTAGGTCTCCCTCTCTCTCTCTCTCACTCTCTCTCTTTGGATGTTAGGGATTCTCCAGTCTCCCTCGCCAGATTTCCTTCCACCGTCTCCGTGCCCTATTGCCCTTTCCCTCGGTAACCGGCGGTAGGTCTCTCTCTCTCTCTCTTTCTCTCTCTCTTCATTTTGCAGGCGTCTTGATTTAGGACGCCTTGATTTACCATTCTCCGTGGAACGTCGATCCCCTCGTGATCCAACGGAATCAGCCGACTTATAACCCTGTGTTACGTGTTACGGACCGATTCGGATTAGAAAATATATGATATTATCTCACGGGATGACGTATGTATGTAGAGGGTGAAGAGTTTTCCCGTTGTTTCTGAGAAAGTACCAGGAAAACGTCACATATATTTGTCCACTTTCGATTTATCGTCACTTCTCCTACGTAAGATTTCTCGATTATTCACGATCATTCTTCTTCACCCGTCTACCGAGGGTTTCACAAATGGTCGGTCCGTTGACTGATAATAAGGAAAATGATTTCCGGCGCGAGGTGTTCCACTGTCGGAGGAAAATCTCGCGATGAATAACGCCGAAAGATGCTCACCGGACGGAAAATGTAAAGTTCCTGCGAGGTTGCAACGGTAATCGCTGGAGAAACCGTAACGAATGAGAGAGAGCGAGATAGATAGATAGATAGAAATAGAAAGAGAGAGAGAGATGGGAGATGAGTGGGGGGTAAATTTAATTCGCGTCGCGGATGCGGCGAGTCGGTGCGTCTGCGAGTTGGGTAAATTTTAATATCTTTTATGGTACAGCGAGCTCCCGGCACGACGAGAAGGATCGGAGAATAAATACTCGTTGCACTTGGCCGATACGGCACGAACGGATTGCGATCTTACGACATTATGCATACGCCTCGAGGGAAATAGGGAAAGTGCATCGCGCTTGACGAGCAGAGAGAAAGAGAGGGAGAAAGAGACAGAGAGAGAGAAAGAAAAAAAAATAAATAAAACGACGAAAGAAATATAGGGAAGCCCATTCGCTTTCTGTTCCCGCGGATAATTATCGGAGTAAACTGGCTCGATATGCTGCCCATCGTTGATTTCAACCGGGAACACGACGATCTCCGACTGGTTTTCCAAGCTGACTGTGATTTATACATCCGTATGAATTCGCAAATTTTCCCGATAGCTGCGTCTGAAAGATTCTCACCCCTAATTGAACCTTCGACGTTCGACGAGAATATTCGACGTTATCCGCGAAAACCGGCTGAGAGAGTCCATTACCCCGATTGAGAAACGGGTACGTCGAAGAATCTACAGGGTGATACAAAATATTTCCAGTTGGATCACATTTTATCGGAATTTTCTCCCGTCGTGTTTCGATCATTTCGTGGTTCTTTTCGTCGCGACGTTGAAAGGAATCTATGAAATTAACGGTGTCGTCGTTAAAGACGAGGGTCCCGTCTGGACGGAAATCATCCGGGAAACGATTCTCATCGCCTTGACCTTTCTTTAATCGTCCGTCGGGGTTCCCGGGGAAACGAGTCAAAGGAGGTTTGAATCTCGAGTTGACGGGAAAAGAATCGGGGATCAAATCGAAGGGTCTGTTGCACCGTTAAATTCAAGGGCCTCCAGCAACGGAACACATATACATGTATATACTATATATACATACATTCACATATAGATATCTATGTGTATAAAGATATAGATAGGTATATACGGGACGAGACGAGAGAGTAAATTTTTCCGAAGGTCCTTTCCTGAGGTTGGGGAAACGCGATCGGTGGAAGGAGATTCTCTCTCTCTCTCTCTTTCTCTCTTTCTCTCTCTTTTACGTGCGTATACATCCTCGAAGAAGGACCCTCGATTCTTTCCGGGCACGAAGTCAAGTAATTGGCAATAAATTCCCGGAGCGGGCCGAGTCGTAAAATTTTCTCGCCGCTATTGCCATAAATTATAGATAACGCGGAATACCGTGGAGAGAGTTAGGCTTAGTTGTAAATCGCGTATAATAGAGCGGTTGAGAGAGAGAGAGAGAGAGAGAACAAAAAAAGAGATGTAGGATGTAGTTTTTTTTTGCTGCGGTAAGGTACGGTGAAATCATTCCAGTTAAATTGCGGTGTTACAAAATGAACGTAACACAGATCGAGATCGTTAGGTCGCGATCACGTTGGAGATACGATCCCCTTCTCCCTCTTTTTTTTTTGTCAGCGAGTGTCGCTCGTAGCCGAAAGGAATTAAAAATGAACGTTCAGAGTGTCGTCGGGAAAATACTTTCCGGAGTAATTGTCGTTAATCGCGCTCCCATGGGCCGGCGAAAGTAGTATGGAAAGCGATATAAAACATTCATTGTTCTCACGAAAATACTAAACGTCACGTTTCACCCGGAGACTCGTATAATTAATGCCCGCGAGATGTTCGTTCTAGTTTTTTCCTTTTTATTTTTTTTTTTTTTTTTTTTTGGTTTTTCTCCCCCGTTTGAAACTGTTTGCGCTACGTTCAGCAACGCTGACGGGTTAAAACGAACGTCGAAGCAAGGACGTGGTTAATACCGGATATCTGTATTAGTATGTACACGTATATACATACGTATACACACGTACGTATATTATCTACACGTGTACGTACGTTTTTATTGCATTATTGTCGCGACGTTTCCGCGAATAAAACTGAGGAATAATCGCGCGAGACTTTCCGCGCGTTCGTTTTCGAATTTTCTCCTGTCACCCTCGTCCTGTTTTTTTTTTTCTTCTTCCCCTCATTCCCTGCCACGTTACGAAGATTAGACGGTCCGGTTGATGTCTCGCGGAAAGATAAACAAAACCGCGGGACGCGGATGACAAGTAGAAAGAGTACGTGGGATAATTCGTCCGTAAATAAAGGTTTACCGTAGCCGGTGGCACCGGGGGGGATTCGCGGTATCGTCGTTCCCTGGTTGTTGGAAATGTTCGGCGAAAATTTCTACCGGGTGTCCCGAAATAAAGTATGAATCCGGCAAGGGGCAGATCTCGCCAATAAAACGTACGATTTGTAAATTTTTCTCCGCCAATGCTCGAAGAACGGAATAAAATTCGTTCACGATCGAGAGGGGGTGGGGAGGGGTGGTTGTCATAGGGGTGGGGGAGAGGAAAGGGTGTACTCGTTTGAATAAGCGGATCGCGGGTATCGATCGATCCGGATGGTTCGCCGAACGTTAAATAAAATATATCGATATTCGAAATCTCACGGTGACACTCTCGCCCGGTCAAAGCCGGGAATCGGCGGGACGTCGCGTCGTACATTAACATTTAATCGGCAAAGTATACCGCGCGTAATTTCGCATTTCTGTCCGGCGTGCCTCCATTGAATTGCAAATCCCGCCGAACTCGGCGGAGAATCGGGAACGGCGGTGAAGGAGAAGAAGTGGAAAGGAATTCGGGAAGATCACGACTTCTCGACGAAAACTACCGGGCTAAAACATGAGACGATGGAAATTCCTTTCGCCCTACCGAAAAAAGAAACGGGAGAGGGATAGAGAGAGAGAGAGAGAGAGAGACAAACAGACAGACAGAAAGAAAAAAAAAATAGAGACGAGTGCGAATAGCTTCGCGTGGAATCGGAGCAAACAAATAAATAAAGGAGTGTCAGTAAATTTCGCTGGAGCTTTTGGAGCGAATAAAAACGATATTGCGGAACGATCCTCTTTTCGATGTCGAAAAATCAATTTCCAATGGCACGTCGGCACGCGCGGTGTGTTGAAAAATTGAAAAACGGGTAGTTTCCCCAGGATCCGGGCCGGGCCGAGTGGCTCGTAGGGGGTGGAAGGTGAAGGGAAAGAGAGAGGTAGGGTGGGACGAGGGGAGGAGGGGGTGGCGCGAGTCAATCTCTTCTTCTCCCCTCTCTTTAAAAGATGATTTACAATTAAATGAAAATTCTCGAACCTCGCTTGTACCGGGCGGGGATCGTTTGCAGGGCTTCCGGCGTGGCGTATTGTTAAGGATAAGCCGATCTTCTCGATATTCAATTTATACGCCGCAGTGCGTATGATCGATGCGCAGCGTCGATGCAATTCCCATCGAATCTGCATACGGCAATATTCCTCGCTTTCGAATTTCGATGTATTCATCGGCGAGACTGACAATGACTAAGGGTATTGAATCGTCGCCGTACATCCCTGTATTTGTAGAATGGTACTCCATTTTACCGGGCGGGACGACCGGGAGGGGGAGGAGGAGGAGGGGTGGTTCAGGGGAAGGGGGTAACGCGATGCATTTCCTACGTTCAACGAAATACCATCACGAACTACACCCCGCAACCCACCCCCCCCCCAGTCGCCCTTTATTTATTTTCTTTTTTACTTTCTATCAATCTGCTTAACGTACCTTCCCGAACACTGGATGCAATGAGATTGGGACGAAGGGGAGGGGGATGGGAGGGGAGGTTGATGCACTAAGGGTAAGTCGAATCGAACCACCCTCCCCTCTGCCCACCGCCACGCAAAAGGTCTAATCGTCGAGACGCAAACTCGAAAATTCATTTCAAGCCCGATTCCCAGGCCGGGAGAGGGCGGCCGTTTTCACGGAAATGTACTCCCGCGGAAAGGACGAGTTTACGAAGGGCGCAGGGACGTTTAATCAGAACGACGGAAGCCCGTGGAGGGACGGAAGGGCGTCGCTTTCCAGCGGCACGAAGCAGCAACGCGAACGAACAGGGAAAGAAGCTCTACCCCCGGAAGAACGAGGAAGGAGAGGTAGAGAACGAGAAGAGGGGAGGTGGAGGGGGGTGGGAGGGGGAATAATCTTTTAAGGTGGCCGAAGAAGTTGCCGCAGTTATAAACAGAAATTTAGATCCAGTTGCCAAAGTAAACACCAGGACCTTCCCCTGTAGTTTGGTGCTTCCTTTTCCGTTCCACCCGGCGCTTGATCCTCTGCACACCCCCCCCCCCCCCTCCCCCTTTTTGCTTCCACTCACTCGTTTTCTCTCTCTCTCTCTCTCTGTCTCTCTGTCTTTCTCTCTGTGTGCACCGTTTTCTCCACTCTCAGCTTCGAAACCCTGAAAACCCATCCCACGTCGCGTCTGACTGAACGTAGAACTTTTCACTTACCCCCGTTCGCCGATAAAAAGTTACCTGATCTAATAACTGGCGACACCACTGACTCCAAGCCACCCCCTACTTTCTCCCTCCCTCCCTCCCTTCCTCCCCTCAACACCCAACCATCACGAACCTTAGCCTCTAGATTCTTCATCCCCTTTCACCTTCGCCCGATCGAAAACTTTTTCCCCAGCGATTTCGCGGCGGGCTAAAGAGCCGATCGCTGGTGCCGTTCGACTTTTGGAGAAAAGAAAAAAAATAGAGAGAGAGAGAGAGAAAAAGGAAACCAGGGTACCGAGTGCGATCTTCCCGAATAAGAGGATCCCGCCGGATGATTCGCCGGGAGAAGTAGTTTTATTCCCGGCCAGTTCCCGCACGGCTTCTGTTTACCGGATAGAATTTCAGATCGATCCCGGCGAGTTATCGAAATGTCGCATACCCGATGCGATTCCACCCAAGGGTGCCCGGGTTATGATTTAAATAAACCACCGGGGTGTGAAAACCAGCGCGAAGTGCTGGGTGTGTCCGGTGATTTCCGTCGCGGTGACGTAATAATGTCTCCAGGTAATATTGCGTAATTCTCGTAATCGTCACACAGAGATTTTGAAGAGGAATAGAAATTCCGAAAGACAAAAAAGGAGGAATTTTATGAGGGGAATTTCATTTTATAAATGCGACAAACATTCCCGCGAAGAATCGTGAATGATCTACGATTCACCCTTTGTGTAGGGTAAGGGCGGGTGGGATTCCCTACGGGGAGAAACACTTGTTTCAGGGTGAAAGCAGAGAGGAACGTTGTAATATGATTTGTAACGTGGAGCAAACGCGTTAATATCAAGTTTGATTAATTTAGCCATCGGTAAACTTGATATTCTAGTTTGTTAGTGAGTTTCTGATGTATTGGGATAAGTCTGAATGACCTTTTTTTTTTGATAACGTGGAAGTGTCAATAGGTTTCACTAAATTCTAACGTCGTTGTCTATAAAAAAAATCGGTGATTTTTTTTCTGGGTATTTTATTTGATATTCAGAGCAAACTTACCGCCAGTTACGCGACACGTGAGATAAGGAGTGTCGCCCTCCTCGTAAGGTCCCGCTGTCCCGTTCAATATCCGGCCCCATCGATCCAGGATGGTCGGCTGTTCCGGTGGAACTGAAACAGAAACAAGATCCACGTCAAAAAATGGCCGATTTTTTTTCACCTGGAAAGTAATTCAACTTCGAGGCGAACGTACAGCGGTTGCACGCTCGAGGAAATCGTGAGAATGGAAAGTTATCGAGGGTACTATAGACACCGAATTGTCGGGTATTATCTCGCTCGTGGTAGACACGGAAAGTTATCAAGAGTTCGCTCCACCCATTAACAATAAAACATTTCCATCGAGCGACTCGCTAATTAAAAAGATAATTCTTAACGAGAAATCACGTTGATTATTTCCATCGAAAATCGATCAAATTTTCATTTTCATTTTCTTCTTTTTTTTCAGTCTCGATACTTTGCGAAATGATCGCAGCGTTCTTTTCCTGGTTATCAGGGAAAAAAAGAGAATATCTCCACCGCTTCCTTTCCGCGAACGACGATCGCGTAGAATTTTTCCCGTTTCCCGGATAATTGGAAAATGAAAAACGGACGGTCATCCAATCGTTTCGAGTGCGCGACACGGATGTTCGTGCCAGCGTAAGTGGTGTGTTCGAGTGCGAAAGGGTTAAACGTCCCGCGAAATGTGTACAAGTAGCTGGTAAAAAGTGTCGCGAACACGTGACGTGCGGCGGACACCTTTTCCCCGCGTTTTGTGACGCGAAAAAAAAACGAATACAACAACAACAAAAAAACACATAGCCGAAAAATGGGAAAACATGGCAGGGGATACTTTTCGGTGAGTTCCTCGAACAAATTTAGTCTAACTGTGTACCGTGTGAACGGGGTATCGACTCTGCTCTCCTGTATGTATGTATGTATGTATGTATGCATGTAGGTATGATCGTTTGCGGATTAAGCGCGGTGATATTTTTTCGCGGAATATTCGTTCTCGCGAAATCGGAGCGGAGTCGGATAAGCCAACCTGGATATTTCTCTTGCTTTTTCGTTATTTTGGAAGTTACCTGCATACGTCGAACGTATCCGATGCTTTATCAACTAGGTTATGGCGTGCCGCACCTACTTTTATTCGCCCTTTCTGTTTCTTTCTCTCTCTCTGTCTTTCTCGTTCGTTATTTTCCCCTCCCCTCTCCTTCCCCCCTAACTGTCTGTTTAGTCGATGCATCGTCCAATCGGGAAAAGTTTATACCCTTATCGTTCGAATACAGATTTAAAAAAAAAACGAAATAAAAAAATATATATACATCCAGGGTATGTAACTCAAATCGAATTTCCGCAGCTGATAAATACTCCGACCCTTTTTTTAAGCTACAAGGTGTAACTCTTGTTTAAACTTTCATTCCGTCGCGGCCAGAGGCTCCGAGTGGAGGATGTAAATTTTTTAAGACCGTGTAACAAGAATTTCCCGGAGATTTTTCCGTTGTCGTTCGATATCCTGCTGTACGTTTATCAGTGTAACATGGATACTGTGACAGACACACACACATACACACATGTACAGAGAGTGCGAGAGAGAGACAAAGAGAGACAAACGGAGTGAATACACTCCCCTGACTCTTCAGGTATTTTTTTTTTTGTCCACCCGGGAACATCGTTCGGTTCGTCAATCTACCCCAAAAAAAAAAAAAAAAAAAAAAAAAAACTATCCGCTACTAGGCCGCGAAACGTTCAGCGGGGATTTCGTAGAACAGAGTTTCGCCATTTCCTACGCTCGCTCGTAGGTCCGGTTGGAACTCAAAAAATTGCTTTAAGCGGATATGGCAACGGTTATTCGGTGCCGGTGACGTCGTGTCAGAGAAATTGCGAAACGAAAACGATCGGGGATCGTCGTAAACTTTAACAAATCCGAAATAACGTTACGCTACGAACCTTGGCGAACGATAACGTCCCGTAAATACCTATACATGTACGTATAGACACACATATACATGTATATTCCCAGCCCTTTTCCCATTTGTCCTTCGCCGGATCGTAACGTCGCAAGGGATGTGGGGGAGGAGGAAAAGGGAAGGGGGTCCCCGGGAGTTTTGATTGAAAAATCAGAAATTAAACGTAGGGAAGTACAATTTATCTACTTTTTTAATCCGTCGGAAAAACGTTTGCGTCGTAATGCTTCCGGCTTATCGGAAAGGGGTATCCGGGCAAGCTGTAGTAAATTAAACTGAATGATGTAACGCGGATTTGATCAGCCGTACTTCCACAATTTGTGACGGTCCCCGGGAACGTCAAGCCGGGTATTTTTTTTTCCCCTCGTCTTTTTTTTTCGAAAAAATCGCCGTAAGCGGATCCAACTGCCGACAGCGGAAGCCGGGGAACTATACGTATATACCGTATGTATGTATGTATACATATACATATACGTATAGGGCACGTTAACTGGGCCGAAAATCTTCCACTTTATCTGGGGGAAAAATTCATGCGAACGTTGAAAATGATTTCGCGACGAAGTCCACTTAATCAATCGCTTCCTGAATTTCGGTAAATTCAATTCCGAATCCAGTCATCGGAATTCTTTGCCTCTCTCATTCTTTATCTTTCTCTTTCTCTCTCTTTTTTTGCCCACCCTTCGCTAGGACGCAGCGATGAAATTTTATTCCCGCACCTATCTCTGTCCACCTGCCGGAACGTACCTGTAAAGTATTCACGAGGATTTATGGCCGCTTTTCAATCTATAATCGGCCGTATCGTCGAAAATAGAGCGCCGTTCATCCTGACCGCTCGCATGTCAACCTGTCGATCAATCGGTCGAGTACGCTTCTCTTTCGGACACTATTTTTTTTTTTGGTTCGTTTTCCATCCCTCGATTTTGCCCGAGTTTTCTTTGAACGCGACCTTGAAACTGCTCTATCTACCACGGATTCGTTAGATAGATCGTTAATAGAAGACGTTAGCTCGTCGTTAAATTAAAGAAAAAAAGAAAAAAAAAACAGGGATATTAAACAATCTCTGGAGGTACCAATTAAAAATCACGTCACTCTATCGTTGTACGTTAGTGCTCCAACGCACTTCGTCGTTGATTTCCGGTGGGAAGTTCATTCCGTCGATCGAGCCTCGAAATAAAATGATTTCAGGCCGGCCGGTCGTCCCCGGGTCGTACGATCGGGTTTTATATTCCCGGATATCGATGCGGGGGCAGATCCGTTTATTTGTTTTAATCTTTTAAAACAATATTTAATCGGTAACGCGTACCGCCGGCCGGGCGCAGTAACGCATCGGTTTCCGGTTAAATATCACGGATCCTCGCGCATTCCGTTTCGCAACGTGATTATCAAACAATTTTTTTATTTTCATTTTTTTTTTATAACGAACGCAACGGTATTTAAATATTCTCGATTATCCGAGACACATGCCACGCGTAAACCGGTTATAATTCCCGCGTTCTATTCCCGATCGAATCGTTCGACTCGACGAAACAATATCGGGAGGCACAGTTGTAGTCGATCGGAAAATTACCTAAAGGGTGGAAAGAGAGGGATAGGGGATGAGGGAGGGGGAGAGGAGAGAGAGACACACAAAGATATTCTCTGGTTCGAGTTTAACGATAGGTTCCAGCGAAGGGGCGAGCACGAAGATTACGTAACCGGATTTACGAGGGAAATTAAGATTGATCTCTGGTCCAATTAACTGATTCGATCGTATGCTTCATCCGATTAGCGATACCAAGAGGATTAACCGTTATCCAAGAATTCTACCGATAGACAGAGAGACAGACACACACAGAGAAAGAGAAAGAGAGAGAAAGAGAGAGACGACGGTTTTTCTTCGGCAATTGGAAAACGTTTCCACGTCGTCGCGTGACGTCACGTGTATCTATTCTCCCTCCGTTACCACATACACACACACAAACACACTCACACACTTGCATACATATATTCGTACCAGACGTTGCACGCGGCGCATCACTTTATACGATACCCCGATTCAATTCTCGCCTGATTTACAAATAATCCCGCGTTGAGCCGCGAGTATATAGAAAATCCCGCGGATGGAAGTCGGAATCGGCGAGAGCCGGAATCGCGGGACTGGAAAATAAGAGAGAGGAGGAAACGCGTCTAAATACACCCACGCTGGGGAGAAGAAGGGGGGGGGGAAGGGGGAGGATGTGTAATTCCAAAACGCGCCTGTGTCTTTCCCGTGTACGTGTGTACGTGTACGTGGATCGTCTGCTGGCTTTCGTATATGTGTGTGTGTGTGTGTGTGTGTGGGGGGGGGGTTCGTACGTTTGGCGTGCGAGACTCACGATAAAATGGTTGACTTTGAATGCTGATACAGAGGATATATTCAGAGACCCCCGCGGGAGAACGGATGGAAGAGAGATCCAAGGGGATGGGGGTGGGGGGAGGGTCTACGGGTATACCGTTCGGAGGGTGAAGGGCTCGGCCGACCGGTAGATGGGCGTTGTAATGGCAATTACCAGTGGTAATCAATGGACCTCGCTCAGACCGCGCCGATAATTTCAGGGCCGGCTGGAAAATAGGCGCCCCTATGTAGCGGACCTGCCCATATATCTAGACGAGGCACTCTCTCTCTCTCTCTCTGTCTCTCTCTCACATACTCTGTATCTGCGTCTCGTATACCTGTGCATGGTCACGTGCGTATGTATGTAGAGACAGATATGTAGGTGTGTGTGTGTGTGTAGATGTGTGCAGGGGTTGCAGGAACGGCAGCCTGCCAGGGCCGTACGCTCACCGCAATTTTAATTGAGTTAATTTTAAGCCGCTATACCGCATGCACGCATACACGTGTATTATACGTACGACTACGTGTGTCTCTCTATGTATGTACGGTTACATTATTATACATACATATATGTATATCTATGTATATGTATGTATAGACGTAGACGTGGACGGAATTATACAGGCTGTCCCGTTAAGGTATGCCGACAGTTCTGACAATATGAAATTTCTCTGGTTCAAAGGTAAGGCGGTCCCTGACATTCCGATTCGACGGGTTTTCTCTCGTGTGTAACTAACCAAATAGTTCTTTTTTCATCCCCCTCCCAGTAACCGAGCGATATCACGGAAAACCTTTAATGGACCTCGTGATACGTATAAGAGGGGTGGATGGGTGGGGGGACAGATGAATGTGGAAAAGTTCGATAAAGTACTGAAACGGTGTAATTGGCCTGCGAAAACGTTGAAAATGTTTCTCGCATTAGCTGAAGATAGGAAGAGGGGGAGGGGAACCGTTCGCCGCGGTCGGCGGATCTTCGTTGCTTTTACAACGGGATCGTTTCGTTGCTTTATTGAAATTACAAAGGAGCGCGGGGCAGTTCCATTGTTTCGTAAATTAAATGGACTCTGCCGATTCGCTGAACCTGCCGGCGTGCCTCCGCGGCGTTTTAAGTCCACCGGTGAAACGGAAACGGAACGAGAGACCCTCGTGTGTCTGTGTGCACGTTGCTACACACACACACGTATACACACGAGTACATACCGTCGATAAAGTTATTAACCGAAAGTGCACGGTGTTCGATGTCCACGTTTCTTATCGACGTCCACCGCGCAAACGATACGTCGCGCAATTATTTATTTTTACTTTCACCCTCTCTCTCTCTCTCTCTCTCTCCCTCTCTCCTTCGTCTCTTATATCCACTTCAACGTGATTAAAATTGAAATTCTACCACGCGGTGGAAAGTTCGGCCGTTTGTAATTGGCCGGAGCTGCGCTGTCGCTGCGCGGTGCGTGAAACTTTAATGCGTTCATAAATTTCATTTTCCGCCGGCGTATTAACGCGGGGGACCGCGGCGATTAAAACGAGATAAAAGAAACGGTCTATCAAAAGCGAACGGAAGCGCGACTTATAATTTCCAGCTAGTAGCAGATGCGCGGCGAAATAATGGAAAATATTCCGCGCGCAAGGTACGAATGAAAGGAGAGGGGGAGGGGAGGGGAGGGGAAATTATTTCGGAATTCGTCGCACGATTTAATACCATCGTGATAGGGAAATAGTCGTGGACGAATATCGCGTCGACCGCCGGTTACAATGTGGATTCGATTTGTTTTGATACGAGTAACGTGTCCGGATGAGGGATTACGCGTTAAATGGATACGTTCTATCGTCGACGTTATAACAATTGAAAACGTTCGTTACGCGGACTCGCAGGGGCACGATTTTCGCCGGCTATAAATTAACGGCGGTCGATTTAACGTGATAATTCTTACATTGTTATGGAAATTTTCCTTCGATACGCGACTAATTAGCCGGACGTCGACCCGCTTCCGGTTTACCTCGGGCGAATCGATCGAAATGAATTTAAACCAATGCCTTCTAATCGGGCCTATACAAGCTTCTCGCAAAATCCGCGAGAAACAATATACGACGAAATACACGTAGAATCGACTGGATGTCACTGACATTTGAATACCGTCGAGATTAGGTATTAAATATTTACAGGAAAGTACTCGAGTACCATTTTCACCTCCAGTAATCGTAACAAAAACCTTTTAAAACCGGGCGGTAGGAAAATTCCCTCGTAAACATTACGTCTCTCCAAGTCCCTATTTAACCAGGAATTCAACCGTAACAGCTTCCTTCATTACCTCGAAACTTTCCATAATAATTTAATTAACAGAATCAAAATGCTCGTTTCGCTTTTACCCCCCCCCCCCCCCGCCACAGCTCGTTTTAAATAAAAACAACGGGAAATCAATATTCTCCGAGTGCCTCGGTTAATTTCACTTCACTCCGTGGCGTTTAACAACCACCACCCCCTTCACCCCCTTGCACTTCACCCACTCAGAGAGAGAGAGAGAGAGAGAGAGAGAGGGAGACACACACACACATACGCGGATAGAATGCAGTCCACAGAGGCATTCCTCTCCCCCTCCCTCCCCAGCTCCCCTTTTCGTTGCTACACCGAAACTACACATACCAACAGACAAAGCGTTAAACTCCTGTTCGAACCGTTATAATATATTAGCACGGATGATTCCTCGCATTACCATACGTTTCACGGTACATTCGCGTGATGGAAGTCTTCGCGTCAATTGCCAGTTCCTATTGAGAGAAATACGCCACCGCCGACGGTGGAAGCTACTATTAAGTCAGACAACCGGGAAGCGTGTTAAATTTCAAGGGAATGGTTCCCCAATAGTAATAGCCGAGCGGTGTCAGACGAGCAGAAACATTATCGTAAGTGGTGAGAGACTCGGTATGGTCGGACAGCCCAGCTTTAAGACCCGCCGGAGTAGAAATTGGAGTAGACTCTCTGCTTCATCGACACGCAGACCTCTCTTGCTTTCTCTCCCTCTCTCTCTTAGTTTCACTCTCTCTCTCTCTCTGTCTCTCTCGGACCTGTACTCCATTGATCTTCGGCTTTGATCAACCTCTGTAAAGGACGTTGTTGCCTACCCTTTCACGGTTATCCCTCTCTATGTCCCTAAGCCTCTTCTTCTTCTACCCCCTATCCCTTCGTTATGCCCTTGTGTTCCTGGTTAGTGCCTTGTCTGCCTCTCGACTTTTTAAATATTCCAGGACCCGTCGGATTAAACGATAGTCTCGAACCGGCACGCTCTAATTAATGTTAAATCGATCGGAGAAAAATTGTCGATTTTACGAGGGAATTTTCTAATTTCTTTTTTCTACGTCCCGTGATTGTCGAGTACTCCTGTATACATACATGTGTGTGTGTGTTTGTGTGAATTTTAGCCGGTGAAGTAAAAAAAATGACAGGGTTACGGGTAGCTGGCTATCGGATCGCGAATACGTACGCGACGATTTGCAATCAAGCCACGATTCTGTCGGATCTGTCGGTGTTTTCCCTTCTGCGCTTTTATGTTTTTTTTTCTTTCGTTTTTTTTCCTGTTCCGGTCGCTCGCGTTACTTTTATTGTGATCCGCGGATCCCACGTGACTCCGACGCGAAACAACAGGGCCGGTGTTATCGTCGCGACCCGCGAACGTGTTTACGATGTAATCGGCCAAGAGATCGAAAATTAACGTTAACGCTTTGCCGTCGACGAAACGTCCGTCGAAATGACGTTCCGTCGGTAGACTGATTCGATTTTTTCCGTCGTTCGCGATAATTAACGCCCGCGACTTTCCCGCTTTCTCTCGTTCTATCCGTCTGTTCGTCTCGTAGGAAAAGTATCCCGGGGGAAAATTGAATTTACGAAAGCACGGCAGATTGTTGTATGCAAATGACCTACTGACCTACCGGTGAGTCAAGCAGATTGGTCGCGGTTATCGAGATTCTGGCTTACTCCCCACAGGGCAGATCGCGAACCGAGATGGCATTCGCAAACGAAATTACATGTCACGAAAAAAATTCGCTTATTATTCCGCTCTCGGCTTCCGAGAACGATATCGCCACATTTCTGCGGAGGATTATTTATCTTCCTTCCGAAGGGACAGCTTTTCGACCGTTTCCGCCATATTTCTTTCTTTTTCTGCTTTTTTTCTGCTTCTTCTTCTTCTTCTTCTTGTGCCCCGGTCGTTTCGTTACGTACTTTGTAAATCGCGCTGCGACTCCCTTACGTCAATTTTTTTCTTTCCATTCACTCGTTCATATATATACATTTTTGCTTTATTTTTTCCCTTCTTACGTTTTTCATTTTTTATTTCTTCACCCCACACAGATAACTGAAACTACAAATCGTTGTACCGATTAAAAACGTCTCCCCCGTCGTTGCTCTCTTCATTTTCTTCATATTTTGTTGTTGTTGTTGTTGCTCTCCCCACCCCGACGCACCCCGGGACTGTTTATCGACGGTACGAAAAACAGTTTACGATTTATGGAATACACTTCCGCGCGCAATAATGATTTTTCATTCGACGCCCGAACAATTCTTTATTTGCATTTTTATTGTTCGCGTCCGTAACCTGCAAATGCGACCGACGGATAAATAAATGCGCGGCCGAATTGAACGTTTTCATAAATATCCCGGCGAGGATCCAGGACGCGGCGTTTGGGATCGCGAATCATTAAATAGAAACGAAACATTTTTTTCTCTCACCTCCCCTCCCTTCACCCTTCACCCTTCACCTCTTTCTCACCATCGTTTCCAGATAATACAGTCGTGTTTTGATCGACGTTGTCACGGCTGTAAACCGTCCCTTATTGTTACAGACCGGTTAGTCCCGTGCGAACAGGGTTGCTATCCACCCCCTCGCCCCCTTTCCCACCCCCGTGCTACCACCATCCAGCTTTTCCCGTGTTCACCGTCGTCGTATCCGGGAACACCGAGGGCGTATTTCAGGCGTGCATACAAAGGGCAAATTGTTATCGACAGGAATATCATTGTCCGCGGCGTTCCGTACCCGGTTAAGGCGACGTTTCTCGAGTGCAAGGAGATAAATCGATTCTCGAACAATTACCACCCTCGTAATACAGGCCGTCTAACCGGCTACGGTAACAGAAGCCACGCCGTTCTGCCGCACTACTTCCGTGTCCTCTTTTTTTCATTTTTTTTATTTTGTTTATTTTTAACCCTCTCTCTCTCTTTTTCTCTTTTTGTTTTTCTCTCACTTTTCTATATTCCCTTTCTTATCTATTTTATCCCGTTTTATTGCCTATCTTTAGGACATTCTTGCACTATTTTTAAGGTTTCTTATGTACATGTGTATGTGTGTGTGTGTTTTTTTTGGTTATCCCGCAGGAATCTTGGATTATCCTCGCGTGCGACGATATCTTCCCAGCGACGAGCAACCACCGTGGAACACTTTTAACCGGGAGAGCACGTCTCTCTGACGGGGACACGCGCGAAAGTGTCGCTAACGTTGTGGCTCGCCGTCGCCGCGACGGCGTATGGAAATCGTCGGATGGCGTATAAATATTTATGCGAAAGGATATGTTACGTACGTAGGAGAAACACGTGGATATTTACACGCGGTGTTACCATATGCTTAATGTATTTTCCTACCGTCTTATTTTTCTATTCTCTCTCTCTCTCTCTCTCTCTTTTCCTCTTTCATCCTTTTTCATTTTTTTTTTAAACACGTGCCACCGCAACGGTAACCCGTCGGTTAAATCGAAGTCATACGGGGCACGTGAGCGTGTAAAATAAAAAAGGGGTGGATATTTCCTTTGAATAGAGAAGCGAACGGTTCGCGGGAATTACGACGGCAAGTTCGGCTAAGATATCGGGTCAAGAGGTCAAGCTCCCGACGGCAGGCGGCGTATTAAAGAGACACTTGTCGGCGAAGGTTTTTGTGTTTGTTTGCCGGTCGTAACGAGAGAACTTGTTCCACTTTAGAATTTCCTACCTTACCCGCGGATTTAATACACATTGGTGGGAATAGCGCGAACTTGCGAGCCATGAAAGTTCACCCCGAGGGGGGAGGGGGGGGGGCGGCGGAGGTCAAGTGCCCGGGACCACCCGCGGGTCGTCTTCGTTAACGATATTCTTCACCCCCGATTCTATTAATAATTTATTTTTCACCACCCGGGTATCTGCATCCCGGCTGACAATTAAGCTGCGCCTCGGTAATTCACCGCAAAGGGGAAACCGAGTGAGAGACACAGTGAACTATATATTGAACGAATACAGAGAGAGAAGGGGGAGGGAATTGAAATTATAATCGAAGTATATTTCGATACAAGGGGTAGGGTCCCACAGTGGGAAGAAGATAATAAAAAATAGAAAGGAAGTCAATTTATATTTATAAAACTCTAATTAATATGAAAGTAAGAATAAAGTGGAAAGTAATATCCAGAAGTAAGATTGGAACTATAGACAAAGTAAAAACAACAAGGAATTACCCAGCCACAGAGAACAATAGAGAGAAAGAGAAATGGACAGTAACCGATTTTCCCTCCCAAAAAGATTAGTATCAGGGAAAGAGAGAGAGAGAGAGTATTCAAATTTCCCTGCTTTTCGCGAATTGTCATGAACCCCTGACGGATAAACGAACGAGCCCGAGAATTACGTCCTAATGGATTACATCCGTCAGGAAGCAACGTTTGAGTTAAAATCCATCATTCCCCGTAGCTACTATTAAAAACCCCCTCCCGGCGACTTTACCTCGTTGAAGGATTACACCGTGCACACGCGGGCGTCGCGACGCGACACGACGCGGCTGCGTACGCCCGTCGTCGAATTTCAATAAAAACGTCAAATTTTATTTTTAAATTCGTCGACGGCGAACGTCGCTCCCCATCGTTCATGCTCCGCGTCAGCCCGACGAGCGCGTCGTCGTTGCGGCCGTCGAGCGATCCTCCCTCTTACTTTCCCTTTCGATCTTTCCATTCGTTTCCATCCCTTTCCATCCCTTTCCTTTCCTTTCCGTATTCTCATCCGTCTTTCGCGCGAACGTCCTCTCGTACTTTTCTCACGAGTCGATAACACCGAACACTCCCCCCCCACTCCCACCCTTTCTCTTTCCAAAAGCATTTCACGAACAAGACTCAGGTGTTTCGAGACGTGTCGAGAAGACGAATAAAAAATAACGACAAACGTTAGCAGGGCCGGCGATTGGCACAGGGATCCCCCCCGGCTTTCCAGTGAAAAAGATTTATACCTGCTATCTCGCGGTTGTTTTTTCCATTTGATTCTTTTTTCTCTCGGTGGATATCGTCAACTAGGGTTGTTCCTTTGTTTTTAGGGGATGATGCGGAGGGTATCGAAAGAAACGAAACCCCGATTATGTGAAACGGGTGGCGGGAAAGAGAACGGGGGTGGAAAACGGTTTGTCAGAAAGTCGTGAATTAATTCTCACCGTCGCCGCCGTCGCCTATTTTCTCCGAACCACCACCCTCCCCCTCCTCCCTCCCTCCCCCTCCGCGCACCCTTACCGCCGGAAAGTTAAATTCACGACTCGTGCGAGGTACACGAGTTTCCACTATCGTTCTAAAATTCAAACGAGCTACGGGTGCCGCGTCGGGCGTGCCACTCGATCGTCGGGGTCGCGACGCGGTTTTAAAATACTCGACCGACCGGGACCACCCGGGTCGACTCTCAGTAGCGAAATTCCGCGACGGATATCCAAACGAGGGATGGAGACGAAAAAAAAATACACGAGTGGGGGAATATAATAAGGGAGAAATACGAAAATGTCGAGCGTGACGTGGCAATTGTTCGTCGGGACCCGTCAAACGTTGTCAAATGGAGAAAAAAAAACAAGGGGAAAGGGGAAAGATAGGAAAAATTAAGGATAGTTGTCAAGGGAAGAGGTAATTATGTGTAATTAGAAAAAGACTAATATTAGAAGGTGTTAGAATAGAAGAGCAAAAAAAAAGTCGGACGTTTACAAAAGAAAAGTCTATTTCACATTACAAGAGACTCTTTCTTGAGACTTGTGCATTTTCTTATAAGAAAAAAAAGACACCCTCGCTTAAAACCACGTGACTTCGTCAAGGTGATCGGATTTGTCACGTGCTTTCTAAACTCTTGAAACTAAAGAGTCTCGAGCCACTCGAGTTGCACCGATTTCATGAAAAGTCACTTAAAAGGTGGGAAAACGACTGCGTAACTTTCCCTAAAATGATTTTCCCTCCCGTTTTCTCATATTCACAATTCAACCGTCTCAGCAAAGTGCGTTCGAATTTCCGACGACCGGTAAATTTCCCGGTCCGGAATTTGAAAAGCTCGCGGTCCCTCGTCGTCTTTCCGACGTGCTTTCACGTTCGTTTCGCGGCGAGTGGTCTACTTAACTCTCTCGCACTACGAAAGAAAGGGTCGTAGGTGGTGTACGGAGCGATTGTTGAAAAAAAAGAGCCAGCAAAAAAAAAAGAAAAAAAAAGAGGGGGAGAAGTATACCAGCCGGTCCGGCGTTGAACCTTTCAACCGAGAAACAAATCAGCCTTCCTTTCGACCGTCGGAACCTTCCTTCCTTTCTTCCTTTCTTTCGCCCGTGTAAAAAAAAAAAGAACACACGCGAGCACGCGTGCATACGTATGGAAAATACTCACGCGTCTAAAAAAAAAAAAGAGGAAAAAAAAGACGTCCCTGTGCTCGCACAGCACGGCATACGAAGTGGCATTCGGCAAACATCGCGCGGCTTTTCAACTCGCCGGAGCTTGAGGCTTATTCAAATCGTCCGAGAGAGAGAAAGAGAGAGAAATAGCGAGAGGAAGAGAGAGAAAAAGGAGAGAGAAAACCAGGAAAAAAGGATGGAAGAGAGGCAGAGGGTAACGCGACGTAGGCAAGGTTATTTTCCCGTTTTTTTTCGACCAACGTAGCAACGTTTTCGCCCAGGTTGGTTTTCGCGGGAAGTGGTGGAGGAACGTGGTGCTAGCTAGGGCCACGGAGACGCCACGGAGACGATTACCCGGGGCTAGAACGACGCTCGTCTACCAGGGTTCGCCACTCCAACGACACCGACGCTGAAAATTCAGCCGGTGCGACGTCCCTCGTCGGCTACGTCGCGACCGTCGGATGTCCCAGGATACGACGACGAAATAATGCAAAGTGTTTCACGAGACGGGTAACGAACACCGGCATTGAGATATTTCAGGAGGAACGTGGATGCTGCGGTAAGAACGTTGGTTACTATCTTTTTCCCACTGTAATGTTCGTTTTTTTATTATTTGGAACATCTGTGTTAGTTATCACGTGTCATCTAATTTATACTAGGAAGGATTTCTGACTTTTAACTCCCCTACATGAGGTGCCTAAAACACAAGGGGTATAAGTGACATTTATTTAGTTCTGAGAAAATTAAGTTCAACGTTCACAAATGCTCACAAATCAAAATATAGTACAACATTCTTTTTTTTAAAAAATGGGTGTACCATGTATAGGGTGGGTATTTCACTTAGATCCCTTTACCTCTAAATAGAATGCTAAATTGAGAGTTTCATGGCACAGATTTCAGTTCTATTGAGAATGTCACTTATACCCCTTGTGTTCTAGGCATCTAATATATACATATTATAATATATGCATATGTATATATATATATACTTGAGCGAACGAAGTACGGGGTAAAAAGGGAACGAAAGAATAATCACTCGATGGCATCACGCGTAAGACGTCGCGGGGAGAGGTGAACGAAGGCAAGAAGAAGACGAAGAAGAAGAAAAAAAAATAGACGAAAAGGTGTTCTCGTTCGACAGCGTATAGAGAACTCAAAAGCGCCTTGGAATTCCCGATGACGAGCAGAGACATTCATTTGTTGCCCGGCGAACGCGACTTTCATCTTTTCGGTCGCCCGTTTCTATTCCCGGGGATCCGATCTAGCAAACGCGGCCAGAATAACGTTGATTGGCCGGAACTGTCTGAGAGAAGAGACGATCGCGAGCGAGAGAGGAGAGAGGAGAGAGGAGAGAGGAGAGGAGAGACTTTGTCGGGTATTCCACGACGTCTCGTGCACGCTTACCAAGCTTCGTATATTTCTTTTCGTTGAGAAACGTTCCTTCTAAACCATCACCACCCCACCCCTCCCCCCTTTTCATCCCTTCACCCCAAGTTCTTCCCCCCATCATCGTTCTCTTCTCTCTCTCTCTCTTTCTCTCAGGCAAACGCCGGCATGAACCGATAAGTCAAAGCGGCGGACATTTTAATTATGGCGAACCCGGAAATTGCAAGGTACACGGAAACGAAGGTAATGCCAGCGATCCTTGTTAATTTTCCCTTCTTCCTTCTCACCGTCTACGTCGTTTCCTTTCCTTTCCTTTCCTTTCCACAGGAGCAGCGTCTTCGTTACCAAACGTTCGAAATGGGATCGAGACTTTGTGTGTGTCTCTCTGTGTGTGTGTGTTTTTTTTCTGGTCTTTTTCTATCGGGAACGAAGAGATTTGAATTACGATCGCCGCGGTATCGGTGATCGATTAATCTTCGATTATCGCGCCGGATTTGGTCATTAAGGAACATAACCTTTGCTCACCCTACTTCTGCTACACGGAAATAATCGTAAAATATGATCGGTCTTCATTTTCCTCTATTTTTTTCCCTCTCTCTTTCTTTCTTAACCCCATCCGTGAGTCCGGTCGGTTAGGTCTGGTTACTAGCTATTATGAAAAAGTAAGCTATGAAAATAATTAATGTTCCAACCGAGAACGGTGGTAAGGTGGAACGAAAAATTTCGTTTTATTCTCTCGCCGAAAGTTCCGCGATCGACGTTTTTCTTATCGGCGTTAGGTTCTTCCCGGTCTTTCTCTTATTTTCTCTCTCTTTCTTTTTTCTTTCTTTTCTAATCGATAAATCACAGAGTATAATTACAGTGGCGTGCATTCGTTCGGTCGGTTTAAAAGTTAGGCTAACTCGTCCGCGGGCAATTGCCCGTGGCGTTTAAGCCTAAGTGGTCTAATTCTCACCCACGAAATGGCCGTCCTTGGATTCCTTAGTATCTCGTTAATCGAGTCTCTGCGGGCACCGGTCTGCCCACGAAAGTGTGTCTGCGGTTCTTTATTGGTTTCGGATATCCACTGCGTCCGCTAAATAAATCCAAGACACTCGTTTCAACGTTCGTTAAACTTCCCCCGGGTAGTTTTCAAAAGGATGAACAGCCGCGTGTGTTCGGAACTTTCACAAATTCGGAAAAGAAATTTAACGTTCTTAATATTTCCTGTTTAAAATTTCTATCCTCGAAATGTTCCCTATTAAATGCCACAAATTTCTGGCAACTTTCACAATAAAATACCTAATATCCAAAACGAAACGATTATAACAGATAATTAATACTTTGTTAACCAGTCACGAGTTAATTAGTTTTCACATTTGTATTATTTAGTAATCCATGAAAGTTTTTATGGATTATTTCAATTACGAACTACTATAAAATGACACTATTCTATATAAAATTCTCAATTAACAATGATGCAACCGGTAATATCGCCCGAGATGTTCCACTTTAAACGAAAGTGCCGGCCAGTTCGGACTCCTATTTCCGGTGTCCGTGACGCAACAGACATTTCACGAGAAAAATGTTATCCGACGCCATACGTCGTCGGGATAATGTAAAGAGAGGCGAAAGAGAGGGAGAGAGAAAGAAAGAGAGAGGGTCTGTAAGAATAATGCGGGCGTTTCCAGAAGTCGTCGACAGCGGAACGGTGGCGAAATGGATTTTCGCGAGTTTTCCATGGGATATGGGTTATAGGTCGGTTGAAAGGGATGAGGTACGGGAACGGCCTGGGTAATGTTTGGGATACGAAACGACGGGCGAAAAAGTGGCCGCGATTCGTATAAAGTGAGTTTAAGTGAGAGCCAGCTCGCCATTTCTCTGGGCAAAAGTTCGCCCCCGCTGAGATATGGCTGCAAATATTAAAATCTGCTGGCCGGTCGACAGGGGTCTTGGCTTGCCTTCTACTCCCAGTTCCGCGAATCAGTGGTTTTCATTTGGTACCCATTTTCAAAAGTTACCTAACGATCCTAATTTCATATTTCCTAACCACCCATTACCGTTCATTTTTTTTTTTACAATTTTTCTATTCATATTTTTCTCGTATAACATCCCGTTGAAATATCGCGAATAGATATTTAGTAGAAATAGAAATGTTAATCGGTTGAAAAATGATTTTATTCAAGATCGGAAACGCATCCTCTTGAAAACCACTGGCCGGAAAGTTGGCGGACAAGTGCGACGATGTTTGAAATGGCGGTGGGAAAGAGGGCCAAAGAGGGAAGAATGGCCAAGCAGTTTTCCCCGGTAAGAAACTTGTTAGGTCAGACGTATTAGCAGAATTGAAGATATATTGCGCGACCCGCGATAGCAAACTGCTGGCAAAACGTTCCGATCGTAATATTTCGCCCAAGTGTCACCGGAACGCAAAAGTCTAATATCTGGCCAAATTACGATACGAAATTTATCACGATCACGATCCCACCGGGAGGGAGGGTCGAGCGAATATTTTACGCGGCTGGCTAATTCATCGCGAATTTGCGTTTAATCAGAGTTTGAATAAGTAAGAACGTTCGGATCGCTGAATTGAACGGGAATTCGTTTAATTTCCATGAATGTTTGAAAAATATACCACCCCCCGTTGATATTAATCACTCGATCTTAGATTCATTTGATACGCGAAAACCGATATATCGGTTTTCGTCGAGCTTTCCAGAAATACTTGCTGCAAATGCTTTTTGGGGAATCGTGAATAATTCGACGGAAAATGGTACCACCGGATTTAGACTAATTAACCGTGGTTCTATATCGTTTTATCTATGAAGTTTAGTCAGAAAAAGTATTCACAAATTGCCTCGTTCGAAAGGTAATAAAATTCAATTTCGCTGGTATCTTTCTCAATTACACGTTCCATCGGTCGGTACTGGTTTCATCACGCGAATGATATTTCAGTTATCGAGAAACTACTGAAATATCTATATCGTACAATTTAAAAACGTAAAAACATCACTTTATGAAATATTTCGTTAGTGCCAATCGAATTTCCGTGGCTGTCCTATCTATGCTTCATTCATTTCCTTTAAAAAATATTTATACGTATTATACATTCACATCGTATTGAATCGCCCGGAACGTGGTAATAAAAATGTTGAAAAAAAAAACGATTATGACTCTGGAATGACTCTATACATTGCAACTGTACAAAATCATAATTTACTACATTTCAATGATCCCATCGCTAACTTAACGAAAATAATTTAATTAAATTCGACCTTACACTACTCACAACCATATTACATGTAACATCGCAATTAATTTCTAATTAAATCACCCTGAATCACCAAAATCCCACCCGTCACGTATCAAAACACTTTGAAACTATAAATCGCAGAAAAATCCCATCCAAAACAAGGGAAACCAAGACGAGAAATCTTTACACCAGGTTACACCTGAAATCTCCCGAGCATAGCCGACGCTCACGTACCCACCCACACCCACACATATACCAACGTTCCAACGTATGTACATATCGCGTTTCCAATTTCTCTGTTGCACGTGCCCCCACGAATATCATAATAATTCAGGGATACAGGATCTGGTAATAGAATCGCGTGTCGAAGTCGTCGAGGGTCGCTTAGACGGAAGCTTCTCGACTGCTAAGTTGAAAACGGGATGATCGCGCGCGCACGTCACCTCCACACACACACACACGCTCTCTGTATATAAATGTGTGTCTATATGCGAAGGTGGATGTCTCGTAGACACCGTATTCTCGGTGAAATATTCGTCGGCAGTGGTACGGCGAGGAAAATTTTGTGTACTTATTGAGTTATGTACTCGCTTCACGTTCGTCGGATGTATCGGGCCAATTTAGGTGTCTGCCAGCTGGATCGTCCGCGTGTGTAGGGTAAGGGGGGAGGGGGTGGGGACTTCACCGGGGGAACTGGGCCAGAACGGAAGGCAGCGGGAGCCGATTTCTACGTCAATATTTGCGAAACATTACGGTACGGCGACGCAAGCATATATTCGCGATCCGTTTCCCGCGGATCCCGGTGTTTCCATCTCGGAGACACACACACACACACACATACGCACGCACACACTTTTCCCATCACGGCCAGGGTGAAACCACGGAATCCCGTGTGTGTCATTTTCCGACCAACACACCCAGTTCGTATTCCCGAAATTTAACGAACGAGTCGATTTATGATAACTAAAATCAAGTTTCTTTCATAATAAATCTCACGTGAAAGTAATAAAATCAGAACGAATTTTTTATTCATTTAATTAGGAGATTATTTAACGAATCGTAAACGATAGAATAATCCCAATAAAGGAATGTTTGTTAATCGTGTGATTTCCTAAAGGACTTCCGGGAAATTCTCCCCGTGGTTTTCACCGTGGATGGGATAAAGAAATCACACCGAACCGATCGATTCGGAATGATCAATGTCGGCCATTAATCTTCAGGACATTCATTTAACCGCGTCGGCCCCCTTTCCCTCGTTCAATTTCCCACTAATTACATTCGTATTCGAGAGCGGAACTGGTTGTGGCGCAGGTTACAGCGGGGGGGGGGGGGGGGGGGGGGGGGGGGAGTGCCTGCAAGTACGGCCAAACAGGTGGCAATACTCGTTGGGGGTCTCACGGGTCTTCTCGCGGGGAACTAACGTGATTACCGGTCGTTTTTGGCTACCCACGTACGGTTCGAGCAACCGATGCACAGAATGCCGATTCCATTTCGACGCTCGACTCCTCCTTTCGATTATATCGGACATCGTCGATCGGCCAATTCGACCTCGTAAGGGACCCGATAACGCGTCACACGTGTCCCCGTGCTTCTTTTCGACGGCAACGGCATCCGTACTGATTCCGTTTCCGTGTCCGTCGACGGACAATTTTGAACCGTTTCGGATACACAAAATAAGTATGGAATTTGTGATGATTGGAAATAATAGTATTTAAGTTGACTCTGTGGAAGAGTTATAAACAAAATAAAATCGATGTGGGAATGATATAATTTAATGATCTAAAGAGATATTAACGTTACAATGGTGTATGAAACGAATGACTTCTCCCAGACGTCAACAAGAAAATTTCAAACGACCACGTTATCGATCGATCGTCATCCCCCTCGGTTCTCGTTGGATTTCCACGGCTATTTCGCCGAGCTTAACGAGACTCGAAGAAAACAAAAGCTAACACATACAAATTAGGATCGAAAACCGATTAGCCGGTTCGGTTTTCATTATTTCGTTCAACCGGTTAACGAACTTCCCACTAACCTCTCCTCTCCTCCCCACTCCCCTCCTTCGACTGAATTTCGATCCTCGCTCTAACAATCCAGCCACCTCGGGTTTCCTTCGATTTAACAAAGATTTCTTTAACCCGACTTAATTATACCATTTTCCCCTTCGAAAACTCCCTCTTAACTCGCCCCGTTCCATTCGAGTCGGCCGTAGACACGACGTTTAATTCTCCCGCCGTCCCGACGACTCGTAAAACCTTGATACCGTCCCGGAGTTTGTTACGTCGAGAGATTTTCCCTAAGGCTATAAACGAAACGGTAATAATTTCCGTCGATCCCGTGGAATCGTTTCCCCGATTACCGTACGGTTTTTCAGGGACATCACCGACCAGGATCCCGGGGATCGTGGTTTAAGGAATACCCCCTTCCCTCCTGGTGAACCTAACCTAAGCTCTACGGGGAACTTCTTCGGCAACTACCACCCTTTCCCTTCACCTCCCCCCCTACGGGGTGGCGTTTACTTGGAATAATTCGCGTAGTTAGCGGCCAGCAGTTTATCACCACGCGGGTGACAACACACGGTCCGCCGGCCTGTTGTCGGCACACATAGTTTAGCAAACGAAGACCGCAGAGGATGCGGAATGAACGTCGGTACTTGGAAGACTGGAATAGAGGGCTGCGGTGCCCCGTAGAAGCGGACGGTTAAAGTCCGGTTATAAATTACGAATAGGTTGGTACACGTGATGGACGATGTAATGTTTGGGATGGATAATGAAAAAGTATTTGAATTTATATCGGAATAAATCGAAAATATTATCGATAGGACAGAGATATTCGTGTGATATGATATAGAATGTTGTTTTCGTCGGTAAATCCGTAGAGTAAGAAATATTATATATAATATACAATTGGTTATATAGTTATCATTCATCGAACGTTAAGAGTACGGGAGCTTTTGGATTCGTGATAAATTTGTGCGACGTTACTGTACGCTCGTCTTCGTTTCCCGTTTCCGTGCTGTTCGCACCGGCACACGGCTTTACATAATTCAGAGATATCGCTGGAACACTTCGAATACTTTATATTCGTTGAAATACGTGAAATTTATTAGACGGCCGGATCGTTGATACGGATATAGTTATACCGTTGTAATATTTCCCGCCGTTAAATATCAGCGACAGGACAATGGGCGGAATGGTAAAATCTCCCGCTGTTAAATAGGTGGGATCGTAAACCAGTTTGTAATTTTCCCCGTAAGCTTTCGACTCGGCCACGCACACGGCCCTTCCACCCCCTCCCCCCCTTCCCCTCCGTGGTCTTAATCTTTTTAACTCGAGATAACAGCCCCGAGTGTATTTCCTAGGATTTAAGATGTCTTTCCCTTTATTGCGAGCTGTGCAGCTGTTTTAACGGCAGATCGTCGATCTTTCCGGCTTTTCCTCTTTCTTCTTTATTCGAAACCGTAATATCACTATCCCATCCCACTCTCTTTCTCTCTATCCCTCGTTCGTCTAGTTATTACAAATCTCCCTCCGTCCGAGGAGAATTTCCCATAAAATTTCGATATCGCACCGGGAGCGCGTTAACAATTCGCAAATTAGCCGGGGCAAAAATTTCTTCGTGACAATGAGAAACTTTGCTTCCGTGTATACGTTGGTATACGTGTTCCTATATATTAGTTATATAACTAAATAGGAACTATATAGGAACTATATATAGGATATCCTATATAGTTCCTATATAATTCCTATATAACTCCTATATATTCCTATATAATTCCTATATAATTTCTGTATATTACTATATATATCTATATGTATTTCTATGTAGCCGGACACGTGTAGGTGTGATCCCGGAAATTTCACGTCCGCGCGAACAGACAGCGAATAATTCCGGGGATCTCTAGATCCCTCGTTTCCAACCTATATCTCATACATACTTGGACCCGTTTATATTCGGGCTCGATTGGCTGGTGGCTCACGTACCCGGGTGCCACCGTCTTTCCAATTTCGCTGAGTGAACGAGGGAGGGAGAGGAAGGGCGAGGTGTCGAGAAGTCGGGCGAAGGGCCGGCACCCGCAAAGGCCTCCGAAAATCGTGCTGCGAGCCGGCAGTCCGGATTTATGTCCGCCATAAATTCATGCGACTCCGCGGACCGTTTTTCCGATCTCGGACCCCGCCTCGCCGACCTTCCACCAGCCCCTTTTTATCCTTGCCACCGAAATCCTACCCCCTTCGTCCCCCTCCCTCCCATCTGCCGCACCCTTTCTATCTTCCACCTTTTACTCTTGTCACATTCCGCGAGGTCCCATCTTCCCGCATTTTCATTTCCCCGGCTATTTTCCCGCTTACGTGACTTCTTTCGCCCGAATGATTTAAATTTCGAATATCCCCACCATTCACCACCATATCCTTGGTAGCGAATCTACGTTTGGGAACGTTCGCGAACGCTTGCTAGCTCGTGGACAAAAATTCGCTGGAACGATCGAATGATTCGCGGTGTGTCTGCGAATAGAGGTCATTGCGGTGATAAGGGCGGTGCGATTAGATTTTTGATGACTTTACATGTGTGACGTCGCGGTATGAATGAAATTCGATCGGTGAAGAATGAAAGAAATGAGAAGGAAAGAATTCATTGGAGCGAGGGGTGAAGAGGGGAGAAGGGGGGTGGGGAGCGATTTCGGTAACTTTTTTTCCGCTGTAATTGGCAGATTAACTCGATATCCAAAAGGGCACTCGGTACGCCGGCAGAGACGGATTATTGAAAGCGAATGGAAAAAGAGCTCATAAGGGGAGTAGAAAAGGACTACGCGATTCAATTTATACGTTCGACAGGAGATCGGGGGTGTGTGGGTTAATTATCCTCGCCACAGAGGGGCTCGATTATGTACAGCTATCCGGTGGCCAATAGCGCGGGACCATCTCTCTCTCACTCTCTCATTTTTTTTTCTCTTCTTCTGCTTGCACTCGTTCTTCCACTTTTTATCCACTCTCCTCCTACTATTTTTCCCCATTAGTCGGCGCGTAGAACATAACCCTGCACCTCCACGGGGCTGGGAAAAGGGTTGCCGACCTCGGGACAAACCCCCTATTCTAGTACGTGTGTGCAGAGAACCGTGTGCGTCGACGTAAAAGCCCGGAAAAAATTGCTGCTCAACACTTTTCAAGAGAAATTGCTGCTTGTTGGAATAAAGAGAAGTTATTTAACGAGACAGCGATGCGCGGATCGCGATACCGCACGTGCTTTCTCTTTCTCTCTATCATTCTTTCTCTCTTTCCTTTTTTTTACCCCATTTTTTCACTTTCAAAAGATTCCGAACGCGGACAACACAGCTTCGCGAATGGGGGGGATGATGACCGGGACTCGTCCGTATTTCATTTTTTTTTTCTTTCTCACCCCTCACGCCTCTTTCATTAATTGACCCGTGATTGCTTTGTTATCTGATTCGAATTCAAATTACTTTCCAACGCGTACGCTCAACCCTCGACACCTTTTACTTCTCCCTCGACTTCTACTAGGGACAGTTGATTTTTTTTCCCCCACTTTGCCCTAGCACCGACACCAGGTTATCCGGATATGGAAAGTTTGGTTCGCGACTCGTGGAAACCGATCTCCGGATATCTGCGAGTGAGAGAAATATTCGGATTCAGCGTGCCGCCGGTAACGCGGACAGTTTCTTTGCGATTTCCCCACTCCCCCGCCCTCTCCTCCCTTTCTCCTCACCCCTTTTCACAATGTTGGTACACTTTTCCATTATTCCCGGCGAAACTTTGCACTCTTGCTTTCTTACTTTGCGTCCGGATTATCGAGGGCTCTCAATCCCGATACCGTTGGTGTGTGTCGCGTTGATCGATTTTCACGGAAAGAAACACTCGGGGAAACCGTCTCTGTTCGTCGACGTCGACGTCGACGTCGTAGTCGTAGTCGTCGTCGTCGTCGACGGTTTCACGCTCGGAGCATTAATATAACGAGGCGTGCGAGGTGGAGAGCCCCTGGCTTAATTGGGGCACAACGTTAAGAGGGTTTCATTGAGTTACATCGGAAGCGAGCGATCCATAAAAACTGCGTGACACGGTTACTCTCGCGACGATCGCTCGATCGCTTTGGAAAAGAAGATCCACAAAAAGCATCGAAAATGCAAAGCTATGGGCCAAATACAAGAGAATGATACATTGAAATTGGTTGCTCATTAACATAAACTGCATTTTACACAGGATTTGAAATCAATCAAACTTGCTCACATTTGATTGATTTCAAATCCTGTGTAAAATGCAGTTTATGTTAATGAGCAACCTATTCCAATGTAACATTCTCTTGTATTTGGCCCATAGCTTTACATTTTCGATGCTTTTTGTGGATTCTTTCGTCATTTCCGCAAATTTTTAGATATCGACCTGAATCTTTCACTGTCTTATTGGGCTTCGAATTCCGCGTCCAACACGTCCCGGATCGTTTTAATATCTCAATCATTGTGGAAATGGCGAGCAAATTACGAAAATCGTGAAAAATCCTCAAATTCAGGCGGTTTTTTGAACGGCATTCGTTCAATTTTTGAGATAGCGATCTGAAACTGGTACCATTGTTTTAGTTGGGAAATTCTACGATAGAACAATGTATAATAATTGTACTTTTCGAAAATTTAATTTTTCGCAAAAATCTGAAGGGGGTAGGTCAGGATTTTTTGCGATTTTCGCAATTCGGTCGCCATTTCCACAATTGTTGAGATATTTTAATGATCCATGGCGTTTTGGACGCGGAATCCGAAGCCGAATAAACCAGTGAAAGAATCAGATTGATATCCCAAAAATTGTGGAAATGCCAAGCGATTTACGAAAATCGCAAAAAATCCTGACCTACCCCCTTCAGATTTTTGCGAAAAATCAAAATTTCGAAAAGTACAACTATTATATATAGATCTGGCGTAGAATTTCCCAACTAAAACAATGGTACCAGTTTCAGATCGCTATCACAAAAATTGAGCGAATGCCGACTAAAAAACTGGTTGAATTTGACGATTTTTCGTGATTTTCGTAATTCCCTCGGCATTTCCACAATTTTTTAGATATCGATCTGATTCTTTCACTGTCTTATTCGGCTTTGAATTACACATCCAAAATGACCTCGATCACTAAAATAGCTCAAAAATTATGGAAATGGCGAGGGAAAAACGAAAATGTGGGTGAATCCCTGACCTGCACAATGGGATAGATCAGGGATTTTCACCATTTTCGTTTTTCGCTCGTCATTTCCACAATTTTCGAGATATCGATCTGATTCTTTTTGCATCTTACTCGGCTTCGGATTTCGCGTCCAAAGAGCCCTGGATCATTTTAATAGCTTAAAAATTACGGAAATGGCGGCCGAATTACGAAAATCACGAAAAATCGTCAAATTCAACCAGTTTTTTAGTCGGCATTCGCTCAATTTTTGTGATAGCGATCTGAAACTGGTACCATTGTTTTAGTTGGGAAATTCTACGCCAGATCTATATATAATAGTTGTACTTTTCGAAATTTTGATTTTTCGCAAAAATCTGAAGGGGGTGGGTCAGGATTTTTTGCGATTTTCGTAAATCGCCTGCCATTTCTATAATTTTTTAGATATCGATCTGATTCTTTCTGCATCTTATTCGGCTTCGGATTCCGCGTCCAAAACGCCCAGGATCATTTTAATAGCTCAAAAATTGTGGAAATGGCAGGTGATTTACGAAAATCGCAAAAAATCCTGACCTACCCCCTTCAGATTTTTGCGAAAAATTAAATTTTCGAAAAGTACAACTATTATACATTGTTCTGGCGTAGAATTTCCTAACTAAAACAATGGTACCAGTTTCAGATCGCTATCTCAAAAATTCAGCGAATGCCGACCAAAAAACTGTCATAATTTGACGATTTTTCGCGATTTTCATACATCGCTCGCCATTCGCGCAATTTTCAAGATATAAAAATGATCGAATATGTTTCGAATACGCATTCTGACCCTTAATTTTACGAAGCTTGATGTCAAAAACGTAACGTAACAAACATTTCTAATTTAATATGTTAACAATCTGGATGTGTGTGAGAGGAAATTTCATATACTAACATATATAAAATCTACGTTATCGGTAGAAAAATTATCTCGCATGGAATGAAACATATGTTAGGGTTTTACACCGGGCTGCGTGACAGGCTGAACATGGAGATGGAGAAGGAGGAGAGGAAGAAGACGACGTTTCTTACAAAAACCTCGACTTTTTAGATCAAAATATCTCGCGATTGGCTTGATGGATCTTCTCGTAGTTAGGCTTAAATTACTCGGGTGGACGTCCCCTACAAGAATATCACCATAGTTTGGGGGAAATATGCGGATTTAATGCCGTTTGAATACCCCGAAAACCTCGATCTAATTCTTCCGGAAAAGAGTAGTTCAGGTCTACCAGTCGGGAACTCTTGTACTTGGCCCGAGTCAAGACCTTAACTCTTGATCAATTCGCGCGACGAATCGTCGCGGAAGATTTCGCCCCACGCGACTGGGTGAGAGAGAAAAAAAAAGAGAGAGAGAAGAAAGTGAACCGAGATTTCACCGACGAACCCTGCAACCCTGCGGTAGGGTTAATGCAACCGGAAGGGATGAACGGTGAAATATAGTTGGTACGAATAAAAAGTGGAAAGGATGGAAGAAGAACGAACGAGAGAGAGAGAAAGAGAGAGAGAGAGAGAGAGAGAGAGAGAGAGAGAGAAAGAGAGAGAGAGAGAGAGAGAGAGAGAGAGAGAGAGAGAGAGAGAGAGAGAGAGAGAGAGAGAGAGAGAGAGAAGAGAGTTGAACGAAACCCTAGGCAAGCGCTGGCGGAAAAGAAAGATGTAGACTTTAGAAAAAAAATATAAAAAAACGAAATCGAGGAACGCGAAACGAAAGGAAGAGGATGGAGGTTAATTAAGGGAAAACTTAACGACTGCGTTTGTCCAGCCTCGTCCATTTCTATGAGCAGTTCCTCCTCCCCACCCCCTCTCTCTCTCATCTCTCGTCTCACCCTCGTTCATCCCTTCGCGACGAGTTTGACTGTAGTTAACGGCGAAAGTTTCCCGTAGATTTTTGAAATTCTAATTCGAGCCCTCTAATCTACCCCCCTCGTCGTCGTTCTTTTTCCGCGGTGATGTCTGGAGGACGACGGCAGGCTCGTCACCCGGGGGGTGAGTACGTGAGAGGGTTGTCGTAAAGGGATGAGACGATGGTGGTACATCGAAAAGCGAGCGCACGAACATTAGCGCGTTTACGTACACACACACACACGGGCTAACCAACGCGGGGAACGATTTCATCTCTCTCTCTCCTTCTCTCTTTGTATCTTTCTCTGTTCATCCCCTTGTGTACACTATCACGGATAGACGCAGCCTCCTAACCCCATCGCTACAAACATTTATATATGTATATATGTATCTGTGTGTGTGTATATATGTGTGTGCATCGCCGTGAACACGTGCAGAATCGCGAAACGTACACGCTCGAACACATACACAACACCGCGGCCGTAGAAGCAGAACTAATTGCGCTGTATTTAATTAAGCCGAGGATTATTTCCTTAACGAGGGCAGATCTCTATTCTTCCTTCCTACCACTTCACCGGCAGGCTTCGCTTCCATCTTTTATAAATTTCCATCTCCACCACCACTACCATCGCTACCACTACCCCTTTCGTCCTCCCCTATCACCCTGTATCTGTGGATACTGGAAAATAGTGGGGAGGGGGGTGACTTCGAAGATCCATCCCCCTAAGTGTGACTCTACTCCTGCTGTTCCACAGCCTCCGGTTGGTTTTGTGTTATCGTTCGCTCGTGGCTTCTGTCATCGACACGGACACCCTTTCGTGGCAAAAAAAAAACCATCCCCCCGGTTACCCTTTCGCCCTGCAGCCCTTCGCAGGGAAAACTTCCGGCACGTATGACGGCTGTCTGGCCGCGTCTGCTTTGCCGCGTGCTTTTTCACTGGCTGGGCGAAGGGAAATAAAATCGAGGGATATAACCGTACGTTTATCGATTGTTTTTCCTCGCTGGATGGATCGCCGAGCGGAGAAAAACTACCGCAGGTTTTCTCACGCGGGTTCTGTACGTCGACGATTTTCCAGTGTGGTGAAAATTTCCGTCGCGTTTGTTTTTGATTTTTATAAGTCTATATTACACAATTTGAGAGTTGTGGTTGAGAAATTAAATTGTGTGAATGTTTCCGCTGGCACTATTATTCCCATGGGACCATTTAATGTACAGTATGCAAGATTGTGCAGTTATTTTAATATATTTCGCAGTTCTTTCTCATTATCAAATTTCTGATATGAAACTTTTACTGTCATCCACTCGTGAAAGTTCAAAAAATGGTCTTCCAACGAAAAAGTTAAGTATCTTTCGCGAAATCATAATTTGAACAACTATTCGTTTTGTAAATTCACTTCGGAGCGTCGGTATGCGAGAGAGCTTAACTTTTGCAAAAATACACTTAATAGAAAGTCTTTGTGTGCATGTAAGTACGTGTGTTATTAGTCGCGTTCACGAAAAGGTCGCGATTACGCGACAGAACCGAGCGGAACAACGTTCTACGTGTCGGAGTGCTGCCGGCGTGTCGGCAGTATGTAGAACAGTTGCGCAACAACGGGATATCAAACTACGTGGAATACGATAGTGTAATAATAGCGAACGCCCACCTCAAGGGTTACCCTAATCTATAAATACTCTGCCACGACCCTTGCGGTGGTAACGTTAATATATCATAGTCGTACGTGTGCGCGATTTCACGCGAATAGGTTTACCGAAGCACGTGACTGTCATTGTATTCGATACAACGTGAAATAAAAGTGTTTCGCACGTGTGCGTTACGTACGTACATACATATACATACATACATACTCATCGAAAGCGTCGTCGTCGATCAGAAAACTAATATCGCTCGTCATTTACGTGCCACGAATGTATTTCCAGGGATTCATTAATATCTCCTGGAAATAGATACACAGTTTTTCGAATATCAGAAATATCAGAAATATCCGAGTAACAAGGTTTAATATCATCTTCCCATTCGTCAACGCGTAACCGTTAATCGATCGAAACTGTACTTGTAAATGAAAACGAAGTAGAATAAAAATCAAATTACTAATAATAATAATAACACACATACATGTATCTACTCCAGGGAACATGAAATTCCTACCGCGAGATTCTTTTCAATTTCCCACCGACTTTCCTAGAATTTCTCGACCCTGATTCCGCGCGGTCCGTACGGCGGAAAACGTCGTTGGTTGGCTCAGCAAAAATAATCCGACGGCAGTATTGTAAGGACGAGTCCGAGCAACCGGGGCTAGATTTTCTTTGGCTCCGCAGGTACGCAAGGGAGCGAGAAAGGGCCCTCGGACATCGCCGGACTACGTATCGAGCCGAGTATCATCGACAATAGAGAGAAGCGGGTTATGAAAGAAAGGGAAACGACCGATAAAATAGTGGCCGGCGTTGCATGGATAACAGAAAGACGTTGGTTACCAAGAAAAATCCACCAGAAGGACACAATTCCCGTGGAACTCTCGGGAACCAATTTCCTCTGATGAAAATACCTACGAACCCTATGGTCGAACGGGCTCTCTCTCTCTCTCTCACTCACTCTCTCACTCTCTCTGGTCGAGGGCCAATCTCTTTTCGCTGCTTTTCGGAATATCGCGTGCAAATACCCCCGTCGGGACTTGCGTTCTCTGTTTAGAAAAATCTCCCACCCTTTCACCACTCACCCCTACCTCTCTCTCATTCTAAAAAAAAAAAATCAAACCTCCCCCACGGAAATTCCATACCGTGGAAATTTTTCCCTTTCGGAAGGGTACGCGAAAGACGTTCTCACGTAAATAGACGATAACGCGAGACGTCGACGTCGACGTCGACGACGGTATGGCAATGATACGCTCAAAAGAGATATCAAATTTCCGGCATTAGTGTATCTGCCGGTACATTTTTGCGTGCGAGGGAGTAGTTCGAGATACGTGTACATAAAGGGCTCGCATACACACATACACACACACACACACATACCGCGGGGAAAGATGCAGAAAGCTGGAGAGATAAAGGTCGAGCAATTCCACGTTAGCCCGAAGGTCTTCCTGGAATCTGCACTGCGACACTTACACCGTTCTCACCCTCTGCTTGCCTTTTTCCTGCCTCTCTTATTTCCTTTACTCTCTCTCTCTTTCTCTCTCTCTCTCACACACACACTCTATCTCGTTCTTTCTTTCTTTCTTTTTATCCCAATACCGTCTTCCTTCACGTTCAGTCGGCTCCCTTTCACTCTTTCGCTTTCTAACCTTCAACCCCCACGTATCAGTGTGCCACGGGGGAGGGGGGGGGGGGGGGGATGATGGTGGTGGTGTGTGGAAGACGGTATGGGATTGCCGCGAAAGATGGATTCCGGTATCGGAGGATCGGGGCCAGGATTTTCCAGGTTATATTCCCCGCCGCGAGCTATACGGGATATCCCGAGATTCGAACGTACTCCACTGCCGACTGCTTTGAAGAGCATCTATGAAAGTTACACCTTCGTACCTCGTGGACTTTATGATCAACTGCCGGCGCGCACGATACTATCCTCCCCCCTCCCCCCCCCCCCCCGCCCCCCGGGAATCGTCGTTCGAGTTACGTTTTCGCTGCTCGCTAGAGAGGAGATAACGATGGATTTTTATTTCGTGGATCGTTCGATAAGTCGATATTGTCTTATAGATATCGCTACTTAAAGGGTTGACGTTAATATTATCTTATTAATCGTTGCTTGGTTTCTGATATGTACGAATAATTATGAAAGTGGTCTAAGCTAATATTTCAAAAAAAAATGAAAGTCTTGATAATTTATTAATAAATGTTTCAAAACCTTGAAAAAACGTAATATACAAAAGTTTTTAAAAATTTACATAGACCACTTTTATAATTATGGGCACGTATGTATTTTTCTTCTATCTTTCTTATGGTGTATTTTTGAATAAATTATATGTGGAAGTTAATGTATATTGAATGAGAGTGTGTGTATATGTATATACCGGAGAGTTAATTCTAGAATAATATTTAACCGGCGTTGAAAAAAGGGATTTCAGCGTAGAACGAAAATAAGGGTGAAATTTCCAACGGGATTTTCCAGTGCTAATTTCGACCGCGTAAATAGTAGCGACAGCTTATGACGTATGGATATTCGCGGGGAACGGCGCGCGGCCTATTGTTTCGACGACCCGGCCGGGGGTAAAGGGTGCAAAAAGGAAGGGTGAGAGAAACGAGCGGGTAAAAAGCAACTCGAGTACGGTAAATTTGAGCGTAAAGGGTTAATGCACCATTTAGAAAGCACGGTAGGGGCGTCGCGGAAAGAATACCGTGGTAAAACAAAGAAAGAAAGAACACACAAAAAAATAGAACAAAAAAAAATATAATATCACACTTTTCAACCACGTGACCCGACTGAATTACACCTGCCAACAGAGGATATCACGATTTCCGATAGGAAACTGCAACAACACCCTGTAGAATCGACGTGTCTCTTCTGCGAAACAATTTGACGTCACATTTCATCAAATTTTGCAAAATCATTCGAATTTCGAATTACGAGCGAATAAAAAGCGTGAATGATCGATGGTATAGAATTTTTGCATCCACGTGGCTCCGAGTACCCACCAGACTCTCTACCTATACTAAAAGAAAGACAGAGAGAGAGAGAGAAAGAGAGAAAGACACCGAGATAGAGTAGGATAAAACGGAGGTTGCACGTCTACGATTGGCTCATGCATTTTTCAACGCTCGCCATTTGTTTGATCAGACTTAGACCCCGCTGAGAGATGCACTTTTCGCCGGGATGTTCGGAGCACGTTGGAACGACGCTACGACGGCAAATTGAGCGTGTGTTTGTGCGTATGTATTTACATACATACATATATATATAGACAAGAGGGTGCGAGGAGGGGTGGGAGAAGGGGGCCCCGTGACACGTTCGTCGGAATGTTGCCCGCGGTTTTTTTTTTTCGGATCGATCGATGGATCGATCGATCGATCCCTCGCCACGTGTGGAAATACGGAACTTTTGAACATCGATACGATTTTCATAGCAAAGAAATGCTGGTTTCTTTCTCTTTTTTTTTATTTTGCCCGACACGCGAATGGCCGTTCATCGATTTTTTCGACCTGCCACTCTCTTACGCCTCTCTCTCTCTCTCTTTCTCTCGCTCTCGAGAGGGTAATACACTCCTCGAGGGTTCTTTTCACCCGGCCGGTAAATTTGTTTGACAGCAGAAATTACGGCACGCCTTTTTACGATCTCAAACAAGGCCGCCGCTTTGATCTCCGACGGACTTTTATTTCATCGTCGTGGATAAACTATTCCCCCCTCTCTCCCGCCCCCCCCCTTCGACTTCCTCCCCCACGTCTACCGTTTTCTTTCGATCTTCATAGCGGATCTGAATCGTGATTGAGGGAAGAATTGAAAGATTTACGAAATGACTTACCGATCACGGTCAGGTTGTAGCGGAAGCTGCGTGTCTGTCCTTTCCGGAAGTCGACCCTGCATCTGTATGTGGCGGCGTCGTGACGCTTTATGTCGTCGATCACCAATACCGCGGGGCTGGAGAACGCCGTGCGAAAATTCGCCCTGGGCCCGAAAACACCGGAATCGGAGGAATGTTGGGCCTTTGGGACAGGTTTCTCCCTGGCGTCGATTCTGAAAGAAGAAAAAAAGGAGAAAAAATGTTAAAAATGGTTAAAAGATCGTAGTATATATATGTAGATATTTATATAGACATATTTACATGAACGTAATTAGTATAATTATCGATAAACTAACGGCCGGAATCGTTTCCAGCGGAATGAGAATCAGAAATAGAATTTATCGTGTTGGTCATCGTCGATGTAACGGGTTAACGTAATATAAACGTAATTTTCCGTTTATGAAAATCTGCTACGCGGTTCTAGATACCCGTGTACCTTCCGCTAAATAGCCTCGACCGGCCGATAACGTAATAAACGGTGTTACGTAGAGTACGTACCGATGTACGTATATGTATTGGCAATTAGGGCCGATCAATGCCGTGAAATCACTACGGTTTCATTGTGTTCGTGCGCCGCGGAATATTGAAATATTTCTTACTGGAAAAAAACAAAGTCTCCGGTTCCCGACTAATTTCACTTTAATGGAACGAGACCGTGGGAATAAAAATATGTACATATATACATATACATACATTTCTCTCTATAGAGTAACAGAGACAACGAATATCAGCGAAATATTATGGTTTAATCGCCGAACGGAGTTTACCCGTTGGAAATACGTTCGACGGAGGGAAAGGAACCGTCGGACGAGAAGAAAGGGATACGCGATATCATTGTTCGCATTCCGGGCGACTTTCGCATGGAGCCGTGGAAACTTCTTGCTTTTCCGCTTTGTCTTTGCCATCCTCGTTTCTCGCCCTTCCATGCTTCCTACCCTTGTCGTTGTAAGTTTTTTTTCTTTTCCCCTCCCTTCTCCCTTTCTCCCTCTCTCTCTCTCTCCATTTTATTTTTTATTGTCGGGTCGCCCGACTCCCACGCGGAATCCCAGGAATTCGCGGAACGGCCTGTGGCATTCGATATGTAGGTATGTAGGAAACGATCGCAATTTCCGGCCAATGAAATTCGAGTCGAGAGCGGAGCTTTCGTCCTAAAGGAGGAGAATCCGCAACCGGGCGGCGGAAAATAGAAAGGGACGAGACAAAGGGGTGACCGCGGATCGCCGGAGATCCGTCGATTACGATTCATCGATCCCGTTGCGCGCGATGATTATCACTCGTTCACCGTGCTAGTATAATTATTTCGAATCGATGGAATAATTATCGTCGGGTGAACGCGATGGCCTTTCGGAACCACCGCCGCGGTGTCCGGAGATAACGCAATTAAATCGCCGTCGTGTTATCCGATATTTTGTGCGAGAGATACCAGTTCGGTTTTCTGGATCCGTCGAGTACGTCGGGTTCCGTCGGACGAGGATGAAAGAAAAAGAAAGAGGAATAAAAAAAAATAGAAACGTTCTATCGGAAACGTTCGGCGGGATCGCGAAACGAAGGGAAACGATTACGAAGGTAATCACCGTGAGTATATATACTTATGCAAATGATTACCGTCACCGGTGTGAGAGATTTCACTAGCGACGATCCGTTCTTTCCCGTGGTCTCCCGTTAACTGTCCGGCTAGGCGACCTTTCCCCAGCGCTTACCTGAGGTAACTATATAACAACACCTTGTCAACTGTGTTTACATGGAGACAAACGTTGAACGAGGGTTTCTTGTGATTGTTTACAGTGACTAAGGCAGTTGATTTTCTGCGATTTCCCGGAATTTAATTAACACGTGCGAAATGGCGGTTACGGTACCAGATGTTTTTATTTTTGTTTGTATTTTTTTTTTTAAACAATGTCGCGTGAAGTGTACGCGAGAACACTTCGCCGTTTCGACGCGGCACGTGCGAACCGCATTTTGTTTTTGTTGAACAATCGGAGAACGCGTTCGCATCGATGGAAATTCGGGAAAATAGAGAACACGATTTTCCGATCGCGTGTAAATGTGTCGGAGGATTTTAATTTTCCCTGGAAGATTCGATTCTGGGAAACGTCTGGCGAGATAATCGTTGAAAAGTGCTTAAGTTTGTCTCTATACGTTTATTAATAAAAGCCTGTTAATTATTGTTTCCTGGATTTCGATAATAACGAAGATAAACTATTCCGTGATAATTCGTATATTCGAAATCCCATTTTTCCCACTTATCTCGATGTAGGTAAATAGAAAGACGAAAAAAGATCGCGAGCTTTTTCGTTTTATTACTTAGAGTAACATATCTAACGTCTTGTAGACTCGCGAGTGAGTTTCCCGAGACGAAGACAAATAACTCGATAACAAACTGTAACAATGCTGCCAACCACACCGGCTCCGAGTTGAAAAATATCCTTGTTTTTCGAGGAGCCGGTTTTTATTGTCGTTTATTTCTGTCATGCGAGCCGGAGTTAAGCTCCGAAGTAACAACCTCATTGTTACGTTCCTGATGAACGATAGAAGAATTATCAGAACCGGACTGTTTGCACCGGTGACAGATTTTATTTATCGACCGGTCTAATTAGTCGACGAAAATAATAATAAATATATTGTACGTCGCTTCGATAAGACCTGTATCATAATCAGCGAAACGGCGAAAATTTCCGCTAAAAATGAAAACGGTTTTTATCGAGCAACTCTCCTCCTCGTGTTCCGTGATACTCTATTTTTTCCTTTTTTCCTTCTATTTCTTTTTGTTTTACGTTATATTTCATATTTTATACGTCGAGCGGAACACGTGTTTCAACTGAAATATATTATTAATTCGTTCTTTGCGTAAAATGCACAAAGGGAACACACGTACGGGGTCCTGCAACGGCGTGTTAGTCCGTCTCAACAGACGGCTAATGAGTTTTGATAAAATTGCATGCCCGGTGTATTACATTAAAATTTGTCGGACCGTTTGAATTTTTGGCTTAAATCGAGAAATTATAATGTCTAGTTACCGGTAACCGGTCCCTCTATGAAATTTCCACTGAAACGTGCAATTTCTCTCTAAGAATTGAAATTAAATCGCACAGGGGGAGGGGGGGGGAAATTCTTCTGTGTGATATACGCGAATGAAATTCCGCGAAATAAAAACGAAATTGGTTCAGGTTATACGGAGCGATAAAAAATGTCAAGTGAAATACTGTTATGGAAGGAAGGCTTAATGCGCCATAATTATGTAACATTAGGTACCGCCATAATGCACCAGACCGTAATTATGGTGTCTTGCCATTCTTTGTATTTACGACGTCGGCATCTTGAAGCTCCATAAAATTAACGAGACTTCGGAGATCCGACTAACGTTTAGAAACAATTTTTTTTCTCCCTCTCTCTCGCTCGCTCTCTCTTGTCCTCTCTCTTATCGCGCAAGTATCAATCGACGTACGAGGAATAATTTCCAAGCCCGGATTAAAAATGATCTCGATCGGAATGCGAAATTCCCTGGTGGCACGCGGGAAATACCGTTTAATGAAGAAAATTACAAATTACAAATATCGACGTTGAATTTCGACATTAAATTTAACGAGGTCCATTAATTATCGTTAACAATTTGATAAAGCTCTATTAAACTTTATAATGAACAGTTTGTTTCCTGTGTGCCGACTACCGACCGGGGGTTATATCGTACAAAAGCTCCGGCGATATTCCTACGCCAGCGTATATCCAAGCGATTTGTTAAAATGTACCAAATAAACAATGATCCTTATGATTACTTAATGAAATTCCCTATTTGCCGTGCCATCGGCTAATCATTTGATTACCCGGAAATAATACATTATAATATCCATTTTACGTGATTGCCCGTAATTTTCCCAACGTTCCAAACGTTCGATAGGACCACTTTACCAAAATTAATCAAACGCATTATACCGTTATAAAAATTCCCCCTCAAAAAAAAAAAAAAATAAAAGACAATCGTATCCCGTCGAAAAAAAAACGAATAACTCTCCACTTTCCTCCGCATAAATAACCCGATCGTTGGATCATTTTCATACGTGTTCAACGGAGTACGCGTGACTTCCCGCGCGTTCCACACCCACATACGTGCCACATAAGCCACGTAAACGTGTGTGCGTTCGCGACAAATCGAGTTCCACGCCAGTCGAGTACATTTTTCCTCTTCGAGAATTTTCCTCGCGAGTCCGCGTAACACTCCACCGGCTGTTCGTTTCCTTTTCAACCCGTCGGAGATGTTCTTTCCCGATGTCTGGGGCGACAACGGGGTAGACGACGTAGTATAAGAGTGGGATAGAAGAAAGTAGAAGAGAAAGAGAAAAGGGCAGAAACAGGAGAAGAAAGGACTATGAAGGGAGTCGAAGATATATATGTATATATATATATACACACAGTTAGATGCAATAAGGAAATGCATATCTTTCTCTCTCCGGCTCTTTATAGCATAACGTAGCTCCATTCAGCGTGCATCCAGCCACTCCTCTGCTGGATCCTCTAGGAGATCCCCGTTGGATCCTCCAGGACCGGTCTCGATCTACGTCGACGTGCCGGCGAGTAATACCGAATCGATGTCTGTTTTATGAAACGTTTTATCTCGCCGCGCAGCCCCGCTTTCCAATATTTCGCCCGATTCTCACTCCTTAGCATCTCGCGACCTTCTTCCTCCCTCTTTTCCCAGCTTTTTCCCCCACTCCACCGTCCACGTTCCTATTCCCTTCGTCCCTTCGTTTCCCTTGATACCTGGTGCCCGTAGTAAAAATGATACACGAGCCCCGGGGCAAAGGGTAAATAGCAACGATATAAACGTTGGTTACACGTCCTCGCCCGGGGCGCTATCGTTTCTTTCGCGGATCATTCCGTCGTGTCCTTCTTCCGGAATTAAGTCGGTTGGTATGTTTTCGCGTTCATGTACCAGTTTCTTTTTTTTTTTTTTTTTTTTTTATAAAAGGAACGGCGTTGTAACGTGCATTTTGTTTTATACATTTTTTCTGTGTGTGTTTTTTTTTAGCGACGATTTAAGGGCAACGCCGGTAACACGTCCGACGAGTATAAAGTGTTAATACAGTACGATTTACGACGGTGTTACGTAATTACAGGGGACGAGTAAATGTTTTTTAGTATCTTGCCCCATTTACATTACTCTTTCCACAAGCTTTAGCAACGTTCTTTCGTTTTTCTCATTCATTCACTCATACTTTCTCTCTGTTTGTGAGTGTTTAGTGTGTGTGTGTGTGTGTGATTCTCTGTCTTTCTCACTCTCTTTCATTCACGTTTTCTTCTTCTTTTTTGTTGTTGTTGTTTTGTTTTGTTTGCTTTCATCCTCCTACTCGGGTTTCCCTGGGTTCGCGTTCTCCTCGTAAAAATGATGCATGTCCTCCGGGCAAAGGATAAATAGCGGCAGAATAAATGGAGACCATCCAGCATTTACTGTGCATTGCCTTTAAGAACGGTATGCATCTTTATTTATTGCCGTGCCGATTTCGCAACAATTTTCGCGGACCGTTTTATAAGTCGTAGAGCTTACGACATCATACGGTCGGTTTATTATTTGTTTCACGTTTCTCTGTCCCGTCTCGTTACCCCCCACCCCCCACCCTCCTCTCTCCTCTCCGTCAACCTCCGCCCTTTTTTTTCTGTATTTTTTTTTACGCGTTTTCAGAAGGTTTATAAATTTATCTTCGCTCCGTTGCGCCCTTTTTGTTTTTACGACAAAACCGACGAGTATTTTTCTGTCCCCAGTCGCATTGTGCCGTAACATTCTCGTCAAATAAACGTGCCGAGGGTACTTCCTATATATATATATGTATATGTATATGTATATATATATTTTTTTCAAACACAACAAACACAAAGAAAGCGGACGAAAAAATAAAATAAACGAGCGAGTCGGCGGAAAACAATAAACGAAAAAAAAAAAAACGAATTGTCTCCTCGCGCTCCGTTAAATAATGTAAAAATGATTAGAGATAGACAATTAAAAATGCCGCCAGTGATTCTCGCAGTCCGTTAGCCGCCGCGGCACACACACATATGCTTTTTCCCGTTCGGCATCGGTTTCATTTTTTATCCTCGCGACTGCCGCCGTAAAAAATGATAAACGGCCCGTGGGGGAGAAGGGTAAATAACAACGGAACACACGTACACACTCGTCAGCCGCCTGTGTCACTATCATCGTTGGTACGCGGTGCAACGGAAACCGCAAAGTAAAACCGCGGAAAGTGAGCCACTTCGGGAAATTTCGTTTGCCTCTTCTCTGTCTCTCTCTCTCTTTCCCGTTCACTCTTTCCACCATCTATCTCTATCTCCTCGTAAATTCTACATTAAAGACACTCGCATAATCCCACGTTCGTACGGAAAATTGTTCATCTCGTACGCTCGTCGGCGGTGGGGGGGAAAAACGTTTTTTGGGAAAATGTAAGTCGGAAACGATTCTTTGATAGCAGTTTCGCGAGGGAGAAAAAATTCCGCAACAAAGACAATCGTTAGGCACACCGTTTCCGCGGCGACTTATCGGGCGGGAAGACCGATTACAAGCCCCGGGAAATCGAGTAGAAAGATTTAAGGGTGCCGACGGTTAACGGGCCAACCCCGGAACGAGGTCGAAGTTCAGCCGTGAAACTTCCACGTTAACGAGTCGCGACGAGCCGCGTCGTCAACCTGGACGACGGAGAGTTTCCGTTCCTTACGAGGAGAAGCCCCGGTGTTCTTTATGCAACGCTCCCGGTACTCCGCGACCGGGTGGAAAAGAAAATCCCGTCGTCCGGGATCGTCGCTGGCCTCGTCGTCCGGCAGTTTCATCGTCGTCGGATTAATTTTAATCGAAAGCCAGGTTATTTTTTCATCGCGTGTCAAAAAAGTTTCCGCGACGTGGCCGGATTAAAAGACGGGTCGTAAAGCACGACGGTGCACCAGGTGTCCCCGGGAAAAAGATATCGCGAGGATATCGGTGCGTCGGAATCGCGGGTCGATCGTAAAATCTACGCGGGAATATAATATTCAAGATACGAGTAGAGAGAGAGAGAGAGAAAGAGAGAAAGTTCGACGGGGGAGAGAGAAAATAACGAAGAAAATGCGAACGCTAGAAAAATCCAGGATGAAGACGCAGCCTCCTAGTCTCGGTCCTTCCACTTTGCGAGAATTCGCAAGGGAGCCAAAGGGCGGAACGCCGGATGTCGTCCGAGCCAGAAATGACGAGAACGTTTGTACACGTTAACTCGTATTCCAACGATTGCTATTTGTTTTCACGTCCGTGCTGTCGGCGACAATGAGTCTCGTCGAAAATGGAAGTTGGTTTTCGGTGAATATTTCCGGGGTTTGTATACTATACATATATGTACACGTACACGTGTACACGTATACATAGAGACATACAAACGCGGATACGTATACGTGGCAGTAGTTCGGTCCGCGGATGGCACGACGGATTTCAGTAGAAATAACGACATGCAGTCAGACATATCGGACCGGGCACGTAGTTGTGGCTGACGCTATCGTGACGTACCACTGCCGCCCAGTGTGTCCCCCTCTACGTTGATCCGCATCACTGACCTGCGTTTTTATTTATATCCCCCACTTTTCTTCGCGTAATTCGTTCGCAAAACTTTACCCTCTTTCTTTTTCCTTCATCCTTGATCGTTTAAATAAGACACCCGTCATCTCGCCGAAGTGTCAACGACGACTCGACCGAGATCGAAATATTATTATTAGATTCGTTTGACACGTCGACACTCTCGATTATCTTTGCGTTTGTAAAAATAAAAAAAAAAAAAAAGAAAACGAAACGTAATCAGGTCGACTGGCTTTCAATTCTCATTCGTAACGACGCTATCGGTGGGTGACAAGGGGATGATGTATCAGTGTACCACATTGTACGTGAACGTTAATCGTAAGATCCACGAGTGTGTTGGTGGAGACGGTTTCTGGGCGACGGTGGAGAAATAACAATATGTGCTCCGGGTAGCGAGAGAAGCTACGAGCTCACTAGGTCGCTGACGGTATCGCGATGTACTACTGCGGTCTGACTATACCTCGAGCTATCTTGTTGTTCCTCTCATCAGCCTCCCTCTCTATCTCTCTCTCTCTCACACATAGTCTATCTTTCTCTCTTCCGTTCCTTGTCTCGTCTCGGTGAAATTCCGGAATATCCCGGGCCGAGCATCGCGATACGAGGTTCCATTAAATGAAAAACCGTCTTCCCTTGACTTGCCTCGGAGTCGCGCAAGCCTCGCGGAGAAGAAAAGCTCATAAATTGAATCGGAACATTCTCTGTTCGGTGAGAGAGATAGGGAGAGAGAGAGAGAGAGAGAGAGAGAGGGAAAGGGGGAAGGGGAAGAGGAAAGGGAGAAGAAGGCGGAAAGCTCGACGACACTCGGGAAATATGGGCTTACCTTTGTTCTCCCTTTGATGAGCGAATCGATAAGGGCGCACGATTGTCATACAAGAGGAAAATTTCATGAGGCAATCGCTTTCCGTATTATTTTCTCCTTCGCTATAATTCTCAGAGGCACTACTTATTCCGTAGTACAGGCGCGCGTTGTCTTCAGACACGTTTTCAGTTTCTTCGACAATGTAATTTCGCCCTTTTCCGCTACGCTCGAGCGTGGTACTTCGCGAACTGTGAAGGTAGGGGGGCAGGGGGAGAGGAAAATCTTCGTTGAAAAGATTCGTCGTGTAATACATATTTTAGGTGCCTCGTACGTGTATGAAGAATCTTTTACACGGATGCGAACGATATAATTAAAACTCGCAGGGACATTCGTACTTATTAATTATATTTTTTCTCGAAACTCAACCACGATACCTATCTAACAAATACAAAATATACTTGCGAACGTTGTATTAATGGAACAACCAACCATTATCCGTGAAAATCATTTTGTCGTACGACTCGCTGGGCTAATGCTTGGTCAAAGCGCGGACGAGAAAGAAGTATAAAAAGAGAAAATGGTAAAAAAAAAATATGGGGAAAAAAGACTACATAATAATAAACGTAGCAAAGTATCGCCGCGGTGGTTTATGAGTACGTAATGCTTGTCCTTAGAGGCGGCCAGGTCTGATAATTTCGGGTCGATAACGAAATTCAATATTTCCACGGTAATGGGGGCTCGCACGGTGGCGATGGTAATGCGGTGCAATTCGCCCGCATAGGGCCCGTGTTAATATTTAGGGTTACTGCTCGCGAGCACGCCATGAGAGTGCATCACGCACTTTCGTGCAACTCTTGGCTCCGACCCTCTTTCGCCGGTTACCTTCGGCTGCCGCTTGGTTTTTCGAGGCTTCCTGGCATCGCCGAAATTATTGAGCATTGCGGGATTTACTTTTCGACCGTCGAACTATACCTATAAAACCTGTATAACGTAGATCGAATTCGTATATATACATATGTATATTCCCCCAAGTATACGAGATTTCTTTAAAAAACAAAAAACAGATTTTGTTGAAATTTTGAATCCCGACGTTGTTTATCGAAATGAATAAACGGGTTTCTCATGGAATTGAAAAATCGGTAGGAACTTAATGTACAAAAGGAAAAGTTTCTTCGAGAAGGGGGGGAGAGAGGACACCTCTTGGTTATTTTTCAATGGAAAATACACGAAGGGGCTTTGGTAACCCTGGCCTACGGTTCGACGCAAACGAAAGGACCCCCCCGAGGGAGTTTATTTGAAGATTGTTCTGACAAACGGCGAACTCTTTGTCAGAGTCTCGAACAATTAACAGTGGCTCCGAGTTTAAATTCGACGACCCTGTCGAAAAGTCCGCTCTAGTTAATATATCACTTTTTTACCGCTGCTCCCGCGGTACGTCACGGAGCTTTGTTTTCACGGCTAAACATTGTTATGCAGATGGGACCAGACGGCATTGTTGTTCGGGTGGACTTCCATGCGCAGCCATGAAGCTATTCTCATGATAATTTTCGGGGATTATTTTTCGTAATTTCTCATGGAATACGTTCAACATCCCTTTCACCGTTTTCTACAGTCCTTTTAGAAAAAAAAGACACACATACACACACACACTGAGGGTATCTCCCCCTCACCTTTCCCCTCTTTCCCCCTATAGTCTCTTTTTTATATATATCTCTGCTTACTCTAGCTCGCTTAATTTATTTACTACAAACTGCCTTATGTTCATTAGCATTTCGAATGAATCATTGCCACAGCCCGGAGAAAAACCGTGGTAGAAAATAATTTTAATAGATATTATCTTCGCCGCGAAAGAACACGACAGCGTAACGTCAACGATAACCGCTTCTAATATTATATTATTACATTATTATATTATATGAAATATTCCGGAAATGCGTCGTACGAAAAAAAAATTCCATTACGATTAAGTTAATAATAACGAAACATACAGAGACGTCCGATTACGGGGAAATAATCCCCACTCGTACGGGCGTTGTTGTTTTCTAAAGACCTTAAATTTGACGGGGGCGGGCGCGCGCCCGTACCCTTGTACCACTCGTCCCTTTTATCCGGCAGCAACCCTTTCAACGATTCAAACCCTCTCGGAGGTTAAACGCTCGAAATTACTCCCCGGGAACGGGAGTGTTAGTATACAAGTACGACGTGTTAGTATATTAAAACCTATTTACATGCGGGTGGAAGAGGGTTCCACGGACCAATTCGCTTAAATTGTGTTCCTCCAATCCACTCGAGTTACATCTACCTACGCGTGAGGATCCCCTCGTTCTTCCACTCGAGTTTCCAACATGCGCCGCTTTCGAAAGAAAATTTCACAGTTACCCAACGAGAGAAAAAAAAAATAATCCTCGAATTAAATCTCTCCCTTTTCTCTCCTCGACTTTTCATCCATAAACTTACAGATTTTTCATCCCTATCACACATACGTTCACGCATACTATGAAACGTCACAGTTGAAAAATCGACGTAACAAAAGAAAAAAAAATTAATTAGAAATACCTTATTAACCGTTTTATCCACATCGGGTGTGACTCGACGTACCATCGACGATTCCGTAAACCGTTTTCACGGGGCCGATCGCTATCCCCGACGAAACAAACGAGCGTCCCGGACCTGCGGGATGCTGCGCCTTGCGAAGACGCAACCGATCTCGAGAGTTCCCTTCGGTCTCGATTAAAGGGGCCGCGTCGTAATTCAGCAAGAGCGGAGCCGCTGCACGCGATAACGCTGCCGTTAAATTCGAGGAAGCACTTCCTCGACGTATGCCACGAAGCGTTTATGCCCAGTATTATCGTATTACGCGCCCGTATCTTCCGGAGAGCATCGCACAACCCCCCCCCCCCCCCCCCCCCACTCCCCCACCCATCTAACCCCTCTTTAACCCCCTTTTCCATGGTCTCGTAGAATTATTACTTATATAAAGTGTTTGATGAATTTTTTTGTTGTTTTTTTTTCTTCTCGCACATGTCGTGGACAGTGTGATGAAACCTGCGGGGACCGGAAACGGAAGTCTTATCGCGTTCGCGAATGTGAAACAACGACGAATGGCGCGGAAACTTCTGTTCTCCGACAGTTTGCCCTGGGTCTCGATTAAAGGGGTCGGTAGAAACTATACAGGGTGTCCCAGTTCCTTGGACGCACCCGGAACCAGGTGATAGCTGAGGTAATTCTAATATAGGGATGTAACATTCTCAATGTCCTATCTCAATTCGTAGCCGAGTTATTAAAGAAAAACGATAGCCACTCAGAGGGCTCCGTTAGGCCCGGCCGCGCGACAGTGGAAGTTCTGCACCAGTAGGGTACCGTACCATTGGGAACTGTCGTACGGCTGGGCCTAACGGAGCCCTCTGATTGGCTGTCGTTTTTCGTTAATAACTCGGCCACGGATTGGAATGGGACGCTGAGAATGTTGCATCCCTATATTAGAATGGCCTCAGCTATCACCTGGTTCCGGGTGCGTCCAAGGAAATGGGACACCCTGTATATATAAGTGTGTGTGTCTGTTTGGGTGGATGTGTACGTAGAAAGGGGTCGGATAACAGAGACGTTTGACCATACCGGCGTATTATGCGCTCGGTCGATGCGCATCTGAATGCTTTTATGCCCTATTAGCGTACATAGAGACGGCACATAAGTCGGTTTGTTCGCATATATTTCGCGCTACGTCGTTTCCCGCAACCCCCACCTCCCTCTCCCCCTCCCCGCCATGGTACCACCCACCCTTCTACCGCTTATTTATATGCAAATGTAAAAATGGCACTCGTACTCCCGGTTCATTCTTGCAGGGAGTCTGCAGGCACCCCAGAGAGACGAACGATCTCGAAAAAGAGAACGGAAGTAGCAGACGGTAGTGAGGGAGAAAGAGAGAAAGGGAGAGGGAGAGAGAGAGTGGGAGGGAGAGAAAGAAACTGCGAGACGCGAGCCCAGAGAAAGATTTGATCCTGCTGTGCGATAAAAACGAAACAAGTGCCGTGGAGGGCGCATAGTTAGGTGAATCGATGATACGACTTCCAGGGTGTCGAAGTTTCGATGGTATTTGTGAGATCGTTTTTTAGATTTCGATCGATCGTGTTTGTCTCGCGAGGAGCTATCGATCGATCGATCGATCGCGCGTCGATAACATTTCGACGATCCTTTCTTGGACGTAAACGATGGATATATGATCGTTAAATATTATATTCTTGCGAAATCAGCGGGGAAACGGATAAATCAAATCGGAAAATCGCGATCGGATGACGGATACGTCGAAAAAAAGGAATTTTTTAATTTCTCAGGGATCGATCGACGAGATCGATCGTTACGAATAGAGAATATAACTATATTTAAGCTCCGTTACGAAAGACGTGGGGACGAAATTCTATTTTTTTTTTTTTTCGACGATCGACGTATACCGGGAATAGTCAGATTTATGCATGGATTGATTGAGCTGCGAAACGAAGGCTGTTAGGGGAGGAAAAGTACGGAAACGCTCGCGTTAAAGTCGATAAAAATCGATGGAGCAGGGTCAGTCGACTCTGGGATTAAAGAGAGCTTTTAAAAGCTCCACCCAGCTCGTCTCGCCCGTCAAATGTTTTTACATTCTACTGTTTTACGCTGAATAATTTTCCCTTAATGTATTTTTAACGTATATAAAACGGCCGCATAAAGGAATGCGACGTACTGCGAAATAGGGTGTTTTAAAATACAATTCAATTATTATCGCGATATCGTTTCGAAATGCCGAAACCGTTTTGTTTTCATTTTTTTTCCCCCATTCCCCTGAACCCTCACCCCTCCACCCCCTTATCGTTCCCTCACTGAATTCCCCTCGACGACTCGTTGTTGTCGTGCATGTGTACGTATTTGTTGTCGGTTGATTTTTATTCTTTCTATATACGTTCCCCTTTCGAAGGTGGATTTTTTTGCGTTCCAGATTTATAAAATATGGAATCGTGTTTCGCGACGCGAGAGAAAGAAAGATTGAAAGAACCAGTCGAGTATCGATCGCCAACGATCGTAGACCGCGAATCGAACGATTCAATCCCGCGTAAGAAAATCGTGCATCTCGAAAGCACGGCGAAAGAACTTCTGGCAATCTACCAGGGAAACTATTCCCAACGGGGGAGTGGAATAAACAGCTCGCCCCTTGCGGCAGCTTTCATGAAAACGCGTACGAGCATGATCTGTCTTGTTTCGCCGCGAATCAAATCGTTCCATATAGGGAGGGAGGGGGGAGGGAGGAAAAGAACGCGTGCACCATTTGCCACAAGATTTTCCATGTCGTTTCGAATCACGGTAAAGATCCACCGCAAAGATCTATCGGTTTCCGACTGAACGCTGTTTACCTTTTACTCGACCTCAAAGATATTATTGAACCGACTCGCCGGTTTTCAAATAAACTCTATAGATATTCGATTAAATTCTCTATAAATGTCTATATGAATTGTCTAAATTAATTCCATCGAGTGTCAAGACGTAAACGCCGAATGATATATTATCAAATTTCTTTTTTCCACCGGAAACTAATGAAATCTCGAGACACGTCTTCCTGTCTATTAAATATGAACAGGGGTGATGTTGAGGTTGGTACGCCTGGACAACGGAAACAATGATAGTGCGACGTGAACGGGGGGAGGGGGGGGGGGGCGTCGTTTGTCGACCGACGCCGCGAAACTTTCGACGACCCGAAGTGGAGGATGGGTCTTATTGAACGGTCCCGTTCGACATACATACAGACATATATACATACGTATATGTATATACAGATAGCTTCATAAGTCCGTCGTTGTTTCAATAAGCAGAGGACAAACGATAACGCACGATTGGTTGACAAGGTCGAGGGTGGTTCCATTTCGGCGTTTCCAGTTTGCCAGATGCGATCTAATCATCCCTCGTACACGCTCGACAACCGGAGAGGGGGAGGGGGGAGGGGGGGGAGCGGGGGAGGCTTCCTGCGGGGGAAATTCAACGTATTTAGGATCAGCAATCCGTTCCGCATTAATTAATTAGCTCGAGCCTCGTCTGGGATTCGCTTGGCAGCGGGGAATAGTAGAAATGGACGGTTTTCATCGGTGTATTCACCATGGAAAATCTATTAGCCTTCGCGGAACTCGTTTCCGTTGGGTTTGCAGCGTAATTTTACTAGTGAAGGTTGATGGAAGGGGAACACACAGAGAGAGAGAGAGAGAGAGGGAGAGAAAGATGTTTATCATCGAAATTCGATAATATACAATAGCGTAACGGTGTATGGTATTTCCGAAACACCTACAACTCTCGTCCTGCCCTGCCACCCTTTCAATCATCCCTCCAATGCTGTCTTCCTGCCGCTTTTCCCTCTCTGTCATTCCCACTCTATCAGCTGACACTCACCGGCTGCGATATGGAGCCCTCTCGCGTTTCTCTGTCTCTGTCGTTCCCCGTTTATCTCGATCTCTCATCCGTATTCTCTGCTCGGTTCATCCCTCTCGCACCCTCTGATTTAGGTCGAACCTGGCCCCGCTAACTGATTGAGGGTGATTGACGCTCTGGCTGAATACCGGACGAACCCAAAACCCATTATTTACTGCTCGGGCCCCCGTACAACGTTATAATTGCCGGCAGCTATTCCACCCAACCCATCTCCACCCCCTCCCCCTCCTCCTCCTATTCACCCCCTCGTTCTCAACCACCCGTCCGTCTGTTCACCACTCCTAGGAAACGGTCAATCGAACGAGTAGTCAGCTTATCAGCTCCCGCCGCTGGATCCCGGTATTCTTGTTACGATCGAACGAAAACGCGTTCTAATTAGCAATCGAACGGGAATAATGAATCTCAACCCTAGGTGGCGAAGTTAAGCTGATCTTCTGGGTAGAATTTAAAATCTAACGTTTGAAACGCAGTCGATAAGACAGGAATAACATAGCTTTCTATCTCACCTCGCCGTACGGCACAAATCAGACTTTAACGCGTCCCACCTTCGAATATCTTCACCTCCAATTCAACCGAGGTCTTTGTACTCCTTACCAGTTTCAATCTATCGTCTAGGAGGATCGGTCGCCGACTCGTTTCCACGGGGTCGATTAAGAATAACAAACCCCCCGTCGACGAGATTCATCTCCCCCCACCCTGGAAGTCAAGTATACCTAGTGCACCGGGGTAATAAACGCGGCATTCACCGCAGGATATTATCCTTTTATTTCCAGCGGCAACGTGAAATCGAACTTTTCAAGTTCTACCGCCACCCACCGCTAACCGTTTGATTTCCTAGCTAGCCAGAACGGAAAGATAACGAACGAACAGAAGGTGGTAGAAAACTGATGGTAGTTGGGGGGGGGGGCAAGGGGTGGAATGGTACCGCGGCGAGAGAAAAGTGGGCTCGAACGAAGTACGTCACGTCCGGCATACAGTTTACCTTGAGAAGGATCGATCCTGAAGGAGTTAAGTGGCTGCTAGTCCTTGCAAGGAGTATACCCATCGACCTCCAGGGGGCACGAATCACGTTCGTGGCCGGCTCCCCTCCCCCCCCCCTCATCTCGTGCTCCATCGCGGCGCCTGTCATCTTAATCCCCGGGATCCTTTTTACACGGCTTTCTCATTCGCATCCTCTGTATACCCGGCTCCTTGTGGACTTTGGAGCCCGGAGCCCGAACCGGGACCCACCTTCCCTCTTATCCGCTTGAATTACGGCGAGGCACGTCCGCCCCTAGTGGACGTCGTCGTCGTCCACCCCCTCAACGTTCTATCCCCCCCCCTCTCCTCCCCCATCTCACCCCTTGCCTGTTCACGTCGGCCTGGACGTCGTCCAGCTTTCTCCCGTGGAAAAGGAACCAACGTCCCTCCCAAGTCGAATGGCCGAACCGTATTAAAACCCGTCGCCCCGACGTACGTGAGGCTGGATTTTATATCCCCGACGTTAGAAACCTGTCAGTCGACGGTTCGACTTTTTTACTTCGTTGACTTTCTCGCGAGAATTCCGTGGTTCGCACGACGGGCGAATCTCTCCGCGAAATGGCGGGAAATCTTTCGAGATGTTCGAACGCTCTGTCGTTTCATTTATTTTTTGCGATATTTTTTGATTTGGAGATGTGTGTGTAGGGGTGAAGGGGTTGGAGGGTGAATGGATTGACGGTAGATTGTGAATTGTTCGGAATTTAAGTGTAGAGGTAATTGATTGAGTTATAATTGTTTATATTTGGTTAGTTTGTTTAATAAAATGGACTTAACAGCAGGGGATGAGTGAAGTTTGTCTGGGTGCTGAGTGATAAATGATTTCCTTCGGGATCTAGGGAGATTAAGGTGTTGAATGCCATGGGGGTTTATTTCTGTTGATCTGTGGGTAATCGTAATTGTAATAAATGTCAACACTTCCACACATTCCTACACAATGATGCAATGAAACTAATATATTATGAAAACATCCAAAAATAGTTCTACTTATACAATATATAAAATAACTAATAACACCCAAAGGCATCAGAACGCAATTCATCAATTTCCCCTCTTTATATCCTACACAATTAATCGATTCGACAACTAACCAGCTTCTATACATTTCTATACCCGTCACTTTTATCTCGTATCGACTATACGTGTGCTTAGTTGATTTCCACGTAGTTCAACAATCTACGTTCGTCGAATCTATCGGCGAAGGCGTCACGTGTGACAAAGATGGTGTCGCAATCAGACGAGGATCGATCGGCCAGTCGATAAAGTCTCGTCGGATAGATTCGGTCCGCACGTATGATAAGCTTTTTTGCCCCCCCTTATCTATGGTGGGACAGGGGGGACAATAAATGGTCAAGCTTCACGGGGCACGTTCCCGTGAACACGAACTATGGGGTCTTCCGATTGTACAACCGGCCAACCGGTTTCTCTTTATTCCACGACGACGGAAAAGGTCCATCGTCCATGATGCTGATCACTGAACAATGCATCCTCCTCCTCCTCCTATCGACCCGGGGTCTTTTCCTTCTCTCGACGAACACGTTATCTATTTCCCGAACCTCGGGAAACATTCGCCGGGAAATGTCCCCGTTTTCGTAGAGTCTCCCGGTCGCCCCCGGTTGTCTGATATTCCTGTAGCTCGGCAGTGTCACCGACGCTCGTGAAACTCACCCGAACCGTTCCCTGATGAAAGGTGTTCTTCAACTCCGTGGCCGACGGATATGAAGATCGGACAACGTTTCCCGTCCGATGGCGCGAAACTTTAGGACCACTCACGGAAAATTTCGCCAACGAATCCTGGCAGTCGGACGTTTGATTAACGACACCCCTCTCTTTCTCTCTCCACCCTCTTTTCTTCATCGGTCTTTTTCTATCTTTTCATTGCCACACTTCTCCTACGTTCGTATTACTCACTCCCACGATTCGTAGATCGTTAAGTCATGACCCGTGAACCTTCTAGCTGATAACATCCTTTCTATCTATAAATCAAATCGTTGACAAAATTTTCTCTGTATATCCCCAGGTGTTATTTATCAGAGTAGTCTCTATTTTCATTATTCCCCTAGGAATGCTAAAGTGATCTCATCTATGTTATTATAACGAAAAGCTCTTTTTCACGAAAATCTCTCACGATCCCGAATGTTCATTTACATGTTCGAGAACACGGGGATCCTGTGTCGTTCGATTTCACCGTTGCGTTAACTGTTCTTCCGGTAGGTTCACAGTGTTCGGGTGGAGACGGGGGGGGGGGGGGGGGCTTATCTCTCGCCAGGCCTGAAACTGACTTGAAACTCGGCGGTGTCGGGTGCGAGAGATAGCGGCGAATTGTTTGGTCCCCCGAGTGAACTAGGATGTGTAGAACGGCGGTTAGAAGTTGGCAGGATGCTTGGAAAACGCCGTTGGAACGGGGGGATATGCGATTTCTGTAGTCGATGTTGGAAGAACGGCGGCTCGCGGAGCTCTGCGGCTGGAATTGTAAGTCGAAGAGACTGCCGCCGCGTACAACTTCACACTTCGGAAGTTCCTTGTTACAACCGGCGAATATTCAACAATGTGAAATTTTGCTTAACAAAGAAATAATCAACGATCGTGATCCCGGAGCACGTACGGTGATTCTCTCGATCTTGTTCTCTCACACGTACACGTGAAACGTTCCCCAGGTAGTTTCAACCGGGCGTAGATAATTTAAGGGTATAATTGAACCTCGTAAAACTAAAAGGTCACTGGATAATCGTATTCTTTCTCACCTGTTCGCACCTCGTGCTATATAACGTTAAACTATGGATCATATATACTATATATCTTATTCCTAGTGGTATTTAAATAAGACTTATTATTTATACAAGTGAATTACAGGGAATTTTAAATTTCCTCTGGGTAATAATACAAGTATTATTTAAACGTTAATAGAAAAATGTATTTCTTCCACTTTTATCATCAGAAATTGAAAGAATAACGACAAATACCATATTCCTAGGGGAACTTTTGACGACCCGCAGTGATTTCAGATTTAGGGTTAAAATTCCCCAGACAAACGGATGCAACCGGTGTAATTTCCCGAACAAACACGCCGGTTTCACAGTGGCGTGCGAGTGCTCGTGGAGTTTTATCGTCCACGCGTAAATATGGTAATTGGAATGGGAAAAATGAAAGGTAAGCTCCCCGAACTGGATCCATCCTATCTACCGTTCTCACCCCTCGATCTTGATCTTTAATCGGCCCGCAAAGTTCGCCGCCCGCCCCGTAAAGCTCTTTCCGACAATTTCTGGTTACGAGCGACGACGTCGGGAGTTGTTTCTTCACCTGCGAGGCAAAGATATCGAACAATGACGGGAAGTAGAGTTTCGCATTAAGGAAATAGAGGAACGTAGGCGGAACTTTCGAACTTCTGCGGAGTTCCGAGTATTTGCTACTCTGATTCAGCGTACCACCCCCCCCCACCCCCTCTGCCCCTCCCCCCTTTTCCCTAGTCTTTCCGCCCTCCACCCTTTCACGAACGCTCGTTACTCCCTTCGAACTTACAAATTGAGCACGTAAGACTGGATCGGAAGGATCACAGCCATGATAATTCCACGCGATTCCCGACACTTTTCTCCCGAGTTACGTCATCCATTGTACGTAATTTACATTCTCGTTGTGTATCTCTGATTGATACGGTTTTTTTTTAAACGTTCCTCGTGTCTGATCGTTCTCATCTTTTTCACATTTTCCGTGGAATAATTTGCTTCTCTTTTTTTTCTTTTTTCCTCTAGGTTTCTCCTCTTAGCACACGGTGAAAGCACCGCACTGCGTACGTAGCGGGAAAATAACGGTGGTGGATAGAGAGGGAGGGGGTAGGAAGGGGGGTGTAAAAAAAAGTGTTTAACCAGAAGAAGTTATCGCAGGAAACGCTTTCCGCGGGGGCCGTTCCGCGAAATGAACTTCCGTCTATTATCGCTAGCCTGCCGGGGGCTTGGAAATCGTTATCGGGAACACGTTCACAAGTCTACCCGGTGAAATTTGTTTGTCGATTCGCCCACGAAACGTCGAAGAATCCGTCGTTCCGTCGGTTCGACGGCACGCCGTCGTCTCGCCGCGCGTTCCAACCACACCGGTGGGAACATTCCTTCCGGGGGAACAACGTTTCACCCTGTTGATACCGATGATAACACAATCACCGTCGAACTTTCCATCGTCGTTTCCAACGGACGCGAGTCTTCGCCGCTATTTTCATTTCGATTCGAACCGCTGGAAACCCGTGGCCGTCGACAACGAAACTTTCCGATATTATTTTCCACGATTGAATTCTATTAAACTGCATTACCGAATGGAAATCGACCAACGATATTGACACGAAAGATGGTGTATAAGATGAACGAAGAAGAGAAGAGAGACTCAGGAATTTTCGAAAACAGACCCCAAAGCCAGATCGATATTATCGAAAAGACGGGAATCGTCGACGGCAGCGACGTGTATCCCGTCCGACGGAAACCCGTCAGGAAAGCGGTGCGTCAGCTCCCGAGGTCTTGGTTGGCTTTACGAGGGCCGCCATAGCCGCGAGTGTATTTGCTCGTCGAAATCCGCAGGACGCTGGTTTACGGGTGACGTAAACGGGCTCCGGCGTCCTGCTGCCGTGGCCTCTGGGTGGTTTATGGTCTGGTTATTCGGTTGACGCCACCCACGCCACTTTACAGGATCCCTGCTTGGCGAAGGGAGTTCCAGGAGAGACGCATAATAAGGTCCACACCCCCCCCGCCACCCCCTTTCCTTGTCTTTTCTCCCCTCGACCGAATGATCGTTATTACGTCATCCCTGACGACCTTTTCCATCGAGGAATGATTGTCATCGTCCGTTTCCTCGTCTCATCGATCGTAAATGACGTCTGATCGGTGAAGTATTTTTATCATACGAGACGTAGACGACGTATCGCGAAATAACGGGCTAAAATCGACTGTAATCTATCAATTATTCTCATATGTCACACACGAGGGAAGACCTTAGGGGATCGGTCGATGATAGCGTATTTCTAGGATGATGTTTGGTAAAATAGTATTCTCGGTTGCGAGAATACACCGTTACCCTGGAACCGTTTCGTCTGTGTCGAAATAACGGAGCAGGGTAGAGAGAATGAGACGAGTGAAGGAAAAGTGAATGAGAGAGAAGGAGAGACTTTGACAGCACTCGTTATTCCCGGCATATGTACGTGGAGCCGGTGAATTCTTTTCTCGAGGCATCGTCACGCATTCGGTGTACGTCGAGTACGTCAACGACACGCGAGCTTGGTTACGGTACACCTACAGTGGCATTGTTACGAGCAGAAATTTTCTCAAGTAGAGTGCAGTCATGTATATTCTCCCGTAACAAAGGAAGTCACGGCGCAACGTGCTATTAGAAAAGGTACGAGACGTATGTACTACCACGGTTAGGTTATTACGTATCCACGAAGGCACATATGTGCGTATATATGTATGTATGTCAATGTATATATGTGTGTTACCCAACGATAGTATGTTTCACAGAAAAATATATATGTAGTTCAACGGGAAATAATTCTTCGACAGCTAATTCGTGAATGAGTAATATGTATATTATATGTATGTATTTCGACGATATGGAAAATAATGTTGCCAGAAACGGCAAAGATTGCAACGTGTATCGGGAATCCGATACGAACGCGATGTTCACGGTCCTCTCGCCTCCTTCAGGAACGTATTCGCTCGACTGAGCACCACGTGAAAATGATGTTTCCATCCCCCGTATGCGAGTCCCATTGTTACGAACGGGACGTGTGATATTTCGCACCGATAGCCGAATCCCGAACGCCGAATTCCATCTGGCGGCGCCGCGGGATTTTCAATGAAAGTTTTCCCGGTGTGTGTGTGTGTGTGTGCGTTGCCGAATAACGAGTGCCGGCGTTTAAAGCGGAATAAAGTTATGCTGCGAAGAAACTAACTCGCGAAATTCGAGACACATTGAGACCCGCTCAAACATACGTGAAATATTTTTAGTTACTCGCAATTTGTTATATGTTTTTTATGTGTGCGGAATTTGCAGGAGGTAGGGGTGGAAATTTATTGGATTTTAAATAGGTTGAATAAAGAATAGACACGTGAAAGATAGAAATCGTGGTGAAAAAGCTACCTGTCGAAAGTTGAAAATCTTGATTTATTATACCGGGAAAGTCATGAGGATTCGGTGGGAAAGAAGTGCGAAAAAATGCCAAGTGGTTTCGATTTTCCTTAACGCTTTTAGTGCCTTAAAGCCGATATACCGACGCCGCGGGTCTTTCCGAAAAATACTTTGCACCGATATATATATCGGTTTCCCATTTTCAATATAATTTAAGCACGTGTAATGGCACTTCCGGAAATACCCTCTTTTCTTTTACATAACACCTTATACATTTCGCGATAAAATAAAACGAACCAAACCCGAAGGTACCTCTATTTATAAAAAGAATGTGTTAATTTAACATAGACATTTCAAAAATCTTCAAATTCATCCCTAGTATTTCTCTACGATAACCAAAAAACTCTACCTATAAAAATAACGAAAAATCACGATTCATCAGGACTGGTACGTGAATTTCCCTTCACTTGCGGGACACTCGGTATATTTCCCCTAATGGCAATAAGTTACCTGTGGGAGGGAGAGGGGGGGGGCACTGATGTCGATGCGTGTCGCCATTACGTACACGTTTCGCGTGTATGACGGAGTTAAGTGCGGCCAACTAAGAGGAATTCGCGTTCGCTCGATTTAGAGCAAACACGCGTATCCGTTGTCGCGTGAGAGACATCTGATATGCTCTAAATGCGTTTGTAATTTGCGACCTGTTCAGAAATCGTTTCTGTTTACACCCGTTTCTCACTCGGAACATCTTTCCAGCTCCCCCTCCCCCCCTGGGGGATTTCCTCGTCGTCGGAAAAGTTTTTATTTCTTCGTTACTCGACCAAAGTATGTACCTACGTGTGTGTGTCTAAGTAGCTGAAGGGGGGGAGGTAGGTGGATGGGGAGGGTGGGCACTTTACTGATAAGTCCAGCGAACGGGAAGACGATTAAGAGAGAAATTAAAGAAGAAGAGCCGGAATAAAATGATGCGATTAAAATGACGTATACGAGTTAATCCGAGCGGTCACGTAAAATCTTGCTCGTGACGTAAGCGGATTAAGATATTAAGAGAGGTTCAAGTCGAGAAGCTACGGATGGGGGGGGGGGGGGAGGGGTAGTACTGATACCACGGTTCTTTCCGACCCCGTCAAAATATCGGTTACCCGAATCGCCGAGTCATCGTTCCGCGTTCCCCGCGAATGATAAATGCCGCGGAAAATGAAGAAACGTAATTTTAACCTGTTTAATCAGATTTTCTCATCGCGGGCCGCCGTTCCTGGAACGACGTCGAAACTTAGGCGGGGGGGAGGGGCGTCCCGACGTCGACGTGTACGCGGCGCACCGACGAGAAAATTGATTGATTACGGGGAAACTTCCTTATGCTAAGAACTGTAACTAATATCGGCTGGGATGACTGCTTTCGCGAAACTTCGTTAAGGTCTGCGCTCGATTTCACCGTCGGCCGACGTAAACGTCCGTCGAATGGTATCGCGGTGGCGTTGTATTAAGAAATATCTCCCCCGGATGCCACGTTTCACGACCGGAAGCGAATAAAAGGTCGTTGACGGTGATAGTGCTCGATAAAAATATACACGGAAATAGCTTTTTTTTTTTTATAGGGTTCGTGATTACGCGACGACGATTACAACGGGAAAATATATTCATCACCACTCACTTTTCTACTCGATTAAATACTTCCGGGATAAAAGGATGAAAACAAATATGTCAAATAACAAAAATTAAATCGTCGTTGGCTCGTTACGTGGAAAGTCAACGCGGCGGGTTACTTTGAAGTTGCGCGATAAACCGCGGAATAATTTCTGATTCTTTCCGCGCAATTCCACCGCAGCTGTTTTACGACGTTTCTTCGTGCGACTGTGTTCGTAACAGCCGTCTAATTCGTTTCCTTTTGTGTGTTTTCGTTGCCGTTTCCCGTTCACCCACCTGGTCACACGGACGACTGGCACGTGGTTCGACGAGAGAAAAGAACTTTTCCGCGAAAGCGAACGTTTTCACGGGGTTTTCCCCCCGTTAGCTTTTACTTCAGCCTTGCTTTTCACCCTGGCTAATTCTTCTATTCTCAACCCTCTATCCCCCCTCGTTCTACTTATTTCTATCTTTTGTACGTTTGTTTCGTTTCTTTTTTTAATTCGCTCACTGTGCGGCGCTCGCCGGGTCTTATCTTTTACCCGTTCGTATCGTTATCAGAGTTCATTCTCCGGTCTTTTGTTGTTGCTCGAAATTTTTTTCACCCAACCGAATTTCTATCGTATTTCGGCCACCGCTACTACCCCTGCATACACTCACCCCATGTTTTTCTTTCTCCCAGGGTGTCTCTGTCTCTCCATCAGTTTTCTCTCTCTCTCTCTCTCTCGCTCTCTACTTTCCACTCGTTTCAGTTTCACCGGTGTTTCCGTTTCCTCCGGGCTTCTCTGCGTTTCTTTTCTCTCGCGGCATTTTCTTCCGCAGCCGGTGAAGCAGGTCGAATGCATACTTATGCGATGTGCAACGGCGTTACGTACACGCGGCCCGTGATACCTTTTTAAATATACGACCAAGTGTACGTATACATATACGGTATACATATGTGTGTGTGGGTATACGTGTTGGTACGTGCAGGTGGCTTTTTAGGTGCGACGTGTCTACATACGTACTTACGTACGTTCGTATATGTGTGTATATATATACGTATGTATGTATGTATGTATAATACGTGTATGTAAGCAGGTAAGAGCTCGCTGTCGCGTTCGGAAAAATACGTTCCGGCTTCTTCTCGCGTGGTGTCGTTCCACAGGCGAGACGGCGTATTTAATTTAAACATCGGGATCCGCGTGAATACGTAAACTAGCGCGACCCCAGTCGGCAAATACTAATTCATAGGATCGCAATCACCGACACACGGTTCTCTCGTCTATTCGAGCGGGAAATTTTCGGCGGAGACAGCAAAAAAAAAGAACAAAAATAAAGAAAGAAGAAATAACAACAACAACAAACGGCGACGTATTAAAAGCCAGGTGTTTTTTTTTATTTTGTTTTTTTTAGGTTAAAATGTTTTACGGATTTATCGCGACACGTCGCGCGGCAAAGTATTTGCATACATATATTTGAAGGACCCGGGGGGTTGCGTAATTACACGGGTAGCCTTTTAAAAAAAATTACACCTATCCGCTGACGGATGCACTTGCTATCGCGTCACAATATTTTAGAAAAAGTTTCCCCCGCCGCGTCGTTCGAAATCAACGCCAACCGCGTCCCGTTGATCCCCGGTTTTTATTTATTTTCCCCGCCACGGCTGAAAATATAAATAAAAAGCTGGCGTATGTGTGCGTGTACGCGATTATAAGAATTTTCGTGGCGAATCATTATCGGCTGTTCCCATTAATAATCACGAGCCCCCGTAACAACGTCCCACGGGACGTTGGGATCTACCAATGAGTTTCCCAACCCTCCCCCCAACCCACCCCCACTACCCCGTTCACCACCATCATCCCCAACCTTTTTTTTTCTCGCTAAACTCTCTCAACGTCTCGTTGTAGCGGTGATGCAACCACGTTTAATTGCGAAACATTTCCGCCATAATACGAAGCGATGAATCAACGGTTCGCGGACTCTATTCCTGTTTAATTACAAAATATCCACGGTATCCAGCGACCCTTTACACATTTTCCACAGCGTCAAGTCATTATTTTTCTTTTCGAAAATTTGCCTGGTGTAATTCTTTCTGTCTGCCCCACTCCCCACGTATGTATGTGTTTTTTGTTTGTTTGTTTCGATTAATCTTTTTCTTTAATGGTAGGGGTTTCCCTTCCCGTGTAAAGTTTCGAACGTCCCGAACTCGTCAAGTGATAATACGTTCGATAAAGTTAGAAAATGGTGACGTAGAGAATTTCGCGTGCTTTAATTCGCGAAGTTGCTCCTCCCAATGAGTCTGATTCGAGAATCGACGAAACGAACGAACGAGCGTTTATTAACGTGGCTTTCCGTTATTATTCGTCGAACGGGTCGAAGGAAACGGTTGTCGCGTAATCGAATCGTATTACATCTAACTCACAATCACAGGGATCGTCGGATTTATAAATGCCGTGCGGTTACGTTGTAAATTCGGGTCAAGTTATTCCGATGATTCGTGCGCCCGTAGTCGGATTTCTCGAAATTACCGACGGAGATAAAAAAATAATATGATTTCCGCGTGACAAATGAAACATCCACGGTCATTGAAATACATTAAGATGAAAAGCGTACCGGTGACAAATATGATTTTTAAATTATTAACGTAGTAATTATAACGCGTTTAATTATTATCATTAATATTATTATTATTATTATTATTATTTTTTCTCCGTTTAAATCGCGTAGGTGTTATCGTTCCCCTGACGGATACTCGAAATCATCAATTTTCATATTTTCCGTTTATATGCATATCCGAGCATTAACATACATCTACACCACTGGGCACGTTTCATACATGCATAATGCCGTGCGTACAAAAAAAAAATTTAAATAAACCATTCAAATTAATGAAATTTAAAAGCAAATTGGACCGTGTTAATATCGCCTATTATACGTCATGAATAAAAATCCTCCTAAGCACACAGCAACCCTGCGAACGTCCGTCGGAACGTGACTCGGACAAAAACGTACATATTATTCTCCATAAGTCACACACACACACTCACACAGACATAGATAAGCGAGTTCCTCGAAATGTAGAAATTAAAAACTAATCGCGGCATCGTTAAATGGACCGTTCGAAGCTAGGGCGAGAACCTTCTCTGTATTACTACGTTCGCGTCGTCGTCGTAGTCGCGTTTGCATTTCGCGTGTGGTCCCCGATTAAACGAAACGACACGGTTTTTATTCGCGGGACGATTTACGAGCCAGCGATAATGAGCAAGCGTACCAACCGTACTGGAAATTACTTCGTTAGACACGCGTGTCGCCGGGGCGAAATCTTACTGCGTTAATGTAATCGACGAATTTATACGTGCAACATACATACACATATATCTATCTCTATATATATGTAATATAAAAAGCAAAATAAAATAAAAAAAAAGAACGTCATGGATGGGAGATGGTTCGCTCGTAATCTCGTCTGCTGAACTTCGATCGAATCCCCCGGCGTCATCATTTAAACTATCCGCGTTGGCTTTTCAACGAGGTCTGCCAGGCGTCAGGCTGAAACTCCATTAGTACGAAACGGCCGTAAAACGCCGCTCGCTTTGCCCGACGCGAAAGCTTTGCCGCGAAAGCTCTAAGCTTCCCCGGATCCACCGCGCGTCTCGCTCAAGTTACCGGCAAACAAGGGGGCGAGAGTGCGAGCGAAACAGTAAACGCCGGGGAAACGGGCGAGAGCGAAGAAAGTGGGATGAAGAACGGAAAGAAGGGGGAAAAAAAAAGAACGAGAGAAAACGAGGAAAAAATCAGCCTAGACTCGCTGCCAACCGGCAACGGGAAACAGGCGTACAAACGAACTCGGAGAAATATGTTGGGTAGGTTCGAATGAAACTTCCCTAACAGTTTCCACCTATCGATTTGTTAACCCTGGAATTAACACGAATTAATTTGGACTATTTAATAATATTAGATAATTATATTTATGATAAAGGAAATTAGAGAATTTATATAGAGAAACATAGTTATGATAAATATTTGAGAAAAGACACTTTCACAAGTTCTAGGGACTTTTCTATAATATTAGGAATTAGTAATTTCGACCGCATTGGTAGTTCTAAGTGTTAAATTTCCCCAAGCCATACCGATTATCCGTAACGTTTCCAAAGCCCGTTACACGTTCATTGTTCGCCAATCTGTAATCTTAACGTCTAGTCATCTTCCGCGGGCGAACTTCTCGGCTCAGGTACGTACCTATACCGGTACGGGCCCCCATCCGCTATCGGACACAATTTTATCCCTAGTCAGACGACCGAGGCCGCATTGTTCCCGTAACGTTCGAACTTCGATAACAATTTTCCATCGACGAATTCGGAAAGACACGTGGGTGCCGTTAACCTCTCGCGAAATATCCGACGTATATTTCCGTCAACGACGCGATATGGGGTAACGGTCGTTTCGCGTGAACTTTCCGAGGGGGTCGCGTGATTTTCGAAAAGTCCCCCCGGTGAACGATGCCCGGGGACAGATAGCCCGGGTGTACCCTTGTTAACGGGCACGCCGTTTATACGCGATCGTACCGGAAGTACGGGTAACGTTTCCGTACGCGCGACCGACTTCGCGGTACGAGCCATTACGCGTTCGTTACACGTACAGGGGATGTCGTTCCCCCGCGAACCTCACCCCCCCGGCAACCCTTCCCTTTCACCCCCCTTTCCACCGCACCTTTATTACCCGCGCCAGCGAGTTCACGTTTATTGTTATTAGACAGTGAAATTCGGATAAGGACCCGCCCCGGAGGTGGGCCGATCTCGGTTTATCGTCCCGAGGATTTATGATTCTTGAAAACGCAAACTACCACTATCCCCCTTCCCCCCTCCCCCTCCCCTCTACAGAGAGACATTTACATAGACAGTTTGTCCGAAGTGTGTCGATCGTTGAGTTTCAACCGTTCACCGATTTCCTTAGTCTCTTTAATCGTTTCGTTCGAGATAAGAGAAGAAATATTGTATACCGAGTGTCATCGATGAATTTGAATAATTAACCTAACCACGAGATGATGTTTCTGATTAAATTTGTCGGTGGTTCACGATAAAAAGGGACGAAGGGAAGTGTCTCGGTCGACCGTGAAAAAGTATAAACGAAGTAGACAACGGGGAAAACGTCGTTTCGTGGAGTAGTATAACCCTGACGGTATAGTAGGGACAGACAGACAGAGAGAGATAAATAGACAGACAGACAGAGAGAGAGAGGCAAAGTAGTAAAACCGGAACGTTTCCGCGGAATGATCCGGAACGAGGACGAGGACGACGACTACCAAGGATCCTTTTGCTAGGTAAACCAGGATAGTCTGCGAGGTCGGAAACGATAAATTCGAGGCTGCCCGCACGAAAGGACCGTCCTGCGGCGTCGATATTATTAGTTTACGAGAACAGTGACTAAACTATAGACGGCCACTGAAATGGACGGGGATAGTTGGTTAGGTAAAACGGTGGATAGAAGGGATAGGTGGGAGGGGGAAGGTTTAAAGGGGTGGTGGTCGGTGGTGGATGGTGGTGGATGGTGGTGGATGGTGGTTACGACGCGAGGTCGAGCAACTAGCACCCTGGTTGTTTATGCCTCATTAGCTGCAGTAGTTACGTCAGTGCCCTTAACTACCCTACGAATTGAACGGCACACCGTGCCCCTTTACCCTGAAACAACGCGCAATAACCTCTCCGTGTGCGATCTATAACATATCCGGCGTGCTTCTAGCTCCGTACTGGGTTGAGTGGATGGTATTGCTCGTCATCCGATACGTAAATTGCCTTCGATAACAATGCATCGTTATCTTTGATGGTAACCGACCACCTTGAACGGGGCCTACGAATAATTCGAGGAAAAATTAACGAGTTGGAGAGAAATCGATTACGTTAAGATTTTTGATGGAATTTTTTTTTACATATTTTGAGATATGTCTTTGGAATTGTATGTGTTATTTTTTTAATGAGGGTTTGGAGTATTTTGAATATCTTTTAAAAAGAAAATCAGGGTGCTTGTGTTATTTTATCGTTAGTTTCTTTCGATGGAATTTTACTGTGGAAAAAGGGTTGGAAAGTTTATGAAAGATTGCTAAAGCTTGAAAGCCCTCGACGCTTTATTCGGTATGTCGTGATTCATTAAGACGTTGTTTTTCTTCTCTATCTATGTAATCTTGACGCGAACCGACTGACCTTATCCGTTTAAACGTTCGAAATAACGTCACGGTATCGTTACGAGAATTGCGATTCCCGTTTTTCTGCGGGCCGGTCTCACGAAACATCGCGACCGATATTTTTCCGCGCCCCGGCGGCTAACCTATCCTATTTTTCGCTTTTTCTAGTTTTCTTTCCCTTTTTCTTTGTGTTTTCCTTTCAGCTTCGCGTGCGATTGCGGCCCGAGCCAGAATTCTAATCGCATGTGACACGCAACAAGTTCGCGTGAACGAACGAGCGAAACGTTGAGCTTTTAGAGTCGGCGTAAGAGTTTGTTGCGCCCCTGGTAATTTAACAGGGACGAAAATAAGGGGGTAAGGGGGTCGATCGAGAGTGAGAAAAAAAGAAAAAGATGAAAATTATTCTCACCGTCACAACTTTCCCCGAAATACAACGAATACGTTTTCAATTTCACCACACTCTAATCGTACTCCCACGCAAAATTCCGTCAAACACCAGGTCGACGTGGAATCCTAGAAGAAGCTCCGACGGTGAAACGATCTTCGTTATTTTCATTGACGAACGAACAGGGGGTCCCGAGGCTCAGCCACGCGGATTAACTGCAAATTACTGTTTCACCGTCTAGGACATTGGGCATCCGGATTCCCTAGGACTCGATGATTCCCGGGGGACTTTTACCTTCTTCGGGGAGTAGACAAACGTCGGCCGTCCTGATAAGCTCTCTCTCTCCGCCCACGTAGTGATAATTACGTAGCATGAGCGAACTAGTTGGGTTCTGTTTACCCCGGCGGAAGCACGGGAAAAGAAAAAGAAGAAGAAGAGTCCGACAAACGGTGAGGGGAAGGGAGGAAGGAGAAAGGCGTAGAAAAACAAAAGAAAGACAGAATGAAAGAAAGAGAGAAAGAGAGAAAATAAAACAGGTGGAACCAGTGCGGAAGAGAAAGCGGGAAGACGAGTGTAATTCTAACGGGTTTAAGAGAGTCGTTTTTAAAGCTCGTCGACCGAGAGAGAATCGGTGGGTGTGGAGAAAGGGAGAACAGGGACAAAAAAAACACACACACACCCACCCACCTACACACACAAACATAAAAAAAAAGAAAGAATAGAAGAAAAGAAGAAAAACCGTAGTGAACGGAGACAGAGGCGGCGAACCTTTGCCGCGAGAAAGATAGAACGTTGGAATGCAAGAAGGAGGATGGTCCATCTATGGAACTACCCGGAACATCAGCCGAGCGTACTTCTTCGCGTTTCAAAGTAATTCCGTTAAACGCTCGTGGAAACGTTCGTGTGTCGGAAGTAGGGGGGGGGAGAGGGGATGAGGAAACATTTCCGTTGTTTAAACGCACACTCTTACCACGGTAGAAACACTTGGTGGTCGTCCATACGGCAACGTTGCCGTCGATAGACCAAGGATCGTTCGCCGGAATGATCGTTCGCCCTAAGGAAATACTTCCGGCGTGCAGATCCCCCCCCCTATATTTGCATACTCGTTACCACCGATTTGCCCTTTTAATTCTATCAACGAATCGGGCGTAGAATCGCGCGGTTGATTAAACGGTAAATCGAACGGGATGGTTTTTTTATCTCTTCTTTTTATCATTTCGGCGGTTCGAAATCACATTCGGTCGCGTTTCTCACGTATTTCTATTTTTCACACCAGGAGGAGGAGGGGGGGGGGGGGTTCTACGAATCGTAACGGGGGAAAGATGACGCTGAAAGACGTTGGGATGATCGGAAATGAGAAGAACGACGTCGACGTCGATCGTTTCGCTCGACGATGATAGCGGTAGGTAGTAATAATAATAATAATCATGATAATAATAATAATCGTACCGGATATCGCGGCGCGACGGATCTATTAATTCCGGCTCTTTCGACTAGTTTGCCGATCGCCTGAGTTATGAGTCCGTGTAAATGTCGTCGCTTATGCGTCGTTCCTCCGCAGCCTCCGTGGTTCCAGGGTTATATTCTCGATTCACGGGGGGGGCCCGACGATTCGGCCAATAACCATCTCCGCAGAATTTCATTAGTCGTCGGTGGGCGTTTTCCACGTGCTCGACGTGCGCGTAATCCGAACGGGAATCGACGATATTCCGCGCCGTCGGGTCGCATAAATCGCACCCCCCCCCTCACCCCCTCACTCTCTCTCTCTCTTCTCACACCTCAACCCCCTCGTTCCTCGAAGGATTTTCGAGGATCCAACATTCATGCCAGGCGCAGCCACGAATAATACTGATTGCCGTGCGTTTACTATTTTTTTTTTTTAACTTTTTATTTCACCACCGTTGCAACACCACGTCTTCTTTATCGCCTCGTCGGGAAATCTCACCGGGAAATCTGACTTTGGTTAACACGTTGCGTCGACGGAATGAACGTATGTATGTGTGTGTGTATGTGTCCGTGGTTGACACTTTTAAGCCTAGAAATTTGCACCCGTCGATTTCCCGTCGAAAACGAGTTAACTCGTGACGGGCCGCGATTTAGCTCGCGGTTTTTATTTCGACGAATCGGCGGGGATCATCTTCTCGCGAAAACGAACGAACGTACGAACGAACGAACGAACGTCCGGTGTCGACGTTCGCCGGTTTAATAAACCGACGCGACACGATCGAGCGGCGGATAATAACGAGCGGATCCGGCTGGAAAAAGACTGGCGCAGCCGTGATATTGTAAATATATAAAGAGCGCCGCGGCGACTTGACTATAAACCGGAAGTGTCGTGAAGTATTCAAGTGACAGTGTGTTGTCCCCTCCCCCACCCCTTCCCCCGATGTTTTATCGTACATTGTTGTGTATCGTGCGTCACGGCAGCGTATCGATCGTTGTCACGTTTGCCGATCGTCACAACAACGTCCATTTCACCGTCGATACTCGTCACAAAATAACCCTTTCCCCATCCCACCACCCTCTCGCGTTTTTTTTTTTTTTTATTAATTTTGCGAACGATACACGGCGAATAATTAAGTTACCGTTTATTTTTGTTCGTCCGCTCGAAACAACGAACAAAAGTACGATTTAATTGCGTCCCCGTATCGGTTGGCGTTTAATCGGTCGGTTTACCGTCGGTCGCCAGCTGAAAAGTGACATTCTTGTTTCGTTTTTTTCCCCGTTCCTTTTTTTTTTCTGCTTTGTTTTCCGAATCCGAGCGACGATATTTTCCCCCACCTCGCTCGCCGTTTCCAGTGTATTCGAAAATCCGTCACACGGTGACGGGAACGTAACGGCATTACTACTCGCCGTTTAATTGCCTCGTTGTTCGCGTTATCGCGGTCCTCACTGGTAAAAGGGCCGCGGCGTTATTAGCCCCCCTCCCTTCCCCCCTTCTTTTCTTTCGTGTTTGCTCGACAAGCATCATTTTGTATGCTTTATCTTGTACAAGCCCCAATCTAAACAGGCGCGGGAGAAAACACGTGTTCCCGGGGCTTGTAATATCGATCCGCGGGTTAGGTAGAATCTCGTCTAACGACGGACGGAACCGCCGTCGACGGGATCGGTCGACGTTTGTGCGTCGCTGACGGAAGGTTTGCGCTCGGTCGGTCGGGCGACGACGACGAGCGTAAGAACGAAAACGAAACGACAAAGGAAACGACGCGCGGCAAAGTAGCGCCGCTACCTGTGTTTTTTATTTTCTTTTTTCTACTTTCACCCCCTCACCCTCCCCCTTTCCCATCTTTTCAACCCCGTGACAGCGCCGCGACGTCTTTGTTCGACGAACGTATGAATGCCCGGCAATCTTGAACGAGAGAGTCAACGACAAAAGAGGGGGAAGGGGGACACCTCTAAGTTCCCCCGACGAATTGTTAATTAATGTCAGAAATTACCTGGCTCGCGTGGAAAGAAAATGTCGATCCACGGAGTGCCGAGTGGTACGTCACAATGACTCGTTTCCCTCTCGTTAATTACTTTCGCCACTCGTCGCCGGTGTGACCGCGACGTCGCACCGTCGTCGACGGCGCGTGAATCGCAAACCGTCCCCGTCCCCAAATTGGGGACAAAGTGAGAGACACAGAAAAGAATCCTACTACAACAGAGTTCGTAGGTAAACTAATGGTGACGATTAGATGTTACGAGCAACGATAAAGGAATATGTATAATTAACACACGTGATAGTACCAGAGTACCTACTCGTCTGTCACTCTGGACAGTTCTTCAAATTCACGTTAATTAATTTCCACTAAAACCGCGAGACAAACGGTACAATAATTAAAGACTACCTCTCGATGTGTTACCAGTCCAACTACGAATTTACCGTTTCTCTATTCTGACCCTTAACGGGAGAGTGATATTTTATAAACCCGACGTACAAACGCGACGAATCAGCGTCCCGACGTCTCTAACGGTTGAATGGTTAGAAAGTTATTCACGGGAAGGTCGTCGAAGGGTGGCCGACGCTGATTCCGACTTATTCTCGCGCCTAAATCCGTCCGCGGAAAATTCCCGCCGTCCTTTACATAACTCGATTCAATCGGAAAGCGTTTTCCCCGTGAACACGAGTTCCTGAATGCTCGTCGACGAGCGACGACCCCACCGCCACATCCAGGAACGGGCTTGAGAATGCAAGAGCCCTGGGGGGAGGGGAGACCTCCAGGTTTTACGCGTCTCGGTCCTCCGGCGAGATTCAATGTGTTCGCGGGTGACGTTCGCCGGCTTTTCACCAAGGGGGGAAACTTTCGCAAAAGCACACCGACGGGGATACAAAGAAAAACTGCCGGTTACTTGGCGAACTGTCCGCCCGTTTAACGGAATTAATTGCTCGGCGGGAATGAAATTTCTGAAGTTATCTATGTATGTACGTGGATGGAACGGTCGATGACACGTATGTGTGTGTGTGTGTATTTTTTTTTTATTATTTTCTCTACCGTAGGGAATCGATAACTCGTCGAATATTGAGTAGGTACATTTCCGTCTCTTAGTTTTAATAAATTTCACATGCATCTGCTATCTATCGGAAGCTTTTAAATGTCCGTCGTTAACAATGGAATTCGATATGTGTTAATAATTGAAAAGACCTGTATAGTATCGCGCAACCGTAACGATAGCGTGTTATAATAGAAACCGTGAGTAATGCTTTAAAGAGCGGAAAACGTCAAAGCGATATCGTTATCAACTTGATTTACACTCTTTCCCTTTCTCTCTTCTCTCTTATACGTTTACTCTTCGATACCCCGACGAAAGAATGAAAATATCCGGAAAGTTGGAAAATTCCACCGTAAGAAAATATCTATAATTCTCCATTTCCATTCTATTCACCCTACAACAATTAAACAAGTCGTCCCTTAATTACTCCATTCGTATCATTCACAATTATTACACAATAGAAGAACACCGTTAACACTTTTCCGTCCAAAATTTCCATTATTCCTCTCTCCCCCTCCCCCTTGGGCTACGCAAAGTAAACGTCGGGTCCATCGATTGTCCTCGACGATGCTTCTCCTTATTATCTTTTACATCCGTCGTACAATCACCCCCCCCCCCGTCCACACCACTCCACTACCCGGATAGAGACGTTTACAGATACCTAAGGTGTCGAGGAATGGTGCGCCAATATTTTCAGTAGTATCACTCGACGTCCGGGCCACCGAGCGGAAGAGCAAAGAAAAGGGGGGAAAAACGTAACGCGCTGGGTGAATGTAAGAGGACACGAGAGACCGGTGTTCCAGGGTGAATGGTCAAAGAAGAGGTATGAGCTGGAAGACACGTGAAAGATGATCCCTCACCGGAGCGTGGGTACACATACCCAACATCTATCATCCACTGTTACATACCTATACGTGTGTATATATGATAATACTTGCTGGATGACGAGCGAACGGCACGGTGTAGATACGAGGCGATTTATTTAACTGCGAGACAATGTTTACAGGAATATATATATGTATATATAACGGTGTTTGTATCACAAAATTTTCCCCGTCGAATATTCTCGATCCACGAAAGGAGTCCTGGACGATCGTAATCTGTGATACTACGGACGATGGAAGTGTGAACGGGACGATGTGTGTGTTTTTTTTTCTCACACTATCGTTCTGTGTGTGTGTGTGTGTGTTGGAGGTAGCAAATGCGAACGGAGGATGAATTGAAAATTGGAAGTTAGGAAACGACGCGTCGAAACGAGGGTCGTAACTGTCGGGCCGTGAATGCCGGGAAATTGGAGAACCTTCCTGGACATCCGGGGTCCATTCCCGTTGCCTTTTCGAATCTTTGCGCGTTTCCTCTCTCCCCCCCCCCCCCCAGCATCGACGCTTTCGCGTCATTGTGTTGCGATCATCGAAGAACATCAAGACACACTGTGTTTGAACGGTGTCGATCAAATTTGTGGAAAAGATATCAAGTAATTGATCTGAGTGATTTAAAAATCTTTGTGGGATAATTAAAGAGTACTTTTTAAATGGAAATATTAATTTTATATTCTGATTATGTAGTTTTACGAAGGATTTAGAAAAACTGAGAATGTAAAGGTGAATATTTAATTGAAACGCTTAAAATATTTCCTAAACAGATTGTCCGTGCCGGAGAACCGTGGAACACGGATATTTCGTTGCGTTTCAGCAAATTGAAACGTCTGTCAAACATAAAACCCCGTGATCCATGGGCATTCGGCGTTCCGTAACTAAATTCCCTGTAAAAATACTGAGCGAACCTTCTATTGACTAACATCGATTCGAACCGTACGAATTTCTCTACAATCTCGCGCGATTTCACGATACGTCTGCTACACGTATAGTCATCGACGACGTATATACATTTTTTCCACCAGGTTTTCACCAATACCGGTATATATCGGTAGACGAGAGGTATATATTGAAAGGTTTAACGACGGGAGGTGTGTTTCACCAGCAAAACAGTTACAACGCGAGCAAAGGTGATGTCTGGTGTCGCCCTTTCAAAGTATAATCTTGTAATAAAAGACTCTCTTTTTTTTTCTTTTTTCATCTACCGACGTTCGATTCCACGGGTTGACGATACCAGTTGACGTATGCAGGTTTAATGAGACACCTGCCGTCACGACGGAAGTTTCTAATCTTCCACTTCCCCCTCCATTTTCACTTCTTCCACGTTTATATATATTAGTTCAAAAAAAATAATATGTCTTGATAACATTATATTCAAAGATTTCCCAGTTTAACGTTCTTCCGCGACGAGGTCGACGTACCTCCGGTGAAACGAACCACCTTCGCCAAGTGAACCACGTTTTCTTAGTACACGTGTGTTCCGCTCTATGGGCGAGCGTTACCTGTGTCTACAGTTTCTACCGGGCTTGTAACGCTTTCATCCAACTTCCTGGAATAAGCAAATTTCGATCCCCGTGAATAGTTGCATAACAGTGCTACCCCGTTCGCGGCGTCGGCGTCGGACGGTGTATATATATAATACATGGACACCAAGTGATACCGTTACTACCGTACAAAGTATCCATTATTCCAATGTTGAAGCAGAATTTCCACCGCCCTCGTTCTACCCACTGGCAGTTAGTAGTTACGTTCTGTAGATTTCGAGACTGAAGTTACGCGCGATCGCTGCCCGTTGTTTATGGTTTGACCGAAGTACGTGGGGGTTGTTGGGGGAACAGGGGGTGGGGGTAGTTTGTTAATAGGTTGCAGTTACGTGCCACCCCCGGTGTGTCAGGTGTATCTTTTTGTTTTTTAAAGACTTTAGTCGTAAAGAATCTAGCATTATAATTCGTAATCAATGAGAAAAGAGGATCTCGTTGATCCTAGTTTAAATTAAACTATTTGTTCTATTTTTTGAGACTTCTATTTTCTTTTAACGGAGAAAAGAGTCTTGGATAAAAATGAGAGACAGAAAGTAGGAAGCTGTGACAATGAACATCCGTATACCCAATAATCGTCGTGTCGACGGTGATCGTATAAAAGGTAACTCCTAGAATCTGCCTTCGTTTGTCGACGGTAACGTCATTATGACGAACATAGCAGAACAGAGGGAACAGAAAACCGGGCGTCTCGGTGGGAAACGAACGACATACCTGGTTGCGAGGGGGTATTTTTTCGGAAAAGTTTCGCAGCCGTTTCGCGACGTCGTGCGAAGCAAAAAAAAAGCAAAAAAAAAAAAGAAGAAAAAAGTACGTATGCCGCGGCTTCATCAGAAGTAATGGTAACGGCAAATTTATTCTTTCCTCGTGGACATATACTTTTTTGTCTGCTTTAATTCTACCGGCACTCGTTTCTATCGTAACGTACGTAGGGAACGTATTTCCTGTTTTATATATTCTTTTTTTCTCTCTCCCTTTCTCTCTCTCTTCCCTTTTCTCCGTCCATCTCCGTGTCTTTCTTTCACCATCGCGTCGGAGTTTAGACGAGTTCTCTTTTCCCCACGTTCGAGCGAAGCGTCGAGAATTGCTTCCTGAATATTTCTAATTAATTTTCGTCGGAAAATCTGTTTCTTGCGCAGTCGCCGCCATCGCTCCCCCTCTCCCCCTTCCCCCTTCCCCCCTCGGCTTTTTCCGGCTTCCTATCGATATCGATTTTGCGCTTCATTGCTCGGTTCCACCGGAGAATCCGGACTTCTAGTCGGGCGACTGTTGAGGCTAGGAAATTGCTCGTTGAGGTTGGGTCAGCTGCGTCTCCGGGCGAGAGTAAAGGAGAAACTCTTGACGACGGAATTTCCAGACGACATTCGGCTTCTTGTTCGCCGACTACCGAGTAGAAGAAGCACACCGGGAATTTACAATAGACCGGCGATTATCAGCTCAAAGTCCAATCATCGTTGCCGGAAGATTATACAAAGAAAAATGAACAAAAAAAAATGAAAGAAAGAAAATACAAAGAAGAACAAAATCTTATCCGTCAAAATTTCAGGAGTCATTTTTATATTACATTTTTGTTCTTCTTCCTCCTCGGTAATAATGTACGTTTAACCTATCTCACATCCAGATTTTCACGTAGTCGATCGGGGTTAAAGAAATTTTTCCACGGGGGAAAAATCTCGTCGGGTCGGTATGTCATTTCCCGCGGGTGGTAATCTCTTCGCAAGCGGTTCTTATTCCGCGGCTCACCTTGAATTTCCTAGTGAAATGTCAGCGTACGTACGTACGAGCTGCCCCAGGTTTTCCCCCGGTTTTCCTCTGGAGGAAAAGCCGAGACCGTCCGTCTGTCCCGCTCGAATTCATTTCACGCGTTATAATCTTTAATTAAAACGAGTTCCCCGCGGTGCATAATGCGGCTGGATCGTTAGACGACGACGACGTAGCGTCTCGCGGATCATCTCGTTCTCGTTCTCGTTCTTCTCAGATGTTTCTAATTTAAACGACCCTCTCGTATATTTTTGACGAACGCAGTCCCTTCCGGTGAGTTTCTCATCAGTCGCGTTGGATACGAGCGATGATTACCTTCGAGGTTATTATTAAGGTTTCATTAAAATGTTTACTTGCCAGGTTTAAAAAAAAAAAGACAAATGTATTAGAAGACCTAGGGATATGGACGACTGGAGAATTTAAGGCGGAGACGTTTCCCTGCGGAGGAATTTCAAAATTCAGACATTTTAGTGTGCGAAAGTTCTACAGAGATTTTAAATTTAAATTTCACGGTGCAAATGTTCTTTGGAGGTGCAATTTCTAATATTAAGAACTTCAAAGTGTGATGTGTTACCGCATGGAAATTTCAAGGCGTCGAAATTACCACGCGCTGAAATTTCTAAGGAATCAAATTTCTATGCGTAAAAATTTTCACACGCCGAAATTTCTAAGGAATCAAATTTCAATGCGTAGAAGTTTCCACCGCCAAAATATCAAAGTCTCAAAATCTCACCCTAGCAAACTCATATCGCGACACAATTCCAATCCGTTCAAATTTCAAAACCTCGAAAATTCAACGCACCTTAATCTTTAACCCTTTACTATTTCCGAGCCCCCAAATAAAAAAAGAATCAACCCACCTAACCCATCGAGACCTTCACCCCCTGACACCCTCCCCCGCTCGTCAAAAATTCCACCACCCCCGACTTTCCCCACACCGAAATTTCATCGCACGGGGAACCTTCTCCACGATACCGCGGAATCTTCGAAATATGATTTCCTGCCAACGGAGTCACGCAAACATCCTGATAACTTCCACGTCGTCGCAGGTGGCACCCTTCACCCCCAACCCTCAGCACCCTCCCCCCTCACCCCCACCGACAATTCGTCGCACAATTCACGTGACACTCTGCACTCTGCAGAAGTGCATGCTTTCCCGCGATCGTCGTAGAAACATCGTAGTCATCCGGCAAGGTGGAAGGCGGAAAGCAGAAGGACGAAGGCCCTAAAGAATCCTATCCGTAGAGAAGGGCGTGGTAATGGAGGATACATAGCGGAACGGGGGATCGAGGATGGATAAAGGGTTTTTATTATGTCTGAGAACGAGTCACGCGAGTACGAGGTAAGAGAGATATACCGGGGAGAAGCAACGACAAAAAGTAAGGGGTAGTTTCTGTGCCCGTTTTGCGGGGCCGTAGAAAAGTAGCGAGAACGATGCTAGGTACGAAGGGAGTGAAGAAGGACGAAGGGAGGTGGTGTACGATATAAAAGGTTTTATTATGTTCCCCGAGGAATCGCGGGAGAAGGTGACTAAGAGGTATGCGTACGTGTCCGTGCGTCCGTGTGGCACAACACCCGGTAAAACTTTTCTTATGTTTATTGTTTGACAGTTACGACCGCGAGATCGCGAGTGTGGATCCATTGTTTTGTTTTTTTGTTGTTGTTCTTACGTTTTTATTATTATCGTCTCGTTGTTCGTCGGATAACGCGGGAACGTACGGAAATTTTGTATCGACGTATCGATTTTCTATTCTTTATTCTCGCGTTGTTATTTTAGACAGTTAAAAAAAAATAAATAAAAAATAGGTGATAAAGAAACACGATTCAAGTCCCACCGGCGAAAAAGAAACTTACCTAACTTTCCTTCCCCCGAATTCCCGGTGCCCGATGAAATTCCATTAACCGGCGTCGCGACGCCCGGTGGAAAAAAAAAAGAAAACGAGGATATTGTCGCGTGTAAGTTACAGCGACGATTTGTAATTTGATTTTTAATTAAACCGCTCGCCTCGCACGGCCCCGTTCGATAAAAATTCCCCCGGCGGAGATAGAATCACGGCTCGAGAGACGTTCGCGTGAAAATTTCTTCTCAAGCACCGATCGCGATCGGAGTCATCGACGTTGCATCGTTCGATGACATCAATTGATTACACCAATCCGTCACCATGGAGAGCCCTGTATCTCTGCGGCTTCTTTATGGGTCATAAATAAATTACGTTCGCGTGACATTTACCGGCTATTCGCGGTCTCGGTTTTTCTTTTTCTCTCTCTCCCTCTCTCTATCTCTCTCACTCACTATCTTTCTCTCTTTCTCTCTCTAGAGGGGTTCATGGCATAAAGGGATCCCCCTGAACTAAAACATAGTCGCACGTGGTCAGTCAAAGAGTTTTCCCATGGATGCACAGATAGCGAGGGAGGGGTTGGGGAGGGGAGGAGACATAAAGACGGGAGGAGAATAAAAAAATTTGAGAAAAAGAGAGGAAGCACAAGAGGAGAGGAGGAAAAACGAAGTCGGGAAGGGTCTGGTCCTGCACGCCACGCAGGATATTCATTCTTTTGACTGGTCATCCGCTAAGGAGAACCGTACCTTCCTTTCGAGCTCGAAAGAAATGCTCATCTTGGGTATTTTCGTTAAGGCGATCGCGGCCCCACGGAAAAGCCCGTAACTGGAAAAACAAGCGGCTCTTCTGTCTGTCCGTGCTTTGTTGCGATTCCGCGGATATACCGGGTGATTTGTAATTCTTGGTACGGGCGGAACGGGGGATAACGATTCTCCGTGAAAATATACCAGGCGAAACCGCGGAATGATATTTTCCCGTGCGCCGCATCGATTTTCGGGAGAATCCACTAGTGAAAACTTAGCGGGAGAACGTGGAACGAAAGAATGTGAATTTCTACAAGAAAATTAGACGTCGTGATTAGTCTCAATTTGAATACCCTACGGTAAACAGAAATTCAATAACAATTTCCATATTTCCAAATCTAATCAATAACAAATTTCGCGATCAAAGTATTCTAAAAATCTACCCTCTGAAACCCTGTATATCGTTCCAAAAAGATCATTTTCCAACGATCCTTTGTTACCCCGCTAAAAAGCCTAGATTCGCAAAAAGAAAAAAAGAAATCCAACCGATTCGTTTCAATAAAATTTCACAGCTGCTATCTTACGATCGTTCTAAATCGAACGTCGAACCGAATGAGAGGCTGCGCGAGAAAACGCACCCAGACCGTGAGCGAGAAGGAGAAGAGAGAGAAGAGAGAGAGAGAAAAGGGGGAAAACGTATATATCCTGGCGGAGGTAAAGGAAGAAAGAAGCACAGAGTGGTTCGATGGAGGTCGTTAACGGCAGTAGTAAAAGTCAAACGAAGTCAGACAATCGGAAGGAACCATCCGCGGCCGACTCTAAAACCACTCGGTTATTTATTGCCCCTGGTATCCGTGCCGCGTCTCTCTCTCTCTCTCTCTCTCTCTGCGGCGATGGGTGAAAAGGGACGTATGTCCACGGTTTGTTCGTTCACAGGTGTCTTCACCCTGGACGTTTATGTGTTCCGGATTACGGCCCCCGCTTCGAAATTGGTCCCGTCGAAATTACGCGGCACGCGTGCTTTTGATCGGTCGCTTTAACCTCCTCCCCCCCCCCTTCCCTTCCCCTCTCCCCATCCTACCTGTTCGACGTGTCCCCAACGGTCATGGATCTCTGATCGATACGCGATAAAAGAGGGAGAAGAATCTCCGGCCCCCCCTCACCCTTCGATTCCTCCCTTTTGGTGCGTTTGCGACCCGACGTGTTCGCCCGGCTGGACCGGTCGAACAGGAATCGGATACATTAGGGAATTACATCCGTCCGGTGACGGAATTTAAACGTTGTCGAGCGGAATCCTTGGGAATTACTGGCCGACGATTCGCGACGGCGCCTACCGTTGTTTCGGTTCGTCTAGCCGGGTTTAATTGGAGTTTTTAAATAATCGGTGGAAAGGTATTCTTTTTATGTGTCATATATGTGTGTGTTCTAGGGATCGTTTGACAGGTTGAATGGTATGGGGATCATAGGTGATTGGTGTTTGAGTTATTGGTAACGTTGGGGGTCACCGGTGACCGCTATCCCGATCGTGAAGGATTATTAAAAATCTCCTGCGTTAAAGAAGGTCTCTCGAAAAAACAGACGGACTTAGTCGGCAGTTTCGTAGCCACGAGGGTGAAATTGAATAGAAACAACATAAAAAAAGAAAGAAAAACACTCCCGAAAGCTTAGGAACTACGGGGAGAAATTTTCCTATCGTCCTCCGGCCAGAATCACTTGTTATCTCGCTCTCGAATTCCGTTGGACCGTCTCGCGCCGGGAATTTCGCCGACGATCGAGAAAACAGAAAACGGGCATCGAGTGTATCCGCCCATTGACTTTCATTTCCCCGGCCGGAATTAGCCGAAGACGGAAAAAGACAATTACCGCGTTTAATGTTTGCCGGGCTCTGCGGTGTATTTTTTCGGCCGCCTCCACCCACGCAATTATTAGCCAATCCTCGCAGTGGCTTAGTATCACTCTCGTAAATATTTGATTAGGAAAAGGGTTCCACGGGGAGTCCTTTCTCCTGTACACCCTACGATAGACCAAAAGAGAGAGAGAGAGAGAGATAGAGAGAGAGGGAGAGACAGTACGAGAAAAGGGGAGACGAGAAAGGGTGGCAGAATGGCAGACATTGGCGTGCGTGAAGACAGTAAATACTTGCTGAGGCGCAAAACTGAGTGTGCGTCGTACCCCGTTACCTCGTGTATGGGGCTTTAAATAAAGCGATAAATTTAGACCGAAGAGGGTGGGCGCGGCCCCCGAACCCTTGGCCCTTAAGTAAAATCTCCGTTCAGCTAGAAGGGAAGATTTATGCGACGTTTAAATCAGTAAATAGTTTCACAGTGGGTAATCCGTTTCGCTGCCGGAAACGCTTGTGTTCCCCTTTTCTCGCGTGGAAAAAAGAAATCACCACCCCCCAAAAAAAAAACAGGATAAAGAAACGTACGTACGCGAAAATCATTTACGTTCGTTAGAAAGCGCGAATACCGTGCCGTCCACTTTACTTTTGCAACCGCCGCGAGTAGCCGCGAAAAAACCCGTAGAAAACGTTTGTTCGTTCGCAACACGTTGCTGCCGGTTTCGTATTAATACCGGCCCACTCGAATTCGCGCCATTTTGCGAATTCAATTCGCGCTCCGGGGTGCTTAACGCTTTTTTTTTCCTCCCCCTCCTCGAATTTTGCTATATACACTCCGACGGTGAATTTCATTCTGCCTCTCCCCCTCCCCCCCCATCTCACCTGTACGTTGCACCGTCGTGTCGTGGAAATCGTGAAAATTTCCAATTAGCGCGGCGCCGATCGAACCGTGAGTGTCATCGCGAGATTCGCGCGTGTTTCGCGCGTTAATTGCTCGATTCGACGAGAAACGTCCTATCTTTCCCCTCGAATTAAGCCAATTCGAAATTCGAACGCGACTGGAAAGTGCCCGGGTGTTTACTTTAACCGTTTCGATCCGACGCACAGCGATCGCGTTGGGAAAAAATTTCACGTCGATACGTTTTATGAGTGAACAATCGACGCTGTTAGATAAATTTTGCGGATATCGACGGGTAGAAATGACGTTCGATGAATATGAAATTCAAACAGATTTTTGTAAGATAGCTATTTGAATTTGGTATCATTTAATTCAGTATGAAATTCTACGCTGACATCTAAAATAACTGTACTATTCGAAATTTTTATTTTTCATAACAATCTGAAAGGAATAAGTCAAGATTTTTTGGCAAATTTCGTAAATCGCTCACCGTTTCTGCAAATTTCAAAATACAAGTTAACGACGGTACATCGTTTCCAAATACCAAAGGGCTTTATTTCGCCCTGTCGTTCACCGACGCGACGTCGCGCGTGCATGTGTGCACGTGTAAGGTGCAGGGATTCCTGTAAGATTAATGTTTCGGAAGATGTACAGCGGTTTTCAAAGGATGATAATTCATGGCAGGTATGGCGGCGCTGGCGTGCAACTCGCTACTAAATTGTTCTCGCCGCGGAAAAGTGGATATGTCAACCTCCTCGTTAACCGGTAGCGGCCTTTAAATAAAGCTATAAATCTACCGCGGGGCCCCTCGTTCTTATTAATCCCGTGATATTTTCATCTCACTTTTATAACTCTGTCTAGCTAATCGATCTTGAATTTCAGACGACGCACGACGTTATCGAGTATCTTTTTATACGTGAGACCGATGACTAGATAAAAACTATCACGTTCACGGTATTATCGCAACACGTGGATAAAGATCAACGTTCCCATTATCCACGTTGAAAAAAACAAACAAAAGAAACTACTCCAATAAAAAAACAAACGAGTGAATCTCCTTCCCGAATCATTAATTACAATTTTCTATATTAACATTTGTAATTCACTCTCACTATCCTTCCGTCTAACTAAAAAACCGACATTGACGGAAGAATTGAGTAGACAAGCTCCCGCAACGAGGATAATTATCACGAATAAAGTCGTATGGATCCCGGTGAAAGGCGTCGACACGAAGAGTCCTAATTTCCATTGTTTCTCGCTGCGGCGTCGTGCAGGAAGTCGGGATACAAGTGTACCATCTCGGAATGACTTCCACTGGTAGCCGAGTAATAGCTTTGCCGGGGCGGTAGATTAAAACGCTCGCGGGTTTTGGCTGTCGTCTACGTTCTGCCATCGTTTATGCGCGCGGCATACTTCGTCCGCGTGCACACACACACATACACGTATATATATATGTACGTGTGTGTGTATGAGTACGTTGCCAACGATGACTGTCGTCGCCGTGTGTCTTTGTAAGCGTGTCAGGTTTGCGAGTGACCTCCGCAAAAAAGCTCCGCGCACTTTCGACCACCACGAGGAATATGAACTCTCGTTGTAATGAACCGTTAAAGCTTGCCGAAAGCCTTTTCCCTTCCGGCTTTACCCATCCCCCCTTCCCCCTCCGTTCTCCCTCGTTTTGTCCAGGAATCGTGGAATTTTTACTTTGGGAGATATCCCCCCTCGTTTAACCGACGACGACTTTTAATATCTCCCAAGAACCTTCGGAATCTTTTTCTCTCCGGGTTGTTTGAACGTGGGCTCCCCCCCCCCCTTCTTCTTCTGTCGCCCGTTAGGACCCTCCTTACCGTTACATTTATTACGGGAACGAATTGCGCGTAGATCCGCGTACTAAATATAATTCACCGTCCCTTTCCCTTTTGAAGAAGGAGTAGAAAGAGCGGAGAAATGGGAGAGAAAAGGTGGAAGAGAAAAAGAAAACTCTGTACGACGTAGAACGAACGCGATTTATAACGAAATGTTTAATGCGATTTCCATGAGGAAGTTACCGTGCGTTTCCGTCGCCAATGGGAGAAAAGCGATGCTTGGTACTCTATTAACGTGACGGAGGAAAAGAGTCTCGTTTTCTCCATGGTAGAAAAGATGACGTGCTTTACTTCAAAGCGACGAGAAAGAAGACCCCCCCCCCCCCCCCCCCCCCGGAGAACTAAAGAGAGATCGTTCTTGTTATAATTGGATTTTCAAGAGTGAATTATACGCAGCCATATTCTTGCCGCGAATCAATGTGTACGATGTGTGTGTGTGTGTGTGTGTGTGTGCCGTCTATAAACGGCGAAAGTCACCGGTGTATTGTGTCATTCGTATTCCCGCCGTTTCCCTTAAATTTCACGTCGAAACCCTCGAAAACCCGGTTGTACGAAAGGGCGACTTGTTACGTCGTCGTTATATCATCCGTTCCGACGACGACTCGTCTTAATTTATCTCGACGATAGACCGAAATATGAGAGGGCAAAGTTCGGGGGGGCGGACCGCGTTACGCGTCGCATCGTCCATTTCTGTATTACGACTTTGCTGTCCGGAGGAATTTGTAACTTGCGGCAACTTCGGTCCCCGTAGTTACACGTCCCGCGAAGAAATACGATATTACACGTATATACGTGTGTACGTACGTACGTATGTATGTATGTATGTGGATAGATGTATACGTGGACGTTCCGCGTGGAAAATTTATCGACATTACCCGGACGGACCGGTCGATCGCGAAACATTGGAAATTACAATATTCGGTCATAGGTCACAAACGCGGAACAGAAGGGAAAACTTGTTACAACGAATAAAATGGCAGACTTCCGTGATTCCGGTGTACTAGAAGTTGTTACGATGAAGTAATTAACGGGAACGTGTGAGTAACTTAACAGAGGTGTAGGTAGGTAGGTAGGTTGGTAGATTGGTAGGTGGGTAACGTAGGTTTGTGTAATATATGTATATGTATATATATGTATACGTGTTGCGCGTGCGTGAAGGAGGGGGTGGGGTACGCGCAATTAAGCTAAAACTGGGTCGATCGCATTTGCGTTTAATTCCTGAAATACCTTTTCATTCGTTATTCAAAAATTGATTATTTAAGATCAGCAGCGTGGCCGCGCAAACAAAATTCGTTAAAGTAGGCGCATATAAACGACGCATTTAACCAATCCGTTCGACTATTTACTGGACCGGTAAACAGAGTTTATTTAAATATCGGCAATATTCGTAATTGATATAACGAGCCTCGTGACGCAGTCGTAATTAAACCGTAAAGCTTTAGCATCGTAACGCTGGCGTGTGACGCGCGCAAAGGGGGGGGGGGGGAGGGGGGCTTGTACACGTTTTTCCGTCCGTCATCGTATCGTCAGGATCGCGTGTAATTTCGTGTAATGGATCTTCATGTTAAATATCGCGGAATTTCTGTGCCACGACTATTAACGGCTATATTAATGCAGTGAATTTCATTCCCTCTGTAATTAGCACTTTCGGAACATAAATAATGGATCCCCGCGATACGTAATATGAACTGCTGGCGGTATCGCTTTTAAAATCTATGAATATCTCGTTATCCGTTGAGCATATTTGCCCGAGGAAAATTTGTAACGTCTAAATTCCCACCGATTTGCCCAATCCGGCCGCAAATGAAACCTCACTCCCCCTCTCCTTCACCTTTCGTGCCACCCCTCATTAATTCATTATCTATCCACATCGAACCGTAACGGTTACGAATCGGTGAAACGACAGAAAAATTTTCCCCATTTCCCGGAAAAGAATTCAAAATACGTGTCCCCTGTGCGACGCACTCGTAGCGAATACGAGTTTTGATAGGAAACATTGCACGTTCCACGAGATTGATTCTCCATTAAATTAATAATCCATTCGACTATTTTCCAACGGCACCGTTACACACCGAGGTTCCACGAAATAATTTTCTATCTTCGACACACACTCCTTTACACTCCGCGATAATTAAACGAGTCAACGAAAAACGTTCTCACTTCACAAACATTAAAACGAACATCCCGTAAAGTGTGCACACATATACAACACTTATACAATCGTATACATATCGAAGAAGAGATGGGAAAGGGCCAGCCACTAAATCGTGGGATTCTATTTGCGAGAGAAGGGAATATCGGGCAGATTAATCCTCCGTATTAAATTTCTGTTTAATTAGTTCGTGCATCAAGCTCGTCTGCGGAGCAGTAACTTAGTCCCAATGCTTAGACCGTCTCTTCGACTCCCCTCCCCTCCCCACCCAACCCCACCCCTAACCCTTCGCCGACATAACTCCTATCCTGTACCTAGCTAGGGGTACCCCCCCTAGCCTACCTATCCACCTTTCTCCCGGAATCGCAGACATTTTAACGAGGCTTTTCATCTACCTGTCACCCGCAAAGCCGTCCCCGGTCCTCGACTACCCTTTTCCGAAAACCAACCACGTATGTTTCTCGTCCTGGGGACTCGCCGCTTTGTAATTACGATCCGCCATTTTGCCCATTCCCGGGACGAACGGGTGGTGGCAGAGGAAGAAGATAGGGGGGTGGTAGGAAAAGCGACGAGGGGGAGGGGGAGGGGAAGGGGGGGTCAGTCGTGCGGCCGAGCTGAAAGACGTGGACTGCGGGAGTGAAAGTCGCTAGAACGCTAATTATTATCGGTTCGACGGTTCATTTCAATGGAGTTCATTAGCAGCCGTGGAGACTCGATGTCCAGTTCCGCGGTTGGACGCTGGAGACAAAGACGGGAAAAACGTCGACCTGAATAAAAGTGAACAAAAAAAAAAAATAAAAGAAATAGGGGAGAAAAGGGTGGGGAAAAAACGTCCCTACCTGCGCGTTTGTACCGGCAATTCTGTTCCTGTCATTTGCGTGAAAATCGGCCCCCGATTATACGTGGAACATTTTCAGGGATGCTATGTATGTAGATGTATATGTATGTCTGGCTATGAATGTCCGCGACTACTACTACTCGCCTCGTTTCTATGACAATCTCGCGGTTTCACGAGATTCGTCACACCGATATGTGTCCGGGTGTGCGTGTGTTTTTCGGGTCACTTTTCACCCTTCTCGAGGGCTCGCACGTTTAACGGGATCGCGCGGGACAGAGTGTCCCTTTTCGAAGGGCTTTTCGTGCCCCGAAATGAACACCACCAGCATCGTTGTCTCATCGAGGATCACGTGGACGATTCGATGGTTACAAAGACGGGAGACACGTTACGATTTTGTAGGGGGAGGAGGGTACCATAATCAACGGTAATTTATAATAAACGATAACGCATCGATCAACGAGTCGAATCGGTGTATATGTATACATACATACGTACACACTCGTACACATTGGCCCGCGTAGATAAAATATGTATATAACCGGATGAAATTAGATTTTTATTAGTTCCATATCGATCCTCTGGTATTTGCATATTAAATATTTACCCGGTATCGACGTAATATTGTGCTGTCGATAATTTCATATTGCCATTTTATTAACGTCGGGTCAATATCGGCTCGCATTTGATTTTATAGTATCGGATGTTTCGCGTCAACTTTGCGTCGTACTGCTGCGTGCCCTTCCCCCCTTCCCCCCATCCCACCCCTCACTCCTTTTGTCGATCGAACCGCTTTGAAATTATTTAATGAATTCCCTTCACCCTTCACCCCCTGCGGAACGATCGTCTTGCGACATTCATAAAGTAATTGCATTTTTACGTAATTACAAACTGCAACACGTACACACCGGTATATCTATGTATACGTGTGTACGTATATCCACGTGGTGTACACGATAGTTTACCATGGCGGTTATAACTTATCGGTGACGTAATTCGTTTCGCGGCGGGATTTTTCGCCCGATTCCCGGGAGCGGCGCGATTGTTTCTGCATCGATAGCTCAATGTCGGAAATCTAATCACGAGCGGCGCGAGCGACATTTTAAAAACAGAGGCCCGGCGCGATTCGATTGGCCGATCCCGACGTGAAATTGAGGGGAAACAACTGCATGACGTTAAACGTTGGAAATTCGACCGTCTGCCAGAAAGGGTCGTTAACCCCTCGTCGCCTACACCGCGAAATACAGAGTACCAGTACCCAGGGTTCTTTCCATTCTTTTTTTCCCTCTCTCTCTCTCTTTTTTTTTGTTAATACCCTTCCAAGCCGCACACGTCTCATCCGCGAGTTCAATCTCGCGATTGCCGGTTGCCCGGAAAATTATTTCCGTCATTTCACCGGGCGGGCTTGGTCGTTGAAAAAAGTTCGTAATGGAAATTACTCCGAGGAGTGACGACTCGATGGCCTCCGGAGCGCCTTCCCTTGAAAATGATCAATTTTCGTTTATGCGATCCCCCACACACCCCTCGATCCAACCCCCTTCTCCCCCGCCCTTCGTCCCTTAGCCTGGCGAGGCGGACTTTCGACTTAATTCGCTGAAAGTCGGGCCGAGCAACTGCAGCGATCGCTTCCCGTCGCAATCGGCGGGAACTCGAGGCACCGATGAAGTCGAACAGCCCGTGGAAACGTCGGAACGACTGCAAAGAGTAACGATCCGACGGCTTCTAACGAGTTTCGCACCGGAGCCTACCACCGCCCTTCCAAAAGGTCCTGCGTTAAAGGGAAACCTCTGTAGGACAACACTTTTCATGTTCCATTTATCAGAAATCCTAAAACCATGTCGTTTCTTAACCTACAAATATTACGCAACCTTGCGATTTTAAAATACTCAAAATTTCAATTCAATTATCCCTATAATACACCTTTGAAACCTGTTATCATCGAAGATATTCCCGAAGGGTCAAAAATACCTTTTTCGGGGCGGAAGATTTGTCTGTTTTTTCGAGAATCATGAGTAAAGTCGACTTTGAACAGCTTTGCAAAAAGGAATGCGAACGTTGGAAGAACGCGACAGTCCAGCGGGCGATTTAAATGTTTCCCTTCCGAGCGGAGCGTTAAGTAGTAGTGAGTAGTTGTAGCCAGACGTGGGCAGAGGTAAAGCGGGCGCGAAAATATTACTCTCGTTCTCCGGCAACGGCTGGCACACTGAGGGGAGGGGAGGGGAGGGGAGGGGAGGGGAGAGGGGCAAAAAAATTAATGACCCGCTCTTTATTACGCAGATGTGTTTTCTCCATAAATTACGATTTCAATAAAAGTGGCGGCGGTGTCGAATCGGGCGTGCGAACGCTAATGGTTGTCGGCTGTTATTGCAGGCGAATTGCAACCTGGAAACGTTTAACAGTCAGTCGACGGAAGGTTTGAACACGGCGTGTCCATTTTTGTACAGAGCGTTCCAAAAGAAAAAAAAAACACGAACATACAGACACACAAGAGTCTCGGTTACGTACTCGATATCGATTCGTTGACGAGTAATTAATGAAAACAGTGAGCGAGTTTGTGGAGTGGGCCCAAATCGAGCCATTCTAATTGTCTGTCGTTTTTCATTACTTAATTAGGTCGTAGAAGGAACACAGATATTCTTAGAATTATCTCGTTTCTCCTCGTTCAACCGTCTTCCCTTTTTGGCACACCCTATATAAATTGTACGAGAGGTCCAGTAATAAATTTATCCGTCGTTATTATAGTTCGAAATCTCTTTCGTCCATTGTTCAAACTGATCAAAGGGAACCGCGAAGGGTGTAAAGAGAGAAGAAGGGGGGGGGGGTGGAAAATTCTCGGAGCGGTAATGTTCTCCGAAAAACTTGTTCGATAGCTTCGTCTTGCGAAATGATTTGCGACGGTGGTTCAGGCGCGAGAAAAAGATAAGGTGGATGTATATATACGGGTGGCGAAATATTTTAGGGTGAGCCGATAGTTATCGGCGAAACAACAAAGCCATAAACGTCCCGAATACCGTAATTTACTACGATATTCCGTGCGCCGTAATATTACCGCGGCTACAGAGATCGGTTCCAAACTGTACGAAGTAGAAGAAAGCATTAGAGTAAATAAACATCGAACCGGCAGTATTTTACTACAGAGACTTTTTTTTACCACTCCGTTTCTTCGTGAAACTTTTCCACCGTTGAATTTCCCATTTTCCCGGTCTCCCTTTGCTTTTGTCCCATCGGGGGGTCGGGAAAACTCTTTGCATTTCACGTTCCCGCGGAACGAAATACCTAACGTAAACGATCGTACGATTTCTACGATAATAATCCTCTCGAATAATTAATCACATAGAAAAATACAGAGAGGGACAACGAGAGAGAGAGAGACAGAGAGACAAAGACACAGGGAAAGAGAGAATACGTTAATATAACGTAACACACAGTGCGTCGTAAACGTTTCAACGGTGAAATTATGTTAAACAACGCAACCGCCCTCGCGAGAAAATTGTCGCAAGTGGCGAACAAAAGGGCCGATGAATGAAATTCGAGAGCGACGAGGCGTTTTAATAAAATTAGTTAGCAAGTTTGGCCAATAAGGTGGCGATGAACGATGTGGTCGCTGATATAGCCGGTGCCTGAACTGCGCCGATGGTGATAATATTGCGGGAATGGGCGGCTGCCATTGGCTGACGCGAAAATACGAGACTACTCGACCTGGCAAGTTTCCTGATTAAAGCTGTTAATTTGTAATTAAAGGGAACGCGTGGCAGCCGGGCTGCCCCTACCCTCCCCCACACCCTCCCCTCTCACACGAAGTCCCGTGATGGACGACACGAGACGTATGGTCGAGTGAAAATTCACGCCGGTATTTCTTTCCATTTGTTTTCATCGGGCGAAACTCTTTCCCGCGGTAATATAATATTATTCTCTCCGGCTGGTCCCGCGAGTGTTTTCCACACGTTCGGGAAAAACAATTTTATAACGCGAAGAAGAACGCTCGTTTTCAATGCAGATGAAAAGTCGGTTTTATTGTTCGACGCCACTTTATTTTTATTTCCCCCGGTCTGATGAAAGCCAATAGATTGATTTTACACGTAGATACACTCGCGTACGTACGCGTCACTGATACACGTGTACATGTGCGTACATATATATACATATATGTATATATTGTATATATATATACATGTATATCGTACGCTAAACGCGCGATTGTAATCACGATAATATTTCCCCGGCGTGGCATGAATACCTGGTGACACGTGAAAAAAAAAGTCATATTTGCGTAGCCAACTGTTATTTTTATGTCGACGGACCAAATGTTTTTTTTAAAATCGACCATCTACCGTGGAAAACAGTTGTTCCACGTAAACGTGTACGTATGTGTGTCTGTGTTTCTCCACGTAGGTGGGCCCATCCGGGCGATGCTCGACGATAAAGATCGTCGGGGGCTGTTTTTCACGCGTACGCGAACCACCTCGGTGAATGTAATCTATAACGAGAAAGTGTCAGGGGCTGCATAATAAGAAAATGTCGCGGGACGTAATCAGGAAATGGTTTTCAATGGTCGCGTTTGTGTCGTTTTAAACGGGCGGGACGCGAAAGGGGGGGAGAGGGGGAGGGAGGGATTCGTCGCACAGTATTGGAGTTCTGGATTCGGGATTGAAAAGCGACGCGCGAAGGGATTCTTGAGAGACGATGCTATCCCGAAGGGTACCCCCCATTCAATTCCTGGATTATTGACGCGAGGGCCATTCACGGCAGGTACTCGAAAAGAAAGAGCAAAAAAAAAAAAATACAGGAGAGAAGAAGAAAAAAAAAGTGCACTCGTTGAAAGATCACGACTCTACTACTCGCAGCCCGTCAAAACTATCTAATCCACCGTAGCGTGTACGAGAAAAAAAAGTATCTCCTCGGATCTTCTCAATCGAAAAGGGAACGTGAAAATCATTTCACCGATGATCTACACGGGATCGCGGACGATCGATCGGCACGACGATGAAACAAACTCCGTTGAAACAGAAGAAAAAAATGGAGCAGAAGAAGAAAAGAGTTTACAAATAAACAGCCGTGGGAACAAAAAAAAAAAAAAAAAAACGTGCCGCGTTTATTCTCCCCGCGGTAATTTATGGACGTCACGTTGATGCTGGCAAGAACGATTTTTAGGCCGCCGCGATTCTTTTTCGTTCCTACGAGAAAGCCAGCGAAAACGGTCCAGCGGCGGCCGGACAATACATCACGGAGTCAGATTTAAAACGGGACACGAGAGATTCGGTTTTGCTGGCACGACACGCGAAATGCGAATGCGATACGAAAAATGTATAAAGTGCCGCTTGCCATCGGCCCGAAGGGCGGAGAGGGGGGAGGTGGCCGGTGGAAGGTTGTGGAACGTGCCACGTGTGCAAAACAGGATCCCGAAGGGGCAGGACCCGAAAACGACTGCCGTCACGACAAAACAGGATCGGCCGCGTTTCTTCGCTGGGAGGATCTTACCGGGAAAACAGGGAGACGATCTACAAGAGAAGAAGAGAGAGAGAAAAAGAGAAAAAAAAGAAAGTATAAGATAACATATCGAACGTCCGGGACGATTCTGCGCAGCGCTGATAAGATTGATTACGTCAGCCGTGTGGGAGTTGAAAAATCGTCGATCGTATTCCGTGACATCGTCCCGTCCCTTTTTCCGTTTGTTCGATCGTTCCGGGGTGGAAAAATTTTCTTCCATGTCCCGTGAAACGAATTCCGAGAACCAGTCGAACGGGTGGAAAAGAATTCTTGAAAATTCTACCAACTTTATCTTTTTGTTTTTTATTTATTTCTTTTTACCATCTACTATCTAGCGATCGCGGGATCCCTTCACCGGTGTATCACTTCGGGGTGCATAGGGGGTGTTTTGTTTTTTTTTCTCGATGTATCGGTGTAAACAATTTCTCGGTCGCACGGGGGTTCCCGCGGGAAAAAGTTACTTCCAGGTTCCAAACGAGGACCTTAAGACCCGGTTCGAGTCTCCGCGACGTTCTTTAAGAGCCCACGATCCAATCTGTGTACGGTGGGCGCTTTACGATCGCGCCAAGAACGAGGGGTGGGAAGAAGAAGAAGAAGAAGAAGGAGGAGGAGGTGGAGGAGGAGGAAAAAAAAATACATTCGTGCACCGTCGGAAGGGTACGCTCAAACGAGCTGGCAATTGCTGCATTATATAGTTCCCACTGCTCAAGATTACAAGGCACGCGAGCTTTAAGCTCGGCAATAATGTTCGTGTTCAGGGCCGGACTAAGAGCACGTGCGACTTAAATGGCGGCACGAGACCTCAAATTATAGGAACGTGTGGCTGTTCGGAGTCTTACAATTTTCGACCTATGAAATCCGGCCGAATTTTACGCCGCCCATCCCCCCGGATTGCAAACAACCTATTACAGATTTTAAACAGTTCACAGGTAACACCGTTGTATAACGCGAAGTCTCCGTAAACATCGTGTAACATCGCAATGTGTATACTTTGAGTATACATTTAATATATGTATGTATTAAAGTATTTTGTAAATATTTTATAACGTATTAATTTCTTCACCCTATTATAATAACGATGATGGAATCGAAGAATGTATAAATATTCACATATATTATAATTCTAATTTTCTAATGATCCATAGAAATTGACACCTAGGTCACCGGTGACCCCCAGGTCTTTGATACCTCCTCCAGAAATATTAATTCCGATTAATTCGCGTCGCGAGACGAAGACTCGCAAAACCGGGAAAAGGGTGGCGCGGCGAAGGAAAAGGGATTCTAAAATATTCGAGTAGTCCTTGGGCTCGTCGCTACCTTCTCCCCGGTACCTTCAACATTCGTAGCGAGGGCACAAAAGAGGAGAAGGACGAGGAGGAGAACGAAGAGGAGGAGGAGGAGGAGGAGACACCAGGAGGAAAAAAGTACTCGGAGTGCTCTCACGTGAGACAACGAGGTTGACGGAACGCGCGTGCATTTACGTCGACGACGGAGCGTGTGGCAGGGGGAGGGGGGGTGGAGGGAAAAAAATAAGGGTGGGCAAGCTAAGTGGGAGGGAGGGAGGGGTGACATGCCAAGGGTGGGAGAGATTAACGAGTGCAACGGATAATTGCCGGGACACGCAAAACGTCGAGGCACTCGAGCCGATCTTCAGAATGAGGAAGGAGGAAGAAAGGAGGTAGGGTGAAAGAAGGCGAGAGTCAAGAGGGGTGAACGAGGTGGAGATAGAAGGGGTTGAAAAGCCGGAGAAGGGATTAGTAGTAGTAGTAGTAGCAGGAACTAGAGGAAGAGGGAACAGAAAGGTCGTTACGCTGTGGAGAAGTGGTGACAATGCCTCGACTTTGAATCTACCGTTTTCATTGGTGAAAAGGGTGAAGACTGTGATTTTCTGGGGGTGAAAGAAAGATGGACAAAGAAACTAAGCCACCTGTATAGATATAATATATGTATATATCCGTCCGTCTGTCCGTTCCAACAAGATACGTCCGTACGTCTGTGTTTTGTAAAATTTAAGAAGATCTTCGTAACGTCCGCCTACGGAGGGTGGAAATTTAAAGTGGGGATGGTGAAGACGTCACCCTAAGACTCTTTCGCCGCGTCAGGGTGCAGTGGCGTAGATAAAAATCTTTGCACCCTGACGTTCTCTTTAAATTAAATATTAATCACATCGAACAATGAATTTTTCGCATGCGATCTTTTCACGTTACCGACGACATATTTATTTTTTCTGTCGTTCGTAATTTCTCTCCCATTACGGCTCATTCGTAAATACCCGTGATCGTTGAATAATAGGTGAAAGGAAGAAGCCGATTACCGAAGAACGGCGTAAACTACGAACACCCGAATAATTCGATACATCGGCCCGATATGAACGCAATAATCCGAAGTGCGGAGAGGTGGTCTGGCGAACCTCGATCTCTGGTTGTTTGTGTATTTGGAGGAGTGTAAATGATATTACGTGCTCGCACCCCCTCGTTTCTGCACCAATGCTTCCGCGGGGGCTACCTCTCTCCGTGTACACCATTTTCCACCTATACATATACACACACACACACATACAGACACATATACGGCGAACTTTCGGCGAGAGGAATACGTGTAAACATCGGTCTGAATGCGAGAGTCGCTTGGTAAATAGATACACCCTATATATAGGTGGTACCACACACATACACACAGATAGAGAGATATATGTATACAAGTACGAATAATACATATGTATTACACATATACACATTCTCGTTCACGCCTACGAATCGTACATAGACACAAGCTACGTGGTCCCTTAAACGTACAGGCACGCATAAACGGCCTCACCAACATCATCGTGCGTTCGCTGGCACACATATTATTTGCCGGATTGTGTGCGTGGCCACGTTTCGCCGAGAATAGCAAGCACGGTCGGTCCTCGAGCGGTAAATCAGGGATTTTCGGCGGTACGTGCGCTTCGTGGTTCCCGACCGATCGCTGCGGCCCGTTGCCCAACTCCGTTCCCGCCGAACCAATCCGACCAGCAATTTTCGATCGAATCAGGCTGCACATATTCGTTCGGAACGTATCGATGTCCCGCGCTCGGAATTTTCGATACACGGCTGCGAGAAATCGATAGGACGGGATCGAGAGTCGAAAAGGATCGCGTTTTCTATCGCTAAACCGATTGTGAAATGATCCACGTTTGATGTACGGTAGATTTATACTTTTTTCTAGTTCAACCTATTATTTTTCTATTTTATATATATCTAGATATACATATTTTGTTTCTGGTAATTTTGCTTGTTTTTTCAAGAAATTATTTTCCTCGAAGCGAGAGTAAATTTTTTTTTCATCGTGCAATTAAAAATGCAAAAGACGCGTAACTCGCGCCACGGGCCGGAAAGTTTAATATTATACCCCCGGTTACGCGGGACCGGTTGTTTTCCTTTTCCTCGACTCCTGTAAATAAGCCCGCGCATGTCGTAATGGGTAAACCGTGGAGGCCTCGCAGCCCGACTACGAAAAACAACTCTCCTTCCTTGAGAAAACAAACCACGACGAACCGAGGACCCTTACTCGGAATGCGTGAAATTCGTAATACAGTTTCGTGAAGGGTGGCAAAGGGAGAAGGGACGGGGGGGAGGGGGTGAGTAGGGTGAGGGCTAACTTCGTCGGTCCCGAGGGATGATAAAGTTCAACGAAAGTGGAACGGCAACCAACTAGACGAAAGGAACGATGAAATAACTGGGTCGTAACGGTTTTTACGAAAAAAAAAAGAAACAACCAGATCCCGTTTCATATGCGTGGGAACAGCAATTAACGTAATACATATTAATCCCCATTGGACCGACGTTATCTTCAGGCGAATCCTTTAATTGGACGGGAGGAATAAATAAGAAAGGTCGGCCGTGTTAGCCGGATTCTTCTTCCTTTTGAGGGTACGACCTCCGGGGAATCAAGAGCACCGCGAAATCTGGCCGTTTCAATTTCAACGAGATCGCCTGAACAAATATTCTTAGATAAAGAGACCTCCGAGCCGTCTGCACGAACGAACTTGAATGGCTAATGCCGGCGTATCCGAGTAACTATTCGTGTCGGAGTGCCAACATTGACTGCGTGTGTGAACGAACGTGTGCGTGTCTGTGTGTGAGTGTGTGTGTGAATGTTACGAGGACGAACGAATCGAAGCGCGTATCAAATCGAAATGACACAAGAATCCGATACCAGTCGGTGGTATTCATCTTTTCGCAAGGGAAGACGGTAAATAACTTTGGAATAACGACGGTTCGATCGTTTCGTAGGAGATCCGATAATCCGATTTTATTTTTTTTTTTATTTTTCAATATGAAAAAGGAGAGAGGAGAGTGGGGGAGAGAAAAGTCAGATGAATATATTATATCGGCTGGTTACGATCGTGGACGAGCAAACGATGAATACGCTAGATCGTTGGAAACAATTTTAATTTATTTAAAAGTGGACCAAGGGATGGAGAAAAAGAGAGAGAGAGAGAGAAAGAGAGAGGCGAAGAGAGTCCTTACAAAAAGCGGTTTCCTCGAAAGGCAAGTAATATTTGCACGCGAGGTTATGCTTTTCAGATTTTCCACGAGACCTTCGTCCTCGTCAAAGGGAAGTCGGTACATTTCTATTTGAAAGTTGGATGGGAAAATCATTTCGAGGAAGCGGAGGTTCAAAGCGGGGAAAGCTCCTCGGGAAAAATAAAGGTAAGTGACGGGGAACGCGGAGCTAGTTTCGCTCGCGACGTCGTCGGGTTTCGAGAAAATCGAATTTTCGCGCGAATGCGTGAAATCGATAAACTGATTTTACGAGGAGTTTACCACGGAACTGGGTCGACCGTGTCTAAACAGTCCCGTGACGCTCCGCGGCTCGTATTAATTCAATATTTAATCGAAGAGAGAGACTTGTGTGTGTGTGTGCGCGCGGATCGAACGACGTCTGATTATTTCGTGGTTTCTACTACTGGCAAAAGCATTCCCTTCGAACACCGGATTGCCAGTCGTTTGTCGCCGTTGGTTTACCCTTTTCCCCGCTCGATTCGCGGAGAAACCTGGAAATTCATTTACCGTTTACGGTCCCGTTTGACATCAACATCTTTTTTTTCTCTCTCTCTCTCTCTCTCGTACCGTCGCGAACCCGCGGAACGCGTAAAAGCGTCGCCGCGACGCGAACCTTCGATAAAGAGCCTGCAACGTTTCGCGAAACGACGAGAAATATAAATGAACAAGGGCAGAGAAAGAGAAAAGGAAGAGGGGGGGAGAGGAAGGGGACACGTCGTTAAAAGAAATCTGGAAACACAGAAGAAAAAGGAAACCAAAGGGAAAAGACTCTATCCGTAGGGTATACGTAATAAATTGGGATTGTATGCGGGTAGAGTGGAGGGGGAGGGGAGGGGGATGGGGGGGGGGGAGGTAGAAGGAATATGATCAATGTTATACATAAAAGAGTTCCGTGTTCTACACGGTCATAAAATTTGCAAACGTTTTAATAAATTTCAAGCGTAACGTTAGAAAGCCAAGAGTTACGAGTGCATTTATCGATTACTGCAAACTTCCTGTGTATATTCAACGGCGCCGGGAAGAGTTGACTCGCATATAAAATAGATGATTTATTCTCTTAGCCCGCTCCTCTAACGAGTTCCTCGATCCCGTCTTTCCGTTAGGATACAACGGCAACACCCGTATAACGCGTGATTCCCTTCGATCGTGTTGTACGTATCACTTCTCCCCGTCCCGCAGACTCGCGTAACTCGTTGCGAATCGAATATCCGCGAAATTGTTTATTCTCCTGCGACGATACGCCCGACGTTACGACGAACGACGAACAATGATAGTTTTTCTCTTATTTTTTTTTCTCCCTCTTTTACTCCAACTGTACTAGATTCTCGATTATTCAAGCAGCTCCCGCGCCGCGTAGACCCCGGCGTGTTATTATCCGAGCGAAGAAAAGCCGGAAGAAAAGAGGCACGGGAGAGAGAGAGAGAGAAAAAAAATACACCCACACACATAGACATACACATACAAGAAAGTCAAGCAATCCGGTGCCCTTTGAGGGTACAGTTAAACGGGACAAGTACACTATGAAAACGGGACACAAAGTTCGATAACGTCAAGCCAGGATCGAAACGGTAACGGCGAGTTCCGACTGGCTGTCGGTAAGAAAGCCCGTGTGACCAGAGTTTCTCTCTCGACTTCTCTGCCTTTTTTTTTTTTCTTTCTAATCGCATTGAAAAGCCGGTCGATCGTACTTAATCCACGATTAAACTCCGTTTCAGGCGCCATTAAGCCTGAACCAAAGGACACCGTGGATCCGGCATCGGGATATCCGTCGAGATAGACGCGCGATCGATCGATCCTCCGTTTAAGCCGGGCCTTGACTCTTCGGCCGTTCACCGATCCCTGCTTCGTCCACCCCCCCCCCCCCAACATCCCCCTACCCTTTGCAACCCTCGACTAAACCCCCCCCCGGTGCACGGGCTTTACCACTGTCACCCCGTCGCGTTCGTCTCTGCGCACGGTTTGTAACCTAACGTATCCCAGATTCCGCGTGATCTCGCGGGACACACGGGATGACCGTGGATCGTTGGATCCATGGATTAGATGAAAACTGATCTACGACAAGGGCGAATTTTTCTAAACGGAACGTACGCGCTCTCGGGATGGTGGAATAAATTCGATGGGTGAAGGGAAATTGGGGGGGAAGAAGGAGAAACTATGGAAAGGAATATGGGGAAAGTTATGGAGAGGTGAGTTGATTGTGGTGTGTTTTAATTGTGATATAATCGACATTTCGAATGTAGATGTATATTTTTACACACATATAAGAAACTGAATAACCAGATAAGTTATTCAGTTTCTTATATTGTTGTATATACGATCGTTAAATTTAGATAAATATTTACACACACCTTGTACCTGCGCCACCTATTTCCAGGAATCTCTTAGCGTCTCCCTTGACGTCGAATCATACGACTAATTTAAATAACGAAAAAGAAACAAAACACACAAATTCCTCGCGACTTGAATTTCATACGCTCGCTATTTCATATCGTCCCGTCGACGTAGTACGAATGCCTTTTAATTCGACGTCGTCGTTCTCACCGTCGCCGCGACGAACGAGATACAAATCGTCAGTCGTTCGATCGATGCTCTCCAAGAAAAATCGTAGCTTTTACGGAATGCTTCTGCGAGTGAAAAGTAAAAAGACTGACTGAGAGAAAGATGAGAGAGGGGACCAGGACGGTGAGAAAGAGGGGGGGGGAGGAGGAGGAGGAGGAGAGAAACTAAAATGACAGAGAGGCGAAGAGTTCCCGAGTCATTGACCCAAGGAAGTTGGAACCCCGAGGACGAGATTGGTACAGGATGTACCCAGATGGAACTCATTCAGATGCTTTCATAGGACATCGTCAGTCGTACAGAGAGGCAGACGGCATTGGTACAATGAAACCCTCGAATGAAACACGCCGAGCTTCATATTCCGCTTGGTCGGCCGTTCGGCCGTTTCAAGTTGGTTTACGAGCCAGAGTGCCGCATTAATTCGATCCGGCAACGGTTTCGGACCGATCCGTAACAGGGATAAGTGACTAAAGCCCGATTCACGTTCCCAGTTTCGCCTGATTAGGCGCGGCTCGATATCGGCATGCTTAAACCGACGATCCTGTCGATCTCTGAAATGCTGCGATTACGTATTTCTTCTCTCTCTCTCACACACACACACACACATTCACTCACTCTCTGTCTGTCTCTCTCATATGTGCGTGATTACGTGTGTGTGTGTTTGTACATTGAAAAGCTGGCGATTTTCAGCGATCCAAACGTTGTACACACATAACGCGGTAAACTGATTTATCGGTTTCCTTCGTAACAAACGAATCCCGTTGTTTATTCTATAAAGGCAAGACAGGTAGTGTGTGCGTTGTTGTTTTTTTTTTTGTTATTCGTAGAAATATCAGGGGAAAGCAAAATTCACGGGTATAATTTAACACGGTCGGTTTAATGCGATAATAAAGCGCAAACACAAAAGCATTTCGCGTGCGCTTTATTTCCAGGCGAACGAACATGCGTAGTTACATTGTAAATAGATTATGTGCATAAACTGTAGCCGCGGAGTTTTCGTCGTATTTTTCCTGTAATTATCGTGCCGTTTTGTTTTTCACTGCAGTTGTTCTATAGGTACGCGTAGGCATTCATACACGCGTATACCCATATACATATAGATATGTATATATATACATATATATTATCCCACACGTATACGTACCAACTACCTGCAATTCCGTGTCAAGTATTACCGTGCTAACATTGCGCGGCGAAAACAACGGTTGTTGTGAAATTGAAAAATGTTCCCTAGCGGCCGACGGCCCGTTGGAACATAATAAATTTCGTCTGTTCGCCGATGGGGTGTGAAAACCGTACCGTTCCGCATCCTCCCCCCTCCCCCTCCCCCTCCCCCTCCCCAGCACCCCGGCAACGTTCCAACGATCAGGAAATGAAAGTCAAATGTCTGAAAATTCGTTACGGCTGCGATCAAATCGTCCTCGCTAGCGAGAATCGAGTGACCGTTAACGAAGCAACCGGAGAGAACCGGGCTGGACAATGGTTCAACAGGGTGGAACAGTGGGGCGAAAAAAGGAAGAAGAAAAAAAAAATAAAATAAAAAGGGCTGCGAACCGGAGAACTGGGGTGTAAGGGATACCGAAAACAGAAGACGGGTAAATAACTGCGGGGGCTGAGAGGATTTTTCGGAAAGTCGGAGGAGGGACGGTTATCGGTAATCGATCGCGTCACCTAGGTCGGGCACAAACTACTGCCGGCCTCGTTTCGTGGTTCACTGACGTTTAACGTTCAACGGGCGTACGCGAACATATACATATGTATATGTATAGATATAGCCGGTTATAGTTTTAAATCTCCGGACAACGGAGTCCTGAAATAATCTTATCGACGGATACGTAAGGTTCGACGTAAAGGAACGTTAGACGGTACGATAAATAAAACTGATAAGTGGATAAAGTTATCCGTGGATAAATTATACGGGAGGAGTTCTATCTCATCAAACGTCAAAGTGAAACGAACGGTATGACTGAAATTTTCTTTTTATTTCCCCCTCAACCTCCTATCCCCCCCCCCCCTACCTATCGTTGATTTCTAATGGCATCGATAAAATTCTAAAGTGAATTCGTAATGGTCGAACGGCAGCGAGGTGTTAATATCAAGCGAGGCCGATGATCCAATTCGAATTATAAACGGCTACTAAGAGGGGTTAATAACAGGGGCTATAATTCTCGCAGTCCCTCCTCTTATGGCGCAATTAAATGTTGATAATGACTCGAATCGATAACACTCGAACGAACTCTCCCCCGGGTACCCGGGGGGTGGACGTTGAACGGCGGTCTCGCTTCTATCCCATGAAAATCCATTATATGTATATATCCGGTCTACTTTCTCATTTCATTTTTCATATTAATTTTTTTCCACCGATGAAGAGGGTTCTCTCTCCGCTGTCGTTCGGTCCGTTCATTTCGTTCCATCGACGGGACTTCGGTTTAAGCGATTCCTTCGGCATTTCAATTACAAATTAACCGTTCACCCCCCTCCCTCACCCTCTCCTTCCTACGGTTCCCGGAGGCTGTCCGTACCCCCCCCCCCCCCCCGGTTCATCCCGCGATCCCTCCAGGATGAGCAGCTAGGGGATGAATTTTTAAAAAGCTCCCAGTGAAACGGGGGAGTGATTTGAAAGTTTCGGGGACGTCGAGTAGAAAAGTTTTCAAAGGGTGAAGGCGGGGGATGATAAAAAAAACACACTCACACACACACACAGGCATAGACATACATATACACGTACACAGGGAGAAAAGGAAAAAGAGAAGAAGAAGAAGAAGAAAAAAAAAGAAAATCTCGGGGGAAGACGTAAGGCGCGGTAGGCCGCGGTGGATGAAGGGGAACACGCCGAGCCACGAAATTGAACTGGCTGTCTGCAACACCTCCGCGTTCCGTGGATGCCGCAGTTATATCAACTTGCTCGCACCGGCGGCGAAACAAAAGCGAGGGAAAAAAAGAAAGCGAAAGTTTTACAACGGCGCGCTCGAGTTTTTACGATAAATCACCCTTACGAGATTTAAATCGTATCACGCCAGTCATCTCGGCCTCTTCACCCATCTCTTCCCACATCGTACCGATCTACTTTCAGCCGCTCGGATTTCCGCGAAGGTAACCGAAATTCATCCCCCCATGCGGAATAATCGAGTGTATAATATCCAACTAATTTCCCGATTAGGGGTAGGTCAGGATTTTTCGCGATTTTCGTAATTTTCTCGCCCTTTCCGTAATTTTTGAGGTATTAAAGTGATCCGGAACGTTTTGGACGCGGAATCGGAAGCCGAATAAGACCGTGGAAGATTCAGGTCGATATCTAAAAATTTGCGGAAATGACGAAGGGATTACGAAAATTGCGAAAATTCACTAATTTCAAGCAGTTTTTCGTTCGGCATTCGCTCAATTTTTGAGATAGCGACCTGAGACTTGTACCATTGTTTTAGTTAGGAAATTCTACGACAGGTCAACATATAATAGTTGTACTTTTCGAAAATTTAATTTTTCGCAAAAATCTGAAGGGGGTAGGTCAGGATTTTTTGCGATTTTCGTAATTCGCCCGCCATTTCCACAATTTTTGAGATATCGAAATGATTCTTTTACTGTCTTATTCGGCTTCGGATTCCGCGTCCAAAACGCCCGGGATCGTTTTAATAGCTCAAAAATTACGGAAATGGCGAGCGATTTACGAAAATCGCAAAAAATCCTGACCTACCCCCTTCAGATTTTGGCGAAAAATTACATTTTCGAAAAGTACAACTATTATACATTGATCTGGCGTAGAATTTTCCAACTAAAACAATGGTACAAGTTTCAGATCGGTATCTCAAAAATTGAGCGAATGCCGACCAAAAAACTGTCATAATTTGACGATTTTTGGCGATTTTCATAATTCCTTCGTCATTTCCGCAAATATTTAGATATCGACCTGAATCTTTCACTGTCATCTTCGGCTTCCGATTCCGCGTCTAAAACGTCCCCGATCGTTTTGATAGCTCAAAAATTACGGAAATGACGAAGGAATTACGAAAATCGTGAAAATTCAGAAACTTACAGCAGTTTTTTGTTTGGCACTCTCTCAATTTTTGAGATAGCGATCTGAAACTTATACCACTGATTTAGTTAGGAAATTCTACGCCAGATCAACATATAATAGTTGTACTTTTCGAAAATTTAATTTTTCGCAAAAATCTGAAGGGGGTAGGTCAGGATTTTTTGCGATTTTCGTAATTCGCCCGCCATTTCCACAATTTTTGAGATATCGAAATGATTCTTTTACTGCCTTATTGGGCTTCGGATTCCGCGTCCAAAACGCCCGGGATCGTTTTAATAGCTCAAAAATTACGGAAATGGCGAGCGATTTACGAAAATCGCAAAAAATCCTGACCTACCCCCTTCAGATTTTGGCGAAAAATTAAATTTTCGAAAAGTACAACTATTATACATTGATCTGGCGTAGAATTTTCCAACTAAAACAATGGTACAAGTTTCAGATCGCTATCTCAAAAATTGAGCGAATGCCGACCAAAAAACTGTCATAATTTGACGATTTTTGGCGATTTTCGTAATTCCTTCGTCATTTCCGCAAATATTTAGATATCGACCTGAATCTTTCACTGTCATCTTCGGCTTCCGATTCCGCGTCTAAAACGTCCCCGATCGTTTTGATAGCTCAAAAATTACGGAAATGACGAAGGAATTACGAAAATCGTGAAAATTCATAAATTTCCAGCAGTTTTTTGTTTGTCATTCTCTCAATTTTTGAGATAGCGATCTGAAACTTATACCATTGTTTTAGTTAGGAAATTCTACGCCAGATCAATATATAATAGTTGTACTTTTCGAAAATTCCATTTTTCGCAAAAATCTGAAGGGGGTAGGTCAGGATTTTTTGCGATTTTCGTAAATCGCTTGCCATTTCTACAATTTTTTAGATATCAAAATAATTCTTTCACTGTCTTATTCGGTTTCGGATTCCGCGTCCAAAACGCCCCGGATCGTTTTAATAGCTCAAAAATTACGGAAATGACGGGCGATTTACAAAAATCGCAAAAAATCCTGACCTACCCCCTTCAGATTTTGGCGAAAAATAAAATTTTCGAAAAGTACAACTATTATATATTGATCTGCCGTAGAATTTCCTAACTAAAACAATGGTACAAGTTTCAGATCGCTATCTCAAAAATTGAGCGAATGCCAGCCAAAAAACTGCATTAATTTGATGATTTTTCACGATTTTCGTAATTCGCTCGGCATTACCGCAATTTTTTAAATATCGTCCTGAATCTTTCACTGCCTTGTTCCGCTTCAAATTACGTGTCCAAAACGTCCCTAATCACTTTAATACCTCGGATAGGAAAGGGAAAGGTTGAAAGTCAATTGCATCGGTTTATTCCGGCAGGTTTCGCGGCGGCGGCGCGAGGCGGAACGACAACCGGAGCGCGAGGGGAATGCGAGAAACACGCGGAAACGTTGTAGCGAGAAGAACGAACGGGGTAACCAGGAGAAAGATCACCTTTTTCCCTCTGGGGTAAAATTCGAGAATGCGAAAGACTGTGTCGAGCCGGGTCCGCTGTGTTTCCTACCGTGGTTGTCCGTGAGACTTCTATGGGTATTCGTGTAGGTGCGCTGTATATCCGAAGGGACTGCTTGCGAACGTTGGGAAATCCAATGTATCATCGTGCTAACAATACGAGGGATGAAGCGAGAGTAAAAGACAGAGAAGGTGAGATATATATACATTATATATACATATATATACATACATAGACAGAGAGAAAGATAAAGAGGAAAGAGAGAAGAATCAAACAGAGTAAAAAGGGAGGAAAAGGGTGGGAGACCGGTGTTACGCTATGCCCTCCACACCCACTACTTTGTTCGGTCGGTTATTTATTACTTATTGAAGCGGTCTTGTAATTTCCTCGCGTGATATACTACTAGCGGAAAAATAATATCGGCCGCGTATGCATTATGTATCTTACGCCGGAGAATTTCTATTCGTATCGAACCGACGCCCAGGCGTCGCGGGCGCTGGCGAGAGATCGTTGCCGATTTCGTTACGGTTTCGGTTCCGTAGCCGGTGGGCAGAGGGGGGGGGGGTCTGGACTTTCGTAACGGATGTCCCGGAGACAATATGCATGGCCGGACGCAAGGTTGTATTTAATGTACCGGAGTAACGGCGACCCGTGCACAATTATTCAGCTTGGCAAGTTTACCATGCCGATTCTATGCCGCGACGCGGACACGTCGGCGTATCGTGTTCTCCCTTTGTCTTCGTCGGTCGTCGCGACTTTGTACATACATACGTATATAGATACATATATGTATATGTAGAGACGTCTAAGTACGAATTCGGCCTGCGAAAAGTCCGTCGCGGAACAATTCGCCGCCGATACGGAGAAACAGCGGAGAGTTTTCGATCACGGGGGACGAAAATAAAAAAAAAAAGAAAAAAAAGGAGGGTCAGTGACGGAACACAAGCGGCACCGCTATTTCTACTTTCGACACCGCCGACGGCGTTATCAATTAACTCCGTTTCCGTTACACGTGTGGAAATTATGAAGTTGAGCGTGAGATACGACCGCGCCAATGGTCGTTGTGCGCGAACGAACAGACACACACAAAGACACACATACACACACCGACGAGGCGAACTAACGCGCTCGTGATATACCGGGGGATCGATAAATGACAGACGACAAAGGAAAGACAAAGTGGACAAGAGAACGGGCCGATGAATATTTAAATTCCCCTGTAGTGCAGCGGGATTGACTGCATGCGTTCGCGTCGCATTGAAACGTGCCGGCGAAACACACGCCGCTATATATATTATACAATGACATTTCAGTCGCGCGGATTGTCGCGTGATTGACAAATTGTTCGGATATCTTCTGTGTGTATGTGTATACGTACGTATGACACGCACGTAATCACGCTCGATTTCGTTTGCCGAACTACGTAAGAACGTTGAAATAATTCGCGGGAAATCGTACGTCTACATATAAGTTGACGAAAAAAAATTTGTTATTTCACGAAGAAAAAAATATACATATGTATATACACAAAGAGAAACACGTTGACTTTTCTATCGAGCTTCAGATACATACTTTGATCTCACCGCGGTGAAAGCAAACTTCGCGGCACAGGCCATACCGAGTGCATTTCTATTTCCTCTATCGGGACACCCTTGAAATATTCATGAGACTCGGCCCGAAGTGTCGCTAACCGGCGGTCGGATTGTGAAATTTTCAAGAAACCCTCGCCACAGTGAAACACCCTGATTTCCCATGACTTAACCCTTGTCGGAAGTTTGTTACCGAATATAATAAATAAACACGTTAAAAATCAATCGATTTCAACAAATATTTACATACGTATTTAATTAGATACACATGATCCAAGATATTTAGGTGATTGAATTTAATCGGAGAATGAAATCCCAGTTCCCTTCTTAAGAGAGTATCAATTTTCCCCGACGAACGTAAGAGGAAATGTACGTAGTATCCGTTTTACCGCGCGGTCGATTCGCTTGAACATGGATTTTCGCGAGTCCACGTTTCCTTGCCGGTCCGATTTCACAGACGTATTTAACGATAAATCTTGGCAATCAACGTGCACGCCGTCGGTCGTTTTTCTCCGGCCGTGAATGGGTGCCCTCGTTAACCAAATTGGTTGATCGACCACTCACTACTGGTCGGTACGTTACGCTACCCCATCGGCGATCATTCACATTTCCTATCAAATCCACGAAATACCACCGCCGTGTCCACCACTTAACGCTATTCATCGACCGTGAGGGAAAGATGAAAGGGGGACGAATAAATAAATAAAAAACAAAAAAAAAAGATATATTATCCGGCGCATCGTACGTTAAATAAATCCACGAAATCCCTTTGGATTTCTGGAAATGTTCCGTAGCAACTTTACCGTTCCAAATGTTACGATAAACAACACCCACTCGTGTGCATATTGTCGCGTAGCCAACGGTCGAATTGGCCCCGGATATAATCCTGCAGGCTTCCTCGAGGTTGCTCTTCCGCTTCTCTGGCAGGATGGACCGGCCATCGGTGCCCAGTGTACCAACACAGGGTTCGTTGCTGGTATGGTGGAAAGAGGGGAGGGGGAGAGGGGGAGAAGGGGAGGTTTCGCTGTGGTAAGTGGTACGAATGCGAAACGGGTCAGCCGTGTGCGGCGAAATCACCGGGCAACGTCGTCCTTCTTCAGCGGCTGGCAGGTCCGCTACCAACCACGTGGACATTGTTTGATGGTACCGGAAGTCGTATCTAGGCTGCGGCAAGACGAAATATTCGTATCCGTGATTCGACCGTGTGTGTATGTATGTATATGTGTATTTAATGAGCGTGAGAGAAAGTGAGAGTGAGAAGAGGAAGGGTTGGATTTTCGACATCGAAGAAATTTTAGCGTCGCGGGCGTCGCGACGCCGTACGAACGAAGTTGAGAATAAGTTGCAGGACGATATAATACCGGCCGGAAGGAAAATAAACTGCGGCTCGTTAAATCGGCGAAGGCGCGCGCGCGCGCGCGAGAAACGCTCCGCGACGGAACGTTCTATTACAGGAAATAAAGCGAGGCAAAAAGGGGGATAACCGGTGGTGATGTAATGAGGAAAGGCGAGTTAAAATATAATAAAGTGCGAGGGAACTGAAGAATAATTGAAGGGCCAACACGGGGTCGGGCGCGAAAGTGAACGTTATTAAAGCCAGTCGGTCCGCCGCAGTGGAATGTAATTAAAAAACTAATTTCATTGCAACGGCCGCGCGAATGCGCAACGGCTGCTAAAACTTTGAATCGTATACATATATCCTCGTAATAATTTCATACACAAATATTTAAATAATTACCCGCTTCTACGAGACTAAGAAGCACTACGAACGATAACCGTGAAACCTACATCAAAATTTCACGTACCATCTAGAAACCACCGAATATCCCAATACACGATCTATCCGTACTTTTGTCAATAGATTTCCCCTCTCCCCCCGCGACCACCGCTATTCCACCGAGAAATCCTCGATCTGTGGAGGTTAAACTTCTTTATGGACAACGTGCGCCATTTTATACTCGCCATACGTTCGTACATTATGACGAGACGGGGGCGCGTCGCGAATGGACGGGTTTACGAGTGCGTATTTTCTTTTTTCAAATGTTTTACAAACGTCGTTAGAGGCAGGGGGTGGGGAGGGATGCGAGCTGGAACAGCCAGTTGGTCCATGGTACGAAAAGGGGTTGCACGAGGGGGTTGAAAGGGGGTTGTTCGGTGGGGTCGCGGTCGGGTCGCCATATTCAAAACGAGCAATAGCTCAGAGCCAGCCAGCGCTTATTTTATGGGTAATGCGTTTCGCCGTACCACTTTTATTTTATTTTGTGATTTGCTGCCGCAACGTATTACCCCTAGCCGGCCTCGTATTGCGCGTGCATATTACACTAGGAGGCCGCATGTGTTGCACGCACGTCTCTGCGGAGCGATGCGCGAGCGTAATATTCGAAGTCTGCCGACCCTGCTCGACCTTTTTCGTCGGAACGAATTTCTCTCTCTGTCTCTCTGTCTCTCTCTCTCTCTGGCTTTTTTTTGTTACGTTTTATATATATTTTTTATTCCACCCTTCGGCCCGCGCCGCGTTTCCCCGTCAGACCCTCGTTTCCCTGGATTTTCTTTCTTTCTCTCGGTCTCTCTGTCTTTCTCTCTCTATCTCTCTCGGAGAGAGTCTGGGAGTCGGGAAGCCAGACGGGGAAACTCCAACGAAACCAGGATCCTTCGGGACCGGAAACGGTGTCGTGGAATTTAATTTCCGAATAGAGCGTGTAAACGAGTCAATCATCCGACAGTGGAATCTTGCAAATAACGTGTATTTATCGCGAAAACAATCGACCCCTAGAAGTAGCCTGTTTGTCGAGTAACGGAGGGATTCGAGGGGTGGGAAGAAGAGAGAGGGAGGGAAGGGACGAACAAGCGATATTGTCCCGGGGCGGAATCTCGAGCATCGAAATTTAATTTTAACTCGGGGAACTTCCTCCGCGTGATCACTTCCGACTACCGTCGACAACGTATACATACATACATACATACATACATAGAACATACATACATAGATACACCGTGTCGTGATACGATACACCGAGTTCTTCTATCGGCCATCGAAATTACCGGTACGTCTGGCTTTTAAAGAACTTCCCGTCTCTCGGTGTACCGTGTGCATTCGTGTACCGTGTACATATTGGCGGAGGGTGGGACGGAGGGAGGGAGGGAGGGTGTACGGTATCGTTTCTCTCCCTGTTTATCCGGGGTAAACAGGAATGGCAATAATACCCGGTGTCTCACGAAGTATCGACCTATCGGTATCACTCCCGTGAGAGGGGACCCATGTTATACGCCACGAAGAAAATGAGAAGCGTTGGAACTTCGAAACGAGACCGACGAAGTGAGGAGGAGGAGGGGTGGGAGGGGGGTGGAATGAGGGGGGTTGGGATGGGGGGAAACGCATGGAATACAGGGAAAGATGCTTCCGATTTCAGTATTCTTATTCCCGTTTTTCCCTGTAATTTCCTGTCCCGATGAGCACCGACTCCTGGAACTACTCCAAACTACTCGCCGGGAACGGTGAAAAAAGGAACCGCCCGTCGGGTGACAAAAGCTCCGCGAAGAATAACGCGTCCGTATGTATTCGGGACAAGAAACGTTCCTACGTCTGTCGCGACCGGCGGATGTGTGGTTGTGATTAGCAGACTTCCGGGGGGAACGACGGATGATGATAACGGTGGCCGAGATTGCTCGCGAGAACGCTGGGAAGCGTTTCACGCAGCCACTTTGCGTGTAAAAAAAAAAAAAAAGAAAGAAACAGACAGACAGAAAGAAAAAAAGAAAAAAAAACACACAGATTCCCGTCGACAGTTCGAGCGTAAACAGTGAAAGGGCATCGTTTATAATCGATGCCGTTCCTCTCATTAGCGTAATGTCACCGTCGAAGGTCGATAGCATCGAGATACTCAACGGAATACGAAGCGTCGCTTGCGAGACACCGGGAATCGATTGTCCTATCGATATTAATCTCGTCGTTTCCTCTACAGGTTGTAGGGAAACCTCGCTTTGATCAACGTTCTAATTGGAAGGTGAGACAGGGGTCGAGTTCGCCGGTCAATCTACGTGGAAATAATTATTCAAGGTCGAAAGGTCGGTATTCAACTTCAATCCTCTTCCCCCTTCCCCCACCCCTCTCTCTCTCCCTCGTCATCCGTCAGGTGTCGATCGACTTCGGTGGCAAATCTTCCACCGAAAACCCCGGGCAACCCCTCTTCACTTCGGTGTCTACGTGTCCCGCATTGTTCGGAGTTTCGAGTTCTCGAGTTCTCGAGTTCCGGTAGTCGTCGAACTGCCGAATGCACTTCGGGGGAAGATGTCGCGCCACGGTTACCCGGAGGATGAGTCCTCTTTGCTTAATCTTTCGACGACTTCCCCCGAACCCGGTGGAGGCGATGGAAAACTCGACGAAGTTTTTCTACGCGGAGTCAGGGGCGTAACGGTTCACGAATAATTCGGTGAGATTCCACGTGGTACGCGATTTTTCCCGCTGGAAACGGTGGGGCAAGGGGGAAGGGGGTGGAAAAATAATTTTCAGCGGCATAATTCGCGCGATAAATCAGCGAGAACGTTTCGCGGCGAAGTTATCAGGATTATTAGTTAATCTTCGCTCGGTCAGACGTGACGGGACGGTAAGAGGATTATTTATTTGAACGAACAAAAGTACGGGATCTGTCGATTATAGAGTGTTTAGTTTCTACGGGACAGTATATGTAGATATTCCCAGTATGTGTTAGTTATCGACGGGAAAGCGATTACAAATATATTTCTTTCCGTCCACGGGACGAAAGGTGTATTTAACGAAAGTTGATTTATTTATCCAACCCATCACCCCCGTAACCCGGTCAACTTTATACAAATAATAAAAATCATCAAGTATAACCAGTCTTATCGCGATTCCGGATAAAGTCTGTTACCTTAACATCCGGCTCGATAAGAATAATCTCACACGGTTAACATTCCGCTCTAAGATCCCTCCACCGATTTCTTTTCCCCGATTGCAGAAAGTCGCGGCAAATTTTTGCGCCACCGGACGACCGTTACGACGTAACGGTAGCGCGATAATTCACGGGGAGGATTTTCCGAATGGCCGTGGAAAGAAACGCGTGGCGAGAAGAGGGATGCGATGGATACACCTGACCCGGAAGTTCTCTTTACAAAAACGATGGAGGAAAGTGGAAGAAATTGCAGGTGCGCGGAGTGATAGTATAACGTCATCTACGTGTGTGTATGTGTGTCGAGTGCGAAAGTTCCAATTTTTCCACGTTCTCGATCCGCCGGTGTAACGGTATAGAGGCAGAAAGGTATAAATTTATGTGGCAACTTTCGCCAGGAACCAAATGCAGAGAGATCCGGATATTATATATAGCCAGGGGAAGTCAGTGAGGGGGTAGTTTATCCTTTGGCAGACACCGGCTAGACATTATGGCTTCTAGGATATACCACCCGGACTTCGACTCCTTTTCAGGATCGGGTGTGGGGGGGGGGGCGGTGCTCCTGAAATTCTCGGGTCGTCCTACATAAAATTATTTACGAGCAGGCGATTCGCACGATCGAACCGGAACTCACCGAATAAAGGACAATCCGTAAGGGGAACCTAGTGGCGTGCCTTAAATGTTAACCGTTCAAAAGTAACGGTCGGGTAATTTATTTCGAAACTTCCCATCGTTCTTCGTACATCACACACACACACACACACACACGTACACGCATGTAAACGTATCCAGGGGTGTAGTACGTTGTGTGGGATCGCCGGGTAGGACCGGACTTCGTTCATTCAAGATCACGATTCCATTCGGAGGAAATCCGCGAAAATTTGCCGAGATCTTAACCCGAGGGCGCGTCCATGAATTAAAGATCCGACGGCGGGATTCATCGGCGTCACTTTGAATTTCGAGCGTGTGTTTACGCAGACTTATTGTTTCTAAGGGGAAGGTAGCGCCGCGATATTTTAAAATCCATCCGTTTAATAGGGACTCTATCGATAAACGTTAAAAAACCGAACCCACGAACATCTCGTATTATAAATAATCCAATTTTTTTTAACGTCGAAAGTATTCTCATAAAATTAACAAAAATATCGTGACATAGGGAGGGGGGAGGTTACGAAGTGTCGAGAGAAAATTATTTATTTTTCGTTAGGTTATCGCGGGATGAAGATCCCTCTTGTTTTTAATTAAGAGGCTTTCGCGTGTGGAATCAAATGTCGTCCGCGGTGGCAGGCAATTGTTATTATCGTTGCTAATGAGTAATTTGTTTACCGGGGACGATATAATTTAGAACGTTCGGTGGGATCGGATAATCGGGGACACTTTCAACAGGAGGGGGAATGGGGGGGGGTGTGGCGGTGAGGGTGCCGCAGTGACGTGACGGACCGCAATCGCTTTACATATTCATGATGTAGCTTCGTCTACGTGCGCTGCGAAATCATGGAATTCACCGGCCTCATCGGCCATTCAGGATTGTTCCAGAATCGTCGCCAGCTCATCCGTGTCATCCGGTTCTTCTTTTATTTTTCCCCTCTCTCTTTCTCTCTGTCTATGTTATATATAAATTCTTCGGAATCTCTAATGGCGTCCAGATTCACGAACCTCGCACCCCGATAGCTGTATTTTTTTTTCTCGAAAACCGGTGGGAAGGAAGATAAAAGAGAAATAATCTATAAAGAAGAAAAGAAAGAAAGGAATCGAAGAAGAAGAAGAAGAAGAAATAACGAGGAAACGAGGTATCTCTCGACAATTTGTCCCGGACAAGACAGAAAGGGGGAGGGGGGGGGGTTTCTGTCTCTTACTTACGATTTCAAGTATCGTTATATTCTCGAAGCAACATTGAATTTTCAATACGATATCCGGTGGATTTTTTTCCTCCCTCCGACCGAGATACAGCCACGGGTTATTATAAAATTCTCAAAGATATAATAGGAATAAAGAGTTAAATAAATTAAAGGAAAGGGTATATCTCGAGGGTAAATTCTCGGGGTACGTTATAAAAGGCGTCTATTCTTTTCCTTTCATGCTGATTAATCCCGGTGTATTAATATGGTCTTAACGAGGACGAGGCTTGTAACGAGGGTACGGTATAGGGTTCGGGGGTCGTACCGAAAGGATAATTTTCGAGAAACGATCCAAGAGAAGGTGGCAAAGTGTACCAGAAGAAGAAGAAGAAGAAGAAGAAGGGAAGAGGGGGAAGGGGGGGATAGGATATCGAACAGAGGACGATAGAGGTCGTAGTCCGAACCGATCGCGAGGCTGGATCGGAGCCACGGCGCTATCGATTCTGTTCTTAAAGCGTGAAACGGGTCGTCGACTTTCATCCTTTTCCATTCGACACTCGGGAATTAGGGTCGACGAATCCTTTCCGAGCGAAGGACTCGAGAAGGGCCTGAAAGCCAAGAGGACTCCTGGGGCTCTTTTTTACGATAAATTTCACTGAGTGCCGGGTCAATCGTTTCGTCGACCTCCCTACCACCACCCCCTCCAACATCCCTCCCACCCTCCCCCCCTTCACCTCCTTCACACAACCCGCTGTGTAGATTGTATTTGCTTCCTCCGACCGAAGGTATAGTAACCTTGTACTTAACAAAGTACCCATTCATTTCCGCCTAATAGACGTTCCAAAGTATACGACCAGGTATCTCGTAATAGCCAACTGGAACGAATTCCACCCCCGGTTATTTTCCCCCGTAATTCTCTAAAACGAGTCCTCGTTCCCGATCGTTATCCGTACTGTCTCCTCGCCGTTTGCCCGGTTAAACTTCTAGACCCTTTTATGACGAATTAAATCCGCCGGGGCCGGAGGGACGCGCGGAGTCTTCCTCAGACTCACGTATACACACACATAGATACACACAGAGAGAGAGTTTTCGTTTTTTTTTTTTTTTTAATTCAAACGGTGGCTTCTTCGTTGCGGCGGCTCGGTCGCTGGCGCTCGCACTCGGAACACTTGGAACTCTCGGAAGTCTCGAAAAAGTCTCGAAAGGGGTGCACTCTCGCCCGGGTAAGGAGAGATTCAAAGGATGCCGAAGCAATCCGGCTGGATTCTTAGAAAAGTCCCGGGGATACCGAATAGGTCTACCGGCCGATCGAACCGAGTCGTAAGAGTCGAGAGTGGAAGACGAGCGATGGTCGACGGATGGTACGAACCGAGGAGAAGGAGTGGAACTACTCGAGAGAGAGAGAGAGAGAGAGAAAAAAAGGTGAGGTGGGGGAGGGGATGAGCGAAAAAAGCAGCAGAAGATGAAGATGGTGGGCGTGGGCAGAATGGGGAGAGACGATGTCGGAGAGAGAAAGAGAGAGAAAAAGAGAAAGAGAGAAAAAGAGAGAAAGAGAGAGAGAGAGGCAACAAAAGACCGAGCGCCGCGGCTCCCCTTTCAAAGTATTTCTATGACGTTGCCGCGTTTCGTGGTTCATTAGTGAAAAAGGGTTTCCCCTTTGTTGGCCGCGATACCATTGCGAAATACTCCCGGCGCGATTCTATATCGCCGCCTACTCAGCCTTCGTGACCATTAGCCGGTTATTCGAAGCGACTACTTTGTCAGACGTTTGCGAAATTTCGATGATAACGCGGACGAAACGCTACTTCCCCCCCTCCCCCCCCCCCCCGTGGATGCATATCGATACACCGTATTACGTACCCTGTTACTCGGCCAGACTAAAGAAAACGTATCGAATAATCACCCGTATTATTTTTTATTTTCATACCACCCACTCCCCCCAAATTGTAATGTAAGTATCGCGAATCAAGTTCATCGAAGATCTAAACTCACCCAAAGAATTTATCGTTTCGCGTCGCAAATTCGAAGAATTCGAAAAGATTTCAAAAACGACCGAACGTCATGGGCATAATTTTAAAGAGAGGACGGGGTTCGTCAATCCGGGGCCCGTGATCGTAGAAAAAAAAATAGGAAAAAAGAAAGAAAAGGAATGAAAAATGAGGCCGATGGGACGAAAACGTGGCACGCAGACGGGACGGGAAATGGGATGCTGCTGGCCGCATTTCCGTCGAGATAGTCAGGCCTGTCCAGACCTGGAATTTGGGACGTAGACCGAACCGAGAATATCGAGAGGAGCGGGGGAGGGGGGAGGGGGGGCTGTTTTTTGCAATTAGCAAAGTGGCAGGGGAACGACGGGAGAACCACCGTATGAATGTAACACACCGAGGCATTGTGCCGCCGTGCGAAACCGTACTGTTCCGCGCGTCTATCCGCGATCATTTCCACGACGTGCCGGATTTCGCATACGAAAAAAGGGGGAAAAAAGGAAGAAAAAAAAAATACACGCGCGCAAACTATTGTCCAGGCTCGCATCGAGATTTCGCGAATACCCGGGGCCGCGGCCAGGTTGGTTAATGACTGACGAAAAGATCGTAAAACGAGAGAGAGAATTTCCACTTTCGAAAAATACCCCGCGACTCTCCGCCGGTCGTCGGAGCTGTTTAATACCCGGGTGAAATACAACGGGGACTTCTCTCGGGAACAGGTGCCCCCCGGGAGGAGATAGAATTTGTCAGTTAAAAGACAGGGGTGTATTAAGAGGAGGGCGGAGGCGAGAGGGGTGAGAGAGTGTAATTGCCGATGAAAGAGACACGACTCGGTGGTTCGAGTAAGTGGAAGTTCTGCGACTCGATTTTTTTCTTCTTTTTTTTTCTGTTAACTGAACGAACGTTTTATTCGTTCGTTTTATTTGTTGTCCAGGAAACAGCTGGAATTTCGATGAAGTCGCTGATAGGGAACGATGGAAAGAGAAGAGTGATACGGAGGGTGTTGTATCACGTTGAGACGTAATTAATTTTAATCGTCGAAGACGGGGGGAAAGAATACACGTGGCCAGAGGTATTCACCGTCGGTCGACGGGAACCGTTCGTCGGTACGAAATCGAGTTAATCGGAATTCCGTAAATCGGCCGGAGAATTACGAGCGTCCATTTGTCGATGCGGGACGAGATTAGACCTTCGCGTTTGTGTAAACAGAGGCAAAATCGTGCAAACGATGCTGCGAATGCTCGCGCGACAATAGAGACGGTAATGTAACGCGATGAGCGTTATTAAAATGGTCGCGAACGTTTCGAATGCGTAATTTGAAACGGAACAACAATCAAAAGATTGCAAAAATGACAAAAAAGAAAGGAAAATCGCAACAATATCCATAAATTCAGATTTTGACGGAAAATTGACTAATTTTCGATTCCCTTTTTCTAAACTACAATAAAAATAAACTCTCCAGGGTGGGTCGGAAAATATTGACACATTCCCCTTACGGTCCGCGAAGGGAGAGAAACAAACGTAGCCCTACGTAAAATATTCAACGGGTCGGAATATTACTTCCTCAATTTCTCCCCGTTAATCTTCTCCGCGGCTAACTGGGTTCCCCACATCCCCGTACACGGACTTCCCAAAGTTTTCGAAAACATGGCCGCCGTGCTATACCCACGATATACCGTTCGCATACGTAACGTTAACTCCCGTCAGGTGTACGCGGCCGAATTAAAGGTGCTCCCGGTAAACGGCACCGCGATATCCGCGGAAAATGAGTTTCGAACGTGACGGCGTCGCACGTCACTCGCATTTCCCTCTGTCATTCCCCGCGTGATTTTCCGTTCGACAAACGTCCGGCGGTTCCCCCGGGATAACCGGGGGGGGGGGGATTTTCCGCGTAAACGGAGTCGTAGAGGATCCGATGACCGCGTGTTTGCGAAAACTCGTTAATAATATTTCCCAGCGACGACGAGGTTGCGTTTTACGTAATTTCCCCCCACTCCCCCACCCGACGACGAATTATCGTTTCCGTCGACGGGCAAACCGGCGAGGAATTGAATTCGTCGTTTCCACCGATCTACGAAAATCCCCGCCGGTGTTTGTGTCAAACGAACGTGGTGTCTGGCCGGTGGTGGCCTATTCCCCTGACGCGCGACACAACGCCGACACATACACACAAACACACATACATATACAGCGCGACGCCAGTTTACGCCGGTTTCGGTAGGGTGGAAATTGGCAATTACTAATGCGTGACCAATCCCACGGACAACTCTTGCCCAACAACCCCTCGCGACCGATGGTCCGCAACAATCTGGCCGCGAGGGAGAGAGAGAGAGAAAGAGAGAGAGTTCCAGTTCGATTTCGAGCCGGGGTATTCGTCGAATCGCCGTTGTGAAAAAAAAAAGATGTTCCCGTTGACCGTTCACCCTTGGATTGAATGTTGCCCCCTGGTACCCTGTTTCTCGATTACGCAGATATATATATGTACATGTATGTGTGTATGTATATCGACTTCCGTACCGGGGGGTGGAGAAACGAAAAAAAAATTGAAACATCGGATCGTTTCGTCGTCGATCGATTTATCAGACGTAGTGGGTGGGAAAAAAAAAGAGAGAGAGAAATAATATTATTTCGTTTCGAGGGAATTTTGTGTTGGTTAAAAGAGCCGGGCAACGATTTCCACCGTGTCGTTTCGTGCTTTTACTTGAAAACGAATGGTAAAAAGAAAGAAAGAGAGAGAGAAAAAAGAGAGAGAAACGTAAAGACGGCGTGGCGGAAGTTAGAGACGATTTTTAAGAGAAAGCGAATCGTTTATCCTTTTAACGTCACTCGTGTTCCGTCCCACTTTTATCGCTTTAACCTTCTCTTCCCTTCTTTCTCCGCCTTCTATCGTCTTCTTACCGACCTGCCAATGCCTTTCCTCGCCGAACGGAGTAAAAATATATCATTCCACTTTCTTTCGCTGAAAGGTAAGTAGGTCGGAGTGCTATTATCGCTTACTACCGGACGTTCCGATGTACCTACTCGGTATACCTACGCATACAGACGGAAAATTTCAAGTACCCCCTCCACCTCCCCCTCTCTCTCTTTGTGTATATACACACATCGAAAAGCGTCGTCGTCTCTCTTTCCCGTTTCGCGTGGAAACTTAACGGTGGTCCCGCCGCGTGCTCGCTCGTTGTTGTTTTTTTTTCGCTGAACGATATTTCCGTCCGCCCGCTGAAATCACGTATCGCGGCCGTATAAAGTAGTCGCGATTAAAGAGCAAAGTTTAAATCGAGTAACCCGGGGCTTCGGAATACGGGAATTCTCCCACGATTCCTGATAAACTGCGCAAATACCGTTTAGCCGGCGAAGTAAATAAGAGCATCCATTAAACAGTCTCTCTCCCCCTCCCCCCTCTCCCTCTTCTCTCTCCCTCTCCTTTTCGTTTCCATTTATCGAGAGAAGTCGTCGTCCGACGTCGCAGTCCCTCTATTCGTAGTACACATCGATACGCGGCACGAGACTTTTATCGCCGCGATTTCGCCGAAAACGTATCGCGGAAATTGGCCTGTACACGTGGAATCCGGGGGGCGTCGCGACGCCCGTAGACAATTTCGAGCGGCGTCCGGATGGGCGCGTCGATGCCGAGGATCCGCGACGAGGGGCGCACATGTCAGAACTCGGCGAAGTCGGGGCACCGTTAAAGCCGGCTTTACTTAGAACCTAGCTTCCTACACCGACGATGCATATTTATGAGTCGTCCTCGACGGCGTCCTCGACGTCGTCGACGTCGCGTCAAAAGAGCCACCTCCCTCGGTAGAAAATATTATCGATTAGACGTCACTCGATATCACGGGACACCCCAAATATCGTCTGACGAACTCTCGCTAACTGACTACCCCCGCGATCTATTAACCGATCCATCGATCGACCTTTTTAACGGGACAATGTATAATAGTCATGTGTGTTAACGTTTTGCTGGGGTACTTTCGTTGCTTTTCTAAGTCATCCCGCGAACAATGTTGGGAAGATATTACGAAATTCAGTTAGCGTGTTAGACTTTTGGTAAGTAAATCGGGGGGAAAATGAAAATCAGAGGTGAATTAGTTGAGAAATGAGGAATGAGGTAAATATGAATATTACGTTCATCAGTTTCGGGACTTATTATTATCATTGTCAGTATTTAAATCTATTTTACATTCGAGAATCGACAGTCCACTGTTCAATATCCCCACTGCAAATTCTCCTGGTTCAACGGTGAGAAAGTCTACCGAAACCAAGGAGGAATTTTTCCGCGAAAAGAAAGGAAACCGGGTAATCGTCGTAAAGACATTAGCGTAAGGAGGCGAATTTTACGGGACGGTAATACAGGGAGGACGGTTAAGTAACCGGCATGCACGCGAAACCGAATTGAATTAGGAACTTGCCGCGAGCACATGCTCGAATTTGCATAAACGCCGCAAACTCACCTCCCCGTCTCGGAGAACACGCGGCACGCGCGTCCGTGTGTGTGCCTATGTGTACACGTGTGTGTGTATTTGCGTGCACGTGTACACGTATCGTCACGCGCGTGCGTTTCCCGTCCGAACTTGCCGAGATGACCCGACCAGCCTGGAGATTTCCCGTCGGCCACTCCCAAACAGCGTTTATACTCGTTAGATGTAAAAACGGGAAATTGCCGCTCTATATCTTTCCGCTAATATCATAGACTGTGGACTTCGATAACTTTCGCCGATCGTGCACAGTGTGTTATCCAGGAAAGGGGAGGGGGACAGGGAGAGGGGTGGTGGTTTCCGTTTGAATTGTAATTGTAGTTTCGTTTTCGCGTCAGAGATATCGGTGCAATTCCGAACTTTTCCGCGTCACTTTCCACGCTTCCCATTTTCCCGCCGACTCTTTGATCTCGCCGCCGGGAAACTCGAAGTTCGAAGTTCCACGGGATGCGTGGGGGTAGGCGGAGCCAATGGGTTCACGGTTGCGTTTTTATTTATTCGTTTCGACTGTCGCGCCGAGAGGATTTCACCTCCTCGTCCCACCTTCATCCCCTCCCCCCCTTCCACTGTCTCCCTCCGAAATATAATTTCTTTCGGAATCGCCGCGGATTCCACGTTCAAACGAACGCGGTGAACGCGTCTCGCGATGGAACTCTCGTACGGCTGTGCAATAACTTGCAAAGAAACAGCAATTGCCTAAATCTTTGATAACGAAGAGACGCTATGTAGGAACGACGAGTGTCGCTGTTTAATATTACAACCGGCAGAAGCCTGCCTGCCAGGTTTCGGCCTCCACTGTCGTCATTTAACATTTAATCTATATTGCAGCCGGTAACGTTTTATCCATTAAAACACTCCTCTATTACTTTTTCATGTTACACAGAAAGACCTCGATTCCGCGGACAACAAAGGGACGAGGTCGAATTAAAACAAACTCTCCTCTGTACCCGGCGTTATTAAGGTCCTTTCATAAATTAGCGCTCTTTTCTTTCCAACGGGGACGGATCGAGCTTTTTTTTCTCATCTTTCTCTCTCTCTCTCTTTTCTCTTTTCCTTTTTTTTTGTTCACCCTCATAATTCGCGCGTTCTCCGCACCCTCCCAGTGAGTTTGCCACGTCGGGTTTGCCCGGTTGGGGTGGTTCCCGATCACGATCGACGGACACGCTCGTCCGTCATGCTGTCCGCTTTTTTTTAACGCCCGGTCTTTTTTCAGCCTCGAAACCTCCCCGTGAGAACGGCGGACGACAAGTCTGACGGAGCGGCGTCTATATAATACTTTTATATTGGAATCCATACGAGCCTCATAAATCTATCGAGGGCCCCCCTCGCGTGCGCGCGCGCGCACTCGTTTCAACGTACACGTACAAGCGAATAGAAGGTAAATCCCGTAGTGGTGTGGGAGTTTCGAGCGTCCGATCGTCGAAGCGTAAAAATCATCGAGGACGTCGGGCCCGTTCATTTCCTCGTTTTCCCTTTGCGCGCTCGCTATCGACGGGGAGGGTGCAAAAAAATTAAAAAAAAAAAAAGGAAAAGGGCGGGTGGATCCGTACCGTTTCTTTTCCTTTTTCTTCGTTCGCTATCGTCGTGTTCCGTTATTGTTTCAAGTATCGACATCGAGGAATCGTCGAGTCGTGAAACGTGGTCTACGTATCCATCCGTCAGGTGAACTGCGAGTCCGTCGATCGTAATTTATAACTCGCGTTAGAACGGTATCGATGAACGATACGACAGAGCGAGTAAGACCGAAAGAGAAAAAGAGAGAAGAGAGAGAGAGAGTGGATTTCTGCGAGAGTAGAATCTCGTGTCTAGTATTTTTCTACCCGCTGGAAATCGGATAAATCTGCTCGGTTGAACCGTACAATTTCCATCGGATGGAGATCGATCATCGATCGATTAATTTGTTAGCGTATCGCTTCTGTTCTCCCGAGTTGTCGTTGCCGGAATAATGGGATTATCAGCTTACCTACTAAAGAGGGGGATACCTGAGGTAATCCGCCGATCAAGAAATTTCGCATAGCCAATTATACCTGACTCGTGGGTGAAATTCACTATCCCACGACGGCAACCGACCTACCCGCGATACCTACTATCTTAATTAACGAGGTTCGCGAGCCGATCCTCGGGAAAATATGAAAATTTCTTTGCCGTTCGCCGACCGTCCACTTTCCCGAACGAGAGTCGTCGTCGTCGTCGTCGACGTCGACGACGTCGCTACAGAATGAATTGCGGCGTCGACGAGTGGCGTGAAAGACGAGAATTTCGGGAAGTGTTCAACGGCGCGAGAATCGAAGGGGGCGGGGGGGGGGGGGCGGTGTCCTTTTTCACTCGGTGATTACACGTACTCGTGTAATGCCGGACTAACTCTCGGAAGCAAAGAGGGAAAGAGGGGAGTGGGGGTCCCTCCGTCGTACTCCTGGTGCGCCCGGTATTCGACGGAAGCCAAGTTAAAGCAAGGAGGCAGTGGGGAAATAAAAGAAAAGAAACACGTCGAGGAGACGCGAGAAGGGAAGAAACGCACCGGGTGAAGAGAGAGAGAGGGGGGGGGGGGTGAAAAAGAGAGGAAAAGGAAAGAAAGCGAGCATACCGTGCAATCTTGGGCCCTCTCTCGCGCAGCTCGAATACTTTCCTCGAGGACGGCGTTGACGGGTCGGAGCAAAGCAGAATGAAAGAATAAAAAAAGGGGAAAAAAAATCAGACACAGAGAGAGAAAGAGGGAGAAAAGGGAAATAAGGAAACCCGGAACAGAGACAGTGAGAAATAAAAGAGAGAGAAGGTAAAAGGAGAAACGAGAGATGAAGATGAAGGGGAATAGGGACGACGACGAGAGGGTACCAGGAGGAGAGGGGAAGGGAGAGGTGGGGGATGGAAAAAAAAGAGAAATGGGAAACGACCGGAGAAGGTTAAAAAAGAAGACGAGGGGGCAGAGGAGGGACCAGAATGCTCGAAGACGCTCTCGAGGTTAGCCGTTCCAGGGCGACGCGACGATTTCCGGATGATTATTCTCTTCTTCGTAGCTCGGTTTTTCGCGGAGGGTACCTATTACGAGGCGGCTGGGTGAAACGGTTGAAAAGAGGCCTGCCTCGACGGGGTTAAGATCAAAGGAAGTGGCTCGAAGCGGCACTGAAGGGTCGGAGGCTGCTACTGGCCGTAGGAAGTGGAAGAAACGAGAGCTGTTGCCACTGAATATGAGCAAGAACGGGGGAGAGAGAGAGAGAGAGAGAGAAATAGAGAGAAAGAGAAGGGAGAATATATAAGGTGGGGGTGAGATTCAGGCCCGGGGTGCTTTCACCCTGGTCCACGGAGGGTCACCGTGAAAAAAAAGGAAAAAGAAAAGGGCACCGCAACCTATTCTGTACGCAACGTTTGCCTAAACAACCCGCGAAGGGACAACGAATCCGGTTAGATTCTGCCCAGTGACTCGATCTAACGAGGTGACACGCATCGGGACGTCTCTAAGGACATATAGGTGGAGGAGACCCTTCGCACACACATTCGCGTGACACCCTTCTTAGGGTTTCCGCCGCCCTTAACCGGCCTACAACGCCGAGTGGAATCATGATCGTGGGACGGAACGTGACACGATAAACGGGGTCGGGATAACCCGTTGAAAGTCTTTTTTTTTTCCTTTCTCCAAGTTCCAAAGGTAAAGGTTAATGAGACTAATGAAATTTTTGTGGATTCCACGCAACGGGAAGGGACTTTTAGGACCTTTCGAAACGGGGAGGGATTTCGTGTCATCGCTTGGCGATTTTCCGTCGACGATTCTGTCAATTTCCGTAGCGTCGTTGATTTTCATTCCCGTTGACACTGATTGAAATGTAACGCTGTTACTCTGATTATGTAACTCTCGTTACGCCCGTTATTATTATTATTATTATTATTATCATCATCATCACTCGCGTTATTACCGTGTCCATCAGTACCGAACGAATTAATTATCACGTGAAAAATTCGTGTACACACGACGGTGGAACGTTGTCCATTTAAACGGACAGAGGTCTAAGTGCGACGTGATTAGTGCGTGACAAAAGGTAGGCTCGTTAGATATTTAGAAGGAAACATCGTTAAAAAGGGAGAGGGGGAGGGGGGGGAGGGGGGGAAGAAACGTCGTCGTGATTGGACGGACGAGAGAAAGGCTCTTTGACGTTTGAGGACGGCTTGAAAAGCAAGCCAGCCAGGCCTTTAACCCTCGGACATTGGAACGGGTCGAATAGGGCTCCGCCGGTAAAGGGCGAGCGGAAGGAAACTGGATCGAAGACTCTTTACAGGTTCTCCCGTTTCCGGTTACCACGCGAATGCACGGGATCGGAAATAGAAGAGGGAGGGAGTGGTGGGGGTGGTGGTACTACAGTAGCGTAATCTACCCTTCGTCCCTTTTTCTCCGGCGCGGAGCAAGCCCTTAAAATACGCTCCCTCTCCGGCACTGTGTAAAACTTGGAAGGTTACGTTTGCTTTCGTCGGGGAGAATCGACCCTTATCGGTAGCCCGAGAACTGCTACGGGACTCTCGTTCCATCGATCTCCTTCCTGGTAAGTAAAGAAATGTCGTCGGGTATTGTTTGCCAAGGGATCCGACGTTATCGTCCGGGCGAATAAAAAAGTAATCTCGCGAGTTTGGCTAACAAAAAAGTTTATACGCGAATTTGCAAGAGCCCGCAGCGATTTTTTTCCCCCTCCGCGTTAAACAAAAAAAAAGGGAACAAAAACAGCTGAAAGAAAGGAAACATCGTTGTCGGTGTGTCCCAATCAGACGTTCCTCCTTATTATCTTCTACAACAAAAGAATCACACCCTCCCCTCTTAATTCCATCCAAACAAACGAATAAATTCTATTAAAAATCCCACAGAGCACGTGTTCTCTATTTATCGCAGCATTCCTCCAGGGACGATTTGCAAAGCACTCGGCAAAGTTCGCGGATGATCCGTGTAAGCCAATGATCCGTAGGGCTAGGGTATCGTTGTTTATAGGATACAGAAAGTGGGACGAGGAGCAGAAAAACGAGCGAAAGCAGAAGAAAAAGAAAAAGAAGAAGAAGAAGAGGAAGAACAGGAGGCTTAATGTTTAGCTATCGGGGAAATGAGCACCCCTGACCGTGCCGTCGGTGGTCGGCATATCCTGCAATAAAACTGAACGAGATATCGGTCGGAGGGGGTGTGTACTGTACCACCGGCAGGAAAAGAGGGTTGGCGGGGTATATGGAGAGGGGGGGGGGGAGAGATGGTGGTGGTGTACCATCGGCTCCGGGTGGAGAGCATTGAAAATAATTACCGGCGATCCGATACACCGGCCGCCATCGTCCGCAGAGAAACTTTTGCTTGTCCGATAGAAGAGAGCCGGGGGGAGGGGGAGGGGGGTGGGGATGGTGGTGGTGCAAAAACCGAACGGCGGATGTCATAATCGACGTCTGACAGCGTCTCTCTCTTTCCCCTTGTTCGCTCGTTATCCTGCGGCTTATGTCGGTTATACGGGACAGCGGGCGAACCCGACGATAAGGCGAAATGTATTTAAGCGTCGGTTTCTATCATCCGTAATGTCCCCGGACGCTTTCGAAGTTCCGTGGATTTTGTTGTTTTTTTTTTGTTGTTGTTCTTGTTTCTTCTCTCTTTCTCTTCGTCTCTTTTTCTCGACTCTCGGCTTGAGAACTCGACGAAACCGTGCAAGTAACGTTACACAGGGATCGATTACGTCAGGGGATTCACGGTGTTGTGATTTATCATGCAGAAGTAATAGGTGAGTTAATTGTCGTTTATGGGAACCTTAGGTGCCCCGTTAAAACACCGACGCTGTCTACCGTGGTATCGTGTACGTGTACGCTGGAAGACGTTTATCTCGGGCACGCCGACGCCATGCGTCTTCCTGACGCACTCGAAACCCCGTTGTCCCCCCGGCGTCGGATACATTCCTCAGACTCATTTAATTTTGTTCGCATAGGACCGTTTATTCTACGACCCCGGGGCGGCCTCGACTACGGGCTCGTATCTCGTTTTCTTTCCGTTCCATTTCGTTTTTTCTGTTCGTCTTTCTATTCTATTTTTTTTGTGTGTTTTATCGTTCGCACCCGTTGGCAAAATGTAACCAGGGGACGGAATGGCACCTCTTCGCACCTGCATCTCGGCAATGCGGAGATCCATAACTCCTCGGTCGAGTGCAATTCGGTCGATTCCCTGAATACGTAATTGCCTCTTCCTCTTCTGCCACCATCGCACGTTTCTCTCTTGTCTCTGTCTCTTTCTCTTTCTCTCTATCTATCTATCTATCTATCGTTCTCTCTCTCTCTCTCTTTCACTGTCTCACTCTGTTCTCCCCGGTTTCTCTTACGCTTCGTACCGGTTCCATTCTCCAACGTTCTTCTTCTTCTTCTCGTGATGTATTATCGATATTATGTCGTCGAGACGACGCTGTGACTTCGATAGCTCTCGAGATAGAAAGATATTGTAATATAGCGACGTATCGTCGGGCGAGCGGAAGACAGGAAGGAATTATTACGATTGCAACGAAAAAAGGCTAATATCTGTCGAGGGGGACAGAGGGGGAGGGGGAGGGGAGGGGGGATTACGATTACGCTGGTGAAAATCGACGTCGTTTTTCCGGCGACGTGGACGCGTATCCGGTAAAGGAACGAAACGAAATCCATTGTTGCGAGAATATTTCCGCGGTGAGTTTCTTTCTGAATTCACGTGCACGCCTACACGTCGTTTGAAAACGCATTAACGACAATTAACACGCTTTAATCTTCCTCGACCCGAGGAGCTTTTTTCAAACGCGAAACCGAAAAAGACCGGCGGTCCGAAAAAAATGTAACCGTTACAATTCAAACAGATCCGCCGCGCTTTTTTCTCTTTTTCATTTTCATTTTTCATTTTTTTTTTTTTTTATTGAAAATTCTAATTCACTGAAGCGATATTAAAAAACAAAACTGCCTCCTATATATGACTTAACTCTCAAAAAGGTACAGTTTTTCAGAAGCATCAATATTCAAAGGGACTCGCGCGACCGCAAAATTGTGCCAGTTGCAAATGCTGTCAAGTCTTTTGTGCTTGCGTTTATTTCATACCCGGGGAAACATAACGTGCCCGGTACTTTAATAAAAAATCGCGAACTCGGTTACGGAGAATTGAGCAGTTTCGTCCGACCGGTCGACTCGATATGGAAAATATTGTGAAAAATGCGACCGCAATTGAAAGGCAACGAAAAAATAAAAAAGGAGTGAACACAAAGAACAAAAAAGAAATCGAAACAAAGTACCTCGAATATCCGCGAACAAAACAAAAAACTACTTCTCCCAAACATTCCCTGCTTTACACAATACACTGATTCGTTACCCCCCCCCCCCCCACCCACCCCTAAACATTCCTTCACCCTCCATATCCCAACTACTTGGAAATCGTGACTCCCGAAGGAATCGTAAGAGTAACACCGTCGCAATGTATATCTCCCACCCGTTCCCGGATCCTCTTCCCACGTTTGTCCGTGTCGAACGTTCCACGGCTTCCCGGTGCATACTATACCACATTTATCACGGTCTGAGAGACAAGGACGCGAATCCAGGGTGGCTTGCAGATCGAAATAAAGGAAGGGTGGCGTCGCGACGCTATGCCCGCCGAACCGTCGAAGGTGTTGAGCGGTCTTTTGACAAAGGGCAACTCGTATCAACGGCATTAGAAGCCATTCCCGAGCGTATGTCGAGGCCGTGCCAGGTTGAGCTTCGTAAATATCGGGTTACGAGCGTGTAAAGACCCCTGGGGATTCTACCGTGGGGGGAAAATCGTTCGTTATTAGCGACCGGGCCGATACGTTCCGTCTAACGAAAAATCAGGGAGTCAGGTTCGCGCACGGCTTCCCTATTCCATCGGGTATCCCGTTCTTTTTTTTTCTCTCTCTCTCTCTCTCCCACCCCCAACCCTCTCACTTTGGGGATGCGGAACCCTACGGAATCTTTTATTCTCGTTACCTATCGATCGGTCGACGGAACAACCTGTTGGCCGTACAAATATTTTCGTTCAAATATACTATTTACGGTGGCACTCGCGGGCGCTCGGTTTACGTTGGCACGTTTATTGTATGTATGTATGTGCATATATATATATATATATATACATATACATTCTTGGGGTTGCTGGAGAATATTTGTATTCGAATGGTAATATCCGTGGCTGGGATCTTTGGGGCGGGCCCACGGCGCTTCGTAAATATCGGGTTATGAGCGTGTAAAGACCGAGATTCCACCGGGGAATTGTTCGTTATTAGCAGTCGGTAGTATACCCTATGCATATACATATATATACATATAGAGAGAGAGATAGATAGATAGATATATACATAGTTATGCCGTATGTACATACACGTATACACACTCCGGCGTGTTTCCGCCTAACGAAACATCACCGTTGCTCCCGGGTAACTTGCTACTTATTCACTGCACTTACAGTACACACCGCGCGGATTTCCACCGATAGTTTATGTTTCGAACTTTCGCAATTATAATTCGCCGCATAACCGCGTCGTATCTCACGGAAAACGGCGAAGGGGTTAAGGGAGAAGGGAGGGTTGAGGTGGCGTATACCGTGTTAACCGTGTAAACCGTCTTACACGATTACAAACGGTTACAGTCACGCGGATTGTTCCCCCTCACGTACCCGCGGTATCGCGAGCACAGTTACAATCGAGAATAACAACAACAACAACAACAACAACAAGAACCGAGGCAACAACCGTGCGTGATTATTACACCGGTCTCGGTGAGCGTGGAAAATTAATTGATCGACGTTGTGAAAGCCTGGCGGGAACGTGGCGAAGGTAAAAGCGGCACGTGGCGAAGCGTCGATGTTTCCCAGAGATTTCTCTATATAATATATACTATATAAAAAAAAAAGGAACAAAAAAATTGAGAAAAAGAAAGAAAGATCGGTATCGCCGGTGGGCATTCCGGCAGACCGAAGTAGCTCGTGGTCGAGCACCGTCGCCGTAAAGTTCTTGCCGGCGGAAAATAAAGACCGCGGATTTCCCGCGTGGGAATCGTTCGTTATTAGCCGAGCGGCAATAAGTTTCCCTTATTGCCGCGTAAACGATGCACTCGGTGCCTCCACGGTGCACCGCCGCCGCAAAGGGAGAGTTTAAGGGCTGCTTTGCTAGGGTTGGGAGAGGGAGAGAGGGGGGGAAGAGTCCAGGAACCGGAGCAAAAAGGGGTGGGTTTCGAGCGGGTAATATACAGACACCATTTTTAAAGTTAAGCATCGCCAAGCAACGCGATTTAAATGGAGATGGACGAGGGCCCATTCCCGGTTGTGGACCGGGGGCTTTACCGCACCTCCTACATCCGCTTTTCTTTTTCTCCCGTTTCTTTTCTTCCGTTTCACTCTTACCTCCCCCCGCCCTACCCTCCCTTAAAAACCACCCCTGATTCTCTTTCCCGGCATCCCGGTTCCTTTCTTCTACCGACACCTCTTTTTTCTTTTATTTCTTCTTTTTTTTTTCTCTTCGTTAGAGTCTCGTTCCCTCCCTCGATCTCTCAATTTCTCTCTCTGTCTCTCTCATTCTCTCGCAACACCTGCTGTCTTTTTATATTTTCCCCCCACGGTATGTCGGAACGACTCTCTTGCAGCACCCTACTCGGACGTAACCAACAACCCCCCTTGCCCCCCCCCCACCGCGACGCCGAGGTGGTTGGTCCCGGCGAAGCGTTCACCCCTGAGCAAGGCGGAAATAAAACCCCTTCCCTCCGAGTATTTAAACATCGTAGGACCGTCGCCATCTTTCATCGTGAATCACCGCCGACGATGTGCCCCGACGCGCACTTGTATCCCGACCCTTTTCTTTAATGGTTATGCGAGTACATACGCGGTGTTTAAAGAGAGAAAAAGGGCATTAGAAATACTTCAAAAGCATACAGGCGACGCACAAACATATCAAAGTGTAGAAATTTCATTACTACCCCCGCCGTAACGTTTCTACCGTTGTTTCTTGTTGTTGGTTGTTTTTCTTTTTCATTTGATTTTATTTCTTGAACCTACGTGCCCTTTATAGAAAGATAGAAAATTACAATGAATTAAAACGGTTCGCTGGCACCTTACCGCTAATTAAATTTATATTTCTTCCGTTCGCTCTATCGTCCAGGCCATTTTTCCCGCCGCGGTTTCGCGTTCCGTCGTTGTTCGATAAATATCGCCGATCGAGCGGAATATGTTTAATCGAACGCAGAGGTATTATATTACGCGGTGTTAAATGTACACGGAATATTCGTCATCTGCTAAATTATGATGCACCGCCGCAATTCATTGTGCGAGTGGATGCCTCCCTATATCCTCGCTTTATTGCGGAATTTCAGTCAGCAAATTATTACAATTCGTCCCGGTGGTTTGTACTGTTAATGATGTTTATATTATATGTACCTAGCGTACTACATATATGACGTAACTGCGTCACGCGTGTGAATGAACGACGAATGGTAGTACATTCGATAGAAACCTACCGCCATCGCTGTTCAAATCGAAACACTTTATTCATATCGTTACCGATACATTTCTATCCCTATTCTCTACTTAACAACTTTATTAATTAATTATTAAATCACTGCTGAGATGTCTCACGTATGTACATCGTACATATTATCCCTTACAAATATCTTACACCCATACAATAACAAAAAACACGTTCATTTCCAAATAATCCGAACATTTCTCATTAAAACTCATCCATTTCGTCCTTCACTTGTGAAAACGGTGAAACCATCGACCCCGGTCGACCACAATTGAGCATTCGAATTAACATTAAATTCAATCGATGGAAATTACATATTTCGGGTCGGGGACGATTGGGTTTTTTGCTCGTAACGCGAAACCGGTTGGCCGTAGAATTCCGGGTTGGCAAATTCTCCAAGTTCAAATTGCCGGTTTCCCTGCCGAAAAATCAACGCGACTCGAAGAGGAATCCACCGTTTGTCCCGGTGTCAACCGGCGGTGGGTTTGGTCGCGGCCGCGACCGCACCACTGTCAACCTGCGTAATTAATCCACGTTTCAGCGGGACCGGCTACGTCCGACAGCAGCCTAAGATTTACCGCAGTCCAATTTTACACCTGTCCGTCATAGCCCGCTCGTCGGCGGTCCCGCGACATTGCTTTCGTGTAATGAAACCTGGCTGTTTGATAATAATTACCGTGCGTCTCGCTTCATCGGGCGAAGATACACGATACTCGGTTAAACGGGGAATTCCTGAGAAATCGGTGTGAAATTTGTTAACTAGAACCGTTTGGTATAATATATTATTGATAATTAGATAATAAAATCATTGGGTTCTGATTATAAATTTTTTCAGATATTTATTAAGACAAGACGGTCTTTGTGATATTACCATTGGCGGTATGTATATGTATATTTCTTGTTGTTCGTCGGTCGGTTTATCGAAGGATCGATAAAAATAAAACGGTCGACTACAACTAATAAAGATTTTATGAGAAATATCGCCGGGTGCTTATTAAACGAGCCGTGTTCACGGGCCGCGGTATCAGAGTTTCGCGACGGGAAATGTAATTTATACGTTTGAAACGTTTATGTCGTCGTTACCGCTTATCAACCGGGGAAAATCGGAAACTTTACGCGTACGGACGGACGTGACTACGATTTCCATTCTCGGCGACCGGTGTGTATCGATCTTTTTTCTTCTACATCGCGTATCTCGCGTCAGAAACCTAACCGAAATTCGTGACACGATCCAGGGGCTGTTTTATTATTATCATTTTTTTTTCCAACGCGCGATCGGAATTTTTTAAAGGTTTCGCATAAATTTCCAACGCCGATTACCGCGCGCCGTCTCTACATATTTTTCCCTTCCGCGGGGATTTTTTTCCGTTCCTCCGTTCGTAAAAACCGCGTATTAAATACCATCCGAACCCGCGGCGTGCAATGGTAAACATAATTTATATATTCATGAATCGCGTTCCCCGCCGGTTCCATGTCACGGTGAATCCGACGTCAAGACAGAGGACAAACACGATAGGATATACACACGCCGCGTGTACATGTTAATGAATTACGTTCCGTGTTTGCAATAAGCGCATGAAAAGCTTCGGCAAAGCTTTCCTCTCCCCCTTCCCTCTCCCCCTAGGTGGTAGATAAGCGTTTAACGCGACTCACGCGCAATGCCGCGAGATTTCGTTAAAAATCTGTACAATTTCCCGCGGCAGAGAAGAAGAGAGGTGGGAGAGAGACGGTGTAGGTGAGACAAAAAAATGAGACGCGCGAATTTGTAAAAGATTTCGCGAGTGAATTTTCAAACGGTAACGTCGACCTTAATTTCAAAGTCAAATGCAATGTTTCCAACAAAAAGTACGATCCGTTACGATTTTTCCGTTCGTCGAGTCGGTAATACCGTTTACTATGGACCGTTTCGACGATTATTGCAACGCAGACGTGTCATTGAAATTCATAGTTGTCTTTAGGGTTGTACGGGACGATATATACGGTTTTCATTGGAATATCGTTTCACCGGTCATTCCGGCCGTTGTACTCGAAGTGCCGAGGTCCGCGCGATCGTTGTCGCCGTTACGCTTTCCCGTTTGACAATAAGTGTTATTATCGGTGACGCGTGAACATCCCGTAAAAAAAAAAAGGTAAAACACGCCTGACGGCCAGATTCCGCGGCCCGACGACCGCCAACGATTTCGACGAGAGACAGGAAAAGTCGAGTGTATCCAGTTCCATCGCGGCCGTTAACGTTTGTCATCGATTCATCGGTGATTGAAAAGTACCCGGTCATAATACACCCCGGTATTCCACTTTAATTTCACCGGGAGCACGGGGAAACGGTCGAATTTTACCGCTCTATTATTTATCGATCCACGTGGGCCATACATATACATACGTATGTATACATACATATATAAAACGCGGTCTACGACTAGCACAGCCCCGTCGTAGACGTTAATTTCAATAATCTCATATATTTTCATTTCGAATTTATCGATTTCGTCTGGCCGCGTAGACAGGAATTTGATATCTGATTCGATGTTACGCAACTGTTATTGTTACTGCACCTGCATCGAAATCGCCCCCCCCCCCCCCCTCGTCCCATTTCCACACCTCCCCGCCCCCCTTTTCGCGATGTTATTGCCGCCAAGCTGCAATGATTGACGCCGCGAAACCGACGCAATAAAATCCTGGAAAAATAATGCTCCAGATATGACACCCCCGACCTCTGTGCCGCACGTCGACGTATCCAATATTTTTACTGCCGCCATAACGAACCTATTACTTGTAAGCGTTTCGTCCCGACGTTATACGTACATTTTGTTGTGCCCGGTTCTTTCTTACTACCGTGATTATTATCATTCTATAGAGTCTATCGGGGGATCGGTGAAATTTTATAATCCATCGTTAAAGGGTATCGAAACAAGCAACTTACGTAGGAGATATTAAAAAACACACACACATATGCACAGATACATATAGACGCTCGCGTGTGCGGGTGAGAAAGTAAAAGAGACAAAATCTAAACGGGGGAGGAGGAAAGGGGGGTACCATCGAACGAAAACCCGGAGTTAGTATCAAAATCTAACGACACCTTTGTTACCACGTAAACGTCCCCAGGGCCGTATCGTTATCGCAGATATCATTACAAAGCAACGAGTATATAATGGTCACGAACTTCTTGTAACGGTAACGACACCACAGGCTTTTATACGGGGCCAGCTCAAACACGCCGCTCCTTTCCCCGTGGAAAAGGGCACGAGAAAGGGCTAAATGGACAGAGAGGACAAGAGGCGATACACGTGAAGCTCGTTTGACGATGTATCGCGTACTGGCGATGGCGGCATAATTATTTATAGGATTTCAAGAGACACATCGTTGTCCATCGAGATGCCACGTAACAAGTATGTACACACATAGACACGTACAATTATGTATACATACGTATCGTACGTGCGTGCGTGTACATAAACGCTGTGAAAACTGAACGACACTCGAGAGTCTTGCGCCACGTTTGGCACGCAGCGGGCAAACATTCGGCAAACACGAAATATTCCGCAAACCTCTTCGCGAAAATGAATCGAGCGGGTCGCGATAGGCCCTCGAGAGAGAATCACACGATATTTTGATCGATAAATTCGCCGGAACGAATCGAACGACGACGCTCGGGATATTCCGATCGATCGAAATTTACATTGGCGTAAAGCGAAGGGCACTTTTCCAGGCGGGGAAACGAGGGGGGAGGGAAAAAATAGAGGATGCGAAAACGCTGAAAAGGGACGGCGTAAATTTAATGATTTTTAGGTCAGTGGGATTCGAGTGCTCGTCGATGGGAAGGTGTTTTTTTTATTTTTGGAAGTGAAACAATAGTGCGTTTGCTGAAAACGGGCCGTTCGCGTTCTGCACGATGGACCGGGCGGCAAAACTCATGCGGCGAATTACGATGTCGAGTACGCCGGAATATCGAACAGACTTGATGCCTTTCCGCTCCGGATGGGAACGCTGAAGCTGTCGGATTTTCAGCAGAGTGATGCTTCAATGGACCGCGCGTTTCGAAAATACAACCGAAGATAATCGAGGACACGGAGATAGGCTGAATTAGGCGTTCCTCTTTATACTTATCATTTGACAATTTCTATATAAATATCTATTTTCTCTTTCTACCATCTTCAAACGAATAATACAACACTCAGAATTAAAGATAATAATAAATTAGTAAATGATCTATAATAATCCTAATAATTTTTAAATGATTTTCTTTTTTTATTCGTTCTATCATTCCACGATGTTTCGTATTTGAACAACCCGGTGGAAAACGTGAACGGGAACGGTGGGAATTAAATGGATGATAAAAAGCGGTACGAACGGAAAGCCGGCCCCGTGGTCTTGGTAACACCGTGAAAACCCCGTGCGGAGAAATAAGCGTTGTGTCATATGGCGGAATAAACGGAAGTACCTTGCACGTTGTTGTAGAAATGGTATAACAGTCGGTTACGCGGTGTCAACGATCTTTCGCACTGTTTCGCGGCTTGCAGGAAACAAGAAGCGTACTAAAACGTTTTACGAGGGACCCTATACAAGCCGTGACCATGCTAAAACAATCCACCACGCACGTTACAATTACAGACACTATAGAGAGAGGGAGAGAAAGAGAGACGGACAATGAGAGTCATCGGACAGAACGAGAGAGAGAGGGAGAGAGAGAGAGAGAGAAAGAGATAGAGATAATTTGCAACCGGATCCCGCGAAACCTACGAATACAGGTATTGTTACATTCGATACGAGTGTCATCGATTTACGTGCTCCTCGACGTTACGAATGAATATGCAAATTCGACTAACATTTTCCATATTCGGAACGCGGTCAAAAATGTCGCCGTCGAACGGCGTAATTTCCAATAACACGTAGCACACAACATTGAGGGACAGCCCGCGGTACGACACGCATGCGAAATTTAATCAATTTTTTCCGGCCATATTATTACAGGCCACGGTCTCGCTCGCGGTGTATGACAAAGATTTCATTACCGTTTCGCCCGGGTAATGTCGCACGGCGATACAATACAGGGGGGAGGGGGGCAGCCACTACCGGGACTCTATTATTTCGTCCAATCGTTGATCACCATTAAAGTCACAAAGTAGCTGAAAGTTTCGCAATCTCGGCGGGTATCTCGGCGCGATAAATAATAAAAAAAAAGAAAGAGGAAAAAATCAGGGTGAAAAAAAAAACCTGCACGGAGGTAAACCTGCAGGTTCGATCGGATCCGACGATATCCATCGTGAAAAGGTGGTGTGTTTCGTACATGTCTGTGTGTGTGTGTGTATGTAAAAGAAGAGGGGTGGTCGAGGTCGTAGGTCAATTTCGTGGTGGCCCGGGGTTGGGACGCGCGAAGGGGGTGGTTGCCGCAGGTTTCGCAGGTATTATGTGATTCGAATCTCGGTATTATTCTATAATCTATTCCGCGGGATGATAGTGTCGGCAATGGCGGTTAGGGTCGGTTGCATGCCGAGCCGTAGCCTCGTTCGACTTGCACGCCACCACCCCTCCAATAAGCACCCTCGTATCGGGCTCGCGCAACCCTTGTTCCGAAGTTGTGTATGTAGCGCATGCACTTGAAGTACTCGCGCCCTCACCCACACAGACAGTTTCGCGCAGCTTCCCCCCTTTTCGTCCCTTTTCCCCCTTATCCCCCTCCTCCTTCTCCTCCTACCTCCACCCCTGATGCCCTAACGTCCTTGATTATGGTTGCACACGATGGCGATGCTAACAGGGAGAGGGTGCCTCGTTGTTACCGCTTATTTACCCTGTAATGCAAGGGGTGTCTTGCGGAGGAAAGGAGATATGTATCCCGAAGGGTAGTGAGAGGAGGGTGGAGAGAAGGATACGAGGGGTTCGAAGGGGATGGGAGGAGAACGAGGAGACAGTAGAGCTGATTTATGGGGTTGGTAATGGAGACGGTTGAATATTCGTGTTTAAGGTGTACCACGTAGTGTGTCTGTTCGATTCGTCGGGCTGACCCAGCACAAGAGTGTTTTATCATTTTTATCACGTTTAAAAAGGAACGAGAGAGAAATATCGATCCCCCACCTCCACCCTACACCCTTCTCTCTTCTCTTCTCTTCTCTTCTGGTTGAATTCAACCTCGTCGTTCCTATTCCGAATGTTTTCATCCGGGTTAAGCGAAATCCAGCGCGATTGGCGGATAATAAAATTTCGTATATTACGCGAGCATCGTTAGTCTTGTTACAAAAGTTTCGGAGCGTAATTTTTGATTCCCCGCGATGCCCCCGGGCACGGGGTTTACGTTCACGGGGTACAGCGCGGCTAGTCGGGACTGATTTATGTATGTATGAACTACGGAATACCGATAATTACGGTAATTACAATTAATCAGATTTATGCGTGTAAACTATAAATCTGATTAGATCTGAGTGTATAGGTATAATAATGGTTAAATCTCTGTAAACGTACTAACCTCGATTCTGGCCGAGTACAAATTATTGTGCGAACGCAGCGCAAACGTGCAGTTTCCATTGTTGATCAAATTCAAACGCAGATAATGTTTGTCACGGGAGCATTGAAATTTCAGCCCGGACGATTCGCGAAAAACATGCTCCCCCATTATCAACGACACGTTCAACATCGACGAGTTTATTTTTGTTTTTAATCCGTTTCCTCGTGACGGAATTAATCTATCTTTTTTGTTTCGACAGCTGCCACCAATGGATGGACGTTCACGAATAAAATTTTCCCCGACCCCGACCTCCCTGACCTCGACCGGACACCGTGCCATCCGGCACTGGATCCACCTGTTATTCAAACTTCACACAGATTTCTTTCCAATTTTATAACCCCACCAAATATAATAAAAAAACAAAGAAAAAATCACAAAAAGAAATAAAAATAAAAAGGGAGAAAAAAAATTTTTCATAACAGCCCGCGAACTTTCGTCCTCAGTTCGATATTAAACGTTCGTCGTTTAGTAAAAAAAAAACGTATGATTTCTCAGCGAATTTCAGTAGCTTTTTAACAATTCCCGAATTCCGTCGTCTCCCACCTTTAACTGTGATCGCACGAGGCAATAGGTTCTGACCTATGAATCCGAGGTCGGGACCCGGGCCAGAGATCCCGGGCTAGTTTCGACCGGGCTCGTAATCCTGGGACGAATCCCCAAGATCAACGGCCTGGTTTCGCCGGAAGCCATCCCTTGACCATTCGACCTAACCGATTCTCTCTACATAACCAAACCGGACTCGCAGAAATTTCGCTGTTCCCGCACGATCCCGATTCTTCGTCCTACGGTGGGTAAGTACCTCGATACAATTCCACCGCTACAAGAATAGAGATGGGGAAAGAGGGGAGGGGGGGGGGAAGGATCTAGGGAGAGATTTGACGGCATAATAACGCGTTTGCCGGACAAGCGAAAACTCGCCCAGGTGAAAAGATGGCCGCGAATAGATTAAACACACGTGGATCGGGTGGTTTTCGGCGAGGCCTATACTTTGGCAAGATCGAAAGCCGGGCCGGGGGCAAACGAGGTCACGACGGTGTAGCTCGGGTCAAGAAGGCGGATTAGGATCTCGAAAGGTCACCTTGCGAAACCCGAGCCAGCGGGCTTGGTCAATAAATTATGTCCGTCTAAATACAGTTCTCCTTAGTCTCTTTAGAACGATAATCGATTAGACGAAGGCATTCCCGGAACCGGTGAGAAAATTTACTTTGCCACCGTCGTAACCGCGATTCCCGAGGTTTTGAGAACACACACCTCTTACTACCATCCCGAACACTTCCGTTCGCCGAATGGAATTTCATTGTTAATACAGAGATTCCAGGCTCGCCGACGACAACGACGTCGTTGCGAGAAAGTATGGCGGTTACGTTGCACACGAAAATTTATGGTATCGTTCGATTACGTGCGATGCGTGCGGTGCTATCCACGCCGGGTAATATCCACGAGACGTCACGATTATGGGATGCACTCTCAGCCGATGGTCGCCATATTCTCCTACGGGGGACGTGCATCTCTTGTAAATGATACACCCACCGTGGTGAAATGTACGTAGAGCGGAGTAGAAGAGAAGGGGGTGGGAGGGAAGGTGGTGGTTGGTCGATGATGTAAATTAATGCGACGAGAAACACTGTACGCCCGGAATTATAAATATATTACATTCCCAGCGAGCGATTCACTCGTGCTATCCACGGTGATGATACGTATACGTATATGTATATCCGAAGTGTGTATAACAATTTATATTTCTATCCCCCTTAATTCCTTTAATTATTTATACGGAATGCAAATAACCATCTGCGAAAACCAGTCGAAATTTCCGTGGTAATTAAATAAACCGCTCGATACGGGGGGTAATATTATACATATACATATGTATAGGTGTCGCGGTATGCACGCGTGTATGTATGTACATGCGTAGCTTAATAATTCATTAACGAATCTCTTTTGCAACGGACGAAATAGTTTCCCGGTGCCGATCGATATCCCGGTGGGTCCTACACCCGCATAGCCAAACATTTCCCATCCCCCTCCCCCCTCTGTCTCTCTCTCTCTCGCTCTACGCGATAAGACATAACCGTTGACGTTATTATTTTAGTTAATCTGCGAGCGGCTCGCATGCTGCCGTACATAAACCGAGAGTTTAAACGGGAAAGCATCGCCGGGGCTATTTTCAGCGGCGCGTTCGTTCCACTCGGACAAAGGTACCGCATCGTTGGGCTAAGAGGGTTGGCAATAAATGTTTGATAACACGCCGCGATAGAAAGCGGCATCGGTATGACGGTGTTGGTGGTGGTGGTGGTGGTGGTGGTGGTTGTGTGCACCACAGGTTCCCCGTGGATGGTGCGTGTGTTGTTTAGAACAAGGTTTGCCGTCTTGTATAGGTGTACGTACGTATCACGTATGTATGTATGTATGTATGTGTGTATGTATGTACGCGTTTGACTGTGCGCATACCACGCATACCGACCCTTCCTCGCATGGTATGTTATAATTAGTGCTCCTCCGCACGCACGTAACATTGATATGTCCACGAGCTTCCGAATACTTCCCTAATGAGATGGCTTCGATAAACAACGGGTTAAGTGCCAGCTAACCCGAAACGAATCCTTTTACCTGGGGGCGCGTGTCTACGATCGTCGGGGTAGACGACGAAATTTGAAAGACCCGCAATGCGACCCGGACACATTGGCGTCGCGAAACATCGTCGACGGGAGAGGTGAAAGAAAGAAAGAAAGAAAGAAAAATAACAAACAAAAATATTGTGAAATAGTTTTTTTTCCCCACTCCCTTTGTTTCATGCCGTTTCCGTCGCGTCCCAGGTAATACGTAGCTCGTACGAAGACGTCCATGGTACACGTATACCATTACACACGGTAAATCGTTTCTTTTGAGGGTGACACGTTGCACCTGGGATCGTTAATATTCCGCAGGAAATTACTTGTCCACTGGACTCCTCTCACCCCCGCCGAATCGGCGCGCCCGGCCCCTTTGATCTCCGGCCCGCCGCGACCGTAAGAAGTGTGGCAACGGGCGCAATTTGCATTTAGAATTCTGGTTATCGCGAACGCAATTCAAATTTTCATAACTATGTAATTAACGTGGACCTCGCGGTGATATTTCTCCGGGGGAAGGAAACCCCGGGTGAATTTTGCAACCGTACGGTGCCGTACACGTTTTATAAATTCGGTCGTCGAGCCGGCGATTAATCACGGACACGCTGATAAATATCTGACTGACATTCAACCCTTCCCCCTCTCCAACCCCATTCTCGTGTTTCTTTAACCCCCGTGAACCATCGAATCCTATGTTTTCCGGTGGCCCAGCGGGAAACCGTCGACGGTGGTCGGAGAAAAAGTTTCCGCGGTATTAGCATCGTTTCCTCTCATTTGCCTGGACAAACGTCGTCGACGTTAACTCCTTTCCACCTCTCTTTCCCCTTCGTCAAGTATAAGTATGTATGTATATATGTATGTATATGAAACGGCGGTGTAAGTGCAGACTGTCGTCACAGCGCATTGCCAAGGGATGAATAAAAGGACGTGGAAAATGTGTCGCGGGGGTACTCTCGGTCTACTTTCTTTCGCAATAATCGTTTCGCAGGATAGCTGGCAAGCTGCTAACGCCGGTAAAAGACCCACTGAATATTTCCACTCGTATCCGATACCATCTAGCCGTGTGCGAATCTTTTTCTCGAAGTCTCTCGACTGTTTTTCCCGCGAACTACCGGATGAACGGGTTCAAAGCGGACAAGCCGTTACAATCGATAATAGAATAAAAATAACTTATCAGATATACGTAATGTATATGAATACACACACACACACACAAACATCAACATGACAATGTTACACGTCACAGCGGCGAATGGCCGACGTTCTTTAATTTTACTTTTCTTTTTCACGGAACGTAATCGCGCGAGTGGCAACCCGCAGCACGGGGGTTGGGATCTATTAATTAATCGGCATCCGCATCGAAGTATAATGATCCGATCTTCTGACGCTGCAGTTGCGCCGACGTCGGGACACAACGGAGAGGCGTCGCGACGGTTATCAATTATCCGGCGATAAAGCTGCCAGGATGAATCTCGGGGAAGCATCGAGCCGCCCCCGGGATCCCTTTCACCCAGCCGATTGAAATTTATTGACACGCTATAATTACATGCCACGAAACTTGATTGTACCGTCGCAACGATCCTCATTAGCCGTGTACCTGCGTATGCTTAAGCATTATCAGGCTTCCCCGACATTCTTCGGTTTTCACGACGCCCACACCCCATCCACCTCGCGAATTAGGAAGACTTCCCGTAACGTATCCCGGCATACTTTGAAATTTCTCTCGCACGTAATATCTATAGGGATCAATGGAACCTTGCGAACAATTTTCCATCCCCTCTCCTATCTCTCCCTCTTACAACCCCTCAGGTTACCGTCGATTTCGCCGGTTTGTTTTCCAAGGTAAACAAAAAGAACCGTACAGCGATGTATTAAAATGCTCCGAAACGGCTTCATATTTATTTTTTTTTCCCTTCTTCCCTCTCTCTCTCTCTTTCACCCTCGGAGTATTTCCAATTGCGAGCGAACTCCGCGGGAAAAAAAATCATCCCCGCGCCGCGCTAGTCGAATAAAGAGCTAGGAGGTGGCCGCGGTGATCCCCGGGGGAAGCCGGGTGCCGTGCAAGTTTAATTGCGAAACTTCCGCGGCGATTGCAAATTACGGAAAATATCGAAAAACGCCGGTAATATCGCGCCTGTCCGGATTCCGGCCGGTCGTGTTCGATTTCTGGCGAGTCCTTTGTCGGAACGGTTATCACGGTACCAGGGTGCAAGGAACTGATGGGGGGAGGGGGGTCGCACGGGGAAAGGGGTGGAAAGAGTTGGGAACATCCCCCGGAACATCCAGGAGAAAAACTGCACCTCGTCGGTTATATACGATACGCGAACGGGATAAGCGTTTTTGACTTTTATTTACGCTCCGACCGAATCCGGTATTTGTCTTGCGCGTATATACCCGCGGACATATTGCGATCTTTGTCGAAAAGTATCGGCGAAAAAGTCATAGGAATCGGAATTAATCGACGATCGCGGGTACCTAGTGGAATTTAGCCGACTTCCTGTTTCATTAAACGCGAGTGTCACCCGGTGTTATAAAACGAAATTGGTACGTTATTGCGAACTGTGTAAATTTATTCGTATTCGAGAATTTAAGGCTGATTACGAGAAGTTAGGAGGAGCAGTCGAACGAAATAATTGTCAATTAAAGACACTCGCAGTACCGCGTCGATGTGTATTTCGAAAGGGGTAGCCCTTCGTCGGATAAGTCTCCCAGTATTGTATAATACGTTTCTTTTGTTTCTAAAGGGTGGGGGGGGGGAGAGACAAATTATTCGGAACGGTACAAATTCATTGTGATATCGGTGCCGTTCGATTTTTTCGGCTTCATTACGGGAAATTACGGCGAGCAATTAAGCGAAATAATTGTCAGTTTCAACGATTCATCCTCTATCGATCCGTGTGTTCGAAAGAAGTATCTCGGACGGTCGTTAATTAATACCCGGGCGCAATTAAGGGCTACTAGGCTACGCTAATTGAAAGAAATATCCTTTAACAGCTTCAACCCTGCTACAGTGTCAATTTCAACCTGTGGAAAATCTCGCGTATTCATTCCGAATTTTGGCGGTTTAAGAAGCCACTCGACGGAGCAACGTACGATACACCTATACCACGATATTTTCGGCGTTTCTGGAAAATCGCGGAAGCATCCGCCCTACGGAATGCAGAATGGAATTCGAGTCTTCCTGTGGCGAACGTACGGACGAACGAACGAACGAACGAACAGTGACGTACGTTTAATAACGCGAAACCGGGCTACAGCATCGCTGTCACAGTGTGCAGCGGCGTAATGGGAAAGGGAACTGGCCCTACAACAGGAAGGGTTTACTGCATATTAGTCGCGGAGGCCACGGATTCCTCGGATATTTCACATTTTTCAGCGACACGATGATAGCGCAAGACCGAACGGCAAGAATTTCCTAAACGCATCCTCGAGAATCCAATAGCACGGATTAATCACCCCGGTGTGATTACCTCGTTAATTACGCGACGTTAAACGCCACCGGGTAATCGACGGTGTCGCGGTTATGAAAGAATAATAATCACTCACGTATAAAGGGGTACTCCAGCCTCGTCCTTGAACCAGAAAACCATGTGCAGGGTGTCCTCGCCGGGTGGAGTTATGTCGCATGGCAATTCCGCCGGTTTTCCTTCCACCACGCTGATATTCACCAACGGTACTGTAACATCAAATAAAATTGATCTTGATTAATCCAAACAATCCTTCGGAAACTGCAACGATGAGAAATTAAACTGACACGAAGTATTGTTTCTCTGAAATAATTTTTCGTTATAATAAAAACGTCTCTACCGATCAAACGATACTTGTTCACCGACGATTTCTTGGGACAATTTTTTTTTCCCCCCGACAACGGGAATGTACGAGTCACGGGGTTGCGGGAACTACGTCGGTGCAGAGAATTCCAGGGGAAATATACTTCGATGGAAAGAAATCCGGGTATTCCAATGCGGATGCGATTCAATGAGGATGATCCCGGGCACCGGTATGTAAAGCGCAGAGCCACGATGAGATTAAGAGATCCATGTATGAAATTCCGTTTTTCCAGAAAGAGGGGGTAGGGGGGAGGAGAAGGGGGATGAGGGGGGCTACCGTAAACCAGCCGCAGAGCGGCATCGTGCTTGCGGAACGCGATTCGGGCCGATCTCTCGAGTAAGTGGAAACCTCCGAGGGTCTGATCGCACGGAAAGGGCAATTCCTTCGTAAATTTCCGGTAGGCTATTTCGAAGAAACGAGTTTCCATTCGATTCGGTCTGCTGCTTTCGTTTTCTCCACGGTGGACGACCGAAACAAGTATCGAAGGTAAGAGGAGGAGGAGGAGGAGGAGTATCACAAGCGCCATGTTCATTTGAGAGTCTCGCTGAGACTTTTTGTCGCTGACCTATCCGAACGAAAAAGACTACCGGGTTCCGCCTGGCCGGATCTGATTTGTCACGGTCATAGAAGAACCTTTCCTTTCTATCGTTTATTGACCATGACGCTCGACGTGAATGCAAAACTTACTTTTACGGAAAGTCGAGGCGAGATAACAAAAAGAAAAATAACCACCATGACGGAGAAATTCGAGCGTGGAACGCGGAAACGTATCTTTTTCCAAATCTACGATCTTTTATATTTCGTTATCATTCGGATGGTAGAATATTTTACAAAAAATGTATATGTATATATATAAATAAGAATATAGGAAAAATCACGGTTATCCCGTGGAAAAGACGAGCATCAGGATTAGCATACGCTTCGTATGGCTGAACCACCCCCACCATCCTCCCTCTCCCTCTCACTCTTTCCCTGCCGGTTATAAATATTACTTAAGAGCGACTCTTTATCATATAAACGCCCCCTGGTAACAGTGCTCATTTGAATTCCTGCTTTTTCCAGCTCGTAATGGGCTCGGGCGACGTGCAACAAGCAGTTACTTCCCCTCGGCTTGTACGTTGCCGGTGTCGTTGCCGTTAACCGGTCGAGGTTGTACGCTAACGTTTCTTATTTCGTGCGTAGGCAAGCAAGAACTCCGTTATCCCCGGGATTCAACCCACCCGGAATCGTCATAATTTCGTGCTACCACCAGCGATTTCACGTTTTAAGTATTCCCGTGGAATTTTTTCATAACCGCGTCTCGTTTGCGTGTCCCCCTGTTTCGCCAGGATAATTAGATCGGTCTAACTAACGCGGCTGGTATGCAATCAAGGAAAAAAATTTTCCCCGTGTTTTCACGGTGAACCGTGTGTGTTACCGATTATTTCGTACGAATTTACGCGGAAAGTTCACGGTTGTGCATCCGGAAGTGAACGGAAGATATATACATACATATATATATACACATATACATTTACAACACGAGCGGCACACGGCCGTGTTGCCGAAACTCGCCGGTGGCACGGGGTTTCACAGATCAAACCGAATGAATTGAACGTGCAAAGCAATAGCACCGGTTTACTCTGTCTATTTTACTTATTTACGTGACGTTTCCACGCCGACGGACACGAAAGCAGCCGCGATACGACCATCGATCAGCTGCGAATAGCACGTGCACGCGCGTGTAGTTTAAATACCAGAGGAGCCTTGAAAGCCGTTTCGATTAATGGAATTCCGCAACACGTCCGCAATTAACCCTCAAAGACCCGAGGCGCTGGTCGAAATGTCCAGCGGCGTGCTAATGGCGGACGGGGCTCGTGTCGCATTCGAAACGCATTTAATGAATTCATTATCGACCGAAATCAACATTCAGTTCTGTTATACGTTACGTCCCCCCCCCCCCCCCCCGTCGACCGACCGACTCTAAAGATGCCGCAAACCAAACAGGCCGCTCCTCTGTGCAAACGTTATGCGTTTTCCTTGTGGCGAAATTAAAGCGCATGGTTTCCCCTCCCCTCCCCAGGGACGTAGAAACAAAACGTGAAATTTGTATCGTTAAAAATATTAGAGAATCTTATAAGAATTCGAAATGGTATATTAACGAAAGAATGAATTTTCTTCGCGCTTACATTATCGTTCATCTACCACACCTATTACGTGTTATTAGGTGCGAACTTAACGCTGACACGTTTATTATCGCGGACACTTATCGCGTGTATTTCAAGCGCGAAGCCGTAGATATATCTCGCGCTCGTTTACGCAACTGTCGTGTTACACACCTGTGTGTGTGTGTGTGTGTAACGCGCGACTGTATCCGGAATGTGAAAAATTTCAGCGTGTTAATGTTCCGTATACCACGGTGGTGATTCCGGTAGAAGGATTACACCGGGGAGAATTGTCGGGAGATACGTTCCTGTCGGTGGAAAACGACGATGCACAGAAGCTCGCCCTTTCTTTTCCATTAATGTCGAACGGCATGTGGCATATGGAAGATTGGACAAAAGTTTCCGGTAACCACGGCGGGAGGGGCAGAAAAAAAAAGGAAAGAAAAGAAAAAAAAATCGAAACTTGAACGCGGACGCCGAACTTGGTTAAGTTTTCCACGGGAAGTTCCGACGGATCGAAGTTTTCCAACCGGGAACTTATAGCTCCGTGTCACCGTTGATCACCGTGACACGACAGTGAAACCAAGTATTTTCATAAATCTTCCCCGCGAATGACGCGGATTGATTGTAGCCTGTGATCGACACAGCGATTACGCTCTCTAATCGCTCGCGAATAGACGAGTCTTTGAATTTAAATTCGAACGCGAACGACGCCCGGCTAATGTAAATTCGATTTCTGTCAAGGGACAGAACACACGCTCGCTCGGAACCTTTCGTCGGAAAAGTTATACGGCAACCGTTTTTCCCGGGTGTTGTTGTTATTTACGTGGAAAATCGAGTGGTCGTAGGAATTCTAATAAAGACTTTAAACGTACACCGACGAAACGGGTATACATACTCGCTTTTAGGAAGTTTTCAACGGAGAATTGTCCTTATGATATTTTCATCCCCGAAAGCAGATCTCGTTCGGGTCTAACGTGTAGCCCGGCTCATTACCATGTGGCATAACCGTAACAAAGGGGTAAAGCTGGAAGTTTGCATCGAAAGTTTCGCGATAGCCGACAATATGAAACCGTTTCATTTTAATCAAGCTCCCGACACGCTCACCCGGTGGCTGGGCGTACGAAGGATGCACCGGGTCCACCGAGTTCCGCGGCATCGTATTTTCTCGAAATTTCAACATCTTCTCATGTATACCGAAACAGTGTATATAGTTTACGGGTCTGACGTTAGCAAGACTGTACACGGATCCTTTAGCATCAAGACTTGCGGCGAAAGTGCTTTAATATTTCAGTGGAACGTGGAAGCGTATCTACTAAAAACTTTGGAAAAGAAGTAATCGATCCATCCACGGTGTACATTGTGTGTATACACGTCCGTACATAAGTTATGGTACACGTACAAATTCGGATTAACGATTACCGAACGGTATCGAATAATTGCGATCGGTAGAAAGCTGTGATTCTTAACGTATTAGATATAGATTTATCATTTCTGTGACATTGTACTATAAGGTCACGACGCATCCGTGCGTTTACACTATTGACGCTTGGAAATGTCAAGGTGATAAAGTTTCTTGGAAACGTACGCTTTGAAATTGTCTACAACGTGAAAGTTCGCTGGTTTTGATATTTCTACGCTTCGAAACTTTTCTTGATTAAAATACACATTAAAAATCATAATTTTACCTATTGAATAATCCTCGACTGTCATTTCCCTTATTAAAAAAAAATCTTTCAAATCCGTCCCCTGACTCTGGACAGCGATGTACGCAAGAACGTATCATCCGTTTCTAACGATTTTACGATGACAACGAAATACGAAAGGTATACAGACGACGATCCCAGGAACATGTCTACGTCAAACCGAATAGATTACCGAGAGAGCACGCTTTAATCAAGCGACCGTCACGATTGTTTAAAGCCGGGTACGCATGTTTGTTCGCGAGCGCATCTCGTGCGAATTAACTGGAGCTTGAAGACCGGTAGTTACTCGACATTACGACGGCAATTCGTACGGTCGGATAGACCAACGAATGGAGAAAGGGTTGGGTGTATATATATATATATATATATATATGGGGGTGGGGGTGGAGAAACATCGGGGGTGGGGATCCGTTATTTACGGAGAGTTAAGTGTACTCAGTGCCCTTCTGCCGTTCCGCCATTCCGCTACGTTTCTGCGGGTAGCTCTCTTCAACTTGGCCGACCGTTTGCTTGCACTAAGCGTATCAGCAGCACCATTGTCTATGCTCATTGTCGCCTTTCATCCCTTCCACGTCTATTTCGTGTCGCGTTAACTTAAGGGGCCCCCGCCAGCCGGGCGCAAATTAGGAGCCGCGTTAATCAGTTCCTTAATTTCTTGCAGGTGTTTCGCACCAGCCACCGGATAATAGTGTTCACCGATATACGTAGCTGGTATATCTACGTTGTACGTATGTTATATATGTGTTACACTATTCGCCTGATTGCGGGTACAATTTCTAATTGTTATTCTGCAATTCGTAGAATACACCACTATAGATCTATCCTGGTAATCTCCGGGCTATTTGAGTGTCTTGTATAATTATAGAAAGTGATACAAACAACAAAAACACCTGCAGAACCGAATAACAAAAGAGTATCTCCGGAGACACGATACCGAGTGTAATGACACCCGCGTAAAGTGGAAGAAAAAGCGTTCGTTGTAGAGAATATTCGAGGCGAGTGTCTATAAAAATCCGCGAGACGAGTCTTTGTCTTCGAATTCGTGGGTAGATTCAGCGGAATCAGGGTCTCGGTTTGCTAAATTTTGCGTTGTTTCTTCGCACGTGAAGTTGTACTATGCAAGAAGTAGTAGTGGTAGTGGTAGTAGTAGTAGTAGTAGAAGAAGAAGAAGAGACATGGAATTGGTGGAGCTGGTGGTGGCTGGTTGGCGGAGGTGGCACCTAGGGCTTACGCTTTATTGCGTATTTACATATTTTCGCCGAATCCCCCCGACGTTTCATAAAATTCAACGTCTTTACAAGGGTCGGGTACGATGGCTTCCCCAGGACGCTTCGTCGACACTTTATGCCTTTGAATTTCCGCGACAAAGATTTCCCCCTCCCCCTCCGCCACTCCTCCTTCTGTCCCCCCTTGCGGACCGAGTTGACTGCGCGGGGTCGCGTCGCTTTTATTTTTCGGGCTCCTCTTTCTTGTACCCGGGATCGTTTTAAAAAGAGAGACAACGACCCGTGGACGAGAGAGGGAGATCGCGCTTCGGCTCCACCGGCGAAGACGCTCCGGGGAATTCGACCTCTTTTTAAATTTTATCATTCCACGTTTGCGGGCACAATCGCGACGTCGCGTATAGTTGCGATTAAAATCATTCCGCAGCAGCGACGCGGCATTGTTTTCCTCCCCCCCCCCCTTCGCTAGAATAATTTTTTTTTCCACTACCGACCCCCCCGTATCACCGACGAGAAAATACAGGACAATCTCCGCATTCGCGAGGATAACGTCCCGTGAAATTGTTACGTGTATACAGAAAACCTGGGCTGTACGAGAAAGGGAAATATACGTGGAACACAACGAATTACGGTACTCCGCAATTTTTGTTCGCGTGCCGAACGGGGGTGTGAGGGTGCGGAGGGGTTGGTGCCAAATTTCCAATTGCCAATTTTCCTACGTCATGCTACGTACATATGTATATATTCGGAGATATTAAAAATCTGGACAGTTGTATGTACAACTATAGTTGCTCCGTACTTTCATTACGTATAAAATTGATAATCATATTTCTCGTCTTTCGCGTTTCCGAACGATGAAATTTCCACAATATTTCCGTCAATATTTCCCGTCTCGGAAGTCGTCCCGGCGGTTTAACGAAACAAATTCGCGTCTTCGAACGAGGACGGCGTCGCCCGGGTTCGACGTGTTTCCCCGTTCAACTTTCGCGGCGGTTTTCAAAGTGCCGTTTTCCCCGGAGTAATCAGATTTCATTAGCTTCGATCCCGGCACGCTTTGTCTTGATTTAACGGGATGAAGCCGCGGCAGAAGGAGTCCACGCGCCGTGGATACCAGTCGCGGGAACTTCGTGCCGGTTTCACACCGCAGGGATTAAACTCGGCACGATTCCCCGGGAAGATTCTGCGCAAGGAAGAGAGAGGGAGAGAGAGACAGAGAAAGAGAGAGAGAGAGAGCCGGGATCGCGGAAAAGCTGGAGGGCTGAGTCGCGCGCTACTAAACCTTCGTAAAGCCGAACCACGTAAAATTAATTAGGACGTTTACGAGCGTTCCGGTTCGAAGCCGCTATCCGCGCGACGATAGCCTCGTAAAATTCGGCGGAAGGCTGGATTAACTGACCCCGTCTGGGACCCATTCCGAACTTTGGATCACGACAAATCAAAAAATAATGGCAGACTGTAACATTCGAGCATCGAACCATTCGTAGACATTACCCGCGAAAGAGTCATACTGGGACTAATCAGGTCCCGTACACCCATCGTTTCCTCGTGCGAATGTTTTTCACGCTTGGAAATGGTTAGAAATGGACGATAAGTAAGAATTATGTATAAATAAAGATATGTTGTACTCAAGCAGAATGAATATCGTTGATTTTCTACTTCTCAAATATACTTTTCCAGCTCCACCATTCTCTGCGTATTTGAACCAGTTTTTAAAGCAGCAAAATATTTACCATACACAAAATCTTATCACAGACGAGGTATTGGATAGACCAATCATCCCCATGCTTTTCGATGTCACTGGTTTGGAGGGCTCTAGAGTCTAGAGCCTTCTTACCATTTTAGTGTCACTCGATACGTTACCATTTTCGGTTCGAATCTAGGATGTCTGTCGATTATTAGTAAGAATACGATATAGAAGTTATAGTTTATGCGTATTAATAATTGACCTTTGTACTGCGAAAGAACCAGTTTTTGCCTGCCATTTCCACAATTTTTTAGATATCAAAACGATTCTTGGCTGTCTTATTCGGCTTCGAATTCCGCGTCCAACACGTCTCAGATCATTTTAATATCTCAATCATTGTGGAAACGGCGAGCAAATTACGAAAATCGTGAAAAATCCTCAAATTCAGTAGGTTTTTTGAACGGCATTCGCTCAATTTTTGAGATAGCCGTCTGAAACTTGTACCATTGTTTTAGTTGGGAAATTTTACGATAGATCAATGTATAATAGTTGTACTTTTCGAAAATTTCATTTTTCGCAAAAATCTGAAGGGGGTAGGTCAGGATTTTTTGCGATTTTCGTAAATCGCTTGCCATTTCCGTAATTGTTGAGCTATTAAAACGATCCGGGGCGTTTTGGACGCGGAATCCGAAGCCGAATAAGGCAGTGAAAGAATTATTTTGATATCTAAAAAATTGTAGAAATGGCGAGCGATTTACGAAAATCGCAAAAAATCCTGACCTACCCCCTTCAGATTTTTGCGAAAAATGAAATTTTCGAAAAGTACAACTATTATACATTGATCTATCGTAAAATTTCCCAACTAAAACAATGGTACAAGTTTCAGACGGCTATCTCAAAAATTGAGCGAATGCCGACTAAAAAACTGGTTGAATTCTACGATTTTTCGCGATTTTCGTAATTCTTTCGTCATTTCCGCAAATTTTTAGATATCGACCTGAATCTTTCCCTGTCTTATTCGGCTTCGAATTCCGCGTCCAACACGTCTCAGATCATTTTAATATCTCAATCATTGTGGAAACGGCGAGCAAATTACGAAAATTGTGAAAAATCCTCAAATTCAGTAGGTTTTTTGAACGGCATTCGCTCAATTTTTGAGATAGCCGTCTGAAACTTGTACCATTGTTTTAGTTGGGAAATTTTACGATAGATCAATGTATAATAGTTGTACTTTTCGAAAATTTCATTTTTCGCAAAAATCTGAAGGGGGTAGGTCAGGATTTTTTGCGATTTTCGTAAATCGCTTGCCATTTCCGTAATTGTTGAGCTATTAAAACGATCCGGGGCGTTTTGGACGCGGAATCCGAAGCCGAATAAGGCAGTGAAAGAATTATTTTGATATCTAAAAAATTGTAGAAATGGCGAGCGATTTACGAAAATCGCAAAAAATCCTGACCTACCCCCTTCAGATTTTTGCGAAAAATGAAATTTTCGAAAAGTACAACTATTATAGGTTGATCTGGCGTAGAATTTTCTAACTAAAACAATGGTACAAGATTCAGGTCGCTATCTCAAAAATTGAGCGAATGCTGAACGAAAAACTGCTTAAATTTGACGATTTTTCGCGATTTTCGTAATTCTTCCGTCATTTCCACAATTTTTTAGATATCAAAATAATTCTTTCTCTGACTTATTCGGTTTCGGATTCCGAGTCCAAAACGCCCTGGACCATGTTAATAGCTCAAAAATTACGGAAATGACGAAGGAATTACGAAAATCGCGAAAATTCGTCAATTTCAACCAGTTTTTCGCTTGCCATTTCCACAATTTTCAAGATAGCGACCTGAGACTGGTACCATTGATTTAGTTAGGAAATTCTACGGCAGATCAACCTATAATAGTTGTACTTTTCGAAAATTTAATTTTTCGCAAAAATCTGAAGGGTGTAGGTCAGGATTTTTTGCGATTTTCGTAAATCGCTCGCCATTTTCGTAATTTTTTAGATATCAAAATGATTCTTTCACTGGCTTATTCGGCTTCGGATTGCGCGTCCGAAACGCCCTGGATCACTTTAATAGCTCAAGAATTACGGAAATGGCGAGAGATTTACGAAAATCGCAAAAAATCCTGACCTACCCCCTTCAGATTTTTGCGAAAAATGAAATTTTCGAAAAGTACAACTATTATAGGTTGATCTGACGTAGAATTTCCTAACTAAAACAATGGTACAAGATTCAGGTCGCTATCTCAAAAATTGAGCGAATGCTGAACGAAAAACTGCTTAAATTTGACGATTTTTCGCGATTTTCGTAATTCTTCCGTCATTTCCACAATTATTTAAATATCAAAATAATTCTTTCACTGTCTTATTCGGATTCGGATTCCGCGTCCAAAACGCCCCGGATCGTTTTAATAGCTCAAAAATTACGGAAATGGCAGGCGATTTACGATTTTTCGCGATTTTCGTAATACCTTTCTCATCACTAACGAATCGACAGGTACCACTAATGTGCTCCCGTCCATCGCACGATACTCGAAATTCATTTTCGACCCCGAGGACGGATTCTAGAAGTTGGTCCGCAACATGTGGGCTTGTAACAACCTCACAAAAGCGGTCGCGGTGCGGGGCCCGTTTCGGAACCAACGATACTCTTTTAGTTCAAAACATTCTGCTCCTTCGTCAAGGAGGTGCTGCAAATCCTCTGAATTCGAACGCGTCGGCAATTCAGTTTCGTGAACATCGAACCCCGTAAGGTGATAGGTCTATCCAATACCTCGTCTGTGATCTTATTATAAGATTCAGTGGTTCATTCGGAGCGCTCGCGATTCAGCATATTAATTTATTTAAAGCACCGAGACGGCTGAAACGGAGACGCAGCGACAAACGCGCAGACTCCCATCGTTTCATACCGAACCACGGGGAAACGATCCCGGTGAACTGCAAAAACTACTTACAACACACAATCCGGCGCGACGATCGGTTCCACGATTCCAACAGCCGCAATCGTTCAGCGAAGAAAGTGAAAACGGTGCAATCACGGGAATACAGAATCCGTATACAGAGTTCTCTCTGTCCCAGGAGGAGTCGCTAGCAGTACATCGTGGGGGAGTCGTAGCTCGCAGGAAAGCAGGCTAATTGAGAGGTAGGCCTCCAGAGAGCCGAGCGAATCGCTTAACCACCCCGCTTCCGTTCTTCCCGGATTCACCCTCCCCTTTCCTCGTTACTCCCTTGGAGAACCAGGATGGGAGAAAGGGGAGAGAGAGAGAGAGAGAGAGTCGCGCTTAGAGCGTAACGACGTCGGCGTGGAATTATTAATAGCGCCTTATCCCCCGGGACTCCATTGTTGTCCGAGGTCTAGTTCCTCTCAAGCTTCTTCTAGTGGGTGACGACTGCCGGGCGCGAGACACTCGCGATGGGTGCACACCACTTCAACCGTTCGCCGGAGTGCACTACGCACACCCCTGCACGAGTAGACGAGGGGGTTAGGGCTGTAAATTATCGTCCCTCTCGTGCCTTTACAATGTCTCCTCGCGGGCGAATGGACTACGTCTGTTCGTGAATCGCACGGATATCCGCTATAGAAACCAGGGGGAAAAGTTACGGTGAGAATGAGAAAAAAAAAGATAGGTTAGGTCGACGAACGTTACGAAAAGTTTCGTGGTTCGTTCGTATGGGTGGTGTAATAATAAATCAAGATCCTATACCTGGTTGCTGTTTGTTGCACGTAGTTAGCGAACAAACGGTATTCCTGTGCCCCGATACTTTTGGAATTCCACGGATTCTCCCGATGCCGAGTTTCAGATTTGTAAACACAGCCGGCCGTGATCGCCGCGGAAAACTTTCTCGAGGTCATCTCCCCGTGTTGTATTGTATTTACGTTGTATGTATATGTTATTATACGAACATACGTATATATGTACGTGTGCCGTCGGGGAATAGCGTGACCGGATGAAAAGTGACGGACAAAGATATACGTTTAATTTAAGGATCGTATAAATTTCCACCACGTATACCGGTAAAACATCGCGAACATAACCTCGCGATCTTCGCTTTGTGCCGCGGACTTCACTACTATGGGGGTTCACACACATACACGCACGGCTACGTCGCTGCCCCCAGGCGGCAGTTATGTAAAAACATATTTTCGAAAGTTAAACATATTTCTAACGCGAACGTATGTGCGATATATTTTAACGTTGCCTGGAAATGTGGTTGGATTAAAACACGCTAAATAATCCGTGTTTATAGCATGTTTGAAATTGGTCGAAAAATTTTGTGGGTCTCGCGAAACATTTCCTGGAAGACAGGTTACTTCCGGTTAGATGTTATAGGTATCAAAACAATTCACCGTTTGAAAACGTAGCATTAAGTTTTCATGTAAAATTCGCCGAATAATTTAGGGAAAAAGTAAACTTTAAAAAGCACAACTTTAACGTGGTCAACATAGGGAATTTCCGGTCCCCGAATAGACTGTATCTACTTTAAAATACCTGTTCATCGCTTTCCCGTAACACTAAGACTTTGGGCTTCAAATATAAAATTCTAAAATATACACTCCCCTCTTTCCTCATAAATTCACGAACTTTCCAACTTTCCCCGATTTATTTCCACGTTGTTTCTAACCACCTCGACTCCTTTCACTCTTCCCTTATCCACTCTCCCAACCCTGAAATTTCTCTCTCTCTCTCCCTAATGAATACATCAAACCAGAAAGATAAAGAAAACAAAAACAAGCATCACCATTTCGTCACACCAGCTTAACATTCCTCCAAGACAGTTTTTATTTCCCCATGTACGTGTGGAGGTCCCCCACGTCTAGTTTTCGCTCCGTAAGATTCCAGCCGACGTTTCTCGGGTCCCAGTCCCGGTCGCCGGGACGTATGTACCTACATATGTACATACGTACACATACACCCATACATACACACGAAACCTGTCCTGTAATGCAACGTAACGTTACGTCGCGGCGTCGTCGCAACGTAGAGACGCCTGACGTCGGTGTTGCGCAGCCTGGTGCCGGTGGTCCGTGTGCCCGTTGCCGTTGCCGTTGGCATTGTGCAAAGCCGGCACCCGGCCGCGAGACACTGAGTTACGAGCCACGGAAGGGAGGTCGCGACCACTTCCGGTTGTAATGCAGTTTGCGCAACAATGGGAGCCACAATGGGCCAAGGGAGCCACGTAACGTTGTCCTCCCTTCGGAGACGTTGGCCTTTGACCGAGGATCAAAGCCTCGCTCTCGAACGTCCGACCTCGGATTATCCTGTCCCGTACCCACCGTGGCTTGGGTGTCCCCTTTGCGGGATGGATCTCGATCCACCGGATTCCGGATGCCACGCAATTTCCCGTAATAATTAAACGTTGAGCGTTCGCCACGTGATCTATGATTTTATCTATCGGAGAATCTTTTTTATTTCGTATGGTTTCATGGGTGATGGTTAGGTAAAGTGGAATTGATGAGGGAAATATAGGTGGTAAGTAAGTAGGTATGTTTGTTGTATGTGTGTATACATATATATATATATATAGGTTCTTCGTGAATAACAAGCGGTTAATGGGACATTTACACACATGGAAATTCGATTTTCTGCCGTCCGATCTTATGCAAACATGTATGCTCGTGAGATTTCACGAGCGACATAGAATAACTGCGGGGAAATAGGCCTGTAAACACTGCGAGAGAGATCCAAAGCAACCCATTTAATTACAATTTTCGTTTCTCGTCGGTTCGCGGCACGGTTAATTTGTTTGCTTTTACCGGGAACTTATCGATTGCATGTAAATTTGTCGGGCGTTATGTCGAAAACGTTGAATCACGTCCGGCCGGTTTTGCAATTAAGTTTATTAAAATTCGCGAGCCCTAGAAATTGAATCGCACCATCGCACCGAAGAATTCCAACGTTACGTAGCTCGTTTTAAAACTGTGACGTACAAGTTAAAAGCGATTCCCCGAAAATATTCGTGGATTTTCTATCGATGAGAAAAAGACCGACAAAGATGATCGTTTAAACCCCCAACCGAGTTCCCGGATCAGAATTTCAAACGAGCCCACCCTGTTAAAATATGCTTAATTAATGTACTTCTGTGAAAAGTTCGATCGGTGTCCGTTAACGAACGTACCCGAAGACGTTTTTCCGCGGCGGGTCGTTCCCTTTTATTGCCGGCGACAGGAAAATTGTCATCGAATCGTTTTAAACCCTCTTCGAGAGAAACATCCCTCGCCGGGATAAGAAAGGGAACGATGAGTTTAGAGTTTGCATGCTTAAACGCAAAGGAATAGAAGAAACAACAGGAGGAGAAAATGAAAAATAAAAGAAACACAGTGGGTGGAACGAAAAAAAAAGAAACGAAATGCACGATTCAGCTTTCAAACGAACGCTGCAAGTGGCCGATGTTGAGTTCTTATCTCGTTCGCGACGGTCGCGTAACTTCCTCGAGGAATCAATGACGAAATAAACGTGGACGACGGCCGACAGCGTGAAATTGAATTAATCCTGAATTAAGAAATGGCGCGCGGGCCAGGAGACGAGCAACGAAGGTTGGAAGAACGTGGGTAAGGAGAATCGAGAGAGAAAGAAAGAGAACACCGCGGGGAGGATGGACTTCTCACAAATGTTCTCCGGGAAGTTTAAATAATGTTTGTAAACTCCGGCCGAAGTAATTCGCGTAAGAAAAGGGGATTCGGGATCCGCGGTGAGTGGCGAATCGAGTTTACGACGACTTGGGAAATAATACCACGTTTTCTTGCTCGATTATATTCCGACGGGCTCTGTAATGATGGATTCGATGCTACGTACTCTTCGCTTTGACAATTTCTTATGTTCTATTCGCGTTAATAAAATAAATCTTCGTTCAATCTGTCGCGATCAAATTTTTGTCAACTCGTAATCGGTTTAATGGTTAATGGACAAGTGGTATTTGAAAATACATAAAAATCAGATCGATCCGAGGAAAACGCGTGGAAATCGTGACACGCTCCGCGAATTAGTATCGATTTCCTCTATTATGGATATCAACGAACATGTGTCCGCCTTCGGGCTGGCTGACGGTTTACAACAACGGCCCTGCCCGAAAGTTTCTTATGAGATTCATAAAGTCTGTAGGTGGCCTTGTTTGAAAAGTTTTAACGCGTGCGTCGGGTATTAACGTCGGGTGTACAGAGACCCGGTTGCTCCGCCCCAAGACTGAGATCTTATTAACCATTTTACGCGGGTGACTTTTAATGGCTTCTAACGAAAAATGTTAAAGCGTCTTCTTCCGCTGAAGTCGATAATAGCAGTTAAGCACTTCGCGTAAGCAGGCATTAAATGCGAGGAAAAAGAAAAGAACGAACCAAAAAAAAAGAAAACACGCACACACACAAAATACACGAGTGGCGGGGTGCTCCCTTAATTGCGTTTTAATTAATAAAGCGAAAGGAGAACACGGTGGAGAACGAAAACGGGCGTTCGTCGACCTCGACGAAAATTCGAGGTTCGTTTCCTCGTTGGAAACAAATGCGATTACTCGATCCTCGATTAGCGAATGCGTTTCGGTGTGTCCGGCGACATATTGGTATTTGCTTGTCGTACGCGTCAATACTGTCACTTAACAAGCAAATATCCGACCTGAGGCGAGCCAGATAGCGGGCCAAATCTGTCATCAATGAAACACTCCCACCCGCGAACCTCACGCCGGATAATCTCGCCTATAGAACCGTCCAGCATTCACGTCAGAGTCTATGGACCTTCCAATATTCCTCGCTATCCCCTTCACTTTAATCACGTTTTTACATCGCGCACGCTACACCTGTGTGTATTCCATACGGTTCGAAGATCATGGTGGAAAAAAGTCGGCCGGTATTTTAAAATGGTGTGCAATGACGGAGTACCTACCACCGCGGACATTATTCCGCGACCGATTTAGTACGGATTTTCACACAAAAGTGTCATTTCCGTACATGAGCGTAACTACAAAGGGACATGGATTATATTTATCATTCGGGGTCTGAATATTAATCCCACGAAAATGTTAATTAATCATCCTCAATATGGGGACACAGAATACCAGCACGCGAAGGTTATTTTTTTTTATTGGAAATATTTGAATGTTTTAATCCATTCGCTATCCCCCCTGAAGGCCTAGTTACGCCTATGTTTTTTCCGTACGTGACATTATCACGGTGAAACGTCAATTCGAAACGCGAACAGTTCGGCGGCGTCCGCGTGACTGTAACATCGATATTTCCGGTTTTTACTAGCGAAAAAATGTCAAATAGGAACACGATGCTGTCGCGCTGTGATCATTCGGTTTCGACTAAACGGTCAAATCGTCGAAGAGCTTTCTTCCGGCATTACGGTCACGCGATAACAGTCGAATCGCGTTAGCCCGATTTGCTGCACAATATTGCCCACTTTTCAGCTGCACATCCGTTTTCGCCGATACGATTACGCGAACGCGCCAACACCGATCTACATACACACATACATAGATAGATAGATATATGTATATATACGTACGTACACGTCGTACAGGCGTCTGCACACCTGGATATACGTGGTATAACACAGCCGCGGTTCAAGTCCGAAACGGAAGCCAATTCCTCGCAACGAATCGAACGCATAATAACGCGGCTCGTTTTATATTGTATCGGGTAAATATAATCGAAATGGAAAAACGTCGTAACGTCGGATTTCCAACGATTTAACGTATATCTGCCGCATCGGGCAATGGGTACGTTAACGTCCCGAGTTTCGATGCTAGCGTATACTCTCATAGATATGTATACATATATGTATATATTCACCTGTATATAGATATAAATATAAATATATACAGTATGATACAAAAGTGTTCGTAAACTAGAATAAAAATGCTTTCATCCCATTTCATCCTTGTTTTTTAATAACATCTCTCGGTGTACCGATAGCTCAAAAAACATTTCTACTTTGCGCGGTTTCCCTTGGCGTACTCACGTTTCTGTAAATTCTTCTAATTTCCCAACGACGATGCACGAAGACACTTTTGTGGTCCACTGTACATACGTATGTACGAAACAGACATACATACATACGTACATACACATATATGTATACACAGTGGCGAACACGCTAGAGATTGTTACGCGCGGATGACATTATACCGCGTTTGGAAACGACAACGTTCGATCGCAGTAGAAACGTTCCGTCGGCTACTGTGCTAATTAAAACCGTGAATAATTGACTGTCCGCCGCTTTCCAATAATTAATTCCATCGCCGGAGATAACGTCACGATTCATTCTGCGTAGGCATAAAGCCAATGGGCGGATAGATTCTCCCGGACGTACCCCCAAACAACCCTCTTTCCCCACCCTCCCCTTCTCCACCCGTGTTCGTCGTTACTATGTGTACAACCTGACACGTATGTACGTGTACGTACATACATATATACATACCAACCCCGGCACAGGTGTGTTACCGTTACCGTTGCATTCTACGCGTGTCACACGCACACGCACACGCACACACACGCACTTTATCCCGGCGCTGATATTCCTGACACGGGGTGACGTTGTACCACCGTTTCTACCACCGCGATTTCTCGTACGTATCGACTCAGCTCCGCTTGTTATTTCCATAAACTAATACGAACGTTTAACGGTCTGTCAGTCGGCGACGCGACGCGTCGTATCGCGTCGCTGAACGGAAAATTGGCCGGGAAATCGGTCCGCTGATTTTTCGAATTTAACCGCCACATCCCCGGCCAACGGTTATTATTATATATTCTATGGGTAGAGGAAAAAGAGACGGGGGGGAAGGGGAAACTTTCTAAAAGCGGAATGATCGTTAAGTGCGCGTGTCCGGGAGTGTTGAAAAGTTGCCCAACATCGCTCGCGTAGCGTCACGTTTCTATCAATTTTTTTTTCTTCTTCCTTCCACATGAATTCGTAATTAAAAATCACCGCGGTTAGTATACCTTTTCCTTTATTTATTTCTTTTTTTTTTACACACAGTACTTTCGACGTTCGAACAATTTCCGTTCGGTCTTTGAAATCTTTCCTTGATCTATAATTACCAACGCGAGCAATCCGTCGTCGCCCTTGCTCGCGTCGATAAATATCTATTATCGATCCGAGTGATATTGTATTTCGATTACTCGGAGTAATAATCACCCATCGCCCCCGTTCGATTTCGAAACTCCCGTATCCTTGGCCCCCTTGGTCGCCGCGTACACTTTTTAATTACCCGTCTGGCGTTGAATTACGAAACCGCGCGGCACAAAGCACGCAACGGCGTGCGCGTGCTTTTTTTTTTAATTAACACGCTCGGTTGTACACGCACTTACGCGTAAGAGTGGTCTCATTGTGCCGGTCTCGTTGCTTCGCGAAGACGGGGTGCAAAAGGCGGAGCAACGGTGATAGGATCGATGTAAAAGTGCGTGTGAATCATTTATACGGTCGAGGAATGCTCGGGTTCTCGTATATTTATTTTTTCTGTGTGTGTGTGTGTGTTTTTCCTAGCCGACGGTGTTACGCGACGGGGGCGTCGGCGTCGGTATTCAACGAGATAACGCAAATTATCGCGGCGTAACGCCTCGCCTCGTAAACCAAGGTTTCCGCGCCATCTAAGCGCAGCGATGCGTTTCTCATCGATTACGTCGGAACCGTGAGGCGATAATTTTCACGATGATGCGAAACGCTAACACCGAAACTCTCCTTTTCCTTGTTAGATTCTAGTAGAAAAATAAAGAAATAAAGATTAAAACACCGCTGGCACACGCGACGGACAATATTCGTCGAGTTAACCAGCCATTCACGCGAGTCTAATTGAATTATACAGAAAGCCTCTTTCGCGCGCATAATTTCATTCCCGGTCGAGATATTACTTATCAGGATTCTTCGGGTAGAGAAAAACGACGGGAATCCGAAGAGCGTCTCGACCTGAATAGTCCGGGGATATTATACGAATCATCGTGATTAAATGTAAATAAGCTCGTTACCATTGATTCTGGTTGTCTAAAGAGTTTCGGAACGCGGTGATCAACGCGAAACTGTCGATGAAAGTGTCGTAGATAGATTTACCGTAGTTTCCTGTGATGTTCGCGAAGTATCGGCGGTTCCGTGAACATTTTTCGCGTAATTACATTAACGGTGGTAGATCATTGCGCAGCGATCGATATACATATACACGTCTACACTGTAAAAGCACTATTCTATAGGAAATTCCCTGGCTCTGGCAATTACCTTTTCCATCTAATTATTATTAACCCGGTTCGGGTTTTATGCGTTGACGTTGTAAAGTGACAACCACTTTCCCACAACATTGTCTACTTTCCTGGCCATTATAATCCTTAAAATAGATTCCGTGCTCTCGTTTCGGAATTAAACGGATCCAATTAAACGTACGCGTCCAACGAAAATAATATAATCTTCGTCGGTTTTTTTTTCGTGTGGGAGACATTTAAAAAAAAAAGAATATAAATGAAAACTCCGCGGACACCGGGGTGTAATGACACACGGGTGCGAAATAAAACGGAATCGATGGGAAACAATAAAACACGTGAACGGGAAAGATCGCGAGAATATTTTCCACGGCTGTATCCACCTGCCAGACGATTAAGACCGATGAGGTGCACTCTTGAACGTAGCCTTGCGAATGTAATTTAAAACGTGCTCCCGATACGAGAACGAGTCGCAGCCCGAGATAAGGAGAGAGTAATGCGGAACCCGGTATGTATGTATCTATCTATGTACATACGTATGTATAAGTAATATGTACATACATAGCGAGTTTCTATAGGCCTCACCCACGCCGATAGAAACAAGTTCGTCATACCTAATTGCACGGAGGTCGACCGCGGAGACAAAATAGTCAAGTTAATTTCATTTTCTAATTGAATTAACGGCGAGCACCGGGGAAACGGAAAACGTGAGAAAGGGAGATGACGGTGGGTGGGGGAGAGGAGAGGAAAGAAAGAGAGAGAGAGAGAGGGGGGGGGGGCAGCACTTCGTGATTAAATGGAAAGTACTTTCGCGCAGGAAAGTGATCTTTCACGCTTTCCACGTTTCCAGAGGTAGCCAGTTCTATGTCTATGTACGTGTGTGTGTGTGTATGTATAAGTGTGTATGCGTGCCCCCTTTTCCTTCCACGATCCACCATAGTAATCTGCCTCGGCTGAGAGGTGTAACGTCCGGCCTTTATTTCCGGCTCGTTCGTTCCGATGTCTTTCTCGTTACTTCACAGCGTCGCCGCAACGTTACGACATGAACGCGGCTGCATCGTAACGCACACGTGTATGTATATGTATGTACATACGTATGTATATGGATGCAGGAGAGATTCATTTTGCAAGCGAGACGATCTATTTTGCGCCGGTAGGCTTCGGAGGTTGAACGATAAACGACGAATACGCGAATTCGATCTTGTTTCCGTTCATTGTGTATCTTTTCTTTCATTCGTTATATTATTAATAATAATTAATATTAGAAACAAGGACTCGTTCGCGGAATAAAGAAAAGACTTGTATTCAATTCCGCGTCGTGCTCGCTCGCACGAATTAAAATGTATGGGGAGAAAGGTGAGTAAGAGAGTACTTCATTACCGGAGTTTCTGTTAACGCCGCGAATAAAGGATTAATAAATACCTGTTGCTCCGCGGAAGCAAAAAGGAAATTGTTTTGTAAGTTCAACCGTGTATACCTAACCCGTGGGTTTCCCTTTAAAACAGTTTCCGGGGCGATTCCTTTAATTCGTACGCCTAATTCGCTTTCCGGATGCCTTCAGCTACGTTAATATCTCGGTCGATGGTTCGACGGAATCATCGATTTCGAATCGGTTTTGGTAAGCGGCAACGGATACGAGGTCGCCGTTATTAGAAGGGTTGGCCCGAATAACCCCCCCCCCCCCACCCCCCTCCCCTGGTAGGGGGGTGGAGGAGAACGTAGCTGGAAAGCAAAACCGTTCGAATCGTGCATCGGTTAAGCCGAGAATGATTGCCTCTAATTTCTCTCGGGCAGGTCTGCAAGAAACTTCCTAATGCTTTCAACATGCTTCCTGCTAGTCGGTATCAGGCAGCTCACAGTGGCTGGTTTTTGCTACACACATCTACCCCCTCGCTTACCACCCCACACCCCTATCCGGCTGGATAGGGTGGGTTTGGTTGGTCGCGTCCGGATCCTCGACTCGAAAACGAAAACGGTCAGTTTCGTCGAGTCGAGCGGATTCAAAGCCATAGGCTAAAGAGAGAAAGAGAGGAAGAGAGAGAGAGATATATATATATGGAAAAGGAGAGGGAGAGTGGGAACCGGTACCGTTCTAAGCTTAATTACGAGCGTCCGTCTACATAATTACAAGTTCGACGATGCACGAACTCAGTCGCACTGCTGAGATAGATATTTTATTACTAACTCCGCGAGATGACATTTGCCCGAGGAAGTTATTGCACCGGAATTAATAACTTAGATGAATACGTACGTGTGTGTCTGTGTGAGTGTGTACCCGATGGCCCCGGCATTTACGGTGCCGTTCGCGATACGTTTTGATTTCATTCCCGTTTCCGCGATACGATCCCGCACCCATCTTTCTCTCTCCCTCTCCCTCTCTCTCTCGCCCCTCTTCACCCTTACCAGAACCATCCCCCCTCCCCCACACGCGTTCGTCGTCTGTCCACTGAACCACCGCAGAGATTAGCGTAATAAAATTGCTACTCGAGCACCGGATACATTTGCCGTCCGTTTTGCCTTTATTTAGCGAGCGGTACGTACTATACGTATAGTACATCGTTTCACCATCGCCGACGCCCGTAGTTTCGTTGCGACGGCCGCCGTTATTGCGATGAAATTCGTTACTTTAAATTCGCCCGCGTTTCGGATGCTTTGTAATCTGCTTTCGACGCGATCCCGTAACGCCGAACGTACCGAATTTTACGACCCCTTCCAACCACCACCACCACCGCCACCACCATCATTCCACCCCTTCCCTCTCTATCCCCTGAAATATTATATATGTATATGTACCCTCGAAGAACGATATCCCGTCCCCGGGAATACCGTGACCGCGATCACGGGGCTTTCGTCGTTATTTACATGAAATATCAATGATAAAATCAACCCGGTCAAAGCGATGGATGCAAATACAGGGGGAGGGGGGGTAGGAAGGCAATTTTGCGAGATAATCGCGTGACGGTTTACGCTCGGCTTTTCTTTTTCTCCATTTTTCCCCGGGGCTTCATATTTAAAGGTCGTGTACGTTCGTGCGCGAAATAAAACCTACTCGCGCCACCTCGGCCGCGTACTTTCCGCATCCCATTTCCCCCGCCCGTCTTGATACACGTCTAGCTACGGAATATTAATAAAACGTTCTTTAACGTCGCAGGAACCATGGTAGGAATGCCCCGGTGAAATTAAATTTGAAAGAATGCAATTTTACGAGGTAACTACGCGGCCCGTTTCTCTTCTGGAGTGGCTTCTCTTCGTATGCGTCAAAGAGAGAGAGAGAGAGAGAGAGGGAGAGAGAGAGAAGCGAGGACAGTTTGGTTAGACTTCCAAGGCGACAAGTTTCGGAAGAATCGTTCGGGGGCGACGAGAAAGTTTTCATCAAGCGGAATATAGCCGTTGGGTTGCACCTTAGCATACATATACATATATGCACGTATACTATATGTATACATATAATACAATATGTACATACATAAATACATACATACATACATACATACATACCTGTATTCATATTCCAACGACTAGTAGAAGCCAGGATACCACGCGATACTTTGCCGGATACGTTAAGGGATAAAGAGGAACAGGGAATACGGGACAACATTTACGAAAACGGGAAGGGTTGAAATGCTATACGGGAACCGGGCAGGGGCGGCGGTGGTAAAAGGGGTGGCACCACGGGGCGACGGCGGGCGGTGGTACCGGTGCGACAAACTTCGAACAAGTCGAGCAATCTGGAATCGAATGGAGTTTCGGAGACTTAGCCGAGTGAAAAATTGCCGGGGCAACTTTCGCGATGCTCTCAGACCCATTAAGCGGCTCAACAAGTACGATTCCAGTAACCGTTTTGCCCGTGGACTTTGAATGGGCTAACGGCAACGGGGAAAGCGAGACTACGTGCACGTCCGTGTGCCTTCTTCTCGCTCTCCTCTCCTCTCTTCCCTCTCTCCTCCCCCCTGTAACCCTCGTTCGTCGGAAAACCGGGAAAGAAAAGGGAGAGAAGGGCCGACGATGGGAACTGGTAGGGAAAATTGTTTGTCGGAATCATGAAACGGGAAACGTTTCCCGGCGAGGAGGTGGGGAACCCGGGGGGAGAGGTAACCGGGAAACACCGGTAAGGGAAGCGAGTTGCAGCTACCGTCGTGGCATGGTTTTTAACAGAATTTCTGCATTCCGATTCGAGAGACAGACATTTGCCGAGTCTGTCTCGTTTTCGTAGCGTTCTAATTGGACACGAACGACTTCTAGCTCGCCGTCGCACAGAGAAAATCTCTGTGTATCGATGATTCCGCTTTAATTACGACGCGGCAGGCGTAATTACGCGATTGTCCCCCTCCGGTGAGAATCGGGAGAACTTTATTCCCGCGGTGATTAAAGTTCTCGGAGACGGAGAGTAAGATCGTTTTCTCTAACGGGGAAAACTAACGGGCGGATTTCTGTCGACGAATATGGAAGCGCGATCGTGTCCAAAGACGGTCAGAAGGATATCAACGTTTCCTGGGTTGTTTACGTTGAACCGGTACATCCGGTTTCCCGTGGCGCTGAAATTCAACGGAAAGAGAAAAATTAAACGAAACGAAACGAAAACTGGAAACGCACCGCGCCACGTATGGGATTCATTAATTAAGACGATCCTCCGCGAACGGACGTCTGAAAGAATGAACGAGGGAATGTTCTAGTGTCTCACCTTACGTAACGGTTCTATTTTCCCCGTCGTTTCTTCTTCTTTTTTTCTGTTTTTTTTTCTTATGAAAAAGAAACCGCACGGTTAATTACGTCGCCTCTTCTCTTTGTCGGTCGGCCGCGACACCGCGGTATATCGATTACAACGTTCTCTCGTTAATTCGATAGATTCTTTAATGATCTTAGCTGAAAGCACGGGATCGTTCCTCCGTACCATCCAGACCGTCGCCGCGGGAATCCGAAGAATGAAATAAATAAAGTATCTACTAATTTGTAAGTTGTCCGGATCCCATTTAGCTGCGGCACAAACATAAATAGAGTCTATTTAGCTGGTGGTGGGTTTCTTGGTGAAAGTGCAACGAAACGGAAGAGCTTGTAGAATGGGCTGAAAAGAGGAAAGGACGGCGGAGACGAGAAAGAACGTAGAAGGAGGAACGGGGGCGGGGGGGGGGGGGGGGGGCGAAAAAAGCGTAGTCCTGTGAATGGGTCAAAGAATGAATGGAGACTTAGAAGCACGAGAGGAAGGAAGCTCCCATGAAGCAGGAATGCTCTAATTACAGGTTTGTATATTCCGGCCCCTGTACCTCGTCGGCTGGCTCCCCATTAAACATTTTTCCTCTTTTTCCTCTCCTTTTCTTCTCTTTTTCTTTTCCTTCGTTCTTATTTTTTCCTCCTCTTTTTTTTTTGACGACGGAATTTGTCCGGGACTTCGAGGACGCGAATCGATGAATGTATGAAAAGTAGGGCTGAGATAACGACGGAAAGGCGCGTGGAAAAATCGGAGGAATAAAGAAAAAAAAAATAATAATGAAACAGGGTCATTGAATATTGTCGGCGACATCGAGGTTTCGAGCGTATTTATTTTTTTCTCTCTCTCTCTCTCTCACACACTCTCTCTCTCTCTCTTTCTCCTTTAATCATAGAGCAATTTGAAAGGGAAGAATGAAACTCTCCCGTCGCGACCGAGGTCGGTTATTCGATCGAACCGGACCGTACTTACACACGAGGTAGTAGAGAGTCGTTTGTAATTTCGTCGATGGGTCTCGCCTTTTTCGATTCTAATAGCCTAATCCGCTTTGGCCTTTTCCTCTTTTCTCTCCTAACGGTTCCCCTTCTTCTTCTTCTTCTTCTTCTCGCTCGGCTTTCTTCAAGGAAAACTTTTGAGGGTTCTACTTTGCGAGGACGTGCCAGAAAACTCTCGCATTATTTCGTTTCTTATGGAAGAAAGGCGAGCACTCCGGCCTCTCTTCTCTCACTCTCTCTCTTTCTCTTTCTCTCTCTCTCTCTCTTCTAACTTCAACCTCGTCGAGTTTCTCCGAACGAGTGCTCTGTTTGAACTGACGTCTCTACGTGTATACATACGTGTACAGGTGGAGCGAAAGCGTGCGAGAACCCGCGCACGCGTCCCTGTAGACGATTTTTCTCCTCGCCGGCGCGAAGGAAAGACGAAGAAAAATTTGAAAAAGAAAGACAAAAAAACAAAGAAACACGAAAAAGAACGAACGAAAAAAAATCCGTAAGAAACCAAAAGGATCTCCCGGTGCCCGTTATACCTGTGACCACCTTACCATATTTTTTGTCATCGTTTTAACGCTCGTTTCACGCCCCAATTATCTCATTTTCCAAAGTTTTTTGCCACTCGACGACGAGCACTGCCGCGAACCTGAGAAATTTCGTAATGAACGTTAGAGGGCGCGGTCCAAGGTGCCGTAAATTTTCGACAGCTTTAAAGGCAAATACGTACGTACCAGGTAACAGGGTGAAGCTTGTTGGGGGAGGGGGGGCGGGGGCGCAAGGGGTGGAGGGGGTTAAAAGCAGACCTAGCCGAGCGAGCACAAAGTGCATACCATGCTTTTCAGTCATCAACACTTTCGTGTTTCCCGGTGTTGCGACGAGAAGGGCGCAGAAACGACGTACTTTGACCCGTCGCAGTCCAACTTCTCCGGGTAACAACAACGTACAGAAGACCATTCTTGCTTTATGGAAAGAGCGAGAAAGCCCCCGGAGAGGTCCCCGACGACGCCGGAACGTTCTTACCGACGACTGTGTTCGACGATGCCCGTAAACGTTTCGCAATTTCCCCTCGTCGACGGGATTTCACCGACAAAACACCAATTAATATCGATTAAAATCACTTCCACCACCAGTCAGGGACTTTGGAACGACGAAGATGTTCCGATAAGGGAAAACTTTCGAACCTAAGACGGATATACGATTGAATTCGTATCGTCGCGTTCGGAATAGACACTTTCAGGTTGATTCGGAAACGATCGATTCGATTTCGACTTTGTTACCGGCCGGGACGTAGCCGGGCTGTTGATTGTTCGCCGGCAATTTGCACCGAAACGATTATTCGCCGTAGCGAGTGCGAATTTTCACGGCACTTTGCCAGTCATTTAATCGGCGCAGCGGGCGCGAAGTCGAAAACCGTGCGGGACCCCCTCCCCCTCCCCCCTCTTCCCCTTCCCCTCCGCCCCTCCTCGTATTAGAGGAACACGCGTCGCTGATAGAAATTAATTGATCGCTAGCTCGAACCGGAGAACCGGTTGAGAGTGACAATCTATTTTAATTAATATCCACTTTAATTGAAAATATAGGTCGAAATGTGTGACGATGCGAGCTGACATCGCGAACTCGAATGGCGGGAAGGAGCGTACAACCGCTGGTGGAAAATCGACGATTATTTCTGACCGGCTGCTCCCGGCAGGTGTAACTGGCATCTTTTAGCTAACCGAGGGAAAGAGAATGAGAGAGAAAGGGAGAGAAAGGGAGAGAAAGGGAGAGAGAGAGGGAGAAAGGTAACCCGGTGGTAAAGGGTGAATTCGGGGAATTTGAATTCGAAGCCCTGTAGAAGCACGGGCCAAGTGCTTGGTACCAATGTTCTGGCAGCGTGGATGAAAAGTGGAGGTGGATCTAATCGAATCGAGTTGAGTCGAGCCGAGCCGAGATCCACTCAAACGGTAATTGCATGTTCGTAGTTATCACGAATCTACTGACATTCGATGGGATCTCGGTCGAGGATCTCCGGTTTCAACCGGAGGATTTCGATCGTGACACCGATCGGTCCGCACTGATTTTCGATGGTAAACAAAAATACAATATACTATCAATTGTTTCTCTCTCTTTTTTTTTTCTATTATTTTATCTATCTTCATTGATTTATGTATTTTCAAAGTTTCGCAAGAAAAATGTAAGAAACGTTCATGTGGTGGATAATTTAATAGGAATAAATTGTTCACGCGTTGAAAAGATATTATCAAACCCGACAAGTAGTTTAATGAATATCGTATCACGTGATAACGCGGTATTGTTGTCGCGGATCGATCTGGCACGAAGAAAGACGGTAGTTAGAGGACTTCTTACGGCGAGGGGGGGGGCATGCCGGACCGATTCTCTTTGGGAGCTTAAAGAGGCCAGATCCAGGAAGAGTTCTGCAGACGGCACGTCGTTGATCCCGAAAATCCACGAAAGAGATCCCACGGAGGCCATAACTTCTATCCACGAACCGCTCTTCCGTACTTTTCAGATCCGAACCGAGATACGAAAAGCCCGAGTCTTACGCTCGTTAACCCACATTAAGGGAATACGGAGCGCGTAATTTCTCTTCTTCCGTCATTAAAACGAGTTTGAAGTCGTCGCGATGCCGGCCTCTCTCTTTCCCTCTCTATTTCTCTCCCGTAGCCACGAAATTTTCCTACTCTCATTCGATCGGTCCATCTTTTAAATAGATCGATCCTATATACGGGAAGTATCTATAGATCCTCGATCACCATTGTATTTTAAATAATTATCTATTAGATACATCACGATAAAATAACCAAACCTGACTCTTATCTCTGTGAAACAGAGCGACGAATGAGTCTCATCTGTTCGTGGTTGAAGATCATCCTGCGAGTGGATAGAAGGGACGACAAAGTGGTTGATTCCAATAAGGGTTGGAAAGGGTGTGTCGATAGGGTGGCACCCTTGGCTATAAGGGTGCAGATTCTCGATACATCTAGATTTCTACAAACCTTCAACGATATTGTTTCATCGGTGTCCCTTCTCTGTTTGTCATTTTCTTTTCGCCGGTATTACGATCCGTAAAAAACGAACAGCCGTTCTCGAGTCAAAAGCAAATTGTCGCGAATCGGGTTCGTTTCCATATCGATATGCTGATATGTGGGTCACGGACCCGAAATGGTAAAACGAGTCGAGGCCCGTCGGTCATCTCGCCTAGCGCGCTTAATTATGGAGCGCGGCCGGCGTACATCAGTCGATTATTCGCCATCCTCGTGAGAATGGGACACTCGGAATTTCAGCTTGCGAAACACCGTGCCGGCCAAGTACAAATATCACGCTCGGTGACACGGGGAGAGGTGTGTGTGTGTGTGTGTGTGTGTGGGTGTGAATCCTGGAATCTTAAGGGCGGGCATCGAAGTCACTCGTGTAAGCTCGACACAACGACGGCAAAGATAATATTTTCACGGGGGAAAGTTTGCGCTGGGTAGACTCGAGTCCTTTGCGGACGAATCCCTACTGTTTTCTTTTTACCGTCACTATTCTTCTTTTTTTTTTCTTTATTCTCTTTTATCTAGTGGAAGATTTGCTTTCTACGTGTTAAACGGTTGGATCGAAGAAACACGGGGAAATAGGGTGACTTTGATAATCGCCAAGTAAATTATTCCTCTACCTTTCTCCGCTCACAGGTATTTCAGTGCTCGTCCCACCTACCTGCAAATATATACGTTGAATAATTCAGGATATTTGAAACGCGCAATACTTGCCGCGAATTCGTGCACGATGCTTAATACGTCTGTAATCCTGTTGTGCGCGGGGGGGGAGGGGGGAGGGCTGAACGCGAGTTTACGTTAACGCGGTCGTTTTCTTGAAACGCGACTCACCCGACTTTCCATTATCGTCGATGGAATATTCACAAGCATGGTTTTAAGTCCTCGCACAGATATACATATGTAGTACATATGTGTGTGTGTATGTTAGTCAGCCTCCGTGTCCAAGAACGAAACAAGATTCCCCCGGTGGAAAATAACGAAAACGATCGAACCGGTGAAACGAGATTCATGGATCGATCGATCGATTTATCGCGATCAATCGTAACGACGCGCGACGTCGCCACGTTTTCCGCGGAGGGTCGCGGCGTCGCGACGCCGTCAGCAGAGCCCCACGGTATACAAGGAAGTACACTTAGCGTCGAAGACCAAGAGCTGAAGTATCGTGGCAATCTTACCGCAGGGGCCGGCACACTTCCGGTTTCGCGGGGAACACACCCAGACCGACAATGGCCGAACGATGTAGCACGAGAGCTCTTCGAGGTTCCCTCGGGGGACCGCGGAATTATTGGATCAAGGCTTGTTCACGAATCCCTCGGTGTTTTCCTGATTATTGTCCCTACTCTATCCGCATACGTGTCTCTCTGTCGTTCTTAGTCTCTTTGTTTACGTTCGATAGACTCGAGAGACAGGTAGATGGTTTTTTTTTGTAGGTTTGTGGAATAATAATTCTTGTAGAACAACGACGGAGATGGACGTTGGGCGTCGGGCGACCTGTCGTTCGATTTAACACGATTTATTCTGGAAACTCGGAGTATTACTATACGAAGTATACAGGGTGTCCCAGCTAACGTACACGTCCCTGAATCAGGTGATAGCTGAGGTAAATTCTAATATAGGGAAGTGACATTCGATGTCGTGGCCAAGTTATTAACGAAAAACGATAGCGAATCATAGGGCTCCGTTGGGCCCAGCGGCGCGACAGTTCCTACTGGCACAGTACCCTATTGGTGCAGACCTTCTACTGTCGTGCCGCCGGACCCAACGAAGCCCTCCGATTGGCTATCGTTTTTCGTTAATAACTTGGCCATAAATTAAGATACGGTATTACGAGTGTCACTTCTCTATATTAGAATTACCTCAGCTATCACCTGGTACAGGGACGTGCACGTGAGCTGGGACACCCTGTATGTATATGTATATAGCAGGGTACAGTGTTATTTCAGCCAACTAGGGCGACGATTCGATAAGTCAACGACGAACGAAAACCCGTTGGAAGAAGTTACCGAGATTCCAGCACCCGGAGCGGAAATATACCGAGTAGACCGCGGTCTGTAGACTTTGCCGCGATTAACATCGCCCGTTAACTCTCCGGACTAACAGGATCATCGTGAACGAAGAAAGGAGATACTTGATTCGCGGACTTTAGAATATTTTCCGGAAAAATGCCTTCGAGGAAGACGTCGCTACGTCGACGGCTTGCGTTACCGACGTCGCGTCGCGTCTTCACCAGGTTGATACAGACGAGAGGAACGGTAGGTCTCTCTGGATACCCAAAAAGTTTCGCTGCGACGTAGACGTGGTTGATGAAGAGGGCGGAGAAACGTTACCCGGAGCTATAGCTGCGCCACAGTTTGCTTATTTAAGCTCGGCTTAAGCAAAGCTCCCACGGACCGGCTGGAATGAGTAAAGGAGGACGACGGGAAGGAAGGCCCGACGAGTGTCGCAGTTTGCCAATCGTAAGATCGAACTTTCAACTCGGCTACGCCGTGGCAACTACCGCAATCTTCGCCCCGATGTGTGTGTGTGTGTGTGTGTGTGTGTGCGAAAGTGGGTGCGTGGGTGTACTCGCGCGTCACTCTGTATTCCACCGTGTAAACTGACCATTCTGGAAATTGAGGATACAGATAGAGAGTATGTACTAGCGATTCCATTGCTGTCTTATCGATTTTACCAAAGGCTTGCACGTTTACGTTTACCTTGCTGGAATATATATGTATATGTATGGATATATATGTATGTACCTATATATTTATAGAGGGAGAGAGGTAGGGATAGATAGATAGTTAGATAGTTAGGTTTATTACATCTTAGGGGTTGACCCCTCTTGAAACAAGGGAAATTTATTAAAAATTAAATACAAAATAAAAATAAAAGCTAATGAAATAGAATATCAGGAAGTTAGAGTTGAGAGAAGTTAAAGCTAGCAGTAGGCGTTCGGGAGACAAGATAGAGAAATATAATCTAGGACAGGATAGAGAACGAGAGAAAGAAAGGGAGAGACAGAGAGAGAGAATGATACATGGAAATGTAACATCCCTTTTCTTAAGTATGCAAGGACCAAGGGGATTTTACGATACACGATGGAATCGTTGATGTTTCCAGTTGGAAGTTGGTTTAATCTCAGTCGGAATGGTTTGAACGTGATATTCAAAGCTTAGCCGTCGTTCCCCCGGTAACGTACTTTTCCATTAGAGATATCCAATTAATAAGTTTCGATAAAGAACAAACATTCGGACCATCGAGCCCGCTAAATCCCCTTTCGTCGGAATACATTTGACGGTGTTCGCGGCGGCGCTAAATTAAAAAGTTCCAAAGAAGTGACGTTGCCGGGTAGGTACGCCCGTCCTTATGAAATTCTGTATTTATCTTCCTCTTTGTTCCGTGCCAAGTATCTACGTTACCCGCCGCTTATTTAAGACAAGAAAACTTCTCAAAAACAATGATGATGGTACTGACGGCAAACGAGCTAACCGCACGTACGAAAGTTTGATCTTCGAAAGTTTCCGCCTCTTTTATTCGGACGCTCGGAAGTTGGCACTTTTGACGCTCGCTGTAATTTTCTTCGACAGGCTGGAAACAACCGCGCGATCGTATCAAAAGGTAAATGAGATATCCTTCATCCCCCCCCCCTCCCCTTCCCCTTTCCCACCCAAACTCTTCTTGGTTCTTATTCCTTCCGTCGATAATTTCCTCCGTTTCCATCGGACTTTTCTATGTAACAATACGATTCGGAATAGAATGTGGAAGAAAGAGAGAGAGAGAGAGAGAGAGAGAGAGAGAGGAGAGCGAGGGATAAAGAATGAAAAATGTGTGAAAATGGGAGGAATCGAATGATAGGAAAATTAATGAAAGTGTCACGAGTGAAAGAGAGGAAAAAAATGAGGGACGTGTAACGAGTCGAGGGAAATGATTCAGTGACACGCAGAACACATATATGTAGGTAACAGAGTACGTTGTTCGCGATACGGTTATACGATTCGTCGTTCGGTACGTCGTCGTAAACATAATATTCTGTCGGTGCGAAAAAGTGAATGGCACGTTTTTTAAAAAAAAAAAAAACAAAAAGAAAAAAGAATCGCACACCACCCGAGAGAGCGCGCGACATTGCCGGGGGATTGCGTAAATTTGCGAAGCCGCGGAGTCGATCCCGTAAACTCGGAAATAAACCAAACTCGAAAGCACTCGGGTAACGTCGAAATTTAAATGAAACGTCTAGAATACGCTGATGGATTTCCACGATTCGTAAGAAGTTCTTGTTTAATCCATTAACGTGAACCGTCGCGGCCAAGATAAACCCAAGTACGGTTAATATTATATATAAGTATATGTATATGTATATAACGAGAACGTAAAAATTACGGTTCCTCGGTTTCCACGGTTATACCTGGTAAAGATTTCGCTTCCATTCGCCGACAGTGAATTTTCTATAATAACCATGATCGTTAAAAAACCTCTCGTTCTGCGCGCGCGATAATTTAAATGAAAGCTCAGGAAAACCCGAGACGAAGGTGGGTCATAGGAGTATGTGTCGGAGGATTGCTCATTAGCCGCGTTCCTTCAACGTAAAAATTTTCCGTCCCGGCTTCTCGATTTTTAACCATTCGTTCATCATATCTATCGCGTAATTAATGCCGCAACGGGTAATTACAATCGATACCTTCGTTTCACGTTTCTAGCCGCGGCGTGCGAGAGGGGAAGATTTTTATTTTTTTAAATTATAAATTATACCTATATGTATGGTATATATATATACTACCCGGTAGAGTGTTTACAACGCGACAATATTATACGTATATACGTATATACTAGACGACACGAACAATTCCTTGTAATTACAAACGCGTAGAGGTAATAATTACCGGGCACGTCGTTATTCCCGTAATTATTTAGCGTCTCATTAGAAAACGAAATAATATTAATCAGCCGGCCCGCGGGCGGTAAATTCTTTATGTAATCCCGTGTGTCCCGATGAGACAAAGAAACCGCTCGAAGCGTCTTTTGTCGGCCGATGATGGATTATCCATTGAACGAGATACGATCGTCGCGATACATACATCGAATAGACAAGCGAAGAGCGCGCGCATCTCTTTTTATATGATGTCATCGCCATTTTTCCTCTGGTGCCAGGGTACTAAAACCTGGGTACGCGCGCGCGGTATAAAGGTACCGGACGATGTTCGGGTACAAAAAAAAAAAAAAAAAATTGTAGAGAGGCTATTTGTACTGGCCGCGCTCTGACGACTCGCCTTAATGCTCATATCGTGCTCGAGTAAAGCGGACGAGCATAGTGTAAAATACGAACGGACACGTCGGTGTGCGTTTCGATGGATTTTTACAGTGTATAGCCTAAACGCGTGGGATATTTTTATTTTCCGTCGTTTTTTTCCCCCTACAAACCTGATTTTAAACGTCGAACGAAAGATAGAATAGAATTTACGCGAAAGAACGTCAAGCGAAATAAATCGATTGATAAATATATGTATATACGATTAAAAATCATATTTCATTCGTAAATACATATTTATCCCGTATTATTCCCTCTATCGACGTGTAGTATTAATCAGGAAAAAATGTCCCATACGTTCAAACACGTTCTCTATATCCATATTGCCGTTCCCCTTTTTATCCCTTTGACAGCGATCGCCGTTGACCAGAAATCCGCGCGAAACTCGCTTATTCTTTCGCGGAATCCCGCTGGAAAGCCGTCCACCAGAGGCACCGGTCGGCAAATGGAAACTTTAATCGTACACCCGCGTCCGATTTCGTATGCGGAGATGCTAATATTTTCCAGCTACGTTCGAGCGGCCCGACGTCGACGTCGACGCCGTCGACGTGGACAACTTCCACGGGAGGCACGGAAGACGCGGTAATGCGACTCGGTTTTTCTCTTCTTGCGAAACTTTGCCCGGGAACGTTTACCCGGACGTTCCCGCGGGACCCACGGGAGCCTCGGGGACTCGGGAACAAATGAGAGCCAAGCCGGGAGAAAGAAAATCTTCACTAATACATATGCGAGCGGCGTAGCTAAGTGTTTCGCTGTGTCCGATATTTCGCTGGGATTGTTTGAAGATACGCAAGTAAATATATATGTGTGTGTGTGTATGTATAATTAAAAGCGGAGAGGATGATCTGTATTTTCTGTCACGTTCGATTCTCAGAGAGAAAAGTTCGAATAGGAAAAAATCATCGGGTAGGTATCGCGATGTTAATTTGTGAACGATGAGATCTGTGTAAAAATAATAGGATAGTTTCGAACGAAACGTGCTGCTTGCACGTAAAACACAAAGGATAATATTGAGATAACACGTCATATATTCAATCTTATAGCGGCATTTGCATATTTGATTATCGAATTGAGATGTATTAATCGCGCGGCGCTGTTTAAATTACCATATATGATTAAGTCAATATTTGTGCAGTACATTTGCCCCGGATTCCGGATAAATAACGATTGCGAGGTGGGTGGCTGTCAGAGATTCTATATATATATATAAAAAAAAGACATAACCGATCTAATATAAAACGGATTAAAGATATACGTCGCGGATATAAAAGAGCAGAGCGTAATTAAATCGCCCCGGTTCTACATATAAGTTTTCAATTTATCCCGCAGTCTACCGTCTCCGTTCGACGATTATGTTTGCCGATGTGTTTTTTCGTGCTTTTTTTTTTCTTCTTCTTCTTCTTTCGTTTAATCATCAAAGACGTTTCTCCCAAGTACCACCATGCTATTGCGTAATCAACGCGCGGGAATATCTCGTACGTAGCAGCGGATCATCAATCGCTTTTGATCTACCGTACCGGCACATGCAAGATTAACGCGAGATCGTGCGGCAAAGTTAGCGAAGAGCTCTTTGCGAATTTACATATTTTAATTATTAGACGCGGGTTGCGCGGCGCCGGCAAGACTGAAACTCGTTTGATATTACGAAAAGCGTAATTTGCAAAATGAAAATATCACCTCGCGAACAAGTCCGCGGTGGAAGATATCCGCGGATGTCTCACGAAAGGTACACATCTGTACTTACACTACATGTATGTATGTATGTATGTATGTATGTGTATCTCGATAATACGCAACGTATGCATCCGTCAATGCTCGTGAAAACCCAACGTAGATTCGCCGATGTTGTTTTACCATGCAAATTCCCGAAGATTTATAATCCGTAATGACGCTGTTAATTATTTCCCATCCTTCCCCCCCCCCCCTCCTCTCCTCTACTCATCTCCTTCACCGACCGTCCCCGATTGTTAACGCGACGGAGTTTTATTTCTTTTTTTCTCCTATTTTTCTCCGTTTTCATTCCGACTTGGACGGTTCGGTGCGTCATCGACGTAATCCGCGAGGCGATGATTATCGTTCGAATGGAAATGCAAAATCATGCGGATATCGATTCCAGGAGAAGTAGGACCCTCCCCGGATCACGGCAGACAATCCGGGGAAACGAAGACAATGGGAAAAGTATCCATCGACGAAACGGAAATACCTTGCGTAAACGCATTCGTCATCGAGCATATAGAAGCAAAGTACGATGATATTATTCGCGTGGTTGTCGTCGGCAACGAATCCAATGGGAAACGGTGGATCGTGCATAACGTTCCCGGAAACCTGTTATATTTATTGCTTCCTACGGGAATCGTGATTAACGATGGTATTAACGACGGACAGCTCTTTCGAGAAACTCTGCGGCCGGCAAGAAACCTTGCTTTCTTTTACGCGACGTTTTTAAAAAGGAACTCGGACATTGTCCACGTCCGAATCGTCGGCCAACCGGGTGACACGGTGAAACGTGACGTCGACGGTAAGAAAAGTTCGCCGGCGTTTTGCGATGAAATATCGCGAACGTCGGAAGAGAACGGAAATCGCCTCGTTAACCGACAGATATCAAAGTGGGGCATCGACTACGATATTTACACAAATTACTGTTTAGCGTTTCGTCGGGGGGTTTTCTCAGATAGATAAAACAAAAGAACAATAAGTCTAATAAACTGTGACAACGGAAAGTTCTGGCCGTCAAAATACAGCTTTTACTGGTGGAATTGTAATTAATTGTAAAAATATATGTATATCTTGGAAAATTAATATTATAGAGACGTGATTTTTCGTCACTATCTGGTGGAAGACTCACACTTAACAAAAAGAGTTCAATCCGTCGATCGTCGAATGGAACAACCTGTAATTACGCATTTCCTAAGATAGTATTCCTCGCTATCGCGTTAATTACAGGTATTTCTCGAGCATGCTTTCATTATTCCAACGAACCCACATTTCCAACAACACTTTCATAATTCCCGATAACCTGAAACACCAGATTAACTCCATATAACCTAACCTATCCCACTATATTCAAAAAACAAAAATTACATTTCACAGAATAATCTCCCAAAATCCATTTTTTTCTACCTCCATACCTATCATCGATAACAAACGCGAATCCACGAGTTTTTTTTTAGACGCACACCCTGTACATTCGCACGCGGCACATCATCTTACCACGTCAGGCACGAAGTTATTAAAATAAACCTCGTCGCAAATTCTGCTGCAGCGGTAAGCAATTGTAGGGACGGTAATGAAAGTAGGTCTGTTTGTTCTACTCTCTTCCACCCTGTTCTTTCCGCTCCAACCCCTGTCTCGTTTTACCTGTCGCACGGGCCGGGTGCACGTCCACGCATACACCTATCCACCCACCTACATACATACACACACACACACATACGTATATGCATACAGGAACGTTATACAGAGAGAGAGAGAGAGAGAGAGAGGGCGTAGACGCAGAAACGCGAACGGCGTCGCACAACCCGTTGGAAATGTGTAAGCTAGAAATTTATTGGAAGCCTTTGCCGGCCCGGTACGGTAGTCGTGACAACCGGAAAAAAGCCCGGAAGTTCCATTGTCCGGCGGTGCACCGAGTTCCCCCTCCCCCCACCCACACCATCCACCTTTCCCCGCGAAATATGATTTTTGTTCAACCGACTGTACGCAACGTGCGCACGGACAATGCCGGATTCACCGGGCTTACAACGCTTCGAGGATTCCTTCTCGGATCGTTAGTGTACTAAAACGTGCGGCAATTAACGCCGCGAAGAATTTTTCTTCGGCCGATCGCGCGCCACCTCGATTACACGAGTAATTAGCGGCCACCGGTTTGGAACCCGTTCAAGGATACTGCCGGTACAGGGATTTTGAAATCACGATTTTCTCGTGTTCGAAAACATACAACTACGATAACGGAATCGTTTGTACGTAGGTATAATATGTATATACAGGGTGTCCCAGCTAACGTGCACGTCCCTGAACCGGGTGATGGCTGAGGTAATTCTAATATAGGGAAGAGACGTTCGTAATGTCGTATCTTAATTCGTGACCGAGTTATTAACGAAAAACGATAGCGAATCATAGGGCTCCGTAGGGCCCAGCGGCGCGACAGTTCCTACTGGCACAGTACCCTATTGGTGCAGACCTTTTACTGTCGCGTCGATGGGCCCATCGGAGCCCTCCGATTGGCTATCGTTTTTCGTTAATAACTCGGCCATAAATTAAGATACGGCATTACGAATGTCACTTCCCTATATTAGAATTACCTCAGCTATCACCTGGTTCAGGGACGTGCACGTTAGCTGGGACACCCTGTATATATGGAAAGAGATAGATAGATACATATGTAGATCGATGAACGGAAAATGTCAGGCATACCGGACGGCGTCCGTTGGGAAAGCTAACGTGGCGGGATAAAAAAGATGAATGGTATTCATTTTTATTAGTTTACGAGTATAACGAAATTTCGATTCGATTCACGGCAGAGTGGAAAGGTGTGTAGGGGAGCGGGGAATCCTTTTTAATCCCACGATTTTGATATCCGAAATACGTTAGCGGCATGTGCGCCGGGGTATTTCAGTGGATCCATAACAGATGAGATATTAATTTCCGAGATTGACGTTAGCGTATATCATCGGGAGCGTAACGAAATAGTGAAAGAGAGAAAAAGAAGATAAAAAAATGAAAAAAAAAAATATTGTAAAACATTTCATCGAGATCTCGCGATAGAAATCGTTCTAACGGCTCGCTCTTTGATCTTGACGAACTCATCGGGGCAATGTTCTACGCGTGTAATCACATGGACGATCGTTGGTATCCCTATCGTCAGGTATACATATATATACATATATATGTATGTATATGTATGTATCTACGTACCTACGTCGACGACGACAACGTAATAACAACCGCGCTTGTAATCGAATCGGCACAGCACTAATTTCGATAATGGTCCGTTTTCGCTGTTTATTCCTACGGTTACGTAGCCGGTGTTACCGGTATCACCGGGTGTCTACACGTGCACGCAAACTGTTCTAACCACCGCTGCCCGTGTCAACGTGTACGGATACGTTTCCGCGTCCAGTGAATCCGTGTCGCGGATAAGTGGAACGTTATTATCGGTCCCGGGTACGTAGGTACGGTACAATACATACATACATAGATAACCGTTGTCGTATTATTATATTGTGATCGCACCTGGCTAGGAAATAACCACCGCTTCACGGTTTATTAACATGGAGGACGTTGCCACGCGGGATACACGGGCACGTTAATAATTCCCGGACAATGGGCAACGTGTTTAATAATTTAAGTGTGAAGATCGAATTGTTCCGCGGAATTAACGCGGCCTTATTTGGGCAATGCCTGTCCGCCCGTTCTCTCGCGAGACAACAAACGCACGATTCGACATTGTTGTTTTGCGATTGAAAATAATCACGCGAAACAATCGCATACTATATATATATGTGTGTGTGTGTATGTGGGTGTGATATAGGGACGTTCCGTTCTATTCTACGTGACGAGAGAAACGAATTGACAGTAAACACCCGTTGAATGCGAATTCTTACCGTGCGAGTTCCTACGACCCGCCGGGGATACAATTGCGACTACTGTACTCGTCTAACTGCGATTCTTCGTGCGACACGGTAATTAATAAAACATGGGAATTAAGTACATTTAGGAATGAAATCTGCTGGCTGAGCAATGCGTCGCTTTCTACGCTGTGTTTAATGAATCTCAATGAAATATAAGACTTTTTACGTTATATTAAGAATATATGTTCGTTTAATCAGTTGTGTGTGAACGTCATTAGTTTTAGAGATAGTGTCCACTATTTATGAAAAGGTGAAAATAAAAGTAGGCGTAACAATAATCACTCAAACTACTGATAATTCAGATCATACAAACTAAACGAGGGAAATTCTTGTAGTACACAAATTCATACACCACGAAGTATATAAAATCATATTATACCAGAGCCTAAGTACTCCATACACATATACATATACAGAAATATAACACAAAACTGATTTCCGTCGGAATCTGTAATATCAATCCGTCAACGGAGACGGATAACCGATAGTATCGTCGGGCGTCCATTCGAATGTCCAACCGGAACAGAAATACAGATGATGATGATGATGATGATGATGATCTTGACCTTGGCCACGGATGATTCGGTGCTGGGAAAGCCGACGATCACACCGACGAACGAATGTACGTGTGTACACGTGCACGTATAGAGGAATATGACCGATTCTCCCGAGGATCCGCGGCGATGGTCGCGTGGCTTTGGCGTTTCGACGGGGAAATGCACAGCCAAGGTGGGAGATGAAATATAAAGAGACGTTCCACGGTGAGAGGTTTTACAGTTACAGTTTGCCCGCTTTGCAGCTACGAAGCTGAGCCGCACGTGCGAGCTTTTCTCGTGGCACGCGTCGCGCATCTAATTACGCATTCAAAGGGATTGTTGGGTGGCTGCGTCGAAGTTAGTACCCTATAAGGTACGGAAGTTCTAATTTCATTTTGGATACGGTGAAGTTTGTTCAATTTTTTTTTGGATGTTTTTATTTTTTTTTGAGTGAAAGGGTGTAACGATCGGATCGCGTTGAAATGGTGAGGAAATCGATAAGAATCGTAGGGTGAAAAGAACGAAGGGAGAAGATGAGAATTGGTTGATAATTAACTCGTACTCGTCGATTAGTAGCATTATTTTTGTTATAATTGTCCTTTAATTGCCGTCCGGTTAAAAACTGCGATGATAAAAAAAAAGAATGAAAATGAAAAAAAAAAGGAATCCTGCTAATTAGTTTTTGTTCGACTCCACCGGCCGCAATTGCGAGGAATTAACGTTAAAATATTCCTAAATCGTGATTACCGTGAATGGCGGCTTTTACACGGTAACTCGATGAAATAATAATTCCCGCGTTTTACATTTACAGTACACTGGGGACAGGGCTATGAAAATACGGTTTTAATAATTACTGTTTTCGTCCGAGACTTTTCTGGTTATTTCTTCAAATATTCATTAGGCCGGGCGCATACGGGGGAGAGCGTGGTCACGTTAATTAGAGGTAAATTAATTAACACGGCTGGTTAGTTAGAAACATATTAATTTACTCGTCCTGCTAATTAATATGGATATTTCGGGCCGATATTAATTCGACGCATTGTTTTACGCGAACGGGAACGAAATTTCTAAACAATCGTTCAGTTTTATTTGTTTCTCCTCGACGAGGAAACAAATAATATCCATAACGTCGAGTATTAACGTACATACATATATGTACATACACACCCGTACCGCGAAAATCGTAATTTTACACGCGAAAGTCGGGCGAACATTCGCGTAACAGTGGTTCAGGTGATTTCAGTGCGTCCCTGACTTCGATTGGCCGGGCACCGGATATGGACATTAACCGAGAGCAAAAAAATTCACTCCGGACGAAACGTGAATACTGTTTAAACACGCGTGCCGATTGCCAGAAGCAAGTCGCCGAGAATCGACATTTAATCGACTCCCCTCCCCCCCAAACACACACACCCAAAAAAAGAAACTCTCCCACATACTATAAATTATTACAACACCCCCAGATAATAAATATCAATATCTCACGATAATTACCATGCCAATTCTGTCGACGGATAAATCAAAAATCAATTTCCAAGATTTCACCGCGATCTTCGATCGAATTGATCCGATTCCCCGGTTAACCCCTTCGGTCCCTTTGCACATTATAATGAACATAATACTTATCGTATTGTATTTTAATACGTATACGTATTAAACTCAGTTCCAACCTAATGTACTTACCAGTGAATCTAATATAAAACAAATAACCTCTGAAATAAATATTTTTGTAAATAGTATATTGTCGCTTTCGTTCACGCGAATGAAATTAATTTTAGTATAAAATCATTTTCTGTTAAACGAAACAAAAATCGGGTCTGAAGGGGTTGATTAGAGACACGTGAATGGTAACACGTATCGTTCCGCAGGATGTCGTACAAAGTGTCCGCAATGCCGATGTGTTCGGAACCGTTTCACGGGCCGAGCCTCGCGCAAACCTGTCCGGGCTCGCAGTTCCTGACGTTCATGACGCTCCTGGACACGTTCGTGCGCACGAGGCAGGAAATATCGCAGCTATGCGAGCGAATAAGACCGATCGATCCGCCGGAATACTATTACGACTTCATCGTCGTCGGTGGTGAGTACTTTAAATTCAATACGAAATTCATCTTCATTCATATTCAACCGTGTACGATGGTTCCGTTGTGCGAACAGTGTTATACGGATAGATCGATGTCATTGACGAACAGTGGTGGATCAATTAATCCGTAGATCGTGTGTAACTGATGAATACGATAGTGACAAGTGAGTGTGTTTGTGTGTTTATGTGTGTGTGACATGAAAACCTGAGAGTCAAACGAGAGGAACGCATGTAGACGGAAAGTGTATCGTATAATTCTGATGAAACGTGCAACGGAATAACAACGGGGGCAGTCCGCTTAATCGTCGCTCGTCCCGCTCGTATTTCAACGGTATATCCATGATAATCGTAATAATTATAACTGAAAAGTCATTTACCCGTCCGATCAACCTGTCGACTTTCATTTCCGCTAAATGCTCCGGCATGAAAACAACATCGAATAAAGGATTCACTTAATCTCTATCGATCGAGTTTCGATGTCATAACACCGATCAGCCGGTCGGGGTGAAATGTGTTCCGATCATTTGTGTACGAATATATACGTACAATGTATGTGTGTATGTATTCAAGTATACTATGTATCACATTTTATTTATAATAAGTAAATTACCCGTGTAACATCGTCGGAAGTATTCACTTTGCGAAATTACGCCGAAACTTACGAGGTGAAAAGTAACGAAGATTGAAATATCCCGGCGACGTCGCGGTACTTACTTCGTTTTATCGCTAATTAAAGATACGACTTGTTATGATAAAGTTCTTCTAGCCGCGCGGATGATAGGCGGTACCCGGTGAATTATGTAGAAAGTTCCGATAAAAAAAGAACGTGGCAGACGCTTTTTAGTCTCTATGACGGTCTTATCTGTCGCGCGGCAGTAAAGTTGTCAATGTTTTTTAGCACACGTGTATCGCGTGTTTATACGAGCCCGCGTTTAAAGATACCCCCGACGAATTGCACCTCGCGTGTATATGTATGTATGTACGTACATGTATACATACATACGTGTACACTGATTAATTAGTCTGGCAGGTAAACGACGACAACAATATCGTGGGCATAAGCGTTCTAAAGAGGCTATAAAACATTGAAATGGGATTTGTCTACTTTTTCTCTTTTCCCCCTTTTTCTCTGTTTCTCCATTTTTTTGTTGTTCTTGTTTTTTTTTTGGTTTTTTGTTGTTTTACGGAACATTACGATTCGCGGCGAAGTAAACGAGCAATTACCGTCAAGGATAACTTCTGTAGATAAAGAGAGAGAGAGAGAGAGTTAGAAAAAAAAGGGTAACGGGTAATGAGAAATATTAGTAATGATGCAACGTTAAAACCGTGGTGTGTCATAATTATCCCGACGATAATCGTCCGTCACTTTCGAAACGTACCGCGAAAATCTGGTATATCTTTTCTCTTTTATTTTTTTTTCATTCGTTTTACTTGTTCACACGTGTTACATTATCCGGTATCGCGTGCATAGACGATGCTTCGAACACCATGCTACCGGCCTCGATGAGTTCTTATCTCTACTGGTAAACAGGAAACAATATATATTACGCGTATGTATGGTAAAAAGTGTGAAAATGATGCCGGGCGGGGAATGCGGATGAAAAAAGAAAACAAAAAAGAAAAGAAAATTTCGTTGTACATTTGTATCGCAGACATTTCTATATTAATTAGCACCGGTACACGGGAACACGAGTCTATTGATCGAACCGGGAATCAGAGGGTCAAACAGAATTACCGTGCACTCAGGATAATTTCGATGATTATCTGTCGATAATCGCGACAGTGTCGCGTCGGTGAAAATGTAATTCGACGTGTCGCGATCGTTCTTGTTTAGATGCGGTATTAATACGGACTGTTATTTACACAGCGGGGCCGCGTGATTATTGCGTCATTAATTTAATTTTCACCTCGTATTCCATCGGTATCCACCCCTGGCTGGCGTTACGCCTTCCGGCGTCGCGACGCGTCGCCTCAGCTGCCATTTATTACATACATACATACGTACATACACGTACACGTACGTTTCGCCGGGAGAGATGAATTCTCGGGGTGTCGGTGGAAAAAAAAAGAAAAAAAAAAAGTAAAGATCGGCACGAAAAACGGCGTCGCGACGCCGGTCTCGCGGATCAGAACGAGTTTTGTTAGAATCGACAGAAGTGAAACCCTTCGGGGTAGAATTAATTCGACATGAAAGTAAAGTTTTATTAAAGGATATATGAATCGACTCTGGTTCTCCGAACACGAGGTGTGTAACAGGAGAACAAAAAAACAGCGGAACGAGAGAAATAGAAAAAAATATAAAAAAAAAAAAACTGGAAGAAAAAGTAGGATTTCATCGTCGGGTTGAATAATCTTATTAAATCAGAACCGTGGACACCCGGACGAATAAGTCTTAGTTGATTCCCCGCGTAACTAACTTCCACAGATAATTACGACACGCGATCCGATTACGTTCGATTTTTTTTCCCCCGCCTGACAACTATCGACCTGCGAAATTCATGAGTGTCATTAGAAGCTTGATGTATGTACATACATACATGTATCTACGTGAAAGTATCCATAAATTAAGCCTCTTTTTTACCCACCTCCCTTCCCCCGTCATGGGACAGGGTTATCATTGTCGGAAGTTTGTCATGGATATTATAATATCCGTGTGGTTATATAAATCAACAGATAATCAACTGGTCTCACCATGGAAAATACCAAAAGAACCATAGATACACACGGTTATTACCGTAACGTTCAGTTGATTACCAAAGAAGTTATTTAATTACCGGTATGCTAACCATGTGATTATACAAAACGACAGTGTGATATCAAATTCATTAGGCAACACCACCCTCGATTACTTTCCAATCTTCTTTACTCATATTGGTCTAATCTCACCGATTCTTCGTCCTCTTATCACACCTGTAATTCGTTCACTAACGTATCCTTTTAATTGACCAAACGGATTCATTTTCTCCTTCATTTTTTCCACTTCATTTCCCCTCGTTCTCACGACGAACTCAGTTCCCCAGGTGAAACGGGCTATACAGCGCGGTTCACGGACGATCGGCCGTAGATCGATGCAACATCCTCCGTTCTTGACCGTCCGATTAAACTGTCCGGAGCACGGCGGTACGTTATCGTCGGAACGATAAGTAAACTCTCCGACCGAGAGCCCGGAGTCGTAAAGATACAAATCGACGAGCGGAATAAGTAGCGCGAGCGTTTTACGCGCCGATAGCGGAGTTCCATGTGCTCTACACGCGAAATGACGTAAATAACCGTTGCCAGTTTTGCTCCCGTTAAGTCGCCGGGAGTACCACACGGAGGTTTCATCGTTCCGCCTTAACGAAACGTGAAACGTGAACCGTAATTCACCGCGCGTGTTGTCTCGTACGTCGTTAGCGTTCGATTAAATCGCGAGATAACGAATCCCGACGAAGGGAATCCTCTTCGGAGGAGAGATAGAGAGAGAGAGAGAGAGACTTTTATCCGACATTGGAGAATCTAATTTCCAGATTTCTACAGGTGCGCATAACAGATCGCTACCACTACCACTACCACCACCACCACCGACGCCAACATCGATGTTGTTATGCAAGGCGGTCGTTTTTGCTCGAGCAGAACTGTTTTCACCTGCTGATCTCGTGCCGCTGTACGATAGGAATGCGTACTGACTCGCGTTACCGGAAAACAGCGCGGAACGTTGGCCGAGTCGAGGGCAAGAAAGAAAAAAAATAAAGGATAAATAAATAAAACGCTATTGGCAAAGCGAGACCCAGAGGAAGAGGGAAAAAAAAACACGTTGCACAGTGGGAAGGAAACGTTAGTCTCTTTCCGTAGATCCACGATTATTATCTACGGATCGAGATCGATGGATCGGTGTTTGACACCGTCCAGGATAACCTTGTTTCCTGTTATCACTTTCGATCGTTCGGAGGAGAATGTTTCTTTTTTCCCCGAGGACATTGTTCGCGGTGATTCTTTCTCCCGATTAGACGAGATAAACAAGACCGAGGAAATCGGAGCAAGAACGTTTTATGACAATAATTGCAATCGGCACGGTTCATTTTCCGCGCCATTGCGCACGATCGGCTCCGATCGAAGGAAAGCGTAATATTCAAACCGGGCACGGGGATTTCGTTTCTGAAATTTCTTGAAACAAACCCGCGTGCCGGTTGCCCGGGATGATTTAAACCGTGCCTACTAATTACCGTGGTTAGCCTGCGGTAACTCTGGTTCGCACGCGGTCGAGTTTTCTTTTTGTTACTCATCGGTCACGATACATTTTTAACAGACGGAAGAACAGATTGCAAAGCGTTCCGCGGAAATCTGAATTTCTACGTTGCCACATTTATACGGACACTTTCATAATACAGAATATTTCGGATCGAACGAAACACACGGTTTTATTAATAAACGACAATTTCACGTCAAAGCGAGCAACGCCGAGCGTGAACGGTGAATTAAATTATCATCTAAATCATCGAAAACAATAATTACTCTTTCTGGTCGTTTAACGAACATTTTAATTCCACCTGAATTTATACTCATTATCGTTTATTCGTTCTTTTTCTACATAAAACGAAACGAAACGTGGCTCACGTTTCCACGGTATTACAATCACATGTTGTTCGTTAAAATTCATTCGTTAAATATTTACCAACCATTCTCTCGTTAATATCTGTTTCTTTTTTTCATTCGTATCTCGAGGATGTATCACAATCGCCCGTATCTTTCGACAAAATAAGTAGAAATTCCGTTATTTAATATCAACGTACAGCACGAGCGACACCCGTTTACGTTTTACGTCCGTTTAATTTCATAACTCCCGGTTCTTTTATTTAATTCGAACGATTGCGTAACGCCGCCGGGCGTATACCGGCGATTACGTGCTACACACTATTGATCTAAAACGCGAACGTTATCGTGAACATTTTTTCAGTCAGCACCGGGCGTGGAACGTGTTTTCAGGTTTTAAATTAACATCTCGTTTGCCGGGAAGCCAAGACGGCGAGAGAAGCTTATCGATTTTCCCTTCAGCCACGAAAGCGGCTATTCTAGTTTCACCCGGAAGAGCCTTCGGTGGGCCATGTTTGGAAACGAAAATTCAATCGGAATGAAAATACCATCGGCGTGCTCTCTTCCTCGTCTAATTAACCTGAAAGACCGCTACGAAGTGCACGGTCAATCACGCGTCGCACCGTAGCTGGTTTAAAAGGTGAAACACGTTTTGCACGGTAGCTTAGATACACACATACACACACACATATAGTACCATTACTTTTACCTGTTGGTACACCATGGCCAAGGCCTTGTCGAGTAGCTTTCTATCATGTTACAGGTATGATTTCGCAACGATAACACGATACCGAAAATTCAACAAGTCGATGCAAACTCTATAGAATACATGTACTATCTGATAAACTACTCAATCTCTATGTCTATAGATCTAATATTGTCAATCATACGGTACAACGAACCTGTAGCATAACGTCTATATCTTTCTATAATAGTATAGTATCTCTCTCTCTCTTTCTCGAGTGGAATTATTCCTAGGCTCGATCTCTCGTCCCGTTTAGAAAAACGTAGGAATTGAAAACAAACGAATGGAAGGCACAGTGGTGCCCCGTTAACCGAGTTTCCGTTTATGAATTCTGCCCACGGCGAGGTCAAAGCAAAAACAAAACCCCTCGGCGAAGTAGGAATCACAGTTACCCTTTGATTCCATTCCAATATAATTAACGTTCACCGAGTATCGACTCCCATAGATCATGATCGAAAGTTTCTTCTGTGAACCACACCAGGGGAAGGACAATCTCGAACGACCTCGGACAATGTCACGTACACACACACACACGATTTTTTTTCCAATTTCTGCTTCAGGAGGAACAGCTGGTTCCGTTGTGGCATCCAGACTGAGCGATATACCCGAATGGAAAGTTTTACTTCTCGAAGCCGGGCCGGACGAGCCACCAGGTGCTGCTGTACCGAGTATGGTTGCAATGTTTCTCGGTATGTCTCCAACTATTATATCCCCCCCACCCTCCACTCCCTTTTTTTCCTTCTTCTAACCGTGGATCGTTTCCACGCGAAACAAATGTTTCCCGGCCGATTCTCCCACGGATATTTATTCGGATAAAGACGGCTTTCATTTATGAATGACCATCGATCTGACGTACGTACGTACAGGTACCGAGATCGATTGGCAATATCAAACGGTGAACGAGATGAACGCGTGCCTGTCCACCGGTGGGACGTGCAGCTGGCCCCGCGGCAAAAACCTCGCCGGAACTTCCGCCCACAACGGGATGATGTACACGCGGGGACACGCGAAAGATTACGACAATTGGGCGGCCATGGGTAACGACGGATGGTCCTGGCAGGAGGTGAGATGAAATTGACGTCCGGCGATTTCGGGTGGTCCGTATAAGGGCGATGGGAAATTTGTTTCCGGAATTGGGAATATTAACGCGTTGAATGCCACGAGAGTTTTCTATTCATTGCCAAGCTTAAATTATATGAAGTTATTTTCATTGCCATTTATAATTTGAGTGGTATTGTTTACCAAAGTTAACAAATAAATTTTATTTGTAGTATTTTTTCAAGCTTTTCTACGTTTGTATAATTATGTTTGTGGCCACTAAAAATTTGCTAATTCAATACCCTATATGTTATAACGTATTGAAAGTAGGACGAGTATACTCGTCTTGGCAGCGAATGGGTTAAAATGTGTTTACTTTGAGTGTATATTTCATGTATAAATAGAAATATTTTTAGGTGTTTTTACAACGTGTTCATTTTTTCGCATCATTGTAGTAACGTCGATGGTATCGAAGTATGTAGAAGTATTGAGATTTATTATAATTAGGAACTTTTACTAAAAAGTAGAAATTGACGTGACCCCAAGGCATTCAACGTGTTAATGGTGGGAAGTTTCCCTAGTGATGTGTTTTACTGTCACTAAAAGTGAAGACTACCGGTTGTTTTTTATTGAATTTGATGTAGAAATTAATTATTTCCATGAAATTTGTATGATTTTTCAATGCGAGATAACGGAGTGATTAAATCGATTTAAAAAAGTGACAGAGAATCGGAAAGGATGAATTTTTCGGAAAATCGTGATGAATCCCTATCTATATCGATTATAATAGTTTTATAGAATCCTGTAAATTACTCTCAGGCCTGGGAACGGAAATATTTCGACAGCTTTCGGTCCGCCGTCCAGGCAAACGGTATAACTCCGTTATTGCATCGCTTGATCTTTTGCCAACAATATTTTCAAACGATTGCCCGCCGGTTTTCTAAAAGTCTGCGAAACGACGAGGTGAAACGAATCGCGAAAACGGTACGTGATTCGTGCCGCGAGCGGTTTCCCAATGCCCGCGGCCTGATTTACGATAATAAACCGCAGGTGTTTAACACGACACAATTTGTGTTTTTTTTTTTTGTTCTTGTTGCTGTTCTCGTTCACGTCCACCAGGTCTTGCCGTATTTCATGTGCTCGGAGAACAACACAGAGATCAACCGGGTGGGTCGTAAATATCACTCGACCGACGGATTGTTGAACGTCGAAAGGTTCCCATGGAGGCCGGACATCTCGAACGACATCCTGGCGGCGGCTGCGGAGAGAGGTTATCCGATAACGGAGGATCATAACGGTGACCAATTCACCGGGTTCACCATCGCCCAGACGATGAGTAAAAATGGCGTCAGACAGAGCACAGCCACGGCATTTCTTCGACCGATTCGTTATAGACGAAATCTCGAAATAGCTTTGAATTCCACCGTCGCTAAGGTTCTTATCGAGGATATGAAAGCAGTCGGTGTTCAGTATTATCAGGTTAGGGGAATTTGTCGAAAGCAATTTTACACCGTTCCATTCCCGCGTGGTACATGTTACTCGATAAACCGTATTAGTATGTATCGTTTCCCGGTATTGTATTTACAATGGTACAGGTTTTCACTTGGTTTATATTAGTTTTAGTAACAAATTACTTTTCCAAGCCGTATGCAAATTACTGAAAGTCCCGCGAAACGACGCGACACATTTATTATCGCGGTGTTAAAAGGATTTCCTGGAATAACTATGGAACGTTGCATTTCCGACGTGTCGTTCCGTCGACGAACCGTTCTGACGAAACGACGTCACTTTTCACTACCGATGAGAATGATCGTAAGGTGAAAAGAAACCTGGAAACGTTTCGCGAAAAATCTTATCACAGTAATTAAACAGATATCCATTTCGGGACGAAATTTCACCTATTCCATCAGCGGAAGTAGCCGGTCATTTTCGCTATCATAGAAAATACTCGATAAACACCGTGTCGTTAGGACTAATTGTTCGGCATTGACTAATCTATGCATGCACATACATTTTTCAACATTGCACTTACCCAGAAGATAAACATGACGATACTTTACAACAGAAAAATAAAAGTTTCCTCGTTAGGTCGTGTTCGACGATAAAACTAAGGTAACCGGATGTACACTTGGCACAGCATTCAAGGAACCCGGGTTTCCCGATAATTTTCACGACACGCCGAAACTTTTTTTTTTTTTTTGTTTCATTTCACTCGTCATTGAATTTCCGATCGCAAGATGGCGTCGTTCCGTTCTAGGATAATACACCCTGCCGACCCGTTCCCCATCTACGGTTATCGAACCCTGGTTATAAAATCGGGATCATAATTTTCCTGATGATATTTTTAGGACGGCGAGCTCAGGGTCGCCCGGGCTGCACGAGAGGTAATCGTTTCCGGCGGGGCAGTTAACTCGCCTCAGATCTTATTACTCTCCGGCATCGGACCCAAGGAACATCTACAGGCGGTGAACGTGAGCCTGGTGAAAGATCTTCCGGGTACAGACCAAATTTTCCATCGCCTCGTTAGAACATCCCCTGACGTCATCGATGAAATTCATTTGAAAACATAAAAAACCTTATTGACATGCTTCGCAGGCGTCGGAGAGAATCTTCAGAACCACGTGTCCTACACGGTGTCCTGGACCATCGATCAACCGAACGAATTCGATCTAAACTGGGCCGCGGCCCTGGAATACGTCACGTTCCAGAAGGGACCGATGTCGTCCACCGGTTTGGCCCAAATGACCGGAATCCTGCCGTCGATGTACACCACCCCGGATCATCCGGATTTGCAGTTCTTCTTCGGCGGTTATCAGGCATCCTGTGCTACCACCGGTGAAGTGGGTGCTCTAATGGATAATGGTCGTCGTGGTATCAGCATATCACCGACGAATATTCAACCACGTAGCAAAGGTATAATTTTGTTGTCTATTTAAAATTACCTAGAAGATCGATAGATGGTAGGAACGAATGATAAGCTAACGAAGTGTTGTTGTGGTTAACAGGAAACCTTCGTCTGGCTAGCAACGATCCCCTGGCGAAGCCAATCATTCAAGGGAATTACCTGACGGATCCCCTGGACGTGGCTATTCTCGTCGAAGGGATTCAAATAGCCCTGTCGCTGGGAAACACCTCGGCGATGGCTAAGTACAATATGACGCTTAGTAACCAGCCCCTTCCGGCTTGCTCGCAGTTCCCGTTCCTAAGCAACGATTATTGGAGCTGCGCCGTTCACCAGGACACCGGCCCGGAGAATCATCAGGCGGGTTCCTGTAAAATGGGGCCGGCCAATGATCCGATGGCCGTTGTCGATCCTCAGCTGAGGGTCCATGGTATCAGGGGACTTCGCGTGGCGGACACGTCCATTATGCCACAGGTACAATCTGATGGGTGTTTTTTAGGATGTTGAATGCCAGGGGGGTCACCGGTGACCGACAATTTTTATAAATCAGTAAAAAATCGTATTTAGAATAAATGTAAATATTTATACATTTTTGGATACCCTCAGCGTTAGTACAAAGGTGCAAAGAAATTAATGTGTTATAGAATATGGGGAATTAGATCTATTTATATAGAAAATATTCACAATTGTAGTGTTGCGAATCTATAATAGTGCCATAGGCAATCCATGGAAAAATGTTGTACACCAAGGTATCTTTTGACACCCTTTCAAAGATAGATCTTTTGTAGAAATAGTTGTTAATTAACTTTCTCTTGGATAAATGTGCGTATAATAAACGAAAATTGATTCTGTATTAAGGTAACGTCTGGTAACACTGCTGCACCGGCAATAATGATCGGTGAGAGGGCGGCAGCCTTTATCAAATCGGATTGGGGCGCTGCCGGGACACAATGGTACGGGAAAGCTCCACCCTTATGGATAAAGACCGCATGGATGCATCATTAGTCATCAGCAATTTACCATGTTTCCTAGTTTCCGTTCGACGATCGACAACTCGCTGGATCTGCTGCTCTGGGGGATCAAGTACATCGATTGGGACCAGGCCATCTGGTAGCATCGCGATCCTCGTTCGATCTAGTCCGTGATCCGTGTAACCGTCCTAAGGGCATCTTTCGGATAACCTTGCAATGCTGTGTGATCGCCGTTTAAAGGGACCGGGGTGCAGCTACCTTTCTCTTCGTCCCGCGAAGGTCGAACCTAGCCATGATTTCCCCCCCCCCCAGCGTGTCAAATCACAATCGATCCCGTTGATCGTTCGAAAACGAGTAACGAAAAGTAGTAGTATACTTCAGGCTAGTTTAATTCTTGTTGCTTTTTTTTTTGTTTTATCCACGAATTCAACGTACTAATAAGTTATCTAATTCTTATCCCCCCTTCTGTCTATGTTACATCGTAGCGGTTCGAACGCGTGTTACGTTTCTGCGTACTGATTTTTACCATTTGCGCCGTTTAATGCCGTCCACCGACGCGAAAGTTTTTTCTTTTTCTCGCTATCGGCTTTTGTAATCAGGTCAACCAACGAATTAATGAGCTGACGTCACGCGGCGTAACCGCTACTTTGACCGTTCCTAAGATAGGATGCGCCGCTGTACAACGTAGATGTGCCTACGAAAATAATAATTATTGTTCGTCGTCCCGCTGATCGAATCGAATCGAATCGAATCGAATCGAATTTCGTACGATGCTTCGAGCGTTCATCCGTCGCGCGCAACAACCAAAGATATATATGGGATCCTCCGTCGACACGGTTGACCGACCCGCAGGTGTGCGGAGGTGACAAAAGATATGCTCGTGCATAAAGGGGGAGACAAAAGAGAAGAGAGGAAGAAAAGAAAACAAACGGAATAAGAAAACACGTATCACTTGATCGATTATCGTTTTAAGTCAATAGAGAAAGGAGAGAAAGTAAAGAAAAAAAGAAGAAAAAAGAAAACTCGCTACGCGGACGGGTGTAAATCAAAATGTTGTAAATAAATAATTATTACGTTAGAACGAACCGGAACCGAAGTATCGCTCATTCTGTCAGCAATGACCTCTTCCTGGTTGACGCATTACTGTGTCTTCGACAGTTCATTCGTCAATAGAACGGAAAGTTAGATAATACCAGGTTGTAAATTATCAGCGTGACGTACAACAGTCCACGTTGGGCTCCGCCGAGCGGTTTTCCCCTCCGCGCGCGTTTTCCTGCGTTGCATCGCGTAATCAGTCACAGTCAGTCGTTTTGGGGAAGGTGCATCTGCATAAAAGTACGAGTATAAAAGAGTGCCGCGGGGAAAGCGTACATGCAGTCGGGAAAGCGAGGCACCGTTCGGACGACAGGATATAGTTTGTTTTTTCACCCCCAACGAACCTTACATTCAGGCCAAATCTCTCGGGCAACACGGTACGTCGAAAACTCATTTTTTTTTTTTTCGTTTTTTCTTTTTGCATGAAAATTAACGTATACAACCGGGTATACAAAACCTTCGTACACCAACGCGACGGTGTAGACGAAGGTTGGGGTAGGTGGGGTTTGTAGTAGGGAGAAAGGGGATGATGGTGGGTGGTCGACGGTGGTAGCGTTGTAATATGCGCACGGAAATACGCAATATGTATGTAATTTTATCGCGTACGCGTTGCAGAGTTTTATTGGCGACACGACGATGGAAGCACAGTGCCCACATCCGTTCCTGAATGGACCAGGTCTGCCGGACGTTTGCTCGGCAAACGGGACCGCTCTATTTTTAACGATGCTGAATACACTCATCACCGTCCATCCGAAAATTGGCGACCCCTGCGGAAGGGTGACTCCCGTGAAGCGTCCTAATCTTGTCTACGACTTCGTCGTCGTCGGAGGTCAGATGAGAATTTTCCTACCGTAGTCGACTGGTTCCCTCGAATGGTCCACTTTGTCGTGATTTTAACTTTTTAGATTGTTAAATTTATCATCAAACGTGTACGAGGAACCGCAAAAAAGCCTGGTTAGCCAGATCTAATGTATCTAACCCATACCTAACCCATACCTAACCAGACCCCGCAATGAAGCGATTTTTGCGGTTCCTTGTACACCGCAAGATTTAATTTGTTAATTTGTGACGGGTCAGGGAGATTGGGAAGTGTGTTGTTGTTGTTGTTTTTTTTTGGGGTGTTTTTTCTAACGTGTCCCGACAGGTGGTGCCTCGGGACCCGCGGTGGCTGCCAGGTTGAGCGAGGTGGAGAACTGGAACGTCCTTCTTCTCGAAGCCGGCCCCGACGAACCGGCGGGAACTCAAGTGCCCAGCAATCTTCAACTCTACCTCAGTAATGAAATTTCTCTCCTCCACTCGAGACGTTCCGATGCGAGCACGATAAATAGCGGCCGCGGCATTACCTTCCGTTCCTTACAGACACGGAGTTGGACTGGAAGTACAAGACCACCAACGAATCGCACGCCTGTCTAAGTACCAAGGGTAGCTGCAGCTGGCCGAGGGGCAAGAATCTCGGTGGATGTACGTCTCATCATGGTATGGCTTATCACCGGGGACATCCGAAGGATTACGAGCGATGGGTGGAAATGGGAAACGTTGGATGGTCTTACGAGGAGGTAACCTAGCGACCTATGAGAACCTGTATATGAACATATATATACATTAAATCTTTGAAATACATGGGAAAGTGTTTGGCAGGTTCTTCCAATCTACAAGAAATCGGAGGACAATAAGGAAATCGGGCGTGTGAGTGCTAAATATCATGGAACTGGTGGACCGATGACGGTGGAAAGGTTTGTTGGTGCAATGGATAAACTCGTAGATTTATAAAATAAAGGAAACGGGGATTTTTTAAGATTACCAAGGCAAAGTGTGAGCAACGTTAATGGAAAATTTCATTTAAACAGATTCCGATGGCAACCGGACTTCGCATGGGCTATACTCGACGCAGCGAATGAAACTGGTCTAGGTGTTTCAGAAGATTTGGTCGGAGACAAGATCACCGGTTTCACCGTTGCTCAGACGTTGAGTAAAGATGGAGTTAGACAAAGCGCAGCTGCTGCGTACCTCAGGCCGTATCGAAATAGGAAGAATCTCCATGTAGCCCTGAATGCTACAGCCACGAAGGTTCTGGTGACTGGTAAAAAGGCCACCGGAGTGCAGTACGTTCTGGTAACGTATCATCTTTTAAATAACAATTAACACCTTCCTACAATATACATACTATCACAGTTTATATCATGACATTATCAATCCATAAATAATTTGCCTGGTTTCAATAGTTATCATCTGGTGAAAATGTATTTTACAGACTTCTTCTTCGTATTAAAGTAAATACGTCACAAGGAAAGTGTGAAATAATGATACAATGATTCACCAGAGTGTCTCTTTATCTTCTGATGACTTCTAATTCCCACATCTTGTTTCCTTTTCAGAACGGAGTGAAACGCACAGTCAGAGTTAAGCGTGAAGTAATCCTGACCGCCGGTACCGTGAACTCGGCGCAGCTTCTCCTTCTTTCCGGCATCGGGCCCAAAGAACATTTGAAGAAAATGAAGATCCCGGTGAAGAAGGATCTACCGGGTGTCGGGGAGAACCTGCACAACCACGTGTCCTTCGGCGTGGACTTCAACATTAATCAGCCGTACGTGTCGGAACTGAGCGTCCCGTCGGGCGAGGAGTATGTTTTCAATCAAACGGGCCCCATGTCGTCGACGGGGCTGGCCCAGGTGACCGGAATCCTCCCGTCCAGTCTTACCACCCCCGACGACCCCGACATCCAGCTGTTCTTCGCTGGATATCAGGCCACGTGCCAGAGCAAGACTCAGATCGCTGATTTGGGGACGTACAACAATAAAATTACCCTAAGGTTCACAGCTGTGAACGTACAGACACGTAGCAGAGGTTAGGAGAATCTCAGAAAAAGTCCAATAATGATTTATTTCAATTAGAGGATTTCTGATGGTGTTTTTTGGTTATTCTTTTTTTTCGCAGGACGATTGACCCTGGCTAGCAAGGATCCCATGGAACATCCGGAGATCTGGGGCAACGATCTCGATAACCCAGAGGATATCACCATTCTGATCGAGGGAGTTCATTATATCCAGCAACTGGCCAACTCCACCGTGATGAAGAAGTGGGGATTGAAAATGGTGAAAGACCCGGTGCGACAGTGTGCCCACCTGCCGTTCGATAGTGACAAGTATTTGGCCTGTGCTATGAAGTGGAACACCAGGCCCGAGAACCATCAGTCCGGAAGCTGTAAAATGGGCCCATCCTCCGATCCCCTGGCTGTCGTTGATCCTAGATTGATGGTCCATGGTATGAAGAATCTGAGAGTGGCGGATGCGTCGATCTTCCCGAAGGCAAGTTTTTGATGATTTTTTTTAAACGATCGACTGTGACGATCTGTATTTCAGACAGTGTATTTACATATGTGTGTCGAGAGAATCGAGTGATGACGTGTATAATCGTTGAACATAGATGACTGGTTAATTATTTACGTGGAAACGATTTGATTGTTTCACGAGTCTTATGTTCGCTTCGAGTTATTCGGGGTTGTTACGTAATACCATTGTTCGTCGCGTTAATCGTCGTTCGTCAAAGCGACAAGTGGGTAAAGTGGAAGCATCGTTCGACGATGTTAATTACACTGTTTTTTTTCATCTTTCCGTGGTTACTGTATCTGATGATTCTCGATCGTCACACGAGCGACCTTTTGGGATCAAATTTTTTTATTGTACGATTGAGGATCTAATTTTTTTATTGTTATCAACGTTCTACAGGTGGTGTCCGGTAATCCCGTTTCCGCGGTCACGATGATCGGCGAAAGGGCGGCGATGTTCATTAAAGAAGACCATGGTATCAGAAGTTATTGACGGAGATGATAAGCGACAACGATACTAGCTCAATTCGAAGATAGATACACACGTGTCCAAAGAAGAATGTATTTAATTTAAATGACTTCACCACTAGAAGTCGATAAATCCCGTTTAAATAAATTATATTGTTCGTCACATCGGATATATATTGTAATTCTTCACGGCAACGTTCCCGAATCCACGAGAATTTACCATATTCCCCTGGCTTTCGGCATGGAGATAGAGTTTTCCTTTGATCTGAAATTCCGAATGTAAGTGGTAAAGTTAATTATTCCACTTGCCAGACTTGGTTTATTTTAAACCGTCCCCGACTTGTGTAAATACGAAACTTTCTCGCAGATAAATCCTAACGGCTTCAATTACGAATCGATTATATTCGCTGGTGTGATATGAAACGAGTTACCACGGTGTTTCAAAGATCCCACCGACTCGCGATATTATTATTATTATTATACCCGGGACGTTTGGATTCTCGGTCCGTTGTTTTCTACACGCAACTATGCCGTGAACTTTGTATAAAGGCAGGATCCCCATCGATTCATCGTCTACTCGTCCGATCGCTCAACCGTAAGATCTCGATTCCCCGGGGATTACGTAAGACGCTCAAACACCAAGTTCGGCTCCTTGAAAATCGAATATTCGCCCATCGCACGCCAGCACCCGTGGCAATCACGAAACTTAAAAGAATCGGACTTTAATCCCGATCGTGGAATATCGATTCCTCGGACGAGACGGAAACGTGGAAAAACTATTACGGTGTCTCATAAGTTTCTTTCACTTTTCATAGGGAACGAATACGCGATATTTGTTGGTTAACATTGATTTATTGCGTTATATACAGAACCGTTCTACACAATCACCTTATTGCATCATTCGGCAAGCCTCCTTATTAACTGTTTTCAAAATCCTTGGATCTTACTTGCGAAATATTCTTATCGTTTTAATAGCTCAAAAATTACGGAAATGACGAAGGAATTACGAATATCGCGAAAAATCGTCAGATTTAAGCAGTTTTTCGTTCGGCATTCGCACAATTTTTGTTATAGCGGACTGAAACTGGTACCATTGTTTTAGTTAGGAAATTCTACGCCAGAACAATGTATAATAGTTGTACTTTTCGAAAATTTAATTTTTCGCAAAAATCTGAAGGGGGTAGGTCAGGATTTTTTGCGATTTTCGTAAATCGCTTGCCATTTCCGCAATTTTTGAGATATCAAAATAATTCTTTCACTGGCTTATTCGGCTTCGGATTCCGCGTCCAAAACGTCCCGGATCATTTTAATATCTCAAAAATTGCGGAAATGGCAAGCGATTTACGAAAATCGCAAAAAATCCTGACCTACCCCCTTCAGATTTTTGCGAAAAATTAAATTTTCGAAAAGTACAACTATTATACATTGTTCTGGCGTAGAATTTCCTAACTAAAACAATGGTGCCAGTTTCAGTCCGCTATAACAAAAATTGTGCGAATGCCGAACGAAAAACTGCTTAAATCTGACGATTTTTCGCGATATTCGTAATTCCTTCGTCATTTCCGTAATTTTTGAGCTATTAAAACGATCCGGGACGTTTTGGAAGCGGAATCCGATGCCGAATAACACCGTGAAAGAATCAAGTCGATATCAAAAAATTTGCGGAAATGACGAAGGAATTACGAATATCGCGAAAAATCGTCAGATTTAAGCAGTTTTTCGTTCGGCATTCGCTCAATTTTTGAGATAGCCGTCTGAAACTTGTACCATTGTTTTAGTTGGGAAATTCTACGGCAGATCAACATATAATAGTTGTACTTTTCGAAAATTTAATTTTTCGCAAAAATCTGAAGGGGGTAGGTCAGGATTTTTTGCGATTTTCGTAAATCGCTTGCCATTTCCGCAATTTTTGAGATATTAAAATGATCCGGGACGTTTTGGACGCGGAATCCGAAGCCGAATAAGCCAGTGAAAGAATCATTTTAATATCTCAAAAATTGTGGAAATGGCAAGCGATTTACGAAAATCGCAAAAAATCCTGACCTACCCCCTTCAGATTTTTGCGAAAAATTAAATTTTCGAAAAGTACAACTATTATACATTGTTCTGGCGTAGAATTTCCTAACTAAAACAATGGTACCAGTTTCAGATCGCTATCTCAAAAATTGAGCGAATGCCGACCAAAAAACTGTCATAATTTGACGATTTTTCGCGATTTTCATACATCGCTCGCCATTCGCGCAATTTTCAAGATATAAAAATGATCGAATATGTTTCGAATGCGCATTCTGAACCTTAATTTTACGAAGCTTGATGTCAAAAACGTAACGTAACAAACATTTCTAATTTAATATGTTAACAATCTGGATGTGTGTGAGAGGAAATTTCATATACTACATATATAAAATCTACGTTATCGGCAGAAAAATTATCTCGCATGGTATGAAACATATGTTAGGGTTTGACACCGGGCTGCGTGACAGGCTGAACATGGCGATGTAGATGGAGAAGGAGGAGAGGAAGAAGACGACGTTTCTTACAAAAACCTCGACTTTTTAGATCAAAATATCTCGCGATTGGCTTGATGGATCTTCTCGTAGTTAGGCTTAAATTACTCGGGTGGATGTCCCCTACAAGAATATCACCATAGTTTGGGGGAAATATGCGGATTTAATGCCGTTCGAATACCCCGAAAACCTCGATCTAATTCTTCCGGAAAAGAGTAGTTCAGGTCTACCAGTCGGGAACTCTTGTACTTGGCCCGAGTCAAGACCTTAACTCTTGATACGGAGGATAAAGTAAAACTTTATATCCGAAACAAAATGCGAAAGAAAGACACCTGTATTACAATAGATCGACCTTAACACTATTTCCACCAAGAGGTGTCAAAAGACACCTTTCAAATTTTAACTTAAAATCATTCGTTAAGTTAAATCATTTCTCCACAATTAATTTCTTGACTTTTTATACAATAGTTGTTAAATTATCTACATTTAACTGGTAACTTGAAATCCCAACAGTGTTGGCAAATATTTGCATTCAAACGAAAAGGTTTCAAAAAACACCTTTTGATCGAAATAGGTACACACACAATCGTGGTAGAAATAGTGTTAATAAACAAACAAATTGTGTATTCGTTTCGTATCAAAAGAAAGAAACTTATGAGACACCCTAATAATTTATTTTCACCAAGCAACAATGAAATGCAACGACGCACAATAGAAAAAAAACGAGGTAAGATCAAGACAAAGCGATTATCAAAAGATATTCCGGATGCAGAAATTAATAACGAACCGTCCACAGCCCCGTGTAAGTTAAGATCAAAGAATATTCACCGCGTGGCGTGGACGATATTGTTCAGCCAGGATTATTAAGATAAAAACGAGAATGGAAGGAACTCGCGGCAGTCCGGAGCAGGTCACCAGAGGTGGTAGCTGCCTCCCTGGGAGAGTGATGGAAGCTGGAAGCTGGAAGCGTGGAGAGCACTCGACCTCCTTAGCGCTTACACGGGAGACCGATTCCGCGACCCTTCGCCTGACCTCAGTGGCTATTCATCCGTCTAAACTTTTTTCGAGATTAGATACGCCGTGTTCCGTGCCCGTATTAGCTAGTCTAGTTCCCCGTGCCGAGTGGGGAAAATGGAAAATTCCGTTGCATCCTTGTGATTTTCCGCCATCCCGCGGAAATCCATAGACGTTGATTTTCCCGTCGGTTAAATATTGTTCTCCCGGCAATTTCTACCCGGTTACAATAATATTTGTCGAGTAGAAAGTTTCGTAGGATGAAAAATAACTTGGCGAAGATGGTTTCTTAGATTAGGATGTTTTAAATATTAAGATTTTGAAGTATTTTCAGGAAGTGGTACAGTGACAATGGTACTAGCACGTCCTTGACATTCCAAAGGTGTGATTAAACGGTATCACAGGTATTTTATACACCTGGGTAAGGTGTATTGTATACCAGTTCACGTTAATTTCCCGGTAGATATGTAACAGGGACATCGGAATAAACGTCCTTGAATTCTCCCCGACTGCTCGCGGTGTGCCGCATATTCCTTTTTTTTCCCGTTCACTCTGGAAATGGCAGCGCGGGTCACTCGAACGTTGGAATGTCACGTAGGTACCGCGTTCGTAAAGGCAATGTCACTAGTCGATATCTCATCGGTGCATCGGCGTAAGCATTGCGACACAGAATCAACGTAACCTAACTCGGTCGCGTTTCATCCGTGACTCCCTTCGATATACATATACATATACATACATATACGTTCGAAACGAGGCACTCTTAAACGAGGTCCTCGTGTATCGATTTTATCGAGCACGCGTACGTACGGATATACATATATATATATATACATATGTATGTATATGCTGGAAATTATTTTGGCGAACAATAAAGCTGTATAATCTCATCGATAGCCGGGTATGGTTCAGTAACGATTTAATTGGATCGCAAACGGGAAACTCAAGAGTAGCTTATACGCTTTTCCCCGGTGTGAACATCGATGCCCGTTACAGATTTCAACCAGATTTAATAGTTGGAGTTTAATTATCCACCGGGATATCACACAGTGGACCCTTCGCTGATTATTTATTCACCCGTGTCCATCGTGACATTTATTCAAACTTCGTTTTATAAACGTTTCGTTCGTTCGGGATCGAAAGAAGGTACGTTACTAACAATTTTGACAGGTAATATTGAAAGATATACGATGACGAAGGAATATCTTTCTTTATCTTTCTTTATTAATCGATGAAACCACGGTGGTTTAAAGTCACGTACATTCAGAACACATGGATATATGATACACACATATATATATGTGTATATATGTATATGTGCGCAGTATTTGGCGGAGATTTAATTGAATTGGAACGCACCGATCGACCGGCACTTGAACTTCTCTGATTCGATCTTCATTCGCGGGCCATCCACATTCATTCGACCCGGAAGTTCCCGGTCGAGGCATCCCGCAAACGGTAATTCAAACGACACGGCTTCCGTGACCGTTCAATTGACATTTCAACGTCTTCGGATTTTATCGGCGAGTGTACACTTTCCCGACGACTCCTCCAACGATGTACGAGACCCTCTCACTTGGCAAATCGATTAACTTCGTAAAACATTAAGTGGAAGACAATTGATAAAGCGAAGTCTTTCGATGATACCAATTATCTAACATAATATATCGTTACAAGAAACCATGAATTACCTCTATCCATTTATCTTTAGATAAACTCAATTACTCGTCCAATAAAATTAATTTCGAATAGAAAAACTTATGACATTTATAAAATAACTTGACACTTAATTTAATAAATAATTCGAAAAGTGATGTTAAACGATTTCACCAGTGAATGTTTTATATCTCGTTTCATTGGATATTTTCCTCGTCGATATTTCCCCAGGTGAGAAACGACGAACAGTTCGGCTAGCCGTGAATTCGAACACGAGCCGCGAGTGTCCGAACAGATGATGAGATAAACAAATTATAAATAAAACATCGAACACCACGGAGACGCTGGGAAGTGTCCTATACATATACCACGTCGCCCGGTCCTCTTGGTCCTGTTGGTCCTCTTGGTCGTGGTGCTCGTTGTCGTCGTGCCAGGAGCGTAACGACTGCTTTGAATTTCATGAGGGTGCGAATGAATTCATGGTGGGATGGCGCGGTTTACCCCGGAGACTCGACGACTTCAAACGTCTCCTCCAACCTCCACCCTGGAGCTCCCCTCACCTCCCCCCTGGCTCCGCGGGCGGAAATTTACAGAAGCCGAAGTGTAATTCAGAAAATAATAACAACTATTTCGACGAGTGGAACCCCTTCCCCCAGTTGTTATTCACCGGGGCAGATAATTCGAAACAATTGGAACCGACACCGTTCTGTGGGTCAAACTTTGAAGGGATATAAAATGTGTTAATTTTCAGAATTATAACGGTATGTGTGTGTGTGTGTGTTGTTTTATTGTGTTTTCCAGAGTACGAGATGTCGATTTGTTAAATGTAAGAGGACGAACACTTTCCAAAATTCCGTCGGTAATATCCGTGGCAAATTTTCGGGGTGAATTTTGCGCGAGGCTTTCGTAAGGGTGTAATATAATCTCCGTCGTTCGCGTGGCATGTCGACAAAGCCCCGGCTGCTACGACGACGAAATTCGCAACTTTCCACGTTGTTAATGCAACGTTATAAAATTATTAGTCGTGCGTACCTCGCGGAGAAACGTGAACCGTCGTCGGAACCGGTTGGTTGCCGCCACACCGTCGGGATTGACGAGGTGAACGAATAATAAAGGGTGAAAGAACGTAGAACAAAAAAACGAAAAACAGAAAAAAAAGGTATTCGAGACGTAGAGCCAATTGAGCGGAACCGATCGATTACGCGATATTGTCCAATTAGAGGAAGTTTTTAATTGCCGAATAAATTGGCAAAGATTAATAGACTTGTTCGTTGACGCGTCGACGAAAACTAGCTTCGTATAATCGATCTCGATGAATATACCTACCTACATACATACATACATACATACATAAATACACACGTATAGAACACGTAAGTACATGTATACATACATACACATTCTATCGGTCGATCAACAAAAGTTTCGGTCTACTACCGTTTCGAGCATTTCACGAGATTGACACAATCAGGCATAATCATCGTGCAATCACATTTTCGGTGATTAATCTATCGACTGAGCCTCGGTTACGTTGCAATTCATTAGGACACTCGCATGAAATCGGTGTTTTCCAGCGAATCGACACGCCGCCCGTAACTGTGACGTAAACGTAACTAATACCCGGCAATGGGAACCGAGGCGTTCAAATTCGTTCGTGTAAAAAATGTATCGGCGACACAAAGGCAATTAACTTGGAATTCACGAAAGCATCCCTTTTACCGAATTAATATCGAACAATTAGCCGTGTAGTAAATGGCGTTAATTCGTCGTTTGAGATCATCGTTGAACAGAGATAGGAGAATTCAATTCTCCGACAGAAAAGTATACATATACATATATATAATACATATACACACATATACGACGATCTTCATGGTGTCACGATCAAAGACTGTTATAACGTACATTATAACGAGGATCGTTTCGGAAACTGGCAATACATTCTCAGTACGTTGTATTTGCAGAATATATACAATATATACATATACATATATAGACGAAAATGCGCTAGGTAATGACGGTATCGCTACATTATGGGGACGGAGTCATAGTGTTCTACACGCTATACGGACAGACCGATCCCATTTCACCCCCGAGTGAACGTACGAGGGTGGACCATGTTGACCAATCCGATAGAGATTATGCGTGCAGTTTCTACTTTCACGTGTTCCTGTCCCCGGTCGGGGCTTACGCCGTCGGGCCGACGGATCACCGTTTTTCATCGACCGTTTTGCCAAAGGGTGTAAGAACAATATGTATATACATACATATATATACGATCCGCCTGGAATTAATGGCGAATGTAAACGAGAAGATTGAGGAAACTTCTGGGAAACGTGAAGTTAAACACGACGAGATACTTGGGAAGTGTTCGACGAGAAATAGTTCACTGAATTTCGATGTTCGCCACCGTATATTAGAAGAAAGAGTGGGGGAGAGTGGTGACAGGAATAAAACTGGAAAAAAATTATCAATGCGTGTATGAATATATGTATATACACCGTTGTTCAAAAGTCAGGACGTATAAATACTTTCCAGTTTCGCTATAAACGTATTCTGCGTGGTAAAATTGAGAATCTAGTATGTTCTACGTAAAGTCACGATGTTCCTGTCGAATGTTTTTCTTCAGGATCGTTCAATATTTGACACCAGCGGAAACTTCGGGGCCGGAGAAATTTCCGGACCTAAATTTCCCAGGCGCGGAAACTTCTCCGCGGAGTCCGCGGTCCCGTAGCCGCCGGGGTTTTCTAATTCGAATCGGTTACGGTAAACGGCGGTTTTATTCGCGCGGTAATTACACGCTGAATTTGCATACGCGAGTGTCGCGTGACTTATGGACGGACGTGTAGGCCTCGCTCACGCTGATTCGCGGGTTTCCAGCGACGCAGCCTCGCGTATCGCGTTCAAATAAAGCCGCATACCGTGACGCCCGGCATTCTTTGCCGCGTAAGCGATATTGCATTTTTTCCAATTAGCCTTCGCCGCGAATTAAAAGCGAAAGAAAGGCGCGCCGCGGCGAACGAAGGATAACGGTGGAGGGAGACGGATAGGATGGATAGATGGATAGTTTGTTTTATTACGTCGTAGGGGTAGACCCTTCAGAGGAGAAGGGACATATAAAAAATATATGGAATATGTAGGAATTGAATTCCAAATAATATAACAATTAAAATAATGAAAATGAAACAGAGAATGATTCTTAGATACTTGATTTATTGCAATCTAGGGTGATATGAAACACAAAATAATTATACAAATAGAATAAAGATATATAAATACACCTGTGCTACAGGTGAGGCAAGATAGATGCAACCCAAAGACACAAATATAAAAGAATTGAAAAATAAAGGTAGATAACCTATAACCTCGTGCCAGAGAGAGAGAGAGATTGCATATAAATATCAGATTAAATTCAATCAAAAGTAGAATATAGGCAAAGGAAAATAGGGAGAGAGGAACAATGAGGACAAACAAGAAACACCAAGACCAATACGAGGAGAATGAACGGGAACAAGGAGGCAACGGAGAAACGTGCGCGCACACACGTTATTACGTCTTCCACATGGAAATTACGCTCATTCCGAATCGGAACTGCAATTTGATCGGCGACGAACGAGAAACCCTTGTTTCCTGATCACCCAATCCTCTCCGTTACATCCCCCTTTTGTGTTGCTCGACGAATCTACCGTGTGGCAAAACCGCAACGCATCCACGTGAGGCTTAACCCTTTGCCCTTAAGGGAAGCAACGACTCGAGAGCTGATTTCGCACGTATCGCGAATTAACTAACGAAAAAAACAGTATATCGTAATAATTTGTCACGTGTTTCATTAATTCACACGTTTAAAAATTAGGATATCGTAACATTGTATAGGTTGTTTAATTATTTACGAAGATACAAAGTGAAACACCATGGCGACTCTGTGTCACCACTCGGAGAAAAAGGGTTGATACGAAGATATTTAGTTAATTACTAATATCAAATCATCCGAAGACACTTCGACCCTTCAAAATGGTACCGTTTGTGCCTCTCGCATAATGCCCGAGGTTTGTTCAACGAACGATAGTCCTTTTATTATGTTTTTTTCTTTTTTGCACGCGGACTGGTCTTTTCACGGTGTTCCGTGGCGTACCATTGAAACACGATGTGTGTGTTTTTTTTATCCTCGATATTTCAACGAGAAAATCGAGCGCCGCGAGAGACTAGGGTATAAAACGGATAGAGGCTGATTCGATTGCACATTCCCGACTGGGTATACCGTCGATGATATCCGGTCGAAGGTTCCTCTTTGACGGATTATCGAAAACCGATTTGCACGGTAGCCAATTAACCTACAGCTCATTACCGGTGGTAATTATGTCGATGCCGATCTCAGGATACGTTTAAATTGATAATGGGTAATGTGAGTTAGGTTTTCTTTCATCACCGTTAATTTAGAAATATCACGCGTACCAACGTTACCTCCGACGGAAGAACGATTTCCATTGGTTCGATGTTACCGATTGGATTAGAATTTGTCGCTCAGAGAAATATCGCCGGGCGTCCTGTAGTGTTCGCGCCTGTTCCTGTGTGTCGGTGTTTCCGGCACGGCAATATTATTCGGTTTCCGCGTTTTCCAAACGCCGCGGCAAAGAATCGTCGTTTTCGGACCGCCATAAATCAAAAGTCACGCATGTAACGTGTCATTTCGCGTCACGCGCGCGAACCTAGAGGTTCGTTGAACATTTTCGTGCGTTATCGCGGTCGCTGCTGCCAAATCCCGGCCAATCGTTAATACGTAGTGTGTGTGTGTGTGTGCGTGTGTTTTTTTGTGCGACGAGTTGGTAATCGTGCGAAACGATACCCGCGCGCGATAATATGAGAACGGTAGACCAAGCAGACTCGATTATCCGTGACGATCCGTGTCCATATCCACCGTGACGAATAAAAAAGAATTCCAAAAAAACGTCACGCGTAAGAACCATCCGCGCTGGAAAATCTGCGCACGATTTTCACCCTACACGTTCGAATTTTCACGCACCAACACTTCCGCACGTCTCCCTCGTCTTACTTCAAGGGACCTTGAAAATTCTCATCGACAAAATTCACACACGTGGCCTTGAACGTGTTAAACGGAACTTGAAGAAGGTCTCTCAGTCTCGTTCCTCGTGCGAAATCAAAATCGTGGTTGTTTACAAAGTGAAAGAGGTGAATAAGGAAGAAAATCTCAAAAAAAAAGAAATTCCCTCCCCGTATTATTGGCTGTATACGTAATTCGTTCGGTCGACGTATAACGGAAGTGCAGTTATCGAGGGCGTAAATGAAGGAAGGAAGGAAGGAAGGAAAGGGGTAGAGAGAGAGAGAGAGAAAGAGAAAAATAGAAAGAATAAGAAAGATAGATAGATAGACGGAGTGAGAGAGAGAAAAAAAAATTGGCACGTTAATGACGAGGAGAATAGGTCGTTCAGGGTGAGAAAAGGAGCGCAGCAGAGCGACGGGGTGGAGGTTACGCCGAGCGGAAGGGAAGGAAGGTTACCGAGGGGCGTACGGCAACGGTTATATATGGAAGACCGAAAAAGTGGGTCGTTTGCAGTGGCGCTTATCGTTCGAAGTTAGTGGCTCGGAAACGATACGCTTCTTTCAGCTAACCAGACCCCCCGTTTCATTAGTCCAATTATGTTTAATAACGGTTCTGTCGAGCGGTGCAGCTGATGAATATATACCGACGTACGTACACACACACACACACACACACACACACACACACACACACAGCATGTATATAAGTATATATGTGCTGGTTATATCTGTACGTGTACATCGAGCGAAAATTCCGCCGGTTTCGTCGTTCTACGAAAATTGATTAAGGCTGACCGGGACCGGTTCGTTCTGGCGCGTTTTTTTTCGTTCGTGGAAAGTTGCGCAGTTACGCGGCTACGGCCGCGGTCATCGTTATTATGGAAGTTTGATCGAAAAATAACGAGCATCGAATCGCGCTGGGAAAATGGGAAGAGGGAGTTGGAGAGAGAGAAAGAAAGAGAAGAGAGGGAGAATAGTTCGGCAGCCGAAGGAATACGCAGCAACGCTCGTTTCGCGCCCCGGTAATTAGCGACTGGATATTCGAGATTAGTTATCGAACATTCTCACACATTCCCTGCAACCCTCTATAATACATACATACATAGATATATCTATACGTACAAAAAGTATCAGAATTTTTCGGTGATTACGATGGATAAACGCATGGAATTCCGCGGTAAGTCGGAAAAATACACTAACCGTCACGTATATATACGTATATACACATATAAACGACGGATTTACTAGCACTACCCACAACGTATCGCAACGAAGGGCCGCACCCTTTAATTTTGCCCAGTTTCGTTCCGCGGCCAGCCATTACCGTAGAATTCTTGAATAATTATCGTCAAGTTCATATTTCCACGAAACGACCGGTGACACCGATCGCGCAGGACAAATGTGCAAATATTGTCGCGCTTCGTAAATCGCAAAAACAACGACGCTCGTCAAGCCAGGGATTTATGCGTCGTGGTTCCGTCGCACCGACCAACCGTCCGTCGGGCTCCCATCCCCGAAACCTCGCTACCAAACCCTTTCCACCCCGTTTCCGCCGTATCCGCTTCCGGTTTCGCGTAGATGCACATGTGCGTGATCATCCTCTCACCCTCTCTCTCTCTCTCTCTATCTCTGTTTCTGTGTGTGAATGTGTGTGTCTCTCCCTTTCCCATCCTTTGGCGAGATTTTTTTTACCACGTTTCACGGACACGCCCGGAAGGGACAGGAAGCTTCCAATTCGTGTGTTCGCACCTTCACGTACGAGCTGGCATTAAGCTGCAATTTCGGCCGACTGGCAGCGAAAAAAGAAAACAAAATTTCGCGATTCTGCTTGAGTAAATATGTGGGATACACGACTGCGCCGGCCGGTGTCTATTAAATCCGCGAGTTGAAACATTCTGCCGCGGGACCGGCGAGATCCGTTCGCTATCGTTGTAAAAACGTTTTACGGCGACCGATTCTCACCTTTGATTTCGAAATCTTTCGTCGTCTCGTTATTTTTTCTCTTTCTATCCGCATTATTTTTCAATTACGATCGACAGGAACGTCGTTTCGACGTGGGGAAGCCACGTAGACGTGTCTTTAGGTTCAGTGTTCTTTTTTTCTTTCTTTTTTTTTTTTTAAATCTCGTTTCGACGGTCTGGCAGATACCGACGTCGTTGTCGACGAGGTCCCGATAACGTCGATGCCGATGATTTTTACGCGACGGCACGGGAACGGTGCGACGAGAATTCGCGAGACCGTCGTCTGGGTGAATGGAAATTATGAATAGCTAGTAGGCTCTTGCACGAAATTCAATGGGTGAACCGGCAAGAAAGAATTCTGACAGAGAGGATTTTCGCGAAGCACGATAAGACTCCGTCGGGGTCTTTTCAACGGGGCAGCCTTTTCACGAGTTTTCCCGCTCACTTAACTTCAGTGTCGCTTTTTTGATGGCTCGGTTTGAATACACTTAATAATTGAACGTATTAATTCGCTCGTGAATTTTCCTCTCGGGCTGCGATTCGATCGACGGGGAAACTGAATGGAAGCCTCCCGTCGCCGTTACGTGGCGGAATAATAAACTTTTTTTCCGGCTAACGGTTTATCTCGCCTCTTTGATTCGCCACTATCGTCGTACGTCAACGAACAACGATCAATTCCCGAAATTAATTCACCGACGATCCGTCAACGTAAGTACTTACGTACCGTATACATACGTCAACGGGAATATCAATTACGTTTATCATTTATACAATAGACGGTGTGACGTCGCTTAAAGAACGCCTTGTATATTCACCAAACCGAGCCCCTTTTCAAAACAGGCCAAGCTTTTCACGGAATTTTCCCGCTCGCTTAATTTTACCGACGTTTCTGGACCCACCACCCTCTTCCTCTTCCATTCCTCCTCCTCCCCCTCCCCCCTCCACCTCCTTCATCCCCCGTCGAGTAGGTTAGGCAACCTCTTTCACGTGGGGATCTCTCGAGGGGTAGCCCGATAGAGCGAAGGCGCACGCTTTATTTATTTTGCCAACATTTTATCCCCGTCGACCTGCCCGGCAAATGGTCCTATCGCGGCTCGATCTCGAGTTAGGGCTGCTGCGAGTCGTCGTCGTCGTTGTCGTTCGACAAATCGACGCCGTTACGGGACGACGATTGTTTTCCTCGGCCGGCGTGGCCTTCCTCCCACGCTACGTCGTCCCCCACGGTCGATCGACCGTTACCTTTCCTTTTCGTTCCCGTTCACGTGCACGTTTCTCTTATTTCTCGCGGGCCGGCTGACCGGGAGGCCCGTCGCTTTGTCTCGATCCGATGGAATCAAGCGTTTGGAAACGGTGAAAAATCGCGAGCGATGACTCGCGGTTCCCTGTAGATCCGCAAATGATCGCAATGGACGGTTAGAATTATCGATTGGAATTCGATAGGGAAAACTGAATGTAATTTTCGTGAGTTTTGTCACGATGAGGAGAAAAAAAAATGAAATTATTTGCATAGAGGAGTGGTGAAATTTTGAATGTGTGGTTACGTTTCATTGGGATAATGGTTAAGTAAAGGTATAACGATCGAGGAAGGGAGAAAAAGAGTCTATCTCGGTTAATTATGTTTCGCTTGATATTTAGAATGATAATTAATACGATGCCGGGTCGAACGATAGCGTGGATCTTCGTCCGGCGGTTTCTTTTTCCGGCACGGCCATTACCGTAAGCATCTTTTTTACGCCCATTATACAACCATAATAAAGATGATTTATTATTATTACCTCCTTTATTTTTCTCGTACTTACCTTACCATCGCGAATGACGCCGTCGGGCGTTAGGTCTTACGAGTACGCGTAAATTTCTCTCATAATTTTCGATAAGCCTCGCACCAACCGCTATCGTCGCCCCCTAGCAGCCGTTAATTCCTGATATTTTGACGTCACGTGAAATATTTACCAGTGAATTAGAGTTACGTTACTTTTATGCAAATCGAGCGAACGAAAGACAGATAGTCAGATGGAAAAAGGAGAGAGAGAGAGAGAGAGAGAGTGAATAGAATAGAGGAAGAGAAGGGAAGTCGCGAGCGGCCGATTAATCACCGTTAGATTAAGCCCAACGATCTAGCGATCCAGAAATTGTCTGAGAGTGACAACAGCCGCCGGATACTCGACGCCTGTTCGACTGGACGACGAGTAGCTCGTTATCGATAGCTCGTTGTAACGAAAAAAGTAAATCAATATTGACGTCGAGACGCGACAGTTAACCACGTTACGCGGTAACAGCTGACCTGATTGGTGAGCTTTGCGAACGGCCCGCCTGAAACTGACAACGATCGATACGGCAGCTCGGTACTTACCGAGTATCGACAACCGTTCGGTATCGATGGTCTCTCACTCTCTCTCTCTCTCTCTCTCTCTCTCTCTCTCTTTGATTCTCCTCTCCTTTCTCTATCCTCCTCCGCTCCCACTCCCTTTCCCCTTTCCCCTTATCCCCGCGCGTGACGAAAAGAAGGGAATCAATGTCGAGATTAAAACGCGAGGGATAACCGCTCTTCCCCTCGGTACAAACTGTCCGCCTGTCCGGACAGCTTCATCGATGTAGCGAAATTAATTTTACTCGATGTACGATACGTGGCATCGTATCGACAGCCAACTTGTTAGAGCTTCCACTCTTTCCACCGTGGCTGCCGTGCGATGATATCAAGACACTCGGGGGATACCGAACATCTATTTGACATCGTTACCGCGTTTCGTAAACGGGAATTTGATATTTTCAACTAAAATTCCTACGGGAACTTCTGCTACAAAGTCTTTGTAGTCAAAATCATAAGGGTTGAAAAGTTGAGGATTAACTCCTGTCTATTTAAAAATCAAATCCACATGACACACAGTTATATGTATACAGATACCTATTACAATTACCAACAAGTATCCAAGTGAACCCGTGATGGATATCCCGGTGGACGAGAAATCGGCAACGGGACGAGGGTGCAATGTTCAGAGAGAACAAGGGGGGGTGGGAAGGGTTGAGACCAATGACTGGACTCGCTATCTCGTGTCAGTCGGATGTTGGCGGCAACGGCACCCTCCAGGTAAGCGTGCTAGGTACACCGGTGGCAAGGGTGGATTTAACAAGCGATGTTATCTGGCTAGATGAATGCCATCCACCCCTTTGCTCCCCCATCCCTCTCCCCCACCCCCCTTTCGACCGGTCGAGCTTCAACTCGGCTCGGTTCGGCTCGGCTCGGGCCGATCGTATCTCCACCCTTGCTTAGCTGCATCGTCCAGGTGGTATCTTCCGCGGAAGGAACGCGGAAAAGCACGGTACTCGAATCTTTAAAAAGAACCCTTTCAACCGGCGTGACCACCGCGAGGAAAACCGGCCGGAAATTATTCGAGGTTCTCCGACGCGTTTTCCACGAGCAAATAACGGTTATCGAGCACACACGTGTGTACCTCGGGGATAAAGGTGGAATTTCTCGGTGGGAAAAATTCCGTGAGGGAAACGCACGATCTAACGGGGTGGTTGGAGGGATGATCAAACTGAGAAAGGAGACTATTTTTTTTCTTCTTCTTCTTCCGTTCACCTTCTCTCGTAGAAATCGCGAGACCAAGGTGAAAAGAACAGGAAGAGAAAAAAAAGAAGGGAATGAGGATCGATGAAAAAGTTTCTTCCGGAGTAATTGCACGCATGTTGGAATCGCGGGAAAACCGTTGCACGGATATAGAGACGTCGCGACGACGACGACGTCGACGACGACGACGGAGTAATAGGAAGAGACGTTGAAAGGCGTATCGAATCCGTCGCGGAGATTCCCCCGCCGGAAAGCTGAAAAGCACGGCGGTGGCAGGTCGGAGAAAGCAATTTCGTTGAACAATAAAATTTTGGGAGGGAATTTCTCAAACCGACTTGTGCGGAGGTTGAAATCGAGGTCGTAAAGAGGGATGAAATGGAGTCAAGTATTTCACGGGTCGACCGTTTGTTTCTGGAACAAAGAAGAGCCCTGAAAAGCCCTGGCCAACGTCATTTCGAGACAACGTAGAAAACACCGGGACTCCCGATGAATAACGACATCACTCGTCCCTGTTACTTTTATCATTTCTCTTTTCTTTCATTCTTTTCATTTTTTCTTTTTTTTCCCTTCTTTTCTCTCCCTCTCTCTCTCTCTCTGTCTCCCTCTTGTTTTTTTTTTTATTTTCCCACCCCACCCACCTAAATATCTATGTATACATGTTTATGTAATACATGTATTGTATATGTATATGTATGTATGTATGTATACAACGGGAATTTCTCACCGGGCGTACGGGGACGAACGTTAACCAAGCCCATTAATCTCCGTGCCACCCTCAAGTTTCTCGTTTCGGAGTGCATCCACGTGGCCGTACCTTACCGTGGCTACGAGGAGAGGCTCGGCAAGGTAATTAAAGCGTGAATAAATAAAGCTGGAGGCGTAAATCCCGCGGCGGAAAAAAACTGCCGACCGCTGAATGAAGACGGGGAAGGAAGATAGAAGGAAAAAAAAAAGAAAACGTGGGATGGAGAAGAAGAAAAGGGGAAACAAGGGGAATGAGTTGTCTGACCGAAAACCAGACCGATGAGAATCAGAGACGCTTAGCGTCGCGACGCTACCAACGTTCTGGAATGGAACGATAAAGATGGAAACAATAAACGAAAGGATCTAAATTTGATTCATAGATCATTCTAGATCTTAATCGTTTCCAAACGTGATCTGTTCCGGTTTTCGGTCCTTCCAGAATCTTTCGATTGGCATTCGACGCGAAATCCCGAAGGATAATTGATTCCTTCCGATCCCGCGGTAGATCCAATCACGATCATTCCGCGGTTTAATCGAGTGGAAGGGACCGACGCGCGATTTCCGACGCTCCGCCCTGGCGTCCCGTCGGACAAACCTGACCCGCATGCCTGCCGATTTATTTTACCCCCCTTTGGAACAATGCCCTCGCGGATTATCGAACCGCCATTTCTTCGTTCGTTTCGGTTTCGTTCCGTTCCGCGTTTCGCCACCCTTATTTTCCCCGTTCGAATTGTTTCCGAACAATCCGCCGGTAGGTCGGCCGATAAAAACCGAAGTCGCCGCGATGTATTTTTCGCAACGTTCGAACGAAGCTTGAAATACCGTTGGAAAATACGCGCGGCGATTCATTTACGACGATTCATTTCCACGGGGGGGGGGAGGAAGGGGGAGTCGCGTCCCCCCCTTATTGAAAAACAAATTAATTGGGTTAGGTATGACGTCGGAACGGAGAAGGATTTATCCGTGCGTATTCAACATTTCATTGGATTATCAAGCGGGGAAAATATTAGCAGCCCGTCGGTTGTTCCTAAGTATAGAACTTCCATCGGCGTCGAGGAGATTCAATTCGAGCCCACAATCGCTTTATCGCCGGGTTACCGTTAAGATCTCAACGATGCACTGGTAATGGAAACCCTTCGGGGTATTCCGAAGGGACGTCGGGGGCCCTCGAAACTACCGCGGCGCGTTAATCGTATAAATATTACATCGGTGATATTAACCGGTGCCAATGGTAAAACTGACGATAATTCTCCGATGAAAATTAAACGATCACCACCGGGACATATACTCCATTGATCGATCGAATAATGGTAGGAAAACAGGGTTGGGAATAAAAATTGTTGGTAGTCGTAGAGTGCGAGTCGAACGAAGATGAAAAAAAAACGAGAAAAAAAAGATGATAGCCAAAATGCGAAAGGCTCTGATTTCAAATTACACAGCCAGAGGAACGTCAAAGAGGAATTGGAATCTACCCGAAAATTCGTTTTCCCTTCAACCAAGGTATTCGCTGGTCGTTGGTACATTACATATATATATAATATATATATATATAAACCTATACCTATACATATATAACCAGTTTCATTTGTATCGCGCGAAAGCTGAAATAATCCGAGGCGGTTTATAAACGACGTCGGCATCGGCTTATGAAAACGGTGTCTGTATCCGTTTTCGAACGAAAGGGGAGAGAGAGAGAGAGAGAGGGAGAGAGAGGGTTACTATGGTCGGTAAGATATTGGCCGATTCACTTATTCTCATGAATATGTATTCACGTGCCAGTCTCTACCCTTCCGCTCGGCAATCATTATTCTTAATAACCGCCATTACGGGCCGGCATGCGGCAAAGGATTTTTCAGCCGTTCGGATGCGACGTGACGGGCGCAAAACGACGATGATAAAATAATACGACGCGGATAGAATCACGCCGGACGTACGGGAACCTTGTCTTTCTTCGAGAAAATAAGAAAATTTAATATTACACCGGACGAAGACGTTAGAAGAAAATGAAATTTGAATAAAAGTTCGTGTAACTCGCAACGACGTGAAACATGAAAATCTCGTTAGTCCAAGTGCACTAGTCGCGGCGGTTAATTAGCGCTAAGAAGATCATTTATGAAATAAAATTCTGTATTCGATTTAATTTTTATTAATTCCAATGAAAGAATTACCTACGTTCGTTTCTAAGTGTCACATCTATTTTTCATAGACCATTTCCCTAGAAATAGATATATAAATTTGATGTATATTATCAAGTGGATTTAGTGTCAAACCAAACAAAGCGATATTCAAAATAAAATTATATAAACGATTTTGCATTAATCCAAGCGAACTGGTCCCAAGCAACTATAATTACACAACCATACAAACGCAGAGCGATCGTGCAAGTTTGTTGTCGTGTCAGATAAGTTCGGCTGTCGCAATTCGCCGGATTACACGCGGAGGAAGTGTCTGGCTATCGGTGAAATTTTACGATTTCCGGCGGGAGATAGAACACCCGGTAGAAATGTTTCGACGAGCGGTGCGCAACGATCGAGATCCACGTATCCGTCCAGATTTGCGGGGATCTACACGCCTCGGTTTTCCTCGTCGCTTCCCCTTTCCAGCGACGTTTTACTGCCGAGGTTTCCGCGGCCATCAGCGTCGCGGCGCAATATTTACGGCCCTGCTTATACCCTACGGCTTACATGCCTTTGCATTATTGACGCGGTCGGTAAGAACCCGTTCCCCTGAGCCCAGCTATCGTCGGTAATGGTTGCTCTCTACGGTTTCCCTTGCCCGAACAATTTCAACGATAGTAACCGTCGTTGTATTTGTACGCGTTCGCCCCGCGGAGAACGGCTAAGAGAATCAAGAAGAATATTCGCACGTTCCGGCCGGCCGGTAACGAGGTTAATTACCTATCGTGTTTCCACCCGGTTCAACTTCGGAATGCTAAAACCGTCGGAGCTTCCAATTGCCCGTATTCTTTTTCTTTCTATATATTTTTTTTCTTCTTTTTCTTCTATCTTCATCATGATCTTCTTCTATTCTTTTCCATCTTTTCTCTGGTCTGTCTGTAACGCGACAACTTTTCCCTGATATCGTAAAATCGTACTTCCTTCGTTATACTTGTACGTTGTAATTTTCCAACTTATTTTTGTTCTTTCGTTTCTTCGTTCGTCCGGAAGGGATACGAACGTACGGTTGGACCGACGGGTCCCGCAGATCGAATGGAGAAACTCGTCGACGGATTTCGCGAGGTAAGAGCGCATCGACGCGGGCAACATTGATATTGAAATTAGTCATCCGAAAGACTAGCACAGCTGCGCAACACCGGCGGGTGTTGTGCGAGGGTGTAATTACTCGCGCGCGCGCGCGCGCGCGGATAAACGCGGATAGACGACGAGAGACAGCGTCGGGACGAGGACAATCGTTTCCGCGATCTGAATTGTTCTCCGAGACAAAGGGTACGCAAAGGAGTAGCGTAAAGAGGGTTTGATGGTGGTGGTGGTGGGGGGGATGGGGATGGGGATGGGAGAGAGAAAAAAAAAACAGACAGACAGACAGACAGAGAGAGAGAGAGAGAAACTAAAGGTAGTGGGAGAGCTTTCGTGTTACTTCGTTCAGCCCGGGAATCCGGCAGAGTAGAAAATGAACCGACCGATTGCCCGAGAGCCAATTAAGACGAAAATATGATAGTAATCATCCAAACGGGAACACGGGTAGTCGCGCAATAACGGCACTCTTTGTCCCGGGCGTCGGTAGACGTAAACGGTATTTAAAGCGCACGTAGTCGAAGCTCTCTCGCCGGAATTACAGAGCCGCGCACATTTCTGCATTACACTCGGTCGCGTGCGCGCGCGTTCCCGCTCGCCCGCCTCTCTCTATGCAACCGCAATTACTCGAGATGACGTCGCGTAAACGGAACGAAGACAAGCATTCACGGCGAACCAAACGGGTCCGCAGCTGTTTCTGGAAACAACGGGCCGAGCGAGAAGCGGGCGGCCGAGAAAGAAGAGAGAAAAAAAAGAAAAACCGGGAAAGAAATAGAGAGAGAGAGAGAGAGAGTGAGAGGGAAAAGAAACAAGAGATACAAAAGGGGAGAAAAGAAATGAGTCTCGGTGTGAGTCTTCGTTTCAACCGAGTTTTCATCTTTTCTCACCGAGGTTTCCTCTTTTTTTCTCTCTTTCACTCTCTGCCTCTCTCCTTCTTCTTCTTCTGTTCCTTTTCCTCTTGAAAATCGGTACCCGCGTTCTAACGCGGCAAAGTAACGAGCCACGCTCTTTAGATCTCGCTTGCGCGCGCGATCGCGTCGCGACGCCCGGCGTCGTCGATCCGTAAGAGAGAAAGCCGCGGGCAAACAAAGCTGGTGCACGCGGTAGTACGACCGTGGCGAAGTTGTACGCCTTCCGCGACTCCTCCCCCTCCCCCTCCCCCCCCCGGACACCCTCGGGAATCGACGGATTACCGACGCGCGTGACGTCATACCGTCGCCAAGGCTTCGACGGAGCTCCGTCGACGGTCGCCGCGCGAGTCCTCGATCCTGGATCATGTTTCCCATTTCTCTATCGGTTCGTTCCAGGAAAATCAAACGAACGGTCCCGGTTCCGGTAAGCCGCTTCATCAATTCCAAGCGGGACGCTGATACTCGTTGGATTTTCTATTTCAGCTACACGGGGCTAATAGACGTTGCTATTTCTTTTTTTTTTGTTTCACTCGACCCCCTTCACCCATCTCCGACGCCCTTAAACGACCGGTACTGGAAGAGAGAATTTTTATTCAAATTCAACGGTCCGGTTTAAAGGACACGTTATGTTCCAACGTTTCTTTTTTTTTCTCTCTTTCTCGTTCACAGAGGGCGAGTTTAAACGAGGGAATTCGCGACCACGCCGCCAGTGAATTTTCACCCTCTCCCCCCCTCCCCCACTCCTCCACCATCCCCCGACGTGTTTACCCATCATTTTTTTCCTGTCGCGAGGGAAGTTCACTGAATTATATACACAAAACAGCTTGACCCACTTGTCGCGGTACGTTTACCGGCGAGCGAGTTACCACCGGGGGGGGGGGGGGAGGGGGAGAGAGCGAGTGTACCCGGTGTGCTCCTTTACAGAATGCGACATGCATAATTGCACCTAACGATCCCTGAAACAAGTAATTAGTCACGACGCTGACTCCTGCCGGGACGAGTATCCCAGGAAGAAGACTTAATTGTAAATTTCTCGCTAAAAGAAGCTTTATATAAGTACTTTACAAAGACACTCACTCTCTCTCTCTCTCTCTCTCTTTCTCTCTACGTTTAGATACTTCGAGATCTTTACCGCCCCGAACTACGTTGATAACGATAGAAATTTTCACTTTGCTTTCTTAACACCCCCCACCCACTTTCCCCTCTATGGGTTAAATTCGTTAACGAACCATGGCACACACACACACACACACACAGTTCTCGTCTCTTCCTGTCTACGTTTTCCCGTCGTCTTTCCCTCGAAATCGACGTATATGTATATGTATAGATATATGTATACAGATTCCCGGACGAGTTCGAGCGTGATAGAGACGAGGCATGTAAATGATGGGTAGACAAAGGATTCCCGTAAAGTACCTTGTAAGACGGTTTAATGTAAATGGACATGCACGAAAGGAACGCGGGCCCGGCGCTTTTATAAATCGATCATAAGCCCCGGCACGTCTTTTGTCGGTGGTAGCCTTCCATTATGTGAAAGCTTTCATTCCGCGCTTTCTTCGCGAGGGCGTCAACGTCGCCGCCCATTATTGCGCGATGTACCTCCGTACCCGGTATCATTAATTAGCCTTAAACGATTCAAACGGTCTGCCGTACACTCTTCTCCCCCCCCCCCCCGTCCCTCTTCTTCTTCTTCATCTCCCACCACCACCTTCGTCTACTCTATCCACGACTTCGATCATTACTCAACAGGCAGAGAGGGCTTTCGCTTGTCCAAGAAAGCGTATCGAACGAAACTTCCGTATTCCGAGGCGGTAAAACGATTAATAAATATCGAACGTCGCTTAATAACTTTGTAATCCGGTTCGCCTTTGCGAACGGTGAGAATTTCATTGTTCGATTTCTTTTTTTTTTGAGGGAAGGTCCATAGCTGTGGGAAAGTGTCTCTATTCGAGACTCACCTCTTCCGAAAGATTTAGGAAGATCCATCGAGAATCGGTCAACGAAACGGAGGCCGAAAAACGTTGCGGAGACGAATGAAAGTTTCATTCAGCCTCACCGCATTGCCGGATTTCTAACGGGAATCGATCTTCGGCGTTCTTTTTACCGCAATCCTGGTGGTACGTACCTGAAACCATAAAGAGAGACAAAAATTAGAGAAACGTTAGTGTGAATATTTTCACGAAAATGTGTATAACGATAACAGTATATAAGAAATAACAATTAACGGTGTTGATAGAAATTGTGTAATTGAGAGAACAGAACCGAACAAGGGGATTTTGACAAATCCTAGTCGTCACCGGCGTATTAGGCTCGACTAATGGAAGCTAGGCGTAATTATACGCGGCGTATTAATCAGCTATCGCATTACTTTGAATTGGAACTAACGCGGAGCATCCCTTTGGGGGAGCCGACGGGGGAGAGAGGGAGAGAGAGAGAGAGAGACTAATTATGATGGAGTGACTCGCAACTCTCAGTGACGTGTCTGCGTCTGGCATCTTCTAGGGGGCTCGCGCGGAATCGCGTAGCCGATATCCAGCCGCGAAATTACGCGAATACTTACCGGTACCCGCGGCGTCTGGCCGTGTTTTGTTCGGGAATTTGCATACATTTATATTCCCGGCTAGCGCGGCGGAAATTCAATTTCGAACGATAACAAATGTTCCGGGCTCGCTAAGTTCCCGTATCACTCGCGGGAGTTCCACTTTGAAACGGGAAAATGTATCTTGGTAACGAATCGAACCCCCACTCTGAAGGGGTGATCGATTTGTTTGTTTTTTTACCTGTGATTATGTTTATTTAAATTTTTCTTTCACTCTTTGTGATCGTGGAGTTTGTTTGTTTCATTTTTTTTTTTAATTTTGTGAAACAGGTATAGATTAAGTGAACGAACGTTGATAAAGTTAAAAGTGGAACGGTGTTAGAATAGTAATCAATACGGTTATGAACGAGTAAACCGGCGGTATTAAAACGAACTTTTACATATCTATCGCGGTGGCATGTTGATCGACTTAATTTATGTCACGTGTTTGCTTTCCCGATAGTTGCTTTAGCATTATAAGGTACTCGCGTGTACGAAACCACAAATAAGAAGGGAACACACGGCAGTAGTAGGGCACAACCAATTACCCTCGTTACCGTCGACGTTCTTTCCACTTCTTTCTTTCTTTTTTTTTTTTAGTTCTCCCCCTCTCTCTCTCTCTCTCTCCCTCTCTCTCTCCACCGCACTTCGCTCTTTCTCGTTTTTTGCATAAACTTTCGCCTAAACAAACTTTTCCACTTAACGCCGTCACGTGAACCAAATGGATAACGAAACTTGCGCATATTTTGCAAAAATATAATGGCCAAAGTTGTCGATGCTCTTTCCGGGTTCCCGTTCAAATTAGCCGCGATACGTTCTACGCTTGTACTGTCAGATAAATGGATTCCTTTGCGGCGTGTTTCCCCAATATCTCTGTCCTATTTCCATTTTTTTTTTGTGCAACGATCGCTACACGTCGAAAATTTCGTCGAACCCACCCCCTTCCCCCTGGGGGTGGGGTCCAGCGGGTTTCCACGGGGCGAGGAACAAACACACACCGCGGGAAAAGAGCATCCCGTTTAACGATCGCGCGGCAGAAACGCAATTAATAAAACGACATGTTTTATTGCGGCAGGGAAAGGAACGAGATAAGCGGGCAACGCGGCAACTCGAATCGTACATCAACGTCAGCCGCGCTACACTTCTGTCTCCGCGGCGAACGGGATAAGAACGGGTAAATAGGGCGTCGCCAACGAATCAATTAATCCGTTAACGGACAACTTGTCCCGTCGACGGAGTCATTGTTTCTCCCGCAACGCGACGGTACGCGGGAAACTTTCGACGGATGAACCTTTTTCACAGGTGGAGGGAAAGGTGAGAAAGAAAATATGAAATTAATCATGATTGTAACCAGTTCGTCGAATTTGCGCGAGAAAAAAAAAATGGACAAGGGGTAGTGGGTGTGTGTTCGGGAAATAGGTTTCGCGGCAGACAATCGTGAAAGCGAAGCGTACAAACGCAAACGGGGCGGTGGCGGAAAATTATACGCGCTTACCGGCGGCACGCACAAAACGGAGATTAATATCGCCGTAATTCGTTGGTCAAATATTTATTTCGTGTTTAATTAATCGTTAGCTTTTAATGGCCCTGCCATATTTCCCCGGCCTGTTTGGCCGTCTGGCGGTGGGCCGTGGCTATTCTATTATAAATTATAGCGGAATACTATTAGGCGCCCACGGCGTTTACCGGTTTTATCGTGGGACCCACCCGGTGAATTATCGACACCGACCTTGCCCGTCTCGCGAGCCTTGCTTTCAAAAAAGACCGCCGGCGTAATTGATGTCGCAACGCTTATCCTACGTACGTATTTTCCATTAAAAAAAAACAAAAACAAAGAAAAAACGAGAAAATAATCGATATAAAACGCGTACACTCTAAGAACAATGCGAGTATTCACCGAACGATAAATAATATGGTAAAATTTGCTAATAAAGCGAATAAAAAAAATAAACACTCGATAAATGGTTGGAATCATCCTACAAATTTCACATAGGGGGATAAACATCCCCCTTTCTTTTAGAGAGGGGGTAAGTAGGGACGCCAGTTAAATCGGTGCTGGGGAGAAGACGAATCGTGCGATTCGAAGAAATTTCCCCCACTTTGGGAAAAGAGGTCGAGACAGTATCGTGGGCCTATACGCGATTCCTCCCAGAATTCCCCCATAGAGTACGGCTGCCTGCTCCTAGTCACGCTAGCACTACTAATTGCATGTCCGACCAAAGTATATCACTACTACTTCCCCACCCTTTCCCGGTCACTGTACCGTGTTCTCTCTTTCTCTGTTTCTGAGCACCTCTTCTTCTCGCTTCGTATATATGTCTATCTCTCTCTATTCGCTCCCTCTCTTTTTGTCTTTCGTTTTAAATATTTTTAATCTAAAGTTTTCATTTTTCTGTGTTTTATGCTTGTTTATTTTTCCATTGCTTGTTTTTTCTATTTATTATTAGCTTGTCCTTAGGAAAGAGTATCCACAAAAAGCATCGAAAATGCAAAGCTATGGGCCAAGTACAAGAGAATGTTACATTGGAATAGGTTGCTCATTAACATAAACTGCATTTTACACAGGATTTGAAATCAATCAAATGTGTGCAAGTTTGATTGATTTCAAATCCTGTGTAAAATGCAGTTTATGTTAATGAGCAACCTATTCCAATGTAACATTCTCTTGTACTTGGCCCATAGCTTTGCATTTTCGATGCTTTTTGTGGATTCTTTCGTCATTTCCGCAAATTTTTAGATATCGACCTGAATCTTTCACTGTCTTATTGGGCTTCGAATTCCGCGTCCAACACGTCCCGGATCGTTTTAATATCTCAATCATTGTGGAAATGGCGAGCAAATTACGAAAATCGCGAAAAATCGTCAAATTCAACCAGTTTTTTGGTCGGCATTCCCTCAATTTTAAAGATAGCGACCTGAGACTTGTACCATTGTTTTAGTTGGGAAATTCTACGCCAGATCAATGTATAATAGTCGTACTTTTCGAAAATTTCATTTTTCGCAAAAATCTGAAGGGGGTAGGTCAGGATTTTTTGCGATTTTCGTAAATCGCTTGCCATTTCCACAATTTTTGAGATATTAAAATGATTCTTTCACTGGCTTATTCGGCTTCGGATTCCGCGTCCAAAACGCCCCAGATCATTTTAATATCTCAAAAATTGCGGAAATGGCAAGCGATTTACGAAAATCGCAAAAAATCCTGACCTACCCCCTTCAGATTTTTGCGAAAAATTAAATTTTCGAAAAGTACGACTATTATACGTTGATCTGCCGTAGAATTTCCTAACTAAAACAATGGTACAAGTCTCAGGTCGCTATCTTTAAAATTGAGGGAATGCCGACCAAAAAACTGGTTGAATTTGACGATATTTCGCGATTTTCGTAATTCGGCCACCATTTCCGTAATTTTTGAGCTATTAAAATGATCCAGGGCTCTTTGGACGCGAAATCCGAAGCCGAGTAAGATGCAAAAAGAATCAGATCGATATCTCGAAAATTGTGGAAATGACGAGCGAAAAACGAAAATGGTGAAAAATCCCTGACCTATCCCATTGTGCAGGTCAGGGATTGACCCACATTTTCGTTTTTCCCTCGCCATTTCCATAATTTTTGAGCTATTTTAGTGATCGAGGTCATTTTGGATGTGTAATTCAAAGCCGAATAAGACAGTGAAAGAATCAGATCGATGTCTAAAAAATTGTGGAAATGCCGAGGGAATTACGAAAATCACGAAAAATCGTCAAATTCAACCAGTTTTTTGGTCGGCATTCGCTCAATTTTTGAGATAGCGACCTGGGACTTGTACCATTGTTTAAGTTAGGAAATTCTACGGCAGATCAATGTATAATAGTTGTACTTTTCGAAAATTTCATTTTTCGCAAAAATCTGAAGGTCAGGATTTTTCGCGATTTTCGTAAATCGCTCGCCATTTCCATAATTTTTTAGATATCAAAATGATTCTTTCACTGCCTTACTCGGCTTCGGATTCCGCTTCCAAAACGCCCTGGATCATTTTAATAGCTTGAAAATTACGGAAATGACGGGCAAATTACGAAAATCGCAAAAAATCCTGACCTACCCCCTTCAGATTTTGGCGAAAAATTAAATTTTCGAAAAGTACAACTATTATATGTTGATCTGGCGTACAATTTCCTAACTAAAACAATGGTACAAGTTTCAGATCGCTATCTCAAAAATTGAGCGAATGCCGACCAAAAAACTGGTTGAATTTGACGATTTTTCGCGATTTTCATACATCGCTCGCCATTCGCGCAATTTTCAAGATATAAAAATGATCGAATATGTTTCGAATGCGCATTCTGAACCTTAATTTTACGAAGCTTGATGTCAAAAACGTAACGTAACAAACATTTCTAATTTAATATGTTAACAATCTGGATGTGTGTGAGAGGAAATTTCATATACTAACATATATAAAATCTACGTTATCGGCAGAAAAATTATCTCGCATGGAATGAAACATATGTTAGGGTTTTACACCGGGCTGCGTGACAGGCTGAACATGGAGATGGAGAAGGAGGAGAGGAAGAAGACGACGTTTCTTACAAAAACCTCGACTTTTTAGATCAAAATATCTCGCGATTGGCTTGATGGATCTTCTCGTAGTTAGGCTTAAATTACTCGGGTGGACGTCCCCTACAAGAATATCACCATAGTTTGGGGGAAATATGCGGATTTAATGCCGTTTGAATACCCCGAAAACCTCGATCTAATTCTTCCGGAAAAGAGTAGTTCAGGTCTACCAGTCGGGAACTCTTGTACTTGGCCCGAGTCAAGACCTTAACTCTTGATTCCTAGGACGAATTAAACATATATCTATCCATCTATCTATCACTCTCCCCGAGTAACTAGAGTTTATTTAACCCGTCGACGGCTTACGGCGTTTAAACTGAGCCAGTTTCGATGAAATTCATCGCTTCCCGCAACGATGAACGCGATGGATAAGTACCGCAGACGCCGTTGGATATCTGTTTCCGATTTCGCCGTCCCGCGGGCCCGTTCCCAGTATTTATCGCGAGTATTCGCGGTGAAACGCGGGGCAATCGTGTTCCAGTGATTCTTAATTCTCCGCAGGACGTCGTCCCCCGCAGCGAATTGTTTTCTTCAATTCCCTTTGTCGGCGGCGCTAACCGTTTCGCCGTGGAAACTTTACAAGCCCGCGTAGTACGAGAGAGATATCTCCTCCACCCTTTTCTCTCCCACCCACCACCCCCTCTCACCCCTCCCCCCCCCGTTTCACCCCTCGGAAAGCCACGATACAGTTTCGAGCAGCCGGAATGCCTTTCGCGCGGCTTTTACCTCTTCCCGTCGTCTCATTTCTACCTTTTCACCCCTTCCGTCGGCCGCGTTTCGCTCATCCGGCGTGCATATCGCGATTATTCCACCGGCCGAGCGCAAACAATCGATTACCGTATTCATCTTCCCTTACTCGTTATTACGGCATACTTGTCCCGGGGATATAACGGTTGTCGGGGGTGCGGAGGGGTGAGGAGGGGTGAGGAGAAGGGAAAGGGAAAAGGGGAAAAGGGGGTGGAGGGCTCCGGTCCACTTCGTTTCTCGCGCGAATATGCACTCTGACGAATTACAACGGCGTCGACGCCTTTTCTTCCCGGGTAACTCGTTAATTAACGACAACGCCGTGATAAAATCGTTCGCCGTTTTCGATTTCATCCGTGGATACCGTTTAAAGACTTCCCGGCGCAGCTCTTTATTCCGTGCGAACGCGCGGGACGGAGAACGGGAGTGGTGGAGGAGAGGGAGGAGGAGGAGAAGAAAGGATAGGGAATAAAAAAGAGGGAAAGAAAGAAAAGAACGATATCGGAGAAGCGTGACGATGAATTTTGTAAAGTGAAACGATTTTCCCTCTTAATTCTCCGCCAAGTATTCTTCCCGTTGAATATTATACGTTAATCGATCCGAGACGAGTGAAACTCTAACGACGTTATTACGCGAATTGTTCTCTTTTATTTTCTTCGTTTTTCTATTTTTTTGTTTCGCTTTTTTTTAAATATGTTTCTACCCGATATCAGCCTAGTTGTTTCGTACGTAGAGAAAGAATAAACGATATTTGGGTGTGGATGTGTTTCCCGGGGCAAACGGATATTCGTCGATCTTTGCCAGAGCCACGATTTAACTAACAAGATCCGGTTACGGATTTACTTCCTCTCTCTCTCTCTATCTCTCTTCTCTATAATTGGCGCTTTCCACAGGCCTTGTGTACCGATTAATCCGATCGGATGTGTTTATCGGTTTATTTTTACGCCCTCCCTTCTTCCGTATAATTTCCCCTCGTTTGTTATTATCCGCCGCGTTCCTCGGCAGCTAAGGTATTCCAGCGGGAAGGAACACACATATCGGCAACGTGCCTTTCAGCAGTTTTATCCTCTGATTCACCCCCCCCCCCCCCCGAGTTTTACACAAGTTACGATTTATTCCGCGGAATAAGCTCGACGTACCGTTTGCGCCTGGTTTCCAATGTCTATACGTATACATATACATATACATATATGTATATAGATACAATATACACCCTCACCATCTACTCTCTCTCTGCTCGTTGTTTGTTCTTTTTCTTCTCTTTTTAGATCTAATTAATCCCTCGACCATGGAAAATAGACGGCAGCAACGAAACACATTATTCCCGTGTTAGATCGACAGGCACAAATGTTTTTCAATTTCAATCGACCGTTACACGCCCCGCTCGTTTCGTTCGTCCAGCTGAGAAACGAAAGAAATAAAGAAAGAAAAAGAAAGAAAGAAGAAAAATGAAAATAAAATAAAACAGGAAACACCAGACTCCGGCAATGGATCTTCTTGCCACCCGAATTACTATTGCCCCTCCCTCTTTTCTAGTTTTTTTTTTTTCGTTTCGTTCTTTCCGTCCAACCGGAAATACGCAGACCGGACGGGTACGGAACCGTGTCGAATTCCATAGAAGCTACGATTTACCTTTGTAAACGCATCCGATACACGGAGCACCGTACACACCCACACGTACGTACACCGATACATCCACACAACCGTGTACTCTTTCTCCGTGTCTCTGTGGCTGTCTTTCGCTACGTTGTAGGGTGTTCCCGCGATTAATTCTCCGGTGAAGCGCGAATACTCTCGCCGGGTGAAAGAGGTGCGCGAGCGCTTCCGGTTTTCGCCGGGCATGGAAAATACGAGATACTACGGTGATAAGTCTCTCTTTCTCTCTCTTATTCCATGTCTCTCTCTCTCTCTCTCTCTCTCTCTCTCTCTACCTGTTCGTTGATCCGTTCCTTGTTTCGGTTTTGTTCTTGTTCGCGCGATCGCTCGATGTAGCCCGGATAATGCCCTTTTTCCCGCCTTTTATTTTCTTTCGTTACGTTCAATTAACCCGTTTTCCAGCCGGGTCTCGAGACCGACTCGTTTTACGTCGTCCCGTAATTATCTACAGGAGCGACGGAAAGGATTTTAAAAGCGATTAACATCTCGCGACCGTTCTCTCGAAATTACGGGGTGCCTTGGAATTAAAAAAAAAAAAAGAAAGAAAAGAAGAAACACACGAAAAGAGCAACGCCGCAGACTATTTTTATTTAAAAGAATCACAACGACGACGTCGAAAGGTTCCCCATTATATTGCAAAAAGGTTCTTTTCGCGACGTCTAACGTCGGTACTCGAACACTACCTGTAAACGTACACACGTACACACCTACGAAATCCGCCGGACATAAATGCTTCACGCGTGGACCACGTAAACACTACAGAGAACAGAATATTTATGTAAAGTCTCGTTTACCCCCTACCAAACCGACTGACTGTGGACATATAATCGGATAACCTGTCACGCGGGAGTTTACACGAAATATTTACGAGCCCGTGAACACGTATAGAACCTCATCGACCGAAAAAGCTATTGCTGCTAACGAGCCGACGGTGAAAATTTCCCCAAATCACAATTCTGTCGATTTTTCCACTCGCGGCAACGAATCGCTGGAATTCTTTCCGTTACGTGTATGTATCTACATACCTGGACGAAATAATACGACATTTCTCATCGGATAACATAATTCTCGTTTTAACATCGATCCGACCCGACGATCCCGCGACGAGGACTTAAGGCTGCATCGCACGAAATACTCTCTTTCTCTCTCTCTCTCTCTCTCTCTCTCTCTCTCTCTCTGTCTCTCGCCACGTTTCGCGTGAGTACTTGCACTTGGTCACCGTATCGAGTCGTGCAGCTACTTGCTCCTATTTCTACCACATTCATCAGCTAAGTAGATACACTCTACCACCCTTGTATATAGATATGTATGTATATGTGTCCCTCACGTGTTTCTCGTCGACGATTCCTGCGTGTCTGTGTGTATCGCGGCTGGTTACGCGCTGCCGGCGTTCGTTCTCGCGGAGGCGAACACGTGAGTTTCCACGAGTGGGTACTCTCTCGAGGGCACCGCGTTTTTATTAATGGCCCGCGATGAAACGAGTTACACGAGTCTACCGGGTCGACGAGCTCCGTCGTGATTTTCTCGAACGCGACGGGAACCGTTTCTCTAACCGACGGCCACTTCGGGAACGTGGACAAGGAGAACGAAGAGGGGGATGAAAAATAAAAAAAAAAAAACGGGAAGCGTCAACCAAGGGGGGGACGGAAATTAGACGTCACGATTATCGTGATCCTTGGACAACGATTACGTAATACCGATTACTTTCACGGTACGAGTAACCCGTATTACTGGTTCGTGTCCGACGGCAACGGGTAACGTTCGTGACGTCGGGTCGCGTGCTTTAATTAAACTTTATTAAAGGTACACACACCAGATAAGAATCTCGATTTTCCTTCTGTCTCTTTATTCTATCTTTTTTTTAAAATTTTTTCTAGTTAAGTATCCATCGAATATCGATGATTCGGAATGGTATATTCGTCGATACGACGGATATTCTCGCGGTATCGAAAGGAATTTCCCGCGGCGGGCTTAGTGTACACCGAGAAACTGACGGGAAACTACATCTGTAGGTATTATGGAAGGTGAACCCTTTAGGTATCGGTAAGACGGCGGAGCGATTACGACGTATTCCAGATGAAACTGTTAGCAAGTACCCGATGATTAACTGCCGTGCTACGAGGCAGTTCCTCGAATGGGATTTCCTGTTGGCGGTGCGGTGCCTAAGTGCAAGTTGCGCGACGACGATTGGACGACGAGGGGGAAACTTCTCGAAACCGTCGGCATTCCCGGCACCGTGGGGAATTGTCGAATCCAACTACGGTCTTTGATCGTACTGGAGAGGTAAGCACCGAATAGTTTCGAAACGGAGGGGGGGGGGAGGTCCATCTTGTGTCGCACGCTGACCGTCAATAACGTTATCCGAAATTTTCGTACTAATGTACGAAATATAATTATATATATATGTAAAATAGCATAGATACTATTTTAATAAATCCTTTAAATTTGCCGCGTAACGTGACAATAAGAGAGATGGCGAAGAGATAAGGAAGGAGTAATAAAAGAGGGAGATGTTTTTTTTTAGAATTATACGATATTATCGCGCACTGTAGTAGAAAATATTTATAGGTCTATAGTTAAAGTATTAGTAAAAGATAGAGATAGGGAAGGAGCTTTAAATGTCGTTTCTCGTTCTACAAATGAGAAATCTACTGTGTGATATCAATTTTAATGAATAATTAATCTCGTTCTACAGTGAAACTCAGCTAAGCTTATTGACCCATAAATAAATTCCCAAAATTTACGAAAAAGTCACAGTACATGTATTATATGTGTGAAAATCACATCGTCGTATCGTTTTCGGATTTTTTTTCTCCCATGGAGGATCTCTCACCGGTGGTTTTCATTCACTCGATTTTTTTTTTAGTTTCTATATTTCCTCGCTCTATCTTTCACTTCAACATGGTACCGCATACACGGCCGGGGGTGTTCGCCTCCCCGCCGGCTGATGTGTCAACAATCAACAAATCTCTCATTCGTGTACCCAGGGGTCACGATCGATAATGTCCGCCGCGAGACAAATATTAGACTTCGATATTACGAGATTATGCGTCGAACGTCGGGGCTGACCGACGACACGTCGGGCTTTCGATATGAATTTCGCTTTTGCGTGTGCCGCCCACGGATAAACACACGCGGAATTTAATATTATCAGAATGTACGAAGGGGTCGTTAGAAAAGTTTTCGAAATATTTCTCGAAACGTTAACGTTAACGATAACCGGCTAACGAGGTCGATGTCCAGTGTCTAATATACAGGTTGGTTCAACAATCGTGGCCGCGTATACGATAAAGGGGATGATTCGTCGATGAAAACACCACTCGAAATTTCACGATCAAATGTTATCGCACCGGACCGTTCCGTCCTCGATATTTATTTACTTTCCCGTCTGTATAGAATTTCATCACCTGTCCTCCCGTCCATTCACATCGTTTGCAAATTATTTTAAAACTACTATTTCAATAATGTTCTATCACAAAGAATCACACCCCGTGTCCGTTTGTACAACGATCGTTTGTTCATCCGACGCGACTCGACCGAAAATTCCCGTCATCATCGTTACGTCACTCGAGTTACGTTTCAAAACCCGTGAACACGATATTCGTGATCGGTCGAAAATCGTCGATCATAATAATCACTACGATTCAACGGTTTCGTCCAATAAGAATGATGTAAACAAAAAAAAATAAACAAAAAAAGTAAGAAAACTTGCTATCCGTCACGATATCACGTCCAACGTTACATCCGTACACAAACACCTGGAAAATCTCGTTCGTTTATTATATCCACCGCGTTAGACCCGTTCCGATCGCGGATTGAGAGCGGTACCGTCCAATTTTCCATAATCCAGTGGTCCCTCTCCGGTTTGCACGGACAGCTCATCAGCGATGCTTATGAAGCTCGTCGGTTTGACGTGCCTTACAAAACTGCCAGCGTTCAGCGGGCGTCGGTTAATCGCAGATTTGATTTATACTGATTTACGATCACGCACAGACGGCTCGACAGAACGGCCAATTCCGTGAATGGGAGGGGGAGAGGAGAGAGAGAGAGAGAGGAGGAAAAGGGTTCATACCGTGATACCAACGTACCACGAGGGCAAATGAACAAGAGAGACGAGAAGAGAAAATCAGGGAACAAGAGAAGGAGAAGTTGTATGAGGGATAAAGTGAGAGAGAGAGAGAGAGAGAGTAGATTTATTGCCAGGTTACCGAGCCGTGAATGCAGCCGGACGAACGGAGAAAACCGCAGGAAACTCTGTCATTGACCGTCCGTAATTTCTCTTTCTCTCTCTCCGACACGTCCGTTTTCTCGATGATTTTCTCTCGTTCCGTCCAAATAATTCTCTCTCTCTCTTTCTCAGAAGAACAGGAGCGTTCTCTCTCTCTCTCTCTCTCTAGTTCCTCGTCGGCACGTAGGATCGCGTTGGTTCCGAAACATTATCAACTCGTAGACAAAGCCGTATGATGGCTCAGCTTCCAGCCGAAGCGAATTTAATTCGGTCGAATCTCTCCGCCCACCGGGCGACCGTGGTATACTATATATATACATATATATTATAGTGCTATAGCACGGTTTATCCGTCTGATCTGCATCGCAACATGAAATATTCCCCCAGGGGGTGTGCCGCGGCTGGGTCGAATCTTTGAAGCGTCGACGTTCATCAGCCGGCGAATAACGTAAAAGGAAATTGAAATCTGGGACAGGCATAGCGAATTGATTCGATCGCAATCTTACGGGTGTTTACGTTACGGAGGGCTTGGGACCGGTGGGAAATTAATAGCTAACCCGGATACCTGGGCGAGTACGACGAATAATAATGCCGTACGCAATTAACAAATGGATCGATTAAAATACAATTTAAACGGTATTTAATATAAATATCAATAAAACATTGTAGAAACGTGGAGAATGTATATCAATTATTACGTCCATATACTTCTACGTCAACGATTCGATTCGTTTCTAAAATTGACGTTGTTTCGACGACGTATTTTTCTCTAAAAAAATAACAAGTTCAATTATAATTACCATAGTGATTATTCAGAAATGTCTATTGTACATTTAGTCTACCAGACGAGTAACGACGATTACGTACCAGTAGATAGAAAAACATATTCTCACAAGTGGGTGTGAAGCTCGTCGACGAGCGTCGGAAGAGGGTGTCTCGTTACATCGCGTATCCCGGTGGCCGGGCATTACCGACAAATAGGGTATGAGTTATTTAATAACGGAGTTCGAAACGCGAAATAACGGCGCGACGTCGGGCGGAGACAAAATTTGATATTCCTCTAATTAACGTCCACCCCACGAGAGAACGTGCGAGACACAGAGGCGGTGGAAATAAGCGGAATATGTACTACTACCCGGTGGCACGTACACGGAGTCCGAACTAAAGCGAGGTTAAACCGAATTCTAGCCGGTGCTATCTCGTACTGGCCTCCTACCACCCCATCATGCCATAATTGAGCTTTATCACCCCTATTTCGAGTAGTTGCCCCTATCTAATTTTCCAACCCCTTCCCCTTCCACTCCCCCTCTCTACCTCGTCGTTCGGCAGACAGTCCCGAACCGGAGGTTTGTTGAACTTCCGGACGGTCGGAGGGAAAAAGAACAAAAAAAGAGAATAGAAAAAAAGAATAGGGACAATAAAAAAAAAAATATATATATATATATGTGTGGGTGTGAATGGTAAATGAGGAAAAGAACGGGACAGAATTAAAATGATGCTAAACACGACGGTGCTCGAGGATGCTACTAGCCACTTTCCGTTTCGTTGGACGGTCTAACTCTATTTCAACCCGTCGCATTTCCAGGTAAAAACTGCAACGAGAACCAACACTCGAAAAAAGGATGGATCGGATAAAAAAGTCCGCGAAGGGGAGGGGGGGGGGGTGCGAGACCGAAATAAAACCAGCCAGAAATCGAAAGCGGGAGTGCGCTTTTATCGTACGTTGCGACTCGTTATATCTGGAATCTACTTGACCTTTTAAAGCTAACCATCGAGAACTTTGTAAACTATCCCGGCGCCGTTGCTTGTTTCGAAAATAAAATGTCAGCCCACCTGTGTCCTTCGCCGGGAAAGCTTTTGCTCTCCTAACGACGTCTGATCGAAATAGAACGTCCGCTCTCGATTTATCGACCGACTTATACTACTTAGCAGTCACGTTACCTGTCGTCTTTGAACGATAACTCTACGATGTTCTATACATATACATAATATACATACATGTACCTATATGTATATTATTTGTCGATCGAATTACGTCGGAATTATTACGTGATATTCAAAAAAGCTCGGATCAATGTCTACCGGGTCGCATGTCACGTTGTTCAAGGGTGTAGTACGGATACATATGTGTATGTGTGTGTGTGTGTTTTTTTTCTTTCTTCATTTTTTTTTTTATTTCGAGCACCCTTCATCTCGCATTACCGATAGACGGTCGGCACAGGTAAGCATACCAAGCACAAGTTACCTGAACGATACAGGCCCGCAACCGAGGTAACGATGAATATACAACGAATACGAACATTAGCAAGTGAAATACCGTGGATAACGGTGGGTGGAGGGGGGAGGGGTGGGAGGACGAAGGTGGTGGAGATTCTACCGGGGGTGAAACACGTACATTCGAACTCCAAACAAGCCGATGCATAACGGGGAAAGATTCTACCCGGGGTAACCTGTTGTTGGCCAGGTCGCGGAATACCTCTGACGAGTATAACGAAGTCGTCGTCTCGAACATTCTTGAATTATTATTTCCAAACGAACGGGAACGCTCGCGAACGACGAGTAGTCGAACTTGCTAACCGATTTCCGTAGTTTTCCTCGAGAACGTACTTGTATTTCGTTACGTTTCCCCGGGAAATCTCGCGGGAAAATCTTGTTTTCCTTCGTCTGCGTAACGAAACAACGATCTTCGATGGGGTACTCGTTGTTACAGAGGGGAAAGGGGGAGGGGAGGATACCGTCGTAACGTTGGCAGTCGATGTTACGATAAATTAGAAAAAGATTGCCCCGGCGATATACGAGCAGGAAATATTCCCTAGGAAGAGTCTAGGAATTTCGAGGATTTTTCTGAAGTAGAATGGTATCGAGAACTGGCACGAAAACGACGCGTCTGTCGGTGACTTTGACGAAGCTTCCACTAGTTCGTACAAAGAATCGACCTGGGAGGATTTGTTTCTTTTTTTCACCCAACATACTCTCTCTCTCCCTTTTTTTTTTGAACGAATCAATTTCCAAGCTAGACACTTTCCATAAAGAATCCAAGAAAAACTGTCAAATTTCCCCCGAAACTATTACCACTGGAATAATTTGCTGACTCGTAAATGTGTGACATGGAATAATATATATATCTATGTTACTCGAAACGTCAGTTTTTTTCCTAGAGAAATTTCGTAAGATTGAGAAGAGTGTTTACGAGCATAAGGGTGAAGAAGAAAATAAAAAAGAGAAATCAGGGTGTCATCCTGATCGTATTCGCTGTCTGTAATGTCCGAAGATGAGAGAGTTTGTTCGCCACGTGGGATTGTATAAACGTTGTACGTAGCAGGGTCCCGTCGGTTTGTTCTTCGTTCGGATGGTGGGTGAATTCTCGTGGGTAGGGGTGTTAGTTTCCATCCCCTACCATCGCCCCGAGTTCCATTCCGGCGAAACGGTCCGTCCGATTCTTTCCTTCGGCAAAACGATCGCATCGTGGGCTGAGTCGGCGAAATATATTTCACGGCGATCTGGAAAGACGTGCCGGGGACACTCGTTGTGTTTTTTTTCTCCTTCTGCCATCCCCACCGTTCCGCCCTTCACCGCCCTTCGAACGGCGGTGGTATCCACCCTGACCTTCCAGACAATTTTATTGCACGCCTGTGAATGTTATTGCGGTGTTAACAGGGTGCTTAAAGAAAATGAACCTTTATCGCTCGGACTTTTAATCCGTCGGTGCTCCAGTTGGCCGAGCTTAAAACGGCTTAAGCGGTAATCGACGAAAGGATTGTTTAGGATAATGACCCCCAGCCGGCAACTGTTTGGATGGCCGGTCGAACGGTCCCACGATATAAACCAAGAGACTATTAGGCAAATCCGTTATTATATATCCTCGAATGATCCAATTAGAACGAATCCCGTATGTCTTTTCTCCTAACGAGTCCCCCGTGTTTAACGTTATCAACGAAATATTCAAAAGTATAATATAATTAACCGTTCACCCGTCAATCTTCTCATACCAAACGATCCCTTTCCTCGAATACCATACAGACTCGTCAATGGAAAATACCTACACTGTTATTCTCCCAGCGATAAATCGAATCTTTCGCGGTTTCTTTCTCGAAATTCCTCCGCCGACAGACGGGGCCTTGATTTTATTTCCAACGGGGTGTTCCTGGTAGTCGGTTCGACGTATTGGTGTGCGAAGCCCGAATACCACCACGGTTTCGGTGGTACCGTAGACGCAAGTTTGGTCCTATCTGTCAGTAGCAGGCAAGCCATGGGAGGGCGAGGCGAGCCTCGAGGACATAAGGATACGAAAGGGTGGCACTGCTAGGGAGGAGTAGGGGGGGAGGGTAAAGCCGGGTCTGCAGGATGCCAAAATTGCCGCTTAAACATGACGCGCGCAACCCCCGAGTCAAACTGCGAGTTTCCCCAGTGCTCATCGAAACCTCCCCCCTGTACACACCCCTCGGTCCCTGGGAACTCGTTCGATAATATTCGATATGGCACCTTCAACCCCCCATCCCCTTCTCCACCCCTTTCTCCTTCCTGTACTCGGCCACCCATATAACCTCACCCTTCTAACCCTCCGAGTCGACCAATATGCGGTAGAAGTTATGTGACGTCGTTCTATCCTTTCCCCCCCTTTCCTTTCCTTTGCCCGTTTCCTTTCCTTTTACTATCCTTATCCTAACGTTCTATCCTTTCCTCTCGTTTTTACTTGCCCCTCTGCCGAGAGAAGATGCTGAGTTCTCGAGTTTCTTAACTTTTCCTTACTTACTTACTTCCTTCGTTCGTTCTTTCCTTCCTTCCTTCCTTCCTTCCTTCCTTCCTTCCTTCCTTCCTTCTTTCTTTTCTTTCTTCCGTTCGGTATGCTTCTGCCTATAAAGTCGGTCTCGTCGAGAACTTAATATCTCTAGGCGCGCCGGCCTCCGACACCGAGACCGGAATTTTATCAGTGAATCAGTGCCCTCTCCCCCCCCCTCCTTCTTCTCCCTCGTTCTTCTTCTTCTTCTTCGATTGGCTTCATCGATCACCTCATCGTAAATTGCCAATAACTCTTATATACTGTGCCACGGCGCACGTAGTTATGTTTCGCGGCCCCGTGCCGCGAAGTAAGTACTTTCGCGAACTAATTTACCAACGGAAACGAGAGAGAGAGAGAGAGAGAGAGAAACCTCGAATCTCATATCCAGCCGATACTTCTTCCGTTGGAATAACTTGCATCCTTTTACCGGGGGCCGCAGGATTTCCCGGACGTTTCGAAAGTGCTATAATTAAGTCTGGATTAACGTCGCCGAGAGCCCCTTTGCGAATATCGATCGCCGCCGCGCAGAATCCGCCCGTCGGAGGTGCAATAATTAGGCTACGATTAGACCTCGGCTTTCTTTGGACGAGTGTTCCCTGAGAATTTCTCTTCCTGGGAAATCTAAAGGATTTCACTCGCAGGATAAGACATTTCGTAACTTTCCACGAGATTCTCAGGAATAAAAACAAACTTACCGTGAGAATTATCATCGTAATTAATGATTAACGTTAATTAATCGTCACCAGTTTACGTTCCACGAGGAAATAAAAGTGACAGAGGTACGCGCGCGAGAGCGGAAAGTTATCGAGTGTCTATACGTAGTAGCGTCGGCGACAAATTGGCAAGAATCCCAAGTTCGCCGGGTCATCGATAACGGAAACGTAACCGTCAGTCTCGCGTTCTATTTTCCGGAATACACGTCCGGTTTCACCAGCCTTATCCGTGTCGATTACCGCGATAGAATCTATTTACGCGAATGTCGAAATAACGTTATTTCCCGCGCTTATCTTCGACGCGCACGTACCGGGGAATTACGAGGAGGGGAGGGGAATGGAGGGTGACGAAAGGGAAAGAAGGGAAAGCGACGACGGCGGAAACGAACAAAGGAAAGGGACCATCGACACGAGTCGATATGGTAATTCTAGTTATCTCCGGCCTTTGTACGAAGGGAAAACGCGAAATATTGAATATTCAACCGACGCCGGAGAATATTCTTTGAGATTCTTTTTTTTTTCATTTCATTTCACGCAACTGAGGGAGTGTTCCACGTAGAATTTACGCGAGTGTGCTTTCGAGTTTTGAAATTTGGTATCCCACTTCTCCTATCCCTTTTGTTTCTATATTTTTTTGTTTGATTTTATTTTACGTGGGATACTCGAAGGGTCACGTGATACAGGGGATGAATGTATTTAACGCACGTGCGGCCGAGTGTTTCACCACACGCGCGGTGCTTGCGTTAATTTCGAACAAATGAGAACGGTCAAGTTTCGATAAACCTCGACGGTGTTGGTGGGAAAAATAATCCGGGGGTATCCGGACACTGCGGACCACCGGAAACTCGACGCGGAATAGTTATCGACAAACATCGACGAAACGACCGACGATTCCGGAAGCAAAGGAAAACACGGGAGTGAAACGTACTTAATAAAAAGAAATCGTGTTATTGCCGGTGACACGGTTCAGGAAATGTTTTTCCGTTCTTCGTTTTGTCTATTTTTATTTTTGTTTGTTTCCCCGTGCATGTGTATGCTTTATTTTTTGGTTGTTCGTTGCAATTTTTCTATTTCGGCCGTGCTTTCAGTAGCCAACGAACAACGGGGAGTAAGTTTCGCGGGTTCTGTCCCCGGGAAATATATTTTAACTCGACGGCAACGCCCACTTCCGGTACACTTGTTGGAATAAAGTACTTCGTCGCGGACGACTCGATCGTTACCACCGCCACTCCACACTTTTCTATTACATATACATACATAAACGTGTAAACCACGACGCGGCGGTACGTATAGATACACAAACGATAGAGAAACATGTGCGGTACAGGCGAGATACAGCCCGAAGTATTATCGAGGCACGTGATCTTCGAGTAAAATTTATCTACCTATCGTTTCTCGTCATCTTCCATCTAACACGCGGAAATAAATGACCCGTGTTCATCCAGAAATATGTTTTCCAACCAAAAAGCCCTGGTTTCCATCATACATACACACATACATACATCCCTAAAGAAATCCAAAGGGATAGTCTTGGATATTCGATGATCAAGCGATTTTTCCCTTTTTTTCAGATCCCCCTCAGATGATAACCGCCCGCGATTTTCCGTGAAACTATAACAACGATGGTTGGGGAGGGAGGGGGGGGGGGGGTGCCACGAACGTGGTGGTTTACATAGGAGGCGTTATTGCCGGGGTAATTATCCACGCTGTCCTCTTTTTCCGCTTTACGGCCGGTCCCCATAAAGGGAGCTGACTACGTGCTTTTACCACCTTAGGGGGCGTGCCCGTACGGGACGTTGCTCGTTCGGGCAATAAAAAGGAAAAAAAAAAAACGCCCGCGCCGGCGTGTGCGATCGAGGCACACACGATCCTACATCAGCGGAGAAAGGCAGAAAAGAAGGATAAAAAAAAGAGAGAGAGAGAAAGAGAGAGAGAACGAAGAGGATGACTTTAACGGCGGCGAACCGCTCCCGGGTTTTGTGTCTGCATATGGGGGTAACCGCGTATAACAGCCCTGTAACCGATGGTCGTCGTTTATGACCGATGACCCACGCGTCTTTCTTCTTCTTTTTCTTTCTTTTCTTCTCTCCCCTTCTCTTACACCGCGAATTACACCCCTCACCCTTGGTATTAGCATTCCGCACGGTCTCATACGGGCAACGTTTCAGTCCCGATTTATGCCCGTGGTTTATTATCCTCTTATCTTTTCACCGTACCGAACGAAGAAGAATATATTACATATATGTATATGTATATGTATTTCTGGTCTGCGATTTTATGTCCTAGGAAGAACGTTCGCGGATGCGTTTCAACGTGTAACGCGTTCGTGACGGTTTAGGTTTATACGTTGGGCGACTAACGAAAAGTTCCTCATGGCGATCGTGTAATAACCGTAAATTAAATCCACGGATAGAAAAGAAAAAAGAATGACGTAGCACTCCGGATGGTGGGTTTCGAACGAGCGATTATGTAACGCAATTAATAAGCGTTGTCGGTAGATATATATGTGTATGTATACATATACATGTATACGTATAATACCAGGGATAGAAATCGTTCGGTGGGTTGGGGAGGGCGTGTATCATTTTCCACCGAATTTACTTCGCGGTCACATGTGAAAGTGCAATAAATTAAGTAAAGTAACTAATAGCCGGTAGCCATGCGATGCCTTCGATGCGATACAACGAAGAAAACCACCGCGGAACGTTGCGGTCTATGTATTGGTGAACGGACGATACTTTCCGTTATAGTTTTATACTTATCGGCATGGTTTACGTAATAAAAATCGATTCTCTGATTATCGATACCAATCTCTGGTATCGATATCGAACGATCCGATCCATCGGATGGAAAAAGTGTCGATTGGAAAATGAAAATCGTCAAGCGGTGGTATCCGTTGGTCGACGATTTGTCGCGTTCACCGTTGTTTTCCGTGTTGTCCATCCCACCACCGGTTCACCCTCTCCCCCCCCCTCCCCTGTATTAACAAAGCGTAAAGACTAATTATTGAATACCAATGGCGAATTCCCGCAGATCCCGCGTTAATATACGTACCCGTCGCCGTATATACAAAGCGCGAATGCCGACTATCGATGTTTAATCACCAAATCAGCATAACAAGTTGAAATTCAACTGTAATACGAGTTTATCAACGAACCGCATCATCGTCGATCTGGCCTGCAACTCGATGCCGTGTATTTCCCCGGTGCTATTCAAGCAAATTCGCTCGATGCGGGTATGTTACCCGGGGTACGAGCGTTCGAGCACGTTTCCAATCGCGCGAATTTTATTTTCTTTTCTATTCGGTTTGACAGCGAAATTATGCTTGCACGTACCGCTTTATACAATTTCGCAATGTATGTACATAGATACATAGGATACATACATATGTATATATATACTATACATGTACATATACATATACATACGTATCAATGTTTCATCCCATTTCCCAGTCTCTATGTTCATAGGATTTCGAGTACCATATAACTCGTGTTTCGTTGAGGATGGGACAGACAAGAAAAAAAGCACACACATACACATAAAAAAAGAATAACAGAATTATAGTAAGTATATAAAATTTAATAGAAACACACCGAAGAAACGTTCCTTTATTAACGATCCGTCGATAACGAACTTACGTGTATCCGAGTCACAGGTGAAAACGATCGCGACACGCGGGAACCCTATCGGTATCGTATCGTTCCTATCTCCCTTACGTATTCTTCGTCCCTTCGGTAACCACCCCAAAACCCCCCCCCCCCCCCCCCCGCCCCTTCCGTTCTCTATCTTCCCGTTTCTCGTTTCCAATCTCTCTATCGCGTACACCTAAATACCGGTAGCCGTAGGGTTGGGGAAAGGGTCCCCCGTTGATTGGAATCCCGCAAGGAGATATGAGAAGCTGATTAGTTCCACGGATGAATAAGGGACTAAACAATGGCGGCAGCGTGGGAATGAATGAGAACGACGACGGCTCGTACAACGATGCCATCGTAACCGACCAACGTTATCCAAATCACTGACTGGGTGTCCCCCCTATCCCCCCCCCCCTCCTCTCACCCCCTTCGCGTCCTTTATGGCGTCGATTCTTGTTCCCGTTAAACAACGTCGAATTCCGGCCAATAACAGCGAGGAAAACGAGACCTTTGCGTCAACGTGAACCATTGTTCCCGAACGAAATGTATCCGGACAATGACTAATTATTCAAAAGTCATCGTGACCGACGAGACACGGATGACTGATGACTTTTTCGCCGTCTCGCTGGTGATTCGACGAATCGGGATCCGTAACTGACACGGGGGAAACAGGGGTGATAAAAAAAAAGAAAGGAAAAATAGATACAAGGGGAAAAAAAGCACAACCGCGGTGAAAATACGGTTTCACTTGCAGTCGGGCGACGGGACGGGAAAGACGCGATAATTCGAAGACCCCGATCGAATATCATTTTTAATCGAGTCGCCCGAGCCCCAGGAAATGAGAAGCTAGATCCAGAGCCACGATTCTCCGAGGTTTCCGCGCCAGCCGACATTTCCGCTCGCTGGGATCGCGTTGTTCGTACGTTCGCCGATATTGGATCGTACCTGCGAACTCGGGAGTCATCGACAGAGAGAGAGAGAGAGAATGAGAGAGAAAGAGAGAGATGAGAGAGACAGAGAGAATCGACTACGGCACGATAGTCGAGCACGCCTAGAGCATCGTGTTTATGTAATATAAAAGCTTACCAACACAACCACGCTAGGCGACCGTGTCGACGATGGTCGACGGATGAGAATTGACCTTTTGGTACATTTTTCACCGACCTGACGATACACCGTTCAATCGGCGGTTTTCAAACGCGATAAAAAATTATTCTGACAAATATTAAAACACTGGGATCGTACATCGGTTTTTACATGGTGAAAGATCCATGAATATATCGTTATACATCGGGTTGGATACAAATCGATCATAATTTCGTATCGACGAACGTACGTACGGTCGTTGCGTAACGTAATTATACGTCGGTGTATGTGTTATACGTCTAAAACGGTAGACTCGGAAGCGTCGTACCGCGGCACAAAGGCGACGTCGGATTTATCCGGCATCCGTTAACCGGTACAAGCGTCATCGTTGTAATTGATGGAATAGTGTAAAGAGAGCGGGATTGCATTTCAGGCACGGTACGCACTGTATACGTATACGTATATGTGCGTATGTGTGTGTGTGTGTGTGTACGTGCGTTTGTGTGTCGCAGCTTTCGATAGAAGGGGTGGTCTGGCTGGTATCTAACATCTAGATTCCAGTGTCTAGTGTCCAATACCGATCGTGTTATTGCGGGCATCGACGGGTTGACATGTCAACACGTTCTGCCGTTAATGCAAGTTTCCAGAGGGCCGAGTACAGCGGCCGCGATAAGGACGGGTTTACATTGAGAGGGCCCTTCCACCCTCTCTCTCTCTCTCTCTCTCTCTCCCTTCATCTCCCTCTCCTTCTCTCCCGGTTAAGGAAGAGTTACGAGTACGTGATCCTGAGTATCGAACGGCCACTCGATCGATACCTCCGGGGCATCGCGTTTGGAAATTAGGAACACGTTCGCACGTATAAACGTGCCCTGATAGGCGTAGATCGCGAAACGAAAAGGAGAAAGAGGGAAAAAGGGAGGGAAAAGGGATAAACGAATTCTGACCCAAATCGCGTGTGTTCTATTTTGGATTTGAAAATAACGTTAAATAGATCCTGTGGAGGGTTTTGACATTTAAAGGACGACCCCGGGATTCCGTCCCGACGACCCTAACGTTGTCGAATGCAACGGGGGAACGGGGTTTTTTAGCTTACGAATCGAACTAACAACTTCCCCCCAGGTGTAACCGGTTTTCAGGGAAAATCGAGTTTAAATATTTTTCCTTCTCGGACTCGCGACGCGAATATCACGAGTTATTTGCTCTGTACGCCCCGTAAAACGGATAGACGGATAAAAAAAATTCCGTTAAAACCCCGATGCCGTACCGTTTGGTAATTAATAACATCAAACCCCGGATGGGAACGGTGAATCGTTCCTATTGGATTTACGTTCCAGACGATTCGAACTTTCGTGCGACGAAGGTGTAACATATTTAGAGATTTATATATTTAGATATATTCATATTCGTTGTTGGAAAAAATATAATTATAATTCCCCTCACCCCCTCCTCCTCCTCTCCTTATGTGTCCATTACAATGGACGTCGTCACAGACGAACGTATCCTCTCGCCCAAGGTGTAGGGATATCCTGGATATTCCACGCGTATGTATATCGCGGTTCTAAAATTACAATGTGAACTAACAGTAGCCCTTACTCGTGTTTCTCCTCCATGTAGAGGTATCCACCGCTAACGCCTCTGGTAAACCAAAACCTGAAGCTTCCACTATCAAACTTGGGTGTGTTTAGTTGACCGCGACGCTGCGAGTTCTCGGTCGATTGTTTCACTTGAAAAATGTGTCGCTTTTCCGGGAGGGAACTTCTCGCGCACGTGTGTATGTATGTATGTACATATGTATATTCATGTATGTAACACGCGACCTACAATTTAAAGCGCTCGTCGACGGTCGCCAGGTATCAAGCCTGTTTTGCACTCGCGGCATTTGTGATTCGAGTACCCCGGGTTAATGAAAAAGTTCGAATTGCCTATGTTTAAAAACAAAAAAAAAGAGAAAGGGTGGTGGGGAGAAGGAGACAGAGAGAGAGAGAGAGAGAGAGAGTGGGGTGAAAAAAAAAATAACAAGCAAACCCGGGGCTCGTTATCAAGGGTTTATTCGCAGGGAAAGGACGGGCGGAATTTTTTGAAATCACGTACACCTACAAAGCGTATAAATCAATATCCGGCACAGCAAGAAGAGCTAAGCTAACTTTAAAATGTCGAATATTGCCTCGCTGGTAGTAGCTTGTAGCAGTTTTATATAACCGGACTCCGGCTCACTTTTCCAGTTGCCGAGTGTATTACATGACTTCCTCATAGTCTAAATTTGAACCGCGTATCGACGTCGCTTCAGTCTACCGTTCCACGTGATCGGAATATTTGTTTCTACGTGATATCGACCGTTCGCGAAACAACGAAAATCCATAACGGCGTCTCGGTGAAGAAAAAAAAAAAAAGAAAAAACTGGGCGGATTCGACATGAAAATTTCATTCGTCCTGACTTTTAAACCCGACAAATAACTGAAAGCTGAAACGTACCGTTCTACGGATAACAAAAACGATGCTTACGCGAAAAGTGTCGGAACACGGATCTTATATGAAACAGACACGGAGAAACTTTTTCGAAAAATTTCCATCCTTCGAGACAACCAAAGAAACCATTCGCACGATATCGGATCCCGACGATAACAAAACGATACGTAATAAACGTATACAGCGTAAAAATCGTTTCTGCCAAAACTTTCAATCAATCGGCCCGTAGTATCGCAGTAGTAACGGGCCGTGTATGGGCGGACAGATCGGCAGGGGTTTGCTACACAGTAGTGGCGGACACAGTAGTCGTGGATTTATTTGGTCGGACAGGAAACACCGTCGCTTCACCGCAGAGCGAGAGAGGGGCGCGGATTTCATGGATGATGCTGGCTACAGGGTTTCACGAAGGGGGGAAAGGGGGATGAAGGGAACAGAGAGTTAGAGTTTGGGAGAGAGGAGAGAATAGGACCGAGGACCGAGAACGAGGGGAGTGGGGCAAAGGACTAAAGGACGAGGACATGCATATTAATAGGGAAACAAGTACCGAAATGTCTGACCACCGTGAACGAGCCGACGTCGTTGTATCGAACGTTTCATCCCTCTCCCCCCGCCCCCCTTCCACCCCCTTGTCACTCTCTCACTCTCTGAATGTGTGTGTATACGTGTGCGTCTGTTTGACGGTCTCACGCGCGTTCTGCGTTCCCTTCCTGTAGGCACGTCGTTCCATTCCGGTTTCAATTCCAGCATACGGGCCCGACGACAATTCGTCGTTGGTCCTGATGAACGTCGCCGCGTTAACAGCGGGGAGATCGATTAGAGCGCAGATCAAATACGTCGTACGCATTAGCCGCGAGCGTCGAAATGATCCGGGGGAATAATCAGCCAGTCAATTTCCGTCGCGTTAATGATGCCCCGTGAGCAAAGCGGTCTCCTCCGACCTCTTTCCCCTGGTGTAACCCCACCCTCCTCCACCACCCCCTCAGCTATGAGAATTCGTAACGGGGCAAACCTTAGTCTTTTATATTCTCGGTCACGGAACGCGTGCGGGATTGACGCGGCAGAAATAAGATTTCCAGAATAATCCGTCGGCGCGGGGTTGAAGGAAAATTAAGGTCTTTCGTCGCAATAACGTTTTTCCGGGCCCGTTGTAACGACGACGGCCGGGAAATCCTCCGCGGCGTCGTTTCAAGACACGTCATTGCATTTAACCGGTACGTGCTCCGCGGCGAAAGTGGGAGTACCTCCTCCACCCTCGAAAAAGAGGGAGAAAGGGAACGGGGAGATGAAAAAAATAAAAAGAACTTTTGGTCGACTCTCTTTTTCTTTCTCTCTCTCTCTCCTCTCGCACCCGTTCGTCCGCGAGCCCTCGCAACCCTTTCCTTCTTCGGCGTCTCTCTGTAAGCGCGACGCGTGGACGTGAGGTGTATCCCGAAAATAAGGTGCAGTCTCTTTCAGGTGCGGAGAGAAGTTGGCGCAGTCTGGAAATTTGTAAAAGCACACACACACACACACACAGACAGACAGACCGAGTGGGGGACAGTGGATGGTACCCCCGTGTATGTGAACGAGGATAGTATTCGTGTGCACGCGCCCGGCCACCGGCTGCCGCGAAGGAGAGAGAAAGACCGGCAAAGAGCTACGCCCAGAGATAGAGAGAGTAGCTGCCGCATAAATTAGTGGTGAAAAGTTAATTGGAGCGGACACTGGCTTGCGTTCGCAGTGGTACAAGTTACACTCCTACCCTGTCGCCCTACCACCATCCCCCCTACTACCCTCGTGTTTCCTCTCTACCTCTTCCACTACCACTTCCTCTCTCCCACACCCCCTTTCATCTACCCATGGCTCACCCCCCCCTCCCCCCTGCCTAACTCCGTGCTTGCAAGCCACCCCTACACACGTATCTCGAGTGCAGGCGCGCACGACACCGTCCCGTACTGACTTGAATTATCGGCCTGCCGAAATACGCTGATTTCTACGACGGATACGTAATTACAGTGAAAACAGGGCACCGGGTTTGTTGTAGTGGTAGTAGGAGTAGTGATAGTAGTAGTAGCGAGTTGGTTGGTAGGCCGAGTGAGAGAACGGTTCACACTGTCTTACTTTAGGTGAGTTCGTACTTGCTATAGAGGGTTTGTTTACCTTATGTTTTCCTCTAAAACGTCCATTTACGGTAATTCGAGGCACCTGGTTTCACTATGGGAAGTGGACAATACTATGAACGATCCTTCTAATTGTCATACTCTCTACTTTTTGTTAGCACATCTAGTTCTATGTATGTATATGTTAGTTTGATTCTCAATATTCTTCCGGGGGAGTGTAAGTGTGTACACACGTTTTATTCAACGGTGTTTGATCCACGGGAGGGTTGGAAGGACCGAGTGTGACGTCACGAGATAAACGGACGGTTTTGAAAATCAAAGGTAAAACGACCGCGACAGAAATTCAGCGATATCGCCGAGCCACGGGGTAACGGCGAACGGGCAACGTGACGATATCTGGATGACTAACGCCGGGGTAACGTGCAACAATCGGCCGCAGTATCCTGAATTATCGGCCCCGGCCAAATACGCTGATTCGCGCAAATTTGTAATTTCAAATTCGTAATTATTGTCAAATCGGAACGCGTCCGACCGCGGATTGCGGTTACGGGGCAGATTCGATCGCGTCATCGATGTTCCCCGTGGTGGAGAAGGGTCGTAGAGATGAGAGTGGAGGGGGTGGAGTGGAGGGGGTGGGTGGAGAAGGGTTGACGCGAAGGTGAAGCGGTTGGTTCGACCCGTCATCCACTGCCAGGTGATCGTTACGTTTAATAAGACGTGAGTAAATCATTTCCCTCGATGTGCCTTCGTTAAATTTTCTCGTTGAAGCAAGGAAAACGAGCTGTTAGGTCTGCGAGCCCTTTTCCCACTGCGAACCTTCCTTAAAAAGGGAAATCCGTTGGAATTCCACGGGGGTATTCGACGAGGGGGATATAGCGTTATTAGAGCGAACCAGCGAGACAAGAGGAAGAAGAAGAAGAGTAAAGGAAAAGAGAGAGAGAGAGAGAGAGAGAGAGAGAGAGAGAGAGAGGGAGGGGGAAGAAGAAGAAAAATAAAAGAAAAAAATAGAGTAAGAAAAGAAGGAAGAGGTCGAAGGTCAACGGGATCGTAGTAGGAAAGGTCGGATATCGTAGGTGCACTCGCACGAATAAGGAAACGTACGAAGGTGGTGGTGGTGGTGGTAGTAGTGGTTGCGAGCAGTTTACTTTTTAATTCGGACCCGGCCCCTCGTACTTTAATAAAACCGTTGAAACAAGCGCGAAAAAGAAAGAAGGAAGAAAACACCCACCACCCGCCCGCTTTTCCCTCTTTTACATGCACGGACATACTAACGGGCGTATGTTCGCCACGCGGGCTATGTATCTATGTATGTATATATGTATACATATATATATACATGTATATACATATATTCCAACCACGCGCACACATCTACACGTCAGTCCGGCAACGGGTTTTCCTACCCCGGCTTTTTAATTAATGAACACCCGGTGAATGCACCGCTTGCAACGCCACTCGAGTATTCTCCTTATTACTACTACTAATAATAAAAATAATAATAGTAATTATTATTATTATTATGAGCATTATAAGACAGCGGTGAGGCCGGTAACGAAGGCACCGAGAATAAAAAGCCCGGGCTTTCATTAAAGTCGCTCGCATTACCGGTCTGCGCTCCTTGATAACGTATCGGCTAATTTCACGCCCGAGCTTCCAACTCTCAAGCCACCATCACCACCACCACCACCACCACCACCACCCCTTTCCTTCTCCCCTTCCACCCCCCTCTAGTATCTTCTCCCCTTTCAACGACTTTCACCCCGCAGCGTCGAAGATGCCACGAAACCATCTCGAATTTATTCGCGGCCGACCTTACCCCGAAGGAAATTCGATAAGCTCACCGATATCGGACAAAGAGAGTTACTCGCGAGAGCTTCTGGGTCGAGCTTGTACCATCGACCACATCGAATCGATCGATTCGATTGTTGCATCCGCCGCCAGTACCTACCCCATTCTCATCCCCCCCCCTCTCATCCCACCGACCTCTATAATTCCCATACTTTCCCGAACAATGGGATTTTTATGCGGCACGAAACATTATATTACAACGGGGTGGCTAGGGTAGTAAAACGCAATGGTTAATTAAAGCCACGTAACGGGTATTCAGAGGATAGAATTTAGTGTGTTCTAGATTTTTCTCATACGGTGATTTTCGTATACGAATTTCAATAACGCTCCAGCCAGTGTCGTATATGTATGTATGTACGTTTATACGTATGATATATTATTGTGAGAATGTTCCCTGCTCTTTGTATTATTCCGTCTCGATATTGTCGTTAAAATATGCTCGCGCGAACGGTCCACTTTAATTTTCATCACTTTATATTCATTTTCCTTCTTCTTTTTTGTGTTTCTATCTTTCATTCGTTTCATTGCCATTACCGTGGAATTCATTATCAACCGGATATTTCGTCACGAACTCGTTCGGAACGTTCAAACAAGTTTACGATGGTGGCAGGGAGGAGGCTGGGAGGGGGGAGGGGTCTTCGTCGTTATTCAGGCAAACACTGTTACCCAACGTGGAGATTGTAAATTGTTTAATAACCCGATGAGTTTGCGTAATACCGTGGACGGTTAAGGACACGCTATGGGATTAACGATATTAATCCGCATTCCGTCATACCTAAACGGTCTTTCAACAGGAAGCCACAGCGATTGGGTGTCACCAACAGACTGCGATCGGGTTCGACCGCAGGCGCAAAGCAGCTTATAACTACTTTAACGGAGTGCCGGCTTTATGGACTCGCTCTCCGTTGTAATCGTATGAAATTTTATAATACACTCCGTTGCCTTTGACGCAGCTGCATAAATTAATGTGGAAATCGTGTACAGTACGTACGTACGTACGTACATACATAGGTGAACGATCGAACGGGAGAGCGTGTTGTACAATAATTGTTGTTTATAGATAGGCCGGGCCGGTCGACAGGTGTTGCGTTGTCAGTAGTCGAACGTGAAAATAGATACTCCGGCGAGAGTAACGGTCGAGATTAAAAAATGATCGATTAGAGAACGAAGAAATATATATCGCTAGAGGAACGGTATCGGTGATGTTAACGAAAATTTGTTGTCGAAAGAGTTATTGGCCGTTGAACGAACTATGGCGGACAATGTTGAAAAGTGATCGAAGGTAGTATACGGCTGTCAATTTGAAAAGGAGCTAGAGTAATGGTATGCTCGTGTTTACAGTGGTACATACAATACGTATACATATACGACTACGGTTGTATTCGGCGACGGTTCATTAAGCCGGATGCATTTCAAATTCGCGCGTGTGAAAATAGTAATTACCTGTCGGTTCTATTCACGCGAGAAAGTCATGAAAATGGGATTGTTTTCGGTAAGCGTTAAATGTTTATTAACAGCCATCGAACGGCTGATTACGGTTTCCACGATTTTTCGACGCAATATGGACGACGAGGATTGGTGGTGGTGGTGGTGGTGGTGGTAGTAGTAGTAGGGTAGGTATTTTAGTAGGGTTGGAAAACCGCGGGTCGATGTGCGCGTGACTGAACGTCGGGAAATATAAAAATATTGCCACGGCCGATGCTCGTATTTGCTGACAATGTTACGATGAATAATTACCACCTATTACATCAAGTAACCGTACGCTTCCGAATACATAGCCTACGTCCAGCCTCCCCCTCCCCCCTACGTCGATGTGTTTACATTTAACCTGTACACGCTATTATTACACATAATAATATGTTTTAATATAATACTATAACCGGGAATAAATCAATGATCCTCCCACACACCGTCCAGGGGAAATAGGGGGAAAAAAACAACAACAAAAAAAGAACACCTACGAAATACAAAAACCGATCCATCTTCACCCCTCTCGGTGTAAAACTAAAAATAACATTTATACGATACGATATACGTACACACGTACGTATCTACCTATAAATACATACAATACATATTATATCCGTACAGAAAATAATTCTTATCCACGCTAGACGCGTACGTCGTATAAATAAGGGTTACTAAAAAATTGATAATGCGTCGTACACGAATCGACAATGTTCCCCCATCGATTTGCGAACATAACTCAGGGTCCGTCGTCGTCGTCGTCGTCGTCGTCGACGGTAGAAAGGGGGGAGGGGGAGAGTAGCAACGTGTAACGTCGCGTAACGAGCACGCGAACGTAGAAATACAGTTCCACTGAAATCGTTGGAAATCTTTCACCGTGGTATCCGTCTCTAACCGTCCGGCCGTAAACGCTTATCTCTTGCCCTCGTTCTTCGTATCGTTCCTCAGGACCTTCTTCATCGACGTCCTTTCGTTAACGATCTCCTTTCTTCTCCCTTTGTTCGTCCTTTTGTTCACCCTCCTCCTCCCTCCCCCACCCCTACACACTCCCATCCCGATCTTTTTCCGCTTTACACTCTCGAATCGCACCGTCCGACGAATGATAACCGTTAAAACACGTTAAAGTACTTTACGTCGCAGCGACGGCGTCCGTTTTTCACCGACCGTTACGTAGTTTATCGTTACTTTTGCGCTTTGATATGCACCTTACGAGTAAACGCACCTTTATTCGGTTTCCGTTCTTTTTTTTTCTTTTGTTCTTTCTCTTTCTCGCTTGCTGTTCTTTCTCTTTCTTTCCGCGTGGGTTGTCGTCGCCGTTGTTCCCGAAACAAAAGCACACGACTTTGCTGGAACTGCAACCGGAGTTCCTCGGCACCGGTTGCGTGCACGGGGTGTTGCACGCGCTTTGTACGTCGCTGTTCTTTCGCGTTTCCGCGATCATACGGACTCGCCGGGACTTTAATTGACTCGAACCCCTAGCTGTATCATTTAACTCGGAGGAATTCGGGCGCAAGAGAGAGCGAAATGGTTCGGAAAAGAAATCTAAGTGAAGCATATATGATATGCCTAGAATACAAGGGGTATAAGTGACTTATATTTCAGTAGTTCTGAGAAAATTAAGTTCAATGTTCACAAATGCTCACAAATCACAATATAGTACAACATTTATTCTTCAAGGATGGGTATACCATGTACAGGATGGGCATTTCACTTGTTATGTGCTTTTACCACTAAATAGAATGGTAAATTCAGAGTTTCATGGCAAGGATCTCAGTTCTTTTGAGAATATCACTTATACCCCTTGTAGTCTAGGCACCTCATATAATGTCAATGTCTGCTTACATTAAAACCTTTATCACTACCTTGAACAAAGTATAACGATAAAGAACATCTCTATCACGAAAATGTGTTTATTCCCAATCAAAATTCGTCGATAATCGTGAAAACGATGAACTTTCGATCTTTTCGTGGGTTATTTTTTTCTTTAGTGTTGACAACCCACGTGGAACGTTTCTTTGTCTTTCAGCAACGGCTTACGCGGAAGTGTACGAAACCGTAACGGAGTTTCGTTCGCTCGTCGGCAGCCACCATATGGCGACGATGCCCACGGCGTTATAGGTGTTACGAAGTTGATACATAAAATATATCTGTGGACACTGCAGCTTGTATTTATCGGTCACCGGGATCGTGTACACCGGAGTGCTTAGCGTAGAATCTCGATAAGTTTCTGCCTACGAGGTTCCACGGACGTACATAGGAGTCCGCGGGAACCGGAAAGTTATCGTGTGTCCTCTCGGTCTACGTTCGATTAACGAAACTCCCGTCCCGTTTGTGTTCGCTAAGTTTTCGCGTCTGTGACGTTCGACCATGGGAAATGAAATTAGCGTCGATTAAAAGTACACGGAGACTCTCGTTAGATACGTGTCCGACCGGAAAGTTATCGAGAGGCTACTGAAATTATCTAGTATAAGTAATTCCGTAGAGATTTAATGGAAGAAAGTACACAATTTCCTTGAAATTAATTTACCGATAGACGACAAAAGACCAGGGCCGGGTCAACGCGTGGAGATCTAACGTTTGACAAGAGCAAGAACTTAACTAATGCAATATTTGGTCCGTCCATAGAAGCTTACGCCCCGCTTGCGTACATATTTACCCCGGTAAACACACGTTCGTGTGTACGCACGCATAACTTCGCCTTAACACTCATAATCGGATATGTACACGGCCATAAATTCCAGCTTTCCCAATGAAATTGAAATATTTGTCCTGCTTGTTTCCCCGCAGAATTAATTAATACCCTTCGAACGGGTATTCGCGCCGGTTGCTTCGATCCCCGCGTTCTTTTCCCATCGATTTTTTCTGTTTCCCCAAGCCCGTTTCCGTCCGTCCTGACGATTCAAACGCGACCGCGGTTTAATCCGTCCCGACGGACGATCGTAATCCAGAAAGCAATCAAAGAAATTGCCGTTCGCGAAAAAATTAAAAAAAAAAGAAAATAAAAAACAACATTCCTGCTTAAACACACGCGGCGAACGTTGCGTAGCAGATACCGCACGTCCCGTGCGAATATTTTACCCGCCCGGCATATTAATTAACGGAAAAACCACGGAGCATCTATACACACATATACACACGTATACATATACATATACATGTATATATATATATATATGGATGGATGATTATTTTTTGAAATAATATCCAAAAACATAGGATCCCTGTTTCCGCGCACGTGTGAAATACACGATCACCGATACATATACGTAAACACACACACACATAATGTACATATACTCGTGTGATACTTTAAATATGTATTCCAGGGCACGGAGACAACAACACGAGCACACAGAACGAAGGTAACGGGGGCCCGCACAGGTGATTCCGAATTCACCGGAGCAATCGTTGAAAAAGAAGGAAATCCTGGCAGGCAAACAGAAGATTGCCTATGTTGTAACCAGTCGGCGTGTACAAGGCAAAAGAGAAGAACAAGAATGCAACTGGGGGAGGGGAGGGGGAGGGCCACTATCTTTCGTTCGGAAACGCTTCTTTCGCCGCGTATCCCGCGTAGGTCTCACGGATAGAGGAGGCGAGAAATATCGCGATATATGCGCGACGGTATCTCGACATTTGAGGAAAGAAAAGAAAAAAAAAATACATCACCTGGAACGCGGACGGAATCGAGATTCGAAATGGAACCGTATTTTCCCGGGCGTACGGCTTACAACGCTTATTATTTCAGCGACGACGTCTCGCGTCGGGATGGAGAGATCCAGAGGTGTCTGGAGAAAGAATGATAAAGAGAGAGAGAGAGAAGGAGAGAGAAAGGTGAGATTCAACCGAAATATAGAAAACGGATGAATGCGAGAGCAGAAGAAAGATATAAATTTCCGTGACGGAAAAATCGAGGATCCCCGTTCCCGAATCTGTCGTGACGAAATGGAAATCGAAGGACTTTATGGTCGACTTTCGCTTGCCATCCCGAATCCCAGATAAGACACGATTCCTGGAATTCCATGAACCGACTTGCAACAGGAGGAAGAAAAAAAACACCTGTGCTCGCGAATAAAGGATCCACCTTTCCGAATTGATCTCGATTATATTTCTTTCCCCGATTTTTTTTTCATTTATACCTGCGGCTGACTATCGATAACTTTCCGCCTCTACTATCCTGTCCTAAGATTATAGTACTGTTCCCTAAGGATAATTTCTCAGTTTCCAACGTACGATTCAAAACCTACCACGAACGAAAAGTGTTAACCATTACGTACTTCGAATTTCCGCTGCAAGTGTCTAAGTGAAAAAAAAATCAGATCGAAGGGAGAGCAAAAAAAAACACACACACATACACACAAGGGTCGTCCCTTACGGTGTCTGGTTAAGGGCGGTCGAGACGCAGATGGCATCGGGTGTCGGCGAAACAATTCCACCCTCGTCTTACGCGGAATACTACGCTCGGTTACCCCTGGCCAAGAGACTGTGAATAATTACCGTGGATAGAGCGTGACAGAGGTTACGGGGTGTTTCCACCCCCTTCACACCCCCCTCTCCCTCCCTCTAGAGTACACTTTTCATCGCGGTAGCATCGCACTCGCGTCGAGCGAAGAGACTTCGACGAAATATCCCGACGTATGGGAAAAAACTAGACGTCGTTGAAAGAAAACGAAACGATGACTGGGTGAGAAAGTAGGAAAGAGAGAACCGGGGTTGGGGAGGGGGGATGTAAAAGGGGGTGAGAACACGGAAACACGCGAGCCGCACAATACTAACCGTCGACACGTTCACACCCCCGCTGGTCCTTTTCTACCTGAACCTTTTCACCTCGTTTTTCACCGTTTCACCTTGTCCAAGCTTGTCCTGTTTCTTCTCCCCACCCCCTTACCCCTTCCCGCCCTTCCACTCCGTCATCCCTTCACCGTTTTCCAGACTCTCGAACAATAAGGATTTTCTTTTCGCGCCAGTGGGCTTAATCGACGATCGTTTTTCATAAATTTCAACGCGATTCCGTCGCTCGTCGAACCTGAAGGGAACGGAAACGCGAGAACGTGTTATTCATACGTAGAAGGTGGTTGTATGTGTGTGTGTGTGTGTGTGCGCGCGCACGCGTCGGTTCGGTTTCTTTTTTTCTTTCTCTATTGTTCGCACGTGGGTTCTCGCGAAAGTACACAGGTGAAAATCCGTGGTTTCGCCTCGTGTTTCAGGTAGATGTTCGTCCACGGTTACGCGTACACCTGGATGAAAATGTTCTTTTCGTGATTCCTCCTCGGGTATACAGTGGACAAATAAAAAGCAAAGTAATCTGGATGAAATTTGAAAACACGGACATCCGTTGTTCAAGTTTCGGGGGACGCGATGTTTTGCGGAAAAGTGAAATCTTCTCGATATTTCACGAAGCGAACTGGTAGCGAACGATAGCCGGATAGGTTATCGGTTGTATTTAATTCCGTTGATCGCGTTAATGCGACGTAATTGGTAAAACCGTAATAAACGGCGATACGGGCACTGGTTTTCTGGTTTTTGTTAGCGGAGTTTAGCCGCGTCGATTTCACAAGTCCGGCGGGTTTAAAGTGAAATTCGATTTGCCTCCATTGATTTTCGGCTAAAAGATTAGATTACGCAATTTTTGTTTCAGTTTTCGTTTCGCCCGCGTTGCTTGGATTAACGTCGATTTTCACAAACTCGGTATTCAATTGGAATTCGATTTCGACCCCGGCTAGTTCGTTTCACCGTGGAATATGGCCGGAACATCGGATGTCGTTAAATTATTGATACTCGTATAGATAAAACTTGATAAACCCACCGAATTAAACCGAGATTAAATTAGAAAACTGACCGGATGTGCCGGCCGCGCCCCTGCAAACCAACGGGCGGGAATGGGGGGTGGGGGGGGTGAGGGCTTTTCGAATTGCCCGGTATTCGTCGAATTGACTTTACGATTACCTTTAAATTAAATTATACGATCGTACGTTATGCGTTCAGTTTCCGTTAAAAATTGGCGAAACTCGACGATAAATCGGAAAATAGGGGTTTGCTCTGGTGCCGGAGATGGGAAGGTGGGGGTGGGAGGATGTCTGTGCAACAATCCCGGAGAGTTTCCAGCCGCGTTACCTCGGGGCGGCGAAATAAAAAAGTGGACGGCGCTCTCTCGCTGCATTTCTCGCGCAGAATCTGCGAAATTAACGATTTCGCAGCGACGAGCGAGGGAAAAGTAACAAGAGCAAAATAATATATATATATATATATATATAGACATATATAGGGTAGGATAGAAAAATTGAAGAACGAGACATAGAGAGCACGCCCGCCTGCTCGCTCTCGCACGCCCGCGGAACACCGCGCCGCGTTTAATGCGGAGAAGTTGAAATTAGTTGGACGGGTATCTCGCATTCAACGAACAAATCGCAATTAACTGTGCTCCGTCGCGCGAGGCACATATTAAATCGCATTAAAACAGAAAACGGTCGCCCTCTCTCGTCTACTCGACGCTACTCAGAATTTCCCGTAATTTCATTCGGCATTCGGTAGCTCCGCTTAATTTTCCCCCGATTGTTCGCGAATCATATTTCGATGATCGTGCCCCACGTGTGCGTGGGTGTGTCCATGCTCTCATATATATACGTGTGTGTGTGTGTGTGTGTGTGTGTGTGTGTCAAAGGGAGAAGGAAGAAAAAAAAAAGTATAGAAACTATAATATCGCGTAACGTCTCGTTACATTTCGCCCCGTTCGCCAACGATTCCCGTAAACGCACGATCATACCCACTATTGCTGTTTTTATTCGCTGATAAATTCCTTTATCCTCGTATCGAAATTTATTCTTATTCAAAATACCCGGCTCGTTCGACCGTACACACGTACGGGGGTGTACGGAATGGATTCCACCTTGACGACCCATACGCGCGGGTATAATGCGCGCGGAATATCCGCGTGGAATCGCGAGACGCCGTAAAAATATCAGCCGCGGCCCGTGCGTGCGATATTTTATAGTTGAAAATAAAAATAACCGTCGGTCTAAAGTGTCTGGATCGCGACGACGTTTAGAAACGAACGCTGAACATAGCGCGACGGTAAAAATATTTATGCTCGGATATCGCGCTACGAAGATATCCATCCGCGGACTGTTAATACTACGGGCAAAGTATCGGGAACCGTATCGGGAACGATTCGTTTCCGATTATACTCCCGGTCGTCGTATGAAAAAAAAAAGCAAAACACACACATTCACACATATACACACACACATACACCTCACTGGAAACCTCGTCAAAACGCGAAAATATCAAAAATTTCATCGGAATAAACTCGATCCGGTGTCTAGCGTCGGATTCGTTGCGAAACCCCGTCACTCACGATGCAAATACGAGACACGAATTCACCAATGACTGAGAGAGAGACAGAGAAAGAGATAGAAACAGAGAGAGAGAGAGAGAGAGAGAGTGAAATAGAGGAGAGACGGTAGCCGTGAATTTTCCCATGACAATGCGGGAATAACGCATTGTGTAAACAGGCGTCCACGGGGTTCACGACGCGTGCATCCTGGACAACCGGGACGGCAGAATCGTCGCCGACGGCCGAGTCGTCGTCGACGTAATCGTCATCCTCCGGATCCGACTTGCTTGACGGCCGGCAGACCCACGGACAATGGGACCGCCGCGCATTATCCGCCTCTCGCGCCTATGACAAGCCTATGAATTATGCAGCGTAATGTAGACGGATACGCGACCCCACCCACGCAACCCTGCGACCGTCTTTCTCCATTACCGAATCTGCTGGGAGCACCTAACTAACGGTCCGATTGGGAAAACCGTGGGTATGGAAATCGAACCGGGGTTAGATACAGAAAGAATTTAAATACGTTGATAAATCAAACGTGTCTGGAATTTAAACGTATATTGGGACACTTTTTACTCGGTTTTTAAGCTTTTACTGGTGGGATAATAAATTAAGAGGGTAGATGGTAAATATATGAGGGTTAGACGTTGGAGAAATATTTAGTTAAATTTGTTAAATTTTAGATACTAGAAATACAGTTTTCTTTAAGTTTTTAGTGTTTTAGTATTTGGGACACTTTTTACTCGGCTTCTAAGCTGTTATTGATGAGATGATAAATTAGTGGGGTAGATGGTAAATATATGAGTGTTAGATATTGGAGAAATATTTAAAATACTATTAAAGTTTATTTTGTTAAACTTTAGATAAAGGAAATATTATTTTCTCTAGGGTTTCAGTATTTTAGTTGTTATTTAAGGAAGACGTAGGGTACTACGTTCACAGCTGTTACTTTTCGCCGTTGAAAAGACAGTATACCACGTCGGGAGACGTTAAAGCGTTCAAATGAAGCAGGTTTAGGGTGAATTTTAACGCCGACAAGTAGAGGGATAAACGGCGTAAGTAGTGGGTGTTAAAAGTGGCTGGCGGATAATTCAACGGGAAATAACTTCACGGCCGGGCGGATTTCGAATCGACGTTTAGTATTTCGATGGGCCTGTGATGGCAAACATCGGTATGCCCTTTCTACACCGTTACCGAGCACTTTGAACGTCATGTATTCGTCAACCGGCGTAGAATATTAGGCGGCACCGCAATTGCCAATATTACAGTAGCTACAATATCAATCTGCATGTGGTTATCGCCGGACCAAAATAGAGAAACGCGGACACGGTATATTCCAATCCGGCGAACCGTCCGTTCGTACTAACTCCGATATTACCAGATTGATATTACATTGGCTTTGACTACCGCCGTTTAACATCGATCTAGTACGCAACTATGTATATGTATATGTATACGCGTCGTAAACAATTCACACGTAGAAAACGACAGTATATATACATATATATGTACACATAGATGTATATATGTATGTGATATAGTTTCGCGCATATCTATATGTATACACGTAAGCCCTACCTAAAACAATATTCGAACCGATCACGTTTCGTTTCTTTATGGTCCGGTAAATGAATGGCCGTTGAAAAGTTTCCATCTGCTCGGGAAAACAAAACGGGAAAATATCGGGAATATTTCACTTCTCGCGTGCGGGATTCGCGGGTGAAATCATGCCGGGTAATCTAAGGGTGGTACCTACGAGGACATATTCTCGTCGTTGTGGCGAACGAATGCAGGGGTGGGGGAGAGGGGTGGAAGAGGAACTTCCAGGCGAAAAGAAATAGGAAAGTCGTTTTTCGAGAGTTCTAAGAAAAAGTAATATAGATTCGCTCGCTACCCGCGAGTAAGACGATCTTCCTTTCCCTAGCCTTCGTTCGCTTTCCGTCGCTCTATTTTTTTCCCCTTTTTTTTCTTTCTTTACCCTCCCCCTCCCATTCCCCCCACGCCGATGTGCCTTCATTCCTAAGCAAAAGAACCGCCGGGAATACGGGAGTCTCGCGAAAAATGTGCGAGACACGATTGCACTGAAAAGAACGTTATGCGGACCGCAACGAAATGAAGTTGGAGCCAGGCACGAGTCTCCCTTAAAAACGGAAAATTCCAGTTTTGCACGCGGCGAAAAACCATCCGATAAGCTAATGCTATTTGCATCTTCTACACCCTCCCCCTCCCTCTCGCCCTTCGTCTCTGCGTAGAATGGGACGTACGAAAAGTTTCGACGAGAAAGTCTCGTTGAGCGGCGGACTAATTGTGAAAACATGAGAAAAAAGAAAAGAAAAGAAAAGAAATAAAGAAAAGAGTCCGGACAAATATATTCGGTATCGTCAGAATCAATACATTATACTCCTCCCACCCTCCCCCCCTCGAAGCTCCCGTAGGAATGGTACTTTCAACAAGTCCCGGACAAGTAGTTCCCGCTTCTGGAGGAGCCTGGCTGGCAGACCGTTCGCCTCGCGGTATGCTCCAGCGAATCGAAGTTATGGCCGATAGCTAACGAGTCGTGAAGCACGATTAAAACTTTAAAGCGGTCCGCTTCGAAGGCTCGGTCTACCTTGTGTTTTTTTTTTCTTCGTTTTTTTCTTCTTTTTTTTCTACACCCCCCAGGACCCCACCGCTTTCGTAGTTTCTCGCGATTCGAACGTTGAAACGCGTTTTCCGGTCAGTTAAAGGAATCCTGGAGGAGGACGCGACGGGATAATCGACTCGGCGAAACGGATTTCATCGTTTTCCCGTTCACGTGAACGATAGAACGTCGCGGCGAATTGAAATACATTCTCGTCGACGGAATCGGGCCGATCGAGATCATCGGGAATAGAGAAACTTCGTGTAGACGATGAGGAGAATAAGAAAGATATATATACACGCACACACACACACATACACAGAGAAAGAGAGAGCGAGAGAGATTTAGAGTGAGATGAACAGAGGGAAGAAGATAGAAGGAAGAATAGGTTGAAATTACCCGGTGAAAAGCTTTAATCGTCGACGCTAATGGCTGTAATCGGGCCTCGGTAAAAGCATCAGTCCCAAAGGAGTCATCCGTTTGGTAAATGGATGACCCGTGGAACCGAGTGAATAGCCGGCGCAAGAATCCTAAGGGGATATATCGACTCAAACGTTACACAGTATCTGTCGTGTTATCGCATACGAACAATGACTACCTATTACGTGACTATCTGGTGATTTCTCATCATTATCCCTGTAGCCCTACTTTCCAACCCTATCACTCTCTTAACTATCGTCGTTTCTTCACGAAAAAACGAATGATTCTTTACCGTGATGAAAATTATGCAAAACAATTGCAGGGAAACCACAATTTTTTTTCCCTCGACAAACTCCTTTTCTTCTCACCCTTCAAATATTTCCTTTTGTTAAGAACCACCCTTTCCACTGAAACTTTTTAATCAGACTTTGGATGTATATCCGAATCTCATCGATCTACGTTGGATAAAGATCCAACGAGGATACCATCCGCACAGTGTCTACTCGTATGCACGTTTCAACGTATCGTTGGTCTTCTCGCGAGACTCCGCAATCAACTTATTAAGCCCGATAAGAGGCATGGTATTCCAACAGCGGTGGAGATATATAAAGTCGTCCGGGATTCGTGCTACGTCTTCGGACGTAACGTCGGTTCGTGACTATTACCGCGATGTAATCAGTTTCGCGGCGAATTCGTACGTTGGTCTGCCGGACACGGGCCTGGGATCGATATCGAGTCGAGATTGTACGAAAGGTGGGAGGGTAGGGGAGAAAGAAGGGAAAAAACACGTGTTAATCGTTAGGGAACACGCGCGATAACGCATCGGAGGGATAAAAATAACTGGGTGAAACCCTTCCCCCCCACCCCCTCCCCGGTTTGCCACTGTGGCACGAAATAACGCGACAGAAGTACACGAAACGACCACCGGTGACATGACCGAACTGCGTAACTCAAAAATTAGTGACCTCTCCCATTCCGGTCACCTGCTGGACGCGATAAGGATCCTTACAAACTGCCTTAACGTTGCGTTCCGATTACACCCTCCGTGACGGTGTTATTGCGAAAGTCGGCCGCGAACGAGAAAGAGGGACAAGGGAGAGAATAGTGTAAAGGATTCGTGACCGTGTTCGACACCTAACCTGGCACACCTAACACACAGACGATATTCGGAAATAATTAACATATGGAGACGATGATATTTAAGATGATCGATCGAAAGATAGATCTGTAGTTTTTTGATTTGTAAGGATCGACAGGGGTGTTGTAAAATGTTTTAGAAAATGATAAGAAACAGAACGAAGAAACGGAAAAAAAATAAATAAATGTATGTCAGAGGTTGACGAATAGAGCATATACGAATAGAGTGATATTTAAATGTTATGCTAAGCGATATATCTCCGCGTAATAGAATATTTCTTCGTTGATCGAACTTTCGTGTAGAACGTTCTAATAACTGCATCAATGCATTTTAAGTACTTTTATATAGGCGGCGAGTGGTCGAATGGGCAAAACGATAGCTCGAGTACGATACAGGCATAAGTGGGACCTCGAGTGGCTTGGGAAATAATGCTCGGAATGACTACGTAAGCGTTACCCGTAACCGTATATGTGAATATATACACATACATACATGTATACATATACATATATATCTATATTGTTACCTGCCACGTGACCAAGCTTATCGTTTCCAGTTTTATGGTACTTTACCACGGTACTCGAGGATTTACATCGCGATCCGACGAGCGCCGCCGTTTATCCTGAAATTCTCATCCATTTCATCCGTCTTTAATTATTTTAATCATAAATCCCCCTCCCTCCCCCCGGTACGTACATCCCTGGTATTATTATGCTCCCCGACATTTACGAGGTAACAAAGCTACCCCACCGACGAAATTTAGCTGTGAAAGATCTCTGTGCTAGTTATTATTTTTAGAACATGTCGTCCATTAGGCGAGAGAATTTCTTACGACGATATGTTTTCTTATCCTTTGGTTTCCACTTGGTTTCCGTCGTACCATCGACACTGACACATCGTTCAAGGTATCGCTGACTGACGGGTCACCATTGGTTCGCGTCGTCCAGCCCGTTCTTCTCGATACCCAATTTCCCATAGGGGATCACACGATCCAGCGACGATTCCGTCGACGTTTTATCACACCGTCGGATTCTTGAATTTTCTACGTCGACGGGATGTGGAGAAACTGACTCGGTTAATTTGTGGTAATCCCTGTTAGAAAGCTGTTCGTTTTTTCAAAGAAGAGCAAAGTGGTGAAAGTCGATGAAAAGGACGACGAATATTTCGATGATACAAATTTGATATCTTTTGTTTTTTAATTTCTATTTTTAGGGGAATGGGGATGAAGTTATTTCTATGTTAATTATTTCATGTAAATTCGATGGGAATTTGTGGTAAGCGATATTATAGAATATAGATGGGTAATCGATTCAGGTAAAAATTAATTGGTGTTGAAATATCGATCGGAATAGTCGATGAGGTATTAAGATCTTTCTGCGAAGCTATTTTCAGGATGCCACTGTGTTAGTTCGTGAATGTACACTGAATCTCCTTTGGTTGCCCTTTGACCCGTTCGGACCATTCGTTTCTTTCCGGAGACACGAATACGACACCAATTTACACTGTCTTTCGTCCGAAGCTGCGGAGAACCCTTATTCACCTACATAGACAATACACACACACACACGGACACTTTTGCCCGGTCGATCCCTCACTCAATTAAATTAAATTACTATTTACCATTGCAATGTCGCCGATGTGCAAACATGTTTCTTGCCGATGGAATTAATTTATCGCGGTTCCCGTCAAATTAATGGGATTTGACAATACGGGGATGAAAATACTTCCGTTAATTAACGAAGGACGTTGTTAACCCTCGAGGAAATATTTGAAAACTAAAAGGGCAAAGGAGCTGCCCATTTCGCGATTTACACAGTAGCCCTTGGGATTTAAATGACGAGCGAAAACCGCGAAATTGCGAAAATTGAAAGGGTACTGTTCCGATCGGAAATTTCACACAAAATCTATATACATATACACACTCGTATATCTGAGCAGGTTGCAAACCAATACGTTTAAAAATGTGTGAACGGTTGCCAGGAAGCTGCGAAAACTTGCAATTTTTCAAACGTCGTTCGCAGAATTTTAAACATATCGACTTTCAACCTAACGCCGAACAAGTTTCTTTCGGCGAATCGTTCGCTTTAAAAATAAAATACGTGAACCATTGAAAAGTGATTTCATCATTCTCTCCCTCCAACGTCCTATCTTTCTCCGCAAATATTCCAAAGATCTCTGGATCGTACGATAATGTTTCACCGCCATGCACGCTTCTCGCACTGATAATTTCCACAACAAATTCACGTCAAACGGTCCCGCGGAAAAAGAAAAAAAAAATGTAATACCGATGCGCATAGCGATGATGAAACGCGTGTCGTTTTGTTCACCGGGGGCCCGGCACAAAGAACAAAGAATGACTTTTCAAAGAACCCCGGGCTTAATTAGAAATCTCGAATGAATTCCTCCGCAGTTATTGTCGAATATCAAAAGAGATCCCGAAGCTTACGAGCATTCTCCCCGCCGCTCGGCGGATTCTCCTCGGGAATTGCAGGTTTTTTTCAAGGACCTTCTAATTTACTCGTATTTCCCTCCTTCGACCTCGAGGATTTCGGTCCATTGTCTCGATTCCGCCTGGCCGCTGTCACTTTTAAATAAAATATGTTTCGTCCATCTGGACGACGGAACACGTTCGTTCGGACGACGTTCGATTTCTCGATAAAAAAAATCTCACTGGTCGTCGTCGTCGTGGTCGAAAATTTTCCACACAAACGTGAAACCGCGATCGACGTCGAATCAATCACGCAGGATTCCCGGGAAAAGGATTCCCGCCGGTGGATGGCCGCGGTATATCAATTCATGGGAATAAATTGATAATTTTCCGCTATAATAAATGGCATGGGCAAATATTGCCACTCGCTTACGTAACAAGTACGTTGCTAATTTATTATCGGATGATGTATACGAGAATTACTGAAATGTTTATATGTAAACGTTGTATAAACTTCGGCGAACGTTACTATTTGCACGATGCTCGGTAATATTTCGTTGCGCGGTAATAAAATGAATTCTATAATTATTAATACATGATATGCGCGTGCATGATTGTCGTATTAAAATACGCCGGTACGTTTTATAACGATCCCCCCCCCCGATGAAATTCGACTACCCCGCTCGCGGAACGATGAATACGTTATACCGACATAACAATATCTGTTCACGGACGTTTTCTTTCCGGGACCGGCGGCTCCCTCTTTTCCCGAGAGAAAGCCATGAATCTCCGTTCCCGGCATTGTTACGAGATCGGGAAAAACGAGCTACAACCCGACCGGAACGGTCTCCCGGAGTTCCTTAAAGCGGGATCGAAGACGTCTCTTCAATATCCGAGGAATGTACGTTGGTCCATGAAGAGTAACTAACAAAAACTACACGACCATCGAAACATGATATTATTCATTTGACGATAAATGACGTGAAATTAATAATCGAACCAGCTTTGAAATTTTTCTATTCGATCGTCGAGTAATTGGAGTAACGACGCGATCCATGTGTCGTTATCGGGGAGTAAGGAGAGAAGTAAAATGTGAAATACGATCACATTTCTATGTATACGATGGAAACGAGGAACCGAAGATGGTCGGAAACTCCGCGGGATGCTGCGAACGCCGGCAAAAGTTAGACCGACGGAATTGTTTCGCGGCAAGTTTTCACAGAGGAATCTCTGGTCCCGCGGAGATACCGCGAACGGAACTTGCGAATCGAAAAAAAAAACTAAAAATGAATAAAAAAAGCGAACGAAACACACGAAGAACCGGAGTGGAGGGGGGTGGGAAATCTTTCGGATATTCGCTAGGCGAACATCCGTCGAATTCACTTTTTCCCGCGGTGTAATCGCGCTTACTTAGAAACGATTTACGTGAGAAATTTCCATAAATGGCTCGTCGATACCGCCAGGAAAGTATCAAGATTACGTTGCCTAACTGCTAAATTAATCTATCCTTAACAAACCGTGACTCGCTCTATCGCGTCCCTCTCATCCCCCGGCGTCGCGGCGCCCCGAAATACCGAGGGAGTGTCTGGGATTCGAGCTTCCAAAGCAAATTACTTAGCGAGGGAGAGAAAGAGAGAACCAGAGATTGTGTGAGAGAGAGAGAGAGAGAGAAACCTCGGGTGCGACGCTCACAGTCGACGAACGGCGTCGGCGTCGTTGGAAATTCTCCCGTCGTCATGGTCCCACTAATTCTAAGTAAAGCAGGCGTCCCGGTAACAACGAGCATTCACGTTTCTTTTTATTTATATTATTTTTTTTTCTCTCTACACCCCGGTCTCAAGTATCGTTGACAAATCATCTGAAATTCTATCGGAATCTCTTTTTCCCACGGACTTTCGCGAGACATTTATTCGCGTCGTTATTTCCCCGTATCCGGCGGTATCATCGTAGTATAACTATTGAATATCACGAGACAAAGAGAACGGAAAGTAAAGGAGAGAAAGCTTGTTCTTAGGTACCAGCGAAGTCGTATTCCGGATTCGGTAAACCGTGGATCAAAAAGTGGGATGCATGTATCCTCTCCCTTTTTCTCGTTATCTTTTACTTCTTCCTCTCCTTCTCTCTCTTTCTTTCTCGTTCTCTCTTTCACTCTCGCTCGCACACGATGCACGGAGCGAGAGACCGTGATAGGAAATAACCTGGAATCGTTCGACGAGACAACGCCGGAAGCGAAATCGGTTCTGTCGGCAAGATTCAATCCCGACTCCGTGTCAACTCCCGCTTGGTGATTCTTAGCAGCCGAGATTGCATGTGTCGGCAATACGATCGCGGGAAAGATGCTAGCTGCGAACTGTATACGTATACATATACATACGATATACATGTACACAGTATATAAACATATATATACATATACACCCCCGTACAAAAGTATCCGGACACTTACTTATTTGGCAAATTCGCCTAAATATTTCGTAAATTTAGTTTCTTTTATAGAGTTTTTATGTTGTCCTTTAATCTTGATGTTCTTCTTGGGTAAGACCAGCAATATTTATTAATACTGTCGATAAAGTTATTATAAAGCAAAGTAAGCGGAACATACGTATAGAAGCGATATGAGGGTATACAGTTTTAGATGATTTTAGCTCCAATCCGTTCGTTTCTCACATTCTATTTGGTATATTTTTAGCATTTATCTATTTAGTATACGCCTTGTATAAATTCGTATGCGTTTTCGTAACGGGGAGGACACATGAAATTTAGTCATTTTTATGCCATTTTGTAAGAAGAATTCTGTAAACTATAACTTAATTTCATTGACAAATGGGTACATTATTGTAGCATAAATACAGTATTTACATGAATTTCATAGGTATCCGGATACTTTTGTACGGGGGTGTATATACGTATACCTACTTGGCCGCGTAAAAACGATAGCACTTTTCCATCGTACAGGAAGTACTGTACACATAACCCACGGATTAAACAAGCCGATCGTATCCCGCGAAAAGCCACGATAAAAATCTGATTTCCCAAAATTACTTATACATATATGCGTCACCTACGTAAACTTTCACCGTCGTTTCACCCAAAGTAGGAAGAAGAGGGGGGGGGGTGAAGGAGGATCCGTTGATTGCGTCGTGTCAGAATCAGGTAAACACGATTTTCCAAATGGTAAGTATGTACATACATACATTCGTGTATTTGTATATATGTATGTATATGTGTCTATGTTTATGGTAGGGGGTGAAGTAGGGTGTGCAAGTGGGACAGGGTTGAATACAATCGAAACGTTCACGCGCAATTTCGTAGAAAGGAAGTCTCGACCCCCCGAACTCCCTCGTCGGTGACAGTTATAGGACGTCTCGTTTGTAACTGTCGGCACGACAGGATCGGCCGGGCTTAAACCCCCGAGATGCATCCTGCGAAAATCAAGAAGGGCGAAGGGACGGCCGCCCGTTGCCGGCAAACCGGGAAATATTGGATTCGACGTGTCCCGAGCGAGGCAACACCGGGGGGATGAATACTGGAGGGGGTTGAAACGAACGACGGGGGCGAGAGGGAGAAGAGAAAAATATATATACAGGAGACACGAATACAGATACAGGAGGAGAGAGAAGGGGAATAGAGAAGGAAAAAAAAAGGAAATCGAGGGAAATGTTGCGCGGGAGAGTTCATACGAAAAACGACAAATTTATTTGCTCACCCTTGTATTCCCGACGTACACGTGTACACCGCGTGAAATGAGTATCCGTCACTAACGGAACACCGTCGAGTACCCGACGTTCGAACGTTTATCGATATAAAAATTCATTCGGAACTACAGTAGTTGGGAAATGTTTAATAATTTTCTAATTATCGTTATTTCAATTATATTCGTTAAATACGTTCGTTAAATTCTATCCAACACTCGGGGAAAATGGTCGTAGACACACACGAATACATATGTACGTGTCCGGATAACGGGGTAAGAAATCGTCGCGAGAGTCTAGGTATTATTTAAAGCCTGATATCGTTTTTCTTTTTCCGTTATAGAACACCGTCTACGGGATACGTTTCCCGATACTCTTTTTCCCCGTGGTAAAAATTAGCCCTATCGATCGCGCGAATGGGAAAGCCGTCTGCAAATTTATTTACGTCCCGGCTAGGTGAAATCTGTCAATGTGGGCAGCACAATGCACGATCAAAGGTCGGTGGTCCGTGTAAATGGAGAACGTTGTAGAGCATGAAAGAACCGATAATACGTTGGATTAATCCGGCTATAAGTGTCCTCCTCTACTCTGCGGCCTTTTAATATGCATTTTTACGATCAACGCCTCGCGAGAATCTGCACACAATTTCTCACCTCCTTCAATTTCTCACCGTTCGGTTATCGAGCTAAGCGTCTTTAAAGAAATAATGCTAATAGCAGTTGGGAAGAGAGAGGAAAAAGTAACTGTGACGACAATCGCTATGATAACGATAACTGTGACGATGGGACGAGATTATTTTAAATATTAAAAGTATTTTTTTACCAAGAAAACGAATTTAAACGTAATGAAAGGAAGTTTTGTAGAATTTGTAATTACGATGAACTTTGTTGCTTTTGAAAACGAGACACCTATCCTATTTCTTGTCTTTCTCTCTCTTTCTCTCTACGAAGATTCACACGTAATCGAGGTTATGTCGCAATTAGACAGTGAATTGAGAACGGTGGCGGAAAGTCGTCTACCAAAGTGGATGTAGCAGGAACGATACACCCTACGCACAAAGGTGCGAACCGTACGAGAAGTTTCGCACAATAACCCGCATTGTTCCGTTTACCACTGTTTCATAATTTGTTTTTCCCATGTTCTCGCCGGTAAATCGCGCAAAGTTAGACCGGCTCGGTGTAGGGTGCGGGGTGGGGGTTGAATAAGTTCGTACGTCTCTTTGAATCGCGAAAGGGTGAACGTTTGACGGTCTCCGTTGATGACGGCTGGGAAATTTTCCATCGCGCTCTTTATGCGGCGGATTTTCCGCCGGTTTTTTTTTTCATTCTCTCTCTCTCTCTCTCTCTCTCCTTTTTTTTTCTCGCAGCGGATACAGTCGACGCTTCGATAAAAAACGGCGTCGCTTTTTGAAATTAAGGTCGCTCGGGGGCTAAAGCGCAAACGCGCCAAAAGGAAAATCAGTTGCGCCCGATGTGACCCGAAAAAAAAAGGAAAAAAAAATAGGAAATTACCGGGCCGACGCGGTGACACAACATAAAGTACTGCGGCGGTAAATAGCGAGTCTTTAAAACACACAGAATGAAGAACAGTGAACAGCGGCAGCGGGAAAAAATACGGAAGGTTAAAAAATAACCGAAAGAGAAACGGGGGAAATATCTTTGCAACCATTTTTTTTCTCCGACTCGACTATGTATAAAAAGAAAACTACAATAACACATACAACTCTGAAATATCACACGACCCGAACCTAATATCATATAAACCCTACTTAATTAAAAATCTCCCAAAAAAATCTCTTAACCAAGTATTAATTCACTTCTCTCCCCCCTCTACTTCCTCTTCTCATTAAATCTCGTACGTATCGACGAGAACCAAGTCCCAATTTAAAAAAAAAAAAAAAAAGTGAAACTATTAAATCTTCTTCTCCACCTCCACATTCGATACCTTATTTCCATCGTCCCAGGGGACGTCGAACCAAAAGACGGATACCGGGACCACGTGGCCGTGATACCGAACATCCTCTGCCCATCTCCGCCATTAGAACCAACCAGCATCCAAATTAAGAAACGGAATAACCCTGGAGAAAGAGGTACGCGACGCAGGACGGTTTTCGCAATTCAATGAGGGAGGACGCGGTTGAAAAAAAAAATAGAAAATAAAAATAAAAATGAAGAAGAAACGGTAGGGAAACCGGAGGGTGGCTGCTTAGACGGGGGAAAAGCAACCGGGAAGAAGCACCGGGTCCACGGAAAGGAAACTGCGGCGGATCGGTTCGTTAAACCTTCCCGGAGAAAGAAAAGTCGAGGAGCTCGATACGCTCGCAAGAACTCTCTCTCTCTCTCTCCTCTCTTTCCGCGACTTTCCCGGCTACGAGTCTCTCTCCCTCCCCTCTCCTTCTCCTCATCTACGATGTCCCAGTACATAGAACATCCTCTCAGTCATCGTCGAGCCTTTATACAGCTCGCGAGTGGAGTTCCCTGTCGTATCGACGCTATCAACGCGCCTCCGATTCTTTTTACAATTTTCTTCTTTTTTTTATATATATATATATTTTCTTCTCCCTCCCTCCTTCCCTATCTCTGTCATCATCTCCGTCTACACTCTGTCTCTTGGCGCGTTTTCCGTTGACGGATGGTAGAAAAGATTAAAGGGAAACCGCGATGGTATATTACGTACCTGTGATGGTCTTAATGAATTTACTACACGTGCTTACTCACGTGTATATGTGTGTGTATGTGTTGTTTTTAAGTGTGTCTCTTCTATAATACGAATTTATTTATTTCCGTAAGATGACGACGACGTCGTTCGACTATTATCGTTCCTCGTCGCGTTCGGAAGAACTTCATTATCGTCTTTGTGCCACCGGGATAACTTTATTAATAGTATTTCACGCGTCGGTATTTATCCGGCGAGTGGATGGCACTCGACAAACGCGCAGTAATAAACGATGCCGTCGATAATTGTTGCGTTACAGGAATATATTTACTATCGCGAAGAGGGTGGGCGAAGAGAGGGTGGAGGGGGACGTGGGGCACCGGGTCGGCGGTGGCGGCGTGCGAGCACGCCTCGTCGGTACGTTTATCTCTCCGATCATATTTTCGACCATTATTACCGCGTCGAGTTATTGCCGCGGCATCAATAATTAATAACGTGCCCGGATCCGTCGGCATGTTCGCAGCAGGTCGGACCGAGGGCTGGATACTGCGACCTCAACGAAAACGCGGTGGGAGAAGGATGGGGGAAATAGAGAGAGTGAGAGAGAGAGAGAGAGAGAGTGGAGTAGAGTAGAATTTATAATAGGTTGTATATTTAAAAGATTGATAGAAGGACAGTTATTGGAAGATGATGAATATTAAGGGAATGATTTCTTTATTAGAGATTAATTAATCAAAGTTTATAGGAACACAAATTGTTAAATGTGTAACAAAAATAAAGCATACGATAGAGAGAAGTATACAAAATGAACAAAAATAAGAGTAGAACTTTAAGTGAAACTACACCCCAGCGCAAAAACAAGGAGTATAACTTACAATAAGACTAAAGCTAAGAGTCAATCTAGAGTTAATCGAAGATAGAAATAAGTAATACATAAAAACAGGCGAAAAAAGTCTAACCTAAGACTACAACTAATACCCCGCGCAAAAACGAGAAACCGCGAAAGAGGGACCAGAGCGATTCACAGTTTACCCACACACTCGTGTGCGTATATCCGTGTTCAAGCTCGACGTCGCTGGTGGCCCGTGCAAAAGGGAAGCCCACGGTAGTGTTAGTAACGTCCCGTATCCAAGGACGACGCTCAAGTACCTAGAGGATCGCGGAACGTGTCCGAAGTTCTCGGTAACCGGCCTTCAACCCTTTCCCGAAACTCGCAGAGTCCGACCCCTTAAGTTCGGAAACTCCGCGAGCGAGCTTTACCTATTACAACGGCCAACTTCCGGTCTCTCTGGCAGTCTTTCCTCCGTTTCTACGTCGTCGCGACGCCTCCTTCTCCCTCCCCCCTCCCACCCTTAACCTAACCTAGCCACCTACTAGACGCCGCTTGTTCTTCCGATACGCGAACACCGGCGCAGCGGTTCCGTGGCGAAAGTTTTCTCGCGGTTTTGTTTCGTTGCGTGTGGCACACGACCACCAGCAAGTGTTGCAAAAATTTTGCCAAGCAACCTGGTGGGTGGAGGCGACCGGAAACGAGCTGCAAAACTTTCCGCCAGATCCAACGGTCGGATGAATCGGATCCGATCGGAACAAGACGGGCGTGCGAAAACACGAAAACGAGGAGAATGGAAACGGGTGTTGATCCTCAACGACCTTGTTTCGAGATTAGCGAACTGTTTAACTCCGTCGCAGCGATCGCCTACTTCGAGAAACCGGATTAGGGTCGTCCGGGAAAGGGAGCGAGTTTGTGGAAGAAAAAATAGATAAATCTTGGTTGAGTTTTGGTGCACACTTTGGGTACGATAGGGTGAGGAAAGTTATCGAAAGTCCCTACCATAGACCGCCCATTGTTTTGGGTTGGGATTTTTTGTGTCTTTTTAACTTAAATGAATGAAACTCCGGAAGTGGAGAGTTATCGAGAGTCTACCGTGTTGTAGATTCACGTAAGGAAAGTTCGACTAGGTGAATAATATCGCAGGAATAAAACACTGTGCCTGGTGAAAACAATAAAGAAAATTAAACCGAAGTAAAATCAACAACTTCCGGTTTCGGGACCCCCGGAATATTCGATCGTCGAATCGACTGACATTCAGCTACGCCATTCTCGAGGACTTAAACGTATTTTCCTGCGATTATTTTGAAATCGGCCGGTAATTTCGTTTCCGGGGAAATACGTGTCTGCCAAGTTTCCCCCTAATAGCGAAGTTGCAGTCGAAATTCCAAATTATGTTGAACGGTCCTCGAATCCGTGAAGAACTCAGGGCCGACGAAAGAACCACGAGTTTCTGGAAAATTGATCCAGAGACCCCATCCCCCTCTCCCCCCTGTTACCCTATTTTTTTTCTACCACCTTCACCATAGAACTTCCGGCGAAGTTTCGCGAGATCACTGAATACCTGAAACTGCGACAAAAAAAGGAAGAAAAAAAACGTGGATCTTCGCTGGTGAAAATCAATGAAAACCCCGAATGTCTGGATAAGTCGAGGGAAAATCCAAATCCGACGGTATCCGTCACATTTCATTACATCGAACCTGCTAGGAAAGCGTGGATGTGCAACGAGTACACTTCGCCGGTATGTACGTTCACATATACGTACGTACATGGCTGATATATTATATAATACCCGGGGAATACGTATCGAGACGTTCTCTACCCAGGGCCGAGAAAGCAGACGTCGTCGTAGGTGGGAAAAAGGAATCACGCGTAAATTGGTTACCGCCAGGCCCGTTTCCTTCGCGAAATACATTTCCCAACGCCGGAATATTTCACGTTTCTCGCCCAGCTATCTCTCTAACTGTTTATTTCCAGCGGTGGATCAGCGATAGCTTCGGGATCGACTCGATTTCTTCGCGGAGAAATCCCTGGCCTGCCACTGCCACGCGATCTAGATTTATCGATTTATCAAACGGGACGTATGTATACACATAGATTTTAAAAAAAGAGAATGACAGCGATTAGTTTGGGTGAAATTATTCTCCCAGGTATAACAATATGATTGTCTAAAATACGAAAGTGGTATATACTGATAATATAGGGACACTGATAAGGATAATTTTCGTCCCCTACAAATGTCGTAATAAAATTTCCCTAAGATCTATCAACGAAATGTATCTAGCGTATCCTGACAATTTTCTCACCGTACGTCAGAGATGTGTTTTATAAGATAGACAGGAAGAAAAATCAAAAATATTGATAACACACACGTTAAAAAAAATCTAGGATCGAGACTCGCCTGATTTCTCGTCGACGGTGGAAGAGATCCCAGCGACGTAGGAGGCGGCCTTCGTTAGTCCAAGGAAAAACAATACACTCCACATGTTCTCTCTCGTTATTCCTCGTAATCTTCGTCAACGAATCCCACGGCGCGATACGATCGCGAAAAAAAAATCACAATGGATCAAGCCACGAAGGACACCCGGGGTGGCTTCCTTTTTAACGGGTTGATCACAGATTCTTGCCCTCGTCGAGTTGTTAAGTCATTTTTCAACGGTACCACCGTTCACTCGCGACTCCGTTTATCACGTGGAAATCGCTTACGTAACACTTTCCTAATCATCGCAGGATATACTCTCTTCAAAATGATCCACGTTTTTCTCTGTCTATTTAAATAAAAAAAACACAACTAATTTCCAATTATCACCCGGATTTATACGTCGTCCCGCGGGAACACTGATTAAAAACCACCGGCGTCCGTCCCTTCCTTTTTCTTCTTTCCCTTCCCTCCTTTCATCCACCTTCCGACCGACCGAATATTACAGCGTCGGACGCGCGTAGCGACGCTCGAAAATCTCCCGTGCTTCCGGTCTAACCGCGCGCCGTTGCCGCCAATAACCTGCAACGACGGGCATGATACCCGCAATCACCGTTGACCATGGTATGCCCACCGACGCCGCAGAGTTTGCCGCACCGGGCCACCATTCAGAAAATACTACGGGCTCCTGCCCGTTTCCGGTATCCGATGGATTCTGAGTCTCCGCGGACGAAACGGATACCGGTGATTCGTTAAGTGCGTTATATCGGTGTCCGGAGATGAGTAAGTGACATTTCGAAGCTGGGTAACGAGGATCGGTTGGTTTTTCTTCTTTCGATGATAGATATTCGTATATGTATCGATTAGTATGTATAATAAAAATGTAATTGATACACACAGGATGTGATAGATTTAATGGATAGGTGAGAAAATTAGTTGATTTCACATAAGTAATCTGTCAGACGAGACAGACAGGAATAACCATGATTCATGTCGAGATTTTCGATAAATCTTGTAGTTTTTCTCCTTTTTTTTTCCGGGGATACGTCGGAGAGATCCTCGATCACCGGGTACCTGGCTGTCGGCTCTTCAAAAATAGCTGCGATTAATCAACGGAAACCGCTCTACCGGTGAAATGTCGACGATCGTTGACCTTAGGTGATATCGTGGAATAATGATAATAATAATTAAGTGGGGGGGACAAAAATGGAAGAAAATCGAACGAAATAGAGGCGTAGGATCGTTCGGCGAGGATCTTCAATCACGTCGGGTCACCACAGATTTTCGGCTCGCCTGGAATGGGTCCAAGTAACGAGGGCCGGAGGGGGTGCAGAGGGGGGCCTGCAATCACGTTGGCCCCCGCCAATGGCTGGCGAACTGTCCGAAATCGCTCGGAACGAAGATTGAGTGAACGCGAGTGCGCTCGATCACCGAGTTACCCGTTAATTTCAGATCAACCAGCTTGTTCGATGCAAATGAATCATCGGGACACGTTTCGCGTGTGCGTTATAATAACTTTGCTTTCACTCTTTCTTTTTTAACCTTTTTCTATTTTAATTTATTTTATTTTATTTCTCTTTTTTAAACTTTACTTTCTCTATTCGAAAACTTCCACGTGAAATCCATCGTCAAGACTCGTCCATTATTCCTCGAATACCGTGAATCTTTCGATATTGATAATAGAACTTGATTATTAGCCTTGTCAAACTTTCACTGTGACACTAAAAGACAAAGAAAAGAACAAAGAAAAATGTAAAACATCCGGAGATATGTCGATACGAGCATTTGCCGGGAGATCTCTTCCTGGTTTTTTTTTAATATATATTTGTGTTTAGGTGTGCGTGTGATTTTCTTTTTTTTTTAATTTTCTAGGATTTTACATCCCTCTCGAAGGGTCTGTCTTGGTATAGTCTTCCCTTTTTTTTTTTTTTGGCGAAAACCCTGTGTTCACTCGTGCTCTAGTCGACTACCTCTCGGCCAGGTGGGGACGGTACGCGTCGGCGTCGCGACGCAGCGCAGAGAAGCACGTGGTCCTCGACCGACGGCGGACGGCACACTGACGGCGAAGACGAGCAAACGGCGCGGCGACGGACGCGCAGCCTGCAAAGCCTCCGAGGAGGTGGTGGAGGAACAAGAGGGGGCGAACGGGGTATGGAACGTGGAGTACAACGTACATACAACCTGTGCTGGACCCCGATATGGGAAACGAAAAAAAAAATAGATGTTTGTCGTACGAGCGAATTTACAGGTTTTTTTTTCAATACACCCTGTGAATGGATAAAACGCCGGTACAACGGGGGACACTAAGGATCATTGTGTGTTCGCTAGGGGGAATTTGGAATCCCATTAACGATTTTGGAAAAAAATTTTGTATTTTTTTTGGAAATAATGATTAGGGTATGTAATATATGTTGGATTGTGTATACGTGTATGATTTTATGGTGTAACGTTTGGGGAGGATTGTAGTTGGTGGTAGTTTATATTTATGAAAAATATGTTATTTACTTGTTCGTTTAATTTTTTTAAAAATAAAGGAAATGGAAGTTGATGGATTGTTTGTATGGATGGATGGAAATTTATGTTGTACAATATGTTTTCTTTTCGAATGGAACATTTCGATTTGGTATCATTGAAGGTATGGTATGTATGTACGTATGTAAATATGCTGGAAACGTTTTCAACACAAGTTATCAATTCAACTAGCGGCATATAATTTCCGAATAAATCAGCAAGCTCGAGTTTCGGTTCGCGAAGCTGAAAGCATATCGGTCGACACCCATGAGAAAACTCCATCGACCTTAAGGTGTGTTTCCTCAGATTTTTAAAAGCTGGACGCCGGAGCTTTGAAATGTCTACTCGTTGAAATTTCCTCGTCTGGAAATGTTCACCTTGCGAAACGTCCACGTCTTGAAATTTCTGCACTCGAACGTTCAGCTGCGGTTTGAATTTGCCGCACGGCGAAATTTCCGCGTTTCGGAAATTCCGTCGCCTGGGGCTTCGAAGCTTTGATAATTTCTGCGCTTTGAATTTTCTGCGCTTTGAAATTTCTGAGCTTTGAAATTTCTGAGCTTTGAAATTTCTGAGCTTTAAAATTTCTGGGCTTTGAAATTTCTGAGTTCTTAAATTTCTGGGCTTTGAAATTTCTGAACTTTAAAATTTTTGCGCTTTCAAATTTCTGAGTTTTAAAATTTCTGAGCTTTGAAATTTCTTATGCTTTGAAATTTCTTACGCTTTAAAATTCCTACGCCCCTATTCCTCAACCCTCAAATCTCCCCACCATAAAATTTCTACGCCACGAAAATCCAACTTCCCAAATTTCCTACGCACCAAATCTTCTCCACACAACAAATCCCCTTATTCCTAAATATCTCCGCTCGAACGCCGCTACACCCCAAAGTCTCCCACAGTAAAATTACCACGCGTCGAAATTCCAACCCTCGATTTCAAAGCCGTGTAATTTCTCCCCATCAAAATCCCAACACCACTCGCATCATTACCCCCCAACACGTACTTACAACTATCCATCAAATTAAAATGATCATTCCCGAAAACCCATCTCGCTAGTCATAAACCGGACCATCATTTTCCCTCTACGATAGACATCCACCAATTCCCTGTCACGTCTTTTGATAGTCGCGTTTAGGTATTCGCGCGTACTCGGTCATCCGTGGACGAGTGCTTGCTTTCCGTTCGTCGTCGAAGACCGTTTATAGTGGTTTAAGAGGGCTACAGACGTACCAAGGGAGGTTGGGGAAGGGAAAAAGGGAGGGGAGGTTCAAGAGCGAAAGGGATGAAGATCGAAACGGGGTGAGAGACCTCCGGGCGAAAGAGGCGGATGAGGAAGCAGATGCTCTCTGACTGGTGTCACGGATCATGGTCATCTTAAAAGCTCCTGAAAGACAGGAATGCCACTCGCGCTTTCTGAAAGCTATCTTTTCTCGAGGAGGGAATGGCTCACTCAAGCCTCACACACACACATACATATATATACCACCGTTACGATTGCAATTCGGTACGCGTATAAAAACGCGAAAGGATTTCGGCCTGGTTATCCCGTAAGAACTTCAATTTCATGATTTTTTTTTATATGAATATACAAACTCGACGTGTTTAATAAAAATCAAACATTTGATAAATCTAATGAGAAATTAACGAGGGTGTGTCGATTCTATATTGAAAAAAAAATCTATTTGTAATTAAATTTCTTCTTTTCATTAAAGTTTCTCCACGGATGTTTCGGTTTCGCTATTTTCACGGCTGGTCGATTAACATTTCCGCGATTCCGGTTGTAAATCACGATTAATTACAACACCGCGGGGTTCGCGAATTACGCGGCACGGACACGTGTTCCTGGGACGAAAATCACGAGGGTTCGCGATCGCGCGCGCGCGCACACACATATATTACAGTACCTATGGTATATACGTTATTAATGCGACGATTACAAGCGACGGAGATCGTGCGACGCGGTTAAAAAACCGCAGCCGCCGAGTTCCGTGAGATCGCGGCCCACGATTAGAGAAAGAACCGTTTTCCTTCACGCGATGCCGTTTACGTGATTTTTATGAACTCCAGCCGTGCGACGGGCTTCATAATTTTCGAAAATCACCGCTTCCCCCCCGTTGCAACTGGCTTTAATCAACTTTCGCCTAGAAAAATCCTCTGAAAACCTATGAATAATAAAATACATGGGGAAAGTGATAAACGATCCGATAGAAAACGATAAATATCGGCCGATTGAAAAAAAAAACATATTTAATTTAAGAACACGTTTTTCTTTGCGAACAAGTTTTGTAATTTGCCGCGAAAATCTTCCGTGCAACGAACGTTTCGCAGATTTCACACGGGGAAATTGTTGGAAAACGACGTCGCGTTAGTTCATTGGCTTTAGCAGGACGCGAGCGAACGATATATTAATTGACTTAACGTTGACAGCAATAACAGTTCGCCGTGGCGGCTGTATAAATCAAGCGAACGTGTATCGGAAATTGATCAGATTTAATATCGTACTAATTAGTCGACCGTCCCGTTCTCCGGAGACTCGGTAGCTACGGTGGAAAGTAAAAGGGTGACGCGGCGAATCGCGAACCCGGGGGGGAAACGGGAAAATCGAAAATATCGGTTTCCAGCGACGTTAGTTGGAAAGTGTGACGCAATCGCGGTCAGGTTGATCGTCGACGTCGACGTAGTTGCGAAGACGAGTTTCCGCGATACGTCGACGGTGTTGTTTAATCGTATTCGTCGTACCGTGTTCGAAACCCGCGTTTTCAACGTCGGTCGCATTTAAATAATTCCGTGTTACCGTTAAAAATAACGCGATATTTTTCTCCGAACGGTGTCAGTGGGAAATGTCAAAAAATCCCCCCGGTGAAACGTGACATTTTTTTCCCTGGTTTTCGTTTTTGCGTCGCCGCTTATTGCAGCTTGCGTATGACAATTTTATTTTTGCCGCAATGCCGGCATTTTGATACGTTAATTGGAACGGGGGATTTGCATTTCGCGTCTCGGACGTTTCGCGGTATCCGCGGAGCGTTCGATTTTCCCCCCCGACGGCTACGAGAGTTCGCCCGGCGACCGTTGGCGGCGCTACCTACCGACGTTCCCGCGAGATTCCTACGTTATCGACCAGAATTTAAATCACCGCGCCGAGACATTATCGCCGTTTTGTTAATTGCACGTTCCGCTCGTACCTCACGGTCGATTATCGCTTTCATATATCTTATAATTAACGACGTTCCTCTCGTCCAGTGGTAAAAAAAAAAGGAAAAACTACACATACTGTGTAGAACGTGAACACTCCGCGGGAAAAAATGATACACACGTCGTGAGACGAGGAACTCGTTTGAAAGCGTGTAAAAACTTTTATTAAAATCCACAGTTCTCTGTACACATGGGCGTCGAGCTCGCCGACGAACAAGTCCGCGTGAAATGTTGCTTTTCACGTACGAATACGGACATTTTTTCGCCGGGATTCTCTGGCCCGTTCTTGTATAAAGGAACCACGTGGCATTCTGCGTACAGCCTTTTTTTCTTCTTCATCCCCGGTGTTTGGAAACAGGTGAAATTGATTGTACCACTTATCCGGTAATCTTCGCCGGGACTTCGAAGCACGCGATTACGTCGTTTCCATCTTTCAGCGAGTAATGAACCACCATCGAGAGCTGCGAACAAAGGCATCGCGCGAATAAATGTTTCCGAAGGATTGCGAACACTCGCAGGATAACGTTTCGTAACGAATAATTATTGCAGCAAGTGTATTCGCCATTTGCTCGCATTGTCAGATGAGCCAATCGGAAGAGTAACTTCCTCTCTATGTGAGATTAAAGCGGGTGCTGCCTATGACTCACGATTATTTTAATATCAAACCGTGTGTTCGTAGATGTTATAAATTTCTAGATTTTATCGCCGCTTTCAAGTTTTTTTATGAATATCTTGCGTGATTCACTCGACAATTGGTAAAGACACGGTTTCTCGTAAACATTTTACAAATACGTTGATGTATATAAGATATTAATCCATGGAAATAAAGTTACTCCATAATTGGTAATGGTAATCGACTTTACGAAACGTTGATTTATAGGAGAAAAGTCCAAGATTTCTGGTAAAATACTGTAGAATAATCGAGAGTGATTTGGCGAATGAAAAACACGATAGTTTATCAAAATTATAAACGTAAGTAAGCGTCTAGACCAGACGGTAAATTATTCATCACATTTTTTTATAGAATCACGAATATCAAGTCTCGCGGAATTCCTTTCCTAGCGTTTTTGCGATAAATCTGTAAAACCGTTCAAGTTAATCCAAAGCCATTTTTCACGGCACAGATTGTGCGCCGTGTATATCTTCGTATAATAGATTCGTCTCGTCTGCACATATTAACTTTAATCATTTCAGAGTTACGACTACGAAAAGAAACAAAAAAACAAAAGAAACCCTGACAAAGTTTCCTCGTACAAAATTTTTACAAAAATTCCGTAAAATTTCCGCTATCGACAATTTTTGTTTCGATACAAGCATTATTTAAAAAACACTCTCGATAACCATACCTTGGGATAAATCGGTAGTACCGGGAAGCTGTTTCTGTACAAATACTCTTGTCCCTTTTTCAACGGGCATCCAGATTTGCTTCCATCCAGATTGTAGATATTATCGCACGCGCTGGTCCCATCGACGCCGATAAACGGCAACGCGACGCCCAACACTTGGGCGTCCACGTTGTTTCTCAAATCGTTGATGTCCCTCTCGGGCACGAGTTTCATTTCGATCGTGTACTCCGACCTGCGCTTCAGTTTGCATACCGGAACGTCGCAGCCGGATATCTTTACCTGATTGGCGTCCTCGAATTTCTCGCCTGCGAAAGATTATTTTTGTTTATGAGATCCTACCGACGCCTATTCCTAAATCACGTTGAAAAAAAAAGAAACAGAAAAACGTGAAGCGAATAATTTAACAATTTGTCAGAGCCGACTATGCTACGGTTCGACGTAAATATTTGCGTCTCTTTCGTCTTTTCCGTATTCAGCTAGAATTCAAAGTATTTTACGTTTGGTAACTATTGAGATGAGTATCAAGGATAGAAATGTACAGACATACTTTCGATGAATCTCGAGTGATAAAGAAATATCATTATTTCTCGTGTTATTTACAAAATTTTTTTCATTTTTTTTTTAAATGCCAGGTGTCGCGTGTCAAAAGGGTTAAAAGTCAAATACAGAAATACAAACACAGTGTTCTATATATGTATACAAGAGGACAATTGCCAGCGGCGGTTCTACTTCAAACGATTAGCACCAGCCATCGACAGCCGACAACTCTCACATTTAACCACGTGTCGACGCAACAATCGCAATAATAGATAAACGGTGGAATATCATCAAAACATGCGGGATTCGCTTACGCAACTACTCCCAGATTCCGGAATTTTTTTCATTTAACCGGTTCCGCGATCAATCGCGCTGGGAACGAAGAAGTCTCGGGGATTTGTTCATTTTCGAAAACGTCGGAGACGCCACATTCGCCGAATAGAGGCGAAAGAGAGAGATTTAAAGGAGCATCTACGGCGGTTCACCTTGTGGAAAGTAGATCACCTTGAATTACCCCGATCACCTTCGTTTCTGCAGAAAGTCGGTGGAATCGTTAAGTGGAGAAAAAAAAACGGAATTCTACATCGATATCACGCGTATAAGAGTGTATGTATGTGTGTACGCACTCTCTGTGTTTACCGTGTGCTATAGGTCAACCGCTTTTACCTGTACCGACTGTACCTGTCTATATGTATATGTATATATGTGTGTGTGTACGTACAAGAAACGTTTATTATATGTACGACAAACGAATGATACTCGCCGGGGGAATCGTTTGAAAATAACAAATATTCAGCGACGAAAATAAGAGCGAGAATGAAGTCCCGGAATGAAATTCCGCGTTCGCGTTTAAATAAATTAAATCGTAGTCGCGAGGTTGCATATTACGAACAATATCCCGGCGTACGAAACATAACGGTGTAGAGAGCGGTACGGTTTTACGGTGCTGTTAAGTAAATGCCTGCGTTCCATGAACTTTGAAGAATTAGAATAGAACCGATCGAACGGTTTCATCTTTATTATCTTGCGGTTCGATCGGAAAGTATATGAATTTGAATTTAAATAAAATTAGTAAATACACGTATAATCTATTGATTCTTTGGTACCGAAAGAATTACTCAATGATTCACACTTAAACGGGAAAAATCACTCGAAACTATTAGTTGTAAAAATAACTTCGTTAGCATAGCAATAATTTACTGATAACATATACAAAAGAACGAATAAACCTCGTTGTATACTTCAACGACTATTCTAAAGTCTATCCGTATTATTTTCCCCAAACAAAATCTAAAAGATCCTATTCTTTCACTCGATACAAAACTCTCACTCTCACGAGACCTGGGAGACTATTAAATTTCTCGACTTCGCTGCGCGACGGTAAACGGAAACAATTCATCATCGACACAGACCGTTTTCTAATTCTACCAATTAACACGCCAGCTTAGACGATCGACGCTCAGGAAAAGTATGTATACGATCCGATCGTAAATTGGAAATGTCGTTCTACGCACCAGTGCCACACTTGTTGACTTCGGTGGCGCTAACGAGCACGAGGAGAGCCGCGAAAACGAGAATTGTTTCCCTCAGCATCTTGGTGAAAGTGTTCTTTCTCGTCTGTTTCTCGAAGTGGTAGAAGGAGAATGAGACGAAGAATTTTCACGAGGTTCTCGTCCAATCAGGCACAGGTCCGACTCTCGACTGAGAACTAACGCGGACACAGCGTTACGGCGTCGGACATTCGTCAATGTTCACCTTAAGTACATTCCCCTACCTTTTGACAACGGACGTATCCCGCGCGACGGTGGGGATGAGCGAGAGAAAAGCATACCACCACACGTGGATGGAATCCTGGAAATTTATTAGAGAGACCGAGAGACGTACATGATATACACGCAATGTCGAAATCACGTGAAGGCGAGTTGCCTGATAGATCAGGTCACGTTAATCACGTTTTATCGCTGACAGTTGTCAACCCGGTTGATTAGGAATGAAATAGAAGACCGTTTGAATCGGTATAATATAGTCGTCGTAATGACACGTGTTGTCTTGGATAGAAAAGCATGAATTAAATACACGTTACCATAGAATAGATCGAATATCTATCGATACGTTGTAGGAATTTACTTTACCCACTTGTTTCATCGTGCTTAGAATATAAATTAGAAGAAAAAAAAAGAACTGTACCTGATACGACGAGTCACGTATCACGTTTTGATTGCTAATAATAATGTCCACGTGGTCTAATTGAAAATGACATAAAAGATCGTTTGATTAGTATAGACAATTATAGATTAATATGGTCATGTTAATTATAGTTTGATAATTATAAGTTTTAATAGAATCCTTCGAGTCATTCGACCCTCGCGCAGAGTAGATTGAATTTTTATTAACACTTCCTTTGCGATTGCCTAGCGTGTGTGTGTGTTTTTTCCTGGTTTGAATACAAGACGGTAAACAAAGAAAAAACACACACACACAGAAAAATATGGAGAAACAGAGACAACGTTCGCCGCGTTTATTTTCTGAAAGCGGTTGCATCGTAATGCTGAAAAGAACGCGCGGGCACGCTTTCATCGCGGTTTAGAACGGCATTACCCGATAACGTTTCAACTTTTCCTCCTTTTTCCGCGCTTCTTCGTTTCGTCTACCTGCGGACGACAAAACGGAAATGAAACGGACCTCCATGGTCGCAAGAACAAAGCACCGGAAATTAAGAACACTATCTCGCTCTTTGGTCCGCGCGTACAAATGAAATTCCTTGTTCCCGGTTACGAGTGTGACCCTTTCGCCGATTAATGCTCGTAAAGCGTCGCGACGCTCCTCGAACTTATTAAATCCATAGAAACATCTGAAAACAATGCGGCGGGGTGGGTTTTTTTTTTTTTGGAAAGTTTCAATTTCATTATTCTTCCCGGTGATTCGGATGTCCGGGGGAACGTTTACCCCCTCCGTTTACGGTCTTCTTGGTCAGTCGAGTATTCGAATCGATCTTTCTGCCTGGTTGTGTTTTATAGAGTCAATCGTAAAATTGCTAAGTTCACGTACGCGCGATCGTGTATGTGTGTACATACTTGTGTGCATAGTATATACGCACACACGGGCGCGTAAAACGTGAAACGCGATATTTTACGCGAACAAATTTGTATCCGATGGTATTCAAAGGATGACGAAGTTCGCGGTGCAGAATTTCGAATTGAATTCGATGTTATTGCGAGAGATATTCAAAGCGTTCGTTATTTAACGGATAGGGGGCACGAGTGGAAAATTTACGCGGTGAATTAAAAGCATAGAAATCGCCGGGCAGCGAAATTTCCGCGGCAAAAGCACCGCGCGGGTATAGAAAATTTCCACGCGTGGAAATATCAAGCCGCGGAAATTCCGGTGGTTTGCCAAATTCGAAGAGTGGGGTGGGGGGAAATTTCGTGGCATCGACATTTACAGGTACCGAAATTTCTCGGTTTAAAACATTGAACGCACGGGAAAATATTCACACCGTGGATATGTTTTCATATCGGTGACGAAACATTCCCATGGCCGAAGAATGTCGACGAACCGATATTCACCACCACGGAAAAGTAATCACGAATTGATCGTCGTTTATCAAAACACGCGAATAAACATAACGAAATTTCGCTGAAATCATCTTAATCGTGACTCACGGTAAAAAAAGACATAGTAAAATGCAAAATACGTAAATGTATATTATGTACACGTGCGCGTACCTATGCACGTCGCGCACCTGTGAATAATTTCATTCCCCTCCTGATTTGTCGTTTTCATTTAATACCGCGGACAAAAAACAATCACTATGATTACAGACGGGGGGGATGAATAATACAGGTAATAACAGAACTGCATCGGAGGGACAACGTGTACATACATAAATACAACGAAGGTAGAGAGAGAGTGCCCGTCGGAATACAAACGACGAATCTCTAAGAACGGTAACCTTGAAACGATACGGAAGAATTCGTAATGAAGCCAAGACGACTCCCATTGTGTTCCAGCAACGTCCTTCGACACGTATTTCTACGTTTCGCTTGAAAGGACAACGAACCTCGTCCATGGTAAAACGAACGACGGTTTTCGTACCGATGGAAATCATTGGTGAAAACGTATATTGAAGTTGTTACTTTAAGACTGTGTTTTTCGTCGAAGAAAAACGATCATTATCGAACAATGATACAGGTATATCGATGGAATTACCCGTGTAATTTATAACGACCTTATGCAACTACATATTCGTATCAACGTATAACCACGGTAATGATAGTACATTTACTTAGTTCGTCCCGAACGAAGGTGGCCGTAAAAAAATCATGAATATGTTTTGAAGCAAACATGTGGTAAAAAGTCAATGACGACCCGACACGAGATCGTATCTACGTAAGGAAGGCGATTCTCGGAAAAACGTAACGCGGAACGTCGTCGCGAGATAATAATTACGAATTCAACGCATGCTGGAAGACGAGCTTGACAGTCGACGTGCGTGCGATATGTATTTCCTTGCCGCGAAATAATCCCGCGGTTGATTTCCTTGGACCCTACTTCCCGAGACGTTTTCCCGGCGTGCGAGACTTGTAATTAAATTTATTGTAAAACGACTGCCGGAAGTGATAATTTCTGTTCTAACTAATTTCCGTTTTCACTGATTTTTCACATCAAGATGAAAGGTATGTAATTATTTATAATGATTAAGAATAAAAAACGAAAATCTGACGTTGTGAAATGTCGTTCTAATGACCGTGTAAAGTGTGCGGTCTTAAAAAAAAATGCGTGAGGGTTGCCAAGAAATTTTGGGAATCGCTGAAACAACTTCTCCGTCGAGCAATTATCTCAATTTGAACTAATTAAAGCACTATACATAGGCCGCTAATAAGCTCATCGTGTCTAAGTAACTGAGTCTTAATTCCCGGTGTAAGTTTGACCTTCCCCGAGGAGCGCGTACCCGGGACGAATAAAAAGTTCCCCCGCAGTTCGAGTCTCGCCGGGGCACTCGATTAAGCGATGTAATTCCCGCGCGTTAATTAGACACCGTGTAAGGATATCGTTCTCGCAGGACAATGCGGATACCGAAAACAGTTTCACCGTGGATTTTTAGAATGAGAATTTCTCTCCCTCTCTCTTCGTTGTACTGGGTATAATTTAAAGAACAACGAAACAACGCTCGAACACACCGAGAATTGTTTCTACAAATGAAACACTTTGTTCAGAATGTACGGATAATATTTCCATGACGCGTGTGCTATAAGTGATACTATTTGTCCATGTTATTACTCAAACGTAAATATACTCGTTTAGTTTCACAGTACAATACAGGAGAAGAGACGAGAAATAGAATTCTATGTATTTCTCGTGTGCGGCATTTAAACCACGTTCATCCTAGACTCAAACCCAAAATGGTAACGTTGGGAGTGATACTAAAATGGTAAGAGCACAGACGAGGTATTGGATCCAAGGGGAGGACACTCTTATGGGAGAATGAGGTACGACTTTTAGTTCCCAAAAACACGGACAGTATCTAGATGTCACTACTTGGTCTCACCACTACATGTGAGTTTTCGTAATGCGTGAGAAACTCACACATCTGACCGAGAACCAATCCGTGTGATGACCGGGAAAGGTTGACTATGTTTTGGTCGGAACCAGGGGGAGGACACGACCATAGTAAAAGCACAGACGAGGTATTGGATAGACCGATCATCCCCATGCTTTTCGATGTCACTGATTTGGAGGGCTCTAGAGCCCTCTTACCATTTTAGTGTCACTCGCTACGTTACCATTTTCGGTTCGAATCTAGGATGTCCGTCGATTATTAGTAAGAATACGATATAGAAGTTATAGTTTATACGTATTAATAATTGACCTTTGTACTGCGAAAGAAGGATAGTGAATTCACAGGTATACAACTGTAAGTCACAGCAAAAATAAGTTGTTTTATAGAGAAGAATATTCAGTTTTTCGGAATACATACAAAAGTTATGAATATTGACATTTTCCACTATTTTTCTTTATTTCTTATAAACAATTGTACTTTCTTAAAAAACATTATCATTCTATTTGGTACCAATAATTAAAATCTTTTCCGATAATGTGAAACATAATACAGTCTACGTCAACAGTTAACATGTTGCTGAGCTGTTTCTTATTAATATGATATCAAATGAAAAATCCTCAAATTCAGGCGGTCTTTTGAACGGCGTTCGCTCAATTTTTGAGATAGCGATCTGAAACTGGTACCGTTGATTTAGTTAGGAAATTCTACGCCAGAACAATGTATAATAGTTGTACTTTTCGAAAATTTCATTTTTCGCAAAAATCTGAAGGGGGTAGGTCAGGATTTTTCGCGATTTTCGTAAATCGCCTGCCATTTCCGTAATTTTTGAGCTATTAAAACGATCCGAGGCGTTTTGGACGCGGAATCCGAAGCCGAATAAGACAGTGAAAGAATTATTTTGATATCTCAAAAATTGTAGAAATGGCGAGCGATTTACGAAAATCGCGAAAAATCCTGACCTACCCCCTTCAGATTTTTGCGAAAAATGAAATTTTCGAAAAGTACAACTATTATACATTGTTCTGGCGTAGAATTTCCTAACTAAATCAACGGTACCAGTTTCAGATCGCTATCTCAAAAATTGAGCGAATGCCGACCAAAAAACTGTTTGAATTTGACGATTTTTCACCATTTTCGTAATTCGCTCACCATTTCCGCAATTTTTGAGATACTAAAATGATCCACGGCGTTTTGGATGCGTAGTTTCATACGGAAAATGATGGCGAAAGAATTAGTTCGATATCTGAAAAATTACGGAAATGGCGAGGGAATTACGACAATGTGGGAGAATCCCTGACCTGCGCAATGGGATAGGTCAGGGATTTTTTACGACTTTGGTTTTTCGCTCGCCATTTCCACAATTTTTAAGATATCGACCTGATTCTTTCTCTACCGTATTCAGCTTCCAATTACGCATCCAAAACGTCCTCGATCATTTTAATATCTCAAAAATTGCGGAAATGACGAGAAAATTACGAAAATCGCGAAAATTCGTCAATTTCAACCAGTTTTTCGCTTGCCATTTCCACAATTTTCGAGATAGCGACCTGAGACTGGTACCATTGAATTAGTTAGGAAATTCTACGGCAGATCAACCTATAATAATTGTACTTTTCGAAAATTTCATTTTTCGCAAAAATCTGAAGGGGGTAGGTCAGGATTTTTTGCGATTTTCGTAATTCTCTCGCCATTTCCACAATTTTTTAGATATCAAAATGATTCTTTCACTGACTTATTCGGCTTCGAATTCCGCATCCAAAACGCCCTGGATCATTTTAATAGCTCAAGAATTACGGAAATGGCGAGCGATTTACGAAAATCGCAAAAAATCCTGACCTACCCCCTTCAGATTTTTGCGAAAAATGAAATTTTCGAAAAGTACAACTATTATACATTGATCTGGCGTAGAATTTCCCAACTAAAACAATGGTACCAGTTTCAGATCGCTATCTCAAAAATTGAGCGAATGCCGTTCAAAAAACCGCCTGAATTTGAGGATTTTTCATTTGATATCATATTAATAAGAAACAGCTCAGCAACATGTTAACTGTTGACGTAGACTGTATTATGTTTCACATTATCGGAAAAGATTTTAATTATTGGTACCAAATAGAATGATAATGTTTTTTAAGAAAGTACAATTGTTTATAAGAAATAAAGAAAAATAGTGGAAAATGTCAATATTCATAACTTTTGTATGTATTCCGAAAAACTGAATATTCTTCTCTATAAAACAACTTATTTTTGCTGTGACTTACAGTTGTATACCTGTGAATTCACTATCCTTGTTTCGCAGTACAAAGGTCAATTATTAATACGTATAAACTATAACTTCTATATCGTATTCTTACTAATAATCGACGGACATCCTAGATTCGAACCGAAAATGGTAACGTAGCGAGTGACACTAAAATGGTAAGAGGGCTCTAGAGCCCTCCAAACCAGTGACATCGAAAAGCATGGGGATGATCGGTCTATCCAATACCTCGTCTGTGCCCTATTCGTATGTGAAAACACGACGAAGAAGAAAGTATAGACCAACTATAGGGTAGAACAGTAAATGTCATTATTTATTTTCAAATATAAAATGAAATAAAGTCAAATAGGTTGACAAAAATCATTATGTTTGATATAAAGTATAAATTTAAAAAATGATTCGCCCCGTAAAACAGGCAACCACCTCCCCCCATTTAATTTCATTACCCATCGTATTTTCCAATATATAAACTAATTATTCTTCTCTTAATTGTTAGTTTTATTGTCACGATAATGGAGGATATATTTTTTAACAATTCGAGCACAAGGGAAGTTTATAGATGGTTTTCAATTCAGGCTTCGTAACTGTATGAAAAAATATATCTGGTAAATTGAATTCGTGATCTCGATCATCCCGTTCATTAATCGATCATCGCATTCGAGAAAACAAACGAGTATGTAAACCCGTTCCTCTGAATATAACCCTAAGCAAAGTGTAATAGGAAAATACTTAAGTTATACATCGTTTTACAGAATTCGATTGATATACATTTATTTAGTTCTTCTGTTCTTTTTTATGTGTTTTCACGTCATGCAACGAAGGCCACACGTTACCCTAATTACGAAAGATTCTTGAACATGAATGTTCTGACGGATTGTCCACAATGTCACTGGCTTTTTGGCAGTTCTTTATTTCTTGGGTAACGTAACAATTAACTCGGTTTCGTAATAAATAATTTAATTATCCCCTCCGTCGAACATCTCTTCATTAATTTCATTTATAATTATCGTAGATGACACTCGTTTCCTGTGTTCCTGGAATAAAAACGGTCCGTTCTCCTTACGTGTCGGAATTCGAGTACATTCCGCGATTCCATCCGTCGAAAAATCCCGATTGTCCCTCGCGACTCCCTCGAAATTCCGAGTTCTATGACGCGGAATTCGTTTCCCGTAATCGGAAGCCGATCGAAATCAGAGCGATTTTGACCCGTTGCCCAAATTATCGAGGAAAAAGGTGAGAGACTTTCCCATTATCAATAACGAACCGCATTAATCGGTTACGCCGGTCTGAATAATTCATTTCATCACAGATTCAGCGACGATTATGATTTTAATTCGGATCGACGAGAGGATCGGGATGGATCGATAGGGAATTGCATGGAGAAAATTATTATTAATGTGAAATTTAATAACGTTGGCAAGGTACATGGAAACTGATTAATCCCTGAATATATAAACATTCGTACAGCTTTTAATTAAAACTTCATTAATAAGGAATTCGTTTGGCTAGATGAAAACGGAGGAGAAATTTGTGGTAATCGATCGCGTGTTGGATACCGTAACAAGAAAAAAGATTCAGTTGCATAATCCTTACGTAATTAAAGTTCATCAGGAGCCCGTGCATCAGTTATACGGGTTAAAGTTTCAAAGTGTAAGTTCGTACGATTTATAATAATTAATCCATTTCATTATACTATCACTTTCACACTTAACCACGTATTCCTCTACACATGTTTTGTCTTTTCAAATAAATATCTCACACTTTCTTTTTTAAATTCGAAACAGTTAATAAATAAGTTTCTGCCGGTTGTCCTGTGGGTAACGCAGCGATATCGATCAAAGGTAACTTATCCACCACCGATAAACGAATTCTTATCGTCGGTGGATTAAAATCCTCCCTCGCAAACGTACCGACAGAGCAATCCACAAAAATATCGCGCTACCATTTGATTAACCGGGCCAATTTTCAACAAGGTTGTTAACGCAGAGGCATGGGAAGAGGTGATGAACAATAAAAGGTCAAACTACATGGGTTGCGACGACCACTCCGAATATCCGACCTGTGGACGTATGTTCATTCGCGGTGTACCTGTTCCATACAGCCAGGTGCGTATGAACGCGTTAATTAAACAATCGATAAACTTCGAAAAGTCAACTTCGCGGGCAACGCGAGCGTTAAAGTGAATTTTTTTGTTCATCCGACAACTCTCCGGCTCTACAATAGCTACAATGGGCGAAAAATAATAAAAACAATAATAAAAACACAAATTGACGAATAACAAAATGGGGGAAAAAAAGAAACAAATAATGTGGCCCAAATAGAACAGAATGGGACCATTGTAAAGCTTTTCCGGCGGTTTTTCGACAACTGGAAAACAGGAAACGTCTCTTTTCCAGGGTTTCTGTTGTTCCTGCGACGTCGGGGTGAACGCGACCCGTCAATTCGCTGGGTCGAACAACTCGCTAGCGAGTCTCCCTTCGACTGCCAAGACTACGTCGAAGGACGCAAACAAACCTTGCAACAGGTTACACGCGGAGACCGGATACGCGAATTTATTCGGCGAAACTGTGGCAAAACGCCAGCCCGACGAACTTCGACGGAGCAACGAAACAAACGGGCAACGCGAATATTTCGCGAGAAATCGGGCACCGAGGAATCGATCAACGTGTGACACTTTAACCGTGAAAAATCCATCAATAAAAACGATCGAAGACAAACATACAATTGATAAACAGAATCCATATGAAATCGATTTAAGAAACAGGGAAATTTCAGTGAAAAATGACTATTCAAACGGGAGAAAATCGATCGAACTGAACCGTAGAGAAAAAAATGTAAATTCTTCGACGAAGTCAATGTCACCTTTATCATCAACGTTCCTTGGAAAAGCGCCAGGCGGGGGTGAAATAAAACGACTGACTTCACACACTGGGGATGGTATCCGCGAGACGGAAACCGGAAGTCAGGAGGACGGTTTCTCGGCGGGAAGAAATCGCGCGGAAAACACGGATCGGTCGGTCGATCGACCTACCGACCATCAGTTTTTGATTTACGACGTTAGAAGGGACGAAAAAAAATTCGCGCCCTTTGAAACGACCGGCGGTAAGTTCCAGTCGAGGGAATTAAACGCGGGAATTCAAGTGTCCCGTGAGGAGGACAGTTCTATGAAAGATCCAGGGGGGATCGAGAAATCGAATGAATCTCGTGAGATAATTCCGCTGGAAAATCAGCCCACCGACGATGACCTTCGAATTGGCAAGTCGAAAGCAGGTCAAACAGAAGGACCGTCGGGGAAGTTGGTTTCCGTTAATGGTGTCAAGCGGCGATGGGAAAACGAACGCGGGGGAGTCGAGTCTTCTTCTTCTTCCTCTTCCTCTTCTTCCTCTTCGGGGAATAAAAGTCTCCTTATGAAATCGGGCAAGAAGAAACGGAGGAACAAAGTGTTTCCTGATACTTCAGCGACTGATTCGCCCGGGATTGGACGTCCTATGCATTTAAACGAGCCTTTAAAAAATTTGTCGATGGGTCTATTGAATAGCGATCGTTTCACCGGGGGGTTCGATCCACGGATGAAAGGTTCCGCGGAAGGTAATTCGAACACGGTAATGGAAACCCGCCGCCGTAGACCGGATATTATAATTAACGAGGAATATAGAGTGAGGAAGCTAGAGTACACGGAGTCAAAGGGCAACGATGGAATTAAACTGCATACCGACGTTACCGGCAATCGACCGACACACCTGTCGAGAATGCGTGTCACAGGTAGAGAGTTATCTGAACGTAGGAAAAAAATATCGGAAAACGAACGAACGATAGGGAACTACGGTCCACCGAAGAGAACGTTGAAAGATCTGACGTACAAGACAAATTTCAATTCTGGCGGATCGAACAGTGCGAAACGTTCGGACGTCGAGGACCGTCGTCGTCGACGACGAAAAAACACCGTACAACGAGTCCGTCGTCGATCAAAAAGGTTCGACGACGTGTTGGCGAACGTGAAATATGACGAGAAAGACAACGTCCGTGGAAATGTGGACAGTGACAAAGGATTCGCGAGGAGAAAGAAAAATTCGCACTTTAAGACGCGTGTATCTAGGGACTTTTATTCCCTGGGGGAAACAAATCAGGGGGAAGAGTCAGGGGCGGACGAATCGACGCTGGATTTCGTAAATAACGAAATTCCCGTGGGAAACGCGAATTCCGCAATGAGGAACGTCGACGAAGGGATCGAAGGGCGTTACAATTGCGTAAGGAACCCTTTGAGGGACGATGCAACGCAGAAAGTGATTAAAAATGGAAGAAACGCGAACGGAAAGACATTGAATAAAGCGGAGGAGAATTCCGACGAAAGTTGGAAAGAAGCGCGGAATTATTTCGACGAATTCAATGACGTTTCCCCGAGACGAAATAATGAAACTTCTTTGAACGAAGTCATCGGGCCGAGTAGTTCCGTAAGTTCCGGGGATTCGATTAAAAACTACGAGAAGAAACCCGAGATTAACGGAGCCCTTTTCCCTCGAGCGAATAGGGCGACTGAGAAAAATTCATTAAATAATCCATCGTCTTCGATCGACGTCCAACGACCTGATAATTACAAATACACCGCGAATTCGCCTAAGTTCACCGTCACAGAGACGTCGTTATTAATCCGCGAAAATACCAAACAGGTGCAAAAAGTCGATAAATATCATTTTGAAAAATTAACAGAACCTACAACTGAGAAACCGATATCCGAAATCACCAGGGATTTAATTATAATTCGTTGCTTCAAACATCCTTTAACAACCATTTCCATGGACAGAAAAAACCCGGAAATGGAACGAGCGAACCTGAGAGACGATTCGGTGATTCGAACGCGGGACACGGATTCCGCGAATTTTTCCGAAATTCCGACGGAGGTCACGGAGAACAGTTCACCGTTGTCGACGGAGAACACCGGAAACTTAACGGACTCCACGAGGATCACCGACGCGGCTTTTCGACCGTCGATCAAACCACTCCGCGAGGAAACCGCGATCGAGTTTCACAACGAGGTGGTACTCGACGACGAGACGACCGACGTCGAGAGAACGTCGAAGACCGTCAGCGACGACACCGTCGACGTCCCGACGTCCACAAAAGATCCGCGGAAAATCTACGAAAAAACAAGAAAAAGCTCGAAGACGATTAAAGGTGACAATTTATCGGCCCTTTCAAAGGACGAGAGAAGTTTGCATGACGATAGGGCGGTGGAAACAGGATATTCAGGGACGACGATGAAATTTTTCCTGGAAGCGGGGAATATCGATTTCGTAAAAACGGGAACCGGTGTCACCGAGTTTTATCTGCGTGGTCACGAGAATTACGTTCGTTTCAGTATCAACGGGGATGAGATCCCTGGTGGAAATATTGATAATAACGAGGAGAAACAGGAATACGTGGAAGAGTATTCGATAGAGGAGAATGGTGACGAGGATGACGAAGTACCGGAGGAAAACACGGAAGAATTTCCCAGTAACTTTCTTGGCGGTCGATTTGAACGAGAATCGGAATTTTTTTTGGAAAATCATCCGTGGTTTCGAACAACGGAGAGCCCGGAATTCACCGTCAGACCGAAAAGTAACTTCTATCGCGTTTTGACGAAAGATACGGATATTTCCGATGGTAACGTGGAAATGGAAGCGACGGACAATCCGTCGGTGAAGATTCCTCGTTACAGGGAAGTCGAAGATTCTACCGGCAGGATACTTAGACCTTGCGAGAAGAACAGAAGGCGGAATTACATGGCGAAGAGTTTAATGTGCGACGAGACGGTAAATCAAAGAGGCAGACGTTTATTGTCCGTCGAACGATCCGCCAGAGCGAAGAAATCGAAGCGGAAACGATCGGGAAAGAAGGAGGGGAAACGAAGGGGAACGGATAATGATAATTCGATCGACGACTGTGATCGAAAAATCCTACCGGACGATCGAAAAGAATCGAAACGCAGTCGTAATAAAAATCACGGGAAATCGGAGAAACGAGCCGTGTCGATTTTCCCAAAGTTAAATCGGAAAACGGAGGAAACACGAAGAAAAAAGCAAACTCACCCTTCTCTCGAAGACTATTCCGAAGATTATGATTACTGGAATCCGGAAGAACAGGACGATGAAACGATCTTTGGAGGAGAGATCGATAGTTTGAATGATCCAGGGGAGAAACCGGGGGATTTTGAAATCATTCTCACCGATGATAATCGGAAAATAGATCCAAATAGACAGGCAAAAATAAATGCGATAAATGATAATATATCGTACAATCGACACCCGGGAAATCCCGAGAAATTTCCCGATACGAAAATAAATGAAAGACAATCGTCGAACAGGCAGAAACAGAACGTCGACGGTGTTCAAGGGGGAAACATCGACGTCGGGAAAGACTATCAGATTTCCCTGACCGGGAAAATCCACGTGGAAAGCGATCCGAAAGATCGTCCGGCGTCCGTCAGTTTCGACGGCGCGGAATTTCCACGGAAAGATTCTATCAGCGACGGGAAAACCGATAGCTACGTTAATCGGTTTCCGTCGGGCCCGACGAATTCTTTCGCCCCGCTCGCCAGCGATGCTAATTTTTTCGACGTACATGGGAACCCGGCTTTAGACAGCGATCGCCGGTATTATTCTTACGGGAAACTCGTCGACAGACGTAAAAATCGGGGGGCGGCTCGCCAAGAATTTTTCGATTTCCCGCGAAAAAGGTATACAGCTTTCCGTCGGAATTTGAATAGACGATCGAACGTCCCGTCCGTCGTCGACGACGGTGATCTCGTCGCTGACGAAGCGAGCGACGGAGAAGAACCGTCGGACATGGAGAATGAATCTTTGATCGGTGAAAATCGTAAACAAGAATCTCGGGTCTCTGGAAATCATCGATTAAAGAAAATCGTAAGTAGATCGATCGACGATAACGTCGACGATCGTTCCGTTCGTTTTCCGAATATATTCGAGAATTTCTTCACGAACCGCGAGCCCGATGAGAATTCCGAACATTTCGGCCTGGCGAATCGCGATCTACATTCCGGTTGTTACGCGTTGAACACTACCCTTCGAAAGATCGATTTACCGACATCGACCAGGGTGCCTGTGAAATTCGACGCACGTGGCAAATCAAGGTTAATTAATTACCAATACGAGATATCCACCACGAAATCACTGTCTATCGATGATACACGAAGGAAAGAAACAACGGAGAAATCCCTGCGAACGGATTATAAAGATTTAGAAAAAAATACGACGGAGAACTTCCGGAATGATAATTCGAACTGCTCGAACTGTAATCCGGTAGACGCGGGGAATTTGATAGACGAGGAGAACGTGTTAACGATTATGGAATTCATGCGGAAGCTGGAAACTCTACTGGCGAATGCCAACGGCGCTACGTTAAACAATAAACCCGGTAACACTTTAATACACTTCGGAAAGTTTGTCATCCTGCCGCGCAATGGATCCTGTTTTATCATAAAACAGCAGGGAAACGTTGAAACGATCACGAAAAACTTTCAATCTGGATCCAGGACGAAATCAGGGAAACGATCGATTAAAAATGAAACACCGAACATTGTGAAAATATTCGATAATCGATCTCCGTCGGCGGCGGAGATCAAAGGGATGGCGGCGATCGATCGATTCGCTATTAAAAGTCCCGAAATTCCGCCGACGGAATGCGACCGATCGAAATCGGAGTCCGGCAACGGGGGAAAAGATGAACAGCCTTTATTTCACGAAGGGCCGGCGAACAACCCGGATACTTCGTTTCCGAACAAAGAAACTCGACGAACGGACGATAAAATGAAAAGTCTGTCCGCGGAACGAGTGGAACACGTGGAAACAGATTTCCCGAATTCCCAGAAACACACCGGCGAATATCGTAACAATGCGAAGAGGACCTATACCACTAGAAACGTCGAAATAAAAAAAAATGCAATTCCACGATCTATGAAATCGAAGTTCGATTATTCGTCGAATATAAACAATACGGTGGGTGGAGAGGGTTTTTTAAAATATGACTCGTCGTTCGACGAACGAGATAAAGTAAGTCGGTCAAAGTTATCGGAATCACCGTCGACGGAAACGAAGCCAAACCTGGTGAAAAGTAGTTCCCACGTAGATTGGATCGGGAAACAACAAGTTCCTAGGTTGATTATTCGTGAGGGTGAAGAGGGAAATATAAAAGGGGTTGAAAGTCGGCGGAATGTTCCCGTGAGGGTTAACGGGGAAATTAACGGTGAAAATATCGGTGTCGGTTACGTCGACGAAAGACGTCGGATCGACGGTGTCAAGAAAAAACGGGAGACTTCGTTGGTCGGTGATAATAACTCGATACGTGGCTGGGAGACACGTGTGGATCGCGATAAGAGAGAAAATATGAAACGGGTGAAAGAGAAACGTCGACGGAAGCGAAGGAGGAGGAAAAGGAAGAGGAAGATAGATAAAAGGAACGCCGTTACGTCCGGGAAAGAATGGCCCTTCAAAAGGAACTTGCTTATGGTATTCGAGGAGGAAAAACACCCCACGGAGAATGTGCATGATAAAACGTTACGGAATGTCGTCGATAAATTTCCGCGACGAGAGCGACGGAAAAAAGAACGTTCGAGACGCGGTACGGAAATGGGAAACAAGTATAGATCGCAAATTCGCGGCGGGCAGAATTGTATGGATCGTGAACATCCGGCGAACGTCGATCCATCGAAATATAAGGAGTCCGCTCATTGTTTACGATTCAGCGATCTATGGTAACGTTATTAATCCCTTTTAAACGATGTCACGTCGTGTCGGTGATGCGAACAGCGTCTTAAAAGATTCAGACAGCGAAATTCTACAGGTACTCGGTTTATCAGCTCGAGGAACCGGTGATAGATCATAAGGTTCACCTGCAGATCTACGAGAAACGAAATCAACCGGACGGATCGGTCACGTGGAACGATTTACTAGGCTCGACGATAAGGTAAACCATTGTCGGTGATAACGGATCGCGGAGTGTTGCAGAATTCAGATCTAGAAATCACCGGATTCACAGGACGTTTATCCCATCAGATTGGGCACCCTCGACAGAAGCTACAGGAATAAGGAACGCGGGGTTAGGCTCACGTATAGCGAGATAAAGGTCACGTCGAGCGGCGAGTTTAACCTGGACTCCGTCAGGGATCGATTATTGATACCTTCGTCGGTGACGGAGGAGAAACGAGGCACCCCGGAGAACGAAGGTTCGTCCTGGAAAACCCTTCAAACTGGAAACCTTAACCATAGAAAATTAAATTAAAATTAATATTAAAATTAAATTAGAAAATTAGAAAATTAGAAAATTAGAACATTAGATCATTAGAAAATTAGAAAATTAGAAAATTTCACTTAGAATCCATCGATTCAATCGAATTCCAACTCACACTTTCATATTCTGCAAAAGTAAAGAAATTCACAACTTACCAAATATCTAATCACAGCGATAAGATTCTAAAATCACCCTAAAATATATAACAACACCATTACTGTTTTCGTTAAAATCAGGTTGGTCCAGCGAGTACCTGGTGGTGCAATCGGACAGGATCAACGAGGACGGGGTGGACTGTGACAAAGCTGGCGTCGGTTTCGCCGCGTTCGCGAAACAACCTGGCCGTTGCGAGCACGTCAAGGGGACGTGTTTGAAAAATCAACCGCTGGCCTATTGGAGGCACGACATGGTTACGTATGACACGTACAATAAACGCGGCAAACACCGAAAATAGCCGGTTTCTCGCGTACCCTCGCCCTTCGTACGAACGATCGCGATACATATTTCCGAGTACATTATGTCACGGCTTTGTGGCCGCAATGACACAATACATCGTGTCGCCTGCCCGACGTGTACTTTTCCGTAACGAAAGTTCGCCGTATAATCGAGATTAACAACACCGCGAGCACGGCGAACGACGGAACGCTAAAAGTTGACGGGGCAAATTTGCCCGTCACGACGGTAATACGAATTAATCGGTCGACGGTTGACGTCGCCGGTCGAGTATGCGTTACGCGTACACATTTTGAGAGACGGAGGGGGAAGGGTGAGGGGGAGGGGGAATTTGATCGGCCGGAATCGTTAGAAACCGCGTAGGATACGGAAATTGATTCTATTTCCTATGGACGGGCTCGTCGATGCGCGCGCGAGAGTTGAATTTTAAAAGGTGTGCCGCATTATATGGTATGTTTGTGTGTGTGTGTGTGTGTGTGTGTGTGTATGGTACGCGTACGTACGATTTATTAGTCACGAATTTAATATGATCGTCCGCGAAATATCGTACGAGCCGGCACGTGAATAGATCCTATTGTACGGGGCGCATACGAAATAAGCGTAATTCCATCTAAATAAACATGATTGAAACTACAACACGTGAATCGGGAACGCGATTATTCGTCTAATACACACCGAATGCCGATAACCATGCCGTGAACAGGGGATTATTTCGCCCGTTTCCTGTCATCGATAATCCGCCGGATAAAGTTGACGTGAAAATTTTCGATGGGTCTCGGTCCTTTGGATATTTTTCTCCCGTTCTATTTTCGTTGTTTTTCATTTACGACGGTGCGAATCGTTCACCCGTTATGTATATACGATTCGGAGTTTCGGAAATTCTATTGTACAGACTATGGAAAGATAAAAAATTGAAGTACAAACAAAGCCGCGCAGGAAGAGTAGAAAAAGCAGCTCCCTCCCCTCACCTCCCCTCCCTCCTACTCTTTTCACCCCCTTCACGTTGCTTTATTACATGTCGGGGTATTCACGTTCAACCGGTTTCCTAAATATTTCAGTTTCCAATTTGAATTTTAAAATCCAATCTCCACCGAACGATTCTCCGTTTCGCTAACACTTTACCGCATATATTTCGACATTTTCTATTTCCGCAGGAGGCACGGGATCGCGGCCGGGCCGGTTGCTATTTCTTAAGCAATTTCGGCTGGGTTCCGGGCGAGGCTATCAGAACTAACGAAAGCGGAAGTGAGTTCCTCGCCCTGGAGCATCGTTCCGAGCACGTGGCCGCGATTCACGTGGAAATTAGTCGAAATTACGAGGAAGCTGCAGAAAGGTGAATACTATATAGTAAAATTTTCTCAAATCCCTTTGAAGAATTTTCTTATGTCACAAAATTAAATTCTTCCTCTCGAATTCTCGTGGGATAGTTTAATAATTGATAATAATTTATTCATTGGTAACTTATCAGAAAAATACTAGAGACTTTTCATAATTTTATTTGACAAGTTTCTAAGTAAAATTTGTATTTGCAAAAAAAGATAATATTGCTAATGATCGATGTCCACAAAGTATACTTATCCACGTGATACTAACACCACTACACAGGGTTTATCTCCAAGCGAACCAGAAGCTAGGTAAGACACTATTGAATTTCAGGTACGCCGGACGTATCACCGAGGTGCACGTTGATAACACTGCAATCGATTACACGGTGATAACGATGGTGATCACGAACAAGGGTCCAAGTTCGTCCTCTTATCGGGCGCGGATTATCGACTGTCCTAAAGGACTGTCGTCTTCCTGGTGGAACGTCGAGAGCCCATGGAAAATTATACCGGCCCATCGAGATCGTAAAATAACTTTAGATCTCTATGGCAAGTTGCCATTAAATGAATTCTCGTGTACCGGTAACAAAAAAATCCTCCTTACTTTCGATTATTTATTTCTTTCTTTCTCATTCCACAATAATTTATATCCGCGGAATTTCTTCCAACGATTATCCGTGTTTTTTTTTTTCAAAAGCTGATCTGGTGAACGGTCACGGCGAGTCGGTGGCTGGCAGGAGAATAAAAGTGCGGAAAATGGATCGTTGCCTTTGCGTGTGGCATTGCGCGTGTACGTGTGCCGCAGCCGACCATGGAATGGGTTGTCAACCGATGTCACTGGGAAATTATCACGCAGCCGGATTTCGAGGGCCGGTTCCGGTAACACCTGTCGAATCTTCTATCTTCGCCAGTCCCGTCACCATTGTTTCCCTGTTTATCGTCACCCTTCTGCTTCTGCTGGTCTTCATGGGTGAAGAATTATTCTCCTCTAGATCATAAAAAAAACCGAAAAAACATTCTCAACATTTAAATTCTGTTCGTCGTCGATCGCGAGCAGATATCGAGCGTTACATTTTTTGTATTTGTATTCGAATATATATGTATATGTATATGTATACGAAGGTCACTTCCCTATATGTATTAGAATTACCTCGGCCATCACCTGGTTAGCTGGGACACCTTGTATACCTGCATACCTGTATGTATATGTATATGTATTTATATATATCAATATATAATTTAAGTTTTTATAATTTATAATTTAAGTTTTTTCGTAGTTGTATATTTTCTTGTATATATTTTTTGTCGTTGTCCTTAAACGTTCCATCCCGAGGACGCAAATATATTATATCTATCTATCTATCTATCTATATATGTATATGTATACATATATTCGAATATATTCGAATACAAAGACAGAAAATGTTACGCTGTATATGTATATAAGTGTGTTGAATACAGGTGTGTTCAAGTGGATGATAGGTCTTTGCCTGCCGGCAGTGGGTCGATGGGGATTGGACACCCTGTTGGAACCGGGCGATATGAAAGAATACCTCGAGAAGGATCTAAAATCTAGATCCATGGTGCTGGATCACCGCGGCGTTCCCGTGCATCCTGACACGCATCGCCGAACCGTACGAATTTGTAACAGGTAAGCGAAACAGAGATATCCGGCTACGAAAACCCATGGATTACATCTTCGTTCACCAGGAAACTGGAGTTTCTCCTGAATGCCATATTTTTCCTCCTCTACCCGCTCGCTATCTGCTGTTACTGCTACTTTAAGAAACCACCAGGAAATGCCAGCCCTGTCAGTACGAAGGTAAAAAAAATCACCCGGTGAAATAAAAGTAATCCAAAGATTTAAAATAAAATTAAAGATTTTTAAGTGAAATCTTAATCCGGGGGATACTTTATTCCTCGGGAGGGTTTGTTAAGAATTACAAGAAATTTCTGCACACGATAAATCGCGTGTTTAGAGCAGCCTGTCGCCCGATAAGAATGACACTACCACGATGATACGCGTCAGCACGTACGGTGATACGGTGAACTCGAAAATGGAAGCTGAGGACACGGAATACGTGATCAACGAGTTGAAAAAATCGCAGGAGTCCTTGCAGCTTGGAAATAGACACAAAGTAAGGCGGAGATCAATTCTAATTATCTAAATTGATCGAATATAAATTAATACACATTTTGCAGAAATCTCTTCGAGATAATCGGAGTTCCTCCGATTAACGAGAAGAGTTTCCAAGTGATTTATCGAAATAATTCGGAAAGTTATGCGAAGGGGAAACGATTTCTTCAATTATTAATCCGAGAGCTTGAGATGTCCGCCGGGCGAAAGAGAAATGAAATTTAGCCGGGCAGGATCAAGCAGTATTATACGCAATGCGGTTGTACCGGGGATGGAGAGAGAATCGCTTGATATTTATGTCCTGCTTTAACCCATTTTTTCGCTAACTGCTATTTATATACGACGGCTGAATGTAAATATTCATAGAGGATTCCACTTTTATTCACCGCGCACGGCAGTCGCGCCGGATGGAAATAAAGTCCCGGAAGTTTCCGCGAAGAAGTTTCCACTCGTTTTATTCTCCCCATTGCGAAGTAAAAACGTACACCGTTAAATAACGCTTGTTAATCGCAGGCGAAAGGTACGCGTTACCACGTTTACAACGGTGTTGCTCATTAACGTTTCACGGCACTCGTCGCCGTTGATATCGCATTAATACGATATCGGGTTTTCGCGAAATGTAACGACGATAATCATAAATATTTATCGCGAGTAATTTGAAACACGGCCACGTTACCGCGTACGATTTTCAATATAATAACCAGCATTTCCGTTCGACCGGAAACACTCATCGTTTCTACAGAAATGATACGTTACACACGGATCGAATGGTAATATACATATATGTACACATTTTGCAACATTCATCCCGATGGAAAAATCTTTTACGTTATCCTCGCGAATGATTCAACGACATGCACTTACAGTCCCCGGACGATAACGAAATAACTCATCGTAAATATTGAAAAATATCAACGCATAAATCCTGTTTCAAATGTTCACAATCCCTGCTCGAAGATTCTTCGATTAAAATACACGCATACACACTCTCGTGCGGACGCACGTACACACACAACAATCAAATAAACAGAAAATAATGTACTTTTCCCTGTACGTAAACCATCCCCGTTCGAAATGTTGTATCTATTTTTTTTCCTTCTCTTTTTTTTCGAATTCACGTGCGAACCGGGGTAGTTTGCGGGCAGTTTCACACTTTCAGCCAGGGGAATATTTTCACTTTATTCCACGGGAGGGGATGGTCGATTGTCGGTTACCGGAAGGAATCGATGGAAAACCATCTCGTTCGGTTTTTCCGGTGTCTACGGGGGCGTTGCATCCACCTTCTATCTGCATAAACGTGCAATTTCTCGGCGACAGGTAGCCATGGCTACCAACTCTCTCTCGCCCGTATACGTCAAACTGTATACGTTTCAAGCTGCGGGCTACACGGGATCTCCATTCCTGTCGGCTCTGTTTATTTTCGTTCCCCGTCGCATCCACCCCCTTCACCCCCCCCCTCCCCCTCTAACCGGGATTTTAGAGGGTGACATTGTTATGCGCGCGACAAAGCAGACGTCGTTGTTATCCTTTCAACGGTGGCCGCCCGCCACTTCGCGTTGGAATCCCGTTTCCCGCGCAACTCCGCGGGAATTGCCGCGACTACCGGGCGGCACTTTCCGCGATAAAGTGTCTTTAATAACCGCCCCATCTTTCGGGAACGTTTTCGTACGGATACGGGTACGAATTTCGAAAGCGTCGGGATTGCAGCTGGAAAGATGAAAATTTAGAAATTATTCGGGTAAATGAAATTTTAGTGTGAAGGTATGTGTATGTGTGTATATGTAGGTACGTTTGAATGATTTATTTGATAAGTGTCTTTCGATCTCGTTGAACTTGATGGTTCCGTGAACCAACTAGTTGAAGGTATAGTTATAATATCGAACGTTGTCGGTGTAATGGTATCACCAATACGGAAACAGGTTCACGGATATGTATGTTTGAGCAATGAAAGCTTAATGCCTCGTTACACACATATTGCCTTTGCGATAAGATTCTCTTAACCGAAATTATCGGAGTTGCGATCGAGCTTCGTTCGCGTGGGAGGGGCTGGTTAACATACTCTCCCCTCTCCCCCTCCCCACAACCCCTCCTTCGGGATATTTCGCGATCGCGAATGTTTCCGTTTCGGGGGTTGAAAAATTAACGGCTTGTTATTCGCGTATTGTTTCAGTATAAAACGCGTCGTCGTGCTGTGAGTAATGGTTCGATATTCATTTATATTTCCAGCCGCGTGTTCGATTCTCGTATTTTCGTCGATATTGCCGCGGAGGGTAGATAGAGTGAGAGAGACAGAGGTAGAAAGATAGACGGATAGATAGATACAGAGAGAAAGAGAGAGAAGTTTTGCAAAATGTTTACCTTGCAAATATTTTTGTCCCTCGGCGAATAAATGCACCGTAGTAGCTTTTATTATTTCTGACCGTAGCGTATTATTTTTACATTCACTTTTACACTCGTATCACCCGTCGAAAGTACTTTTAACATCGGGTCCGTTGTAAATGTGAAACACGTGAAATTGATACGTTATAAACGGACTCGGTGAAAATTCGACGATCTCACGCTTGGAAGTATGAAATAAATAGTGAAACTACTTGCGGAAACTTAGCGACCCGCTTTTCCGACAAAACGGTCGAACTTTTCGTTTTTCCTTTCGCGTATAATCGAGAAGACACCGTTCCGTCGGTTGTAGGGGAAGAAATAAAAATCAAAAATAAAAAATTCACGATTTCACGGTCGTCCAGGTACGTACACCTGCGCGGAGAGGTTCTTTCATTGTAATTCGGTAGCCCCCGGCCAATCCGGAGTGACTGTGGAATTGCTTGGACCGGCAGTGTGTGAAACGGACAATGGTAGGCACGTCCGTTAAAAAAAAAAAACGAGAGAAACACCGTCTGCGTTCCGCCGGAGAAATTGTGCGCCATGCATTACGGATTCTGTTACGCCGCGGCTTGTAATATTTCGTTTGCTCCGGGGATTTACATATCCTCGCATCCGGATACGCATAGGTATTTAGGTTCCACATATTCCGGGGCCCTGGATTCTCTCTGTGGATTCGTGTATGTGTATATGTATGTGTGTGAGATGTATCGACGGCGAGCTATCGGTTTTCGGATGTCTTCGCGAAATGAAAGTATCTTCGTATCCTTGCGATTCTAACTGGAGCTAATAACTCGCGGTATTTCAACATAGACAGTTCTATGGGAAAAATAAAATGATTCTGACTTTTACCTGATTATAGATCCACGTAAAATAATATCAATTGGGCTTGAAAGAATCCCTATTGTAATTTTTGCACGACATACTTTTCTGAACCGCTAATCATATCAGAGTCATCGATAGCATAGTTTTATACGAGACACCCTATATATATTTCCAAGTTCGACGTTCTCTAGAATCCTAGATACCTACATTCCACGTACCCTGAATTACCTATTATTATTATTATTATCATTACCTAGCAATTCTAGGTGCCACATATGTTAAGACACTTAAAAAAAATAAGAAAGTCAACGTCATCCAGGTCGTCTAAAACGTTCAACCGACCGTAACCACGTCCACGAGGGTCCAGCTGTTACTTTGTCTGTGTCCCGCTATCTCTTCGAACATTATTCCTTCTGCTCATCAACCGCTTCCTTTCCCTGGTACATAGATAGACATTACGTGTATGTACCACGCGAAACGCGCGATTCAGCGTTCGCAATTGCGGTCCACGAGTGGCGATTTATTTAACAGCCGTGATTACCCGAACGCAGGCTCGAGGACCGCGATGATTAATCCGACGTTTCCGGCGAACCGTTCAAGGTCACGCGATAACGAACAGATCCTCCCCCGAAGCATCCGGAAAGTTTCACGCGAGCTGGACACGCGGTATATAGACAATATTTATGGGATTACGTAAGAGGGGTTCGAAGCTCGAGGGGAAGAAGAAAGAGAAAAAAAAAAGACTACCAAACCTCGGCAGAATAAATAAACCGTTACTCCCGGCTATGGGAATACGGTTCCGGTCTTCCGGAAACGACGGATGTTGATATTTTGGATAGGTAAAGAGATGGGGGAGGGAGGGGGGGGATGCTGGGAAAAGAATCTTTCCCCGTTTACGTGAACTTTCGAAAAGGAGACTTTGTTCCTCGTTGTATCTTTTATGATAAAAAGGATGGCTCGGAACAAATATCAGTTGAACTCAGTCCAAAGTATTATCGTATCCCCCGGCAATGAGAATATTCGAAACGAATATACATTATATGTATGTATGTATGTATAGAGTTTGGGATTAATTCGTTCTCTGATAAATATCAAAGATATTAAGCTATCGCGAGGAAAAAGTTCGTCTCGTTAACGTAATCGCGTGTTACACGTATACGTATGTATAGTTCTTATTCTGTGATAAAACAAAAAATAAAAAGGGAGAAAGAAAGAAACTGGCAACCAACGGAAACGAACGCTCGTAACGTTACAATGACTTTCCGCAGCGAGAACGGACTCCATTCACGGTAATTGGGCGGAATTATATTTTCATACTGGCGTAGCACGCGCGCGGAATTAGCGAAGTCGATAAAGAAGGCCGCTGCAACGGCGCACATCTGGCTGGCCGATTCGGCACAGAATCCGCGTGCACAATAGTGATTACGCGAACAAAAGCCGGAACACTATGAATATACATATATATATATATATATATGTGTGTATATCCTTGACGGTTGGGTCGTGTCTTTGTCTTACTTTTTTTCTCCCCCACCCCCTCGTCTGTCCGTTTCTATCTTTTTCTCTCCGACGCACGCCAATTTTCCCCCTTTCGGTTGACGCAATTTTTCTGCGCTTTCTCGTCCCCTCGGCGCGGCTTATTGTGCGTCGAAATACAAATGCTCGAGAAAGCCTCTTCGCACAAAACACACGGAGTATTCGTGGCGACGCGCATTCCCAGCCTCTCCGTTGAAAACCACCGTGAAATTTCGAACAGAAATTTTTTCGGGGAATTTTTTTCGACCACACCGTTCTCGCAACTTCCCTATGGGAGTAGTACCTTGATTAATTAAACACGTGTATTAGTATCGTTGAGAATGGTAGGTAATTTAATCGCATAATAATCCACCAGTGATAATATCTTCGTTCGTCGCAGTGTTGTTATTTTTCAAAGTGGATCTCAATATATCGTTAATTCGTTCAATTAAGGCGACATGCTCTCGTTTCTTTTTTTTTTTTATCTTTCTTTCTTTTTCCCCAGCCTCGCGAATTTTCCGCCACGCTCGTTCGTCGTTCAATGCCGAACGTTTTTGTCTGCATACTCGCTCCACTTCGGAAACGTGTAGATACGTAACACGCGGTTACTGGAACGCTACCGTTATCAACGGCGTCGCTCTAATCTCCGTTACATTTCTCTGTAACGATGCAAACTGGCTGCATCGATTCACTGTAATCCGCCGCGTCTAACTGCCACGCGTGATTGCCGTACTTAGGAGCAGCGTTTAAAGATATTAGTAACTCTACGGCGATGATAAAACGTCGTCCCGGCGACGACTTAAAGAGATACCCATCCGGAATCGCCTATTAACATTTGCATACCACGCGGTAGTTGTTGCATTCGTAACGGTCTCGATGCAACGCTTAAACGAAACGATGAAAAAGTGATACTCGTACGTATCTCGGCATTAGATATTTTTTTTTTCAATACGCTTCATGAATCTGCGTATTACAGAAGTGTACTGTTAGCCCGATAATTATCGAGCGAGTCACAGAGGGGGTGGGGTGGGGAGAGGAGTACGTAACGCAGCGTCATTTAATCCATGAAACGCGTAATATTGAAACCACCAGTTGTTCTTATTAGTCATCGGGCAACGAAAGGCCACGTTGGAACCGGTTTCAGAAAATACGCGTCACTGACGGCGGGAGCCGCCCCTATAATTTACGGGGAAACCACAAATTTGTCTAGATATTAGCCGTCTTCGCTGGATAACACGTTTTACCTCTCACCGGCGGAATAATAACGTCTCGCGCCGTTCGACGATAATAAAACCGCGAGCGAACGGTGTGCAACTATATTTCCGCGAAACATCGTTGAAAAAAGAAAAAAAACACACACACAAAACACTCTGGAAAAGTAAAAGTGAGTAAGTTTCCATTCTCTCAGGTGATTCGATTTACCATAATTCACTTTTATCCCATTTTTCTGTTTTTCTTTCAAAAACCCAACGATACCTCGAAATTTGTCCATTATCAAAAGGATTGTTTACCCCTTAAACCCCCTCTCAACCCTTTCACCTAGTATCAACTCGACCCGTGGCAATTGTTTCCGGTCTGCTCGTCGTTTCCGGTTATCGTATCAGCATCCCCGCGACGAACCGGCTCCCGGGGAAACGGGCCAGTTAACGTTCTCCCGAATTACACCCGGGTAGATTGTTGCGTGCAGCTGCCGACGTGGATCCCGTATTAACGCCTCTAACGGCGCGATTGCCGCCGCGAATCACGTGAAACGGTTCCCCCGTAGGTACCTGGTGCACCGCTCTCGTATCCACGTCTCGCAGAATCGCCCCGGGTGTGCGGAGGTGTGCGACATCGGGTTCCTCCCCCCTGTAGTTACAGGATTTCGTCGAGTGAACGCCACCGGGATATTAGGAACCCGGGGAGAGCACCGGGACACGGGAATTTTTTGGATTCCCTGGAAGCAAGGGAATACGGGACTCTTAGAAAGAAGAATCCGGGAGAGGTGGCATTTTTCAAACAGCTGGGATATAATGTATCCACAAAAAGCATCGAAAATGCAAAGCTATGGGCCAAGTACAAGAGAATGTTACATTGGAATAGGTTGCTAATTAACATAAACTGCATTTTACACAGGATTTGAAATCAATCAAATGTGAGCAAGTTTGATTTTTGTGGATTCTTTCGTCATTTCCGCAAATTTTTAGATATCGACCTGAATCTTTCACTGTCTTATTGGGCTTCGAATTCCGCGTCCAACACGTCCCGGATCGTTTTAATATCTCAATCATTGTGGAAATGGCGAGCAAATTACGAAAATCGTGAAAAATCCTCAAATTCAGGCGGTTTTTTGAACGGCATTCGCTCAATTTTTGAGATAGCCGTCTGAAACTTGTACCATTGTTTTAGTTGGGAAATTCTACGGCAGATCAACATATAATAGTTGTACTTTTCGAAAATTTCATTTTTCGCAAAAATCTGAAGGGGGTAGGTCAGGATTTTTTGCGATTTGCGTAAATCGCTCGCCATTTCTACAATTTTTTAGATATCAAAATAATTCTTTCACTGTCTTATTCGGCTTCGGATTCCGCGTCCAAAACGTCCCCGATCGTTTTAATAGCTCAAAAATTACGGAAATGGCAGGCGATTTACGAAAATCGCGAAAAATGCTGACCTACCCCCTTCAGATTTTTGCGAAAAATTAAATTTTCGAAAAGTACAACTATTATACATTGTTCTGGCGTAGAATTTCCCAACTAAAACAATGGTACAAGTTTCAGACGGCTATCTCAAAAATTGAGCGAATGCCGTTCAAAAAACCGCCTGAATTTGAGGATTTTTCACGATTTGCGTATTTCCTTTGTCATTTCCGCAAATTTTTTGATATCGACTTGATTCTTTCACGGTGTTATTCGGCATCGGATTCCGCTTCCAAAACGTTCCGGATCGTTTCAATAGCTCAAAAATTACGGAAATGACGAAGGAATTACGAATATCGCGAAAAATCGTCAGATTTAAGCAGTTTTTCGTTCGGCATTCGCACAATTTTTGTTATAGCGGACTGAAACTGGTACCATTGTTTTAGTTAGGAAATTCTACGCCAGGACAATGTATAATAGTTGTACTTTTCGAAAATTTAATTTTTCGCAAAAATCTGAAGGGGGTAGGTCAGGATTTTTTGCGATTTTCGTAAATCGCTTGCCATTTCCGCAATTTTTGAGATATTAAAATGATCCAGGGCGTTTTGGACGCGGAATCCGAAGCCGAATAAGCCAGTGAAAGAATCATTTTAATATCTCAAAAATTGTGGAAATGGCAAGCGATTTACGAAAATCGCGAAAAATCCTGACCTACCCCCTTCAGATTTTTGCGAAAAATTAAATTTTCGAAAAGTACAACTATTATACATTGTTCTGGCGTAGAATTTCCCAACTAAAACAATGGTACAAGTTTCAGACGGCTATCTCAAAAATTGAGCGAATGCCGTTCAAAAAACCGCCTGAATTTGAGGATTTTTCACGATTTGCGTATTTCCTTTGTCATTTCCGCAAATTTTTTGATATCGACTTGATTCTTTCACGGTGTTATTCGGCATCGGATTCCGCTTCCAAAACGTTCCGGATCGTTTCAATAGCTCAAAAATTACGGAAATGACGAAGGAATTACGAATATCGCGAAAAATCGTCAGATTTAAGCAGTTTTTCGTTCGGCATTCGCACAATTTTTGTTATAGCGGACTGAAACTGGTACCATTGTTTTAGTTAGGAAATTCTACGCCAGGACAATGTATAATAGTTGTACTTTTCGAAAATTTAATTTTTCGCAAAAATCTGAAGGGGGTAGGTCAGGATTTTTTGCGATTTTCGTAAATCGCTTGCCATTTCCGCAATTTTTGAGATATTAAAATGATCCAGGGCGTTTTGGACGCGGAATCCGAAGCCGAATAAGCCAGTGAAAGAATCATTTTAATATCTCAAAAATTGTGGAAATGGCAAGCGATTTACGAAAATCGCAAAAAATCCTGACCTACCCCCTTCAGATTTTTGCGAAAAATTAAATTTTCGAAAAGTACAACTATTATACATTGTTCTGGCGTAGAATTTCCTAACTAAAACAATGGTACCAGTTTCAGATCGCTATCTCAAAAATTGAGCGAATGCCGACCAAAAAACTGTCATAATTTGACGATTTTTCGCAATTTTCATACATCGCTCGCCATTCGCGCAATTTTCAAGATATAAAAATGATCGAATATGTTTCGAATGCGCATTCTGAACCTTAATTTTACGAAGCTTGATGTCAAAAACGTAACGTAACAAACATTTCTAATTTAATATGTTAACAATCTGGATGTGTGTGAGAGGAAATTTCATATACTACATATATAAAATCTACGTTATCGGCAGTTTGACACCGGGCTGCGTGACAGGCTGAACATGGCGATGGAGATGGAGAAGGAGGAGAGGAAGAAGACGACGTTTCTTACAAAAACCTCGACTTTTTAGATCAAAATATCTCGCGATTGGCTTGATGGATCTTCTCGTAGTTAGGCTTAAATTACTCGGGTGGACGTCCCCTACAAGAATATCACCATAGTTTGGGGGAAATATGCGGATTTAATGCCGTTCGAATACCCCGAAAACCTCGATCTAATTCTTCCGGAAAAGAGTAGTTCAGGTCTACCAGTCGGGAACTCTTGTACTTGGGCCGAGTCAAGACCTTAACTCTTGATATGTGTAGGGAACTGGAATATTGTATATGTGTAGGGGTTGTAGAATGCGAAGGATATATCGAGGGAAATATTTGTGATAATTGATAATACAGGAAGTAACAAGGGGAACTCGGTATACGTTACCGTGTATGTATTAATTAATCGCTGCGACGAATCCTGGTACTCTCTCTCTCCCTCTCTCTCTCTCTTTCTCTTTCTCGCACATCCACCGCAAATGTCCTTTAATATCTGTACATGTACACGTACATACGTATGTACATACATACATAGGTGAAATCAATGCGAGAAGTTTAAAGCAGAACGCGGCCGGGAATTAATTAAGAAATAAGAGTGCCTAGCACATCGTGTATGTCCATACACACACCCATACACATATGTATACTTACGCGAACTTTCGCAAAGACCATTATACTCGCATAAACGCGGTGCTTGGTTTTGCGACGAGCATAATTCGATCCCCGCTTACGGGAAAGCGTACGTGTAATGCAAACTACGGCCGACACTGTACCTGAATGGTCATGCCGTACACGTATTCATCTATTACACACGTACGGGATGGGGGAGGGGGGGGTAGAAAAAAAAAATACCGTGTGTTCGAGTCAATCCCGCGCGTAACGCCATTCACGAACGCACCTGGTCCCACGTGTTGGTCGTTCGTCGCGATTAATAAACGCTTTTGCATACGACCACTACTACTACTACTACACCCCACGGATCTTTTTCCCCCGTTTACATACACCGTCGTCTCTTTATTTCACACGTGTACACGAGCGGAGCGTTTGGTACAAAGAGACCTTGACGGAACGGGCGAAAAATCCGGGATTCCGTGGGGCACTTTGATGGCCCCGCTCCCACAACATCCTCGGGATTAAATAGAAACCACGTGGTGCACGGATTGTGACATTCGTTTCGACGGTGTGCGAAAGCATCGCGGGGCCCCCCCGGCCTCGTTAACGAGGGAGGACGCACGTGTCCGTGTGTACACGCACACGGCAGGTACGTGCCCACGTGGCACGCAGATGGGCGCCACAGGGGCACCCCGAGTTCTCTTCCTCGCCTACCTGAAGAGTTCTCAGGTTTATCAGGATGAAGTCGACGATAACGGTTTGAAACGTATTTCCGGATAGCGAGACCGTCGTTGACGGATGACGTAACGGTGATGGTAGCGTGGATTCTGTATATGTGATTAAAGTTCTCGCAGAGTGCGATGAAACGATGCAGGATTTATACGATAGGTGAAATTTGAAGGGAGGAACGAAACATTCGATGTGTTATTAATTTAATTGGAAGCTGCAAGGGTGGAGGCGGGGGTGTCCGGATGATAAAAAAATCTCGATTTGTTCTTTTATCGTTTGCACGCCGGGAAAATTGTATATCTGTTTTATCGTCGAGCGTTTCGTTTCGCCGACCGGAAGCTGGATTTTTATATATACATATAGTGCAGCGAGAGAAATAACATATCTGGGAACGTATCGAACGTACGACAACCTTATCCGTCCGTCTGTTTTATCTACACGTTCGTTTTATAATTGAAACGAAAAATCCTAATAATAAGTGTCCACGGTAGAAAGTGTGACGTTGGATATTTTTCCAGATAGAAACCGGATACTTTCATGCGACGGGCCCCGTTGACCGGGGCCCCTCTCGTAGCTCCGTCCCTGATCGTCGTCCCTCGATCACGATCCCGATCCACGCGGCCAGTCTTGCCGCGCCAGCGCGATCGAGAGGATCGATGCTGCGCATCGCTTGCGCGTTTCGAAACAGAGATTCATAGAGCGTGGAATTAAATCGGCAAAAAAACAAAAATCAAACCAACAAACAACAATTCCGCTCACGAAGTGTGTTACCGTGAAATATTAAGGAAAATAAATAAATGGATAGAAGAAGTGAGCGGAGTGAATCGAAGCTTAAAAAGTGTTTAACATTCTGCCCGCGGATCGAATCCATAAATCTTCATACTCGTACAAACCAGGTCTGTTTCTTTTCCGTCGATCAATTCTCCCGCCGAGCAAAATGAAACGGAGCGAGCTGCCCGACGGCTTTCTTTTTCCACGATTATCGTCGACGACGTTAATTTACAACGGCATCCTCTCGAGTATTATTTAACGCTCCCGCCACTGCTGGAAGCTCATTCGTATCTGTCCATCGCTTACCGTTTGCATTTCCGTTCGTATACTCTCCGCGGTGTTTGTTTCTTACTCTATAGTTTCTTTTTCCTCTTCTCTCTTTCTCTCGCTTTTTTTTTTTATTTTTCCACTACCTCCGCGCCCGCTATTTTCTTTCTTGCAGAATATGCCGGCGCATATATCAACACCGGGTTGCCCCACTGGATTTTCCAACGGGGTCGTCGCGAAAAGTAAAATATCCCGTGAACTTACCCAACGACAATTATTCTAATACCCCTTAAGATTCTACGCCCGGTTACAGGATCCTCCTGTTAATTTTCTTAAGAGGGATATCCCCTCGCTTCTCTCTTTAAGCTTTTGTTTAATCTCTTGTCGCCTTTCGCGAACACTCTCGCCCGGGGGGAACGTGAATTTCATTGCCGCGTGTATCTTCACGAATCTTCGCGTTACGTCAGAAAATAATTTCCCACCTTCGAATATATACATATACACACGTCGTTCCTTTCTCTTTCGCTGGATCCCGTCAGACCCGTCGGTCATCGACGATACAGTTCTTAATTACCGAAAAAATCAACGTGGTGCGGAAATTTCCTCGAGAACCTTCGATGTGAAATCAGGTTCGCCTATCGGTTATCCGGTGATCCTTCGTCGATCGCGTCTGGTTTCTCGCGCGTACCGGAAGCGAACCGTTCTGATTAATGTCGATCGCCTTTCGGACGAGTCGCAGCAGTAGGCCATCGGTGATAACACGTTGTTCGATCTGTCGAACGGTGCGACAGCCAATCGCGGTTACCGTTCTGTCGGATCCGGATCGACTGGATCGTAATTAAATCGACCGCGCGTAATTCCGTCGACTCCGCGATTTAAGATATCTCCCTATATATTAAACGAATAAAACAAAAATTACACATAAATAAATTCACGTTTCAGGAGTAACGATAATGGTGATGATCGGCGGTCGTTTCCGCGAGATCGACACATCGGTTCGCGTGTGGTGGAAAAAAAATAATATTCAACGTCCGTGACGATAAATAACAGTGCTCGAAGTGTTCTATGTATATGTATATGTATATATGTATGTATACGAGCTGTGTGTGCTCCGATGCCTCGTATCAGAGACCGGGCGGCTCTCGAGTGCTGGTGCAAAAATAGAAACGGGTGATTGATTCCTGGTTGTGCGGCAGCGAGAAAAAGTAGCCGGCCACCGTGTCACGTATCGGAATGTAAATGTAACCCGTGCACGGTGAATCCATCCCCGTGAAATTACAGTGTTTACCCGAATGGATACGTGTTCGTTCGCGCCGCCCGTTACATATTCGCGTCGCGGATACTTACCTGTCGGTTAAGGAAAACCACCGGTGAGTCTACCTGGCGTGGAACAGTGATGTGTCGTGTGTATCTTTAAACCAGTGTGCGAGGGGGGAAAAACGAAAGAAAAATAAAGAAAACAAGAAAAACCATAGCGGATACACCGCGGAGTCACGCCAAGTGTGAAACCAAGTGATAGTGCCACCGTCGACGTTTCACCCGTCGATTCGACGGAACGTTGTTCGTCGGAAAACTTGATATCGTGGTAAACTTTGAATATCGACACACCTATACAGACGTGTAAGCAAGTGAAATCTAGGTTTGGATTTCGGCGGAAGACCCGACGACAAGGATACTTCGACGTTAAAGCCGTTCCCCTCTGATTCTCGATCATCGATCCTTCGGATTATCGATATAGAATTGATATCAGGGGGAATATCGTTGTGCGATCGTACACCGGCACGGAATCGAACGTAGTGATACAGGCTTGAAATTACGAGGCTGGTCAGGAATTGCCAGGATAACGTGGCCGCAGTCGATTACAAAGGATAGTCAACGGGAGAGTGGTTCTCCCAGCGGGTGCACGAACCTCGGGGTATGTATGTATGTACATACATTATGCGCCGGCATTTACACATGCCCGTGATAATGCCGTGGTAGAAAGTAGATTCGCTCCTCTTGATCTATGGACCCCGTTGGGTCTAGTTTCCCCGCGAATTTTAAACAGCCACAGGAGTGCTTAACGCTCGGTAAATTTTTTTTCTACAGTCGACTGTGTTACTGATTTACACGAATCTCGACCCTGTCGTTTCCCCCTCCCCCCTCCCCCTTGGATTTTTACATTTACTTTAAAATACTATTATTTTAAAATTTAACAATGTACCTCGTAAACCTCGTATAGTATTACTTAATAATTTAACAGTTTACCTCGTCTCGTTGATAAACGTTTAAAATAGAAAAGTTTCAACACTTTATACATAATATATGTGTGTATTCGTCATTTCGAAATTGATCAAACGATTAATTGCAGGCGAAACATACCGTGACAATTAAATTACGTAACGAATAATCGTACGTTTTCTTCGACGATCCCCTCGGAGTGTATGTATCTGTATATGTGTGTGTAGTATCATTCATAGAATCCTACGCAGCGTTCCCTCGGGACACATAATACGCGAATCGAATCCCGAGACAAGCGTGGGCGTACTACGTGCGATCGGAGCCGGTTACCGTGTGTATTATTTAAAGAAACTATCGTGGGTGTGGGTGCGACGTTCACCGACGTGCTGACTCTGCCACGGTGAAGACGATGCGCAAAATAAATGTGTGTGTGTGTACGCATTCGTCATATCGGTTTCGTCAGAGTTTATTCGGGATATTTAAATCATCGGTGGAAATTGTATTCCGTGGTACACAAATATTGTTCGTCATCGAAATCGAGTAAAAGTCATTCGAGAAATCCCATCGACGAATGTATACATATATGTGTGTATGTATATTTTGGCGCGTGTTCGTGTGTCTGATAAGAAGGCCGATTCATATTCCGTCCGATTATCGGACGTTGAATGAGTCGGACAATGCCACGAGGACTGTGTTACATCGGTGTTGGTTATCTTCGTGTGAATGCACTTGCAACGCTATGAAAAGAGAGAGGCCGCTCCGTAACGAGTGTATCCGGTGCCAAACGAAGATCAAAGCGTCCTCCGATGCGGGGAAATGTTTCTTGATGTTCGTACGGTCGTGACGTCATGCGAGATATTTGTTGGTTTTTTTTTATTTTCATCGCTGCGGACGGTCGGATTCTTTTTTGTGCTCCTCCCACGTGAAAGAAAAATTCTGGTAAAAATCTGCTAATTTGCCTGATAAACTTGTTCGTCCCTTGCACACATACATACACACGTACATACACACGTCTGACTAAATGTATTTTTGGTAACACGACTGGACGGATTGGTTCCGTGCGATTTAATTAAACGAGAATCATTTTAATAAAACTCTAGCGAATTAGAGTAAATTGCCGTTCGTTGTTTTGCGGAATGCATGGAAATTCCAATTAAAATGCCCGAATGTTTAGTCGCGTAATTAATGGGTGCATTCGTCCGCCAGTATTTTTGCTGTCTGGGCTTTTTTTTTACCGTGAACTTTTTCAATTTCGTTGCCCGGCGTATATACAGCGGCGTTGTAAATATGTTTAATTAACCGGCGGTGGGTTACTTGTTAAAATTCAATGTTTGCTTGGTCCTCCCTCCCCCCCCCCTCGGTTAATAATGTCTTTTTTATTAATACACGGAAATACGCCCCGCGAGAATCGCTGGAAAAGTGAAATCGTTTCGGCCACGCCGACGAGTCGTGGAAGATTAGTAAAGGGGAGACGGTTGAAGGGAACAAGGGTCTGAATTTAAGGCAATAACGAAGGGCATAAATAAGGAGTCGCCTAACGTAGACGAGGGCCCTCGAAACAAAAACCTCATCTCGCATCGCGGTGGCACAATATCTCGCACGAGTGGCAACACATTGTGCCACGAGAAGTGGTGGGCACGTGGTTTATTTGCGAAAGAAAAAAAAAGAACAGAGACGGAGAGAGAGAGAGAGAGAAATAACATGCGCCTCTCCATGTGACCGAGGAGAAAGAGACTTAAGAAAAAGGAAACGGAAGATCGAGGGGACCACATGTGCGGTCCACGAGTACGACCCCACGTGGTGAACCCTGTCGTGGGTAAAAAGTCGCAAAGGGTTTCTTTTCGACGAGCCCACGCTAAGGGACGCCCTGGAAAGTAAAGTGTATTGTTTTCAACACGTTCCACGATTTCAAGCTTCCACCGTGCGAAGAAACAAATATTTTCACCAAAGCCATCGACGATCCATCCCCTTTAACTCTTTAAGAACTGTGAGCATATTCTCGTCCCAACTACGTATAGACGTATTCGTATTATAATCGAAAACTGATAATCGAAACCTTAGCGATAATATATCCCGTCAATTTGTCTCTATATCGATATCTCGTTGAATTTAATCGTAACAATAATTAAAAACCGCGATCAATCTTTTTTCTCTCCGTTTAATATTTAAAATGCCACCTCTCACAGCTGGATCGTTGATAATGAAATCACCACGTGGATAAAGTGTTAATATCCCCGTGTCGCCGTAAGCTTTTAACATCCGTGGAAGAGACTCTCACCCTCGAGCAATTAAAAGCGAGGCACGCGGAATCGTTTAATCGACGATTGAATTAACATTTTCCGTCGTTTTACGCTCTTCACGCACACACACTCACACACTCTCATGAAACACGTAATAGATCTACCTGTTCCCCCATGTGCGTATCTCCCCCTTCGTCGGATCTTCAAGCAGATACCGCAAGGTGTGGGGCGCATACCACGCGATCGTATAAGAACGTTTTCATCGGGCGCGAATTTTCTTTTTTTTTCTCCCTTTCTCTCTCTCTTTCTCTCTCGCTCTCTTGATCGCGTGCCCAGCGTATGATAAACATGGCTCATCAAAGGCACGCGATGTATAGAAATATCACCGTACAGTTTCCATTCTCTTTCTCTCTGTCCCGCTGCAGTTGCACAGGTCATGCACCTCAAAGGCCCTGTCAGGGCCATGAATAGCCCATCGGCTTAGAAGGCCGCGAGCGGAGAGAACAGGGAAGATTGTTGAAAGGGCACCAGGAGTGTTTTCAGAAGGCACTCCGGGAGCTGGGGTACCATCGAGAAGAATGGGAAAAGAACGACGCGTGGATTGGCCGCGTTGGAAACGATACATCCATTCGGGGGGAGGGGAACAAAAAAAAAATACAGATATTTTCTCGGAGGGTCTCCATAAAGCATTTCTAAGGGAACGAAATAGAGATTTTTGTTGCCTCGATTGTGCGTGATTTTCTGGAAAATCCTATCGATATCCCCTTTGGTTATTGTCATCCTATTCGTTCTGGCTCATTTTCAGTATAAAGATTTTCAACGATTACACGAGGATTTAGTGAAATCACAGAGGATATATGTATATGTATTTATATGTATATGTACAATATCTAGGTCGTTCAGACTTCGATAGATACGAAGGAGTACTCGGCGATGCGCTTTAATTGCGCGACGATGGAACAAAAAAAAAAATTTTGTCTTTCACCGGCGTAATCTTATCCGTCATCACCGGCGTCGGTGTGTACGAACGTGATTAAGCGGCGCCGTGGAGTAATATTATCTCGCTGTATGTTACGTACATACATACATACGTGAGCAACAATCCGCTAGGAAGATTAATGGTTCGACGTTATCCGACCGATATAGTCGAGTCAACCTGAGACACTTTTTTTTTTCTCTATTCCCCGTTCACCTCTGATAGGACGACCGGAAAATTCGTTTATCATCGCCGCGGTCACTTTCACCGTTTCCCGGGAAATTCCGCCGCGATTTTCGGCTTTCCGAAAACCACTCAACGAAATTTCATATGTGAAATCCGGTTGATTATTTCTCGCGAAACGTACGAACGGATACGAAGAACAGACGGGGTTAGGATTCGAATGGAATTAAAGGTCTGACTGTATGATCAATTCCGAAGGGTCAAAGGTAAGCTTCGCGCACGGACCGTCGAAATTAGGCTCGTTAACGAAGTATTTTTTCACGGTAATTAAAACCGACCATCGGGAAAAATCGTGTCACGGTCGCGTGTCGTCGTCGACCCACGCGGTTCTTTACGCATTCCTGCCTCATCTAATTATTGTGACATTCCTGTCGACGCCGTTCGCCGATGAATTATGCAGAATGTGCGCACGGATTTGTATTTTTATTTTTGCTTCACCTTTCGAACGCATCCTGTCGAACCTGGCAACGATCCAGCGGTTTTTAAACGGCCGTTGAAGTAGCCTGGGGTACGACGAACAAAAAGAATAAGAAGAAAAAAAAAATGCTTCCTTAATAGATGGGGGCGCCCTTTATTTACACCCCATGTAATCCGGGTGGCCCGGAAGCGTATAAATCGAGAGGATCCTCGTGGTATCGTTTTTTGTTTGCACCGTGCGACGTCTTCTTATCATCTCTCATCATTTATTTCGACGATACCCTGTCGTAAAGGACTTTCCCGCGTTTTTCCTGATTTTTTTTTTATTTCTCCTTTGCTTTCGTTGCGAGAGAAGAAACTGATAAAAAGAATCGTAAATCATTCTCCTAGGTTCGCGTACCTACGGTGTAATTCATACGCGGTTATTTCCGGCGAAAATAAAGGATCGATGATGGATCTATAAACGCGAAAGGAACCTGATAATGAAAATATATATGTATAATATAGATAATATATAAAATATACATATAAAACAATGTCGTCCCCTAAGTAGGTTTAATGTTCACCAGTGTGGAGGTGTGTGTTTTCTCGTGAATATTTCTCGCGACCCACGCGTGTTGTGTATGTATGTGTGTGTGTGTGTGTGTGTGTGTGGGTAGCGTTTTACGACGTAACAAGTGTGACCGGGAACAGCGACGCATCGCGAAAAGGAAAGTGTATCGGCGACGCTCCGCGTAATTAGCATTCGCGTACGCGCGTCCCTTTACGGCGTGTGTACACACGGGGAGATAAAGAATCCGAGTGTGTGTGGTCCCGGGTGAGGGCCACTCATATCCGCCACTTAATTCGCTGGCCCCCGTGAACCCCAGACGATCAGACGGGGCGATTGAACGTCGTGAATCGCATCTCGATTCTGTTTTTCCTGCTCCGAGCTGAGCATTTCTGTGTGTGTTTTTTTTGTGTTTGTTTTATATCGAACCCACGGTGTTTCGATCGCCAGTGAACGTTAGTCGCGAGAAATATGACGATATGAAAATGGGAGAGTTGTTCGTTGGAATTCCCACGCTTTGAAATACGTAGGATTTTATGTTTCCAAGCTTGGAAATATCTAGGAGTGGAAATTTGTAGGTACGGAAATTTTTGGAGGAAAGGTTATTAATTGGAGACGTGTTTAAAAGTTTGAAATTTATGCTTTTTGATACTTTTATGGAGAGTAGTTTTTGATTATAAAAATTTTGTACACGTTGAAATTATACGCATGGAAATTTTAGAAATAAAGGTTATTAATTGGTAATGTGTTTAGAAGCTTGAAATTTGTGCTTTCTGATACTTTCACGCAGTGTAATTTTCGAGTTCATAAATTTCTACGCGTGGAAATTTTTGGAGCGGAGAAAATACTCCGCGAAGTTTTCAGCGTTCGAAGAACTTGTTTGAAATTTTCACGTCCCGCGGTTTCCAAGTCTCGAAGTTCCCTCGGTGGGAAATTTTTTCGGAACTGGGAAAATACTACGTTTCCCAGTTCCGTGTAAACAGACATCCTCGCGGCGGCGGCGTCTATGATCCTCAGACACACGGAATTATGACATAATTCTCGCGGCAACTCGCGAATCGATATTCCCGTCGCAAAAAGACGGCGGAGGGGAAAAAACGTGGGGAACGACTCGCGGCGAGATTTACGGACTTCTCGTTATGCAAGTACGGTCAGAAAATGTGCTGACCCTTACGAAACGGACGTTCCATTATTCCTCAGAAGGAACCGGTGGAAAGAAAGCGATGGTGAAAATGCCCGCAATGCACTCCGCGGTACGCTCGCAACGTCCCTATTAAACAGAGAAAATAGACGGAGAGAAATGTATACGTAAAAGTGAGAGCAGAGAATAAGCCATTGGCTACGAGTTAATGAGATGACACCGAAAGCGAAATAAATCATGATAATTTCGGAAAATCAATGTTGCTTTGACTCATCATATAGATTCCATTAACGAAATCGTATGCATAATTTAATTCGATTTAAAAAGAATGCACGTGGAATTGGGATACCAAGATTTCTTTAATCGAATTTTTTTCATATGGAATAATAAAATATAATATAATTGACCGTAAATATATTGCACGTTTAACTGTATGTAAATCTAAAGGAAACGTTTAAATTCCGCGGTATTAAACGAGAAAAAGATCTCGTATCGGAGAACACATTGTTAAAAGATGTAAGCGTTCGTTTAATACAGGTTTACCGTGAGTTTTAGTGTCGATTATATTCGTAACGCGTTTTTAATGGGCTTGGCGAAATTCTTAACAGCTCGCTGTTACAGTCGGTTTTCTGAATACACTAAAAACTTGAATTGGAAGAGCGCTTGCGTTTTTAACAGCGCGGTTTGAATACGAACCGCGGTCGTTATCTTTTAAGAACTCTGAACGTGGTATTTAAATATGAAAGCATCCGTTGGCCTCTCCGGCGAAACCGAGCGAATTCGAATCCCGTGGAAAATGATATCCTCTTTTTTTTTTACTGTTATTTATTCAGCCACTCTGTCTTACAGACGTTACGGGCAATCACTTTAATAGATCGCTATAAAACGATCAAAATAACTAACATCTGTGATTCACAACTCCTATTGAATAATAGTAGATCGTAATAATACCTTTCATCGATCGTAGGCGTTTTTTTTTTCAAACAGTATTTTCACAGCCGTCCGTCGTTCGGCATTGTCGTCGCATTCCTGTAGAACGCGATCGTAATAATGGATTCAAAAGCAGATTTGCGAACCGGGTCAACGGGTTTGAAAAGCCCGCCGCATTTTTGTTTGTTCGACTTTCTTCCTTTTTGTTTTTTGTTCGCCTTTTTTTAGGTTTTTTTTCCCCTGTAACCGTGTCCCTCCGTTTTCATCCGTTTTTCGTCCTATGGAACGTGCTCATTCAAAATCGGCGCTTATCTCCTGCCGGTTCTTCGGACGATAATTACGCGAAACGGCTTCTTTTTTATTAAGTTCCGCGCATTGTCGCGACGTCGGCATTGTTCGCGGATAGAACACATTCCTTTCGTTTCGCGGCCATACTTCTATCCCCCTGTCCGTGTTACGAACACCTTTCACAGCACGTGGACGTCTTAATTGTCATTTTCCACGCGGTCCGACGAACGGACCCACGAGGAGTCGAATAGAAAATCCAACGGTGCCCCTTCGTGACGACGCGGTGGGTACAGTACACGCTCGATATCTGTCCGGACGATCTAAAAGTAGAATTCCGGGCTAGGAGAGATCCTTAAGCCGCCGCGGCCGCGTGGGAATCGTTTTCGACCCGCAGAACCACGCCGCAACCGCACGACGCACGATTTCATTCAATTTACACAGCTCGCGATCCCATTCGCCCCGTGTGAATCGAAAATCTCCCTCGCCGATACACCAGACAGACGACGTACCGTCGTCAATGTTCGTTCGATATTTAACGAAGACAGTTTTCAAGTCTACTTACCGTAGCCAGGTGAGAAATCACCGTTCGATGGGTCAACGAAATAGGTATTTGCATGAAATCGGTAGGATCGTTCGAAGGGCAGGTAAAAATGTGTGAACGATACCTTTAACATTAGAACTATCGAGGAATAATACAGGTATATTGATAAATATTAGATAAATATATTTGAAGAATAGAGAATGAACGAAGATAATAAATTAATAGATTTAACATAGTTAAATTTATCAAAACGCAGTTTTATAAGTCAAAGCTATTTTTAATAGAAATTGAGATCCATTCAATTTTAATTAGTTTTCATAGTTATAATATTAAAGACTCCGTTATAATACTAAACGGAGTCTACTGTCGCCCGAGATGTCCCGATCAGATAAATGTATACGCGGAACGTAAATAGACTTTTCGATAGTCAATATTCACGGTGCGGCAATGGGACAGGCATATTGAATTCCAAATTGCCGTTATGGTCTTTAGAGATTCGACACACGACCGCGTGGGTGACCATTACAATATCTAATGTCCCCGGGGTGGGCCGAAAATCGAATTAATTCCAGCCGGATATCGGTCAACTACCGGACGTTTCGCCATCGGTAAAACGTGCCGGCCACGTTTTAACCGGAAGTCGATCGGCTAACCGTTACGGAAGTGCGTCTTCTTGCCGGGCCGACCGGAGGGGTTTTCGGAAACCGTGGCTGAATTCGGAATCACGTGTTTTCGCGATGGAATTTCCAAGGAGCCGCCCGTTCCGCCCGTAATATCATGGTAAATTTAAAACGACACGTATAACGTATCGACGTTTCGTGCGTAACGTTTTCCGCCCGATCGATTCGACAACCGAACGCGTATTGCCGTGAAAAACTTTCCCCGCGGACTGTTCAATTTTGTTTGTAGTTTAAACTCAAGCAAAACTAGTGTTCCGTACGTCACTTTATAAATTCCTTGTATTATTCATCGACCATAACGTTCTGTATGTATTCGACAACTTAAATATCCTAAGACTCAAGGAATCGAGGTATTCGGAATTAACTGGCGAACTTTTGTTTTTACTATTTCAGAAGGTGGAGGGAAAAGTTTGCAACCAGGGTAAAATGTGACCTAAGCGGATATTTTCTGGCGAGATGAACGAACAAACTATGCTGAGGAGCCCGATGATCGACAGTTACAATCCATTCGTTCGCGAGGATGGCTCGCGAGTCGTCGTCGATCATCATCGTGCACGATCGAACGTAGTCGGGTGAGGATCGACGGAAAGGTGGGTCCCCCGTGGAATGTGCGGACCCCCTCGGCACCTTTCAGCAGGAAATTATCGTCGTGTGTGCACGGGATCGTGCGAGCCCGCAAAAACGAGCGATGTACAGTCAGAAAGAATCTCCGCAGCATCGGCACGCCCGACATTCGCCCGGTCAGAAGAGAGGGAAACAGGAATCCGTTGAAATCGGACCGGAAAACCCTTTGCAGCGTTACGAGAACGCGATCCTGAAGTATCAGAAGCCGAAACTTCGACCGAAGCGACAAGCTAGTCGCGAAAGACAACAACAACAACAGCAACAGCAACAGCAACAACAACAACAGAGTCTAGGGTACTCCAGTAGCGACGAGAGCATCGTCAGGAACAAATCGAAGAGCACCAGCTCGATCGACACGCAATCGGTGAACAATATCCTCGACGAGTACGAGGATCTAGATTACAGACGATCCTCGGACCTGAGCGACGTGGGCAGCATCAGCGTCTCGAATTTCGAGGCGGTGATGATGGACCAGCAGAAGAAACAGCAACAGCAAGAAAAATCGAGAGTCACCGGCGCAAAGCCGCAGACCAAGTGTTCCCCGTTACGGGAGAAACCTCAACCCGTTTTGAAAGTGAACCAGCAGACCCAGGTGAGGCAGAGATCACGGGAACGTCAGAAGGAGTCCGTCAAACAGCACGTCACGTCGACGGAGGAGAGTTGTCGCGTTAACCAGGTCACGCTTAGTATCGATCCTAATCGTACAAAGGTACCGGAGGTATTATTGCGTAAGGGTGAGGTACAAAAAAGGGTGGACGAGTGGCTAAGTCAGGCACAGTGTCAAAACTTTCCCGGTTCAAGAGAGAAACCATTGACACGATCGAACAGTAGTGCCGATCAGAAGAGTCAACGAAGATATCGTCAGGATTCGAGATCTAGATCGATCGACGAGACGAGAGATAAATTAAACGGTGCGTCGACCAGCTACGACGATCTCATTCGGGCGGATAGAAAAGCCGAGCGTAAAACGGACAAAGTGAACGTCGGCGTGAACACCAGCAGGGGAACGTACAAAGAGTACCTAGCCCTGAAGAACAGAAACAAACAACAGGACTACGGTTTCAGTGCGTCGAGTAACCCGGGTATCAGATCCAGGGACATGAGTCCCGGCACCGGTTCCAGGATTCCGCAACGGGGACCGTTGAGCTCCAGTTTCCGTTCGAGACGTTTGGACGCGAACGTCGACGAAGGACAGATGGATAACAACGTTGCCGATCAGGTTTACCAGGGCGAGAAGAACTGTCGCGTTCTTCTTCGCGGTTCGAACGAACCCAGAACGAATTTGGTAAAGACCAGAAACGAGTCCGATCATGCCAGGATGTCTTTGACGAGCGGCACGGCTACCGGTGCTACGAACATTACGACAACGACAACGACAACAACAACGACAATGACGTCGGTTATACCGTGTAGAAGAGCGTCGTTCAAGCGATCGCAGAATCACGATCAAAGCACGGTCGGCGGGACGAGGCCGCTCGTTAAGGAAGAGACAGGCCAGAGGATAAGGGGGGGATGCGGTGGAAGCGGCACGAAGGGCCCGGGCAACCTTGGTGACCAAGGCGAGCCGATCTCACCAAATAAGGACGGAGAAAGTAGGCGGCCGGCTCTCACGACCGATTCACCGCGAGCCGGTGATAAAGCAGTCGATGCTGCCTGTAAATCGATGGAGGCTACGTCGAGATGCCTCGATCGATCCGCGAGAGATCCAAGGATCATCGATCGCGGGGAACCGATATCACCACCACCACCACCGCCACTGCGTCAAGAACGTAGAGATAATAGTAAAATCGATCATAGACAGGAGAACGTTTACGGTGGTGTTGGCGCGCGAGTCAGGGCGTTGCAAGGTCAACCGGAGTCACGTGTCACGAAACCAAGATCCATGCAAAGTGTTCAACAAACGGATTCGAGGAAACCACCGGTTCTACCTAGAAAGGATCATTCCTATCCGCAGGATGGTAAAGAGAGGTCGAAGAACTCGCCGCAGTCGAGTTTCAAGCCTAACAATCACGTGTACGGTACACTGCAGCAATTGAACGAGCAGAATTCAGCCAAGTCGAAGGTCACGGGCAACGAGCCGGTCCCCGTCGTCAGATCGCATTACTCCTCCCCGAATCACGTGGAGAAAATTTATGAACGTAGCCTGCAGCCCCAGGTGATTCACGCGGATGACCTCGAATCGATCCTACGACCTTCTTTGCAGGTCTCTGCTTACGGCGAGGCTGGCAGATGCGATCGCAAGTCGCCTTCCAAGGAAGCAGTTACGCTCGACGAAGGGCAACTCGGCGAGCTGCGGTACGAACACCTGGAAACTATCGAGGAGGACGATCAGAGGAGCGAGAACTCTGTCTGCAGATACCCGGAGATCGGTCTGAGCCAGTGTCTAAAGATCCAACAGACCCTGCCGAACGGTAGAACGAGAAACTGTCCGGATAAGAGAAAAGAGAGCACCGTATCCACCACCAAATGGGATCAACAACGTATACTGAACGAACCGACCAGGACGTTCCTGACGTTTCAGTCACCGAACACCGCGCAGAATATTAAAACCGTCCAGCGATCTGGTAGCGAGTTAAAAGAATCCCCCGAGGACAAAGGACAGGATATCGCGGAACCGATGATGATTCTCGAGGATTTCGAGGGGTCCTACGACAATGGACAGATTATAGAGACCCACCAGGGGAATCACTCCAGGGAGAATAGTAATTTGTCGACGGCTACGATTCCCATCGATGATCTGGAGAACGAGAGACAGGCGATGAAGTTCAAGGACGATGGATTTCGTTCGGACGTGATCGACGAACCGATCGTAGAACGATTTCACGATAACCCGACGGAGAGTAAGAAAATCGACGTCACCGTCGTCGTCGAGAACGAAAGATCGAGTATAAGAGAGACGGACGAACGGGGATCGGTGGTGAACGAAGTTCTCGTGAAGAACCTTCAGTTCAAGCAAGATCTGCCGAAGGACACGATCGTGGAATTCGAGAACGACTCGCTGAAGATCATCGAGAATTCCGCGGCGCAGAAGCCGTACAACTTTCACAACGTTTTGTGCGACAATTACGAGAACGCGAGGTTCAAGGAGAATAAGGTGTACGTGACGAAGGAAGAAATGGAACGACAGAGGCTGATGGACCTGCTAAGAAAAGGCGACTACGAGGCGGTGAAAGCGGTGAGTGATAAGAAAATGTTTCCCTTTTGTCCGGTGATAAGCTTCGAAAACGGATATTTCGCGATTTCTGCGCAGATTTTCAGGTTCTATTTTATTTTCATAGAAACTATACTTACGTGGATTTTCACTTCGATGAATATTATTTAGAGAAACGATGAAAGTTACCGGCGATGATTTTATTCAAGTATAATTGCGTGTAATGTGTATAATTGGAGAAAAGTGTTTCGGTACGCCCCACCCCCCCCGTTTTAACTACTTTCTCCATAGTACGCTATAATTCAAACACCGTGACTCCTTCTACACCATAAATTACATCGGAGTAAGTAAGATTTGGTACGGTCGAGCGATTCGACATTAGCTTAATTGCGGCATTGGTGCGCGAATGATATACGCGATAGGTTTATCGATACCGATATCTCCGGATCGATAGAACGAAGACCGGTTGCGTTGAAATCGGTGTACATTGGATGTACAGTAAATATCATATATAGTACATACAATAAGAATTGTTGTTTCCCGGATAATGAACGCTTGTAAGCATGATTTTCCACGCGATTGTTGTTACAGGTATCGTTAAACGAATCGTTTTAATTCGATATGAGATAAGCTTCGTTTGGCAAGATATGGTTGACAGCAAACCGATAATTACATTCGCCGTTTACATCGGCTACATTCGGATCCCCCCGCCTGGACGTGCCGAGTCAGTTGTTCTTCCAGTAATTACAAATCGAAATCACACGTGAGCTCGGCCACGTTTCATTTGCTCTTTATCCCGATTACGAATATACCGTTCCGCCATTAAACACAAAATCCTCTTTCACGCGTATCATCGTTTTGTCACTAACCCCGCAATCTGACCGTTTAATTCGATACCGCGCGACGCCAGTTTTAACTTTCGCGAAATTTCCCGCCCGGATTATTCGCGATTCGTAACGTAAACAGACTACTACTCGCCTGTGTATACAGCGCGAATGGGGGGAAACCGCGAAATCCATAGGAAATAGTTTTCACAACGTTACGCCGGCGAGCGGGAAACCTATTCCCCGGGAAATTTCCAAGCGGAACGGCAATCGCGGGTAATTTACATCCGTTAATATGCATTCTATTAATTTCCATTATCGTTGATATGCCAAACTTGTACCATACGTCTATACACAACCTTACATGCATTATTAACAAATAATCCAAGACAAATATAATATATTATACACATTCCACAAAAACTATCGTACCTTTTCTCAACGTGTAATGATAACGAGGTTTAAAGATATACTTACTCAACAAAAAAGAACGTTGTCTAAAAGGGTTGTATCATAGACTTTTGCCCGTGGCCGTTGTTCAAGGTGCACGGTGAGATCTCGAGACACGACTCGTGCAAGAAAACAGGTGGTGGGATGGTGAGGGGAGCAGAGGGCGAGAGGGGGGAACCGAGAGGCTGTACGATTTATGATTCACTCGAGCTGGGAACCGAGCATTAGGTATGCGGTTCATAGTATGCTTTAACGCGCAAGAAAGACGCAATAAATTGTTCCACGCGTGCTAGTACATCTCGGATGGAAAACGCGAGACTCGCCCCCTAACGAGCTTTGGGACGGTGTTTCCCTCCATCCCCCTACCCTTTCATATTTTTCTTATTTTTTTTTACACGGATTCTCGATTCTCAAAGAGACACCGAAAATTATCTCCACGTTTCTGTTTAGCCACGGTGGCGTTTTCAACGGCGAGGTGTTAAGGTCGTGGAATTTTCTGGGTAGAAAAGAACCTTTCGGGGGGAAGTGTGAGCGTTAATGGGGCAGATTAATAAGAGTCGTTTTTTTTTTCTTTATCTTCTCACGGGACAAAACGAGCTAACGCGAGGTTAGTATATAGCCGGGGGCTCACTTAACTCGGAGAGCTGTCAGCTTCAGCCGCTCGATAAAACGGTCCCCGCCTATTATTTCGGTCGCCGCTTTCAGGGTGTTCGCTCTGTTTCTAACGATTCTTCGTTCTTTCGTCTTCCGTAATTTCGTCATTGAGACGAGACCCGATCCACGGTTTTCACCCGCCGGTTCTTTTCATTTGCATTCGCGATCCCTGTCCTCGTGGAACCCTCCTTTGCGGAACGATTCCGATTAACTTTTGCGGGCAGAGATCGCAAGTTTCAATTGTCGAAAGTGGCCTGCGACGCCGACGGTAAAAATGTCTTTTTTTGACCCGTTCGTTTTATTTTTCTTCTTTTTTTTTCACTGCGGATGAAACGGACAATAGGCCGCGATGAAAGCGAGGGATTCGTAAAGTTTTCATAGAAAGATTATCGAGAAAATATATATAGAGAGAGAGAAAGGTTAGCCCAATTCCAGTATTTTCACGGTGACGTTATTCTTGCCGATAGCAATCGTGAGTAAATAAAAGAGGTTTCCAGATTATCCGTACAATGCCTATCTCGTCGCACATTTCATCCGTATGAAATAAGATAAAACCGCAGGGCCTCTGTGTCCGTCCCCCCCCCTTGACAACGGCGAACATCGCGACCACTTTCAAATATAATATTCCGATCCATTTTTCACCGCTCAAACAAAAAACCCACCGCTTGGCCACTCGAGCAAACGTGTGAAACAATTCTCATTAAAATTTCTGGTAGCCCGGCACATTTTCCGGGTTTGTCGATCGTGTTCGCGTGAAAATTCTCCGTACCTTCTCTCTATCTCTCTCTCTCTCTCTCTCTCTCTTTCTCTCTCCCGCGGGTCCTCGTGTCATATTTGACCCGCGGATTGCATCGGGCAGCACCGTCTGCTCGTAAATTTCCGTGATCGAGGAGCGTCGAGGACGCTCCGTGCGCATTTCTGCGCGTACGAATGCCTGCACGTGTACATACATACGTATATACACGAATACACTCGTACATACGTACAATACGTATACATAGGTAATTTCAATGTAAGCGGCGGCATATCTGGCCGCGTGCATAGACGATACGGCGGTCGGACGAATTATGACTCGATTAATTCTGCGATTCCAGTCAGGTAGTAACCTTCCGCGCGTATGCCGGCTAATTCCCGTGTTTACGACGAAAGGAGCGACGATTTGACAGATTTAATTAACCTAGAAATCAACCGGATAGCTTTGCTATTTATCGCCGGCGAAATAACGAAATTAATTGCCTCGTCCCGTTTACGTTTTCTCTCTCTCCCCTCCCTCTCTTTCTCCCTCTCTCTGTCTCGATCATTTCGCGAAATCACGCGAAGGAAAACGAAATGATAGACCGTTGTGCGAGTGCATACAGATCGAAGGGCGCGTGTAATCGATTGCATGTGCATCGGGTAGGGAAGGGTGCGTGTCGTGCACACGAGGCGCCCTGTACAACGACGCCCGTGCGTCTCGATTAATCCCCGGATGATTTCGACGCGTCCCGTCGACGGCATTACGTATGCATCAACACGTGCACACTTGATCCCGTCCGCTATTAATCGGCCCTACGAAAAAAAAGAACGTTCGCAAATAACGTTAATCGACGGTGGAAATAAAATTTATCCAAGCTTTTTACCTGTTTTTTTCCCCCGCGAGTTTCTCACAGTTCTATGAAAGCGCGGTAAACGGTATCCTACGGTTAAAGGGGGCGGTAAAAAGAAATCGGTCGAATCAGCAACGGAAACGTAAGTCGGTCTGCGTCTACTTAATTAACGCCGGTAGAATCATCGTGACCCAGTTGCATAAATCCGTTAATAACGAGCGCGCGTGCTTGCCGGGCGCGTGGTGCAAATACCGCGAGTCGTTAGGCATTCTAGCGCTAAACGTCGACGGGGCGTGAAAGAATTTCTGCGGGATAAAGATAGGAACCGGGGACGGTGAAAGGAGGAGCAGGTGTGGAAAGTTTTGCCGGGGACTGGTGACAATCGCGAGTGACAACGTGTCGATTCGTTTATCGTAGGAATATTCATTGATCATTTTTCTCTGTGTCTATGGTGTTACTTCTTAAATAATTCGTATAATAATAAGACTCTTGGAAAAATTGTATTAGAATGTTTATTGTAACGTGAGAGATAGATAACGTTTTACATCTTCGGGGATAGAGGTCGATTTTATTAATCGTTAATAGAGGATAATTCTTTCGGCGGCGGAATAGAAGTCAGTGAGGATGCGAAAATAAAGGAAATTAAAATTATCCAGGCGAGTTCCCGGTAAAATGGTTCATTATCAAATTTATATTTCCCCTTGAATATATCCCTTTAATCTTCTCGGTCAGAGCGCGGCCATAAAATTGCACGTCCACCTGCGAAATTTATGGTCCTTTATTTTTCATTGTATTTATCTTCCTGGACAAAAGAGTTCCCGGTGCTCGCGGATCCGTATAACGATCGCACCGTTAATCGTTAATAATGCTGCAAATTCCGACGCTTCTATCGGTTGCTTCGCGAAAACCTTTGTGCCCCGATTCCGCTGTTTTTTTCTCTCTCTCGAAAGGTTCGCTCTCTGCCGTGTAATTTTTTAATTAAAATACAACGAACGTCTAATAATCAGAAACCAATCGTCGATCTTTGTCTTCATTAAACATTCAACCCTTTCACCGGGCTTCAAAACCGGCACGGTAATCGGTTCATAATTAATGTCTATCGATTATACATTACTTTAAATTAATTGCGGTGATACGTAACGTTATTATTCATTTTTTAATTAACCATAGGCGAGGTTAATAGCGCGCCGATCTCGTTAGCAATACATATAATTATCCAGCGAAAAATTACTACCAGAAAACGGAGAAACGGCACACACATTCATCAAGCGATCGTGTGTGTGTACGTATCGTGAAAAAGGAGCGGTGTGCGTTGCGTGTGTGACTCATCCGCAACTGCAATTAAACCGCTACACAAATTACGAATCCCCCGGCCGTCTAGATATTTATAAAATTCATATCTTGAATTTCTCGTACAGAGGTTCACGGATAAACGTTTACCAAAAAGAAATTAAATACATAAAGCACTGTTTTTCGATTTTTCAAACACCGCGGGTATTTTAAATTCGAAATTCCTATCGAAGATCACGATAGACTGAAAGTCGTGAAAAAAGTGTCACCCGGTATTATGAAAGACCTTGAGTGCGGACAACTAAGAAATAAGTTATTTCGCGTCTGCGGTATTTTTATTTCTGGAATTCCGAGAATCTACGAGCTTTGTTTACTTGTGCATACCTTGATTTGACTTCGGTAGTCACGTGACCGGCACGGCAGCCATGTTTTGTCTTCGACGTCGTTAACATCGTTCTCGGCGACAGTTTAACTAAAAATATCGCGCAATATTTTGTGAGAGTGTTTCAGTAACGTAGAGAAAATCGCGTAGTGAGATCCGTGAAACGGTATAAACGTAGTGACAACAATGATACGTGCCGAACGTAGTGAATCGTTTGATACTTAAATCGTTCTCGCGAAGAATGGCGCGAACCGAAATTAGTCAAGCTAACCTTCTTTAACGTATTAACATTTGACATTGTGAAAACTCAATCGGATTGGAATGGATCGCATTGACAACGTTTAAGAAACACACGCAGCATGTCGCGGCTAATTGCAGATAATTGCAGACACCGGTAAGTGAAAATTAACCCGAATAATCTAATTCAATACTTCGCGATTTATTCGAACTTTCTGGAAGGTTAGGAACGTTCGAAATTTTCCACTGGAATCCATTAATCAGAGGACTTCGTCCTATCTCTCATATTCACTATCGAATGAAATCATTATATATTTATAAGAAACAATCATCGTTGAAATCTTGAATGTGATCCCAGCAAACGTCGTAAATTATGAAAACTTGCGGAGTGCAAAGTATTCAATAAATGAAATCGAAATCGCGACTCGTTTATCCGGAACGTTTTACATATTTACCCCGAAGGACCCTGTGTCAAAGGGTTTGATTCATTCCCTAGTACATTTTTTTCCTCTTTTCCACGTCCCAGCGTTAATAATACATCGACTCGCGAATAATAATGGTAATAATAGAGGCCGCGAGCCCTCGTTCTACTGCCCTCGAATCATAGAATAGAGCGCGTCGGATGAGAGCCCTTCGCTGTAAGGGCGTGTGTTATTTAAAAATCTACTCGGCCGTGCAAAGGGATGACACCTGCACCGCGTTTCGAGAGCACTTACAGTGCCACGCACACGGACACGGTTCGTTGAATTTCAATGGGAAAGATCGCTCGCGTCCCGACGCTTTTTAACCTCGACGAAAGAGGTCTTCGGATGCGTTGTTTCTGTTTAATGTGAATCTGTAGTATCGATAGAGGAAGTCTATTGGTACAGGAGCGTAATGTTTTTAATGGAGAGATGAATCAGGATTTTCAAGCTTTATCGACGAATATTTATATCTTTTCCCATTAACCAATGTATTTTCCATTGAAATAGTATCGCTTGTTTCCATTAATTTACACAGACACTATACGATATGTATGTATGTATGTATATATGTAGTGTTTCGATTCTTCCATTTTTTCTTTAATTGTTCCTGTATAAAATATCCCCGTAACCGAGGTCGAACATCATATTACTTCCACTGAATATTTTATCCGGTTGCGTCAAGGCGTCGTTCCATTTTCCGTACGATCGTTTACATAAGTATTATTTTACTGGCATAATTAGCTCGATATTAAGACGTACACGATCCTCTCGTGTTCCCCTTTCGACGTATCGATTTTCTTGCGTACATACGTACGAACCTATATGTATTATACCTACACGTATACATACGTACGAAGACCCATTGGAGTTTACGCTTGTATGTACGGCTGGTAACGAATACGGCTTGGGTATAAATTGCCCGATCACCGATAGCTGGACCGAACATGAAAGTACAAACGGCCATCGTCGGTCTGTATCAGTTTCGAGTGGTTTATTATAGTCATAAAGCGTTGCAGAGGCGACGCCGACGTCGGCGAACAATTCGGACGGGTCGTTCGACTGCCAGGATACGCGTCGATACCGCGGGACGGAAAGATGGACTGGAACCAATCGCTTTTCGATCCCGGACAATAATGAATTTTCCGGTAAAATATTATATCCACCGAAACACATCTCCCTGCCCCCGTTTTGTTCGCGTCCATCAAGTTCCAGCAATGAGTTTTTTATTTTATTATTATTCTTTTCCTTTATTATTCACCGCGACTTACTTGCCTTCTCCGCAACCTGGTTATCGCAGCGGATAGAATTACACTCAGTTTCCTCGGTACACTCGTATTTACAGTTTCAACGGGGGAAAAAATCCCACCCGATGAATTGCTCCTAGTGTAAGCCGCTTACTTCGCGAAACTTACGCTTGTAGACGTACGGTACGTTGCTTGCGCCGGGAATATATAGTTATTAAGGAAACACACTGCACAGTGATATTTCTCATAAATGTTCTACTTCCTTTAACGCGTGATACCTTTTAATGAATATCAATTAATACGTACAATGTATGAATTATCAACAAATTTGTCTCTCCTAGCTAGTCCTTTTGCACAATTTTATATTTCTCAGAAATGTTTAAGTTTCTTTAGCACGTGGTACCTTTTAGCGAATACCAATTAGTATGCACAGTGTGTGTGTGATATGTGTGAAAATTTGCCTGTCTGAGCTAGTCCTTTGTTTCCCACGTTTAAAGCATCGATTCCCGGGAGGATATTATGCGCCCTCTGGGCGCTCGAACTTCCCGAGGGAATATAAGACGGTTAGGGACACAGTGTTCGAGGCGCGAGAATATTACACGGTAACTTCTCGAGCCCCCTGGCTCCTAGAGATTCTACGCCGTGGACGTAATAGTACGTGTTCCCGGCGTTGCCAATCCCTTCGTGTTTACCGTCCAGGGCAAAGCCTACGTGCATGTCGTCCGCGTGTCCACAGGCATGTGCTTCCGAGGAAACACGTGGAGACAGTGACGGCATGTGGTTGGATAGTTAGGGGGTGTAAGGAGTACCTATAGATGTAATTTTATGGATATCACATGTTTTTTGATTTAATATTACACGATCGTTGAATAAATTGTGTATTTAGGGTCATAAAATTGTGGGAACAAGGGTCACAAGTTTGCCAAATGTGAAATTTTGGAGCACAGTAATTCTCGCGGATGAAATTTTTGAGTATAAAAATTTCTAAATCCCAAATGTTAAGGTTTGAGATTTTTAAGTGTGGAATTTTGGTTGGATGCAAATTTTTGGAGTGGAGAGACTTTAGAGTTCCGAAATTCTGGAGCACAGTATTTTAGGGGGGGCAATTGTTGAGTTTAGAAATTTCTGAATCCCAAATGTTAAGGTTTGAGATTTTATAGTGTGGAATTTCGAAACGATGCAAATGTTCGGAGTGGAGAGACTTTAAAGTCGTGAAATTTTGGAGCGTAGAAACGTGAGACTGTAAAAAATAAAGTCGTGCAGGTATAGCCCATTTGAGGAATAGTTTTTAACATGCTTCCTTCTACCGGAAGTGCCGTTCCTTTTTTCTCATACGGGGGTGCAGTCTTCCTAGCATACGAGCCGCCACTGTGTGTCACGTACGACACCCCGAGTTGTTCCCGGTTCACTTGCGATCCCTGGGAATTTGATACTGTTTGATACCGACCCACTGTTACGCTTCTTTTTTTTTCACGTGAAATTTAAGATAGACTTATGTAATAGGGGCTGCGTCGCAAGCATGCTGTGTACTTTGAACGGAAACTTCGTAAAATAAATTAGATCACGGTCTTCGAGACTTTTAAGGGATATTTTCGGTGATATTATAGGGTAGAGTTTCATAGGCATTAGTGAAATACGACTGACACTCCGTGTTATTAAAAACTGAACTTTAATTAACGCTAGAAACACGGCTTTAAACGGTATTTATACGTTTAACGTGGACTTCTGAATAAGCGTTCGGTAAACACATAATCATTTATTTTATAATTTTATACCTTGAACGAGTACACGATGTTATAGGATCATTGTTTGCTAGAAATATTTATTCCCTGTCATCGACACCATCGTTAATTAATAATCACACGGTGAACGTGTATCGATGTTATCGGTGTACATACACAACGATAAATAATAATCGCGCCTAGGGCACGCGTTACCATTAAAAACCAGTATCATTCCTTGTTATCATTATTATTATGCGGACAGATCTCGTATCGCTGATATTATTAAAACCTGTCCGCCAATATTTGAGGGAAACCACAAAATTTCACGACAGTTATTTGCCGAACGGGCAAACGTAATTTCCTGGTTACCCGGGCAACTTTACACGAGATTTTAATTACAGAGTCAAACGTCGGATGTGTTTGTCTTCACTTTATTTCCGCGTTTATACTATCCGACTCGTGTCTCGTTCTATCCAGAGCCTCGGTTACGCCCGATATTACTTAGAAGTTTTAGATACAGTATATTTGGCTACGCTGATGGATCCGTGAAAGTTCATGCCACTTAAAACTTCCCCCCCCCCTCCCCCCCACGACGTGGAGGACGGCGTCTTTAACCTAGTTACCATAAAATTACACGGCGAGCGTTAATGACACGAAAGGGCCACAGTTTCGTAATAACCACTGTCCCGAAACCTTCTCGATTAACTTCCGCAATTCCCCGCCACGTGGTCATTCGGCGAACACACCATTGGAAATGTCATATTTCCACCCGTTTCGTTTGGAACGAGTCCCGAAACTGTCCGGGAATGGGAATAAACTTCTCCACGAGCATTCCGATGAAACATAGAACCCCTTTATCTATCTATCTACGTAGTAAGTATCATACATACGTAGTAGTACTACGTGGTAGATACGATGGTCGAGATTCTACGTGAAACGCACCGGCAAAGGGGGAAAGAGTTAAGATAAGAATTGGACGGGGGAGAAAAAACGAAAAATAAAAAAAAACGGATAAAAAGTATCGAAAGAAGATGAAGAAGGAGATCTCGTGGAATGTCGAGCTCGATACGTTTCCCTCTACGTGTTCTCCATCTTCTCTCTCTCTCTCTTTCTCTCTCACTCACTAACTCTTTCTTTCTTTCTCTCCGTCTTGCTCGTTATTCTTTGTTTCTCTGTCTCTCCGCTTCCCTCCGCTCGTTCTTTTATATTCGCCGCGGATCTTACTCTTCCTCTCCGCCGTCTCGTCCTCGTCCACGTCCTTCTCCCTTTCACGGCACGTACCTGTGGTTTTCCGACCTCTTTGTAGCTTCGGGAGAAGAGACGAGAACCGTGGAGGCTGCGCGGGAAAGAGAAGAGAAACGTCGGGGCGGGAAGGGGGGGGGGGGAGCAGAGTGTATCTCTTAAAACCAGTTCGACCTATAACAGCGTCTTTGCATCGGACTTACGAGAAACCAGAGCGCGTTTACTTCTCCAGACTCCGGGTTGAGTTATACGAGAGAAGCCGGGATTCGTAACATACCGAGTTTATTGTGCCACGATCGTGGCCTAGGAAGCCCGGCGAAACTGCAAAATCCGTTTAAACGGCTTTCACTGGTGTCTACGGGCGATCGGTGAAAAATTCAAAAATCTAGATCCTGTATTTCGATAAATTTTCACAGTGGAATCACGATTTTGTTGGAAGATTCTCTACTTTCTCTCATTTCGTTCTCAATAGATAGACTATGTCTATATAAAGTTACTCCAAAAATTCTGGAAAGTGGATATTTCGGAGATTGTTTCACTAGCACTCGTTTAAAGGGACGAATCAAAGTTACTTCGTTTCAATGTGGTTCCCCGGTGGAGGGGTACGATTATGGAGTTTTTTCATTCCCTTTTTTCATTCGATTGCGAGTATGTTCGATTCACGCGAGACACGGACCAATTTTCGAAAGAACGTCTCGACAAGTTTCCCGTGGCAGCGACCAATCAGGCGGCGGCATTCCCTTTCGAATACGGGACGCGAGTTACGGAGAGCCACGGATTGCCCCGGGACATCGTTCCTCATCTTTCCCGCATTCCAGGGACGTGCCACGCGGGAAACACACGCAATCCCGGCGAACTGAGACGCATCTCCGTCTGAGTCTCACCGGTCCGCAAATTGACTTCATTAAACGTTACGCAGTCCCCGGGAGAGATTTAAGTGTAATTTCACCGTCGACAAGAAGGACGTTCGCGTTAAGTGGGCAACGTCGTCGTCGACGTCGACGACGACGTAGTTTCGTCCGTCTGTTCGATATTAGAATTTTTATTGAGCGAAATTACATCAGCCCTCGAAGATCAAAGGTAACTGAAAGAAAATCAGAAAATTTCTTCGTAACTGAAAAGCAGAGGAACTGGGACTCTCCTCTTTCGTAGCAAGCTCAGCGCAAACTTCGGGGATTCCTTTTCCAACGGGATAACACGTGGAGGACGGACAATTTTTGCGGGGAAAGGTTCGCTATGGGCGCCGCAGAGTAGATTTCTCCCTTTTCGAAACATTCTCGTTTGAAAGGAGGACGGCACGTTCCCCGGAAAGTTCGAAATTACCCCCGCGTAGCTATACACGCCGGAGGTTAAGCCAGTATTGTTCTTTAGAAAATGACATTACCGTGGTTTTCCACGAGTCTCTCGCATACCTGGGATAGTCGCGTATTCCCGAAACGATGCGTTTCCGCGATACAATCTAATTCGTTCAACTTTGGTAATCCGGTTTTTCGCACGTTCGTGCCACACCGAGTTCCCCGAATTTTCTGAATATATTTATAATTTCACTCGATATTGTCCAATTATTTGATCACGATAGTGTTCGGTTGCGATGCATGTCACCAGTGAATCTGACGTAACATATGTATAGATATACATACTTATATGTATATTCGTGTGTGTGTGGAAAGTAGCGTTAGATACTAATACGTCTAACTCATCCCGGCTGCACGGGGTTCGTTGACCAGCGGTAACGAGATTATTAACGCGCCCACGTGTCCACTGAGGAGTCGATTTCGTCGTGAGACGATCCTGAAAAAAATTCTCGGCCATCCAAACAGGGACGTGCGTGGCTCGGATCGCCATATGGTTCCCCGGTACTCTTTTCCGGTTGGTCGATCAAGAGGGTCGGTCTACCGAAAAGATCTTGTCTGTCATTCAAAGTGACCCCTGAAGATCATTAACGCCTCCATTAAAGAAAAAAAAACAGAAAAAGTACAATCGACTCTAATCTGTCCATAGACCGCCACTTATTATCCTATTCGATAGTATTAAACAAGATTGAAAGCTGAAGAATAAAAGTATAAGTAGAATTCTAAAATGGAACTTTATAACCATGGTTATCGAGGGTTCCTCTTTAAAATTTACTTCTCGGCCGGTCGCGTGAAAATAACGGTAAATCGATAACTACTAGCGAGTCGACGAAATCGTAAGTCGATTTTCGCTCCATCAGGTAACCAGAGGCGGAAAGTTTCTTCCCTCCGCGGAGAAACCACCGCGTCGTGTGCGACCAACGGTAGTCGAGTATGTACATGTATTTTGAAAAACTTCCCGCCCGGAGTTTTGCATCGGCGAACAGCTCGCCGTAAGGTTGGCAGCCTGCAGTTTGTCGTAAAATAAAGCCGGATGAGCGAGAGAAAAGGTGCATCGGATAAATTATCGAGGAGGGAAAGGTGACTCGGTGCGCTGCCGGCACGTTCGGTCTTTTTCTTTCGTGCACGCCCTCTCGATATTTTACCTCGTCTTTTCCCTCCTTCCACCGCGGACGAATAACAAAAAAAAGACGAGGAAAAACGAACGACGGAAAATGAAATTCCCGGACGACGAACCCGCTCGTGTCCGGAATATGAGGTGAAATTCGACAGATCGAAACAACGGGGACACTTTTGCATGAAACGACCGCTCCCCGGCGATGGTGGTTGTGTAGAGACTTTAGTTGATTACACGGAAAGAGTCTGGGTTACGATACCTTCTCACCAACCCTGCCACGGACACTCTTCGCCAGTTCGTTCGGTTTCCATCAGCCGGGTTGATGCTCCGATGGGAAACTAGAAGGGATAGTTCGTTCGCTGGAAAATTAAATGTTCCGTCATGCAGCTCCGTTCCTGAAGAATCAGGATTATGTACCAGGGGGAGGGGAAATATTGGAAAAATGGAGAATCATTCGTGACTATCGCTGAGCTTATCTGTGTCCTAATATTTACGCGGATTTACACGGAGTTCTCTATTTCTATCGTGGAAATAACAATATCTGTATATAGTATAGACTACGTTTGAAATTAGAACGATCGGATTAGGTATGGTATACCGGTAGTGGAAATGGTAACAATGGTGTTCAATAGGATTTCGGTTATTATCGATTGAAACGCTGTGGAAAATTAAACACCGTAATTACGTTCTTAACTTGATAAAGAGTAATGGGATGGAAATATACTTTCCCGGGGAAATCCGGGTAATTGCGTGAGGATCCAATTCTACGGGGGAGTCAAATTGAAATTATGTAATCAACGATCGGTTGAACGGCATCGGTGGCACAATTGAGTCACAAACGGGGAAAAAGAAATTTAAGGCGGAATCGATTAACGCTCGGATTGCATGAAAATGAATGACGCAGCCCCCGACCATCTGTCGTTTTCGTCATCGCGTTTGCACCATATGCACCCTGCAACGAATCATTCGAAAAAATAACCCGCGAGAAACCGGATTTCTCGGTAAATAACATCCTTTGTCACGGAACACGAGAAGAAAATCAAGAACGACCATGAAGAACGGATAATGAAATCCTAAAAACATATAAAATCAAGAATCTTAAAGTTACTTCAAAACCATTTTTCAGACGTTTAAAAAAGAAATTGCGATCCATTCGAGCGTGTTAATTTCTAATATTTTCAAAATTCATATAACGAACGCGAGAATTTTCTCCAGCGACACTTCCGGGCTTCCCGGACCTGCGACCGGCGAGTTGTTGTTGTTGTTGTTGTGTTTTTTTCATGCCTCGGTCTTATCCGAACGTAAGGAGTTGTTTAATAATGAATAATGCATGGGGGATAATGGATCAGAAGGAAAAGCAACGACGATGAAAGAGCCTGTTTAAAAAGGGTTCGCAATTTCCTGAAGTGGTGCTCGTCCCTTGTGTATTCCTGTAGTGTGCAGGTGGCACACTTCGGTGCACACTCGCTTCACCCGAAGTTTATTAGAACACGGACTTTGCGGGCTGGCCGCGCAGTTAGGTAAACTCGCCGGGGAAAGTACAATCTACTTAAGAGTATAACAAGAATTAGACGACCGGAGAGCATGCGCCGGTTAATTGGCATTTTCATTAATTAAAAAAAACTCCGGACGTACGAGCCCGCCTCGACTTTATTAACCCGGGGAAATTGTTTGATAAATATCAAAACATTAAATTACGTTCGACCGACGAGGAAGTCGGTCGTTTCAACTCTTTACCATCGAACATTTTCATCCCCCTCTTATTTCGGCGAGTGAGAATCTCTTTTAGAGGTCGAACAGTTAAATTTTAACATGAAGAAAGAAGTATTCTTCGAGGTTTCTTCAATGGCGCAAGGGAGACTAATAAAAATTCTTATTCACGGTTGGAAGGATGACGCAAGGGCACGTGGGGCTAATTAGTATTTATCGAGGAAGTGTAATCCGGAAAATAGACCCCGCGAAATCCAGGGATGAGTTTTATCGCCCAAGTTCTACCTGGTGCCGCGAAACTTTATCCAGGTCTCGCTGTATCGCGACACATTTTTTTTACGAGATTCTCACCCACCCCCCTCCTCTGTCTGTCCGTCCGTCTGTGTGCGGAATGTGCGAATGGGGAAGAGGGGTTCGCGTAATGTCAAACAAACTGTACAACCGACGTGTCTGCACGGGGGGCGGGGGGGGGGGGGGGGGGGGTTGCCGGTTTACCGTGGAAATTGGAAAAGTTCGTCAACGGGGAAAGTGAGACGCCACGTCGGCACGACGCACGGCGGATCCCGCGGAAAACGATTTCACTTTTATTGTTCATACCATTTACTGCCACCCGTTGAGTATTTTAACTGCGGGAAAAAGACCGCCAAGCACGCGTGATTCTTTATCTGTCGAGCTGAGAATTTTGTTGCTCGCTTCTAATAAAATATTACATCGAACGGGTTAAAGGTGTTTCCTTTATCGCACCGACGACGTCGGTGAATTTATTCGCGTTGTTTCGCTAGAATTCGCACGTGGGTGTGGGGAGGGGGGGGGGGGGGTGAGGACTGTCCATCATCGAAATAGCCCCTTGCCGAGTTTCGAGGGTGCTTTAATCTTCAACCCCGTGAGATATCCGTAAAGGTGCTTAGAAGGTCGTTCGGTGTATCCTTTACGGCACGTGGTGGGGAAGTGAGTTAAGCTTAACAGCCTATCTTTCACTCTCTCTTCTCCCGGTCGGTTTTCCGAACGGTGAAACCGGCGGGGAGATGTTCACGGTTGCAAACGATGGCCGTCATTAATCTTCATAGTGCGTCATAAACCGCGAAATAAAAGCTGGACCGGTCGCACCGTTTCACGTTTTACGCCAATGGAATTTGTTGATTCGCCGGAGAAATCTGACTGGAGCACAAATCGAAAGAGATAGCTTTATACAGGGTGTAACAAAAGTTCTGGAACACTTTAGGTTTATGGATAGAACGTATAAAAATAAGAAAAAAAAAGTCTTATAAGTTGTGGGCGCAACCCACCCCCTATCGAGATACAACCCCTTTTGTAAAAATTTAAAAAAAATCGTATCTCCGAAATGGTACGTCGTAGAGGACCGATTTTGATTGCAATATAACCGGAGAAGATCAAAGATAATAGAAACAAATATAATTAAAAATATAATATAAGATCCAGGGATTTATAATTTCTCGTCATTCAACAGTTTGAAAAGTGTCAATGAAACTTCAGGGGTTTCACGAGTTTCACAGGTTTCACGAGTATGACCCGTGATATACACAGTGTCGAGGAAGTGCGCGCGATCATATGGATCTCGTGAAGGGTGGTTCGTACATCTATGAGCCGATAAAAGGAAGATAAACGACGACGAGGGGATTTTTATGCGATAAGGATACGTCGAAACTATCTCTATGTCCCTGGGAACGATTTGTCGCGTTGTTCGCGGCTTCTTCACGATCGTTATCACCCCCGACGCGTTACCACCCTCTCGATTTCTTTGTTTCATTCTTTTTTTCTTTTATTTCACACGTTTCTAGATCACGTTCGCATTAGTCCCGTTAGATTTTGATTCCGCGTGATCGATCGGACACACGGTGTATTTTTTTTTTCTTTCTTTCTTTCGCACCCCTCGTAGTTCGTAAATCATCGAACCGGTATAACACCGGTATTACCGTCGGATATAAAGTTATGGTGCACCATAAATATACAAGAGAGCGTCTTTGTCCCGTAGCATGTCTGGAGTGGCTGTCCGATATGGAGATTTCCATCCGTGGAAAATACGAGTTGGTATTACTGTATTATGGAAATTCCGTGTCCGAGGGAAGATCATCCTTCTCGTATGCCGGAGAATCGAGAAAAAAAAATAAAATAAATAAATAAAAAGAGGAGATTCATCGCGGTACTGGACAACATCGGGGTTGATGTTTATTCAATGTACATATACATACATACATCGCGGTATGTTTCCATGGGATTACTTCAATTTCATTTCATTATATCTGTAATTATTTGAGATCCGTTCGCCGCTGTTCCGTGTTGCGCCGGTGTTTATTAAAATTTCAAACCTCAATGTTTAATTTAATAATTGATCAATATCGCTCGAAATCGTCCTGGTTTTCCGGGGCTTCTGTAAATATCACAAATTACCACCGCGTCCGGCAATTTCATTCCGCAGCCGTACGCAGTTGTTTTCAATATTGTCCGACTGAACAAAAAATTAAAAACAAAAAGGGGGATTACTTGTTTCAAACCACTCTACCGTGGACGCCACGTTTTATCCATTACCAACGTCAATATTTATCTCGAACCATTTCCTCATAATTCAAGCCGTTAATTCACCCAGCAACCGTACAAAGAAAACGGTGAAACAAATTCGCTTTGGAATCTTTTCGAAAAATTTCTCCGACCATTTATCCAGCTTCCCTATCTGCCAGTTCCTCACACGTGCCACGACTTTTACACCAGTTGCATTTCCGTTGTTCGTCCGCGAACCAATTCGGAAATTGGAACGTGCTCTCTGGTAGAATTTACGGGCAAGCACCTGGCGTCAGCTTAATAAAGCTCCGGTGTGCTTTCCAGCGGACTTAATTAGCCCGAGGCCCGATGTTCTCTTATCTTGACCTCTCTCTCTCTCTCTCTCTCTCTCTCTCCCACTCTCTCTCCCCCGTCTCTCTCTGGGAGCAAACAGCAGAAACTGGCTGCGTTTATGCCGAGCCGTCATGTCACGTCGTGACTTCCTCCGTCCGCTCTCTGGCTTCCTAATTGAACACGCAGGACGAGCGCGGAATTCAGGGCGAGTAACAGGGAAAACCCCGTGGGAAAACGCGGTACTTCGCAGTCATTGATTTAATGCATTCGAACGCGAACATATAGATCGCCGCCGCAGGAAAGTTTTATTAATTATATGCAAACCGCGAGACGTGATCCAATATAGTATAGCTTTTAACGTTATCTTTGATGGACGATAGAAACGTCCGTTTGCTTGTTGATTAGAGGTAAGAGAAAGTTTGGTGAATTTCCCCACGGTTGAAATTAATTAGTCTCCTGGAATGAAATGGACCGCGAGCATCGGACGATACGGTTCCGTGTGTCGAATACGTAATAAGAGGAGCGGTGACTGAAAGATATACATATAGATATAATAATTGTACGTTCAAGTTTGTGTGTGTGTGTGTGTTTTTTCTCACCGTACGATTATTAGCTTGATTCATTTCTCGGAATTTTCGATCGAAACGTCTAGCGAACGGTTTTACGACCGGACGGGGCCAATGAGGAGTTCGAATTAAGCCTGAAAGTCGAAGCCCCGAGTGAACACGCACTGCTAGGTGCTTCTCATAACGGAAGTCTTCGTTAAGCTGCCGGGCAGACGTAACTTTGCCCAGACACACTGTTATGATGCAATCTAATATGCGAGCGAGTAACTAGAGGTAGGAAAGACCCCGTCCATTCGCTTTTTATTACTTTTTTCATTTTCCCAAACGAAAACATTGTCCGTGTGGATCTTACTTGCTTGGAATCAGAACAAAAAACAAAAAGTACACAAAAAAATATATACCTACACACTTTAATCTTACCCGTCTAGAAAGTTTCATGACTTACGGTACATGAAATCGAGACCGTTTAATTTCCTCGCCCTTTTAAGAAAATACAGACGGAGCTAATAAACGTCAAAGGTACCGTTTGCCTTCGTTTGACTGGCTCGATTTACCCGTCCATCTTCGAGGTAATTTTCCGCTGAAAGTTACTTTGCCGTGCTATCAATCAGCTGTCAGTACCTGGCATATCGTTGCCGATGAAAAGACCCACCGTTTCCCATATGTTTCCCATCGTATCCGACGTCCTGCCGCGCGATCATCCCGTCGGGATATCGACGGAGATATCGAAGGACACGATTCGTAACCCCGATAACGATTCTATGACCCGTCTTTTCGTGCGACCTGTGAAAGTATCAACGTCCCTGTGACGCTTTCAGATTGAAATTTCAATACAACGTGGAAAATATACGGATTACGTTACGAAGTATAATATACCCTGTATGTATATGTATATGATCGAATTTTCACGGGAAAATAAATTACCGATCGATCGAGGTAACACGGGAATGATTATTAGTTCGGTGAAATGATTCGTGATATCGTTGGCGTATCAATCGTTCACCCATACACAGAGATTTTATCGTAGTTACACGGCGTAACGCGAATGTTAACGGATAACTTTGGAGTTTCGTTGCGCGTGACGTAAACGTATTATCGCCGGTACATAATTCTACATCTCCTCCATACGAGAACCGTCCCTCTCTTCCCCTCCCTCCCTCCCTCTCTCTCTCTCTCTCTCCGGCTTTTACCGTGAATTCTAGGTGCATAGTGATACAGATAAGCACGATAATTCACCGTCGTCGGTAGAAATTTTTTATCCACGCCTGACGAAACCAGAAATTGCACGTAAACCGTGAACATTCCGACCGCTCGCATCCCCACCGGACAAATGACACGGCCTGTCAGATTTCCCGACGTTATTTGCATTATAAAACGGAAAAGTAGAGAAAAAAAAAACAGGGATAGAAATTATTTAAACGCCAGCCCCCGAACCATTTGTCAGCGGGTAATTCGTGCCGAATAAATTTCACGGCAAGTCGAATCGTTCTTTTGCACGTTTATTTTTGTTTCCCCGCGGTATCGAGCGGTAATTTCATCCTTTAAGTTCCCACGAAATTTCATAATATTTAACAAGCCCGACCTGGAACAATAGAGGCGAAGTAAATTTTTACCGCGGAAATGAACGAACGAAAAGAAACGGTAAGAACAATCTGTTACGGTGCACGTAGAAAACGTATCTGAACCGCGCGAAAAACGTTCGTTTCGGGCCGTAAAGTTGCTCGACTCTGTACACACACACACACACACACACACACACGTAAGTGTACGTATGCACACATATATACGTGCACGCATCTCGTCGTTTCAATTTTCACACGGCATTCAATCGTTCCTCGTAAAGCTTTTCTTCGTTGCCGTCCGGGAAAATATATGGAATCGCCCGTTTAAAAGCCCGTTTCAACCTTGCCGCGTTCTATTGCGAATCGAAATACCCCGAGTCATCGTTATTAATAAAATACCCTTGGCATCGTATCGCTATATATCCCACGAAACCGACGGACAAACGGACTGATATTACGTCCGGCCCGCGCGACATTAATATTATTATGGAAATGCCCGTTTCACGTTGCGCTGATGAGCTCTCATGGCACACGTGCACACGCACGCACACGCACGCGATGCACTTTGTCAGCGGTATCGTGTGGTTAATAGTCGAATTATCGTAGACACCGACTTGAACCTATGTGAATGTTAGTGTCGTGGATTTTTTAAGATACATTATAGATATGTACTTGTATTTAAATTTCAGGAAAATCGAGATATACAGGTGTACACATACATTTTCTGGATATCCAGGTATATCTCGAGTTAGATATGAGTTTGTGGTTAAAAATCTCTTTGGTAGATAGCTATGATTTATTTAAATTGAATGATTAATCGAATTCAGATCCTATTATTGACCTAACGGTTATTATTGTAACACCGTGGCATCGTCGATGATGCTTTTGATAGGTCACACTATGTACAGTGCGCGTGATGTGTACACACATGTAAATCGTGCTCACGCGTGCACGCACGATACCGTGAAAGCGGCGAAATGACGTACGCCGACACAAGTTGTCGGGCCGAAAGTGGTTGAATTATTTGTGGACGCGTGCAACGATCGTTAAGCATGTTACACGGGCCCACCCACGAACACGTTTCAACCTTCGCGTGGAAAATTTCTTTCACGTACGAAGGGATCTAGGGATAGGGATCGCCGGGATTTGCATTTAAAAAGTTTCGCGGTAATACGGTTGAAATAAATTGCAAGATGTTTCTTTTTTTTTGAAAAATATACATACACACATATATACTTACATCCGGTGGACTAGACTTTCGTCGAGTGTGTGTCATCGTATGGAAACGTTCGTGAACACATAGTGTTTTTTTGTTTTTTTAAACGAACAATTCCTGTCTTCCTGAAGCTCCGCGTCATTCCGGGTTTCCGGTTTCACCGGATTTTCCGAGGAATAATGTTCCCGCTTTGTTTCCCCTACCCGGTTCGCCGGTGTTTGAAAAAAAAAAAAAACAGAAAATTATTGGTCCCGTAGTCGAGAGGAGAGGTTCCATAGGACGCGAGTGGAATTTTTGTAAAACTCTCCGCTCTCGTCGCGGACGTGTGCAGCCGCGTCAAGCATTACAGCCATAAAAAGCCGATGTAACGCGTAAACAAACATTTACTCGCCGTCAAATAACATCGCGGGATCTCCGCCGGCACGGCTATCCTTTCCCGCGCACGTTTCGCTATTAAACAAACATTTACAATTTCCATGTTATTTCCCTCGACATGATACCGCATCCCTACGTCGGATTCGATCCGGATTCGAATGGGATCTCGTTTTGAAAATCGTCGGACGGTTCTCCGCGTGTTACTATCGATCGTCATGGGATCATCGAGCGGTAAACATTTGTGAAAGATAGCGAGCTAGGGGAGGGGGGGGGAGAGGGAGGGGGATGGTACTTATGGTTCGCAATCGTGTTACCGCTATTATCGTCAGACAATTTGCCGTCGGAATATTTGTATTTATTTCTCTCATCATCCGGCAGCTTCAGTCGCGATTCGATCTACCGTTGCCACGGCTTCTCCAGGTGAATTTCATCGACGTTTCATCCTAAGACGATGGATGGATAAATATTGAGCAGCTCCCGTGGGAGCTCCGGGGAAATGGCGTCTAGACACCGTCAGACACAGTCACGATCAGACCGCGTCGTTGAATCGACGATAATAATGCTCCTCCTTTTGATCCCTCTTTCCGAGTCCTTTCGTCGCCATGGGTAACCGACCGACTGCCTACCATCCTGTCTTTGAAATCAGCCGAATTGTTTCGCCGGTACGAGGGAAATACGCGAGAAATTTCCTATTTAGATTCGATGCTACGGGTTCAATTAGACGAACCATTGTTTTCCGTCGATATTTACTACAATATTGTGTTTTATATTCGGTCGTATATTGGTAACTAGCAAACGGTATCATAGAATTTTTTTTTATTTAGTGAATATTATTTTACTTGGGATAGTAAGAAACATGGAAACGTTTCACGGGAGACTTCTCTCTTTCTTTCAGGGGTTGCCGGAGAACCAACCCTGTTATTCGTGCGAGCGTTATTTACTCTTCTCACTACGGCACTGTCGTTGATTTTGCTCTTTATACAACGTCGTTGTTCCCTGACCGATGTTTACTCTTTACACACCACCGATCGTTCGTGCCCTGCCCGACTCACGGTGGCTCGTTACTTTGCTAGATCGAACGGCGTTGATTCGATTTCAACGTTTTACTTGGTAAAGTGCCACACTGCGGGTTGATTTATTTGACAAAAAATAAAAAAAGATGTCGATCGTCTCCAATGCCACGCCGGTGTTTCAACGGAAACTCTCTTTTTTTTCCCGCGAGAAAATTATCCACGTTTCCGGTTCGTGATTGACACGTCCATGGAAAATCGATGATTTTCATTGGAATTCATTAATAATTACCATATCATCGAACGGTGGTTTCATATGCCACGTGATATCTGACATTACGAAACGAAATTGATGATTCTAGAAACACGCGTCGATCCGCCCCCCCCCCCCGTTGGCACGGAATACACGAAAATCCGGCACCGAGGTATTGATAATTATGTACATAAAATGTATCGCTAATTACGTGGATATTAAATGTTGGTATAATTGCGCACCGGCCTGGGACACCGTTTATTATTTCGAAACGGTTCGCGGCGTACGGACAGTCGCTGTGGCGATACGTATTTCTCTTAATTAAAGCATCCAGCCTCTATTATTGTTTCCACGGACAGCGACGCCATAATAATTTTCACCCGCGTCAACTCACCCTTCCCCCTCACCCTTAAAGCCGGATAAATGACAGACCATTTTTTTTTGTTGCCCTTTTCGTAACTTTCGTTTGTCCGACATTCGCGATTCCCCGCGGAGAAAAAGGTCCTGAGTCCCTTCATCGTGAGAGTGACGTAATTTACCAAACCATAGTGTCATCCCAAGATTTGTATCTTCATGGACCAACGAGCCTCGGATGGGAAAATACTGTTCATTCTATTTCCATCGCAGATTAAAAGTTCTAGGAAAACGATGTACGTCCTCAAAAGTATCGTTTTCACGTTTCGAGCGTTTCTTCTGGAACGTTCCTCTCTCCATTAAAGCCCGCCATTGAACTCCTTTATGCATGGTGTTTTTCATGCCATTAAGTTTGCCAGCCTGGTGCATGCGAGCACCGGCCGGATCATTCGAGCCGAACGTTTTGTTTATCGAAGTTCCCGTAGAATCACGCGATACGTACCTCTACGTTCTCATTCCGCACTCTTCAGGGTCTTTTTGCCTAATTTCACACCGTGACGCCTCCTGTGTCTCTGGAAGCGATCACGTCACGCTTCCGCAATTGTATTTATACATCTACATACCTATATACACGTATACAATACATCGAAAGATCCATTGTCACGTGCCATAGAATAATTGGCGAGTAAACAGTGAAAGTAACATTATCAATGACAATTCTTCAGGTACTCTCTTAACCCTTTGAGTACATTTGACGAGTGAGACTCGTCATCTGCTTACTTGGGCGAAGTTACCATTAACGTGTCTGACTCGTTAATTGCCCGACGTTTGTTTATCACATCATACAGTTGCAAATAACATTAATCCCACTTATATATTCCATTAGTACATTCCAAATAAAATATATTACTTTTACATATTAATCCATATAGCGACAAATTAAATCCGTCCCAGGGGCATAAAAATCTTCAAATAATTCAGTACTTAAAGGGTTGACGAGACACATGGAAAATTATTTACTAGCTACGTATTTCACACGATATATCGCTGATTTTCCTCGGATTCGCGGGGGAAGCCCCGATTCAACGGGGCTCGCGGAGTTCCACGAGTTTCGAGAGCCCCCGCGGAATTCTCAGGCGTTTAGGGAGCGAGTTCGAAACTCGAAACAATAAAGCAGGTTACTCGCCCGAGCCGGCGCAATGCAGGCAAATCCTAATGCAGAATTCACCGAAGCGACGCCCCTATGCGTATGCATCCGTACGTACAGCCGCGCATTAAGGCGCCCCTTTCTGCCGCGACGGAAGGACTTCGCGCGGATTAGTGCGGATTATTAAAGTTCGCCACTGTAGGGAGAATCGTGGATTTTTTCTTTTTTTTTGCCTAATGGGTATCTGTTCAAGTGACTGAAAGTTTTCACCGAAACATGGCAAGTTTGGTAGTACAGCGTGAAACGTGGGGGGGAAACTGTATGGATCATAGTCTACCGTGGATTATATGTATATGTATACATATATGTATGTATGTATGGATGTGACATGGTAGCATGGTACATAGGTCCATTATACAGGCGTCCACAGCGTTGATATAAGTTACCCGTAGCAAGGATCCTAGTGTCATCTTGTAATATAGGGCGATAATTGAAGAATTATGATAGGGTTTTTTTTTTCTGCCGTCGCTGTGTTCTGGATCAAAAAGTAGAACGGAATAAAATCAGCGTAACAAGGACGACACTTTAATTTCCTGCGATTCGATTTATGAGTCTATCGGTAATTCGAACGGTATGAATCATTATTAAAAGCGACGAGCAACCCCGGGGATGAGAACGGCAAACAGAAAATAAAGAAAGTTCTTATTCAAAGGAGTTGCCGGTTGGAAAACGAGTCGGACGAGTGCTGCGAGCCGTGAAAAAAAACTATCTTCGTACACACGTAAATACGTTTAAAAGTTCTCGCCGTCTATTAATCGAACTTTTCGCGAATACGTGTATGTATCGGAAAGTTTTCGCCGGCGTCGATATTTCACGTGAAATTTACCAAGACACTTTCCGCCAAAGGGACGCGAAGATCCAAGGAAGCAACGGGAAAAAGGGCGATTTAATTAAACCATGCAAATTGCAATGTCAAAAGGTTAAAGTGCCCAGTTCAGAGAAAAGGAGACGTAAACGATGAAACACGGGCAAAGCAATGTTACGCGAAACATAATTCGAAATATTATGCGTAAAAATGTAGACCTTCGAAAAGCCAGGTTTCAAACTATCACGAAAAAAAATCACGAATCACCGTAATAGAAAGTATCACGGAGAAGGGAATCTACAATTCTCCAGGCGACAATTTTCACGTCCAATTTCACTCGCGATATGATGCAAATGGTTTCATTAAGATGTGTCTGCAAGCGTGTAATTAGCGACGAAAACAAACAAAGAAAAGAAAGCAAAAGTAAATCTACGTTTTCACTCAGTAAACGCGTCGTAAAACAGCGATTCTCTGCTCGACGTTGAAAGGGATAAAAGGAACAAACAAACGCAACAATAAGACTAGAGTGGCGATGATTAGTGAAAAACAACAAAAACAACACACACACACACAGACACATATACAGACGCGTAATAATCACAACTCCAGAGCAGAAGATGCGAACGACTCGCGCGATATCCCGGATGCTGCAGATTGCGATCGGATGTCGTGCCGGTAAAAAGCGGCTTTACCCCGCTCGGGATAAATAAAGAGCAGGTGTGCCGTCTATGCGTGTATATACCCACACGTATGGACAACTGTGAGAGACTCACTCACCTAAGTGTGCGTGTAAACGTTGCATCCTGCGTCTAACTATGCCGGACGGAGAAACTATTCGCTGCTCTTCTTGAACGTTCCATGCACTCCCATTGGTCGATCTGGAAAGGAAACTAGTTTCCGTCGGAGATTTTAATATACTTATTACAAGGTTGTTCTTTATTCCCGGTCCATCCGAGGAACGTTAAGCGTGCCCGCGGTGTTCCGTAACTGGTCCGTAGATTGAAAACGTTCGGTAATTACCACGCTATCGGGTTTTTGATTATCGGGCCCCGGGTAGAAAACCGGGCAATTAAGGAGGAGAGTCACGAAACAATTTACCCTCCCCGACGGTATTCGGACGGGTAACGTTAAAAACCAGAAGAACATTTTCTGGGGACGGGAGAAGAGTCGCGGAGGTGGATTCGTTTTTTCCGTTTCCAGCAACTCGTTTCCGCGAACTTCGTCGTGGAACTTCTGCGGGCCCTTCCACCACGTCCCGTACATTTATCCTTGGTTATCAGATCGCACACTTTTCTCCCTCGCTTTCGTTCGTTACCGCGAATTTGATTTGCATTCAACGCGACGACGCCCGATAAGACGCCCGGTCCGATCGTGGAATCGAGTTTCATTAAACTTGCGAAATTGTTTAAGTGTGAATTGTATGTAAGTACGTTATTGGTAGATGTTGTTGCCTCGTGGATCACGTGACCGTACGTTTTATAATCACAGTTTAAAGTAATCAACCTGGGGCATCGATATTTGTATCCTGTGTGGAATTCTTTCGTGATGCGGTCAAGAGAAAAGCGTGGCATTTCCGTAATTGTTTGGTTATCGACCTGAATCTTTTACTGTCTTATTCGTCTTCCGATTCCGTGTCCAAAACGTCTTGGATCATTTGAATAGCTCAAAAATTACGGATATGACGAAGGAATTACGAAAATCGCGAAAATTCATCAATTTAAAGCAGTTTTTCGATCGGCATTTGCTCAATTTTTGAGATAGCGATCTGAAACTTGTACCATTGTTTTAGTTAGGAAATTCTACGCCAGATCAATATATAATAGTTGTACTTTTCGAAAATTTCATTTTTCGCAAAAATCTGAAGGGGGTAGGTCAGGATTTTTTGCGATTTTCGTAATTCGCCCGCCATTTCCACAATTTTTGAGATATCGAAATGATTCTTTCACTGTCTTATTCGTCTTCGGATTCCGCGTTCAAAACGTCCTCGATCACTTTAATAGCTCAAAAATTACAGAAATGACGAGCGATTTACGAAAATCGCAAAAAATCCTGACCTACCCCCTTCAGATTTTGGCGAAAAATTAAATTTTCGAAAAGTACAACTATTATACATTGATCTGGCGTAGAATTTTCCAACTAAAACAATGGTACAAGTTTCAGATCGCTATCTCAAAAATTGAGCGAATGCCGACCAAAAAACTGTCATAATTTTACGATTTTTGGCGATTTTCGTAATTCCTTCGTCATTTCCGCAAATATTTAGATATCGACCTGAATCTTTCACTGTCTTCTTCGGCTTCCGATTCCGCGTCCAAAACGTCACGGATCGTTTTGATAGCTCAAAAATTACGGAAATGACGAAGGAATTACGAAAATCGCGAAAATTCATCAATTTAGAGCAGTTTTTTGTTCGGCACTCTCTCAATTTTTGAGATAGCGATCTGAAACTTGTACCATTGTTTTAGTTGGAAAATTCTACGCCAGATCAATGTATAATAGTTGTACTTTTCGAAAATTTAATTTTTCGCAAAAATCTGAAGGGGATAGGTCAGGATTTTTTGCGATTTTCGTAATTCGCCCGCCATTTCCACAATTTTTGAGCTATTAAAACGATCCCGGGCGTTTTGGACGCGGAATCCGAAGCCGAATAAGACAGTGAAAGAATCATTTCGATATCTCAAAAATTGTGGAAATGGCGGGCGAATTACGAAAATCGCAAAAAATCCTGACCTACCCCCTTCAGATTTTACGAAAAATTAAATTTTCGAAAAGTACAACTATTATACATTGATCTGGCGTAGAATTTTCCAACTAAAACAATGGTACAAGTTTCAGGTCGCTATCTCAAAAATTGAGCGAATGCCGATCAAAAAACTGCTCTAAATTGATGAATTTTCGCGATTTTCGTAATTCCTTCGTCATTTCCGTAATTTTTGAGCTATCAAAACGATCCGTGACGTTTTAGACGCGGAATCGGAAGCCGAAGAAGACAGTGAAAGATTCAGGTCGATATCTAAATATTTGCGGAAATGACGAAGGAATTACGAAAATCGCCAAAAATCGTAAAATTATGACAGTTTTTTGGTCGGCATTCGCTCAATTTTTGAGATAGCGATCTGAAACTTGTACCATTGTTTTAGTTGGAAAATTCTACGCCAGATCAATGTATAATAGTTGTACTTTTCGAAAATTTAATTTTTCGCCAAAATCTGAAGGGGGTAGGTCAGGATTTTTTGCGATTTTCGTAATTCGCCCGCCATTTCCACAATTTTTGAGATATCGAAATGATTCTTTCACTGTCTTATTCGGCTTCGGATTCCGCGTCCAAAACGCCCGGGATCGTTTTAATAGCTCAAAAATTACGGAAATGGCGAGCGATTTACGAAAATCGCAAAAAATCCTGACCTACCCCCTTCAGATTTTGGCGAAAAATTAAATTTTCGAAAAGTACAACTATTATACATTGATCTGGCGTAGAATTTTCCAACTAAAACAATGGTACAAGTTTCAGGTCGCTATCTCTAAAATTGCGGAAACGCCGATCAAAAAACTGTTTTAAATTCTCATTTTTCGACTGTCATTTCCACAATTTTAAATCGTTCAGTCCTATGTCGTCGTAAACCACTGCAGCCTTACCCGCACGTACGGTAGACATAATTCCATCAACTTTAAAAAGATACTTTCAAACTACATAACAATACTCACGGAAAAATCCATCCAAAATCACGAACTTGCGGGACCGCGATTTACACGCTGATTCTTGGAAAATTATTCACGTCCCGATGTATCAGTATTGACGCAGGATGATCGGGTTTGAACGGCGATCGGTTAATTAACCCAGTTAGTTCGCGCTAGTTCGATTGTAGAATCCGCCGGCGGTAAATGCGATGCGATGTATTCCATACCGAATTTGAATGTTCCTGCGTTTAATGTCCAGTCGGTCGGTGACGTGATCGTGCATTCAATATTACATCTATGCACGGTAATCGATATAATACGTTCCATTAGGGGCGACGGTCTCGTCAATGTCATAGAGAAAAAAGAAATCAGATCACCGTAACAATCCTGCATGATAATGGTATGGCGGTGGACGCATTAATTCCCATAGTCCGCGAATAATTGAAACGTTCGAAACATGCTGCCGTAGGTTCCGTGTTTACCGTCTCCGGTGTTGCTGCGCTTCGTAACGTCGTCCGTATATCTGCCATTTTCTTGTTTAACGATAAATTTAAGGACGCAACGCCCGTGTTGAACGAACAATGGAAACTCCCGGCATATTCCGCAATTTCTCGCGAGAACGTACGGTCTGGAGAATACATTTAATTAGGGTAAATTGTAACTGAAAGAAGAGGAGCAAGAGACATTCCGCGGGTCGGGGAAAGGAAAATTGGACAGATCCTTAACGAGAAACAGTGTCTACACTTTCCCCTCCCCCTCTCTCTCTCTCTCTCTCACCCCCTCGTACGACCGTTCCTTAACACCCGACGCCATCAGTTAACACCTCCCATATTCTATTCAACACCGTTCGTTGCTCGGTAGACGTACCTGCCTCGAATAAATGTCTCTCCATTTATTCTGATTCCGAATTCGTCGCCTTTCGAAGCACCCCGCGCGAGTGGATCGATCACCAGGGGAACTCGTCGACGATCCAACGATCTATACCGTGGATCAAAAAAAACCATGAGTCGAAACTCGAAATATATTCTCCCTGGATCGAATAGGAGATACACACACAGAGGGAGAGAGAGAGACTCACAACGTCCTGTAACGTCAAGTTACGTCGGTGACGGGAGTTCGATAAAGTTAAAGTCCAATTAAAGACAGCCGCGATCACCAGGAAACCGGATGATCGATGAGACGCTCGCGATCGGGAGTCGTCGGCCGGCCCACGGTTCGATCCGGTGACGTCGCGAAATCGAATTCGGGCAAAGTCAGAAATCAATAATTGAATCGCGCGGCCGGCGATGCATCAAAACATGCCAACGGCGTCGCGACGCTCGTGCCGTGACCAGACGGATCCATAGTTCATGGCACGTGCACACTTGCGTTAATATATGTACATCCAGGTAATTTACGGATTACACCGTTCACCGGGATTTCTATGCCCATGCGATGATATTCGTCGGGCATGTTAAAATTTATCCAGAACCAAAGGACGAGGGGAGAGGGGGTGGGGGGAGAGGGGGTTGGTTTGATACGGTTGAACGTGTGGGTCGGGACACGTACACACGTATAGAGTATGTATGCACGTATGTAGGTCACTCGTGTATCATGGATTCGCCATGCCCGGGGTTTAAGTGTAACGCAAATATACGTAAGAACGTATAATGGTATAAATAAATGTTCAAATAGACAGACCTGTTTGCATGGACCCGTATGACCGTGTCACGTTTCGTTCGATCGACCCTGGATTGTTTAAAATTCGATAATCGTCTATAATGATACTAAAAGAGCAAAACAAATCTCGATTATTTTCTAGCTTATCGAATTAGATTTTCAGAAAGTGACGAGAAGAAAATTCGCGTAATGACTTCGGTAGAAAACGCCGCAGACTCCTGGGGACCCTGACATCGTTTTACGGTACCGCGAGGGAAAGAAACTCTCGTGCAGTTCCGCGCGAAATCGCGATTGAAACACACCGATCAAATCCCATTCGTGAGAAATTACACGCATCGAAGAGATGACACGCGAATTTCACCGTGACCCACATTCTTCGCGGCACTTCTCTATCAACAGGCAAAAAAAAAAAACTTCTCGTCAACGTCAACCCCCCCGTTTACCCTTCGTTTATAACGTATAAATCAAAATTTCACATGAAATTTTCCCCATTTCTTCTATCATGATTAGTCAAGATTTTCATTACGTATTATTTATGAAAGAAATAAATCATCTTTTAAACATTTGGAACCAAAACTTGCAAAAGCATTCCGTGTTCCGTTCCGTTACGCACCGGCCGCGGCGCGTCGTCTGGGACCCGTCGGGGGTTGTCTGGGACGCTTGCGTCGCGTCGCCCTCCCCGTTGCCCCGGGCAACCGATGGGGATGAATCTACGCGACGCCCGGCGTCGAGTTTCCTCGTAGCGGGTGGGGCTGTTACATTCAGTGCGCTCCACGACGCCGAACTGACCACGTACAACGCGACGTCGGTACACCCCCCCTTTTCCCTCGACCGCCCCCCACCCCCGAAAACGAGCCGGAATTTCGTGATCCAGCCGGAGTGATCGTTCGGGGATCGAGATTATAGTGCGCCAGGTCAGCGGATTGTGAATCGTCGATCATTTTCACTCGACGACGGTGACGCGAGGATTTTTTTTGTTTTTTTATTTTTTATATGTGAACACTCTATTGTTTTTACGGAAATTGATTTTTTTAAATAGGTACAAAAAATGTGTTGTGTGTTATTGGGATTTGTATAATTGGTTTTTAAAAGGGGAAGAGAGAGGGAGAGGATGATTTATAGTAATCGATCACGGGGATGAGTTTAGAGAATTTTTTTTTTTTTAAAGCTGTTTCTAAGGATGAATGTATTTTGACGGATTGGAGAAGTGATTCGATAGCACGACGTGATTAATCGATCGACGTGTCCGACGTTGAGGAAACGGGTGAAAAGATATATTTTGTAAAAAGTGATCGTACAAGAGCAAAGAGAAGTTTTCTTAAGTAATGATCGTTGTATTTAGGAACGTGCCAGAAATGACACCTATTAAAAAGATTAATTGACAGTTGAGAGAAGAGGTGTTACGCCTCGTTTGAAGGGGGTATTAAACTAATTGGTAAGAGCGTAACTTTTGTACGACGTTTTCGTTCAAGCCGGCCCGTTGTCGGTGATGGTCGCGTAGAAATTAAGCCCATAATCTTCGCGGGTGAAAGTTAACCCCTTAAAGAGGTGTCCTGCGGGAAATTAAATAGAAGATCCACCCTTAATTAACTCCGCTAGCTGCAACCGTGAAACAAAGTGGATTCAAGGAAACACGTCCTATCTTTCACAGTTATATTAAAATCACATAGAAAAACACACACACATACTTTAGATCATTCTGTTCGTTATCGAAAACAATTAATCACAAAACCGTTAATTAGACTCTTATATGAAAAATTTCAATGATCCTCGTTATCACTGTCGTTGATTGAGAAAGACCGATTAAAAACCCAAAGTGTCCGGTCGAAGTACAAATATTTCCTGGTTTATTTTATTTTCCTTCGATTATTCGCTCGATGATCGGCAGGTTGAGTGGAAATCGCGCGTGGAAGTATTAAAATCGAATACGTTCTTTTTTTTATATATTTTCGTCTGTTTGGTGCCGCGAAAGAATCGAGTGGCCGGTTCGGCTTCGTGTGAACGAGAGAAAGGGAGAGAGAAAATAAAAAGAGATATGGATGAATCGAGCGTGACTGGTCCCGTGTACGCGGGAAATTAATCGTGACAGTTCCGGGACGATAATAAAATTCGTGCGGGCAGTGAACAGACCGCGGAGTGGCCCGTCTCGTTGCTCAGTGTGCAAAAGGAGCAAACGCAGGATCAAGGACCTCGAAACCTCAATCGTAAGTCGGGTCCAGTAAACTCGTTGCAGAGTTTCTCGCTGTTCGTCGAGACGTTTACGTTTAACGTCCCTCGGAAAAGAAACCCCTCCGTTAAAATCGTCGCATATTTTCTTTTTGTCTCACAAAAAGAAACAGAGTTTATTAAAAATTTCTTCACCCCCGTTTGTGTTTTTTTTCCCTAATTCATTACACGTCTGACAAGCAATAAAGCTGACGGTAACCTATAAATCCCGATATGCAAATCGAGGTCGATGGAAAAGGCTTAATCTTAGCAAAGTGGACCGATTTTCGGGATCCGCTTAGCAGGAATTAGTTTGGAACTAATTAAAACCCTTGCACTCGTGGGGACAGGAAGTTTCTCGTGTCGAAATCTCAGCCGCGGCCGTCATTCATTATGCAGGAAGATGATCGTCCGGTAATTACTTTTACTCGACCTTTCTTCTCGCGTCACTTTTTCCGCGAGAGGGAAAATAGAAGCGGTCCAGACACAGGGGTGTTAGAAGGGGAGGGAAAGGGAGGGGTAGAACGGAAACTTGAGGATCATAAATTAAATCTCCTCATAATGATTCACTCGTGGCCAAGTACGTTCGTGTTTTCGAGATCCTCTTACGGTCGAGTAGTTGAGAACTTGTTAAATCTTTGCACGAGAGAGGGGGGGGGGGTGGTCAAAAGTTTCTTTCTCGTTCGAAGATATACATTTACAGAGGACAGAGTTCGTATTCATCACACAAGACCGTTGACCCGATCCCATAGACTGGACTTCCTGTTTTATTCCCAACCTTCGACAAATTGATTCATCTCCCCCCCCTCCTACCCTCCGAAGGTGGACTGTAAAGGTACAATAAAATAACACGTGAACGGTGTAGCTCGATAAAACACCGATATCGATACATTTGACACTTTTCATGCTGTCCGATCGATGTTTCGCATTTCTATCAGCCGTCGGACTACGATCGACGGTTGCAGGATCTATCGATCTTGGCACCGGTTTTGCCACTACGTCATAGATAATCCATGCGGTACGATAAAGACTCCGTCGTGGATCCCGTCACGTCGAGCAAAATATTCCACGCGGTGACCACGGGCCACGTTATCACGGAACTCCGTCGAATCTCGTGCGATCGAAGGGGTCGACTCCGGTGGATTTCATAAAAACGTAATTGGAATTTAGCGATCGACAGATATTACACGGATTCCTCTCCCGGGAATCCGAGCGTTTTAAGTCCGACCGGGTTTTCGATGGGAAATAAATGCACTATCAATTTGACGCTCGACGGACTGGATAACGAATGTGTTAATTGCCAACGATTAACTATATTCACCCAATATATACATATATATATAGCCAGTATACAACATATATATTGTAAATCAGATAGAACTTCGTTACTACCCTGCATCAACCATTTTTTTATCACTTTCCCCGTTGCATCTCACACTAAGACACATTTACAATGACAATTCGCGTTCCAACTCCAATGTAAAACTCGGTCGAACTGTATATCGGTTAAGCAGAGAACGTGCAGAAAATTATTCCATTTTTCAAAGAAGGGAAAGGAGGGGGGGGGGTGGAAACGATGGAACCGTAGTAGCGGAACGTTTGATTCCGAGGCGAACTTCGTGTTATCGAGTTCCCAAAGTCCCGCGGTGGCCCCGACGTCGGTGAATTCCTTATTCCGTGTTCGTCGTCGGTGTTCGACGTGTTCGTCACCGACGGGGAATATGGAACAACGTGTTCAAGGGGCCAAACGGTGCTCTTCCCGTGTAAACGACGAACGGCGCTCGCTCGTCACCAGGATTCGATGATGGAATCGCAATTTCCGTAGCCCCGGCCGAGGGTTCGACGTGCCATCGTACACAGAGGGTGGGAATAAACTAAGACGAAGGGGGCGGGGGGAGGGGGGAAAGGAGTGCAGAAATATTTCACAGGGAATCCATGGACCGTGAGAGCTCGAGATAACCGACGATACTTTTTCCCTCTTTTCCTGCCGATCCGACGGAGATTATTGGAAATAATACTTGGGAAAAAGAGAAAGAGGGGAGAGGGGAGGAGAGTGACTCTAACAATATTTGAGATATCTCTTGATAAAATGGAAGAAGAAACTAAGTAACGACTGGATAGATATGGATCGAGTGTAATTATGCGAGTCGCGACACTTGCGAAACGAATTTACGAACGAGAGTATCGAATAATATTTGAAGCTCTTGGCGAAACGAGAATTTAATCGAAGATCTTCGTTTGACTTAGAATTTATTAGCTGGATAGCGGAGAACCAACCTGGGGGTGGGGAAAGGAAAAAAGATAATGAAATTGTCAAAGAGGACAGAGGTATTAACCGAGGGATGCTCGGTCAATTAATAATTGAAACTGGTAGACCTGGAGAACGGGGGACGAGAAAGAGCAACGCCGGGGTATCGAGGGAACATTGAAAGTTACCTCTCACTCGTTCGCCGAAGTTATTCTAATGCCTGGCCGAAGTTTCCAGAATCAACGACAGTTATGGAGTCGGTATTTACGTTTGCGGAGGGAGCCGAGTGAATCGGGGAGTTCGATTAGACAAAGTACGCATACCTGCCGCGCATTCCGATGATTCAGGACCGACGGAGTTCGACGGGAACACCGTTCGAGTTTCATAACTCTGTTGAAAAATAGTGACAGGGTCATTTAAATATTTCTATTATTTTCATTTGTAAGACGAACGAAAAAACAAGGTGAAAATAGATCAATTAAACTCACTATACAATAAATTCAATAAATACAAGTATATTTGTATTTCATCCAAATATCAGTATTCTCGTACATAATTTGTAATTATCTTCGTTGAATCGTTTATGTTGAAAGAATTATTAGTAAATAATTCGTCGTGCGAAACGATTGAGTGGCGGCATCGCGGGGATGGGACAATCGTCGGTAAACTCCCCGGGTCCAGATTACACGAACATAACGACAGGTTTCAAAATTAGATCATCCCGTTTCGGGTCCTGTAAAGGAGATGGCACCGAGATTACGAATCCTCGAATCGGCTTAACGTCGAATCCTTGAGTAAGCTTCCACTCCCGGGAGCCCTCCCCCGTTAAGCCCGGCATTTAGCTCGTCCCTGTATATCCGCGGGAAATAAATTCATTAAACCTGCACATCCCTGTCGTCGCCAGCCGCGTGATTTATGCGGTCCCCGTTTTGCAATCTTGATGTCGGACTTAGGCTTAATCGTTCTCGCGGTTTACCTCTGGTCTACCATTTCGATCACTTTTGTAAGAGTAAGTTTTCAAGAAATTTCAAGAATTTGTCGTTAGAATTGAAATATAGAGTGGAGAATAACAGTGGTGCGAAAAATATATTTATCAACGATCTATCCATTTTGGAAATTGATCGACGAGTCGAGAAACAGCGGTAAATCGAATTAATCGAAGATCGGCTACCGAACGTCCATATCTTGTTAACGAGTTACCAGATTCAATCTGCGTGGTTAACTCTGATCGATTAACTTCTTGAATTTTGTAACTGCCAGCGAAACTCTGAACGGCTTTCCGACACGGCTGCATTACATCACATCATATCCTAGGTCGACTCCCGAAACTTTGACGCTAGCGTTACAGAGTTATGCGTCAGAATGCCGACGTTTCGTCGATAAGAGAAAAATTTCGAAATGTTGCTTGCAGGTGTTTCACAGCCGGGTTGGTTCGTATAATATTTCGGCACCGCCGTGTGAGATTACGAAACGAACCGAGATATCTTACGCTAACGTACACTGATTGTTAATACTGATTTCGAAAATTAAATCTTTGCATTCTCTTTAGAAACGTATAGTAATAACAAATATTCTAGTGAACACTAAAGATATATTTTCAATTATAAGAATAATCACATAAAAAGGCAAATATATTTTTAAAAAACTGAGTCTTTGCCTATTACATCCATTATAGCGGAGATTCGGTGGGATAAAATTCATAGGAATCTCCGAGACGGAATTCCCACGGAGGAAGTAAGGTAAAGGGCACTCGAAGTTATCGCGGGGAAAAACACACAAAAGAACAGGATTCTGAGAGCCCACGAGGGAGGCCAGTTTTCCCGGTCATCCGCAGCCCCGTGTCTTGTTTTCTGTCCGAAACAGTACTCCGGAGACGGAATACAAAGAACCGAGATAAAAATCCCCGCGGACTTCGTAAAATTCCAGAAAACGAAAAAGACCCCGGCCGACGAAATCTTCGGAACATTTTCACGTTTTCCGGGACACAAACACCCGCGTGTTTCGCGGGATGAAAATCGGGTTCTGTCTACGCGTGTAATCCCGAAAATCCCGCGAAACCGACGGGACGCTGGACCGACGGGGACACGTTAAAGTGGAAAAGGAGACGTCGGTAAATATTGACCGGGTTTCTCGGTGGAACGATTGAATTAACAATTCCATTAAAATCTCGTGAAGAGACTCGACCCGCGTGCAAACCCCTCAGGGCATCCGTCACTGTCGCGTGTCGTCGATGTCGAATTTTTGTTTCGTTTCCGTCGGACTGAAGGGGACGGCGAAAAAAAAAAGATCCAACAAAAAAAAATAATAGCGGAGAGGGGAAAAAATGACCGAAAAATTGTGAACGCCGCCGTGACACGCGTGCGCGAAATCGGTTTGATACGGTTAAAATAGATACAGCCGACTTTTCCGGCGTACTCGGATGGGCAAACCGAGCGTGGAAAATCGGGATATTGGGCAGGGATAACAGACGCCGGGCGTCGGTACATTGTAGTCGAAAACGAGATTTTAACGGGTTCACATAGTAGTAATTTCCGTGAGTTATCGTGTAAATTTTTACCTGCCCTATATGTGTGTACGTATTTTTTTTTTACCCTAACGTACTCTCGTAGGATGGAAAATTATGATTGTCTCTCCCTTTCTCTCTTTTTCCTCTATCTCTGTGGAATGAAAAATCCGTCCGTGATTACATTCCCGTTGTATTTCGCGGACCTCTGGTTTTCACTCTCATTAACGTGTTTTCCTTGTTGTTGTTGTTGTTGTTTTTTTATGTTGCCTGTCGCAGACGAAACGAGGGTATGTTGGCGCGAATAGACGTCGAAGGGTTGTATGTCGATATATTTCTTTCCGGACGGCGACGGTTCATTCTTTTCCCGTTGTTTGTCATTTCCGGCGGCAGGTTTTCGGGCGATCAATCAGCGGCCCCCGCTGTATCGGGCAGAAAATGGAATCCCGGATAGTCGTGTCCAACGAATATCGCATAACCGTAAACACCGTTGAACGAGCTAACTGAATTAAGCCGACGCGGAATGTATTCCCGGTATTTACGATTGGATATTACCTTATGGCGCATCTACATACTGTTACCGTTGGCCGGCGGCCTAATGCCATTGTTCCCGATCGAAGAGTTACTATTCTTCGTAACTCTATATGTTCTCCAGACGGTATTTAGAAAAAGAAATAAAGAAACGAATTGAAATAAAGACGCTCGCGGTATCAAGCAGTAAATAAAAATTCTATAAAAACTGTTACGGTGAAAGCCGCGCATTCGGCGAACAAGTTTCGAAACGGCACAAAGGAAAATGTAATTAAGCGCAAAAATGTTCGCGGGATCTCTAATTAAAATCAGGAGCGGCATCGTATTCAGGTACCCCCGTTAAATGTATTTGTTGCCACGGATAATCAATAATGCGACCCAACAAAATTTCTACCAGGTTACTGACAGGATTAATCATGTATTTTTTTGTTGTTGTTGTTTTTTTTTGTTCGCTTTTAGCTGATACCACCGACGTCCGCCTGTGTTCTACATTTAAAACAATCGGGTAGATACAAACGGGGCATTTGTTATTCCCGTTTGGCACGATGACATGCTTCCCGTGCATTTTCAGGGCTTGTTTCATTTCTGTCGCAGTCAGCACGTACATACATATATACACACGTACACACATATAGGTACATACACACCGACCACCCCGTTAATACATCCAGCGGCGGCCATTTAACATTTATATCGGCGGCGTGATATCAATTGGTAATACGATTTTATCGGGACACAGGTTTTCTGCATCGATCCGCGCTTTTTTTTCTGATTAATGCCGCCTCGTCACCGAACGATTTCACATTCCGCGTAATTTTCGAATTCTCCGTGTATACCTTGTTCCCTCGTTTCCCCGATGACGGTCCTCGAGGCCCGTGCTGATCTTAATTACAACCGTGAATGACGTTGATAGTCGCGACACGTTACCCAGAGACACATTCGCATATTCCGTACGTAACACCAGGGATTTACGTACATCAAAGAGTTTTCGGCATCGTCGGCGGTCGTGTAAATACGTCGCCGGTATACGTACTCGGGTATTTTTCTTTTTTTTTTCTTTTTTTTTCGCAAAATGTTCTAATTTTCACTCTTTCGTCGCATAGAATCATCGTACCGTAGCGAGTACGGTACTCTCATTTATCTCTTCGTCCCCAGTTCGTTCAGTTTGCGAAAATATACCGAGAGGAACAAACAAACAGACGGAGAGTCGTCGAGTAGTTCAATTTTATATGCCGGAACACCGTTTCTCTTCGATTCGGACCTTGAATTTCTGTTTCACTGATCCCCTCACCTATATACAACTACACAATATGTATATGTATACATGTATACGTATATCGAACGCTAAAATTCGACGCTACCGTAGTCGGATCGTTCACTTTCGGTCGTTCAATCAGATATGCAAATTACAGCTGGCTCTCGGTATTAATGTCGATGCATAATTATACGGACGAGAGTTCAGCGAGCAAAGTACACGCGAGCCGCGCGCTTCACGCGCTGCCGATCAAACAGGGACCTACTAATATTCGTGTCTCCGTACGCGATAGGGGCGAGGAGGGGGGGCTATCAAAATTGGTTCATTTCCACGGGCTCTCGATTACGCGCAAATCATCCGCCACCGATTCGCGGAGCCGTCTCGTTCGGTCGGGTAATCCGGAAACGGCGAGATTGAATGGTTAGCACGGGAAACCTGATTATCGCTTGTCAATTGTGAAACGCATCGAACGGCTAGGCCCCCCTCCCCCTTATCATCGTTCATCGCTACCCCCCCCGCCGAAGTGTCTTGTATACGTGTAATGTTGGCACACCAGATTCGATTGACGTCCCCCCTCCCCACTGTATGTGTCTATTTATTATACATACGATTTTATGGAATTTTTATCGTTCCACCTGTCGTCCGGAAGAAGATTGAAAATTGTGTGATTTATGTTTAAATGTTTGCCGCTTGCTTGAGATTGATTTAATTTTTTGATTTATTTTTCTACTGTGATACTTAAATATCTAAGAGATGAATTTTTAATATAAATACTTACAACTACTCCGACACATAAATTTCAAATATTTCTAAAAGCAAAGTTAATCGATTTGCCCAGTGAATGGCATATACATTCGTGATACACAAAAACCTAAGTATTTTATACTTCTTACCGAGTCGTATATACGTATTTACGTTGAACGAAAGTCAGCCGACTCCATCGCGTAGTATTTCGTCTTTAATCTACGCGGAGGATCTTCCCTTCCATTTTTCCGATCCCCCAGCCCGGTCCCGGTCGGTATCCAGGCCAACTCGGTGCTGTCCTCGTAAGATATATAAAATCTACCAGCTATTCAAATAAACGCCCGAAGCTCGCGGCTATTTTACGGCAAATAAAGTACCTCCTTTCCCGACCCGATCGCGGGCTCCTTTTATTTCTCGATTTCCCCGCAGCATCCGGCGCATCTCTGCGCACGACCATCCCCGGGGACCGCTTTTCCCCGGCTCCTCTTTCATCGTCGAAAATTCACCCCCACCCCCTTCCCCCCAAAAAAACACACCCCGTTCGCGTTTACTATAGCGTCTGACCCGCTAGACTTTGTACGTTTCTCTTTGCTCGGTCGTATCGGGGATCGAACTCCGAAAAGGACGGAAGTCAGGCCCGACCGAACGCGAACATCGTGCAAAAGATCGACAAAGTTGCTGCACTTCCGTTTGCGCCGTCGTGAAAGAAACCAGGGAGTTTCGCGGTGTGTTTCGCAAAACCGACGCTCGCGAGTGTTTTCGTTCGGTGGGTTTGTTTGCCGATAGTATCTTCCCTGGAGTGCGGAGTTTACCCGGGGAATTTTCTACGTACGTTTGGGATACACAATGGTAGACTCTCTGTAAGTTTCCGCGATGCCAGTGGATGTCTTGTACTTTTGGTGGATTAATAATCGTTATTGAATGGTGCGATGGGATGATAAATGTACATATAATTATGAAAGTGGTCTATGTCAATATTTAAAAAATTTGGGATATTACGTTTTTTAAAGGTTTTGAAACATTTATTAACAAATTATCAAGACTTTCATTTTTTTTAAATATTAACTTAGACCACTTTCATAATTATGGGAATAAATGTATGTTTGAGGAGAACTGGTAGAAGTTTGGGTGTCGAGGGATGATTATGGGGCTCTCGATAACTTTCCGTTTCGAGAATGATACCATTAGTAATGTAATAAATCCGTAATATTTATAGAATATGTGAATATTTTGTTTTTAACACTTGCACTTGAAAGAGAGCGTGGAAAATCTGTCTGAGACGCACGAACGATCGTTCTCCACTCTCGTTTCACTCGAACAGTTCGATTCTTCCACTCGAGCTTCCATTTTCCCAGCAACGTTCTCATGACTCCCGGTTCCTTCGGGCCAGAAAATCCATAAGTATTAAGTACCCCCGTGCGGCCCTTTTCCCCGGTCGGAGTCCGCTAAAGAAATTCAATTAGGAACGAGATTAGCCGGCGCGGAAAAGTTTCGCCCGCAGATTTTCCATCCCGAAAGACGATTTCTCGGCCGGCCAATCGTCGGCCGCGTTCTCCTTTAGCGATCGCGACCGATTTCCCGGAACGACGTTTTCCCAGTTTCAGAACGACGCCGATTAACGAATGGCAAAACTTCGCCCGGGAATGGTTTAAACTTTTCCTTCGCGGAAATGTGCGCGCGCGCTCGCGAACTGTTTTCTTCTTTTACTTTGGTCGCCCGTTGGGTGTCGGCAAAGATAGTTTCCACTCTTGGATAAAGAACGAAGTTGGTAAGTTTCGTAGGGACCGTATTAGTCCGGCGTTGTTCTTGCGAAAGTTTATTAGAATATTACCTCGCGGGACTTTTTACAGGCCGAGAAATTATTTTTAGTAATTCTTTATAAGGTACTTTAGAGTGTCTCTGTGTCGAATATATCGATAGTTGAGTGGAAAGTTAAATTGGGTGAGGAAATAAATTTTTATAGATTTGTTGGTACAAAAAAAAAAACAAGTTTATTTCGGAGAGAGATATTAAAAAGATGGTTGAGTGATTGAATGTAGTTCTCTGTGAAGTTTTTCCCTCTTTTTTGATAACATCTTTGGTAATTGAATATCTATAGATTGTTTTTCTTTTTGAAATGACTCAGTTGCATAAGCTCACATATATTTCAAGTATGCAAACAATGCGACGAGTGCCAGTTGAACCTGAAGTTCCCAGCAACAAAGCGAGTTTAAAGGCCCGGCGGGGAAATTTCAAGGGGTTAGAACGAAACGAAGTGGATGCACTTCCGGAGGTGCATTCTGTCATTCGATAAGAAACGAGACTCGCCTACACGTGCACGTATGCTCGCGGATCCGGAAAATGTCTAATTACGGCGGCTGCCGACGTTTAATATCGAGAGGCGTCGCGACGGTACACTCTCACGCGCCATTAACCAAGAGAAAAGTTACGATACAGGCAGCCAGTACGCCGTAATAACTCGTCCGTTTAACGAACCGGAACTAACGCCTAAAAAGCGCAGTGAACTTCGTAGCCGACTTTGTGCGAGTAAACTTTCGTTGCGGCCGAAGATGCTTGCGAACGGAAAATAAAAGAACGAAAGAAAAAAAAAAGATAAAATTCGATACGGACGAAAAAAAAACCACGCGTTCAATGTCCGCGGTTTGATTGTCTCTCGAGATGAAAAACGTGAAAAGTGCACGGGTTATTTGAAGTTTCCTTTTAAATGGCAGTGAAGGCACACAAAGGGGTCTTTCGAAAAAATTTCTGGCGTTTCGCGCCTTCATCCTCGCGCTTCTCGAGACATTCGAAAACGGTAGAAGCTACCGGAACATTCAAGGAGAATGCAGCCAGAAGACTCGGGAGCTCTTCCAGCTGTTGTTAGGCGCCACTCGACGCCAGTCTGAAGGAGGTTACCCACCGCGACACTTACTTTGTACCTTTTATCTTTTCGTAAAAGCCGCGTCGACGCAGTCGGTCTTCCGACGAATTCGGGATGACCGGGAAATTTGTGGGAAATCCTGTGAAAATCGATATAAAAATGAATTAAATTTGCTACACCTGTATCTCGACTTTCCCTGTTTCTCTACTCTGGAAGAAATTATTATATTCTCTACCTTCTACTTTCTTTTCACAAGGTTTCATTTCGATACAGTGTTCTTTAGTGTAAGTGTGTACGTGTGTGTGTTTTTCATGCGGATTTTCCCTCCGTCTCGGTGGAAATTCGCAGCTCGTCGAACATTGTTGAAAACCAAAGTCCAATATTTGCCGGGCGATTATTTATGCAGCGGCACGGAAGCGTGACGGTAAAATCGAAGGAACTCTCGCGGCTACATGAAAAATGTATTCGAATGTAAGCGGTCCGGAATTCGTGGGAACTACTACCGGGGTAGAAAATAATCCTTAGTCGGCCGAATGTCGAACTCTTCCCTGCGAAACTCGGATCAGAAGTTTCGACGGCGGGTCGAACTTTTCGCGAAAGGCGACCCTTTTTCTATCCTCGTTAGGTCCACGGGAACGACGGGGTGAACCCGTCGCTGTTTGCTCGGCGAAGTAACTTTTCAAATACGCGGTATTAGTGGGAATACCCCCGTATGAATAATTGAAATCCCCCACCCCCTCCGCGGCAACCCTTACTCCGCGGTGACCTTTGATGTACTACATCGAAGATTTTTCCCATCGTCGACGGGCTCGCGGCTTAACGAAATACAAAACTTTCTAAACGTTTCGAATCGTATCTCACGAATCAACACTATATCTACTGAAAGTTTATATAGACACTCCTATGAAATACGTAGAAATGAGAACTTTTACAGTTGCATTCTTCAAGAAATGTATTTCTTTTACATTAAATTTGGAAAACAACGTTGGAGACTATAATGTTTCATTCAGATATTTTGATATAAGGGTTAAATATGATCATTTGATTAACCTTGGTAGATTTATTGATAACACCGTAACCTCCACGAATAGTATATTGAATATCTACAATTCCCTGTTCCGTCGGTCCACGATCCGACGGAAAAGTTTTTCACTTTTCGACATTCCTCCGGGGAACTTTCTCGCGAAGTCTCGAGGAGTCCCGGTATCAAAGGGACGTCGTTCCACGGTGTATCGTATTGTCGGTTGTGTGTACGAGTCGCGTAGAATCTTGGACCTTCCGATTTTATTACGAGAACCGGATAGCATCGACAAAGGTAGCAGCAGCTAGCAGTACTAGCAGGGAAGTCCTATTAGCGAAATGTCGAAATTCCATCGAAAACTTGTCCTCCCGGACTAACTCGCTCGATTTTCGACGACCCTTGTCTCCCGATGGACGTACCTACATAGGGCCCGTGGTACGGTGGGCGGACCATCTCCAACCCGAAACCATTTGCAGACGGTAGTTCAGAACTATTCCGGCGGACAATGATACGTTAATCTAGTTGCTTCGGATGCGCAATGTGAAACTGGAGGAACCCTGCCGGATCACTGTTGCACTTCCGGCCGTTGCCATCCGTCGTTTGGACGTCGTCCCGACGACGCTAGTGACGAAATTTGCAAATTTATGCGTCCACATGGACAAAGTACGACCCCTCGTACGTGTATGTGTATCGTCTTTTTGCAATTCAAATTCGAACGTCGTACGTGTGTATCCACCTTATCATTCTCACCAACACGTATTTCTTTCATCGTACGAAAAGAATTGGATCCATTATTTAAATATGGTGATCAGGGAAGTTTGTTAGATGATGTAATTATTTCATCGACGTTGAAACTTTGTACGAAGAATTTTCAAATGACAAAAGATTCTGGAGATTTTTACAGCGTAGGAATCAATCAATCGGTGAATTTAATCGCGAACGTATCGAATTATTCGTGACCGAATCGCGTTACTCTTAAAATATCGCGACAAAATTTCCATCACCGTCCACTTGCCAGAGCTTCGATTCCCGGTCGATCCATTAGGACTTCGTTAAATCCACCGCGATTCCCTTTCCAGGGGGAAATTTTCCCATCTCGCGAATACTGGACGCGTAAAAGAGAGAGAGAGAGAGAGAGAGAGAGAGAGAGAGAGAGAAAAGGAAAAAAATGATAAAAATCACGGCGGTCTGGATATCCAGTCATCACTTCTCGTCGGCGCAGCGAAAGCTTCCATTTTTATGGGGTCACCGCAAGGGCAATCGCAGCTTAGTATAATCCTGGTTCTCTCTGTCCCGGTTATATACACCGGCTGTAGAGTAGTCTGTATACTATTCCTGGCGGGGGTGGATAACTGTTGCTTTAGCATTTTCGCCACCGTAGGATATCTCGTAAATTCACCGGTGCGCGTTCCTCGACGATAACATCGAGAACCCATTCTATTATCCAACGAGGTACCTCCTCTCCCCCCACCCCTCTTTTTGGTTAGGTGTATATTGCAGGTATGTATATGATATGTAGACACATATGTATGTATATAGGTGTTATCGTTTTGTTCTTGTTTCATACGTATCGTAAACAAAAGCTGACGGTGAAAGGATAAAGGAGGATCGAATATCAAATGAATTTTAATAAATCTATAGAAAGTACATAATACGTCTTTTGTGACTCGCGTTTCTTGTTAATTAAAACCCGCCCCTCCCAGCGCCACTGTAGATGTATGTACGATCGACCTCGTTTTCCAAGCTAATCCAATTTTTGCGTATTGCATTATTATACCGTTGTCCTGGCTTCTCTGTTCGTTGTTAATTAATTCCCTGGCCGTTGATTCCGGCGCTGTAATATTTAACAACTTTACGCTGCAACGTCCGGTCTGTTAATTAATTTGTTATCGCGAATCACTGGGATCGTTTAAAACGGCGACAAAGCTTTGGGCCTCGGTTGTATTAAATTATTTTGCGCTTCGATCGAACGGCAATAACGTATCGAAAGGATAAAGAGACGAAACGACCGCAACCACGATGGGTGATAAATTAATTTGTTTTTTCTCGCGTTTCCACGAAATTTTCCACGATCTACGATTATTATTATCCGCGATAATAATTCTCGCGCCGGTTAATCCCGGGGACGTCTCCGTTTAAAATACCGACGTCGTACGTATTATCAGGAATCCGGATGGTTGTGTACCAAGGCAGCAAACGTGTACACAGTTTTCCTGTGTAGACTGCAAGTACACGCCCACGGGAATGGATGAGACTGGGCGTAGAATGCATCTGGTAAATGCACAATCCACCTGCAGTGGTCTACTCGATTGCTCTGTACCTCAGTTAATTACTGCCGATACCATTCCCCATATTTGCACTCTCTCTCTCTCTTCCCCTCTCTCTCTCTAATAATATCGTCGTCCTTAATGAACATAATTGCTGGGCGGAATTAATTATCGCGCGTAGATTTTATTCTCTTTTTTCTTGTCTCATTTAATACGTAACTACGGTTAAATAGAACATTGTGTCAGTTAATTATCAACGGTGGCGACGAGCACTCGACACGTTCCAAAGGAATTCATTCGAGGATGATATTCCGATAATTTATAATTATATTTCATGCGCCACGATTACCCAGAAAATATCAACGGTACATGGAGGTGGGTAAATCGTGATTTTAACCAACTTCGAGAACCGATTGAAATTGCGTCGTCGGATACTATTCCGTTCTTCCCGGAACGGGAAAATTAAACGACGCCGTCCGCCAGACGGCGAGATTCCTTTTTCGCGCAAATGAAAAGCCTTTATTGCGGATCCGTGCGATCGTTGTCCGACGCCGCATCGAAAGCAAATTAAATGCCCGACGAAGCTTCCGCGCGGCTTTTGCCCGGGGTCACTTCGCCCGTAAGTAATTCTCCCTTAACGGTACGTAGAAACGGCGACGAACGGTTTTGGTATTCACGTTGCAGCGTTTCGTCGATTAGGATTAATGGATGAAACCAGACGACGCGTCGTCGGGAAAAGGGGGGAGGGGGTGGGACACTTGGTTTCACGTCCACTTCCGTGGAACTGATTCCACTTTATACGACTTTCGTCGTAACGATCCACGAGACTACCTGTAAAATTTCACGGGATGATATACGAATAAAAAAAAGAAAGGAAAAGATAAAGAAAGAAAACGTACGATTACAAGAGGGGGTTGGATAATAGGATGAAAAAGTATCGTTTTAAAGCTCTCTCGCAGTCTCCAGTTACGAGACAATGTACTCTCGTCGCGAATGAAACATCAGGGAAATTTCCTGTTACTTCGTTCGTCGATTAATTTCCCGTTCCGTTAGTTGGGAGAGAGAGAGAGAGAGGTATGTACGTATTACTACGTACGGTGTACTCTATGGGGAACGAGCGATTAAAATTAACGATGAATAGGTAAGTAACGGGAGTAATAGAGAAGGCACCCGTATGGCTGCGCCGGAATTTCGGAGTTTCGAGTTTGGACAAATGATCCACTAAGGAGATGGAACCTCGTTCGGTCTATATTCCATCTAATCTAACTCCGTCTACGTGGCCGCCATTACTCTCAGACGGTTCCCAGGGTAAATGTCGTTTCCCCGAGATTAATTGGCTGAAACACCGCCTCTTTCCGCGGATCCGCGGTGATTAATAAATATCATTGCGATCGTTCTTCGATTAATCCTGTTATATTATCAAGAGTCTCGAAATTCGGACTTATCTTTCTGGACCGATGGAATACACTGTGATGATGATATATGAGATTGGTGGGGGAAAAAAAATGCGATGGGGAATAAAGCGATGAAATCACGTTCGGACAAGTCTTTACGAGATTCGAGAATTAATCGGATTCGACGTTGGATAGAATATTCATTCGATATATTAACGCGATCATGTCTGGTCCAGTATTCGTCGAGGGAAATATGCAGATTAATTTATCACTCTTTATACATGATGGACGGGAGTGCGGATGGTTTTCATAGGAGTGTGTATATGTAGTCTCTTTTTTTATCTTCTTTTTTTCATTCCGTTTTTCAGCGTATTTTATTTTTTTTTAAGGAGAATATGTGCCACGCGTTATCTTCATCGGGCGTTTCGGCAAAAAATGAAAGAGCTCTCTTTCAAATGTTTCTACACGTATGACAGGTCCGACGGGCGGTGTATTTTTATGGCTTGCCGATTCCGACGAAATCCGTGACACGCTTTTCATTTCGGCCGCGATTTTCAAACAAAAATCTCGCCCGGGCGATCCTCGAAAGGCTTTCCGGCGAAAAGAGTCCGCTTTCGAACTTTTCAATTTCCCGTCCGCTCGCGATAACGACCGCGGACACTCGCGAAATCCCGCGCGAAATGGTAACGACGCCGTTAACGTCCATTAATATGCAATCCGTCGGTTAATCAATGACCACGCGAACCGTCCGGTTTTCCGACCGCGTCCGTCGGTATTTATTACGCCGCTTACAAATTTAATAACCACGGATCGTTGACGGAACCGGCCAAGCCCGGGGAAATAACAATTAACGAAAGCATCGTACAAAAATCCATCGTTCGTCGGAACAAATAAATAATATCGTATTAAAACCCGTTACAATTCCTTTTGAAAAAACAAACAAACAATACAAAAATAAAACACGTTTGAAAACATTTCACATTGTCCGCCCACCTTTCATGTACAATTTCAAGCATACCGGCTTTACCGAATAACCGAGAAAAATATACCGAAAAATAACCAAAAGAGGTACTTTAATAAAAATACGAAGAATAAGAAAGAAAAAACGGGAGAAAAAGGAAAAAGAAAAGTCATTCTATCCCAAACGTCTTTGCTCCCCTCACAATACACCCCTGTTATACCTTCTCTATACCTTCTAGAGCTCGTGAGAATCTCGAACAACAATGATCAAGAAGCAGAAAAGTAGAAGGAAAACTCTTGGAAAAAAAACGATTACGACAAGTCGGGCACGTCCGCGGCGGCCGGTAAACAAGTGGGAAAAATATTTCGATGATTTTTCCGGCCTTTGTGCCGCCCCTATCATCCCGTTTAATGCAGTCCGCCCCCCCCCCCCCCCCATGGTACTATCTTTTACATGCCAAACACAAGCGACGCGCTTTATCGCGGGGAGGTAAAAAAAAAATAGGGAAAATTGCGAGGGTCGAACAATGCCCGCGCTTTTCCGCGACGACGAGAAGACGGGACCATAATGGAGTCGAATCGAGTGTTCGGGACGATGGTGCACGGAATCCTGTATAGCCTGAGATATTCCAACGTAAAAGACTAGTTTTCCCCGTTCTCTCCTCTTTTTCTCCCTTATCCGTCGATACACAGGGCCCTTTTGCCGGTCCGCATGATTTCCCATCCGCCCCTGGGAATCCCGTGGGACTTTCTGGAGAAAACGAAGTCTCTGTATGTGTGTGTGTGTCGTGATACGAATACAATAACGGTTTGTTTCATCTCTGGAGGCCAGTGTTTTTTTTTCCCGGTGATTTTACCGTCACCCATAAAATCTGATCCAACGACACTGGGATGATATTACGTTTGAAACGCACTGTACATATACACATACTCGGTTTTGTATAATTTCAGAACCGGAAGAATTTATTGATAGTGTACGAAGTATATTATTAGTTACGTGTAATCTGTAACAAGAGATCTGTTCGGTGAAAAGATTCTCTCAGGTGTTAGTGTGTATGTGTGTGTTGGCAGTTTGATTATTGTCTCCCGTGTAATTTCTGAAAGCGTTTTGATAGCTATTCCACGGGGATATTACCTAGGAATAGTAATGCGGCGGTACATTATCGTACCGCAGAGATTTCCTACCGCGTTAACTAACCCAACGGCTATACCACACCCCTTCATCGTTCTTGTTCGAGTTTAATGTCGATAACCGATATGATCGAGGCGTCCTGCAGCTTCGCCTCAAAGCCCCGATCGAACAGTTCTTCGCGATTGTTCGCCGCTGCGAACAATGGAACTTCGATAGGACGAATTTCCCTTCCGTTTAAATTAGAACTCGAGCCGGCTGACGGATATGTACGTCGGACGAAAAAAAAAATCCGTCGGGGATATTAATCGTGCTTATCCTCTCGAATTAAACACGCCACGGTTACGATTCTTCTACAATAATAATAACAATAATAATAGAAGGATACGTAGGTGAATGCTATTATGAATATCATCTCCGATATTTTGTTTCTTTTTTTTACTCCGACCGTTTTTATTCGCCAAGCCGACACGTAAAGAGGGTCGGGTAACGAATGAGAATTTCAAGTTTTGTAACGCAGAGCACGCGAGATGGAGAAAGAGAGAGAGAGAGAGAGAGATTCCTCTCAGTGGAAAGGGGAGGGGAGGAAAGATTTATTGCGTTAGTTTGTATCGTTTCGCAGCTACTTTTCCTCGAAAGTCTCGCGCGCAGGGTGGTGGTGTTCCCGTCCTTCGTAGTTTCGAATGATTAAAATTTTTCCAAAGCTACGATAAGATTAGCCGACGCCGCACAGCTCCGTAAGGACCGTCGCAAGTGTTTGTTAAATTACGAACAACAAGTTTCTGTCGGTGGGAGGGAATGCGAGAGGTTGAAAGGGGGGAGGAGGTGGAGGTGGAGGAGGTTGAGAACTTTTTATAACTCGTTTCTGCGTGTATCCAATTACTGCAACGAGCACACCGTGTCGCGCAAACACGCGGAGCGTTTCGTTACAGGGTGCAATTGACAGAATGTTTCCGTTAACCGTGACAGACGGTGATTAACGACCTGTCTGTTTTCCGAATGAACATGTAGGGGGGCCGGGTAACTGTTACCTCCCGACCTGCCCGGTTATTTGTTCGATTCGACAAAAAGCGGTTATTGGTATTATGCCTTTCTATCGCGTCCACGTTCTAATGGATTTCATTCACTTGGAACACAATGGATTTTCGAACAAATTCCCAAGAGATTTTCCCGGCATTTCCAGCGATTTCCCGCGGAGATACCGTTGTATACGAAGATAATTCGAGAAATTTTCAACGGAGAGTTATTATGATGTATTAGTGGGTTACGGTTTTAATGGGACACCGTGTATTATACGCCCGATGTTACCAAGACAATTAAAAGCGAGTTGACCAAAACCGCGACAATCTTCGCGGAAGTTTCCCCGGTCGGTCCTCTGGCGAATATCATGCTAACTACTTTCGCAGACCGAAGTCGGCGGAAGTGAAAACCACTTTGATCTACTTAGTTACGTAACGATTTCGCGATAGCTGTCTTATATGCAGATGGTTGATCGCGTGAGGAGAACACCGGAAACTGTCGGCGAAAGTGAACGCATCATCCGCGGGGATCTGTTGAAAGGCTAATTACTTCACGGGAAATTAGTAATGGTTAGTGGTTAATTGATCATCCCGGATTACGAATTAGCATGTAATATCTCTCGCGATCTCTGACGATAAACCGTCACGGGTGGAGATCATTTCCCCTCCCCCCGGTCTATTGAGTGTAATATCAAATTCAGTTCGCTTACCAATTAACCGGCAGCGGGTTATAAATGTTACTTGAAATTCCGTTCGTGCAGAATGTCATTAGTACGACTATGATATACCTGAAACCAAAGCGATTCCCGGAATTCCCGGTATAATTCGCAATACGGCTTTACATTCCGTTAATACGAAACACTCGTACCGCGAATTCTTTCGTCGTTCGCGATAAAACTGCGGGAAATAGAGACTACAGGGTTTTTCATATTCCCCCCCCCCCCCCGCAAACTTTCGATTCTAACGATCGCTGTCGTCGGGTTTGAGAGAAAACGATATATTCTCATCCTACGGGATATCCTGTCGCCGTACTTCGTTCGGCGGTTGTTTCTTCGGCTGCGAAAATTCGAGCTCGACGAAACAAGAAACACTTCGGAAAGCCGGGGAAATTGGATAGGCGACCGGCTTCACCAACTGCAACTGGCAAACACAGCTGCGGTTGGATGCGGCTCGCCTCGGATTCGCGATTATTTATTGCCGATCTAGCGAACCCGCGAAAATTGTGCGCGCGAATCGTTTTCTTTTTCCGTCGTCACTCCTCTTTGAACGTGACTCCGTTTTCTTGAAAGAAAATAGACAATTCTATATTGTACGTTTCGATTATTTCTTACGGATCTCGAGGATCTTTAATTTCTGTTAATTTGTGAATACCTACCTGTTGTTTACCTGAAAAATATGTTCGCTGGTGGAAAGTTGACTTTTACCTTTAAATGGATTCGTCCGCGGAACAGGGCAATTGAATTGTTTTTCCACGTGACACAGAAACAGCGGATACGGTTATGAGTGGCCGCCGGTGTAACGTTTTTTCCCGTCGATTTTCCAACAACGAACGCGATTTCCACGGGATGGATTAAATGAAAAAATATCAGTCGAGCGTGATAATACGCGGCCGGTGATTCGCGGCCTGCCGTTGATATCAGCGGAGGACGGAATCATGTTAAAGTGATTTTTTTTTCCCCCGACGCTGTGCAAACTACTCTCTTTTTTTCGGGATTCGCAAACAACCCTGTATTCCCCGTTAGCGTGACGGAAATTTCACGCAGACGACTCTGTTGTGTTTGAAACACACACTCACATATCGAAACGCTTTTTCCATTCCGATAATGATGTCTCTCTGAAGAATTTCCCGGGAAAATTTCGCAATACCAAAATTTTCCACGAATAGAAAAGTCGGAATAAAGTGTAATTAACTTTTCCCAGCAACGTTTTCGTCAAACGTTAAAGTGGATACATCCCTTTGAAACTTCACAACGAGGACTACAGGCTGAAAAAAGTGAACAGTTTCCAAAACCACGAAGATTTTTTTTAAAAAAAAACCTCGAACTTCATCCCCACCGTTTCGACCGACGTTGTTTTCACGACGACGTTTCCCGTTCGCGTTTTCCAGCCGTATTCAGGAAACGGATTCGCGTTTCCGCGACCGACTCGACGAACAATTGCGCGATGGTGGTTCTTATTACGGCTTTCGTATTTCCCCTGTTAGCGTTCCCGCATTATTTTCGGGATTTCCACGCGAGGAAAAGAGAGAAACAACCATTCTACATGGGGGAAAGTAATCGTTTCCCGTAATATATAGGCCCTAAACGAATTCCCTAGTTCGCGTTTATGAACGTCGACTGTTTCAAGATGAAGCGAGAAATACCGCGGAATTATTCGACGTTGAACTTGACGTTTCGCGAATCGTTGTGGTAGTTTTCATTTTTTCCATCAGGCTCGTCGAGCGGAAGATATTCCTTCTAACCGGTCTCACGTGTCAAATCGAAGCGTATTTACAACGACGAAAAAAAAAATCGTTCCGCTTGTGAGTCTCATTTTTGCATACCGCCGACCTTGCTACACTGGATTAAATGGTTAATTGATTACTCGGTCGTGAGTAATCGGTGCACAAAGGTCGTTGAGCGTTGTATCGATCGGAGGAGAGGTAGAAGGTACTTCCTTCGTCGGCCGATTAATCTTCCGAACGGTTGGAAATCTTTGTTGCATCTGTCATTTGAGAATGATCATTGTGGAACTATATATGTATAGAATTGATATTTTGCGTGGAAATTTTTAATTAAAAAAATCGTGGAATTTCTTGGGGACTTTTTTTGTTGGGTTTCAGATTATAAGAAGATAGATATCGGTATCTATCTCGTTACCGATTTTCCGGTGTTTTACGACGAAGACACCGGAACCATAACTCGCTGCTATAAAAATCTTACCCCGTTCCCCCACGTGACTACGTGCCTGTGTTAGTAATTGATAACGAATTGTCCGTGTCCTAATCCCCGCGTTTCCTTGCTGCTTGTGTGTGTGTGTGTTTTTTTATTCTTTTATCGTATTTTCCGTCGAGAGCAACGTGCAACACGTGGCGCGCGACAGGAATGATACCAGCTAGTATACGACCGGCTATTAACTGAAATTTGTAACGGTATTGTAACCGTTCCGGCACGACTCCGGTTTTGTATTAGTTCCATCTGCGATCTACTTCCGCAATAGCGTTGAACTGGTGCACCGATACTGATGTAATACTCTCTGTAACTTGAATGGTGATAGTTGCCACCCCCCGCGAAGATGGGGTTTACATGGGACGTTTATGGGGTTCGCTGACCGTTCATCCTTAAGATGGACGCGGAATTATATACATATAGTTTCCATGCTTTGAAATTTCTAAGCTTTGAAATCTCTACGCCTTGATATCCCTACGCTTTGAAATTCCTACGCTTTGAAATTCGTACGCTTTGAAATTCGTACGCTTTGAAATCCCTATGCTTTGAAATTTGTACGCTTTGAAATCCCTACGCCTTGAAATCCCTATGCTTTAAAATTCCTACGCCTTGAAATTCCTACGCTTTGAAATTCCTACGCTTTGAAATTCCTACGCTTTGAAATCCCTACGCCTTGAAATTCCTAAGCGTTAAAATCCCTATGCCTTGAAATTCCTACGCCTTGAAATTCGTACGCTTTGAAATCTCTACGCTTTGAAATCCCTACGCTTTGAAATTTGTACGCCTTGAAATTCCTACGCCTTGAAATCTCTATGCTTTGAAATCTCTACGCCTTGAAATCTCTATGCTTTGAAATTCCTACGCTTTGAAATCCCTACGCCTTGAAATCCGTACGCCTTGAAATCCCTACGCCTTAGAATTTCCATACTCCAATATTTCCACCCTTTGAAATTCCACGCCTCGATATTTCCGCGGTGTGAAAGATCAACGCTACAATTCTTCGAGAACGACCCTCGATCGATCGTTTCTCCCTTAATCGATACAAGTGGTCCACAATTTCATCTTTCTCTCCATATCTTCCGCCGCGACTATCACGTTACAGGTCAGTTTGCTCAGGCTGTCGGTAATTGAAGACAAATCGTCGGAAGGAAGCGCAGCCATTACACGTTTACGAGTTTTCTTCTGGCCCTTCGAACGCTTCCTTCTACGTGATTCCCGCAGCCAGATCGGCCGACCAGCTACAATTGACGATAACTGCGCGTTGTTGGCCGACTATTGCCGCGATAAAGGCCTTACGGGGCCACTTCCGACTTTCTAGATCCACGCCGCAATTATGCTCCCGGGAAACGTTCGTTAGGGCAGTTTTAAACGTCGTCCACCCTAGACCTTTCGACCCTTAAATCGAATTTATCAAAGTCACGTTGCCACGATCGTATTTCTATTAAACGGGTGTCCGAAAATCATTCACACGGATATTTTTAATATGTGAAAACGAGTCGAATGATTCGTCGCCGAACATTTTAACGACCTCCGGCTCACGCAATTTTGTCATCCATATATCCGGATATCCCGCGTTATTATTTCTGGATGGTCACCGACGACACGTGCAATTGAAGCGATTTAGAATGATTCAATTGCCTCGCATGAAAATCACTCGGAACGACTGTTTCATCAGGGCTGTATCAACTGCTGAATTAAAACGTATAAAAATCTACATATCATCCTAAAAAATGATCTATTTCCTTCGTATCTTTCACGACACGATTTTCCAACCAGCAAAAATCCCTAGAAATCTTACCTTAACGATAAACTGCTAATTTATTCGCCCACAAAAAAATCTACACAACGTCGTTCCAGTTTTATCAGTTTTATCACATCTCGAGGAGATATCGGATGAAGTATGAGAAAAATGTGAACGTGTGACATGCGCGGGAAAGTCCAGCCGTATTTTTCAACTACGGTATGCGACAACTTTCCATCGGGCGTCTAACGCGAAAACAAATGTTCCGTGGTCGAGGGAAAAAAAAACATAATAAAAAATCAGACGGCAGGGGTGGAAGTCGTCTTGGCGCGTTCGTCGTTCTCCGGAGAGCCACAGGAATCTCCGGACGCGACATTTTTCCTTCCGTTGAAATATTATGCATGAAAGCCACGGGCTCGCGGGACTTAAATTACCCGGGGCTCTCTGTTATGTACAGCCGCCTATGCTATTCCCTGGAATTCCATGGAAATTGCCTTTATTACTGACCCCGCTTTCTCTGCCTCTGATTCGTTGTCGATTCACTCCGACCTCTCAACGATTCTTTGAGATTTCCTCACCGGGGAAACGACAACGATAATAAGCTGACGGATTTAGCGAACCCATCGCATTATAATGTTTTAAATGATATTTGTTAGTGGATAGGTAGAATTATTCCTGGATTAAATCGGTGATGGAAGATTGAGACGGATATTGAAGGTTTCGTTGAATAAAAAGGCTGTTTGAGGTTCAATGACTGATTTCCTTTGAATTTTCTGGAAATCAGGGCAAGTTAAACTTTGGGCGTGGTGTCTATGTGAATGGAAGTCATATACATATATCAAGGAGGGGCCAGTATTTTTTTTGTAGACATAAAAGAGCCGATGGTTCCGTCCATCCTTTGTCGCAGTCCCATCGATCCCAGTAGTGGACGTAGATTTACGTCGTCGTATCTCGCGATGTCGGTACCTACGTCGCGTGATCCACATGCCGCGTACTTTAAAGGGCCCGACGAAATTTAAAGGGAACTTGCATTTTCATTAAGTGGAAATTGTAGCACGCTGGAATTTCATTGCGTGGAAATTCCAGGCACCAAGGTTTCGTTGCGTGGAAATTCCAGGCACCAAAATTTTCATCGCGTGGAAATTCCAAGCACCAGAATTTTCGTCGCGTGGAAATTCCATGCACCAGAATTTCGATGCGTGGAAATTTCAAGCACCAAAATTTTCATCGTGTGGAAATTCCAAGCTCCAAAATTCCCATCGCGTGGAAATTCCAAGCATCAGAATTTTCGTCGCGTGGAAATTCCAAGCACCAGAATTTCGATGCGTGGAAATTTCAAGCACCAGAATTCTCGTTGCGTGGAAATTCCAAGCAGCAGAATTCTCATCGCGTGAAAATTCCAAGCACCAGAATTCTCATCGTGTGGAAATTCCAAGCACCAGAATTCTCATCGCGTGGAAATTGCAGGCACCAAAATTCTCATCGAGTGGAAATCCCAAGCATCATAATTCTCATCGCGTGGAAATTCCAAGCACCAGAATTCTCATCGCGTGGAAATTGCAGGCACCAAAATTCTCATCGAGTGGAAATCCCAAGCATCATAATTCTCATCGCGTGGAAATTTCAAGTACCAAAATTCTCAACACTTGGAAATTTCAGAAAATTGGTGAAAAATTCGAGCACATAGGCGTCACTGCGTGGAAATTGTCGTACACTCAATTTCCACAGCGTAGAAATTTTCCTTGCTACAATATCGCCGCGAACGGCAATTCGCACGAATTCGCGTGCAATGCAACCGCGGCCCAACTCTGTGAATACGCGAGATCTGGTCACGGGACGCTATTCATGGAGCATTAAATGGAAATCATGGCTTTGCTAGCGAGCCAGTCGGGTTGCACGACTCGCGGAAGCGAGTTATCCGATATACCGTTTCATTTCTAACCTCCAGCGATTTTATAAATATTTAATAAGACACCACACTCCCCCATGTCCTTCCCCCTCTCTTTCTCTTGTTCTCGTGTCCCTTTAAATTCTATATACCTATTCACCCTTTGCATTCTCTTTCCCCTTTGCTTTCATACTTGATCTCTGTTACAAACATATCAAGCTTATTAAAAAGATATTTTTTCAATCCCCTCTCCTCCACACGAATATAATTCTACAAACATAGGGGGGAATGTAAACGAGAGATTTACCGCGAGATGAAAGAGAAAATTACACCCTGTAAAATTCACACTCGTTCTTTGGTAACTTCCCTTTGACATATTCCATGAAACATAATTTTGTCATATGCAAAGCTTCGTTTCCCATATATCTAGTCCTGCGACTTCCAAGTACTCTCTCTCTCTCTCGTTCATTAGTTTCTATTTCTAACACGTGACACTACAATGTTATCCGATATTCCGTTCGCGGGAATCACCAGCCGAATTATGCCAGCGCTTTCACAAGCTTTATCGGATATCGAATAACGCGAATAGGATGTAGCCCGGTCGGAAGATTGAGGAAAATTTGCCGGCGAGACCTTTATCGAAGTTACACCGATGGAACTATCTCGGGTCCTACGAGAATTCCGCGGAAAATCCGTGAAAGAAGAGTAGCTGCTGCATGGAAAAAGGATTATATCACGGGGGAGTCTAATATTCCGCCGCCATGTATATATGCATCCTATGTCGCGTATGAAAAGGTGGTTTAATAAAATAGGTCGTCCGCTGGATTCGAGGGAATTTTATCAGGGGGGAACAAAAAAAAAATAGAAAGAAATTCATGCCTTTGTATCCAACTGACTTTAATCTTCCGCGTCCATTATCCCCAGTTCTATATTTTCGTTTTATTCTTTATATTATTGTCGTTACGTTATCAGTTCGTTACGTTCACCAATTCACTGTTTCCCTTTTTAACTTTTGTACACATACATATATATATGTATATATAATATCCACATTGTGTTTTGCATCTCCCGCGAATCACCGTGTGTCGTTCGATAATTTACCGATAATTCGTGGTTACGTGAATCAGCGGTGGTATAGTTTATAAGGGGGAGAAGGGAGGGGTAAAAAAATAATGTCGCGGTATCAAAGGGGTATCGCGGATATCAAATCTCGGGCGGGGAAACACACACGTCGGCAGGAAAACGCGACGCGCAAATATCGCGGATAACGGTTTGACATTGCGTGCGATATAATTTACACGGAATATCCGTGATTGCGAAATTACCGGTGGAACAGCAGCGGTAACGATACCATTAACGGCGAACCACCGATATTATCCGGTTTATCCGTGAACGTTGAAAAGATTACGCGTGGAATGATTTATCTCGCAATATATCATCGAATTGTAAATCAATTCGTGGATGTTGTAACTACGGTGAACAATAACGAAAATATGTCGTCATCTTAAGGTGTATTATCTACTCGACAAGTTTCTTTGTATAAAATGTGACTGGAACGATCTCATCCAGGTAATTCAACGTGTGTTACGCGTTCGATCGTCGTAAATCGTCGATCGAGAGACGGGTGCGACGCGGTCGGATCGTTGAAAGGTGCCCGATAAATCATCGGGTGGATCAATTACAATACTGGGGTGGGGGGTAGAGGTCGGTAAATAACGAATTACGCGGCTTTCAATTTGCCCGCACTGCGAGATGTCGGAACGTTGCTTCCGACCGATCGATTCTCGCGACCGTTGACGAAACGGCCGACTGGTTACCGTTACTCTTCGTTAACGTCGCCCAACCACCGTGCGCGTGTTAACGGACAAAACGGGGAAAAATAAAAAAAAAAAAATGAAAAAAGAGTGGCCGGATTTTTTCCCAAATAAACTGCAACTTTTTGTTCGTACCGGCCGGAATTCCACGGGAGATCTTGCAATTCCTATTCGCGGGGATATCCGCGTGTTCGCGGATACACCCGCCATTGTTCGGAAACGCGAAAGTTCGCCCTTTAACCCGAACGAAATTCCAGCCCCCGTGATTCGGACAGATGTACCCGCCGCGCGTTGTTATGTTTTTCGACCAATTAACGGAACCGTTGGAACTTTCTTCAAAGCCTCGTCCGAATTCTATATCCCCCCTCCCCCCCCCCCACTCCTCACCCTTCCAACCCCGTTAAGCCTAGCGATACGAACATGCCAATTAAAAAGTATCGTTACGAAACTCTGCAACGAATCTGTTTTTTGTGCGACAGTGGTGTGTCAGTGGCCAGGAGCAAGTGCTGTGTCTCGATCCTGAAGAAAAGAAGAGGAAAAATCGAAAAAAACAAAACAACTTCGAATCACGGAAATTTTCATTCGACACATTTTCCTACGCAAAGTCAAGTGTGAACTGTGAAGAAAAATAAATCAAAATTCGAGGTACCCGATGGAAAGGGTGATGAAGGGCGTACCCTGAACGTGACCCTGTCGGGTAGTTTTCTAACCTGAAGGTCGTCAGCCCCCAGGGGTCGAGGCCTGGTAGCGGGTTCAAAGCTCGGTCACGATAGGTTGCCTGCAAAGCTCTAGTTCCAGGGAGTCGGAGGGTGACGGGGGTGGAGGGGGCGGCACGATTATGTGCTGCGTCCTTCAGGGTGCCGAGCGTGTGTTCCCCTCGGCCGGGGGGAAGGGGGTCACCACGGGGGACAGGGGCACCCCCGTCGGCACCCAGGACCTGCCCCTCGAGTCCCTTTGGGCGGCGGGTCTCGACGAGGGTATGGGGTTTCCGCAAAGGTGCTACGCCAATCACAGCCTGGCGAACGCACAAGCGAACCCTGAAGAGCTGTGCAGGGAAAGGAATCTGTCGTACAGGTGGGTGAGACGTCGGTGAGAGAGGTTGGGAGAAAAGTTTGTTAAATGTCTGATCTCTGGGGAATGATTTTGGATTTTTTGGGGAATTTAAAGTCTACTGAAGATTTTTTGTAGGTTTATAGACACTGCTTGGTGAGAATTGTGTGGGAAACTAGGGTTTTATAAGGGTTTATTTATCGAATTTTGATGTTATTAGATGTTTGGTTTTGATATTTATTATAATTATGATCTCCACTGTTCAACCATTTCCAATTAGTTTCTCTTACTCCAAAGCAAACTTTTCTTCCCACTATTCATTCATTTCACGAATCTCGTGTCTCTGCAAAAGGGGGTTCAAAAATATTCCCGGTAGCCCCGCTCAATAATCCCTAAAAAAACACACACACACGAAAAAATCCCTTGTTGGTGGCGTAGAACGCTGACGACCTCCACCGGCATCGACTCCTCGATCACCGACGAGATATGGACGTCCGCCAACGACCGGAAGTTCTTCCGTACCTCGACGACCTCTACGGGAATCGGCTCCTCCTTGAACCTCCACGAGAACAATCGCTCCCTGGAGTCCCGGGACGGCGATTTCTACTCGACGGACATCGAGGACTCCAAGGACACCTACCGCAGGTTCTACCCTAACACCCCGACAACATCCGGTCTTGGTTCCTCGTCCGATCGTCAATCGGTGGAAACCCAATCCAAGGATTTACCGGATCATTTGTGGGCCGCCGCCATGGAGGATGGTTTTTCACGATTCAACGCCATGAAGTCTCTTCAGACCATCACGAGACAACCGCGACCGAACCACGACTGGGTGAAGACGGAGAGGATCTCCAGGTTCACTAAACACAGAACCATCAGCCAGTCCCCGCAGCGGGAGGAAGAGATCTGGACCTCGAAGCTGGACAACAACGTGTCCGGTTACGCGACGCAGAGGATCCTCGGGCAGCACAAGTGTCATCATCAGGCGCGAAGAAGCTTCTCCACGTCCATCGTCGCCGACCTGGCGGTTACACCGGACGGTTCGCAGCAGAGTCTTGGCAGCGGGGAGTTTCTGGTGAGTTTTTAAAAAAAAAAAATTGTCATGTGTATCGATGTCGTTTAGATCGACGAAGAAATGATAGAAAATATTTTATATCAAATGGTTTGTTGAATGATGATGATGTTAAGTGGAAACAGATGGAAATTAAGTAACGTAAAGATATTTTTCTCAAAGACTTTCTATAGCGTTGATTTTATCGAGACTTTTAATCTGTTCCGTCCGAACGAACGCCGTGACTTCACCAGGTATTTTTTTTTTCAAATTGAATCACGGTCATACGGGTCGCGTTTAATTCCACGTGAAACTCGGCATAGCGGAAAATTGAATCAGTCGGGATTACATTTATTGTGAACCGGGTATTTCCATAGTTTTCCACATACGTATGTATGTACATATGTATATCGTTTGTCGAATGAACGATAGAAGTGTTCGTGATAATATTTAATACCCGACGGATTAAGGTTCAATTAGACGGTTATCGTGTGGACTTCGATTAATTTTCGTTGATCTCCAGGGAAGTCTTGTAGATCCTTGTAAAGACCCGGCATCCGCTGGCCACGTTCCCGGCCATTACGTAATGGAATTCCAAGAGTAAAGGGTTGATTCTGGCACGGATAAAGGCATAGTTCCGCGAATAGTTTAACGAACTAACATCCGGCCAAAATTTGTCTTCCGATCCGTTGGTCCTCGTGAATACACAACCCTTGAAATTCAATGGAAAAATATCGTGGAAATTTCGCACGACGATAGAGATGAAACTGGTCCGACATTATCTACGTTATGTTCGGGAGAGACACGAATGTGTGTTCGGTAAAATCATTCCATCGGGAGTCGTTGATCCACCCTCCGGATCATTCTGCTTAACTCTCCGACTCGCGTGATCCAATCACCTAATCAATTGCCGCCACTGTAAAATTGAGCGAAAGTTATCTCAACGAGATCTACTTGCGCTTAATGACGCACAAGTGTCTCGGTTGTCTAGAGTCTACTGTGTCGATGACGATTTCGTTCTAGGAAAAGATTCTACAATATATTATATGTATTCGCTGATGAATTTTAATTTTTCTGATAAATTAAATATCGATTTTGATACTAAGAATAATTATACACGTAGCTAATTTCGTTTCGCGATCAAAGATATATTTTCAATTTAGAAATTAGAGATCCCTCGATGACGTAAACGTTTCACAAGTGTTTTCTTAATGGTAAAACGATATTAATTTGTTTAATCGAGTTTGATATATCGGTGAACGATTAAAAGACCATTCGAGGCTTGCGTTTCAAGAATCAAGTTCGCCGGAAATTCATTACACCTGCCGCTTGCGATAATCGAGTTTCAGTTAATATATCGGTCCAGGTTGCAACACGCTGTTCAGGCAATACACACAGGTGTTTCACATACATACATATATACATATACATTCGCTCATACACGTCCACGTAAATGTAAATATACGTAGTAGCCCGGCACCGCGACGCCTATTGATTCGACGCGTTTTCTAATATCCGTTCGACCGTACACAACGTTCCAATTATTTGAGTAGCGCGTGACGGCCCGTATAATCCCCGCCTATTAACATGTGCGAATCAAGCCCATCGATCGTGACTGCGAAATTACAGAATCCGCGGCGTTACGTGCCGCGAGCGTTAATGCAAACCGCGCGAGTAAATTTTCGCGGCAGTTTCGTAACGCGCCGTACCGAAACTGTTCGTATATACATATATATTATACATATACATCTTTAGACAGGGTATAAATCATAACGAGACAATGAAAAACGGTAGCTCGCCAGCGAATAATCAACGTGCAAATGTTTCGCGTGTAAAGAGACTTTAATCTCGTACCGAATTCCAAGAAAAGTAATCTTTGAAGCTTTAGAATTTCGCGAAATATACAAATTACCGTTGATATATGTGTCTAAGTCAATGGTACAATAAAAATTAAAGTCTTGATAATTTGTTAATAAATGTTTCAATACCTTTAAAAAATCTAATATCTACAATTTTTAAAAAATTGACTTAAGACACCACTTTCATAATTATAGGCATAATTATAAATGAATATTATATTAGTGTGTAGAAATGTCACCATAGAAAAACTTAAACGAAGATAATACAATATAACACTGTAAATTACCCAACGGTGTGACATGATATCGATATGTCAAACTTTCCACGTTCTATGTATATAGTTCGCAAGCGGTTTACACGCGAAACACAAGAAGATAAAGCAGCTTTGTTTCCGTTACGCTCGAGTGACAAGGCGAAAAACCGATGACTCGCGGTGGTTCATCGGAACGTCCCCGATATGTCTTGGAATTTAGATCGACTGTCACCTCGAGTTAGCCTTCGGGGAACGACCTCGAAAGTTACCGCAGGGGTCTCGGTGAAAAATCAATGCCGGCCAACCTGTTGCCGCGAATTATCGTTTACGAATGAATCTCCCCGGCGAAGACTTCGGTGCAACTTTCGACCTTGAATTTCTACAACCACCACCACCAACGTCGACGAACCATAATCGTCGTCGTCCTGGGGAGTATCAATTACAACAACGTGGAATCGCGAAATCACGTCGACGGTACGTGAAAGTTCACCGAAGACGCGAAACTAACGTCGCGCGGCGTGGTTTTAATTGCAACGTTTCCCGACACCGGTATTTACGCGGGTCTCCGACGTGTCCCCGCTGGTAATTATGCTAATTACCCGGGTGACTCGACGAAACGGAACGGCCGAGGGACGACGGTTTCGCCGTCCGCGTATGCAAATTAAGAAGCGACTTCTAAGGCGATCGGAGAACTCGAAGGGTACGCGGGAAGAATCGAAATTTCATTCGATTCCACGCGAATCCGGCTAATGGGCTTTCGATGCTCTAATTAGCATATATCGCGTGTCATAATACGAAGGTATATGGAGAAAAGGCAAATCTGTTTGTAGGAAAAGAGAAATTCAAGGTACAATGAACTTGATGTATGATTATTCATTGCTGGATATATATATGTGTACGTGTGTATATGTATATATAGAACAATGGAAACAATTTCAATTAACAGAAACATTCGGTTAGCAGTCGTTGCGTTACGTCTGTGAATGTCGGTGGTTAAAGGGGCCCGTAAGAAATTCAAGAGAACGCTCGTTAATAATTCGCCGGCCGCGGTTTTCGCGCTTCCCTTTAATTAAATTTTCATTTTAAGCACGTCGGCGGTGAAGGGTCGAAGTAAAAAACTTCACGTCCATTCGACGCCGTGGATAAAAGAGCCACGCGAAGCTCGACATAAAAGTTTCAAAATGCTTCGAGCTACCGGTTACCATCCTCCCCCTTTTTTTAGAGATCTTCGTTACTTATGAAAAGACTAAGATACATTCTTTTCGTTGTCCATTTTCTCGAGTTAATATCAATCAAGACCCCCTTCCCCTCTCAATTACCAGGAGAACGATACGACTTAATTATCATTACGAACACTCTTATTCGAGTGGTTTAATCGTACACCTGTCGAGTCAATTAAATTTATCACCTGTCCGGTTGTAGGTTAACAGGTAATTCTAAGATAAATTCACTTCGTTATTCTCTATTAGAATTTCATGATTTTTCGCCAGTTTTCCTATCGATTTAATTTCGAAAGGGGAGAATGAATTTTCACGTGGAAATGTCAAGGTCTGCAAGGGTTTCGGTGGAAATTTTCAGATGGAAAAATTCTGGATCTAGAATCTTGAATGTTTTACATGTTTTTATTTAAGTTTTTATAAGAATATCTATGGAACTTGGCGAACGATTTTCTACTCGTATTGAATTTCCAGCGGCAAAAGAAAAGGGTATGGTTTTTCCACGTTTTCCTTCCGCCCTGTTTCCCAGCGAAACACTTGCTACGAAACACCCACCGTGAGATTCACGTGTCGAACAGCTGTCGTCGCTTTGGCGCACGTGACGACGATTATTTCCGGATTTCGGTGTTACACCGGGATATTATTCTCCGGTAATTTCAGCGCGAACTTCACCGAGACTCCAGTCGGTTTAATGTCCCTTGCAACATTAACCTTCGATTTTCCACCGTGCGTCCGAATGCCGGGGTCTTTATTAACATAAATTGATTATTATTCCTGAAACGTTCTACTTCGAAATTTACAAGTTTTTCAAGTATTTAATTATTCACCTGTTAAATTCTCACATTTTTAGTGTTTATAATATATTAAATTAGTAGACTTTGAATTTCTTTCGAATGTTTTAGATTCCCTGGATTCCTCAATAGGAATCCAGGGATTGTTAACAGTAGACTCTCGATATCTTTCCGTTCACACACATAGAAATACTAAGAAACCAAGGTTCGGATAATCGAGTGTCAATAATGGGCGCATCCGATAACTTTCCATTTCCAAGAATTACTCCGCCCCTTACAGCCTGTTGGCCGGAAAGTTGTCGAGAGTCCGTTCCCAAGTTTCAAGAGAGACCGAATGAAATTCCGATCGCCGTCTGTTTTTCCGTCTCATCTTCGACGCCTAATTACGCCCGAGATGATCCAATTAAACTCGATAAAACACGCTCGCGGCGAGCGTTAACGCGTTCTTCAAAGTCGCGTAAAAAGCAAGTTGATCGACGGAAAAACGTGGCAAGCGGTTAACGCGCGATACCGGTGTCTGATTATTTGCCAGATAATTAGCAGAATACTAAGTAGGATACACGCCGGAATACTAAGAAGAGGAGAAGTTCTACTTGCTCCTCGCCACGCGATGTACACACGGTAATTTATCGCGTTTACTTTATTCCGGGGAATGAAAAAATAAAGAAAACCGGAGAAAAATAAAAGAAAGATAGACTCACCGTCGTGGAAATTACGTCCGGTTTTTTGTCCGGTAATTAAAAAATAGAATTTAACCATCTCCAGCCGTTATATGTAAACGTTTCCGTAAACGAGCGAATTTTCGTTGAAATGATATTTAACCTGGCGTTTCCAATTACGTTAATTCATTTTAATAAATTGTATCCGTTACATCGTTGTATGTATTTAACACACGGAACAACGGGTCCGGTAGAGTTTTATCCGCGAAAGAAACGAGATATCGTTCGAATCACTCTCCGAATAATAGACTGAATTGATTGGTATTTCTTGGTTATTTTTTTCATTCCTTTTATGGAATGTAAATTCAAGGGGGATTCGAGTCGACGATTACGTAAGAGCATTAGTGTATCCTAGAGTGCACTTTCTCATTTGCGGAATCCAATTTAGGTCTATTTGCACGTTGGTTTACATCGATCCGGGCTTCCTGACTGCTCCGCCAATTCGTTTATTTATTCGCGCCGTATTTACCTTGTCACGATTTCCACCTCCGATTGTAGGAACTCGATATACGTACATACGTACGTATATGTATGTGTATGTATACGTATACGCCCACAGTTTGCCGTAACGTATGCTCCGAAACCACCGTCGTACACCTGTTTGATCATTTAAATATAACCCGGCACAGATTTCGCCTGAAATTTACGTTCCTGTTCTGCGCAGCTTCCGAGCGCTTCGGGAAGGGTCCTTTGAACTCTCGAGCCTTTGACTTCCCGTAAATTTCTACGTTTTAAGTTCCCCGACAGTGTCTGAATCTTTATGTCACGAATCCCTGACGGCTGGATATACTACACTTTGAATTTCTAAATACGCGACAGTTCTCTGTTTTCGAGTTACCGTTCGCACAGTAGTTTTCTGTTTTCCGAACTTTTCGGACGTCCGGTAAATCTCGTAAGTTTTCCGTACTTTCCACGGGATATCCGAACGTTTCGAATTTTCTCAGAGGAAAATTTCGTCCAGATTTCCAAGCGTTGAAATTTTCCCGATCGTTTCGGGTCGGTGAAAGTTTTTCCATTTTCTCGCCGGTCGAGTTATTTCGACTGCGTTGAATTTCCACTCTACGAATTTCCTCGTTTGTCTTTTCAAATTTCAACGAACATTCGCTTCCTCGCACGATCAGGTTCGTTCGCGGGAAACTCTGTAGTATATGTGTCTCGTCGGTGGAAACTCGCGAAAGATATTCGTCGGCGACGTCTTCGCTGTTATTTCAACGCTAGAGAACGACTACCAAGGCGTGCAAACAGAGCCACGAGGAAAGCTCGTTCATATGGGGATTAACGTAAACACGGATTAAACCGGTCGAGCATCTGCTGGCTGCAAAATGTGTCCGGCGTATCCCGGGAAATAAATTCCGGATGCTCCCGGTGTGTTGGCAAAGAACGAGTGAAATATAATTAACCGGGACGATGAACGAAAGAATTTCCCGGAGATCATCGCGTGGAAAATATTTCACTCGAAACGATTTCCATGGTAAATATATATAATTTTTCGTTTGTTTCATAGTTAGACTATCGTGTTTATTTAACAAATAATATACGAAAGTGGGTTGTTTTTCGTTAATTAATCGTGCGAAATAATTTCGCATAATAATTGCCGAGTCTCTCGTATCTTTCGCGGAATATTATTATTCATGAAATATTGTATGTATATTAATATATATACATATATGTATGGAAACATTCGAAATTACGACATTCAATTAATAACGTACAATCGCAGTTAGTAATTTCTGTAATAATCAATTCTATGGAAATAGTTTGCGCAACAATCACATTAGTATTCTTTATATATTGTAACGCACCGTTGGGAATTATTATTAATTACCATGTTGCCCGGCCGACGGTTCATAATTCACGGTGAAAATCATTGTCACCCGGAATTACCGATCCACTGATTCCGCCTGTTATAATAATTTCATTCACTCGGCGCAATTAACCGAACATAGCGCGCGAATTTGCGAATATTGTTAACTGCACCCACATTATCTTGTCAGGGACACTGGGTTCGTGTTTACGTCGAATTTTCTCGTCCATATTCTACGTGTATGTGTGTGTCTTTTTGCCTCGCGTCACTTAATACATCCATAGAGACTTTTAATTAATTCCAATAAAATTTAATCGAAACTTGTAGCAACCATTCAAAAATATACATACACATACATACATACAAAGTAACCAACTCACGTTGGTAAATACAGTTTTGAAATTCCGCGGGCTCTCTGCACTTTGACCCCGCAAACGGCAGTAATTACAACGGTAATTGTTTACACATACGAGACAAGTGTACAGCGGGAAAAAGAGTATATCTATGTTTACGTATACACACATATATGTATACATATATTCCCGTGTGTACGAGACGCGCGAGATTTTTCAAAGGACACTCGTGAAAACGTGAAATGAACCGGTCGGAATGGTCATTCCCCTTTAAAGGGACACTCCCGCAATGGCGGTGCAACGACAAAGAAATTAATCAAGCCACACGCCAATGGCGCATCGAGTGAATACCGTTCCCCCGAAACAAAGCAAACGGGAACCTTTGTAAATCACTGGGGAACCAATCGGCAGGCTATGCAACAGAATTCCTAAGACACATCGGCCATAGATTATATCGTCGGTATTTCCGATATCGAAATTTCCACGCGGAAACATTCCCCCGTCCCGATTTTGCATTCGTCGAGCATAGTCCGCTTTTCCGGCCAGACAAAATTCCGTCGAACGTTCCACTACATCGTTGGGCATAGTTAACTTCCTGTTCGAAAAAGAATATATAACAAATATATAACGTTAAGCCCACGATCGAACGTGAATGAAAAATTCCTTCTATTAAATATTAGATTTTGTATTCTGTGCGGAATCTGAAATTATCGAAGATTCTCTGTCAATATTGTGAAATTGTTAAATAATACGGATTTAATTAACCCGCTCGTTAATATACATAGCAACGTCGAAACAGCCCCTGAACGGAGTAACTCTAGGAATGCGTTTGATTAAAACCCATTTATCACTCGAACCGTGTCCCGTTTCTAGCTTTCGCGAGGAGGAACCCTCGACCCCCTCGTCAGCCTCCGCCCCTGGCTTTTCAACCCGTGTTGTTTCTGCCTGTTTTCTCTCACGCGACCAGAAGGCACCGGCAACAAACTACGAAATAATAATCGTTGTGTTTTCCTTCTCTCTTTCGCGTTGTTCGCCACCCCCTCGTCGAGTTGTTCCGCGATGTTCGTTAACCGTGTTCCCTTCCGCACCCGGGTTTTCCGTGCCGCAACACTTTGCCGCGTTCACTTCTTGCTTTTCCGGCGCTACAGTTTCACGGTGCCGGGACGATGAGGATTTTTTAATAGCTCGGAAAATGGATAGCTGGAAAATTCGGCACGCTTAGCGCTTCGCCGGCTGAGAGTACGGCGAACGTGGAGTTTTTTCGGGCAACTGGGAATCCCCCGGGTACGTGGAATTTTGTAAAATTTGAATTCCTGTGAATTGCAACGTGGAATAATTGAAATATGGTGACTCGCTCGTGATAGTATTTTGAATCGAGAAGTTCACAGGTAACTTTATTTTATAAAATGATCAGTTTTATTTCTAATCGGCATAATCAAAGATTCAGTGTTACTGCACTGCTCATGAGTTAGTTCATAACATAATTAACTGGTAAATAGCTCAAAAATTACAGAATTGACGCGCAAATGATGAAAATCACGAAAAATCGTCAAATTATGACAGTTTTTTGGTCGGCATTCGCTCAATTTTTGAGATAGCGATCTGAAACTTGTACCATTGTTTTAGTTGGAAAATTCTACGCCAGATCAATGTATAATAGTTGTACTTTTCGAAAATTTAATTTTTCGCAAAAATCTGAAGGGGGTAGGTCAGGATTTTTTGCGATTTTCGTAATTCGCCCGCCATTTCCACAATTTTTGAGATATCGAAATGATTCTTTCTGCATCTTATTCGGTTTCGGATTCCGCGTCCAAAACGCCCTGGATCATTTAAATAGCTCAAAAATTACGGAAATGGCGAGCGATTTACGAAAATCGCAAAAAATCCTGACCTACCCCCTTCAGATTTTGGCGAAAAATTAAATTTTCGAAAAGTACAACTATTATACATTGATCTGGCGTAGAATTTTCCAACTAAAACAATGGTACAAGTTTCAGATCGCTATCTCAAAAATTGAGCGAATGCCGACCAAAAAACTGTCATAATTTGACGATTTTTGGCGATTTTCGTAATTCCTTCGTCATTTCCGCAAATATTTAGATATCGACCTGAATCTTTCACTGTCTTCTTCGGCTTCCGATTCCGCGTCTAAAACGTCCCGGATCGTTTTGATAGCTCAAAAATTACGGAAATGACGAAGGAATTACGAAAACTGCGAAAATTCATCAATTTAAAGCAGTTTTTCGATCGGCATTTGCTCAATTGTTGAGATAGCGATCTGAAACTTGTACCATTGTTTTAGTTGGAAAATTCTACGCCAGATCAATGTATAATAGTTGTACTTTTCGAAAATTTAATTTTTCGCAAAAATCTGAAGGGGGTAGGTCAGGATTTTTTGCGATTTTCGTAATTCGCCCGCCATTTCCACAATTTTTGAGATATCGAAATGATTCTTTCTGCATCTTATTCGGTTTCGGATTCCGCGTCCAAAACGCCCTGGATCATTTAAATAGCTCAAAAATTACGGAAATGGCGAGCGATTTACGATAATCGCAAAAAATCCTGACCTACCCCCTTCAGATTTTGGCGAAAAATTAAATTTTCGAAAAGTACAACTATTATACATTGATCTGGCGTAGAATTTTCCAACTAAAACAATGGTACAAGTTTCAGATCGCTATCTCAAAAATTGAGCGAATGCCGACCAAAAAACTGTCATAATTTGACGATTTTTGGCGATTTTCGTAATTCCTTCGTCATTTCCGCAAATATTTAGATATCGACCTGAATCTTTCACTGTCTTCTTCGGCTTCCGATTCCGCGTCTAAAACGTCCCGGATCGTTTTGATAGCTCAAAAATTACGGAAATGACGAAGGAATTACGAAAACTGCGAAAATTCATCAATTTAAAGCAGTTTTTCGATCGGCATTTGCTCAATTGTTGAGATAGCGATCTGAAACTTGTACCATTGTTTTAGTTGGAAAATTCTACGCCAGATCAATGTATAATAGTTGTACTTTTCGAAAATTTAATTTTTCGCAAAAATCTGAAGGGGGTAGGTCAGGATTTTTTGCGATTTTCGTAATTCGCCCGCCATTTCCACAATTTTTGAGATATCGAAATGATTCTTTCACTGTCTTATTCGGCTTCGGATTCCGCGTCCAGAAGGCCCGGGATCGTTTTAATAGCTCAAAAATTACGGAAATGGCGAGCGATTTACGAAAATCGCAAAAAATCCTGACCTACCCCCTTCAGATTTTGGCGAAAAATGAAATTTTCGAAAAGTACAACTATTATACATTGATCTGGCGTAGAATTTTCCAACTAAAACAATGGTACAAGTTTCAGATCGCTATCTCAAAAATTGAGCGAATGCCGACAAAAAAACTGTCATAATTTGACGATTTTTTGCGATTTTCATAATTTGCGCGCCATTTCTGTAACTTTTGAGGTATTTACAGTGCAGTAACGCTGAATCTTTGATTATGCCGATTAGAAATAAAATTGTTCATTTTATAAAATAAAGTCGTTTTTTTGACCCAATGTTTCAACAATGTATATTAAATTATTAATAACAACAAAAGTCACGCGTACTTTATCAATTATCTCCACTTTCTGTTGTCCGAAGTTAATCGATTTCGCAAATGAGCGGCTTATTTAATTATCCTGCTTACCTGTCAGACGTTCCCATCGCAATTCGGACCCCGCGAACATCCAGGTGTTCAAAATTTCCGTGACTAAAAAAAAATCCTCCCCGCTTCGACATCCGGAAGCCGTTAACCCGACAGAGTTTCAACTCGAAATCCACCGGAACTCACAAAACCCGATACATACAACGAGCGTTCCATTCCCTTCGGCTGTCGCAACGAAACGTGGAAACACGTCATAATTTCCCGACATTTCCCGGGAATCGGAGTCGATTGTCCCCCAGGTGCAAGGATTCCCGGTTGCTCGTCCGAACGACCGCCGAAACGTGAATTTACTTTCGTTAACCCGTCGATGCCACCGGAAGTCGTTGCAGCGTTGTTACAAAAACAAAAAGTGAAGAAAAAAACACACACTCACACACTCACACACGTACACACATACACACAAAGAAGAAACCCTTCGAATTCGGCCGGTTGATTACTTGACGAGGGTAGGTAGCTCGAATCGATAATCGTCCGGGAGCCGCAATCCCCGCGAGCTAAAATGATAATGTTCCTGCGGGAAATCCGGTTTTCCGAACGGACCGATGAAAAGTCTTCGGATTGGACGAGAGGCATTCTGCGGCGAATGCTCGAAAAGAAGTGCCGATTACCTACGTGACTTACGTCTACTCGATGTTCCGCTCGTTTCTTCCCGCCTGTTCCCCGACGATCTCTTGTTTCCGGCTGAAGTGGAGTAATCAAGATCTTTTCACATAAATCGCCGCGATCCTCTGTATCGTGATATCAACTACTTTTTATTTCGTTCAGAATCGAAGAAACACGTGCAAAAGAAGTTTCTTACTGTTAACGAACTGTAGAATCTTCTTTTTCGTATAATTTATCATATTTCCGGTTATATCGCGAAGGAATACGTTCGTAGACTTCCGAATACGTATTAATACGTTCGTGTAGCGTAACGATCTATGATTTTTTTTAATAACAAGAGAAAATGGAAGGTTATCGTACGTGACTGCGATTGTTCCACTGATTTTTTACTTTTTTCATCCCTCCGTATCTTTCCCCCCGGTAAATTTCTTCGTTTCACAACCCTCCGCCATTATTCCGCGGAAGAAAATGAGCTTCGAGGTGTTCGAAAATCCGGCGTCGCGACGCCGTCGACGTCGAGGAAACCGGTGGTGGGGAGGGGGAGGGGAGAGGAGGCTGTTAGGTACGTGACTATGATCGCGTGACGATTTATTCGATCGTTTTCTTTTCACGGTTCTGCCGGAAAGCAACGGTGGCCGATTTTCCCTGGATGGAAGGGCTTTCCAGGTCGTTTGAGAATTTTCCCCGACAGTCCCGAGTACACACGTAACGAGTCGACAAACCGGAATTTCAATTCTACACGGCACTTTCGAACCGACAGGCGCCGGTAACTCGATTCCCCGCGGAAAATCGATTTTCCGTGTGGTTCGCGCGATCCGTGGAAATCGGTTTCCAGATTTCCCGATTCTTTTGTCGGTTCCCTCGACCGCGTTGCCTGCGGTGGATCCGAAGTTCGCGATATCACGCGAGAAAGAGAAAGATATTTCACGAAATTTTTTTTAATCGCCGTGATAACCCGAATTCGCTGTTTCCGCGCGAAAGATCGACCGACGCAAAGTAGATTACAGACTTACGGCGTTCTTCGATTAATTGCCGTTCCCCGGAACCACCTGTTTGAACACTAATCTAGTATTGCCGACGGCAGTGCCGCGCACCCACGGGCCGATAGCGACGATAACGGTTATCGGTTGTCGCGCGAATTTCACGATAGTCTCGTTAACCGAAGCGGAACGAGTGTTTCTTAACGTGTCGTTCCGTTTCGTCAAGTGCAATGCCACCGCGGTTATTTACGCTTTAACGCACCCTACTTTCTCTTTCTCACCATTTCTCTCTTTCTCTCTATGAGTTTCATACGCGGGATATTCAATATTCTGAATTATCCATAAGAAGAACAGAAAACACTTTGAAAATTCACTCTAAAATTTCACTCTATCAAAATTCTAAGATTTTTTACGATCGAGGACTTAATATTTAAATATCTCTGACATTTTACCGGAGTGAATCTCGACGATTTAAATCGACTACACTTCCAGATTCACCTGAGAGATCCTATATCCGTCGATCCTGGCGGACAGATCGTTCAAAATGTAACCCATTTATTCGCGAGAGCGATGCGTTCCTATCGCGCTTCGTTCGCATTTAAAATCGGGAAAAGATTCCAATAGTTTCTGGATGCGGGAGTCGGGGGAAGGAGGGGGGGAGGGGGAGGGCGAATAATCCGCGGGATTATCGCTTTGGCAGGGAAGTTCGGAGGACGTTCGGCAAAATCCCGTCGGATCAAAGGCGGGACAGGTGACTGGGCGGATGAAAAGGTTGATTGGCAGCGGCCGATAACGCGCCGCGGCCGCGTTATATCAATTAAGTGCCCGCCAAGCCTCGAAATTGATCTGCGCTTAATTGGAAACGCGAGGAAACTGCGACGCGTGATACGCGATTTTCGATTCTGTAACGATGGACCCGTCGCGGCAACGCGTAGCGTCAATTAACGGCCGATCATTCCGCGGATCACTTCGTAACGGTCTCACGGACGATTAGGGACGACACGTGTGATCGAGATTTCTGGATCGATTTAAAGAACACACATTTGAAACGTACGTTTGATAGAAAACGATCGATGTAATTGTTGGACACATCGTGGTGGATGTAATTTGCTTTTAATGAACTTTTCGGTGAAACGGAAATGAAAGTCTATTTGAAAGGATGACTCGTAACACCTGACGGTGAAATTCACTGATCGGATTACGTTGAAAGTTGAATAGAAATGTAAATGATGATAATGATAAGAAATAATAATGGTCTGGGGAATCGTGTATGCGAATTTGATGAAAAAGAATTCTATTTGCCAGTGAGGCCGATAATTTTCCGGTGGAAAGGGCGTTTTTTACGAGGTGATTAGCATAAATACGAGGTCAAAGGTTGCCGATTGTACACGGTTAACGAAATTCAAGCTCGGAGGATATTATGCAGCGGCGCGAAGGGTTTTATTCCCTACCAACCCTTATACTCGTAACGAACCCTATCCCCCGGCGGGGGTTAATGATTATTTATAAGGGGAGCCCCTTGGAAAAAGTAACTACCGCTGATAAGACCCCGCCTTGCGAGATTACAGAAGCAAACGGTTGGCTTTTATGCAGGTGTATTTTTATATCGAACTGTGAGACCGTTCTGTTTCGTTCCTTTTCTTCCCTTATTTCTCTACGTTGAAAGCCCCCCGGGGGAACCGTTAATTTTTATTTTCTCTTGGAGTTAAAGATAGAATAATACCGGCTCTAATAGGATGTATGTATTAAATGTTAAAGGGCGGAAAAGTTGTTCTACGAAAGGCAAAAATGTAAGAAACTACTTCTTTTCGTTTCGTGTATATTTTCTATCTCTTTTTTTTATTATTATTATTTTTTCTTATCCAAGGGAGTGTTCCGGGAAAGTTACGTTCCCTTAGAGCTTCTGGCGAAACCTCTCGTTTTCTAGCTCGTAAGTTTCTTTAAAGAGGATTTCCGGCGCATCTCCCTATACACTCTTCGGGAATAAGTTTCACAGAATGCGTATCAGAATAAATTTCAAGGGAACGCGCGAACTGTAACGAAAGCAATCGAGACACCCCGTTAAGTTCACTTGAGAACTGGATATCTCCATCATCCGTAGCCCTTGCGAAACTTTCTTCACCAGGAACACGTTTTATCATTACACGTGTAAGTCGACGAACGTCTAGGAAGTTTTCGAGGAAGTCTAAAATCTGTGTCTGAAAACAAAACAAAATATCAACGAAATGAAACTTATCTAAGCCAGTTTTCACGATAACCATTGAACCAAAAAAAAAGAAAACCAAATACTTTATCCATCGCAACCACACGGGACGGATCACCTCCCCCCCCCCCCCCAGGTGACAAAGTATCCAAAACCGAAATTCGTTTTATGGGATTCGATTCCTTCGTCTCACGTGGCAAACACCGTGGCCCCCCGTCCTCCAGGAATATTTTTCTCCCAGTCGAAAGCGCCGTATCCCGCGGGACCCCACGCCACACGTGCTCACCCTGTATGTACAGCCGCGTGTCTTCATCCCGCGGAATCCTTTTACCGGAAGTGTATGTCGAGAGGGCTTCTGGCAAATGCAAATCCTCGGTAGCGCAAGGGAGTCCTTGAGGAGCGAGGAAACCGGCGAGGGTTTAGCGGGATTTTGCACGACGAACTTGTGTGTCCCGCCTTTGGGAATCCGCGGTGGATGTCGGACGTCCTGGAAAAGGGACGTGGATCCCCTCGGATACGTGGAGAGAGAGAAAAAAAATCGAAAAAAAAAAGATTGGATGGCGGCAAAAGTCGAATGTAATTAACGTCCAGCCTTCTGTCGGAGTTTTTTCTGTAACCAGGGATTTTCACCGGGCTTTCTACATGTTGTTTCAAACGAACGTGTCACACGACCAAAAAACCTCCACAAATGCAACGAGTTTTTTCCCCCCCGGCATTAACGAGATAATTATCATGTTGTTTTTGTTCCACCGGTGTCGTTTGTTTCCGTTGTTAATTATTATCTACCGATATAACGACGAACGTTCGAAGTTCCTTAATTGCTCCCGGATGAACGTGAAATGTATATTCGAGCGGATTCGAAACGATTAATCGCGATCTCGTTTGCATGTATGTAGGTATAATACGTAAATATACATATACATACATAGGGAACTCATACTTTATTCGACTCGATAGGTGTTCGTCAGCGACATCGCGTTACATTCCCGTAGGGTGGGTAAATATTTGAAACTTCCGCGCGTACAAAGCGACATCAATTTCAGTCGAGTTCCTTTTTTTTTTTTTTTCGTCCATCCCTTTCCATTATTAACGTCGCCGCGGTGCTCTCTCGCCTTCGGAACAATGTTTCCACGGCTTTGCGTGGGAGAATTATTAAACGGAGTAAAAAAAACAAAAAGGGCGAGAGGGGAGAAAAGTTGCCAGCGTGGCGTGAATTCTCTTTTTCTCTCTCTCATCCTCTCTTTTTTTTATTTTGTCCGTTTGTTTGTTTTCCATGGAATGCATTCCCTCTGTCGTTGTCGCGGCCGATGCATAGGAAATATATCAAACCGCACCCTGGCGCGGTTTCAGGGAAAACACCAGGCCAGTTCGGAGATTGAGCGTGTTTCACCCCCCCCCTCCCTCCCTCTCCTCCGTTTTACTTTTTAATTTCACCCGACTTTATCGGTGTATCCTATTTCCGCGGGAATAACAAAGTCCGCGGCGGTCGCGTCGCGCCGACGGGATCCGCGGAAATATTTATTACCGCGAAATGAAAAAATAAAAAATATAGTGTCGCACGTACGTACATATGGATACGGTACTGCGTGTCATGGCGAAACAACGTATCGCGATGTGCCTGGTTCCATGTGCAGGAATAACAATGCCGGGAACCGCATTTGCATGCCGCGGTTTTATTTCCAAAAATTGGCCGAGTAGATACGAAGGATCGAAGCTGACGGGGTTCTCTGGTTATTTCTGCGGAAAATCGGAGTTAGGATTCTTTTTTCTACAGGGATTTATGCGACCTCGCGAGGCGAGGGGGAAGAAATTGATCTACTCGGACGATTTATGGTTTTTAACGCGATGTTTGCGGGTGACGCTTAAACGCTTCGGTTGTAGAGTGTTGGTTGAGAGGGTGAGAGAGTGAAACACGTCGTAGAGGAAAAATTTGATCGTTTATATGCATGGATTGATAAAAATGAAACAGCAAACAATGTGCAAAAGATATTTATTTTTATTTTTTAAGTCATATATTTCTTAGGAAAACGATTTAAAAAGAAACATAATCTTTCATAATTAACTTTCAAATAAAACTATAAGATACACTATATTTATATCAAGTTTTGCATATTCAACATTCAGATTCTTTAACACTAAACCTTTCCGACAGTTTAGGTACATATTCTTATCGGATCCGAAAAAATGAGAACCTTTGCCATTGATTTCAGGTAACAGTTAATTTGGCATAAAGAACTGTATTTTCTTTCTGTTGATTAAAGAAATTAACGTTGAAACCTATAACGTTGCATACAGGCACATTAATAATAAATTTGAAAACGGCCTTTTTCACCATCCCGGTAGGTTTAGTGTTAATTTATTTTCCACGCTTCGTTAACTGTGTTAACACACTCACACTCCAAAAAGAGAATGATTTCCACGCGTACAAAGATCTTCGAGACACTTTCCTCGACGAAGTGTCGAAACGTTCGGCAAGAATAACGTCCGTAATTATGATCCTTCGAGATATGATGCTCGCTCACAGTGCGAACTCGTCTGTGACAACGCCAAGAGAAACACTCGGTGCTATATTAACCCCCCTTTCGAATCTCCGAAATAGAAATGTCTTCGCGGGTTCGTCGAGAAGCTGTCCATTCCCGACCTACGGCAAAAAGTCGGCTCGTTATTACTGTTTGCTCTCTTGAAGTCCACTCGACGAGTTTCGAGTTACCCGGATTTTCGGGGAAAAAGCGAGCAAAAGTGTATCGGTCCGATTCCACTCGACGCGGAGGCGTCGCGACGCTAAACGTCGTCTGAACGTGTCAAGATAAATTTACCAGGGTTCGCTCCGAGGGGGAGGAAAGCCACTTTATTCAAAACTTGCCTCACGCGTCTCGCAGAAATAGCCGAGTGTCTCTTCTCGTCTTATGGGGACGTGTGTTTTATCAGCAAGTGTATGTATGTACGTGTGTATGTATACATAGGTGTCAGACGGGGCGGAAAGTTCCGCGGAGTTTGGAGAACGATAAAACGTATCCTCACTTACTTTATTGTTACATGGCCCTTGGCCTGTCATATTTAGACGACCGAACATTCCGCGAGACGGGGATTCGCGTCGCTGGAATTTCTTGCGTCTTTAGATTCGAATGATGGAGATAAGCGGGGGCGAATGTAAAGTTCGGGGACCATTATTCATTCGCTGTCAGACGCAGCGCCGAAAAATAGTTGTGGATAAGAAATGTTATATGATAGGAACCTTATTTTAGACTTGTTACATATAAATAGATTTTGAAAAATGATTGTTTATAATCATTGATACGAAAGATATATAAAAAAACACTTAGATCTGCTCCAGGAAAATTTAATAAATCACTTTAAACAAAATAACATCAATTTTACAGCTTCCAGTTAAATTGGTAAACGAGATGAATCTCGAATAAAAAATTGACTAATCCCCTTAATGAGACTTATTTTCCCATTTATCGATACCAATACACAATCAATCGTGTAGAAAAGTCCACGGTGTTTACACACTCGTCCAATACGAACGTGGAAGGGCGTGTAAAGTACCAGGCAGCGAAAACTCATTAAAAAACGTTCATAAAATTTACGCGGATCCCCAAGCGCGGCTAACGAGAGCCGCGAATCGCTCGCTAAAAGTCAGCGTGATTAACGATTGTACAGCGGGCTCATTATCCGGGGAATAAGTTAACACGTGCTGCGTTAACCGAAACGATCACTCGGCCCATAAACTCTTTTTCATACGGCCGCATGGAGGCATGGCGTAACGATTCGTCGTAACCCCGATTCCAGCGTCCGTTGAACCATGACCCCGGGGCGTCCATCACTCTTCGAAAAAAAAAATCGAATTTTCCTCTCGAAATCCCGGCCGTCTAAGAATTTCCAACGCCCGAGATCGTTCACTTACCTACTTAACACTCTACAACACACCTACATACACATATATACTTTACGGAGTTTAGATTACACGTGTCACTTGCTGACACATACACTTACACGGTTTTTTTCTCATTTTTCGCAGGGTATGGTAATATTCGCTGTAATTACGAAAGTGGTGTAGGTGGAAATTTGAATAATAAAATCATATTGAATTAAATTAGGTAAAAATGAATCTTTTATATTTTGTCGTGAATGTGTTAGATGACTGTTTACGCTTTTGGATATTAAATTCAGCGAAGAATTTGATTTCTATCAGACTCAGGGTACAGACTTTTAAAGTGCAAGTTACGGTATCGCGTAAATACGGTCGATATTTTTCAAATTATTCCAACATCGATATCCGCCTGTCGATACTTACCGGCGGGAGTGACTCGTTATTCATCCGTAAACGTGCCGCGGAAGCGGCGACAAGTACAAAGTGTCTCAAACAGTGTGACAAACATCCCAGAATTTCCCCTGGATATACCAACGTACAACACTACCTCGTGTTACGTAATCCATCCCCCCCCCCACTTCGTCTGATTTTTTTATCCTGACATTAAATTCAAATCGCAATGAATTCTTGCTATCGGTTCACTATTATCATCGTTCTCTTTAAAGATCCAGGTCGCACACCCTGGAGAACACTTTAACCCTAGATTTACCAAAAGTGTCACTTTAAACCCCCTAGGAAAACTTTTTATTAAATTTCTTTCGAGAAAATTCTTTCTGTAATTTATGAGAACATTTTAATTAATTCTTACTTACACCTATATCACATATCATGCCAAATACAAACTTTAAAATCTTCTGATTTCGAAGATACTTTCTGTAAAAGTAGGAATATGAAAACTAGTGGTAAATTTAGTGTTTATTATTGAAACTATTAATTATTAAAAATTTCATCTATAATAGAGAAAATATATGATAACTATTCCCGTTATCGGCTCGCTAGTATCATCGTCCTCTTTACGGATCCAGGCCGCACACCCTCGAGGACACTTTTACACGCTAACATTCCGGTCCGGTGACGCCCTCGGAAGCCAGACGCTACGTTGTGCTAGGTCAGTGAGAACCAACCGAGACGCGTAGGCAGGCGCCGTTCGCCCACGGTTGGAAACTGAACTTCGAACCGGGAAAGTTGTCGGGACGCTAAAATTGCCCGTGGAACGTTCGTTTGGAGTCGAGGAGAACCTGGTGAGCGGTTGCGTCGGTCATCCGTATGAACGTGGATGTCGAATAGAGAATTTTGAGAGATTTTGAAAGATTTTTTATTGGGTCATTGGGTTTTAGATAATTTTAGATTTTGATAAGATGGTGTCGGGTTGGGTCTGGGAGTTGGTTAACTTTGGGTTTAGGGATCTGGGTAACGTGGTGGGTTTTTGAATGGTCGAGATATTCGGGTCGCTTGAAATTCAGGTGGCCCGGATATTCGGTAACCTAGAATTTAGAAAGCTTAGAATTCTGGGAACTCGAATGCCGCGGGCCCCCGAGACGTTGAGATACTTTTACGGTCGTAATCGTTCCACCCGGTTGTCGGATGGTACAGGTTAATAATGGAAGAGGAATGTAATTTAATATTTGGTATTGAGATAGATGGCGAATATATTTTGGTGTTTTTCGCGTACTGTAGAAATGTTGAGTTCTCTGAAATTAGTGTGCGTTGATTATTGTATTCTTCAGGTGTGAAATCTTGGAAATTTCTGTGCTTGAGATTCGCAGAATTTGGAATTTCCACGCGGTGAAATTTCTGTGCTTGAGATTCGCAGAATTTGGAATTTTCACGCGGTGAAATTTCTGTGCTTGAGATTCGCAGAATTTGGAATTTCCACGCGGTGAAATTTCTGCGCTTGAGATTCCCAAATTTGGAATTTCCATGCGGTGAAATTTCTGTGCTTGAGATTCGCAAAATTTGGAATTTCCATGCAGTGAAATTTCTGCACTTGAGATTCGCAAAATTTGGAATTTCCACGCAGTGAAATTTCTGCGCCTGGATTTTGCAAAATTTGGAATTTCCATGCGGTGAAATTTCTGCGCTTGAGATTCGCAAAATTTGGAATTTCCACGCGGTGAAATTTCTGCGCTTGTATTTCCCAAAATTTGGAATTTCCATGCAGTGAAATTTCTGCGCTTGAGATTCGCAAAATTTGGAATTTCCACTCGGTGAAATTTCTACGCCCAACAGTTTACAAATCTTAGACTTCCAGCGCACTGATACTTTTCCACTTAAAATTTGATAACCCTTCAAAATTCTACTCTCACAAATTCTCAAATCATCCAACATAAAAATTATACCTTTCTAATTCTAATAAATCCCTATTCATTTATCCAACAACCACATAGAACCCAAACTCCAAAAACAAAAACCACCAAAAACTATTCCTCGGGATTCACACTCACACACTCTCACACACTCACACCCAGATTTTCCTGCGACCATTCAGATTTCCAAATTGTCCCCGGCGTGTCGGGATCGCGTCGCGAAAATGACTCATCGATGTGTCATCGTCCCGATTCGGCACACGTGCGGCCGCGTGTTCCGGGCGTGAAAAGTTGTCCCCGTACTCGCCGGCTAAACGCCAGTACGCCGGTACTCGCGCGTTGGTATGCAACGCGAGTGCTTTTACTCGTAAATAGATTGTATCGAGCGTGGCCGCGAGTTGGAACGGCAATTCGCTGCGAGCCGGATTGTCCATCTGTGCCCCCGGGTTTTTCTTTCGGTTTCGGTGTGCGTCATGTGCGGTTATGTGTGTGTCAACCGTGATTCGGAGTGGTGATCGTGTGCGGCCGTTACACGGATTTACAGTGTGGTTTTCGGATTATTCGGATCCCGACTGTTAGCAACGCATTCGAAAGGTTTATTATCGTTCCCCGAAGAGGTTATTCCCGATCTCTTGATACGTTCGACGAATGTACGAGCGAACGTTCGTTCCGTTTAATTTCAGTTTTTCCCCAAGTTTCTCTGTATCTCGTTTTATCCACCTTTTCAGATTCAGATTCTTTATTATTTTGTCCTAGGGGAAGGCCCCTCTTAGGAGAGAAAACTTAGAGTAAAACAAAAGATAGAATATAACAATAATACCAAATATAAAAATAAAATAAAATATATAAGAATGCAGTAAGCAATCAACTTTTAGGGAGATATATTAATGTCTTCTGGAAAGTTACAAGATTTCCAGACGTTTTTCGATATTTCTTGATAGTGAACAGTGTACGTATGTATTATACATGTATTATACATTATACATACATACGGTGGATCTCTTCTGCTCCATATGTAACGCATCCGCGAGTACGATGGATAAATAAAGTTACTTTAACACCCGTGTCGGTGTGCGAATTTCACCTGGTTGTCTCACGGTGTAATCCGCGAATAATTATCATCCGCGCGTGTACGTGTGTCCGCAGGTGTGTGCGTACCTTTTCGTGTGTGTGTGTTTTAAGGTCCATTTCGGTGGTATCAGATTTGCCGGGTTCACAATGGTGGCACACGTGTTTTCGAAACGGAATGTTGAGCTTCTAAAAAGGTTCCATCTGATGGCCGGATTACGGGATCCATAAGTTCCTCTTTGCCGGCATGAATACGCAGGGACACGATGTAAAACGGTGTAATGACAGCGACGGTGGTGTTTGCACTATTTTACGGGGGGGGGGGGGGGGGAGAAAAAAACTTTCCAAGTACCGTCGCAACGTATATTTGCATACGAGGCACGTGTGTAATTTCGTTTTATTTTTCAACCCACAGCTGATATTTTTTTTTCTCTCCCTCTCTGTCTTTCTATCTATCTTCCTTTCTCTCTCTTTCTCGTTTTTTTTGCCTCTCGCTAAAGCGGCTTTTTCATTCGGAAAAAAAAATACCCCCGGCGGTGTATGAAGTCAAAAATGATTTTGGATCTCGTTTGAACCGTCGTCGCGGTGAGTTCCCGCAGCAGTTTTGCTGTTTAATTTACCTCGCCGCCTCTGAATACGCGATGCAACGCTCGGATTTCACGTGTACGTCTCCTTTTACGACTTTGCCGGGGGAATTACGGACGCGCGTTTATTCACGAAATCGTCGTACGTCGTTGCGTCGCTACTCCGTCGCGGATTCTCCGGGAAAAATAAATTTTTTTTGCGCCGAATGTCTTACGTCCGTGGAAAAACCGATGGTTTTTTCGGTCGGTCGATTGTAAAATTAACGGCGAACGAACTGTTTTATTTGTTATTACAGCGATAGAAAGTCTAACCGAATTTAACGACTTCGCGGGGATAAAAATAACCGGATTTATCGTTAAATATTCCTGCCGAGTTTCTCTCGGGGGCCTTCTTCCACTACGCTGCCACCGCGTTATTACGTGCAAGCGTAACCAGATCGTTAATAAGTTCTTTCAACAGTGCCACGGGACTCGCGGTATTTGCCACGTTGAGAATATCCCGTCTTCGGCGTGGCGGTTCACCGGTTTTTTTATTTTCAACTTTCGTAATTTTTCCGTGAACTTCTGCCCGGCAAGGATTTCATTGTCGCTCGTCACTGCAGTGCGCGGCACTTTTGATGTTCGACGGGAAAATAGAAACTCCTGGACCGCGAATGAGACGATGAAATCACGGGGACACCCTGGTCCCAGGGCTGGGGAACTTTAAATGGTTTATTTAATGAGAAAAAAAAATTCTTGTGGAAGATTCGATTGGAATTGATTGACTTTAGAGAGAATTTAAGTAGTATATGTATGTCTGTTTAGACTGATTGTGAGAAACAAGTTTTTCCGAGGAAACTTAGTTCGTTTATTTAGCCAAAAAAATTACGAAAATTCAATGAAAATGACGAGGTATACTTGAATCTTTTTTTACATAAAATATGTATTTTTTTTTAAATCTGAGATCTGTAATGATCCATCGATGTACTAGAATTTTAATCGATCGTACAAGGATAATAAATCTGTAAGTCAGGCCTGGCGTGAAATCCAGTCGGCTAATTTTCCCCCGGAATCTTTCCACACGTGGAAATATTTCCATTTCCACGAACTCAAACCGGCACCTGCGACCGGTCGGCGGACGATACATGTAATCGGCCAACTTGTCCCCAGTTGGCGTCCAATTAGTCACCTGATTTCTTCTCAACCTTTTTTTTCCCTTCTCGCTTCGTGATATCGCAATCGTCGCGAGGTCGGAATTTCCCGGGAAAACTCTCGATACTACTTTCCACCCATTTCTCAAGCATAACCATCTAACTAATTAAACAAAAAGATATTCAAGTATCTTATCATCGCGTAAAATCGCCCTAAAATTCATTTTTCTACCAATCCGAACAATTTTTCAATATACCCTTAATCACACCTGCACAGATTCCATTAGAATCTACTGTTTAATATCCCCGTACACTTAACGTACAAATTATAACATCCGATTCACCAGGGTCCGACGCAATCGCGCTAAAACGTATTGTCAAGACACCCAGCATGGAAATTATGCGACAAAACGCGAACACTTGCAAGCAGCCTCTCTACCCGCGGGATTTCGTAAGAGTTCCACGCTCCAAGGGAAATGTTTCCAACTCGCATATAATTTCGTGTCCAAGTTCTCGTTAGCCCTGGTGCCGTTGCCTCGCGAACGGGTCGGGCAACGTTAATTATTCAGCAACGTTTTGTACGATGGTACACTCGGAGGTTTCTTGCTTGTACGGAGGGGGAAGGGAAGGGGTGGAGGAGGCTTTAATAACCGCCCGCGATAGCACTATCTTATATCAAATATGAAAGACGCGACGGTCGTACGTTAATTTTATCAGTATTACAGGGCGTACCGGTCGGACGATGAAATATCTGTACGGTACGGTTTATTTCCAGTGGGTCTCCGCCGGCTGCGTCGTTTCGTTCGTAGAAATTTATTTTCAAGCATAATTGAATACCCCCGGCTCGCAACTGCGACGTTATTTTCCGTACGATCCGCGCAACGTTCGCGAATTTACAACGACTACCGGAGATTTTCATCCGTGACTTTACGCTCGTAAACTTTTCCTGTGTATATGTATGTATGTATGTATGTATATGTATATTTATTATATAATATATAATACGCGTGGATGAATAGAGAATACGGGCCGAGTGTTACCCACGGAAAATTTCTATTGTTTTAATATCCATCCAGGTTTTAGATTTCCGCGGACGCATCTCGACCGGTTTGCTCGTAAATCTCGCAAGTTTTCCGGAGCCAATCGGAAGTTCCGTTGGTAAAGGGGATTATTAAGTTTGGAATGAAAAAGGGGGGTAGAAAGGAGAAGGGAAGGGGTTGGGGGAGAGATCGCTAAAAGTTGTCGCGTATTCGGTGATCCTCACCGATAATGCAACGACGTTTTACGAGAAGGGCCGATCGGACTTGTTCACGGGCAACGACTTTCAAAATCAACGATTTTTTTTCCCTGAACCCTTCACCTCCCCACCGCCGCCCTTAGTTTCTCTCGTAAAATAAAGTTCGAGCAGTTTCACCGAACCGATTCCTTCCTCTTTTTTATTATTATTTTTTTTTTCGTCGGTGTACGTTTTATTTCTCGATTCCCTCTCTCTCTCTCTCTATCTTTTTTGTTAACTACGGTCGAACTTCGAATTGTTTCGAACCGTTTAGTTTTTTCTACCGGTCTAGTTTCGATAGCACGAACTTGACGAGTGCCCTCGATTCACGGGCGAATAATTTTTCCAGAAACGCCAAAACCGTCGAGTTCTCGTTTCTCTTCCTCTGTCTGTGTGTGTGTGTGTTTTTCTTCTTTTTCACCCGTGTGTGTGTGTATTTTTATTCTTTGTTCCATCGGTACCAGGGCGAGTTTCGTTTCCGTGCTTCGTAAATCGTGATTTTTTATTTTGTATTGTGTTTTTCTTTTTTATTAAAAAAAAAGTGTTCGCGGTGGTACTTGAGTTACAGTTAAGTTTTCCCGGGGAAAATACACGGTAACCAGGTCCGACTACGACGACGACGCGATATTTTCCAACCGTTCCCTTATTTTCGCGGAATGCTTTCCATTCGGCGAGTTTCAAAGTGAGCTAAACAGATGGTAAGCAGAGGACGGCTAAAAAGTTCTCCATTCAAGTTCTCCTCATTTTCTGCCAGTGTCCTTATTGCGACGTGATACCGGGTATTACCTGGATACGGAATTAAGGAAACTTGAACGAGAAGTTCTTAGTTGCACGTATTTTCTTCGCGGTTCGAATCCCCACTTTGTCCGTATCTTTTTATTTCGCTCGTTCGACGGTAGAAAAATATATCACAAAACGTAACGAAAAATAAAAGAAATAATACCCATCTGGGTGTGAGAAACGAAAATATCAACGTGGAAATAATAGAACAGACATTTGTTACTAGAACCAACATTGAAATGATAATCGTCGCGCGACGATTGAATTGTTAATTAAATGTACGATGGAATTTGAACACCGGTTGCCATGGAAACGTTCCAAATATATACATATATATATATACCACCCCGGAAACATTTGAGTTCTGATTAATTGAGATGGAAGGTGAACGCTCGGTATGTAATGGAACCGGTCGTATTTCTCCCGCTGATGGGATCGATTTCATATAGATCGTGTGGTTTTTTTATTTATTTCTCGCCACGTAGGAAACGTGGAATCTGACATTTTTCCGCCGGGTTAAAACCGATTCCGCAAAATCGGACGTTCGCGGTGATATAGCCTTGGTCGTGTCCCTATAAAATCGGTGATGTAGAACCACGGCGACGGTAAAATCTATGTGACCCACATAAAATGCGTGACGTCGCGCCTTTCACCTTTCGATAAACCGACTTGCCGACTTGGACCGTCGTAAATAAAGGCTACGTGAATCGATTCCACCTTGCAGCGTCCGCCATAAAATCCGCGGCTTTGTTCGGACACGCGGAAGAATACTCTCGTCGATATCGATTTCCAGTCGAAAGACAAAAGTCAATGTCGTTAGCCGCCGCCACCGCCACTTTTCATCGGCTTCCTCTTTTCATCGCGTCGCCTTTATCCTTAAAACCGGGATCGCAGTGTCCTCTCGACATCGTAATGGTAAATACTAAATGAAATCCGTGCCGGCTGTTTATGAATCGGGGAGAAAAACGCTGATTAATTGGAATAGAGTGCGGAATTTCAAGGATGCTTATTCGCTGTCGGTTGTTGGGGTTTCTGGAACTACTGTGCGTTGTGATTCGTTGTGATTTTCGGGTGGGAAACTTTGGAAATTTCTGCGCCTGGAGTTCGTAGAAATTGGAACTCCTACGCGGTGAAATTTCTATGCTTAGAGTTCGTAGAATTTGGAATTTCGAGGCAGTGAAATTTCTGCGCTTGGAGTTCGCAGAATTTGGAATTTCCACGCGGTGAAATTTCAGCGCTTGGAGTTCGCAGAATTTGGAATTTCCAGGCGGTGTAATTTCTGCGCTTGTATTTCCCAAAATTTGGAATTTCCATGCGGTGAAATTTCTATGCTTGAGATTCGCAAAATTTGGAATTTCCACGCGGTGGAATTTCTGCGCCTATAGTTCGCAGAATTTGGAATTTCTACGCGCTGAAATCTCTGTGCTTAAGATTCGCAGAATTTGGAATTTCCAGGCGGTGAAATTTCTGCGCTTGTATTCCCCAAAATTTGGAATTTCCATGCGGTGAAATTTCTATGCTTGAGATTCGCAAAATTTGGAATTCCCACGCGATGGAATTTCTGCGCCTGTAGTTCGCAGAATTTGGAATTTCTACGCGCTAAAATCTCTGCGCCTATATTTCATAGAATTTGGAATTTCTACACGGCGAAATCTCTACGCCGAGCAGTTTACAAATCCTAGACCTTCTGCGCACAGATATTCTTTTCCTTGGAAATCCTGCGCAATAAAATTCCTGTCATTCGACGCCCGTAGGCCTCGGAATTCGTACGCGTTAAAATTCCCCTGTCTCGCAACTTCTACTCCTCGGAATTTCTACATTTAGCAACTTGCGAGTCTTGATTTTCCACGCGTTGAAAATTCTACACCTTGAACACCTCTGAATGAATACACATCGCAATTCCACCGTGAAATTTCCAAATCCAACTTCTTCTAAACCTCGTTTCTTCCCATTAATCCGCCTATTTCACGTTTCTTTCGGGTGACACGTTTTCTGTGCCACCTTTTAACGAAACACAACGTAAATCTCGACGACGAGAAAATAAGGCGAGCAATACGAAGGTTTCGCGACAAATTCGTCGCTTTGCCGGTCGGTATTCTTACAAACACGACAGAATTTATCGAGATACGCAGGTCGAAGTGGAATGTGTAACTAGTGAACGGTCGAATCGTTTAGAACCGTTGTTAAACATGCTCCGAGGGTTACGTCAGCGAATACCGTATCGAGTTTTCTCGAGTCTCGCGCGCGCGACCCATTTCTTTCGCGGGAAAAATTCGCCGTTAAATCATACTTAGCCGCCGCTTACCGCTTCATTTCCTTTGAATTATACTCCAGCCACCGTTAGCGTTAATTGAACATAACCACGTTGTAACACGAGTCTTAAGACACAAACATGATTCCATTTAAAAAGAAAATAAGAAAAAAAACAAAGACAAAAAATGAATAGGTGAAATAAAAAAGAATTACACGCGTCATAAATCCCATGGAATCGGGTTGGATTAATTATTTATCCGGTGTACTGAATCATTTTAAGAAACGCCGTACGTAGATTCCTTTATTTTTCTCGTTCTTTTTCCTTTCTTCTTCTTCTTCTTCTTCTTTTTTTTTCCCCCAACAAACCCGGATACGGAGGTTTAACTTCGCGTGATGTTGAACGCCTGAAATCATTAGTCGGCGGTTGGCTCGTAATTAACAAGTACTGTCGGCGTCCTGGAAAATTGGCCGTGCCGTTTCTACGTCTGTTCGTAATCGTTATCCCGGTTCGACGATAGTTAGAACCGTTAGAACCCGACCGAGAGAGAGTCGTAGCTCGCCGCCGGTAGAGAAGTGCTGTGGTTCACGCTTTCGTGATTTTCCCTTGCCTCGTCCCACGTACATACAACGTATAGTACATACAAACGTACGGCCCTGCTATTTACACGGGCCTTGTTCGCCAGCTGTAAATACGAACCTTGAAACTGGGGTAAAAAGCACCGAAATAGAGCCTTCTCAGACGAAACTTTCCCCCCTACGGGGTGGAAAGGGAGTGGGGATGTTTTTTTTCCCCTCGGGATAGACATCCTGGAGATGCGGAAACTCCCTTGGGAGGAATCTGTGGAATTTCGTAATTTTCGGAAAATAAGATGGAACCTTGAAACGTCGCGCTGACGTTCCCGGAGAAACGTCGTTACTTCTGCTGAAGGTTCCTTTTCATGTATATTTTCCTAAGCGCCTTGGAAGCTGTCGAGCGAAAAATACACGCTGGAGAAATGTGCACTTGCGTTTGTAAATCTGCGGGAGAACTGTGGCGTTCGAAATTCGAAAGCGTAGAAATTATGTGTATTTAATATTTCCTTCGCGGAAATTAATTATATGGAAATTTCTAAGTTTTAAAAATTTGCTGCGTTAAAAATTGCAAACTTTTCAAATTCTATCGCGTTAAAATTTGCTGCGTTAAAAATTGCAAACCTTTCAAATTCTATCGCGTTAAAATTTGCCGCGTTAAAAATTAGAAGCATTGCAAATTCTATCGCGTTAAAATTTGCTGCCTTAGAAATAACAAGCATTGCAAAATCTATCGCGTTAAAATTTGCAAACCCTTGAAAATCTATCGCGTTAAAAATACCAAACTCTTAAAAATCTATCGCATCAAATAAATTTAATCCCTTTAAAATCATTACCTGAAAATCAAGCTCAATTAGAAATTCCAAATTCCCCGGAAACATTTTCCTATTACCCCCAGTCAGACGTTAGAACAAACATAATTGAACATTAGGCGCACAATACGGGATGCAGAGGGATGTCCTGGTCTCCTTAAGGATGCAAAAGGAGCATCGTAATTTCCTGCGACTACTTCCGAACAAGCAGACGCCTACTTCCGCGACTAATTGAGGCAACGTCCCCGGCGATAATCGGCCAATTAATTCACCTCGAATTGCACGCCGGCTGCTCCATACGATTGCAATAAGTTTCCGCGTGTTTCGCAGGTGTTTCGCAAGGTTTCCGCGTGTCCTGTTTACGATCGAACTTTGCCCGCGGCCGCGTAGAATTTATCGCGATCATTATCGATCCATTGTTCTATTCCCGTTTAGAAACTGTTCGCCGTATCTCGGAAAATCATGGTCGAATCTTTCGCGCGTAATTTCCCAAAGGAAAATTCGTGGCAACTATTACTTGTGTATATATATATCCACAAAAAGCATCGAAAATGCAAAGCTATGGGCCAAGTACAAGAGAATGTTACATTGGAATAGGTTGCTCATTAACATAAACTGCATTTTACACAGGATTTGAAATCAATCAAATGTGAGCAAGTTTGATTGATTTCAAATCCTGTGTAAAATGCAGTTTATGTTAATGAGCAACCTATTCCAATGTAACATTCTCTTGTACTTGGCCCATAGCTTTGCATTTTCGATGCTTTTTGTGGATTCTTTCGTCATTTCCGCAACTTTTTTGATATCGACTTGATTCTTTCACTGTCTTATTCGGCATCGGATTCCGCTTCCAAAACGTCCCGGGTCATTTTGATATCTCAAAAATGCCGGAAATGGCGAGCAAATTACGAAAATCGCGAAAAATCGTCAAATTCAACCAGTTTTTTGGTCGGCATTCGCTCAATTTTTGAGATAGCCGTCTGAAACTTGTACCATTGTTTTAGTTGGGAAATTCTACGCCAGATCAATGTATAATAGTCGTACTTTTCGAAAATTTCATTTTTCGCAAAAATCTGAAGGGGGTAGGTCAGGATTTTTTGCGATTTTCGTAAATCGCTTGCCATTTCCACAATTTTTGAGATATTAAAATGATTCTTTCACTGGCTTATTCGGCTTCGGATTCCGCGTCCAAAACGCCCCAGATCATTTTAATATCGCAAAAATTGCGGAAATGACGGGCAAATTACGAAAATCGCAAAAAATCCTGACCTACCCCCTTCAGATTTTTGCGAAAAATTAAATTTTCGAAAAGTACGACTATTATATATTGATCTGCCGTAGAATTTCCTAACTAAAACAATGGTACAAGTCTCAGGTCGCTATCTTTAAAATTGAGGGAATGCCGACCAAAAAACTGGTTGAATTTGACGATATTTCGCGATTTTCGTAATTCGGCCGCCATTTCCGTAATTTTTGAGCTATTAAAATGATCCAGGGCTCTTTGGACGCGAAATCCGAAGCCGAGTAAGATGCAAAAAGAATCAGATCGATATCTCGAAAATTGTGGAAATGACGAGCGAAAAGCGAAAATGGTGAAAAATCCCTGACCTATCCCATTGTGCAGGTCAGGGATTCACCCACATTTTCGTTTTTCCCTCGCCATTTCCATAATTTTTGAGCTATTTTAGTGATCGAGGTCATTTTGGATGTGTAATTCAAAGCCGAATAAGACAGTGAAAGAATCAGATCGATGTCTAAAAAATTGTGGAAATGCCGAGGGAATTACGAAAATCACGAAAAATCGTCAAATTCAACCAGTTTTTTGGTCGGCATTCGCTCAATTTTTGAGATAGCGACCTGGGACTTGTACCATTGTTTAAGTTAGGAAATTCTACGGCAGATCAATGTATAATAGTTGTACTTTTCGAAAATTTCATTTTTCGCCAAAATCTGAAGGGGGTAGGTCAGGATTTTTCGCGATTTTCGTAAATCGCTCGCCATTTCCATAATTTTTTAGATATCAAAATGATTCTTTCACTGCCTTACTCGGCTTCGGATTCCGCTTCCAAAACGCCCTGGATCATTTTAATAGCTCGAAAATTACGGAAATGACGGGCAAATTACGAAAATCGCAAAAAATCCTGACCTACCCCCTTCAGATTTTGGCGAAAAATTAAATTTTTGAAAAGTACAACTATTATATGTTGATCTGGCGTACAATTTCGTAACTAAAACAATGGTACAAGTTTCAGATCGCTATCTCAAAAATTGAGCGAATGCCGACCAAAAAACTGGTTGAATTTGACGATATTTCGCGATTTTCATACATCGCTCGCCATTCGCGCAATTTTCAAGATATAAAAATGATCGAATATGTTTCGAATGCGCATTCTGAACCTTAATTTTACGAAGCTTGATGTCAAAAACGTAACGTAACAAACATTTCTAATTTAATATGTTAACAATCTGGATGTGTGTGAGAGGAAATTTCATATACTAACATATATAAAATCTACGTTATCGGCAGAAAAATTATCTCGCATGGAATGAAACATATGTTAGGGTTTGACACCGGGCTGCGTGACAGGCTGAACATGGAGATGGAGAAGGAGGAGAGGAAGAAGACGACGTTTCTTACAAAAACCTCGACTTTTTAGATCAAAATATCTCGCGATTGGCTTGATGGATCTTCTCGTAGTTAGGCTTAAATTACTCGGGTGGACGTCCCCTACAAGAATATCACCATAGTTTGGGGGAAATATGCGGATTTAATGCCGTTTGAATACCCCGAAAACCTCGATCTAATTCTTCCGGAAAAGAGTAGTTCAGGTCTACCAGTCGGGAACTCTTGTAGTTGGCCCGAGTCAAGACCTTAACTCTTGATATGTATCTATATCATAAGTGTCTATTTCAAATTCTCATCTTTCGCAGAAACAGAAAAATCTTATTCCACTGTCAGGATCAAATTTTTCAAGAAATCATTCGTAACTTTCCTGATATACATCTCGATCGATCATAGGTGTGTCTATAAAAATGATCTCGATCCAGATATTATTTATTCGCGATTTATCCTCATTGTTCCCGCGATTTCTCGCGATTACATAATCATTCCTTCGTACTCGTTCACTCTCGCTGGGTCATCGACGGGGAAACGTTATCGTTTCTTATCGAAACTCGGATAATTCCACGGTTAACTTTATCGGGTCAAAAAACGTCGTCGAGCGTTTCGAAACGAATTTGCCCGACGATTCGTGACTCTCCGCGATCGTACGGAATTTCTCCAAGACACAACGGAACAGATTGCAATACGTCTGGAATCGGATTTAGTCTCTTTAACTTTCCCGATACCGGAGAGAATCATAGGAAAACCCCCGTGATACAAAACCGACTTCCCTGTTCACCTACGTGGTGATTTCCACCTGGGGAATAAAATTCCGAAACAATTCGAAATACAACCAAACGAATTTACCCGATAAGACGTACAATTTATATATGAATATATGTCCACAGTTTCATTTCGCACGAGTGCGGCTTAATTATTCGCTTCCGAACGGGTTCGTAGCAATTTCTGCATTTATAGTTCGCAGAATTTCAAACTTCTACGCGGTGAAATTTCTGTGCTTAAGATTCGCAGAATTTGCAGTTTCCACACGGTGAAATTTTTGTGCTTTTACTTCCCAAAATTTCCACCTGGGAATAAAATTCCGAAACAATTCGAAACTCAACGAAACGAACTTACTAACCCGATAAGACGTACCATTTATATATAAATATATATGAATATATATATATTCGCACTTTCATTTCGCGCAAGTGCGGCTTAATTATTCGCTTCCGAACGGGTTCGTAGCAATTTCTTGCCGCCGGAATTCCCCGGGAATCCTTTTAACCGAAGTCAAAGGTGCTCTCGCGAGTCTGCCGTCTCTAATAAACTCCGACTCGTCGTGTTCTCGTAGCGGCGCGGATAAGACGCCCCCGAGATTGCATTATCCCTGACATCCTGCCGTCGGGACGTTCTCTCTGGAGAGAGAGACGCCTGACGACGCGACGCCTTGTTCCCTCCCCCCCCCCCCTCTCCTCTCCCCCTTTCCACCCCCTTGTCCGTGGTGGTGGGCGCGACGCGCTCAATTTCGTCTTTCGCTTTTCTTCTTCCGCACGTCCTCTCCGAGGTGCACGTCGAACCGGAACGGAAAACCGGCTACGTGGAGGAAAACGACGCTGAAATAATAAGATCCCGACGGCGGCGTGTCCGGGGCAATGAAATTTCCCGTGGAAACGCGGGAATTAAATGGAACGCTTGCCGCTGGAAAATAATTTCGACATAGATGACTTTTATGTGGAGGATCGATGAGGACTTTGGTGGATAAGAGTGTGTAAATGGGTAAATAAAACGACTAGGGTGACTTGTAGCTTAATTGCTGGGGAATTCAATTAGTTGGGAGTTGGTGGTGATGAAAGAAATAAAGGAGACTGGGTTTGGGTATTACTTCTTGTGGGGATAGAAACGTTTGTAGGTTTTTTTTTCGTTTTGTTAAGAGAAATAAGGAGGGAAGTGGTGAATAAATATACACTGCGAAATCATCAATGTGAAATATTTGTCTACATTTTTTGCAATTAACTAAATATATAGGAAGTGTCAGAAACACCTTAGTAATTCATACAGTTCCATAAAGTAATACTGTAGAGTACACTGAAATTAACATATATCGCATGTCTTTCTCTTTAAATAATCGTTTCAATGCAACCTATTACACGTAACGAAAAATGTAAAATTATTCCTGATTATCCAGAAGTTAATAATATCGGTGGGAGATTCTTTTGGCAACGCGCCAACGTTCGATATATCGATTCTCGTGTATTAAAAGGTTTAACAAGTGCTCGAGTACCGAGAAATCAGCGGCGATGTATTCAATTAATTCGGGCTCGTTTCCACGGGAAATTAGCATAGCGAACCTTTGGATGTGTGCGTGAAAAAATTGTTCGTCGGGCCCTGGCGGTACGAGAGTAGCGGTAATAACGATAAAGGCACATCTTTATTACCGACACGATAAGCGCCGTCTGCCACTTAAGACTCGTTTTATGTATCGCACGCGGTAAACCGGACACGTTCGTACGCCGAGACTGAATTGTTTACAATTGATCCAGCCGGGCACGGCCGTTTTACGATCGCCGCTCGATCATCGAGCGAAACGTTTCAGAGAAGGCCTCGTGTGCTCGCGTGCTACGGTTTTATCGGGGCGCGTAAATCGATTCGCAAGCAGCTTCTCGCCACGCAACGGTACACAGTGGTCCACAACGGTCTTCGTGGAGTGATAGCGGATTTGTTGAAAGTAATTGTAGGGGAGTTGGGTGCGAATTTATTTTAAAGTGTAGAGTTTTTAGGGGTGTAAATATATTTGGCGCGAATTAATTTCGTGGCGTAGAATTTTGGAACGTAGAAATATTTGGCGCGAACTAATTTCAAGGCGTAGAATTTTGGGGCGTAGGAATATTTGGCGCGATGGTATTTCAAAGCATGGAATTTTGGGGCGTAGAAATATTTGGCGCGAACTAATTTCGCGGCGTAGAATTTTGGGGCGTAGAAATATTTGGCGCGATGGCACGTCAAAGTATGGAATTTTGAGGCCCAGAAATATTTGCGCAAACTACTGTCAAAGTGTGGGATTATTTGGCGCGATATCACTTCAAAGCATGGAACTTTTGGACATAGAAATATTTGACACAAACTAATTTCATAACGTAGAATTTTGGGGCGCAGAAATGTTTACCGCGAACTACTTTCAAGGCATCGGAATTTTGGAGCGAGAAATTTCAGTAGTTGAAAATAATTATCAATAAATTAAACAGTCAAATTTCGTGCATGAGTACACAGTTTTTATGCCCCCATTATTTTGTAATGTGGACATTACAGACAATAGCTGGTATTAAGAATCTTTTTTCTCTCTCTCTTTAAACATATATACGTATATATATTATGATGCGCAATCCTGGATTCTTCCCCAGGTTTTCCAGGTTGAATTACTTTTTTTCTGAATACCCACAGAAGTGGAACGATTATGTTCACATTTGCCGCCAAAGTATTCTGAATATTACGCCGCGGGTGCGGTTCTCGTCGTCCTATTGAACCGTGACGTCAAACCCGAGGGCCAAAAATTTCTAGAGCTTTTTCATGACGGCCATACGTGTTCAATTAGCTGCCCCTCTAAAACGTTCACCCCTTCCCCCCCCCCCCCCCCTTGTGAAAGTGTTTTCGTTGGCCCGAAACTTTGTCGAGGGTCGAAAACATCGTAACAGCGTTACACCAACGTCGGGTTTAAATAATTCCGTAATTATTTGGTCTGTAATTGTGCGAGTTTCGTTTGGACGTCGTTTCGTCGGTGTTTTAGCGTGGGTAAATTGTGCAATTACGCGGTCGACGGGAAGAACCTCCTCGTGTGTGGCGAATTTCGTTTTTTGCCGATGGTAAAATCGAGTACCGAAGGGTGTGTTTTCTAAAGGGCCGTTCAACCCGTCGAAGCAGACAGCATCGCGTACACAGGATCCTTAACGACCGGCAATTAGACGTCGTTAAATTCCCGATGGAAATCACCGGGAATCCAGTTCGAAATTTTTCGTGGAAGTAACCGTTCTCTCCACCCACCCTACCCCGTTGGTGTTTTCGGTAACTCGCGGCCATTAACGTGTACAAGGTAAAACCGTGCGGCCAATTTTTCACTGGAATCTACTGGGTGTACCGCAAGAAAAGTTTTGAAATTCACCCATTGTCTTTTTCTATTCACATTTGAAATCTGAGTTGCAAAATTTATTTTTGCGATTTTACGATGCTTATTTGCCGAGGGTTTCCTCATCCGCGTGAAATTTCTACGCATTTTGTTTATAGAATTTGGAATTTCCACGCGGTGAAAATTCTGCGCTTGAGATTCGCAGAATTTGGAATTTCTACGCGGTGAAATTTCTGTATTTGTAGCTCGCAGAATTTGGAGTTTCCACGCGGTGAAATTTCTGCATTTATAGTTTTCAGAATTTGGAATTTCCACGCTGTCAAAATTCTGAGCTTGAGATTCGCAAAATCTGTAATTTCCACACAATGAAATTTCTGCGCTTGTAGTTTTCAGAATTTGGAATTTCCACGCGGTGAAATTTCTGCGCTTCTATTTCACAGAATTTGGAATTATTATGCGGTGAAATCTCTGCATCCAGTAGGTTTTTATTGATAAAAAAAAATCTTTCATTTGGTACCACGTACGGTCTTCCACGAGAAACAATTAAATATAACAAATTATATATCATGAAAAGTGTAAAAAACGGTCGATCAATCCGATACGATGAGCGATAATTACATGCCCGCGCGAAAGATTGATTATTAATTTCATTCCCCAAATATGTATCGACCGTATTATTGCCGCAATCAAGACAGGATATTAATCACCCAATTAAAGCGTCGATAAATTATTCCGTTAATTACATACACCCAGCGATAATGTTTGTTTAATCTCTGTTTAAAGCTTCTGTTTCTCAACCGGGGAACAAAATCCGGTCCGACCAGTTCGTATTAAAGATGGAATTCGCTCGCGCGGGTATTACTCAACACGCTGACATTCGGGAATTTCGAAGTTTTCATGGAAATTCCACGGTAACGAAACTCTCGTGTCTCGTCTCTCTTCTCGTCGACGTGTGACCTCGTCCACCTTCCTCGAGAGAGATATTTTTAAACGTTTCGAGGCGTCGTTTAAGCGATCGCCCGTCGACGTCGGTCAGTCGTTCGTGGATCATCGTTCGATTTTTCTCGACGTTCGAACGAAAAAACCGACGAACAAAACAGTTAAAAAAAAAAGGAGGAAAAAGGGGAAAATCGCTTTTCGTAAAATCCACGTGCTTCGAAGTTCCCGCGAGGATTACGTTGCCGCGACTTTTCCGAAAGGCTTCTTATGGAAAACGAGAGTGGACCGTATTTCACGAGGTTGGAAAATGTGGTCGGTCGATAGAGAGTATCTTAAAGATACGCTACGTGAAATCTTAAAGGCAACAGTGGTAAAAAGGTACACGAACGAAGTGGAGAGACTGTCCGATCTCACGAAACGGTGCCAAGGAGCTGGCGCTATGCGAGCAACGTCTTTCGATCGCCCCAATTCCATCGGCAGTGTATGTGTGTGGATGTGTATGTGTGTGTGTACACGTGTGCCTTGGTATACCGCGCCCTTAATCCCTTAACACCTTCCGCCCGCCACGAAAATTCTACTAAGTCTCGAAACCCCTTAATTCGACCCTCGGAAAGTAATATAGGGTATACAGTGTCGGGTGTGTTATTAGGAGTGAGATAATTAAAATCTTAAGGGGAAACGAAGAGTTATTGAAAATTAATAACCGCTGCTGGGGAAGTGTAGGGAGTTTCTGCGTTTGGAGTGGGTGTGCCGTGAAATTTGTTAGGTTTGATATTATTAGGCCTGGAAGTTTGGGTGATTTGGAATTTATATTACTTGGATTTATTGAGCCTTGAAGTTTCTATGTGTGGGAGTTTAGGGGCGTTAGAATTTCTCTGCGTTAGAATTTCCACACGTTGGAATTTCGCTGCGTTGATATTTCTACGCGTTAGAATTTCCCTGCGTTAGAATTTCTATGCGTTAGAAATTCTCTGCGTTAGAATTTCCCTGCGCTAGGATTTCTACGCATTAGAATTTCTATGCGTTAGAAATTCTCTGCGTTAGAATTTCCCTGCGTTAAAATTTCTACGCGTTAGAATTTCCCTGCATTCAAATTTGTACGCGTTAGAATTTCCCTGCATTAAAATTTCTACGCGTTAGAATTTCCCTGCGTTAAAATTTCTACGCATTAAAACTATACAGCATCCAATTTTCTACTCTTTCCAATATCGCAGCCTCAGAATGTCTACGCGTTAAAAGTCTCTGCCAGACAAATTTTACCCCCTGAAAATTTCCACGCGCGGAAACATTGATCCCCCGATACGTCCGCGCTTCGAAACTTTCCAGACTTTTGATACACCGCTCCCGCGAAATGTGATTTATCTCCACGCATAATTTCCACGCGCGTAGATGGTCCGTTGATCAAAGAATCCGCGCGAAGGAAAACCAGGAAAAAAAAAGAATCCGTCCACGAGACATACCCAGTGACGTGAAAATGGTGAACGCTACTCTCCCGCCGAGTGTACGGTGATCTAACGGGTGTCGCGAAATGCCGCAGCAAAAGTTCCACTGCGGCGAGTGCAGAAACCGTCTGCCCGACCTGACCAGCGACATGTGTCGCCTGTTATCCTACAGGAGTCTCAACGGCTTCGTGAAACGTGGCACGGAGGATAAAGACCGGAGAAAAAACGACGATGGAAAGAAACTGACCGAGGCGAAGGTAAGAGAGAGATAGAAAACGAGAGAAGGTGGGTGGGGGATCAAATTACCAGGAGAATTTAATCACGAATAATTATGAATCAATATTTGAAAAGCTCGTACCGGATGGAAAACCGGAACTCTCGTGTTTACATTCGGAAAGGGGATATTTTAACGTTCGATTATTATTATTATCATAACGTGAAAGCTCCTATTTGCAGAGGGTTTGATTTAATATGCAGAACACGCGCATGAGCAAAAAGAAATAGATAGAGAGAGAGAGAGAGACTAAATGAAAAAAAGATGCCGGATCAGAAGCTACTCGAACTCCAAGGGAAAGTTTTTTTCGTACGCGAATATTATAATCCCCAGCGGATTTAATTCGCGATGAACGCGATGGGTTATTATCATATTTAATTATTCAACTTCCTGTTTCACTCGTGTAACATTCAGTTTACACTTTAATTTAGAAACTCCGGCCGGTCTGCCGACCTCTATGAATTTCATTTCCAAAATGCACCGGTTACGCGGATGGAATTCGTCAAAAAAGTGAGAGAAATTTTAATTTAATGAAAATAGATAGGATGTTCTATAAAAAAGATAACAAAAAAAACAAGCAAACAAACAAACATAAGTTGTCAAAAGCTATCGGGGGCCAACGTTACCGATACAAGCTTTGTTGTTAAACAACCACATACACAGATGTTACAATCGCGATCGTGTCCAGTTACTTCTGATATCATTGACATCAATGTCGGCTTATCGGGCCGTGAAAGGACACGCCGGAAAGATTCGAGTTTCACTGTTGCTAGCCATATAACCTCTATGGAACGGTTCGCCGCCCGTTTTTCCGCGAATTTTCATCGGTGAAATCCGCGCCGTTCCACTCGTCGGAAAATAACGTTTCGATCGCCGCTCGAATTCCATCCAATCGAAGGCACGAGTGTTAAGCTACGGTTACACCGCTCGTATCCACGTGAATTGATTAACTGCAATTCGACGGTTTTCCACAGGGAAACTTTCCAACTGCCGGGAAATTTCGGCGGGGCGAAACTTTTCGGAAAATGAAACTCGTCTGCCTTGAACCTCCCGGCGTGTGCCGACATTTCTAATGATTTAAATTACCGCTCGGAAATTTCCCTGTGTTGTAATTCCAGTGCCCGGAAAATTCACGTCGGAAAAACATCCGATCCACGAATTATTAATTAATCAATTATCGTTAAAAATCCGACACTTGAAAATCTCGAGGTGAGACTACTTACTTCAAAACCAGGAAAAATTTTTAAAAAAAGTGTATGACCAAAGCTTAATGTGTGACAGTTTTCCATTTAGTTTTCCCGTATCGTAAACTTGTTCCCGTAGAAATTGCCTTTTTCCCGTTTCATCCCTCGCCCTCGGAATAAACGTATCGCGTTTTATTACGCGCTTCGCATGGCTTACGTATTAAGTGCTCGACGCTCGTTCGACCGAACGTAAAAACGATTTTCGCTTATAACTCATTCTGTTTTCCGGACTCGATTATCTCGTATCATCAACCATAACGGAGTTACCGATGTTTCCATTACTCCCCACGTTGTTTGCCGAATCGGCAAAAATCCACCTGCAACGAGAGACTCTTCCTCTCTCCCCCTCCCCTTTCTCTCTCATTCTACCCCTTTTTTCTATTTTTTTTTTTGTAATTCCACGAGTAACGGGACTCCCTGCGGAACCGTGTAATTTCTGTCGTCTGCGCGAAAGTTCCCCGGGAAAATTCAACTTTCCACGCCGGGAAAATGATCGGGAATATCGAATCGCGACGAATCCATCGGAGGATTATCTTCGAACTCGTAAATCCCGTGGAAAAGCGGCGTGACTCCCAGTGAAACGGAATAATTTTCTGCTTCTACACGTACATACATACATACATACATACATATACTTACGCGTCTGGTGTTACCGATCTACGACACCGACGACAAAGCGTAATCGAAGTTCCCCCATAAAACCGTGTAGATTCCTTTGCGACACTCTCGACGTAATCATCCGAAATTGAAGCAACGATGGTGTCTCCCCTCCCCCCCTCCCCTCTCACCCCCTTTAAAACCGGGTAAAAGCTCGGGAGTGGTAAAGGTAGGGGAATAGTCAGGTTGAAAGGCGGACGCATAACGAAACTTGCGCAAATCACATCAACGTTTACGGTGGCAGGTCACCGGGCGCTTTTAACGTTGCGGCATGTGAATTATTTTGTTAATTTTCCCCCGGCTGTGCCGCATCCTCTACCTCGTCCCCTCACTTTCCTGTATATGTGTACGTGTGTGTGTGTGTGTGTGCGTGTGTATGTGTCTCTCTCTTTTTCTACTCTCGTCTCCTTTGTCGTCGCACCGAAGCGCCGCTTCAAAACGGTAGTCGAAAGCATTACGGTTGCATATATTCGCGGATGTGAAAAAAACTTGGCCAGCTTCACGACTAATTAACACGTTGAATTGTGGCGGAGGTCACCGGTGACCGGCAGACGCGATTTTGTGGTAGAAATACAGATTTCTATTGATCTATAGACAATTATAATTAAAATAATTGTTAATACTAGTATATTTCTCAATACTATCATCGTTTCTACAATAGTGTGACGATATTAATGCGTTATAAATCATTTAAACATAGATCTATTTATACAGAATATGTATAAACACACTCAAGCTATACACATTGCTATATGTATTATATTTGAGTGATAAGCAAAACATGGAAAATCCGCGTGGCATTCGACGCGTTAATTTTAACGTTCGCAATTCTCGTATTTGCGATTTCACGTCGGTTTTGCAATTTACTGCGAGAGCGTGCGGATCACGCGAACCGATGAAAAACGAGCGACCCGCCCGAAGACGAGTGGATCATCAGATTAGACGCTCTCGGAGGGTGCGAACTGGGCATGAACGACGCCGAAAGCGTCCGGGCGACTGGTAAAACTTGCTCCGTCGCCCCATTGGATATCCGGGGTCGTTCCGGAGTTCGTTAAACGACGCCCCGGGACGCGAAGTTCCGTTATCTGAAATGAAATCGGGCACGCTTTACCGGCCGATGGATGTAAATTAAAAAATTCTCCATGGAAATGTCCGCGCTTCCGTTTAATCGTTTTTATTAGCGAAGTATCTCTCGCGAGTATGTGTGTGTGTGTGTGTGTGTGTGTGTTCAGTGTTCCGTAGCGAGATTCTAATAGAAACTATCCGACTTCGCAGGGAAACAGATATTTCTTCGGTTACGTTTGAACCGGTACTTTACCGTAACTGAATCATTTATTATTTATTATGCGCAATAGAGAGAGAGAAAGAGAGAGAGAGATCCACGTTGGAAATATATATTTCTCGCTGTACGCACGCCGCATTACAGTAACCTACAATTCATTCAATATCTGAAAGTTGGCAGCGATAAAGCGAACGCTAGCTAGTCGCTGACAATTCCAATAAAATTGCAATTACTCTTAAACCGTCCACTTTGAAATCGACCAGCGTAAGATGGAAGATCGAAACGATAGTCTCGGTGTTCACTTTTTCTTCACTGTGCGAAAAGAAGGAAAATAAAAAGTAAATTAAAAATTCTTCATGGAAATGTCTACGGTTCTTTTTAATCGTTTTTACTAACAAGTATCTACATATTTATTGTTCCGTAGCTAGAGATTCTAATAGAAACTATCCGACAGTCGCTTCGCATGGAAACAGATATTTCTCGGTTACGTTTGAACCGGTACTTTACCGTAACTGAATCATTTATTATTTATTGTGCGCAACAGAGAGTAAGATATATATGTATACATATATATATACATATATATATCCACGTTGGAAATATATTTCTCGTTGCACGCACGCAGCATTACAGTAACCTACAATGCGACGTTCGCATTACAAGATACGCAGATCCGGCGGAGGAAAATCGCCGGGAAATTGAACACCTTCGCGTGCAACAGGAGCCACGTGATAAATAATGCATACGCCGTTGTTTGGTTTCCGACCGCTGCCCACGAGATACGTTTACTTTTGCGAAAACCCCGAGAGACTTATCGAGATCGTATGCACCAGTCTAATTGCACGTTATCGTACGTCGAGAATGATCTTAGATGACTCCTCGTCAGTGAGTATATTCTCGCGAGAAATTGACGAAATTCTGTGAATTTTCACCTTCTAACACTTTACTAACTAATCACGAATTAATATTTTACTAATTAATCACGAGTATTATTTGGTTTAATTGACGAAACTCTGGGGAATATAGAATTTTACAAGTTTTATCTGTTTCAATTATAAAATAATATTTATAGTTGTGATTCGAGATAAGTTTTGCGTAAAATTATCGGTGAACAATGTGTTAAGTGGAATTCAGGATTATTACGAAATTGAAATACCATTTCGAGTGGATTTTGCATATTTGATTCCAAGGGATAGGGTAAGGTGCACGTTTTTTTGTTTTTTTTTTTTAAGTGTCATTCGTTAAGGTTTCTCGAGGACCGTATGTTTGATTGCCGGCTACCGGAGTTTGGTCTACACTCGTTGCCAAACTTTCGACGTCGTTTCGGGCCTGATAGTTATCCGAAATTGCCGGTGCAACTGGGACACGAACGGTTACATTCGCCGGTCAGCCTGCAAAGTGCCTGCTAATTGCAGTCCTTTGTCAATGATCACCTACAATCGCCGACGTAAGCTTCGCGAAGTTTTGAACCACTCGATCGCATTTTCAAAGGAACGCCGCCCGCCCTAAAACCACATTACTCCGCGAACAGAGTGATGTGTGTGTCTATGTATATGTGTTTTCACTGTGGAAACGACAGTTTTCGTAACCCGTTGAACAAAGATCGATTTTGTTCTGTTTTACCGATGTCAATTAGCCTGAAAAATCATTTTCATTATCTTAACAATTACAAAAACTTACCCTCGAAAAATATTCTTACACTATATAAAAAATATAAAGAATTCTTTATTCCTACTAAACGAATGTCTTAAACGAATAGAAAGAAAGAATTATTAATTCAACAAACAAGTATCACAGAAGAACATAAATGAATTTCTATTACACCTGTCTTTTTTCTTTCAATGTATATGTGTACCGTATCGAGGAATATGTAGTTCGTTTCATGAATTTCCTTTTACCGAGAGCTCGGGGATACGACTTGAAAGAGCCCGTAGAAATACAAATGGGGAATGTAGACGCAAAAAAAAAACGGCGGTCCAGCGATATCGATACATACACGCGGGGCAAAGGGAACCGCGAGCCGTCGTCTACGATTTCGATATACGAGACGTGGACGGTAGGTATCGATCCGGTACTCGTATTTTTCCGCAGTGCTCCGCAATAATATTGCCATTTATGTAGAGACCGCAAAACCGATATCTGTTTCCCTTTACGCAATACCGGTGTGCTCAACTTTAATCGCGGTCCCCGATATCACTACTGAACTACTTGCTCGGAGAAGAAAGAGGGGAAAAAAAAAACGTAATAAGAGGACAACACGAACAAACCGATTCCATTACATGCTTTTTTTTATACGACAGTCGTACTATTGGAGAAATATTATCATAAGTAAGCAACGCTTGTTACTTGTTGAAAAGTATTCGGAAATGAAAAATCTGTGGTGCTATTTAGAGAAATGAAAGCATAGAGAAATTGTGGAAAAATCAAAGTTCTATTTATATAGTGTGAAATATGTATTTTGATTTATGAGATATATTTTTATTGATAAGTTACTTTCGGTATATTTCATCAACGTAGGATCTGAAATCGTTTCAAAAATGGACTTGTATAAATAATATAAGGAACGTTATATTTATCCTCAGTTTCTTGGCTCGCGAAATCCATTGGCGTACTTGAAAGTACCGATAATCTATATGACGGATTTCGGGGCTGAATAAATATGCTTTAAAGCTCAGACGCTGTTTCCAGCATTCTCTAGGTAACCAGAGACATCGGGGATTTTTTCCCGTACGAAACCCGTTCCCCTTTCATTTAGTTTTCGGATTAAAATTACGATCCCCCGACAGGACTCGTGGACGCTTCTGTCCGGGACCCTTTGTCCCGTCTTTCGCGAGCCACTCAACGAGGACAAAGGGACCGATTTGACGGAGTCGTGAACCTTCGAAGCGTTCTCGATTGAAACTCACCCCATTGGTCTTGTCTCTCACTGAAAGCGTGAAAAAAAAAGAAAAAAAAGAAAAAATAGAAAGGAACGATTGCTAATACAGATCTGTCTTGATAAAAAATAGAATGAAAACACAAACGTCGATAGAAATATATAATAAAAAACATTATTTAGATTTAAAAATATTAACAACCTCGGAGGTGTTCCGCGGTTCAATTAACAAATTTGTTAGAAGATGCTTGATTTGAAATGTTTCGCCAAGCCGAGTGTAAAAGCTGCAAGTGTTTGTAATTAAATTTAGAGAAGTTCTAAAGGGAGAATTAAAGGTCTGCAGTTGAAGTATAAATCACGAACTTTCCCGGCAAAGTAAAAACGGGGTGAAAGAGAGATCATAAATCCGTTGAATGATTTCCAGGTATCCCACTAATTTTCTCCCTGGTTCTAAGTTTTCCAACGCTTTGCGTTTTCTTTCACGGCAGTTTCCCCCCGGTTACTTCCGTCCGCTTTCGCGCGAAAAACTTGGTCGTTTGATTTCCAAGTCGCTCGACGGTCTTTTATATTAAAAAAAAAAAAATAAGAGAAGAAGAAGAAAAAAAAAATGCTCACCAGAGACTACTCACTCCGGGGGCTCGTAATTTACGTTGCAGAAACGAAGCTTACGTCACGTTTAATACGAACAACTTTCGCGTCGCTACCGGTATTAATATTTTTAATTAAAAAGTGCTTCCCCGATCGATGTTAATCGTATAAAGCACCACGTTCCCGTGTCCCACTGACAAATTCTTTGATAACTAATACTATTATACCGGGTATTCGTTTCCAAATGCGACATCTTTCGCGAGTCGTTCCTTCGATTACCTATTGCGTCATATTTCACGGTGGTTTTATCGCGACGTAATAAATACGTCGAGAGCAAAAGCTACCCCTCCTGTGCACGTGTATCGAGCTGAATATTATTGGGGAAATATCGAATGACAAACACAGACGTTCATTATTATTTTTTTTCTTTTTGTTTTTCGGGATTGGCGGATATCGCAGCGTTCGTTTTTCCGGCCTTATTTCATTACCACGCGTCAATGATCGCGATGCATTCATAAATCCGTTCGCTAATGGACGCGGATAATGACATCGGATCGACGTCGTCGTTCGTTTTTTTTTTTTTCACCCCCGAACCGAATCGTCCCATTAACGCATCGAAACGAGAAACTATGATCTCGGCAATTCCGTCGGAAAAGTGATCGGTCATTTAATGATAAATGTATGTACACCATTTAAAACGTGTTCACATTTCATATCGCCCCTATGTAAATAAAATCTCTTTCACTGACATCTACCTGTAAAGTTCATAATTTTTCTTTTATTTTTTTCATAGCATACATGGACTCGTGATTTAAATGCGATAGGGTGAATATAAACGAAATATATACACGTTGTTTCTCTGTCTCGTTAATAATAATCAAAATAAGTGAAAGAACCCGGAGAAAGCCAGACGGAAGTGTTTGACGCCGGTCGTTTCCCTCGTTACCACGTTTGCGCGGTGTTTTTAAATGTCAAGTGGCCCCCTGCGCACTCGCGTAAGTCGACGTTTCTACCTGCGAACCGTCCCGAGTACACGTTAGTTCTCTCTCGCAGCGATTTTCACTGCCTTGTTTTCCTTCACACTTCTTTTTTTCTCTCTCTCTCTCTCCCCCATCCCCCACCCTAGCGTGAAACTTTTTTGACTTCAATGAATCCCGCCGTCGTGTTTGCCACGCGAGAACTCCGTTCCACTTGGAAAGTGGCGACTTGACATTCGAGCGTTATTCGATACCTGAAAGTTGCCAGCGATAAAGCAAAGGCTATTACGTCACTGAGGATTCTACTGAAATTTGCAATTACTTTTAACCTGTCCGTTTGGAAATCGTCGAGCGTTGGATGTAAGCGGGAAACGATAGCGTCACGATAGTTCCTCGTTGTCCTCTTTTTTTTTTTTTTTTTTTTTACGGTGAGAAAGAGGGGAAAAAAGAGGGAGGGATGGAGGGAAAGAGAAACAGAAGGAAAGTGAACGCCACGCCCGGCGTTTACCGTCGCAGCTTCCGGTTCCATCGGGATTAAGCTCCTCCGGGAAGTCGTAACTCCAGGAATCTCCGAGGAAATTCAGGAAGCCGGACTCGCGAAACAACCCCGTTGTGTTTGTGTGTTCGACAAGTACACGTGTATCGTACGTGTGTGTGTATGGATGTATGGATGTATGAGGAACGTCGAGGGGGGCAGAGCAATCTTTCTTCCTCTTTTTTACGGCACTGCGAGACGAATTTCTACGAGACTTGAACGCATAGATCATCGGTAGGACTATGGATCGTGATCGTAATGATCTCGGAGAACCTGGAGCAACGATCAAGAAGTGCTGTGAGGGTAGAGTGATGAATTATCTAAGACACTTATTATTAGTGTATTAGTAATTAAGTCGTGCGATGTATTAATTAGTGCTCCTATTACGAAGTCAGGATTTCCGAAAATTTTCAAATTTTCTAGATTTTAGACTTTGGTACCACGAAAATATGATAGCAGGGGAGGTGGCACGAATTACGATCCGTGACGTCACAATTTTCAAGGTCACGCGATATACGAAACTTATAAATTAATTCAACGCATAGGTACAAAGAATAGGAGTAATTGTTATAAATGAAAAGTCAGTTTATACCAGAAATAGAATATTTATTGACTTTGCAGTACGTGTAATGTACATGACACAATACAAGTTATAAATAATTTAACAGACTGTTAATATAACTTAATTCCTTAAAAATACACTATTAATTATAAACACCTTCTAATTACTCTAGCTTAACTGGTTCCTTTAAGTTAATTAAATTGTCAAACACGTAGTATAACTTAACTAATCCCATACAGGTAATTTATTAATAACAAATAATTCTTCCCGCAACGATGTCCATTACGTACTGTTGTCCCTGTCGTCCAGGATACCGAATGACCGAATGTTTCGAAACAAGCGACCCTGTTCCGCAGAGAAACACTGCGGAGAACGAACAGAGGTGGTTGATGTCTGGGCAAACTGATGCATCGTTAATGCGGAAGTTGCTCGATGCACGAAACTTACGTTGTCGGTCTTCTTCGAGCGTAAAGTAAGCCCCGCAGCTTGTTTACGTTGCACAAATTTCCTGTGGCAATAACACTTGGCCTTTTGGGATGATGTTTGTGACATTCTCTCTCTCTTTGCGTCTCAAAACATTCGTGCCGCTCGCTGGGAAATTTGGAAGCATTGAAAATTCCACACGATGACATTTCACCGCGGAGTAATTTCAAACGGTAGAAATTTCACTGCGTACAACATTTCCAGCGTGGAAATTTCATTACAGGGAAATTAAGACACGCGGTAAAAAATTTATCCGCCTGAAATATTCTACGAAGGAATTTAACCACCAGAAAATTTAGGGATACCGAAATTTAACTGCTCTAAGTCGGGGGACGCAGAAATTTAACTACGTGAAAATATAGAGCTGCGGAAACTTAGATCACCGGAAATTACTGGAAAAGAAATTTTACTCTTGTGAAAATTTCGGGGGCAGAAATTTAAGCGTCCCAAAGTTTAAGCGCCTCAAAATTTAAGCGCCCCAAAGTTTAAGCGCCTCAAAATTTAAGCGCCCCAAAGTTTAAGCGCCTCAAAATTTAAGCGCCCCAAAATTTAAGCGCCTCAAAATTTAAGCGCCCCAAAATTTAAGCGCCCCAAAATTTAAGAGATCCAAAATTTAAGCGCCTCAAAATTTAAGAGATCCAAAATTTAAGCGCCTCAAAATTTAAGCGCCCCAAAATTTACGCGCCCCAAAATTTAAGCGCCCCAAAATTTACGCGCCCCAAAATTTACGCGCCCCAAAATTTAAGCGCCCCAAAATTTAAGAGATCCAAAATTTAAGCGCCCCAAAATTTAAGCGCCCCAAAATTTAAGCGCCCCAAAACTTAAGCGTTCCAAACTTTCAGTCCTCCAAAAATTTATATAACCAAAACGTTAATCACGTGACAATTTTAAGGGCCCAAGAATGCAAACCATAAAACAAAATGTCCTAAAAATTTCGATAAACAGGAATTTCAACGTTCACGAATTAAGATCGTAGAAGCCGAGCCGAATGAAACATTCGCGGCACACAGGAATTCCGCACAGTAGTGCTTGAACCGTATGGTAATCTCAAGGCTACGAAATAGCAATAGCACAGGAGATGAGGGAAACCAGAAACAAGTCCACTGCAAACCGCAAGCTCACGCTTGCACGCGTGCGCGAAAACAATGGGTGTTGGAAACAAGCAGCCGTTTCGATGTCTCTCAAGGCTGAAGGAGCCTTCGTGTCCTGACTTCCGGTTCCGAGTTTCAGGTCGCCGGGCAACGCTGACGCGTATACGGCCCTGCATAATGAGGCATTCGGAATTTATACGCGTCCAGGAGCAATTTCGGCAGTTCACTTGTTTCGTCCGTCGATCCACTTCTCTTCGGACATGTTTCTAGAGAAATCTTTTTCCCCCAAAGTGTTTCCCCCTAGGATAAGATATCAGATTTCGGGAACTTCACGAAATTCCTAGAAACACAATAGCGAAAGTATTCCGATCTCAATATCCCCAGAAAATCCATGTGATTTCGAAACTTAATTTTCTAGGGACATTTCATATTACGGAAACCCAGCACGTAATCCGGACACCACATCTGGTCTGAAATTGATATCAATGTGTGTTCCAATATTCCAGCAACCCTTAGATGAACTAAAAAAAAAAAGGAAAATTTCTCTATCGTAGGGACACTTGTTTTTTTTTCTTCTCAGCGTTGTCTGCAATATTTCGATACGCGAATATTCCCGGGGAGAAAAAGGAAAATCGTTCCCTTTCGACAACGTCGTCGAAAAATTCCCTAGACAAAGGGTCGACTTCTCTGTCCGCGGTACTTTTGATCTTTCGATCGTGACGATTACCGACGGGCTGCATAATTCAAAGTCGAACGACGCTCGCGGTTCCCGTTTTCCCGCGTCGCGGCGAAACGGATTTCCGGTTTGCCGCGGGAATCGTTTCATGAATATTTAGGGGGACGCCGAAGTGGCGGACAAAGGGTCGATAGACACGTGGGTGGGTTTTAACACCGGGCAAACAACCAACCGGAAAGCCAAAAGCTCGGTGACCGGGGCGAACATCGAGTCGTGACCGGTTTTCACTTACCGCCGCGTGTCGTTCGACAAAAATTGCTCTCCGTTTCGGAAAACCCGGCCCGTCGTTGTCTCTGAATATTCGTCCGCGTATTTTCTTCCGTTGGAAATTTTCCTGCGAATTTTCCTGAATTTTCGCGCGAGTCAACGACCGACGACCGCGTCGATTTCATCGAAATTTTCGCAAAACCTTCACAATTACAGATTTATTAATAACACGAACGTAGAGTGAAATTAACTCGGAGCGTTTATCATGATTTAACGATTCATTATTATTCGCCATCGGAATGAGATTCACCGTTCACTCGTAATCGCGAATATATTTATTATCGCAAACACAGCAGATTCGATAGTAAACCGGTGAGAGTCAATTGGAAATGTTCTCCTCAGCGAGGAACATTTCGTTCTTTATCGTCAACTTGTTATTCGTGGGATATCAATCATCCATCGATCCTCGATCTATCCCTTCGCAATTTCCCAGGAAAATATATTTTCCGCGTGTCTCATTCCACGGTTAAATACTGACAAACGGTATTCCCATGATTTTTACACGTTCTGGCACGAAATCGTGCTCTCGTTCACGATTTCAGTGCGGTCGACGGACCCGGAAGTCGGTGAACGAAGTTCCGGGAATGGTAATCGAATTTTTAAGTAAATGGACACACCGTTCGTATCTCCCGACTCATCCTCATTTTATAACTCGCCGCGCCCAGAGAAAAGGTCTTTATTAAAAGTTGGCTACGAATAAAAACGAAGAACCGATTCACGGAAAAGAACGTTCGATCGACTCGCAGGGGGTTGAGGGGTGAGAGAAGGGGCGGGGGCGAAGGGGGGAAGGGGCGATACTTTATTATCTGGACGACATTATCACGGAAAACGGTGGGAAGGGTAGTAGAGTTTTCCAAGTCTTCCGCGGGGCGTAATTTAAATCGTCTTATTGTCGCACTCGTTAACGCTAATTCCAAGGGTGGCCGTAGAGTGTCGTCGCTTAATCAAATGGCCCTCTATTAATCCGAATGCCGATCTTTCCTTAATTACTCCGCGATCTCTCCTTCGGAACGTCGAATCGCCGACGGTTTTTTTATCACCAGAAAGGAGAAACTCGTCCCCCGTCACGGTTGACTTTTCACCCCCTCCCTCCCGCCCCTCCCAATCGCTTTTGTTAATTATCAAAGAGTCGCCGACGGAGTGAGAAAGAGACGTATTGTACGTTTCGCAGGATTTTACAATGCCGCTGTGAAATTTCATTGGACGTTGTATAAGTGCGGAATGATAACCGGAGCGGTGTGTATGTATGTATGTTAGTACGTACATGTATGTGGGCGATACACGGCGGGAACATAAAACACACCGGAGACGTCGTTTATCATCCCCGTTTTCCTCCCCGCCCCCTTTTCGTCGCGACGAACAATTTCTCAAGGACTTTTTTTATTTCTCTTTCCCCCATCCCCGCGGCGTACACATCGGAATGGAGAAATAATTCTACTTGCCCGACGAACGGGCCCAAAAGGGGGTAAATGTGTCGTGATAGAAGCGCGCCCTCTATTCGAATTAATTGGAATTTATTTTATGCACCGACGTGAATGTCAAAGGGAACGATTTTCCACGAGAAGTGACCCTTGACACGTATCCTCCCTCTTCACGTAGTCAGCAACACGGCTGCAACTTGCCATCGAACGGGAAAACGGGAACACGTGATCGTAATCGATGCCAATTCTCGAATAGATGCCCCTCTTTTTTTCTCTATGACACTTATTTTATGCGAGAAGTAAGATAAAAAGAATCATATATCGCATTTGGTATCAATGATTCATTTAATCATTGGTTTAGAAATATTTCGTTTACGATATCACAATTTTTTCATTGGATCGATTTAGACATTTCGACACAGAGATAATATAATTCAAATGTGTGTGATTTCGGGTTAATTTCGTTCTCCCACGACTAGTATCCCATTTGTTTTTAATTTCCTTTCCCACAGCGTGTCTTTCCATCGGGCTTTTTGTTCTCCATGAATATTACAAGCGGCAAGACACGACGTTCTAAAATGTTATTTAAATGCATGTGTATCGTCGGGACGGAAATAACCCTGCCATATGTCGAGCGTTGGTATTTCTCACCGTACGATTTAAGGGTTGAAGAAAACAACAAAATCCAGGGCAAAAGGGGAGGGGGAGAAGGGATAATTATTTAAGATTGGAACCTTCGCGGGGTTAATAACGCAATCCCCACCGGACGTTTCGCGAAGATAATAATTGTCACCCTACGTTATTCTATCCCCGCGGTTGATAAAAAGTTATTATATTACGATAAGAAAGGGATGGAATAAATTCACGAAATTCCCGGACAAAAGAGGAATGGAAGTGGAACGGAAATGAGATTGCGGGCAACAATAGCGGGAGATACAAAGTGAGAAAGGTTGTGGTCGACGGGTGCAAGTAGACGAAGAAGAAGAAGAAGAAGAAGAAGAAGGGAAAGCAGGAAAACCGCAACGGAGAAGTTCGCTTCGGGTTCTCGAACAACGCCGGGCTCACAGCCCAATTAACGTCGCCTAATTAACGCGGCCGATTTCTGCATAATACGTGCGCCGTTTATCGGCGCGCCGTGACGCCGCACGTGTTTCGAACGGGCCTTCGGTTATCTAATCTATCTGTTAACTAAGCGTGCCGCCAATTTTCAAGCACAGCGAACGCGGGATAGGGTAGCGACTTTCTCGGCGCGGCACGTTCGTATTAAAAAAGGAAGTAACTAAGGTTCTCCTGTAATGTAATTAACACTTTACGGTGTTCAATTACTTTCAAAGTGCATTCCGGCGTTCGTATGAAATTACAAGAACTTCTGGTGGAGTAAAAGTGTGTGTTTTGTTTGTTTTAATCAATATATTGTTAACTTTATAGAGTTCGATGAAAAGAGTTTATAGGGTTTTATTTGTCGATGATGTTAATATTAAAGATACCAGGTGTTTTTTTGTTTTGATTCACGTAGGCAATTTCAATGAATTTAGACACTTGGGAGTTTCTGTAATTGTACAGTTTTCTTTCTTATTACAGCATTGTTGTAATATTCTAAAAATATAAGACAATTAAAGTGTAATTAAAATTCGGATAATTATCGATAGACACCGTACGTTTATGCAAATGCGAAATTCCTCGGAAATAACGATTTCCGAACAATTTCTGGCAAATTGAATAGAACACACCCTGTCTAACAATTACGCTTCTACATTCGAGGCACTCACTCTCGCGATATATAGATAACAGGTGATCGATTGTTTTCCGACGCGAAACCCCGGCTACGTGTTTCAATTTCGTGAGAGCACCACGTTGTTGTATTTTTTCTCTCTTTCTTCTTTTGTTTCTTCTCATTTACGGATCGCTGAAAAAAAAACACCCGCGCAGGTCGAATGGGAAAGATACTTAAAGGCGAATGAGACGAGACAGAGGTTCATGCTTTTTTGAGCTTCCACGACCGGTCCCTCGGACCGTCTGACGTGGGTGGACCTGTATCGCGGGCCATTTGTTTCCGCGACGTTGAAAAATGCCGTTTCTTTCACGTCGCCGGCTACGTACCCGCCGCCCCTGGGTCAATGTCTCGATGCTACATACATACATACACAGATACATACATAAATAAATACATAGGCTTTTAAATCACACGCATCGTATACAAGACCGTACATAAATCCCGCAAAAAGGACTATGGAACGCCCTGTATAAATTACAAGGATACTAAAAAGTAAAGATGAAAGTACCGTGTAAAAGAATAAGAAAATAAAAAAAAGAAAGAAAAAATATACTTACTCCAGCAGGCCCCAAAGTAGCTGGCTTTTAATGTATTCACTTTATGGACAAGAAATTTTTGTCCTTTTATACCTGGACGCGTTACGGTGGAAACTTTTTTTTATACGACAACGGCAGGATCTTTTTCGGTGGACGACGTTGAAACGGCGAAAGTGGCAGCCACAAAATGTTGCGTAACTCCGCTGTGACGGAGGGACTTGGTCGCATAAATTTGCCGGTAATACGGGCTGACGTAAATCGAGACGTATTTCCAAAAGTACCTTTACCGAGCGTCGCTCCTCCCTTTCACGGACGCTGCGAAAGAACCGATAGGAACGTCGAGGGTAATAAATGGATAAAATATCACGGGCGGCTCGCGCGTTCGTATGTGTAGCACGATTCTTCTACCAGAGTATCGAATCTATACTTTCTTAGAAAGATATCCACGTTGTCGGATGGAAAAGTATTTCCCATCGCTGTTATGGCCAGTCGACTTTGAAAATATTTGAGTCTCTCATTAGATTCTTTTTCACAATTGAAGTTACTCTAACTATCTAATTTTATATAAAAATACAGATTTATTTATTAACTGTCTATATCTATACAGAGAAACAACAAAAGAAAGAAACTATTGTAAAATATACGCCAGGAACTGTACGCTTTTATATATAATAAATTGTACATTATTTAAATAATCCAAAATAAGATAAATTGTGTACTGTACTTAAGAAATGACACGCAAAACATGAGAAAAATTGTGAGAGGAATGTATTGTATTAAAAACGATAATGGTAATGAGATATTTTCTAATTACGAGACGTAAAGTCACGGACAGAAATTCCACGTTTTATTTTTTCTATACGGGATTCACGTGGATGTCCGGGAAACCAGATTCAGTATGGTTCTACCGGGTGGGCCTGCTATGGCACGCATTAATTCGGTGCGTCGTTTCGAGTGATATAACGCATCGCCGTTTTCCGTCCGATTTATTGGCTAATCCCATATTTATTGGACGCGCGGGGGCCAATTTCCAATTTACGCAGTGGTTAACTGGGCAACGGGGGAGGTTAACGTCGGCACGTTAACTGCAGCCACCTAAACTGCGCCCACGGAACAGGCTTAGCGTTATATCCGGTTTAATTGGATCGGGATTAAATTAACTTCCGCCGGTGATGGAACTTTAACGCGAAACTCTCCGAGGCATCGATTCTTCTCCCGCGGGAAAAATCGACCTTCCGCCGTTCGTCCCGCGGGTTTCATAGGTGAACGACGACACCTGGGGGTTGGTGTCACCCGGGTGATTTTTTTTTTCTCACCCCTCCGGCGTCGCAGGTTTTCGTCGTCGTGATTTTTATACCTCGCGATTTCCGGATTACGCTCATAATAATAACGAATTGTTACGATCGTCGTAAAAGGGACGATTTGTCGGTAGTTTTATCGTACAGTGTCGTACGGGGGACTCTCGATAGCTTTCCGGGGTCGAGAGCGGGGACGAAAGTGCCCGGGAATGGAAAGTTATCGAGAGCAGGTGTCTCCGAGTACTTTTTCGTGATTTCACTATGTTTTGAAATATTGAAATCTGTGTCGATGGAAGGAGAGATATAATGTGGAACGTGTTGGAATGGGAAACTTAGCGAGCGTCTACTGTACATTTATATTGTTAAAAATCTTGTGATTTAATTACCCTAATTTTATTTTCACCGAATTTTCGACGTCGTGCTTGAAAATTTGATTTTTGTTAAACGATCAACGAATCCTACGGGGGTGGCGTCGCGACGCCCGTTTTTATGAACGACGCCTAACGCCCGGCGTGACTTTTAACGAGGCGAAGTGCACAGCCCGTCCGGCCCGCGGAGAATTAAATATTTCACGGTAATTAACCCGAAACTATTTCGTCGCATTGTACGCTCAAAAGCGGTTTCAATTGCGCGGCGCAAACGTTATTAATTGCGATCTGAAATCTTCATTCCATTTGCACGTAATTACGCCGCCCGTTTCGAACGTACATACTCGTTGTAATTACGAGCGGGAATTATAATCAGCCTCGTGATTCAATTTTCCAATCTGCCCTGATAGTTCAGCCATTTTACATCCGAAAAACGTTCTTTTCTCGACTTCGTAAATAAGATTCACAACAAAAAATAACTAAATAATTTATTCTTGACCGACTTTATTATTAACATAAAATTGTATTATTCTTGGCTTGTTAAACGGTCTATAACATAAAATAAAATTAACATTAATAACATAACATAAAATTTTATGTTATAGACCGTTTAACAAGCCAAGAATAATAAAATTTTATCTTAACAAAAAAAAATAGATTTAAAAAAAAGAAATATCATTAAAGAAAAATAAAGAACACGTGAATCACATCGAATAGCAAAGTTTCCACCAGTTATCCGGAAAACACGTCAACTTCTCACACTAGTCAACGGTGAATCCCGAACGTGGACGAGAAATTCGCCGGCACTTCGATCGCGATTTAATTAACAGACTCCCGGCAGTTTCGAAGAAAGGTGTTTAATACACCCGGGGGGGGGGGGAGGACAAGTTGCCCCGAAGAAACTCCGAAACAAGTTGGTGCAACGGGACCGTCGAGTGGGGTGCTATGTGTCAGACGGTTCGCACTTCGACTAACAAGAAAGCTGCTGCGACACAACCTAACCCACTTCACTTTCGTTGTTCTCCGAACACCTTGCAGACCCGCTTCAAAATGGAACTCCGAATGTAATGACTCGCGATGACTCTAACCGTCGCAACTCGTTCTTAAGGGGGATCCCACTGTGACACACGAAATTTTAAGTGTGTTTCTTGCCAATTTAGAAAACACACTTTTCGAGAAAGATAAGATGGGATTTTCAGAGTGAACTTTATTATAACGTGATAGAAATAATCGATTTACTGGAGGGATGACTGTATAAAACTTGGCACACTTTATTACAATACTTTTTATATAAAAGAGTGAGAGACAAGAAACTAACGAGGAAGAAAATATCAATGATAGTGTCACATATAAAAAATTCATCGTGTTTCAGAAAATATTTCTAATTGCAACTTATAACTCTCAACTTTTAATGATTAATGAAAGATGAAAATCTTTTTATTTCTTTTCCTCGATACTACAAACATCCCTCGATAAAAGGTGAGAAATTCCCGCGTGATTTTCCCAACGACGAGCGAGAATCCGAATTGAAACTCGACGCTTTACAACGTCCACGGGTGTCGTCGGAATATTACGACGCGTCGCGGGCAACCGATTAGAGTAACACCGTTACAGGGTTGAAACTGCGACGGTGTAGGTATCCTAAATTTCAATACGCTCGAATTCGCGTCTAATGATCGCGCGTGTGCGAAACGTGCTTCCGTTTCCCGGGGTTTCTCGACGTCTGCGGTTACACGGGGTTAATTACTCGTATATGTGAGTGTGTATATGTTACACCTCGTATCGTAACAAACGCGCGATTTCGATAATCCTCGACGGAGCCGGGAAGCCCTTTGTCCGCGTGTTAAGACGTGTGTCTCTATCAAACACAGAGGTAGAGACCCTTTGTCGTCTGCAGTGGCAATTACGTCGAATTAATGCCGGCTTTTCCGAACGACCCCCCACCCCTGCCCCCTTCGAGCTTGTCATTTCAACTCGATCTTCGAGGTTCCATTTCAGCCAGGAATTTTCGGAGCATTGTGCCGTCGCGACGCCATTGTCTCGCGTCTGCGATCCGCGATTTGTCGACCCGCATTATTTTCCGTCGGGAGATCATCGCCGGCGAACGTGTAATTACGAAGATATCCACCTGAATTCCCGTGGAAATTCTCTCTATCTCTCCCCCTCTGACCCGCGAAATTTCGTATTATAAACGTACTTCATACGATCTGATTTCGTTAAGAATTAATATACAATTTTCTATTTATTTATACAGTAGGAAAATTTAATATTAACACTAAACCTACCGAGGTAGGTGAAATGACCGTTTTCAAATTTTTTATTAAAGTGCCTATATGCAACGTTATAGCTTTCAACGTTAATTTCTTTAATGAACATAAAGAAAATACAGTTTTTTATATCAAATTAACTGTTACCTGAAATCAATCGCAAAGATTATCATTTTTTCGGATCCGATAAGAATATTTACCTAAACTGTCGGTAGGTTTAGTGTTAAATAAGACTTTTCTATTTTATCTATTTCATTAGATACTTTCCCATGGATAGTCTCGTTTGAATATTAATAAATACACTCCGGTTATGAGAAAGACATCAAAGAAAAAGCGAAGGGATAAAAAAAAAATCGATTGGTTTGTAATGATTAAATTCGTTCGAAGTAGATATTTAACGATCGGTTCCACGGGGTGGAAAAGTATCCGGGGCTGGTGGATTCGTTATTTAATTTGATCGATTGACGTTGTGCCACGGCAAAGGTCGTTACGGGAAGTTGCCGTTCCGTGCGGGATTAATATCCGAGGGTAATACGATTAGCAGGTTTAATTACTCGGTGCTCCAGTGTCCTCCTCTGAGCGTCGCTCAAAGCGGACCGGTTATAAACATACTTCGGAGATAATCAGCTCGAGGAAGCACCGGAAAGACGTCAGATTTAATTACGATTACGCATAGAAAGTCATTTGCAGTAACTCACCACGCGAGCACGTTGTTTGTCGTAACAATTCCGAGCACGTCACGGTAATTCCGCGGTGGAAAATCATACTAAGGGGGTTGGGGATAAAAGGAACCACCCCTCCCCCCTTTGATTTCACTGTGTTCGGTCACGTAACCCCATCCCCACACCCCCTTTTCTCTCACCTCATTGTCCAAGATTCGAAGAACGAGGTGAAAAGTGTTACGATTGAAAGGCAACCGCGACTATCGCTGACCGTAAGCTATTTTTTCCCTATTTTTTTTTTGTTTTTTACTTCACCTCCACCGTGATTACCGACGTGACCGCGCGATCTCTCGATAGCTCAAGGGGAACAAAACCGAGATCCTAAAAAGAAAAAAAATCACCAGCTTGACCCGTAGACGTATAGATGGTGAAACTGCACCGATAATCATCGATTTACTCCACCTATCGGATTCGTTTTCAACCCCTCGACGATAAAAGTCTTTAGGGGGTGAGAACGTGACTATTTTCTTTTCGAGGGTTGTTGAAATTTGTCAGAACACAAGTTGTTCTTTCTTTGTCAATTGTTCTTGTTCGTTGGATATTTTTGATGATCTTTTTACACTTTTTTTTAGGAGGAGAATAATTATATGTGTGTTTAATTGGATTTGTTCTTGCTCGTTTCAGGAGTTGGAGAGAAGCTACACTCTATCGACCCCGGGGGGTAGTAGCCCGGTGTGTTGCCCACCCTGTAGCCCACCACCCGCCCCCGCAGCGTACATATCGAGCGCACGTGCGTCGTCCAGGCGTCTCGGATCCGGCGCCGGGGGCCCGCCGTCCCCCGAAAAAGACCCACTTGGAAAATTATTAAGGTAAAGATGCCCCACTTGTTATGACACCCCTGGGACTGATTAAATTTTCAGCGTGATTATAATTGTAGCACAAAGATTCATTTTTGAAGGTGATATCATTCGAATGATTTTAATACTAGGATTATTAAAGGGTTGTTTTGATTGCTCTGAGAAAATTTTATAAGATATTTATAAGATATATAATGGCTAATTTACATATTTTTTGTCTTCTGATTTGGGAGGAACAGTGAATTTTAATTGTAAAATGACAGGCTTGTGATTTGTTAAAAGAAATTTATTAAATTTATATTGACCTTGGAGAGTTTTAGTATAAATTATGTCGCAACTCTTCGCGAAGCTATTGCAAAGACGTTAAATTGAAAGCTGCCGCTATTTAGATATCATTTAATACAAAAATCACCCTCCCAAACAGAACTCTGAATCTTGTATTAAGAATAATCAAATAACGAGGCCACAGTTATTGCATCTGGGTCAATCCGAATGGTCTTGAAAGGAATTAAATAAATTCCCTTTACTTTTGAATAGAACGACCCTTTTCATCCCAGCGAAAAGAAACTATTAATCGAAACTAGAAAAATCTTGCCTCTTGAACTCACGAGAAGCTGAAACGTAGCCGAAATATTTCAAACGATTTCCATTAAAAATATATCCAAAGTAAACACACGTCCAATTTAACATAATCCACACAAAAAAACCTTCCAATCCCCTGACATGATAATTCATCGTCATCCTATGTGAAAACTAAAAACGTTCCAATGGAAAAAAACCGCAATATGAAACTGACGGTGAACATTAACTCGTAAAACCGTGAAAGTGTTTAGCGTTCGCAAAAGATAGTACACTGAGGCATCGTGGAATTTATTCGAAAAATTCTTTCGCGGCTCGTATCTGACATGGCTAACGATGCCCCATAAAATCGGGACACCCTTTCGGTGCAATGGTCTGAAAGCCGTAAAGCCCTCAAGGGCTTCCGTCCTTTCGCGATCGCGTTTGCTATGGATCTCGGCGCGAGATCATCAATCTTCGGGGCGTGTACAACCTATGCATCATCTAACGTCTAACGGCCGTTTACCGCGTTTCACCGTCTTCGGGAAATTATCTAGTCACTGGATAAACGTCGACGTTACGCGGATTAATAGCTGGGCAACGCGATGTAAAAGTTTAACGATTACCTTCGTGTATATATGTAGAAATCTGTGTGTGTATGTATGTTTACGGGTATGTTTCCCAACGTTTTAATTAGTAGCTTGATAGGACACTCCCGGGATGTATTAAACGAAATTTTTCTTACGGAGTAAAGATACTCGAAGTAAAAGCACCGTAACGACTGTTCGAAAAGACTGTTCGTTCGAATGGTGGTACTAGAAGCTCGCTGCAATTTCATTCTGTCTGACTATACCGTGACTATACAATCTTACACACACGTACACAGAGATCTTAACCCTAGGATCACTAACATTTCTTATACACCTATTAAATTTACAGATAAAAGAAACATTATCTTTTTAAATCGAATCCTAAAATTACACTACTAAAGTATAAATAAATTAAATTGCACAAAATTAATACCACAAATTTTCCTAATTTCCCTCCTAAACCTAGTGATAATTCGAGTGATATGTCATCCCCTTGATACGTCACTGTCTATCTGTGTCAATAACCTGAGATAATGAAAGAAACTCAGAAAATTCGTCTCCTTGTACCGTAATCACGGATGATATCGTTCGTAGCACAGACCGAGGGTAAAGTTTATCAAATGGCTATTTGAACGACGCTCGTTAAACCTTCCAGATTCCTGAAGACCTTCTACAGGGAGCTGGGGACCCGCGATCCACCCCATCTGCCGCCATGGGCGTCGCCACTACGACTTGGCACCCTTTGTCCAGCGCAGTTTCAACCGCACCTGCAGCTGCTCCACAAGAGCGAGCAGGAACATAGGTTGGAGAACATCAAACCCGACCAGATCTTCGCTCCCGTCAGGGTGAGTGGACCATAAATCATCCCCGTGGATATCCAGTTCGTGGGGAAGCGACATTGACGGTAAACTTACCGCGATGGGAAATGGGAAGTGATAAGAATGAGAGGGAACCTCGAAATAATGAGTGGATTCGAATTATCTAGTTGGAACAATCTTTTTTTTAACGCATTTTGTGACGATTGTGGTAGATATGTCTTTTTTTATGGTAAATTTTTCATTGAGACAGCGTGTAATATCGGTGGTACAGGTAGATATATTTATTTAACTCTTTATTTACTTGAGGGGTGTGTTTTAGTTGCTGAAATAAGAGGAAAATGAAAATGTTAATTGGAAATGGTTAATAAATGTGTATATATATGGAAGTTTATTGGGTGAAAGTTTTCCACGTGGAAAATTCGAAACTTCGAAGCTTCCCTGCGTTCAAATTCCAAGCTTCGTAATTTTCTCGCGCAGAAATCTCGACACGTTCTTCGATTCGATGCATAGGGAAACGTCTTACATCTTTGAATTTACATGCCTACAAATTTTGAAACGCGTCGTAACTTCCGCACGTGCGAATTTTCTCCCCCCCCCCCCCCCCCCGTAACTTCGCTGCGTACAAATTTCCATCCCGCGTATATAGTCTTCGCGTATAAATCTCCGAACGTTCGAACTTCCGTGCGTACAAATTTCAAGGCTACGAAGTTCCGAATAGTTTGAAACATCGGTTTCGCGAAAAGCCATCGACGGCAAAAGTTCCGGTAACTTATGTTCATACTCCCCGGGAATCCCGGTGTAACACGAGTCTATAGAGAAAGTTCCGTTTGTGTCACGTGTCGGGGAAGTTCTATGTTTTTTTTTTGCGAATTCACCGTCGGCTCTGGTTTTCCTTCTTTATCAATCGTACCGCCGCCTCGGAGGAAGATCGGCAGCCCGCACGCATTTGCATGATATCGACTACGTAATTGCGAAAGTCTGAGGGCAACCGGTATACGTAACGACACTTCTTCCCCCGGCCAATGGCAACTGTCGAACGCTAAAACTTGCTGCCTCGCGACGGAAACTTCACCAACGTTATGTAAAAGCCGAATTATTACCACCGGAGTCTCTCCCTCTCTCTCTCTCTGTCTCTCTGTGCTTGGATACTTATTCCTTTCTGTTCTTGATTTTCCGCCGGAAAGATCGACGAATTAATTCTCGGATAGAAAGAAAGAAAGAAGGAAGGAAAGAATGAATGAAAGAAAAGAGATATGCAAATCGGACTTTAGAGTTTCCGCAGATTCTTTAAAGAACGAAAACACAGGGAGGGTACCGATAAATATGCAAATTACCGAACAATTCGCGAATAATAAAATAAAGAAGAATGGCCATGGAAGTCGCGGTGGGGTCCCGGGTTGGGATTAAAAGTCACAATGTAGAAAACGGGAGTCACGGGTTATATGTATATATGTATATTATATATATATATATATCCCGTATCACACGTAGTACGGGTGCTTAATTAACAAAGCGCCCGCGGAGTTTGAATCGCAAAGCGAGTTAACGGCAAGGAAAACAAAAGGGGGCCGGATGCAATTGAATAAAGGAACGTCGTATAATGAAAACGTACCGGAAGACAAAGTGTACCCACGGCGAAATCCCGTTCCCCCCCTCGTCGGATAAACGAAGTTTCGGGTCGAACCGAAAATTTCACTCTAAACAACGCGATGATACGTCGGTTGATAATCAACGGTGAAAATCGAGTCCCTCGAATGGTCGTGTTACTTAACGAGACGAGAATGTTTTAGGGGAAAGAAAGAGGGGAGAAAGAGAAAGAGAGAGAATTGAAAAAGATACGGTAAAAAGGAAAAGTGGCAACATAAACGAAACGCATTACGTTAATGGTACAATTTCGTGATATAAACGAGAGAACGAACGAAAGTTGCCGGAAGAAAGGGACCTTTCTTACCGACCGACCGAAATCGTGCGCGACACGAGACCCCGGGAAAACCGGAAAAGAATGAAATTGGCTCGTGTCGCGTGCAATATCTCACCGTTCCCTTTCGTCGACGAGTAACAACGACCCCGGTTTTTTGTTTTCTATCCGAAACACAACGACTGAAATCGCGTTTCTGTTATCTTCGTGATCCGAAAGTTTCTCTCGGAACGTTCGACTTGCCAGAAAAGGGCAAACCGAAGGGATCGACTCGCTGGGACGGGGATAAAGGGTGCGACAATAGAAACCACGGGGAGAAAAGAGTGTTTTTTTTTCTTTTTTGGTATTCCGACACACCACCTAGGCATTCATGTTCAATCGGTGTTCCCCTTTTATTAATTCACCCTCGCAAACGAACCTAACAAGCGACGAACGCGAATGGCATGTTGTTCGAATGGAATTTGAACCGAAATTGCACGGGGTGATACACGTGGAAAGACGTTGTAAAATATTAATCATTTCCAACGTGACCTTTTTGCTGGCACGTTCATTATGGAGTACCAAACATTACTTAAATTTGCGATCGATATACTGTTAGCTACAGATACAACGTTTGGTGTTGTGTTGAAAATCAGACAGTTCCGAAATCGTGTTTCAATTTCAAAATCACAATGCTTTACAATCAGAAACAAAACAAACTTTACAATCACTTGTTAATATAAAACACATAATCTTCTACTATTCTATATAAACCACAATTCCATAGATCCTTAAAAAATTGATCGAAAAAATCGAAAATCACGTACGATCTCTCCGTGATATCAAAAAATGGGGTAAAAAGTGTCAACGGAGAAATCTGATAGCAGAAGAGAGATGCGAAAAAAGAAGGCAAAAACGGGAAGAGTGGAACATCGATCACGGAAGGAATTTGCAGCGGTTTTCACCGTTTTCGACTTCCTCGAAGCCCTCGATAATATCTGCGGAACGGAGTGGCGCCGCAGGGGCATAACTCCTTCGGGCCCGCGAATAAAGAAAGCTTTTAATCGCGCCACGTAGATGTGGCGGACGATCGGGAGGAACGAAACGGCCCTTGTAACGAGGCATTGTTCTGTCGCGACGTGATAAGGCGGTCGACGTCGCTTCGTTAACATTTCTCGAACGATCACGATGAAAAAGCTACGGTTACCGCGAGACAACTCCGGGAGGGTGGAGGTGGGGGAGAAAACGAACGACAAAAATTGGGGTGATTTTGCATTCGACCGAGAGAATTAATCTACACTCATACCTGGGGGAAGGGCGTGTTCGTTTAATAAATGAAACGAGACGTTAAATGGTGATCGAATCTCCGTCGCGAGTTCGTTGGAAAATTTCCGCATCGTTTCTGCGTTTAGGGGTTAATTATTCGACTCATAATTAGTCTGAATTAACTACTAAGACCTGTAATTTTGATTTTTTTTTAAATATATGTGCCTTAGTCCTTTTTATATAAAACAACATTCTTCAAATGTATACTTTTTCAATATTTATTAATATTATTTCGTGCTATAAAACTATAAAAAATACAATTATCTAAACAACGATCGCGTTTGAATCTCTAATCGTTCACTAAAGGAGTTAATATCTCACGATGCGATGATCTCGAAAGCTCGATAGTATTGCGTGTGACAATAATTCCTCGGGGGGTGAATCGAAAGGTATATTTTATTCGCCAATAACGCGGTAACTACCGACAACCGTGGGTGGCCACGGATTTATCGAAGCCGCTCCACTAAATCTGTCTCGGAATCTTATCTCGAAGATATACGTACTATACTACGCGGCCATAACCCCCGGGTGTGGATCGGTTCATCCTTTTCCTCGATTCCTGTGTGAAACGTAAGACGAGCAGAGTGGCCCCGATACATCAACCCCCGCGATGAACACCACCGCGTTATCCCCGATGCACCCCTGTCGCGCAGGTCGATACCGCGGACAATGCGACACGTCGAAAAATGAGCTCCGCAACAGCAACAACGGGTGAAATGCGAAACAGACGCCGGGGATCGAACGAGTTCTGATAAAACCGGATGAGACACTCTCTTTTAGGGATATCTAGGCACGTCCGGTGTCGCGAAGATCTTCTTACGCTTAGAAATCGCAAAACACACTGATGACGTCATCCGAAGATTTATATATATGTATAATAAATATATCGATATATAAAAAATCAATATATATATATAATATATTTATTATATATTATATATATATTATATATACATATATTTATATATATAGAGATTTATATATTTATATATCATATATTTCTCTATATGTGTATCTGCAACGAATTAATAAATAAATATATATATATACATATTTTAGAATCAATTTATAAAATTTTTTTTATCGTTTGAGAATTAACTAAAGAGACGATAGAGTAATGTTTGATTAATTTCAGTGTTGTATTACTTCGTTGGAATCAATAAAGTAGTTTTTGGTAACCAGTTTCAGTATGGAACAACATATCGGTTGGTTTTTCGTTTCGAATATATCGGTATTGTGAAACTCGGTTGGAACGACCGTTCAATCGAAAAGGAGTGGCCGCGGCAAACCGTTACGGGGTCGAACCGGTAAATAACTGGAAAGTTGTCAGAAGTTTCGCCCGGCGGAAACGTTGTAATTCGTCGACGTCGACGTAACGAGCCCGACGGTAGAATTTTCCACCGGCGGTAATGAGTACGTATTTCGTTCTATCGGCGGTCGTTCTACGTCGTCGACGGCCCCGACCCGGCCGTGGGCGAGCACAAAACACTTTTCCAGATCACCGACGACCCCGTGTTTCTTGCCGTCGAATATTATTTCCATTCTCCCGGTCGACGGGGGCAAACGTACCCGACGAACGACTGCTCTCCGATCCGGCGAACTGGAAGTAATTTCTTTGTCTCCTCTCTCTCTCTCGCCGCCCCCACCGTCTACCAACGGAGACACTTATAAGCCCGCTCGTTTACGTGTGTACCTCGTGTAACTGTGTGTACACCGCGGCTCAAAAGTAGCGGACCCGTCATTTGGTTATTTTGAATAAAATTGAATTATTAATGTAATTATTGAACGATGTTATGGGTGACTATGTTTTGAGGATACGAATTTCCTAAATTTCTTTTATTATCACACCTAATTGACACGTAGATACTGTGTATAATGTTCAAAAGTAGAGGACCCATCAATAGGTCATTTTGTATAAAATATAATTGATTTTTCTATAATCTGTGGCCAGTTACCATCAATTGTTATTTGTTTAGTAGCATTCCAATCGCTGCAAGTAGATTTTTATAGCTTTTTCGATCAATGGAAATAGTACAGTGTAAATACATAGAAACGAAGGGACTTTTTGCCGTAACTTAGATTTGAATTGCAATCGTTGTCCCACTTTGAGACGGTCCGAAAATTTTGGACAAAGCTGTACGAACACTGCATTACGTACGACGGTCTGCAAACATGGATTCTTGGCTCTGCTCGTCCCGGACCGAAACGTAGACATTGTTCTCCGGCTTTCACCTGTTGTCTCGCAGCAAGGTGCAGGTTTTGCTTCGTAGGCATATACATTTTACAGGCGTCGTAAATATGATGGCCAACTAGAAAGACACTTATTGTTGGATTCATCGGTTTTAATGGGTTCCTCTCACCCCAGCGAATCGCCCGAGACGAGGAAATTTTAATTTATTCTCACACTTAGACCTTCGAGAAAATTGTTTTCCGAATTTCACTCGCGAGCTATGTCCAATTGTTGCGCGATAATTTACACGTTCGTAATTTACCGAGGAAGTAGATGAGAAATTGTAAAACAACCGCGAGGAATATTTCAACGATTATCTTCTTTATGTCTTCCTCGACAATCAACCTGTTAATTAGACACCCCACACGTTTCGTCATCGCTCTCAGCCATGCTAATCCTGATTTATTCAAACTATCAAAATTTACCTTAACATCACACGCTACCTTTATATTCCCCCTCATTCTATCTGGATAAAAGTGGCTTCACAGAAGCTGTCCGACCGTAAATGCTTCTCATATCGAGTTTCTTTCACGACGTGTATTTAACCGTAGAAACGATGGTGTTTTTGCGATATATATACATATGTATATATACATATATGTATGTATAATATATTCTTCGAGCTTCTTGTCGTTTCGAGAGGCCGTTGGAACAAATGCGGTCTACCGTTCCCGCGAACAATAGAGGGATCGATAGGTAGATCCCTGTGTGTTATGCGAGCGTGGATGGAGCTTATCCGGTAACGAGCTTACGATCCTTCATACGGATCGTCGCCGGTGTTGCTAGCTCCATGGATTTATCTTCGACACGAAGGAAGAAAAACAGCTTCCAGCCAATCGCGTGCAAAGTATACGTCAGATCGCTTTCCCCCTGAAAAATGTCACCCACTCTCACTCACTCATTCACTCACTCTTTCTCTCTATCTATTTATCTCTTTCTCTCTATCCGTCAAGCAATTCGTTTGACGTTCGGTGAGAAATATTTTTGCGACTCAGTTTACCTCGTAAGATTCTTATTCCACTTTGTCACCCTCGTATATGTATACATACCTATATACAGGGTGTCCCAGCTGACGTGCACGTCCCTGAACCAGGTGATAGCTGAAGTAATTCTAATATAGGCAAGTGACATTCGTAATGTGGTGTCTTAATTTGTGGCCGAGTTATTAACGAAAAACGATAGCCAATCAGAGAGCTCCGATGGGTACTGTGCCAGTAACAACTGTCCCACCACTGGGCCCAACGGAGCCCTATGATTCGTTATCGTTTTTCATTAATAACTCAGCCAAAAATTAAGATACAACATTACGAATGTCACTTGCCTATATTAGAATTACCTCAGCTAGCTGAGACACCCTGTATATACATAGGGCGAATCATAGGGCTCCGTTGGGCCCAGCGGCGCGACAGTTCCCACTGGCACAGTACCCTACTGGTGCAGATCTTCTACTGTCGCGCCGCCGGACCAAACGAAGCCCTCTGATTGGCTATCGTTTTTCGTTAATAACTCGGTCACGATTTAAGATACGACATTACGAATGTCACGTCCCTGTATTAGCTGGGACACCCTGTACATATACACCTACATACGTATCGACGTTTACACGAATCTGACGTCATCCCCGCGATAAATCTCCAACGAATTAATTTGTCCCGTCAACGTTCTCGTCGATCGCCTCTACCTTTTCCCCCCTTGGATCACTCTGTTACAAAAGTGTCCGTAGTAACTGAGTGTATTTGCCGTGTGTCTGGAGAATAGAATCTACAGTCGGTCAACACGTACACACACACACACATACAATACACACATACGACGTAGGAGGAGTGGTATCAGCGTCGGTAGGGTACGATCGGTAAATTTTTGCGAAGTCGACAAGTCCCACGGAGATGGTCCCACGGAGGCACGTACGGCCAACATCGTTAACAAGCTCGTAAGCCGTGATGGATGGTCGGCGTAACATCGGTAAACAATCGAGCCGGGATGCAGAGTCGATGATCGTAATCCGTGCAGAACTCGAGCTATACGGCCGAGTCTGTCGGCCGTAATCCGCTCCGTTAAGCAAGACGTATCGACCCGAATGGTATACTGTTCGCATACGGCATCAACGACGGCCATTATACGGCATGATTTTCGATTCGGTTTATTGTTCGAACGCGTCGTAGACACGGGGAGATCGTGAAATCGTTTTTTGTTTTTTTTTGTTTTTTTTTGTTTGGTGACAATGGAGGGAACGTGTCGAACCAGACGTCGGTATTCAGAGAAACAGTTTCCACCGGGGCGATAATTAAATTCGTTTTGGAGAACAAGGGGGAGACTTGGCGTTCGAATTTTCTTTTCTTCTTTTCTAGTTGTTTGATTTGTTGTTGTTGTTCTTGATTTGATTGTTTGTTATATGAGAGTGTACGCACGTCTGAGATTCTATTACAGGGTGTCCCAGCTAACGTGCACGTCCCTGAACCAGGTGATAATTGAGGTAATTCTAATATAGGGAAGTGACATTCGTAATGTCGTATCTTAATTCGTGACTGAGTTATTAACGAAAAACGATAGCGAATCATAGGGCTCCGTTGGGCCCAGCAGCATGGCTGGTCCAGACCTTCTACTGTCGCGCCGCCGGACCCAACGAAGCCCTCCGATTGGCTATCGTTTTTCGTTAATAACTCGGCCATAAATTAAGATACGGCATTACGAATGTCACTTCCCTATATTAGAATTACCTCAGCTATCACCTGGTTCAGGGACGTGCACGTTAGCTGGGACACCCTGTATGTGTTTGTGTGTGTTTTTGGTTGTGCGTTCCCGACGAGAAGGAAAATCGTCCGCGTGGCAATTAAAAGTCGCAAAGTCTCGTTAGCGTAGTTCCACCGATGTCGTCGACGTTGACGACGACGACGGAGGATTTCGGTGAGGAAAAAACGGCGGAGAATACTACGCCGTTGTTTCCGCGTTAATTATTACGCGGTTATTAGCAATCCGCGGGACAACGAAGCTCGCTCGTTCGCGTAACAGCCACTTCGCGGGTCACTGCGGAATTGTTTTTCACGGTTGGAAATTGTTTTAAATTGACGGTTACGGTACTGCGGGTAACGCGCTTTCTGCTCGTAAATGTTTAACAATTAAATTGACCCTACTTTACGAGAACCAAGCGTCGAATTAGTCGCACCCCACGTGCTGAGATCAATAAAGTCGGCGGTGTGGCTCAAAGCTTGATTCGTAGAATAAGATTACTAATTCACGCTAAGTCACGTGCAGCTTACGACGTTCTGATTCCTTTCTGAATAATAGATAGTAAATAGGGAAAGCCCTTAGATAATCTATATCTAATCCGTCTAATATAGCTACGAATTGAAATTCACATTCCATCTGACAAGTTCTGATTCCTTTTTGAATAAAACACAATAAATACAAACCACCCTATAGTTAACATATCTATTACACAATATATCAAATCCACATAACAATTAACATAGCTCCAACTTATTAATAATTCACATTAACTAAAAAATAATCAAAATCCGGTTTCTTACAGCTGAGCGACGGCACCGTCTCCGAAGCACCCCGTCGCGTAGCCGTCGAGGGTGGTCCAGGAAGTGGTCGCACCACCCTCTGCCTGCATCTCCTCCACCAATGGGCGATCCAGGGCGATGGTCCGGCCCTGGCGTTCATCGTTCCTCTCCGCGAGCTCCGGGGTAGTTCGCTCTTAAAATATCTAGCCGGTGAACTGTTCCCCAGGACGGCAGCCCTGGGTGACGCGGTCGCCCAGGTGTGGCGGACGTTGCACCTGATGGAGGATCGAGTCCTCTTCGTCCTGGACGGTTACGACGAATGCGTGGGTGGAAGGGCATCCCTGGGGGATGCTGCGGACCTCCTGGAGGGACGTTTGTTCCCGGACGCGAGGATCCTGGTGACCTGTTCGCCGAGCAACTCGACTGCCCTGTCGCCGTTGGTGCACAGAAGGATTCACCTGGCGGGACTCGAGTGGCCGCACGTGGAACACCTGTGCGTCGCTTACTTCATTCACAACGAAATGGCATCGAAAGCCTATGATTTCGTGGAGGCGTTGAACCTGCAGTCGCAGACTGTCAAGCAACTTGGACAGCATCCCCTGGGATGGATCATGCTGTGCTGCCTCTATCAGGTATTTAATGGTATTCAAATACTGAATGAAAGGTTCGAAGGTGAAATCGATAAACTCCAATTTTTTAATTAATTGGAATTTAGTGTCTGAGTACTTAATTAAATAAATGTTTTCAATAATTAGACTTTAGGATGACAAATGAGAGGATTGTGACTGGTTGCTTAGTAATAAATGATTGCCTTCAGAAGTACTTCAGATTAATTCCATCGTCTAAAGAAAGTGATTGAAATAATGCTATTGGAACACCTGGATATCTTGGAGTAATACATTTTCTCTGATAACAATGTATATTAGATAATTGATAACACAATTGTCCTCACTTTAAATTTTATGGAGTCAATCGATTTCACAAGTGTCCATAATTCCCAGATGAACACTTATCACCTGTCTATAACGCTTCAACAATCCCACCATCACCATATAGCCCCTTCCACTTTCAGTATTACATTCAGTAATTCCTTCAAACACACTTAAGGAAATTCCAAAAGCCAGTCGCAGTTCAATCTCGAAATAGTACTCGCTCGCCCTAAGTACCTGTCTGTTTAACGAAACGTTCAATTCCGTTGCTTTAACGTGCGCACCTTAACGCGCCTGCCGTTAAGCGTTTCCCCCCCACAGCCTTCGTAAACCTTGAAACGAGCCCTTAAAGGGAATGCGTAATACCGGTGAGTGCCCGTGTTCCCAGGACTCCGGATCCCTGCCCACGGAGACGAGTGCGTTGATCCAGGCAGCGGTGAAGTGCATCGTAAAACGCAGCCTAGATCCCCCGGTGCCCTACAACCAGGAGATACCTGGACATTGCAGAAAACGTCTCGAGGATTTTGGAAAAATTTCCCTAGCTGCCCTCAGAGAGGGAAGATGTTTCTACACGGAGGCGGAATTAAGGGCCAGGGGTGGAATCGAGGTGACCCGACTCGGGTTCCTGACACGTGGTTTGACCTTCGGACAACGAAGAAAACCGGACTTGTACACACCGATTCATATGGCGGTAGCCGAGTTCCTGGCAGCTTATTACCTAACCTCCGTCGCACAGTACGCTAATATCCTACGTAGAGAACTAGAGGGACTGCCACCGGGGATCATCAGTCACCTGGCCGGTTTATTGGGCCCGAAGACACATCTCATTTTAAATCAACTGTGCCCCCTGGAGGTGCCACCCAGGGCCGTATTCTCGTTACTGAAAGCTGCTGGTGCCTCCGATGGGAATATCTCAGCTGTCTGTAGACTGGTGGGAGCTGGCCCAGGTTTTGGGCCAGCTCCGAATGAAAGGCCACCTGCTCCCTTGGTTCATACGTCACCGTTGGAGCTGGAGGGCTGGGCGAGAATCCTGGAGAGTCCAGCCTGCACCCTGGAGGCCCTGGAGGTTGTGTTCCAAGTGGAAAAGGGTTCGGACCCGAGGTACCTGAATGATTTCTTCGAGGCCCTCGCGGGCAATGAGAGTGTCAAGCTGGTCAGGATCACGTCGCTATTGGGACAGGAGTTCCCCGCTGACGAGGCTCTGAGACTCGCTGGACACCTGAAGAGCGTGTTGGGCAAGAAGAAGCTGAATGACTTCGAGCTGGTGATCACTTGCCTGGAGGAGGCGGCACACGATAGGTGAGTGGGGTTTTGATTTTTTTTTTACATAGTTCACAATACGTGTCACTTTGGGAAGGGAACTGAGACAATTTAGACCATGTGTACCATCGGTGAAACACCCTGTATGAGTAAATGGAGGGACTAAGGTGAAAGTCTGAAATTGGGGAATATCGAGATTCTCTGGTGAATGTCGAGATATTCCGAATACGTCGGTGAAAGACCGAATATTTAAATATATGTATACAAAATATATTATATAATATAGTTTTTATTCAACATTCACCGGTGTAAGCCAGAAATAATGATCCGTATCAAATATGAATGTCGACATTTGCCACATTTCGATCATTTATTAATTTTATTAATTCTATGGTTCATTTTTACGATTTTTAAACGCGGAAATGACAAGTACAGTGTTTTTCACGCGAAGAAAAGGGGATTACGTTCTACAATCGATCTCGTGAGTTCGACGATTCGAGACCCAACGACGTTATCTCTTGTCCCTACTCCTTTCGTACGCCCTTCAACTAAAAACTCATTTCGCGCACATCCGGTCTCCCTATATCCTGGCGAACACTGACGACGACTACGTCGAGGACGACAGTGCGCGAACCCGAAAACTTTCCTCGATACCCGCGGTTATTGCTTTCCCTCCGACTTTCCCGTGAAAACACGCGGGAAACTCTGCGTGCCCTTGACACGTTCGGTTCGCGTGAAATTCGGGAAATTGCTGGATGTCGCTAACGAAAGAACAGAAACGATATCTCTTGGGATAAAAAAAGACACCTTCCTTAAAATTGAAAACTAATCGATATGGAATTCACTATAACTACTCTCTTCTGCAGTTTATATTTAACAAAAAATATGTCACACTAAAATTTCTTTTCTTTTCTTTTGTTAGACATTTCTAGAGTGTAATACTATTTCTATTTAACATTTATTTAGACAATTTTGAAACTTTATTGTATAATTTTAATCGTAATGTTCAGATGGAAAATTTCAAATCAGACTTTTCCACTTGCAAGGGTCGATTTCGTAGTGTGTTATCGCAAAAAATTCCGATCATATTCCGCTTTCCCGTTTCTGGGAAAACAGTGGGAATTCTGATAGGGTCGACGTAAGACCGTGCAGGAGAAACTCGCGCGTTTTTATGCAAATGAGTGGCTCGCTCCGGAGCCACCCTCCGTGTGTTCTGCGCTCTGGCGAAAGTAAACACAGTTTTTTTTTTTTACACCCTCCGACCCGACTTCCGGGGGCGAAAGGTAAATGTCTTCTCGATGTCGAGAGCAAAGTAAACTTTTTAATTTACTTTCTGACCCTTCCGCGTCGTCTGGACGTGGGGCCCTTTTCGTTGAAGAAATGTTTCCCGACGAAGCTCGACTCGCGACACCCGGACGACGAGAGTTCGTCGACGGATACGTTCACCAGGTAGTTCACCAGGGTGGAGTGAAACATTCATTCCTCCTGTGTTTGTGTGCGCACACTTACAGCTGTGTGTATGTACACATACATATGTACGTACGTTGCACGGGCAGCCGGAACTTTTTTAATCCACTTTCCGATATTGCCGGGACACATTCACGTTGATAGATAAGCAAAAAGTGGTAATAAGCGGACCGGACATATGTTGCTAGAAAAAGTGAAATAACAGCTCGTAACAAGCGGCGCAAATACAACGTTGTTCGGAGAGTTGTACCGTAGATCTAAATACATAGATATTTCTTTTTTTTTTGTTTTAAATTTGTTTTTCTCGTCGTTCGTCGTACTGTACAACTTTCCGTCCGAAGTATTCGGACGCGGCAGATTCGAATTTTACAATTCGAAAATATGCAATCCCATAATTTAGATAAATTGAAAAGTGCACATCCAGCATCCGAATAGACAATCTCGTTTATTTATCCCAGACTAGGGAGAAATCATCTGTTTATCCCTTGGTGGTAAAAGTACCGTTGAAATTTTCAAGTAACCCAGAAAACAAGGTGACTACAGGTAATTTTTCCCCAGGAATAATACATCCGTCTAACGGCAAGTAAACGCGTCGATTCCAAGGAACAAATTTTTCACGATAAACTCACCCAGTCCCTCCGCAAAGAATTATAAGGAACTACGTTAAAATTTAACGATCCCCTCCCCCTCTCCCTGTGAAACTTTCATCCCGTAAACTACAACATAGGAGACTTCATAGGGTGAAAATGAAAATTTCAAGTGCCGGTAAACTTCTGCTGGAACACAGAAAATTTTCCACCGGGGTTTTCATTCTCCACGGTGAAATTCATTGAAAATTCACCGATTCTCGTAACTTGCTATGTATCTATCTATGTATGTATACATGTATGTACGTATATCGCTGATATCTGTTATCCTCCTTCTCTCACGCGTGTCTTCGTACCTGGGAATTCGGTGTCGCGCTATGTTTCCGCGCGGCGAACACGCCGACCGCCACCGCGGCAACAAGAAGAACGTAACAATACGTCGGGGGGGGGGGGGGGGGGGTTGCGGTGTGTTTGAACCGCGGCCGCACGAACTTCCACACAGAAACGCCGGGAAAAGTGGTGGAACAATGCGACGCTGGAAGAATAGCGAAACGCCGCGAATTTTTCTTTTTTTTTTTTAAAGGCCGCTCAAGCCTCGTCAAAGACGTGGTCTGGGAACAAAAAAAGAGAGAGAGGGAGGGGAGGGGAGAAAGAAAATTTAGAAAGACAGTCTGCTTTTCGCACCTGGGTAAAAAAAAAAGGTGAAAAACATCGAGTTGTACTTTACACTGTTTTTTCTTTCATTCTCTCTTTCTCTATGTTTGTCTCCCTTTTTTTATTCCAATGTTTTCTTTTTTCACCTCTGCTTTCTCAGTTTCGTTTCTTCTTGAACCATCTGTCTTTCCACGTTCTCCCTTGTACTTCTCAAGGGAGTGTCTCATGTATCTCGATCGTCAATAACGACACCCTGTTCTGTTTCTTCAAACACTTCGTCTTATCCGTCAACGCAATCTGGTTTTTCATTTCCTCTGTCCTGCCGCAACGTTTTAGTAACCGCAGTCAGCATTTTCATCCCCCCCTTGCCCTGTTCTCCCCGTCCCTTTTACCACAGGATCTCTCCTTCTCCCTTTCTCTCTCTCTTCCGCCCCTTTCATCTGTTCACCCTTTAAGCATAGGACGAGGGAAAAATCACGACGAGACGACAGAGGGGCGAGGAAACGAACATCTAACTACTATTTGCCTCGAGGCGGAACATTCTCGACCCGGCAGTTCATTGTTGCACATCGAGACTCTCTCCCTTACTATCCACCCACCCTCTCTTCTTTACCCACCCGAAAACTGCTCCTCCGTCGTGAAGAACCACTCAAAATCACCTCGTCGGTCTCCTAGGAGATGGGGAGGCAAAGAAAAGAAAGCGATCGATCGATCGATCGATCGATGGATCGAATAGAGCAACCCTCTTGTTGCTCATCCCCCGTACTCGAGAGTTTGTCGAAAGGGGTTGAAAACGAAACACGAGTCTGGCTCGGTTATACCCCGACGAATTGCCCCCCCCCCTCACCCCCCTCCTCTTCGTTTATTTTTGGAATTTCGTTCGCGACGTTACAGATAGTTTTTTTTTCTCACGGAATAAAAGAAAATGAAAGAAAACCACAGGAAACTGTGTTATCTTTGTAGAACGTGCGGGTTCGTTGACAGTTGGAAGGGAAATGTTTCCTTTAAGTTTTATCGCGATAATATACCGAAAGTTTGCACGCGGTTCTGCGCGTTAGTTTGCTCGGTTAAACGGGGAGACTGGTATTACGGAAATTCTGCGGTATACTCGGTGCGCGTAAAGTTCTTCGTAGGGGTAGAAAAAAAAAGGTTTGTCTTCGACGCAGGTTTCGCGCGAGACACCCTTTAACAAGTTAAATACCATGACGTTTACATCTGGGTGACAACTATAATTTTATAAGACCTTGTAAAGGGTGATATTCATTATTCAATTAAACAAAATTTTCCAAGTAATTTTCAATAATTTGCATACTGACACAAATATTTAACGGAAATAGAACATGTAAATATGAAATATCACAATACAATAATTCTAGGATATTCAACGTGTTAATGCAGCGTCCACATAATTTAAATATTCTTTTTTTATATATTTAAAAGCACCTTTACCTGGGGGTTGATCAGAATTATTCAGATACATCGGATTTCGTTCAAACTCCCCTTAAGCGATCAATTCTCGACCTTCGTATCGACGGGTTTCTACGAAGCGGCGGGACTTTTCGAAATACACGTTCTTCTCGTCAGCGTCGCGACGTTGATGAAGAGGTCGACGCGCAGACGTTTTATAAAACCCTCGATTCGAGTAAACTACCCGAACGTGAAAGCGATGACTGACGGATGACGGGGTATTTCCACTTTGACGCTCGTAAGTGGTAGACGACGTCTGTGGTCAGACACGCGCTTCATCTGGAAATAAGCTGCTCGACGTTTATCGAAAGTAGAATGCACCGCAGTGGTCAGACATATTTTCACTCCTGTTCGATTACTCTACAAGGCTAACCCTAGAACTATCAGCGAATTAAATCAGTATATCGAAAAACATTAAACAAATAATTATGAAAAAAGTGAATAAAAGGGAATAGTAAATGGAAACGTAATTATGACAAATTTACGTGACTTTTAGAAGAAATTACGAACCAGTTATTTTATCTACATTGTGTTAATTATACTATTAAAATGATTTTAGACAAAAAGAAATATGTATTTATATAAAAAAGCTTATTTTATTTCGTTTTTTTGATTGATACACAGCTTCCTAATTTCAGTATACATCTCTAACATTTCCCAGACACATTCCAGGTACATACACACGAGTGTGTAAGTACTGTTTCTATATCACGGGAGGATGCGCGCCCGATCAGTGACGGGTTTCGTATAATTTTCCATAGGGCATAAAAATTTCCGTTTGATTCGGGAAACAGCCGCGTTTTCCAAGCGGCGTTTGCGTTGTTTATCGGCGCTCGCCGTAAAAATCCAGCCCGGCAAGAATATCACGCGGGAGAAAATCCAGACTCTCGTTTGCAATTCCCCGAGGAGAGTAACTCCGCCGCGGTACCTTTGCATAACCGTCATGCACACAAACACATCGACACACGTACGTAGCGCACCTGCGAGCTCTTTCGAAATAATGGTGAATAGACAGCGAAATGTACATTATACATGCATAAATATACCGGAGGAATCTGCATTGCCGAACTACTGTGCACGTTTGTCTCTCTCTCTCTCTCTCTCTTTCTCGCTTGGTCTCTCTCAACCTAGCTGAATTCACATCGACGGAACACTTACGAGTTATAACCCGGGAATCTCGTAAAGAAATTTCTTTCCTGTTTTGCGAGTACCTTCGCGGAGACTGATGATCTTCACTATAGGAGAGGAACACTCTAGCTACTTCAAAGCGAAAGGATACTAAATCACTCTTTGTTCATTAATGCGTTACTAATTCAGAACAGGGATCGGAATCTTCATTTCCTCTCGGTGTTCTGCATCAGAAACTAGGAGAACGATACGGATACCGTGAGAAACTGTATAAAGTACTTGTTAGAGAAAGAAAAAGAAGATGAACAGAGATAAATCGATATTTCCAGTTGACTATTGTTTACCTGTTTTTTCTTTCTATACACACCTTTCTCCCAACGTTGTAAAAGAATCTCGAATCTAATTACAATTTAATATATTTTCAATTCTATTCCAATGAAACTGATCTTCAATTTTATTCCAGTGAAACTTATTTCTCAATTTCATCCGAGTAAAACTTATTTTAAATTCAATCAGAACAGAATCCCCTATTTCTCGTGCAATTCACAATCCATCCCTACGTTTCCACCCTTATTTACCACCTATTAACTATTGCTGTTCACGTGTCTAACGCGCCCTTTTCTTGCCCTTTCAGACTCGAGTGCGTGGTAAACGCACTTTGCCGCGGCTTGACCCACGCGTCCGCCAATCTCTCTCGTCTAGTGCTGGACATGAATCTATCCGGGGCGCAGGTGTCACGGGTTTGCGAGGCACTCAGGGGTTGCGTGCAGGTGCAGGCGTTGCACCTGCCGCACTTAGGCTGCGGTTGCGAGGGACTGGCCTCGGTCGCTGAACTCCTGAAGGAGAGGCCCCTGCTCGCCCTGAACCTCGCCGGAAGCTGGGGAGCGAAGAACGAGGACCCGTCGAGCTCTGGAATCAGTATGGGTAAAATGTTGCTTATTTTCGTTAGTTTTTTTTTCTTTGATTTTTCACGCGGGATTTTCGCGTATCTGGATATAAATTGTGTGGGAAATCTTTGATTGTGTTAATTTGATTATATAATAGATATAATGGTGGGAGGGAAATACGATTAGTTGTTGCACGTTGAATGAAAAGACTTCGCAAATAGATTTTGTTATTTATTTAAATGAAACTCTGGGTTGCTTTGGGATCTATGGAGAAATTTGTGAAAATTTTAATGATGAGAAATTGTTGTGACAGTGGAAAATTTGAAAGTTTGATATTATTTATTACAAATTGAATGTAATACTTACTAATTTACCTGTTATTTGTGACTTCTCGTTATTCTAAATGGAAATTGAGTGGAAGTCGATAGGGAAATTCAGTGTTATCAATTAACGTTGCACGATTTATCGATCGTACGTTCGATCAGCTAGCACAAACGGAAACGTGAGACGGCCGAAAGCTACGGGGCTTAAGACGATCCGAGTTAATGACGAGGCGATAAACGACCTGTAATTTACCGTGACGTTTGATCGTCGGATCGTGTCACCATGAAAAAAAAAATAAAATGCCACCGCCCGGACTCGCGGGAACGTTTTAAATTTTAATACGCACCACTTCGTTAACGCGTTGCCATATCGAACGCTATTAAGGTCAATTTGCGTGAAAGCACACGGTCCCGCTGCAATGAGATTTATTACAACCCCGGATGCACTTATACAGTTTTCCACGAAATTACGAGCCGGAGCTATGCTAAATACGGGCGAAAAAAAATTCCGCGAAATACCATCGACCAACGAAATCCAAGTGGATCCGGCTACGCGAGTTCCCAATTAATCTCGGCCGAAATTACTGTCGAGCTGCACCGTCAATTTTAGATTCCACGATAAATTTGTTGGCACAGAATTTTTTCTGTGCCTATCGATACGTTTTACTTGAAACACACTTTTAGATTATCACGAAAAAAGACACGAATACAAGATTTTTAATTAACAAGAAAACTATTTGTATTTATAAGATTTAGGTAATGGTAACGAAGTACTTTAGATGATAGTTAATTAATTATTTTAGACTAGTCTGTGTGATTTTGCACGAATGACACTCTATCTAATAGAGTCCACCAGGTATTTCAATGTACAATAATCTTATTTTTCAAAATAACATACCTTATTTCCCGATCGAAAAATCAAATCGAGATACCTTCGATCTCCAAGTCTCCACATATCACTCGAATTAATAATAAAAAACAATTCGGTGAGAAAAAAAATATATACGTCGACCGTTTCCCGAGGAGAGTACGCGTTGCCGTTAATACCTTCGAACGAGCGCGGAAAGCATTGTCCGAAATGGCGAATACAGGCGGCCATTAGCTCCGTTACGGACTTGGAATTAGAAACTTGGAATTAGTGCCATTTCCGGGCCGGCGGGACGCAAATCGGCCCGCGGAAGTTTCCGCGAGCGCCGCGGCCTTTTCCATCGGGCGGAGTAACGAAACTTCAGCCCTTTCCGAACTTTAAGTCGTACCATTTGCCCCCGGGTGCCCCCGGGAAACACGAACTACATACGTAAGGGCGAGAACCGAGGCTCCCACGGGACGTTCAATTTATGAAGTGCCGCCCGGTCTCCCTCGTGAGCGGAATCCCAGTCACCAGGAGGCGAGTGACCAACGGGACGATTTGTCGCGAGTAACGAATAGCCGACGACAGGCCCCAATTTGCGTGCGAATTGGTTTTTCTGTCTGTCCGTGTGTCCTGGAGGACGAGGACGGTGATAATTCTGATTTTTCCGGGACGGGAGATCGATTTTATTATATTAGGACGTGCCTTAAGTTTAATTTTTTATTTATACGATACGTATATGCGAGATTTGTTGTTTAAGATTGATTTTTAGTATATTTATTTATATATATTTATATGTATATAGTATATTTTTAGTATATTTATATCCACAAAAAGCATCGAAAATGCAAAGCTATGGGCCAAGTACAAGAGAATGATACATTGGAATTGGTTGCTCATTAACATAAACTGCATTTTACACAGGATTTGAAATCAATCAAACTTGCTCACATTTGATTGATTTCAAATCCTGTGTAAAATGCAGTTTATGTTAATGAGCAACCTATTCCAATGTAACATTCTCTTGTACTTGGCCCATAGCTTTGCATTTTCGATGCTTGTTGTGGATTCTTTCGTCATTTCCGCAAATTTTTAGATATCGATCTGAATCTTTCACTGTCTTATTGGGCTTCGAATTCCGCGTCCAACACGTCCCGGATCGTTTTAATATCTCAATCATTGTGGAAATGGCGAGCAAATTACGAAAATCGTGAAAAATCCTCAAATTCAGGCGGTTTTTTGAACGGCATTCGCTCAATTGTTGAGATAGCCGTCTGAAACTTGTACCATTGTTTTAGTTGGGAAATTCTACGCCAGAACAATGTATAATAGTTGTACTTTTCGAAAATTTCATTTTTCGCAAAAATCTGAAGGGGGTAGGTCAGGATTTTTTGCGATTTTCGTAAATCGCCTGCCATTTCCGTAATTTTGGAGCTATTAAAACGATCCGAGGCGTTTTGGACGCGGAATCCGAAGCCGAATAAGCCAGTGAAAGAATCATTTTAATATCTCAAAAATTGTGGAAATGGCAAGCGATTTACGAAAATCGCAAAAAATCCTGACCTACCCCCTTCAGATTTTTGCGAAAAATCAAAATTTCGAAAAGTACAACTATTATACATAGATCTGGCGTAGAATTTCCCAACTAAAACAATGGTACCAGTTTCAGATCGCTATCACAAAAATTGAGCGAATGCCGACTAAAAAACTGGTTGAATTTGACGATTTTTCGTGATTTTCGTAATTCCCTCGGCATTTCCACAATTTTTTAGATATCGATCTGATTCTTTCACTGTCTTATTCGGCTTTGAATTACACATCCAAAATGACCTCGATCACTAAAATAGCTCAAAAATTATGGAAATGGCGAGGGAAAAACGAAAATGTGGGTGAATCCCTGACCTGCACAATGGGATAGGTCAGGGATTTTTCACCATTTTCGTTTTTCGCTCGTCATTTCCACAATTTTCGAGATATCGATCTGATTCTTTTTGCATCTTACTCGGCTGCGGATTTCACGTCCAAAGAGCCCTGGATCATTTTAATAGCTTAAAAATTACGGAAATGGCGGCCGAATTACGAAAATCGCGAAATATCGTCAAATTCAACCAGTCTTTTGGTCGGCATTCCCTCAATTTTAAAGATAGCGACCTGAGACTTGTACCATTGTTTTAGTTAGGAAATTCTACGGCAGATCAACATATAATAGTCGTACTTTTCGAAAATTTAATTTTTCGCAAAAATCTGAAGGGGGTAGGTCAGGATTTTTTGCGATTTTCGTAATTTGCCCGTCATTTCCGTAATTTTCGAGCTATTAAAATGATCCAGGGCGTTTTGGAAGCGGAATCCGAAGCCGAGTAAGGCAGTGAAAGAATCATTTTGATATCTAAAAAATTATGGAAATGGCGAGCGATTTACGAAAATCGCGAAAAATCCTGACCTATCCCCTTCAGATTTTTGCGAAAAATGAAATTTTCGAAAAGTACAACTATTATACATTGTTCTGGCGTAGAATTTCCTAACTAAAACAATGGTACCAGTTTCAGATCGCTATCTCAAAAATTCAGCGAATGCCGACCAAAAAACTGTCATAATTTGACGATTTTTTGCGATTTTCATACATCGCTCGCCATTCGCGCAATTTTCAAGATATAAAAATGATCGGATATGTTTCGAATACGCATTCTGACCCTTAATTTTACGAAGCTTGATGTCAAAAACGTAACGTAACAAACATTTCTAATTTAATATGTTAACAATCTGGATGTGTGTGAGAGGAAATTTCATATACTACATATATAAAATCTACGTTATCGGCAGAAAAATTATCTCGCATAGTATGAAACATATGTTAGGGTTTGACACTGGGCTGCGTGACAGGCTGAACATGGAGATGGAGAAGGAGGAGAGGAAGAAGACGACGTTTCTTACAAAAACCTCGACTTTTTAGATCAAAATATCTCGCGATTGGCTTGATGGATCTTCTCGTAGTTAGGCTTAAATTACTCGGGTGGACGTCCCCTACAAGAATATCACCATAGTTTGGGGGAAATATGCGGATTTAATGCCGTTTGAATACCCCGAAAACCTCGATCTAATTCTTCCGGAAAAGAGTAGTTCAGGTCTACCAGTCGGGAACTCTTGTACTTGGCCCGAGTCAAGACCTTAACTCTTGATATATGTATATATATGGTATAGTATATTTATATATATGTATATATGTGTTTGTATGTATGTGACCTGTTCTGCCCTTTCAACATTGTCTTTTGTGGAACGATACGCTCGGTAAAGAAATCTCACGGTTTATGCGACGGGTGAATAGCGAATATACTTTCCCGTTGAATCACCGGGCAGAGTCGACCGTGATAATAACCAGGGTACTCTCTTCCCGAGGATGACGAACGAGATCCTCGAGGGTAGTTTATACGTAGACCTTCGTGCAAACGACACTTTCCAACTGAATTTCCGCTCGCAAATAACGTATTAATCATCTCCAGTAGACCCACCCGGCCCTTTGTTACGACCCTGTCCAAACCTTCCTGCGTTATCACCCACCGATGTTTTCCTCTTTCCGCCCTTCCTCTTATTCCTCCGTCCCTCGTACTTTTCGTATCCGGCGTCGTTGCACTTTCTCCACTTTCTCTCGTGGGAAAATCGATCTCGAATACTATCGATACAAACATTCTAAAATACTTGGAAATATACTGTAACGCACAACTTTCTTATTAAAGTATTTTTCCTGCTTTAGAGACTCAATTTCAAATGTTATTGACACAAATATTCTAAAATACTTGCAAATATACAAAAACGTATAATTTTATTAATCAAGTATTTAAAACAAAAAATATCTTCCTTATCTAAATGATTCAATTGGAAATATCAATTTTCTTATTATAAAATTTACCAAAAAATACTTTCCCACTCTTAAATATCTCTCCCTTAAAGACTCCCTTGGAAACAAGAAACCGCGAATAATTTCCTCATCAAAGTATCTGGAATAAAAACGTAATCTGACAACTCTTTCAAAATTTCCTCGCACATCCTCGAATCCCCCGACCGTGAAATAAACACATACTATCCAACCCCTACAACATCACCGACGATACTCACCCCCCTTACGACCCATCCCTTGTCTCGTTGGCTTAGACAAACGGTAGCTCGTCTCGCGGTTGATGCGATCGTCGTCTCCTCGTGTTGGTAGATGCATCCTGCACATACGTGTGTGTGTGTATGTGTGTATTTGTACGCATACGTGCTGGTGTCGTTGTGCCAGTGGAACAACTACGGTCGTTGTTCCTTTGCAGCTCGGGGAGAGGCAATTACAGACACCTGAGGCAACCTCGGGCACCGGGGCCAATTCCTGAACCTCGAGGCTTCATTCCCCGGGAAGGACTTCCTCGAAGGATCCCTCGAAATTGCCAATCAATTGGCCCGCGGGACCCGGGAGCCCGGTGCACGCCACTTTGTTTCGAACTTCGTTGAACTCTCTTCTCTGCTGCCGGCATGATAATGTGTTCAACGTTCTATGTATTTGTATGTGAGACACTGCGAGATTAGAATTTTATGGATGTGTTTTATTGTGAGATGATTTTTCCTGATTCGTTGACACGTTGAATAGTATGGGAGGTACTTTCTAATTTTAAATCGGTAAAAAATCATAATTACAATAAATGTCGATACCATCGGCATTAATATAATGGTGTGACGATATTAATGCGGTATAATATATGTAAAAATAGTACAAATTTATATTATATACATAAAATAGATATACACTCGACGTATATACTTTCTGATGTTCTGGATTTATGGTGACGTCATTGATAATCCATGGAAAATCCACAGTGGTATTCAACGGGTGAAAAACAAGCGAACGCGAATTCGCCGGGAGTAGATGAGAATTTTGGTTACCTTTAAACGTGTAAGGGTAAAATCGTGTTCCACTTTTCGTTGCCTCAAAGTCGTCCCTGTGGATTTCTTTCACGTTCTCGAGGTCGAATCGAAAGCAATCTTTCTCGAAGCGGTGACGGAGAGTCTACGGCACTGTAGACAAATCAAATCTTTCGGTTTGACGGTTTCTCGAGAGGATTCATCGTTTTTGCTTCTTTATATATGTCACACACACATATATATATACATGTATATATCTACAGGTCTCGAAAAAGAAAGCACGAGAAACGGTGAGAGGCCGCAAGCACCTTTGAGTGCTTTACGAGCGGACCTTATTTTTCGTCAGTCTGCTATTTCAACCAACCTACTTCGGTCTTTTAAAGTCAAAGCCCCATATTATTCCTATTTATCAAATGTTTGCCAACCGATAGAAAAGACTTGGTTAAATAATAGAACGGAACGTTATCCAAGTTTCGTTTTCACGAATCGCCAACGACCTACTAACAAACTCGGAAACTTCGACCATAATTCTTACGATTTAAACTTCATCCCAAAGCTGGATCTGTCAAGTATTAAAAAAAAAAGGAAAAAAAAAACAGACTAAAACCTTCCCTGGCAATCTGTTTCATTGAAATTGAAAACGATCCACGTCCCGAAGTTACTCGCCTCATTTTCCTTCTATTTTTCTTTCCCCTTTATACCGGTCTATCGTTCTCTGCTTGATAACGTTCTATATACATATATGAATGTATATATGAATCTATATCATATAGGTGAATCCACGTGTACCAACGTTCGTCTACACCACCGAATACGCCAATCTTCTTCTGGCACTCGCTCTTCCGGGTTCAATAGAGGTTACCTTGTACCCGTGCCTTGTCTATTTGGTTTCTCTACCGAGTTCTAATCAATTCGCTTCGTTCCTCGGCTTTGATCGACGAACGCCGGAATAATTAATCTCTTCATACTTGAAATTTCCATACTCGCCGAATCTCTACCGTCTCGTTTGAACTACCGCCCCCCCCCCCCCCCCCTCCACCTTGGTTGTCTTGTTACGAGAAATTTTCCACAGTTTTCCCGGAGTTTTTCCTCGTCAACCGGTTTTATTTGATCCGTTGGTCGGTTTGTTTCCGTTCGCAGGACGAGGCGCCGCGATATCCATTTCGTGATCGTCGAACTTGAGGCAACCGCCATCCAATCGCGCTAAAACGCTTTGCGTATAATCGTTCGGCGAGATCTCGTTCGCCGATCGCGCGATTACGGTGTCCGACGTAATCGTTAGACCCTCATGGAAAACCGATAGCGTTGATACTGGCACTCGCAAGGAAATCTTTTTTTTCCCCATTTTTTTTTACCGTTATGATGATTAACTCCACTTAGAAATTCCAGAATGAACATGGATTTTCAAATGTCACCTGAGAGATACTGAGGGAAAGGGGAAATAGTTGGTGAAAAAAAAGACGTGTACCCTATTGACCTTTATTATACCCTCGAGTTGAAATATGTATAATATAGACAGTTGGACAGTTGCCAGAAATAATTGGAACTGATATATCAACCCTTGGAGGAATAATGAATAATCGAAATGGAAAATTACATTTTTCTTTGAACGTTCCTGTATAGTTTTATCAATGAGTTTCGCGATAAAAAATATGTCCATATTTCGTAATACAGGGAACGTAATTTAAATAGAAACGTTCTAAATGATACGTTACCGATCTAATTGCACCTATGAATTCTTTCCGCGGCGTCGAATCGATCGGAAACAGAATGGACGCGTTAAAGAAGCTAATTTCACCTTGCTGCAACCTCGTACCGTCGTAAAGAGGGGCCCGGGGTGGCGGCGACGGGGAGAATGTGAAATGTAAATTGCGCGACGAAGTATAAGCTGTTATGCGAGGCGAAATTGCATCGGCAGCCGCATCAACAGAGAAATTGAATCCCTTCGTAGTTTACCGATTGACATTTAGGTCACTGCAAATTGCTCTTTCCAGTAATTATTTCTACGAGCCGCTCGAACGGTTCGGTAGAAAAAAAAAAGAAAAAACTATTAACTCGTCGTAGCTATCGATCGTGACGGAACGGTTTCGGACGATAAAATCGATTCGTCCTTTGTTCGCAGGAAAAAATCATATTTTCTAGAACGCCAGGTGGAGGGGGGAACCCCCGTAATTATCCCATCGAGCGTAATGCAAACTGTCCTCGATAGAAAAAAAAAACAACAAAAAAAGGGCAATTAGCGAAAGATAATTAAACGGAGAAAAAAAAGAGCGCCTCGCACAGTTTCGTTATTCCCTTTGCAGTTCCACTTGTCAAACCGTCTGAACGAGTGATCCCTGATAATTCGGGTCAAGCGTGTGCTTCCATTATACCGTGGAACGGTGATTTAGTATTAGTTCTTACGACACAACAAAAGACCCGTTTCGCGAGATAGCATCGTTATCGAACTCGGAATCCCTGCGATCCTGTCGCGTCGCGATATCGTAATCCGATTTTCCCGCCCGGCGGGAAAAAGCCTCGCGTTTTTCGAAGTGGAATAATTTCGGGAGCCGAGAAAGAAAAGAAAAGAAAAGAAAAAAAAACACACACACACACGGAAAAAAGACATAAAGTAGAAAATCGAGTGCTCGCGCGTCCGTGGAAAAATACCGGTATAAGTGGCTGAGTAAATTTCCACCGTGTATCCGGGCCGGTAATTCTATTTAGAAGTTTGCCTAACAGAACAAACTTTAAAACGGCGCGGCAGACGGCGGACGGAAAATTGCCACGGCGGGTGGGAAATTCAACGTTGAAACGAACCCCGCGAATGGAAACACGAGTTCCCCGGGAAACCTATAGGGAAAACCCCGTGTGCGAGGTTAATGGAACCCGATAGGCCCGACCACGTGTTTTCGAACTTGCAAATTGATTACCCACGGGTAATATGATATCGAGCAACAAATCGCTAATCGATCCAATTATATTCGGGCAATATACAAACAGCTCGTTAACTCGGGAAACTTGGAGTGCTCGGGTATCAACGTCTTCCTCGCGGGAACAACGGGGAACAAGGAATCCTTGCACGGGGACCTGACAATCCCGCGGAAACTTCCGGAAATGAAATATATATCATTATTAATGGTACGAGCCTGACAACCTGGGGTTGAGTGATTCACTATTAATATCACTCTATTGTATATAGATCTTTGTTAATTCTAAATGAAGAATCACTGATGATCTCTAATATTTCGCGTTAAATACAAATTTGTTAAAACTGAATACAAATTACAAATAATGAGAAATAATAATAAATAATAATATTTCTCAACGTATCGAAAAATAATAGAACAGATATTATAATTATCAAGCTTCGTTGTATTGTTTCTTTTTGTTCTTTTCTCTTTCTAAAAAAATAATTCCTATTATTTTCACCCCAAAAAAAGAGACCCGGAGTATCCTTAACGATCCCGATGGTTAAACCGTAAGAAACTTTTTAAACATACCGACGGAAGACATTAATTAAAGGCGGTATATAAACTCCTCGCAGTAGATTCTGGAAATCTCGTTGAACCCCTGCCGGGGTTACACTGTTATTTTCCCCGGGAAGTAGAATTCCCGTGGATAAATTACACGCCGATCCGGGTTGCTGTAAATCTATCCGTGACCCCCCATTACATCTCACGAGGCGGAATTCTTTTCCCGTAAGCCACGTTTGCGCTTAGCTTTCGGCTTCTCGCGATAAAGCTGTTCCAATCTCCGGCTGGTTTCTCGTTCGGGATCACTGTACGTGTGTACGTATGTCTGTGTGTCTGTGTGTATGTATCCGGTGAGCACCACTGCGCGTAATTAATCCACGGTGAGACGCAGGTATGACCGCCTTCTGTGTGTCTGAAACGTAACAAGAGACGCGCGGACGGACGGCCTTTGAATAAGACGGAAACGCGGCCGGAGTGAAATCCAACCGACCGGGAACCCGTTCCCGCTGGAAGAAGGAACGGAAATAATAAAAAAAAATGACGGAAAATACGCCACTGATGACAGGGACACGCGAAATTAAGTGGAGATCGATTGTAATCGACGATTGGTACTTCGATTGATTACGAAGCGGAGTTGTTTAATTGAGAATCGATTAAGTTGATAAGACGTAATGGGGAGAAAATTGTGTTATGGATTAATATCTAATATATATTTTTGAGTGGAAATATAAATGATTTTCATTCGTATAGGTGTTTGAATAGTATAATTTCTATCACTGACTTTAAACGGTGTAATTAATCTCAGGAAATTTTGATGAAAGTCATTTTAATTAGTAAGCAGACAAATTTCTGTTATTTCACGCTGATAAGACTAGTTATTAAAGAAATTAATTTAGAATAGAAGAATATATGACTCTATCAACTACTGACACTTAAATTTCAAATAATTCACAAAGTAGAGTTAATCAACCATTATTCTCCCATTATTGTCTCCGAATGATCGAAACAATTGTCTAACACTACTTGTCGGAGAAATGGTTGATCAAACTGTAACTCCACTGTATTTCACACACCTCACACCCTACTTTCCTTAGTAGAATTAAATATCTAGTTTCCCCCACTCCTCACCCAATCCTCACTCTTTCAAATAGACAATTTTCACGATCGATCCCTTCGCTTCGAGTATTCCAATAAATCTACATCCTTCCAGGACCGTATCTCGATTTCCATCGACCCGTTTCCACGTCTCAAGTTCCACTATGTATTTCGTGATATTTCCAGCCACTCGCGTTTCCGTTCCCCAGGAGAGTGGCTGGAATCAAACGATATTAAGAATCGCGTCATGCCCAATCGTTAAGTGGACCCCGGATTCCGCGTCGGGATTAAATTGGGTTTTTAGAGAGACCGTTCGTATTCAATGTACCGAGGCCGATGGGACGGCAAGCTGCGCCATTACAACGCCCTCGAATGGGAAACGGTTTTTGCCGGGAGCGTCGCGTAAATTCGTCGTCGACGGCGCGCAATAAAAACTGTCCGGCCCGATAGGATCGTTTCCGACGACAGGGTGAAACACTGGTAAACACACGAAGGGTGGAAGGGTGGGGGAGGAGGAAGGGTGAAAGAGAACACCAGATTTGTTTCCTCCCCCCCTCCCTCCCTCTCTCCCCCTAGTCACGGAGGTGTGACTCTTAATTAACAGGGATTGATTATCGAGAAATTGACGTCTCGTTTGTTGGCCCGTCGAATCAAACCGCGTTTCATTTCGTTATGTAAAAACGAAATCGTCCTATTGTTTATTTTACAACGCTCGTATAGCTAGGCGAATCAACACAGGTGTGTTATATAATGTAATTTCTTTTTCCGAATATACCCTGTCGTAACGAATCTGTAAGGGAGGGGATGAAGGGACGAAGGAGGGGGGGGCGATGTTAATGAAATTTCACCCCAGGGAATTCGTAAAAATTCAACCGGGGGCCTGATATTTTTTTTTTCATTTTTTTTTCTACCGAAAGGGGATAGCAGTGGGGTATCAAACGACGTTACACGAATTTTCGGGCAGAATTAATATTCCGCTTGGAATTCATCGGCGTGCCAGGCGCGGCCAGTATTCGGGCAGGTTTTCTCGAATTTCCGGTAGCCCGTTGCGAACATATAATATTCTACGAGCGGTCACGTACACACGGCCGTACGAGATCACGTTCAAAAAGGAGTTTGTTAACTCCGTTCAGAAGCGAGCGACGAATTAAACGCGACCGGTGGACAACGATGGTTGTTCGCGAAAATGCCAGCGGCAATAATAAGGTTATCGCATCGGGCGATTTGGATATGGTTTTGCCCTACAACGAGCCCCCGTAAACATTTGCCCCGTTTAAGTGTTAATTAAATCGCATGTTAAACGCGGCATCCGGTTAGCAGCGTTCTGGATAATACGTACGTACGGCGGGGACTGTAAAGGGAAAACGTAGGGCCCTGGAGAAAATAGGGAAATTATTCTACGATCGTTAGTGGACAGTTTAAGGGCGCGTTAGTGATATAATAAAACAATCAACAGTCTTAATGATCATAATTATATGTTATATATCTTCAAACACTGAGACAATTTTTATTTGTTGAACGTAAGTGAGTGTGAAATTAATTTCGAGATAATTAAATATGATTTTCTATTTTTAAAATACATAAACGTTTGTATTTAAATGTTTCTGTGTTATAAAGTATTAATTCAGTCGACAGTAATTATCGATGATATATGTATAGTTCTACGACGTGTCTATCACCAACAAAAGCAACGACGAGTCAAACGTTAATTAGAAATAATAATCAACTCTCGCCCGACTAACCTGACTGCCAGAATTACCATTTGAATTAACGCGTTACATTTCCGGTGTTGTTCTAACCACGCGGTTCGCTGTTGTTTCAACGTCTTGGAACGGTTATTATAATCTGAAATAATAACGGGAAGACGGGAACCGATGGATCACGGTGAAAAGAATATCCCCGGCGAATATTGGTAGCGTGTGTTCGTGTGAAAAACACACGGCTCTCGTTCGAGCATTCCGTATGCGGGGAACGTGTTTGTCCGCACCGTGACGTATGCGGAAATACGGCACGTACTATCGCGTAAAATTTTATCACCCGATCGTGAGATAGCGACGCCGGGCGAAAATTCGACTCGGTGGAATTTTCTTTCGGGGCGGCGTTGTTCCACCCGCCTGACTCGTAAATGTTTTCTTTTCTGTTTTTTTTTTTTTTTTTTACGCAATTCTTATATGCGACGATAAGCTGATAGATACGACTCGGCGACGGTATACGATCCAGTAAAAAGTTTTTCGTTATTCATGATTACACGATCAAAACGGCGAACGGCTAATGCGGAAACGTAAACGGTAAACGGCTGCGTAATGAAAAAACCTTGAAAAAATGAAAAGTACGATGAAAATCCAGATTCTTATAAAAGAAAGATTCTTATAAAGTGAACGAAGGTTTTCGGTGGAAGGGGTAAAGACGTTACGTGTAAGAACGTGGAATTTCAAAGTTAGTTACGATGATTAGGTGTGATAATTAAACTAAGAAAAGAAAGATTTCCGGTGGAATACAAGGGGAATACTCGTAGAATGTGTTACTTTGTCGCACGGTAAATCCGCTAAGTTTCCCACTGTTTTACTCGGGCACTTCGACAACTCGTAAAGACGTTGATAGGCGTCTTTATTTAACGTTCGCTCTGTGTTCCGATATACAGGGTGTACCATATCATCGGGGACCCTTTTTCAGGATCGATAGTACGCACCAAAAGGTGAAAAAAGGACCAACGAAGTTAGGTCCGAAAATCACCCCCTAACGAGTTACAACCCCATTTGTAAGAAATTTTTAAAAAATCATATCACCGAAATGGTACATCGTAGAGGACCGATTTTGATTGCAATATAACCGGAAGAGATCAAAGTTTACGAAAAAAAATATCACTATCTACGCAAAGGAAGATTTAGTGAATGCCCTTAATGTTTCCCAAGTTGTTTCAAACCTGCTACGATATAGGTAATCGACGTTGTTGGGATTAAACAAGAATAAATGTTATTTAACAGCAATAACCGCAGCAATTATATATTTTTCTATTATCTTTGATCTTCTCTGGTTATATTGCAATCAAAATCGCTCCTCTCCGACTTACCATTTCAGAGATATAATTTTTTAAAAATTTTTTACAAATGGGGTTGTATCTCGATAGGGTGTGATTTTCGGACCCAACTTCCTTGGTCCATATTTCACCTTTTGGTGCGTACTATCGATCCTGAAAAAGGGTCCCCGATGATATGTTACACCCTGTATATATATTATTCGTCATTGAAAGGGTCATTATCTTGCACTAACGTTCGAGCGAGAAGTACGAGGACTCTTAATAGAGTTCCCTTGGCAAAGTTACTCCCCTCCATTCTGCTATCTAACTCCGTCGCTTATTTTACGAGTCGCTTAGCAACGTGGAAGGCCAGCGGCGTGTTACCTTCCGTGCTTATGTGTACTTCGTTTATATTAATTCCACGCAGGAAAGACTTTACGAGCCGTAAACTCGGGTGAACACGTTTAAGGGCTCGCGCACCGACTAACCCGGCGCATCCGACGCCTGGCGTCGCGACGGAACCACTGTGAACCTTTTCGTACCTTCGCCGACGGTGTAAGAAGATTCGTGTGACGGACCGACCGAGAGTTCGTCGAACTAATATTTTCTAGGGAGAAATATCATATGTTTCCTAGGGAAATATGAAATGATCCCTAGATAATAACAGATCAGTGATTGTACATCAAATTATTCGTAAAGAAAAGGGTGTAAACTTTTCACTTATTGAATTAATTTAGTTTGAAATAATATAGTGTGATATACTTATATTTTCTTGCAATTTTTACAATAGTGATCAGTACTTTTAAATAAAATATACGTGAAATATAACCCATATACAATATACATACCTATATACCCATATACAACCCACCCATTTTTATAAAAACGTCAATTAAACTTGAAAATCGAAAAACTTGAAATATCCCTCGATTATAATCAACAAAATATTCCCAAAAACCTTTGTTCCTAGTACAATAGTTTAGCTGACAATTTGTTAGACCATTTTCCTAATTTTTTCTGAAAATCATATAGAAATATTTCCAACAAACTTCATCGAAATTTCTAGGTTCCGGGTCTGGTTCCGGTTCCGGTTCCAGTGGGTGCGCTTCGAGCACCCTGGGCACGTTGCCCTTGAACCGCTGCTACTCGTCCCTTCCCCGGGGTGCCCTGGCAGCTTATGGCAGTCTCACGAGGCCCGCGACCCTGCCAAGGTTACCCCTGGGACTGGGACTGGCGCCCGGTAACGGGCCCCTGCCACAAAACGACAGAGACAGGGACAGCAACGGCAGCAGCAAAAGGAACAGCGACAGTGTTTTGTGTCATCGACTGCCATTGTTACATCCCCTTCCAACGTGTGACGTCACCAGTCATCAGGGTACTGGGTTCCATGAGATCTTCAACGCTATTAGGTGAGAAATTTATAATTATGGGTTCATTTAAATTGAAGTACTTATTTGAATAGTTTTGTAGAAGAAGGAAAAATCTTTTGCTATGGTTTAGAAATGGTTTCTAATTAAAATATTGAAATTTAGATAGATCTTGTGATAGTTAAAGTATATAAAGTATAAGTGATGGAAATAGATGAGTTTCATTGACACTTTTCTAGTGTTTTCAGTATATGATAATTTTTTAAAGAAATTTCCTTATTTTATTAAAAAAGAAATAGAAAGTATCCATATTTTCTCTGTATATCGATAGAACTCTGTAGATCTTTAACAAAACACACTTAAAACTGATTATTTTCTACCTAACAACTGCGGATGTTCCATCCCGTCGATATATCGACTATCGAGTATTAAAACGATTAAAACAGGGACGGTCGAGGTTCGTTTACGGATCTCCCGGTGTTATTTCACCACCCCCACCCCCGCGGAGGGGTAAGTGCAAAAGTTCTAATTGCACCCCCGTCCCCGGAATGCGCTTCACTCGGAGAGATCCGCTCGCGACGAAGTTGCGATTTCTTTTCGCGGTAACGAACCGGGGAAGCCCGCACAACTTATTCGCGGTAAGTTACCGCGCGGTAAAACGATCCGCCGGTGGTCGTGGTAACTTTCGAACCACCGCCGGGGAGGTGGGGCTTGAACTTGCGAGATCTCCGCGGCTAGGAAGTTTTCCGTGATTCGGTTCTTCGGGCCCCGGGTAAATGAGTTATGGAAATTAAAGAGACGACCGAGAGTGGCCATTCAGGAAATTATACGGACTTCCGCGGGGAAACTTCCGGTGCTCCAGTTCGACGGGCACTTTAAGTAAGAGTGGAAAAGGGACCGCGTTACCTTCGCAAGGTCGCCCGAAATCGGGCCAACGATTTTCCCGCCCTTTCCACCCACGCGAAAACGGAAAAGTGATGACTCGGGAGTTGGGATAGTGTTTCGTTATTAATTAATGAAATCTATTAATATACGGGGTGTAACGATGTATATATGTATGTGTTAAAAGATGTGCTGTGATATATAAGCAATTGAAAGTGTGTGGAATAACACACAAATAAATGGTACTTAACGGTATTAATTAAAACACTGGTATTATTACTAATTAAATATTTGTATTATTTTTTAAAACTTTCATTCCTTCCAGTGATCCTCTATGATTGATTTGCCCTATTGAAAATATAATTTTTTAAAAATTTGTCCAAAAGGATTATTGGTTCTAAAAAAACTGGTCCCATATTTTGTTAAACCCTGTATCGAGATAGAATGTTAAACAATGCTTCTTATTTAATCAACCGGAAGTTCCTTTCTTCACGTTCTCTTGGTGAATGAATGTCACGCTACTGGTCATTCAAAAGAATAATATACGGCTTGAAAACTCGTCCAACACCTGCTTAGCGTCCATTATTTTCACGAGCGTCAAGGTGTTCCGTGTTAATTTCAAGGTAGAACGCGTGATTCGTTCATTGCCCCGACATATGTGCGGCGGGGAGAAATTGATCCGGCAAACGTGCCCGTCCGTTTCTATCGCGTTATTAACATTACGAGCGACACGCGTTGCGAACGAATTTCATTTTAATCCCGGCCGCTCGGCCGTGTCAAATAATTCTCCCGCGGAGAGTTTTCATTACGTACATACGTAACGTTATAAACGAATAGCGAACATTTTTCGAATATCGGACACACGGCACCGCGTTTCGCTCCGGGAAACCGCGAATGCAACGTTCGGAGAAAACGCTGCAGTTGCAATTGTTATTTTTGTTTTTTTTTTGTTGATATTTTTTTTAATTCAAAGTCGCCAGCCATCGTATTCACTTTTAATTCGGTAATTTTTTTTTTCACATACGAAAACGACCGTTCGCTGGTCTATTTAATTATTTTGTTGTACACAAGATAGTTGAAAATTTTATTAAATATTCACGATTCCACCGAAACGTCCGTTTTATCCGACTGCAATCAAGGAGAAGTTGAAAATGCGATCTTAACGACTCTGTGTAAAGTGCTTGGCGGAGGAAAAAGACTGAATAATATAAGTGTCTATGTATGTATACATACATACATATAGTATACATGTGAACGGTGAAAAAGAATGTTTCACCTGTCCGCGTGCGAACGTTGACACACACACACTCACTCGCACGTATACAACGAAAACGTTTTTAATCTTAATCCCAAACACTCGCTTCCCAACAATTTCGTTTCGCTGGAAAATTGCATTTTTCCATCGAACAGCAACAAAAAAATACAAAAAAAAAACAGCAACGGGACAAAAACGAACGAACGCACGCTCTCCCGATCGGACTTCTGTAACGATTTCGAAAACCTCGCAGTCCCCTTAACTTTCCCATTGTTTCACGTTCGTTCCCCCCCCCCCCCCTCTATTTTTTCTTCGTTTTAATACGCGCCGCTTTCGTCCCTGCGAATCGAAAATGTCGGTACGCCCGTATATATACGTACACGTATGAACGGTAACGGTGATGTTTTTAATTAAAAACGCACAGCCTTCGCCACCCGTCACCGCGACGCCGGCAAATTGGGTCCCGCGGGAACAAATATTCCCCGGATTATTCCCGGTGCACGATTTACGCGTCCATCGCGAGCAAAGTGTCGTCTAGTTAGTTTCTTCCCTCGCGGGTTTCTTCGATTCTTCAATTTTTCTCGCGAAATATTTGTCACGATACTTCTTTCGTCTTAGTTTTCTTCGTGTGTGTTGTCCATAGTTTTACACACACGAGTGATCGAAAGGAATTCATGTTAGTAAATGAACTGTCGAATTATGTGAAATTTAAGTGTCAAAGTAGTTGATTGAGTTATAATTATATATATTTAAAATTAATTTCTTTAAATTATAATTTAATAATTAAATGATGGAAATTTTCTAATTACTGAATAATAAATACTTAAATCATTTAGAGTCTAAACGATTGAAATAATGCTATTTGTACGCCTTAAGAATTGAGGTATTATAATTATGTTTTAGTATAATAATGTATGTTAAATAATATTACTATATTAGCAATTGTCTTCACTGTTTGTTTTACGGGGTTAATCAACTTGGCAAGTGAACTCAAATAACACGTGATGTCACTTCGACGACGGCTTGTTTTCCACTATCTTTCACCTTTGCTGATTGTCCCGTTATCACCCCGATCGCAGGTAGCGTTGCTGGTACCAACAGATACACGACTAAATGACTACTGTCCTAAACCGAAGATCTATCCTTATACTATATATCCTTATACTATACATATATCTTATACTATACATATATTTATGTATAAAAGTCTATACATATACATATGTATACATTTTTCGACGAGTTTTATATTTTAGATATTGTATATGAAGTATATTTGATATTTCACACCGTTTTCCAATTTCCGTTGAACCGATACTACACTTGAAACCGACGAATACGGAGGAAGCAGAAATTGATCCTTAACGAGCGTTTTCATCCTTTCCCATCGGTGTTCGTGTATTTTATCAAATTGAAGCGGCAGGAATATTTATCGTTAACGAAACGTAGACACAGTTTCGTTTAACACTAAAGCTATCGGAGTCGGTGAAATGACCGTATTTAAACTTTTTTATTAAACATTCTATACTGAACGTTATACACGGAACATATCTGTCGACATTATCTCCGTTATTTGAAAACATGCATTCCATTCATTACTCTTCAACAGTCGTTTTTATTTATTATTATCCATCCCGAATTAACTATTATCTCTATTCATCCGCGTACAATGTGATTTTTATTTAAAATCCGGACATTTCACTGTTTCGATAAAAATACGTCAAATATATGTATATATTCCATAAAAAAATTGTCGACAGATTTTTCACGTTCATCTATTTCCCGTCATTTTCGAGTATCCAATGAAGGTATCTTCTCCCGGTGAAATGATCTTGACGGGTTTTTTTTTCGGGGTTCGTGACCGATCGTTTCCACGTGAAAACCGAAAAGCGTCGTCGTCGTCGGAAAAACGGAAGATCACCGCGCGATTTCTGCAACGACGTTCATCGTCGACGGAAGCTTGTCTTATTTCTGTACGGCGAGAAGAGGGTGGACGATAAAGGAAACCGATCGATCTCCGTTAATCCGGAAAGCAGATCGTGATCCATGGTCAGCGAGCTTTCTCGCTGTCCGAAATTTCTTCGAAGCTCACCGCAACACGTCGAAAAGAAACATCTTTTCAACGATCATTCGTCATAATCGCTCGTCAGACCGTCTGCTAACTTTCCTCCCCCCGAAAACTCTGCCAGTCACGCGAGACTCGATTTTTCACGAGAGATTCCCCTCCTTCCCCCCTCTTCCCGTGGATCTTATTATCTCATTGCGTCGTTTCGCTGGAACAGAAAACGAGTTTGTCTCGTGGAGAAATGATTACGGGAAATGCGAATCTGGACTACGTCGAAATCCGTGAGGGACACTGTGTATTAATCACTGTCGCATCGGTGGGAATTTATACGATTAATCGTGTAAGTTCAACGAGTGTAATTATGAAATCGAAAAATCGCAACATTGGAAAATATATCGAATTTTCTATAGAGACATAGTTAAATTAATAGTAAAGTATCCAAGAGATATATTTCTGCGAAAATTCGATTTATCTCTCCCAAATTTCAAATAATTCACAAATTAAAGTTAATCGACTCGACATATGAACAATTTTCTGTAGAGACATAGTTAAATTAATAATAAAGTATCCAAAAGATATATTTCTGCGAAAATTAGATTTATCTCTACCCAAATAATTCACAAATTAAAGTTAATCGACTCGACATATGAACAATTTTCTGTAGAGACATAGTGAAATTAATAATAAACTATCCAAAAGATATATTTCTGCGAAAATTCGATTTGTCTCTCCCAAAATTCAATTAATTCACAAATTAAAGTTAATCGACTCGACATATGAACAATTTTCTATAGAGACATAGTTAAATTAATAATAAAGTATCCAGAAGATATATTTCTGCGAAAATTCGATTTGTCTCTCCCAAATTTCAATTAATTCAGAAATTAAAGTTAATCGACCCGACATGTGAGCAACTTACATAGAAATCGAATCAAGTTTTCAACCCCCGTGTTCGCCTGTGTGATCACAGCGCCCGCTACGCACCTGGGGGATGCGTTACAATGGAAATTGTACGTAGAAAAATAGCGTTTCCCGGCGAACAGGCTTCTTTATAATTCCATTGCGGCGTCGGCGAGAGAGCATTATGATTTTTAATGAAAAGTTGTCCGTATAAAGGGCGCCGGGGGCTGTAAGGTTATTTATTTCTTGTTGTTTTTTTTTCTCGAATTCAAAGGTGGTTCGCTGGTAAACGAGGAAACAATGGTGCCAGAAGGGTTAGCGACAGCCAGTTGGCTCCGGGCGAAGCAACCCGTCGACGGAGCCATGTTTCTATACGCGACGTATCACGCCGGGACTTACGCTCGTAAACGGATTCATAAAGGCAGAAGTGCTTTCTTTCTTTCGTTTTTTTTTCTTGTGTTTTTTTTTTCTTCTTCTTGCCTTTTCATCAGCGCCCGTGAAACAAATGGGGTTTACCGTCCGTCGCGGTTACGTCGTGGAAAAAGCGTAATTTTTTCCGTTTCCCCCACTCTCCCTTATCGTTCTTTCCCTATTACTCTATTTTTTTTATTCCCTCTTTTATCCTTTTCTTTCTTACTTAAACCCCTGATCCCGCGTGACGTTTCCACGGGGTTTTCGAGTTTTATACGAAATACAGGAAACGTGGAGAGTAACCAGAATCCGGGATGTGGTAAAAAAAAAATAAAGAAAACACCCTGCGATGGTGTGTAGGTGAAATTATAAATCTGTCGCGGGGAAAGTGGAATAATTACGTGACGAGTTTGATTACGTCGAGACGAGTGGGATTTATTTGCCGGAAGTAATTCACCGAGTGAATCGTTCGCTTGTAATCAGGTTTCTTTTCCTTTTTTTTTCGTTGGTAGAAATTTTGTTCGTCCGTTTATTACTCGCGGCGGATTCGCGGTTTTTCATCCGGCGATCTTCCGGCAATCTTGTTTCGCCGTCGTCCTGTTCTGTAACATTTGTCTTCGGCAACGGGGAAATAAAAGCTCGGCTGGAAATCCTGGAGGCCGGTCAGGTTCGCCTCGTAAAAAACTGAAACCTGTGTAAGGTACACGCCGTCCTCGGTTTCTCTTAATAGGTCACGGAACCCCGCGAAAAAAAAAAGAGAAAAAAAATATATCAGTGTTCCCCATCCCCCCGATTCTTTCACTGTTTCCCAAAACCGACCGATATTCCGTAAAACTGCACGCTTTATCGCGTGCGGAAAAGTCACCGAAAACTTCCAACTCGCCCCGTTAGAGGGACTCGAGATCCCGTGGCCGGAGATTTTAATCAAAAGTTTTTAATTAGTTCCCCCCCCCCCCCCCCAACGAATTAAGTGGAACGACGCGACCAAGTGTATACTTCTTTCTCTCGCGATATAGTTTCCGATCGATAGGATCCAACTACTTACTTCCCGATATTTATGTTTTAAATACAACATTATTCCGCGGCGTTACGCTCTCGCTAGAAATTTTAATTGACATCGAACTTCCGTTAAGTTTCCAACGGTAAGTAGATACGATTACATTTACCCTCGAACCGTGGTATCGTACGTACTACGAAAAGAGGAACAAAAGGGGGACGGGGGAGAGGTGAAGATGGGGGGGGCAACGTACTTCGAAGATGCCCCCCGGGTGAACAAAGTGGAAAGTAGAAAAGTATCTTACTAGATGCAGTGTACTAACATTGTTAAGCATCCGGGCTTGCCCTCCGAGGATATACTTAGACGCCGGAAACCCCGGGCAATCTTCCTCGAACGTAGTTAAAGTCCAAGGGATCAGGGAAAACAGGAAGTCGAAGCCAGGGAGGGGAGGGGGGAGAGAGAAGGGCAACGAAGTTGTTGAAAAGTGTGCAGCGACGGGGTATTGTGTGTAACTTCTGTTTTGATTTAACTTGATTAAACGAACGTGTATTCCCCGTACGATACCGTGTGTTGCTAGGTAACTTCGTTTTGTAATCCGGATAAATAGAAATAAAAATCGAAAGAAACAAAAAATGTGGGGAATAAAAAACACCTGGAAGAGTAGGGGAGAAAACTCCGTTTGAAATATTCACCTCTCGCCGAGGTGTCGCAAAGAGAATAAACGCGTTGGGTAATAAAGCCGTGGGTGGAGGGAAATAAAGAGAAAGGGCGAAAGAGAAAGAGAGAGAGGGAGTTAACGCAGTAAAAAGGTAAAACGATCTATTTTCTTTAACTCGCCCGATGAAACACAGGCAGCAACGAAATCTCCGGCAGTAAAACTGTCGAAACTTAAGCGCGGCAGAACGCAATAGCTTCATGACCGTTTGACTTACGATCCCAATTTTATCGTGCGGAAGCTTATCTGTTGGATACTGCCACGCTTAAAGGCCATTTATTTCACCCGTGGATATTCAAAGCAAAGGAAACGGTATTATTCACGTCGGTTTAATCGCTGGTGCTTAGGAGCTTTTGCGTAGAAATATTTCGCAGTCGATGTGTATCGATAACCGAAACAGAGTGAATAGGATCCTTTTGGTAACATTGAGACACGATGATTCCGGAGTAAATGGATTCTAAGGTGCAATCGAACCGAATTTAGGTTACGCCAATTTTAAATAGCGATAGAATGAATCGTCGGGAACGGGATTTCAAAAGCGTATCGAAAATTTCGCGCACCGATTGGCGAAACGCTGTTGAAACTGGACCGCCAGTGAAACCCACTGACCGTAGGAAACACCTGTAATTGGGAATAGCGAGAGTGAAAGGTGAGATAGTAAACGTATAGCCCGCCATTAGACCACGCGGGATTCGTAACGTTTCATTGCCGATGTGAAACCTTTGGTTTTTGTACGAAATTCAGAGATCCATGCGTTATCGGTGCTAAATCTGAGAAGTATCTAGAATCTTATTTCAACCATTTACTAATTATATCGATTAACTCCACTTTCTGAATTAATTGAAATTTAAAGAATCATTTGCAAGTCAATTAATCACTTTCTTTAATAATTAGATATAATATTGTCCAGCTTCTTATTAATAAATTAATAACACCGAAAATTATCACCCACCTTTTACCCATTTTCACCACTTATCATTTTATAAAATTAATCGATTCACCAAGTGACCGACACATAATACACACGTCACGACGACGAACGCCTCGATCCAAACGGAACGTCCTTCCCCATCGAGTGTAATAACGCCAAAAAAAAAGAAAAAAAGGGAGAACAAAGTCCAAGTGGAAGGAATAACAAAAATCTCGATAGGCGGGCGAAATCGAAACGCGGACGACCGATACGAACTTTGATTCCGTAGTATCGCTTTTATTGGCCGAGTGGCTTATCCGGCGAGGTTTTCGGGCGGTCGGGTCAAATAAAATGTTTATTTTCGCTAGCAATTCAAAGCACGGCCGGCACGTACGTTCCAACCCGTGGTATATTTTTACTGCTATAGATACCGTCGAGTGTACTCGACCGGATTTACCCGTGCTGGATACCATTAAAGGCACGCCATTAGACGTATGTACGTACGTACATGTATATGTATATGTATGTATATGTATAAGTACGCAAGCCAGACCCATGGCCCATGGCCACCGTCGAGTAATGGCCAAGTAAATATCACCCCGGGAGGGGGGGGGGTGGATACCATTAAATCCAGACGCGATCCGGGCGGCTCTTGATAAAATCGAGCTTCTTAAATTGTCCCCCCCCCCCCCCTTCCCGTTAAACGCAGCGCACACCTTCGGAATTTCCACGCATCGCTGTTGGGTGTGAATTGCATCGTGGTCAAACGTTAGAAAAGGGTGAGAAAAAGGGTGACAGAGAAAAAGGGAGATAATTTTCGCTCTCGCATCACGTACGAGTGTGTACACGTTCTATACATTGATTTCCTCTCCCCCCACTTCTTTGTTAGAACTTCCAGCGTGGTAAAGATATTTAAGGGAATGAGGTGAGGGCGTAATTACATGAATCGTCGACTTCATTCTCCACGGATAATTCGGTCTCTCCGATTTCTTTCCCGTCGTGGTCAAATACTAGTCGCCGGAATTAACGGTGGAAACTGTTCAGCGGTTTAAGTTTCCAGCCCGCGATCAATGGGGAATAAAGTGATATTATCAGAAGTAGTCGATAAGAAGGGGGAGGAGAGGGGAGGAAGGGGTTTGTTAAAAGCCCGCGGCGATACACGTCGGATTGTACTTGTTAAACGCGAGTCCGCCGTGGAACGGATTAACGTTAATCCGATTCGTAAGTCCGTTCAATCTGGAAACGAGCAGTTAAATAATCGACTCTCTTGAATTCCTCGCGTTAAACCGTGAACGGGTGAACCCCGTCGGGATATAGGGATGGTGTAATTACGCCGATTGTGGATCTCGTTTCTGTAATCATTTTCATTCCCCCACCCCATCCACCCCCCTCGATATTTCTTTAAACCCGACGGAGGAGAGGGGGGTAGAGGGATTTTAATTAGAATTCTACAATTTTCAATTAATTAACCGCCGGGAAAATCGACCGGAACCGTGTACAATCATCGATCTTTCGTAATTACCGGGGTTGTCAGTTACTTTGATTAAATCTCACACCCACAGATTCTACGTTTCTTGTAATCGGTCCTGTCGATTAAGTCGAACGTGACAGACGTTCTGTATATCACAAATTTTTTCTCTCTCGCTCTAATTTTATGTTCTTCACACACTTGTATCACCTTTCCCGTGTTCCTAACACTATTTCTACCAAGAGTGTCAAAAGACACCTTTGAAATTTTAACTTAAAATCATTCGTTAAGTTGAATCATTTCTCCACAATTAATTTCTTGACTTTTTATACAATAGTTGTTAAATTATCTACATTTGACTGGTAATTTGAAATCCCAACAGTTTTGGCAAATATTTGCATTCAAACGAAAAGGTTTTAAAAGACACCTTTTGGTCGAAATAGGTATACACACAATCGTGGTAGAAATAGTGTTAAAGAGTTTTCACCCCCAGAAATTTAAATAACAATTCAGTTCAATTCACTTCTCCCTCCTGACATTCACGAAAGACGACGACGGTCACGTCATGAGGGGAAAAAATCACGTGGGCGTCGGAAAAACGATGATTAAACCCCGGTATCAACGACGCCGGACAATCCGGCGGGCAAACACACGATATCGTCGTCGGTAAGCGTGGAAACCTCTAATTCGCAGAATCCAATTCCCCGGTGCTCGCAAAAACCGCACCCGGTGATCGCGGTATCGCGTTTCCCCCGAAAATCTGCCGTTCCGCAAACTCGACCAATCTTTCTCCCACCCCCCTCTTCCTCCCCCTCTTATCCTGACTGGAGAAAAACACGTCTTTCCCAGGCTCCGCTCGTCGGAAACTCAATTCATCGATGTTCGTTCGACGTTCCAGAGAGCCGAACTGCAAGCTGAGGTCTCTGAACGTGTCCAAGTGTCTATTGGGCGGATTGGACGCCGGTTGTCTGGGTGAGACGATCAGAAGGGCGCGGAATCTGGACGCCCTTAGGGCAGCGGGGGCCTCGAGGCCCGCGGATGTGATGCCCTTGGTGTTGGCCTTGACCGAAGCACCGTGTTTACAATTACTGGACCTTGCGAGCCCTAGATTAGCCCTTGACGATCACCCTTCGAGACTTCTGTGTCACGCCCTAGCGAGGAACGGAACCCTTAAGCTGCTCAGCCTCGAGGGCTGGACCTTTAGAATAGAGGTAAGTTACAGATTTTTTATTATATTTATTTCGTGATTTTCCCCGTTATCGGGGAAAATATTTTTCTACGTGATCCTATATGAGAAATCTGTGTACAGATTTGGTATTTCGTGTGGTAGATTCTTGGGTGGATTGTACTTTCGCTTTGTAATATTACGAAATATCAGGAAAGATAATAAAAAGGGTATTGAAATAGAAAATTCTAGTCTACCTTGATTCTATACTTTCTTTCGTGTCGAACTTTATTTTGTATAGAACTTTTCTCACAAAGTTTTCTCGTAGAACTTCAACACACTTAAATTCTTCCGAATATAATTCGTTTTTCTCCCTGGAATGATTGTTATGCAACGTTTTATAAAGTTCCGAAAATCGACGATATTTAGACACACAGTTTCGTCGCGGGTGACAAAGGGACCGCGGCGAAAGAAAGTTGGAATTAGAGCGTCGCCCTTTCTCACTCCGTGGGTGGCAATTTCGAAAGTGCTGGCTGGTAATATCCCGCCGCGCACCTTCGACTATGCGACACGGAGTTGCATAACGTTCCCGACCGCGTCGGCCGACGGAACAGAATTCCAACTAGCCGTCTCGATAACAATGTCGGAAAAGTTCGCGTAAGCTCGCTCGTCCGAGCGACGATACCCGGCAGAAAGCTCTTTCTATCTGATGCTACGTTCGCGAATACACCGGGAAAACTTTCTGTGTCGCGTGGAAACGGATATAAACTTAACACTCGGACGGGTTAACACTAGAACGACCAAGGCAGTCAAAATTACTGGTTCCGAAATTCTGATAAGAACCGCTTAAATTGAAAACATTGTAATCTCTAAAATTCTTCATAATCATATTTTTATATGTAAATAATTAAACTGATCGATTTACTATCCCTCTTTATTTCTTTGTGTCAAAGATATTTATCCAATGTTATTTTAATTTATCCAATTAATCCTCGGTCGTTCTAGTGTTAAATCATTCGAAGAATCTATCAAATATACGAAATGTAACAAATTTGTATAATATTCGATATTTTAGATTTTATTATCTCGAAGATTACTTTCGTCGGTGAGTAAGAGACTTTTATTGTGAAAATAATTCGTAGAATAATGGTCTATTTTCCTCGCTAATTAATAGCGACTAATTAACGGCGAACGAATGCCGCGGACGTTCCGGGATAAAATAATTACGTTCGTATTACGCCGGAGATTCTATTCACCACGGATAAACATCATCGCGAACAAAACACGAGAAGCGTCGCGACGTCTGGCTGAAAAGCCTCGTCACACCGGGCAACTTGATATTTATTCGAAACCCGAACACTGGGGAATGGCCATTCCGGTTTGATACGTTCATTCTCAAAATACATACACACACACATACACATTATATACATATACATAACGAGTGGTATACGTGAAAATTGTTCTCCTTGATAGAGATACGCATCCCCGAGGCTCTTAGACGACGCCGTGCGTCGCGACGTCGCGTTCGGGCTATCGGGAAAGGCGTAAAACGGGTTGATATTCCCGGAAACGCGGTATATTCGCGGCTGGATTGTTAAGTGGAGCGTCGTTAGGATCCCGTTGGAATACTTGAACAATGCCGGACGGGCTCTCCGGTAATCCGGGATTTAAATTCCTGCACGCAGAATCCACCGAGGGGGACGCTCGTAATTTGTATCGAATATTAATTCCATTGTTGCTGCATTATCGCTGATTATTACCCGGCAAATATTAATACCACGTTTGTATTTTATTGTGCCGGACGAACAATGCGGTTTTCACAATGCAACGTTCTCCCCCCCCCCCTTCTCCCTTTTCCTGGTGAGGACAGGAAAAAAAAATCGTTGTATCAAATCGAATATAACTTTTTCTTTATTTTTCAATTTCATTTTCACTCTCCCTAGTACACTTGACTCGTTTTCTTTCTCCAGCGAGTCTCGTTTCGTCCCGAGACAGATTGGGGAAAAAAAAAACCAAAAAAAAAATGACGAACGGAAAAGAACTATAGATATATATTGTATATGTATATAGCGATCGCAGTCGACTCGCGAGGATCGATTCTCGCCGCAGAATGCGTTCGGAATCTGTAAAAAGAGTCGCGGGGATCTCCGGTTACGTCTTGGCGGTTTCGAAACGAAGTTACGGACAGCCCCGGGGATACGTAAAGGAAAACCGATGGGGTGTCCTGGGTGTAGTAACGGTAACTCGCTGGCTCGTAAAAATAATCGCTCGAAAACTCTTGCGGTTCCGTTACCGCGGGGAGTTTGAACTTACCGCACGTATATATCGTCGGGTCCCCCGACGGAATACGAAATTTTAATGACAACCACATCGAGCGTCGTTCGTCGTTCGTAAAAAGGAAAATCGTGGAAATTCGAACGGGTCGGATCGCCGAAAATTTACGTATTTTCCGTGGAATTTCAAACGGGACGGAAATCATCGCTCGACGAACAGGGAAACGAGGGGGAAGGGGGAGGGGGTGGAGGGGGAGAAGGTGAGACGGGACGATTTCCATCTGAAACCACCGGAAACGCGTCCGGAGATTGGTTATTCCTGAAGTGATTACACATGCGGCACCGTAATCGCGTGACTTAATCAGATTTACGACGACGAGATTTCGGAACGAGCGACTGCGTGTTCAGAGTCGATTGATTTAAGGAGGAAGTTGTCAAGTGAAGTCGAATGACCGGTTGAAAAAATTACTATTCATGTATATAGAAAGTATAATTAATTGATCATTTAATTTATACGAATAAAAATGTACGTCTGATTATATTATTAAAAATCACAACTTATATTTCGAATTATTTCCTAAAATAAATTAATACTTTCTTTCTAAAAATCAATTTTATTATATTTAGTTAAAGGTTAAATGACCTTTTATGGTACGTATAATTAACTATCCAGTCCTGACAATGTATCTTGCGAAACGAACGATAATAGTCCCTCGATACACAATGGTCTCGAACGTAACAAACAAAAAAAACACATTCCCCGTCGAAAGAATAACCCGTCCGTCCACTACGTACATCGAAACAACAGGTGTTCCCCCCCTTTGTGTTTCCCTCCTCGCGTTGATTAACGCTAATCGTCCTTAGAGTCGCGGCAGGACCGCGTCTAATTAGAGCCGGTCATTCATTACGAAAGGGACCGAGTACTTTCCCGCTGCAGTTTCATAAAGTGCGCCCTATCTCTGCAACGCTATCTACCCCCCTCGATTACACGTACATATACATGTGCATACACGCTTGTGTACGTAGGTGGACACGTTCCGCTCGGACTTTACATCGAACCTCTTAACCTTCCGTTCGCGTTCTATCTTTCGCGGTGTATTGTTGGCGACGAGCCATTATCTCGTTGAGCTACGAGCAACGGGAATGGAGAAGAAAACCGGCCGAAAAGCCAAGAAGTGTTTGTGAGGAAGGGAGAAAGGGAAAAGGAAAGGGAGAAGAAGGGAGGGGATAAGGGTGACACAACCACAGAGTAATCCTAGCAGGTGCACGGCTGGATTACCCTTGGAAGTGGGTAATTAATTATCGGTGATTCCGGGGGACCCGCGGGGAAAGGGCTGAAAGAGAGATAAAGGGAAGTGACTCGGGTATTGTTTATCCCCTTCACTAATTACCGGGGAGTCAGCGTGGAAACTTCAATTTCCTTCTCCCCCACGGTACCACCCTCCTCTCCCCTCCCCTCTCTCCCTTATTCGCCCTTGAAAGACCACGACGGAAATGAAGATCGTTTTTTACTCGGCATATCCACCCCCCGGGTTTCGATCGAAGGGATTTTCTACTGTGACGGAAAATACGAGACCGAAGAAGGTCTTTATATTAATTGTAGACTCGTATCCGGGTTACGTAACGCGGTTACGGGAGAGAGCATGGAAATTGCTTTCGCGATTATTATCAACAACCGTTTCCGATATGGGGAGGAGGAGGGGGGGGGGGAGGGGGTAGAAGCTTAAACAGTGTAGAACATTTCGCTAATTAGCGAATAGTTTCTGTTTCGAGATACTTCGGGTGCTACAAGATCCCCTAATGGAAACAGGTACACCGATGTAATAAGTATGTATATGTGTGTGAAGGTCTGTGTGTGTGCGAAACGTGTACGTATTGTATTTTACACAGAGGGGTGGGGAACACTGTTTAAACGCCATAGAAAATTCCCCCGGGAAAATATGTCCGACGTTTTCCGGAACCGCGTGCCGTATTTTTCCGGCGATCCCCGGCTCGCCGTTCCTTAACTTTTCACGTTAATTAGAAAGACGAAATCACGTAGTACATAACGAAAATTAAATTCCACCGAAAATCCACCGTCCGACGCGGCGACGCGACGTTCGTTTAAAGAATCGCGCGAGTATCTCTGTTGTACATCACGTATCATGTTTTTCATTCACCGTATTATATTAATTACGATTATTACACTTAATGATACGGAGAAAACTATAGTACAAAAGTGCGACGCGAAAAAAGTGTTGAAATTAGTGAAAGGGGAGTATGTCTGACCATTAACCGACTTGTTCTACTTCCCAGTAACTAACCACATTTTCACTGATTTTTTGAGTCAATGAATATTGGTCTCACACAGATGACTTTTAGATTTATTACCCGTCCTCCATTCCGCATGCGGATTACGCTCGTCGCATAATCGTCGCATAAAAAAAATCCCAATGCACGTGGCCCTCGATTTTCTTTTTTTTCCCACTTTTCCCGCACGTTCGTATCGGCTTTCGCGCGATTTCGCTGGACGCTCGCGAACATCGCGATGGGCGATGGAAAAAGAAAAAAAAGAAATCGAAGGTGTGACATTATCATTCACGGCATGGTGAACGTGAACGGCGATCGAAGTGAAATAAAAAAACTCGAAAAATGTAACGAAAGTGCGCGCACAGAGGGATTACGTAAAGATCGTAAAAAAAATGGAAAAAAAAATCGGAGACTGCGAAACTCGATCGAGGGATGAAACACTATCGTAGGATTCCCCGAAAACTTTGAACCTGCTCGCTTGTCTTATCATTCACGCTCCCGTACGCCTCTTATCTTGCCGCGACGCCTTTCGACGCCGAGCGTCGAATTGGTTCCATCGTTCGATTCGATTCAACGTTCGTTGGCAACTTCTCTCCCTACGCTCCGTATCGTTTCTCCTGTGTTTTTTTTTCTTTTTCTTTCATCCTTTTATTTTTCACCGACACTATCAGATAATAAAGAACCGCGACGGGTAAAAGGGCGACGGATTGATACCTGGAGAACGAGGGTAAATATCTTTCCACCGATAAGAGAAAATTCACCGTTTAAATGTGTTCGTCCGCAGTTACACACATACATAGGTATACATATACATACGTACGTCCGACGTACTTTTCGTCCGCGGGATTTATTATGCGCGATGCACAAAGCCGCTCCTCCATTATTCAGAATGTATTTCGTAGATGCTACGCCGATGCAACCTATTTATTTAAATTCACCGGCTAACGGGGAGAGGAACGGCTAATGGTTAGACGTACGGTTATCATTCGCGGCGGAATAAGTTCGTTTCAATTGTTCTTATTCCGGTTCTTATTCAACGATCTGTCCCCTCAGGATCGCGGAAAAAAACCGGGTGAACGATGAGAGAAATATTATTACAGGAATCTCGAGGACTCTGTGATATTAAACGTACCATCTTCATTTACCTTGCAGATAGTTCCACGTAAATCCCATCAGTCGGTACAAGTAGTTAAAAGGAAGAAGAGAAAAAAAAGAAGCAGATAAAATAAATCGTTTTCCTATCGATAACCTTACGAAATCGGGCAAACAAAGTACACGTCGGTGACGTAGCCAAATGGATTTTCCATTATTAAAAACATTCCCGGGAGCGCCCTTCGTGTGATCCAATTTACTTAAATCTACCGGCAGCTTCGTGGCTCGGCATAAACCAATGCAGATACACACACGGTTCCGTAACCAATTTCCCTGGAAAATAGTATCTATGTATTATACATATACGTATATGTATACATATGAAAAATGATGCATTAAGGGAATGAATCGATCATCGGTGAATAGAAGACACTACGGTAACACGGACAGTCGAAATAGAGTTTCTTATATAAATATAACCCACTTTCTGTGAACCAAACAAGCATGATTTATCAACCAACCTTTAATATTCAACCGAGTATGCTAATAAGACATACGCAGAGAGAAAAAGAGAATGAGAGAATGAGAGAGTGAGTGAGTTTCTTTCTTCGTTCAGGGATCAAGCCTTCTTACGTAGTTATTTTCAACGTATCCCCGGAGCACTCCTTCTATTTATATTCACGTCGAGTATCAGATACTTATGCAAGCTCCAAATATTTCCCAAGGGTCCTTCCCTTCCGGTTACCCTAGTTAAATCTATCACGAATCATCGCAGATTTACGTTGGCTACATTCCACGTGGTGAACATCTTCCTCATGGCTTTCTCGACGATGGGATACGGGGATTCTTAATCGATCGATAAATCGAAAACGAATCGAAACACGGTAAATTGTGATGGTAGTGGTAGTGGTGTATGTGGGATTTTTGACCGTCATAAAACACACTTCCGGGACCGCGAGTTTTCTCATTCCGGTTCGCGTCGTCGGTAATATTGCCCGCGATAAATTATCCCCCACCTCCCGGTGCGCCCGTTTCCCTCCGGAGTGTCCTTTTCCCCGTGCTGAAATTCCCATGAAAATCCTGTCATCGTTGCTCACAGCTGCTGCGCCGAGAAATAATCCCGCGATGGCGTGGTAATTTCATTTCGAATATTATAATACGTCTGGCAAAGAGATCGATGATTAAATTGCACGTCGCGCGGTATTAACACACCGATACACCGCGCACCACGTCACGGGGATGTCTGTTACGTACGAGAAACGAGAAACCGTTGTTCCCCGGCCCCGTGCTACGTATTCCCATCGTCCGGGTATCCGGTTACGATTTAAACGCCTCCAGGGTGTGGGACACCGAACGATGAAACTCGACGGCGATCACTGGGAGTTTCGGGCCTCGTTTCAACCCTCGACACCGATTGACCCGGTTGAATAAACGATTCACTTGCGATTTTTTATTATCAGATGACCCATTTCGAAGTACTTCGTACGGGGAAATTAGAATATCATAACCGGAGTGTTTCGTAAAAAAATAAAAATGACTTAAGTAGGTAAGGTGGAGTGGGGTAAGTGCATAAACGGGCTGTTATTAAACTAATATGAGAGAAATTGCGATATCTAATATATAGTAATCTACTCAAAGTTGATATTAGAAATCAAAGATTCTATTAGATATCGCAATTTCTCTCATATTAGTTTAATAACAGCCCGTTTATGCACTTACCCCACTCCACCTTATATAAAATTAGTAAATTGCGGTAGAAAAAAAATCGATACTCTGCCGTTTTTCCGATAGATCCGTATTGTTCGCTTAATCAGCTAGTAACGAGCGTAAAGTACAAATGGGGGAGTGGTTGTAACGGGTTCGGAGGAAAGCTCGGAAAGCACCATAATTCGCCGAATATCCCGGTCGAATCGTACAACCGTAAAATCCCGCCGGTGGCTCGCTGATATCACACGGAAACAATGAGGGGATTTAATTTAGCGTGCGAGGGGTGATTATAAACAATGCATCTCATTGAAGCTTTCGGGTTGTCCTTCCCTCCCACGCCTAAGTCATTATCGTCGCTGCGTGTGACGGACGGAGGTGATTAACATTTAAAAAGGACCGCCGGCCGTTCGCGGATTTATCGAATTTATGCGGGTGTGCTCTCTTATCGAAACGGTATTTTTCATCCGAATGGAAACTGATAGCGGTCTGGGTCCACTGTGCGTTGGAATAAAAGACAATCCAGTGGACATAAATACTATGTAATTATCATTGATGACTGCTAATAACTTTTTGGATTTATCGATCATTGCGAAATTTTGGGGAACGATCGTTTCTCACTGGTTGCACGGTATATCAAAGGATTTTTTTAATCAATTTTACGCGACATATCTTACATCTGATTGTAATAGAATTTCTGTGTAAATCTTTGAGATATTGTTTAAATTAATTATCATTCTCATTTTCGTGAGAAATTTTCCTGTTTTCATCGGTAGAACGTATGAGATACTAAGATTTTCTAGAAGTTTCTGGTTCTCCGTGCAACGAGTGTGATAATGTCTTCATTGCTCGCTTATCACGATTACCGCGTTACGTAACACAATAATTAGGGCAACGTTTTCGTGATTCGGTGTCCCGGACCGTTCGTAAAGCGAATTGGATTAGCAGTTTCTGCGTCAGAGGCTCTTGGACTCTCCTCTCCCCCCTCTCTTTTCCTCTCTCTCTCTCTCTCTCTCTCTCTCTCTCTCTCTCTGAACGTTCGCACTCCGACAACATCATTAATAATTTCCACTGGAACGAGAGCCGATTTGCCAAATTCGCCTCGTGATTCTGCGCGAATCGAGGCCTGAACTTTGACCCGAGCCGAATTTCACGGTGAAACGACGTAACGCACATTCGTGACCCAAATTCATAGGTATATAACGTTAAATTATCGCGAGCTCAGGAATTTCCGTGTTCTCGAACGGGTCCCGTTGAAACCGGCATTAATCTCGCCGTTAGAAAACGATCGCGATAAAACGCGGTCTAAGGGAACGTGTTAAGGGCCGACACTTTACCTACGTGGGCCCGCCACGGTTCGTTTATATCATCCAGAATGAACGTGGCCCATAATTCCCGCCGATCTTCCCGGCATTATTCAAACGCGGCGACGTTCCTGCGAAAAAAAAAAAAAAGAAAGGAACGTACCCTCGTAAATCCGACGATCCGACGACGACATTATTTCCCGGGGAAAAAAACGCGGTGCCGAAGAAGAACCCGACGTCGCGTCGAGTGTCCGGCCCTGAAGGTGTTCGAATTCACCGCCCACTAAATTACACCTATCCGCAAAAGCCAGTGGATTTCGTGTCATTGGAAAAAGATTCGGGAGACCCCTGTTCACCTGGATTTGTAATCGCACTACGTTCCACCTGGATTTACCCAAAATAATCATAATAATTCCACTTGAATATCATGGTGATTGAAAATATCTCACGTAGGTATACGTAAGATAAATCTGAATAAAATGAAAAAAAAGCACACACACACAATCTAAACGATGCTTACACTACCGAACGATACACACGTGCTAATGACACCAGCAAAACGAGAAATCGTTAATTAATTTACCAACCGACACTTGTTGCACGGATCATCGGGCAAACGTTTTAAAACGGGCGCGAACCTCGTAACGAATTTATGTAATCCGTACGGCACTATTTAGTCCCGCGATGAATAACTAATATGCCAAGCTTTAATTAATCCGAATCGTCCAACGAAATCCTATCGTGTCCGTGTAACAATCTTTTAACACAACACCGTATCATTTCGTTTCGCAATCGTCTTACTCCGAATCCCATGGAATCTTTCCCAACCCGTGAACTTATACCCCATAATCCCGCTGACTGGTTTTCCCCGGCTGTGATTCCCTGTTTCTCTCGATTCCGTGTGTCAGACATCCGTGGGGGATCGCCTCGCTCGCGAATATTGCATAAGACGCTGGTATTACGGTGTTGCTTGTATTACAAACAGCCGTGTAGTCCTCGTGACGTCACGGAAATCGAAGTAAAGTGGAACGGAAAGTCGGGCAGTTCGTTCGAGCGAAGACGCCGCGGATCAATCCGAAATTATGTTGCCGGTCGAGTTATGTGTGTACACACCACTCGAGAACTGTGTCGTCTAATTAGGTCACACTATATATGTATGTACAGATATAGATATATAGATATTATATAATATGTATCGAAGTATCGTATCCCGGTCATCAAACTGTGTCACACCGTACAGAAAGTATTAAACATACTATTTTTCGTTTATCTCTTCTCCTTGTCTGACTAATAATCCTTTTCTACTTGAGACTATACAATTTAATGGTATTAATCGTAGCAGTTATATTTTTTGTATTAATCTTTGATCTTTTCTTACCGTTTACCGTTCTTCCGACTTACCGTTTCGGAGATATAATTTTTTAAACGTTTTTTACAAAAGGGGTTGTATCTCCATAGGGGATGGGCCCACAACTTATAAGAGTTTTTTTTTCTTATTTTTATGTGTTCTATCCATGAACCTCAAGTGTCCCAGAATTTCTGTTACACCCTGTATTCCTTTACACAACGCTTGACCAACCTTTCAGGAAACATTTCTTTCACCCACGCAAACGTTACAAGTGTTCTAATAAAAACTACCCTATCTCACCGGCAGAAGTTCTCACATTCCCTTTTGAAATTCCACTGGCTAACTAAGTATTTAATTAAAAGACGTACATTTCTGTTAACTGTCCAACCTGGGGTGTCCGACAATTAACGATCGTAAATATGTTCGATATGAAGTTCCTGGCAAGTGGGGAAGACGCCGGGGCGTCGTTTATAAATTTTCCCCGAAGGAATCGGGCGCCCACCTTGGGACGAGTCGCACCTTGTTAAACCTGCATTATCGTCTTCCCTCGCGATACACATTTTCCAGCCACCGCGACGGAGGCCGTCGTCGTTCCGCGCCCTGCACCCTCTGTTCCCGTCTTATTGCCAGGGTAACGTAATATCGCCGGTGTATTCGACGTCGCGGCGCATTAAGAACCCTCTCCCCGACTTAACGACGTTCACCCGGGGGTGGATTAAAAGAGGAAGCGGCTGCGGGATGAACGGGGAAGAGGGATGAAGGGGGGCAGGGGGGAGAGAGGGTTGCAAACGAGAGGGAGACGAAGCCACCGGGGTCGACGGAATTACGGGACCCGCGCGAAACTTACGCTGGCGTTTCGCAACGCGGTGATTGTTCGCGAAAATCGGGAGAATTTGAAATTCTGGTAAAACGGTGTAATAAGCTGGTATTAGAACTCGATTGAATTAGGGCCGAGGAATTTGGGAGAATTAAAGAGGGTGATAGTTAGATTGTTTGTGGAGAAAGTTGTGTTATTGTTAACGTGGGAAAGTTTATGCAAATGTTTAAGTATGATACTTTGTATAAAGGTATAGAAACGCGAGATGAGGCACATTTTCTATCGTTAAAGTGTTCTTAAAGTGTGATAAAGTGAAACTAGTTAACAAATGATTGTTTATTCGAAATATCAGATTGTATTAAATGAATCTGCAAATATTATAAAATCTAGTCTCTAGATATCATTTATCACTGGTGCATTTTGATATATATCATAAAATGATAGAACTGTGCAGATATTTGCGTAAATATCTGTAATTTATTTATCATACGCAACACTCTTACGTTACGTTCGTCCAGTTGGAAATAAATTTTACACGTTTCACAATTTCTGCCCGCAGGAATCGGACAGTTTGGCGGTGTTCTCGGAGTTGCTACGTTACACGGGGGTCCGGGAGCTGAGTTTGTGCAACGCTCGGCTACACCTGGCCGTACACGAGGGACCCCTGGCCAGGTTGGGGCGTCGCGACGACGCTGGAGCGGAACTTCTCCGGGCTGCGCCACCACCGGCGTGTCCTGCCATCGTGTTCCTTAGACTCGCCGGATTTCAGGTGAGCGAACCTCATCGTCGGAACTTATATTTCCATATTCGCGAGGAATATATAACGTGAAATATGAAAATCGAATCGAGTGACAGAGATAGAGATGAACGAAGAGTGTTTGCACCGAATTACAACGTAAAGTGTGAATTAAGAGAGTTAATTATAATAAACTCCACTGAATATTTAGAATAAAAGTAAAAAAAATGCACGTGAGAGAATACAATTATTAAAACAAAGAGCAATCAATTAATTAATTATATTATATATTAAAGCAAAGAGAAATTAATAAGACTCTGTGTATTTTAATATTAATTTCTAGATAGTATTCAATTAAAATACACATCAATATTAAACAGCCAATTAATTACGATCTAAAACTAAATACCAATCCATCGATCTTCTACGATAACGTAAAATTAAAAAACGTGATAATACTGTGATAAATATGTATTATAATAATCGAATGACTTACGGACTGGTTTAATCGCGTGTGGAGAAGAGAAAGTTACCGAGGTGACGTGATTCTACGAGATCCTTAACTCGAGGACCTTCGAAGAATCTCTTTTCAACCTCGAGGGGGTTGCTCTATCCGCCCACGGAACAGGGACACCTAATTGGGCGATACTGAGTACAATGCTCAAGAATTAGGGCGTAACGAAGATAACCACTAGCGAGCACGGTGAACTAGTGCCTCCACATGCAGATTCGTTCTTGTACACGTTACCCGGATGCTTGTATTAGAGACTTTGCACCTAGACACGGTTACCGCAAGGGGATCTCGTATATGACGGGTGTCCGGGAATATACACGTATCTGTGTATGTGTCTGTTCATATATAGACATACATATACCATTCGTATACCAGAAACAGAGAGTACTGGTACCATTTCTCTCGTGTCCACGTAAAGGACACGGTAGACGTAACTGCGTTGTCATTTACCGTTACATCGAGTGTGCACTTAGTAGCCAGTTGCAGTTTGCATGTTTGTATGAAAAGTTACGTATAACGTGCATGCGATACGGAGTGAATGGTATCTAGGGTGTATATCTTTCGCGTATGTATACATATATACATATATGTATGTATATATATATGTATATATATATATCCGTATGTTCATAGAAACTGAAACTTGCCAATATCGTGGCACGTGCGTGCGTGTAGTTTCAATTTGCGAATGTATGTATGTATGTATGTATGTATGTTGTACGTCCAAGTTTGCATTTCGATGGGAACACCGGTATCCGCGATATTCTAAATGTACACGATGCTACCGTTTGCACTTTGATCGTTGCATCATTGGGTGGCGAACGAGTTTCATATAGGGTGTCGTTGGAATATTCATATTATCGAGGTTTCTTAATTTCTAGGTGAAATTAGTAGAATCCCTGATACGATAGGTAGATTATTGTCGAATAGTTACGGGACACGTAGGGATTTTCTACACTTAAAAAGTGTGATTTGTTTTGTGATTAAATTGTCACGTGTCATTAATTAATATGAGAGATTTTCAAGTGGAAATTTTCCACACGTCATCATTCAGAAAACGTAGAAATTTCCTGGTAACAGAAGTTTCAAACACACTAATTTCCATACGACTGTAATTTCCCGACTGTAATCGTTTCCCGGTCTAAATTCAATACATTAAACACCACTTTTCCCGTGACCGTAGTCACTTAATTAAATTGAAGTCAGCGTCGATTTGAATTCCACAAATATTCCCGGCGCAGGTAACTTGGCCCAGGTAAACACAGGTCCACGGTATCACGTGTACCCGAGTCGAAACGTAACAACCGGCACGGTCGTGTTGTTCGACGGAATGCAAACCGACGTATCGGATTCCTAAGGGCTGCCTCGGCGAACAACGAGACACTCGAGTCGACTCGTGAGCCGGATAATTCGTAATTTAAGTTCGTCGCCGGTCTGGCCGGCGGTCTGGCCGGCCACATCAGATTATTCGTTTTCGGTTGGAAAACGGGTTTTCACCTCACGGCAACGATCCGATGTCGGATCCTGCGGTCCGCACGGATCCAACGTCGTCGGTTAAACAGCGACGGGTGATCGATTATCACGACACCTACGAAACTGACGTTCTCTGAATAGATCATTCTGAAAAGAAAGAATAAACGCAGCAATTTAAAAAAAGACTCTTTTTTAATACTTTAAAAAAAATAAGGAATTATTAAATAAGAAAAGTAAATTAAAACAATGTTGATACACGTGAATATTTTACTTCAGCAACAATAATTATTGCTGTGCCTACTGGAATTAAAGTTTTTTTTAATTGCTGCTTTTAATCTTCCTTTTTTTATTTTTCATTCAATTCCAAATCCAAATACTTTCTTTAATAAATTACGTTTAATTTAAATTGATCATTTTAAAATTAAAAAAGTTAGTCTTATATATAAAATTTATATTTATATCTAATCTTAAAAATTAATAACTTTATAAATTAAGAATCTTTATCAAAGTATTCGGATTTGGAATTGAATAAAAAATAAAACACACCCTTTTAAAGTCATTCGATCCTAAGATGATTACCGAGATTCAGAAAATACGTGATTCTTCATCGTTAGCAAGAAACAAAAGAAAGACGATCGTCACGATAGTGAGTGTATCATTTTTCTGATTTCAGGTGACAGTGAACGATCGTCTGGCACTTCGCGGGCCGTTACTGCTGCCGTTCCTCGCCGGTTTCACGGCGTTGAGCGAGCTCGATTTATCACTGGACAAGTCCACCATCGGCGGTAGCAGCGGCTCCCTACTTTTCATCGACGACAAGATACTCCAGCAGTTCTTCGGCTGTCTTTCCTCTCACTTCCGTAATCTACAGTCGCTTCGTATCAATTTCTGGCGCGTCACCCTGGAAGACAGCGAGAAAACGATGCGACAAATCGCCAAGTACCTGAAGCTCTGCAACCTGAGCTTCTTAAAGGCGAACGGTTTGATCGTCACCGACAGCGCGAAGAAAGTCCAGATGGAGCATATCTTCGTGCAGACGATCCTGACGAACCTGCAATACCTCACCTGGCTCTGTCTCGACGGCGTGGAACTCACCGAGTCCCAAGCTGCCAGTATTGGGAAATGCGTTAGGGATCGATACCCGGGTACCTCGTTGGAGATCAGTGCGAAAGACATCAACGTGAAGTCGGTGAAATCTTTGGTGGCGGTCGTGGAAGAGGGTGGCAGAGCGGAAGTGATGTACACCGGTGGTTCGAACTGTCGATTGAAAATCACGAAGATACAGAAGAACAGCAGGGGCAAAAAGAAGTGAGATATCGCAATGGGGAACGATTAGTTGTCGACGACATGGATACAGTTTATAATTGTCACGTCACGAAGACGTCAACGTGACGCGTGAGAGAGAGAGAGAGAGAGAGAGAGAGAGAGAGAGAGAGAGAGAGAGAGAGAGAGAGAGAGAGAGAGAGAGAGAGAGAGAGAGAGAGAGAGATTGGCCCGACGTTGTGACTCGGTCTCGTTGATATGAACGACGTTTGATAAGGTGGGAGGTATAGAGAGGGGGAGCAGGGGAAATCCCATTTGATATCCTGTACGACGTTGGAAATCGCGATTTTTGTACGTCCACCATGGACGATCCGGTGAAACGGGTCCCGTGGGACGAGGAGAATATCGATGAGCGTGAGAGAGGGGGTGGGGAGGGTGGTGAAATAGAAGGATTATATAAACATAGTTTTTAGAGGGTGGATAAACGTCGAGTACGTCGGTCGACCGATGATTTTTAGCCATAAGAGGCATCTAGGATAATAAAATATAACGAAAGAGGGGGAATGCGTGAAAGGCGAATGAAAAAAAAATCAAATTATCGGCCGTTCACTTTGCGGGATTTTCGTCTTACTGTGATTTCCTTTTCTGCGCGTTACGTCGCTAAATCCTAATTATAGATCGTTAGATCGTAGCGTGTTCATCACTCGGATCGATATACAATACAATTGAAACCGTAGAGACGGGAGATATTATTCGATTCTCGAAACAGATTGCGTGTGTCACGCGGAAAGTGGAAATACGTAGGGGGTGAATGAGATAAGAATATTATTAAAATAACCGCAAGACCAACCCACATTACCGAGAGATATTTAAAAAAAAAATAAAAAGAGGCTGTTGCAACTACATAGGTACGTTCGTTGTTGTTAGATGGATTGTAAAATACGATTCAGAGTAATATATTATTATTATTATCATCATTATTATCATTACTATTATTGTCATCATTATCATTATTATTATTATTATTATTATTATTACTATCATTGTCATTATCAGTATATTTCAATCACGATTATTAAATGTTACAAAATCGATCGGATCGCGATCGATTGATCCAAGAGTGAAATGGCTTTACCGGAAATGTCGCGTTGTTGGAGACTTGAAGAAATTTTATAGATTTAAATTCTAATAGCGGGTAGAAGACGTGTCCCACGGACAACGGGGGGGAGGGGAGAGGGGTGGGAATGTCCGATTGTAATTCTACGAAATACTATATTATACAGCTCGATATGGCTATTATTGTATAAAGTAATTATTACACCGAATAACGCATAAAGAAATAAAACGACTGCCAAATCGTAACGTAGACGTAATCGCGAGCACCGTAAACACACAGACCGGTGTCGTTAGAATTGAATTCGTCATTTCTCTAGAGTAAGAAAGTGCATTTCACGGTTTTACAATTTCGTCGACCCGCGTGCACACCAGCGGTGCGCATCGATTTTACACGACACATTCGAGAACCGCACCGCCAAAATGTACGGATGTACGGAAACGAATACTGCCATGCACCGAAATATTAATTAAAAAAAAAAAAGAGAATGAGAAAAAAAACCGAAAAGATGAAAAATTGAGAAACGAACAAAAAAAAAGAACCCATGAAAATAAGAACCAGCGAAACACGATGCACGGATTTAACGATTGATTTAAGTTTAAGCTTAGGGCGAAGGAGCGTTCGATTCACTTCGCTGTACCCGGTTCGTACGATTTTTCGCAAGTATACGTATACATTTGTTATAATTGTGTACCGATCGCCAATTTAGATGTATACAGGTGTTCCCGCGCGCGTCCAGGCGTTCCGCGAACGTGTTTTTCATTTTTGATAGTTTGCTATGTACATAAGATACACACACATTGATTGATATATCGTACCGTCGAGAGAGATACCTATTACGAATACGATCTGTTATATTTGTGAGCCCGTCTTAATGACGGAGTCTAATTATTCGGCCGGACTGAAGCTGACGACGCAACGTTACCGCGAAACGAATCGAAGAAAATCGGGTCCCACGAGAGTGTGGGGTCAGCTTCAGCGATTTTATTATAAATATTTATGTATTTATATGTGTATACATATCCTCCAAATAAATGTAATATGTGTTTGAAAAAAATTGTCACACAATAATGTCCCTGGATCGTTAATACTATAAACTTTATAGTGTAATGGGGGAGAGTATTATAATTTGTTTAGGAATGAAAAACTTTGTTTAAGTCTTTTGTTGTTTTCATGGGGGGATAATTTAATCGACGAAACGAATTTCAAAGGCCACTATAAGTAGTTCTCTTTATTATTTACACGCTCTGTTCATGTTTGCGATGCTTCCGTGTTCTTTCATCTATACAATACGAATATTAATAAAACGTAACAATGTTGACTTTCATTATGGGGATCCCATCGATGCTTGCAGGTGAAATTTCGATATAACTTCTACGACGGGAAAAGCTTTCTTCTATATCGTTTCGTTCGGTTTCGTTTTTAGGAATTTATATTTATGTCTACTGAAATCGTTATACTTATCGATAATTAAGTTTTGGCCTACGTCATCACAATTGGAAGTATATAAATTATATACCTCGTCTACGTGGAATGTCATCGTATATCTAGCTCGGTATTTGCACATGTCGGATGAGATATAAAGTTACGATGCTCGCTGGAAATGAACAACGGATCGGCTGATATATTTTTTTCTTTCCGATCACATATTTATGAAATATGTAATAGAAAATTATGCGCGAAAATTAGACCCTTCGGTGAGTGAGACGCGGAAATGAAATCATAAAAAAAAGAGATCGTTCGTTAGCTCGTCTTAGATAAGAAATACGTAACATTACTTTTATTTTGATATTCTTTGCAGTTTCCCTATTGAATTTTATATAAAGTGTGTGTTTCATAAATACAAACACTGTCACCATCGAACAGATATTCCATACGTGCTATATCGTTTTTTAAAAATGTCGATTCTTGGGCGAAGTTCAGACCCAGCACGATCGGAGTATTAAAATTAAATTACAACCTTAACGTTAACCCCTGCAGTGAAGAGAGTGTAATTTGACATAAACGTAAGAATATTATATTATATTGTATTTTATAAAGTTGCATATATATATATATATAGTTCATATTTCTCGCGTAGTTATGACTAGCTGTCTACAGCTGTCGGTAGATGTTTTATGGCCGCTTCAATTACGCGCGACTGTAATGAAACAATTTTTTTTACAAACGCTTGACCATATTTTGCTCGCCGCATCGGAAATGATAATACTCTTGTACGGTGCATACTCGAGATTACACAGTAACAAAAGACAAGTAGAAATATCCTTAGAAATACGACTGTAACCAGTCCTGCAAAGGTAAAAAATCTAATTACCGCTACGCACCTGTAATTCCTGAAACTTTAAATGCATGCAGACGTAAAGGCTTCACCAGCAAATGCGAAACATTTCTCTCTATGATTCTCTAGTTACGAAGTAGTACCGCGTCAAATTTCTTGTATAACATGGATAACGTGTAAGATAACTTACAGCACGCAAAACAATTTACAACAGATTCAAATGATTCAAGCCTATTTACATGACCGTAGAAATGAAGGGATGAACAATGAGACTTGTTAGAATTACTCTTAAACGGAGGGCATTATACATAGCTTGCCGCGTACGATATTTTGAGAAAATGAAATTAGAATTTTGTTCTTAGGAATACATTACTATCGAAGTGTCAGAAGATATCGTTATCTGCCGAGGTTCTCGCTAATGTTTAAACAATTTGAAAACCGAGATGGTATTCACTGTTACTCAGAATCGTGCGTCCGCACAACTTTAAGATGGCGAAAATATTTTGCACTAGTGCAGTATTTCTCGCTTCCTTCTGACATACCCCACAAACGAATACAGTTCTGGAGCACTTATAAGAACACTTTATAATATGCATGTTTTTCATAGATCACATGGGTGCGTAATCCAACTGAATCGTTAGGTGTCTCACTCCTGCTGCCTGGAATATCATTTGCGTGTGTGCTACAACATACTTTGGCTCCACTGTTCTGGCAACTTCTAGTTTCAAACACCCGACGTACACGTCCGAACACAGCGTCCAAAAATGTGGCTCTTGTACACTGTAAACCCCAGCTAATTGGGTCACTTTGTTATAACACTGCGGTAGAACATGATCCAGTGCAGCAGGCTGTCTTTGCATCAATATTTCCCACGATTCTTTCATTAAAGAAAGTACACTTAAGACTATCAATACTGCTATCAACATGGAGCAAATTGGATCAGCTATGAACCAACCAAACATTTTCATCAACACTGCTGATATAATTACACCTACAGATCCAAGAGTATCAGCAAGTATGTGTAAGAACACTCCTTTCATGATTTGAGAATTCGTACCACTAAAGGATGGATCGATTTCTATGTCATGATGATCATGACTGTGACCATGGTTCGTATCGGAATGCCCATGGCCATGATTGCTATGCGAATGGGAATGAGAATGACCATGACTACCTCCATGACCATGTCCGTGCCCATGCTGGAACACGTAAATTCCTACTAAATTAACTAATAATCCTAAGATAGACACCACAAGAAGTCTTTCATGTTTCACTTCGGGTGGTTCAATAGCTCTTTCCACTGCCTCTGACATAATGAAGAGAGCAATAAAGAACAGAAGCAATGCATTGACAAATCCACCCAGAACTTCTGCTCTGACATAGCCATACGAATATCGATCGTTGGCTCTCCACTTTGTGATAACAGACGCAGCCAGACCAAAAAGTAGGCCGGTACAATCGAAAAACATATGAAAACTATCTGATATCAAACCCAAACTATTTGTCCATATTCCATATGATAACTCGATGAATGCAAATGACAGATTCAGCAGGAGAAACATAAACAGGTTCCTAGTGATCTTGTCAGAGAATATCAAACGCTTCCAGCCGAGTAGCTTTTCTTTTATCCGGCTGCCAAGGTTTTTGGAGTCTTTGTGCGATAGTGGAAGCATTTTGCAGCAGTGCCAGGGCTACTTCTGTTGTAGAACCAAATCCTGAAATAAAAAAAAGAGTCAGTCAAAGTTCAATACGTATGTCACTTCAAAACATTCCTATTCCTGGCTGAAACTTCTAATTACAATTCCGTACTAATTACTGGAACTATTCACGTACACCCTCTCTATTTCACGATAAACGATCGTGCAATTTCGTTGAAAATATGTCGAACATAAACCACCGATGGGCCAGCTGATTAATGACATCTGCTCTCCAACACTACGTATTTCGGTTTCAAATATTAACATAAAGTGTACGGTGTATCAAACGACACATTATCCGTGAAACGATGTGACCTCACTGCCGCTTAATTACCGCAATCCATCGAGTTATCATTAATACCTCGTACGTAACAAAAACTCAAATGACACGTCCACAGTGGCGAAAGGTTGCTTAACCTTCCCGCGAATTGGAACACACAAGTATTTACCTTTACTTCTGGAACAACACGGAAACGGGTGATCGTGACGAGACGGTGTCAACTGTGGTATTTTCAGAGCGAATACATGTTGCGAGTACGTCAGAGATCTGGAGAACCGGGTCCCGAAAATAATCGGCACAGCGCCATGCTTAACACGCCGTAGCCACTCCTGACCATGATGTACGAAACTCTAATACAAGGTGTTGAATCTAAGTTATGATACTTTTCAGTTATAGGTGGCAGCATCGTCACGCTGATTACTCGTTTTAAATAGACCTTCTAAGTAGTTTAATAGTTAAAGGCCTGTAGCGCAATTTTCATACCACCTACGATTTTCATTAACGAATATTTGGAAATGAAAATTCACTAACGAAAACCGTTTTATTTTTCAATAATTTTATTTCTAATGAATAGATAATTATATTCTATTGATTAATATGTATGGATATTTAAATAAATTGCCCAGGTTTAGTAGTGATATTGATCACAGTAGTCAAACAGAGGGCGCTCAAGTACCGAACATTTGAAATGGCCACCGGTGGACATCCGTTTTCTTTCTGAATAGACTGCCATCATGGTGAGTGTATGCCGCTAATTTCTCCCTTATATTTTAATAATAAATACAAGAACCTGCACCGTGAGTGAATGGAAACGTGTTGTACGGTTAACGTGGAATTAGTGTTTTAAAAATTAGCCGAAGAATCGACAGAAATATAACACGTGAATCAATGGATAACCTTTTTTACTGACTGTCCACATGGTGTACACAATACACTGCACACTGCTTATTACGACAACCTCAAAATTTGCAAGATTCGAACCTTTTTGTGCAATGCTTGTTTGAGTATTCATTACTGCGCGTCTTATACAACTAAACTAAGCGATAGTTCTGTAACACTGTCAGTAAAAGTTCTAAATTTTTAGAGGTTAATTAAACTATGTTTTGTTGACGTGTTCGGCAAGTTTTAAGTATATATTTTGCAGATGTATCATGATGATCAACTCTTTTCTAGACTAATTTTGTGATAGCAAAACTGATTTAATGAGTCTGATTATGAATTCGAGTATAGGCATAATGTTAGATAGTTTGTACGCTTTCTGAATCTATGGTTTTTATTACAGCCGCCTAAAAAGGATACTAAGGGCTCCTCAAAGCAGCCACAGAAGACACAGAAGAAGAAGGAGGGAGGATCTGGTGGCAAGGCCAAGAAGAAGGTTCATAAATGATTTCACTTTTACATTAGAAATCTATGGGGTATCTCAAAAGATGAACACTTTCTTGCTTGACTACCCATGGAGGCAAAAAACTGATTTAATGAGTCTGATGAGATTTCCAAATTTTTATAGATTTAAACCAAATTCAAAAGTATTGTACCAATCTAATATTACTGTCTTTGACATTGCAGAAGTGGTCCAAGGGAAAAGTTCGTGACAAGTTAAACAACCAAGTGCTGTTCGACAAGGGCACATATGAAAAATTGTTGAAGGAAGTGCCACTCTACAAATTGATTACACCCTCAATTGTAAGTGAAAGGCTAAAGATCCGTGGATCTCTTGCCAGAAGAGCACTGACCGAATTGCAACAGAAAGGACTTATTAAGCAAGTCGTGCAACATCATGCACAACTGATCTACACACGTGCCACCAAGGGCGATGATCCGGCTGCGTAAGGCGGTTTTACGCAATGTATAAATTTAATAATAAAAAATATAAGTAAAACCAACAACAAATTTATTACTATACCATTGTTTATGTAAATCTATCTATTAATCTTTGAATTATTGTATACTGTATCGTATAACATCGTTTTTTTATATTTCATATAAATTGGTTGCATCGCGTGCTGCAATTTTAATTTGCAACGGGTGTTCTCGGAAAATCGTCTGCGATCGGAACGAAACGTAGCGGGATCGAGTGCCCGCTCGGTCAACCGTTCGTTGTTTCTAAGTATAATGGCTGCGTTCGAATGAGACGCGAATCTTTTCCTTTGCCCCGTTCCGCACCAGGTACAAGCTGGTCTCGACGCCCAAAATTCTAGTGTTCGCAGCCATCTGAAATGACAGAACGGATTCCCGACACGGGACCATCGACGTAACGAAGTAACGTTCTTCGAAAAAAAAAACCATCCGGTCGGCTCCGTCAAGGAGCCCGATGTGTCGCACATGTATTAACAAAATTCATGCGAATAACTTTTTCAAGAAAGTGGAAGCACGCATTCTGAACAAAAAGACGAAAAAGGTCCGGAACCCGACGGAGTTTAACGCTTGAAAGCAAACGAATCACTGGATCGAGAGTGAAACGCGCGAGATAAAAAAAGGAACCGGTTGCATGTCGTCAGTGGAAAAAATCCAATGAATTGCCACTGGCAATGGCCACGCGACTCAGCCCCCGGAATTCGGAGGTGAACGCTCTTGAACAGCGTGGCTATCTGATCGGCAAAAAAATCGGACAGGTTATTTACCCCCATCCCTCAACCTCAACCTGTTCATTAACCTCTCCTTCTTTCTCTCCAAATGTCTCGTTTTTTTCCATAGATGGTACATTAAAATCCTACTCCTTTCTATCACAGTTTCAATGAAACACTATTTTTCATATTTCCGTAAGTTTTTCATTGCCGACTCGGACAATCTTTCTACGAACAATATATTTCTTATTCGCTTCTTTTATATTTAGGAATGGAATTAAATTACATTCTCATTTCCCATATTTTAATTATACCATCGATAGTCCATGTCTCTGATAAATTTAGGGATCATACGCAACCGTACACCTAGCCGAATATGTTGACGGGACAAGTTCGAAGAAAATGCGACTGGCGTGTAAGATTTTCGACAAGGAGAAGGCGCCAAAAGATTTCCTCAACAAGTTCTTTCCCCGGGAGCTTGAAATTCTGACAAAAATTGAAAATCCACACATAATTCAAGTACGTCAAACTACGCAGAAGAACATCAAAAAATCCATTTAAAAACCTCTAATCTTTTCTAGGTGCACAGTATTCTACAACGCGGCCCGAGAGTCTTCATCTTCATGCGTTACGCCGATAACGGTGACCTTTTGGACTTCGTCATCAGAAACGGCGCTGTTCCGGAGCCGCAATCGAAATTGTGGTTCAGACAGATGGCCTCGGGGCTGCACTACCTTCACGGCAAGAACATCGCTCATCGGGACCTGAAGTGCGAGAACATCCTGCTCTCCCGCAAGTTCAACGTGAAACTCGCGGATTTCGGTTTCGCCCGATTCTGCATGGACCAGGAAGGTCGACGCGTTCTCAGTAAGACTTACTGCGGCTCTGCCGCCTATGCCGCGCCGGAAGTGGTCTCCGGTACACCTTACAACCCGAAATTAGCGGACGTGTGGTCCCTTGGCATAATATTGTTCATAATGTTAAACGCCTCGATGCCCTTTGACGACGCGAACCTACGGAAGTTACTCAAGGATCAAATGTCCAGGAACTGGGTGTTCCGGTCGAGAGTACGCGATACCGTGTCGGCACTCGCCAAGAGTATAGTTAAACACATCCTAGAGCCGGATATTACGCTGAGATTAACGCTGGAAAGAGTTTTAGGTCACGAATGGGTTCGCACGAAAAAGGAGAAACCTGGAGCCCTTGTCGGCCGTCTCGTTCACTCTGCGCCGCCTATTCATCCACAAGTAATTTATTCGAAACTTTAAACATCGCTTTGACAACAAAAAAAAAACCTTTTGGAAATATTCGCTGCGTCAGGTGAGCGGTTGCGGTGGAAACTTAGTGGGTGCCGGAGCCGCGGGTGGTGGAAACGCAGCCGGACCGCACAGGGGGTTGTCGTTCAAGAACTCGGAGAACCAAAGTCAGGGGAGCAATGTGAAATCGACGGACAATCAGGGGAAAACCACGCAGCTGCCTATCACTGTGTGAGATGACGTCGGGCACGAGAAGGATGAACCAATAACGTTCGTACGTCGAACGAACGCCGTTACGGTGCAAATCCCCATTTGCATCTGGGAGACAGATGTTTGTGATGCATTTTTTTACTTTTCTGATTATTGTCGATATACACATGACCTTTTGATAATGTATCCTTCGAAAATAAAAAAATGAAGAAACCATTTTAATTATGAGATAATCCTTTTTTTAAGAACCATCGCGTTCAACGTGAAGTCGACGACGATCGAGTAATAATTATTAAGTTTATTGTACACCTAGTATCTATTAATATACAAAACTATAATTTTTTGGTTACATACATATATATATATTGTATATGTGAGTGTATATGTATATACATATACATATATAATTAAATATATATACGTATATACATATGTAACGTGATATTGTGTGTAGATAATGTGTAACCATAAAGTAGATATTTTTTTTAATATATATAGTTTACATTAAAACAACAAATAATTTACATAATTCGATATTCCGTCGCCCGGAAGTCAATCTCGCTTGGCGTAGCACCTTGTGATGTTAAAAATATATTCGCCCGAGTGAGATTGACCGAACGACCGAGACAATGAGAATTGTTCATTTAAGGATATTACCTGACGGAATCGTAGGGAGAGGAGGTGGGGAACAGCTGGGGATTTTCTTCTTCGCTGAAAAAATATTAATTCGCCTGTGTGTGTGTAAAAACATGGCGCGGTTCGATACTCCACAGGTCGATTCGTGTGCGTGTTTAACTTTGTTAAAAAATACATTACCTTCTTATCCTACGATAACGGGGCTTTTAGTGGACGTGCTACTGGATAAGTGTACAAAATTAATTTCGTTACGTGTCCGGTCCTCCGTTCGACCGTTTCTCGACCATGATAACTCCGCTAAATGTGATTTCTCTCTATCGCGTAGAATACGCGTTCCTCGCGAGCGCGACAGCTCTGTATAAACGACGCAACATTCTATTTACAATTACCGTGTTAAATAACTAAGTGTAGATTTAAGTATGTGTGTTCTTTTTTTTATACAAATGTCAGCCAACGTGTAGGGTCGGTCCTCCAACGATCCGTACCGACAAAATGCATCCTACTGTGTGTGTTAAAAAAAAATCGTTAAGAGACACGGGCTCGCTTCTAAACCCATCCGCCGGTTAATTTGTGGAACATCTCTTCGTTCAACGTTTGATTGGCTTCCTTCGAGCGCATCGAGAGGAAAATGTATCCCCCAATGAACTCGTGAACCACCTTGCAATCCGCCGACTGACATTCGAAAATCACACTTTCCTCCTCGAATTGAACCATCATATGTTTCACCTCCCAATTCACGTTCCACGCCTGTTCAAACGAAACGACAAAAGGGTTCATTACCATATCTAATTCTTATCTTGAATTCAAGCTCCACCAACTTACCTTCATTGTGTTATATCTCCAGGTTTTCAAGTGATCACCGCTATGAAGATCCATTCGCATCAACCTGTTATTCGCGATACCTAACAACTCGTCTTTATTTTTTCCCGTGAATCGAACAATGAACAGAGAAATACCGTATTCGGGTAGAGATTGCCAGGCTTTGATATAATTCAATTTAGCCTCGATAAGAGGAAGATCCTTGACGTTCGCGTGTGCCTCCAAGATCCTTTGAACCAACTAAAAAATAAATAGAAATTCCATCAAGTTTCATTCTTTAAAAACTACGTTAAACTTCATCGTTCCAGGTTGTACCTTTCCCTTGAATTTCTTTGCGAATCTGGGAGCCACGTAGTCTTCCGGGACGATATCCAGGGCATTTGGAAGGATCGCTGGTGCAGGTGCGGGCCTCTGTAGTTGCAAAAATGCCACGATACTGTTCACTTCACTGTCGTACGACGCGTCAGCGAGACTGCGACCTTTGGCTGCTAATCTACACGCTGCCATCCATTTCGCGTATTGTTGTTCCTACAACAATGAAAGATACTCATTAAAAATACAGCGTATTTGTATATTCAACGCAGGGGGTATTTCATTTTTTATTCTAATACTGGAATACACGGGGGAGAGGGGACAGGGATCACATGAGAATACTAATTCTCCGGATGTAGATATTAACACTTTACCTATCGCTTATAACTGAAACGAATACAAAAATAGCCTGTTAACCCCTTCAGACCCTAATTTTTTCCTATTTACCCCTATCACAATCATTCGAATTTCAAACCACTGACACAATACGCTACGCAGTTCAACACAGAAAAAACAGGGCTGTTGCAGACGTTATTTTTTCATATTAAATGATCACTAGCAGGTACATTAGGTGTAACCAAGTTTAAACCTATACGTAATAAAATACAGTACGAAAACTATTATGTACATTACAATGTTGACAGGGTCCAAAGGGATTAATAGACTCCTGTTAGGTAAAGTGTTAACGATATCGTAAGGATGATTTATTCTTCATATTTTCCCTCGTTCGCCATTAAAGTCTCACCGTATCGCATCTGATCCACATTTCGGTCATTCCCTCGGCGCTCGGTACCTCCAACCTGATCCCGTACCGTCCTTGGGACAAGTGTACGTCGGGTGTGACCTCGCAACCACGCAGGTTGATCACGTAGGCCGGAGATTCTGTGCCACCTGTTTCCTCGCGGGTTTTGTACAATCTGAGCTGAAGGTCCCGGCACGTGAACCAGTAACGTTTGAACGCCTTCAAGGTAAAACGTTTCGGTTTAAAGAATCGCAGGTAGTCGCAAAGTTCCGGGACTTGTGTAATATCGCTGGGACCGTTGCTGATGTTGCTACCCTCCAGGGTAACCTGGAGATCCGTCAACGCGGCGTCGATGTCGTCTTCCACCGGTGACGAGGCCCCGTTGCTGTCGTAACTGGGCTGTGGAACGCTTGCTTGAAGATTCGCCTGTACCTATAATAAAAAAAAAAATGATAAAAGTTAAAAATGAACAAGTTGTTTTGTCTGTTGCTTTCGTAACGATATCGTTCCTTTCGTTAATCTCGTCGACGGTGAAAAGTGTGGGCGTTTATCTCGGGAAAGCGAACACGGGTACGGATAATATTATGCGGGTTTCCATCGTCGCGTCGGACGCGAAACGGTCGACTTAAGGAAACGTGATTTGCATACGAAATGGAGCTGCGTGGGGTTTTCGCGCGAAGTAACAGGCAAGGCACGGGCGGATGGGCTAATATTTATATAAAAGTCTGTGTTATTTTTTCATTTACTCGATACGCATGTATATACACGCATACATACATACATTCCTTTATAATGAAGTCGTTCGTTCGGGAAAAAGGTGGTAGACGTCTGCCGTCACGCGGGACCAAGTTTTACGCAATAATCGTCGTCGAGATTGTAAAGCAAATAATACGGCGTGTCTTTTAAAAGCTGTTTCTCCGATAGTATTCTTTCGTGTCATCGTCTATCCTATTTCCGTACGCCGCTTGCCGAGTTGTAACTCCCGGTGTGTATATATAGACCGGTCCAGTCTGCGAGCAACGGATGTTTGGATCGTGAAAGCGTTACACCGTAAACTTATCTAGCAGTCGACTCGGAGTCACCCGTGAATTCTTGTGAAAAATAAATAAATGAAAAATAGACGAAGAAAGAAAGAAAGAAAGAAAGAACGGAAAAAAAGGGAAAAAAAAAAAGAAAAACGTTACCTGAAGAGCAGCGAACATAAGCATCTCCTCCTCGGTGCAATCGATCTCTTCCGCGAGCAGCTGCCATTTGGCTTGCTCGTAGATCATATTGATCCTGACCGCGTCCGTTTTCGGATTCAGGTCGTAGAACGAGTAGAACTTGAACTTCAGCCTGAGGGTGTCGAATTCACGGATTCCCTGTTCCATGATCGAGAGAGACGAGTCGAGCCATGCCACGTTCATCCTGGCTCGTTCCACCAGGCTCTTCGGCCTCACTAATTTCGCTCGCACTTCCGGCGAGATGGTCGACGGACTTTGCGCCAACGATTCCGATAATCCGCCGTTCAACGCCTCCAGACTCATTGTGCTGTTGTTCGCGTTGAACGAGCCGGTGCTACCGAAACCGGAAGAGTTGTTGTTTCGTTTCCACGTGCCGGTTTGCTGGAAAAATAAAAAATAGACAAATTACAGCGTTTGTATAGGTTTCGAATATATTTATAGTGTTTATACAGCATCTGTATAGATCTCTAATATATTTATAGTATTATACAGCATCTGTATAGATCTCTAATATATTTATAGTATTATACAGCATCTGTATAGATCTCTAATATATTTATAGTATTATACAGCATTTGTATAGATCTCTAATATATTTATAGTATTTATACAGCGTTTGTATAGATTTCTAATATATTTATAGTATTTATACAGCGTTTGTATAGGTTTCGAATATATTTATAGTGTTTATACAGCATCTGTATAGATCTCTAATATATTTATAGTATTTATACAGCATTTTTATAGAGTCTCTATAGATCTCTTTATTTTTTTTAGCCACGCGATAAAAAATCCGGATCATTTCTCCTCGATATTTATTATATCAACCATCACGAGCGTCCATATAGGAATTTCGATAGGAGATGGTTAGGTAAAATTCGTTTTCGACGTAAATTAGTTCCCCCGGGGATCGACGACGCCCGACGTCGGTAATGATAGGTCGACGCAGATAAATCATCGACGTGGCAATAAGTTCGAATCGGGAATTTATTATTTATTATCATAACAGGTCCAGGGTCCCGTGCTGGTGGTATTTCAAGCTTATCGCTCGATCGGATCTATCGATCTTATATTTCACGAGATACACAAGATTCGTGTCTTACCGAGACCGGCGAGCTGATCGGCGTGCTGTGATTTCTGTTGTTGGGTGTGACCGGGGCGCACATGAAAGGGCTGCTCTGGTCCAGGCTTCCCGTCGATCCCCTGGGACTCTGGCTGACCGGGATAAAGGTGTTCGTGTCGGCTGGCACATTCCAGTGGCCATTCTTCTGATGCTCGACCTTCTTCTTCGCAGGTAAGTCCTTCAGGTTGTATTTCAGGTGATTTGGCTCGAGGGGTTTGCAGAAGGATAATTCCTCCGGGTGTCTGATACCTGTTGATTCATCGTAAGATATTTGTTTATTTAACGATCGAACAGCGATCGATGATACAAATATTATAAACATACTTTAAAGTGTTTAACAAATCGATACACGCTGATTGTTATTTCGCATCACGTGTACATTCTTTCTGTAATTAGTTCATTATGATAATTGTTAATTATTCAAGTCACTGTTTTTGATATTAATTCACTGTAAGATACAGACAAATATATGTATATATGTCTCTGTACCGAGGCGATAGTTACCATAGAAAAAAACGGGTACCGTCGCCAATGGGTGAAAAAGACTACACGGTGCGTTACTTATTTTTTTTTTGTTCACCAACCGACAATAAGTATCGCGAATAGATAATACACGAGACGTATGTAACGAGCTTACGCTACCGTGCGTCTATTTGCGAGTATGACACGACGAAGGCTATCGACGAGGTCATCCGTCCGCGACGTGGACAAACAAAAAAAAAAGAGAAAGAAAAAAATGAGGAACGTGGCGTAATAAACGATGCAATAACGCGGATGTGTTATTTCGCCAGCGAGCACATGCTTTCCACCATTTATTCGTGTCAGAGGAGAGCACGGAACAACGTTGGACATAAAACGATCATTTTTAGGTTCGCTTTCCAGCTGGAAAGCAAACCAGCATGATACCTCGCTGTAATTATCGCGGTAACCCACTTCCTTGATTAAAAAGCTACGCGGTAGTTCGTTGCAGCGATCTTTTGCCACGGTGACCTCTTCCCCCCCCTGGTGACCTCTCACGGTGACCTTCGCGTGACTGAGAATTTAACAATTTTATTTCATTACCACGACTAATTACTCGTGTCACGGTTACCTGCGGCAATAACGCGGAACGACCTTCGCTTAACGTGGGTATAATTCACTTAATTCATAAAAATATACATTTATGAACATCTATACATATACACCTATATCTATGAAAATTTAATTAATTATGTCTCGTCGTATGGTAACGTTGATCTAATATATAATTGGACCGTTTATTTGAAAAGTGGTGTAAGTCCATTTTTTCTTGTTTTTTTATCTCTTTATAAATAAAAAGTTAACACTAAATTTAGTGGAAATAACGTGATATCTCTTTTCTTTTTAAATTGGACTTACACCACTTTCAAAATAAACGGTCCATATGTGCCCATAATTATGAAAGTAAGTCAATTTTTTAAAAAATTTTGGATATTACGTTTTTTAAAGGTTTTGGAACATTTATTAAGAAATTATCAAGACTTTAATTTTTTTTTAAATATTGACTTAGACCACTTTCATAATTATGGGCACATATGATCTATATATAATAAATACACTTGCCTAGCTCCTTGCAAAGGTTGATCACGGCGTTGAACGTCTTTACGGAGAAGTCGACCTTGCAGTCGAGGCATCGCATATCGGGCAGCTGCACCCTCAGCGTTTTATGCATCGGGGTGAAATGAAGAAGAGCGTCCGCCGCCACACCGTACTGATCCAACGTACTTCTCGTCCTTGTCAGCCAATGATTCCTCGCTGGCCACCATAACGCGTGATCCGACCAATCCATCGCGATATCTGAAATAAAAATAAAAATACTATAAATTCACTCGCGTTAATTCATTAGAAAATATTAATATAAAAAAATCCAGCGATAAATCGTGAAGATATATTTGCATATCACGATGATAAAGTGTTGTTTCGCGAAGTGAAGAAGAAATAGCGATAGACACGTACGATTGCTTAATACACGTCGGGGGTCGATTATTTAATCCTTCTTAAAACGATGGCAAACCAGCATCAATTTATCAATGAACATACAACTCCGTCATAGTGACGACTACAGACGGGACACGTTATATTGGCTTTATCGTCGGTCCCTTTGGCTATTTCACGGTCTCGTCGTCGCTAACGGAAACAGAAAACACCCCTAATTTCGTGTCGGACGAAGATATAGCAGGGGGATAACCGGATATATAGACAACGAATGCATCGTTGGAATTAGGATAAAAGGTTCGATAAATTAATCCTGTCGGATCCATTTAATTACAATAGAACGTCTCGTCTCCCTCTTACTGAATTTACGCGAATAAACAGAAATCCCTGTGGATCGGAATAAACTCGTGATATTTCTGTATTATGTACGTGTGTGTGATGTCGTATAGCACACGCACGTAATAACTCGTCGTGTAATTGAACTTCTGATGCGGTCGCGAATGTACGACTTCCCAAGTCTCTGACCGCAAGCTTAAAACCCTGATTCTCGTCGGAGTCGCGTCGGTCGACGTACGACGAAGACGTCACCCGCAAGGTTTCTGTGTGTTTTTCTTTCGACCCGTCGAATACACCGGACCCGTATCCGGGACATGTGCGTCAGAATTTCACGATGCTTCCTATCCCGGTCACGCATACGTATCCGTCGATGATATACGTATGTGTGTGTATATGTACATCGACGGAAACCGCATGGTTCCTACTGCACGTCCTGTTTACGTCATCGGGCAACGAACACTGGATACTATAATATGTACATGGTAATTTGTTTCTTAGTATGTATATTTATAAATAGATAGATAGTTATTTTGGAGAGGGATGTATGTATTTGTGTATGGTGGAAGGTGTACAGGGATTGCGAACAAGTCGGGATATCGAGATTACACTAATTACAGCGCTTGTACGGGATAACACGATTGCCAGCGATCCGGATTAGGGATTAGAACAGTGGTTCTTCGTTTTTTTTTTTAGTCTGGGAACACTTTTGATAATAATTATGAAATAGTTGTGAAATACTGAAAGTATTGTTCACATATTTAGGTTATTTAGTAAGGGTGCCAATATAAATATATTTGATATTTGAAGAAAACTCAATTTAAGTCAAATCTTATTATCCACGATTTAGTAATCATATGTCCATAGCAATTAAATTAATATCTATATTACAAAAATCATTTAAAATGGAAATTCGACATTCACCGATCATTTCATCGTTTAACAACCGCCCGATTAAATGAAATCGCGACCAGAAACATAAAAGAACGTCGATCGACGTATCTTCCCCAAGAAAAGTGGCTACAAGTTCCCACTTGAAAAGACTTCCTCGGACGTTTCGTTTCCGCGGGGCAGAGACCCGGGGGACACAATTCCAGTTCGCCCTTCTTCCTCTTTCTTCCGCCAAGTAGCTGCTCCTCCTCTCTTCCCGTTTCAATTCTCTCTCACACGCACGTGCGTGTGAACACGACCACACAGGGAAAAAAGTTTCTCTGCTTCGAAGGAGCTACAATGAACCTTTGAGGAACTCACCTATGTACTTGTCGTAGCTAAGAAACATACATACATACATACATCCATACATACATACGTACATACGTACATACATACATATATCCATACATAAATAGATACATAGATACATACATAAATACATACATAAATAGATACATAGATGCATACATAAATACATGCATAGATACATACATACATACATACATACATACATACATACGTACATCCATACATCCATACATCCATACATCCATACATTTATACATCCATACATTAATTCATACATAAATAGATACATAGATACATACATACGTACGTACGTACGTAGGTAGTCGAGTTCGCACCCCCGACCCTTTGTGTCCATTCTCTCGCACGAGCGGCCCACTCCTAGGTACGGTAGACAACCCCTTGTGCGAGAAGACGTCGACAAGGGTGTCGGGTAGCTCAAGGGTTTCATCCCTCACCGCCTCTCTCGAAACCGGGGAAAAACCAGTCCGTTTGCACGACGGACGTCGGAATGAGAAGGATGTTGTGGAAAGGGAAAAGGGATGGGGGGGGGAGGGTGAAGGGTGAGGGAAAACATGGAGAAGGGCACACACGTGCGGTCGCGTATAGTGAAAAATAAATTTTCACAGCTGGCCCGTTTGCCACCCCCGTTTCCTTCTATCCGCTCGATTTAACGACTCGGACCTACGAAAATCTGTGTTAGCCCACCTCGAGTACCGTTTAAACTGTCCATTAACTCGTAACACACATGTTCGAATGTGACGGCCGAGATACGTGCTGGGTGTAATTATCGAGGGGACCGTGGTGGAGTCGGTGTTTCAATGGGTGGAATTGTTTTTTCACGTGAGAACGGTGGACGTTAATCGTTTGGAATTTTGACACCTTCCTATGGTCCTCGACCGTAGATAGACCGTAGTTTCCTTTGGAAACTAACATTATAAATTTATATTTCAATTAAATAAATTTTAAATTATAAGAATAAAAGTTATAGGAATAAAACATTAATTCATTTGAAATTAATTTGATATGTTCCTACTTTTCATATACATATTTTAATATTAAAACATTGGATAATTATATTAGGAAATCAGGAATGACGAATGATAGTAAATTAATCAATTTACTTATTTACATTTCGAAGCACGATTGGTAACGATTATCAGGAGTCGCGAGGAGATAAATTTCAGCGATTTCCAGAAGAAATTCATCACAACTCGCTTCGACCAGCTTGACAATTCCAACGTTAACGGTGTTCGATCCTCTCACACCGTATACGTGTATTTTCTATGCCATCCGCCTATCGCGTGGCACGCGTCGAATTCAAAGGACAACGGGGACTCGTGGTACCGTTAATAGAATGATTTTTTCATCCACCGATGACCCCCGCGCGCCTTTCGCCACGCAGTTTTTGACGCACCGTTACGTTGCAACGCGCGTTTCCAAGCTGCGAAACGTAAATGCGGAGGCTGCGTAAGTGCGAAACCAGAGACGAAGAGAGAGAGAGAGAGGAGGAGGAGAGAGAAGATTGCTACGGTGTGGACCATACGATTGTGCAGCTGCGATCTATAAATATTTCACGAGTTTTAGGTCTCGTCGCGGTTATGTATACCGCGGTCTCCGAAGATTTCACGTTTCGCACTGCCCACGCGTTGTTTTTCCCTCGAACGATCTGCGAGAAGCTGCGTAGAAACTTAACAAAGTTGGAAGAAAACACATTCGCACGTCACCGAAAGACCAGTCGAATTATATTATTATTATTATTATTTTTCGAGAGTTTTTTTACAACTGTGTGTATTTTATTCGTTTCGTTTAGCGAACAGAATCGTAGCCCTTCGCGGAACGAGTGAAATTTTATTACTACAGTTTTAGTACGTTTTAAAGGGTTTTTCAGTATCGTGTTCGCGTTATACCGCGTGTCGGACGGTTATAGCCTGTACGAATGTTACGACACTAGCTGGACAGCTACCTACGACATGTTTAGTATGCATTGTCTTTCGTTACGGCACCTACAAACAGACTACTACTCTCCCCCTGGTTTCTATCGCGTATGAAATATTAACTATCGTCCCCCCTTCCGTCGCATCCGTGGATTAAGTGTGTACGTGTATATTATTACACTAAACTTACTCGCACGCTTGGTAAACATTACCGATATGAATCCCGTAGACTTTCCATGACAGGGATCGTTAATTAATTCATTCACGAAAGATTCTGGGTACGACAAACAGATTTTCAGTGAAAGATAATTTTCTTGAATCTATGGAAGTTGAGATTCTAGTGTATAAAGTACAAATTCTATACTTTATTATTAGGTACGAGATATAGGTGAGTCTATCCCAGATAATATAGGTTACGCTCGTATTTGAGAAAGATGCGACACGGATGACATTTACGAACCGTTGCTCTTTCTCGCAGGAAACTCTCGAGGTATAGAAAGTACAACGAGGGACGCTTGTATATTGGCGATCGTCGGTAGGAGAAACAAGAATCCGCAATAAAATAAAATCGTAACGGCCGAGCGGAGCTCGTTAAACGAAATTACCCGCGTGGTTTTTAACGACGGTTTTCCATCGCGCGAGAAATCTCTATTTCGTTCGCTATATAACTATGTATATGTACACCCCCGTACAAAAGTGTCCGCACACTTACGCATTTGCCAAATTCGCCTAAATATTTCGTAAATTTAGTTTCTTTTATAGATTTTTTATGTTGTCCTCTAATCTTGATGTTGTTCTAGGGTAAGACCAGCAATATTTATTAATTAATACTGTCGATAAAGTTATTATAAAGCAAAGTAAGCGGAACATACATATAGAAGCGATATAAGGTTATACAGTTTTAGACGATTCTAGCTCCAATCCGTTGGTTTCTCAATGTCTATTTGGTATATTTTTTGCATTTATCTATTTAGTATACTCCTTGTATAAATTCATATGCTTTCTCGTTTTTATGTCATTTTGTAAGAAGAATTGTGTAAATTATGCTCTCTGTATACTCTACTATAACTAAATGCTTCATAAAAATTAATTTCATTGAGAAATGGGTACATTATTGTAGCATAAATAGAGTATTTACATGAATTTCATAGGTGTCCGGATACTTTTGTACGGGGGTGTATATATATACGTATATGTATATATTTATGTATATCATGATCTTGGTGGTAATCGAACGGATAGTTAAAGTGCAACGTGCACAGCGAAAACTGTAGGCCGCGAGTCATATACGTAGAGTTACAACGGGGAGAGAAGAAACCGTGCCGATTCGTCGACAAGAAAGTGTTCTTTGCATAACAACGACGAGCCCGATGTACACGGTATACCGCTAGGAGTGGCACGGTGACACACTAACGAGCAAAACGATGCCCCGGTCGTGCTCACTTTATCGCGGGCCACCGTGTAGAAACCGGAAACGTGCTCTCGTAACAGAACCGACGAAAATGGTCAACTCGTTTCCCGTGGTCTACCGTGCCCTTTCCTGAGGAGCACGAATTAGAAATTCGTAAACGTTTCCACAGGAAGCTCGCCACGGTTTTAGGAATAAATTTCTGTGGAATAAATTGTCTTGCTATTGTTACAATTTTATATTGTTGTGTTGAAGTGTGAATTGTTGATTTTTAGTGGAGATGGTTTCTTGGTGCGTGACGATGGCGACTATACGAGTTGGTTTTTTGGTAAATTGATTGATTTTATAAATTATATAGTGTAAATGATTGATAAAGTACACGTGAAGCCTGCCGGTGGTACCAATTATCTAATATACATATACTATTTATATAAAAATATGAATTACCGGAATCCTTCTAGGCGTTAATTGATTAATTTTAGAAAATATATAGTAAAGACAATGGATAAAATTATCTAATATGCACTGTTTACGTGAAAATATGAATTACCTAAATCCTTCTAGCCATTCCCATAGTATTATTTTAGTCACTTTAGACAGTAAAATTAATCTCACGAGATTATGAACACCCCCTACTATATCCCACCCTCGTAACACGTTCAAAATTATTCTAAAAAAGTGATTCCAAAGAATTATGTCGTCCTTGGATTAGGGTAACGCTTAAAAGGCAATCGACCAGGGAAGTCGACGATGACGGAACAGGGACCGTGTGGTTTCCTGGTGCGGTGTTGACGTGGTCGAGTGAAAATCTATTTCGGTGGCGCGTCTGGAAACCCGGGTAAATACGTGCTCCCGGTGCCGGGGTTGTTGCAGACGTGGAACGAAAACCTCGCGGAAGAATTCCAAAGAAACACTCGCGGGTTCCGTGAACTTTAACACGAGCGGAACGGCTTCGAGGAAACGCAAGTCCGGGCGCACGGTTACGGGCACCGTCGGTAATAAAACACGATTTCTTTTTCGCCCTGCGGAATCCGTGTACCGGTGCTATAAAAATAAATCCTACCTCCGCGACACCGAACGTATATTTTCTTACGTGGACTCGCGTCGAAGGTGATCGCGACTCTCGTACACGGTTACATCCGTAGTAATACACACATACTTACGTACGTGTGTATGTACATTATATTTAAATAATACGTTATATATTTAATAATACGTATACTACGGTATATATTTAATAATACGTATAATACAGTATATATTTAATAATATGTATAATACGTTATATATTTAATAATACGTATAATACAGTATATATTTAATAATATGTATAATACAGTATATATTTAATAATACGTATAATACGTAATATTTAAATTGCTCCCGTGGCTTTCGAGAATACACACGTATGTCTGTACGTATGTGCACCGGGTATGTATTTTAATAAGATCGATTAAGAATTCTCGAAAGCCAACGGGAGCGATTTAAATAATCACGAGGCCCGTGATTGGTATTGCGCGCGTCACCTGCGTCGGAATGTTTCCGTCGGTCGAGTCAATTGTACGTTGCCCCCGGTGTCGAATTCGACGCGGTCGTAACGAGCCCCGGGGTACGCTGTACCCGGTGAAATTGGCCCGAGTAAACGAAGGCACGGTCATTAAGTCGGCTTTTTAGCAGTAAATTTATCACCGCGATTCCGATGAGGGCGAAAAGGAACACCGTCGCGACGGGGAACCTTTCTGCCGAAAGATCCGTGTGACCCCGACGCTGACACGTTCCTTCCAGCTACCGATTTAATGTCTCGTCAAGACGGTGAATGATCTGGGGGTCACCGGTGACCGGCAGTCAATTTGGTGGTAGCGTCGCGAGAGCCGTTTATAATAAATGTGTATAGCTATACTTTTTTCGATAGCACCATTTTTACTAGAATGATGCGAAGAAATTGAAACCAAATTAAAATTAATGAAAATGACGAAAGTGACTGAAAATGAATAAAACATCTAGCAATAGTTGTATTTGTACTTAATATACATATACTTTTCAAGTACACACATTCCTATGTAGCAAATTTATAGTGATACCATGTGCGATCTATGGGAAATTCACAAAAAAAATCAATACGCCTTACGGAAACGCTATATACAACTATTCCCATAAAATCGTTTATTACAAAGACACCGGCGGGAACTCAGATCGTCGTAACAACGTTCCCCGTTGTTCGGCGAATCCGTTGCCAGTGAAAACAAGATCGGAACCGAAATTAGGCCGAGTAGTTTATAACATCGGCGGTATGCAGGATGCATCGGCTCGATTGTTCCATCAAATTGTATATGTATGCCGCATATGTGCATACATGCGAGTTGCAACGGCTCGTACAAGGCTCATTATCGTCGCTCGTTGCATATCAAAAGACGGGTCTCCTCTGCATACAAGCTACGATCCCTACGAGCACGAAGAACAGTGTCAACCAGCTGACCAAGCAATTCGTACTGACCTCGTGTAACACGTAAGCGCAAAACTCCTCTCACGTTTCGTCGATTCGTTTTCCACTTTAACTACCGTGTTAATCTCACAAAAATGATATTTTTCATCTAAATCAGCGACCCATAACTAATTCATATACGACATTTTATATTTTATAATATAACGATGTTTTATAGATACATCCATGTCGACGGATCTATAGTATATATATTTTTTAATTACCCTCTAATCGTGGCACGCGTTATTTTCTTTGGAAATATTAAGTGTTCCTTTAAACGACAGAATTATCTTGTACGTACGCGACAACCGGTCTAGTATACACGTAAATATTGAAAAGCCCGGCGAGCACGTGCGTCCTGTGTAAACGCAAGGGGGTTAAATGCTTACAAGCGTTGCTCACGGGGTAAACGCGTGTAACAAGGGAACAAAACCTGAGGCGCACGTGGCAAGACACAACACCCTTCCTATTTCTTCTCTCTCTCTCTTTCTCTCTTTCTCTGTCGTTCTCTCTCTCTCTCTCTGAGAAACAAACGATCAGCGGAAGTCGCGATATAATATTGTAATATAATAATGGTCGCATAACGAGCGACCACTGACAATACCATCGGGAAGCACATCGTGTAAAAGGAACCCCTTTTTCCAGGAGTTCCTGCGCGAAAAACGTGGGGGCTTTCACGAGCACGGGGACGAACGCAGTCGCCCCTCTGTGGGCTCGCAATTGTGTGAAGAAATGTGGGCCATTGAAAGTAAAGAAAAAAAAAAAAGAAAAATAAAAGAGGGAAAAAAAAGAGGGCCAGAAGGACGCGTGCTAGCTGCTCTGTCAACAAGGACGAACACGAAGTTCTCTCGCAGGGGTGGATTCAACTTTTGACATCGCGAACACGGCGATCTGAAAAGAAATTCGTATCGCATTCACGATACTCTTTTATACGAGTCTCGAATGTACTCAATTACAAAATTCTCAAGAGTATATATGTGTGTATATGAGGTATATTATATACATATGTATATCTCGTATTATACTCTGGTGTACAGTAATACCAAGTACTTGTCTATAGAGCGAGATATCTCTTTGAGATAGCGAAGTACCGATTCCCCCAGAAGATTAAGGAACAAAATGGTAAGCCCTTTCGATGTTCTTCATCGATTCGTCTGCAATCGGTTTCGGAAACGGAACCGGTGAATCCGTGCCTGTGCTTCAAGTGTACATGTGTATGTATGTATACGTGTGGTACACCGTTGTCAAACCAACCCTCGCTCTTATTCTCATCCCTACTCGGCACACTGGAGTATTGTCGAGGCTCCCCCGTTCACAAAGACGAAACCACGCGAAAACTGCAGGAACCAGAGGCAGTCCCGAAGAGGAAGCCACGACCCTTTGATTTCGCGGCCGATTAAGCGCGGCGCCGCTTCCTCGTGGCGAAATCAAAGCGGGGAATCGTTTCCTCGACGACGAGTACCCGCGAGTCGGCTTAACGAGCGGGATTTTATCGCGCGCTAACTGAAAATCCGACGGAGGGGTGCGCAAATTGCTTCACTTTTCGAAAATTACGGGTCTGAATGTCTGAAACGGCTTCAGGGTTAGATCGAAATATTTCCCATCGTTTTACTTAAACGTCTTTAGAAAGATTCATATAATTTGTTTTAGTAATATTCTCGTACATTGAATTAACACTAGATTTACGGATGTTAATTATATACCTACTTTTATTAAAGTGTACTTTACTAATATACTAATATAATTTACTAAGTGTAAATTATCATTTACATATGTTTCATTATTTAACTAAAAACCAACGTATGTATTTCGAAAATAATACTAAAGTTTTACATATATATAGTAATCAAATTTTGAATGAGTCAAATTGGCTCGGTCGGTAAATCTAGTGTTAATACGAATTTAGATCCAAAGTGACAGTTTTATAATACCACTGTTTATCAGGATCAATTTAAATTCAAAATTTACACAGTTTAAAGTTGGTAATTCTATTCAAAAGCCTATAACAATTCAAACAATTCCTATTTTCACGCAACAACCATTACATAGTCACTAAAGTAATCAATTTCCCCGAAAATTTACATTTCATATCCCTTATCCATTCGACAACGGTGCAACTCGATTAAATCGAACCACTCGATACATCTCGACGAAACATTTCCGCGCACGGAGCGGTGCGCTGCCCTCGACGGAGCGGAAACACCGCACGTAAGTGATATGCAAATCGACAACGTACCTGTTGCACATTCTATTTAAACCGAGCTGCCCCTTGTCTCGCGGCCGTAATCGAGTTTCCCGGTAAGACCCGATCGGACGCCGACGGAAACGGCGCCCGCGGATTCGACGCGGTCGTTTCTGCCGTGTCGCCCGTTCCCTGCACGTGAAAACCGTACTTTACGACCGGTCGCGACGCTTCGTGGAAACTGGCGGAGACCGGTAAGAGAAGCCATTTAACGAGCACGCGTATCGGAGATGGAAGCAGCACGCGTGCGATGTTGTTGTCCACGGTTTAAACGCACGATTTCTCTCTCGCTATACGCGCGTTTGGCCCTTAATTGTTCTAAAATAAGCCCTGACTCAGACACACCAAGCGCCTTTAACTGGGCTTAATCCGTTCGCGTTCGTGGTACGGAGGCGGGAAACGTTTCAACTGAAGTTATAAGGGAAAATAGAAAAGTGGAAAGGGTATTTAATTGCTGGAATTTTGTACTAATTGCGGGATAAATATTCATGGGAATAGATAATGATCTAAAAAACTAGTTGGATGCGTGAGAAGTCACTGGGAATGAAATATACACACGTATGTATTGTGTATATGTATGTGTGGATAAATGTATGAATGTATCAAGAGTTAAGGTCTTGACTCGGGCCAAGTACAAGAGTTCCCGACTGGTAGACCTGAACTACTCTTTTCCGGAAGAATTAGATCGAGGTCTTTGGGGTATTCAAACGGCATTAAATCGGCATATTTCCCCCAAACTATGGTGATATTCTTGTAGGGGACGTCCACCCGAGTAATTTAAGCCTAACTACGACAAGATTCATCCAGCCAATCGCGAGATATTTTGATCTAAAAAGTCGAGGTTTTTGTAAGAAACGTCGTCTTCTTCCTCTCCTCCTTCTCCATCTCCATCTCCATGTTCAGCCTGTCACGCAGCCCGGTGTTAAACCCTAACATATGTTTCATACCATGCGAGATAATTTTTCTGCCGATATCGTAGATTTTATATATGTAGTATATGAAATTTTCTCTCACACACATCCAGATTGTTAACATATTAAATTAGAAATGTTTGTTACGTTACGTTTTTGACATCAAGCTTCGTAAAATTAAGGTTCAGAATGCGCATTCGAAACATATTCGACCATTTTTATATCTTGAAATTGCGCGAATGGCGAGCGATGTATGAAAATCGCGAAAAATCGTCAAATTATGACAGTTTTTTGGTCGGCATTCGCTAAGTTTTTGAGATAGCGATCTGAAACTGATACCATTGTTTTAGTTAGGAAATTCTACGCCAGAACAATGTATAATAGTTGTACTTTTCGAAAATTTAATTTTTCGCAAAAATCTGAAGGGGGTAGGTCAGGATTTTTCGCGATTTTCGTAATTCGCCTGGTATTTCCACAATTTTTGAGCTATTAAAACGATCCGGGGCGTTTTGGACGCGGAATCCGAAGCCGAATAAGACAGTGAAAGAATTATTTTGATATCTAAAAAATTGTAGAAATGGCGAGAGATTTACGAAAATCGCAAAAAATCCTGACCTACCCCCTTCAGATTTTTGCGAAAAATGAAATTTTCGAAAAGTACAACTATTATACATTGATCTGGCGTAGAATTTCCCAACTAAAACAATGGTACAAGTTTCAGACGGCTATCTCAAAAATTGAGCGAATGCCGACTAAAAAACTGGTTGAATTTGACGATTTTTCGCGATATTCGTAATTCCTTCGTCATTTCCGGCATTTTTGAGATATCAAAATGACCCGGGACGTTTTGGAATCGGAATCCGATGCCGAATAAGACAGTGAAAGAATCAAGTCGATATCAAAAAAGTTGCGGAAATGACAAAGGAAATACGAAAATCGCGAAAAATCGTCAAATTCAACCAGTTTTTTAGTCGGCATTCGCTCAATTTTTGTGATAGCGATCTGAAACTGGTACCATTGTTTTAGTTGGGAAATTCTACGCCAGATCAATGTATAATAGTTGTACTTTTCGAAAATTTCATTTTTCGCAAAAATTTGAAGGGGGTAGGTCAGGATTTTTTGCAATTTTCGTAAATCGCTTGCCATTTCCACAATTTTTCAGCTATTAAAACGATCCGGGGCGTTTTGGACGCGGAATCCGAAGCCGAATAAGACAGTGAAAGAATTATTTTGATACCTAAAAAATTGGGGAAATGGCAAGAGATTTACGAAAATCGCAAAAAATCCTGACCTACCCCCTTCAGATTTTTGCGAAAAATTAAATTTTCGAAAAGTACAACTATTATACATTTTTCTGGCGTAGAATTTCCTAACTAAAACAATGGTACCAGTTTCAGACGGCTATCTCAAAAATTGAGCGAATGCCGACTAAAAAACTGGTTGAATTTGACGATTTTTCGCGATATTCGTAATTCCTTCGTCATTTCCGGCATTTTTGAGATATCAAAATGACCCGGGACGTTTTGGAATCGGAATCCGATGCCGAATAAGACAGTGAAAGAATCAAGTCGATATCAAAAAAGTTGCGGAAATGACAAAGGAAATACGAAAATCGCGAAAAATCGTCAAATTCAACCAGTTTTTTAGTCGGCATTCGCTCAATTTTTGTGATAGCGATCTGAAACTGGTACCATTGTTTTAGTTGGGAAATTCTACGCCAGATCAATGTATAATAGTTGTACTTTTCGAAAATTTCATTTTTCGCAAAAATTTGAAGGGGGTAGGTCAGGATTTTTTGCAATTTTCGTAAATCGCTTGCCATTTCCACAATTTTTCAGCTATTAAAACGATCCGGGGCGTTTTGGACGCGGAATCCGAAGCCGAATAAGACAGTGAAAGAATTATTTTGATACCTAAAAAATTGGGGAAATGGCAAGAGATTTACGAAAATCGCAAAAAATCCTGACCTACCCCCTTCAGATTTTTGCGAAAAATTAAATTTTCGAAAAGTACAACTATTATACATTTTTCTGGCGTAGAATTTCCTAACTAAAACAATGGTACCAGTTTCAGACGGCTATCTCAAAAATTGAGCGAATGCCGTTCAAAAAATCGCCTGAATTTGAAGATTTTTCACGATTTTCGTAATTTGCTCGCCATTTCCACAATGATTGAGATATTAAAACGATCCGGGACGTGTTGGACGCGGAATTCGAAGCCCAATAAGACAGTGAAAGACTCAGGTCGATATCTAAAAATTTGCGGAAATGACGAAAGAATCCACAAAAAGCATCGAAAATGCAAAGCTATGGGCCAAGTACAAGAGAATGTTACATTGGAATAGGTTGCTCATTAACATAAACTGCATTTTACACAGGATTTGAAATCAATCAAATGTGGGCAAGTTTGATTGATTTCAAATCCTGTGTAAAGTGCAGTTTATGTTAATGAGCAACCTATTCCAATGTAACATTCTCTCGTACTTGGCCCATAGCTTTGCATTTTCGATGCTTTTTGTGGATATATATACGCCTTGTCGTGAGATGAGAGTTCACCCGGCGAAATTGCGACGCGTTACGCAATTTCACCGGGGGAATAACGGATCCGACAGCGGCGAAGATAGAAGTTGTAACACGCATCGCGCTTTTTCTACAGACAATAGAGGTTAATTCTTCTGTTTAGTCGGATGCCCCATCCCATGGCGGGGTCGTGGTAAACAGTACCATTAAAACCATAACGGGTTTCTTCGTAAATGTTGCGTAATTATCTTCTCTGGTGACTCGGTGGGAAAAACAAAATACTTGCATCCCGCGCATTTTATTTTTTCTATACAATACCAAGTATGTACAGGATCCGGCGCGGATTCTGACCGATTAACCCATAGCATCCTATGGGTAAATTTACCCATAGGATGCTATGGGTTAATCGGTCAGAATCCGCGCCGGTCCTTGTACATAAGTATCATTTCCATCAGAAGTATTGTTTCTAAATATTCAAATTCAATAAAAAAGAAATATATAATACATACATACATACACAGAATCGTATCATGTCTCAAATGAGAACGAAACGGGTGAAATACAAAATATCTTTCGCGTTCATCGAAGAAGCGTTTTATCCTCCGCTTCGTCCACCTTCCGCAAGGTCGTAATTAGCATAATGTAACGTATGCATACCGAGGAGGTTAGCATCGGTCTCTAAAGAGGCAAGCCAGTCATCTCTCTCAAGGAGGACGGGCCTCTCTGAATAGGGCCTCGAAATTCAAGTGTAGCAATGCTTTAAATAACTCGCATGATTAACGTTTATCTGAACGCTTCTAGGGGGCGTGTACACGCTCAGCTAATTACACGCGTGACAACCATGCACGCGTGTTTCATTTTCCCCCATACTATTGCCATCGGTGTTTTATCACTGGCCTAATTGAACACTCCTATCGAACGAATTATTTGAATTTCCCCCACAAGTCTTTAAAAATTTCTCTAAAACACTTTGCATATCGATTCCGACGTAATTCTCGTTAGAAGTGTCAACTGTGCCCGTTAAGTTTCTATAGTTTCTTTCATAGTTAGGAAACCACGACGGAAAGTCGATGCGAGTGAATCGATCGTCGCCGGTGTGCAACAGGTGCGCGATTAAAAATTACCTGAGAGATACGTTGTTGATTCAGACTTTTAATATTACATTTATACCGGGAAAAGGTGAACACGTTTTGTCATGAGAGAATATCTTCGTAAAAGGACATTTTCTCGTTTAATGTGACTGATTTTTTTTATCGAGTGTGATTTTAATAAGTTGTTTAGATGAAAACCGCGGGCATCAAAAGACACGTGACACGCCGCTGAACGTTTTCCGCCCGGCGGCAAATGAAACTGGCAACGCGTAGCAGAACGATGACGCTACCTGCACGGACTTCCTCCGAGTGAATGAATGAATATGTATGCTGAATTTAATTAGCGAGTCAAGGCCGTAACTGTTTCCGTTGCAAACGCACCGCGCCGCGGCGTTCAAACCCTTTCCTTGCCGACGAGTCGACCAGTTATTTCCATGCGTGATCCACAAAAATCTACTTCGGAAGAGAGTTTTTATGATTCAAAGCCCATTGGACGAGATGAGATTCAATTCTACCTGAAATTGAATTTCCGTAGGGATTTAAGAGTTGAATTACCTAGGTTCTTAATTTCTTTTAGAAATTATACAAAATTTTGAACGGTGTTAGTATAATTAATATAATATTAATTAGGCTGTTCAAAATTTCGATAAATATTAATTTTATACTTATAATACATTGACGATCACAAGTAGAACTATTCTTCTATTAACTATGTTTCTATATGTATTACTAAAACTTAGTTTCTTTATTTAAACATATATTTATCTAATGTTTTTAAATACACCGTTCTACTATTAAAAAGTATGGAAAAACGAGCGAAATATCATTGATCGTTTGAACGACGATAACGTAATCGACGCGAATATTTACCAGCGGCAAGAAATTCCTAACGAGCGGTGAACTAGCGTGAAATATCTATGTCGGTCATCCTACTCGCCTAAGTTTCAACTTTATAAACATAGTTGCACGTCGATTTCCACCAGCGATACATACAAGACACGCCCGATTTCTACGCTTTCGTTTCCACGAATCGTCCAAATTTGGATATGTCTGGTTCGTATTTTTTTTCCCCTTCCAATCTCGTATCTTCTATATGTACTTCTTCTCCGTCGATCGTTATCAAAATCGTCGACGTTTCTCGTCGGATTTGACCTGCCGGTTGAAACGTGACGCGGTAAATAATTCCGATAGGAAAAAAAAACTGGGAAATTGCAGGTTCTGCGGTAATATTTCCAAGGGAACGAACGTGATAACGGTGGGCCGCGGGCTTTACAGGGCTATCGGGCAAAGATTGTGTCGGAATTTCATAAGTGTGGGTGGCCCGCGGTCTTTGTATACCAAGTACGATAGAATCGGGTCAGGACGGAGCACTCCCTTCGTTCGATATCTCGTATCTGCACGAAGATCGATACGATAGCGTCGCCGTAGGTCCTGAAGAGGATACAGTGGTACTCGTGATTCGATTCGAAAGGATTCACACACACGTAACAAAATCGACGGATAGAAAATTACACTTCCATTCGTGAGATCTATATTTCATATCACGAATAATATAATTATTGTCCATAATTTTTAATTCTCATGAATCTTATTCAACACCGTGACAAATATTTTCAAGAAAATCTTTGCGACTGAAAAATTTGCAAAAAAATCCAGGGACACCCGGTGTTTTACGTAACGAGCAATAAAAGTCGTGCCCGTAAAAATGCTAGGCGTTGTTAAAGGGGGAGGTAAAAAAAAAAGGTCGAAAAGGTGGGACGGCACGGATGACTCCAGATAACACTGCAGGAACGTATCGATTTCGTTGGCCTTTTACGCGAACGTGGGCAGATATATGCGGGTGTGTCTAACGAATTAGAACGAGTTTTTTTTTTGTTAAGCGGGGATCCATACGGGCTTTATTCATCGAATTAAACGAACGGAATTAATTCGTTATTGGCTCGAATCAGCCTCTGATTTATGCCCTTCGTTCACGGATGACTCTTCGTAACGTTCGAAAAGGGACACGAACAGATCTATCTTTCGCTCGTAAAATATTATCATTTTTTCATTTCTGACTCGGATATTACTCAACTCCGTGTACACGATTTTTATTAAAACTTTTCCCGCACCCTCCGCCTACGTTCCCCCGTGAACGCACGTACCTGATGTAAAAGTACATAACATACATACATACCTTTCCACTCGGTACACGTGTCGACCCATTCAGAATGGTACACACATACATACAAACATACATACGTTCGTACACGGATAGAATCGAAAGATGCGCGAACACCCACGCACTTTATCGCACGAGGAAAGGTCAAAGGTAACTTCCTATGCATAATCCTCCCGCGTTTATCCCAGGGCCCATGGATACCCACTATCCGGCCCTGTGTCGCAATTAGAATCGACCGTAGGGACATTACGTAGGATATATTTTCGAAAATACAAACGAAATACGATGGACATGGACGGCAATGACCCCGCGGATGACGGTACACATATGCAATTACTGCGAGAAGGAAAGGAGGGAGCGGTTGAACACGGCGGGAGACGAGAGAAAGAGGGAAAAGGGTAGAGAGGAAGAAACAAGAGAGAGAGAGAGAGAGAGAGAGGAAAAGAGATAGGTAGAGAGAGAGAGAAAGAGCACAATAAATGTCAGAACAACGACCCCGCGATGGTTCGTACCGTCGTTCGACCGGATGGATCGTTGCCCATCGTGAAATATCCGTGGTTTCCAGATTTCCACCTCACCCTCGAGACACAGAGATCTCCCGGATTGATGTGTTTCCCTCAGGACGATTATCCGGTCATAACGACGGGACACTGGGATCTATCAATCATTCGTCTGTAGACGGATCAATCCCTTCTGACTGACGAGAGTTTTTTTTTTTCGGAATACAATGGCCACCCACGTTTCGATTCCTTTATTGTGATAGGAGTGTCTTCGAACGATCGATCAAACGAACATCAGGGAAACGTATTTCCGGTGGTTGTTCCGTTTTCTTATGTGTGAATGTATGTATATACGTGAGATGAATACTAGATCCATGGTGGTTCGATTAATCGGAGCGAATCAAGTGATCCAGCGAGGTAACCCGCTTTCCAAAAGGATCCAATTTATTTCAAAGAAATAATACCTGGACACTACACATATGTGCCAATAATTATGAAAGTGGTTTAAATCAATCTTTAAAAAAATTTTGGATATTACGTTTGTTAAAGGTTTTCGAACATTTATTAACAAATTATCAAGACTTTAATTTTTCTTTTAAATATTGACTTAGACCGTTTTCATAATTATGGGCACATATAACAAACAAGACTATAATATGTATGTATGTGTGTATCGGTGTGTTCCTCTTCTTCACGGTCTTCTGTTCTTTCACGTCTGGTCGCGACGAGTTATGGAAATCGCGTGGCGAAGAGGTCAGCGTAGAATGGAAACGTCAGTCTGTCAGTAAAGTCCGCGGACCGGTAATTTGCTAAAGACAGAGCCACATCGGAGTCCGTTTGAATAACTCTTACGTCAGGTTCGTGTAAAGAGCAAACTGAAGGTAGGTAAAAGAGGGGAGGGGAAGGGGTGGGAAGGATCAGTTTTCCACGGGAATTAAACCGTGCCGCACGATTACACACACACACACACACATCGTGAATCGGAGCAAAGGCGTCAGACGATAATTTCGGTGTATGCCGACATCCCCGGTTCTTTCCCCCCTAAGAAAACTGGGTCACGCCAATATATTTATAGAGGCCCGAAAAGGGGTTGCACTAGGTGGGGATAACGTCTGCAAGTCTGGAATAAGATAGATAGAGACAGGCAGAGAGAGAGAATGAGATATTATTGGAGTGAAGCTCGTTATTCGCACGTGGTATTAAAATAAATCTACCAAAACACACACCTAGCAAACTGATTTTCGCGATTTCAAAACATCCCCCCCCCCCCAGTTCTCGATTCGTCGACGACGAATGTCGTCCTCATTCGTATTCCACGTCACGCACCGATAGTTCTCAAACAACCTCGGTCCCGGAATCCCGGTGGAATCCGTCGACAAACAAGGGGGACGTCCCGCGACGAAGGAATTCGGGGGGATGATCACGAGGCAAATCGATTTCATCCTCCGGTGCGGCCGACGACGTCGTCCGGGAGTCGTCATTACCAACGCACGATTTACTCTATCCCCGTTGACGAGCCCCACGTCGTCCACTGGTAAGGGATAAACGAGCGAGAAAAGGTCGGATAGAGGTGTCCCGAGTTGTACGAAAAAAAAAGAGAGAGAGAGAGTGAAAAAGAGAGAGGTGGTGGGGGAAGAAGGGCGCAATTAGTCGCTCCACGGGAAATGCACTCGGTAATGAGGCTCAACCGACTCGCACTTCCGGGACGAAGAGACGAGGTTATTCCTCTCTTTTTCGTTTCGTCGTTCCCCCCCGCGACTCCGCGACTTCTCCAGGGAAAATACAGGGGATGGATCATTGTTATACTTGTCCACCTCCCTTCCCCTCCTCTTTATCCTTCTTCCTTTACACACCCTCTCCCGGATGCTGCAGTCCGAATTTGCTTTTTGTCATTTTTCAAATGACTGCACTCTCCACGTTGCGTGTCGTTTCGCTCTGATAATTCGCGACTGAATACCGTTCAAGTGGGGAAGAGGTGGAGAGATAGTTCTGTTACATCGATATCAGGCAGGATTTTTTTTTAAAGTGTGTCTTAACACTTTATCGACCGCTAGTCTATTAATCGGCTTTTCGATATCACTCTAAAGAATTATTAAAAATTGAATTACTATTACCATGAATATATTTTATGAATATTAGTTTATAAAGCCCTTTATTACATAAAATAAATGCGAAATAAAGTATAAATATCGATAAAATTCCTTCGAAACAAAAAGAAATATGGCACAACACACTGAATATTGGAAATTTAGCCGGTCCTTACTAAGTGGCAGCCTCAACCACGACCGGTCGATAAAGTATTAATTATCTCCGTTTATCACGTTACATTTTAACGTTAGATTTCTTCGCGATCGAAATAGGAGCGTTTTATTCGTAACTATTTTCCCGGATGGAGTCATTCTTGATCATATATACATATATTCTCGATTATGAGAATATATATGTATATTTGACGTTACGTACACCATGTATCGGTCTGTTAATAGTCGTCAGTGATACCGAGAGTTCTGCACGGGGTATCGTTAGTCTTTTTGATACGGCGTCGCGATGTCCGGTTGCGTCTGGCGCCTCTCCGTGTTCGTGAATGGACGACGACAGCTGGATTGATATATTCCAAGCGATCAATATGCCCGCGACGTCCGCGGTTCGAGGCATTATCGTCCCACACCGAGAAAATCACGGACCATGTACACATTTATTCTATATTAGTATACAATGGCACATTTCGTACGTTCTCGCGCGGTATAACGATACAGTTTTATTGGGCATCGATCGCGTGCCGCGTAAATATTTTGCGTGCAGAGTGTGGTAGACTTTTATAAAAAAAAAATAGTCGATAAAAATTACAGGCGAACAGACGTGGACGGGACATCGCCAAATTTGGATGAAAAAGCGAAGAAAAGTTTCGAGTGACGTAACCGACCGGCGCCGTGGATTTGCATTTCGCAATGGTCAGTAAAATCTCGCGTATCACCGCGACAGAAAAAGAGAAGTCGAGTGTATGTATATGTATACATATATGTATATGTATGTACCTAGAGTCTATGAAATAACAAGCAGACCAAAACATCCGTGGCATTTTATTCGTGACTTTTCCAGAATTTCTATCCCTCACTGGATATAGTTGATACTGTGCGAAATATTTCTACTCGTTCGTTTCGCAATCGCAAGCGACAAAAACTAATTCTCGTAAATATCATCGAATCACATCTGTCGACTGCGATAAATGCACGTTAATAGTACATACTCGAAATAATCTTGTTTGCGGACATATTATCGGCGCTTCGAACAAATATCGTTTGTTGTCGATAAATTCCCAGACACATTAAAGCAAAAGTAACATTTGCAAAAAAGTTTCAACAATACTATTCGTTGGTTAACACTAATCGTACCGACAGTTTAGATAATCTTTGCGATTGTTTCAGGTAACAGTTAAATTAACATAAAGAACTGTATTTTCTTTATGTTGATTAAAGAAATAAACGTTGAAAGGTATAACGTTGCATATAAGCACTTTAATAAAAAATTTGAAAACGGTCATTTGACCAACCTCGGTAGGTTTAGTGTTAATAATTCTCCTACGAAATTTACTTTGATTTCAAGTGATCCCTGAATGCATACACTGATTATCACCGTAGTTCCCACTCGATCCTAGCAACCTAGGCAATTTGTCGGCGACACCGATCGACAAAAGAAACCGCTTCGTTCGCGGAGAAGAGGGCACACGGATCGAAGGGCCGGTCTAGACTCGTGTTTTTTTCCCACCCCCTCCCCCCACTGTCTACAATTTTATCCGCTCGCTAGGGTGGCTCCTGGACGATGTTCCTTCGTGCAGTCGAAGAACATCGACGTGGGAGTAGTCGCGGGTCGTCGGATCGATCGAGGAAAGCCTTGTCTTTTATTTTCTCTTTTATTTTTTGTTCTCTTCCTTCCTCCGACTGAAACTTTACGACGATCCACGGATTGTTACTCCCGGCAAACTTTGTTGTTCTCTCTTCAAACGCGAAACCGCGTTCCCCGGGTTGTATGCAAAACCATTTACGAGCCGGTCGGAATGCTTCGGTCGGTTTACGACGTCGAAACGCATTCCGAAGATTCCCGTCGACGTAACGCGAAAGTGCCACTGCGAAATTTCATTTTCTTTCCTCAGATTAATTAATTAATTAATTACAGTTCATACACAGATTACCGGACACGGAACGCAGCGGTGGCGTTAAAGGAAACTCCTCGACGACGCGATAATTATCTCTCTGTGTGTGTGCACGCGTATGTATATATGTATATGTACGTGCAAGGATTCCGGTTTGTCTCTTATCGGCCGTGCACATCCTTAATACCGCGAGTATCATCGACTTCCGCTGACGTCACACACGGTTTCCCCTTTCCCTGTAACACCGTTTCCGCTGCAGAAAGTGAATCCGCCATGCAGTCCGCCTCGTAACTCTCTCGCGTTGTCTCGAACCGGCGGTTTCCTTCCGTTCGACACCGCGCTCGTACCATAATTATCCTTCATTCCCCCCACCCCCCTTCACCACTCTCCCCCCAATTGATAAAATAAGCGCGTTGTCGCGTATAAAAAGGAGGAAATCAAGCTTACGAGATAGATACTTCGGAATTCGCGTGATACCGGGAGGGCTTGTCGGGTCAAAGGTTGTCTATTCGGTGCGATATACATATAGTATGTATGTATGTGTGTATATACATGAAATATAGAGTCAACCAGGGTGAACGGTATAGATCCACGAGATTTCGCACATTTCTACGGAAACTATGTATGTGGAACACGTGAAAAAGATGAAACGAATCTCTAGATTTCATTGTAAACTTGATTAACACTAGATTTACGGACCGAGCCAATTTGACTCATTCAAAATTTGATTATTATGTATATATAAAACTTTAATATTATTTTCGAAATACATACGTTGGTTTTTAGTTAAGTAATGAAATATATATAAATGTTAATTTACACTTAGTAAATTATATTAGTATATTAGTAAAGTACACTTCAGTAAAAGTAGGTATATAATCAACATCCGTAAATCTAGTGTTAATGAATCACCGGTGGAAATACCGCGGCGAAAATAATAATGGGCGAGTTTGAAAATAAAGAGACGAAAAGATCGACGAAAGATTCATTTCGAATAATTGTCTCTTATATGACTCTCAAACGTATGTATACGAGAGTCGTTATCGTTCGAGGGAGTAATTTATTTAACAAAGATGACCACTATCATCGACGGTAAAGTTTCCAATAGTTCGTTGTCGTAGGGTTATAATACTTAATGGGAGGGTGATAGAGAATTCCGGAAATGTCGCGGATTCAAAGGACACCGATCGCCGGTGGCGAGGCAGCGTTGCATCACGATAGCGTGTAAACTCGCATTAATATCGCACGCCCGAAGCAATTATACAATCTCGTTAGCATTCTTCTACACGTGAAACTTCCTAGCGCGATCAATGGAGCCCTTTCATTACGCGAGCCACGCGCTTCTTGCTTACCGCTTAGCTTCTTCGCGCTGCACGCATGTAGCAACTATGTTAAGTGCCCTGTCGCTTCGCCACGAAAAAGTCTTCGATATTATTTCTACGGTGGTACGTATGTATATCGATATAATATGTATATAATTCCACCACACGTTCTAACAGATTTTTGTTATCGAACGTGACTTATTCCGCTGGTAAACTTTGATCGGTGCGTCCGATTTTAAGTGTCTATCTATTTCTTTTTTTTTTATTTTGTCTTTAATGAATCACCCGCGCTGCAATTGTTCTTTGACAACGTTGTTTTCGCACGTTGCAAACCGGGCATGTGCGTGCGTAGAATAATCTCGCGATGCGCAGGAATGACGTGTGTTACGGGAGAGAAAGAGAGATAAGCCCGCGGTGTGGAAGGCACGCGATGAATTTTAGACTTACCACGTTACGAACGTGCAGAGTTAACACTAAACCTACCGAGGTGAGTGAAATGACCGTTTTCAAATTTTGGATTAAAGTGCCTATATGCAACGTTATAGCTTTCAACGTTAATTTCTTTAATCAACATAAAGAAAATACAGTTTCTTTATGCCAAATTAACTCTTACCTGAAATCAATTGCAAAGGTTATCATTTTTTCGGATCCGATAAGAATATACACCTAAACTGTTGTTAGGTTTAGTGTAAAACGCGTCCTATCGCACGAGGAATATTGGTTACTGCGAGAAACAGGAACGAATTCCTGTTTGGCCTACTGGAAACGCCGCCGGACCGTGTCCCGGTTGTTTGAACAGCTCTGATCGTGAGTAATTACCCCGTTGCGAGATTCTAAGACTCACGTTACACATACATATGTATATACATGTACACACGTACGAGTTTACGCGACCGTAAATCTCGCGGAGTGTAACATTTATCGCTCTCATCCTAAGCGCTCGCTCGCGCGCGCTATATTTTCTCTTCGAGTATGTCGGGGAAACCGTAAATAATCAAACTTCGAAATTTACGCGAGGTCGACCGCGAGGGTTTTTACCGATCGAATCTTTTAAATCAAACCTTTCGGGAACGATAATCAAACACGTAACATCTGTGGCGGAAATGTATGTTGTATATATGTATATACGTACACACATACGTTCACGTGGAAATGGTTCTATGTGTACCAATAATAGACAGCTATTTATAGGTATGATTTGATAAACGAATAATACAAAACGACGTGTGGGACCGATTTAGCACAAGTTCCACGTATGTACATACACGTTACGAATGAGAGAACGATAGAGGACAGTATGTGTACACCTTAATACGTACAGAGAGTGCGTGTAACGCGGTGTTCTCGCCGGTGGCCCGATGTGGGCCGAGAAAATTGCAATTTACGGGCATAAGACGCGGGATCCCGGCAATGATGCAACGTGTAGGCATCGCTCCGATCGACTGTGTGACTCTCTCGACTGTGACTTATCGGCTATTATTACCCTCGTTGTCTTTGCTATGTATCACTGTCAGCCGTCAGCCTTTCATATGCCATTCAGACTTTTTAAACAGTGCTTAATTATCGTCTCTATAAATAAGTACACCGTGTACGTGTGTGTGTATGTATCAGCTCGTCCGATAATTCGACACAATGTGCTTTGTCCCGACGTCTTACGTTCGACGTTCGAGTAACTACTTGCCGGAAATGAAAAGAAACGCAGAAATTCCACGTTCCTCGCAAATAGTGTGTGTTACGTTGGGAATATGTGTGTGTGTCGTTTGATACCTGTCGAATACGAGAGGGAGAGAGAGAATAGAATAGACTATAAGGCAAAATAATTACAAAAGTAATGATAAAACTAAGAATAGACAATAGAAATAAGAGTAATGGTAATAGGAATAATAATGACAGTAATATCTATAGACATAGACAATTAAAAAATAGAAAAATAAATGAAAAAGAAATATAGGCTCTATATTAGCGAACCAGATGGAAAGAGAATAAAAAAAGATAGATCCCTACGAGTCGCGTGAAACATTACATCCGTCTTACAACCACAACAATGATTATCGCCATTATCAGACTTTTGTCGGTTTCGCATTGAACACGAACGGAGACACTGGAAGCCGATTTGGCCTTTAATCCATCAACTTATGAAGCGGTATGCGTGACAAGAGGCGACGTACTACATACTAAACACCATGAATGGACACGAAGGCGTCCGAGTGAATGGAACCCAAGAGGCGAGTTTCGCCTACGCGTTAACAGCTCGTATAGGTGGACAGGTCCTGTGTGCGAACTGACACACACACACACACACACACACATCTGTACGCTTAGTTACGCGCTAATAGAGCCCCCTTCGATGGAAGATCGAAAGGTGGGGGGGAGAAGCGTGGGCGTCGGGACGCTGGGACAAATCTTATTTTACAAAACAAATTTTTCGAATTCTAATTTCCAAATTGCATATCGATTACCCTGATCATTAACGAGGCATTTAAATAGAAATATACGTCGGATATATGTATAGTGATTGATCTTAGGAATGGATGGACGATCGATCGATCTCGATCATGATGGAATACTATTTGTAATTGTACAGATTCTTTTCTTTTCGTATTGATACTTTCGAATACATATGTATTCGATCTGTCGCGTGGGCGATTGATTACACACGGCAAGGATTTCTAGCAATGCCAATTAGCGAAACGGTGCCGGGAGTAACGTATGTGTTATACATAATATACATATATGAAAGAGAGGCCGACAGGTAGTAGTTCTATATATGTATATATTATGTGTACATACATACTTACGTATACGGGCGAAAAGAAAAAATGCACGATAAGATACGCGGACGAGCCGCGTATGATAATTGCACGGGCATAATATTGATACTAGCTGATAACTCACGCACGCATGTGGCGCCGTTAAACGTATATACGAGATCGAACGATCGCTGAAAAGCGTCGAATAAAATCTCGTATCGTCGTTTCGTGGAAATTCCACGCAATCGTGCCGTCTTCCCTGAGTATCGAAATCGACGTGTTTTTTTAAAATCGCCGGATATGCAAAACGTATTTAGATAAATACGCACTTTAATATACATGTAGAAGAGGATAAGGGGGAGGGGAAGAGAATCAGCCGGAATATTAAGTACGCATACCAAGTTTAATTGCATCACCGTACCGTGAAACTCGTTCCCAGTCGAAGATAACCAGGCGGACCTGGCGCGTAAGAATCCGAAATATAATTAAACGACGACGCTTAAAAAAAAAATGATCGTTGTCCGTGATACGGTGTGCCGGAGGTCGACTAGTCCGCGTACTCGTTCGTTAATCGCGAAATATGATCTTCTTATCGGGTCGCGATGCGGGCGGCTGGTATGATAATAATAATAATAATACGTGACTCTCTTTTGCGTACAGTGTTGCAGAGCCGGAGATAAACGGCGAGATAAATCCCAGGTGGAAAAAAAAATATAGAATAAATAAAACGAAGAAGGGATATGGTGAGAGAGAGAGAGAGGTGAAGGGAGAACATAAAAAAAAATGGAGTGCAAATCGGTGGTCCGGGATCCAGGTATGCACTTGGGCACTCCGCCAAGACGCTAGGAATGCAAACGGACAACGTGTTCCTTGACCGGTGCATATGAGTACACGACTATGCACTCACCGAAATTGCGAGTGCTCGAAGGAACTCCGTTTCCGCGTGTTTGTCGTCGCTTTGACGTTCGGGAAAAATGAGACTATCGTATTGTTGCGAAGAACGTCAACAAGCTTACGAGGAAAATCTTACTATAGTGTCTTATTTTTTTCGTCCACGTAATCATGAATATTAAAATGATTCAAATGTCAATATTTGTGTGTGTGTGTGTTTTTAGTGAAAACAAGAGGTATAATACAGTATTTGTGCCATGGTCGAGACCTCCACGGGCATTTCGTTTCATTTCATCCGTTTTAAGGTCACGCCATATTTTTCAGCTAATTATACATTACAGTTATGACACTTTAGCGGCTAGTTCGATATCTCCCGGAACGTCGATTACGTGAAATTCAGTTTTTTGTCGTGGGATTTTCGTGATCGTCTCTCGGTCCATCTATGGCGACCGGAGTCCCAAGGTCGTCGCGCGGTGGTCGTTTATTCAAATCGCGCGAGATTGCTTTACGTTCCGCGATGCAAAGTGGTTTACCGGCTACTGGTTCCTCGGTGGAATCGCGTGACTCGTTTACAACGGTGAGATAATCCGTGATGACGAAAAATCACCTCATCTACAAAGATTCTTACCAGCGATCACGATAGTTGTGAATTTATCCGATTATTTCACGTTACCGAAAACGTGAGTCTCAATAATCGGAGAGTTAACGAAAGACGTGTGTGGTGGTCCTTAAATAACATTCCACGGAGGGAATGGAAATTATGATTGGCTCGTAATTACGTCCGCGGCTCCTTTAATTTCGACAAGCAGCTGCCACCCGGCGGGACACCGAAATTCTTCGTTTTCTCGTTCCGCACGACTCCGTCGAACCGCGGTAATTTTCGCAACGATAATATCATACCTTTTTACCATACTCTTCGTTTATTTCGTACTTTAATTTCGTTGCGCCAAGATTTCAAACGCGGCGATAATGTATTATCGAGGCATATTATCGAACCAACAACTGTAATTTAAAAACGCTGAATGAAACACCTTTTTCGAGGGCAATTGTCCATCGTTACCGATTCATTGCGATATTTATCACAGGTGGAGAACCACTGTCGGTCCCCGCAAGACAAAACGACGCATCGTCGCGACGCTTTCCGTCGACGATTGCCGTCAGGGCGCCGAATCAGACGTTTCTCGTGAGATAAACCGCAAGGATGCACCGCGCGCAGCTTCCTTCGGTGCAACAAAGTGCATCCGTTGCGTAACCGTTTGCCTACAAAGGGAACTTTCTTGCGAAGCCGCATGCCATTCATGCGAAAGGTCGATTACTCCGGACGCACACCGACTCGGCATTGATAAACCCTCCCGACGGACACATCGACGGCAGGAAGACGTATATGCAAAAGGAGAATAGTAATCGATAAGAGAAGTATGCACTCCATGGTGTAAAAGTGTGGAAAACATCGATTGAAAGTCTCTTTCTTTTTCTTTTTCTTTCTTTCTTCGATCATTCTTGAAACTGTTCGAGTATTCGGTAAACTTTTGAACACCTTTCGCTTTTGGACGCATATATGCTTGACTCACCGCGTATAAAAAGAATCGCGACGATGTTAAAGGTGAGCTCATGGTATTTCGCGTAACAAAGACAAAGTTCTGCTTTCATGTGTATTTCTTATGGTTCTTAAGATCGGTTGACATTCTAAATTTCCCAATTTGTAAAGAACTATTACCACAGATGGAAACTCACTGTATATAAAATGAATCACGTTGATATTAACACTAGATTTACGGATGTTGATTACATATCTACATACTTTTACTGAAGTGTACTTTACTAATATACTAATATAATTTACTAAATGTAAATTAATATTTACATATGTTTCATTACACTAAAAACCAACGTATGAATTTCGAAAATAATATCAAAGTTTTATATATATATATACTAATCAAATTTTGAATGAGTCAAATTGGCTCGGTCCGTAAATCTAGTGTTAAAGGTGAACACCTGATACACGTAACAAAAACGAAGGTCTGCCCTCGTGTCTATCATAGTTCTCGTAACAACTTAATACATAATTCTAAATTTCTAATTTTCAAACGACTGTTACCGCAGACGAAACGCAACCATTTCGCGCGATCCTGTGGGCGCAGTTACGAAATTACAAGGAACCATTTGGTTCGCGCGTGTGTCGGCCGCTGACGTCATGGGCTATGTTTAAACCCGACGCACCACACACACACACACACGCACATTCACGCGTCCTTGCTTGTGCGGGAGAGATCAGAAACGGATGCGGTGCGTGCACCAGGTCCCGTCGCACAATGTGCCATTGTCTCTTCCTCTCTTTCTCCGGTGCCCGCTTTTCTCCCGTTTTGCGACTGGTTTTATTTCCCACCGTGTTCCACGGGAGAAGAGGGAAAGGGGAGGGCACCCCCCATAGGTACGTACGTACCTGCCAGGCGGATCTGTGTAAGTGTACGCGCACGGATGCTGCGTGAAATTGCGGACGTTTGAGTCATCCGCTCCTTTTACGACGATACCCACCGAAACGGGAGCGTAGTGAAGTTCACGGTGTGCTTGTTCGTGGATATTGCACCGTCATGCACGTAACACTTTCGTGGAAGATGCATCCGAAAATGTGGGATGTGCATCCAAGTAAACCGAGAAATCTGATGAAAAATAGAATTTTTTTCCCCCAGAAAGTTATAACTTTAAAAATTACCAAATACATATTTTGAAATATGATTAATATTTACATAGTGTCTAGGACTTTTGGAAAATAAAAATGTCTTCCCTCCGGAAACTTGTAACTTTAAAAATTACTAAATATATATTTGAAATATAATTAATATTCACATAGTGTCTAGGACTTTGGAAAATGAAAATGTCTGCCCCCCGGAAAATTTGTAACTTTAACCAAATATATATTTTGGAATATGATTAATATTTAGTTACTGTCTATGATTGTGGGAAAAAATGTCTTTCCCCCGGAAAATTTATAACTTTACAAATAACAAAATACATATTTAGAAAAATGATTAATATTTCCTAGGTGTCTGTGACTCCTGTATGTGTGAAGTAAACACCACGGTACAATTCCCCCGTGGGGGGCCCATTATACAGCACCCCTAATCTCACGACGGCACTGGGGGAAAGGGAGGGATTAGTATTAAGCAGGTGGAACGTGGATAAAATAGACTCACACTTATCACCCTAAAAATGAACTCGTTGTCGAGTCGCCGGTAATCTCGCGGCTAGGAAATTGGGGACGTTCCAAAAGAGAGTGTCTTATTCAAAAGGGACGTAATGACAAATGCAATTTCGGTAATGCAATTCCGCGGTGGCAAAACCCGTGACGCGGGTTTCGCGAGCGAGTGTGGGGGTGGGTGACACACACACACACACACAAAGAAAGATGACACCGCGTTGTGTCTGTGCGCGAGTGAATCATCGTTCTTCCTGCCATTAATGGGATTTGGTCGACCGCGTAATACCACGGCAATTTGGCGACGTAAGTAATCGCACGCGCGAATATAATCGTTCCGTGGAAATCGTCGCTAAACTTCAACCGGTTGCCGACCCGCGAGGACCACCCGGTATGACGGGAATGAAATTAACAAATGTGTGTACGTATAGGTGTATAGGTGTATGTATTTGGCGGGCCGAAAGAAATTCAAACGTCGTCTCGCACGAGCGATCGAAACGACCGGGGTGTCGCAATGATCGATATCGATCGCGACACGATTCCAGCACCGTCTGTAAGAACAACAATGCCACGTGAACACGGATGTCAACACTTTGCCAACCGTCGCGACGCACCAAACTGTGTGACGCTGTTTATTTTCCGTGTAATTTTTCGCGGGTAACTAGTTTGCAGAACTTGAACGGTAAATATTTAGATATTATTTGAATGGATATTTATATTTGAGACATATTTAATATATCACTAAAAGTATTTTTATATGGTTTATAATGCATGAATTTTTCCGCATCATTGCAGTAACAATGGTAGAATTGTAAAACTTAGAAGTATATACTGACAATCATCAGAAACTGACTATGAAATCATTCAGTCCTCTATCGTTCGTGACTATACGTACTTTGACAATAACAATAATCACTCGTGTGTATACACCGCACAGAGAGATCTATTTATTCGTGGCAGCCGGGTCAAGTAAATCCGATCCGTGGCGCGTGACTTCTGAGGCTTATTTTTTTTTTCCATCGATAAATCTCGATCCGTCCAATATCGCCGCGGAATCGCGAGGATCGAAAAGCTGCACAGTGCTCTCATTCAAAACGCGAACGGAGCAACGAGCACTATGCCAATCAATTGCTCGCTCCATATTGCGAAACGTGGATCGAGTTGCTATACTCGATAAACCTAGAATATCCACGCATGTATACACACACATACACCTACATACATACATACGTGTGAATACAAGGGCTCGAATACACTTTTTACCTATCGCGATACGAGTTTACGGTGTTCGCATAAGTGTGCATTATGCTCTCGATTCACGGGAGCGCGAAACACTGGGAATCGAATTTCCAACGATAACACGCACACAGAAGCAAAAGATAAAAAAGAACAAAGAATTTTTACGCCAGGGAGGGGGTACGTGGAACGCGGTGTACGGCACTGAAGTGCGTAAATACGTGCCGCGGTATGCGTCCCCGGAGAGGAGCGTTCGATATGTTTGACCGGGTGTCGAATGTCGGTCGTAATGTGCACGATGGAGAACACATCCGTTATAATTGTACGGCCAATGGACGATCGAGCAAACGATCCGGGAGGATCGATACACGCTAAGCGGAGTCACGATGTGGAAACGGAGTCAGTTCGAAAGGTTGTTTGAAATTCAAAAGTAGAATAACAATCGGTATTTCTGCGAATCTATAAAGTGCCCGTTCTAAAAGGGAAACGTTCAGATAAATCTAACACACTCGTATATACATACATATACATACATATATATGTGTATAGATATGTATAGTAATAAGACGAACGTCGTGTTAAATCATCGTTTTAAACGACACGCGTTATTGCTGTCCTAGAAGCAGTTCATTTACGTAAATAGATTTGTTACGCTCGGCGTTTTGATATCAAACGTCCAGCGAACTTTTGCTCGATCTTCTATAATCAGAATGTTCCTTGTAACGATTAACTATGAAAAGTATTCGACCTCGATTAACGATAAGCCGCTCGCGACCGCGACGACGAGTCGACACACACGAATTCGTGACCTGAAAACGAACGAACGGCACACACGTCACAGCGTCGTATTAACGACACGAGTTATAGGGATGTCGGTAGTTATTTCATCAGATCAACTAACAGCGCGTTCCCAATCAACTTTTCGCACGTCGTCATCGTCGAATCCGTTCTTTCAAACGATTCGCCTACGCGCTCGCGCGTACCCATTTGAATCTACATCTACGCGCTTCGTGTTCTTGTGATCGAGAATGATATAGTATACAGTAAACCCGTCTCTTTTCTCTATTATCGTGTTCTTATAACAAAGAAATTGTGAAATTGAACTCATGTTGAGTCTAAAGCCTGGTTATTGAGAGTAGAACTACCAAAATAGTTAAAATGACTGGTTTCCAATAGTCACTGTCATTTAAAGTACATAGTACGTTTTCTGAAATTCTTTATAACTATGTTTCTATATATATATATATATAAATAAATAAATCAATTTACTGTGAATGGCTCACGTATTCGTGAAATCTAACAGTAACAGATTAGTATAATCTTAACGATCGCTAAACTATAATATTCTAAAGAAAACAAATTTTATTTGGCCCTTTAACCAGTAACCCTTTCTAACACTAACTGTTAGACACAGTGTTACACTGTGATATCTACCAGATAAATACAGAACCAAAAGCCGACGTTGTAAATTCCCTGTTTGGATTTCGATTGGAAAATATATAATATGTTTCTCTTCCAGTATAATCGTCCCGCGAGTGCCTTCGTCACGATTCCGTAAACAATCCGGAGAAAGCTCTCCATATATGTATAGATCCGTGATCGTCACGAGACGGCGGCGTCTTCGCCGGCAGAAAACGACGCCGTCTGCCCACGCCCGGCATTTCACGTCGTTCCGATTGCCCCTTTGACGATATCGGTCGCTGGCAAAAGGGAACTCGACGAGCCGGTCTCGTGGAGTCGTAACACCGGCTGCATAACGTAGCCAGATATCTGAAGGGAAGTGACGGATTACGGGCGGCTGCGTCGCTTCTGAAAAGGGCCGACGGTTCACGTAATTATGGAGCAGCGACAAAAAAGTGGACTGAAAGGGCTCCGGGGGGATCCGAATTTCAATTTCGGGACGAAGATCTTTATGTATTCAGATGTTAATCGGACGGTGGAAATGTTTCTATTCGAACGGTGTCGTTTGATCGTCGAAGTAACGAGGTACTTATATGTTACAATAAAATCAATTAAATATAATATAATATCGATAATTGAAATTAAAATTATTAATTATTAAGTTTGATTAATAATTTTATATTTAATTATTGTATTATATTTGATTAATATATATTGTCTATGGAAATGTTCAGATAGAGCGCTATTGTTTTAACTATGGGCAACGTAGATCTTTAGGGTTGATCTATAACAGCGAATATTGGAGCCAATAGTACTCTGGATTAACGTAATGGACTTAACGTCGTATGCTTACACGCGTCGGCGAGCGTTTATTACGCTTAATCAATCGCGACATAATGCGCGAGTGGAAACGAATTCCATTGATCGTTGATCGAACGATTTAACCACCTGCGTCGGTGTTCCACGTGTTTTTCATCTGTCAAACGCGTGATGTCAGACTACGATAAAAGTGTTGGCGGTGGAATTTTTTAAAGCACTTCGTGCCACTAGAAATTCTTTCGGAGAACAGATTCTCGCGGGAGGAAAACTTTCGAAACCGAAATTCTCGCAGATAACACGTCTGCTCCGAATACATGTATACAATACATATACAATACACATATACGTATTGTTTCCTATCTAAAACTGTCGATCTGTCCGTCTGTCGTGGGAGCCCGTAAGTGACGACAGGAATTCCAAGTGGCAATTAACCCTGTCGTCGCGTTTACGTCAACGGCGAACCGTTCAGCTGTTGTTCGGTTAATAAAACGGTTTGTCGGGAGATTGATTCTAATTTTAAAGTCGATCAAGTCAAGTAAATGAACCGGGTCGTAAATAAGTTGACACTCGAGCCGGCGATATACGCGCGTTACGGACGCGTTATTCTCCGGTTACGTTCGCCAAAGCTCTTCTGGCTAATCTTCCGCCGTGGAAAATCGATTCGTCGAACGTTTATCGACCGATTTTCACGTACGATTTACAATCCCACGCAAAAAACGATTTTTCTTTTTCCAACGGACATCATCATTTTTCGCGGTTTATTCTCTCGTACCGTTCTGCTGTGTTCATTCGTTGTTTTCGAGACAAGAGAGAGAGAAAGAGAGAGAGAGACTGTGAACGTGACCGTCTCGCAGAAGGAGGTTATTGGCGGCGCCCTGCTGTACAGATAAAATGAATGAAATACACGCACGCGTGTCCGGACGCGCCCACGCGTGGGTGTTTAGGGCCCGAGGTAAAAAAAAAGTGAAAATAAAATCGAAGAAGAGGGGGGAAAAGGAACGGAACGCGACGGTAACAAACTGTCTCTTCCCCGCTTCTAAATCTGACAGCTATTATTAATAACCTGCTCGGTCATCAGAATTAATACGGGACACGAGACGCCAAGTAATTCCGCGACTTAACTGTAATTCAATCTGTTTCGCGGATCTTTAGGTATGTATATGTATGTATATATGTATATGAATGTATGTAGATAGGAATAGGAAAACGTTACGTCGAAGTCTACGATGTGACATCACGGCCGAGTTATTTTTTTCAAACACTAAGACCTCGTAAAGATCCCGCCAACAAGGGTGCGGTCTGTTTGATCTCATCGCCGCGAGTAATTCTCGCAAAAACCCATCGGGGAAATTTCCTTTGGCCCCAGAGTGACCTTGGAATAGGGTCTCCAAGTCGTAGCTCTTCTACGACCTCTAGTTCGAGAAACTGTGCGACGTCAGCAGGAAGAATGTATCCTTTCGAGAAGGGTTGAGAAGAATGAAACTGTTCGACGTTGGTTTAATCGTTTTTCTTCGTACTCGGGCGATTTAATTCGTAATCGCCGCGAATTCGTTGAACCGTCTGGCAAACCGTATAAGGCTCGTCCTTCGTGCCGTTAAACCGCAATAATGAAGTCACTCAGTCAAGGTTTCGGTCCAAGTTTTCATCGTCGACCGCGGGAATCGTCGTATCCCCGGCTGTTTCTCGCAGGTTGGACCGTGGTCAACGCTTTAAATACCCTGGGACACTCGAAAACCGTGTGTCGATCGTCGTTCTCGCGAACATCTGGTTCTTTGATACACATCGAACGTGTTACCGTAACGTTGGGAATATTCTGCGAACGTTTGCAAACGGATAATTACATTTTACGGACATTTACGAAGAGACTCGTAGAAGAATCAGCGTCGCGATGACGTGTGCGTGTTGGTAACGTGATTCAAACGGATACGCCCCCCCTATAAGGAAATATATATTCGAATAACTGAGATAACGAGAAATATACTGTATATGTATTTATATCGTTGAGTCTCCTCGCGGTATTTCGAACCGAGAGAACCATTCACTTTCGAATCCTGACGCGGGTGAACAATATTGAACAGTTATCTTATCGGAGCGAGTGCCATCCGGAGGCAGTGGCGACGTCATTTCTTTCTCAGATAGTCCTTCGTTCCCTTTACGCGCGATAAAACTTCCAGCGGTAGTTTATTTTAAGGATAACCGTTCGGTAAGTCGGTCGAAACGGTTTAACAAACGGGGGTGTGTGACTTCATCGCCCGACATACTTAATATATCACCTGGTTTCACTGAACAGTTTTAATAAACACGTTCTCGATCGGAATGAAAAGAAAAATGAAGAAAAAAAATCGAGTAAACACGCAAAGTCGGCAGTTTAAAAAAAAAATAACAACAAAATCGAACATCGGGACTTTGTAACATTCGTGACGTAATGCTGATATGACTGTTATGTCACTTATGCGTAAGTCCTGCTACGCGATCGTTGCGTCAGCTATGTTTTGCGACTTTCACATTACGGTTGCAAAATTCACCGGCTAATTCCCCGGCATAAACATGTGCGATTAAGATAAGCAACGCGTTCAGCAATTTATCCCGCGGCCGCGGTAACTTCTAAGCGGGATGAAGTACTCACTCCTCGATACGATTATCGTTCGAGTTATTTACACCTGGCAGGTTGACTGCCACGTGTGTCGATTTCAGCAAAATTTTCCTAAGGAAACACTTGTAGGAAAAAATATCTAATAATATAACATTCTCTGTACTAATCGATGCGATTGATGGTGTAATTTAAATATATTTCCCATTACGTAAACTTTGGATAACTGTGGGAACAAAAAAAAAATCAAGAAGAATGTACCGCAACTATTTTTCCTCCTGTGGAACGCGAGAGATGTGCGTAAACCAATACAATTTCACCTAACATTTCGAAAGACAGTAAATACTCGTGAATCAACAGCTGTCCGATGACTCAGGCCTGGTTGAACTTTTTTGTTCTGGTTGCTGTTGGAACACCGCCAACTGGCTGGCGAACAAACTTCATCGAAAATTGTACCTAGACGCCATAACCGTCGGGACGTACCATTGAACCCGCGAAACTTCCTATTCCGATTTACTACTTTACAATGGTTTTGCTCGTCCGCATTGAAATCTGCATTCGATTGCAAATTTTCAACTTAACTATAACTCTAAATACACTGAATATACAATTCATTCAAACTGGAAAGAATTTCTTTTCGAATTTGAAACGCTAGGACAAATAAGTATATATATTTTTCTGTTATTTAAATACCACACACGATCATGTCTCGAGTTGAAATTACACTTTAATGACCGGTTGAATGAAATCATTCCGCATTAAACGTAATTTCGTCTCTATCGCGGCGTCCAATCGCCGAGAGTCGCGTCCTCCGCGATAATTAGTGCCGGGGAGTGCATCCTTCGTTCTCAATTTATTTTAAAAGGACTCCTCTGCCGCGGATGAATCAGCCCTGCCAATTAGAAAACCCGTCGAGCACGTTCGCCGGACTGTGAAACGTTAAAAACTGACCGGCGCTCACGCCCCGGGAGAATTATTCATATCTGCGGGAAACGTGCGGAATCGCGAGTCGTGTAACTTAAGAACTCCGGTAAAATATGTATCATAGACTGGCCCTCCGTCGGTGAGTCACCACCTAAATGCAGAAAAAACACACACACACACGTACACAGATACCCATATATACTCTCCCGTATGCTAATTCACCGGGGTTAGATGCATTTCACTTTTTCGTAAAACTGACAACACTTACTATTTGTTAGTTTAAATATTGGGAACGATTGAGAAAAAAATCTGATTGATTTTGAGATCGGTTGATATTTTTACTCGTGGAGGATAGTAATTCTATGCAGATGAGATCATGAAATATGTTTCTCTATTAGTAGGATCGATGGTTACCGGTTGTAGGCAAGACTTATTACAACCGTGGTATCAAGTAGCAACGTGTAACCTATTAGCATACCTACTTAACGGTTTAGAGGATGATCGATAGTATTCAAAGGCAATTATCATCTTCTCCCAGCGTCTAATTAATCGAATGAGATTCACCGCCGGGATCAAGGTTAAAATCGAAGGTCACCGCGGTTGAGTGATCGGTACAAAGGGTGGTATTCTTCGGGATCGTTAATGAAGAAATAAAGGATAAAGTACGTGCGTAATGATTCTTGAACGTTTTGAATTTCATTTCTCGAACGTACGACCGTAGAATATCTCTAACACGATTTGTGAAACTCTCGATGGAGTGGTAGTAGTAGTAGTAGCTAATCTCCTTAAGTTTCTTCCGAGAAAGGTCCGGGTTTTACCCAGGTGGTATCGCGTTGTTCCCGTATCCCGAGCAAATAGGATTATCACCGGTCGTAAGCCGAGATGAATCTTTTGCACTTCTTCCCATTCTTCGTTCCCATAATCAAAACGATACCTCTCGGGGCCTGTCAAGACACCGGGGGCTTACGGTACAAGGAATCCCGAGGTGGGAATGACAAACGGTAGATTCTATTTTTTTACCGAGGCACGTTCGGCAGTATGTGCATGAGTGTATGCACATACATACGTACAGAGATAGGGCACAATTTCTGATAAATGTGAAATATATTTTTAAATGAGGGCGATTAACGTTGGAACTATGGAATATTAAATTCAGTATATCTATAAACATTAAATAAATTATGTATGATAAAAGGGAATGACATTGGATAGTATAATTATTCACATATAGAAACATAGGCATGAATTTTAGAATTTAAGCGATTTTCAGAAGAAATTACAAAAGAGTTAATTTAACTTTGGTAGTTCTAGAGTGAAAATCTAAAATTATCTACGACAAGTGGTATTCATCGTGGAATAATAATACGATAACCCAGATCAACTGTGAGATGATCGATTAGAGGCGATCGACTTCGATAATTCTCGACCGTACGCGAACGGTGCAGAGGTGGCGAACGACAGATCGTGCGAAGGTAACTTTCCAAGGTAAAAGAAGCTCGGCCTGGCTCGTACGAAGTACCGTAACAACGACCTTGCCTCCAAATGGCGAAACGGTCCGGGTTGCACTACAATAAATTCCTTCGATTACCTGCCACCTGGTGACTACCAACGGCGAAGAAGAAACGACCGGTATCCGGGACGAGGTCGCTGGAACACGAGAATTCGGCCAAGGAAGTGGAGAACCGAAATCAATACCACTTTCGCAGATATCAAATTTTAATGATCACAGAATATTACCGTAGACCGATCATACTTGATTTCACCTTTTACACGCCGTGTGTCGCGAGAAATTACACGTGACGAGTCAATTAAACTTGTAAAATTACTACACTCTTATTTTTATCAGAGATAACACATTTTCACGAATCAGAGATTTAAAAAGTAACAATTCAAAACCGATAAAATAATTCTGGTACTATTTTAACAAACTTTTCACCCATATTTTCAGGGAATAACATTTCTAAACCAACGTTCAGGTATAATTTTTGCTTCCAACAACGTAACCCATTCCCACAAATGTACATACTTTTAATTCACCGTTATTGTTACATATTCATCGTCATTTCATCAGTTTCCCTCCGACGTGAATAATTTCCTCGGCAAGGCCATACCTACGAAGTCGATCCCCCGTACGAAACCGTGCACGAGGTAGCCGGGATATAAAATTACGGGGCCAGTAATCCGACACTATACACGTAAGCCGAGCAGATAATTCGAGTTAAGTGGCTCGCAGTAAGTCGGCCTCTAGATTTTGCCAGCGTGACTTTTCGCTCACCGATCGGAGAGCAGACGGAAAAAATCTCTACGGCGAGGCGTTCACGGATGCCCACGCAACCACTCTCTCCTCTTCGGCATGTCCCTTTTTTTTCTCTCTCTCTCCCTTTCTCTCTCTCTCTCTTTCTTTCTCTTCATCTCGACGAGAACAACTGCCCCTCGGAGTCTCTCGTAGAATGTACTTACGTGGCGCAACCGCCTATAAACATCGGCACCTGCGGTCCTGTCACCTTTCTTCTTCCACGCCGGGAGTTGCAGTTCTACGATCGTAAAACCCGAAACGACGGCAACGTTTCGCCGATTGGACGCACGGAAATCTGCCGAATAGCGAAACGTTGCCGTCGAGATACCCCGCGGTGCTTTTGGTTCGTTGCAACCGGGGAGAAAAAATAAATAGATTCAGGTAAATTGTCGTTTTCGAAGAGAAAAATGGTGAAATGTATGTATACAGGGTGTAACATATCATCGGGGACCTTTTTTCAGAATCGATAGTACGCACCAAAAGGTGAAAAAAGGGCCGAGGAAGTTAAGTCCGAAAATCAACCCCTAACGAGATACAACCCCATTTGTAACAAATTTTTAAAAAATTATATCTCCGAAATGGTAAGTCGGAGAGGAGCGGTTTTGATTGCAATATAACCGGAGAAGATCAAAGATAACAGAAAAAAATATAATTGCTGCGGTTATTGCTGTTAAATAGCATTTATTCTTGTTTAATCCAAACAACGTCGATTACCTATATCGTAGCAGGTTTGCAACAACTTGGGAAACATTAAGGGCATTCACTAAATCTTCCTTTGCGTAGATAGTGATATTTTTTTTCGTAAACTTTGGTCTCTTCCGGTTATATTGCAATCAAAATCGGTCCTCTACGACGTACCATTTCGGAGATATGATTTTTAAAAAATTTTTTACAAATGGGACTGTAACTCGTTAGGGGGTGATTTTCGGACCTAACTTCCTTGGTCCTTTTTTCACCTTTTGGTGCGTACTATCGATCCTGAAAAAGGGTCCCTGTATATGTATGTATGTATATGTGTGTGAGAGAATAGATGCGAAAGATTTGTTGTATTTTTTTTAGAATACACTCGACGTTTCGAACGGATGGAAAGGGAATCGATTTCCGTGAGGTGATTTCTACTTTGCAGCGAACGACAGTCACTCAGGGTGTCTACGTTCGATTTCGTAGAAACGACGCGACAAGAATGTAGTCTTGTCATCGAGTTACTGATGTACGGTACATTGGACCGAGGACTTCGGTTTCTTTCGCCTTTCATCCATTCTGCCCAGGGTGCTGGTGTACACGCACGTGTCCCAGCCGGTGAACGTTAATTATGCGAGCAAAGAGCGCGTGCTTTTCTTCTGCCATTATAATGTTCACGCCCGTGGATTAAATCTGTTGTTCACTCGTCAACTTTTTATTCATTCGAAAGTATCACTTGTCGATTGTTCACCTGGTAATAAACCCTATTTCACGTTTCTTTTCCTATAAAATATATTCGACTCTCTATAATCTATTTTATTCCAAGTCTAACACGAATCAAGTATAAATCTATTCCAATAAAATATCAAAGTCGATAGTATAAGTGTAAAAACAATCACTTACGATCGACATATACACTCTAACGGTATAAATTCAACGAGATTTCTTTACGTAACAAAACCGACAAGTGTTCAACGCCAATTCTAAACGACTTTACGCGCGCAATCTTAAAATTCAATCTTCTGACGAAGTGTCTCGTAACGTATACACACACCGATGCATTTGTATGTATCGATGCACTTAAAACACGCCGTTTATAAGCACTCGCATCCGTTTAAGTGGCCGAACGACCGTGTTCCCCGCGGTCCAGACGTCGCAAAACGCAATTTCACTTCGACTCGCAACGAACGACGACCTTTTGCTCCGACGAACCTCGTAGCCGGGGGAGAAGGTCTGGCGAAACGCTACGTGACCCTGTACAATGAGCTTTCCCCGGGACACCCGGTATGTATTTACATAGGGCTTTGCCACGGGTACGGGAGACAGTGCCGTTGAACGTGGTGGACGAACACCTGTACGACTACGGCAACCTGTCGAGCGGGAAGGACAAGAAAGGGCCAGCTAACAAAAGGTCTTACTGTACGGATTTCCCTCTACCTGCCCCTCTTTGGCCCTTTCCCCCCCTCCCTTCCACCGTAGAAATCACGATTTCGAATCAGTTCTTTTTAAATGTGAAGAAAATAATCACATCCCTGGTCCATCGGTGATAGTTAAAATAATTATGATTCGTGGGTTGGATTTAATTTGTTAGATTTGTCTGTTTAGAGTCTAATGTCACGCGATAGCTATTGCTTTGACATCTTCATTAATGCGAGCGTGTACTTGTAGCAATTAAGCCGGTCGGAAGGAAAGTGATTCGCTAATTTATCGAATGACTAACGTGCCCGGAGCCAGTGGTCGTTTATGTTAATTAGTCGATGAGAAGTGTATCTATGTATGTATGTACTATAGCGTCGTACCTGTCGGCGATGGAGGAGTAATAGTAATCGTCGAGGTCGATCGTCTAATATCGGTAAATTCGAAATTATCATTATCGCGTGCGGGAGGCGTATCTCTCAGATACGTGTTATCCACGTTATCACGCGGCCAACGTATAAACATCGAGGCTGGGGACTCGACGAGTCGACCGGAAATGGTCTCCGAGTTACATTTTGCACCGGGATATACGTACAGATATATCCCAATTGCAATTGCAGATTCAGTATACGTGAGTATTGGCACGAGACACCTTTCGCGAATGAAATCCAACGGAGTCGCGTGATTCGGAAATAAACCGAACGGTGAAAGAGAATCACGAGTAATTGCACGCTTTATCGTGACTGACAGAAATATACCGTTGCGCAGAAACTTATTTACAAGTTTCGTAGAATCAGAAGGAACAACGTCACCGGTGAGAAAATCGACGGATTTGTTTTGTAGAATTATTTATAAAAAAAAAAATACATATAATCCTATCCTGTTGCGAGCGAACTCGAAATTTTAAGAATACTTTTTTTCCACCGTAACGAGGAAAGTGCCTTCTTTCATTCCACGTGATTTACGCTGGCGAGGGTAAAAAAAAAATCAAACAAAAAGGCGTACAGCTTCGTTACGGAGCGCACGATGAGATTTAATGAAGGGATAAAAGGTCGGATGCCTGTAGTGCGTCAGGAGGGCCCTTTTAGGATCCGAGAAACGGTCGGCAACGACGAGGGCAGAAAGCCGGCACACGAAAAATCGTATGGTTGGAAGCGCCAAGTTAAAATAAGCTCCTCTCCCGCCCTCTCTCTCTCTCACTCTTTCTCGTTCGTACGCCGAGAATAGAGGAAGACGGAACTATAGTCTTCGTTTAAGATACTGCCGAAAATATACCGACGTTGAATAGAAGGCGGAGGGCTGGTGCAGCAGAGAGTTTATACATATACATACGAGACGCTAGCTTGTACAAATAAGCTGCAACGCAGATGAAAGAGAGAAACCGATCGCTGGAAAAAGGTGTCATCGTTAGAACTAGAGTCAAACAATCGTAAATCTGAACGTAAAATTAGAATTTGGGAAATTCTGACAACGGGGGAGAGTTCAATGAAATTGAACGATCTTGATTTTCATAATATTGAATGTACAGTAGATTTTACGTATAACAGGGTTAATGTGTAAATGGTAGTAGTAAAATCTTTGAAGTGTTATACGAATTCGTGTTGTAAGAGTTTGCGTTATGAGATAAACCCGGAAGTTTACTGTAATATTAAATAACGTGGGTTTATTGAATTCATCGCCACGTATTGTGCCACTGACCGGAAATAGACAGCTAGTTAATAAAAGGTCGGGTATCAGCGAGGTCAGTCGTCGATGAAACGATCCACCGACGTATTTCACGGACAATTTACGGAGTAATTTCGCGATATCTTTTTTTTTTAGGGCAGCTGCAACGAGGTTACTTGGTGCTCCGCGGTATTCTCGTCTATTCGGTCGTTCCTACGTGGGCTTACACGGTTCGCTCAATTGATCGAAATTGGCTAATTCGACGGGGCTGAAACTATCCTCCTCGGACGTAGCTAATTATCCGAGTGTATTGACCAGTCGCAGTGGCACTCGTATGGGAGTCATTAAAGAATTTCGTCCCATTTACGATCTCTCGTTAAAAAAAATCGCTGAAATGCTGAATTTCCATAACTCTCCTCGATATTAACTAATACTAGAGATTCATCTTGTTTTCGGATGCTGCATAACCGCAAATACATATTTGCCCGCCAAAATATAAACTAAACTTTCAAATTGCCACCAGTTCAAGATTTCACACAATTATATCTCTGCCTGGAAACTCCCAGACGTTTCAATCCCTACACCTGCAAATCTCTCGTTCTCCGAACACTTTAAAATTCCCTACAACCACCTTTATACACATGAATTTGAAATTCATTCCCCGACCGATTCGAAACAGTCTCCCAACCACTCGTTAAAACATTGCTAAATCTACTGGACCGTGGTTCGGTATCAACTATCGGGTGCACGGCCCTGGAAGCGACAGAAGTCACCGGAGGATACGCGCGTACATACATACATACATACATACATACATATACATATACATATATTCGTTGAACCAGTCGTTTTCCGGTGGCGATTCGCGAAGGGGAAACGGACACCGTGTTCTCTCGCGCCGGTCACGCTTATCTGCCACGAAAGCGGCTCTATATGTATGTAGTACATACACATACGCATATACGTATGTATGTAAGTACGGTGTTGATTTTACGTGCGGCAAACCGTGCGATCGGCCGGTCTCACGTGTCTCGTCTCTCCTGTGGGGCCTGCTTTAGCATATAAAGGAGAGTATCTCGGCGCGTCCGTACGTCGTCATGGCGAAACTAGTTCGGCCGTCCAGTTTTTCCACTCCCGTGCGCGCTTCGGTCGTGCCACGATCCACCGTGATTCGTGCGGTGGGAGGTAAGAGGGAGAAAGAGACCGAGAGAGATAGATAGATAGATAGATAGAGAGAGAGAGAGAGAGAGAAAGATAGATATATGTATACATATACAAACACACACATAAACACGTATACACAGCATCTCGCGTTCCTTACGACACGCTAATAATCCCCGCAACTTGTTGCTGCACGACCGGACATTGATCGCCGTTTCAAGTGTTATATCACACACTATCTCGACGTAGGATAATATACCGGGAGAGACAAGAGGATTTTTTTGTCGAGAAAATTTTTTCTACTTTTCGATTTTTCCGTTCCCTCGAATTCGATATCTAATCTTCGATCGTCCCGGGCTACGGGACGATGGCAATGTAAATAAACTCGTTCCCGCGAGTGTGTGTACCACGTGATCCCGAATACGTCACGTGTCACAGAGATTCATCCGCCGTAAGGTGGAATAGACACTTTGGTGAGTCGTTCGATTCCGTTCGATTGGGGGTTATGTATGCGATTTCGTAAAGTTTTGACAACGCGGGAATGAATAGAATGACTTACCTAGGTCCTCGACGAGGCGCAGCATGACACCGCCGATATGCAGCTCTCCTTTTACACGCAGGCTTCTCTCCACTTGGAGATCGGTCACGTAGACGCGCAGCACCCAGCTGCCGTCCACCTCGTGACCGTCCGAATACATGTTCGTCGGGCGTAAGTAGTCCCGTGACAATCGGTAATGAAATTATTCGGGTACAGTGTAAACGAAACCGGACGGCGTTTCACCGGCGTCGGCCACCAGCGATCCAGTTCCAATTTCACCCGGACACTTCAAACTCGCGACAACCGATCGTTCTAAGGCGCGGAAATCATGATTCCGCGCCGATTTTTGACACCACAGTAACCGCACGCTAAAAGAGTTCTTACACTACGAAGATAGGCAGCGATTGAATATTATTAAACCGAGGTTACCGGTGACACGCGCACACGTTATTTATCACGTATCTGGTCCGATGAGATAGATTGTTTTAATCAGTCACTTTTGCGAGTTGTTTTCAAGAAACTTTTTAAGAGGCGTTCACGGTCGGAGACGACCCACGGTCCCGGCTGGTTTCTCGACTGGTGTCGGCCGTGCACTCAGCTCTCGGCTACGGCTACGCTCTCTTACCGAGAATAGAACCATTTACAAGTGACGCGCGCTCGGGATGCGCGCGCAGCTCGGTCGTTCCGTCTCCGTCTGTCAGTCTGTGCTTTGTCCTCCTCGCGGAGACGCCTCCGCCTCGTCCCCCGCGCCGTCAACCCGTCACACAACTTGGTTTCCTTTCCCTCCGTGCCTGCCGGTCTCCGCGTACTCGTCGTTTTTCCTTTCTTTTCCTCTATTCCGCTGCTGTAGAATTCTCCTACGTTCTCCACGGGCGAACCGTTCGCCGGGGGATCTTCCGGTGGCGACGTCGGAAATGTCATGGAACGTCGAGTCCTGGGGATACCGTGGTATGTACGTATTGTTGCAAACGTTTTAAATATGACAAGAAGAACTTGATGCTTAGGTTTGTAAGTGTTAAGACTGAGAGTTGGGAGGCAAAGAAATGCCCGCGAGTTTGATAATATTGTAGGGTGTCACTTTGAATCGAAAGTCGAAGGTGATTCAAAGTCTGACAGAATTCGAAATTTGGATTCTACGTTACCTATTGTCAGTAATGGGGTGTACTTCGGTGAGTACTGCGTATGGCGCTAGTGAACGGGATGGGGTTGGAGATGAGGGATAGGATAGACGTGGTCACTACTTTGCTTTTCGATATTGCTGGTTTTTAGGATGTTAGAGCTGTATTATCATTTTAGGGTCACTCCCAACGTTACCATTTCGGGTTTGTATTTAGGATTGACATGGATTAATAGTAGGAATAGTAGTAAAGCCTTATCTCTTAGGGTTTGTCTGTGATTCGAGATTTTCTTGCAGAACTCTTCTGTTTTTTCTGCGGATATCCGTTCTGTATTATCGCGTACAGAGTGCGCTATGTGACAGAACAGGAAACGAACGGACTCTCTTTACCATTTTTGTGTCGCGCTCAATGTTACCGACTATTCACTAAATGTTGTGTTAATAGTACAAATAAGGTGTACATATATCCTGTATATACTAATACTTGATTATTAGCATACTTGCGATATTTATTTCAAATGTCGTAAATATGACATAACTTTTATCAAAGTTCATATAAGAATGTCATATACTAAATGATATTAGCACTTTTCAACTATATTTTCAACGTACAAACTGAACAAAAGAGAAAGTCATTAAAATTTAAAAAGGGTCGACAGACGAATGGCTAGGGCTTGTATATAAACCATATTTATTTGCCATATGAGTTGTCAGCCATTTACATTTACAACGGTGTTTTAAATAACGTGATTTTATGCTTTCGATTTGACGAGGGACATTCGCCCGCTGCGAACGACGTTCGCGTAAATATTTTATTCGCCGGCGAACTCCCTCGGATTGCTTAAGTACTGCTTAAGAATATCACAGATTGCGATTCTTGCGTCAACGCACTAAAATTGTAACAACCTTCGCTAGCCGTCGGCTCACGACGATGAAGTTTTTCTTTGAAGTTACCTCGAGTACCGCCAAATGATTCGTTCGAACGCACTTGGTTTTCTCGACGTGAAAGAAAGATGATCAGCGACCCGCTGATCGTCAAGGTTCATTTTTTATACACGCGGGAAGAAATGATTAAAAGTGTCTATTACGTTTGCAGTGTGTTTCCAAAGGTACAATACGTCTGTTCTCGGGAAACCGTGTAGAGTATTATTTTGTTGTTATTCGACAAGTAAACCGCTCATCGGATAGTTTTGCTGTTTCGACTGAATTTATTCGTTTGCATCGAGAACCGAACGAAACGGGTGTCACGAATAAAAGCGAAGCGTTAATTGAAATTTGTGTGTTTACGGAGGAACTGAGCTGAAATACAGGTGATGAAAAGCACGCTAAATATAGCCTTTTCTCACTACGCTGTGGCCGAAATAATGGTAAATGGTAGAACTATCCAATGATTCAAAGATTTCCTAGGGAGAAAGAGAGGAGAGATAGAGACAGAGAGAGAGAGAGAGAGAGAGAGAACGGAAATTATTTCAGCGTGACGTGATCGGCGACAGAAATATTAATGCGTATTATAATAACGACAAGCTCCTTATATCTTTTTCATTTTTTTTTCCAGCTAAACTAAACTTAGAAATTAGGAAAAAATACACGTTTATGTACAGTTTATAGACTAACAAGGGCGAAGACAATCGGTGCGCGAGAACTAAACGAGTTATGTAATTTATTTATGAAATATCCTTGTTTTTTTTTATCATCTATCAATTCTCCCATCGTTCTCATATTAAAAAGAAATATTTCGACTTTGAATTTCAAGCTACTCCCGCCTCGTATATGTACTTCCGTCTCCCTAATAACGATCGTCGATTTTTCAGAACGTTTTCACACTTCCTGTTCTACCGAATTCGCAACCGAACGATCGAAGCGCTACAATTACTTTTATCTTTTTTTTTTGTATCTTTTGTTCACTGTGTGTACGTGTGTGTACGTAAATGTGTGTGTATCACTCGTTTCTTGTTTTTTTGTTTCATTCGTATAATTTATTGCTTCCACTATGAATCTAAAATCCTCTAAAGCGTCGTAGGGAGATATTAACATTAATGGCGTGTCAAACAAATTTTCCTATATTTTTTTTTCTCTGCACTCGACGACCGAAATGGAGATCTGCTCCCGGTCGTGCTTTTTAGACTCTGAAAATACTATAACAAGCTTATCTATCGATCGATCCTTCGTCATCGACTAACGATCGCACCCCTCGTCGTTAAAAATTATACATCTTTCATCCCCTCCTCGTTCGTAAGTTACATTTCTCTCTTCTTCGATCATCTGGGTAGATTTCCTGTAACAATACGATGTCCTTAGAATAGAATTTCAGAAAACTACTTTTATATTTCTTTACTATAAACACTATTTAGCAAATTCACCGGAAAACAATTTTGAATTGTTGTAAAAAATTCCAGTAACTCTTGGACTGCAAAAAGTTCGAATTTTTTAATAAATTATATACCTGGATCAATTCCTTCTGGCGCAGGATCGGTCGACAAATGTTGAAAAAGTATTAATCCGCGTCGATTGTGTTCTCACGACTAGACGTTCTCTGAGCCGAATCCAAATGATCGTCCGATGGAAAATCGTTTAAGTCTGGCGTCATCGACGAGCGATTGTCCTAGCCTGACCATCACCAGGTGGTGCATTTATTCGGGGGGTTCATTTTGGTTCCGATCGGGCAACGAAACGCATCCGCGAATGCTTGCGAATTCATCATTATACCATTGACCCTGAAAAATAATATATTTTTTTTATTTTTAATTATAAAATTATCACACAAATCGTAGATAGCAGTATAATAACCTTGCTATTTAAATACCAAGTACATTAATTTTCGTTAAATAAATGTCACGGATTATTTATGCATAATTAACAGTTAAATTTACCTTTCGGGTTGAGGAGTATGATAATCGAGTTCAACGGAGAGGATGTAGGCCTCGGCAGTCATGTTAGAACAGTAAGTCTAAAAGAACATAATTGCACGGATCACACGTGGCTGATCCAAGATTAGCCACGGAAATTGCATATTTTACCTGGGCGGCGCTTATGAAGAAAAGTTGGCTCGGACGTAGTCCTTCCAATCCGGGAAGTGTTCGATCCTTCCCGTTCGTCAACGTGTGCCAAGTTTTATGAGAAATTTGCAGGGCCCCGATATCCGCGACATTTTCGTTTCTCGTTACGTTCCAATCGAACTGTGAAATTACAAATATCAATTGTGCAATGGAATATCCATCGAGAAACGTACCATCGAAGATAAATTACTCTGTTTTGATAATATTTTCTAATTACAATCGCTTCTGTCCATAGTGAAACGAAATTCAATTCCGAAATATAATTTCATTACTTTTCGAAGACACTTTCATTATTAGATAATAAGAATCTCGAACTAGGAATCACTATTTGTTGTTTTGGGAAATGAAAATCGCTAAAATTGGAAAAATATAGTATCAATCAGAAACTTTTGGTAAAATATACTATTAAAAGTTCTTTTTGATCGATTTTTCATAGAAATAGAATACGTATGAATTTCTCCAAAGTTCAGTATCATCTATACAACGATTTCCCCGGAATTTAAAGGAACATAAGTCCCAGCCAGTAATCTTATAGAAATTCCCTCGTTTCCTCACCTGTACAGCGACGTCGTTCCCATAAAACTGCACCTTCCTCCAGAAGCTCCTGGCATATAATCTCGCAACGCATTCGATCCTCGCCTCCAGCCGCTTCCAAGACTCTGGTGTGATCCAGAGCCACTGATCCACGCTCAGGTCGGGATCTAGCGGTAGTCGACGGCGATGTAAATCGAACGCGTGGAGAATCTCATGGCCAATCACGGAACCCAAGGTGGCGTGGGCCGCATACGCTGGTCCCCCCTCCCATGACCAGGCCCAAGCTGTCATCATTGCCAATGGAATACCTGAAGATGAACCAAAAAAAAATAGTTAATATATATATGGGGAGTGTAAGGGGAGACCTGAATTACCGATTGTGTTCGTTGCGGACTCGTAGTAGGCATTCACGGAATAGGGATGACGACGTCTGAAAAAGAAATGATATTGTATCAAATTATGGAAGGTTAACTATATCTATATATGTGTAACAATAGTAAATATTTTCAATTTTTTGAAATTTTAGTTCAATATTAGAAATTTGTTTATTAATTCCAATTATTTCAAACTTGGAAGTATTTGAATGAGATATCTATTGGTAGATGGAAATTATTATTAAAGATAGAGTGTTAACGAATTAGGGAATTCAATATAAAAATGATTGTCTCACTTTTCGGTTACGTTTCTCCGCAACACCTTGTCGTCCACCGTGCGAATCTGTCGGAATCTCGTTAGAACCGTAGTAAAGAAGTCATCGGAATCGATCACGACCTGCGGGAAGTAATGAACGGTTTCAGAAACAAAGTAACAACAATATTCTGCGGTAATCCAGTTTCTTAATTTGTTGTTACTCGTTCACCTCGTTCATTTCACGAGCCAGTAACGTCTCGTTGTGGAATCCCGGCCACACGTGGAAACGTCCGCGAAGCGAATTTAGTTTCAGCAACGCTTGGGTCCTGGTCTCCTCGTCGAGCCAGGATTTCACCAGGATTCGCTCTGCCACGGTTTCCTTCACGCGATCGAATAAACCTCCCACCTGTAAGGTGTTCACGTTAAGATTCACAGTACAATACAATACAAGATACAGAATATAAGACATAGTACAATTTTGATTTATTTTCAGCAACAATACGGGTCGGATTAATTTTGTATCAAATTTTTATTGCGTCATCATAAAGTTATAAAAGTGACAATTAGTTTTTTAATAATCGTCGCGATATCGTCTCGTTAATTTGCCAGTTTTGAGAATATCTGAACATTCAATTTCAAAAGCGATCGTGTAATATCTCACCCTGTTCGCTAAAGTCTCTAAATGCTGTGGAGTGTATTGTTGTACGTATAGGGCCCCGACAACCTCGCTGAAAACGTTCTTCGTTAATTTGAAGCAGGACAGGTCCCAATGGTTGCTGGCGGTCACGTTAACGATGTCGTGAAGCGTATCCGCGGCGTAGAGTAACAGCAATCCATTGTGAATAATCCTTCGTAACAGAATAGTATCTCGATTACCCTAACTTTCCACGTGAAACGTATATAACCAAATGAAAATCCCCATCGTACGACTGCGTTAAGTATCAAATAAAATTTTCTACAAATCATTCCTTGAATTACGACACACTAAAGTAAATCGTTAAACGTACACACACACACATACATTCATTCATACATAGGTGTATCATAATCCACGTTAGATACTACGGTATATAAATCGTCTGTACAGTACGGTAGACGATATTTCATTGGGAGGATAATAGCACAGACGCCGTAGTAATGAACAGCTGCCTTCGAAAGGATAATGAATTAGTACTATCGATTCTTCACCGGTATATACACATACATACATACATTCATACATATACACTCGTAGTAAGCCAGAAGCGCGAAGTCATTTACACGAGACCGTGAATTTACACTTCTTCCACCGTCACGTTCGCATAATTTATTTACTAACTACGGAATTAAGACCTTCACGTCGACGGATGATGGATCGAACCGCGATGGAATTTAACGTTTCACACTTACGACGCGATTTCATTGCTATAACATTCTCTCACCCTTTTATGGCGGCGGTCTAGCTGGAATTCCACGGTCGAAGGTTAACGCGCGAATTAGGCACGAATTTACGATACCAGGCGCGAGGTGTTATTAAAATTTACTGACTCCGTGCGTTCATTAGCTGTGCTACATTACGAGGTACATAGGACTTGCATATACATATACATGTATATATATATGTATATACGTATACACACATCTTGATTGCTGAATATTACCACGGGAACGTAGTTTGTTCAGGAAACGATAAGCTTTGCACGCGTGGATGTTAAGACTTTACCTACCGCTTGCAAGTGAAATGAGTAGAGAGATATCCTATTAATAGGCTTCCGGTAGATATGGTGTTAAACTAGTAGATAGTTTAATCAAATCAGTTTCTAAATGTGGATACTAAAAGTCCCGGAAATTGCCACACGTAGAAATCTTATTAACAATTTACCGGTAACGGGAGGATAATTATCATTTTCTTCGGACCAAGAGCATCAGTGAAAGAGTAACATATATGTATTTCTCTTTAAACACTTATAATCAAGTATAGACTTAATTAACACTTGGTACCGAATACTATGAGGGAAGTAACTTTAATACAAGTAAAGCTTAACATTTTCCCCTCCGTGTTTAGTTAATAAGCGAAAAATCATCATCATTAGTTCCCCATAGATATATGTATACATACTATATGTATGTATATGTATATGTATACCACTGTTCCCGTTCGACGTACAGCAATTTTCCAACTTCCGCGAGATGCGGCGGAGTTCCCATGGACCGAGATTAATTCAAAGGTAAATACGCCTCTCGTATCAGGCGGAACAAGTCCGAACATTAGGGACGATACATGGTTGAGCACAAATTGGGGGTGGTTGGCGCCCCTCCCACGCGCAGAATGCCTTCGGTAGTAATTATCGTGGCGGCTGGCTGTATTCATCCCCCTCTCCCACCCCCCCTTTCCCCCTCAGCCTGTCTGTCTATGGAAGATAATGGCGGGCAACGAGAACCGGCTGCCAAGACTCGCAATTCGGACTCGCATCTCCGGTATTTGCGGTAGTGCCGTGCAACTGTCACCGATAACTGCTTGCCGTTGTTATGTAATTCACTGACTGAATGGGTGGTCAATTGTTTTTTAATCGGTGGAATGCCATGGGGTCACCGGTGACCGACGGAAAACTTCGTGGAAGGTCTTTTTCGGTTAACGGTGACCAACGGGGAAATTTCAAGTGATCTATAGAAAATTATAATAATTATAATAAATGTCACACTTGTACATCTTTCTATAGTATCATAGTTACTACTATAGTGTGATACTATTGATATGATATAAAATATCTAATAATTGTCTCATTTATAAGTGAAATAGACACCTAAAATATATATATTGTGGGGTTACGAGTTTATTATAGTGCAATAAGTAAGTCTATGGAAAAATCGTGTGGTATTTAATCTGTTAATGATAGAAATTGTACAGTTCGCAGTCGAGTGAATTTTCGTATCGCGAAATCGCATTCCGCGGTGCGAGAAAACGGCACGCTGTAAAACGAGAGAGCATTATTACAGAACGTCGTGACTCCCGGTGGAATCCAACCTTATGATTGAGATCCCGCGCCCTGGACGGGCGAAGAATTCACCGGCAGATTTCTCGGGAAGCATTCCGGACGTTCAGCGGGCGAATAGCGGCAAGTTTCGGTATCCGTGGCCTCGGCTAAACGTTATCCGTCGGTCCGTTTTATAACCGTCGAAGTGTGCCGTTTTCCGTCGTCGACGACACGGAATTCGCGCGGCTGGATCAAAGGGCAAGTGGAAATCCGTTTATCGGTGAAAACTCACCCTGCGAGGATTTTTTCCCAGCGAGGTGCAAATCGGTTTCTCGTTAATCGCAGCCTTTGATGTAAATTACATATATATGTATGTATGTAGATTACACCGATACGCTGCGTGTGATTTTAAATAAATTGTTATCTCGTTCCACGTGTATATGTGAAATATTATATGAAAGTACTTTAAATTAGTTTAATCGTTATCGTAACGTAATGAGGGCGTGACAAATTATCTCTGAAAATACGATATCGGGAGGACGACGATAGAACGGTTGATTATAAAGGTGAAACCGTGGAAAATGTTTCGTTCGTCGATTTATATGTATATGTATACAGGCGGTTACACGTATACACTTGGTAAACAAATACAGTTACGGTGATTTCCAATGAATTAGTTAACTCAGACACACGTTTATTGTTCAACGACGCGTATTGCTTGTATGTATACGTATGTACATACGTATGTACATACACGCGTTGCATTATGCAAATCAATCAATGGAGAGAAGTTCGACGCGGTGTCTGTGGCGTTTCACGTTTGCGAAATGTAAACGTGGATTTCGCGTACACGGAATGTCCGGCCGTGACAAGAAGTTCGTTAATGCAATCGGTACGGTTCGGTAATCGTTGTTACGGGAAAACTTTGTTCGACTAGGAATTCGTCGTTCCGTTCGATGAGTTCGAACCATTGCTACATTTAGATAAAAACTTTCGCCGATTATATTATAATAGGGATATGTAATCAAATATTGGAAATGTTTTCATCTCTCACTCTGTCTCTCTCTCTCTATTCATTTGTTTGTGTGTATGTGTGTTTCTCTCTTTGTATCCTGCGGTTGGAAATGTGTCACGTTTAATTAGGAATGTCGAGTGACAAACAGCGGGAAACTTCGAGTGTAATGAATTAGACATAAAGAGGTAAACACTTCGGTTCGAAGCGGTTATTTAAAGAGCAGAATGCCATTTTCGATAACCGTATTCCCGATTTCAGAATAAATTAACGTTTCCACAATACGAGCCAAGAGTGTGTGTTCCCGCGGATGGGGTGATTAAATAATTTAATAATCCCTGCTACGATGAATGGAACAAAAGAGATTTTTCTGCCGACGTTGGAGAGCGAATAAATGTACCTAGTACACGTATACGTATACACATATACATGCATACATACACAATAGCGTGTGTTAAATCGGTTAAAATACAATCGTGAAAATTGTAGGCCGTAAAGCAAGTTGTGCGGTCGAGCGTCAGGCTCTTTTAATTAATATATCGATGCAGCAACCATTTTCAAATTACCACAGACAATTGAAAGCGAAACGAGGGGGAATAAAAAAAAATGTTCCTATCGATCGACGTTCAAACAAGCCCGATCATCGAGCAGCATTTCACCGTTCAGCTTCCAGCATGGTATCTAAGTAACGATATTATTTCCGCGGTCCGCGATATGGCTAACGAAGATGAATGCCGTTAAAACACTGTAATTAAATTCTTCCGGCCAGCCGGCTGCGTTTCATTTCATTAATATCCATTCATTAGTCGATCCTGGCCGGATATTTATTCCCAAAAGCGACGGTGCATTACGTATAAACGTATGTATACTTGTATCTATGTATGTAGCGTGCATGTATGTACATTCACTCGCGTGATTTGCGGCCGGTTAATTAAAAGTATATACGCGAACTCCGCTAACCGCCGAATATTGTTCTTTTCCCGCGTATACAGAGAACTTTTGAGATACGGGAAAGCACAGATGCAACGCGAGCCGGAAACTTAACGATTCCAGGCACAACGACGAACTCTCCGTTAGGTGTTCCGACCCGAGGATTCTCATTTAAAAGAAAAAGGGGGAACGGGAAAACTTAATCAGAGCTATTGGTCTTGACTTCAGGGTGGTTAGTATGTTCCCGACTTGCTTCCTGTCGAGTTTCTACAAACAGTGTAGTTTACTTTATAAGGAACTATTTGACACTGCTGTCGGATTTTTTTTAAATGACTTTATTCTTGGGATCTCTGTATTTTCGTGTGATTTTAAACCCTCGACTAATGCCATGTAACTTTGAAATCTACAATTAGGGTTTTAGTAATTCCTTCGGCATTTCCGAAACTTTTTAGATATCGACCTGAATCTTTCACGGTCTTATTTGGCTTCCGATTTCGCGTCCGAAATGTCCTGGATCACTTTGATATCTCAAGAATTGCGGAAATGACGAAAGAATTATGAAAATCACGAAAAATCGTCAATTTGAAGCAGTTTTTTGGCTGGCATTTGCTCAATTTTTGAGATAGCGACCTGAAACTTGTACCATTGATTTAGTTAGGAAATTCTACGATAAATCAACATATAATAGTTGTACTTTTCGAAATTTTTATTTTTCGCAAAAATCTGAAGGGGGTAGGTCAGGATTTTTTGCGATTTTCGTAAATCGCTTGCCATTTCCGTAATTTTTGAGCTATTAAAACGATCCTGGGCGTTTTGGACGCGGAATCCGAAGCCGAATAAGACAGTGAAAGAATCATTTTGATATCTCAAAAATTGTGGAAATGGCGGGCGAATTACGAAAATCGCGAAAAATCCTGACCTACCCCCTTCAGATTTTTGCGAAAAATGAAATTTTCGAAAAGTACAACTATTATACATTGATCTAGCGTAAAATTTTCCAACTAAAACAATGGTACAAGTTTCAGATCGCTATCTCAAAAATTGAGCGAATGCCGACTAAAAAACTGGTTGAATTCTACGATTTTTCGCGATTTTCGTAATTCTTTCGTCATTTCCGCAAATTTTTAGATATCGACCTGAATCTTTCCCTGTCTTATTGGGCTTCGAATTCCGCGTCCAACACGTCCCAGATCGTTTTAATACCTCAATCATTGTGGGAATGGCGAGCAAATTACGAAAATCGTGAAAAATCCTCAAATTCAGGCGGTTTTTTGAACGGCATTCGCTCAATTTTTGAGATAGCGATCTGAAACTTGTACCATTGTTTTAGTTGGAAAATTTTACGCTAGATCAATGTATAATAGTTGTACTTTTCGAAAATTTCATTTTTCGCAAAAATCTGAAGGGGGTAGGTCAGGATTTTTTGCGATTTTCGTAAATCGCTTGCCATTTCCGTAATTTTTGAGCTATTAAAACGATCCTGGGCGTTCTGGACGCGGAATCCGAAGCCGAATAAGACAGTGAAAGAATCATTTTGATATCTCAAAAATTGTGGAAATGGCGGGCGAATTACGAAAATCGCAAAAAATCCTGACCTACCCCCTTCAGATTTTTGCGAAAAATGAAATTTTCGAAAAGTACAACTATTATATATTGATCTGGCGTAGAATTTCCTAACTAAGTCAACGGTACAAGTTTCAGGTCGCTATCTCAAAAATTGAGCGAATGCCGACTAAAAAACTGGTTGAATTCTACGATTTTTCGCGATTTTCGTAATTCTTTCGTCATTTCCGCAAATTTTTAGATATCGACCTGAATCTTTCCCTGTCTTATTGGGCTTCGAATTCCGCGTCCAACACGTCCCAGATCGTTTTAATACCTCAATCATTGTGGGAATGGCGAGCAAATTACGAAAATCGTGAAAAATCCTCAAATTCAGGCGGTTTTTTGAACGGCATTCGCTCAATTTTTGAGATAGCGATCTGAAACTTGTACCATTGTTTTAGTTGGAAAATTTTACGCTAGATCAATGTATAATAGTTGTACTTTTCGAAAATTTCATTTTTCGCAAAAATCTGAAGGGGGTAGGTCAGGATTTTTTGCGATTTTCGTAAATCGCTTGCCATTTCCGTAATTTTTGAGCTATTAAAACGATCCTGGGCGTTCTGGACGCGGAATCCGAAGCCGAATAAGACAGTGAAAGAATCAGATCGATATCTAAAAAATTGTAGAAATGGCGGGCGAAAAACAAAATTGGGAAAAGTCCCTGACCTGTTTAAAGAATATTAGACTATGAATAATAAGAACATACTTAGTTTATTAAACTAACTACAGAAAATCTATTCACACGTGTGCGTTAAAGGAAATCAAGCACCGGAAGAGCGTTGTAACCTGTGATGCGATCGGGCACAGACAAACGACAATAATCTCGGACTTTGATACGCGAGCCCTTCGAATACCTTAACACTCTCCCTTTCGAAGTGCACTCTTAACGAGCGGATCGACGATTTTTCACGTCGACGATTACACTTCTCTCCCCCAAACCCAGGGACTTTCTTGCTAATCGAGCGGGCTTCGAGCATAAGCCGATATCTGTCTTGCGTTGGCGAAATTAAATCCACGGATTTAAGGCGATTTAACTCTTTACCGGGCGAAACAAAGACAGTATAAAATTAACCACCTACCGTCCCTCAACGACGGTGTAATCGTTATCAATGATTACGATTGATTATTATCGACGGTCTGTCTAATTTTTTTCGTTTCAATTATTTTTCTTTCTTTTTCTCCCCGTTGCCTAGACAGTCGTTAAATTTCGATAAAAAAAATATGCGCGAACGACGTCAGACATTAAGCCGAGCGGCAGAGTTGACTTTAATACTCACCGGGACCGGGTGTAATGTTGCGGAAGGACGAGGAAAAGAATCGAATTCGTCCTTGCGGGAAAGATACGGAGCGGGCGGGCGCGGCTACACCTCGAAGACCCGGCGATAAATTATTTTCAGCTCTAGTCACGGCCGGGACTTAAATACGCCCTTATCAAAACCATGGAAATGGGACGGTTGAAATATGCAAGTCTCCCCCCCTCCCCCCTCCTCCTACACCGAACGGGAATGATTGAAACTGTACCAATGTTGCTGGGGAAATGATAGGAAACGGGGGTATTATACGGTGGCAATCTCGATCGTTACGTAACCGCGAGACCGGAGGGCTATGCAACTTTCGAGAATCAGCGAGAGCCAATCGTCGTTGTCCACTGTACACGTGCTTGTATTTAGCATTGAAGGGCAATCAGGCTGTGTGTTATCGTCACGCGTTGCAAACCGTTGCACGGTACGTATTTTGTATACAAATGAGCTCGTAATTATGAAAGTGGAAAATTAAAAGTGGAAATTTAAAAAAAAAAAATAGTACTTTAGCAATTATTTACTTTTCATTAAGTAAAGTAGACGTAGATGTAATTTTAATTTTTAGGAGAGGATACACATACATTATACTCTTTCATTTCGTTATCGAAAGCGGTTTAAGTTAAAATTTAAAAACACTAGTTTATCAATTATTTAATATCAAACCCCAGGAATATTTATCAAACGACATACCCGTGGGAATAATAAATCCTGCTTTTCATCAAGTAAAATAGACTTAAAATATCATTTTACTTTTTTCCAAAAGACATAAATTTTCAAACCGTTCGTTATTCTTTAATCGAGATGGGCTATTTTGTAATTCCCTTCGAGGGCCCTGTAAATCTTTCGGATTGAAAGGAAACCGGTCGTTTCGTGGTAGTAAACGTATTCATTTCGTAAGAGCTTCCAGGCGAAGGCTCACGAGAAAGTTCGGTAGTGAAATACAGGCCGCAAATTTCCGTGCAAGGCCTCGCGTTCAGACGGTTTTGCCGTGCTGCGCCGCGTTCATATTAACAAGCAAGTTTATTGCGGACACTTAATCCTCGCAATAAAGCCGAAAGCGGTTAACGTGTTGTCCCATTGGCTATTCTTCCCGGTAATTTTGTCCGTGCCAATACGATATTACGTCACGAGGTACGAACACCATTGTTGTTGTAGATAACAATGGAAAAATTTCATACAAAAAATTAAATAGACATTATAACGTTTAATTAAGTCTCTTAACGATCGTAAGTCACTGAGAGAACTTTGTCTGTGGTCGTATTTCACGTGGTAGACAACACGAACACTGTCGAAACTCAGTGTCTGTGAAATGTAGACGAGATTGCTTTGTTAAATAAGCAACAAGGAAGTAATTAACATCCCTGAGTGATACATCAATGCTTTTTATACTCAATTTTTAATATTATATGTCCTAAGAAAGGAATAATGAAAATTTCTAGTATATTTACCGAAATTAACAGAAAACCTAGGGATAGTTATTGAATAAAAATCTAGTATCCTATAGGGTTTGAATATTTACCACTACGAGTCTCTTCTATCAGAAATGAGAAATCGTACCATCGACCCTGCCCAACAAGCAAAACGAATCAATCTCCTAACATCGGTAAAAGTTTCCCCGAATAAATAAACACACTCACCCGCGGGATGAAAAATAACCCTTTTCCTGCAATTACTTTTCCCTACGTCAGCGTGCGAAGGGGTGGGGGGGGGGGGGTCGATTTACTTTGCCGCGTAATTTATCGCGTATAAAATCTCTTACCTTCTGGAGAAGCGATTCAGCAGTTTCCCAAGGCTGCGGAAGTAACGCGGAGCGGTGACGTAAACGTATACCAGCTGATCGTCGTAGCCATAAGCAGATCGATCCTTACTCCGACTATGATTGTACAGATCGGCAGTGGCAACGCCTAGAGTGGCATTCAGCAGCGTCCCCCACCTTATCTAACCCAGGATCGAAGGAAATCATTTTTTTTTTTTTTTTTTATTTGGACTCCACGTCCTCGTCGAAATAGCATTTCGATCCGAAACCACGTGTTGTCGATCATGTAGATCGTGTTTTAAATCAATGTCTACTCACATAACCGAAGCTCTCTTGAAGATAAGACATGTTGAAGGGAACGTACACCCTCTGATCGACGTCCACCCAGTTATAGAGGTCCTTGTGCTTCGGATAAATCTGTACCACGGAGAATATACACGATAAAGTATCGTATTTGAGAATATAGAAATAGAATAGTGTGTACCTTGGCGTCTTAACGAATACTTTCTACCTTCATTAGGGACAAGCAGAACTGGAGCAACAGATCGGTCTCCGAGGATCGTTCCTTCGGGTCCATTGTTTTCGGCAGGAGTCCCTCGACGATCGTTTGTATCCTCCTCGATCTCATCTCCTCCAGTTTTGTCTGTGTAATTGAAATACAAGGTTTTCAAACGAGACGCTTCGTCGCGAATAATTGATTCGGGAATGTGTATCATTATTAAGAGCTTTCAATTGGTGTGTGTGTGTGTGTAATTGTGTGGGTGTATGTGTCGCTATTCGCTCGCTATTCGTGAGAGTGTTGGCTAGTGGCCAGCACACGGTCGACCCGATAACCGCAAAAAAAGCTCACCCCGCAAAATCACACCACAGGTGGTGCTCTCCCCAGCCATTCGCGGGGATTGCCAGCAGAACTCCATTTCCATTGGAAAAATTCCCTGTCCGTCGTCCCCGCGTTTTACACTGGCAGACAACCGAGTTGCGAGAGATTTTGAATTTAACACGCGAAGGGGTCTGTTCAGGTTTACGGTGTTACTGTATATGTATGTATAATATGTACGTCGAGAGAATAGAATGATCGTCATCGAGATACAGAGATGAATTTTTATCGGGGGGCAATTTCATCCTTTCGATTACTATAGATCACTATAGACACTTAACATAGATCGGGAAACTAAAGAAATTAAAGAATAAAGCGTAATTTCAATGATAAATTTGCAGTATGTAAGTACTATAGATAATTTATTACAGAAAAAAAGAACAATAATATCATTCTAATGTAGCAAATTCATTGCTTTGATTATTTCAATATACTTTCCCAAAAACACACACACTTAACGAAAAGTTTCACCGTTTTCGGTGTTTGTATCTATTTATGGCCACTGAATTCCATTCGTATTGTACACCCGGTGTTTCTCAAAGTCCGCCGTAGTCAAAGGGTTAATAGTGGCGCGGGCGGTACACTTTGATAAGAAGAAAGGGTTTCATAATCCATTATTAATCCCCGGGATCAAAGTTCCCTACGTAAATCTCCGTCGAACTAGGGAATTATGCGAGCGTGAATAACTGGGATTGGGGGGGGGGTGGGTTCTCAGGTTCTACGTGGTGGTGGCGAAACAATGAATATTTGGGGAGAGGGGGAGGGGGTTGAAAAAAGTTGATCCTGGCCCGGAGCGATGAAACGAGTATCCAGGCTACTCCAGGATCCAGGGAACGATCGAACCTTCTACGCTGTTCGATTCCGAACGGCTATCTTTGACATACTTTCACGTGGGGGAAGTTTTCTTCCTCGCTGGGAGAACATTTCGACCCGCGGGGATTATGCCATTGCTGCCGAATGAACTTTGCGAAATGTTACATGGACGCTGCGTAACGCTTTTCAGGATCGAAAACTATTTTTTCCCTCTGACTCTCTCGTTCTCTCTCTTTCTCTCTCTCTCTCTCTCTTTGGGATTAGGATTCGAGTCTGTATTTTTTGTCTTTTTCTTTGGCTTATCTGTACGTAGTTATTTTTATTATTATTATTTTGTTATTATTCTTATTCCATTTTTCTATATTTTAATGTTGTATTTTATTTTGTATTTTATCCTGCTAGGATACTATTTCGTTTTCCGTCGTCCTTAGAGAGGACTACCCCAAGGATGCATTAAATTAATTATCTATCCATCCATCCATCTATCCCCCTATCTATCTAACTCCCTCTTTCTGGCAACAAGTTCACTCAACTATACACATTCCCCCCTTGGGAGGAGGGCTAGAAGAAACGCGGAGAACCGTACGGGGAAATATATCTGTCAGACGGGTTCGGTTTTCATCCGTGTATTTCCGGAAAGCTGAAATTCAAACGCAGATCATACGGTACTTGAATTTGTTCGGAAAAACGAGCGGAAAGTGTATCGCGATGAAGAAGGGAATTTCGTTCAATTTTTCATCGAAAGACGAGCAAGTTGAAGATGAGAGGGGAGAGGGGAGGGAGTTGAAGGGGTAGGGAGAATAATATCAGCATGAAGAACGGAACAGGGCTGATACCTGGGAACCCTTTATCATTTTCCTTGTTCTCTTCTTAACGCCGTCAGCGTTGGTCATTATTAACGGTTCGTCGAATTAAAGGGAACACTAGACTCGATGGGCGTCCTTATCGACGTCGTTAGCGTCGCACAAAGCGTCGGATTCCATTTCCTTTCCCGTCGATGTGTCGGCGGTCGACGAACAAACCCCCCTCCCCCCCCTTTTGTCCCTTATACTTCCCTACACCGGCCCACAGAGTGAAAAAAAAATAACTCGACCCAATTCCCGAACTTCCCTCGGGACCGGGAATCAAAGCAACGACGATACAAAGATACGTAACCATGGATGGATGGATGGATGGAAATGCTGACCAACTTCATACTCGGCTACACGGTTGTAGAGAGTTCGAAGAAAATTTTGCAGGTATTCCGAGGTATAGAAGTTTTGGAAAAGCATGGAAACCGCGGTGTAGAAATTTTTCGCGAGGCTAGAAACTTCAATGGGCAGACGTTTTCGATGGGTAGATACTTCGCTGTTCGGAAGTTTCGGAATGTGGAACTATCGGTGAGTAGAAATGTTTCTATACAGCGATTCCAACGTGTACAAACGTTTCCCTGGGGGAAAAAAAAGTAACCACGAGGGAAAATTTAGAAAAACGCCATTTTTCGAACATCTGTGTAGCATAACAAACTGGAATTTCGTTCACTGTCTCGAGTGTTCCTCGGCGGGTGTTCTTATTCGACGCATTTCCCCTTCGGTAAATAAATGAATTCGCGACGAGAGACAGAGAGAAAGAGAGAGAAGAGAGAGAGAGAGAGAATCGTCATCGTGAAAAAGCCTCGAATGGTATGGTAACTAAAGCAATATCCGTCGCAATTTATTCGGGCAAGGAGGAAGGTGAATTGAAAGCGTGGACTCGAGAGGAAGATGGTAAGAATTCAATGAGGAAAACAGGCGAAAAAAATATATAGAAATCTACGGACAAAGAGTAGAATGTATATATGTATACGTAATCAGACGTAGGATTTTCCAATCGGATATGGAGCATTCGCGAATATACTATATGTATGTATATAAAAAAAAACGAAGGAAAAAAAAACAAATAAAAAAATGAAAAACGTCGGAAAAAGAGATTTGGCTTTCCGATCCACTCTATCGGTGCTTCTCTAACGAACGAACGAACCGACCGAAAACGAAATCAGGACGTCGTTTCGCGAAACGGATACCCAACGCGGCTGAGAGCGAATTAATGAGCCGGACTCGGTTACCCTTCTGGATGGGCGGCCAGATTTTTCCTGTTTTTTTTTTCTTTTTTTTTGATTGCGTCAGTTACGCCGGAGCCTTTTAAAAAATCCCCGGCGTTTGCTTTCCCGCGTTCGCGATAAAGTTTTTCCCCCCGAATGGCCACTATCGGGGAATCCTTTTCCACTTGAAAAATAGGAAAATTGTCTATATCGACGTCGGTTCGGAATTTTTCCCGATAATTTTCAATAGATTTTCACGATGATATCGTTTCGATCAGCTGACCAAGAGAATCCACGTTTGTACGAAGTTTCGAAATCACTCGACACATTTGTCAGCGTTAATACCGCGATTTATTATCTGATTTACTTAACAAACGCGGAACGCAGATGAGACCGAATTAATAAGCTGAATCCGATTACTCGTCCCCGTCGACGGACAGTTTATTTTGCCCTCCCCCCCTCCCCGGTTAGAGCTTAAAAGCTCATCTCGCACGGGGATAGGGGTAGAGAGAAAAAAAAAGAGTTCGTTGTATTTTAAAACGTAAACCCTCGCGTAAAATATACCTATCCCGTACGTGCTACGCGTGATACTGTAAAATAAAAAAAACATGGATCCCGAAATTATTAAATCTGTACAAACGTAGTACAATCTCTCCTTCCTTTTTGTTTTATACATGTACATATACATACATATATTTTATTACGGATATAAAGAAGGTTCAGCAAACAATTTTCACACCGTGACACGTTGTATAATATCCGACAGAATATTTATAGGTCGGATTCATGGTAATCCTTGGTGATAAACTAGTTTAACGTCAGAATCTTTAATTTCTCAGCTCAGGAAGGCCGGACCGCAGCCAAAGTAGGCCCATGGCAACGGTGTCGTTCAACCAAGATCGTTTAATGAAATTTCCATCGTTAATTAGAGTGTCGTTCACGTGACCGCGGAACATGGACCGCCAACAAAACGAAATCAAACTCCCGACACGGGAATAACTTGGAGTTATATTGTTAAGTTTCTCGGGTCGTTGACTCCCTACATCCATATTTCCATAAATATCTATATTTTTATAAATATCTCATAAGGATCCGCATTTGCTTAAATAACTACTTTTCTATAATTCTAATTATAGATAACTATTTTGAATTAAATAACTATACGTAACTATCTTAAATAACTTAAATAACTATTTTTCTATAATTATTATTTTCAGTATCAAAAGTTTCGCGTTGAATTTCCACGCGATGAAATTTCGAAACACGGAAATTTCCTTAATGCAACGTTTCCATGTTCTGTATATTTCCGTAGCTGGTGATTTCGATGTCCCAGACATCGTCTAACATCCGAAATATCGTTTACCGTGCGCGTTCTAATATCACGACACCTGTATCGTCCGTTCGACGTGGAATTCCGGCAGGTGTAATAAATAAATTCGAGATGTGCTCCCTTCGAGACTCCTCGTAACCGAAATACGACGACGTCGGCTAGAATCACACTCGAAACAGTCGAAACTGGGGGTGTGGGGATTGAAAGAGCTGCCACGAAGGGCGAGATAGGACACCGTAAAGTCCCTTTTACGAGCGTACGTAGGGCGGACAGGGATTCCCGGATGGAAAGTTACTGCCAGACATTACGCAAAACGCCTCGCGGAATCCTGTCGATAAGAATGTCCGACTTACACGTATGTAGACGTGCATACATGCACACATACATAGATATGTACGTGGATTGACTTTTAGAAGCTTTTCTAACGAAAGCACATTTTTATATTCATAGGTATAAATGTAAAAACAGGTTGGATTAGAACATTCGAATTGTACTTGCAATTTTTTGCATTGTGAAATTGGGAAAGTAGTAGATTTTTCTTTTGGAAAATGTGACTTTTCCTGTGGATAACGAAGATTTACATATTATATATTAAATATTATATATTAAGTATTAAATTATAAGAGAACTATAATTATAACGCATGATATCGAGTGATTCGGCTTCCATCGCAGGAGCGATGTCAATTCCAGATATAATATAGGGTGAAATTATTATCGTCCAGTAATATAGGTCGGTTACATCATCACCCTTTCCTTTTATCCTTTACCCTTCGTTATTTCACACAGTTAATTCGTATCTCGGTCGATCCATTTATTAAATCGTCCATATCGCGATCACATTGACTTCCACCCCGTTTATCCTACGGGATACATCTTCCGATATCTAATCCCCGATGTTTCTGATTATCCACGACGAAATATACAATGAAACACCGAGGGGAAAAAGGGTCCACTCGACCGCGAACGTGAAAAGAAACCGCTTACGCGGATTCATCGCTGGCTCTGGTTTTTTAATCCACCGGATATCCGGAAAGTGACGCAATAGTCTCACTCGAACATTCGCGAACGTTGCACTGACTCGACGAAAGTCATTTGAAATAGGAAAAAAAAAAACCACGTACAGCTCCCACGTGGATATTCCGGAACGAGAGGGGTAAATCAGCTCGAAAGTATCAATTCCGGTCAGCGAAGTGGCCCGCTCTCAAAACGAGATTAAAACGGGCTCGTTACGTCGTGAGAAACGTTGAACGTGAACTTTCTCGCTCGAACGTGACGGACCGAAATGAAAATTCGGGAAATTTTACTCGGGAAATTACTTACGTTAAAACTACTCAAAATTTTCCAATAAATTGCATTGAGTCTATACGTGTACGTAGGTAACTATAATTATCCATTTCTATATTCGCGTGTCACCGTTTAATAATATTCACGAAAGAAATAATAAAATAAAGAAAAAAAAAGAAAGCACCCGAATGTAAATAAGTGGAATAGGTCGAGCAGTAGTCAGACACGTAACGGAAGGCAACGAGCGAGCGAAGGTTAATCAGTGCGCAAAGTAGCGTTGTTTCTCCGTAAAATAATTAACTGCCTCGCACGAACGAACATCGCTAACGTATTCGTCGAGTTCCGGTCGATTAACGGGGGGGTCGTTCGCGAGACCAGTTTCCCCGACGGTTTTTCCCCGATCGGGCGGAATCGGCGAACCGTGAGCATGAAAGACGAATCAATTTTTCGGCGGAAAATAAAAAGAAGAACACCCGCCGGGCGATTTATCGAGTCGCTCGGTGAGAACGCGAGCCCGATTAATTCTCGTCGTCGACGTTCCTTGCCGACGATCATAAATCGTTATACGTCCGCGCGACAAAACGGCAGCGTCTATGGTGTCTTTTTGATAAATTAATCGGTGACAATGAAAAATCAAAAAAAAAACACCCACGAAAAAACGAGCGCGATGATTCTTCGAGCATCAAAAACCTGCGGTCCCGTTCTACGAGATTCTATTCTCGCACCCTGTCGCTTTTATTTTCGTTTTCAATCGGTACTCGGTGGTCGCGTTTAGAAAGATCATAAAAAAATAAAAAAAAATATAGAAAAAACAGTTTAGAACACGAAATCGTCGAGTATCGCGGAAAATTTGAAACCCCGTCGATCAAATTTACCGATCGGAATGCAATTTACGATAAAACGGGGACCAGACGACGATAAAAACCGGATAAAGATCCAAATGTGCGATTTATACACGTCCGACACAGCCGCAAAAATTTTGCCACGATAAGCTCGAATAAATCCGTGTGAATCTTTTTTTTTTCAAGAAAATCCTCTTGTTTGCTTGCGATTTCAGGAGTGTTAATAGAAGAACGATCCTTCCGGATTCAGAATGGTGGCAACCAGACAATTCTCAGACATCCTAAAGTAGGCCAGCCAAGGAGTATTTATTCCTCCAACGTTATTATACGAAATTTCTCAATCGCTAATGCAAGCTGGCGCCCGGTTCGAATGACGCGTTTCGAGAATCTCGTAGCCTGCCAATTTCCCCATCGTCTTTTCGTTCGACGATAACCCGTGGAAAGGGAAGGGGGATGGGTCGAAGACACCCGGAATTCGTGCCAAATTACAAAAAGGAAGTAAAGTCATTTACCACCCTCGCCGAATATAGATTCACGTCGACTAGCAGTCTGGACACGTGATTAATTCTGTTTTGCTGTGAAATTCTGTGAAATTGTCCCGATAATACCGTGGTATCGGTGATATCGATTCACTTTGTACAACAAACATCCTACGTTTTGTTCCTGGCCACCCTCGATAGATATTTTCTCGCGGTAATGGTTGCCGACGTTTTGTTTGCCGTTACCGCAACCATTGTCGTGGGAGTAGAAAATATCTCTATGTGTATCCTAGTGGATTTTACGTTAGGATCGAATACGGTATCTTTGGAGCACACGTATCTCTTTTGATACCTAAATCAAAGATTTAGAATATCTAAAATATTTAACATAGACAAGAAACACCTAAGTTCTATTACAGTGGAAATATATTCGAATATGAAAAGACGAAATGAGTAGAATTGGACAAGATTTTTCGATCCCCTGATTCCCACGTCGCCAACGAGACAAACAAACGAGTATAAATCTTGTGTCGTTACTTTCGCGATACCTGTACGTTTAAATCGCGACGGTGAGTAATTTGTTTACCACGTAACTGTAACGGTCACGGAGTTGAATTCGTTTCGCCGCATTTAAAATTCAACCCCCCCCCCTCTCCCTCTTTCTGTCCCGTAATACATTCTCGAGAAACGTCGGGACGAAGTAGGTAACGTTTACTCTCTAATGTATGTATGTATGTATGTACGTATGTACGTATGTACGTAATACGTCGGTCGACGGCCAACGTCGCGGGATGAATCAATTACGTAAATTAAATCGTGCCCCGGAAACGTACGGAAACATTTCGACTCGGAGCTCCGCGGCGACTGAACGTTATTCCGTGATATCGTGAAATTTTAACAACGTGTTCCGTCGTAATTCGCCATAAAATAGTCCCCTTTATCGTTCCGCACACATACCTGTTTCCCTCGCGGAGAAGTATTATCGTCCTGGTCGACTAATCTACCGTGGAATCGTTACAACGATCCACGGTGTTCAATTATAACGATATTTTCGTAAAAAATTATATAAATGAACTAAAAAAATATACAAATTTACTCGATCACTATCGTTAACGTTACGATATTTGCGAGTTTGATTTTGAAATGTTTAACGTGTCCGCGAATTCAACGAACGCGATATAGGTTAATGGTTTTGCATTATGCGAATTGGAAACACGTTTCCGGAAGAGAAGTCACTCGGATGAATAATCCGCGTGTTCGTTCGTCGACGGAGAAATAAATCTCGAGTTACTATCGCGATTATCCGCGATATTCTCGAACTTGTGAAATATCCGAGCAACGTCCACTAGGGAGCAGAAACAGGGTGGAAATATTCGATGGTCGGTCAAGGGTTGGATAAAACACGTTATCGAAGCTTTATTACGGCAGTTTACGCGGAAATCAATTTTCCCGCGGAGTTTTGTTCAACGTTTTATCGTCGAACTGTTCGATGGATTATAGTTACGTAATTTTTCAAGGATATCGGCTACCATTGATACCCACGAGAATTCCTCTTATTTCTAATTAATCTTAATTGATGGTGTAATTTAATTCTTACACATCCTAAAATATTTACGTGTATCTACAATTGTTTCAATGAATAATTTCCACGATTAATCAATTTCATTAATCAAATTATAAATTATTTTAAAATTCAGTAAGTGGGTGTACTTTTTAATATGATTTATATAAACAAATTCGATATTCTGATATTATAAAGTCTATTTTAGAGATAATTTTCCACTCCTCCCACAGCATGGAATATTCCCGACAGTTTCGTCGGTTAGAATTAAAATCTTATTTCGCGATAAACTTTGCGTTCCCGTCACGCGGAGAATTCACGTCACGGTGAAATAGCGGGGAAAGATTCCTCGTACCACCGGTTCTGACTTTTTCCCAGCAGTTTCGCCGTATTTCTCCGCAAGCTCTCGATTTCTCTGGTTTTCGTTGTCGCGGAGCGTCGGGTCCGACGATACCCCGTTATTTTCCGGCGTCGTTGCATCGCAGTCGGATGAATCGAGTCGTTCTTTATCCGGGACATAGCGTTGCATCTTCGGTGAGGATCGCGTAACGTCCGTTTTAACGTGAAGCATTCGATCCGTGAAAAAGTATAGACTTTCAAAGTGCCGTTTTAACAAAATTTTTCTTTTTAAGTTTGGAGAATAGGTACGAATTTTCTTTTTTAGCGTTCAAACTATTTTTCATTGTGTGATACGTTTAATTTTTCACTATTGGAGAGTTACTGATATACAGTAACTATATATGTATGTATTTACATACAGTAACAGTACAGTATATACAGATATACAGTAACTATATGTATATGCATGTATTTACAGTAACAGTACAGTATATACAGAAATACAGTAACTATATGTATATGTATGTACAGTAACAGTACAGTATATACAGGTATACAGTAACTATATATGTATGTATTTACAGTAACAGTACAGTATTTACGTATATACATATATAGTTACTGTATATGAGAGTTAGTGATATACAGTAACTATATAATATATGTATTCGTTGCCAATGAAATTTCATTTTGGGTAGGTTGTTTACCGTAAACAATCCATATAAACAGATAGTGGTTAATAGCTGGAAAATTTGGAACACCGGATATCTTCGGAGAGTCCCACGCGGTAATAATTTGGCTTGTTATTGCGTTATTTGGCATTATGCCTTGGCCCACGTTGTACATTACTTAACGTCAGGGGTGTAGCGATCCTAGCAAATCACTTCTGGTATTACCGCGTTTCCTACGAGAATTAATTCCGAGCTAAGTGTTGTACCGTGGGACAGTTATGACGCAACGGCGTAAACTATGGGGGTAAGTTCGAGAACTGCTTCTTCGAAGTTCAACGGGGCTGTTGATAAAAACCGAATTCCTGACGGGTGGGGGTATGAAAATGTCGAGAAAATTCCAAGCGGCCAAGTTTTAGTACGATCTTTTAAATGCAATTCGAAAAATCGTAGATTTTGTAAATTATCCTTCGATAGCAGAAACGAAAATCATAAAATACACTTTGAACACGTCGACGATAATGGCAATAACCAACGATCCTTTTACTATAGCGAATAATCGTTTCACAGGTGCAATTTCGTGTACTTCTCGTACGTTATTTACGATTGCAAATAATACCACTGGCAAAAGTTCCGAGGAGTTGGGCAAACAAATGTAGCCGTTTGTTGGTCACGTCTTCGTACTTCCGTAACGACCGAAACTTTTCTGAATACGAGTTGTCGTTTATCGTTTTCTCCTTGACTACGGATCGTTTTCATCGGATATCATCGGTGTAATTTCAAAAGACCCCACGAACAAGAAGCCCCTCGAACAAGATAAACCGAACACCGTCAGGGTCGGAACACCGGCAAACGTAGAAACGTTCGCAAACAGACAAACCGCCGGCTTAGTGAAAATAAAAAAAGATTCCTCGAGACACTTTTCATTGTTTCGAAACGAAGATAAGTCCCGAGTCATCTTAATTCATTTCTATGTTTTTTCTCAAAGTGTACATGGAATTTTAGTGGGAAAAAATCCCATTGAATTTCATTGAATTTTTAAAGGAAGGTTCTAAAAGAAAAATGAAAAGTATACCAGATATTTAGTTTCCTGTAGACAATAACAATTTCCGGAAAAATCGAGAAAAGCGTACGTCAAAGCGTCTAAGTTTTCACTAGCTACGGATATGCATGTATTCTACAAACATATATGTATGTATACAATAAATAGGGATACTGTACGAGAGAAAGGTTACCCGTAGTTTGCCGCAGGATTCTTGCACGCTTGTATGACTGCGGATAAAATTTTCCGGGGAAAACTCATTAGTAGCCGGTGTAACGGCGATTATGACGTGAAAAGTTTCGGCGTTGGAACAACCGTGGAAGTTTCCACACACCGACGAAAATCTCGTCGGTAAGTACACACTAAACGAACCAATAGTAAAATCAACGACAACCAGATAAACCGTTTGGGAATTTTCTATCCCATTGTTTTCAACGTACGGAAACTTTCCGAACAATTCGAAGAAATTACGCGACTAATGAAAAGATACTACGAGCATGGGAAATTAAAATGTGACGTTAAAATATGAATGAATACCCTGCTTAATGTACATTTTCGACTCTTTTTCTCGTCGAAACGCGACGTTAACGTTCGCGTATCATATTTTTCGTGCGATTCGTTTCGATTAAAGACGCCGCGTTTCATTTTCACCGGACGATATATCTTAACGGGACACTCCGTTCCCCCTTTTCGTCCTGTTAAACCCATTCGAAGCGTATGTTTCACGATGGTTGTGTATTTTTTATTTCCAGAGTGGCGCAATAATTCTCCCGCGAATTCGCTCGCGAACCACGCTCGATCATTCTGCGTCGCGTCGCGTTTCACGTGGCTATAAAAAATGAAGAGAAAAAAAAATAATACATCGTTCGGTCGATTCTCGTTAAATCGAGCAACGTTGTTTTCTTATTATTTTATTTTCTTTCTCCTCTCTTTCGTTATGCACTCTTTCTTTCATTCTTTGGTTCTCCTTCCGTCTCTTTTCCCACTCCGTTTTTTTATCAACCGCGAATGCGATCCATCACGTTGAAAAACCCGAAGAAACACACTGGCACGTGAAAATCCCAGATACGTGAGAGCACCGCGAGAAGAAAGCTACGCCGGAAGTTCGATTTGTTCTAGCATGAATTCTTCCGCGAGCCGCACCCGCGGCGAAACGTTATTCGCGAATTCTGTGTTTTTTTTTGTTCGAATCGCGAACAAAGCGATGGAACACACTTCGTTGAACTCCGGTGCATATTTATTTTTATTTTTAAACAAAGTCGATATCGCCACGTGGAAATTTCACCGGCGAATGTTCGATTTATGTTTCGAGAGGCAATTGAGAATGATAATTATTATTTTTAGTCAAAGAGAGAGAACGGTACGTAGGTACTTATTTACCTATATAGGTATGTATGTGTGTAACATACGTATATATGTGTGACAATCGAACAATAAAGAGAACATCCTCCGTGAGGGCGATTTTTATTTTAATAGCTGCCAGTAAAGTATACTTTATCGCCGGCTCCTTTCCTAAACATGTATGTACACTAAACGTTTCCGGTCGAGGCTCCCACTTTCCGCGGCATGTTTAGTCACGAGAGACCTGTCAAGCACCGCGTGAAAACGTATTTCATCGACAATAGCGCCGGCACATTTTCCCACTACTCGACGTCGCACGGAGACGTCGCGTTTTGTTACTTTTCCGAGCGTTACGAGCCACTAAATCTCTTTCCATTCGTTTGAAATATAGAAAAGACATATATATTCTATTTATATATGTATATGTACATATATGTTCTGTACATATACATATATATTCATATATGTTCTATACAGTACCATATATGTTCTATACAGTTCCATATATATTCCATATATGTTCTATATATATTTATATGTATATAGAAGTAATATATACATATATAGAAGTCATATATATAAAAACACATAAATATGTATATGTCTCGAGGGAATCTGTCTAATTAAAGATCTAACAGTCTAAAAGACTCCAAAATGCTCTCACAGTCCTAAAACTTCCCCAAAAATGTCACCCATTCCAAAATACCCAAATCTCCACGTGCAAAATTTACCTAAATAATACATTCTAGGTACTTAATTCCCAAAGTATAAAAAAACAAAATAAAACAAGATATATGCACTCCACGAACACCATTCCCCGGAATGAAATATCCAAGTAACGTACACCGTGTTCCCCTTCGCACTTTTTTCCCTCCACGTGGGTGGAAATAAAAAAAATATACTTTCCCCGGACGATCACGCGGTTCATCCGCTCGCTTTACGAGTCACACCTGCGCGCAACCACCAGGTGATCGTCAGACGCGGCGTGTAAATTACGCGGTTCGCGGGATTCAATGCCGCCGGGCTTTATTTCACGGTATGAGTAACCTAATTACGTTCCCGACGTTCCATCGATCAAACGGGCCGCGTCGGCGGTTCGCGTTCCACGAATACTTCTTGATCGAACTACCACCACCGCCATCCGGATCACCGTAGGTAGTTAATATCCCGATTGAGATTTCGACAGACTGACAACCGGGTCAAGTGCGCCTGACATTCCGCGCGGACGTTCTTCGGGACTCGTTTAAATTCCACGGGAAAAGCCGCTTCCGCGGGATGCAGAGAAAAAAAAAGGGAAAAAAAAATCTGCGCCGCAAAACGTGGGTATACGTGCCATACATCCAAAAGTCTGGGTCTATCTGAATATACTGGGAAAGAGTCTGGTAAATAGACAAGTATCTCTGTAGGTACAGCAGCTTTTAGTTTGGATAACCTTCTAACAGATTTTCGTCGTTTACGTTAACGTGGTTACTTTGTATCTTTCATTTTCTCTATATTCTACTGAGTTTATTATTATTATTGTTATTTTTTTAAGCGGATTGATGGAAAAGGTGAATGTTAAAAAACAGTGATAGTATTTGTTTATTAATACGAAAGATTTATGGTGTCCGGGGTAAATGTGTTCGGAAAACTGTCCGAATACCTGTCGACAGGTGAAACGTGTTACACACCACGTAACTCTGTGAAATCGTAACGCTGAATTATAATAGAACCGCATCGGAGTGTCGCAAACCGCATTGATATCGGGTGGCGATGTATTACGAGTGCGTTTAAAGTGTTAAAAGCTTTTTTCGGAAATACGTGTTTCATTGGTCGATAGCCGACAGAAACGACTGGAAACACCTTTCAACGTGAAACAAAATCAACGCGGAAAAATCTAAACACTCTACCAAAATCGTTCGCACGGTAACAAAGACACTTTTACACAAATTTCCAGTGTACACATATACAAGTATACTGTTCCCCATGGTGTCAACGAATTTCGTGTAAAGTTGGAAAGGGTAGAAAATGAAAAATAAATAAAAACATACCCTGATCATCGTGTAAGCCCGACTTTCCTCGTGGATCGATCTTTTCCGCCTCTTCTCCATCGTCGCGTAAGTTTTCCGCCATCCTGGTTCTGCCTCCTGCAGGAAAAACATCGGGCAATGGTGGAGATCGGTATGGTGAACAGTAAATAAAAGATTTGCGGGCATGATAAAACTCGCTTGGCATTTATCTCTATTTAAATGGTGTTCCCGAACGACTTCCAAGCCAGTTTAATATACCTTTCGCGTACTTTTCTTTCTCGCGGAACGCGCGGGCAAGTGTAATCGGAAAAACACGGCGGAAAAACCGAAACCCATAAAATCAGCCGAACGGTTCGCCGAGCGAAAAACGAGTACTGTAAGTCGCATTCGATTCCGTGCTAAGTGTTCGTTTCAACGGAATCGACGTCGTTCGTTCGCGCGGTAAAAAAGACCGTACGACCACCACCACACGCTGTTTAACGGTGTGAGTGTGTAACGATTCGGCAAACAAGGGTGGAGAATGGTCGTCTTATACGTATACATATATCCCATATACAGGATGACGTAAAAAAGAAAATAGACTCCTTTTTCTTTTTTTTTTAATAAAATTACGCAAAGTCATTTGACGATCGAGTGAATCGATTTTGATAAAAATTTAAAATTAGACGAATTTCTACTTGTTTTTAGGTTTATGTCAATTTTTTCATATAAATGGAGAGTTCTCAATATATGTATAGCGAATCGTGACCGCGTATCTCGAGTCCTTTCGCTATTTGTAAATCCGCGGTGTATCACGTAAACTCTCGCGTTCACCATAAATAAGCCACGCTTACGTAGCTACTTAAAATGGAGCGAATTTCGCATTGCGGAGTCACGCCCCGTTGCTGTTCCCTCGGCCATTGTTTAATTGTCTGGCAAAAAAAAAAATTAACGGAATAACCAGAGTCCGCGGAGAGACAACGACGTATCCTCCCGCAAGGGAGAACGCAAATAATAATATCGGAAAGCGTATTAACTCATTAACCGTGCGACGCGTGTCGTTTAGCGATTTATTTGATTTTAACCGTCTGCCATTTTCCGTAACGCCGGTTAAATGCGATTTTTGCGTGTTGTAATTACCCGGAATTTATTTCTCTGAATCCGTTGGTGTTTTCAATCTCATTTTCGTGTTTCGTATATATCGCGTAATAACAACGATAAATTCGAATCGGATGTGTATATGTGTATATTATATACGTGTATCGTTGTAGTTTCTGATCATTTCCCAGACGTAAAATATCGAGATCTGTATACGTATACATATACATATACATATATGTATACATCGTACACAATCGACGGAATAAACGATTCGACGTATAATTCGCGTGGATAAACTATTCGCACGATGGGTTCGGTTGTCTCTCACCATTTGATGGGGTTTACGAATCGATACTAGAGAATACCGATAACACGTTATCATTAATAGAACCAGACCGTGGTCGGTACCATTAATGGATTGTATTAGCAACGAAATACGACAGATAGATATACTACACATACAATACATAAAGCGGTCCGATGTAAATATTTCATTAGTCACGAAGATCGGTCGGTAACAACGCCGGGAAATAATTACTAATGAGATATTTCGGCGATAATGCTTCGAATAAAGTGGACTGCGAGTAAATTTATTTATAAACGTGATCGTGGTCGCGTGTGCCGGGCATCGAGTGATTAAACGCGGGTCGAGTATGTGGTGGGAAAAATAACGTGCATGAGAAGAAAAAAAAAACGGAATAATTCGTGACCTCTTTTTTATCGGTTCTCGTTCCTTTATACATATACGTGTGCGTATGCGTGTGAGCGTGTGTGTTGTTTTTTTTTTGTTCTTTTCAAATGTTGGAACTTCCAACCAGTTTTCAATTAATTCGACTTCGTTATCGTTTATGTTTATTTACACCACTTCGATGTCTCATTACGAAAATTACCAAAGCAAACACGATAATGGCATGTCACGAACAATCGCTATTCCCTGCCGGTTGTAATAGTAATTCTACGCAATTCAATCGCTTCCGTGCATTATCATAATCGACGTGCCGTTAGCATAATGGAATGGTATTCGCGTTGCGACATGAAACCACCGGCACGAAACGTTAAAGCACATCCGTACACACAAACACACACGTGGACACACATACTATCATAGACAGAGCACACACAGATTCCTGAGATATCCAAATATTACATCATTCTGAAATAACTGACGTTTAATCCTTACAAAATCAAAGTGAGATTGGAAGAACACCAAGATCGTTTCACATGTTCCGAAATTCCAACGAAATCTAATAAAATCGAACCCTGGTATCCACCGAGTATCAAAAGTTCAACAAGTCCCGCGTAATCGTTAGGGGAAACGAAAATTAATTTCATTTCTGCGGTTTTGTCTCCAATGATCCCTGCGGATTTTCCAGATAACCGATCCCATCCCGTTTGTCAGTCGGGGGGGGGGGGGGGGGGGGGGCCGAAGGTACAAGGTCAAATTGCAAGGCGAAAGATGGAAAATTAGGAGAATAGTTCTTCGGTGTCGTAGGATCCTGGCCCCGGGCCAACCAGCAACCCCATCTCGACTTACGCTTCCAGGGGTGGAAATTCGTGGCTCCAGTCTGTCCTGTATACATATACATATATACAGTGGCTCGCAATTGGAATCGGGTACAAGGTAATCTTGCGAAAAACTTCCTTTGATTCTACTTTCGGAATATACTTTACGTTTTTTTTTTGTTGGTATGATCGAGTAAGTAAAACTAGTTCGAATGGAAAATTTCTGGGAAATTTATTAAATTTATTTTGATATCTTGGATAATGGTTAAAAATTTGTTGTATTGTATACGAAATTATTAATAAGGATAGTTGAATTGTTAATTCTGTTTATATATGATTGTTTGAATTTTTGATGGGTTTTAAACTGCGAACCACTGTATCTAATGTGTACGGTAGAAAAGCGTATCTAACATCCTGGCCAGACTACGAACACCAACTGACTTTCCTTTCCGTTCCAGTCTTCCGGTTCTCTTTCCTGGCCGAGTTTCTGTCGCATGTTACCCTACCACGATTTATAGTGTTTTATACTCCATGCGTTACATATGTATACATACATATGTATACATACTTGTGCGGCGATAGAAGTATTTCATGATATACACACTGGTGATATTTATTGATAAATGAAATTTCGTTTATAATAATATCTTTATGGGAAGAGTAGAATCTATTCGGTGGGAAATTAAAATTGTTTAATTAAACGAAAATTGAGATAGACAGAGCACAATGACGGTAGGGTTTTGATTAACCACGAGATCGTCGACCTATGATCATTTGATTAAAAACAGACACGCCTCCATTATTCATCTACGACAAGTTCGTCACGCATCGCGGCGTTTGATTGAAATTCACTCGGATTGCGGAGCTCTTCCTTGCGAACCAACGGCGCCGATATTGAATTCGTCGCTCGGACATTATCGAACGTACACGGTTTCATCGCCGGATTGAAATGAATACGCGTCCCGTATGGTTTTGCTACGATTATTATTGCTACACACACGCTGCAACGTGTAACACGATCGGGAAAATGTAATACGATCGGGACAAGTAATAACAGCGGAAAAATAGGAAACTGCGAGCACGGGACTTTATTGCGGTATTTGTCCAGTCGAATAAATTTTATTTCGTTCATCGCGTGGACACCGTACGATACGATATATGAAACGTGTAATAATATAATACGATCGAAAATCGTACGGGCGAAACGATGCGGTAAAACAGGTGAAATAATAATTAGGTACATATTTTGGGAAACGATATTAACTTTTCATTGCGTTAATGTGCCGCGGTTAATTAGCCGCTCGAACGAACAATGTGTTTTCATCGAATTTTCCTGTCGTTTAGAAATATGGACACAGTGGTTGTTTTTTCGGGAAGGTTGAAATAAAATGAAGAAAATCGTGTTCGTTCGAGACGAATTCGCTGATCGTCACGGAAAATCGCGAAGTCGGCGTGCGACGATCCGCGAAATAAGTTGGCACGATCCCCGCGAATTATTAGCATAAAATGGAACGCGCATCGATGACCCGAATGTCCAAATATTTGGCTTGGAAAGCTTTCGAAATACGTGCCCGGGTTAAATGCTTGTTCACACCAAAACCGACGTTCACACACAACGTTGTGTAACGTTTCCTGCTGGCAAATTGCAAACTCTTTTTTATATTCTACACAAGTAGAGAACAAAGCGTCGAATAATTATAATAATCAGGTTCGATATTAGTCTCGATCGAGAGACAGAATTGCACAGTTTAACGTTTAATTAAAGTAGGGGAACGAGTGAGAGAGGAAACTGTTCGGTCGAACTTAAAAACTTCACTTCCATTATGGCGAAAGCAAAAAATAACAAAAAAGAAAAAAGAAGGGGAATTTGTTCCCTTTTCTCTTTTAGCGAAACGTACGCCCAACGTCCCTTCGTAACTCGCCTGTTAACAGCTAAGTTAAAGTGCCGCGACGGTGAAGACGCTTTGTCGAGCTTAAGTATTAAAATCCTCTCGGCCTTAAGCTCTTATCACAATTACAAAGAGGCGCTGCAGACAAAGAGCTTCACATGTCAAGATGAGAGATGTATGTTTAACTCCGGGCTCCCCCTGCATTCAGGCGCACCATTTCATACGTTCTTGGCAATTGTCTACACAAGCCTTCTTAGCCCTTAACTACCACAGTCGTCTATTCTTTCGCATAGTCTGAATCAATTAACAGAAATTACTCGCGGCGATGATTGTCATGAATTTAAACACACTTCCTTCCGGGTTTCATCGAAAACGATAGAAAATTCTGGCAAAATCATGGCGATCACGTGGACAGTGTTAACGATTGAAATATAATTAATGAGATCATCGTTATCTCGATCAAATTTTAATTTCATCCTTTGTGGACACTACGAGGACAAGTTATAAGAATATACGATATTTGTTTGACCCTTTCAATACGTAAAAGATCAATTCGAGAGGGTCCTATTATCAGAAAAAGTAATTTCTTCCCTAGGCCATTATTACGATGAAATAAATTTTCATCAACAACAATGATTTTACAAGCTTCACCGTAATTTCAACAATTTATAAATTTTACGTATCCACTTCTTATTAAAATAATGAAAGAAATATATGAAACCCCTTATTAGATTAAAAATTGTGCCCTTAGGGTTCCAGGGTGAGTACAGTGTAACTTTTGGAAGCCTGACGATGATGGATTGATCCCAAAATATCCTTCTCCTTCCACCCTAATAATCTCCCGCGCGGCCTTGTAATTAGTATCCGCAATTCAGCGGATAATCCAATTTCAGTTGGAACGTCATCGACGGGGAGAATTACCGAGCCCCGAATTTTCCAAGATGCTTTTCTTCCAACTTTCCGCGGATTTCTCAAAGTGTCCTCTTTGAGAGAGCAAGTCAAACGGAAACGTGCCCCGCACAGGGGAAAACCGGAAGTTTCCCCTTGAACTCGAGCGAAACTGTAACGCGAATTGCTGCGTATTATCCGACATCGAAGAGCCGTTTCGACGGGGCTATAAATTATGGATCGATCGTCGAGTATCAAGCGATCGCGGCACGTGACGACCGGGATGAAAATAGTTTAAGGGGAAAATAATAATTAATGCCCGGCACGTTCGTCTCCGTGGGAAACCGCGACGTTGTACATTATCTAAAAAAAAACGAAAGTTTCATCATTTACACTCTTGTAGAAAAGTATCGGAAAGTTTCCCCCCTTAGGGGCGAACCGACTGGAAGTTTTCGCGAAACTATCGGACTTTCGACGCTATATTTGCTGTATTATTTCACTTTATAAACAATCCTGTGTATTTTATGTACACACCGACGTTCGAAAGGTGTCCATTTTCGCGGCGAGTTTTCACGGTCGTCGTGCGAAGTTTCCAGACTTTTTAAGAATTCTCCTGTACAGTGAATACTACTACAGGAACATACAGTCTCTCGACAAGTTTCCGCATCGCGACGATACACGTCGATCGTGTTTAAAGTAACTTATACTGTCAAAGATATCACGAAGTAACAATTATTTATACGTTTCTATCGAAAGAAGGAGAAAAGGATCTCGATAATTTTGAATTTTTTATCAATTCTTCGGGTTCACATTCACGCGGTTTTGGAAAGTTATCGAGTACCCAGCATGCAACAACGGGAGTGTCCGCATTGATTTTCGCGTTTGTGAATGCCCCATGTGTGCCCGTATCACTCACAAATCGCTGATAAGCCCGGTATTAAGAGCTCCGGGTAAATAGGGAAAAGTTTTTACTACGTTGCGCAAAGTAACCCCGTACCGTTGCGAATACGGTATGGAAAAAAAAATCTGTGCATCTGTGTGTGGTTCATAGGTTCGTATACGTACACGCGTAACGTGTACAGTTTCGCGATGGTGTGCATTCGGTTCGTTACACGGAGAATAACAGCCACTGGGTTCTTGCAGCCGCGAACAAAATTTATGTGCTTGCCGGATCTCGCCACACATTTGCTGGAGGAATTATCTGGGTTTTCTCTACTTAAACGTACTATCAATTACCCCGAGCGTGTGACCGCGGTGTATTTATACGCTCGCGAACTCGAAAAGACTGCGCACACGTTTCGGATAGTACAATGCACGCGGATTCGTGTATCTTTTAACGAAACACGGGTTTTCAACGTCTTCGGGGAGACTTACGCATACTAATACGTTTTCTGTTATTAAACTTCTGTATATCAATGGTGAATCTCACTTGCTACGTTAATTTTGCATTAATAAACGAGAAAGAAGATTAAATTTATATATAGGATACTTATAAAAAACTATAATTTGTATTTTTTGATTTTACATTTTGCACTATTTCGTGAGATTTACCCTTACGAAGTTTCTGACTTGAATATTCGATTTTTAAATTGGTGAAATTTCTAGAATGGTTTAAATAGGGTGACCATGAAACAATTTCAGAAAATTCATTGCCAAAAAGGTTGTTACACCCAACAAATATCTACCATTAAGTAGTGAAAGTTTATCCATTAATATTACGGAGTGATTCACAACGGATCGTATCGTGATAAACGAGAGTTCTTAATAAGTAGAATAGGACGTCTGGCAAGTAGTAAAGGTAGACCTGTTACAGACAGATCCAATAGTGAGCAAAGTGTAGTCGAGCCGGAGAGTAGACTTTCAAAGGTGGATCTACTTAGGCCAAAGATAGACCTACTTACACAGAGTACGAACGATATAAACTGATAGTAGACCTTAACGTGGCACTCAATACACTATAGAATGAAAATATATCGCATAGGATAGCCGTTAAGTGAAAATATCAACCATATTGCAATCCCACCAAAAATACATAGGTAATAAAAGTTCTTGTTCGTGTGAAATGAAAAACAAATAGAAACTTACCAAATTCTCTGGGAAAAATGAATCTTCGTGATGTTCCGTCGGTAGATCAAGAAACACTGAGGATCTCGAACGATCGAATAGATCCACGTCCACGTAGAAATCGAAGAGAGGGGCGCCGTTCACTCTGAGTAACGCTGAGACCAGGGCCGTAATATCGGCAGGTACAATACTCCTCGGAGGTAGGTAGCCCCCGAGTCCGCGTAAGAGTTCGTAAACTGAAAAAAGAAAGGAATTTCGAGTCTATTTATAAATATGTCACACATTGATGTTCAAGTATTTTATACTGCATTAATTTCTTCACACCATTCTAACAACGATGATGGTATATTGACACTTATTCTAATTATGATTTTCTACTGATCGATATTAATTAGTGCGTCGGTCACCGGTGACCCCCATGGCATTCAACGTATTAACATACAATCCGCGGAGTAAATAATGCCTAAATCATGCGACCTTTCTAATTCGTGGATCGATGATCCTTCAATTCGCACGCGTAAGTACGTATCTACATATGTGTGTGGCTATGTGTGTATCCATATCCCGCTTATACAACGGGAACCTACATTCGCGGAGCAATTCGAAAAATGTCTGTATCAACGATTCCCATTTACGAGCGACTTTTTAATCAGCGACCTTCATCCCCCTTCCCTCTCCCCACCCCTCTCTCTCTCTCTCTCTTCACCGAATCGTTATCCTTTCAAATTTCCGCCCAGCGATACCGGTGGGCGGCAATAAACCATAAATAAAGCCAGCGAAGTTCGCGGATGTGTACGCGATCCATTTCTGCGGGACCGACAACACCCTTATCGAGATTTGTAATCTCGATTTCGGGGCGTCCTTGAGCCGGTAACTATGGCCTTCGAATCCCGATAGCGACGCCGCGACGTCGCTGGCACCACGGATCTTTCGCTAATGTCAGAAATACTGATTATACAATACATATGTATACATATACGATATCCATTTTCGTCCACCGAAATTACATATACGTTTCTATAATAATCCATTCGCGTGTTATCGCGCACGGCATCGTCGTTGGAAATTGGCGACTCACATTCGCCATGTTAGTGTTTGTGTGTTTCCACAATCGTCCGACACTTTTATTCGACTCTTACCACCTCGCCATAACGTTTTGTCACATTCCGTGTTTTACATTCAATTTCTCACTGTCAAGACTGAAGAAAGTGTCCCGTTGAACGTGCAGGTTTGAAAGAAAAAGAAAAAAGAAAAACGTTTCATGACGAATGAAACCTAGATCAAGGCTAATAATAATAAAAAAAAGAGGAATAAATAAATTAAAAAAGCACTCATGATTGAAACTGGCGTGCGGTGAACGATAACGATATCGTATTTCATGTTACACATTCGTATCGTGCACTTGTACGTATTATTATCTCTTTAAACATGAAACAATTCTCTCTCATTTAATACTTAATGTTTTAAACAGAAATCTATGAGGTATATAGATAGATATCGAGAGATTCGCGGGCCTAGAGAATTTCGATGAGAAACCCTCTAACACGGGTAACATCCCCAGCGCCATTAAGGGGTAAGAGGTCGATGAGGTTGCCAAAAGGGGGTGGGGGAATATCCGTGCACTCGAAATCCGCAAGTTTCCCGTTAAGTAAAGCTTCGCGTGATTTCAATCGCGCCGAACAATCGCGGTCCTGTTATATATATACCGAATCGACATCAACCACTGTCGCAGTCCAACTACCACCACTATATGAACACTGTATACGTATATGGATGTATATCTGTGTCGTAGATACGCGTATGACGTTACGGACGTTTGCACCTGCCGGTCAGATTGGATTCGATCGTTATCCGAAATTCACGGGGTTTATTTTGATGGCGTTACATCTTCGTTCGAGTCAATTGTGACAATTAATAGGGACGCCTCTATCATCGTTAAGGGTGATAGGATTTCCTTTTAGATAACACGCTAATTGAGAAGAATAACCCCTTGGAATAGAAAGTTCTGTATATGTATATGTAGATGTATACATATGATATAGGTATATCGATGAGATTACATTGAAAACGTTATCTGTTTTAGTTTCCTTTTTTTTTAGAGGGCGGAGGGGTAGAGGGAAATCAATTTATAACGACGAAGCTGCACACGGTTGTGAGATTGCAGTGATATAAAAAATAGTGACGGGAGCTCGCCGGATAGAATTTTATTTTGGTTGAAATATCCCTCGTGAATATCACGTGAACCCCGGATACGTGATAGGTATAATTGAATCGCAACAAATTGCTGGATTTGACGATGCAGGATAGTACAAAAAAAATATATAGATCATGGACATTTTTTTATTGTTGTTTTTTTTTGTTTCGCGTCTAATAAACACGTCATTAAATTCGGCTAAACAAGCCGGGCGGTTCGTTAAAACACCGGTTCAGCTTGATATTCTTTGGATCTAACGAATATCATCTACAGGGTGAGACACTACGTTATACATATTAAGTTTTAATCCGTATCCCTGGCAACTGTAAGCATCTTAACGGGTTCCGTGTACATACGCAATTCGCTTTAAGTGAACCGTGGCAACCGGCGAACTCCGAGATCGAAAACGCGGGAACTCGGGGGAACATCGAAAACCGGGTGGAAACAATCCGGAAGTTCCATTTCCTGGACCCGGTAGTCTTCCCTGACTTCCTCGGAATGGAAATCGAATTGAAATACGAGCGTAGGCTTGAAATTAACCGCGGCCGAGTCGGATTAATTTCTATCCGTCGAATCATCGGAGTTTAATGCAAATTCTCATAAATATATTTCATAAAAACCGTAGAAACATAATTGTGCCCATAATTATCAAAGTTATCTAAGTCAATATTTAAAAAAATATGAAAGTCTTGATAATTTGTTAATAAATAAAACGTAATATCAAAAATTTTTTAAAGATTGTCTTAGACCACTTTCATAATTATAGGCACAATTATAATAACTTCCATTGAATAATGTAATAATCTTATTTACCTATCCAATCATACTTTCCAATATTTCATTTGCCCATAAATCGAACGATCGTCAAATTGTCCAATTAGATCTAATTTCATTAATCGTACACTCGTTTCGGCACCGCCCACCTGTTCTTTTTTTTCAATGCGGATCTCAAACGTGGATTGAACGAAGTAACGTGTGTTCCCGGATGAACGAGCTCCGTTTCATCGATTTCCTAATGATCCTAAGTGCACGACCCGCAGGCGCGTATGCCGGCTAACCGAAAAGCTCCGAACGGGCCGCACAAAGTCACGGAAGCGGTGTGCAATCCGGCGTGTCCTTGACACCCTTCCGATCCGAGCATTAACATCGGTCGAAAAAGCCACGCTGGAAGTACCACTGACGTAATCGCAACCTTTGATGTGCCGGTACTAATGTACCTACGTTGTACGTACTTACATGTATATGTATATGTATACATACATATAGAAATACATTTATACATTTATACGTTGAAGGTGTAGAGAACCAGGGTCCTCGAAAATGGATGTTATACGATACGACTTTTAGTGTTGAAATTATAGCACGGTATCGTGACTTTTAGTACATTTCCATTTTTTTCTGTATTCTTCTACCCTTCTTCTTTTTTTTTTTTTACTCGAATTTTCACCTACTTTCGATCGTACAAAAGAAATAAATGTACCACGCGGTATTGCGACGAGTTGTGGCAGGTTTAACATTGAAAACAGGCTATTTTATAAACTAGGGTAGTATCTATGTATGTATATGTGTACATGTATATATGTACGAAGGTAAGAATCAAAGACAAACTTTGTTTCAAGCATAGTTCCGCTATTCACGGCTGAAAATAGTTTCTCGAGTATCGCCTGGCTAAATCATCCGTGCATTGTGTGTTCTCCCCGGCTAAATTGCCTGACCTTGACACTCTTCGCGACTTCCGATCCGACCTCTCCAGCAGTTCGATTACTCCCGGTGCAATTAAAGTCTGATTAAAATTACTTCGCGATCGAGCGGCCCGGTATTTTCCACCGGTCGAAAATCGCATGGGAAATTCCCCAGGATTTTTTTCACCTTGCTTCAACATATATACATATATGTATACTTCCACCTGCTTCAACATGTATACATATATGTATATTTTCACCTGGTGAATTTCGACGTCCGGAAATCACCGTCGTCGACGATTCGACGTCGCGAAATTCCGCGTGGCATTCCGTTCACGATTTAATCCGCGGTTTATCGGTGCGGTTGCGGTGCTGGTACGTTAAATCTATGACCTTCGAGGGGGGAGGGAGAGGGGGAGGGGGGGGGGTGGAAAGTCGAAGGAGCGATCGAACCCCGAAGGCGGAATTTCGAGGAACTGGGTCAGATTAATAAGCTCACGCGAGTCTCGCGATGCGTGCACGCTTATTCTTTTTGTACGTGTGTATGTGTGTGTGTGTGTGTGTTTTTTATTCTTTCCACCCCTCTCTTTACGGCGTATCGCGTTATCGGTGCACGCACGCGACCGCCGAAGAAAAAGCATAATCTCCCGAGGAAAACTCGCGGGACGGGGGCGTTCAAGGACCACCGGGTGACGTCATCGTCCTGTAGATGCACATTGGTGCACCCTCTGCACGATTATGTGTATAGATATAATCGTATTTTGTTATAAACTTTGATTTTCTTCGGTTATATCGCGATTGAAATCGATCCTCTACGATTTATCATTTGGAAGATATATTTTTTGGAAAGTTTCTTACGAAGGGTTGTATCCCGATGGGGGGTTCTTTTTTTTCATCTTATACTGCATTACTATCGATCCTGAATAAGGCTCCCAGGGTTTACGATACACCCTGTATATCGAGACAACGTTCACATATCCCTAGGTATATTTAAATATTTTAAAAAGTATTTATAAAGCATCATTGATACGCAAAGTTGTATTTATATGTATACGTTATAAATAATTAATTATAAATAATTAATCAAATCTACCTAGGTTTAAGAATTGTAATTGTGCTTAAACCCCTGCACGATTTTCCGTGGAAAAATATTTTCAAATCTATCAAATTTCACCAGACTAATTATACCATTTGGAAATCTATTCAACCCAACGAGATCGGTTCAGCATCACGATCTATTCACAAATCGGCCCGTTCCGGGGGATCTGTAAACGTGTTACCACCGCGGACCGGCCACCGACGAGCGTAATATCCACTAATTGTTCCACGATTAATTACGTGCACCCGTCCGCACGTGCTGCGACTAGGGTAATCCGCTGGTGACATTATTATCCGCGTGATTGTCGGTCACACCGGTCGACGGTGGGTATCGGTGTCGTTTCGACAGGACCAATTAGGAGTCATTTACACGTGAATGTATCGCAACGCTTTCGTTAATCGATTCGTATCTACCGTATCAAACGACAAACACTTTTAACAATGTGTGTACACACGTATATATGTATACTATACTATAATAATCATCGATAAGTCAACTGAAAAGAGTGTGTTCAACAAGGTGGAAAAGTTTAATTGAAAATTTATCATTAATAAAGACATATATCAATCAATTCCCTGTAAAATGTTGGCAGAACTTTCGGAACGATTTAATATTTATCGCACCGAACCGTGCCAGGCTCTCGTTTAAACGTTTATCGAATATTTCACTTCAATTAAATCCGTATCAGAATTCCAAACATTTCCGCAGCGATCGATCCGCCATGGCCTAATAGAACGTATAAATTTAGCAACATAACTAATACACGGCGAATCGAATGATACGTATTTTCGGCCATACGTAACTTCACCAGTGACGGAGGGAGAGAGAGGAGGGTAGGGGGGGAGGGATGAAAAAAACTGTTTCAGAGGGAGCGAGAGTGTCACGGAATGCAAATCGCCGCGATAAAAAGACACCGACGCAGCCACCGAAACTGCCCGACCTCGGACCAATGCGATTTTTGCGCACCGCATACGTTCTATGAGTGCTCGTACAATACCGTTTCGCGAACCAACCCCAAAGACCGAAACCCTCGTCAAAAAAAAAAAAAAACAAAAAAAAAATACGAGTTGGGTTAGAGAGAATCTCACCGACACGCTAATCGATCATATTTGTCCGAGAGGTACGTACACGAGCTATAAATAGATCTTTGTTTCGATAAAACAGTTTTTTCTCTCGGCGTGTTTTATTTTTAGAACGTTTTTTTTTTAATAAATCGCTGCCACAAGCGTTAATTAAGAATGATACGTATACGTGGTCCCGGGAGTTAATTAGTTTATTATACGAAGGTTAAAGGGTGAATGTAGACGTTCCGTTGCACCTGATGCGTTGCTCAATTTCACCGATACGGTGTTACATTCTCACAATGATACACATAGATAGATATATACATACATAGATACGTATAGTGTATATTAACAGGAGGCGCAACAGAGTGCATTCCGCGAACGTGCATTCTTCTCGCGCGAATAGAAATACGCTGACACGCACACACAGGTGTGTAAACGTAGACGAATCGATTTCTTTTTTTTTCTTCCCTCGTCGTCGCGGGACCGCACAACGTAAATTGCGAGAAAGTTCCAAGGTTCCCCGCGTTATCGTGGCCGCGTGATAACGGCCTTGAGGTGCGCTTCCTGTCTCTCGACGGAACGCGAACTTCAAACGAGAAACGCGGTACGTTACGTACGTATACATACACATATATATACATCACTAACTGTACACTATAGTGTACAGCAAAACGTACACACACACAGAGAGTCACGTCGGTGAAAAGACGAAGTTTTCGTGCACACGTCGAGCGGAATCGATACGAAACAAGATTTTACGAGTTAGTCCAAGGACAGCTTTATCGTAGAGTCATTCGACGGGAGTGCGTTTTCCCGGTGAAACGTACCGTCGCAATCGATTTCCCTGCAATTTTTCATCGGTCCCGTATTTACCCTGTAACGTTCTCGCAGCGGCGTTGAGTAGGGTATCCGTCATCATCGATTACACAACCGCTATCGATCTTCGTTTAAGAAGCTAACGTGGAATTGAATGATAGGCCCCGCGGGGGATTCGCCGACGGAACGATACGACGCGACGTATTTAATGTATATGTATGCATGTATCTATGTATATGTGTAGATAGATACAATGTTACATTACAAAATGGCAAAGAGGATTCACTTTGAAAAATAAATACTGCGTGATGATAGACTTGGCTATCGAAAACCTGGTTGAACGGTGTTTCAAACAATGTCGGATTAATGATAACTGAATAGAGAGAAATCACTGTCTCGATTTATCTTCCAGGATTATATTTTTTATTATTATTTGTATTTACATGACGAATAAAATTGGAGAGTTAATTTATAGGGGTGATACACTGACATTCCTATGATCTACCGTAACCAAAGTTCTAATCAATTTGAGAAAGGTCACGACACCGCAGGACCGTATCCAGGGACGTATGTGGGGACCCTGGAACCCCCGTAGGAGTTCTTAGGGTACCTGTAACATTTCCCCGGAGTACAGTAAACTCCTCCAACGTTCAAAAGTTGTGATTCACAGAATCTCTGGATCAGTTGACGGTATATTTGAAAGATCTGACCATTGAAATGGCTCCGCAGTCACTGGATTTAAGGAAAACAATCACCGCAGTAGTACAAGTCGAAATAAAGCCGACAAATTATACTATCACCCTATTACGCTAAAATAGAAACAATACAAATCAATGACTCATGTGAGATTTCCAACAATGACAAATAACCAATGAATATAGACAAATTTAAGCAGTACCAGGGTCAAAAAGTTAAAATGAAATTTATAAATAAAAATCTTTCAGTGATGAAACGAATACGTTGATATTTGCCAAAGTGGTAGGCCCGTCTCTCGACTCGTCTCTAATTAATATTCCCAGGTAGACGATCGACGCCAGTGCTGATTGATTAATCGCAACGTCAGCCATGCGATATCGGCGGTTCTAGTAGCTACTATTGGTTCGTTTCTATTCTTAGACTGCCTACATCGACTTTCTAGGTTAGACGGTAGCCGGCGTGTTGCAGTGACGTGAGCCGCCGTCGGTGCAACCACCCTTGGAAGAGAAAGGTTCAAAGTTCCTCTCCGGCTCTTATTTCGGTTTTTCTGCAACCCCCCCTCCATCTCCTCTATCCCCTTCATGCTTAATGTGCCACGAACATGCCATCTGTTCGAGCTGAATGTTACGTAATACACGGTGCCAGCGATATAAATAAAGTTTAGCGAAGATGTACGCGAGGAATATGCTGTGTTATTAATAAAAATGTATTTTCATAATGATATCGGATAGAATTTCATATTTATTTTTTGTTTCTGGGGTATTAATATGTTGTTCAGAAAGTTTCTGTATTTGTAGGTTGATTTATTAAACCTGTGATATTAATTGAATCTGGTTTTTAAGGGGAGAGATTTCTGGAAGGGTTTTATTTTCAGAATGATCATCCATTAACTGCGTCTTTTCAACGGTTCCCCTGTAATTTGCACTGTTCGTCGGTGCCTTTTCATCATTCCCCGTCGAAAATCGCGTCCCGCGATTCTTTCAACGTTCCGACGAACTCTGTTTCGCTCTTTAACCAACCCCTTCCCCACTCTCCACCCCTCGGTTTCGTTTTTTATCCATCGCGCTAAAATGTCTTGCTCGGCGGTAGCGTGAACAATAAAACGGGAAAGCATTGCCCGGTAGCATCGGAAAAATGGCCCCGTACCTTTTCACCGCGATGCTTCGCTTCCGCGAGTTTCCAACGGACTCGTCCGTCGCCGACGACACGAACGTGTTTCAAGCTCATTGTCACTCACATTCAGGAGACCGAAGAATTTCTAAGGTGTGTTTTTCAGTTAAAGAATACCGGACGATCGAATAAGTACGCAAATTAGCTGCAGAGAATTTGAAGATTTTTAAAGAATTTAAAAACCAGGAAGTTTTGGGGTGATTGTAATTTTTATACGTAAGAATTTTTAATTTTTAAGTGGGAATGTTTTAGAGGATTTAAAATGATAAGAGTAGGAAGTCCAAGGAGGAGGAATTTTAAGATTTGTATGTGGAAAAGTATTCGGGAATTTGTAGAATTTTGGTTTACTTTCGCGAGTGATAATCTACATCGATTTCCTTCGAAGTCTTCTAACGCGATTTAGCGGATACACGATGTATACGATATCTCTTAAGCATTTCTAATAAGTGTCCTTTAGTAAAAGGTCTTGCGACGGTATCTTACATCGGATAAAGGGTACTCAAGCAAAGTCTTATCGCGGGAACTTCATCGGGCTTCCAAACATGGAATTATCAAACGACGCTCACTCCTTTAACCCTTTCGCTGCCAGGGTGGTCCCATGGGAACCGAGCTTGTCTTTGAATTTGTTTTTTTAATCATGCATTTTCATACTAACACCCGTGATTAAAGATTAATTAATTATGCAAATATGTATGTTATCTTACAAGTGAAAATGTGCACTAGTCAATTGGAAAAAATGTATTGATATTGAAAAAATAACACTATCACGAAATAGAAACTTCATTTCTTCATTTTCATCATAATTTCTAAAATTTATTAGAAAAATAAACCTCGTCACGAGTCTTAGAACTCACAGGTGACCACCACTAAGAAAATTGAGCTATTGCCAAGATTACACCGTTATTTTAACATAAAATTTCTATCAAAGTCCATAAATACAAATTCAAAAATTCTCGTGTCTAAAGGGATAACCCTTTTCACACGTAGAAAGACCTTCACGCATCAAGATAAGGGATAAACGAGAAATTTCAGAACGTAAAGGATTAACTATCCATTTCTCTCGTGCTTCGGGCCAGAGATTCAGGTAAATCGGTTAAAATATCGCCGGCCATAAATATGTAATATCGCGTATTGACTTTCGGCCCATGTGTCGGGGGGCCCGTTTTATTATCAACGTATATACCGCGTGATTTCCCTGCGTATGAATAATCGATAGGGTCGGCCGGGGAGAACTGTACTTCTCTGCCCGGGCACCAGGAATAAAAAAAAAAAAAAAAAAAAAAAAGAGGCAAAGAGCCGGGGCATCTGCGCCCCGACGGGTTGAATACATGAATGAATGCTGCGACAGATGTATTATGCCCGCGATCCTGCGCAATGCGACGCGAACACACGTGCAACACGTGCACCTTTATACGGCCAAGATGCTCCGGGGGAATGCATTTCGTTATATTGGAAAGGATGCTGTGTTCTTTCGCGGTGTCTGTGTATCACGTGTCCCGTCCATGTTAAATTTACCATTTACATGATACTTTCCCCGGATGGAAGTGACTCGGATGGTTCTTTTCGTATTTATGCACACGGATAGAAGTTTTCAACTTTCGCACACGTTTTTTTTTTAAAGAAATGTTAACCATGTTAATTTGTACAATATTTTTGGACATATGAAAATTAGCGCGTTATAATTTTTAAGAATGTATGGTAATTTGTTTTACTTTCCTCAGTGTGACTTGATAATCAAGTTTTAGTGAGGATTACTTTAAAATTGTACGGTTCGTACGTGTTCTATACGCGCAACTTATGTTTGCGTGCTCGGCGAATGTATCCGAGGGACTGTTTCTTAAATTGATGAACTTTGAATGTTCCCGGAGTTCCGAAAGCGGAAAGTAAGCGGGTTAAATTTGTGCCGGTGAAAGGATTTCGGTATACCGTATATATCCGGCCACGTGAATTTCAATCTACGTTAGTTTCCCAGATGTATGCAGATGGAATTCGGTGGTTTCAATTTTATCGAAAAAATAATACAAAAAAAAAAGGAAGAAGAGAAAAGGAAATAAGGGACTAAGTAAACTCTCTCGTACGTGTTCATAAAAACGATGTCGAAGTTCCTATCGATAGCGACGGTGCATTTATTCGCGTGTGTGTATCGTATATGTATGTACGTATATTCTTTTCTACTTCGTAGCCTGCCTGTCCCCGATATCCGACTTGTTATTGCGTTTCGGCTGGCAAATGCATCGATGATCGACTTACCGGGTGTAAAATTGACCGGTTTTTCCTTGAATTCCAAACAGCCGTTGTAGAATTGGCCGAGCTTCTCGAACACACCGACCATTTGTCCCGTCTCGTTCGCCAGCAGCTCTGAAACATTAGAACAATTCATACGTTTCATACGTGGATTACATCCGGGTGAGTTTATACCGGATTACAAACAGAAATAAAAAAAAATATATATATAAATATACAATATACAAAATATGTTTATACTTTTATATATATGTATATTTATATATCAAGAGTTAAGGTCTTGACTCGGGCCAAGTACAAGAGTTCCCGACTGGTAGACCTGAACTACTCTTTTCCGGAAGAATTAGATCGAGGTTTTCGGGGTATTCAAACGGCATTAAATCCGCATATTTCCCCCAAACTATGGTGATATTCTTGTAGGGGACGTCCACCCGAGTAATTTAAGCCTAACTACGAGAAGATCCATCAAGCCAATCGCGAGATATTTTGATCTAAAAAGTCGAGGTTTTTGTAAGAAACGTCGTCTTCTTCCTCTCCTCCTTCTCCATCTCCATGTTCAGCCTGTCACGCAGCCCGGTGTAAAACCCTAACATATGTTTCATTCCATGCGAGATAATTTTTCTGCCGATAACGTAGATTTTATATATGTTAGTATATGAAATTTCCTCTCACACACATCCAGATTGTTAATATATTAAATTAGAAATGTTTGTTACGTTACGTTTTTGACATCAAGCTTCGTAAAATTAAGGTTCAGAATGCGCATTCGAAACATATTCGATCATTTTTATATCTTGAAAATTGCGCGAATGGCGAGCGATGTATGAAAATCGCGAAAAATCGTCAAATTCAACCAGTTTTTTGGTCGGCATTCGCTCAATTTTTGAGATAGCGATCTGAAACTTGTACCATTGTTTTAGTTAGGAAATTGTACGCCAGATCAACATATAATAGTTGTACTTTTCGAAAATTTAATTTTTCGCCAAAATCTGAAGGGGGTAGGTCAGGATTTTTTGCGATTTTCGTAATTTGCCCGTCATTTCCGTAATTTTCGAGCTATTAAAATGATCCAGGGCGTTTTGGAAGCGGAATCCGAAGCCGAGTAAGGCAGTGAAAGAATCATTTTGATATCTAAAAAATTATGGAAATGGCGAGCGATTTACGAAAATCGCGAAAAATCCTGACCTACCCCCTTCAGATTTTTGCGAAAAATGAAATTTTCGAAAAGTACAACTATTATACATTAATCTGCCGTAGAATTTCCTAACTTAAACAATGGTACAAGTCCCAGGTCGCTATCTCAAAAATTGAGCGAATGCCGACCAAAAAACTGGTTGAATTTGACGATTTTTCGTGATTTTCGTAATTCCCTCGGCATTTCCACAATTTTTTAGACATCGATCTGATTCTTTCACTGTCTTATTCGGCTTTGAATTACACATCCAAAATGACCTCGATCACTAAAATAGCTCAAAAATTATGGAAATGGCGAGGGAAAAACGAAAATGTGGGTGAATCCCTGACCTGCACAATGGGATAGGTCAGTGATTTTTCACCATTTTCGTTTTTCGCTCGTCATTTCCACAATTTTCGAGATATCGATCTGATTCTTTTTGCATCTTACTCGGCTTCGGATTTCGCGTCCAAAGAGCCCTGGATCATTTTAATAGCTCAAAAATTACGGAAATGGCGGCCGAATTACGAAAATCGCGAAATATCGTCAAATTCAACCAGTTTTTTGGTCGGCATTCCCTCAATTTTAAAGATAGCGACCTGAGACTTGTACCATTGTTTTAGTTAGGAAATTCTACGGCAGATCAACATATAATAGTCGTACTTTTCGAAAATTTAATTTTTCGCAAAAATCTGAAGGGGGTAGGTCAGGATTTTTTGCGATTTTCGCAATTTGCCCGTCATTTCCGCAATTTTTGCGATATTAAAATGATCTGGGGCGTTTTGGACGCGGAATCCGAAGCCGAATAAGCCAGTGAAAGAATCATTTTAATATCTCAAAAATTGTGGAAATGGCAAGCGATTTACGAAAATCGCAAAAAATCCTGACCTACCCCCTTCAGATTTTTGCGAAAAATGAAATTTTCGAAAAGTACGACTATTATACATTGATCTGGCGTAGAATTTCCCAACTAAAACAATGGTACAAGTTTCAGACGGCTATCTCAAAAATTGAGCGAATGCCGACCAAAAAACTGGTTGAATTTGACGATTTTTCGCGATTTTCGTAATTCGGCCGCCATTTCCGTAATTTTTGAGCTATTAAAATGATCCAGGGCTCTTTGGACGCGAAATCCGAAGCCGAGTAAGATGCAAAAAGATATATATATACCGTTGTATTTATATCTACAATATATATATATATATATATTATATATAAATATAGGGTATGTATATAATTCTTTTGTTTCAAAACGAAAGGTGAGCACCGAACAGCTGCAACCTTGGTGTATAATCCATATATAGATCGAGCACTGTCGAAATGTCATACGCTTTATAGGCGAGCGCAAATGTCAAGCCGACACGAAATATTTTATCGCTCCCGAAATAGTTCGTTAGATATTCCGTTTAATATGAATGGTATGACTTGTTAAAAGGATCCACCGAAAATAATCGACAACGATTCCTTTTCTCGCTCTATCGGACATCTTCGGATACGATCAATCCGTTCGAGTGTCCAAAAAAAAACACACACACACACACATACACTCATACACACAGATAAAAACAAAATAAATGGCGAGTGTCCATCGCGCGGCAGTTATATCGGTGAAAACGATCGGGCTGCAACTCGAGCGGAATAGATCGAAGGAAAATTCTCGTCACGTAAACGTGTAAGCGTGTTAAAACGTACGAGGTAAGGCTTCGACCGTTCGTAGACCAGGGTAGGTCGGCTGGAACTACTTAAAACACGATTTATTATTTGCATCGTTGCGGTAACACCGCAGTAGTGTCGTCCCGATGGATGAACGATCAAATATAAACCATTCTCTCACTCACTTAAACAAAGAACAAATTCTAAAAAAAAAAACAGATCCTAACACCCAAGATTAACTTTCCCCAGATTTCCTTTCCATTACCCCTTACTATCTCTAATAAAAAAAAAATCCTAGATATTTTGTTCTCAGTACTCGTAAAACTTATACGTAGTCCGGAATTCCTCATAGCGTAGGAAACACGACAAGTAGGGAATAAAAGAAGAAAGAAGCGGGAAGGTAGGAAAGAAAGAAAGATAGAACGAACAGAGTGGGAAGAAATAGACATAATAAAAGTTGGACTTTTTCAATTCTTCGAGGCTGTTCGACGAAACGATCGTGTTCCGTATGTAGAGCATTGTGTCGAGTCATAGGACAGCGTGCATGACACACTTCCGTGTGCACGTATATCGATTAACGTGAAATATTTATAGTACGGCCAACCGAGTACCCCGATCCGGCCTTCCGCGAGGCCTCCGCTGACCTCCCGTGGGACGTCCTCGACTTCTACGTCTGCTATTCATTTTTCTCTCTCTCTCTCTCTCTCTCTCTCTTTCTTTTTTTTTATACCTTTTTATTACTTTACGCCTGCCATTGCGCATATTCCCTGCGCGATCGTTACGAATACGATCCCGCGTCGTACTTTTTCGCGGTTCGTACTACTGCGCTAACGGTTACCCGGGACCTCGGACAATGCGGTAGTAAAATCTTATGGGAACACGTGTTATGTCTATGTAGATATCAGATTTCACAGTGTACAGGATACAGGGGTCTTGTAAATAATTATTTAGATACGAGACGACAGAGGTAATCTACGACGGTTTGTCCAATGATTTTCACATGGAAACGAGGCCTAGGTTGCACAGGGTCTTGGTAACGAGATATACGACCCTGACTGTATCAATGATTACTTAGGATCCTGGGTAATCAGAGATCTAAGGTGTAATAGGGTTCGTGTTTGTCTGTCTACCATTAGGGTGAATCATCGTTTACGTAATTCGAGGATATCGATGAGATATGTTTCGTAATTTAACGTGAAATTTTCTGCGATAATTCGATAAGGGTTGATCTATGACGGATTTTGAAGGTAGACATTTTTTTTGTATTTTACGATTGGAATAATCGAATGAGGAGATATTTTCTGGGTCGCGGCTAATCGATCAGTTCGCGTATGCAGTCAATTTTCCTCTCGAGGGCCGCGATCAAATCTGCCGACTTGAAAACGCGATTCCCGAAGACCGTGGAAACGCCGGTGGATAACGTTCCTCGACGTTCGTAACGAGATTTCCATCAACGGGTTCGATTCGTCGATTATTTCCAACCCGCATCGCTTACCCCGTATGTATTTCACGTTCCGGCGAGTGAACACTGAAAACCCTTATAAAATCATAACAATCGAGCAACAGTTACACGGATACCTACGACACTGCGTCGTTCGTTGGAATTTCGCGAGAATCAAACGTTTACGTGATACATATAAAAAAATATATATATGTTATATTATATATATAATAAAACAAAATATATGTTTTGTTATATATAACAAAAACCAGGTGGAAAAGGTTAGCCGTTCATCGATCGACGTTATCCTCAAATTCCGTGATAGGAAAGAACAAAACGAAAAAAAAAATAATGGAACAGAACCGCGGAATTTGTCAGCCGCAGCGAGAGCCGTGAAATTCAACCGGATCGCTTCGAATCTTTGGTTATCAAACAGACAAGACATTATTCATCGTGACAGGTGTCGATACTTGACAGATTATCGGTATGGGATACGGTAAAAGGTTGGTTAAATTGACAGCCGTGGTTGCGGTTTTATGTATACATAATATATGTATGTATATATGTATGTATGTACACATTCACACAGAATCGTCATTCGTATCAGCGGTTGGAATTTCTCGACCTATCGACCGCAACGGCGGTCAGAATCCCTCGAATTGACCAACCGCGTGGACAGAGTTTTTCGACGCCGGGCGTCGCGATCGTTTTCACGCCACAATTTGTAGTGGAAGTGTCGAATTATTCGAACACGGTCAAGTATTCGGAAATACGGCTAATTTGGTAAAAAATCGGGTCACTGTGGACCAGAATATAAAGAAGATACATTGGGAATCGAAGAGTGATAGATAAAATTAGAAATGTGAATCTGTACGATCGTCTAGTGACGTATATATACGTGCATATGTATATATAGATATGTGTATATATAGCACAGTAGTCATAGTCTTGGAAGTTGAATTGCTCCGAGAGAACAGTTTTCAAAGTTTCACGTAGTGCCAACCGCCGTCGGGTAGACAATTACAATTTATCAGGATAATTCCGGCCCGGATCGTACGACTCCCGGAGTCGTTGTAACACGTTTGAATATTTCATCGTCGTTGGAACCCTTTAGAATCCACGGTTTGTTAAAGGGAAAGGGAAATGAAGAGTGAAACTCGCTTAAGCTACCTACCTGGGGACGCTGAAAATCTGGCCGATGTCCGTGAACGGAATTTCTTAAGAATTACAAAGCCCGGAAAATTTCAACCACAGAAAAAGAGACAAAAAAAAGAAAAAGAGAAAAAGAGAGGATTATAAAGTCGCGTGGAATGTAACGCGTAACAAAGTACAAAGTTGTCCAGCTTTTCAGCATCCGCGGATATAGAATGCTCTGTCCCCAAAACTCGTTATACTCTTTCGAATCGTCGCTCACCGAAGCTACTCGAGTGTCCAAAAGCAACACGCCCGGAAGTCAGTCGCGGAAAGTTCTTTTCGCTTTGCGTCTCCTTTTGTCATCTCTCGTCTCCGCGGTCCGTGAAATGGAAGCTGCGAAATTTTCGGCGCGAGCCACCCACATTGAAGCCTCCGGCTTTTGTTAACGTATCCAGATACCACACGGCCCTGTTTTTGTGTTTTCTCCTTCTTCTCCCCCTCCTCCTCCCCCCTTTTCCCTTCTCTTCCCTTCATCGTGATATTTTCCGTAGACGCTCGGTTCTGTCAGCGACAAAAAGAGTAAGTACGTGTCCCATTTAGGCGAGTCGTCACCCACCGCGGTTTAAAGGAGAGTCGTTCGGACGAGAAGTTTCCGGTTATCATTTTTTTCGTGGATTTTTAAAAATATATTCGTCGATAGGGAGAGAAAGATTCCTATGATTCCCAATAATCATTAATTTTTTGTTTAATTACGTTTGAGATTTGTCGATTGGTAATATAATATTTGTGTGGTAGAATTAATCGATAATGGGAATGTTAATTCTAAGCTACTATGATTTAGAGAAAAGTCAATAGGGGATGATATTACTAGTTACCTTTTTCCCGTGGATTTTTAAAAATATATTCGTCGACAGGGAGAGAAAGTTTTTTATACTTGTTCGTATTGATCGTTAATTTTTCAATTACCGTTTGAAATTTGTCATTCGGTAGTCCTGTCATGGCAGGACTGACCGTTGCTGGGAATGTTAATTCGAGTGCCGCTAAAGAGATCGTTTAATTGAATTCACAGCCGAGCGAAGCGTTGCTTGAAAAATTCAACTGAATGCCAAACGACTCTTGCCGTTTTCGTGCCGGTGGTAGGGATTGAAAGAAATTTGTTGGGAAGTTCGCGACGATGGCAGGTTTGAGGGATGGCCGGGAAAAACTTTACGTGGGCGCCTGGAAACTCGGTGAAATTGATTAAAACGAAAGCTCTTAAAATACTTGCGGGAACTTCGTTGTCCTTTCTTTTCGCGGTCGCTCATTTTATTTTTTCCTATTTTTTTTCTTATTTTTTTACCTCCACCGCTCGATTTTCCCTTCGGCACGATAGGAACGAGTAAACCCTTGACTAAAAAGAAAAACCTCAACCCTGTTCGTTATGCCAAGCGTTTAATGTTTAATTAATACGATCGCTACCAACGACACACAATAAAAAAGAAAATCCCGTTGGGTCTCTCTAAATCCGGTTACGTTATCGATCAAAAAATTATTAGGAGATTTTCTCATGAGAAACCGCTTTGGAAGGAAATTTCTCTCCACTTAATGCACCGATATGCCGTGCCTCGTACATACTCGCGTTAATCATGATCGCATAATAGCGGAGATTTATTTTTACGGGCGGCCACGTTACAATGTTACTGCCGTGCCGGGGATACGTATTATTTCATCGTAATATCACGGTAATGTACGCAAACATAATAGGCCGGCCATAATGTATTCCATAAAAAGGGAAGATATTAAAAGCGAGTAAACGCCAACTTTTTAAGACCACCCGGTAATTTTCCATTCCCTTTCATATCATTTTCTCCTCCGTCCTTTATAAAAAAAAAAGAAAAGATCAAAAAAAATTAGTAATCAGCTAAATATCTTCTAACGACCACGCAATTATAGACATTCTAGTCGAAGAAAATTGTCGTCTTATCAGATTTAAAATATATATAAACTTTCAACATGTAACGTGATCTTAATAACACCCACAACTAAGATAATCAGCGAATCGTCAAGGTCTCGTTTGAAAACGAACTTCCATGCAATTCACTATCAAAATAATAACACGTTTCATCTGAAACGTTAATAATGCGTATTAAAGTCAATAGTGGTATTCAACCGCGAATACATTTGCCGTAAAAGCACGCGACACACACCGTGAACTCTCTCTCTCTCTCTCTCTCTCTCTCTCTCTCTCTCTCTCTCTCTCTCTCTCTCTCTCTCTCTCTCTCTCTCTCTCTTCCTCTCTCTCGCGAACCATGAAAGCTTCGCCGATTGGCATTCCGGCGAATAAATCGATTTCGATAACGTCCCATTAATAACGGTCACACGTCAACAACGATCCACCGGCACGTATATACACATCCATGTATATGTATTTATATACATACATATATGTATATCAAACTCCTTGGTCTCCGATACATGTATATGTACTCGAAACGGACCGCTCGTCGGAACAATGTGACTGACGTGGGTTCCGTGTTGCTTACGTGGCATGCCAATCAACGGCAACCGATTGTTCATTTGTGTGTGTGTGTGTGTATTTGCGTGTGCGTGTGTATGTGTCATCGTATGGCGCCAGACACGGTCCACGGTGGCAGTGGTGAACCGAAACGAGGTCGACCTAGTCGTCCGAGGTCATTTATTTTCCGGTTTTCTTTGCATCGCCGAATTAATGCCGCCATTTTGTCCAGGTTTCGGGCACTCCGTGGATCGCGGATAAAATTAGCATACTTATCGTTTCCTTACGAAGAAAGTATATTACGTACATACATATACATACATATACAACGAAATACTATAGGGTGATGTTTCTTTCTTTTCGAAAAGAGAAGGTGGAGAGAGATAAAACGATAGAAAGAAGGTCATTGTCGGTTTAAACGTCGTCTATCGAGCGAATCGAAGTATCGAACAGAGTTTCCAAAGGACGATCGAGTGGCTAATTAGCGCTACCGTTAATTACCCGGGGTACAGTTACCGAAACGATGCTGTTCGTAAAATCATCGAGCTTGTTTCATAATCCGTCGATATCGTTCGTCAGTTCGACGGTGTTCGTCAGGGTTCGCCGTGGAAATCTCATTAAACCCGTTGATTTGCATCGCTCGTCCGTCGCCGATTTCGAAGGTTAATCCGAAATTCCCGGCGACGTGGGATCGCGATAAAATTGAATTCCACTGCAAAACTTTCTTGTCTCAGAGATCTCGGAACGATTAGAAACACAATTTCCTTCGATCATATCTCGGGAACGACGTTGTTTCACCTTGTTCCACGAGTTCTCTCGGGGTATGTTTACATTATAAGTTCGATGAGAAAATTTCTGTATACATATTTCACGATAATAAAGAATGAAAAATAACGGAGGATAACCCCGGTGGAAAAGGTGAATGAAATTAATAACGCGTGTCTTCCGGCGAGCAACTGCCGCATTGCCGATGGTGAATGCGGTTGACGTGATATAAAAATGAAGAAAAAAAAACAGAAAAAAGACACACATTCGCGTATAATAGGGGACGGGTACTGTTTTTAAATTTCACCGACGGGTTATTCTTAATACGACCGGAGAACGTCTAGAAATTCCGCAAGCTCGCGGCTCCCATGTCCCAATTTGAACGTTGTTACTCGTTTACAACGGAACCAGCGACGGAGGGCAAGGCTGTGCCTCGCATGTGCGCAGACATTTGTGAATTTTGTTATGCAGAAAATGAAAGGAATGCACACACAGCCGACGACCCTATCCCCGCGATGTTCTCGTTGAGACTTAACGGATGTAATACCGTGAAAAGTCGGCTCGTATATTTTCCGAATAATTCCCCGGGCAACGTAACGTGTTTACACGTGTGTATTATATGTAGAGATATATGTATATTATGTGTATGTATATAATATATATTTGTATTTGACGACAGAAATTTATTTACGATATTATCCGACTTCTGACGTTTCCGACAGTTACGTCATTCCCCTGGCACACGTGTTATGGAAACCACTGTCAGCGTTTTAAGGTACACTGTCCTGCGGTCAAAGTTCGAAACAACTTGTCGCTGGCATTTCTATAGTGATGTTCACACTGTTATAAATAAATTATCAGACTTTTATCCCTTTGCACTCGAGAGTTTTCATTTTTCACTGGTTTTGGTGCCTCAATGGCACCGCTAGAGCGCAAAGGGTTAAAATATGATTATCTGTACTTCGATTATCACACTTTTAAAAATATAATTATCTGTACATGTGAATAATATTTTGCGATTATAAAAAGATGAAAAAATTCCTGTTCAATGGTTCGTTCGCAAAATGTGTCACGGTACGGTGAAATGGTAATGGTTCCGCAACGTAGACATGCATGCACGAAGAAGCTATGCGCAAATCGTCGCCGAGGAGTTTGCCAAAGCGATTCTCATGGAAAAACCAGCGACCTCGTTGTACCGCGGAACCACAGCCACGGGAATCTGATCCAACGAGTTAGTACTTTGTACTTTCGCCGACTTTTCGCGGCGGTGTGCTCCCGCGGGAGGAAATATTTCGCGAAATGACAAGGCCGCCGGTGGTACGGTGGCAGGATAATTAAATAAGACAGAATCTAATTCCGGCTGTGAAAGTACCGCGTCTAGACGAAGTGAAAATAGAACTTTGTCCAGGTTGAAGCTCGTTTCATTCGCGCTCGCGGGATTATCGAATTTGCGGTTAGACTGCACGTTGCTCATCTATCTAGGTATGTATGTATATACATGTGTATGTGTGTTTGTATACACACGTACGTTGCTGGGGTGCTACGTTAAATTCTGTAACCACACGTAGAAAACCAAGCACTGGCAGCCACGGTCAAACTGACAACTAATTTCGCGCCGGTTGGTTTTGAGTGAATTTTTAAATATCCCGCTCGAAAGGTATTATTTATTATTTATTATTTATTCAACTGCGGTGGATTTTAACCCTTTACACTCCATGGTCCCCTCTGAGGGGACAAAATGAGAGGAAAATTAGAAGTGTGAAGTGCAAAGGGTTAATTAAACGAATGATATTTTTTTGAGATAAGATTCATAGGAAATTGATAATGAAACTATTCGATTTCAATGTACCATCAAGGTAACACTCGTATGACTTACGGGACGAACTTGACCCATTAAACACACACCGAATTAATCAGGTTTGTATGAAGCGCGCGCGTAACCCCCTTTTTTTTTCTTCTTACGTAAATTCTGCTACTGTCTAAGGCTTCGTCGTCGGGGTTCCGGTATCGAAGACGAACACGTACACGACGATTAGCCGATTCCAGTACGAGACGGGTTTCTATCGGACGATTTCAACCGTCGCACGCTACTTTTCGTCGACTCCTAAGAACGTCTGGCCCGACGTAACAGTACCGTCGTCGTGACGGTTGAAATACAATAACTAAATTTTCAATATAATCCCACCGCCTGGTGTAATCGTGACCTCGAACCGTATCGTCGATGTTGTTCGTTTAAAGCAACGCAACGTACGTACACGTACATACGTACATACATATAGTATGTATAATTCAAAATCTCAAAATAATTAAAATAAATTTTAAAATAAATTTTAATTATTTTGAGATTTTGCATTGTATCTATTATACATATATCTATATATAAATATGTAGGTATGCACATATTTATATATAGATATGTACCTAATATGTATGTATTATATATCTATATATAAATATGTATGTATGTACGTCCCGTATTGCAGCATGTAAATCCGTACGATGTAAATGTCATCGGGATTAATTATTTGCCCGTCGAACAGCGGAACGTCTCCATAATTGGAGGACGAAAGTTTCTTCGAAGCACGTCGATAATCCTCCGGCTCCGAAATGACCCGGATACATCTCGCCGGATGAAATTCGGAATTCCAGCGGAGTACGCGGCGGGTTCCGGTTAAGCATGGTGACATGGTGGGGAATAACGTAGGGAAATAAGGGGCGGGAAGGGGAGGGGGCGGTGGGTGGGTGTGTGTCGTATGTACTTCAAAGTCCGATGCGAAACGAGAGTTGAAAGTGACTTAAATCGATCGAGCGAATAGGGGAAGTCTTACAACCTGTACAAGTAGACGATAACTTTCGTGAGATTATGATCGTTCCTTTGACGACACTCTCAAGATTTACGTTTCCGTTAAGAACGGGACGAGAGTCCCCCCCCCCCTCCCCCTTCACCCCCTCCACCCTGGACACCCAACACCCATCCACGGTTCGCCATAAATATTTCAAGGAGGCACGATAAATATTTAAGGGTGCGGCACGACCCGGGGAAACCTGTACGAGCATCCCCGTCGCGGGTCCATAGAAAACATCGTAATATATATCGTCCGGGGAAGCTGGATACCGAACAAGACGTTCTCCCGAACAGACGTTTCCGACGGAGATTTTATTATCAGCGACGGAGACAGACACACGTATTACGCAATGTTTCTTATCGACAGCGATTTCAACGTCTCGCGTTGTTCGTTTTGCTCGAATCAATGAATTGAAATAAATGAAAAAGTATATGAAAAAAGACACTAGGAACTTAAAAACGAATATTTTATCGTTCATTAATAATAATATATAATTTTAACGATCGTATATATAATTACGTAAAATCAGAGAATTTATCTGGCAATAAACGATCAATATAAATAACTGAAAAACAAATTACAATATTCTAAAAGTTTTCCTTGGAAACATTTGTTCATTTGGAAACGCGTGGGCGGAACTAAGAAATTTTGGGTAACGTTAATCTGGAAACTGATATAAAATAATGTCTATGGACGGAATTGATATGGACGAACGGGGGAAAAAAAGGAAAAAAATCAAACTAAATATACGGCGTCTCCGTATCAAGGCCACGAGGGCAAGAGATCCCGTTTTATGTGCGGAGGCAAAAAAAAAAGAAATCCTGGCGCCAACTGTCCGCGTCCGGACGGAGAATAAGGGGTTGCTTTTCATCCCCGTGCCAACCCCTTGTAAGCCGTCATCCTTGGTCCACCAGTTTTTCATCCCCGCTGACCCGTATACGACACGAAAACCTGTTCTTCAACATGTTCGCGTAAAATACTGAATTTTCCTGCTGTTTGTCGAAACCACCCCCTACGTTTACCCGAGTATTTACGTAACGAGTATCAAACGTTGTGGAGGATACGTTATGTTTACCGAAAGCAGGCCGGAAATGAATTAGTCAGCGACCAGCATCCCTCGGACAGCGTGTATGTGTCTCGCGTTGGTATTAGTGTCCCTTAAAAATAGGGTAGAGAGATAGAGAAAGAGAGAGAGGGAGAGAGAGTGTCTCGTTCGCTTGCGCATTTTTAAAGGGCGTCACTTAAAGGGGTTAAGATGTTTCGAGAAAACGTTTCAGGGTCTATTTGCTACGAAGGACCTATTTTCCCTTCGATTCGTGAAACGTAAAGGGCACATTAATTTCAACTGGAGCACATTTCTCGTCGCTCGGAAGCGTCCGGAATGCGAAAAGTCTGCGGAGGGAAAAAGGAACGAAAAAAAAAGGGGAAACGAGTAAAGTAATGAATTATTACGCGACCACGTCTACGTACCACGGTTTAAGTGCGCGAGTTGTTTGTCACAGAGTCGAGCCCTGTAAATCTTCATCTCACGCTGACCCTTTGCCCTTTTTTATTTCTTCTTTATCCCCTTTCGTTCCTCGACCGTCCACAAACGCTTCAATTTCCTCTATCATCCCTTAAATCTCGAAATAAGAGATTTGAAAATAAATACATATTCCATAAGTGTCTTTATTTGAACTATTTCACGTGGTTCTAGACACCCGACGCGTGTCTTAAATAATTCCGCGATACTATCCAGGGGAACGTACGTCACGGTGGTTACTTTAGTGAAATAGTATATTATTAATATTCGATTTGAACTTGTACTTCGTCTAACACCGTTCAGCCAGCTTACTATCACGTGTGTATGTACGTATGTAATGTATGTATGTACGTATACACTTCCATGTGCAACTCTTTTAATCGCACGTGACCTATATAACGTCCCTCTGTCACCCTCCAGGTTCTACACACTCAGTCTTTTATTTACCTGCGTGCCGTCGCGACGCTATATACTTCGTCGCGTCTTTTACAAACGATTCTGCCTACCGATTTCACTTCGACGTAACAAAATCGAGTAGAATGAACTTGTTTCTCCGTATCTGAGCAACAAGCGATAGATTTCACCCTGTCGCAGGGTTGTAATGTGGATTATTATGAAAATGGAGATTTAATATATCGAAACAACCCGGGGAAACTCTCGATGTCGAATGTTTCAGGAACGACGACAAGTAGACGAAAATTTTTTAAGGGCCAAGCGTAACGTAAGGGCACACCGTGAATTGATTAACGTCGCTCACTCCACCGACTGTGAGATAAGGGTTAACTTCGTCGGAATGATAAAACCAGACGGCACGCTAATCTACGTCGACGTCGGTGCTCGGTAAATGGAACGGAAAAGATGAGGCATCTCGATAAGCCGTTCGCGATGACACGGTAAATAGGGTCCCGGCAATCCTGCTCGTTAATATTCAAAGCGGCCGAGAAACTTTTCGTTCCCGTCACCGTGACGACCCGGATGCGTCGACACGTTCCGGGGGAACGTGAAAATTCTACGCAGCGAAACGTCGGGTCGTCGCGTTTTCAAGATCATTGGAAAGATAATTTTGATGATAAATACAAGTTTGTATAGGTAAATGTTTGGTACGATGGACATAATAGGGGTCACCGGTGACCGTCACTAAACTGGGTAGCACCGTAAAGCCCAAAACCTATGCGGTAATTTCTACTGATTAGTAGATAATCATAATTATAATAAATATCAATACTTATACATTTTCCGATATCATCAAGGTTTCTACAATGATGTAATGAAATTAATATATCACAAAATCATCGAAAAATAGACCAATTCATATATAAAATATACACTAAAAATATCCACATTAATAATATTACGAATCTACCATTTCACCATAGACGATCCATAGAAAATTCACGATGGCATTCGACGCGTTAATAATTCACCCCGGACTATCCCGAAACCGTGGAATACCAAATGGAAATACTTGACTTCGCCTCGGTACATTTCGCAATTATAAAACCCGACCCATCTCGACCCGATATTCTCGAGTCGAGACTATGATTTCCGTTATCCTCGTTGGCGAAATGCGCCGGGTCTGAAACTTTTGAGTTATCGCTACCGACGCGGTCCCTAGCCGGAAGGGTTAGGGGAAGGGAAAGGGGAGGGGTGGGGGAGAAGCTAGGGCAAATATTTTCCTTCCTCGAAAACGAGCTCCGGGGGCCGTCGTATTTTAATGGAGAAAACGTTCACTTACTGTGAATGCGATCGTCGACCTGTGCCTGCAGCATATTAAAGCTGGAACTGGGCTGGTAGGGCTGCTGGTCGCGGATACCACCGCACGCGAACTGATAGAAGTCCTTGCAAGGGTCCACGCCGCGTTTCATGAACGCCAGCATGCGTTTCGAGGCCTCCCCGCAGGCTTTGGTCTCACACACACCCTCCTGGCCGTCGCGTTCACGGATACAAGCCTCGTCCTGGAAGCAGAAGAATTCATTTAAGCAGGGTAATGTGGAAGGTTGACACGTGGATTGCCGCTGGGGGTCACTGGTGACCCCCGCGGGAAATTGTGGTGATTAGTGGAAAATTTGAATTAAAGTAAATATCAATTGGATTGTAGTAGTATTGAAATGGTGTGGAGAAATTAATATTGTAGAAAATACATGGAAATATAGTTCTATTTATATTATATAGAAAATATATGTACACTCAAAGTGTACAAATTGCGGTGTTGTGAATCTATTGTGTTCACTCACTATCATAACTTGTGTGCCGATGTATATGTATTTTCTAGGCCTTACTTTCGATTATTTATCACAGTGTTTCAATATAATTTATTAAAGTTGTTATTAAAGTTCTATTAATTATATATATTAATAATTAGGGTTTTTCTGAATCGCAGTACGCGTAATAATTCGTATCGCACTATCAACGTCGATATCGCGCCCCGATAATGTCATTCGTTCATGATAGAAAAAAAAAATAATAGGGTTGTAGATGGTTAAATACGAGGATATCGATGTGGGGGAAGTTTTCGGTTGAATAGGTCTCGCAAAGTTTGACGTTCCAGGGCTGTGATATAATTGATATATCTCGGCCCTTTAAGGACGGATCGCGATAGACCCTTTTCACCCTGTTTAATGTCCGGGCATAGAATTCGTCCGAGTGAAATGGAAAATCGTACATCTTCGCCTGAAAGAGACGAATGGCGCCAATGGGAAACTTCAAAGTTCACCTCGGCGGCAAGTAGGAAAAATCATCTCCATTGAAAGATTACGCCCGAAGTGCGCGGAAAGTCCGAATTACCGCGACGATCGAACCCCGGCAATCTGACGATTAAACATTGGAATCAGTGAGGCGGTCAGCAACGATTTTCATTGTCATCAATTCTACTTCTGCCGGGCCAGATAACCCGTAAGTCTTTCCGAAAGAGACGAATGATCGTTCTTGAAACGGCTTTGTTCCGAGGCTACTTGTTATCAGCTTAACACAGGTACATAGAGTGGACCCTCGATAACTTTCCACTTCCACACGTTCCTCTTGAGATATCTCAAACTTTTATAAAAATTCATTTAATCTTTAACGGGATAATAATCGATGATTTTTCATTTTTGGAATAATTGTTCACATATTTCCTTTCATATCCGGATAGTTATCGAGAGTATATCATAATCTACTGTATTTATAATCAATTTGAAAGACAGTAATAATTGTAGTCGTAATAAGTGATCAAATGCAAATGGAAACGAGCGTATTTCGAGAAGTTGAATTATTCTTGACGAGAACTAAGGAAAATCCGTTCCCGATTTCCCGAACTTTTCCCACGGCTGCTCGATTACACGCGGCTCGCCTAGTATGCGGCGAACTTGCGAAACTCGCGTGCGTTGGGTTCCCGACGTGTTAATGAAAGTTCCTTCACAACGTCGACCCTGATGAAGCGTTCGAGGACGATCGTTCCCGAGAATAGCACGCCGCACCCCTGTCGAAACAAGTTTCGCTATTAACCTTCGTGTCGGGCTAATTTTTCATCGGATTCCAACATGGCGAACGCCATAGTTCGCGAAAAACAGATTCATCTTCCGGAAGGTTGCGAAATCTGTCCGTATATACACGAAAATTGTATATGTATACATATAAATATGTAGAATATGTATAATATATGTATATATTACATATATGTAATGTATAATATACATATATATATTGTTATTTTTAAAATAAATAAAATTTTAAAATTTAATATATATAAATTTTATATTAAGAATTGTTAAATAAAGAAATTAAAAGTTTTTAAAGCTTTTGTTAAATTAGATAAATATAAATTAATATAATACATACAATATAATACATTACATATGTATACATATATTATACATACATTACACCGTCGCATAACAGATGTAACATATTTTCTATCCACTTGATAACACAATAATGAAAAGGTGCAGTGAAATGGGGGGAGGGGAGAGAATGTTAACTCGTTACGTTGGTGAAGCACCGAAACGAATCAGTTCGGTAAATAAACTTAAACTTCACGAACCTCGGAAGTTTTCAATTTGTATTCCAAGCACGGCCTACGAGCTATCTAAAACCAGATCCAAGAGAACCTCGTTCCGCCGAGAATGTGTATTTGCTTCGTATCTTTTAGCCGGTTGCGCCGGCTAAAGCACGTGCCACTACGTTCGTTACAAGAGAAAGAGATAGATAGGTAGATGGATATGTTTATTTCATCCGGGGGATACGACCCTGCCAAGGACGAGCCAAGAAAATGTAGAATGACGAACGGAGTAGAGTAAATAAAATTAAAAATAGAAATAAACAAGAAAAATATACAGAAGAACCTTACAACTAGTGGAATTTAAAATTAACAGTCTCAAAACTAACAAAAGAACGAAATACTTTGCTTTATTATGTCCTAAAGGTTGACCCCTTAAAGGACAACGGAATAAACAAACAAACAGAAAAGTATAAAATAAACTACAATATAATTATACAATATAAAAATAAATAAATATACCTATGATCCAAATAAGGCAAAAAGGTACAATGAAAAAAACACAGACTCAGGATTAATAGAACTTCAAACAAAATAGAGAGATGGAAAAAAGGGAAATCTAAAAAAATAGTAAATTACCGTTCCCCCGTGACGTGAAATGGAATAATTCCGTCACGTAGCGTCAAGCTGTGCACCTGTCCGAACGCGAGAGATGTAAGATAGAAATATAAGAGAACGAAAGGTCGTTCAATCATTCGGAATGAACGGGAAGATAAAGGTCAGGATGAAGGGTAAAGCTCTGACCCCGCGTAAGGTTGACATTTGCCTCGAAACCTTACCTTGGAGTATGGCTTCGGCGCGCTCTAGCACGTGCTGCTCTAACAATCCACATCGTATCGCACGATTCCGTTGCTCTAGAACGAGCTACTCCGACGATTTTCAATTCAAGTCTATAATTCTCCCGGAATATTAGATATTAAAGTAATTACCGTCAATTTCCGGCTGACGCCAATGGAAACTTTTAAATACCGACTTGGAAGTTACTTGAGAATTTTTCGAATTTTTTTTTCCAGTATTTCCATTGAGAAATGTTTAGTGTTGGAAATTGAACGGGTATATTTTTTTGTGACGATTTAATTCGAGTATTTTTTAGTTTGTTCTTTTTTGTTGAGACTTGCTTGAAAAATATGTATATCAAAGAGCGTAATTATCTTTAGTCGGACGAACCGCCCGATCTTTCCGTGAAAGGTGTCAAAAGGCAGGAAACTCGGATCTTTGAAATTGGAGAGAAGTTTAAAGCACAGAAATAACCCGTCGCAGTTTTATTATACATCGATCTTCCCGCCGACAGTAGTCCGAGTTCGTTCGTAGTCGGCCTAATTATATCCGGAAGATTTAAACGGCGATTTGATTGGAATCTACGTAACCATCGTCTCGCGCTTGGGGTCAAGTAATTAGTGTGAACTTATTAACACCGGAAGTGAGTGTCGTTTATTTAAAAAATAAATAAATAAATAAAAAACTAAAGAGACACTTCGGTTAATGGATTATCGCGAAACTTTGTCACCGGATTAATCTAGATTAATTACAATATCGATTCGCAACGGTCGATAGGTCACTGTGATGTAATTCACACTTGCAATTTAAATTAACATTGCCCGTCGCGGTTCCGCTCTACACACTTTCGACAGCCGACTGAGTTTTAAACAAAATACCATTCTCCGCTGAAAATTCACAGGACTGTTATAATTTCTCCATGAAAGTATCTCGAAGCGACAACGGGATTTTCCATACGGCAACGGATGACTGGACAATTTTAACTATTGTTTAATTGGAACGAATACCTATAAAGGACGGTAAGCGTTGATTTCAAAGCACTGCTTGCGAACGTGGAATATTCGAAATAAATTCAACGCACAATACGTATCGATGTTCTTCTGTATATCTCAGTCTTTGTATGAATATTTTTTTCACGCGTCATACAACGCTTGAAATAATAGTATCGGAATGTTCTTCTATCGCGAAAGAATCCATGAATAATGTCATCCCCCTCCGGTTGGATATTCCGTTTGTGATTAATTGAAAATATGACGTTTGGAAACTGTAGCCCGGTGTTGACGTGCCAGGCTAGTAAAACATCGTGAGAAAACACGAGCATCGATAACAGCTAATGGAAGTTACCCCCGCTAAATATACATATATACATATATCGACGATCACAAACTAACTCCTAACAGGATACGCCGCGGTTCTGTTAGCAATAATTAAACCATAATTAATATCGTTACCCCCCCCCCCCCCCCGTGTGGATTTCTAGCGATAATAATTTACCTCGATCGAGGCAGGCAAAGTTTACGCGTCGATATTTTAACATCGCGCTCACCGTATCGCCGAACTTCCGCGGAAAAGTTCAACCCGACCTATTTATACGTTTCTCTTCGACATCTTCGGCAAAGAGATCGATCGTACTTATATTATATTAATGACCGTACTTCTGATCCTATTCAAGCGAATTTATAAATAGCTAGGAATATAGTATCATAATATCTTTGTCGTCCGATGTCTCGCGATACACACACTATCGTTAAAGTATATACGAGCTTTCTATCTTGATTAATGGACATTGTAACGTATAGGTCCTAGGAAGATAGAGATAATCGATAAATAAGTATGTAACTTATTTTCATTGAAAATCGGATAATATAATAATATTAATACGAGTATTTTGGAGCACATGCGATTAAATGAAACAAACTTTGAATGATATACATACTTAGAGTGATATATGGAACAACGTTATTGTTTACTTCACGGGTTATTATGATTTTAAATAACTTCTTTCTCGTTTTCTTTTTCTACGTAATTGCACGCCGAAAAGTACACGCTAAAAGAATTTAATTGTACTAGTGAGCCGCGTTTTAATTACTGGGCACAAACTGCGCTCGTTTCACGTAATTCGGATATGTTTCTTCACACGCGGCGCGGAATTTTACACTATGTACATACATACATATACACACAAAAACTCATATATGTGTATATATGAGAAACGTGTTAATTAAAAAGTTCGGCTATTTTATTCGTTATCATTTCACGCAGGCGGCACGGTAAGACGAAGTGTATATTGAATTACGATCTTCTCTCAAGGACCTTTAACTGAATTATAAGTTGCTTTATGTTGATTGGGAAGCCGTATATAACTGCCGGCTGATACCAATTATATGGCCATTACTCATGCCGGTACAACGCGTGCACAACTTCAACTTCAGCCCTGTTCAAGGTTTTCAACGAAGGACAAATTAAATTCGCCGGAAATTAGGCGTCGAACGTAATTCAATTTCGATGAACTTTCCACACGCTTGCGAATTGATATCCCACGATTATTCCTTCATTATGTCACTTCAATAACCAATTGAAAAATGATATTCCACAGTATCTACGGAACATTATGGATTACCTTTCTAGCAAACAAGTATTTCAATTTCAATAACTTCGAACCTACCCCCTATCTCTTTCTCTCTCTTTCTTTCTTTCTCTCTCTCTCTCTCTCTCCGAAAGCTGGATTACACCGAAGAAAAAGATCGATTCATTCGAAGTATTTCGACGCAGGTAAATCAGAAACGCGGAAAGATATCCGGTGGAAACGCTGCTACTGAGAATTTCATCATGTACGGACTCACTTATATGCCCGCGGTACCTTTTCAAGTCGAGAAAACGGAGAAACGAAGAATTTTACGTGAGGGAGAAAAAAAAACAGACATCCGAGTCGAAAGAAGAATTCAGATATTCATCCACCGCTCTTCATTTCTCCGCGTTTCCGCGCGAGAGTAATGAAAACTGGGGAAAGTATTTTTTTTCTTTTTTCTACACGAGCTTAGGGCAGAGAACGCGCAAACGGAACCGCTCGGTTTTGCGAGTGACGTCCGAGTTCAGAGGCATGAAAACGCGTGCTATAAACGCTTTAGAGAAACGCGTCCGGTAAGGACAGAAACTCTCGTGCTTCAGCTCGCGCGGACAAAACCTGTTACACACCGTGCCACGGAACCGGACAGCTTACAAATCGTCCTACTCCATTCATGCTGGCCCGTGTACCAAGGAAATCTGTAAACCCGCCCAAGATTGTCTGCCGAAATATTCGCGGATCGTGGAAAAGCTCGGGGAAATCAGGGAAAACTCGGTTAAATGTCTTTGATAACTCATTTCTAACGATATAACACTTTCGATAGGATAAAAAACATCGATTTGAATGCACCATATTATTTATAGTTATTTCTCCCTTAGGTGATTGTTATGATAAAAGAAATTTTCTATCTGATTGACTGTATGTATTAAGAAAACAAATAAAAAGCCCTGTAACGAGGTATTATCATTAATAATGATTTTAAAAGGTAAATTCTAATTTCTAAAATTTCTCACACTGGGAGAAAATTTGTGCCCATAATTATGAAAGTGGTTTAAGTCAATATTTGAAAAAAATGAGTCTTGATAATTTGTTAATAAATGTTTCAAAGCCTTTAAAAAACGTACTATCCAACATTTTTTAAAAATTGACTTAGACCACTTTCATAATTATGAGCACAATTATGTCTAATTCGTTGCGAAAGGGTGAAAACGAGATTATTTTTCGTTTGTTTCTCCTGCACGTTACGACAATGGGTTTGTCGGTGTTTCACGGAATGCCGCGAAACATTTCGGTGCTTCGTCAAATTTCCAGTCCCCGCGGTAACATTCCGAAATTCATGGGTCACACGTAGAACCAGCCGGGGATAAGCGAGATTCATGCATCGTACAACGGGGGACGATAAAAATAACAATATCCCGTGATCGAATAGCTATAGACGATGACTTCCACGAGTATCTTTCACATGTATTAGGTTTACGCTCCCGGTGTTTACTTTACGAGCCACCTGGAAAATGTTTCTGTGCCCCGAATGAAAGCCACCACGGCGCGATACAAAATTTTTCCTCGAAGAATTGCGTAACACCAGGTACGTACCTATGTACACGGGTACCCCGTTCGCAAAACCGGTCGTGTTTTACGACAAGACTTTAATTCCACGCTGACTCCACGGTATTAACCTTTTCAAGGAACATTAACCCCCGTCAGGACCGTGGAAACGCGTACTTTTCCCGGGTACCTTTCGTGTAATAAGAGAAATGATGTAGATTTTAAAAAAAGAAAGGAAAAAAAGACAAAAAGAAAGGTGAAAAAAAGGAACTACGAGGAGAAATGAGAATAAAAGGAAGCAAGAAATACGGTGGGAAAGCCTCGGGCGGTCGGAAGAAGAGTCTCTAATAATTATGGTCCAACTAAGACACGGGTTGAACTTGAGAAGATGCCGCGGGGGAAACATCAAGAAGCCGGGGAATTTGAGAAACGACTGCATCGGAGAAGCCACCGAATCTGAGAAGCGATCGCGTCCAAGGAATAAACTTCCTTCGTCGGATAGTTAGATCCTGAAAGTGTCTTAGATCTCCCTGGTATCGTTTTCATCGCCAACGTTACACCCCTGACAAGCTGTACGTATATCAATGTGAAAAATGATGGACTCACCAGCAAGGAACACTCCCGTGGTTGTTCGCCCTCCGGTAACGTGGTGATGAGAAACAGCACCGGGCTGGTGACGAGCAAACTGGTGACCAGCAACATGGCGAATGTGAGCAACGCCTTGTGCACAGCTTTGCTCCTGCGGAGCCAGTAACACGGCACGCAGCAGATCCAGGTGCCGTGTTGACCGGAACGCTCCACGTGCACCTGTACAGGTGGAAATGATAATTAAATGGAGTGGGAGTTGTTAAGAATAAATTTGGAAAGGGATTCAGACGATTCGAGAGATTTATTTTTGGGGAATATATATATATATATTTATTTTTGGGGAAATTTATTAATTGTGTGTTCTAATATATATACATATATATATATATATATGTATATTGTATGCGATATGTTAAATTTTTGATGTATTTTGGGGGATGTAGAATTTGGAACGAGTGGAAATGGAGAATTTCTAAAGTCAGATACGAAATTAACTGTCTGTCGATTCCTATTGGATTAAATGACGCGTGTTAATTACTCGCGGTAGAGAATCGCACCCGCCTCGGAGGCATTGTACGAATGCGGAATATACAATGGGGAAACAAAGACGAGAATGCTTTGGGATCTATCGATTTTGTTTGTAGATAATGAAGTAACAAATTTGAATTACTAATAGAACTCATGTACCAAGTATTAGTAAGGATAGTAGTATCAAAAAACGTACAAATATTAACATTTCACATAATTAGAATATCCTACCGATCAACGGTGATTCTCACCGTGCTACCATCAAATTCACTGCCGGTCACCGGTGACCTCCGGATCATTAAACGTGTCAAACATCCATAAGTAAAACTACAAATCAATAATCTACCTTTAAAACGACTACTTAAACCGATTAATTTAATTCTACAATTATTTATCACCATTTATTTCCAATATCCAACAAACTAATGACACTCCTACATAATTACAAATTCTTGTTTCCCCTCAAAATAGACACTCATACATAATTACAAAATCTTTCTTCCCCTCAAAATCGTCTCTCCCACAAGAAATATCAAACCATAAATGATCCACGTGCATAATTAACATATCCAAGGATCTTACCATGGGTTCGTCGGGTAACCCAGCACCGTCCTCTCCAACTGGATTGCCAGGATTCCCCGGGTTGGCCGGGTTGGCCGGCGGCGGCTGTGCGTGCGCATGTGCGCCGTGTGGGCCCCCTGCGGCCCCAGGGGCGCACAGACTGCGGGGACCCAGGGGGAGCCTCACGCTGCCCTCCGACCGCGACCCTCCCCCGCGGGCCCCACGGCCCCCGTAACCCCGGCTCACCGTACACAGAGCCACATTTGCCGGGTCCCCAGCAACTCCCGCTCCCTAAACCCCGACACGTGTGGGCGAGGGTGTCGAACACGGGGGATAACGCCCACCCCCGTGGGCGCTGATCAGCCCCCCCACACCCGCGACTCCTGGTGATGCGACGGCATCGGGGGCGTGGGGATCCAAGCGGGTTAAAGTCTGAAAGAAAAGAGAAATAGATTAAGAAAAGGAGATAAGGGGATTTCTAGGTGGATTTTGGTGTATGTTTGACGATGGATCACGTAAAGATGGATTTAGAAGACGTGGGGAATTTTGGGATATTGAAATTATATTGTAGAGAATGTTTTGTCGAGATGAAACTGGTGGTTTTAAGTTAACTAGTTAACTAGTTATGTGTCACGAGAATCAAATACGTTAGGAAATTACGGATACATGAATCCACAAAAAGCATCGAAAATGCAAAGCTATGGGCCAAGTACAAGAGAATGATACATTGGAATCAAATGTGAGCAAGTTTGATTGATTTCAAATCCTGTGTAAAATGCAGTTTATGTTAATGAGCAACCTATTCCAATGTAACATTCTCTTGTACTTGGCCCATAGCTTTGCATTTTCGATGCTTTTTGTGGATTCTTTCGTCATTTCCGCAAATTTTTAGATATCGACCTGAATTTTTCACTGTCTTATTCGGCATCGGATTCCGCTTCCAAAACGTCCCGGGTCATTTTGATATCTCAAAAATGCCGGAAACGACGAAGGAATTACCAATATCGCGAAAAATCGTCAAATTCAACCAGTTTTTTAGTCGGCATTCGCTCAATTTTTGAGATAGCCGTCTGAAACTTGTACCATTGTTTAAGTTAGGAAATTCTACGGTAGAACAACGTATAATAGTTGTACTTTTCGAAAATTTAATTTTTCGCAAAAATCTGAAGGGGGTAGGTCAGGATTTTTTGCGATTTTCGTAAATCGCCTGCCATTTCTACAATTTTTTAGATATCGATCTGATTCTTTCTGCATCTTATTCGGCTTCGGATTCCGCGTCCAAAACGCCCAGGATCATTTTAATAGCTCAAAAATTGTGGAAATGGCAGGTGATTTACGAAAATCGCAAAAAATCCTGACCTACCCCCTTCAGATTTTTACGAAAAATCAAAATTTCGAAAAGTACAACTATTATACATAGATCTGGCGTAGAATTTCCCAACTAAAACAATGGTACCATTTTCAGATCGCTATCTCAAAAATTCAGCGAATGCCGACCAAAAAACTGTCATAATTTGACGATTTTTCGCGATTTTCATACATCGCTCGCCATTCGCGCAATTTTCAAGATATAAAAATGATCGAATATGTTTCGAATACGCATTCTGACCCTTAATTTTACGAAGCTTGATGTCAAAAACGTAACGTAACAAACATTTCTAATTTAATATGTTAACAATCTGGATGTGTGTGAGAGGAAATTTCATATACTACATATATAAAATCTACGTTATCGGCAGAAAAATTATCTCGCATAGTATGAAACATATGTTAGGGTTTGACACCGGGCTGCGTGACAGGCTGAACATGGAGATGGAGAAGGAGGAGAGGAAGAAGACGACGTTTCTTACAAAAACCTCGACTTTTTAGATCAAAATATCTCGCGATTGGCTTGATGGATCTTCTCGTAGTTAGGCTTAAATTACTCGGGTGGACGTCCCCTACAAGAATATCACCATAGTTTGAGGGAAATATGCGGATTTAATGCCGTTTGAATACCCCGAAAACCTCGATCTAATTCTTCCGGAAAAGAGTAGTTCAGGTCTACCAGTCGGGAACTCTTGTACTTGGCCCGAGTCAAGACCTTAACTCTTGATCTTATCTTAAATTATTTACATGGACCTCTAAACATTCTAAATATATTAAAATTTGCGAATATATTTATCTTGGTTTTCGTTAATATTAGAATATAAATGTCAAAAGGTAACATAATTTTCGTATGACGGATATAGCCGTCAAACACATTTAACTGGTTAAGGATAATGGATAATGGAAAGTTCTTTGAATGATGGAATACTATTGTATATAGCAAGGTATGTTATTGTTGTTGTTTGGGTTTTTCCACGGATAATATGTAGAAGCTCGCACGATGATAAATAGAGTGTCTAGAATTATCAATGATACGACGTCCTCTAGCTTTATGGACCGTCAACGGTGTTTCTGTTGTTCCGCGTGTTGTTTTGGAAATTTACCGTGACACCGTGTCTACCTGAATTATGACGCCCGGCTTACCAGATAGTCCAATTTTTCTACGGAATAGAATTTCCGACACTCTCTCAGTAAAATCTTTAACGGGATAACCCTACCATCTCTGTTATCAGTCATATCATTCAAAAGGTTCTAGGATAATACCAGATAAACCGTAAAATTATTCTACCCGACATCGAAACTTTTTGTGAAACGACCGCTTTACACCCGAATTACGTTCTGCGCTGAATATTTTAACGCGTTTCAACCCGAAATGCGTGTTAATGGTTGCGGTAATCTGCGGGTGATTCATCATTGTCAAAAACGTGAACTTCATGAATGCGGGTCCCTGTTATTGTTCCTACATAGTCGAGCAATTAGAGGCCCTAAATGTCAGCTTGACGAATTTCTTCCTGACGACAGCGAAAGTCTTCCCAATAATCTCTCTCTCTCTCTCTCTCTCTCTTTCTCTCTTTACTCGCGATCCAGTGAAATAAATCCCAAAGTAACTACGTTTTACGTGAAACGAGTCGCGCTCGTTACAAAACCCGTTCGATATCTCCGTGATATTTATCACGGAGTTTCCGTGCCACGGCGAGCTAATCACGATGCTAATCTACCGGGGATAAAATCCTCAGATTGTCCGGCAAGGAACCTCACGGAGATCGCACGTGACGCGACATCGTTTGCCACGGTGAAATTTAAACAAGTTCGAGAGTAGGGTGCTTTATCGCCGGCAATTAAATCCGTAAACTTCTCCGTTACGTACACCGTTTAAAACGTGATTAAGATCTTCCACGAGAAGGGAGAGGGGTTGGGGGTTTCCACACGCCACGATTATCCCCGGATGAAATTTCTTTTTCTGACATTTTTTTTCTCGTTTTCACACGGTCAAGAGTTGGGGAGACGAATTTCCGCGGGACGAGTAAATTCCATGCATTATTAATACCGCGTTCTTTACAGACCGAATGTACTAGGTTGGCTAATTTACCTGGTCACGTGGCCGAGAGATATAGACCAGAGACGTCAGCGTGTGGGAAATGAAAGAAAACGAAGGAAAAAGAAGGGAAAGGTCGTCGGGATGGTAATTACAGCCGACGAACGAATGGGAAATTAGTAATTCGATGACAAGTATTATACATATGCATCTGGGACACAGGTTTTGTCTGGCTGTTATCGAACCTCCGCCTATGCAACCATCAACCCCCATGATTTCGTTGGAAGATTTAATGTAACCCTCCCCCCACCCCCCCTGTTAAAAGTACATTATTTTCTTCGTGTGGAAATTTCATTACGAATGAAACGTGTTTACCAATTATTCGTCGATTGTAACGAGAATAAAAAACGTTTATTCGTTCGCAAGTGTGATTCGGACGGTTCTATTATTAATTCGATTACTATTATTATCGTTTACCGGTGTTTAAACGTGGATTTATGAAAATGACAGTAGACACGTCGGGGTGTTTATTGTTAGAACGACACATACGAGAAGATATATTCGTCGATTATTTTTTTGCCCCCGGATAAAAATACCCAGGGACGATGCGAGATTACATTTTCCAGTCAATGGAGTACGTGATTGAGGCCTCGAACGTAGTAAAAGGAAGAAAGAGGAGAAAAAAAAAAGAAAGAAAAAATGGAAACGGATCGACGACGACAGATGGAGCGTGTAACACTCCTTGTTGTAAATGCAACGCGAAACCCGAAAACGCGGAAACTCGTCCCGTTTTTCTTTTTTTTTTCTTCTTTCTTATCATTAATCCCCCCGCTATCGCTCGACCGGACATTTTTATTCCCGCGCGCTGATACTTCCTCCCTTATTCGGAAAGTTTTTAATCGAGTTACAGGCATTCGTCCCGCGCGGCCTGAAAAATATCTTCTCACGCGACTATCGTCGTGGCAGCTGCTCCGAAAAAACTTCGCACGAACACCGACGTGCCGTATAAACGGGCGAGAAACTTTCCTTGAATAGACCTATTATAAAACGCGGAGATCCGTCATACATCGTTTCACCCCCGAACGCGTCGATAAACTCGATAAAAAAGAAATAAACGAAAAGAACGTATCAGTTAAAACAAATTTCATACCAGCACACTTTAATTTTTTTTTAATATTCGCACAACGGGAAGAATTTCTTCCATTTAAATCTTCAACCCTCCATCCCCCTTTTCCCCTACTCACGAGAGATTCACCTCCAATTTTAATATCAAAGTGAACATAGTAAAAACAATGAACAAAATAAAGAATATAAGTATACATATATGTATATGTATATAATTTCCGGTGGAATGAAAAGTCCTATTTTACCTGTACAAATTCCAGCAGCACCTTGCCCGTCCGTAATTCAGTTCCACGACGAACCCACTGATCCCTTCGCGAGTGCGACCCTTTCCCTTCTAACGTCACTTCCGGTTCACTTGGTGCCCGCAAGAACGGAGAACCGAGGCGCGCTCCGCATGGTCTCTACGCGATTCGCATTCGACGGCGGTTTTCTCTGCGTAGAATCTGGCGGGTTCCGGGTGGGATTCTAAACCGGAAGTCGGGAAAACGCGGCCCTGTTTTACGGCTGGGGGTAACACGCGGACTGTCGGCCCGAACTCTCAACCACCGTGCCGCTTCTCTTTCTCTCTCTCCCTCCTCGTTCTCCCCCCTCTCTCGCAGAGTACTCTCCCTCTCTCACTCGTCCCTTTCCACGGACTCGTCATCCCCTCTCCTTCTCTCTTTTTCCATCCATATCCCACTCCCTCCCCTCTTCTCGATCCTCTCGACCGGAGAGCTTTATCTCGCTCTGTCTTTCTTTAGAAAAGACAGAATGGTATTCGACCGTCTCTCTCTCTCTCTCTCTCTCTCTCTCTCCCACGGCTTTGTCTACGTCGGACAACCCTTCTCTTTAGAGAAAGCCCCGTAAGTTCGGGCGGCGTAACGCGCAAACTCCCGGACATATTCAAACCTGGCGAACGAACGGCGAGAGTGCGGTGAGACCGACGAAAAGTCAGCGATTGGAGTACACCGGACCGTAAACAACCCCTTCCGCGAATCGCGCGAACGAAGTTGACACTAATAGTTAACTTACCGAGCAATTTATAGTTGTAATGTTAACGATCGCTGAAATAGAGAATTCAGAGTACTTAAGGAATATTAGTTTGGCCTTGAGCGATCCAAAAACCCTAGGTTACCTAATTTAAAAAGCCTAATTTATAGAGCAATTATTTGGAAATGTTTAGAAATGTTAGATGTTTGGATGAGGGAGGGTGAAGGGGGATGATTGATTGATTGATTTGATATGTATATGGATATGGAGTTATTTCAGGGTTTTAGAAGATATATTATACTGTTGGAACAGAGACATTTTTATGGAATTAAGATACTTGTTTTTGATTGCGTTGATAGTACTAGTGTTAAATAAGATGACGATGGATAGTAGAACTGTTTCCTGATAATGAGAATGTGATACTGGTTAAAGGGAGTCCTGTTTCGAGATAGCGAGAGCAATGTTAAAGCGACGATCGTTATGTTTTTAGTTAAAGGATGATAAGGACAAGTAATTTCCGGATTTCTGTTCGCCAAGCAGCTTTCATTCTCGATCTTCATACGTTCGATGGAAATATAAGTCTCGATGTATAAGTGTGTTCTTTTTATCTTACCGTATGGAAGTCGTGCGTCGTTATCATTCGAATCGCATCGTCGCCAGTAGAATCTCAGAGATATAAACCAAGCATGCCGGCCAACCTGAAAAGTATCGAACGTGATCATCGATGGTGGGGGAACACAAGGTATCGGCGAAAAGTGGGCCACGCTCGATTCTACACAGAATTTTCAGCAACTACGCGCGGATTCTGACGTCAGCTCATTAAGACTCGGCAAATTTGTCTTCGGGCTGTGTTTCCACGAGATAACGAAACTACGTCACCCGTGTCCACGTCTGGATATCGCTGAAGATACATATCAGCGGATAGTAATAAGCCGGTCGATATTTTTTCGACCATTCGACACTTCGAACGTGAAATTTGAATATCAACGTAGAAACTGTATAAAAGGTATTCGAGTACCGGGAGTTGGAAAGTTTACGGAAATTTGATCTGCTTATCTCTAGATCTCTACCTTTACCGATCCTACGGGCCGACGAATAACGAATACGAGATTAGCTTACTAGCGAATACGCTTATCCACTGATCTTGAACCGTGAAAATCAATGACTCTCAAGGAAAAGTGCTTTCGTGGAAAAGTGTGCCTTTAATAAGAAGTCTCGTGCGAGTCTCGTTTTTCCTTGTTAATTCTGAATGAGAAATTATGAGATCATAGTTACCAAAGTGAAATTTCTCCGACCGGAAACACTGTACCGTTGGCTACCGATCGACGATAACTTCCGGTTGGAAGAAAAATTGCAAAAGTCTCGTTCGGTGGATACTATATAATAGTTTTGGTTTCGTGATCAGTTTGCAACGTAACATACACCATATGTGTATACTCGATGTGTATGTATGTATGTAGGTCGAGTTAATGAAATGTCAGTGAAATTTTATTTTGCCGCAGGACGCCGTATTTCGCGCATTTTCTTTTACAAATCCCCGGGAAGGGACAGCCAGTTTATTTTTCTGTGAGAAAACAAAACGAACTATATTGCTGGTTTAGATATGCAACGTGTAACTTTTTTAAAAAAACCACACACACACACACACCACCCCGTTGAACGTGCGCGTGTTGCGCCGGCATTCATTGTTGGAAATAATGGTAATTTCACGAGTCGGCTTGAAACAAGCTTGATATTACGTTGAAAAAGGCAATTAAATAGAATTCCATTTATACATGGACTAATTAGACCGCGTGCTACTTAGTTTTTCCCTGTATTTTTTTTCGCCCCGTTTCATAATTTCCATTGGAAATGTTCCGCGCTCGGTAATTCGTTAAATTGTGCGGAATTTTTATAAATGTATCAAGCACACGCTCGAATCTGCAAATTAATGTTTGACGTTAAAAAAAAACACTGTCGTTACCGATTGGCGAGGAAATCCGTTCGACTCGTTGGCTCGTCTTTGCGACGGTTTCTTTCAGCGGAACATCAAAGGGCCAATTACGATGATCTGGAAAATATCTGAAACACATGCACTAATTTCCCCCTTTTACTAATTAAAAGAAAAAATATTTAAATTTCCGTAAGCATTCCAATACCTGACAAGTTACAAAATCTATTTTTTAATTTCTATTTTATTTCCCACGATCAAACGACAAGTACCGGTCGCTCGTTAACTGTCCCCATCGAATTTCCGCGAAACCGCGCGGACAACTGTGTAATAACGTCGATCCAATTATGCAAATTGTGACACAGCTCACGATCCGTTCTCGGCATGGTTAATTATACGGATCGATGGCGTACGAACAATCGACACCGGCGTCGAACAAAGAAATCGAAATCCATCGCGGGATTGAACCACGCTCACGGATTCTTCGCACACAGTTATCATAGTTACACCGACACAACGTTACACAGGTGTAACGTCGTCGTTCACGCGCGAGTCACCGAAGCGCGGCGAAATATGGAAAAATTATTTTAGGTCACGGCCCGGTGTATTAAGTATTGATTTCGAAAAACCTCGATATTATCGCGGCGACCTTACATCGCCGCGCAAACAATGCATTAAAATATTCCGGCATCTTGACCGAATTTTATTCGCACTCCACGTTTCGCCGAATATTTCTTGCGGTAATTAAGGGACGAGTGTCATGGCGAACGAAGAATCGCCGGTGGGTTATTTTTTTTTTTTCACTTTTTTATTTTTCCCGGCTTCGTTGCTACCAGTGGGAACTGTGCCTTAATGATTTTTAAATCGTTCAATTTGCAGAGTGCTGCATTTATGGCGCAACGATTTCGCTGATGCAATTTTACCCGAAAATTTCACATCTTTTCAAAGGTGTTCGCTTCTTAGTCGCTTTGAATTTGTACGGGAGATATATCTAAGCGTTTATTTATAGAATATATATATATATCGTATATGTATAAGAAAGATAATATAATATATGACAATTTAAGGAAAAATAGTGTGCCTAGTACACATTTCTAAGTATAAATGTAACAGAATGCGACAACTTTTCAGACGCGTGCTATTTTCTTCTGTTTCCCCGTGACCCACATGCACTGTGTATTATTGTTTCTGAAAAAAAGGGACAATACCGGCACTGACAAAAAGTGTAATCCGTTTCCGGTCGCTTTTCGCGCATGTTAGCTTTGAAAGGTTACAACTCCCCTTTTTTTACTCTCCACGAGTTTTTTACACAGATATATGTATACTGGTTTTAAGTTAATTCAAAATCAGAACACTTGTAACTCTCATTCACAAAAGAAACTATGATCCTAACGTTTCACTGTACTTTCCGGGATTAATTTCCGGATAAAGTGAAAAAAATGTCTGATTTATTTCGTTGGAATCGTAATGAGAGTTAAACGCACGTGTTTCCATCCCGCTAGCAACGAGAAAGCGTGTTTTCTTAATGGACTTTAATATAATCCACCGTGTTCCCATACATTACGTTCACTTATCCTACGAGTGATCTCTCAGCCGTTTAACGGAGAGAATGCTAAACAAGCCGCAGGCCGGAGTTCAATTAAGACCGCGATGAGAACGAATTAATTTCGTTCGTAATTAGACATAAAGCGGACGTCCGGTTCACGGATACCGTCAGAACGACGGAACGTCGTTAAATAACGAACAAAGTTTTTCCTGTCTGACGAGGGGAAGGGAAAGACACCTCGTCGTTTTCTTAAAGAGGAACATCAGACATAGAGCTTTTTATTGAAATATGAAACCAGCTGTAGACCCGCTACATTGCGATCCATCGAGTTCGGCGGGAAGTTCTTTTGAAGATTTTCCGACGATAAACGGGCATCTCCGGTTTTTTTTTAGTGATATTTCACTCGCGATAACGAGCTCGAACGATTCTAGAAGATGTGCAAATCAATATGGATCTGGAAGCCGTACACGCGAAATAAAATAATTTTAACTCGGTACCGAAGCTTTACCGCGTTGATACCAAATATCTACTTAGTTCTAATATAGTTAGAACACATAATCTTCCTTTAGTCAACCTTATTTTGTAATGTCCCGTAACTGCGACAAAACGCCGGTCGGTTTTCGAAGTCTTCCGTTTTTCCAACGTTCCGCGAAAACAAAATGAAAATATAATCATTGTTTTATGAAACCGCTTCGATCAAAGTCGAATAAAATGATTATTATACATCGAATAAGAAATAATAAACTACCCAACGAATCACATCTATCTCCCCTCATTTATAAATATATTATTCGACATTAAAGCGTCGATTATATTTAAAGTATATTTATCCAGAAGTGATATTAATATATTCGCGAATGAAACATGGTGGGAAAAAACAGATACGTTAGAGAGATCGCAGGTACACCATATAAAAACGATGCAGGCCAAAAAATAAAGATTTTATTCATCCACGTACATCACGTACAGAATAAGGTTGATTAAATTCACTTCAACTATAATATGTATCATTTTTTTTTGTTTGTTTATCCATTTATACGTAAGTTTTAAATTCTCTGATCGCTACGTCTCTAGAGTATCTACACGTCTTTTTCCCTTGCATCCGCTTATATTTTACTCTTTCTCTCTCTCTCTCTCGCTCTCTCTCTCGCTCGGTCGCTCTCTCTTTCTCTCTTTCTCTCTCTCTCTCTGCGCAGTAAATCATCTGCGTCTACGTCATTTGCCACTTGTTAAAACGGGGATTGAAAATAGATCCGTCTGACGGACTTTCACGTCGTCAGGGTCCGTCTGCAGTGCGGCGAGCACCGACGAAAAAAAAAATAAAAAAATCATCCGCAAGTTCAACATGTCGCGAAAACGTATCGTCGTCGTTTCAGGGGATCCGTTTTCCGGCGACGTTAGTAAAATTTCATCGTGCTTAATAAGTTCCTGGTTATAATCGTGACGACACGTCGTCGCAACGACGGTGTCGACGTTTTCATTTTGGAACGGACACGGTATCTCATTTTTTTTTTGTTTGTTTTTCTTATTTTAACACATTGCCAACGGCTCACGTATCTCGACGTGTTTTCCCACCGAAGTATTATCGATGCTCAGTAAGTAAGTATCGCGCGTAAGTAGTATAGCCATAGGAAAGAGCAGACGTGTCGAATAAATTGTGAGAGTGCGGCGGAAAAAGCGTGTTTATTTCGACCGATGGGCTTTGTCGCCCGTCGACAATGTGTTCGAAGACGAGAGAAATGATTTTTGATAAATAGTCCCCTCGCAGAGTAGTCCCTTTGTGATAAGCAACCGATAATAATCCGTGTTTTCCATCGGCAGCGAAGACTCGAACGAAACTGGGAGCCCAACCTCGTGCGATGCGCGCGAAAATTCGCGTGAAATCATCGACACGTGATCCCAGCTTTACATCGAGTCTTTTTATCGAGTCGATTATAAAAAGAAATAAATAAATAATCCACTCGTTTTTGTTTCTTTTTGTGATTTAACGAAAGCTTCGTAGACTTTTGTTAATTACGGTACAGATCTGATCATTTTTTAATGATGGATGACATTAATGAAGAAACTTCTACGTAGAAGCGACAAGACAACGATGATTTAATTTGAAAAAAAAATCTCACGAATTCGCGTGGCAGATTCTCTCGTTTGACAGAAACAGAGAAATTGGAAAATCTGACCAGAAACTAAGATTTCCATCGAAATTAAATCTCACGATATTGTTGCTTCAGCACACCGACTATCGTTCTCCTTTTGCCATCGTCGTCGAATATGTTATTGTTTAACAATTGTAAGGGTCCAATTCGGAAGTCAAAATAGTGCGGCACAGCAAATCGAACGTGTTTTTTTTTGTTTCGATCGGACTGGTCCATGCGTGCGAACGTCGTTCAAAATTCTTTTTTTTTTATCTTTTATTCCCGTCGTAAAACTGTCCGGAATTCCCTCGAAAGCTACCAGCGGAGTCTCTGACGTTGTTGCTACGATATTAATGTATATATATGTATGTATGTATATATATATATATTTATGTATATTTTATTATTTTTGACCGCCAGATCGTTTTTTTCATCTCCCACGGATCGTCGGAAGGCCAGTAGAATTTTGTAAAAAATTATTATTAACAATACATTGTGCGTCACGTGAAAGATTCCAGATACGTGGATATGTAGTTTGATATAAATACACAGCATGTATATGTACTTACGTGTATACATCTAATGCGAGTTACATTTTTTTCTCTCTCCCTCTCTCTCTCTCTCTCTCTATCTCTTTTCGACAGAAACTATAGGCGGTCAGTAGTCTTTGAAACGAGGATATGTATGTACATCGTCGGTGCATTCGATGCTACATAAAAAACTCCTCCAAATTTATCGATATCTTCCTGGTGACACGTTATCGATGTCGTGATAAAAAACGAAGCGTCGGAAAGATTAGTCGTATAAAAGATGGAACATCCAAGAAATCAGAATTAGATTTTCGCAAAAAATTTCTCGCATTTTCTTCACCCCCTCGCTGTAAGGTATTCGGCGTGTATGCGGTATAATAATATTATAATTGTCGAACAGTCGAGCGTCTATCTAAATAGAATAATAATAATAATTGTCGGAATGTTCTCGTTTCGTACAGTCCCTCGAATTTTCACGTCGTTCGTCGGATAAAGTGCGAAACGTTGGCACGCGTGGACCGTGATTGCTTTCTCGTGAACGGTATTGTTGTTGTTGTTGTTCTTGTTTTTTTATTTATATTTTTAATGTCCCACGCAACTCGAACCACGCGACTTAAGAAAACTTAGCTGTGGATCGATCTACTTAATTATTATAATACGACACGGACGGGCGTGTCGAGTCGCCGGGACGCGTTTCCGCGGAGTTGTTGTTCCCAGAATAAAACAATTTTTTTTTTTTAATCCATGTGTCATCGATGCGTCGTTCCAACGATTATCTCTGTTCCTCCTCGTTACACCGCATCGGCAAAAGAATTACTCGTCACGATAAAATAATAACAGTGATAATATAATTATATGTATATTGTTCGAATATTTCCCGGTCGCAGAACTTCATGGTCATCTTGAATAACTATTTCGATTAAGGTGTTCACGCAGGTGTGAGATCAAGATGGACGATCGGAGCGAGAAATATATGTATATAGTATTTTCTTGTTTTATATATATATATATATATAGTATATATATGTAATTAAAGGTGCCGACTTTCATGGATGATTCCGGGGGATAAGACTTTAATATAATTTCAACTTTTATACGTTTTTTTTTAGTAAGATTTATCCCCAATCAGCGTCCCCCCCTCTCTCCTCCCCTCTCAAGTCGACAACCAACGAATATAATCGTATAATATCTCTATATCTGTAATCTGAGAAGAAAACCGATTGTATAACACACTGTTCGAAATGAAATACAGTAAATATCGTTCAGGCATGTAACAACAAGGTATCACAGAAACGTCGAATACTCATATGTATACATATACAGTATATAAAACCATTCGTAACGGGAAGAGAATAATCCATAATCAATAATCTCCCAACAAGCGGAAATACTGCTTTCGAACTTCTCGTATGTAGAAATCATTAACCAATAAGACTAATTGCGTAATCGCTTTTTTTCTCTCTCTCTCCCTCTCTTTCTCTCCCTCTTTCTCTCTCTCTCTCTCTCTTTCTTTCTCGATCGTTGGCCCTGATCTTGGTCGTTACATAGCGGTGGACCGCTCTTCGTGCGCCTTTTTCACGATCGCCAATTTAGAATGAGGATCAGCAGCTGGTAAACCGGTATAAGGTGGTTCCCTGGTACCGTGCAGCATAAGGGTCCATTCTCGAATGAATCCGTGTTGAGGCGTCTGCGTGTTGAAACTCACCTGAAACCGATGGAAAAGTTTTTTAAACTACTCTGCAAGATATACAATTTATTTCTGTTACTTTATAAATTTTTATGACACGTAGAACGCAATAAAACGGTGTTAGTGAAACTCAACACCCCTCGTATTAGATTGGTAAGTTAATACTGAAGTGTGAGTGGCAAATAAAAATGCAAGTGTTCTATTTCTTATATGTATATATGTATATACTTCGTTCGTTGGTAAAATGAATTTCTTAGTACCCAATAAAACGCCTGACGTCAGATCGCGTAAAAGTGTTTCGTTTTACCTCCAACATCCATGTTCCCTGTGGATACTCTCCCCAGGTGTGGGTAGTCATGAAGGGCCATTTCGTGAAGCCGTCCCTGTGATCGTCGTCGTTCACCCTTCGGCTTAATATCATGGATCTGAAAATTGAACTTCGTTTATTTTCGACCCTCGTATGTATACATATGTATATGTATCTACATACATATATGTAAACGATGAAATCGAAGGGATTATTTTGCGAATCGTTCAGATTTTCAAGGTGACCGATTTTAACGGGATTTACGTTACCTGGTGCCCATCGGGGATGTCAGGAATAACTCGAGATCACCGCGACGTGTCCCGTTCACGGAGATAACAGCCTGTACGTGTTCCAAATAGTTCACGGCGTACTCGGTGCCGGCGCAGGCATCAGTCTTTATTTTCAACAGGATCGATCGGTCGCTCGTGACTTCCCTAAAAGAAGATCGATATGTTACTGAAAACGTACCGACAACTTCCACTGAAATATTATTATAGTATTTGCAATTTAATCCTCGTTCACGCTCTATCCGTCAAAATCATATTTCAAAATGGTCAAGCGAAACGTGTTACAGTGAAATAAAATTCTATTTTTATTCAATTAAATTCAATGTCCTTTTTTTGTCATTTATTACTTGTTGGAAATGTACTCACTGTGTCTCAAGAACAGAACCAGCCTCGCAGTGATACCTGGGTGGCACAGTTTTCCATTTCTTCGCCAGGGCGACCATCGCCCCGGCATCCAACACTCCATAACCGAACAAATGATTGAACTCGAGACCCACTCCGTTCATCGTCCAGTGGAATCTTCCCTTCGCGTCGAAAAGAGAATTTCTCTTTGACGTTAGAACGGTCAGATGTTGAATATCTCGCCAGGTCAACTGTGGACTGGAAAAGGAATTCACTTGTGACTACTTTTCCACGGTTTTCACCGACGGGACATTCCTTTGATGTGCCGCCGCCAGCAGACAAATACGATAAAAAGCAAAAGAATAATGATTTATCGAATAATCGATCGTCATAATCGACATTATTTTTTCATTGGAGTGTGTTAAACTAAATAGAATGAAAAGAAAGTATGAAATACTGGAAACATAATATGTGTGTATTTAACCGAGCGAAAGAGGAAAGGTGTACGAGAGAGTTCGCGTAAATGAAGACAGGTAAATGTCAGAAGGTAGGATGCGCTGAATTAAACCGCAGTCTTTTAGCGGCGCATTTCCGTTTCTGGGTCACGTTTTAGCGGGACGGCTTCGACAAAGCTACGGAAGCTTAATCCCGGGCCCCCGCTAACGAGCTTACGTCGTCCCTGGGAACTGCTCCCTAATTGTCGTACTTTCAACCGGTAAACCGCATGTCTATGAAATTACGGGACAATGAGCATCCATTAAGTTCGTTTCACCTTTCGCAGCTTCCAAAAGATCGAAACTGTTATCCGTTAGAATTTGGAAAGGAATTTAATCCGGTTCCATTGAAAAAAATAATATTATCATAGCTATTTATACGTGTTACCAGATTTCTCAGTAGAATAAACGTACGATATCTCCGACATGCAATTACGTGAATGTTTAATTCGTATATTTTCTACATTGTATAACGATATTAATCGACGAGTTCGTACGTCCAGTGAGTTATCTAACGCGAGAACAATGGAAATCCGGATTTTACGTCATACAGGTATTATTATTATTATTATTATGATATTTCAGGAATCGTACTTTCGTTCAAACACCGTGCTCGGCGTGTTTTCGCCCGTTCCTAATTAACCCAACGCAATTTTAATATCCGCCGTAACTGTGTACATTTTCATCCGGCGGTAATTAATTAAAATTCAATTGTACACAACGTAACGTTTAATATTAAACTCCGGTCGGCTATAAATGACGTCTTCCGCGTCGCGTAGGCGAAATTTCGCGTTTTCAGCGGGCCGCCACTTATGCGGAATCGAAATTTCAAGGGGAATTTATGTCAGCCATAAAGCGGCCCGCGTCGTGAACGTATGTTCGCCCAAAATATTCGACTATAAAGGGCGCTGTAATAATTCCACGCGGAATATCCCCCTCTGAATGGTAGTTTTCGAGGAAAATAACGCGAAGTATATAGTCGCGAACGGTGCGATCAATTCACCGAATGTATTTCCATAAGTTTTCGCACGAGTTTACGTACGTGCGAACACGCATCAAGATAGAATAGAATCGTGGTAGGATAGATAGAGATCGATGTTATCTTGCATAATTCGCAATGCTCGTTACACCGCGGGAACATTGTCAATATTTAATGGCCTACTTGCCAGCGATCAATTCTCATTGTTAATGGAAAATTATTCCGGGACGTCTAACTAGATCAACAGATTTGCATAAATTACAAAATGAAAAATAAATAAATAGATAAATAAACGAAATTAAAGTAGACGTATTTACATGTCTCTCGTTCGACGATCGACGTGAAAAAAGAGAGAATTTATTTCCACTTTCTATACAGTGCTATTTATTCCTGTCATTTTTGCACGTTCATCGATCGCCGTTTTAATTGGTGTATTTTTCCAACGAGCTGCTTCGATAACGACGAGTGGTACTAATTAAAATATTCACCGTTCGCTGCGTCATTCGTTAATTTCACGTGTCGCGATCTGACCCGTCGACGGTGTAATTAATGTTTTCCCCGATAAACAGGCGAGAAAATGATTTTCACGCGGACAAACGCGTCTCCGGGCACGATTCGGAATCAACGGACGATAAAATGAAAATAAAACGAGAAAAGCGATCGAGACCGGTAAACACTTTTTCAAAAAGACGTGCACGGTTTCCGCTTGGAAGCTGCGCGCATTTTAGCTGCCGCTAATTCGATATTTATCGTGACACTTCGAGCCGACTGACGCTAAAAGCTTCGTCGTGAAAAAACCAAAAAAAAAACAAAAAAAATCCTGACGTGTCTTTGACTTTCCTTCGACACTCATAGTTTTTGATTCGATAAAACGCGTAGATCTAACGATTTAAATAAAAACACCGTGAGTAAGTCGTCTATTAAATTATAATTTGCGCAAAGTTGAAAAAGATCGTAGAAAATGATAGTGTGTGGGGAAAAAATGAAAACACCGCGCTCCAGGATCAAAGGATTCCATCGACGCCGGGTGGGGGGGGGGGTGGTAATATTAAAAGTTTCTCATAAACTTACTTGGCTTCGAGGGCTAGTGCAAACACTCCGGCAGCCTCCGGTGCAGCCGCCGACGTTCCGCTGTGCGTCGTGGTGCATTTACCATACAAATCGGTGGTGGCCTGAAAGAAACAAAGAAAAAAGGGGGAAAAAAGACACCCGGCACTCTCGCGAATCACTTTTCATTAAAAGGATCCTTTCATACCGCGATAAAAACCGGCCGATGAAAGTGGAAACATACGGAGAGTGTACACACTTATCGATATACAGTATATCCGTGTGACACGGTGTCATTATGTGATATTTATTAATAATTCCACGCGTCACGACGATACGATATTAAATTTGGAATTGCGTCACAAAGGGGGCTGACACACACGAGGGCTCCAATGGAATATTATGTAACGCGATAAGAGGATCAATCAATCGTGGAAACGGGCGGAGCGATCCTGCCTATTATACGATTGAATATCGTAACTCCCACTGGCGATTAAACTTCTAATACGGATCGACGTAATTCGCTCGGACGTCCGTTTACGTACATACATACACAGGTATATAGGTATATATACATACATACATGGATGTAACGTGTGTCGCCGGGATATCGAGAAAGTTTTCGTATTAAAAGTTCGTTCTCCCACTTGCACCAGGAGTGCGGCAAAAGGACCGGAACGATAAAAACCACGATAAACGACGCTGTAAAGCGAACGTGCGGGATTTGAAAAATTGCCGTTGCGACACCCGGGTGTCGTGGATGTTGGTGCAATTTTTTATGAGACTTTTCCGAACTGACCCGGAAAGCCGGATCGTTCGTTACGGTGTTACGTCGGTGACCGGTGTCCGTATAAATTTTGTTACGTTCCATCGCATGGTTTTTCCATGCGCCAAGGATTTTACGGGTTCTTCGTTCTATACGTATATGTGTACGTGTATATATAAGTGTGTAATAGGATACACGTACGCGCCCTTTTCTCGATAGGAAAGTTATTACCCGTTTTATGGGGACGAACGGGACCGGTCGATTGAAAGGAAAATAAAGCACGTTTAAACACGAAGCAACCCTCGTCGAATATATATCCGAAATTCCCCCGCCGTATTGCCATCTTCATTCCATCCCTGTCGTTCGAGCGTGAAATATTTTCGGGGACACACGGAGAGAAAACGTTGGAAAATCTGTCGCGAGACGTGTTCATCCATAAAATCCTTAGACTCGGGCTGAAGAAACGATGGAAAGAAATAGAATTTACCCCGAATCTTCCAAGGGTTCCATCGTAAACGTCGTAAAAGTGACGAACGATTTAACAGAGAATTTATACGATTTTATCAAGAAAAAAAATAATAATCTTACGGTCCAGACAGACGAATCTGTGAACTCACACGTATCTCTTATGAAAATCGGACAAATTGTATTATACAAACGACTCACGCCCACCATCACGTTCGATTCACTCTTCCCGTACTGCCCACGCCAAGTATAAACAAATACAAATAATCCCGGGATCTCCGAGAAGAAGGAAGATTTATTTTACAAAAAAAAAAAAAAAAAAAACAGAAGAGAAACAACGTACAGCATCCCGACGACCATGGATTCTGTTTACCAAGGTAAGCAGTGTGTCGCGGATAAGGCTACGTAGATCCCACGGTTATCCAGACCGTGGGGAAGACAACACAGATAACAATGGCCTTCCGTCGATATCACCGGATCGATCAACCAACGTCCATAAAGCCGCGGTGGAAAGTTTACGAGGGGTTCGGTAAGCCGTCCGGTGGACTAAGGACGAGATCCCGGGATGATCGTCTCGCGTAATCCCGGGAACAACGTATCCTGGAGTAGACACCGTCCGCGGAGTCTCATCTCACAATTTCGAGTAATAAGGGCTGCGGGGGTGGATTTCATTTCAGCCGCAGCATCCCCCTACCCCACCACCACCAGCACCACCCCCATCGCTATTTCAGGATCTTCTTATCGCTGGTTACCTCGCTGATGGGCCTCCGGTGTAAAATTAATACGGAATTAAATTTAACCCCCCTCCCCCCTTCCACCTAGTTAGTTTCTTTTTTCCGAGTATCTTCTTGGAGAGGTTAACAATTCGTTGGGATGAAACTCAGCGATTATTTCGTTTCATTGTATTGTTCTATTGGTGTAATTATACGATGAGGTGACGAGATTTTATAAGACGATTCGTTGATAGTTGGGAAGAGACTTGTTTTAAAGGGAAATGTATTTACGCGAGAGAGAAAGTGTGCACGTGTGACGGTTCATGAATGTTTGATGCTGAAAGTTACTTGCTTTCCGGAAAAACTGGACGGACTGACTTTCCAAGGGAAACGTGCACGATGTTCGAAGTCACATCAAAGGGAATCCGATGAATGTTAAAACGGATTATATTAATTTTTATATACAATCAAACTTCTTTTGAAGTGTACCACTCGACCGGTCGTCAAAGCGGATATAAACGATGTAAAAATTGAACGCGAAACGGAAATGCTGTCGCCGGTGTATCCCCGGTTTTTTTTTTCTATCCACCCACACCGTGAAACGTGTTCATTTATTCCGCGAGTATAAAAAAAAAGAAAAAAAAAGGAGGGAATAAACTACCTTCCCGGCAGCTTTGGTAGAGCGAAATTACAGCGAAATTAAATCCACCAGCCGGTCTACTACCTTTTCCCACTGACTTTTATCCCTGGTTTCGTTTAGACACCTAACCACCATACCGTTAATTCATCTTGTTTCTCACTCGCAATATCCACGTCACGTTGTTTAACCACATTCCGCGAAACCTTCGGGAAGCTGTCATTTAGTAAAATCGCAATTAATTATCGATAATCCTCTGTCATTAGCAGCCACGAGATAAACGTATTTCTGTATACCGTCGAGCGAAACTGCTATCAGAACCCGATGTACCTGTCGTTTAATTTTAATTTTAATCCACGACACCTGTCATCGTCATTCCTGTCACGTGAACGAATCAATAATAGTACGGACTCGCGTGCGAGAATAATAAATTCAACGTTGAAAATTCGTTTTCGCGAATAATTCACGCGACGACCACTACGTTAATCCCCGTGGTGATCCACACGTGCGAACTCTTTCACTTTTCTTCCAGAGGATGTTACGAAGTCCCCGCACGTTCCCCTCTCGAGAGATCCCCACTGATTTCACGGTTAATCGATTCCGACGGATCGCTGGACGTTGATTTATCAAGAGTTAAGGTCTTGACTCGGGCCAAGTACAAGAGTTCCCGACTGGTAGACCTGAACTACTCTTTTCCGGAAGAATTAGATCGAGGTTTTCGGGGTATTCAAACGGCATTAAATCCGCATATTTCCCCCAAACTATGGTGATATTCTTGTAGGGGACGTCCACCCGAGTAATTTAAGCCTAACTACGAGAAGATCCATCAAGCCAATCGCGAGATATTTTGATCTAAAAAGTCGAGGTTTTTGTAAGAAACGTCGTCTTCTTCCTCTCCTCCTTCTCCATCTCCATGTTCAGCCTGTCACGCAGCCCGATGTAAAACCCTAACATATGTTTCATTCCATGCGAGATAATTTTTCTGCCGATAACGTAGATTTTATATATGTTAGTATATGAAATTTCCTCTCACACACATCCAGATTGTTAACATATTAAATTAGAAATGTTTGTTACGTTACGTTTTTGACATCAAGCTTCGTAAAATTAAGGTTCAGAATGCGCATTCGAAACATATTCGATCATTTTTATATCTTGAAAATTGCGCGAATGGCGAGCGATGTATGAAAATCGCGAAAAATCGTCAAATTCAACCAGTTTTTTGGTCGGCATTCGCTCAATTTTTGAGATAGCGATCTGAAACTTGTACCATTGTTTTAGTTAGGAAATTGTACGCCAGATCAACATATAATAGTTGTACTTTTCGAAAATTTAATTTTTCGCCAAAATCTGAAGGGGGTAGGTCAGGATTTTTTGCGATTTTCGTAATTTGCCCGTCATTTCCGTAATTTTCGAGCTATTAAAATGATCCAGGGCGTTTTGGAAGCGGAATCCGAAGCCGAGTAAGGCAGTGAAAGAATCATTTTGATATCTAAAAAATTATGGAAATGGCGAGCGATTTACGAAAATCGCGAAAAATCCTGACCTACCCCCTTCAGATTTTTGCGAAAAATGAAATTTTCGAAAAGTACAACTATTATACATTGATCTGCCGTAGAATTTCCTAACTTAAACAATGGTACAAGTCCCAGGTCGCTATCTCAAAAATTGAGCGAATGCCGACCAAAAAACTGGTTGAATTTGACGATTTTTCGTGATTTTCGTAATTCCCTCGGCATTTCCACAATTTTTTAGACATCGATCTGATTCTTTCACTGTCTTATTCGGCTTTGAATGATACATCCAAAATGACCTCGATCACTAAAATAGCTCAAAAATTATGGAAATGGCGAGGGAAAAACGAAAATGTGGGTGAATCCCTGACCTGCACAATGGGATAGGTCAGGGATTTTTCACCATTTTCGTTTTTCGCTCGTCATTTCCACAATTTTCGAGATATCGATATGATTCTTTTTGCATCTTACTCGGCTTCGGATTTCGCGTCCAAAGAGCCCTGGATCATTTTAATAGCTCAAAAATTACGGAAATGGCGGCCGAATTACGAAAATCGCGAAATATCGTCAAATTCAACCAGTTTTTTGGTCGGCATTCCCTCAATTTTAAAGATAGCGACCTGAGACTTGTACCATTGTTTTAGTTAGGAAATTCTACGGAAGATCAACATATAATAGTCGTACTTTTCGAAAATTTAATTTTTCGCAAAAATCTGAAGGGGGTAGGTCAGGATTTTTTGCGATTTTCGTAATTTGCCCGTCATTTCCGCAATTTTTGCGATATTAAAATGATCTGGGGCGTTTTGGACGCGGAATCCGAAGCCGAATAAGCCAGTGAAAGAATCATTTTAATATCTCAAAAATTGTGGAAATGGCAAGCGATTTACGAAAATCGCAAAAAATCCTGACCTACCCCCTTCAGATTTTTGCGAAAAATTAAATTTTCGAAAAGTACGACTATTATATGTTGATCTGCCGTAGAATTTCCTAACTAAAACAATGGTACAAGTCTCAGGTCGCTATCTTTAAAATTGAGGGAATGCCGACCAAAAAACTGGTTGAATTTGACGATATTTCGCGATTTTCGTAATTCGGCCGCCATTTCCGTAATATTAAATGACCACTGGCTTAGTGGAGACCGTCCTCGAAGTTTATCCGAACGGTTCCATTGGCTGATTTGTGATCACCGGTGGACACATTGCAATCGTCAAAGGGATCTTAAGTAGTCTTTTAATTACCACGGAATTCATGGGGAAATTGGAAATGATCTTTTTTACATAATTTGTGTGATATGGGGAGTATGGACTCTGAGTAAAATTTACATGGATAATTAGACGAAAGAAACGCTCGGAGAATTTTATATGGGTCTTATTCAAATCGGACAATTTTAAAACATGAAACGCGACGAGATTCTCGAACACCTAGGGAATTTATTTTTACCCGAATACCAGATCCACCACGCATACCTCGGTCCTCGGTTTTAGAATTTACCCCGCATATTCGGAATAGTTCGATAACTGAGTTACTCCGTTCACACAAGTACGCGAGTTTGTCACAGTATCTAACTATTATACCACGAAGAATTTCAAGGAAACCACGTCGTATTCTAAGTATATAATGTCAAACAAAAATATAGTATTCACCCTTTACACCCTAGAATTTTCATTCCCCTCTAACTTCAGTATCTAACAATCACATCTCAAGGACATAAAATTAAAAATTACCCAAAATGGACTCCTGTGAATCTATTATCATTCTCAAACAAAATTATCGATGATCATTAATTATATAGGGATAATTCGTGTCTGAGAAAGAAATTTTCATCTCACCACCCCGATGTTAGGGTCTTTGGCACCGTTGCTGAACGTCGACGCCAACGTACTCGAGCAACTCTCGTCATAGTGTGCGTTCTGTCCGTCGTTGATCGCGCTGTTAATGCTGACTGTCCACATGCTAGCAGCGTATCCATCGCAATTGCAATCGTCCTCCTCTCCGCCGTCCCCGGAAGCCCACACGTAGATGTTGCCGAGTCCTCTCCTGCCCTGGAAGATGAAAACGCGGCGTATTTAAGTCCCGCGGGATGCTTTCGGGGTTTCGCGGTAACGATCCGTCGTAACTCGTGGGAACGACCGGCTGTTAAAACGGAACTCGAGATCGTTTCGTATTCAGCTCGCGTGGACACGTGATCTAAAAAGCTGAATTTCTGTGGATAACGCGGTTTGTTATACCGGGTGTCTTTGTTTCATGGAAATCGGTGGTTTTGTCGGTGGAAAATTTCGCAATGTTACGAGATCACGAATAGGGTGGTTTAATATATATATGTGCCCATAATTATGAAAGTGGTCTAAGTCAATTTTTAAAAATTTTGGATATTACATTTTTTAAAGATTTTGAAACATTTATGAACAAATTATCAAGACTTTCATTTTTTTTAAATATTGAGTTAGACCACTTTCATAATTATGGGCACATATATGTATACGTCGAATTAACGTGGGAAATTGTATTGATTACGTTAAGTCACGCCTCGGTTGTGTAATTATTACGAGGGTATAAAGTTCTAAGACTTGGGTTATTGATAAGAGTTGCGTAATACTGATTTCTATACCATTATAATGTGTATACGTGTAATTCATCGGAGAATCTGAGTGGCGGACGCTTAATTACCGGAGATAGAAGTACGAAGCAACGCTAATGCAATTCGATAGACACACCCCCGTGTGAATTAATACCGCATCACGATTCGGAGAATTTGCGACAAAGGCGTTATCACTCTAGCGAATTAAATATACGTATATGTATAGATATTGAATATCCGATATAGCTCGCGTAATTTCAAGTGAAAATCGCTTAGAGAGGATATTATGTTTATATATATACAGATATATATGTGTGTGTGTATATTTCCAGCAGTTCGCGAACGAACGCGATGATAAATGAATGTGCCCTCCACGGATGGAACTAATTACTGGGGATAATTAGCGACAGCTAACGTTGGTTGCGGTAGCGATACCAGCAATTTCAGTATTACAGAACTATGGGACCAATCGTATGTTTATTGGACCCAGGGCAGTTATTGGCCACCCTCACAATTCTCTAATTCTCTTGATGAGATTTCATGAATTACTTCTCGAAGGAATTTACTTCATCTATCGTAAAATAAAAGAAAAATAGAGAAAAAAGTCAGACTAACCGAGACTTTTCTATTTTCGTTTTATCAGTGGTTATTATTACGTTCCCTGGACGATCGATACTGCTAGCTACGATGTCAAATGAGAAAAATATTCGTCGTAAATGTCTACAGCTGTACAAGCTCTCAACTAATTATCCCGATAATTAACTTCGACGTACTCGAGCTCGTATTCCGTTGAATTATCGACGTTTTCGTTCAGAATGAAGTGTACATTGATTGGATCCGACGCAATTATTGGTCACCCTGCATCCACTCGGTGATATTCGGGAAACTGCGGGCCACATTTCCGCGGAATCATTTTACTATAAACTGCATTCTCTCCTACTTTCAAGATCACGTTATTATATCACCGGTATTAAGAAACACATTCACCGAATTAACGCGAAGATCCATAAAACGAGGGGAAATGTCAACCATTATAACTCCATCCTTTTGCGATCTCTCACAGAAATGACAGTGTAATTAAATCCCGTGTAATTAACCCCAACTAAATAATTCCACCGATGGTAGATTTTCGAGAGTAAGTAAGTAAGTAAGTAACGTTCGGTGCCGAAATTTTCTCGGAAAATTTTAGGACACACTTCTCCCGTGGGGTCGGTCGTTAATTGTTCGACGTCATCAATGCGTTGACGCACGCAAAACTCCCCTAAGTTCATGCCTGTCCATGCGTGGGTGGCAACCAAACGAGAAGACTTCGCTCCGGGTTCGGAAGCCTTTGGAGAAGCAAAAAAATAGTCGGCAAAAAAGGATCGATACAAGGCCGGGGCTACTTTGTTTTACGGCGACGCTTAAGCGGCCACGCCACCGGCAAGAAATCATTCTCTTTTTTTTCACTCTGTTTCAACGTGGTGAAAAAATTTCGAGACGTAATTACGAAATTAATCACCCGTCGTTCTCGCGAGGAAATTTCGAGCCAACCGGGGACCATGTTGGTTAAGCTAACCTTATTACGCGGCCCTTTTTTTCCCTGCGCGAGAAAAGTGCTCGTGATTGTGTCGATAAATAATAAAAAGAGAAAAAAAAGGGATTTTGTGGGAAAGGGAATCACGGTGGGGAAAAAGATGTCGTTTTCTGAGACGCTAGGCAAACCGAGGATTATTTGTCCGACAGATAAAGAGAGAGGAACGAAGATAAATTTGAAGTACGTATTCGAAGCACGGAGGAAAAGTCTGTATGGAAATATTTATAAAAGGAGAGTCACGGGGTAGAACGATGTCGCCGCAGGAAAATCGTGGAAATTATGATCTCGGACGGATACGAAAAACCGTGTTTTCATTGTAAATATAAACAACCGCCGCGTGGAAAGAGACGGTGAAAAAGGGGAAATGTCAAAAAGATAAATAGTTCGAGATAGATATATGTATGTCTACATATGTAGCTGTCGACGTAGAAATATTAATCACGATGAATAGAAGTGAAATCGAATACCAGGAAAAAGAGGAATAACTTTCTGAGTTTCAGGAAGAGCAAAGAAAATCGAAAAATCACTGGAATGTGTCCAAACGTAAATAGACTTGACTCCGACACGCCGTACGGAAAGTTATCGAGAAAGTTATCGTACGTGTCGAAGTACATGAATCGAGGCAAGAGTAACACAGTTTGAAAGTCCTGCGAGAGAGCCGCTGACTCGACAAGAAACTATCCTACGACGCGATTAATAAACTGGATAATAAGTTTTACAGACTCCGGGGCTCAGGCTTGATCGTATTAATCTTATTATGAAATATATATGTCTAATAATTATTAAAGTTAACTGGAACTGGATAAACGTATCTCGAGTTACCGTATAACAAGCCATCGGTATGAAATTTCCTATAACATGAAGAAACTACGAGATTCTATCACACACTCGAACGTTCGAATACGAACGAACGAAAATTTCATTCGTCGCTTCCGGGAAACTATAACATAATCAATACCTGCCACTCCGCTGAAATTCGTCCATCAACGAAAATCCGGATTTACCGGAATTCAATGACGGGATGAACGGAACTCGGCAAATCCCCTCGCGCAACACTTGTTATCCCGTGTTTGTCAAAGGAAAAAAAAACAAAATCCCGTTGATTTCGTAAAAAACTTTTTCGTCCCAGGACACCACAGAAGTTCGCTCTCGCGAGAGATCACGACAATTTCGGGAACGAACGATGTTCACGTGAAAAGGTCGGCCATGGGTTTCGTGTCGAAACTGAAATAAACCCGCAAACACCGCAGAAATGGTCCACTACTCGCAGCATCCTCTCTGAACCGGTTATCTGTGACATTTTTATTCATCCTACCACTGGATAACTGCCAAAAAAAATCACTTTAAAAACTATCCTTACGATCATCTCTAGAATCTTTTACATTCATAATATTCACACAACAATTGTAAAAAAACAATAATTAACGCTAAGTGTTACAGTTTAAGTGTCGCATGAATAACCGTTGACCGATACTACTGAATTTTAGTGGAGCCCCAGCTATATCCACACAATTTCATTAAGAAATAATATATATACGTATAGAAAACTTTGTAAATCGAATGATAAGTGTCGTACGAATAACCGTTGACCTGTACTACTGAATTTCAGTACATCCTCAGCTATATCGACACAATTTCATTAAAACATAATACGTATAGAAAACTTTGTAAATCGAATGATAAGTATCTTAGGAACAACCATTGACCTGTACTACTGAATTTCAGTACATCCTCAGCTATATCGACACAGTTACATTAAAAAATAATATATATACGTCTAGAAAACTTTGTAAATCGTATGATGAGATGTCAATAGCATCGACTAACGTCTGCCCCCGAGTGAAACGAAGGCCGTGTAAGGAGACCCTGTAACCAAGTACGAAAACGTGACACTAATACGCACCTCGTTAACTCCACGCACTATGGCCCTCATCGTGGCGTTCCGCGGCCCGTCGACGGTCTTCCCGTCGTCGGTCGGTCCCCAGGAGGCGCTATAAATGTCTATGAGGTCAGGTTCGTGTCCCATGCTGTTGGCCTCGATCAGGTCGGTCATGTACGGCTGATCCAGCATGCGGATTCCCGCCACCTTCGAGTCGTACGCCACCCCCACGCCGCACACACCATTGTCACGGGCCGCGGCTACCTCGCCGGCACATCTTGTACCATGGCTGAAGAGAAAATATATAGTAATATAGCATGGGAAATTCCATGGGAATTGAATTTCTTGCTCTGATAATATCGAAATTCCTAACGTTGATGTTTTTCACGTTGCTTTGTGTGATCATCGTACGTTTCAAAGTGATATTTTTGTTACAATTATAATTTATTTTTACACTTACAATTATAATTTTTGACGATCGTTAAAATTATAATTATTATTTTTGTTATTTGTTTTTTTTTCGTATACTATAAAGTTCTATGGTGATGTTTGGTATTTGGAGGAGAGGAGAGAGATGTTCACGGTATACCTGGAGGAGTTTTTCAAAGGTGGTCGGATGTTTTATATATGGAGTGATTTAATCGAGTTTTTTTTTAAGCTACACGACACTATTCGGAATATCAGTTGCCGATGAAATTAACCCGGAGACGTTTACCGTTCATTAGCAACGCTTATTGCCGTGTACGCGTCGGCAATCCGGAGCAGGTGTGTTCGCGGATCGTGCATCTGGTGCCGGTGCTGCTTGCTTTAACAAACACCGCAAACGGGCCGCGATAAATACGATTTTATTACGCAATTTGTGGCCGAGACGTGCACGGATTGCGTACGACTACGGAGGAACAATTTCGAGAGGAACGCGTCGAGGTTTCTGCGTGCTTGGAAAAAATCGTGGGAATGTCACTTCTTCTATAATATCACCCTTGATTAACATCATTTTTCCTAGGGATTTTGTGTAGTTTGAGAATATTACAAAAACTTTTGCCGTTTGTATGTTTTAATATACATATTTAACGAAAAACTTCGGATACACCTTCTAATTCCGTGTAATATAACGTGATGAACATATTGAACATTAAAAGACTGTTATTTTAGACGAGAAATACGAGGATAGATGTATCGATACCTATATTTTTTGTATATCGTCGGTTTTTAGGGTCCTAGAGACTTGTTAACATCATTTTCATCAAAAAGAACATGGACCCCCCCCCCATTAAGTGTAAGGACTATCCTTATCCCTCGTCTGTTGCTGTAATACATCGTACGCCCGGATTACGCCGCTCATACATAAGGGATTCCAGAACACGTCGGTTTATCACAGAAACTAATCACTGGTGATTAAAATGCAATTACACGAAGTAAGAGCCCGATTAATTACGAACGAGTAATTCTCATTTAACAGAACAAGCTCCGCAAGATACTGCCATTAAATTCTATCAGTCAACGTTTATTTGCTATACTCTCCCTTTCTCTCTTTCTCTCTCTCTCTCAAACTTGTAAACACTTTACAGATCATTTTAACGATTCAATACGTACACGTATTATTCCAGTAGAATGAAACGCCCTGTACTATATAACATTTCCTCCCTTTTCTGACCTATGTTCTCGTCTGCCAACAATTTCATATGGAGAACGGAGATAACACGATTTTTCAATCGAATAGAAATAGACGATATGACAAAGAATCCCTTATCCAAGTCGATTTTATTTGGATAAAAGCTGGAAAAGCTCTCGAGTGGAATTAAAGGTACCACCGACGAGGGGGAAAACCGTATTTTTCGGGCAAACGGATTCATTGTCTCGGAAAGATACCTTGACGTAGGGGAAATTCCGCCACGTCGGTTTTCCGGGTTGAACGATGGCAGCTGGGGATATTCCTCAAGAGATAACCCCAGTACCCTCCCACATTCAATATCGAACTATGGTTGTATAATTGAGCATAAAGTAACGAGTACACTTGTTCCGGATGAAACGAACTTATATTCATTCCACTGAGCAAAAATACAAACGAAACACGTAGACATCTCGTTCCATCGAAAAGCAACGAACATTTTTTCATATTTTCCCGATATTTCCCTGGAAAAATCAAATCCGGAGTGTCAAGATGTCAAGTTTGTTATTGTTCGCCTAACAACAGTGACAGATATGAAAACACTGTAGGTTTCGAACTCGACAAACAATAACGAGGAGAAAAACTTGGAAAATAGAGACTATCGTTATCGTAACCGTGGGAAAATTGCTCGACTAATTCAGTCAGTCAGCGTGTTAACGGTGGAAATATGAAAACCACTATTATTTTACGCCCTCTTTATTCTTCACGTGCGGAAGAAGTACGCTATAGGTCTGCGCGTAATGCGTCGCGGTTACGCCTCGTAAATACGAAGGGTTACAATTCCATTATATTTTAAGGGCGTCGTTATTTGGAAGTGTAACGGCGCCGACATTGGAAGGCACTATGCATACGAGGGTCACTTACACATAGTTCCTCCTGTACATACATACATACAAGGAACACACAGTTTTTGTATGGCTATTGTATACATATACATATTATTATACTTTTTCATTTCATTTTCCACTTTTCCTTCTTTTGTCGTGGAAATGTCACGGAATAAAATGAGAGATACCTGTGTGTTCGTATTGACACAAACTAGATTAAAGTGAATTTTATATTTTTATATTGTACGCGTGTATAGAATGAATATTCTTGGAAATTGTAATTATTTTAACGAGAGATATTTCCAGAGAATCTCCGTATTTATGAAGGGAATGACGAATTGGTTTGATAAATACAAAGTGCTACGTACGTCGACGGGGAAATGTGATTTATTTCTTAATTAAGGAAAGTAAATGTGTACATTGGGAAAACGAACGGTCACTCGAAGAGTGATTAAAGTGCTTTCTACTTGTTGTTTTTTTTTCTTTTCTTCTTTTTTTTACGAGAAATCTGTTAATCTGAGATACTAACCGGTGACCTCGGTTTAATGGGATTTATTATACACACGGGAAAGGTTATAAGGCGTTCAGCTGCAATAATCTCGGGTTTGACGTTAATATGTTTTCATTGAGCCTCCTACGGTTTTTACGAGATGCGCCCCTCGAATTTATAGATCTAATCAAAACGCAATAAAGTAACGAACGGCATGAAAGAATATTCAAAATGAATATAAAAGCGTCGTGCACAGAACAAGTAGAATGAAACTCTCTTAACGGTGCGACGGAGGCAAACAATTTCCCGGGGTGACGCGGAAATATTTCTTTTCGATTAAAAAAAAAAAAAGAAATACAAACAAAAAGCTTAATAAATCTCTTCTAGTGAACCTGTTCCGGTTGGTTGTGTGCGTTCCCCGTTATTTATTCAAATAAAACGTTTGTCAATCGCACGATCCGGTGGAAATTGAATCGCGGCTTACGTAAGCTCGTCGTGGAAAACTTTCAACGTAAACGCCAGACGTTCGATGCCGTCGATAATTATTTTCCCGCGGAGAACGAGCTACCGGTGCTTCAGAAGTTCTATTTAAAATCCAAACTTCGTTTAAGAGCGCGGCTAGTATCCGAAAAAAAATAATGAGAAAAAAAAGAAGAAAATTGCTCGCGGCTGTGTGCGATACGATAACGAAAACTCGTTACGATTTGCTGCGTCGCGCGAAATTTCCCAGCGAGTGTAAAGAAACTCAATTTCCCTTATGATTTCGGATTATCCGCGGGAACTTCGAACACGTTGCCGAAGATAAAACGTTTTTCCCCGGCCGAGTCGGAAGTCGATTTCTCATTATCGGGTAAAAAGTTACGTCTATTTGACCCCACGAGCATTTACCAGGCTCCCTTTTTCTCATTTCCCGTTTTTTTTTTTCTTCGTCCTTTTTTTCTTTACTTTTCCAGCCCCGCAATCTTTCATCGCGAACGTGGAAAAACAATACGGAGTTGAAATAAGAGACTCCCAGGCAATTTTCTTCGCCCTGACGACCGGTCCGTTTTGTATTCCCCGTTAATTGATACCTCGTAATCAATGATTAAGCGATCGCAACCGACGATCGCACGCCTCTCACCAGAATACACAATGTTTTCTAATATAACGCGTCCGCTTACGTTACGATGTCTCTCCTCCAAGCTTCGTTATTCAAACATCAAGCTCGAAGGGTAAATTTACCGAACGATCATTCCGACAATAATTACTGGAAAATTTTCCAATCGATTATCCCTTACCTGTTGAACCAATCGTCGGTGAACCGTGGATAAGGATAAGGGTCGTTGCTGCTGAAATCGTACGAAGCCTTGGCATTCTGTAAACAATCCGAAATAAACAATCATTTATTTAAAATCCAGATATTAATGTGACGTTCACTTTCGACGGACAGGGAAACATTGAACGGTAAAGTAAGTCGGGTAAATTCTGTAGGGGAAAAAGTTGATTCGATGGTAATAAGAGAAACGTAGAAAATAATAGAAAAAAACAAACAAAAGTGTCTCCCCCAACGGGTAAGACAATTCTAGATGCGAAAGTGACGGGGATCGTTAGGTTCCTTTCCGGTAGGATTTTTTTTTTTTTATTTTTTTTCGTCGTTGGTAAATGACACGAGCTATACTCGTCACCGTAGTACGTCAGAGAAAAAGGGGGAACCAGGAGGAGGGTCGTTAAGGTGTAAAGCTCCCGAGAGCTTCTTCAACGGATAAGATGAGACTTCGGGATAGATCCTGCAGGCTCTTTGAGGTATTATTCTTGCAGAAGACGCCCGGGTTCCTCGACGTCGTTCCTCTACGTTCGAATTCACTTTTCCTCGAAGAATTTGGATTACGTTCGAACGATCGTCCACGAAGAAACTACACGTTCGAACGAATGACAGGTAAACAAACGTGTCAATTAATTTAATTACGTGTATCCTTGAGAACGTGGTACACGAAAAAACAACAGGATAATTTGAACGAGTAATTTATATTTATTAACGAACGTGAAAAAAAGTGTAGGAAAAAAAGTAATCAAACGATCATGAAAAATAGATGAATTCCGGGGATAAAAAAATAAATCAGTGAGATGATACGCCGCGACTTCTCGGCGTCAGCTAATTAATTAGCCGCGGGCACAACCGACTCGGTTTACACGCCATGAAATTCCTCTTCTATCAATTTTACTACCCATAATTCCTTCGTGTCCATGGGCAGGGTTCGTAGGCTATTAATCTTCGTCGCCTTGAAAATCATCCCTCCAAGACCGCGTTTCTCCCGTCTTTTCTCTGGTCTCACTTCTCGTGCTCGGGTTACCTCATCTTTTTTTTTCTTTCGCCCGTATAATTCAAAGCCACGAGGAAATCTGAATTTTCCATCATTTTTTTCTCTCACGCGAAAACTGACCCAGTTCTCAGCGTTCAATTTTCAAGATCACACACTTTGTCCGAAAAGAAACGCAAAACGAAAGAATCAAACCTCCGAAAGAAAATCTCTTTTCCATTTCTTTCTCTATTTTTCCCATATTTTAGTACGCGAATCTCGCGCAGGTAACCGTGGGGAAAGTTTTCGAGAATTCACGATGGAAATGGCATGGAACGGAACGAAATTTACGGGTGGTCCCGTAAATTTCCCGCGCAACTTTCCGCTGCTAATACGCCGCGAACTTTCCACCAGACATTGTCTGCCGTTCGGCGAGAGTTGATTATGAGTTTCTGCCGACACGAGATGCTCGAATGTGTCCGTCGCAGACACGTGACGCACAAAGCGTCCGCCGCAGACACGTGACATGGCGGTATACACAACTGTCATAGAACTTCTGTAAGGGTAAACAGTTGTGTAACGTTGCGAGAAATCCGTTCGCCGTTTCGCTCGGTTATACCGTCGTTATACCTCTGTACTTTATATTCCATCGTTATTTTGTATTTCTTTTTTTTTTTTATATATTTTCTATATTTATACAACGATGACGACGAGTGGAGCGAACAGGGTGGTGAAACTTTATTTCAATTATACGCGTCCGTTTGATCTGTAGTATTAACGGAACAGAAATGTAGGTCGAGCGTCATTGTTGCCAAACAAAGCAACGGCACTTCTACCTGAAATTATTTGCTCGCTCTTCCAGATTGCTTTTTTTTCGACGAAATAATCAGTGATGTTTTCATTTTAATTAGCATCGAGACACATGTTACGTTTGTTTCACCTGATTTCATGTATTTGGAACTTTTCTGTCGATTTTTTCATAATCAGTGATCCGTAGGTAGTGCATCGAGGTAAAGTCTCGGTCAGAACGTGAAGTGGACCCCGAGGACAGTGGAAGTTGCACACTTTGAATAGAAAGTAGACTTATAAAACGATTCTCAAGAAAAATCGTCTTCGAATGGTCCCCTTATCCCACGTGTCAACTTCATATCTTTCCATCGAAGATCATTTCCTTTCTCAAAGGGACGAATCTCTTTTCGAATTACCATTGGAAATTACATCGATCATTATTTTCCATCTGGGATGTAAAACTGTTGAAAGTCCAACATATCGATCGTTTCCTAGATCACAATGTTAAAATCCCTATTGGTAAAAGTTTCACAGAGCAAAATAGACATCGGTGATTTTCCCTGTTTTCCACTTTCTAATTATCGACGCCACACATACAAGCGTGGGTGTTAATAAAAACTCGACAAGTACGTCTGCCCGCGAGTATTAATCAGCGAGTATTAATCAAAGTTTAACGTTGCGCGGTACGATCGTCCCTTTGGAAATGAATTTCGAACGATAGAACGATCGTGGAAGCGAGAACGCGACAGCGTCATCCGTTTCACCGTAAAAAGGTCATGCTTACGGGGTGATTTGAATTTCAAGACCCCCGTCACTGTTATGCTAATGCACTTTATGGAACTCATCCGGCTACAATGGATCGCGACCGTCGGAAAACACCGCGGCGAACGAACGTCGAGTAAATACGACGCCGGAAGGGAAAACGTGTGGGAAACTCGACGTCGAAATCGGACAAAGTAATTCCTGTTTACCCGTGGCAAAGAAAAGAAAGGAAAAGAAAAAAAAAAACACGGCGAATTTACGATTCGAACGTAGAACGTCGAGCGGGAAACCTGGACTCTCGAGAGATTTACTGAAATTGCAGCTGTAAACCGCGATTTCAAACCGGGATAACAGATGAACGTACTTACGTAGTTGTATTTTAGATCCGGATGCATATAGTCGACACCTGCAACGGAACAGAAGAAAACCAGGTTAGGTACGGCACTGTTTTCAGATTTACGTAACTCACAATAGAGCACTCTCTGATCTCAGACAACGGGGAAATGGATACGGGAAAGGTCCTTGAGGACCTTCGGATCGTTACGTACGTGTTTCTTACCGCAACGCGACTAACATATAGACATTAAACATATATGTATAGATACCTGTACATATTGTGTGTGAGAAAAAAAGAATTCATTCTACCGAGAAAGTATGTAATCGCAAGTAGAAAACTCGGTAGTTTTATTATTATTAGTGTTCTATCTAACTATGTTCTATCGAATAGAAATATATCTGTGGCAGTATCGAGTGGCAAATTATTCCATTTCGCTATGTGTATTACTTTGTTACGGTATTATGTCAGTCCCAGGGAAATATTTACCTGTGTACATTGTACTGATAATAAGATTCATCGGTTTTAAGTCACGGCGAACAGTTACGAGGAATTGCACGGGGTGTTTGCGGAACACAGACTATACCAGGGTGTATCAGGGATGATAACAGCAGGGATAAGCAGCGACTGGATAAAATCGTTAACGGAGCACATCTTAGGAGAGATGCAGGATTACGGTTCACCAGTAGCTATCGAACCTTTGGGTTAATAAACCAGCGAGTGAGATACACCATATCGATTCCCGAAGATGCTTTCACGCTAGGGGAATTACGAAAGTTAATCACGTTTCTCCGAAACGAATGTATTCGAGGAAAATTAAAATGATAGATGGATATAAAAATATTTACGATGAAACATTTCATTGTGTAGAATGAAGAATACTTTTATAGAACGCTTTGAAATTGTACCCCTTAGCAATCGGATGATATTACATAATTTCCCGATAAATTTCTTTCTAGTGTATCTACGATTTAATAGAGGTAAAGCTAATTTATAAGCAAATTTCCGCCGGTGTCGTAATCAACGCTTACGTAATGTACCTGTCGCAGAAATAAATTTCCATGGAATCGTAACGGTCGAAAGACCATTGGCATAAATGTCATTCGTGATCGGATCAATGGTTACTTGTCGGTATATCTCTCTAAAGCTCGAGTGATCACGTCGGCTTTGATCCGACGGATTGTTGGATATCCTCGTTCGTGGAAACCTGACGACACGCGTACAATGACGCTCGATATACATATACATATACGTATACATACTACATATAGTTTAATCAAACCGAGTGCACGGCGAGAAATACACAACGAAGTTCGTCGTTCTCCCAAATATATAAACAAGAATATCTTTGGGTTTTTTTTCCAATCGATTGTAAAACGTGACAATTTATCGAGTAAACAGTTCGCGTATTTGTCGAACAAGGATTCAGCGTCGTTCTGGTGAAATATTTCACCCGACACGTAGGGAACCCGGGCGATAAGCAACAATAGAGAGAATTAACTGAACCACTTGCCACAAATTATTCGGTTCATCCTCGTGCGGTGCGATTAATACAAGTAACCTCAGGAATCTAGTCCTCGCGGGACGTAATCTTGGTTAAAGCGTTCTCCCTGTTAATGAGGTCTCGTCAAACCACCGTGGAAAATCGTTCCACTTATAACGACGAAATGTTTCATCGTCACACGAAGATCGGATGATATTATAACTATATTTTTCATTGAAACACTAAATCTACCGACAATTTTATGTATTCTTATGAAATCCGTAAAAATGATAACTTTTCTAATTAATTTGGCATCAAGATCTATATTTTTCATATATCGATTAAAGAAATTAACTTCGAAAGCTATAACATTGAATGAAAGTATTTTAATAAAAAGTTTGAAAAAATGGTTATTTGACAATGTGGGTAGATTTAGTGTTAAAAAATATTTAAGAGATCTTTGACTCACCATCGTCCATTATAGCAGTGGTAACATTTTTCCCGGTAACTCCCTGTGCCCATGCCGCTTTCACATTGAGATCCAGCTTCGGTTTGCCGCCATTTTGTCCCGTGTTCTTCAAGTACCACTGAAACTGGAAATAGGGGTCCGACGGGTCTCTGTTGCCGGGATTCTCTGGATTTATAATCTGGTAGAGAGGCACGAGATTATCCACGCTGAGGGGTTTGTAACCCCTCTTCACCCTTTTGAATCCGGGCTGCTGGACCGCTGTATGCACCTGAAACATTTAAACGACCTCGTCTATCGTCCAGGGTTTCATAACAAAGAATACACTCTCTATATACGTATATGTAAATATATATACATATACATATGTATACATGTATACATCGAAATATCCATTATCACGGTGCGAGGGAGTCGCAATCACCGATGAAAAAAGAAAATCTGGAAAATCGTAATACATTTTGTACCGGGGATTTCGCGAACGTTTTTCAATTTCCGGTAAAAGGTCGAGGGAAACTGAAATAGAACAAAAAAATGCTCGACGTAGAGAATACTCGATACGCGAGGTCCCTTTTTCCGGTTTATATGATATTTTTTCCTGTTTTTATTTGATTCTCGACGAAATCACCCCCCCCCCCCCCCGGTCGGATCGCGAGGTTCGCTAGGTGAAAATTTATCGTCGGGCTGATAAAAAGACAAGTGCCCCCAGTGCCGTTTGAATAGGGTGGGATAAAGTGTCCCGTGTTAGTCGTGTCGGCCGCGATCAAAGGGGCGCAATTTCACGCGATCAAATTCGATCCTCGTCGTTCCCGTTATATTCGCTGGGGGGTGTCCCGTTGGAAATTGGACATTCATTTACATTTATATCGGAACCCCGATAGGAACCCGCGCGCTCGCTCGAAATCAACTTTCAAGCAGCCAACCCTGCGACGATTTCATTCGTTTCAACGGGCAATATTCTTCTTCTGGAAGGCTGGGTGTCGATTTTACGAATAAAAGATAGAAAACAAGCGCCAGAAGCAGTTCGATTCTATTATTCCCAATTGCGTTAGCGATCCGTGGATAGCGTCGATGAAACGTCCGATGAAAATAAAAAAAAAATAGAACAAAATTACGAAAATTGCATTTCATCTGGGAAGACATCTCCCTTGGAATCCCATTGGACGTTCCATGTCGACGAATAAAAAGACACGACGTAAGGGTAACACCTTCATTCGGTATGCCTGTCACGCGTTGAAGAAAAGGGACAGGGGTCCTTTTTTTTCTTTTCTTTTGTTTTTTGAAATTCTGAAGTGTCACTTACCAAAGGGTCCACCTTCAACCTTCTCGTATGCGGCACAGATCGTTTGCTTCGTGCGTGTGGTAGAGCTCTGTGTACGAAATGATACTCCGTCTGGCTGCCCAACACCTTGAAGAGACATAAAAAAAAATCATCTTTAAGTTTTCTTTATTTTTCCACAACCCGACTGACGAAAGAAACTATGATAAAAAACCGATAGAAACGAAACGAAGGGAAAATGTGACTAGTTATCACTCGTCGATCGTAAAGAAAAACTATTCTCGGGTGTTTTTTCGATCTCGTGGAATTTCATTCTTCCCCAGGGATCTTGGAAAATCGATTCCAGGAGATCTGATGGGAAACCGGTGTGCTTCTGGAGGAAATTTTCCATCTTACAAAAGCATCGCGGAGATGGCTGTACACGTTAGGTAAATACGTAGGATCGATCGAGTTATCCGAAAGCAAATTAACGTGCGAGAGGATGAGACGTTGTCGATTCGTCAATCCAATCGAGCCAATTACAGACAGATAAAGTTACCTCGATTACAGGGCTGACTGTCATCCGATTAATAACTTCTGCGACCGATGGTGGATCGATCGAATTCAAGATCGGATAGAGATGCACGTTATATCCGTGGTATTTAGCGGTTCGCTCGTTCGTGATAGTATAATGGGAAATTGAACGCGAATGTATATGTATGTATGTATGTAGACACGTATAGAGATGTCAGTGTTCCTGCTTACGTCATTCTGGAGATTTCTTGGAAAATCAGCGCACAGATTTTATAACATGAAAGGTTCTCTTTTTTAAATTGACTTATTATACATGGGAAATGATAGAAATTTTGTTAATTTACATTCGCGGATGATTTGTGTCTCGTTTGGATACTTGTTACTCGTAGAGGGTGAAATTTTCAAGTTTACCCTCGTATTCGGGGAAAATAATTTTCCAGAGTTTCCTGACGTGCCTGATTGTTATTCCGATAGTTCAAGTTCAAACTGAATTTCAGTGGGGAGGAATTAGGTCGGGACGCGGAAGTATCGGTGAACTTTGTAAAAGCAAATTTAAGAACAATATACACACGTATAGGTGTGTATACGTGTAGCAGTGTGTACGTGAATTTTATCAACGTGTTTGATTTCGTATATCGCAGTCAATAGAGTCAATCAATCTTCTTTTTTTTCAAATTAAAATTCCTCCCCCAATATGATACAGTACTACATGTATCAAAAGAAACACTTAAATAAATAAGATATAATCGGATGGTAGAGAATCGGATAAATGTGATGAATTAAAAGTAACGAAAAAGGTGATAACAAAAAGAAAACACGATCTCGTTTCGATCAGTACTTATCCGGCGAACGGTTGGAAAAGCGTAATTCGAGGACTAATGCAATTTTCCGCAAAGCGATTGGCAAAGGTTGGGACGTTGCTGGTTTCTCTGGTTACGTTGTCGAGAATTATCCAGGTCTTGGCGTAGAATCGATAATGAAAACTATTCTCGCCGATGTGAAAGTAAATGCTTGAAAATAATACTCGGCCGTGTCGCGTCACCGTTGTTACGGGGAATCCGATGTTTTCGTGAAACACCGTATCAGCTTACCCGTTAACTAATGAGTGTCATTATAATAATTAACGTCTAACCGGGATTCGGAGTTTCCCGGAACCTAATTTATCACTCGCCCACCGCAGTTTCCTCCACCTTATTAAAACAACATCTATTCTCATCCGAGGAACTAATTGTAACCCAGCGATACATGAATCATCTCGATTCATCCAGAAAATCTCATCACAATATTCAATATGTGTGAAACATACCCAGCTGTAATTTTTCAAAGATAATACACGTACACAGGTTTTGAATTTTCATCCCAAGTACCCGAAACTTTTTTGATTAAACCACTCTCGGTACCCGTTTCGACTTTGATTCAAGGTCGAGAAGAAAATCAGATCTCGCTGGAAAGTTTTTTTCCGCAGACCCTTTTCCATTATCCTCGAGATTAAAAGAGAAACGGGAGCTGGTCGTTTCCCCCGAATTAAAAGGAAAGTGGCGACCGAGGGAGGGCCGTAGAGTGTCTGATCGATCGTCCAATACGGTTCGACAGCCTCTCGTGGTAAAGAGACGACAGTCACGATATACAGGTGGTGTCTTATCGGTCCTATTCTTGCCGGCAGGCATTGAATTTTCATGCCTGTATCACGTTGTCGCATCGTCGAACAGCGTAACGTTAGCAGCTCGATCGATGACTCTTTGGAATCGAAAGACGAAATTACCGGGCGAAATTACAGACACATACATGCATGGAAGAATTACACGGTTGAAAAAATTCCAATTGTGTCGAATAATTGTGTCGAATATCAGGACACTTTGTACAATGATCATCGTCGTCGTAGTGTCGAGGTAAAATAAAGGGATGTCTAACGTAATTGAAAATTAAATCGAATCGCTATTGGTTTACATCGTAATTTCAGGTAATTTCTGCTTATTAGATTTCTGTGAAACGAAGGGGAAATAATAAAGCGTTCGCCAACGTGGTATATATAATATGTATGTAAAGCAATTATTATCGGCGTAAGTGCTGTGCAAATAAATTAATGAAGCCGGAGAGACACGCTGGTAATTGCATTCGCGTATAATTTTTTTTTTTTCTGAATTCAATATCGGTTTCAAGAGTACGTACACCGTTTTAGTCGCCGATGAAAACGCGTGTACACGAGTGAACGCATATTGTGCAACAAATTGTATACGTATTGCGAAGAGAACGGGGTTCGCTATCGCGGTATAAAGACCGTAGAAAATATCAAACCCTCGATCGATACACGCTAAAGACCGGATGAGAGAAGGGCACGATTAAGTACACTCAGAAATACGTTCGGATAATACAAACAAATTAGCAATAATTTCCAAATAGCACCTATACTTGTCACATTTTTGCAAGTACATTGTTCCTCAGCGTTTAATTCATCGTTTCTTTAAAAATATCAGAATAAATTCCGAAAATCAGTGATCTAAAGTGGTCCTATAATTATGATACCCAGGATATTAACATGATGCAAGTGTTTTATAAATTTGAGAAGGTCTTCGACACCGATGAAATGCTTCTTAAAGCAAAGATGAATTATACCGATACATCTTCCACATTTCCGCCGCGCTGTTGGAAAACTCGAAGCAATATTTCTTACGGACTAACCGCACCTCTGAAAGTGACGAGTCGTCGAACGTATCGATAGGTACGAGCAAAATATAGAGATACCTATAAAAAAAAGAAAAAATAAAAAGACATACAATATGTCGTTATTTACGAACGCCCTTTCGGTTCCTTTCTCCACCATCGCTCGAGAATTCCAATACACGATCCTCAGGCATGAATGTACGTACGTACCTACACACATACGCACATCTATAGTCTACCGTGAAAGAGTAGCAGTGTTACGAGTTGGGTAGAAAGGAATTTCCTCATTTCGAGGAACGACGACGACGGTGCTCCTGTGTCACCGCTTCAATTTCAGACGCCAACCGAGCGACGCTTCGATATAGTCTTTATTGACGTTCAAAAGAGAGAGAGAGAAGGAGAGATAGAAAGAGAGAAAAAGACCGAGTGAAGAGTCCAGAGAAGAGGTAATGTAAATTGACTTAAGTCTCCGAACAAGAACAACAGAATCGAAGTGTGCTAGCTTTTCGAATCGAACAACCGGAAAACTCCGTAGAAAGACAGATTTTTAAAAGTCTACCTCTATATTATCCTCCACTTTCCATCTTTCACATGTTTCAACTCGAAACTATGGAAAATGTGTACGTTAAAATAATATCACTCGCGATATATCGTCGTACTATCCACGGTTGACACTGTTTACACAAAACACGAGAAGAAAAGTGACTCTCCGGAAAAGTATCGCTATCCAACCGATATCTATGGCACACCTACATACGGTGCCGTAAGTACAACGGTAGTTTTTCGTGTGGGCTCTGACATGGAAAACCGATATGGCCGGCAAACATGAAACGACGCCGTCTCTAAGCACCATCGCCTCCCGATAAGTCCGCCGACGGTTCGGATAAAAGTCAAAAAGAGGAAACCGTTCGTTCTCCACGTGGCCCGGGGTTTCCTACGCCTACCGGCGACACAAAAGAATCGATTGTAAGCTGCTCCCGCGATTTGTACGGCCGTGCGACGATGCAAAAAAAAAGAGAAAGAAAGAAGAAACGTTCGCGTGCACGAGAAGCTCTTGCTAAGATTCATTTTGCGGGATTCTATTGTGCGGGAAACCGATAGGTCGATGTGTAAGTAGGGGACGACAATGTGAAACTATCTCTCGTTGACGAAGAAATTTTTATTTCTTTTTTATTCTTTTTTTCTTCATTTTTTTTCTGTTGGAAAAGATCGGTTCTTTCAATGTAAGTTGATGAGTGTTAAGTGGAATAAAAGAAGATGAATGGTATTTGCGAAATGATAACAAAGCGATCGTTTGGAATGGATCATTCAGATTCACGTTTGATCATTTAATTATGTTGCAGTCGTAGATTACCCTGAAACGTTGAAACGCGTGAGACAATCCTACAGCACTTAGTTAATCTCGCTGAAATTCATTCGCGCCGGTGATTCCAGTTGGGATGATTAACTGTTTCATTAATTTACGTCGTAAAGGGTGATGATCCGTGCGGAGAACAATGGCGAGCCATTGTACGTCTGTTACTAGCGCATAACAACCGTTAATATCATCTTAACATGGCCGACGGGAAATGCTTTATCGTTCGGATAGCAATTAAATATTTCCCGATAGCTCTCGCGCTGAATTAAATGAAAGAGCACGCAGCGACCGTGTCGATTGTTTATACGAGACTGCAATAAAACGGGGCCAAGTTTGCTTTCGTGTCTAGTGAACAATAAAAAAAAGAATACTCCGTTTCGAAACTTAACAAACAACGTAGTTCTCATTTCGTGAGAAATATCGTTCCCGTTTCACCGTGGAAATTGTGTCTCACTTACGAAACTCGTAAACAAATTCCTTTTTTTTACAGTTTTACTCCTATGCACCCCACGTTGAAAAACGACCATACTAATTTCTCGGGGAACGATAAGCAACGTATTAATCGAACGCTAATTGCATTCCGAAAGTTCTTTATATATACCTTCAATCGTCTACAAACGTCTGGAATGTCTGGTATTTAACCACACACAGTACTTTTTTTGTATCTCTTTCCAAATTCATGTTTACCGTAACCCTTAACATTTACCTCCACCCAACTTCGATTTAATCAAAACAAATCTACCTTTCCTCAATGTATACTTGCTGCTAGCATAATTTCATCGTGCCACAAATCGAAACATTTGAAAAACAAGTCAAGGTTCCCGTTAATTTCCATTTTCCGCTCGATTTAACCCTCCCGTTCGCCATCACGGCTCCAAACGAACAAGCAGATCCGAGTGCGCGATTAATCTCATGCGAACCATTGACCAATGGTTCGTCACCTTAAGTCCCCGTCCCTCTCTACCGAAACAACCTTCCCTTAATCCGGTCGGGCTTCGACTACACGTGTCACGCAATTCAATTAGCCTGCGTGTACCAAAGTGCGTGACACGAGTTGCATCCCGTTCGAAGTTTGTGCGACGTGCAACAAACGCACACACACAGGTGCGTATCGTTCACCGTTGAAAACCGGGGGGATGAAATTTCTCAACACACCGATACACATACGTATATGTATATTCAAAAGCGTGCCTGCTGGACGGATAATGACGTCCCTTTATATTTCCTTCATCCCCTTCATTACGCTTTTATGCGACGGATGCATCGGACGCATGCATACGTAATGAGACTTCTTAACGAGCATTTAGCGAGAACCAGGCATTATCAAAAGCTATTATTTCCGAGTTGAAGCCTGCGAGATGAAAATATCCAGACCCCGGAGATCGACGTCGATAGTACATATTATTATTATGTCGACAACGTATACATATATACACGGTGTAACATATCATCGGGAACCTTTTTTCAGAATCGATAGTACGCACCAAAAGATGAAAAGAAAAGTCTATAAAGTTTTGTCTAAAAACCACCCCCTATCGAGATACAACCCGTTTTGTAAAAATTTTTTTATAAAAATCATATCTCCGAAATGGTACGTCGTAGAGGACAGATTTTGATTGCAATATAACTGGAAGAGATCAAAGTTTACGAAAAAAAATATCGCTATCTACGCAAAGGAAGATTTAGTGAATGCCCTTAATGTTTCCCAAGTTGTTACAAACCTGCTACGATATAGGTAATCGACGTTGTTTGAAACAAAAATAAATGCTATTTAACAGCAATAACCGCAGTAATTATATTTTTTTCTATTATCTTTGATCTTCTCCGGTTATATTGCAATCAAAACGGGTCTTCTACGACGTACTATTTCGGAGATATGATTTTTTAAACATTTTTTACAAATGGGGTTACTCGTTAGAGGATGATTTTCGGACCTAACTTTCTCGGTCCTTTTTACACCTTTTGGTGCGTACTATCGATTCTGAAAAAAGGTCCCCGATGATATGTTATACTCTGTATATTCATACGGTAAAAGATAGCGTCTTTGTGCATTCCGGATGCTCGTGTTACGTAATTCCAGGCTGCATACCGGCGAATCAGAGCGTTCGAAGTGCAGCCACGGAAACTCGCGGAATAGAGAGACGGTTAATGGCGACACTGCGAGCACGATCCTCTCTTTCCCGGGACGATCCAGGCATTCCTGTAACGTGTGCCAGGAGAGAAATCTGCATAGTCGATGCACACCGATGGAACGTTAATGATAAACGCAATTCGTGACGTTCTGTCGATAATAATATTATTATTATTATTATTTGATAGGTGATACGCATCGATTGATACGTTTCTTGTTGCGTGGATATTGTTAATTGTACTCGAAATATTTCATTAATTATATATATATATTTTACTGTGTCGCTTCAACCGTGAACGTTACGGGGAATTAAGTCGAGCGTGAATAAAGTTTACTGCTAAAGTTGCTCGTTAAAGTTCAACCGTTGGATTTCTTGCACGGGCGAACGTAACGGTTGTGTTATTCTATGCGAGCTATTTACACCTCGATTCTTGTCGGAGAAATTGTCGGGAACGTAGTGCGTGTCGCGTATGAAAATAATTAACGGAATTCCGGTGTGTGTTCGTCAAAGGTTGCTCCTTGCGCGAATGAAATTAATGATTCGCACGTTTTGTGTATAGAAAACGAGGGAAGAGATAGAGAACCGTGAAAGTGTGATATTTAAAGTAAAGTGACCGAAACCAGCTGCAAGTATCGTTACATGCGGGTAGACTGTGTCTGTGTGTGTGTTTAAAAAGGTTGATTGACCTTCGGAATATTTGAAGATAGTTATATCGTTCCTTTAAATAGCACGAGGCGTATTATTTATGAATAAATAAAGTGTAAATTTATTTTATCGGGAGATATATAAATTTACACGTTTAATTGAACGACGAAAGTCACTCACAGGTTTTTATGAAACGATTACGAGCTACCGATTAATCGAGAGACACGTTGCTCCGGTAGGTGTCGTAAAATACGTTCATTAACGAACGTTACTCGTTATTACGGGCGAATAATTAGATCTCGAGACTGTGGCGGACGAAGTTTCGCCGGCTTAAGAGGGCGTCTTTACGCGAACGTAAAGAACCGTGCAACACTTTGCCAGACGTGGCGAAAGGGAAAACAAAAACTTTCCAATCTTTCCCTCGCCTTTTCCCCGACGGAAAAAGTTTCTTCGTATAACCGGCCCTGTGATAATCGCGAATCATGTCTCCCCTCTTCTTCTGGAGTTAATTAAACGATCCACTTTTTGGTAACTGTATATTTCATCGTTAACATATACGTATAAGTATACGTGTGTATTTTTATCGAATATATCGCGACAATTTGATATATTTTGATAATCACAAATCTCAACGACACATCGTTACGCGAACAATGAGTGAAAAGCGATTGAAATCAACTTCAAACAATGCCGATGAGATCCCTCGATCGTTCGTCAATGGCTCGTGACAATTTCCCAGCACGTTCGAGGGCTATAGAGATCATTCTCTATTTTCTCGTTTTTGTTTTCAATTTTCTTATACACACACACACACACATACACACAGGCGTGTATACCTAGTGGCACATTGCCAGCATTACCACGGTATTCCGATCGATCGACCTATTTACCATGATTATTTCGCGCGGCTTCTTACGACTAATCTTTTTTATTATTGCAACGGACAATCCTATCGCGCTAATTCCCAGATCCATTTCCCTGTGTTCAAATCAAAGGTTTCACCGTTGTTACATTGGTGAGATATGTATGTGTGTATCGTGAACGATGGAATATGAAACGATCCATCAATTTGACGACGAAGAAGACTGTTTCGCGCGATAAAATCCGTCGGGTTGCGTCGATGACGGTTCTAATCGGTCCGTCGTAGGGACGATCGATCACGGTGATAATCCGACGGCGCGTCACAGGGCAATTAATCGCGCGAGACGGCTGGAAAAGCCTTAATCAGACGAAACTACGTCACCGACCGCCGCGAGTACACACTGGAAACGATCAGCCGTCCCGACGGTATAATATCGTCTCGCGATTTTTTGTTATTTCCATTTCGGTCGGTTGCTCGCTAATAATCATCGTGACGGATGCCCACGATGCGTTAGCGTCTCTATAAATAGAATATCAAAGTATCGACGGTATAACGCTCGTCGGTTCGTGTAGGCAGCATAAGTGAAACTAATAATAGAATTTCTGACGGGCTGGGAAAAGCGTTGACATATCTGGTTTTGTTCTCTGTATAATATGAAATAACCTATCCGTCCGTTTGTTACCAGATAGATCGGGAATATTTCTGGATAACGTATTCGTTTATTTAAATCTTTTGTGATCCCAGCTGGACACTACAGGAGAAAAATATTGTCACGTTTGACAATAGGGGTCCTATCTGAATAAAATTTTGGGATTGAATAAAGTAGAGGGGAGAGTATAAGTATGTTGAATTTAGTGAAAGTTCTCTGATGAAATTAGCCCGCGCAAATCCGGTAGATTAGTTAATATGATATTATAGGGGATAATCAATTCAAAATGGTATTGAATTAATTAGAAAGCCCGCGATATCGTGTTAATCAATCTCTAATTCGAAATTTCCTTTAATTTCCAAACCTTTGTTTAGAAGAATTTCAAAAGACTCTTCGTATCTTTTTTTTTGCAACTTTGATGAACGTGACCTTTAAACATTCGAAATGTATGTCGCGTAAAACCTGGAAGTCTCCGTGAATTGCTCATAAACGCAGTCCACGGTTACATTAAGCCGTTGTAATATCATGGAACGGAGTATATGTATGCGTGTGTGTCTGTGAGTCTGTAAAGGAATTGCATGGATCGTACATTTTTAACTTCGAGCTGAGAGGAGATCACGACGGTACGAAAAATAAAACAAAAGGGCAAAGACCGTCCGCTGAATCTAATAAAAGGAAACAGTCCATGGACGTCGCGACGACCAAGTAGTAACGCAATTTATCCGACACGGTATGTACTCCCTTCTGGAGTATTCCCGTTACAAGCTGCACCCCGGAGGATCGTTTTCAGATGAAAAAACCATTTTCAAGTGTACCTGTGTTACCTTCACATCTTCACCTCCCCATGTTATCGATGTACCGCAAGCGATTTCCACGGTTCAATTGCCAGGGAACACGAAAGATAAGTTGAACCTAAGATACCTTCGAATACTTCATGACAAACATTAAATTTCGCAAAGATCATTTCAACGAACACTGACTCGGTTAACCTTTACCACGGAACTTTTGTTAATATTATACAAACATCGTAGGAGAGTCTTTCATCGACGCCCTTTGTACTTTCCAGTCTACCAACGTTTACGTTGCATTCTGAAATAAAAGTTTTCTTCGCTCTAAAATATCCAATGAATATTTATATCGTTATTCATACTTTGCATACACCCGCGGGAGGAAAATCCCTATCTCGAAGAATTGCAAGAGGAGAAATTGCTTTTTGTTAACGGAGAATGCTACCGTAACAAGTCAGATGTGCCGCGCGTATTTCCCAGCGAAATAAAAATGTACGCCGACGGCCGCGCGACGTTCTTTTTATCCTCGCTGTTTCCTTTTACCGGAAATTAGTTACTTCGTCTGGCCCCTCAACCGTACTATTTGCACAACGTCGCTGGAGAAATGTCGCGAACGGTTTTGGGGTCCGTCGGTCGTTGCCTACGCAGTGTGTTTTCGACGTAGGCGTCGGACCACGCCGTGCCGTTTCTACTGCCGCCGTCTGACCGCGACTCGGCGTTTCTACTTGCTATAGAATGAATCAGATCATATCGATACGTTTCACTGGAAAACAACGCGTGGGATTGAAGAGGGTAAATCGCGATAACGAATGTCACGGTCGGCTCTGCCGATGGACAGTGTTAACGAGTCTCGTATCAAAGGATAAATAATAAGAAAAAAAAATGTAATGTAACGTAGGCGAGTGTATACCGTTAGAACGAAGTGATTTAGAAAACTGTTCGCGAACAGTGTTTTAATCTTATCGCAATTTCGTATCCTACGTATTTGTGACGTAGACCAACAGTTTCCAACACGTTCCTACGATAATGCGGGCGTTCGTCACGAACGAATCAATGACTCCGTTAAATTTAACACATGCCTACGGTAAATATCGGCCGTTTCTACGTGGAACTCAATTTGCATCGATGAGAATAGGTGAGAAAGTGGATCAAGGATCAGTAAAAGTAACGTAGATTCGTCAACGTTTGTGCGACAATATGTTTACACGTTTCGCAAAGACCAGAATGATCTCCTATTGTGCCACGAGCGTGGCAAAAGCGTAGAATTCTCGGTTAGTTAGCCGGCGATCCGGCAAACGGCCGCGTTTTCACCCGATACATTTTTTTTTTTCTCCAAGGAAGGTTTATCGATCGGCCAAGACAGATTTCATTCTCATCCGAGCATATTCACCCCATCCGCACCCTAAGCCACACAGTGTTTCACCCCTGATAAGAAATTTCCTTCGTAGGACCGTAACGTGTACACGCCACGCTCTGCGATATACATACATATACATCAGTGTCAGGATATCGTGGTCGTTCTATACATTCCCCAACTGATAGAGAAAAATATACCCACTGAAACGTTATAGTAAATTCATCCCTATAAAATGAATCGAATAAAACACAATATACAACAGAATTACCATCGAAACATCAATTGATTCGTTTGTTTCGCGATGATAAAAACAAGAACAATAGAAAACAAATGAAATATATAAAATCTCGAGGGAAAAAAATGATCCGTCGCTATGGACGCGTCACTTACCGGGCCGAGGTTAACGAATCCGTTCCTGGCGGCCACGCGATCGGCCAGGTGCCGCTCCGCGGGCTGCCGCATCCGCACGAGGAACGTGTTGGTGAACACCTCGGCGTGTCCGCCGGCGACCAGGAACACGATCACCGCGAATAGCATGGCGGGCCGGCTGTATCTCGCATTCGCGGGCACTGTGCTCGGGATACGCGACGGTACTGCGATTTTCGGGCTGGCAACAGAAGGGATAGCCTTTGGTGGAGTCGTTGCCGCTGGTGGTGGTACGGTCGGTGTGACAGACCTCCTCTGGTGGTGGAAGCCTCGCGGGCGTATGGGGTACGAGTGGTAGACGCGCGCAACGATAAAACGGGCACGTGCTATCCCCGTGCACGTCGCTGGCCGACTGTCCTCTTGATAAAGGTAATCCACCAATCAGAAGCTGGCGCTTCTATAATCTTCACGGGCGCATGCGCAGTACGGGGTAAATGGTACGATCGTTAGGGAAACCGATCGAACCGCACGTGTGTACCTTTGACTACGCGTACGGATTCTGTGCGAAAATTCCACCGTGCCGATCGTGTGTTCTTCGTGGCGAACTTTTACGGTACGAAATTTTTCTCGCTGACGTCACGTGGCGTATCGATTGAGGGTGGTCGAGCAATGGCGCTCACCTGCCGCGCATGCGCAGTACGCTGGATTAACGCTGGCTTCCGCGCGATCTTCCATAACCTTTTATCATCTAGGTGTCCTGTATGTACATTACCGTTGTTTCTGAATTTCGTTGATTTTACTGATTTGATGCTGATTTTCACGGTATACCTGTGGAGATGTTTAATTGCGCGTGTTTTATTTCGCGCGGAATGTCTGCGCTCCAGTAGTGAAGAGTCGGCATTGGTCGGACACGACAGCAGCTTTAACGTTTTTTTCACGAGAATAATGATGATTTACAGAGAAATATTGTAATTTTTGGTTGATTGATGGGAACTAAACTCGGCCGGGTTGGTTTAGTTAATAAAGGTCTTGAAATATAAACGGATTGTGGTAGTGATAATGCACTAGTAGTATAGTATGAAATTTCGCCTCCAGTAGTACATTCTCGACTAAGCCAGACAGATTAATGGCACCGTTTTTTCCGCATATATCGTCCTTACCCTATTGAAGACATAAAGTTATGTCTGATCAATATGAGAAATGAGATGATACGTTAAGGTTGGATTTGAAATCATGTACCTACGTTACCTGTCTATTTTATCGTTTTACTGTACCGATATCAGTGGCTGATAAATAACATACGGGAAATTGTAATACTTCTTTAAAATATAGATATATTTATTCGTTCGTCATAGTTTACACACCGGTTCGCATCTCAATGTGAAAGATGAATATATCTTTCTTCGCTACGCTAGATCGTATATCACTTATCTGCATTTATATTCATATATTCGAATGGCACTACGTATACAGACTGCGCGTCGTTTATAGAACGCAGTATGCTCAATTACGAAAAGCAATTCGAAGCAATCATGTAGAACGATTCGAAACAGAGATCGAAATGTCGTAACAGTGGAAACTGAAATAATAAACATTTCGTAGAGTCTAAATTTGTACTTCGTGAACGAATCATTTTCATTAAATACTTGCAATCTTTTATCAAATTTTATTCCCTTTTTTCATTGTTTTTATCATAACTCTCAAGAGAATTCTTGAGCGATGTAAACGCCAATAAAAATCTAGAGATCGTATAAGCACGATCAGAGAAAAGGCACGCCTTTAGAAATTCGTCAGAAGAATAGAATTATGGCACAATAAAAGTGCGGTACGGGTACATTAAAGTGTGATACCCCTCGTGACGAAAAGAACAGAATAAAGTATATAAGCGAAAGAATTCGTATCTCTTAGTAACATATTCTACACGTTCAAATTCGTAGACCGATTTGTACAATGGATTAAATACATATTTTCGAAGAAGAATGAAAGGGGTGTAAGTGTTTTTAATTAACAGAAACGTTACTAAACGAGATGCAATTGTTTAAACGGATACCATGTTAAGTCACAGACTTAACGCACGTGTTACAATATATGTTATCGCGAAATAAATATATATTCATAATTGGCAAACACAACTGTAATCAATGCTATCTTAGGGTCAACATGATAATTTATCAAACATATATTTTCCGGAGTAGTGTTAATATTAAATGCTATTCAAGATAACAAAATAAAACATTACTATTACAATTGTTAAAATCTCTCATTTCAAAAAAAATACATAGACACACTTTTCCTACAACATTTAAAATCTAAAAAAGTATTTTTACATAGTATTAGAAAATACTTTTCTTATTAGTAATTATCTGTTTCAACAAAGTACATAATTTAAATCACAGAAATGCAAGTTCATACTGTAGTAGGCACATGAGATTGTTGTATGTAGTACACAGCACTGTAGGAAATCGTTTTATTGTCCCATTTAACGAAGAGTCGGTATTTCTTCGCCGGCTCACCTCTTCACCGGCCTCTTCACCGGTATTTCAGATGGAGTATTGGTCGTCTGTGCATTTTGTTGTAATTTTCGTTTCGCCTGCAGCCTTATTTTCGCTTCTAAACGCTTCCTTTCTATTTCTTCGGGAGTGCACTTTATAGGCTGAGATTGTCTTATTGTGTCCTTTGGATTACTGCATAAATTACTAGTGGACTTGTATTTAACAATACGAGTACCACCGTCTTTTTCTGCTGGACTGTTGGATACATGCGCAGTTGCAGCTTTATTAATCGTCGAAAAATTACTATCCTCACCGGAAGTCTGACTTTTTACAACAGGAAAAGTAGTACTTACATACAATTTAACCGAATTTCCGTGAATCAGTTGATTGGATGGCAAATTTGATTTCGAGGAAACTTTATTTGACGTTGAAATACATTCACTTGTAGTCGTTTTTCTATCGTGTCCAAAACATTGATCTGATAGACTTTTCGACTTAAAAAACTTTCGGTTTTCCATAGAACGAGATGTATTTGGACTGCCAGTTTTAGAATCATTATGATTGTTACTGTATGAAGGAGATGTTAGTTTCTGTATAAAAGTGTTCGAAGTTCGTTTACTGTCTACTGTAGACTTGTTCTGCTTAGACCTTTTTCCATGATTTAAATTTTTCTCCTCACCAGAACAAATAAAATCGTATTCTGATAATTTGGATAATACTTTGTCATCCTCCATACATGTTGCTAAACAGTCATCAAAAGAGTCATCAGGAATTTCAAAGAAATCAGATTTGTTTCCTTCTTTTAATTTATTCCTTTCGTTTTGGGTATTTATTGCATTATTGTTAAAGCTAGATTTATGTGAATCTGATTTGGATGTGGAATTGAGATTTGAAATTTGAATACTGGAAGTAGAATTTAATATGGAAGAATTTTTTGAATATGTTTTTACGTGATTGCTCACATTCATCTTAGAAGAATTCTTGGAGCTACTCAAATTTTTCGAACTTTTAGTAGAATTGTGTATTGCAGAATACTGAGTGTTTACAGACATTTCTTCTTTCTTTTCCACAGTTAAATCTGCTATATCAATTCCATTAGTTTTACCAAGATTAAATTTCTCCTCAATTTCTTGACTACACTTTACCATTGAGGCATCAATAGAATCATCAAATAATTCTTCGTAACTTGAACCTTTCTTGTTATTGTTATCAATAGTAACAGTCTGAATATTCGGTTTATCTTCATTAACAACAACTTCTAACATCACATCCTTCTTATCTTCAGCATTTAAATTTATCAAAAATCTGTTTCTAGTTTCAGGTATTATATCATTTTCTTTTTTCACAGGATGATTTTCTCCATTTTGCTTGATAGTTCTCATTCGTTCCGTTAATGCCTGCAATTCGGCAGCTAGTTTCCCGATACTCTCTATGTTTTCCATTTTCACCTGTTTCCTTTTAAGAGGCTTTTGTAATAGTGGAGAATTAGAGTTCCTTTTTTTCTGTAACAGCTTGGTCCTTTTTGGTGTCTCAACATGAGTTGTGCTCTTCTCGTTCGAAGTCTTGCCAGTTGAAGTTTGCCAATCCCATGCAATTTCATTGCCACCATCCTGGGTGCAGGGAAGCAAAATTGGACTACAGCGATAATCAAGCTCAGGGGAATCTTCTACGTTAAACGAATAGTCCCTTTTTTGAATTGGTGTACTATGTCCAGATACCCATGCATCACAAGAATGCTGTGGGGAATCGCCTTTCTCAACTTCAACCTTCATACTCTTTGTCACTACTACTGTAAGATTTAAAATATGTGATCATTAAGTTAAACATATTTTAATCGTTTAATCTTGCATGCGTGAAAAACTGAACATCTTTTACCTTCGTCCGTGTTATTGACCTTCCATTCTTCTTGCTGACGGCGGCATTTCGTCTTGGACCTGCGACTTTCATTCATAATTCGTAGAAAATAAAAAGATACAATTACTTCGGGGGTTAATTGGGCTCAAAAGTTACACGTAAACAAAGCTGTCATGCACTTTGAGCATCCTAAATCGACGATGCATTAGTTATCGAAAGAATTCGTAATAAAGTAAAGAATTGGTTTCCGTTCACTAATGTTTTAGCGTGTCAGCACTTTTACTTCTAATGATATTCTCTGAAAAGAGAAAGTTATAAACATCAAACGTGATGAACACAACCACAATATCACACAATATGCACCGAGTATATTGTTTGGCTTGAAGTTAGCGCTACCATAAGTACTACCACAGACGAGGTATTAGATAGACCAGTCATCCCCATGCTTTTCGATGTCACTGGTTTGGAGAGCTCTAGAGCCCTCTTACCATTTTAGTGTCACTCGCTACGTTACCATTTTCGGTTCGAATCTAGGATGTCCGTCGATTATTAGTAAGAATACGATATAGAAGTTATAGTTTATGCGTATTAATAATTGGCCTTTGTACTGCGAAAGAAGGATAGTGAATTCACAGGTATATAACTGCAAGTCACAGCAAAAGTAAGTTGTTTTATAGAGAAGAATATTCAGTTTTTCGGAATACATACAAAAGTTATGAATATTGACATTTTCCACTATTTTTCTTTATTTCTTATAAACAATTGTACTTTCTTAAAACCATTATCATTCTATTTGGTACCATTAATTCAAATCTTTTCCGATAATGTGAAACATAATACAGTCTACGTCAACAGTTAACATGTTGCTGAGCTGTTTCTTATTAATATGATATCAAATGAAAAATCCTCAAATTCAGGCGGTTTTTTGAACGGCATTCGCTCAATTTTTGAGATAGCGATCTGAAACTGGTACCATTGTTTTAGTTGGGAAATTCTACGCCAGATCAATGTATAATAGTTGTACTTTTCGAAAATTTCATTTTTCGCAAAAATCTGAAGGGGGTAGGTCAGGATTTTTTGCGATTTTCGTAAATCGCACGCCATTTCCACAATTTTTGAGATATCAATCTGATTCTGCGTCCAACGCGCCCTGGATCATTTTAATAGCTCAAAAATTGTGGAAATGGCAGGCGATTTACGAAAATCGCAAAAAATCCTGACCTACCCCCTTCAGATTTTTGCGAAAAATTAAATTTTCGACAAGTTCAACTATTATACATTGTTCTATCGTAGAATTTCCCAACTAAAACAATGGTACCAGTTTCAGATCGCTATCTCAAAAATTGAACGAATGCTGAACGAAAAACTGCTCTAAATTGATGAATTTTCGCGACTTTCGTAATTTCTTCGTCATTTCCGTAATTTTTGAGCTATTCAAATGATCCGAGACGCTTTGGACGCGGAATTCGAAACCGAATAAGACAGTGAAAGATTCAGGTCGATATCTAAAGATTTGCGGAAATGACGAAAGAATTACGAAAATCGTGAAAAATCGTCAATTTCAGCCAGTTTTTTGATCGGCATTCACTCAATTTTAGAGATAGCGATCTGAAACTTGTATCATTGTTTTAGTTAGGAAATTCTACGCCAGATCAATATATAATAGTTGTACTTTCCGAAAATTTAATTTTTCGCAAAAATCTGAAGGGGGTAGGTCAGGATTTTTTGCGATTTTCGTAAATCGCTCGCCATTTCCGTAATTCTTGAGCTATTAAAATGATCCAGGGCGTTTTGGATGCGGAATTCGAAGCCGAATAAGTCAGTGAAAGAATCATTTTGATATCTAAAGAATTGTGGAAATGATGGAAGAATTACGAAAATCGCGAAAAATCCTGACCTACCCCCTTCAGATTTTTGCGAAAAATGAAATTTTCGAAAAGTACAACTATTATAGGTTGATCTGGCGTAGAATTTCCTAACTAAAACAATGGTACAAGTTTCAGGTCGCTATCTCAAAAATTGAGCGAATGCCGTTCAAAAAACTGCTTAAATTTGACGATTTTTCGTGATTTCGCTCTTGCACAGATGAGGTATTGGATAGACCACTCATCCCCGTGCTTTTCGATGTCACTGGTTTTGTGGGCTCTAGACTCTATCCAATACCTCGTCTGTGGTAATGGTTTTGCAACGCCCCCGTCAGAAAAATAAAGATTCAAAAAATCGTATAAAGTTATGCAGACAAATCGCAAATTTACTTAAATAGTTTAAACATTCTGCGTGGTTCTCAGAAAGAGGAACATCAAGAGACTACACGTAAGTTGTTCTTTTATACTTTTTCGAGGTCATCCCGACAAGACTGAACCTGTTATTTCCATCTTTATTGTTGCGGCTTCACGGATCAAGTACAACCAAACTTCAAAATACACTCGACCTGACATTGCCAAGTACGCCATTAATCTTTAGTCTGTGATGAAACGTCCTGGAGTCAATGCCTCTTCATGACACGCTCCGGTCAACCTCCCCAAGTAAAATTCATTTATTATTCATACATTATTAGTACTGAGTAAGAAATATATTAAATATTCAAATTTTAGAAAAATTATATTTATTGTTATTAATTTGCAATCGCGATTTTCAACTTAATATTTAATATCAAGCTTATAAAATATAGTTCGAATTTGTACGATGTTATAGTCAACAGTTTTCTTTATTTGTGCAAAATATATAATTGTTTAATTGTTAGCAATAAATCCTGAAAATGCTACGGTTTAATAATGGTCCGCTCGAGGTTAACATAGATTTTATTATGTCGTAATAGATCGAAGAAATTCGCCGGCGGGTACCTATGTACGAGTGCAACCGACCGTGACCGGCCGACTCCCGAGTTTACCTGGCGTGACTTTGACACGCGCGCGCGTCAGTCTCAGTTCAGCGGCCGGGGGGTGAAGACGTACATACTCATAGGAGCTCCTGGGTGGTTTCCAAGGTATGTGACATCGTTTTAGAACATTTATCTTTGTTCAATTCATTTATATTCTATATCCTATCATAATATATACGTGTATACCATACACATTCAATACATTACATTTAAAATCATGAATCGAGTCCACTTTTCTCAGTATGATTTAAACAAATAATTTTGCAACTTTTTGGAAAATACCTTCTTTAATTCTATTAATTCTTGCTTACTATATAATCACAATTTAATTAGTTTTGCTTATGAATTTCGCTGTTTGTACTTAGAATTTGGATAAATTTGTGACTGTTAACTCTTATCGTGTTTTGGTTTCTAATTCCAGGTACCACTATACAAAGAAGCCCGGTTACCTGAGACGTAAACAAGAACACAATGGACATCGCAGCGGTCAAAGCCTACTTGTTAACGCCCTTGACATTGGTCGAAACTAACATTGTTCGCGGTACATCTACAACGGGAATTTATATTTTCCGTGAGTTACGTTAGATTGAATCGAGTCATCGTGCCGTTTATTTTTCGTGAACCGGATATAAGAAATATTTTTCTTGCGAAACGTTTGAGAATATTTCTACGAAACTTCGCGCCGGTTTATTAAAGTATACATCTTTTCGCGTCGGCTATTGCGTTCGCAATTTCATTTTACACCAAAGTAGGACAATGGCAATATTCCTAATAACAATGCTTGGTAATTAAATTGAAAAATACTTTAACCGAATATCTACATTTTCCGCGGTATACGCGTTCGCGATGTATTTTATTTTCAGCTTTTGTGACCGCGCGCAATGCGGTCTTAGAATCATTTTCTGCGAGACAAGTATTTCGCGAAATAGACTCAGTGTTGTTGCGATATTAATACATTATTATTGCTCGATACCCGCGTGATTAAAACCGCCGAAAGAAATGAAATTCGGTCGCGAAATTCTCTTAATTTTTCCAATCGCAAGAGTAGAGTCAGTTTGTTCGCCGGAAATAATTTCGGTCGGGAATGTAGTCTGTTTATTTTTCTTTTTTTTTCTTTGAATTATTCGCCGCGATGAAGTAGCGGTACGCAGCAGCTGCGGAAAGGATTTCCATCGGGCGCCGTCGCATCAGGCAGCAGGTAAATATCGTCAAAATGTTCTACTTTTACTTCTAATCCACAGTGAAATTACATTTTGAAATATCGAACTCGAGTCAGAACTAAATACGAACGATTTGAGGAATGATAGACGGTTAAACTATAAAGACTTTGCTATTTTTCTGTTACAGATGACTTCGCAACTGCAGAGCCGGTCGTAGTATCATGTCTACAATCAAAGGTGCAGAAGAAATCTACGACCGGTGAGTCAAAAAACTTATGGTTCCTCCGATCACTCAATCATGTCGTAGGACGTAAAGGTCCGAAGCGGCACGAGTGTATTGGTTGTATTTTATTTGAGTTTGCGAGCATAGTGACCGCGAGTGTAAAGTATTTTATACTTTACATTCGTGGGTAGTAACACCCCATTGTTGTGAATATTTAATTAGCTCAGGCAGGGGTCTTCTTGTGGCTTAGCTTCACGGGCGATTTTTATTTAATTAATTCGGAGGTTCGATTCCCTCGATCTTCATTTAATAGCATTCGCGTTCGCGTTCATTTTATATAATCACAGAATTGTTGACAAAAGACGAAATCATACGAGTTAAATTCAGTCAGAACTTGCATATTTTTCGTGGCCGCGTTTCCTTTAACTTGTAAAGTCCTTTAAATTCTTGTATTTGAAATGCCCAAGAAGACCAATTCGCGATGGGTAGATTCTGGTTTCAAAGGCTAATTTTGAACATATTTGCATTGTTTAGAATATAACTTTGAATAAGGAATCAACCAAGGTTTTCAATAATAAATTCAAGTTTCATATATATTTTTTTTCAAATAAATTTCAATATTTTAAAGTTTTCAATATATATATTTTTAAAGTTTTCAAAGTTTTTTTGCACGAGATGCAATTTTTTCACTTTTTCAATTATTATTCGATATTACATTCGAGTCATTTTATAAAGTATATTTTCAAGTAAATTCTATAAAGTCAAAGTAACGATTACTAGCTCGTTAGAAGATCTATTTCAATAATCATTTTATAGCTCAGGATTTTCAGCACACATCAAGCCTAGTATGTAGTTGCCACGTTCATGTCCCTATTTGGCTTGAACTCATTCGTGTGCCCAGGTGCTACACGAATGGGTGATGGCGGTGAACGTGGCTTATAGTTTTAAGAATTATAATTATGTGGCGGCTCACAAGCGTTAGCGATTGTGCACGACGTACGATCCACACGTGTGAGTGTGTGTGTGAGATAAATTTATTGAATATTTCGTGGATTGTGCGTCGGTTTTGAACAATCGTTTTTATTGCAAAATCGCGATTAAATTCAACTTGCATATTTTTACGATTTTACATTATTCAATTTAAGTTCGATTGTATTTCGAACCTCATATTATTATATTCAATTACTTTTCAATTAGAGTCAAAATGCAGAAGCATTATTTTTGAACGTAGTAATTATTTCAACTACGATTTAATTACAAGTCTTTCATTTGTATATTTTACGTCTACAAGTTTTCATTAAATTCCTTTCAATAAAGTCTAAATAAATCGCAATAATCGCTTACCTTGTGAGTCGATTTCAGCAAAAAGGTACGTACCTGAATGTATGTGTGGGGTTTGAGTCGGTGTTGGAGACGTCCCGGGACGTCTCCCGTAGGGGGAAACACCGACTTTGATTGAGAATCGTGGAGAGAGTGTGTTGGTGTGCGAGAGATTTTTGCCATTTTTTAAATATAGGTAATAGGTAGGCAGGTAATTTATTCTCTGGAATGTGTGTGCTTTAATTTTAAGTAGGAAGGGCAGGGCAGGTACCACTGTTTCGACTGTAGGCAACCAGTGGTATCCTGTACCTGAAAGTCAGGCTAATAATCTTTTCTTTTTTAATAATAAGTAAATTCTGCTTGAACATTCGTCCTTAGCGGCTAACCGTTTGCACGGACTGCAGTTGTCATTCTTCTGAGAATAAGCTGTTAACTTGTCCACACGTGTTAGCCGCATTCTCTTGTCTGGTTAGGCGCGTGTCAGGGTTATACCATATTATGGTTCCGAATGTTCTTGCAGAATACAGGTTGGGCTCCGGCCTGAAGCAAGAAGAGGCTTTACGCCGAAGAGGCCCGACAAACTGTCTAGAAGAGGGCAGCAACAAATGGCTATCCATTTTGGAGTGTTCAATTTTGACACTTCCAGAATGGGTGGTCATTCCGTTACTACTAAGTCACTATGCTCGTAGTAGTTGTAAAGTAATTATAGTTGTAGTAATTTGAAGTAGTTAGTACCATGGGTCGAGGTGAGCTCCCCATGAAGACTCTGCCCCGATCTGCATTAAAGTTTTCGAGTCATTTTTCTTATTAAATTATTTTCATAAGTGTCAAGTAATAGAGTTTTGCATTAACGTTTTCGAGTCATTTTTCTTACTGAATTATTTTCACAAGTTTTGATAATAGAATCTTGATTACGATTTGATATTAAATTCCTTTCAAACTCTGTTATTATTTTTGTTCATTATTGTTAAAGAGTTAGAGTCCAGTTTTTGATTATTATAAATTTGAGATATTAGATTTTTGAAAAAAGCAGAGGGGTAGAGTGTGATAGAATGAAGTAGTTAGAAGTAGTTAGTTCCACGGGTCGAGGAGAGCTCCCCGTGAAGACTCTGCCCCGGTCTGCATTAAAGTTTTCGAGTCATTTTTCTTATTAAATTATTTTAACAAGTTTTAATAAGAGAAATTTGCATTAAAGTTTTCGAGTCATTTTTCTTATTCAATTACGTTCACAAGTTTTGATAATAGAAGTTTTATTGCAATTTGATATTAAATTCTTTTCAAACTAAGATATTTTGAGAGTTCCTTTTTAAGAATTGTCACTGCTAGAGTCAAATTTTTGATTATTATAAATTTAAGAGATTGAATTTTTGAAATAAGCAGAGGGGTAGAGTACGATACAGTGTGCAGATAGAAAAAATTTGCACACTTGCCATCCGCGCCGGTCGTTACTTTTTGTCACCTCTGGCTGCACTTTAGCTTCGCGAAATTTATTGATAATTTGAAATAGATTAATCGAAAGTGTCTCAACTGAGACACACTTTTTATTTTCGTCCTAGAAACATAGTATTATATAATTTTCTTTTAATTAAATTCACGAATCCGTCTCAAAGAGACCCGCGTTCTTTTTACATTATATCATTTATATATTTAAATTAAATATCCGAAAGAAATGTCACCGGGACATACGCGATTTTTATTTTCTAACGTAAAATCATCGAAAAATGTAAAGCAGCCAAGTGACTCGCGAATTGCATCGTACATCGCCGACTTAGTACGATGCCATTTAAAACAAGCATTTGTTAGAGGGAATATTGCCATGATTACATTTATAAATTGTATTTTTTTATTAAAATGTGTTATTTTGTACAATGTCGTACGACGTTGTGCAAAATTTTCATTTCGACTACGAGTAACTTTGATCTCCTCAAGATCATTCCGCGTTTACAATCGTTTTTCATTCTCGCGTATTACAGTTCGATCAGTCAACGCGATTATAGAATAGTAAAAAATTATTTTTCGCGCGCGTAACGCGGACTCTATTCAAATGAAATTTACATTTCTTTCGCGCGTAACTTTTCCATACTGTTCGATGTTAATCTCGCGTGACAAGTCGGTTTTTCCACCCATTTAATAAACTTTTCTTTCAGAGTAGAATTAAATTAAGTAGTTAGTATAAGTTTTTAGTGTTGCGTAAACTTAGAGAATTCGCCATATAGCCACTTGTGTGTTATATGGAGTGAAATATTAAAGTTATTTTCGCGTCGCGTTGTCATTTATCTGCATTCTAATGTTATCACACACATTAGTTTCCTGATTCGCAATATTCTGAATAATTAGAAAATATAAAATACATTCCCCTGTGGGTGGGGGACAGAATACACCCACGGTATTCCCTGCCTGTCGTACGAGGCGACTAAAAGGGACGTTTTGGCCACTATAGTGTCAAAACGTTAATTTAAGGGGATATCACACGTCAATTCCAATCCGTTTGCCGTCGACCATCGAGAAAACGCGACTTGTTTGTTCGTACCGCGATATTAGATTGATTTTTAATTTCAACTTACATTTTCAATAATTTTCATTTATTTTTACATTCAATTTTTAGTATCAGTTTATTAGCTTCAATTTTTTTTACTCTCACTTTTTAATTGTAACTTTCACTTATTCTAGTAGAGTCATTTGTTATAGTAGAGTCAGTTGTTCGTTATTTGTCACGTTTATCATATCTCTGCGGCAAAACAACACGATAAACGGTGTTGTCGGCCTTGTAAGCCTCACGGCTACTCGGTTAAGTCGCGATCTCGCGATATATTCACGGAGCGTGGCTTTCTGTCGTTCCATGGTTCCGTCGGTACTTTGGGTGGCCTATGGTCGTCTGGAAAGGTGAGCCCGAGTTCGTTCTGGGGACCTGTACACGGGTGGACTGCTATTTGGCGGGGTATGGGACGTATCAGGCTTATCGGTGGCGGCCGGACCGATTAGTCTGATATGGCTTAACCCGTGTACAGTTCGACTGGATGATCTATATCCTCGGATATAGATCATCTTCGATTTGTCCCTGGTTCGGATCTTTCGCGTAGGCCCTTTCCTGTAAATCGACCATACGCTTTATCCCTTCGTATCGATTAACCATGGTTCGGCCGGAAGTCACGGTTCGTGGGTACTTCTCGAGACCGTGGCACGAGCCACCGTGTAAGTGTCTAAATTGTTTTGCCGTCGAGCTATGGTGAACGTTTAGAGTCACCCGCGTTAGTACACATTTACCGAGTTGCTTTTCTCGTTGAGTCGACATTTAGAGTCATTTTTCTTTTTTTTCTTTTTTTTTTTGGGTTTAAGGTGTTTTGGTGTGTGTTTTTTTTACCGCGAGGAGTTGGCGTGTGATGGTGGTGGGGTTAGTTATAGAAATATTGAAACGTTTCGATATTTATCGTCGTGGCCCCATTGACAGACGTGTCTTTGGTATCACGACACTTTTAGTTTCGCGTTCGCGTTCGCGTGATGTTTTCATTTTCCATCTGAGAATGAAGATTTTGATCTCGTTTCGTTAATGGAGGGAGGATGGGTGCCGTGGATAGGGTGGGTCTCCATAAGTAGCAACCTCCACGTGGTGAGACCTGGATCGATATCATTTGCATCGATCGATAATTAGATTTATTAAGATTTTTTTTTTGGAAATCCGATGAACGATAGCTGTTTGTATTGAAATGTGTCGCTTCGATGCAAATGGTATCGAACAAATTGGCTACGAATATTATATGTATGTATATCTCGTGTCTAATTTTACTACAGTCAGACAATAGCGAAATTCAACCAGTTTTTCCTTCGGCATTTGCTCAATTTTAGAGGTAGCGATCTGAAACTGGTACCATTGTTTTAGTTGGGAAATTCTACGATAGAACAATGTATAATAGTTGAACTTGTCGAAAATTTAATTTTTCGCAAAAATCTGAAGGGGGTAGGTCAGGATTTTTTGCGATTTTCGTAAATCGCCTGCCATTTCCACAATTTTTGAGCTATTAAAATGATCCAGGGCGCGTTGGACGCAGAATCAGAAGCCGAATAAGGCAGCGAAAGAATCAGATTGATATCTCAAAAATTGTGGAAATGGCGTGCGATTTACGAAAATCGCAAAAAATCCTGACCTACCCCCTTCAGATTTTTGCGAAAAATTAAATTTTCGAAAAGTACAACTATTATATATTGATCTGGCGTAGAATTTCCTAACTAAAACAATGGTACAAGTTTCAGATCGCTATCTCTAAAATTGAGCGGATGCCGAACGAAAAACTGTTCGAAAATGACGATTTTTCGCGATTTTCGTAATTCCTTGGTCATTTTCACAAATTTTTAGATATCGACCTGAATCTTTCACGGTCTTATTCGGTTTCGAATTCCGCGTCCAAAACGCCTTGGATCATTTGAATAGCTCAAAAATTACGGAAAGGACGAAAGAATTACGAAAATCGCGAAAAATCGTCAAATTAAAGCAGTTTATCCTTCGGCATTTGCTCAATTTTAGAGATAGCGATCTGAAACTTGTACCATTGTTTTAGTTAGGAAATTTTACGCCAGATCAATATATAATAGTTGTACCTTTCGAAAATTTAATTTTTCGCAAAAATCTGAAGGGGGTAGGTCAGGATTTTTCACGATTTTCGTAATTCGACCGTCATTTCCACAATTTTTTAGATATCATAATGATTCTTGCACTGGCTTATTCGGCTTCGGATTCCGCGTCCAAAACGCCCCGGATCGTTTTAATAGCTCAAAAATTACGGAAATGGCGAGCGATTTACGAAAATCGCACCCCCTTCAGATTTTTGCGAAAAATGAAATTTTCGAAAAGTACAACTATTATAGGTTGATCTGGCGTAGAATTTCCTAACTAAAACAATGGTACAAGTTTCAGGTCGCTATCTGTAAAATTGAGCGAATGCCGAACGAGAAACTGCTTAAATTTGACCATTTTTCGCGATTTTCGTAATTCCTTTGTCACCACTAACGAATCGACAGGTACCACTCGGAACCAACGATACTCTTTTAGTTCAAAGAATTCTGCTCCTTCGTTAAGGAGGCGCTGCAAATCCTCTGAAATTTGAACGCGTCGGTAATTCAGTTTCGTGAACATCGAACCCCGTAAGGTGATAGGTCTATCCAATACCTCGTCTGTGGTACTACCATCTAGGAGAATTATGGTGATATTTCTTCACGTATTCACTAAAAATAGATAGAAAATACGATATTCTTTCAAATCTGGGCATTAATAGATTGGTAATATTATGAAAAGATTGTAAAAAATTATATATAAAACACCTAGAAAATGTATTTTAAATTTACCGCGAAAACAAACTTGAAGCTAACTTCAAGCGTTCGGAGAGTTGTGCACAACTTCGGTTAATAGTATCTCTGACATTTCTACAATGACCAAATGGCTTTGTTGACATAAATGTAAACAATTGCTTCTGTTTAGAGGGTGACAAAAAAAGTACCACGATTTTGCAGCCACTTAGTCGTTGAACGTTTGACGAACTCCAATTAAAAATGAAACTCGTAGTGTATAATGATATAGTAGCAACGATCCGCAAATTTCGCGGTTTGTCAAAGGATTGTGCGGATGTATTGAGAGAGAAGTACACCGAGTAAGATCACATTTAAAAAGATATTCAATTAAAATGTTTCATATGTCAAAAAATGTATACAATATTTGTATATTTTTAGTATTCCAGTAAATACACTGTATAGCATCTTATCCCTAGAAACGCAACACAAAATGAAGATATTTCACAGTAGGCTGTTTAGTAGTACTAAGAATTATTATGATAGGTACGATATACTTTGTTCTTTTTATAAATATTCAGTTTTCAAAACAGCATAAGTATATCTGTTTTATTTTATAATATACATATCATAGATACGTAAATGCTGTACAAAGTGGAAAGCCAGTTGGAGTTTTATTAAACATGGCAAAAGAAATTGGTGCACCGCCAGCACTGTTAGCTAAATATATTCTTGAGAAACATTTTGGACGTGATGATTCTAATGGTAATTTCCACATAGTTTTGGTAAAGTAATACAGTTTGCGTATCGAATAAATCTTAAATACCCAAAACTTAAACACTTTCAGTTTCACGAAATGATGTTGGTAAATTACTGAAGGATACTACTTTAATTGAAGACAAAGACCTTGCTTATGAGGTTTACTTGGTAATAATTTAACAGTTTATTAATAAAAGAGCAAATATAAGAATCAAAATCTTATATAATTATCATTTCTTTTCCAGTGTACGTTATATGATAATTTATATGGACCTATAGCAAATACTATCGGAAAGTAGGTACTTTATAGTTACAAACAACTTGTTATTAATTTTAATTTTTACTATAAATTAGGTCTTCAGTTCTGTAGGTCTAGAATATGAAATGAAACTCCAACATTATCTCATTGAACGAAATCTTGCATTTCGTAACGAGGAAGATTTGCGTACAAGGGGGTATGACAAGACTCCGGATGTCAAGCTTGAAGTACCAATAGCCGTCAATGGCTTTGTAATTAATTGGATTGAGTCTAAGGCACGATTTGGCAACCAAGAGATACATAAGAAAAACGTTAAAGAACAATTTCACAGTTATTGGAATAGATTTGGTCCAGGACTTGTAATTTACTGGTTTGGTTTCCTGGATATCCTAAATGAGCCCAGTGAAAAGAAATTTATTATCATGGACGATTTTCCACAAAATATCACATACATGAATCCTACTTGTATCAAACCCAGTACTCTATAATTCCAATGAATACGATTATGTATGTATTTATTTTGACCATTTTTGTACATTTATGATAACATAATTATCAAATTGCAGATTTACAATACCGGAACGACAATGATTGTTATTGATAAATATAAAAAGACGTTTTCAATCATTTAATGCAATCGCTCATCCATCTAAAACGCATTTTCCGTACGACGAGCGTCCCGTACATCCCCGTTCAACCACCTCGTCTCCCTCTCGTTTCATCCAGCCCACCAGTAAGGGTATTAAAAGAAAGAACCAAGAATGCGACGGCAGTGGGTAGGCATACAGTCCTCTTGCGCGAGCCAGCCAAATGTCATTGGCAATCGTTGGTTATACATCAAGCTGTGTCTGGCCCGTAGGCGCCGCTGCCGTCGCGATTTCAAAGCCAGTGTGTGCAGTGATCTCGTGCGGCTTTCAAGCACTCCCGCTGATCTCGTCCGTCGGGCAACACGACGTAGAAAAACATCGAAGTACTTCCCCCGGCTGAATCGGCCGATCACAAGTACACCGTGGAACGTCACACGCATCGTGCGACAAACTCGACGAAGTATGAAACTCGGTGATCTTGTGACGCGATATCGCGAGGGAAACGTTTGCCGAGTGGTCCAGATACAGAATGTTGCTGATAACACCTGTCATTATTGAGAGCCATTGCGTAATCTGAAATCCCCGGAGTAAATTACTCGGTGCGGAAATCGGGAGGATTTGCAACGGTTTGAAAATTTGACGAGACGCGACCACTCTTTAATTCTCGGTTCTTTCCAAAGATTCGGATCTTGTTGAAACGTAGAAAACTTACACGGAAAATTTCAAAGGAATCTTGGATAGTTGTAAAGTAATTAAATTTCCTACGGTGTATGTGAAATTTTATTAAATTTATCTACTGTTTAAAATCATAGTCTTAATAGCAGATATAAGAATAACGTATTTGCTAATGACATTGATAAAAAGTAGCAGTAGAATAATATTTAAATACGTCAAGTAAATTATGGTTTACCGATACAAGTATCCTTGAAATAAAAACAATAATGATATCTTATCGAACGTAATACTTCCGCGTCAAAATTTAAGGTCAGTGTGGTCCGTGGATTTAACCACACGATGTTATCGTAACACACAACCCTGACCCGGTTTAGCCTTGCTCCAGATTTTCCTAGTTCAAGGTCCAACCGGGTATATATTTTGAATCGATCCAATTGCGAAAAAAAGTCTGCGAAACCCCGTGAACGCAGTCGCAGTTAAGTTCCCATAGTTTTTACTTACTCTTGAAAAATCTGAAACAGTCTGACATCGATAGCGAATGTGTTTAACGAAATTTACGTTTTCATACTTAAATTTCGACATCTTCGACACAGTGATATTTTATTTTTTGCTCCCTGTAGAAACACTCGGATAGAATTACAAAGTTGTCTATGTGTACAGAATCTTTTCTTCTTTCAGCGATAGGATGGCTAATAAAACCACAAACCAACCGCAAGATCCACATGTGCGGACTTCGATGCAGTCTCAAATCGCCAGAGTTAAAAAGGAGGTATATTATCTATTTCATACTTCCTCGAATTGAATAATCTACGTTCCAGAATATTATAGACGGTCGATACTTGTTGCACATTCCAAATTTTGCCCGTATTTAGAAATTAACCCTTTTCACTCGCCACTTCTCATCTTCCTTTTTATCTTCGTGCGAGTGCAAAGGGTTATTGATCATACCGCGAAACTATTAATTAAATAGAAGAGTTTGATCGTAGGAAGAAGAGGAGCTTTGGATATCAGGAGAAGAACTGTACACGGAAGGTAGCAGCGACGAGGAAGAGTGCCGGACGCAATCACGAGCGCGTCGAAAAGTGAATAGTAATCAAACGCGTGGTTCTGCCACTATTCGGGGACGTTCACCCGAAGTCAGAGTGAGATCAAATAAGGCTGACGAAGGACAGGTGAAAAATATGAATCACAAACCGTCCCCAAAACCGTCGAATAATCTGACCCAGCACAGGGTATCGAATTCGACGACAAAAGACTTTAAAGAGGGAAATACCCTAGAGAGTTATTCAAACGGGGAAACGGAAGTAGAGAACGTGGAGATCTCGTGGAAAGCGAAAAAAGGTACTTTCGTTTTACCCAGCTCGAGTAACAATGCCAAAGAGGAAATTGATAAATGCTGACACAGACCAAGATAATCGTATCGTATGCAATTCTTACGTCGGGAGGGTTCTCTGTTTTGGGAAGCACGATTTGCACTTTATAGTATAAAATATGTATGATATGTACTTAACTGCGAGTCGTTATACTTAAATAGTTCCTTAAATGTTCCATTTGATCTTGCTTGACGCACGTTTCTGCATTCTTGCGGGATTATGATCACCCGTGATAATAATGTATCGGTGACTATACCACGTGTACCTACCCTCGTTCGTGATTTTTTCTTGTATATAGAACTTTCTATCGTTATTGTAGAAGATTAAAAGAATTGATCAGGCGTCCGTTTATAACTAACGATAACGTGTGTAAAAAAAAAGAACAGATATCTTTAAACTTCAACGACGCGGTTATGACGCTGAGAGAACTGCGGTCGAAGTATTATCAAACATCTGAATCGGATACCCAATCACAAGAAAGTCTAAGTTTGTTAAATAACGAGGAGGAATATTTCGAAAAAAATACCCAGAATGAAATTGATATTTCAAGTACGGACGGGGAAGTTGAATGGATGAAACATGAAATTTTAAAGATACAAAATCTCGATAACGCTATAAATATATTGAACGATAAATACAAGGTGAACGTATTTGTGATTGCATAAAATTGAAATGCTCCCTTTATCATTAATTAAAATGTTACAAAACAATACTACAGAAAGCAAGCGAGGAAACTCTGATTTGCCAGTGCGAGAATCGAAAGAGACTTGAAAATATTTTATCGCTGTGTCAACCAGAGACTGGTAAACTAGCCGAAAATACGCAACAGTTTTTTAAGTTGTGTCCAAGATATACGATGCTTAACGCAGGTATGACAATAAAAATAACGTGTAAAGAATTCGACAATAATTTTTGTCTTCTCAATGAGTGAAAAAAAATGAGAAACCAGCATTATTGTCGAACGCTATAAATAACTACTATTTTCATTACATAAAAACTAACTTCGCATTGCCTACATTCTTATATGTGAAATATATAAAAATTGTGGCTCAAAGAAAACAGCATACAAAGAAATCAGAACATTGCAAATACGGAACGTGATAACGATAGCACGACAAACATATCGCTACGATTAAATAAAAAACAATCTGAGCAGCAAGTATCGAAAATTGTACAAATTACAAATTCTAGTAAAAATAATCATGAAGTAAGTTTGATTTGCAATCATATTTAAAATGTTTGGTATATACTTCATAGACATTATATTATATCAGTTAGGAAAATTTTAGTTGAAGTCGGTTTCTGTTTCCGAGAAAGAAAAGGACAGGAAAGTAGATTTAATAAGCGATTTAAATACGGAAGATAAAAGGGTAAGATTTGGTAATATGCGTGAAACGACAGAAGTGCTACAAAAGACAAAAGAAGAAGATTTCGTAAGTTGATTACACAAAGTTTATGAGAGCCACTAAGCTGGATGAAAGGATCTATAGTTTTGGATTTTAATATGTCAGGTACATCGCAAGGCTTTAAACAATGATCTAGGGGAAACGGCGGAAACACAAAAGAGCATATGTAACACAAGTGCGGTAATTGCGGAGCTTCATACCGACCTCTAAATAAGATACTAAAGGAGACCCAGATCACTGTTCCACTGTCAATTTTAACAGTCATCAAAGATGGCATGTAGGTGTACTTTTTTTAAATAATATAATTCATTTCATACCTGTACAGTTGTTCTGAAATACTATCGAATCGCTAATAGTATTGTCATGTATTTAAGTAGAGAAAAAAGCGAGATGTTAAAAAGGTGAGATCTCCAAGATATTCACGAAATATTAATATATCTAATATTAATATTATTTACAATGCATATGAGATATTTTTTTTATAAAAGAGCTTAAGGAATTATTCATGTATTATTCAGATACATAAAAGTATGTGATGATAGTTGGCTTGTAATTTAAACAGTGCCTACTGTCTGTCCTTATAAGTAACAGGACACAGGAATGATATGTGTTATGTGATTAAAATTACGAAATATGTATTAAACTATGTTTCAAATATTTTAATCTCTGCAACAAATACTGAAACACAGCCCTAAAATTGTTGATCCTTTCAACACTTTACTCTGTCTTTCTTGAACACGATATGCACCCCCGAAATTCTCTATTCCATAATTTCCTACGTGAGTATCATGTTCATTAAATTTTATCTTTTTTCTTGTTTTTGTCTGATACTGTATATTTATCGTAACTTTTCGTTGGATCAAATGGTTCCCATCTACTGGCTGGAAATATGTGTTTGTTCCTTTCGTACCATGATCTGAGAAATAATTGATTTGTATAAACAATAATATTCTAAACAAACATAGAGTAACCAATCCTAAATTAATTACATACCTGAGCAATACTTTGCCAGCATGTGATTCTTCAGTTTCAACAGATGCATCATGCATAACTCGAATATCATCATGAACATCAAATGTGAAAAGAGGTCCACTCTTTCCCCTTGCCTAAAATAGTGGTGGAACATATAAGTTGCAGATGTTGTTATTTTGTTATTTTTGTTATTTTTGTTATGTAGTCGAATCAAATTTACCTTGGTAACAATGAAATCATAAAATGTATAGTGGTGAGGCAAGATAAGATCTTCCTTGACATACATCAGCTGATCAGCCATAACTGTTTTCAATTCACTGAATTCTCTTCTTAAAACTTCCAGACATCTTTGGAGAAGTTGGTAGATCGAATTACCTGCCGACAGTACAAACTAATACCAATCAGTATAAAATTATTTTCAATAATTACAATATAGATGTCTCAATCATAATTAGACCTTTACCTTTTTTCATAATAACACTTCGTCTGTGCCCAGATCCATCCCAGTAACTGAATGTAATTTCTATCTCTTCCTCTTTTAATGCATTTTGCTTTCTAGCCCATTCTTGTCTTAATTCTTCTCTCAATCTGTTCTCTTCCTCTTCTCTCTCTCTATCTGGTAAGAAACTTGTGTCCACATCAGGGTTTTTCTTTATCTTTTTTATGACTGGTGGACTGTCATCTTTTGGTTTACATAATTTCTCTGATACCTCTGACTTCGAATCCGATTCCTCATCTGAAAGTTCTGCTTCATCCTCATCCAAGTTAAAAGACAAAGCTTGTATCTGTTTCTTTTGCTTATTTTTCTCAGCTTGCTTTGCAGCAAGTGCTCTCTCTTTCTCTTGTTCTTTTTCACGTTCTTTCTGTGCTAATTTTCGCTCTCTCTCTTTTACTATATTCTCCTGCTTAGCCTTCATTTCATTTAACGTAACCAGACCAATAGTGGAAGTTTTGAGTTGTTGCTCAACAGCATTGTAATGGGTCGCAAATTTGTTTTCTATGTTGTGGATTTTTAAATCATCCTCTATCTTTTTCTTTCTCAATTCTATTTCTTGTTGAGCAATCTCACGCTTTTTCATCAACTGCATTGCACGGCCAGCTTCACTGGCTGCACCTTTGTAGTGTGCCATGTTTCTAATTAGATTTATAAAGTTTTGGAAATAACTCTTTGTAATACAGCTGCAAACAGAAAAAAAATACGATATTCTATTTTGTTGTACCACAATTGCGTTTATAACCTTTAAGACTTTACATACCATTCGAAATAAACAAAAAAATAATAAACAAATGGAAACAAAGGAATATCAATTCTATATTGATTTAACACACATATAGAATTATTGTTAATAAAACAATGGGAACGCTGTACGAAGATAAGATCTATTTTACCTAAGAAGAACGAACTGATACTATTGTAACTACCTTAGAGTAAAAAAATGTCTATAATCCAATACCTTTCTATATTACTCTTCCAAGATACACGAGATCACGAATTGAAACACGATATTTAGTAAAACATAAATAATGCTGTACGTTTTCGTTAGGAAAAACGAGTAATCCCTTATTACCACTTGCTACACAAACAACGCGAATTATTCGGTCACCTGGTGGCGGAAGATCAAAGTACTGACGCTGTGGCTTGCTGTCGTGTTGTATGTGGTTGTATGTATACAGAAAAAAGGATCCCATAAAATGTAATGTCTACGGGACTTATTGTATCGTGACAGATTTACATCGGTTTCAGTTAAATTAAAAATAGATAAAAAAATGCCGGCGGTAATAGTGGGTCCGCCTCAACGTAGCGAGCAGATGTGGCAGGCGTTAAAGACTCACATTACCAGAGAAAGGCAGCGGAAAAAGCAAGGTAACCTTTCGTGTCAAGATAATGCTATTCATTCCGTTCGATTTTATACAGTATTCTTTAAAATTGTGTAGAACAAGAAGCAGACGCGGAAGAGGAGCGTCAACGAAAGGAGCGTGAACGTCAACAGAAACAAGACGTTATGACTCTGGGTGAGACTAGGGAACAGATTTCCAATCTCGAAAATGAGCTATCGCAGCTCAAAGATGAAAAGCATCAGTTATTCTTGCAGTTAAAGAAGGTCCTGAATGAGGACGATAACAGAAGACGGCAGTTAATTAAGGAAACAAAGTGAATATCCTTTCTTTTAGAAAATATGGAGGTTTATAGCTGGTACTTAAAGAGTATGTTTCTTGTGCAGCGTCTGTTCAGAAGTTCTAACGGCAGTAGGAGGATATCCGGGAGCTGGTCCTAGAGTGGTTCACCCACAATTGTTTCTTCCTTTACCCAGAAGCAGCAGTCCTCTTTATAAAGTTGCTGTTGGGACACCGACACATACTTTGTTGTCAAGTGTAAATATATATTTATTTATTTGTTGATTCTTGCAGGTAGGAAAGTTACTTTGTATGTGTTGTGAATTTTTAGGGACCATTGAAAAGATCACACAGTCCATCACCACCTCCACAACCCTCCCCATATCATACAGGCTATGGATATAAACCACCACCTTCGATTCCAAGTTATAATCCCCCTCCTCCTAGTAAGTATTTCCAGGTGGAGCAACATTTTCATGTAAGAGAGTACAATATATAAGAACCATATTAAACGTAGATATTTGTGCCTCTATAGAATCTGAGGAAGCTGCTAGGAGATCTGGCGATTCCCGAGCTGTTCTCTGGAACAGTGAGTGAATAAAACTTCTTTAATTTCCATGCTCTTGCCTTAAGAAACCATCAACAACGGATGTCAATTTCTTCCAAATAATGATACAGTGCTCATTGTTTTACAGAAAACAATCAATATTCTGCATCGAGTTTCTACTCTGCACCTACCGGTCAAAGCGTTTACAGTTATTCCGCGCCATCGTCGCAGCAGTCTCGCGAACCCGAGCCTGCCAAACCGGTATACTTGTCGAGTAACAGGGGAACACTGTCGACACATCAAACTGGTGCGTTAATGATCCGTTCATATAAGATTCTATAACATAAGAGTTTGTATTTATTACAATGTTGCACTTGTAGCGTACGTGACGAGTCTACATTCACTGGATCATAAAGGTGCCTATGCAGAGGATAAATTTTATTTACGACCAACTAGCCATGTAACTGTCCATGGTGGAGCTATTCCAATTCAACAACCACCGCAGGTTCTTATCCATTACAAATAACATGACGAGATTAGTGATGGAATCCTTATAATCTTTTTATGCAAATGGTAATTAGGGTGCGAAGACTGGTGGAATTACGTCAGGGTACCCGGTGAGAGCACCACAACCCCCACCTGGTCCGTATCCACCGCCGCCACCTGGTACATATGTTAGCGCTTCTGGTGCTAATGTTCCTGGACGTTTACTATATACCCAACCTGGTGCACGATATCTCCAGAGGGAAGTTTAAAATACGGTAAACTCATTTAATTTTGAATTATCGGATATCACTTGTACATATAAGGCTCAAGGTATTATAATACTGAGACATACTTAAGGAATATAATAGCAATCTATGTATAAGAATTGTAAAAATATCATGTTTTATATACTGTTAACCACTCTAGTATACTGTATAATAAAGGTACGTGTAGATACATGCAATTTTTTTTTATATATTTTTAAGTAATGAAAATAATTTTATGAAAACATTGATGGTGACTTTATTAAATAATCTTAATGTAACGGAATCGTTCTGTCTTATCGATACAAAGTACGTAAAAGAATAATATTTATGTCAGTATCAAAAACTATAAATGTAATATATATATAGAAAGAAAATATTTGACTTTATAGGAACAAAATCAGTTCAGCTTTGGTTTATATAACAGTATGATATACTGTGTTTTAACTTAGAATAATACGCTTCATATCACTAAGTAGCTTGGCCGGAGTACAATAGTAAAAATATAATCAGAGCTTAATGTTTAGCTTTTCTTCGTTTCGTCTATGTTGTTTCGTGTACAAGTGAGCACGGAGTTCCGCCGGTCCGGCAAGCGTTACGTCACACATCTTACAAAAGATGTTATTATTACCAAGCTTCCGCGGATTTCTATTAAGCAAATATATGTAAATTAGTTACGGTATTAATTGATTGACATGCATTCATAGTAATTGATTTACTTACTCTGTTGCCAACATCTGTAAATTCAACAGATGTTCAGTCATTTCCTGCATGACGTTACTCTCTTCTAACTCTAATGCATAGTGTAATTTGTAAATCCTATTCGTCAGTATCGACTCCCTATTAGGAGGAATGAATAAAGACTCGTCATATCGATTCCATTTATCGAAATTATGAATATGTTGAGGCTCCTGACTTTTTCTGTGCTTCGTGGTTACTTTTAAAAACGCATCTTTAATTCTATTCTGACAAATAATAATTTGTTCCATATTATCGACACCGTCAGTGCCATGATAAATTTGCATACCAATATTCATCCAATGACGCAATCTATTCACCTAAACAACATGCCGAACCGGATTACATCGTGTTTCCCAAAACATGTAGCCAATATGTATATGTTTTATTATACTTACAAATTCCAAATCTGTCATAGTAATTTCTACGTCAAATAAAAGTTCTATATCGTGCTCCGGAAATATACTTCTTTTAGTTACAGGATCGCAGCCTAATCCGCATAAAGCGCCAATGTAACAGTTGCCGAAACTGTTACGTCGTAATTCCATATTCGGAGTGAAAATCAGAACAATTAAGGCCATCAATCCATGTAAATTTGGTAGTAAAGTCGTGTTGTACAGCGTTAAATTATTGCCGTGTATATTCTGGGATACAGAACCGGCTACCAGAAGTCGTTCATGGGTATCTTCTGGATCGGTGTCGAGAAGAACGCAATTCACAGAATTTGTAGCCACATTGACCCTCTTATCTCTGCCAGCTATGGTGAGATGACCCAATTCGATTTCCAATGGTGAAAATGGTCCTCGTAGGGTAACATGTGACCCACATTCATGCGGTTGTGGCGGGTCAGGATAAGTCTCAGAAAAGGAAGTCTGATCATATTGCATTCTCTCGAAATGTTTACGTTGCTCGTCCGTTAAATCAGCTTGTTTCATTCTTAACTCATGATTATAACGCGAGAAATAATCCTCTTCCCTCCGTATAGCGAAACCTTCGTCAATCAAGTACTGATTGATGTTTATTTCTCCTTCGTCCCCTCTGTATATTATTTCCAATGCTATCACGCTATTGACAACCGAATAAATTTCGCCGAAATATTTGCCCGACTTGCGAATTAGACTTGTGAATACGCTGGATGCTTTTCGTGACCACTCGTCGCTGAAATTATGCGCAACAGATGGACCGAGATTTGCGAGAACACATTCAAGTGCCAACGGAGGTATTCTTAAAACTTCTTCGTCGTTGGTCCGTCTTAAATCACATAACCGAATATCGGTTGTATAGCCATGATCAACGAAGAAAATTGTAGCCATTATTTCAGGAGAGGTTGGTTTATAAGATTCAACTGTCGCTCTCTCATACACAACGGAATTGTTTCGTTCATACGGTGCTATGACCATTGTACCAACTTCTGGAGGGTGATTGAACATGTGTAATGATTCCTGTACATCGAGAGACTCTCTTATTACGTCCAATCTTCTTTTTGTTTCTGAATCTCGTATTTGTACCCAGAAATGATCAATTTCATCAACCTAAAAATTTAAAAAAGCAATTATTTATGAATAAGATTTAACCATGTATCGTATAATGTATAATACATACATGTTGTATGATTATAGGAATGCGCGATATATTAAGTCCTGGTAATCTAGGTGTGTTACCATATACATTATCATTTAATGAAGTAACGAAAAATGTTTTTCTTATTAAATTCTTCTCTTCGGCTCTTCGATAAGCTTCGTCTTCGTCTAATAACGGTATGTCTATAGACATATTACACTGCCTCATTCGTATAGCTTTATAAAGCAAGGGAGATATTCGTTTGGTCATGTCTTTTTGGTGTGGAGTATTCTCATTTTTGTTAAACTGAATATAAACTCGGGAAGACGCGTCGAAAGATACTTTTATCTTTCCCATCGGCGTCGTTAAGCAATCTTTAAATGCGTCCTGAAATCTACGGGCATACAAAAGCCCGGGTTGTCTCATTGGCCATCCTTGTAAATACACAGTAGTAGAAGGATCCAGGCCACCTAATAATTTCACTCCTGCATGGTCATCGACTTGTCCTCCTGGCAAGCGTCTAACGAAATAATTTGGATAGAAAGCACCGGCAATCACAAATTTCAAAACAAAGGGACGATCTTTCTCGCCCCAGTTCACTTTATTCAACCCAGCGCTCTCTCTTATACCCAGTCTATCCAATCGTAAAGTCAACTCCGACACAAGGGCTTTTACTTCACGTAAAACCCTTATTTGAATGAAATTCCTGAGCGCCCAATTCTTCTCCGTTTGATCGCTGTTTATATGACGACTCGCTTTTTTGGTAATCCATACCTTATACACATTGAGGAAAGATATGCAATCACTGCAAGAATTATTTGCCCAGGACATCTTGACAGAATAGGCAAGTAATTTATCTCGGAATGGATTACTGAACATTTCTTTTACAGACATGCTAGCCGCTATGATAATCGAGTCTTTAAAAATGCTGAACACATGGCCCAACATTATTAGCTTTGTTACATGAATATCTAACGGAAGATTAGCCATTATTCGACCGAGATCTGTCAATTCGCCATCGAAAGGATTGATTTCCTCTTCGGTTTTGTTAAGTAATGCCCCAGCTTCCTTTAATATCAATATTGTTCTTCCCAAATTACCAAGATCAGGCGGGTCAAGGGAGAGGGCGAATATAGCCTTCGGTTCTCCCATATCTAACATTTTTGCTTTAAGAACCAAATTTTCGAGCGGTGCCCGTAACATCTCTGGAGCCCCATCTTGAGTTAGTATACTCTACAATTTTTTAAAATATATTTTACCTTTTTCAACATACGTATTCTAATAAACTTACTTCGTAGAAATATTGGGGAACCAATCTGTATACTCTTCCATCCATTACACGACCTGTTCGACCCGCGCGCTGCTCACAGTTTGTCTTGCTTGCCCATATAAGTTCCAAGCATTGGAAATTGGTTTTCGGATCAGTAACAAGTTGTTTCGTCAAACAGAAATCGATTACTGAAATAGATAAATCATTGTACACTCAATTAATCAAAATTATTTTCAGTATGTGCGAAAATCAATTAAACGTACCATACTTTACATCTGGAACTGTAATACTACTTTCTGCAATGTTCGTCGACAAAATAATACGGCGATAGCCTTTAGGTGGTTTTTCAAATATTCGATGTTGTTCCTCGTTTGAAATTGATGAGTGTAATACCACAACGTCCCATTTCGACTTCTCGTACTTCGGCAATGATAAAATACTATGCATCTCCTCAATTTCATGAATACCAGGTAAGAATATGAGAATCACGTGTCTGTCATAGGAATCTCCTTCTGGTTTTACATCATCAGCTTGCATATCCAAATCATCAATAACCATAACAAGGTTCACGCACAAATCCATCATACGTTTTGAAATGTGTGGTTGATCATTAGGATTAATGTCAGGTAACTACAAGAAATCAAACCTATGTTCGTGATCTATACAGTTAAAGATATCAAACCATGTCTATGATATTTACCGGTCCCAATGATGGCAATTGGCAAAGATAATATACAGAAACATTAAAATAATTTTTCTTTGCAACATCAATAATAGGTGCAGGCACAAGTTTATTACCCACAGGTAAGGAAAAGTATCTAGCAAACTTGTCTACTTGAAATGTAGCAGACATCAAGATAATTTTAACATTCCTTGAATTCGTACATAATAATTTGCGAACAACAAGTAGTAAGAAGTCCATATCCTGATCCCTCTCATGTACTTCATCAAGTATAACATGAGTGTAGTCTAACATGTTCTTTGCATTAATTAACTTATGCAAAAGGACACCTGTTGTGCAATATGTCAATCGTGTGTCTTTTGTTGTATTGTTTATCAGACCCACTTGGAATCCAACCAGTGTGCCTACTGGCCAGTCCCTTTCCTGACTAACTCTCTTTGCAATGCTCATGGCAGCAATACGTCTTGGTTGTGTAACTGTGTTATAAATAATTATAGAAATTAAACAGTTCTTAAGATAAATATTACATAATGTTTAACTTAATGAGTGAATTACCAATGATGTTACAATGAAGTCTTCTTTTATAACAAGAATCCAAAATGAATTGTGGTACTTGTGTTGTTTTACCGCAACCAGTTGGTCCTTGGATGACTACAACTGAGTTAGTTTCAATCATAGAAACTATTTCATCTTTCTTTGAAGTTATAGTTAAATTGAGTTTTGGTCTGTATGCAAAATTATATGTGCGATAGATTTTATTTAATTCTTCATTCTGTGCATCGTCTTGAATGGAAACTGCTGTTCCCATTGAAATACTATCCATGTTATTTCGGTCCACTGTGCTAAAGAAACTGGCTGCCTGTAATGATTAAGAAGGAATTTTAACATTGAAAGGAATATTAAGATTACACATTAATATACCTTGAACAGTTCTTCCTCTTCTTTCTTCACATATTCTGCCACATAATCTGTTCCTGCCTCTGTGGTAACAGTTCTCATACTTGCATTTAAATCTTGTTCTAATAACGACATATCTTGCGGCACATATTTCCGACTTGATGGACATGGTAGTACAGTCTTTTTTAACGTGCCTTTAGATCGAAAAAATTCTAAAACCTCCATTGTTACCTATGAATTAATCGAATGTTGGATCATACGAATATAAGTAATATTATTTTATCTTAATAACTTAACGAGCAAATAAAAATCGAATAATATCAACAAAGTCTAGGGCGTACTAAACGCGTGTTTCATTCATCGAATGATGCAGGTGAATAACCTAATTAAAATACTGTTCTCCAGTAATTGTGTGGAACAATTGATACCTCCTTTCTTCGAATAGATCACAAATTGTTCATGGCACTACGTAGGATAATAAAATAAATATGAATTTCTGTGAATTCGCTATCTACGCAAGTCTTGATAGCCCAACAGTTCTACCTTTTCCTCCCTTTGTCAGCCACTGCTCATGGGAGCTGATTCAAATATATCGAGTTGCCGGTTCCCAACAATCGATATATCGCACAACAATCGCAATTGCAAATGTGCGTCTTTTCAATTTTTCAGACTACAAAAAATGTTGCGACCTTATAATTCATTTGTCACTGGGATTATTCCTTTAAAGATTTCTTGTGTCTACAATAGAAGAAAATGTAAATATTGTTGCGATTAACCTAAGAATTTGATCTTCTTTTGGCCGGGGGAACTTTCAGTTTCTTAATACGCTCCTGAGAAACGATAGCGGTACTTGGTACCTTCTCCCGAAGAACGGGAAACTCTGCAGCTCTACAGGTAGCATGGAAATGCCAGTGTGGCATTTATCACTTATCCAAGCATTCCGATATTTATGAATAACTGTTTCCCGATTTTCTATTCTTATTCGTTTTGATTGCCCTGTAATCGACACGAAATAATTCGAGTTGTTACTCTCACGAATATGAAATAGGATCCCATGGAAAGTAAAATGAAGAGTATAAGCAATAATCAAGTAACTACACACAAAATAAGAAATGCACAACAAGAAAGTACGGATGAAAAGGAAAAGGAAACCACAGATTTGTACGTAACATGTCATTTTATTTCCTTTATGAAATCGTGAAAAGATAGGAATTTAGGAATTCATTTTTATAGGAACTGGTGGCTGCTGTTTGGGATTATTGTTATATTAACAACAGGGACAAGATTTTACAAAGTTACAGAACCACAGCATGTTTGGTAGGTATAAATATATATGTAAAACAACATATATAAATGTTAGAATTGATTGCAATAAAACAAAAATGTTTCATTTTAGTTGGGATGAAACTCACTTTGGTAAAATGGGAAGTTGGTACATAAATAGAACATTTTTCTTTGATGTGCATCCACCTCTTGGAAAGGTATGTTAAACAGTTTGAATTTTATATTTCCACTCTTACAAAGAATTAATAATTTCTCAGATGCTGATTGCATTATCTGGATATTTAACTGGATATGATGGAAAATTTCCTTTTGAAAAGCCAGGAGACAAATTTGAAAATGTTAAATATGTTGGTATGAGAATTGTAAGTACACAATATAATTATAAGATATTACAAATAGTTGGTATTGTCCAATACATAATTAAATACTTTATGAATACATTATATGTTTCAGTTCTGTACATTTTTAGGCGCAACTATAGTACCACTGTCATACCTTACTGTCTGGGACTTAACAAAGTCTGTTCGTGCAGCTACACTGTCTGCTTTTCTCATCTTATTTGGTACGAACATAAAAATCTTCATATTTGTCCATCACTTTACAAATTTATCATTCATATATTTGAATCACAATATTCTAGATGTGGGATTACTGACACTCAATCAGTACATTCTACTGGATCCTATACTGTTGTGCTTTATGATGTGTGCAACATGGGGAATGGCTCGTGTTGGATCACTACGTAATCAGGCATTTACCAAACAATGGTGGGGCTGGTTGGCATTCACAGGAGCTGCGCTTGCATGTACAATCAGTGTGAAATTTGTTGGTCTGTTTGTTGTTCTCCTGGTTGGCCTTTACACTGCATTAGAATTGTGGAGGGAATTGGGTGACCTGACACAGCCTATTGTAAGTGTTTGTTATCTTTACATTCATGCAAAAACATGTTTATTTTGTCGTATCATTTTCACAATATTTGACATATGTGTATTTAAAGCATTGGACTCCTTGCTTTTTACAGTCGTATGTGGGAAAACACTTATTAGCTCGATGTATTTGTCTTATCTTGCTACCAGTATTGCTTTACATGCTATTCTTTTATATTCATCTTTCTGTTTTGAATAAGAGGTAAGAGAGAAAATTTGATCGAGCACGCGTACTTTAACAAGTATAATATCTGTTATAACTTTAACTTTTTAGCGGCAGTGGAGATGGATTCTACAGCTCCGAATTTCAATCGCTGTTAGAAGGAAATTCTTTATATAACGCCACAATGCCACGACAATTAGCGTATGGTGCGACAATTACTTTAAAAAATCATCGAACGGGCGGGGGATACTTGCACTCGCATTGGCATCTCTATCCAGAAGGTATAGGAGCAAGACAGCAACAGGTATTAATCAGTTTTATAGTCTTTTCGGTTCATATAATAGGATGATTGTCACTAATCCTTATTTTTTCAAGATCACTACTTATACGCATAAGGACGACAATAATATGTGGTTGGTAAAAAAATTTGATACCGAAGATATACCGCCTGACCCAGTACTTGTACAACATGGTGATCTAATACGATTAGAACACGTGATCACTCGGAGGAATTTACACTCTCACAAGGAACTTGCACCCATCTCAAAGAAACACTATCAAGTTACTGGATATGGGGAGGTAAAGACAATTTATTCCATTAATAATAGCATGTAGTGAATTCTTTGAAATTCATAGAGTTTTCTGTTTAGAATGGCACAGGAGATGCTAACGACGTGTGGAAAGTTTTGATACAGAACGGAAGGGAGGGTGACGTAGTGGAAACAGTAACAAGCAAATTGAAGTTTGTCCATTATCTCCATCACTGTGTATTAACATGCAGCGGTAAAACGTTACCAAAATGGTTCGTCATCAGTCGTATAAGAAAAATGATATTGTAATCACGTCTCTAATTGTCTTCTTCGTACGATTTCAGGGCTTACAGCCAGCAGGAAGTTTCTTGTAATCCGAATATGCGAGACAAAAATGCATTATGGAATATTGAAGACAATAATTATGCGAAATGTTAGTAATCTTAATTATTCGAAATTGATATGAATCGTTGTTTGCACTGTATTAACAATCGTTCTCTTTGATAGTACCGAACGTCAGTTTTCAAGTATACGCTCCAGGATTTCTGGATAGATTTTTGGAATCACATGCGGTTATGTTACAAGGCAATTCTGACTTAAAAGTCAAAGAAGGAGAAGTGTCATCGCGGCCATGGCAGTGGCCCATTAATTATAGAGTGAGTTGACTGAAAACGATGGAAAAAAGGACATGAAGTAAAAATGTGTATTCTTTTCCAGGGGCAATTCTTTTCTGGCAATACTCTTCGAATATATTTACTTGGTAATCCGATTATATGGTGGGGCAATATCGTATTTTTAATATTATTTGTTATATTGTTCATACATGCCTGCATTCGGCAACACCGAGGTTGCATAGAAAACCCGGCGATTCTCGAGCAACGAAATAACATAGTAAATGCCGGAAAATGGCTTTTTATTGGATGGATATTGCACTATGCACCGTTTTGGGCGATGACCAGAGTATTATATTACCACCATTACTTCCCAGCATTATTGTACAGCTCAATGCTCACTGGTATAACTCTGAATTATATTATTGAAAGTTTACTGATATTGCTACCAAAACGAATTGGAGACGTTTTCTATCACATTATAATTGGTCTTGTAATATCAAGTACTGTATATAGGTAAGTACAATTTGGCAGTGAATACATATGTATGTCCTTAGTTAACACATTGCGTACGGCGCTCTGTTCGCGCGACGCGCTCCCAGGGCCCGTGCATTTTTAGTCCTATATGTAATGGTTATAATTTTGACGCTCTCAGAAAGTTGACATTCATTTTTTTTGCTCATCATTTGTTAAGGGGATACGCAAGACTTCGTTACCCTGGTAACGTAACAAGAAAGTCTATTTTTAGTTCCTTAAATCGTCGATTGAGTCGAAAAAACTGAAGACGAGATTCTCGTCTCCCTGCCTCAACGTTCGGTTTGCTAAAGACGAGAATTCTCGTCTCCCGTACGCAATGTGTTAAGAACTAAATGAAGGTAACCTAATCTTTCTTTTCAGTTTTTATTTATTTGCACCGCTGGCTTATGGTATGGTAGGCCCTTCTGCACAAGATCCAGAAAGTCCAATGCATTCTCTAAGGTGGATGGATACTTGGGAATTTTAATTACAATTGTATTACAATTATATACATATATTTTGAGACTCACGAAGCAACTTGACAGAGATTATATAAAATACTCGTTTTATAAATCTGTACATAACATATTTTTACACGTTTATAAATATATTATAAATTATTTTCAGAACCATGGATACAATATACCCATTCCACTAAAAATATTAAGTACTCCCGTCTATAATATACCCGGTAAGAAAGAACTTTGTATCAAAAGATAAATTACACTTTTCGCGAAAAGTTTTAACCCTCTACGGTCGGTATTACTTTCATTTCACAAGCAGTCAGTGAAATAGACTGATAGTCAATTTTCAATTCTCTCTTATCGAAATATCCAAACAAAAAGCTCCATATTCGTTACCTCATTAAAATAATTACCAAACATTCGAGTTTACCAAAAATTCCACATTGATTATTTCAAGTGTCGCGACACCGCGGAATTAAAAGGTCACTTTCAGTGGCCAGCTGATCGACCCACGTGTGGAGCTGCGCGGCACTCCGTCTCGGCATTAGCGCGTCCGGTCCCGGAGCACTCGGACGCGAAGTTCCTCTCTCGAGTGCCCGTTCACGAGTTCAGAGACACATAATCTACGGTGCGACAGATCGTGCGAGTAAGTCGAGTTCACGGAATGGCGTAGACCTGCGGTGATCAATAATCGCAGGGATTCCCTATCACCCACGCGAAATCGGGAATACTTGTCAAAGACCACGTGTTCCACGATATACTGGATATCTGTAGCTACGCGTAGGTGTGCATGCTTACGTATGACTAATCTTATCGATGATTACAGAGGTAGAGTTACGAGATTGTGTGAATCCAGTTTTGCCCGTGTATTTATGTGAACGAGTCGGTGTTTACTAAGTTCGGCGAAACTACGTGGACGTGTCGATGTAATTAAATTGAGATTGTGGGTAAAGAGATATTTATTTCATGTGCTTTTGGAAAGGTGTTCAATGGACGTTGCAGTAAATATTTGTTGAATTCTATTGAGTAAATATATAATGTTATAATTGACTGTTTCTTTATATTAGTTAAACTATATGTTGCCTTACTATGGCTGCAGATAACGATTGAATTATAAAACGGTCAAATAAATAAATAAATGAATATTGTAAGATGATGTTTTAGGTACTGAGACAAGTGTTTATACGAACGAACAGGTGAATCAAATCTGATTTGAGATTTTCAAAAAACACTTGGTCAATAGAAACAGTTGCTAGGAAGTTCGTGAAAGTGGCGCGCTAAAATCGTTTGAAAGATAGAACTGTCAGTGTAGATTTAAAGATTGTTCGGAACACTTGTTGCTGAGTTTATTAAAGAAAGCAGGAATACGAGGCTTATGCGTCTTGAGTTTCGACGCGACATCGTTTCGACCCCCCTGAAATTTAATCGATTTCGTTCGCGTGTGTAATAATGCCTATGTAAACCACATGTAAATGTGTGTTGGTATACAAGGAGGGTGGCACAATAAATTACTGCTCGCTCCTCATTATTCTCGAATTATTAAGTTGTTTTCATCGTGTTAACATCCTCGATTGATTAGAACAGAGCATTAAAATCATTTACCCATATAATTTTTCAATAATAAAAGACGCTCTTCGAGTCGCTCTAGAAATTATTGTTGTGATGTATGTACGTGCAAATCGTGAACTAAGTGATCCTAATTGAAATATAGTCTTTGAATTGTGCCCGCGCTGGCTGAGACACTTGTCTTTAAGTATTTCATTGCGCGCGTTAACGAGAACCCGTACGAATACATTTGACTGTAAAACGAAACTTCATAAAGTATTCGTCGCGAAAAAATTAGTAATCGATTGGTGAGTGCGACATTCCTTTCGTGCGATTGGAAATCAATTTTCTATGTTTTATTGAATAGCCCCAATATATTCCAATGTTTGACTAATTTATTAGAAACTAAATTTAATATATTAGTTTACCCAATTTATTGAAACTTGTTAAAGAATATTAATTCAGAGTTCAAGTCACGTTCTTGTATTCCCTGTGATTTATCGGATCAAAGATTTCCGCAATTTCCACGATGAATGGTTCATAGGTCACGAGATAAATTTGAAACTCTTCACTCTTAATCGCTTTATAATGCATCCATTAGAACGTCGAGTGTTTAACATTAAATCAGTTATACATTAGGCGATATTCACCGTTTAATGTCGTGAGAACCGATAGGTTTCGTAAAATCTGTACGCCTTTTTCCCATGGATCACACTAATGTGGTCAGATAAGCTATCGCTTCTTGCGGTCACAGGAAGTGTGAATTAGCAGTGGAATCTGACCCACTTCACTGTGCGTATCATATAAATTTCTTTCAATCTCTGAAACGAGCCTAACAATGCCCGTGTTGCGAAGATGTAAATCCCCTTACTTCATTTCCTCCATCAAATTACCGCGAAACGTGATATATCCTCATTGTTGCAATGACGTTATTTGAACAGTCATACTCGTTATCTCAAGATCACGATAAAAATGACTTGTCTCTAATATTGATATTTTTACAGGCTATGAAGAACCAGATAAACATTTAGGAACGATTATAAAACCGACGGGTAATCTCGGAAGGAGTGTTTTGTTATGTGGCGTATCGCAGGAGTGATAATATGCCCGAAAGTGTGCTAGTATTTTTGTTAGCATGGATTCTTGCGACACAACAAGGACTATGCGGCAAGCTCGAGCGAATCGCACATCGTCCGAACAACGTGCTCGACGATTATTACGCCTATCGTCATATTTCAATTATCCACTTCAACGTTCCCGACTACACAGTTGCGGCGAAATTCAAGTAAATATTCCTAACAATCGTTGAAACCCGCGACGTTGATTCCAACGCGATAACTTTATCCGGTCATGCGATTTCCGGTGATTAAAAATCACGTGTTTTTCAGGTTCACGGTAAAAGAAGAGAAAATTGGCGGAATAGGTAGATGCCCAGCGCGAAACGTCTCGTTGTTTTTAAAATCCGGCAGTCTGCCGTTCGTGCGACCGGATGGATCGAAGATAGCTGCAAAATTGATGACAAGGAGACGTCGATATTATGCTTTAGATATGAAAAGCAACGGCGATGAATATAGTTTTAGAATAGACGCCCCGCCACCCGGTGATTGGTATGCTATTGCTTTTCGATCGTGGAGTGATCCTGATAATGGAAAGATCACTCAACAAGGTAAAAAATACTTTAAAATACAACATACAAAAATACTTTACATGCCTTTAACTCTGATTATTTTATTTATAAATATTATTTATTATTTTACAGGCCTAGGACCAGCTTGCGACACGGTAATGGACGCGGAATTATATGTCGAATCAACACCTATAATATCTCTGATAGATCCCAGATTAGAGTATGAAGTATACATGGACGGAAACCAAGATTCCGCGGTAATGCAATTACTGGTCCCTGAAGGGTTCGTGGACTCTAATTTGACCTTAAAATCATCCTGCGGAGAGAACTGTAAAATTGCGGCACACGTCATCGCCGAAGAACATCTGGCAGACGTGATCCTGAACTCGTCCTACGCTGACATGCCTTTTAAGCCTTACACGGACACGTTTCATTACATTGTCATCCGATTACTTTCCGGAGAATCATCGAACGTCACTATAAAACTGAACGACAACATTCCGTATACGAATCAGGTGCAGACTGTCGATTTAATGAGGAAATCATTGCCAGACTTCTTTCTATTCGATTATGAACATCTACATGAAAACGAGACGAAACCATCGGCATTTAATCTCACCGCCGATACTTTATCCGTCCTAAGTTTTGAAATCGGTCGTGTGTACGATGTTGGTGGTACGTTAACGTTAGGCATAAAGCTGATCGACGTTGAAGAGAAGAACAAGAAAAACGTATTTGTCGTAGGTTGCGTTTCTTTAGGTCAGTAGATTTATCGAGTACAATTGAACACTCTAAATTGGCTATTTTCTTTCTTAAGTTTCCAAGTATCTACACAATAAATGAAAGAAATAGTAGCCCAATTGGAATCGTTCTACGTCGACTGTTTAATAATTTAGAAGTCTAAATCTACATAATCCCACAGGTTACTATTCGAATATCACTGCCGGTGGTGGCTGCCAACGTATACAAAACACAACCGCAGCAGACATCTACGTCAACTCGACGGGACCCTCAATCGTCCACGTTCCTTACCCGGAGCCAGGTATCTGGCACATCAGTTTAAAAGCGTTTCTCCTGGAACCTGACTGCCACTGCGCGGCATGCTTGAACGGCACAGCGTGCGACGACTGCGATTGTATGAATTCCACTTTTGCCAAAGTGGAGAGCAGGATCTCCTCGTTCCCGTGCATCGAAGGTCGTTGCAATTCCCGTGGGAAGTGTATGCACTACATGAGCGGCGGCTTTGTATTTGCCGCGTGTCATTGTTCCGGTGCTTATCGTGGTTTCGATTGTGCGGACGACACCTATGTCCTTGGCACCGGTGACATCATTATCCGGGTGTTGTTGTTGACCCTCAGCAATTTGGCGTTCGGTCCCTCGATCTACGTAGCCGTGCGCAGGGAATATTTCACCGAGGCGATAGTTTACACGGCCGTAATGTTTTTCTCGACGTTCTATCACGCGTGCGAGGCCGGCGAGGATGTCCACAGTTTCTGTATCATGAGGCTGAGCGTGTTACAGTTCTGCGATTTTTTTAATGCTCTATTGTCGATATGGGTCACGTTGGTGGCGATGGCCTCGTTTGGACAGAAACTCACGGCTTTCTGCCAAATCGCTGGTGCTGTTATATTAGCTATGAGCGCTGAAATGGACCGCACGGCACTCTGGGTGTTCCTGTTACCCGCTATTACGGGGTCAGCTTTAATTGGGCTTTCCTGGGGAATGAGATGCAGGAGGAGGGGCACCGTTCGATACCCCTCGCGTCCATATAGGTATGTAAATTTGAAATTGTTGGAACTAAAATCGTATAAATTCGACTATCTGTAATGTTAAGACACTAGATTTAAATTTTGTCGTTGTTTTAATGGTTCTTATACATCCTAATTGTATGTGACGATGTATAAGATCAGCATTCTTATCAAACAAATTGTTTTATCTTTACAGGACTATCTACTTCCCGGCTGGTCTTCTTCTAGTCGCCCTGGGTCTCGTATGTTACGCGTTTCTACAGACACGGAGTAATTATTACATCATTCACAGCCTATGGCACATGTGCGTTGCTATAGGAGTTACATTACTGCTGCCCAAAAGGCTGTACATGAAGTGATTAATACGTAAAACAAAAGTTCAGAGTATGTTTAAAACGAGTATTGTTGGTAAATGTATCTCGCAGTGTAACGACGATTACTTTAGAGGACAAAAACGGGTAAAAGACGTCGATGGTTGTCGATGGTGCTCCTAGAGGATTGTGCATCGTATGTACCTTCTAGATATCAGAGATCTTATTCTTCTAAAAAAGTAAATATCGTTATATATTTATAGATAGGAATGAATTCGACGACGAAAAGGTATACGAAGTTGCAATATGAATTATCAACAGTATTAATTAGCAGGAAGTTTCGAATGTCTGTCCGCCTTTATCTGAGACCCTGGAACCCCACAGAGACGTTTAGTTATATACCTATGCATTTAATAATACGTTTAGTATAGCCAGTCCTTATTTATGAAACTTTATTCTATTATTTAAAACGTAATGCTTTCCAAAAGAACGTTTATGATTATTAAAACATTCGTTTGAGATCCTTCAATCGTTACCGTAAGGACCAAAGAACTTCTAGTGTACAATATAGGATATAAAATACTAAATACTTTAGACAGATTATCCGCGAGGAGCGATGCATTTTACTGTTACATTTACGGTTTTATTTATATTCTTCTAGGAAACAATACCTCGCACACGTACACATATCGTATAATTCACGGAGAACAATGAATTCCACTACGCGTGTACATGCTTAGAAAAAACAATTGTATATTGACATATGTTAACACCGACGAAATCTACGTACAGTGCCTGTATTGCTCATTGAAATGTTTTTGAAATAAGTATTAGGATAATGGGATTAATACGCTACACTGTAATAATACTATCAGACTCCGTTTGCCTTATTCGAAAGCCGTACAAACAAAAAAGATATCTGCGTGACGCCGAGGAAAGTCGTAGCACGTAAAAGTGCGCAGCGTAATCATTCTGTCACGTTATGCGAGAAGAATTTCACTTTTACTAGTTTACACATGTGTAAGACGACGAAATAAACGTACGGAAGTTATCGTTGTAAGCGTGGATTTAATTCCAAGCGGACAACGTTGTATACGCTTCAATGATCTCGCCGTCAGCAATTCGATCGCACTTCCAGTTAAATATAATAACTACTCTATGGAGAGCTGGTCAATACACATGTAATTATACTTGCTAGTTATTTGAAACACGTCTCCATGAAATGGCCTTAAAAGTACTCTATAATATCAGTATAATGTACACGAACTTCGTAAAAACGAAAAACAGTTGTCGATAAGACTTTCACGATTCACTTATCAATAGACTGCGGATTTAATGCAAATACCTGTTTTCCATGATAGCATATCATCTAGATCAAACATTTATTTCCATTTCCCATGATAATTCTTTTCTTACCCTCCCTGTTTGTTTATCTTCTCACAAAACTATGAATTTGCATAAATATCCGCAGTCTTCTCATCGGGTTCTCTATTACAATCCCTTTAGATTTCATTTCTCCCGCAACCTAATAATTTGCTACACAGAGCTACCAGTAGGTGGTGAGGCCCCGTTGGCGACGGTAGCCGATATAACGTTCGAGAACAGTGAAAGCATGGTCTCCATGGAAAATCCACAGTGCGGATACGACCGGGAGCAATTTCTACCCGCTCTACCAGCTTCCACTGCCTCCTGTATCGCGGTGCCCTGCATAGCAGTGCGGAACACCTGGTTCGTCGTTATGGTGTCCACCACCTTATCAAAGGACGACACTTTATCAGTCGCATCGCTCGCTTCTTTTACAGATAGAGCAGCTTGCTGGGAGTAGGTACAGACAGCTCGTTGCATGCAGGAAGTCGTGTCTATCCCGTGCCTGGCCAGGGCGTCGTCCAACTTTGTCATCGACTGAGCGAAACCGTTGTCATCGCCTGACGATAGAGATGAAATTGTGAAATTATAAATGATCTATTACTTATTCATACTCCGATAACTATGTTTATAAGTAAATTGAAAACATTTCACGCGTTTCATTATAGATGGCAAATAATTACTTAGATAGTTATAACTTAAGATTGTAAATATATCTTATTTTTGTTCATGATGAACGAGACACGTTGTGATACGATTAACAGAGTATGTATATAGTATTAAATAAGAACTTACTTCTCGCGTAAGCACCGTATGTACCGGACAGAACGTACAGTAATTTCGGGATGATGAGGATCGAACCGACTCCTATAATAGCACCCAGGAGCAGACCGCCCAGATCTATTTTCGCTGGTGCGTAAGTCGACACCCCGTAACCCTGTCGTGATATTTCCAATCAGGGCGGACCATTTCATTGTGAATAATTTGCATTTGAATACGATTGGAACATTGAACTTACGCTCCCCGTGCCACCGATGTTCGTAAACCCAAATCGCGGTTCCTGGCTGCGATCCGCGATATCGTTCGTCTGCTGTTCACCACGTTTCGTTGATCCTTCGCTCCGTAGATCAATTTGCGAAGGCATAGCTATTTGATCCTGCGACTTCGCGGCTTTCTCGAAGAACGCCATGGAACTCGGTATAAACCTGAACGTTGATATATTTCTGATCATTTCTGGTCATTTCTTTAAATTAATCACGTTACAGTTACAAACTCACCCTCCGTCATCGTATTTCGGACTACCTGTGACAATCGATATCGAAAGAATCACGGTGAGGATAAAATTCCGAATGCCTAACATCTGCAACAGTATATTGAAAATATATTAAATTAGAAAATATTGAATATAATTTCAAAATATATATATATGTATTTTATCATTCTACGTTTCATCTACATCTACATCTACATCTATCAACGTTTAATTTCCATGTGAGAATCATACCTTTGTGGATTATGATAAGGGAACCGTTCGTAGTGGAATCTTATGAATCGGTTTTGACGAGAAACTGAAGGAGAACTGGAACGGCCGGGGCATATATAGCCATGCAAGTACTCCGGTCATCCCGACATGACAAACCGTGGACATAATTGCCGCGGTGGTTTCGCTTTCATTGTTAGATTTCCATGAGACGTTATCACGGTCCGTGACTCCTTCTCTCTTGAAGGAACAGGGGCCCATTGTCGCCGCAATGGCATTGTCACCGTACCTGCCAAAATTTTTAGCCCGAAATAATTTCGGTCTGTCGCAACGACGATTTAACCCGTTTGTTAGATCGTCTCCCAATCGGTTTCTAGATCTCGAGATTATGTTGTCAAAAGTTACGACTTCCCATTGCATCACTAAAAAGTGGATGGAACTTACTTCTGACTGACTTTTTATTTAGATAATCGATGGAAAGAGTGTGTAATTTATTGCTGAATAATAATTGGTACATTATTTTGTGTTATGTCATATGATTTTGTTTATAAAATAGGGAAGGGATGTTAATTAAGGGGAGTTTAATTATTTTATAGATAAAAGTAGTTTGTTGTAGCGAGAGTGAAAGTAAGTTATGGATAAAACATTTTCGTCGATTCGTTGAACGCACGCGAAATAAATGCGGATAGAAACTTCGCGAAGTCGCATGTCCACGCGCAAATTTCGCGGCACTGCATTCGTCTCTGCCTGATTGTAAGACAAGGAATTCGTTCTAGAGGTTGCTCCGGAAAATTTATGAAAGTCAAGCCGTATATGCGTGTACTAACAAACCTTGCACACGGATGCACACAAATTAAAACGCGAATTGTGCACAGTAATTCTCAATTCAAACCGATCTCACAAATTTATTTCTCCAATTTTAATTTCAAACCATTTCATTGTACAATTTGTATATTTTTTTTTAAATCAAACTTTACTTACATTCAAAGATCTATAATTCTAGGTCAAGATGGAATTTTTCGAGATATTGATAATACGTTTTATAGAGAATGTGCTAGAATCTAGTGGTATATATATTGAATAGGCCAGGTTTTGAGAGACCCTGCATATTTATCGCTGGTGAAAATAGTAAAGTGTAATTGTGGAGGTATACAACGTGTCCGCATAGTGAAAATATACTTATGAAACTAATGAACGTATAGTATTCTAGAAGTGCATCCGCAAGAACTTTAGCCGTGACGATGACCGGTGTAAAAGCAACTAATCTTGATTTCGCGGCTGTAATTTGGACAGCAATTGCTTGTAGGTTCGTTAATTCTGCTCGTAAAAGCGACATGTTTTTACCTGTCGAGGGTGGGCTATTCTATACATAGGCCGTCGCCGGGGTTGCGGATTCCTCACATTCAGTTGTGCACCAAAAACCTCAACTCAATTCTACTCGTTGTCCACGAATTATTTTCTGTTCATCGACGTGTAAGTGTTACGCACGGTGTTAACGAAAGATGTGCTGTGTTAATACGTTACGGTTCATATCATTCGGCTAGCTAAACAATTATCAAACAAGTATCATGTGTTCGCTTTTATTCATCGTGGATCGTTTAACGAACTGTCATACGTTTCTATGTAGCTAAATTAACTTAATGTTAATCGTACCACAGAAACTGATAAGATGATCTGGATAACGAACGTGACCACTTTGTTCCTGCCGTTTATTCTACATTTCGTTGGAGCAGATAGCGAGGCGAAAGCAAAAGTTTCCAAATCTTATACTAATCCGTTCGGTGGTCATACGACGCCTCGATTCGTATCTTTTAATTCGGAAGATGGAAACATCGACGTAAGTTTTAATCGTAAAGTGTAATGTTAATATCTGAATACGTGTATCGGGTAGATATTGCTTCTTTTTCGTTGCGATTGTTTCAGATCGATTGGGATATATCTATTCCCTTCATCTCGATACCAATTAATCATGAACCCGGTGAAAATGGTGAACCAGCACCGTTATTGAATGTTAACACGAAAGCACTTGGGATCGTTGGATTAATAACAACTATCATGACGTTGATTGTGCCACTTTTTACAAAAACGTACCCAGAAATGAATTATCGTGAGCAAAAGTATAAATTTGAACGATCGATGGATATCTAAGTTACTTTACGTTCGTTTTTGTTGCATGTGTTGCTTTAGGATCGGAGACAAATATGGAATGGTCGCAAATAGGAAATACTATTAATGAAATGATTTTTGGCAATAACTACGTCACACCCTGCATGCAACGTATCACATGTTCGATAGTTTCGGTAGCGAGTCGCTCGGAACACCCGACAAGTACGGAAAAGATAATCGATGGTTTATCCAGGTACTAACAATGATTTAATAAGACTAATCTAATTCTATCGTTTAATAATTTTCATCGATTTCCTATTATTGTGACAGCCACAAATGGTTCAAGGATGTGATTAATGGAACGATCATTCAAGACGCTGTAACAATGGGTCGCGAAGGAAACCATGATTGCGCTAATATTTATCAAAAGTGTATGATAACACCGAGGCTACTGAAAACATTAATGAATCAGTTTGGTATAATTTGAGAATCCGACGCAAGGTCTATCTATTTATATCTTATTTATATGTTACTTCCGTCTTATGATGAAAATCAGTCAAAGATTATTTTTGTACAAAGATAATATGTTTTATTTATTCCATATGTTAATTCCGTTGGCTTTTGTTGCGAAAGCCGTACGGTAATCTTAGTCGAAATCATTTATTCTACGCCCAATCGCAATTTTACAAGCTCCTCAAGGAAATAACTTATTATCCGGACGCACAAGGTGTGAAATGTCGTCGCGTGCACGGGAGCACGATTTACCTGTAATCACCGTCAGTTTAGACTTTCACTTTTCGTTTCTCAGCTGTCAGTTATTAGCGGACAGTGGTGTTGTGACAAATGTTTATTTTTACATTTACCTCTAATGCTCCCAGGTAACGATAATCCGCTGGACACGTTCACCATTAGAAAATGGGGAACATTTGTCACAGAGTTACTATACCGTTACAACTAGAGAACCCTCATATTAGAAATCGCACAATATAATGCAATAAATACACTCGCATACTCTCTCTCTCTCTCTTTCTCTCTCACTCTCTTTCTCTCTTAATAATTATTCAACAAGTCTTCTAATTTTATCCCAAGACAGCGTAAACGTTCTCTTTTGCTAATATATCTTTAGCAGAGGCTATCGTTTCGAATTAAGCTCTACAATTTTGCTTTTATGCAACTGTTTTCGCCTCTGACACCGTTGATTCGGTTCGCTTAGGAGAGTCTAACAGATTCGCCGCTTCTTTCGCGCCAACAGCCTCCGCCAAGTCTAACGGCGATTGACCCAACATGTCGACGCATCGTGGATTCGCACCGCTGTCCAATAAAAATTTCAAAGCGGCCACTTTGTTGTGAAGGGCCGCAAAGTGCAACGGGGTACGCCCCGATATATCGTTTTGTGACAGATCAGCTCCGGCGAGAAGAAAAGATTTCAGATGCTTTATGTTTCCGGTCGCTGCGGCGGTACACATCTTGTCACCGATGACCAAAGCGTTGCCGTGCAGATGGGCACCGCATTGGAGCAGCAGTTTGATTACCTGGACGATTAAACGAGTGTTATTCTAGTTAAGTAATGATTAACAATCAAATAATTATTAATACCTCGTGATGATCATTTTTTATCGCATCCACGAGCGGTGTACGATCAAAGCGATCTTTAATATGAACGTTCGCACCCATTTTTAGGAGACGTCTCACCACATTTATATCACCCTCGCAACAGGCGATATGTAACGCAGTGCGACCGTCCGCGTTTGTCTGTGAAATATCTGCACCCTGAAAAAAGAAAGGATACGTATCACTACGTGCGACACTCGTCGTTGAATTAATAAAAATCTTTACTAACGTATCCCTTTAACGATTCTAATTTCACCACGTCGCGTCTCATCACCGCGGCGTTCAACATCGCTGGGAAAAGGATCGTGCCCAGTTCCTGAAGTTCCGCGGTCGATGAGAGTTTCAGCGATCTCACGACAGCCTCCACGAGATCCAAGTCCTGGATCGTTGTCGGCTTCCCCGCGGTTAATTCTCCGCGGAGGTTCGTTTGCATCATCTGTCGTTTTGTTTCTATGTCCCATTCTGTTTTCGATAGAACGTAGGCGAGTTTCGTTAACGCAGCCTCCGGCGTCATATCGTAGCCCGATATTACACCTAAGACGAAGATGGGTATCAGAATCATCAATGTTACTCTAATGAAAATAAGATATGAAGAGTTTCTATAGATATCGTCGCAAATATGTACATAAAGGATCATTAGAACGAAAATTTCATAGTCAAAGTGGTAAAACTTGAAAAAATTCAAAGTTTGAGAAAAAGTATTCTGTACCAGCCCCATCCAGTAACTTTCCAGCTTCGTACGTATCTGACACGCAGCCAGAACTGCATTGCGTAATATTAACGATGATAACCCCACGATTCGCAGCCGCTTCTAGTTCTTTAATAATATCTTCGCGATTCGTGGGAATGTTTCCCGCCCCGTAGGACTGTAGAATCACACCCTCCATCGGGGGTTGCAGGAACGCTTTCACCAGGTCCTTCGTAATACCCGGGAACAAACGTAGCAATCCGACGTTTCTATTCAGCGATGCGTGCACGTAGAATTTTTCTAGCGTACACGACCGAAATATCGCTCGATAGTCCACTGTAACCGAAGAAGATAAAAGGCTTAATACACTGTTCCAAATATAGCAATGTAACACGGTGGATTCCAGTAACAACATTATCTTAGATCGATAAATATTTTCGAGCGGATGTACATGGATTTGTATGACTAGAAATTGCCATCGAGATGCTAATTCGTTTGTACTCAGTGGCAGATGATAGAACAGCTTGACGTGTGTATAATAGTATACGTCAATGAGTGCGAACACGTTGACAGCAAAGCTTTATTAAGCCACTTTATCCGGCTATAATTTGATTATGAAACACAGTGATCTGTATATGGGTCCATATATTTGTTTCTTTATCTCTTATGTAAAGATACTTTTGATTAGAGAACCTAGGTATATTAAATTTTCTCATAAATTGCTAGCTACGAGGAAAATTAAATATATCCCATCTCAGCATGTGTCGCAAATAATAAATTTACGGTTAATCTTTCAATTACCCTGTTCTTACAAAACCGTCGCTGTCGACATCGTTCGCACGATAAACGTCAAGCCGATACCAATTAATTTAATTGCTATCCGTAATAGGATTAATCGTTAACCTTCTATTTTAATGTTGGCAGTTGCCAGTGGCGGAAAATTTGGTGAATTGAACGCCTCGAAAGAGGTCGCGGATATTTTGCTGGTACGATTGCCCCTCATGAGATTCGTCCCGAAAAATACACAGACTTCCGGTATGTTGTAATTCGCGGCGATCACCAGCGATGCTAAAAAGTTATCTAGGCCGTCGCTCCGTGTGTCGAATATCGGCACCTGGGATCCGGTCAGTACGACTACCTTGCCGAGATCCTCGAGCATAAAGGACAACGCCGAGGCTGTGTAACTCAGGGTATCCGTGCCGTGGAGAACAACGAAACCGTCGAAGTGTTCGTAAGATTCCTGGAATGGAAAGCTACGTCAATTGCTTATGAAATCGATCAGAAAAGTGAACTTGTAATCAATGAAGAGAATTAAGATGTATTGACGATATGTTTATAGACGTATCGACGACCGGCGGTCGTGACTTATTCAAATAGCCACTTGATCCCAACGCGATGATATTCCATTGAATTTTTATCGCCTCCTAGCGTGAACGTTATAAACACATAACTCTTATCAGAATCTTTTTCTAGTCTCGCTGTGACACGCAATTGGAAAGCTTTCTATGTTTATGCGTCATAGAGTGTTGAGTTTCTTCGAAAAATGACTCTCAATCGTTTACCTTGATATCATTCGCGATTCGTATCCAACCATCCATTGTCATATTACTAGAATCGCATAGTTCCGTATACTCGAGTACATTATAAATGACACGTCGACTATCTGCCGCTGTCATCCTTAAAATGATAAAAAAGAAACATCAGATAATCACGTCACACCGATGAAGTAAGACCACGTGTTGTATTATACTCGTTGTCCTTTGAGAGATTTTACGATTTACGAATAATACCTGCACTTACGGAAGTACTAGCGGTCCCATAGATCCGAATCTCTCTTCCGCGTACTCTCGATCGTGCATGTGCGGGTATTTCCTCAGTTTCTTAACGAACACATTGGCAAGTGGTACAAGCGCTAAAAGCACAAAGAAATCAAAAGTCACATTATTTCCAATCATCATCACAAATTCGTCTTGATTATCACGCGAATGTCGTTTCTTAGTAAAATTTACTTCGCGAGTACACAGCTACCTCCGTTTTCATTTCTAATCATCCCGATCGTGCCACCGGTGTACAAAACAAGTACACGACCCTCTCGGACAGACTCCCCGGACAGGGAGCTGGAATTATTCCAGACACTTCGCATATCTCCGTTGCTGATATTTTTAGCGGTCACCACGCCGTTCCCTCTGTTCACCGATGCTCGTGACATGTTGACACCCGGCCGGTCCATGGAGGAATGCGTTATCGCCGCTGGAGTTCCCGTCGTGGAGCGATATTGTTATGCAATTTCGGTCAAACACGAATCGAATCAGTCAGCATGTGCTCTCGGTGAGCGTATGTACATACACTGGTCGTATACGGGGAGACAAGAGAGCCGGTGAGACTAGATACCTCAAGGTATAGATTTTACGGACAAAGGCGTAGATATCAAGGGATCGGACGGAAATACCGTGGTTTCTGGCTGTTTAACATGTATATGTACTACGGCGGTGAGAGGATACTGAAATTTTCGGCGACGACGTTGTTGGTATTCGTGTTACATGTCGCTTAAATTAAATAGGGTTTGTATATATGTATATACGTAAGTGATTATAACATAGAAAAGTGAACGAACCTTATTCAGCGAACTATGTAATCGAGTTTATTGGTAGTTTGGTAATACTTAGAGAGTACAAGTTTCCATGCGTGTGTATATAATTTAATACATGGACATTCATTGTGTGTTGCGGCACGGGCTATTCTTACACACTTCCCAGTCTTCTATGATTACCCTTTTGTTTTTAAGGAACATAGTTTTAGAATGTAAGTTAATTAATGCATTAGTTAAATTGTTGTTAACAAACCGTAAGATTAATACCCTTCGTTCGTTTGGATCGTTCGTAAAAATCTTTGATTATATCGTAAGTGACTAGAAGAAACGATCCGCATACTGTCGTTAAAAAATTAGCGAAGACACCTCTGTAAAAACCGACGGGACCCTCCTTCTTTATAATTCGTCCAATCTAGGCAAGATATAAGATTTGTTCTCATGAATATTTAAATAAAACTTTCTTTTTTACTATCCATTACCGACCACATCTCGTAGCGTCACGTGCCTGTCCCGACCGCGACCACTCCAAAGCATTTTCTGTCTTGCTATCGTGTCGAAGGGATACGCGATGATCGTTGAAACAGTGGATGCTAATTGGGCAAAGATCAAGGACACCAGAAACGGAGCGTGCACCAAACGAGACTTCGAATCGAACGAATAATCATGTAGGTATGCTCGTTTGCCAGTTGTGTAAATACCGAAATACGCGGACCTAGAATTAATAAAATACCACATACAGTGACTCATAAAATCGTTCACACACGTGAAACTTTGTTAGAATGTCTCAGAGAATACGTAGATTACGTATCTGCATATAAATGATTTCTTAAGTCACTGTGTCTATCTTATTGTAACAAGCTTGTCAAAGAAATGATGTTACGTGTTACTTCCCTTTTTTTATTTCATTTCACAACACAGCAAGTCTTTTTTCCCGCCTTGATATCAAGGTTCGTATATGTATGTATGTATATGTATACTATACGATAGGGACCTAATCCAAAGAATATAAGATCAAGCTCGTTTCAGTATTTTTGGAAGAGATAATAAATCTTCGTTACTTCGACCTGTACAAGCATATTCCTATGGCCGAGCACGATATTCCTTGATAGAAGCCCCTGAAACCGTCGGTTTTGTAGACCTTGTACAGACAGTCCGATAGACTGCGAAATTCCCGTTTTATCCTCTTGCTGTCGCCTACGTCTACGGATATTCGTGTCGTGCAGAAGGTCAGCGGGTATAGAAGCACACAGGAAGTCATACCGACGGCACCGCCGGCCATAAAGGGAACCATACTCCGGCTATGAACTGTTTTCGGATCTAACACCTGTTACACTATTGAATTCTACATACACATGGATCATTTTACGGAAAGTGAAATGAGAATGTCTCATTGTTCATACGTACTCGTGTAAATGTGTCGTAGAAAATATCATAGACGGAAAAATTTATCGCCTGGGTGGGAAAGTATCGACATATATTGAGGAAATTACCACGCCACAAGGAAAAGAAACCCTGTTCCCGTGGTATCCTGATAATAGCATCCAAAAACCCGGAATAAGCTGTTTTCCGTGTTATTTGATAGCTGCTCGCTTGTGTCTGCAGGATCAATTTGATTCTTTCCAGTGGCGCGATCGAGGTTTTAAACACGGCGGCTAGAATTCCGGAAATGATAAAAGATGCCCCGAAATCAGCGCTCGTCACCAAGTAAACGTATTGATCCGTTATCGCAGTGTTTTTCGTGGCATCGTCCTTAGGATAACGGTCGCTTTCTTTCATCTTAGATACTCGGACTTCATTCCTTTAGTTTCTACAAATTAACCCTTAAACTACTAACAAAACTGTTAACCTCAACAGTCTGAATTTGCATTCAAACGTTTCGTTCGATCGTGTATAATACATGTAGATCAGGGGGAGGACACGACCATAGTAAAAGCTTGGTCGCCCGTTTTAGTTCCCAAAAACATGGATAGTTTCTAGATGGCATCACTTTGTCTCACCACTACACATAAGCTCTCTGTAGGTGAGCGTTAACACACATGCACTAATCCGTGTGACACTCACACATAGGCACTAATCCATGTGCCCCCCCCCTCATATATATATAGGTATGCTATTAAAAGAAATAACAGAAAATATATAAAATATACTAAATTTATTATCTCAAATAGTTAAAAAAAACAGAAAAGGAACACAATATTTAAAATTTCTTCTCAATTAAGGGCCTGGTGTATCTTAGCACATCTTCACATGATAGTCTATCCGGTGTTCATCAGAACTCTTCGGTGTTGGTTCCATAATTGTCCCTTCTTGAATTATAGCGGATGGAGTTGTAATCTCTGAAACAATCACGATCAATTTTGAATTAGTACACATTTTTTAAAATATTGATTCCATTGAGACTCCCCCTTAATTATTCAAAAATACTCCCTCTGTCCCATAATACTAGATAGTTTTCTCCTTTTGTCTTGTCCCATATTACTGAATGTTTCTTCAAAATTAATTTTTTGAAAAAAAAGTTAGTATATTTTTATTTCAGAGTAGTTTATTGTTCAAAAAATATTAAACTCATAAGAAAAAGAAATATTGAAATTGAGCCATATATTATGATAAGTTGCTGCCATGAAACTAAAACTATCAAGTATTATGGGACAGTGGGAGTACATTATAACATATTTTGACATGAATAAACCTACTTCATTGCAATTTCTCCTTATTATCAGTTATAAACGAATTAAGTACTTCGAAGTGAATAAATTTATTCATTCAAACTTGCTTTATAATAATAAGATTCAAATAATTAATCTACCTGACTATGCTCATCCATTTCATTACATTTGCTTGCCAATCGATTAGATATGCGTTGAATCCCTATATCCCAGTGATCCTTATATACATCATCCAATCTAAAACAAATAAGATGTCTAAGGCATTCAAAACATATTAATTGAAGCAAAGATAAAACATTTATTCGCCCTCCGTACCATATTTCCCCTGCAGCTTCACAAAAGTTTCCTTTATATAATTTCTTCATATCTTTATTACTCGAGGTCCCTGTGTGATGCATTTTGAACCTAGTAAACTATGAACTTAAAAGTTAAAGGAGCAACTATATAAGAAATGAATATTATATTATGTTTTGTGGTAATAATACTAAAAGATGTTTTGATTTCTTATAATTCAGTATATTTATCTAAAATATTCAACCAAAGGTTTATTTTTCTCACCATTGTAACAGTATGCGTCCGTTTCGGCTATACCAAGAAATAATTTCGTCACTTATCCATTAGTGCAAGTGCTTTGTTCACTGTAACATTTATTTCCACGTAAACGAGGTAGTTTAAGGGATTTCCATTCTTTCCGCTGCGCCATAACCAACTACAACCGCCATCAGCCGCCAAAAAACCCGGTTCCGACTGACCCTCAGTCATCCTAGACTCGAACCCATAATGGTAACGTTGCTACTCTTCACAAAGGTAACATTATTAATACGCACAGACTATAGCTTCTCTACCCTCAGTCATCCTAGACTCGAACCCATAATGGTAACGTTGCTACTCTTCACAATGGTAACATTATTAATACGCACAGACTATAGCTTCTCTTCCCTCAGTCATCCTAGACTCGAACCCATAATGGTAACGTTGCTACCCTTCACAATGGTAACATTATTAATACGCACAGACTATAACTTCTACACCCTGTCATCCTAGATTCGAACCGATAATGGTAAGGTTGATACCCTTCACAAATAAACTTTAAAGGAAATACTTAAAAAAAATTTTACATAATATATGAAATTCAATGTTGCTATGTAGGGTGTCTTAAGGTTTCCATATATGACGAGTTAGTGTCCCTTGGAAAAAGGCAGGTATATCGACTACCTGCTATTACGGGTCCCATCCTCCACCTCTCAAACGAAAGGTAAATCAATTAGGTAGTAATAATCCCCACTAATAATCCCCACTGGGAGACGTGAGCATTATTAGTAGATACTACCGGTGGATCGGACATCTGCTCAGTTGCTTTCGAGTCATTGTTTAAGAACGTTGTCGGGTAAGTTTCCGCGGACGGGTTGTTTGATTACGATACAGACGCGAATTCTTCGGTCGAGTGATTGTAAGTAACAGTAGAGTTTTCATTATACGGGAGGTTCGAGAAATAATTATGCAACAACTTTAACGTGTACTTTTCAACGGCATTCGTTTATTCAATTTATCCATAACTAGATACGTACGTTACACAAGTAAGTAAAATACATTTGCATTTATTTAACAATGCAAACTCAGAGTGCGGCACGTGTTGGTACATACCTCCTTCCCACTGGGAGGAGTGGGGATTATTAGTAGATACTACCGGTGGAACGGACATCTGCTCAGTTGCTCTCGAGTCATTGTTTAAGAACGTTGTCGGCTGAGTTTCCGCGGACGGGTTGTTTGATTACGATACAGACGCGAATTCTTCGGTCGAGTGATTGTAAGCAACAGTAGAGTTTTCATTATACGGGAGGGTCAACAAATAAATATGCAACAACATTAACGTGTACTTTTCAACCGCGTTCGTTTATTCAATTTATCCATAACTACATACGTACATTACACAGGTAACTAAAATACATTTGCATTTATTTAACAATGTAAACACAGAGTGGGGCACATGGTGGTACCTCCTCGCGGTGTGCCCTGGGAGGACCTTGACGTCTCGCCCCCCTTTAACCGGGGGGGTTGGACGACGGGGTCCTGCTAACACCACCAAGGCGTAGGGAAGTTGGCGTGCCCATCGCCCAAGGAATTCATTCCTTGCAATAGCCAATTCGTTCCAGGGTGTGAGCGCCGTACACTGGAATGAATTTAGGCAGTGTCCCTTTTGTGACACTGCGCGGCTTACGGCCTCTTCGGGAGAATTGGGCGCTCTCTCGTCGCATCAAGCCTGGAGACTTTGTCTTCTCTTCGGGGATGGCAGTCCCGGTGTTCGTCACCGATGATAGTCATTCTCGAAGAGCGGGAAATGTCTTCGCCTCGTACATGGGGCACGTGGTGGTACCTCCTCGCGGTGTGCTCTGGGAGGACCTTGACGTCTTGCCCCCCTTTAACCGGGGGGGTTCGACGACAGGGTCCTGCTAACACCACCAAGGCGTAGGGAAGTTGGCGTGCCCATCGCCCAGGGAATAAATTCCCTGCAGTAGCCAGTTCGTTCCAGCGCGTGGCGCCGTGCGCTGGAATGAATTTAGGCAGTGTCCCTTTTGTGACACTGTGCGGAATACGGCCCTTCGGGAGGAGTGGCGTCCTCTCGTCGCGAGCGTGCCTTACCCCGGCTCACCTGGGGCGGACAGTCTTCGTCCTCTCTTCGAGGATGACGGCCACGGTGCGGGGACACCCGGTCCCTCACCTTGGGTAGTCATCTTTGAAGAGTGGAAGGAGAGGCTTGGGAGATGCCCAAGCACGGTAGGGGGCTTGCCTCCTACTTGACTTGGACATCTTCCGAGCCGCCTCCTTCCTCTCTTCGGGGATGGCTATCCCTGGTGAGAGTGCCCGTCTCCCCCATCGGTGGTGGTCATCTTAGAAGAGCGGGAGGAAGAGGCCTGGGGGCCTCACTCCCCGGGCTGATTCCTCCCGCTCTTTAGGGATGACCGCCACTGGTGGGGGGACAGGGGCACTCACACCAGGGGTAGCCGTCCCTGAAGAGAGGAAGTTCAGAGCAGGGGGGCACTACGTCCGTTCAAATCATGAAAACAACCGACGTGGGTTGGGTCCCTCTCCCAATTTCGAGTGAGTCCCAACCCCGGGCCGGGGGGCCTATCCGCCCCCCGACCCGGGGAGTGGAGAGAGCCACCTCCGGAGACGGGGACCCCGGTGCTCCCGGAGGACCTCGGTCCTCCGGGAGCCCCCGGGCCCCCGGCCCCAAAGGACTCCGGCTGTGGCTCTCACCACCCCCGAGTCCCCCCGCCCCCCGTGGGTTGCGAAAACCGAACCGACCAGCCAAGCCGGCCCCCGGCTCCCCATCCTTGGGGTCTCCAGGGCTCCCCCTTGCCTCCACGTCGAGGGCGGCTGACCAGGCAAGCGAGCCACCCCCCTCACTGCTGCATCATCCACAAGGGAAGGGGAAGGGAACCTGGGAGTGCTCAAGCACGGGAGGCCACGAGGTTCGCCTTCTGTTGGACCCACCCATGCATCCCTGGGGCCCCGGGATGCCAGAAGGCGCCCCCCATGTCCCCCCGTGCTCGGACACCCCTCGAGCACCCACCACCCGTCCCCGAAGAGATCCCGTACTTCGGGGAAGGGTGGCGGGGGCTCGCGGAAGCCGTCCGAGTTCGGCTGGAGCGCAATAAAGCCCCAGCCGTGCTCGTCCGACTCCCCAGGCCCCTCCACCTTCTCCTCGGGATGACCAACAGTGAGAGGTTGGTGACCCCCCACCGTGGCCCGCCATCCCCCGCGGGAGGAAGGGAAAGGTCCCCGGAGGGTCCCCGCGGACGGGAGAGCCGGAAGACCGACCCAACTGGGCCGGAGCGGTCTCCGCAACCCGGTGGTGTTAGCAGGACCCCATCGTCCAACCCCCCCGGTGAAAGGGGGGCCAGACGTCAAGGTCCTCCCAGGGCACACCGCGAGGAGGTACCACCACGTGCCCCATGTACGAGGCGAAGACATTTCCCGCTCTTCGAGAATGACTATCATCGGTGACGAACACCGGGACTGCCATCCCCGAAGAGAAGACAAAGTCTCCAGGCTTGATGCGACGAGAGAGCGCCCAATTCTCCCGAAGAGGCCGTAAACCGCGCAGTGTCACAAAAGGGACACTGCCTAAATTCATTCCAGTGTACGGCGCTCACACCCTGGAACGAATTGGCTATTGCAAGGAATGAATTCCTTGGGCGATGGGCACGCCAACTTCCCTACGCCTTGGTGGTGTTAGCAGGACCCCGTCGTCCAACCCCCCCGGTTAAAGGGGGGCGAGACGTCAAGGTCCTCCCAGGGCACACCGCGAGGAGGTACCACCATGTGCCCCACTCTGAGTTTACATTGTTAAATAAATGCAAATGTATTTTAATTACCTGTGTAATGTACGTATGTAGTTATGGATAAATTGAATAAACGAATGCGGTTGAAAAGTACACGTTAATGTTGTTGCATATTTATTTGTTGACCCTCCCGTATAATGAAAACTCTACTGTTGCTTACAATCACTCGACCGAAGAATTCGCGTCTGTTTCGTAATCAAACAACCCGTCCGCAGAAACTCACCCGACAACGTTCTTAAACAATGACTCGAAAGCAACTGAGCAGATGTCCGATCCACCGGTAGTATCTACTAATAATCCCCACTCCTCCCAGTGGGAAAGAGGTATGTACCAACACGTGCTGCACTCTGAGTTTGCATCGTTAAATAAATGCAAATGTATTTTACTTACTTGTGTAACGTACGTATCTAGTTATGGATAAATTGAATAAACGAATGCCGTTGAAAAGTACACGTTAAAGTTGTTGCATAATTATTTCTCGAACCTCCCGTAGAGTGAAAACTCTCCTGTTACTTACAATCACTCGACCGAAGAATTCGCGTCTGTATCGTAATCAAACAACCCGTCCGCGGAAACTTACCCGACAACGTTCTTAAACAATGACTCGAAAGCAACTGAGCAGATGTCCGATCCACCGGTAGTATCTACTAATAATACTCACGTCTCCCAGTGGGGATTATTAGTGGGGATTATTACTACCTAATTGATTTACCTTTCGTTTGAGAGGCGGAGGATGGGACCCGTAATAGCAGGTAGTCGATATACCTGCCTTTTTCCAAGGGACACTAACTCGTCATATATGGAAACCTTGAGACACCCTACATAGCAACATTGAATTTCATATATTATGTAAAATTTTGTTTAAGCATTTCCTTTAAAGTTTATTTGTGAAGGGTATCAACCTTACCATTATCGGTTCGAATCTAGGATGACAGGGTGTAGAAGTTATAGTCTGTGCGTATTAATAATGTTACCATTGTGAAGGGTAGCAACGTTACCATTATGGGTTCGAGTCTAGGATGACTGAGGGAAGAGAAGCTATAGTCTGTGCGTATTAATAATGTTACCATTGTGAAGAGTAGCAACGTTACCATTATGGGTTCGAGTCTAGGATGACTGAGGGTAGAGAAGCTATAGTCTGTGCGTATTAATAATGTTACCATTGTGAAGGGTAGCAACGTTACCATTTTGGGTGCGAGTCTAGGATGACCGAGGGTATAGAAGCTATAGTCTGTGCGTATTAATAATGTTACCATTGTGAAGGGTAGCAACGTTACCATTTTGGGTGGACATCGGTTGTCTGATCCGGTGCCAACATGGCTGACAGTGCATTTCACAGGTAGCCGAAAAGTTGGCGGTGTACAGTTATGGAGATAAAAGAAAAGCTCGAGGCATACAGACGTCAGAAACGCAGGGAAGAAATGACAGAATCTATCAAGCATGCAATACAAAGTGTGTTACCGTGGAATAAAAAGCAAACGACTACGGAACCATTAAAGGAGGTATTGCTGAACAGTACAGAGGTAAGGTTATAATATTTCGATTGAACATAACCTGCAAGTGCTATTAAAAATAATAGGAGATTTCTGTTGACATGAATGACATTAAGTGATTCGCAAAAGAATCACGATGAACAAGTTTGGAGTAAAGGATTATAATATTACAAAGAATGTGCAGGGTAATAGTAGGATTAAGAATTCAAAGCTTACAGGATATCCAGGATACGGAGAGCACCAGTTCAGATGATAGTACAGCAGAGTTACAGTGTACAGTACTGCAAAAAGTAAAGTATGTACTGTACTTCCTTCTGTGGGCTACATTATACGTAATTGCTATTGAATATGAATTCGGTGCTGTATACTTTGTCTTATCAACGCTAATATTTATTTGGTTTAACACCAACTCCAGACCAAAGAAACAGGGGGAACTTAGTGCCTATTCTGTGTTTAATCCAAACTGTGAAGCTATTGATGGGACTCTTGATGCTTCACAGTTTGAAAGAGAAATACGATATGGTATAGGAAGTCTACATTAATCTCAATTGAATGCAACATTCTGTATTTGTCTTATCTATCACAGACAAAAGTAATACATGTTTTGTACTCGTATGTGAACATGTGTGTAGATGCGATCGATAATAATACATCAATGGCAAATAGGAACTTTTAGATGTAAATTAAAATTTGGTGGCAAAAGTGTTACAGACTATATTGATGTCCAAACAATTTCAGTGGTAACTGCTCCATCTTACCACAGTCATTTTAAAAGAAGGCTTTTATACTCAGTTTAAGTGAATTTATACATTTCCTCTACAAATCTTGAAATGTTTGAACAGCAGTATCATAACACTTTACCATCTCATTAAGATACATTCCAATTAAGTTAGAAGGCTCGTGAGGTAGTTTAAAAAGTTCTACCCAATTTGTTCTGGAGCGTAAATTATTGTCAGGACATAGAAGAGCTCTATCTAAATCCATCAGTATGTCATTTAAAATCCTCACAGCTAGTGTGCTGCAAAATAGGATTAGGATGGGTTCTTCATTCTTAATATATGAAAGTAATATATCAATTTTGCATTCCTATGTAATATTTTATAAAAGATACCCACTTGGTGCCTTCAGTTGCATCAATCTTCTCATTTAAGGTTTTGACATTAATTAATAAATTTAGTAAAGATTCCTGTATTTTTTCTAAAAAGAAATATATAATTGTATTTACTATCTTGGAGAATTAAATATTAAAATCCCATACCTTTACTCTCAGAGAACTGAGTGTTATCTATGGATTTCAAAGCTTTGAAAATTGTTTCATTCAAATAGCTTGGATCCCATCTGATAATTAAACACTCTGATAATCTCCATACAGCTTGACTGAGTATTTGTGATAAAATTAATTTATTTAATCCATGCCCAGTCTTGTTACTAGTATGTGTAATATCGTCTTCCTAAATTTCAATAAATATATGTTTTAAGATTGTAGAAGATATGGAAATGATCTGCAGCACAAACTTTCTTGCTTACCATCACTTACCACAAATGAAAGTACTGCATGTGGTATATCTAAATCAACATTGGAACTACCAATTCCATTATAAGTTACATTACTTGGTAATAACTGATCATTGTACGAGTACAGATTTTGTACAATACTAGCTGTTTGCAATACTATAGTTTGTATTATATCAGATCCTGATACACTAAAGTGTCCGGTACCTAAAATCATTATATTTCTACAATCTGACGATATTTCTCCTTTGTTTTACGTATGCCATACTCGTTACCTTGCAAAGCATTGCTGTGTACCGCAATATAAGCCACGATTTTCCGTCGTCCAAACACGGAAAACATTTCGGGGCACGGATCCATGGATCCAAAGAAAACACAGAACACGAGAGTTCTGCGAGGATTCCAAAAGTGCTCTTCGTGAAATTTGTTCAAAATCTTCACCAACTCTAACGTGATACCAATACCCTCTCCGCTGACCGACAAAACGACATACCTGTCTAAAGGTTTAAAGAGAATTAACTAATGAGGATCGAACCAGTTACATTCGCATACACTGTATAAATCACCAGCTTCTCTGGAGCCGCGGACGATGGCAGTAACGTATGATTTATAATCATTGACTCGGTGAACGAAGGATAAATTAGCGAGAACTCCATGCGCTTGGCTGATAACACTTTCGTCATCCAGGTAAAATGTTTCCCCATTCCTGTTCCAAGTACGAATTTAATATCAACGAAATATGTTTACATCCGCCACAGAATTAACACGCATCAACGTACACGGGGTCCCGATCCATCGACGCCTTTTCCAATTCCTGTAGCAGTAAATGCTGAAGATACTCGGTGCTCTGCAATCCGTTCCCCGCCGCCTCGAGACGTTTCTTTTCCGCGCGAAATTCCATTGTGCTCTCCGCTGCGAAACGACCAAGCAGGAATCCGCATAGAAGGCAGAGAAAGCCTACGGAGAAGAGAAACGAGAAGCACATGCGTTTCGTCACGAACTCGCTCGTTTCGCCGAAACTGCGAGCCATTTGAAAACTTAAAACCCGCTGCATGTTTGATATTTTTTCTACACTTAACACGATTTCGCGTAAAGATTCATATTCTGCCAGGTGACAATTTATCGAACGTGACACGGTCACACGTATTTATGTTAAACGTCCGACATCGTAGTGGTTTAACGGCGATTAATAAATTACAGTATCCTCGGGTATAAGAGTTACGAAATGAAGAATCACGGAGCACGTGGCGGAACCTGAGCACTCGGGGTACTTGAATTCGTCTCGCGGAGCGAATTCCCACGTTTCCGTCGTCTCCGCTCGGCCACTTGCTCTGCAACTGCGTGGGATCGGGCTGATATATTTGTCTGCCGGCTTTCCACCTCTCCGCGATGATTATTATAATTCTTGCTAGACATGTGCGATTGAAATTTTTGATCGATTTTATTGGGAATAAACGAGAGCCTCGGGAATCTACGGACATTGATTAATTCGCAGAGAAAGTATTTAATTACTAATTAAAAAAGAAATGAACCACAATGAAAGATGTGTATTGTTTCATACTTCATGTAGATATACATGTGTATATGCATAATAGAGCATTTGTTTAAATAACGTGTATTAAACAATGAGAGGTGGAATTATATTCAAATATGGCGCGAGCATTATGATGATCTTTAAAGGGAATGGAGATAAAATAGAAATAATGATATCGTTTGTTTTATAGAATAACAATACACGTTATGCGATGTGTACGCATTGAAATATATAGAAACTAAACACTGAAAGTGATATTTATTAGCGTAGAACATGGTCGTTGCGAGTTTGCGTCGAGCAACTTATTTCGGGCAATAATATGGTGACGGTGTTTCGCTTATAAATAGTTTTCGATGTATTACGTGCACGTGCAAGGTTGTTTTAACTATAGACATGCTCTTTCAATCCTAAAATACACAAAATATCCAGAGACCATAGTGTCCCCCTTTCAAACATCTTTCTAACGAAATCCCCTTTAACACATCCGTTGTCACTCGATTGTCAGAGTTTAAGTAACCGGTACTTTATTTCTTATACATTGAAACATATAAATAGTGTTCATCGATCGTCGTTACTATAGTTTGTTATTTGGGGAACGTTTGAAATTTCTTTGCCGCGAAACAGAGATTTGCAAAACATCGTAATCTTAGCGCACCACGTGAAACGCATAAAACCGATGGTTTCTAGTGTTTGAAAAGCCACCGACGCTGGAACGGCCGGCCAGTAATAAAACAAACAGTTGTAGAGCAGTAAAACGATTGAATGGCGTAGCTTTTGGAATGGGACAATGCTCGAGGCCTCAAGGTGGCGAGGTAAAAATACATTCGAAAGCGAAAGATTTTCTTTGCGAAACGCGGGGAATCGTTCAAAGTGTACCGCACTTCTAAAACTGATTTATTTTTACGCGCGCTTTATTTCGATATTAAATCAATCTAAACCAGCCACCATCAATACTCGTTCGCAGGAGGGATAAAATATAAAAATTTATCTTTGTTTTCGTTCGTATCGTGCGTAGAAAAGAACGGGGAAGATAGTAAACTGAGATTAATAATTTTCTTGTAACACTTTGGTGTCCATTAATTACGTTGTAATTAATACATTTATGACTTTTTCATTATCTACTGTAATGTTTTATATAAAATCACAATCAGTTCTCTCACAAACAGAATATTGCAACATATTCGTTGTCGAACATCAAACTTCAAAAGCGCGGGTAAACGACGTTCAAAACATAGATGTACGGCGACGTTCTTTTTCACAACAAAGGATTTCGTCTCCAACGAAGACAATTGACGCAATGTCTATTTTCTAAACCCTCGTATGCCTCCGGTTCCAAATTCTTCGAAAAAATAAGTTTATACAAGGATCTGGATCACATCATAGAACATTTATGACCACATATAGTCTATGCAGTCTGCATTAAAAGTTCGTCCTAATTGTTAGATTCGCATAACTCCCACCATGCGTGTTCCATGCGGTAATCCCGCCAATAAAACACAATCAAAAGCAGTCAGGAGGAAATCTTTGTTCTGGTTCCTAAGCTATGTGACTTCATCATTTACTGGTCCCGATCAGTCATCAAAAAGAGAGCAGGCCGGTACATTCACCTCTTATCATATTCCATACCGAAAGTTTTCATTCAGACTGGGAATATGAATCCGGATTCCATTGTTACGTGTCCGTATGATGCAACGCATTTTATTCTAAAAAGCAAGTTGCAGTATCATCTGGTGAAATGTGCACGAAATCATCCCGCTTCAGGAAAAATAATATGTCCGTTCGACACGTGTCATATAATCGACGAGGTGTATTACGAGGTAATTATTTTACCGTCCTATACCCGGTACCTCTCTGATGTAAATATGTAATTTGCAGAAACATATCAAGAACTGCTCGAGCAGCGCAAACATGACACGATATCAGTACTGTTCTGTATCTCGCCGGGAACTGGGTACCGTTTCCTTGGACGAGATTAAAAATTTATCCGCACCAGTAATGAAAGACTGGGGCGAGGTTACTATGATATATATTATACATTGTTAATGTTTTAAATACCTTGGTGTTTAAGTGAAATGTATGTGTATTCGTAAACTGCTGTAGGATGGTGGAGGAACTTACAATCCTCGAATAAGTACAGAGAACAGAGATGTTATTCGATACATGATATTAGCAACAAAGTCACAGAAAAGAAGGTTCAAACGGAATGAACGAAAGAGGATGCAATCACTTAGGAAAGTTGGATTAATTGATTTCAGCGAGGTAATTGTTTTTGTGAATTTAGATTATTTCGAGTTACTCTAGTTTCTCTGTCTAATTACTGGGAAGTGATACTTATAGGACCGTAAGGCATTGAAGAAACATGTAAGAGAAAGACATGGTACTCGGAATCTTGTTGAAAAACTGAATAATTTAAGTTTGTCGAATGTTGGAATGTTAATAGACAGTATTGACCTCAGCAAATTGTATATAAGTGGCTCTGGTAGCACTTCTAGTAAGAAGAAATGTCTGTCAGATATTATTGAAAAGGTACTAAGTATATTATGAACAAATGGAGATAATACTTACGTGTCATTATCATAAATAATTTACAGGTATTGGCGGATGAGTTCAAAGGACTAATGGTGCCTTATTTATAAAGATAAGTTTTTTGACAAGTGAAGAACAATTACCTGCCAACATAAAATACCTCTTTTTTTGTTTAAATGTATTTTTATAAAACTTCTTACAGGGTAAGATTTTTAGAGTGTTTAAGTAAACTTTAAGATGTTATAATTTGGTTACACATTGTCATATTTTCTATATTCAAAGTATTTAACACATGTTTGTGGTATGACGTGAAATGAATAAATACAACCCAATTCATTTTTAAAACTCAACACCATGTTGCTTGTACTCATGTCTACTGAAATTATTTTTTTTCCTACTTTTGAAATTATGTAATCTTTTCGAAAAGGAAGGGTTCAACTCAATAAGTAAGATCTGAACTTACAATGCAATTTCGTCGAATTCTCAATCTATATTTCACGTTTATCCTCTGTACAATACAAAAATCTGCGTAACAAGTACAATAATGCATACCTAACTGTACATCCCTATTTCATAAAATACGTAGAAAATTCATTAAGGCAACGAAGTTTTCCTTACTTCGAACACTGTGTCAATTACGATTCTCTAATAACTCCGACAGCAACACAGACGACACGTCTTTATGTTGGAGCTTTATATGAGTTCTTAGATATCTCTTTTGACCAAATTTCATACTACAGACTTTACAATCGAAAGGTTTCTCCTTATTATGTGTCGCGCGGTGTCTCACAACTTCCCCTTTCACGGAGAATGTTTTCCCACAGATTTCGCATGGAAACGGTTTCGCACCCGTATGAGTGGTTTCGTGATGCGTCAACCTCTGTCTGCTGCGAAAGTTTTTCCCGCAGAACGAACATTTGTGCGGCTTGTAGTCCGTGTGGACACGATTGTGAATGTAAATGGAATTTAGAGTGCGGAAAGTTTTCGGGCAGTATTCGCACGCGTACGGTCGTTCGCCGGTATGAATTCTTCTGTGATCGTTCCTCGCCCCTTTGTTCGCGAAAGGACGACCGCAAATGTCGCAGACATATTTTTTAACACCCTCGTGAACGTCCCGCACGTGTCTGGCCAGGTCTTGCTCGATTCGGTAACATTTCCCACAGAGATCGCATTTACAAGGCCGTTTTCCTGTATGCACACGCATATGACGCAAAAATCCCCGCTTGGTGAACATCAGTTTCTCACACGTATCGCATTTGTAGCAAACGCGATCATCATTGATCCTTCTAGCTTTGTTTAACAATTCTGTTTCATCTCTATTTTCCGGCGGTTTCGATTCGGAATGTCTCGTTATATGTTTCTTCAACTCAGTCTTCTTCGCGTACGTTTTGTCGCAAAAATGACAAGTATACAATACATCGTCGACAGGTTCCTTTGATTTTACCGTATCACTTTGGATATGATTATCACATTCGAAGATTTGATTCTCCTGTACAAGGTGTACTTCTTTCATTACCTCGCAACCGTTCTTGTGTATCAATATGTGCTCTTTGAAGTCCTCCTTTTGCCCGCGGTACACTAGCTTACAGTACTCGCAATAGTGCACCTGAATATCATGGTCCACTCTTATATGACTGAGAAGACACTTCATGTCTGTGAAGACGATCTCGCATTGCATACACTCGATGTAGTCTACATCCTCGTCGATCGTACGTTCGATTTCAGTCGTCGGTACCTGTACGACGCTCTCGGGCTCAGTCGTGTTCCACCTGTAAAACAAACATTCTGATATATCATATCGCTGTACAGGGAGCCTTGTGCAAGTTCTTGCTGTGGCTCTTCAGGTACCGCTCCTGGCTGAATCTCGCGTTGCATACCGGACAAACGTACGACTTTTGATTACTATGTACACGCTTATGACGATTAATACAGCCCTTGCTACGAAACTGTTTGCCACAGGTATCGCAGGAGTACGGTTTCTGTTCTGTATGGACGAACATATGCTTATCTAACTCCTGTTTCCTTCGGAAATTCTGATCGCATAAGGAACACCGGTGGGGAAGGTTTTTCGAATGAAACAATCTGTGAACGTGCAGAGATGCCTTCTGTTTAAATGACTTCCCGCAGGTTTCGCATATATGAGGTCTTTCGCCTGTATGGGTGCGTCTGTGCTCGTCTCGTGAGGCTCTCGAGGCCAAACATCGACCGCATATATCGCAGGAGAACTTTTTTATCCCTGCATGAACGTCCCGTACGTGTCTGTTTAATCCAGACGCTGAACGAAAGCTTTTTCCGCAAACGTGACAAGTATACGGTTTTTCACCTGTATGGGTGTTGCGATGAATCAGGAAGTTATACGAGGTGGAAAGTATCTTTCCACAATCGTTACACTTGTAGTAAGTGAATCCGTTAGCGGTTACTTTCGAGTTTGCCAATTCTGTTCGTTGTTCTAACGTTCGTTTCGAACATGTCGTACGTTTTCTATTTTTTTCCGAATCTACTCCGTCAGTTTCATTTAATCCTATCGGTTGTTCTTCGTTAGGGCTACTAATACTGCGATATGTTGATGATAAATACTTCTTCGGGTCAGTCTTTGAAAGTGATCGCGTTTTTACATCGTCAACCCGTCTGGCCGAGCTGTCGCTTCCTAGCGAATCGTTTTTCTCGCAAATCGTGTCGAGCTTGTCGACCCGATCTCTACACCTGAAAAGAGAGATTTTTATTCTCAATTACTCGACATCCGCCACGAACGTACCCGCATTGTGGTTAATTTTCTTATGATTAACTAAGTAGCGCTTCTGCCGAAACGATAAATCGCATTCCGTACATTGCCATGGCTTCTCGTCGAAGTGAATCAATCGGTGTCTCTTTAATTCGTATTTTATTCGGAAGCATCTACCGCATATGTCGCACGCGTGCGGCTTTTCGCCGGTGTGTTTCGTGATATGCACCATGAGCGGTGGTCTGGTACGAAAACTCTGATCGCAGTAGCTACACTTGAACGGAAACACGTCCGAGTGCGTGCGATTATGTACAAAGAGCGAGGCTTTCTGTTTGAAAGCTTTCCCGCAAACGTTACAGATATACGGTCGTTCGCCGGTGTGTATACGCCTGTGATCCTCCGCGTTTCGTTTCGTGGAAAACATTCGACCGCATATATCGCACGGAAAGTTCTTTATCCCCGCGTGCGTATCGCGCAAGTGTCTGGCGAGGCCTTGATTCACGCGGAATTGCTTTCCGCACAGATGACAGGTGTACGGACGTTCCCCGGTGTGTATTCGCATGTGCCAGAAGAACGTGTACGGGGAATAAAGATTTTTACCGCACTCGTGACAATGATAGTACACCTTCCCGTCGACTTCCATTTTAGCCCGGATCACCATCTCTTTGTCCACGCATCGTAACTTTTTGTCTTTCTTGTTGTAAAATTCTGGGTGCGATTCCATCAGATGAATCTCTAATAGTTTCTTTTTCTTAGATGTGTAATCGCAATAGATACATGGATAGGTCTCGAGGCGTTTGCTTTTACATTTACTATACGTTTCCCAGTTTTTGCTGTCTTGATTCTCTGTAGTTTTCATCTGTTTCTTACTAGATTCTTTTTTGTTTGTCATATTTTGATGTTTCGAAGCTTTATTCCGGAATTTCATACTACTTTTTGTTTTACTCCGACACTTGGACGTGTGACGTGTTAAATGACATTCTCTCTTAAATATCCGCTGGCAAGTTTTGCAAACATATTGATTCTTTAACGATGCGGTACACGTTTTATTAATTGGCGGTACTGTGACTTTCGTAATGTTTTCCGTAGATAATTCCGTCCTTTCCAGGTCTAGGATATTACATTCTACAGTACTACTATCATCGGATAAGTTCGTGTAATGATCGTTAGGTATCTTAGGATCTACACTGTCTTCCGTATTCTTTTCAATCTCTTTTCCAGGAACCGTATGTTTGATATTCATGCTATTTGTACAGATCGTAGTCATATGCCACGAACAGTAAGCCGCGAAGGATTTCTTCCGAGGTAGGCCAAACCTGGAAAAATAATAAACGTGCCAGATTTGAATGTTTTCACTCTTGTTCGAAGGAGTCAAGTAATTTTTGTTTGTGTAGAGGTAAGTTACAGCTCGAGGGCGCGCGCACGCGCTTATTATTAACACGCTCGTAAAGTTTCAATGTGTCTGCTTTTAATATGGTTGTTCAAGTAACGCTTCTGCCTGAATGCGAGGCCACATTTCACGCAGACGAACGGTTTACTCTCGGAATGAATAAGCTTATGCCTAACCAGCTCCGATTTCACTCTGAATCGTTTCGAACACACGTCGCATCCGTAGTTCTTCTCTCCTGTATGCGTCGTTACGTGAGCCAGCATTTCCTGTCGTCTACGAAACTTTTTATTGCAATAGGTACAGGGATGTGGAAATTCATCCGTATGCAGTTTACTATGAATATATAGAGATGCCTTCGATTTAAACGTCTTGCCACAAGAATCACAAATATACGGTCTTTCTCCTGTGTGGGTTCTACGATGATCCTCTCTCGTCGCTTTGGATGCAAAAGATTTACCGCAGATATCGCACGTGAAATTTTTTAACTTTGCATGCACATCTTTCAGATGCCTCGAAAGACCACCCGAATCCCGAAATTGTTTTCCACAAATGTGACAAGTGAATGGTCTCTCGTCTCGGTGAATCCTCATATGCCTCAGATAAGAATCTTTCAATTTGAAACACTTTCCGCACTCGACGCATTGATAGGACTCGTGAATATCTATGCCATCTCTTTGTGCCTTCGTATGTTCGCAAGGTTCTCTGGAATTTTTTAAATCGTTCGCACAGATTTTACATTTCGCTCTCGTTCTCTTGTTCTCATTTTTCGTACATGGAAGAAGATCTGTCGATGTACAAGTCTTCGTATCTATTTTCAATGTTCTCCCATCGTCCTGTTTATACAGTTGGGAAACCTCTTCCTTGATACCGATATCGTTAGCCTGTAGCTGATCAGACATGATGGTAGGCTGGTCGAGGGTTGATGAATCCATAACGGCGATCCACATGGAATCGCAATCCCCGCCGATCGTCGGTTTTCTTTCCAGCAGCTGCCACTTTTTTCTGTATGGCTTCCAAAATACATTCTGCATGTCTAGGAGCACCTTAAATGGTGTCCGCATACTACTGGACCTGCAAAACAGTCAAAACTTGACTCCAGATTTGCGGTCGCGGTGTAACGATGCGGTAGATGGTTGTGCTGTTCAACCCGATTATCACGGCGCCCGAGGAGAATTGTCATTCTTGAGAATCGTTTTTAAAGCCAAGCTCCTGCTGTCTCGTAATTCACACGTACGATTTTTGTCTCTATCATTTGTCTCGGTATCTTTGCGTAAATTGTCGGGAATTGTTTCTTTTGCAGAATTATACATGTATACACGATGCTTTGATTAAAGAAAACTCAAGGCGATTCTTCTTTATGGATAGTCGCCGATATATAGTTTGATTACAACTGAAAATTTGCTTACGCTCCTACTGATTGTGTAAAAAAACTCAAGTCTATTTTGTTAATGCATACAGTGCTTTTGTTTAGTGATTCATTTGTAGAGGGCACGTTTTCTGCACGTTCAATATTATACAAAGGTATTTGTATGAGTTAATCTTAGTGAGTATATGTATTTAATATAAAATGGGACATTACCTATCTGAATCATTAACAGTTGATTCACCACATGTTTCATCTTTTACTGCTGACTGCTGTTGGGACTGTAAAAAAAGGCTCACTCATTCCTTATTTCTGTGGAAATATAGTGCTTAATAAATCTTTCCAACTTACAAGTGATTCTCCTTTATTAGATATAGGTGTGGTATCCTGAGTAGAAGCTTCTAATCCATCTGAGGATGAAGTATTAAAATACTGGAAATCATCATAAATTTGTATCTTAGTAATTACTTCTTTAATTAAACAATAGATCAAATGTATAATTTTGTTCTGTATCTACCTGATTCTTTTCTTGTAAACTATCTTGTATTTCTAGCAGTCTGCGTTCAGCATTCAAGCATCCTTCAGTTAATTCGTGCCATGCTAATAATGTAGCAGCACAGTGATAACATAATTGTAAGGGAAGTGTATCATTTTCAGATACCTATAATGAAGAACCATTATACATTGTACAATTGATACAATATACATATACTGATAATGAATTGATAAAGTACATACATTTATAGGTAGGTACTTATGTATTTTGTTACATAACTCATGTTGTAATCCTTCCCCGTCAAATATTGGAATCAAATGGTCATTAACATTGGCACAAATTCTACACAAGTTTGACCACGACGTTCTATCCTCCGACTGATTGATTGTTGATTCCTCATTGACTACCATAACATTAGACTGTTCATTTTGTACGTCTGACTGGACGTCTGTTACTACAAAATATCCTTCTTCCTCACTTTCTAAGTCATTACGGGAATTATCTGTGACTATATTTTTCACTGTTTCAATTAGCATTGACTCCTCCCCACTAGACTCCAACATAACAGAACTTTCAGATTCCATTTCATCTGAAAACGTGAAAGGATTAATTGATATATGCACAAAATGTGAGTATTTTGCATCTTTATTTAAATTTAGAGGTGTAAATACTTACGAGAAGGAAATATTAATAATCCCAAAACGACTAAATTTTCTTAGGAAATGAGTAAAAGTAAAGAACATTTCATGCTTCAATGCCCACGCTTATCAGAGCAGAAACTCTAAAGTCTATTCCACGTCCGTCAGAAATGCATCATTCGTTTTTTCCTTAACATTATACAAATGCAGAAAACTACGTTCGTAAAATTACGGTAGTACATCACATTTTTCACGCGACAAGTTTGACGCTGTCCTCTGCCGCGTTGGCTCGCGAATCACTTAAAGAGAGGGGAAGGTCTTCCAACTTCTATCGCTTTCGATGATCATCATAAATATTTATGCATTACAATACGTAGCGGTCGGTCGCGTAGCCCATTCGGTATAATTCTGTTGCGTTACAACCGTTACAACAAGCAGTTCAAAGAAGTTGCAATCACCATCGACATAACGCTGCCGGCACAGACGAGGTATTGGATAGACCTATCACCTTACGGGGTTCGATGTTCACGAAACTGAATTACCGACGCGATCAAATTTCAGAGGATTTGCAGCGCCTCCTTGACGAAGGAGCAGAATTTTTTGAACTAAAAGAGTATCGTTGGTTCCGAAACGGGCCCCGCACCCCAACCGCTTTTGTGAGGTTGTTACAAGCCCACATATTGCAGACCAACTTCTAGAATCCGTACTCGGGGTCGAAAATGAATTTCGAGTATCGTGCGATGGACGGGAGCACATTAGTGGTACCTGTCGATTCGTTAGTGATGAGAAAGGTATTACGAAAATCGCGAAAAATCGTAAATCGCCTGCCATTTCCGTAATTTTTGAGATATTAAAACGATCCGGGGCGTTTTGGACGCGGAATCCGAATCCGAATAAGACAGTGAAAGAATTATTTTGATATCTAAATAATTGTGGAAATGACGGAAGAATTACGAAAATCGCGAAAAATCGTCAAATTTAAGCAGTTTTTCGTTCAGCATTCGCTCAATTTTTGAGATAGCGACCTGAATCTTGTACCATTGTTTTAGTTAGAAAATTCTACGCCAGATCAACCTATAATAGTTGTACTTTTCGAAAATTTCATTTTTCGCAAAAATCTGAAGGGGGTAGGTCAGGATTTTTTGCGATTTTCGTAAATCGCTCGCCATTTCCGTAATTTTTGAGCTATTAAAACGATCCGGGGCGTTTTGGACGCGGAATCCGAAGCCGAATAAGCCAGTGCAAGAATCATTATGATATCTAAAAAATTGTGGAAATGACGGGCGAATTACGAAAATCGTGAAAAATCCTGACCTACCCCCTTCAGATTTTTGCGAAAAATTAAATTTTCGAAAGGTACAACTATTATATATTGATCTGGCGTAAAATTTCCTAACTAAAACAATGGTACAAGTTTCAGATCGCTATCTCTAAAATTGAGCGAATGCCGAACGAAAAACTGGTTGAATTTCGCTATTGTCTGACTGTAGTAAAAGCAGACACGAGATATACATACATATAATATTCGTAGCCAATTTGTTCGATACCATTTGCATCGAAGCGACACATTTCAATACAAACAGCTATCGTTCATCGGATTTCCAAAAAAAAAATCTTAATAAATCTAATTATCGATCGATGCAAATGATATCGATCCAGGTCTCACCACGTGGAGGTTGCTACTTATGGAGACCCACCCTATCCACGGCACCCATCCTCCCTCCATTAACGAAACGAGATCAAAATCTTCATTCTCAGATGGAAAATGAAAACATCACGCGAACGCGAACGCGAAACTAAAAGTGTCGTGATACCAAAGACACGTCTGTCAATGGGACCACGACGATAAATATCGAAACGTTTCAATATTTCTATAACTAACCCCACCACCATCACACGCCAACTCCTCGCGGTAAAAAAACACGCACACCAAAACACCTTAAACCCAAAAAAAAAAGAAAAAAAAGAAAAATGACTCTAAATGTCGACTCAACGAGAAAAGCAACTCGGTAAATGTATACTAACGCGGGTGACTCTAAACGTTCACCATAGCTCGACGGCAAAACAATTTAGACACTTACACGGTGGCTCGTGCCACGGTCTCGAGAAGTACCCACGAACCGTGACTTCCGGCCGAACCATGGTTAATCGATACGAAGGGATAAAGCGTATGGTCGATTTACAGGAAAGGGCCTACGCGAAAGATCCGAACCAGGGACAAATCGAAGATGATCTATATCCGAGGATATAGATCATCCAGTCGAACTGTACACGGGTTAAGCCATATCAGGCTAATCGGTCCGGCCGCCACCGATAAGCCTGATACGTCCCATACCCCGCCAAATAGCAGTCCACCCGTGTACAGGTCCCCAGAACGAACTCGGGCTCACCTTTCCAGACGACCATAGGCCACCCAAAGTACCGACGGAACCATGGAACGACAGAAAGCCACGCTCCGTGAATATATCGCGAGATCGCGACTTAACCGAGTAGCCGTGAGGCTTACAAGGCCGACAACACCGTTTATCGTGTTGTTTTGCCGCAGAGATATGATAAACGTGACAAATAACGAACAACTGACTCTACTATAACAAATGACTCTACTAGAATAAGTGAAAGTTACAATTAAAAAGTGAGAGTAAAAAAAATTGAAGCTAATAAACTGATACTAAAAATTGAATGTAAAAATAAATGAAAATTATTGAAAATGTAAGTTGAAATTAAAAATCAATCTAATATCGCGGTACGAACAAACAAGTCGCGTTTTCTCGATGGTCGACGGCAAACGGATTGGAATTGACGTGTGATATCCCCTTAAATTAACGTTTTGACACTATAGTGGCCAAAACGTCCCTTTTAGTCGCCTCGTACGACAGGCAGGGAATACCGTGGGTGTATTCTGTCCCCCACCCACAGGGGAATGTATTTTATATTTTCTAATTATTCAGAATATTGCGAATCAGGAAACTAATGTGTGTGATAACATTAGAATGCAGATAAATGACAACGCGACGCGAAAATAACTTTAATATTTCACTCCATATAACACACAAGTGGCTATATGGCGAATTCTCTAAGTTTACGCAACACTAAAAACTTATACTAACTACTTAATTTAATTCTACTCTGAAAGAAAAGTTTATTAAATGGGTGGAAAGACCGACTTGTCACGCGAGATTAACATCGATCAGTATGGAAAAGTTACGCGCGAAAGAAATGTAAATTTCATTTGAATAGAGTCCGCGTTACGCGCGCGAAAAATAATTTTTTACTATTCTATAATCGCGTTGACTGATCGAACTGTAATACGCGAGAATGAAAAACGATTGTAAACGCGGAATGATCTTGAGGAGATCAAAGTTACTCGTAGTCGAAATGAAAATTTTGCACAACGTCGTACGACATTGTACAAAATAACACATTTTAATAAAAAAATACAATTTATAAATGTAATCATGGCAATATTCCCTCTAACAAATGCTTGTTTTAAATGGCATCGTACTAAGTCGGCGATGTACGATGCAATTCGCGAGTCACTTGGCTGCTTTACATTTTTCGATGATTTTACGTTAGAAAATAAAAATCGCGTATGTCCCGGTGACATATCTTTCGGATATTTAATTTAAATATATAAATATTATAATGTAAAAAGAACGCGGGTCTCTTTGAGACGGATTCGTGAATTTAATTAAAAGATAATTGTATAATACTATGTTTCTAGGATGAAAATAAAAAGTGTGTCCCAGTTGAGACACTTTCGATTAATCTATTTCAAATTATCAATAAATTTCGCGAAGCTAAAGTGCAGCCAGAGGTGACAAAAAGTAACGACCGGCGCGGATGGCAAGTGTGCAAATTTCTTTTATCTGCACACTGTATCGTACTCTACCCCTCTGCTTATTTCAAAAATTCAATCTCTCAAATTTATAATAATCAAAAATATGACTCTAGCAGTGACAATTCTTAAAAAGGAACTCTCAATATAACTTAGTTTGAAAAGAATTTAATATCAAATTGCAATAAAACTTCTATTATCAAAACTTGTGAACGTAATTGAATAAGAAAAATGACTCGAAAACTTTAATGCAAAATTCTCTTACTTAAAACTTGTTAAAATAATTTAATAAGAAAAATGACTCGAAAACTTTAATGCAGACCGGGGCAGAGTCTTCACGGGGAGCTCTCCTCGACCCGTGGAACTAACTACTTCTAACTACTTCATTCTATCACACTCTACCCCTCTGCTTTTTTTCAAAAATCTAATATCTCAAATTTATAATAATCAAAAACTGGACTCTAACTCTTTAACAATAATGAACAAAAATAATAACTGAGTTTGAAAGGAATTTAATATCAAATCGTAATCAAGATTCTACTATCAAAACTTGTGAAAATAATTCAGTAAGAAAAATGACTCGAAAACTTTAATGCAAAACTCTATTACTTGACACTTATGAAAATAATTTAATAAGAAAAATGACTCGAAAACTTTAATGCAGATCGGGGCAGAGTCTTCATGGGGAGCTCACCTCGACCCATGGTACTAACTACTTCAAATTACTACAACTATAATTACTTTACAACTACTACGAGCATAGTGACTTAGTAGTAACGGAATGACCACCCATTCTGGAAGTGTCAAAATTGAACACTCCAAAATGGATAGCCATTTGTTGCTGCCCTCTTCTAGACAGTTTGTCGGGCCTCTTCGGCGTAAAGCCTCTTCTTGCTTCAGGCCGGAGCCCAACCTGTATTCTGCAAGAACATTCGGAACCATAATATGGTATAACCCTGACACGCGCCTAACCAGACAAGAGAATGCGGCTAACACGTGTGGACAAGTTAACAGCTTATTCTCAGAAGAATGACAACTGCAGTCCGTGCAAACGGTTAGCCGCTAAGGACGAATGTTCAAGCAGAATTTACTTATTATTAAAAAAGAAAAGATTATTAGCCTGACTTTCAGGTACAGGATACCACTGGTTGCCTACAGTCGAAACAGTGGTACCTGCCCTGCCCTTCCTACTTAAAATTAAAGCACACACATTCCAGAGAATAAATTACCTGCCTACCTATTACCTATATTTAAAAAATGGCAAAAATCTCTCGCACACCAACACACTCTCTCCACGATTCTCAATCAAAGTCGGTGTTTCCCCCTACGGGAGACGTCCCGGGACGTCTCCAACACCGACTCAAACCCCACACATACATTCAGGTACGTACCTTTTTGCTGAAATCGACTCACAAGGTCAGCGATTATTGCGATTTATTTAGACTTTATTGAAAGGAATTTAATGAAAACTTGTAGACGTAAAATATAGAAATGAAAGACTTGTAATTAAATCGTAGTTGAAATAATTACTACGTTCAAAAATAATGCTTCTGCATTTTGACTCTAATTGAAAAGTAATTGAATATAATAATCTGAGGTTCGAAATACAATCGAACTTAAATTGAATAATGTAAAATCGTAAAAATATGCAAGTTGAATTTAATCGCGATTTTGCAATAAAAACGATTGTTCAAAACCGACGCACAATCCACGAAATATTCAATAAATTTATCTCACACACACACTCACACGTGTGGATCGTACGTCGTGCACAATCGCTAACGCTTGTGAGCCGCCACATAATTATAATTCTTAAAACTATAAGCCACGTTCACCGCCATCACCCATTCGTGTAGCACCTGGGCACACGAATGAGTTCAAGCCAAATAGGGACATGAACGTGGCAACTACATACTAGGCTTGATGTGTGCTGAAAATCCTGAGCTATAAAATGATTATTGAAATAGATCTTCTAACGAGCTAGTAATCGTTACCTTGACTTTATAGAATTTACTTGAAAATATACTTTATAAAATGACTCGAATGTAATATCGAATAATAATTGAAAAAGTGAAAAAATTGCATCTCGTGCAAGAAAACTTTGAAAACTTTAAAAATATATGTATTGAAAACTTTAAAATATTGAAATTTATTTAAAAAAAAATATATATGAAACTTGAATTTATAATTGAAAACCTTGGTGATTCCTTATTCAAAGTTATATTCTAAACAATGCAAATATGTTCAAAATTAGCCTTTGAAACCAGAATCTACCCATCGCGAATTGGTCTTCTTGGGCATTTCAAATACAAGAATTTAAAGGACTTTACAAGTTAAAGGAAACGCGGCCACGAAAAATATGCAAATTCTGACTGAATTTAACTCGTATGATTTCGTCTTTTGTCAACAATTCTGTGATTATATAAAATGAACGCGAACGCGAATGCTATTAAATGAAGATCGAGGGAATCGAACCTCCGAATTAATTAAATAAAAATCGCCCGTGAAGCTAAGCCACAAGAAGACCCCTGCCTGAGCTAATTAAATATTCACAACAATGGGGTGTTACTACCCACGAATGTAAAGTATAAAATACTTTACACTCGCGGTCACTATGCTCGCAAACTCAAATAAAATACAACCAATACACTCGTGCCGCTTCGGACCTTTACGTCCTACGACATGATTGAGTGATCGGAGGAACCATAAGTTTTTTGACTCACCGGTCGTAGATTTCTTCTGCACCTTTGATTGTAGAGATGATACTACGACCGGCTCTGCAGTTACGAAGTCATCTGTAACAGAAAAATAGCAAAGTCTTTATAGTTTAACCGTCTATCATTCCTCAAATCGTTCGTATTTAGTTCTGACTCGAGTTCGATATTTCAAAATGTAATTTCACTGTGGATTAGAAGTAAAAGTAGAACATTTTGACGATATTTACCTGCTGCCTGATGCGACGGCGCCCGATGGAAATCCTTTCCGCAGCTGCTGCGTACCTCTACTTCATCGCGGCGAATAATTCAAAGAAAAAAAAAGAAAAATAAACAGACTACACTCCCGACCGAAATTATTTCCGGCGAACAAACTGACTCTACTCTCGCGATTCAAAGTATACAGGAATTTCGCGACCGAATATGTTACGTTGTAGCAGTCCATTTCAATTCTTTCGGCGGGTTTAAGCACGCGTATATCGAACAAACATAATTTCTAATAGCGCAACAACACTGATTCTATTTCGCGATATACTTTTTCGGATCAAGTGAATCTAAGACCGCATTGCACTCGGCCAGCTAAATCGTTGCGATGTCTTCTGTAACAGAAAAAGAGAAAAGTCTTTATAGTTTAACCGTCTATCATTCCTCACATCGTTCGTCTTTAATTCTCACTCGAATTCGATATTCCAAAATGTAATTTCACTGTTGATTAGAAGAATTAAAAGTAGATTTTGCTGATATTTACCTGCTGCCTGATGCGACGACGCCCGATGGAAATCCTTTCCACAGCTGCTGCGTACCGCTACTTCATCGCGGCGAGTAATTCAAAGAAAAAAAAAAAGAAAAAAAAAAGAGACTATATTCCCGACCGAAATAATGTCCGGCGAACAAACTGACTCTACTCTCGCGATTGGAAAAATTAAGAGAATTTCGCGACCGAATTTCATTTCTTTCGGCGGTTTTAATCACGCGGGTATCGAGCAATAATAATGTATTAATATCGCAACAACACTGACTCTATTTCGCGAAATACTTGTCTCGCAGAAAATGATTCTAAGACCGCATTGCGCGCGGTCACAAAAGCTGAAAATAAAATACATCGCGAACGCGTATACCGCGGAAAATGTAGATATTCGGTTAAAGTATTTTTCAATTTAATTACCAAGCATTGTTATTAGGAATATTGCCATTGTCCTACTTTGGTGTAAAATGAAATTGCGAACGCAATAGTCGACGCGAAAAGATGTATAATTTAATAAACCGGCGCGAAGTTTCGTAGAAATATTCTCAAACGTTTCGCAAGAAAAATATTTCTTATATCCGGTTCACGAAAAATAAACGGCACGATGACTCGATTCAATCTAACGTAACTCACGGAAAATATAAATTCCCGTTGTAGATGTACCGCGAACAATGTTAGTTTCGACCAATGTCAAGGGCGTTAACAAGTAGGCTTTCACCGCTGCGATGTCCATTGTGTTCTTGTTTACGTCACAAGTAACCGGGCTTCTTTGTATAGTGGTACCTGGAATTAGAAACCAAAACACGATAAGAATTAACAGTCACAAATTTATCCAAATTCTAAGTACAAACAGCGAAAATCATAAGCAAAACTAATTAAATTGTGATAATATAGTAAGCAAGAATTAATAGAAATACAGAAGGTATTTTCCAAAAAGTTGAAAAATTATTTGTTTAAATCATACTGAGAAAAGTGGACTCGATTCATGATTTTAAATGTAATGTATTGAATGTGTATGGTATACACGTATATATTATGATAGGATATAGAATATAAATGAATTGAACAAAGATAAATGTTCTAAAACGATGTCACATACCTTGGAAACCACCCAGGAGCTCCTATGAGTATGTACGTCTTCACCCCCCGGCCGCTGAACTGAGACTGACGCGCGCGCGTGTCAAAGTCACGCCAGGTAAACTCGGGAGTCGGCCGGTCACGGTCGGTTGCACTCGTACGTAGGTACCCGCCGGCGAATTTCTTCGATCTATTACGACATAATAAAATCTACGTTAACCTCGAGCGGACCGTTATTAAACCGTAGCATTTTCAGGATTTATTGCTAACAATTAAACAATTATATATTTTGCACAAATAAAGAAAACTGTTGACTATAACATCGTACAAATTCGAACTATATTTTATAAACTTGATATTAAATATTAAGTTGCAAATCGCGATTGCAAATTAATAACAATAAATATAATTATTTCTAAAATTTGAATATTTAATATATTTCTACTGCCTCTATTAATCAATCTCTATTAATTAATGCCATTGCAATCAATCGGTGTGTTACTCAGTACTAATAATGTATGAATAATAAATGAATTTTACTTCGGGAGGTTGACCGGAGCGTGTCATGAAGAGGTATTGACTCCAGGACGTTTTATCACAGACTAAAGGCTAATGGCGTACTTGGCAATGTCAGGTCGAGTGTATTTTGAAGTTTGGTTGTACTTGATCCGTGAAGCTTCAACAATAAAGATGGAAATAACAGATTCAGTCTTGTCGGGATGACCTCGAAAAAGTATAAAAGAGCAACTTACGTGTAGTCTCTTGATGTTCCTCTTTCTGAGAACCACGCAGAATGTTCTAACTATTTAAGTAAATTTGCGATTTGTCTGCATAACTTTATACGATTTTTTGAATCTTTATTTTTCTGATGGGGGCGTTGCAAAACCATTACCACAGACGAGGTATTGGATAGAGTCTAGAGCCCTCAAAACCAGTGACATCGAAAAGCACGGGGATGAGTGGTCTATCCAATACCTCATCTGTGCAAGAGCGAAATCACGAAAAATCGTCAAATTTAAGCAGTTTTTCGTTCAGCATTCGCTCAATTTTTGAGATAGCGACCTGAAACTTGTACCATTGTTTTAGTTAGGAAATTCTACGCCAGATCAACCTATAATAGTTGTACTTTTCGAAAATTTCATTTTTCGAAAAAATCTGAAGGGGGTAGGTCAGGATTTTTTGCGATTTTCGTAAATCGCTCGCCATTTCCGTAATTCTTGAGCTATTAAAATGATCCAGGGCGTTTTGGATGCGGAATCCGAAACCGAATAAGTCAGTGAAAGAATCATTTTGATATCTAAAAAATTGTGGAAATGGCGAGAGAATTACGAAAATCGCAAAAAATCCTGACCTACCCCCTTCAGATTTTTGCGAAAAATCAAATTTTCGAAAAGTACAACTATTATAGGTTGATCTGCCGTAGAATTTCCTAACTAAAACAATGGTTCAAGTTTCAGACGGCTATCTCAAAAATTGAGCGAATGCCGTTCAAAAAACTGCCTGAATTTGAGGATTTTTCATTTGATATCATATTAATAAGAAACAGCTCAGCAACATGTTAACTGTTGACGTAGACTGTATTATGTTTCACATTATCGGAAAAGATTTGAATTATTGGTACCAAATAGAATGATAATGGTTTTAAGAAAGTACAATTGTTTATAAGAAATAAAGAAAAATAGTGGAAAATGTCAATATTCATAACTTTTGTATGTATTCCGAAAAACTGAATATTCTTCTCTATAAAACAACTTACTTTTGCTGTGACTTACAGTTGTATACCTGTGAATTCACTATCCTTCCTTCGCAGTACAGTGGTCAATTATTAATACGCATAAACTATAACTTCTATATCGTATTCTTACTAATAATCGACGGACATCCTAGATTCGAACCGAAAATGGTAACGTAGCGAGTGACACTAAAATGGTAAGAGGGCTCTAGAGCCCTCCAACCCGGGGTCATCGAAAAGCATGGGGATGATCGGTCTATCCAATACCTCGTCTGTGCTGCCGGGTAGGATGCTGACATGTCATCTCTTTATATCAGTAGTCGGTGAAGTAGTAAATTACTATAACAAGTTGCTCCCCATGTTGGGATCAAATAGATAAAAAGTCAATTATATAATATTTCAGATATAAGAAATGTAAAAAATGCCTAACATCGGATTTAGTGGAAATAAATCCTCTAATCATATTGTATTCATTTTTACACTTAATAGAATTGTTAAGAAAGGGACATCGGGTTGAAGAGTGGTGAATTTATACATTTTATTTCGAATGCTTTAGATCTGAAGACAATTTTACAATGCGAAAATATGTATGCTTGTACAATTGATTTTTGAATCTAAGAAGGCTGCATAAATACTCAGTTTCATAACAACTGACAGATTGATAGTCATTTTATAATTAGTCATATGTAGTCGCGCGGACGCATTTCATTTTTCTTGATTCGCGTTGAAATCGAACGTTCGATACAGTTGTCATGCATCTGAGTAACGATCGTAACTCATTTATTTTTTATTAAATACTGCGATTATAATAAAATAGTTGTACATAGCAGTATATTCGTTACAATATTTTATTCATAGTAAATGCAGTAAGCTGACTAGTAAATCTTACAAATCACAGGTAGGAAGGGAGTGTCGCGTGCATGCGACACAGAGGTATGTATTAACAATTTTATGTACACTTGCTAGTTTTATTATTTTTTTGTTAAACGTTTTTGCTATTGCTTAGGTACGACTCTACCTTGTAATCCAGTGTTTTCCAACTCTTTCCTTGCATATTCGTTTCACACGATTGTTTCACTGTTTAAATTTATACCAATTACAAATATTTAGGTCGAGATCAGAACTTTCTACAGAAAAATTGGATGTTCGGAAAATATTGCTTGAACAACACTGTTACAGTCGACCATTCGCTTATACCGATATGATTTGCCAAACGCTATAAAAGCTCTCGTCGCTTAAAGTCTGTCGGATACCGAACTTACTGCATGAAAATGAAAAAGTCAAATGTAACATTCGATCGTCGGCGGAAAATATTTTTAAAAAATATTTATGCGTAAACTTAATTAATATCCATACCCCTCATACATTTTAAATACGATTACACAAATATATTAGAACGCAATAAATAGCTCGCCATCGCAAGAACACACGATTATAGAAGACATTTTCTTGTTCAACATATTACGAATACTTAAGTACAAGCGTAATACAAGATACCGATCGCAAGTCACATGCGAAACGGATAATCTTGCATTAGCAGGCAGTATACCGAAAAAAGAAGCGACTTTTTCGCACGCCTTTTCATTACACGTGTAAGCATAAATAGTAAGCAACATCAAAATACAACTTGCTTTCTAAAAGAACGCATCATATCGCCAAGATTTTTCTATTCGTCGTGATGAATATTACTATAAAAATGTGTGAATGTTTTCTAGAAAACAACAATAATCTTAAACGATAAATACTGTTGTTATTTTGTGCATCGTAACTTCATCGTGATTGACATTTCAAGCACTAAAAGGTATCTCTATTTAAATAAAAGTGCCGAGAATATAAAAAATATATTACTGTAGTAAATAAAAGATATGTGTATAAAATAATGGCAGTATTTACCACTTTAGATGTATAATAATCTTAATTTAAGACGCCAAGCATTCTTATACTTCTACTATGGACGCAAACGACGAGCGTGAAAACGGTATGCTTGCACGTTAGTTTTTTTTCTTACAAAATGTTAAAGACACGCTATGAGATGAGATGCAGTTAACCAAACATAAATAAAGTCTGTGACATAAATATATATAGTATAATAACATTTCAAATAATATTTCTTTTCCAAAATGAAACTATTTTCTATGACGATAAAATATCTCCATTCTTCAAACTATAAAAAATATCTTCACGCGATAATACTCAAACGAAACTTTGAAAATAAATTATATCTTGCACTATAATATAAATGATGAAATTATCACAAAGTTGTATCTGTCTGCTTTTCGAAACAAAACGGAATAATTTTTATCGAAGATATATGCTTGTGCGATAATTATGTAAAAGAACTTATCTACCTATAACAAAGCAAAGCGGGTATGATATATGCGCATTTAGTATTCTACCTTTAAACCTAGTCGTTGTCAGTTGTCAGTATTTACATGCTAAATTTTTTCGAACGAATGTTGAATCGAATCGATCATTAAAACGTTAAGACGACAGTCCTTGCACAATAATTACGTTAACAATTCTTTCATTTTCCTTGTGTTTCAATAAACGCGTCACAAATTTGATGGTACATCGTAAAGATTAACACGTTAGGATTCCCTCTGAAATTCATGTGAGGTCAACTCACCGCGATAACATGTAGTATACTGAATAACGGCGGTATAAGACGCTACATTATAACTTATATTTTGTATCGACGTACACATCCTTATCACAGCAAATGAGTTGAATTCATGTTTGTTCAATTACTCGGATTTTACGCGGAACGAAAAAATGGAAAAATTCCATATCCCTTTTCTATTTTGACCGTGTGTAAATTGTGTAAAGCTTGTAAAACGCGAATGAAGTTACGTGTATACTCTTTGGAAGAATAAGCTGCAAACCCTCAGATTATATGCTGACGGAATTATATGGATGGATACGATACTCTATGTACTTTTTAGTCTAACGGATTGGTACCTGCCAATCATACCTGATTTAACATTTCCCATTTCTATCCAGCAATCATTTTACGCAAAACATTGCTCGTCGTGTTACTTAACGCACTCAACTTAACGTTACGTGTATCAGTGAACGGTTTATATCATTGTGCGAGCAGGTGTAAACCTTATCAGTTCGCAAAGTATACAGTTCTGTGTCTTAGAACGCGATCTTAGTTCGATTTTCGTAATCCTTTCTCTTTCAGGTATTGCACTTAAAAATGAATATCGCAAAAACTCTTTGTCGGATTAACACTAAATGCTCACAAGAATTCGATTCGTTGAACGTTCTGTGCAAATTGTTTAGCTTCTTCTACATCTTACGCTTACCTAGCATCCATTGTGGACGAATTTTAAACTCCCAGGCATAATGTTATTAAATTAAATTACGAAGAATAAACGACATGGTTCTTTGTTCTGCCTTTACTTTGACTAGATGAAACAGAAGAGAGTTGAAAACATTATTGTTTGAACTGAACGAAAGAAATATCTTAAATAGGAACATGTTTAATAGAATTATTAACAAACAATAATATTACTCGCAAGTATTAATGTTAAAGTATTTCTGAAATGTATATTAACGAAACGTATAATATGACAGTTGCAAATGAAACTGAATTCGTACTTGACGTGATTGTATCGGTGTGTACGATGAAAGGATTCATAAACTTATTTTTCGTAGAACACAATAAGGTAAATTTAAAAAAACTAAAGTATAGACATCTCCCAGAATGTAATCTTGAATTGAAATATTGGCATTCTTACCAAATCTAATTCGTGAACGTAGCATGAAAATATCCTGTTCTAATAATTAAACATTAATCGCCTGTTAAGTAGGCCGATATTTCCATTAAAATTTAATAATTGATTCATGTATTTCGTTAAAATTTTTTTGTTTTATCCTAAAATATCTCGATTTTTTAATTGGCCATCTGGTTTTATACTGATAAAATTCGCAAGAACCTAAATTTCAGAAATTCTCACTTACGATGTATTCTATCTAGCATCGGCGAATCTTTGATGCTGACGACTAGCTTTTAAGATTTTATAATCGTAACGTTAGAGTAATAACTCGATTGGAGAGATTAAGAAAAATTTCCTCGAGAAAGGCTTCAGAATATTATTTATATCGGAAGTATCGTATAACGAATCCTTCTAGCTTAATAAATAAGCAAACGTTAAAGCGCTTTTCAAGCGTACCCAAAATATCAGTTTCGTGACTGTTTTGTTTTCTGTGCTAAATATATGTATATACGGGAAATGTTAAGATTACATTATTATGTATATGCGTGGATGATTGTCCACTTGTACTGGGAAGTCCTAGAGCAGCCATACTTAATTGTTTTTTTTGTTTCTTCTTTTAACGAGCGAACGTAGTTACAAAGGATATCAACATATTGTACAGCTATGTGCGCGGAGCTTTCGTAGGCCTGTTAACGGACTGATTACATTTACATTGCTCGCTCGCGGCAGCATTAGAATGTACGCGCGATGTAATATGCGGCAACGAACCCAGTAAATTAGGACCACGCAGACTGCCAGCAAATCCGCTTCTCCCCAAAAAACTGTGCGCGCACTTGTACAGTCGCGTTTGCAGAATTAAAATGTCATCGAGATCCTCTTCACTAGTTTGCGATCACATTATATATTATAGTATGTATGTTATGAAGCAATAAGAGATTCTAACGATAAAATTATCCTTTTTTTTTCAAACTCACCTTGCTGCGGCTAAGAATTTCTGGAAAAGTCTATTAGGTACAGTACGTGGACGATCCACCGTATCTGCGTAAAGATCTGTTTCTCGATTATACAGATGTAAAAAGTCTGACAGTTGCTTCGCAGTAATAGCAGCTCGATCTTTGTCGCTTAATTTACTGCTCGGTAGCTGTGTACGGAAAATAATTAGGTGAGAAGGATAGAAGAATGTGGTTTAAAAAGTAATGTGTGCTCTAAAGGTAGACTTGTACTACTTACCGTGAAGAGGAAAGGCGTTCTTAAATTACTGGTTGATTGCTGAAGAAATTTCATCACAAGGTCGCAGCATGCTGGATCTGCATGAGGTTGGGATATTTTACGTAATACGTGTCCTAAATATAAACCAAAGGCCTTCCGTGCTTCTCCGGGGCTAAACAATTGAATTTATAATATGATGAAAAAAAAAGCGATTTAATCTTTTCCTTTATATCGAATCCAATTACCAACCTGAGCTTATTTCCGTCGTGCATAGATTGCACTACTTGACTTTTATATTTATGCGTATCTATATCCATATTTTCTTTACTGTCACCACGATCTAAACTTTGCTTATGTCCTTTTACTAACGCTCTTTCATATCTTTCGTACCTGTAATTAATTTAATTCATAAAATAAGAACTGAATTAAAAATAAACGCAGGATATTTAAAGATGAGAAGCAAACCTAGATAATCGATCCAGCGTAACTTCAGGAATTATAAAGCCAGTAGTACGACTGGCTGCGGGGAATAATTGTTCATGTAGCATAAGATTGTGATTTGTATTGACATGCTGCGGAACTCTACCTGGACCTAATGGATCCGACACTACAGGTATTCCAGTTGCCGGATCTGCGAACCAACATAGATTTTATATGATAATTATTGTAAACACTTTCCGCGAAGGAAGATAATTTCAAAAAATGTTTTACCCAAGTATTGCGAGTAAAGTTCCCATGATTTCGGACTGGGAAATATGCGGACAAACCCGCCGCGTCTATCGAACTGTGCTTTTGCCGATGCTACTATTCGTTGTTGTTCAGAAGTCAATCCGCTTTTATTTATATTACTTTTGCTGGTATTCTTCTTTCGTTGTGACAACGTTTCCGCGGAATGCACTCTTCTGCACTGTAACGATAATCCAAGTTGTACGAGATTGTAATTCAATATACGATGAAATATATATGATTCATACCGAATATCGAACTCACACTAGCTATTCGTTTGGTAGCATTAACCGTGGAGCGATTTAAATGCGTACTTTGCGGCCGCGACATCGGATCAATCGCGGTTATACCGACCAGTGTAAGCAAATCCGCTATTAACGCTGATTTCAATCTAACGTCTAACGGCGAATCGCATCCCAGGGACGGTGTTAAGTTCACTTCCAACAACCATGGTTTTAATGTATCATCGATTAAAATATCAAAACCAAATAATTCTAAAACGAGGATCATTCTTTTAATCAGAAATTCTTTGTTAGGTCGGAATGTTGTAAACAAAACCGCAGTAAAGAAATACCGAAACAAGTTTCCGGATGCTTGACGAACTGTTTGATACCACTAACGATACCGGATGCAGTCGCGAGGATCGATTTTATAATAATATCTTCGATACGTTGCATAAGCAACTCCGTGTCTTGACCCATCGAACGTAAATGTCGGAGCAACGCTGATAAAGTCCATTTGTGACCCACATCCTCCGCATCTGGATCTTCGCTTCTAAAGAATAATTAAAAAAATAACACGTGTTACTCATTTTTCGAATCGCAATTCGACGAAAGATACAATGATCGATATACACTTACTTCACATAATCCACGTGGAATTTGTTGATGCTGTAATTGCACAGATGCATACAGGGATTCCAAACATACTGGTTACCACCATCGTACTTAACCGTGGCGAATCTCACCAATCCCTCCTCGTATAAATATATTAACAGCGGATCATAATTCGTGACGGCTACGTACAATCTCAAGTCACATTTGTGCCCATCGACCAACAACGGATTGTTTATGTATTGTGCTACGATCACAGACTCGTCCGTAAGAATCTTCTCAGGCTACGGAATAATATGTATAATCAGTCATAATATAAAACCAAAGTACTCAGGAATCAATCGATAAACAAATTAGAGAATATTCCACATCTACTCAAATAATATTCCATGTGTGGAGAATGGATATATTTTCCAGTGGAGAAAAAATTTCCAGAAAAATATATATTTACATAAACATTTACAGTCTACTGATAACTAGTATGAATAAATAGTTTAATCAACCTTCGCGTACTATTCGAGAGCTTCTCCATTTCAATGAATAATACATTTTATGTACTCACACTATTCAAATAGAAACGAACAGTCAATTAATAGAATTTATTGTTTCATTATTCCGCGGCATTTTTTTCTCTTAATTCTGATTCGATCCTACAACCGGAGAAAAGCTCGCGCGGAATTTAATCGTTGTGTTAAAAACAGAACGACCGTGATGTATATATGCTCGTATCATGAACGACTGGATTTTTTACGGTCGGTGCATAAAGAGAAACATGCGGCGTGCTGGGCCACGTTATCTAACCCCATACCTAAATATGATTATGCTCACACTGTTAACGATATAAATGCCGCGACCGCGGGAACTGGCTTTCGGTTTGACAATCCAGGGCCCGCGATACCTGAAATGCGCCGTCAGAAGCTCCCTCGATTCGGTGGGCAGAAGGAAAGTCTGCGGTATAAAGTCCAGGTTCCGAAGCCCCTTGCTGCGCTGCATGGCCTCGATGTTTTTGTACAATCGATCTTTACGCGTAATTTCATACGATCTATAATTGAGAAGCAAACAGCTATTTCTGTACCCGTGAGGCGTCGGCACGTTGACTGCCCCGGTGATTTTTTCTATGTTTTCCCGTGCACGCTACAGTGAAATGTTATATCACTCCCGGGTTTTACTGGCTAACATTGGAGAATATATTCTGTAGTTAGAAATAAGAATTGAAAATGTTTGTCAACATTTTTCTGTTATTTCCATCGATTGAATACACTCAGAAGGATTCTGTTGGAAAAACCTGGGATATTCTGGATATAATTGTAGATAAATATGTTTAATCACTTAATAGTGCACTTGTTATCATATATAATCATCTTGATATTAATATTATTCAGAATGTTACAAGTGTTATGGATTATTTGTCTCAAACGTTTCAAATAAGTTCTAAAACATCGTTGATCGGATTTCCCTTGGCAGTCAACGTATTCAAATTATTTTACAATTAAAACACATCGTTCTATCAAATTAATTGTAATACATATATGTACCCGTACCTTGGGAAATGATTGACTTTCTGATAAGGCGTCAAATTCCGCAGAATATCTGGCTTAGGATGATTGCCCATCCATAGTACGTTAAAATCGGTTTCGTTCATAGGCACCTGCGCAAAGAGAGAAACGAAATCGTTTTTATTTTTATTTTCTTTCGTTCGCAAGGTACAAGGATCGTCGTGTAACGTTACGCGCAGAATTCCCCGTAAAATCGTAAACAATAAATCTAACAGAGCATGGAAGTGTTCCCATCACGTACACGCTTTTTAATATTCGAGCTGCATTGCCATTCACGTGTATCGGCATCGCCGACCTTGTGGTCACTTTTCGAAGGAACAATATGTATATTTACGCAGGCGGACTGTTAATCACCGACGTAGACACCACTTTTGCGTGATAAGAGTAACGAGGTAAATATCACGAAAAAAACATTGTTTAAACTATCAATCGTCGATGTACGCATCGCCCTTCGTATTTATTTTCAACATGATCAAGCTTCATGATAAATCAAATTATTCGGTGTAGATCCAAGGGATCTAGCAACTGATTTGTAATGTGGATAACGTATATACTGGGCACAGTTATGTTTTACGAGAAAGACCGAGGGAATCTTTGAAAAACAACGAAAAAAAAAACTTTCCGTAAGCCTTTCAAGGCGAGGCGTACAATTTACTACAAATGTGACTAGAAATTTGTAGCGCGTGGAATCTGAAATGAGTGTAGACTGAAATAAAAGAGACGAAGTAACGATGTCCTATTCCCTCGAGGTACACCGTGGTTTCGGAGTACATATTGTAATATATTAATTCAAGGTCTCGCGGTGAAAACCCCTTTAATCATCTTAGTCCTTATTCATCCCGTCTGCATGCATGTTTAATACTTTCTCTGCTCTCTTTATACGCGCATAATCACGATTTCCTGCGATGGTGTTTATTGTAACAAGGTTTGAAGCGAGCGTAAGGGCGAAGCTTAATTAACGAGTTAACCGTAATTAAGAAAAGAACAACCAGCCCCCGAGAATGAGGCACGAGATATACCGAACAAATAGCTTAATTACTGAAATTAGTTGTCCCCGGTTAGCGAAGTTACTTTCGTAATTAACATTGTACCTCGTCATAAAGGTATAGTTACCGTCGAAATTAATTGCATCGGTGGAATTAATTTTCGTGCCGCATTCTTCGACAACTTACCGTTTCGGAAAATTGTCGAGCTTTCTCGGTGAGTCATCGGTAGTCCCGGTACACATGCAAATTTACGGTTAAGCAAATGGGGACCGTCATCATAATCGTAAATCACGTTCCTTTGTCAAGTAACGACTTAATCGGTTTCAGATAACGCGGCGCTCGTCAAATATTATTTTTCGCGAAAAGAACGATCGGAAATCGTTCGTTGATAATCACATACTATACGCTGTTTCCGGAAATGCTACTACCTGCCTGGAGGAGTATAAAGTTAATACGAATTAATTATGCGAGAGGCAACATAGTGACCTACGCGAATTGGAGTAAAGCCTAGACACTTTCTACGACAGTGATTTATGCAAATGAACCGAATCTTTTCCTTCAGCCTTCTGCATTACCATTGAAACTTGGCAATGGCGGTTAATGGGTTGAGCTCCTTTTAAATAACCGGGTACATCGTACGCAACAAACGTGTACAAGGAGTTTCAAAAGAATACAGGCGAACCTAAGCGTATTTTCTATCTTACGTATACGTATATACAATGCATATGTTTATCTCCATTTTCCTGAGAGCATATTTGATTTAAATTTCTCTCGCGTTTCTGTAGTTAAGACTATTTAAGACGTCTCGCGCATTTGCGTATGACGACTCGGCCACGAATGAGGAGCACGACGATCGTGCACGTGATCTAGTACAAATGTAGATCATATCAATTGACATTAATGAAGATCGATCTCATCGTAATTCGATGCTGCTCTCGGTGATTCGTCGACAAACCGGCGCAGAAAGTTTTAATACAGTTCAACCACTGACGCAATCGTAAGTTCTACGAAATCGTTTCACTGATTTTTCGTTAATCGAACTCGTTGATATTCGATGCATCGTTAGAATTCATATTTTTGTTTCAACAAGTATTTCTGTTCTATCTCGAGTACCATTGGTATAAAACAAGTTTTCTGTTTTCGTTGGAAATATTGCAATAGATTTTTGAAGGATTTGAAAGGGTGTCGTGAAATTTAATAACAATGAGTGAAAATCGAGAAAGAACGATCGACGATATCCTTAACTTCCCCATAGACTACGTGACCATGAGCACGACGAGCACGTTGACTTTTCATTTATCAATGCAGTCCCTCCGATTCCATCGCGGTGCTATTCCATAATGGATTTGCTTTTGCGTCATGGACTTCTACACGCCGAGGAAACAGGATCGTTAAAACGATCGAACACTCCGCATGCGAAATACCTAACGACGAATCTTCTCTCACCCCGTGTTATCTAATTACATTCCAGGGCAAATTATATATAAAATAATGATGATTTCCCCTTAATTGAATCGACTGCGTATCGATTCCAATCCTTAATCTTCTCGATCCTTTTTTATTTATCGTCTTCGAGATAAAGTAACAGACTCATTTAAATTACCACGATTAACAGGACCGTGTAATAACGGACGCGATTCGTTTTCCTTCCAGCTTCCATGGACCTTCGTAAATACCGATTTGCTTCGCGATTTTTTGCCCAGGAAACTAACCGTTAAACACTCCACGAGATTGTTCGATTATCCGTCTACCAGCTTCGCTTTGTCGTCGAAAGAAGCCATTTGTGGTTAACGATTATACATTCTATCGATCGTTGGTTTTTTTAAGTATCTACAAAATCATCGCGATGAAAAGATATGAATAATGCCGACAGGTGTACGGAGGTTCGTTCTACGTCGAGAAACTTCGCGAAGAATCGCAGTTACCGCGAGTTTCGCAAACGGAGGTCTGTCGAAGGTTCGCGATTGGTCCGGATAACGTGAAATCGATGTCGAGGATCAATCGGAAGGAACTGTCACCTCGAGTAATGCGGAAATAGAGAAGGAAACCGCCAGGGACGTGGTACACAACATTGTCTACACTCTGACAAGCATTCGGGACCGGTTGGCTAAGTCACGGACCTTCCGCGTGTGACCCTCAAACCTTATCCCACCAGATCTACCGTGTGTCCTCACCTGTTGTCCGCCATAATCTTATGCGAATACCGGAATGAAACCGCGCTTGGGAATTACGATTTACAGGGAACGTTTGTTGTGCGTGTCATACTGTGACTCTTTATTTTTCATTCTTTCTTTCTCTTTTTTTTCTTATTACTATTATCCTCTTTTTCCTCTGAGCAGACACTCTCGAGGTAATCTTGTTTTTAGGCAAGGATCTAATAATCTAAAACGATTTCAGACCACGGACGAACTCGTCACGTGTAGGATGTATGGAAATATTAGAAATAGTTTGTAAAATTAGTCAGTCGGACGACGTGAAGTTTTTCAACGTGTAATCGTAATTTTTTTTTATCTATCAAGGAAAACCCGTATAGATGGCACGGTATCTATCACGGGATCCCCGGGACTGACGAATGGTATAACCACGATAAAAATGCATCCGGTAGACGACGACGACGAACGACGCGAAATGTAATTGATCGTGACGCCCGGAAAAATTGCGTCGGCTGGCAAAGAGGAACGTCACATGACGGGAAGATTCGTCTTGACGGTACGTCGAGTGTCAAACAGACGTTAATTAGAACGACGCGGCGAGAAGACTCTTTCATCCTTCTCTTTTTCTCATATCCTCTCTCTCTCTCTCTCTCCCTCTTTCATCAACGTGTTCAGTTTGCTTTCACCTCGAATATCGATCGTCTCGATCCGTCGATCCCTCGATTGCTGTAAATTACGAGTACCTTAGACACGGTATCATAAATTGCTACAAAATGATCTCTTTCATCGTTTAAACACAGATTTTTTTTTACGATCGAAAAAGGTAAAAAACACACGTACACACACATATAGATAATAACGACGAGTAAAACTCTCGGAGCCGGATACAGAAGTGAATCGTTAGCAAACGACAAGGTCTTCGAAACCGCGTAGACACGGGACTGAACACGTAGGCTGACATCAGATTTTATTGATCCTATTCACCGGCGTCGGTAGATCACGGAAACGATAACGTCGTTTAAAGGTGACGATCTGAAATTCTATTAGAGCAATTAAACGAACTTATCATCCGAGATGCGACGTGCACGAACACACGCCCAACCACGTACATACATACATAGACGTTCGCGCGTGCGAAATGTATATATAAAAATCATGCTCGTGTCTCTACGTGAGCCACATATTGCGTTACCGATCAAGGATAACGAGCAGGCCGGGAGGCTGCGGGAACGGAGGGTTCTGGAATTGTCTCTCTCTCGTCTAGAAGCCAGTACGTATTACCCGGGTTGTCGTAGAGGAAGGAGAGACGCTGGTAATTAGGATTCCTTGGCGTACGGGCTCGTCTTTTAACCCTTGGTTCGTGAACGTTCTCGCAGACGAGAAGAAGAAACGATGTTTTTTTTTTGTTTTTTCCACCCGAGATTCTTTCCATTATTGCCGGCCGGTTGTTAAGCTCAAATTGATTTAGCGGTATGATAAATGATTTCACTATTAGTCGCACATCTGTGCCGCTGGAATATTCACTAAGTGTGTGTATGTATGTAGTTTAGATAGATGAGAGGAACGTGCAATACGCGTTATCAATCAAATTACAATGTACGCTTATCAGGATCATATCCAGGCAGATTACTTTTTTCGATATTATCTCGTATGCTAATATGAAATAGATATAAAATAGATATACCAGCAGGCAGAGTTGTATGCGAATATTAACGTGATCTTGCGAGTACGATCTAATGACCCGATGTAACCTACGCTGATGAAGAATGACCAGCAATTAGCGCGCTTTCCAATCGCGAGCCATAACTTAGAACGAATTTATGTATCGCTTAATGTATCACCCAACACGTTACCATCTACCATATACCAAACACTCGGAATTTGACAACGGTCGGTGACAAACAGAATTATGTTTCTGTATGAAACTTTCCGCGATAAATCTCGCGGACTGCGCATAACGTGATATCCGGTAATCGCGAGTCGGCGAGTCTGTAAATAAACAAACAGCAGGGGCAAACGATACAGTTAATATACTACATCACCCACGTAATATGAAATACGTATATAAGCAACCTAATAATATAGGTAACGAAATATCGTTCAACGTAATCCCTATATTAAGGTATTAATAATAATAACCTATATAATAATATAGATAAGGAAATATCGTTCAACATAAAGTGCGATTTTACTTGTCTCATTTGCAACTTGTTTCTAGTTCTATCAAACCCTCCTTTCTTTTTCACCTTCTCGTTCAAGGGGGGCCCCTACACCCTCGGAAGCCACGGTAAACGCCGCCACTGGCGTATATTTTAAGGCCTCCCGGGGGGGACCCGGAATGGAAGCAGGGCCGGACGAGGTCGCGAGCCGCACGCGTCGCGACGCCGCGACCAGTCTAGCACGAGCTGCCGCTCAGGAGACACCCGTAGGGGACTTGCTTGTTTCGAGGTAGGCACGCTAACTATCATGTTAAAGCAATAGTATGAAAGTTCAAATTGAAGTGGATGAGAGAAGAATCTGGTTCTAATTAGATGGAAGAGGCTGAAATGAATGAAACGAAAGGGTTGATGGTTTTGAATGGGTGTTGTGACGAATTGGGTGTGTGTGTGTGTGTGAGAATGTGTTGTAGATGTGTTGTCGATGGTAACAATTGTCGGACGAGAAGCTCTTTGTATTAAACGAACCGACGAACCTTCGGTTATTTTTGATTTTCCATCGGTCTTCGAACTTTCCTCACGGTTACGGATAATTAGAGAGAACGACAGACTCCTCGGGTAGGTTTATCGTTGCAAAATACCGTACATCTGCCGCGGATGATGATGGTCTTGATAATTGATACGCGGCGAACAGTGATTGAAAGGCGTTGTAGAAACTTGCTCGTTTCAAGGTAGACACCTGACGTTCCTCTCTTTTTTAATCGCGCTGTAACCCGGAGTAACACGACCACCGAATATGCCGGTAATATCATACAAAGCTTACGAGGTAGGATTTTTATCTGAAAATACTGAAAAATGTATTTTTACGCAATCGCGAATCGCGGTGTTAGGAAATTTCTTTTTATAAACTCGTGAACGTCAGGATCGTAAAATGTACGGCTGTACGTTTGACACGTGGGTGATATACACCGGGGAATATGGGTATTTTTATATGTATATAATACATTTAAAAAAAAATAGCGGATATCGAAGGGTAAAGTGGAATCAGTTTGCCGGAGTAGCACGCGTTTTAATACCGTTACTAGAAAGTAGCGTCGATTGCTCGCAAACAGAATGAACAAAAAAATGGTCCAGTGAAAGTGTCGCCCGTGTGTCGGATTTGGTGTTTGCTTTTATGTAACCAAAGGTGCGAACAAATGCAACGATAACGCAATTCGCGAATCCTCCCGATTTCGTGTGGGTCACGTGCGCGGTTAGATTTCTAACTTTGGAAGGCCATGTATCCTCCTATTCACGCTGTCTCGGCAAACCAACCGACGGAAACGTTTGCAAATTTCTCGCGATACGAATGACAATAACCATAACAAAAAGAAGAAACTGAATTAACAATCGTGACAGCGAAACTTTTCGCAAAATCGTGACTCTTAAACGTAACACACGAACGACACTGAAACATAATTGTTTGCTCCGTTTCAATTCGCATGAGATTTTCATTCTTAACATAAAATAATTATTTACCGGCATCCTATACACAGTAAACAACATTGCCGCGTGAATATCGATTCCGTTTCCGCTTCCTTTTTACCGTGCTAATAATAACCAAATGTTTTCGAGACCGTACGTGATTAAACCGTACGCGTTAAAATATTTATTTCGTAAATTCCACGTGTGCTCCTCATCAGATCTCCTTCACGTGCGCAAAGATGGCTATCCGAAAGCTTACGAGGTTACATTATAGCGCAAGGCGTTAGTTAATTAACGTGAGGCCACGCAAGTCCGTACTATTCGAACCGTTCTCCACGAATGTTTTCGCAATTACGGCGCGGCTCGATGTCACCTTTCTGTCACTCTCGCAATAGATTCCCGATGCTCGCTACGTGTACGTCGGTGACACGCATAAATGCAGGGAATAGAAATCGATGTAAATAAATACGTATGTACACGCGATAAAAAAGAACAGGATAGGGGGAAGGGAGAAGGGAGAAAAGCGAGAGAGAGAGAGAGAGAGGGGACGAATAATTGCATTCCATCGTGCGGTGCGATATGCGCGCGTATCTCGTGTGAAAAACAAAAATCAACCGACATATTCCGTGCTCCGTTCAACGCGTTAAAAAATATAGCATGACAAATCACGCTTATTTGCAAACTTACAAACATCGTCGTATCTGCGAATCAAATCGTACAAGTCGCGTACGAGTTTATTTACAAGCTTCGGGAAATATGAAATATAACGTGATGATAGAACTCGTGCCGGTGTTTCCCCTTAAATAATGAATAGAATAATTACCCGACGAATTAATTAGTTTATGTTTTGATCGTTCATTGAAATCTGATACGCTGAGTCGAGTGATTCGTAGGAATGTTTAAAATTGCGATGCGATTTTACTCGGTAAGAACATCGTACAATATCGCTGAAACAAGTAATAAATCATAGATATAATAATTTCGCCGATTACGGTTCTTTTTACGCAACGGCGAGATTACGTGTGTCACGTTAGGTAATAAATTAGCATCCTGTCTTTTATTAAAATGGAAAAAGCTGAATGATGTACAGTTGAGAATCGAAAGTAATAACCACGGCCATCAGTTTTCCGCGATACATCACACCTGTTTTCTAAGCGCGATCTGTTCAACAACATCGTTAAAATGAAGCACGTTTTGAACACGTTTCCTAGTTTCCCTGATTGATCTACCGTCACACATACATCCACGAAGGAGACATCAGCACGTGTACCGTGCATACAAACGTATTTTTTTTCCACGTCGAATTTAACGGACCCACGATGAATACTAAATATACACATATGTATATGTGATCTTTCCGATTCGTTAAATCTCACGGTACACGGTCAACTACATACAATCAAGTTAAACTTCTTTCCGCGCCGGTAACATATTCGAGTATTACAAAATCAGGGAACGAGGAAATTGTATCTTCCTCGTTCGGAACGTCTTAAATTACATTAAATATCCGCGTATTTGGAATGATCACGTGCTGTACGTAGAATTTCATACAATACACGTTCTCACCTCGCGTTAAGGAACTATCGAAACTTTCCGTGAGATTTTTCCCTCGTATTATAGTATTTGGAAATATCGTTTTATCGTTGATATTGAAGGATCGTTCGTTATGATAAGCAGAGCTAAGAACAGTGGCTGTCCGGTTACTAGTTTAAATGTCAAGGTGGCCGTTTCGTCGATCGTTTTGAAAATCGATGGAATCGCGAACTTTCGATGCGTGCAACAACCGTGAACACAAAGTTTCGGCAACGTTTCAGTTATATCCTGCGATAACTGGTTTTCAAATCAGCTTTGTATCGGTTGCGCGCGAGTAAAAAACTATTTAGCTGATGTGAGACGAGAATAGAACACCGCGTGCACGTTTCTTTACGCTCGAACCGCTAGACTACCATAAAGCCCGTTCGTATGTTACGAACGATATATCAAACCGTGTCTGGTATCTCTGAAACTTGGGAATTTATTATTTCTCAAACACTTAAATTGAATATTCTAGGAGAATTAATACTGGACGTTCATTGCAACATTGTGCTACTCATTGGTCAAGGTCTTTCGCACGAATGATTACCTGTCTTTGAAAAATATTTAGGAAAGATCTTATCTTGTGACGAAATTTACGATTACATAATTTCGGGATTTGTAATAAATGCCTGTCAAAATGATTATTAATAATCTGTACCAGTTCGAGTAAATCTGGTCGCAACGTTATTAAGTGAACGCAAACGAAATTACTATGTTATTACGGGTCATAAACTGGTTCTCCGATACACCGATCTATTTTGTTATTGCAAAATCTCATGTGCAAATTAGAGACACTCAGAAGACAGATAAATTTCCATAAACTAAAAATAGGAGATCGTTTAAAGTGAGTCGGTGTGTCGTTGCATTTTTCTATCTCGGAGAAACAGTTGCGATATTCATAAATCTATAATCAAACTTGTATGACAAACAAAAATTGAAATTCCCAATAAAAATATTCTACTGAGAAATTTCTGTAATGCAATTTTTATTCGATTCGACGAGATCTGTTATTCTCGGTGTACTAAAATGATGTTCGAAGATTAAGAAAGCGTCGTGGCGCACTGTTTCGCGAAAGTTTATGCGGATCTCGGCGAAGGGTTTTTGTTCACAACTAATCACATAGGAAAGTTGTTTACCGTCCGTCAATTAATGTCACTTGATTAATATGTTGCCGACGTGTACATCTGAGACCAGGAAAGGAAACTCGTGCAAAAACAATCCCTGGCTCGTATATCAGGCGTAGTTAACCTCAAAGTGATAATATTTTGATGCGTACACCGATATCTCGACACGTAAATGAAAATAAGTGATGCGATAAATGAGGACGAATTACTATCAAGACGTGTAATGAGGAATATTTAAATGTTGCAGTGAATGAACAAGAGAAGATGCCTGGCCACCGTCAGCCTAACTCCCTAGAGGGGCTTAGTTTGGGACGTGTGTGTCAACAACTCGACGGGACGTGCCGACGGCTGCAGGTGCTTTCACAAGAATCATCAGCTGCGCAAGTGCTGGCATATGCGAAACAAACCATCAGACCTTATTATATAAATGCTTTGCCAGCACGTTTACGTTCTCAAGTTATTGAGGAGACTTCTAAAATGTTATATGGACCAGCATCCGATGGATCTACTCTGATCTCTGGTCCAGCTCCTTTGTATCTGTTAGCCCTTCTCCTTGGACATGATATAAAGCATTTGAAAGTAAACCTTTGTTGCTACTACGGCTGTAGTCATCAGACATCTTTACTGAAACTACTTTCATCTGAGGGAACTGGATTGGAATCATTAGAATTGGCTAGATCTGCTTTGCTCAGATTGGACTGCAAGCTACTGCGATCATCACTTGTGAATATGAAAAATCTTGTAAGCCTAACGCTTCGTAATATTGCCAGTGATGCAGTACTTCAAGTTATTGGGAAATCTTGTTCAAAGCTTGTAATCTTAGATGTGGCATGCTCCAGACAAGTAACAGATGTGGGATTAAAGCAATTACTCTTGCAAGTAGAACTAAGAGATAAAGTGCCTCATGCTACAATGCAAGAACCTACCAGCTGGTCACGTCTTAAAATATTACTCTCCAAATTAAAGATGAGGAATTCCAAATCAGAGAAGAAAGACAAGCAAGGAGTACTTTTAGAATACTGTGAGAGCAGAAACTTCCTCTGTGATACACTCAGAGTACTTAATGTTGCCAATACTGAGGTTACTAGTGCAGGAGTACTTTTAGCCCTGGTCCATGTTCCACAATTGGAGTCTCTGGCAGAATACAGACACATGGGAAGAGTGGTAGAGATCATGAACAAAGGACACATTGGATTCAAAACCCCCTTCAGTCTAACTCAGGCTAGAAGTAGCAGAACAACACCTGTCCGATTGGAACTTTTGGCACAAGCATGTCCAAGAGTGGAGAAATTACACATTTCAGAGCCTCATCATCCTCCAGAAGCTTTACGGTTGTTCCCCTATGTTACTTCTCTCAGTGTACATAGTATACCGCCACAAAGAGAATGGCTGGATGGCTTCTATGATTACCTTCACACAAATGGTGAAAATCTGCGTGAACTTAATCTCAGAATAACTCAGAATGAAAATCCTTTGCAAGTGGACTTAAAAGAAATCTTTAACAGTTGTCCCAATCTTCGAACACTTACCACTGATGGTTCAAATATAATTTGGTCAGAAGATGGTGACCCATCTCCTTTAAAATACTTAAGAAAAGTTCAACTCGGATGTGTAGTGAGTGCTGTTGCCATCACAAAAATTCTTTCACTAGCCCCTGAATTGACAGCACTACACATTCACAGCTGCTTCGATCTCACAAATGAACATTTGGAAAAATTATTAAGTGCCCAGAGTAAACCAAGAAACCATAGAAAATCTGATAAGTGTGAAAATAGTTTAATACAAAACCTAACATGTTTCTACATATATGAAGCCAGTAAAGTGTCTGCCACCACTGTGCTGAATATGTTCAAGAATTGTAAAAGACTGAGGAAAATCGGAAATTTGGCTAATTGGGGTTTAGACTGTGAAGGTGTTAGGATGCTAAGGACAACACTAACTCGTGCAAATTTAGATGTAGACCTGTGTCCAGGTGCACACTGGTTTTGGAGTAATTGTATTCAATAACAGACCCTTTATTGAAATCAAGTTTGCATGCTAATAAAGCAGCTATTTTTACTGTTTGAAGTCCATGACACAATTGGCTGCTGTTTAATTTGAAACTGTTACTCTTTTATAGACTGTAAAATAATCAGTATTATAAATTCTATTGACACATTCAAAGGATTTTCTGTTTGGGATAGAAGCAAGAAGTCATACTATTATTATGTGTAGAGTGAAGTCAGAAGAGATAATATAATCATTTCAGCTTGGAATAATATTTCTCACAGTTATAAAAGTGGGAATATTATGCAATAATTATATATAATAAATATATAGAAAAAGGAAAAATATATAATTGTTCTGTGCCACAGCAACTTACTTTACAGTAATATTAATTTAACAAGCGAATCAAAATATATAATGCATAGTATAAGTTTTAACAATTACATAAGTTCTTGTACTGTAAAGTATTACTGTTTCATTACAAAATATATTGCAAGTAGCTTTACAAACAAGTTAAGTACATTAAAAGATAATGTATCTTTCTTGTGCTACATATTCTTTAAATTTGAAAGAACACAATTTATACTCTAATAAATCAGTTAATAAAAATATATCCTTTTTGTATATATATTCTCATTGAGTTACAATACTGAATGGATCAAATAAATTGTGCATTTATACAATTCCTGGTTATAATAAAGCTTCTTTAATAATGAACTACTGTTTAGTGCATACTTTATATCAAATACATATGTTGTAACTTACCTCTGTTAGACCGTGCGATTGAAGTAAAACATTTATAAGTTTAGTATCCGTTTGAAAAATTTTGTATGTCATGTGAAGCTGCTTTGCGGGTGGATGTTCAGGCGGAGTGGCTAAAGCAGAGCATCTAAAACAGAACAAGCACAACTTTGAGTTTCCTGCAACTTCAAGTATTCTTGCAATTTCGAACAAAGAAACTTTTATTATATTGTTTTCAAAACTAGAAGTAGGTTAGAATACCGAATGGACTGGAAACTTACTTGAACCGCAAAATAGACGTCTTATTTCCGGTTGGTCCATTCAATAGCCATTCGTTGTTTGGCGGACTTTTGTCCTTCGTTGTGCTATAACACACATCACACGAACTATTATTTAGAATTTCAAAAATTATAATTCACACAAAATTCGCGCGCGAAACTTCAAACATTTGCAGTGACACCTGCGGAGCAGAATTGAGTTCCCGCGAATAAATTTTCGCTCAGTGACGTAGCGCCACAAACGAGATATAACAATAACATCAAACACATATCAGGTGTCGGTAAAAAAGGAATCAACATCGCCGTGGTTTATTATCTGATTAGGTCTATTATCTTATTCCATTCTACTTGAAGTCATTTCATTATTCTTTTTTACGGTTTGAAAAAGAGGATGTGAAAACTTTGACTTGCTATCGTTTACGTTATAGTAACAAATACTACTGTTTTAGAAAGACGGGAGGATCACGGAAACGCTTGAGTGAAACTCTTGCTAATGCGGTCTCTCCAAATTTGCGTGCTGAGCACGGCTGTACCAAAGCCGCGATGATTGCCACGACACGTGGAAATGAGCGCCTAGTTTTCGCATTCCGTAATTGTTCGTAACATGGAAGTCAACCACTCCTGCGTCGTTTACTTTCGTAATTAACTTAAGCGCACATGTGCGACGAATTACTCGCGGTATGCCGAGTGTCTCTTATTACCTCAGTCGTGTGTATATGTACCTCAGTTTTAGTAGATACGTAAAGAAATTCATTAAACTACTTACACAATTACAGATGTTAAGAAATTACTAAACAATATAACCGTTTTCACGATCATGATTTCCATTATTATAGACTTCACAGGAATTTTCGAACGTACAATCGTTATTGCACAGAAATTTCACTATTAATTTGCGTGATATGAAAGTCGGTTTTAGAATCGCCTCCACTTTCAAAGGGGAGAAGAGATCATAGACTGCGAATAAAAATGAGATCCGATAGAGGAACCGTATTATTACTCTTCGCCTCGATGGAACTGAGAACTTCGTGGTCTGCGCGAGCATTTTTTTGCGGTTCATCGGATACTTGACCGATAAGCTGTAATACTAAAATAGACGTGCTAAGATAGACGTCAAAATAATGAACGACTAAGGTCAATAATATTTGGCAAGTTGAAGACTAAATCACCGACCGTATTTGCCAAGATTGAAACACCTTGAAGTATATTTAGGCATCCCATCAAAAATATCAATCTTCCACAAATACTCGATACTTAAACGATACAATCGTTTCAGCGTTTTATTTCACTCACCTTTCCGACGTTCCCGACTTGTGCGGTTTGTGTACAAACGGTTCCAGAGTTTCCTCACTGCTGTTCGACAATTGCGACATCCCGGAAAGACTGGAAGACGACATCAGTTCTTTCGGTCGTTTTCCTTCCAGCTTCCTCGTGGTATTCGCTTTCATTGGGGACAACATGATTTATCTGAAACGAAACAAAGAATAACACTCACTATTTATAGTAACAAAAATCCGTTCGTACTGTCGGTAAAAAATATCGGGATTAAAATCTAAAGAATTCGATCGCGCGGTTGTGCCTCGTTACAAATACCGGCGTGATGAATATTAATGCCGTAGAATTAATATCGGACTTTCGCGAGCACGAAACGGCGGAAGGGTGGATAATGTCAGTCTCGTTAGTCATATAACGAGACACTACATTGAATGTGACGAGGGCTTTGCTGTTCACTCGCTTCACATTTTCCCTCATTGTTTCGCAGTTCGTGTTTCGTAGTATTATCATACGATTCGACAGTTCTGTCGATACGTTTGCATCATGAATAAAACGCGACGATATAAAACCGTCGTTGCCGCGACATTCACATGCCGAACCCGTTAACGAAAGTTTCCAAAGTCAACTTTAAGAACGAGTTTGAAACACCGAGCTTATTATTACTTGCTACCATGAATAGTTTATTCACCTCTCGTTACTGTCGTTAAAACGCCGGATCAACGAGGTGAGGTTCGATCGGCTTCGGAATTTTTATTATTCCGCTCAAGATGTACCTATTTATTCCGTCCATTCGCCTAACGTTCAGTACTTACAGCCCCAACATTGATTTTTCGCCCCGTTCTGTGGTGCACCGCTGCACATTCAGATGCTGGAATGTTAATGGGACACAAATATGTATAACCGTGATAGTTTTACCTTGATTCGCCAACTTTATATATAGGTAACCGGATCAAGGAATTTTAACCGTGGGGGGAAACGTACAGTGAAATTGATTGAAAAGTATGCGGTGGTTACAAATGTTTCGACTCTCGCGTGACTGCGACACTATTTAGACAATTACACCCTGAAATATGACGTTACAATTTCCTCGACGACAATCGTTTGGAGTCCTTCCAATAACTACCACAGACCTATCGGAATCCCGGGATTAACCGTTCGATACGATTGATTTCCCTTTAAATATAAAACGTACCAATTTTGTATCGGTCTCTTATTAATTATTCCGTGACTTGAACGGATTGTCGTCATATTTCCCCCGGATCGTTGGTCTCTGTAGATAGACCATCTACAAACGTGAATTCTTCGGATCGCTTGGTGCATTACGTACGCACGACATGTAGGTACATAAAAGCACGCACGTACCCGAGACCCTTACCAAAAAAGTACAAATCGTCATGTTATTACGGTACCCCTCGCTGATAGCCTGAATGAAAAACAGGTGGCAGACGAAATGGTCGGCGTATGACTCACTATCATGATTTCCATGATCGCGGTCTGCAATTTACATAACACAGAAGGGAGGGTAATTTAATCGATATATTTTATCGACGTGCCAAAATTCATACGAATTAAATATTGAACGATCTACTTTGTAGAGCGATATAATAAGTATATCGTGTCTATCCCCTGCTATAATAATAATATCTTTCTGCAACAGTTCAACCGTAAAAAAAAGACTATCGTACTAACAAAATATACCGAAGCTTCGAAGAAGTTGTAATTTCTACTCGGTAGGTGGAACAGAATATCATTTTCGATCGACGGAAACAAATGCAGCCGTGAATTTGACAGACGTCAAAATTCCTAGTCCCTTCATGCGTTCTCGTACGATAACCCCAAATAAACGTGTTCACAAATCGCCGTACACCGGAGAAAAAAATTAACCGCGATTCAATCGGAAACACAATGTAAGCATACACGCGATTAGCACTGCCAGAAATGGAAACGCAACGAGAATGGATGAGCTTGCAAATACACCGAGGACCACTAGGAAGCGTGTCAGAGTCGATAACAAGTGTGATAACGTGCAGTCCGACACCTCGGCATCGACGAGCATCACATCGCTGCCCGCGGAGATTATTTTCGAGATATTGTCCTACCTCTCCTACAAGGATCTCTACAGCGTCCGTGATGTATCCACGTTTTTCGAACGTCACGTTTCCGCACCGTTTCTATGGCGAACTTACAAGGTGACCGATTTAACGAATATATAATTTAAAAACACTGTAGAAAACGTAGGAAACTTTTTGTTAGAAATCTCGACGATTACGTTGAAAATAAAAATAAAAATATACATTTGATTTACAAGTAAGACGTACATAAATTTTTTGTTTTCTTTCCCCGATAGGTGAGGAGGAATGAACTTAGTACGTACGAGGTGGTTAAAGAGCTGAAGAGAATGCCACATTTAAGAAGCTTCGGTATATACGACAGAGCGGACTGCGACGATATTCTGCGGCAACTCTCCCTGACGAATAAAAGCCTCGAGGAGCTTCACATTTATCGTTGCACAGGTTCCATTTGCATGGTCATCAATTTTCGTCCTCTAATTAAGCCTTTTTTTCGCGAAAGTGGTATCGACAGTGCCGTAGCGAAACCTTTGGCTCGAGTTCAAAAACCTACGGGTTCGGGGAGATTCTTTTATTTTTTCTTTTTTTATTCGCGTCCCGTCAGATCCAGTTCTCTTGTCGCAAAAGCGGTAAAAATGATGAAAGAGAATGATGAAAGAACGAAAGAGAAAGAGCGAGAGTAAGTTTTGGCTGTGTGTCAAGCAAGAACAGGGTTGCATCGTCGTAGTTATCATTCCCTAATGGTGCATCAGACTTCCTCTGTTCGGTGCTCGTCGTAAACCACGCTTTTAGACTTTTACTTAGTCGACGGACGCGGTACTTTTCGTTTTTATTCCAGAAACACTATTTCACCCACAAGGGGTAGAAAGTTTCCTATCGATCCGCCAATTTCTGTACATGATTCACGTACACCGATGCGACGTGGTGTTTCACGGTGCACCGGTGTGTGGTTACGGTACTCTGAATTCAGCGTAATTATTACCCCAAGCACACCTTGTTATATTCGTCTACGGCACCCTGAAATATAACGCACGAACAGACAAGAAGATGACTACGTCAAATTCTTAAAATTCCGACGTTTATCTATACGAAATTATCAATAGTATTCCTGTCACTAGTGTGCCAAGTTATTTAAACATTATTACCGTGCATCGAATGTACGATACATCGTGCGCACATAAATCGAAGAAAATTGTACATTAGAATTCGATGTCACGTCGATAAATCTGCCGGTAAAAACCGTAAGCGACGAACTATCGATATTACATTTTGCATGTCATTAATAATTAACACGGTTAAAAGCGAAAACATTCTTCACGGTTTTGCATATATATCCATACATCTGAATGAATGACTGTTAATAGAAAATTACGACGGAACAGTTGCGAATGAGGCTGTCTGCAACGAGAAATTCCTATTACCGCGATTCTAATCACTAAGCAGATATCACCAATGTTTTTACCCAATTCTAAAAACAATCTGTTTCAGGATCCACGTCGAAATTGTACCTACGTTCCGGCTATCTGATCCGCATACTGGAGAGGTGTCGGAATTTGCACACGATCAACATATTCGGGTGCAGATTCCGCGGGCAAAAGTTCTATCGATTGCTCGGCGACATGGGCCCGCGTCTGCGAACCGTTCACACGAACGCCACCAGGTCGCAATTCTGCACTTTCATAAGGCACGCCCGGCAAATCGGCGAGAACGATCGCGACACGATCTGCTGGGCGCACACCAACATGATAACTTGGGCGCCCTTGGACTACAGTGTCAAGAAGCGAAAGGACCACGTTTGCACGGCCGAGATCAGTTACCTTCACGTAGACGTCAACGTGACGATCGACTTGAATCGATCCGTTAACAAATTGTCCACCGTCGAGTGAAGAAGTTCTTGAGAATCGTTAGAAAAAAAAACCGCGGAGGGTACTTCGTACTCGAAGTGACAAAAAAGAAAAAAAAACGGGTGAACGACGAAAAACGTGATAAAACTGGGTGAAAAGTTATGTAATTTAAGTAAGAATTGTATCGTCAGCGTGAAAAGTGAAGCACAGTGTCTACCATAGTATAATCGATCCGAAAATATATATTCTATTTTATGATCGTTAGTTTTCCTTTTTTTTCGCCCGTAACCCTTTCGTGTAATCTAGGCTCGTAGTAATCTCGCGTCGATCTATGTGGGTCGATCCGTATGCAAATGTGAGCCGACACGAGGGTAAGCTTCCGTGAGCTTTAAGCGCTAAATCAAACGGAAAGCTTGGGGCGTTAATTTGAGGTTAATGAGTCCTGAACGATGCTCCAGACGTTCCGCTAATAATTATATGCTCGGCTTCATTCGTACCAATTACGATGTAAATACGGTTGAAAAAGTGGGACGGAAAATTTGATTCCGAACACTCCGATGATATCGAAATAAGTAAGTTCGGTCATGTGAAATTAAACTGGTTCCCGTTGATAAAAATATGACCAACGATCTCGTGCGATCCATTATTCACCTATTCAATTATGCGAATCGTTTTAGCGGTATAAGGTCTGTTAATGGAAGTTGTTCGGCTGTGATTTAGACGGGTAATTAAAATCAAACTTTTCCTAATACGTTAGGCACGCGATCGCGTCTACTATTCCCGCATCTATTGTTACTAAGATCGATTTTCATTGCACAAGGGATAACAAGTTCCGCTGAAATAGTTGTGGTCTTATAGTTCGTTGACCCGGAGTTTCCTGTTCTATGATCGTTTCATCATTTGCATACAACGTGAAACGCCTGTATGTATACGTATACACACATATAGTTACTACTAAGTGCCGTGGTTTATCGGACAGCACACATGAATTTCCGTCTAACGTTCCACATAATATTTTACACGTAATTTGCGAATCTTCCGGTACACACACATTTCCATATAATGAGAGTAGCCACGGAATGCATACGGATAATAAAAGACAATGAGTTTCTGATAGTGATAGGCATAAATTTCTTTAAAGGACACATCCGAGATTCCACACTATGATATGAAACGCAAGGTGTTTTCTAAGATTTGCCAAAGACACGAAACTCTGGTACACAATTAGACTTTCGTATAAATAGAATTAATCGATAACCATTCCGACACAACACACAGATACAACCGTTCACTTGTTAACAATTATTGTCAATAAATCTACGCGATACCTGTTCGGTATAAAAATGATATATTTATATAACGTGAAATACGTAACGATTCGATGCCAGGTACACTGCGGTGAATCTTAGCCCGCAGTGTGTTTCGCCTCGCATTCACTCTCGAGGAAAGACGTATCGATTGGACTGGTTTTCGATTTCCGGCATGAACGAGGGGGCAGTCACACGCGTGGCATATTGTTCGCATTCAAGGGGGCTGATCAGGAAACTCTTCACCGCGTACAGAGACACGTGGAGGAAGAATAACAACGTTCTCCGTTTCACGCCGTGGTAAATGCGTGCGTAACTTTCATTAGCTTTTTCCTCCGTGCGTATGGTTTTTATCGGCGTGAAACGACGCTGACGTAACGCCGCATGCATCGAATTAGTTAATGAGCCGCGCGATTCGTTATGGAAAACGGTTTTACATAAGCATCCTATATGCCTCGGCTGGAGGCGCTGCGCTGAATCTTTAATTTTTTGCTTAAATTAAACCGCGGGCAAAAAGGAAACACTCGACGAACCAAGAATTACGCTCCTCGTTTACCGTTGTGCTCGAATATGAAAAATTTCAAACTTTGTCGCGTTTTACACCGTTCTTTTATTTTTTCTTTTCTAAAACGAAGGAAACGAGAATGAAAGTCTGGGTCAAATGTAGCTCGTTTGATACCGAGATAAGGAGCGAGATATACATACATACGTATAGGTTGCCGAAGAAAATGTGCAATATGTGCTGAAACTGCTATGAAAAGTACCATTATCGCTAAGCGGGGGGTATGCGATTAAGTAGCAAAGTGTATGAGTCACAGCGTCAGTAATGAAGTGATAAAACAGAAATCGTTAAAAGGTCAGTGGAGAATGTACTCTATAAGGAACGTGCTAAAAGTCTACACTTTCATTTAAAGTATATATGTATATGTATACAGACACGTGTTTCAGTTTACGTAAGAAACTGCATTGACGTTTCTGTGTAAGAAGATACAATACATATAACACCTCGTACCATATACTATTTTTCAAAAGTGCTATCCGTTCCGCATGACTAAAAAGATACATCGAATTATGTAAGAGGCGCCCGTACAATGTATTCTATACACAAGTATATCGATGATAATAGAAATCGCGTGTCATCAATGAACGATATACAATTTTACGAAACATAATCCGTATCGAGGTGTCTGGATGTAATTACATCTAAAATGCTCAGTGAACAGGGATTAGTATAGTCATTAGTTGTAACGGCGTGTGCTTGCGGAAAATAACGTTAATCGTGTTCGCTGTGCTACGCGACAATGTTACCGCACTTTATACTATTAAATTAGTGTTATACCGCGTCAATCCCGTCGAACGATTCAACAGAGACTAGCCGGTTGGAACGATCATTCCGTGATTTGCAGGATTAGACTACTAATTATTTCCGGCACGATATTCACTAAAAAAACCCATCGCAAAAAGTGTTCCACACGTTGGACAAAAAGCTATAGTTTGACATAATGAATTTATCGTTATCAGACGGTAATTTACAATGTGAAGTAGCCGAGATTGACATCATCGATTTCATATACTTTAGCCATAAATAGATCATAGATAATCCTACACAAACTAAATAGGTAAGTACCTTTCGTCAAAGACTAAAGACAACAGCGAAACGATAAGAGACCTTGGCGAACAAGATAATCTTACTCTACCTTGTAATAATTTCGTGTCCCCTTGCGACACAACTCTTTTCTTTTATCGCTCCCCGATTAATTCCTTACAAATACACCAAACGAACCGGTACTCCCCGCAAGTAAGAATGTACAAAAAAAAAACTGAAAGAACTCGTGCTTTTCATTGAACAACGGTTTACGAAAGCATCATTATTCAACGGCGAGCATGTATAATACATCAGGAAGGGAACGATCGAACGGTCGTAAAGGAACAGGCGGGCGTCTTCGAGCTTGCGGGTTATCTATGCAAATTCAGTGCATCCTGATCGCACCCGCGGCGGTCACGGCAGGTTGCGATATAGCCATAATCCTCCCACTCATTCACGAGACCACCAACAGGTATTTCCGATGGCTCCTTCGTAACGGGGTAACAAAGTGCCTAGTAAACGCGAGTCGTGTAAACGGCCTTAAGTTTGATCTCACATCGAGAGCATCGAGTCCAATTAAATTAATTTCTTACCGTATAAAATTGTCAACGACTGCGATATTCTACACCCACGTTCATTTTGATATATACATAAAATATTTAGATTTTAATTTTCACACGTGAAATATATCAATCGGAGCTCTCTGTGTGGAGATCCGCATTAATTATTACCGTTTGAACGGTTTGGTCACCGTGTGGCCCGGAAATGATGAACGGTATCCAAACTTGGCTCGTTTCGTTACACAATCGACTAAATGATATCGCGAATTCTACACGTTCCTGTTTCATAATCGCTACTTGGTTATATCCGGTTGGTTTCTAAGTTTCTATCCACTCGTGTGTACTTTCAAGCGTTTATACGCGGATCCGTATATAATTATCTCCAAAAGTATTCAACGATCGAATTAAAGTGTGAAATAGAAATGAATGGAAATGAAAATTGTACCTTTGTCAGAGATCGTACGTACGTGGGAAGAGGATACCTGCTTACGTATCTGTTCTTCGTGTACTTGCCGATGCAATGACTGTGGCACCTGTCGTAATATGTGTATACAGACACCATGATCGTGAAGTTACTCGGACAAGGCCGTTGGATATTGTCGACGAATGAAGGTATAGCAGCGAAAAATGGGTCAGTTAAATTAATACTTAACAGAAATGTGCAGAAATCACGATTACACGTGCAGCTCCGTGTGTATTATTAAATATGTATAAATATACACTTTGTTCTTTAATCGTTTATCGTGTCCTTCCGAATCTCACAGATTTAAATCGAAGCCGGACTAGTTTGAAAAAGTGTGTTACATTAAAGGTGTATTATTCTTTAGTTTTGAACACCTCTGATAATTCGTAATAATGTACGTCCAAAGTGTTTAGTACCCGTGTATCAAGCCGGTACGTTATTGAAATTCTGTTTACATCAGCAAGGTGGAACGCGTTACGCCACTTATACGTTCGTGAATGCCGTGATTAAGAGAAATCATGTTTCCCGTAGACCTCGCCATAAGACTCTACAATAGGCTGCCGTCTATATAAAACGGAAACATTGGCAGTGATTGAAGTTACTCGTTAATTCGCTTTTTCCCCGACACGGTCTCGCCAATTACTCGTTCTTTGAGAAAACAATTAAATGGAATCGGTTTAGTACGTACAACGACTTCGATTCAAATTCACTCGGATTCTCTTGAGTATGATCGATATATACAACGTATCATGTCGAGTATAACGTTTGAAGATCACGAAACGTCGGTGAATTATGATAAAAATAGAAGAAAAGGTCGGTACACCTCATAATTTTCTGAACGAAACAAAATTCGGTCCCCTTTAAATTTAAGGTGAACTTAAACGAGGTCTCAGCCTACCCTGCGGGAATCTACTTTTGTTACGCAAACGTCTTGAAACCAAGTCCCTAAGGTATATGAAAAGGTCGGAAATATTCAAGTGGTGACTTATTCGTAGCTGAATAAAAATTCGGAAATACATAATTAATACCATTTAATTCACGTAGAAATCCAAAGAGATCTAAGACTTTTGCAGTTATTCGACCAACTACGGTACTTCTGTAATCGTTTTATAATATTACGGAATTAGTTCTTGGTATACGTGTTTCTCCGAAGTTTGATTAACACACGTGAACAAATGTGAAAGAGAAATGAGATCATAAATCACGCAATCAATCGATAGTATCAGATCTTACACTTCGTATTATAATTTCTAGCGAGGCACATTGTTGCAATACGCTATTTGAATTAAATGGAATCTCGTTGAGCAAATGATCGTTTCGTGACGATTCAGTTCAATTAGAATCGATTAAATGCATGAATAGATTACAATCTTTCTGTGCAGAATCATCGATAGGAAATCGATATAAAGAACTAACGGACTCTATGCCTTTCTATACGGAAGCGGAATAAAATTACGCTCACTATATACATATATGTATATACCAATTACATATTACCATTTTTCGTATGTAAACAATTTCGCTATATTTTCATAATCTCGTTAAACACTTTCGCCTTACGTACATGTAACACGATAAGTAAAATAATAATTCACATCCAGTAAAGAACACCCATTATATTGTAGTAGTAACATTCGACGCGCAATTAGTAATTAAGCTTTGAGTTTTCGAACCGCGGTATTTCTGTTCCGGTATTGCTCCCGACACGGTTTTCTCTTTTGGTTATTGCGCGGTCATAAATCAAGGTAGAAATCTGCTATCGCAGAACAGTTGTTCTGCAATCATATTTCCTGTGCGGTTAGTGAAAGATGCAATTATTACTGCACAGCGACAAAAAAATGGTAAACGTGTGCAAATAGAGTCGTTTAAACCATATCAGACGTTATCAAACGAGGAATTAATGAGTTCCGATAATTCATTTGTACTTTCTTAACTGAGAATAATTATTTTTGTGTGAATACAAAAGAAATGTTTTCACGTTTCAAGATTTCACGTAAAATATAATATCAATGAACACTGTTGAAATGACAACCGAATTTATATCAACAATTGTCTATTTCTTAATGAATTGTATTTTCATCGAATTTAATTAGATTTTCATAAACTTTTCCCTGGGTACACGTGGCTCGTATTGCGTTACCATGAATATTTATTTTCACATTTCTCAGAATCGGACACGATACAAAGAAAATTTCTTTCCCTCTGTTTGCGGTTGGATCGTTGTGCTAAATTTTTTTCCGCACCAAACAACGTACGGCGCTGAATACCGCTGTATTCTTTTACCGCAGGACATAGTACGTTATATCCTTAGCATGCACATTTAAGAAAACTATTAGAAGAAACAAACACATCCGTACGTAAATAGATCGCGTAAAAATAAATGAATCTTCCCGTAGGCGTGTATAACGAATACACGAAACACGCGCACATTGTTGAAAACGGTAACGCGCGTTTCCGTCACAATAAAAATAGACGTCAAACTACGGTCCAAAAACCTACAAGATGGCCAAAAGTCAAAAATTCATTCAACACTAAGACACACCGATTTCCCATCATTAGAAATACGATTCTCCCCGTTAATTGTCGCCGATAACCTTAATGCCGTGTTATTCCATTAGATAATAATCTAATTAAAATCAAACACTTTGGAAATTAGGAAAAATTCGGAAAAACCACAACACGAATGAAAACTGTAAACGGTCCATCACCCCAGCTGAGGGGAAAAAGGATGCTTGTCACCCTGGCAGACGACGTGCTGGCCGCGTGCTCGTTGTCTAATTTGAAATATATGTATTTAAACAGAATTTCCCGTGGTACTCACCAGCATTCAAGGCGACGGTGAATTTCTGCCGGTGTTCCGAGCGGACGATGCATCACTATCAACGATACACTTTAATTTATTTCGGGCCGAGGAGCAAATCTTCGACGTACCGCGGCCATACCGTATGGCAGCACGACGCAGACTGCCTCTATCAGCGGACCAGCGAACTACAGTACAACCACCGACAAAAGTATTCCATTACGCGAAAGCCCCGCCTTTCGTTATGTCTATGTATGGATAATGTCAACACGTAAATAGAATAGAAGAGTTTGTCAATGTCAGGTCACTTTGGGCGGGTTTGTGTAAATTTATGTGGGAACTTTTTACGGTGCAGTTGTATTGAGTCGTTAACTTACTAGTTTTTTTTAGTACACCTGTACGTAATGTTAGGTCAATAGAGACGCACGATACCGCGTCAATTAGCTCCACTCTAATTTATCGTGTTCGAGGTGATCATTTTTATGGACTTAGATGTTTTTAGGATTATTGTCGAGTCGTCTGTTTAAGAGGAACACTTTGAAGAGTTATCGACTAAGAAATAATGTTCGTTTATAGATAATATTATTTAAAATTTCTTACATTGTGTATCAGTAATGTACAGATAAATTCAGTCATTCTTAAAAAGTGTTATAAAATATTACTTAATCTTTTTAGAATATTTATCTTCCAATTCATGAAGTTTTGAATCAAGCTCTGCCATTGAGTATGTCTGAAATCGTTCATTTCGTGATAAATTGTATTGTATTAATAGTTTTGTAATAGCTAGTAACAAATTACAAAGCAAAACACACTTACCCTTTTTCTAACTGGTTTGAAGTTACCCTTAAGACTGTTCATATCTTCTGCTTTCTGTAAGCAATTCAAATAAAACAAATGTAATGATTACATTACATTATGAAATTACAATGATTATGTAAAGATTTACCCAAAAGTCCCGATACTCAGGTGACACTCCCTCCAAATACAATATCCTATCTTCAATGTTTTTCAGTCTTTCATATATATCCTTCGGTACAGGTTTATTTATTCCAAGTATTCTCTCTGTATTTGAGATTCTTTCATCCAACACAGAAGAATAATTATTACTCATTAAGTTTACTCCTGACATAGCGGCCGTACGTAACGAGAATTGATCCACAGTTTGAGGTCCCCATGCATTTAATACTCTGTGCACTGAAATGATAATACAATTATGTAAATATAATATATACATCATTATGTAGATGTAGTAACTGTCTATTGAGTTTACCTTTTACATGACTTTTGGAATCTTTACGTCTAATGAGAATGGCATCTACCCTCGCGCACGAATCTTCATTTTCAGTATCTTCTTCCCTGTAATAAAATAATACCATTGTTCATGTGCAGCAGAAACACGAACAGTATACTTCAATGTAACACATTCAATACTGATTAGTTTTTAACATACTCGAAGTTTTCGTTGTTTTCAGCAATTATGATGAACCAACCTGTGGCAACAGAATTCTTGTACATTCACAAGATTTACTTGTTGACGTTTTCTTTCAATAAAAGATGATATTCTACGATTTAATTCGTCCGGTGTAGCACGAATTTGGACCAGATTTGAATCAATTGTAACTTTGCATTGTTCTTCCTCTTCATCATCTTCTCCATCACAGGTATATATATTTTCTACAGTATTTTCTGCTACTTCATTTGACACAGTAATCACATCCAGAGCACTGTCTTGTGCATTATTAACTAGATCAGACAAATAATTTATTAGTGTTTAACTTATTTTGGTACTAAGATTGTTAAGGATGAATAGTTGTAAGACTAGCAAAATTTAACAAACAATTTATTAACAGTTGTAAATATCTTTAGATGAAGTATAAAGTATATTTCTTTTCAAAAACTTAACACTATAATACAATTGAGTTCAAAATACAATGTCAGGTTAACAATGGAACTTTATGGAATGGGCATTATAAGAAAATGTTTAAAATCCTTTTAACATTATAACAACAAAAAGTGTTATTTACTATTTGACCAGGCGCACTCTTGATTCTCTTTCCATTGAGGCTCTTCTGTATCATAAATTTCTTTCTTCCAAATTGGAACAGAAGCCTTTAATGCGTTAATAGCATATTCAACAGCTTTAAGGGACTCTTGTCTATGTGGTGAAGATATGGCAATTACTACACTTGCTTTAGATACTGGCACTTCTCCAAGACGATGATAGATAGCGATGTGATGGACATTCCATTGGGAACGAATTTTTTCACAAATTTTAACCATTTCTTTTTGTGCCATTGGTTCATATGCTTGATATTCTAATTTTAAAACCTAGGATAATGTTTCTGATATAGTTCTATTCATAATACGAACGTAGATTTAAAAATGGTTAATAAAATATGAATACCTTTTTGTTCTCAAAATTATCACGTGTGATACCAATAAAATTGGACACAGCTCCACAATTTGGAGCTATAACCGATTCAAATATTTCTGTAATATTCAGCTCCTCTTCCTGTAGCTTAACAATATCTTTAACGGCACCCATTTTAACCTGAAAATGTTATGAAAGTTTTAAATAACATTCTGAATTACATGTGAAATAAAGTTTTATAGTTCTGTTGTATCTATAACTCTAGAAACAATAACAATTACACAAACCTCCGCTAAGTGGTGGAATAACGGCAATTTCGTCTTTTTCTGAAAGATAGAGCACAGTGTCTGAAGCTACAAATTCCTCATTCACCGCTAGGATCAAAGTGTCACGTATACTTTCCAAATTGTACGTACTGATTACTCTTTCTGTCAGATGACTATATGATATTCTACGTGGAAGAGAAATCACACATTCTCTTGTGCCGGTGAGTTCTCTCGCTTTTGCGAAAAACAAGATTTTCACCTGTGCTTCAGCGGCAGTGTCATCCATTACGGAGCATCAACATGCCGTGATAACATAAACTCGGAGAGCACACTATCATTTTTATCTCTAAGTGAGTGTGGTTATCGAGAATTATCGAATCACGTTACATAATTAACGTATCATTTATACGCGAACAGAAGCTATTTTATTCAAGATGTACCACAAGGTTATGTTTTCCTTCAGCTACGCGCTAGTCAAAAGAATGCTTCAGTCTAATGAAAAAAATGTAGGTTACGTTTCTTTCGGCATAATAGCACAAATGTAAGTTCAGGAAAATACGTTTTGAACATTTATTAGACGTTTTCTCTTATAAAAATAATATATTTTTTCCAGAAATGAATTCAATGTTGATCATTTCTAATCATGACGTTACCGCTCACTTTTAAATGGAAGTTATTATTCGAAAGTAGGATGCAATAATCAAATCCATAACTGAGTCAAAATGAAAGTATTATCTGGTATGATTTATTACATCTATTTCGAAAGTAAATAATCTCATTTTTATTTACATAGTCTTGGTACACGGAATAGTTATCAAAAAGTTCTCAATGAAACGGAGAGCCGCTATATAGATCGACTTGGAGTACCTTGTACGATATTAAGGTCAGCCGAGAAATGAGGTCGTCGTAGCAAGGAATCGTGGTGCTCCGCTTGCATAATATTTCAATACGCGAAAGCTAATTTATTTGTTCCATTATCGTTATATTATTCATTCTCTGCGAAAAATCTCAATAATTAAATCCCAGGCTCCTTTAAAGGTTTATCATGTTTCCAAAAATCGTTGCATTCGGTTTGTCGGAGAAAGCGGCCATGCAATAGGAGATTTTAAGTCGCACACAGTTCTAATCTTATCAGTATTAGAGATGCGAGAGACTTTGTAACAAGAGACACACGACCCGGGATTTTATGAACAGTGTATTAGCGGCAATACGTTGGTGTGTCAGTAAGCGGCGGCCTTGGATAAGCATTCAAATGTATGCATCGTGCGTGCAGCACAATATGCGCTCACGCTTAAGTATAGATGGATAGCCTGCTAACCCGGAGTCTAAAAAAGAGTGCAAGGGATCTAGCTCGTTCACTCTAGTCGCTGTGGGACAAGGACATAATATGTTAAAGGAACTTATTCCTTTATCTGTTAGGTAACGTTCATATAAGAGCCTCCGTAAGACGTGTATCACGGAATCGAAAATCAAACTGCGCGATAAACCGGTCTGACAAATAGTTATATATATATTTATTTAGAGATGCTACCTCATCCGGACGCTGGACATGTGACGCAACGAGGGAAAAATTCCAAGATTATTACTCAAGCGTAAGATTCGAAAGGCCAAAGGATTCATTATTAAACCGTGGAGATAAGATCGTCGACAAAATATTTATTTTCATCAAAATATTCTATTACCTATCAATAATCAAGACTTATAGAAAAATTAACCTTTCCACATATATATATTCTAATAACAGTGTATAAAGAAAACGTTAAAAAACACACAAAGAATTAATAAACTACTTGATTTTTAGATTTGTTATCGCGTACGAGTATACAGTTTAAACAGAAAACTTCAAAACGTGTATAATCGTGTGAGAAGTACTGCGGCACGCGTCATACGATAGAGTAACGTAATCGTGCGAGGTCGTCCACTATTATACCAAGCAACATAGTCCTATTGCAGAAAAAGTTCACGGCAGGTGATAAATGCCTCTTCACGATTTAACGTTAAACACTAAAGTTACATTTGCGTGTAACCCGTGGCTGCACGGCTCATCAAATACTAACAGGCTGAAAGCAGGAAGTATCACACGAGATGGACAAAATTTGTCCGTACAGGTAACATTGCCGCGCACGTGTCTGGACGTGGTTCGGATTATCAGGTGAACGTTTTAATGACACTCAGGAGCCACCTCGTGGCTCAAAGGCAATCTTCTCGAGAGAGGAAGAAGCCGAGAGACGTGAATCGTAGCTCCCGTCAACGGGAGATGCGCTTTGTAACAGCATTGCGACACGCGACCAGAAACGTTGCTTTGTCCCATCATGGGTATATTCGTGCGACTGCACGTATCTGTGAATTGAAATGAAATTATCTACCCGACTACACCCGGCTATCGTTCCGACATCGTCGTATGGTGACGGACTTTGGTCTTTTTCGATAATGAACCGTTAACATTGGGAGAAAAAGTATACATTTGTGCCCACACGTTTTTCGAAAAGTACACTTTTAGAAAGCGTTATTTCCCGTTTAATCACATGGCGAGTATGCAATGGGAATGAGGAAGCAATGTATCATTGTATGTATAATGAAGTTCTTGCTCGATGACTACCACGTTTCATTGTTGCAAGAAAAAAACATTTACCTGTAATAGATCTCGTTTGATCGCGCGTTTAAGTAATGCAATAATATCGTTGATTCCTTGGATTTACGCACACGTATACATATACAGCTTAAACCTTGTTTACGTATTAGTCTCGCATGAGTGTAATCAATGGACTATTATTTATCACGTTGAAGAAAATCTGAAGATGTAGTATCCTTTAAGAAATGTGATATCTAGTTCATTTCTTTATACTTAAACAATTTTTTGACGAGTACTCCAAAATAAATCATGTTCATAATTGCGTGAATTGATTATGAACGAATAACATTCAATATCACCATTCGTTTCGAAGATAATGTCCCCGAAATATTCTTTCCACGTTCATAATTGGAATTTTCTGCGTACTTCAAACTATTTATCAAGAACGTATACATTTGAATCACGGATGATTTCACTTTCGAAAAGAAATTAGGTGGCTACTTATCCCTACCGATAGACAGCAGAGATAAGAAATCGAGATATGTTGTGGCATACAGTTAACAGTTTAGTAAACGAAAGATTAGCTCGAGAACTATTCCAATGTCACAGTTACAACGGAACTTTGCAGGAAAGGTCGACAATTACTCATCCGTACTAGAAGAATAGGAAACTACTGTACTGAAGTGAAGTCGCTGCAACGCAATAAGTTGTACGCATATCGTGATGATAAAAAGCATTCGAATGCCCCACGCCCGAGAAAACGGCTGCGATTTCATTTCTAAGCTCATCGATGGAAAATCAAATGCATCCCATTCGTTTACATATGAGCTGTGATGTCATACCGCAGTGCGCATCAACGACAGCAAGATTAATGGCCTTGGCAGGGTAAACATTTTTGTGCAGCACGGATAAATGTTCTCAGCGCATGTGCCTTAACAATATTGTTTAGTAAGATGATAAAATATAAAATTTAGATTGGTTATTTATAAAACGCGTATCCTCTATAGATACATACGGTAAACGCAACATGCTACAGTAAGGCACAAGCGTAACTGCATGATGGTTAGCAAGCAAATTTAATCGATAGTGATTCTTTGATCCGTCTCGAATCCCGTCGGTAAATCTATCATAAAATTCATCAAGAAATGCAACTGCGTTTGAAACGCAACGTTTATCACCGAGCACTAGGTTGATTAGATAAGTCGCAATACGAGTCACACTGAAGAATTATTATAAATTATATAATGTAACATCAAACAGTGATACGAAAAACATCTTAAAATAAATAAGAAAAATTTTGTCATAATTCACAAAAGAAACTAACAATAAAATTCTCAACGACAATATAGTAATAATTAGTCTAAGCCCTAACATTTCTAAGTAGGGGAAGTTGATATGATGTTGCGAGGGGGTGGGGGATCCGAGCCCGTGGTGCAGGTCGAATGGTACGTCCCTGGGAGCCCGCGAGGGCTGGTGGGAAGGAGAGAGGCGTAGTGGCGATCGGTTCCTGCAGGGGTCGGATAAAGACAGAAAGTGCTCGGGTTCGGGCTCGGGCTCGGACGGGAGAGGAACGCGGGCGGCGGGCCTACACCATCGAGTATCAACCAGCTGGTTGGCAAGGGAGCCGCGAGCAGTCGCCAGTGAGACGCGGCACCCCGCGAGAGCGTCCGTCGTTTGTTCGTTCGTTCGTCCGTACGTACGTACGTACGTCCGTCTTCCCCGTCACCCTCCCCCACGAACAACAAAAAGCTAAAGAAAAACCAAAACCGTATTCGTCGTGGTCGTGCGTACGTTCGTTCGTTCGGTACGTGAGTGGTGCGTGTCTCTGTCTCTCCTCCGCTTGCCTTTGCTTCTTTGGACGACACATACATACATACATACGTGCATACATACATATATTATATATATATGTAATATATATATACATATATATACATACACACACTTGCCCCCTTCGCGCGAGCGAACCATTCGTCTCTCCTCTGGTTTTCTCTTCGTGTCGAATATATAAGTCTCTCTCTTACTCTCTCTCACTCTTTATCATATAACTCTATATATCTCTCTTTCCTCTTCCTCCTCGTCCTCCTCCTCCCTACGTTTTACTCTCTTCTGTGTGTGCGCGCGGAACACGACCGAGCCAAGATGGCTGCCGACACAGGAATGGAGACGTGTCCCTCCCCGGAGATTGCAGACTCCAGGAAACGACCGCTCGACTGCGACGCGGAGAATGGCGCGACGAAGAGGTCTCATTACGGATCAGGTATTTGAACCGCGTGTTCTCGATCATCCGCTATTTTGACTGTCGCGAGACCGATCCTCCCTACGACGTTAAGTCCTTTTGTCGATGGGTTCCCTATATACATGCATATAGCGCGAGGTAGTAATATACACGCACGACAATTCTGTTTCTCCCTCCTTTTCTCTGTCTCTCTCATTCTTGGCCGTCTTCGTTACTCTTTACTCTCTCACGCGCCTTTGACAATCTTGTCGCTGGTGCTGCTGTTGACACAGCGATCGCTCGTTCGCCTGCCTGCCTGCCGTTCCCTTTCGTTTCCCACTTCGAAAGCCTCTCCTCTCTGTGGTGGCGAACGCGTATACGGAGGCGAGAACGCGAACACGGTGCACCGCACAGCGGTTCGCGCATCCTCTCGTGCCACGTCTCCTTCTCTTTTCCACCTCTCATCTCCCCTTTTTCTGCCTCTCTTTCTGCTTTCCTATCTATCCAGCTCTCCCCCGATATCGTTTTGCGCCCGAACTCTCTCTCTCTCATATACAAGGCACCTGCAACTGCTGTTTTTAAATTGACGTCCGTCATCCACGGTTGTCAACGTCATCGTCATCCTACCATTCGTGTGTCATATCGTCATCGTCGTTCTCCATTTCTCCTTTTATCATTCTTATATTCTTATCATCCTTTTTCTTTTCCCTATCCCGAATACTACTACTGTTCCTCGTCGTGCTCGTCGTCGTCGTCGTCGTCGTCATCACCGTCATCGTCATTGTTTCTGCGTGGGCGGCCGTGCCTGTGGACAACGTCGTTAATGGAGAATCGCTGCCACGGCGGTGGCCAGGCCATCACGCTCCGTGACTCTGCAAGTTTGTCGGCGTCGCGGCCGCCTCTCGGGACGTGCTAGCCGTCGCGACGAGGAAACACGTCGGAAGTGGTGGCTCAACATCATCGTGTACACCTCCTGTACGCGTGTCGTGCACCTTCCTTCTATAACCCCGTAGTGTGCCAGTGCCACGGAATCCACCGTAACACCCTGAAAAGGAACGCGTTCGCTGTCCGTCGTGTACGGTTCCCGTTGTACTAGGATGTGGCGTATCGGTGAGTTGTCAGGCACACCGTTCCGCTGCCGAGGTTGCGGGTCAAGGTCGGTGCGAAGCGAGTGAGCGCACAGGGCTTCCATCTGTCAAACAGCTGTTTGCCTTCGACGCATCGAAATCCTCAACCATTCTCTTGCATTTCACCCAGTCTTCCTTCCTTTCTGTCCCCCAATATCACGTTCCTGCCCCGAATTAGGCGACACTTCCTCATACTAGTTCACGGGCGAGAGTTTTCTCTCTCGCTCTCGCTCTCGCTCTCGTTCTCTCTCTTCCTCTCTCTCTCTCTCGTTGAACCCCGCGTTTCCTTAAGCTATGCGTGATTTCGCTGGTCCCTTCTATTCGGAACGATAATATACTATAAAAATGTATTATAAGTAAGTGACGGCTCGGATGTGTTTGTACCACCGAGTATTTAGAATGGTGTAACGTTTCGCACACTAGAGAGCACTTGTACAAATCTTACGGTTCGTGTATTGAGGTTAAATCGGATTAGGATGATTTTTCTTTCTCAACTTGCTTGCGTAACGATGAATATATTTCTAAAAATAATTGTAATTACTTCGGTAATAGTTAACTTAGATTTGAGATAATTTTTTGAAATTCTCTACACATGATTGTTCTTATCAAAACTGAATATTAGTATGACCAGATAGACTCTATACACTATGGTTCTTATAAATTTATTCGAAAATCATCAGTCTCTGCTGTATTATCTTTATAATTGCTTCATTTCCCATTTTTTGTGCACAATCTTTATTTTTAACATGTTTGCATCGACGTAAGACCTACGACCACCTGTTTTTTTACAGCTTAAGTTCATGTTCATGCTTTGCACTCGTGGAGTACTTAGTAATTAATAATGTTGTAAGGTATACAAGTATTTTTATTGGAGTTTTTATATACTGATTCAACACAATTTTAAATACAAGATATAGTAGTATCTGTTTATGTTGTATATATATTAGCATGGTACTTAGCCAGGTTGAATATGGATATGCATTACTGAAATTATTCTGCTAGAAATAGTTCAGAACTTAACCACATATAACATTCTTAATGTGTCTTGCTCTATAGAAAAGTATACAAAATAGACATAAATTTTGAACTTCTCTCTCATCTCTTAATTCTTTGCACTTCTGTAAAATTATGGGAAAGGATATTGTAATATTATTCTAACATTAATAAAACCTACATGTATATGCTATATTGATATACAGTTATATATTTCCTAAACTTATTGCCTTTATAAAATGTCTGCTTCAGACTGTCTTATTTTCGTTTTCTCTATAAATACTTAATTGTATGCAATGCAATATTATTTTTTCAGTTTGCATATTGTTGACTTAATTGTGAATTCAATGTGGAATATTTTTCATTTTGCAGGAGGAGATGGAACATATCATCTCAAAGTATTGGTCCCCGGTGTGGCTGCCGGAGCTATTATTGGAAAAGGAGGAGATACGATTGCTCAACTGCAAAAAGATACAGGAGCTAGAGTCAAAATGTCTAAATCGCATGATTTCTATCCGGGTATGTTAAAAAAGATTTGCCATTATCCTGAAGTATGTTTAATAAAATCACAAATTGTGTAATTATATAATTTTTTATTTTTATGTTGCAGGAACCACAGAAAGAGTATGCTTAATAACTGGTAGTGTGGAAGCTATAATGGCAGTGATGGACTTCATCATGGAAAAAATTCGTGAGAAACCTGATCTAACGTTAAAAACAACTGTTGACTTTGATTCTGGAAAGACAACAGCAGAGAGAGACAAGCAGGTAATTTCAATTCTGTAATTCTCCTTTCTTTCACTTAACTGCACATTTTTACACTGCATGGTTAGACTGATTGTGCTTGTTCTGTATCAATAAAAATCTAAACGGTCAAGCTATGACTCGTTCTTGTTAGCAATGACCTAGTTAGTACTTCTACTTTAGTCAATGATCTAAAACATTCATCACATCAATAATATGTAACAGTGAATGTTGATATAATAAAAGTAACACAGATTTTAGAAATTATTTATACAATTTCAGGTAAAAATTTTGGTGCCCAACAGCACTGCGGGTATGGTAATAGGTAAAGCTGGAAATTATATAAAGCAAATTAAAGAAGAATCTGGTTCATATGTTCAAATAAGTCAAAAAGCTACAGACTTATCCCTTCAAGAACGATGTATAACAGTAATTGGAGAAAAAGAGAAGAATCGAAATGCTCTACTCATGATCTTAGCCAAAGTAGCAGATGATCCGCAAAGTGGAACATGCCCTAACGTTAGTTATGCTGATGTAAGTGGTCCTGTAGCTAACTACAATCCCACAGGCAGTCCTTATGCCCAAGCTCCTCCTACAAGTACTCCCACATATACATCTACGGCTAGTATTAACACAGGTAAGGACTCTGATCATCTTAAACAAATAATTTTGCAATGAATGTACCAATGAACACCTTATATGTACATATATATAATCCATTTGACACATTGTTGTTCATTTGTGTTTTCAGTAAGTCTCTTGAACGGTGCTGGTCTCAGCCTCAACCTGAACTTAGGTGCTGCTATAACTGCGGGTACAGCACCAGTCACGACGCAACTTTTGGAACATATAAAGCTGAACTTACGGACGTCAGGTTTTTCGGAACCTGCCGCAACCGAGATTCTTTCTGCCATCGCTACTCTCGCTAAATACAATATCCTCGGTATGGGTATCGGGATGCCTTCAAGTATGAGTTACCTCGGGAACCCCATGGATAGTACTACAACTGCAAATGGTTCAAACAACAACGGCGGTGTATTCGGACCAATCGGAACTGTTCCTGCACTCGGATCAACATCTCCAACACCACGCAATACGCTCGATAGATACGAGCCATTTGATCCGTTCAGACCGAACAACACTGCTACCAGTGCTATTCATCTAAACAACAATTCGTTTGGCCTGGGCACTAACCAGTTATCACTTGTAAGTAAGAGTCCTACACAGGTAGACGCCAACAACAAGGAGACCAAGAAAGTAGACATAGAAATTGCAGAGGTTATAGTGGGAGCTATTCTGGGACCCGGTGGTCGTGCCCTCATTGAGATTCAGCACTTAAGTGGCGCCAACATACAAATCTCTAAGAAGGGCATGTTCGCTCCTGGTACCAGGAACCGCATAGTGACTATCACGGGTTATCCCAATGCGATCGGCACTGCTCAATATTTGATCGAGCAGAGGATCAGTGAAGAGGAGGCAAAACGAGCACGTCAGAATGCCATCGCCAGTATGATTCATTGATTTCAAGTACAGCACTTTTGTTCATCCCCATTATTGAGCTCTGTTGTTCACCTCTTCACATCTTGAGATGATACTGCGGTAGCTCTATTCTCCCTTCTTTAAACACTCGTCCACTACCAACCACCGTCGTAACCACCTACCACCCGTTGTCATCTATCGCTACATCACTATAGCGCTTGCATTCTCTCTCACATCACTATATTCATCCATCATGGCTCGTCAACATTTATCTATCTTTTAAGATTATTATGATATATAAATATTATATGTTATATGATAACTACTACAATTGTTCTGTGATACACCACATTACGGGGCTTTATCACAAATAACACACACGTACCACATCAGAGTCATATAATATATCTAGTTGTATGGTATAGCGTATTGAAAGATGGCATGATAAAAAAACTGTTATAAATTAGAAAGAAATGGCGACATTCAGCCATAATATTGTTCTTGAAACGAGACAGGGATGTCACACGATGAGTAATCGTTCCGTTTTGTAAAAAGAAAAGAAGAAACAGATTTTCTTTCGATAATGAAATGATCTAACTGTTGATATGAAAAGAGAGTAAAAAATGAAGTTTTAATTACAAGGTCATACAGAACTCACAATTGAATGACTTCGATCTAACGAATTAGCAGTTTGATATGTATTCTATAAGTCTATTTACATTCATTTTTACAAAAAAAGATTCTTGCAAATTATTGTATTGAACTGTTCCTTGAACTATGAAATGATTAGGCTAATTAAGTGACTTTACTCTTGCTTAACATGCTATTTGAACGTATATTGCAACGTGTTTTTAAGTACAGAGTATAATACCTTGGCAACACCAAAGATTTTACATATATAAAACGGAAATAACTTGGCTGGAGAAGTTGAATATACATACAAAGGGAGAGCTATTCTACGTATAAACATATATTTATATATTTACAATGCTGGCTGGTCCAGCTAAATGAGTAACATACTATCTTATTGCCAAGATTCATTCTTAATCCCAAAGCGTTTATTTCTCATGTCAAAAAGTTTATCCAACTATACCTTATAGTGTTTAGAGTAATATACACAGAGATATATTAACATCAACTTTCATTCTTTCTTACACACGTCTTAGGAATGGAGAATTCATTATACTAGGACTCTTCGCTAGAATAAGAATTACTCGATTCATCAATATAGACGAAACACTCGAGTAATAGTTTCAATACATTCACAACATAATATTATAGCCACACATCATATGTTAAAACTTTTGTCTAATTATTTTTAGTTTCAAGGTATATCAGTTGAATACAATTTAGACTAATAGTTTTACACATCACGACATCTTTGCTGAGAGATAAGCTGTGAGATAAAACTTTATTTCCATCATTCCTTTATATTATAACTGCATGAATATAACTTTTATTATTACATTGAAAAGTTCATATTTATATATACATATATATATATATTTTTTCAATAGTAGAATTATTAGATTACTTCTCCTCATAATACTGTATTCCTTTTTGTTCTTGAACAACAGTCTTTTACAAGCGTTTTAACTCATCCATACATACTTTAAATGGTCGAAAACAAATAATATGTTCTTTTCATTAGTACATAATTTTTTTAATGCAGTGTTAAGTACATTAAGTGACATATGGAAATTCAGATTATATTGTTACACACGTTATTCTTACATAAAATGTCGGACATAATCGGCAGTCATGTCATACATCCTTGGGTTCTGTATGATACTGCTTTACGTGGGATTATTATAGTCTATTTAATCTGAGGAAATCTTTGACGGATCTTCAACAGTTGCACTTTGACATTGAATCGGATCAGTAGATAGTGAATCGAGTTTAGCTAGAAAACTTGTTTATATTGATAATAATTGTCAATACGAGTACAGCTTGTATTTCATTGTTAGATAAGAATGGTTACACCAGAAGGGATACACCGTCTGACTAATAATGGACGTTCTGAATCATTGTTTCTTTGGGGGTAGGTAATAGGAAGGGGTGATATAAGAGATAGGTGGTAATCAATAATGGGCTTAGTTAAAGTAACTAAAAAATGTTAGCTGTAGCGTCAAATGAAATATATAAGTGTACATGAGTACAATTCATAGCTGGAGGCGCTGGCTCACCGCTCTTTAAAATAATGACTTGTATATTTATAAATATCGCATAACATGAGTAATAATAATAATATATTACACAGAGAGAGAAGAGTAAAATTATATATATATAATTATATATATATATATATAAAGATGCATATATATATACAATGAAAAGTTTGAATTAGATTATTACGAAAAGAGAATTCATATTATCTGAAATATAAATGACGTATATGTGTATATTTATATATATACACATATCTACGTATATATATATATAAATATATAAACAAATATAATATATATAAAGATAATATAAGAAATGGAATGATATTATAAACATTGTTGACAAAATATTTGCGTCCGCAAGGGTAAAAGACGGATTTAAGTTTATCCATAAATTCTATGTGAACTATTATCAATTAAACTTCACTGTGTTGCCCAAATGCATTGAAAAGTCACAGATACCATAAAGATGAAAAATACTACTAGGTTGCTGTAGATAGATCTATTCTAAAATTTTAATAGAACATGTTATAAATGTAACATATAGCATTAATTTAATTTATAAATCAGCGTGTTTTAATAGCATCTGTGCTATTGACACTAACGGCAGCATAATATTTCTCTACATTAATTATACACAATAATTCGTCATTAATTAATTATTGCATCATCACATTAGATCTATCATTGGATATTATCGATTTTATCATACTAATACTTTCCTTCTATCTGTACTTTATTATTATTGTTTTTTGACTGCCGGTGGGCAATGTATGTTTAAAAAAAGAAAAAAAAGAGGGAAGAAAATCCATTGCAAACGTAATTTGATATCGAACACGTTTCATACTTTATACGTTTTCTTCATACAATAATTCATATCTTCTCATTTGTAAAGTGCGTGCGTAATTATACTACTGTACCTAAAATTTAGCATTACACCAAATTTGTACATTATGAAGCCAGATTCGAGACATGCAATTACTTCCATAGTTTTTTTTTAAATATATTTTATTATATATTTATCGTTGATGATTTCCATTTCAGTTCAATGAAGTGAAACTAGATCTTTATATCGTGATGCTTGCCTTTACTTTCCTAATGTCGCGGTTTCGTTTTTTTGAATATCGACCAAAAATTTCCTCATTTTTCAAATCCTGCACTCGATGAACAATCCATTCGGCATTCGGATATGAAAAACTAGAACGTTTCTGATATCGTCGATGAATCGTTGAACAATGTTATATCGCGGTTCATTTCCGACTTCCTTCTAGTTTCAAATTAAAAGCGGATTATCATTATAGAATTCAACGATATGGACGAATGTATGTAATTGTCAGATCATAATGTGCACATTGATAGAAATGCTATATCTTGCGAGTAAATCTCTATGCCAAACAACTTGTAGGTAGCACAAAGATAATTAGCCTAGGTTACGGTTCTCTCAGTAAACACATTCCTTAGTAGAACAGATTATGTATAAGACTAGCTGTGATGGAGTTGAAAGAGGAAATAATATTTACCAGCTGCCAGTACGTGAAAAAAAAACAAACAAACAAAAATGCCACGAACACGTTAATAGTATATAAAATTATAGAATTTATTTGCGCAGGAAAAGTAACACTTGATGGCATACAAAAGTTCACCAGCAAGGAGAGGTCAGGAATGGAAGTTCTTTCTGCATACGTGTGACAGTGTTGAATGTTAAGTACAGAAATCAAATTTTGCTCTGCAGATGTTGACCAAACAACAATCTTGCATGCCCGATTTCCTAATATTGTAACGTGGAAGACATATCTCCTTGCAGTATTGGTAAGAAACGATAAGATACATATACAAGCCATAGCAATCAGCCAGTCTAACATAAGTATTTTCTTTAGCATACTTGCAATTTATATAACATCCATTACGACGGTAATAATTTTTACGAATATCATTGAACGAAACGCGATAACGGATTCGTCGGTTCGACAGATTTTTTTCTTTTTGCCGACCGAAGTCGGATTATTCATAATATTAGATTATATTATCAAAGTGCAAAATTCCATCTAGAAATCGAAGATATACATATAATATACTATGAACACAATTTTCCAACGAGAAAACGATCCCGATTTGTCTTGATGTTATTTCACATTGTTCGGTGTTGATTACTAAAACCGGAAGATTGCTATCTATATATATATTTATATATATGTTACACTATATAACATCCGATTGTTATACGTTGGAGAATTTGAACGGGAAAAAAAATCAGAAGGAAAAGAAATACAATTACACAAATACCTCTATACAAAGTGGCAAAACAGTATTGGTTGGCCAGTCAATGTTACCTACGAGTTGTTTAACGAGACGGATACTATTAGATTAATAAGCCGGCAGTCGCCAACATTTAGAAGAATCTTTATTTCATATGACGCTTTGTTTTGTACAGTTTGAGATATTTCATTCGCTCATTCTCTAAGTAAAGATATGAATTGCGGCGCGACGAGCGTCGCGTCGCAAGAAAAAAGGTATAGTTGTACACAATTAATAGGTATAGATGTGTAGGTAGTGTCTTAAATCTCTTATGAAAAAAAAATCGTCATTACAGGTTCAACATTTTAATCGATAAATGATGGAAATATTTGAAATATTTGCAGAATGGATATATATATATTAAATGAAAAAAAAATATAAAAAAGTAAATAATAATTATACTCTCGCACGTGGAGATGTAGTGTAGTAATCAGGGAACTGTAGGAATTGCATTGACTCGCCTCAATTCTAATATGACTATTGTTACAGTAACTATAATTGAATTTGACACACGTTGCCACGCGGGGTGGCTTGCGTGTCACATTACTTGGCTGTGTGTGCTAGGCTACATCGTAAATCATGTTCCATCATCCATCACTCCACTCGCATAGACTCCATTTACCTGTATAAAAACGAAAAAAAGAGGGAAAACGACAAAAAAAACAAAACAGAAAGAGCAAAAGAAGTAACGATGATTTATCATTATACATAATATGTATTCAAAAGTGGACTAAAAAAAAAGAAAAGAAATTAACACAAAGAGATCAACACATATTTGATACCAGAGGAAAGTTTCCGCACGAACATTTTTGCGCTCCACCCAATCACTTTAGTGCCATATTGATATCCCATCAGCCACACTTGTTGACGTTTGACAGTAGAACGTGTTGTTAAAGATGTGTATATCCTGCGATTAGCAGGCTGTTTTGAATAAAGTCGGAATACGTTTATTTCTCATTACATATTAAATCGTTACAAAGTATTATAAAATACCTATATATGCCTATTTAGTTCGCAGTATATAGAGAAAGAATTATTTTACAGCTGCCAAGGGATTTTAAACGTGAAATCACAATGATAGATAATATTGATAACTATTGATTAACAGAGTCGAAACTATACATGTTTTATTTAAACGTTATACGATCTTACGTTCGAATCTTTTTTTATTTATGAATGTGCATACCTTACAAAGGAATATTTGTAAAAAATGCAACAGTTTCTTGTCGAAGAGCAATGCGTTTCATTATCAAATTGTTCTCATTGTTGGTAAACAGAAATGAAGATATACACGGATGATAATTCTTTTTTAATCCGATCGTTATAGCGGCTATTTTATCAGATTCTAATTGGTTGTTTGATCTCCGAAACCGCTAAAATGATGTGAAAAAGAATTACGTATTTACATACATAGGCTGGTAAATTCAGCCTATAATGAACGATCAAACGATGATTTCAATAGAAAAAAAAATAAATATATACATATATTACACGCTTCCCTTTCGATATGTCGAGCCCATTGTTTCTAAAAAGAAATGTTGCATTTGGATACTTTAAGAATGTTATTTCTCGAAAAATTCTTTTACTGCCACTTTTTGCAATCGTTCGCTATAATCAAACATTGAAGTAATAGGATGAAACTTTAAAATAGTGAAAGAAAATTGATGTAAAATGTAATGTTACATTAAGAAGTATTATATTAAGAAATACAATAGAAGACGTTGCATAACAAGAAAAAAAAAGATTATTTATCGCATTGCATTGATCGACAATAGCGCAGGAAAGATAATTATAGAACGAAAGCAAGAAGCTTATCGAATACCAAATTGTCTTAATCGTAAACTACTCAACAGAGAAGTGTTTTCATTAGATGCTATTGTATTACAAGCAGAATTTTCGAATGTGCGTTGCCATTTTGTATACAGTTAAGCCGTAATTGAGCGTGTAGTGGAAAACGTATCGATTGATTTCCGACGCCTTTGCACTTGTGTTTAAAACGATCTAACAAACGATCTTCTTCTTCAATCGTAACTGTGTCACCACTAATTTTCAACTCACACGATTTACAATTCCACGATATACCTGCATTGCAATGCCCTTCTTAAACGAGCAAGGAAAAGAAAAAAGAAGTATACAAAAATACATGGCTGTAAATATTTTATATACATACAGATAGATCTATCTATTATAGGAATATGCATGAAATTATTACAAAAGAAGAAATAATGAAAAAGCTTTTATTTTTGTCTAAAAAGAGTGGGAACGATAATGAATAGTAAAGTGGAGATTATTAATTTGAATCTAAAATCACAGAATATCCTGACTTTAAATCGATTTTAGTGCGTCGTATAGTGAAAGATAAACGAATGAAGGAATTATTGTACGTCGATACGCAAAACATTCATTGTTCAATCTGCACGCCTTCATAGATACCGAAAAAAAAAACAAACAAATTCAATAATTGTGTCCGACAATGTACGTTCTCCGCATACAGAAACAGTGTTTGTAGTGTATTCAAAATAGCAATGCATACTAAAATCTCAAAAAAATATAAAATAAAATAAAACGTTATAAATGAATGTAATAAGAACATATTCGAATGACTAGAGAGGACATTCATTACAAATAATTAAGAGGGTTGTACAAAAGTGTATGTAATGTTATTTTATCGGAAGTGAGAATTAGAATTAGACTGTTAAATACGGTATATTATTTTGGGTAAGCATATGTAAAAAAAAAAAGTTGGATGAGATCGTTGTTGTTGAGGTAGAAGTAGCACATAGCAGCTCGGGGATTAAAGAAGAAAAAAAAACTATTAAGTACCTTGTTGAGTATAAGTAGAATATATATCGCTAAGTCGCGAAAGTGCGCCGGAGGTGCACGTGTGCACATTCATATTCATAAACTCGATCATAAACATATACACACACATACACACCCACGTATATACACACACGACGAACATTTACACTTGTGTAATGTCTCTCAAAAAAAAAACAAACAAACAAACAAGAAATTGCATGCCTACACCGCAAAATAGAAAAAAAAGAAAAATGGTTTCATACCAAAACGCAGTGCCGCGTTGTGCTTTACCTTGATAAGATTGCATCTTAATTACGATGCCAGTTAGTAGCATTATCTTCCACGATATTTGAATCGATGAGCAGCTGGCTGCGAAGGTACCATAGAGAGAAAGAAAGAAAGAAAGAAAAAAAAAAGATTATAATTCGTTCGTCACTGATGGAATACGATCACAAGTATTGTACCTTACATTCCTTTGGCTATAAAGAAGTTTAATAATAAGAACACGACGTATCGTGCGTATCGTGCGCTTATCAAATCGTAAATTACGCCGATCGACGTTTACATGTTCATCGTAAACCGGTCGATATTGTCGGTGGTAATCATTACACTTTGTACGGTTCATTTTATGTCAGGATACGAAAACGGTGCATCGCAACGCGAAGCGAGCAAAATTGTATTTTTTAATATTCCGAGGTCTCGCCTCCAAAGGGTATTGCGATTCAGAATTCGAATATTCAACAAAGTCTAGATTTATTGAAATATTATTAATCTAAGTTAATAGGAAAAAGTAGCACGTTCTTGGGAGATAAAGAATTATACATTATATAGTCGAGTAAGATTTTTCGACGGATGAAGAAACTACGGCTGTTATATTTGAAAAGCGTCTGAGCGATCACGGATATACATATATGCATCGATAATTAGAGATCGATGCATCTATGATTGTCTTAATAAGCTATTTTGATCTATTCACGATACTTTTAAATGATGGAATTCGCGTAGTTGTGCATTACAAATGAAAACTGATATAACAAGAGAAACAAAAAAAAATAGTAATGGAAATTAGAAAAATCTACCAATTATTGTCTTTATTGCTTTACGACTTCCTTCGAATGCTATTGTATCAAGCACAAAAGCTGTGTTATTTTTCTATTGCATTCTATTTGTATTTCTCCTTGTAATTCTTGCAATTGTCACTTCGGTCCAACTGTATACCTTCTTAAAAATGTAACTCTCCGGAATGTAAAGCGAAGTGCTTCTCTAAAACTTCTAATTTTTTAACGATAAGGCGACAATTCTAAAAAAAAAGCGAACGAAATTGAATGTTGTTATTCACATTTCTCGAGCATCGATAGACAGAGAGAGATATCTACACCATATTTTTTTTTCTATTTTTTTTTTGTTGTTTTATCGATGCGAGGAGTGGCCTTACGATCGTTAGAAAGATATCGAAACATTCGACGCAAAATTATACAGATATATCTGGATTAATAGTCCGAGAAACGGATAAAGTACGCGGATGATAAAATATGCATCACACGGCTAGCAAAGGCTAACAATGGAAAGCCTTCTGTTTATTAACAACGTGAAACGATACGTTTATTTTATATTTTTGCTTGTTAAACTATATACCCTAACGTGACCTCTTGGGCACCACTATTGTTATTGATGAAGTATAATTAGTTCACAGCATTTGAATTTACTCTAATATTACTTTACACTCTAACCACATTTATTTGCATCCACAAATTGTTATTCTTTCATCATCAAGTTATTCCATTCAATGTTAAATAATTATAAATAAACATAATATATTAACTATTTTCACTCATGAAAAGCATCGTTACCTGTATGACAAGTGACCATAAGAGCATAATAAACAATCGCTCATTAAATGCATTCTGTTGTTCTTCATTTCATGACCTAGCCACCATATCCATCCATCTCTCCATCCATCCATCCATTTATCCATTCAGTGTCGCTGTATAATCACCATAAAGCATTCTATCTCATCCACAAGTTTCTCTATATATTTACATGGGACTTCGTGCCCTGAACATATTCTTCTATTCGTACGAAAAATCAAAAGAATTGTAATTGTAATTTTGTCGAAATTGGGAAGGTTGTTCGGTGTGATCAATTTCTTTCATTATAATAGATTTAATAAGTGTTTCGAATAATGTGTATTGTTCGTGAAAGATAGATTATCGATTCGCCTGTGTATTTGGACGATCATCGACGAAACCTTCCAAATTTTGATAGAAGTTCTTTCAAGATAAAACCAATCATTTAGGGTAACACATGTACCTGCAAATATAATGTACAATTTTGATCAACGACCGACAATTTAACGAATTCTAGTCTGTAAGCGTCTTTTTTATAAAACACGTTTTGTATGTAAAAAAGAGACTATGTTAGTAATCTCCTGGGTGCAGCATTTTAAAATTATAAATACATATACATCGAATGATACAGAGGTATAATTAGAATTTGATTAATATTTAATATCATTGTTTCAATTGTATAATACTCGCGATAGTAATTTTATTGTATGTACCTCGTATCAAAAATGGCATATTATCATCTTGTCGAGTATCAGTGATTTCTCATACATTCCATTAGTGTAAAAATTCGGCGTATAAAAGAAAGATGCTGTTCTATCTAGTCAATAGATAAGGGAATGTATTTTTTTACACGATGGATTTGTAATAAAGACATTGAAAATGAATTTTTCAAGAGTACCAACGAATTGAGACAGACGGTTGTATAACAAAAAAAACATATTGCGTTTCTCGAAATATCGAGCTAAATTACTTTCGGTTTCTGGAATAATATTAATTATGTTTCGTATGCAATTTAGTTGGGATACTCGATGCCAGAAGAGAATAATTTTTAATCGGACTTCTTTTACCCGGGTAAGTTACGAGCTTTATTATTGTTTCTCGCTTTAATCGTGCTTGTCGATTCATTTGTTAAATCATGCCGTTGTAAAGAAAATCTTTTTATATAGTGTAAACTGAAAAAAAAAGAAAGAAAAATGAAAAATGCAGATACGTATAACTAGTGAACGTAGAAGGAGAATTAGTAAAAGATATATAATCCTTCGAGCTGCTTAGCAATTATATTAGTAATTAGAGTGAAATGGTACTTTTATTCTCCGGACAAGTGCACATTCATAAATGTAGTCAAATAGTTCTTTGATAGCATTTACTTCCGCAAATCTACAAATTAATATACATACACTATGACACAGAATTTATTATTCTCCATAAGCAGTGAACGTACATAATCATTTTCACTTACAAAATATCTATGCGTATCATACCGTTTTTACGTTGACGTGTCGCTAATATTATTTATTATTATACATACTCGCATTTGCTCCTTCTACACTTCGTCACGCATCCTTTTACAAATATCACGTAGGTCTTCCTAACTAAACTCTACTTAGGACCATCGTAAATGAAGTTCTAATGGATATTCTTATTGCCCTTATTTCATCAAACTATATGTAATGGTTCTAAAATTGTCTGCAAATAGTTTGTTATTCCGCCGTGTCGTACTACTAAAACGTTTTATCATCTCGTGTTCAATGTGGTACCTACATATAAGTATACAATTTATTGTGTACTCATCTCTGCCTTGGGTTTTTCGCACGTCGTCAATATGCTAATAGTGAAAAAGCAGTGTACGCGCTAAAACATAGCGTTGCCTTTTCTATGGAAAAATAATGCATTTTCCAGAGAAACAGAGAATGTATACGGTGTTTCTTAGTCGGTACATGTATATTTTGTCCCAGTCACATAGTTTTCTCATACATAGTATTAAAATTAGTTTAATGTCTCGAAATTGTAATTTTACCTTAATTATCTCATTTCTCGTGTGATATCATTTATAAGGAAAAAATATATATATTACGGGCGATAAGAACAAAAGATTGGATTCCCTTCTCACTGACACGATACTACGTTAGTAATCGTGCGATATCGTGATCAATAATCCATGTTTCACGTCGATTTCAGTATCCCGAGATTGGCGCGAAAGGAATGTTGTTTTACGATTAATATCGAAAGGTGTAACTTGTTTGCATTCTTTTGTATAAGTTTTCTATTTATGTATGCGAACATGCGGTACGTATTGAAACAATACGACCTGGCTAGTGAATTTTTTAAACGATCGATGATTTGAAAATATTTCTTGCCTGCAACATTCGAACAGTTTTATATAAAAATTATATACATTATTATCTAATCGTTCACTTGCGTAATGTATATCACTGTTTTTTCCTTTCGCTACACGCTACGAATTATACTGATTCCTAAATTCCTAATCGAAAGCATACAAACAAGTATCCTTTCATCATATACTACAATTTTTAAAAAATAAGTCGTAAAAAGAATCGCGATGGACTCGTTGGAAGAACTATTTATACGAATCTCTTCTACGAATTCAGATCAGTTTTTATTTTCGACGAAAATAATAGCAAGAAGGAATCCGGCAATAAGGAATAATGTCAATAGACAGTAGTATTGACAACGTTTCATGTAAAATTCATTTTCTCTCTTTTTATCATTGATGCTCCTGGCCTTTGTTAGCTCGATAAACATACTATTCACGTATAAAACTACCAAAGTATATAGAAGTTATATAATATGGGCAATGATAAAAAATTTATATCTATGTAAGATTACATCTTAGAAAAAGAATACACTTAAAAGTATTAAAGTGTGCTCAAATTTGATACTCGTAAGCTTTGTAAAAAAATATTCGCTACTGGCTTTTACGAATCAGTCGGCTGATCTCTTTCGTTTGCGCGTAATGACTATAAAAATGCACATTGAAATATAATTTCTACTATATACAGTTAGTTTGTGTTCACTCTTTAAACATATCAGTACGTTTATGGAATAGTTCCAAGTAATCAATATGTTTCACAACATTATACACCTATTGCTAGGCTGAATTACGTGTCAAGGTTGAGCACACTCTCGTATCTTTTGACGGTAGAAAAACATGTGAAACCCAAAATTACCTCATATCTAATGTCCTTAATGGTTAACACTTATGCATGGAATGACATAATTTACAGGGAGAAATGAAAGGTACTCAAAGGTAAGAGAGCCTTAGAAAAGGAATTTGATTTGTACTTTTCATTCCTCGGTATCCTTGTTTGAGTTTGAGCAGATTGCATTCCCTTATTACACGTTTCCTTTTCTTTTTTCACATTAATGTTGTGTGTTTTGCTGTTATATAAGTTAAAATCTGCTACCTTTTTTATATCCGGCAAAGAATTTAAAGATATATCTACTATTATTATAATAGCAACACTTTTTTCCCTTAATCTATATAAGCTAAAAGTAATTGAAAAATTATATTATCATAAGTATAAAAAGTAAACTTTTGATTTCAGACAACAGAACCTATTTATAATAGGTCGATACACTTTACAAAGTAGTATGTAAAATACTGTACGAAGACAAATTTTGTTAATTTTGATTGTGCATATAAACCAATGAAATAACGTAACAGAAAATTAAAAATAGGCCAACATTCCTATTATCTGAGTAAGTACGGAAATGGCACAGTGTTATTTTGTCATCTTTCGCAGATGGCACAGCACATAGTTCAATTTGTTTTCTGAAACTGGAAATCACTGTAGAGTTGAAAGGTCCGCTCTACACTGTTCACCATTTCGGTACTTAAACGTAGTTCACAAGTGATAAAAGGTGTATGTTTGTTACGGACAAACGAACTTGCAACCACTTAGAATATAAAACTGATGAAAAAATAATTCTGTTCACGTTAATGATTCTTATAGATACAAAGGTAAATATACAGTAAAATCATTAAAAAGAATAGATGATTTCTCAAATCCCCAAAAATTCATCCAACAGAATAATATCAAAAAAAAGGTAACATAATACTATGTTATAAATTTTAACAAAAGCAAGGTTTCATCACCTTTTGTCACTATAGAACCACAATGTATCGGACCACCTCTTTTCCGGCTTCTAATTAATTAGAAGAGGAACAGGGTGGTCTGCCTTGCTTGCTACTTGGTCGCCTCTGGAGGGCAATCAGGCTGATTATTTGGGTGAGCAGCAGTAAAGGCAGGATGATTTTCCAGATGACGGTCTACCCTTAGAATTGTTGGAAATGGTCTCAAGTCAACATGAAACCTTCTTGCACTAAATATTTGTGGTACCAAACAGCAGTCTGCCAATGTAATTTCATCTCCTACACAATATTTGCCAGCACTTGACGACAATAATTTTTCTGCAGCTGAGGAAAAATGATCTTGTTAGTGTGTTTCAATTATATTATCAAGCAACCTATTTCAACTACCTATGTACCTGTTAAGCCCCTGGTGATCCAGTGTTGGGCCCATTCTTTTTTACGTTCTTCTCCAACATAGATTAAAACAACTAAGTTTTGTAAGGGCTGAATGCCACTAGCGATCACTTCACAGATCTCTCTGACTCTGGCCCTTTTTACAGGGTCTGCTGGCATTAAAGGCCGATGTGGTCTGGTCTCCTCCAAGTATTGTAAGATATTCAGCTGTAACAATAAATATTCCTATTAAACTATTGTTCAAATGTTAAATCGGTAGATAATAGTATATGTAGTTACTATACTTACAGACTCGATTAACGTGTGATTGTCAATATGAAGAGCAGGCACATGCTCCATCGGATTAATCTCACGAAATTCATTGGAGTGTTGCTCTCCCCCATTCTTTACCAAACTCACTGGCTTTATGTCATATGGTATCTCTTTCAAGTTTAATGCTAGTAAAAAACATAAAACATTAATCGCATCTGTTCTATACCTTAAAAATCCAACTGTTAATTCCATTATAAAACACAAAAACACTCTAATTTCAAAAACAATAAGATACCTGAGTAATGTTAATTACTATTCAATAAATTAATATATTCAAGGATACAGAACTCTAATGAACCAAACAGAATCTATTATTTTCCTCTTACCAATTCTCACTCTCCACGAACAGGAGCTCCGCCAATAAGAGTAGAGTACCGGCTGAAAGGGTGAAAGAAACAAACGAAAATGAATATCCTGACAAATTTTGCTGATGTTTACCGGCCTCGAGCGGCACGTTGACAAAGGTACACATACGCCGAGACCGGTTTCGTAAAAACTAAATTCTACATAAATATAAAACAAATAGAAACATATATTAGCTTTCGAACAGAGCTATCTATCTATAGGTAGAACATATTCGTTCGAATACGCGTTTTCTAATCGGGTGGTGGAATTGAAAGGCCTCGTCGAAGATAAAGGGACCGCGATCGAAAGGATACTCGGGGATGTATTCGGCTTATCGTAATACTAGTTCTTTCTCACCTTTCCCATGACGGACATCTCGTCAGGCTCTGACGGACGGATTCGCCTGCTCGATTATCTGCCCGTTTGCTCCGGACGACGGCGTACCGCTTTAGAATTGTTATATTCGGAATCCGTTCAACGCGCGAAATCGCTCCTCCTTCCCCCTTTTATTCGATTTCCAGACATCCCATTCCACTGCCTCATTTCTGGTCTGGGTAGCCGTACAACCAATCACCATCCGCTTTCCGATAGGAAGCAGGGCTGTACGATACCAAATAACCGTTCAAGGCTAACGTATAGCACAGTGAAATCTTTGACAAAATTTATGCGCTATCACTGGCATTTTTTCGGTGCCGTTCGAATTTGGAAGGTATAGCTATATCATTCGATTTTGTCGCTGTTATACAATATTCTAAGTATAGCGAGAATTGAGATTAATTTGGGAATATATCTGTGTGTATACCAAATTCTAGTATATTTTTTCCTACAGAATTAATAGTGGGTTTGCTTAATCGTTTACGTCTCCCTCTATTTTATATACCGTTCCTGCGATCGTATGAATACATAAATCGGGATACACGTTTCTGTGATCATTAGAATTTATAATTTTGTTTTCGTTAAGATTGATCGTTACGTAACGGTAAACAAGTATAGGATTATTCTGTGAGATCCACTCTTAAAAAAATTTATATCGTGGAAAACTACTTACCTTCCGTGATTGCAACATATATAAGTTTTGTAACAGTATAAAATGATTCGAATGGATGCGTACTTAAATTATTTCAGTACTACTTTCGTAGTACTATAAAGTAATTTATAGTTTTTAGGAGTACTTAGAAAATTAGAAAAGCAATTAAGTTTTTCTTAAGGTAATATGCGTTATAATTATAAAAATAACAATGTATATCTTTAATGAATATAATAGGAAAAATACTAAAGTTATATCATAGAATTGACGTAATAGGTGTTTGACATATTAAAAAGTACAACATAAAGGAACACGGTTTATACAGTCCTGATAATGTCTGACCAACTACAGTACACTCTCATTTCATGTTGTCCCAGAGTGAACACGCAGCATCTAATTTTAATGGCGGCATGGCAACAACTTTACAGTTTTGGGAAATAAATGATTCCTAACATAGGATATGTTGTTAATGACATTATTAATGATTTAAAATCTCTATTTATATATTTACATAAGTATGTTTGTGATGCATAAAACCACGATTTATAGGTGCAATTCTAGTTATATACGTAAGACATTACCGTTTGAATTGTGGTTGAGTTGAAAACAATTTGACAAATTCTAACTGTGCAAGTAATAGCTAAGAAATACTTCTTTGTGAACGTTATACTGTTATTGTAATATCGTATAATAAAGAACCGTAGAAAAAGGTTTCTAATTTGGTAAGTGCCTGGTTAGGTTATATGTAGGTTAAATACTATAGAGAAATTACTAGGAACTAAACTCTCAGAATTCAAGAAAGTAAACAATTGTAATTTTTTTATAGAAATTAAAACATGTGGTCCCGCTTTATTCTAAGATTGTTTCCTCCAAGGAATGCTGAACATGCTGCAAAAATCAAGAGTCGTTTCTCTATATTATATGGACTGATCGGCTGGCATAGTTTCGTACTTTTATATTATATAGTATACAAACATCATGGACAAGATGATATAATAGACTTCAGTAAATAATCCAAAGGAATTTGTTTCTTTATAGTTTATAATTTAATAATATTAATCAAAAACGATTTTTAATATTTCTATAGCACAAAAAAATCTAAAAGAAGGAGAAACTCTGCGTATAATAAAATTAAAAGGGTTTAGTGGATTCGAACAGACTGAATTATATAAATTTCCAGAAAGCGATGAAGAGGAGCTAAAGAATAACAATATTGATGACACAAGGAAAACACAATAATACACAGTTATTTATCTTGAATATTTAATCATACACTATTTTATTGTATAGTAATTAATAAAATAGATTTAGAAAAATAAAGTTTGTCAAAACTTATGTTATTCACAGGTGTGTTTGTAAGAATATCTTAATCCTTTTTATATAAATCTTTTTCCAGCAAACATGGAAAATAGTACTTCTGAAATACTTTGAACGGGTTTCCATCAGGAGAGTGACTGTCTCAGAGCAATTGCTCCAGACGAAGAACTTGTAGATTCTGGATTCAATTCCTTTAGTCTTTGTTCCATTTCACATAGTAAAGCAGATCTAAAAGAACGTTATTATCATATCAACGAATCCGGGGCATATTGAGTTATTTGGGTAAGAGAAAAAAAAAGATTCCCCACAAACCTATATTCCTCATAGCGCATCACTACTTCTTCCAGTTCTTGTTTGTACAATCGGGTGAGCATAGCATTGAAACAGTCGAGTTCTGGCAGACGAAAGAGCTCCCATCGTAGTTTACGATCTAACGCTACCGATGCTCTACTATATACATACAACCAGTGAGGTATCTCTTCATTGAGATAAGGATTGGCTGGGACTAGCACGCTATGAGAGTGAAAATGAGTATGACGAGGAGGCGACACGACGCGTACCGCTTGTATTTCATGTGGATAACATGGATGCTCATACTGTGCCTGTCTTGTAATATGACTAAAAGAAATCAATTTCATTTTATGGTATACTAGTTTGTACGTCCAGTAGTATATCAAACACTTACTTCACATAGTAAACACCATACTCTGGTGATTCTATTCTCTCCCAACCTGTGGGTAAGCCTTCCTTTTCAAGAGGATGGGACCAATGAGTGGTTTTTGTATTGTGATCTATATAATACTTTCTACCTCTAAGAGTAAAGTCTACCGACCATCCAGGCGGTAAAGGTAGTTCTTCTTGCTGTTCATTTCTGGAACTGGATCTTTCTGAATGACACCGACTGTATCTTTAAAGCGAAGCAGATATGTAGACATAGATATAGCATCTATCATTTTTTAACAATAATCTTATGAATGGCACTTTATACCCTGTGTTCTGGCGATATGCAGAATGATTGTACTCTTCATATCCTGAATCTATATCAAATGGTTTATAAGGCATCTGTGGCGTTTGAACCCTATCTAAATGGTACTCTGATCCAGCATACTGGTTAACGTATGTGTGAGATATAGCAGGTGATAAACCAGGATGATACATTGGTGTGGCTGTACGAGATGACATTCCATCTCTTGTACCAGTGTTAACAGAAAGGCTTGCGAATCTGCGCATACATATCAGAAGAACTTCCAAACTCTACATACTTAAGCATTGATAACTCCTTGCGTCCCACACTTAATGAATTACCTTTGAGCTAAGTCTGGAACAGAACTATTGGGGGTATATTTTCCCTCATGACTTCCTAAACCAACAGCACTCATTGTAGTTTTAGTGTTTCCAAATTTTTGTACCATACTGGGTTGTTGAGGAATGGACTAAATAAAAAGGAATGTTTATTGGCCTACAAAGACACCACGCACAACAAAATGCTTACTATTTACCATGGAGGATGGTATAGCTGGATGATTATTACGTCTTCGTGTTCTTCTGTTTGGCTCTGTAGTCCACACATTGATAACTATAAACGAGTAATTAACAATATTGGCGGAAAATGTAAAACCTTATTGTTTTAAATAAAAGACTCTGAACACTATTGAAGTTAAGCAATGTATAATGTATATTAGAATATCAGACTGTAAGATACGTTTAAGAAAATTATAAACACTTACTTGGCATCTCTGGTGGTGTTTCTTTTTTGACGTATTTCCCGACGACTCCTTCCTTAATCGTCCTTAAATCCTTATTCTTACGAGATAACATGGTGATAATAAATACTTGATCGAGCACTGGCTCGATAGATCAGTGTTTAGAAAGAGCTTATAACCTACAGATGCGTAAATGACGTTCAGACAAACGTCTCAATACGGGAGCATATTCGGTCTTATAAGTTAATACGATAAAGCGAAAGCCGCCTTTTACATTTTCCCAGCCATTCGTTTCGCGAATATGTCAGCGTCTCAAAAGAACAAAGTTACGGGGAGCTGCACTTGACGTGTGTGTATATCTTTTCGTTCATGTTTGCAAGTGTTGAGTACTGGGTGCTACCAATGAGTAACCAACGGCGTGACAGGTACGTCAAATTAGTTAAAGTACCAGGACCGTGCTAAATCGACAAATATTTTAGGAAATAATTCTTACAGTCATTGGTTTGGCAAATAAACGTTATTAAGTAACTTTTAGCTCTCACGCGTTAATTTTCCTTTTTATGAATATGCAGAGTCGATGGAGTTATTCGGAAAAATTTATGACCCGGTATAAGATATAACGAGGTCTCGTTAATTCATGTAATGTTTGTAAACTCAATAACGGTGATTCGAATCAGCTGTTGATGACCTGTCAGTTTGACATGTTTACTTTTATTGTCGTGTAAAAGCAGCTTTTATATATTATCAGATTTACTTGATGGTAACTCAATAAATATGTGCTGCTCTGGGCTGTATATCGTTATACATTTTCCTTTTTTCCTTACCATTTCACGTGGATGATTTTTTGTTTACATCTATGGGTCAGAACCTACCTCAATACTTCAACAGTTGGTTCATAGAAGTACAAAAGCGGCAAATAACATATATGTATATTTTTTTGTCAACACAGCGAATTATGATATATTTGTTATGTAGTATCGAATTAACGTTTGAGTATATACGATCGAACCGTGAACTTGTCGTATAATTACTTGGTAGTCTTATAGCCGTATTTGATAATGTATAAACGCGGATTTATAACAACAAATAAAGACCTATTAGTACATTGCAAACGTAATTAAAATACCATAAGAAAACAAAAGTGTACCCTCAATTTTGTTCAATTAGCCTTGTTCTCCTGTATACAGTTTTTCGAAATTTCAATTAGTCTAGTGTATGCGGATGAAGAGTAATTCTTAACCTGCCATAAACTGCATTTAAGTTTATTATACTAACAGCTAACCATTCTTATGTTTAATATGATAAGGATAAATTAATCAACTTTCATTTATGTTACTTTTTTTTACATTCTAAAATTAACTGTACAACTGTTATTTTCCTAACAATGGTTACTATGAGTATCTGAAGTATTTGTTCATTAAAGCTATATACAATGAAATTATATCTTCATTATAATTCGGACTAATCATATTATATGCTTAGGTTGTCCAATTATAATTTGCTAAAGAACCAAACTAATACAATTGCTAATGATTGCGTTTTTAACGATAAATATATACGATAGACTATCACAGTGTAGCTCGCGTTTGTATTCGTAGGATCTCGGTTGTTCTAATCGTTTGATTATACCTTTTCTCCGCAAAAAATGGAAGTGATTACTCTGCAAACGTTTCTTGTATTCAATTACTATTGATCGTGCCGTTATACACATGCAGTTTCATGATATAAAAAAATATTAATATATTGTTACAATTTCTTACTGTTGTACGTTCGAAACTGTACTAAAGCTAAGTTAGCCCAGATAATTATTGCGTGGTTCATTGTTTTCAAACAGTTTTATCGTGATAAAAAAAGCAGGAGAGAGTAAGGATATTTGCAAGCCTAGATGAAATTAGGTCATAACAAATACCTAGCGATACGATATATCTGACACAGTGACTAAGCAGCGTGGAAAAGAAAGTATAAGAGAGTAGAAATAAATTAGACGTTTGTTTAATAAAGTGTCTATTTATGCGTATAGAACTTTTATGAATTTACCTATGCTTTTTGGAGTCACATTACAGCATTTACAATAATTATATACTTCGATTTATCTTTGAACTAATTTTCATGAAGTGGAGATAAACAGAGTACAACATAAAAAAGTGTTATTATGAGTCGAGGTAAAACATATTTGACACAAAGGAGGATGGAAAATAAAAAGTAACAAATATGTAGACGTTTCTCAGCTACTTCATGAAAATATGAGCAAGCAGTCACTCATTTTGTTAACCATCTATTTATTATTAGCTACTATTTGTTTATTATTATTATGCAATGGTAAGAAATTTTAAAAACGATCCCACGTTTTTGCGGTGGCCTGTGGGAGCACAGCTCCGAATAAATCTTATGCATTGTATCTCTATTATTTATTATATTTATAAGCAATGGATATTTTGGTACAATTAAATTTTTTTATTGTATACTTGCCCCTCGCTTCATTTATTTTTTTTATTTAAAAAACAACATATATTTTTTACGTTTTTCTTTCAATGAATTGAACCTTATTATTCATTAATATTATTTTCGATATGCATTTCGCATATCGCTACAGCTCTTCATTCTTGAAAAAAGTTTGTTCCGTTTTGCTGCAGGCATGCAGCCAGCAAAAATGTTAGTCTCAGTAGCACATGGATCGCTCCCCTTACACGTTCTCTTACCGCAGTTTGGTGTATTTTCGTGTATCGTGAGTGTGTGACTTGTATCATCAATATTACTATATTTTTATAATATATTGTATTATATATATTTATATATTTACCTAATTTATTATGTTTTGTTATAGTTATCATTATCATTAATACGAATATATGATACATTTCAAACAACGCCCCTGCTGGCTCTGTTGGAGGTGAGGATCAGAGTAAGGTGGGTCAGTCAGGAGGAAACACTAGCCATTTAAAAGCTGAAGCACAATGTCACATCCAAAAATTAGGACTATAACGATATACTTCATCTGTTCGAGTTTATATCTTGATCATCCCCTCCTACTGAGCACAGCTAAACCTTAGTTAAGAAGGGACTAACATCCTCGTATTATGTGCTGACACTGAGTACATTATACAACTTAAATCATTGCTGTCAAAAAAAGGAGGAAAAAAAAATAGAAATTAATGTACACAATAAAATTATTAGAACTTATTAATCATCATGGCGTCAAAGAAGAATAAAAATCGTGATTACTGCTTCTTCCATTTTCTTTTTCTCCCTCGACTTTTGCCCTCCAAGGCATAAGTAATGAAAGGAATATTACATTACGTCAAGAATGCCATTGTGAGACACTTTTTGCTTCTCTAACAACAATAATTTTTTTTTTGCATGTAGTGTGTATGGACAATCGACGTAAACTAAGGGCTAATGATCGGGCAGCGTGGTAGTGTATTTCCACCTGCAATTAAATGTTATTATTACGGTACTCGTTTTATTTATTTCTCATGTATTTCGCTCAGCGTAGCGTTACAAACATTTTCGTACATGTCGGAGACCGTTTATCGTATGAACAAGTACTGCCCAAGTACAATTACTCCATGAGCGTTGCCTACTCACCAGCTCAGGGGCGGGCTCGTGCTGCAGGTGCATTAGTGGCAGGAACTGGAGTGTTGGAGGTACCTATGAGAGCATTACGTCGTTCTGCCTCCAATTCGTTCAGTCTCTTCCACAACTCATCCCTCTCCTTTTCTCTTTTCTTTTCTCTAACGTAACAAAAGTTATTGTTATAGATACCATGCTTTTGAATCACTGTTTACAATTAATTAAATATCTCTGACTTACTTTTGCCTTTCAGACTTATAGCTGGCAGTAAGTTCATCGAAGAGCTTGCTGTTCATTTCCATAAATGTTTTCAGAACGTTATAAACAAGAGCTACAATCGTCTGATTCCAGTGTTCCTTGCTAATTCTATACAATGCCGGGAACATAATTCCCATTATTACATGATTGTTTTCCTCGATTAAAGACATTATATATTCGTTATTCCAAAAGTACAATGCTCTTTCAGCGACCTAAAATGGAATGTATTATTATGTAAGTACACAAAGATAAGTCATATTTTATAATCCTACAACGTTAATTGTTGTTTTAAGAATGTACCTGAAAGTGTGGTGAAGACACGCAACGTGCAATTTGCCTGAACAAAGGTTCTTGTATTTTAACAAATTGGCTAGGTTCTATGACGTCCAAAATTTCCTCTATTTCGCCAAGGAACATTACCTCCTTCTGGCTACACGTTTTAGGCCAGAATTTGAGGAGACCTCGTACAACTGGTTCTGTTAGAGATGCATCCTTTTCCAAAAACTGTACCACACAATAAGCTAACTGTGCATGATACAATGATAAACACTTCACTTTATGTAGTGGCAGCAGCACCTGTGAAACATCGATTATCAAATTACATATGGAACTACGTTTCACGATTTACAATAATGCTGTATATGAGAATTCACCTTAACCAAGAATTGTTTGTGCTCGACTTTTAAGGGAAGAGCAAATCCATTGATAATGCTACCCAGAATTTCAAGAAGTTCGCCGACACCGTTGAAGTGCTCCGTTTCATATACAAACCTGTGATATAGAAGTATTATCAATATAATTAAAGGGGTCATCAATTTTATACATGTCCACAGTAAGTCTTAGAATGTGCTTTATATACCTGAGGAAAATGTTGTTAATTTGTTTCCGTATGAAGGCTCTAAGACCAAGGAACTTCCCATAAATACGATGCAAGACAGTTTTTAGGAAATCTCTTTCCCTAGGGTCTTCTGAGTCAAACAACTCCAACAACTAGAAAGAAATTAATACCTCAATGATTACAGTGAATGTTATACAAAGAAAATACAATCACATACATTGTGAACCTAGGCCATACCTGCAAAACAAATTTTTGCTCAATAACTTTTTTGCCAATTTGTGGCTGGAAATCTGAAGATTCAAGAAATCGTAGAAAGAATTCATAGACCAACTGAAGGTGGGGCCAGCTCGCCTCCAGTGTTGGATCGTCCTCCTCTGGATCGAAATCTGGGTTTTCACTGGGTGGCAATGTGCGGAATAGATTTGCTGAAATCTTTAAACAGGAATACAGTTCAATGTTAATGTATATTCAAGACTATTGTGTGTTTAAATTTACGTTTACTAATATACCGACCATCTTAATGATTTCTGGATATACAGGCTCAGTTAGAACACCTCGTCCAGCTGTAATGTATTCCACCAATTCATTCAGTGTACTACGTTTAATTTCCTTCCCCTTGAGATCTCCCGTTGCATCCATAAAATCAAAAGTCACAGAACATTGCCGAAGTTTCCTTATAAATAGCTCCTCTTGCTCCGATGGTGTGACATCTGCAACACAATAATTTCTCCTTAATCCACCATAACTCCATGTACAGTTACATTATAAAAACATCAATAAAACTCAAGGACAAAAAAAAAATCTATAATATCCTTCATTCGCATTTATTATCTCAAACTTCAGAATTAAAAACTATTAGAATCAATTCTCAGTTAGGGGAATCAATTAAAAATTTCTCTCTCGTCCGGGTCATACATTTTTCTGTGCCCCACTCCGCTATCATTTCCGATATGAACTGCGCCACCGGGTGAGCGTGCAGCCCTATTGTAAATGCACGGGCCGGTGATTAGTATCGTCATTATGTCGTTCGCGATATTAATCACTCGACATGCCACCTACGAGGTGCGTCAATCCCGTGGTGGCGGGGTCGGGTGGCTATTTTCGGCTCGCCCATGGACCGCGGTCCTCAGGATCGGCTTTGGGCCAGATCGAAACTGGAGCACCGGTACCCGAGACCTTCTGCCCGGCGAAACTATCAAATGGATCGACGTGACCGATAATACGGTGCTCGACCGTATCCCCCTTTTTTTCTCTCCTCAGGGCTCAATGCCAACGCAATGACTCTCTCGATACTTTTGCACCGAACCGGAGATACATCGATGGCGCCTGGATTTAATAATAAGCTTCAAAGCAAACAGATTTCGGGGCTCGATAAAAAGAAGCATTCCTTCTCTTCGTGTACCTCTTTGAGATGTTTCGAGTATAAAAATAGCAGTGTAGAATTCCGTTTTTAATTTAAAATCGAACGATATCGATTGGGAGAGGGTATACTGGTGTAGATAGTGTTTTTAGGATTTTTTAAATTTTAAACATAAAAATTCATGAATAAATCCTTAAAAGTTGTTGATAAGGAGTCGGCATCCAGGTATATTTTATGTGCACCACATTGATATAATTATACTTAAGAATTCTATTAATCTAATAACGCGACTTGTTTTCTGACGTAAATTGTAATCTCGCGATATTTTTCATTGCGCCCGTATGTAATAAGTGCTTCCATGCAGTGCTGAAAACATACAATAATAAGAAACACGAGTGAGGAGAATAGATATCAAGTTTATGACGGAAACGTATGATGTAATCGCTGAAATAAAACTGAGTCTACGTGATTTTCGTCACATCATTATGAATCGTATTTATCACATGTAACTCGCAAAAATCATCCACACAATCTGAACGTTACTAGCCTGGATGATGACTCTTATCTTGGCACAAGTTTGTCTAGACTCAAGAGGAATGTATTCGTGGGCTAATACGCAATGGCGGAGACTATAGGGGCGTCTAACAATGTACACGGGAAATACATTGTATTTCCCGACATATGCTCTAACCAACAACACGTATCATAAACATCAACCGATCTTCCACAATTTTAAAATATTTCCCAATTTCGAAACCAGTTTATAGATAATAACGAACGAGAATTACAATAAATCGAATGCCGCATACACAGTAACGAAACAGGGGTGTGTTTCGCGAAATTCGTTCTGTCTCTTCAACTTATATAATTATACCAAATTTCAATCATATCGGAAAGCCTGTGATAAGGGATAATATGCAACAGGCATGACATGTATCAGAAGTACATAGATATTAACGTACAAAAAAAATAAGATTAAAGTTCCACCCGTAAAGGAACGGGATTTAAGGTTATGGTTCGAGCGGCACGCGCGCGCCACGCGGTTACGTAACAGCCGGCCGTTGGCAGCACTGCGACCGGAATGTGGCCGCGATTCCTTTCGGCAGAATTCGCGCGCTCTCGTGATTTCTCTGCCGTCGGCGGACGTCCTAGATGTCGTTCCTTCGCCCGCATCTCTCTTGCAACGGCGAAAAAGTCGATGCCGTCGATGCACCGCATCGTAAATTGCAAGACTTCATTCATTTTAATCCCTAAACGGGGAAAGACAGAAGCGCGATACTTTCTGTTGTACTTTATTCACAGTTGTTCATTCGACAATGTTACGGAAATGAAAAGGAATGGTACCTTCGCGAGGTTACATTTTGTCAGGTGTATATCTAACTCTTTCTTGGATACGCAAGGGGATTTTCCAACGGACTTTTCGCGTTGGAAACTTGACTCTCGTAGAGACACTGACCGTTCTTAAGCTTATGTACGTTACACGGGTGACATTAAAAAATTTGAATAATCCTATGAATATCTTTCGAATGCTAATTTCTCATTTGTACGTAAAGTAGATCTCTCTTGGAAAGATGACAAATAACGGTGGTGGTAGCCGGCGGGTACAATTCAAATCTCGAAAACGTTGTCTCATGTACCGTCTCAAGTGTTTCTCATTTACTTTGCTGAAACATACTCTTCTTCTGACGGTCCTACACAAATTCGTAATATTTGCTAACACGTATGGATGAAGAGTATCTACGATTACTAGCGATAACGAATACAACTCTGTACACATGAATCGCGTTAATTCAGGAGTTCTATCTTTGTCGAAAATTCATCGCTACGCAGACGGTTCATTTTTTCCCGTAGAGATAGATTCATGGCAACATGAATCACACGGTTACCATGGTCCAAACAATAAACGATCTGGGGGAAAGGTGGCATGGCGTGTACACACACCAAAGAAGCCCCGATATTCACCAATGGTGTGGGGAGACCTATTCAGGATATAAAACGACGAAGTCAATTCCATTGACACGTGAAAATTACCGACGACCTACAGCAAATAGGCGAATGTAGGCGAAGGATAGAAGATGGAGACGCAAATTCTTTCAATACCGATACGAATATGCGGGGAATTGTCTTGTATTTGCGTATATACACTAAAATTGCTATAGTTTTGATCCTTGTACAAATTCGTACAATTTTTCATCATACCATCAAGTGGTTTCTACAGTCACAACGTAATTAAAATACTCTTATTAGAGTCAGTAATTCAGCCACTCATCAGAAATGCTTTTAATACAGATGAAAGTACTATTGGTAGAATTCCATTCTTTTTATACGGCCACAACGTTGGACATCATCGATCAGAGAATTATATTGGTACGTCACGTTGCATGATGGAAAGCTCCGCGCCTTTATTTGATTCATCTCAAAATCAAGTTCGCTACGTGTCGGGTGACAAAAAAAAATCCTGACGAGTAGGAGTAATGTTATTACATTTGAATATGCCGTTTGAAATAAGGGAATAACGAACCGGTTTACTCGATGGCATGTATAATTAATATATGATTTAATCACGAGATATTGAGTCCAACGTACGAATCGAAATTATTCAATGGAAAAATGCGAGTAGTGTAGTTTAAATACTTTTTCCATTGTGTTAAGTTATAGTTAAATAGGAACAATACACTGCTATTCAGCGGTAAGCATAAAACGATGGAAGACTCATTTACTGGAAGGTGACGAGGCCATTAGTATTCCGTGCAGCATTTTATTGGGAATTTTTAACCAGAAAATAGGTGCCGTATAAATTACGTGAGGTCTATTAGCGTGTCTATCGCAGGGGGCGATCGTTTTTCCATTGGATGGAGTTTTCATTCATGCTGGGGAAAGGGGGACAGAAGACAGAACAAGACTCCCGTTTTTCGTTTTCCTCTTTTCGCTCTCTCTCTCTCTCTTTTTTTTTCACCCGTCAGCCTCACCACTACACTTCTCGGTTTCTATCTCTTCTTTTTTTCTCTCTCGTAGTGTATTGATTTACTCAGGTGGTGAACTTTAACTCACATCTTGATCCGCACCTTCATTCATTCTTCGAGTTCGATATACAATGTGTGTACAATAAAGAAGTTGCGATCCAGCGTACGTACGTATCGGGATTAGTAAAATTAATTCCCTTCGAGAAATTCAGACGAGAACGATACGTTTTTTGCATGATAATTAATTCTACCTTATTGCTGGTCGATCAATCGCTGAATCACGAACGCGATTAACAGATATATTAAACAGATAATGCGAAATCGATGGTCTTATCTTTTCCCACAGAAAAAAAATATATATTCCGCTACCTTCTGAATCAAAGATTGTGCAATCGAGAAAGATAATTAACAGAGACCGCGGCCGTGACGCTAAGGCAAAACGTTGTTGCCGTCTGATAAAGCACACTTCCGTAACGTAACACGTTGCACCGTTTATTATACGCACAATTTTTCATCCTCCACGCGGTATCGAGTACCCCCAACGTTTCAGCGGAAAAATATTAGCTTACAAAATACAATGTTTTTTAACGAAATCTTATAACACTGAAAAACAAGCACACGGTATAACGAACACTCTTTCAAAATTAAACAAATCGTTACGTATCCCCGTGTACGGTATACCCGCGGTAAACATTCTACTAAAAAAGAAACAAAAAAAGAGAAGCTCCGTACGCATTGATATAATAATAAAGTGGTCGTCAAACGCGCCGTCGGGCATGAAAAAAAACACACACACACACACATACACACAGTCAAGTCTCGCGCTCCAATTTCTTCCATTCGACAATCGTCGTCCCACGTAAAATCCTTATCCGTCGAAGAGATCTTCGTAGTAATTGAAAATCGTCCTGAGCATTCAAGCAAGATGAATTAACGTGAGCTTTGTGCCGGTTCGTTGGAAGAACGGAGACGGGTGGAAGGTAAAAAGCGTGGATACTTCGGCAGGAAGAAAAAGAGAAACCGAAGGAGAGAGAGAGAGAGAGAAAGAGGGAAAAAAGGAGAAAGAGAGAAAGAAAGAAAAAGACGACTAAAGCCTTGACGACCGTTAAGGCTGAAAGGATGCTCCGGGTAGGTGAATGCAGGGAACGATGAGACCTTATACACATCGTGAACACACGACCCATGCACGGAGAACCCCGTGGTTTTCCTATGTGCAAAAATCACGAGAGAGAGTGAGAGAGAGAGAGAGTGACGCGGAAGCGTGCACGCGTGAATATGAATGTATCGCGGGCGTTGGGTATACACATAGTATGAGCCTCATTAAAATACTCGTGGCGGTGGATCGTTTTAATCACTCTTCGGGATGCGGGCGGTGTGCCACAATGAAAAACTCTCGCCGTTTCGTCTGTACTTACGTCTTTATTCGATGACGGTTGCCATTTACCCGCGGAGATTGTGTACGCGAGCACGTGATACGTGTAAATTATATATGTCATGTAATCCCGTGATCGGCATACCTTTGATGTATATGATAACTATATGTATATATAATATGTACATATACATACTATAAACCGAGCATGGTATACACTTACATATGTATAGGCGAACATGTTGCGCGATAGATAAATGAAATTTTGGCTGATTGATTCTAGACGTAATTACGATGGCGGTACGGCGTTAAAGTGCGCGGGTAAATAGTCGATAGCCGATTCAGCGGGTAACTCATAAAACCGTGAATTTCGTTCGGCCGAATATTAACCCGAATACGGTACGAAGGTGCAAAGGCGGGATTAACGTTTTCACGAGTACGAGAGCCGCCTGCCGTTTCGAAATTGTGCACGCGAGGGTCTAGAGAAGAGGAGAGAGAAAAAAAAAATGGAAAGTAAAGGCGAGGGGTGGTGTGCACGTACGCGTGCGTTGACGCAACGCGTATTAGGGTGCGTAATTAAAATGCTCCTGAAGGGATCAGGTTAATGGCATCGCGTTTCGAGAATATGGACGGTGTATTTTAACAAAGCGGCCGATTAATTCGATTGCGATAATTGCGCGTCTATATCGATTACCCTGGCCGCTGTTTCTAAGCTGCAAACACCGGATTGTGCAGTTAATCGGTAAAACCACCAGCGAGTAATTCGTATTTCCTCCCCCTCGGGGGAATTCTATTTATAAGCGTAATTAAATTATACGCGTACAATTCGAATGTTTATCAATAAAATTTCATATTTTAACGAGTACGGATCGTGACGTATTTCTTGTATCCCCCCTCCCCACTTTCTGTTTTTTTTGTAACGACGTGACATAATAATTTACGGAGAGTGGAATATGCTGCTTTCAAGAATAACCGATATAACAGGGCGTCGTGGTAACGTTATAAAAATACGAGAACCATGTCGTGATCGTTTTAATCGTACATCGTTGTTAATTCTTTCTTTTTATTTCAGAGAGAACGTCAAACATTCGAGTGCAATTTCGAAGCTTTCGATATTGTTCGTGGAATTTCACCGACCGTGCTATCGGATATGACGATTCACGTGTTTCGTCATGCGAGCATAAATACGTGTGAAATTTTTATAAAACGTCCACCACACCGATATAGTACTTACGATCGATCATGATCTACTTATCGCGAGCGCGTAATATTTAAACTATGGTTGAAACTACGAGCCGAGTGCACCACCTATATAACTTTTTTAAAAGTTTAACAACAGGTAGTTTCAAACAGAAATAAAGCATTTCCAAATATTATCAGGAAACATCGTGCACATCTCTGTGTACATATATATAGAATTTCATTGTCTGACGTTAATTATAAACACGACACTATATTTCATTCTATTAAATTGATTAGACCGAAAACTTTTGAAAGTATGCCAAAGGCTCGTTGACTGTATACGATGTTAGTTCGCCGATTAAATTCTTTTCGCTTCATTCCCCGCTGTTCTCACGGTTGATAAAGATCTCACTCGGATGTTCCGATAACAGAAAAAAAAGGAAAAAGAACGGGAGGGTGGGTGGTTTATTCAGTTTATTTTCAGAACTGGCCAATGAGTTATCCGCAATTCTTCGTGTCCTCTTTAATCGAAACAACAACTGGCCTCAATTATTTCACATTTTCACCGGCAATCCTCGGACCCCGGCTTCGATTATATCGTTTCATTTATTTTTCGATCTCATCGAACGTCGTCTTTCCATTATCCGACACTTTCCTCCCAATGGAAAACATGAAAATTTCCACCCTCGGTGTTTTTCGTCTGTTTGCAAATAAAGAAAAACGATCGGGAATAATCTGTACGCTTCGTACGTTCATCGAACTTCGATTACAATTAATCGGTTTTCACATTGCCGCGACGCAACAGCGTCGTGTGCCGACGTATCCAGGAATAATCATCCTGTGGGAATGGACCTTCCTGGTGCCCATAGTAACTTTGCTTTTCCGTGAAGCTGCCCGTCCTTGATGAATTTATCGAATTATGTGAAACTCCGTTCCGCTCCTCTCTCTATCTCTCTCTCTGCGTCTCTTCGTCTCTCCTCATTCCACATTAGCTTACGGAAGAGGGCCGAAGATAGCTTACGTGAAAACGGACACAACGAGAGGCGGAGGAAGGAAGAAGGAATCAATTGTCGCGATCCGAACGTCATTCCCGTGTGACGACAACCCGTTTTGCCCGCGAGAATTGACACTGTGCCCGGAATGAGAGCTTGTAACTGGTCCAAAACATAATTAGAATTTTGCCAACGTTACGCCGGTCCCTTCCCCCTCGACATGTAACCCTGTATGTCGGAAGTGCGGTTTTATTATCACTGTAACAGTTCTAATTTAAAACGCGAATCAACGTCGTACACGTACAAAACATACACGTACTTGCAATCAATACTATTACATATATGTACAATACATATATTAATATATATATGTAGACATAATATAAAAAGAAAATTAGTTATATAAAGTATAATCGAAATATTATTTCTCACCAGGCAAATAATAATATACCCACGTATCTAATCAGAGAGTAACGAAAACACGAGATTTCATATTATCTATACGTTCGACGTCGATGCTTGTGCCGGACACATTTCGTCGACCGAATTCTGCCAGAGACATTTGCCGAAAGTGTCATCTAATTATCCCCCCGGGGGGCGGGGAGTAGCGACGAAGGGATCATCGAGTACGGTTGATCGACCTTAACACGATTCCTTTGAAATCCGGTAAAAAGACGACGAGGACAGGAAGGTCGAGGCACGAGAGAATCGGCCGTCGCGAAGGATTCCAAAAATAGCGTTACGCGTTCGCATCGTCGTTCCTGAGTTACGTGCACGATCAACTAGCATGCACGTATTTATAATTTCATTCATAACAGACGACGTACTTTCACGTACTCCTGCCCGACCAGCTAGTGCAACGTATATACGCGCGGCCTTGCAACATGAACGTTTGCTTTTATGACTATTTGCCCGCCGCCACTGCCACCGCCACCGCTCGATTCTTTTTGCCGCGATTGAAGGAGAGAGATTCGGTAAGAGAGAGAGAGAGAGAGAGAGAGAGAGAAAGGGAGGAGACGAACAGCAAAACTACAAACAACTTGCTCGCGCGGAATTTTCTCGACCCGGGTTTCGCCCGGTCGACCGTAGAGAGGCAACAGTCGAATTGAATGAAAATGTATAGGACGGTGTATAAATAGACCGGTTTTAATGAACTTCAATTCACAGCCAGTAAACTGATTCGGTCGCGAATATTTTCCGCCACGCGATATACCCGAAATAACAAGCGAAGATATTTAAGCCGGTTGGTATAAACGAAGAAACGACAGGAAGAAGTGCGAACTCTTACCGAACGAAGTCACGTACTCTCCTCCTGTGTAGTGCTTTTTGTACTTAACTTTACGAAGCTGGTCGTCTGTCCCGCTAAGTTTATCGGGGAAGAAAAATAAAGATCATTCTAAGTACATCCGTCATGGAAGAAAAGAGAGTGAAAAACAAGGAGACTACGTTGGGGACAACAACTTCTTCGTCGTTGATTTGTTTTCGATGATCATAGCAATGCGATCATTTTAAAAGATCCCGACAAAGATCGGTATAAAGTGTCATTCGAGAGGTAAATTTAAATTTCTTCGCGTTATCTTAATGGACGGTATACCATACACCTTTTAGAGGTGCGGTTTTACAGCCATATCGTTTTCTTCGTATAAAATGCATGAATTGCCAAAACTTCCGTTGGTGGTGTCTGCTAAACTTTTTCGCACCCGTTTCACGAAACGGAGGAGAGTGCATTCACCTGATGCTCCTTCGTCATAACCGAAAATTCCCGGTATTTTCAATTTACCCAGAATCTCGTTGGTAAAAAAAAGTCGAAACAAAAACTTATGAAAACCAGGACGACATCATGGAAAATACAGCTCTAGGTCCGGGACACCGGGTAAATACAAGCGAAGTGGTAGTAAATCACGTTCAACTCCGTCGTTCGCATCGAAAAGACACAGTCACTCTCGTTTTAACGTTCCGCAGGTAAAGAGGGACCCTTCGAAGAAGCTCCAAAACTGAAGAAACACCGGGGAAACGTATGAAAATCCAATAATTCAAGATAAACACAGTTACATCTAATAAGCGGTTTATATACAACTATACTCCAATGGCACCCTTTTCAATCTTCCTAACAGAACCCGAGAAAGACACACACACAGTCAGAGAGATAGGCACGTTACAACGGAATGCAAAAAAAAGCTTGGCTGCCGTTGGTTCGCCAAAAAGGATGATGATCGCCCGCTTGGAATCGAGGACAAATGAAGGGGCAAAAGAGTAATTCGTGGTTCAGTTAGGGTTTTCCTTGTGCAATGGTATAGGTGGAGTGCGAAAGAATCCGGTGGAAACGTAGAAAAAGGATGAGAACGGGAACGAGAACGAAAAAGAGTACGGTGAAGAAAGGGCACGAAAGGGTGAACAAAAAAAAACGGTAAAAAGGACGTAGAGGGGTGAGAGAGGGAGTGGCGAGGGTTAGAGGAGAGAGGAAGAGAAGGTAAAGGAGTACCGGAGAACGTTCCGGGCGGGCGGTCGCCGGCATTCCGGATCAATACTCCCACCGCCGTCGCTTCTCTGGGGGTTCGTCGGGTGGCCCGGCTCTTTCTCTTTCTCTCCTTTCCCTCGTGTTCTTCCTCTCCGTGCTCCCTCTTTCTCTCGTTCTCCGGTTCTTCTCACATATACACCCGTTGTACACCGCGAAATCTGTCCTCGTTCAACTTTGTCCCTTTACGGTCTTTTTTTCTTGTTAATCTTTCCGGAAGATGCTGCATCTCGTTTATCTTTCTTATTTAGAGGAAGCAACGTGTACCTGTATCTCATCGGATCTTGTACGTTCTTCTTTTCTTTTTTTTTTTATCTTTCCTTCTGTTCATTATTCAAAATTATTATAACTTCGACGAGATTAAGATGATTAGAATTGAACCTTTGAATGTTTTAATCAACAGGACCTTCATCTATTTCTCTCTCTCTCTCTCTTTCTCTATCTTTCTCTTTGTTTTGTCGACGAACCTTCTAATCTCTCTATCACGGCAGGCGAAGCTTTAGGATGATTCCCGGTACGTGAGAGTAAAGCCAGACGTACCTCCACACGTGCCGTTATGTAATTCTCATTAGCAGAACGAGACGACGTAACGCGAGACCATCTCCGTGATCGTATAGGAAGGTCGACGTTCCGATGATGTCACATCGGAACGGCTCTATACGGCAACACGTTTGTCGATCGATTCCGCGATTCAACCCCCCCTATAGCCAGATATCTGGCTTTGTCGGCTTTATTGCCCCGGCACAGTTAATTCCTCTTCTCGCATGCACGGAATCCGGCCTCGTGTATCAAACATGAGACACCGAAAAATATCTCCGCCATATCCTATCCGTTCGGTTCTTGCGGTTCGCGTTACGTCGATGTATGTATCCGGAATATGTACAAAGTACACGCGTCCCTGGTACATGTATTTCTGTCTCCATCACTTTTAAGTGAAAAGTATCTACACCTAGACACAGAATACAAGGAGACATATCGTTTAAAAAAAGTATATATAAAACAAAGAGAAAAAGTATACGAGAATAAGAATCAAAGAGGAACCGAGAAAACGAGAAAACCAGGGACGTACGAAGTCGTTCGAATTTTCTATAATTAACCAACAACAAATATTTCGTACGAAAAAAGAAACACGGGGGAAAAAGATAATGATAATCTCGTCCAACGTTTGTCAAATACCATCTCGTTAAAAGATGTCTCTCCGTGAGAACTTTTACTAATACATTAATAGGGGTTTTTTCTCAAAGACACCTGGGATAGAAGAAGAAGAAGACGACGAAGGAATCCCTGACCTTCTTCAATTAAGAAAACCAACGACAAAGTCGGGGCGACAGTTAACGAGCTCTGTCCCTGCAAACCACGGGGCTAGGAACGAGACTAAGAACGTGCCACGCAACGAGATCGCAGATGACTCTATTAAGATTCTCGCCTATCAACGCCACAAGCCTTCTCTCTCTCTCTCTCCCCCTCTCCCTCCCCCTCTCTTTCTATTCTCGCGAACGATTAACTACCGTGGTTGCGGTTTCCTCGTGAACGTGCCATATAATTTAACGGTGTAACGATCGTTCGAATATCTTAACAGAAATCAACTCGAGCTTCCCTTTGTACAACACAGGCTTGATAATTGTTAGAACGATGATATCATAATGGAGGAACGACGTCATTCTCACCTCATTTCTCGTTAACGATCTCTCGCGTCGTTCTTATTGTTAGCTTTAAACGAGCGACACTTGATGTCGTGGTATAATATTAACTTCACTCGAATTCATTAACCCGAAACGAAGTACTACTTGGCGTTTTCAAATTGTCATAGTAGATTCTTTGTTTTATATAACACCATCACTGGATAATGTGTTATTATTTTATAGTTATATAATTGTCTCTTAGGGTTCAGTGTAACACATAGGACATTCGGGAGAGTGAAGTTTTCCATGTAATGGTAACACCAACGATAGCCTTGGTATAAACGATATGTTCGCATGAACGATACATTCGTACATCGACCCTATCAGTATTTCTGTATCCCTCTTTATTCTGTTCTTCGAAGGACGGTCAACCGCGATAATCGCATTTGTGATAGTACCACATAATCGCAGAGGTGTAATGTCCGCTTGATCGGTTGGGAGAACAGAGGGGGGAACTCCCGCTAAGAGGAAGTCCTCGCATTCGCGATCTCACGTCATTGTTGAGACGTTGCTCTCTCGCGGTTTTGTCTTTCTTACCATTTCCACGGATTCACCGCGATACTTCTCTGTCGCTTACGAGAAGCTGCTTACATAAGTCTCGGGAGGTATGAAAATTTCATAGAACCCCACCCCGAGAACCCGAGGGAAAGAAAAATAATTCTTGCACAATTGCGTCCCGCGCGATATTTTCTTTGTTTCCACACTTCAAAGCGGATTGGAATTCCCCGAGTGTTTATCAAAGAAACGAAGTTCCTCACAGACTTGTCTGTGCGTTGGTCGGCGTATTATTTTCTGGTGCGCAAATAGAGCACAAGGATACCGTAAAGATCCCAAGACTAATCGAGAGTTACGTTCTATTTTCAACTGTCGAAACGGCTAGGTAATATGTGTGCGTACGGTGAAACGTTGCTCGCGAGATCATCGCAAGATTTTTAGTTTTAACGTGCAATTAAAATTTCCCGCTCATTTGAATTTCGACAGCTTTCAAAGAGACCACGGAAACAACCGGATCCTCCCTCTCCCCCCGACGGACTTCCTATCCCACGGGTAAGGTAATCGTTAAGTATAATAATTGGACTTCTGATAGCAGCATATAATTACCGAGTTGCGAGCGTTCCCTTCGTTGTGACAAGAACGACGATTTCCTGACCGACACTCCGTCCATTTTCCGAGCGAATTAGTAATCAGCGACTGTTTAGCCGTCTCGTTATACCGGCACACGGATCGATATCCCAATTTCGAACATTTATTAATTCGGTATGATGATCGATCCATTAAAATGATAACCGAAACACCATTAACCTGCTAACCTCCACTAGATTTCCCGGAAAACGCTTAACTGTAATCGGATTTGGTCATGGCGTCGTATAAACATTGACGTCGCGACGCGCTCTTAATTATTGTAACAAGAGGCGGCAGAAGTTCACCGTTTGAAAAGAGAGACTTCTCAATTTCCCAGCGACAGACAGACATCGTTAAACCCTCTCTCTCTCTTCCTTCGTTTTTATATCCTTGACACGGTACTTCATATTTTATGATTATAACTAAGAGATCCTTGACCCCGTACACGTTACACCGGCGTTGTCTTCGTCTACTGTCGGTGCCCGGCCAATATGCTTGGAAGAAATCCAATTTCTGATTAAGAGAAAAAAAAAGAAGCCGATTTTCTTTCCAAATAGTGTTTCACAGACGAACTGTTCACGAGTCGACGAGTGCAGGTACAATTGATAATGATTACGGATGAAGACAATGAAATATACCGAGGGTAATTGAAAATAACAAAAAATCTCGAGAGTGAAGTTATGCGTGTATCATCCTCCTGATCATGATACACTGATCCTTTTGAAATATCGATCAATAGATCTATTGATCGATATTGAAGATTACGTTACGTTCCAACTAGATGACTTGTTCTTCAAATCTAATATAAGTTATCGATCAATTTCTTTGAGAGACCCGGTCCTCAAGTTTTCTCCTCTTCCGGTGATATATTAATTATACTATCCCATGGAATGGCAAACACAGAAGACAATTTTGTCGTGGAAATTCTCGGTATTCCGTCTAACAGGCAAGAATTTACGAGAATACGAGCGCAGATCGGTTTTACATACTCGTAAAACGTCACGCGTTATATTGACCGATCTCCATCTATTATTCCCCGTGTGAATATAGCTGAGACCACGGGGAAGTTTATCGTATACACTCGAACGATTCCTATTTACGATCTTTCGCTATCTGTTTCACCCTGAGCGCGCAGCTGAACGATAAATTATATTTCAACCTTGGAGTCATCCTGATTTTCTGAATCATTAAACACATTTTTCACATTCACACCTCAGTTTCTTACGAAATTCAAAACGAAACTCCATGAGACTTAATTCTCGGTTTGACGAACGACCAAGAGAGTCTCCTCGTTCTCTTAGAAAATACAGAAAAGAAATTATTTAACACTGAACAATACGAATAAGAGACTAAATATTTCTCAACGAGGTGTCACAATTACAAAACGGTAAAGTGCACGGTCGTACGTACTCAAAAAGTTTCTATTGTTACATTTAGCGTAAAGTAAAAGTGCTTAAAAAGATATTCTATTTTCCGACGCTACTTTTCATTACTCCGCAACATCGGGGTTTCTGCTGACGGCTGAACCTGGCAGATTCCGTATAGGCCCCGCAAGATTCTGCTTATGTTGCTAGAGTTTCGACGAGGTTTAGGTCGACGAGCAGTTGCAGCTGCACTCGACTCGATTAACAACTGTTGGATATCGGCTTGACCTCGGCAATGACTCATAGGTCACCGTACCGACTGTCTCCTCCTTCACCTAGGACTTTCTTTCGACTTTTTGGTACAATAATTTTCATGACTACAAATCAACGGAATCATTAAAACCCGTATCGATCAATATCGACCAATTATCGTTTCTATTTCCGATCGTAACACATATAACTTCGGGATTATTGGTCTGTTAGTAATTCCTGATAACCTTGACAACACGCGAGATAGAGTCTATTTTTATTGCGCAATACGTGCTCCCCGTTCGAACGCGTAAGAGAGATTGAATTCCCGACGTTACAATCGGTGAAATCAAAATATTAGACCCGCGCCGATTCCCGCGTACGTTAGCCGCGCGAAAACCTCTTTACCGTCGAGATTCTCTCTTGTGAATCATCGCAATTGTGTTTGCTTTTCTAACTATAAATACAGATACCTATCGCCCACTTGTTTTCCATTAATCTTTATCGCCGTACGTATACCGGTGTATTTTCTTGTCACGATTCACCGTACGTATGTACGCGACGACATTAACGATATTAATCAAAGAAATTCGTTTCTACGACGGTGGAATACGGCACGACGGCTGGGAAACTCGGTTATCCGTGAAATCGCGTCTTCGTGCATCATTTCGTCACAGACGACGGAGATGCTCGTTGTATGTACGAGGCACAGAAAAGCCCGGGGACGAACGATGACACGACAGCCTTCTTGGCGAATAATCTACGTGAAAGTAGGATATGCATAAATTCTACGATCGTCCATTGACACAACGTTCACGGGTTCGAAAGAGGATAAATAAATCCTTGTCCACTTCTCATTAACCATCGACACGATTATTTATTCGGTTAATTTGAATTTCTGCGAGATAAAAAGAGATCGAAAGAATATCGCTGTATCGACGAACAGGCTTCTCTTTTTCTTTTTTTGTCACGTTGTAATAGCACGATCATTAATAAAAAACAAAAAATTCCTGAAATAACGAATTCACTGCTGCCTGTGAAAATATGAATAGAATGTCGAAATGAATCGGGTCCAATTAGCGGAACAAGAAAGAAAGAATATTAATCGCGACGCCATTTGCTGCGTCTATTGAAGCGTTTCGGTAGACACTTGTTAATATGCTTTCCATCACAGATGCACTTGGTAGTTTTTCGTAAGGTTCGTACTTGTTGTTATCGGTTGGCGTGTTTTCTCTTAAATGACTCACACGTCAATGTCAATGGCAGAAAGACGGTCTGAAAGGAACTCAAAGTCATTTGGAATACATTCGTTTTCGATCGAAAGACCACTCTACCGGCCGTCGTTATTAATATAATCACGATGAAAACCTTGGATAAACGTTTCCTTCTGTATTAATGCAGCGCAAATCACGCATACAGATTATCGCCTACGATTACCGTAAACACCAGAGCCAATTATCCCATTATCGTCTTGCTATGTTTTCTCTTCCTACGTAGATTCGCCACCGCCGTACACTGTCCTCGTAATATACACACACATATACATATATATGTGTATACTTTTAACAATTGCGTCAATATTCCTTTTATTTCACCGGGCCACCTTCGTAACGTTTACGCGTGTAAAAAAACAACGACAACGACAACGACAACAACGACGAAAAAGTGTACATCATACGAAACGAAAACTGAAACGTTCTGCGTTTAAAGCAGTTGGTGGCAACGTGCGGTGCGAATGCAGCTTAACGATCGACGGCTGCTACGGTTCTCCCACTCTGAACGGGCGGAAAACCGCGCTATCATCCTTCTGCACCACGATGATCTTGACAGTGACCGTGACGATCAATGGCGCCGTCAATTAGGCGAATCGCGTACTCGCGTTTCACGAGACGGTGAGCAACGTCGTGACGATATCGCGAACGAATGAACAACGTGTCCCGATGTCACACCCAATTTTTGGAAATCGAAGAATTCCCGAATCGAACAGGGCAATTCGAATTTCGAACGTGACAACACAATAGTTAAGAGTTCTATGCTATATAGGATATTACGTATGTGTATACTGCCGTGGTAACGTGTTAACGTTATATGCTTGAACTAGGGTCATTACTGTCTACTGTACATACACGAACCCGTTATCTCTTTGAAGCTTGATGGGTTACAGACGGTCCCGCTTAATGTAATAATGTTAATGCATCGCGGGTCGATTTTTATTTCACCACCTCAAAGCACAGCATCCTTGAAGCCTCGCTTTATACTTCGGAGATGCAACGGACGAACGAAAGAATGTTGTTATAATTTCGGATAACAAGCAAACGATTGTTAACGAAAACTTGGAAGATACAAAAAAGTTCTAGAGCCATTTACAACGAACAAAGTTATAATCCTGTTGATTCCTTGTCACGTTGTAAAATATGTATATTTTCCGTGATTCTAATCTATTTTCCTCGTTAGTTTCTTTGCTCGATGATTAACTATCGTCTAAAAAAAAAAGCGAAAACACTTGGTGATATCGATCCTAAGTCCTGTTGCAATTGAAAGAATCCAAGATTGATCCGATTGATCCGATTGATCCTCGATTCGATCGATAATGAAGAAAAATTAACCCGAGGTAATCTTATATGAACCGGGCCGCGTGGGAACCCTACAGGAAACAGGAAGTGTACGAAATTAGTCCAATTTCGTGCGCGACAAGTGGAAAAACGTTCGTTCGCCAGTGGCGATCCACCGTTTGCTCGAGGGCACACGCGTGCCGCGAGAGTTAGAACCCGGTTAGCTAGGTAACTCGTGTGCTCGCTGTCCGAACCTCGATTAGTCTGTCCAGAGCCTAATAAGAAGTAATCCCCTGGGTACGTCATCGAGTTTAAAGAGATTTCGCAACCGCTCGATTTACAATGTATAGAGCTTCGCGGGAATTTCTATCTGTTCGTGCCGATACGCGATAACGACAGTATCGGTGGAATTGAAATCGATTTACTGTTTGAAACACGTAACGCGATGAACAAGTGTTATCTGATAAGAACTATTCTACCGCGAGTGGGAGGAATTAAAATTACGCGTATGTTAATTCGAAGAGGTTAACGGAGTTATTAGAAATAGAAGATCATGGTTGAAAGAGATGTGTAGTAGTGTGTGAACGTGGTAATGGTCGAGCGGTTTGTTTTCTGCGCAATGATAAATTCGCGGCTTCTTCTTATCTGTCGCCAGTCGATTACCACGATCGCAGAGAACTGGCGTAACGTTGACACGAGTAACGCGTTAAGTATCCTACATTAGATATATTTATTGGAAGACGATGGTTAGAACGCTACTGAGATTCAGAAGCATGCTCTATTTTCATTACTTCTTGAATGATTGAAAGACATTAGAAAGTATAATATATTTATTTAATTTAATGAAGCTTGCCGTTAAATAATACCGTACACTACGATAAGTATCGTAAAATAAATCGATAGCGTTGCGTTAATCTCGTTACTCCAAACAAAATTAACCAGATTTGAAATGAAACTAATCGGTAATACACAAGGACATCGGTCGTTCTACATTTTCCACGAAAATTTCATTAAACGTAACTTTCTAAGATGAACGAAATAACGATACGTACCAAATAGGAAACACCGCCGGTCGTGTATCGTATGCCACGCGAACGAATTAAACACACCTGATTACACCAATCAAGTTAACACAAAGCGACAGAGGACTCAAGACACGAAACGATTTCTCGACCAATTAAACCTAATTTAATTAGCGCGAGTCTCCGATCGAGGATACATAAAAGTTTTCCTGTTACTCGGTGTTACCGGTGATTCAGAACTTTAAAGTACTTTAGCTCCTGATCGTGAGCAACGCGAAACGTAGGCAGCCTGCAAGAGAACACCTACGTGTTTCTAAATAAGTCTTATTCGTAGGCTGGCTTTGCAGGAGAGACGAACGTATCTTGCTCGATCGGTTTCTCCTGCTAACCGACACGTTTTGTGGTATCAATACCACGTAAAACAGCGGACACGATTTAGGGGTGATATTTACCGATGTTCACGACCAGTCTACATCATCACAAATCAAAGTAATTCTCTATTTTACAATATTACGCCTACGACTAAACGGGGAACAATGCGTCATGGCAGTTCGTAACCCGCGATTTTGATCGCATGTGATTGTCTACGGTCCATGAAGCAAGTCCCTGCAGTGGATGCTGCCTGTATCTCTCTGTATATCTGGCTTGCCCTCTCCCAGAAAATCCTCTCAAGCATTGCAATCGCCAGTGCGAGATCCCTTGGGTACGAAGCAGGTCCGAAACACATTTTCCCGCTTTGGTCTATAGCCCAGACTCTATGCAGTACATAAATCCTGGACCAAACCCGGCTTATTCGTGCACGACTGTCTCAACGAAATATAACGACCTACCGCGTAATAGGAGACGGTGTGCTTCCCACAGAGTACTTCTAAATGAATAAACAAATTAATTTTCTTGGATATATTCTAAAGAAATCGATCCCGTAAAAAAATTGGCGGTTGCACCTAATGACATTGAAATTGAACGTTTAGAGTGATGACATTCTCTTTCAGCTACAGTGTGCGACTTTAAATCTTTTATTTAAGGGGTCGATAGTTAAATTTATATCACATGAAGTAGAAGTGAACATTGAACAAATTCAAGAAAGAAAGTTTGAATAGTTAGCTCGTTAGGAACACTCAAAGGGTTTTAAAAGTTCGAAAGTGTCGACCCGGATAATCTATAGAGCCCATAAAACATTTTGTTTTCTCACAGCAACAACTACTATAAGGGTGTAAAACACGAACAGTAGCAGGAGTAAGAGTGCAACTTCTTCGTCGGTAATTCGGAGTAAGGTTTTAGTACTTCATATTTAGGACAGTGAGGACTTCTATTATGGAAATGTCTTCGTTCTATCGATATATCGCTGTATACTTCGACTGACTTTCTGCTAAAGAGTTATCGCTTTAATCAAGTCCACGCTATATTCGATAAAACGTACGGCATCATGTGTCGATTCGTAAACGTGCGTACACAATGCTCGAGTGGGGAAACACGTGCGTATAGGTTATGTACGCAGCAGTTGCAAGATAGAGTGAGAGACGCGAAGGTAGAATGAGAGAAACAGAAGCAAGTAGAAGGGAAAAGAGACGGAAGAGACAGTGAGCAAGTGAAGGAGCGAGAGAGAAGAAGAGAGAAACTACTGCCGTTTTATTGGCAGAGGTGAACGACACTGCCTACTGCAAGGTGGATGCCTGTATTTCGCATAACCGTTCGTCGTTGAAACGTGCCGCGGGTTTATGGGTCACTAAATACGATTTTTAGGTGGCCAGCACGTGAATAGTTGCGGTCCATCAAATTCATGCGGGCGAGATGCCGGAAAGATATCCATAATGTGGATTCCCCCACCCGTTTTTTTTACACTCATTTTCAGTTCTTAATTACAGTTTTTATGCGAAGCGGTTGTTAACGGAAAATTGCGGGCTATATAATCACATATACTTTTGAAAGACAAGAAAATTAATCTACATTGGTATATGTATACGCAACGCTTGCGTACATTATTTGTTAATTCCCGTTTTATGGCAGCAAAGGTCATCATTTCGAAAACAATTCCATTCACATTACAAGTATATTCGTCACACGTAGATTGCTTCCAGAATATTGTTCTCCTTTTGGAGAAAATTTAGGTCAAAGTGTGTCGTACATGACTTGCATGTTTTATTTGTTTTTAATCCATTAATTTATCGGCATAAACGTCACTGATTATTTTAATAAATAAACAGATCGTTTAGTACTTAAATGTCTATACTGTAAGAGGTAGATGATATGCTCGTGTAGATTATGTAAGGGTAGTTCGAAGGACGAGTAGCAAGGGAACGACCTGATCAACGCATGTAGAATCAGAAATCACACATAATCTGATTTTACGGTTAGCCGCTACTGTTCTATCATCATCAGAGGATTTATGAATCGACAAAATAGAATCCCCGGAAATGCGATAAAAATATGTGACGTAAGGTGACGCGCACATGGCGCGATTAGAATTCGCAAATTGCGACGTCGAGTCTATTTTCCAACTAGTACAACGTCATGGCAACATTGCGAGAACAATATTTTTATAGTCACATTTTTCGCGGAGACAACTCCCGAAAAATTAGAACCTTCGAGTATATAACAGTAATAATTATCAGTAATACCATCGATCGTTAAATCCATATTCCTTTCTTGAATATCAATAAAATAACATGAGTTGGTTCTATGTTTTCCTTCTATTATCGATTTTAGAATTCACATCAATAAAAGCTGCATACATGAAACATTCACAAATTTCGCTAAAGTGTACTCGGCGTACAAAGTGAATAAATTCACGTTTTTATTATTTATCTCTTCAAATCTCAAATATGTCACATTTATTTCTGTTATTGATCAAATTGTCTGATCTTTGGAATGAAGTTGTCTTGTAACACACAAATTTTGAGGTTAGTTTCGTTAACCTCGTATTACGATCAGACAATCTAATCGAATACTCGTGAAAACACTCAGGACTATCTGCTTCTTTCGTAATTTTAATAAACAATGTTATAAATAAATAACCTCCCATATTTATTGGATTTTAAACATTCTTTTATAAAATTAGATGGATTCATTAGTAAATGTAAATTGTGGTAAATCATCTCTTTAAAAATCTTATGATAGAAATTGTTAATAATAAATTCCATATAAAAATCCAATGTAACTTATACAAAAGGATCCTTCACAACATGTATATTGTATCATATTTTAAGAACTTGTATGTTGAAATCAATAACATATCAATTAGTGAGTTTATTTATCAAGGTATAATTCCATTTCATCTATATTGCATGATTGCTTAATATAGAAATAGTAGATGCAACGCCAATTACTATGTGACAACAAGGATCTGATTTACATATTATGTTACTTAACATGAGTAAAAAAGAAGAGCAGACTATCTTCTTAATGTAATGATAACACTTCTAGAGCAAATGATTTTGCACTTAACAGAAACAAAATAGTATTCAAATTTATGACAACATAACACATCATTAAGAACCAATTCTAGCACATATATTGCAGCTGTGATTCATAGAAAGATCTAAGCTAACAACTTTATTAAAAACTCACTATAATTCATATGTTATTGGCGCATACCAAAGCTATGCATATATATGACTCTGTTTATTAGAAAACTAGTGCATCTTAATCATTTCTGAGATATCGCTGAATAATATGCAAATATATGAAAAACAGAAACTAATAGTATATAACATATAGTACTAACAAATTGTACATATTGTGACGACTCTTTTGCATCAAGTAATAAAGGTCATTGTCACAACAGAAACATAAATGCGAAATGAGCGCACTTAAATAAAGGGAAATGAAGTAAAAATATGGAAAAGGAACTAACCTTTGAGCTGCGGCAACTGTTGAAGCTCCACGTCTTGGGAGTTACGATAACGTGATGAACCCTGCGACTTCTTTGACTTCTTCTTAAGCGATCGCTTGGCAAAGGGATCTATCCGGTCCACAAAAGTCCCAGACGACATGTTGGAATTAACAGAGGCACTGTGGGAGGTGGAGGGAAGTGGTACACTGTTGGTGGTTTCGTGCCTGGGCTGCACTTTTCCGGCGTCAGACGCGACTAGAGAAGAAGGCTGCATCCACCCTGAGGAGGTCGCATTCCGCGTAGACGAAGACGAACTCACTACACTCACAAGAACTAAAGAGATGACGACAAATACTACACGGATCACGGATGGTCGGTGTGAAGCGGAAACGGAACGCACGTGGTGGTTACCTGTACACGGGAACTTACTGTTCAGACGTTTCTGAGACAGATAGGGGTAAAAATCGGTAGTCGCGCGTGCATAGCACGAGGGAGTAGTTTTTTCCGCGTAACCGAGAGAGAGGACGTTGAGTAAGCGGGGGGTGGAGGAGGCGTGTCAGTCGAGCAGATCCATCAAGTCCAGAGTTCGATCTAAATCCGTAGGTGGAATCGCCGGTACGTCCTGGTTACTCTGAGAGAAAAGGGGCGCGATCGGTTTCGTTAGGCGTTGTCACACGCGGACGCACGCCTCGTCGTACGTCGAAGCTCCCACCTACACCGTTCAACACCGAAGCGGCGGTACACCACCGTGTATTTCCGCGTTCGTTGTACAGGCCGATATAACGCGTTACCTAAAAGGACACACGACTGGGTTTCTTCAATCTTTCGCTCGTATCGGTTTATCGGTTGACCGAAAGAAGATTCAATTCATGGTGCCGGGGACCATGAACGGCTGGCAGGCTTACCGTACCGTGCCTGCGTGTCGGGTAGACCGGAGTCGCCGCGAAGCACCGTTACAAAATAGCTTCAAGCTCCTCCAGAGGCGGTCTCTCGCCGCGTTGAATCTATCCTCCTCAATATAATCTTTCTTCCGCACGCAGTTAGCTGGTCTCCGTACGTACCAGCAAACGCACACACTCACTTTAAACGCCGCGATGGGGGACACAGAGGCTCGAACAGCACTCGGCCGCCATCAGCTGCTCGGACCGACGAGCTTCTTTCATTTTTGCCGGAACGACCGACAGACCGTCAGGCACCGAGTCCTGCCGAGACGTCTTCCAGCATTGTACGTTATATTACGCGCACACGACCCACTACAATTTCGGCATCTACCCGCACGTAAAAATTTAAATTAAAAAGAAAAAAGGTCGCTCGAACCGTCGCCCTCTTCACTTATTGAAAACCCGTCAAGAGGTGCCTTGTGTGCCTGAAAATAGTAATGTGCGCTCGGCAATCATCGGCCGGAGTTTCCCGATCGAACACGAACCAGCACGAACGTCCTAGATCGCGCCACATTACAAATCTTTACCGTTTGCCATTGCACCGTTGCTTTCTCACTAGGAACCTTCGAACCCACGTTTAACCAATGGCACTATTGATACCATTCCCGACTATTGGTTGAAAACCGCTTGAAAATTACATACGCAATCGATGTTTGCTATTTAGCAATTTACCTAGTGTCCGACTTGAATACATTGTGACTGTGTAAATTTCGATTATTTTTAATAAATTTTTCTTTCCCCTATAATGTTTACTTTATACTGTATACATCCGAAATCAAATACTGATTATTCATACTTGTGTAGAGAAAAATTTATGAAGTATAGCATATACATCAATATTACAGAATGATTAAAATTTTTCAATATATTTGACGGCTTTTTTTTACAGTAGAGCGTATTAGAGTATAATGACTTCTATTCTTTTAGATGCAATGCTTTCGTATTATTTATATTATATTGTTTCTGATCAAATTTATTTAAATGCTTCTTGTAAATCGTCCACGGCACATGCGAAATTTTATATAACACTCGTGATATTACCGATCTATAAAATTTCAGCTTCCATATTAGTTCAACCGATAGATGACGTTATATACTTGACTACGGTTCCCACGCTTGTGTTTATTAAAACATTCTTGTTAGATTTAAAAAACAAAGTAGTCAATAGCTTACGGTATCTGTATTAAAAAGTAACAAAACTTCTTGTTAACTGTCTATCGTTAAACAGTTAACATACCATGTCATCATGTGAATATTAAACTTTCAAAGGATTTAACCTGACACATCTCAGAAATGTTTATTATATAGATAATGAGCGAAATATATATTTTTGAACACTTATCTTCGCTGCTCAGAGATTTTAACTATAAACGTTGTCATCTACCAGTTCCCCAATGTGTTTGTCAACGAAATTGGATCCTATGAGTTTATTGATGCGGTGTCCTGGGATGTATTGTGGTAGGGAACTGCTGTCAGATGGAAACTGGAGTGACTGTGGTGCGTGTCCTAGAGGGTTCAGAGCGAATGCATCTTCTGCGTGTGTGCCTTGCGATGATGTGCCAATGTTTTACGACTGGTTGTATCTTGGGTACATGGCATTACTAGCATTGCTACTGCATTGGTTTTTCATTGACATGGTGTCCATGCGGCGCAATATACCTAAGGAAGTGATTGCACTACATTTATCAGCATTATTTGAAGTGGTTGCTGCATCACTAATTACTTTACAAGTAACTGAGCCCATCGGATCGTTTTGGATTCAGTCGTGTAGGGCTACAAAGCTTTCAGACTGGTATACATTGCTGCACAATCCTAATCCAAATTATGAGGAGACTTTACATTGCACACAAGAGGCAGTTTATCCTCTGTTAGTATTTATACAGGTATTAGGTTTCTTAGATGGTAATACTATCATATATTGTGCAATAATTAGAGGTATATTTTTAGGTACACTATGGTCTTTATTTTTTATGCCTTAGGAACAATAATTATGTTATTAATAAGGCCATTGATAGCTAACAAATTTTTACCAAAGCAAGGGAAATTTTCTATCTATTGTGCTCTATATTTCTACCCCATCTTGGCATTGTTACATGCAGTTGGCGGTGGTCTTATATGTGAGTAAATCTGTCTACATCTTTATATGCAAAAAAGAATGTCCTGCAAATGTTTTATTTACAGATTATTCATTCCCATATATAACAATTACTTTGTCTGTGCTGTCCAATGCTGCACACTTTGCCTTCAAGTTAAACCAGGTATGCTATTGTATAGTGCATACATTTCGACATCAATTATTGTTACAATTAAATATCATCTATATTTACATTTTTTTCAGACCATGAAGTCATTATTACTGAGCTCTGTATCAGATCTGAAAAATATTATAGTTATTTTAGGGCATTGGTTATTACATGGATATGGTGTAATGGCTGTGGCAACCCTTCATGGCCTTAACATTCATCCAGCAATGCTGGCTTTAGTTCCACTACCAGCTCTGTTTTATATTCTCACAGCTAGGTTTACCGATCCGCACAAACTTCATATTGAATAAAAACCGTGCCAAACAAAATGTTTCCATTTATTTTAAGAAATAAAAAATGATATGGGATATGATCACACATTGCGTTGTTGATGCATCATGTTTAATTACACACATTTGCGGTTCATATAAGCAGTACACAATTGAATACAATAAATGCGATTATTTGAAGACATTAAGTAGCAGAGAACTCGCAAGAAATAATTTGTTTTCCGACATTGTATTAACTGTTTGGTACAAACGTCAGTACCAATGTACTTTTCGCTGATATAGGAACCTTGTTCGAAGGTAATTTTGTTCTGAAACATAAAAGATAGTTGGAGAAATAACAATGAAATACTTTTTGATGTTTTTCCTAAAAACGAGAACTAGGAAATTTACCTGATAGTATCACCATCCTGAACATAATTCGGGCTGTGTGCGACCACGTTAATTTCTCCCGAAATTTGCGGTATTGTGGATAAATCCACCACAGCAGGTTCTTCTGCTGACTGGTATGCTACTAAATACCCAGGATTACCGCTCTTTAACCTAGACAATTGTTTATAAGTTTTAATTAAATCCAATTTTGTCCAAGTTAAAAACACTTATATTAATGTACTTCAAATAATATTAATTATATCACTGGTTAGTTACACTGTTATTCTATACCACAATACTTATATAGAGAATAGGTATCATGCAATATGTTAGTTAGAGAACTCACCAGCTCCTGCGTTGCATAGGAGTAAGCGTGGAACAAGGCAAATTAATCTTTGGTTAGTACATTATATAGCATGATTGTGTGAGAGATGTGATATGTGTCAGTAGAGTGAGCTTTAGTTATAAGGATGATTGAGGTGAATTGTAGCAATTGAGACATAAAATGATTTAACTGCTGTTATACATAAGAATAACCATTATAGTTTAATTTCTTAAAAATACTCAATGGGATATCTAAGGACTTTTTTACTGATTTCATTTTCCATTAATCATTATTATTTAAAAAGAAGGTTCAAAATTTATGTTTGATTGAATGATGATGGTATATTGTATACAATGACATTATATTACCTTGTGTACACAAATACAGTTCCATTCACAGTCCTTATCATTGTCTCTCCATGAAGGAATGTTAAGCTATTTCGAGCTTTACTTAATGTTGCAAATGCGTCTTTTGCAGATAAGGTATCATTTAACCTGAGAATTGGGGTTCCAGGCAAAAGCAATGTCATGAGTGTAATACTGTCTGCTATGTCAACAGGCATTCTTTGTTTCAAGTGTTGCTTTTTACCATTCAGCTGAAAGAGTAACACATTTTAAATAACTATAAAACATTGTCATTAAACAACGTTTGATATAAATTATTATTGCACAAACTTACATCCCAAGCAGGCCAAGATGTAAAGTCTAGCCATTGTGAAATGCCTTTCTGCAAAGTTGTTGCGTTTATACTACTATTGGCAGTAGCAAGGAATTGAGAGCTCTGTGGAAGATCAATCAATCTTTTTTTCTCATTGAACACTTGTAAGATATCTGTGCCAATGTCATCTTGCAGTGAAAACAATCTATGGAAATATTTTAATATGAAAGGTGTCATAAAATCATTACCAACAATCTATACAATAAATAAAGACAATTTACCCTTTGCCATCAGTTTCATTCTGTACTCTTTCCTGCCATTTTGATAAGACTACAGCATTTTCTGGACGATCTCTCGTGTAGGCATGTACTAAAGACTCATAATCATCAGCTTCAGTGGGAATAGTGCTCCTGAATTCATCATGAAGATTTGGATCTTCAGTTAAATATTGTGTGTTTCCTAAACGGAAGCCGCTGACTCCTAATTTCAACCAGTGACTCAAGATATCCTGTATGCAAAGTAATATGCTCTGTGTATGTGTCTGATGATTTATTGACTAGTTAAACTGGTAAGTGAAGTCAGAAAACCACTTACAGCAAATTCTGTGATCACAGTTGGGTTATTGTAATTCAAGTCAGGTTGTGTCTTATTGAACTGATGAAGATAGTATTGTCCACGTTCTTCATTCCATTCCCATGCTGAACCACCATATACGCTCAACTGTAAATGAAAAATGATATAAAATTCGTTTTTAATTTATGTAGTATTAAAAAGAGAATGGAACTGACCCAATTGTTTGGAGGATTGCGTCTGCCATCAGATGTAGTTTTTCCATCAGCCCAAACATAATACGATGTAAACGGATCCTCTTTTTCTACAGAACGTTTAAACCATGGATGTTCCACTGAGGTATGAGTAGGATCCAATTCTAATATAATATGCTGATCCTTTTCTTTTGCTGCTTTAATAAGAGCCTCCAAATCGGCAATAGTTCCCATTTGTGGCTTGATATCTTTAAAGTCTTCTGTTTCTCCTATATTGTAACAAGTAGCATATGTTAATCTGTTCAAAGGGAAAGTAGATACAAGAGTATCTATGTAATCTTATATACCTGTTGCATGTTCTTTCACAATAGACTTCAGAGAAATTGCCTTGATGTTTTGTTCTCTTAGAGTATCTAACAGAGATTCTAGACCTTTCAAGTCGTGAGTGGGCGAATCAGAATGATCCAATTGCACAATGGGACTTTCTTCCCACCATTCTTTTGGCTGCGGTGCAGAACATTTAGGTGCCATTACAATAATAGCTATAGCTCCAGCCAACATACAAGCCCAGAGTAACCAGAAGGTAACAAATAAGAACCATCTCAATCGAACCCAAAAGGGATCATTGGCAAATTTCATCAGCTCTTCTTTACCCATGCCAGACAGAGCCTGCTTGACTGTCTCGATATCAATTTTGGCATCCCCATTTTCAGATATGAATTTTACCTATAGACAGAACATAACATATTTTTCATCAATTATTTAGCAATTTTTTAATCTATTGCCTCATGAACACAGTTATTTTCCATTCAAGATTTATCCTCGAATTCCGAGAGATGATGCAACGGCATAAAAGTATTACTTTGAGATATCACATTTATCCCTATCCATACACGCGATACGACAATAAGCCAATAATGAACTTCGACAAAAAAAGTAGAAACTCGTTCGGAAGTAGGACAATGTTAAATAAATATGGATTAAAAAAAATTCGTATTATTAAAAATCGGCAGATATACTTAAAACTCGGGGAATAATCAGTAAAATAAATAAACCGTTTCATTTGCCATGTGTGCCGGAAAGAGTGCACTATTGATTACACAAAGGCAAGGCGTGTCCACCTAATGAATGGACGATAACGTACCTCTGTTGCATCTTTAGTCGGTGAGATTTTGCTCTCATCCTTGAGCATCTTTTCCTGCGCCCCATCGTCGATTTCCGCATCGTTTGGCTTGCCCATCGTGGTATTTTCTCGCGGCTTATTCTTCTCTGAATCGTCGTCCGGCAACGACTTATACGTGGCAACGACTGCCGTCTCCTTCGTGCCTCCGTTTGCCTCACTATCTAAATCCAACCTCCCACTCTCCATGTCGAAGCAAACCCAAGGACGTACGGTTCTTAATATTCTTACGCAATCTTGGCTGATGTGCTACACTCGATTTTCTCCAACGTCTTTGGTTCTACAGGGACCTTCGATGAGAAACTTTACCACCCAACGCCCTTAACCGTCGAACAATGGCCGGATGTGGACGTGATCTTACCCCTCCGTCGTATCTGGTTGGCTCTCGCTCCCCTTCGTCCCCTTTCAGACACTGGACCTATTTACTTCTACCACTACAAACGCATCGTACAATAAGTAAATCAGGGCCGACCCTTAGCAGCGTGAGACTCTGTGGTCTTTAATTTTGAAAAAAGAATTTTGCACTGAAAACATCGTAAGGGGTACAAAACAATAATTGTAGAGTCATCATATATGTTGGACAGGTATTATAAATTGAAATAGGGATTTATTAACTAACGAATATTACTTTTATTCAATTTTGTATTTTTGAGAATATAGACAGATACATCGTTTAAACAATATATTTCCAACTTAACGGATAACGTGTAAGAATGTAACGTTAAAATTACATTGAAGGAGAGTAAAATGCATACTAAAATTAATATAAGGAAATACTTTGGACAGGGTTCCAGATTGACATTGGCCAGAACTGGTACAAATGTTCTGTCTTCGATTTAATCTTTGAACGATGAGTAGTACACTATTTAGTACACTTGCGCAGATGCGTTGGAACCAAGCGTGCACAGTTTCTTTGTAATCTCTGCGTATCGATTGTATCGAAGCAGTGATTTAATGTACATGACTTGCGCGGGGCGCGAGTTTTGTTTCGCATCTTGCGGGGATCTTTTGATATCCAAATGATACGACGATAACAGTAAATGTTAATTGTCTTACATAATATACCTAAGCCTCCGCAGGTCCTTGTGCGCAATCAAAATGGATGGTATGCATGTATTTTTTAACGGTTTATTAATTTAAGATATTCGATGAGGATGTTTGAGTCTTTCGATTACAACTTTGCTAAGGCTAGTAAAAAATTTCAGTGCTTATCTTGCAAACTATCGATAGTATGACAAATGTATTATATCTATCAACGCTCAACTTATATTTTCAAACGTGTGTTCTTGTAATATCTAAATTAAATAAACAGCGACACAGTTTTGCTTTTTATCATTTCATTGTTAGAAAAATGTTACTGAAAAAGAAATAACACTAATCAACATCATATAATATACTATTGGAGACAATTTACGTGTTCGTTGGAATTTTTTTATAACTGTATGAATATTGATATATAAGGCACCTACCGTTTTTGTAATATTCATTTTTTTATGTTGGTAAGAACTTTCGCATATTCGCGATGGAATGCAACAGTACGATAGAATATAAAGTATAACTACTACTGTTAACACTGCCCATAACAACCAGAATATACATAAACGAATTCTCATCGAATTTGGAGGAACATTATAATATCTTAGATCCCCTTTCAATGATCCTGAAAATATAAATTTCGTAGTTTCCTTGAGTTTAGCCTATGCCATTTTATCATGATTTCTTGATAATTTGAATTAAAATTGTATGTCATTTCCGGTTTCTATAACAAATTTTCAGTTGCATACCCGGGCATACGAATGACGTGTTCTGATTGGTTGAATTCAAATTCTAGGTTTACTTTTGACTACCGGTGTCATCTAATGCGCGCCTTGTTCATCGAGTTCTAGAAGTGCAAGCAACAAACCTGAATAATTTTCTGCTTCCCCTTGATTGCGGAGTACGGATTCGTAGACAGATTCACCGTAAAGTAGGTAAGTGCTTTCTTTGGCTTCCATTTTTTCCTATATTCTTTTGATCTGAGTTTGTACTACCCGATATCGAAGAGACCTACTAACGTTCGACTTCGAACACTGTTTTCTCCATTGCTCACTCGTTTGCCTTCTGATACGGTGACACCCGTATATATCTATTTACAAAAGTTGGAACGGATGCGTAATCCCATGACCGATCGGTTGTTAGAGGAATGAATAAGAATTTAATATTCACGCGTGAGATAAGGCTAAATATAAACAAACATCGATCGATTCGCAAATTTTCTTTTCACCGCCACTGCTATTGTTTTCCAGCCATTTTTATCACCGTGGAGATATGTCGTTAGAGATTAAGCGTGTTTACCTCTTCTCAAATTCACTTTTCCCAGTCGTTCAGAAATGTTCACGATAAATACATCGAAACACAATGATTTGAATATATGTATACCTGATTTCTTCCTAATTTATACGAAATCACAGCTTCGATGCCATTGATACATTGCCGCGTATATAGAACGAAAAAAAAATTTCACTTTACAAACAAACTGTGATAAACTCGTATCGGTACTATTTGTATGATACCATCCGGTGAAATACAATTACTATCTGCGACTTTGATGTGCATATAACTGACAGTTTCCAGATCTCATACATTCACACCTGGTTCGCTTCGCGTCGTCTACATATGAGTCACTCATATGCTTTTTACTACTGTACAAACGTATGTATACACAAGTAATAAGAACAGTCGTGTTAACGCTAATATAAATCACGGTGACAGTTCAGAAACATAGAGATTATTACCGGGGGGCCAATGCCTTGGTACTAAAAATAAACCAAACACCTGTACGGCAGATTGAATGTTTGTATAGTAAAAGTGGGGCAATACGTTGCGCACATGTGTGCACACATTTCTTTTTCGTATACACGATGATCTTTTACGATATCGAGACAACTCTAAAGTATGATTTTGTTTTATTCACGCGTGAATATAACTTTTATTATATAAATTCTTATTTGTAGGAATAATCAGAATTTGAATAATATTATCACAGTAAACGTCGTATACAGGATCAACTCTAGAACAGAAACCGTATTTGTTACAGCGCTATTTTCCTTCGGTGTTGTAGAGGAAACCACTGTCGATGTTTCTATTGTTTCATCCGTGAATGTAGTGGTTTCGTCTGTGGTTGATTCTTCGATAGTGGTATCCCCAATCGTACTCGACGAAGGTTCGGCGATTTCCTCCGTAGTTGCTAAAAATAATTTTCATATTTGATACGATATCGGTAATTATGAAGATATCTCTAATTACATTAGTGATAATGTACATACTTGTACTTGGCTCAGTCGTGACCTCTTCTATTTCTTCAGCCTGTAATACTAACGCCGCATTTGCAGTAAGCACAACCTTATCTCGTGCAATGGTATTTCTGGAGAAAATTATGCGATAGGTATATTCTCTGTAATTTTATAACAGTTTTTGCCATATAATTGTAATTTTAAAATAATTTATTACTTACGGAACACGAATTGCATTACTGGAAGTAACAACAACTTCTAAAGTATCTTTTAAATTAGGGTACAATGCACCTAAATCGATTGTTTCTGTCAAAATCCCTAAATTGATAACAACTATATAGATTGGATATCCTTTCAGGAACCTAATTATGAATGAAAGGAAATAATCATTAAATATACATATGTATTGTACATATCGTTCATTTTAAGAATGTACACCCACCTCTTTAAGATTAACACACGATCATCATTTAAACTTTCGAATTCGTAATCTCCTTGAGTAAAAACTTCCTGTTTTCTAAGAAAGCTCAGTAACTTGTAGGTGTTAATATTACTCGGACTTCGCTTTTGTTGATCTTCAACGTTTCTCTCAATGTAATTCGGATGAATCGGAAGGTATGTCGAGTTGCATGTCGAGAAACCTGCAGATGTATTAGAGTTCCATTGCATAGGTGTTCTCGCGGGGTCTCTGGAAAATTTCTCATAGGTTTCTTTCGTTCTAGTACATCCCATCGGGTCAATTGTTTCGTGCCATTGAATTTTCGTATCCAACATAGCAATTTCGTCGCCGTAGTAGGTGTACGCTTGTCCTGGAAGTAACAATGTAAGCATATGGAGACCGTCAACTCGGTTTAAACCGATTCTGGTTGCTGCCCTTGAGTTATCATGATTAGAGAGCTAAAATAGAACAGATAACAGAAGCGTTTTTAAACCTGCAACTCTTTAGATGCATTAAGAAATTAAGTATTATATTTGTCTTGATCTTACCATCCAATTTGTGCTGGCATTATCTGGAAGTTTGTCAAACCATTGTTCCAGTATACTCTTAATGCGTTTTGCGTTAGTACTGTTATGAATTTGAGTGATAAAACGGAAATTACAAGGTGGTATGCCCTCATGTGTACTGTTACCATACAGTTTTATTAAAACGTCATCAGAGTCATAAGCTTCTGCGATTAATAATCTGAGGATTAATAAGTGTGTTATTTACATACGCACATTGACAATTTAGCAGTGACAAGAGCTTTTGTTTGAAAATATACTTTGATGGAACGTTGTTTGCTTCTACCCATTTGTTGATATAGGCACGAAATGTGTATAAAAGTTCAGTATTTTCAGGCAGTCCAAAGGTATAGCTTTCATTCCCAGTAGATGGCTCATCCAATAAATGTTCTTCCTCAAACAAGTATGACACTGCGTTGATTCGAAAACCATCCACATCCTTCTTTAGCCAGAAGTCAAATACATCCTATAATACAATAACATTTCTTGTTAATATATGTTTTATTCCTAATTGATGAGACATTTTTAATTCAATTTCATTACCAGTAATTCTTGTACAACATTCTCATTTCTCAAATTTAAGTCAGGCTGAGATGTGTGAAATTTATGGTAATACCATTGCTTTCTTGTATCGTGCCATGTCCATGCAGATCCTCCTTCGTCGCTATAAGTACTCACCTACAGATTTATGAAAGGAATATATAATTACTCAATACAACTAACTGTTCTAGAATTCTCAATAACTTACCCAGTTGTTGGGTGGTATATTGTTGCCCATGTCATCCGTAGATCCATTTGCCCAAATATAGTAGTTGTTGTATGGTTCCACTTCGTTGACCGATTGTTGGAACCAATCATGTTTGTCGCTGGAATGGTTTGGAACAATGTCCAATATCACTTTCAAATCTAGAAATGATTTACATTTTACATTTGCAATAAATGTGAATAGACATTATTCATGGTAAACATATACCTCGATTATGTGCTTCTTGTACAAGTTCATCAAACTGTTCAAAAGAACCAAGAAGTGGATTTACATCTGTGTAATTAGAAATATCGTATCCGGCGTCTACTAACGGCGAAGAATAAATAGGATTCAACCAAATTGTATCAATACCAAGATCTTTAATGTAGTCGAGACGAGAAGTAATACCTGTACATAAATTAGCATCTATTTAAGTATCTGCCAAGCTCAGTTTGTATACAGCATACCACAGAATGAATATTCAGAATTTATAATTACTATGGTAATTTTTCTGCAAATAAGTTTCGTACAAAGTGTATTCAGTCCACGTGACATTTAATAGTTTTGTCACGTGGTAATCTCAACACTTGTTTCCTAAAGTAAATAACATCAGGGTAATATAATTGCAGATGGAATGTTAAATACGTAATTCGATTAAATTAAAGTCCAATCCATTCATGATTTTGTTATTTATATTTTTTTTTGTTACAATCGAATTTTCTTTCCATCACACGATAATATATCGATTCTCCGTTATCAGTCGCGTTTACGAGGACTGAAATAACTTCGGTTGGTATTTCACCCGACGGCAGATAAACGTAAAATAACTATACGTGCGTACTGAAAAGTTTTAAATAATCCACTAATTTCTATTCAAATACAAATTATCTCTCCAAATTGAATATTCATTGAGATAGCATTTCCCTGTATGTATATGTTATACTTTATTTTCCATTATCCAATTGTCGCAGCGTCGATACATAAAATATACCTCATTTTACTACATTAATATCATTACTACATTAATAGTACCATAGAAATTTACTCTGAATATGAAATATGTTGACTTGTGATGATTATAACACCTGTTGATTTCAGTGTAATATGTATATGTATATATATTTCAAAACATACCCCGTAAGTCGCCTTCACCATCACCGTCGCTATCCTGAAATCCTCTTGGCCAGATTTGGTAAACCGAGGTGGTTTCCCACCATTCTTTGTCAATGACATCCAAGCATTCCACACCGGTTGACAGAAATCCCAAAGTGCTGATCAGTAAGAAAATTTCAAACACGAATGCCATGCCGAACGATTGCACTAAAACTTCGCGCTAGTCCGAAATTTAGTCTTGTTATATGTTTTTGGCAGGAACCGAGTTATCGCTTTATCGTTTCTTATCTTGATGATTCTCAAAGCCCTTATCGTGGGTGTTCCTTGTTCTCCAGGCAGCGTGATGATTAATTCCTTCGGTATAAAGTCTATTTTCCAGAGAAACCTTTACCTAAAACATTAGTCACATTTTACTTATTTCGACAGCATACATTCTTTGTGTTTATTGTATTACCTGTTTACTGATGTCTCGCCAAAAATATGTTCATTGAACACTGTCTCTTGAATAGGACATGTTCTTGTGGGTCACTTCACTTACTGAACATCGAAAGAAAGAATGAACGAAGTTTATATACGAACTTTATTCCACAGAATGAAAGTTAATAGTATTTTCGGAATTTCCACGAACGATTAGACACATCGTCTAATGTTCCGCGGTTTCTGTTATTTATCTTGAAGACCAATCCATGCAATGGAACCACAGAAACTGGTTTAAGGACGAGTATACTAGTACGGGAGCAGAGATACAGTCTAGATTGCCAAGAAAACGATTCTTTGGCATACTTAAAATTCTGGCATCTCTCCTAAGTCGTTTTGATACGCGTTCAAATGATCAAATGTAGTTAGAATCGAGCATTGTCTTATAAAATGTTTACAAAAGAAACAAAAACAGAAAGAATAATTTTTCGTCTCCTCGATAGAGATCCATGAGATATCTCTTGTTATTAAACCTGATATGTTTATGGATGGCGCTTACCCAACTAGTAATTTTCAGTAACATCACCCGATACGGTCCCGAATTCACAGCAAATTGCTTTTCACCCTTTGCACCGTTCCCGTTCGGTTTGAAGACCGTGTTTAGATAACTACGATTCGCCGTTTGAGTAATAATTAAACGTCGCGTTCTGGACGAGAGAGCGACGTTTCTGATAGACGTTTCTATCCCCCAATCGAGAGTCAGAACACTTGACGTTTCGCGACGAACCAGCGGCATAGCGATATCGTTACCCTCGTGACAAGAGGCGAACAAAAAAATAAAGAAAACATCGCGGCAATTTGCATAGTACCACCCCGATAACGACGTCAAAAGACGATCGATTCTTCATGGTTGTAGAAACCCGTGCTTACGAACACGTTTCCCCACCTCGTACGGATAGCTTATTTCGGTTCCCCTCTGGTTGATGTTACGTGAAAATTCACATGATTACGCTGATTCTCGTTTAGATGAAGCGTGACGTGATAGCTAGGGATTTCGCCGGTTGATTTTCCGAAAATCCCCTCGTGAAATATTTCGTCGAGCACTGATTTGCAAAGTAGGTGTTTTAAAACGGAATCCTTTTACGTAGAAGGCTGGGAGATGTGCGGTTTGTCTTCAGAAACGATCGAGAAAGTCTATGTATATATATCTGTTCGTCAAAGTCAAAAAAAAATTCACGACACTCGCATTTTTATTTGAGTTCAACGGTAGTCGTGTGACCTATATAAATTTCCTACACGGGACTGTAACGCAAACGTTTGCTTTTCGGTGGCAAACATTCGTCTGCCTTTCGTCGCTTTTGACTATCGCGTGTACAAAAATAAATGCGAAACGTTCGATCGCAAATTAACAGGGAATGTCACAATTTACGCAGGATTTAATTCGCGTATTATCACGGCAAGTCGGTACGAAAACATCGTATCGTTGTTTTTTTTCCACATTCTATTTCTCGTCGGGGGCGTCATCGTCGGCCGACCAGAGTAATAACGATACGTGACGGCCGATCTTTAATTAAAAAAACCAACTACCCGATTTATTTGTTTTTGGGCGCGGCCCGAAAGATTTGCCGGTCGAATGTTTTCATTCAGATATCGACAAGTGGGCCATCGCGGTATCTGTGAAAACGTATTGATCGAGACGTTGCGTACACAACATAAAATTTCATCCTTTCACGTAAATACAATACAAAGGTATTGAATGCTGACCGGGATAACGATACAACAACCGTGTAGATAACCATCAATTATCCTCATTACCGGGGGATGGAACGTATTTACGGATAAATGAGATACTAACGGGAGAGAGAAGATAAAATTAGTCCACCGTTAAAGGAAAATTTATTAAATTATGAAAATGTTTACTGTATATCCATTTATTCGATCAATTACTCTCTAATTGCCATCGTGTCTAATAACAAATTTTGGAGGAAGTAAGTTATCTTTCTATTGAATCTCATGCTATACGTTCTCAAAGGGAATTCTGAGGAAAAGTAGTACAACGTTCTTTATAGTCGGTAAAAAGATCAAACGCGTGATACTTTGTCGGTATCTCGAGTATTATTCATGTAACACAGGAAACTACTTAGCGATAAAGGTACGAAATTCTTTTGTACGCGTCATCACCCCTTGCATCATATATACAGATTGCTTTTACACATTTATCGAAGATGTTACGGAGACATAACTGGTGAATTGTGTCATTTCTGTTCTAACACCCCGTCATGGAAGTCCTGTACACGTTATATCGGGGACATCAGGGTTTCAATGGCAGGATCTATTGTTTTACCGGGACAATAGGACCATTTTGAAACCAATCAAGCCTTTCTGGAAAACAATTAGCACTTCCGCCTTTACACAACGGCTAGACTGTTTGTTGTTTTGCCAGCGAAACAACCGTGATACACATGGAACAGAAATTTTTAAAGATCCATCTGTATGTCGGGATAAACTGTTCTTAAAAGTGCTCGCAGAAACGACGGTGAAATGAGATTTAAATTATATCGTGTATCTTAAGTTTACGGAGCTTAATGGTTCATTAAATTTTCATATCCCATGCCATGGAAGAGGGGGGAAAAAATTATTAAAGAGGATCACTGCATCCACGTAACTGTTGCTGTAGGGGGACATTCAGGGGCCTATAAACGGTATTAAAAATTCAAGCGTCGCTTAATAATCCAACTGACATGCTGATAACTCACTTTACTTTATTACTAACCCCGAAACTTTCTCACACTAATCGAGTCGCCCTTAATTATTCCCGAAAGTTCGGCGACAGATGTAGGGTGTCCGATTTGGAAGGTAATTAATTAGATAAGTTCGGAACGGGGGGAATTGCGCCACGGTGTTTGAAATAAACTAGTCAATGGTGTAAATAACATTTAATGTTTGTATATTTTGCACTTTCGACTCAATTACAATTAATTGATTTTTAGTCGGTCGCGTTATTTTTCTCTTTTGTTTTCTTATACACGAACGAGCTGTACTTACTTGCGATCGAGCAACAAGACGCAAGAAAATATTGGACCTGAATTATACATGCTTTCGTATCATTTAATACTTTGATAATATCCCGGAATAAGATTAGCACTTTAATCTAAACGATATTTATATACCGAATACTTTTATTTTGGAAATATCAGAACTGCAATTTAATCGAACAAATATCTGCTGTTTTTCGATTGGCGTCTTGTCGCGGAATTCCTCGAACGCGAGTGATTTTCATTTGCTCGATTTGTAATTTCTCATAAGGAGCATCTCGGCTCTATTGTTAGGGGTTCTCAACGAGATCGTACATCAACAATTAACATGTTTATTCGTCGTTTCATCTTTTGCGCGTGAACCAAGAACAACATCCCCAAATGATTTCAATCGATTATTAATGTTTCCGTTCGATTACAGTTCGCGTTCTTGAAACGCGCAATCGACGAACGACGAACTGACGGTATAATAATGACAATAATAATGAGCGTAGGCATACAACCGCTTAACGTTTTAAAACGATTTTACAAGGGACCGGTGTTGGTCCGTTCTTTATTTCTTTTCTGTACAACAGGAATTATACATAGAAGACGGAAGATAGAGCATCACCGTTCGAACTATAAGAATGAAGCAGAAAAATCGATACTCTCGCATAATAGGATGCCACCTCTGTTGCATATCTCGTTCTATACCCTGGGTCATTTTTTTCCCCGACATTTTCACCAATGTATTCTCGTAGATTCTGATTGTTTTCTTAAATGATACATTTTTGCATTAAGAACAAAACAATATCATTTAACCAACATTTTTCGTCATACGGACATAATCCATCGGTATTTTTATGAATCATCATAACATTTCAATCAAAATCCATGATTAACGAAACATCGTTCGCACAGATCGCAAGATTGCACATCAAGTTCCGTTAACTTGCGAACCAATCGAAGTACATTAGACGAATAAAATTAGGTGTGGTGTTGTGTAAATGCTTTTCCCATTAAAGGTTGTACTATCAGACTATCGCTGGGTCTGAGTCACCACGAAATTCAAGTGCAAGAATATGTCCGTTCGAGGGGGTACACCGCGGCCGGCAATGCGATTAGGCGACGAGTCTCGATCTTCCTGTCGGGCGATGTTGCCTCTACGTTTAGTCGGAACGTTATTTTCTCGACTTAAGAGTGGATATACAATAGTGCGTACGCCTTCTACGGGCGTGAACGTAAACGTAATCGCAATTCGTTGTACGGCGCGCAATGTCACAGATAATAAATGGAAGTTCATGCACGAGATAGTATCGAGACGTAGAAGGAGAGAACGTTTCGTAGAGTTCAAGCTTGTTAGGGTAGACGAGAGAATGGGTGAATGGTAGGAACGGAATAGAAGAGGAAAAAAGAAATATAGAGAGGGGAACGAAAAAAAAAGACTTGTAGAATGAAAGGAGAGCAGCATCCCTCCTTGTCCAGTTTTAATAACAATCTGAACTTTTGATGGCAGATTAATCGCAATGGCAAAAAGAAACTGCAGAATGGAAACGAAATTAGTTAGAGGATGACGGAGATAGAGTGGAAATAATACTGGATGAATCCGTGATGGTTTGAGGGCACGGATTTAAGGGCATTTCGTCAATGTGTTGTTTTGTTGTTGTCATTTCTTTGAAATCTTCACTAATTTAATCGTAATTCAATTAGGTTACATTGAACTGTTTCAAGTTACCTGTCGCTATAGCTTAAGTTCTATCGAATTTTTTTTATTCTTACGCTCTAACGGGACTATTTCTGTCCACCATGGATCTTAGCATTCGATCGAACAGCGAGAATAATCGAGGCCTCTAAACGACCTGCGGGGGAAAACGGTCAACGAAACGACGAAAGTTCGTATCATCGGCAAAGAACGAGAAGAAGCGTTGGCACTGATTGCGCTAATTTTATGAACTCGAATCGGCACGGTTGACATTACCAGCGAGCTCGATATTGATACTCCAATCTCTATTTGTTAGAATAATATTTTTAACTCCGTTTATCGTCTGTACAGGGTGTCCCAGGTTTTTCTCGTCAAAGTTTGCAAATATTATATTCTATTGATAGAAATGACGAAACAATGTTACACGAAATGTTATGCGGACTTGTGAAACAGTTACGATTGAAATATCAAATGTGAAACATAGATCTAAATCGCAACACAACTCGTAAAGTGGGAAATTTAATATGAAATTGTTATCAGGCTCGTATCGGGATGGTCGGACAACATTTTGAAATGCGAAACCTGGAAAGCCCTATATGTTTATTCTGATATTACGCGTAGTTGGTTTTGAAATTGAATTGTACCGTTAATACTATGTTACGGTCACTTTTTCAACGAATATGCACCCGGTTTGCAAAATGTACGTTTGATTACACCGGCTCGCGTTGAAATTGAATTAATTAGTTCACCGATTCGAGCTGCCGAAACTGTTCTCTTAATTGAATGCGGATGATACGGGACTTCATAAAATTAGCTGTTTATTTATTTTTTTTTGTCATTATTTACAAAAGAATTATCTATATATTATCTATACTTGTCCTAATCGTCGGGCAGATGCTCTTGATTGCAAGGAAGAAGAAGGTTTTTTACGAATTATACTCTTTGTAACATACCTATCATTAGTATTAGGCAATAACGCAACAATACATATATACATGTGTATACCTACTGGCGAGCAGTACTTGTGTATGATTCGCTTACAGTACAAAACTCAGATTCAATGTGCATCTTCCGTTACGTGTTCTTTCTCTCTTTCCTTATCGACTAACGCCTTAAGGGTCGTTCCTTTATCTTTACAAAGGTTTTTATTTTTGTTTGTTTTGACTATCTTACACGCTTATAACTTTAATTCCGAAATGCTACTAAGAAACATCGACTAAGTCGTCGGATTTTCTTATTGTTTCATAAGTAAAGACCGAGGTCTCACGGTTGAATCAAATCCCAGTATTACTTTTATCTATCATTTTTTTTTTCGTTATCGTAGCTCTGGTAATCAGAGCGATTATTATAGTATACGCAATATAGTTCGCGAGAGTGTAACGTCTACGTACGATCTTGAAATGGTCCTAAATATAATTATTTTATTTATTTTTTTCTCTCTCTAAGAGTATCGTGTAAGTTATTATAGACGCAAGTAAAGACAAAGATAGGACGATAGATCAAAAGAGTACAGTATGTGTGTATATAATATATATAGGCATAGGAATACATATAATATGTATTTTGTATGTATAATTTAGAGAAAGAGAGATAAAGTGTATATGTTTATAGGATTGTTTTTTTTTGGTAAAGTTTAATAGAAACGTTGACACAGTAGTCTCGTATTTACAATATGACATGGCCAGCCCCTGGATATAACTTGGAAAAACCGATACTTCAAAAAACAAGATTTCAGTAAACGAGACGAACGATCTGTTCGCCCCGTTTCTGAATTTGTGCGTGAAGCATTGAAACGAAAAAGTGAATTTTTCCACGCAAATACTTTCCAACGTTTTACAAAAAATTGTTCCACAATGTTTCGGGTGTGTTTAGCCTCCCTCTTTGATAATTTGTTCAACAATTCACGCACAGAAGATTCACACTAAAACGTACGACGACGTCGCTAAGATTTTTTATGTTTTTTTTTGTTTCTTACTTTTTGGTCCAAATCGAAATTTCTCTCTAACGTTGGTCGTTTCGCGTATACAGTGATGACTAATCATAGACAAAAGTCGAAACTAGTGTATACCGAACAAACTATAGAGAATACAGACGGCTTACATTGATTAATTTTTGTTATCAGTCGTAAAAAGAGTGAACGGAAACTACATTGATTTTTCATCTTTCACTTTCTACCTTTCGAATGTTTCGTGTTTACATTTGGTTTCACGTACTGGTCCTAGCTGTGCGTATGGCCGTAATTATTTTGATCCTAGTCAGTAAATGATTTGTAAATCGATGCAGATGCTTTTTGCTGTGAATTTTTTCGAAAGCAAATTGAAATAATTTATACATATATACCGTTGATCGTCGTTAATTGATTGTCGTTACTAAATATCAAAATTTAATTTTCCAAAACATCAGACTGAACGTCACGAATTCTAAAAATGCAACGAAAACGGAAACTCGTGGGTTCTCGTCTTTTTTGTTGTTTTTTCTTCGATATGGACGAAAACAACAACACGGCAACAGATTGGTCAGAAATTGGGCAATTAGACGAGACTATGATATTCAATGAAAGTCTTCATTTTCCTATCCTGTATGTCTTATGTTTCTTTTCAAGAATCTGCATCTACCGTAACTTGTATAATTGGTTCGTTTAATAAGTCTTCGCCGATAACGTCTTTCGACAAGTGTGTTCTATGATAAATATATTACCGACTGCTAAATTCACATTTTACAAAGATCTAGAATTGCCAATTCTAAGTACGAGAATTTCACTGTCGTGTGAAACGAAGCTAAACTAAAATACTGTCCTATCCAGATACTAATCAACTAATTACCGGTTTTACATAATTATTTCGTACAAAATACAAAACCTATAAATATTCACGTTGGCCTTACGCCTAACAAAGGTAATCAGTTACCGAGTTATAATAATTTAATTGTATCGTTCGCAATATCAATTTACGCGAATACACTTTGCGATAATTCTCTAATTAACTATCTTGTGTAAATTTGGCGACCAATTAGATCACTTTAATTAGAAGAGAACATGTCTTGTATATTGAATTTTTAACAAAAAATTCATCTTATATCGAACATTGAATCTGTCTATACATATTATATTTCTGTTCTCTCGAGAACAATTCAACAAATCGAACACGATAACAACGAGTATATCTTGATAAAACGTAAGAACGTGGCAGATTCAATTTCGCGTTGATATTTTCGATTTTAGCACCAAATCTCACATTTTTTTATTCTTTGGTGTAACGTTTCTAATTGATCCGAAATACCGAACGACCATATGGCCCCTCGAACAAAGTAAAATAACATACATGTCCGCGGGAAACTCCGGCGAGTTATTTCCGATTCACAGAATACACACTGTTTCACCATCGATTCATGGATATCGATATGAATCGGGGCTGGCCACGTGGAACGATGGGCGTTTAAGCCCGTCTTTATAAGATTCGAGTAAACAGAACGTCTACTAGAACAGCGAATCATTTACCCCATCAGCTGTCATTCGTGTCTATGTAACTACATTAACAATAAGTGGATTTTCCGTTTAAACGGGACTACCGAACGCGACGACTAGTATTTCAACGTCAATAACTACTTTCATTCGCAGTAACGATTCTTTGCCCGCTAGTTGCATGGCCCAGCCATTTACAAAATTAAATTCGACTGAATATGTATCTCATCTACGCCTTAACACGATATTGACCCGGCAAGAGTGTGTAACTCTTGCTGCGTCGTTGAAGGAATCGCAATTGACGTCGTCAAATGCAAAAGCGTGACAGCGATGTTTCCTTTCGAATCGTGGTTTCTATTACGGTGGTGGTAAAATTCAACGATCAACGAGGTATAAATTGTATTATTTAATCAGTAATGTTATTTAACTATAACCATTAGCCGCTAATTGTGAAGGTAACTCGAAAGTATTCGGTGAACCATCGATATTATAGAATGTCACACTTTTGCACGTGAATCCATCAATTGTACTTGCACCGTTATTCCCTTAACTATAATTTCTAATTCTGTTATCTACACTTAAGACGGAATATCTGTCTAGGTGAAACTTCGTATATGTACCTCGGTAGTCCCCTTTAATCTGGATCATCTTAAATTCTAACGAGTGAAAAATGTTCATCCGCGTAAACATTGCCGTTCGTGATTGCACGGGTCTGCGAATTGTTAGCTTGAAATAAAAAAATATATATACACAATGCGAGAAGCATTGAGAATCTGTCGTCTATGGAAAGGAACGTAATTTCCCAACGAATAAAGCAGAATTTGTTTTTATCAGTGTACAGAACGGACGATGTAGTAGTAGTTGTATCGGGAATTCTCTTGCAGCGTGTGCAAAACGGGGACGACGAATGTCCCTTTTTGGAAAAGATGTCTGACGAATAAAACGATCGAATTGAAAACGACCATTCGTGGCATAAACATGCAATAGGTTGAATTCGTATTATTTATTTATTTATTTATGTTTTTTTTCATTACTCTTTGCAGATTCGTTCGACGCGATTGAAATGATCGCGCGTGCGCGCGGCTGTATGAAGAGAAAATTGGAATAAATGCACGAAAAGAGAGATCGTCCGCCCCCATCAATTCTCGTCGATGTTACCGTTGAACGGTCGATCGTTGAGGTACGTTGTAGCATTTTTGATTACGTTTGATTAATCATTTTGCGTTATCTACGTGACACTTGTTCTTTCAAAAAAAAAATGTCTCGTTTCCCCGGGTAAGTTTATCGATGCAAAATTCAATCTCGAGCATGTCCAAGGGGTATCGATGGTTTTATTTCGAATGAATCCTCTAGTGAAATTTCATCCATTCAATTTTGATTGGAAATTTATTATTTCATTCGTTTCGTCGACGGCGATCGATCGTCCAATGGTCTCGAATGACGTGAATTTGGTAACGTTCTGGATCCCGTTTACGGTTTATCACTTTAACGCTTTGCTATTGAGTGTCTTCCATTTTATATACGTTCTACTATACGTATATAATTTATATTAGTAAATCTCTCTGAACGAGCGGCTTATTAAAATATCTATGTCGTATGTATACATACGCTATATATCTTCATCTTCATCATCTTCTTCTTCTTTTTTTTCATTTAATCTTTTATTTTCTTTACATACACGTGTATATGTATACGTTTGGCTGGCATTACGACGATGTCACCCGTTGTGATGTTTCACTGTTCGTTTTATTTGTTCTTTTACGCTGCTAATATCAATTCCCTCGGACATTCCGTATAATGGAGTAAAACAAAACGCAGATACATACATACATACCCCTATCTGCGGCCGTTACACACGAGCGATTTTACACGACAGAGGATACTGTTGTTGCCTTGAGTTAAACTATACAGTGATTTTCATTTAATTGCCACACGCTAACGAATACATACCGCGATTCCTTTAACGTAATATCGAAAATCGTTCGCCGGCGGACAAATAGAAGAGGCTTTATCGGAACAATTCGTCGGTGTTTTTGCCTGAAACTTTCGTTCTACGCCACGTAATCAGGACCCTCGAAACGGATGATCAAAAGCAAATTACCGTCGACGCTCGTCGAGGCTCTATTTAATTAGTAAGTTCGCGAGAGACTCGCAATCCGCTTTCGTCGAGGTCACACATGATCGCGGGGGTTGTCAAACGTGTCTCGAACTTCGAATAATAATAATCTATCGCCAAATCTCCCGGACATTTTATACACTTTATTCTGTTCTCAAATTTTAATACGTCATCGGTGGAAAAAAAGAACACACACACAGACACACATAGGAAATATAACAGAAACTAATTGTAAGCGAATAAACATTGGCTCACCGTTGATATACCAACGCTTTTTCCTCCCATAGAGTTGAAACAGATTTCCCAGCCGGATTTCGCAACCTTCGACACGGAAAGTTCAAGCTCGTTAATTAATTCGGTGAGAAACGCAGTCGGCTTCACTGAGTCGGATTACATTTCACCTCTTTGTCGCGGACGGTCTATATTCAATCTCGTCGCGACGGATAAACGCGAGGGGGAGCATTGTTTGGCTTTCCTATGTGCGTCTAATATTCACTCGTGTATCGATACACTTTCCACGGAATTCGTGCCAAGACTTTGTGGATCAACATTGCACCGGATCAGCAACGCGATGTTTACCGATCGTGCCTTGTATGAGTGTATTCTCGTACGTACGTGTACGGGAAAGACTATCAGGGACGTAATTTATTTCCTGATTAAATGATCTTTTCCTTTCTTTTTTTTAGTCCTATCGTTCACCGATGCTTACCGTTAAAACGGGGAAACTTACGGGGTGAGAAATTTCGTTGGGTACGTCGTTTGACGTAGCGTAAAGAAATAAATCGGTGGGGAAATTTAACCGCAGATTGCGAGCCATTTTTATCGGAAATCCAGGTCATCGGTTTGACTGACCCCCAGAGGATACTCCGCAAAGTCACCGCGTGTCTTTTTCTTTTTGCTTGTGAGGGGGAGGAGTGTCTTCTTTCCCCTCCTCTTTTTTCTTTTTTTTTACGTTTCCCTGCCGGCGAACGATTTAAAGGTCAGCCCGCGATTGATTCACTTCCTGTGAAATACGAACCTCGTCTGTTCTCCCATAGTCTCTTGAGAATGTTGAGTCTCACAAGTCGATTCTACCCCCTCCCCCTCCCCCCTGGTATCAACTACGTACCGATTGGAATTATTTTGTCGAATATATGGAAGAACTCTCTCGTCGGTCGCGTATATCTTTTTCTGGAGTACGATTAGAGAAGGCCTGAGGTCTTTCCGATGCGGGCAGTTATAAATAAATATACGTAGCATTTTTACGATTTCTTAAGCCACGGAATCGACTGCTGGCTAACGATTTATTTCGTTGAAATCTCGCCGTCGGTAATCGTTCGCGTTTTTCGTATTTTATTTATTTACTTATTAGATTGTGTTATTATTTCTCTCTCTCTTTCTCTCTTTCTTTTTCTCAGCGGTGGTTTAATTAAACGCGCCTCCGGCGATTAAAATGTTTCTTTTTTTTTTTGTTCTCCCTCTGACGGATCTTGCGTCGGGCGAAACGGTATAACGTTCGTTCGGTTAATTACGTGGATCGCGATGATTACGTCTACCTCTCGCCGTCTTCCAGGAATTAATCGCGATAACAACGGTGTCGTTAATCTTGGGGTGCGCGGAAGCTCGACGAAAGTTCCAACGAGATCCACGGACGTTCCGTCGTCTTTATCGTAAATCTAACAGAAAATTTTTCTCTACCGACCGTCTCCGTGGATCGTCACGCGAAAAGAATAGACTATGCGTTATCTCTGTTACAACCATTGCAGTGTCATTAATCCCTATATAAATAAGCTTTGGTAAATCGGTTGAACTTTGCGTTAACCGATCGACCGTCTACGAATGTGATTAAAAATCGATCGAACAGTTTTCTCACTGAGAAAATTGATAAATCTCGGTAAAACGTTTTTCCGTATCTGATCGATGATAATTATAATTATTAATGAACATCCAGCATGGCGGAAAATGCCAGCTAACGTGTATACGAGTATTTTAAGTCTGCCGATGGTATACGTATCACGCATCTTGTTTTTCAAATTACCGAGTATTGTTTGCATTCGGTATTTAGTCATATTCGAATCTGTATTTACACGTGTGCATATATTATGTATATGCACGCACGTGTGATATAATGGTTACAGTGTTCTTTCGTCCTAGTGTCATATCCGCTCGATTTTCGTAATTTCCCTAAAATTTTATTTAACACGTTTTCGAGCAAATTATTTGCGACCCTCGATCAAAGGCAGTGAAGACGAACGAAAACTTTTACATTCGAACGAAGGCCGCCGTACCGGTCTCGGTCTAAGATAGCATTTATAATTATAAGTTCCTCGTGTTATCTAATTATCCTTAACAATAACAAACATGTTTCTCACAACGTTAATTTCTCTCTAATCGTCGTCTCAAGAGCGAGCTTATTGTTTAACGATTTCGCACGATATATTTTTTCCCTTACATATCTTTGGTTATTAATAATAATTAATGAAATTCCATTCGGGTTTCCCGTTGGCGACAGACAAAAAAAAATGCAATGGGATTAAAGTACGACTCGATTAATATTTATCGTCGACCGATTAGATCGGTGCATTAAGTATTACTAATAAGTACGTTAATTATTAACTTAGAAAGGACTGTACGAAAGCAAACTTTTACACCGGGATTTTCAATCGAGTATGGTATAGACGAAACATATATTCTTCGAAACAAAAGAAAATCAAAATAAAATGCATCTGGACATTCAGGATTCTCCTCGCGGATGAATCCGCCATAGGTCCATATTTCTATATTTTTTTCACATGTATTCGCACGCCATTCGTGTTACGTTTTCGGTTGTCTCGCTCTTGCCGCGTATATATTATCGTCAACTAATCGTCTAGATTCTATTTATATTATTATATTCACTCGTATAACGATTACGCATCGGATTTGAATACTCGCGATGGAAAGGCGATCCGATCTACGATTCCTTTTGGTTAACGCTACATTTTGGAGACGCGGTTCATCGCGGATCGTCGCGAAAACGCGTTTGAAGGGTGCGCGGAAAGGAATTATCGTACGGTAATATACGTTTATATAAAATTAGCGACATCGTTCTCTGGCAGAAAAAGGAATTGCAATACAGTCCGCTACTAAAATACCATAGAAACCTGTTCCTTAAAGGATTAAATAAATACGCTATGTATATGTATATATGTATATATATATATGTATATATATATGTGTATATATATGTATATATATATATATATATTTTATTTTTCTTTCTCTTTCTTTCGTATTTCGATAAACTTTATACTTCGTTTGAAGCACGACGCCGACTAGAACGCTTTTTCTCTTTCTTATATTCATTTATTTTCTGTTTTTTTCCTCGTTTAAATAATAATAATAATAATATTAAGGCAAACTCACTTCTTTTGTTCTTGTTACTCGTCCATACGTACATACTACATATACATACACAGCGCGGTGTGTAAGCTTAGTCGAATATCCTTCGTTTCGCCACTTCATTTTCACTCCACGCACTCCCCAACAGTCGTCCCTTTCGTTTGCAGGCATACTCGCGGACTCAGGTACCTCTACGCACATGCACGCAATAATTTATATACGTCACACAGTCACGTTCGTTGTTAATCGTCCCAGGTGTGTGGGTGGGTGAACTACTACCCGTTATTCCGGCACAGTTCATAGTTCGTTCGCAGCGAAATCGCACCCCTTCGATTCCACTTCCTTTTGTCCTGGAAAAAAAAATAAAATAGTGGAGGATAAACTGATGAGACAGATGGCACGTCGTGGAAATTCTCTTGAAATTCATGTCGTAGGTGAACTATATGTATAGGTGTGTATGTATGTACATATGTATACGTGGGTAGTGAAAAGCCGTCACGCGAAACCGAAGACAAAAACTATTCTTTGCTGTTTCCGCGAACCACCATAGCCACCGACGCTATATTTAATCTTGGCTTTTATGTAAACGACGCTGCTTAGATAGGCGTCGAAATTTTCCGGTCTAGTATGTATCTTGTGCGATTAAAAACAGATTTTAGCGAAAGGAAAGAAAATCGCGATAAATCGTCAAATTTAAGCAGTTTTTCGTTCGGCATTCGCTCAATTTTTGAGATAGCGATCTGAAACTTGTACCATTGATTTAGTTAGGAAATTCTACGGCAGATCAATGTATAATAGTTGTACTTTTCGAAAATTTAATTTTTCGCAAAAATCTGAAGGGGGTAGGTCAGGATTTTTTGCGATTTTCGTAAGTTGCCCGTCATTTCCACAATTTTTGAGATATCAAAATGATTCTTTCACGGTCTTATTCGGCTTCGGATTCCGCTTCCAAAACTCCCTGGCGCATTTTAATATCTCAAAAATTGTGGAAATGGCGAGCGATTTACGAAAATCGCAAAAAATCCTGACCTACCCCCTTCAGATTTTTGCGAAAAATTAAATTTTCGAAAAGTACAACTATTATACATTGATCTGCCGTAGAATTTCCTAACTAAAACAATGGTACAAGTTTCAGATCGCTATCTCAAAAATTGAGCGAATGCCGACCAAAAAACTGTCATAATTTGACGATCTTTCGCGATTATCGTAATTCTTTCGTCATTTCCACAAATCTTTAGATATCGACCTGAATCCTTCACTGTCTTATTTGGTTTCGAATTCCGCGTCCAAAACGTCTTGGATCATTTGAATAGCTCAAAGATTACAGAAATGACGAATGAATTACGAAAATCACGAAAATTCATCAATCTGAAGCAGTTTTTCGTTCGGCATTCGCTCAATTTTTGAGATAGCGGTCTGAAACTTGTACCATTGTTTTAGTTAGGAAATTCTACGGCAGATCAATGTATAATAGTTGTACTTTTCGAAAATTTAATTTTTCGCAAAAATCTGAAGGGGGTAGGTCAGGATTTTTTGCGATTTTCGTAATTTGCCCGCCATTTCCACAATTTTTCAGATATCAAAATGATTCTTTCACGGTCTTATTCGGCTTCGGATTCCGCTTCCAAAACTCCCTGGCGCATTTTAATATCTCAAAAATTGTGGAAATGGCGAGCGATTTACGAAAATCGCAAAAAATCCTGACCTACCCCCTTCAGATTTTTGCGAAAAATTAAATTTTCGAAAAGTACAACTATTATACATTGATCTGCCGTAGAATTTCCTAACTAAAACAATGGTACAAGTTTCAGATCGCTATCTCAAAAATTGAGCGAATGCCGACCAAAAAACTGTCATAATTTGACGATCTTTCGCGATTATCGTAATTCTTTCGTCATTTCCACAAATCTTTAGATATCGACCTGAATCCTTCACTGTCTTATTTGGTTTCGAATTCCGCGTCCAAAACGTCTTGGATCATTTGAATAGCTCAAAGATTACAGAAATGACGAATGAATTACGAAAATCACGAAAATTCATCAATCTGAAGCAGTTTTTCGTTCGGCATTCGCTCAATTTTTGAGATAGCGGTCTGAAACTTGTACCATTGTTTTAGTTAGGAAATTCTACGGCAGATCAATGTATAATAGTTGTACTTTTCGAAAATTTAATTTTTCGCAAAAATCTGAAGGGGGTAGGTCAGGATTTTTTGCGATTTTCGTAATTTGCCCGCCATTTCCACAATTTTTCAGATATCAAAATGATTCTTTCACGGTCTTATTCGGCTTCGGATTCCGCTTCCAAAACTCCCTGGCGCATTTTAATATCTCAAAAATTGTGGAAATGGCGAGCGATTTACGAAAATCGCAAAAAATCCTGACCTACCCCCTTCAGATTTTTGCGAAAAATTAAATTTTCGAAAAGTACAACTATTATACATTGATCTGCCGTAGAATTTCCTAACTAAAACAATGGTACAAGTTTCAGATCGCTATCTCAAAAATTGAGCGAATGCCGACCAAAAAACTGTCATAATTTGACGATCTTTCGCGATTATCGTAATTCTTTCGTCATTTCCACAAATCTTTAGATATCGACCTGAATCCTTCACTGTCTTATTTGGTTTCGAATTCCGCGTCCAAAACGTCTTGGATCATTTGAATAGCTCAAAGATTACAGAAATGACGAATGAATTACGAAAATCACGAAAATTCATCAATCTGAAGCAGTTTTTCGTTCGGCATTCGCTCAATTTTTGAGATAGCGGTCTGAAACTTGTACCATTGTTTTAGTTAGGAAATTCTACGGCAGATCAATGTATAATAGTTGTACTTTTCGAAAATTTAATTTTTCGCAAAAATCTGAAGGGGGTAGGTCAGGATTTTTTGCGATTTTCGTAATTTGCCCGCCATTTCCACAATTTTTCAGATATCAAAATGATTCTTTCACGGTCTTATTCGGCTTCGGATTCCGCTTCCAAAACTCCCTGGCGCATTTTAATATCTCAAAAATTGTGGAAATGGCGAGCGATTTACGAAAATCGCAAAAAATCCTGACCTACCCCTTCAGATTTTTGCGAAAAATTAAATTTTCGAAAAGTACAACTATTATACATTGATCTGCCGTAGAATTTCCTAACTAAAACAATGGTACAAGTTTCAGATCGCTATCTCAAAAATTGAGCGAATGCCGACCAAAAAACTGTCATAATTTGACGAATTTTCACGATTTTCGTAATTTGCTTGCCATTTTCGCAATTTTTCACCTATTACAATGATCGAGGGCGTTTTGGATGCGGAATTCCAAGCCGAATACTACCGCGAAATACTCAGATCGATTTCCAAAAAATTGTAGAAATGCCTCCCTATTACATAGTCGCCTTTTATGACAGGCAGGGAATACCGTGAGATCTATTCTTTCCCCGACCCACCGGGGCTACTATGATTCGACCAGTACGGAATTCGAAACTTTCCGCCTGGTAAACCTTGGAAGTTGAAACGCGCGTCTGAAATCTTCCCGACAATGTCTAACACAGTCGCTAACCGGAACATTTAATATCACTTGTTTGAGAGAACTTGCCTTCCGGGAAGTTATTACCGCGATGAACTTACTCAGATATATTGACGTATAACCGAAAAGTTACGTAGTTCGTTCCGGTATGAAATCATCGTCAAGAATCATCAACTAATATTACATAATCGATCCGACGTAACGATATAAGAATAAATGCGAGCATAATCACGCATTGTCGATCGTTTATACTTACCGAGAGAACGTTTCGTTGAGCAGACGCCTTGGCGGACGTAAGAGTTAAGATACACGCAGCAGATAGGCCGACGTTTGGCGTCGCTGAAGGCTCCTTTAGAAGCCCTCGATAACGCCGTAGGCCTCCAGGGTGGACATAACGAGGTAGAACACCCAGAGGGAAAAAAGGAACAGGGATGTAACGACCTTTGGTATGAAAGGTCCACCGAGTTCGCCGCCAATGCTCTTCGTCCGCCTAAGTAGTAGAACCAGGATCACCAGGCAAGCCTCCGTGCAGAATAATGTCACAGAGAAGGCCAAGCTGTGACAGAAAATTATATATTTTTTTTTATCTTTTTCTCATCCATGATCCCGTTTCTCTTTTATCGTTTAACCTTGCTGTACACCGTTGTCATTCTTAGTGTTTACTTATTCTTTCGTTTGAACGTATGAAAAGTCATTTGGTTTCAAGGTATGTATGTAAGAATCATGTACATGTATGTACCACGTGGAAAGTTTAATGAATGACGTCATAGGGTCATGATTATGTTAGATGTAATGGATAGTATCATCCGGAAGCCAGCGGTAAAGATTACAGCGTAGGCCACGGAAGCCTGACTTTAAATCGTATTTAAATTGTAGTGTAAAACGCCCCCGTGTAAGTTCTATATATATATATCGTTCGTGCTGCATTTATATTCCACGGCCGGGTAAAGACTAATAATGCAGAAATCGATCGATACATATTTGCAAAAACAATCGGAGAACATAACGATGCCATCTGTGCACGGATTGAACAACTACAATCCGTTTGACTGGTTGGCGGATGCATCTGTTGCAATTTAAATGATATACTATGTATGTATGTATGTATATATGTATGTACGTTGAATGACAACGGGACGGTATCATGCAACTTCTCATTTGGATATCAATTTTATCGCTAGGGAGTGCGTGTCACGTTTGCATAAGTGTGTCTATGTATGTATGTGTCCGTTAAATGACTAATCATTGCCAGATTTATCGATTCCACTTTGGTATTCCGCCGTGGACCGTAAGTATCCCCGTTCGTATAAAATATTCATCTCGATTGTAACCGTTGGAAGGTCGCGATAAAAGTGGCAGATAGATCTCTGTTTGAATCGAGGTAGTGAAATACATATAAAGTAAAAATATCGCGTCTATAGCGCAGACATAGAGAAACCCGGTGCTATAGAAAAGATATCTGTAGCGTGTTGCATAGGAAATACCTGATTACCGTCGTGTAACGATTCGTTCGTCGATCGAAGACTATACGCTGCACAGCCTGTAAATATTTATTACCGAATCTTCGGCTCGCGGATGTTCCAATTTCGCGAGAAAACAATAGCTCTACACGACGGTTATGCATTATTTTCCTTCATTTTCCCTCTTTTTTTCACTTTTATACATATATACACATGAATATACATATGTATGTATACAGAACGAACGTGCAACGCGTCTCTCGTTTTCACGATAAAAATCGAATCGAACAAACGGGTAGTCGAACTCCCGTTATCGGATTTCGAAAAGTAGTATCTTCGGGAATATCAATCGTATACACCCTTACCGAACGTATTCCTGCCAATACGTCAGTGATAACAATTTCATCGAACGGCAGAATGTCGTCGGAGCTACCAGTCGCGTTTCATTCCCGTAACTCGACAAAGCGCCCCGGACAAGTTCCTTTCCGCTATTTTTGACCAAATTCCCGGAGAACCGTTTCACTACAGACGAGATCGTAAATGGAAAACGACCGGTGGTTATCGAGGCCACGTCGTCATACTTTACCTGATATTGTTTCATTTCGCGTCACCGTCTTTCATCCGATTCCACCTTCACCGATACTTTCGTATCGAAAGGTACACAGATAAATTCCAATTTACTAAATTACCACGGATCCTCTCATAACCATACACTTCCCTATTCTTTCCATAACCAAATCCATATAAATATATCCTATGATATATCAGACACGTTTCATTTTAAAAATCCCTTGTCAAAACTTTCGTCCGTTCGTTCAAAAGAACACAAATAAAAATATACCCAGGTGGAAAATTTCTCGAGGATCAAATAGTCACAGGTTTTACGAGTGACACACGTGATAAGGTGTGCGAGATAATGATTCTTAAATAGAAGGTTGAGAATGATGGTGACGGTGGTGGTAATCAACGAATAAATTGGATACTGACTTGCCCGGCTCCACTTCGAATTGTTCACCGTGGCAGGCGTGGTAAATGGCTGCGATGCTCCACGCAATGCCGATCCCCAGGAAGACGTTTACCGCGTTACTTCCGGTCACGTTTCCCACGCTCGCGTCGGCGTACTTGTCCTGGCATGCGGCCACCTTGCTCGCGAACGTGTCTGAAATAAAATCATAAAGCTCAGATTCGTACGGCGTGCGCGCGGGTTTCCGTTTCGCGTTGTCCCTTCGAATTCGTCTGGCTGGACAACTTTACATTCGTCATGCTGGCAAAATATAAAAATGTTTCCCTTCGTCGGGGGAAACCCGAACGCTGGGAAGTCGAAGATTTGAATTTTTCCAAGATACGAAAGAGATCGTGGTATTCATATTTGATTTTTTATTCTCATATTTTCTATTCAAACGTCAAGGGGAATACGGTTGGGTACCGGTGGATCTGTTTTCACGTGTCGTTTTATCGCTTTCAAGGGATCTTCTTCTGTGTCAGGTGGAAACCGAAAAATATATTCTTTTGCCGGAAGGAACAATCGTTCGGCGGAATGTTAACGCGCGGGTAATAGTTTTCTCGTAAATATTTGCAATTCGCTGCGAGGTATCGAATCGTTCAACGAGATTTCTACTAACGCCCGCGACGGTACGATGTGCACCAGGGCAAATATCATCGCTCCCGGGCGTTGCCGCCCGTTAACGTTGTTTCCGTGTTTCTCCGGGTTCGCGTCACCGTCACTTTTCGTTAAACCACCACGCCGACGAGTACATTTTTCGACGGCGATGTGCGCAGCTCCGATTACACTCGCGACCACCGCGTTTACCTTTTGCTGGGGCGGTTTTCATCTCGTTGTTGGTATTACGCTCGTAAAATTCCTTGCAGTACGTTAATATTATTATTAACAATAATAATACCGAACGTTTAACGAAACAGTACCGACGGTGAATCAATTCATTTCGACGACTGTGCAAACAATCATTCGAATTAATTCTACAGTTATTATATTATAAAATAACTGTAGAATATATTGAAGAACTCATATTTATATTTATACAAAAATTGAGATCAATTTAGGAACAATTTCAACATTCTCTAGACTTTCAAATTTACAATACGTCAGACCTTTTCTGTTCTATGAAATAATATTTAAAATCTGTGTTAGTATCAGTTTTCTTTACAACATAGAATCAGCTACAAACCCTATATTCAGCCACGTTTGTCCCACCCCTCTCATCGGACACTAGTATTTCCGTTGACCAATACAAATTAGACCATCGCGGTTTTCCGGGAAACCGAGCAATGACCTCGAACTCCGGTATTCCACTAGCTACCTGCAATTGAAGCTACTTATCGTCCTTCGGTAACCTCAGCTTCGAGTGTTCACCACGTCGATACCTATCGAAAGCGTTACGACACCCCCCACGATATTCGCAACAATTTTCCGCGGAAAAGTCTCGCGTGACCGGGACTTTTACATTCCAAAGGGTATTGTTGTCTTTTTTTTTCTTCTTTTATTTTCCGCACGCCACGTAATACGATCGCGGCGGCGTTCAAGGGATGATATTACATGCGGAAAACGTATTCGCCGCGGGTTATACGGGCCGTAAGTTCTCCGAGGTTTCGCTGAAAGCACTAAAGCCCGTCGAGTATCGCGATTCGTGGCAGCCTCTTGGCATTGCTCGGACACGCGTAACCAGTTCGTAGTTTATGGCCGACGAGTTCGTCGCCGTTACTTGAACGCTAAACTTCCGCGGAAGGTAGGTAAGTGCCGCGTTTGCCCGCGGCAAACTTGTCCGAAGAAGAAAAAAAAACACGCTCATACGTTAGCGGCAGAGTAATGAGAATACGCCGCATAATCCGGATATAACCGCGGATCGTAAAATGTTTTTCTATCCCCCACTCCGTCGTTTCGTTTCTTACTATAATATTACCAATGGTACACGTATACACACGTTAACCGTGAAATGAAATACAGAGAACGATCTATTAAATGAAGTGATTTTAGTTAGTTATAATAGAAGTTTTCTATTAAACTTTCCAATTAATTATCAATTTCTTTTTTTTTTGTCGGCAGACCAACAGTCGAGTGATTCATATTGGATATGGGACACATATGTATATGGATACGGTGTGACAGGGGTGTATCGGTGAGTTTTTGAAATATGTATTTATACGCATACTAGTATATATCGTTTAATAGCTTGCGACGTCGTACATTAATTTTCACGAGTCGCTCGTTAAAATATCCTCCCCCGGGATTATGATACGTTTCCATAACCAGATTCCCAATATTACGTCGTTGTCGCGATTTTAATTGAGACTCGACGCATACACGGACCTTTCGGCAGGGTCTTGTTATCGCAATCGCGTTTGTCTCGTCGTAATGAAAAGCAGCACGTGTACATGCAGGCGTGAAACAGCTGACGTGAATGGGTAAAGGTTGTACATACGTCTATAGAGGCTCGCGGATTAAATCCAACCGCGTATATACGGATTCACTGCCGCCTGCCTGATACATTCAGTCTGTCATGCTCTTTTTCTCTTTTTTTTCCCGATTTTTTTTTTGTTATCCCCCAACCGAATTTTTACCTATCCGACAGGCGGCAATGACTGCAATTATTGCAGTCTAGAATGTCGGTGAATATTGCGTGGCTTGCGCCTGAAACACGCGGCAATCGCGTTTCGCATTTTCTTTTTGTTGTATCGCGTATATGTAGAAGGAACCGCAAAAATGACTTCATTGCGGGGTCTGGTTAGGTATGGGTACCCCTCACCCAGCCTATCTACCCACTTACTACTACTACTACTAGGTATGATTTATGTATGGGTTATGTATTTGTTAGGTATGGGTTAGGTATGGGTTAGGTGCGGGTTAGATACATTAGATCTGGCTAACCATGCATACCCCAGTACCCCGTAGCGAAGGCATTTTTGCGGTTCCTCGTACATACATACATACATACATATATATATGTATACGTACATACGTGTCCTGCGTATGCAGAAACGACATTCGTTATGCGCGGCGTGATTTCACGTTTTGTTCGTACGTACGAATGTAGTATCGCTGTGTTCTTTTTAACAAGGCAATCTGTAAATTAACACCCGGGTCGCCGGTGTATCCCGCAGCGGTAGATCTGTGTAATAGAATCCGGGAAATTGATCGTCATGCAGCAGCGCTAGTATGCAGAAACGCGAGGGGAAAATCCACCGGTCGGGTCTGTTCGGTCGAGGACTTCGAATTAGTCGCGTAAAAAAGGGGGGGGGGGGTACGGTAATTCGGTGTGGCTCCGCGAATGAGATTGTTAATTTTAGCGGCACGTTTGACCGTCGTTTTTCCTTTAATTAAAAGTATTATAGTTAACGCTGCGAAACGCATTCCCGTGGAATTTTAATTCAATCGAGGGCGGTACCATTATGGCGGGGGAATAGCGGGAAGTTCGTTATTGGGGGAATTTGCATATTTCGTGACTTCGGGGATTAGTATCGGTACTATTGTCCTTGTACACGACTATATAAAAATTCATGGAAATACCACAAAGTAATTTTCTCTCTCTCCACAGTCGTACAACGTTTATTTTATTACATTTCATGTGTGTGTATTTTTTTTTCTCTTATTCCTTTGTACTTCTGGAATTCGATTATTTTTAATACGCTTATCGTACGTGTTACTTTTCATTATTTCCTGTTCCACGGGAATTAAATTTCCTCCATCGTCCGGATCGTATTGGTTTCTTTTGTTTTCTTTTTCAAATACTAAAAATAAGCGATACGATATCGAGGAAATTTGTTGAATTCACGGCCCGCGGATTACTTTAGGTAACTATCGGTCCGCGTGGCGTGTCCCGTACTTTTACGAGCTCGTAGAAAACTTTCTTACTAGTACAATCTCATAAATATTTATACCAACGATATACATATATATATATTTTCTCCGAGTCAAGATGCTCCAAAGTATCGTAAGCCTCTAGCCTTCCGTCGAGTTTCCAGAAATCTGGAACTCTGAATTTTCTTTTATTATCCTCTTTCCCCTAGTATATACATATACATCGCAGTCACAGTGGACAACGGAAGTTCATGAAATCGAAAATATCGCTTTAAAAGCCCTTTATACAAAACTCCCAGTGGCTTTGAATTACTATTTACATACTTTGAATCGTCGTCTATCATCGATTTCCCTCTCTCTCTCCATCTCTCTCCCCTTTTCAAAGTCTTTCGTAACCCCGACGAATCGACGTCTCGTTCCCGCGGTATTATATTCGGAAGCACTTCGGATCGTTTTCTATAGAACGTTAATTCCGTCGGAACTAATTGCAAGACGTTTAAATATTCCGGAAGTTCCGACGCGACCGCGAGGAATCTGCGGTTAGGATTTCGGTGTTACTTGCTTGCTGTTCACCGGTGAAAGTAGACCACTCGCGGTAGATTATTTATGAGGGATTTCAATAATTCGCCGGGGAACCGGGGATAATGGAAATGCGAAAGTCTTGTACCATTCCCTTTCTCCGACGATTTCGGCCACGAAGACACGCGCGTAGATGGATAAACGTTGCGCTCACACGTGTACGGATAAAGCACTTAGAATCTCTCGCTGATTGGGATCCGCAAACTATTACGCGGGTGAACAGTGCGCTCCGATCGGCTGAAATTGCATAAAACGGGATAACCTCGATCCAGATACCTTCGCTTGAATTTAGCAGGTCCATTTGGTAATGGTGCCCTCCGATCAAGGACATCTATAAATTTTCCGCGGGTAAATACGTACAGAAATGCGGTTGGAAGTGTAACGACGTTCGAATCATCGATTTTCCCCCGCGGTAGCTTTTAATAACGTATTCCGTTCGGTACTTCATGATTATTAAAAATATCGCTTACCGAAATAGGAAGAACGGTTGAAGTTCAAATATATATATATATTATATATACAGTTTATTTCATTACACGGTATCGATCCGAGTGTAACAAGCGTGTAGGGTATACAAATTTATCGATTAGAATTTTTAATCATACTTAAGCTAATAAGTGCCCGGTAACAATAAGTGCTTGGTAATTTGAATTTCGATCGTGCACGTTTCATTCGACTTAACATTCTCCGGTTACGGTTTATCATCGTTTTAAATCACTTATTCTTAATTACAACGAACGTTTATTCAACGAACGTTCGCCGTAGCGAACGTATTGGAACCTGACTACCGTAATTTAAAGGTGAAACTGCCCAAGCTAATAAAAATCGTCGTATAACCGTCAGTGTCTAGATGTTCGAAGTGTTATTTACTTTCATATGCGATCGTGGCTTTTGTCTCCTATCGATTTCCTGTTCCTTTTTTTTTCTCTCTCTCTCTCTCTCTCTATCTCCTTTACGATCATCATTTCCCATGGTTTATGATATGTCGTTCGATATTGGCCGAGGGGGGTTTTATTACCGTAAGCGTAGCTGACCTTTCATCGGCACGTCCACACCTACATACATACATACATGCACATATATCCCCATAATACGGTGTCCCTGATATACATAAACACACATACAGAGATATTGACGGCTGCAGAAGCGACGGTACGTAGGCGGTCCGACCACGAAACCCCATTGTTTTAGTGTACAAAGACCCGTGTAATAAATTATCACCGTTCTAGGCTGCACAAGCGTGTATTACTAAGACCTTATAGTATAGTAACCCCGAAAATCCTGTTGGAATATGGGATACGGCGAACCGCGACGCGATTCGATGATGAATTAACGAACGTCGTGTTAATCACTCGCGGGCGCAATATTGTAATTTACGTATAACCCGACGACGCGTAACGGGCTGAAAAATAAACTGGTTCGGTATCGTGCATTATCTGGTAGCCCACCCGAACAAAAAAAAAACAGAGAAATAAAAAATTCTGGGGAAAAAGGTACCCAGACCGTTGCACAGCAAGTGATAAGTGGTGCTTTACGATGACTGCTCATAATTTATATACGCGTGACATGCCGTGTACTAGTTTATATATATATATTTTTTTTATCGTGTGCACGCTTGACATTTCGTTGAAAATTATGGCTTATTCCGTGATATCAAAGCTAGCTGCCGCGTCGCTGAGGTCGAGTTACATTTCAGGTGAGAATTGAGTGATTCCCCGGAAAACGTGGGAATTTCTCGCGTGTCCGGAAATATTACCGTCTTCCTCCATTTTTCTCGTTGTTTTTATACAATGTGTATACAAGAAACCACGTGTTCTATGTTGTATGTAATATACGATTGTCGGATATTAATCAACCATCGTACACTTTTTCTCAAGTTCCATTTCAATTTGCATTTTCAAAGCTCCGCGTACCGAAACGCATTTCTTTCATCGATTCGTCGGTTTATTTTTTTTTAAACGTCGCCGAGGGACGCACGTTTCGCGGCGCAATATTAACGATAATTACGTGCTCCATTTATTCGTTCCGTTGGAAAGAACGAGCGAACGGGCGAACGCAATATTTCCTCCGAATTTTATGATTACCGTAAGGTGCGCGATATTTATAGACGCGTCTTTGTGTCATTTTTATTGCCGCGCAACGGGGCGAACGTGTGTGTGCTTCCTGCAAAATTTATCGTTACCGCTTTTCCCGCACACCGTCGTCTGTATGCAGAAGTAAATGGACCGCGTGTCCGTGTACGAGTGTGTGTGTGCTTCATAAAGTCATTAGAATCTCGCTACCATGGGAGGATGTTTTAGGCCGTGCTGTAGCACTCGCCTAACGAACGAAACGTGATTCAAAGACCCAGGTGTATCTTGACCGTTAAAAAAAATTATAACTGAAAGAATTCTTCAACGTGGCCTTTCCATTTTTTCACTCTACCCGCGATAAGCCGACACTTGATATTTTCAAAAGGCTACCACCGGAAAAAAGGAGTGGGTCTTGAAAAACTTTGAGCTGAACAGTGTTACAATTTTCCCAGGGGGAAATTTTCTTTGGCAAAGAAATGAAATAAATGCGTAGACCGTGAATAGTGAATAGAAACATATGTATGTATCCTATATACAATTTCCCGGGAAAATATGTTAAAGCGAGTGAAAAGATTGTGTGCGGTGTGTGTGTGTGTGTGTGTGTGTGTTATGCTCGCAATTATATTTGAATAAAAGTTTTCTTTCATTTTCTTCGTTACAATGGAAAAACGAGGAGAAGTTTTAATTTCAGCCAATCGGATCTATAAAAATACCATGCCCTAAAGGACTCTTATCCTATTCGCTCGTTTAACTTTCCGGTTTTTCGAACTTTGTCCGCTGATCCCGAGGAATTCTCGTCGTTTCTTTGCTCCTTTCGTCCGTGAAAGGCCGACACTTGACTCCTCACCAAAGAAAACCATCGAGAGACCGCGTCCCGAGGATTCGAGACGGAAAATTCTTGAAAGTGACGCGACGTGCTGCAAGATTTATCGCACGGTCCGCACCGGTACCAGTCACTCCGCCCTCGAAGAGGACGAGGAAATCGCGATCGGGGAATGGGGAAACGCGGGAAAGGAGTTGCCGAAGTTTGAAGGAAGTCGTTCACAGCCACTGGCACTCTACGATGATAAATATACCCTCTACGTTTTGCGGATATATTTTATCACGTTACTGTCATTAATAAAGGAACCGTTTCGATTGGAATTTTAACCGTTAGGATCCCCGGGAAATTGCGCAATTCGCGGACGATTTACGAAGTCCTCATACCCCCTTCGGATTTTTGTGAAAAATTCCAATTTTGAAATGCCTGATTCAAATTACAAATTGAGAAAATGCTGAGCAAAAAACTGTGTTAATTTTGATGAAGAAAGAATGAAAAAAGATGGAAGAACAATTTGTTGAAAGATCTAGAAAATTTTTAATGAGATTTTTAGTTCGATCGGTTTGTGATAAACTATCACTGATTACGCGAGACATAAAGAGAAGAAATCGTTATCAGAGGCACATTGTTCATCTAAACGGTCTACTAAATTCCAAAGTTAGTACACATCCCCCTCTGTAACATGCGGGAATAACATTTTTACACATTCCCTGACGGCAGCACATTTGTTTTTTAATCCGGAACTTTTTCCGCGCGCACACGAATCCGCTATCGATTTCAATGGTTTCCATAGATTTCGCTAAACCGCAGCTACGTGCTACACGGACACCGCAAAAACCAGTTACTCGACTTACGGTATCACCGGGGCTGAGTTGTAATCGTCGGCTACATATTTATTCGGTGATAGAATCGATAGCTTCACGTGGTTTAACTTCGTGCACGAAACAGTTATGGTTTCATCGATCTCCTCCATTAGCTACACATTTAATTTCTTCACTTTTTCTTCCCCCTTTATTCTACCCTCCGTGAAATAAATCACATAACCGAGAATTCTTTTTTTTTTCTCCGTTGAATTTCTTCCTATTTCTCGGGGGAAATTTTTTCTTGTTTTTTTTTTATACTCGTACGAACCTTACGTCGTCAAAGCTACTCGTCGAGTTACGCGCTCGACTTTAATTAGATTACTTTCTTGTCGAATAAAGCCGGCCTCTCTTTCCGTCGAAGTGCACGCGTATACATATACATATATGTATGTATATTCGTTGCACGTGTACATACACGCAAGTGTGTGTACACACACACGCGAGCCGTCACGGAGTGCCACTTACCGGGAATGCTGGTGCCCAGGGCGACGAAAACCACCGCGGTGACGGAATCCTTAATCCCCAGGGTGCATCCGAAGTAGGATGCGACGTCGCCGATGACGGCCGTCACGACGCCGATCCCGAATATACTGATCACAAAGCAAAGATAACCACCGGCGATATCTGAAACCAATGAGAAAAATCCAATCTCAACAGATGTCGCCAATATTAATTGCACGATGGGGACGTTGAATAGTTTCTACTGTATTTCTGCGAAAGAATGTTATGGTTTTGTGGACGTTGAAATTTCCATAGGTGGAAATTTATATACGTTGACGTATGTTTACGTTAAAAGTGTTTAGAACGGGATACTTTAGCGCTTTGACATTTCTACAAGCCGATATCGTTGCACTTTGACATTTTCTACCACGATGTTTAGTCATTTAGGAATTTCAACGCCCCTCTAGTTTTCTGGTTGGAAAATTCTATACGTCAGTACGTATTTCGCTGTTTTGAAATTTTCTAAAAGAAAGTTTTTTGTAATATGAATGCGTGTTTTTGAGTAAGTGAGAGTCAGATCTAGGCGATCGATAATTTTGTTACAAATGTTTTCGTATGATTATCAATTTCATACTTTTATTTTTTAGATAAGATTTAAACGCGAACAAGTATACGTATACCAGGCGGTCGCGGTATTAATGAGAAAACGGGAAAGCTGTTTGAATTATAAAACGCGTTGACGTTTGTTTGCATAACACGCCTACACATAAGCACGTTTAAAACGTTAATTAAGCTCGTCGACCGAGCGGTTATGGTCTTTTTTCCTTCGCGAGCTCTTGTATTTTGGTTAGCTACGCGCTTCAGAGATAATTAAGCTGCTCACAAATTAATCCCTGTCTCCTTTTAAGGTCACGCGGAACGCGGAATAGTGGTACTACATTTTTCACGTGGAAATTATATATTCTTCACTCTTTAAGTCGATAAACACAGTGCACACTATCCGTTTAATTACCAATGTAAACCTCCTCGTCGTTGATGCTTACACAGCTCTAGCATAATCCTACAAGGACGAAGTCTTACCAAATTCTGATTAGCGCATTGTAAACCTGGCTCTATTTGCTAATCAGCATAAACACCCCCCGAGTTTATGGCAACTCAAACAAGTCGAAATTAACGACTCGTTACCTGGGGAACCGGGGATAAAGTTTAACAATCCGTATTGCGATAAACGACGCGGGACGTCGTTAAAAAATTCCATAATAAATATTTTGCTAATGAGCAAATATTCTCGTTTCGGCTTAAAATTATTCGGAATGAAATACATTTATACGAAAAATCAGTTAGCTCGCTTTATATCACAATTGAATTCTAACATTATTTCCTCCAGAATTATAATAGGACTCTATTTATTATATATTTCGTTTTGGTGTCTCATTCTCTGTTTGAATTCCGTTTAACAGTGTTATACACGTCTTATTGTTCCCATTAATCCTGCACAAGACACAGGCACGATGAGATGCAGCTAACCCAATTGTATTCTCGATCGAACGGTTCAAACGAAATTGGAATGCACCCGACGCCTAATAACCGTCGCCCCATTAATCACTTCATTAACGAACGTTATATCGAATTTTGAAAAGAACGCTCGGTATTAATTGGTATTTTTATTGTATGCCCATTATTACTTCGTATCCCGTTTACGATACAGTTGAATAACCAAGATCAGACGCGTGAATACGGGGAAAAGGGAAGTGTCATTTTATTGGAATAATCGACGTTTTACGTTTCCGCGAATTAATTTCTGTTACGATACTTCCTTCAACTTCATCGAACATTTCTAAAAAAAAAAACATCTGACAATTTACATGCGATAAACTTCGTTTACTAAATTCCATCGACGTTTCTCTATTACCGGTGCATCCGTTTTATCGACGATAATGTCGTCGAACCTTTTGACTGGAAAGCTTGTAACAGTATTAGTGGTCTGTTACGATCGTCTGATAAATAATAATTAACTTCCACATCGTATCCCTCCGTATCATTGATATTTAATGTTGCTCAATCGTGTTATACACACGCGCGCGTGACGATGAACCCTATGAAATTGATTTGTCCGTCGGACGTGACGAATATTTTGTATAAACCAATACATACATACATACCACGGGAAAATGAATAATTTCACCGACACGGAGATATCTCCATGGCATTTGACTCTCCAACGGACGCCGAATTGTCGCGATGACGTCACCGGCTCGCTTAACTTCTGAAGTTTCATGGGTGCAAGTCGCCAGACTACCTTTCATGTATATATATGCATGTATGTATATGTATATACGCGAATACACGTGAACTTTGCACCAGCTGCACCGGGAAGTGCGCAACTGTGGCGAGTGCCATTAGGCCACCGTGAATAACGAGGTTTTTGTAAGCCTGTCATCGATGTCGAACGATCTGATCGTTACGGGGTGGTTTATCGGATCAGGCTGACTCACGAATTAGATGAAGAGAAATCGGGATTAAGATTGAACGACTCGCTCATGGTACATACATAGGTATAGGGTGTGTCTAAATATGTGGGAGATTCTTCTCTCAGAACCCTATACATCACAGATACCCCACACTACTAAACTGGACACCCTAAATCATCTTTTTTCACAGTACTCCGTTTAACAGAAAAAAGAAATGTTAGTGAGTTACTAACAAGTATCCCAGACACTCTTCAGAGTCGAGGATTTATTCACGGGTGGGATTAATGTGAAAATAAATATCTCATCATTTTTTATGTTCGTCATAAAGTGGGGTCGTTGTGAGAATAAAAATCAAATTCGTTATGCGTTCATATTAGAGGGGGACATGTTTCTGGGAGGAAAAAAATGATTGTGTAATGTTATAGGTTCGTTCATTGCGCGAAGATGTTGCTACGATCGGTATGAAGGAACGTTGGAAGTTGTTTCGGGAAGTTCGGGGAAATCTTATTCTCTGCACGATTAAACAGGTTGTTTGTCGAAAGTCTGCGAAGCCCCGGCCCCGGGATCTACGTTTCCAAAGTTCGTAAACAGGGTGGGTTAACCGCCGCTGTTCTGGAATTTGTATCCAACGTCTGATCCTTCTGGAGATCCTGGAAACCTACCGACCCAGGAAGAACCACCACCACCACCTCCTCGTCGTCGTCCTGTTTCTCCTTTTCACCCTCCCCCCCCCCTGCCATGCGGGATTTTGAAAGTTTCTAACGACTGTAGCTCGCTCAACCACGTGTGAATTCTCGCTGCTCGAAAATTGCTCGAATAGCGAATCCAATCCAGAAACCAATTATTTCTCGTTATTGCGAGCGAACTCGCCAACAGGCATTGTCGTAAATAAAACGACACTCTGTAGATAAGACACATTTTTTTTGTTCGATTGGTAACTCTATTGATTTTGATATAATATTGTTTATTGTGGAATATAGCGAAGTTACTGTCTTTAACTTTAATTTTCTCTATGTTTAATTGTTAGACTGGCGTGGAAAGTTTGCCAAGTGCTTTAATTATGATTTAATTTCGTAGATGTCTAGGTTGATGTGAGAATGAAAAGAGCATTTGTTATTTCTCTTAGTCTATGTACATTAATCTTTCTTTTTCCAAGTTTAATTATAACCTTGTTATCCTGGTGGTGGGATTTAATTTCTCCATCCCAGTGGAGGGTTAATTTTCTCTTTCTTATACAATTCGGTCTATAATCTCGTTATATTTCACAGTGTATTTAAAGATTGTATTTGATCCTCGGGGAAGGGAAGATGTCTCGTCGTTAGTGAAGTCTGTCGGCTTTAGTCTTAAAGCCCCGGCATCGATCCCCTCCCCTTTCGTTTTTGGTAGTGGGACAGGATAAATTGACGTCCGGTCACGAGGGTGGAATCCTCCCAGGACGAATCCGTTCCTGTCCCGTCGCGATCAGGCGGTTGCAGAACGAGGTTTGCCAATAAATCAAGCCGCGAGTGTCTCGTGGAGGCGACCAATATTCGGGAGACCAGAAATCGATAGCCACGAACCAACCTGAGGATGTTCTAAATGTGATCCAATCGCGTAGACGACGATCATCGACATCCACCAGTGAAACGACATCCTGATTTTCCCGATCGATCGACGTACACATACCAATGAACCATTAATATCGTCAAATCCCACGTATAATATATCTGTCGGTTTCTGTTCGCGGAATTAATCAACATTAATAATATCAAAGTCGAATGAAATTTCCGATTTTCCATAGAATTTTCGATTCTCGTTGAAATCAACGTGATGTTTAACGTGGGTGAAAATATTCGTGACAGGAATAAGTGTAAAATATCGTGTAATACCTACGGTCTCGGATATCAAGGACTATGGGAAGTCTTTCACGGTACTTAACACGTCAGTGTCTAATCGACGTCGATTCTCGTATATCATCGTGACGTGGACTCAACCGACCTTATAAAACTCGATTCCGGCACGTGCAAATTGTAAACTGATGGCCGATTTACCTGGCCCACCCTCGCGTGACTACCACGCGCAAGTCATCGTTCGGTTGTCCGACGAATTACGGTATATTATCCCTGTTACACTCGGTAAACCGTGATCACGATTCACGCGGCCTGCGTTCGCAGTTTTATCCACTTGTTTTAGATATATTCATACTTGAAATCTGCATAAAAATAACAAAACAAAAGAGAGAGAGAGAGAGAGAGAGAGAGTAAACACCCGTCGGCGGGAAAACGCACGTGAATAAATATATATGTATATATATTTATTTTTACATACACTGTGTTCACTTGCGAGCCAATTAAAAAGAAAAACAACAATAATTTCATTTTCCATACGTTCCATCGATTTGTCTCGTTCGAACAATGAATTTCTATTTCGTAAACGTTTCAAGCTCCGGTAATTCAACGTCAATCGCGGGATAATCGGTTCCATTAAAAGCACGATCATGATTCCAATACGTTCAAGTCTGTATAGATATACATTTACATATATGTACACGTACATACGTACACGTGGAGCATACGTTTCTACCATCGCAGGTATGCTTAGCAGCTGCAGTTCTAGTCCGTTTTGTCCGTGGAACGTGACCCGATTCCACCGTATAAATTATAGTCCCACATGTGACACACATCCTGATGTATGGGACATGGTCCACCACCGACACCGCACACCCTAATGCCGCCGCCATTTTCCACGACCTCAAGTTCGTTCTTTCGTCTGTTTATTCTTTTTTTTTTCTTCTCCTCCCCCGGTGAATGTTGTACGGTATCCGGAATACGGTTTCCGGGTCACATACGTTCGACGTTCAATGTACGCGCTACTCTCATCGACGTAATTTGTCGAAATAGAAGCTCGACTGGAAATCCTCGTCAAAGGACCCCGGCTAGATCCTCGGATCCCTGGATCTCGCGGTTGAATGAGTGCGCAGATAAACGGATTTTCTGCGGTGCTTCCCCTCGGTTGACGGTGAATCATTGTAGAATCCATGGATAAAGGGTATTTCTCTTTAAAACGTTTCAAAATTATGCCTGCAAATCACTCTGGACTCATTTTTTTTTATGTCTTTCACATTTTTGAATCGTTATACAGAAGGGGAGAGGGGAGGTTTTCGATTCCCCGTGTTATTACGAGAGATTCAGTGGCATCGTTTTAATCGAATGGATAAACATGACCGAAGTGTTGGTAAACGTGTGGCCGAGTTTACATTGCCGTTTGGATAAACCCAATGATGTGTATTATTGTCGAACGTCTCGTCGAATTCGTTCGATTTCGTGGTTTCATTAATACGTGGTTATCTTTTATGCTTGTTCTGTTCCACCGGTTTTCATCGTTCACTTTTTCCACGGTATTATTACACTAGAGTTTGTTATTTTCTTTTCTTTTATTTTTTCGCACGGTTAGGTTGCTAGGGTGTGATCGAATTTGCATGTTCCACGAAGCTTCCACTAAAGAACTCGACCGGTTACGCGAGAGCCGTCGTCGTAAATCTCGAACATGAAAATTACTCGAAAAACAGTTCACTAGCCCGCACGCCGCAATAAATCTCGAGGAATATTTCGCGGCAAACCTAGCGGTTATACGAGCGTTCATCAGACCTTTTTTTTTTTTAATATTCTCAAAAAATTCTGCACCGCAGGACGTTATCCACGGTCTTACACGTTTGGAAGTCGAACAGGAACGCAGACTTTTGAACCCGCCGCGCTTTAAACCCGACTTTTCAGCCAACGTTCGTTTCACTACGTTTAATTTCCTCGAAAATTTCAATACACACCCACCGTATATTTTACACGGATTAAAGTGAAACACATGACAGTAAAAAAAAGAAAAATACCCTCGGATATCGTGCTTTCGCGAGACGCTTTATTCCGCTAACTAGAATAAACAAAAATGTACAATGTGCATAAACCAACGTGTATATATACATTTTTCCTTCGTTTATCCGAAAGATTTACTTGTTAATTCCTGCGTATTTCATTCGCTCTCGTAAAGTATCTTTTTTTTTTTTACGTGGTTCCAACAGAACAGGGAGATGAAAAGAGGATGGAGGGAGGGAGGGAGGGGGGAAAGGTGAAACGAATCCAATTAACTGCAATATTGCCGACGTCTCATAAAGCGCGGCCATGTTCAATGACATGCTAGTTTCGTTTTTCTTTTTCTTTCTCACGCGGTTGCCGCTGTTCCAGCGATTTCTGATTTCGCTCGCTCCTCGAAGGTAAACTGCAGATCTGCATCATGCAACGAAGCATTCAGGGCGACGTTGATTTATAGGAGAAGTCGACGCGCGGAGGGTACGGCAACGGAATAAACAAAGTAAAACTGTGCGGGGGCTTGATACAGTACTTTCGAGAGCTTTTGCCAGTTCAGCAGGCTTTTGCGCTGTTGTCCGATTGTACCCGGGCAAAATAAAGCGCATTCTCTCCTCTCCCACCCTTTCTTTTTCCGACCATTCTTTCGTCGCCGTCTCCGCTGTATTCCTTTTCCCCGCCCGTTTTCACGTCCCCCGGGTCCACGGTTGCTTAGAAAACTATGTATTATTCACCTCCCCCTTCCCGTATTTCGTATACGTATACGAGTTTTTCATACGTTTATTTTACGGTCTTTTTGTTTTTTTATTTTTTTCGTTCCTTCCGTTCACGGGTCTCGCGTTGGTTTTTGCGTTCGTTTTTGTATCGTTATTTCGTTTCTCGTGGTCGTTAGCACGTGTGAGAAAGTTTTTGAATCGATACGTGTAACGATTAGTGTTTTTAAAGTTCCGAGTTTGTTTTTCGGACGGGTAAACGTATGCAAAGTGTTCGTCGCAACTTGGATGGTTCGGTGTGTCGTTTGAGTATGTGTATGTATGTATGTATACCGATATTGTATAGGTACTTAACTTCCCCTGGGAGAGATAACGAACATTTTATGACACTACAAAGACATACCTATTTCCGAAGCCCGCACGGACTATCTGTTATGCAAAGAGTGCCGGCTGCACCTGCCTCCATGTGACTTCGAGAGTTTCCGGGTTTGTCCCGTAACGAAATAGAATTTTAGCCCGTTTGTAACCCGGACCGACGGTTAAATCGTTACCGAACGAGAGGGAAAATGCAGATCTGACGTCTTGTTCCCTGGTCCGCGTGTATCGTTCTGTTTATCAGTAGTAGTGATTACCATATATCAGGGATTTCGTTTTTTTTTTCATTTTAGACTGCTCGGGTCTAAAAAAGTATTCCACGTGGTTCGTGTACTTTGTTAAAAATACCTATCTCTGGGAAACGGACACTTTTTTTCCAAAAATTATCCTTCCAATACGAATACCCTTATATTTAAACGAAGTTCTATTGTTCAATTGACAGTTTTTCTTTCTGTAGTAACCAGAGTGTTAAATTTAGATGGAACATCGTTGACTGAGTGTCAGAGTGACGTTTAAATAGTCACTAAATGAGAGGTAGAATACAAATCTGACGTCTCTTCTCTTATCCCTTTGCTTCATTTCGTTTATCAGTAGTATAGACTAGCATATATCAGGCATTCCAGTCTTTCAATCTCAGACCACACAAAACACTTGTCTCCCAGTCTACAAAAGTATTCCACATGGTTCTTGTACTTGATTAAAAATATGTTTTACTGGGAAACGGAATATTTCGGAGGGAAATTAGAACGTTAACCGCCGGACAGTGGTGTGACTCGTATGTGGAATAAGATAGATACAAGGGTGTCGCGCCGAGATAGTGGCCAATCCAATTTTCTCCATCGTGAATATTTGCATTTAAAAGTCTTCGAAATGATGAAATCACAGATGCCGGCAGTGTCTCAATTTTAGCGGTGTACGACAGTTGGCACGCCCTTATCGTGATCATTTAATACTTTCTCTCCCTCCTTCACCTTCCAACACTATGAAATATCTTCATCCGTGTCAACCAATCGGATATCTTACCATCGCGATTTTTTCAAATATTCATATCTCGGGATCGGACATATTTTTATTTCAACCCTTATAAGAAAGGGTCACACGAAACCAAGAAATCCCTTGTCCCTTCGTCTCACGTTCCCTTTCATTGACGAATCTTCGTATGGTTCGAGTCGATAGGTGACGTATCTCTAGGTGATAGCTGCTCGAACAGATGCAATAATGGTAATAGCAATACTGGACTAGAATGGTAATTGTAGTAGTAGTAGTAGTAGTAGTAGTAGTAGTGGACTAGGATATGTCAGACCGTTGGTCAGAGAGTGGAACTGTATGTTCTATGGCGGATGGAGTGCTGGTGTACACGTGAATTGTACAGAATCCTGAACGACGCGACGTAAACGGTAGGCTAATTGCAGGATACACAATGGACGACATTTCTCTCTCCCTCTCTCTCTCTCTCTCGGTTTCTCTTTCTCTCCTTCATTTCCTGATCCGTTTGTTGGATTTCATCGTCGACACCCACGTTATCTGGTGGGACAACGATGATCCCGAATAATAACTAAACGGTTCGACGAATTTCGGTGTTAATTATCTGCATATCTGACAGTTGGTATTCCTTCGTTTGAACGGGGTCAAGTTTTTAATTCGTTATCGTAGAGGATAACGAGACACCGAATCGTTTATAGGATTTTAAAAGCATATTGCGTGGCTCTATCCTCGTTGCCCGGAATTTATTCGAATCGATACTTCTTTTTAAACGTTCCTCGTGTCCGGTGGGGTGTGCGAATCACGGTAAAAATTCCCGTGGAAAACAAAGGAACGCTGGAACATGATAATCCGCGTCCGAAGATAACACAGTACGCCGTGAAATCCTACCGTTTATCGGATTTATGATATACATTGAAACACTCGTGTTGTTTTCCTTTTGTTGTTTGTATTTTCCTTTTATTTCTCATTCACACTTTTCATCTTTTCACTAGCGAACGTTGTTTTTTCAAACATTTCCCCAGTGTATACGTAAAAGCTTGCCCGTACCCATATACTGTACATATACATACATACAAACATTTTCACATATTTTCGTACACGTGCGAAATCTACCTACGCGGTGATTTCATCGGTATACACGTATCCTAATACATTCGAATTCCGATGGAGTCTGGTTACGTATCCCGTCTACGGATGTATCCGGATTCGTCGGGAGATATTTCGCGATAGCTTAGAATTTAGATCGCACACCTACGACGATACACCGTAGGGTGACACAGACATCTGGCCTATTTTTTCGGGTGTTACCACGAGGGAGTGTTATCCGATCTTCCCTCCTCTTTACGCGAGACGGCCGCTGAAAGATTCACGATAAAACATGTGAAGCATGTTATCACACGCGACACACGTTATCTGTCGTCGCGTGCTTTCAACGGGGAATTTTTCCGCCGGCAGACTTCACAAGACGTGATGGGACGTTTTAATAAATACGGAATGACCCATTTCGAGCTATCCTTAGGTAATGGATATGTATATGTATGTATATTAAACTACGTATCAGGTTTGTGTATAACTTCGAGATGGCTGTCGTGCGAATGAGTGACAGTCCATGATAAGGAAGATATTAAAGAAATTTATTGTTACATATACATATATACGACTCGGTGTTGTTTCAGTAATTTTGCAGAGAGATACGTGAGAATGATGCGAAATTGAATTCGATCCTCTCTGCATGGTTACGTAACAAGCTAAGGAGGTAATATCGTTTGGAAACACAACAGATGTTACCTGACGCATATACATACACACATATATATACATATATGTATGTATCTATGTATCAGTTTAAAACAAGTCTTACCCCGCGTTACTTTGTCATTACAGTTCGTAATGTGATTACCGTCGTTTAGAGATCTCGTGTCATGGAGAGAGAGATAGAGTTCCTCTTTTTTCGGTGGGGGGATAAATGTAATTAGCATTAATAACAATGGGGATTAATTACGCCAACCAAGCCGTCGGATAAATTGGACGTTCGGAGGAGCGGGATCGTAATTGCGCTGGGTTTTTTCTCAATTAAAAGTGTAATTCTGTTTCCGGGTCCGTTCCGACGGTTGGACCGAGAAATCTTGTGTAAAAATGAACGCGGCTTAGTAATGTCGATCGATATCCGGCAAGCTGCTGGGATTGCGGGGCACGCGGAAATTACCTGCGGAAATTTCATTTCACCGGGTTAGGCTCTAATACCGGTCGAGAGGTATTGCTGTATACGAGATCGTAATAGGAAGATATGGTAGACATACTCATCGGATTATTACTACTTACCGTTGGCTGCGATGGCATGAATTTCCTGCGCCTGATAATCGAAGATTCTCGATCATTTTTCCCGTTCCCACATAATAATCACGATTTCCCTAACTCTATCCCCTTGAATCTAATTTTTCTAAGAATTTCTAAACTTGACGTATCAAATTTATCGAGGAAACACTGATTTGTCTCATAAATTCCACGACGAAGGAAAAAAATAATATATTCTATGTTGAAACTATGTATCTTCCAGGGAAAATATCATAAATTACGTAATCCTTGCTCCTTATGAGCGCAACGTTAATCCAGGCTGTACTTTCTTTATTTCATTGTTTTTTATTCATAGCCTCGAGGGATACATTCTATGCAATTGAAGCATCTACGCGAAAGCAGGATTTTCTTTTTGTTTTCTTTTTTAAAAAGTCGTCGCGACATCATGCAAAACGTATGTAAAGGTTATTCTTACTATGTAACACGGTTGTCGTCCGCAATAGAGGCCTCGGGGGTGAATTTAATCAGGGACACAGGTTATCTACCGGTGCTTCTCTCCGCCGTTTCTAACAGAGTTTATGATCCGCCGGTTTATCATAAGCCACGCCAGAATGGCTAATGAAGTCCAGCGCTAGAGCCGAATAACGAGCAGTTAGGTGTTTCGCAATTTACTAGTTCGGAGAGCAGAAAATTGCGGTATAATGCCACGGATATTCCGCGGGTAAAAATTACAACCGTTCAACTTGTAACTAGGAGAATGGACTCAACACGTCGGGCGAGACCAACCCTTCCGGGAAATTGATGTTTGGAAAAACATTTCTGTCTCCTATCCCCCGCTCGGAAAATATACGGTATAACATTTACACGCCGAGAACGAAGTTATTTTTTCCTTTTTTTTTCACATTTATTAACGTTCCGTTTATATGACGTTTCATGCATATTATACGTATCACTGTTCGTCCCCATTTTTCCACTTATGGATTTAAAGAAAGAACCATTTTGGAATGGCTGTATTCTATTTTTTGTTCTTTTTTTAAATAACTATCCGTTTGGATCGAAATACTTGCTGAACGAGAAAACTACGGTCGCACGAAGAAGACGAAACGATATTTTTCCATAAGTCTCTCAGAAGTTAGTTGTTCCCGGAGACAATATACAATTATACGAGGCTCGAAGGTCGAGGCCGTTAGTTTGAATTGCCCCGAGGGATTTTCCCGCGGACGAGAATTTAATACGGTTTGCTTTAACAAGTTTAATCGGTCATATACGGCGCGCCGTTAGCGCCTGTAGCACTTCCGCTACGACGGAAGTTTTTTGTCTCTGTTCTTGTACTTCTAATTTCTTCTTGGGGTGCCGCGCATGGTCGCTCGTTATTTTTATTTATCGTCTCGCGTTTCCCCGTGTCCTTTCCGTAAACCGGCGGAAAGTCGTGGCAGAATGTTCGTAGGAACGATTCACAGGTACCATTTTCTTTCTTTTGATTATTTTTTTTACCACCCCGCGGTTCAGGTTGATTCTCCTTTTAACCGGAACAACGGTGAAAATTATTCTTCGAACGCGAATACCGTTACGCTGGGACGAAGTTCTATTTTTCAATTGTCAGCTTTTCCCCGTGTACTAACCAGAGTATTAAATTTAGATGGAACACCGTTGAGTGAGTTTCGGAGACTTGTAAAACTTTCAATCCCTCGGGATAAGTGTCTTCCATGGAATCTCCAATCTTTCGGAACGCTTTACCGAGCGGTGCTTTCTGACGAAACTTTGCGACTTTGTGTACAACGGTACACAGATGCAAATGCAATTTACACAAAGACATCGCGTGATACATATCGTCTAAACGTCTAACAATGTTGGTGCGTAGGGAAGGGCAATGTTCCGTATGTTACTTTTATACCACGTAATAAGGAACAAGATTTTTCTATTTTCGGACTCAATTGTTTGCTCCGTTTAACGAACGACGTTTCGTATCGCTTCGAGAATCGCAGGGATCTCGGAATTCGATAACATTCCACGAAAAACCGAGCCGCGAGAGCCAAACAGTTCCGTAATTTGTTCCTTCGTACGATTTCGAAATCAGAATTTCATTACGCGACGACCGCATCTGCCGCGATATATGCTGTACATATACATACATATATGTATATCTTATATCGGAGCTTTTTGTAATCGAATTTCGGTCAGCGGGGACCGTTTCACGATGTTATATGTTCCATTCGAGAAGGTAAAATATGGAAATTTCTACCGCTGCTGCTGCGACAAAAAAAAATACAAGAAAAACTGAATATCCTTACCGTCGCTCTCTCGATCGTCCTATCACATCAGATTCGTTTACGACGATATAACTAATTACCTATCGCTGTGATAAATGAGCTATGAAACAGGCTACGGTTGTACTACGTAATGCCCACGAATCGGTTGCCTTCCATGCGATGAGTAGCGCTTACGCCACCCTCGAGCGATAATTATCATCAAATTGAATGCACAATGGTATGCAAATTTGCCTTCCGTAAATGCATGATATTAGGCTGACAGTTGAGTATCCTCTTAACCGTGAAACACCATCGTAGCCGGCGTAAAAATGTCTATTTCACAGAAAAAGATTAAAGAAATTTTCGTTTTTTTTTTATTGTCCACGTCACGTTACCGCGACACCTATCGACATGTGAATCGACATTTACATTATCCCCGGTCCCGTTCGGAATACAAAGTGAAGTAGTTTCCCTCCGGTCGGACATGTTAACGAGTCTCGTACGATATTTTCGTTTTATCGTCCCGATTGCGGGACTTCTGCGAAAGAATGAAGGATAATTACGAAACCGGGAATCGCTGCGCGACGTGTCTGGTTTTGTAAACGCGTATTCGACGAAGGATTCGTGTAATTCCCGCGGTACGGAAAGGGAGCTCGAAGGACCACCGGCAGACAATGAGGGCCCGCAAATCCCTCGGGAGTTGCCGAGTCCCTTCTTGCCGGATAATATCCCGCAGTGTGTTCCTGCAGGATCGTTCCTCGTGTAGCAGAAATTCTCGCCGGTTAGAGAAGATGCTCGGGGATAATTCAGATTTCTGGAAACACGCAACTTGTGAGGTTTTATACAACGTTTTTCTGTTTCTTTTAAAATACTTTCTCACCTTTTTTATGTGTGTATTATTAAGACTAGTTACCAACGTGATAATTATTCCCTGAACATTTTTCCATTGTTTGTAAAGGTTCGCGTGAAAATGAAAGCTCTGGTGTCTGTTTTTATGTTCATATTTTGACAATCTTTCTTTTTTTCTCCCTCTTTGTATATGTTCGTGTGTGTGTGTGTGTCTGTTTTTATTTTACGCAGCCGCGACCGTGATGTTTGTCGACAACAGGTGTTTGTCGACAAATTGCGCCCGTGTATCGCCAGACCCGGCAGACAGCACCCTTTCCGATTATTTTTTTTTAAAGCATCGTCAAGCACGTACTCCCCCGTTCGTTTCTTTCCCGTTCTTCCTTTTTTCTCCTTCTTCTCTGTACGCTTCCGTCGCCGGTGATTGATAGCACCGGGAACGTGATCTATCACGTTAATCACGGGATCCTGTTACGCCGTATCATTTTTTTGCCCGGCATCATCAACTCGGGGGAGGACGGAGGGGAAGGGGGGTTGGGGGTGGAACTACAATACCGTCCGAAAGACTTTGCCGTTCATCTATTACGTCTTTATTTCGTTGTTCGTTCTGTGATTTATCGCGGCAATAAAATGTCTAATTCCCGTGTCGCGTTACATAGTTCTCGTTGTATTCGGAAAAGATCGTACACGCCTCGTTCGATCGCTTTGACGTTCGACGAGAGTATGGTATTATCATTGTTCCCGTTCTTTCTGACATTTTGCTTCGAGTACCCGTAGCAAGTGTTTCGGTCTTTGTTTTATCGTAGTCCGGTGCCAAAGGAAATGAATGGAGCGTGTTGCAGAAAAAGGGAGTATTTTTCTCAATAACAGCCGGAAGCACGGTCGTGTGTGCAATTCTTCGCGTTTCATCTGATACAATGAACTATGCGTGCAAATACCATTCTCTCTTTCTCTCTACTTTCTACCTTTTGTCCAGAATTGTTTGAATTTCTAGAACATTGTGGTACCCTTAGGTTCGTTTCTCGCTAAAAGAACGACTTGCACGGTGAATTTTCTTCTTTCCCCCTTTCGCGAATCACAAAAGGGCCTACCCAGTGTTCTTCTCTTCGTTGGTTCGTCGAGTTCCAAAAGCTTAATCATCTATTTCTACGTAGCTCACGACAATATCGTAAGCGACGATCGTAATTCATTTGTTCCTCCCCCCCCCCTCCCCACCCCGTAGGGGTTCCCGTCGATTTTACGAGGAACACGTGTATTTGCGACGGTGGGTGTAATGAATATCGCGAGGCAGATGGAATTTAACGCTCTCGACGTTGTAGATTACGGTTCGATAAGCTCGCAAAATGCAGACGCGAAATTGCCCTTACGGTGCCGTGCATCAAAGCCGATCGCAAATTTGCACGTTCGACGGGCTAATACACGTACGTATACATACCTATATATGTATATGTATACGTACGTGTATGTAAGTTTGCGCGGACGCATACACGCGCGGAAATTATTACCTCGAGGGTGTGTCAGAAACACTCTTCACTCTCACTTGAGCTTTTATCGAGTGGCTGTCGACCCGGCGGGATCGAGGCACGATTGTAAGCCACTGGTTTCACGTCTGCATAATCCGCGGCATAGAAAAAACCACTTGATAGACTCTGAATTCCGCTTTCAAGTGTTCTCATACGGAGGTGATAAGCCGGGAACTAACGGTTGTATTTTATCACGCTTATTAATCACAGTTAAACGATTATCCACTGTATCGATATCCCGGTACTTTAAATTGAAATTTAATTTATTCGTCCATGGTTTCGTTATTAAAGTTTCAGCATTTGAGACTTTTGCAAACCTCTCCTAAGACCATCTATGAAATTGTCTTTATTAACGAGGTTTATCGAAGACGAGAATTAGTATTATTTCTCACAAGTACACACAACTAAAGTTATTATGCTAGAAATATAAGATATCTTAGATAATAGCTGATAATGCGATGGATCATTGATTACGATGATCTCGTTCATCGTTTAGAAGTGTTTAATGATTACGAGTGACCAAAAGCGTTGAAATCGAATCGCGTGGGAATGCGTGGCAGAGTTTCCGGTGACAAAAGTTTCTATTGTAGAATCTTTACGGCGTGACATTAGTCAATTTGAGCGACGCTACTGCCCGTACGCGGGTCGTCCGCGGCAGTTTTACGATCTCCGGGGCGACAAGTGCCGCGTGTATCCGCGCGGTGGATCGCATCGCGTTCGCAATTGCCGTTCGCCATTATTACAAACCGCGCGTAGCGAAAATGCGTACCGTCGGCCGTTAAGGACGAGCAATTTCTTTCCGTCCGACGTGCTCGCAGAGTTATTCGCAACGGGAAATAACTCCGCAGCCGGCGACGATCTGTTTTGTTTGCTCTTTTTCCTCTTTTTTTCCTCTCTTTTTTTTTCATCTTTCTTCCCCTTTTTTTTTATTTTTATTTCATGCGCTGCGTTAATGCCGTCGTATTTTCGACGTAACGTTCGTTTCGTCGGGCAGCAAGGGGTTACTTTATCGTCGCTGCATCGCGTGCAGATAGAAATCCATTATCGCGAAACACGAGGGATGAAGAATCGATGACATTTTCCCCGATAAACCGAACGATTATTAACGGACACTTCGTAACGAGTGATTCTTTTGAAAAATTTTCATTTTATCAGAGTAATATTGTATTTTATTGATAATCTGACGAAAGAACGAAATGTTATCGAGATATATTCGTAATTGTTGACATTGTTCTACCCGGTGGGACGATACACGCGAAGATTTTTATATTTCCTATGTCATTTAGCTGCACGATGAAACACTTTGCCGCGCTCGTGTCCCTCGCGTGAGACTCTCTTTTTTTCCCCTGTTTTTTTTTCCTCCGCCTCCCCCAGGGTTTTCGATTTTCATCTTGACGGCTATACGACAACGAGCCACGTAAATTAAAGTACACGCGCCGCGTGCAATTCCGTCCCGCGTTTATTCCGCGGGAAATTACCGAGCTTCCGCGACCCGCTGGAAAAACTCCGCGGGAAATGAAAGGGTCGGCGAAACACTCTGAAAAATTCACGAACGTACACCATGAGTTCCCATGATTTTTCTAGATGTCCTCCGATAAGATAAATAATTGATAATCATTTAAAAGTGCGTTATTATTTACAAGTTTGAGAAATCAGTATTTCGTTGATCAAACGAAGTAGTTTTAAATCGCGACGGAAATAATTTGCGAATTTTCATTTTCTTCGATCATCCCTTTGTACGGAGGGATACTTCCACCCTACCAGGAGGTGGACATTGCACGACGAGAGTTGATTTCCCGTGGAAAGCGAACAAATAACCAGGGACATTATTCCGCGTCAGGACGGTAAACAGCCATTTCCTGAAAGTAAACTTAGCCTTCCGATATCAACGGAACATAAACCTTCCAAGTAAGGCAATGGAAAACCTCCGGTGTATTCTTCCGTTCCGGTAATTCGCGTTCCACGTATTATTTGCCGTCGTAAAAATATAAGACACTTCTATACATATAATAATAAAACTCGCGGAAATTACCGAATAATACCGTATCACCACTAAAACCGTCGTTGAATAGAGTCATTTTTATCCGGACTCTATTCACGTTTATTCAACCGATTAATTTCTATTAACGAGAATAGATATCATTGCGAATGAAACGGTGAAAAACAAAAAAAAAACAGAACCGGACATTGATGTCGGTTTCGAAGTTAAAGGACAAGAATGGTCCAGAGAGAACCCTCGATTTCCATTTCCCCGGGGAACCTTTCTCGCAATAAAAGTCTTCTTCCTTGGCGATACGGTGAACGTACCCGGGTACTCTACACGTCCTAGTAACTCACTCCTTGTCTGCAGTAAAACCCGCGGGAAGATCCTTCCGTGAGAAGAATGTGTGCCGGTACTTACCGGCGTTACGTGGAAGCCTCTCCGAGGCTTCTGTCGAGGATCTGGGCGAGCTCGTTCGCACGGTTATACGACTAACTAAATGACCCGTGCAAACTTCCACCTCAAAAATCGTTATTTCACCGGCCGGCAATCAGCCGAGTGGCCGCCAGGTGTGTATTATTACCTGCGAAGTTACGTCTTCATTTCGCGGGACCGTAGGGATCTCGAGAAGTCTCCGAAAGCGAGTGCTAAGGCGGAGTATTCGTGGAAATGGAAAGTTATCGAGATACGTCTGGGAAAGCTTGACTTTTTGGCTTTGGTTTTGTTGTTGTGAGGTGTACGTTGTAGTTTGGGGGATTATGAAATTTGTTGTACAGGTAGATAGATAGATCTATTTTTACTGTTTTTGTTTATGTCAAAAGGTTTTAGAATCATTTGATCATTTTAGGGTCACTTCCTGCGTTAGCATTTTGGGTTCGAATCTAAGATGATTATGGGATTATAGTGGAAAGGAGATGTGAAAGTTCTAATTTATGTAGATTAATAATGTTATCATCCCCGAGAGAAAGGTCTTTTAAATATTAAAGTTCTAAAAAGGCTACTAAAAAATTGAGCAATTTTTTTTAAGTGTCTACCTTAATTCTGGTTAAGTGGCGTTTAGCCAAGAAAATTTGTTTGAGAACAATTACTTACCGGTGGGCGGCACAAAGGCGAACAGAACCTTCCAGAATATGGTGAGGGAGTGCATGAGATAGTCCATGGTGGATGGGGTAGCTGGTTGACCGCTTCCACCCTCTTCCTCGTCGTCGCCACCGCTTACGGTGAGCGCCTCCGTGAATTGTTCCTTCCAGGAGCTGGTGCCTGCGAATTATATCTCTGGATTGGTGAAATGTTCATGGTACACGGAATTCACACCAAATTTTCACGAACAGACATTTTATTTAAAAAGAAAAATATCTTCCCTAGACAAACCTGAAAATGTTTCAGACGTTCAGACATTTTTTAAGAACAAAGAAAAAAGATTTCTTCCCCAGACAAACCTGAGAATGTTTCAGACGTTCAAAAACCAGAGAGTACAAGTTTCTAAATTAAAGAATTTTCAAAGTGCACGGCGCAAAGTCACGTAGAAATATTTCAGACGGTTGAAGTGATTGCGTTAGACCGCGTTGAAAGAGTAAAAAGATTCGAAAGTTACCGAGAGGAAGGGGACGTCGATGAACCTTCTTCGCTTTTTGCGGAAGAACAATCGCGAATCCCGACACCGTCTGTTGGAAAGTTTCTTGCCGAGGTAAGTCATAAATCAGACGCCCGCGACATGCTATTCCGACTGTTCTCCTTGGTATTCTATTCGAAAGTGTTAGTCACCTTGCGATATATATATATATATATAATTTTCTGTAAAAGATCTAATTAATTCATACGTACAATACACAACGTCAACATCGCATTCTATCTTCCTCCTTGTAACCAACGCGAAGTTTCTCCCGTAGTTTACGCGAACTTGATATCAATGTTTCTCAACGACGATCCAAAAGGAAACGTGTAAAAGACAGGGTGAACCGATTCCACGGAGTTATTCGGGGGGAAAAGTTTTCACCGACAAAGCGGAATTGGCCCGGTGGAACAAAAATCGTCTGTGAAACACAAAAGGCCACTTGCCCGCCCAGGAAGAGGGGGTACGGGGTGGGGTTAGGGTGAAACTTTTTCAAAGGAACGTGGGGAATAAGTTTCAAACGCCGACGAATTCAGCATCGTGGCATCGATGTGCCTGAGGGTGCATTTCTCCAAAGAGTATTATTATTATTATTATGTCGCGTATGCGTTATTACCATATTATTTCCTTAACTCTCCGGCGTTACGGATATGCTTCGCGAATAATGTACCTCTCGTATAAAGCGTAACCTCGTGGAATTTTTTCGCTGGAATGTTATTCCGTCACGGTGAGTTCACACCGTGCGAGTTAACATTTTTTTTGTTTCTATTCATTTTTTTTTTATTCGCGAGGTTGTCAAATTCGTTTCCTCGGAAGATTCACCGGCGACACTTTCGTCGGTGAAACGATCATTAGAAGACGCGATAACGGAGTCGTTGTATGTATATTACTTTCGAAAATTGTTTCCACGTTGCCTCATTGTGCGCCGGGCTTTCAAACAAACAATGAAAATCGCAACACAATGGCGTTCCCGCGAGCGTTCGCCGCGTGTGAAAAATATTCCCCCGGCGGATTTTCCGCGTGCCCGTATGCAATTAATCGAAAGTGCTAAGGTCACGGTAAAAGTGATCGTAATACCGGTAACGGGGTATCACCTGGTGCCCTGTTGTTACGTTTATTACGTTAACGTTTATGCCATTAACGTAATCACCGCAAACAGTCCATGGTAAATCGGAAATTATTAGAAACGAACCTCTACCACTACCCATACCTATATATTCATTATTTACGAACTCAATTCTCTCTTGTTAAACTTCAACGAATGCTCTACAATACATATACATATATTTTCCATACATATATGTATATATACCGAAAATGTCGGTATCGCAAGTGATTACCGCGAACGCAATTACTGTTCTAATTAAACGACGCGAAATTCCGTTTTGAAAAAGTGTCCGCCGTCGGATTACGCGAAATGTTTCGCCGGGAGAACACGCCGGAAAGATTATGGTCGAGGACTCGGTGTTCACCGTCAGGCAACGGGAATTCGAGTTCGTTTTATGTATTCGTCGGCACTCGAATGTCACTGTGTCGCAGAAGTGCGCTGTTAAATGTTTTATTGCGCGCAACGCCGAGTGCGTTCCCCGACTCGTTACAAGTTTATTCCACTCGTCGACGGCACTCGGTCTGTTATAACATACATAGATACACATACGTACACATACATATACATATACGGGACGTAGGTCTCTTTAAACGCGCGTTTGTCCCGTAGACGTGCAGCAACCCCGTCGTCGTGGAGTACAAGTATCGTTTTGTAACCGGGAACGCATAATCAAATTTGCGACATTGGACCGACTGTCGTGGACTGAATTCCCTTCGCTCGACTATCTCACCATGTGAAAATTGACACTGTGCGCGATTTAAAAGCTCCCAAGGTTTTTCGTTAACGCGATTGTCACGTGCAGACTATATTTTTTGGGTGATGAAATTGTGAGGATCGTTGACGGAAATAGAAAGAGTAAACGATTATTGTTTTTGATAATGGTTCGATTGATTAGTAATTAGAATGATGATTTCGATTAATCGTATGGTATTTAATTAAAGTTGACGTATTCGTTGCGACGAACACGTTGATAGTGTTGTAACCCGACGTCTAGAAGAGAACGGAGCTCCTTATTATATCGTTGACGGCTAATGAGAACGAACGATTTATCATTGTCGCCGGTACTATGTCTCTTTGTTCGTGGAATCCATTAATTTCAAGCCACCGAGCACCGGCGTCTTCTAGTGCTTATTTCACCGGCGGCAAGCTTTTCTCTATTCCTGTTTTATAAATGCAAAGGATCGCCGACGTGATTCCGTCGGGGAGTTGAAATCCGTCGGCGATCGTGTCGCGAATTTTTTAACAACGACTGCGGCTGGAAGTCGCGCAGTCACGGATGTTGAATTGTTGGTTCGATTTCACAGCCAGGTGAAACGCGAGGTTAAAACGAAATTGCTGTGACTTAAGAATTTACATACGCCGGAAATACGGTGTTTGGAAATATCGTGAAGTGTTGGAAATTCCGCGTTTTTAAATATTTAGTTTTTCCAATTCCCATTCGTTGAAAGATATATGGTTTAAACTTTCCGAATCCTGAAACTTTCATGCGTTGGGAATTCCACGCGTTACAATTTTCGAATCCTGAAATTTTCACGCGTTGAAAATCCCATGCGTTGCAATTTTCAAATCCTCAAATTTTCACGCGTTGGAAATTCCATGCGTTGCAATTTTCAAATCCTCAAATTTTCACGCGTTGGAAATTCCATGCGTTGCAATTTTCAAATCCACAAATTTTCACGCATTCCAATTATCAAATCCTCAAATTTTCACGCGTTGGAGATTCCATGCGTTGCAATTTTCAAATCCACAAATTTTCACGCATTCCAATTATCAAATCCTCAAATTTCCACGCGTTGAAAATTCTACGCTTCAAAATTTCCAACTCTCGAATCCATCACCCGTTGAAAATCGCCAGCTTGAAACTTCCTACGCCTTGACATTTTTACGGGTTGGGAAATCTGCGCCAGCAGAATTTCCACCCACCAGCATCTGTTAAATTTTCCCAGTGACGTAAAACTCGATGCGTCGTGAACATTAAAAAATTCATGAGAAAAAGCCGGGAAAATTTTCGAATTAAAATTCGACGACCCCATGCGGATCGTTAAATGGCCCGTGTTTCAAAAGTCTGTGGGTACGTACCTGGGATGAGACAAGACGACCGAGAACAGACTTCGGTGCCGTCGATTTCATCTGACAAAAGGAGCGAACGCCATGAAATGCGAAAAGGGAGCGTCGAACAAAAGAGACCGCGGTGTAATAGAGCAATGCGGTGTCGTCCCTTCACGAGACGACACCGATTTACAGGAAGACCTCCAACTTCGTCTCGACTTTCGATTCGCCGGAAATATTTCCCCGGAAACCCACAGATTTACCGGACTTTTCGTACACTCTGGGACTCCCTATCTTACGTCAACGAAAACTTCGGAATTGAATAGACTTCGTGGAAACGCGATTTTAATCTTAATTATTCGCGAACATTTCATTTTTTAAATAATATATCCGTAGGAGTCAAATAAAATTACAAACGATCGATACCGAAAAATGAGAGAAATAAATAAAAAGATATATGTATACTGGTTTAAAATGGAGAAGAATATTTTTTTCTACGTGAATTTATCACGCAACGGGGACAGGGTCAACGTTTTCGCAATGTGTTGCGTTTTAATCAAGACACCCGGAGGACGAAATTTACACCCGAGTGCAGCAATAAGGCGGATTTAAAGGTATACCGTAGGGTAATGCAAGGATACGAGAAATACAGAGACGCGAGAGAGGAGGGGAGAGAGGATGGGGGGGATGAAGGTAAAATCATAAAATCTGAGAGATCAAGGGGGATCGTGTAGACGAGGACATCAAAGGGTGAGCACCGGGTTGGACAGTCGGTGAGATGAGAAAATGATAGGAACGTTGTCTCGTTAGCTTTAAATTCCGCGGTACGATTTTTCAAGGGAAACTTATTTTTCTAATTAAACATATCGATCTGTTACCACCAACCGATATATCGGAGTTACATTTTTATCTCTCTCAAACCAAAGACACGTAATCTCGTGGTTTTTATTAAAAAAGAAATGTTTTAAAAAAAGAGACGAGCGTTGAGTATCCATTGGAAAAAAGAGATAGAAAATAAAATGAAAGAAAAAATGTGAAAAAGTGAGAAAGTCAATAAAACCAGCGAACAGTTTGAAAATTCCGCAAAAGCGCAGTGCGACGGCTTTGAGAACGACGTGTAAACGAGGGCTTTTAGAAAGCTTTTTCGAGAGGTTCTTATGTCACACGCGCGTGAAAAAGAGTCGACTCACCAAGTAATATGGAAGCGTTGGCCCTTTGAACCAGTTTGTCCACCGTATTTTTGAACTCCTTGGATTCCTTGATCCTTATCTGAGCCCTGGCCACGTCGCCCAATTTCGGTTTACCGAGGAGCGCCATTTTCTCCTCGGCTGTCCTTTCCTCGGGTTGCTTCAATTCCGCTGCAACGGCTATACCCGCTTCCGCTGAAATAAGAAAATCACGCCTTGCTACTTCAGTAGTGTCTTTAACGTTCCGTCGATATCGACAGTTTCACCCCGATATCATGGTCAGATTTAGCGGGTAGAATCGTTTCGTTGAGTAATTTATGAGAAACTTGACGAATTGTTCCGTATTGACAGACGAAACAATTTGTCGGTATCGTGATCGTCGCTGGAACACGGTTTCCTTTCTTTGGGAAATAATTGCTTTGGCGGAAGTGACAGCTGCATGCACGACACGCTGTTCTCGATCACACGAACGCGATCGATTTAATTCATAAATTATACCCGGGCAAAAATACATCGCGCTTATTCTGATAATTCTACGCGTTAGCGTCTGACCATATATCGGGTTTACCACTTACTCGCGGGGATACTGATAGGTCTATACATAGCGTACGAATCTACTGTACATGGTTTTCAATCTGGAATCCATTGTATCTTTCAGCACAGTGTTACTCGTGTTAGATCATTATTATATTGATATATTTTATATTGTATTAATTTTAAAATCATATCGTTATATTTCATGTGTAATGAATAGTATCGTCTTTAAAATGATATTATTCGCATAGGTTTCTATTATACGTTGAACGTTTATTTGACGGCAGGTTATTCGACGAGTCTGATGACAATCTTAAGAAGGAAGTGCAGGCAGTGTAATTTCGCGTGCGTGTACACCGTGCAACTATGAAATTCTCCAATGGAGGTTAATGAATAAATTGCCGGCTAATGGCTGTTACACATTTCCCAAGTTATTAGCAATACAGCAATTTGGTAATTACCGTCCCGTAGACAAGTCTCTATGTCATACAAACTGTTTTTACACATATCGTTTCAACTCACATAAATTTCCCTTATCTCATTTTTAATCAACATAACATTTTTTTTCTTATCATAAATCAACACATACATATAATAATACATATTACCATACGATCCATAGATCTTCTACAATCTCCAACAAAAAATATGCGTATCTACCCAAGCTCTAAATATAGATAAAAAAATCTATGCACCTCGAACTAATGGTTTCCCTAGTCCCGTTTCCTCTTTTTTCCCCCCAGGATGTCTCTTAATTCAATGCGCGTCCCGACGCGTCCGAAATCGTTTCCTCCCCTCCGTGAAATACGAGCGGTTTCCGCGCACAATGCGAACGAGGATCGAGACAAGACCGTCGACGGGACGATTTATCATCCTCGTGAGCGAGAACGCACTCGAAACGGAGAGATTGTCGCGCGTTCCATAAGAAGCCATATCCTCGTTTAAGTTGATACCTTCGAACGGGAGAGGGAATAATTTATAACGCTCGCGTCCTCGACGAACCGTGGTGGGAAGGGGGGAGGGTGGGGGGAGGGGATCGATGTAACGTCCGCGATTGATCGAGCCATTCAGATCGCGATATTCTATTGAAAACGTGTTATTCCGCGGGCCGGCCCGTATTTCTCAAAGACGTTCCAGCGATTTATCGTTGATGCAAGATTATATGATTGACTGACTCCGTTGTGAAGTTTAACGGCGACACTTTGTTGCAACGCGGGAATAAGTTTCCCCCGTTCGATCGGCGAAGGGTTTTCTCGCCGGAGCACAGTAGAAAGCGATATCCCGTTTCTTTTGGTGGCTAACAAATAAATCACGGGTTGAAGAAAAATTTATTCACCGTAAGTCATGATTGATCTACGAGCGTGTTTCACGCCCGACGAACGTATTTCGAGGGGAAACAATCGAACTCGAAATATGCTAATGTCAAGGCAGCGAACACTTGGTACTTATTTCCGTATTGGAGTGTGCGTTATTTTTACGTAAAGCCAATCTAGAGTTTGTAAGTGTGAGAACCGTGCAACTTGTCAGTGGTCTACCTGTTTTGCGATCTTATGACAATAATTTTATTGCAAAACATTGTGGTCGACTATAGAGTCTCAACGAACCCTGGTAATGCGTGTGTTCCCGGTACTTTTGTGTATGTATTATTAGACGACATTCCTGAATTTTTAATAACGAGCGAAGTTATCCAATCGCATTGCTTCATTTCTCGTTTGTTCGTCGGTAGAAACGAACGCTTTTGTAGGAGTGAAGTGGAGTTTAACACTTTCGTTTGTTCCATTGGATAATAACATCGGGGTATAGCGATAGTGTAGATGGTGTAGATACACTGACGTAACACGTTTCACCTTCTGTGAGAAAGGTGTGAATTACAGGTGTACAAGTGTGCATTCGTAATTCGTTCGAATCGTTATTGATCGATGAAAATTGTCTAACGAGTGGAGAGTACGAATGGGATGAGTAATTTTTAGATAAATTGGGGTGAAATGGTGGGGGTGATAAGGATAAAGATCCTGTAAATTATTAGTGGTATATAGTCTGTCATTTGTATAAAAGATTTACTAAAAGTTGAAAATGTGATGTTCACAAATCGAGGTTGATGTAGTGAGCAAAGAATTTTTATCAAATTTTATTCCCAGCACAATAATTCAGCTATAAATAGGTATATGTCTACTTCAATTATTAAGAAGAATTAATTTTTCCTATTCGCAACACAGCGATCCGAAATAGCGTACCGTAATTATCAATTTAACGTAAACCTACCAACTTTGTCTTAGTTTCCACAAAGTTATAAGTAGAAAGAAGTATACAACAGCTAGGAAGTCTTAACCTTACGAACTAAGTATGTCGAGTCACACTCGACATTGTATGTAGCTGCTGCAAGGAAACGTTACGTCAAATGACATAACTTTACATCGTACCTAAAGGGCTAACTGAGTATCCAAGTACATATTACCAACAGCACCATATTATCTACCTGTCATTTTTTTTATTCTTTTTATACTCATTTTCTTCGAATTCTATCATTTATATTAAATTAAGATGAGAAAAAAAATCACAGATGAAAAAACGCTCCGCGAAACGGACAAGGGTGACTGATTCCCTTCGGTTGGGGTGGGGATGTGAAAAGTCACGATTATCGGAAGAGGGATGAGTTGTAGATTGATTAAGTGCTCTCCTCCCTCGGGATAATTCCTGCGGGCGGAAATCGGTGTTACGTTTCTGCCCACTTCTCGAAGCGTGACTCACTAGTTTCTGACCTGTCGTCGGCTCTCCACCCCAATTCTCGTTCACCCCCGTGAATTGGACGAGGGTATCGAGTTTCCTGCCGCCGGGGTTCGGCGAGACTTGCACTTGGTGTCGTCCGGTAAAACGATATTCCTTTCCCGTGGTGTGCAACAATTCACGGGTACGTCAACGTTGGATTCGTCCGCGAGGCTTAAAGCGACGATCTTGTTTCTTATTGTTCATTTTTTTTATTTTATTTATGTATTTTTATTTTTTTTTTCGTTCGACGAGATGTACATTTATTCCGAAACGACACGTTTCACGTTACGATAAGTTCCGAACCGCGCGATCGATTTTACGTCACCCGCAGCCCCGTTTCTTTACCGCGTATTGAAATCGCGTTTCAATCGCATCGCGGATCTTTATTGTCAAAATTGACAGTGTTTTTTATATCGTTTTCTTTCATTTTTTTTCTCGTCGCTCGATTCCTATTGTCGCGGGAAATCCTGTGGGGTTTTTTTTTTCTTTCTTTCTTTCTGTGTGCTTGATATAAAAGGGTTGATTCGAATATTTATTTTCTTATCAGAAGACAGTTTGAGATTCTTTTTTAAAAGTGTTAATTTTCGGTTTCGAAATATTCTCGCAATCTGACGCGAATTGTGTATGGCTTCGATGTGAAATATAACATTGTTTGCCCTGCCTTTTAGCCTACTCTCGCGTTACCCTCTCGAGCATAGTAGAAAAGCTCCTTATCCCTTAGAAAGCTCGTATCAAGGGCGGAAAGCTTCCGAGTTACCAAACCCGATATCTTGTTCGTAACCTACCGAGTTTTCGGTCAGATTCAATTTCCTTCTATCCCGTGTCTTCGAGTGTTATCGGCTTTATATTGGCCGCTTAGACCGGCCAATTTCGGAAAATTATTATCTGGATATTGCCTCGCGACACCTCGTTCAACATTTACGCGATACCGAGGTTCGCGTACGAAACTTTTAAAGGGATACAAATATTGACGTAAGCGAATTGTCGAAGCCGAATTGCGACGGTCGGTTTCTTCAAAGGTTTCGCTCTTGTTGCTCTTTGAACATTTTTCTAAACCCGACCATTTTTCCCTGCCGTGATACACGCCTATTTTTTCCCCTACCTTTTTTTTTATCATTTTTTTTCATCGTTGTGAATGCGATCGTCAAGAAATGACACGAGTTATTTATCCGAGTGAAATACCAATGCTTTTTACGGTCGGCAATGATGCGTCAGTAGATGCCTGTTGAGGGTATGAATAGATATCGATAAAAAAAAATTGCGTAGGTGTTACGCGCTACAAAACACGTGAAATACCAAACGTCACGGTCGTGGGAATATATCGATTATAATATCTTGGATAAAAATATCTTCTATATGTATTCTAACATACATATACTTATATACATATACATCTTTATAGAAAGTTCCTTCTTCATGCTCGACAATGTTGAATGACGCGAACCTCGTAACTTTTCGATGACGAAAAAGGAAAAAAGAAAAAAAGGAAACGGATTCCCGAACGTGAATGTAATTCGCTCGCTCGAGTGCCCTCGGCTTTAATTAATTCCGGAAATTAGCCTCGTTTTTCAATGTCGATCCCGAGCCTCTCTCTATCGAATCGCGCGAAAGCCAGAAACAGATCCGTAACACAGGTAATTACGTTTCAGCCTCGTCGTTACAAATGTTATTTATCACTGTACGTACGCCCACGGCCACCACCGCTCGCAGGGTTTTCGGTTTACACATTTTCCACTTGCTCGGATTTACCTCGTTTTTCTTTGCTAATCCGTTAAACGAAGCGTGACGGAAAAAATCGTGAAACACAGTCCCCGATTAAGAGTCACACCTCGAACGTTTCCAGGTGTATAAAAATTAGAATTGAAAAAAAAAAACTGGCAAAGATGAACGACGAGAGAATACCACCTTAGATTTATCACGATTTATCGTTTACCACGTAAGATCACGTCTGTCTTTACTTTCTTGTCTTCCACTTTCTTCATTTTTTCTCTCTCTTTTTTTCTTGATACCGTTATAATTTCATTTTACTCTCACCACTCGCACTCGGTGCCGCAGGAAACGAGCCGTCGTCGCTCGTCGTAATCGTAGAACGACTGAATTTCCGGTGCCCGATGTCGTTCCCGTTGCTCCTCCCTTTAATCGCGGCGTTTAATGAAAATTGCAGAAAATTGCTAGAACGAAATTGAAGGGCGCGGAGATAGAGATCAGAGAGGGAGAGAGAGAGAGAGAGAGAGCGAATATAGTTGGATCGACAATCGTCAGCGACGCGCGAGAAGAAAGTACGTATAATCGAACCCGGAAAAGATAATCGGAATCGATTCGCGAAGTCCGCCAGAAGAATATTATAAAAGGGGAACCCGTTGGGTGAAACGTAACGAAAGAGCCGATCTATCGGAAGATTAATAATGGACCGTCGGAGTCGGTTAAGCGGGACGATGGGGAAAAAGGAAATCGATTAAGGATCAATCGACGTGAACGCAGACAGTCTACACCCGCGTAAGGATTTATCGCCTTTAAACCTCACCTTTCATCGCGGACCAGTAGGTAAACTCTGCGGAGAATTCCCTCGAAAGCTACTTCGGCTGCTCGATAGGAAAGGGCTTTGTGAATACGCATGGTTTCCTTCGTGGTCCTTTGAAACGTTTCAGAGAGGTGCAATGGCCGCTAAGAAACTCAAACTCACGTCGGTGCCTCGGTAAGTAAGTAGATTACAAGATTAGAAATGGCTATATATGTTTTTTATTTGTACATCGAAATTCCTTGAATGTGTCTGGCTACCGCCCTAGGTTTAGAGACCGGTTAAGAAGTACGTAATCCGATTGACTTCGAACATCTGTTACCTATAATTTGGTAAACTGGAAACGTGTAGTGTACTTTAGGTATTACATCTTTGGTAGACTGTGATAATTCTCGTTTAAGTGGAATTTGTATCAATTCGTTTTAATATCAGTGTGTCAATCCCAGGTGTCTTTAGGTTTCTAATGAAACGTTTTATCTATTAGATAAACATCTAATAGATGAACATTAAAAATGTCTTATAGTGTCTTTAGGTATTATATCTTTACTATACAGTGATAATTCTCGTTAACTAGAATTTATATCAATTCGCTTTAATATCACTATCAATCGCAGGTGTCTTGAGGTTTCTAATTAAACGTTTTACCTGTTAGGTGAACTGACGGATGAACTTTTAAAGTGTCTTGTAGTATCTTCAAATATTACATCTTTACATTGATTCGACAGTTGTTAACTGGAAATCGTATCAATTCGTCTCAAATGTCACCGTATCAATCGCAACTGTCTGAGGTTTCTAATTAAACGTTTCCCCTGTTAGGTGAACGGCTGACAGACGAACTTCTAAAGTGACTGGCTGGTTATGCGCATAGCGCAGGTGGTATACGTGCCTTAAACGCATTAGGTGCATCGTGAAACCTCGCTGTTACCGCGCCTAATTAGTTACGGTACCGTTGAAAGCCGGGAGTCAGCACCGTGAACACACATTTCCTCGAGTACCTTTCAAATATATCTACTAAATATACATACATACATACATATATCATAAGCGAACACGCGTGAAACACGATATACAATTTTCACTGGTGACCGATTAATTTTATAGATATTTATTAATACTATTCTGATTTTCGCGAAAGGTGAAAATTAACAAGTATCAATAGGTTCGCTTTTGACTGGGCCTTCGGTTTACGATAAATCATCGTCCACATAGTAATCACATTTCACGGTTTCCGCCGGGGGAATAATAATACGATCGTTTGTTAGCAATGTTGTACCCATACGGATTCATTGTTAAACAACCGTTATCATGATCGAACGAACGAACACAATCCATCCCGCGTCGGTCCGATTCCACAACGATAAAGAATATTCGGGCAATCGTTCCTATCGCGACGATCAATGGAATCGTTTCTCTTACGGAGACGTGTTATCGGTTCTTTTGTAGAATTATCCATTATTGATGGCGAATCGATGAATCGCTGCACGGAAACTTTCATTCCTGTGTCCCTTCGAACCCGGAGATATTCGGCGGCATCGTAAAACGCTCGATACCGGCCGGTTTCTTTTTTTCTATTTTTCCTTTCATTTCTTTTTTTCATTTTTTTTTCCTCCCTCGTCTCTCGTCGAATATTTATCGAGTGGCACACGGAGAAGATGCAAAAGCATGGTAGAAACGTCACGTATAGAATATTCAAATGGAACTCTGCCGGTGACGCGATACCTTTGATCAAATTCGCGACTTTCTTCCCCGCGGATTTCGAGAGTTTCCAACGAAACTTCGCGGAATTCAATCGAATCCTCGTGTCTCTGTATGTAGACTGATACAAAGGGACGCGTAAGTGTGTTCGTATCACAGTAAATCGACGATCCGATGACCGAACGATTCGACGGGGACAGTTTTCCTACATTTTTTATGGATCCGTCAATGGACGTCGTGAAACGACGGAAGGGCGACACGGTGGCTGCGTTTCGAATCCTGGGGAAGAATGATTCGCACTCGATTCCATCATCGCGACGATTCCGTTACCCCTCGACAAAGGGAAATTCAATAAAATGGTAATAAAAACAATTCCACCGAGGGTCGCCGGAGTGTCTCATTCTCTGTTTCTCTCTCTCTCTCTTTCTCTTTCAGTCGTTTATCAATTTTTCATAGCAGTTTGTCGACTACGGTACGACAATTATGAAGTCTCTCAAGAGTCGCGTGTTCTATTCCTACGAGGAAATCTAATTCGCGAGAAGCTTATCCGGGAGAACAGTTTGTTTCTAGCGTCTCTCCCCTCTATTTTTTTTTAATTCTCTCTTTGTTCTTGTTCTTTTTCACTCCGCCACGCTTTGTCAGTTCGTTTTTGCGGCCTCCGGGTAACTTGAAGACGTTAAATTCATAATTACTCGGCACGCTTTCCTTCTACCTGGTTGTTCTTAACGCTCTTATTCTCGATGACGTTTCTTGTTTGTTTAATCAGCCCGTCGTCGTCGGCTCCGTTGTTTCTCGCGTGATAATGCCTTTTCTCCCACGATGAAATTTTGTCTAACGAGATGCCGCCGTCGCGACAGACACTTCAACGTTGTTAACAAGTTTCTTTAATGACTGCTAAAATCACCGCGAGAGCGTTTTGCTGCTACCTTCGCCCTTTCTGCGTTCGTGAACCCTTGTTTAAATGTTAATAACGTCGTCAACGAGGGAATGAATAAACAAATTAACATATCTTGGACGACGATCGTTTCTATTTACGAAATTAACGCGAGATTTCATTCACCTCCCATCAGCACAGCAATTAACAATTATCGACTAACGAACTTTAGAATTAAGAAAATTATCTGGTTTTTTAACGATGGTTTCTCTGAACCGCAGGAAAATGTGTATTGTAACTATTAAGTCGGGTCAATGGAAACTTGAAGTTCTTTCTTTTTTCTCTCGGGAAATTTGACCGACCATCCGAACGATCGATCATCGATTAATCGCAATGGGTGACGATTAATGTACGCTGTACAGAACAGCGAGCACGCTTTTGATCGACGGTCGAAATAATTTCGCACGCGTGGAAACCTCGTTTTCAATCTAACGGAGAAACAATACACGACCACGGGAACCACAACACTCTCTCTCTCTCTCTCCCTCTCTCTCTTTCTCTGTTCGCGTAACCCGCTCTGTGATGAGTAATTCATTTCATCTTCGATGCGGAACACCTGTTTCACCGTAACATCCGGATTATCCGCCAGCAATCTCTGTATACGAACTTGTTTAAAGCTTGTGCCCGTTAATAACTGGCTGCTCATCCCGGAAGGATTCCTATCAAATCCTTTAGGAAAATTCTATAGTACGGTACTTCTATCCCGGTGGAAATTTTAACGAAAAGAAATACGAAGGGGAACGTTAAATTTTACGATATACGGTAAATAAACTTTACGAGATCTCTACACGATAATTTTTATTAAAAAAGAAGTCTTAGATCGAGAGAAATTTCTATCAATAAGATCGCCGAATTAAAATAATCTATCTCTTATCACTTTTAATGCATACAAAATCATTTTCTCACATTTTTATAATTTCTCTTCCCACAACAACTTGGGTCAAAAGATTGCTAAGATTTCTATCTTTTATAAATTTAAACCATTCTATCAATCAGTACTATAAGGTCACTCTATAAATTATTATACATAAAATTTCCCGTAAAAATTGTTTTTCGATTAAACGACGGGTACGATTCGCCTAACTGCAGTATCCCGTTGAAATCTGGACGTTAGGCGAACGGTTAACTCGGTTCCCGTGAAACGCTATCATCAACGTACTTTCGGACGGATGCCTGTTACCCTGTTGTGTTTACCCGTGTCCGTGGAGAGTCGCGAAAATTTCCCGAACAACGTAATTTCGAAGTTAGCCAGCCGGGGTACGTAGACCGTCGGTACGGTGGCCGAAATTGCTCGTCGGACTTGGCCAGAAGCGATGTGGATCAAGAGTAAAGATAGAGACGCCCGGAACTGGTCGATGGATAGATCACTCGGCTGTGTAAAGCGACGTCGTAACTCCTTGGAGTTTTAAAGGTCGATCCCTTGAAAGTTCATCAGTTACCTGCTAACGCATTCACGGATCCTCTCATGTTTCACTGGCAACTGCACTTAGCGTTCTGATAAACCTGTCCCGACCTCTGTTGCATCCCACCCGTTCTCTCATTACGTAAACATACTTGGATCGAACGAGAGAATATAATAGAAAATAAAAATCTGTATTATATTTATCTATCTGGAAAACAAGTCGAGATTCGTTACTTTTTTATCGAAAGTATGTAAATTTTAAAAAATCTCAATTTCATTTTTTCAATATGGAGAAAAAAGTTAGTTCTAGTGTGCCCTGTTAATGGGAACAGTTAATTCTTTTCCAGGTGATTTAATAATCGATAAAATAGCTATTTTGTGTGAGAGATTGAAGGTGTTAGCGATGCAGAGTGTTATTCTACATAAATTAATGTAAATTATTGCCGCGCACCTTTAAGACGGTAAACCTTTCCCAGTTTTCGCAGGTAACTCACAACGCGGTTCGTTCGACCCTTCGATATTTTACCGCGTTCCGTATTTAACGTGAAAGCACCGTTATCGCGGCACAAAGTGCAAGTTTGCCACGCGAAACTTTCGCCAAAGATAACGCGTTGTTCCCTGCGTCGTAACGAGCGTTTAGAACGCTGTGAAGTTTCGACGTTTTCGAGGTCATCTCGTCGTCGACGTCTCGTTTCACCTGTGACCGTGATTCTCTTCCTCTTTCCATACAAATTCACACACATATACTTGCTATACTATAATCCCACATAATTACTTAAATGGACTCATCAATTTTCAATTACAAACTGAACAATTTCAGGTATATAATGATTTTTGTTCGAATGTGATCAATTCAACTTTGACACTCAATACCGTAGAAATCGTCGTATTAACGGTGAAACGGACACCGTGATAAACCACGTTTTTAACGAATTCAATGATACTCGTCCCAACGATTAAACAAAATGATAGTGGGGTGGGGGAATAAAATACGCTGTGGTATCACGTTAGCGTTTTAATTCGAAGCCCGTGGAACCGATTGCAACGGAAGACCCTCGCTCTCGTAGCCTTGATCAATTAATCCGTTAATGAAAAACAAACAAACGCCGGCTAATTACTATCCCCCGGTGAGATACTTAGACGGCCGGTAGACTGCGCGCGCGATTTATTCGTCCCAGTTTTCCTCGTTTTTCTCGCGTTTTTCACCGACGGAGGAAAAACCAGGGGTCTTAAGGACATAGGTTGTATCGGTGCACGTGCAACGTATATTTCAAACTCCAGAAGCCGTGGCTATATTCCCGGTAAGTTGTGGCACACGTGAAAAGCTAGTGGAAAAACGAAGGAAAAAAAGTGAGAGAGAGAGAGAGAGAGAAAACGAGAATTCCAATGGAAGGTTTAAACCTCGTCAAAGCAGACCGCCATACGTGACTCGCATACAACGACGTGACTGTTGTTCCTTCATCAGAAAAAAAAAACTAGCGAATAACAAAATCGAACTCTGTCGACCGATGGTTTTAATCCGGATTTTCATTTTTCTTTACGTGGATTTCAGGCGTGTCGTATTTTCCACCGGGGGGAACGACGAATTGAAAAGTTTCGAACGATAACGGAATTTAGGACTTTCCATGTGTATTATATATAAATGTGTGTGTGTGTGTGTATATATATATATCGATCGTTTCTAGCACGGATAAATTTTGATAGTTGCAGAAACTGGTGTATCTGTGTCGACAAATTCCAACGGGTATCACCGGTTTCACGTGCTGCACGAAGGAAATTGGTCTTCGATACTCCGTAGAAAGTTATAAAAGTACACTCGCCACGGGTCGTTTCGGACGATGATATTTCTCGTTCTACCATTGGCTCGTAGCGACGGGAAAATGATATTTCTTCGGTGTTTCTTTCTTTCTTTTTTTTTTTCTTTCTTTCGTCGAGTAGCTTCGTCGCAGCCGGATAAAACGCGAACGGCGTCTATTAACGAAACTCTCTTCTTACAATTCGATTATTCGCATCCACGGATGCATCGGATTGCTCCCTTTCCCTGTCCCTATAATCCCTGGGATTTCCGTCGGGTCACGTTGAAACGGAAGTTCGAGCTTAATTTTTTAATAGTTAAGGAAAGTTTATCCGTCGTATTTCCGGCCAGCTGTTTCTTCGCGAACAATTCCGACATGCTTCCTTCCTCTCGGCGCCGTTCCCAGCCCCGGGGAAAGAAATAACGAAATAAGAAGAAAATTTAGAAATACTTTTCTCTCTATTTTTTTTTTTATGTTCCACCGAAAGTTTTACGTTATCGCAACGAACCCGCGGGCAAAAGACACGTTTTACGAGCCCGACGGAATCGACGCGATGGAAAACACGTGACGGAAAGTTGCTTTAAGCGACCTTTACAATATTCGATAAGTTTTGGAAACATTTTGAACATCGAATCAAACACTTCTCCATTGATTTAATATTTGACTATCTTATCCACAAAAAGCATCGAAAATGCAAAGCTATGGGCCAAGTACAAGAGAATGTTACATTGGAATAGGTTGCTCATTAACATAAACTGCATTTTACACAGGATTTGAAATCAATCAAATTAACATAAACTGCATTTTACACAGGATTTGAAATCAATCAAATCCTGTGTAAAATGCAGTTTATGTTAATGAGCAACCTATTCCAATGTAACATTCTCTTGTACTTGGCCCATAGCTTTGCATTTTCGATGCTTTTTGTGGATTCTTTCGTCATTTCCGCAAATTTTTAGATATCGACCTGAATCTTTCACTGTCTTATTGGGCTTCGAATTCCGCGTCCAACACGTCCCGGATCGTTTTAATATCTCAATCATTGTGGAAATGGCGAGCAAATTACGAAAATCGTGAAAAATCCTCAAATTCAGGCGGTTTTTTGAACGGCATTCGTTCAATTTTTGAGATAGCGATCTGAAACTTGTACCATTGTTTTAGTTGGGAAATTCTACGATAGAACAATGTATAATAGTTGTACTTTTCGAAAATTTAATTTTTCGCAAAAATCTGAAGGGGGTAGGTCAGGATTTTTTGCGATTTTCGCAATTCGGTCGCCATTTCCACAATTTTTGAGATATTTTAATGATCCAGGGCGTTTTGGACGCGGAATCCGAAGCCGAATAAACCAGTGAAAGAATCAGATTGATATCCCAAAAATTGTGGAAATGCCAAGCGATTTACGAAAATCGCAAAAAATCCTGACCTACCCCCTTCAGATTTTTGCGAAAAATTAAATTTTCGAAAAGTACAACTATTATACATTGTTCTATCGTAGAATTTTCCAACTAAAACAATGGTACAAGTTTCAGATCGCTATCTCTAAAATTGAGTGAATGCCGATCAAAAAACTGGCTGAAATTGACGATTTTTCACGATTTTCGTAATTCTTTCGTCATTTCCGCGAATTTTTAGATATCGACCTGAATCTTTCACTGTCTTATTGGGCTTCGAATTCCGCGTCCAACACGTCCCGGATCGTTTTAATATCTCAATCATTGTGGAAATGGCGAGCAAATTACGAAAATCGTGAAAAATCCTCAAATTCAGGCGGTTTTTTGAACGGCATTCGTTCAATTTTTGAGATAGCGATCTGAAACTGGTACCATTGTTTTAGTTGGGAAATTCTACGATAGAACAATGTATAATAGTTGTACTTTTCGAAAATTTAATTTTTCGCAAAAATCTGAAGGGGGTAGGTCAGGATTTTTTGCGATTTTCGCAATTCGGTCGCCATTTCCACAATTTTTGAGATATTTTAATGATCCAGGGCGTTTTGGACGCGGAATCCGAAGCCGAATAAACCAGTGAAAGAATCAGATTGATATCCCAAAAATTGTGGAAATGCCAAGCGATTTACGAAAATCGCAAAAAATCCTGACCTACCCCCTTCAGATTTTTGCGAAAAATTAAATTTTCGAAAAGTACAACTATTATACATTGTTCTATCGTAGAATTTTCCAACTAAAACAATGGTACAAGTTTCAGATCGCTATCTCTAAAATTGAGTGAATGCCGATCAAAAAACTGGCTGAAATTGACGATTTTTCACGATTTTCGTAATTCTTTCGTCATTTCCGCAAATCTTTAGATATCGACCTGAATCTTTCACTGTCTTATTCGGTTTCGAATTCCGCGTCCAAAGCGTCTCGGATCATTTGAATAGCTCAAAAATTACGGAAATGACGAAGAAATTACGAAAGTCGCGAAAATTCATCAATTTAGAGCAGTTTTTCGTTCGGCATTCGTTCAATTTTTGAGATAGCGATCTGAAACTGGTACCATTGTTTTAGTTGGGAAATTCTACGATAGAACAATGTATAATAGTTGTACTTTTCGAAAATTTAATTTTTCGCAAAAATCTGAAGGGGGTAGGTCAGGATTTTTCGCGATTTTCGTAATTCGCCTGGTATTTCCACAATTTTTGAGCTATTAAAACGATCCGGGGCGTTTTGGACGCGGAATCCGAAGCCGAATAAGACAGTGCAAGAATTATTTTGATATCTAAAAAATTGTAGAAATGGCGAGAGATTTACGAAAATCGCGAAAAATCCTGACCTACCCTTCAGATTTTTGCGAAAAATTAAATTTTCGAAAAGTACAACTATTATACATTGTTCTGACGTAGAATTTCCTAACTAAAACAATGGTACCAGTTTCAGATCGCTATCTCAAAAATTTAGCGAATGCCGACCAAAAAACTGTCATAATTTGACGATTTTTCGCGATTTTCATACATCGCTCGCCATTCGCGCAATTTTCAAGATATAAAAATGATCGAATATGTTTCGAATGCGCATTCTGAACCTTAATTTTACGAAGCTTGATGTCAAAAACGTAACGTAACAAACATTTCTAATTTAATATGTTAACAATCTGGATGTGTGTGAGAGGAAATTTCATATACTACATATATAAAATCTACGTTTTCGGCAGAAAAATTATCTCGCATGGTATGAAACATATGTTAGGGTTTGACACCGGGCTGCGTGACAGGCTGAACATGGAGATGGAGATGGAGAAGGAGGAGAGGAAGAAGACGACGTTTCTTACAAAAACCTCGACTTTTTAGATCAAAATATCTCGCGATTGGCTTGATGAATCTTCTCGTAGTTAGGCTTAAATTACTCGGGTGGACGTCCCCTATAAGAATATCACCATAGTTTGGGGGAAATATGCCGATTTAATGCCGTTTGAATACCCCAAAGACCTCGATCTAATTCTTCCGGAAAAGAGTAGTTCAGGTCTACCAGTCGGGAACTCTTGTACTTGGCCCGAGTCAAGACCTTAACTCTTGATTCATATTTTAATCACACTTTAATAGAATCTTCATCATTATATCTCATATGAAAATTCAAATAATTATCCATTAGATGAATTTCATTCGATTTTCACTAAAATAACCAAACCAATGAGTTATCACGCGAACGAATCGAGTTGTCCGCAACAATTCAAATCGTTTCTTTGTCACTTCGGTGTGAATTTCCGCCTACGCGTCGTCCATGGTATTTCCATTGACGTGGGCTTCGGAATTTCCCACCCTTTTTTTTTCCCTATCCCACTATTTTCCGCTCGCCTGGCGCGGCCGTAAATCGTGACATTTCATCGACGGAAGTTCATTGCCAGAGTACTCGGCGGCCTTTCCTGTGAAAAGGGTGCGGATATATTTTTCTTTCTTCTCTTTTTGTTCCGCGTTCCCGTTCGCCAGATGAGTCGGTCGAGTTTCCACGTACGACCTTGGAACAGGGTGAAAAAGGGAGAGGGGAGGGGGAAGGGGTTGAAACGCGTTTTTTTTTTACGGCACTTGATGATTACACAAAGAACGAGAGAGAAGGGTGCGTGAAATATGGGTCGGCGAGGTGGGTTTGCAAAACGTTCCATTATTTTAAAAGCATCCTGTCTGCAAAGCGACGGAAAAAGAGCGTCTTACGCTCCTCGCGTTTTCGGCGGGTGGAGGAAAACAACGATTCGCGGAAATTCCACGTCGTTCGCACTTTCCGGTAACGCCCCGAGGAATCGTTCGCGGCGAGGTTCCCGACGTCGGACGCGAGCTTGCACTTATATTTAATTAAAACGGAACGCCGCGGGGCGGAAACTTATCCGCGAAGAACCGACGAAGTTTCCGCGGCGTGACGTAATCCGCCGGTGGAACCGGCGAATCTCGTGTAATTACAACGATCGAGTTTCGATCGAGCGAGGGGAACGGGTACGAAAGAAAAACCACGGCGAAACCAATCGCGAGGAAAGTGGTAAAGTTGATAATTACCCGGACTTTTCTGTTCCGTTAACCGGTTGGCTGTCGCAACTACTTCGTGAAGTATGTGAGTACTTAAATTGTGTCTTCAAAAGATAAACAACGATTGTTACGTAAGAATATTAATCATATTTCTATATTTATCTATTTCATTTTGTCTCAACCGTCAAATATACGAAATATCTGAATAATTTACTTTGATTCACACTTTTGTTGAAATTCAAATATTATCGTTATTCGCTAGTGACGAGTATACTCGTCGAAAACGACCGAAAGATTAACGAACGGTGAATCACGGAGAAGATAACGACCTCTCTCTCTCTCTATCTCTCGTAATTCACACGTTCACCGTATGCAATCGTTCCCATTACTCACAGGCGAATACGAACGAGTGGGGAACGTCTTTCATAATTCGAAGGATAACACGGAGACATTCCACGGACGGAATCACCGCCGTTAAACGCGACGACCTTGCGTCGAGATAGGATATCGCGCGAGACAGAAATGTGCATCGTTAAAATATAGGTCGGACGAGGACAAGAGTGAGCCCGACGAATGACAACGATCCATTATCCCGAAAGAATCAGGACGAGCTGTAAAGAGGCAGCCAGAGAGAGAGAGAGAGAAAGAGAGAGAGAGAAGCCTGTGGTATAAAGGCAGACACGGACGTGCACTCGAAACAAAACTAATTCTTGAGGACAAGGACAAGCGACGCCGTTACCGTAATTATGGCCGGCCAGACACTTGTCTTTCCCCTTTGCTACCAGAAACGATGCTCCAGTTTTCGAGAGTCCTTGCGCGGCTCAAAGGATTCGATGTATTTCGCGGAAAATGCCTGTAAAACGCGACGGGAATGCGGGGCAAGGACGCGACATTGGAAACATAAAGAGGGGGGACGGATCATCGCGGTGGTGTTGATTAAACGCGGATGATTCGTAACGATTCACGTGGACGGATTAAAATGGAAATTATAATCAAGAAATTGTTGGAAAAAATGTTGGAAGTGAAATTAAAATGGGGATATATAAAATAAGAAATATTAATCTTGAATATATTATATGGATAGATGAGAAATTTCAATGGATTTTATATAAGCCGCGGTTTTTTGTTTTCTTTTTTTTTGTCTATTCTACATGATGATTTCTTTTTCCGTCAGCCTCAGGGACGTAATTATACGATTCCTTCGTTCAACCCGGGAGAATTGATTTGCACGCATAATGTAACCCGGACTCGATTATCCTGGCAATTTATTTCCACCGATCGCGGGACCGCCGGTAAACGTGGTAACGGAAAGTTCGTTTTTCTTTTTCTACGGTGGAATTTTTTCGAAATCTAATTAAAGTGGCCCCGACGTGCCAGCCCGGGCATTTCGTTCCCCGTAATTTCGAATGCAGGAGAAAAGTTTCTCTAGTTCTAGCTTTCCTCCCCTCCCTCCCCCCTCCATTCCCCCACCTCCGCGACGTTCCGCGGAAAATTTTTCTAATTTCAACTTACTGCCACGACGCCGCATTAAAATGAGCTTATGTTATTTCAACGAAAATACGCCTCTCCGCATCGCTGTGCTCTGCACACAGAACCACGTATTCTCATCTCTGATCTATACATATATATGTATGTGCACAGTTCAAGAAAATTAGGCGAGTAAACAGTAATTAATATTCACCGTTCCGCCATCTTTGAAACGGATCCGTTTAATCCTTTCGCGAAACACTTTGTACGTTAGTTTCGCTATGTAAATCTACGTGTTATTATTCCATCATATCAAAATGATAATAATTTTAAAATAACTAAAAATGTTTCATTGATTCTTTGCTAGAGATCTTCGCGAAATTCACGTGAGATCTGAAAAAGATCTGAGATCTAATTTATCGCGAGCGTCGCCCATCGGGGACACACCTTTAAGCCCAGGTTTCCTTCTTCCAGCGAACATTCAACGCTGGCATAAAGTCCAGCCGACCGAAATGGTTTCCCTGGCGATGCTACTAACAGAAGCCGTTCCGTACACTCTGTCCACCTCTTTATCCGTTGCTTGTTACTACTTCGTTCGGCCTGGTATGGCCGACCGCACGCTTCAAACACATTAAACATCCGTTTAACCAACGGATTAGCCTGATTCTCCAACGAGGCCGTTTTACATAATTTATCACACGGATTTATAATTTCGCCCGGCGACATTGATTTTATTAATCTGTCACCATTATGTAGGTACAGTGTTAGCATAGATTCTATCGGGGTTCGTTTAAATTCCCTCTGGTGGATGTATTATATCTATACCAGTGTGTGTGTGTATATTTGTGTATGATATTTTTACACAATGTATTAAGGTTACATACGGGTCGGTTTTAAATATACGAGGATATCGATGGGAAAGTTTTCACTTTCACACCTTGACGGAATGTTCTTGCTTGTTGTGTTTTTTTTTTTTATTTTATTAATAGAATTCCCTAGGTCGATTAAAAAAAAAAATTACGTGTGTGATTTCTACGGTCGACGAAAGTCTTATAGATTTTTCTCGTAACGAGATAACGGTTCGCGTGGGATGTGGATGACTCGACGAATTACGTCATTTTTTCCGTCGGTTATTTATATATCGTTCTGTAAGCTTTGTGAATTAAGGGATATCCGTCGTACGGTACACGTGATCGGAGATCACTTGATATACTATATAGTAAACACGTCTATTAATACGTTTACCCGTTGTTTCCCTTATCCTGGGAATCGTACGTCGTTTATTCCCGGTCGTCGCAAATAATTCACACCCACGCCGGCGAAAAATCTTCAATGAGAGCCCCTTCGCTATGCGACCGCGTTTGTCTCGCGCGTCACACTCGGACAAGAAGTATTTTGTAAATAACGTATCAACGTCTGACATATGCTACGCGTCTACCACTGAAAGTGTTCTTTTTATTCCACTGGCGCGCACTATCCTCACTTCCCCGCCGCGAAAGATCAAGAATAACGTACAAAACAAACGTGACACCCATTTTATCACTTCTGACATAATAATATTATTTTCCAAGACCTCAGATAAAAAGGTTAATAGTAAGTTCATCGTTATTTACAAAATGTTCCATAATAAACTAAGTCGTAACAGTATTATATCATCGGTAATTAGCGAGAAATTAATTATCAATTAACCTCGTGGAATTATAGGTCGCTCTTGCGAGATATTACAGTGTCATAAAAAAGGTTACGCAGTTCCATCGTAATTATGATTAATAAAATATGTGTGTGAGATTGTTCGGAGAATAGGCACGCGAGGTGTTATCATAAGAGGTCACCGATTAACTGTATCGCGGTTACCTCTTTCGAACGAGGAAGCGCTCGATACCGACCTTGTTCCGTTATCAGCGGTTGTGGCGCCGCGTTATCGCAATTCTTTTCATTCAAGCTCGCCCATTCATATCAGCCGTGTCTGCCGATTAGGCGCCGGTGAATGAACCCGTGATTCATCGCCTTATCCGAGCATCCAGCGCGACCTTTTACGAGTGCCGCTATCGTTATCCGCCGCTTTCGTGCGTTCGCATGATTCCGCTCTGAATTCTCGCCGACGGTCATTACGGTATAATTCGATGCGAGAGAGAATTGGCGTGGGTTGCCGCGGTGTGGGAGACCCGACGAGAGGAAAACTCAAGGTTGCCGGCGAGAATTTTCGAGACGCGAGAATGTCAACCCGCGGGGAAATTTCGAAGCTTAGATTTTGAATAACGTTGACGTTCTTCCGGGTAGAATTCTTTTTATATGTTTTAGTGAGTTTGATTTATTGAAATGTTGAGATAATGATAGGTTTTACGATAAATATTCTTATATTTGAAATTTTGATAGAACTTTTTACAGAATACACCGTTTAGGGAAATATTTATGGCGTTATTAAGTTAGGACACTCTGTTGTTTTGTGTGATTCATTGAATTTTAGTAATGTTATTAATTTCTGAGATTATATTAACAAAGTATATATACATAGTCTAGATTTGGAAAATTCGTTGCAATTCGAACTGATAGGTTTATGACAAATACGAAATGTGATTGGTGATCGTAGCTCCCTAAGGTCCCGGGGAGTACGAAGAATCATTGACCCCACTCGCAACCCGTCACTTCTAATTAATCCCAACAACTCTGTCATCGCCGGCAGCAGTCAATTACATCTGGCTGACGTTGTTATCGTGACTGCCGGTTTCACTGGCAGACACTACGTTATCTTCGTCCCGCGAACACGAGAACTTTGCTCCCACGTTATCTTCGCGTGTCGCGTTGGATGTGAGATACAGACGTGACATAATCTTGTAGACAACTAAGAAATTACGTAATCCGATAATTATGCAGTTTCTTATCTAGCGTCGTTTTCACGGTTGATGCACTCTGCGTCATCGAGTTTCTATTTCTCGTCGTAATTATCTGTGACGTATTATAACATAGTGTCTACTATAAATTCTTTCGTAAGAGATAATTCATTATTTTTTCATCATTCAATCGAGGAAAAGTGCTAACGTAGTGATAACTCTGAATTGCTCGCCGTTCCATCGGTTTTAACCCGAACGATTTACCGTTCAAACAAGAAATCCTGTAATTCTGTTTACACAAACTTCACGATTGATTTCCATCTACTCTCGCCGGTCGGTTAGACTCGTCGGTCTATCAGAGGGCCGCGGATTTGGTTGAAACTCTGTACAATCTCGGAACTTCGTCAGCCGCCGGTTTATAATTGGCGTCGGACTATATTTACTATCATCTCGCCGCCACGAGACGGGTCACATGGCGCGCGTCATATTCGTTAAACTTTCGTAACAATCGTGAACGTGATACGGCGATGCTTTCACTCGGGTCGGCCATCAATTTTTTGTTCACCCCTGATAAAAAATTTACCGACGAAAATATAGAGGGTGTTAAGAAACTTCGGGGACTTTTTTTCGGAATTGATAGAACGCACGATAATAAGAAAAAAAGGTGTGAAAAGTTTTGTTTAAAATCCATCACCTATCGAGATACAACCCCTCTTGTAAAAAATTTTATCTCCGAAATGGTACGTCGTAGAGGACAGATTTTCATTTTAATATTACTAGGAGAAATCATAGTTTACCAACAAAAAATATCACTATTTATGAGTAGAAAGTCTTGGTGAATGCTCCAAGTTTATCCCAAGTCATTAAAAACCTGCTATAATATAGATAATCGAAGTTATTTGAATTAAACATGAATAAATGCTATTTAACGGCAATAATCACAATAATTCTACTTTTTTATATAAACTTTCATCTTTTCCGGTTATATTGCAATCAAAATTGGTCCACCTCTATTACACCCTGTATATACGTTAAAATTCTCGTTGATTCGCAGTCAATGACGATCGAACAGCATTCCGCGATACGTCGCATTAATTGTCGAACAACGTGTTCCCGGTCATGGGGTCCCGTGGGAAAAACGAACGGCGACAAAACCCGCTGGTTGGTGAACTTCGCCGGTCCGGATTTATAATTGGCATCGGACTGTATTTACAGTCCGCGCCGTTCGCGGGCCACGTGACACATAATTCGGAATTCTGGGCGCCGCGACGCGCGACGCCGCCCCGTGGAAACGTAAACCAACGCTGTCACGATTCCCGTTTGCAGCTCCATATTCAGCGGACCCGGGGAACCTGATTGACAGCCCGGGAAAAAGGGACGCGGGACGGCCGCACGCAATTTCCGGTCGAAACTGAACAGTTCCGCGGTGCTTGCATAACCGGTTCGATTCTTGTCGGAACTCGCGTACAAATTACTGCGAAACAGTTGAAATTCTTCCATGGTCGATAATCAAAACTTTTACGTTAATAATCTAGAATTGATTGGTCATTTACTCGTTACAGTGAGAGTCAATTAAAATAGAACTCAATTTGAAGTGCAAGGGAAATAAAAGAATATTAATTGTATCAAAAGAATAAAATATATGACGTAAATACGTCAGGGATAGAATATTATAATTTATTTTATTATTTATTCAGGTGATAATGTCTAGAAAGTTAATGTGATGAATTGATTTTCCTCTTTGAAACGATTGTAAAAAAAAAGTACTCTCAGACGAATGGTAATCTCAGGCAGAACGTAACGGTTGATATGCAGAAAAACGACGGATATCCCGATAATAATTCTGGGCGGTACAAAATGTACATATAATCGAGCTGTGGAACTAGCAAGGGCTGCACTTTCAACCGGTGACAGAAATAATACCAATGCGAGTCACTATTAATAGCTCAACTTGCCATGCCGACTTGTGCGTGTCGCCTCTGTTCGATAATCGTCGGTCCACACGCTCGAATATTATCAATAAACAAACTATACATATACCGTCGTGTATCTCACATATTAACAATCTAACTTCTCATCCCTTCAATTTCAAAAATTCTAATATCAGAAAAATTTTAAATCTCTCCCTGCTTTAAAATTTTTTTAACTAACGATGAGAGTACGAATTATATGTATGTAACATATTCATATATGAACATATATATGTATTCGTTGACGGTGCAAAATTTGTAACACGTATGGGCCAGCGTAATTACAATCCTTGAACTGCAGACTGAAATAAGTGTAAACGCGTAGGTATGCGACTAATAATAGCTACATACACGTTAATACGCTACGTTAGTGTACGTTGGCCCAGCTAATACGTTTTCGTGGTTTTCCTCGTTAATTTTCTAGCACGTACGTTTATTACGCCTCGATAAAGGATTCAACCCTTTTCCCCCATCCTCCCGTCTCACCCCCCATAACGACGTAACATTCAATGACGGAATTTTTACGAGCGATAGTTGAACTATTAAGAACAGTAATATTCCATGTCGTTTGATTTCACGGTTTCCCGTGTCGGCAAACGAGACCCGAAACTGCCGTAAGATCGGCGAGAAGTTAGCCTATTTATTATAGACGAAATGGTCGAAGTTGAAAGCAAAGTTTCCCCAAAGGTATTTCAGCGTCATTTAGGATAAAAGGTTGCCACGAAGTGGCACACACAGAGGACAGACGACGAACTAGCGCGTTTCGTCGACGATCCAGTAACGTCTGATTATAAATAGACATATATATACCTGATCCCTTAATCAACAATGCCTGCCAAGAGATAAATTTACCGTAATATTCATTTAGAATTCCGCAAACACACGGGGGATGCTCTATTCGTGACACTATTTCACCGTAATACGATTTATCCGAAACTTCTATAACATATACAACATACATACTATATGTATACATATATTTACATATGTGTGTATATTCTCACACGTGAAATGTAGAGGTGAAACAACAATAGTACCAGGAACATTCAGAAGTTAGGTATACATATACATATATACATATATACTGTTTACAACAATCAGCGTTTTACGCATGGTAATTTTCGCAGTTGCCTAGGTAATCGGTAAACGTTGCACGAAAAGCCGCTAATTATTCCGCGGAGCTATTAAGTAGAGCCGAAAGATTTTATTAACGAGTATACATACATACAAACGTATCTACGTCGTTGAACTACGTCGAGTGCCGGAAACCATTGTGCAGGCCATTAACGGCCTTTGGATCTTCCCTTCCGGCGAATTCTTAATCGACTTCCCTTTCGTCGAACTTTCCCCCGGAATAATCGGACCGAACACCGTTTACCGGAGGGTTTTGTCGATCGTCGCTCGCCATCGTAGAAACGCGATCGCATGTGAGTGAACTTGAAGCGATGTTGCGGTTCGCTGTTTATTTATAACCGTACTTTGTACGCGTGTATGTATATGTATATGTATGTGTGTAGGCGTCCCCGTCTGCGCCGGTACATACATATAATAACGTTAAATTCCCGAGCGAAGTTGTGATTTATCCCCGGCAGCAGACGGGAAAATATTCCCGGAAGAACGTGTTACCGATTTTCGTCGGCGAACTTTCGAGGCATGCGAATCAGCCTGAATTCATCGAACTAGGTGACAAGCGGGTATTTATCGTAGGATTTTTTCCCCGTTGACAGTTAAACCTTTTACACAATTGCAAATATATTTAAAATATATAGTCTTTTTATCTATTTTAATTAGAATTCCATATTGAACCAGGTGAGAAAACACTAGGAGTGTTATAATATGCAAATTTTAGTATATATTCGTTTTTGGGTATTTTACTGATAGCTACTGATAGCGTATATGTATAGTATACAATATACACCTTTCGTATATATTGATTAAGGGTGTATACACACACCTCTATCAACTCAAAGGGTTAACATATGTCCTTATCCTTCGTTGTGTCCCTCAAAAGCATCCTTTTACATATCTTTACACATTTTCTTACATTCTACCACCGCTTGATGTTAATTCCATCTCATATACCGAACAAAAAATCACGCACAGACACAGACACACTCTCACAAAGGGGACAAGTAACACAAGAATTATTGTAATCTGTGCAACGAGAGTAGCGAAAACTTTGGAAACTCCCGACGCCCGGGGAAACCAGCGCGATATTTCCGCCGGTCGCCGTAAAGAAACTAAGGAAACAGGAGTTTGGCACACAGAGAACTCTCATTTCCAGTCGCCGTAAGATACCGGCACTGTTACTCGAAAATAAATACCTTGTCGAAGTGGGTCCGGCCAGCCGCGTGGCAGATATAAAAGGACGCGGGGATTATACGACGAGAAACAGAGGGGTGCTGGGGGAGGGGGAGAAATATATATGCTAATGCATATGCATGAGTCTCATGGCGTTGCCAGTGCACGTGTTACGAAACCTCGTAATATGCAAATCGCGGTTGTGTGGCCGGGCAGCGGCGAAAGAAACTGCACCCGAAACGAAATCGAGTGGCGGTTTTTCTCTTCTTTAAAAGCGCATTGCGACCGCGAACGAAGTTACGATAGTTGCATCGTCGCTCGATTATCATTGCGGCTTGAAATTCTTACAAAAATTACTATATTATTCGACCAGCAAGAAGTTGGTCGGAGTTTTCTGGGGTGTGTTTGTGTGTTAGGAATTTATGATATTTTTTTAAAGCTGTCTTTGTTCGTCTAGCTAAGTGTCTAAGTTTTTGGAGGGAATTGTTATTGAATTTTGATTAAAATGAGATTTTGTTTGTTTGGTAGTAGTGTGTATTAGATGGATGATAAAATATTTTGATGTGCATGTGTATGTGTGTGTATATTACTGAGGTATACAGAAGCCAGTGGGTTCTCGTGCTTACGGAATACTAGGTTAATTGTTATTTTACGACTTCAATTTACCTGCCAGTAGCACCTACTGTAGCTACGGTAGCGCGGCCATTAATCAACGGATAATAGCGGATTACAAAACTCGGCGGATAGAAATACGTTTTTGTAGAAACTTACGTCACAGACAACGAGTCCAGTTCGACAGATGCGTGGAGGGGTTGGTTAATTAGAAAATGAAACGTATAAGTCAATTCTGATCAGGGACATCCATTCAATTTTGCATTAGTTCACCGATCATTTTATCATCTTCAATCTTTCAACAATCTTTCTTCCACGATCTATCGTTTCTTCCCCTTCTTCATCTCTATTTCCAAAATTATAAATTTCACGCGAAACGATCAGCTGAATTAGAAAGAACGATAAAAAAATATATATATCTAAATTCTCACTGAATTCGAGCGATTAAGACGCTCGTTGAAACGTAATCGAGACCCGATTGGATTTCGATTTTCACCGGAAAATAGATTAACTCTTTCATCGAAGGGAACGATCGTGATTTATCGAGCGTGCGATTCGCCCGTAATTCTCTGCCGATTCTTTCGCCGTGAAATCCGTTGTCATCTAATGGCAGGCGTCGTTTTCATGGAAACGAACAAAGAATTCGCGTCGACCGGTAGCTGGCAGTTTCACTGTGTCCACGATGAATAGAGCGGATCATTACGCTCATTAAGGCCGAGGTTCCGTCTAATTGTCGAATTACACGTTCGCTCGCGACAACCCCGAAAACGATTATCGGTTTATGAAAATTACGGGTTATCTTTTATACCGCTGGATTTCTTGGTCGCGATGAAACGAGGGGGAAAAAAAAGGTAATAACCCTCGTTTACGGGGCATTGGATAAACTTATTACTTCCTTGCGCCAGTTTCTTATGCGGCTTCCTTTGATCGTAAAGATGAACCGGTAAAAATCGTATTGGTCAGCTCCCGCTTATTGGAACTCGATATTTTCATATTATCCGATGTGTCTTCGAGCGATAATATCGATCGTATGTTATAAAATGTCGTTACATAAGATTTTTGATATCGAAATGATTGTCGATATTCCGTGAGATCAGGAGAATAAAAAATCTTTGTAGAATCGTTCTCGTTTCACCGTAGAAATTGTCGATTTTTCGAATTTTGAAGTTACATATATCCTTGACACAGTGAATGCTATGGGGATTGTCCATGAATTTCCTATGGTGTTAAATATAATTTTGTCATTTCATCATAGTTCTCGAAGCCCATTAATGTAGATCGTGGAAGAAATATTAATTATTCATCGATGAAATCATCGATTCCACATCGTTTATTTTGAACGAATAAAAATCATATGAATTATGATATTTTTCTTCCTCGTTTCGTTGTTACACGCGGTTATGTCGAACGTCGACGGGAAAATATGGGGAAATAGCTAACGGGCCACATCTCGTGGACCAAATTAGAAAATTGTCGACCCACCTCCTTGCAGCTGCGGCTCGCCCAGCTCCACGTAGAACAGCGCATCCTTCTCGTACGAGTCTTCCTCGATTATCGACAGCGTGATCGTCTTTCTGAAACGAGAGCAGAGAAACGTTACACTCGTGGTTCAACCGTATTTCCAACGATAAAGCTATCACGCGACTGATGGAATGACCGTTGCGAAGTTCTCGACGAAACACTGTGCATATTACTTGAAAATTGCTAATTTTAATGATAAAAGTACACTATTTTTATTATTATATCTGATGAATTATTTTCTTCGTGATGGACGTTAGTAAATTTACTAGCATTCAATTATAGAAATTAGAACTTCAGCCCGTTTTCAAATTAAACCAAAAATTCTGCATTCAACGTTGTAACTTTCCAAAGTTACATTCGCTAATTAGAATGAAAAAAGTATGTTTCTCATTTCAACTTTATTTTATTCACTATGGTTCGTACTACTTAAATCTACTCCTATCCTCGCTCAAATAGTAAAAATTATAATTTCTATTCTAAAACTGGTCGTTTATCAGGTTCGTTAGAAATTCGTAAATAAATTATCGCTAAATCCAGTGTCAGATAAAAATGTGATTTCAAATTTAAGACCCTAAATCAAAATTAACGTTTGTTAGCCCGCTCTTTTCGACATTGTGGTGAACATTGTAGTTAATATTAAATGCTTCGCGTAAAACTAACCACTCAACATTTTCGCCGATCATAATTACTGTCCCGGATCGCAGTATAACGCGGCGTAATAACGTCGTGTACGGCAACCACACGGTATCCCTGCTATGCGTGAGGAACACCGACGTGGATGCAATATAATATCATATCCTTGTCAATACATAAACGTGACACATCACGGTTAACTCATTGCCCGGTGATATCGCGCCCATTATACGCGTATCCATTACAGAGTCTGACCACTTAACGATCGAACAACCAGTAATTAAACAATCCGCGCATGTTTTCCATATCGACATCTCGAGTGCGGAATTAATTTATTTTCCTCGATACGTAATCGATCAACGACGATCGTCGAGATCGCTGCGCAGTTGATTTTATTCTTCATCGGATTTAACGCTAACACTTACCAGGATCGGTTTCTAAAGTTTGTATTTAAATGCCTTATTATTAACGTAAAGAGAATATATTTGTTTATATTGGATTAATTATTACACGAATTCAATTGCAGAATTTATTAATTGCAATGTTTAGTTAAATACTGTTCGTATTAACTATATATTAAAATTTCTGCATACAACGTTATAGGTGTTAACGTTATTTTTCGGAATTAACATAAACAGAATATATTTCTATATATTAAATATTACCTGTATTCAATTGAACCAATTATCAATTTTTACTCGTTCCATAGGGATCTCTATATAAATTGTCAGTAAGTCTAGCGTTAAATACTCGTCACAAATGTGTGATTATTAGATCAAAGTGTACGTAGATCCCTCCGCGGATCTACGGCAACTGGCGTAGCGACCTCTTCGCGTAGATTGGATTTCCCGATTGTATCTTTGATTTCCGAGATCCGATGTCGCGGCCGATGAAATACGAGGTTGGCCTTCGCCATGGGAATATTTCAGCCTTGAACCGTTATCTGGTATTCGATACGTAGGCGAGCAATAATCGAAGTGGCCATTAACGAACGCTTTATGCAACGGCGTAACGTTAGAAATGTTAGCTGTCCGTTTGGTACGCGATGTAAATTACGGGCACGTGGTTATTAACATTCGTCCGCGGTGTTTATGTACGGCCGTCTTGCATCCCACGGTGTTTATAAACGGTGGCAGATGTAACGTTGGACCCTCGTGGCGTGCGGTTCGTTTAAAATGCAACGTTGATGCGGCACAGGAACACGGTATATGGCATTGTCGAGGCAGATGGTCGGCGAAATTGATTTGGCAGCTCGTCTAGATCGATTTGAAATTCAAATTTCAACGTCTAATTTGGCAAAAGCCCCGGCTGTTCGACCGATCAAGTGTTGCCCCATTAATATCTATCGTACACATACCTGTCTCAGTATATGTATAATATTAAATCCACAAAAAGCATCGAAAATGCAAAGCTATGGGCCAAGTACAAGAGAATGTTACATTGGAATAGGTTGCTCATTAACATAAACTGCATTTTACACAGGATTTGAAATCAATCAAACTTGCTCACATTTGATTGATTTCAAATCCTGTGTAAAATGCAGTTTATGTTAATGAGCAACCTATTCCAATGTAACATTCTCTTGTACTTGGCCCATAGCTTTGCATTTTCGATGCTTTTTGTGGATTCTTTCGTCATTTCCGCAAATTTTTAGATATCGACCTGAATCTTTCACTGTCTTATTGGGCTTCGAATTCCGCGTCCAACACGTCCCGGATCGTTTTAATATCTCAATCATTGTGGAAATGGCGAGCAAATTACGAAAATCGTGAAAAATCCTCAAATTCAGGCGGTTTTTTGAACGGCATTCGCTCAATTTTTGAGATAGCCGTCTGAAACTTGTACCATTGTTTTAGTTGGGAAATTCTACGCCAGATCAATATATAATAGTTGTACTTTTCGAAAATTTAATTTTTCGCAAAAATCTGAAGGGGGTAGGTCAGGATTTTTTGCGATTTTCGTAAATCGCTTGCCATTTCCACAATTTTTGAGATATTAAAATGATTCTTTCACTGGCTTATTCGGCTTCGGATTCCGCGTCCATAACGCCCCAGATCATTTTAATATCTCAAAAATTGCGGAAATGGCAAGCGATTTACGAAAATCGCAAAAAATCCTGACCTACCCCCTTCAGATTTTTGCGAAAAATTAAATTTTCGAAAAGTACGACTATTATATGTTGATCTGCCGTAGAATTTCCTAACTAAAACAATGGTACAAGTCTCAGGTCGCTATCTTTAAAATTGAGGGAATGCCGACCAAAAAACTGGTTGAATTTGACGATATTTCGCGATTTTCGTAATTCGGCCGCCATTTCCGTAATTTTTGAGCTATTAAAATGATCCAGGCCTCTTTGGACGCGAAATCCGAAGCCGAGTAAGATGCAAAAAGAATCAGATCGATATCTCGAAAATTGTGGAAATGACGAGCGAAAAACGAAAATGGTGAAAAATCCCTGACCTATCCCATTGTGCAGGTCAGGGATTCACCCACATTTTCGTTTTTCCCTCGCCATTTCCATAATTTTTGAGCTATTTTAGTGATCGAGGTCATTTTGGATGTGTAATTCAAAGCCGAATAAGACAGTGAAAGAATCAGATCGATGTCTAAAAATTTGTGGAAATGCCGAGGGAATTACGAAAATCACGAAAAATCGTCAAATTCAACCAGTTTTTTGGTCGGCATTCGCTCAATTTTTGAGATAGCGACCTGGGACTTGTACCATTGTTTAAGTTAGGAAATTCTACGGCAGATCAATGTATAATAGTTGTACTTTTCGAAAATTTCATTTTTCGCAAAAATCTGAAGGGGGTAGGTCAGGATTTTTCGCGATTTTCGTAAATCGCTCGCCATTTCCATAATTTTTTAGATATCAAAATGATTCTTTCACTGCCTTACTCGGCTTCGGATTCCGCTTCCAAAACGCCCTGGATCATTTTAATAGCTCGAAAATTACGGAAGTGACGGGCAAATTACGAAAATCGCAAAAAATCCTGACCTACCCCCTTCAGATTTTGGCGAAAAATTAAATTTTCGAAAAGTACAACTATTATATGTTGATCTGGCGTACAATTTCCTAACTAAAACAATGGTACAAGTTTCAGATCGCTATCTCAAAAATTGAGCGAATGCCGACCAAAAAACTGGTTGAATTTGACGATTTTTCGCGATTTTCATACATCGCTCGCCATTCGCGCAATTTTCAAGATATAAAAATGATCGAATATGTTTCGAATGCGCATTCTGAACCTTAATTTTACGAAGCTTGATGTCAAAAACGTAACGTAACAAACATTTCTAATTTAATATGTTAACAATCTGGATGTGTGTGAGAGGAAATTTCATATACTAACATATATAAAATCTACGTTATCGGCAAAAAAATTATCTCGCATGGAATGAAACATATGTTAGGGTTTTACACCGGGCTGCGTGACAGGCTGAACATGGAGATGGAGATGGAGAAGGAGGAGAGGAAGAAGACGACGTTTCTTACAAAAACCTCGACTTTTTAGATCAAAATATCTCGCGATTGGCTTGATGGATCTTCTCGTAGTTAGGCTTAAATTACTCGGGTGGACGTCCCCTACAAGAATATCACCATAGTTTGGGGGAAATATGCGGATTTAATGCCGTTTGAATACCCCGAAAACCTCGATCTAATTCTTCCGGAAAAGAGTAGTTCAGGTCTACCAGTCGGGAACTCTTGTACTTGGCCCGAGTCAAGACCTTAACTCTTGATACATATATAAACATATGTGTGGTACTTGTGCACGATATTCAAGCACGATATTCAACTTTTTCAAAATACAAATCCAAAAATAGAAGAACTTTTTTCTTTACCTATCTGGATTTTCAACGGTTTTGAAAAGCAGTTCCGTCGAAATTCAAATTTTGAATTAATTTGACAAAAAGTCCCATGTTTAACCGGTCAAGGGTTGTACAGTTAATATCTATAGTGCCTGTAGATATATTGAACATATAAATGTGTGTACAGAACTAATGCACGATATTCAAGTGTATAATTCCTTGAAAATGGAGATCCAAGAATGGTATAGAAGTCTTTTCTCTTTCTCTCTGGATTTTCATCGGTCTTGAAAAGCAGAAACCGTCGTCTAATAACTCTGACCTTAGACTTGAAGCCACGCCGTGACGATAACCCGCTGACTTGGAGTGTACAGACAGTTTCGCGACAACGAGGTATGCGTGTCTGTGTGTATGTATACCGCACTGATCGATATCCGTTCGTCCGTGTCCACGTACACAAGTATATGTATACACAGTCTACGGACAACAGTAACAGATTGACACTCGCTTTAATCCTATCTATACGACAAAAAAAATCTGTGCAAATTTTCCCTATTATCGCAAACAATCATTTCTTTTCTAAATGATTTGATAATTTATGAAATAACTTTTCTAGGTGAAAGATTAAAGGTCTTAAAGACACATAAATGACTCCATAACGACGAATCATCATCAATAATGATTTTACAAGTCACAATATAATTTCACAAATTTTACACACTGACTTGTGAAACATTATCTTATGTTCCATTCGTTAAGAAAAGATTAAAGTTCCCGCCAGGATTGATCGTTATTAAACAACCAAATCCCTTTCGACAACCGGAATAGTACTTACCAAAGATTATTACTTACACCGTGACCATTCGAAAGCAAACTTTCACAATCTCGTTAGCCACCGTTGACGTATGACCACGGGGACTTGCTCCCAATCACGACTCGTCCGATCGACAAGTTTCCCGGGTTGATAGCGCGACACGGGAATTCCATTAAACGGGATATATTCAGACAAATATTTTTCGAAAATTCACAGTTCCGTCGCGAAAAAAGAACGAGCCACGCGCGCGATACATCAATCGGAAATAACAACAACGGATAGGAAAGACGAACAGGAGGGGGAGGGGAGGGGTAGGGGGATACTTTCACGGGGAAAACAACCCTCGTTTCTTTCGGTTTTACTGGAACTTCGACATTCGCAGTCGGATAACGTTTCCGCTGTTATTTTCCTTCGCGTAGCTCGGCAGGAAAGAGAAGAGGGAAGAAAAAAAAAGAGGGAACAGTTGGATTCTACTTTACGAGCAGGTGAGACGGTTTTCTCCCTTTCGCAGGGGATTCCGATCACATTCTCTAGGAATTCAATTTTCCTTCCTCGTCGTTTACTTTGGTCAAGGTTGGATCGCAGTAACGTCTTTCCGTTTCGACTTCGTCTCATCTCGGAACGATCTTTTCTCTGTTAATGACACATTTGAATTCGATAATGGAATCAATAGGGGTGTTATCATCAGTGACCTAGATCGTCGAAAGGTTTTCCACGGGACGTCGGTGGAATTTCCATAGATTTTCATAAATATCGTTAACGACGCGATAAAGAATGTGGTTCGTGCTATAAAGCAGGCAATCGTGACACCCTCAGTGACAAATATAGAGGCCACTTTGCTCTATTAACGGCTGTTCATTTTAACGGGTGTACCTAAATCGCGCATCAAAGCGCACCGTATCACGACGAAGTCGTTGATACCCTTTAATTCTCGATCGTTTCTGTGGAATCTTAAAAAAACCAACCTGTTCATTAAAATTCTTCTACCATTAACAAACATAACTTTCAAACAGAAAAAATCTATTAAAATTACTTCCTAAAATTTTACTCAAAAGTACATTTTCCACAATAATATTCCACATTCTGAAATGGGGTCAGTCACGTTTACGATGTATCAAAGAGTATGTGATTTAAAAAAAAAAATCTCAGTGATCGATTCGCCACGGAACGAGTCCTAGTCGATCTTCCGCGGAATAAGGGAAAAGGAAACGAGGAAAAGGCAGACGTTATTCCGGGCTTTGCGAAATACTTTTACACGACGAAGAGACTCGCATTCCGGTATTCCCGGAAACCTTTCAGTGGCAAATAGAAGTCCGCACGGACGAAGAAGGAAACGTTGCGGTGGCTGGTTACTCTTCTTTCTTTTTTTTCGTCTCCTTCTTCTTCGTCTTTTTTCTCTCCTCCTCCTTTCCAACCCCTCCGATCAATCGTACGGCCGTCTCCTCCCGTACGTTTCAGTCGAACCGAACCGGCCAATCCAATCTACTCGAACTCGATTTTTCGCTCACGAAACCGGCGAGAACGAGCTCGGGATAAATAGAGCCCTGGAAGTCGAGCACAATAGACACAGACAAAGGGACGCGTCCGCGTCCGACCAATACGGGAATTGTTGAATAAAACATGCGACGGAGGTTGATTAAGTAACGTTAATAGCAAGGCGAAGACGTATCGTAAAAACGGTGCGATTGCAAAAGGAATTCCATTGTTTAAATACGTTAAAGTAATTTCGTTGACTCTATTAATAGTTTATATTATTAATAACCCTATACATATCACAATTATTTTCAAACTTTAGATATAAAAGTGTCTAATATTGAAAATTATTTGTGTTAATTATAATAAAAATAATTAAGATAATTTATATTTTTTTTATAAATTCATTTTCATAGATTATTGCATACAAATTCATTATTTCCTACGTTTGAATCGTGATATATGTATGTATAAATATGCAATAAATTGTCTGTGAAATGAAATTACGAAGAAAGCCGCCCTCGACTTAATTAACCCGGTGAATTCTCAATGGCGCATTACAGAGACGCAAGAAATATTCGTGCGGCTTGGAGTGACGGCTGGATATGGTGGTCGGAATACCTTGAAACAAATCCTTCCTCCACAGCTGGATAGCTAAGGCCGAGTGGGTTTCAAGGATACATCCGCTACGGAGATCTAGGACGTATATCCTCGCCGGTAAGTACAAATCCGACAGAGCTGATCCTTCTTAAGTATGTATCAGAAATTTCAGATTATCCTCTGTACAAAAAAAGGGCTTGTATATATATGTATAGACGCAACGTCGATGTGATCCTGAAGTATTTTCGTGGATATTCGTGAAATCAGTTGCCCTCTTCCCCCAATTCTCACTCTTTTTCTTTTTCTCCTTTTCTTTTTTAAATCCCCATCGAATCTCATATCTCGTAGCTTAAACTCGAAAGCGAGCAGAGGTAAAAAATCTGCATATCTCTGCTGTACCATTTTCATTTTCACGCTTACGAATGGGAGACAGATTTAATTTCACCGGGAAAACCTGTATGCAGTGAGTTTCAAAAAAGTATAATATATACATATTTTTCTTTGACTTTTTTCCTTATGTTTTCTTCTTGTCCCTTCGTTTATTTTATAAACTTCCCCCAGACCCTTTTAGAAGGGACGAAGAAAATGTTTAACATTTTGGAGACCGATGGAATCGCTCGACAGCTGTGTCCCCGTTTGTTTGCACACTTTATTATTACGAAGTAGAATCGATGTAGAGCCCTTCCATTCAAACTGTCCCCCCTCCCCCTTCTCACCCTTTCCCTATCGATACGTGCTTGACACTTTCGAGATGTTTCACTCGTGTGATGGGCACACCACTTGAAACGAGAAACGGGGGTGTGGGTCGGTGCAACGTTTCGCCTCCTGGTTCTCGTTTCTCCTTACCCTTTCTACGTTTTTCTTTTTTTTTTCTTCTTACATCCCTCCCCCTCTACCTTCTACCCCGTATTTCCGACGGCTTCACAACCCAACCCCCCAACCCTGTATCTCCATACGACCTATCCGACCTAGCTTACACTTGGAAGCACGTGCTTCCGACGTAATGAGAAATCGATATCACCCCTCCCCCCCCCAACCATCCCTCCCTCCTCTTGGACTTAGTCGAAGGCTGATTTAAAACGCCTTTTCGAAACTTATCTATCCAGTGTGTTTCGTACGGGATGTAAAAATCCCTCAACGGGAAATGGGAAAATTGTTGGGCGTGTAACAGGGATCGATACGATAAGGGTGCATCGAATTTCTGATACATATTTGTGTGTACGTGTGTATGTATTGTATATTCGAATCGTATAATAACGAGATCTCCGTACATCATCCGGTGATGTAACACTCGCGTTTATCGGTCGGTTGTTTTAATAATATTCTAAGCACGCGAGGCACACGTGTATGTATGTATGTATGTATGTATGTAAGTACGTATGTATGTACGTAGCGTACGCAAAACCCGTGCGACGATATATCATCCCGCAGGGGAACGCCGGTGCATTATGCATCATTGTAATAACAAAAATTATACGCCGGATAGCGGGGAATACAAATCTCCGCGAGATTCCTCTCGACTTATCGGAACCGTCGGATAGGGGCCAGTTTCTCATAGTCAGGGTAGTTTTCGAATAAATTCAGTCGTATCCAACGCGGTGGAAAACGTGATGGGTCGCGTTGTTTGTATTTCATTTTTCTTTTTCTTTCTTTCTTTCTTTCTTTCTTTTTATTTTCGCGGGTGAATTATTTTACCGAAGGCCGAGATTGCGTCAGCATCAAGGAAACGAGGCATTCGGGTAAAGTATACAAACAGACGATGTGCCAGTGGAATAGTGTATGTGTGTTTGTGTGTGTGTGTGCATTTACTGATACTATCGTTCGTACATGTGTGTGTATATGTGTGTCTTACGCAACGCGGTAAACTCTTTTACCCCTGGAGCGGCGGTTTTCTTACCCTCGTCAGGGAAGCTGCTCGTTTCGCTTAAGGAATGTCGTGGAAAGTGGCCCGATTTTCTCGCCTATTTCAAAGAAATTGCAACGCGTGGCACACGCGACACAACGACGGACGGTATTTTCTTCAAGGTAATAGGAAAATTCCATTTCCCGCCTCCACGACGTGTCCGCGGTTCTTATTTAACATTCTCTCGTGTGTTAAACGACCCTCGATTGCCTTCATCGGGTGTCTTTAAAGACGATGTAGTAGTTAGGTGTGTTACCTTGAAATTAGTTATAGATTAGTCGTGGATTATTAAACAGTTAAAGTGTCACACTTCCGTGGTACCGTTGAAAGGCTGTTAGGTGATTATTCACGTTGAATTGGACAAATCTTTACACTGAAATAACTTAATAATTAAATATGTCGGAGTATTCCGTAAATCGGAATATTGTGTAATAGGGAACAATTATTACCTAGCAACTGACATTCTAAAGAGATAATAAACACCCATAAATAGTAAGGTTATAAAGTAAGGCAGGGTGTTGTGTTTTTCCTATCTTTATGGCAATACCTGGTACTGGGGTAATAACGGTACCATTATACGAACGTAGTTCGACCACCAAAAGGGAGTCAGTCGAGAGTAAGCATTCGTTTAAGCAACACAGTGCTATTTACTAACGTTATGGCTGAGAGACAAAGAACGGACGAGTAGGAGAGCGCTCATCCGAGAAGGGAGTCTGCGACAAATAAGTGAGTAATTTCCTACTAGAATTACCAAGACATTCAAAATGAATGATTTGTAATTTATTAATTATAGTGTGTTTTCTAAAATTCTTCCTAACTATATGTTTCTATATACGGAAATTATTAAATAGATCAATTTTACTATCTTCCACGATTCACCCGTGTCTAACATACTTATCAAATGTTTCTTTAATATACCGAATTAATCCTCGTTAGTCCTAGTGTTAATCGCGTTATCTTCGCATCGGGGTGAAAGTTCGTCACGCGTCCAACGGAATTAAGTGCGACAATACCAGACCACTGTTACGTAATCCTGCACTTGACATATCACAGGCCCGTGTAGACGTGCGTGAAACGAAAACCGACTTAGTGTCCGCGAAGACACAAACACACAGACAATATATACATATGTATACACGTGTGAGGTACGCCACGTATTCGCTACTTCGGGTATCCATTGTTTCTGCTAACGCTCAACGGCATGACGGAATCGCGCGAAGAAACTCGCCGGGAATTCGAGTCGAAGTTTAGCCGATGTACCGGGTGTCCCGTTCAGAATCTCGGTAGTCGAGGTAGAAAACCTAACCGGACGTGACAGACCTAACCAGACCTAACCAAACCCTACAAGAGTTCCTCCAGTATCAAACTTTGTAACGAGAAAACAAAAATGAAACATAAATTGTCGTGTATACAAATTATAAATATAGAAAAAATATAATTTCAATAATTAAAGTGTCTTTTAACAATCTGACAGATAATTACACTTATCATTAACGAATATTTGTCTACGCAAAGTTAAAAGTGAATTATCACCGGCGATCAGTGAGATGATAATAGATTAACATTCCCATCGTTCAAATTGTATTTTTTTTCTTGTCGTACATTAAGAGCAATCCAAACGTGGTTACGTTTATTAGATTTATTAGAGGAATGAAACGTAACGGGCACCTCGTGGCCCCCCCGGAATTCGTGTAATTCGTCGAATGAGAATTCCCGCGGCGTTTCGTCGGAATTTAATATTGTTTGACAGTGGTCACGGGACGTGTCACTTTGTAGAAAAATTCTGCGGCGCCCTTAACGTTGTTCTCGTCGGTCGGCGAACCGACGTGGAAGTTTCTTTCACCCGTTACACCCGTTGTCACACATTCGCAAAGCTCGACGTCTCCTCTGGCATGTGTACAGGTGCAGTTTGTCCGTCACGACGCTTGCCTTGCACACAAGCCTACCACACGAGCTTCCACTGTAACGCGGCAGGGTATGTATAGGTGTACATAATATATAAGAGTGTATACGTACGTACATATACGTATCAGTCACCTACGCTCGCATGCCGGACGTGTTACGTACACCACTGTTAAGAGTGACGAACGTTTCCTCGTTGTCTTTTTCGTCGGGCCTTGAATTTTACTTGAACATTGTTCATCTGTCTAGGCAAACGTGCCAGTGTGTGTGTATATATAGATCTGCTTAGATTTATAATTGTTTTTGTGTGAGTTTCTTTGAGATTATTTTTCTATATGGAAATAATTAAATCGATTAATTTACTACCTTCCAGAGTTCCATCGTTATCTTTTTCGTAAGGTTTTGAATTTGAATTGAATATTATAGATCTCTGTATGTGACAATGGCGGTGTGTATATGTGTGTATAAATCTGTTTAGATTTATAACCTTCCAGTTTCTAAATTTCTTCAATATTACATTTCTATATATAAATAATTAAATAATTAAATTCGTCGGGGTTTAAATTTTACTAGAATATCGTCGATCGTTCTCCACGCTATCATTACCATTGTCCATATATGTATATGCATACAATACGTCGGATGAGTTCGATATCTTTCCCTTATCATCATTCGGGGTCGCGGGAAGTCGACTAAGAATGAATTCACGGTCAGCGATATACATAGAATACGCGCGATGGAGCTCGGTTAATTCAATGTACTCGCCGTGGCATTTATGAAAACGTACAACGTCTTCTTATCTAGCGATAAGTCTACATATACGTATCGTTTACGTAATTCTACACGTGACACGCAAGCCGTAACGGGAAAAGATAGCTACGCGAGCCACGGTGGATGATTTCATTAATGATTCCAACCGCCGTAAACACAGTGTCTGTTAACCGGTCTGTACTTCCGTGCTTTTTCTTTTTTCATTTTTTAACTCCTACTACGTTCTCGTTACAATCGTAAATAAATAAAAAATCCAGCTCTATTAATAACGCTGAAGTACCGCGATAAGTGGACCTCCATCGTTTCGCGTTCATTCGCGAATTCGCGCCACTGTAAATCACCGATTCGTTTGTTTGGCCAGCGGTGAAGTTTACGACACGCGCGTGCGTACGTGTACACATATACACGCGGGCGCACGTGTACGTGTAATCTGATTTAAACACATGGCCCACCCTCACGCTATCAGTGGCAAGGCGCGATGGTAATATCATGTGCGGTATAGTAGAAGGTATACGGCTTTCACGTGGATTACGATGCCATCCGGTTCAACGAGATGATTTACCAGAGTTTTTGTTAAATTTCTAATATAGGGTGTCTCAGAGAATTAACTTACAAACCATGATATTTTATGGTAACCTTATACGTGTGTAAAGTTTACTCGTACAATTAATTAAAATTATATTCATCGTTAGATAGTATAACACCTATATAAGTATATATATGTATTTGAGAACGTAATGTCGGTACTTTTCTTTGAAGTTTTCTATTTTCCTACGAACACAGGTGGATCGATACGAAATTGCGGGATTCTAAATATAATGCGTTCGCACGAAACTTTGTCGTAATGCAGACCAGCATTTATATGCCGATGGAAAATCTAATTTAACCGCGTTGCGGTAGTTTATTGACGCGAAGGACGACGGGTAAAGTGTTCGTTCGCTTCGCACGTCTTTATCGAGATAATGAATACATCCTGGGAGGGTGCTTTGTAGTATTACATGCGGCGATTAGCCTGGCAATATATGCATCGAGACGTGCATTAGTACATACACACATCTATATACGTATACATTATACATATACATGTACGTTTGTACGGTATAACTCGTAGATATCTCTGTCTTTCTTCGACAGACGTTTACATACAACGATAATTAATTTCCCGTTTAAATAAGCTTGCACCGCGTGAGCTTCCTAATTAATCAGGCTTCCTTCTGCCAAACGACGTTAACGAACTCTCGTCACTGATGCACTTCGGGACACATAGCCCCGTGTCACCAAGTGAGATAATGTACGCGGTATGAAAAGCAATTGTCGTTCTACGTACCCCCCCGGACGATTAATTGATCCAGGTAATTAACGTCCTCCCGTTGCACCGTGGACTCTTTAACGAGTTTCTTGTAATATTCAGAGAATTTCGACAGTTTCGTTTTATTTTTTCTTTCATATCCTCTTCGGAGGAGGATAGTCATTCTACTTGTGTAACGTTATTAACGAGACAACGGCACAAAAGGTGAGAAAAAAGAATTAAAAGGAATTAAGATCATCCGGGAGAATGTTAAGGCGAATCGTAATTGTTCACCACGGAAATGATTATGGTATTCATTTTGAAATAGCCTCGTAAATGGCGAGAGACACACTTAGAAACGGGTGGTTTTTCGAAATTTTGAAATTTTATTCGTGACCCCGACACCATGGAGTTCGAGATCACCGCTCGGGTGGTAAGTCTCTTGCGAATAATTCAGTAAGCCGGGGTAACTATACTTGCCGGTAGGTTTTGAAGTTCGAGGGAAAACCGTGGTGACGATCAACTCGAGGATTTAAAGTTCCGCGAATGTTTTCGTAATATCGAAAATCCGACTTGGAAAAGTTTCATTTACAAAAAGAAAATTCTCATTTTACTATCTTTCCTTCGTTGTTACCATGTGTAATTAGAATGACGTCATCATCTATTAACAAAGTTTATCAGGGTGGATCTATTTTCGGCAAAACGTTTCCCTGACATTCGTTTTCTTTCCGGGTGGTCCATTCGGGAGGTGGAGGGAGAGAAAAAAAAATTTCCCGACGAGGTTTAAACAGGGGTCTGTAAAAACTATACGAACCAACGACGGGGCAGCGGAGGTCGATCGATTTAAACGTGCGTACGAACTTAAATGGATGTTCTAATGCTATTTATAGACAGACCTTCTCAGCGGCGCTCATCCGTTGCAAAATGTACGAGGAATTACGTATACATGTATATACATCTTATCAGGTCGGTACGAGATCGCTATCAGACACTTCCGTTTCAAAGAATACGATAATTAAGTGCATTCGTACATTTTTAATTATTTCTCAGATTCGTCAAGTGTGAAATGAATATAATTATCCGTCGTGACGTGACGTCGTTTGGAAAACGGATTAAAATCTATGATGTATGCGTGTAGTGGGAAGTGAACGTTAATCGTTAACGACGGATAGAGGCCTGCTTAACACGATTAGTTAATTACAAAGTGCATTGATTGCACCGTGTGGATGGACGATATAAATTGGAATTAACGAGCCACTATTTCTGCGGTCGTCAGGTATAAAGCTCTAAGTAGACGCGTAAGCGGCGGTGCCCTTTAAAGTGTATGGGCTCACCCTCTGGCAAACGGGAGGTCCTGAGGGGTTGTTACGCCATTTATAAAAGCACTTTGTCCTATGGAGCTGGATGGAAGATCCACCCCTCGGTGTTGTTATCGTCTACGGCCGATATACTTCTATTCCCTTTTCCATTCCACTTTCTTTCTGTTATTCTTGTCATATGTGTCAAGACCGCGGATTCCTCTCTCTCTCTCTTTTAGTCTCTCTTTCTCTCTCTCTCAGTCTTAGTTTTAGTTGTAGTTTTCATTTATTATGAACTTTAATCTGAAGATCAAATTTTGCTCCCTTGTATATTTGTATTACTTTTTGCTGTGTTCTTAAAGAGAACTTTCCTCTAAAACCAAAATCTAACCGAACTCAACTTAACTCTTTTATTTAATTTTAGTTTTACTTTTACTATAATTTCAGTTGTATTAATATAATTTTTCATTCATTTTCTTGTTATCTTGTGTTTTTCAAGGGGCTTTAGCTCTATGGCGGAAACAAATTTCAATTCAATTTAATTTCCTCTCTCTCTTTCTCTCTTGTCTCTTTTTTGTTATTATTATTATTCGTGATTCTGTTTCCCCGCTGGTATCGGTGTGTGCGTGTTTGCGTTTCCTCGGGCACGCGTTGTCAAGAGAAATCGCGACGGGACAGGAGAAATTTGAAATTCGAAGAAATTTTCCACGCTCTCGCGATTCCGCGGTCTTTCGTATCGTCGATCACAAATCGTCGAGATCCTCGGGATCTAGGAATCTTCCGCGGGAACATCCGCGAGACCTTGTTATACTTATTTTTCAATACCACAGCGTCAGCATTCTGTTTTTGAAAGGGAACCGCGCGTTATTTTTCCCATCCGCCGGCGGAAAATTCTTTTGCGCGAGACACTTTGAGATTTCGTTCGATTCGTCGAACGAGAGGGGAGGATGAAAGGAACCGAGGAGATATTCCGCTTTCAGAAACGAGAACAATGCTCGATGTTGTATCAATGGCACGCGATACGACGCTTGTTTTTATCGCTGGCAAATCACGATACCGAACAGTATTTTCTCGTATCGCGCGGAAATCGAGGCCGATCGATAAGTGACACTTGCATTCCCTTTCGTTCTTTCGCGCGAATTAGATTCTTCCCACGGGGTGAAACCACGAGACGGAGATAAATAACGATACATAGAAACGATAACGAAATACTTAAAAAGAATCTTCAAAAAGAAACATAACGATTTCTGTAAAAATTTGACTTATCATTTTCCCTCTTGAAATATTTCGCACAATAATTTGATTAACGATATACTTATATATAATAAATTGGTTTGAGAAATACACCAGTGTGAGATACATGATTAATGATCGTCGAATATCCGCAGCTGTCATCTACGAATAAAAGTGTAACCGTCTGTCGGAGAAACACTCTTCACAGTATGGATTTATCAATCCATACAAGCGATCGCCTCCTACGCGAAATTACCTTATCCGAGTAACAAATTCGTCTCTATATCTACCGGCAGGTGAATCTACAAATAGAACTTTCTCTCCCCGGAAACTTTAAAATAAAAGAAACCTTCTTTCTGATCCATTTATCAAATGATAATTTCAATACCATTCATATCAATCCAATTTCCCAACTTTATCCGTAATTTTATCAAAATTGTCACAGTAACTTTTCCGCATTTAGTCAACATGTCACAAGGGGAATAGGGAGGGGGTTCGATATTTCCGGTAAATCCAAGAGCAAGAACAACAGACAGCGAAATATCGGTTCGCAGTGTGCGAGTTGAATCCACCGTCCGAATCAACGGAACAACTACAACAACGGGGGGGACTTGTATGTATGTGCACCATACGACGTCGTATCGATTTCAACCCCGCGAAATTAGACCGTGCAAAACCGTGCGATGGTTTAGCTCGCTGCTTGACAGTCCTGTAAAAGACTAATTCCACGTGTAATCGGATCCCACTGTCGTAAAGTGACCCAGTAGACGAATTCCATTCGATATTCGTACGAAGAAGAAAAAGTTAGGGAAGACATTTTCAGGAAGACTATAAAAATGGGTGAAATGAATGATTTATTCTATTGATTAAAAACCGGGTGACCCATGGTTACATCGGTGGATGACTTAAGGGGATCGACGTGGGGAATAAGCTCGGAGATGGTAACGAGGCCAAAAATATCTGGCTTCGTTAGCCGTCGCTCATATCGGCCCTGATCGGCCGCCCTCGACACGCGACATGATTTTCTTCTTGTTTGGTGGAAGAAAAAATGTATATATATATAAATAAATACTGTTTTCTTGCATGATATCGAACAACATGACCCTACACGCGACCATGGAAATCTTTTTGCCGCAGTAGAGCTCAAAACCTCTTGTTCTCAGATCCTTTGAGGGTTTTTTTAACGAATGTCCATGTGTATATAATAAATGTGATTAATTTAATGATTATGTGTAATAATCAGACCTAAGCAGATTTGTTCAGACTTATTCAGACCTAACCAGACTTGTTCAGACTTACACCAGACATAACCAGACAAAAATTAAAGGTGATAATATATTTATAATAACTGGCAATTAAACATAATCGTCGGTCAATCATATTTATCGTAACACATACATATTTCATCGTGATCGAGTGAAATGAAATTCGATACTCGCCCATTCGTCGGCATTCGGTGTTACGCGCGAGGAAATATGTAACTCGTAATTATAACCGGTGGTCCGCTGTATCGTGCGCCGTGTTCAACCCATTCGCGCTCGTACACACAGTTTCTGTTTTGTTCGGCGAATTCTGGCCGACTTTCCGCGGCGTCGCTTGTAAACCCCCCGGTGCCGTTTTACCGCCGCCGCGGCGTTGCAAAGTGGCGGGAATTAAAATTAATATTGCAAAAATCGCTGTTCCGTCGCGCCGCGGGCAAATTTTTGTTTTCCCTTTTTTTTCGCGTTTTATTTTCTGCGCTGCTTTTTTTGTTGGCGACGGTGATTGAATTTCCGGTAATGAGTCGGGCATACCGACGGCGGGCGTCGCGACGCCGCGGTGCGTTGTTCTCCAAAGCGGATATGTACTATTTTCGAGGATAAAAATTCCACTCCGACACCGGTTGTTTGTTTTGCTTTTTCTTCTTTTTTTTTTTTGTTTCACAATGGAACACGATGGATCAATTGTCACATTATACTCGAATCGATCTACCGGCGAGAATGGACGTGTATATCGAAACTCGTGCTTTCGATACGTTTGGAAAGGAAAATATCATGAAAATGTCGCATCATTTCTTTATATGTGGAAATGTGTGTTTTCACTTTGCAGTGAATTTGATACTGATAAATATACATATACATATATATGTATACATTGAATTTTGTTATTTTCTTTCTTTATTTTTATTATCGTAATTTTTTCTGTATATCTGCCTATCATATCGCAGAATAATTCCATTCAACGAACAACAGAACACCGAACGGAACAACATAGAACCGCACTTATTTCATATTCGCTTTGTTTCAACGTACACGCCGCCGGTAAGAGCTTAACTTCGCGTTTCCATTGACATTTTAAAGGCGGAACCCTCGCTTTCGTTTCTCTGTCGCGTAACGACAGAATCGTTCCCTTTGACACCGGCAAGTAGATCGTATTGATTATAGGATAATTAAAGTTACGAGAGGAACACGTTAAGAAGCTTTGCCGGTAAATGGACGTCGGACGTCGTTGCGGATATTTTTCATTTCACCTGGATCTTCCGATCGATTTACTCGCAATCATATTTATCAATATCATTATTCTTTTTCGTTTCTCCACCATCCCACGTTTCTGCAATATTTATCCTTCTTTTTTTTTCCACCTCGGTTATTATCTTCCCCTTTTTGTCCCGTAGCTTAATTTCCGTGTTCTCGTGGAATCAATACCACCCCTCCACCACCCCTTTTACCTTCCCCCACCCTCTTTTGGTCCTGTGACACTCCATTTTCCCGCGGAATTAACAGGAAACCTTGAGTGGAGAAGTTCCAAGGAGAGAAGTTATTCCGAATTTCTCTGAACAAAAGGTCCTCCTCCCCCCTTTTTCCCCTCCTCCCCCCTTTTTCCCCTCCTCCCCCCTCTACGTGGCATGGAGTGTGTAATTACGATGTTCCAGCAGCGTGTTCCCCGTCACTTTTATAATCTCCGTATAAACTGCCGCCGGGGTACACTATCGCGGGTACCACTCAGTTGTAATCGTAAATTTCCCCCGTACACTACAATAAGATCCAAGGATAGGGTTGGTTATCCCGGGGAAGGCCGGGAATACCGTGGGATGCCTTGAGATTACAGAATCCTAGATTTCCGAGGACTTAGGGCCACGGAATTCGTGGATTTCCGGTCCGCGCGATCCTGCAATTATTGCATTCTCAAATCCCGCGATTCAGACTTTAACCATGAGATTTTCACGATTTTTTATCGTTCATCCGATAAGAATCTATTCGTTGTATTTGATAGGTGTGATCAATACGTAGAATCTCTCGGGTGTTATCGATCACGAGTGAGAAATCATTGTTCCATTTATAATCCAGAAGAAATGATTCTTTCATTCAGAATACTAAGATTGATCGAAGATCTGTTTGAAATTAAAAAAAGATTTAAAAGGAAGAGTGGGGGGGATATTTTGCAGGATATAGAAAGCTATTTGAATCGCAGATCAAATCTGCCGGTTGAGGCCTGTCGAAGATTTATGCGAGCGTGGATCCAGGGATTTATTCGCACCTCTCGTCATTCGAACGATCCCGTCGGCGGTGTTCGAATTCATTCCCCCGAAACCGTGGAAAATTATGACCCCGACGAAAGTCCCGCTCGTAAATTTCGGAAGTGCAATCAGAGGGTAGGAAACGGTTGGTATATGTGTGTGTACGTGTGTATACATGTATGGGACTGTGGGAAAAGGGGGGGGGGCGTGGGTGTGTTCATCGATTAATCCTCCGGGAGTTCGGGAATTGCTCCGCGTAATCCGGTGCTCTTTCAGAACGATCCACGTTAGGATGGATCAAGAAACGCGTGACATCAAGTAATCGCGCTTGCGGCTATTTAGGGGAATGATATATATCATTTTGGACGTATGCTTTTTTATATTTTCTTTAAGAAGTGTTTGACTAGTGAGTATTATGATTTTTAGAAGGATAAGGTAATATTTAATATGATTTATAGAGATTGATGATTTCGATAGGAAATGGGGTGATCGATCAATTTATGAAAAGATGGTTCTTTTAAAATAATAGAAAAGACATTCATATATGTATATATACATATATGTATATGTCACATTGTCGAGGAAATTATTAATTTATATATCAGTTGTAAATTCGATTAAATATTCACGAAAATCAGACAGTACAAATTTCTACGATCGATAACTAACTAATATCTGAGATTATACGACATTAGTAATAAGAACCCTGAGATAAAAGTGAACAATAGATTTCAAGATACCCGTATGAATATTTGATCAGGGCAGGGTTGAAAAAAAAGGGTACCGTAGTTAACGTAGCCGTTCAGTGAAAGACAAAAGAATTAGCAAGTGAATACTATGTTCATTATAATATCGTTAAACGGGAGAGAAATGTCGGCGGAGTTGCAAGGTTTCCAGTCAAAGTCGCCCTATCGGTGGAAGCTGGCGGTGCATGTAAATTACACGAATTAGCAAGATGGCGAAAGGTGTAATGAGTGTCGAGGCTTCAGGAGTTTAACGGCAAGTTTCCGTGGGCCCGCGGAAACTTTTCCCCCGTCCGAATGAAATTCCAGCCGAAGTTTCGCCTTTCGGAGGCTTTCATCGGCTTGGAAAGTTTTCCGATGAAGATGCGCGGGTTCGATGAAGTTTTCCGATTTCGAGGATTTCTCGTCCGTTAATGACAGTCACTGACACATCGTCGTTAATAAAATACGAACACATATACACACAGACACGTGTTTCATCGATATTTTAAACGTTTCGCGGGTCAGGAGATTTTCCGCGAATTATTTGGAAAATCGACGATTATCCATCTCGTCGATGATTTAATATCGTGTGGAAAATTCGTTGGAAAATGAATCCGGACGTTGGGTGGGAAAAGTTTTCGTTCATGGTGCAGCAGGGATAAACAAGGAAACCTAACGGAAAATCATTTATCTCTATTGAATCACTGGCAATTTTTGTCCGACGCGAAACGTTCCGGTGAACCACCTAAAACGGAAATGGTTGGCCAACAAAAGTTTTATCTTACACAATATAACGTGGCCGAGAGAATCGTTCGGACTGCTGCGAAAGACAACGAGAAATCGCAACCCAGTATCGATTTGACCATTTATAGGGTTTGTTTCAAATAGAAATATATACATATATATATTTTTTTTATATATATGTATATTTCACAATTCGTTACATTGACCAACGATCGTCCATGGCGGATTTTCTGTTACAAAAAATAAAAAAATGTCCACCGAAACGTACACTAGTTACTCGCCAAACGAGAAACAACACGACATGTTCACGTGAACGTGGGAATCCTCGTTTTTTTTTCATTTTTTTTTGTTCATCTTTCGTAACGGTAAATCCGTCGACGTTCGACGGCCGACGGCCGCGTGCGCCGAATTTTAAGTTAGCAAACGGCACCGTCGGTTTCTTCATCATAGCCAAAGATGAATTCCAATTTTCCCGATGAGATGGATCCGACTTTTAAATGAGTTCACCCGCAGCCCAGATGGAATTCGCAATTACCCATGGACGTGAGTGGTATGAATTACTGTGCCGGCGTGACCCATCAAAACGAAGGAAAGAAAGAAAGAAAAAAAAAATAAGGGGAAAAGGTGGAGGATACCTGAATATCATGTTTCCCGATAACATTCGTTCGTACGAGATAAAATCGAAAATCCACAGGTTTACCATTCACTAATGATCCACTTTGATGATTTATTCAAACCAATCAGTATTAATTAAAACCCACATAGAATCAAAATGATATCACATCAGTCCCATATACATTTATCATAAAGACACTTTTTAATATCCTTCAACAAAAATTAACTCATTATTTTCACCGAGATTACGTTCGACTCCATATTTTTTAAACGAAAAATAAGTTTGTTTTCGCGTACTCGTACGCTCGAGTTTATCTCGAGAATAGCCGGCCCTGGAATTCAGAAATTTATCGTTGACCACCCCCGCGTTTCCGGTTCTTGGCTGGAAGTTTTTCGACGCTCCGTATTACGCGTCGCGACGACGGAATAACGGAGAAACCCGGACGTCGGCCCCGAGTTTTTCTCGCGACGGTTCGTTTCGCTGACGATCCGGAGCTTATCAAAATTCTCGATCGATTTTTTTTCCTGTTTTTTCTCTCTCTCTCTTCTTTTCTCTTTCTCTCTCTCCACCAAACCGTCGAGAAAAGTTGGTTGACTCCCGGGTGCCTCTGTCCTGGACGGTATAATCGTAAGCTCGGCGAAAGGACGGCACGCTTCGGTGCATCCGGTAATTTCGCCGGAAATGACGTAGATACGCGTTCGCCAAGTGCGCGGGACGTAGAAGGTGAAGATTATGCTTATTACACCGGGACGATCTCGAAGCGACGTGACGACGGGTTCTACGTCGGATAGCTGGGGGACTCCGGGGTGACTCGTCGGTATTCGCGAACATACACACACACACATACACACCCGTTCCGATAACACGGATTCCAACCCCGCGCCGTAATCAAATCATCGCCGCGAAATATCGAGCATACAAATGGGACATCGAAGACCTCTTATCAATACCCCCGGCGTTGTTTCAAAGTGTTTTCTCGTTACCCAGAAGAATTCTGATTTGATTCGTTCGTTTTTACCAAAGGAAATAATTATTAGTGTCATAAATCAATTTACTAATTAATAATACCAAGTGGAATGTCTGTAGGATATATTAAACACTTCTAATTAGTCTCTTATTTACTTATATATCATATATCTTAACGAACTTCGCAAGTTACTTACTCTAATTACTAATTAATATATCATCACTCATAATACTACCTTTCGATATATATATTATATAATTAACTATTATTAAACTCTATAATATTCCCCAAAGAATTCCATGACCTAATAAGACTATCTATAAAACTGTTTAAATTTTCGATCCTGATAAAATGCATCCACGAAAAACCAATTAATCGACCAGTTAATCAGCCAGATGCGAGAACCGTATATACGTATATATTTAGCTTTATTTTCCACTCGAGCGATTTCTTGCTGTAGTGGCCCCTTCAAAACCGGGCGTTGCAAGGGAAACAGGTATGTTTGCGTTTTTTCAACTGAAAGGGCGAAAGCGTGTATGAGGGTTGCACGGTGCTCGAGAAGTTAACGGGGTTGCCTGGGCCAGGGGCGGAAAGGGGGTTGCAAGGGCGTAACACGGTGCACTCGAGGGGCTTCCCGCCCCCCTATTGGCCCATTTACGGGCTTGTGCTTTCCTTCGTTCGACGCCTCTCGATGCACCCTCGCACACCACCCCACACCACCCCCACACTACCCTACAATATCTTTTAGCTCTATAGGGAGACGGTTTTATTCGGTTACGGGATTCTTTGTGAAAAAGTGTTTGCACACCGTGATAGTGTAGTGGGATGAAATTGTGGAGAATCATGGAATACTATGGTAATTAGTGGGAATTCGTTTTTAGATGAGAAATGGTGTAAAAAAATGTGGGGGATGATTATTTAGTAGGAAATTTAGTGACAGTTTATATGTAAATCTTTCTATGGGTTTGGATTTTAAATAAATGTTATATTTGTTGTTAATGAGAAAGAAAGTATTTCGTTCGTTGTAATTAACGAAAATAATATTGAAACTTGTAAGTGTGGAGTTTTTAGTGTGAAGTTTGATAAGTTACGTTGAATCGATTATGGTAAGTTAGGTTTAATTCGTTTAATCGACAAACTAGAAAACGTTTCGAATATTTAGTGTCCCGAAAACGATCCACGAAACCGGTTTGTCTCTTTGAGAATAGTTCTGTCGATGCGCGAGAAACACGTGTACTACAGAGAATATCTTTTCTCGTCGACTTTTCGACGCGTCGTCGTCTCGTTTCACACGATGGAACCGAGAAACGAAAGTCATTTGTCTCGAACGTGAAACACGACGAAAATTCTGTCTCGTAGAGAAAGAGCGACGCGATCACTTTGCGACGGGGTCTTCCGTGTCATCCCTTCATTGTCTCTTTTTTTATTCTCCTTATTCCCCAGTGAAACAAGCGGTAATAGAATATCACGCGATAATCACGTTTGAAAATGTCCCTAACTTAAAAAAGAAAATCCAAATAATTCCCCTATTACGTTTAACAATTACTTCATCATCGAGAAAAAAAAAAAACTAATATACTTTGCATAAAAGGATAAAAAATGATCCCTCTCGCAGTGAGTTTCATCTAAATAACTATTTCTCTCCGGGGATATATTACGCGATAGCTTTTCCGTGACTTTTAACGTGGGGGGAAAAATACCACGAGGAACGACGTCGATCGAATACCTCGAAGAAACCGTGGCTAATGGGGTCGTAAAGCTAAAAATCTTTAGATACAGAACGCGGTGTGCACGATTTCGCAAACGCGATCTCCATTATCGCTGCCTGCTGACCTCTTTTCGTATTTTTCCTTTTTCTTTTCCCCCTCTTTTTTTTGTTTTCAACGCCACTAGACGAAATTCAACGACGAAACACGTTTCCTTTTCTACGATATCCCCCAGGTAAAACCTGGCCGATATTAAGGAGACCTCGGTATATTCTGTGTGTCGGTCTGTTCCGGTTCTAACCCATTTTGCGAAGCACGTGCCGTATAATGCGAGTAAATATGCTTTACACGTACGCCCGGGTAGCTTTCCGCCCTCCATGTATCAACCCACTCTACTTACTATAGTTGTACTAACTATTTTCGGATCCTACGGGACCGGTAATTTTTCCCCCGGTTTATTGTCACGTATAGTAGATTTCTCTCAAGGTGTCGGTGTTTCCGCCGGGCATAGAGGTGTGGAAGGATATTTGTCGATCTTAAATTCCGAAATGAAGAGAAACGCCACGTTTACAGATCTTGTAACGTGAAAAAATGTTGCACTTGATTCGGTGACATTAGAATTTTTATTTTAGGTCAAGTTTTTTTATGAAAATTCCTTGTTATATATCACTAATATTTTATAGGGGTTTTATATTTATTATGTTGTACCATTTGAATGAGATTTCATATAAAATTCATTCATGTCACTCGTAGTTTTTATATGTGAGAAAAAGTTACACATATATGACTTATTGTACTCTATGAGAATTAGAAATGTGATATTGAGATACGATCTGACGACATTCAAGTAATTAGTCACTTTACTCGTGTCTCCATCATTTAATTGATTCCCAACAACCTTTTTTTTTTATTTCTCCCCAACGATTTCTATTCCGCGTTCCATCATCCCACTCGACTCGCGATCGCATTCTTCCTTCGAAAAGTTTCCCCGGGGACGTCGGTGACACCGTGGGAATTAATATTCCTCGCGGAACTACGTACAGACATCGGCGGAATGTATTCTCGAAGGATAAATAGAACGGGTTCCTTTTCCACGGGTGAGTTAAGGACACGTTTCCGTGACTTCGGCCATTGCTTATCTCGTTCTCGCGGCCCATTTGATTTTACCGCCGTAAAAACCAGCCGGATGACGGCTCCTTGATTCTTATCGCGCCGAGTCTCTGTAACCGTTTCGATCCTTCCATTTAGCACGCCGATATTCCGGAAGATCTCTCGGATCGGTTGAGTGAAATATAAAAAAAAATATATTAATAAAAAATCCAACCGACAATTACAGGTAGATTATTTCACGTTCGCGTGACGAACACGTGATTTCACGAATATTAAAAGATTTCTCAACGTTACATCGTAACGCGTAGGTATATCGTTATCAGATCGTCTGTTAATTACCGATAGTGACACGATAACGATTCACAGTTAACTCGGGTCGAGTGGTCGATCGGTAACTTGATTTTTCTTTTCCTTTTTTCTCTTTTTCAACCGCGTCCGTCCATTAGTGAAATTAGAAAAATCACGAGGGTGGTAAAGGTTCATCGAGTGTCGGCCCGTTTGATCACTTTTATCGTTCTGATAAGGATCCCGGGGCGACGATCGCGTGATCCACGCCGTTTCCTTTTCGAGCACTTTTCCAGCGATCGCGTGATCGTTCACAATTTTCTCGCTGTTCCGGTTACAAAAATAGTAAGTCCAGCCTAATGTGTATTACGAATGAGCAACGCTCCAATTACGCTGCTCGCGATTGATAATTATCGATCGCGCGACTATGATAAGGATCGATGGGCTGCACAGATGTAAACCGGATGCATCCTTTGTTGGCCACTACATCACGCGTTATTACACCTGGCGCGGTGTAACTACTGATATCATGCTGGTTTACAGCGGCCTATTAAGACGAGAACAATGGGACGGTATCCATATGTGTATATGTATGTATCATCGACGATACGTATGTGTATGTACTACAATCACTTATGTAAATCATTATTTTTTCTCTGTCGCGTCCGAGTGATTCCAATCGACCTTTACGTTGATAATTCCTGGGTTGTTGTAGATCGAATTTTTTCCTTGGTAATACGTGTGTGTATGTTTTTTTTTTATTTTGTAAGTACAGTAAGCATTATGTTTATCGATTACGTTCGTGATATCGAAAGTTCTCGTGACTACGATAATTTCTAACGATCGTGTGATCCCGAGCTGACTAATAAATAGAGTAGATGACGGATAATATCGATTCTTTTGCATACATGTATATGTATGTGTATATATGTATATACATACGGGAAACTATGTTCTACCTAATACGTGCATAGCAAAGCCGTGTAGTTATGGTGCAAGCAGCGATATTACCGTTCTACGAAACGACCAGTTTTATCTGAAATTTGCATGATCGAAATCGACGCTGTCTACCCTGAAATTTGTATTGTTAATTCTGATACCGCGTAAAGACCGGATAACTTCGACCGTGTGTTAAATTAGTCGCTGTAGAGTATCAAGCGTACGGTTAGTAGTTTGAAAAAAAAAATCCAATCTACTAGACGAGCCGGTGGTTTTAACCCCTGCGAGATCATTTTTACTACCGCACTCAATTTGGATCAGACAAGGTGGACGAGTTCACTTTTCCAACTGGTCTCTAAGTCTTCAAGAAACATATAATCATCTTCTTCGTTCGTTAAACTAACTTTCGTACCAATCTCACTAAAATCCACGTCGTAAATACCGGTACACTTATTATTATTCCACGTGTTGTTAATACAAATTGGACATTTAATAACACACGATTCGGTACGTCGAGAATTATAATCTGTAATTAGTCTCACCGTGGATTATTTATTAAATAAACAATGAAAATTCTTTAGTAGTATAGAGTTCATTTAAAAATTCATTTTTTTATACAGGTGTCTTTTTTTATATCGACCCTATGTTTTTGCAAAATAAAATCGCGAGTACTTTCCTTCTCCGGTATAATCAAAATTTCATTAAAAAAAATAGAAAAAAATCTCTTTTACTCACTCGGTCTGATTGTCCTCGAATGTAAGCGAGCCCTCGGTGTGCATGTATTGTCTTCCCGGTTTCGCTGTGCCCTCGATGGTGCGATAGGGCACTACCACACGGCCACGGGCACCGCTGTAACGTACCACGCGCAGCGGGTACTGGCCCACGCTCTCCACCAGGTCCACGTCACGCTCCGGGAAGCCGAAGATACCGCTGTGATCGTCGTCCAGGATCATCACGGTCGCCAGACTCGGGGAAACCAACATCGCCGGCTGCGACACGTTGCTCAGCCTGGAACAGAAATTTCCCGGGTTAAAGACAGGAATTTTTGAGTAGAACAAAATTTTTTAAAAACCCTGGGAAAGAGATTTCGAAGATTTGAAAAAGAAATGGCGGGAAAAAAGTTGGGGAATTGTATAATTTAATTATTTTGTTCTGACAATTTGTTTCTCGAATGTTACGTCTGGTTTAGATTTATTTAGGTATGTTAGGTGCAGGTTAGGTATGTTAGGTCTGGGTTACGTACGTCTCGTTAGGTATATCAGGTATGTGTTACTTAGGTCTGATTAGGTATGTTAGGTATATTAAGTCTGGACTGGGTAGACGTGGTTAGATCTAATGAGGTGTGGTTATTTTTACATGTTGTAAAAGACATTTTTACGATTCTTTCTATTATACATATATATATAAATATTTAGACTGAAAACCTGAGGGAGCTTTCAATGAAGGATATTTACCGCGAACTTCCATCGTGGAAATTATAGGCCGGCCTGACGAAGCTGATTTAAAGTTTGTCATGGTCGATGGACATTTTTTGCCGGTAACCCGATGCTAATTTCGAAATTAAAGGCACGCGAGTCGAGCTCGTCCACTTCAAAGTTTTCCCGGCACTCCGTCGGAACATGTAATTTTCATTATGACTTTCGTAACTGGTGAATATTACAACTAATTTTCGCGGGTGACGTTCAATCAACCGTCGCGTGTCTCCGTTCGATTGATTTTTCCTTCCTCGTTCAATTCTCTTCGCCAGTGGATTAAGTGCGATATTTAAATGAATACAATTAGTGTGAAAAGCATCGCACGCTGAACGTTCCGTACGTCGCGCCGTGATAATTTCTCCTCGACCCAGTTACACTATATGTTTCTCCGTAACTCTTGATTACGGTAATCGCGATGAAAGAGAAAACCCTACGTCAAGGATCTGCGACATTATTTCCTTTGTTATCAAGGTTCGTTTATCTCGTTTGAACGCGGCACGAAAGTCTCAGGGAAAGAAAGAAAAAAAAAGAAAATCGTGTAAAACGTGCCAGATTCGTTCGCATCCGATTAAACCGGTAAGTTAACGAGCGTCGTACGATTACACGTGATAATATCGAATTAAAAACGTTACACAAGATTCTCCACGTGTTTTCATAAATGTAAGTAATTCGACAACGTTTAATCAAGAATCTCGTTCGACAACCCACGGATATATGAATACAAGTATACATCCCCCATTCGTCTATTTCAACAACGAGATTCGGACGCACGGTGTAATCTCGTCGGGGAAACTCAAACACAGGGTGGAAGAGAGCGAAACAATTCTATGGAATTACGAAGAGCGGAAACAGAGGACAGTGATATGCTAAGGAACAGTGCAATCAGAGTCTTATTGCATCTGCATTTAGAGAGGTATGCATTTGAAATGCATGGAAAAACTAAGTTCAAGGTCCATGGATAGTTTCCCTGTACATACATACACATACGCATACATATATGTATACATACGTATCACTTTCGTGTCACTAATACACGTCGGTATTTTCAAACTGACAATTTTCGTGAAATCATTTATTTCTATAGCGATACAGATTCAAAATTCCAACGCGTATAAAATCCCAACGAAGTGCAGTTTCGTCTGTTAATCCAAGTGGTAGCAGTACTTGTCTCGAGTGCTTCAAAAGTACACTCGGCATACATATTCCTTTTCGTATCATCTTCTTCCGGCCGACGATTTCGCGCTCCTTAGATAAGCGGCGAGTTCTCGCGAGCGAGAACCAGCCGGGTTACGTCTTAATCACGAAGTTACCCGGGGAGTCTCGAGATTAAACCGACGGGTTCTTATCAGTTATCAGCGAGTTCGATTGTGCTAACTATGTGCGGTCGTCCCTTCGTTAGATCATAGTACTCTCACGGATATATCTAATAAGTACAGACAGTATTGAGATGTATATGTATAATAAGAATTTCTTGAACATGATCCAATTAACACTAAAGCTACCGAGAAATTTAATATATGTATATTACATATTCCCATGAAATCCGTAAAAATGAAAGCTTGTGTGATTGTACTCGGGTAATAGTTAATTTTGAATTAAAAATGTATTTCTCGTAGATTAATTGAGGTAAACATAGTTGGTTGGTTTATTGTTAATTATAAATCAGAATGTGATGCTAATACACTTGGGAATCGGTGGTCTTGTGAATTAACATTGAATTTAAATAATCATCAAAGTATTTCCTGTGAGTAGAATATTTCACTTGCGAATATTTTTTTGTCACAATTTACAGTTACGCTCGCGGATTTATCCAAGTAGAAAATAATTCCCGTGGTATTCGATTTTTAATCGAGAGGTACAACGACAATTTTGCTCGTCTGCAAACAGGCGCAATATAAAAAGAGAAAAGTGTCACCGGGAACGTCCTCCCGGAGGCGGCCAATGAAACGTCGCCGAGGTCGTTTCAAAAACGAGCAATTTCGCGCCGCTTACAGTTCTCGCCACTTGATTCGAGGACCGGGTAATATTCTGAAGCGAGCCATTTATATCCGAGACGTGTCTTTTACCGTCACGAAATTTCTTCGTAACCGCTCTTCGTTGTCGCCCGCGATCCACGTAATTAATTAAAGGTTTTGTTCGCGGTTCCTTTGAAGTCACGCGGTAAATAACAATTTTTACATTTTAATAATAATTAAAAAACAATTCTATCCTCTCTATACCAAATGATATCGATCGAAAGATTCTCGAATGAAATTCTCGTTGACTGGCGAACGAATTGGATGATTAATTAAGTCGATCGTAATTAACGCGTGATACGTATCGCTATCAATGAACGTAATGTGTAAGTGGAGGGTCCTTCTCGCAAGCGAAACCGTTTATTCGGTTATGAAATTGCGTACGCCGGTCGGTCGAGGTTAATTGAAAGATGCACTCCTCGACGATTATCAATTTATTAACGTGGCACGCTCGTTAAGCGAATAAACGAGCGACGGGGTATCGTCGTGAATCGGACGTTCTCGAAATCCGCTTCCTGTTATTTTTTTATTTATTTTTTTTGGTTCTTTTTTCTTTTTCACCCCGGGGAATCGGGTCAACGATTTCGGGACTTTCGCGACCGATCGAGTAATTGCGAACAATTTTCGTTAGAATCATTAAAAATAGCTGCGTCGTTCGAACGGTGTTCAATTTGCGAGTCACGAAACCAAACGCATTAAATGGAAATTTTACGACGTAAAGAGTGAAGTTTATCATCGAATATCTCGGATGATCGATGACTCGTTTACGTGGATAACGATGTAACACAATTTCTTTCGGATATTTCAGTATATTACGAAGAAAAATAAATTCAGTTAAATAGCAAACGTTATATCCACCTTCGGAAAGCTTCCACTTGACCTACATTTTATTCTTTAAAACAAACGATTTTTCCTCCACCGATACGAAAAAAAATACGTTTACGCTCGTTGAATTCGAACAATCCGCGAATAACTTCTTCAATTACACTCGCTGTTTCTTAGACCTACGTTCAAGAGCGCGGTGTTCGTATTTAAAACCTGTTTCATTTCACTCGACTTCGCGTATTTTTCATATTTCACCGTCCCCTTTGATAACTCTTGATAGAAATCCACCCTTTGACCTGCTTCGTTCGGAAGTCATTAAGTAAGGGATATGTATATATAATATGTATATTTTTAAAGGCCACGAAAAATAATTGAAAGAGAAAATACAACTGACGTACATAATTCGCTATATCGCCGCGAATATTTAAAGTAACGTTTACAACACCATTGCCACTTTAATCCGTTTAACCGCGAATGATTATAATCATTGACCGTGATAATAAAACACAATGTCCTTGATCCTTTCTCCTCCATTTCGCCGGAGTTTCCGCGCTCCGTTTCCACCGCGTTAACGAGGAAAACCGCGCGGAAATTAATCGTATCGCGAACAATCGATTCCAAGTGGAAGAAATTGCGCTTGCAGTTCTCCAGTTTTATACCGTCGAAGATCAAATGAAACGTTCTCGAAGCGAACGAGTTCTATCCGCCCGATGAAACTGGTCGCGGTTTTCGCGAAAAGTTAATTGGAAGATCTAACCCCGCCCACGTTGTATCAATTAACTTTCACTCGTTGAACATTCCCGAGAACGTATCAATTTCTTTTTTCTATCGTCCTGGATTTTCTTTTATTTCCATACGTATTGTACAACTTTGTTTCAATGATTTTCTATATTCAACACAGTGACGATCGAATTAATTACACTATTCTCTGCATAGACTTTTAAGTAACACGATAATTTTATTTAACATTTGTATATGTGATACGATAATTAATTTCACTAAATTTCGATAAATTAAAAATTTATATAAAAAGAATCCTTCAATTATAATCTCAACATGGGTTATAGTATTATGAAAGCTGAGAATCTTTTTTCATTTCGTTAATAATAAAATAATTATGGTAGATCGTTTGTCCATCGAGTCATTCGCGGAATCGTTCGTTATCGATGATTCGTCGGAGTTGAAATCCTTCGTGGAAACGAATTGAATGATTGTCTTCGCGGTAGGAATCAATTATTATCGGAGCACCGTGGATCCCTAGGATGCAACATATCGCGGGCCACGCCTCTCTATCGATGGTATCCAGCGTGATCTAAGCGTAAACTCTATTTAGACCCGTGATGCTGTCGTCGGGCGTACATTTCATTATGCAAATACCGATGCGTCACGCGGGACAGACACGAAGAACGGCATTGCCCGTGGAAAATCAAACGTATTCTAACTAACAGCCACGCACCGTCGGCAACTGACTCACCGGAGTGTCATCTAGAATTTATCGATGACTATCGCACGCTCGTTATAGATATTTATCAATACTTTGAGGAAAAAATGACGACGAGTCGAAATTGAACAACGTGGGGATGAAACTCTAACTTGGAAAACCCATATTACCAATTTATGTTAACAATAGAGCTACCAAGGCAGTGAAAATGACTGTTTCCTAAATTCTTATGTTATATATATAATCTTGTTTCTATATATATAAATCATTAAATTGATCAATTTACTAATCTTCTTCATTTCCTGGATTCAAACATACTTATCTAGTGTTTTATATATACCGAATAAATCCTTGGTAGTTCTAGTGTTAAATTTAGAGACAAATAATACTATTTTGATAACCTTCTGACATTTAAATATCTACTATCAAGTTTGATAAATCAAATTTACACGTTTCAATGAGTAAGGGAAGTCTTATAAATAAAAAGACGAAGGTACCAACCTGACATAGAAATGTTCATCCTCCTCGAACAACTCATCATCGATGACGGACAGTTTGATAGTCTTCTTCGTCTCGCCAGGGTCGAAGGTCAGCGTGCCCTTGGCGCTGACATAATCGGAGCCAGCCTCGGCGGAACCGTCCTCGGTGCAATAATCGACGGTGCAGGCCCTGTTCAAATCACCGCCGGCCCTGGTGACACCCACTTCAAAGGTACCGACGTTCTCCATCACCGTGTAGTGTCCAGGCTCAAAGAAGACCCTCATGGCATTGACGTTCTCGATGTCGATGCTCTCGGCCTCTGCTCTCTGTAACTCGGCCTTGACCTCGCTAAGGTCACTTTGCGCCCTTTCGCTGATCTTCTTGCTTAAATTCCCAGCACCGACCATCTTCCTGGTAGCCTGGACCCTGTAAAAAGCCCTGCTCTTCGGCCCTTTCCCTAGCACTTCTTCGTGTGCCATCACCTCGAGCTGTTCCAACGGTAACGTCGGGTTCTTCTTTCTCAATTCTCTCAGGGTCTTGATATAATCCCTTCGCGTTTGTTCGAATTCCTTCGCCTCGGGGGTGTCACCGTCCACCATGAATCCATCCTGCTGTGGTTTGATCTCCAGCTCCACCCCGGCGTCCGAGTCACCGGCCTCCGCCTGGACGATCACACCTCTCTTGTTCATCCTGTAGCCCTTGTGAAGGTACTTATAGATCAGTAAACGACGATCAGCAACGTAGGCGGTCAGCACCGTCGCCGGGAAGAAGGAGAACGTCAGGATACCCTCCCACACCTCGAGGACACCTGGACTGGACACGGCGAGGATCACGTACAGCCAGACGTACGCGAAGATGCTCCAGGTAGCCGTGACAAAGAACACTCGCAGGTGTTTGATCTTCCGGTTCTCACCTGTCGGTATCACGAACACGCAGAGTGCGATGATGACGAAGAGATTGTACGCAGCCGATCCGACTATGGTACCCGGTCCGAGTTCACCGGCTTGGAAGTTCTTCGCCCAGATCTCGATGATCGATAAAAGGATCTCTGGTGCGCTGCTACCCAACGCCATCAGGGTCAAATTCGCCACGGTCTCGTTCCAAACCCGGACAACGACGATTTGAGGTTCTTTACCTTGGCGTCGTACGACCAGTTCTTTTTCCTTGGAGGTGATCACCTCGATCGCAGCCATGAATCGATCGCTGATGATCGACACGCCGATGAACAGATAGAGCAGCAGCAGGAAGTACACCACGCCGCGGAACACCACGTCGCTGAGATTCAGATTCTCCTCCGGCGACCATAACGGCACCATCAGACCGGGCTCGCAACGCACCGAATAGTTACCCGACATTTTTTCCCTCGAGTTTTCACGGAGAACCTGATGTAATAGAACCGTCGCACACCCTTGGCCCAACACCGATATTAACGATCTACGGATTATCCTTTGGTGATCGTTAGGATTCTATGATCAGATAGCGAAAGGTGTGAAATTTCACGAATTACACCTTGATCAATGTTTAAGAAGGAAGAAATTACTCATTAGAGTGTCCTCGAGGTAAAATTAATCTTGTATCTTTAAAGATAGATCGATAAACGATCTAAATGATCCAATCAGATAACTTCTGTGTATCTCCTTTGATTTTTAAACGGAGTATCAACTTCGTGTTTAGCTTGATCGACGGTTTTTCACTGGCGTTAACCCGCGTCTCTTTTCCACTCAAGGTCTCATCACTGTTTCCCCATCGATGTGGCCTTGAAGGGTTACTCTCTCTCACCCTTTCTCTCTCTCTCTCTCTCTGTTCGTCGGACGATTTTCTTTGTTCCTCCACGGTACACTTTAGCCCAATCGGAATTCCGTCGGGGAATTTGATCACTCACTCACACTTCCCTCGCCCTTATCTATCTATCTATCTATCTATCTATCTATCTATTTATCTATCTATCTATCTATCTCTGTTTCTCTTCACCCCTTTCCTCTATCCCCGGGACGATCGAACGACCTGTTAGAAAACCGCGTGATCACACCTTGACGAGCCCTACATCCGGGGTTGTGGGGTGGAGAGGGGGAGGGGGAGAGAGAGAGGTGTCGCGGTAAATTCGGCTACCGAAGGAACTCGCCGATACCACCGCGGCAGTGAGCTCCCATCACGAATAGAGGATCCCTCGAGCACGGGGACGACAGAACCGTACCGGGCCGTGTTCGAACGAACACTAAAAGAGGAGAGAGAGAAAGCGAGGAAGCAAGAGGAGAACTGGGTGGGAGTAGAGTTCTCGGAGCAGCTAGCCAGACGCGGGAGACCTCGCGTTTTCTCGTTCTATCCTTGTCCCGCGGAAAACCAACGACGACTGTTTCTCTCGCTTTAACTTGGTCTCTCTATCCACTGCTGTGCTCTCTCTCTCTTTCTCTCTCTCTCTCTCTCTCTCTTCATCTCTATCAACCTCGCGCCACTTGGACGCTAGCGTTCTCTCTTCGATCAACGTTGATCTCTCTGTCTGTTTCTATCTAGACTTGTCTATCTTTGTTACACATTGGATTTGTTGTCTCTGTTGTACGCATGGACCTGTGCGCATGCGTTGTCACTTATTCGTCCACCCTCTGCCACCACCCCTACTAACACCCTTACCCCTCCGCCGCCCCTCCTCCTCCTCGCTCCCTCTCCCTGTGGAAGAGGGAGTAGTCTAGCAGCCCCGATATCCCCCGACACACTTGGTCTAGGCTACGGCTGCATCCGGATCCTGGGCACCCTTGTACGGGTGTCATCCGTACCTTTTTGGGATGGGTATTCTGATTTTTTTTTTCTTTTTTGTCTCTTTCGTTCGTTCTTTTCGGAATCCGGCGGCGAAGGGCACGGGGCCGAACGGATTTTCGAATCACCACGGGGAAATCGATTCCCACCGCGGACTGGTACGCGGAATCGTTGGCATCGGGACACCCGGACCCGTTCGGATGCGATTTAGGAGTAACGGGAATATTACCGGTTGGACGGCGATGGGAAATTTTCGGGGAAGTTATCTGGGAATAAAGGAACGTGGGAAAGAAAGAACGAAAGTTACGTTTTCTAGGCTTGGAAATACATAAATGAACGTTAAATAAAAAAACAAATCTAACTTTGATTGGAAATCTTTCCGATGTCCAACGGTAATTTTCGGTAATCTCCGGATTCTTCGTGGAAACTTTAAAAATGAAAATTCTGACGGAAAGTTTCACGGTGGAACGTTTTCATTTTATCCGGGGTGAATAAAGGGTTCATCGGATAGACGAAAGGGTACGTTAGTCTTCGAGAATAAAGTAAAGTACGGGAAATGTTTCACCCTTTTCTTCTCCCGGGTGGTTGTAACCTTTAACCAGGGTGCGTCCGAGATGAAAGCGGAAAGAACGGTCGGCGTTGATGTCCCATCAAACGGATGGTTCCTAAGTGGAAAACGTTCCTTTCGTTTTTTTTTTCTGCTGACCCTTCGCGGCACCCTAGGACCCCCTTAGGACGTTTCGCCACTCCTTCTAATGTATCTTCGGCCGGGCAACAAAGAAAACGGAGGGACGTTGCCGCGGTACCATTGGGACAAGTTTGATAAATACGCGACACCATTTACATCCTGCTTGCCTCCTCCTACGGTCTCGACATTCATTTTCCAGATAGCATCGGATCACGTGTTAAGATAGTCCGGAGATGAGCCGACACTATCTCCAACGTCAAACGAGTTCCGACCGAGGACCTCGTGAACATTTCGACGGCTGAATTTGGTTGGGAAAAGGGAAACACTTCTCGCAGAAATTTAGAAAAAAGTAAAAAACAAGTTATAGGGAAAGGTTAATTTATAGGGATTAAAGTATATTGGTGTGGTAATGAAAGGATGAAATTAGGAAGATTCAGGGTGAGTAAGGATCCGCAATCTGCCCCAGGTGATCCTGTTGCCATCTACGAGCAATGGGGGTAGTTTCTTCGAGAACCAGAAAATCGATTCACCCCTGAGTGTGACGCGGATACGTCGAGGTTATCGAGACGGCCCTGAAGGAATCTGTGATTGCAACCACTGTGGAGGGATAGGAAAGATCTATTGGTTAAGAGTGGTTCGCTCACGGGATCTGAATTACCGACGCGATGAGATACAAGTAGTTTTGCAATGCCTGGTTCACGATAATAATCACTTTAGGAATCATTAAATTATCGTATCAAGTTTATTTTGAATTTGTGCAATATTGAAGTAATGTTATCTTCTTTTGTGTGAGATCTCTAAAACTTTTTAATTGGTACTGTGAAATATTATAGTACTTATAATAAATCTGATAAATTCTACATCTGATAGGGTGAACACTTGTTATTTAGGAAATATTAATCTAAGTATTTATTCTCGGGAAGTGTGATATTTCTTAGAGTTCTCAATCAAATGATTTTTTATTTGTATATTCCATATTCTTTCTTCTACCCTCTACATAGTGTACCCTACGAAATGCATCGTACATTTAGAGCACTTAAAAAAAACAAACCAACGCTAAACACTAGACTGCTAATTAACCAAAATACTGATATCGTTAATACACCGGTTAATTGGAAAACCGCGTTACAAATATTCGACGGACGCCTTTATCATTCGTCATGCGAAACAACAACTAAGCAACTAACACAACCAAACTAAGAAGCTTCTAATCAAATCAAACATCAAAATTATAATCGCGGCACACGTTAATTACCATTTCACCAACTGCTATTACCAATACTATTATCGTCCTTATCATTCTCATCGTCCTTATCGTCCTTATCGTCATAATCATTATCATCGTCATCCTCTTCGTCATCGTCCAGCTTCTCTACCCCGGCAATGTTCACTTTCACCGCGCAAAAATGCAGCAAAAGTGTCTTCGGCAAACCGTCGAACGAACTCACGGGAATCGGTCCCAGGGGATTATTTTCCAGATGCAACTTCTCCAGCGTGTCCATACCCATCAGCGACAACTTCCCCAGGTCCTTGATATGATTGTCCTTCAGCAACAACACCCGAAGACGACTCGACGATACGATCCACTCGTACGGCAGGTAACTCAGTCGATTGTTCGACAGATCCAGGTTGTTCAATCCGTTATACGTGCGGAACGCGTTGTGGTGTACGCTGTGTATACGATTGTTGTTTAATAGCACCGTCTCCAGTTGCGGCAAATTGCACAACGAGTTCGTGTGAATATCGGCGATATCGTTACCGCTGAGATCCAACGACGTTAATTTGGCCAGGTCACAGAGACTCGGTACAGTGGTTAATTTGTTGTTACCCAGATTCAGGTGCTCCAGGTTGCTCAAACGTGACAACGTGCCGTTCTCTATTTTTTTAATTTGATTCCCGGACAGATCCAAAGTCGTCAACGACGTGGTATACTGGAACGCGTCGTCCGTAACCTCGACGATTTTATTCCCAGAAACGTGCAATTTTTGTAGTTGACTCGCACCCTGCAGGGAAAGCGAATTGTCACCCGCGCACTCCACATTACAAATTTCCTCGATCAGGTTCTCGTCGATGTTGAACTCGTAGATGTCACGCAGAACACCAGCTGCCACCGACGAGATACTATTGTTCTGAAGATAGAGATACCTGAGAGTCTTCGGTAGATCGTTGAGAAAGCTGGTGGTGTTGATGTTGTTTCTCGACAGGTACAAATGCGTCAAAGTTGGCGCGAAATCGATCAATCGAACGTTCAGGTAGACGATACGATTTCCACGCAGGTAGAGTTTATTTAAACGCGGTTGTTTCTCGAAGTAATTATCGATACGATGATTAGTATCATTCCCCGTATTGTCGTCCATATTTAATACGATTAAATTTTTTTGTTCCGCGAACCATAGTAATTGATCTATGGGGATACGATTCCCGGATAGATCGAGGATCGACAGACGTGGCAGGTAGGCGAATGCACCAGTGGACACTTTCTCGATCTCGTTGTTGTTCAGGTACAGGTTGACGATCTCTAAGTCCCGAACGAAACCGTCGGGCACCCTCTTCAGGCCCATTTCGGACATCATCAGCTTCCCGGATTGTTTCGGGCAGTCCACCACTGGCGCCAAGGTCGGTTGAGGAGGTTTCGGTGGCGATGTAACTGGCGGAAATGAAGTCGGCGAGTAACTGCACGGGTTCTTCACATCCGGAATATATGGTTGTTGAACGTGATGGATGTCCGGTTTCTTGTTTATACGCTTCGGATATGGATTGTTTGCATTCACGTGAATCACTTGCAGAGCGAGAAGGACCAGCGAAATAACGTACAGGCTGATTAACGTCATCTGTAAGAAGAAATTAGGCGAACGGTTGACGAACGACGATTTAAAGATCGAAAATGATCGAGATAGTTGCGACGGAAGAGAAACATGATTTTTTGGATGTTTTAGATGGTAAAATTTTGTGTGTTAAGGTTTAAAGGGATTTTAATGATCGATTAGTTAGATACTTACGTTGTTGCTTGTAACGTTAGTGCTTCTTTTAATTTGCGAGATATTTTTTTTAACGTTGCTACGAGTCGACACCTTAGAACGATAGGACAGTTTCTGACCGGAGGAGTGAAATTTGTCTGCTTATAAAGCAGCGATATCTCAAAGGGGATTCCTCGCAGTGGCAACAACAGGACCGTAATTAGTTGCTTAGAGATTGGCACCGTTGTAGGAGTCGAAAGATTGTTGACGCTTTTGCAGGGCCACGATGTGACACCCCCCTTGTCTCCGTTTATATTTTCGTTGCACGGTTTTCATGGTGGCCTCCTTAAAAGTGTGATAGTTTGACTATATATTTTTTATTTAAATGAATATGTATTTTTCAAAAGAGTACGGTGTGATCGTACGAGAGGGTGAATTGAAAATATGTTTCTGTGTCGAGAAAAAAAAGTAAGGGAAATGACCAGGGTGACAGGTGTTGTTTGTACGGCACTGTGGATGCAAATTGCTGATAAAGCATGGATCACATTCTGCGAGCAAAAGAACTACGGGCTGAAATTGATAGACTTGCCGGGAGTGTTGTGAGGTCTGAACGTAATTAATTTAAAACGTGCAAGAAAAAAAGAGATCGTCGACGTCGAAGTGTGTTAAGTGAGATTTTTAAACAAAATGATGCTTAGATTTATTTAGTATGATTTACCATTCATTTTCTCATCTTCTACTTTCAGTAAACTTTTGAAAAAATCCATCGTTAGCGCTCGAATTAGCGATTTGAAAATTAACTAACACAGTCATTCGAACTTTCATAATTAATAAAGATTTTTTATTAACGATCGATAAACAAAATTACTAAAAGTCAGTGGAATACTTCAGAGATTAAATATTCGCGAGGTTATCGCTAGGGTTAGTTTTAGGTATCCCCATAATCTGCAACGCTTATCAAACTTCTTAGAAACTACGATTAGAATAATCTACGTCCCTCTCAAATGCATACATAATAAAAACGCTTACAAGATAGAAATGCTTGCAGGATAAAAAAGTATTTCTTCGCTGATTTATTTATTCATTAATAAAGCTACGCTCCACAACGTGTGAATATCATCCGCCACATATGACTACTATAATATTCAATAACATATCATTTAAACAAAGTACATAATAAAAAATGATTTCAGCATCGATGTATAAAATCGATTCAATAATCGTACGTTTCACTATCGTTCTCAACAGGCTTATTCTCAACAAAATCACTCGGTGTGTTCTCTTCCCTTCGTTCGTACGCCAGATACACGGTCAGATTCTGCGGTAAATCAAAGAAGAATCTCGTGTTGAACTGCGAGATCGGATTCCCCTGTAGATGCAGTTCTCGCAGCAGTTTAACGTTCTTCAGGCGGAGATCTTGAAAGTTTGTGAACAAGTTCCGTTTCATAAGAAGCGTTCCAAGGTTTTTCAGTGGTAAATCCCAACCATCGTTCATACGATGAAGTTGATTCGCGGACAGGTCCAGAACCTCGAGGGAAGTCAGATTCCTAAACGTAGCGTCGTCAATGTTCGTTATATTGTTTCCATCCAATTCCAAAACTTTCAACGACGAAAAACCGAATTTTCTGGGAAGACCCTGGATCGCATTGCGACTGAGCTTAAGGTTTCTCAGAAACGGCATCGAACTGAGATCCGGAAGATGTGTGAGTTGATTGTCGGCGACGCTGAAATTTTGTAGCTTAATTAACGAGTCAAACGTACCCGTCCGGAAATTCGCGATCTTATTCCCGGAGAGATCCAGGCTGGTTAGATCGCGGAGATTATCGAACGAGTCGATATGCACGGTATAGATTTGATTATTCCTTAACGAGAGTGTTTTCAGCTTTATACCGCCGTTCAAATACAGTGCTCCGCTCGAGCAGTAAACTCCACCACATATCGATTGTATACGGTTCTGATCCAGGTACAAGTGTTGTATATTGTTTAGCTTGCGACAACTAAATTCACCGAGGGAATTCTGCTCCAGGTGGAGGTCGGTCAGGGTGTTAGGTAAGAAAGTTAGGAAATCCTCGGAAATTTGCATATCGTTGCCCGAGAGATAAAGATGCGTCAGATTCGGTGTTATATTAGACAACGGTAAGTTACTCCAGCGGTGAATATTATTGTCTCTGAGATACAAATGTTTCAGGCTGGGAAAGTTGGAGAATATAGAATCACTGAGGAAGGATACTGAGAATAGAGGGTTCACCCTATCGGCGACCAGTGTCTTTAAATTTGGAAGATCCGTGAAAAAAAACAGGCTGTCTACTGGAATGTTGTTTCTCGATAAATCGAGGAAGCGCAGATTAGGAACGTTTCTGAAAGCAGTGCGTGAGATTGCGCTAATATTGTTGTCACTGACGCTCAAACAGCTTACATGCGGGCTGTCAATGAAATTATCCGGGATTCTTGTTAGACCAACGTCCGAAAATCGGAGGGACACGTTGTGCTTCATGTCTTCGCATTTTCCAGTGATCAAGCTCAACATTGGTTTCCGAACTGGCGGTATCATCGTAGGGGTTGGGTTCATCCAATCATATTGTGCGAGAACGATTTGTAGAATAAGGAAGTTCAGCAAAATTAGAAGTTGCTTTCTGACAGCCATCTGTAAGAACGAGAACAATATGCACGATAAGAACGATGCTAGAAGAAAACTAAGTAGAGATTTGTATTATTTGTTTATTGACTTTTCACTTTCGTTCAACGACATACTAAAATCGATCGTCGAAAACGGACTTGTAATTATGACGCGGAGTATATTGTAGAAGAAATAGGAATTATGTTTGATCACTAACATTTATAACTTTGACGGAATGCACGCGATCGGGATCGAAATTCTGTGCGATTTCAGTCGCGCGAAGTTTCGTCTGTGAAAAGTTTCACTGACTTTCGAATGTATTTCGAATATTCGTAATTAAGATTTGTGTATTGCCGACGTTAAAAGCGTCGAATTTTTCTCATTTGTCGTACAGTAAAAACGTTTCGGCCATCAACGCATCGAATTTAACGTTACAACAAAGTTTCCAGTGTCTAAATATTTACGGAGGGAACTGTGAACAACGAAAAATTCATTTCTAAAGTATCGCGATCCAAAATCTCTACAATTACGGCACAGTCCGCGTGTCATTTGTATTTTTTTAATTGACGATGATATATTTCTATCGAAAATTTATTTAAACACTTACGTTGGTTGCCTGCGTCCAATTCGAACTGTTACGGGATACTGCTTAGTCGTTGTTCCGCTAGCTTGTGCAGCGAAAAATCGATTTCGCGGTCTTCTTATACCGATAGGGACTTCCCCACTGATATGATAACCATTACGAGCGAGCAGAGTCATGCAAACTATGCAGTGTTGGAAACTCGAATCCTCTTGGAACCAACAACGGTCTGGTTGAAGGCTATCTTAAGTCGGGCTTGTTTAAATCAATCGTATCGTGGATTTGAAAGGCGGGATTGTATGCACAGGACAGTTAACGAAAGGAATTACGTCCATTAAGGAAGCAAAGTAATTATAATAATCTTCAATACATTAACGCAACATTTGACAGTGGGTAATACAGGAAACTGTATTAAATTCGAAGTATTAAATGTAATAATGATAGACTTATCTACTATCACTACATGTATCTATACATATGTATATAAATCACAAATACTTTGCAATTATCTTTCCTTACACTACATACATCACGCACATTTCCGGTAACAATTTCAACGAAATTTCATTTGCCGTATTTATCAAATTTCCTTTGATAAATAATTCACGCAGATTCCACGATCTACCGATCATCATATCGTGAATGTAAGCGAATTTATTGCCCTCCAAATTCAAATATCTTAGCCGCGGCATCCCGTCTGTCCAGCCGTCAGGCAACACTTGCAGTTTGTTTTCACCTAGGTCCAATTCCTCCAGCGAATGGAGCATTGAAAAAGCCATTTTCTCGATTCTGTTTAACCGGTTGCCCCTCAAACTGAGTTTCTCCAACGAAGAATTCACCGGAATTTCACTCGTTAAGTCGCCGATCAGATTGTAATTCAACGAAAGTCCTTTTAGATTCCTCAGATTTCGCAAATTGGGAAAATATATCAATTTATTATAATTCAACGATAAATTCTCCAGGTTCTGCACTAATACGAACACACCCGGATGTATGTCAGTAATGAGATTTTTTGATAGATTCAAATTCCGTAAGTTCGGCATAGCGTCGAGCAACTCCTCGTAGACGGTTTCCATGAAACATCCTGACAGCGACAAGGTTTTCAGATTCACGCCGTTTATACGACTAATATCGCTCACCGGGTTTCGATCCAGGTACAATTCCTCGATGTTGCTCGCGTAAGGGATCTGGAGGATGGTTAACGCGTTTCCTTCCAGGTGTAAACTTTTCAGGGTCGCAGGAAATTTGTAAAACATATTTTCCTCGAGTGTCACTATTCCAGCGTCGGTTACGTAAAAATGAGTTAATCGTGGAAAAAGTTTGTTGAAGCAGTTCGGTATCTCGGTGAACGAGATTCCGCTTAGATCGAGATATTCCAGGCTTGGGAATCCAGAGCCGGACATATTGAACGTGTCCGTGATTTCTACGTCGGTGCAACCGTCGATCTTTACGTTTTCTTGATGCCTCTGGACGAGGGTCTTCAACCGCGGATGCGCGAAATTTAACAGATTCGAAATCGGAATTTTATTGTGTGCCAAATTCAGACATTGCAAATTCGGTATATCGTCGAACAGGTTCGACGGTATTTCTTTTAATTCATTTTGTTCGAGGGATAGGGATTGTATGTGTGCGCTTCGAATCACGTAATTAGGAACCTCGACGAGATTTAATCCCGAGAGATTAACGCTCTCGTCGGTGTAACAATCATCAATCTGTTCTTCTTCAATAATTGTTATTCCAGTTTTTTTTATTTCGCCGAAAAATATTGTCCCCCCGGATATTGGCGACGCGTGAATTAATACTGTGAACGTTATCGCGGAAATAAAAAGATCCATTTTTCCATATATGTATCTGTAAAAATAAAGAAAAAGGTACGGCGATCATGTAGTTTCGGAATTTCTACCTGATGTGATTCATGAGAAACGTTAATCGTATGTAACACGTACCTTTTTTGACGAAAAGATTTTTTGTATTTGTTGGTTGCTTGTTCGACGCGCGAAAGTCGGACTCGTTCTACTTGAATACGCTATCGGTAAAAAAGAAATTATCATTGCAATAACTGTTTCTTGTAAATAATCCTTATGTAAACAGTGGAAGTGACGGGAAAGATTGGACAATTAAATACATATGTATAGTATGTGTCTGTACATACATACATATAATGTACGCGACGCAGTATTACACATTGATTTCTATTATCACAGTTGTTTTTATTTATATGACTTCATGATTTATAATATTCCTGATACATTAGTGTAGACTAATATTCGCAATTATTATAGAAATGGACCAATGTACATGTACATATGAACTATTAATCTAGGATTCGCATCTGTAGCACATTCTTATCTATTAAAATTCGACTTCGGTTTTATCCCATTCAATGTCTTATATTTTCCACGGACGAATGGAAACTTCCATCTACGTTTTACATTTGTAAATAAGCGAAACTGTAGTTAAAAGCTTCGTGAAAACACATGGGAATATTTTCTCTCTGAATGATCGACAATTCAAGGGTAGTAACGACTTCGGTATTTATGCGGTACACATAATTCGGTCGAATGTTCAGGAATTTCGTGGAAATTGATCGTTATGTTCTCAGGTATCGTGTCGAAGGAATTCGCAGTCAAATAATTTAGAGACATTTCCCCAACGTACAAGTATTCCAAGGGTAGCGCATCGTTGAGGGAAAGCGATTCCAGTGTGGTGAATTGGTTATTCGACAAATCCAGGTATCGGATACGTTTCAGAAATTTACACCAGTTCTTTGGCAATGCAGTCAATTTGTTGGCAGCTAGATGCAATTCTTCCAACATTTCCTGCGTTTCAAAGGCATACGTGGCGACATTGGAAATCTCGTTATTGTTTAAATACAGTGTCCTCAATTGCGGAAGATTGAAAAATATATCGCCTGGCAAACGTTGTATTTGATTGCAATTTATTGAAAGATACGTTATGTTCAGAGGCCTTGTTATAATTGGCACAGAAGTCAATATATTATAATCCAGTATAAGTGTCTCTAACGATGTCGCATTAGTAAAAGCATCGTTTTCGATAGTTCGTAACCGATTGTTTGAAATATTTAAATACTTTAAATTAATCGTATCGTCAAACGCACTGGATGATATGAAGCTTATCTGATTTTCTGACAACGAAAGATTTGTCAAGCTTGTCGAACCTATAAGATTAAGTGACAGAAGATCTGCATAATAGTCCACCCGATTAATTTGATTATTATCTAATGTTAATTCCAACAGACCATGCAAATTCTTCGTCGTCATACTTGGTATTCGATTGCCATGCAGATATAAATAATTTATCTTTTCTGATAGTTTATTTATGACATCGGTATCTTCAATTCCATTATTTGATAAATCAAGGTATATCAACTGCGGAAAAATCATTTCAGTAAATTCTGAATCGGAACCAGTGGAGTTTCTGATCTTTCGAACACCACTACCACTTAAGTCTAAGTATCGAACATTAGGATATGTATACGACACTAACGCATCTTCGCAGCAAGATGGAGCTTGATTGCTAAGAATAAGTGTTTCTACATTTGGAATATTACCAAAAGAGAATAAGTTGCGTTGATGAATTGAGTTATGACTTAAATCGAGGTATCTTAAATTCGGTGTTCCATCGAATGCACCGTCCTCTATAGTATTTATTTCATTTACCGCAAAGTTCAAACACGTGATAACAGACGACGTAACAAAATTTTTGCCAAGTTTCCTTATAACGGTATTCGCAAAATCCAGTGTTAAATTTTGATTCTCACAAAAACGAGATGTTTCTTGCTCCATGAGCCATCCTGAAGCACAGCAGAATAGACAAAGAAATATCGTTCCAGTAACGGTTAACAGTTTCATGATGATGCTGTGTATCTAAAGAAAGAAAAAAACTGCGTTTAAAAAAAATATCGCACGCATTTACTTCACGTAAGTCGAGTGTTGTATGACAGTTAAAAATTTGGTAAAAATATATGTCTATTGCGCGTTCAACTGCTGTCTTTCTATTTCAGTATATTTCTTGACTTTAATATGCATTCTAATATGTATATTCTATATATGATGTCTGTCTACACTTGATTCGAATTACGTTGACTTTGCAGTTTAAATAAAGCACATTCTAATAAGACACAAGGTTCACTGTCACTTCACTGTACTAGAAACTGTCCAAATTTCTTGGAATACTGATCAATGATTGGATACTTACACGATATGTACTTTCGGCAGGCTCGTTGCTCCTATGATGTAGAAGAGGATACGCACCTGTTTATATATACTCGCTTCTTTGCCGAAGTTATTTAATCATACTTCTCGTGCTTGTGTTCTCGGATGTGATAATTTTATCTTTATAAAAATGTAAACCTTAGCAACCCCGACTGACACTGAGTCGCAGATAACACGGTTTCTTTATATCGAGTAGCAAACAGAATAAGCGATAATAAGAATGCCACATGCGAGAGATAAACTATTATTACTTGCGTGAGACGAACTCGTGGAAATATTGCAATTCGACACTTTCAATCTATGATTGATACTTGTAGCACCGTCCGATTTTTAAACTGTAGAATTTCAATTATTTTCCACGATATACCGACCATACGGCGGGAATGTAAGAATGGAAATGAACATTCAGCTTGGCTGTACCCGAAAACACAAGGCTACGATGACGTGAGCGGCAATTATAGCAGATGAGTGAAATTTTATACGCCGCATTGAAATTAAAATTCATTTGACCCCACGATTTTGCTGTCAAAATTATCAAACAGATTAATTAATTTTTGCGACAATTATAGTGAGAAATACAGTGTTTTATTGCTATTAAAAATGTATTCTGTTTTCTATTGGTCGTACCTACATTCGAATGTGATAATGATATAATATAAAGATTATTATCGATTCGTTAAATGTCAAGGTGAAGAAATTTTGCATTCAATAAACCCAACACTTACAAGTACATTAAACCTAACACATACAAAGTACATTAATGAATAACGTATTACTAGTCAATATGATTGAATCTTTCGTTAATCGGTTGCTTCAGTAATCTCAGTCGTCCCTTTCACTTCCGGCGATCAATTTCTGGTTTAACGTTCGAAACCTTGTATTGCACTTCGTTCACTGGATTCTCATATTTATGCTTTATGTCCATCCAAAGTCTCTGCGAATAGAAGCCAAAGCAGAATGTGCAGATCGAGCGTGAGAAAATATCAGTCGTGATCAAATTTTAAAGAAAAATTCTCCGATCTAATCTGTATCTACACGTATACATAGATATACTGACGTGTAACACTCATGGAACGTGTACCGATACGATGATTACCTGGGAAGGCTGTTTTTCTATGATAAAACGTTATGTAAATAAAACAACGAATTCGCTTTCGCGCTCAGAAATTGAAAAAACTCGGAAATTCCTTGCTGCAAGCATGTTTCAAGCTGTAAGAATTTCAAAGCTGTATGAATTTTGAAACGTCCCATGACTTATGAATGATTGTGTAGGTAAATAGGGCGAATCGATCGACTGTAGTTCGTTTGATGTAAAATTGGAAATCTTACGCCTTTGTTTATCTTCTCGAAGATTTTCTCGCAGGCACAGTCGTAAGCCCTTTCGAAGAAGACAGCAACAACTACCATACCGAGTGCAAAGGTCGAAGTACGTTTGAAAACATAACGATAAATGAATCGTGCAGCCATAGTTTTATCACCCACCGCACCCGATAGTTCTACCAAGTTAATTCGATGTGGTTTATTGGTATTATTTAGAAGAATTACGGATGATCACATCGCAGGGAAATCATCAGTTTAAAATGATGTGAACCGCGCTCCGATCGGAAATAAACAAATTTCTTGTGTTCGTTGTTTTTTTTTCTCGTATCTCAAATATTGAATCTAACGCGTAGGCGTGAAATTATTTCAGATTCAGACACTCGTTTCATTGAGTATTTGTTATATCATAAATAAATTTGATTGTTCGGAAATCTCAAAGTTTTACTGATCGGCCTACAGTTTTAACATCACAACGAATTTAACTTTACAACAAATTTTCCGGTGTAAAAAATCTAATGTTTATACAGGGAGCTGTAAGAAAACGGAATTTGAGATAAAGTGGATAATTCAGCACATACTTATTCTTATAAATATAAATTTATAATGAAATATTATGTACAGCATTTTAAAAAAATTATTGTAACGTTATTAAGATCTATTATATTATAAAATCAGTTACAGCATCAAACACTTCGCGGCAACGTTTGAATTAAATACGTCTTTCTACAATTAATATGAATTGTTTAACTTTTGGTATCATGTGGGCCTTTCTTGGTATCATGTGGGCCTTTCTTGGTATCATGTGGGTCTTTCTTGGTATCATGTGGGTCTTTCAACGTTCTCACGTAGGGCAGTGGTTCCTGCAATACCTTTCGCGATAATCTCATCTGTCCACTCGCTGGATCCCGTCCAAAGTACTTAACTTGTATTTCTTGGCCAATTTCAAAACCCAGAGCACTCGGATGAAACACTTTCTTCTGGTCCAATTGAGATGTCGGCAATAATGTCGGTACCATATGAGGATACAATGTGACCATTAAGCCGGAGTCGCGGATTTCAACGATTTTCGCGGCGTAAATTGCACCGAACTCCAACATCGGTTCTTTCTCTTTCGACAGAAGTTCGTTTATCATCTCCTTGGCTTCTTCCATCGCGTTTTTGTTAGGTGCGAATATGCAATACGTCGTCTCGGATTGCGAGTATATCTGTATAACAAAAATTCAAATAATAGACTGATCACATGAGATTAAATTCGTTAAGATATTATAAACAATTTTTCGAGACTTACGTGAACACCGGTTTCTAGTAAAATTTTTTTAAGATTCAGTCCACCCACACCGAGAAACTTTCCTCTCTCGTGTACGGATACATCTAGTGTTTCGGACAGCGGCATATTTTCTTTCTTATTGATGCGTGGTTCGGGAATCGTTTTCTGCATAATCTCCAAAATTGCTCGCATCGCTGTCGAAGCTTGCTTTAAACTCTCGTTCATTATTTTCGCAGGAATACCGGGTAACTTTACGTCAGCTTGAAGCGCAGTCAAACCATTCTTCGTACCAGCTATTTTAAAATCCATATCTCCCAAATAATCCTCTATACCCTGAGATGTTGAAATTTTTTAAATATTATCTTTTGCTTCATTGACTAAATAATCATGAATTCAAACAGGAAAGATTAGCTTACTAATATATCAGTTAATATCAAATAATTATTGGTATCATTTAAATCCGTTAGCAGTCCTATAGCCACGCCCGCGGCTGGAAATGAGATTGGTATACCTGTGTCCATAAGGGCTAAACTGCCACCACAAACGGAGGCCATCGAGGAGGAACCTTGAAACGTATTGAATTAGTTTCATTTCAAATCGTGCTTGCTACTGTTCAACAATACAACTATACTCACCATTAGATTCTAGTACTTCACTCGTTAGTCTTATAGTGAACGGATAATCCTTAGGTATAATTGGTCGCAAACCTTTCTCGGCAAGAGCTCCGTGGCCTAACTCTCTACGTCCAATGCCGCTGACTCTACCGGTTTCATTAGTTGCATACGGTGGGAATTCATAATGTAGAAAAAAATTCTTTTCCTTTATTCCACTGTAAATGCATAAAAGGATTTAAATGTGCTCGGTGTGGAATTAACTGAAAAATAGTATTAAGTGTAATACCCTATAAGCATTGAAATTGCGTCAGTCTTAAGTGCGCTGTCCAAAGAGTCGAGGGTTACAGTACAAAGTACTTGTGTTTGACCTCTTTGAAACATGGCTGAACCATGAAGTGGCTTAAATAGTCCCACGTCGCATGTTATGGGTCTCAATTCGGTAATTGTACGACCATCACATCTGAAATTGAAATCCACTTCTATTTAAATTATATTAATGAAAGACGAATATCATTCATTGTAATTTGTGTCAATGTGTACCTTTTCTTTGTCTCGAAAACAAGGTCTCTGAAGATTTTTTTAAATACTTTATTGAATGCTAAGTCTATATTTGAGAGATTTGTTTCTATTTCATTACTTCTCATATTCTCTACTAAGTCTTTTTTAACTTTTCTAATTGCATGATCTCGTGATAGTTTATTATGACTATAGTTGCTAAGAATGTCCTTTACTGGAGCCTCAATTTGTTCGGTTACGTATTCTAGTAATTTTTCATACTCTGTATTTGGTTGGAATTCTCTTTTGAACTTTCCATATTTAATTCTTAATGTGTTAATGGCTTTTATAACTGTTTGACATTCCTGGACACCTATATTTATTGCTTTTTGAACATCTTTTCTTCGTACACTATTGCCTGATCCTTCCAACATAACGACTAGATTTGGAGCTGCACTGGCAACAATAAGATTTAATTCGCTGTTATGCATTTCCTTTCTAGTAGGATTGATTACATGTTCCTTGCCAATCAATCCAACTCTTACAGCACTAACAGGACCGTTCCAAGGGACATCTGATACAGATAAAGCTGCGGATGCTGCATTTATGGATACTATATCTGGATTGTTAATACCATCAACAGCTAATAAATTGCATACTACTTGAGTCTCATAGTTGTATCCATTCGGGAACAATGGTCGTAATGATCTGTCTATTACTCTGCTAGTAAGAATTTCATGTTCACTTTGACCCAATTCTCTACGCAGAAAGTTTGTTGGTATACGACCAGCAGCAGCAGCCTTTTGCCGATAGTCTACGACCAGACCCAATCCATCCATTCCACTTTCCTTAGTGGTACTGACTACTGTAGCCATAACTGACGTATCCCCCAAAGTTGCAGTAACACTGCCATCTGCAAGTCGCGCATACGATCCAGTACCAAATTCTATTTTTGACCTGGGTGAAACACAATAAACAGTATATGTTAAATTGATAGCTGATACATATATAACAAATATTAAATAACGATTGACATTTATTTGTAGATAGCATCAGTATACGAGATGTCAGTCATTGGGAGTTTCTTAACAATGCTTACAAACAAACACCATTTCAGAAGATAAAATTACTCTAATTGTCTAAGAATTTAGATTTAATAAATACATTCTCTTACTTATTACCGAAGACCACGTGCTCGCTCCCCGCTTTCGTACCGTTAGAGGTAATAGATTCATCATGTTTTTCAACACCTTTGCAGTAATTCTTGGAATATAAAGAAGTATATTTATTCTGCTTGAATAACCTACGGATAAACAGTACCATTCTCGTGACGAAATAAATGTCTATTGATGCTAAGTATAATTTTATTTGACAAACTTTGCCTGACTTCAGTAGAATTGTATGTATGTATGCATCAGTTCGTATTATTTGGTATTGTTCGTACTGAACCATACTAAACATTGATGGCATTGCAGTAAATAAAATCTCTATACTCTACAGTGCTGTATAAGCGTATATATGTAAATACAGTGTTTCGTATCATTTTATAGAATTGTACGTGAATTCCTGAATAAGATTGACAAGTTTCTCGATTTGAATATGACCAATTGCGAATAGTTTGTCTTAAAATGTGAACAATTTATTACCATAATCGTATAGGACCATAATGATATTGGGCACAGTGTGTTCCAGGGCGCCAACAATACAACGTGAAAGGAAAAGTTTGAATTTTAGCAGAGATGAGCAGACACACGAAAGAATGTCTAAAACGCTTATTGTCAACAAATTGAAATTTATGTTAACACTGAAAGTGGACTGAAAAACGAAAGAATTAGAAAATCCTTGTCGACAGGTAATGGAGTAAGCAGAAAATGCAGAACATGATGAAACGTGTATGTCGGTTCGTCGTGACGAACCCGACTTTCGGAAAATGCAGGTTACATACGAGTAGTGGTCTGTATTTTATGGAGTTACCGAAATCCGGGTACCCAATAAAACATGATAGAGATCCACCAAAAGATGTAAGTTTGATCCGGAATGTGCTCGACGGATATCGCAAATTCGTACACGAATTGAGTTTGTATCGTAAAGAATTGAAGCAAAACTACATTGATGGTCCAGAATACGTGCCAGAGCCAAATAAGACTTATATCGCATGGAAATTTGATGGAACCCAAGAATCACTAGATCGGTGGGTTGTAACGTGTGATAGTGATTATAATGAGGGTTTCTCCACGGCCAAGTCAGTATATGAAACACCTGTTCTACTGGTATTATAATACTATTATTAAACGGGCAACAAAAATGAATCCTTTTCTTATAGATTAGAGTTATCACCGAATAGCGGCACAGGAATATTCTCTGGTGTATTAAGTACCCAAGTACCCAAAGATGGAAAAATTGTAAAAGCTGGCTATTGTAACATTACTACGGTACCAAATAGGATATCTTTTTACCGAGAAGTCCCATTAGATTGGAACCTGTATAATCATCTAGTGCTACGTATCAGAGGTGATGGTAGATGTTACATGTTAAACATTCGAGCAGGAGCCAATGTAGATCTACAGTGGAATGATCTATATAGTTATGTAATGTATACAAGAGGGGGTCCTCTTTGGCAAACTGTAAGAATACCATTTAGTAGATTCGTCTTTTCAAGTAAGGGGTGTGTACAGGACCGTCAGACATGCAATCTTAATGAAGTTTCGTCTAGTGTTCTAAAATTTAGTATTACTCTGGCTGATAAAGTTCAAGGGCCATTTAAATTAGAAATAGAATCCATTGGTGTAATGTGGGCACCGTTTCACTTCGAAGACGAAGCTTATGAATCTTATTCCGTAAAAGACATTAAGGGTTTTTAGAAAAATCTCAATTTTAATATTGTTGTGAAAAGATGTTTGTTCTTATAAATTGGTCAATTTAAAAATATCAACATTATAGTTATATCTTACATTGTGTTATAGTTACAGCATGCATAAGTGACTCATTGTACAAAATAAGTAATAAATTTGTACATATATCTTATAAACAATGGCAATGTTCTGTTTCTAATGTGAATTCTTAACAAAGTCTAAATAACACTTATGGCGGCGATCTCGTTGTAGACTTTCTTCTTAAAAGTTTATATGTGTTTTTTGATGTCAAGTAACTAAGACCACCGGCAAATGTTGATAATGCTGTTACATAGCAGAGTCCTTCTAAAACAGGATGATTTACAAAGTGGAACACAGGAGCAGCTAATGTCCCAGCAACGAAAGTCAACTGAACAACAGTATTAATTTTGCTTATAAATGTAGGCGCCAGTTGCGCAGTTGCATGAGTAGCGTCGAAATATCGAGCCAAAGTTTTCTGAAACAGAAAATTTATGTAAAAAAAAACTCATTTTGTCTTTGGTGAAAACAATTTTGTACAAAATAGAAGATATACATACTGGTGGAGGTAATGATTGATATCTGATGTATGAAGCTGCAGAAACCAATGCTATGTCACGGGAAACAACAAGGCATGTAAGGGCAACAGGTACCATCCCTACCCATGCCAATGATGAAAACAGAGTACCAACTAGTAATTTATCTGCCACTGGATCTAAAAAACTGCCAAGCTTAGAAGCTTGGGATGTCCATGTACGAGCAATCCAACCATCTGCTAAATCACTAAGTCCTGCAAATGCTAGTAGCCATAGCGCTACCTATACAATGATTAATTGAACCAATTCATATTATGATATATAACAAATCATAGTTATATGTGTAAACTATGTTTTACCTGATAGTTTTGTGATAAAATCAAATAACTTAAATAAGGTGATGTCATAATACGACCTACACACAATAAGTTTGGCACAGTCCAAATATTCTCTTTTTCTATGATTTGTTCTACCTTCTGTTTAGTCTGTTTAATATCCTGAATTATGCGTAATTTCAATGCCTTTGTCTTGTTAGCATGGTCCTTCTTAGTAATATAATTCTTTTGTCGATTATTTACTCCAGCAGAATATACCCTTGCATGATACGTTAAGTATTGCCATAGACATTTCTCTGATATATATTTATTTAAAGCAGTAGATTGCATCAATCGTAGTATTGCGAAGTAACTCATAATTACTTGCCCCTATTTTTGGAATGATAAAAAAAAACATTCATAACGCATAATGTCATTGCTACATAACAGTAGAAATATAAATTGAATCTGTCACATTGGAATTTAACAAATCATCTATAAAGAAGCTGTGAAGAGAAATAGTGATGGCAATAGATAAAAAAGAAAGAAAATACATATTTTATAATTTAGAATATTAACATTTCTTTGACTTGTGCTTTACTTTTTCTAACACTTTTATTTGAATTTCCACTTGCAAGAGAAAACATGCTTAAATTTTCATTCGATGAAGAAAAATTTAACCGTTAAGGTTATGTTGACTGATAACATAGAAACATATGCAGTGTACCTCCGTCACTTTGAAAGTCTAATATTTTCGCGTAAAATCAACAAAGAACTTGACACTTTTATCACTTTATAGAAAAAATTTGATCGATTGATATCGTCATTCTATGTCACATTAGAATCAATATTAGATCAGTAATAAGAGACATCGTAACCCAAACAACCTAAACTAGGAACAATATGGCAGAGAATTTAAAAAGATTTAGCCCAGTTAAAAGTTAAACTAACTGATGAAAGTTACTGTATCATGGTTCAAGACAAGCTTTTTCAACTACCACTATATTTATAGCATTAAGTTTACATATCGTTAAAAATATATGATATAAATCGACCCCAGAAACTAAACGATTATAATAGTTTTCACTTTTTCTTAACTATCCAAGAATCCAAATACTAAATACTAATAAATTGATATCGAGTGATAATTGATAATTGATTATTCATATGGAGAACCATCGTTTAACAATATTTCCGCTATATTTGTTACGCCGAAATTACACAATACTGCAAATACATTTCCCGTCCTTTAGAAAGATGTACAACTATTTAGTAAAACCAATCGAATACTTCTTAAACATTATTTATATGAAACTATTTATAAAACAGAGACAAAAGCAGAATAATTGATTGAAAGTAGTCACGATCATTACTTGAATCGTTCGATTAAATTCTTCACATTATATCGTAGTGAATAAAACAATTCAAATCATTCAATTTAATGTACACGATCATTCCTCGTTCTCGATTCGTATTAAATACCTTCCTATATTCTCAATCTAAAAAAAACTACATTTTCTCACCCATACCTTTCAAATATTAACATCAATGAATTTACAATTTCAACAGAAACCCATACAAATAAACCACACGAATAAAGTATCCCACAATAGTTTTTCCTCTACTACTAGAGTACCAAAATCGACGTATGCATAATGTTATATCTAAACAGACTATCTATGGTAGTAATACATTCGATATAATCGACGTTCCCAGTTATCTGCGCGCGTTAGTATATTACTAAAAAAAAGAAATATTCCAGGGAAATCGTTGCGTAGTACTTTCTACAATAGGGCTGTGAGCACCACTGGTGAAATTCCCTTACCATGGAGGGAGGCGCGATTCGTATCGCGCAGCCGTAGGGTGGTCGAGGTATTGCGCGTACCGACGAGCAACAGAGTGCTGTGTGTACACCCCCGCCCACGTATTATTATTCGGCTGGCCCGTAACCACGCTACTCTCGGTGATCGCGAACGGCCACGAGAGTGCTCGCGACCAAAGGGACCCGACGACAGGAACCGAGACGGATAATGAGTTCGTTATTAACCGCGGAGGACTCGCCGCGGCCGAACGAGAGCACCGCGTAAGGAAGTCATTAATGCGATACACGGACGAGCATGATTCTGGTTGGATCAGACCATTTTCTGGCGGGTAAGTCCACTATTTCAACCCCCCCGCGACGACACGGTTAAACGACGATTTATCGTTGGTAATTATGCGAAAACGTGACAATGATCTCTACCATTCGATTAAGATCAAACGCCCTGAAATCGTTCCGAATGGTAATAGTGGTGAACCGGGCCGTCGCGGGGTGGTAGTTCGTAGATCGAGAATCCTGGAGGAATGCGCAATCACCCCCTCGTGAAATCTTGTTTCTCGTTCCGTTTATCAACGTTCTAGAGGGATTGTTCGGTGTTTCTGTCTCATCTCGAGCACAGATGACTTTTCATTCACTTGCGACAAGGATATTAAAACGATGAGAGATACGGGTAGCGAACCACCGGGTGGTTTCGGGAATCTAGTGTCTCGTTTTGAAGACACCTCGACGGTGGGGTAGAGTGTCTTTGACAAGTAATCGCGTAATTTTGTCGTCGGGATTGTCCGTCGTAGCGGACGCCTGCCACCGTCTCGTCCGCATTGCGCAAACCCAGGATTTTTTTTTAATTTTTTTTCGAAATATAACATCGTGGATAATGTACGGTTCTTTTGTCAAAGGAAAAGGGGTGGCAATTATAATTATCGTTGCTCAAGGTACGGACAGACCAAAGCGGTCACCGTGTCTAGACGAATTCTCGAAGGATCGAAAGTAAAGTACAGTAATTGCGGGATCTTGCGAATTCGTTCCCATACATATATATCGTCACCTGTTTATCGTTTTATTCAACGAGACCGTTCCCGTTCCCTTTTGTTTTTCTTTACCGACGAATCGCCGGAAACTACGGGATCGGGATCCGCGAGTTAACGAAAATGTGCGTGTCCAGGGTGCGCAATATCAGCGCACTGGTTTGCGTGGTAACTGGAGCGATGGTTAATTATTCCAGGTCATTACGGCGTAATGTGTCGTCGTTGTTTTAACGCGTTCGATATAACAACGGACACATGCAAAACCAGCAGTCGAGAAAGATTTTTATCGGTGCACGGGTGAACGCCTTTCTTGAAAGTCAATAAATAATTTATGCACGGGTCTCCCCGTGGTATGCCCTTTTCGAGGATACGTATAATATATATTACCGATCGACGTACTGCTTTGTCATGTTTGTTTTTTTTTTGGCTTTTAATACCGACATATCCCGTGTAACGGTTGATAAATAAATTTCTCCCTCCCCACGATTAATCGTTTCGTTATTTTCACCGGTGTGTTATCGATCGATTTCAGTACCTGTGGAAGCGACTGCATTTCTGGGTGCCGTTGCTGGTTTCGTAGTACTTCTGCTGGCACTCTTTTTGTACCTGTCACGCAAGTGGTGCTTCACCCCGCCGTCCTCGACAACGTTATTCGGCGGAGTTTGCGTGCCTCTATGCGAGTCCAGCAATAGCTCGACATCTCAAATCACAAAGACTATAGGTACGACCTGTACGACTGTCCAGTTGAAATAATATCTTATCGACTGCGAATATTTATGGAAATATGCGTTTCCCTTTGGAGGCAAATGATAAACGGTATATCAAATTTGTGTGTGTGTTTTTTTAACGATTGTTTACTTCAAGACTCATCTTTTATCATGTTGGGAAAATAATTGTCTTTCATTGCCTGATTCTTTATTCAGTTTCTGTGAAAAAGTTTCACTAATATGTTTGTAAAATGTATTTTATTGATAGATCTAAAATTCTACTTTTAATTCGTGATTATTCACCTTGTTCACGTGGAATTTATGTATGGATTTTTCATTGAAATTCAGTAGGGAAGACTTTTTCCTATTCGGACCCGGAGACAAGTTCCGATTCGGAAGAAGACGCCTTACGTCGTTTAAATTCACGTCCTCATCCACCGCCGGATACCCTGACAATCCAAGCGGAGGATGGCCCGACAATTGTTGGTCAGTTATTAATTATATTCTCATAAATTCAGTGAAAATTACTTTTTTTCTTATTCGATAATATTTAAAATTCTTTTTTAGACGCTGGCACCGCTTCCAGCAGCTGTACGGAGGAACATTCTCCATCCGATCAACAACAGGTATATAACGAATTAATTAGATTGATAAGTATTTCTCGTGGGTCTCGAATTAATTAATAATACGTCCCTGATTCCTATGGTTGACGGTTGAATAATTAATCGGTTCCCGGCGGATATTCACTCGTATCTTATCGCACAGTCGTTATACCGCGTTCTATTCAACCATTCTTAGCTTAATTGTTCCATGTAACATTTTTCATAATACTACACAAATAGAATTTTATAATTTTCTTTGTACTTCTCTTTTTCTCTTTAATTAAATTTAAAAAATTCAGTCTTTGTCTCGTAACAACTTGTTTGTATACATTGTTCGGTATACAAGATTGTATAATTTTGTTATAAAATATCATTCTTGTACTTCAAATGTTAGCTTTAAACTATCGGAGCTCTAGTACACTTTACCCAGCACACTATAAACCGGTAAAACTATCTGTAAAACAGTTAGGATAAATAATCTACATTGTTTCTGGAAATTTACGAAGCACCTGCAACGTTCTAGGTTCGTTTAAACGCTGAAATATATATGATGTTCGAAGGACGGTTTAGCTAAAAGGGGCAGAGTATTACGTTGATCCACATTTTCAATTTAACGCGTAGAAGAAACGTTTAGGTATCAAGGCAGACATTAAGTATGCCACAGTCCAATTGTATTCTAAAGATTCCGACTGTTAGCTAGCCGCGAAACTATGGATCTTGTGCATCGGAAATTGTACCCGCAACGTAAATTACGCTTGATGCAACTTTTATCGGGGACGATACCATTTTATAGGGAACAAGGGTAGTATGTAAAGAGGCGCTATCGATTTTAAGACTCTTCTCTATTCCCACAGTGCGTAGTGGAAGTCGGTGCCCCTAGCATTCTACTTGATACCAGAGAACAGGAGGTAGAAGTCGAGCAGAATGGATCGGCGTCCAACGATGTTATTACGGCGATGGGCACCGTCACGGAGGAAGTGGGCAGCCTGGAAGTTGCTTTCTTGTACGACGCACCCATGCGTGAGATGACGGTTCGTACGATACCCCATGGAAGGATAGATTATTCATAATCGATCTGAAACTACTTGTCCCGGGGCAATCGTGGCAGGAACTATTACACTTTTTAAATGAATTTGTTAATGCAATTGGAACAATTATTGTCTGTAGAAAAATGTATTTGTATATTCACACTGGTCACTGTACGTTTATATTTATCTGGTTCATCATTAATAATGAATCGATTCACCTGATGTTTTAATAGCTTTAGGTCTAAATAATAGACGGTGTTACATATCATTTGAAGGACCTTTTCAGTTAATCCGGATAACTGTTCCCGTAAATTAGACCGGATTACCGTTCTATTATGTGAAATATCCTTCATTCGATTCTGTAAGTGAAGAACGAAACAATGATAAACGATAGATATTTCCAACAGGTACACGTGCTGCAGGGAAGAAACTATCCCGAGGGAATCGGAGGCAGTCAGGTGCGTTTAGTGTTGTTACCATCAAAGAAGCAACGACGCAAAACACGCGTGCGGCAAGGAACATCGCCACAGTATATGGAAAGCTTCCTGCTCCCTCGTGTGAATCCGGAGGACGTAAACGCGATGGGAGTACGATTGAGAGTTTATCTATGGGGTGGAAGAATGCGTCGAGAAAGACTGCTCGGCGAGGCCAGAGTTTCCTTCGATCAAATTAATCTTCAGCTCGAAACTACACTGTGGTTAACGCTGCAACCACCTCCTTCGTCATCGGTATAATATTGTATATTCTTTTAGTCGTAATTTATAGGAATAATTAATTGGATTCTATTAATAACAACGATTTATTTTTAGGTGCAAGACTGGGGAGCGACAAGCAGTTTAACACGCAGTGATTCCACCGGTTCCCAGCAATCTGTTCAATCATACGCGTCGCCGACGGTACCGCCCTATGGTAGTAGCATGAAGGGTGGAAGCGTGGCAGAGATTTTGATAGGGTTGGCATATAATGGAACTACGGGACGTTTATCGGTAGAAATAATCAAGGGCTCCCACTTCCGGGGTGGCGGTGGCAACGACACGAAACCACCGGACACGTACGTGAAACTCACCCTTGTCGACAGTAACGGTCACGAAATGGGACGATCGAAAACTGGTTGGAAACGCGCTCAGCCGAATCCTCTCTACAAGGAAACGTTCATATTCCAGGTATTTTATTATTATTATTTGTTTTAAATTGCATTCCCCACATTCCTATGTTCTGATATTTTATCACCTTTAAAAGATCGACGCTGTTATGTTTCAACGCTTTCAAAATTGATATACTTCAAAATTCCAGGAATATCGCTCTGAATATTTCGCGACAAACATTCCATGCTTAGTTGCACCCGTAGGTAGCTCCAATGATTTTTATTTTCGTTCATAATGAGACACAACGAGTCTTTGTTTAGGTCGCGTTGTTTCAACTGGGAGACGTAACGCTGTTTCTCTCCGTATACAACCGACGTAGAGGCGCAATGAGCAGAAAGGGTAAAGAGATGATCGGCTGGCTATGCCTGGGTTCGAATAGCTCCACCTCCGAGGAGCTTCAGCACTGGAACGACATGCGTGCGGCGAGACAGCCGACGCAGGTGCAACGCTGGCACGCTTTGCTACGACCCTGAGGCGTCCGAAGAGTTCCTGATACGGAGACATATTTTTAACGACAACGGTTTGATCGATAGAACGCTGCAGGTGGCGGTCGTTGTACCGCGAAACGACTGATCATATTACTACAAAAACAAACAGGAAAAAAAAACGAGAGAACAAAAAGGAACAAAAAAATGAAAATACTAAAGAACTCTGTCGAGACGAACGAGACAACCCCGTTCTCTTGGATGCCGTGTACTGCCCGAATGGAATACAGAAGTCAATAATGTCGATCTGTCAATCCTGCAAAAAAAAAAACAGACAAACAAACAAATCAAAGGTGTCATAAGTTCTAGCACGTGGTAACTCTGAGTTCAAAACTCTATCGATGTACCAAGTACATTCCTTTTTGATACGCCGGAGGGAGTCGAGGGTGTTTTCAATATACATTACGTATGTATATTATATACACAAAACAACAAGAACAAAACGCAAACATAAAACAAACACACACACACAGAGACATACACATACATATATTTCGCGCGCACCGTATCGATCGCACGGCATAAAGGAGCTGCAGAACCGCGTCGTAAATAAACAAAGAAAAGAACAAAACATAATACAGTAATAATATTATAATATAATAACCGCGGCATGAAACTCTCCGACTCGATATGTGCCTGAGCCAAACTTTAATCATTTATTTTTTACTTTGTGCCTTTCACCCTTTTTAGGCCGCGCGCGTCCGTCGACGGAGACACGTCGTGGGACAACCAGCCGAGTCGAGAGGGACACATTATACGAAATCCTCTAACGAGAGCCGTTTCAATCCTACGGGGCGACGAGCTACAGCATAAATAACGAACCGTATGTTAACTATTTCTCTCGACTCCGCGGTACTATCAACGGATTACTTCGATCTGCTGTGCTTGTTCATACGAGTCGGCTACGACGAATCTTGGTGTTTCGACATGGTTCGAGAATGGATTGATACACCAATTAAAACACTTTACCCCCTTACGCAGTAGTTTCCAAACCGAGGGCCACTCTAGAATACACTTTCAACAAAAGGGATAATGAAATGTTATCGCATACACTTGCGACTGTTAAAACTGAATTTGAACTTCGTAGAAGAAGAGAACTTATCGGCGAGCAGAAGAATTTCGGATTTCTTGAAAAAAATATTGAACAGCCGAACGGTTTGGAAATCGCTGTTCTATTGCCTGGTGTATCACTGGTAATGTATAAATACATGTATATTTCTTCTAGTATTTTGCTTTCTCACGTAATAGTACTGTGTTGTGATTCACTGCTTACTTTTAGAGAGAAAAAGAGAGAGAGAGAGAAAAGAAGCGCGTGTTTTAAACGTTCCATCTCATTGTCAGATTGTCATTTGTTTAGGCGAGCAAGGTGTAATGTATATGTCGAACTCGTTTAGTAATTTCGTATTTTATGGTACCGGTAAATAAATTCAGGCAACTCGAGGGGCTAAAGAAGATTAGAAATCCTTCGAAGAGGACCGGGAACGTGGAGATAAGGGGAAACGTGTATACGAGGCAGATTCACAATTCAATGACGCACAATAAACTCGCAAAACGCACCCCGTAAACGCAGATGTGATCGTAGGATTGATATTACTACTAAAAAAAACTAGAGGCATAACAAAAAAAAATGATCGTGAAATACGAATAGGTGTAGAAACATTAATATCTACGCGATTTAATTAAAGGGAATTGGTCAATGGGCGAAACGGGCGACTGATTAACGGACAAACAGATGCTGTGAATCATTTAACGCTTGACTTTTTCAAGCTTTAGCATATTTAGGGTAATAATTAAACGATGATTAATCCATGCTCGAACTATTCTCTTATTTACGTCTTTAGCGTATAAAATATTAAAGAAAAGAACAAGCGATTGCAAGGACTCAGAAGTTGTTTAGTATGTGTATGCATGAATTCTCTCGTACCCCTATGGCAGACGTTCTTTTTACAAATCCTTCTAAAATGCAGTTCATGACAAATCTTTAACGCCTTTGGATTTTAGCGTATAAATCGCTGTTGATATTTATAACGCTGTTAGCGAGACACGTTGCATTCGATAAAAGTGCGTCAGATTTAACCGAGACTACGGAACAAAGTGTGTGTGAGTCAGAGTGTGAGAAAGAGGGAGAGAAAGAGAAAGACGATTGTATTTATTCGAGTCTAGTTTCGATGAACTCTTAATACGTAGCGCGCTCTTAACTAGAATTTACTAGGATACTTTTGACTTCTGAGTCCTGGTGACATAATTATTGTACATTGTACAGTCTGTTTATAAGCAACACGATGCTGAACGCGATGAAATTGGGACGCGTGCAAAAGCGTGTCGCGGGGGAGAAAGTTTTGCGTTGTTCAGTCGAATCGTACGTTGTTTCAATGTGATAGAAGCGGGAACGAACAATTTATTAAAGTATTCGATGCTCACGCATCGTGTGCACTTATGCTTCTTAAAGCTTTTCAGGGTAATTTTTATGCCTTTAACTGTTTCGAATTTGTTATAACGTGATAAGTATTTTACGGTGTGGACTCGCTGGGAGAATAAACGCAGGACGTTTATTTAAATCGAAACGCTTAAGGTATTGATAAATACGGATGAAGTGTATGAAATTATGAATCTTTTTATTATCGTCGAATACTGTTTTGGCAAAAAGAGATATTATAATTGTACGCAACGACGAAGATTTTCTTATAATGTACGACCGTAATTCGTGTACCGTCAGGTTTCAATGTTCTATTTCATTAAGTGTTTTTTCGCATTATCGCGCAGTCAGGTGCTTAGATTCGTCGACGAAGAAAACAAATACGGGGGATCGCGAGGATTATAAACAGACTACTGTTGGAATTTTAACTATATTTTATCTACAGCACCCTTTCTCGAAATAAGTATTAATTGAAGTTTGAACGTCTACTGCACAAAATAATTACCTTAATCAATGTTATTAACTTACAAATTACTACTAAAAATAATAATAACATTAATATTAATAATAATTATTATTATTATATCTGTCGCGTTTTATAAAAAGTGTACTCTATGAAATACCAAATTGAAAGAGAAAATAAACTTACAAAAGATGAATTATAGTTGTTATCGCAACGTACGAGGAACGTATATATAATATAATAATAAAAACTGTCAAAGTACATATTTCTCTAAGAGCTCTTGCTTTTTTCTTGCGAGCAATGCTTCCTGGATATCTTGCTGCGATGGTATTGGTTTCTGCGCCGTCGTCTCGATCTCCTCCTCCGGTTCATTTTCCTTCTGGGCTGTCCATTCTTTCACGGCTGCCTCCCTTGCTTCCAGTTCCGCTTTTTGTTCCAGTGGCAGCAGAATGCCGTCGTCGTCGTCGCGGTAACCATAATAATCCGCGTCAATGTCTTTCATTAATTCAGCACGAGTTTTGCGAGGTGGCGGTGGCGGTTCTTGTTCAAATAACTCACGAACACCTGGTAGTTCTTTCGCAGCTCCAAAGTATTTGTAACCACGATTACCTGGTACCTGATTTTTGATACACCAATTAATGAACCGTTTCCTAACATTTGTGGTAGTTTTTATGAAATAGAAAAAATAGTTCTGTGAGTTTACCTCTCTTCCCTCGTGATCCAGCATACGTGGACCTACTCTAGAGTAATCAGGACCGCCTAATTCTTTGATTTGAGCCTCCCAGTGCCGTTTCTCCCTGAGTAACTTGTTAATCTCATCATTTAGGTCACGGATACGAAACTCTCCTAGACCTGCATTCTGTATTTGAGCTACTTTCTTTGCAATTTCACGGATTATTTGCATCCTCCACTTTTCTGCCTTTCGAAGGTCCCTGCATTCGGAAGCCAGGTATGGCCTCCTCTCTTGTTCTTTCCTGACTCCTTCGTTGCTCTGTGCTGCTCGCCATCGAGCCAATGTGGTCCTGTTGCAAGGTTAATATATTACCATGTAAAATAGACAAAAATAAGAAATTAACTTTAGAACAGGGTATTACTTACATAGCCTTCTCTGCATTTCGCGCCTGTAATGTAAAGAGGATAAGGATATAGTATACTGAACGAAAATTGTAATATTCTATTACTATTATTAACGTCGTATACTTTTTACTTACCATTTTTTATCTAACAATGATTACAGTAACTGTGCAATATTATTATCGTCACAACGTTGTCCCCCGATTTCAGATAATTGTATAAAATTGACAAGAACGCATTGTTGATATAACACAAATAGATTTGTTTGTTGTTTATACTTTTCTTCTGATCCTCTTCGAGTATTTTTGTACACTATTTAGCTTATTCTTAATGATATAGTAACGACTAGCTTTTAGGTTAAATTTCATATATTTTAGGTTATGTTGTGAAAGCATGTTTCCACACACACACACACACATGCATGCATACGTCCGTATGCACGCAAAATTAATGCGGGAGAGCCGTATTGCAAACTAAAACCACAATTATAATAATATTAATCAGATTTATTGAAATGCCTTATGTTACAAAGGTTATCTTGAAATTTAATATCATTGTAATTCCAGTTCTCATAAGAATTTTATTATCAAGGAAGATGTTTTACCTGGCAATCGAAGAATAAGAGTATTTTAAATTCATGTTGTATATATTTTTTCTCCCGCCGATAGGAATAGAATATCATTAGTACTCATAGACTATACATATACCGTGTACATGCAATTAAATACGGATTTCAGTCAAAAGCCGGTAATGTTGAGCGTGACACGAAAATGGTATGTATAATTCCACAGACGAGGTATTGAATCCACAGACGAGGTATTCGATAGACCACTCATTCCCATGCTTTACGATGTCACTGGTTATGACGGCTCTAGAGCCCTCTTACCATTTTAGTGTCACTCGCCACGTTACCATTTTAGGTTCGAATCTAGGATCACCAGGGGTATAGAAGCTATAGTCTGTGCGTATTAATAATGTTACCATTGTGAAGGGAAGCAACGTTACCATTATGGGTTCGAGTCTAGGATGACTGAGGTTAGAGAAGCTATAGTCTGTGCGTATTAACAATGTTACCGTCGTGAAGATAGCAACGTTACCATTTTGGGTTCGAGTCTAGGATGACCGAGGGTACAGAAGCTATAGTCTGTGCGTATTAATAATGTTACCATTGTGAAGAGTAGCAACGTTACCATTTTGGGTTCGAGTCTAGGATGACCGAAGGTATAGAAGCTATAGTCTGTGCGTATTAATAATGTTACCATTGTGAAGGGTTACAACGTTACCATTTTAGGTTCGAATCTAGGATGACCGAGGGTATAGAAGCTATAGTCTGTGCGTATTAATAATGTTACCATTGTGAAGGGTTACAACGTTACCATTTTAGGTTCGAATCTAGGATGACCAGGGGTAAATGGTAAGAATATGATATAGAAATAATAGATTGTACGCATTAGTAATGTGCACGATTAAAAGTTATTACTTATTTTAATATACATAATTTCTATGATTTACAGGGTTCTTTTCACGCGGTACCCTGGGAAACAGCAGCGACTTAGAATGGATTCGTCCTAACAAGAATTATTTATAACGATTACTAAATTTAAGGGAATTACTTAAGTTATATTAATAGTACGTGAAATTATGTAGTTTTATCATGTATATTACACGTATTACAACATTAATAAATACTATGTATTTGGTAAAAACTGAGTCTTTATTTATAACAACTATTCCTATCCTTTCCACTTATGCATTAGATTAATTTATAAGTTCGCGTCAGGGGTGGGCAGTAAAAGTTTCGCGTGGAATTTATGCTTAAGTTTTATATATCGGATGACCTTGAACTTGATGACGTCACGGCCGAAAGCGTGCCACCTTTTATGCTATCATGTTCTCCTGGTAGAAATTCTGAATTCCCATAAAATTTTAAAAATTTTCCGAAATCTGGACTTTGTAACAGGATCACATGACGTCATAGGAGGTGGCACGAAGTTCGCGGATTCTTGGAAATGACGTCACAGTTCCAGGAATTTCCGCGAATTAATTCGCGGTCCGGATTTCGAAGTCAGAACGAAAAATTTCAGAAAATCTGGACTTTGTAACAGGAACACATGACGTCATAGGAGGTGGTACGAAGTTCGCGGATTCTTGGAAATGACGTCACAGTTCCAGGAATTTCCGCGAATTAATTCGCAGTTCGGATTTCGAAGTTAGAACGAAAAATTTCAGAAAATCTGGACTTTGTAACAGGATCACATGACGTCATAGGAGGTGGCACGAAGTTCGCGGATTCTTGGAAATGACGTCACAGTTCCAGGAATTTCCGCGAATTAATTCGCGGTCCGGATTTCGAAGTTAGAACGAAAAATTTCAGAAAATCTGGATTTTGTAACAGGATCACATGACGTCATAGGAGGTGGCACGAAATTCGCGGATTCTTGGAAATGACGTCACAGTTCCAGGAATTTCCGCGAATTAATTCGCGGTTCGGATTTCGAAACTTTGAACGAAAAATTTCAGAAAATCTGGATTTTGTAACAGGATCACATGACGTCATAGGAGGTGGCACGAAATTCGCGGATTCTTGGAAATGACGTCACAGTTCCAGGAATTTCCGCGAATTAATTCGCGGTTCGGATTTCGAAACTTTGAACGAAAAATTTCAGAAAATCTGGAGTTTGTAACAGGATCACATGACGTCATAGGAGGTGGCACGAAATTCGCGGATTCTTGGAAATGACGTCACAGTTCCAGGAATTTCCGCGAATTAATTCGCGGTCCGGATTTCGAAGTTAGAACGAAAAATTTCAGAAAATCTGGAGTTTGTAACAGGATCACATGACGTCATAGGAGGTGACACGAAGTTCGCGGATTCTTGGAAATGACGTCACAGTTCCAGGAATTTCCGCGAATTAATTCGCGGTCCGGATTTCGAAGTTAGAACGAAAAATTTCAGAAAATCTGGACTTTGTAACAGGATCACATGATGTCATAGGAGGTGGCACGAAGAGTAAAGGGTTTAAAATTACGAAACTCGTGATATACCATAAATACGATTTATTCAAAGACTTGTAATTTACAATACAAGACCTACAGTCTATAGGCTAAATATAATAATTGGTAAACGTCTATAGGCTAGATATAATAATTGGTAAAACATATATTTCATAACTTATACGCTAAGTGTCTTAAATAATCCATCACATAAACTAGAATCACTGCACTTGCTGATCGTTGCTTCAGATAGTTTCTGCAATACTGTTTCTATCTGTAAACACACAAAGAAAGCGATTATTTAATTAGCCAATTTATATTTACCAGTGAAAAAGGTTGGCAACAAGTAGGACGATCATCGATCATCGATCGTTGTAAAGACCAGAGTTAGGAAGGCCCTGGAGGTTCCATTGTGTGTTAAACGATGCATACAGCCAAAAATGTTTATCTACGTCAACGAAGTGCAGTAAATCTATTGAAATTCCAACGTGTCGGTAACTCCAATACCTCGTCTGTGATAATTCTAAGACTGAAAGTCAGGTAACTACTTTATTGACTGTGGTTAACTAAAGAGCACTCGAAGAAACAGTTTGCAACCTTATCGACTACGTGTTACAAAACTGTCTCGGCTGCCCGGGTCAGCTTCGCAACTCACGGGTAGTAGGGGTTTAAGATAAAAGGTTTAAATTGATTTTTCAATAATTGTATGTTACAAATTTATTAATTATTGATTTCTAATTTTTCAAACTAACTCGGGAGTGTTGAGGCGTGCAAGGTACTACTATTATGTATAATTTCAAACAATAAATATTTAAAAAATGTACTTACACCGGAAAAATTATTATAAATTATTCTAACCTTGCACAGTGCGTTCTATTAAATTCTATATGCATTCCGTCGCATATGAAGTATACACTAGAAAAGGAGTGGACACTCTACATATTCTATCTTCGCGAATGACGTCCTCGACGAGGGGGCTAGGAGTTCCCCACTGGACGAAAATTATTCCTAAAGAACAAAATAAAATGGCTTTGGGGATCTCCAGGTCTGCTCAAAAGATGGTCCCCGTTCTTAAGATACCTCCGATGGGAGATATACTAATTTTCTATACAATTTCTTGATTTAATGTTAGACTAATCTTTTGATTTGACTTTGCTACCGACTCTAGATTGTGCGTTATGAGTTTAACAATCAAACCATGCGTCAAACTCTAGCTGACGCTATTTCAAACATAATGACTTTGAGGTAATTTACGGGGCTATCTTTACGGTTAATTTTTTTAGTACAAGGTAGCCGTAAAACTGGTCGCATAGATTGTTATACACAATTTTTATCATTTTTACAACAGACGATAAGGTAAAAATAGACCAAAAATTTGTCTTTACTTTGACAATTTATAAAAATAGATCCAATGATACTTTCTGTCCCTAAACTATACAACATCTTAACGTTTAATAGAAATCTATAGTTTAGCGTTAAAGCACACGATATGGAACGCCCTATAAAGAATATTTGATTGGAAGAACACTTGTTTTATTTGAATGTAACGTAGTCACCACGCTCCATCGAAAATAAAGAACTCCGACGCGAATAAGAATTCTACTTCCCTCGAACAAAGGAACATCTAAAACGATGGGAAGCCTCGAATTAATTAATCTAATAAACACGATGCAATCACGCTAACGTGCGAAAATTATTTCAATTGGATTCATTAGTGACCGTTTCCTGCCGCGACGTTCATCTAGCAATTACTGTATCGTCTACCTAACAACGCAAACGAGAAACAGAATAATCCTATCTCTCGTCTGTGCTAATATAATCATAAGAAAATACGAATATATCATATCAGCGGAAAGTAGAATGTATCCTTATCGTTCAGAGTGCCCGTACGCCATACCCAATTAAATACCGGCGGCCAATAATTATGTTTCGAACGCGATAAATCCAATTGCATGTCCGATATCGAAACTCACAGCATTAGAAAACGTAACGATGCAGCGAGATGTTGATTCCTCGCGAGACGAACATGAAGATAATGCCGACCCCGTTTAAGTTAAAGATTATTCCAGAACCATGATGTCAGAAATTCAAGGAAAACGCCGGACAGAGGTCAGTGTGTTTCGTGGGCTCCTTAAAAATGTTTTAACAAAGAGCGCGCATTAGCGTTCCGTCGCTCGAAGGGTTCGGACGTGCATACGAAACCGATAAGACGTAATTACCACTGTCACCAGCGGAGAAAGAACGATTATCACAGCACCGCAGTTACACTATCGTTTCGCGTAACGAGACTATCGTAATTATTCTTTTGCACGATTAATCCGCGTCGCGGGAATTACGACGATTCAGTGTTATTGCGAGTTACGCAGTTCGATAGACAAGATGCAAAGTGAGTAATAACGGGGTTTTATGGATAATAACGTTCGAAAGCTCGGCTTTAAATTTGATTCACTGTACTAGCTATTGTTTCTCATCGATCATGCGAGTGTTCCTTTATGTTCCGGTACATTGGCTTGGTAAACAATTTAAATATAGACGCGAGACGTCAAGGTCATTTTGGTTTTGTTGTCGCGCGAAACCGGCTTAGGCTTTGAAAAAAAAATGATCCAGGTAGAGATGTGAATTGTGCGACGAAAGTTCTTTGTCTCCGCCTATGTTTGTTGATGTATTTTATGAATTTTTGTCGGTGATCGTTGTATTATATTATAAATTATTGTAAAACATTTTTCGAATTAAATGTGAGCCTATCATACTGTGTTTCCAGAACTCGTGGCGTTGGCTGTGCTACTTGTATCTTGTACACTAATCGGAGGAGAGAAATGCGCTGGAGATAGCCAAGGGCAATGCTCTAGTACACAGGCTCCGTTCAATCAAGATGCAGATTGGAGTTCTGCCACCACAATTTATGATTTCCACGCACGAGATATTCATAGCAAGGACGTCTCTTTGGACAAGTATCGTGGACACGTTTGTATCATAGTCAATGTTGCCAGCAACTGTGGGCTAACGGACACGAATTACAAAGAGCTGGTCCAGTTGTATCAGAAGTATAGTGAGAAAGAAGGGTTGAGAATCCTGGCATTCCCGTCTAATCAGTTTGCCGGACAGGAACCTGGAACCTCTGAGGAAATTCTAAACTTTGTGCAGAAGTACAATGTCCAGTTTGATTTGTTTGAGAAGATAGACGTCAATGGAGATAATGCTCACCCGTTATACAAATGGCTGAAAACACAGAACTGTGAAGAGAAATGTGGAGAAATTGGATGGAACTTTGCCAAGTTTATTATTAACAAAGAAGGAAAAGTTGTTTCCAGATTCGCACCGCCTGTCAGTCCCCTGCAACTGGAGGACAAATTGAAAACATACTTTTAAGATTTTTATATTACTGATCAGTTAAATGTAGCCTTATTACCTGTATCTGAGAAACAATTGTATCCTCAATTTATACCAGGTTACAACATCTGTATGATGCAAATATATTTCCATATATAATCTTAAAACTTGTCTCTCTTGATTTCAAATAATTGTCAACGAAATATCTGAAAGTTTATCCTCATATTGATACCTAAACATATATGTTTAAATAAATACTTTTGTCCCACAGAATCTACAAACTTGACAAGTATTTCAATATGATCGTAATAATCTTATTTATTTTCTAACAATGTAAATGTAAACTGTACAAAATGTGTTCCGGGACGTCAAGGCCCAGCAGAATTATTTGCTGACCTAATATTTAACATTAAATACATAAAATAGACATATCAATTAATAACATTAATATATATATATATAAGTAAACATTACAAAATAATGTGTTATAAGTAGGCACACGTTCTAGGTGTATGTTTCGTTTGCCGGGACAATTTCGAATATGCCTTATCATCAGATTCAATTTTCCTTTGCATCCTAGAACATGACTATCTACGTAGAATAATAGTATCTCCGTAAACATCGTTAATTAAGTCGTTAACTTAACTGCTACTTAAATGTTGCGCGCTGGCGCTATTTACAAGTTTTAATACAACATAATTTCATCGTCGATTCGCGTCGAAACAAAATGATAAAACATAATCAACATGAAGGGAAAATTACGACACTTCCACGGAAAATTTGAAGCTCGCTAAATGATAAGGGATTGAGCAAAAAATTTTCTCGCCACGATATTTTCGATAATTGTGTTTCTTCACATACATGTATACGTGTTCGTCTGAATCGGTAGTTACGTATTTCCCACGATATGTACACATTCGTCCATAAGTCTTGGGCTTTTTACAAATTTAAATGCAAGACTTCAGTCATCTTGCATCGTGAAATTTAAGTTTGAAATTTCTTCAACTTGAAACTTTTCATTTTCGGTAATTTCTAAGTTTTCACTCCTTTAATTTAAAAGAAAGAAATCACCTTTTCATGGTGATCGTCGAATCTGTACGTGTACCGTGAGTCGTTGACGCTGATGTATACGTATAATACACACACATACGCGTGGACGGATAAAAACGAATGCGTTGCGAACGGTAGTCTCGTATAAATAAATATAATTTAATAAATTACAGAACTTCATGCGGTCTCCTTGGCGTTCGAGTTGATGGTGGCCATCTCGTGATCCGTGTTTTTATTTCGTCCGTTCGATATCGTCACGGCATCCTCACAGGTCTAAAAAAATTATTTCTCATAAATGTTCTAACTCTCATTATCATCCTTATAAACAATATTTCAATTCAAGTGCATATTTACATCCATGAAACGGAAATCAATCAATTAAACAGACAGACAGGTAGAAACGACGTGCAGAATGATCGAGATTACAAAATTCTCTGACAATATAAACGCTGTCCCGTAGAAATTACAAAGCAAAGTGATAAGAATGAGAGAAAATTACCCATAGTCTCTTGTTGTAATTCTACCTTGTAGGAGGGATTGTCGTAAGCCGACGTAGATTTACGGGGCGATATATCAGCCTTGCTACTGGTCCGTCGTTTCATCAGCATCATCAGTAAGATCAACGTGGAGAGAATCGCAAGTGATGCGACGATCGCCACTACCACAAGGGGTCCGTAATAATCACCCTCGTGGAGTGGCAAAGATGCCAGTTTTCCCGCTAAAAAGATAAATATTTCTATATTACTCACCAAAAAATAAACTTGACAAATTGAATAAAAGAAACTCTCGTATTCAATTAGAATTTGATTAATCTATTTATTTAATAGTTTTTTTCACCTTGCTGGGAAATCGTGGCGGACGAAAGGACACCCGGTTTCGTAACGAAGTCTTGCACGTTACTTTTCTTTATCCTTCCATTCGTTAGATAAACTTCCAGCCACAATCTATACCTAGTTCCCGGTTTAAGATCGCTGATAGTAGTTTTCGCGTGAGAGTCTCGTTTCGCGATTTTAAACGTGCTCGTATCTTCTTTACCGTTGTCGCTCTGATAAATGGCTCTGTAGATATTTACGTATTTGTCTTCCGGATACGGTACACCGCTCCACGTCACCTCCACGTCCGTGGATTTGATTGTCTTAATTTCTACCTTAACTTCGAAGGAATATGGATCCGGTTCCATTGACGTGGTTACCTGGATCTGTATACAAAAATGAAAATTGTAACAAAATCATCATTTAATCAATTAACACAGTGGGAATTTTAATTGTGAGAATTTCACGTCTCTCACCGTTTTCTCGCTTATCAATTCCGTTAATTGACCCGGGAAAGGCACGAAGAAGATGCCAACTTCGTAGGTCGTCGACGGTTTTAGATTTTCCACCACGTAGTTTCTCACCGCCCTGTGTATCAACGGTGTACCTGCGTACACTTTGCCATCGTGTTCTTTGTATCTCAATTGTACACCGTCTATGAACTGTAATTCGTATTCAGTGAATTTCTTCCACATGACGTTGATCCAGGTGGAGTTTGTCTCCATAACTCGTAGCTCGGCGTCGACCGGGATCTGCGGTGGCAACGTGGTCACCTCCGCTCGTTTTTCTAAGGTGCGGACGCTGTATATTTTACTCGTGGGACTGTTCGCGAGATCCTTTAGCTTCACGGTGATTTTTACTTTGTACTCCGTGGATGGTTTCAGGTCGCCTAATTCGAACTCCAACTGGGGCGTGGCAATCAGGTCGCCCGGAGGTGCAAACACTTGTACTTTCCAGGTTGTCGCATCGTAGTTTCTATATGTGAATAGATAATATATAAGAATATATTGGAAGTGATTCATTACGTCGTTGGAACTATTAATTATTAAATAGAAATAAATATATTCGACTATAGTAATTTGTAGAAATTAAACAAAGCCAAATTTGTGTTTTTTGCTAACCGATTATACATTGTATATTGTAATAAATTCCTTCATTATTCCTACGAATAGTAATTAAAACTTCAAGTACGTTTTATCGCTGGTGTATCGCAGCTCCACTCGACCATGAAGACCAACCAGGACTTGCGGTACCGTGAAAACCAGACGAACAGTGTTCTCATCGAGAGCTTCGAGAATCTGTACGGTAACTTCGTCCGACGAGGGTCCAACCGGGAACCCGGGGATTCCTCCGTGGAGTGGAAAACCTGACGGACCGTTGTGATCCATACCTGCAATGATTTGTTCTTCAATTAAATACCGTCGCTAAAATCTTATTCGCTACAACAACATCCGGAAATTTCGAGAATGTAGCGATATCCGCGCAGAAACATTTCTAAATGTTCACATTTGGATCCACTGAAGTATATGTATTTAATATATTATATATAATATATATGTACTGATGTATGTATAACAAGAAGTATATATATAATAGATTGTATATATATTTTATATATATACTTCATTATATGTATGTATGATTATATATTGAAGTATATGTATATATAATATGTATACATGTATATATCTATATATCTATATATGTATATATATATATATCTATAAATATCGACGCATACAAATGTTCCTATCGAAACGAAATACCATGACACCCACAATAAATATCATTCCTTAAAAATTTCACGCGAATATCGCTACACAAAAAATTCCCTAACGCGGAACGCAGTCAAATTAACAACAAAATTATCGTTCCGCAATGATCTCGTGACACTTATTACATCGTTGCGTAGAATCGTTCAAAGCGTAGCAGACAATCGGTGGTACACATATCGGACCACAGTTCTCAATCAACAGTTCTCAATAGAAATCACAATTCCCAAATAGAACACTCGCGTGCTACTCATAAAAAAAAAATTTTCTGTTGATCAGGGACGAACCTGACTGGTTGGGCGTTTGTGCTGCGAACGGATGGTTCAAGTGCGTGAGTCCTGAATGTGGTATGTGAGCGTCAATATGAAGCGGTAGAGTGGGCGGTGGTGGTGGTCCGTTCGGTACGTTATGGGGTATCGTCGGCTGTCCGGGATATTGTTGGAAAGGTCCAGGATTGGTATCGTGTTGACCGATATGAGCGAGTAACTCCTCGATTTGTTGCGGTGAACTCGGGATATCCGGTGTATGAATATGATACGTAGTCTGACCGTTTTCATTTTTTTGCGTATAAATATGCGGTTTCACCGCCTTCTTCGGGGCGGACGGCGTCCCGAAGAATCCCGGTTGGATCTGATTGTTGGGCGTTTGTTTCTGACCGGTGATCTGTTGATGAATATCGTATAAACCGGAGTGACCTTGGGGAGGACCGTGATCCAGTTGAACGAGACCCGGATGCTGTAGATTGATCAGATGATACAATTCCTCGGGTAAAATCTCCTGTTCCGGGTTTCTTTGACCCTGTTTAGGACGACCCGGCAACACCGATGGCAATTTACTTTTCTCCGGAGTGAAAGACTCGTTTGGAAGTTTCTTTTTCGGAATCACAGGGATTATCACGTTTGGATCCACAGAATCTGGTCGGAGAATGGGACCGCGATAAGGAGGTCCAGCGGCGGGATTTTCAAACTGAGCGTTGAAACTACTTTGCGGAATGTTCTCGCCGTTGGTAGGCATGAAAGGGAACCCGGGAACGTTGTCCTGGTGCGGATTCAACGGTATGAATTGTGGTTGATCGACCACGTGATTAACTTTCTGCGGGGGTGGTAATTTATTCGGATTAACGGGACCCGGGTGATTTTCATTAACGTGTACCGGGATCGAGGTAGTTTTCTCTAAAAATTTATCCGGGGCCAGTGGTCCAGGGAAATATAAATCAGTGTCTTTATGCGGTTTAATTATAGGTTCTACTGGTTTCTTCGAGTCAGATTTCGATTTGCTTTTCTCCTTGGACACTGGTTTCTCGGTATGCGGAGATAAATGAAATATATCTTCAACGTTTGGATGTGTAGGTTTATAATCTGGACTGTATGGTCCGTTATATGGTACTGTAGGATGTCCAGGATCCATGGGATAATGGAATAATCCGTGTGTGGTGGTGGTGGTGGTGGTGGTGATGGTGTCAGGGTAAACGTTAACGTCTTTCGAATGTTCCCGCAGGGAGGAAGTTCCACGCTCCGGTTCCTGGCTGGGCCCGAGCATTTCCGACTTGTTATTCGGTCTTTTGCTATCGTCAACTGTGTGCTGACTGAACGTATCTGTGGCTAAGGGGCCGGGGAACGCGGGCGTCACGTTCATTCCTGCAATAAGTAAAGTCGCATTGTCACAGAGCTAGTGCCATCCGGTCGTATTTCGTTTGTCCGAACTCTTTTTACTTTTTTTGTTTCTATTGTCCATGCATATTTACAGCAGAGAGAGATGATAGTCCAAATATATATATATGTACAAGCGCAGCCGTAGCTGTACAAAGCATGCATTCACAGCTTTCCTCCGGGGTTGTGACAACTGTAAAGTATTTACATCAGGATTGTCCTTTATACGTGTGTATTTCTATACTTCTTGGGCAAGGAGAACTTGGATGCACCTGTGTGTGTATGTGTGTGTTATTCGATGAAATATTCACGGATGATCGGGGGGGAAAGAGTTTGTTTTTAATGGTAAGTCCAGGTCCGAGTTCGTCGAATGATCGAATGATTTTTTTTAATGGAATTGAATAGAGACACGTTGACGCGGTGTTAAAGTGCGTAATGGGAGAATACACCGGGTGTATATGTACACTTCACACTTCCACTGGAATAACCGAGTCAGGTCCGCATGGCAGTAAGCGATTACCCTTAACCAGCTACCAATCTATACAATCTTCATTAGAACAGTGTCATTAAACAATTCACGTATTTCGATAATATGATACCTCCACCAAGGACTCGTTGGAAATCATCGAAACAAATCAAACATACATAAATCTTATCGCCTCCAATTCTAACATATAACAGTTCATAAAGAACGTGTTTAAAAAGTAATTATCTTCCTAGAGGGTCGTCAACCCAACACTCGTTGTATTTCTCATTAAATATTATTGTGCAATGTTATTTAATACGATTCAATGTTATTGCGCAAAACTCATGAAAAATCGGCGCGTAGGATTTTTAATATTTAAAGATCTCCGATTATTTAAATGTCAGAGCTCGTTGATTGCACGTTGCAAACGTGTTAGACGGGCAGAAATTTCATGAGCACTAGGTCCCGATTCGGAGGAATCTACTCCACGAATTCTACACCCTTTCCTCCGTCGTTCTTTACCTGTCTGACAGGACCACTGTAGACAACATTCGTCACCAGGTACGTGTGCCAAGGAAGCTTGGAACGGTGGACACGGTAGACCCGCGGGTGGCAACGCGGGCACCGGTGGGCACGCTGCTTGACAAGACACATTACCCATTTCGCAATAGCAACGTTTTTCGCAACCAGTTACATTCGAGGGTAGTTCGCTCCAGTTATCGTAGGTTCTACCCTCGTAGCTACAGGAACCATTGTTTCTACATCGCACCTCCTACGAGAGAGATAATTATATTAAAATTGATATATAATTAAATTAAAATTGATATATAATTAAATTTGAGTAAATAGTTTCAATGAAGGATTTCTTTAAATAAAAAGCATACTTGTGGACAACATTGCGGGGCTTTCGGGACAAAATTCGGTGGCACGGTTTCCCAGTCGAGACACTGGGGATCCAGGACGTCGAGACCAAAGTCCGTTGGACACTCGATGGTAACGCATTCCGTTTTACCGCCTTCCGCGCAGATACAAAACGAGATACATTCGTCGTACCACTCGGCGCCCACCTTGTAAATCTTGCCGCGATGGCTGCAGGAGTTCTTGTCGGAAACCTTCTCGGAGATGTTCGTTTTTATTACCTCTGCAGGAAGGAAGACCTGTAGAGCGGGACCCGTCCGACCGCCTTCCGTTACGCGCACGTAATAACTGTGCGCGGGTTCCAGGTTCCCTATAATTCCGTCTGTAACAGAACGATGAAACTATTCTTAATGTCTTCTTGAATTCAACGTAGTTGACGAATGAAACTTCACTCGCTCGAAAAAGTTATTAGATTCGTAGGAAATAGAAATTCTAATTTGCCTTTGTCGGGTTTCTGTTGCCTCCAGACGTGATTATTGTCGGAGATTTCCACGGTGACGTCCTGAGGATTTTTGGCGGAAAGTCTCAACTTGATCGCTGTTGAGTTTAATACTTTTACGTCCGTTAAATTCACACTCAAATCCGTTGAAGTTTCCGGCTTTATTTCGTGATCTCCTAACGTTACATCGCATAGTGTGATCGTGCAGCAAGAGTCCCTGGAAACGTGATATGAAGAGACTTTATTATAACTAATCATTCAGAAATAAATCTATCAGTAATACAAATGTAAATATAATAATTATTTCTTAAAATTTGGTAAAATTACCTAGGATCCGTGAGAGCTACGCAACGATCGTGCTGATTTGCCACGGAAGTGGTCTCGTTCGGTGGACAACGTGGTTGACACTTTAAATGTCCACCAGCTTCGCAAATACATACCCTGGAGCAACCGTCCTCAACTCGTTGACCTCTCGACACTGTTTTATTTCCAAAAACACAAGTCTCTTCAGGTTCAGGAGCTGTATAAACAAAATAAAAATATTAATCATCGATCCTCTTAATATTCATATTAACCAACCTCTTTAATTACAATTTCTATCGACTCTATATTTGAATAAAATCCTATAAAACCCACCAGAGTCTGCCGCGCAGATCAAAATAGCGCAACAGGGTTCTTCGTTGACCAATTTCTCCTCGCACAAAGGATCCTCGATACCCCTGTTCGCCCTGACGTACGGTGAAGTGCAAAGTGGCTTGCAATCCATAACAATTCCACCCTCTCCGCAAACACATTTCTCCTCGCAATCCCTGAGGATTTTCTCTCCCACCGAGTACGTGCGGTTCCCGTCCAAGCAGGTGGAAACCGATGGTAGCAGCGTCGAGGAGACGTTTATGGCGGTTTCATTATGCGATGCCACGTACTCACCACCTAAGGAATAGATGGTGTTTTAATTGGTTTGCTACCTGGTCTATGAAGTCTAGAATTAACCGTGTATACAGGACATTTATCAATGCGAATCAGAAAACTTAAGTCTTTTTACTCATTATTAGTAAATACGATAATAAATACGTACGAACAAATTTTCGTAGACCACCTTTTTGAAATATGCACCCTTTTATTTAGGGTAAATTAAAGACAATTCTCAAATAAATAAGATACATCCATTATATGTAATTCTTAATAATTTTGTAACGTGAGTCACAAATCCTTTGTTATTTTTCCTTTTTTATCGACGGATCAATGTATTCTTTTGATAAATCTCACCTGGTTGCCTACTACCAGGGGCAAAATACTTTCAATATGTATACAAAAAGATTTATAACTCAAATGGCAAATTCTATACACATTTCTTCTCAACCATTTCTTAATTTGAACGAATAAAACAGACTTTCAAGTTTTACAGAATTGACAGACACCCTATATATCTATTTTCTTCGAAATTTCTATTATCACCTTCCACTTCCTTGTCATCCTCATCCATACTGACGTCACTAAGATCCGTCAGATTAGCGTGTAAAGAATTCGTCGGTTCAGGTGCTGATATATTCAAAGCCCTTCCCCTAAATGCTGTTGTTTCCTCCGTCACGTGTGATTCCGTCGTGCTCGGTTGCGTCGTCGACGATATTTCCGTGGTAGAATCTTTCATGGTGCTTGTTACTATAGGTTCTCCGTGTAAAAGAAACGGAACAGTTACGTCCATCTCGACGGGTTTTGTAGTCATGGAGTCATCGTTCGCCGGTGTGGTGTCTTCTTCGATATGTTTGGTATCGTCATCCTTTACGGGCTTCTGATACTTCTGATCGGTTTTCAGTTTAAAGTCGACCGGCTTCTTCTTCGCTTCCGTCACGGCTTTGGATTCAACGTCCTTGTTTGGGATTTCGGATTTACGTTCGGTGTCGTTCTTCGTTTCGGTACGAAGGGGCTGAACACCTGGCACATCCTCGACGGCCGTGCCTGGAAACGTTAATACACGGTTAGATTACTTATGTGGCTGTTGTGTATGTACGTGTAAGGTGAACTACAAGCTTTGAGTTGGGAAACTTAATTGAGATTGCCGGCAGACGTTCTCTCGTCTGTTTGTCTTAGATTGTAACGTTGTGCGTTCACGTTGAGAATAATTTGAAGGAACAGGTGCGGAATGATGTGTGAGTGGAAAATTCAAAGCCTTTAATATTCATACGTGGAAAATTCAAAGCCGTCAATTTCCACGCGTAGAAAATTCAAAGCATCAAATTTTCATACGTAGAAAATTCAAAGCCTTCAATTTTCATATGTAGAAAATACAAAGCCTTCAATTTTCAAGCGTAGAAAATTCAAAGCGTTAAAGTTTCACACGTAGAAATTTCAAAGCGTTAAATTTTCATACGTAGCAAATTCAAAGCCTTCAATTTTCATACATAGAAAATTCAAAGCCTTCAATTTTCAAGCGTAGAAAATTCAAAGCGTTAAATTTTCATACATAGAAAATTCAAAGCCTTCAATTTTCATACGTAGAAAATTCAAAGCCTTCAATTTTCAAGCGTAGAAAATTCAAAGCGTTAAATTTTCATGCGTAGGAGATTTAAAGCTTTAAATTTTCATACATAGAAACTTCAAAGCCTTCAATTCTCACGCGTAGGAAATTCAAAGCGTTCAATTTCTACGCGCAGAAAATTCAAAGCTTTCAATATCCACGCGCAGAAATTTCAAAGCCTTCAATATCGTCACTTTCAAATCCTCACACGGAAAAGCTTTCAAACGTCCGAATGTCAACCCATAGAAACTTTCAAGCGCAAGTACCAAGGTCCAGAAATTCTGGGGCGAGATATCGAAACCAGAATGCGTTAATCGCGCGAAAACTGGCTGCGAAGTCGGCCAACGACTAAATGTCCGTGGATACGTATCTTAAAGAAGTTCGAGGGGACTTTCCGTAATTATTATCAGCGATGCAATAGCGAAACAATGTCACCGGAAGAGGATCGTGTAACGGTAAAACAGCCGGTGTGTATACATATACATTGTATGTATGTGTTGGGCCCGTGAACTTGGAAGGTTCGATTAAATCGACCTCGTTAACGTTCACCTATCACTTAACGTCTAACGAGCATCAATTAGAGGACCCGCCTTGGCGGTTACGTCAAAATTATCCTGTTGCACGCTACACACGTGCACGAGCATGTTCAGTCAGGATTTTATTTGATTTTCAATTAGATACTTTATTTCTAAGAGAATATATGCTTTATTGAGTGTTTCCATTGATTTTTAGATTTATATATTATGTAATGATTAATAAGGTGAAACAAAATATAAAAAAATTAAAATTCTTGGTATAACTGTGTACTTTTTTTATTTTTTATTATTTTTAAGGACCTCGAATATATTATATGTAATCTGATGATAGTATATCGCTTAATCCGTACGTGTGTAAATTACACCGTGTAACTGTGTGAGTATGTCAGAAGAAGATAAAAAAGAATCTGGCAGCCTTGACACTGTTGATTACAGTAGTAATTAATTTCATTCACGTATTTCGCTTCACAGTCGAAGTTTCCCCAGAAATTTGAATAATAATACTGGCAACGAGATTCCGAGGCTCGCGGTAACAGTTTCCCGATCGTCATCGAATTCGTTTCGCAATCGCGCGGAGAATTGCATCGTGACGGAGGTTTTGTGGATGTTCCTCGTGCCAAAGGTAGAAAGTCGAGGTGATGAAAATGCATCTCCGTTACGTCAATCGACCTAACTGTGCCAATCGCAGGATTTTTTTGCGAAATCGTAACAGATTGACTATCGAAAAAAAATAAAAAAGTACATACTAACATAAACCACATAGAAAAACAAAATTTTCTAATTTTCGTATCGTTTTCAAACTTATTTATAAATCATTAAATGTTATGGTGAGTTAGATATAAATGAACGAAATTTAAATTTAAATTTAGGTTGTTTTTTCTTAGGATTTCAATGCTAAATATTAATAGCAATAACGGAGTACGGTTTCATGAATGATGTTATCGTGCAAAATCTTGTACGTTCTGTATGGAAGTGATGATTAAACGTGGCTACGATACACGCAAGAATTTCCCGTTTGCGCTTGAATCTAATGCACCTATTACCATCGCTGCGTAATGTACATACATTAAACGAGCGTGGAAATTAGCTTAATTACCGGACCGAGGACTTTTCCCGGCGATTCCTTTCGATTTTCCTATGCTCTCTTTTGTTACGCAATCAAATTCATTCTGACATCAAAGAACGTCTTGGGAAATCATTTATCATCGTGTTGTGTTAGTATCTAATTTGTATGTTAAGTCGGTCAGGTAAAAATCATGTGATAAATACATATATCATTCTAAAAAACCAGGATCATTTGAATATAATTTTACCATCTCTGACAAATATGAAAAAAATTATAGAGACACTTAAAAATTTCAAAATGAACAAATTTCGTGTGTAGAAATTCATAATGAAAAAATATTTTAGGGCAGAAATTTTGAAGCATATAAAATTACATATGTGATAAATTTACATTGTAAAAATACTTATGACAGAGAAATCTGAATGCTAATAAACTTCGTAGCGTTGAGATTTGAACGGGTGGACAATTCGGTGGATATATAATGAAAAAAATAATAAATTTTGATGGAAGCGTTTGAAAATTCGTCGACCACGAAAAATGTCGTTTCTATCGGAAGTTCCAACGGCCCCGACACTTGTTATTGGCCTGTGAACGAGGAACCATAACGGTGCGACCGGTTCAAATCAGGATACACCTGACGTGGCCGACCAAAACGAAGATACATAGCATGTAACGAATTTGCCCGTAAGTAGGCGACGGTCTCCTTTCCATCCGGCGTATGCATATGTATAAACGGTGCCCTAAAAAACGGCCGGTATTTCGGCCGTAATTTCCAACATTTTTTTATGTTTCACCCAACATTTTCCACCACTATCCAATAATTAGCCGTAAATCCCCCTGGAATTCCTATTACTCAATATACCTAACCATTTGATTATTTATTACGTAACTCAGATTAAAAAATTCAAAGTTTTTAATATTCATGCGTAGAAAATTGAAAGCGTTAAATTTTCATGCGTAGAAAATTCAAAGCGTTCAATTTTCATGCACAGAAAATTCAAAGCGTTAAATTTTCATACGTAGAAAATTCAAAACGTTAAATTTTCATACGTAGCAAATTCAAAGCGTTAAATTTTCATGCGTAGAAAAATCAAAGCGAAAAAAATTAAAAAGATTCAGATTAAAAAGAACGTAAAACATTTGTATTTTATGGGGAGAATAAGAAAACAAGTAAACGTGGAATATTATAAATATTATATAAACATATATCTCCTACTTTGACATATAAATTAATAGTGTACAATTAAGTAGTCTTTTAATTTATTTTTAAAAGGAACAAAATGATTTTCTTGTCATATACAGGGTGTTTCAGCTATTAGTAACCTAACCACACCCAACTTAGATTTTTTCTAAGTACAACAAATGTCCGCAAAACCCAGTGTTAATTTCACCGTGCAAACTAATTACTCAACCGTGGATCGGTCAATCCGAAACCTTTTTCCACGCCGCGACCCGTTCCCGTTTTTGCGAAATTCATTTTTTCCGAAAACCATCCGGTCCGTCGAAGGTCGTCCGGTGCGGTGATACCGCACACCCGACCGCACGCATTTTATCCGATTCGTATTGCGTTCCGTCGTTGCTTCAGAATCGCTGCGAACGACTTACGGTACATCCCCGTAATGTTTGGTAATTGCGAGTCATTCCGGTAAACGGTATTCCGGAGGAACGTGTGTATGTATGTATGAATGTATACATATGTATATCGTTCACGAGAATTTTTTATTTTCTTTCACGCAATTCAAATCAGATTCCGATGAGGAATTTTATTAATAAATGTTTTCATAATGTTTTGACACATTATATTAGTATAATATTGAATAAATAATTGATAGATAAGTATTGTTCTATATAAGTTCTAATAATTGTACTGATAAGAAAAAAAGAATCCATTAATTCGATATATTAAGAAAATAATAAGAAAGAGTCTTACATTTTAACGGTAATTTACAGTTAGAAAAAGTTGCCGGTCAATTATCGCTAACGAACGGCTTAATTTAATTTCCGCCTTTATCAGAAGTCCTGTTTTACGAGTAGAACAACAATTTATGAACCGTTCTCAGGTAATCGGTGGTAGCCATAATTTTCTTTCGTTAAATTTTTGCTGTTTTTTTTTTTCAGTTTCACGTGGGGTTCGTTGAAACTGGGATAGATATCGAGAGGATATGAACGAAGACGGGAACGCGGAATTGCTCGTAGCGCATTAAAAGGATCTTCACTCGGTTTCCCCCGTGACCGGAAGTTTCGCGTTCTGTCCGTGAACCCGCAGGAAAGCACATTCGAGCGCATCGAATTCAACGTGTTAATCACCAACACAGAGCAAGGTTCTTTGTATTACACTTATTACGTGTAGAACGACTTTTTCTTATTACGTAGGATGACGCAACCGGACTTGATCATTCCTAGGAAAAGGTGGGAATTATTAAATGACCCCTCGAAGTGTATTACATGTACTCATATTTCTTTTTAATTGCCATAGAGTATGGTTGTGAGATAGTGTGCGTAATAAAACACACTTTCTGTTGATAGTGTCAGTGTAGGAGAAATAGATCTACTGGAATTTCGAAGGATTTTTTATGGTATAGTTAAGAACGAGATTTAATAAGAATCTTGGTGGAAGAATGACTATAATTTTGTATCCTTTCGAAAAGAACTTAAGTTTTAAATTTTTTGTCAATGAGATTTTGTCTTTGTGAAATAAAGTATCTTGTCCACGAAACTATAATTACCATTGTAACTAACGTTGTGGTCTGAGAATTACGATAATTCGCAGTGGAGATCAAACCATGTCACATTTATAAAAAATATGATATACTATTATGTAACTTTGAAGTTCCACAGTGCTACAGTGGTTTTACTGTGTTCTCCGCTGGAGTTTTCCAGGTGGTTGACTATTTTTTCCTTGTACCACATGCAAATTATCTTATTGTTAGTGTTTCTCTCGCGTAATGAACTTCAATTAATTGAACAGCTACTCCAGGTTCTCTCTATTTTCAAGATTCTGTATTTTTTTTATCTTTTTTACTTTTGATATAAAAAAAACAATTATCTCTCTCGAAAAGTAAACAATATTCACAATTATTCCAAACAATTTTTGCTAATTACAACGAGTAAGCAAATTATCTTGATATTTCTTCAACGTAATGAACTTCAATTAATTGGACAGCTGCTCAACGTTTTCTCTATTTTCAAGAGCGTCCTATGGTGCGAACACCAGGTTCCCCGTATTCCACATGCACAGAGTCATAAGCTGAGGGACTCTCGAGGCTCCTGATGTTCCCCGGAGACCTTGAACCGTGCCACTTCTTGGTACCACGAGAGTTCTCGTGCGGGGTCTCGGTTAAAGTGAAATAAACACGGAAAGTCGGGGAGAAGGATCCTGCAGGGGGCTCTGTACTTACGGATTAAACGCTTTTTAATGTTTCACGCCGCTTTAATTAAATATTAAAATCACTGCCGTTAATTTGTTCATTAATTATCGTTATCCTCAATTTGTTCGCGGTTTTAAAGATTTTCATAATAATAACCCTTGAAATGGTGACGTCAGTTTAATGAAGTAGATTTTTAAGTATTTTCTGATAAAGGACATTTTTGAATATATAATTGATATTATATAGAATTAATGTATATTTGATTCCGCCGATCCCCCTGGGGTTACAGCCCTATATAGAATTAATGATAATATACGTATTATATAATTGATATTATATTATAATTCATTAAACATATATTCATTAAAGAATTTGAGTAAAATATTAAATCGTGAAGGGATTAAAGATAAATATTGAATTAATTTATGATTAATTTAAATATTCTCATTTTAATATGTATATCTAAAAGTAGTTTTAACAAGTCACATTCACTTGTTCAACCAACATGGCTTTCCTCGTCGATCCCATAACAATTCAATGGGAATTCACGTAGGATAGGTTCGGAGTAACTGCACTCGGGGATAAGCTTTCAGATGCACGACGCCAGATACGCCTGCGGTCACGTGCGATGACGTCAGGCGTCGTGGCGCCGAGCCACTGACTTCTATTTTGCGAAATCGGCCACCTCTCGCCGGAATTCTATCGATATTTCATACGAATTCTACGGGAAATGTTATCGAATCACAATTGAAACTTTCAAAGGATTGAATCAATAATTTTTCTTTTGTTTGTCGACTATCAATAAATTTTCACCATATCGACGGAGGAAAAATTTGATTTTTACCGCAAAAATGGTGCCGTTGGATTTCACGTGTGAAACTAACAGGAGTTAATGAGAAGACGAAGTGAACGGGAGAAGAATGTCAGATATTCGGTCATCGAACGTGTTTCTGACTATACGGTATTTCATTCTACTTGCTAGTCGGTTCACGATCGTCATTTCATTTCATACGTCACGACTTGACCGCTTGATTCAGCGTACAAATGATCATGATCGTCAACACGGTCAAATGAATTATCACGGGAAACCATATGGACGATTATTTTATTAATTATTGAAATTGGAATTGAAATTTAAAGCGAATCGAAAGTTGGGACAGTAATTAAATTCGCGGAGGTTAATTCTGTTCGATTAGAATACAAATCTACAGTAGAAGTCAACTGATTTCCATCTATTTAATATATTCAAATTAATATCAAATATTATAGAAAACCCGGGAAAAGTTTCCCCATTGAAATTTTCCATTTACAATATTCTCGAATATTTTCTTCTTTGAAACACTTTTGTAAATAAATGATTATACTATTATTATTCATCTCAGGTAGTTTTTCACGCAGTTTAGTTTACACGTGTATTCATATATATATTTAATTAGAGAAAATCATGCGCGACGTTAATAATGATACGTTTTTGTCGGTGTTGTATACAATAGCAAAGTTGTATTTGGTGGAAAAGTTTGGTCTAGAGATCTGGTTGCACGCGCTACTTGTCGTTTGACGTATGATAACGATTTTATTTCATACGTTTCATTTCACTGGCCTCACCCGCCGGCCTTTTCCACGGGACTTTTACATTCTGCACGCGACTCCGAACGATAGTTTTGTCGCGGAATGCCGATGGGAAATCGGTCGAAAGCGATCGATTCGAAATCGTGGATTTCATCGGTTGAAACGTTGTTTCTCCTCTCGGGGAACCGTGTCGAGGAAAATAGAAACGAATTAATCTTAAATCACCGCTAAATGTTCCATAAATTCTTCGAACATTACTTTGAAATTTTTATTCTCTTATTTAGAACAATTCTGTATGTTAAAATATGATCAATATAAACTATTATAACAATTTTGATTCACCCAAAATATTTTCCATTAATTCGATAATTAATTCAATGACATTATTTTCAATATTCTGACAATTCTATTAAAAAAGTAGATATTTCCTATAGTGTGATACTTTCTAATTCAACGTTGTTTTGAATTTACTGTACAACCATCCCATGGATTCTATTCTGCACACTATACCGAAGATTCCGCGAACCTCTCCTCTTTGTTCCGTGGCCTCATCACTGGTCACGGGATCACTGACCCCTTCCTTATTGCATAGTTTGCCCGGGTCTTATCAGTTATCGGCTTATGCGACGGTTACTATCGCCGGTTCTTTTCACTCTATCAGCAGCTCGCGTTCGCTTTTGTGCTCCAGTTGACTGCTCGCCGATTAATCGTCTCCACGCTTCACCGGGCCCGGTGCAACGTCGAATTAAAAGAAGAGCATCGGCTCATCTTTTTCACCGAGGCTTTTCACCGCGAGCTTTTCATCCGTTTGTATAATACCGACCCTTATTTTTTTTCTATATTTTTCCTTATTTAACAGAAAAGTATTGCGGTGGAATACTTTTAATTGACACGATTGCCGGAATATACGTGGAAATTTTAATCTATCGACGCGAATATATTAAATATTGGTAAAGGAAAGTTCCTTATTTGGCCCTTTAAACGATCAATAAACTTTATATATTGTATATATAAAGTATAAAGTACTTTATACTATATATGTATAGTATACTATATAGCATAATGTTTATATATATATGTATATTTTATATATAAACTTTATATATATACACACTTAATATACTATACTGTATTATATATATACATTTATGTAAAGTAATTATACAAATAATATATAGACACATACATAATTTAAAGGGCCAAATAAGGAATTTTTCTATTCTACTGTACACATATTAACGATCGTTAAAATTATCCGAGATATCAAATATTCATAGAAATTTTCGATAAGAGAGAATAGCAATAAGTTTCCCATGCTTCCCTCGAGAGATTTTTCTTTCCCCGCACGCCGGTAGCTGTGAGGCAACGAATTCTTGCAAAATTCATGAGAACCTGTCCCGTCGGGAAAAATTCGGAGAAAAAAAAGAAAACTATCGCGATTCTTTTATCTGCGAACCGCGTTCCGCGGTATGTAATACGGAACCGAATGAACTGTAACGCACACCGGAGAAAGATGAAAAGTGAGGGGGCTGGTATGGTGGCATTTTAAAAGCCGAGTATACGCCTCGAGGAGAAATGTTACGATCGACCGTGTTATGTATTATAGTTTCATTCGGTTAAATCGTATCTAAGAAACTATTACGAGAATTATACGAGAATAACGTGCGATTTTTCGTTGTAATTCATTGCACGTAATTTGGCGAATAAAAGCAACTAAGATTCTCGCGAGATTCACGAGATCCAGGGATACCATTGTCCCGGATCTACGATCTATGGATCATAAACGAGTAAAAAAAATGCAATCCATCGCTCTCTCTCGTTTTCAACAAACATTCGCTGGTCCCGCGGGCCTCCCAATTAGCAATTACACCCATTGTCTTCGATTTCTTTTTTTTTCTCTCTCTCTCTCTCTTTCTTTAATTTTTTTACCTTCCTCCTTCAGAAAGACGTTCGCACGTCGCTGTTACGAACGCCGAGGCGTGAAACTAACGGTTTCCACGGCGAATCGAACCGTCATCCTGTCGGCGTGCGTTCCTATTTGCGCACCTGCGCGGTTTCATGTGGATTAGAGGATTTCTAGGTAATCGGGTGACGTGCCATCTGTCAGGTGAACTGTACAAATTGGCCATCGCGAGGGGTTTTCTCTGTCGAACGGACTCGTAACAGGATAAACGTGAATCGAGAACTAGTAATTAAAATATACTTGAAGATACAAATGACGGATCGATGACACTCGAAATGCCTGGGGTACCGATAACACGATAGTCATCCCTGAACCGTGTTACCCACAATGGATGAATGGGACAAAGAATCATTGTCGTGTTTATTCGCACGGGACAAGCGGAGATGTTCTATTCAGACGAATTTTCTGAAAGATGTGAATGAAGTATAACGAACGAGTGAACGGACTGCTGTTAATTACATGTATGTTAAGTAGAGAAATGTTTGGGAAATTTCTTCAGGTAGTTCGAGATACTAGCAGGATGGAGTAACTATAATTTTTAATGAGTTTATTAATCAATTTATTTATTATAGTTCATGTTTGATCGTACTTGGAGTAAACTTTAATAGTAATTAGCATTTAGATATTTTACGATAATTAAGTGACGATTTTATAAGATTTATATTATTATTCAATTTAATTTGAAATTTAATCAAAATAAAAACGTTTTTTGTTAATTAGAAGAAGTAAGAATGAAATAGAAAATCTATCGATTAAAATCACAGCCAGGGGTGACGTCTACTTTTCCGTGATACGAATTAATATCATTAATCAATTGACTCATCTTTCCCGTAATGACTAATTCCCGTTGCATTCATTAATCCGCATATCTCAACGCATTCCATTCAATTACTCATACAAACATTATTTATAGATTTTTAATACACTTCTTTTTCATCCCACCCAATTATACAACCCACCAATATTTCTCTCAATTACAATAAACAATATAAATCTGTCAACGAATTAAATTCATATAAATAAAAAAATAAATCACTGTGAAAATACCGTGGTGTCCAAATATTAATTATTTACATCTCTGGACGCAATGATTAATTAATTATTACATTATCCATAAATCTTCCAAGTCTTTCACCTTTCTCCGTCGGTATTTTCCGTCGAGTTTACGTCGATCCGTCGACGACGAGTGACCGTCACGTTCACGTTTTTCACGTTTTCCGTCAGGATTCGCAACGCCGGCGAAAGTTGCCGCGCTTAAAACGCACATGCGTGAGTTTTTAACCGGGTCAAGGGCGGGTATCGTCGGGAAAACGGACGTGATTCTTGTATTCGATCTCGCTGACGGAAACCGTCACGGCTGACGGAAAATCCAGGGCGACGTGTCGAACCGTTCGCGAAGTCGATATCGTTCTGATACGCGAGTAGGCTGGGCATCAGGGAAATCGAGACGCGGAGAACCGTAATTCTCCGGTGATTTAGAAATTCACGTGGCGACGGGAATTAAACGCCGGAAGTTCGAAAGTTTCGTACGGTTCACCTGCACTTCGACCGTATTTTTTTTCTATGAATTTCTTCTACCTATGTACGTGTTTAATTAACACTTTACATTAGTATTAATGCATCTATTTTTTAATTATTTAATAATGCGATCGAATAAAAAAAGGTAAAATTCCAGGTAACATATGAAATGTGTTTTATTTGATTTATCATCTATTGCTCTATTTATTATCTATTGCTTGAAATTTCTGCGCTCCAAAGTTCATATCGCTTGAAATTTCTACGCACCGAATTTTTCTGCGCTCCAAAATTTCTATTGCTTGAAATTTCTGCGCTCCAAAGTTCATATCGCTTGAAATTTCTACGCACCGAATTTTTCTGCGCTCCGAAATTTCTATTGCTTGAAATTTCTACGCATCGAATATTCCTGCGTTCCAAAATTTCTATTGTTGGAAATTTCTACGCACCGAATTTTTCTGCGTTCCAAATTTCACTAAATTATGAAATCTTCTACACCCAATTTAATAACGCGATCGAATAAAAAAGCGTAAAATTCCAAGATAACATATCAATTGTTTTTTATTAGATTTATAATGCTTTTTCCGAATATTTTCGCATTCAAAGAAATACCTATGTCTTTTTTCAGTACGATCGTTAAATTAAAAGTGTCTGGCAAAGTGTTAATTTGAATAATTAAATTCTTGGAGTATATGTATATGATATATGTATAGACATACTAATACATCGGCAATAGTTCGCCTCGTATTACGCTTTCACTCGGCCGCTTTGACATGCCCCGCCCTTCCTGTTAACACGCCAACTAAACACAAAGGTTAGACAATGGGATCGGGCACACACCGGTGCAAATATTTTTCGATGATGCAACAGCGTCGATTGCTCTCCGCTTGTTTAGAAAAGAGAAACCGTATCAGAGAGATTCGATAGTTGTTCGGCCTTTCTCGCGGCATTGAAAACTCGTAATGATTTCACCGTCGTTAACTATAGAACCATCGAGACAGTTAAAATGACTTGATATCGATTATTTCTAAAAATTACTAACATTTATACGAGTTTTTTCTGAAAATCTTCATCACTATGTGTCTATATGTATATAAATAATTAAATTGATTAATTTACCATTTAATATCATTTCTTTATGGCAAAATATATTTATCTATGATTATTTAGATATACAGAATTAATCGTTGGTATTTCTACTGTTAATTGTTAATTGTTAATCGTTAGTAGAAGAGATTAACGTTGTGACGTAGTCTTTTAAGCCCGCAGAAACGTAACTGCAATTGTTTATCATAAAATACATTATATAAGTTGGTTTCTCTTTTAATCATAAGGCTATGGCGGAAATTGTCCAACGAGACAACAACAAAAAAAAAAAGAAAAAACAACAACAAATGCGTGCGATCTTTCTTATACGGGCGTTGAAATCCCCGAGTGTCGCGTACCGGTCGAACCATTAGAAACAGTGTATTATTATTACAACGATAAGCCGGTGGTATCGCAACGGTGCAATTAAATGAATGTATGTATCTACACATACATAGACATATAAGCTGTTACAAGGCAGAATTTGCCGTCTGTCATTCATGCTAATGGGTCGGATAATATTTGTAATCGAGCCGTGTAATTGTTTCGATATCAACACACTAACATCGATCCCTGGAAACTTACAATAATGATCTAATTATTTAAATTAAACGTATCTTTATTCTTATTAAAACCGTCCAAACAATTAATTCATTTAATTTTTATTTTCACACACGTTTTATTGATTCACAGTGATATATTAAATGATTTCGAATATATTGTGAGAAGTTATTTTTGATAATTTAACGAGTTTGCAATAAAATTATAGAATTTTTTGTGTTGTTAGAGTGTGTTAGTGTGAATCGGGTATCATTGGTACATGGAAACGGAACAAACCGACGCAATGGCAGAAGCGGCAGCAGTGTTTCTACGTGACGGGGTAACCGGGCCCGATTCGACGGCAAGACAAGCTGCAGACACGAAGAGGAGGCCACGGAGAGTTCTCTGCCCTCTCCTCTATCTCTCTGTGCTCTACGCGAGAGGAATACGTACGTAAGTACGCGTGTGAGGCCTAAGTAACCGTATACTGGGTGTACCAATACGAAAGAAAGAGAAATTGTCTCGAAGAGAACACTGATTTGTTGAACATTTTTTTTTGGACTTCGAGTATCTTGTGATCAATAAATAATGATTTGGAAAAATTGTAACATTTATCTCGAAAACACACCGAAATCATACATATTCTATTATTTTAATTTTATAAACAATTATTATGTGTTTATAACGATAATATAGAAACATATGTATAATTGAAGAAGACTTTACATTTAGTATAGTGATATTTAAATTAAAATATGATTTAAGTGTATCTTTTTATTATAAATTTAGCATATTAAATATAGTAAAATATTAATTTCTATTGTCAAATAAATCTGGTGATGTCGATTGCAACGAAATTTCTGATTCTAAGTTTAATAAGTTCTGGATCATCGATTCAATTTCCTCGACAGTTTCAATGTATTATACATTGCTAATGTATATGTGTACACAGGTAATCGGTGAAAGAATTCGGCAAGATTTCGGTCGTTACACCCGTTACACGCGTGATGTAACAACGCATCTCGCAATACTTATTGTTGTCCGTCACGGAGCGACAGTTTCCATCGCCTCTTTTTGTTTAACCCGCCTCCTCCTATTGTTCGCCTAATCTCTCGCTTCGTTAAGGGAAGGAAAAGAAAGTCAGTCGATCGTAGGGAAAGTCGCTAGCGGCTCGTTTGGAAAATTAATACTTTTGACAATCCGCTCCTAACTATAACTTAATTAACTCTCCGACAAGGGACTCGTGTATTTAAACGTTCGTTCGGTGAAAGTGAACGATAATAAATGTACAAAGGTAACGAGAAATCATGGCAATGATACCGATTCCAGGAAAACAACGGTGAATACCAATTTATCTCTCGTCACTCGTCACATTTCAAATTAAACACGTTTAATTTCCGAGACTGTGAATTAAATCATTATTTCAGCTACTAGGAACGAATAATCATCTTCCATGATTCTTGTCGCAAATTACGACATTTATTCAGCTCCGAATAAATGTCATTTCACGCTCTGAATCGTCTGGTAACCGAAATTTAGTCGATAACGAAATAATTTCGTGGTTTGTTGCTTTTTTTTATTGTTTTTAATTTAAAAATGATTTCCGGTATGGAGATAGTTGTTGTTGAGACTGGGGGATTGTTTGATAATGTTCGATACGAATGATTACTGTGATATCGATGATATTTCCATTACGAGATATCTCGATGAACGGGTTATGCAAATCGTCGATATTATTGTAACGCGGTCTCGTAACGAAGATATCAACTCGAGTTAGAAGAAACACACGCGTCGCGAGTACAAAGGACGGGATACATACGTTCACTCGTACATTTTATAGTACCGTTAACCAGGTTACTTCTCTCAAGATTGCGAATCCTTGTAACAGATTATAGACGTAAGCTTAGGCACTCGAGAAGCTAGAATATTCGAAAGCGTTTGATACTCGATTTAGACGAATCACGTAACGTACAACGAAAGAAAAAAATGTATTTATTAAATCTGTTTCTCGAGTAAACAAATTTTTAATGAAAATTTTTAACGTAAACACAATTTAATAACAAATATTCGTGATAATTGTGATAACAAAAAATATCGTTAATTGAAACGAATTACAGTGTGCAAATGTTATTTCCATACACTGTAAATATATAAAAAATTCCTGTATTTAGAAAAGATTTAGAAATTCAATTTTTCATAGTTTTCGGAAAATCCTCTGTTTCAAATGACTTAGAAAAACACGTGACGTCGATATTAGAGAATCTTTGAAATGCGGCAGAAGATGGAAACTATTAATCGATCTTCTGGGAAATCGTGAATGATATTGATATACTAAATGCATAAGTCTCAGGAATTCATGTGAGTTAAGTATCTGTGAAGCATAGCTATTATCCGGTGTTATTCAATCCCTCTTTGAATGAAGAAAAGGAGCGTAGAATTTTTCTCTGGCTCGACGAGCGTAATGTGTGACCTGGTAAAACGAGAATGAGACATTTTTAATTGCGTCCAAAGGTAATTGCGGAATCTTGGCTAGCGTCCTTCGGTTCGCTTCGAAAGGCAGTCTCGCATCCTCTGGCACCGGTACGCACACTGTTACGCTTTAGAAATGTTCTCTTCCACTTAATTAAACTGCAAACCATCGTCTTTTCAATATGTCCTTTTCCAACTAAAATTATTTCACAAACTTTCTACCGTTCGTTACGGTCCCGTTGATGTGCGGTTTGAATTTTCCTAACTTCAATGACATAATGTCACTATATAAATATATGTGCCTATAATTACGAAAGTGGTCTAACAATAAGTCAGTTTTTAAAAAATTTTGGATATTAAGTTTTTTAAAGGATTTGAAACAATTATTAACAAAATATCAAAACTTCAATTTTTTTTGAAATATTGACTTACAATTAGACCACTTTCATAGGTATGGACACATATGTATATAAGTATGTATGTATGTTTTATATGATTATATAAATTGTAATTCAATGTTTTAATAGAATATTGGTTATATAGATCGGTTATATAGAATATTTGAAATGAATGTGACGTTGATCCGAACATTGTTGCGCAATTCGTTCGGAACGACGATTTATATTAATTTTCATGTCCGTCAAGCGGTTTGTTTTTTCATTCGGTTGACACGAGCGTAATAATTCTCCGAGCGTTATAACCCTGGTATCAACTAGTCGGCCTGCCTACCAGGGAAAGGAAAATATGAATGTCCCTGGTCGAACATGCAAGACGCAACTATCGCTTCGAGTATGCTTATGTGTATTGGTGTAGAAACTTTGCGGCATTAAGTGAGTGTGGATCAGAAACGCACGCTAACGTTAAAGGTTATTTTATGGATTTTTTTTTATTCGAATCCGTGCGAGTGTGAATTTGTAATTGAATTTTAAGTACGCGTGATCTGATTTCTGCGATCGGAAGTTTCTGTCGGTTGACATCTCTATATACTGAATATTTCTGCATTCGAAATTTTACTATGCTTTGAAATCTAGACGCGAAATATTACAACTGCAAAGATTCTGTTGATGGAAATTTCTACGCATCGAATATTTTTACGCTCCGAAATTTCTATTGCTTGAAATTTCTGCGTTCTGAAATTTCTATTACTTGAAGTTTCTGCGTTCTGAAATTTCTATTGCTTGAAATTTCTGCGTTTTGAAATTTCTATTTATTGAAATTTCTGCGTTCTGAAATTTCTATTGCTTGAAATTTCTACACATCGAATATTCCTGCGTTCCGAAATGTCTATTGCTTGAAATTTCTGCGTTTCGAAATTCCTATTGCTTGAAATTTCTACGCATCGAATACTCCTGCATTTCGAAATTTCTATTGCTTGAAATTTCTACGCAACGAATATTTCTGCGCCCCAAAGTTCCCACCGTTCCAAATTTCTACACCCTAAATATTCCTGCGCTCCAAAATTTCCACCATTTAAAATTTCTACGCACCGAATACCTCTGCCCTACAAATTGTCCACGCTTTGAAATTTCTATGCACCGAATATTCCCCAGCTACAAATTCTCCACGCTCTGACAATTTCCCCACGTGACAAAATACCCACCCTTGGTATCATTAAAACACCTGAAAAAATTCCTCCACCTTCGAACCACTACGCCTGCGATATTTCTACGCTTCAAAACACACACCTCGAAACGAACACCATCGCAGTCCACGAAACTCACCGTCATTCCCTTGAAACGCGTATCTTTATTAAATTGATCGTAGAGACGGTAACCCATATTCCCCTGTATGGAATTCATTCCATTGTTTTGTTAATGATCACGCCCGTTATACCGTGCGATCGCCTCGACAACAAAACAACGAGCATGTTCTTGCTCGCCGGCAATGGCGTTCGTTCGAAAGAGAAAGAGAGAACGCGAGAAAGAGAGGCGGCAGAGTAAGGGAGAGAGATAAAAAAAAAAAAGGAACGGAAGAGGCCTCGGAGAGAAAGGTACACCAAATTCCATTCGGATCCCCCCAGGTAAGATCCGCCAGCCTCCGGGGCCCCGTGGAAATAAAAAGAAGCAAGGATTTCGGGGAAATACGTCGACGCATGCACCGACCACGATTCATCATCGCGGGAAGAAAACATATTTTACCGTGAATCGGTGCATCGACCATGATTTACCGCGAAGATTAAGATTTCAGAAAGCACTTTTTTTTCGTTTACACTCACGCGATTTGGTTTTGGAGATTTGCATTGTGTTAAATGAATATTTTAATGAATTGGATAAACATTGTTGTATTATGTGTAACTTGGGTTGATTTTGGTAGACTGATTTAATTGGTTGGAAATATTTATTGTTTGGATAATATGGAAATTATAGGAGTTTATTAGTGTTGGAATATTCATGATGTATGGTGATTTTAATGGCTGGTTAATTTAGATGTTATTAATATTCATTGGTTAAATGTGTTATTGAATTAGTTGAAGTTTAAAATTAAAGATCTTGGAGGTTTTTGATTAAGTTAATTAGATTCTGTGATATATGAGAAAAATATATTTTCAGGTGAATAGGAACGATGATTCAATAAGGCGTCACGATTCACGGTGAAAAAGATTCTGTTAGTCAGCCGGTTTCGATATTGACAAAACATTCTACAGGTACGTAGTCATGGATATTAAAAAGGTGGCCCACTTCACTGGCGGTTTTACGATCGTGAATTTATATCTCAAGACTTTAACGGAAATGTTTTGGCGTAAACAGTTCGCGGCCCAGGTTCTTCAAACCGCTGAAATTTCAATGCAAGAGGATTCTGTATGGCATGAAATTCAAAGCGAAGACAATTTAAAAGTGACATTACACGAAGTAGAAATTTCTAAGTGCTGAAATTTCAATGCACAAATATTTTAAAGTTTTACAAAATTTAAAGCGTAGAAATTTCAACGCCATAGAGTGTCAAAGCGCAGAAATTTCAATGTTCGACTATTTCAAAGCGTAGAAATTTCAAAGCCAGGAAATTTTAAAGCGTAGAAATTTCAAAGCGTGGAAATTTCAAAGCGTAGAAATTCCAAAGCCAGGAAATTTCAAAGCGTAGAAATTTCAAAGCCAAGAAATTTCAATGTCCAAAGACTTCAAAGCGTAGAAATTTCAACGCCAGGAAATTTCAAAGCGTAGAAATTTCAAAGCCAAGAAATTTCAATGTCCAAAGACTACAAAGCGTAGAAATTTCAGCGCCAGGAAATTTCAAAGCGTAGAAATTTCAAATCCAGGAAATTTCAAAGCGTAGAAACTTAAATGCATTAAGATTTCCAAATCTACGAACTTCATACCGCAGAAATTTAACTACCAAACAATTCTAAAGCCAAAAATATTAAAATCGCACAAATCTTCAACTTCTAAAAGATTCCAAAATCACATCGTCAAAGACCAAAACATTTTGCTTGCAAACACTCGATGACCAAAACATTTCTCCGCGTTGAAATTTAAGCGCACAAACATATCAAACTCTCCAAACCGTTGCTCCGAAATTCAGAAATATCATTTCAAACCCTCGTGGACACCTTCGGTTTCCCGGCGGAAATCAGTTTGCCAACTGAATCACGCTTACCCCGACCACACAGTAAATATTACGGGACCGTGGTAACTCTTCCCGTTGTTGATCGGGAAGACGATAATTCGTAAAGTAAACAGCTCCGAGCGACGGAAGTGCACACGAGGCGAAGTGCTTAAGGGCCGCTTCGCGATTTAAATTAATCTACCCTTCGCGCGACCAAGAAACATCGGGTATATGCAAATGTAATGGCGCTCGTTAGCCGATAATTGCTGCCGCGCTATAATGATGTAATTCACTTGCACGAAAATCCCCGAATTTCTTATCACTTAATAATCTAAGACACTTTGTTATCTCATACATGAATCACTTCAGAAAATCAAAAAATCAGTAAAATTATTAACATACCAGAAACAATTACCAGGTGAAAAATAAATTTTAATTTTATCCGTGAAATATTCGAAGGAAAAAATTTCACAAATTTTTTCCCGTTTTTTTCGAACGCGATCTGATGAATTGTTTTTTTTTTTTTTTATTATTATCCAAGGTCATTTCATAGAAGCGAATGCGTGTCGACCAGTCGGCCAACTGGATCCAACTCTACCGTTAACATGCCCCACACTTCTCTCACTCTGACAATACGCTTCGATTCCCCGCGGACTGTTTACCTTTCCTCGATCACAGCCGCGAAATGATCGACGGACACGTGGTGCAATTCGGCGGACAAACGAAACGCAAATCTTCGTGGATCACGCGAGAAACCGACGGTGGACTTTCAGTTTTCCTCGCACGCTCCAGTATTTCATCGTTTCTATTTCTTCTTATAGATCGTTCGAAATCTCTCTCCGAGTTTCGTAACACTCTAGTTGAATTTCTGCGAACGTGACGCTCTTAGTACTTTCACGTATAAAAATCGGACACTTTTTTTTTAAATGAATAACAGGTGATTTAAAAAAAAAGAGACACACAATGATATAAAGAAAAATCTGGTGAATCCGAGCGAAGGAATCTAAATTTCTTTTTCTTATCGTCGATTGAATAGGAATGGGAATGCGATTTTTTCTTTCCGCCAGATACTCGACTGAGAAGGATTAACGCACGGAAATTCCACGGGGTGGAATTACGAGCTAACGAGGTACAACGATCGAGACAAATACACGCGGGATAAAAGGGTTCTCGATTTCCCTTGTGGAATCGTCCCGCCGTCGTAATCGACGCTGCGAACTTTCCACGCGGTATTTCCACTCGCGTTTCACCGCGTGTTTGTTGTTGGAAACGGGTCGTTGTGATTGATAATAATTTTCGTGGTGATTGATGATAATTATTTGTCATCGTGATTAATAATAATTAAACACGACGGGTGGACCAGTTTTTTTACGGACCCTTTCGAGGTGTTGTTTTGAGAACAATGGACCCTTGGTAATTTTTGATAAAACTATATTGGTATGAGAGTTTCATGATCAGTTGACAATGAATTTCAATTTATTGTCTTCGACAGAGTCGACAGAGAAACACTCAGCGATTGAATCATTCGCGAATTTACACAGCGAATTTAAATTTTACACCTTTCACATAAGTTTTACGACACGCGACAATCTCGCTGGTGGAATTATTCAGGAATTTACACAGTAAATTCGAATGTTACTACTTTGAAAAAGTTAAACGACAAATGACAGTTTCCATGGTTGAACTAATCAAGAATATTCTCGAAATTTCGTTTCCCCGGTGGATTTAATAAAAAATTAATAAATCAACACGGATCTACAGAATTCGAAATCATCGTTCTCTTAACCGATTAATTTTTTTTCCTTTTTTTAACTTGCAACGAAACCAGACGCTCTCAAACACGGATTTCCATTACACTCGCCAGCTGCTTGCTTGTCTCTGTACACACACACACACATTCGCATTAAGTTAGCAAAACACGTCGGATCCTGTGGATGAAGCGAAATCTTTCCTTCCTTCTTTGGGAAAAATCTCTCCGCGAGCGGTCGAGAAAAGCGGCGTGACAACGTTTCATGGAATCCCGCGATTTCGCGGCGAAAAATAACAACACGCGTCTCTGACCCCATACGTTAATATAATTCCGATGACGTCAGATGATGGAACGAGGACGTGACAGAATTTTTCACCAATTTCATTCTGGGTCCCGTTACCAATCGTCTCTTCCCCCTCTCCCCCTCAACACTATCAAACACCCATAACATACATAATATCAAACGAATTCAAAGTGTCTCATTTCCATCATAATACACACTTCACCCTCCTCACCACAATATCAACCAGAAATTATAATTTCCAATAAAAAAAAATCAATTAACCTCTTCACGTCCATGGACAAATGTGTACGTTTATTTTTTTTTATTATTATAGTCACTGTCAATAATAAATAAACTAAAATTATCACTACAGATTATTCACTATAGAATCCCTCGATAACAGAACTAATATTTTTTCTGCTTTGGTTGCACTGGTAATGGGATTTTTATTTTACAAGAAAATTACTAAACGTTCACATATGTAGCCAACGGCGTGAAGAGGTTAAATTATAATAAATTATTCACCATAGAATCCCTCGATAACAGAACTAATATTTTTTCTGCTTTGGCTGCACTGGTAATTGGATTTTTATTTTACCAGAAAATTACTAAACGTTCACATATGCGGCGTGAAGATGTTTTTTAAAAATCTTTTTCTTAACAGACGGAGGAAACTCACCGGGTGATAATCGCGGCACATCCACGGCGGATAGGAGAGCGACCCCGCCTAGGAGGCAGACCGCGCACAGGAACCATCTCTCCTGGTTGCGCATCCTACCGCATTCTCCCGCGTTCACGCACTACCAACCACTCGCAAAAGAAAATAATAAAAAAAAAACAAAATAAAGACAAATAAAGAACGAATCGAACAATAACAAATCCTTGAGCACTTCGATCTGGAAATCACACTTTTCGGTGGACGCGGTTCGTTGACACTAGCCGGGGGGTTTTACTTTGTTCACTGCGCGACGGCCGGAGGTGAAGTGCAGCGGGATTCACCTCCCGCCGACGTGGTGCCTTTCGTTCCTCCTCCTCGTCGTCCCCCCCCCCCCACCCTCTCCTGGGAATTCTCTACGCTCACCTTGCTACGGGGCCCGCACGCTACAGGGTGGCGTATTTACGCGGGAAGCTGCGGACTGGAGCAGTGAATTCCATCGAGAGGAATTTTCAGGTGATTTTTCAGCGAATCGTTGGGATGGCGGGTGTGTTATCGGGGGTCACACCTGTGACTGCACCTGTCCCCCCTTGTGGGACTGTGGGGAAGGAGAGATGATACACCGGGGGAAGGTGAAAAGTGAGGTGGTATGGAGATAAATGATTTTTTTTTTGACTTTTGATTGGATTATATTGGCGAGTGGATTTGGTTGGGTGCGATTGGTGTTTGTGCGAAATTAAATAATTGGGGGAAAATGTATTTTATAAGGGGAATTTGTGTATGTGTGAAGATTGGGGTGAGTAAAGTGTGTTTAAAATGAAATGGGATTTTTTTGAAGAAAAAATGTTGATTTTTTAATTAAATTGACTTATATCTGGTAATTAATAAATGTTGGATAATGTAAGTTGGTGGATGATGCTGTGAGACAAGTGTGGTATAGAGATATAGAGATATACTTTGTTTAATTAGGTTGTGCAACATTTTGTAATTGAATACTTATGATAATGAAAATTTGCCAGTGGACAAAAGGGGAAGGTATAAAACGTGGCAATGTGCTCCGGTAATAATTATGATAATGAACGATCCCCTGATTAACTACAACGCAGTGTCACTTTAAAGTTACATAACCGTATGTCTATATGTTTTAAGTCTACCTTTGTTTGTGTACCACTCTGTTCCATTAAAATTTCAAATAATAAACGACTGCAATAAAGTTTCTTCGTAACAGTTAACCATTCCCATTTCCCAGTTTATAACGGTTAATAATTCCCATCTCAGCCTAAATAACTTTTCACAATTAAATATTTATACATCGAAATTAAAGCAATGATTCAAACATCAAAGTTTATTGTTACATTCTCATTTCGAAGATTGAAATTGGGTAATTTACGGTCAATCGTTCCCTTAATTTTTCAATCTTTTATATTTTCCAATTGTTTCAACGAAGTTACCTTCAACGATTAAAACACGAATCAAGTTTATTTCGAGGGCCGTTAATGAAACGCGCATTAAATTGATTGCACGCAAATATCGTCGGGTTAAAGGCGCATCGGGCCCCGACACGTTTCGATAGTTCCCGTAATACTAAACAGCATCCAGTGGTTTTCCAGCTCCGTAATTTTCACCGGGAAGATAATAACGGCGATTACGATGGGTATTAACTCGAGCGTTAATACCGGCACATTTAGAGGGATGTTACGTACATGAAAGGTTTAATGATAGCTCTACAAACGCACGAAGTCTGGCGGAATTTTTTTCGGAAACCGAACATTGGTTAAACAAAATGAAATTATATATGCGTTTACGTATAGGACACTCGTTTCAATTTAATTCGTTTCGGCGAACGTTTAAAGAAATTTCGCGTTATTATTTTAACGTAAACATTATTCTCCTGTAACATGAATACTTACGAATTAAATTGAAAACATAATAGACCTATTTTCCGTTGAGTTTTATTTATCCAAAATTTGTATGAAATTTGTAAAAGTCAGAAAATTATATGTTTATTTTAAAAAACAGTGTGTTGAATTTGAAAACTACAAAACAAGGAAAATGTGAGCTATCACGTAGTTTTTCTACGATCTTCACTTAATATTATAATTTATTCGACACAAGACTAAAATATTTGCTTTAAATCCACGAGTTTCCTTAGAGATTGATTATTTTCTTTGTTGTGCGCCGTTTCCTCGATTCGAAAACCCATAATTTATTCGTCACTGAACAAACGAACATTTTTTCCCCCAGTGACAAACTGTCGCCGCGCTTAATGGAGGTTAATAAGATCGTTGCATGTTGTTTCGCTAATTGGCCGGTACTCGCGGCTGACATTCGGAATGCACTGCTTTCGAAGCGTATGCAATTACGCCGGCTGGAATTGCGAACATTTAACACCTTGACAAATAAACGGCCACTTTTAAAAAGCCGCCGCCGCTCGAAAATCAATTATTACCTGCCGGACGGATTACATTTGTTCCCCGGCGAAAGTTTCACGTTACCCCTCGCGGTCGTGAATTCGAATTTGGAAATATTTGGAGAATGCGAAAGTTGCGAGAAAAGATTGTAAAGCCCTCGAAACTTTAAAAATATAATAATTTCTATATATTAAACATTCCATGCGAAAATATTGACGCAAAGAAATATCAATGGTATAAAATTCGAGACTTAGAAATTTCAAAATGTAAAAGTGTTTATGTTAAAATCTTTCAGCAAAGATATATTTAAGGGTAAACATTTCGAAACCTTAAAATCTTGAAGAGCAGAATTTTCAAGAAATGGTGAATTGTGTAGAATAAAATATTCCGAGAACGATCTTTCGTCGGATCGGTTTCAAGGCTCGATTTTACGCGAATTCGAGGGATTCCCATAGATCGATGAGCAAACGACCGGTAAGAAAGTTACGAAGATCGCATTGTTCTCGTCCACAGGTCCGTCCCGAGGTGTGTCGTCACCCTGACCCACAAACACTTTCTCCCGGACCGATATTAAACACCCACACCCACAGACACGAAAATAGAGAGCGAAAATTTGACAAAAAATACTAACACATCGAACAAATATACCATCGTTGTCTCACTATTAATTAAAAGTGGATTTCATGAAATAACTTTGAATGAAAAAGTTCATTTCATTAAGAACGTAGGAAGTTCCGGAAAGAGAATGACTCGTTCCCAATGATTACGTCATCGGACTGTTCCAACCTCTGAATCCTAATTTCCTCAGGATATACCTGCGCCAGGTAGAGTTCTTAATCGGCGTCATACGTTCCTCGAGAAAGCAATTTCAAGGACAGTTGTCGAAAAAACAGATTAATAAAAGTGGTATCATTTACGTGACTACTTAGTTCCGTGACGAATCAACGCTTCGAGAAATTTAAATTAATACCAATTAACAGGATATTTTCAATTTACACACTCTACTACAGCGATACTCACACATATTAAAACTCTAAGGTATTAATAAAACTATGTTTTTATCCCACAATCAATTTTGAAGAAAACCAATATTTCTACAGACTAACTTGTAAGATAAATCTCTTTAAATTCATTCGTATCACGTTTGAAAATCATTTCAGAAATATTATAGCGATAGAATATTCATGTGTGTCAACATATCTATTGGAATCTGCGGAAATGAAATTTCGGATTTACTCCGAACACGCGTGCAATATGCTCGCGTTACCAATTTCAAATCCAGTTCACCGGCTCCATGACATAAGGTACACATACAGGCCAGCGGATTATTACGTGGATAAACTAGAGGCCACGTGAGTGTGCGCTCGTTTAGAACCCACTCGCTTTTCCTCCGTGAAAGATTTCTCCATCCAAACTTAGTCGAGGACGGCCTCGGTCGGTCTCGATTTGTCTACCGGGTGTTCTCTCAGAACCACGCAGCTTCCACATCTCAAAGAGATCTGGTCCCTATCTCGATCACGTTAGATTTATTTAAATTTATAAATAAATTAAGAGAATGATTGGGTAGATAACTATAGGGGAGTGTAGAATAAAAGTGATAGGAACTTTAGAACTACTTGTATGTGTGTTTGGTGATAAGAAAGATGAGATGAAAAATAAACTTTAGAAAGATGAGAGAATTTGAGAAGAAATAAGAAGGCACCAAGTATATCAGGACAAATCCAAGATGTTGAACTTAAATCTGAAAAGTATATGCATGAATTTTCATGAAAAGAACAGAGACAAAGTTCAAATTTAACGTGAACAACATAGGAACCAGGTTCTCTTAAGCCGGAAGTTGGAAGCCCCGGTGTTTCGGTTTAACAGGAGAAATATTGAAATTCAAAATGTACGATTTTCATAAAGTAGAAAAATTCAAACGTAGATATTCATAGAATCCCTATTTTGAAGAATTATAGAAGCGCTGAATTATATCTAAGCGCATTGATTTTCATTTAGTTTTCGATCCTTGTAGTGATATAATATACGATATAAATTTTTGTATATTTTTACTGTACTTACCTTAACTGGATCCAAAAGTCACGTTCGCATCCGGTTTAGTTTACAAGGCCCCTCTTATTATTTGACGAAACAGTGCGTTAGTCATCACCTTTTTGGTTTTTCCATCACAATCACAAGCCACGTTAGGATATCGTTGCATGTGACTTCGTTCCCCGCATCGTAATGAGAATCGTATTGTCCACTGGACATCGTTGTCACTGAATTCTGATTACCTTCACACTGCAACATAATAATTAACAATGAAGTATCCGATGCAAAGACATCCATAGAATATTCTACTCAATATAAAACTACAAACACATTTTAAAAACCACCAGGAAATTAGATCCTTATAATATCAAGTATTTTTACGATTGACTCTGAAGTTTTCAGGGTGAAACCTCAATGTGTTGAAACTTGAAAAAGCTTAAAAGTTTCCAGGTAGGAAAATCTGAACGAGAATTCTTCCGGGAAACTTCAAAGCACAAATACGTCTATCTCAGCGTAGGGAATTTCGCTGAATAAAAATATTAGTTGAAGTACGATTTTCGCACGCCGGTGGAAAAACGAGAAACCAGTTCGAGTCGAAAGTATAACGTTGCTGGGCAAGTAAAGGACGAGATTGCGGCTCGAAGGGAGGTCGCGGGGTTCGGTGAAAGTGTGCCGAAGCATCTGCATACTTGCTAATTTACGGCCTGCATTATGGAGCATTAGGGATTCTGATTCCCTTGTTACATTATTTATTACGCGAACATATCACGCTGTTCCCGTGCGAAATAACCGTCGAATTAATTGGAAAGATTATTATAATTATCGTACTTTGTCGCTGAACAGGCAATTTACACTAAAATATAAAATATAAAACAATATTTCTTGTCTTTCTAAAGTTACAATAATTTGATGCAGTTATTTAATAAACACCTGTTATAAAGATAGAAAGATGAATTTCTATGGATACAAAAAGAGATTTTATATTCTCATGTTCCATATTTTGGAAAAGGAAAACTTGTATCAAAGGATTAAGTGTACGTGTGCAAACCGTAGTCACATAATTATTATTTTTCACTATTTTATTTCTTACGGAATATAGGACGACCGTATCACAGTGATAAAGTGGAGAGACCGGTTCAACGATCTGTATTTATAGATTCTCAATAACGTGTGCATTCTAATCAACCTAATTACTGTGTAACCTAAACACCGTGTGATCAGTGAGCCATTAAATATCGTTACTAAATTTCACATGTTTACCGTAAACCTTAGTTCTCTGGCAAATGTGCCACCACTCTCTGTCATTATTATAATTTAAATCGTACAATTATATTAATAATCTATATTAATAATTTTCTTAATAATCCTACAATTTTAATATATTTCCTTTGCATTCTTGAATTCTAACAAAATTATCGTGTCATACGTTATGCTTTTTAATTATTCTTTTAAAAGTGTGAACGCGTTGTGCGAAAATTAGACGCACATTGTTTTGATTAATCTCGGACGTAGTTACCGGCCAATTACGACCTCCTGGTAATTGTATCACTACCGAATTTACTACCAGCCGGCCAACGTCGCAATTATTGTTACGCGCGAATTTATGTGCGCGGCTTTCGCATTGCCGGCAGCGTTAATGGCGCAATTAGGACTGCCGAATAACGTGCAATTTGTTTAACGGCATAGGCATTCGCTAATAGAATCCCCAGCCCCCGGTGTTACACAATGAATTTCTTACGCTGCGTCCGTTTCGAACAATGTGTTAAACGTCTGGTCCATATTAATCATGGTTTCATTGTTATGATTGCATGTGGAATGGTAGGATAACCCGGGGAATTTGAATAGACATTCAGGACACTGGTTGAAATGAAATTCCACCTTCGCGGGAACACTGAGAAAACCGAAGGAACATATAATCATTCATCAACAACATTTATTATAAAAATCCAATCTCCCTGCTCACCATCCTAACCTCACAAAGGGAGTAACAAAAAACGGGGAGATTCTCAATCAAGGTCATGTATTGCCAAGACACTGTCGTCTGTAGGAACCATTAGAATCAAGTTATTCGTAATCTAACCTACTTCACGATCTTAATATCAGCGCAGTTCCTGAAGGTTTCCTGGAATCCGCATCCAAGACCGGTGGTACCGTCCGGGCACACTCCCCAGTTGTTTCCACCACGGTATTCCCACCTGAGCGAACAGTGTTCGCAAGTGACACCCTGGGGAAGGACAGCGGGTACGATGAATTCACGCGCCTCGTGGGTTGGGACCTTGTATTCGCTGGATCCGTCCTGGAGAAGAATCGGGTGCTTTTCGAAACACTCCTCGGATTCGATGTCACCGCGTTTCGAGAGGGGACACAGGTGGAATTTGAAGGTGCCCCAGTGATTGGCAGTTATGCGCACTGTTATGTCGAACTTCTGACCGGCTTTGTAGCTGTAAAGGAAATGAATCGTCAGGGGGGTGAGAGGTTATGTGCCACCCGTGGGTACGCTCGCGTATAACCACTGTCGGTAAAGAGGATCGCAAACTCCCCGTACGAGGGGTCTCTTATGTGTCTTCTTATACGACATTCAAACTTCCGCAACTTTTGAAATAGTTTCTCAGTACTATTCTGTTTTATTAGATTTCTGTCGTTCTAATTATATGGACTATATGTTATAGATAGCAGATTTTCGGAAGAAGAGATATTAAATGTTTGAATATCAGAAAATATGATCTTTAAAATTTGAGGTTAATTTTGAAATTTCAAATTTTCCGAAGGACATTCAGAGATTAGAATCGAAGTGTTTGCTTTGTGGGGATATTGAAATTAGGTTTTTAGGGTGTCTTACGTCTGAACGATGGTGCCAGTTCCGAAAACACCTCCGTTTTCGTTGGGTCTCGGCTGCGCGAGGGAGAAATTGTCACCGCAAATACCGCACTTGCCCTTGTTGGTTTCGGAGTGAGCCTGAAATGCAAAAAGGGATCAAGTCAAACCGGTTGATAACGTCGTTTCCTACAGCACCTGCCTCACTCTATATCTTCCTTGCTTTCCTGTCCGGCACTTTGTATTCCAAAGGCGTTCAGTTCAAACCAGATTATCGCGCAAACCGTACGGAAACGATTCCGGAACTTTGTCCATTAAAATGCGAACAGTCGTGATTTCATTCAAATAGAAATTAAACCGAGGTAACAACAACCATTGGATGACAAATATCCCCAGTAAAATTTACCTACTTAAATATGTAAAAGCACATATTGAAATTTAATAATCGCACAATATAATATTAAATTTCAGCGACACAATTACACGATTATCGTTTCAGAGTTAATATTTCATTGCAGAAAGCGTATATATTCCACCGATCAAAAGAAACTTAATTAAATCCAGATCTGATCCATTATATCAATATAACAATTTAATTCTCTCCTAATTTTTCCCTACTTGCCTTTGTATTCTATTAATAAAATAAAATTCTACAAAATTACCTTGAATCCACCGCAGAACAACTCATTATCGTTGTAATTCTGGGGCGTTTTGAATCCCTTTCTCCACGCGCTGCTCCTGCTCACCGGATCCATCATCATTCCATGCCCAAGGATTCCATCGAGATGGATCGCGAGGAGCGCGAAGGCTAACAGAAATTTCAGTGCCATTTCGTTTTTCCGTTCCGCGTGAAAAATGAACTAAGTTCGACGTGCGCTGCTTTGCCTTATATAGGGTATCCTCCGATAAGAGGATTCGCTGGAACGGATCGGCATGTGCCTGGTATTGAGTTAACGATTAATCGCCGATTATCTTATCGAGCTCGATGAATTACTTCGTTTGCGGACCGAGACATTACGTCTATTTCACCTGAACATAATGACGCAGGTGCCCGTCATCCTGCGCGAGAAAATATTTACTTTCTATGCGATTCAATCAAGTCCATATTTCGCGGGCCCCTCGTCACAGGGCCACAGACGTCTTCTTACACTGGAATGACATTCGATCGTTAATTACTGTGCAATCAAAATTTTGTACTGTTTGGGAGATCCGCGGATTTTAGAGTTTTTTGTGCGAAAGTTTTGAGTAAGTACTGCTAAACGTTTTGAAAAGAGAAATTTAAAACAAAAAGTGTCAGGCGTTTATACTTTGAATATGATGGACGTTATTTTTATGTTTGGAAATGTTTATACTCTGAAGTTTTTGCAATTTGATATTTCTATCTTTGAAGGATTTACGAGTTACAGTTTGGTCGAAGTATTTTTCGGTTTATATGTCTCATCTTTTACGGGAATTGTTGATAAGTGTTTTTTCGAAGTTTCTACCGTACTGAGAGGTTGCAGTTATTTCTGAGTCATTGTTATTACTCTATTTCTGTAATTCGAGTAAATTTTCTAGCAACATAGGAGATACAGTTTCCCAGGTATGTTTGATTTGTTGTACAAATACAACGCTGGCATTGCTGACGTTATAATTATCTCGTAACACTTTGTGTTCGAAGGTGTTTAATCAATAATTCCGAAACATTCGGCGTAGTAGGTGATCAATGCCACATTGTCAATATTAAACTATTAATGATTACTTAATAAAATAGTGCAGGAGTCACGTGCGCCGATTCTTCTAGCTTTTTACCTTGACCTTCAAGTACGATTTAGTTTTCTTATCTTGCGTGTATTTTTAATCGAAGAAACTGCGTCACGGAATAAGTACCTATCGTTTTACGATGTCAGAAACAAATTTTTACGATCCTCTTTTGTGTACCCTAATAAACCCTACAATTATCAAACTTCTTTTGTATAAGTAATTGTCTTGAAAAAAAAAGATATTTATATTATGAAACAATATTGTATCTTGAGAAGAATTGTGTAGGTTTTCGAATGAGTTAATTACTTTCTCAGATGAATATCAGCTGCGTTTAATTGACACATTCAACATTAACACATTCGTCAATCCTTAAAAGACTCGAGATTATGCGATTATTACACAATCCGACGTAAATCAATATTTGCAAAAAGAGATACGTAATTTCTTAATAAAATTTTGACTTGAAATCTTACGTACCGTTTAATTACGTGTTGCAATTAATTGAATTAAATTCGAACAGACTGCAGTCGTATTTCACGAACGTTATTTGCTCAAACTTCAATTCCGTTGACTTTTGTTAGGAACTTATTGGCCTTCACGTGCACGGCTTTTTATTTTTATCGTTTGATCGCGCTTTCTTTTCGCGTAGCGATCATTTAGAAATAATTCCCGCTGATTCGCCGGCAAATACGTATTTCGCGATATACACCTGTGTAATTTCGTCGGAAGGTCGTCGAAACGAAGCGTGGAAAATCCTGTCGAAAATTCGGGTCGATTCTGATAATAAACATACGATTTATTTTTCCCGATGAAAGCTATCTGATCTAAAGAGATTTATCAAATCACATAATCTTCCGTGATTTCATCGATCCATTTGTATTTTTGATTCGAATCCACGATAAATCGGATTTTCACGCACTCAATGGTTATCGGGAAATTTCTTATCGCTTCTATCGGAATTATTCAACAAATCTTTTGTCGAGATTGCGCAAATATTACGTGTCAATTTGTGTTGCGCATATTTGTGCGATATAAACAAAAGAAAAAAGCTATACCTTTTCTTTCTCTTTCTCACTTAAAATATAATAACGTATGATAAACAAATTTCGCACGTAACATAAGAAATAATCATAAAATCTTTTATTTATATTTCTATAACTTTTCCATTTTTTTTAATCATATCTCACATAATCATTTTTTCCAGTCAATCTACAAATGTTTAAAAATCAACAAAACAATAAATACATCGTTCTCACAATCATCTAAGCAACAATCTTAATGTCGGAACACGTTTTGAACGTTTCCTGGGGCCCACATCCCATTTTGTGGGTTCCATCCGGACACTGTCCCCAATTATTTCCAGCGGTGTACTCCCACCTGAGTACGCAGTGATCGCAGGTGAGTCCCTTCGGCAGGTAGACCTTCGTCTTGAAGTCACCGGGGGTGAAGGAAGTCAGAACGTACTTAAGGTTTCCGGTTTCGGTGGTCAGCGGATACTTATCGAAACATGCTTCGGTTTCCAACTCTTTGCTGTGTCCCAATGGGCAAATGTTGAAACGGAAGTAGCCTTTGTGATTGGCGGTTATTTTCGCGTTCACCTCGATCAGCTCACCGGATTTGTAACTGTAGAACAATGAAAATTAGTAAAATAACCTCGAGTAGAAACATTTCAGGGATGGAAAACTTCAGACAATTCAACTCGTTGAAATTTCAAGGCGAAAGAAATCTTTCCAGGGATCTTTCCAGGCAATCGTGGAATTGTCACGTTAGAAACTTCAACAAGTAGAAATATCAAAGCATACAAATTTAAAGCTTAGAAAGTTAAAATCCCCATCAAAATATATTAATATAAACATAAAAGTTCATAATTTTACGATAATAAAATTCATATTTGCAATTTTTATAGTGTTAAATAATTAAGTTTAACGTTCTTTTAAATAAATATATGTAACCTAAGTGGTCGAGTAATTTCCACGAAAATCCATCGAAATATTCCCTATCACAAACGATTGCCTATTAATCTTCGCTCGACCCAGATGTCTAAGATATTGCTGAATCAGATATCTGCGAGTATATGCCAAACTTTACGTACGTCCGAACGATTTTGCCGAGTCCGTAAAGTCCGGTGTTCTCGTTGGGCCGGGGTTGGGGCATTCTGTAGTCGTCGCCGCAAAGACCGCATTTTCCACCGTTCTGTATGTGCACCTAGAAACGTTCCCGCATTGTTAACACTTTGATATTCGAGGCTTTCACGGCAGAGTAACTTGCCAACTGGAATCTATATTAATCACGGATTCCACCGGCACGCTCTCCCGGTAACCGTTGTTGCGGTGATTCGAACCCCGAGATTTCGTGAAATCCGAAATACCCGACCGCGAAATTTCCAAATTTCATTTTTGGAAACGTTACAATTGGGAAATTGAGGACTTACAGACCAAATTTCATTTTTGAAACGTTACAATTGGGAAATTGAGAACTTTTAGTCCAAATTTCATTTTTGAAACGTTACAATCGCGAAATTGGGAACTTACAGTGCAAATTTTATTTTTGAAACGTTAAAATTGCGAAATCGATAACTTTTAGTCCAAATTTCACTTTTGAAACGTTACAATTGGGAAATTGAGAACTTTTAGTCCAAATTTCATTTTTGAAACGTTACAATTGGGAAATTGGGAACTTACAGTCCAAATTTCATTTTTGAAAAGTTACCATCGCAAAATCGAGAACTTACAGTGAGTCCACCGCAGTAGTTACCGTCGTCGTCGTAATTTACGGGGGTGCCGAAATTCTTTCTCCATGCACTACCCCTGTTTACGGGGTCCATGAGCATCCCATGGGCGTCGGATCCATCGAAATAAAGTGTCACGACGACGATAGCCAATATCAAAGCAGATTTCATTTTTAAAGCAAGCTACGAAACGAACTCGCTGGCGAAAACGTTGGTGGAAATGATGCCCTTCGGTCGTGCATTGGTTTTTATATGAATGTTACGGGCGATAACGAGCGTTTATTTACGAAAACTTGCCGCGTGGAAATTTGACGGGGCGATAATATGTAAAAATTCAACGCGGCATCGCGTCCTTTCACGCTTCGTTGCGCGGGAACACGTGCCTCATATTTGGAATCTTTTTTTACACGGCTGTTTAATCAATGTTTGCGTTGAAATGTAAATACGTGAATGAACATCTCACCTGTGAAACCGCGGCAAGGTAAACAGGTACAATTTCTTCGTTCATCACATACACTACTGGGATGTAAGTTTACTTACATTTCTCCATATTATTTCAATGTTATATTAAACCGGAAATTGTGAAAGAATGATTACTTAATTACTGATTTGATTACAATTACCAGAAGTCTAGTTTACTTTGTCCTGAAAATAAATCCGAAAGATTTGTATAAATTGGTGAAATGTAATTATTACGTTTAACTGTTTTAAATTTACAGCGTTGTTAAATAGTTACACGAAAGTTTCTCTTGGAAGGTACCTAAGTAGTTTCTGTAAATTTCTACTGCCATGGAAAACATGTCATTCCGAGAACGATGAAGTTGTAATCAATAGATTTATCTAGTGATTACGGTGGATCTAGGTTGCATCGAGAGTTTGCAGATCGTTCCGATTAGAAAGTGATTTAAAACTGAAGAGGGTATTAACGGAAACCAGTGCTATTCGGTGGAAACTTAATGTTCGGTTCACGTGAGGCTGTTTGCCAAAAGTGTTTTTCGTAAAGGTAGGCATTGCGATATATATTTGCCAAGTTTGACAATGCTGACAGCTAACATTTCTCGGCAAACAGTGATTGTTTCTCATTTCACGTACTGTTTCCTAAAAGAATAATAAAAGTGACCGAATTCTACATCGTTGAAAAAAATACAGGTCAACATTTATCGCTCTACTTTCTTGGATCACGAAGTATCAGCGATTCGTGAAATCCGGCTGTCCGTTGTAATGATCTTTTAATTCGTAGATATGGGATATAAATTGCTATTTAATATTATTGTTATTCCAAGCAACAATTGATGTCACGTTCCATAGATACGTGTAGTTTGAAATTCTACTTAATTCGGTATCAGGATTTTGGGAATAACAAATGAGATTCATGGGTGGAGAGTTTTTCTAGATCAACTCGTGATCGCTGTATCAGGATAGATGGTAAACGTGATCGATCGTGGAAAAGGAAGGCTGTCGGGAAATAATACCAACAGTAGATATCGTGTTAGTGTATTTTTTTTCCAAGTTTTAAATGTGAATAGTTCCATCAGTGAGTTTCGCGAAAAATATTTTTATGTTTTTGACTGTTCATTTAGGCGATTTCATTAATGAAGTGATCATTTCTTCGGCTATTTTAACGAGGGCATTAAAAACTTTGAATAATATTATTAAGCCAATTACTTACTAATTAACAAGCGAGGAAAGTATCCATCCGGTTCACAAATTATCGAGCTGGTCATCAGGAAATTAATTATCGTATGAAGAGGATATTAAACAAAGTCGGAACGTCTGATTTAATATTCCTAAAATTATTGACCGGATAAGGAGTGATAACACAAACATTTCACTTATATTCCACGTGAATCAAATTGAAATAGAAAACAATATAAATTAAATTGGCGACACAATAATATATCTAAATTTATATCCTCAAAAAACAAAGAATAATCAAATCGTTGAATATTTATCAAATAAAAAAGAATAATTATCCATTTCCACACCATAGAAAAACTATATTCTTCCATTTCAAAATATAACACGAGGAAATAAACGATCGGTAGAGTTTCGATTTGAAAATTCAAATGAAACACAACATCCAAACATTTTGATACAGGGCGAATAAAAAGTGGTCGCTGAACGAATGTACAACGTACGACATTTATTCTCTCGTTTTCCTTAAATCGATATATCCTACGTATAGGTAGATACAGAGGATCCTATAAAGGTACAATGGACTCCCGTGAATTCCGAGAGGACTCAAAGAGACACACCTGCGTACCCTTACGTACATCCTTTCTATTCCTTCCGTTTTTTTTTTATGTGCGTACAACTGTGTATGCGTGTGTGCGTATTCTCTCTACACCCATTCGGCCGATCGACAATATTAGAAACGCTGTTAAAAACCGATAAAACGGTGAATTCTCATCGATTTTTTTCTTAATTTAACGTTCGACCCACTCGAGTTCCGATCGACGTGATTATTATTCTCTCATTTAAATAGTCATATGTATATATGTATCTCTCGGTCATTATTGTTAACGCGTAACAAATTCGTACCACGTGGACAGGAACTCGAGTGGATCAATACAATTTTCGAGAATCCACCGGTTAATCTGCCCTTTTTTGCATCGATCCACCAGTTTTTTTTCCCCTTCGATGTGACATCATAGAATTTTTCTGTTTTTTTTTTTCATTAACAAAGCTTTCACCGACAAATTCATTTCTCCGTGGAAAATCCACGATCGACGCGCACCTCGGTGCCACAAAAACGAAATCGACGAATCTAAGAACACCTTTCGCACTCGCAAACTCGCAATCGATATCTTTCACTTTCGTTTTCATTTTTTTTTCTTTTTTTTCCCGGACGACGATCGAAACGAAACGTGCGCGTCGAGCCGACGATACGATCCGCGTAACGCAATATTTACAGTGTGTATGTGTGTGTGTGTGTGTGTTTCCATAGTGTTTTTTCTTTCTCCACCCAGGGAAACACGTTCAACGAAGCATCCCCGACGATGGGCTTCGAACTGCAACTCGACCCGGGTGTTCACGTGTCCACCCTTCCAACTCGTAATTTGTTTCTTCGTTCGAATTTAAAACCACTCGGAAATTCGTCGTCTCGAAGGTGATAACCAGATGGTGAATATTATGCAAAATTTCACTCGTCCCGTAGACAACGAACGACGAATTAAATCTACGGGAAGTAATTTGTAAAAATTCTTTTTTTGTTCAAAATTATTATGCACCCTCTATCGAGAGAGAAAAAAACACACACAGACAAACACAAACACACATACAATTTCCTTTGTAAATTTCTGTTCATTTTATTGTTAAGCATTCACATTTGCATAAATATTCGCACATTCCGGTGATCATTTTTATTCGAACATTTCCGTTCGATCTCTTCGCGAACGATTCCAAGAGAGAGAGAGAGAGAGATCGTGAAAATTTCACAAGGGTGTAAATTACACGGGTTCCCGGGTCACGGAGTTTCGATACCCGATTAATGAACTTCCCCGGGGGGTTGCCATAACGAAGGAAACAATCGCCGAACACCACTCACTGCCGGTCCTCGTTTTATGTATGTATATGTACACACCGACGCACAATTGCTGGTCCTACGTGAGAATTATTACGTCACGTGATACGCCCCTGGCTTAGTCTCCCGCGATCCGGACGAAAAACAACAACAATGAAAAAAAATAAGGGTAGACATATACAGGCGTGGATAACATCCAATTGAACCCTTCGCGATCCGGGAACAATTTCCGATCGACTTTCATTTCGCTAAAACTTGCCACACTTCCGGTATACAAGTTACTTCTGGTTTTGTTTATTTGGTTTGTTGATATTATTGTTGTTGTTGTTTCGTGAATGTTACAGCGTGTCGTGAAACGACGTACCGTGAGAAAAAATATTAAAATGATTTAAAGAACTCTGCGTGTGTGTGTGTGTGTTTTTTTTATGCGCTTATAATCGACAAGTTGCCAAGTAACAATGTTTTTTAATATTTTAAGACCCTTTTCACGAGCGGGTCTTTTCTTTTAGTAGCTTGGTATTTTTAACGTCGGGAGCTTACGTAAATTTTCGTCGTAGTCCTTCGTTATAATGGTTAATATTCTTGTTCCTTTTTTTTCTTTCCGTCTTTTTTATAAGCAAATACATTGTTTCACCGTTGTTTTTACAGCTCCGAGCCAATCTTCTTTGCTCGTCGTCAACGGAATTGTTTTACGCGCAGTGTCTTTCGAAATATATTTCAAGATTGATAGGAACGGTTTTTCCCGGCGAATATTTGTCGTTTCATCGTGTTCGCGGAGGGTCAAAGGACGTCACGAAACAATGGAAATACAACTTTCGATTTTTAGAGCAAAATCCAACGAGCAAAGTCGCCGTATCATTCTTCTATCACTCTCTCTCTCTCTCTCTCTCTCTTTCTCTATCTCTTCTTCTCTATCAAATTTTCTTTTCCACGCAACTTCGCAAATATTGTCATGAATTTCCCTTTTCCCCGACGTTCTTCGACATCGTTCCATGGTGTGTGTGTGTGTATGTATACACAAGCAGGTGAAAAACTCGCTACAACGAAACATTCGGTCGCCATACATTTCCATGATATTTCGCTTTGATAAAACTTTCCACCTTCCCGCGGCTATTTTACGTTTTCCCGGGGACGAAGTTACAAGCGTCATTTACCTCAACGTTTCCCAACGAACCGCGGTGTCCCTTTTTGCCGCGGCGATTTTGTTTATCTTTCTTCCGTATTTTCCGGTCGTCCGAATGGCAATTTGCTATAATCGCGTTGAAAAGTCGCGGCCGGCCGACTTTTAACGGGTTAAAAGGGTGTTTCTGTGTGACACGGTTCACATATACATACTATACATAGATAGAGATCCGTATACCGAAAATCCGAGCGGCTTTGGTGGCCCGGACCGATTTCACAGTCCTGGTAGAAAAAATATTCGCTCGATCTCCCGTTTAAATTCGCCGCGAAGTCGAGACGCGATCGTTTTATTTATTTATTTTTCACCATGGATACTACGAGATTAACCGTTTAATTGCTGGGTAGAGAGAGAGAGAGTGAGTGAGATATAGAGTGAAAGGGGAAGATAGAAAAAAAAAAAAGAAAAAATCGATCGTCCAACGCTAATCCATACCGTGTGTTTCGCCCTCGAGATTAAACGCGTCGTTGCTGTTATAACACCGTTAATTCCGTTAATTTGTGGGGGCACGGTTCCGTTCGCCGGGGGATTCCATTAATTCGCGGAAAACGCCGCCACTTTTTCCCAATTCCCCCCACCCACGCCCTACTGGTTCCTTCTCCCTTTGAAATTTATACATTCAATTAAAACGTCGTTGAATTCATAGGAAAAAGGACACAGACTTGAAGTACTACATACATACGTGTACAAAGGAACGCAACGATTTGCTTAAATTCGGGGTACGGAGTGCGCGAGGATGAAGATACTCTAGAAAATATTATCAACGTGATATCCAAAGCGACTGGGGAAAAAGATACTTTGCAACGCACATACATTCCGAAATCGAAACCTCAATTAAACATCGCGAACTAAACGAACCCCGAGAGATTCCTCGAAAGCGTGTGTACTTACGCGTAATAATTATTCATAGAGATCAATATACATACGTAATTATAGAAATCATTGGTGTTCGAGGGAACGTGTTTCTGTTACGGTTAAACACCGACATTCATCAAAGTACACGAATACCAACATTATTTTCATCTTAAATATTCCAGTCTCTCCTGTTTAAAATTATTCTCCCCAACCCCCACCAAAAAAAAACACAAAAAAAAATACCAAGTAGGTATATCAAGCGAAATTAACTCCCTTAACTTCTTCGAGTAAACTTCCCGCTTTCTCGTTGACAGCGCATATAAACGTCGTGGTAACTTTCCATAGGAACACGCGAAAGTTCATTTCCAACCGAATCTTTCGCGTGTTTCGGATGACGCGACACCCTCGCCGACTAATTCCGCGCCGGGTGTTTAGCCGTAACCTTTCGGGGGGTGGGGGGGGGGGCGACGAAACTAAGGTGCTACCCTGGAGAAGTGTCATCGCTGCCAGGCGTCGGGTACACGTTGGCCAGGTGCCAGGGGGTCGTTGGAAATTTCCTCGGAGGCTTCGCAGCCCACGGGCGGCCGATCGAAAAACCGTGGAATTCGCGGGAAGTGTTCGCTGCCAATTAGAAATCGCTGGAATTCGCGAAAACTGTTCATTGCCAATTAGAAAATGTGAATTTTAAGTCTCAAGACCGATTGATGGATTTTTATATGCGAATTTAGAATAGTCGAAGAATATTCTAGGTTTTGATATTTTTTTTTGTAGGTTTTCAAAAATTCGAGGATCGTATGGCGTCGAGGATACACGAGTTTTTTTTTAATGAAAATTTTTGAATGGTACGTCGTGCAAGAAAAAGAAAAATCGGTGTCGAATTATTTTAGAAAGTTGGAAAATTTGAATTCGATTCGTATGATTGTTTGAAAAATGTTTCTCAATTATTGTCGTCTCAGACGACGACGTTTGCGAAATTGTTTGCACGCGAATGTATAGGTATAGTTTTACTTTCGCAGGTGTTTCTCGGTGTTTTCCGATCGGCCCTCGTTACGAACGGATCGGTACACGTCGGAGATAATTGGCGGATCTATGGGTGACTTTCGATCTATTTCATCGAGATTTGCCGGTTACCGAGCAGCCCAGTGTCACTTGGGGCGTCGGGACGCCGCGGTGGCGTCGTCGCGTTCGTCGGTGGTGTCTGCGTCGTTTGTGTGAGGCCCTTCTGTGAACAAAAAAACAAATATTTTTATGAAATATTGCGATTCGAAAGTTTATTGATAAGGGAATTGTAAATATAGTTATTTTAATTTGTCTGTGTGAGTGTTTGCTTTTTTTTGGAGTATTTATATGACGTTAAAATAATATTTTATCGTATAATTCGCGGTCTACGTCGTTCATTTTGCTAAGAATAGAATATAACGTCTAATGTAAACGTTTTTACAGGAGGTTCACGAAGGAACTTGGAAAACCCTATTAGAATTCCTTATCAGAATTCATGTTGCACTGTGCGCAACGTTCACCCTGGAATTTCCCTTTTTAATCGCTAGTCGGTGTATTTTAATTTCACGCTGTTGGGCTGAGCGAGAGAGGGATGAAAAACAAAGAGTTTTCCGTCATAACGGAGAGATTGGAAATTGGAAGTGTCTGTTTATTTTAAGATCTCAGTTTCGCCAGGTTTCCAAGTTTCGCTATTTTAAAATTCCTTTGCGGTGTCTCGTTCTGTAGGTTCGAGAATTTCGACGAGATGGAATCAGTGTTGGCATGAAGTTTCTACGTTTGCGAATTTCTCGGTGTTTTGAACTCACTATCCTTTGAAATTTCTGCGCCTGAAAACTTCTACGTGCTGGAACAGCAAAAATCTGAAGGGCGTAGGTCAGGGATTTTTGTGATTTTCGTTTTCCTCTCGTCATTTCCATAATTTTTGAGATATCAATCTGATTCTTTCACTGTCTTATTCGATTTCGAACTCCGCGCCCAAAACGTCTTGGATCATTTCAATAGCTCAAAAATTGCGGAAATGAAGAAGGAACTACGAAAATCGCGAAAATTCATAAATTTAAAGCAGTTTTTCCTGCGGCATTTGCTCAATTTTTGAGATAGCGACCTGAAACTGGTACCATTGTTTTAGTTAGGAAATTCTACGCCAGATCAATATATAATAGTTGTACTTTTCGAAAATTTAATTTTTCGCAAAAATCTGAAGGGGGTAGGTCAGGATTTTTTGCGATTTTCGTAATTCGCCCGCCATTTCCACAATTTTTTAGATATCGATCTGATTCTTTCACTGTCTTATTAGGCTTCGGATTCCGCTTCCAAAACGTCCCGGGTCGTTCAAATAGCTCAAAAATTACGGAAATGGCGAGCGATTTACGAAAATAGCAAAAAATCCTGACCTACCCCCTTCAGATTTTTGCGAAAAATGAAATTTTCGAAAAGTACAACTATTATATATTGATCTGGCGTAGAATTTCCTAACTAAAACAATGGTACAAGTTTCAGATCGCTATCTCAAAAATTGAGCAAATGCCGAAGGAAAAACTGGTCGAAAATGACGATTTTTCGCGATTTTCGTAAATCGCTCGCCATTTCCGTAATTTTTGAGCTATTCAAATGATCCAAGGCGTTTTGGACGCGCAATTCGAAATCGAATAAGACCGTGAAAGATTCAGGTCGATATCTAAAGATTTGCGGAAATGACGAAGGAATAACGAAAATCGCGAAAAATCGTCATTTTCAACCAGTTTTTTGATCGGCATTCGGTCAATTTTAAAGATAGCGACCTGAAACTGGTACCATTGTTTTAGTTAGGAAATTCTACGCCAGATCAATATTTAATAGTTGTACTTTTCGAATATTTAATTTTTCGCAAAAATCTGAAGGGGGTAGGTCAGGATTTTTTGCGATTTTCGTAAATCGCTCGCCATTTCCACAATTTTTTAGATATCGATCTGATTCTTTCACTGTCTTATTAGGCTTCGGATTCCGCTTCCAAAACGTCCCGGGTCGTTTAAATAGCTCAAAAATTACGGAAATGGCGAGCGATTTACGAAAATCGCAAAAAATCCTGACCTACCCCCTTCAGATTTTTACGAAAAATGAAATTTTCGAAAAGTACAACTATTATATATTGATCTGCCGTAGAATTTCCTAACTAAAACAATGGTACAAGTTTCAGATCGCTATCTCAAAAATTGAGCAAATGCCGAAGGAAAAACTGGTCGAAAATGACGATTTTTCGCGATTTTCGTAAATCGCTCGCCATTTCCGTAATTTTTGAGCTATTCAAATGATCCAAGGCGTTTTGGACGCGCAATTCGAAACCGAATAAGACCGTGAAAGATTCAGGTCGATATCTAAAGATTTGCGGAAATGACGAAGGAATAACGAAAATCGCGAAAAATCGTCATTTTCAACCAGTTTTTTGATCGGCATTCGGTCAATTTTAAAGATAGCGACCTGAAACTGGTACCATTGTTTTAGTTAGGAAATTCTACGCCAGATCAATATATAATAGTTGTACTTTTCGAAAATTTAATTTTTCGCAAAAATCTGAAGGGGGTAGGTCAGGATTTTTTGCGATTTTCGTAAATCGCTCGCCATTTCCACAATTTTTTAGATATCAATCTGATTCTTTCACTGTCTTATTCGGCTTCGGATTCCGCTTCCAAAACGCCCCGGATCGTTTAAATAGCTCAAATATTACGGAAATGGCGAGCGATTTACGAAAATCGCAAAAAATCCTGACCTACCCCCTTCAGATTTTTGCCAAAAATGAAATTTTCGAAAAGTACAACTATTATATATTGATCTGGCGTAGAATTTTCTAACTAAAACAATGGTACAAGTTTCAGATCGCTATCTCAAAAATTGAGCAAACGCCGATCAAAAAACTCTTTTAAATTCTCGTTTTTTGCGTTGAATTTCCACGCTTTCAAATTTATACCCCAAGGAACTTCTATATCCCGACACTTTTCCGCTCTTAACATTATGCAATCTGTACTCTTCCTATCAAATAATTTCCACACCAAAAACAGAACCCTAATTCCACGTGTCACGTCATCTTTGCCTTCAAAATTCCCAGAAAATCTTCAAGCTCGGATTAATTATCCCGGAATCCGTTCGCGAAAGTCATTTAACTCCGACGATCCGTCGTCGGATGCATACACACACACATACATACATACATACATCCACACCATAATGAACTTCTCGACCCAATTTCCCCAGGATTCGACCCGGATTCCACCCGGCCGACGAACTTTTATGTCCGGCACGCTCCTGCGGCAGGTTTGAACTTTCGCAATCAGACGGACGATCACGTAAGGTCCACACCGGAAGGAAGCCATCGCTCACTTCCGGCCGACGGAGTCTGGGCACGTTCTCGTCAACGGATCCCGGAAATTGCGGCACGTAGAACCATCCTGTCGCGGGTTTCACGGGTATCTTTTTGAGACCCACGTGAAGCTGTTTCGATTTTGGCCCCGTCTTTTAAACTGCAGCCCCGTTCGGCCACGCTTCGTTAAAGGGCTGTTAAAAGGGCCGAGTATTGACTTCGCTTCGGGCTTTGTGGCCTTTACGTAACTAAGTTCCCGCCGGAGAGAGCCGCGTGCCTGGGTTTGTTACAACGTTGCGAGCAGAGAATATATTTAGCGGTGGGATGAAAGCTGCTTTTGGAAATGATTAAATAGGTAATCAACCTAGAATCACGAGGCTATGTGATTAACCGTGATACGTTAGTGTGTTGGTTTTCGAACGGTACTTTGGTTTGTGGAAAATCTTTTGGTGTAATTTAAAAGAATGTTATTCTGGGGAAATTTAGGTTTTGATAAGGTTTTTTATCAAATTTTTTGTGTATACATATATATCTAGTTTGAGTTAAGGGTGTCTTTTGACAAGATTACGTTTAAATGTAAATTATTGATAACAGAATTAGCTGATGGAAAATGATATCGTTGAATTAATGTAATAACAATTATACGAAAAATAACCCAAATTAATTCTGAAGAAATGAGTAAACTTAGACAATAATTCTAAGTTAAATTTTGAAATTTCTCTCCTAGATATCACATCAAATCTCCTTCCACCACATTTTTAATCCAAAATTAACGCTTGTAATGTCAATGAAATTCTTCGGGGGTTTCATGCATATCAATGAGGACTATTACAACGTGCACACTATCGATTAGGTATCTTTAAAATTTTATAATTCCCAGGCAAAGCCTGGTGGTAACGAATTTCCGATTTGCCGCACGGTTAAGAAACTCGCTGCTCCCTTTTTTTATATTTTTTTCATACAGAGTACACGATCTATTCGTGATTTACTCGTCGGTTCCACGCGGATAGTCGCGGCGAACTTTTATACACAATCCGAGGGCAGATCCAATCCCTGGAAAAGTTTCTTAACGGTAACTCCAGGGTAACGGCCGTAACTCGACTGCCAGCCGGAAGAAACGCAATCGAGTAGATTCGAGGTCTTTAAGTCCATTTGCTATCCTCTAAAGCTTTTCAGGCACATCAATTTCCGCGTTCTATATTGACCCTTCTAATCCCCCTTGAATTTCGCCCCCCTTTATCATCCCCTTGGAAGAGGAATTTATTGTTCGTTAAAATTCCACCGTGGCGTTAGGAATTTTACGAATTTTCGTAATCGTTCTCCTGATGAAATAAATTTATTGTTTTAAATCTATTATTTGGGTACGAGTAGAGTCTGCGAATATTTTGTGTAAATACTAGTCGATTATTTGACGAGATATAATAATATCTGTATACATCATTTTTTGTTTGTATTTCTCAAAAGTATTTACAAATTTTTCTAGAAGACGAATGATTAAACAAAATGAAAGGGAAACTGTGTTTATTTATCGTTCGAACAACCTTGTGATGTGTCAGAAGAAAATAATTGCTAAATAAATATTTATCTATAATAGATCCTGTTTGTTATTAGCTATTTATCGAATATACATATTTGCATAAAATCTGTACACCAGTTGATCTGTTGACCGACAATTATATTTACTTGTGGCTCGTCGAATTTGTTTGCAAAATCCACTATTAATTGGTGATAGTAAAAATTTAAAAAGAAAATCACCAATACAGACGTACAAGTGGAAGAAACGGACAATTATCGAAAACAAATACAGACACAACGGGCTGTTCTTTTATGTCGTGTACGGATTATCGGGTTTTCAATTTTCGCTCGTCGCGAAACAAGGCCGCTGATTACCGTATCAGGATATATTTATTAGGACGATAGGTAAGTTCCTCGTATTCTGAATACGTAACCCGGCGGAACTTTTACGAAATTGCACCGTACTCTTTTTTTTTCTGCGAGGTATTTAGCATAGAAGATGAGCCACGTAGTTTAACGAGTTTTGTGTTTCCAGCGTCTTCGGGGTTTCTGATCCAAAGTTTCCGCCCGGGGAACTCCGATAAAACGTTGAAAGACACAGTAATAACTACACGGTGTTTCACAGGTCACGAATCAACCGTTACGGAACTTTCGGGGCCGGTTAGGAAAACTTCTTTATTGAATATCCGCGTAATGAGCGGGATAAGCAACAAATTTTACTCCGCGTCTTCATCTTTTCAGACCGCGGCGAACAAGTTGTAATATTTTAAACATTAACTTGCACATCAAGAAGAAATTAGTGTAAGGAGTACGATGAAGTGACAGTTCACCTCGAAGAAGTCGAGAGAAAAATTATTGCGAGAATTGCAAATTGACTATTAAAATATATAGTGTGATGGAAGAGTGTTTATAAAAAAATCTTGTACTTTTTAAATTATAATCGATACATAGATACTTTACAGAGACACCTATGTCCTTGATAGTGTCTTTGAAATTTTGATAACAATAAATACCAAATTTTAAAGTTAACAATCATTATTCTCACGAAATCGTGTCCCAACTTTAAAAATATGTAAAAAAATCAATATGTTTTCAAGCAACAACATTAAAATAAAAAATGCCACAGGTAAAGAAACACCTAACTCACCTCAGCCTCATTGTTCTCCTTGTACGTCCATAATTCCATCTGTCTAAGTGCCTCTAGTTGGTCCTCCAGTGGGTCAGTGGCGTTCCCTTTCGCCCCGGGGCCCTGGTCCTTTTTCCACGTGTAAATGGGTCGTTCCAGTCCCACTTGCAGCTGATTCTCATTCCTCTCTTCTTCGTTTTTCCGCCACTCGTTCCCATTAGACTTTGGGGACGAGACAGCGGACACCGCGACGAACGCGTTCCTCGACTTCGAGGAAGTGGCGTCCGCCGTCGTCCCTGGTTTCGAAATTGGCATAGCAGTGACACGATGATAGGCGAATTGCTTCCATTTCGAGGGCCAGGTGCCAGTGGGCCCACCTTTCCCGTAGTTCCAATCGTCATTGATCTTCTGCTGCCACAATTCGGTTTTCGAGGTCCAACCATTTTGCTCTGATTTCCTTGGCCAGGTGTCCTCCTCCTTGGTTTTCGCCCAGGAGTTGTTGTTCAGGAATTTCGGGTCGTCGTTACCCTTTGGCCAGGACTCGTTCGACTTGGTGGACCACGAGGGGCTGTCTTTCACCGGCCAGGAGTTGCTGTCTATCTTCGAGGACCAGGAGGAGGACTCGTTGGGTTTCGCCAGCCAGTCTTTGGACTTCCAAGTGTCTTCTTTGGACTTTGGAAACCAATTACCGGGTTTACTTGTCCTTCCCCAGGTGTCCATCCACGAGTCGTTCATCTTCTCCGTCCAGGTTCCCTTGTTGGGCCATTTGTCACTGGACCTACCGGACCATCTACGAGAATTCTCGTCCACGGGTTCCATGGGTTTGATGGGATATGGTTTCCACGTGGACTGGTCCGCAGCCATCACCCACGCTCCCACTGATTGTATCTTTGGCAAAGTATTGCCACCCGTCTCGTATTTTCTATTCCAAACGTTCCCATCGTCAGCTTGTGGACTTTCGTGAGGTTTCATCGGCCAGGATTTAGTCTCTCCGGACCTGGTTTTATAGTCACTGAAGTTATTATTCTCACCAATAGTCTTGTACCTTCTGGAATCCTGGGATTCGTCGTCCCTGGTGGAGTCGTTCGACGTCACCAGTCTGTTCTCATCCTTCTCCGTCTTCTGTTTCCTCATCATCGTCGACTTATTCTGCTCATCGTTCGCCCAGGCCACATTGTTCTGCTTATCTAATCCTAGTTTCTTCACCAGGTCCGCGTTGGGGTTGTACGATTTCCCGTTTTCATCCTTGGGCCAGGGTTTAGCACCGGGTAGCTTGTGTGGCCAGGTGGCAGGGTCTGAGGTCAGACTGTTCCACGTCTTCATGGTGATTTGGGGCACCACGACCTTCTCTTTCTCCTTGATCTTCGACTTGCTAAGCTCCGATCTGTTTTTACTCTTCTCCCAGATCTTCTCTTGATCTCTATCGTACATTTTCATCGCCCTGTCTCTGTCCAATGAGTGTTGCATTCTCTGCCACGACCTGACCCACGAGTGAAGCAGCCTGTCCCACTTGGTCTCGTCGTCCTCGTCGTTTGGGTTGGCAGCCCTGACTCCGGACCACTCGGGTTTGTCATTCCTACAGGGCCACATCCCGGGGACCGGGACCACGGGACGCTCGTCGGCGTTCCAGGGTCGGTATTTGTAGTCCGGGTAGGTTTTGCTCATCGCGAACTCGCGTTCAGGGTCGTTCCTTGGATATTGGTCGGGTTGGACGTAGTCGTTTTGATAGTCGTCCTCGTGTCGCCGAAGGAACTCCCGAGAGGGTGGTGATAACTGGTTGTAACGCAGACGCTGATAGGTGGGATCGAATTCCGCTACTCGGTCTGGTTCTGGAACTGTTTATTTGTTTATTATTTGATTTTGAAGAGGGTACCTTGATGTTGGGAGAAAAGTTGATTAAAGTGATTATCTAAAACTAACACAATAAATTTGGTAAATTTTCTAAACTATCTTTCTACAAAAAACAGAATATTTTCCAATGAAAATAACAATCAGAAAAAAAACAAATTGGCGAAATCGAAGTCATAATTTTTCGTAAATAACAAAAAACCCATAACACAAACCCCTTAATAACAAAAACCCTGTAAGCGAATGGCGAGTCAGAGTCGCCAACCTCGAAACACAGATTCCCCATCCTTATCTCCATAACCCAGCTTACTATTCAAAGATTTCTAAGCCAAACCGCGAGTCTACCACTTAAACTACCATTACAACAGAGAAATCAACACTTCCCCCACACTCCACAGAACAAACACAGTTTACATTAACCACAACACACCTGGTCTCTCGTACACACCACCCGGGTACTCTCTGTGTCCCTGCAGGTGTGCCGGTTGATGCGTGTTGACCTTTCCGAACCTCAGCAACCTCTGAGCAATTTCTCTACCGTCCTCTTTCCTCTCGTTCAACACGTTCGAACTCTTCGATTGGTTTTGCTCGATCAGGTCCCTGATAGAGGGTACTATCCTGGGTTTCGAGGCCACGGAGTACCTGATCTTCGGCTCCTCTTCCTTGTCATCCTTCTGCCACGGTGGTCCGAACAGTCTTTCAGCCACCAGACGCCACTGCACAGTAGTTTGCCATGGTGTCTCTGTGGTAGTGAGCACCGATGGCGTCGATGGTGCTGGTGTCTGTCTGTGTTTCGGTTTTTTCTTCTTCTTCGGCTTCTTGCGGGACTTCCGGGGCTCCGGGTGCGGCGTGGAAGTGGTGATCGACGACTCGAAAGCCCGTTTCGAGGCGTCCAGGGAGTTTCGCGATGATTTTGGATCTTTTTCGACGTACGCTGGAAATTGTAATTGTCAGGATTGTTGGTGGGTTTGATTTTTATGGTGGAAAATATATGGGTGTGAATGTGTGATCGGTTTATCTTATGATGGTGTGGGAAATTGGAAGCTTTTTGGACACTTTGTCCTTTTGGACTTTCTGCTCTGCGATTTCAAGGTCCTAGGGTAAATGGGAAGAGTGTTGGGTTTCTTGAATTTTGCTGGAAAGTTATTGAATGGGGTTCGAATGTCACTGGAAAATTGGAAAACTCATGTGACACTTTGGGAAAAATGTAATTTCTTCGTGAATTTTGTCTTGAAACGAGTTTCAAAATAAATCAGTCGATCAAAAGGTACGAAAATGTAAACAATAAATCAAAATGGTGATTATTTTCATTAGGAATGACACGGTGATTCATTATTATTATCGTTATTATACGTAAAATTTTTGCAAATGAACAAAAGAGTCTGGATTTTGAGGGTAGCGATATTCCTCGCTGTTTAATTGCCTTTCGATCTTTTTTCCAGCATGTGAAATCCATCGCAAACGTCCACTCGAAGTAAGTTCCAGTGTTACTCATGGGAGGCGTTCATTCATCAGCGCTAGCAAATGGCTATTATTAAAGCGGCATTGTTCGCGTAATGGAGATTAAGATGGTTTCACGTGCAAAACGTTTTATGTACTGTATGCGGCTGCGTTAATACTCGGACTGGCTTGTTCCTCACGTTACTGTATTACTCAGTGCATAAATTAACCGTGGCCCCCTTGAAATTAATGTGTTTTAATTATAAATTCCAAACCATCGTTAACAAATCCAGCGTTACTCCTTTTGTTAAATATAAACATCAGTGAAAACTCTTGACAAGTTAAAATTCACAGATTTTCTAATATTTAAAATAAAAGAATTATACTAAAATTAGACATAAGTAATTGACACGTAAACAAATTACATAGTGTCAATAATACAAATTTCTAAAAAAAAACATTGATAAAAACATTAAAAATGTGATTCGTGAAATATTTCTTCCCTAATCCTTATAAAAAATCCATTTATTATACCTATATTTTACCCTATCAACGAGTACGATCATTTGACTAAATGTTTACACGTATTGTTAAAAAAAATCCTTTCAAAGTCTCACGACGAAACGATCGGAAACGTAAGCAAATGCAGTTCGGACAAGAATCGTGAAAGGTGAGCGGAATCCTATTACCGGAAGCGAATTACATTGATTTTCACGTTCCACGGACGGGTTAATTGTTAGAAGGCAATTACGCCGGTGCAATAATGCAGACACTATCCGCCTAATCGACCGATTGTGAGGCTTTATTGGATTCCGGGAGTCGACTATTCCCGCTCGGTTCTTCCACAGCCTCGATTTCACACCTACGCGGGGTGCGACAGCTTTTTCCTCCATTTCCAACGGCCTAACCTTTGTACCCCCATGAAAACACTCGATTGGAATTTATCGGAACGGTTCCCTTTCAACGGGCACGCCGAAGATTTCGAGGGAGAATGAGGTGTAAAATTCGCTTCCGCCGATAGAAAGGATTGGATTCTTCTTTTTTTCCCTCTGTCTTTTCTTTTTATTCCTGTGGACGTTTATATCTTTCGATAAAAAATCTATTTTTCCGCGTACTTAGACCAGCTGGAGAAGAATCGAATTGTTCGTGGGGGAAACAATTGTTGATTTTGGATAAAATGATACTAATATTCGAATAATAAATAAATAAGGGTGATTAATTGCAAAACTTGCTAGGTAGATGGAATAAAAGTATTTTTGGAAGATTAATTGATGTTATACTGAATTCCCCCGGTTCTGATTTTTTTGGAATTATTTATATATATATATTTTTAATGATCAGGTTATTCGAGTGGATATAACATACAATTTGGGTTTCAAAGTAGAAAAATGATTACTACGCTATCAAACCGGATACTTCGGTGCATTAAATCAACAAGATGTATCTCGAATTTAAAGGGCAATATGTATGTTACAGAAGCAACGAAAAATCAATTTCAGTAGTAAAAATGAAAAAAACAACTCGGGTATTTGCTACTGCAACCGAATTCCACTCGAGTGTAGAACGGTGCAGACATGGAAATAAGCAAAGTGCTTTTGATCGTTTAAATAAATCTCGCGCGTTACACGTGGCTGTTATTTAGCATGCGTTTTCCCCGGAGATATCGATAACATCACTTACCAAGAAGTTCCGGGACGCGTTTCCATCTGCTAGGGTCCTCGGCCAGTTTCGCCAACAGTTTCAGCAAGTTCTCCGCGAGGACGTCCTCCTGTGCCTGGGTGACAATGAGCCAATAATTAATTATCCCGTTCATCGATGACATCCGTGTTTATTCACCTCGACGACAACTTCGACTCTGATCAATTAATGCAATCGAATTAAAATTCTAATTACTCAGATTCGTAGAGGAAATAGATATAAATAACTTGAATCTATAACAGGTGAATTTAAATATTATCTTTTTCTATTAAAATATAATTTATTTTTGAGTATATTAAACATTATGATTGACTTGATTTAACGAATAAATTTCATTGAAAAAAGTTCAATTATGAAATGGAAACTGAGGATTAATTTTGGATTATTTTGCAATATATTCAAATTATGGATTTGATTAATTAAGGTGTTGTTTAATTGTTTCTATGTTTAAGTCGCAATGAGATGTTCAATTACATATTTCACACGATTGTTTTCGATATTGTTATTATTCCGTAGGATGTAATTTAACGGTTCGTATTAACGGGTACGCTTCGATGGTAATTGAGATGGAAATTTCAGAGGAATCCTGTGAAAGATCGGGTCTTGGGAACTACTTATTAAATCTCGAGAAACGTTTAAATTCATCAAAGTGTAAAGCTCGATGTAATTTGCTTGTTTATAAGGAACTATCTTATGAGAAATATTGAGAATCCTTGGCAGCGTTGCGAAACGACTTTTCCTTCGGGGCGCCTTGTAATTTCCGCTCGTTTGCGTCCTGAAAAGGATCCTTGGCTTCCAAATTTCATCTGGCTATCTAATTTAAAAGGGAAACGAGTCTACGGAAACACCAAAGCAATGTGACTTTCATAATCTTCAACAAAAAAAAAAAATAACTTTTTCAACATTCCTGAGAAAATAACTAATATAAATAAACATTTCTTTCCATTTAGATATCTTATTCTATCTTCTATTATAACAAATTATGTAACAAGTGTATCGGTGTGAGATTCACGAAAGAAAAAATGATCGATTCGACGTGAAATCAGCGGGTAGTAAAAAAAACTACGAAGCAATCGGAAACAGACGGGTGAAAATCTGCGGAGAACACCGTTTCCGGAAGTCGTTTCTCGCAATTTCCGGCCGGAACTCTTTGCTATTTCGTGTCGAAGCTTGTCCACGGATAATCGTAAATCACGCGAATTAAGATTAACAACCCGGTCTATGGGTTTCCGTCTCGTATTTTTTTTTTTCGTTCTCTTCTTATCCCTTTATCTCGCTAATAAAGATCTCGTTTCATTTTGTTCTCTTAACATGGACTTAACCACAGGAGCGTAGTTAGCGGACGTAAAGTTCTTGCGGTGAAAATTTTTTAACAACGTGTCCCGACAGCTTATTGCCTATAGTAAAGTATTCAAAAAACTATTTGCGAAATTCTACGTCACAGGAGCAATTAAGTGGTCTCTGTACTTTGCGGGTGCGCTTGTGAAAGGAGTTTTTTTTCTTTTTTTTATTTTTAATACGTTGGAGTGGTAGTACGAGGGAAAAACGAGTGTTCTTTTGTGACGTCATAATAATTATATCCGCTGTCCTGTAACAAAATAAAAAGGGGGTGACCATCGTTGCACTGAAAAAACTGGAACAATAATTTCAACAATAATGGATAACATTATTGTTCAGGGAATTTAAATTATGCTTTCAAAATTCTAGTGAAAAACGTTCGTTTTTGATTGTTTTCACACGTCACTGTTTCTACACTTAGAAACTCCCTACGTTTGAAAATTTCCACTTCCATTTTCTGCTTTTTACTATTCCCACGTTTTAAATATTCCTCGTCCAGGAATCACAAATATTGCACTTTCACTCCCTGAAACTCTCAACATTCAAAACCCAGAAATATCGAACGACGTTAAAAATCCATCGAACCGATACGTCATCTATGTGGAATCTATTCTGAATTTTTCACAACACGAACACTCGTCAAACACGACAGTTTGATCGGTGAAAAATTCACCTACCACAGTGTTCTCATCGATAAAATCATTGTCTCCGTAAAAAACAAATAAAATCACGGTCCGCCACCCGTCAGATTAATTTCTGGCTACATCACTGCGGAACTCCGTTCCTTTTCCGTCGCGGAACGTCTAATAAAGGCGTCCCTTTTCCCGCGTCCCTTTAATAAAGATCTATTTAACTCTTTCTTTCCGCGCCCCCTTTTTTTCCGCCATCTGATTCAATTACCACGGCAATTGGGAGTGGCTGCGACCGCATACGGGATGCGAGGATATTGAATTAGCCGCGAGAAAGCGGCCCTTTGTGCATGGTGTACGAATAGAGACGCGATATCTATGTATACGTACGTGTGCGAATATATGTATATGTCTGTGCAATAACGCGACGTCTTCGAGGAGAACACTGGGAAACGAATTTCGTGCCTAAATGAAAATCTGGAATTTTGATGGAATACAAATTTTATTATATTTATATCTCTATCACACTAATCTGCAATTTATGAAGTGTTGGAAAGATTAGAATTAAAATTAACAGTGAAATGGTGGTGAATTAAAATTGATAGTGAAAAAGAAATGTTTATTTGATTTAAATCTATTCGGAGAAGAGTTTGTTATAGATATATGTATGTATATTATGTGTATGTATTAGAGTATAATATGTATTCAGAGTAAAATTCTGATAATCGATAGTCGACTGGTAAATTAATCGGTTCATTAAAAGATTCATTAGACGCGCTAATTAATAGCGAGTCAGATTCGAAATTTCATTTTCGTTCGCTGCAACTTTCACGAAATTCTTCGCAAACACACCTCCCACCCCCCTCGTGGCATTCGAAAACGGTTTTAGTTTTATGTTTACGAACGATGGACCATGTAAAACACGGATTACTGCACCGATACGGAATATTGAGCGAATGGATAACGAAGGAAAGTAAACAAAAACTACGTCGAAGTTACTGCAATCAAAAGTTACACGTTGTAACGTTCAACCGCAGGATTTTGCTTTTCCCGTCCAAAAATTATGTAACAAAAACATGAACCATCCCTTATTATTACATAATAAATAATCCCTTAACTTTAAATTACAAACGTTTCCCGTAAAAATGAAATTACTTCGGCGGTGAAAAATTGTCAAACACCGTTGATGAAAGTATTTAAAATATTCCACGTATTTAATTTCGCAAAAAAAAACGATGATGTTGCGCGTTCAATTTAACGAACAATAAATTCTTCGATGATTCTCCGTGGTTTGTAAATACCGTACGGGAAATTTCACCGCGATCGAAGTATTAAAAACGTGTCGCGATTGAATTCAATTCTCGCAGGATCCGCGCGGGCAAAGCGTCGTCACGCCGGGAATATCGAATTAGCCGGCAGAATGCGTCCTTTGTGACGTAATAACGATAATGAGACTGAGTTATTCAATTTCTTCGAGTCATCCCCGCCGACCTGGGAAATCTCAGGAAGCTCTCAGCTTCGGGAAATGATGACACGCGTCGCAGGAATCCCCGCCTCGCTGTTCTAAACCAAACGGAAAATTACATTCCGTTTCTCGCATGGTTTCTGCGATATTTGTTAGGTATAATTGCGCTTTTATATCGGCACTAAGAAATTCTAGTGAAAAAATCTAGTTTTTTAAAAAATACTAAATTAATGATGGATGAAACTTTAGCAGAGAAATTTTTAATATATCAGATATGCAAATAATGTTTTTCCAGTCAAATTTCTATCGTTTTTTGTACACATTCATTACTAGATAATAAATGGGTAATTTATGGTATTGGTAACTTGCCAAAGAACTCTAGAAAAGTTATCGAAAACTACGGTAAATATTCCAATAACTATTTTTGTATATTATCCTATATTATCTATACTTTTACTATACTTTTATATACTTTTATGCTTTTATATATATAACTATATTATCCTATACTCTTTTAAATAGAATTAAAATTTCTTACAAATTACTTTTAAATACAATTAGAATTTCTTTTTATTACAAAGTCTAATAAAAATGATTTCAAAACCCCTATACACAGTACTGTCTATAGTCATAGATTATGAAATATAGTCTAGTACAGTGGAAGGGTGGCAGGGGGTTGTCGTTTATAAATGAGAAAGTTACCGCGGAATGATCGCAGGAATGAAACGCGGGTCGATGATAAATTCCGCTCGCGTTTCCATGACGGTTAACCACCGAGCGGTTTTCCTTTAGCCGGAAACAACGTCTCGTCCTGTTTTTCGTGGCACATATACATACACATATACACACATATACATAGAAGGGGGGAGACGTCGGGACGATTTGTCGCCGTGGCACGCATCTCCTCGGGCGTGAAACATACGGGCAGCAAAATTACCACGAAATCACTGTCACGTTGAAATTCTCGCGAGCATTACCACAAACCATACTCTTAATTACAGTAAAAAAAGAAAGGAAGATTTAATCGACGAAAAGAGAGAAAAAAATATTTTTCTCGGACACCGTCGAACGTACGAGAAATTTTACCGCGAATATTCCGCATTTATTTCACGGTAACGGTAAATTCGGGGAAGTTTAATTATCCGGGGAAAATTTCCTCTATTTACCCGGAAACACCCCGGGAATTTAAATACTTTTTTTTAGAGCAATAGAAAATGGTGAATTAGTATTTGTGATTTCACTTAAAGTTATTCTAAACACTTTAATGAATTCTAATCATTTAATGAATCACTAGATAAAAATAATTATTGTTTAATGTTTTTTTTTAAATAAATGATTTGTGGATTAAAGATAATATATCAATGGTGATTTTTCACAAGCCAGGATATCGACTATCGGGTATTAAAAGTGTAATAATGATTTATATCTACGGTATGAATAGAAAGATGGCGGAAAAATGTGTCTCCTCGATATAAATCATCCGGGGAGGATCAAAGTCACGCCGCAGGAGACTCCGTGGGCGTTCTGATTTCGAATAAAGGTACTCCTCGGTTATTGGCTCCAGGTACCCGATAGCCGGGGCCCTCGAAGGTACTTTATCGATCGCGGAATTGCGGCCCTTTCAGCTCAACGACGCGGAACTGGCGCCAATGAATATTTCCTCTTCATTGTCCCCACTTCGCTCGACAAGAAATTCATCGCACTGATGAATCCTTTGACATGCCGACAAATCGCGTACTTCGTTGATAACAGCTTCGATTACAACATTCTTTCGCTGTTTTTATAATACGGAGAAAAGCAATCGGATTCGTTGAAATTTATTATAATGTCTTTACGTCATCTTTAATGTCATGTCTTATTGTTAATTTCTTGAAAAAAAAATGAATATTATCCTGGAATTGAAGATTTTAATAATATAAAATATCAACAATGATTTTTCTATTATTCCAAATTTACGAATGTCTTTTCTTTAGTACACAGTCTTAATTTTTTTATTCTTTTGTTAAATTTCAAAGCGATTAAGTGTCATAAAAAAAATGAATAACTTAATATTTTTTCACGATTGTTGATTCCATAAAGATAAAATTGTCATTCAGTGAGATCTCGTTTCAAGCTAAACGGATAATCTTCGGAATGATATCGCTGAAAATTATGCACGATTAATACACGCTGCTTGTTATTGCCGTACACGAGTCGACGTTAAATCGAATTACCCGAATTTATTCGCCGCCTGATATTAAGTTATCGCACATTACGTCGTCCGAGTTTCCTCGCGAATCGCGTAATCGGATTCGCGGCCCGAAAGTTCGTTTAAAATCGCGAAAATACCCGACAACTCGACATTTTTTCCCGTGAAACAATTTTTTGAAAATCTGATGTTCTCCCGTCGAAATATTTTCGATTGGAAATTTTCAAAAGTCTCGAATAAAATTTTCCAACGGGAAACTTACCCCCAGTTCTTGCAGTTTCTCGCGTTGCTCCTGTTCGCTGGAATATTTCGCGGACATGTGCGATATCAGGCGTTTCAGCATCGTCTCCTGTCGCTTGTCCAGCTTCTTTTTTTCATCGGAATCGACGTATCGATTGCCGACAGCCACCTCGACGTCACCGCGAGATTTCTCGCTGAATATCTGCGTTTTGTCGGGCTCCGACTGAAAAATGTGTGGGAATTTGAATTTTTTCATTAATTTTAGTTTGTGATTGTTTTCAATGATTTTTATCTTGTGAGATCGACTTTTACTTGCAAGATGAACGATATTATTACTAAATCTACCAATGTGATTTTTCAGTATATGTAGAAAATATTACATAAACATTTTACGATAAGAAAAATGTGGAAAAGAATTTATAGCATTAATCATTTAGAAATTGGGATAAATGTTAAAAGTTTTAGATAGAGGAAGTGTCTTGAAAGTCGGTGATGATTAAAAGAAATGATAGACGAGTGAGTTTGATTACTTTGATAGATCTACTATTATCTAACTTGATCACTCCTGATTCGTTTAATTAAATCGATATCTCACTTTCAAACTTTCTCATCCTACTACATATTCAATACTTCTCTCAATCACTTCATCTATCACGTGCGATTCTCTAAAATCACTCGATGCACTCTCAATCATTCTCGAATTTCACACACATACACACACACAATACACACACTCTTTCTCACCGTCACGACGAGTTTCACTTTCGCATTGTCGTCGCACGAGGAAATCAAACGTCCCAGAGTGTCAGCCACGGTTGACAAAGCAAAAGCGACGAAATAAAATAAAATAAAAAAAAAACAAAAAAAAAGTGTCTAGAATCGTTTCCAAGAATCCCATCGCCGAAACTCGAGGCGAAACAAACGTCCCGAGGGACCCGGGGGGGCTTCCACGACGGCAAAAGTATTACCGCCGAATTCTAATGTATCGCGCGCGCACATGGAAACGGCGAAAAGTTTTCCTCGCAGTTCCCGAAGATTTTCAATCTCGCGAACGGACGACGTTTCCCCGGCAAAGTGAAAATAATCGTCTCCGGCGGAGCAATAATGATCGATGCGGCTGTTATTCCCCGGGGAAAAATCACGGTACCCGGGTGTCTCACCCCGTTCCTGTCGGTCGTCGTCCTGGACCCCGTTTCCTCGTTGGTCGTCGCCTCCTGGGTCGGCAGACTCTTCGGCAACTCTTTGACTCCATTCGCCTGTCGACATTGAAATCATTTATTTGTAAAAATAAATTTTAGCGGGTTTTTAACACTAACGCTTTGAGGTAAAATTTTTTATTAAAATGTCTGCATGCAACGTTATAGCTTTCAACCTTAGTTTATTTAATCAATGCAAGAAAAATAGAGTTTTTTTTATGCCAAATTAATTATTATGGGAAATCAATTGTAAAAGTTATCATTTTTACGGATTCGATAAGAATATGTACATACATACATACATACATAAACTGTTGGTATGTTTAGCATTAATAACACTTTAAAAATCTGTCCTGATAGAGACTCTATATCAACTGAGACTTTTTAATTTGATTCTTCCGAAAATTTGACACTCTATTTAATAATATATAATTAAATCAAGATGTTCGATTCAGTATTTAAAATATTGCTAAATATTCAAATTGGGGGATAAAAATACAAAAGTTACTCCCTCAGTTTCTTTCCATTTCCACTAATTCTCCCTGAAATCCCCAAGATAGGAAAGTTATCGAGACTCCATCGTAACTGTACGAGTGTAGTCAGCCAAAACAAATTGTGGTACGTTGAAACCGTTCTTTATCGTCCACGAAAATGCTGTTAATTGAATTCAACGAAAAAAGTGTACAACACCTGGGTCTCGTTGCCACCGATCAGGATCTCCTTCTGCGTGCTCAGCTCCTTCTTCACGGTCGGCACGCGTTTCGTTTTCGATTTCTCATCCGCCCGTTGGTTCGAGTTCCTCTCCTTCTTGTACTTCAGCAACTCCGCGACCTACCGCCATAGGATCCCTTATTTACCGTGCAAATGGATCGTCTGTCTCGACGGCTCTGCTGTAAGCCGTGATAAAAGGGAACATCGCTACGGAAGGGCGAAGGGAGAGGGGGGTGGGGAGGGGGGGAGATAAAATACGAGCATACAGGGATAGACTTATGATTAAAGTTACCCCCGTCGGTATCGAAGTTCCAAGAATTCGACGAGTCGAGGTTAAAAATAAATAGAAAAGGAAAAAGAAAATAGAAAACTTTCTTTCTCTCGCGGAAAGGGTCAACCCTTAAACCAACACTATGCAGATGAAATTACACGTAATGAGCTTCTAAAATAGGGTAAAACAGACGACTATCGAAGGGTTAGAGACCCCAAGGTTGATGAAAAATTAAAAAATTAAATAAAAGATCCTAAGGTGATGAAAATTTTGGAAAATATATGAATACAATGATATCTATTGGTGAAGATCGAAATTACTTTCTGGTTAATCGAATATTCATACGTCCGGAACAAAATGACACGGTTTTCGAACAGCTGCGAGTATAATTACAAGGAGGTCGCTGTGAATATTACTTCGCGATTCAATTTCGCGTTAGATCGTGGGAAAATTGAAACACTTCCGTCTTACGGTCTAACGACCTATTTCACAGCGATCACCGCGAAGGAAATTGTACGTTGTACTACAAGGAACCGCAAAAATGGCTTCAACTTCAGGGCTGCACGCGATTGACTAAAACTACTTGCTTCACATAAGTGCCTTTCTTTCCCTCTGTTTCTCGTAATTTGTTTTTAATGTGTTAGGTCTGGGTTAGGTAGATTAGAAAGGTTAGGTATATTAATCACGTTAAATGTGGATTAAATAGGTTTGGATAGGTATATTGGAGTTGAGTTAGGTAGATCTGTTTAGGTATGTTAGCTCTGGTTAGGTGTGAGTTAAATCTAATTAGTTATGTTAGGTCTGGTTAGCTCTGGATTAAATCTGGTTACGTAATTAGATGTGCGTTAGGTCAGGCTGGTTAGGTTCGGTACGATTACGTAAACTTGGTTAGGTCTGGTTAGGTAGACCTGCTTAACTATACTAAATCTGGTTTCAGTTACGTAGGCTCGTTGAACTATGTTAGGTTCGGGTTCCCTACGTTACGTTAGGTCCGGTTAGGTACGTCAGTCAAGGGATATTTAATTCCCTTTCACTTGTTCCACGTGAGAAACCCCGGCTGTGTACATTTCGCTGGAAAGTGTAATGTTAATTGGATCGACGCTGACCTAATTCCCAGGGGGGAAACGTGACTGTGACCTTGACCTTTCTCCCTGATTAACCGGGATCCAGCGGTGACCCAGCCCTGACCCAGGTTTGTCCCTTAGTTCGTTCGTTTCAGGTCTGTATTTACCCCTCGACTGGCCCCGCGCCAAACGTAATCCCGTCCCTGACATTTTCAATTTAATTCGCCGGACGCCAAAACCCTCGACGCAGGGATTCCCCTTGTGTTTCTCGATCGCTAACGATATTCGAGAAACGATATTTTCGCGCGGTGGGGTGGATGGGGGGGAGGGGGGTGGATGATTTAATCGCGCGGCAATCACGCTGTTCGCTCGAATATAATTAATTATCGACGCGCGTCGAGCGCTCGCGGTAACGGACGATCGAACGGGAATTATTAATCGCGTATCATAAATTCGGAAATTAATTCGCATGCCCGACGAAACGTACAATCTCGCGCGATATTAATCACGAACGATCAATTCGAAGGAAGTCCCAATGATCGTCGAACGGGCAAACGTCATTCGATTAACCGGCCAAGTAACAAACCAATTATAAGAGATAATAATCGACGAAACGGACCTCGTTACATATTCCCAGGGTGAATTAAAGATAATCGAGGAAACTAATCGACTTTCAATTGAATTCGATTCAGGGGGGGGGGGAGGGAACATCTTCATCGGGCTACTTTCGCAATTCTCCACGGAGAATTTCAAATGAAATGGAAAGCATCGTGGGGTAAAAAAAAGAAAGAAAAAAAAACGAAGAGGAAAGAGACGATCGTAATATAAGTTCAGCGACTTCCAGCTCCCATCTGTGTGTCGTCTAATGTTTAACAGTCTACGTATGTATGTGTGTGTGTATCTATATACGTACGTGGACCACTTTCGTCGGACTATCGGAAAGTACTTTGCATCGACACAGGGGGTCCGACCTGTTTCGCGATTGGAAAGCCATTTGTATCCCCTTAAGCGGAAACTTGAAATTTTAAAGCGGCCCTATCTGTCTTTGATAATGTCCCCGGCGTGTATGCGACACGTACGTATATGCCGAATGCGAAATTGAATACCCCCCCTTTGTGCGAATTTTTTTGGCATACGTGAACGGTCCCCTGGCTATTCGTTCGATTGGAAACGCGTTCCCAACGTGATCTTCTATTTTTTTTTCTTCGATTCGTATCACTTCTACCGTCACGACATTACGGAATGCATTACAAAAAATGAAAAAAGAACATTAGTGTGAGTAACACAGTTCATTTAAATAATATATGTAATACATATAAATAATATATATAATATAATACAAAACGGTTTATTTATTTAAATAAAAAAGAATTTTAGAATCATTTTCAAGACTTGAAAATGATTTTTTTTACTCTACAAAAAGGAATAAAAAAAAATAGAAGTAGATTGAAAGGGTCTCAAGGTTACTTTGCGACGAACCACTCTACGTGGGACGACAATGGAATCGAAAGGCTCTAGAAGTCAATAGAGCAATAGTGGTAGTGATCCGAGGCTACGATCATTCTGCGGTTAAATTCTGTACAGGATCGTAAGAGTATTGGAAAGCCCCCGGGGGCAATATAGAGGGTTAGCGGCGGTATTACAGAAATGTCTAAAATCACTTTGCGGCCGGGCAAAGCCTCCGAAAGAATTGTATTCCAATAGGAACCGCCTTAAGTGAATTAAAGAGTCCTTCGAGTATCGAGAATTGTCTGAACTAGGAATGAAAAGGGAGAATAACAAATATATATGTACGTACTATATAAAATATACATACACATATTTATACATATAATTCTAAAAATAAGTGTATATGTGTGTGTATACTCCCTACAACTGCGTTCGTTTCTCGTCGCTCGATTTCATGCGAGTGAAACAAAAAAGCATAAAAAAAAAAATAGAAAAAAAGTGAAACTCCTTTCTAAGCCAGGTTGTTTGTTGCGCAAATAAATCGCATTTCATATTTATTCCGCGGATGTGTGCTCCCCGTTTCAGCCAATAAACGATGACTTTGCTTTTCAATCTCCGCGTTCCGCGAGTTGCCTTCGAAAATACATTCCGACAAAGAGGGAAAGGAATGTTGGTAATAATAAAAGAAAAAAAAATTGACAAACATCAATTCAACGATCTTGTCTTCACCCGCGTAACATTGGTTCATTCGTTAACGAAATTTCGCGGGAAAACGAACTGGAAAATGTACAATTTATGATTAATTTAAATTTTTGTTTTAAATAAATTTACATTATGTACTCCAACTACCCTATTTATCAATTTAATAACTTAAATATGTGAATACGCAAACGATAATTGATTTCACGGAATTCAAGAATACTTTGTTTATGTATTTTCTAAGCCGGAAAATGTTAACTGGCCATTCGAGAAACGAGATTGCACGTTTTACAGTTGCATTGATACTTAGGTGGCCTAATACTGTAACTCTGTACAGCTTAGCGAAAGCCGCTATTGGGTTATAAGGGGCTTAGACACGAGCCCTTAGGGAACCGAGTGAAATCCTTAACAGTCCACGACAAGCTATATGGAATGACAGACTTAGTAGGCCTAGGCATCGATTGTTACAGACGTGCGCAACCCTGCCGTGCGAGAAGCTTTCAAGATTATCTTGTAATCTGTGCAACGGCCCAGATATCGAGTGCAGTGGAAGGTGTAACACGAGTGTTTCTTACCACGTTGCGAAGTTTCTATTAGAATGTTGTTTAAAATACTGATTTTGTTGAGAATTTCTTGGGTTTTATGCATGAGACGTGGGAAAATTTAAGTAGATAACACGTGGGAATTGTGGTATGTTATTTAATATGAATGGGAAGTGTAGGATGGTTGGAAATTGTTGGGAAAATTGACTTTCAATGTTAGAAATATTAGGACCTTTTTTTTATCAGGAATTTATTATAATATTTATCGTGAACGAATTTTACTTCGCAATTTTCATGGATTTCTTCGGGGAACTTTCACACTTATATAATTGCCAATTGCTTTATGTATTATTAAAAATATATATAAATTTTCTAATTAATCATCACAATAACACATAACCTACTCAGAATGTAATTGCCATAAATTTGCTATATGTACCCCAAAGTATTTCCATATACATATAACTCCAATACCACATTAAACAATTAAAAACCTTCTATCCCCCAATACCACAAAACTAATAATTAAATAATCCTCAACAATATCCCACCTTTAATCTCTCCCATTCCCCTAAATATCTTTCCCCACCATATTAATTTCTCAAATTAAAAAATTGCATACTAAAACACCTATTATCGATCCCCGGTGAATTTTAAAATCCCTCACAGTTAAAGGGTGAAAATTTTACGAACCTCCTCGTCGTATTTGTCCATCACTTCGTCGGTGATGGCCTCGTTGGACGCTTCGTCCTCGTCGGAGGTGTTAACGGGCACCTCGTGCGACTCGAAACTCTTCGCCTCGGTCGGCTTCTCCTGGACACTGGCGACGGACACGTTCGTGTTCCTGGTGTCCTTGGACATGGCCTCGTGAGACTCAGCGACGGCCCTGAGCTCATCCTCGTACTCGTCCTCGCCCTCGTACTCCTCGTCGTCTTTGTCCGGCACATCCTCGGGTTCGTCGTCCGGCTCGTCGGGCTCCTCGTCGGAGGGCTCGTCCTCGGCGAAGACGTCGAACGTCGTGACGTTCGTGGACTCCGACACCTTGAAACGAAGGGACGTGCAAAAGGGAACGTGGAACATGTTAGGGCGATATTTGTACTTGGTAATTAAGGAATTTTAGGTATAATTTAATAAATTTTATTTGTAAGTTAATGTGTAGGGGAATATAAGTACTTAGTGAAGGGTTTTAATAGTCCTGTAGGGATGAGTAAAGGGTTCTGATAATTTAATAAATTTTATTTACAAGTTATTGTTTAGGCAAATATAATTGGGGAAGGGTTTTGATAGTGTTGTAGGGATTAGTGAAGGGTTCTTAGAAATATGTTAATAGGTCGCAGGGACTCAATAGTGATTGCAATAATTATAGATATTTTTTGTATTTCGAACTGTTCACGTTGGTGTGATAAATGTAATAAAATTAAATTTTCCTAAATTTTTCATTACAATCTCATTAATTTTGTACTAATATATCTTTAAAACCTATAAATAGTTCGTATAGAATTCACATGGACAGTAGCAGTAGTATAAATAGAAAATCTAGGGATTTTAAATATACAGAATCATTTGCAAGAGAATACATATCACGAAAGTTATGAAATTTACAAAAAGATAAACAAAAATTCAGATTTCTGAATCAGGGAATTAATGAGATTTAAAATAACACATTTTCGAACTACTTGAGGTAACTTCAATTATCCATAATGTTCTCAAACAAACGAATAACCGTTGAACACGCAAATTCCGTCAACCCGGCGGAAAGATAGCGGGTGGGTCGCGCAGATAGAGGCGAAATTTATGATGTATTCCAGGCACGTTCGAGTGTACACAATTGGCGCTATTTGGCGCGGGGCTTTTGTTATCAGCCGGCTATCTTAGCGATAACGATTAGAATTCTACTTACCGGCACCGTTCGTATCGACGCCCCCTGCTCGGACGTCGCGACGGCAACTGTAACGAGAGAAAAGACGATATTCGTTAGTTTCGATTCGTTAGTGAAACAAAAAAGAGGAAACAAACAAAATATCATTTTACCCGCGGAAATATAATTTGAAAAATACACACCTTGAAAAGGTGTCCCGTGGGGAATGGAAACATTCCTTTCATTTGAAACGTTCATGCGAATTATCTCGTTAATTCGGTAGATTGCGGGCAGGATGTGTACGGATCATGTAAAACATGGAGGTGAGATTCATTTATTATTATAATTGCACGCGGGCTTTTTAATTTGACAAATAAATTTGAAGACACACGTGCCAGTTGTCAGTTTTATTATATACAGGTAATTAGTGGTGGTAATTATACGTGGAGTATTATTTTCATTTTGTATTATTACTATTAAAAGAATCTCACTGATCTGTATTCATCGGTAAAGCACCAAGTATTTAAACAAATTTTCTTACAAAGCAAATTCTACTATCAAAACCCTACCAAATTTTTTAATTATCATTTTTAATATTTGTCGAATATTTTCCGTTTATTTTCACCCCATTTCCAAATCCCCTGTAAACTTATCACGTGACAAAACACCCAGACAAGTAGTAGAAAAGAGAGCGGAAAAAATACGACGGTTTTATTGAAACTCCGTTCCCATAGAATTATCATCCACCACAAGTCAACCTGTCGAAAACGGAGTAATTGAATTTGCATTTCCCGATTTCCATGGAAACCTCTTTCCGCGTAATATCGCTCGACTAACTTATATACCGCGAACACTATTTCTTACACGATCGAATAGTTAAATTTCTCTCTCTCTCTTTCTCTCTTTCCCCCATCCCTCGAAAATCTGGCAACGATTCAACCTCCGAGAAACGAAATTCGAGTTCGATCGGTTCCGCGGGATCGGCAGACGGGTGCCGCGATTTATTTGCAAATGATAATTAAACTTCCGGTAATTGCACGCGAGCAGACAGACGGGGTGACAGCGGCGATAAAGGCGGCAGCCAGCAAAGGGTGTAATTGCCTGTAGCAGGTAATGACGAGTCCCGATGGAAGCCGCACCAATTAAACATTTTAATCGCACGCTAACGAGACCGTGGAACTAGATAACGCCGGGTCTACATTACATTCCTACGGTAATTCGTTGGAAAGTCCACGTGAAAATCCACGCGAACTGTTTGACAGTGACTTTTTCGCGGAAACATGATGTGATCGTAATATGTTTTTTATATGGTTACGTTTGTTTTATGGGGAATGGTAATTAAAAGCAAATTTTCGGGAAAATGGATTATTCGATGTGGAAAGTAGAATAGTGAGGTGGAAATTAGTTTTGTATATGTTTGTTAGGATATTTAAATTTGTCAAATGTTTATGAATATGATGGATGGATGTATGATCAATTAGATATATTATATACTTTACATATTTATATGTTTTATCATATATAGAACACTAAAGGTGTTTGTTCAGAGTACACTCTTTTGATATTCATGTAGTATTTTTATAGACCTCCCATCTCTCACACTTTTCCGCATAGTGGAAATATATTTGCCGTAAAAAAATTGGAAATTTTCACAATATCCCATACGGCGATTTTCCAATTTTTACGACGAACAGTGTATACGATTTTTTTTCTCCAGAATTCCAATAGGAACTTTCGAAATTTCACGACACCCGGACCGACGTGGACCGTTGAAAATCTTGAATCTCTTTTCCATAAAAAATTCACGGTTTCCAAGATGGCTCTCAGAGTTCGCGATAAATTTCGCGAACAAACTAAGATAAAACGGGCATACGCGGCACGCCATAAATCGTTTCGCTTTAACGCGGCCGGTACGATTGCGCGTAATAAATATTTACCGGTTCGCGGAGGAAGATATTCCGGCGGGAAAACGATCTTAAATAATTTAACGTTCAATAAACTTCGCCCGTTCGTCCGTTTGAACTTGCTGAACTTGCCGGCGACCGTTAATAATGGAGTCTTTAAAGCCGATGCCGCTCGATCGGATCGATGGCTTCGTTTTACGCGATATTACACACACACACACACACACCTATACGTACACCACATGTTGCCGTAATTAATTATCACTAATGGAAACCATTGGAAGACACTGTGTGAAATTGAGCAACGCTTTCAACCCTTAATGACACGGTATTAAAATATCAACGGGATATATTAGGATCAATCGTGAATTAAAATGAAATTTTATAACAGTATTTTGTTTATATTTGTGACTAATAAAGATTAATGGGAAGATCATCGAACAGGGAAATGAAAAAATGTGACGTCATTTCGCATAAATCTGTTTAAACTCATATCTCGAAATTACAGGCATCGCGTATAATTTCCGAATTAAATCGGATTTTCAAATGGAACGTTCACCTGAGAATTTCCCGCGAAATTTAAATATTCCCTCTCGTGAATCCTCTGTAAAATTCCTATTTTTCTTCGACGACACTTTCATATCCGACGTACCATTATGAACCCCTGTAACCAACGAATCCGTCGTTTCGACGGATTCCATAGTTACCTGATTTCCAATTACTACAAAGATAAAGGTGCTTTCGTCGGAATTTATGTTGATTCCAATCCACGTGGAAAATTCATCTGTTTATGTAATTTAATTTCTATTCCATCGATCCATTGTACCAATGATCCACAGACAATGATCCAATGTACAACATAGATCAAGTTCCAACACGCGGTCTGATTCCGAAGCGACTTTTTATTAAAAATATCAACGGACGTATGTTTTATTAAAGTACCGTGAATATTTCAACATCGCGTACATTTCAATTACGTTTAATTCAGTCGGTCGTAGCGTTCGTACTGTCTGAGGAGTAAAAACATCTACAATTACAAGACTCTCCGGAGAGAGAGACATAGAGAGAGAGAGAGAAAGAGGGGTGGAATTACCAAAGGAAAACCGGGTGGTACCGTATCTAATTAAAAACGAGAAATATTGAGCTAAAGGCGATATTCATTAGCCGGAAGTGCTTTCAACTTTCGCGTTTCTCCTCGGTAAACTCATTGATAAGAAACTCCGACTGTCTTTTCTTTTTCCCTCGTACTTTTCTCTGTTCGGTATTCTTTTTTTGTTCTCTCTCTCTATCTCTTTCTCCCTATTTTTCTCTCTTTTCGTTTATCATCCGTGGCGATTCGAAAATGAATTTAACTCACCGCCGTTCCCGACGTAACGGCGAACTAAAATGAGAAATAAAAACGGAATAAAATGATCAAGCCCTCACTCTACCTCTGTTATTCTATCAGAACTTGTTGCTCGAGCGATTCAAAGTTTCCGCCGCGGTTTCGCCGCCTAGAATTTCCGTACTTTCACACCGAACCGAAGTTTTCCGATTTTTTATCCTTTTTCCGATCGATTTTCGAAATGGGTTGACACATCTGCGTTTGCATTGTGTGTCATCAGTATTTTAAATCACGTGAAAAGCGTTGTAAACGTATCGTTCGGATTTCCGTAACTCGAAACACGAATTAACGACGATTCGACTATTTTTTTTTTCAACGGGAAATATATATCAACGTGATATACTATACATTCGATATTATTTTCGATGGTCGGTTATTTTCTAGCGACACGTTCATTAGTTTTCATCGATATAAAAAAAGAGGGCGGGAGGGGGGAGGGAGAAATTCATTTTGACCGTTGTATTACTGTTTCATTGCGATCGGAAACGAGAATAGTCGATGGTATTCATTCGTAAACAATCGTAATTCATTCGGGGATAGAATAGTTGTTGCTCGAGATGGCGGTTGAAATGAAATCGATTGCCCGGTTCATTTTTATCGCCGCGTATCAAAACGGATACCCCGTTCTGATTAAACGTGAAACGGGTGGACGAACGTTTTCGTCGCGATCGTTGGAAATTTTCGTCGACGGGTTTTTATTTTCGATTATTTTATCGTTGCCGGCGACGATGGAAAGGAAATAGAAATTATTATATTACGAATCTTTTGTTACTCGCCGCACTGTTCTCCACGTTCTCGAGGATTTTCGACTATGTGACGGTAAAAAAATGAAAAAATGCGAGACGGTCAAGGATTTAGACGAAATTGAATAAATGAAATTTTAATTTAATCGCGAGCACCACTGCTCGTATATCACGGTGACAATGAAGTGACCGTCCGGGTAGAATATCGGATTTAATTATCGTCAATTTATCGGTCGTCCGTCGGTGTTGAATTATGAATTAATGAGTTCATTTTCGAGATCCTTTTGATATCGTACGTCCAACGTGATATTGGGATCGAGACCGAGGGCTAAACTATCGATCGAGAAATAATCGTTTGGATCCCTTGAAGATCTGTTGCGATGTTCGTGATTTTTTGATAGTCTTTTTTTGGAAATGTTTAGATATCGACTTGAATCTTTCACTGTCTTATTCGGTTTCGAATTACGCGTCCAAAATGTCTTGGATCATTTGAATAGCTCAAAAATTACGGAAATGACGAAGAAATTACGAAAATCGCGAAAATTCATAAATTTAAAGCAGTTTTTCGTTTGGCATTCGCCGAATTTTTGAGATAGCGATCTGAAACTGGTACCATTGTTTTAGTTAGGAAATTCTACGCCAGATCAATATATAATAGTTGTACTTTTCGAATATTTCATTTTTCGCAAAAATCTGAAGGGGGTAGGTCAGGATTTTTTGCGATTTTCGTAAATCGCTCGCTATTTCCACAATTTTTTAGATATCGATCTGATTCTTTCACTGTCTTATTAGGCTTCGGATTCCGCGTCCAAAACGTCCCGGGTCGTTTAAATAGCTCAAAAATTACGGAAATGGCGAGCGATTTACGAAAATCGCAAAAAATCCTGACCTACCCCCTTCAGATTTTTGCGAAAAATGAAATTTTCGAAAAGTACAACTATTATATATTGATCTGGCGTAGAATTTCCTAACTAAAACAATGGTACAAGTTTCAGATCGCTATCTCAAAAATTGAGCAAATGCCGAAGGAAAAACTGGTCGAAAATGACGATTTTTCGCGATTTTCGTAAATCGCTCGCTATTTCCGTAATTTTTTAGATATCAAAATAATTCTTTCACTGGCTTATTCCGCTTCGGATTCCGCGTCCAAAACGCCCGGGATCATTTTAATAGCTCAAAAATTGCAGAAATGGCAGGCAAATTACGAAAATCGCAAAAAATCCTGACCTACCCCCTTCAGATTTTTGCGAAAAATTAAATTTTCGAAAAGTACAACTATTATATATTGATCTGGCGTAGAATTTCCTAACTAAATCAATGGTACCAGTTTCAGATCGCTATCTCTAAAATTGAGCGAATGCCAAACGAAGAACTGCTCTAATCTGACGATTTTTCGCGATTTTCGTAATTCGCTTGCCATTTCCGCAATTTTTGAAATAATAAAACGATCTGGAATGCTTTGGAAGCGCAAATCGAAGCGGAATAAGATAGTGAAAGATTCAGATTGATATTTAAAAAATTGCGAAAATGGCGAGCGAAAAACGAGAATCACAAGATAAAAAGAGAAAAATCTGGAAAAATCCCACGGCGTGCAAATACGTCGGCAATTACGGAAGTTCGATATGAAATTGAAATAGAAAATCCGAGCCGTTCTCCCTTCTGTTTACCGTTACAGTTTACGGGTCGGAATTTCCGTCTGTTTGAAAAATATCGACGAACAGCCGGAATGAGAATTCCGTAGTTAACTTTCCGCGCGGATTTCCCGACTTGGTTGGAAAAAAATAAGAAAAAAAAGGAAAACAGAGAGCGAGAGGCGAAGGAATGCTGAAAAATCTCAAAGCGCATAAAAGTACAACTATCCCCCCATCCCTTTCGGAGAAGATTCTCCTCTCGTAAAAAGAGGAGACCTAAAATTCCCCAACTGCGGAAAAATACGGCTATCCTCATTTCCTTCAAGAGAACTTTCCAACTTCAAAGAGCGAGAAACCTAAATCTTCTCGAGCACCTAAAACGACTATCCCAGTTTCCGTTTTTTAACAACACATTTTAATATTTTTATTATTAGTTTCCTCGAAACGACCGACGGGAAGTTGGAATATTTCGCCGCGATAAACAAAACGAAATTTCCACGAGTTTTTTTTCCATCGTCTCGGTGAAAACAGTCTTCGCGGTAATACGAATTGAAATATTTCGCAGAAAAATAAGAGTGACAGTAAGTTTCAAGCGACAGAATAAAAAATTTTCACCATTTCTTCGAACGTTCCGCAGAATTTCTCCACATTTTTTTCAAATTTTTATTCTAAAACTTTTCAGATGTTATTACTTATATTGTCTCTTTTGGTGGAAAGATAAAGAGATACACGTATGAGGACAAGTGTCGGGTTCTATCGGGTCGAATATTGTGGTGCTCCGGGTGATCGCAGTTTTCCGATACTTCAACACCATAATCCGGGGGCTCTCTCACCACCCTTCCACATGACTGCGGTATGCGAAATCTGTCCCTGGATGGTCTACCCCGAGAGATCCGTGATCCACTAAGGCTATAGTCGCCCTTGGAATTGCGATGATATGAGAAATTTTTTGCGGTAAAATTTCTGCATTTCGATGGATTTACGGTTGGATAGATTTTTGTGATAATTTAATTAATGCGACGCTTGGGTGTTTTACTGATTGGATATTTGAATTGTTTGCAGTTTTTGAGGGTTGAAATTTGTATAGTGGAAGGTTTTTAAGATTTATGATGGTTGCGTTTGGAATTTTCAACGCTTTAGAGATCCTAAGCTTGGAATATCAACATTTTGAAATTTCTGCGCTTGGAATTTCAACGCTTTGGAGTTTCAACGCTTGGAATTTGAAGCTTTGGAATTTCTGCGTTTGGAATTTCAACGCTTTGGAGTTTCTGTGCTTGGAATTTTAACGCTTTGGAGTTTCAGCGCTTGGAATTTCAATGTTTTGGAGTTCCTGCGCTTGGAATTTTAAGCTTTGAAATTTCAACGCTTTAGGGTTCCTGCGCTTGGAATTTCGAGCTTTGAAATTTCTACGCTTGGTATCCCAACGCCTTGGAGTTTCTACACTTCGAATACCAACGCTTTGGAGTGTCCACGCTTGGAATTTCAACGCTCCAATATTTCGGCGCTCGGAAATTTCAGTTTCCCGAATTTCCAACGCATTAAATTTTCCACAACACGAAATTTCCACAGCCCAACGCGCTATCAAGCCCGGCGCGAACCCTCGGAAAAATGAACTTCGGCTTTATTCATGACGAGATGAAAACTCACCGGGAGGACTCGAGCGAAACTTTATGTTAATTCGTTAGGAAAATCACGTGTTCCGGATGGAAAATTTGAAACGTTAATAACGCTGCTGTTAGGAATGCAGATTTCTAAAAGACTCACTCGATAAGTTACCCACGTACAACATTATTCATTTGTTGTTCCACGACTTATTGAAAAATCGCTGGAAAATTATTAATATCACGAACGAATGTTATATGAAAATTACATCGCCCCACGTCGAACGATCGCAGACACCCGCGGAAAAATTGAAATATACTCCGTCGGCTTATTTGCATATCGGAAATCGTTCGTGATAATTTCCCCTTCAACATTTCAATTCGTATCTGCGACGTGTCCGTTAATAAACACGATATATATATTTTTTTTGTTTAATATTTGCAATTCAACTCGTACAAATATAAATATCGAATTACTTCATTTCAGAATTACGTTTGTTTTTTCCCACTCGATCGTACAACATGTCCGAAAAAAATTAACTGCCAAATAATTAACCAATGTAATTATCACTTCTTACATCCCGTTTCGTTTCTTTTCTCGACGTACGTCGGAATACGTTTATAGTATCGATTCCACGACGGTATCGATATCACCTCAATCTATAATCCTTTATGGGTGGATTAATACCTTCCTCGAGACCGCGTCAAGTGTGCAGAACGTGCACCGTTATCGATCACCCTAATCACACCCACGTCAGACAAATCATCCAGGACGTGTATCGCGTGAAAGAAGGTGAATAGAATTCTCGAAGAAAACCCGAACGTATTTCCTTATCGCTTTGACCAGCACACTTTGTATTTTGATCTATTATCCCCCGAGAAAAAAATACGAATAAATAAAAATCAGGTAAACGGACAATATTGATTATATTGTGGGAATTTTTAAACTTTTTGAAATTCGAGTATGTTAAAATATCGATGGGGGAAATATAAATATAAATATGAATAAAATAAAGAGGATTCACGTTTCACGTTTGTAGATTTTAATTGTGGAGAATCAACCGATTTTATTTGATCAAGGAGTATGAAAAAATATTGTTGGAAAAGCACAGTGATTAAAATGAATTAAATTAAGTGAAATTTATTGAGTGAAATATTTTATGTGGTTTGTTTGATAAATGATTATTATTAATGTAAGAATTTATAATTGTGGATTCTGAATTCCATTGATTTGATTCTCGCTATCAATCTATTTCGGTCAATATAATTCGGCGAAATCGATTCGGATCTGTCCCGCCGTTTGATCTCGGATAATGTTTGACTGATAAGCATTCGCTATCATGATTACAGGGCGGTTCACCGTAAAGCGTGATCGAACGTTTACCGGGTTAGCAGAGGCAATTAACTAATGTACGTTAAGCAGATTCCCATTAACCTTCTGTATTTCTTATTAATATTGTTTATAAAATTACTATAAATGAACTTCAATACACAGAGAATTCGTGTTTCATTGTTAACCCATTAGATGTTAATTAGAATACTTTTATACATTTATTCGAAAGATATAACAAAATATACAAAATCAATTATTGCATTACATTTTAATTCAACAATTACCCAAATATCATCACTTAGAACTACAAATTACAAAAATATATTAAAATCTACCAGAATCAAACTTCACCACACTATCCCTGATACATTTCCAACAAAACCGTATACAATTAAAAACCTTTATATTTCCTCGACTGAAATTCTATCGAAAAAAAAATAATGATCACATCAGAATGATACAAACGTTTCAAAGAAAAATACTAATGGCAAACGGTAACGTTTCCCGATAGCGTAAAACAGATAACAGGTGTATAATTGCGAAAGGAACTACGGTCCAAAGTTCGCGGTTAATTCCTGGATCCCGTGCTAATTAAATCTAATACGATCTGCCCCCGTGCTCCTCTTATTACTTCCACGCGGGGATACGATCACTCGTCGAAACCCTTTGTTCCCTAATCGACGGCTTAGCCCGTGGAACCGTTAGAGGGTTCCGTCGGGATAACGGCAGCCGAACTTTCGTAAAACCCAACCCCCCCCCCTCCCCACCCCCCGCCGGATGCTTTCGTGATCCCATACTGTAATATGCATTGCAAATTAATATCCGTGTTACCGGTACGAATTTCTACTGCGTTCGTCGTCGAGATTTGGATTACTATTGCCCGTTCACGTTGTCATCAATGTAATTAATTTATGTGATAACAATCGTTTTATTTAAAAATAATTAACGATGATCTATTTAGAAAATACTCTATTATGATTTTTAAATTTTAGGAATGATTTTTAAATTTATTTGAATGATCTAGAAGACATTGTGTGTGTGTGTGTGTTTTTTTTTATTTGATCAATTAGAAATATTTTATAGTAGTTGAGTATCAAATTGTGTTATTAATGGGAGAGGAATGGATGTTTCTTTTCTCTCATAGTTTTATGTTACACTTTTCCAGGTTGTGTTTGTGTAAACCGTGTAGGTGTGTCTGTATTTTTTTTTCACAAGTTTTTCTATTCACGTCTTCGGTGTATTCCGGCTTCCTGCTTGTTTTAATACCATTACACGTGTGTGCCGGGCTTTTACGGTGTTTCTTACAACTGTTTCGTAACTCCATTACGGTTACAGAAGTTCCGCTACCATCTTGGAATTCTTTCGTCCCCGTACGACCATCGGTTATCGTTCTTTCGTCATTTTTTTTCTCTCTATCTCACCCCGTTTCCCTTTGTTTTCCCGCACGGCGAAATTCTCGCCCCCGTTCGCCAGTCGTTTTTTGTTTTTGTCTTTTTTGCCTTTTTTGTCTTCAAGGGTTGTGAAGTTGTTTAGGGAAACAGGTAACGGAGTTTCTAGTTCCGGCAGAAGAACTTATTTGCAGTTCACCAGAAATATATTCTACTCCCTGATCATCCCTGATGACGTCATTTCCTCGAAAAATGTCAGGGGAAATTGTTAAAAAAAAGATAGATAAAATTTGAGCGTATCTATCTTCGTTATTAGTTATTGGAATTTGTACGAGAGTTACGTCATGTGTGTAACATATTAATGACTATTAAATCTCTTTGATGATACATTCCACCTTTGACGTGAACGGTATGATGACTTTGTAACTGTGCATCATTCAACTAATCGCTAATTAGGCAATTAAATTTGCGCTTCTCGCGAAATCGTCGAGATATATGAAAATTTCGTGGAAATCAATTGTGCGGATAAGTTTTGGTAGTCGTTTGGTCGAGGGAGAAGAAAGTTTTTGAAAAATGAGGGTAAAGTGCTTTTCTTGTTATTACACCATCGTTCACACACACATACACACATGTATTTGAAAAAGTGTCACGTAAGACTTTCATCCACTCAGCCGTTCAATTTCAGATCGATTGGTTTCGAAATAAGTGATACGAGTTTAAAATTTGTCCGACAATTACATACAAAGTCGTTAGTTTATTTTCCTAAGATCATTTAATAATTAGTTATCACACACGTGCATTTTTCCAAATGTAATAATTTCCCTTTCAAATTTTACTTTTTCCACCGTACACACTGTTTTTAACGGGACAACATCATTTCCACGTTCGAAAACTGAAACAATACGGAGCCGGCGTCTGCCAGCGAGAAGCAACAAAATGAACGACAAAAGCCGCGAAACGATCGTTTCGGCATAATGAACGGGGAACGCAAACAACGTCATAACGTATCGCGAAATTCAACGATTACGCGAAACGAACGTCAACGTCGCAATAAAAGAGCGAATCATAGAGCACGCGTCGCGTGGACGAATGAAATTTCTCCATTGAAACGAGTAATTACCATTGAAAAATAAACCGACCGAAATTTTCCACCGTACTCAGCTCCTCCTCCCCCTCCCGTTAAAATGACGAGGACATTGATTACCATGGTTACCAAAAATCTACCCTCGTTATGATACATATACTCCCCTCCTCTCCTCCCTCCCCCACCGGAAACTTATTAGTATTCCGATTTCACCTGCGAAATGGAGAAATATATTTACTCATTTTCCTGCGGTAGAATTGAAAATAAAAATGTTACTTTCCGAGAGTGAGCTTGTATACGATGTACCAGAGGGTACATTGTATCTATGAACATATATTATGTATGTATGTATAGACCATGTATGGTATTATATTCAAGAGGATACACGGAAGAAGGATCCCAGTGTATTGCCCTCATTTCCTGGTGAATTTTTCCGTATCCACCGACAATGGGCTGCATTTTCCCGCTTTTCTTTCCGCGTATTCGTGTCCCGCCTACGGAATGACATTTCGCGAAACGTATACAAGCCCGTGTTCGTTGACTCGGGTCGCACGCTAATTACTTACCCGGGAAATCGAAGTGTGTGTGTGTATGTGTGTTGGGAAAGGGGAAGGAAGATCGTTCAACCCTTTCGTTTCCCTGGAAAGGGTATTTTTTGTAGGTTTTTCTACGATTTGATTGGTTCATATTTATCATACGTTAACAATAGTGTGACTAGAGGAGGGGAAATAGTTTCGTTATTAATAATATTTGTAACATTCTGTCTTCTCTTATGGACTATGTTTTATATTCTGTTCTTTTTTGTTCAAAGTGATTTTTTAAAAGTCACTAGAATATTAATCGACGATCAAATCTCGTTAACTTAATTAGGTGTTCAACGAATATGTTTGTTAGTACGATAATATAAATAGTGTTCTACTTTACCAATGTTTTTGAAACACAATTCGTAAAACTAATCACGTCTCTGATAAGACAGAACTTTTGCCCAATTTAACGTCGCAATTTAATTATAAATTTATGTTAATACATCCAGTATCATATACAGTCCTGGTTAATGATACGTACACACGTGTGTGTATTTCAGGTTTCGTGAAAATTTCGATCGCAACGCGATATACTAACCAGCGATCGATTCGCACAATTCAACGGGACCGCGAGTAACATCGTGAAATTACAAAGGTGCCCCGGTAATACGAGTCGCGTTTCCGAACTTCAACGACCATTGGCGTAGGTCTGCGATCGACGTGCTTGCGAAAGGTCAACCGGCGGCCCTTTGACTCGGTTTCCCTTTGACGATGCGTCCGCTGATCGATCCACGAAGAACACCACTTGTAATCCACAGCTTCGTAACGTAGTCGTGTTTCACGATTTAGGAGAATCGCTAATTCGTGGAATTTTTATCATTTATCGAAGGGGAGGGGGAGGGATCTAATCAATGGGATAATTAACACTAGCACTGTTAATTAATTAGGAAGAATCCGAGTCTAAGCAGTGATCGAAAAATGTGTCGAAATGACGCAAATATATCTGTATTAATTATTTATTTAATAATTGAAATTTGTAAACATAAATTTATTCATCGATTTAGATTTTAGTCATTATCTCTACTATAATGATGTTTTCTTTGTAAGAAATATAATATTTGGCTCTTATATCAGGCGAGAGATTAATTAAATCATCATATTAATTCATTCAATTCACGTCAGATTTCGACATTTTCATCACTGACCTTACTCGTGATATTCCCATATAACATGAAATTAAACCACGAGCATGACTCGTGGTATTCAAGTTAGATCTAAAACTCTTATCACGAGTGAGACTCGTCGAAGTAGTGCAAACGGTTAATTTCAATGTGGAGATAAGCAACGCCGGTAATAATGTTTAACTTTAAACGAGTGCGGCTTCCTGGTGATTCGGTTGGTTGATAGCTGGGGAAAAATGGCGTGAGGGAATTGCGAATAAAATTCCATGTATACGACGACACTGAGACGTCTTACCGTGTTTGTTACGTGTGTGCAACGGAAACTGTATCTCCGGCTCGTTTCTTCCTTTTGCCGTTAATTTTACACTCCGTTGGGGGAGGGGGTAGCAATTTGACGTCCGTTGCTCGTAATTTACACCCTACACCCTTTTCCCTCGCCCTTTGGCCCCCGTTCACCGAAGGCAACTTCTGTTTTCACGGCGTAACTTTTATTCGCGATTCGCACGGATCGTTCATTGTTTCAAATGCGAAGAAAAGTTTCTGATTACATGGGATCTCCTTATTCTTTTTTTAAATGTCAAAGTTTGGTGGATAGATTAGTAGGTTGATAGGTTGGCACGCTAGGGACTGGCAGGTGTTCTTTGAGTTTTGGAATGTTGGTAATTGTTTTTTAGGGTTGTGAATCAGATGGGTGGATGAGTAGATTATATGTTGAAATAGCAATCACGTGCGAGAATTTGAGGGAGAGATTCGGTTTTACTTTCTAAAGGGTACAGTGCCGCGGGATGTTAAAACTTTGCCATCGATTCCGGGGACAAGGTGTTTGAATTGAAATTTCAAGAGTTTTCAAGAGATAAGGATTTTAAGGTGTTAAAATCGGACCGCGAGGAAATTTCAAAGCACAGAAATCACCAGGTATAGTATTTCCAAGTTTTCGAAACTATAAAGCGTAGGAATTACCAAGCATTGCAATTCCAAGCCTAAGATATTTCAAAGCGTAGAAATTACCAGGCACTGCAATTCCAAACCTTAGAAATTTCAAAGCACAGAAATTACCAGGCACTGCAATTTCAAACCTTAGAAATTTCATAGCACAGAAATTACCAGACATTCCAATTTCAAGCCTTAGAAATTTCAAAGCTTAGAAATCACTAGTCTCTGCAATTCCAAACCTAAGAAATTTCAAAGCGCAGAAGTCTCTAAGCACTGCAATTCCAAACCATAGAAATTTCAAAGCACAGAAATTACCAGGCATTGCAATTCCAAGCCTTACAAATTTCAAAGCTTAGAAATCTCTAGTCTCTGCAATTCCAAGCTTAAGAAATTTCAAAGCGCAGAAGTCTCTAAGCACTGCAATTCCTAAGCTTAGAAATTTCAAAGCTTAGATATCATCAGTCACTACAATTCCAAGCCTTGCAAATTTCAAACCGCAGAAATCCCTAGTCACTGCAATTCCAAGCCTAATAAATTTCAAACCGCAGAAATAAAAAGACATAGAAATTTCATATCCTAGAAACTTCAAAGCGTACAAAGTACCAAGCATAGAAATTCCAAGATCTAGAAACTCCAGGGAAACAAGATACATACATATGTCAACGAGTATCCACGTATTCCTAAGGTGTAACTACGTAAGCGATACAGGAAGCAACGAAGCACGAGGAAAAGATACGTCGAAGAAACTTTTTCAAACGCTTCGCCGCGGGCTGAAAGACGCAGCGTAAATATTGTCACCTCTCATTAAGGCGGCCATTAGTGTCATATGACGGCCACGTTTACGCTCCATGTTTGCGTATTACGATGCACTGGCGTACCCAGAGATCTATTTGCAGGCTGAATAATTTCTTGCTTCTTATTAACGTAAAAAAAAATAGACTACATCAGAGATCTTTGAATAATTATTAAAAAAAAAGAAATATTCATCATTCGTTTGAATCTCACTGAAACATTTCATACTTCATTTTACTGATATAATATATTTCTATATACTCGCGTGATATAAAAAGTGTATAAATATTCCTGGTAGAGTTTTTAACAAGCTGCGTGTTATGTAAAGATAGAAAAAAGATTGTATTCTTTTGAAAATGTTTCATAAGTAATTTCTATATGGTACATTGTTCGCGATAAAGATAGAAATTTCGTAATTTCATTTGCCACGGCTTACGCCACTGTTACATAACGTGCACCGGGTCCCGGTGTTCCATTAGGTCCGCTTTTGAAGTTCATTCACGCGAATCTAGAAGCTCCATGCTTTGCTCTCAACTCGTGACGAAAAAAAACAACAAAAAAAAATGAAAACCTGGCACCATTGTCACAAATATTACACCTTGTAGGTGAGAGAAAGTGGCGGGAAAAATCTGTCTGACTAAAACCAGAGCTATACCACTGCGGTATGACTACACGCTGATATCTACCACTACTATCTGTTAATAACTTTATTCATTTCTCTGTGGAATAAAGAATAATACGAAATGTAAATAAAATTCATTAGCATATTCATGCGATATATGGAGCAAAAAAAAGTGAAATTGTGTTTATAAATACGGAGGCGAAATTTTCAAATACAATTTCAGATTGATATCGATTTTCAACGTCACGTATTCAGTCCTCAATGGTATATACATATATATATATATATATGTGTGTGTGAAAGCATATATATGTATATACATATATCTGAACTGCGGCCTGAAATCGAATTAAAGAAAATCCGGTTAAAGGAAACTTTTAAGTGACTTCCGTGAGATTTATCTTAAAAGTTCGCGGGTTGGAACTTTCACCCTCGACCCTCCGGACATCGACGTTGCGTCAACGGTGTTCGGTTACTTGAAGAAAATACCTTAATTCCCGAAACCTTTGTATCATTAATTACACTACGACTTCGAGTTCCTTTTTAACAAAGTAACTTCCTGGAACTGTTTTAAATTCCTCACCCCCCCCCACCCCCTCTCTTTTCCCTGTGTTCGTTTTTCGCTCCTCGGTGAAACGATTTTTGACGATCCTCGGAGGTCGGAAGTTTCCTCGGTATTTTTCAGCTGGTAATTAACAAGTTCAAGCTGAGGGGAAATACAATTACTGAAAGTCTCTTTGTAAAGTTTGTTGAATTTCTTGCGTAACAGGTTTCGTTCGAACTGATACACCGTGGAACGTGTCCGGGCTGTTCAAGTTCTTGTAGCATAATAAAACATTGAAAATTACCGCGTGCAAGTTACGAGCCATGGAAGTTTCCCGGTGGAAATATTTCAACGTGCGGGAATTTCAAAGCGGAGGAACTTCGACACGTGGAAATTTCGAAAGAAAGGAAATTCAACGTGTGGAAATATCGAGGCAAAGAAAATGTGGGTTTCGAATTTCAAAGTATGAAAATTTCGAATGAAAGAATATTCTATGTTTTAAGAATTCAAAGTACGAAGATTTTAATCCATAGAAACTTTAATGGTTTCAAATTTCTAAGCGCGATAAATTGAAATCGAGGACTCTTAATCGTATGGGGATTTAAAACCACTGAAATTTCAACGCTTTCAATATTCAAAGCATAGCAATTTCAAATCAAAGACACTTTAGCTGATAAAAATTTAAAACCACACAAATTTCCACATATTCAAATTTCAAATCACACCGATTCCAAATCGAACACACTTTCTCACATACAGATACACTCCCACAGAAACGTCAAACTACACATATACATATACTTTCACACATAAATACCCAACACTTTCAAATTTCAACCACGTACAAACATCAAAGCACAAAAATATCAAGACTTACATACATACACACATACGAAAACGTGTAGAAATTCACTAACGTAGATACTTTAATCAAATTCGATACGACACCCCTAGTCTCATCAATCGAAGCGTTCCTGAATACACTATTTTATGGGACACCATGGATCCCGAGTAACGTGGTAGACGAGAATTAACCGGATCTAGCGGGGAGTGTCGATCCCAACGACAAGGCAGCTATATCACTGAACGGGCACCGATCTACGTGGATCGCAGTGACGCTTGAATAATCGATCCTTCGATATACATACATAGTCTATTCTAAGGACACGGGCCATTATTCGGCGAACAAATCCGATGAAGGAGCCGGATAACCTTTGCTCCCGTGATAGGGATTAACGATTTAATCGCGAAATCCTCGCCTGCGGAATTCTCGGCCGAATTTACGGCGGATTTGGCGGGTAAAAGTGAAAAGTTTTGCAGAATTTTCTGCCCGACGCGTCGAGAAATAGTCCGGTAACTACACACGGAATTACATATGAAATTTGAAACCGAATTCACGGGGAAATCTGGCAAGTTCCGACCGTGGGAAAGTTGAAATCCTGATTTCACTCTGCATATTTTCTGGTTGTGAAATTGTAAAATGCTAACGTTAAACTTTCGATGATAGTTTATGTATTTATAAATGTATGTGTGTGCGTATGTTACTCGTTAATTGAAGTTAGAAATAATATGAATGGTAGGAAACAAAATTTATGGTATTTCAACATGTTCCAATGTTCCCTGGGATGTTCCCTGGGAAATGTTCACCATTTACGAATGTTACGTAACCACGAATGTTTGAAACAAAGAGGATAAAATCACAGTTCGAGAATAAGTTTCTTAAAATTAGTTCTACAATTACTTTTTCTTGTATACCAATTACGAAATATTTTCGTGTACAGTGTGTCATTTAAGAATGATTTATACCAACATACAATACGTATGTATACGGTACGTTCGAATATAAATGGCGACGTGTATGAAATATTTTTACGTCGCGTTGTTTACGGCTTGATTTCAGCGAAAAGCTCGTTCAGCATGTTTTTCATTTATCATAGGAACCTTCGAGCTGTCGATTTTCGAATAAAATCCGGGTGATACCGTTCGCGCGGAAATATTTTTCGATTAGTCCGTTAATTAAGGGAGTCGAAGGTTTAACGTGAAAAATTATACATTTGATTTACCGCGGAGTTTAATTATAATCCCCAGATTCCTGCGAGAAATTACAATTCCCCCCCGCCCCCACGAAAATAATATTCTCATTGAAAACAAACACAATGACTTGGTATATTTCTTTCTTATAATTTCCGCTGCATTTTCATTCGCGGAAAACCGGGAAAATCCAACATGTACTTCGATTTCTCGATATAAATAATTAATGTGTGTCTTACGAATCCTTTGATGATAATTATTCGTTTATACGAAATCCCCGTAGCTATAAACGATCCCTTTCGCAACATCGGAACGAAAAAAAACGAAAGAAACGTTTATTATTGGAAATATCTGTAAAATATGAACCCGGTGAAAGCAGTGTGACATCGCTGTTACGTAATAAAACCGTAAATAAGCCGTAATAAATATCGAGCATGAAAATTTCATATCGAAGCTCGCTGTTTGTTCAATCCATCCTCCGCCAACCATGTAGCACCTAATGATTTCCAATAATTACACCTACCCACCCCCCTTTCCCTCGCCCATCTCGCTACATTCATGGGGTTCGTTCAACAAGTTTCCGCGGAATGATGAAAAGCGGCGAAATATTTTCGTAGCAACACAATTGGACCAATTAGACGCGATTAAAGGTGAAAAGCAATTTACCAGCTACTGTTTGTATTAGTAGAAATAAAAAGGAACCACAAGGAAGGAAGAAAAAGAGAGAGAGAAACAAAAGATACTCTTACTAACAAAAAAAAACTTAACTGATTTCACGTGAAAGGAAAATCGATTCCTCGTTTCCCTCGCAATTGTATCTCCGATCTCTTTGTATAGAGTACGCCTTATTAGCTTGTCAACATACAATAATTTAATTCGTATACAGTAGTTCGTTATGAGAAATAAATAAGCGAATAAATAAATGCAATCGAAGTATAAGGAATCCTTCGATCTTGATTTATTTGTATTTCAATATCCAGGCGCACTCGAGTCACCCGGTTTCTATATTATATGTATATGTATATTATATGTATGCATGCATATATAATATATACATATATGAAATTTGAAATATATATGTATATACATATATTATTATATGTATTATTATTATATGTATTATATGTATATATGTATTCGATTATATAATATATATCTACTATATAGTAAAATAATGTAAAATAATATATAGTAATGTATATAGTAATTTATAATAATACATAATAATAATAATATATATACTACATATATACGTATATGTATACGATACACGCAAAATGGTAATCGCTACACAGGGAAAACGCGAAAATTGAGATCTTATCTCGCGAAGGTGTCAAGATCGAGGTCAGATCGCGGGTCGGGTAATTTCATTTTCGTCGGAACGACGAACAACACACATGCGAAAACATGTGCGTGTGTGTGTTAACCCCGTTTTCCATTCTACACCGACACACACGCGCGTAAACGCACATCTACGTTAAACACATTCATTCATACGTGTATACACACATTCACACATAAATACATACGTACAAGAATACATACAGACAGACACACATACGTACACACAATACGTATACATATGTATACACCGCGAACCCGTGTTACCCCCCCCCCCCCCACCCCCTTCTATATCATCCGTTACATGTGCGACTGCACATTGTACCCGGGAATACATGGCCGCGAGTAAATACTGCATAATGGAAATGCGGTTACTCGAATTGCATAATTCCGTATTACGTTGCCGGAACGCTACTGACGCAGCAACGTCGCGCCGCAAATTCCCTGACGATTTTCTGAAAGCCCGATTATTACCATGAAAATCCACCGTCCCTTTGTCCCGTCGTCCATTGTCCTGTCCCCACGTTTTTATTTCCCTCCCTGTACTCTCTCCCCCTCTCCCTCTACCCCCTCGAACCTCCTCGTGTCTCTTTATGTACCACACTTTTTCGAAACTTGACAGAAAAAAAAAAGAAATACATGCCAACTGATCAACTGGTAAGAAACGAGCCCTTTCGAACGGTGGAATTGAAATGCGAGGGTTTGTATGGGTATATGGGTGTGTGGGTGTGTGTGTGTGTAGATGAAGGATGACGTGACAGGCTGATTTCATGTCAGGATCGATCATTTTTCGATGCAGAATGTAGACGTGTTTTGAAAATCAGGTGTTGTAGTCAGTAATATGGTAAATAAGACCTGTATCGATTTTTTTTTACACTTTGGGTAGGCGTGATGTATTTTACTTTGTTGTCTGTTTTGGATTAGAAAATTTCAAAGGGAAAAAAGTAGGTCACATTGAACCACCCACGCTTACAGTCTGCGAGGCACGATTTTGAGAAACGAGGATTTTGCATTAATTTTGAAATTAAAAGTATACGTGATACTGAAACTTTGACTGTATTTAAATTTAAAAAAGAAAGGCATAGTTTAGTGGATGACGAACGAATGAGTTGAAAATACGAGCTTTTTAAAACAATTCCACGAGATATTCCAAAAGTGATCGTTTTGCACGTGGAATTACTGGAAAAACAATCGAAGGATATTAACTTCATGTCACTGGAATTCCCCGTATCACAGAAAAACACGTATAAATAATTTAAACTTCATTTGCCATGGAGAATGCTGTTTACAAAATCGCGAAAAAATTTCGCAATATTACGAATATCGTATACAATATTTCATTTTCCCCCCGCGGTACGCGTGATTTGTCACCGTCCAGTGTTGTTATTAAATTTAATTCTTTTTTCAACAGCACTTTATAAATTAGCTTAATAATGAATTCCTAATTAAGCTTAATAAAATACCGAGTGACGCCTACAAATTACAATCAATTATTTCTCCAACGATCTATTAATATCACTTCCACTCGAGCGTGTCGTTATTAATTACATCCATCAGCAATCAATGTTCAATTTAATATCCAATTAAGAAAGAAATCATCTCACCTAATTATCATTCCCATTATTATCGATCTATTATATTATCCAACGTAACGAAAATCGTCTAGATAAAAGATTGGCAAAGATAAAAGAAAAAAAAAATATAATTCCCACTGTTAAAAAATCCTTTCGTCAGGGCCGTAACAGCACCCTGGAGGGTGTCATACATTATGCCAGTATTTCGCGCGCAAACTTTTACGCCAGCCATAAACGATGTATCTACGTGCCCCGGAGAAAGACACGGTTTATTCCGAAAAAGAACTTTTTCCTATCTGCGCCGAAGGGGCAAAAGTTTCTCTCTTTCCGGCAAGGAAGTCTGTTTACATTAAAGCGGCCATATCTCCGCGGAATTGGAGGCCGGCCAGGAAATCGTGGTAATTAATCCGCAATCCTTTTCTTCTGTTCGCCGACGTGCACGGCAACGTAATTATTCTGGCTCGAATTCACGGCTCACTCTGGACATAATGAAACCCCGTGGAAAATTAAAATAAAAAAAAAACAGAAGGAAAAATAGAGGAAAGAGAAATAAATATTCGAGGTATGACGAAACGGTGAGATTGAACAAAAAAAAAGATATATATGTATATATTTCGTTTCATTCGACTTTAATGAGGGATGGTCGAATTGTTTCTTTGTTACACTCGTTTTCACGTCACATGTGTGTGTGTATATGTATGTATATGTATACAATGAGAAGAGATGGATAAAAGAAACAAGATGACACGACGGATACGAAATCTCGTTGGATGATTTTTGTATATGTGTGTGTTTTTTTTAAAGGTGAAAAATAAACCGGGTATTATTTGGAGTGTAAGTAATGATGTAGGTTAGAGACATTAGATTCTATTAAAACAACGAGAGAGGTTGAATTAAATCTCGTTTTTCACCTCGTTATTTCGACAGTTTCCCTCTGGAGGCATCACCTTTTTTTTTTCTTTTTGTTTTTCGTTTTTTGTTTCACCGGCTCTTTAGTTTTTTTCAAATGTTATTTTCACTTCCTTCGTCTTCTATCTGCCGTTCCCCCGTCCGTTTTTGTAACGTGTGCGTTGAATAACCGTGCTGTAATATCTGGGTTACGAAATTCTGGGTGAAACTGGATTTTTTTGTTGTTCTTCTCGCGGTTGAAACGATTTTCACTGTGCCACGGACGTCGTTGCGTTTATTGTGAATGATTAAAGCGAAAAAATATTCTCATCCCCGGGATGAATTGTCGAATCTGGTTTTGAATGATTGAAGGAACCGCGTAGGGTTTAAAAAAAACATCGGGATCCACAAATCTCAGTTTTTGCACTATCGTTACGGTATTGTAAACTACGTGCATACCGTATTTTTTCTATTTTTTCCTTTACTATACTTTACCTTCAGATTTTACATTTTCTAAAATTCTACATCCACATTTTACCCCACTTTTTGATTTTTATGACTTCATTCTACATTTATCTTATCTCATCCATACCAAATTATGTTTTCGAAGTAACGATGACCTTTCCACGTTTTCTTTAGGTAAATTCTACCCCGCCAAAACCAAGTTTTTATGGAATTACTACTCGAAGATATATATTTCGTTCCGAAGATTCCCAGAGTTCATATTTTGGTGTTCTAAAATTTTCAACCCGTATATTTTTCTTTTCAACGTCTCAATTTCCGCGCTCCCAAGTTCAAATTCCCATATTCTTACGCGACATCGATATTTCCGCGCGTCTAGACTTCCGTATTATCAAATTTTCAACTCTCCGTCCCGTGTCCCCGGGAATTCTGTCACGTTCATATTTCATCGATCTACAATTTTCAACCTTCTGCATTTCTGCGGCTCGAAGTCCCTTCACCGCGAAATTCCCTCCATTTTCAAGCTTTCCCACATCTATAAAAAAAACTACACCACTCAAAGGGTGAAAATTTCCCCAAAAATCTCAAGAATTTCCACAAAAAAACCCTAGAATCCTCTTTCACAATACTCAAAAACTCCCTCTCAAAAAAAAGATCCATCCAACTAGGTAATTATTTCAAAATCCTCCAAAATATTGAACATAACTATATTAATTTAAATGTATTAAATTTTCCACGATACTATATACCGAATAAATTTCATTCTCGAGAAACAATGCGCCATTATATTTCACGATATAATTGAACCCCCCTGGAGATTCTTCGGATTCTCATCCGACAGTCTTCCCGGTAAATTCCTTCGTTCGATTTCCCAGATTTCTCGCAGACGCGTTCGACGAGCTCGTTTAACTGTTCGGCCCCGTAACTGGCGGAAGTTCGGCGTGTACCGGCAATTAGGAGCGAACTTTATGCCCGAACGGCCTGATTGTCCGATCCGATTACGCGAGTTATCGATCCACGTTGCTTACGTGTTCGAGAAATCCCAGCGACGAAATTCGCCAAAGTTCCGTCGAAATAGCGCAGCGCCATTCACCGGTGTCCGGGATACGTTTTCTTCGCTAAGAGTTTTCGTGGAAATTTTTTGTTGTCCTTTTTTTCTGTTTTGTTTTGTTAGACAGTAAGTAGGTAGAGTCGAGGAATTTAGGGAAAGGGCAGCGAAGGAGGCTTGTATTTGCATACTGAAATACTGTGGCGTTTAAGAACTCAGGGGATTTGAAATTGAAGGGGGCGGAACCCATTGAAATTTAGAACGTCAAGAATTAGAATTTTCCGGCGACGATATTTGACAACGAGATTTCGGAGTTTTAATTAAATTTAAGGAGAATAAGATGTATAGAGTTTGAATTTGATTGATAATTAATTTTTTGTACTTTCTAGTACAAATTGTTTTATATAATAATTTTATGTAATATGTATAATTTTGTTATATTATTGGAAGAATAGTAATTAAAAATGGGAAGTATGTGAAACGTTTGCAAGGGAAAGCTGTGTCGATTGTGTTACTGTGAAAAATCGAAGCTAAATATCATTGGTAAGGTAGAATCTCGCTATGTTAATATTTTGTTGAACAATATGTAGTGATCCGACGCCCAATAATCCTGATGAAACATCGTCAACAAACGCCTGTTATTTCACGAAACGTCTAAAAATAACATTTCACAGGGAGAAGTGTAAAACTAACATTTCACGGGGAACGTGTAACAATAACAGGGTAAAGTTCTGTTAACGTTGAAATAAGGAAATTATTTCCTAATAATGCCAACAGTCAATCCATTCCTATTTCTCCTCTTTATTTAAACAAATTGACCCCTAAAATATATCGAAATTCAATTTTTAGATCATTAAATCCCCCTCGAAATTCTATAAGTAATTAAACAATGAATAATATATTAATTAAAATTTAATAAAACATTAAATTTTCCGAATAATCGAAAAATTCCGTAATATCATTCGCTTCATTAAATGCAATTCATTTTTCGATTATCAGCTACTCATCCCAACTATTTCGATCAATTTCTCCGTAAAACCGAGCGTCGCGAATTATTATCAACCGCGTGGCGTCGCGACGCGTGAAAAACAATTCCGGTCGTCGCGACGTTTCCTTCCGGAATCAACCAATCATCTTTCGCTCATGCACTTCGTCGACGGAATGCTTTCCCGTCTTACGTCGACGTACTCTTGTTTCTCTACCACTCAGTGTATTTTCTTTTCTCGCTTTATTTCGTCCTCGGTTTCCTCGTCGCATCTGGTTTTTCATTTTTCCACCGACTTTCCTCTTCCTCCTCCTTCCCCCTTCTCCTTCTTCTCCGTTTCTCGTCAATCTTTCTTGGCTTCCACTTCCGCAACGGAAGAGCAACCCGACCGAAAGAGAATCCAATAATGACGGTATCGCGATCATTTCGACGAGTGCGACGCGAAAACGCGCGTATTTCCCCGACGGTTTTCGAGTGGAATTTTATTTTCCAAATAGAAATATCGCGTAACACCGTCACGTAACTTTCGCCGGAAAAAACGGCAACACTATTGTGTTCGTGTAATCGAAATACCGTCCACCGTTGGTCCCTCTCCTCCTTTTCCTACCCCTTTACTCGAGTTTCCCCAAATATTTATCTTTTCGCGTTATTTTTCTGTTATCCGTGCCCGAACTGGAACTTCGATCCGGACAAATGGGACGGTGGTATTTTTCTTTAACAATCCTCATCAAATAGCGAGTATCACTTTATTGTCTATTAAATATTTATTGAAGAAAAGTTCATACGGAATATAAAAGCAAGTTTCACAATTCACAAATAGAAAGTGTTATTCTAAACAAAGTAATAACATAATATTCAATTCTATTTGAAAATATATCTTAAAAAAATTTCATGTAAGTATATAATTAATAAGTATAATTAATAATATCCATAAACGATAATATAGTATTATAAAACTATTTATCGTTCTTTGAAAAAATATCACTCGCTGTTGGGAAAACATCAAAGAAAACACCGTGAAAAGCGAGATACCGTGGCGGAAACTTATCGAGTGTCTTCCGCACGATGATACAGTAGTTTCGCCACGTGAATTGTTCCTCTTTGAAAACTCGCGGTCTTTTAAAGGCCGGCCTTAAATTCCCGGCTGCCGGAAAGTTGTCTCGTTAGGCACCGGCAAAGTGTACTCACCGCGTGTTCCCCGATTCGAGTTAATATTCTTATCGTGGCCGTTCCTCTCCTTCATTTCGTTTTATCTGCCGTCGCGGGGCAATTTAAAGGGTCGCGGCCGAATCGGACCGGCAGTTTCCTTAATGCCGTTTAAATGCGGCTTCGTTACCAGTCGCAGTATTTTGCACGTATTTCTTTCGCTAATGTTAAGCCGCCCGCCATCGCGCGGAATTACGTTCGCGAAATATTTCTGAAATGTTCACTCGATTGCGAAATTACGTAACGATATACATTTTGTAAATTTTCTGCATTCTCGTTCCATTTTGGGAATTTCTATGACATATTTTTTTTTGATTATTATAACAACGTTCTATGTTTATCTTATCTTATACATAGGAAGGTATGATTTTCAAGTAAAGATGATGTTTTCGCGTTTTTTATCTGGGGAAATTGTACCTTTTTGAAAATCAAGTTTTTATGGAACATATATTTTGTTCTACAATTTTTCCAGGATCTGTACTTTTATGCATCGATATTTCTGCGCGTTCAGATTTCTATGAAATCAAATTTTCAACTTTCCCTCCAGTGTCCTCGGAAATTTTCAATATTGCATTTTCGCCGACCAAAGTTTCCGCGTCCCGAAATTCTCTCTTTTTCAAAATGTGAAATTACGGAACTATTCATAACATTCACGAGCTGATAGAATATTTCATGTAACACGATAAAATTGATAGAAATTTTCGCTAAGTATCAGAAATATTCACATATATAATTATTCAATAAAAAAAAGAAAAAAAATGATAAATGTAACAGTAGAATTCAACGACTCTTTCACGTCCGAAACAACGAAAATTAAGTGCCCTCGGAGACCCGCGGCGATTAGGGTGTCGGCCTAAAAGCCGAAAACGAGCGACGAACTTCGAAAACTACCCTAACAACCATAACACGCATGCGCACTCGCTAGCTCAAGTTTTCCACCGGAAAAGTTTCTCGTCGCGCGATCACCTGGGGTTATATTTACTTAGCTGGTTGCTCGACGGTGAACTTTCCCGTCGAGTGAAAATAAATATTCAACTACGAACATTGTTAATTCCCCGAAACCAGAATTGCAAAATGTGTATGTATTAGTAACACACGTGACGTCACTGTCGCGTGGATTACAAACTTGCCTTTATTCCGACGTCAGAAAAATTTCATACGTTAAACCGGACAATTAACCCACGAGAAAGAAAAAAATATAAAAAATAAGAAAAAAGACGTCTACTCTGATTCGAAACCGTCAGACGTAATTTCCTAATTAATTAATATCTAATTAATATCTCCGGAAAGACAGGTGGAGGTGTATCGTGACGTAAATGAAACGACACGTGGTAATGTCCCGAGACGTAGAAGCGACGGGATAAACTGGCAATAAGGGATGATGGAGGACGTACGAAGGGCGAAGGGACACGGAGAGACTCGGGAAGATCCTCCATTCGCGCAGTGTAATAATTAACTTGCTGATTTACCCTCGACGCGAATTATCACGAAAGGGTAGCTTGTAACCTGTGCGTAATCAGATCTGCAATTAGAATTTATCTACCGGTAGGTTTTTCAACCCTTATTAGAACTTCTTGTTAATTAGTCGATATTATTTTTGAACATTTTTCCATTACAACAGGTGTAATAATATATTTGACACTTGTAATCATACTTGATATATCGATATTGTTAAGAATAATCTGTGTTAATGTTAATTTATATATTTTTGGAAAATATATATGTAATTTAAGGGTGGATGAAATTCTAGGGGATGTATATTGTGAAAAATAGAATCCTCTAGAAATTGTTTTTGTTTTCCGTCGAAAGTGTACGAGAGTAATATGCAAATTATAGAGGGAGTTGTTTTTACCAGGTAAATATTCAAGCAGCTGGCAAGACGTAGATCAAATTCTGCTGGCAGTTGGACTAACTAGATGGCTCTGGATGGAGATCAAGTGCCAGGGCAATGAAGAGGGTCTGACAATGTTAGTCGGATGTCCAAAATCGGATTAAACGAAAGTAAACGGAGTAGTGGATTAGATAGAAGAACTTTCGGCTGTAAGTAGTACAGGTGCGAAATTAATCACACTTCAGTTATATATCGACATATTATATTTGATTGCGTGAATTAATATTATATTAATTATTTCTATTTGAAATTTAATATAAACACTTTAAAATCATTAATAAATATTAATAGCTAATTACTTTGTTTATAATATTTAGATTGCATTTTGTTTAGAATTAAAAGTGAAGAATTTGCCGAGAAACTCGTCGGTGAATTATAAAAATATGATATTGTTCGTTATATGAAATAATGGGAAATTGACGTGAAAAATGCTGAACATCGACGGGAATTAGATCGACGTAGTGAATTTCATTTCGTGCCATAAAAGTGACGGCAGCCCGTAATCGGAACGATGTCCGCGAAAAAATCCGTGATGCGAAAGTTTAATGGTGTCCCGACAGTGGAATAGGTCGATCGATAGTCAGCCACCGAATCTCACGTGCATGGTACCGGGCGATTCGTCATCACGTTGACAAATTGCACGACGACGGTGTTAAACGGCCTCTCAGGGCGTCGGGTTTTGATAAGATTGCCGTTGACATTCCAGGGGACTACGAATATCGTGGAATTATGGCTGATTGTTGATAGTAATGCTGATAAGATTTCCATGCGGTGGAATTTAAGTGTGAACGGAAATTACGGGTTTAAAGTTGGAATTTTTGGTAATAAGGGAATTAGAAGGTGCAGAAATTTTCAAGGGTAGAAATTTCCAAGCGCAGAATTTTCAAGATTAGAAATTTCCAAGCATAGAATTTTCAAGCCTTGAAATTTCCAAGTGTAGAGTTTTCAGGCTTAGAAATTTCCAAGCATAGAGTTTTCAAGCTTAGAAATTTCCAAGCATGGAATTTTCAATCTTAGAAATTTCCAAGCATAGAAATTTCCAAGCATGGAATTTTCAATCTTAGAAATTTCCAAGCATAGAAATTTCCAAGCATGGACTTTTTAATCTTAGAAATTTCCAAGCATAGAAATTTCAAGCTTACAATTTTCAAGCCTAGAAATTTCCAAGCACAGAAATTTCCAAGCATGGACTTTTCAATCTTAGAAATTTCCAAGCATAGAAATTTCAAGCTTACAATTTTCAAGCCTAGAAATTTCCAAGCTAAGAATTTTCAAGCCTACGAATTTCCAAGCGTAGAAATTTGTAAGCGTGGAAATTTCAATCCTAGAAATTTCCACGCGTGGAATTTTCAAGCTTAGGAAATCCCAAGCGTAGAAATTTCACAAGAATTTTCCCACAAGTTTTTCACGCCCCAAAATTTACATTTTCCTCTCTTCACCCGCGTAAAATCCACCATCTATAAATATTAAACCCTAAAAATTTCATTTTAACTTCCATCTCCTTTTCCGAATCGTGACTCTACGTTTCCCAAGTTGTTAAACAAATTTTCCCAAGTAAACTTTTCATCCGACGACTAGCAACCGAAACTCCAGCGAGATAAAGAAAACGCTCTTCTCAGATATATTTCACGGAATAAGCAGGAACATCCGTCAGCATTCTCAGCCGGCTGAGGATTTAATAAAGGATCTCTAATACTGAAATAACTCAATGGCGTTCCGGGAATGCCGGCATGAAATCTCGAACGCTGTTGGTTTCGCGGGCGAAAACGGATTCTATCGGTGTCCCCGGGTTCTTTAGACACTTCCACGACGTGCGAGTAACGCGGATGGAATTCCATTAACGTAAGTAGTGAATTATTCGAATTGACCGACTGCTCGAGTAATATTATTCCGGCTTCCTGTTTCCCCTAGAAAGTTATTATAATAAAATATTATCACTCTATATTTTGTTAAAAATCCTAATTATTCGACTAATTTTCTATTTTGTAAAATTAAATATAATATTGTGTAATATGTTTGATGTGTTTAGTTTTAAAGAAATTCTTCGTCCTTTAATTTCTCTTTTTCTTTTTCTTTATTCCCTTGGCGTTTTCTATAACTCCTCACGTTTCCCACTTGGAAAAATTTCTGCGCTCGCAGTTTTTCATTTTTAAGAATCCTCGACTTACAGCATCTTCTTTCTGACCGAGTTTCTGTACTTCGGTGTGCGGTCTTTAAAAATTCCTGGACATACGGTGCCTCTGTTTTAACTTTCGCCCGTTCAGAGATATTCGCTCCGGTAAAATTCAATTTCAAGAAATTTTCAAGTGTCTGATTTTCCTACGAATTACAGCTACAACCGTGAATTAATAAAGATTCGGTATTCCATCGTGTAAGTATAGTTACATAGCGGTGGAATTACACGTAAAACGCTAAACGCGATTAATCGATCCGAGTTTCATATTTTCCTTTATGGCGTTTGTTAAATAAATATTCCACATAATGACGCGTGAAACACTTGTGTATTGCGGTATCGGTGAACACGCACACACAGCACTGAGAATAGAATTCATTATGGTAAATGGGATTTTGGTTAAGTACACGAACAAGAGCCAAACACTTGATCGTAATTTTACGTTCGTATTTCGCAGAATACTGTGGCTTTCCCGAACACTTGTTAACGTTGTGTACGTCCTGTTTTCGAAGAATTCATTTTCACACAATATGGGAGAGATTAATAACATTAATTAGTGTTCGAAGAATATTCAAGAAATACAAAGCGTAGAAATGTCTATATATGAAAATTTCGAAACGTAAAAATTGAAATTTCCAAGCATAACAATTTCAAGACGTAAAAGTATTCTTAATGTAAAAATTACAAAACGTAAAAATTGTCACCTTGTCCCAGTGTCAAAAAAAACAAACTCTAAATATGAGATATTTCAATAATTTTCCTTCTAAATAATTCCTAAATAAAAAACTAACGAAACTTGGTCAAATAAAATGTCTCCATCAAACGAATCGTCACCTTCTTGGCACCAAATCGTAACTCGCGAAAGATTTCGATAGATCGTACATCACAGGGATCGTTATTTCCGCTTATGATTCGACGCTCAGAATACGGAAGACGAGTGTTCGTTAAATATTCACCGTACTCGGCGGCAAGCGGTGTTTATTTTATAAACAGCGCCAAATACCGTGGGACTATTTCCTTTAATTGTTAATCCTGACGGCAAACACCGCCGGCAAATACGCCGGATGCACAGTTAATTCTGTAAGACGTTACAACAAACACGAGTAAACGACGAGGCTTAACGCGACGCCCGGCGTCTTCGTTTCTTGCGCAACGAAGATCCTCTTATATCGTCCCCGTCGCGAAATCCCGTCGATCAGATGCCGAAAACCGTGTTCTAATAGTTTCGAAACACTTTCAACGACCTAAATTCGACGAACATACAACCGGCTGAACATTCATGTACCTATACTACTTGGAATATTTTCTTTGAACGATTATCGATATACAAAACAAGTTTAACTTATTAATTATTAATCTTACATTTAATTTAATTATTAAATAAACACCTGCTTATAATAATATATCATTTTTAACGATCGTATATATAATTATGTATAATCAAAAAATTTATCTAGCAGTAACGATCATTATAAGTAAGTCAATAAGAAATTACAATTTTCTAAAAAAGAAATTTAATTACTTATATCATCACTATTGATATAATTCGAGAAGAAATCGTGAGAAACACAAATTTTCGTAATTTATCGTGAAACTTATGGGGGAAGTTTCTGGAAAATTGAGGGCGACATTCAGTTTGAACGTGTACATTAAAAAATATTTAAAAATCACTTTACTCTTGTGAAAAACGTAAACAAATTTTCCGGCAGAGTACCTATGTTGATTTTTTACTAATTTCGTAGCCGTATCAAACAACTTTCCGCGTTCGATACGCATGAGAAGTTCGTGGGAAAGTTGTAATAAAAATCCTCGAGTATTGGACACCAGGGAAGTTCTCGAATTTGAAGAAAAAACAACAACACACACACATACACAAATACTTAACCCTCTACAACTCAATCTTTCTAAGTCCATAAAAATTACATCACAGGAAAATCACCCGCATCGATCGCAAAAAACAAAGTACCTATTACTCAAATTTCAATTGACAAATATTTCATTACAAAAATTCAAATTAAATAAAAAGTGTGTCAACTCCATCACATGTATAACCTGTAAACTTCCTGTTACCCATATTGAACACACCAAAAATCATAACCAATCAGTGAGAAAAACCGTTATTTAAAAAATATATACCAAAATACACATTTTTCCATATACAAACAATAAGTTACACCACATTTTACAATACACTTTCGCAGTTCCCGCGAAATTGGAATTTACTATTTTTCCACTGTCAAAAGACAAAGATTACACCGGAAGTGCGTTGTATTTGCATAACCGGGATTGATTTGCATACGTTCGCGGCGGTAGAAATCGGATTTCAAAGGAAAACGCGCGCCACTTAAACGGGAACGTTTCTCCGTGGAAAAACCGCGTCTTACCTCGGTTCTCCCCGGGGCGTTCTGTTTCCGTAACAAAGAACAAACCCGTAGGTCAGAATCCATTCCCGCTCTGTGTACCCATGGATATTGAAAACCTGTCGAGGAAAACCAAACCCGCAGACGGTCGCGTTCGACTGGCGTTACGTTTTCATTTCGCGAAAGTTTTTTCACGAAATTTCGCGGTTTCCTTTGAAATTCTCACCGATGAATTTCCACGTGAAATTCTTGCGAATGTTTTATGTAATGTAATTAATAAGTGCCAGCATCGGAAAAGTTATTTTCGAACTTGAGGTCGTTGGGAAAATTCCCCGAACTTTCGTTACGTAACGACGTCGCGAATAGACGATCGGTTTCTGTAACCGAGTTCTAGTTTTTTTTTTGTTCACTGTGGACAATGAATCAACTTACGGGTTAATTGGAAAATGTGCTGGCGCTGCGGAAAGATGTCGTGTTTTGCTGAATGGCGTCGAATATGTCGATTTTATCATAACGCGGATATATAACATATATGTATGTCGCAGAATCCCTCCTCGGATGAGTGCTCTCCTGTTCGTCTGTTCCTCGTTTCTCTGCCATAGCGTTTGTCAATAGTAATGTGTTGCTTAAACGAATGCTTACTCTCGACTGACTCCCTTTCGGTGGTCGAACTACGTTCGTATAATGGTACCGTTATTACCTCAGTACCAGGTATTGCCATAAGGATAGGAAAAACACAACACCCTGCCTTACTTTATGACCTTACGATTTATGGGTGTTTATAATCTCTTTACAATGTCAGTTGCTAGATAATAATTGTTCCCTATTACACAATATTCCGATTTACGGAATATACTCCGACATGTATATTGTTTAGTTAGTATATATGTACATTATCATATTATTTGTGATTTTTAGCGGTTTTTAGAGAACGTTGCATATATTCACGTGGCAAACGACGAGCGAATTAAATGTTTTGTTGTTAATATGTGAAAAATGAATATTGTTTATGAAATAAACAATCGAATTGTATATTTTTTGGGAATTAATCGTTTACGTTGCAACCAGACACGAGCCAAGCAGAAGTAAACCTAAAAAACGTCAGTTTTTTTGAAAAATCCGAATTTACTACCCGAAATATGACGAACTAATAGTTTTTTTTATTGCGTGTGTGTTTTTTCTATCATAGTTGATCGGTTTGCCTTGCGGGACTCCGACATATCCTTCCATTTCATGTATCGAACGAAACAAAAACGCAACCCACAAGAACGATCCAAAACCGAACAATAAAAATATCCAGTTTCCCGGTATAATTGATTAAAAAAAATCTAATCAACGTAATGAACGTAGAATTCCGCAACGCTCGCCGACGGCGTAAGTTTAATTGTTTTTACTTTTAATATCATTCGGTTGGCGTTGATTCGATTGCCCGGCATTTCGTTGCCATGTGTTGGTATCGCGCGAAAGTATATTAGCGGATTTAATTAAACGATCGATTCGCGAATGATTAATCGGTATTCCACCGGTTTAATGGCGGAAGTGTAATTAATACAACAGGCGAAAAGAATTCAACCGACCAATCGCGCACGGAATCCCTAACCGGTTTTGCCGGTTCGACGATCGATTAGGTCAATTAAATCTTCGATACGCGGATCATTTGAATGGCTTAAAATGTTGAATCGATTCGCCGAGGCTTTATTCCGTCGGACGTTCATCGTGTTGTTATTCTCGTCGAATTAAAATAAACAACCGATTACATAAACGAGGAAAATAAAACCTGCCGGATGTATAAGCGATTAAAACCGGTAGCCATTCGACGAGTGTCGGCTGGTTTGGTCTGTTTTCACACCGATCCGTGGAAATTTCACGGGAAATCCCTGTCCGGATAAATTTCCCGGCTCGTCGACCGAAATATCTCGTCATTCGATCGTTCATTATCCCGCGAAACAATTTGTTATTACGTGAAATTACGTCTGTGGTCGATTTACCAACTCGATTATCAAAAAAATTATTATAATAATCCTACACATAATAAAATACATATAAATTTCAGATTTTAAGGAAATCAAAACTGTATAAATCCTATAAATTTCATTCGACACGTGCACACTTCCGAGAAATCAGGAAACCCTGCGGAGCCCTTTGGAAAAATTTCGGAAAAAGAGCAACGAGAAAATCTCGAAATCAATTTCCACAGAAATTCAGCGATTGTCGTGGGAGAAATTGAAAAATCGAAGACAGGCTTTTCACGGAAAATTTCCCCGACGAGATGCGAGATACCGTCGAGTTCCCCTTGATATTAGATTTTATTTTTAACTTTCACGAGAACGGAGTTCAACCTGGGATTTAGAAAAGGGAAGTGAATTAATTCACTTCTCCGTCTGTCGGAAAATACCGGGTCTCCGGACGGAAAACAATACGATACACTTAATCGGTGACAGTAATACCGTGTTCGGGGAGCAATTTTCTTCGGTAAATGCTCTCGAGTCGCGTAGACACCGCGTTATTCCTGGACTCGTTACGCAACCTCGTATCCAACAATGGCGTCGCGACGCCGGAATTAACGGGTGGAAAACGTCTCCCCGATGCGTCGCCATTCACCGATATTTCCGTGCTCGTTAATTCGCGGGCAATATCTCTCGCCGCGGACAATCTAAAAGTTTTAATAAAGGCTGTGGCCAACGAATCGAAAGAGAGAAAGAGAGAAAGAGAGAGGGAGGAAAACGGAGAGAAAGCGACGTCGGAATTAGTTTGATTTTTTCTTTTCTTTCCACCTCTGATCGGATACAGTGCCAATTAAAAGTTCCGCGGTACGAGCGGGCGGATAACTTAATCCGAATTCGAAATTACTCTCGATAAGTTTCTACGTGACACGCGCGAGTGACGTACACATGCAGGCAATGGGTGCTCGGTAATGGTGAATCTCGATAACTTTGCATTCTCGCGGGTTCTATAGTGTCTTAGAACCGCGAGTGTTGAAAGTTATCGAGAGAGACAGAGAGAAAGAGAGAGAGAGTCATCGACAGTATTTTGTTTTCAAGATACTCGCGGGGTAAATCAAACTTTGAAGTTTCCCATTGCAATCAAAAGTTCCTTAACCGTTAACAGGTTCGTTTTTTTTTAACAAAATTTCCACGGTGAGAAACTTTCAACGACTTCGGTAATGTCGTAACACAATGTAACCGGTGAAATGAAATTGCGTGATAAACTCACCGCTTCCGGGGATTTATTTTTTTCGACGTTCCACTCGACAATTGCCACCCATATTATTATCATTTTTTTTCAATCCACGTGGAAAGCCATCGGCCCTCATCCCGGTTTATCGTGTAATTAAAAGTAATCAAGTGTCCGTTCACGGTCTACGATGTTAATTTTAATGAAACCTCGTTTGATGATTTTCAACGCCGTTGGCAACGCTTGTTTCCCGCGTATTATTCGAAACTTTCATAACCGTAAACGTCATAATGCGTGAATACAGATGAGAAAGAGGTGAGGGGGTGTGGGAAAAAAAGGGAAACGGTAGATAAGGGAGAGGAAGGGTGTGTGCGTTGGTAATTAAATAAAAATCCCACGGCCCTTCAGTGGCATTAAAAGGCGAAATAATTGCGCGACTCGCATTTGCCGCTGACATTTCGTTAAATATTGGATTCGATGCTTAAAAGCAACGAACGCCCGATGATACGTACGTACGTGCGCGTAAAAACTTAATGGCGGGGATATAAATTAATTAGACCAATTAGCCCGGCCGCGACCGGCAAATTTTCATCCGCGATTCCGCTCGAAACTTCGTTACGCACTTCGTCACTCGAAGTAACTCAATTCAACTAAATTCTTTTCCACAAATACTATTAAAAAATCCACAAAATCCCTATAGTCTTTCACAAGTGTGAGTGTGACACCCACGTGTCCCATGGAACAATATTTAACATCAAATGTTTGAAATACATTACGAATTAAATCAAAGAAACTGAAACAACCCTTTTTTTGACAATGAATTCACTTTTAATTAAATCAAACGGATTAAAACGATATTTAAATAAAATACGAACAGGAAAAGTATTTAAATTCGTCCAGGTGGTAATTAAAACAACCCTCGACTTCGAAATATCCCCTGTTCCAACCTGTAATCGGTAAGCGATAGTCGATAGAAGAGACGATAAAGTATCGCCGCCGGATTAGAGTGAATTTAATAGAAACCCGTCGCCCGATGATTTTCGCCGATAATAACGCCGCGGCGCCGATTATATTATCCGAGAGCTTTTCGAGCAAAACGGGGTCCTCAAACAGGGAAAGCCGTAAAGCCGATTACACGATTCCACGAATTACAGCGCTTTGTTCGGCGTTTCGGTCGGTCAGCAGATATGCAATTATGGCGGCGGCTCCCTTTGAGCTACGACGCCGGGCCGATGCGACACGCAATTTGCCGCGAACTCTCTGTTATCAGCCGCATTACAGGCCGACGTTGCGAACGCGTCTTAAATTCCCGCGCGACCGTCGCGTAATTAGCTGTTTCCGCGATGTGTCGCTGATAACGGAATTTTATCGATCGAATATATTTCGATATTTTATACGGATTTTTTATTTTGCGTAATTATTACGTGTTTAACACTGAACGTACCCACGTGACAGTTTATGTAGATGATCTTATGGAATCCGTAAAAATGATAAGTGTTGCAATTGATTTTAGGTAATTAATTAATTTGGTATAGAGAACTGTATTTTTTTTATATTGATTAAAGAAATTGAGGATGAAAGTTATAACGTTGCATGCAGGCATTTTAATAAAAAGTTTGAAACCTGTCGTTTGACCTACCTAGGTTGCTTTAGTGTTAATTATTATCGATGCCAGAATGAGGTCATGGTAGGTGTGATTTAATATCTACGGACGATTTGATATTCGTGTGTATAATTAATGTATTTAATTTGCTGGAGGTAAGTTTAGTTTTATTACGTGACATTTTTGACTGTTAATAGTAATTACTCGTGGGAGTTGAATCTTTTTTTAATTGCCTTTTTATTAGATATATCTTGCGTTATAAAAAGAGCGCGGGAAATTAGCGAATAATATTCGCCGGCTAACTTTTTTCGAAACTTAGTTCGATGATGAAAGGTGTTAATTAATTTCCTGATAATCCTCGTCGGTTAATTACACAGCGGGTCGAGCGTGTTTTCGTGAAACAAACGAGGCCCGATCCGTTTTATTCTTTCCTTTTTTTTGCTTATATTCTCGTTCGCCTACCGGCAACGCGAAACTTTTGTCGTTAATTATTATAATACGCGAAAGGGTGCGGTCAGGCTTCTTGATAAAGTCGTTTTAATAAACACGAGGACATCGCGAAACGTATTTAAATGGGTAAATTAATCGGACGTAATTAAAATAAAAGTTAAAGTTCATCGCGCGGAAGGGTGAAAGTTCGTTGTGCCAGGGGAAAAAAGGGGGGGGGAGAAATAAAACAATAGAAATGAGCGACCGCGAGAATAAAAAAAATAGAGAAAAAGATTATTAATAGCCATTCCGGCCAAGAAAATTTCCTGCACCTGACAGGAACAATGGCCGACGATACGATGCGCAAGAGGATGATATAACTCTTCCGGAATAAGAAAACACACGAACACTCCGGTCATCTGCACCACGGTTAACCAACATAAATCAACTAAAAAGAACAGAAACGCAAAAATTACATTTCATAAACAAACCGTCGTGAATCTCGTCTTAACACTTCAAGACACGGAATTGTAGAATATAAAAATGAAAAGTTTCCACTTGCTAGAGTAATAAGGAACCTCTACAGGACGTTTCAAAACTTTCAAACACAACCCAACACATTTACAACATTTCTCGATGATATAACCACCTATTCTACGTAAGTAAAACAAAAAATAAACCTACGTACACGTATCCAATAGCAATATTTCAAGATATGATAAAAAAATTACCGTGTATATTAACACAAAAAAAAGATGTGACTTTTAATATCACCATACCCTAAATAGTTAAATAATAAATATCCCTAGCGAGTGATACACAATGATACACAACCAACAAGTCCACGAGCGTTATTCAACAAAATCTCTTAGCGGATCCGTGAAAAGTCGGTCGGCGTCGAAAGGGCCGAAGGGAATCGTCGATTTTTCACCGATGTAACCCAACGCCGTGCTGGATTCCAAGTTCGTCAATAGCACGCTCGATAACCCAAATCCACGGGTAAGAGGAGAGTGACACGAACCAAGAGAATAGTACTAGGACCGTCGAAGGGACGAAGGGAGGTAAGGGGAATGTTTGACGGAAGGCAGAAGCCTTTTGTCACGCCCTATTCTTTTTTTTTTTCTGCCTCGTCAGTAAATCGAAGAGAGTGTACTTAAAGGTTCCCTACCCCGTCTCCCTAAAGTGAAAGGGCGTTCTCCTCCTGAAACGTCGTGAAAGGAAGGGTACAAGAGAAACATCAGACAAATGAGGTGGAGAGAATCGAGTATCTTCTCTCTTTCTCTCTCTCTCTCTCACTCTCTTTTTCTCTCTACCTTTTCGCCAATATTCCTTTTTTTTTCTCTCTTCTTTCTTTCGCTTTCCGACCTTCCAACCTCTTCTCCATCCCTCTTCCTCCACTTTCGTTCCCTCGATCCGGACTATCGCACGCTCCAATCTAGCCTAAGTGCATTACGACGCTGCAACCTGCTAGTTCTCTCTATCAGATGGCTAGCAACGTATCCGTGGGGAGACCAGAAATTGCTTTCGCAACGGGCGCCCACGCTGCCGACCTCGGTGTGTCCGTCTGACACAGAAAGGTTCTGTAGGGAAACACGCGAGTCATTCTCTGCGGCGTCTCTTTAACATCCCCTCCCCCCCCCCCCCCTACCCCCAGCTGGTTGAACGGTCGTTGACTCGTGTCAGATCGTACGCAGAGTCATCACGAATTTATTGCTGAAGGGCTGACTGGGGATTTTTGGTAGGTAATATTGGTTAGGGTACCTGGGATAGCAAGGTGATTGGAATATTTGGATGTTAAGGCGTGTAAAAGGGTGGAAAATTGGTCAGTGTTAAGATGATGTTTAATATAAGGGTTTCTAAAGTACCTAGGTATCAAAGTTCCTAGGTTACGAATTTTTCTAGAATAGTTTAAGGTGCCTAGAGGTTAGATATGTACCTAGAATATAAGGGTTTCTAGAATTCCTAGGTATCGAAGTCCCTATAATACCAACTTCCCTAAAGTAACTAAAGATACCAAGAATTTAGACATATTCCAGGAATCCAAGAGTTTCTAGAATACCTAGGTATCAAAGTCCCTATGTCACCAATTTCCCTAGAATGGTTTAAGGTACCTAGAATTTAAATATATACCAAGAATATAAGGCTTTCTAGAATTCCTAGGTATCAAAGTCCCTATGTCACCAATTTCCCTAGAATAATTTATGGTACCTAGAATTTAGGTAAATACCAACAATTCAAGGGTTTCTAGAGTACCTGGGTATCAAAGTCCCCAGGACACCAATATCCCTAGAACAACTCAAGGTACCCTGAAGACAAACGGTACCAGAGTATTTACATATGTGTCTCGAATATCTTCCGTCGACAAATTTGAATATGTAAACCCTCTCACTCTTGGCATACCTGAATCTAGATCACGGGATTCCCAAGTGCCCGGGACATTTGAACACTTATTTCAGATTTCCATAAGAATACCATACATTTTCGCGAGTTACGTTGGATTGAATCGGAGCTCCTCTGAATTCCAAATGGATGAATAATATGATCAGCGATGGCAGGCAAACGATCGCGGCCCTAACGACCATCGCATATTTATAAGGATCGAAGGGTCCGTCTTTGCAAGGATAAACCAATTAGGGCCACGTGCGGCATACATTACTTTCACTTTACACGTATAGCGGGAAATTAATTCGTACTTCGCGTATTACATATTCATCGCGCCTACATACGTATGTACACCGTGAATGTCATTATGCGGTAATTAATTTGAATAGAAAACAGCCGTGTATACATATACATACATACATATATACGTGGTAGAGAGAATACTGCGACAGAGTCGAAAATTATACTCCTCCGGGATATAATGATGTGTACTATGTATATATACTCGAGTTGTTTAAAATAAATTATATTCTAAACATCGGTCTACTAGAATCATATATAATTATTTAAACGTGAAATAATTTTTCTTAAAAAATATCCCGTGAAAATTTAAATATCTCACGAAAGTCTCGCGATAATCTCGCAATCTTAGCCAGTGTAATTAAAAATAGAAAATTACTCTCGGAATTTTTGCCGAGCCAATCGAGGGTAACGCAATAAAGCCAGCTTAAGGAAGATAAAAATTTTTAATTGTCTACCATTCCGAAGTTTACGCCATTATCGCGACTAATTGCGATTTCGGGTATTCGCCGCGCGGTGAACGGCCGATTAAAGATACCCGCAGTCGAATTGCCGGTCATTAGTTTGGGAAATGGCGGGCAAGAATGGGTATTATACCGGAAGACCGTATTCTTGCGCCCTCGTTCGAACGGAGGCTGCTTTCTTTCCAGCCGGAGATGGGGAATTAAAGCTCACGGGTTTCCGTTATGTCTTGAGAAGCTGCCTTAACCTGTGACCTCTTCACTCGGAAGATTTGAGATTTCAACGACAGGAAATTTCTGGTTGATAACATTTCATTAACGCCATGAAATTTTTGATTAATGAAATTTTTGATTGATTAAATTTCTGGCTGATAAAATTTCATCAACGCCCTAAAATTTTTGGTCGATTAAATTGTTGGTTAATTAAATTTCTGGTTGATAAAATTCCATCAACGCCCTGAAATTTCTGGAAAGGAAATTTCTACGCCACGAAATTTTTAAGATAAGAAATTGTTGCGCCTTGAATTTGGGTGCGACGAAATGTTGGAAGTCTTGAAATTTCAGGATAGTGAAATTTCTATGTCTCGACAGAGGTAAGATATGAAATTTCCGTGCCTTGAAATATATGAGTTTGTAAATTTCTCCGCCTTGAAATTTTAGTACGGTGATATTTCCACGCTTGACATTTTTCAGTGACGAACTTTCCATGCCTTAATAATTCTGTTCGGTGAAGTGACGTGACTCAAAAATTCCATGCGGTGAAAGGTCAACGTTAAAAAATTCCATGCTTTGATATGTATACCTCAATCGAACTGCCGTACATACATACGTATTGAATCAAATACGGCGTTTTGTAACCAAATACCCGAGCGAAACTTTGGTCCGTTTTATGAAACGCTTTATATTCCCAAAAAATGCTTTGAAATAGTACCCGATCGAGATACATGTATTTTTGTTAAAATATATCTAAAAAAGAAATATACACCTTTCACCCTACAATTTTATTCAAGTCTTTCACAAAATACAGCCTCATTCTTCCAATAACAATACCCACCGAAAATCCCTATCCTATAAAAACTATTTTCAATAAAAAATAACTCTACAATTCAAGGATTTACACATACAAAAATTATTTACAAGCTTCAAAACCACCATCTCTAGTAATATCCAAAAATCTCAAATTCCAAATTACTTCAATGTCTATAATAACTAATATATAAATTCTATAACACATAAATTATTTTCACTTAAACAATAATATTATATCTCCTCAATCCAATTATTTTTCCTTCACCTCAAAACCCATTCAAATTTTCAATTCCCAAAACATGCAATAGTCCAAAATATCCAAGCAGTTAGAAAATTTCCCAGTTTCAAGAATTTCTATATCCCAGATATCCATCGTCCCGTGATATCCACAAGGTGAACGTATACAATATGTAGGTATGTATGTTCACACACATACATCCAGCTCGTAAGTGTTTCTACAACACCAGGATATCGCTTGGAAGCATAATTACTGCCGGTGGGTTAAACTCGAATGCTGAAAGTAGACTCAGTTTGCGCTGCGAGCGTAAGTGGTTAATATCCGAGTGATACCCGACACTTCTTTCGAACGTAAGGGCCACTTGTTCCGCGCCTTAAGGTACGGCTGTTAAATTCAGGGAAGAAAAGCGGTACCAATTACAGACGGATTTTTCTTATACATATATATATTTTTTTCTTTTTTTTTTCATTTTACCGTCCAACTCCAGCAAGCTGTCCTTCTCCTTTGCCAACTAAACTCCACTTTTATCGTCGGCAGGCTTAATTTTGTTTTACGTCTTCTTCGTTCGCCTTTAAATAGCATGCAGCTTGTTTCAAGAAGAATGGTTAACTGCGGTGGTCTTTTCCCCTCGGCTTAATATTCTCTTTCTTTTTTTTTAAATTTTATTTTCCCCTTTTTTTTCCACCGTTCTAAACAAGACCCCTTTTGTTTTTAATAGCCTTGAAATTTGTTAGCTTATTTTTATCAACGAGTTTCTTCACTGGAACAATGTACTTTCGGTAAGTGTAATTGGCAAGTGTTTCAATGGAATAATTACATCGTGTTCGAGTATGGTCGACACAGATCGATAATTCTATCGATGTATCTGTGTGTATGTGTGTGTGTTTTTCCATTCGGCAGAGTTTTATAAATCTGAAATAAATGGTTCGGTGTGTAAACGTATCGGATGGGTTTATCGGTCGGTATTGTTGCAACGGGGATGAAACTAATTTAAATCGGCCGATTCGAAAATATCAGCGGCGCGAACGGAGATAAAAAAACCTGACGCGAAAGATACGATTGCGAGGGATCGATCGTACCGCGTTTGTTATTTGTTTCGTTTCGGGATCTACCCTGCAGTGACACCTGATATCCTTTGCGAAACCACCTACAGTTATTACATATCGGTTTTCGCAAAATAACACTGACCCGGTTCATTTTTTCCCCCCACCCCTCCCTCAACTCTTATGTTTCTTTCACTGTGAGGACACAATTTAATTTTTTTTTCGTTCGATCGACCGCAAGTTGAAATCTTCGTGGCACAAAACCCATGAAAAAATGATTTTCACACTATGCCGAATTATATTCAATCCTTTTCCATTATTTCTCACATTTCCATCGTACATTTATTCATCGTCGATTATGGTATCATGCTCAGAATTTCCTGCAGGTATTTTCTTTTTATTTGTTTTCATCGATCCGTCATTTTCTCGAGAGTCAAAGGTCGTTCGTCATTGACGAAACGTAATGGGGTGTCTTCGTCGTGGAAAATGGATTTTGAAATCTGCCAATGTCGAGGAGAAAAAACATACGCACACATACTTAAACACTTACACATACAATGGACGAATGAAAATTGGCGAATGGGTTCGCGTTGGAAAATATCGCGATACGACGCGAAATTCCATGGCTATTGATCACAGTTAGACCGACAGAATTTCTGAACCCGTCCGACACACTCGGAAACCGCGACGCTTTCCAGCGAAACGCGGAGTAAACAGAATTCAATGTAGTTATCTTATGGACAGAGATAATGTTACCTTTAGCGAGGGAAAACTGAATTATAGAGCAACCCGTGCAATAGTTTCTTCAATGGAAATAGGGACCGCGGTATGTTTGACCGCGTCCATACGCAGGGTGTTACGTAATAGTATTACATATATATATATAACATTGTGAACACTCGATTCTGTAGAAAAAAGTGTCTAGTTTATCGAGGAAAATCTCAACCTGAACATTGATCGAATAAAACTATCGTTTATCATTTAATTATCATTTAACGAAAATTATCACACCATTTGACAAATTAAAAGATCGAATTGAATAATACAAATGTTTTAATTACCTATGTTAAACATGAACGGTATAGTTCACTTTGTTCTTATTTCCACGATCTTCCAGGTAACACTAATTAATTTAAAATTCAAATCTCGTCAAAGTTTCGCACCGTAATTTCTCACTTTGATTTCGATGACGAATTAACGTGACACCCTGTATAATGGGGGGATAAGCAGGCGAAGTAATTAGCAGTAAATTCATTCGCCGGGCTATTTGTTTGTTAAACGCGGCGCGCGACGCAGTTTGCTTTTAAACAATGGAATACTAAAGTGCTGTTTCATCCGATGGTTCCGATTACCAAAGGCGAAACGTTAACGCTGCCGTAATTTCGTATCGAAACGAACTCTATGTTTTCTATGGGTACTTCACGCGTACAAACCCCCATAGATCAATGGTGTTTCGTAATGTAAACTCACGGGTAAATCATTACCATTACGATACGGTGTCCCGTTGATAAGAATGAAAGTACTTAATATCGATTAAATCGCAAGTAGATCACGATAAAATGAAAAAATGAAATTTCTCATCCGACGAACATCACGAAACGGAAGATTTTCTCTAACAATCCGGTATTCATCCTCCGCATTTCATTACCGTATGGAATTTGTTCGAAAATTACCAAACGAAAACCTGTAAGTGATTAATTACCGGCGCTGCAGCGCCGCGGCCCGCGTAATATCAATTAAACTTTCCAGTAACAATTACCTATCCCATTAGCCGCGGAATGTTATGGAAAACCATTAGCGCCCCGTAACAAACACGTGACACGTGCAACGTATAGGGTAACATCATGGTGAAAATGTTCGTTAACCATCGGGAAAACTTGGGGGAAGGAAATCTGTGTCTAGTAAAATATGAAATTATGATAGTTTTCAGGTAATGATCGAGCGATAAAATTCGATAAAATTCGATAAAAATAAGATCTCGTTGATCGAAGTGAGATCGAACGAAATCGACGATTTTCCAGGAATTTCCACGGGAATTTTCACAGCTGTGACATCCCCCCCCCCCTTCTGTTCGTCTGTTAATGGGGCGCGCAGCTGTCACGGACGGTAAATCGACGAGATTCGTGGGTCGCTAAGTGTGTACGGCCGGTTAATTGAAAGCTTAGTCGGCAATTATCTCGAGCGTAATGAGAGGCCGGACAGTTTGTCCTGGCGGGATCAACTAAATCGCGGGTGAATCATTTAAGGCGGTCACGCGTTACTCGTGTGGATCAAAGGGACCGCCTGCGATCAAAATTCAACGTGTGTTTATTTATTCATTATGTTTATATAATCGACAAACAAATTTTCTTGAGATATTGACGGGGTATTATTTGTTTATAATTCTCTCGTTGCGATTTTTCGAAAGATCTGTAGCGTTTGATATTTAGATTTGTTACGTAACGTTTAGTAATTGAAACAAACGAGAATTTCAGGTAATTGTGTCGTATACAAAGGTATTTGTTAAACGGGATAGAAAAGTGTTCGATATATCAAAGATCGATTTATTTAATTAATGAGATCGATACTGTAGATCTCTATACTAGTTTAGTTTTAACAGACGGTGATATTATTTCTAACTATGTAATCCAGAGTTTATGTTTTAGAAAAAGAAATGTGGTTCGGAAGAGGAAAAGTGGATAAATGAAATTAGAGAGGGGTTTGAGAGTGTGTTAATTAGCACCTGTGTAACGAACCCGTATGACAGTGTTGTTTCCGGAAACATCCGAGAATCCACGACATCCGTGGATATCACGAAACCCACCGCGTCTCCCGTCAGGGATTTTCCAATCTTTGAAACTGCGATTCTCGAAAAATTCTCGGAAACGTGACGAATCGAGATCGAGCACGGAAACAGAAGATAAAAGATGATTTCGCGGGCGAGCGACGTCGAGGGGTAATTGTGTACAACGAAGGTACGATTTATCGGACAATCGTTGTTACGTGAGATGAAAATAAGGGCCTGTCGTCCCTTTGTACGTTTCGCAGACGAACGAGTAGAACAATCGGAAAGTTTCTATTTAACTTTGTATAAAAGAAAACAAAATAGAAAGAAGAAACAAAGAATGAGATAAAAATCGATGATTACACACGTTTACACACGATCGAACCGCGAAAAGGACTAATCTGTTGTTTCCGATTAAAGAACATGGCTGGCTGCCAGAATCCGATTTGGAGATGTTGAGCCTCACGTCGACTTGTTTCACTGTCAGTAGTAAAAGCCGACGCTTGGACCGACAGCGGCTGACTTCGCGGAAAATGACAGAAAAGAAACCGTCCCTGCCATAATATAGATAAACCGTACCACAAAGTTTTCTTCTGTTCGTGAAAAAAAAAAGAAAATACACCTTACTATAATTTATTTTTTACGTCGAAGATTATTTTCATTTTTTTTTACCGATTGTTCAATTTTTCGTGAAACCTTTAAATTAAATCTTCTACATAATTGGAGGACTAAGATATTTAGATATCCAGGATATCTTGGATATTCATTAAAGAAAGTATGAAGTTTATTAGAATTTCTCCATTTTCCACACAGTATTTATTTATCTTATCCCATCGAAAACACGTAACAATAGACAATGGTTCGATGTACCGCGTGCGAAAGTTTTCGTGCGAATGAAAAACGGGCAGGAACGGTATCGAACTTTTTCCCGGGGCCCCGGGGGCAACAAATCCGAAGGAGGTAGTTCTCATTGGTGACAAGCCAGACCGGAAACACATCCTCTATCGATGCTCCGGGGGTAAGTTGACCGAAACACTTTCACGAAAGGGAGTACGGGAAATGAGAAAACGTTGCCGGAATAAAAAATGTTCGTTGTTTCGACGGGAACGTCTCTGTCGTCGGAATTGGTCGAAGAATAAATAAAGAAGGAAAATCCGAAGAGAAACCGGAAGGAAAATGAAAACCTTTACGAATATTCGTTTCGTAAAATAAATCGAAATCCCTCGAACGATCTTTTCACTGTGAATTCGTTTTATTTATTATTATAAAAAAAAAATAATCCACCAGATTTATCGTGCAATTATATTTTAATATAGTTACATTTCGCGGTAGATTCATTCGTTTTTTTTTGCGTCCACTGCCGAGTAACAAAGGGGTAGCTATACATTTTCCATAATCAAGGAAATTATTGTATCCAGAGAGAGAGAGAGAGAGAGAGAGAGAGAGAAAGAGAGAGAGAAGTGAACCGTAGAGAACGTACGTCCGGTTCCATTACCTGTGCGTTTATTTTTCAAAACGCGAGCAACGCTGGAAGAGGTAGCGTATTAATTATACCCTCAATTTAACACGTCCAATGGCCGTATTTAATTATGCGATCCTTAATTACACTTGTAAATGCATTTATGCTCCTGCACGGGCGCGCGTTAGGGCTGTAGTATTAAATTTGTATTAGGTCCGCGTTGAATTTAGCCGGCACACGTTTAACAACGCGCAATTTATGCCGCGGCGCGCAAAGTGCACCTTGAATTAGACGTGAATTCACGTCCGTATCTCGCTTCGAATTCCAGACAAATCCACGTGAAAAAAAACAGCGTATATAATTATTCCCAAAGCTCTCAGTGAAATTTTCACTGTGAAATTAAATCACGAATATTATCGCGTCGATGTCCCACCGAAAATGAAACGTACACTTAAGAAAATCTATGAAAGACCGCAAAATATACAGAGATATAATTTAAAAAAATTTTTTTTTATAAATCTTGTATCTCCATAGGGGATGGGCTGTGCCCACGACTCATAAGACTTTTTTTCGTATTTTTATGAGTTTTTCGTATTTTTATGAGTTCTATCCATAAACCTCAAGTGTTCCAGAATTTCTGTTACACACTGTATATGTATATGTATATGTATTTCTATGACAAACAATCCTGGATACGGGAACGAAACTTCTCGAAATCTTCGAAGCTCGCTGGGAAAATTTCATTTAAAGTCCCCCGAAAATCATATCCGCTCGCAATTTTTCCCAATTTTCCTCGCCGACGAGACGCGAGGTGCTGGCACAACAATACCAATAAACACGGTGACAATATAAAACGAACGTGACAAGACGTAGATTCGATTCGGAAAACCGCGACTCAGATTACACAAGGCCGGTCTTGACGTTGGTAGGACGAAAGATAAAACCGGGAAAGAGAATTTCGCGAGAGCGAATAATCCGAGCGCGCCTCAAGGGCCGCGGTCGGCACCGATAAAGGGAACGGCAGAGGAACAAAATAGGGAAGATTCGCTATAAAGGAATTCAATCAAGCGGTCAGGATTACCGAGACGTTGTACGAAGCTTTGCCCAATAAGCTGACGCCTAAAATTAGTTCCCATCTCCCCGTGGCCACGGGGGAACCACCCCTCTTTTTATTGGACTTTCCGCGTAAGCCATCCCATCCCTCTCTCTCTCTCTCTCTCTCTTTTCCTCTCTTTCGCTTTTTTCTCTTTTTCTACTCGGAGAATTTCATCCTTTCCTTCTTCGTTTTTGTACGCTGGGAAACGAGAGTGTTTATCTATTGATATTGTACTTTGTACTTATGCGTGATTGTTATTTTTATATTATTTTAATGTTATTTTTATATTAGGTATATGTATATTATTTTAATAATATTTTAATGTTATTTTTATATTATTTGAATATTATTCTTAAGTGTGGCTTAACAAATATTCTTCTAATATTAAAAAATGATCTTTGTGGTACCAGGGGCGTTGTTTAACGGCTTTACAATTAACATAAAAAGAACTCGCGTTCGCCTAGCCGAATCACAGGCCATCCACAATAAATTCCACGATATACGGAGATTGATACTTTAATACCAGTATTCCGTGCACATATACATACACAGACACCTGGATCTATTTCCCAGTTAATTTCAGCACAACGTGTTCAAAATCGTTTCGCAATACTCACTGCTGATTTACACCTGCCTCGATTCGCTGTTCTACTAATTGCAGGGAACGGAAAATAGAGAAAGTGTGAGGAAAATAATGAAAAAAAAAACGCGTTGAACACACACGAACCTGCGAGCCAATTAATTTCTTGCAAATTGAAAAAACAACAATAACAACAAAATAAAAAAGATATTATATTTTCCCACTTCCAAACGTGTTCCACTACCGTGTCGTAATTACCATAGTTTCCCTCTACTAGCATATCACGCAGGTAAATCGTTACCGATTGGCATATTCCGTCGGTGAATTTTCCTTCAAAATTCTGCTTCGCCCGCGCAATAACGGAATCGTCTCGACTGATACAAACAATAAACGGTATTCGTGTCGGTACACTCCGCGGAAACGTGAATAATTAAATAACAGTCTTTGGGCGTGATTAAATGCGATGTAGTTTGATTAGAATGACAATGCCTTTACGAGTATAGTTATTCCGTCGCGGCATAGGTAGGTACAACACGTTTTCTCGTCCAGGATTATGAGAATTATGAATCTCGGGATGTAGTTACTGTCCTCCGCGGCGGTCTCCTCTGTAACGTTTACAATGTTCTACGCCGTAAAGCTTCGCTCGTAAAACTCCGACGTGCTCGCCGGGAATACGCTCGTTTCTCAATGTTCCTTTAAGGTGTTTTCCATAACGACGTTGCACTTCCGCCGTTACCCGCGTGTAAGTGGCCTTAAGCAAGGATAATCAGCGACTACCAGCACGTGGATGTACGTTTTAGCGAACGGTGGAAAAATGTTTCCGATGTCACCGTGAAACGATCATCGTTTTCGCGGGACTTTGTTTCGCCGACTCATTTTGTACGTGGAAAAATGGTATTTTAGATATTTTAGTACGTGGGTTGGATGTCAGGGATATCCGGGGACTTAGGAGGTGTTAGTAAGTATCGTAGTTGGTTACCTTAAATATCCAAATATAAGGATGTCTGGGCAGTTATTAGATTTAGGGACTTTGGATATCCAAATAGGAGGATGTTCAGGTACTTATGGTGTTTGGATGTCTCGGATATCCGAGTTTAAGATGATTAAGTACATGTATAGACATCCAAAAGAATTACACAGCTTGGATATCCTTATACCAAAGATATTTAAACACTCAGGATCACTAAGATTCATTATACCCATAAACTTAGGATATCAGAACGCTGTACCATCCGGATGTCACGCACATCCGCGTTTCAAAGACACTTCACCAACCACGGTATCATTAATATATAATATCTCTCTCGATTTCCACGGCGAATCTCTTTCACGGGTAGAGAGAACTTTTTAATAAAACAACCATTGCTTTTGAAAAGCGTTAAAAAAAAGGGACTTTCCATAAATTTAACCGTCTATTAATTTTTCCCGTACGATGTAATTGAATTTTATGAGCCGGCGTGGCCGACGTTTTATCATCGAGCGTTTTCTATTCGGCCGTAAAGAAACGGTGCCGGCACTCTCATTCTATTATTGAAAAGTCTGCAAGGTGACAGCTGTCAGCCAGCACATGCAGCTTTATGTACCGGTATAAAGTTCCATTGTTAGAGTCACAATGGGCATAGGTTGTATGTAGGTTTCGTTGTTCGTAACAATATAGAAGATATATGGAAATGGAATCCTTTTCGAGCGCACTCAGTGCCACGAAGAATTTTGCTTTAGCTTTACATTTAAGCTTCCGTATGTATTATGAACGTCTACACAATACCCTCTACGTGTCTCTACCCCCCCCCCCCTTTCTATATCTTTCCTTTTACTCCGTCAAGAATTTTCCTTCAAGTAAGAACAACCATGGGACTTAAGAAAATTAGAGAAGTCCCGTTTGTACTCATAAAGAAATGATATTATTATTTTACCAAAATCTCAGATCAGCTATGAACATGATTTTCCATACTAATCTTGGTACACCAGTGAGGGGGGATACGATACTTTTCAGAATATGGGAACCATAAAATATTCCAGTAGAGATGAGAGAGGTGGGGGAAAGCAACAAAGAGATAAGATTGAAGGGAACATCCTGTACACACCGCGGTAGTATCCAAAGCTTATCCTTATTTTTCCCGAAGAATATTTCGTAGAGTATCGGTTGGGAGGATCGATTTCTAAGTAGTTTCGAGTTCGACGCTACGTACACGGTTATACGGGGCGTAGTTTTCATCAAAAGTTACCGGCTACCCCGGGCGGAAGTTTTATTTTATTTCCGCGGGATGTACCGTACGGAAAGCACATTTCCAACTCGTGTGTAATTGAAGGCACGACGTGCGTGATATATACTATTATATATATAGTATACTATATATAGTATATAGTATATAGTATATAGTATACATATATATAGTGTACGTACGTGACTCACAGTGCGAAGCCGAGCATCTTCCGGGTGGAAAGTTGAAAAAAACTTTCGCGAAAGTTACCGGCTGTAAATTTCCGTGTATTCAGGTCCCGCAGCACCGGCCCGGCAATTTTCCGCGGGAATCTGCGCCCGATTGTCCGACACGCTGGAATTTTCCACGGAAGCTAATATCTCCGTGGAATATTAACCCTCCCGTGGGACCGGAATTTTTCACCCTTGGATATTAGCACCAGGAGTCGTTTTCCCACTTGCGCCGGGACGTCTACGGGAATTCTCGGGAAAGTTCCGGGTAAGCAGGGGATATCGTACAGGAATCTGGACAGGTAACAACTTACGTCTTCCGACGTACGTTGTAGAGTTTGCTGAGAAGAATTTTTGAATGTTTGGAGAGTAACGAGGTCCGATTAACCGGATACCTGGGGAAGGTAATTTTTTGTACTGGAGAGGTAAGTTGCAGGTGCGAAAATAAGAGGAAAATAAGAAATCTCCATTATGAAGGATTAACTACATAATATACATAATTATATAGATGTATAATGTTTGAAATATTAAAGGATACGGAAACTTAAGTTTTTTAAATATCTGGGAAACTTAGATGCCTTGGATATTTGATAACAGTGGATATCTGTGCTTGGATATTTAGAAAAATGTGATACCTAACATATTCAGGTACATAGGAAACGTAGGTGTCTTGAATATTTCGTTTAGGATACCTGAGATTTAGATATGTATACTTAGATACCAAGATTAACCAGTTATTAAAGTTATCCAGGTACCTAGGAACCCTAGACACTTTCAACATTTGGAAATTTCAATTTTCTAATCGCTTTAATATTTAACCCTTTCGCGATGGCACACTAGTACCATAATTCACGATCAATACCTAAAACGGTACATTAAACGCCCTGTTTCTACATTCTACATCACATTTTCTTCGATATGTAATACATGTACTATCTTTATTTGCGTTTGCTATTAAAATAAAACAATAATATACAAACGTTAATATATTCGAAAATCTAGATACCCACGTTCTCCAGGTACCAAAAAAAATAGATTTCTTACATATTTCACCTAAATCATTCGAACAGATCCATACATTTCCCAAAAACAACCTCCACTATCCCATTTCCAACAAAACACCCCCATTTCTCTTACCTAAACGCGAAAAAAAAACACAGGACGTATATTAACGTTAATATCGCTGCCCGATTGCTGGTTCGTTGTTCCGCGAATAAAGAGCGAGAAGAAGTATGTATACATATAGGACGTTCGCTATATATCAAAGGTACCCTGGTCGCATCGTTGCTTTTATAACGACGCGATTCAAAACATTATTTCGTCGCGATACGATCGCCGCGAATTCCGATACCGCGGAATGCAACACACGCGGCAAATGCCATACGGTAATGTAACGGTAATGCGATATTTCTCTCGGTGCCGCGTTATCGAAACGACGAGGACACGGTTGCGGGGGCTTTTATCATCGACTGATTCATTGCCACGAAATACGTACCCGTAATAAAGTGCAATGACGCGGTATGATAGTCCTCCCGTTCGCGGAATAATTTCACCGTGGAAAAGCAACCGAAAGTATCCACAGTGAAATATATATAACCGATTTCAACGTGAAAATACCACTGATAAAAACACTTTTCTTTCTTTCTTCTTCTTACTCTTATTCTTATTCTTCATCTTCTTTTTCTTCTTCGTCCATTGAATTCGAAAGTTATAGTTCTGTAGAGAACTGTTCGGCAAAAGTTGCCGAGGAATTTTTTCGAGATATTTAATATCCGATACTGTGAATATACTTTTTCACGGTAAGAACTGCCAGTTTAAATAATATATATTAAAGAAGATATTATAGAAACTTCTTTCTAATTTCTTTCAAATTATTTCAAGAATATTTAAACAGGGAAACAGAGAATCTCTATTTACCTCGCGATGATTTCACGTTTTCACCTACACCGTTGTGTATCAAAAAAGATTCTATTTCTATAAGAAATTCCATAAATGATAAAAGTCTACAGGGAATATAGCAGTCTGTCAAATCGTCGCCATAATTTCACCGGTTAAAACCCAACACCATGGTCGCGGGGATATAATGAAGTTTCATCGTCACGTTCGTCACGGCAACATAATCGCGAGAGTTTACCGTCGATTCTCGCACCTGACGCGTTACGAGTTCGCCCGAAGTTCGCGTGTGTTTCGCACACTCGTCGGTGTATGAATTTTCCGCCGGTGGCTCGCGATACTTTCGCGGAAAGTGCGACGGTGTTACAGGAAGTGCCGTGCCACTTGTTAAAAACCCGTTCCGGGCAGTCGCGACACCTCCTCGGATACTAATACGACTCACACAGACAGGAATAGGTACGTACGTATGTGTACATGTGTGTAAATGTGCGACACGGTGCGTACGGTCTCGAGTTTTCACGGAATTTCAGGATTTTTTATTAAAAATAACGTACGAAGTTAGGCAGACACATTGCGATTTATGTATGAACGTATGTATGTATGTATGTATCACTCATTAAATAAAAATTGTGAACTATGAAATTCTATTACCATCTATTTTGAATTTTTATGTAGAATAGTGTAGTGAGTTGCAAATTGGAGAGTATGAACATTCTCCTCCTTATATCACTATTTCCTATCTTTTCTCTTTGTGTATTATTTACAAAACAATTTAACCCAAAAATCATCTATTTAAACCACAATGATTAATTCCACAACATCCTCTAATAATCTTAAAACTTACCTCCCACTATTTTATAAAATACCAAACGTCTAATCAAATATTAAATCCAACAAATATCAATCTCCATAATACCATTTCTCTTCTTGTCTCACATATAAAACAATTTAACCCAAATATCATCCCCCTAACCTACCATAATTAATCCCACAACACCCTCTAAAAAAATCCTAAAACACCCTCCTACTATTTTCAATTAAAATACCAAACATCCCATCAAATATTAAATCCAACAAATATCAATCTCCATAATACCATTTCTCTTCTTGTCTCACATATAAAACAATTTAACCCAAATATCATCCCTCTAACCTTCCATAATTAATCCCACAACACCCTCTAAAAAAATTCTAAAACATCCTCCTACTATTTTCAATTAAAATACCAAACATCCCATCAAATATTAAATCCAACAAATATCAATTTCCCTAATTTCCAGCAACATCTCCGTGATATCCAGAAACCTAGACACAGTGGTATCCACGGATATCCGGATCCCGTGATATCAGCGTATCCCGGCTATCTAAAATACCCGAATATCCCGGATACAGGAGCAACATGCGAGGGTGCAGGTGGTTGGCCACGAATTGTCAGAGAGCGTCCCGCGGGACTCGACTCGATAAATGTAACCGGCAGCTGATTTCCCAGCGGCAATGCGACAGAACTCGCCGGCAGGCCAGGCGACATCCGTTTTTGCTGGTCGAACGAGTCGCCTATCCGCCGGATACTTCGGGGTTGAATATTACATCGCGTTTTAGCCGCATCGACGACGTCCCGAAGAAGGTGTGATCGATATCCCCGGGACACGTGCATCTGTCACCCGGAGACCGAGTGTCAAGATTTACTTGGCCTGACGGAACCCCACGAAACGTGCGGTCAAATTAAACTAACAACTGGTCGAGTATGTTTTAATTCCTTGGAAATAGAACGCTTTTGCTCTGGTATCTACGAAGGATGGGATACTTAATTGGAACTTTGATGAAATCTATGAAATTTGGGGATATTAAATGTTTTTATTGGAAAGATAATAATTATTGAACATTATAAAAATCTATGAAATTTGAGGATATTAAGTAAATGTTTTTATTGGACAGATAATAATTATTGAATATTATTATACTTGTTGAAAATCAGTGTTACTAATGAGTCTTTGAATGTTAATTAGATATGAAATTTATTTAATTTAGTTTGTTTGATCGTTGGAGAGTTTAAAGAAAGTTTTTAGTGTTTCAATGACATGAAATTCGTGTCAGAATCTTCTGAATGAATATTCGAGTAACAATAATGATCCTCTGGGATAATTTCGAGTACCATTCGACGCTTCCCGTGATCCATCATCGTTTTGATAATTAAAACGTTGAAAATTCGGAGCTCTCCGGCCGGTCGTTCGAGGATCCACCGTGTCCGAAGTTAAATACGTGCCGAAATGTGAATTATCTATCGCGGAGTGACGATGGTACTCGGTGGGACGCGGTAAATATGCATGGAATCTATCGAGACGGAAAGATAGAGAAGGAGAGAGAAAGAGAGAAAGAGAGATTAAGAGACTGCGAACTTTTCGACGACTCTCGAGACCGGGTCTTTCAAACTCGCGGGATTTTTCGGCAACTTTTCCTCGGGAATTTCTTTTTAATTCGCCACTCGTCGCGAACGATAGACTCCCGATGCGATCGACAAACATTTTCCAACCGGTACTTTCCCTCTATTCCAACTACAAACGGATCGATCGAGTGAAAACATCGAAATTGAAAATAGAAATCGTCGGTTTCGTTTAAACAAGCATTCTACGATAAAAATTTTCTCAAATCGTAAAGTCAACCTTTGCTTTCCGTCTGCGAGCGTAAAAAGTGTTTCATTTTTGGCTTTCGAAATTATTTCCAGAAATTATCAGTTCCTCGATCGTACGAAAATCCGTATCCCCAACACATCGATGGGTCCGTAGTAATTTAAAGTAATAAACGAGCCCTCGTTTAATTAACCTCACATTCTAAAACGCTATTCACCGTACGAATACTCGATCAATCCGTCGCTATCCGGCTCGATTTATCTTCCGTGAAATATATAGTCCGTTGTACGAGGATCCCGAAGGAAAAAAATCCCCCCCCAAAAAAAAAGAAAAAATCAAAAAAAAAAGAAAGTAATGAAAATACGGAACGTTGCAAATCATCCGGTGAAATCTCTATCCGCGATTCGAGTCTCGTTAGCCCCATTTTGAGTTTCAGTTACGTTACACGGTGTACGTTTCGAATCTCGACGTACAATTTCGACGATGTCTATAGACGAGTCATATATACGTAGCCTGATATCGACCGTACACATATGTATATCGTATATACATACATACGTTAGGAGTGGGGAGTGAGAGAGTGAGAGAGAGAGAGGGGAAGGGGGGATGGATGGAGAGGTTCGAGTTTCCACGTTACCGATCACGCATATATTATGCGGCCATGCGTGAGGATCCATGACAATCGATCCATGGATCGAGCGCGTGATCGACGTGACCTCGACTCATAATGAAAGGGTGCAGGGCGACGAATTCATCGGTGATCGATCGACGCAAAATAGGGAACGGTTACCCATACACACATATATATATGTGTGGGGGTGTACACGCACACCACGTACTAGTGATAACTGTCTAACAAGGATGTCTAGGTGTTCCGGGATGACCGGGTATCTAGAATACGTAAACGTAGGGGAATATCTACACGTGGCAACGATATTTCGAAACGTGGGATATCTAGGTATGGGGAATTTATAGACACCTGGGATATCCAGTCGTCCAGGAAAACCATTGTGCCTTGAATTTGCGGTGCTTTAAAGTGTCTGGAGACGTTGGATTTGTGAATAGAAGGAAAAGTGGGATGTCTCAGGGTCTAAAGATTTTAAAGACCTTAAACATTCAGTATTTAGAATATCTAAGTACCTAAAATTCACTGAGATCTAAAATACCTTATCATCTGTAATTAGTAAAAGTCCAAGGTAAATTATTCAAGTACCTAAACTTTGAGAACACCTGTGATATTCAATTGTCCAGAATATCTCAGGGATTAAAAATTCTAGAGACCTTGAGCATTCAGGTATTTAGAATATCCAAGCATCTAAAACTCACTCAGATTTAAAATATCCTATCACCTGTAATTAATGAAAGTTCAACATAAATTATCCAGGTACCTGAAGTTCGAGAACACCTGAGATATTCACCTAGAAAAGATATTTGGATGTCTAAAATTAGTAAGGATCTATGATACCTAGGTAACAGCAGTTTCCAGAGTCCAAAGATCAAGAATATCGATCACAACAGGAAACCTTAGCTACGTGGAAGATCCGCGAGGATCGATCGAGATATCGACAGCATGATCGATACATCCGATTCCTCTACCAGCAATGAAAGGGTAGCAATTCACCTGTCACCCGTCTATCCGCGGAAAATGGAGACCGTTTATACGCACGTCAATATAATTGCGTAATAACTCCGCAGCGTTTGCTGTTACACCGATCGATCCGTCACCTCGATTACTCTTAATTATTTACACGACGGTTTGACGATCCGCTACCGTCGACGACGTCGAACTTCACAACCGGCAGCTAAGTCCATTCATATTGTATCAAACTCGATATTTCACTAGTTATTATACCCATCATGAACGCGAGTGATTAGCCTGTATAATTACGAACATCCTTTTATTTTTCAGAAGATATTAGATAACTCACTCACACGGTAGATTCGGGGGACGAGTGAAATATCCATGTTATCAGCAATATGTTCCTAGGAATGAATTAAAAATTCCAAGCTTAATTCTTTACAAACTTTTCATACCTCTCTAACTTATTAATTCCAGCTACGTCATGTTTTACAGGTGTTCGAAAGTAAGTACATACCATGGTATCTTATCGCTCGCTATGATTAGATATTTCAAGACACACACACACACACACACACACACACACCTGGTGAGATGAGTCTGAATATCCGGAACATCCTCGACGGGCTGGAAATATCCGGATGCCGGGACTCGCTATCGTTACTTCGCTCTTCCGGCTTGGATTTTCTTCTCTGTGCGATTCGCCGACCCGTTTCGTGGAAACACGGGGCGAGCGTCAAAGATTCGCTCGTATGAAAGGCCAGGTTTCGCGAGTTTCCTTTTTTCCCCGTTGAAAATCGCCCGTTGCCCGTGAATGGAATTACACGGAACGGAACAACGACGCGATGATGGAGGGATGGATGCAGAGAGAGAGAGAGAGAGAGAGAGGGAGAAAAAAAAGGGAAAGGGAGAAAGGGAAAAGGAGAATGAAAATGCTGGCGGGCGAAGGGCGAACGTTACCGCAGATTAAGCCACTTTAAAAATGAAAGACGAAGAAGTCGGAGGGAGAGGAGAGGAGAGTGCACGGAGAGAGCTTTTCCGGCCGACCTGCATCATGAAAACCGACGGCGCACGTAGTGCACGGTAAATAGAATACACTGGAAGTGGTGCGATGAAAAGACGTCTAATTTACTCGCGAAAGATGAGACTTTATCGCGACAGAAATCGTGACGCGATCGCGATACCAGGATGGTTTGTAAAAATTTTTGTATTTTATTTTATTGTATTTTATTTTTATTTCTTTTTTTTTGGGAGAGAGAATACTGTAGAACATTACCGTGGCCAATTAACATCACCACCGGCAAATCTACGGGGACTTATTAAAACCGTTAACCAGTTACACGCGATAATTACAAACCGACGAGCATACATAGATAGAAATATACATACATACGTGTATATACTGTATATGTATATACCGTGGATAGGGAAATTAACGGGAAACGTGTAACGCTTCGAAATCGGACGTTGCGCGCGCAACTGGACGGAGGACGAGGTAATTTAAATTTGAAATTATACGTTAAGTGGTAATTAACGTTCTACAATTACGTATATATGTATATATATATATATGTATATCGACCGACGTCACGGGGAATTTCGTACTTGTTTTTTTCCCCTCCACCCCACGTTGCTTTGTCGCAACGTTATGAAATTCCGAATTAGCAAGATTGAACATTGTTTCGCGACGAACCGGAATTCATCGCCTCGCCGGAAATAAGCGATCGTTTCCAAGACACGTTCGCGGGCCCTCGAATTTCCACGGGAACACACTTGAACATTTCCCGTGAATTAGAGCGACGGAATTGTGAGCGTACGAGGGTGAAAAAAAAAGAGAGAAAAAAAATGGGGAAGAAAACCCCGACGGAAATACCGCGCTTTTATGCCCGACTTGCGTCGGGCATAAAAGTACCGGAGTCGAGTCCGCTCTTCACCAGACTCGAGGAAAATGCTCGAATAAGATTATCAAGCAAAACGCACCCTTTTATTTTATTTTTTTTATTCGTACGCGATACAACAGGCTGGATACGTTTCCCTTCGTATCGTCGAGTACCGAACTCGCGTCTCGTTACGTTCAAGTATCGTTTAACGTCGAATCGAAAGAAAAAAAAAACGAACAAAAAAAGAAAATAACGTTCACCTGACGTTGTATGTATGAGCATTTGAATACGTGGATATCTAAAATTAATGATTTCAATGTAATAAAAGTTACAGCAGGATATCCGGGATTAATTATAATGAAACATATTTCCGATTGTATATATGATTCAATAGAATAATTAACTTATCCGGGTATCGAACGATCCTTTTGAACTAGCCATGATATTAGGAAAAATAGTTACTTCATCCACAATAGGGCAATGAATCTTAATTAGAAAATTATATCCGACCTTTCGGTCCCATTTTTTGGACCCTCTTCAGGGGACTTATTTCATTTTCAATTACCCTTAGAAAAGAAAAATCCAAAAAAAGACAAATTTAATAAGTGAAATCGAACTAAAAATAAAATTGTATAAACCAACTAAGTTACTTTCAACACAATAAACTAAACTCATGTAGGCATGTATACTCACTAATTGTGGATGAAATTTCTTACTTTCCGGATATTTCTAATGGATATCCGGTATGTTCGAGACGTTTAAATCGTCGGGAGAAACTTTCCGCGGAAACGGTAATTTCGGAAAGTTTCACCGGGGCGATATAGATTAGGCATATCGGGACGAGGCCGTGAGAGGTGGGATTATAGCATAATTTAGAGGAAGCCGAAATTTACTATGGAACTCGGGATACTTGACGAGGCTGTGTAAACGCATATGTAATGAGCAAACGTAGCGCACCGTCGGAACGTAAACTAGAATCTCCACGGTACACTTGCCGCTTTAAAGGGAATACGAAGTTTAATCCGGAATCCTAAATCCAAATAATGTATGAAATAAAGATGACGGGTAAAGTGTCCCACGGTAACGCGTCACGAACCGAATGCCGACACCCGACGGCGGGGGTTTCCCGAGGAAAAACGCGTTTAGCCGGATGAAATTTTCACGAAATCACCCGGAGGACAGGGAGAACCCCGGGGGATAAAAAATTAATCGTCACTGGTCACGCACGAATTTATCCCGCGGCCGTTTCACTCTATCCGCGTGATCCCTATGATTTTTGTCGAGATTCTATTTTCCCTCCCTCCCCTTCTACCGTGATATCGACGCAGGGACATCGAGAAATGAAAACTGTCCATTACTTCCGTGGAATTTCAATTATGTATGTGCATCTCATATTTATAAATATTCTATATACATCTAATATTGAAGATACTCAATAAATTCAAATTCCTGAGAATATTTGGAAAATTTATATTCTAAGAATATTTAGAAATTTAGGTTCTTAGGGTATTCGAATGATACACCCGAAGTTGTAGATTACTACCTTGGAATTTCAATTATTTATGTATATCCCATATTTATAAATATTCTATATACCTAATATTGAAGATACTCAATAAATTCAAATTCCACAAAATATTTGGATAAGTTACATTCCTAGAATATTTAGAAATTTAGGTTCTTAGGATATTCGAATTTCCGGGATACCGTAGAACGCCCCAAGAAAGATATATCTATATATACATATATATAATATCCGGATATAATATCCGGGTGGAAGTAAACAACGATGACGATCCCCATGATTTTTGTTTCTCGAAGGTGGAAACGTTGTGTGCGAAACGATGATGGATTAAAAGCCGTCAGACGTTCGTTGTTCCGTGGTCGAGCGAAATCGATTATAGACACTGCGACGGAATTATCGTACGAGCTTTTGTGGCCTCTCTATCGTTTTTCCCGGACAGCGCGGCTGGATAAACAATGCCATGACAGCCGCATAAAGCCGCTGGAATAATCCCGGACCGTTTCAACTGGCTTCATATTGGAATAGATTCGTACCGGTTGTCAAACGCCCAACGCAATTTGCCGAATCGCAATCCCGAAATAGAAAAAAAGAGAAAAAAAGACTTGAAATTTTTTTGCAATCAAGCTATTCGATCCATTGGAGATGTTCGTGGAAATGTATGATATCCGTGAAATGATAAGCCTAACGTCAAAAACGTGGGAATTTTATTGGGAAATTTCTCCTACCCTCGAGAAAACATTATTATTTAAAGATTTTTCCGTCGGTTTTCAATAGGGATGTTAAACACTTATTAATTACAATTAATATTTAGTGTGACTAGTCGCTTAATATATATTCCAGAGTGGTGTCGTTAATGAACGTCGGAGTTTCCACTTAAAGTGTCCGGTATGTTAACGAGCCTCGCGGCGTTTTATCGCGGGGGTATAATTTGATACTTGTTTAATTAAAAAAAAAAAATTAGAAATAAAGAGAAAAAACCTTGTAAAATATCCGCGAAGTCGGACAATGGTTTATCGCGTGTTTATCGTCGTTACGTGCTCGCGTTACAGAACTGATTAGCCGAAAATATGGCCGGTTGTTTCTCACGTTTGAAAAATCGGCCTGCAAATAAAGCAACGACGGTTCTCCCCCCCTTTTTATTTCTCCGCGGCGAATAACATATATGTATACACGTCTCTAAATCATTTAGCGCGGAGTTATACGAGCCGGAACGGATTTATCTCGGGCGACCGGAATTACGATAAAAAATGAACACAATTTCGAACAACAATGCTGATTCGCGTCATATAACCGTCCGGAAAGTGTGCAACATTAGCGGTCGGTATTTTTCATTTATCACGTAGCCGCCGCGCAATTTCGAATATTACACGGCCGAGAAATAAGTCTCGCGCAACGGGAATTTTCGACAATGTTTCGCAAATATTTACAACGGACCCAGTGTTTACCAGCGAATTACACTCGGATGTGTTACACGCTTGTAACAATTCGAACGAAACGCGAATGTATTAAAACGCTGCGCTTCCACGTTGATATTATTTTATGTAAACAAAAATGAAACCTCTTAATTTACCTCGACTGTCTGACGGTTAACGTTATATTATTTTTCAAATGAATCCACGACCTTTTTAAAAGGAATATTCCATTTACGGTTGCAGACTGAATTAAACAAAAAAAAATAAAGAAAATAAATAAAACAAAAACGGAGGAAAAATGTACTTTCCTCAGCGCGGATCTGTAAATACGAACAGAAATGAGCTTTTATTTTTTATAATCCGCTCGTGATTCCCTGTTAAAGGTTAAATATTAACACCGGTATAAATGTTAGAGACGGCGCAATTTCGGTGTGGCTTCAGTGATTACTTTCCGCAATTCCGGTGGCCCGATTCAGCATTTCTCGCCCTCCTTCCCGCCCCCCTCATCCTCCTCCCCCTTCGGACTGCATCGCGATATTACAACGTGAAACGAAACACTGAAACCGCGGAAAGTGGTTGCGTTCGCGGGAACGAAATCATCCGTACTTCGAGGAATCCTGGGTTCTACTTAGTTTCCTCCTCCATTTGCCAACTAATATTGATTCTCGTCGAATAACTGCCCTTTCTGACTGAAGTATCTGATACCTGGAGCATCTAATACCGGGAATAACTGGAGTATATGGGCGCAGAGAGTATCTAGGAGTCAGGGTGATTTAGGTGGGTCGAACTTTCATGAAAATGGGATATTTTGATTGGTAGGATTTTGGAAAATGTGGAATTTTTTAGGTATTTAAGAGTTAATGATGTCTGGATAACGAGACGTATGTGAGAATATAAAATTGGTGGTATTTAGCGCTTTGGAGTTTTAAAGTCAAGTTTTTTGGCTCTTTGGATTTTTAAAGCCATATTATTTAGGCGTTTTAAATTTCTAAACCGATGTTATTTAGGCACTTTAAAAGTCTGAACCTATGTTATTTAGGCACTTTAAAAGTCTGAACCTATGTTATTTAGGCACTTTAAAAGTCTGAACCTATGTTATTTAGGCACTTTAAAAGTCTGAACCTATGTTATTTAGGCACTTTAAAAATCCAAACCTATATTACGTAGGTACCTTGGATTTAGAAATCCATATTATTTAGGCTTCTTGAATTCCTAAACCCATATGATTTAGACACTTTAAATATCTAACCCCATATTATTCAGTACCACATTTCCCATCCAACATTTCCAAACACCCATGACACCTCCTCATCAAACACACCTAATCACTTACACTATTTCCACTCTAAAATTCAAACCTATACATCCAAACTCTCCAGACCCAAAAAACACCCAGATAATACCACCATATTAAAGAACCAAGTCCAGGAAAATGTCTCGTTACAAAAGTTAACATTTAGCATGGTGAAAAGGGGGGAGGAAAAAACCGGCTGGCCAGAGTTACCGAGTTTTTTTTTTCCCCCCGTTGCATTCTGGATTCATCGCGACGTCGCGACGACGGGGACGGTGCTTCATGGAAAAGCCGCATAATTTATGCGAACCATAACTCGGCCGCGGCGGCAATTCACCGCGCGCCACCGCATCCACGTCTTTCATTTACTCGTGCTCGAGTTTCACGGAACACGGGGCCCTCGGCACGCGGTGCACGTCCGACGAATATTCTAATTGCATTCTTGCGCGACGCCGAATATCACGTTTTAATAAAATAAGAACGAGTCGACCAATGACATCGAATCGCGCGTTACATCCGACATGGATTCCGGTCGATCGCTAATTCCTGGATTGGTTACTGGATAAGGGGAGGTTGGGAGGGTTGGAGAGTTAGTTGGGGTGGTGGGAGATATTGGTGGAGAGGGTTCAAAGTCTTGGGGTTAAAGGATTTTGGATATTTTGATTTTTAGGGTGTGTAGAATCTTAGAATACTTTGGTATCGAGTGTATCAAAATGTAGTATAGGATACTTAGTTGGTTGGAATGTCTAAATGCTTAGAATATCAAGAATGATAAAGTCTCTATGATATTACGTTGTTAAAAGTATCTAGATGTCCAGGATAACCTAGGTTCCTAGAAAAGTATGGTGTCTAGGATATTAAGTTGTCTAAACTACCTAGGTGTCCAGGATAACCTAGGTGCCTAGAAGACTATGGCGTCCAGGATACTAAATTGCCCAAACCACCTAGGTGTCCAGGATAACCTAGGCGCCTAGAAAACTATGGTGTCCAGGATACTAAATTGTCTAAACCACGTAGGTGTCCAGGATAACGTAGATACCTAGAAAACTATGGTGTCCAGGATAACCTAGGTGCCTTCAAAATTTTGGTGTCCAGAAGAACCTAGGTGCCTACAAAATTTTGGTGTCCAGGATACTAACTTATCCAAAGTACCTAGATGTCCAGGATATCCTAAAAACTATGGTATCCATGATATTACGTAATCCAAAATACCCAGTTATCCAAGTTATCCTACCTAACCTAATCCTTCGTAACTAGAACATGAATCTCTCCAAAATACCACCAATCCCGTATCATCGGTGTACCAAGATCCACCACCACTCCAAAGTATCCAGATATCTAACACATCTACACGTATCTCCCAACATCTACACGAATCTCCCAACACCTCCAATCACGTAAATGTTTCCACAAACAGTTTCCCGTCCGCGAAACGTCCAAGTATCCCGAAACGCTCATCTTCGCGGTAATTACAGATGTTTCGACCGAGGATCATCAGTCAGGTGGCGCTATTAATAATAATTAACACACGGCCGGCAGTCTGGCGGCGCGATCACGTGATTTACGATCGTACCTGTGACTCCGTACACACAGTACTGATTAATGAATTAGGTGTACGGGGGGGGGGGGGGGGAATTCACCGATGAACCGTGACTCCGGGGGGCACAGATGGCCACGTGGAACTACCTGCGTGATCCTGTAAATGTCCGGCGTTCATAAATGATGACGCCCAATAGCCTCTAAGTGACGAAGATCGATGTAATGTACGTTTCGCGATATCGCTCGTCCAACGATACACGTGATAATAATTGATAACCCACGATTCCTACATGTTCGTTCAATCAGGGTACTTTTAACATCCGGGAAATGAATTCACAGCCAGGAGATTCATAAAAAAAATATTAAATGTCCTGTGGCGATAGAAATATTCATGAAAACTAAATCAGAATGTTCTGGTGGAGAGAGGAGAAATACATAATAATAATTACGAAAATAAAAAATCAGCGATGAGAACTCCAAGGGAAAGGATCTGGGTCATTCGAAGTAATTAAAAAAATACTACATACCCTGTGGCAGTACGGAACTCGTAGACAGCTGATCTGTAACATGAAAAAAAAGAGAGTTGATATCAGATATAAGTATTCGAGCTTCAATTAAATTAATATCATCATCGGAAGACCTCTTATTATGAGGGATCACGATTTTCTGCCGGGAAAATCAATTTTCCCTGTTTTCACGGGGAAAATAGCCGTCTCGCCTTTACGCGGGCGTCTCGTTCGTTTTTTTTTTCTTCTTTTGCTTCATTAATATTGATTAAGCATGCTTTTGCACGTTGCGTTAGGGGTTTGCCGGGAAATGCGGTAAAATCGTGCGGCACGTTCGCTGAAAGGACGAAAACCGACGGTGCGGAAAAATGCTGAAAGAATCGTGACCCCGACGACACGTGCTTTCATAAACGCTGCTAGTTAATCGCGGTATCAGAGACGATTATTTTTTACCGTCGGCTTTGTCGATCGTGTATCGCCGTGGAAACGATACATAGATCGATATCTTAGATCTATCGATAATTACAACGAACACTCACACAAGTTTCATCTCGTTTTTGACACAAAAACGAAGGGAAAATATTTGATTAATTATTACTGAATCAAATGTCACTAAAAAAAATATATTTATATATATAACAGTTGAGAATTTTGTTGTATGAGTTCGATATGCATTAAGTTTCGCAGAAACTGCTTCTGAATCTCCGCGAAACGCTTAATGCGAATAAATTCGATTTTACTAAACGGATTCTCCCTTTTTTTTCCTGTCCCTCGAAAATGGAATGCATTCCCTGTAAATTTCCAGCGAGGGCCCACGCTCTAAATGTTACCTCGACACGCTAATTAACCGTGGCCACTATCGCGAGTGCTCCCGATCGAACACGTAACGTATTTATACGTCGTTCCAGCGTGCACGTGCGGTCCGCGGACGCTCCCGTGGAATTCGAAATCTTTTTCTGAACGTACAGAGAACCGACCGACAGATTTTCGGCGAACGCGTCGGTCGCTTTGAAGTGGCCGCCCGAAAATTGTTTCGTAACCCGTGCGAATTGCATCGTCGACGAGTTCCCTTTATTTTTCAACTCCCCTTCCTCCCCCCTCCCATGAAATTCGAAGTCATATTTCATGAATTATTTCAAATTTATTACTACTTATTCGGAATAAATCAAATTGACGAACGTAACAATAATTATACTTGCGAATAATGTATCCATAATTTACCATAATTTCCTATCGTCACTTATTCGTACTTTTGATATATCCAGATCCATCTTAATCAGAATCCATCGATCGAATATTCACAAAATCCCATCCAGCCTGTGTACAATAGCGATTTCGCTATGTTACCGCATAAAATTACGCAATCCGAAAAAAAAATGATTCTTAACAAAAGCGACGACCACCAATGATCGGGGGGAGTCCGTTCTCAGTTCTGCGATCGGTGTATCGCGGCGACGGGAAATTTATATTCTTTTGTCGAAGTGGCGGGACAAAAAAAAAGCGAGTGCCGTGTACAGAGAAAGAGCGTGAAAGAGGGCGACCCATGGTGGAAGGGTGGGCTGGGGGGGGGGGGGGATAAAAGGGATGAGGGAGTAGTTGGTGGAACAGGGACGGGAAATCGGGATGAATTATGCATGCCAGGAATCGAAGCGTGGCTATACATGCAACATTGATCGTCGAAATGCCGCATTACGTATTTGGAGCGTGTACGTTGCGAGATATCACGAAAATGCTTGTAGTGGCAGAAAAAAAAAAAAAATATTCCGGCCGCGTGCACGTCGTCGGCGTGGTCGATATATCGAAGCCGATGTCGCTCGTTACGAATCCCTCTGTGTGTTAGTACGGATGTGTATATGTGTGTAAAATACATGTGTATAATTCCAACGGGAAACGGAAAATTAGAGGGCGGGAAAATGTATATATATGTGTCTTTGTGTGTTTATACATATGTGTAGATTATATGTATACATATTCCCGGGACTGAAAATGAAATCGTACGGCCGCGATAAAATAATTGCGCCCCGTCCGGATTATTATTTAATACGTTTAATGGACACTGATATGAAATATGCGAAAAGGCGCCACTGGGATTTCCGAAGCAAAGTATTTTTAATTACGTTAAACCGGAATATGGATGTCTACCTTTTTCCGCGTCCCCCCCCCTTTTTTTTTTGTATTTTCTATCGTGTTTCATCGTCGGATGATCTCACACACACTCCACCGTGCGATCTGATCGATTATTTAAGGTTACATACTGTATTCGTTTTATTTAGACACTATATTTCGATAATATTCCTATCGATTCGGAGAATGACAGAGAAACTCGGGAAATGTCTTCGGTATTTCAATATCATGGGGTTCCGTATATTACTCCGGTTTCTTCCGCGGTTCCTATGGGACCACCTTTCACCGTTACCAGGAAACCGCGGGAAATATCGTTTCGTCGACAGAAATTCAATAGCGATCGAAACGCGGCTACACTTTGAAATTCAAACGCGAATACCGCGATTTTCTTTAAAAAAAAACCTATCGAGACAAAAGAAACCGAACGTTACCGTGGATTTTTAATTCCACGAATTTTTAGAATTATCGTGGAAATCGTTATCAAAGGTAACGGAAAATTAAACTTCGCGGAAACGTATGGTCACGTTCGAGCAGCTAATAGAGCGAAGATAGAACGCGGGAAATACTATTACAACCCGCGGCACGCCGCGCAAAGTAATACGTTACACGTGTAATTGCGTATAAAGTGGACAAAACATCGCCGTGAAATACCAATGGCTATTCCGTTCCACGTGTAAACAGTATTACATTATAAAACCGTCCTGTACACCCTTTGTCACGGTGTATATGTATATGTATGTACGTACGCACGTACACAGAGAAAGACCTGCTTTATCGTGACAATACGTATACCGCGTGAAAACGTTACGGTTCTGGATGGAAGTTTAATTAATTTCAATTATTCAATGCGATCCCGTGGCTGTAAGCCGACTACCGTTGCGTCGGTGCACGCGATAAGGTGAAACTTCACGCGAAACCGAAATTAATTGGCCGTTATTAAACGGTGATCAAACGGTAACACGTTGACGGACGTCAAATATCAAATCGAGAATATATATTCCTCTACATATACAAGAAATTACAGAAATTAATCGAAATTCGATTGTAAAAAAGAAATAATAATAAATATAATAATTCTATTCTTAATAACCGGTGTAACGAGCCCAAAGTGGTACCGTTCTCGATTTTAATTAATTCCCGTGGAAATCGTTTCATCTACAAACCTGTTTTAATTTACACGTTCGTTTCGAATCGCGGCGAACGGAATTCCCGCGAACGTTCGCCGTCGTTACAACGTTTCCACCGTTCGGTTGTTTAATCGACGACGGGTGATATACTAATGCGTACGGAACACGTTCCCCCTTGGCAAAAGTCAATCGTTTAATCGGGATCGATGTACGTTAAGGCGAGCGAGTCGCATTTAGCCCGAAGGACGTGTACCGAGGATCGGACTCGATTTACCAGCCATTTTCCTTCGGCGCCAGAATCGATGGGACACGCGGAACGGCCAAAGGCGGGGCTGCAAATTAATTTCAAGCACTTCCGACATGTCGAATCGATAATCGTTAATTAGGCCGACATCAAAGGCCGACACTTCGACGTTCCCGGCCCGGGATAATGTAAGCGCCACCGGGATACGTATGTATGGGGGAATTATGGGATGTCGAGCCCTAATACCAATTATTCTATAGAAATTTCAATGGATATAGAAAGATGTGATTATATGAGAACAGAATGATTTTTATAAATGAAAATTGCCACGTTTTCGAATTCCCATGCTTGGAAATTTCTCCACTTGAAAATCTGCACGCTTGGAATTTTCTATGTTTTAGAATCATTAGGTTTCGAAACTTCCACGCTTGGAAATTTCTAGCATTGGAAATTCTATGCTTGAAAATTGCTACGCTTGGAAATATCTAGCATTGGAAATTTATAGGCTTGAAAATTCTGCGCTTAGAAATTTCTAGGATTGAAAATTCTATGCTTGAAAATTCCCACGCTTGGAAATATCTAGCATTGGAAATTTATAGGTTTGAAAATTCTGCGCTTAGAAATTTCTAGGATTGAAAATTCTATGCTTGAAAATTCCCGCGCTTGGAAATTCCCTCGGGGTATTATGGGATGTCGAGCCCTAATACCCATTATTCTATAGAAATTTCAATGGATATAGAAAGATGTGATTATGTGAGAACAGAATGATTTTTAGAGATGAAAATGTGAGACTTCAGTTAATTAGCTGAGAATTAAAGATTATTCTTGGAAATTTGGAGAAATGTATCACTTTCTTGAATATTCAATTGAAATACATGGGTGGATATAATTATCATGTGAAATTTAATTAATTTTAGAGAACAATAGACTTTAGACCAAATATATAGAATCTTTTGTACTTTCTTTCACAGTTTTATCAGAACGTCGATATTATCAATAAAACCATACACCATCCGCGGACGAATCTCAATCGAATAATATTACTCTGCCCATGATTATTCATGATCTTCACAAAAATCCGATATATCGGCTCTCACTGTTCCTGGCACATTTTCAAAAAACCGGACAGACGCTATTCGAAATCCAGACTTATTTACGGTCGTAACGTATACGGGTGTGCTAAAAAAAAGAAATGAAAAAAAGAATAAAAAAAAAACCTTCCCAGGGATCAACCGGAAATATCAAACACTGCTTCTCCGGCAGATTAATCGGGACCGACACGGCAGAAATGTATCCACAGTGGCGAACGCATTAGACGAGCCCCTGACACCCCGAGTCATTCGTAAGAGATCCATGGGATATTGGATTTTTTTACGGCCGCTTAAAATTCCCCCGGAGGATATTTGCTCTCCGCGCATATGTTCCAATATCCGCGACGTACGTATACATATATCCCGTCCGGGGATAAAGTACCGTTCATTTTATTTTCCTTTTTTTTTTCTTCTACTTTACTACGAGGGTAATTTTTACGAGGTCTTCTCGATCGACCCCCGTACGGGGTGTGAATAAAGTATGGTTTTTCGAAAGTGTTCGAGGGTGATGGTAAACGTGTGGTTCGTCTAGCTGGAAATTTGATTCGCAAGATATCAAATAAGAACTCGAAGGAACATCGAATGTCTTTTCCGATCGAACCGGTATTGTCCTATGGGAAGTTAAACGGGGGATATTTCACCCCTCGACGTTGTTGAGGAAGTTTTTTTCTCATTTTTTTTTTTACACTCTGAATAAAAGGTTATTCGCGAGATAGTGGGAGAGCGAGGAAGATAATGGAAAATTGATGCACGAGTATCGACGAATTTTATGGACACTTAGAGAGCGGTCCGTCATAACGGGAATATACTCTACATTTTTACGGTGGAACGATAGTAAGTACGGTTTGTTTTTTAGAAATCTATAAAAGTCGCGACGGGTCTCCGACGGAGCGACGTTGTTACGTCGAACTGGATTAAAAGAAAAAAAAACATGAATAAAAGTGAATCGATTAATATCTTGAATTTATCGAGGGATTAATTAAGCGACAGCGGTGATGGTGGTTCGATTCGTTGAAATCTACCCGGTGGCTATTTAAGACTTAACAATTAACTTCACGTCCCATCGAGCCGCAATCGATTACAAAGAGAGCGTTATGTAATACCGTAATGGAATTTCTACGCGCGACTGCACCGGCCGCCCGCGAAATTCAGTTTACCGGATATTATTTGATTACAACGGATATAGGACGGCGGCGGCACACCTTTGTGATCGAGTGAAACAATGCCCGGTTAATGCGGCCAGTGTCTGTGAGAAAAATGAATCAATTGACCCTGCGGACGACCATGCGGATCATGTTCACTCGCATAGAAACCAATACTTATGTATGTCTCTTCATTGATTCTACCACACCCATACAATGGAATGTAATCGATTTCGATGAAATCCCCGGGAAAAGAATCAGATAAAATAGAAAAGTCGACGTAAAGTTGTTACGAAGTCTCGTTTCTTTCTTTATTTTATTCTGAAATTGTACGGTTTTGAAAAATTTACGCTTGGAAAGTTAGACGTATTGAAATTTCTGCGCTTGGAAATTGGCACGTTTTCGAATTGCCACGCTTGGAAATTTCTCCGCTTGAAATTTTCTACGTTTTAGAATCATTAGGTTTCGACAATTCCGCGCTTGGAAATTTCTGTGCTTGGAAATGTATAGGATTGAAATTTTTAACGCTTGAAAATTCTACGCTTGGAAATTTATAGGCTTGAAAATTCTGCGCTTGGAAATTTCTCCACTTGAAAATCTGCAGGCTTGGAATTTTCTACGTTTTAGAATCATTAGGTTTCGACAATTCCGCGCTTGAAAATTTCTGTGCTTGGAAATGTATAGGATTGAAATTTTTAACGCTTGAAAATTCTACGCTTGGAAATTTATAGGCTTGAAAATTCTGCGCTTGGAAATTTCTCCACTTGAAAATCTGCACGCTTGAAATTTTCTACGTTTTAGAATCATTAGGTTTCGACAATTCCGCGCTTGGAAATTTCTGTGCTTGGAAATGTATAGGATTGAAGTTTTTAACGCTTGAAAATTCTACGCTTGGAAATTTAAAGGCTTGAAAATTCTGCGCTTGGAAATTTCTCCACTTGAAAATCTGCACGCTTCGAATTTTCTACGTTTTATAATCATTAGGTTTCGACAATTCCGCGCTTGGAAATGTGTAGGATTGAAATTTTTAACGCTTGAAAATTCTACGTTTGGAAATTTGTAGGACTGAAAATTCTATGCTTCAAAATTCCCATGCTTGGAAACTTCTCTGTTTTGAACTTTGTATTTATAAAAATACCAGCGCTTGGAAATATGCACACATATGAATTTCCTTAATGTATTCCGGAGTGTAATCGATTTCGATGAAATCCCGAGGAAAAGAATCAGATAAAATAGAAAACTCGACGTAAAGTTCTTACGAAGTTTCATTTATTCGATATAATTAAGCCGAGGCTTCATTGTCAACGGGGAAAAGTAATTTTCACGGGAACTATACCTGTGGTCAGGTAACGTATCGTTTATCGCGTTCTCAGCGACTCTCCCTAAAAATTGCATTCGAAATACCGTCCCACCGTTGCACCAGGATTCTATTTACCTTTTTTCTTTATTTTTTTTAATAAATCCCCAACACCCACGTCATTCTAACCGGATTAACTATCCACGTCGCGATGGAAATTCCGTGTTAATACAAGAAGTGACCGCAAGCGTCGCGTTAATTCTGTGACATCCGAAATGGCAAACTTTTGGAATACCAAATTTTTTTTCGCGGATAGAATTTAATTAACCTTTATCAACCGAGTGAAATTAATACGATCCTGAAACGGTGGAAGGGGTATTAAAATTTATAAAACGTTACGCAGTAAGACGAACGTATTCGCTATTGAAACGACAAAGAGAATTTCCAAAATGGAGAATTGTTCCGACGATAACGGGACACCGGAAATCTATACCATCGTCGAAACAACGACCGACGGTGTCGTAATATCGATCGACGCCGGCGACGGGCGTCGGTTTCCAATTATTTAAGGATCACGGGTCGAACGTCGGATGCAAAATCGGATCGCCGCGATAGATACATATTAGTCGGCGACCTTTGTAGATCCCCCGAATGCAATTCCGCACGCTAATCGCTGTGATTTCGGGCTCTTTCCACTCCGTCCAATGGAAAATTGATCGACGAGTTCTGCGGAACGGGTGGATCGAACCTCGAACAGGTTATTTCGACCGAAAATAATTCGGTAAACCGTGTCAACAGTGAATAAAATTAGAATACCTTAGACACCGAGGACATTCGATTGAACGACTGTGATTAATTGACAGAATTATTTCCAATTTAAATATATCAATTTTACAAACGAGAATTACTACTTAGATCATGGGATTCTAACGAATGGAATAAAGAAAAAAAAGAAGGGGTGGATAGATAGAAAATATTGATAGTGTAGAAGTACGAAAGGAGATATTAAGTAAGTTAAATATTTCAAAGGTAATCCTTTGACCTATCGATAAAAGGGTATCGAGAGTGGATGCACGGTAAAAAAAAAAGAAGAGAAAGGAGGGGAAAAGAAAGAAATGATATTCATTTTAATTAAAAATCGGGCGAACGTGTAGCATGATATGCATCCGGCTTGCTAACTCGGGCCGTAACGTTATTAAGGATATTAAATGGCTTCTCTGCCGGTAGTGTAGGCAATACTTTGAGTCGAGTCTCGATATTAGCCGTAATAAATTGCCGAACGTCGAGTAGGTAATCGATTTTGGTGCCCTTGCACAGAAAGTGGGAGAGAGGAAGGGGAGAGAGCCAGAGAGAGAGAGAGAGAGAGGAGAGTGTTCTGGATTTCTTGTCGCATCCACTTTACGGATCACTGGTAATTTAAATAGCTCAGAACGACGACAACACGTTAGCATCATTATCGGAAAATAATTATCGAAAAGCAATTGGAAATTAAACATCGAATATTACTGAGACGAATAATATACTGATTTGAAACTGAGCTCACTCGATCGTCAACGCTGTTTTTCTGCAATCCTGTTCATCTACTAAGAATAAGTAGTATAGGTTCGTATCTGTGATATCACAAGTACAGGTGTTGAGAGATTCTCGATTTTTTTTTTAGAGTTTCTAATCGTGGAAATTTAGTGGCAGAAATTTCCACGCGTGGTAAAAGCATTAAAGTTTAGAAATTTTGAAAAGCGAAGATTACAACACGTAGAAATTTTAATGACTGATAAATTTAAAGCGTAACAATTTAACGCGTAGAAATTTCGCAACGTCAAATTTCACGATGTAAAAACAACGTTCAAAGGCTTCCAATCAAAAACATACTAATACTTAAATACTCCAAAACCAACTATTTAGTAAAGAATGGGAAAAAAATTAATTTTTAAAAAAACACCACCCAAAGTTTAATTCTATTGGTCGGCAGAAAATCAAAGGTTTCATTGTCGTTTGGTTTCTTAACCGGGGGCACTGTTTCTTTCGTACAATTACATGTTCCCTATAATACAGGTTGTTGTTCCAATCGCGATAGCTCTGATTGAATCCATTCCGAATCAACAAGCGACAATCTGTTTCGATGGGAGGGCGTTAAACGGTCTCGCGTGTATTTGTGCACGGGTTCTAATACACCCGGTGCCAATCGACTGAAACAATCGTTCTGTTAATCAGAACAGAGATTGCCTGTTAACGGCTTTGTTACTGCTACAAGAACGTCGTTAAGTATGAACAGCTTTCGAAAAACAATTTCTGACACATTATTATAGAATTCTAGTTTTCTCAATTACGAGTTCAGAATAACACTAAACGTATTAAAATTGATTAAACAACTGTTTTTTGAAGATTGAACTAAGAATTCTGCGTTAAACTTTATAAATCTCAACGTTATTTTGTGACTTAATTTTTTAAAAAATAGTAAATTTGTATGATAGTTGTTTAAAAAGTATCATGTTTATCACTTTCCATGTTAACACGATCTTTTTCCAATTAGAAAAGTTTTAATTTTTATTTAAAAACCAGGGTCATTCGAAAGCTTCGATGAGACTGCATTGTCGATAGGTTCCAGTGCGTTAATACGAATATAATTATATCACAGACGAGGTATTAGATAGACCTATCGCCTTACGGTGTTCGATGTTCACGAAACTGAATTACTGACGCGTTCGAATTCAGAGGATTTGCAGCGCCTCCTTGACGAAGGAGCAGAATTTTTTGAAATAAAAGAGTATCGTTGGTTCCGAAATGGGCACCGCACCTCACCCCTTTTGAGAGGTTGTTACAAACCCACATGTTGCCGCTGTTGGCAAATGTAAAGGGTCTGCGTATTTGGCACCGTCGGACCAACTTCTAGATTCCGTCCTCAGGGTCGAAAATGAATTTCGAGTATCGTGCGATGGACGGGAGCACATTAGTGGTACATGTCGATTCGTTAGTGATGACAAAGGAATTACGAAAATCGCGAAAAATCGTAGAATTCAACCAGTTTTTTGGTCGGCATTCGTTCAATTTTAAAGATAGCGATCTGAAACTGGTACCATTGTTTTAGTTAGGAAATTTTACGCCAGATCAACATATAATAGTTGTACTTTTCGAAAATTTAATTTTTCGCAAAAATCTGAAGGGGGTAGGTCAGGATTTTTTGCGATTTTCGTAATTCGTTCGGCATTTCCGTAATTTTTTAGATATCATAATGATTCTTTCACTGGCTTATTTGGCTTCGGATTCCGCGTCCAAAACGCCCCGGATCGTTTTAATAGCTCAAAAATTACGGAAATGGCGAACGAATTACGAAAATCGCAAAAAATCCTGACCTACCCCCTTCAGATTTTTGCGAAAAATGAAATTTTCGAAAAGTACAACTATTATAGGTTGATCTGGCGTAGAATTTCCTAACTAAAACAATGGTACAAGTTTCAGACCGCTATCTCGAAAATTGAGCGAATGCCGAACGAAAAACTGCTTCAGATTGATGAATTTTCGCGATTTTCGTGATTCATTCGTCATTTCCGTAATTTTTGACCTATTCAAATGATCCAAGACGTTTTGGACGCGGAATCCGAAGCCGAATAAGACCGTGAAAGATGCAGGTCGATATATAAAAATTTGTGGAAATGACGAAGGAATTACGAAAATCGCGAAAAATCGTCATTTTCAACCAGTTTTTTGATCGGCATTCGGTCAATTTTAAAGATAGCGATCTGAAACTGGTACCATTGTTTTAGTTGGGAAATTCTACGCCAGATCAATGTATAATAGTTGTACTTTTCGAAAATTTAATTTTTCGCAAAAATCTGAAGGGGGTAGGTCAGGATTTTTTGCGATTTTCGTAAATCGCTCGCCATTTCTACAATTTTTTAGATATCAAAATAATTCTTTCACTGCCTTATTCGGCTTCGGATTCCGCGTCCAAAACGCCCAGGATCGTTTTAATAGCTCAAAAATTACGGAAATAGCAAGCGATTTACGAAAATCGCAAAAAATCCTGACCTACCCCCTTCAGATTTTTGCGAAAAATGAAATTTTCGAAAAGTACAACTATTATATGTTGATCTGGCGTAGAATTTCCCAACTAAAACAATGGTACAAGTTTCAGATGGCTATCTCAAAAATTTCTCTAATTTTTTAGCTATTTAAATGATCCCGGACGTTTTGGACGCGGAATCCGAAGCCGAATAAGACAGCGAAGAATCGTTTTAATATCTAAAAAATTGAGCCCTCCAAACCAGTGACATCGAAAAGCATGGGGATGATTGGTCTATCCAATACCTCGTCTGTGATTATATAATGGAAAAGTTCATATCAAAAGTTCTCGTAACCTATCCGTAGGAAAATACAGTTGAATTTATGAATAAAACTTCGGAATGGTTCTTAAATTAATTATAGAAATACCCAGCTACTCAACGGCCATTAAGCTGCTTCGATAATTAACATCTCTATCGATAATGAACTCCATGGTTAATGGATGCTCCGCCGGAAATTCGCAATGAAAGCGCGGCTCTACCGTCGATGGCGCAATAAATTGTCACGCCGTAACTTAAATAATGAATTTTCAAATCCAAGGAAACCGCGCCACTATCCGACGAGTTTTTTTTCGCACACTCACGTCATTTCGATTATTAAAATACGCCTCTCGTTCGTGATTAACGTGTAGGATTCCGTTTTAAAGGAAACGAAAAATTCAATCGGTCTTTCCGATGGTGAATTAAATAACACGGGATTTATTTCATTCGCAAAAAGCAAAACGATTTTGAGAATGAATAAACAATTTTTAGAAATTAGTTGGTTGTTTTGAATATTGTAATATTGAGAAAAATACAGTGAAATACGAAGAAAAAGTCTATTTCGCGAAAATCAAAGTTCAATTTTGTGTTTTTTGTGTTATGGGGGAAAAAATAGTCGATGCAGCTAAATGCTTACGTAAGCGAAACACGTGGTATATCAATTAAACCCGTTAGCCATAACTCTGGCTGGGAATTTTCTATTTGACAATCCGCGATTCGTGCTGGACTCACGTACGGCCTCGATGTGCGAAATTAATTGCCCCTACGTTGCCACCTTGCCAATGCAACGCGCAACTTTCGCGAATTTCGGAAGAACGGATCACGGGTATTAATCAAACTTTGTCGCAACGAAATAGGAATTTGGAAGATGAGAAAGTGCTGTGTAATACATTTGGAAGTTTGACAGCATTGAGATTTCTGCGGTCTGATATTTCGGAGTTTGGAAATTTCTACCTTGCGAAAATTGTACGCAATGCAAATTCAGCGTTCTGAAATTTCACAGTTTTGAAAAATCCACGCTTGGAAATTTCTGCGCTTGGAAATGTGTAAGATTGAAATTTTTAACGCTTGAAAATGTTTAGCACTGGAAATTTATAGGCTTGAAAATTCTATGCTTGGAAAATTCTAGGCTTGAAAATTCTACGCTTGGAAATTTCTAAGATTGAAAATTCTATGCTTAAAAATTCCCACGCTTGGAAATTCTCATGCTTGGAAATTTTTAGGTTTCAAAATTCTATGCTTAAAAATACCCACGCTTGGAAATTCTCATGCTTGGAAATTTCTAGGTTTCAAAATTCTATGCTTAAAAATTACCACGCTTGGAAAATCCTCCGTTATGAAATTTATAGTTTTAAAAATACCTGCGCATGGAACTCTACACGCACTCGAATTTCCTTGCCTGGAAATCTCTACGCATATAAAATCCTACGCTTTAAATTTCCCACGCTTAAAACAACCCGCACTTAAATTAATTTCCCCGCTTCGAATTTCCTCCGACCCGAGTTATCCACGCTTGAAAATGTCTTCACTTTTCACGTACCGTTAAACGTACAAAACGAACAGGACCCCGTTCGCAACGCTTGGAACAAAAAAAAGAACTTCTGAGAGAAAGTTTCCTTGTTCCGAAGGGATAGTTTTCCCAGCAAACCATCGGATAGAGTGTGTAACATGGACAAACTATGGTCAGCCGTTCTTCGGGCAATCACCGGGAAACTAATTGCCATCGGGTTACGATATAAGGCCCTTCCTGTCCTTTACCTACCGCCCACGCACTCTAATTACGTTTTGAAATTACATTAGCCACGGTAACTTCCGTACGGTGACGAGCATGCGATAAACGGATCAGAAACTGTTATCGTTGGGTCGTCCGACTAATCGATCTGACTCACGCAAAATTTGTTTGTTGGCTTTCCGCTATCGCGAGAGACTGTTAAAAAAAAATCCCACCGAACGCTTGAAATTCTTTTTTAATTGACGCCTGACGTACCGTTCTAATAAAAAAAAATAACACCCAAGTTATTACGTGTAGCAATAAAAAAAATTATTTTTAATTGACAAGGAACTCGATACTGTCAACTAACAAATTTCAAGTATCCACGGTGTCTTAATAAACGTGTCTATCATCTCGGTAGACGGCTTAAGTAATCGTCGTGGTGTTCGTGATTCGAATATCAAATAGGAAAGACTTTTTAATAGGACACAACGGATTATACGTTCGCGTTGACGTATAAAATTTTTAATGGTCTCCTCTCAGAAAAGCACGCTGAACCCCGCACGGCTGACTTTTAAAACGGAAAACCACGTATTTCCCGCGCTATTCGTGGCATCGCGAAAATTTTTCGCAGACTCTCAGCGATAAACGTTTCATAACCGCGGGATATTTATAATGAGAATACGAACCGCGTTGTTTCTCCGAGAGCCAGGCGTTGTCCGTTGTAACGGAATTTTCTTCTACAATACCCCGTTGGAAATTTCGTAAAATACATTTTAAGTGACGTACACACATATTATCGCGATATAAAAAGCTTTGAATACCGTTGCACAGATTAATTTTCCCGTTCAACGGTGAATAGATTCGATAAATCCCGTTGTAGTCGGCGTTGATCGCTGAAAGCGAAACAAATCGGATTTATCGAAGGGGACAGGGCCGTACCTATTACTCGGCGGAATAATTAACGGGTCGTGCAAAAAAAGGTCGTGTCGGGCGTGAAAATAACGAGCACAGAAGATTGTCGTCGTTCGAATGAACGCATCGATGCGAAAATAAAAAGAAGAAAATAAGACGAAGACAAAAAAAAAACAAGCAAACAAACAAACAAACAAAAATAGCGGGAAATAAAAGAACGAAACGAAGCGAACGGAGACGATGATCGCCGAAGGAATTATTATTATTCCCCGGATTCCATATTCATGCGGCTCGAACTTTCGTCCTCGTTAAATATAACGACCCGCGGATATTAGAATAAGAAACGGACGGGAAATAACGGGGCTGATACAAAACTGGAATACCATTTCGAGCGTGATTACGGACGGCCGACATAACTCGTTCAGACCGCGAGCTAAAAGGATATTGCTTGAAAATTGCGTCTCGCAAGAACGGCGAAAAAAATTGAACCCGACAATGCCGGTACCTTGCGAACTTCTCACCGAGACGCGAATTATGGTCTAATGGATCTTCGGATTCTCTTCCAGGTGAATTTCAATGCGCACGGACGTCCAGCGTGGAAATTTCGAAAACTAGAGAACTGGTCGGGTTGAGAAACTTTCTACCGTAGATGTGTTTCAACGGGGAAATTTCACTGGAAGGAAATATTTGCAGGTGGAAATGTCAAAGCGCGGATATTTCCCGGGGTGGAAAATCCAAAGCGCGTGTGTTTTCAAGCCTAGGAATTCGAAAATGGAAAAATACCGAAGCGGGGAAATTTGAAGGTGTGGAAATTTGTAGGCCTGGAAATTCCAAAACGCTGTAACTTTCCAGCTTGGAGTCGTACAGGCGGAGAAATTTGAAGGTGTGGATATTTGCAGGCGTGGAAATTTCAAAACGCGGGAATTTTCCAGCTTGGAGTCGTACAAGTGTAAAAATATCTGAACGTGGAAACTTGCTGGCCTGGAAAATTCAAAACGCGGGAATTTTCCAGCTTGGAGTCATTTAAGCGTGAAAATATTTGAAAGTGGACATTTTCTAAGTCTAAAAATAAAAAAAAACTGTGGAAAACTTGGGATGATACAAGTATCAAAGCGTAAAAATTTCCACGAATGGAAAGTTTGGAAATTAGTACGTCCGCTGGCAATTAAGAAACTAAACGAGAACGAGACTTTTCTATTAGCGTTTGGTATATTTATAAAACTGATCCGAGTTAATGGAACCGGAATAGATATTCCATTAAAAACTAATACACCGCGGATTCTTTCCATTGTTGACGAACAATCGGCAAACAATATCTCATCGTTTTCCCTGAGTAATTAAACATCGGCCCCGAAAACGAGACCTTTCGATGAAAATGAAACGCAGCGATATTTGATTCGGCCGTTCCACTCAAAAAATTAAAAAAAAAAAAAAGATGAATGACAGGTAGACTATTGTACGACACAAATTCATTTCCGCTGATGGAAAAATAATGGGAACTTTATTATAAATTACTGCACGGGATACACCTACCTACCGTTCAGACCGTTCGCCTTTGTTAGAAATTAAAAAACCCCGACGAAACTAAAATTTCTACCTGAAATTTAATAAGCGTAGTATACTACGCTCCCACTTTTTTTTTTTATATTTAATCAAGTATTCCAATTAACTCGGTGAAATTAATAGAAAAGTGAAACCTCGCGAACAAACTTTTAGAAAAATCTCGGCGCGCGCGCGACCGCCGCCCGCCAAAATCCAGTGGAACAAATCGAAAATAAATCAAACTTCGGCAACGTACATATATTTTTGGCGTACCACTTGAAATGTACATTAAGAAAATGTGATTGGTTTCGAAAATGGCTATTTGCCATTGGATTCGCCAACACCGACAACGTCGTTACTACGGTAGAAAGCTGGTAGCCAGTAGAATAGGTCAGTAATTCACGTGACACATTTCACATCCATATTCGAAAACAAACTAAAATTCCCCCCAAAAAAATTCAAGAATCCCCACTTATTTTCTTCGATTCCTTTTCATTTCATACGACGATACATTGCGCAAAAAAAAAGAAAAAAAAAAACTTAAAAATGACATAATACAATAGATAATTTCTGATCTCATTGTTATACATTTCGCGGAGAGTTCGAACGAAAAATTTGAAAAAAATTTGAAAAAAGACGAAACACCGGATGCGCGGACGGGTTACCACTGGATACAAGCCAACGACTTAGATACTTTGACTACTCGCAAGCGAACGGCCAATAAAGATCTTCCAGCGTTCACTGTTATCGCCCATAAAAATTTACCCGCTGTCCCGCCGTAAAATTTAAATATAGATCGCCACCGATTTTCTCCGCATCCAGCGACGCAACTCGGCTCCACGGACTTTATCGACGATAATTCTATGGGGTTTGACAGGTTGATCCGAACTAAACAAAATGTCTATCGTTTACTTGAGTTAACGTTAGAGTTACACCGTTGTTATACTAGTGTACCGGATGTTAGTGTGTCTGGGAAACCTCTACTTCGAACGTTGTAAAATAATCCCCCGCTGAATTGCGTAATCTTTTTTAAACGGGAATTTTTATTTAACCGGACTCCCGGAGAAGTTTGCGGTCACCGACGTGTAATTTATTCAGCTATGGAAATTCATTAAAAATTCTGTCAAAAACGTAGCTCAGGTAAAGAAAATCAAAATCGATATACAAAGCGACCAGGGTGAAATGTCTGACACTATTTCGCCCGTCGCTATAAAATATATATAAATTTGATATATAAATATACACTTTTTTAATTAAATGGAAAAAAAAGGACTGACAATAACAGGGCAATTATTTTTCACAAATATGTCTGTCTCGAAAAAGTTATTCAAATATATAAATATTTATTTATAGTCAGTTACATTTTTCAAAAAAAAAAATCAGGGTACCTTTCGCTCCCTTCAGGGATCATTGAATAATTTTTTTATATTTCAAACGATCACTCCTATCGTCCCATTTAATTAAATAGAACATTCAAATCGGATAACGGTAAAAACAGACCGTATAACTTTTGATTCGGGACTTCTAAGACTCTTCTAACCCACGGTTTACTTTTCTGGCGATAGAATTCAGGCTGTAAATAGCGAAGACTTTCCCAACGTGGGTTTTTAACGTCGAAACTTTCCGCGAATTTTCGGTACGGCGATACCGCGGATTTCTCTGCTCAATTTAGCAAGCCGTAGACACATACCTACAACGCTTTCAACTATCTATAACCACGAACGACCAATAACAAACTTCCGTAGCTCGTGAAAATCTGCCTGCAGGTTATTGCCGGGCTAAATACTCACTCATAAAAGCCAATCTTTAGTGCACGCTTACTGGTATCATACCGTGCAACGATACCGCGGAACTTTGTTGCTCCAGCATCATATACAACCTGCTATATGAACTTTCTTTTCTGTCACGGCAACATCCACCCCGACGATATTACTTCCCGCGGTTATTGTGTCGAATTAATTGGATTAACGCGTGACTTAGTCAGCCAGATTTTCAAAAAATACTGACGTTGAACACCTGAAATGTGTTTAGAAATTCCTTAGGAGGATATTTGAACGTTTGAAAATCTGAATAAAGTAATATTTCCGCGTTTAGTAATTCCGTGGGAGGATATTTCAACGTTTGGAAATCTCAGTAAAGTAATATTTCCACGTTTAGTAATTCCTTGGGAGGATATTTCAACATTTGGAAATCTCAGTAAAGTAATATTTCCGCGTTTAGAAATTCCTTAAGAGGATATTTCAACGTTTGGAAATCTCAGTAAAGTAGTATTTCCACGTTTAGCAATTCCTTGGGAGGATATATCAACTTTTGGACATTTTAGTAAAGTAATATTTCCACGTTTAGCAATTCCTTGGGAGGATATATCAACTTTTGGAAATTTTAGTAAAGTAATATTTCAGCGTTTAGAAATTCCTTAGGAGGATATATCAACCTCTGGAAATCTCAGTAAAGTAATATTTCCGCGTTTACAAATTTCTTAAGAGGATATATCAACCTTTGAAAATCTCAGTAAAGTAATATTTCCACGTTTACAAATTTCTAACCTAACCTAATCTAACACCTGAATAATTATTTTAATTACTATTAAATTATTCGCATAGGACTTTATATACATATATGTATATATTTTGTTTTTGTTTTTTATGTGATTATATGATATATTCGTTCTACGTTTGAATTTTTTTCACGGGGAATTAGTTAGAGAAACTCTCGTGAAATTTGCGCGAAAGTGGCGAATAAAGAGAAGCGATCCGGATAGTGAACCACTGAAACGACAATCGCGGGACATGCGTCAGCAATTATCCCGGCGAAAAATCGGGGCTTAAACGGTGACTCGTCATCGAGTAGCCCGTGCCGCGTTTCAATCTGCCCGACTATATCGCGCGAGAGTGTCGCAGTAATCCATTTTCACATGGTGAAAATCAATTCTTTTTCGTATTTTTTGTTGTTGTTGTTGTTGTTTTTTTAGGCCGAGAAAAAAAGGGACCCGGTATCACGAGGTTGAAAAAAAAATCCATGCAACGAAACGACAACGCGAAAGAAGAAACGAACATCCGCGCGACAGACGGCGAGAACGAACAATACGAACGGGGAAAAAAAATGAAACCAATCGAAACAGTGGAAACGCGTAAATAAATCACGGTGAAAGAAAATTGTACAAATGTAAAAAAAAAATAAAAACGAGTAAAAACGAGTAAAAACGATGAAATAAAGAATCTACGATATACGTACACATAGAAACAGAGGAACAGAGCAAGAGGTGGAATTACGATCAACGAAATAAAGTTCCGTTTACATGATCGTAGCCCTGTCGCGATTGACGATTAACGAGCAAAGCGAGAAAGAGAGAGAGAGTGTGAGAATAAGAGAGAGAGAGAGAGAGAGAGAAGGAGAGAGAGCTTAAAACTCGTTACACGCTCGGAACTTATCGAGACCGGTTCGATTCGGTGGGCTGATCGCGATAAGCCCTCTCGACGTGGAAAGAGACTCTCCAGGAAGATTTAGATCCCCGATGGAACCGTGTTCCCGAAACGAGTAACTTTCGCGAAATCTGAATGAAACACCCCCGACAAGTGTTCCACGTCGACCCGGAGAAGCTGCGCAACGTGTTTTTTCTCGAAATGTTTTCAGGGTGTTGTGAATATTTTGTTAGAAAGGTGTATAGAGGGTGTTTGATAAGTTGTGATATGGTTGTTGTTAGAATTTAGATTTTTTATTAAGGTATTTTCAACTTTTGTGAATAAACTGGATGTGCTTTGAAAAGTGTGTGTGTGTGTTTTTTTTTGTTTTATTGCACATTTTGAAAAGATCTGACAAACTTCTGGGATATTTATTTGAGTCTGTATTACGTAATGCAATCGTTAGTTACGTGAAATGTTTGAAAGATTTTTCAATAAAGATGGAAACTCGGGGAAAGAATTTCCCGAGTGGAGTTTCGCGAGGTTATTAAGTTGGCTACTTGATTTATTTGCGTTGTGTCTATGAAGTTAAGGGAGACTCTCGATAACTTTCCGCTTCGGTACTAATTTCGCGGCTCTGATTTCAATATTCTTGTATTTATAAAACAGAAAGCTTTAGACTCTAAAAAAAAATTGCACGAAGTCTGAGATTTCTCAATGAAAACGTAAACTTGAGTTCGAAAATTCCGCGTTATTCGAAACAGTTGTTTCGTGAAAATCAGGTACGAAAGAAAATTTCCCAGTAAAAGCATTGCGGAGCGGTAAGGACGAAGCTAACGAACCGAATTAAGTCTCAATGGAAAATCTAAGGCGAACGATTTCCAGAGAGAAGGAGGGGAGGGGAGAGTGGGTCGTGAGAAGGAAACTGCCAATTAGAAAGAAACGAAGGAACACCATTTCGCGGAGAAACTAAAAGAGGATCCTGCCAGTGATTCCTCGTAATTCAACGAATAGCCCAGTGTTTACAGGAAACGATCGGAAAACCTTTAAAACTCCTGGCATCGTAAAAAAAAAGCTGCTAACTAGTATCAAAGTAGAATTATTTGCCCTATATTTTTTTTCCTAAAAAATCAAATTTCTATGTTACACATCCTGCGTCACTCTTCGTACGATTTCATAGCCATAACATTTTAGCAGAAAATCCGTATGAAAATTACGAATGGAAAGCATGCCGAGGATTCATACGGAATCATAATATAATACATACATATATTCCCGTTCACGTAACACATGTCCTCGCGGTATACATAAAAGGATTAATCTGAACTGTCTAACAGTGACTTCCACCCAGTTAGATATTTTCCATTCGACTCGCTGTCGCATAAAGATTCCCCCCGGTTCTTCTATTTCCCGTATTGATTTCCATCGCTCGAACAAAATTTCCCATGAAACGAAGAAACTTGGTATTCGATATCGGCCTCGAAACAACCGGGGACCGCGGAATGGTAAGAAGCTATCGAAAGAGAGAGAGAGATAGAAACAAAGATAAAGAGAAAGGAAAAGAGAGAGAAAGAAAGTCCAATTAGGAGAAACGGAAGAAATTCTGTTCCGCGTGGAAACGATAGAAAAACCGGTGTAATTCGATGAGAATCACTCGCTTTCGTCGAAACGATACAAAATTGCGAAAGTATCCGACGGAAAATCAGCGGAATAATTCGAAAACATCCCGGAAACGTTCGGTTCGCTCCAGAGTTCCGCGTGTCGGCGGGATAATTAAATCACGGGTCGTTTACCCGCTGGCATAATTTACGGAGACGTTAATTAATACCGATTCTCGCGAAACAGGACCGTCGAGCTGCGCGCGAATTTCTGACGCGACAGTTTTGAAAGATCAATTACGAAGCTGTTCCGGACGTACACACACACACACATACACGTTTCCACGCGGGATGTTTTCACGGATAATGATTTTTCGAGTCGACTGCGGAAGGCAATTCCGTTCGATTTGAATTGATAAGAGGGACGCCGATCGACGCTCTTATTTTTCAATTGGACCAGTTTCTTTGTAGGAACGGAACCGGCGGAGACAGATGAAAGGAACGAGGGGTGAGGGAGGGGGATGAAGGGGGTGGAGAAACTATTCATGCATTATTTATACGCAAAACAGAATGTCGAACGAAGAGAGAGAGAGAGAAAGGGAGAGAAAGGGAGAAAGAAAAAAAGAAAGCGGGGACATCAAACAGAAGATCATACCGAATCTCTCTCTTTATCACTCCACTGTTAAAAATAACTCACGAACACTGTATGAAGCTCTTCTTTTCAACCCCCCCCCCCTCCCCCTGTTATTACGCTCCACAAAAGATTCCACACAGTGACTCGCCAATTTACATCCCCTGCTTGTTACGAATCGACGATGGAATCTCAAAGTGCACATACACGACAATTCCACGTTCTCATTATTATTCCGTGTGTGTGATAAGAAATTTCTCAGGAATGAATGTTTCTGAATATTTTCCACGGAATAACACCGACGATTTTCAAACGTATCTTGAGCCTCAAAAGAAACACACTGGCAAAGTGGAAATTAAATATGCATTCTAGAAAGTCGGAATGTTTGTATCGTTGAAAACTTAAGGTATTCACTTTACCTGAGGGTTTGGTAGAATATTGCGAATTTTTATGAAATTCTACGTCGATCACAATTATCCGAAAACATACTCCGTATTTATCTGTCTACGGAATCGGTGTCGATTTCCCGGAAATCCGGCGGGGTGTTAACAGATTAACGGAAACGAAAGCAAAAGGGGGGGGGTGGCCGGAAACGGGCAATAAAGCAGGAAAACCGCGAGCGGTAACGGACCCGGGCATAAAATCGCTTAAAGATGCTATCGGACGACCCGGAATGAGTGGGCGGTCCGAATTATCCGATAATTTGGCAGCCGATGGCCCGACGCCAAGCGTCGGTTGGCCGGCATTCTTCACACTTCATTGCGCGATGTGGAACAGTTCCATAAAAATTCATATTCCGTGGGAGCGTGTGCCACGGGCCCTTGGATCGCGGTTGGAAATTAAAACGTGATCTTGGCAAATTGAATCGGAAGGGATAAAGGGGGGATAACTAATATTTTCACCCAGTTTTTCTTTTTTTATTTGTTTTTTAGGGTCTTGCTTATGTGTAATGGTTTATCGGATATCGACGAACGCTTTGCAGTGGTTGTTTTATTAACGAGAGGGTGTTGTATGTTTTTTTTGGGGGAATGGAGGTATGAATATGAAAAGTGAAAGGAAGATATAATAGATGAAAATAGAAAAATGTTGTGTATAGTGATTTAACACCTGGAAGAGGATAATAAAGAAATCGTGTATGTGTGTGTGTTTATTGTACGAAAAGAAAATCGTGGAATTTGTTTTCTGGTCATTGTTTCCTTTTAGCGGGATAATTAAAATGGGGATTTAATTTTATGTCTACGGTGTACGGGGTAAAATAAAAAAAAGAGTAACAGAAAATACGAGCTTCTATTTGTGATCGTGTTACGGTACCTGTCGAGAAACTCGGACCACTCCGCAAAAGAAAATATTATCTCACGTAATATTTCTTTACACTAACGTGCGATGATATTATTACGACGTTTCTCGGCGAAAAGACCGACAAGGCAGATGGAAAAGGTGACCTACGGAATTGAAAAACGTGCCGCGGGAAAAATTCCATCGTACATTCTGCTACCTCGCCGCCTTTTAATTAATTCTATCAGTTATTCGCACTTTTCTGATTTTTAATTACACGCCCACGAAGCTTTCTGTTATAGTTTAGTCTTATATTCCCATGGAAAATTTTTCACCGCCAGAAGCGTGGTTTCTTTGATTCTTAAAATGTGTTTAATTAATACTCTTCAAGATGAAAATTAGAATTAATACTATCTAAAATTTGGGAGAGTTTCAGAATTTTCCCTATTTTTTTTTATCAGTCCACTATAAATTTTAAATTCTTAAATTCTTCAAATTCTATTGTTTACCCCACGCTATATAGATACAGGCGCGATCAAAAATCGACAGCAGCGATGAATCTAACAGCTGTCCAATTGCAAACATTACAAATGGATCCTCAACCGACGTAGACGTTTCGCCGCGTAGACATAACTCGAATCAATCCAGTTCCCGGGTTCCCTCGAAACTACGAACTCCGTTCGTATCGATCATCGCGATCCGCGCGATTTGTTTTCCGGAAAGTTAAAGAGTTTCCCGCGCAGCCACGGAGGCGAGATATATCCGGCGATATTTTTTCCACCGTAGAAATGAGAGAAACGTACGAAATCGGTTTATATTTCGAAGTAGACTTTCAGCGGGAAGAAAAAGATGTTCCGCACAGGGTGAACCGTAAAAGCTAAGTAAATCGACGTACATTCCGAAGAAAAATACGAGACCCGAAGAATACATTCGAGACCATTCGAATCCATCGGCATGACCAATGTCCTTTTCCTTTGTATACATTCCTTTTTCCACTATACACACTCCTTTCTCCAATGAAGCTGGAAAATACGCCCAATATTTTCTTTCTAGTACCTTTTTTTATATATAAAAAAGAACTTAGGTGTATCGAATTAATCGAAACGAGAGTGTAGAAATTTCTGTAAAGCAATACTTCAGGGGTTGGACATTCCTTACGATATTAAATTTCTTGTGAAGATATTTCTGCGTTTAGAAATTTCTTAGGAGGATATTTCAACGTTTGGAAATCTTTGTAAAGTAGTATTTCCGCGTTTAGAAATTCCTTAGCAGGATATTTCAACGTTTAGAAATCTTTGCAAACTAATATTTCCACGTTTAGAAATTCCTTAGGAGGATCTATGGACTTTTGGAAATCTCAGTAAAGTAATATTTTTATCCCACTATATTTCAACGTTTCCTAATCTCCCTAAAACGATATTTCCGCGTTTAGACATTTCCTCCAGCAATATTACCTTCCTCGAAATTTCTCACAGTCACATTTCCACGTTTCTAAATATCTACCCAACAATATCTCCACAATTTCAAAGTTTCCAGCAAGCATATTTCCTTGTCTTACAATTTTCATCCTGCGATATTTTCAAATCCTTAAATTCCCACAGACAGGTAATTCTCCAGGAAATCATCAAATTGAACCCAGTTACCGGTTTTTAAATGTTTTTGTCTCGACATTACGTATCACGGCGTGTGTATCGTGTCAGAAAGAACGGTATACTTTAATCGATAAACTCGATTCCGACTTACCGTCGGAGAATTCTCGCGAGAATACGCCGCCGAGAGTGTGCACTTATGTTCGCCGAAATATAAAGTCTGACTCGGGATTATCTCCGGCGGAATAACATTATATCTGCGAGCCAGGGAATCCGGGACAGAGAAAGAAGGGAAACAGAGAGGGCAACGAAACACGTAGAACGAACCACCGAGCGCAATACAAATGTGCCTTTATCATATTCAAATTACACCGCGGTGTATTTAGCATCCCGCGGTAAATTGTCGTATCGCAATCTTAAATACATTTCCGCCGCACGGAATTCCTCTTTCCTTATTCGTTGAAGAAAATGTGGAAATAATTGCAACGAAATTACGATGATCCGCAGGCGAGTATTTTGATTTTTTACGTTTCCTGATTTTGATGAAATTTACATATGAAAACTATATTTCACTGTAACGTCGATTATAGGTTGAATTGATCATTTTTAATGAACCTTTATCATGATCCACGGTGCAAATATCTTGATCTTTGTAAGCTTTTTGATTTTTGCGAAATTTATGAAAATTGTATATCATTATAATGTGGATTATGAAATGAATTAATCAATCGTGTAATAGAAATTAAAGGATACACTAGAAAGTGAATTTAATCAAAAGACATTCTCTTTCAACAGAATGTTACATCGTAGTTCAATGCGGAAGTTAACAGATCTAATTTCACAGATACGAACTTTGTCACCGTTAACGACGGTGGTAGTAGTGTCCCGTACTACGAAATTCCATTAATTAACACGTCGATACAGAAGATAGAAGGAGGAGAAGGGGGAGGAGGTGGGGGGAAGTTGCAGAGAGTGTCGTGATCTGAAATCAAGATTTTGAGAACCAGACAGTGGATTCACGTATGAACGGGGCAAACTTTCCCTCGAAGAAGCACATACTTAAGGCATCTTCGGGGAAATAGAATATCCCGGGGAAACAGAATATCCAGGGAAATCGAATACCGTTAAATTTCAACTATCACGATAGTTCTGATATCCCGCGGAATCTGAACTTGTGTACCGCGGTTGGATATCCCTAAATCTGTAATATCCCGGGGGAATTTGATTTAAAGACAATATACCTGACAAACTTCACCATCTCCGGAATACAGAACTCGAACGGGTAGGTACGTGTTAACAATCTAAACGAATCATGGGAATGGTTTCCCATTGGGAGGCGAAACTTCTCGATACGGGGCCACGCGAATTGCCTGAAAAATAACAAGCGTGCTGCGTTTTGCGGGTGGTATAAAAGAGACCTATTTGAACTGTCTACTATTTCATGTTCTATGTATGTATGTACGGTACATATGTACATACGTACGTGTTGGGAATAAAAATATTTTCACTGACACGGAACGTGCCGTATTTGTCGGTGTCGGATAGCGATACATCCTTCAGGTATTATTTTTGACGTGATCCACGCGCTTTGAATCCGACAGTTGTTCTCGAAATTTCTACTGCCCGAAACCACAGAGGTTGAAGAATTTCTGAATTCTTTGTATTTTCGAGTAGATTACACTTCTGAATGATAAAAATTTCATGGGACTTTGAAATTCGGGGTATATAGTTTGAAAAAACTTGGATTTACAAATTACCATAAACCTGCAACACATATTTTATGGAATTTCAACATTCATAGCATTCTAAATGTTAGATCCTCAAAATCTGTAGTCTCAGAAATACTAAATTCGTAAATCGCTCTAAATTTCTCCGTACTTAATCCATTAATCAAAGTACCGAAAAACTTAGTTTATACATAGAACCTCAACAATCGCAGCATTCTAAAAAATATCAAACCCCTCAAAATCTCCCGTTTCAAAAATACGTAAATATAATACTAAATTCCTAAATCACTCTCAATTTCTCTCTAATCCATAAATCAGACTACCAAAAAATTTCGCAACCATAAAATCTCAACCCCCTAAATCCTCCCCCATCCAAAACACTAACTTACTAAATCCCCCCCTATTTTTTTATCTCACCAAAAGTCACTGTCTCTACCTTCAGGGTGTATCGAACTTCAGAACGTCCCGCCCTTTTTCCCCGTTGCGAAATACAGAATTCCATCGTCGCCCGGAACTTCGCCCCGCACTTATACTTTCGCGCGTTTCCGAAACGATAATATCAGGCTGCAACGGTTTCATGTTCGGTGCGCGCAACATGTCGGGAATAAAAATAACTTCGCTGACACGGGACGTGCCGTATTCGACGGTTCGCCCGGCATATCGATACGTCGTTCGAGAATTATTCCCGGCCGTTTCGCGCGACCCCGTCGATACGACGTTCGACGAACTGCCGGGCCTCCGTGTAACAAGACGACGGCGACGGGAAAAATGAAGTTTCCCGGTGAATCGCTCGGTCGACGGGAACCCGGGAAGGAAGAAACGTGACGCTATCCGTTCCGCAGACGTAACGATATATTCCGCGAAGGATCCCCCGTCCCATCTGACGGAAAGTTATGAATGAAACGCGGTTTGGAAATAAAAAAAAAAAAGAAAAGATCACCTTTAGCGGGGAAAAAATGAAATTCGTACGGTGCCAAGGGGGGTTGAATATCTTTTTTGGAAATTAAGGAATGAATTGTTAAAGATTGTACGAATAGAGGGTGACACGATAAGAAAAATATCTTTGTAATTGCTTTTGAAATTTGAACCGAGGAAATTGAAAATATGGTTTCGATAAGGTGATTCATATAGAACTTTTAGAATTATGAAACCTATGGCGAAAATGAGATACAAATTAATCTAGTTCAATTATTTTTTATATCATTCTTCGTGTATTTCGTATGAAAGATACTATAAAAATCATATTATCATTTAATGAATTAAGAATAAAATAGTCGATAAAGTACGAGATTCGCCAGGCAATAAAGAATAACGTACGGCCGTAATTAAATCCAATTGAATGAACCCATAGAAATTCCGTGAACCGCGACGAGGAAATACGTAAAAGACAAACAGTGTAAAAATACCATTCGACCTCGCGATTACGTTTTACGAGGATCCCTTTAACGACACCGCAATGCGATACAATTGTGGGAACACTGCGTTACAAGCAGTCGTAATTACAAAGCTACGTAGCCGCGGCGGCGTATTACAAGAGTTACAATTCCGCCCGCAATGGTCGTAATCAAGCGTAATGAAAAATTAAAACCGTACGAATTGCGATAAGGCGGCGAGATAAAGGGCAATGAAAAATTTACGAGGAATCCTGCGCGCGAACAACAAGACACGAGATAACTGAACGTGCCCACCGTTCCCTCGGGAATTTCGTACCCTTAATCCCTTGTGTCTTCCTATTTGCACGCTGGTCACGAATATGATTAAATCATGGTAATTAAACATTTCTACGTAATTTCTCGCATCTCTGCGGAAAATATTTATTATTCACGATTTAACACACACCTACGGAGAAGTCCTGTGAATATTTCCAAATGTTTCCGCGAATTGTTGATATTCTCTTGTAGATTGAACTATAAGAGAGACAGTTTGAATATGTAACAATAGACCGTTCATTTACGTAGTGCCAATTAACAAGCTCTAACTTGAAAATGTATTGTATATATTTTGTATATATTTGTATAGGATAGATAATTGTAATGCAAGCATTGTTTTCGAGAATCGTTATATTTTTCTATAGTCTGAAAGCGTCCTTTGCAACTCTGTGTTCAACCAGCGGTCCTTTAATTTGCAACAACGAGCGCAAGACAAATGTTTCGCGAATCCTTTCACCCTTCCCGCTTGTCGGCTGGAAATCACGCGGATTGGACGCCCCCGGGAAAATGGAACTCCGGGAACTCCTAACTTTCATTCTTTACCCGTTTGTCTCGCAGGGAAAATACGCGACCGGTGATACAACGAATTATAAAGGACACAAGGAATTTCGGGATATCGTTTATTCCGGACTGACTGAAATTTCGCCCGCTGTTAAAGTTTAGGGTGTCTCGAATTTCACGACGACTTAAAATTCAATGTAGCCTAAATTCGGGAGAATCGCTAATTCTAAAGTGTCCTAAATTATAGTACTTACATTTAATACATTAATTTCCACGCGAATTTAAAAAATTCCTGTGACTATTTTCGATGTCCCGAACGAATTAGAAGATTAAACAATTATCATGACGAAACATGACTCTAATCTTAAGAAATAGAATACAAATAGAATTCTAAAAGAAAACGAATAATTATTAAATAAAAATCGATGGTACTTTCTCTCTTTCCTATCCTCCCCCACATTTTTCATTTTACCGATCCCCCGAATTGCCGCGAAATTTCGAAAACCCTGCGTCAACTTTCGCACAGTAAAAGTGTCTTAGCTTTCTCCATCTTCCGGTGTTCCCAGCAAAGCGACAATGCTCTAGCGGATGGTTTTCAGCGAAATTATAACAGGCGGCGAAAGGAAGAAGGGAACGGGGGGAAGAGAGAAAAAAAATCGGATTGAACGCGTGAGTTATGTTACGAGAAACTGGATCAGATAACAATGCTGAATCGGTATGCAGTCGCGGATTGCTGAATCTATCGAACGACTTCTGGCGCCAGAACAATTGGCCGGGATCCTAGAAAAGCAACCGCTTCCTGTGTAGCCAGCATAAACTCGATAAACACGGATATATTTTCCTTGTTCTCGGGACACTCAAAAACCGGTTACTTCCAGCCCATATTTGCATAGAATGTTGTCCCGAGACCAACGTTCGTTCATTAATTAAATTCATTACCGCGTGGAAAGGTGTCTGCCATGTATTCTCGTAAAATCCATCATTTTCACTCGTAATCGTTTTCGATCGTTTCGCGGATTAAATAATTACTTAATATATGTTATATAATCGGTTGTATATTAAAATGATGTGACACGGTGGATAGAATCGATCCTTTTATTTGTGGGAAGTAAACTTTATACGATTTTATTAGAATTTATTGGTTTATGAGGTATTAGAAGACTATGGTCCTCAGTACACCGGAAGTCAGTAGTTTGGGTTGGTCAATGGTCAGCCGCAGGCTATTGAGAGTTTCCAGAAACACTGAACAACCGGCCCATGGTCGATATTTCCTGAAAGTTCTCTGTACGGAGAATATTCGAAATATTTTCTGGTACACCTAGCACACTGTAATCCAACGTTTCAAAGACTTTCTATAGTGACAAACTGCGTCCCTAAGAGGGTGAAATTCAAGCTACTTAATGCCACTCACCCGTAAACTCTAATATGCAAATCTGGAACACTACTTTGGACATCAACTAATTTAGAACAGTAATAAAGCTGATCATTTGATGTAATAATAAATGATAAATAAATTCAGTTCTTCCCTTTCAAGTCTTTTTTACTTTTGACATACATAATCTATAAAATATCGATTTCTAATTTGTATATTTTAAAATACCCTTTTTAAAAATTGTCAACTAATAAGTATTATAGTTTCCAAACCAAATTATAGTAATATTCATTTAAATTTACAGCAAAGTATCTAAACACATTGGATTGTTACGTGGAATGAATGAGTGAAAATCTAAGTAATTTAAAGAATACATAAATTATGGAAAGTGTATTTATATCCATTGAAATAAGTGAAATATAAGAATACAATGGCCGTTCATCGCAGTAACGTTATTTTACGGGAAACAAAGATGTCAGTCCCAACAGTTGGCGGAGTTTGCGGTGAACGAAATTGGGGCCGAATCCGGGAACGGTTAATTGCGCTTCGCGGAGGATCTTTAGCGCCGGCCAACGGAACCCGCCAAGAATCCCTTTGTCCAGCGACAGCGTTCAACGGTCATTTAATTTAACTGTTCTAAAGTGCGACACCGTGACTGCATAACAAGAACATCCGCTACAAAGCGAGCGCAGTGTCCCACCCGCCGTGCTAACCGTGCTTCCGCCACGGGAATGACATTCTGCTTTTAAATGGCCCTCATGTGCTTTACATTAGAACAACAGTAGGGAATGAAAACATTCCGAAGGCCTGGATGCAATTTTCGTATGTGAAGGAAATTTAATGGGAAAAGCGGAGATTTTAGCTGAATGGAAATTTCTAATCGTTGATATTTGTCACTGGAAATTACTAAGTTTTGACATTCCTGCCTCGAAATTCCTAAGCTTTGATATTCCTGCTTTAAAGTCCCTAAACTTTAACTTTCCTGCCTTGATATCCCTAAACTTTGACTTTCCTGCTTCGAAATCTCTAAACTTTGACATTCCTGCCTCGAAATTCCTAAGCATTGACATTCTTGCTTTAAAATCCCTAAACTGTTACTTTCCTGCTTTAAAATCCCTAAACTTTGACTTTCCTGCTTTGAAATCCCTAAACTTTGACATTCCTGCCTTAAAATTCCAAAGCTTTGACATTGCTGCCTTGAAATCCCTAAACTTTGACATTCCTGCCTTAAAATTCCAAAGCTTTGACATTGCTGCCTTGAAATCCCTAAGCTTTGACATTCCTGCCTGGAAATCCCTAAACTTTGACATTCCTGCCTGCAAACTTCTAAACCTTGACATTTCTGTTTTGAAATCTCTGGGAATTGACATTCCTACACCTTGAAGAATGTAGGGTCTGAAACTTCGAAATTCCCTACTTCCGAAGTGCCTGGACCTTGAGAAATTCGCCACCTGAAGTTTCCACACTTCGAAATCTTCGAATTCGGAATTTCGAGGGTTGGAAATTCCTTCGTCCAGAACTTCCAGGGTTAGGAAATTCCCATGCCTCGAAGCTTCCGGGCTTCGACATTGTTATGCTTCGAAGTTTCTGTGCTTTGATAATACCATGCCCTGAAATTTCTGGCCGTCTGAATAGCCGTGCGACGACATTTCAAAGCTTTGAAAGTTCCGGGCAACAAAGTTCTCGTGCTCAGAATTTTCTGCCCCTCAAAATGTAAAATTTCAACCTCCTCGAATGACTCCCCACTGACATTCCCACGCTTTGACATTCCCAAGTCATTCAATCTGAAAGTCCCGTTCACTAAAAATCATGAATTCTTTTCATCTTTCACGATAAACTAAAAAGGTGGTCCTTCGAGAAAACGTATTACGTAATAGACAGGAAAAAATCTAAAATTCAGGGTGCAAGTCAACACCGTGATATTTCCATACGTCGCCCCGCACCTTGAGATGCAGAGGAGAGAGGAAATATGCTGCTTGGAAGTGTATATTTTCGATAAGAATGCGGAAAACATGTCGGAGGGCTCCGGACTCCCGTGAACCGAGGTTCAAATTTATTTGAATCAATACCCCGCTGGTTTCTGGGTGTGAATAATTCAGAAGCGACATATATTATGCACCCAATAAAGCAACCAGTGTGCCCGTAAAAATATATTCCACGCGATCGCGTGAAAAAATTCGCGATTAATCGGCAAATGTAACGTTACGATGAAAACATTTACCAACGAAAAATAAGAGACAGAACGCAAAACATATCACGGTACCATCACGGCCATTCAAATCGAATTGCATTTCTTTTTTTGCCCTTGCAACACTTACAATCAAATTTCGCAACAATTAAATTCGTAACAGGATTTCCACGGGATTTCCTTTTAAACTAGAAACAGCTAGAAAATTGACTTTGCCGTACCTACGTGGAAAAAAATTGATTTCATATCGTTCGTGTAACATTAAAAAAATACCGTTGCGAGGGACTGGAAAAAAAAAAACAACAAAGGATATCTCGACGTCCCTTTCGAACAGAAATTGGCGAAACGAGCTACGCAAAACGAACTTGTTTTTGTGTATCGAAACGAGAATTTCCGATCGTTTCGAATCGTACCGAAAAAAAAGAGAGAGAGAGAGGGTGGAAAAAAAACAGGACGTCCGAATCGAACTCTTTTACCCGTTACTTTTACATTTTCCCATTATCGTGTACCGTAACGCGATAAAAACAATGCCATTATCGTTGCATTTATTCCGCCACTTTCAACAGTTCGTTTCATTCGCCCTTTCCACCCACCGGCCCTTCGTGATTCTCACGGTTGCATCGTCGAACAACCAATTCCGTGGAGTCAAGTTTTCATCCCCCCCTGGTGGAAATAAAATAATCATTGGCTAAAAAAAAAACAACGACAAAACAAAACATAAAAGTCTCATTGGGGAAACGAGACTCGTCGACGCGAAATTAAAATCAACGCGTTAACGACGGAGTACCGGTGTTATCGGTTAAATACGCGCGCGCGATAACGGCGTATTAAATGAAGATATCCATGGGAATTTCACGGTTTATCGGCGGCCGGATTATAAATGCCGGTCGTGCGCGTAATTCGGTTACGATGAAACGAACGAAACCGCGGGAAATTTTTCAAATCGTCACACACCGACGCGGAGAGGGGAGGGGGGGGGGGAATAGATCGCAGCGAATTCGAAATAACTTTGCGGTGTTAATTTAATGGTAACGAGGGTCAGCCTATAGAATGCATCTATACATACATATATCTATGTATAACACACATACAGACAGACGGTATACACGTGTACACGTTTAACGATGCGTTTTAACGAACGAACGAAACCGCCCGTGCGTCGTTAAGCGTAACAATTTCGAAACGAAAACGAAGAATAACAAAATTCTACCCTTCCGCTTGAAAAATCCACCAGACCCTTTACACCGGTATACTTTTTATCCGAGCCCTACCGCGTATTTATTCTCCCATCGAGCTTCTAAGTGTGGTACTCGTAGTTTTATCATAATAAAAGAAATTCCCGTATAAATAACATTGAATGCCTGTGTGTATGTTTATCAAATTACTTCGCCCTTCAACGTTGATTCTTTCCTGTAACTCCGGTGGAAATAAATTCCCAGGGGATGTATGAAATGGAGATTACAAAACAAAAAACGGAAAATATATATACATATATAGGTATACATATATTCACGGAAACAGAATGAATTTTAGAAACACCGGTAATATTACCGCGAGTAAAAACAGAATCGTCTAAGGGATTTCGATGAAACTCGTAGCTCTTCCCGTCGAATTGTCGCGGCCATTTTCACCGTTCGGAATTTTCCGCGTAATTTATGAGCGTAGTAACGGTACACTGCAAATGATACTACCCGGTAATTCCGGTCTTTCGTTTCCTCCTCTCCTCTCTCTCTCTCTCTCTCTCTATTTATATATCTATCTATCTCTTTCTTTTTCTTTTTCTCTCCCTCAATAACGTTCATCGTAGCCAGAGCACTTCGCGAGCGATGCTTTAAGCGTCCCGGTGAATCCTTTTCCTTTTCCTTTTCCTTTTCCGCGAGCGTCCCGACGCCGCGACGCTTCGTTCGACGTCGTTGCACTTTAATCGACGGCCACGGGAACACTCGCGAGACGTGGTGTTCTTTTCGCGAGAACAACCTGCGAGATGTTTAACGTGTTGCAATCTTTTCCCTGGCGAACAACGAAAATTAGGCAAACGTTGTGTTTTCTTCGGTGTGTTGTTTTCCAGAGTGGAAGGGAATACCTATGCGAATGGTATATCATTTTTCAAGAAATACTTAGAGAACGATGGGCTCCCGTGGAATTTCATTTCACGTCAGCTTTTGACATTTCTTTCCTTCTATTTTTTTTCTTTTCATTTTCTTTCTTTTTCTTTCTCTCCTCCGGGCAACCGTAGCTTCCACTCGACGTCGAGGTATGCGCCACTGTGTTCCGGTGAAACGGAGTTTCTCGTATTAAAAATGTACCGGTACGCAGAGTATAATTGAAAATATAGTATTCATAAACACATTCCGTTCGACTGGGTTTCTTTTGACGTACGAAAAATACCGACGGGGCTCGGTGCGTTTCACTTGCGTGAAAGTCAACAATTATCAGCGTTCTTTTGATGGAAAATGTAGGAAATAGAAGGAAGAAAATAAAAATATGGAAGCGAGATAGGAAGACAGGTATTTTTCATCCGACGAGGATTATTAAAATGAACGTTTACCCCGGATGCTATTTATCGTCGGTAAATTGCAACCACTAATTTTAAGTATACATCGGTAGACTAATTACCAGTTTGCAATAGTATGCGTGGATTCACCTGTCAAATCCCTGCGGTAACAGAGACCCGATTTAGTTATTGGTAATTAATTAAATTACAAGCGATTTCACGTGTCCATCAGAACGCGACGGACTGGAACGGCCATAATTAAAATCAAATTTTGCCCGTCACTGGCCGCGAAGGAAAACGATCCACCAAATAATACGTCGTCGGAATAATACAGACAATACAGATGAGCTTTCGGTTAATTGGTGCGAACATTCTTATGTAATTAAGTATCGATTCGCGTGTTAATCACGCTCAACATTGTTTAAGTTCGTCGTTCTAAGGGGAATCGGTACTTTAAACGTGATAGGCTGTTAATGAAGATAGATAGAAAATAGAAACCTAAAAGAAACGACGGTCATGTTTAAAAAAAGACACTTTTCTGTCTCGAAATCGATAAAACACACTTCCATCTTCCATCTTGTACCTTGTACTTCAGAAAATACAGAAAATATTCGATTGATACACGAATAATACCACCATTTGTCCACTTATCTTTAAACAGTTCACTTGAACCATAAGTTACCGTTCATATACCGTCGACCGCGTAATTTACGACAGGTGATCGCGATAATATTTCCCCGGAATTTTTCCACGGATTACCATGTCACCCGACCTATAAATTTATGTTTGCATCGGGGGAAAATGGGTCCCGCTAGATATTTCCGAGGTCGGACATTTCGTCGGGTGTACTATTCCAGGGAACTAAAATCAGATTCGAAATTCCCGCAGTATGATTAATGCAATCACCGTCCCAGTAAAACCGTGAAATTAGACAGCTTTTCGATGTGTCGAACCGAATTCGAACCGAATCTCATTTTCTCTCTCTCTCTCCTTCTCTCTCAGTTTGTATTTCTTGCGTTAGTTTTAAGTCGCGTTAGTTTTAATTAGTCATCTTCCTACTCATCACTGTGTCTTCTCACTTTCACCGTCATCTGTTCATCTCTTCATTGTTTTCTTTTCATCTTTCTCTTTTTCTCTTAGACTTTAGTTTTTCTCTATTATTCTAATTTTAATTTTAATTTTAATTGCAATTTATTTTGTATTATTTTTCTCTTGTTCGTCGTCCTTAAAGGGTCCATCCCTAGGACGTAAAATAAACTTAACTATCCATCTATCCATCTATCTATCTATCTCTCGTCGAATTTTCGGTTTCCCACCCAACCAAGGTTGTTCCCACGATGGAAATCCTTCTCCGGGGGAGTATAATTTATCGTCGTACAGCCCACTTAGTCGCGGCCGGGAGTCATTAAGGCCGGCCGGCTGGCACGTCAAGAGTTACACACTTTGTCACGGTAAGTTTCCCCGTCGCGGTAATTTCGTCGGTCGACCCGATTAAATTACCCGCCGTCCGGCAGCGTATGGAAACTTCTCCGGTTTCCCCCGCCGGCAACTCGTTCTTCTTTGCCGCCCCGAGTCCCATTCGACCGACGTCCATCCAACGTCCGAAAACCGCGAATGATGTACGAATGCCAACCGAGACGGCAAACGAAACGTGAGACGTTAATTCTGTGACGAGTAGATATTCTGTGGGAAGTCCCTCGGGAGTTCCTGGACGGGTTACTTAGGGGAAGCTATTTTTGGAGACCGCAAATTTGGGGCGAAAGGATCTCGGAATTTCGGGAGAGGATAGATATTAAATTATCTGGGAACGGGATAGGTGGAAGTATGAAAATTCAAAGGAATTTTAGTAAATTTCTAGGGATGAAATTTGGGACTTTGTAAATACTAAACGCGTGAAATTTGTAATTGATGAAATTTTAGAGGGCCTATGAATTTTAATTGCTTTAAATTTGCGTCGTCCAAAATTTGAGTATCACAAAATGCCAACGCATAAATTTGGGGTTTTTTTAAATACCACACGCGTTACATTTGTAATTGATGAAATTCTAGAGGGCCTATGAATTCAAATTGCTTTAAATTTGCGTCGTCCAAAATTTGAGTATCTCGAAATACAAATGTATAAAGTTTCTACTGTCTATAATTTGAGAAATTAAAATCGCGTTGTATTACTAACTTCGCAAATCTAAAAAGCCTCAGATAATAGAAAATATAACAATTTTCTACGGCTACATTTAAAGAAATCTCAAAATTGGAACCATTCGAAATTTCTTATTACCTACATTTTTAAAAGCCTCAAAATCCAAGCAGATTGACATTTCTGAGCGTCTCAAATGCCACTACGTCGTTAAAAGCAGGATTGCGAAAAATTCCGGGCATCTCGACGAAGATACGGTATTTTCCAAAGGAAAAGCGGTGTTTTGTAATATAGTTCTTAGGGTGGACTTACAAGATTTAATTCTTTAGAAATATCTCCGGTGAAATATAACGTTCCGTGGTCCGCAGTCACAATAGCAGACAGGAAGTTCGTTCGAAAAACGGTAAGCTTTTTCTAATACTTGCTCCTGCTATCCGCGAGACGGAATTGTAAAACTAATTTCTGTAGAGAACCGCAAGCTGCCGTTTCTGTACAAATATAAGAAGAAAATCTTGTGAAATCAGGCTAAACAAAATTTCTACCTTAAAAAGAAGACAATTCGCTGCTCTTTTCCTCGAATCGAGCGAACTTCCGCACGCATTCTCAACGGAGAATTACAAGATTAAATTCTTCCTCGGTTTCGAAAGTTCACGCTGTTTCTTCTCGCCCCAAACCTATTCCCGAATGTTAGCCAACGAAATAAAATCCCCTAAGTGTAGTTCGCGGAGTCTTGAAAACGCTAATAAAAAAAACGCACACACCCACATACAAACCCAACAGAAAAAGTACCTTGGAACACCATTAAAAATTCATTGAAATACCATCGATCCAATTATTCAAATCCTATATATAATGTAATATAAATATCTAAGTATATATAATAATTATAATTTTAACGATCGCCAAAATTTATAATTGTAAGTAAAAATTATTACTTTGTCTCATTGATATATAGTTTATTGGCCTGTATATAGTGTAATTTAATTTTTATTGTAGAGCTTTTAGATCGTTCAGTAGATCTTTCCCCATCCTAAAACCTTCAAATCCAAACTTCCCTGGCACTTCCCACCTGCCATAAGTAACACCCATTTTTTCAGTCGTATCACTAGTGGATTAAATAATTCCCAGCCATACTTTTCGAACGTGTTTCAATGGTCCAAGTGGTCGAACCACGAACAGGCCAGATAATCGAATGGAACAGCGATATGAAAGTTATGGCGGAGATTTCACGCGCGGCACGAGTCGCCGATAAATTTCAAAGAACGGCCAACCCACCCTTCCGCGAGAATATCGTACCCTTTATTTTTTTTCCTCTCTCTCTCTCTCTTCACCCTCGATCCCTCACGACGTCCATGAAGTATCCAGCTTTCGCACAGGGAACGCGTGTAAGGAGTTCGGGGGAAACTTTGCGAGCAGATTGGCCGACAGAACTGGCAATGCAAGATTCAGATATTCCGCATGCCAATCTTGTAGAACGTGCCGAACCGTATTTCTCTCTCGCGGACGACGTATATATACGACGATACCCGTCGTCGGTTGTGCACCGTCGTCGCCGGAAACTCGTCGGAAGTTTCGTGACGTCGGTCGGTCCCATCGAACGGGATATTTCACGTGAAATATTCAGATTTCACTCTTTCGTATCGCGGCAGAGCTTCGTTCGTTACGCGACCCCGTAACTTTCATCTGTTTTTTTTTCGTCACATTTTCATTTTTTATCATTTACGAGTAGGTAAATTTCCAGTGGGAATTTCCGGTTACTATCACACCACACGAGATACGACGCTACCGGCGAGAGAGAGAGAGAGAGAGAGAGAAATTTTTCCAACCGAAGAATAATACTGTTATTCGTCGGTTAAGCAAGAACAAAATAAAAAAATAGAAAAAATCCAACGAGAAAAATCGAAGGAAAAGCTGCGCTGCTCCATTCGTCTTCGTTTTCGCAAATCCGACAAGTCCAACGGTCGGGAAAGTATCGTAACCTGTTGTGTCGGGGTTTACGACAGCCCCGCGATTTACGATCCGCCACTTAATTAATGCCAATTAAACAGGGCACGGAATCGACACGACTTTCCATAAATAACTCGGACGGGTTAGTTTATTAGGGGTGGTCGTTATCCACCTACCCCTTCATCTCCCCTTTCTCCCCCCACCTCCATCTCTCCATAAGCTTACCTGACGTTTATAATCGATCGGCCTCTGACTTATCGGTAATTTTATATTCCACGGAAATTGGGAATCTCGTGTGTTTTACGCGGTCGTGAAGGGAAACCGGTTTTCACTGGGCGAAATTTTCGTTCGGCCGTTATAAAACGACCGGGATAGTTAATTACAATGCCGATTTTATTATCACCTTTGCGAACGGGCGTCATAAATTAAATTTTATATATGTATAGAGAAATATTGTCGGTTGCTTGTGTATATATGTGTATATTTGTGTTTTATAGGGTTGAAAGTGATATTGTAGGTCGCGGAGGTCACGGAGATATTTTAATAGCATTTATGACAATCGTACCGGGTTTTCTTCGTTGATAAACGTAATTTCGTTAAAACAAATGAATTTCATAATACCACGGGATTCTATGCAGTTCTGTAAGTATAGTCCGCGTGGAAATTTTCGTGTTTCTACGTAGCCAGCTTTAATATTGCCCGGCGACTTTACATACATACATCACCCGGAATATTCTCGACGTAATATTCCGCGATCATTAGTATGAGTCTGGGCGATGAAGTTAGCCGGCTGGATGATTACGGCAAATTACTGTCCGCGTTTTCTTCGTGGTTTTCTATGAACGTTTTAAATTCCAACGATGTTTGCACATATGTATGTATGCAGTATGTAGTATGTATGTATGTGGTATGTAGTATGTAGTATGTAGTATGTAGTATGTATATATGTATGTATGTATGTAGTACATTTTAGTATGTAGTATGTATGTATGTATGTATGTAGTACATTTTAGTATGTAGTATGTATGTATGTATGTAGTACATCTTAGTATGTAGTATGTATGTATGTATGTAGTACATTTTAGTATGTAGTATGTATGTATGTATGTAGCACATTTTAGTATGTAGTATGTATGTATGTATGTAGTACATTTTAGTACATACATACATACGTAATATATTATATCTATTTAAATCCTCGTGTGTGTATGAAAGATTCTCCCAGCGAACAATCGATAAACAGATATTAAACGTCGGAATTCAATTAATTGCGAATAATATAACGAATGAATCCTTCATTAACCGCTAACACGACGGGTCGATCGTTCGATCCCGGATAAACCCTGTTCAATAAACCCACCGGCAAATGATATTTTGTCCCGATGCAAACCGGTGTGCGCGCGCGCGCGCGTTCTCACGTTCATATATCGCGGACACACGTAATACGTGTCCTCGAACAGGTTGTGAATTGGAAATAATTACAGCGGCCGCATTCCCGTGTTCTATCGCGATCGGGATCACCTTTAACAGCGTTTAATCGCAGCCGTTGTTGAACATTCAACTCGTCATGGGAAATTCATTTTTCAATTATTACGTCCGAACGAACGTGTTACGTTGAAAAGAGAGAGATAGAGAGAGAGAGAGAGAGAAGTGAGGGGAACATTCGATCAAAACACACAAATTGCGAACAGCCGATATTTGATTGGGAATTTGAATCATGTCTACTGTCAACAAATATTCGAACGTTATTTCAAATTAATATACCAACCCCCCCCCTCCCCCCCGAGGCTGAATAACAGATAAGGATGACTATGTTTCATACTATATACTGAAAAGAGAAATAGAGTGGAGATAGAAATCAGTATAACCAGTAAATTTTAAAGGAACAGGTAAACCAAGATTACGCGGATGAGAAGTAACAGAAAATGATGGCGGGTGCAGGGATTTCTTCGAAATTATCCGGCCATTTTACGGCTCGACGGTTTCTCGAGCACGCTCGTAAATCAGCGGCGGGAAACGCATTTTCCCGACCGGATGATAGCTGCGGGGGAAAATTCGCCGGTTTTTTTCCGCGGGTACGCGCGTAAATCGACGAATCACGGTCGACGGGCGCACGTCGCGGCATTTATACCGTTCGGATGAGCTCGCGGTAGAAAAATAATCATGAAAGGTGGCTATTCGTTTTATAGTGTCGTGTGCGTCGCCTTCGAACGGCGAGGAAACACTTTTTCGACCAATCAAAACCTGTATCCGGTGGACAGGAACGTTTCAGACGATGAACAAGAAATTTGTTCGATTACTGGGATTGTTTATACAATTAAATTCCCTGCAATTAGATAAATGAAGATGTTCCATTAGAATTTTGGAATTGTCGAAATTACAAGGACAGTTTAACCTGTTTGTTAATTCGAGGGATCTGCGGTGAAGATAATGTAATTGTGTTTATTTAATTCATTAATTAAGTGTAATTTTAAGATTTATCGTGGTAATGGGTATTTTTATAAGTTTTTTAGAATGCACGTAGATATCTTTGTAAGTGTCATAGGATGCATAGTAAATTTGCGACACGGCGACAGGGGCAATTAATTCCGGTAACACCGTTCGAGTGTCGCAGTTCGACCGTCCATCTTCCGCGAAAATGTATGGCCGGCAGCCGAGTCATTAAGCCCCGAAACTCGTTTTCCGCATTATCCTTTTATTCGGCCGGCTCAAAAGGTGAAGATGAAAGACTTTAATTTCCGTACTCGCCGCGCGTGCATCGCATTATAATGGAATTACAACATACAAGAGAGATTACGAGCGTCCGATAATAATCCGATGGTACATCAGAGGATGTACGAATTATTCATCTATGCTTAGTATATAAAGATTATGAGTTATTATTTGCGAAATATTTTCTCAGATATTTTCGAATAATTTCATTAGTACTGTAACACAAACATCCGATATAATTATATGTATTTTATATTCGAGTATTACTTACTATATTTGACTTTTCTATATTCTCATTTGATAAAGTAATAATGATATTGGTGTCATCGGACTGGATCGATAAGGAACTTTCCAAAAATACCAGGGATAAGCGTCACACGTCTCTAGGAAATAATTTAGGTGGTATCAAGCAACGCATCAGCGGACACCGAACACAGGCATAAACGAAGCTATTCTTGTGTTCTGAATAAACAGTTCGCGAGTGAACGACCAGGACGGTTTAAAAGCGTCGCGTTCTCATTCGCTCTATTTCAAGAGATTTTTATCTAGTCGAAAGCAGACGTCCAGGTACCACTCGTTTTGGGCTACGTGATTCTCCTTCCCACGGACCGTTTCAGATTTTCTGGTATTCCCGTTTTCATACGTGGGGGCTTCTACGTACGTGGTGGCTACGGTTGGTTTGAGATTTCTGTGCGTTGATATTTTTACCCGGTGAAATTTCAAAGTTTTTAAATTTGAGTGTGTACGATGTTTTATGCGTGAAATTATTTAATGATTTGAGATTATTGTGCGTGGAAATACCGATGGTCCAAATCTATACGCGCTGAAATATCGATGCTTCAAATTTTTTACGCGCCGAAATTTCAATGCGTTGATATTTTTACGCGGTGAAATTTCAACGCTTTGAGATTTGAACGCGTGCGAAGTTTTACGCATGAAATTACAACGAAATGAGATTCCTTCACGCTGAAATACTAAGGCTCTAAATTTCTACGCGCAGAAATTTCAATGTGTTAATATTTTTACGCGGTGAAATTTCTACGCTTTGAAATTTAAGCGCGTGCGAAGTTTTACGCGTGAAATTCCAACGCTTTGAGATTCCTACGCGTAGAAACCTTGATGCTCCAAATCTATACGCGTAGAAACACCGATGTTCTAAATCTATACGCTTAAAAATATCTATACGTTAATATTCTTACGCACTAAAACTTCAACACATTTAGTATTCCATGCTTAACCACTTTTACGCTTGAAATTTCTACGCACAAAAATCCGAAAGTCTCTAAATTTCCCCGCGCAGTTTCTTCGAAATATCAAAAATTAAAAAAAAAACTTTCACCACCCACATCAACTCAAAACTCAACGGTATCTCGATAAATCAAACTTCACCAGGTTTTTCCCCGCAATCCTCGCAACACACTCAGTCTTATATCGACTTCTTTTCGTTTCCCTGGTCATCGTAAAATGTTCACCCAGCGTCCGACGAATCCGCTACAAAGTGGCGTCGTTTCTCGACTCGCGGCATCGCCCGATATTGGCTCTCAATGCGCCCGAAGGTGCTTTTATCAGTGTGTAACGTGAGCTCTCTTTTTCCCCGGGATACGGAGTCGACATAAACGCCCGCGTCCCGTACCACAGTGTCCCCCCTGAACCGCTTTTCTGTTATTGTTATCGCGCCGGCTCTTGCCGGTGCACTTTTTATTCCCGCGGGAGTATCGAGAGAGGCTTTTATGCGAAACGGGAAACGACGATACAATATACGAGTGTGTGCGTGTGTTTGTGTGTGAAAGTATGTGAATGTGTGTGGACATCCACGTTAGACCGTGGCCCGATTACCCAAAAGCATTGATATTATTACTTTTAACGTTTTCGTACTTGTGTCTGACTACTACCGGATCGTTCTACTGAAAACTAAGATATCGATGAGAATACATTCGGGGTAGAATAATATCGACATTTCTACTGGGACGGATAAATAAAAGACTGATATATTAATACCACGGATTAAGATAAACCCTCCTGGAAATCTGATGGAGGGATCAACGGAATATTTCAATTCCAACAGCGAGAAAAGAGAGAGAGAAAGAGTTAGGGGGAGGGAGAGATAGAGTTTCACTGTCTCCCGAATCGCGACACGGTATTTTAAAGATCCACCGACGGAAATCCATGGGCTTCATATTTCCAGAATGCATTCCCTCTTCCTGTCTATTCGCGGATAAGTATCCTCTTCCGCCTCTATTTCTCCCAGAGTTCCTTCCCAGTTGGTCTATTCCTTTGATCGCGGACCGAGACCGAGTAGCGAATCAGCTACAAAGTGTTTCTTCTCGTTCGCGACACCGTGAATCAACTTGTTCCTTTGGTAGACCCTCCCCCCCCCCCCCCCCACCCCAACGTCGTTTCATGTGAAATCACTTTATGCAGTTAGACTTTTAACTTTACTTACAAGTAGTCCCTGGGAATTAAATGTGTCTTCGTGATTTTTCAAGGAACTGGTTTAAGTACATTACCGACGGTATAAATAAACTCGCATTTAATTTCGAATTAATCAATCATTACGGTTGACATTACGGTATAATTTGTTTAATAAGGGTGGAATATATATGTATACAATTTTCTTTTTACTTATTTGAATTCGAGGAGTTATACCTCGTATTATTTACGATCATGTATATATAATATATGTGTGTATATGTATTTTCGAAAGAGAAACACACGAAAATTTACGTATACCTCTGACATAAAGAACGAAGTCAAGCCGGCAAGTTAAAGGGAACGTTAGAGCATAATCAGGAAATTAAAGCATAATTAAATACCGCGCGATTCTGGGACCCAGAGGAATCCAGCTTCTCGCATAAACGTTCGTGAAAATTCTATATATTCCCCTGTATTTCCTTTCCATTACCGTAACTTTCCTCATCCTTCCCCTATCCCTTCTCCTCCTCCTACACCATCCAGGATCAGTCCCAGTCTTTCAACGGATTGCGCGGAACCCGCGGGAATCCCGGGATAAGTCTCCGTCAAAATGGAGGAACTCGCTGCCCGAAGCGATGAAGAGTTTGATGGACTCAAATGAATTCTATTAACGTGCTCGGTATGCCCTTTATACATATACATATATCTCTTACTCCCGGGAGTTTTCACATCTCATTTTCCGCGGAAGATACTTAACACATTGTTTTCGGGTGATTTTTTCCACAATCGACTCCGTAAAACGGGCAATTTTTGTCTAAAAATGAATCTGGTTACCCAGTTAAGTGTGTTTGACCACTATATCAGTCATACGAAAATTATGTTACCCTTTGATATACATATCGTAATATTGATGAAAACCAAGATATATTCACAAATTTCAATATGTTTAGACTGTTCAGTGATCAATGTAAATAATTTAAGATAAGATTCATGTATCCATAATTTCTTAACGTTATCATTTGATTCTCGCGACTGGTTAAAAACAAATACATTAACTCAAATAAATACACAATTACCAATCCCATAGAATCAACGCTTCACTGAAACTTTTAATAACACCATCCCCGAGTAAGTTTTCCACCCGATCGTGACGTCGATCGGAAAATTCATGAATAATAAAAACACAGAACAAAAAAGCAACAAAAATGAATAAATAAAAATAGATCGTGTGACTATTTCGTACCGTTTGTATCACGGTATCCGGATCGAGATATTCCCAGGGCGGCTCTATATTAAACCCGTCAATTGCACAGGCGGACCCGCATGACCTATCGCAGGAACGTTTCGCGGGGAAGAAAAATGAGGCCGCCGCGGGAGAATTAGAGCGGCCACGGAAAACGATTTTTCCTTTTCACGTGCCGTGGATACAGCGACTCCGGGCGCCGTTATCTCGCCGTGGAATCGCACCAGGTAAATCCACGTCGAGAACCCGGGGAACGTCTGGTCGACGACAAAAACGTCTTCCCCGTGCAGCGACGTCGACGGGACAACGAATATCGCGGCTCGTTGTTTATAGTTTCACGGGACAGTAACGGAATGGGACAACGGGAGAAACGGGAGCGTGTTTTCCACACGAAAGTGCGGAAAAGTGTATGCGGGCGAAGTGGAATAGCGAACGATAATGCGCGGCCGCTCTTTTATCTCGCGAAATGTAGTGTCGGAGGAAAGTTACGACGTATCGAAGAAACCACTATGCTGGGAATTAATAAACGTATGGTGATACGTGGCCCTTGGTGGATGGTGAAGTATGGATGTGGAGGAGGGAAAATTTTGGTGGTGTTTGTGGGAGAAGTTACGTAACCCTTTAGCACCGAAGTGGACATATGGTGTCCCTGTGTGAAATTTTAATTTGTGAACATTTGCGAAAATATGTGAAATTTTAATTTGGGAAAACTTGTAAAAGTGTCTGAAATTTAAATGTGTGAGAATTTGTGCAAATTTGTAGAAATATGTGAAATTCTAATTCGTGAAAATTTGTGAAAATTAGTGGAAATTGTATTGTAAAATCATTTGTACTGACGATACGTCGTTATAGAGTCTCTTATGCGTCTCAAAACTCTTCAGAATTCCGACAAAAATATTATTTCACCAATTATCAAATCACCCGGTGAAGAAATAACCGTTCCCGGTAGCGAGACGCACTCACAGATTTCTTTCGTCGTATGGAAAAGGGTTGAAAACACGTACGACGACGTCTCGTAAGCACTCTAATTATACCGAGTACGAAAGAAGAGTCTCGAAGTCAACGGGAAAAACCAGCGAGAGGAGCCGACGACGTTTCAACGGCAAACGAGAGACAATGAAACAGAATTCGACGTTCACAATTTGCCAGCAGGCATCTCGGGAAAATGGTTCGTGGAAGCGGCGCAAGATTACTCGTATTGTGAATAAAAATTCGCAAGGAGGGTATATATGCATTCGTTTCGTGTTCGTTCCTTTCACGGCGGAAACTCTTTCGCTTTTATCATTCGCCGGGAACCGTCTGCTTCTTTTTCATTCGCACGGTCCATTGTCCCCGTTCTTCTGGGATGAAACACTCCCGACGCCGTCAGTGATATTTCAATTCACACGTCACGCGTGATTCTGGCGTACTCGAACAGAAATAAGAGAGAAAGAGAGGGAGAGAGAGAGAGAGAGAGAGAGAGAGAGAGGAGATGGAAATAACGTGTGCGTAATCTCCGTTGTCCAACACGTTTTCACCGACAAGAATTTCCACTTCCAGAAACCTGTGGAAAGGCATTGAAACGCGACCTCGAAAAGGAAATTTCTGCTCGCTAGTTATGAAACTCCGTTTCCCGGTTTACTTAGGAAAACTTCCGTCCGTGCCGTAACCCGTGCCTTTCGTTTCCCCCGTCGTCCCTTGTCATCCGATTTCTTTTTTTTTTTCTATTACGACCCGACCCCGTTTTTCGCATTCCTTGCGAAAGCCGTTAACAACAGTCGGCCGCCGGAAACGAACGCTACAACGCCTCTCGCCGGAGGTTTTCTCTTTTATAATCCCGTCGTATCACTTCGCCGGGCCGGAGTAACGTTCCTCGGCTGTTCTACAACGTAATTGCGTTACCGAATCGTTTTGTCCAGAGAGAGAGAGAGAGAGAGAGAAGGAGAGAATTAGAAAAATATAGTATAGAGAGAAGAGAAAGAGGAGAGAGAGGGAGAGAAAGTAGAGAGAGAGAAATAAAAACGTCCGACGGATGGCAGGCTGTTGAGATAAAAATTTAGGGACAGGATTAAATCGGGAAATTTTAACCCTGGCTTCAGGCAAATTAATTTCCCTGATTCGCAGTGACGAGGGCGGTCTATATATATTTCGCGATATTCGTAATTCCTTCGTCATTTCCGGCATTTTTGAGATATCAAAATGACCCGGGACGTTTTGGAAGCGGAATCCGATGCCGAATAAGACAGTGAAAGAATCAAGTCGATATCAAAAAAGTTGCGGAAATGACAAAGGAAATACGAAAATCGCGAAAAATCGTCAAATTCAACCAGTTTTTTAGTCGGCATTCGCTCAATTTTTGTGATAGCGATCTGAAACTTGTACCATTGTTTTAGTTGGGAAATTCTACGCCAGATCAATGTATAATAGTTGTACTTTTCAAAAATTTCATTTTTCGCAAAAATCTGAAGGGGGTAGGTCAGGATTTTTTGCGATTTTCGTAAATCTCTCGCCATTTCTACAATTTTTTAGATATCAAAATAATTCTTTCACTGTCTTATTCGGCTTCGGATTCCGCGTCCAAAACGCCCCGGATCGTTTTAATAGCTCAAAAATTGTGGAAATATCAGGCGAATTAATAAAATCGCGAAAAATCCTGACCTACCCCCTTCAGATTTTTGCGAAAAATTAAATTTTCGAAAAGTACAACTATTATATATTGATCTGGCGTAGAATTTCCCAATTAAAACAATGGTACAAGTTTCAGACGGCTACCTCAAAAATTGAGCGAATGCCGTTCAAAAAACCGCCTGAATTTGAGGATATTTCACGATTTTCGTAATTTGCTCGCCATTTCCACAATGATTGAGATATCAAAATGACCCGGGACGTTTTGGACGCGGAATTCGAAGCCCAATAAGACAGTGAAAGATTCAGGTCGATATCTAAAAATTTGCGGAAATGACAAAGGAAATACGAAAATCGCGAAAAATCATCAAATTCAACCAGTTTTTTAGTCGGCATTCGCTTAATTTTTGTGATAGCGATCTGAAACTTGTACCATTGTTTTAGTTGGGAAATTCTACGCCAGATCAATGTATAATAGTTGTACTTTTCAAAAATTTCATTTTTCGCAAAAATCTGAAGGGGGTAGGTCAGGATTTTTTGCGATTTTCGTAAATCTCTCGCCATTTCTACAATTTTTTAGATATCAAAATAATTCTTTCACTGTCTTATTCGGCTTCGGATTCCGCGTCCAAAACGCCCCGGATCGTTTTAATAGCTCAAAAATTGTGGAAATACCAGGCGAATTACGAAAATCGCGAAAAATCCTGACCTACCCCCTTCAGATTTTTGCGAAAAATTAAATTTTCGAAAAGTACAACTATTATACATTGTTCTGGCGTAGAATTTCCCAACTAAAACAATGGTACAAGTTTCAGACGGCTATCTCAAAAATTGAGCGAATGCCGTTCAAAAAACCGCCTGAATTTGAGGATTTTTCACGATTTTCGTAATTTGCTCGCCATTTCCACAATGATTGAGATATTAAAACGATCCGGGACGTGTTGGACGCGGAATTCGAAGCCCAATAAGACAGTGAAAGATTCAGGTCGATATCTAAAAATTTGCGGAAATGACGAAAGAATCCACAAAAAGCATCGAAAATGCAAAGCTATGGGCCAAGTACAAGAGAATGTTACATTGGAATAGGTTGCTCATTAACATAAACTGCATTTTACACAGGATTTGAAATCAATCAAATGTGAGCAAGTTTGATTGATTTCAAATCCTGTGTAAAATACAGTTTATGTTAATGAGCAACCTATTCCAATGTAACATTCTCTTGTACTTGGCCCATAGCTTTGCATTTTCGATGCTTTTTGTGGATAAGCGATATCTGGCGACGTCGAAATTATTTGGAACGAAATACGTGAAGTGGACCCAAAAAAAAAAAACACTTCGGTACCCAGGGGTCGTATCCTGGCACACTCTTTGGCAGGACGCACGCGACGGAAACGTCGCAGTCGTCATTAAAATTCTCACGTTAATGGATCGTCGAAACCGACGGATAATTCCGAACACGGTTTACATTTCGTTCGATGAAAATCAACCCGGCGACGCAGTGATAATGTGACGAAAAACCCAGCTCTCGAGGGGGGAAGAAGAAAAAACGCACGAATTCAAGCGATAGAATTTCGGAAAAGGTAATGAAGGGCTGATTTTCAAAACCACTGGATGGATACGCGAAAAAAAAATTGCACAGTGGAACACGCGACCGGATATTTCCTTTTCTCTTTACATCTATTCACGGGCTAATGGAAAATTCGCCCAGGCCAACGAGCGAAAAATATTCATTTTCACGAGTGTGTCGCGAGTTCGTATGAAAAGTGGAAAAGATACACGTGCGGGGAGAGAGAAAGAGAGAGAGGAAAACAGAGTAACAGGAAAAAGGGGTGGAAACGGGGATAATGTGTACTTTCAATGGCCGTACGTGAAAGTATCGTGACACGGACTGCCACAATACCGTGCGGCATACTTTTGTTCCGTTTTTCGTAGCGCGTCCCACGTTGTCGCTGTTATTAATCGCTCCGCATTGTTTAGCGGTCCGTATTTTCAAAAAATTTTTTCTTTCTTTTCACCGTAAAAAAAGATGACATTTCGTTAAATTAACGTTCGCGACTCTGTGACGGAATTACACTCAAACCTTTGTCCGAATTTTTTCGCCGTATTTTTATTTTGTTTCATACTTTCACCTTGGAACGAGAATCTCTGTGATGCCACTCTCTCTCTCTCTCACACATACACTCTTTTTTCTCTCTCTTTCCCTCGTTCTATTTGAGTGCACGCAAAATAAAATGATAAACGATGATGAGAGACTTTTTTCAGATGAACCGCTAGCGAAAAAATTGCAAGTGGTGAGAAGCTCGAATGCATGACACGAAAAGGTAGAGAGAAAGAGAGACATAGAGTGAGAGAGAGAGAACATATACATATATACACGTCGTTATTAAAAAAAAAGAGATATAGCGGAGAATTATACACTCTAGCCACCGGAGAGTTGCCTTATTTATTTATTCGCACACGTCGTTCATAGCAATGAATATTCCCGCAGTTTTTTCCCTCGTTTCCTTTCCCGCGAGGGAAAACTCGTTTCCCCCCGGCAGTCGGACGATTTTTGAGAAACCTTATTTGCCGTTTACCACGTCCCTTTTCCAAACGTGCAACAGGGACGTTCTGTCAAGGAAGTTCAATAGCGCTGGAAACGTTATTTTTTTTTTAATTTTTCCCTCTCCCACCCCTTCCCTCACTCTCCTCGTTTCTCCGCGTTTATAATTTCAATTCACCGACCGAAATCACTCGGGCCGGTTTCCATTTCGCGCGACAAATGTATTTACTTTCCCCCCGAACGAGTTTTCACCGCGTTATTTCCAATTCACCCCCTCTCCCCCATCCCCTTCCAACCCCTCTAAAATGCCGCGGGAGTTTCCAATGAATACTATTAGCAGTTAGATTCTGAATTACACGAGCGAGCGTAACAAGCCGCATTGTAATCTCACCGTAAGAATACACTTCACGGGTTTCCTACGGGCGAATCTCCGCGGAACGACCGTCTCGTGTCGAACACAGCGGTTATCCGGCAACATTATACAAACATAAAACAAAAGTAGAATTTTGCATACCGTCATTTCCGGCATACGAAACTCGCGGATGGAAATTTCGCGAAATTTCACCGACGAATGAAAGGGATGCTCTAATGGTGTTTACGCAACGTAAAATATTTTCTCTAGATATACATACATACACACACACTCACTCCAAACCCACAATATTTCTAATAACCCTGAAAATAATCGATAACTATTATGCAAATTTTTACTAAATCACGTTATATCCACATGAAGAAACAAATATCACGACAATTACAATTCATTTACTTATATTAATCTATCGATCTTTTTCCATCTACGAGACAACTTATACAACGACACCAAGGGGTATGAGGACAGATTTTCTTTTTTTTTCTTCACCCCCGCATACTTTTAAACCCACTTAATACCCGAAAGGAGGGACCGCCATTACGTGCAGCCCGTGGTAGTCGCCACCAGGAGGTCTCCTCCTTTGCCCTGTTCCATTGTCTCCACGAGGGATTCGTAGCGTCGACCGTGTATCGCCCGTTGTGTATCGTCCGCGGAATTACTTTTCTAGTGGCTCGGAACTTCCCGGGAGATAAAGTTTCCTCGGAAAACTCTCGACCTCGTTCACCCCGTCCCTTTTCCTCTTTTTCCGTCACCGTTCGCTCTTTTCCTGACACTTTGTTACTCTCTCTCTCCCTTTCTCTCTTTTTCTCTCTTTACCCCCGCAGTTCCACCTCCGCATTTTGTTTCTTGCCTCCTCTCTTTGTGTATATATGTATGTATAGGTATAGGTATATTTGTATGTATCTCCCGAAGAGTGTTTCCCTTTTTCTCGGTAAGACAGCAGGCAACCGATACGTCTTTTCCGCGGGAAAGAGTACATATTTTGCTAAGCGACGTCGGCGATAAAGGAACGCCTTCGGTGGCAAACAGAATCGATACAGTGGCTTCCCGCGTAATTCATGCCTACACTTCGCTCGTACTTTCTCACCGCCACAGGTAAGACTGCTTAATATTGTCTTATAGCGAGTATAGTGGCTGGCGGTGGGGGGGATTTTAAGTACGCACTTGGTTAGGGTACTTCCTGGCACTATGATGGACCTTTATAGAGAACAACGTCGATGAAACTAAGTTTTACTACTGCTATACGATATTCATTGTTTTATTTTATTTTTTGTATTGAAGTTTATTTTTGAAATGTCTATGGAAAGTCAATCGTGAGAATAATGAATAGACTGTGATTGATATATGTTATGTTATAATGTTTATAATATGATATTTGTATAATACAATATAAATGATATAATATCATGATAAATAAAATAGAATAAAGCGTGTCCCCGATTTTATATATCTTTCCAATATAATAGTTTATGTATACACGGTGATTTGAATACCAATGAAAACTAATCAACGCGATATACATATAGGTCTGACAGATATACAGGGTGTAACAGAAATTCTGGGACACTTGGGCTTTATGGATAGAACGCATAAAAATAAGAAAAAAAAGTCTTATAAGTCGAGGGCGCAGCTCACCCCCTACGGAGATACAACCCCTTTTGTAAAAAATGTTTAAAAAATTATATCTCCGAAACGGTAAGTCGTAGAAAAGTGATTTTGATTGCGATATAACCGGAAAACATCAAAGTTTAATAAAAAAAATGTAGCCGCTGCGATTACTACCGTTAAGTTGCATTTATTCTTGTTAATAAAAAACAAATGTAATTATTTCTATGTTAGCGGCTGTTTATCACCTCGAGAAAAATGTGGATAATGCATCGGGACTTGCTTTGCGAAGACAGCCAAAAAAAAATTAATATTATTATAAATTATAGGTGCTAAAATTAGTAGTTTAACGCCCGCCGCGAAGACGCCTGCCGATATGCAGCCTCCGACACGTCAGATTGGTGATGTCTAGTTCTACTGACTACGTTTGACCTACTTTTTACATATGGTACGGACTCGCCCTGTGCCTACGGCTGACCTACATCTTACATGTGGCACCGACATGTCCTGTGATTTACACTAAAAAATGTATTACGTATTCTATTACAGTATACATCTTACCTTTAAACGAATTGTTTAAAATTGGTGTCCGTTCACCTCGATAAATTTCCGCAATGGTTTCTTCATTGAACGCCGTACATTCGCATAAACTTCCTCCGGGTTATTATTAATTTTCGCACATCCATTTACAATGTGTTGCCGCAGCACATTCTCGTCAGGCACTGGCGATGAGTAAACAATATCGTTTTTAAATATCCCTACACAAAACAGTCCAAGATAGTTTTTGCGGGTTAAACACGCTGGTACAGAACACGGCCCCACCAAAAGATTGTTCACCATACCGCACCACATATTTACGCTAAATTGTCGTTGCATATTAACAAATAGTATTTGTTACAGCGCGCAAGGAGACACAGTTCTTTATTCTTAATCTTTTAAACGATATACAACATTCTCTCCGACTCGTTCTTACGACACTCACTGCAAAACGATCCTCTTTGTACTGAATTCGACAGTAACTGCACCAAAATCTCATCCGCTCCTTTACATTCATTCTCTCATTTGCACTTCGTTGTATCTCGCTCGCACTCATCCCTTACGAGTTGGTGGAGGTTTCCCACGGAAAACACCCATGGCGGTCGGTTTCGCTTGCCTGCCAGAAATGAGTGAGCAAGTGTTCGCCAAATGTTAATTGTAGGGACAGAGCAGGTAAGGCAGGTTTATGGCAGGCGAGCGAAAGCGACCGAAGAGCGTCCACCACGGGGGTCTTCCGGTCGAATTTTCGGTAACGCTTCGCAGGCCTTCACCAACTCGTAAGGGATGAGTGCGAGCGAGATACAACGAAGTGCAAGTGAGAGAATGAATGTAAAGGAGCGGATGAGATTTTGGTGCAGTTACTGTCGAATTCAGTACAAAGAGGATCGTTTTGCAGTGAGTGTCGTAAGAACGAGTCGGAGAGAATGTTGTAGATCGTTTAAAAGATTAAGAATAAAGAACTGTGTCTCCTTGCGCGCTGTAACAAATACTATTTGTTAATATGCAAAGACAATTTAGCGTAAATATGTGGTGCGGTATGGTGAACAATCTTTTGGTGGGACCGTGTTCTGTACCAGCGTGTTTAACCGGCAAAAACTATCTTGGACTGTTTTGTGTTGTTCTGTTTAAATGGATGTGCGAAAATTAATAATAACCCAGAGGAAGTTTATGCCAATGTACGGCGTTCAATGAAGAAACCATTGCGGAAATTTATCGAGGTGAACGGACACCAATTTTAAACAATTCGTTTAAAGGTAAGATGAATACTGTAATAGAATACGTAATACATTTTTTAGTGTAAATCACAGGACATGTCGGTGCCACATGTAAGATGTAGGTCAGCCGTAGGCCAGGGCGAGTCCGTACCACATGTAAAAAGTAGGTCAAACGTAGTCAGTAGAACTAGACATCACCAATCTGACGTGTCGGAGGCTGCATATCGGCAGGCGTCTTCGCGGCGGGCGTTAAACTACTAATTTTAGCACCTATAATTTATAATAATATTAATTTTTTTTTGGCTGTCTTCGCAAAGCAAGTCCCGATGCATTATCACATTTTTCTCGAGGTGATAAACAGCCGCTAACATAGAAATAATTACATTTGTTTTTTATTAACAAGAATAAATGCAACTTAACGGTAGTAATCGCAGCGGCTACATTTTTTTTATTAAACTTTGATGTTTTCCGGTTATATCGCAATCAAAATCACTTTTCTACGACTTACCGTTTCGGAGATATAATTTTTTAAACATTTTTTACAAAAGGGGTTGTATCTCCGTAGGGGGTGAGCTGCGCCCTCGACTTATAAGACTTTTTTTTCTTATTTTTATGCGTTCTATCCATAAAGCCCAAGTGTCCCAGAATTTCTGTTACACCCTGTATGTATGTAAAGGTATATGAAAGAATATGCATGTAATGGAAATGAATGTATTTTTATACATCGTTCCTTTTCTATTCTAGGGGGTACGCGTAACTAATAAGGAACTTCTGATCGACAGGAAAAACAGGTGCACCCACGCACAGAGTGTGGAACACCCTGCGGTTCCCACGTGTAATAATACACTGTCCCACGTATGATAGTTTCCCGGGCTGTGCACCTTCAAGGTACTATAGATATTTTATATGTATGTATGTACACATATTAAGAAACTTCATACACGTTGCGCGAACGCCGCGGCAACGATTGATGACAGAAATAGAAAATCGCGCGAGAAAATTTTACTATTAAAGGACTCGAAAAAGAATATAATATATTATATGTATATATGTTGTAATTACCGCACTCCTGTCAATTTTGTTTGAACTTTTTCAGCGGAATTTTTTTCCATCGGTACTTCGGGGTCGTTCAAATAACCGCTATGTCAATATTCAAACATTTCTACTGCAAATAGATTTTTTACATTTTTTTAACTCGCGAAATCTCTGTTAAAATTCTACGATCCAAAGTGAATCGAAATTCCCGGAGATTACGTGTAACTCCACAGCTTTTAACGTAACAATTTTTCCCGAGTAAATTACATTTCGAATCAAACGTCAATTAATTAACGAAATCAAGATCCCGTCGTGATTTTTCTCCTAAAATCGGACCCACCGTCGGCGACGTATTTGCGTCACAGTAGCTTTCCGTTTAATTAAAAAAAAACACAACGGAGTAATTAGCCGGCTAATTTACACGTTTTTATCGCTCGGTCGTGGCAACAATAAATTAATTTATTTTTACGAAACGATCGCGTTGGAACCACCGAGTGCAGACGAGCGTCGGTTTCGTCGGCGCGAATAAAGAAATCAATTTTGCGAAAATAAAAACGAGGGGGAAAAAAGCAATGGAACACTGTCGAAACGAATTTAGACGAACGAGTCAAACAACGGGGTAAATTTCACCGTGACGAAAAACCGACGGGAAAGAAAAACGAGAGAGTTCGGTTCGTAAATCCGCGAGTGTATTTTGTCGGACTCGTTAGTCGCGCAAGAACATCGCAAAAATGCGCGACCTGTGTCTTCCTGACACGGTCATTGCACGATCTACTTTTACCTGCGTTCTGTATACGCTTGTGTATATACATATGTATATGTGTGTGTGTGTATATCTGTGATGGGTGAGGGGGTGTATTTTTTTTCAACGTGCAGTTACCTATACACACGAACGAGAGATCAATATTTACGTTCCACTTAAAATTTGTTCATAGTCTTCGCGTTTCGTGCACGACCATATCGAGCACTGATAATTAGAATTTAATGTAAATTTATAATTATACACTGGCAATATGTCAGACGTTAATTAAACGCTATAGCGGTCGACGGTTATTTATAGTTTGCATAATGACCCATTGTTATTTATCGTACTATAACAATTCGCATTCTATACTTAGAGCAATAATAATAATAATAATAATTACTAGATAATGTTCCTTGTTTATAATTGCCTGTAAGTGTGTCTCTGTTGTATCGTCATTGTATTTTTCTTCTATTTTCCACCGGATATTTTATCCATTCTTTTTTCTCTCTCTTCGTGAATATGCGAACCCGGGTAGACTTTATTTAAACGAGACGACAGACGAACGATTTTTACCGCTTGAAATGTCCGCGTTAATGACTTTCGCGGACGAAATGACGCGCTCGTTGGGAATAAACGATCCTCGTTTACGCGACTTGACGTTCGACGACCATCGACGTATCGACGATGCCTCTCTTTCGAACGCACACACACACACACACACGCACGTATACGCAATCTATCAGTCATCATTCCTGCCGCGTCCGGATTACAATTAATGATTTTCCGAATGGAACGATCAGCCTAAGCGGATACCCGCGTATTCGGGCGATAGCTATCATCGCGCGGGACAATGGGTCCAATCAAATTGTTCTATCGATGCTAACATCGTATATAACAACAACAACAACAACAATCAAAATAAAAAATAAAATAAAAACTAAACATCCCGTATACGCGACGGATCAACCGTGTAAAAATCAGAACGGATGAAAAACATGTAAAAAAAATACAAAAATAAATTGATATATCAATAAAACAAAGTCCCGTGTTGAATACCGTGAACAGTGACTTTCGAACAGGTGAATCAGTGTGTTTTTAATAACCATACCAACTTCATTATCTCATTTTCAAATTTTATATGTGTATGTATATAATATTGTACTAACGTTACTAATAATACTTCGACGCGATTCCGTTTAAACGATTCGCGATGACTTTCACGCGAATTCGCCTTATCTTTCGTTAAAACAAAACGGCCAATCAGCCGTGAAAAGACCTCGCGGAGTGGCTTTGAAAATAAGAGGTCTAATGGCCGTGAAATGTGCCATTAACGGTATTAAAGGAACAGGAATCGTTGAGTAAAGAGTCGCCGGGACGTAATTACGAATTCAATAACGGGTATTTTTCCTGTTCTCGCTTTTATCGGTCGGATAGGACTCGGTTTGTGTGTAAAAGCTTTCGGCGCGACGCGATAATTAGAGTCGAAAGCTCATGGCGGACATTAACGGTGAATTGCGCTGCGGTTTATACACCCACGGTACCACGTATACGTACACACATCATACACACACATAGGTAAGTAGAGGAAGGGGTGGAATATGTGTCAGGTTGCTGTCATTGACAATTGCCCCTGATAAATCCCACCTCGAGCATCATGAAACGTTTCGGTAGCTGTGATACGTCAGTCGACGATATTTCCTAGTTGAAGGAGAAATCTTGTGAAATTGTTCGGTAAATAACAAAGAAAATTGTATCACCAATCTAACGCTTGTTTTCCCCTCTTTTTGAATTGCTTATTCAATGATAATAGTGAAGAAACTTGACTGATAAATTAGAATTAACTGTACGATTTTAATAACAAGATAATAAGGGATGAAAAATAAAATTCTTGATGAAAGAATAGTAACAAATTTTTTCCACGATGAAAATATAGTTCGATTGGGGGTTAATTATATTACAAATATTCCGATGCACAATTTTACCGGTGGATAGGGATGAAAAAGGGTTTTACCCGAGGGAATTGGAATTCCTTCGCGACTCGTGGAAATTAGACGACGAGGGTGAGTAGATACGAGATATTCGAAAAATGTCGGACGTTAGTACTTCTGGTAAAAATCGAATCGGAATGCCGAAGGAACGTTTCCCGCTTTCGAGCGGTCTCAAAGGAGGGAATTTCACGGGTCGGCTAAAATCACAGGGGATTTCGTGGGTTTCCCAGCTACCGGCAGCGTTTCCCTGACCGTTCGGGCGCGCCATAGTCGACATAGTTTCTTCTGCGTCGTTGATAACACCCCGTCGGATCGACGATTCGTTCTTATTGCCCTTACCCTTACGCCCGATTATTCAGAGAACTGACTAACGAAATAACTTAGACCCAAAATACAAGAGAAATACACGAAACATTATCGTCTCGAACAGTTTTTTCGAAATTCATTCTCATAAATTTACAATTAACATATAAAAACTTGATTTTGATGATTTAGAGGGAAAAAAGTGATAAATATTTATAAATGAAATTTCAATGGCTGCTGGAAGTCGTTTAAAAGATTCTACGAAATTTATGAAGACTATCTCTCATCCATATTTCGTATCTATTTTTTATCTCCTTTCTAGAGATCACGGATAAGGATTAAACGTATATAGTGATATATCTCGCGACAAATGCGAGAAAGATGAAAATGCGAAAATGGTGAAGAGGCGAAGGGATCTTCACCGCTGATAAATTTCCTGGAATATTTCGACCACGCTGCTAAGCCAACGGTCTATTTATACGAAAGAGTTTGCCAACTCTCTTTCTCTATCTCTCTCTCTTCCTATCTTTCTTGTCCCTTATTTATCGACCTGTCGCGTTTCATGGTCCCGCGAGTTTCCCGGAAAGTTACAGAGAGCACAGCGTCGATATGCTCCCGTTGCTCCACGTGAACTTTTAACAAAGACGACGAAAAGTGCGCTGAAAGTCTGTGCCGTTCAAAGTCACTTCTCCGAACGTTTCCCCCTTTCCCTTGGGATTTAACGAACCAAGAAAGTCAAGGGACTCAAAATCCATCCCATCCACATAGTATTTCTTCAACAATTCAACCCTGTACTACGGATAAAAACGATGTTCACCGTACACTTGATTCCTTATCGAAATTAATTAATTAATTAATCTAAAAAAAATCTTCGACATTAAGTATCACGTTGATTTTCCCCTGGATATTATGATATCGATTATAGGGATGAAAATGAGAACCACTGTGAGAGGGTGGTAGCTTTATACGCGACCCGTAAGCGACGACCACTGGTTGAATGTTGTTCTCAGAGGGCAATGTTTGTTCGGCGAAGGTGGAAAAGATAGAAAACCTTGAGAAAAGGGGGAAAAGTGACGACCGGGTGGAAACCTACCCCGGGTCTCGGTCGGTAAAACCGGCGATAAGAAATATCGCTTGGATACAAATTGCACTCTTCAGGGTCATGAACTTTCGCAAACTTTTTAAATACAACCGCACACCACCTTGTATTTCTTTGAGACCGTTAGGTAACGCGTTCCACTTACGACCCGTCGATCAGCCGAACTTTAATTAGGACAAAAACTAATCCCGCGGACGAGGGAAATTGACGGAAAGCGCTATCTATTTCATCTGTGTTCGTAAACGAGGCTACTAGGTAAGTAATTAGGCGTGCGAGTGACATCCAATCAAAGTTCGTTAATATTAGCATCGTATCCAGGGCATTAAATATGCATACATACATACACACATACATATATATATACACACTCGGCAACATTAGTCCACGTTTAGCATAAAGCTTTGACATTTCCGTTAAATGTGAAACCGGGTCGATTGATGAATTATTAGCGACAACCACCGCGATGAGAATATAAATGGCAAATCTCTGTATTATAAATGAAACTCGAAGAAAGGGAACGAACACACAATGACGTGAGATTCGTGGTCGACGGCCAAGTAGGGTGAAAGTCGACGTGGAAAAAGACGAATAAGTAGGGGGAGGTCCGCAGTGGTGGAGCGGAAAATTTTCCAGCCAACGTGGACGGCAAAAACGTTCGTTTTCCTCGCCGCGGAGTCCGTTGTCCCGCGAAATGATTCATTCCACGAAGCGCACGGCTTTGCGGCGAAATTTATGGGGTCTGGCCTCCCGGGTTCCGTAACGATGTTACAACGATACCGGGACTCGTAAAACGGGACGAACTACCCCGAACGAAGGGTAAAAGTGTCTTTTTCGGAATACTCTGCCTCGCACCTACAGTTACGTTTTTGGAAACTTAATCGGAAATTAAGATGTTTAGTGTCAGGGGAATTTTTTATGGATTCTCCATGGTACCACCATAGATTTGCAATTCCACAAAGTGTGTATTTTATGTATAAATAGAACTTTTAGATCGTTTATAACACATTCATTTTTTGGCTCCTTGTAGTATCGATGTAGATTTATTGACATTTATTTTAATTATGATTTTTTAATTTAATCTGAAATTAACGTGTTGAATGTTACGGGAATTTTTTATGGATTACCCATAGTGTCAGCAGAGATTCGCTGTATCGTAATGCGTGTATTTTATGTATAAATAGAACTTTTAAAGGATTTATAAGACATTAATTTTTTGGTCCCATTGTAATAAAAATGTATGAGTATTGATACTTATTTTAATTATAATTTTTTAACAATCGGTAGAAATTGTAACGCCGGTCACCGGTGACCCCCAATGAATTCAACCTGTTACTATAACACACCCTCTAACGGTGACATTAGTCACGTGGATTCTCAATATGTATTTTTCCAAAGACTCTTCATACTCTGTGAATATATCATTCTTTTTTAGAATCTATAAATAAAACATGGAGACTATTTTACTTTTCGCGATATTCGTCCAGCACCTGACGGGACGGAAAATACTAATCGATACGGTGTAAATCCGTTTCTCGCGAATTCCGCGAGATACACCTGCCACGGAATGCTCGTCAGAGAAAAACAAAAAATAACTAAAAAAAAAAAACACCCATGTGGTCGTGAAACCTCATCCCCGGGGGACCATGTGTGTCCGCCACCGGTTCGATCGAAATTTCGCACCGGAATTTCCGGTTTCAACGGCCGCAAACACGAATATGCTAGCAGTGCTTCGATCCGTGTGCTTTGTCGGAATGACGAGATCCCGAATTACCAGGGGAGGAAAGAGGGATGAGAGAGAGGGGGTGAGAACGCATCAACGCTAAAAGCTAATGGACCGACGTCCTTTGAAGATACCGCCGGGACCAGGCAGCGTTTAACCCTCTCCGAAGACTAAGGGTAAGCGTGTGAAAAGGTTACGAAGCTGCTGATAATTAACGTTCAGCACAAGAACCGTATAAAATCGACGTAATGTACTTATTAAAACGTTTGAAACTGTATCCACGTGTGTCTTATTAAAAAAACGAATAAATCAATCCACGTGAAAATGAAACATTCGATATCGATGGAAATAATTGATTTCACCAACGTGAATGGAAATTCCAAAAGTGGACGCGATAAATTTGGAAAAGTATGTAACACAACTTTTTCTATAACACGGGAACGTGATCATCCGGTGAAGTTTAGTGTCTATGTGTAATAGAATCTCTGTAAAATACGGCGGGACGGATAACGGAGAGGTTAAACGGGAAGATCGAAAGCGTTTCTTCTAAGTCGCTGTTTTCCACGACGAAGTTTCCCGGAGTTTCGGCCGGTGGAAACATCGCGAGCACCTACGTTTAAACTCGTTACTTACTTATGGCTTATAGACTTAGCCGTAAAGTCCGATCCCGTTCGCCCGTACGGTATGGAAGGAAACGTGGAATCCCTTAAAAAAGAATTTTTAAAACAGAAAACAACGAGAAGAAACGCAGCATCTTCCGTGAAACCTTTGGAAGATTAAGTTACGTCGGCATATCTGTACGTAGATCGAACAGGTGAACGAAAAACTTTCGCTTGATCGAAAAGAAATTCACCCTCTCATCCTTGGATCATTTTCTCTCTATCTCTCTCTTTCTGTCTCTCTTTTTCTCTTTCTCCTTTAAGAAGAGAGTTCGTCAAGATGAACGGAAATAACTTAATCGCAAACTTTATCGAGTCCCCCGTGGGAATTTGATTAAAACGTATCCAAGTTTCATGGGAAATACGCGATCACTTTGTACCACCGTGCAATTATAATTATTAGCACGAGAATAACGTCGCAGCGACACTATCGACAGGATTCCGACGGAATCTCGTGTCGTTCGACGTGTTCATTTTTTGTTCCATAACCCATTAAATGGACCAACTCATTCAGAAACCTTGTTCCAAAGCCGTTAAACCGAGTGGCGGATCGATTCCGCGCGATGATTACATTCAGAGTTATCGGTGTATAAAAAGCCCCGGCATTATTTCGCTCACTGTTTTTCAAACTTTTATACCGCGCGTAAGGGACCAAACAAATAAACCGTATCGGATTTTTTTTTTACATGCGAGTTCTGTAAAAACACACACACACACACGCACGGACAAAAATGAACGGCGAGAAAAAAACATGCAGGGGAAAAACATTCCCTGACTTCGAGGTAAATTTCCATGCTGAAAATGTCCGAATTGACACGGAATGCTTCAAGTTTATTTCGCGTGAATTTTCGCATCCCGTTACAAACCTACGTGACTATTACTTGTACGTATGTATGTATGTATACATACATATATTTATTAGAAAACTCTACATTCCCGTTTCCATTTGTAAATCAAAATAGAAACAGGTGTCTAACCACACGAGTACCTTATACGTCCATATTTCCCGCGTTAAAAAATTAAAAAAAAAAGAATATCCTACGCTTACAATCGCGTTAGACGAACCACGGCGTGTCGAACTTTCGACGAACTCGTAATATCGAGCCGGTGAAAATTTCCACCGGTAGACACCGAGCCTTTCATCATTTTCCCTTCGGTGAAAGATAAGCCGCGGGAAGAACTTCGGCGGGACGCGTTCGAATGAATATCTCAGCAAAAAAAAAAATGAAAAAAATGATAAAAAAAAAGAAACCCATGGATCCTTTTGCGCTCATCCGGAGGATCACGATTAACGGGACGATATCTATATCCGCGTCGACGAGCCGGAATGAAAAAGGTCCGAGGGAAGAACTCTGATAAGAGAGGATGTCGAAGGCCGACATGATTGGAACGAGCTTCCGGCTAAGATAGATCGTTGTGTCGTTCGAATTCCATCCCCCTTTCATCCCCTTCCCCCATCCCCCCTTACTTGACATCCCTCGGGGGAGATGGTAAAACCGAACGGATTGCCGTAATTTGCAAACTGCGGAACGAGACTAGAAGAGGAGAAGAAAATCTCGCGGAACGAAGGGCGAATCCGAATAGAGGAAACTGGGGGAGGGGGAGGGGGTTTGGCGAAAAGGTGGAAAAAGTATGACGAACCCGAAGAGGGGGAGGAACGTTTCTTTTCCCTACCGTCAAAGCAGAGACACCGGTTGGACGGCTACGTCCACGGTATTTGAAACGCAAATGAGATTGGAAGTGCAATTAGTTAAATTCGAGAGTGCCGCGTTCACAAAGGGACGAAAGATGGGAGAAAGAAAAAGGTTCTGAGGGGGGGGGGGGAGAGGGTAGGAAGCTCTCGCGGCTCGCGAGAGAGTTCCGTCTCGTTTCCAGAAGGTATAAGTATCCGTCGGTACGACGAACTTGAGGAAAGTCTTTTTTATGAAAAGATATTCCCGTGGAAAATCTCTGAAAAAAACTACTTCCTTGCATCAATACTTTCTATCGTATCTCTATAAAATTACACCTGTTAATAAACAACAAAAAAAACCCACACGAAAATTAACGGAAAAACAGCCGGAAAATATGAGAACAGACTATCCATCACACACATATACACTCACACATATACACGGTAATACGTGCTCCAGTTTCCATCTCGTATGGAAATACAGGGCACAACTTTCTCCCGTCGCTGTTTCGTTTTCTAATTACGGTCATCGTGTACCGTGTCCCATAAATTTCCATCCAACCGCGTCTACACGACGACGTCGACAAAGAGGGGTCACGACCCCGTGAATTCCACGTGTTTACGGTGCGTGCCAGCGAAAGAGGGAAATTGTATGCCGGGCGAAGTTCCGCGACACAGCGGGTGCGGCAAGTTTGATCAGTTTATACGGCGACGGGCCGTTTTCTCGCGATGTTTACACTGGGATGAGGTCGTCGCGTTGTCCAACTAGCTGTGCGGTTCACTTGGTCCACGTACACGAACCGCAGCATCCGCGACACCGCGCCCATAGAAACGGGCTTTAACGTTGCGCACGTGGAATAGGTTCGAAGCGACATGCAACTCGCGAGGGATAATAGGATCGTACGTTAACAACTTTTCGGATAATTTTCCCCTGAGAAGGGTCAGCACTTTGACCGAAACTTTGGAAAATATTACAGTAAAATATTGATACCTTGTTATGGATGATAAGTAAGTACTAACAATTTCACATTAGTCTTTCGTTCTTTTTCTATATGATCGTTATACAGGGTGTCCCAGCTAACGTGCACGTCCCTGAACCAGGTGATAGCTGAGGTAATTCTAATATAGGGAAGTGACATTCGTAATGTCGCATCTTAATTCGTGGCTGAGTTATTAACGAAAAACGATAGCCAATCGGAGGGCTTCGTTGGGTCCGGCAGCGCGACAGTAGAAGGTTTGCATCAGTAGGCCCAACGGAGCCCTATGATTCGCTATCTGAACCGGAAATGACAAAGGAAATACGAAAATCGCGAAAAATCGTCAAATTCAACCAGTTTTTTAGTCGGCATTCGCTCAATTTTTGAGATAGCGGTCTGAAACTTGTACCATTGTTTTAGTTAGGAAATTCTACGGCAGATCAATGTATAATAGTTGTACTTTTCGAAAATTTCATTTTTCGCAAAAATCTGAAGGGGGTAGGTCAGGATTTTTTGCGATTTTCGTAAATCTCTCGCCATTTCTACAATTTTTTAGATATCAAAATAATTCTTTCACTGTCTTATTCGGCTTCGGATTCCGCGTCCAAAACGCCCCGGATCGTTTTAATAGCTCAAAAATTGTGGAAATACCAGGCGAATTACGAAAATCGCGAAAAATCCTGACCTACCCCCTTCAGATTTTTGCGAAAAATTAAATTTTCGAAAAGTACAACTATTATACATTGTTCTGACGTAGAATTTCCTAACTAAAACAATGGTACAAGTTTCAGATGGCTATCTCAAAAATTGAGCGAATGCTGTTCAAAAAACCGCCTGAATTTGAGGATTTTTTACGATTTTCGTAATTTGCTCGCCATTTCCACAATGATTGAGGTATAAAAACGATCCGGGACGTGTTGAACGCGGAATTCGAAGCCCAATAAGACAGGGAAAGATTCAGGTCGATATCTAAAAATTTGCGGAAATGACGAAAGAATTACGAAAATCGCGAAAAATCGTAGAATTCAATCAGTTTTTTAGTCGGCATTCGCTCAATTTTTGAGATAGCCGTCTGAAACTTGTACCATTGTTTTAGTTGGGAAATTCTACGCCAGATCAATGTATAATAGTTGTACTTTTCGAAAATTTCATTTTTGGCAAAAATCTGAAGGGGGTAGGTCAGGATTTTTTGCGATTTTCGTAAATCGCTCGCCATTTCTACAATTTTTTAGATATCAAAATAATTCTTTCACTGTCTTATTCGGCTTCGGATTCCGCGTCCAAAACGCCCCGGATCGTTTTAATAGCTCAAAAATTACGGAAATGGCAAGCGATTTACGAAAATCGCAAAAAATCCTGACCTACCCCCTTCAGATTTTTGCCAAAAATTAAATTTTCGAAAAGTACAACTATTATACATTGATCTGGCGTAGAATTTCCCAACTAAAACAATGGTACAAGTTTCAGACGGCTATCTCAAAAATTGATCGAATGCTGTTCAAAAAACCGCCTGAATTTGAGGATTTTTTACGATTTTCGTAATTTGCTCGCCATTTCCACAATGATTGAGGTATAAAAACGATCCGGGACGTGTTGAACGCGGAATTCGAAGCCCAATAAGACAGGGAAAGATTCAGGTCGATATCTAAAAATTTGCGGAAATGACGAAAGAATCCACAAAAAGCATCGAAAATGCAAAACTATGGGCCAAGTACAAGAGAATGTTACATTGGAATAGGTTGCTCATTAACATAAACTGCATTTTACACAGGATTTGAAATCAATCAAATGTGAGCAAGTTTGATTGATTTCAAATCCTGTGTAAAATACAGTTTATGTTAATGAGCAACCTATTCCAATGTAACATTCTCTTGTACTTGGCCCATAGCTTTGCATTTTCGATGCTTTTTGTGGATACGATATTAAGAATGTCAATTCCCTATATTAGAATTATCTCAGCTATCACCTGGTTCAGGGACGTGCACGTTAGCTGGGACAACCTGTATAGCCAGTTAAGGTCTGTAATTCATAATATTATATTTACGATCGGTAAAAATTGTTATCGTTATTTTCGGATGTGTTCCGTGTATGCATAGGAAAAGGCTGAGAAGAGGGGGTGAGAAGGGGGATGATGCGAATGAAATCCGAAAAAGGATCTGAAATGTTTAAGATCGAGAAGCGGGAACGCGAGTGATCCGTACAGGGATTTCCGATGGAAGCGAAAACAGAAGCTTTACCTGTGATAAAATTCAATCGACTTTTGTTCTTCGACTTTCGTTCCCGTGGAACGCGATAAAAATCGTAGTAGTAAAAGGACTAACCCTTCCCCACACCCCCCGTTCTCCCCTTTTTCTATCTTTACTATTCGTGTGAAAGTGTGAAAGCATTACAATCTGTTCTCGAGTACGTGGGAGTAGACTCGCGGGTGTCCCGTGTCGAGTGTCCTACTGTGAGATTTTATCGATCATAAATAAGAACGTGATATGTATATATGTGTATATGTATACACCTTTGGCAACGGTCGTAAAAGTAAAAATCGGAACGGTAATCAATAACGTTCGCGAGACAATTGGAAAAAAGGGATTGATACACGCGTGCCAGAAGAAATTTATTCGACGATTCGCGACGTTAAAGTAGAAGAACCTAAATAAAACTCATTTATCCCATTCGATTTACCATATAACATAGAAACAAACGTAATTTGGAGAGAAACAAGATAAGAACATCGTCATTTACAAATGTCTCGTACGTTAAAAGACCGTACCGATCGAAAGAACATTTTCAAGAGGAAATTTCCATCACCAACCCTTCGAACAGGGAAAAAAGGATGACACTTTTCCTTCAACCAACGAACGAGCGTAACAATACAGAAACGAGGGTGGCTCGTTAACGTGATTTCGTCGTCTGGCATTGAGTGTAACGTCTTATCCAGTCGACGTTACCTTCCGGCTTGACGGATCTCAAAAGGATGCTGTCGAGTTTCTTCCTTTTTAAAAAAAAAAAAAAACGAAAGGACGAGGGAACTGGGTCACCGTGAACGCGAAGAAAACAGTCGTTTGGCCTGCTTTTGTGAACAGACCCCGGTTGTATTTACGAGCTCGAACCACCACGTATCGATCCTACCCGACCTGGTCCGCGTGTCGACGTCGCATAGTCCTTGGGAAACGTTTGTCTCCGTCGCGCCACCCCTCGTTTGTTCCGTCGTCGCGGAGAAACCCTTCTGGTCTCGCGAACCCTTGAATTTGACATTTGGCCAAGGCAGTCGGAAACAAAGGCCGCCGCGGGCGATTGTTTCGAGGTCGTTTCTTACCGGGTTGCTTTCTCGCTTCGACCGAAAGCCCTGTGCGAGGTTTTTTTTTTTACCGTCAACGTCGACGGGATCCGCGGGTTTCTTACGGATTCACGGTACAAAGGGATGACTTTTCTTTTGATACGGTTCGCGGTGGAGAAATTTCCCGATAACGTGATTAACAACGAAACTGTTGTATTCATTGGGATTGATAATTAACTTTTTCTTTGTGAATTTGATATGTACAGGGTGTAACAAAAATACTGGGACACTTTTTTAGTATCGATAGTACGCACCAAAAGATGAAAAACAGTCTATAAAGTTTTGTCTAAACACCACCCCCGATACAATCGGGATACAACCCCTTTTGTAAAAACTTTTTAAAAAATCATATCTCCGAAATGGTAGGTCGTAGAGGACCGATTCTGATCGCAATATAACCGGGAGAGACTAAAGTTTACGAAAAAAAATATCACTATCTGCGCAAAGGAAGATTTAGTGAATGCCCTTAATTTTTCCCAAATTGTTACAAAGGGGTTGTATCTCGATAGGGGATGGTTTTTAGACAAAACATTATAGACTTTTTTTCATCTTTTGGTACGTACTATCGTTACTGAAAAAGTGCCCCAGTATTTTTGTTACACCCTGTATATATATCTATTATCGGTCAGGAAGATAAATCACGGGTAAAGAACAAAGTTGAAGATTCTTCGTTTGTATTTGTACGTTTTAATACGGATAATAAGATCGATGGAATTATACTACCACCGAAAAAAAACGTATCGCGAAATTATCGAGAAAGAACTGCGAGAAGTTTCTTCGTAAGGGGATACGGAAAGAGGGTAAAGAGAGAGAGAGAGAGAGAAGGATGAAACGAAAGGATAAATTCGTTCGAGTTTCTGGTGGCGATCGATGGAATGGGATAGGCGGAAAGTTCGTGTCCCGATCCATTACAAAGGACGCGACGCCCCACGGGGTTTCAGGATTATCCGGGACTTCTGCAGACACGCAAAGTCCTATCAACTAAGCTACCCACCGCCGGTTCACCCGGCAAAGCCTTATTACGCCTTTGAGCCAACGAAAATGTTGTTGCCGCGATATTACAATGCTGCACCTTACCATAATTTAAAGTTAACTTGCAGTTTAGCTGCGTTGTAACTCGCGCTGAAGCGAAACTTCATTGGCTGCTTCGAGATATCGACTGGTTTCCATAGAGTATATACAGGTATAAATGTATCTGTGTGTGTGTATATTTCTACAAGATTCGAATATAAAATAGCACAGGGGATTTGTCGAATATAACTCGAGCTTCACTTTCTTATGCTACTTACGAAAAACTTGGAAAATGATGTTTACATAAAAATCGTTAGAACGATCTATCTCTTTCACGGGAATAGGATTTCTCGTTTATTTTTTTTTTACTTCTTTCGTTTTTTACTTTGAATATATAGTTCACCGTGTTATACCACACGAGGGAAGTGACGTGCGCTATGTAAACGAGAAATAAGAGACGTTTGAAAAAATTAACCATTTGTTAATTACCACTGTCAACTCGGATATATATGTTATTAAAATAAATTAACTCCGCGTAAAGTGGACAGAGGGGGGAACGAAACGTTTTCATTCAGATTAAAAGAGGTTGTACCGGTGAAAGGAATAGTTTACAGTGCCGTATTTGCCAAGACCTTTTCCCCGGGTTTTCAAACCGAGAGAGTGCCATTTTTTTTTCTTCTGTCCCCTCCGCGGTAACCTCGTCGGTACATTTTTTAAATTACACTCTCACGATATAATCCTTAGCAAAGAGAAACGCGAGCAGATACGGTATAAAGTACGTTATACTTGCAAAAAGAAGAAAAAAACAACAAAAATATCTCTTCCACGACTTATCCGCCGTTTCCATAAATCCGTTCGCGAATTTCTTTTTTTTTCCCCCGCGTATCTTTAAACGCGCGTCCTTTCGTTGGCCCTTTTTCGGTGCTTCCTTCGCGTGCACAAACGACGTGGATGCAATTTCGAAGGAAGTCCCGTGAGTTTCGCGACGTTCCGGCTTCTGAGCCAGGAACGAGCCGAGACAGCAACGAGGATTACCAAGAGTTTCCTCTCCCCACCCCCATTTTCCCCATCCCTTCCCCTCTCATCCTGGTATGGGAAACGGCACGTGAAAGAAAATACGGCCCTGCGACACCCGGGCCAGACCCGACGGAATATAGAATTAGGCAATTTTCACGGAAGCACTTTTGATACGGCACAATGGGACGTTTCAGCGACTCGAAGAATTCCTACGGCGAAGTGAAATAGGAATTTCTCGTCGGAAGGAATTAGCCGCGGGCGAGAAGTGCACACCGTGAAAGACGTAAGTAGATATCGAATTTTCCGACCACTCCGACGGCGGTATCATTTCGCGAAAATACACCGCGTGTATACGTATATATGTATATATGTGTGTGTGTGTATAAACTATCCAGCGTTCGACTCAACCCGGTTCACCCTGTGTAAATGGATATTACGTTACGTATATACTAGTATCTTGATACTGTGTAAATAATAAAGATAAACTGTGCTTTTTGATGTTACTTCGTTTTCGTGGAATCTTTTTGCGATACTTTCGACAAGGTGTGTCTTTCTTGTTTTTTTTTTTAAATTAGGAACCCTTTGAGGAGTTGATGTTTTTTATTCAACTGATTAGAATTTCTTCGTTAAGAAAATTATACCGCGAACTTTATCGTTTTTTGAATGAAATAAAAAATGAAGGAAGAATAGCGTTCTACAAAGGAGTCTACGATAATAATAAGACGAGTCGAGGGGTAATTGAAACTTCGCGAACGAATCCCGCGAAATATATATATATATACGTATGTCCGGAGATTCGAATGATCCAAAGTTTGATCGTTCGGGGGTAGGGAAATTGTTCGGCAACGTTGCCAAGACGGTTCGTTAGCATTTCCAATTGGAAAGTAGGATTTTCCTAAAGGGCGCGTCGATATTCCCCCGTGGCAATTACTGAACAACGGGCATCGCCTAAGTCTCTCTCTCTCTCTCCCTCTCTCTCTCTCTTTCTCTCGATCTCGATCATACTACCGCCGAATTACGTGATTATCGTGAACTTTCAATGACCGGGAACTACTCGAAAATAATTAAGTACTCGCCGTAAGGAAATACCCGTTATCGGCGCGGGGAAATTCTTTCGCCGAACGTCCAAGTGGCGATTCCGTCTTAACGAATCGAAACCATCGGAAATATTTGCTCTCGACGAAGATCCCGGTAGAGGAATTAATTGCGAAGAACGGACGGTAATAAGGACGAGAAAGGAAATAAACCGAATTAATCGAATTTTTCCGTTGTCCGAGAGTATTGGGAAACCGACGACGAAAGAGAGTGAAGTTTGGGAGAGAGAGAGAGAGAGAGAGAGAGAAGGTTGGTGGAAGGGGGCATCGATGTGCTACTTTGCAAATCTAATTTCATTTCCAGCTTTATTTCTTGAGAATACTTTCGCGTATCCGATGGAATACCGGCGATCTCGCGTGGGTGGGATTTCCATTCGAGGGAGAAGAAGCTGGATCCTCTCCGGCTAAGAGATTAAAACCGGCTCGGAAACTCTTCCATACCGGATCTTCGATCTCGCTGACGGTACGCCAATTATGTTCCATGAGAATCTATTATATCTTTCTACTTTCATTTGGAGGGCTAAAGGGCTCGCGAAAAAGAATGTAATTAACACGTTTCTAGCACCACAGTTCTGTTCTCTTTCTCTTTCTCTTTTATTTTCTTACTTTATCTCTGGGATCGTATGTAGGTCATACTTTCTGGAAATTTATTTAATTTATTCCGTCGGTGAAACAGGTGAAAATTACGCGGCACGGAATATAACGGGTAGACGAATAAAACGAAACTGAGATATTCATATATGTATTTATTGTAGAGAGAAACGATTCTAATATTCTTGGTATACCGCATAGATAAATTTATCCCTGTACAATCACGAACGTGGAAACCGACGATTAACGTGATTCACTGCCGCAACTTTTAGATATTTCTATAAATACTAACCAGACTCGCTAACAAATACTAATTTCCCCCCCTTTCGTCACTGATCACCGTTTGACCTTTCCATATATCGATCCGTGTAATTAACGTATGCTCGGGTAAAAATGTATTCGTTATTAAGTCTAGAAAGAAAGAATGAAAAATAGAAAGAAAAAAAGAAACTTCCGAGAGCTTTTTCATTACCTTCCTGAATTTCTCTTCGTAACCAAGCGTCTATCGATCCGTCGAAAATTACTGTTATTTCGTTAAATTACATCCTGCATAAAGATGAGCAAAACGTGAACGCGACTTGAACGCATTCCGTGTGCAGAAGAGAAGGGAGGGGAGGAAGGGCACCGTTCAAATGTGACTGGAAACCTAACTCGGGTTTAATGCGATATTCACTCGAAACTTCGCGTTACTCCCTTTTGTTAGCAGGCAGTTGCTAAATTTCACGACTGCTCGATGATAATTGCGAACTGTGCCCGTAGCGATTCGATTGTTCGTACGTAATGTTACCCCGCGGAACTAATGTTCCGATCGTGATCGTTATACGTGGGTTAAACGATGAAAAATCATACTTTTCACCTACCAGACAAGGACCACCTTGTATACATATATACATACATATATTACCTGGTATATATATAACTAATATATATGTATATATCTATATTTATATCTATATAACAATATATACATATATAACTAATATATTTATATCTATATGTATATCCATATAACAATATATATCTATATATAGTATAGAGTATAATATATATATGTATATGTATAGAGATACATAAACAAAAACAATAATCCCCAGGTACACGAAACATAACAATTAATCGCGTCGTAAGCGAGCAAAGATTTTTTTAGCACGCGAGTGCTTTCCGCGAATGGCCTCGCAATTTTATCGCATTCAACCGACGAGAAGAGAGCTACTTTAAAACTATCCGTTGTAAAAGCCTAGAGCGAAACAGACATACATACATTCATACAGACAGACAGACAGTAAAACAGAGAGAGAGAGAAAGAGAGCCAGTGTATACGCGTAAAAGAGAGAAAAATACTGATAGCAAGAGAAAAGCGAGGGGGCAGGAGAGGAGAGGAGAGGCGAGAGAAATACAGAATGGTTTTCAATTCCGCGCGTTAGCAAATATTTGCGCGATAGTCGAGCCCCGGCTAACGCAATCGGGCCGACACAGAACGGTCCAACTTTTTTGAATCGATTTATTTTCCGAAGAACCTCACGCAGGGCCAAAGAACGCTAGAGTGGAGGACCCCCCCGGAAACGTAGCATTTTTTTTTTTCGTTTTTCCGCTCGAAGCCAATTAACCGCGTTGCCGATAGTGAAATCGCCGTACGGCCGGCTAATCCGATTAAAAAGCATCGAGCGTACGCGCGCAGTTCATTATCCAATTACACTAGTAACAAACTAACGTTGCTCCATTATGCAAAACGCGGACACCCCCTCCCTCCGCCCCCCTTTCCCCCTTTTCCCCCTCGGGGGATGAAACGAACTGCTTTTCCCATCGGAACCATGATTTTCGTGTGTTACACGGGAAAAAGGGGGGAAGAAATGGCTGTCATGGGGGTGGGGGAGGGATGAAAATTGGGATGGAAGGTTGATAACTTCATTAATATGATCGGATTCGTTCGATCAAGAATAAAATAGATTAGCTCTCTTGAATCGGGCTTTCGTTCCGATGGGACATAATTACATGGACTCGATTAACTGTTACAAAAGCAATCTCTTGATACCTGCGGGGGGGAAGGGAGGAGGATGGAGGGGGGATTGCGAAAGTTAGGAGAGTAACGAATCGGTATCAGTCGTCAAGCAATTTCGATACAGTCGTACGAATGTATGTATGCATATATGTACAATATACATATACATATATGTATAAACGTACACAACCAGTCTGGCGATACTGATTTATATGTTCTTCGGAGTAATTAAACTGTATGTAAACAACGTCGAGCAACTATGCGGATTATATGAAGCCGGAATGCTTCGGCGGCGTACTTCACTTTGATCTACATCCTAAGAGTAAGTGTAGTGAGCCAAAATAGTGAAGGACTTTATCCATCCGTCTCTCTCTCTCTCTCTCTCGTTCTCTAAGGATGTTTTCTCGCTCTCTCGCTCTTAACCGGAGAATTTCCTTCGAGTCGCGAGGGAGAGCGAGAGAGAGATCGTTGGAGTGTTTCAACCCTTCTCCCTCTCTCTCTCTCTCTCGCGACTCGAGAAAATTCTCCCTCCCCCACACTCGCCGTAGGAATGCGCGAGATTGATAATTAACCGTCGTGAGAATCCTCATTAAGCTCGCCTAGTTCCAGAAAGGGAAACGCGAGTAGCAACATTCACCGAGTAGAATCAACAGCCATCAGCCAATTAGATGAGCTCTTAAGATAAATAAGATCAAGGGATAGAGATCTATGACCGTCCCGTTATTTTTCTGAATAATTCGCAATTAAGAATATTTTATATTATTTCCGATTCCATCTTTAAGCCGGACGACGATACTTTTTTTGTTACAAATCTCCGCTGGGTTCTCCCGTTCGGGGGGTTCGGGGGAACTGGTAAAAATGTAAATTTATTCCTTCCCGTTCGCGAGACACGAAAAGGGCCACGAGGATATTCGAGACCCCCTCGGCGAGGATCTATTCTGAAAATAACGCCTCCACTCAAGCTGCTACCTTACACTGTTAACGAAGGTGCTCTCTCTCTCCCTGCCCCGGACTTAAGAGACTGATAATGAGAACCTGTTGTTCTTGAAACTACGACGAATACTGAAGTGCCTCGCGGGAGTACATCGTCGAGTACACCGTTGCGACGAGTGAAACCTGGACACCGAATATATACTACTTCGCGGCGACGTTGCTTTTATTCGCGCGATTTTCTTTTTTTTTTTTTGCTGGTCATAGGAAATTCAATGGAAAACCTTGAGTCTCGGATATATTGGACGAAGAGATAAGATTTTTCCGATGAAATTTGGTTATTTAATATGATCGTTTGTTTAGAAATTATCTATCGATGATCCAGTGATTCGTAACATACCGAAAAGGTGACGAAGAGTCAATAAAAAGCGACGAAGAGTATACTAATAATGAACTATTTATATGTAGTTTGAAATGATATTTTTATTGTGATTTATAAATGATATATCAAACAAAGTATTAAGTAGTATTCATCCACTTGCCTATCAGTTACCTATTCCAAAGTTAATAGAAAACTTTCGTCACTATTTCCCCCCGTACATCACAATTCACAAAGAAGATTACATGCTATCTAACTTTCACGTTTTACCAGCGAATGCGGTTCCACAGACAAAATACTGCCGTGTCTCACAATAGGGGTCCAATATCCATGAAATTTCCCAGATAAGTAGAATAAGGTCGTCGATTCGAGGGTGAAGTTAGGGTGAGAACAATATTACATAGGGTCGAATTTTTTATCGTTTTTAAAGTGTGATGGGTTATTCGACCACCCCCCAGTTACTCGATTAACCCCCACGGAGCGATTTAAAATAAAATTTTAATGAATTTTAAATTTGTAACAACAACATTTTTTCAAAAGCTTAGTCTCCACGTCGCTATATCGTCGAACACGTTTGTGCATCTATAATTATCCGTCGGACGGTTCAAATAACGTCGGTTCGTTAAATTCGTCACACCCCCGTTCCCCAGGAGGGTGTGGAAACGCGTTCCCGGTTGTTCGGCTCCTCTTTGCCGGGCGAATTATTACGTGCTCTGTGTTTACGCAGAGGGCACAGGTCGACAATGAAAGAAACCGTGCGGAAAGGGGAGTGCATACGTTACGAGTTAACGGGTTAAACTGTAGTGGGTTTTCATATCCGCGTTCCGCGAGTACCTGGTTTCTCGAGAGACTCACCCACCCTCATCCCCCCCGGGGTTAATCTAGTAAAGTTATTTTGCATTGATGAAATTTCTAAGATTTTGTAGAATTCAGATCCTTGATAAAGAAGACGTGGTATATTAATTGAGCTTATCGTAGAGTCAACTGACTTCATTCTGTGTTAAATAATTTTATGTATAATTTTCCTGGATTATTATCACTCCTTTGTTTCAGTGGAACTCTTGATTTATAATATGTATATATTTATATAATACTATTTTTGTATAATAAAACTGTATATTTAAATCATGCAGGGTGAAACGTGACCTTGCAGTTTGCGCAAAAGTTATGATTTATCAATGTACGATTTTAAATAATTCCCTTGTTTTATAATTATATATAAATACATATGCTCATTGCAGAGTAATCATGCGATTGTTATTCCACCGGGGTTAGTATATCGTAGTATAACATTCACAGGTCAAACACTCAGAGTTATCAACGCCCGTAAATAATCCATCTTGATATTTTTACGTGATTAAATTCCGTCGGTCTAATCGGTGCGAATTACGGTTTATCGGAGTACGCGATTCAAACCCTCGAATAAATACGCGAATACGCGAAACTTTAACACGCACATTCAGATCGCAAGTGAATTCTTCGTATCTCGTCGTAATTACGCGTTTAAACGTAAACGAGAGCGAAAAAAAAAATGAAGAAGCTCGAACGCGATATGTCATCAGCGTGAGAACTTTTTTCGTAAACATTAATTCGTCGCGGATTACGGTCGCACCGTAATTACGTAGTATATGAAGAAAAATCTAGCCTGCTAGACGACGATAAGACTGCCGGTACATTATACGGTAGATTCATATTCTTTAACCACGAGAAAAAGAAAAAGAAAAAGAAACTTAGTCCCGCGATATATATTTCAAGCTTTCGCGCGGCGATACGCAATCATAACCTACAAACTGATTAAATACTTGGCCGAAAAATTCGATATTTCCCCAGACATTACGTATTCCGCGAATAATTAAACATTCCACCGTGATCATATTACAAAATGATATCAATAATAACCTAGCAACGCATCCGTAGAAATAATCATGATATTTCGAAACGCAAATTAATATTCAGGAAACCGAAAGTAAATTTTCAAGCTTCGCGTATTTCCTTTCGGTTCGCATTCGAAGCCTGTTCTACACGGTTCAAAACAACCTTGATATTGCTACAGGATAAAAGAAAAACAACAGGTTTCGCGGAATCTGTCGGTGGTTCGCGTAGAAAGAAGAAAAAGAACACGTAAACATTGAATTAAGTCGAAACTCCAAGTGGCAGCGGTTCTCCCGGCTACGATTTAATAATGTAAACACAAACTTTACCGTTTTTCCATATTCAGCTGTAGTAATCGAACGCAGTCGCCTCTGTTTACACGAGGAAAAGTCAGCACATCCTGCCGGAATTTTATACCCTCGCAGTTCGTCCCTTTTTCGGAGTACACAGAATTCGAAACAAACAGCAAAAAAAAAATAAAAGAACACACAAACACACAACGCACAGCTCGTTGTTCGATCCGACTAACGCCGTAAACGCGATTCAATCGAACGTCGCGATAAAACTCGACAGAACTTCCATCATACAAGCGCGAAACGATGACGAAACCGGAAGTAATACCACGTTAACAACCTTTCCAAACTACCAACGTAAACGCGACAAATAATACCCTCAAAAATTCAAACACACTAACCCCCCCTTAAGTGTAACCTAACCTATCAAATACTTTCGAACTATTAAAAATTTCCTTTCTTAAACTAAAACAATCCATCGAAATAATCTTTCGATAAATAATTCGAAAGAATTAAATCTATAAAAATACAAAAAAGAATACAATTGAAAACTCACCGGAAGCGATGGCGACGCCGATCAGAAGGAAAACGCAGGAAAGCGGGTAGACGACTCGGTCCATGCTTCCTGGTCAGGGGAATCACTTCATCTCGAATCACGATCCAACGTGGAAACTGTCCAATGTGGTGTGTATGTGTATGTGTGTGTGTGGGAAAAGCCGCGCACGTGAACTGTCGCAATTTCCGCGATAAAGAATCACGCGTTCGAAACAGGTAGACGGTCGGACGCGCACTGACAGGTTTCCTTCTCGCGTGCTCCCACCAGCTCTCTCATCCCCACTCCCGCCATTCTCCCTCTGTCCTTCTTCGGTCGGATTCTATCCCTCGAAAGCAACCCCTGTTGCCGCGAACGTGGCGCATTCAACCCCCTCCACGCTTCTAACGCGAAATTTGGAATTAGAAAATAATCAGGTAGGGTTAATTAATCCGGCGAGATTAACGTGGATTTGTTTAATTTTCGCGTGAAATTTGGATTGATCTGTATTATTAAGAGTTGAAAGGAAATAGGTATTGAGATAGTAGAGTGATAATTAAAGGTAATTATGAAAAGATATGTTCTTTAAATCATAAAAGATAAGTTACAGGTAGATAAAACAGGATTTTTAATAATTATGAATTTATTTTATTCTTTTTTATAGTGTCTAGGATTATTAAAATAAAATGAAATAATTATGGCGATGAACACCTTTCGAATGGAAAATTATAGTTCTACTAATAGAAGTGTAGGTGTTTTAATATTCATTTCGGAATTAAATTTAGCGATGTTCATCATACCGGGAATATACGTGGCGGGAGATAAACTAGCTGTATCATAAATATTGTTGTACAAATTTTTAATAATCACCTAACTAGAAAAATTCATATTTTAAACCGGGGTTCATATTTCACCGAGCTCGCAATGGATATGTCTCGTTATTGCTTCAATTTGCAAATCCCGTTCGCGTAAAACATTTTTGACTGACACACGTTGAAGCTGTTACAATAATTACACAGGATGAACGAGAAAACTCGACTGATATACATATATACATATACATACAATATATACATTCATACTGCGTGTCCTGTTTCTTTTTCCCAGGAATTTATCATGTTGGAAATCAGAGGGGATTCGAAACGGGGGTGTAACAGGGTAGTAAGGATAATAGCACGGAAATTCCAATTCGACGTAGCACTTGTAGGCAAACTTCGGCCATAAATTGTAACGCAGATACCGACTATTCGACAAGAAACGGAAATCTGAACTAATATCGAAGTGACGGGACGTTTATGCTATATGTATATGTATTCAAAATGGTTCGCAGGGTGGGGAAAAGTAGGACGGTTGGAACAGATTGATGGGGGCGGACGAACGAGATAGACAGCCGCTTATACGCCACGAAGAAATGAAAGACCGGACCGGATCCGTTTCCCATTGGAATATATTTCGCGGCAAACAATAATATTGATTCATCGGTCTTCCTTGAAACAAAACTCTCCTGCTGGGAGAATTATTTTTTGTTTTTAAACGAACGACAGATATTGTTCGACAAATTGAAACCGGTATCTTCAAATAGGATCGTATAAGAGTTCTCACTCGAACGATCGGGTATCGATGATATTGATTTAATTATTTAGAAATGTGATAAACGTGTCACAGGTCGGTGGGAGGAATTTTTCTTTCTCGTTTTCATCGCAAATGACTCAACAGGTTATATCTACTCGTTTACCATGCGCACAATGGAGATGTTTTGAAGAATCCATTAAATTTTGATAGTTTCGAAATTCACGTTTCGAAACAGCCAGTCTGGTAATAGATCCCCGGTAACTTGATCAATTTCGAGTCTTGAAACTTTCGAGTACTCCATATAACTTCTACCGGCACAACCTGTTTCGGATACTCGAAATACTTGGACACAAAACCGATGTTTTTCGAGTACCACTCGAAAATCCGGTAGCACCAGGTGTTAATAATATATCTATTTGCTTGTAGAAAAAGAAAAGATCTATTTTTTCGTAACTTTTAATAACTAAGATAAATTTACTTTAATGACACATATTTAAAGAGATAAAAGTCACATGGATACTGAAATCTGAAATTTAAACGACAATTATACGGTCAAACTATTACGGAATGTATACCGTGACCATTTCCAATCTCATTTTCACAGGGGACATATCTGGCTTGTTATTTTTTACGGCGGGCTCTTTACAGCCTTGTTCTCGTTACATAATGTGTCGATCAACGGAACGGGAAACGTAACACCGACAGAATGCCGGAATAAACGAGATCGTCCGTAAACATCTCGTTCGTTTTTTTTTCTTTTTTTTTTACACCGACAACAAAAACCCTTGATTACCACCGAAACGCATCGATACGAATGTCACGATAAAAGCTGTGATATTTTCTGATAACGATGGCTCGCTTTTATCATCCGAAAAATCTCATTTTCCGATCACCGATATCCCCCACAAAATAAAAAAATATGTCGTTTCGATGAATATTTCCAAACAATTCGTCGTTTCGCGCTGTAAATTTCCTACGCGTGTAATGATAGCTACGACGATTTATCTTTCGCGCGTTACCAGACGGTCTTTTAATATCTCTACAATTCTGTAATAACTGTCCGGCAGGACCGCAACGTCACGCCGCAAAATTTATTGGAATTTGTCGCGCTGCCATTGCCCGACCATTATCACCGCCGCAACATTCACCGCTGTTTCTATTAAATCTTCAAACATTGTTCCTGCGCGAGCGTAACGCATTCACGAGCGTAGTAGCCGTTGTCTGAATTAGATACGAATTAATAATTCCGTTAACCCGTGAAGGGATAAATCAATTTGTCCGCGTGTTCTATCCGGATAGATAAAAGTCTTTCTGGTCTGGTCGTAATGTATGCTTAAAGTCTAAATGCGATATACTGAAATAAGCCACATCGTAAAGTCATTATTATTATTCCCAGATTACCAACACAATGTCAGGCTGATGTGTTCTATATTACATATAGGATGTTACAGTGTATATGCGTTACCACAGAACAATCGACAAACCGTAAGCACCTGGCAATTATTGCCGCGGCTATTATTATTACGGTGATCATGTAATCGAATTCATTAGCGAACGGACCCTGTGATACACACCCATGCCCGATAATATAATTTAATTAATATAACGTTCACCGGCATGTTATCATCATTACATACACCGCTGTATCCGAATCCGGCCGGCAGTTTCTCCTGTCTGATTACGTCTGGTACACAATCCACTGGCTGACTAAGCGCAAGATTATACTACTGGCTGGCTGTGACGTACGTATTCTACGCTGATACTACTGGGAAATACTTTGGACAGGGATTTTCCTGGTGATTTTTAATGGTAAGTTTTTTAGGAGAAAGAATCATATTTATATGTACAATGAAAATGACGGTATAATAAGAAAAATTGTATAAATTGTATAGAATTGTTAATAACTTTTTCGAAAGAGTGGGGGTAATAATTTTATAAAACTATGATGGAATTGTTATAATAAAAATTATATAAATTCTATAGAAGTTTTACATAAACGTTTTGTATAAAGTGTAACGTTAATATTTGTTTAAAAATAGAATGGAATTAGCATACTGTAAATGTTTTAATATAGTTCAAAAAACATAACTGGTATTACACTCCTGTAAATGCATATTCATCCAGAAGATAAATAAAACAATCACCAAGGAAACTATTTTTCACGCTCAGAAGCTTCTCAGAAAGTGTTAAAAGAAAACAATTAGAAAACAAATGGAATCCCCATATTTGCATAAAGATCCTCGATCCAGTAATCATCATTATCAAATCGTATATAATCTCTAACGATCGCATCTCTTGATCCAACAAAACTATCATATATATTAATCTAAAAATACAATACACACTAAAAATTAAATTCCACCAACACACGGACACTACAATTATCCCACACACCTACAGTAGACTCTCACAATTACCCTAACGAGACAGTTGAAGGAATTTCGGTGGCAAACATTAATAAACGTATGGAAATGTCAGGCTGACACCCCCTCCACAGACACTCACACACACTTAGCTACACAGATGTGCACATAAAAGGACTACATACACAAAGTCCCAGTTACAACGGCGTTTAACCCTGGAACAGGTTGAAGAAGGGGATTGGCCTGGACGAAACTAATTATACATCAGCACACACACAGTGTGTGTTAAACGAGGTGGCCGGTTATACGACGAAGTTACTTCACCGCCGCGTAACTTCTCCTATCGCGGCCACCCCGGGTATCCGCAACTTCCGGCTTATTCCGACCCTATGTCCAGACGATCCGTCCAACTTTCAGAAACGTGCCGGCCGTTGCGGAATATTTTCTGACCGTAGCGAACTGAACGACGAGTTTCCCCACGTAGCGACGTCGTAGGAAAACGTGGCGTGACAAGTTCTAATTGGCCCAGGGGGTTACGTAAGAAAATTCACCGAAGTGAAGGAAGTATATATATGTATATACTATTCGGTGATAGGGTGAAATCGACGGAACTTCGTGGATAATAGTCGTGGGTCGATTGAAAATATTCCAACGACAGAACTTTACGTAGCACGATTCTACGACCGGAGATCCGATAAAACCTGGTAATTTCGCACCGAGTGGTCGAAATTTTCTAACGGAAAGATTTCCAGTGAAAAAAAAAAAGAAAGAAAAGTTCAAGTGAAAAAAAAAAGATACTTCGTACCGTTATTAAAATGTGACGAGAAGGGTGGTAATTAAGAAAATTGATAAAACGACCTACTTTTTACCGCGACATAGATTCCCGAGGTGTGTATGAAAAGTGCGCATCCCGGTATGTTCTGAATATTCAGGCGGGTTCTCGTTAAATGCAAAGGAGCGACGAAACCGGAAGGAGAACGTCCGTACGTTGAGGGAGACGGTGAGTTTTGGAATTAAATAGAAAAGTTTTCACCTGCGTGACGCCGCTTTACGCCGCGGTTAACTCCTTCCCCCGTGTGTAACGATTTCGTTCAAGTTCGAATATTCAAAGTGGCTCGTTCGATGAATCTTATTATCATATTAAATCACATACTTTTCCCGTCCACGGATCGTCTGTTATTCTTAATAAGTATGGAAATCGGATTCCTCTCCCGATGGAACTCGAATTCGTCGTGTTCGAAAAATAATAAAGGAAAAAGAAAAGACAAAACAAAATTGAATATTCATCGATCGATAATAATTTCCATGGATACTAATACGATAGAAGCTGTCGTTAAAATTGGTAGACAAGAATGTCCACATAATTATTTTCATGACTATGGTGAATATTAAGATTGTTACGTATCATGCGAATAATTATTATACATCAGAACTCGACACTGGCTATGGTTAAATCACGAGTGTTCTATTTCTGCAACGGAATTCAGGAAAATAGGAGAAAAACAGAAAAGTATATTACAGTCGATACCGTAACAATGACCACGTACGGGAATAACAACGGTAAAAATGAATCCATGAAAAACCAGGGTAATCGAAACCGCAACAATTTTAATTAACAACAAACTTTTAATAACGCTCGTGACTCCGAAACTTTTCGCAACTGCATCCCTGCTACGTAAATAAACATATACGTCAGTAGGTAACTTGATAGCAAATATAATTCGTATGTAAATCAGGTTCACTTCCTATAGTCATTTTTAGAGTTCGTAATATCAGAAGTAAAACACAAATTAACCATAAATTCGCCGATCCCCAACGAACTAAAAATCTTCACCATTCCCTACTTTTTAATTTATCCAATTTATACCGCATACATAATACAGTAATAATTATCTAAATTTAACGATCGTATAACAATATAAGAAACTAAAAAACTTATCTGACAAAAATCGATCCATAAAACACTAAGAAATTTTAATCCATAATATTCGAACGAAAGAAATGAATAAATCGCATATATTTTTATATTTAATTATTTAAAATATAATATATTTCACCTTACTTTATCCAATCTAAAACCGTTTATTTACGGATAACCATAAACATCAGTCAAATTACTAGAACAAATTACATTCCCCTATTCATCGAACAAGACTCCTCACTGCCACGGGAAATTTCAATGATCGGTCCCTTATCAGCGCGAATTAATTGCAGATATCAGAACTGCCGGATGCGCGTGTTCCCTTAATTAGGGCCGTCGCGGTATCTTCCTGAAGGGATTCCACCCGACCCAAGCGAACCACCTCTTCGCTCGTGTTGTGTGGTCCACCGATGCGTTAAATGGAGAAAACGAGAACCCGGGGACATCGGCGGACTTGGTGCAACAGAGGATGGGCGCCATGAACTTCCTTCGGACCCGTCTTCCTAACTTCCGGTTACTCCACTACCGACTAACGACCCATCCAACTTCGGGAGCCTCAAAGAGTGGACCCGGTGCACGTCTGTTGCAATGCCGGCGACGATGCAATTACTTGCCCCCCTCCCCTAAAACTATCCACCCTCTCCTTCCTCCCCCTCCCACCCCCATAGAAGCCCAGCATGTCTTGCAACTAGCAATTTCCAGCGATGGCGATAACGAGAGGCACCACCGAAAGGGGCACGGGAATCTTAATGAAATTGTCAACGTTACGCTGTGCCGTTAAGTTCTACGAGGTTTGCGGGTCGACCGGAAAAATTGAGTTTTTTTTTGTTTTTTTTTATGGGTTAATACCCTTCGGCGAACTGTTAAAATGTTTTATGTGTTGTAGGATATTGGGACGCGGATCGTGATCGTAAATGATAATGGGTATATGAATTTTCTTGGGGAGAAATGATACTTAAGAAGGAAAGTAAATGATCCATTTATAGATATACATAGAATAGATCATAATGATAAAGCGAATATTTCAGAGAACGAAATATGAATTACTCATGATCCATGAAGTATAAATAATACACAATAATACAAGATACGATTTATCACCTATGTATAGTTGTATGTAGTCGTATGTGTGTATAATACGAGTCTAATTCGCTATAAAGTTCAACGAGCAATGGTTATATCGAATAAACGGGATAACACTTTGAAGTAACGTTAACCTATCGAGCTACCGAATTATCAGAAGATAGAAACGCAAACACCGCCGTTTAATTGCAAACACCACCTCGCCGCTGGAATGTCCGCGCGATAAACATACCGGGTAGTTTAGATTTCAAAACGGGAAAACATCGCGCGCCTCGCGGATATACCACCCATTTCCAACGGGACCGCGCGACAAAAATATAAAACCGGTGGTTGAATTAAATTCATTCGTGGTTTTTTTTTGCATTCGACACGTATCCCGTCGATATTTTCTGTATCGACGGTGTTGTGGATTAAACGAACGGCGAACAAACCGGGGGACGATTCTCCGGAGGCAGATAAAGGGAACCGGAAGCGTGGTCGATTTAAAAAAAAAAAAAAAGAAAAAAAAAACAAGGGCTCGATGAACGAACAGCGTGGAAAGACGAGTCTCCGGAGCATTTGCGGACGTTTCGAGCCATTAGACGAGGCGCTGCAATTAACACCGTCGCCCATCGACGCCCACGAGGTCCATTACGACGCCTTCGTTGTTTCCACCAGGGTCCTCTGTTTTTCCACCGTCGCCATAGGGGACACCGACGCGCTATCTTATCCGACAAATACCCGATTCGGGATACCACCACCGCGACCGACGAATACGAAGATTAGCGGAGCTGGATATCTCGAGTGTGATGAAAGAAATTATTTGACGAAGTAGAATCGTAGGGTGGATAACGTGGTATTAAGTTATTTTTTGGAAAAGGTCAATTAATTGGTTTGGATATTTAATTCATAACCATGAAAGCATTTAATGAAGTAGAATCGTAGGATAGATAACGTGGTATTTGCATTTTTTGGGAAAGTCGAATTAATTGGTTTGGTAATTTAATTGTGACTGCTTCTGGAAAGGGATGTAATAATGTATTTATTATTATATTTGTGTAATTTTGTACCGGGGAACAAATTATCGTTAAATTAATTAACAAATTTTCCGTAACAACGGTCAGAAAATTAACGAAATTGAGCAAGGTTTAATGTAAAACTAACTGGAAATTATACGTGCGAATGTAGCTGCAGGAATTGAAAGTGTAAATGAAAAGTTTGACAACGAAGTTCTGGTACGTTTCACTAAAATATATCTACACTCTATACAAGAGATAATAACGAGACAAAGGTGTAGATATTAAAATTAATTCTCACATTTTATATTTCAACGTAATCAAAACCCTGAGTGAAAGTAAACATGTTCAAATATTATCAGGCAAATGAATGATTTTGGAAAACTTCACACGTTTAATACCTAACCCTATCACCAAGATAAATGCAAATCTGTGATAAGAACAACTTCAACGATTACAAGTCAACCATTTCATAAATACATGTGTATTTCTGCGCGTAGTTTCGACTTAACAAACACAGTTTCCTATTTACGCGAAGTTTCCATTATTCCACCAACTTTCTACGCGATTTCACACTAAGTTAATATCAACCGTTCACTTGGTATAACGCACACCTTTGACCACGAACATTCCCATTACCGTTCGATAATAAATCCCATAACGTTCCCATTGACTTCAACCGCGCAATTTTCGTGGAACCTTCGGATCCCCAGATTTTTCACCCGTAGAACGATCGCTCGTACCTACAAGAAACGTAGCCCTTTGTACGTGTAACAAGACAGCCGTACGTACGTGTGTGCCCTTGGCAAATGATTCCCCGACGAAAAAAAGGGACAAACGAATTTCTTGTCCGTCACTGGCCGCGGTTCAAAAGAGCAGACAGCTTCTCCCCGGGGCCGTGGGAATGGGTGTTAGCTGGATAGTCGAGCAATAAGTCTGATCTGTCGCGAGATTGCAAAAGGGAAAACCTTTCGAGGGTGAAAGCCGTGGGGGTTGGGGACGAGCGACCAGCTTGTAGAACGTGGTTCGGTGGGACATGAAGGAACACCAAAAAAAAAGAAAAGAACAGGATAAAGAAGTAAAAGAAGTTAAAGAATCAGGAAAGAAAGAAAGAGAGAGAGAAAGAGAAGAAGAAAAATGAAGGGGGTAGTATCTAGTTACATAAAAACGAAGAAGAGGATCAATTCTCTCCTCTCCTTTCTCCCAAGTCTTCATCCTTCTCATCTCCTTCTTTCTTCCTCCTTTTCATTTTTTTTCCACTTTTTTCTTACAACGCCCCAAGATTTTCTCGCTGCAACTACCCTACGCGACCTTACTACCCTTTTTGATACATCATCCCCTTAGTAGTCGACTTCCTTCGTCGTATCTCTCCCGGAATACTTCCTCTTTCGATTCACGCTCGGTCGGTGGGTACCTTGAAGACCGACGTCATCGCGAATTGATTCGTAGGACGTCAACGGGTGATCCCCGGGAACGACCGGTGAAACTCGTCGTTACCGACGGAGACGGATCCGGTGATCCCGATTGATTCGACGAAACCCGCGGGAGCTGTTCCTGTAATCCCTTCGAATATACATACATAGTACCCTTCATTGTGTCCACCGTTCAGGTGTGTATTCTCCGTACGGTTTTAATTGTTCACCGCGATGTTCGATCGGTTCGAACGTGAATACATATTCGATAGGGGTGGGAAGGGATAAAGGGGGATGGGAGAGGGACAGAGGGGTTGGATACGTGTTTTCCAAGGTAAAACAGATATTTACGCGACGATTGTTTGCCAACTAGGGAACCGGCTACGAAAATATACCGTTATTAATTCCGCATCGAATCCGTTGAAAAGTTTACATTCGTCCGGCTGACTATAGACGGAATATTCCACTCGCTTCACGTTCGTTTCAACGTGGACTCGTATGTATGTATGTACATTACGTGAATAATGTGATTTAAATTATCGTACCGCGTGGAATTAATGGGAATTGTCATGAAAAAGATGGATTGTCTTCGGTATGGTTGTATCAATGCTGAAAAGGATGAAAATATATTAATATAATTGATGTACGAATTCTTTCGTTCGAGTTTTTTATATCTTTTTTGTAATGGGAAGTCTGTAGCACCGTTTCCATGAACCATCCTCGTTTCGAAGTACGATTTAAGATAAAACATAGAACGTCGATTTAAGCTGACGTGATCATTTCATTAGGATTGCTTCGTTAGGCATTTCAGAGGGTCGGCCGTCTGTTAAAAATCCATCGTGTCGTTAACCACGAGTCAAATCGTAGACGGACCATCCCCCTTCCTTGCGAACCCTCTTTTGTACGAGTAATTTAAATGACACGCCCTTTAACCCTCTGTCTAGCATCGTAGACCTTTGTATATTTTTAACTCGATTAAAACAATTCCTCGGACATTAATTAATACAGCAACAGTTTAACTTCGTTGTTCCAATAAATTAAAAACCACTTTCACAAAGATTTTTTTTTTGGGTATTCTTCTGAATCTTCGAAATACCTGGAATATTTATTTTTAACGTAATACAAGTCGAATATATAGAAATGTAATTAATAAAAAATATAAGACACTCGGAAGCCCAACTCATTCACTTTTCTAAAACTTCTCAGCCTAAGTATCCAAACACATTATGAATATTAATCTTTCAAACATCAAAATAAACACACTTTTTAATAGATTCAATGAGTTTGATATCTAGGTGGCCCACAGATCTCGAAATAATACAAAAACACACTTACAACACTTTGAAACCAAACGACAAGCTCATCCTGTACCAAACTCCCACGATTTTCACAATTTTCCAAATTACGTCTCTTAATTGCGTCAGAATAGCGAATTAATCCCGGTGTTACATAACAGGAAAGATACTACTGACACGTAATTCTTGTAACAGTCTCCCACCCCCGTCCCGATTGTCGCGCGAACCTAATGAAACCCTCCGAACTGGATTCGCGTGATTTATCATCGAGATCGATACCGATTCCTCGATCGCAAAACGCTCCGGATTCCCGGGAACAAAAGTTTCTGCGACAAGCGTGCCGCTCGCACGCGTTTCCTTCTCTAATTGGAAACACGGAACATCGATTTAAGCTGGCGAACCATCATCGAGAGAACCGAGCGAAGGATAGAGTACTGCTGAAGGACAATTAACGACGCACCTGCACCTGACACCCACGGGATCGCTTATCCCACTCGATCATTCAGCAGTGACGGCTTTTGAAAACACACATACACACAGACACACAGACGAGAAACGTGAGAGTGTACCACAGTTACATAAGAGGAATGAATGTATTATGCCCAGCGTCAGAATTTTTCTGGTTTTTATTTCTTTGTGTTTTTCTTTTTTATTCCACTCGTGTTACTCACGCTTTCCTGACGTTTTAAGAATAACCTGTTATCTCGAGATGGTTTAACACTATTTCTACCAAGAGGTGTCAAAAGACACCATTCAAATTTTAATTCAAAATCATTCGTTAAGTTGAATCATTTTTCCACAATTAATTTGTTAACTTTTTATACAATAGTTGTTAAATTATCTACGTTTAACCAGTTAACTGTGTTTGACGACTATATCCGTTATACGCAAATTATGTTACCTTTTGATATTTATATCGTAATATTGATGAAAACCAAGATATACTCGCAAATACTAATATATTTAGAATGTTTAGAGGTCAATGTAAATAATTTAAGATGGGAGTCATGTATCCATAATTTCCTAACGTTATTAATCGATTCGCGCGACACACAGTTGCACGTTCTGCAAAAAAGTTCGCCACATTTAACTGGTTAACTGGTAATTTGAAATCCCAAGAATTTTGGCAAATATTTGCATTCAAACGAAAAGGTTTCAAAAGACACATTCTGGTCGAAATAGGTATACATACAATCGTGGTAGAAATAGTGTTAATTGTCGATGTATAAAAAAAGAAAGAGAGAGAAAGTGAGAGAGAGGATGGATGTATGTATTGGTGTATGTACGAGGAAGAGTGAAAGACGACACGTCACGATGGGAAAGTATTAAAAAGCCACGGTGATATCAATATTCGTACGGGAAAGTTGTATATTTTATCCGATCGGATTTTCATGAGTTTTTCTACCAGCTCGACCCGGGCTTGTAAACGATATTTAAACAAGAATATTCAAAATACGAATGAAATGGTGCGCGGCATGGTTTTGATGTATCTGCGATTGAACAGGTGGATATATACCCGTGGTATAGAGACAATTTTGTACCTTTTTTTTCATTTTTAGCCTGTTTTTCTGCGGAAATAGGATTCGCTACGTTCCTCGGCAAGTGATCAAAGTTTTTATAGTCGTATCGCGGATTTTGGCGAGATTACAGCGTGCTGACCGATACGACGAACAAAAAAATAAAAGACACCTTTCGATAGAATTTCCAAAGTAATAGATATTTTTTATGCTACGCACAGATAGTATAATTTCATAATCCATAACTCCATGGTTGCTCAATTAATTGTATTCAAAACCCATATGATAAAACCAATATCTCATCCCTGACAATAAACACACTCTATCAAAATTTTACACGTATCCATTACATAATTCCCTATAAAAAAAAATGAAAAACAATATTTTCTCATGTCTCACAATCATGACAAACCCCACGTGACGTCCGTCGCTCATTAAAACCGCCAAAAAAAATCTATTCGACTCATTTCTCGCCGCGTCCTCCGTCACACCGAACTCGATTACGGTCGAATGTACAATACATACATACATATATTTTTTTCCACCCGTTGTCACGCGGTCCAGTGACGTCACCGCGAATTACGTCGAGGTACACCGAGGCGATTACAAAAATATCGCGTCGCGTTTAGTCGCGGGCGTGCTTGCGGCACTGATTTAATTCCGGCAGGAAAAAAAAACGAAAAAAAAAAAATCGGTGGGCCGCGTGCACGTGGCACACGCGCCGCTCTAATATATAAAGTACCATATTCATTCGTCGTCCGTGAGCGGATTAAATTTCATGCCCGCGATACGCCGGGAAACGTTATAAATCAAACATGTTGTTCCCGTTGTTGGTTTTTGTTTTCTTGTTTTTTTTTCCACCCCCGCGAACGCCGAGCGAGAGAGCGTAACGTTAAGGGGATGGGAGAGGGTGTGTGAGGGTGGATAAAAAATACGTGATGCTTTATTACCCGAGGGAATGTATATCGTAACGCGTGCGACGTCGTTTAAAATTGCGCAACGGAAACGGAATTGTCAAAGAAAAACTATAGCGGCGATAAACAGACGTTCCACGGGGGTTCGAGTCATTTTTGCTCGCTTATTGCGTCACGTGGAAATTATGTTGTTCGATCGGAAGCACCTGTAACAGTCTGCAACGGTTTACGCTGAAAGTGGAAATTGTAAATTGTTACATAGAGAAGGTGTAGGGTGAATAAGATAACATTGCGATGGGAAAAGAAACTGGGAAAACGATGTTATGAATTTTATGATATGATAGAATTGTGTTCGTGGGTGAAATAAATGTTTTCTATGATTTTTTTTCGAGTTTCAAATTAGAGAAAAGTTCATTAATATCTGCTCAGCGGATCGCGAAATAATCGTCCGAGTATCACGTGCGGATACCTTCAACCTTCCCCTGGATATCAAGATTCATCCGAACGAAACTTCATCAAAAACGGATTAACGATTTCCGAGATAATCGGTGATCACATATACACGATTCGAGAACCTGTTCTTTGAAACTTGTTTAACCAGGGAAAGTCTCTTTTTCAAAATTGTTTAAATGCACAGAACCTCGTATTTCAAAGTCGATTAAAACTACAAAAATTACTCCTTTTTTTAAGTCCACTGATACCACGAAACTCTGTGTTTCAACGTCAATTAAAACACCATTTTCAAAAAGTCGATTAACTCACTGGAATCCTTTTTTTTAAGTCGATTAAGTCTACAAAAACTGTGCTTTTTTCTAAGTCCACCAATTTTACGAAACTCCGTTATTTGAGGTGAATAAAACCCCTTTTTTTAAATACATGGATTCCACAGAATCTCCACCTTTCTAACTCGTTGAAAAAATACCAAAAATCCATTTTGGGGACTCAAAAACCTACCGAGGCTTCTTTCGCGAAATTTGAAATTCGCATTCGTTATTCTCGCAATAATTTCATTCAATGAAAAAAGAGCAGTGGGATCTTGTTTTTTAAGAACGTAAATTCCACAAAATCCTTTTCTTTTTAACTCGCTAAAAAAATACCAAAAGTCGATTTTGCAGACTCAAAAACCTACCGAGGCTTCTTTCGCGATCTTTGAAATTCGCATTCGTTGTTCTCGCAGTAATTTCATTCAATGAAGAAAGAGAACACTAGGATCTTGTTCACTTTTCCAATGAAATATACCGCGGAGTCGCGGATGCTGGGAATGTTGCACACACGTCACGGTCATTACGAAATGAACAGTGGTACCAGATGGGTATTCGAAACACGACGGAGTTGCGTTTTAACGGTGGAAAATCGACGCGGTTGTCGATTAGGAACACTCGTAATCGATGAGAACGACGGGAGCCATTAGAACGGAATAAATAATGGACGTACACAGCAAAGAAATTGCCTCTTTTCTTTTTTTTCTTTTTTTTTCCTGTATGTGTTCCTCTTTCCACGATGTAATCGTACCACGAGAGATTTCACTTAAACCGCTCTTATCCGGCACTCGAAGTAAATTGCTTCGAAAAATTTCGTTCGAATCAACGAATGGATAAATTCACCGAGAAGCCTAATTTTCGGTGTAATTTTTAAAGCGTGATATCTTCGAATGGTGAAATAAAGAAACAAATTCAACGGTCTTGATAGTCTGATAAGAAAATTATTAAAAAATAATTATTAAAAGGTAAAGTATACAAAAATAAACATAAAGGAATTAATTTTTGTAAAGTTATTATAATCAAAACAAATTTAATCATCTAATCTTTGAAACAATAGAAATAAATAGACGTATTTAGTAACGATTCGAACAATTGTCTGTAATTGCGAGGAGTGCTTGTGAGATTTAACTCGAGCACCGGTTCGAGCGAGATTTCGAATAAATTGCTGAGGAAGTCTGTACAGTTGAAGTTTGGAAAATGGAAAAATTCAACGACGCCGCAGTGGTTTAAGTTTCAATGAAGCAACGATAACATTTTTCGACGCGATATTTCTACTCGGTGGGGAAAAAAAAAACACTGCGTAATAATTGCACGAGGTTACTTGCGCCAGTTTCAATCTACGGAGTTTACTTTGCGTACCACTCTATTTTTTTTCTCTCGCGTATCCACGTAAGAATTTCTGTAAATGTAATACACGGCTGGAAAAGCACGTTAGGAAATCGTTTTCCACTTGGACGGGCGACGAGATTCTCGCGACAAATTGCCGTGAATATTACGACTCGAACGTAACAAGTATTTATGTATGTATGTATGTATTTCGAACTCGATATCGTACACGTGAAACCTCGCGAAATTATTACACGATACGCAAGACAACGTTAAAAACGAAGTAAAACAAGATAATGACAAATAATAATATAATATTTCCAGAATATAATTACTAAACTCAAGAAATAAAAATGTTATTCAACAAAATAAAACGAATCACTGTAGCATGAAAACTTACGTTTTAAATTTATTACTTACTCGTTGTAATTACAACGTGAATAATTAAGTGGTAGAAAAACGAAACCGCGCGAGAGAGAGAGAGAGAGAGAGAGAGAGAGAGAAGAAAAAGAAGAAATATGAAAAATTAAACAGTTTTACGAAGGAAGGATTAAATTTGTTATTTTTTTTGTATACCGGGGAACAGCGGAACAAACAATATCCATCATAATGCGTAGACTTTTTTTTTTGTTTTCCGTTGATGGCGTGGTAATAATCGTTTATTATAAATAACTATTAACACGTTCTCCTTTCACATATATCATCTTACGTGTTTCACTTCGCTCATTGCTTAGGAATCCATGCAATAGTATACGTTACATCGGAGCGTTTATCCGGTTACTTCGGAATTACAAACATTTACTTGTAATGCGGTAATGATTATTCGTGTGTGTATGTGTGTGTGTGTGTGTATGTGTATCTGTGACGATTATTTACAGAGAAAACGATCGTCGCGATAACCGGCGGCGCAAGTTCAGCGGCCCGCGGGTTAATTTTACCAGCTAAATCGTGTAATATCCGCTGACAGAGAAAGGGGCAATACTAATTATACGATCAGGAATTCAATTCCCCGGCCGCGGTCAGCCACGGGGAATCGTTGTTATCTTCGATAATGCCATCAGTTTATATTTAATTATATATCAAATGCATACAGCGTATCGGGCGATGACCCCCCCGAACACTCACGGTCTGACTCTCTCTCGTCGTATTTTTTTTTATTTTTATTCCATCTTTCCACGAGGAGAAAATGTATCGGAACGTAAAATATCCCTGTTGATCCGTTCGTATTTTCTCGTCGTCGTTTATGTATATATATTTTTTTTAACATAGATCGAAAAAAAGAAAGAACAATTTCGTTTTGGTAGACAAAGAAAAGAAAGACAAATGGGAAAGGAACGAAAACACGTCGCGTACTGTGGATCGAAACGAAAAGAAATTCGCGAGAGATTCGTTCTCGTTGAAAGTCTACTCTGTAAAAAACGGTTTCGTCGTCCCTCGGATTGAAATTCGAAATATCGAAACGAAACATCGTAATTCGGCAGACGAGACTGCGGTCAATTTGCTCAAAGCCAAGTGTATACATGATACTAACATGTGTATGTGTGTGTGTGTGTGTGTGTGTTTTTTTGTTTGTTATCGTAAAAAATACAATGCGGTTTTTTTTCGTGATCGATTTCGACATAATGGATTATTAAAATCACACGGTACACACATCCGTTAACCTGCACCAATGGCGTTCAGTTACCGGAACAATGTTTCTGCGTCGTTTTTTTTTTATTATTAATATTATTATTTTTTTTTGTTGTTTCCTTTTTGCTACTTACAACTCGGATGCAATGCAACGCTCGGTTAAAGACGGTTCGAGACGATTCAACGACCGGGGAAAAAAAAAGCGACGAACAGGAAATAACGGAAACCGAAGGCTCGAGGTAGAAACAGCTGCAAAATGAAATCTGGCTTCGCTTGTAATTAATTCGTATTAAAATCAGATTACGATGGACTTGATCACGAATGGCTGGTTTATATACGGTCGCACCAAGTAGTTTGTTTCTTCGTTCATTTTTCCTGAAACTCTTTTTCTTTTCGTTCCTCTTGGTGTAGCGTGAACGCTGATGATGTATTTAACGCTACTATAGTCAAGTTACATATTCCTAATGTCGTCTCGCTTAAATCGAACACGCCTCGTCGTTTGTTAAATTCGGTCGCATTGCGGGTAGGGGGATACCGGCTACGTAAACGAGGAACACGTATAATAAATATCGAATAACAGTTGTTACCTATAGTAGTACGAAGTAGTAGAATGCAGCGTACATATAGCATAGCAGTAGCCACGATTGAGTACCTACTACGCACGAGTTATTTTTTTTTTATCATTTTTGTTATTCACATTCATACTAAATCTGTGTGTTTTTTTATCGTTTAATTGTCAACTATCTCTCTCACGCTCATACTATCTCTCTTTTACTCTCATCAGTCTCCCTACTTTCTCTCTCTATATTTCGTTCGTACACATACATTCTATAATATTTTTTTTAGCCATTTCTCGCATTCTCTCTTGTCTCAGGTGTTCTTTTTTTTCATTTTATCGTATCATCATCATCAGAAGCAGCATTATCATCATTATCATCATCATTATCAGCATCATCATCATCATAATTATAATCATAATCATAATCATCATCATCAAGTGTCGGCAAATATATATGTTCAATCAAGAAAGAAACAAAAAGAAGAAATCTTTACCCTTACTCTTCCTGTCGTAAATTCGCGCGTCAGGCTTACAAATCAGTAATTCGACGACTTTAAATAGGATATCACTGTATCCTGGTCTAGCTCGTTTTATCAGTCCCCGTCGTAACACAAACAATAGACTTTTCAAAATGTCCAACAATGTCTATTAACATCCTTTAGCTATTCACACACTTTCGAGACCATCTTCTCCATCTCGACGTCCGTGTCGATGTCGTGATGCACGTGGTTGCTGGCACCAGCGTTGATGGAGACGATGGAACTGATGGGACCGGAGACCGTGGTCGCCGTCGGGACGCTCGTCGGCGGCGTACTGGGCGTCCCGGGTGTGCCGGATAGCTCTATCGGTGAGCCTGGAGATGCCAGCGGCTCCACCAGGTCCTCCAGACCCTCGGGAGTTGGCAGTTTGTTCAACTCTTCGCGCAAAAGTCTATACTGTCTCTGTAAAATTTATTTCATATATAAATTTCCCAAGAAAATAGAAAATAACGAGACAAGTTAAAGTGAGACACTATATGTATATGTGTTCATAATTTGTTAATAAATGTTTCAAAACCTTTAAAAAATGTAATAGCCAAAATTTTTTTTAAATTGACTTAGACCAATTTCATAATTATGGACACATATTAATCATTAATCGTTCATTTCTAATAATATCATAACAAACGAACCAATGGAAATTAGGCGATATTGTCGTTTTTAATTAATATAATATATCGTGTTAAATACTTTCCAAATTGACTTACCCTTAATGCTAAAGCGTTCAAGGAAATAGTGCGGCCAGACCTACGATCCGAGCCGTGTAATTCCATGTCCCTTATCCAACCCTCTAATTGTGCAACGATTTCGTGTCTCTTTATCCAAAAGTGAGTGTGTATAACCTGTGACATCAAAATAAAAAACGTTAGATATTTCCAATTAAGAAATACACAATTCGATAGGACGATCGAGATAATCACCTCCTTAAAACAGGGGCAAGGGTTACGAATTTGATCAAGCATCGCCCACTTAGCAGTAGCCTGACAAATGTTCGCGTTGTACTCTTGACTAGATTGAGCTCCGCTCGTCGTGCCTCGTGACCGTTCGTATCCCGGTTCATTGAAATAAGGCTCCGATACCAGAATCAACGATTGTATCGACACTAAGACCTGAAATTACCAGAAGAATCAAGAATATTATACTGTAACGAGAAAAAAAAATGAAAGTATACCTTCATCCTTCATGAAACGTTTCTATTTTACACAACAATTTTCATAATGTTACCCACCTGAAGGAAACTACTGGTGTGTGCATTCCACTTCTCCTCAGGGCGACCGTGCCAGGTATTCAACACACTCAGGCAAACCTTGCCGTCGTTATACAGATTAGGATTGAAGCGCACGGTATGACGACCGGTGGTTTCTAAGTTAATTAACATAGGGCTATTGGGATAGTCGGGAGGGAAGTACACGTCGAATTCGAAACATCCATTCGCGTATGGCGTTTCTGCCGGTCCCGTTATAAGCACCTAGAAAAATCATTCTGTTACTCATAGTTCCCTACGTATGTATTTTTCCAAATCTATATTAAATTCTTCGTGAAAACTGACCTTCATTACATCTAATCTATCGGCGTCACATCTTACGAAAACGCTACTGCTATATGACAAAGGTAACGCCGTGGAAAGCGTGACGGCTTCTTGTGCCAGTCGTTTAACCCTCGTGGGATGACTTCGTTCACCAGCTGCCCTCATATTGGATTCGAAATGATAGGAAACGGCGAACTTGTATCCACCGGCATCCGGATTTTCGGTAATCATTTCATAGGTATCTGTGATAAAATATATAAACAATTAATTATTTCGTCGTGAAAAACTAAACTAACTTTTCAACCAACTTATTAAATTCTAGCTCGGTAAGAATCATCTTACCAAATTGCAAATTCTTCATTACTTCCAGGTAACGTTGCTCGATAGATCGCAACGGTAACTCCGGGGCCGTTGGACTGGGACCAGGTAGATCCTCTCCCATCCTCGCCAATCTGGAAGTGGCGATCTGCACTATGGTAGCGCTCTCTTGAATATCAGGAATCAAAGTCGCTAGACCTTCGTCCTGTTCCGTGTCATCCGGGTATTTGAAAAGTGTCTTCGACTTGTTTCCCCTGGTGCGGTTTATCTTGTGCTCGTACGTGTCCACGCACACCCTCATGTTCGACAAGAGTGACACAACCGAAGGGTCACTTGACCTTCCGCCTCTAGGTAGCAAAAGCGGAGCTAACTGATTAGAAAGTGCCATGGATCTAAGTAATTGCAACACCGCTCGATAGAGAGGGATATGCCTCGCCATGTCCAACACGGAATCGTTCCGTAAATATGAACAAAGGGCCGGAAGAAGACAGGACCTCGATAAAAGGTCCGGAAAAGGGACGGGTAGTTCCCGTTGCGGCTGTCCCCCGGATCCAATATAACTAGCCAGGACTTGAAGTAATACTGTAACGTGTTCCTCTTCGGATCTCTGTCTGAGTAAAGCTTGTTCTACGTTCCATGATTGTTGCGTCGAACCGGTGCCAAACCCGGTTCCTTTCGCCCAGTAAAGATGAGAATTATCATCGCTACGTCCGGTATCACCCTGGCCGGTTTTCGGTTCAGAACCTTCGTTCTGTCCAGTCTGATGTGTGAATATCGCCAGGCAATTCAACAGAAGAAGCATAGCGCCCACCTCGATGGTTGTTTTACGTAGCAATAAACCATCGTCCGTCGTCGGGGGTGTGGCGTCTAATAACTGTTTTAAAACTTGGAACGGTAAGGTCGGTAATGACGCTGCTAAGGGCGACGATAGAACGTCTCCACCATCTCCGTCATCCGAAACTCCCAGGGCAAGACGAAGCAGGCATTGCGCTCGTTTACGATCTCTGAGTAGGACTTCCGCATAGCCGGAGAGTCTCAGGAACAAACCGAAAGCTGCCAGGGAGTGTGGTGGCACGTAGGGAGCCGGGGACGACGCCCTCGGCGACGAATCCGCGCCGATGTCCACCCACTCGTCGTCGCTTGCCTCCAGTTTCACCCAATCAGCGTCCGTCTGCTCCGGGGACGGTGATTTCTCGGTGAATTGCGCCGGTCGTCTGGATTCGGGATACACGAACGGCAAGTGTCTAGCGAGTACAGCCAAACCTCCACCGGCGCTGAAAACACCCAACGAGCTCTCTATGCTCCTGTAGCTCAACAACTTGGTGTCATTCTGCTTCGTGATGTCCTCTGAAATGGAAACGGAAGGAGTTGAACCATGGAACCATTCGGGTGTGACGTTAACCGGCGTAAAATATATACTTGTTGAACCTTTGTTACGTTGGCGTAGTATGAGGTGCAGGCAGGGCTCGGATAAAGATACACCGCTGTCCTCGGCGATCGCCAGCAGCTGAGCGATTGTTAATTGCGGTGGTAAAGGTGTATTCGGACGCGACGAGTGAATTAAATATTGTTGATTCGCGGAGTTCGATGTACTCGCCTGCACATTGTTGTTCGACGTCTTGCTGGTACTTTGCATTCCTTCTGTCGATTTAAATAGACGATATTTTAATATTATTATATAATAAAGAAAATAGTAAATTATATTAGAATAATATGTATATATATGTAGAGACTTTACCTGCAGTACCTGAACGTGATTTTCTCACGGTAGGTCCACGAGCTTGCGATCTATTCGATGCTTCTTTGGCCCTTTTATCTTTCGCTGTATTTCCCGCGGCTACGCTAAGGGTGTCTACTATAAAGGCCATACCTGACTCCCAAAGTTCCCTGGATCGATTATTATTCGATCCTGCTTCGTTGTTCTTATACGTATTGGGAAGCGACAGAACGAGCAACGTGCCTTTTTTAAATAGAAATGAAATTTGTTGTCGTTATTTAACGATTTACTTATTGTACATTTAAGAATGATGACTTTAAAGATTTATAATCTCACCAGATACTTGCTGCAATATGTCTGCCACAGTCGACTGCGTCGACATGTACAATAATTGATGATAATGGCCCAGAGGATGAGCTGGATGAGGAGGCATCGACGGCATACTGAAATTCGCTGCCGTACTTGAAACTTTCATAGGTGCTTCCGATGTAACGGAGACCAACACTTTTTCACCCTCGAGCAGTAATTGCAAAATCAACCGCCTCGTGAAACCAGAAATCCCCGGAAGATATCGTGCACCTGGGTACGCAATATTGTCATAATTACGTATATTAAAGAGAATTTAAAAAACTTAAGATTCATCGAATGTCACTTACTGGAAGTTGTTCGTTGCTGTGAAATTACTTCAGTTAATAATTTCGCCAATAATTTCTGATTTTCAAGGTGACACCAGCAACATCGTGACAGGAATTTGATCATAGCACTTTCTAGCGCCACGTAGGAGACATCTGTTTTCCAACATCTGTAACAAGTTTATTTTATTATTGGAGTTTAAGTTATGAACCATTCTCAATTATTGCGGACAATTTCACTGGTGTTACCTCAAGTTAGATGCAGATAGATTTTCGACAGGTCGATTGCTCAGGAAAGATAGAAGAGGCAACCAGAACCCACGCCCCTCTTTTCCGAGCCAATCTCGCATTCTACCCTCCGAGCATACGAGCGTCAAGAATTCCAACACCATTACTATACTTTCCGGTTCTATCATATGCACATCGCCTAAATAACAAAAATCATTTATATTCGAGTCAACTGTAACAATCGTAATACAATTAATTTAAAAACGAATACTCACTGAAATGATTATTCGTCTGTTCTCGCTTCGATTTTTCCGCGTTACACATATCTAAATAAAAATCACAATATATAATCACACTTTCCTTACGCCAATTATTTAATTATTTAACAGGGCTATCTTTCTTACCGGTTATCGAAGCCGTCAGCAACGCGGGAAGTCCAGAATCTATCAACTGTTGGATTCCCGGCGGGGAACGAGCCGCAGCCGCAACAGTCAGGAGTTGTCCCTCCGTCAGATTCAGTCGTTTATATTCCAATAAAACGAAACGACAGTACCACTCCTCGGCGTTAATTTCGTTCTTTTTATCATCTGTCTGTCCTTCTTTTTCCTTCCGATCGTCCGATATGGACGCCGAATGGTCTGTCGCTAAATTCGGCACGAGAATTCGTACTCGCTGCAAAAGCAGCGGGAACAGTGCGGGTCTGACGTAACAAAAGGCGCAGAGTGCGGAATCTATCGCCTGCTTCAACGCAGATCCAGTGCCAAGAGTCAACGTCCACTGGTACAACGCACTGTTGATCAAAAATTTTTATTTAAAATACTTCTCGCACGATTATCAACAGTAGAATGATAGGAAGAATTCTTACTTGAACAGTTCATCCGTCAACAGAGCCTGTAGATCGTAATTGAGACTCTGTTGCTGATGAGCTTTCCAAATGATGGAAGACACACAGTGGATATACACGGCAGGTGGACTAATAGAATTAGGACTGCCGTTAGAACGAGATATTCCGTTCATAGCCGACGCTTGGAGCCATGTTAGTACAGCTGTCATACGTGCTTCAGTACAGGAGTCCTGGATGTAACAAAGTTGCTGAAGTAGCTCGACGACTAACTGAACGGTCGATGTTTCCTGTGTGGTTACTGCTCCTAAGAAAAATATTAATAATTAGAAAAATCCCACGGACGGAAGATTAATGTATCAATATGTTTTCTTTGACGGGGAATAAAACATATCCCGGTGAAAGCAGTACCTTGGAAGAAAGGAGTAGATCTGTTGTTGAGTAAAAGACCAATAAGACGAAGTCCAAGCTCTCGGGAGTGTAAGCCCAGTTGCAATAGAACCCTCTCCAGGTTGGGAGTAAAAAGAGACGGTGCTGGGAGCAACAGAAGGTTACAACATGCCTCAACCAGGCCTTCGACCGAAGCCGCAGAGTTAAGCACCTCGACAGCGAGATTGCTGTTCAACGTACTCACGGATAGACACTGATGTAGCAATCGCAACCAACCCAAGCTGAACAAATACATTTACAAAATATACTTTTGTCACAGTTCGTGTAGCCGTAGTAACAATAAAAAAAAACTGTATGTATGTATATATAAAAGGAAACCAGAACGAATCAATCGTCAAATAGAATAACAGCGTCTAAGCAGACCATCCTGACTAACGTGACGTTACCTCGTTTTTGTCAGTTGTTCCTCGTCTATCGCGTCGTGACTCGGTTTTATTTCACCGAACGCCGTCGTGCCGAGAAGTCGTATTTGACTTAAACTGATATTCATCGAATCCCGCGGTTTGTACAATCGTACGAGTACAGACGTTGCCACCTCCGGCTGGGATAGAGTGATACGTATGTAAGTCAAGCCTGCCGTTGGCATCGGTGGACAAACCGGCGTTAAAGGACTGTTACTTTCCCTCGACACTTCTATAGCAACCGCGGATGGACATGCTGTGGAACAATGAATCTAATTAGCATCGTTCCATGGACAATTTCTGTAATTATAAGTCGTAATATTTTCTTACTGGCTATAGAAGTCAGATGCGGATGTAGTTCGACTTTTCGCAACAATATAGCACAAGGCAAAGTGATCGTAAGATCGACCCACGCTTCGTCAGGGTAACAATGATACACCCAGGGAGCCGTTCTCGCTCGTCTGTGAGGCGTAGCGTTCTGTATAAGAACGTCCGCTGGTTGTGCAGTGGGATTCAACCAGGATATCGTACCCAACGGCGCGAAATTCAATAATCCGTCCTCGCGCGACTCTAGCGTGTTCACCGGTTTCTTACTGCTCGTCGTAGCCACTGGTTGTATGTTCGGTGCGTTCGATAGGTGTTCCATTACCAAGGCGATTACACCCGGAGAACTGGAACTATTTGTTCCATTGGTGGTGCTCGATTTTACTAAGTTCTCGCAGAGTACTTTCACACCGCCCATCGCCGTGAAAATAGACAATGACGCCTCGTTGTCGAGAACTCGAAGTATGTACCAGAGAAGCGGTTCCGATAATTGCATAACACCCAATTGTCTATCCAACTCTGTCTGTCCACACGCTGTAAAATACATATAGTATAAGAGAACGTAGGGGATAAAGAAAGTATTTTTAAATAAGAATTATTTTTGTTCATTCTTACACGATGAAAGATACTGGTAGAGCGGATTAAGAACCAACGTGGGGTTGCTCGCTTTCTTTGAAAGAGTGGTTAATAGCTGGAATGTCGCATCCGGTATCGAAGCGGGATCACCGAGCTCTGTTCCCGCCCCGGCGCTTTCGCCTAAAAGCATCGCCAAAGAGGAACCCGTGCTATGGCCGAGAGCTCCCAGTAATCGCATCATAGTAGGCTCGTGTTGCAAAACTAGAGAGGATAATCAGATTACTAACTGTAAGTCCTTAATTATTACTACTTCTGAATTTCTGAGGAACATATATATGTTTACCAGTGTCCGCGACACACGGTACGCGAGGTTTGCTGGGAGCCGGTTGTTGCAGCAAGAACGAACTCTGTTGCTCGGCGACTTTACTCTCGTCTGTTTGCGAAATATTGATTTTCACTTGAGAATCACTAGCAGCGCTCGTAGAACTTAGACTCGTATCGGATAAATCGATTTCGGATGAACTGTCGGACCGTATTGGTCGAGCCTGAAAGAATTTGTTTTACATACGTAAAAATATAATAGAAAGGAATAAGACAACGATGATGATAATTGAGAGAATAACTTACATTTGGTAAGGGTGTTTGAATAAGCCGACACACCAGTTTAATGAGAGCAGCGACCAAAGTATCCCAGGAAGCTGGCCGTCCTTGTCTCGTGTCTCCGCCAAGAACACAGGCGAATAAACCACCGAAACCACCGGATTGGCTCGCTACATCCACCACACCACCACACTGCGCCCCGACTATAAGGAAAAATCCAGATTAAAGCATTTACACCATGCTTTCAATATATAAATGTTTGATATAGTTTTTTGGAGAGTGTATATTACCTCCAGAACCTCTGACGTAAGTCGAAACTAATACTCCCACGCACTCAGAGATACTCATAGCAGTGCCCAAGTCGGTGTTAACGAAATTCAAATTCGTTAATGACGTTATAAGCTTGCACTGCGCGTCCAAGGGTCCTCTTCTCGCGGCGAGGGCACCACCAGGTTGTACAAGTTGATAGACAACCCAGAGTAATAATTCTTTCAATGAATTTCCCAGGGAGCTTTCCGGTGTAATCACATCGCACCGCATTTCCAATCGAACCAGGAAATCTTGCAGAGCCTGGCAAACGGTGGGTCCAGCCTGGATTATAAATAAATATGATATTAATTTAGAGAAGTAATAGAACGAAAAAGTTGCAACGATTTGAACGATTCAACACACACCATGTATTGCTTGTCCATAGCGTTCACGTTTAATCCGCTACCAGAAAGTAAACGTAAAAGCATTGGACCCATGTTCCGTTCTTTCACGATGCAGCCAGCCATTCCACCTAGGATACCGTCCAGTGGTTGTCTACTGCTCGAAGGTTCCGATGCGTCTGTTTGTAACGGTTGGTTGCTTGCAAGAGTCAGACACTGCAGCGCGAGACACCACGCGCGTAACGAAACTCCTGGATGCCTGGGAATTTTATATTTACGAAAGTTAACGTGTGTACTTCCAAACTATACGACAAATATCATCGTTATATTTACCATGAAAGTGCGGATATGAGACTGGATATGGCTGCGGAACTCAATGGTATAAGAGGTGTCAAAAAGGGATCGAATTGATTGGAAGAAGTCGATTGCTCAGCAGAAGCGTCCAAGTTCAGGGTCAACCATAATTGCAGAAGAAGTTCTAGGTTTGTCCCCACGGTCTAATAAAGATACATTTACAATTAGCTAAACCAGGAAAATGTTCCATTAGTCGTTGGATATTATTGGATATATATGTCACCTGTAGATATAGATCTGTGAATATTTTGTCGAAGCATCTGGTTAACATTAATAAACTAGAAGCTGTTGGACCAGTAGCATTCCAAACATACTGACTTTTATCCATCCAAGTTGGTTCATTTCTTGACGTAGACTGTTGGGAGTATCTATTTGATTCTGTGGGTACCTGTTGAAGCAGTAGTATTTTTTTCAAATATAGTACTCTGAAAGAAAGAAACGTTCGAAAGGTGGAATTACTGTTATCACCTGTATAGTTGCGTGTAAACTGTGAGGCAGATTGTACATGCCGAGAGTAGAGAGAAGTCGCAACGATATTTCCACTCCCAATTCAACGCCGTACTCCAACCTCGCGTCCATGGCGAGAGAGATACTGTAAACAATCAGAATTCACATTGGTATCGCAACATAAACATCTACTATTTATTATACTTAGAATGGAGCAAGTACCCAGGACTTGGCAACAGTATCTTTGACATCGTGTTGCCCTTTTTCAACATATTTCTGCCACGTTCTAAAATATCATCCAGGAATTCCTCCAGTTCGCTGTCATCCGATTCTAAAAGACATGGTAAGAATCCGTTCGACTTGGACGTGGAAGCGGCCCCCGAGGTGACGGCGATGCTGTCTTGCGCGTCTTCCTCACCCTCGCCTTCTGCGTATCCTTCGTCGTTGCCCAGGGTGACCGGAGCGTTGCTGGTTCCGGCAACACTTTGCGGTTCCTCTTCGACCGTACGATGCTCCTCCGGAACAAGAGATTCGAAACTTTCTTCTGAAGGACTGCCGTCGTGCGTGGTACCCGCTGTAGGATATAATTTTCCACCTGTTGGAAAATTGATAATTCCATGGTATTACTGGTGGAACGATTTTAACGTTACTCTTAGCTTAGACATAAGTGTTGCACTGTACCTTCTAATACATCCTGAAGAAGACAGGAGACTGCATGCGACGACCAGGCAGCGTCTGACGTACCCGTAGCCAATCTGACTAATCTTAAGAGTTGCTCTTCGCTCATAAGCTCGCACAAGCTAATTACGGGACGTGTGGATACCACTAGCCTAGCGACTACCTAAATGCGACAATGGAGAAAGTTCGTTATAAAGCGTGGTCCAGAAACTGTCTCTCGTATCCCGAAACGAACACTACCAAGCGAATCTTCAAAACGATAAAACGATACCGACGGTTACAGTGGAAAGCGCTAATATGAATATTCGAAAGGCACGTAGTATCGTCGAACTAATTGTTCATTAAAATTTTGTAAATAGTAATTTATTTGCGAAATGCAATAGGCTGCGAATGTTGATACAAAAAATATAGATTTTTTTTGAAAGATGGAGAGAAAAACGGGACGAGGAAATTGTTTTGTACCTTGCACGCTAGTAGGAACATATCCACATTGGCGGAATTGTGTAGAATGAGAGCAATTAGACCGCGAGCCACCTGTAAAACATGTTGATGCGACAAAATTGGTGCCCATTCCATGTCCACGACCAGCACTTCCGTTTCACTGGAACTAAAAATATTAAAGGGGAATAAAAAAATAATCGTTAGACGTGAAAGTACTAAGGCAAAATTAGCAAAATCTTTTATGCTATTCACCTTGCATTTGCTTGCGACTGAGCACGTGGACTACGTGACGCGTGTTGCGTTTCGGTCCTTAGAATACTGAGAGCATCTTTAAAATGCCTGGCAGAATGTTGCTTCAAGGTTTTCTTAAAGAAGCGCTCATGAGATTTTAATGACGCTTCTACTTTACTATACAAAGTGGCAGTTTGACATGACAGACTAGCCCAACCCTAATTAAAATCAGATATGAATATTTTATGTAACAAAAATAAAAATAATGCATAATAAAGAAAACAAAAATACTAAAAAGAGTATATATAAAGCATTCATATACCTGTGACGATGCGTGAATTACTTTCTTCGCTTGCTCAAGTTCCTGAAGCTGCTGTTTGTGATGCATTAAACGTTTCTGCAACTTTTTACGATACATACGAGATGTCGGAGATCGACTTGCATTCCCATACTTTCTCTGCATCGCCGATTCTCCCTGAATAAACTCCCAACGAGATAACAATCCTTTTGGGAAAAACATTAAGAGCCATAATTATATTACGCAATCGTGAAAGTAACATTAGCCTGTAATATATAATATACAAAGTACCTTGTTCTTTATTTTTGTCATGATTACCTTCCAGGCAGGGAGGCGGTATGGCTGTAGTGTCTAAGCATACTGACAGGAAGAGTAGCACCCAACCAATAAGTGTAACGTCCAAACGATTCGCATTAGACGATTGGCCACTCGACAACGGTGCCAATAATCGGCCTAACGTACGAACCATCGAGTCAATCACCGAAGACTTATTCACTCCGGCCATCAGCGATTTACGGCCGAGGAATGTTAGCAAAATGAATACCCTGAAAATAAACCGGTTTGCCAAAGTTCTCATCATTTGTACAGACTCGAAATCTTATTTCTAAAATAGAAAATAAATGTAAATGTTACCTATCCTGCGGGAAAATGTGCGTAGACGACGAAGAATAGAGATTTATCAGGGTGTTAGACAAGAAATTACCCCACCAAGGCTGATGACCAGCCATTCGAGCTAAAAACGCGACAGCGTGCAGCTGTAAACGCGGGGCCGGTGTTACCACACAGATTGAATAGAAAAATTTCTCGCAGATCGATGGGGTGAACACATCGCAGATTGACGCGGGCATCTGAAAACGGAGAACAAAATTGAGAAATCATGTTGTTGTAGGACTGTTGCAGGACTGTACTCTCCTCATTAATAAATAGTAATAACTATAGTAATCCTTCAATTTATGCGTTGCCTATGCGACACAATAATCGTTACTAAGGCATGCATATGTATTAATTTTACACAAAAGTAACTGCAGTACTTTTACGTAGGTGACCAAAAAAAATCGACAGACGCAAATATGCGTCCTTAGTCCCTGCCGATGGCTATCGCCAAACGAATATATGCGTCCTTAGAACTCTAAGGGTTAGAACACACAGGAAACTATAGCAAATATACATACACTGGATACAGGACCGATTTCATATGCGCTGTATAAGAGTATATCGAGTAATGTCTCGCCAAGAACTCTCAGCTTGTCGCTAGAAGCGTCTTCCAAGGAATTCGATGGTGTCTCGTGACAACCTCCCCATGAGTCAAGACGTTTCCACACACCGCGCACAACGTTCAGTTGATGTTGAAACATTATGCATTCCTGTAATACGAAAAATATTAAACATCATTATAGAATTATAGATTAACTTTAATTAACAGTTCAATTTACCTGATAGGTAGCCAATATCTTTGCGGAGGGTTGTTCTTTATTTTCATTGGGCATCTTGTTCGAACAAAAGTAATGTTGCATATGCATAACATTAGGAGTTTCTGAACACAATAACGGATCCAACAGACTTTTCAGTCTCTCCGTGGCTAAGCTAAATCTGAAACATTTATAAAATGGACACATTAGCTGAGAGACTTTACACATCGTTATAGTTATCTACAAAACAGGTGCTTACCTGCACTGAACATCTTCCGCGAGAGCAGAGAGTATATTACATTGTGTATGAATGGTAGCTTGTAAAGTAGGATCAAGAGTACTATCGGAAAGTAACAAAGGACTGTTCATCTCAGAATAATCTTCTCCTGGCAGAACTACCATGTGTCCGTAAAACATTCCCAATGGAATCTTGCACATGGTCGTGGACATTCCGTATCGACCTATAGTCGTGATCTAAAGACAATGTAATATTGTAATAATATATATTTATTAATACATCGAACCTGGACAGAAAATAGTATCCTAAAGTTAATAGAATATTTGAGAAAATAATCAAATCGTATAGTTTAACTGATTAATTTCTTAAATGTTTTATTCATAGGTACTATGGCCTAATAAAAAAATATATACAATTTTAATACCTTAAGATATCTGCAAACCGGTGGTGGTTGAAGATCATTAACGACCAACGGCTTGCTACCAATATCACCGGCAACAAACAGTCTTATGCCGTCGATCTCTTCACTTTTACTCCAAATATCTATAGACAGCGATGCTAAATCACTGCAGCAAGGTATCATCAAATCCGTGAGTAGAATAGGCGAGCCGAAGTCTAGGATAACGAAACGACGTGCCCCGGAGTGCATCCTTTCGACCACCAATGCCTGTTGCGGTGGCCAACAGAGTAATCTTCCCCATGGAAACGTTACGTCTTCCCGCTGTAACGGGTGTTGATTATCATTATATATTTGCAAAAGGTTTATGAAAAACATTATTGGATATCAAATGTCTACGTCACTTCTACTTTCGTTCTTGAAGTGGATCAGAATTAATTCGTAATGAGTTACGTATGAAAATGCATAAAATAAATCGGTTTTATACTACAGAGCAGTACGTCGGTGTCTGAAACTTCGGAAGTGTAGGTATTAAAAAGTTTGGATAAGTGCAGTACATTTGTATTGTTTGTAAATGTTCGGATTGTTACGTAGTCTGTTAAACTGTTTACCCAAAATTTCATATTACGACGAATCGTAAGTACATCACACGGAAACAACGTATGATGAAAGCATTAAACATGAACAGAGTCGGCATTTCGTTGAACAACAAGTAACAAAGCCTTTTTATGTGAAAAGAAAATAAAGAGAACGGTGCCCTACTTGCAAACTAAAAATGCACAAACAAAGATAGATTATACGTGAGGGATAATTTGTTGCGGTCAATATTAAATGAACCAATCGATCGCTAGGGGACCGTGACATTACGTTTACTTTGAGAACATAGTTTTCTATCACACCTGTTGCAATGGATTTCTCAAAATATCAAAAATTTTATAATAATACGATGTGCGATATGAAAAAAAGTGATGTTATAGTGATACTGACATTGAATGCATATGGTATAAAAAAGTTCGAAAAAGGTAATCATGCAAGTTGCATCATTGGTAAATATGTCTAGTTGTATTCCGACACATTAACTGAAATTATACGGAACTCAGTTACAAACAGCATATATTAATAAAGCTAGATAACAAATTCATAGTAAGACAAGTACATCGTCGAACTTAGAAACAGAAATAAAAAAGTGCAACTTCTCATCTATATTGTAGTCTACCTTTTTAGGATTGCTGTCTTCGACTTTGTTTACGGTAGTATTGTTATTTTGTACAGACGACTTTTCTTTTGTTACGGTAGAACTTAATATATGTGAGTTAGGCATATCGTTTTGTGTATTATGCCAAGCCTGATTGTCGACAGGCATATCATTAGCTTCGTCACAGTCTGATTGATTATCAGGTGTGGGTATCAGATATGGACCTGGCTTCATTAACATTCTTCCTGTACACAGACTAAGCAGACGATCGCTTAATGTAGGTGTCGACTTAGCCTGAACATCTGGTCCTAGTGATCCAGCATCCAAGTTCTACAATGTACAATGATTTCTATCTGGATTACGGTTCTTCTATTCATAAAACATCTATACCGTATATTATACCGCACAGCGTCTTAAAAAAACTGTAATAACTTTTTGATTGCTGCTGTAACTGATAAACGATAATCCCCTGCCTATTCTATATTATTGGTACGTCTTTTCTTTTTTTCTTTTGTTCTCACATGTAATGACTCTTTTTTCACTGTCTATCGTCAATGTAATCGTATCCGCGCGAATATGCTTTTGCGTATATATCGTTGCTTCGTTCACAATCGAATTCAGAATAATTTCACGAAGTATTCACGTTTAACTGCTTCATGAAATCATTCAGAATAAATGTGTCTAACGAAAAAAAAAAAAAAAAAAAAAAATTAACAAATTCTTGATCCAAAGATATACGATTAATGAAACGGCAGAAAAAACGTACATAAGTTTGATGAATGGTTTTGATGTCAGGTACACCATTGTTGTTTGTGGCTGTGTTATCGTAAAGGGGAGCTCCGATATTAATTGAACTCATGCTCGGGTCAATTTTCTCCATCTTGGTACCATCGGAGGCAGCGTGACAGGTAAAGTGAAGAGGTTCAACCTGTAAAATAGATATGAATTTTATGTAACATCACATATTCGTAATATCACCGACATTTACAATAATATTATAAGCACTCGTACCTCGAGAAGTCCTTTCATATTATGATTAGTACATAGAGCCTTTAATTTGCTAGGCGCTACAGGTTCGCTAGCTGGATGCGTAGGCAGTGTAAGTAGGTCCCTCAAATCAATAGCATCCTGAGAGTACACAGAATTCGACGAAGCGGCCGGTGGACCTGCTTGTTCGTTAGTTACAACTGACACATATGTTGCAGGTATCGGACTATACTTCGGTGGCTTCGGGGGATCTAAATCGAAAAGCTCCGTCTCAAACGGAGTGTTATATAAACCGAACCTGCGAAATAAATCGTAGAACTTGTCGAACATATAATGCAAAATCCCGAAAGATTATACAGCAGAAAGAAACAATGTGTATGGTGTACCTTGTTGCTAAGAGCAAATGATAAGGATTTACTCGATCTGAGATTTCGGTAGCTATTAGCTGTATCAGTGGGACACATTGTTGAGCAACGCTATGACTTCTATCCAAAGGTAAGAATCTAGTAATTAACAGTTGTAACCATCGTAATGAGCCAGCCCATTGTACTTCTAAAATCGAGGGTAGTAACGTTACCAGAACGGATAATATGGCTTCGTCAAAGGATTGAGATGGGGGTTCCTCTAAATTATAAAAACCACTGCAAGTAAGTCATTGTATTAGTAAACTCAATTTCATATCGATACTGACTGATTGATTAGGCATATCATTGAACGTTTTACTTACCAACTGCAAATTGTAATTAATTTTATACATTTGTGCGCTACACTGCGACCGGCATGCAGAAGACATGTTTTTAGCAAATCCGGTAATCGTGCTTGCACAGAACTAATCGTTTCGTATTGCAGAGCTTTTATATCAGCATCGCCCTGGCTACGCAGCCTCGTCAGTCTAATAGAGGCTATCCACACGAGAATATCTAATGCGATCGACTGTGCGATGGGAGACCTATAAAACGTATACTCGTATTTCACAGATACATTTTTCAAGGCTTTCGTATATAGTATCTTGAAAATTATTCTTACTCGGCTAGTGTCTGCAAACATGCTGCACTCAGTAAGTTATCAAAAAATTGTTTCGATTCCAACATAGCGCAACGCTGTGCTTTCTCGTTTGGTATGTTTGTAGGATGTACCGGTCTGACGGTAATTGATATTTCGTTAATCAAATCGCAACCTTTAATGAGAAACATTTAAAGAAAGAACAGGGTCATTATACGAATAATAAATTTTATAACGGAGAAAACGTAACAATGCGTTTACCAATGTAACGTTCTAGCTTTTTGCTGCTAACATCCTCTGCGAATCTTTCGACGGTACTTCCAGGGATAAGTGGCCATACTTCCATTCTTGATTTCTTCGAAGTGGGAGGTTTGGTCTCTAATAGATTCGATTTCGACTTAGAGGATGCCTAGAAAAATGATAAATAATGTTCCCAATTCTTACACCACTGAACAGTAAGAAACATATTTTATTTGCACTCACCCCATCCTTCGCGGGATCAACCAAAGCTTTAATGTGAACCAGAAGCGTCCTGGCCTTCGATCGAAATAGCTTAGGACTTTTTAACGTGACACATCCGGAACGATAAGACAAATCTATTGAGCGATGCAAGTCGATGGGGCCACACAAGATTTCCGTGTTATGCTGTCGCTGGTACTTCTCCGTCGTCACTGGGTTTTCTGCATTCTGTTCGTTACCTATGTTGAAGTCTATTCTCTCGTCTACGGACGTCGATGGTGGTTTGTTGTGCCCTATTCTCCTGACGTTCTGCTTCAACAGAGTCACTTGTATCGTGGGCAATTCCTGGCAGAACGAGTGCAAGCTGAACCACACGTCAACATGTCCTATGTTTTCCGCCGCGTTTCGCGGAAGTGTGAGTTCGAATACGTGCTCATACCATGTGGTCCTAAAATTGGAGTACCAATTGAAGTAGACGAGGTAGAAAACAGGGGCAAGGGAAATATATTATTTAATAGATTAACGTACGCGTCGTTCTGTAATCGCCAGGTTCGTGTGTGGTGCTGGTCTTCAGATTGATGAAGATGCCGTGGATGACGACGTTGCCACTGAGCTTGCATCATTTCGCTCCAACACGGTGGAACGGTAGCTCCGTATGCGGTCGAATGCCAGTCAAATCTTGTCAATTCGTAAAGAATTCGTAGATCCGAATAGGTCAAGTTTGGTTTGTGCGCGATTAATTGCTCCCTGAGAAATATAACAATGTTTAGAATAATATTCCGCATGGTTGTTATCAATTATGTTAAAAATGAACTTACGAAAACCCGGCAGACATAGATGTGCTGGGAATAGTGGGTTTATTGCTCTCTTCTACGTTCACCATGTTGACATCCTCGCCACCCTCTTTCTCTTCAACTGACTCTTCTTCGTTAGTCGTGACGAAGAAGTGTAGAGCACCGTCGCTTGTGCATGCACATAATCGTTCTACGCCTGAAAGTAGTTATTATTCAGAGACAAATTGTAGCCACTGTAAAATAGTTTCCCGATGAAATATGAACTTACTATTGCAGTATGCCGCCGATACAAACTTTCTTCCCTGTATTCGCGCCTCGGTGACAGTATTCAGCGTACTCAAATTTAATACCCGGACTACTCCGTCTCTACACACTAAAGCGATTTGCCCAGTTGGATCTGAGACAGTCGGTTTTGTAGTTGTAGTAGTAGTAGTGTTACTAGTGATAGTGGAATCACCGTCAGACGTTGTGCCTTTATTTTTCTCATGAATGGGTAAGAAAACGTGTTCGATCGGCGCCTGTTCGGCAGATAGTTCTCGCTTAACAACAGGTTCAGAATGAATTTTTACCACATGCCCCGAAAAGTCCAGGGCATAAATGAGTAGCAGTGCATTCGTGTTATTCGAGTTGCTGTGTATTTCTCCGTTAATCAGTTTACCCGATTGTGTGTCGTTATGGTCCCAGTACATGTAACCCTTTTGTAAGAAGAATTCATTTTCTTCGTCAACATCCATCTGATTACTATTGGAAATCGGGGGATCCGTGGTATCGGTGGTAGGGCACATGGCAACGTATAAATGCCTGCCATCTTTAGACGGCGCGATGTACGTGATCTTCAGAGAATCCGGAGCTTTGATAGGTAACGTTTTTATAACAACTGGTTCAGTCTTCGTTATCTCCATGATATCCAGACTCTTCTTGTTCACCGTTGTTAAATCGGACGTGGAAGCGAAGTGTTCTAGACCATTGATAGAATTGAAATTTCCGTCAAGCGGTGTCGATGTCTGAGGTACAGTGATTCCAATTGGAGTAGAGTAAATACCGTTTGAGGATGATGCAGTCAGTGCCGATTTCGGATAGATACCATCGAAATGCGGACCGACGACCATATCGGAGTCTACGTCCTCTATCACTGGAACTTGTACCTCGTACAAAAATTTCCCGAGCAAAAATTCTTGATAGAGGCTGTCTTGGCGTCCTCCGTTTGAACTAGCACTAGTTCCCGTTCCAGACAATGTCTTTTTAGTCTTTGAGTCTTTAATGTTATCTTCTTTGATCGGTTGCATAGTTGATGTTTTATGATGAAAATCATATAGTACTAGATAATGCGACCTTGACGGTGTATACCTATCACCTGCTACCTTCATTATATCTAAAGTATCACTGGCAGCACTATTTACACTGTTCATTGCACGAACAAGAGACGACGAAGGAGCTAAGTCTGTCGAAGAAGCCCACACATTTTCTAAAGTCCTTAATTGCGATGGACTGTAATGGCTAAGTGTCACCGTAACACCACACACTACGCACGGTCTAATTTTAGAGTTTGACGATTCTACATTTACAGGTAAAGACATGGAACCAGCGGTTTTCGTTTCATCGTTCTGAGATTTCAGAGGACCTATTACGGACAATGCCGTAACTTGCACTTTATGTGACGCCAAATGTTTATACTCAGAAAGAGGATCTGATTCGGAACCGAGTGTCCTTAAATATGATGTTACATTTCTTGAAGAACCAAACTGAATGGATTCTTTATTGTTTATTTCCTGATCCAAAGGTGACACATAAAATGATACTTCCCTCTGTAAGAAATACGTTCCGTGAGAAACGTTCGGCAAACGAACAAGTATTACATCGCGTTTGATATTTACCTTTAATTGTGTTGTTACATTCCAGATATTTATAGAACCGCCGTGAGAAGCTGTGGCCGTAAGACCAGCAACATTGGTAGTGCCTATTACATCTACACCGTCGCCAACCTCACGTGCAGGAGCAGTGGCAAGGGAAACAGATAAAGCAACATTCTGTGTGTACTCCCCTTTTACAAAAGGACACGCAGGGGAATGTCGCTCATGTTCCGACCAGGGTTCATCTGTTGGTTCCCAGCAAACCAAGCAGACATTGCATGTAAAGCACATTGCCCTATCATCACCTGTTGCATTTGGTTGATGATAAAATCCAGCTTGAGCCATCTGTTCGGGTAAAGCCCATCTAAAAAAAAAAACGTATGTGTACAAATATTCACATTAATGTTCAATGACTGTAATAACCAGCTAGCTGATATACTTGTAATTCATATGCGGCCATTTTGAAAAAGTATCCCGACGTGCTGTTTCGCTAAACATTAATGCTTTCTCAACTGGTCCACCTTCTAAAGCGAGGCCAGGTAATAGGCCATTCAGTCGTTCATTGATGGCAGAGGCAATTGGCAAAGCTGGGATATGCCGACTTTGCCTCTTCAATTCCATTACTAAACCTGAGCATACTAACTTCAAAGACCCATGTGGTAATTCGAGGCATATTGTATTCCACTGACATAAATAAAATATTGGTTAGTTACGTACGTCTTAATTACATTTATATTTAATCTTGTAAGCACATATACATTGTATATTAGCAGTATACCTTTCGGGCCTTTATGCTTTTCATTTGATTTGCTTGCGCGGCAAGAATTTTGTTTGATAATTCTTGTCGTACCTCCTGTACATGATCTACCCCTGGTTGTTCCACGCATCCTAGACATTGTTGCAACAAGGTAGCTTCAGAGAGCAATAATTCTAACTTTATTAGATCCTCACTTCTTGAAACTGGTCTTTGTAAGATAGTGTCCAAAAGAAGTACACCATTGTAATCACTACGTACTCCAATTGCTTTTCCATCTGTGTATAGAACTTTATCTACACCATCAGCTAAATATACACCTTGTAGTTTCCCATTTAATTTACCTATGGTAATCAAAATATCATGACATGAATGTAAAATAATATGAAATTTTATGTAAAATGTAAATTCCTAAATATTATTAGTAGTCACATACAAGACAGTCCGAAATCACCTTGTACATCCAAAATTAATTTAATTTGTCAATGACATAGTTCTCCAGCATAATTTTTATTTTGCTTCATGAAAACAGTCACTGAAGGCTACACGATATACAAATATTTGTTTTACAATAAATTGTCTTGGACAGTAACATAATATAACATAATTATTTGTAGAATAGAGAAATGAAAATGTCAGACATTATTACAATGCAAAATATCATCAGGTAAAAGTATCAATGACAAACAGTACTTCAGCGTGTTTGCTTAACAAAACTGCTAAACATATAAAACGGTATAATTACATACTGTCTAATAAACTATCGATTAACGAAATTATCTACAAATAATAAAAACAAATGCTAAAAACACATAGCGTTTTCCGCTAAGGAAATCATGGTAAGTACTGATTAGAGAGATCATTGGCAACATTTCAAAAGGAATTCGGATTAATGCGCAGCTTTCTAACTGTTGGTTGAGCAACGGAAACAAACCGTGAAATACTGTTCATAACAGGAAATCGATCATTTTCAACAAGAAAACCGCCGATTAGAAAAACTTTAGTCACGCCTGACGTTTCATACACGTATGCGACCTTGACCATGAGGCGTGATTGAACGCAGCATGTAAATCCACGATGAAATTCATGGTGGTAATACAATAACGAACGTTTCAACTCTGCTGATTCACCGAAAACGAAAGTACACAACGATGCTTACCGGGCAGAGAACTTCTTTGCAAGATTACTCCTGAGTTGACATCAAATACGTATACTTGTGCACTGCCAGTAGTAATTAGTAGCACGTTTAAATTGGCATGATAGATTATGCTTTTACACTCAGTATCCACGTTCAAGTAACCGTCTTCTTTTAATAACCATGGATCATCATCAGCCATTTTGCTCATACAGATTACAATTCTCAAAAAATTTGTCTAATGCGCGAACATCACAAAAAACATGGCGTACTCATCACCGCCATCTTTGAGTAGAACGTCAGCAATCGGTATGAAGATGGCTAATAACTGTCAAACGATTAGGTCGACTTTCGATATATCTATGCGGAACATGTCGATAGTTGTTTTAAAATATACCCGCGCATTTCGATGTGTTTGAAAACTTAAAGTAGGACATTTTTATGCGTACGGAACATAAAGTATAATAGAAACTAGAATTACACTAAATTCTTTTTAGAGTTAGGGGAATTATTTTTATTCTGACGTAACTATCTATAGTTAACAAATTGATATAATACAATATACATGACGAGTGATTAGTTTTCTGCCTCTTCCTCGATATCCTTTCGTTTCTTCCACATAGTGGGTACCGCTTCTGGATACTGTTTAGTAAGGTAACTGCGGACACTTCCGTATTTTAGTTTTAACGCAAGTCTTATATCATTGTGACCCCTTACACGTTCCTGCCGTCGTAAGTATCTCTCGTAGGTCGGAAGTTTTGTGTAAAACGGTAGGGGCTTTTTCTTTTGTAATACCACTTTTCCGTCCATTATATATTCTTGAAAATTGATAATTTCGTTCGGCGGTATCTCTGCCTTTGTCCTTACCTTCGATGGTGATGCGACTACTACAGGAAAATTATCGCATTCTTGCCTCAATTCCACTAAATGCAATTGCTTCTCTTCAGCCAATTGGGCGTGAGTTTTCTACGAAATCAATCGTGATTGTCAATATTTATTTACAATGTTTACTAAAAATTCTTCTATATATTTATAAACATACCTGTTTCAAAAGTCCAATAAAGAAAGCTTTTATTACATATTGAATGTTTGTAGATCCCTCAATTTTCACATTTATGTCTTTAATACCAATTGCCTCACAGCATACTTTAATAGCTCGATGGCACACAAGACCATATCCCTCATGTTTTTTAGTTACATATACTTTGGAGTTTCCAAATTGCACGAAAAAATCATGAAATACTGGAAACATGAGATATGCTTACAAGTCTGTCTTTCTGTTAACTATGAGTATAGGAAATTTTGTTTGATATATAGATTTCTTACCAGTGTGATTGTTATATCTCTCAATGTGCATCAACTTTTGTATAGCTTTATTTTTAGCTGTGGCTAAGATCGATTTGGTATTATTTCCTTTTGCAGTTGCAAACCCAACTAAACCATTACCGTTTCCAACTACAACGAATATTCTGTGTTTCTTTTGACGACCTAAATTGTTTGTGATAACAGTCGACACTTTGGAGTGTAATACCCAGGATTGAAAATCTTCAAAAGATTCTAAAATTGAAAAAAAGAACTTATTTAATTAAAAAAAATAGAAAGTCAATAACTATAATAATGTATAAATTCCACAGCTGTAAAAGACAGAAACTAAAATATGAACCATCGTTAACAGGATCTGGTGGGCCCACTTTCCTTCCTTCTAACCGGTATCCGGACCATCCACGTTCCAGTGGTGTTAGTCTCACACGTTTTCGTTTGCCCACATTACTTCTTGCAGCTATAATACTCTTCTCATCTATTATAGGTTCATCAAGTCTTTTGTACTGTAACACTTCCCTTCCTTTAATTAACGGAGCATTTAATCCTGGGAACTGAACCGGCACTTTTCCACAGCCCATTCGTTGCCCTACATTTAAATCTTTCCTTTTCCCTATTCCTTTTTGTCTTCCTCTTCTTTTTCCCGCATTACTGACACTGGTAACTGCTTTCCACAATTGGTCGGCAGGTCCTGGTAACAAAAAAGATATATGAAGTTTAAGCCTATAAGAAGTTAATAGCAAAAACAACTCATACTCACGTTTATTAAAAAAAGATGTATATCTAGCGGCTTGTACCAATGAAGTAGACGGGCATAATAAGTTTGTTGTGGGGGCTGAAATAGAATTGCAGGATAACAATGTAAAATAAATCTCATGCACAAATTTATTATCATTGGTGCCGGAAAATGTCTAAAATTTGTTAGGTTATGTACAGAGAATAATGTTACAGAAGAATCGTCAGCCTCATAGAAATCATTAAGACGAAGCCGCCTTTAACTACCTTGAATCGTAGACTGACAGTTTTTGATTGAATTTGTTATTCGTCCACAAACTCGTAATATTCGATATGCCATTTTTAAGGTTTACAACATGCACGGGACGAAAAGATTATCCCGCACTCCTAAAGGAACCACTCATCCTTTAGAAGATGTACTACAGATGTCGTTGGTGGTCAGATAGAAAATTGAACGTGCTTGCATTTCCGCAGGAGTGTTACGTTTTCTATATATATAATAAACGCATACCTCATTCATGTTATTTAATACATATTTAAAGTATCAATCAAATCGTACTCTATATAATTAAAAATTTATATAGCTGTTCGCGCGTTGTATGAAATACCGACATATAATCGAAATATTGATGATATCCATTCCTTACATATCGACAGGCACGATGCATCGGTAATTCAGTGTCCAGACACGGTCCTCATTAATTGAAAAGCCTTATCTCGTAATATCTATTTTATTCAAAATAATTTAGAAAATGAAACGAGGCGACTATTACAAAGAATATCTTCCATAGGACATACATTAACGATTGTTACTAAAAATCATTAGTTCATTTAGAATACCAAATACAAAAAAATAAGTAGATCTTTTGTGACGCTTAAGCGATTATACCTTGTACTTCCTCAATTAAAATAAGAAGCATTAATAACTCTACAAAAAAGACATATTATAAATCATATGTATCAATGAAGAAAAGAGCCACATAATTTTCTGTTTCCAAATGAATCAAATTGCCGTAACAACGCTTTAAATTAAGCATTCTCTAAACAATCAACTAAATGTATCATATCCTCCACAAGAATACGTCCCACTCTCCTACGACTGGTACACTACATTCTACTTAGCCACACAGAAGCAAAAGAAAAAAAGAAACAAAAAAAGAATCGCGTACGGTGTCATCCCCGTCAGTATCGATACCCCAGTGCACGGACAGCTAGTGCGTTCCGTGACGCAAGGCGCCGCTGGAACGAACGTCGGGATCGAATCCCGGTGCTGCTGCTGGTGCGGTATCTCGGCAGCCTAGTCTGGCGCGTGTGCCGGCGGAGATTTTTCGAAGGGTTCCATACGGCTTCATCCCTGTGGAGGAGGAGGAGGAGGAGGAGGAGAAGGGTGGCCCTGCGGTGGGCCGTCCCGATGCCGGTGGCCATCAGGCATATTCCCAGCATCTCGGCGTCCCAGCAGCAGCGTCGCGGGTATAGTAACCCCGTTACTTGGCAGCGAGAGCGTGGCTCGATCGGGATGCCCTAAGTTAAACCCAGCCTCCGTGAATGCTCCGATAGGCCAACCGGTCCCGGTAGGCTTTACAATCTCGCCAACGGCGTGCCATTAAGAACCACACCGCGAGTGGTACAACCCCAGCGTAACGAATACCGGGTTCAAATACCACCCAATGGAAACAACCGGTGTCTCTGATTGGTCGGAGTCGTCCAATGGCAGCGTCCCGACGGCAGCCTTTAGCCACTTCTCCTTTACCGTATACCCCCGTTAACCACCCCTCCTCGCGCACCGAGTGGAAGCCCTTCTCTCACACGCAAAAGGGGACATCTCATCACGACTCTTGGTAGCAGGCACTTCTCCGTAGTGGGCACTCCACTCATCGTGTCGTCGTACGGGTTCTCCGCGAGAGGCTGTGGGGCCTGTGCCCGGACGAGCGAGCGAGCGAGTGAGCGAGCGCGAGCGGGCGAGCGCTGGTCGAGTGGGTCTAAGCGGCCGTGAGGACCTCTCCAGGAGTACCCGACAGTCCTCTCCATTCATTCATCCATCCATCCATCCATCCATCCATCCATCCACCGAGCGAAGCGAGCCAGCCAGCCAGCCAGCCAGCCATCCATCCATAGAGCCGCTCCTCTCCTACGGAGAGAGAGTGTATCCTCGACGAAGGTGGAGGCGAACCGTAGAGTGGTACATCTACCATCGTCTCTCTATCGGCAGAGTCCAAGGACTCGAAGACCCCCCGGGTGATTTCAGTCGGCCGCCGGCCGGCTCTGGCCGGCCACTCTCCTCGACCACGTGTGTACCATCGTCAACGTCGTCGTCATCGTCGTCGTCGTCGTCGTCGTCGTCGTCGTGGTTGTCGTTATCGTCGTCGTGACGTCGTGTTCGTCGTGCCGTCTCGCGAGAAGCCCTTCGTCCTTCGTCCTCGCGGTCTAATAGTCTTCGAGCGAGATCTGTCTACGTCAACGAATCTCTCTTACCGTCCAACAATCGAGGACAAAAAAACAAAACCATTCACTGGGACTTATACTGCCTTGAACATCGGATCGAAAGTGTGTGAGTGTGTGTATTACGTGTATCGTTGATTTTACTCTCGTTGGAGAGTAATTCGAGTGATCTCTGGATCGCTAAGGATCATCTTAAAACAGCCGACATTTTACCATTTCGGTCCACCTACGGGTGTCCTTGACCATCACGCGGCTGATCCAAGCCCTTACACTTTTACCCTTCGACCGTGTCTTTGACCTTGTTCTCCGAAACGAGACCTTGTGCGCGTATCGTCCGTCTCCAGCCCCATCAGACGGGTGAGAGCTGTGCCGAGAGTACCTGACCTTGGTCTTCCCTTGGGAGGGAATGTGGCGTGTGCCGCACCACTGCTGGACACGTCCGGCATCGGGGAATTTTCTCTCACCGGGATTCATGAGTTTCGGGATACATGATTTCCGTCGACAGTTACGAAACGGATCGGTTATATTTAGTGATCCGCTCGCGACGATACGTTAAAAGATTACAGTGTTTCTGTGTCATTTCCCTTAAAGGATTATCGTGACTGAATTAAAAAAGAAAAAGAAAAGAAAAACATCGTATCGTTAAGTGATCGTGCATCAGAGGATTCTCCACGAGAATGTGTTACGTGTGCGCGCGTCCGTAAAACGGAACTGTGCTTAAATATTAAAAAAAAAAAATAAATAAAGTAAATAAATGTGATGTATATCACTAGTGATGAACGTTCGATAGTACACCGGGACACCATTCATCCTGTATAACCTGCGAGCGAGTTTCGCTGACGGACTCGAGATTGAGGATTGGCTCTTAAAGGAATACCCGGAAGCCGGCGAGATTTCGCGACTACCGCCAAAAACCGTATCGTTGTCAGCGGCAGCGGTAGCAGCAGCAGCGGCGGCGTCGTCATGTCGATTTTTCGCGGCTAGCGCCGGCCTCACGATTCCGCGAAGCGCGAGCTTCAAGTACTTCGACGGCGTCGGGCTCGCCGAGATGAGCGGTGGTAGCGGCGGCGGCGGCGGTAACGGCGCCGGGAATCAAGGGAATGGAAATGCCACTAGCTACCATCAACATCAACAACAACAACAACAGCAGCAACAACAACAACAACAACAACAGCAGCAACAACAACAACAACAACAACAGCAACAACAACAACAAACACAGCTGGAACAGGCGAGCCTGCTGCCTGATCTCAACGGGATTGACCTGGCTATGAGCCTATCGCCAAAGCAGCATTCATCTCACGTCCAGGCCGCTGGTGGCGCTCATACGACGCCTTTCAGTGTGACCGATATACTGTCCCCTATCGAAGAGTCCTACAGGAAGCTCGAACTAGCCGCTGCTGCGGCCGCCGTCGGCGTCGGTGTCGTGACGCATCCTCAGGGTTCACCTTATGGTAACGCCTGTGGTGCTCGAGTGGGTGGTAATACCGCTAGCTCAAGCGCGAGTAGTGGCAGTCCGCCTCTTCACGGGGGATCGACGCCCGGTGGTAGTACACCCGGACCGGTTTCCGGTGCCAACGGGGCAGCCGGTGGTGCCAGCACCGCTATAGGTGCCGGATCCGGCATGAGCGCCATGGGTAATCCATACGCTACCATGCAGCTAACATCACAGTATCAATACTGTGCCGCGGAATTGTCCCCGTATCATCATGCGGGACCCGGGGTCGGTGGCGGGGCCACCGCTACGGACCCCATGAGATCGCATGCGGTATCGTCGCATCATCATCCCTGGTACGGTCCTGCCCCGCCGACTACCAATGATCCGCGATTTGCCAGTGAGTAAATTTTTTTTTATTTCCCGCGAATAACTCGTGTCGAGAAGTTTGTTATCGAGAGAAGACACGAAGAGAATTTGTCCTATTGGATTGGCGTATTATTATATTTAGAACAGAGTGTGTTTTTATTGGTGATGAATTATCCATGGGGATGTTGACTTTATATAAAGAAGTCTGTGAGAAATGGAATTAAGAATCTTTTTAGGGTGAATATGATTCCGTGATACTTTCTATATACGAGATCATCCTTTTTATTTTAGAAGAATCACGTATTCTTCGCTTTTAACGTAATCATATCTAGGGTTACAGTGGTACTTGTACTCTCGTCCATTTAGATGTCGTTTGACTATCAGGATCATGTTTCAAATTCAACATCGAACCAGACCATTAACATCGTGCTACGTTGTAACAGTTTACAAATGATCTCGTACGTTTCCATCCAGGAAATTTAAATGTCCAGTTCTTCCGAAAATACAAGAACCATGAATCCGAGGAAGTTACCGTCGACGGTCAAGAATAATACTTTCAGCATCGTCGGAATGCCCACAAAGACGCGCTAGTTTCGCGTTTCATTGTCCACAAAAGGATCGCGTTGTCCCGTCGGCCAACAATGCACGCGTTTCTCAAACTTGTGTCAACAGACGCTGGTTTCCTTGGATTTCTGTCTGTAGCACGCGCCACCAGGTCCGAACGGCGAAACTCTAGAGACTCCTATATTATTTCCAATGGGGTTCGAAATAGAAGTCTATCGATCCCCGAACTGCCGAGATGCGTGGCCGACGGACAGTACGGAAGATTTTAGTTAAACAAATAAGCTGCTGGACGGCCCTACGCGCGTGCTATTGGGGAGACTTAAGTCGAGAGTATCGAGTATCAAACGTGATCCTTTTGAATTCGATTCACCGGAGAGAGTCTTTCCGCGACGAGGAAGAAGAAAAAAAATTGTTTCCGTCGGCAATCGATCGTGAATAGAATGAAACTTGGTACAATACGGAGGTAACGAGGGAAACGAAACGGTAATCAAAACGAATGGGATTTGTAACTTATAACCACGGTCACCGAGCGACGGTTAAAATAGAATCTATAATTTAAATACGTGAAATCTGTTGCTTCTTTAAATTTTCAACACGGGGAACGTAGTACGAAGGGGCATCGGAGTTTGTCTATCATTCGTGATACCGCATAATTATGTGCTCGAGCGAGAGGTGTAGGAAATCTTTTCACGGGTGTCTTCCTAATAGGAGATTCAACGCCGGTGGTCAGATAGACCATCGAAAACGTCAATTTGCTTAACGAGAGATCCTTGGACGGTGAGATCTACGTCCGTCATCGTGATCCGCCTTTACATTGGCAGAAGTTAATATCGAAACGTTCAACCCCTGACCAGTCAGTCTTCCTCGTCTCTATTGTCCGGATCGATCATTAACGTGTTTATGATTAAAATCGTTTAGTTGACTCGTGAGAAATACATATTCCTATCAAATTACAACATGAATAATTAAAATTCATTATTCACTTTGCATTATCTTTACACTTTATAATAAGAAAAATGTTCTTATCATAGAATAAACATAATTAATAATAAGTATCTAATATTTAATGAAATTTTCTAACTAAACACACGGTATACCGGTATTAACAAATTCCGGGTGTGTTTGTTCCCGCACTCGAGTGGTATTTCTTTCTCGCCCCGTAATCTCGTGACAGGCCCTACAGAATACGTTCCTCTCCCAGACATAATAATTCGGGACTTCATCCCGGACCTCCCGTGCTCGATGACGTAGCACTTTGCGCGGTTAAATCGTTCCTTTTGTCCGCGGGGCCCGGCGTGTTCGTTCTTGACAGCCCTTCGCCAACTGACAAGGGATGGACTTGCCCGTTGGATTTTCAGTAGCCTCGAATTCAGAGGCTGCCGTCGGATAGACCGTCGCCATTCTACATTTCTCTTCTTACTTGTGGCATTCCTCTTGTCTTCTCTCGACGCAACGCATTTTTTATTTTTTTTTTTTTTATATTCAACTCGGACGTCTATATGTGCCCATAATTATAAAAGTGGTCTAAGTAAGTCAATTTTTAAAAAATTTTCGGATATTATGTTTTTTAAAGGTTTTGAAATATTTATTAACAAATTATCAAGACTTTCATTTTTTTTTTTTAAATACTGACTTACCATTTTCATAATTATGGGTACATATTACTATACATAAGAAACTTGTTTTTGTTGTTATTTTTATATGAAAAGAAATAATGAAAAAGTGAGTTTAAGAAAAATACGAAAAGAGAGAAGAAATAAATTAAAAAAAGAGACATATAGGAGATTTCAAAATATACTATCCCCGGTTCCTCCAATATGTTTCGCAGTCTCGCGGTTGATGGGCGCCGCGGCGGCGGGCGCCGGGACCAATATGGCCGGTTGCTCGGTGGGCCAGTCGATGGGAGACGTGACGAAATCCTCCGGGATGGGTGTGGGCGTCGGCGTCGGGGTCGGCGTCGGCATGGGCGTCGGCGCGATGCAGTTCCCTCTCGCGCAGAGACGAAAACGTCGCGTGCTGTTCACTCAGGCCCAGGTCTACGAGCTTGAGAGGCGGTTCAAACAGCAAAAATACCTCAGTGCACCGGAACGGGAGCACCTTGCCTCCCTGATTCATCTTACGCCCACTCAGGTATGTATCAGTCAAAGAAAATGACACTCTTAATCGATGTATAATTATCTTGCCAAAGTTTGTCTGTGTGTTATCTTGAGAATTCGCGAGACGAAAATATTAAAGAAAAAGAGAGATAAAGAGAGAGAGAGAGAGAGATTTAAATCTGAGATACATATAATAGAATAGATAAGACTAAGAAGAAATTAATAAAATTTGGGTGAATCTGTTTAATTCACGGTACGCAGGGATTGGAAATTAACATGCCTAATTACAATGTATACCGCGTAATCCGCGTTGATTTCGCTTCGATCATCTGAATTCCGTCCACCTGGTTCCTCCGGGTATATAACATGATACTCGACTAGGTACATACATACATACATACATACACACATACACGTACGTGCGCGCGTACACACACGGTCTATGACGAGGATTAATTGCTGAGAGGAGATTAATTGCAGAGACCAGGTGGTGGGTGTACGCGTGGGTGTATCTACGTCTCTCGGCCAATCGGATCGATCGACCTCAGGGGCGTTGGTTGCTTCGAAGTTGTTAGCGGGAAATATCAAGGCGACTACTCCTCTCGAATAGACATTGAATTGCGTAGCTTGTCAAAATCACGGTATAATTGCCTGAAGTTTATATCCGTGATACGTATTAAACGGAATTCACTTCTTTTGAATCGATGAAACTAACGTGTAAAACGTGGGAAAACATTGCTAGAGTTCGAACGGTAAAATATCACACGTTCTAATTAACGGATTCTATTAATTACGTGACGTTGTCTCGGTGTCACGGTGGCAAATTACTTTCACGAGATACACGTCCATTAATAATAATAATAATGATAAAGAGTGACTGGATATCGCGAAGAGAAAGAGTTTGGCTACCTAAGACAATATTTACATGTCGTTCCACCGAAACGACTTTTCGACTGTCGATTCGGAACCTTCGTCTACCTGGTCGAATTCCGTTTCTCGTCGTTCGAACAAACATCATCGTCGAGGACTGTTTTGTACGTGGCGTAGGGCATCACCTTCATTCACGAAATTTACTTAACACTCTCCACAACATATCTTTCGTACCTTATCACAAAAAATTTTGCGATCGTCGTATATCTCGCGATGGAAATAATTTTTGATGAATTAAAAAGAAGGAAGAATATATAATATATCTATATATTCTCTCTATCTATATGTATAATCGTATGAAAAATTGTCTGACAGTCATCCAGCAGTTTCTACTTAACCGCGAGCGACCGGCCGTATTTCAACGATTCCTCCTCCTCTTCCTCTTCTTCTACTTCTACTTCTTCTTCTTCTTCTTCTACTTCTTCCGTTTCAAGTGCGTCGCAGCCATCGTCGGTATATTTAATTACCCCAATTTGCCCGGCTACTCTCGTTTCCTCTGTATATTTATTTCATTATTTAAGCAAACGTTTCGGCTAGCGGCCATTTAGAACGGTCGGTTAGCCTCGCAGACCAGAATCAGATTTTAACGAGCAATCTTCATTGGACAGACAGGTCTGCCCGACTCGATGCGGCAGTCTGGCAACAATAAATAATTGTTGCGCAGCTCATTGGTTGCATCCTGCGCTCGTCCCCTCGTTCGGTCTGCCGTTTCGTCTACCGTTCGTCTCCTCTCTTCGATCCATTCACGTATGTACCGTCCAACACACATTCGAAAACCGCAACCACTATCCTAACTGTTTCGTCGTGATCGCGCCATTAAAACTGTTTCATTTCACTTAATATCTTTATACAAAATCAATTAATACGTTCACCATTTATATCGTTAAAATAAAAATCATCTAATTGTACGATTACGTCACATTGATGAAACTATACGACGTTGTCATGTACAGGGTGTAACATATCATCCGGGACCCTTTTTCAGGATCGATAGTACGCACCAAAAGGTGAAAAATGGACCGAGAAAGTTAGGTCCGAAAATTATCCCCTAACGAGTTACAACCACATTTGTAAAAAATTTTTTTAAAATTATATCTCCGAAATGGTAAGTCGGAGAGGAGCGGTTTTGATTGCAATATAACCAGAGAAGATCAAAGATAACAGAAAAAAATATAATTGCTGCGGTTATTGCTATTAAATAGCATTTATTCTCGTTTAATCCAAACGATGTCGATTACCTATATCGTAGCAGGTTTGTAACAACTTGGGAAACATTAAGGGCATTCACTAAATCTTCCTTTGCGTAGATAGCGATATTTTTTTTCGTAAACTTTCATCTCTTCCGATTATATTGCAATCAAAATCGGTCCTCTACGACGTACCATTTCGGAGATATGATTTTTTAAAAAATTTTTACAAAAGTGGTTGTATCTCGATAGGGGGTGGTTTTTAGACAAAACTATATAGACTTTTTTTCATCCCTTGGTACTATCGATTCTGAAAAAAGGTCCCCGATGGTATGTTACACCCTGTATATACTTAATACATACATAGAAGACGTTCAATCTTGAGCCACGGTTTCAAGCGGAAGGCGTGCACGGTTCCCTAAACCGGAAGTCGTCCGTGTAGGAGGCGTTCACCCCCGTCTCTCCCTCCCCCCCCCTCCCCTCCTACACCCCACTTTGAAGTCGATTCCGATTCGAGCGCGGAAGTCCGCAAAGAGGGCTGATTGCAATCAGCCGCGGATTTTGCACGTGCGCCGGGGGGGCCAGAACGCAGAAGCGGTACATAAGTTTCGATAACGAGTTTCAGAGTCGATGGCACTCGGATCTCGCCCGAGCCGTGAATGGTGGCCATGAAGGCCACGTCGAAAGTACAACGGAGAAAGAGGATCGGAAAAGGGGATAGAGAGAAAGGCAGAAAGATAGATAGAGAGAGAGACATAGAAAAAGAGAGAAAGAGAGAGAATCCGAAGAAGAGAGACAAGAGAGAGAGCGAAACAGAGACCGGGGAGTTGATCGTTCTATATATATCGCAGACTCTTGAACTTCTGGGGACAAATAGAGCCCAAACGAGCGCCTCGCTCCACGCTATGACGTGTACTCCCTATACGTGTATGTACGTCGTGCCCTATGTGTATTATGTATATGTGTACATATGTATGTATGTATATTGGCGCGTACGCACCTACACGCGTGCATTTTCGCTGTGTATACACTGCCACCCTGCGGTACCATCCACTTAGGGCCACTCGAAGTCTACGTACGACGGCACACTGTAGGTAGCCTACGATGCACGGGGAGACTAACGAATCATTATGCGAAAGTCATTGGGCTCTATCTTCCACGTGTGTATAGGTGATACCGGGTGAAGGGAATTGATATTCCGTGGAGAAATAAGTCCGGGGGCAAAGTCGAACAGGGGGTTGTGAAAAAGAAGAAAAAAAGGGATATTCGATGTTGAAACGTCCGGTATAGCTTGATTTATTGGTGTGAAGTGAGCAATGAATTAGATTTGTTAAAGATCATTTTGATAAGGAAGGATAAACGGTAGGACGATGTATGTATTTAAAATGGGAAGAAAAGAAAAAAACAAGACAATTATAATAAGAGACACTCGAACTCTCCGGACAATTGCGATCGAGACTGTAATTCACGTTCGATAGCGGCGGCCGGTTAATAAAAAATTCATCGAAACGACGAATAATTTCCAGCCAACGGGCGTAAGACGAGTCTCGCTTAAATGAGAAGAGGAGCACCGGGACTGGTAAGAATTTTGTGATCGCGCGGAAAAGGCCGTTGCCGGTTTCGATTGGATCTCGAAAGGAAAGAAAAAGGAAAAAGAGAACAGAAAAAAGGGGGAAGAAAAATTCTTCCGCGCCCGATCGAGAATCGATACCGAATTAACGAGCGAACGACGTAACGAATGGAGGAGAGACCGGGTACCGATCCTGCACTTCAAGACACTCGAACCTCGAGTTCGATACGAGCGCACTTTCGAGGGCTTGTAAAGGATACCGAAAAAAAAAGAGAAAAAGAAAAAGAAAAAAAAAACAGAATTTTCTGTCTATCGTTTGCCCGATAGACAGGGTAAAAGTGCGGCATCCAACGATATGGGAGGAGAGGGAGGTGATAGGGGGAGGGAGGGAGGGAGGGAGGGAGGGGTGGTAGAACGCAACGCAAAATCGACCTCGATTCGATTCGAGTAACGAGACCTCTCGAGGAACAGCGATTCGAGGAGCGATTTCTTTCTAGTTGTTGAGACCAATGACGGATGACGCGATTTTCAAGTCGACGATGAAAAATATCGTGTCCCCTCCTCCCTCTCCCCCTTCTATCTCCGGTTTTGCCCTGCGTCGCACTTACACATCCAGAATCTGAACAATCACCGATCTCCATCGCCCGCGACCTGCGAATGAGCAATTAAATCCCTACCCAGCTACTTCACCAATAAACGACACGGTTCGTTATCACAAACGTAATGATTCTCAAGAATCCAAGAAATCTCGTCCGGATCTCTCCACCTTTTTACAATACGTATTCCTCTTATCATCTTTCTCCGTAGTTTCTATATATTTATCTCTTACTCTCTCTCTATCTCTCTCCACGTGGATTTCCGATATTTCAAGATCTTCTTTGATCGTTCTTTAAAATTACACCCTAACAACGCGCGATAATATTCTTTAATTTAAACTAACGAATTGCAAAAATGAGATACCCGGATACGTATCACGTGTAACACACATTTTTTTTTTCTTTGTTTTTCACGCCGGTTTCTCTCCCTCGTCCCGATTCTTCCTGTTTCCCATCCACCAGGGACTCTCTATCCGTATCCCTATATCCTCTCCGCGTTTCTCTTTCCCCCGACACACATCTCCCCTCACCCCCCTTCGGGTACATCGACGTTGTGTGTCTCTTTGCCACAGGACACACAGATGCGTCCCTCCATTTTGCGCTGGCATTGTTACTCCAAGTGCAGCAGCAGCCTCCCCATTGTTACAATGCCTGGCCACTCCTGGTATTGTTGCCTGGTATTGTTATTATTATCGCTACTGTTACCGGTTGCGGCCGAGTGGCGAATGAAGAAGAGGAGGGCCGGTGGAGCCCAGCTGCCTCGTCGAGTGCCGCATTACAGGCAAATTACACTCCCCCTGGCCCGCCCTTCAACAACGTCCCGCAAGCCCTTTCCCTACGAGAAAATTTTCGGCTGTTCGATTGGGCATCGGCCACCACCAAGACGTTATCTACGTTGAAATCGATCCGTGGAAATGGACCGTGAAAAATGGATCACGAGTTTCGATCGTTTTCAGGGTGTAATTAGTCGGATGGGATGATATTCGAGTTTGATTTATTCGAAATGGAAGATTAAATATGATTCGGATAATATTTGTGCGTGTGTGTTTTTTTGTTATTTTTTTTTTAATCGAACGCATGATTCGACGGGATTTAATTGATTTTGTTTGTTGGTATATCTGATCGTTACATTTTAATCGCGAAGAAATCCCAACCCCCTCCCCCACTCCTGTACGGTGTGTCGGGTTCTTTTTTTTTTACAAATTATACCCCGGTGAGTTACAACGAGTTTAAAGCTCGTTAAAATACGAAAGACCAGGACGAGAGAGAAGTTAATTAGAACGAAGAAAAAACGTAACGAAAAAAATCGAGGGGAATTTAGAGGCCGGGAGGTAAACGGAAAAAGGGGACATTAATTAAAGTGGAAAAGCGCGGCGAGCCTGATCAAAAGTTAAATAATTAATATAAACCTGAAGTTCCGGGCGAAATTGAAATAAATGAAAATCACCGATGTAGAATATCTGACGGGTGTACAACAAACGTGGGATAAATAAATGTGTACAACGCGCGATGTCTTGTTTGCCATACAAAGGCGATAAACACATATTGTATAGCCACTCGGTTGTCCGACAATTATTTTCTTAATTTACTTTCCGAGACGATCAAACACACTCGTTCGCGACAACAAGCAGGTCTGATCTTAATAATCTTATATACCACTTGTCAGCATTCGTTTCACGTATACAAAATAATAATGCAAAAAATAAAAAGGAAGCCGTTTAGATATCGATCTTCAAGTTCCATCCAATCGACTTTCATATATCATCGGCAAAAGATAATTTACCCAGGGACAAAGTAAAATCCCTTAAACGCACGAGTCTTCCGCAAACAGTATTAAAGGCTCTATCTTCAAGCGAGCAAATTTGAAGCAAGCTCTACTCAATGGGCAGATGCACCCTTTGAATGTGCATATAGAACAATCTAACACTACTCTACCTCTACGTATATACCGTAGAAACCTGTGAATTATATTGGAAAGAGATACACTAATATTTCAACTATGTATCATCCTAATTAATTACGTATTTAAATATACAAAACAATTAAAGTAAGACAATTAATATTAAAACATAAATCTATTTCCATGATCGAACGTCCCGCGTGGTGTTTTCTTCTTATTAAACTACAGATTTTTCACGCAAAAAAAAAATAAATAAAACAAGTCTACCGAAACGAGAACGAGGGTGGAACCAGGAAACGAAGAAGGGATGACACAGGAAGGAAACGATCTTGAACGCCGAGTTGCGATTGAGCCACGAGGATAATCATAATAATGGGTTTGCCTACCCCACCGAAACCACCCCCTTTTGCCCACGATTCCGTTTACGGACGGGGCTTTCGAGTCCCGCGAGTTCAATGCCGCGCAAACACACCCACCGAGGTTTCCTAGGGTACGATCGACAGGATCTGGATCATTTGACACACACACACACACACACACAATACATTACACCGTCGAAATCCTTTCAGGATACCTGATTACATTCCCGCGTGTAATTTCCACGATAGAAACTAAAACCGTGGTACATTGAATTTAATAGCAATACAAAATAAGAATGAGAGAGAGACTATTACTCATATAAATTCTAATAAGTAAAACAAGGAACGTGAAACCCTTCACTTTTCTAGCACCTTATTAAGCTCGAGAGTGTGTCTTTGAGAAATATGAAATACCATAATATTGTCAACGTTCTTGGTTCTGTATATGTATATATATCTATATACATAAATATATATTTTTAATGCGCTCGTAATTATCGTGTCGACTTCATGTGTCAAACGAGTTAACTTTCCCAAAAAAAAAAAACTTCAACCCCTCTCCCCCCACGTACGAAAGGTGGGGGGCACGTGCGTGCACCGCGTGAAATTCCTTGGGTGTCCAAATGCGTGCGGTTAATTGGACGTCCTGCAACGCGTGCGCATATCTCTCGAGTGCACTCACGGCTCTCCCTCGCATAATAACGCACGCATGAATATGTCGTCGGCTTTTGCGGTCTGTATGCTCCGCGACAGCGTGCGGCAGTATGTGGCCGACGTAATTGCATTCCTCTCTCCTCGTCTTCGTGGTACACACGGAGCACCACCTGAGCTCAGGTACCCAAGCGGGGTACTATCTACATACACATATACGTACGTACGTACGTATGTATGTATATGTATATATACAGGTTACTGCAAAAGTCATCGTACCGTCAGGAATTCCATGAAACCGTCATGGTTGCCGTCATCGTTCTCACGTTATAAAATCGTGAAACGTTGTAATAAAAAAACGATTAAACTGGATGAAAAATTGGATCTTAGACTAAATTCAAGTATAATGAAAAAGAAAATTGATTTGAATTTATGTGGCAAGAGATTGAACGTAAAGTTTGAAAATAATTTATTAAACGGGGGGAAATAACGATTGTGTCGTAGTATAAGTTTATTTCAATAGGTTCGCGTCAATTATCACGACGAAAGAGGCAGTGTCACGAGTGTATTGTCAATACTCGAACGTGCCTGTTCCGCGATAATACAGCACCAATTTCTTTTTTTTTTTTTTATGCTTCACCCTGTAGCGCGCGTACACACCGGAGACGTTCCTTTTGTAATCCCGCTGCACTTTCGGGGACGCGGCCGAAGGGTGCATACATTTCAACCGCAAACATCAGCATCCCCCGCGGCATCCCTATTGGATCATCCCCCCCCCCCACCCTCTTCCCCGCCCTTCTTCAAGCTGTGAAACGACGGAAAAAATTAGAGAGACGAGAGTCGGCGAAAAGCGCGATCAACGGACGAAGAAAAAAAGGGGGGTCGGTCCCCGCGGTGGTCTTTACATTTTCAGTGTTTAAATTCTGAAACTGTGAAAAACACACACACACTCACGTATACACATACGTATACACATACCCTTCGCTAACGGGCCGTAGGTTGCTTAGAGATAGAAAGTGGAACGCACCTTTCGCTTCGTCGAAATTTATTTCGCCACTCATTACGAACTGACTAGAAAGTCATTTCTATTTACACGGTTAGGTCTCTCCCCCCTCCAGGTTTTTCAGACGTCCCTATGGGTAATCGGTAAGTCATCCCCGGTCCTATGGTATTGAGTTAAAACAACAAAAGGGAGGCGGAATCGTGTTTGCCCACGGGCTACCACTCAGCAGGGTCAACACGGGACAATTAACAGCCCTAATCATAATTTGACGTTAGTTGATCCCCGGTATTCGCAAGTTCATCGTTGCGGTTCCCTTTGCGCTTAGCACCCCGAGAACACTTGGCTAAATCTCGACAAATATGTGTATGAATATTTCAACGTTCATTAATATTCTCGAAACAATCAAATCTCTATCTATTTCTATTAATACAATAATCAAAGTCATCGAACATTTCAAGTGTTCGTTTCATCACTGAACAAGACCTTCCACTTATATGTAGAATTCAATACATACATACATGTATAACGAACAATACATAAAGAATAGAACAAAAAGATAACACACAAACGAAAAAAAAAAACCCTTTTAATCCGACTATATTCGTTCACCTTGACCCGCGGGGTCGCGTCGGATATATTTAGAAATCATCGAGAGCGTGCGGCGAGTGTCAATTTCTCCCAATTACACGCGTCTTTCATTGAAGCAACATTGAAACGAACCCCAGCAGAGAGGAGGATAGGCGGTCGGTGGTTTTGCTCGAGGCTGTATGGGGTTTCCGTCGGATAATCCGACGAAAGTTGGTGTCGGATGAAATTGCCCGAGGAAAGCTGTTGTGCCTGGCAAAGGGTGGTATTGGTGGCGAATCATGGTGATGGTGATGGTGGTGGTAATGGTAATGGTGGTGGTGGTGGTGGTGGTGCCGTTTTGCGTCAACCCTCAGTGTACGGCGCGTAATGACGTTACGCTAACTTGATCAATCGTCCACTTTAACTACCACTCCCCTCCACCAACGGAACGAACTTGCTACTGTCGAGCATAGGCGAACAACTACTCGATGTTCCTCCCGAATATCCCATCGTATCTACTGTACGTGTGCCCTTTGATGAACTGCCCTCGAGATTTATCGTTATTCGATGAACTAATTAACGACGAGACAGAGAATTCAGGTTGAACATTCAATGGAACTATGTGTATACATATTACGTATGTTACGAGGATTACTATATGGATTACTATACTATTAGTGTATAATTAAATAATTCACTGAAAATGAGAGTCTGATCAGTAATGTATGTTGACTGATGGTAAACTAACCGTGAAATCTGCTTTCCACCAATTAGCCCAAGAAAAACGTGTGGACAGGTACCTACGTTAGAAAGGGTTGGCTTTCTTTTTTTAAATCTATCAGGAAAGAGAACGTCAGAAAAGATCCGCATGGTCGGACACGGGAGGCGTTTCATTTACCTGCCAGAACGAGAGTTAACCGCGAGTTAATCGGAAGTTAAAGCTAAGCTCCCTTTTCTTCGTGTTAAGCAAACTTTGCCCCGGGGACCCCCGCGGGCCTTATAGGCCTTTTTTCGCCCAGTTGGGACGTACCGAACGGGCCCCCGTCGAAGGTAAACAAGGTCACGTTGCTGCGAAACGTTCCCGGAGATCATTTTTAAAGTATTCCCTTCGTCATCCGACGTCAGATATTTATTATGATGAAAAATAAAAAGAATAGACATGTATATTAAAGAGGTGATTTATATCGAATAGGTGACGATATTAGAAATTGCAATACGATACGAGATATCGATTTAAATTGTATCTATCGAGTTTAACCCGTGAAACTTGCTCTCATCGAGAATCGGCAACCGCGTTGAATTTCTTTCCTCTTCGCCCTACGTACACACCAGTTATATCCCTATCTCGTTCAACTTTCTCTGTTTACACACCACATCGTTGCGGGAGCGACGGACAAACGGACTGACGGACGGACCGTTCCCTTGTAATAACAATTCTCTCCCGACGGTTCATCCGCGTCTCTATTCGACGAATCTTTCACGTTGCTACCTACGTGCAGACTCCCGGCCTCGCAGGGATCCAGGTATTAATACAATTTTATTTTTCCTTCGTGCGATGGAAAAAGATGTTTTAGTGTTATCCGACGTTAACGGAAATGATCGTTTTTATATTATTAAAAAAACGAGTGAAAGTAAAAAGTGAAAGTTTGTTACGATACCGGAAAATTAACGCGTGAAACCTAAATCCACCGCCAATTTATACACATATCTATTTCCAGGTGTTATTTAAATAAAAGTCTAATTTCGTACACTTGAATACATGTATCAATTAATCCACTACAAGTAATAATCAATAAAAGTATCACTTAGAGTACATTAAAAATAAAATTATGTCCTACTTAATTTCATTCACAATATTATATGTATACAGAAATTTATATAAAAACTTTCACAACGATCGTTTGATTGGGCTTACAAGTGTTAGCACGTTTACCGTTAAACGACCGATTTATTCGCGAAATCGATAAAAAGAGTTCAAGGTTCCGTTGTCCCTTGTCATCCGGTCGAGCGCGAGTCCCTCCCCTCGAATCGTCTGAGGAAAGAATTAATAATTGTTGCGAAGACAATGCGATAAATCGGTGGGCTCGACGGAAAAAGAAAGAGGAAAAAAAAAAAAAATGCGAGTACACGTGGAAGCCTGGAAGCCGGCTTGTTTGTAGACCTCTCGAAGTCACCGCACACCGTCCGCACGCCCGAAACTCCACTGGCTTCGACGAGTGGATTATCGGTGGAAAAGGAATTAACGAACGGGAGCAGCGAGAGAGTACTTCCCTCGTCTAGTACCTCTTCGTGGCTTTTAGATAAGGTCTCTCAGCCCTACGCATCAGTCACGCCACAAAGCATACGTGGAAACTTGCGCGTCGCGCGCCGATATTATGGGAATCGGTCGGAAGTGGTCGGATACGAGTGGCTTTTCTTCGTCGGCGAATGTTTATCGATGCGAGAGGAACAAAACAACGTGGATGAAAATCACGTTTTAACACTAAACCTACCGACAGTTTAGGTACATATTCGTATCGGATTCGAAAAACTGAGAACCTTTGCAATTGGCTTCAGCTAACAGTTAATTTGGCATAAAGAACTGTATTTTCTTAAACATCGTGTCAATTTCCACCTATTGGTCCATAGTTCCATCCATCGTTAGCCCTAAATTTTTTCCCCCAAGACAACTTTATGTCATATAGAAAAAAATCAACGGGTCAATTGATAATAATCGAAACGATCTAAACGATCGATGATCAGCGTAATCAGGCGGAAATGATTCGCGATCATTGGTATTCCCCGAATGTACGGTACGTGTGACGACGAGTGTGTCGACGGGGGTGAAAGAAATTTCGAGGGTGGCCGATCCCGCTAATATTCAAAGAATTAGACAGACGGTGGCGGGCCCTTGAGACACGGTCTACTGCACGGGGACCCTTAAAGTGCTTTCGTTGCATTCTCGACGTGCATAACTTCGACAATGGGGGTTACACGGGGCTACAGGGGGGGATTGCAGCGGGTTATAGCCACTCAAGTACGAGGTTACAGGGAGAAACATATAGGTCGGGCACCGCCTTTGATTCGTGCGATAAAAATCAGGCTTAGCCTTTTACCTATCGCACATGTTACTAATTTACTCTTACGTTTCATTTAATTAAATTCCCCATATATGTATAACATCATTATATCTACTTCACCACCTTATAAATTTAATCGTATAATCATCGATTATACTGGGTGTAATAAAAATTCTGGGACACTTTAGGTTTATGGATAGAACGCATAAAACTTATAAGACTTTTTTTCTTATTTTGATCCGTTCTATCCATAAACCTAAAGTGTCCCAGAATTTTTGTAACACCCTGTATACATATAATCATCAATAATAATCTGAAAGTTATCAAAAAAAGAAAGTTCCTACGTCTTCGTTTCTGGTGTCTGTTCAACGAAGTTTCATCGGGCAGCGATTTTATCGTTCGTCGAATACGAAACGGAAACTGGCAAACAGATTAGTCGCGATTGTTCCGCGGCGTCTTCAGATTATACGTCGAGCGACGCCGACGCCGACGCCGACGCCTTTGCCGACGACGACGTCCCACGGATACCGCCGCGTTAAGGATTAAATCACCCGTGAGAATGGGGCTCATTGTTTTCACCGGTTTGACGACAATGCAAGCGCGATCACGGGACGCGCCCCCTGTGAACGGCGCATAATGCACGCTTAGGATTATAACGCGGTCCTGTCATAAGCAGATGCCGATCCCGGGTACCGATCCCGTCCGCACGGCCGACTTCCCTAATCGCGTTCAATTGCCATAAAAGCGGTTTCGAGCGGTGCTGCTCCTCGAGCTCGCATCGCTGACTTCGCCGGAAAACTTTGGAAAACTACCGTCCCGTCGGGTTTATTCTTCATTACAGCAAGTATTTTCTAAGAAACACGTGTGTGTAACATGGACTTTGATAAATGATCATTGACAATGATTAAATATGATTAAACGAGATTATACCAATATGCAAATTTCTAATCGAATAATTCACGCGAGAAGCGTCGTAACGTTCAAGTTATTGTACAGTGATATGTGAAGTAGTAGTAGTGTTCTTTTTTTATGGTGTTTTTTTTTTTTATTAGTATAGAGCAAATATCTGCAACGTAGCCTTAGGTGGTTACGGTTCTTCTTTTTATTTGATTTTTCTTTTTCTTTTTTTTTTGTTATTTTTGCATGAACGTTCTCCTGCTGGAAATCACGGAACATATTTTACGCGCCGGGGAACGTCATAAACATGTTACTGCGCGTCGAGGAAACGAGTTTTTCTCGACGACGACGGTCCTTTGCATATTCTCATGGCTCTCGACGGTACGCCGGGAAGATTCTTCTTGGAAAATGCTCTGTTTTTCTGCATACTTCGCGCACTTCTCTCTCTCTTTCTCTCTCTATTTTTTTTCTCTTTCCTTTTCATGTACTTCGATCTCGTTGCCGGGCACGAAATGTCGATGTTTAAAACCGTCGTGGCCCGTGTAACGTAACCGTACGCGACGATGAGAGTATATAAAAAAAAAAAAACGAATCCCGTATTATCTACGGGAACAACGAGCATCCGCGTGAAATGGACCAGGCGTTAAATCCCTCTCGAAGAAATAACAGAAACTTATAACCGTGGATTATGGATTTAGGGGGTCCGTCGATGGTTCCAGGTTGCTTTAATGTATATGTGACAAAAGGCTTGCACACTCCCCTCTTGTAAAAATATTTGAGTTCTTACCTGGCGACAGTTTGCGCAGGAAATGTGTCGTCTTATTTGAGCCGCGGAAGAGAGAGAGAGAGAGAGAAAGAGAAAAAACATGATTCTCGTAGACGTACGGATTTAAAGGAGACTCTTCTATCACTCGACATTCCGCTAATGACACACACACACACACACTCATTAATAGTGGTGCATGGATTCAATCAAAGATAATTAGTGAATTATTTGAATTTCATTTTATCAATGAATATATTTGATCGATCGATTAATTTGTATATTATTATTTTGTTCCAGGTGAAAATATGGTTTCAAAATCATCGGTACAAGTGCAAGAGGCAAGCCAAGGAGAAAGCGATTGCCGAACAGAATGTTCAAAATCAGGTAACTATATGCTCGATAATCGCGTTTAAAAAAAAAAAAAAAAAAAGTACGTAGGGAAACCGTGGTAGCCAGCGGAAAAAGTCGACAAATTAATTCGCGGAAAGTTCGGTTCGGTGCGTCGCATCGTCCATCGATTGTGCATCTCCCGTAATAATTTCATATTTTCAACAGATCGGATTTTGCCGGCGATTTTAAAATAACGAGGGACGCATTGGTGAAAATATCGAGCGTTTCGAAATGAAATGGCTTTAAATGAAAAATATTCCGAGCCCGTATAAATCCTCGCATCCACATCATATTTCGCTTCAAGTGGCCACTCGACCAGGTCGAAGCGATTCTGCATTCATTTCGTTATTCCATTCCAAATTTTTGAAGGATAACGTCCGTATCGGCGAGACGTGAAATTGTTTTTGTTAAAAAAAAAACGTGAGAGAGAGAGAGAGAAAAAGATAGACAGTTTGAGAGAGAAAAAAAAATGTAATTGCCGCCAATCCTGTCGCGACTGTTTAACATCGGAAATTCCCTCCCTTATTTCTACCTGTACGTGTATCAATATTCATCAAAATTCTTAACTATCATCCTTATCTTTAATTTTACCCTCACGATTACCCGGTGAATAACGTACAAACGACGGAGACGTCGGAACATTATTATTATTTCTTTCTTTTTACCAACGTAATCCGTCTCGATTCGTCGTCCCAGGTATTATCATCGACTCGAACGAGATTCAACGGTAGAAGAATCTTCGTTCCTTTTGCCGATTCTAATAACGACACGCCCGATCCTCGAGATAACGTAATTGCAAGTTCGAAACGTGCCGTGTCTCGATCTCGCCGTACGCACTGACGAATACGAATCGACCGGCCCGTCACCCTCTCCTTCTGGCAGAATAACGTTCAAAAGGAAAGCAAAAAAAAAACCGTCGGAACAGCGATCGTCCCGATACTCACAGATTCCGTGTTCACAGTTGAATACATTATAGTACCGTCACGTATGCCGGATCACGAAAAGTCTCGGCATACATTAGCGTCAAATCGTTTGATTGAAATAATACAAAGGCAGCCGGTTGACGCGTGGCATCGCGAACACGTGTATGTCTTTATTTATATAATAATTATTCCTCCCATGAAATATTATATTTGACAAATTCGTTCGTCAACCCGACGGACATTTGTATTTTCTTTCACGAACGGCTCGATATTCCGTTAAACGTCCCCGGAAAGTGTTTTTCTCGGCCACTTCGTTATCGTTTTTTCTCCCAGCCCCACCCCCCGGTGGATACTTTGTTTTTTTTTTCACCGAAATACACCGACGGGGGAGGATAAGCGACACTTCATAGAGAAGCCCGCGTCGTGTCGATATAAGCGGATTTTTATTGCACACTTTTGCCCCGGATAGATATTCGGAATCGTTGACTTCCGCCCCGAAACCCATCGAAATCCGATTGAAAATAGTTCGAAGATTCCCGGTTTGAAAAAAACATCTATCGGATACACCGATTACAAAAAAAAATCGCTATCGATAAAGCCGTCGTTAAAAAACTTATCGAATCTAACTTCTCAATCGTATCGATCAGCGAGAATCCAATCGAGTTGACAATTCGATTCCTATTCTTCTTCACCTGGACGACTTTTCAAAGATTTTTCAAACCGTCCGAAAAAAAGAAGAAAAAAAACACACACACAGAAAACACCGACCTTGAAAACATACCACGTTCGAGGTCGGATACGAAGTCGTTTAAATCCCGATCGATCTTCTCTCCATTCTGTCGCAATAATGGGCTCGACATTGTCGCGGCAAACGGTAGCTCGTAAACAGCCATAGAGCCTTTAATGGTGCTGAAAGTTATCCGCTCGCCCGATCTGTGGACCATTCTTCCCCTTGATTCGTCTACGATGGTCCATGGCAGCCGCCCCATAATTTACTCGTTAGTTTTTTCGTGCCCCCCAACGGACCCCTGTTTCCTCGTCTTTTTAACGTGACACACGTACACACTCTCTCTCTCTCTCTCTCACTCTCACTCTCTTTGTCTTTCTCTCTTTTTCTAACAGGGTCTCAATTTCAATTCCTCGGTTTGTTTATCGTCCCCCGAAACTTCATCCTATCCGTCGATCTGTTCGACGATACGTGTAATTGCGTGCCCGCCTTCGCGTGTACACATTGACACGAAATAGATACATGTATATATGTATGTATGTACGTCGGGCGTGGTCGTTACACCATTGTAACAAGAGTCTTTTGTGATAATGGAACGGATGACCGTGGAGACGCGACGACAATCGAGATTTTCCGTCCAACTAGACGCGAACCATTGCGATCCATCGGTAAGCAGATTAAGAGATTGCTGTTTTTATTAGGCTTCTTCGTACACCGACGTTTATGTGTTAACGGTATATATGGTAAAAGTATCACGGCTAAAGGGGTTCCTATAACTAATAAGTAGCGTAACTCCATTCCCAGCAGACGATTCGCAGAAGAGATTAGAGACTCGGTCCCACTTATCCTATAAATTACAGACACCCTGTACGCGACATAAAGTATCGGCGGCCAAATGCAATTGCCTAAGTCTCTCTCTTTCTCTCTCTCTCTCTCTCTCTCTCTCTCTCTCTCTCTCTCTCTCTCTCTCTCTCTCTCTCTCTCTCTTTCTCTCTCTTTGTATATTTCTACCTAGGATGAAATCTCGCATTATCATCCACGAGATAATTTCCACCGAAAATTACACCTTACCTTCTCCGATCACTAGCGAAACGTTATTACGGACCGAAAGTTAAAAAAAGGGTAGTTAAGATAGGTGACGTATGGAAAAAGGGGATGAAAAAAAAAGAATCTATGGATCTTTGACCGTGGTTAAAGTCCATCGCGACTTTAGCCGGGCGCATTTAAATCGTGTCGCGGTGGAGCTTAAATATCGCGATAGGAGGAAGAAGAAGGCCGCTTGAACGACACGACGTCGACGTCGTCGTCGCCGTCGCCGTCGCCGCCGTCGTCGACGGGTTGGCAGGCTGCGCTCAGATTTTTTCCCTTTTTTTTTTACGTTTTATTCCATTTCCTCCCCTCGTGGCGGTAAAAAATTTCAAGTACCGGTGTGAGCGAGCGAGCAGGCGAACGAGCACGGGAAAAAGAACGAGAAAGAAAGACGGGCAGGGAGAGAAGCGTAAGAGAGAAAGAGAGAAAGAGAGAGAGAGAGAGAAAGAGAGATCCTGCAGGGGAGCGAGGAAACGGGTGCTCGAGGGCCGGTCGCCATCTTGCCGTGAGTACAGTCATGCACAACACCTGGACGGGAATCGGGGTTACCAATACTACTATTGATATCGATTAACCACCCCCCTCGAAGAAGCTGCCGATCTTTGACTTTCAGATGGAAACTTTATTAGAATCCATATTCGTCTGGATCGTGTTGATAATAATTCTCTATCACAGTCGTAGTCATTTAAAATTGTACTACTAATTCGACACGAGTTAAATAAGTTGAATATAAGGGTTTTCATTGATATATTTCTTTTAATTAATTAGACTATCTTAATTAGAACGAAATTGATAGGGAAACGTGATTGAATTCATTAAAACATCCGACCACTATCGTTATTCAAACGTATCGAACGGGGGAGCGATCATCGGGGGGTGAAAAAAAAAGACTGAAACGGAGGAATCGAAGAAACGAAATCACCGTGAGATTTCTTTTTCCGCGAAAATTGTTTGGTCGGCTAAAGGCAAGGTGGGGGTGGTCGGAGAGAAGGAGGGAGGGGGACTAGCTAATGTAATTACACGTGCGGTAAAACATCGGTTATTAGATTTAAAAACCACTTCCTCGTTTACAGAACCCATTGAATTCCATTCGTCGCGGAAACGAGAGGTCCCGGCAGAAATCTTTTAATATCTCTTCGTCTTCTTTGTTCGGCCGAGGCTTCTGTAAAGAACGAGACGGAGATGGAAGGGGTGCCACGGAGGCAGCTTTTAGTTAATTACATCAATTTCAGCGACGAGTGTTTTTCCAACGGGATGCATTCGTCTGGAAGTCTCGCGGAGCATTTAGATATCCGTTGCTACATCCTCGATGTTATACATCACCTAGAATCGTATTACCAAGTCGAACGAAGTCGTAAAGTTACAAATTATTCCATAAATAATCTCTACAATCGTATCATAAAAAAAGATGAACAATTAATTATATTTAAAAATTTTTTTAAAAACATTTCAACTAAATCTCGTACCATCCTCTTTACGTTCGATTCTTTCGTACTTCCGTCATGGAAATAAATTCCCGACCATTTTAACGTACCTCGATACCGTTATAGAAACTGTACGTTTTCATCCAGGTGAAATATGATAAAAAAAATAGAAAAAAGAAAAGATCGATCAGTGTGTTAGATTCACGGGGAATGTCGATCCCGGTTCGAGACCGTGCGGCAACATTGAGCCTCATTATGCAGCGCATGGCCGGCGTTCATAAACACCACGTACTACTCCGTTCCTAACCACGGCCATTTTCGCCGGAAATCGTTTAACGCGCGTTGAAGTGGCTAAAGTGGCGTGACGCGTGACGCGCGCGCGGACCGTCATGCGTTTAGCGTAATCGTCACTTTGTCAGCGTGAAGTGCATGGCATGCCTGCACTTATGTTCGCGAGCGCACGTAAGTTCGTACCGGCCACTCGAATCGAATCGCCCGGTACGTACCTCCCCTCCTCTGGTCCTATACCTAGTTCTCTTTATCGTAGAATTTTGCATAAAATACCATTGCCCATATTTGACAAAAATTCATTACCAACAAATTTTCCTAGGAAAATCTTATCAACTAAATCAGTATCAGTATGAAATCACTATAAAAAATCAATATCAGTATGAAAACAGTAACAAAAATCAGTATCAGTATGAAATCAGTAACAAAAATCAGTATCAGTATGAAAACAGTATCAAAAATCAGTATCAGTATGAAATCAGTATCAAAAATCAGTATCAACTAAACGCAGAAAAAAAGAAACAACCTAAAAAGTATAAGAATCGTACCTAGTACATTGTTCAAACGTTTCATACAATGAACGATGAATAGTATAATATCCGTTCCAACGAATCGGTACAGGTAAACTAGACAAAAAGGGGCAAGTAGTATCGTGAAACGACGCGCACGTAGGCAACGGGTGATTGGTAAAAGTTCGTGGCACGACTCCTCCATGGCCGAGGCGTTATTTTCGAGCGCGATTATATTATTAAAGCATTCCTGCCGAGGAGATCGAAGAGGAATGTCGTGTACCGAATGTTGATACAGCTGAGTGGTCGTCCCGGCAGGTACTCGGCCAGGCTTCGTTCGGCTTCTGTTTGGCATGGCGTGGGTCCCGGTTCGAATACGTAGTGAAGTCTCGCTAGGAAAAGAGAGACGCAGAAACACGTAGGGGGGACAAAAGGGTGAGAGGGGGAGGGAGGGAAGGGATTGAATGTTGACGAGGCCCGACAGTCCGTAACCGTGGTCCACGGTAGCCGGTACTGTTTATTCGTAATGAGAGCCCGGTTCGGTACTAACACAGTCGGTTCTACTCAAATGTTGATCGCGAGGTATCGTGCAGGTTTAAGTATCTGTGCCTACGGTCGAGTCTCGTGTGTTTGCACGGAACACAGAGGCACTCGGTCAAAACCAATGCCGTCCCACGTCTTGCGTGGAACATCCATTCGAAAACCGGACACGTTTACCTTTTTCAATCGACGTACCGATTTATACTCGTAAATATGTATATGTAGATATATGTATAGTAATCTGTACGTGGTTATTTCAGGATGTATTTCTGCGAATTCTAATCGTGACAGTAATTCATCCAATTTAGAATTGATCTTTGCATACCGTATGTGTAGAGTTCATTGGACAAATAGATTAAGTCTACTTTTAGAATAATGTGAAATTTAAGGGTGAAAGTACTTGATTTTCTTTAGAAACTCATAAGATTAATATATAACATTACGCTATTCGAATACCTTTAAGAATTCACGTACTTTCATACTCTCCTACAACAACACATTACATATTATAATATACAGGGTGTCCCAGCTAACGCGACAGTTGCTACTAGTACAATACCCTACTGGTGCAGAACATCTACTGTCCCGCCGCCAGTCCCAACGACGCCCTCTGATTGGCCATCATTTTTCTTTAACAACTCTACTACGAATTAAGATACGACATTCTAAATGTCACTTCCCTATATCAGAATTACCTCAGCTATCACCTAGTTCAGGTACCTCCACACTAGCTAAGACACCCTATATATTATACCCCCTAAATCAATTCCCAAATCCCACACATTTAACCCCCCCAACAACTTCTAAACCACCCCATTTACTACTAATTTCAGAGCGCGAGTTCACCACGTCGCGTCGCGGTGCCCGTCCTGGTGAAGGACGGCAAGCCCTGCGGAAGTGGCGGCGGTGGAGGCGGCGGTAACGAGGGTAGCCGCGGTGGACCTAGTGCGGCGCTCGCCAGCCCGGCGCCGCACATGACGGCGGCGTCCAGCCCCCATGGTTCCCATCACGCGGCCTCCTCGTCCATCTCCCATCACTCCGTCGTCGGCGTGAGCCACGTGATGTCTTCCAGCCAGAGTCTGCAGCATTGTTCGTACAGCAGGGCGGGCGGGCAGCAGGGTATGCAGCAGCAACAACAACCGCAGTGCGGCGCGTACTTGCCGCTCCAGGGTAGGGCCTGGTAGTGCGCGCCATCCGCGGCGGGGGCCGCGGCCTACGCCAATCCCTCCGTCGCAGGCCCATGGGCCCTCGCCGCGGATCCTGCTGCCTGGTACGCTATACCCGACGACAGCCCCTAGGACTGGAGAAAGTGGGGTTGGAACCATAGGAACATAGGGAAAGAAGAAAGAACTTGAAACTAGAAACATTATACGAAGGGAGGGACGCGAGAATTATGTGAATATTTTCTCGATGATTCGTATATCCGAATGGTCCTATCGATGTGTGTTTGTATGTAGTTTGTTTTTTTTTTGGAAAAGAAAGAAACAGAAGAAAGAGAAGAAGAAGAAGAAGATTGTGTAGAGGATCAGGTAATAATTGGGTATATGGTTTATTACCGGTGGAAAAGTGAATAAGAGTCGATGGAAATTATTTGTAACGTTGGTGTGCGTGACTTTTTTGTTAAACGATCCGTCGTTTAACGAAACGAAAATATGAGAAATGAGACGGGAAGAGAGAGAGAGAACCTGATCGTGCGCGACTCCACGGAATATATGTAGATTTTTGTTTTTCGACGGGGGAATTCAGCCAGCTCGTAGAATGTATATGTACGATATGAAACTCTGTTCCGTATTTTCCGGATCGTACTTGTCGGGCACGAGTTAAATGAAACGTGCGGATTCAATGCGACTTTTGTTCCGACGTTGCGAAGAATGCGTTACCATTTTACCGCCGCGCATCGATCGCCGCGAGTGTTTCGCGGACCCTCGCCCGCGAACCCGGAGGTTGGCCTCCGACGTAGCCGCGACAACGTCGACGGAAGGGAACGACGACGAAACGTTAAACCATCCGGGATCGGAATTTCAATCGTAGAGATATCCACGGAAATTATAGGGACAACGATCCCCAAAGGAAGATATTAAAACGAACGAGCGATAGAATATAAAACCAGCGAGTCAACGATATACACAATATAAATATTCCAGCTAATATCTGCCGTATTTACGTACATAAAACAAAGAAAAATCTTAAATCATATTCCACGATTACAACAGACACTGAACACTTTAATTAATTATCTTTTAAGTATCAGAAATATTACATAAAAAAAAAGTGTCAAATAATCAGAGGATCTTATATTAATTATCAATGAGATTAGTTTTATTGTTCTATGGTCAGATTTAATTTAATAGAAATGAATAGTAAGAATAATTTGTCGCGTGAAAAATAATACTTGGTACGTGTAAGGTAATCGGGCACGTTTATTTCATTCTGTTACGCGAGCATCCCAAGTTTATTCGCCCCGGGAACGATTGAAATGATATCGCGAAACCCATTGGCACGGCAGGCAGTTTGAAACAAAACGCAGACACGATCGGGATACAATGATACATTCCGAGCGGATTGTATCGTGCGCGAATAATCTCCCGAGTCCACTCGACCGATCGAATGCACGCGTCGATTCGAATTGCGAGAAACCGTACACCCCGGTTGGTCGGTGATTGCGACTCGGTTTCGTCAAAAGCGTTACCGGAGATGCGCCCCTAGGTGCGACACTGTTGCGTGTTCGTTGCAACAACGCGTTTCACGTGACGTTCGCTGCTGTACCAATGGATGGATGGAGGTAGTTAAAAAAAGAAAAAATAGGAAAAAAAGAGGATTCGAATTTCCGGCCCATCGAAATTGAACGTAGAGTCATTCGCGAGAACGAGAGACAGTGAAACAAAAATCTAGAAAACAAATATTCTTTACCTGTGCCTACTCGAAACGTACCGTTGAAATATTTTTAAAGAAATTAATTATCAAGGAATCTAAACGACGTAGCTAAGTTACAAGATAACGTTCATTGAGACATTTTAAAATGAAAAAATAAACGAAATAAAGGGGAAATGAAACTGAAGAAAGAATAAGTCTTGGATGATCAAAGTATTAAAGTACCTAAAGTATTTATCAAGCGGAACGCGAATATCATCGTAGCAAGAACGTACGTGATTTATCTATCGACGTAACATCGATTCAAAGACATCGCTGGATGACACACGTATTGCACAAAATAAAGTTCTATTCCGCGCACTCCAGCAGACTCGGGGTATAATAATCGGAATTAATATTCTAAGCAGTAACGGTAGGAAATATATTTTTTCAGTGTAGAAACGGGTATATCGAGAAAATTCAAAGAAAAATTCAGCTTGTACGCGAGCTGTAGCCAGAAGATAGAGAGAGAGCGAACATGTGTGTTCTCACTCACACACTCTTTCACTCACTCACTCATTCACTCACTCACTCGCTCGTTCGTTCGTTCGTTCGCGCGATTTAAAGAATAGATGAAACGGATATAAATCGGCTGCGGGGGTTTTAAGCAAGATGTTTCAATTGAACGCGACGTCTGGCTGGCATTCAGAGGGACTTGGCGGTGGTTACGGATATCCAGCGTGTGTGTATGTTCCGCGAAATCGTGTCGCGAGCGTGATTTCAAACGGACATGTGTGTAGGGAGAGGACAGACACGTGTGTTGTACATAGTAGATGTATATTATACGTTTTACTCGGAGCAAGGCGACACGTTCGCTCGGCTCCTCGAAAAATTGCAACGCGGGTATGCTCGCGCGGGTTGCGAAGCTACGCGAAAAAGAACACCCAGCTGCCGGAGATTTGTTTCTCCTCCATCTCCCTTCTCCTCTCTCTCTCTATCTCTCTATCACACTATCTCACTATCTGACTACATCGCTCACCAATAGGAGGAAAAGAGACAAAAAGTACCCCACCCCCACCTTCTCCCCCCCCCCTTGTCGGAGGAGGAACAAGAAAAACCGCGAAGCTTTTGGAGCCCGTCGAGCATTCCGCGTGTATGCGCGCTGTGATAACGAGGTCACAGGTGTGAATCCGATATGGCGGGTGTAAATATACTTTTTAGGCGCACACGCGTTCGGCGGTACGCGGTGGAGATAAAGGAGAAAAGAGTAAATAAATAAATAAATAAATAAAAGGGGTGGGGACAAAAGAGTAAAACGACGGGAAGAGAGAGAGAAAAAAAAAAGGAAACGGAGAACGATTTTTAACGTTCGTCACTCCGTTTACGTGCCCCCTGTTCGCGAAACGTCGCAACAACGAATTTCTACAAGGATTTCGACGGCGAACGGCGGTGTTCATTATACATAACGATTTAGCGAGCGAGCATTATCGACATTAATATAACGATTACGCAAAACAAACAAACAAAGAAACAAAACAAAAGAAAATAATTAAAAAACAAAAAAATACACAAAAAAAAAGTATATGATTGACGATAGCGAGTAGCGTGTGACGGTGAAGAAATTAGAGATTATTATAAAGTTTTGTAAATAACAACAGAGATATTAATAAAACGATACTTATTCAAACACTGAACGCTCAACAGTTTTTTCGTTCATCGATGGTTAATATCATTGATTCACGCTCCTTCATTCCCATTCCGTACGTTTACATCGAATATACTATAATAGTCTTTGACTATAACCGATGTTGTTTGCGTAAAAAAAAAACGAACCGAAGAATACTTACCGGGCAATCGTGAGTGGCACCCGGTGTCGTTTAAAACGCACCGTTATGAAAACATCATGGGTAGAAGGTGTGTATGCATAACCACGGAAAAGTACTTGTTCGGAATCGCTTCCGAAGGAGGTGTCTTCCACCGGGTTTCGCGAGGAGTGTCATTCACAGATGAAAATAGGAGCTTTGTCGATTCAAAGTCTCTCGACGTCCATCCCCGTTCGAATTGGTAAAGGAGCGGTTAAGAATGTTTCATTACATCTCTTGCGATTTTATCTTTTATTTTTCCCTTTTTCTCTCTCTTTTTCTTTTTTTTTTCTTTAATCGTTTCGTTTGCCCGGTGTCACGAGTTCCACAGTCCCCCCCCCCTGGGGAACACCATGGAAACACCCTATGGACGTGCAACCCCAGCCTGCGTATTCCTGGCCCGGTAACGTCGTAACCCCCTTCGAGAAACGCGACGGTGTACCTACGATTATTAAGGTAAGCCGATCTCCTCGATAGGTGAAGGTTAATGCCCGGCATGCAGGTACAACAGGAGAGAACACGGTATCCGGCAAGTACAGGAGTCAGCCGGGTTGTTATTGGATATTTTCCCCTCCCCCGGAGGGGTCCGTAGCCGGGGGACTTAACCTAGGGTAGGATTCCACCGATTTATCAAGAGCACCGTAACTAATTGCTACGGCGGGTGGCTGCAGGTACACACAACACACGGTCGTGTGCACGAGAGACCGATGAAAGAAGGGGAGGCGGATTCGACGCGCAAATTACGGGGTCAAAGGGGGAAAAGATCGCCGTGAAAATTGTTTTCGACTTTCACGGAAACCGGATCGAAGGGACGGAAGAAATATTTGCCCGGTTCGTTTGCCTCGCACTCTCTCTCTCGGGAAGAAGTGTACTTGATAAATTAAATTTCGTTCAATAAGAAAATTGGAATTTCAGAAATAATAATCTTTATCTGGCTACCAACGATTATTATTTCTCATATTAATTACACGATCGATCAAATTTCTAGTTAATTATTGGAAATTGTAATTCTTTCTCTCATTCTCTCTACATTCTCTCTGTATATTTCATTCTCTGAATCATTATTCTATATAATATAAATACTTAACAATAATCACTATCATTATGCAAAAATAGTATCAGAATACTTCTTTCCACATTATGTAATTGTTAATCCACATAGAATAACGTTACGAAACGGAATACGAATCGGAGCAACGATTATTACACTGTACGGTAACAAAAGTGAAAAAATGCTCGCGGGGCAACACGCGTCCCGCACTCAACACGTCCGGGTTGTCGACGCACGTACGTACGTAAGTACGTTCACGCGATTTTGCGAGTATGTGTGTGTGTGTGTGTGTGTGGGCGCGTGTGCCGCATGACATACGAGAGGTCCTGACGGTGACAGGCCTCCGCTTCTGGTGGTCACTCTTATACAGTGGTATCCCATATCGCACCCCACACACCCTTCCTCTTTCTCTCGCTCTGCCCGCCATTATCATATTTATTAACTGCCGCTCGACGCTTATATCTACACCTATTCGCTGCCATTCCTATATAATATAATCTGTGCCAGTGACAGCAGCACGTGGCGTAGCTTCCATCCACCACCACCACCACCACCCTCCCCCTTTACCCCGTTTCGTCGGCTGATCCTCTCTTCTATGTGTAGTCTTTCTCTCACTCTCACTCTCTGTCTTTCTGTGTATGTCTCTATCTCTATCTCCCTACAAATTCGCGCCCTTATATTTCCCTCGAACGGATTTGTTGCTGTTTGATACGATTACCACGATCCCGTCGGTTTTTTGTTACGATTACCCTATTCAACCTTTAGGAAAACTATATACTCGTTTGGTAGTTGTGTATAGGTTCATATTAATGGATACTATTACGTTGCTGATAATAAGGAGACACTATTACATAGTTGACAATAAGGAGACATTATTACGTAGTTGATAATAAGGACACACTATTACGTAAGTGATAATAAGGAGATACTATGGATTATAGGAATGTGTGTTCGAATGAAAATAGTTAACGATGAGAATTTTTTCGAATGAAAGAGAAAATGGGGAATTGTGGTGCTGGTATATGGCACGCGTACCTTCCGTCTTTACGATTCGTTCCGTCGATTGTAAATTCATGAAGGAAAAGGAAGTCCCGTGTCGACACCCCGTTCATGAATACCGGGGTGACGAAAACATGGGGCTGTCTCGATCTAAGACGTTATCGCGTAGGCGAACCAGGGTGTCCTTAGCGAGGATGCTAATGTCTTGTTCGACTCACCCTTGCTAGCCTGTGGCTTCTAATGCATCGCAAAAGGGTTGTTGCTTCGTCTGCGATATAGTCGCATTCGTCATTCATAGGATCATATATTTTATGTACACTGGTATTTTTTGATATGTAAAACTTTCCATGGATATTAGATCAGGGAGATAAATAAAATCTCGGTCAAACGGATGGACAAGTTTCGAACGTCTAAGGAAAAAGAGATATAGTGGAAAAGGAAGTAGTAGTTAAAGAAGTAGAAGAAGTAGAAGAAGAAGAAGAATGACTGATAAAGAATATTTAAATTGTTCCGTTTTGCCGTACTCGAGATGGTTTTTACGATGACCAAGAGCTAAAGTTTTCCATCTTTTCGCGTTTACGAAATATCCAATTCATATCCAATCAGTCGGTCGTCTATGCCGCTCCGCGTTATTGAATTGGAAATTTTCCCGGAGAACAAAGAGTCGATTTCATTTGAAATCATGGCGCGCGGATCTCATAGACTTCCATTCAAACAGGTAGAAATGCAGATTGTCGGTGACACAAAGCATTCCAGTCAGGATAACCGAACTGGATAACGGGTCCAGATATTGCTACTTGACTCCCTCGCCCCGAAGGTAATTGCTATGCCAGGATGCCTTTACCATCCGGGCCGAGGGAATTTGCGATATTCGCTCGCGCACCAGTATGTAAGATACCTATGTGCAGGTGTACAGTTTCCACTTTGCTGAACGGAAATCTGTATTTCATCGATACATTAGAAAATTAAAAGTCCCGATGGCAATGAAATCCTCACGGTTGTATCGTTATTTGATTGTAATTTCTTTTTTCCTCTGGAGAGCAAGTCGAATGTGTAACTTTCACCAGGTAGGTAACCTCTGTTGTGCTTTTTGTTCACAAGAAATAAGAAGATGAAGATACGAGATTACTATGTGGACACTTGCTTATCGAAACGGAGTTAATAATCAAGAAAATGGGAAAGTAAATGACTTTTAATGAAAGTTGGTACAGCTTTACAGTCGACTATCATTCGGTGGCACAAATAAATGACGAATTCGTTGATTTATCGCGCGTTACTAATCCAAAACTTAAAGAAACCCTACGGGTCTATGGACCCGACAAAGATGAAAGCATCGAATGAAAGACGAGTGCGAGTGAAAGTTTCGTTCAACACTCGACGTCACTTATGAAACTTTGTCCTTTACGTAAGTTCGTCTCGTAATGAAGTGCACTTCAGGGAAAAAGTAACACGTGACAAAATGCGGGTTTGTTTAACATATACGTGTGCGTATATGTACGTGTATACGTGTCCGTTTTTCTTTTTTATCTTTCCCTTCGTTTTCAACCAGCCACACCGTTCAATGTCGCGACATAAGAAATCGTTTATCCCGCGATCGGATAAAAGAAAACCGGGTAAAGTCTACCCGTCTGTGACCCGTGTCCGAAGATATACGTCACCAACGGAACCCACACGAGAAGAACGAGGAACCGACTCGCGTGTGTACGAAGACGGAGCACGCGTGTGCGTGCCATCGGGGAACAAAAATCCCGCGGTCCCCGAGGTGGGGACAGGACTCCGCCTATAATCGACCCTACCGTGGCGCGAACACGCCCCACGGTTACGCCCCTGAGAGCAGCCGGAGCGTGGGTGAATCTGACCTCCAGAAGTAAATCGCTCGAAGACGATAAAAAATACCAAGTAGAAAACGCGCTTTCTACCTACTGACCGAGACTTCCTTCTTCGCCGGGTTCTTAAAACCTCCGGCGAATTATCGTTTGGCAAAAAAAAAAGAAAAGTTATCGACGAAAGTTCGTTCGCCGCTCGGATCAATCTTTCAACTTTAAACACGCGAGAGCTCCCGCGGTTTCGAACATTGTGATCGATGTAGAGCCTGCTAGACACTGTGTGTCGCCCTAAATAGAATACATTGCATATATAATAGGCACTCGAAAACTGTTATTCGTACGACGGACGGGGATTCAAATTTGCAAGCCGAAGAATAGATGACACACACACGATTTTCTAGCACATCGTTGCGAATTCCATTGTAGAGTGTGTGTATATTCGAACGTGTTCGTTTTAGAAGGATACTGATTCGATATTGTAACATAACCTAACTATAATAAAATACTGATTAGGAAAACAATGTGTACTTACGTTCGATGTCTTCATACGTCAACCCCTAATGTTTCTATCGTCCGCTAACCTCTGATTTACTCCGCATGACTCGAAATCATCGAAACGTCCGTTACCAGGAACATTTTCCTGGATCGTCGTCGTGTCGAACGGGGCGGCATATCGAACCGTTATTAATTGTAAGGTCTCCCAATGGAGTGCTGATCGCGGGTAGCGTTCACGGACGCACTTAACCGACGCCCGAAAAACAGTTGCCGCGGCAACAAAAGCTTGACGCGGCCGTGTATAACGAGCACTTAAGTGACGACAACGGTCGAACTCGAGAAGAGCGAGAGAGAGAGACAGAGAGAGACAAAAAAAAATGTCATAAGATGCTATTGTACGGTGAAGCCACTCGTCGGCCCGTTGGCGCGTACACGATGGTATATTGTTTATCGAGCAGACGAAAGGTAGAAGGCACAGGGTGTACGCTACGCCGGGGTAGCTCGCTTTTGTAAAAATTATTCGTATGCCCGTGCGCATACTTTTGCCACGGACAAACGCATATGCCTACCGGCTATTCGTCGGGCCACTCGAGAGGTTATGTTCGTCAAAGCGGTGTAGGAAAGGAAAAATTTCGCGCGCGAGTAAAGGTTCCCACACACGGCGAGGCCACCAGGGGTGAAACAAACGCGTTCGGTTATTCTCCAGATCAGGGCGCCCCCTCCCCACCCGGGGGTAACAGGGTGACGAGTGTACCCGGTGGTATTCCCGGTAGCGCTTTTTTCCTTCCATCCGAGTGTATCGTTATTTCCGCGAGACTGGACAACCGAAGTCAAGGAGTCGACGTAACGCGGGCGGGGGGTCCGTTTCGCACGGGGGGTCAACCACGGTACGGTGCCGCGGACGCAGGTGGGGCCCTTGTCGGTAACTGGTGCGGGACATTATCGACAGGCGGGTGCCCCGCGCGGGAAACTAAACGGGGGGTCGCATCTCGACACTTTTCTTCTCTTCTTTCTTCGATTCGTATCCGACCGAGCTCGTCCCGATACCAAATCTATATATGGTAAAATTATTCGAACGTTTAACCGTTACCGTGAAAGGAGAGAACGCGATGGAGTTGAAACAGACAGGCATAGATTAATACCGATTTTTAATCTGCTTACAGGACATACCGTTAGCAGAGTTTTTAATGGATCAGATTATAGATACCGTGAATGGTTCTTCGCTTTTATAATTGCTCCGCATAATTTTAACGATAATTATGGGAATAATGAAGAACTCGCTCGACAAACGTCTATTCGGAATTGAATCCCCGTATACCGTTCGAAGGGTAGAAGAATTGAAAAAGCAAGCCGAAAGCAATTTGCAAAATTGATTGTTACATCGAACTACTATCTCGTTCTATCTTAACCGTAGTAACGAACACTAATTACCAAAATTACTCTCCATTCGATCAGAGGGGAAGCGGAGGAGGAGGAGGAGGAGGAGAAGGAGGAAGAGTGGAAGGAGCACTCACACCTTTTGCAAACTCACCCCCTCGACGAAAGCATCTCAATCCGTAGCCAGTCGTACCGATCAAAGCAGCGCATGGAATCGAATTAAACGTCGGCTTCAATTGTACGCGATCCTTATTGTCTTACAGGGCCGGGGCAGAAATTACGATCGCGTTTAGACACGGAGGAGAAGTATAGTATACTCCCGGGGATCCGGGCTCCCTCCCGGAGGGTGGCGCGATCGGGCACTTGAGCACGAGCTGAGAAGAAATGCGGGGAGAACAATGGGTAGAGGTAACCGGGAGCCGGTGCTGCGTCATCCCGGTGTCTGAGCCCGTCTCCAACCGACGACGGTAACGAGCTCCACGTCGGGATGAGAAGCGTACCCCGCGACCTGTCACGAAAACCGACCACCCACGGCTTCCTCGGGAGCACGATCGTGTTACGACTGTCTCGAGATAACGCGGGGGCTACGTTAATTAACGATAAATCGTGCTACCTGAAGTGCATGCCTACTCGTTGTATTCTTTTGCAAGCCTTTCCTACCTATGTAACGTTAACACGTACGCCACGTATAGGTTGTTTGAAGAAAAGAGAAAAAAAAAACAGAAAGAAAAGAAAAATTACCTACCAACCTACGCGAAGTTTTTTGCTTGATAGAACCTAACAAAGAAAAGAAAAAGAGAAATGTCTAACAAGTGATTAGAAGCGATTCGTACGGTAAACGATGTCAAGGGTACATTATTTGAAAATACGATTCGATAGCGGTAACGTTCAAAGGAATAATTCTTGATTTCCGTTCACCGTACCCACCCCCAGTTCCGTTTTGTCGGAACGAAATTTTCACATGGTGTACATAGAAAAAATATTCATCGGCAGCTGCTGCTTGATCTTTCCGCGTGGTTTCGCGCCACACAGGCGGCCGTAGACACTCTTGGGCAATGCCTACTTATCAAACACAAGCGGTATAGTCGGCATAGAAAGAGAAAGAGAAGATATACAGAGAAAGAGAGAGAGAGAGAGAGAGAAGAAAAGAAAGAGAAAGAAAGAAAGAGAGAGAGATCCACGTACACTTGGCTACTTGGCATTTACATCCGCCATCCATTTTGCACGGCGGTACTTCAGTCCCTATTCTTTACCTTTAGGTGCCTGCACCCATGTACGAATACACGCGTACACACATACATACATACGTACGTATATGCGTGCGTATTATCGTGTACCTATATTAACGCGGGTTGCTGCGTTTTTGCGTTACCGAGCAATACATACCTCGTGCGTTGCCACTGTACACGCGAGTGCGTGGAAACACCGAACCGCAACGAAACGAGGTATAGAAAGAGAGAGAGAGAGAGAAATAGAGATGGAACGAGTGAACGAACGAACGAAGCGAAGGGAAAGGAAGAAAGAAGAATGAAGGGAGGAGAACGGGAGAAGAGAACTTGGATGTGCCGTGGAGCACAGGCGTGTGAGGTGAGGGCGCACCTGGACCTTCTTCTCCATGGGCGTACAAGGGCTCTCACTACCTTCCACTCCACGATTCAACCACCCAACGGACTGCCTCCAGTTACGTGCACCAAAGTTTCTTCTTTCTCTGTTCTCCCCCTTTTTCTCTCTCTCTCTCTCTCTCTTTCTCTTCTTCTGTCTCCCTTCGCAAGATTCTTCCCGCGTATGCTGCAATGAACGCACGTACGTATGTTCGTACGTATGTACGTAGGTACTATCGGAATCCCCGTTCGGTGATAGAAACATCTTTTATATGGTCCCGATCAAGACTTGTTCTTAATATATCATATATCTCGTTTCGCTGATAACAGAATTGATAAATGAATCACGAGGATTAAGTGATCACGATAAAGATTCTCCACGTGTAATCTATATTTCTTTGCCTTTTTTTTCTTTCTTTTTAATTCATATGAGATATATAAGAAAATCACACGTATCTGTGCGAAAGAAAAATGAATACAACGAGAAGTGGGTGGTCGAAATTGATCAGCACCGTTTTCGAACTCGATGAAACGAGTTTCGAAATATTCCTAGGTGGCACACACAGTCTGGTGGGCTGTGTCGATCGAATCGAGGTTCCCGTAGGAAATTGTCGGGCGTATACCCGTATGAAAGCAGAGTGAACGCATTACACGCAAGCGACGACTCGTACTCGATGAAGATGTAAGGGCCGCATTGTGTCCTGCACCGTCGAGAGAACTCGAGAATAAAGAGAGAGAGAAAGAGAACGAGAGAGAGAGAGAGAGAGAGGGAAGGAAAAGTATGCGTAGAAACGAGACCGCAACTACTAACGTGGGGTAGATCTCGGCGCGGATAGAGCTTTATTTCATCAAAGGGACAACGAGGAAGCCGAGATAACGCCGCATGCTTCAGAGAAAGGAGCACTTCGGTTACGAGTATGCGCGGCACGCATGACGCTCGATGATCCATAATCGCGGTGCTGACGCAATAACCGCGGGTGCTGCTCGAAATATACCTATATGTATGTATGTATACATATATGTATATTTATCCTACGGGAAATTCCTCAAAGAGACTACGGAGTTAAAAAGAAAAACGGAAAGCTCGTTAGTACACGTAAACTCATCGCACAGTGGGATGATATCGCGACTCTGTCTATCATATTTTTTTTTCTCCCCCGACTAATCCTGGATATCGATAAAATCAACCGAGTAAACGTGTATCTATGTATAATATACCACGTAAACGTTGAATTTTATATTAAATTCTCGTTCGATTAACAAGCCTGTCTGGAAGTGTTGAGGAGAATAGTGTGAGAAACGAGATTGATAGAGGAGTATATAGTATAAGGGGAGGTAGTAAGAGAGAGAGAGAGAGAGAGAGAGAGGGAAAGGATATTCGCATCGAAGTATATGCGGGCTATCGGAAGTATCGGCTTGGTTCGCTAAACGAGAGAACGGATAATCTTATGCGGGCTATGCAAATTAAATAGACCGCTGAGGATACAATGCGTACCGATACCTAAGCACCGCTGGTGTTTCACGGTAGAAAATAAACGGTATCGCACAAAGGACATCTACTGATTACACGAACCGACGAACATGAGCTGCTGCTGCTGCTGCTACCACTGCTTCTCCTTGGCGCTACTTTCGCGAAATACGAATTTCACGATACAAAGAGGAGGCTGCGCGATAACTACGACGACAATCACTGGCGGGAGTACAGCTTCCATCGGTATGTATATTTCGCTCACTGTGGAAGAAATCGAGCGTCTCCATCCTGGTGAAACGGTTCTACAACATAGGATCCAGATTTCAGGGTGACGATAGAGGAGCCAAAGAGAGGAAAGAGAGAGGGAGAAAGAGAAGAGAAGAGAGAGAGAAGAGAGAGAGAGGAGAGAGAGAGAGAGACTGAACAAGAGCGCTGCTCGCTATTGTTTTCTCGAGTGGTACTCGCTGGTTCAATGCTCGCCTGCTCCGGTAGACCGGTACCAGATGTGCCCGACCGCCTGGTTTCAAACCCGTGATACCATGCTACGCCATTCGCGCAACTACACTTTCCAATTTCCCAAAATTCGCCACGGTACGCTGCGTCCGGAAAATTCAGGCAGGGACGAGCGAGTTTCGATTTGCCTCGTTAGGGATCGGGGTATGTATGTACAGGTGTTGATATGTCTCGTTGAATGGTATCGACGCTCGGTTAAGGTAATAATATCTTTAGAACCAATTTAAATGATATATTTATCCCAAATACATGTAATTAAGAAAATTTCCAACACATGATTGCGATGCATTTTGTGTCGTCCGCTCGAGTTGTACGTTTCTCCGTTACAGTCGGTTGTGGGTTAGTGACGATATGTATAACAGGCAGGTATAAAAGATTAATATTTTCATTCGAGACGCGATAAAGAAACGATAGACACGTAGACAAAAAATAAAGAATGGAGTGGGGAAAAAATATGTATAGGAAAATATTCCGTATTAAACGATGGCAGCATTAATTTGCGTATCGCTGGCGTTGTTGTGATTAGAAAATGAAGAAGATTGTGTGTTTGTTTTATAAAGGCAGGACGAAATGCATTGGTCGATTAAAAACTTAATACCTAACGTTCATTTTCATGACTTAGGTATACAAAAAAAAATATGAAAGTAGAACTATTACTGTATAATAGTCTCATTCGTACGAATCAACGACGCGCGAACGTCAGATCTGTTCGATCGAGAAATAAAAATACATAGAGTGAAATACAATTAATTAATCGTGGTGAGAATATAGACAACAGCATCTGTGAAGTTCCACTTTACATCACTAGACGCTAGAATATACAATGAAATTGCCATTAACGTCATAACGATATACATACTTCTGTACTTGTTGTTCTTACTTACAGAGCGAATCATGGTTTTTTAAATAAGAACCAACATCTCGTTACGACTAACGCTGAGAGTTATACAATTCTTTTTTTTTGTTTTCCTGACCATACTGAAGTCCATATAAAATTACATTTGATACATTCTTACATCGTTAATTCGAGAGTAATAACTGTCAGCACTGATGAAATTATGCGAGTATTATGCGATTTTTCTCGGATGATAATATATACCTCGTCGAACATAAACAACTTAGCGTTCACTAAACTAAAAAAGGTATTATCTCGTGATTGAATGTGAATCGAGTAAACGTAGAATTTACGTACGAAAGACACAGACAACAATACGATCTGAATGCTGTTAACGTAATGAACGTTCCATCTTACTGCTAATCAACGGAAACTAATTGTAACCTAGTTTCATTCGCGGTATGGAATATCGAGTTATCGTACAATGAATAGAACAGTGCGGTCACTTATTGCTCACAATGTGATGATTCTCTGGTCCTAACAGTATTTCCTCGACCTTAAATGTATAGGAGTACGAGAATGCGATTCCGAAAACGTAAACTCGTACAACCAACGACACGTTGAGAACGTTAGTCGAATATATGTAAATCAACAGAGAAATGCCTACGTCTATCGTCTCCACCCTGACCTGTTTCCTCCACCACCGCTACCATTTCCCTGATGATTAGACGAATAATTCTAGAACACCAGAATAAACACAATTTATCCACAATTACTTCTAACAAGACTATATAGTACACAAAAATCGCTTAATTAATCTTCAAACGTGTATACCGCGGTGTTTCTTTGCAACAAGTATCAAAAGTATCCAAACAAATTTGTTAAAACCAGTAAGAAAAGGAACATAATTTATCCACAATTACTTCGAACAAACTATATATATACAAATTTCTTGATTAATCTTCGAACGTATACCACGTGTTTCTTTGTAACAAGTATCAACAGTATCAACATGAATTTATTAAAAAAAAAAATAAGAGAGTCTTACCCGTTGCTGATTGTAATTGTACTGCGTGTTCTGATAATTTCCACCCCCTCGACCGTGTTGCTGATGATTATACCCCATATTTCGTTGCTGCTGATAGTCCGGATAGCGATGATAGTTCGACTGTGACGAACCGTAACCACTTGCATGCGGTCCCGGCAACAGTCCACCCTGGTTCGAGTTACCGCTATTGTATCCCGATTGGTAGCCACTTTGGTAGCCTGGAACACAAAGTGATCCTTTTCTTTATCATCGTTTCTCATATCACAACAAAATGCGACACCATACCGTCCCACATCCACCGACTATCAAAGTCCTCCCGATGAAAATGAAATCGACGATCAACCTGTCGACTGATTGATTCGACTTTCGTTCCGGCCACCTTTATTCCCTATCGTCGAAGGGAAAACAAGTCAGGGGGATGGTTGACAAGCATAGGGGGGTGGGGGGGGGGAGGGGGTACAATATTCGCGTAGGTGAATGGGAGCGTGCCGGCGCGTGTCTCGTGCTCTCACAAATAATATATGGCGCGCGTTACGGTGCTCGTAACGTCGGACAGAGAGAAATAGGAAGGGCCAAGGGGGCAAGGGGGTGGCAGGTCGTGTTTGTCAGCATCATGAAACGTCATAATGGAGCCGCGAGGCTTGATGCTAATAACGGATTTTCGAAAGGGCAATGCGCCCGGTACATGCACGCGTCTCGCGAACGAGTGCATCGCACAGAAATCGTGCCGAGTTACGCACGTACGCACACACACACACGTATACAGGGTGTAACGAAAATTCTGGGACACTTTAGGTTTATGGATAGAACTCATAAAAATAAGAAACAAAAAGTCTTATAAGTTGTGGGAGCAACTCACCGCCTATCGAGATACAATTCTTTTGTAAAAAATTTTTAAAAAATCATATCTCCGAAATGGTACGTTGTATAAGACCCGTTTTCATTGCAATATGACGGGAGAAGATCAAAGATAATAGAAAAAAAATATAATTGCTGCGATTATTGCTGTTAAATAGCATTTATTCTTGTTTTATCCAATCAACGTCGATTACCTATATCGTAGCAGGTTTGTAACAACTTGGGAAACATTGAGAGCATTCACTAAATCTCCCTTTGCCTAGATAGTGATATTTTTTTCGTAAACTTTAGTCTCTTCCGGTTATATTGCAATCAAAATCGGTTCTCTACGACGTACCATTTCGGAGATATGATTTTTTAAAAATCTTTTACAAAAAGGGTTGTATCTCTTTAGGGGATGGGTTACGCCCACAACTTATAAGACTTTTTTTCTTATTTTTATGCGTTCTATCCATAAACCTAAAGTGTCCCAGAATTTTTGTTACACCCTGTATACGTGTATGTATGTGGAATATACGATTTCATCCCCGTATACCCCCTCTACCCCCTTCGAATTGTAGGAGAAACCCGTGGAATCGTCCTGCACGCCCCCGCAAAACTTGACTAGGGAGAGACAAAAAAAAGGGAAGAAAAAAAAAGAAATTGGAAGCAACGATATAATGATGAAGCTGACAAAAGAACAAAACGGTTACGACGCCCCTTCCGTGGCTACTGCTGCATCGCCGCTTGTCTTTGACTTGACTTCGTTGAATATTTATTACTCGGTTTCGAATTGCGAGATCATGCTTTACGAGTGCTAAGGGGAATTCGGAATAAGAGAAACCTAGTCCCATACCTCCTCCTCCTCCTTCTTCTTCTCCTCCCCACCCTCTCACTATTCTCTGGTTTGAAGGGGGTTTACAGGGAGAAGGAGGTTGTTTGATGTATCGTGATGAGTGGAAATCAATTTTAATTGAATTGATTACAACGTACGTACGTACGTACGTACACACCGAACACTGTTTGATTCTATATGTATAAACGAAGAATACAAATGTGTACAGCTGTGTGTGCGTGCACGTGTCTATATGTACGTATATGTGTACCATTAGGAAAAAGTGTCACACAACGTGCAAGTTCACGGTTCACGGTAAAGTGTCGTTAATTTTTTTGCGTTCTTTTTATATTTTTTATATTTCTATTTTCGTCGATATCCTTGGAATTCGACGAGCGTATCATCGTTCATCGATGAGAGACTATCAGTGACGCATGATAATCGTATAGTTTGGCTCAATCGAGCTCGTAATAGGAGGCGGTAAACATCGTCGATATCGTCGAGGGTCCTACGGGGCGGTCCCGTGAGTTCGCATACCAGTTATACAGAGTGTATGTATTATAGTTCTGTCTCTATCTCTAGGAGAATACTTCGTTGTCTCTCCGCGGCAGTTTTCTCTCGCACTACGGCGGCAACAATAACAACCCCCGTGGATTTCTGGGCAGAACAGCTTCCGAGGGTGCCCCTATGGTAATCCTCACCCTCGCCCGAAAAAAGAATAGGGCTCGAAGGGGGGGGGGGGGGGGGGGGGAGGGTTTAACAGTTTACACGTCGGATCATCCCTCGTTATTGTTGCGTTTATGATAATAGCACCGGTGGTACAGCCGACTGGCACGCACGCACGAACGTACGTACGTACGTACGAATGAAAGTTGTGTTGGCTGTCTGACCGCTTCAACCCCATCACGAACCGAAATCGTTACCACGCTCAGGTATTTAATTAGACCCTTTTGCTACTACCGTTTCGAATATCCGTCACGGTCCGTTACGTTCGATATATTAATTTCTCTATTAATACGTATCGCAACCCTTCCCTTCCGCGTAAAATAGGTATTAACGTGATACACTCTTAGGTGGTATCGCGTGGCTATGAATATTTATTACGTATGCGTATTCGCGCGTCGATATTTCAGTTGAAATATCAAACTCGTTCGTTCGTTCGTTCGTTCGTTCGTACGTTCGTTGCGGATGGAAAATTTAATTGGAAATCATCGTTGTTAAAAGAGAGAAAAATATATATATCTATATGTATATGTATATACATATATGACTCGTCAATGGTAAAACGGGGAACAATTAATTACAAAATGAAAGCTCCGCCTGTTCGATATACGAGCACCACGAAATTGTATTGGAAACCAGACGAGAAAGCGACGCGTGGGATAAAGGGAGCGAGACAGACAGAGAAATTCGTTCATATGTACTACGTATATGTGCTATGTGTTGCCTATTCGCCATGGGTATTGGATTGGATTGGATCGCCGCGTCAGCAATACAAACACTCGAAGCCTCGATGTGGGTCGGCCTCTCCCATTCCTGTTTCAAACTGAAATTACACTTTCCCGTCCGTATCCACCAACCCCCGTCGTCCCCCTTCGTACCTCCCCCCCCCTCTCTCTTTTCTAGTCGCATTTTCCCTCTGTTGTCTTTTATATATATTTTTTCTTTCGTCCGTTTCCATCTTCGACCACGAAAGATTTCGATAGAAATTTAAAGCTAGCCAGGGAAACTCGGTAACGTCGGTACGTCGAAAAACACCCGTCCGTCGTCGCGACGACAGATTTTTCAGGAATTTTTTCCAGTGAATTTTTTTTTTTTTTTTTTGGTAACAGGGAAATGAAATTAGAGGAAGTTGCTTTCGGTGCCCCCCTCCCCCCGCCACACGGCATTTCCGTTTTCAAACAGATTAGAAATTAAACGGTTCGGACGAACGGTTTGTTCACCCCCCGGTGAATTTCGAGTGCGCATAATTTTTTTCTGCGGCAGATTAAAAAGACTTCTGCCGGCGCAGCACGGAAATCGAAACCCTTTAACTCCGCTTTCCTCGAGAGGCGAGACCAACCGACTAACTCGAATGAAAAGGCACCAGTGCTGGTAAGAGACACTTCGTACACGCTCCTGCTGGCGTGTATCCGAGCACAAAAAAAAAGAGAGAGAGAGAGAGAGAGAGAGAGGTAGAGAGAAAGGAGAGGACGCTTATTTAGCTTACCTTTTACTTACACGTGCTGTACAATGTTTACCTACACCCACCTAAGCATATAAGACTGGAGGGACTGCTTGAGAGGAATAATGTTTGCGCAAGACGAACGGATAGCGATTTCTATAAAACAACAAAAAAATTGAGGGTCAAGGTTGGCATATCCTATGTTTCACGAGTGGACAAAGCCGACGGTAGCGTTTGGAAATACATCGAGCTTTCGGAATTCCTTATACTTTCAAATTATCTTTCATAAACTCGTCAGACTATTCCATCTCTGTCTCTTCATTAGAAACATTGAAAAATATCTATAAAATAAGTTACAAGATCCTTGAAAAAAAAAGAAAAAAAAACTCCTCGAAATTTCTTTCAGAAATCGTCACCAAGTCGAAAAGTTAAATCGAAAAATCCTAAGAAAAAGAGAGAGAGTGGTGGTTCCATCCGAATACGACATAACTACCTGGCGACAAGGACAATGAGTACAACATGCGTTCCCCATCGAGGTTGGTATCCCGTACAAGATGGCGCCAGCAAGCCGAAGTACCACTCAGGCGATTTCCGGTGGCTTTGTTCCGCGTAGCACTCGTACGCGGGTGTATTCGATGGAACTCGAGGCTTAAAGGCGCGTTTTTCAAGCGGGTACGAGCTTACATGCGTGCGCGAGATATAAAGAGGTTTTTCTTCTATGAAGCCAGTTAGCCAGCGAAGCGGTAATTCCTTCTACCCTTCTTCCACCTTCTCCTCATCCCTCTCTTCTTCCTTCACCACCACCTCCTCCACCTTCTTCTCTTTCCTTCATCCCTGCTATGATGCTTCCTTCCCCCCATCAACCCTCTCGGAGGCTTCTTGTTCTTCGACTTCAACTTCTTCTGCTTCTTCTTTTACTTGCCTCTTGCGCCTTTCGTATACCACCGGCATTCATTCTCGCCTTTGCACCGTAGAGAAGAAGAAACGAGCCGGGTGCAGCTCAAGATTCTCTTCCCTCTTCCCTCTCTTTTCTCTCTTACTTTTTCCCTCTTCCTCCTCCTTCTCTTTTTCTTTTTTTTTTTTTTTACTCGCCGGTAATGGAGGCCCTCGAAGGCGGCCCTTCTAGCGCCTCGACGAGCCCAGCCGTCGAAACGAAACGAAACGAAACGAAACGAGACGCGAGACGTTTACCCCCGGCGACTCTTACTTTCTTTCTCCCTCGTCCTCTCTCTTTCCCTCTTCCCTTTGTGTCCCTGTTCCTCCTCCTTCGCAGTGATTCGCTCGAGAGGAAAATGCAACCCACCGTGCACGAGGCCGGGTTTCTCTCTCTCTCTACTCTCTCTCTCTCTCTCTCTTTCTTTCTCTAGTCATCTCGTCGGGGGGACCACCACCCGCCACCGTCGTCACCGACGTTGCTTTGCTAAAACCCGTTGCTAAATCCGCTACCGGTGTTGGTAATGCTGTGCGCTAGCCTTGTCGCGGCGGTCGACTAGATATTATCTTACTTTTCCGTCCTTGCGATTTATTCAAATTCGCTGCGACCGACTGAATATACATATATACATACAATACATATCCAGGACATTGCCGCCAGCGTCGCGAATCTCTCGATGCCGCGAAATTCACGCGATTTAATCGGGAAGAGGAGGTAAAAGGGGTACATATATAGCTGTACTCGTCGGGGAGTCTGGATTAATCGAAATAAAACAAAAAAATCGTAGAATATCGCGAGAAAGTTATTTCGACCTGCGCTTCAACACGGTACGTGTGTAACGTGTCGAATGTTCCGCGTCGTTTCGACGAACAATTTAATCTGCACATCGATGAACTTTTGTCCATCAATGCAATCCGATCTCGAGGGTCGGAAAGCGCGGATTTCCGATCGGCGCGAGCGTATTTCGCCACACTTTCGAAATTGCATTTCAACCCGGGGGAAGGGAGAGGGGAGGCCCGCGACGAGTGAGCGGAAACAAAAAGAACAAAAAAAACGGAAGATCGGTGGGAGGGGGGGAGAAAGCGACTGGCAATAACCGCGTAAAAATTCATACCCAAAATATCGTTCCTTTCACAATACCCCGTTTCATCCGTTCGGTCGACGACGTTCGACGTGACGTTACCCCGTCGACCCTATAAAATCCATCCGTGTACGATCACACAAATAAACGATCGTGTACACGGTACGGCAATCACCCACCATTCTCCTTCTCCCCTCCCTCCCACCCTCCCTCCCACCCTCCCGCCCCATCTATACCAACGATACCCCGGGATTCCCGCGAAGCGTGAATTAACAATTAAGAATAAAATTCATCGGCGGCAGGAAGCGTCGTCGCCGCCGCGAACGTTCCGTTCTCCGGATATTTCAGCATTCGCCGGCGCAACACGACGGCGAAACGGTGGCGGTGGCGGTGCGGTGCGGAAAAGGAAAACGGAGGGAGGCACAAGCGAGAGGCCGACGGCGGGCGAGGGCAGGGAAGGGAAGGGGAGGGGAAAGGGAGTGGAGGGGAGGGGAAGGTGGTGGTACGCGGGAAGGTGGGAGACAGAAAACGGACGAAAGAGAATGACAGAGGGGACGACTGGAAAGAGCGAGAATCGAAGAAGGACAGAGAGAAACACTTGACCCTGCCTGGCTGGTTGCCGCACAGCCGATGCTGTGCCAGCAAACCCCACCGTGCAACGTGCGTTAATAAACGCATCGTCGGTGTGTTAGTCCCTCGTCTATGTGTAACCTCCTCCTCTCCTCCTTGTCCCTCCACCCGTTCGTTATCCGTCTTTCTCTTTCTCGCTTTCCAACCACCGTAACGTGTTCTCTCGCTCACTCACACTCACACTCTCACTCTGTCTGTTTTTGTGTCTCTCTTTCACCCTCGACGTTTCACTACGGTTTTCTCGTTCTCTGTTGGATTCTGCGAGGGGAGGAGGAGGGGGGGTGGAGAGGGGGGTTTGGGTAGCACGCCCACTGATTCTATTCCGTCTCGCTTCTTTTCCATCGGATGAACGCATGCGCCTGTCTGAAAAATTACGCGACACGCACGCACACCCCGCGGACCTTCCGCACCGTGCGCACCCTTCTATCCCGCCCAACATACTCCCACCCGTAGCCACCCCTCCCCCACCTCATCACCCCCTTCGATCCCTTCCTTCTCTTCCTCTTTCTCCTCTCCCTCCTCCTCCACCTCCTCCTCCTCCTCCTACCCCAGTCGCGCGCACACACGAAAGAAAAGCGTCGAGAGGGTAGGTCGGGCGCGCGAGTAACGTGTTGACTCTCGCGATCGTGCAGCTCCTAATTTATTTACAATTTCGCAAAGGGGGAGCCGGATTGATTCGAGCCCTATCTCGAGATCCAATACGACCCGTAGTAGCCGCCGCTGATATTTCTTTCCCGCGGTTCTAGCTGTAATTGACTTTCGTTTAATTGCTGTGCCTGCCTGCCTGCCATGCCTGTCGGTTTACTTGCATACTTGCTTACTTGCTCGGCTGCTTGACTACCGGGAGGAGAGGGAGAGAGAGAGAGAGAGAGAAGGAGGAGGAGAAGGGGGGAGGGAGGGATGAGGGAACTAGACGATCGTGGTTATTCGATTCGAGTAATTAATAGAAAGTCTCTCTCGTTAGATGTACCGTAACGTTCGTAATATTTCTATCGTATGACAAACCGTTAACGATGATCAATGTAATACTAAAATTGTCTCTTTACCATCGGTACGATAATATGTATATCCCTGTCTCCTAACGAAGCCGGGATGGATTTGTTAAATAGAAAAATCTTCGTAACTTGGCCAACGTTACGGTAAAGAAAGGTCGGCAAAGGACTAAAAGAGAATACCGGAGAAAGGACCACGCGGAAGAAAGAGGGAAAGAAATACCCAGAAGCACTCGTGTCAGAGGCGACCAATAAATTTATCGAGCGGGTGTTGGCATGGAGACTGCCGGACAGAGCTCGGTTGGATGGCCCGGAGGGCGATGAGAGGGCACTCGAGAATCCTCCAGGAGCCCGTCACGGGGAAATTGGAGGCAGCCACGGCGCCCAGGAGGAGGAACTGAAAGAGGGAAGAGAACGCGCCGTAGAACGCTCGAGGAAAGAGAGAGCGAGAGAAAGAGAGAGAGAGAGAGATAGAGGCAGAGAGAAGACGAGAAGGAAGAAGGAGAAACGGGAGGAGGTGAGGAGGAGAAGAAGAGGAGGGCAGGGGTATCGATTTCTCGCGGTGATCCAATCAACGATGGCGCCTTATCTGACGCCTTTACCAGCGCTTTAACACCGGTTTCCGATAGAGCCGGATGCGAGTTAACCCTCCACCCTCCTCTCTCTTTCTCTCTCTCTCTTCTTTCTTTCTTCCAACCGTCGAACTATTTATTAAATATCGATTAGAACGCGGGAATGTCAGCGGATTTTATTCTCACTATGTCGGCAGAAACGTTGATAATATACCGATAATACCCACGGAATCGATGAATGTTCAACTTTTCTAGGATATAGTAGTTCTTGTACTTGGTATAATTTAATGATACAGGGTATGATAAAAGAAGAAAAAAAGATTTCTTGATAAAAATGCATGACTATCACTCGAGTAAAAAATCGATATCAGACGCGATGGTGAGTTTCACGTAGTAAGACCCCGATGGAACTAACGGATCGACACAGCCAATATTTAACGACTCAGCCTCGAGCCTTTCTTTAACCGCCGGTAATCTTTAATTCATTAACTACATTAATTATTCATCGACGATGACAGCGGAATCGCTGATCATCCCCCTCTTTTCAATGTGGAAACGCTGTCTCCGCGGAGACAGAGAGAGAGAGAGAGAGAAACTAAGAGAGAGAAAGAGAGAGACTTCGGCTCGATCGTAAAGCCAGGAAACGGACGATCCTTATATTTCCAGTTCTCTTGGATAAATCGTGTACCCCGTGCAATTGTATGGGGGCATTACGCTCGTTTATACGTAGACATTTCGTGTGTACGGTCTGGCTAATCCCTCTGACATTGTTCCGAAACAATACGACATCCGCCCCTAATTTGTACTGCCTTCACCGGGTTCCTCTCTTCCGCGTGCACCGAACTCAGCTGACAGAGTCAATATTTTCGCTGTCTAGGGCGAAGGAGACGAATATCGGAGAAATTCGACGAACGTTCGACGAACGAGCATGGGAAAAAAGAAGAAATATGTATTTCTGCGTATATACCTCCACCTCCACCTCCACCTCCACCTCCACCTCCTCCACCTCCTCTCGCTACCAGTCTGCTTGCTCAGCCGTTTTGAGATTAAGTCGTAGCGACGTGTACAACGTGACTCTCCTCTCTCCTCTCCTCTCTTAATTCCTACCTTAACGACTAAAAAAAAATTAATCGTCTACCAGGCTTCATCACCGTATCAAAATCTATACGACGATTATCGATATTATCGTATAATAATTCGTAACTCTTTCATATCTCTCATATCTGTCACCCTAGTGATCGAACGAATTCAGGAAATTCTATTTACAAAGAAATGATACATTTCATCGGTGAATGATTCGCGTTTGCGAAAACACCGGGTACCGCGAGTTATAATTTAATTTGCACGAGACGACGTCGACGACTGGTCCACTCGTTCAATTATTTCTGTCTACAAAGTGCATCGCGGGAGACGAACGCGGCATGGCAAATCACGGGACGATGAGGGAGGTAGGTAGGTAGGTAGGTAGGTAGTAGGTAGTAGGTACAGAGTCGACCTAGTGAGTGTTCGAGTCGCACTCGTGGGACCTATGCTGGTCCAACTCTCGTTCTACGTTTGATTTGATGGAGCAAGAGGAAAAAAAGGGAGAGAGAAAGAGAGAGGGAGAGAGGGAGCAAGCAGAAGAGTGAAAGAGTAGTGCGCTCGGCGTTGTAGGACTCTCCGGTGGAGAGCCCTCCCTCTCTCTCGCCCGCTTAAAGCCCTATCCACTACTCATTTATCAAATAAATCAACACAGCTACTTGTGCACCTGTGAAGAGATTCAGCCACGGCCCGTGCCGTCCAAAAGCCCGGCAATCCGTAAATCGATTTCTCGAGTGAGAAATCATGGCTAAGACCGATACCAAGGAACTGATAAAAATGAAAAGACTCTTAAATAAATATAAAAGAGCGATTTCACGGGTATAATACGAGATCAGCTAGGTCTTTATCACATTCCGTTTTCATTTTAATCACTGTTTTTTAAAGGTGAAACGGGTAGGGAGAAAAAAAAACTTTCAGACAGACGATGGAGAAATAAATCATCACTATGGTAAATCCATAAACACGACGGTATCGTTAATTAATGGATAATGTATCTCGAGTAAATCAACTAATAAAAAAAAAAGAAATATATATATATACATATACTTCATCTCTATGTAATTAGCGATACCGAGTAACAGGAAGAATCATTCGTTTCCGGATGTTATATTAGTCGTACGAGTTTCTACGTGTGCGGGTATGTAGATCGACTAGAGGAAAAGCGAGAAAGATGCAGAGAAGAAAGGGAATAAGAGGGCAGGGGAACGAGGGGACACGACGAGCGAGGAGAAAGAGAGAGTGAGAGTGAGAGAGAGAGAGAGAGAGTATAATCAAAGAGCTTCGAAAAATCAGGATGCACTTAGAAGCACGTACTCGGGCTATAGAGAGGCATTCAGTTATACTGCTGAGTTTGGAGTCAAAGCAAGGACCCTTGCCTCACCCACATTACCTCTGGTGCTTACATCTATGCTTACGCTTACATCCACCGTGGGTACCTTCTGCACTCGCATCCACTTTCGTGTGGTAACTGCGCCTGCATCTATATTTATGATTACGAAGTCGGGCTTCGAATTAAGGCGCGCGCGTAATGGCACGATATAATGTCATTAAAGGAAAAAAAAAACAGGAGAACGGAAAAACGGAACCGAATCCGTCGCTCGTAATTTCCTTTCGTTCTTTTCATTTGCTTTTAATTTTTCTTTTGTTTCATTTTATTCGTTGTCCACGTGGCGAGTAACGAACAGATCCACGCCCACTGTCGCGTATCAATCGCGAATATACGAATCGAACGATTATGGATCTTCACGAGAATCTGATACACCTGGAAACTAATCGAGAGAAGGACAATCGGGTGCGAAGTACGTTCGATCAGAACGATACGTAGAAATAATACGCTCGTTGGTAACCCCGGTGAAGAAGAAAAAAAAAAGTCTACCACAAGGGTCTTTTCTTCGTTCGAGGATCATGATTAGGTGATATCGAATCCTATACACGATCACTCCACGGAAGAAGTAGACGAGAGAGAGAGAGAGAGAGAGAGAGAGAGAGAGAGAGAAGTACGCCAAGCTAAGGGGACGAAGGCCAGGCACGGCTCTGAAGAGTCGCAGGAACGACACGAAGGATCCTGAAGAGCGAGAAGAGCATTGAAAAGGTGGCTACCCGGTTTGTAACAGAGTTAAGGAGGAGAAGAAGAAGAAGAAGAAGAGGAGGAGGAGGAGGAGGAATAAAGGTAGAAGTAACCGCAGAAAACCTCGCGCGCATCGGTGAAAAGATGATAGAAAAGGTAGGAACCGGCAGAAATGGGAGAAGGTGAGAATGAAACAGAAGATCGGAGGAGAGGAGGAAAGAAGAGTGAAGAAGAGGAAGAGGAAGAGGATGGTCCTTGTGCACCGAGGACCCCAGGATACCGGCAAGGAGTATCCTAGAACTGTCGAGGATGCTTCACTCCCATCGTCCTCTTCCTCGTGCCCCTACTCCTACCCCCCACTTCTCCTCTCCCCTTTTCCCCTCAAAAACCCTCGTTCTTATCCATCTTCGTCTCTTCTTCTTCTTCTCTCTTTCTTTCTCTACTCCTCTTTTCTCGTTGTAAATATGCCCCTCCCTGTCCCATCAGGATCTACTCTTGCAAAGGGAACCGTCGTCTCCTTCAAATGCTACACCGAGAGGGATATCGGTCCCCCCCTCCCCCTCTTGGTTGTATGTCTCTCTCTCTCTCTCTCTTTTTCTTTTTCTCTTTCTCTTTCACTCTCTGTCATTCTGTGTGCCGCGAGACTTTCGTACGGATTGCGAAATCAAGGGCCCTTCGAGGGCTCTGGAGTAGGTGGAGTACGGGTGTGCGCGAAGGTGGTAGGTTTTCTGCTTCAGGCGTCGTTCACGAGAAGAATATAAGGTCGTTGTAAGGTTTATTCCGTGGTGGCGACTAGAATTATTCCCCTCTATGTCGAAATTCTAGAGATCTTGTCGTCGGTGAGAAAAGAGAGAAAGAGAGAGAGAAGGAAAGAGTCTCTTTCAATTTTTTCCTTAGACAGACGTACGTTATCATATCAGTTATCATCTAACGTAGAAATTTTTCACGTTAGATACGTAACCAAGTTGATCGATTCTCTTCTCCTTCGTCAATTGTCGCCCTATATATGTATATGTATACATATGTGTGTCTCTGTCGAAGAAAACCGAGACCGTACCGAATAATAGAGATACCACGGGACTGTATTTCCGGCTTGACCACGAAATTCGATCAGACCTATCCAAATTCCCGAGGAACCTGCTCGAGAGGATTCCACAGGGTTTCGGGACAACGAGACCGATCGCTCGCGATCGGAAGTAGCAGCGAGTCTCTCGATGCCCCGCGAAATTGGATCCTCCGGGAACGGGATGATGGGTCAACAAGTCGGGGACTACATAGTCAGAACGAGATCCAACAACGTGGAACAACGATCTCTAAGGTAGAGGTCTGCTAAAGAGCTCGACGAAACCCGATAGCCCGGCGGTAGGAATCAAAACGTGTCACGGATACCGGTGGCCCTTAAGAGCGCCACCTCCGGTATTCACACTTCCGATTGGGAAAGAAAAGAAGGAAGGGACAGGGCACTCGACAACCCCTTGTTTCATTTCTACTCACCCGTCCGTTCTACTATGGTTACGGTTTACTCGTGTCCGATCGGTGTCTGACAAAGTGACACGAGATTTCCACGATATATTAGAACCTTATCACCGATGATATCACTGATGATAAATATTAAATTGTCCGATTCTAAGGAATTTTAATAAATAATATTATTTTAACCCTTTGTACTCCGCAACATCTAGTTTTCCTCTTATTTTGACGCCTCACAGGAGCCAACGGAGTGCAAAGGGTTAATATATAGTATTTATTTATTTGTTGATTAGAAAATAAATTATTATTACGAATGCCTAACTTAGGTGTAGGTTCGGGCATTCCCATTTGGATCACGTATGGTAACAGTTAGTAATACCTAACTTAGGCATGCATTGTCCCTTCCGAATTAGAACCTAATGCGGTAACAATTAGACTCCCATTCGACGTTAGGCATGCCTAACTGAAATTCTAGTCGGAAGTGTGTAATATTGGTATTACCGTATCGTTAGGGAGTATAATTAACGTTTGATTGTTTGTAGAGACTTTTTTTTTTATTTCTGTTAACACTATGATGGACCATGGAAACATTTGGTAAGGGTAAACCAAAAGGGCGCTTCGCAAACCGCCCACGGCGCCTGTTAAAATCCGATTCGACGGATGATCCTGGTCGGTGACTGTATAGGAGGGTTACAATAGAGGAGATTGAGAGATGAGAGTGACTGAAAGAGAGAGAGAGAGAAAGAGGGAGGATGGGAGGGAGGATAGAAGGCAGGGGGGTGAGTTCTCGTCTACAATCGTTGTTCCCTCACTTCGCGCGGAAATGAGGTGGAAAACCGCACCCTCGGGACTCGACTCACCTTTTCTTTACTTTTTCGAGGATACTAACGTCGGATTTCGAGCTCTACTCCTGCGGTTTCTTGATATTACAAACGCGCGTAGAATACCGGAGCGAGTTTCCCGAGGCAGTCGAGCGCGAGGAAATCGTGCCAAGGTAAAAAAAAAATGGGAAAAAAAGAAAAAAAAATAATACTCCCGGTCTCTGAACCTCTGATTCCGACTGTCGTGGAAAATACTGGAGAACCGAAGGAGCGAGGGAGAGAGAGAACGTGTGTGTGAGAGAGAGAGAAAAAGAGAGGACGTAGGAACAGTAGTAGAGTTACGGGGAAACTCTGGCGTACAGAAACGAAAACATATTTTTGTTCCCGAAATTCTCGGCGAAGTCATCGACGTTACAAAATGTTTGCGGCTATTCTGCCCCGGTTAATAGGGTAACCTAGAAACCGCGTGGGATGATGTAAACTATATTGAGTTTAAAAAAAACACACATACACACACGTTGAAACAAAAAAAAATGCGAGGAAAAAGAAAACGAACAGGTATAAAGCTCGCTGAAAATTCGTTGCGAGTAACGGTGAACCAAAAATAGAAACAACAACGACAACGAGACGAAAGCAACAACAAAAAACAACAAACAAAAAAAAAGGAACGATTACAGAAAGAGAAATTAGAAAAAGATGTTTTTCATACGTACGAGTATAAAAAAAAAAACACGAATTTAAGAGTGTACCGAGTTTTTTTTACCCGCCTTCGCAACACACGTACAAGACACACACACACACACACCCACAGCCAAGAAAACGTATCGTGCCTCTGTACATCCATCGTATAATCGTGCGTACATAGGGAGGCGAAAAAGAAAAAAAAAGAACTCGTCGTCATTTCTGAATTAATCTCATTCGACTGCCCCCTTTATATGCGGTTGGGTCTCCCTCGCATCCTGCGGTGAGCCTTCCTAGCCGCTTCGTGGCTTCAAGGTTAATTGGAATGAAAGCGAAGAAAGGAAAAAGACCGAGGCCGGCAGATAGAAACGGAACAGCGAAAGAGAGAAAATATCCCACGACGGCACCAGTTTTCTTACCGGGACACCGCACTTAACGACACGTTAAACTGCGTGCACCATACTCACTTTCCCTCTGGGTCAGGGTACGAGAGAGAAAGAGAGAGAGAGAGAGAGAGAGAGAGAGAGAGAGAGAGACTTCTGCACTCCATTCCCAATGCCCCATCTTTTCTCAACCGAGTTCCTTGACGTTTTGTTACCCCGAACACACTCCCGTACACACCGAAGAAATTCTGCATTGTTCGCGAGCGTCAACGTCAAAGGGTAACATTTACACGGTTAATAGTTACACATCGTAAAGGGTTACTATTTCGAAACACGGTACCGGTTGCTCGTGGTACGAAGAATTTGTTAACGAGAAGAATAGTTTCGAGGATTTAAGGACGAGATTAAAATTGGTGATCCTGTTTAAAAATAGTATTATAAATACATGATTTAAGGAGGAGATTAAAACCGGTGATCCTATTTAAAAATCGTATTAGAAATGCATGATTTAAGGAGAACGAGTATTGTTGCAACGAGATTGTTACGTTGTTGTGCGGAAATTGCATGTCTTTCGACGAGAGAAGTAGTACAGGGATACAAGGATTTTTACACGCTCGGAATAAACACGGATCGGTACGACAAAAGAAGATGAAAGGACCAAGGGGAAGAAAATTAGAGGCCGGCGTACAGGTGAATCGATGATCCCACCAACAAAATAGAATAGCTTCTATTAGGACCGTCTTCCCTTCGTGTCTAGGATATGCGCACCATTTACTTTTATGTGGTATTGCACGTGAAAGGACGAGAGAAAGGGCCATTCAGGTGAGCTTGAACCTCAACGAGAAGGACGAATATATATGTATATATATAATATATACACACACATATATATATAGTATAGTATATTCTCGTATACGTGCTCGTATTCTCGTAAATAGCTCGCGCAATTACAGAGTGGTCGGTCGTTTCAAGTCAAGCCATGGGGATGTAATTCGAAACGACGTACCGATCCTCGACTCTTAAAAACCGGTACCGGAAGTCAATGTGACGAGAAGTTGGCGCGTCGGTGGGTTGATTTAAATCGTCGTTACACGGAAAACGTGGTCGGCAAATGTTTTTTCCTAATGAAAAATATATAATGGAAAAACAAGTCGTATAGTGTAAAAATAAGATTGATTACTCGATAATATCGATTTTATAAAGTGCAGGGTTGGTTTAGCTTTAAGTAAAAGTCCAAACGAGCGAACCCCCCGGTCCCCTTTGACTCTGCAAACGGCCCGTAGGGTAGAGGGAACCAGGCTTTCTATTAGCCACTAGAAATCGCACGAACCCTTCACGGGACAAATCGAAATGGTACTAACGCTGGCTGTTCTAATAGAGTTTCACGCTCACCCAAAATTGCCCAAGCCGGGAGCAATAACGATTTCTATCGGACCTACGAGCTGGTCGAGCGAAGAATTGATAATCAAAGCAATCCCGTCAAAGACCACCGGTACCCCGGGAACTTGAACCTCGTCGAACGATATCAGAAATCTAAATGAACCTCGACGCGTTTACCTTTCACTAAGGTATATTATTTTATACAAAATAATGGACACATTGAAATGATTTCCATGTAAGTTTTGTGATAATCTAATTCAGAGAAGAATTATCATGGAACTTATTTTGAGGATAAATATATAATTTATTGTTTTTAGAATAAATAGATTGAATATGAATTGTGTAAGGTATATCCCTGAATATATCACACCATCAATGTTCTGTATACAACGTAGATTTTCAGAGTGATGTGATAAATATTGCCGTATGAAAGATTTCTATGTAATCCCACTGTAAAACCGTGAATTTGCAAAAAACTAAAACAACAAGAACAACAAAAACACGGGTGCACTTTAATTTAATTAAAATAAATATTTTTATCCGCCATCGTTGCGCTTCGTGTTCCGGTATCTTTGCTAGCTACCCTCTCTTCTCTCTCTCTCTTTCTATTTCTCTTTCTTTCTCCTCGAACCTCCTCGTCGTCGTAGCCGGAGAGGATTTCTCATTGCTAATATTTTTTTTTCTATTCCGCTAGCGAACTCGAGGAGAGGAGGAGTCGCATGCGGCAAAGGCCGGCTCCTCTTTTTTTCCCTCTGTGTTCTCGAGGGTAAAAAATCCGTATCTTTGACGAAGCCGAAGAAGAGTCGTCGTACGTGTCCTTAAGCGACTGCGAGGCTTCCACGCTAATGAGGCGCGGCGTAATTAGTGAGACTGTCTACTACTGGGTTGGACCCTTCACGGGAGGGCGGATCCCTCTCGACGTCGAGTCGCCCTCTCCTCGCCCTTACACTCCACGCATCCTCAACCCGTTTCACGATTTCTTACCGGTCGCGTAAGAAGACGTGCTGCGCGTCGTCGACACCTCGAAATGTTCGCGACTTTGAAACGTCGGGCACGAAAAAAGGAAAAAAAAAATGTCAACGAAAAAATATAACACGATTTAAAACGAACGGGACAGGTGAAAGTGTCGGGAATGTCAAAAAAAATGAGAGAGAGTAGAAGAAGAAAAAAATAAACTTGTAAAACGTACCATCGAGAATCTTCATCGCGTAAATATTATGACGAATGTAGATATACGTACACGTGGTATTACACATCTCGAGTACTACTTTTTCTCTTCGTATATCTCTCACTCTATCTATCTCTCTTTCTTTTTTCTTTTCAAACAAGAGACAGAGAGAGAGAGAAAGTTCTCGTACTTTTAAAAATCATTTTGTTTTAAAGGGACACACACATGGAATCTCCGACTGATGTCAGGTGAAAGAGGTGAAACGTTTTTGATGGACAAGGCGAATCACATCAAACCATGCAATGCCTCACGGGGTATACGTGGTTCAATGGGTTTTCGAACGAGTATTCGCAAGGGGGATAGAGGTGACGGGGGGTGGCTATACGCGTAGCCGATGCGGTTTCGGTGGGTGGGTTTCGGAAGGCGGGAAGGCCGATTTAGAGCACAATGCGGTTCAATGCCGAGGAAATTAGCCGCGGCGCTGCCGGTGACGCCCGTCAGCCCCACACCATGGAAAACAGGCCGTATCCATCCCATCGAACAATACGAGTCTGCACGAGTAGCATTATCCTTCCAATTTTGATCGGCCAATCTCCACGTTGCCATCTATCGAACGTTTCGATTGTCGATGATTCTTCGTTCTATTTTGTTTTTTTATTTTTGTTTCCTTCGATGTTTTCCCTACACTACCACCATCCCCTCTCTATACCCATTGAAAATGAATATAAAAACAAATATATCGAGATAGAAGGTAAAAGAGATTTTTATAATAAAACAAGAAGAAAAAAAAGAAAGATATTATCTGCAATGTGTTACAAAATGATTATTTTCTTTGGATTATTAATTTTATAAGTGAGTTTCTTTAATACTACCATCGCACCATGTGTGCTTCTGTGTGAAACGAATTATACGATAATACGAATATTTTTCGTCGCGGCTTTGAAGGTGGAATCCAAAGAAATCCAGTGGGCATCGAGTATCTGAAGAGATCCGCGAGGACAAGTTCACCTATGCTCTCGAAGATGAATGGATCGTATAGTTAATGGGGACCCTATATCGCGCAGGTAGACATCATACGTAGAATGAATAGGCGAGGGTGAGCATGCATTTAGAGAAGAAGCCTCTGTTCGCTCTATCTTCTCTCGCTTTGTTCACCTCTCCTCCTCGTCTCTTCCACCTCTTCTGAGATCAAAATTTTTTTTCATGCAAATTTATGTCATTATTTCCTTTCATAATTATCGTCGTAATTATCGCTTAGTCATTCTTTCCTTGGCGCATCAGTGAAATCAAGTGCGATCTTCGTTTTTTTTTTATTATTATTTTATTTTGATCACCCGCGCATCGTTAAACGTTGAATATTTGCGATAAAAAAAAGAAGAAGAAAATTTCGTCTTCAACTTCTTCACTTTCTCTCTTTCTCTTCTTCTTCTTCTCTCTCGTAGACTGTCTCTCTCTTAACATTTCCTTGCACACGAAAAGGGGGAGCTCGATGGATAGAAAGGAAGAACAGATAAAAGAAGCCCTGTCCATTCTGCGCGAAGTGTATAAGCGTCCTTTTGGCCGCCCACGGATCCGTGGAAAACGACTAATGGATGGATAATGACGCGTAATGGATGCAGCGGACATTACAGGTAATATCTCGTGAAAGCGGTAGGCATTTTCCGCGGGAGAAAAGATCCCGTTAAATAGACGCACACCTCGATGACGATGGATGGGACCGTAGGCGAGAGGTAATTTCCACGAGGGAATTCGCGACTGAAGAACGTATAGAAGCTTTCAGAGAAGGACTACCGATTCGTGTACCCTACTACACCTGTCGTTAAAAAACATACGAGCCATTTTCACTCGTCGAAATATCATTATATCATTGATTTTATCAAAAAAATATTCTCTTATATTCTTTTACATACGATTCAACCAATATCATCATTATTATTATTATCAATATTCTTCTTCATTTTCAATTATCAACGTTATAAAACTGTTTCAAATCGTTCCAATAAAAATCAAATTCATTAGAAACAGATTACATAATACCATGGCCTTGATTCCCAGGGTATTTCTCGCATGACGTACCGCGTAATACGTTAACACACTCATGGCTCCCGAGCTATCAAGTCATGATAGAGTAGAGGTCGACGTATCACCGGTAGCCCCTTGGTAGCACACACATAGCCCCGACAGATCCGAAGGTTCGTCTTCCGCGCCTGGTTTCTGCACGATTCGAGCCTCCGCTGCTGCTGTTGCTGCCGCTGCTGCACGAGTGTTTGCAGTCCACTCGAAACCAGTCCCGAACGAGCTCGCGTGCGTGAGAGAGACGGTGGAAGAGAGACAGAGAGACACACCATCAACGAGGGAGGCCGGGAATGAAGCTTAATTTGTCTAACGAGGGGCCTCTGCACCTGTCATCTGGACGAAGAGATGGACGAGCGGACGTAGACCAACCCTCTCTCCTCTCTCTCTCTCTCTCTCTCTCTCTCTGTTCTTCTCTACCGTCTACCATGTTTCATCCCCCTTTTCGAAAGGAGGCACATTTTCCTTGCTTACTCGCATGCTTTGCTTTCCTTTACTTTGCTTTGCTTTGCTTTACTTCGCCTAGTCTGGTTATGCTCTCGCGTGTATATTTGACCCAGAATGTGCGAAGAATTTCTTCCATTTCAATCGGGATGTATAACGTTGTACGGGATGTTAACGAACGGTGAAGAAAATAGTGTTCATTTGTATAAGGGGGTGTTCGAATGTTATATCGTATTTATTAAGATGGAATAACGTGGATGATTGTTCGTGAGATTTTTTAGTAAATCTCGTGGATATTTCCGGGGAAATGTGTTATTCGTGGTATCTTGCGGAAGATCGTTCTGTGTCTTTTAGAAATTCTCCGGAGGGTTCGTTGGTCAGCTTATGCCTGTGCCTGGCATTTACTTCCCCTCGGTAAATCAATCACACACGGCCAACGGACCCCACGTAACGTTTTGTTTTTACGATCACACGTGAAGGTCGTTAATAGGCTCTGTATATGTGTAATTTTCTACACACGTGAACACCTACGACGGGGGTCACGCCTCCGTAGGGTGTCACGGTGTCAAGTCCCGAACGATCATAATTTATCTTTCCGTATTTTTCGAAATCCAAACCTTCCTCCAGCCTCTTTTGCCTTGTGTATCGTCGACGTTCGTAAAGTAACCCTCGAACCGTTTAACAACGATGTTATGTATTCGATAAACATTATTTCGAAGTAAAAGATACAACTTTAAATCGCGAGTATACACTTGCTGCCTGTAAATTGATCCGACCGTCGGATTTAATTGTCGACGAACGTTACAAGTCACCGCGTTTTTTTTCTCCCTAGCGTTCGCCACCCCCTCCCCCTTCAACCCCCTTCCCGCAACAGCTATCCCATCAACGGTCACGATAGCGAGAGGAGAGTAAAAAACAAAAAAAAAAAAAGGACTCGGAGGACGAATGATGAACACGATGACGAATCGCTTGGTACAAAGCAATAGTCGCGCTCGCCTTTGTAATACAAAGCCAGACACGCTGGATGAGAGACACAGGGGTGGTAGGTAGTAGATGGGCGATATAGAAAACGGTGGGGAGGGATGACGGGTGGAACATCCACTAATTGGATAATTACGGAGTACACCGCGTTTGTTTTATAATTGGGCGAAACCCGTGGAACCGTTGGTACCTCGACGTGCCAAACAACGAAACGGCCGGAGTCACGCTCTACGTGACGAACTACCCTCTGAGCTAATCCGGGACCAGAACCCCTCGGGTTAGCAGCCCCCCGGCTCGTGCTTCCGAGCCAGAACCGCCTCTGACCCCCGACCAATCGACCCCATCCTCTCCCCCCTACCCCTTTAATTCTTTCTCGTTCTCTCTCTCTGTGTTTCCCCACCCAAAACACACTGTCGGACTCGAAGAAATCGAATCAATTGCTGGTTACGGTGTTAAACTTTATATTTCGATAGTAATTTTTGTGTAATTGGTCGAGCGTCATTAGCAAATTCTGCTTTTTGCTTTATCGAAGGGTTAATTATTTAATATTGATTAGTGGTTGTATTAGAAAAGTGTGTAAGATCGTATGGTACAAGATGTACTTGTTTCTTGTATGTTTGTAAATTATTGGAAAAGAATTTTTAGGCGAGGATAATGTATAATAAGTTTGTTCGAAATATTATATAAAACGTTGGATGTGCACGGTATCTAATTTTAGTTGCAGTCATTTAATTACGAGGTGTTAATATATAAGTATGAATGAATTGACTTACCGTGATGAGCTGAATACGCACTCTGCGGAACTGATTGTGATCCGTACGATGGTGGTCTGTTATGGTTCGTGTAATGTCTGTAGGAAATAAAAATGAAACATGATAATGTAAATTTCATCGATTACGTTAAATGACAAAGAATACAATTATATAGGATGTGGAATAACTTACCCCAGCATTCTTCGTCCAGCTTCGCCGAACGAAGCGACCTGCGTAGCACGAGTAAAACCAATTCGTGGTTTCCAGGAGTTTCCAGAACCGCGATTCATTTGTTCGAAGTCTTGAGGTTTCAAAACTCTCGGCGGTTCCCGTGCCCCCTTCAACTTCCTCGCGGGGAAAATGAAATTAGTGCTGTATTTTGGGTCCCTAAACCTAACACTGTAGCAGACAAGACAATTATGTTATAACTTATAATTACAACTGAATGAAAACGCTGAGTACGATGTGGTTCACCAGATTCATTTTTAATTCACTCACCAATAGACTTTATTCTTTTTAACTGGTGCTCCATTTATTGGCGAAGGTAACGACATTCCTTCGCCAACGCAGTCCTCTGCTAATAGGACGGTACCTCTCATACCATCCATACTGATTGGAGTTTCTGTGTCGAAGTCCACGCGATTTGTATAAAGACCTTTTATGAATTTATATCCACTGTTACCAAGACCGACGTATAATCGATCATCACCACGAATGTTTCGTTTCTCTGGAAGAAATAGAAATGTGGTCATAGGAATTTGATAGTAGATGATGAAATATAATGTAATACATACTTTCGGCTTCTGATAAGCAGTCGTAATACGGCTCCAAAGCCTTGTTCAATCTCTTCTCGTCGACGAAAGGAAGAAGAGCAACCCCTTGCCAAGCAAATTTCTTCCCATTCAGATCGATTTTAAAATCTTCTGGATAGAAATCGATAATTGTTGATTTCTGAAAGGATTTTAAAAATGTACTACATTAATTTCAGTTCATTTGTTAGTTGTAGTATAAAATAGTAGTAATTACAGGATCACTCATCAGCTTTGCCCATGCAGGTGGAACGTGTTTACTACTGGCTGCTGGAAAAACGCCCATCAGCTGTTCTAACGGACGGATCTGCAAAACATTTCTATAAGTATCTTCATATGTTCATTACCAAAAATATTGATATACTAACCGGTACAGTTCCTTTCTCGAATTCCGTAGAAAGACCGCCAATGTTGATAAAATCACTGGCAAACGGAGCATAATGATACGGAAAGTACCACTTCCATGAAGCACAACCTTGATAGTAATACCGTAAGACCCAACACAAACCGCGTACATATTGTAGGGCAACGTTGTTTCTGTAGATAAATAAAAAAATCAATTATTATCCATTTTATATACGCAATCATGTACACAGTCTAATCAGTTATTCTCACCTAAATGCTAAATTTTCGGAGGATACGTCAAACTTCGATTCATAGTAACGATCTTTAAAACCCTCTTCCCATAGTCTTACTTCGTCATGTGCTTGATCATCCACTACTTCCTCCTGGGTTTCTTCGACCTTACGTTTCTGCCCCTTGTTATTAGAATTCTGTTATAACATACATTATACATCACTGACATGAATCAGTAACGTTTTAGAAACAGACGTAAAGCCAATAACATACCTCAGGACGAATCATGCTCTCTAGAGCTTGATTTGCATTTGCTCCCATCAATGCGCGTTCGTTAGAATTGGAATTAAAATTTCTGCTCTGTACACGCATCTGATAAGCTTCATAACGCGCGTTTTCTACTGGCTTAACTTTCTGACCTAACGCCTATAATAAAGTATAACATTATTAGTATCATTAATATTTATAATTTATAAGTGTATATCGTATAGAACATACTGTAGGTGCGAATTGACCGGTAGGAATCCATTTTGGTTTATAATTACTGATTGCCTGTAATCTTCTCTTTTTATCCTTCTCACGTTGTTTAAAAGCTAGTTCATTCTGTTGTCTCTTCTTAAAAATTTCATCCTCCACGTCACCAAGTTCGGACATTATCATTTGAACTCTGTCTAAATTGACGTCTCCACTGTCTGTCAAGAATCCCTATAATAAACAGAGATGTTTTTATTATTGATGCATCACCCACATATCGAAGCTCTTCATATAATTTTCGGCGAGTCGGAATTAAGTTTAAGAATAAACATATTTTCTTTCCCAAAAAAGTAAATCGATTTATATTCATAAAAATAATACTTTGTTCCAAAATTCTGATTGAAGTAAATGATTCAGAGTTATTTAATAAAGAATCGTTATGATACAGTTTTAGTTTTCGACGTATATTACGTACTCCTGTTTTATATACAGCTCTTTTGTATAAATTAACAAGTCTATCAATAGCCCCTTCTCTAATTTCCAATGATGGGAGATGCGGTAGAAAATCATTTCCTACGAAGAAGCACATGAACACCCAATCATCGATAGCTCGTTCAAAATCGTACTTAAATGGTAGATTAGGCATTTGCAATTCTCTCTCTAAATATTCTCTGAGTACATTTAATCGCACAAATATGTACTGGCATTCAGATCCAAAAACATTTTCTTCTTCATTCTGATTAACCTCGGCGCCTGTACACTCTTGCATATCATGTCCTAACTGACCGCATATATCGCACGGTTTCGGTTTATTCGGTTTAAATTCTTCGCGAATAATAGTAAAATTAGGTTCATGTGTTGCAAGACCCAACATAATTAAGTCTGCATCAGCTCCACACAAAACGTGTTGTGTGTTAGGATCATGATCAGGTTGTGCTGTTACGTAAACAAAAAATTATGTAATATTTATCAAAGATATCCAATATTTGTTTACATATTTAGCTGTCCCGTAATAATCATACCTCTTTGTTTACGTATAAAGTCCATTATTTTATGTTCTCCTTCTCCAGGCACATTAGCATCGCTCAAAATTACTTTAATATTCCTCCAACCTGGATCATTATTTAAACGATCATGTATATAATAATGCAAGCATTTGGACAGTCTTGCCATAAATGGTGTACCCTGGAAGTATATTTTGTCACATAAAATATATCCTAAGTTACAGTACTGGAGAAATAAAACTTATATACACACCGGTGTAATGCAATTGCTATCAAAATGATCTTCTTTTGGTTTTTCAGGTGGTAAAGAAGCTCCTTTTAGGCTTAATTCAGAACGTATTCTTTGAATCTCATTAATCTTTTCACCTGTTTCTTTGGATGCTCGAAAACGTCTTGATCTTTGCTGATTCATTTTTGCCCTTGGTGCCTGTTGAAACAGAATATTTAATATAACATGAATCTTTACCAATTACGTTAAACAATACAAATTTGTTATGCAGAGATGTAGATACGTACAACTCCATCAATTGCCATGTAAAGTAGTTTCCTTGGTCTTACAAGACTAAACAAACGGTCAATACATTCAAAGATAGCCTCCATCATTTCTTCCTCATTTTTTGGAGCAGGCCTGATAATCGCAAAGATTATTTATAGAAATATCTTTGTATATTTTTAAATATAATTGTATCATAACATCTACTTACTTATCTTCTGGATGGGTACAAGGATGAATTATACCGTTCATGTCAAGATACAAATTGTCAAATTCTATCCCGTTTGGATTTGGATCCGCAGTATTCACTGGAACTTTGACTCCATCTGTAGTTACAGACTACAAAAACACAATATAGATACAATTAATATCAGTTTACAGTAACATAATTATTACTGATACAATGCTGTAAGAGGAATACAACGAACTTCATGAAAAGCCTTGCCAGACATCCAAAGAAGTCAACACATTGTGCAAATAAAAAATAGTCGTAAACTGTAACTTCTCTATCAGAAATTCCTTTGTAAAACCATTACAAAGAACAAAAACAATCGTAGAACCCATGCAATGACCAAACATCTCTTTCGTATAACAAAACAAAACTTTTCTCACCCAAACAAACAATCTAACCTACCTTCTGCTCGATGCATTCGACAATCACGGAAGGGTACTTCCGAGTCAACCAGCGAAAAAAAGCTGGTACCCCCATTGTTTCGACAAAAGGATCGTATTCTGTTGAATGGTGTTACTGCGATTTTTAAACGTTTACTGAAATCTTGCTATGAAACCACAGAATTTAGAATCCTTTCAGTATGTACCCATACCTAACCTATACGGTAAACTTGGATAACGCATTACACAAGCAGAAGTACCACGCATTTTCACGTGATGTGCTGCTACCTTCAGGCTGTATCTGGCAAATATAGGAAATGTGCTACATTATACCACAGACGACGTATGAGTATAGATAGGATATTGAATACAATTTCGTATGTCAAGAACCTGAAGTCAAATGAATTTCAGGTATTAGGTACTAAGTTCGGGTATTTAGGGGTATTAAGTCAGGGGAAGGCAGGGGGAGGACACTCTTATGGGAGAATGAGGTACGACTTTTAGTTCCCAAAAACACGAACAGTATCTAGAAGTCACAACTTGGTCTCACCACTACACGTGAGTTTTCGTAATGCGTGAGAAACTCACACATCTGACCGAGAACCAATCCGTGTGATGACCGGGAAAGGTTGACTATGTTTTGGTCGGAACCGGGTTTTTTGGCGGCTGATGGCGGTTGTAGTTGGTTATGGCGAAGCGGGAAGAATGGAAATCTAGTATTATGGGACAGAGGGAGTATTTTTGAATAATTAAGGGGGAGTCTCAATGGAATCAATATTTTAAAAAATGTGTACTAATTCAAAATTGATTGTGATTGTTTCAGAGGTTACAACTCCATCCGCTATAATTCAAGAAGGGACAAGTATGGAACCAATTATGACCCTCAGTCATCCTAGACTCGAACCCATAATGGTAACGTTGCTGCTCTTCACAATGGTAACATTATTAATACGCACAGACTATAGCTTCTCTACCCTCAGTCATCCTAGACTCGAACCCATAATGGTAACGTTGCTATCCTTCACAATGGCACAGACGAGGTATTGGATAGACCGATCATCCCCATGCTTTTCGATGTCACTGGTTTGGAGGGCTCTAGAGCCCTCTTACCATTTTAGTGTCACTCAGAATACGATATAGAAGTTATAGTTTATACGTATTAATAATTGACCTTTGTACTGCGAAAGAAGGATAGTGAATTCACAGGTGTACAACTGTAAGTCACAGCAAAAATAAGTTGTTTTATAGAGAAGAATATTCAGTTTTTCGGAATACATACAAAAGTTATGAATATTGACATTTTCCACTATTTTTCTTTATTTCTTATAAACAATTGTACTTTCTTAAAAAACATTATCATTCTATTTGGTACCAATAATTAAAATCTTTTCCGATAATGTGAAACATAATACAGTCTACGTCAACAGTTAACATGTTGCTGAGCTGTTTCTTATTAATATGATATCAAATGAAAAATCCTCAAATTCAGGCGGTTTTTTGAACGGCATTCGCTCAATTTTTGAGATAGCCGTCTGAAACTTGTACTATTGTTTTAGTTGGGAAATTCTACGGCAGATCAACCTAAAATAGTTGTACTTTTCGAAAATTTGATTTTTCGCAAAAATCTGAAGGGGGTAGGTCAGGATTTTTTGCGATTTTCGTAAATCGCTCGCCATTTCCGTAATTTTTGAGCTATTAAAGTGATCCTGGACGTTTTGGACGCGGAATCCGAAGCCGAATAAGCCAGTGAAAGAAACATTTTGATATCTAAAAAATTGTGGAAATGGCGGGGGAAAAACAAAAATCGCAAGAAATCCTGACCTACCCCCTTCAGATTTTTGCGAAAAATAAAATTTTCGAAAAGTACAACTATTATATATTGATCTGGCGTAGAATTTCCTAACTAAAATAATGGTACCAGTTTCAGGTCGCTATCTCAAAAATTGAGCGAATGCCGACCAAAAAACTGCCATAATTTGACGATTTTTCGCGATTTTCATACATCGCTCGCCATTCGCGCAATTTTCAAGATATAAAAATGATCGAATATGTTTCGAATGCGCATTCTGAATCTTAATAAGGTGATGGAAGATTCAGATGGATAATTAAAAGAAAGCGTAAATGACGAGTACAAAATGAAAATCGTAATTGTCATAAAGTAGCGCAATATAAATTACAAATTTGATTAAAATGTTACCGATACTTAATCATAATGAGCCAAAGTAATCATGCATGGTCGCGAGTATGAAAAATATCGCGAAATTATCAATAAGTTACTCTTTTAGAATTTTTCGTAGCCGCCGGTACCGTCCGTACCTGCCCGACAAGTCCCTACCTGTTATTCTCACCTTAATTGTTCCGCTCGAGCGGATCCAGTACGGCCAAACTCAAACATACTCGACCTGACATTGCCAAGTACACGGATAACCCTTAGTCCGTGATAGAACGTCCTGGCGTCAACTACTCTTCCCAACTCGCTCCGGACGACTCCCTCGGGTATAATTCATTTAATTTCAAGCTTATCCATTATGTATCGATCATTTACATTATATTTCATGTACTCCTTATACATTACTGATACAGTACGACATATCCCTCGGTTACAATTAGTTACTATAAAATTATTAACAATAATTTTTGCATAACTTTTGATTCGCTTCGGTTCGCTTAATAGAGAAATAGTTTATATATTTAAAATATACAAATTAATGAAAAATGGTATTTATTTTTATAAATTTTCAACCGTGATTTACCACGCGGTGTCTTATATTGAAGCTATAAAATCTTTTTCGAGTTTGTGCGAAGTTGGTAAAGGTCGATACCCTTTCTTTATGCACAATTTTGTTAAATTATTTTATTGCTAGCTATAAATTATCAAGATAGTAGGGTTTTATTAAGATTGGTTCCAGTTTTGTATAAGTTTTATTATGTTGTAATAGATCGAAAATATTCGACGCCGGGGGCATGTGCACGCTCCGCTACCTGCCCCCCCGCCATAACACCGACTTTGTCCGACGTGACTTTGTCGCGTACATCGACACGCATCAGTCATCGGCGAGCTGTGGCGGTGTCAAGACCTCCTCCTGGGTGCTTCCTGGTGCTCTCTAAGGTACATCGCACTCCTCTACATTTACCTTTGCTTAATCAAAGCTATACTTGCAATTCATTTCTCAACTCGACAAACTTTACAGTTTATATCATTACATTTTTGGCCTTATTTTCTATTAATCGTAATTTCATAATATTTAATGTTTATTTTCACTGTTTTTATAGTTGGAATGTGCATAACATTATTATTCATACTTTGACTTTTTGCAGTTTAAATTCTAAGAACATAATTCCAATCGTATTTTTGTCTGTAATTTCAGATTCAACCAACAAAGAGAAATCCACTTCGCACCGGTGAATTCTCTTGGAGGGTAGCAGATAACTACGTCGCGGTCTTGTGACGTATACGTAAACAAGAAAATCTGGGCATCGAAGCGGTCACACCTTACTTGCTACCGACCTTGACATTGGTCGGAACTACCATTGTCGTTGTTTCAACTACAACGGGAATTTATATTTTCCGTGAGTTTCATCGAATCGAATCGAGTCATCGTTGCATTGTTTATTCGCGAACCGGATATAAGAAATATTTTCTTTGCGAAGGGTTTGAGAATGTTTCTACAAAACTTGGCATTGATTTATTCAAATCTCGTATTTGTTTTACGTATCGACAATCGGTTTGACTGATCATATTTACATTTTTAAATCTTTTCTTAGTGAATAAAAATTCACGCTATTTCAAATACATATAAAATGAATGTTGAGAAATTTTAGAGTGAAGAATATACTTGACTGCTATATGAAGAAATTCATGATTACGTTTTAAATTTTAATTTACAAGAAACAGTAGGACAAAGGCAATATTCCTAACAACAGCGCGTGGTATAAAAAAATAAGACGTACAAAACCAACAACTGTGTCATTCTGCGTGATATATGGTATATTTGTGTGCACCCTCCCCTTTATTTTCAGCTTGTGTGATCGCGCGCAATGCGGTCTTAGAGTCACTTGCTCCGAGAGACAGTATTTCGCGAAATAGAGTCAGTGTTGTTGCGCTATTAAAAATTGTGCTTGTTCGATAACCGCGTATTTAAAACCGCCGAAAGAATTGAAATGGACTGCTACAACGTAACATATTCGGTCGCGAAATTCTGACACTTTTTAAACCGCGACATTAGAGTCAGTTTGCTCGCCGGAAATAATTACGGTCGGGAGTGTAGTCTCTTTATTTTTCTATTTGTTTGTTGAAATGCGTCGCGATATAGTAGTGGTACGCAGCAGCTGCGGAGAGGACCTCCATCGGGCGTCGTCGCATCAGGCAGCAGGTAAATATCGCCAAAATTGTATTCCTGTTTAAATTTCTGAAAAGGAAGATCGAGCGAAAGTGGAATCTTTCCATTCCAGCTCTAGCAAAATTGTGAAATGAAATACAGTTGAATTATAAAGAATATCTTCTTGTTACGTTACAGAGATCATCGGCAGATATACCGGTCGTAGTATCAACTCTAGAAGACGCAGAAGAACTCTACGGCCGGTGAGTCGAAAAATTTTTGGTTCCTCCGATCACTCAATCATGTCGTAGGACATAAAGGTCCGAAGCGGCACGAGTGTATTGGTTGTATTTTATTTGAGTTTGCGAGCATAGTGACCGCGAGTGTAAAGTATTTGATACTTTACGCTTGTGGGTAGTAACACACCACTTTTACTTGTGAATATTTAATTAGCTCAGGCAGGGGTCTTCTTGTGGCTTTTAGCTTGACGTACGTTTTTTTCGTAATTCGATTAAAATTTTCATATCCTTAAGCTGCGTTTAATTGTATTTGAATTCGCGTAAAGTACTTGCAATACAACTATACTCGGAATATATTTTCGAGAAAAGAGTTTGATATTTTCACGTATGAGGTTCATACGAATTAAATTGAATTAAAGTTTTCATGTGATTTATATATTTCGTAACATGATTTCCGATAACGGAAGAAATTCATATTAATCGTTCTATTTTATGAATGTACCCAAGAAGACCAATTCGCGGTGTTTAGATTCTGGTTTCAAAGGATTATTTTTAACACATTTATCATTGTTTAGAACACCTCCTTTGAATAAGGAATCAAACAAGGGTTTTCCATTAAAACATTGAAGTTTTCAATATACATATACTTTTCTATATATTAATTGTATTGAGAAACTTTCAATACGTACTTATATTAAAAGTTTTGAAATTCGTCTTAAATAAATTTATATTCTCTTGACTTTTTCAATGATTTAAATAACTATATTCGAGTCATTTTATCAAGCGTATTTTCAATGAATTTTTGCAAAGTGATTTAAATAAATGTATGTCATTGGGATTGGGATATCATGCGCCAAATTCCGTCGACAATAAAGGCAATGACTTTTTTGCTCGTTCCGCGTTATTAAATCAATTTTAAGCTGACATAATGATCTTTAACTTTTAATTACAATTATTATCTTCAATTTTCAACTTTCATTTTTAACTTAAACATTTATCTTGAATTTTTCATGTTTAAAGTAGAATCATTTGTTCGTTATTTGTCACGTTTGTCATACCCCTGGCGTTAAAACAACACGATAAACCGTGTAGTCGGCCTAATAGCCTCACGGCTATTTGGTTAAACCGCGATCTTGCGATGTAATCGTGGAGCGTGGCTTTCGTCAAATCATGGTTCCATCGGTACTTTGGGTGGCCTAGCGTTGTCTGGAAAGTCGAACTCTCGGGTTCGATCTGGGATCGCATAGACGGGCAGACCGTTCTTAATTAATATTAATAAATTTCCATTTTGATTCGGATTAGCCGTATCAGGCTTGTCGGTAGCGGCCGGACCGATAAGTCTTATTCGACTGAATCTGTGTAGAGTTCGTCTTAATTATCTGTAGTTCCGCGTTTTATTTGTTTCATCTTTGAAGTGATCCTCGAGCGAATTTCGTTGAGATTTCTTTCCTGTAAATCGACCCTAGGTGAATCTCTTTGTATCGGTGGACCATGATTCGGGGAAAGTCGTGTGAAACGGGTATTTCTCAAGATCGTTGTACGAGCCACGGTGTAAGTGTGTAAATTGTTTTTTCGCCGCGTTATGGTAAACGTTTAGAATCATCCGCGTTCAGATTTTGATTATGGAGTCGGTTGTCTCGATGAGTAACCAGACCTTTTCACTTTCACTTTTTGATTGCCTTTAACTGCCTAACGAATAATTGGCGTGTGATGGGGATGTTTAATATTAATGATATTGAAAACCATATTAAACATTAAAGCTCTACACATATATATTTTGTTCAATACATGAAATATTCAAAGTTTCTTAATATACATATACTTTTTTACATATTAATATTGAAAGTTTCTCAATATATACATTAAAAGTTTTGAAATATTTCTTAAATAATCTTTTCATTTTTTGAGTGATTTAAATAAACTATATTCGAGTCATTTTATCATTTTATACGTATATTTTCAATGAATTTTTATACTGAGATTTAAATGAGTGATTAGATCGTTGGAAACATTATGTTAATAATCATTTTGTAGCTCAGGATTTTCAGCATACATCGACACTAGTTTTAATTAGTTTTATATTTGCCACGTTCATGTCCCTATTTGGCTTGAACTCATTTGTGGGCCCAGGTGCTGCACGAATGGGTGATGGCGGTGAACGTGGCTGATTTTTTGATTAATTATAATAATACTATTGTGGCGGCTCACAAGCGTTAGCGATTGTGCACGACGTACGGTTCCACACCGGTGTGAGTGTGTGTATAGTAATTAAGTATTTTGTGGATCGTGCGTCGGTTGAAAGTCAAATATTTCTTGCAATTTATCAATTGAATTAAACCTTGATTTCTTCACAATTTCACATTATTCAATTCATGTTCAATTTTCTTGCGAATTTCACAATATACAATTTATTTGATATACAATTTGAGTCAACACGTAGAAGCATTATTGTTAAACGTAGTAATTGTTCGAGCTACGAATTAATTGCCGTTTTTTATTCACATATTTTACGTAAATATCTTTTCTTTACATTTTTCCCAATAAAGACTAATTTCTAATAAAGTCTACATAAATCGCAATAATCGCTGGCCTTGTGAGTCGATTTCAGCAAAAAGGTACGTACTTTAAGGTGTGCATTGTTTTTCGAGTCGGTGTCGGAGACGTCCCGGGATGTCTCTCGTAGGGGGCCGCACTGACTTTGCTTGAGAATCGTGGAGAGAGTGTGTTGGTGTGCTTGAGTTTTTGCCATTCTTTTTTTTTTAATATAGGTGATAGGTAGGCAGGTAACTTAAATTCTGGAATGTGTGCATTAATTTTAAGTAGGAAGGGCCAGGGCAGATATCACTGTTTCGACTGTAGGAAACCAGTGGTGTTCTGCTTCTGGAGGTCAGGCTAATAATCTTTTCTTTTTAATATTAAGTAAATTCTGCTTGAACATTCGTCCTTCTACTGGCTAACACGTTTGCACGGACTGCAGTTGTCATTCTTCTGAGAATAAGCTGTTAACTTGTCCACACGTTGTTAGCCTCATCGTTTGTCTGTATTAGGCGCGTGTTAGGGTTTTCTTATATTTTGGTTCCGAATGTTCTTGCAGAAACAGGTTGGGCTCCGGCCTGAAGCAAGAAGAGGCTAAATGCCGAAGAGGCCCGACAAATTGTCTAGAAGAGGGCAGCAACTAATGGCTGCCCATTTTGGAGTGTTGAATTTTCACACTTCCAGAATGGGTGGTCATTCTGTTACTACTAAGTCACTATGCTCGTAGTAGTTGTAGAGTAATTATAGTTGTAGTAATTTGAAGTAGTTAGTACCACGGGTCGAGGTGAGCTCCCCGTGAAGACTCTGCCCTGGTCTGCATTAAAGTTTTCGAGTCATTTTCATATTAAAGTCTTTTCAAACTAAGTTATTAGAATATTTTGTTGATTATTGTCAAAGACACCTAAAGTTTTTCATTATTGAGATATTTTTTTAAAATTTCTGAGAGTTCATTTTTAAAAATTCATATTTTTGTCACTTCTAAAGTTCAGTTTTTTGATTGTTATAAATTTGAGAAGAAGCAGAAGGGTAGAGTGTGATACTGTGTGCAGTAGTTAGAAGTAGTTTGTTCCACGGGTCGAGGTGAGCTCCCCGTGAAGACTCTGCCCCGATCTGCATTAAAGTTTTCGAGTCATTTTTCATGTTCAATATTTCTCAAAAGTGTTCATATTAGAATATTTGCTGCACTTGACTTGTTTTCTAATAGAGTCGTTAATTTGTTTTTTATAATTACAAAGATTTTTTAAGTCATTTAACTAATTACTGAGATTTTTTTTGTACTTTTCTGACTTGAGTTTTAAGAATACAAACAGTATATTTTGCGAGTTTTTTAATGATTCATAAAGTCCAGAGTTTGATTCGAGTAAATTTGATAAATTGAATTTTTGGAAAAAGCAGAGGGGTAGAGTATGAAACAGTGTGCAGATAGAAGAAATTTGCGCACTTGCCATCCGCGCCGGGTCGTTTTTTTGTCACCGCTGGCTGCACCTTTAGCTTCGCGAAATTACTGATAATCCGAAATGGATCATCCCAGAGTGTCTCACCGAGGTACATTTTTAATACCGTGCAGGAACTATACCAATTTTTTCAATAAATATGCGAATCTGTCTCTAAGAGACACACGTGGTTTTTATCCTATAATACATATATATATATATATATTAATTAAATGTCCGAAACTGTCTCCACGAGACACACGCGATTTCTTTTTTTTTTTAATATAAATCATTTCCATTATCTAATGCGGCCATGTGACTCGCGAACCGCATCGTACATCGCCGGCTTGGTACGATGCTACTTAAAACCATTAGGACCAAGCGTTTGTTGAAGGGAATATTGCCATAAATTGATTTATAAATTGCATTTTACATCAAACAATATTATTTTGTACAATATCGTATAATGTTACGCAAGTCTTCAACATTCAAGTTTTCAATGTATACTTTTCTATGCATTAATATTGAGAAACTTTCAATACATACATTAAAAGCTTTGAAATTCGTCTGAAAAAAATTTATATTCTCTTCACTTTTTCAATGATTTAAATGACAGTATTCGAGTCATTTTATCAAGTATATTTTTTATGAAATTTTATAAAGTGACTCAAATAAATGGATATCATTGGTATTGAGATATCATGCGCCAAGTTCCGTCGACAATCAAGGCAATCACTTTTTTGCTCGCTCCGCGTTATTAAACAATTTTAATTATTATCCTCAATGTACAACTTTCATTTTTAACTTAAACATTTATCTTGAATTTTTCATTTTTAAAGTAGAATCATTTGTTCGTTATTTGTCACGTTTGTCATACCACTGGCGTTAAAACAACACGATAAACCGTGTAGTCGGCCTAATAGTCTCACGGCTATTTGGTTAAACCGCGATCTTGCGATGTAATCGTGGAGCGTGGCTTTCGTCAAATCATGGTTCCATCGGTACTTTGGGTGGCCTAGCGTTGTCTGGAAAGTCGAACTCTCGGGTTCGATCTGGGATCGCATAGACGGGCAAACCGTTCTTAATTAATATTAATAAATTTCCATTTTGATTCGGATTAGCCGTATCAGGCTTGTCGGTAGCGGCCGGACCGATAAGTCTTATTCGACTGAATCTGTGTAGAGTTCGTCTTAATTATCTGTAGTTCCGCGTTTTATTTGTTTCATCTTTGAAGTGATCCTCGAGCGAATTTCGTTGAGATTTCTTTCCTGTAAATCGACCCTAGGTGAATCTCTTTGTATCGGTGGACCATGATTCGGGGAAAGTCGTGTGAAACGGGTATTTCTCAAGATCGTTGTACGAGCCACTGTGTAAGTGTGTAAATTGTTTTTTCGCCGCGTTATGGTAAACGTTTAGAATCACCCGCGTTCAGATTTTGATTATGGAGTTGGTTGTCTCGATGAGTAACCAGACCTTTCCACTTTTCACTTTTTGTTTGCCTTTAATTGTCTAACGAATAATTGGCGTGTGATGGGGATGATTAATATTAATGATATTGAAAACCATATTAAGCATTAAAGTTTTACATATATACATTTTTTCAATACATGAATTTTCATAGGTTCTTAATATACATATACTTTTTTACATATTAATATTGAAAATTTCTCAATATATACATTCAAAGTTTTGACATATTTTTTAAATAATCTTTTCACTTTTTTAATGATGCTTCAAACTGATTTCGAGTCATTTTATCAAGTATATTATATAATAAATACAATACACTATGATCAGTTAAATCGGTGGAAGCGATCAACGCGGAATTTTTTCAATTTAGTACATCAGTTTTGTAAAAATGTTCATGACCGTGAAACAAGGAACATATTTTCGCGTGCGAAATTCGTATTGTTTAAAGATGAAACTTGTAGTCACACGATTACTAGTTCATTACGATAAAACATACGAAGTTGTGAAAACTGAAGCGTGTCAAAGAACTTGACAAATGACTGAAGAAGACTGAAGAAGACTGAAGAAGACTGAAGAAGACTGAAGAAGACTGAAGAAGACTGAAGAAGACTGAAGAAGACTGAAGAAGACTGAAGAAGACTGAAGAAGACTGAAGAAGACTGAAGAAGACTGAAGAAGACTGAAGAAGACTGAAGAAGACTGAAGAAGACTGAAGAAGACTGAAGAAGACTGAAGAAGACTGAAGAAGACTGAAGAAGACTGCCATTGGGTCCACTCATCAGCATTTGTCGAAAACGGATGAGAGTGGAAATCACCAAAACTTGAGCCCTACTAAGAATGATTTAAACTCTGACGCAATTACCCATGGCCAGCAATTGTTCATTACGTTTGACAACTAGGATTTTTCTCTCCAACTCCGAGGAACTAGAATAAGCTAATTATTGTATTCATTATTACACAAAGTGTAATCGCCTGTAAATCGTTTTGGACACTCTGGTGACAAAACGATATAGTTTAAGGGGATATCACGCGCCAATTCCACTTCGTATTTCATCGACCATCAAGGAAACGCGACTTTTTTTTATCGTTCCGCGTAATTAAATTCATTTTCAGCCTTAGCTTTGATCTTCAGGCTGCAGTATTTAGCTTCAGTTTATCTGGAATTTTTCATGTTTAAAGTAGAATCATTTGTTCGTTATTTGTCACGTTTGTCATACCACTGGCGTTAAAACAACACGATAAACCGTGTAGTCGGCCTAATAGCCTCACGGCTATTTGGTTAAACCGCGATCTTGCGATGTAATCGTGGAGCGTGGCTTTCGTCAAATCATGGTTCCATCGGTACTTTGGGTGGCCTAGCGTTGTCTGGAAAGTCGAACTCTCGGGTTCGATCTGGGATCGCATAGACGGGCAAACCGTTCTTAATTAATATTAATAAATTTCCATTCTGATTCGGATTAGTCGTATCAGGCTTGTCGGTAGCGGCCGGACCGACAAGGCTTATTCGACTTAATCTGTGTAGAGTTCGTCTTAATTATCTGTAGTACCGCGTTTTATTTGTTGCATCTTTGAAGTGATCCTCGACCGAATTTCGTTGAGGTTTCTTTCCTGTAAATCGACCCTAGGTGAATCTCTTTGTATCGGTGGACCATGATTCGGGGAAAGTCGTGTGAAACGGGTATTTCTCAAGATCGTTGTACGAGCCACTGTGTAAGTGTGTAAATTGTTTTTTCGCCGCGTTATGGTAAACGTTTAGAATCACCCGCGTTCAGATTTTGATTATGGAGTTGCTTTTCTCGTTGAGTCGTTCCTTCTATAGTTCTCTTTTTGTTTCCTTTTTTTATATCGCGAATAATTGGCGCGTGATGGTGATGGTTTGCGTTAGTAATATTGAAACACGTTTCAATACCCCCCTCTAGTCGCGGTCTCATCGATAGACGTGTCTATGAGACGATCGTTCTTTAATTGAATTAGTTTAAAAGAGGGGGGTGGATGGAGGTAGTGGTTTGATTGCGCCTCCATCTTCAGAAACTTTCCGCGGTGAGATTTGCGTCGAAATTATTTGCATCGAACCTTTTTGGCTTCGATACAAATGGTATCGAGCAGATTTTCCGCGAATAGATTATAAGTTTTTTTTACTCTTTTACTCGTATCGATTGCGTAAATGAAGCATAGGTATAAATTGTCTGTGTCTATGATATAGCCCAGTGATCATTGTTTTACTACCATATCCTGGACTTTGATAAAATATTAGGAATTTGTAAGCTTTAATTTTGATTAAATGTTAGTAGATTAATTAGTCCCCTGTGGGTCGGGGAAAGAATACACCCACGGTAATCTCTTCCTGTCGTAAGAGGCGACTAACAGAGTCGTTTTGGCACTCCGGTGACAAAACGCGGGGGTTATCATTCGCCAATTAAAATTTGTTTCGAAGTCGATAATCTAGAGAACGCGACTGATTTGCTTGTTCCGCGTTATTAACAGTTTGCCTACCGGTAGCGGTAGGTAAACTGTTAAATTCGTATTATACGTAATAGGGAAATGGCATGTTTGTTCTTTTTCTGTCCCGCGAATACTTAATTGGCGTATGATGGGGATAATTAGTTTTAGTAATATTGAAACGTTATAAGTTTTTTTTTACTCTTTTACTCGCATCGATTGCGTAAATGAAGCATAGGTATAAATTGTCTGTGTCTATGATATAGCCCAGTGATCATTGTTTCACTACCATATCATGGACTTTGATAAAATGTTAGTAATTTGTAAGCTTTAATTTTGATTAAATGTTAGTAGATTATTTAGTCCCCTGTGGGTCGGGGAAAGAATACACCCACGGTAATCTCTTCCTGTCGTAAGAGGCGACTGACAGAGTCGTTTTGGCACTCCGGTGACAAAACGCGGGGGTTATCATTCGCCAATTAAAATTTGTTTCGAAGTCGATAATCTAGAGCACGCGACTGATTTGCTTGTTCCGCGTTATTAACAGTTTGCCTACCGGTAGCGGTAGGTAAAGTGTTAAATTCGTATTATACGTAATAGGGAAATGGCATGTTTGTTCTTTTTCTGTCCCGCGAATACTTAATTGGCGTATGATGGGGATAATTAGTTTTAGTAATATTGAAACGTGTTTCAATACCGCCTATATCGTGATCTCATTGACAGACGTGTCTTTGAGATTATAGTTTTTAAGTATAATTAGCATAGTCTTAAAAATGAGGATGTGGTTAAATTTTAATCAAACGATAATACAATACTTTAATATGTTTTGCAAATATAATGACTTTGTGTCATACATTTGAAAGTACTGTAAAATATCGGAAATAACTTATTGATTAAACTGTTATCAATAAATTCTAAGCATTTGTTTCATTTTCCTTTTCCTATTGCAATTACAGATCTTCGTGGATCAGATTAGTACTTTGACGTTTAAGAAATAACACTAGTATGTGATAAAGTATTATCGTAAATCAGGATTTGTTTAAAATACATTCCCCTGTGGGTTGGGGAAAGAATATACCCACGGTATTCCCTGCCTGTCGTACGAGGCGACTAATAGGGACGCGTTTTGTGCAGATTCGTGACAAAAGGTTCGTTTAAGGAGTGAGGTGATAGAAATTGAGTTGGTTTTCCTTCGTTCGGTATGATAAGGCCAAAATTTGTAGACATTTCGGCAAAGTTTGAACCGTGTAGATGAAGATTTGTCGCTATTTTGGTAATTCGCTCGCCATTTGCACAATTTTTTAGACATCGACCTGAATATTTCACCGTCTTATTTCGTTTTAAATAACGCGCCGAAAAAGCCCTGGATCATTTGCATAGCTCAAAAATTACGGAAATGACGAAGAAATTACGAAATTCGCGAAAATTCATCAATTTAGAGCAGTTTTTCGTTCGGCATGCGCTCAATTTTCGAGATAGCGATCTGAAACTGGTACCATTGATTTAGTTAGGAAATTCTACGCCAGATCAACATATAATAGTTGTACTTTTCGAAAATTTAATTTTTCGCAAAAATCTGAAGGGGGTAGGTCAGGATTTTTTGCGATTTTCGTAAATCGCTCGCCATTTCTACAATTTTTTAGATATCAAAATAATTATTTCACTGTCTTATTCGGCTTCGGATTCCGCGTCCAAAACGCCCCGGATCGTTTTAATAGCTCAAAAATTACGGATTATAAATTACTTCTATACCCTCGGTCATCCTAGACTCGAACCCAAAATGGTAACGTTGCTACTCTTCACGACGGTAACATTGTTAATACGCACAGACTATAGCTTCTCTACCCTCAGTCATCCTAGACTCGAACCCATAATGGTAACGTTGCTACTCTTCACAATGGTAACATTATTAATACGCACAGACTATAGCTTCTCTACCCTCAGTCATCCTAGACTCGAACCCAAAATGGTAACGTTGCTACTCTTCACGACGGTAACATTGTTAATACGCACAGACTATAGCTTCTCTACCCTCAGTCATCCTAGACTCGAACCCATAATGGTAACGTTGCTACCCTTCACAATGGTAACATTATTAATACGCACAGACTATAGCTTCTCTACCCTCAGTCATCCTAGACTCGAACCCAAAATGGTAACGTTGCTACTCTTCACGACGGTAACATTGTTAATACGCACAGACTATAGCTTCTCTACCCTCAGTCATCCTAGACTCGAACCCATAATGGTAACGTTGCTACCCTTCACAATGGTAACATTATTAATACGCACAGACTATAACTTCTACACCCTGTCATCCTAGATTCGAACCGATAATGGTAACGTTGATACCCTTCACAAATAAACTTTAAAGGAAATACTTAAAAAAAATTTGACATAATATATGAAATTCAATGTTGCTATGTAGGGTGTCTTAAGATTTCGAGCTATGGGAATTTTAATGTTGGGAGAAATTTGTGGTGTGAACATTTTTATAGAAATTTCACGTTACTTTTTTTTAGATTTTTTTTCAAATTAATTTATTTATGTTATTTAAGAATGAGATATTTCTTTATGAGTGATAAAGGTAAACTTTTTGTCTGTCTTTGGACTTTGCAAATATTATAATATGTGTTTATTAAATATATTAATTTGATAAGAGCGATAGTTATTATAATGACACTTGAATTCCATTGAAAGAAAATAGTAGTTTCCTTGTAATTGACTACCTGTACTGCCACTTACTAAAGATGTTAAGTCGTGAGTGATGAGCTAAGTGATTCTGGACGAACCGCGCGTGGTAATCGCTTCTCATTAAACTTTGACACGCGTTTCCGTGAAACTTTTAGTTGCTAATCACTCGGCTAATTACCAGATAGAGTTTCTAAACGGGACAACGTCGATCGCAGACACGGTATAAGAGTAGACATGGCATTGAATAGAGTATAGTGTGCCACAATTATAAAAAGAAATACAAATAAAAAGAATTATTTTAGAATTAATTATTTATTTTAGTAATTTCAAAATCTATTAATTGTTAATTTTTATGTTTAACAGATCTTTTCCACGCTGTTTCCTGGGGGACGGCGACGACGTGGACTGACTACTTCATTTCGAGAAAATTGTTAAACTGTACTACTAGCTTGCGGAAATACTTTTAATATATACAGTATCTTGTGTTGTATATTATACGTGTTGCAAAATGAATAAACAGTCTATTTTTGGATAAAATAAACTGAATTCTTTATTTATAATAATTATTCCTATCTTTTCCATTAAATGACGTTCACGGAAGCGAAATCTTGCCACATCTTGTGATTTATTCTTTTGGTAGAGAAGTCTACCATTTCGAAGTTTGTTGATATAAAAATTGAGGAATAGGTTTTAATATAAGAAACTCGTGATTTATCATAAATGAAATTTAACGAAATGAAATGGTAACGTTTAAACCCTTCACAATGGCAACATTATTAATACGCACAGAATATAGCTTCTATACCCTCGGTCATCCTAGACTCGAACCCAAAATGGTAACGTTGCTACTCTTCACGACGGTAACATTGTTAATACGCACAGACTATAGCTTCTCTACCCTCAGTCATCCTAGACTCGAACCCATAATGGTAACGTTGCTACTCTTCACAATGGTAACATTATTAATACGCACAGACTATAGCTTCTCTACCCTCAGTCATCCTAGACTCGAACCCATAATGGTAACGTTGCTACCCTTCACAATGGTAACATTATTAATACGCACAGACTATAGCTTCTCTACCCTCAGTCATCCTAGACTCAAACCCATAATGGTAACGTTGCTACCCTTCACAATGGTAACATTATTAATACGCACAGACTATAACTTCTACACCCTGTCATCCTAGATTCGAACCGATAATGGTAACGTTGATACCCTTCACAAATAAACTTTAAAGGAAATACTTAAACAAAATTTTACATAATATATGAAATTCAATGTTGCTATGTAGGGTGTCTTAAGGTTTCCATATATGACGAGTTAGTGTCCCTTGGAAAAAGGCAGGTATATCGACTACCTGCTATTACGGGTCCCATCCTCCACCTCTCAAACGAAAAGTAAATCAATTAGGTAGTAATAATCCCCACTAATAATCCCCACTGGGAGACGTGAGCATTATTAGTAGATACTACCGGTGGATCGGACATCTGCTCAGTTGCTTTCGAGTCATTGTTTAAGAACGTTGTCGGGTAAGTTTCCGCGGACGGGTTGTTTGATTACGATACAGACGCGAATTCTTCGGTCGAGTGATTGTAAGTAACAGTAGAGTTTTCATTCTACGGGAGGTTCGAGAAATAAATATGCAACAACATTAACGTGTACTTTTCAACCGCATTCGTTTATTCAATTTATCCATAACTACATATGTACATTACACAGGTAACTAAAATACATTTGTATTTATTTAACAATGTAAACTCAGAGTGCGGCACGTGGTGGTACCTCCTTCCCACTGGGAGGAGTGGGGATTATTAGTAGATACTACCGGTGGATCGGACATCTGCTCAGTTGCTTTCGAGTCATTGTTTAAGAACGTTGTCGGGTAAGTTTCCGCGGACGGGTTGTTTGATTACGATACAGACGCGAATTCTTCGGTCGAGTGATTGTAAGTAACAGTAGAGTTTTCATTCTACGGGAGGTTCGAGAAATAAATATGCAACAACATTAACGTGTACTTTTCAACCGCATTCGTTTATTCAATTTATCCATAACTACATATGTACATTACACAGGTAACTAAAATACATTTGCATTTATTTAACAATGTAAACTCAAAGTGGGGCACATGGTGGTACCTCCTCGCGGTGTGCCCTGGGAGGACCTTGACGTCTCGCCCCCCTTTAACCGGGGGGGTTGGACGACGGGGTCCTGCTAACACCACCAAGGCGTAGGGAAGTTGGCGTGCCCATCGCCCAAGGAATTCATTCCTTGCAATAGCCAATTCGTTCCAGGGTGTGAGCGCCGTACACTGGAATGAATTTAGGCAGTGTCCCTTTTGTGACACTGCGCGGTTTACGGCCTCTTCGGGAGAATTGGGCGCTCTCTCGTCGCATCAAGCCTGGAGACTTTGTCTTCTCTTCGGGGATGGCAGTCCCGGTGTTCGTCACCGATGATAGTCATTCTCGAAGAGCGGGAAATGTCTTCGCCTCGTACATGGGGCACATGGTGGTACCTCCTCGCGGTGTGCCCTGGGAGGACCTTGACGTCTGGCCCCCCTTTAACCGGGGGGGTTGGACGACGGGGTCCTGCTAACACCACCAAGGCGTAGGGAAGTTGGCGTGCCCATCGCCCAGGGAATAAATTCCCTGCAGTAGCCAGTTCGTTCCAGCGCGTGGCGCCGTGCGCTGGAATGAATTTCGGCAGTGTCCCTTTTGTGACACTGTGCGGAATACGGCCCTTCGGGAGGAGTGGCGTCCTCTCGTCGTGATCGTGCCTTACCCCGGCTCTGCTGGGGCGGACAGTCTTCGTCCTCTCTTCGAGGATGACGACCACGGTGCGGGGGCACCCGGTCCCTCACCTTGGGTAGTCATCTTTGAAGAGTGGAAGGAGAGGCTTGGGAGATGCCCAAGCAAGGTAGGGGGCTTGCCTCCTACTTGACTTGGACATCTTCCGAGCCGCCTCCTTCCTCTCTTCGGGGATGGCTATCCCTGGTGAGAGTGCCAGTCCCCTCATCGGTGGTGGTCATCTTAGAAGAGCGGGAGGAAGAGGCCTGGGGGGCCTCACTCCCCGGGCTGATTCCTCCCGCTCTTTAGGGATGACCACCACTGGTGGGGGGACAGGGGCACTCACACCAGGGGTAGCCGTCCCTGAAGAGAGGAAGTTCAGAGCAGGGGGGCACTACGTCCGTTCAGATCATGAAAACAACCGACGTGGGTTGGGACCCTCTCCCCATTTCGAGTGAGTCCCAACCCCGGGCCGGGGGGCCTATCCGCCCCCCGACCCGGGGAGTGGAGAGAACCACCTCCGGAGACGGGGACCCCGGTGCTCCCAGAGGACCTCGGTCCTCCGGGAGCCCCCGGGCCCCCGGCCCCAAAGGACTCCGGCTGTGGCTCTCACCACCCCCGAGTCCCCCCACCCCCCGTGGATTGCGAAAACCGAACCGGGCAACCGAGCCAGCTCCGGCTCCCCACCCTTGGGGTCTCCAGGGCTCCCCCTAACCTCCACGTCGAGGGTGGCTGACCGGGCAAGCGAGCCACCCCCCTCACCGCCGGATCATCCACCGAAGGGAAGGGGAAGGGAACCTGGAGGTGCCCAAGCACGGGAGGCCATGGGGTTCGCCTTCTGTTGGACCCACCCGTGCATCCCTGGGGCCCCGGGATGCCAGAAGGCGCCCCCCACGTCCCCCCGCGCTCGGACACCCCTCGAGCACCCACCACCCGTCCCCGAAGAGGTCCATCCCTTCGGGGAAGGGTGGCGGGGGCTCGCGGGAACCGTCCGAGTTCGGCTGGAGCAAAGAGGAGCCCCAGCCGCCCTCGTCCGGCTCCCCAGGTCCCTCCACCTTCTCCTCGGGGAAGACCAGCGGTGAGAGGTTGGTGACCCCTCACCACGGCCCACCATCCCCCGAGGGAGGAAGGGTGAGGTCCCCAGAGGGTCCCCGCGGACGGGTGAGCCGGAAGACCGACCCGACTGCGTCGGAGCGGTCTTCGCAACCGAGGAAATGTTGCGGTGCTCGTCCTTATATAGGGTGAGCGCAGGGTGGGCGTGGTGGGGATGCCAAATGGTGGGGCATGCGCAGTGGTGGGGAGAATTTTTGGACGGGTCGGCAAAAATTGTTATAAATGACAATTGAGTTTATACCCGGAAAAGGATGTTTTTATTAAATTTTGATCGATGACTTGGGGAATTTTAAGGGTGGTTAATTATTTGGGAGGGGTGGGTAGGGTGTGAATTATTTATTAGGTTATAAATGAATTTGTTTGTATGTTTCTAGGCGGAAAAATCATTCCGGAAACCATTTGGATCAACGGCCAGAAAACGCAGTGATTCTATTTATGCGATTAATTATTTAAGATGTTTAATTTGTAAGTTATACTCTTGTAAAATGAAGTCTTTCAATAAATTTCATTTATGATAAATCACGAGTTTCTTATATTAAAACCTATTCCTCAATTTTTATATCAACAAACTTCGAAATGTTAGACTTCTCTACCAAAAGAATAAATCACAAGATGTGGCAAGATTTCGCTTCCGTGAACGTCATTTAATGGAAAAGATAGGAATAATTATTATAAATAAAGAATTCAGTTTATTTTATCCAAAAATAGACTGTTTATTCATTTTGCAACACGTATAATATACAACACAAGATACTGTATATATTAAAAGTATTTCCGCAAGCTAGTAGTACAGTTTAACAATTTTCTCGAAATGAAGTAGTCAGTCCACGTCGTCGCCGTCCCCCAGGAAACAGCGTGGAAAAGATCTGTTAAACATAAAAATTAACAATTAATAGATTTTGAAATTACTAAAATAAATAATTAATTCTAAAATAATTCTTTTTATTTGTATTTCTTTTTATAATTGTGGCACACTATACTCTATTCAATGCCATGTCTACTCTTATACCGTGTCTGCGATCGACGTTGTCCCGTTTAGAAACTCTATCTGGTAATTAGCCGAGTGATTAGCAACTAAAAGTTTCACGGAAACGCGTGTCAAAGTTTAATGAGAAGCGATTACCACGCGCGGTTCGTCCAGAATCACTTAGCTCATCACTCACGACTTAACATCTTTAGTAAGTGGCAGTACAGGTAGTCAATTACAAGGAAACTACTATTTTCTTTCAATGGAATTCAAGTGTCATTATAATAACTATCGCTCTTATCAAATTAATATATTTAATAAACACATATTATAATATTTGCAAAGTCCAAAGACAGACAAAAAGTTTACCTTTATCACTCATAAAGAAATATCTCATTCTTAAATAACATAAATAAATTAATTTGAAAAAAAATCTAAAAAAAAGTAACGTGAAATTTCTATAAAAATGTTCACACCACAAATTTCTCCCAACATTAAAATTCCCATAGCTCGAAATCTTAAGACACCCTACATAGCAACATTGAATTTCATATATTATGTCAAATTTTTTTTAAGTATTTCCTTTAAAGTTTATTTGTGAAGGGTATCAACGTTACCATTATCGGTTCGAATCTAGGATGACAGGGTGTAGAAGTTATAGTCTGTGCGTATTAATAATGTTACCATTGTGAAGGGTAGCAACGTTACCATTATGGGTTCGAGTCTAGGATGACTGAGGGTAGAGAAGCTATAGTCTGTGCGTATTAACAATGTTACCGTCGTGAAGAGTAGCAACGTTACCATTTTGGGTTCGAGTCTAGGATGACTGAGGGTAGAGAAGCTATAGTCTGTGCGTATTAATAATGTTACCATTGTGAAGGGTAGCAACGTTACCATTATGGGTTCGAGTCTAGGATGACTGAGGGTAGAGAAGCTATAGTCTGTGCGTATTAACAATGTTACCGTCGTGAAGAGTAGCAACGTTACCATTTTGGGTTCGAGTCTAGGATGACTGAGGGTAGAGAAGCTATAGTCTGTGCGTATTAATAATGTTACCATTGTGAAGAGTAGCAACGTTACCATTATGGGTTCGAGTCTAGGATGACTGAGGGTAGAGAAGCTATAGTCTGTGCGTATTAACAATGTTACCGTCGTGAAGAGTAGCAACGTTACCATTTTGGGTTCGAGTCTAGGATGACCGAGGGTATAGAAGTAATTTATAATCCGTAATTTTTGAGCTATTAAAACGATCCGGGGCGTTTTGGACGCGGAATCCGAAGCCGAATAAGACAGTGAAATAATTATTTTGATATCTAAAAAATTGTAGAAATGGCGAGCGATTTACGAAAATCGCAAAAAATCCTGACCTACCCCCTTCAGATTTTTGCGAAAAATTAAATTTTCGAAAAGTACAACTATTATATGTTGATCTGGCGTAGAATTTCCTAACTAAATCAATGGTACCAGTTTCAGATCGCTATCTCGAAAATTGAGCGCATGCCGAACGAAAAACTGCTCTAAATTGATGAATTTTCGCGAATTTCGTAATTTCTTCGTCATTTCCGTAATTTTTGAGCTATGCAAATGATCCAGGGCTTTTTCGGCGCGTTATTTAAAACGAAATAAGACGGTGAAATATTCAGGTCGATGTCTAAAAAATTGTGCAAATGGCGAGCGAATTACCAAAATAGCGACAAATCTTCATCTACACGGTTCAAACTTTGCCGAAATGTCTACAAATTTTGGCCTTATCATACCGAACGAAGGAAAACCAACTCAATTTCTATCACCTCACTCCTTAAACGAACCTTTTGTCACGAATCTGCACAAAACGCGTCCCTATTAGTCGCCTCGTACGACAGGCAGGGAATACCGTGGGTATATTCTTTCCCCAACCCACAGGGGAATGTATTTTAAACAAATCCTGATTTACGATAATACTTTATCACATACTAGTGTTATTTCTTAAACGTCAAAGTACTAATCTGATCCACGAAGATCTGTAATTGCAATAGGAAAAGGAAAATGAAACAAATGCTTAGAATTTATTGATAACAGTTTAATCAATAAGTTATTTCCGATATTTTACAGTACTTTCAAATGTATGACACAAAGTCATTATATTTGCAAAACATATTAAAGTATTGTATTATCGTTTGATTAAAATTTAACCACATCCTCATTTTTAAGACTATGCTAATTATACTTAAAAACTATAATCTCAAAGACACGTCTGTCAATGAGATCACGATATAGGCGGTATTGAAACACGTTTCAATATTACTAAAACTAATTATCCCCATCATACGCCAATTAAGTATTCGCGGGACAGAAAAAGAACAAACATGCCATTTCCCTATTACGTATAATACGAATTTAACACTTTACCTACCGCTACCGGTAGGCAAACTGTTAATAACGCGGAACAAGCAAATCAGTCGCGTGCTCTAGATTATCGACTTCGAAACAAATTTTAATTGGCGAATGATAACCCCCGCGTTTTGTCACCGGAGTGCCAAAACGACTCTGTCAGTCGCCTCTTACGACAGGAAGAGATTACCGTGGGTGTATTCTTTCCCCGACCCACAGGGGACTAAATAATCTACTAACATTTAATCAAAATTAAAGCTTACAAATTACTAACATTTTATCAAAGTCCATGATATGGTAGTGAAACAATGATCACTGGGCTATATCATAGACACAGACAATTTATACCTATGCTTCATTTACGCAATCGATGCGAGTAAAAGAGTAAAAAAAAACTTATAACGTTTCAATATTACTAAAACTAATTATCCCCATCATACGCCAATTAAGTATTCGCGGGACAGAAAAAGAACAAACATGCCATTTCCCTATTACGTATAATACGAATTTAACAGTTTACCTACCGCTACCGGTAGGCAAACTGTTAATAACGCGGAACAAGCAAATCAGTCGCGTTCTCTAGATTATCGACTTCGAAACAAATTTTAATTGGCGAATGATAACCCCCGCGTTTTGTCACCGGAGTGCCAAAACGACTCTGTTAGTCGCCTCTTACGACAGGAAGAGATTACCGTGGGTGTATTCTTTCCCCGACCCACAGGGGACTAATTAATCTACTAACATTTAATCAAAATTAAAGCTTACAAATTCCTAATATTTTATCAAAGTCCAGGATATGGTAGTAAAACAATGATCACTGGGCTATATCATAGACACAGACAATTTATACCTATGCTTCATTTACGCAATCGATACGAGTAAAAGAGTAAAAAAAACTTATAATCTATTCGCGGAAAATCTGCTCGATACCATTTGTATCGAAGCCAAAAAGGTTCGATGCAAATAATTTCGACGCAAATCTCACCGCGGAAAGTTTCTGAAGATGGAGGCGCAATCAAACCACTACCTCCATCCACCCCCCTCTTTTAAACTAATTCAATTAAAGAACGATCGTCTCATAGACACGTCTATCGATGAGACCGCGACTAGAGGGGGGTATTGAAACGTGTTTCAATATTACTAACGCAAACCATCACCATCACGCGCCAATTATTCGCGATATAAAAAAAGGAAACAAAAAGAGAACTATAGAAGGAACGACTCAACGAGAAAAGCAACTCCATAATCAAAATCTGAACGCGGGTGATTCTAAACGTTTACCATAACGCGGCGAAAAAACAATTTACACACTTACACAGTGGCTCGTACAACGATCTTGAGAAATACCCGTTTCACACGACTTTCCCCGAATCATGGTCCACCGATACAAAGAGATTCACCTAGGGTCGATTTACAGGAAAGAAACCTCAACGAAATTCGGTCGAGGATCACTTCAAAGATGCAACAAATAAAACGCGGTACTACAGATAATTAAGACGAACTCTACACAGATTAAGTCGAATAAGCCTTGTCGGTCCGGCCGCTACCGACAAGCCTGATACGACTAATCCGAATCAGAATGGAAATTTATTAATATTAATTAAGAACGGTTTGCCCGTCTATGCGATCCCAGATCGAACCCGAGAGTTCGACTTTCCAGACAACGCTAGGCCACCCAAAGTACCGATGGAACCATGATTTGACGAAAGCCACGCTCCACGATTACATCGCAAGATCGCGGTTTAACCAAATAGCCGTGAGGCTATTAGGCCGACTACACGGTTTATCGTGTTGTTTTAACGCCAGTGGTATGACAAACGTGACAAATAACGAACAAATGATTCTACTTTAAACATGAAAAATTCCAGATAAACTGAAGCTAAATACTGCAGCCTGAAGATCAAAGCTAAGGCTGAAAATGAATTTAATTACGCGGAACGATAAAAAAAAGTCGCGTTTCCTTGATGGTCGATGAAATACGAAGTGGAATTGGCGCGTGATATCCCCTTAAACTATATCGTTTTGTCACCAGAGTGTCCAAAACGATTTACAGGCGATTACACTTTGTGTAATAATGAATACAATAATTAGCTTATTCTAGTTCCTCGGAGTTGGAGAGAAAAATCCTAGTTGTCAAACGTAATGAACAATTGCTGGCCATGGGTAATTGCGTCAGAGTTTAAATCATTCTTAGTAGGGCTCAAGTTTTGGTGATTTCCACTCTCATCCGTTTTCGACAAATGCTGATGAGTGGACCCAATGGCAGTCTTCTTCAGTCTTCTTCAGTCTTCTTCAGTCTTCTTCAGTCTTCTTCAGTCTTCTTCAGTCTTCTTCAGTCTTCTTCAGTCTTCTTCAGTCTTCTTCAGTCTTCTTCAGTCTTCTTCAGTCTTCTTCAGTCTTCTTCAGTCTTCTTCAGTCTTCTTCAGTCTTCTTCAGTCTTCTTCAGTCTTCTTCAGTCTTCTTCAGTCTTCTTCAGTCTTCTTCAGTCATTTGTCAAGTTCTTTGACACGCTTCAGTTTTCACAACTTCGTATGTTTTATCGTAATGAACTAGTAATCGTGTGACTACAAGTTTCATCTTTAAACAATACGAATTTCGCACGCGAAAATATGTTCCTTGTTTCACGGTCATGAACATTTTTACAAAACTGATGTACTAAATTGAAAAAATTCCGCGTTGATCGCTTCCACCGATTTAACTGATCATAGTGTATTGTATTTATTATATAATATACTTGATAAAATGACTCGAAATCAGTTTGAAGCATCATTAAAAAAGTGAAAAGATTATTTAAAAAATATGTCAAAACTTTGAATGTATATATTGAGAAATTTTCAATATTAATATGTAAAAAAGTATATGTATATTAAGAACCTATGAAAATTCATGTATTGAAAAAATGTATATATGTAAAACTTTAATGCTTAATATGGTTTTCAATATCATTAATATTAATCATCCCCATCACACGCCAATTATTCGTTAGACAATTAAAGGCAAACAAAAAGTGAAAAGTGGAAAGGTCTGGTTACTCATCGAGACAACCAACTCCATAATCAAAATCTGAACGCGGGTGATTCTAAACGTTTACCATAACGCGGCGAAAAAACAATTTACACACTTACACAGTGGCTCGTACAACGATCTTGAGAAATACCCGTTTCACACGACTTTCCCCGAATCATGGTCCACCGATACAAAGAGATTCACCTAGGGTCGATTTACAGGAAAGAAATCTCAACGAAATTCGCTCGAGGATCACTTCAAAGATGAAACAAATAAAACGCGGAACTACAGATAATTAAGACGAACTCTACACAGATTCAGTCGAATAAGACTTATCGGTCCGGCCGCTACCGACAAGCCTGATACGGCTAATCCGAATCAAAATGGAAATTTATTAATATTAATTAAGAACGGTTTGCCCGTCTATGCGATCCCAGATCGAACCCGAGAGTTCGACTTTCCAGACAACGCTAGGCCACCCAAAGTACCGATGGAACCATGATTTGACGAAAGCCACGCTCCACGATTACATCGCAAGATCGCGGTTTAACCAAATAGCCGTGAGACTATTAGGCCGACTACACGGTTTATCGTGTTGTTTTAACGCCAGTGGTATGACAAACGTGACAAATAACGAACAAATGATTCTACTTTAAAAATGAAAAATTCAAGATAAATGTTTAAGTTAAAAATGAAAGTTGTACATTGAGGATAATAATTAAAATTGTTTAATAACGCGGAGCGAGCAAAAAAGTGATTGCCTTGATTGTCGACGGAACTTGGCGCATGATATCTCAATACCAATGATATCCATTTATTTGAGTCACTTTATAAAATTTCATAAAAAATATACTTGATAAAATGACTCGAATACTGTCATTTAAATCATTGAAAAAGTGAAGAGAATATAAATTTTTTTCAGACGAATTTCAAAGCTTTTAATGTATGTATTGAAAGTTTCTCAATATTAATGCATAGAAAAGTATACATTGAAAACTTGAATGTTGAAGACTTGCGTAACATTATACGATATTGTACAAAATAATATTGTTTGATGTAAAATGCAATTTATAAATCAATTTATGGCAATATTCCCTTCAACAAACGCTTGGTCCTAATGGTTTTAAGTAGCATCGTACCAAGCCGGCGATGTACGATGCGGTTCGCGAGTCACATGGCCGCATTAGATAATGGAAATGATTTATATTAAAAAAAAAAAGAAATCGCGTGTGTCTCGTGGAGACAGTTTCGGACATTTAATTAATATATATATATATATATGTATTATAGGATAAAAACCACGTGTGTCTCTTAGAGACAGATTCGCATATTTATTGAAAAAATTGGTATAGTTCCTGCACGGTATTAAAAATGTACCTCGGTGAGACACTCTGGGATGATCCATTTCGGATTATCAGTAATTTCGCGAAGCTAAAGGTGCAGCCAGCGGTGACAAAAAAACGACCCGGCGCGGATGGCAAGTGCGCAAATTTCTTCTATCTGCACACTGTTTCATACTCTACCCCTCTGCTTTTTCCAAAAATTCAATTTATCAAATTTACTCGAATCAAACTCTGGACTTTATGAATCATTAAAAAACTCGCAAAATATACTGTTTGTATTCTTAAAACTCAAGTCAGAAAAGTACAAAAAAAATCTCAGTAATTAGTTAAATGACTTAAAAAATCTTTGTAATTATAAAAAACAAATTAACGACTCTATTAGAAAACAAGTCAAGTGCAGCAAATATTCTAATATGAACACTTTTGAGAAATATTGAACATGAAAAATGACTCGAAAACTTTAATGCAGATCGGGGCAGAGTCTTCACGGGGAGCTCACCTCGACCCGTGGAACAAACTACTTCTAACTACTGCACACAGTATCACACTCTACCCTTCTGCTTCTTCTCAAATTTATAACAATCAAAAAACTGAACTTTAGAAGTGACAAAAATATGAATTTTTAAAAATGAACTCTCAGAAATTTTAAAAAAATATCTCAATAATGAAAAACTTTAGGTGTCTTTGACAATAATCAACAAAATATTCTAATAACTTAGTTTGAAAAGACTTTAATATGAAAATGACTCGAAAACTTTAATGCAGACCAGGGCAGAGTCTTCACGGGGAGCTCACCTCGACCCGTGGTACTAACTACTTCAAATTACTACAACTATAATTACTCTACAACTACTACGAGCATAGTGACTTAGTAGTAACAGAATGACCACCCATTCTGGAAGTGTGAAAATTCAACACTCCAAAATGGGCAGCCATTAGTTGCTGCCCTCTTCTAGACAATTTGTCGGGCCTCTTCGGCATTTAGCCTCTTCTTGCTTCAGGCCGGAGCCCAACCTGTTTCTGCAAGAACATTCGGAACCAAAATATAAGAAAACCCTAACACGCGCCTAATACAGACAAACGATGAGGCTAACAACGTGTGGACAAGTTAACAGCTTATTCTCAGAAGAATGACAACTGCAGTCCGTGCAAACGTGTTAGCCAGTAGAAGGACGAATGTTCAAGCAGAATTTACTTAATATTAAAAAGAAAAGATTATTAGCCTGACCTCCAGAAGCAGAACACCACTGGTTTCCTACAGTCGAAACAGTGATATCTGCCCTGGCCCTTCCTACTTAAAATTAATGCACACATTCCAGAATTTAAGTTACCTGCCTACCTATCACCTATATTAAAAAAAAAAGAATGGCAAAAACTCAAGCACACCAACACACTCTCTCCACGATTCTCAAGCAAAGTCAGTGCGGCCCCCTACGAGAGACATCCCGGGACGTCTCCGACACCGACTCGAAAAACAATGCACACCTTAAAGTACGTACCTTTTTGCTGAAATCGACTCACAAGGCCAGCGATTATTGCGATTTATGTAGACTTTATTAGAAATTAGTCTTTATTGGGAAAAATGTAAAGAAAAGATATTTACGTAAAATATGTGAATAAAAAACGGCAATTAATTCGTAGCTCGAACAATTACTACGTTTAACAATAATGCTTCTACGTGTTGACTCAAATTGTATATCAAATAAATTGTATATTGTGAAATTCGCAAGAAAATTGAACATGAATTGAATAATGTGAAATTGTGAAGAAATCAAGGTTTAATTCAATTGATAAATTGCAAGAAATATTTGACTTTCAACCGACGCACGATCCACAAAATACTTAATTACTATACACACACTCACACCGGTGTGGAACCGTACGTCGTGCACAATCGCTAACGCTTGTGAGCCGCCACAATAGTATTATTATAATTAATCAAAAAATCAGCCACGTTCACCGCCATCACCCATTCGTGCAGCACCTGGGCCCACAAATGAGTTCAAGCCAAATAGGGACATGAACGTGGCAAATATAAAACTAATTAAAACTAGTGTCGATGTATGCTGAAAATCCTGAGCTACAAAATGATTATTAACATAATGTTTCCAACGATCTAATCACTCATTTAAATCTCAGTATAAAAATTCATTGAAAATATACGTATAAAATGATAAAATGACTCGAATATAGTTTATTTAAATCACTCAAAAAATGAAAAGATTATTTAAGAAATATTTCAAAACTTTTAATGTATATATTGAGAAACTTTCAATATTAATATGTAAAAAAGTATATGTATATTAAGAAACTTTGAATATTTCATGTATTGAACAAAATATATATGTGTAGAGCTTTAATGTTTAATATGGTTTTCAATATCATTAATATTAAACATCCCCATCACACGCCAATTATTCGTTAGGCAGTTAAAGGCAATCAAAAAGTGAAAGTGAAAAGGTCTGGTTACTCATCGAGACAACCGACTCCATAATCAAAATCTGAACGCGGATGATTCTAAACGTTTACCATAACGCGGCGAAAAAACAATTTACACACTTACACCGTGGCTCGTACAACGATCTTGAGAAATACCCGTTTCACACGACTTTCCCCGAATCATGGTCCACCGATACAAAGAGATTCACCTAGGGTCGATTTACAGGAAAGAAATCTCAACGAAATTCGCTCGAGGATCACTTCAAAGATGAAACAAATAAAACGCGGAACTACAGATAATTAAGACGAACTCTACACAGATTCAGTCGAATAAGACTTATCGGTCCGGCCGCTACCGACAAGCCTGATACGGCTAATCCGAATCAAAATGGAAATTTATTAATATTAATTAAGAACGGTCTGCCCGTCTATGCGATCCCAGATCGAACCCGAGAGTTCGACTTTCCAGACAACGCTAGGCCACCCAAAGTACCGATGGAACCATGATTTGACGAAAGCCACGCTCCACGATTACATCGCAAGATCGCGGTTTAACCAAATAGCCGTGAGGCTATTAGGCCGACTACACGGTTTATCGTGTTGTTTTAACGCCAGGGGTATGACAAACGTGACAAATAACGAACAAATGATTCTACTTTAAACATGAAAAATTCAAGATAAATGTTTAAGTTAAAAATGAAAGTTGAAAATTGAAGATAATAATTGTAATTAAAAGTTAAAGATCATTATGTCAGCTTAAAATTGATTTAATAACGCGGAACGAGCAAAAAAGTCATTGCCTTTATTGTCGACGGAATTTGGCGCATGATATCCCAATCCCAATGACATACATTTATTTAAATCACTTTGCAAAAATTCATTGAAAATACGCTTGATAAAATGACTCGAATATAGTTATTTAAATCATTGAAAAAGTCAAGAGAATATAAATTTATTTAAGACGAATTTCAAAACTTTTAATATAAGTACGTATTGAAAGTTTCTCAATACAATTAATATATAGAAAAGTATATGTATATTGAAAACTTCAATGTTTTAATGGAAAACCCTTGTTTGATTCCTTATTCAAAGGAGGTGTTCTAAACAATGATAAATGTGTTAAAAATAATCCTTTGAAACCAGAATCTAAACACCGCGAATTGGTCTTCTTGGGTACATTCATAAAATAGAACGATTAATATGAATTTCTTCCGTTATCGGAAATCATGTTACGAAATATATAAATCACATGAAAACTTTAATTCAATTTAATTCGTATGAACCTCATACGTGAAAATATCAAACTCTTTTCTCGAAAATATATTCCGAGTATAGTTGTATTGCAAGTACTTTACGCGAATTCAAATACAATTAAACGCAGCTTAAGGATATGAAAATTTTAATCGAATTACGAAAAAAACGTACGTCAAGCTAAAAGCCACAAGAAGACCCCTGCCTGAGCTAATTAAATATTCACAAGTAAAAGTGGTGTGTTACTACCCACAAGCGTAAAGTATCAAATACTTTACACTCGCGGTCACTATGCTCGCAAACTCAAATAAAATACAACCAATACACTCGTGCCGCTTCGGACCTTTATGTCCTACGACATGATTGAGTGATCGGAGGAACCAAAAATTTTTCGACTCACCGGCCGTAGAGTTCTTCTGCGTCTTCTAGAGTTGATACTACGACCGGTATATCTGCCGATGATCTCTGTAACGTAACAAGAAGATATTCTTTATAATTCAACTGTATTTCATTTCACAATTTTGCTAGAGCTGGAATGGAAAGATTCCACTTTCGCTCGATCTTCCTTTTCAGAAATTTAAACAGGAATACAATTTTGGCGATATTTACCTGCTGCCTGATGCGACGACGCCCGATGGAGGTCCTCTCCGCAGCTGCTGCGTACCACTACTATATCGCGACGCATTTCAACAAACAAATAGAAAAATAAAGAGACTACACTCCCGACCGTAATTATTTCCGGCGAGCAAACTGACTCTAATGTCGCGGTTTAAAAAGTGTCAGAATTTCGCGACCGAATATGTTACGTTGTAGCAGTCCATTTCAATTCTTTCGGCGGTTTTAAATACGCGGTTATCGAACAAGCACAATTTTTAATAGCGCAACAACACTGACTCTATTTCGCGAAATACTGTCTCTCGGAGCAAGTGACTCTAAGACCGCATTGCGCGCGATCACACAAGCTGAAAATAAAGGGGAGGGTGCACACAAATATACCATATATCACGCAGAATGACACAGTTGTTGGTTTTGTACGTCTTATTTTTTTATACCACGCGCTGTTGTTAGGAATATTGCCTTTGTCCTACTGTTTCTTGTAAATTAAAATTTAAAACGTAATCATGAATTTCTTCATATAGCAGTCAAGTATATTCTTCACTCTAAAATTTCTCAACATTCATTTTATATGTATTTGAAATAGCGTGAATTTTTATTCACTAAGAAAAGATTTAAAAATGTAAATATGATCAGTCAAACCGATTGTCGATACGTAAAACAAATACGAGATTTGAATAAATCAATGCCAAGTTTTGTAGAAACATTCTCAAACCCTTCGCAAAGAAAATATTTCTTATATCCGGTTCGCGAATAAACAATGCAACGATGACTCGATTCGATTCGATGAAACTCACGGAAAATATAAATTCCCGTTGTAGTTGAAACAACGACAATGGTAGTTCCGACCAATGTCAAGGTCGGTAGCAAGTAAGGTGTGACCGCTTCGATGCCCAGATTTTCTTGTTTACGTATACGTCACAAGACCGCGACGTAGTTATCTGCTACCCTCCAAGAGAATTCACCGGTGCGAAGTGGATTTCTCTTTGTTGGTTGAATCTGAAATTACAGACAAAAATACGATTGGAATTATGTTCTTAGAATTTAAACTGCAAAAAGTCAAAGTATGAATAATAATGTTATGCACATTCCAACTATAAAAACAGTGAAAATAAACATTAAATATTATGAAATTACGATTAATAGAAAATAAGGCCAAAAATGTAATGATATAAACTGTAAAGTTTGTCGAGTTGAGAAATGAATTGCAAGTATAGCTTTGATTAAGCAAAGGTAAATGTAGAGGAGTGCGATGTACCTTAGAGAGCACCAGGAAGCACCCAGGAGGAGGTCTTGACACCGCCACAGCTCGCCGATGACTGATGCGTGTCGATGTACGCGACAAAGTCACGTCGGACAAAGTCGGTGTTATGGCGGGGGGGCAGGTAGCGGAGCGTGCACATGCCCCCGGCGTCGAATATTTTCGATCTATTACAACATAATAAAACTTATACAAAACTGGAACCAATCTTAATAAAACCCTACTATCTTGATAATTTATAGCTAGCAATAAAATAATTTAACAAAATTGTGCATAAAGAAAGGGTATCGACCTTTACCAACTTCGCACAAACTCGAAAAAGATTTTATAGCTTCAATATAAGACACCGCGTGGTAAATCACGGTTGAAAATTTATAAAAATAAATACCATTTTTCATTAATTTGTATATTTTAAATATATAAACTATTTCTCTATTAAGCGAACCGAAGCGAATCAAAAGTTATGCAAAAATTATTGTTAATAATTTTATAGTAACTAATTGTAACCGAGGGATATGTCGTACTGTATCAGTAATGTATAAGGAGTACATGAAATATAATGTAAATGATCGATACATAATGGATAAGCTTGAAATTAAATGAATTATACCCGAGGGAGTCGTCCGGAGCGAGTTGGGAAGAGTAGTTGACGCCAGGACGTTCTATCACGGACTAAGGGTTATCCGTGTACTTGGCAATGTCAGGTCGAGTATGTTTGAGTTTGGCCGTACTGGATCCGCTCGAGCGGAACAATTAAGGTGAGAATAACAGGTAGGGACTTGTCGGGCAGGTACGGACGGTACCGGCGGCTACGAAAAATTCTAAAAGAGTAACTTATTGATAATTTCGCGATATTTTTCATACTCGCGACCATGCATGATTACTTTGGCTCATTATGATTAAGTATCGGTAACATTTTAATCAAATTTGTAATTTATATTGCGCTACTTTATGACAATTACGATTTTCATTTTGTACTCGTCATTTACGCTTTCTTTTAATTATCCATCTGAATCTTCCATCACCTTATTAAGATTCAGAATGCGCATTCGAAACATATTCGATCATTTTTATATCTTGAAAATTGCGCGAATGGCGAGCGATGTATGAAAATCGCGAAAAATCGTCAAATTATGGCAGTTTTTTGGTCGGCATTCGCTCAATTTTTGAGATAGCGACCTGAAACTGGTACCATTATTTTAGTTAGGAAATTCTACGCCAGATCAATATATAATAGTTGTACTTTTCGAAAATTTTATTTTTCGCAAAAATCTGAAGGGGGTAGGTCAGGATTTCTTGCGATTTTTGTTTTTCCCCCGCCATTTCCACAATTTTTTAGATATCAAAATGATTCTTTCACTGGCTTATTCGGCTTCGGATTCCGCGTCCAAAACGTCCAGGATCACTTTAATAGCTCAAAAATTACGGAAATGGCGAGCGATTTACGAAAATCGCAAAAAATCCTGACCTACCCCCTTCAGATTTTTGCGAAAAATCAAATTTTCGAAAAGTACAACTATTTTAGGTTGATCTGCCGTAGAATTTCCCAACTAAAACAATAGTACAAGTTTCAGACGGCTATCTCAAAAATTGAGCGAATGCCGTTCAAAAAACCGCCTGAATTTGAGGATTTTTCATTTGATATCATATTAATAAGAAACAGCTCAGCAACATGTTAACTGTTGACGTAGACTGTATTATGTTTCACATTATCGGAAAAGATTTTAATTATTGGTACCAAATAGAATGATAATGTTTTTTAAGAAAGTACAATTGTTTATAAGAAATAAAGAAAAATAGTGGAAAATGTCAATATTCATAACTTTTGTATGTATTCCGAAAAACTGAATATTCTTCTCTATAAAACAACTTATTTTTGCTGTGACTTACAGTTGTACACCTGTGAATTCACTATCCTTCTTTCGCAGTACAAAGGTCAATTATTAATACGTATAAACTATAACTTCTATATCGTATTCTGAGTGACACTAAAATGGTAAGAGGGCTCTAGAGCCCTCCAAACCAGTGACATCGAAAAGCATGGGGATGATCGGTCTATCCAATACCTCGTCTGTGCCATTGTGAAGGATAGCAACGTTACCATTATGGGTTCGAGTCTAGGATGACTGAGGGTAGAGAAGCTATAGTCTGTGCGTATTAATAATGTTACCATTGTGAAGAGCAGCAACGTTACCATTATGGGTTCGAGTCTAGGATGACTGAGGGTCATAATTGGTTCCATACTTGTCCCTTCTTGAATTATAGCGGATGGAGTTGTAACCTCTGAAACAATCACAATCAATTTTGAATTAGTACACATTTTTTAAAATATTGATTCCATTGAGACTCCCCCTTAATTATTCAAAAATACTCCCTCTGTCCCATAATACTAGATAGTTTTCTCCTTTTGTCTTGTCCCATATTACTGAATGTTTCTTCAAAATTAATTTTTTGAAAAAAAAGTTAGTATATTTTTATTTCAGAGTAGTTTATTGTTCAAAAAATATTAAACTCATAAGAAAAAGAAATATTGAAATTGAGCCATATATTATGATAAGTTGCTGCCATGAAACTAAAACTATCAAGTATTATGGGACAGTGGGAGTACATTATAACATATTTTGACATGAATAAACCTACTTCATTGCAATTTCTCCTTATTATCAGTTATAAACGAATTAAGTACTTCGAAGTGAATAAATTTATTCATTCAAACTTGCTTTATAATAATAAGATTCAAATAATTAATCTACCTCACTATGCCCATCCATTTCATTACATTTGCTTGCCAATCGATTAGATATGCGTTGAATCCCTATATCCCAGTGATCCTTATATACATCATCCAATCTAAAACAAATAAGATGTCTAAGGCATTCAAAACATATTAATTGAAGCAAAGATAAAACATTTATTCGCCCTCCGTACCATATTTCCCCTGCAGCTTCACAAAAGCTTCCTTTATGTAATTTCTTCATATCTTTATTACTCGAGGTCCCTGTGTGATGCATTTTGAACCTAGTAAACTACGAACTTAAAAGTTAAAGGAGCAACTATATAAGAAATGAATATTATATTATGTTTTGTGGTAATAATACTAAAAGATGTTTTGATTTCTTATAATTCAGTATATTTATCTAAAATATTCAACCAAAGGTTTATTTTTCTCACCATTGTAACAGTATGCGTCCATTTCGGCTATACCAAGAAATAATTTCGTCACTTATCCATTAGTGCAAGTGCTTTGTTCACTGTAACATTTATTTCCACGTAAACGAGGTAGTTTAAGGAATTTCCATTCGTTCCGCTGCGCCATAACCAACTACAACCGCCATCAGCCGCCAAAAAACCCGGTTCCGACCAAAACATAGTCAACCTTTCCCGGTCATCACACGGATTGGTTCTCGGTCAGATGTGTGAGTTTCTCACGCATTACGAAAACTCACGTGTAGTGGTGAGACCAAGTAGTGACTTCTAGATACTGTCCGTGTTTTTGGGAACTAAAAGTCGTACCTCATTCTCCCATAAGAGTGTCCTCCCCCTGTATTAAGTGTAATGCTACAACAATTAGTTAAGTAATAAATCGCACGATATATCAAATGGTGTAACATACACTTAATATCTAATACCTAAGTGTGTTAAATAATTCATCTCGTCAAATAGAATCATTGCACTTGCTGATTATTACCTTGGATAGTTTCCTCGATGCTGTTCCCATTTCTAAATCATTCCTACAGGGTGAAAACGACAGTAATGGTGAGCATGACACAAAAATGATAAGTACGTCCTTGGACCAGTTTTCGTGACATTAGAATTTAGCCATGTATCGTGTCTACTTTATACATAATCCATGGTGGTACTATGTTATGTAAAATGCATGCCCATACATACATGCATATCAATATATACTTATCATTCGGCATTAAATCGAATAAAAAAAAGAGTAGATAATAAGGAAAGATTTATATAATCTCGTAATGTCCATGCTGAGATATTACGGATATCATGACAATTATAACAAAGTTCATTGCAAATTAGCGTTACTTGGTACTTCCTTTCACTTTGCCGGTGTTGTTATCTTTCTCGCGCGTCGGAGATAAAACTGAATAACAATTCCTGCTTAGATCATAAACAAATCTACATTTGTAACATTATCACTGATTGTCTAATTAACTGTTCTCTGAAAAACGGGATGATGAATAGAACAATTTGTTACTAAAATACATCTAATTTAAATAATTTCTCATTGTATAACAAATGAGAAGCATTTGTGGCAAACTTTGTATAAAAACATTCTCAATTACACTTATCTCATACTTGATGTGTTAACATAACTTAGATTTCACGCAGAATTTATAAAAATAACTGGAATAAATGGCTCTGTACATATTTGGCTAGTTCATTTAATGAACAAAGTATTTTTCATATTTGTTTCCATATCCGCCTCGTAGCCCATAATTCAATGATTATCTTAATGCCAATGGCATTTAAGTTTGCGCTTTGTTTAAAAAAATAAGCACTAATTTCCGAAGTTGGCCAATACTTTTGACGCGTTTGCAAGTACCCTGTTCTGATTTTTTTCTCGCCGTTTCTTAAATAATTGACATACAACATAGCTAATTACAGATTTCTGTAGCTCCCAACGCCCCGCAACCTGTAGTATAGTTGTTTCTTTCAAATTTTCTTAAAAAATACTGAAACTGGCCGCCAAAAATCTACCTCCACTTTCGACGCGCAATGTATATCCATCGTTAGACATTAAATCGATTAAAAAGAAGAATAGATATTTAGCAAATATGTATGTAGTCCTGCAATGTCAATGCTTATATATTATGCATAATATGACGATTGCAAAGAAGTTTATTGCAAATTTGTATTGCCTAAGGAAAATTGACAATTGTCTGTTATAAATAGGTACACCGTGCTCCCCTCTACCTTGCCGGTGTCGCTATCACGCACTTATATCGCAGATAAAGCGAAATAACAATTCATACTTTGATCATAAAAAGTATATATTTATAAAGTTATCACTGCCGGTCGAGTTACCTGTTCTACTTCCTTCGTCTGATCTATACGGGATAAACCCATAATTGAAAAACAGGTAATGATACATATAATTTTTTATTGAAATAAATCTAATCCTTCTAATTTTCCAATTGTAAACCGAATGAGAAGCATTTATAATGAACTTTATATTAAGTGACACTCAATGACACATATTTGTCTTAATTGATGTGTTAACATATCTTGAATAATTGATATTTGTCTTTTTAGCACCTGGTTCGATAGGGGTAATTATTAATTAGTAATCAATATGCAAGACGAAAAGAATATTTTGTATGGACCTCCTGAGCCAACATTGGAGTTTAAAAATGTATCTCTGGGAGAATTAGTTTTAAATCAACTAATAGTTCATGGAAATAAAATAGCCCAGGTAAGCAACTTTCTGACAACTTACGACTTATAAAATGTTAATAAACATTAGCTGATGAAACTATGTTGTATCAGGTAAATGCTTATACTGGAAAGGAACATACATTTCATGACATATTAGATGCTAGCAAAAAACTGGCAATCGCCCTTGATGCAGCAGGGATAAAGAAAGATGATCGTGTAGCTGTATGCAGTGAAAACAGTCCAGAATTTTGCATACCTGTTTGTGCTACATTTTATTTAGGTGGTACTGTGTGCCCGTTGAATCCACTGTATTCGGAAAGGGAATTGAAACATGCACTTAATATAACAAAACCAAAATGTATATTTCTATCAGTGATAGCAGCAAAAAATATGTTAAAAATAGCTCATGAATTGTCATGGTTACCAAAGTTAGTGATGTTGACTGAATGTGAAGACATCAAGTTACCAAATATGAAGAGCTTAATAGCTGATGTATTGGTCAATAGTAATTTCCAAGTTTGCCCAGTAGATATTAATGATCACATAGCAGTCATTTCATGCTCCAGTGGTACTACAGGATTGCCAAAAGGAGTTATGTTAACAGACAAAAATATATTAACAGTAGTGAGACATATTGGTTCAACATCACCTGATATTTTAGATACTAATCTAACTGCATTAGCACTGTTACCCTTTTTCCATGCATACTCTTTCGCTGTTCATCTTGTCAGACTTGTATTTGGGAACAAGAGTGTAATTCTTTCACGTTTTGAAGAAAAAATGTTTTTGCATACTATACAAAAGTACAAAATTGAAGTTTTAACTCTTGTACCACCACTTATGGTCTTCCTGGCAAAACATCCTGTTGTTGACAAATACGATTTATCTAGTGTCAAGCAAATTTGGTAAGTAATCTTTGTTTTCAGGGTTTTATTGTAAATAATATAATAAAAAGACCTAACACAGCATATTTTTAATTAGGTGTGGTGCTGCACCTCTGTCAGAACAAATTGCAAAAGCTGTTTCAAAGAGATTAAATGCACCACAAATAAGTCAAGGATATGGTCTAACAGAGACTACCTTGGCTGTACTCAGAACACCAGAAAAAAATACAAGATTTGGAAGTGTTGGTACCTTAGCAGCAGGTGTTGCTGGTAAGATATTAAAAATCTTGATTTATGATCGGAATTTAACTATATGATATTATGAATATATTAAATTACTTAGCAAAGGTAATACCAATCGATGGAAGTGGATCAGATAGAGCACTGGGACCAAACTGTGAGGGAGAGTTATGTTTCAAAGGCGATCTAATAATGAAAGGATATTGCAATGACGACAGTTCAACAGCAGCAACAATTGACAAAGATGGTTGGCTCCATACAGGAGATGTGGGATATTACGATGAGCAGGGTTATTTTTATATAGTTGATCGTCTGAAGGAACTGATTAAGTACAAAGCATTCCAAGTGCCACCTGCAGAATTAGAGGCATTATTATTAACATGTCCTGGAATTCAAGACGCAGCAGTTGTCGGGTTGCCAAGTGAGGAAGCAGGAGAACTACCATTTGCTTTTGTTGTAAAACAAGTTCAATCAAAACTAACTAAAGAAGAAGTTATTCAATATATCAATGGTAAGACACCCTTGTTACACGAACAAATTATTGCTGATACCAGCATAAACACGATAAATATTTCAACGTTTCAGAACGCGTATCCAGTCATAAAAGACTTCGAGGTGGTATCAGATTTGTGGAGAGCATTCCAAAAACTGCGTCGGGAAAGATTCTACGTCGCGAATTACGTGATATGCTTAAATCGAAATTATAGTGTGGCACTAAGACGGAGGAAACAAAATTATACATATACGTTTGATTGATATTTCGATTTATTCCATAGATATTTGATATAATATAGGACAATTCTGCTTCTATTTATTTGTACATCTTCCATGAACTTTAAATAGCATATACGGTTTTAAAATCATTTTAATACTCATTTTAAACCTACAGTAGCGTCTAGCTTTCTAAAATCTGTCTCATAAAGTTAGTTATCAACTCTAGTCATATTGCCAGAGTACCTTGTTATCATGTACGAATGAAGTACAAATTCAATTTAAAAATTAATTGATTACTATTCATTACTACTGCAATTCCTGTTTCACTTCTTCCGGAATGCGATTCAAATACCATTGATGCGATTGTCCAGGAGCAGTAGCTAGTACACCTCTGGAATTCGGATGACTTGTTTCCGCGTTATACGGGTACCTTTCTCCATAAAAATCAGTTAAAACACCACCAACTGCGTGAAGTACAGCCTCGGGTGCGCAGGTATCCCACCTTTTGCAACCTTTACTGGCAAACACGTACGCATGTGCTTTTCCTTCCAACAACAGTATCACCTAAAAAGTTATGAAAATACATAAAAGACATAATATTCAATGGTACAATGAAGTAACGTTGCCAAAAAGCTTTAACAAATATATTAAACTACTGTAAAAATATTACCTTATGCCCAGCACCTCCAACACGTAAAACTTCATCTGGACACAAAGAATTTATAGCTGTCTGAACATTAGTATTTGAGTGTGATCTATAAATACGAAATATAGGCATAATTTGCTTGGCAAAAATGAACACATTTTATACAGTTCTTTTCTATTTAGTTAAATCATACCGTGTTGTTGTGATAATTCTTTTTCCATTTGGAGGGGCAATCAGTTTAAATCCTCCATATCCAGCACCATCAATACCCCACAATGTACGTCCGAATAAACCACTTTCATTATGTTTATAATATGGTTGATGAATTACACCCCCAATTGCCCTCTCTTTTACTGCTACCCCTACTAAAACTGTAACATGTTCTACAAGTCCCTGTGTGTACTCTGACGTTCCTAGAAAAATAGTTAATCTAAATTTATTTTATTTTATATACATACAACACTCAACAGAAAAAACACTATTCATTTGAATATATATATAAATAAAATACATACATACCATCTAATGGATCTACCCAAACACACACATCTTTAGGATCCACATCCTCAAGATGAGCAGGTAATTGTAATTTCAATACTTCTTGGTCTGCATCAGAGATTATCCAATCTGATGGGACTTCGCAACTAGAAGATCCTTCCTCACCAATAATAGTAATATTTGGGAATTGTTGTCTTAACGAAGCAATAATACACCTTTCAGCACAACGATCAGCTTCAGTTTGTAAATCATTCTTGCCTTTTTCTACTATATTTAGACCTCCATGACTCATTACATCTCGTATGATTTTACCTGCTTGTACAGTAGCAGTTACAGAAGAGGCTACTATGCGTGTTAACAATGATGCACTTTGAGCCATTTTACATGTAATTCTGTCTGTGTTAATAGACGTGAGCACTGTGTCTCTGTAATATGAAATCATGTGTCTCTCACTACTGTTTCCTTAAATATGTTACACAAATGATTGCTCAGAATCAGATTGCGAAATTCTTGTGATAGAAAAACATAGAAAGTTTTCATATTCCTCAAGGTTGTATTGGGCAATAAAACAAAAGTATAGAGTTGGAACAGGTGTTTTCAACTCTTTTTGCCAATGTCTTGATATTCTAAAGAGTTAAATAAAAAGTGAAGACTGATACATTTATATTCATAGAGCAAGTGTTTCTCTCAAATTTTTAAAATGGTAATTTCTAATAATATTGAATCTAACATATGACAACGCAATAATTGTTTGTGTTTGTATAATATATGCAAATAAAATATTGTACTATCCAAAAAAATTCATGTAAAGAATGTAGTTCTTTCGAGTTTACTCAGTATCGGAACGTCAGAAATGGAGGGTTATTGTAAACAGAAATTCTTTCATTAATAGCATTAAAATCCACTCATTTCATGAGATGTGAAACAAAAGACAATGAAGATAAAAGGGAAACAGCAAAAAGTGCATACAAGATCACAAAGTTATTTGACACAAATTAATAGTCAGCGTGTGACCACACGTCACGCCGATCATTGTCTTACGATAATGGGACTGTTATATTCGGCTAATCAAAGAAAAATGTCATCGCAATGAATATTTAGAGCACTTTTTAGCGTCCTAAAACTATTGGAAAAATTTCGACAAAAAAGTTCCACGTTGAAAAGATTTACCGTTTAAATCAGTTTTCAACCTGTGTGTATCCACAATGAAAGTCGAAGTAAAAGAATGAGTAAATAGATGGTCATACTTAATTTGAATTAAAAAGTTTTTATTAATTCTGTTGGCACGTTATAACGCTATTTGTATATAAACTTTTATTAATCTTCTACTTAACGAAAATCTAACCTTCAATATACAAGGCATACCTTACAGATGACAAATTTATTATTGTGTTTATACAAAAATTTTATCAAATATGATATATATGAATTTCAGAACATTGTTAAATAATTTATTACCACGTATAAGTCAGTTCCGCAGTATGGTTATTTTATCATTAACATCGAAATGTATTTCGCATCGAAATCTAAATCAAACTGCTGCAAATTATTCAGCTGACGTGAAACCGAAAATACAAAATATATTCGAGGATCAAGAATTTGAAAAAGATATTGAAATACCGATACATTTCAGAAACGTATCTACAAGCCCAAACACATTGTATGCAATAAATCAAAATACTGCCAAGGAATTTACTTCATTGATTATAGAAGATCTTTCAAAGAACATGAAGTTCGTAGCTGAAATAAATCCTGGTTATGGTCTATTGACGAAGGAGCTATTGAAAGCTGGAGTGCCCTATATACACTTATATGAAGGGAACTCTATCTTTCATAGGGTATTAAATAATCTTATAAAAAGGTTTCCAAATCAGTTGGACTTAAGGAAGCGTAATATGCTTACGTTGTCAAAACTCTTATATCTTGATGACAAAATCCTGACATCGACAGTGCCAGATTTATTTAAAGGTATAGAACGTAAAAAGTGGGAAGATGAAAGTCCATTGCAATTAATTGGAGCAATCAATAGCACTGCTTTTATGAGACACTTATTATTAAGTGTAATGAATCTCAATGGCTTAGTAATATATGGAAGACCTACTCTTTACTTTGCTATCTCTCCAAGTCTTTGGCATGTTAGTATCCATCATATAATATACTTCATTCTTTATAAAGTACACTTTAACTGTAACTCTTCATTCCATTTTAGACATGTACAAGCACCAATACAAAGAGAACTGTCATGAACTTCATGTACAGGATGTTCTTTGATTTTAAACTACTTGGGACATTAGATAGAACATCGTATGTGCCACGGCAGAAACCGAAAAAGACTATTCCAAGTAATACGGAGGGCTTTGAAGATGATAAGGTGCTATGTGTTATTAGAATGGAACCAAAAGCTGATGTATTCAAAGGCAGATTCACTAAAGATGATATTATTCCATTATGGAATTTTGTGCTATTGAAAAGGAAAGAAAAAAGAGTGATACCTGCATTAGAGTAAGTGGGGGAAAATGGGTACAATTAATATTGCATTAAGCAATGATCAAGTTGTATTTCAAATAATCCTTCTTTTTTAGAAAAATTGTACCAGGTTGTGGTGTGAGAGTAATAGCACAAGGTTATAATGTATTCACTGAGTTTGATGATCTGACAAATACTGAAATGATAAATCTTTACTACGATTTTCGATCATGGCCAGAATATAAAAAATCTTCGTTCGTTTTAACCCTGCAAGATAACATCCTAAAATATACATATTGTAATGTTGAAAATACGCATCTATTAAATATAAATATAGATTAATTTCTAAAAAAAATCATTTACATACATGTCCAGCTGTATATAATTTTTGTACACCATTTTATGATGTAATTTGTACATAAAAATGTAAAAACAATTAACAATGTAGATAATATTTTAAGCTATTCAAATGTAATATATTTTACTGTACAAAATATCAATTGGTGTTACTGTTATTTCCTGTTATTATTTACTGCCAAGTGTTGTGATTCAGCTTTAATCTTTTTGTAGATTGCATCATGCACATTAGTTCTGTTTCATAATCTACAAAAACGTTGATATGCATGAACATACATGCATACATACATACATTCCATAATAAATGTATTTTATGTCCATTAACTATGTGATGAGTTTTCTTAAGGTGCAACATGTAATAGTAGTTATATGTTGTAAACGTTTTTAGGATTATTTATCCTTTTTTACGAATATATAATCCTATACTAAACATTAAAATAAGATGTATTATCAATATATTACCAACGCTTGATAATGAGTGGTCACTGATCTTCATGCTTTTTTTTCCATTCATATGTGGTTGTCCTTGAAGGTCAAGACTGGTCACATCAGCTTGGCTCAGAGTAATGTGGTGTTCTAAGCAGAAGCCTGAAACTTAGTGCATCTTCAAATTCATACTGAGAAACACTTGTTCCTACAAAAAAATACTTACATATTTTTTAATTCCATTTTTTCTTTTGCTCCCAAGTCTGTATAAGCATATTAATTAAGATCTATACATAAAATGAAGTGGATACTCTATGGCACTGTATTGTCACTTTGGTATTATATGATCATCTGTCAAGATATTATATTTCCAGATGACGAAGAGACATCCCATCTCAGTGGCAACAATAAAGTGGTAATAAAGCATACTGTTTTTAAATCTATACATTTAAATCAGTGTAGCAAAGAACAAAATAAATAAGTTAATCATTTTTTTGTAGATAACTGAACGTATCCCACTATCTGTGCCAGGCCAATGTCCTAAAGATATGTTACTCTACCCTGGAGCTGGGAATATTAGTACCTATGTATGTGACTGCAGACCTAGATTTTTGTACTTCCCTTTAAATGACAGTTGTCATGAAGCATATAGACAAGGACCATGCCAACCACAGAATTATGTAGTTCTCCCTAAATCTTCTGCCGTTCCTCAGTGTGTAAAGAATCCCTGTTTAGAGGATGGATTGGTTCGATATAACAATACGTGTTACCCAATGAGAACAGTGGGTGGTCCTTGTGCTCCTGAAGGAGTGATCGGAGTAAACGAAACAACTTTTGAATTGGAATGTATACCGATAGATATTGCACCGTTTATAATAATTCAAGCACCTAGAAGGCAGTGCCCCGTGGGTAGCCGTAGAAATGCTCTTGGCATTTGTAAAAAACCAGTCTAATCTGTGGTATTGTTACTATATTGTGTTAGTACATTCCTGCTAGACAATAAATGAAATTTAAATATATTACAATAACTTTGATATATTATTACAATATATGTTATACATATTTACAAAAAATACTTCACAATATATGTACCCTATCTATATTTGTTATATGTTTAACAAATATAAGCATTTCACATATTCATATATCGCACACTTATAAAACTGAAACCATTAACAATTTAAATTGGTCTCACATTAAACAAGATTTGCCAAATAAAATGACTACTTATTTCATTTTCTTAATGTATATGTATATTATATTAATTTATATATGTATATATGTACAGTTGCTTTGGAATAAGGTGTAATATCATGCTGAAATATCTTACATTTAACTTGTTACAATGTTATAGTAGTCGACCACAGTTTCTTAAGAAAATACTAAACTTATAATTATAAAACAAATTTTGAGTACTAACATAACAGTCATAACAGTTATACAATTGTAAATCTATACAGTCTTGATATGCATGAATTTTAAAACCAGCTTCCAATGAATTGTGATTAGATGAAAGTCCATGGTTCTTTTTACTTTAGTAACAAGTAGCATTATAATATCCTTGCTTTCCTTCTTTATAAATTAAAAATTACATTTCACTGTTAACCAATGGCCATCTTTTCACCACAATACTACTATAGTTAGTAAATTGTATTCTTGTAAAATAATGAATATCATGTAATATTGTTCATGTGGCGCTTCTCAATGAACAATAGTATAGTAAGCATACTCCTAATACTTCATATAATACAGACCAAGCATTTGATCATGCAGGTTATATTCTAATTTGTCTCTTGAATCTGACTGCTTGTAGGAGCTTCTATCAATCTTTGCCTTTCTCTGTACATGGAAACCTTCATATTCTCTAATTGATGATATCTTAGCAGCTTCAATACAGCGAACACTGACAAGCCGACCCAAATGGACAAACTTGTCCACGTGCCAAATTGTGCTGCACCTAATTCAATGTGGAAGCCAGACGTATCTATTCCATCAGCTTTATCAATATCGTTTCCAGCTGCCAATTCGCAAGATGGAAATCTTTTTGTCATACACTGACACCAAGTCATAAATCCCAGAGTCACGATAATGGCAGCAATTAAGGTGACTGTCGTAAGAAATATTGAACTGACAACATCTATGAATGCTGACAAAAATGAACTGTCTTCCCCTCGATACATGAACAGAGATAGTCGATAAATTTGTACTGCAGACACTAGTAGTAGTAGCAAGCCAACAAATATTGTATAATTGCAATAAATTTGTGAGGCCCAATTAGCCACAAATTGACCATCTGATTCTTGCCAAGTCCCTGTTGAAAACAATAGACAATGTCCTCTGTAAACAAAAAATCATGGCCTTTAAAATACATACTGCACATATGTCCGAGTATATCTTTGCCGTTTATTTAAATTATTAGCATAACTACCTAAATTCATCTTGATGCAAGCTCATAGGTACAATGATACAAAGTGATAAAACAAGTGCCACGACATATCCTGCTATCTGACTCAGAAGTAAAATATTGGTTAGAGCCATCTTCTGCGTGAGTGCAAGAAATTTGCGTTCCACAACAAGTACGTCTGCCGAAACCGAAATCTATTTTCTGGATGCAATAATCCACAGATTTTGATGGGCGACAATTTTACTAGAATAAACGGCGGTCGGTCTATATCAATCTCTACGATATTTCGCTCGGAAACAATGCATCTCAAATTGTCACTGGGACGTGCATACAGAAAACCGGATGCATCAGTGTTGTAAACCTTTCAAAACGTCAGATAAGCTTTCGACTATTTATTTTTAAAAGTGCTTTTGTTCAAATGAGCGATCTGAAACAATTTGAAACTGCAAAGAAAAATTACTATTTTTTTACAATCGTGTATATCAATACATATTTATATTATGCACTTTAAAAAACTGTTACTTATTGAACAATGATCTATATATATCTTTCAAGTATTGCGATGCGTGTAATTCTTTACAATATGAAAATGTTGAAATATTCATAAGAAGATACGAATTATACGATTCTGTCCTTCGTGATTTTATAAAAAGTAAACAGACTTATATATTTATTCTACAGGGAGAAAATATTCTAGGCGTAAAAAAAGAACTTCTTGTGAAGTCTGAAAGTCTGATATGAAGCAAGCTTTATTCCTTCGGGAACGAAATCAAATGTTAAAATACAGGTAACGTTTTCCCCGAGGTTCTATATACATATAAGAAAAACTGCAAAAAGCAACAGCGCAACATTGACGCGACAACGTATCAGAATGCAACTTTGTATGCATCATAGCACCCATAAACGAATAATTAGGTGCTGCTGATAAAAACAAATTGACGCGATTAACGCGCGGTGCAATAAGATTTCGATATATCTTTCCGCGGTAGAAACAAAGTGTAATTACATTGAGGTGGAGAAAATCAACGGTGCAGCAGTATCAAGCTAAAGAGAAAGAGCGCTCGAAAATCCGAAGTATCCATGCGTCTCTCTCTCCAAAGTCAGCTGATTTCAGTCAATGAGAAACCAGTGTTTCGTCTGGCAGTGTTTGCCTGTTAATCGTGGACTCAGTGTGTGTGCGTGCGGTGCATCCGCAGAAAAACATTACGCAGCTAGAACCCCGTTACATCCGAATCATCGTATTATGTTAAGGATCATTGTACTAAACTGAACACGTGTTGGAAAAATGGGATTCACGCGAATAAATTGTTTCTTCCGTATCGCGCCCGAATAACAGGCCTAAAACTACAAGACGTATGACGAAGAATATCTTCCAAAAACCAATGTCGTTCTCCGATTAGAACTATTTAACCGTGAGGATAAAATGTCTTGGTTGGGATGTTTCCCTTGGTCTCAAGGGATCAAGAAGAGGGCCTGCAGGTACCTTTTACAACGATACCTCGGACAATTCTTGGAGGAAAAATTAACATTGGACCAACTTACTGTGGACCTTTATAATGGAACTGGTCGAGTAACTAATGTCAGCCTTGATGTACAGGTACTGACATTTTCTTTGTTTCGAGTTTCCTCATTACTGATTGGAGAAAATAAAGATAAGGCATTCACTTTGAAAAATAAGTATTTTCCGCGTATGCATATATGCAATTTACATTCGAATTATTCTAAACTTAAGCTAGAGTGTTTATTTTCTTAGAAAACATATTGTGCATGGTTATATATACAGAAGAATATTTGAATTATTTGACAGACTAATCATTCTGTAGAGATGCGAATGTGAAAAACATGTTTTCGTTATAGGCCCTCAATGAAATGGGAGAACAACAACATCTCCCATTGGAATTCGTTGATGGTTTCATTGCAGAGATGTCGGTTAGCATACCATGGTCCACATTACTCAGTGAAGCTAGTTACGTAGAAGTAACTAGCCTTAGATTGACAGTTCAACCAAGGCAAAGAACAGAGAGTGGTACCTCGATGTTTGAGTCTATGTGGAGCTCAATGACGTCTAGTATGCAACTTGCACAAGAATGTTTACAGGAGGATGCAAACAATGCTGGGAATGCGCAACCTTTAGAAGGAATAGAACTATTTGCACAGACTATAGATTCAAGTAAGGATGTACTAATGCTGTGTTATATTGCAAAAAAATATATATAAGGCACAATTTATTATTTCCATTATCATTTGAATACATGTTATTGTAACAAGCCATATTTATTTCAGTTTTATGCAGGGTAAAAGTAAGATTTATAGACACAGTAATACGTTTGGAACATGTGCCATTGGATTCTTCGACAGGAGTAGCAATAGAAATGTGTATAAAAAATCTTGAATACTCAGATGAAGCAGGATTGGATCCAAGTAGTACATCTTTAGATCCCAGCCAATCAACAAAAGGATACGTTGTCTCTGCATTCACAACGAAACGGTTTTATTTAGAGGGAGTGACATTTCACACTGATGAATTTCCATCACGTGCAAGAACTTTCTCTAGAAGTATTATGACAACTAGTAGAGGATCAACACCTGATTCTAAAGTAACATTTTTTATATATGAACAAATAAAAAAATTGAGACAAATGTTGAGTCAATATTCTTTTAATTTTTTGTTTTACCGTAGAACTCAGATGGCCAATTTTCTTCTGCACAAATTTCTCCCACTCAAAATATGCAAACTCCTCCAGAAAGAAATCTTATAAATAATTTAAGTGAATCAAAGCCCATAATGTTTGCCAAACTAGCAGGCAGACAAGAAATAAGATTGAAAGTGAAACAAGGGGAAGGTGTATCGGGGCCAAAGGTAAAAGTTAAACAATAAAAACTTATATGTACATACAGCATATTAAGTATTTTACATTTAGAAGGCATACAATACTATTCCATTGTATCATATTTAGTACAAAGTAAAGGAGAACTAACTACTTCAGGTAGAATTAGAAGTAACTCTGGGATCCTTTACTTCATTTTTGAGTCCGAGGCAAGTGCATGTCTTATTGGAATTAGGGCATGGCCTGGCATCACCAGATTTAGAAGATATAAGCAATGTGGTACCACGAACTTGCACTGAGAAACCTATGGCTGGCAGCGATTTCAACCGCGTAGAACGAGAACTTATCCACCAAATACGACCCGTTCAAGGCTTACGAACTATGGTAAGATAATTAATAAGGGAACATTTTAATTCATACTATAAATAAGATATTAAAAGTATGAAATGATACATTATAGAAATTTATCAAATAATAGGATTTAAGGCATACGCAAGGCTGGTCAACTGCATCTTTGGACGAATCTGAGAATGAAGAGGAGTTTTTACCAATGCGCCTACCCGGATCTACGTCCATGAGCGATTCCGTCACGAGTAACAACATTAGCATGGAAGAGAGTATATCAACCAGTAGCGTTAGTTCGAAAAGCTCAACCACAAATATACCAAAGCAAAGCAAACACAGGCATAGCGTTGATAATAGCCCTTCCGCAGAAACTTCTCATTTTCATGTGAGAGTATCTTCCATAGCTGTAGTTTTATTACACGAAGATATATTAACGACATCCGTAGAAGGGAGTGGCCTGACTGCCACTAGCATACTGCAAATGAAGAATTCCGCAGAGGATTTCTTTCGACAGCTCGGAATGTTTGCAGCTGGCGGATATGGAAACAAAGATTTCGATAAAGCGTCTAAGCTTCTCTTAGATGCATGTCGTCTTAGTCATATTAGGTACAGAAAAATGCTTATGGAAATTTATAAAAATTCGGAAATATTTAAAACAGTTTTAATCATTTATTGCAGGTTGCTTGCCGCACCATTAGTAGTCGAGGGAAGAGAACGAACGACCTCATTATCTTCTACAACCTCTGGAACTTTAACTTTAGCTAGTTTAGAAGTTGTAGAATGTTTAGTGGATTCAAATAGCTCCGGTACAAATGGAACTCCTCCCACGGAATATGTGGAATTACTCGGCTTCTCAAAAGAAAATTCAACAAATTTCGGGTTTTCCAATAAAACAGATTTTAAGATGAAGTTTAAATACGCAGAAGATATTCGCACTGTGCGGCATGCTCAATTAAGAAAATGTGCTCATCCGCGTACAGAAATTGAGTAAGCTTCCATGTACTGACACGCAATTAAGGGGTACCATATATTTTACACTATTGTTGCTAACGTTGACATCTTTCCTATTATGTTCATAGCATTGAGTTGGAACCATGCAAAAGTGAAGTGGATATAACCATTGTGGACAGAATATGTGCTCTACTTAATCCACAGCCTATATGTGTGATTAATCCGGCGTCTAATGCTAGGGATACAGTAAGCCTTTAAATTATATTATTCGTTGATGATATTAATTAAATTACAAACGTTGTTATTTCATAACATAACTTTTAGAATCAACAAACGTTATTTTATCAGGCTGTGGAGAGCCCGACGTTGCCTGACTTCGGAGTGGTTATAAATGTATCTTCGTCACAATGTACAATGAAATTAAGGTAATACGGAAACGTTAAAGTCTCAAAATTATAACACGTGCCTTAGACAAAAGAATTATTTATGTATTTTATGCACATATATAGGTTTCCGATACCAGACCTGCGACCACTGCATGACATGAGTCGAGCACCGTGGTGGAAAAGATCCGTGAGAACGGATTATATGATTCTTAAAATGACGGATGCACAAATTCATTCTACTATGAAGAATCGCCCCCATTGTTTGGCGAAATATGAAATTCAGTTTCGAAAGCTGTTATTCTCGTATGCAGAAACTGAAACGGACATACCAGTGCACATTGGAAAGGCTACTGCTGATGAGAAAAACACAAGCTTATGTCAACAAGTTAGCGAAGGGTTTGGTTGGGCGAGAGTAGTTATTACTATTTATCCGCAACGTTTGCCTGGTCAGTTGGAGGATAGCTCCGAGGGTGAACCGGATTCGAGTTTAGATGAAACCCTGGAGAACGCGCCTAAACATCAACCTTCACCGTTTAGTTCTAAACGCGTTATTCATGAATCTGACACGCCTCATTCCAGACCTCATACGCAAGGCGATAAAGATGATTCAGAACAGAGGTTTATATTGTTCATTTCATCAAGCTAAAGGAAAATATTTCGATGTCTTTTCATTCTAAAAATATTTCTACGCTTATAGGGAAGGCGAAGAACTAATTATACCTGGAAGTCGAGAAGAGATGCTGGAATTTATGGATGAAGGCATTCGTGGATCCAGAATTCAATTAGAAGTTAATTTCCCATGTGTCTCCGTCCAAATACCATCTAAACATCTCTATGAGGTATTGTACAATAGATTCAAAACCGATCTCTGTTTATGGGAGCCATCAGCACCAAGACCAAAGTACACCACGCATATGGAAAGTCATATGGGTCTCGATTTAGCATCTACGTTATTACAAGAATCTGTTTATCCTAGGTAAGTACATTAATATTATATCCCATATACATAACATGTATATAATTTGTTCGTGGATTTCAGATTTAGTATGTGTAAAAGTGGAATTCAGTATGATTCGGATTCAGAGTCTGATGAGGAGGGTATATTTCGTTCAGCTGCTGAGAAAAGCTACAGACAGCATCAAAACAAAGTGTCGAGAAGCGGGCAAAGCGATCTAGCATTGATATTCAATATTGATCAAGGTTTGCTGAGTATGTACACACCTGTTCGCGATTCAATGCGCAACGTGATTCCTGGACAACAGGGAGAGTTGGTCATTCGACTCGAAGATGCAACCATATTTCAAGTTACATCTTACAAAGGAAACTCGAATTTGGGTTACGTATGTGCCATGATAAAAGACATGTCTCTGGAACACTGTGGATTAATGACAGCTCCAGCTCAGACTCCTCGATTGAGATCTATTAATAACGTTACACCCTGGCATTGTCAAAGTGCTATATATAGAAGCGAACCAGAAGCGAACGTAACAGGAGTGAATTTCAGCGATAAAGATATGGTGATGGTCGCTATGCGAATGCAAGCTGCTCATCAGACACATCGTATTAAAGTTAGTTTTGCAATAAATATCAAATAATCGTATGTATGAAGAATCTTTTCGTTTAAATAATTTCATGTTCTTTCGATAGACTTTCAGAGTGGCAGTAGGCATAACAAATGCAACGTTAAGACACAGAATGTGTACCACAGCTATGTCATGGTTTACACAATTGACAGATTGTCTGGATGTGGCTGACCATCCAGTCGCAGGATATTCGCCACCAGGAGTTTTGACAGAGCTGCACCTGCATCTCTGGGATTGCGCGGTTGACTATAGGTACTCGTTTAAACAGAATTGTATATTTTCCAGAGTAGAAAAACGTGTAAAGACAATAATTGAACGTAATTGAACGGTTTTAGGCCACTACATCTCCCATTGAGGTCGATGGTAACTCTTGGTAACTTTAGCGTGTCCAGCAACATTGCTGCGCAAACAAATACGTCGACCTTACGTTTCATAGCAGAAGATATTGCCTTCTTCATATCTGATAAACTGGGAAAGAACGTCGACCTAAGACGGGATTATGTATGCGTGATGGATGTGGGGCTGTTTGAATTATCCTTGAGATTGAATGAAAAAATGTGTGGCGGCGCACCGAGGGTGGATCTCAGAGCGAGCAACAACGTGCTCCACGTACGAACGTGTTCGGATTCTGGCCGTGCTCTTACGCAGTTGCTCACCTATTTCGCTAGTGACGGAGATTTGATACCAAATACAGGAAGCTGCGAGAGTATAACAGTGCCAAGTTCCGGGGACGAAGAAAGCCTTCTCGGTGACGAAAGCATTAATACATTGAGTAAAAGTCAGGTGGAACGAGTCAATAGTCTAATGGAGGAAGCAATGGAGGAAACAATAAAAGGTAAACTTCACCTAGGGTAGAATGGCTAACTTTGGTTAAATGAATTAAGAATACAAATTTTGTTGTAGGAACAACACCGAGCGCTGATGGAAACACACCAATGACTGAAAATCAAGTCGAGGTATTTTTCTTTCCGGACGAGTCGCATCCTGTTTCGCAAGCAGTACCTGAAATGTGTAGCAGTTCTGAACAGTGTGCTAAGCCAGCATGTAGTATAGAAATGGAGGATCCCGACGAAGATTTTTGTATATTAGGAGACGAAGCAGGTACAGGAATTCTGCCTAGACACGGAGTACCGGAAGTTCGTTGGCTGTGTCAAGAATCGTTAAGGATAATAGATAATCATTTTGCCGTGCCCATCGGGAAAACTGACTTACTTAAAGCACCAAGGCATTTCCCAGCACCGATTTTGCGCTATACCCTTTGCGAAATGACGTTAGTTTGGCATATGTACGGCGGCAAGGATTTCGAAAGTCGGCAACCATCGACTAAAAAACACGTTACTATAAACGATAATATGTCCCGCCCTATCACAATCACACACGAAAGGTGTGTATTCTAAACGTTAATTAAATCGACTATCATTTTATCGTTTTAAGCTTCTTTGTATATTTTCAGAAGTCGATCTCCGTGGTGTGACGGTGTGGGTTTCAGTAAGTCAAATCCGAATGAAGTACATTTCGGAAGTGTACCTAACTCTCCGCGGGGGAAAATTAAAGAAGCGAACGAGTGGCAGATGCTCGGTGGCCCTGGTCGAAATCACAACGTTTTAATGGAACTTCAATTAAATAAAGTCCGTTTTCAACACGAAGTTTATCCAGAAAATACTGTAGAAGCATCGAGACAAATATTATTAGTTAGCGAGATAGAAATTCGTGATAGACTGGCATCATCGCACATCAATAAATTTCTATATCAGTATAGCAGCGAAGCAAGACCGAAGCAGTCTCATGCAAATATGTTCGCTATGAAAGCTGTACACGTGAGACCAGACCCAAAATTAAGTGCTCAAGAATGTTGCCTGAAACTCAGCCTACTGCCATTGCGCCTGAACATAGATCAAGACAGCCTATTATTCATGATAAATTTTTTTAACGAATTAGGTGGCGGCCCAAAGCCGGCCCAGGAAAACTCTAGTACCCCCAATAATCCTCAATCTTCTCCGGTATCGAAGCAAGGAACACCCACGCATCATCCACCAGTAATGAGCGTGAATGATTCCTCAATAACGCCTAACATTCAAACGCCAACGAATATATCACAGAGTAGTATCCTAGATCAAAATTTATTAATTCTTTTGGAGGACGAAATAATCAAGGAAAGCAGCACGAAAGTGAAGACGACTCATGAAATTCATGACGATTGCCAACCAATATATTTCCGGTAAGACAATATATACTTTAACTAGAAATTAATTTTAAGTAATATTGAAACTAACGAATATTAAAGTATACCAATCATCTATAATACTTATATTACAACTTAACTTCTTTCGTTTGGAATAGGAGTGTGATATTTGCCCCCGAAGTCCTTGTCAGATTAGATTACCATGGAAAACGTGTAGATCTCACTCACGGACCACTAGCTGGCCTTCTAATGGGTCTGGCACAGTTGAACTGTTCCGAACTAAGACTGAAAAGATTGACGCATCGACATGGACTTCTGGGATTCGACAAGTTAATAACGTTTCTACTTTCTGAGTGGCTGCAAGATATAAAGAAAAATCAGCTCCCTAGTTTACTTGGCGGTGTAGGTCCTATGCACTCATTGGTACAATTATGTAAGTATACGTTGCAATGGATTTATCGTTTGATCGCAGTTACACTAGATTATAACACCTTTTTCTTACAGTTCAAGGAATACGAGATCTATTTTGGTTACCAATTGAACAATATCAAAAAGATGGCAGAATTGTTCGAGGATTACAACGGGGTGCGAATAGTTTTACTACGTCTACTGCAATGGCAGCGTTAGAATTAACATCTCGACTTGTACATGCCATCCAAAGTACGGCTGAAACAGCTTATGATATGGTGAGTCCTGGTCCGAGTGTTAGGCGTAAAAACAAAGGGCAAAAGGGACGACGAAAAAGATATAGCCAACCGTTAGATATTCGAGAAGGAATGGCTAATGCATATCTGCTAGTTAAAGAGGTAAAGGTTTAATATCATCCCTACTGCGTCATCATATTAATCTCGGTTCTATCACGTATAAATGGATTTTCTACAGGGATTGGGTGAAACTGCGAACCAATTGGTACGCGTTGCTAGTGAAGAACATGAGCAGAAGGGAGTTTCTGGTGCCGTGGGTGGTGTATTAAGACAGATACCACCGACAGTGGTGAAACCAATTATTTTGGCTACGGAAGCGACCAGTAATGTTTTAGGTGGAATGCGTTCACAATTAGTGCCAGATGCGAGGCGGGAGGCGGCTCAAAAATGGCGGCAAGATTCTAACGAGGCACGCTAAAAATTCTTCTCTATCGAACGATTGCCAGGATCATTTTTCGAATCCAGTTTTATGTAATATATTAAGCCATGACGTAAAGCTAAGGTGAAAAGGAGACAAGTGGAGCTCTCGATTCGAAATATGAAACTTGCATACTAAGCGAAACAACCTGTACGATTTACAGTGAAGATAAACGATGAGAAATTGTAGACCTAATCATATTAATTTTATGACGGAAGAAGATCCTCCGAACTCTAAAACGAGTGATATACAATATTTGTGTAACTATACATTTCAGTTCCATTAATTTTGTTGAATGTTACGAGAAGGCAAACCCAATTTGTTATATTTATAGTTTATAAATAAAATATATGCTATATCATAAAGTGTTATTCTCACAGCTTGTATGTATGTTTGTTTTAATGATGTGTATGTTTTATACCAGTGATCTGTATCTAAAGACTTTTATTAATAAAATTGCAATGCTTACTATTGTATGCTAATTTTTGTTTGAAATTATCACGAGACCATGACGTTTGAAGAACTCTTTAATTATTTCACTGATGATTTAAATATTTTCTATCCAACAATGTCACTTACCTTGCGTTGATATGAGTTACCATAGTGCAGGTTATGTAGGGTACATTTCTTCTAAACATCGATGCAACGAATTCTTAGAAATATGCGCCATCTCATCCGTACTAGTAAAACTATGAAAAGAAACTGGTAAATCGTGTTTTATCCACTGGCTTTTTCAAAGAAGTTTTATTAAATCTCAGAACCTTTCTAATAACAATGCGTTCACTTATTATGGATAACGGAAACTGCGAATAATAACCTGCAACGCTTGTAAGATGAATTGAAACGGTAAATGCCAAAAAAAATTGATCGACAAGTGCTGCGCTCTGTCGAGCGTTCCAAGTACTATACTACTTAAATCTGATACAATTCGAGACAAGTACGTCAAGTTGTCATGACAATAAACAGTTATTTATCGAAGAATTTTAATTTTAATAGAATCATTCTCGCGGAAATAGTAAATATCAGCATACGAATGATTGAATCGACGCAGAGCCGTCGACTGTCACGATTCATTTACTTGACGTCGATCACGAAGCGGCATTTGAACGAAGATGCACAACGATATAGAAGAGATTGACTTGGAAAGTTACGGAAGTGTAACAACCTTCGGTGAAGCAGTCAAGGGTTCGAAAGATGACTACACGCCGGACAAGTCGGACGATGATGAGATTGATTTGGAAATCAAACGTACGAGTGACATTACGCAAGAACGTTTGAGGGAGGTGCATCAAGAACTGTGCCTGATAAAACTATGTTGGCCAGAAATCGATATCAGAAAAGACATTTACCTGAGAACTCTTCCGAGTAGTTACTGTACCCTCGACGGCAAAGAAAGGTTATTGGCGTGGTATGCTGAAAATTTTCGCCGGCAATTTCACGCGAGGTTTCCAGATCGAAAGCCATTGTTATTGATGTGCGAGAACGAATGCAGAATTCAAGTAAGTGAAACACGAACTGCCGTATTAGTAAAATGACAATACCGACGAATAAAAAGTATCGTATTGACTCTCCGTCCTTTTCAATCCCAATCGGCGTTCCATAACACCGCTAGTCAACTTGTTTACTACGCATAAGAAGTATTATGCAATTAAGTAAAAAAGGATGATGACATGATAATAACTAATTATGTATCAATTAAAAATTTACCGGAATTTAGCTGATTGGCTCTTTACGTGAAAAGTCTTTGACATTCGTTGCCGTTTCGAAAAGTAATTAGTAGGATTTGATTATTTTTCGAACGTCTCAAGATGGCGGACAAAGATCGTTGGGAAAAACGTTATACGCGATTTTTCAACTCGTTTAAATGCTGTTGGTGTAACAATCTCTCCAATTTTGTTCGTAATATCGAATATATTTACAATTACACACTTCTGCACATTACAACATGGTCTGTTCTAAGTGGTAAGTACTTTTACAAAAACAAAGCGTCCTTTGCCAAAGTTGGCGCGGGTATGGAAAAATTATGCGCAATTAATCCGAGGCTAAATATATATCCAAACTTGCAATTTCCCTTGAGACTTCGTAACTAATTTGATTTCTGGTTAATCTGCATATAATCCGAGATTGTTATGGATGAAATTGATGTACAAGAAAGCTTCATTTCTCGTTACTCACTGATTTTCGATATATGAATGTATATGTATACATATACATATTCGGTAAAGGATAAGTTAAGAAATATGCGATGTCGTGTTTTATTTTTCGGTGTATTCTCTTGATAAATACTTTCGACTCATTGTACAAAGGTATTCTCCATATAAAAATTAAAACGTGTTATAAATAAAATTATCGGTATTACCATTAAAATTTTCTGAGTCGTTAAGGTGTTTTAAAGGTAACGAGGAATGTCATTTTGAATAGATCTAAGTTTCACTTCTTTTTAATTTAACTAATGGAAATAACTGCATTAATAGGAATCTTTCTAATACACTCGAACCTTCTCTTCTACGATCTAAATAATAAAAATAAACTTCGCTATACATTTATTCATATATGCTTCAAATGTACTACAATACATGGTATGCACTTCACGTGCAAGTGCACGGTCACAGTCTTATTTACACGCACTGTCTCTTGACAGCACTTTCTTCACTTTGGTTTCCTGTTTTTATAAATACGCTTTGCTACCGGCAAGATTATTATATCTAGATTACTAAACGATATCATCGTCTTCTCAATAAATACGGTAACAGATTGTTAAAAAAAAACGAGAGTCAAGAAATGAAATAAATGCTTCTCGGAGATCGCACGTTATTCTCGGGACTACATCGACGAGACGAAACTTCGACTCGTGCAATCTCGATTCGCGATAATTGTAAAAGCAAAATTAAAAAGAATAGAGAAAAAACAAGAAATAATAATAATAATTATAATAATAATGATAATAATAATAATAATCGACATTCAAAGCATACACGATTATATCCGAATCGAATTTTTACGAGGGGAAAAAAAAGTAAAAGTAATCTTGCTGTAGCAAAGCCGCGTAATAATAAGAAACAAATCACGAGATAGAAAGTGTCTTTATAGTAAATCGCTTCTTGTGCAGAAATTCGTGTCTACGACTATCAGACGAAGTACGCTGCCATATCCGGAACTGTACACGTGGCAGGGGTGCGCAAAATTTGTCAGCGACTACATCGAGTACGAGCCACTGGACAAAGCACTCAGTATGGTAAGTAGTCAAACGTGTTTCAAACATCATATTCCGTAAAACTATGCGACGAAAAAGGTCCTTAAAGATATATAATTTTTGTTTTCCTTTTTTTTTCTCATCGATATAACAAACATCGTCGTGTCGTTTTTTTGGACCATTTAGTTTCGTGCGAGTCGCGATGCACACATTACTCTTATTTACGTGTACGTAAATATATATATATATAACCCGCTAACAGAACGAGAGGTAGAACTGTTTGGGAAAAAAGCGCAGTCCACAATAGTGAAGCCGTCTTAAATACTCGCGATATTAATTAAACGTAACACAACGAAAAATCGTGTCTGAACGTAGAACGGATTCTCGCGATCGTTTTCATGACTTGCTAATATCGTATGGGTACAATAGTACTTCGAAAGATTCCGAAAACGCTTCCAACCCCGTGCGAGAGAGAGGATAACGTTTTATTCCGACCAGGAGGAAGTTTCCCGCGCGTACGCACTTATACTAACGAATGATAAAGTGATCGATAATAATACCTCTCTACGATATCTTAACTTTTATTATAATTACAACAGTCCATTTACGAATTTGGTATATCCTCTTATGTACAAGGTTTTTTGTTTTATATAAAGAAAAGACCGTTTACGACCTATTTTGATTCGGGCCGATTCCTAAGGTAACTCAAAAACGAAAAGAAAAAGAGAACAAAACGAAAAAAAATAATAATATTAATAATAACTGTACATCGATTTAAAAACGAAACGTAATAAAGGGCAGGTTTTGTCTTCGTCATTTTTACGCGTAAAAAAAAATTTCAAAAATTACAAAGAACGAATCTCGAATATCGAACGAATACGCAAAACCGATCGTTTTTTTTTTTTTTTCGAAAAGGAAGGGGGCAAAGTTCGACGAAAGGAGATCGACTTCTCTCTCTCTCTCTCTCCCCTCTCTCTATCTTCTTTTCTCTTTCTCGTTCTACCTATCTCTTCTCCGCCTCCTCTGCCTTTGCCGCTAACACTCTTTCTAAGATATATATTTAGCATCACAGCTTCTCGCCTACTTTCTGCTTTGTTTCGAGCTAGACGACTTCTTCCTACACGCTTTAAGATTGTCCAATAGGTATTTGAACTGTATTATCTGAAGCCTCGTGACGGCCGGCTCGGAGCATTTGTCTAACCACTTGAAGAACTTCTCGCCGTGCTCGATCGCCTCCTCGGTGCTGCTCGGCACGTCGCCGGACGTCTCGACGTCCTCCTCCTCGTCCATGTTCAGGCTCCTTTTCACGTTCTCGTTGTTGTTGTTGCACAGCACGTTGTCGAGCAGGGCTCTCGCCTTGCTCGGCGACTTCTTGGCGACCGGGCTAGGCGCGAGTGGCGTTGGCGTTATCAGAGGGAAGCTGCACTGCTTGTACCATTGCCAGAACCACGAGCCGTCCTGCTGATTGATACTCGGATTGAAGCTCGCCGACTGTTGACCGAGCAGCTGTTGCTGCTGCGTCAACCATAGCCAGAGCGCTTCGTCGACCTTCTTGTTGCCGCTTACGTTTCCGTCCTTTTTCGGCTTCGTCGATCGTTGAATACTGTTCTCGTTGGTCTTCCTAGGCGATGCCGGTACCGGCGTCGACGGTGCTTCGGCGGCGGGTGGTAAGCTTTTCCTCGTACAGGATTTCGCTACCACGGAATCCATCTGTGAAGGTGCTATCGCGGAGATACTGTGCCTTTTGCTACCGCCGTTTAGACTGTTCGGATTTGGCAGACACGGATTGCTGCTGCTTTTCGTGTATTGAAGACCATTCTCGACGAGACCGACAGTGCTGCCGTGTGACAAAGCCGGCGACATGCTCAGCAGATTCTTGGCCAAGGTACCGGTGGCGCCGGACAAAAGGCCCAGCTGCTGAAGGAGTAAAGAACTATTTTCGGGTCTCATACCCGCCATGCTAGTCATCAGGCCTACGTAGTCGATTTTCGGTTTGGTGTCCGGTTTGCCGTCGACGTCGGTGCAACCGTCGCTCGTTACAAATGATGTCCCCGCGGACGTCACCGAGGTCTGCTGATCCAATTTCGATTTCTTCACGCATGGACCCTCGTCCTCGCTGGATAAATTTGCCGATCCGGTTGCCAACGCACCACCGGTCACGTTTGCTCCAGACGACGACGCGGGCGAGTGTGCCTCGCTGTCCGGCGTCGACGAGTTCCTCGCCATTCCTCTGATCTTGTGCTCCGATTTACACCATCCTCGTAACGTCGACTCCGGCACGCCGATGTCACGGGCGACCGATGCCTTACTTTCGCCCTCGTGGACCCTTTGTATCGCGTCCATCTTCTCCGATGCTGAGAGCGCCCTTAAAGGACGTTTCCCAGGTCTGGCTGACTCGCCCCTCATCCCGGCGAGACGATTTTCCTTCGTGCCTTCCCGCAAACGATCCTCGTAACCACCGTCCTCCGTCGTCGTGAAGCCCTCGTCGGTCACTTTAGGATCTATTTTGGTGGCTTTGCGGTCTCTCGCGCGCGACTTCTCGCGACACTCCGATACCCGATCAGGGTCGTCGACGTAGACGTCCAGATTCGTCGTCCTTAGATCCAGGTTGAATGTATTTTTATTAATCCTTTTTCAATTTGAAAATACTCTCGGTCTCTTTTCCTAGAGTCGTCCCCCTCCCGGTGTGGAATACCCGTCCGGAGATTCTTTTGGTCGGGAAACGTTGTAGTTCCTCTTTTTCAGAGTTTCTTTTTTCGTCGACCGTTCTTCTTCCTCCACCTTCTTCGTTCACCGTCCCCCCGGTGTCCGTAACGAAGCGTCACCAAGCCTCGAGCGGTCTTGTGACGCGCGCGAGAAGGCGATCGATCGACGTTCACGTTCCAGATCGCGCCATCCGACTATATCGGGCCTGCGTGTGGACACGCGAGGAATTCCAATTGCTCGTCCGCGACAGGGGACACACACGTACACACACACAGAGAGATAGAGAGTCGCACAGAGACACACACACACACACGAGGTGCTTGGAAAAAGAAAGAGACAGAGTCGACGTAAAGAATACGATCGAATAACGTTTTTTTTCCTCTTCTTCCCTGAACTTCGATTCGATGAACGTGATGGATAAATCGTTTCGCGATAAGTCAGTTTTTTTTTTTAGTGTCTCTCGTACAATTAAGAAGTTCGTATAGTAGTAGTAGTAGTAGTAGTAGTAGTGGACACCTTGTAGACAACTACAACGATGATGATAATGAGAACGACGATAACAAGACGACGGAGATCCGTACGCCGTACCGTTGCCACGGCGTGTGGCAGCGATTCGTATCTCGTGCAGTAGTAAATAATGCCGTGTGTAAACGTGGTTACGCCGGTCGGGGGAGGTCCTCCTCCGTGGAATAGCACATGCGCTCACAGAGAGTAATAAAGAACTTTTTTATGAATGAAACAACTCGGTCGGGCGGTTCCCCTCCTCGTTCTCGTCTCCCGCTCTCCCTCCCCTCCTCCTGGTTGATGCCTCTTTCTCGCTCACTCTCTCCTTTTTCTCCGACACACTCTTCTCCGTGCGGCGCACCGTCGATCTCTTTCTATCTCTCTCTCTCTCTCACTCACTACCTCTATCACGGTACTACTCTCCTCCTCCTCCTCTTCTCTTCTCTCTTCTCTCTCTTCTCTTCTCCGCAACCGTCCACGGCACTAGCGCGAGTAAAACGGGGCACGTTGCTTTGCTGCTGCTCTGCTCTTCGTTCGTGGGTACAACCAGCCAATCCGCAGTCCGCGCGGGAAACGATATTATTGCTGTACCACGAGGAATAGCGCCGGCTGGTAGAAGCGAGACGGCAGGGAAAGATGGAATCGTGTGAGAAACGAAGATGGGTATAGACACACACGTTACGGGTTGGTGAGGTCGTACCGACCCCGGAGATCAGTTTTCGCCGTCGCGTTATTCGCGCACTTCGCCACTGTGTCGCACGTTCGTTCGTTCGGCTCCCGACGACGACGACGACGACGACCACGAGCTTCGATGATTGCGCGTGTGTCCTCTCTGTCTCCCTTGCGCTAACGTATATGCGTGCGTGTCTGTCTCTCTTTGCCTGGTTGAGTGCGTGCGTGCGTGCGTGTTCAGACCTCTATAGCCAGCGGCTCGCCGATCGACAGAGATACACGCCGTAAGGGGGAAAGAGATGATACCAGTCCGAAAGAGAGAGAGGAAAAAAAAAAGCACACACAGTCTCGACGCAACGGCTCTACGAAAGGACGAACCGTCAAGGACAAACGAAAAGCCGTCGTCACGCACCGATCCGCGAAATCACTTCCAAAAATTTTCAGCGTATCCCGACGAAATTCGTCGATCATCAAAAATCCGGATCCTCTTCGTTAGTTGAAAATTAATCGGATGCGTCCGTGTTTCGTCGTTATTACAACAATAATAACAACATCCTTCTATTACGCCGTCGTGATCATCACTCGTCGTAAGAGATATTCATCCGAAATATGAAATCGAATTCGTTAGATGATTCGAATATACGATGTTATCATCGGTACGTAATATATGTCGCGAATACACAACAATGTCTTTCGTACCGCGGGTCACTGTGATAACAAATACAAAGTCTCCTCACCACGTCTTCACTTTTAATTGTCCTCTCACTGGACAGTTATATATAAAACAAACAAACAAACAAACTGTTTCGTCGATCGTTTATAAATAATATTATGCCGTCGCGAAAAAAATACATAAATAATACACACGATGCGGTGTCGCGGCGGGTGGGTGGGGGGTGGGGGGCCTCCCAAATTATGTGTATCGCGTAAAAACCCGTGGACACCGGCGATCCTCACCTGACGGTGGATCGACCTCGACTGAACCGCCGGTGTGTGTGCGTTGCTTGTCGCTACCTTCGCGTTTCTGTCTCGGGGCGCGCGTCGCTTCCCTCGGTCCGAACCTGATCGCCGATTAGTCGATCCGCCCGGTTCTACGCCTCGCGCTCGCCGGCTAACTGTTCCGATGTGTGTGCACGGTTATTACACGGCTGGGCGCGCGAACGTCCAACGCACGATGTTCTCGCGACGGGTCGCGACGCTCAACTGCGGCGGTGGTCGCCGCTGGCTTTCCGCGGACTCGCGACGCCGTCTTCCCCTCTGTCCCCCCCTCTCCCGCGGCACCGCGCCACTGTACCCTGCTCCCCTCCTACCTCTCTTTCCCTGCTTCTCTGTCTCTCTCTGTCTCTCTCTCTCTCTCTCTTACTCCTGTTCACATCGGCTCGGCTTGCCGAGTCTTGCCACGCCGTGCCATGCCTCGCCTTGCCATGCCTCGCGATGTCTTGCCTCGCCGTTTGACTATACATACTGTCTACGGTATCTATTCCCTTCTGACCCCTCCTCGACTATCCGTTTCTCCCCTTCGTCTCACCGGTCTTCTTCCTTTCGTACTGTCGAACCATGCTCCTTTTGCCTTCCTTTTGCTCCCCCTCCCCCCTCCGTCCCCCCTTCTTCACCCCTATCCGCTGAAACCCCTCTTCAGTCCTCCAACCCTCTTGGTCTACTACTCAACCACCGTCGTCGTCGTCGACGATGGCGACGACGACGACGACGGCGACGGCGATGTCGACGTCTATGATGCCCGCCGCCACTACCACCGTTGCTACTCCGACGTTCTTCTTCGTCCTTACGGTGTCACCGAGCCAACGAGAGCCACCGTCTAACCCTCCCCCGACGACGACGACGACGACGACGACGACGACAGTCTGTAATATTTCCCGGAAAGTAATCCGTCCGAAAGTTTCGCAAGACACTCCGTCTGCCTATCTCCGGTGTTCTTCTTTATGTCTCTTTCGACGATTTTGCGCTGGTGATTCTTCGTCGTTGTATGTATCGGCGTGCTTTTCAGAGGAATTTTCAGAAATATAAGTTTAAGAAACCACGGTCATTCATGACCAGATAATACATTCTCCATTTAGAACAGGTAATGAACCTGTGAAATGATCGTAACATTCGTCAGTACACTTTACATTGTATTTCGATTAAACGATAATACCATCGGTTTCCCAAGAGTTTCCGAGCTTAACATTTTTCCAAGGTTCCGATCGTTCTTCTTTGAAATATGAATGGGCGGGGGGAGGGGACAAGGTGGGTGCAGCAGAACCCTTAAATCCGACCCCCTCGTCTCTCGGCGCCTCCAGCGGCGCCCCCGAGGGGAGAACCGGATTTACGAGCACGGCCTAAAATCCGTACGAGCGTTCGGCGGAGTTACACCGCGGTAAGGAACGCTTGGTAATTCGCGGATAAATTTACCAGCTCGAGCGGTATTTACCGTCGTAAATACACCGGTACGCACCGACACCAACGCGCGCGCCAGCACCTACGTCGATTTCTTTCTTTTTTTTTTCTTACGCCTGGAAAGTCGCCCTACCCTTGATAATTATCGCACGTACCAGTTTTAGGGTTTTCGGAGTCCCACTTTACTGGAATGCCGATCGTCATTGTATTACCTGGAACCACGGAAGGTGCTCATTCCGACTATACGTACTTCGAATGTTATATATACCAAATTGTTTTTAATTTAAATTAGAAAACAATTTTAGGGTAAAATATATATGTCTCTTAATTTCAGTAATCGTGATAATATAATTTATAAATGACAACAAAATTAATTGTAACGAACTTTCACGATTTATCGATAATACCGTCTCCCTTGGTGTACCGTTATCGAGCGTAAATGACGATACGAAAATATTTCGAGACGCGAGATCGAAAAGATACGAACGCCGCGAGGTCGTCACCGGATATACCTTATCGATCTCGATATCGGTGCTCGAGAGACCCTCTCGGACGTACGAACGATTAACGAACGGAGTCGCGCAAAGGGGGAAAGGACGAAGGCGTGAAAGAGAAAGGAGCAGAGAGAGGAGAGGCAGGGGGAGAGGGCAAAATCGATCGACACGTCCTCCGTACGACGAGGCGCACTTTGCGCGCCGCACCAAGAAGACGGAGGTACCGTCGACTCCTCCAGCGAGCTGGTAACCCGTACAATTAATTTTCACCTGCTTCCCTCACGAGGCGGCCTTTCGCGGAAGGATGTGCGAGAGGCACACGTGCGTTTTACACGCGAGCTGCGCCGTCTTTGTGTGTATGTAATAACGTCGCTACGTGACACTCGTGGACGATGACACGTAGAAACTTAACGGTCTTCTTAGTTTTGAAGAAGAAGATGAACGAATATTGTTGAAATTTCTCTGAGTATATCTCTTAAATCGATCTGATAATACATGCAATAGAAATACTGTTTTAATATACATATGAATGAAGAAGTAGTAGTAGTGGTAGTAGTTTAGCTTGTTATTCTGTAAATAACGAAGAATATTCGTCACGAGCGCGGTACGCAAAGGTAACTCGATGATCGAACGTTCGATCGCAACGCGCTCTATTAAATTACGGTTTTAGGTTAATGGCTTGAAATTGTTTACCCGGTAGTAATGAGTGACGAATAGCGTCCACCACTGTCTTAGCCGGTAGTTTTATGAGACAGAGCGGATTAAGTAGACGGAATTGTCCTGGTTTATCCGAACACGGATTACCGAACCCCTCGATGTACAATATTATCGAACGACAGATTTTATGACACACTTTTCAACGGTAACGTTAAATTCCATTGAAAACAGTTTGTTTGTCATTGCCATTGAAAAAGGGAAATATTTTTCTATTTTTAACAGATTTTATTTGATACATAACATAGACGTACTTCGGTATACATACACTACTATATAGATATATGTATGTATAGTCTCGAAGCCTCTCGAAGTTGGCGCCAACTTCTCGCGACCGTCCCCCAGTGCGAAACGTTCAACGATCCCGATCAGATTCATTTGCTAGGACACGAATACCTAAGAGTTTGCTTATTTACGACGGAACGGTTCCCTGGGTTTTCCATCTCGTTCGCCGTCCGACAAATTGCAAAGATGTTAATTATGACTAATACCGTGTAACAACAAAGTAGTTACGGTATACGATTACGTGGACGTTCCGTGGTATTTTGTACATGGTCACGGTCGCGATTAATAATCCTTGCGGAGCTCTTAAATCACTTCGAAGTACGGTTCACCTCCTTTGTTTCGCTTTACGATGGAAGTAGGAAAACGAACGAAGGTGCGGGGATTAACTTGTTGTCGAACTTCCAAGGTAACCGGCATTATGAATAAAAGGAGTTTTTGACCTGGGCCAAGTTGCTTAGAAAAAGTTACAATGCACGCCTGTACGACCTACCTTGCATGGTGGCCACAGGTGTGTCAACCCTATTGTCGTAATCAATGGTCGCGCGCCGAATGTAAATGATGTTGAAACATTTGTTAACTTCTGTTGACACGGACGACGGTAACGTCGTATCTCGTATATAAATATTTAAAATATCCCGCTACACGCTTGACGTTTCAATTAACCAGGATTCGAAAAGCACTCTCTCTCTCTCTCTCCGTTCGATAGTTACTTACCGTTCTCTTTTTTTTCGTACGATCGAGGGACCGATGAAAATTCCCCCAAGAAAAAACAAAAAGAGAAAAAAAATGTACAGAAGACGATCGGTTAGCCCGGAGGCCCCCAGCTTTGACGAAGACGAATGTCTTGTGTGTTACGTTCAGTTTGTCGCCGGGTTAAAACCCCGTAGGCAGGATAAAGAGGAGAGACCGTGAACGAAGGAGAAAGAGAAACTCGAGGGTTAAGTTCATTCATAAAAAAGAAAATTATTACGCCTGCGGAGAAGCGACTCCCGCAAAGTGAATAATGCCTCCTACTCCTCTCTCGCTCTCGTAGCCTCCCTCTCTCCCTCTCTCCCTCTACGTCGGCAGTCTCCGACTTCTGAACGACGATTATCCCCACTCCTTATCGTCGTTGCAGTCGTGAAAGATCTTCTGTGATAAACCTCCACCCTTCGTTTCCTCCCACGCGTCGTCATCTCCCGATTCAACTCCTCCGCCGACGGGAGGAAATCCAACGAAAGTTCGACACCGACTTCTTAACTTCCTTGTCTAATATGTTTCTTGACGAAGGAGGGAGGAGAGGAGAGAAGAAAGAGGAGGAGGTGGAGAAGGAGGGGGGAAAGGTTATTACCGGGTACGTAGGTAGAACTTTTGAAAGAGTACCGATATATCGACACTTGTATCGAGAGAACGCGTATATAACCATCCAGAGAAACTACCTAACAGTTCCGACCCGTTGACCCCTAAAGTTTGCCGAGCGAGAATTCGCATTCCGTGAATGGGGCAATTCATAAATGTATCTCCCGGTATCTCTCTTTCTCCTCTCCGTCTTTCTCTTTCGCTCGCTCAGCGTGGATTTTCTGTCGTCCGTTTGCGGCCGTATATTTACCTCGCTGAAGCGTTCTTGTCTTTTCATCGCTACGGAATGTTGTGATTTTTGTTTGTGTTTTTTAAATGCTCGTCGCGAATTTGATTAATATTCAAAGAAGTTTTCTATTTTTTTGTTTGGGGTGGGTTTTTCTTTTGATATTTCTGTCCGGTATATCTAACGAAATGAAATTTAATCGAAGATGTATAAGTGATAGGGATGTTTTTAATTCGTCGACAACGCAAAGCGTAGCTACGATATTATGATTCTTTCGGAAAGACGAGAAAGTAATTCTGGAGTATCTTTACATCGTTGTCTGCATACTTTCGCAAACTTTGTTTGCTGCTCTTGAAAAGTTCGGCGAATCAGTTTTACTCTAAGAACTACCCCGTAACATGAAAAATACATTACTACCCTGTTGCAACCGTCATTCAGGGATAATCGCGGAGTATTTGTAGAAAGATCAGCTGATCTGTTATTTCACGTACCGTACCAAGTTTCCCTTTAACCGGGGAAGAAAAGTTGTCGGACGAACTCCTTTCGTTCGTCGAATAGGTCAACCACCCACTTTTTCCCACTACGTCCGACTATCGGACTACGTTTCCACTCGCGAGATTTCGAAATTTCTAGTTGATAAAAAAGAAGATCGATATAAACCACCCTCTCTTGGACGCCCACACGTATTACCTCACGTTCTCCACCCGCACACGTATACATATATATATCTCAACGATCTCACACCTACCTGGACACCCACGTAATCGCCACCGAAGTAGAAATCCCCGTAGCGCCTTCTCGAAGATGTAACAGACCCAAGAGAGAAAGAAAAAGACGACGAATGGAGGGACGGAAGAACCGTAGGGAAAAGGAACGAGAGAACACCAAGAGACGACGACGACGACGACGACGGTGTACTCGAGGAAGCGGCTAAACAACGAAAAGAAGAGAACGGTGAGGTAGAGACGGAAGAAGAAGAAGAAGAAGAAAAAAAAGAATAAGAAAAAAACAACAACAACAAGAAAAAAAGGAACAAGCTAAAGAAGGAAGAAAGGTGAATACAGAGAAAACACGAACAACGCTGCCGGTGGTGGTTTCACCGGTGGTGTTAGTACAGGAGCGCGGAAGAACCAGATGAAGAGAAAGATAGAGAGAGATAGAACGAGTAAAGGTTAGCGGTAGGAAGACGAAGAGGAGGAGGAGGAGGAGGGTCTCCGTGGAAATTTACCGGAGCGCGAGTTACGGGAACTTGGCCATAGCTGCTTGAAGCTACGTAGAGCTTGGGCTATAGCTTGGCCGTTCGTTCGTTCCTTCATTCGTTCGTTCGTTCGTTCGTTGGTTCGCTCGCTTGCACGTTCGCCCCCGGTATACATATACACCGCGAGTTTCGCATCCGCGGCTAAGAGCAAAGGGGCGCCAAGGGTTCGGGTCCGTCGCCGGGTGGCAGAAGGAGGAGGAGGAGGAGGAGGAGGAGGTATCGTGGAGGTCGACGAGGGATGAGGCAAAAGGGCAAGAGAGAGAGAGAGAGAGAGAGAGAGAGGAAGAGAAAGAGAAAGAGAAAGAGAGACCAACGAAGAAGAAGAAGAGGAAGAGGAAGGAGAGGGAGATAGAGATTGAGACCGCGGGTTGAGAGGTGAGGCAAAGAGGCAAGAGGCAAAGAGGGTGGCAAGGGGAGGAGGAGGTGAGGAGGAGAGTGACGACCGAGATGAGGAGGGAAGAGGAGAGAAGGAAAAAGGGGCGGGGGGGGATGGGGCGGGTGGTGGTGTGGTGGTCGGTGGCAAGGGGGCGAGAGAGCGCGGCGGTATACGCGGCGAGGGTCGCTCGAGGGATCGTGGAGAGGAACGGCGAAGAGAGGAGAAGAGAGAGGAGGAGGAACGGCGACGTGGAGTTAGGGGAGGTATGGGGAGAGGAGAGTACGGGGCGACTAGTGGCGACGGTCGCGGGGAAGACCGAAGTGGGTCGTCTCGCTCTCCCTCGTTTTGCCCGGCGATAGCCCTGTCCCTTTCTCGCTCCCTCTTTCTCTCGCTCCGCTGTGTATTCCGCGGTAAACGGCCAGGCCTGGTCGACGGACCCTCGCATGGCCTGCAGCTGTCTCCTAACCCCCCCCCCTCCTCCCTCGTCCTCCACCTCCCTCTTTCCCTCTTCGTCGTTCTCTCCGTTACCCCGCACCCTTGTCTTTCCTGTCCTCCTCTCCGTGCTCCCATCGTGTTCTCCGAGCCACCCTACACACCCTACGAGAGAAGGAGAGAAATCGTGAGAGCGACGGAAAGGGAGAAAGAGAGACAGAGAGAGAGGAGTATGTGTGTGTGAGAGAAAGAGAGAGAGAGAGAGAAGGGCAGTTGAGCGAGCGAGACTACTTCGGTCCTATGTATTAGGTAGCAGGGGCCGACCGAAGAACGAGAGAGATAGAAAGGTGACGAGGGAGAGGTCGAGAGAGGAGAGAGAACCTACCCTGGTGTAAATACATAGCTGCACGGCACGGCACGACCGACCGACCGCGGGCTTCGGACGACCCGAGGAGTTAACTCGCGATGGAGAAAGCGGGATATCTACCTACCTACCTACCTACCTACCTACCTACCTACCTACCTAGAAGAGAGAACGAACGACCCATCCAACCGGGGTCCGCGTGGATACACCGTCCGCCCGTCCGTTTTGCTTTTGCATCGTGCGGCTATAGACACGGGGAGAGAGGAAAAACAGGCCGCGTGAAAAGGATCGCGACCCGCTCACGATCTCCCCGTAGGCCGAGGTTACATCCGCTGAATGGGAAGAAAATCGATAAGACAGATCCGAAACCAGTAATTCTTTTGCCCGCGATAGAGAACGAACGAGGCGTAAGACCGATAGGGTGGAAACTTGTAAAAATATAATATAAATTGCCGGAGGGTGGTAAAGAGAGACACGCACCACCGATAGGGCGGAGGGTGGAGAATGAAAACGCGTTGAAGATAATTGCGAGTATACGGATGGCGAGTTAGAGAAGACCCCGGGTGGGTGGGGGGAGGGGGTGAGAACACACACTGACTGACGGTATCTCGGGTGTAAAGAGTAACGCGGGTAAAGAAATCGAAAGAAATAGGCGACACACCGAGAAAACGCGGGTAGAAATGAGAAAACGGAGAGAGATAGATTCGGTACGGTGTATGTATGTATGTATGTGTACGTGTATGTGTATGTATGTATGTATGTATGTATGTATGTATGTATGTATGTAGACGGGAAAATCGTAAGACCCACGGACATTCGTTTCGCGGCGATACACGACTTTTGGACTTGTCCTATCTCGGAAGAGCGGATAGGTCCGTGGGCGAGAAATCGATTTCTGGCGGTCCGTAGAACGTAAAGCAGAACGTGGAACGTTGTACGTACGTACGTACAGTACGGGTGTGATACGCGGTTGCAATTTACGTGGGTACGAAGCATACGTGCACGTTCTACGAACCGAAATGACATGAAGCGATAGGAGATCTCGATGGAGGGCGAGAAAAGGCATCAAGCTTCTGAGGCACCTTCCAGCGATATGATCGGGTATAGCGGGGAGAGGGTTTGGCGAAAAATATTTCACGGAAAGAAATCCATTCTCGAAAGGAGTCTTCCGTAAAACACCAATGAGCTTGTTACCTCGTAAAACAATGCAGGCGAAAATTGCTCCGCGTCCAAATAAGTTGCACCTGCAATCTGTCGAATGTTCCGAGAAAACGAATTCTTTCTATAGCAAAAATAATGTTTAAACGAAAATCATCTGACTGTTGAAAATGTATTTTCTATTTGACACGTATCGTAAAAGTTACATCGATAAGAAGAGAGGAAGAGAGAGAGAGAGAGAGAGAGAGATTGAACATTTATATTTTTGATCGAAGATTTAGTGTCATTTAATAGCAGTCCACCCGTTCCATCCCTTATCATAAATCCCTTACGGATGTTTGGAGCGTTACTGTATAGTCGTATATCAGAAAGCCGAGTTATAGAAGTGGGTCGATCCTATCTTTCTGCTTGGGGTGCGACGCGTTGCAACAAGTGCGAGACGATAGCTACATTGAGATTCAGTCTGCTCGGACTCAATTCCATTCATCCTCGAAACAGTTTCAACCAGATGCTTTAACGATCGGCACTCAGCCGAAAACACAAATTATCGAGTTAACTCCGTACTCGCTAAATAGAGCGATGCTATCTCGGGAACTATCGCCAAGTAATTTTAATTAGATCGCGCATAGTAGTAGTAACAAGCATCGTGCACCAGGCATTTCACTTTTATTATTCTCCATTAGCGAGTCGTACTTGTTTTTATGACGGACCGCCGCAAACGTTTCTACCTTCGATGTACGTATGTGTGTTGTGTGTGTATATATATATATATATATATACAATCAGTAAACGCAACAAGTTTCCTTTTTATACGGTGACCTACAGGTTATTCAAAAGGAAGCTTAAAGCAGAGAACGGTATTATTATCGTGGTAGGTCACGAGGGAAACTTATCGGTCTTCTCCGCAAAATTCGTTTCTTGTTCCTCTTGCCGTTTTTATCTTCTTTAAATTGTTCGCGAGTTGAATTTCAACGTCGTTACAATTTTAAAAACTCTACCAACTATAACCCTTGATCTATGTACGAAACAACGTACAAATGTATATCGATACAAGTCTCTAAACAATTATTTTCCCTCAAGTATTTGGATTTTCCCGACAAACGAAACGTCGAAAACTTCGACCGTTCGAAGGTGGAGAAAATTTTTCCTGCGTTCTTACCGCTTCTAATACGCTAGTTCGCCCGTCGCGGTTTTTGTACCTGCGCTGACGGTCACCTGAAGTTTAGGCTAAAGAAAAAGGATCCAAAGGACACGGTCATCCGATACAAGGGCCGTGTACACGACAATAACGGTGACGTGGACGGATGCTTGTTAAAAAGAAACGCCTCCATTGTTCGAAAGATGGTTTTTTCCTTCCGATCGTTCAAGAGTACATACCTACTTATAAATATTTTCCCCGTGACGTATATAGATATTTCAACCACGAAAAGTCTTTAACCGACGGAAACATGTGAGTACTTCCGTATACGTATACACACTCTGACAGAGATCCCATACAAATATAGGTGTACACAACCTGTGTTATCTGTCCACAATGAAACCAAGTAGAACAAATCGAATCGCGCCAGCATCCGCATTCAGTGGCACTGCCTGTTGCTCTTATTAGATCGTTATTACATCACGGTAAAACAGAATTATCCGCCTGCTCCGACATACGGATTATTCAGCATTGTCTGCCGCAGCATACGTAGTTTACGCTGTCCTTTTTCTCGTATCGCAATCTTCCCTTGCGTCGGCGTACGGTTTATCGAATTGGCGACCGTCGCTTTTAACCAGACTCTAGATTAAAAGTCACATTTTTCATTATGTAAATAAGGAATATCGGAACCGAGAAATATACCGTCGGATTTGTATATTTCACGCGGATTCTCTTTTTCAACCCGTCCGTGTCGTTGTCATTTATTAACGATTAGCATTCCGTTTAATTAAATTTACTTCGATCCAATCTGACAAAGTATAACCAACGAGATAACCGATTATAATCGACATAGAATTTCTTCCGGTTTCGATTTCCGTGTATAAACAACGTGTGTACGGTCTTCCTGTTTCTTACGGGAACCATTTGTATTCGGAAACGAAATAAATCGTTCCACCGCAGCCAGTTCGCAACTAACAATCACCTGGTATGCTTACCATTACGTTCACTCAATTAGTTACTCGTTTAAAAAAAAAAAAAAAAATGGTAGGTCGCCCTCGGTGGCAGTTCGGATCAGGTGTTCCCACTTCCGTTTCCCGGATCCGGTGGCGAAGCGTGTGCGGGCGCGTTTCGCGAACCATGTATGTATGTATGTATATGTACGTACCTACGTACCTACCTACGTGGCCGTAGGACGGTTCTAGAAGGAAAACGCGCAAACGTTCGACATGGGACAGGCAAAGAGCGCGGTTCCGGGACACGAGTGATTTTTCCTCGGTCTCAGCGGGCGGCCGCCGAAAGTGGTCCTTCGCTCTTAGGACGTACCCGGGGCTACGTGGTGAGCACCACCACGCGTAAACCGTGTAACATATACTGAAACCCCATCGAATACATATATAGATGTATATATAGGTATACATCAGGTACATACATATATACGTATACATAGAAATAACGCGCGGATAGCGCGTAAGTTCGTTTCGATGGCGGAAGAAGGATGACGACGGAGCTTAAGGTGAAAGAGAAAGGAAGAAAGAAAGAAAGAAAGAAGGGAAAAGGGCACGACGACGCGGTGGCTTCTGTACCTGAGGGCGATTCGCGTTGGTATATGGCGGTTATATATCTTCGGCGGGCCACGTCGTGGAAGCACCGACCGTTTCTAGGTAGTCAGGATCGGCCTTGCTCCTAACCCACCCTCCTCCACCTTCTTTTCCCTTCGTGCCTTCGTTTCCTCTCCCTTTTGCTTCTTCTTCTTCTTCTTCTTCTTCTTCTTCTCTTCTTTCTTCCTTCTCCCGTGGGTCCGTCTTTCCTTTTTCCACGGTGGCTCGGTATCGCCTCTCAGAGAGTCGCTCTTCCCTTCTCTCTCTCTTTCTCTCTCTCACTTCCTCCCCTTTGGTCGTCACCGGTTCTCCTCCTCTCTTTCTCTCCGCGAGTCGTTGGGTTAATCTGCGAGACAGCTGTGCCGGGGATACACCCTCGCCTAGGTCTCTCCTTTATTGCCGCGTCTTCTCTTCTTTTTTACGTCATTATTAAAGGCACGCCCCAACGAGGACGCTTCGGCTCGAGCAGCTCGGAGAGCGAGGGCTCGGCCAGAACGAGAGGGATAACGAAAGATAGAGAGAGAAAGAAAGAGAGTGAGAGAGAGAGAGAGAGAGAGAGAGAGAGAGAGAACGGAGGCAACCATGCCGCGCTATGTCGGCCCGCTCTCTTATTCTAAATTATCCGGATACCTGCGCCGAGGAAATGACGGTACGTGTTATCGGCGCGTCCTCCTGCAGAGACTGGCATTGTGTCCATGTAGTACGTGCCCCGTGTCGCTTGTCCTCCTCCTCTTCTTCTTCTACCTCTCTTTTCTTCTCTGTCTTTCTTCGTTTCCTTGTATGTATATTCCACCGACTCTGAAACGCTAATCTCTTATTCTCGTGGAAATCGCGATACGGTGTGATCGTCGACCTTTATCGACGTAATATCGTTCGTTAAAGAGGAACGAAGAAACATATTTAGAATCTTATTAATTTTATATTTTTCTTTCTCTTTAAAAAAAAAAAAAAAAAATGTAACACAACAATGTGATTTTTATTCCAACAACGATCTCACAGCGAAAAATCACCGTTCCGTACGAAAGGTAAAATCGATGTTGTAAGATTTATTCGGTCGTGTGTTTTCGTGTTCGTCCTTGGCGCTCGAAACGCTCGACGGTGTTTTCACCGCGCGTCATTCCATCCGAGTGTAACCGTGTTGCCGTTGCCGGTGGACGTCGATGATGCCGTCGCGACACGGCGACGTCATTTTCGTGCTCACAGCAGGCGGCCCCGAAGGGACGGCGAAGGGGCGGCTTTAAGCGCAGATAAGTTAGGTACGACTTTAGTCGAAGTAACGGGAAAACCGATGGAGGCAGAGAGAGACCCCCTCTCTTCCCCCCTCCCCCTCTCTCCCTTTTCCCCGCACTTTATCCCCGTTTTCCCTCGGCCTGCTTTCCTTTCCCGCGACCCTCGCAGCCGTTCTCGAGGGTACCACGCTCGCATACGTGGAAAGGCTAACGGATACACATCGGGCTAAGGCCACCCTCTGTTTGCACGAGCGATCTCGCGCCGATTATTGCGGACTCGTTCACGGAAATGGCGCCGCCGGTACTTGGATTTTCGAACAACGTACCCCCGCGCGGTCGTCGTACCCTTCGTTGTCGAAATCTTGCCTCCTGACTGGGCCCCCCACCCTGAAGATTACCCTGGGCAACGACGAAACTCTAAAATCATCGGTGTTCCTTTGTTCCTCGTTGTTCCCTAGGATTTTACTTAGGAAACTCGTGTAATACGACGAAAGATAACAAAGAAAAAAAATGAGAGTCGGAAGAAATATAGAAATATTGAAAGAATTTAGAGATGATAATGATCTTTGTTTCAATATAATTATTTTGTGTAAACGATACGTTAGGATAGTATGCATAGTATACAATACATACATACATATACGATCCTGCGCTCACTTGATTCAATGAAGTTATAAAATCCCCCGTCCCGGGGACACGATAAACGATCCAAGCAAGTGCGAAGGAACCGACAATGTAATACGTGCGAAGATCAGAATTTCAGATATAATTGCTCGAGCGCATAATGCGCCTTAACACTTGGCAATTCGCTTAATCCAGCCGGCACGGCGGCCGGTTTGCACTGCTTTAATAAATAGCATTCGTCGACGGTATAATGGTAACGGTCACGGTGTGTAATCGCTGCGATTTTCTCGTCTGTGGTCCCAACGTCGGTTATCCGTACAGTAGTCGAGGTGAGCGCGGGGCTCGCGGTAACGGAATTGAATTAAAAGTTACCGACACTCTAGCAGCCGTTTCCCTTCCCCCCCCTGCCCTTCCCCCCTCCCCCTTCCTAGGTTGTAACGGCTTAACAGTACGTTGCGAGGCAATGATGCGTATGAACTAAGGGATTACCGTACGACCCGTTCTAAAATGCTTTGCAATTACTAGATCTGTCGGGGATGCATTTCTAATTAGACGGAGAAACAAATGTGTCGCGTTACGGGGTTCAACAATGGAGATTAAGTGCATACCTGTTCCACCTCTCTACCATATCTACGTGATTGTCGTTCAGTATCTTGTCACAATTTGTTTTACTATATCGAACATATGTACAAGACTACCTATATCCTATATCGAATTTGTCGGTTTGAAAGAGAGTTACTTTTTCCTTTTTTTTTCTATTTTCACAACTTATATGCATCACACGGTCGTTCCTTAAGGGCCCCGTAATAACTGCACGTATGATTGGCGGGTTCGCAGTATTTTTTGTCGAACGATAAATCCTGCTGGCATTCGTCTGGAAGATTTCTTCGTGTTTATCTCGATGCGCGCTTCATCGCGTTGGCCTCTTTCGGATTCGCAGCAGGCGGCCTTAAAAGCGAGTCCGTAATCTCGGGCGACTTACAGGGGCCCCGCTTGAAGAAAAAGAGCGAAAGAGAGAAGTCGCGTAGGGTGAGTTCCGGGGGAAGATGGTCGACCGTAGGCGTCCGCCATATGGTGAGAAATTTCATCCGGGTCAATCTAGATTTCGAACGTGGTCCAAATTGGGGAAAAATAGTCGTCTCCGTTCGTCCAATTAGTTGGAAAAATCGAAATCTCTTGCCTTTGTTAGACGTAATACACTTCTATCCTATTTTTAGCCATCTCACCTACGATTCTGTCGTTATTATATTTTTCTATATCTATTTATTTCACGATAATACATCATACACGATACATCCCTGTATGATTTTTTTATTATTTTTTTACTAGATATGATGATTTTTATTAATCATCGGTTAAACCCTGTGACACACATCGTGTATAAAAGAGCTCTTTCCGCTGGATACATGTGAACGCTTTACGTAAATCTAACCAGGGCGTAAAAAGAAAATAAGTCTCACGGTGAGGTCCCGATGCATCCTGGTACTGTGAGTCAATGCGCGTCGTTCACGCGGGAAATTTGAGCGCTCTTCCGTCTGGACGCACGCTCGTCATTACGGGGGCATATGGGGAGCAGAGGTATACGCATGTGCGGATATATGTGCGTGCAACATGTAAATATATGTGCGTAAGCACAGGAACTTTATACCAGGTGCCCTCCATGCGGTGCTATAAATTATCGGGTTACCCGTTACGCGTACTTGTATCGAGAAAAACCTGCCGGGCACCTATCTTCGAGCGGTTTTTATATATTTTTCGCGTCTTTCGCTTCACCGTCGTTGTCGATAAGTTAAGAACTTTTCTTTAAGCATCGACGGGGAGAGCAACGTTGGAACAAAATCTCTGTAAACTTACTGAAAGTATATAATGGCTATGGTGTAATCGTTACGTTGGATAATTTACTTGGACATTTTTTTCCATTCGTTCGAAACGAATCGTAAAGCGGTTAAATTGATTATAAATTATGTATATTCGATTATTTTTGGATATCTCGCTGGGGTGAAGAGATTTTTAATTTTTTTTTTGTCGAAAGACACTGCTTTTAAGTCTATGGATGGATGTAGAACGAGAAAAAGTGGACCTGGGGGTATTGTATCGTTATAGGAGGTTCCGGTTACTTCCGGAAGTGCGGGCCCTCTTGAAAAGCATAGGCATCTACTCGGGGTATGTCGTGTGATTTCCGGTCAAGAATACCTTTTAGTAGATGGAGCGGGGCAACTTGTACGAGGCATGCAATCTCGAGAAAGGATGAAATTTTCCGGAACTCGTACTTTCCTCGAATCACGTTAAAAGCGGGACGAAAGATAAAGGATCACCATCGAATATTCGAAAACGATCCGTCGGCGTGGAATTAATCGATTTAATTACGATTACCTGCGGTGTGGCTCTCAACCGCCAAAATACGGCATAATACATAGAGATCGAAAATAAACTTGCATACTGATTTACCGATGCGCGTAATAATTAATCACGTGTTACAATTAATCATCATCTGGTCGGCAGAAATTTATAACTAATTATAATACCTGTATAATATATTACACTCGGTATATCGACAATTATTAGGGACAAGCATAATTCGAATATTCATACGATTACAATAAGGTATTAATTGCTATACTGATTATCGTTACCAGACCCGGCCTGGTATACCCGAAAAACCGTATATCGTGGTACAAACCGACACAGAATTAATATTCCCATCGACAAATACATCCCGAATGAAAGACGCGAATATCTTTCCCTTTTTTTTTTGTTCACGTGGAAAATATTTACGATCCACCCCGAGTACAATGGGAATGTAAAGCCGATATCCCTCGACGTTCATTACGCTATCAACGTACAGAGATAAACAATGAAATTCAACTCGAGTTGTAAGAATTACGTGTATTCAGACCGATTTCCACCGTTAAAATGTGCACGCGCCTACTATCATCTCGCAATCAGTCATAAGCTCTTCAACGGTTAGAAACGGGTAGGAGGTAGGAGGTAGGTAGGTAGGTAGGTAGGTACGAGGCCGTAATTTAGCATCGACAAACGACTACGCCGCTCCGCTCGAATTCCGGCGTTTATAGCGATATCTCGTCGATATCTTCGTGGACGAGGAAACATCGCGACTGTGAGTCGCTCTTTGTTCGTGAAGGGAACGGCTCCGAGCGGCGCTCCTAATTGACGGCTCTCGCGATTTTTACCTCGCTCACCGTCCAGGCCAGAAGCTCAGGGGCTCTCCGGCCTCTTTTTCTCTTTATCTTTTTCTTTCTTTCCGCGTGGGCTCGTTCCATCTCTCTTTCTCTCTCTCTCTCTGTCTCTCGCGACCTCTGTCTCTCCCTTTATGTTCTCTCTCTTTCCCGCTTTACTCGTTTCGTTGCCCGTGGAGGAGAGATCTCTCGAAGGCCGCGCGAGGCGCATGCAAAAGAGAGGAAAAAAACGTGGGCCGAAGGAAGAGGAGGAGGAGGAGGAGGAGGAGGAGGAGGAGGAGGTGAAGGGCGGGATGAGGTGAACGCCGAGGGGGAGGGAGGGTGGGAGGGGGGAGGAGGGGCGAGACGCCCAAAGCCGCATTAACGCCGCTTTGCTCCGCTCGCGATCGGAATCGCGGCCAGAACAACGCTGCATTTTCTGAGGAACACAGTCGCTCGATAATCGAATATTAGATGCCTATCCCTCCCTCCCTTCGTCCCTCCCCCGCGTCTCCACCCTTACTTTACAAGTCTTATTTTTTTTGCTTTTTTTACTCCAATTACCCGTGGACTTGTGTTCGTAGACGAAGAAAACAGGAAAAAAAAAGAGAAAAAAAAACAGAAGAAGTGATAGAAAATTAACGAGGAACCGCCGCTCGGACGAAATTTGACCGTGCCCACACGTTTACTATATTCGAAACAGCTGGTACGAAACTTCGCAGCAAAACATCCTGCCCGGTTTGCAGCGATATCCGAAGACCCTTTAATGGCTCACCCCAACGCAAGAAGTACGTGACAGTCGCCGCACCTGTAACGTTCTCATCTCAGTCCCACGAGTTCCGGCGACAGGGTTTTTTTTTCTCTCTCTCTCTCTCTCTCTCTTCCTCCCTTCCGTCCCCTCGGCCTCCCCCCACTCCCCACGCTCCGTCTCGATTATTAATTAACGCGCGTAATATCGTTTTAATCGAGCGCGCGAGAGCTATGTTTCTATTTCGCCGTCGCCGCGAGTCAAAAACGCGCGGCAAACATTTAACAGGATTCCTTTTGAATTTATTACGATAAGAGGTTTAGCTCTGTCTTTTCTTATTTTACGCGTTATTAATTCATCCTGATTGGCCTCAGGGCCACCTATACGACAGAGCACAACAGACGACGCCTTTAATTCCTTCGACCCGATCCCCTTTCCACCGTTCCCCCCAGCCCCGTGTCGACCCTCCCCCCTTCCCCCCCCCTCCCCACTGTTCCCCGCGTACCGTATTCAAATCAGTAAATACCGAACTTCGATCGTACGAAATCCAGTCACGTCGTTCAACGACATCGAAAAGCCCTTTAAAGGTATACACCCGGTTGCAAAAAGCTCTCCCCGTCGACGGCCGCGAGCCCCGCCGCGGTTATAGTATCTCCGTGACGTCCAATCTCGCGCCTTTTGCAACGGAGCGGTTTTGCGTACAACTCCGGTGGAGCTTCACCTCTGCCCTTTCGGAGGATCCACCGTGGAAGCCGGCGCGTCGGTGACGACGGCCAATGTGGTCACACGTCGCGCGTTTCTCTTCCACATAGGAGGCTTCATTCTCGGTCTTCGTCTGTATATCATTTTCTTTCTCTGACACACACACACTCTCTCTCCCTCTGTATAGACCGGTGTCCGGTTATCCGTCCCTCTTTCTCGTTTTTCCAATCTTTCTCACTCTCTCTCTCTCTCTCTCTCTCTCTCTCTCTCTGTTTCCTCTCTCGACTTATTCCGTTCTTAGCGTGGTCGCGTTCTCGTAGCCCTCGCTGTTCGTCGCTTCCTCCTTGCACTATTTATGTAAGTAGTGTCGCGCGTGTATTATATGTGTGCGAACGTGTATATGTATATACGTATGTAGTGACGTGTATGGTAAGCGTATAGGTATATGAGAGACTCGTAGTACGGTTAGTTGATTGTATGGTTTCGTGTATGTACGTATACTGGTACAAATACAACGTTAGCGTGCGGCGTTTCCACTACTTCCTCGATCGTTCTGCTTGCCTGATATCGTCGCCGTCGTTTTCGCAGACCCGTTGGACGGATGGACAATAATCGAGTCAACGGTGAAGGTTTTCGGGAAGGGAAAGCGTTTTCGAGAGACCCGGCCAGTTCACTGGTGTGTGTATTTACCGTCTGATTTAGTTTCGCCCGTATGTACTTTGCGCTTCCAGAAGCGGGTACGTTCGGTTTATACTCGAACGGGCAGGCTATTCCATTATGGTAGAAAGAGTTTATGAATGAAGAGGATGCGAAAGATAGTTTCCGGAAGGTAGCTCGCGCAATAATCGTAGAATGAATCGCCTCGGTGCGCTTTGTTGTGTAAAAAGCTGAATGGCTGTTACGGTGTATGTACGTATGTATGTATGTATGTACGTTGGTATGTATGTACGTATGCGGGGGAAACAGGTTCAGAGAAGGATATCGACTAATTTAATTATAGGAATCAGTCTCACCGCGTATCAACGGGGAATTTTCGAAATTTCAATCGAAACTCGAGTCTTATCGTTAACGTCCGATAAAAATACATTTTCGACGGAAGTGTGTGGAAATATGTCGGCGTCGAATCGCGATTGACCAATGACACCAGATTTAAAGACGCGCATAATTTCTTAGGGAACGATCGAATTAGGAATAATCGTCTTTATTCAGGTCTCATTGCTGTGGGGTTTAAGCAAATGGTTTTTAAACGCGGGCCATTCGCCCCCGAGGAATTACCAACGATAATATCACGATGAAACTTTCTCGAAGGTAACTACTCGGGTTTGTTCCAATTATAACAGGTGACTAAATACGTGCCGATGATTTCGTCGATTATTCGTCGGATCTCGCTAACGGTGATATATTTAAAAATATATATCCGTTTTAAACGGCGTCGCCTCCCCGAATAAACATCCCCGATTCTCGCGGTGATTCTTTTGCACCACATAATCGATTAACATCGTTTCGCATTAGACACGTCGATCCTCTGTGTTTTCATTTACTCATCGGAGGCAGGCTTGTATTTTCGTGAAAATCTCCGGGGTTTCCCCATCGATTTTCGTCGGAACTTCGAGCTACCTGCGCAGAGGAAATTGGAAGGCGCGGAGCGCCGAATTAAAACGGAGGGGCAACGAACCGAACTACTCCGTCCGATTTCTACCCCCGAAAACTACATAATCTAACGAAGAAAACTTTTTCCCCCCGCCTGGACGTAGACAATCCGTATTCAGCGGGAACAACCCCCCGCTCGCAAATACTGCGTACGCGAATTCGTAGGCGTACGATAATGTAATAAAAAGAATAGTACATAGATCTAATATACGAGCGGGCCGCGGCGCAACACGCCGTATAATTATATCGTCGTCCCGTGTAATTAGACAATAAATACAGAGACAATTCCCGTGTTCTCGTGTATTTAAATGTCAGTCATCATCTCGGGACGCGTAGGACCCGGGCGATATACCGGTAGTTGCTATCGATTATAGATAATCGACCGGTCTCTCCGCCAATCTGCGATTCGTAGCTCGAGGGGTATAGACCCATTGGCGATGGTTAGAAGGAGGGTGAGAAGGGGGGAGGGATGGGGGGGGGAAGGAAAGGGACGAAGAGGGAAAGGAAAGGAATGGAAAGGAAAGGAAAGGAGAAGAGCGTAGAGTAGAGCAGAGAGTAGAGTAGCGGAGCTAGAGAGGAAGAGGAAGAGGAGAAGAAGAAGGAGAAGGAATGAGGAGAAGGGGGAACGACGGCGATAGCTGAAAACGCGGCGTGAGTCGCGAGAACTCGAGGAGGGACTTAACGAACGAGCGGACCGAGAACCGACCTCGGAGTCGGGAGTTAACGCTCGAGGGGTCGTTAATTTTCCGATCGTGCCCTTCCCGTCAGACCCTGCAGCCTCTCACGAAGAGCATAGATGCCCAGAAGGCATGCGCGCTGGAAATGGCGCGGCCACACGCCGCTTCGTCGGCAGGTACGCCAAAAGGACGTACGAAGAATTCGCGTGGTCACGATTAGGAATGTAAAGGTCACTTCGTTGGAAAAAAAGATTCCGAGCCTCCTCCGAGAAATTATACGGACCCCGGCGCGAGAGAGTTCAACGTTGTGTTTGATACAGAGCCGCGCGGGTTATTCCCGGGTTTCATTATACTTTCTTATTAAGTTTCACCGGGCACACCTAAAGGCGCGAATCCAACGTGAACTTGAAATATTTTATACGTTGCAAAAGTTTGCCGAAACTTCTATAGTAAACGAGATTATTATTCATCGTCGGTTAATTAACTTTCGTTATACGTTATACATATACATATACTTTGTGAGTTTCGTATACCGGGATACTTTTGCTGTTGATTTGCCAGACGGTTATTAGAAGAAGCGTCTCGAAAGCGCGGCCGTGACTCATCGGTAATTGCGGGAAGTTTCGCTGATTTAAAATACCTACCGGTCTCTCTCTCTCTCTCTGTCTCTCGAGTCCTTATAGATCACGTGATTGTTTAACGGGACACGTAGTATGTTTACATTCGTGTTACATAATGCTAAGGATATAAATGTATATATGTATAAAGCGAAGAAAGTAAGAGAAAGAAACATAACGTAAATATGCGACCAGGGACACTGCGAGTACGTATAATGTCTACCGATACGGACAGGTAGTTGCTCCGAAACCCTTATGCAATATTTCTGCATTGACAGAACGTAGAGAAGAAGGAAAAAAATGAAACGGAAAGGAGAATATTGACGAGCGTAGATACGTAAGCATACGATGTAACTGAAAACGCGACCTGAGTCGCTGAACAGTGGGGAACGGATAAAGAGAATGAGTAGCCTATACATCGATTACATAATCTACGGAGTGTCCTTCTCGATTTATATATTGGGGTGCGTCCTTCCTTTCGCACGATTCGATCGCGCGTGTATTTATCTCAATATATATACAATACAAACCGATCTCGATTGAATATCACGATTTTTTTTTTCAACATAATCTGCGATACGTGATTACCCTGAAAACAATTTGTACTTATACATCACCTGAAACGAGTACACGGTGAAATTTATTTCTTATTTCAAATCACATCTGAATCATTTCGTTCGGATAAGCGATCGAAAGAGAGAGAGAGAGATAGATAGATAGAGGGAGAAAAAAAAGACTTTCTCCGTTACGATGCTTCCGAGAGTTCGTGTTCATCGACCTTAAAATTTCTACCTCCTCGGAAGAAGGATTCGTGGCTTCCCGTGGAAGCGCGCGCAGAACGGAAATACGGTCTCCAGCAGGAGGGCACGTCGAAGGGGAGAAATTCGCGCGTTCGCCGAAACGAGGCGGTAGCAGGTGCAGCCGTTAAGTCGACAACGAAGAAAACGGGAGAGGTATAAGTAACGCGGAGAGAACGCGAAAGGTTCTCCTCCCATCGTAGTTAGTAGTAGGGTCTAAGGGTGTTAGACTACCAAGGGCAACATCGTCGGTAGACGGTCGGACACATCTTATAATAGGGGGTTACTTCTCTTCTCGAAGGGCCTGGAAAATCGTACGTCTGTTAAAAAGCCGGCCCAAGGGTCGCCCGTTAATTACTCGAGATTATGGCGGAAAATCCTGGGCAATAAAAAGTTTTTCCTTCGGGGCGCGCAAGGTTCGGCGAAAATGTCGATAGCGGCGACGGTGGCTAGCCACCGACAAACAACCGCTTCTATACGCTCGCGACTATGCGGGCTTGGATCGATCGAGGGCCCAGTCCCTTCTCGCGAACAGGAGGCGAGAGAGGAGAGACGACCGCCTTTAAATTTCACGCGAGAGAAACGCGCAACGCCGTACGCGGTCTCCTTTAGGGCCACGTTCCACCGTCGCGTCGATCGTAACGCATTTTTCCGCAATGTTTTGAAATACACTTGGCCTGCTCGCGCCGATGAACGTGAATTATGATGAATTCGTTTCCCTCGAATGTCTTTTCAATCACAAAACCTACGGTATTTCCAACGTATTACACTCAGGCGTACATTGAAGGAAAAATATGTATATGTATGTATCTATATGTATATAGGATGAAGAAGTTTTTATAAAGTTGTTTAAAAAGATATTCGATAGATTCGCGGAATGGAAATCGGTTACATGATTATGCAAAATTTCATTCCCGATGAATGATTATTAGTCATACTGCGTTTGAATTGCCGGCCCGGCACTTATTATTTATGGTACATCCGTACGCTCCAAATTTATTCCAAACGAGGAAAGCTGCACGCTCGTAAAACTTTTCACGACGAATTCTTAATGCAGTTTCACGTTACATCCGCGCCATAGTCGCGTAATCTTTTTTGCAAGTAACCACGTTCCCCGATTATCCGCCAGTCGAGAAGTTCGCGGCGTTCCATTAGATTAATTTACATCGCTTACACGGTTTTTATTCCTAGTACGATAAGCGATACGTCGGCACATACGGGTATATACATACATGTATACACGTATACATACATACATAGACACATATACGTATACATACACGTATACACGTATACATACCGTATAACATCGTGAGATTAATTGGAATTCCAGAACGCTCCGAGCTTCCGAAAGGTCGGAAGAGTTTGTAAACGATCGTAAAGTCGCAAGGTCGTGTTTACAGACGCATGTGCGTTCGCTTTCTGCGCGCGTGAATAACCTATGGACTTGGGCGTATACAAATGTGCCTTTGAGCGACGTGCGTTACCGTACGTGTACGGACTCGCGCTCTTATATTGGAGAGCGCCAAATTTTATTACCTCGCGGCTATTGTCGTGTCGCGAATTCATTATTCCGCTCCGCGTTCTTTTTTACACTTTTAATTTACCGTCCGTATCCCAGGCCACGTTGCGCGTTCGCGAATATATACGAAAATAATACGGAATGCCGCGGCAAAAACGTAGCGGTATTCGCGTTCTAATTTCACTACGAAGATCAAAACGAGTTCTTTCGGACAGAAGTCACACGGGAATTCCAGCGCGTAATATGCCACCGGAAAGCAACGCTGGCGGTACATATACAAATATATAATATATATATGTATATGTATATACATATAATATATATATACCCGTTCTTTTAAATCTTCTCTCAGTTTCGGGTGATTCAGGTATCCGGCGCGCCTTTTCGTGACGCTTCGATAAGCAGCGTAAATAATCCTTTGCAAAAATGATCCGAAGTAATTAAGGTGCTCTGGTGCAGAACCCGACCGAACCCAGGTATAAAGTGCCGCAAACAACTACCACGAGGAGACGACCAAGTGGCCTCGTATGCGATTCTACGCTCGGAACCGTTTAAAAGTAGTCGTGTAGCTTGGAGGATAGAATACCCATGAAAATAAGCAAATATTTCATCCATTCCCAACATGGGACAATTACAAATTCCCCCATGAACATATTACCATTTACTTACATTCGTGGTTATATAGAATCATCGATAGAGTATCGAGACAAATTAAAAAAAAAAAAAAGAAAGAGACCGGCCACCACCGCGTTGTGGAAAAATCCACGAAGGCCGCTTAATCGAATCGCGGCTCTCAGGCCGCTAACAGGAAGAAACCTCCGCACGTCGCAGATAAACTCGGCGCGTAGCTAGCGTATCTGCAATTCCTGGGCATCGTCGATCCGTCGGCGGCCGCGTATCGTCCGTCCGGCGACGGTGATGCGGTGGCGGTTGCGGCACACGCACGTTGTGCTCACCGCATCGTGATTCCCTCTCTCCCCCTCCCCCGCTCTTCTTCAACGTTCCTCTCTCCTCTCCTCTCCTCTCTCCGCTCTGCTGGTCGCGGTACGATAGGAAGGTTCGTCGCGAGAAACGAGCCGGGAGGCGCGAGGAATGTATCTAGATAAAAGGCAACGCGAAGTTTATCTCGGCGGGCGCCGCGCTTAACGCACGTGTATACGTGATTTTGTATATACACACAGATATATGTATATACGTATACATATATATGTAACGGGCGAGCCGCTGCGCAACTCGCGGTATATAGATACTCTCGCGATATATGTATACATAATATACATATACACATATATATGTATATATATACACACAGTGAAGACAGAAAGAACGAGGGAGGACAGTCGAAGGAATAAGAGAGAAAGAGAGAGAGAGACAGAGAGATAAAGAGGAAAATAAAAGAAAGAAAACGAAAGAGAAGGGAAGAGAGGAGGTATCGTCGTCGTCGTCGTAGTCGTCGTCGTCGTCGTCTTCGTCGTCGTCTGCCGTGAGTACCGTTACGCGGGGACGGGCTCTCTCGTACGCGGCACAATGGACCGAAGGAGCCGGCTCGAAGTCTTCTTAATTTTCTCCTTGGTGCGCCCGGCCGGCGGCCGGCGGCCGCGCGAGACGAAGAGGCCGACAAGCGGACAAGAGCGAGACCGAAACGAGCGAAAAGAGAGACCGCCGCCAGAAGCCGGGTATAGGTGCGATAGAGAGAGAGAACAGAGACAGAGAGAGAAAGAGGAATTGAGAGAGAGGGCCGACGCCTCTGTCGTCCCGGTCGGCGACGGGCATCGAGGCGGGCTTTAATTAGCACGGGATTTCGGCGAACGACGGACGGCCAGCGTCGGAGCCTCGTCGTGGACGAACGAGGCGAGGTTTTCCGTGGGTATAACGCGTACCCGGAGGATAGAAAGAGACGGAAGGAGAAAAAGTGACCGTACGAAAGAGAGACAGTTAGTCGGGAACGATGGAAGGAGGGTGGGAGGGAGAGAGGGTGGACGGATGGGAGGAGGAGGGGGGGGTCAGGGCACCGTGAAGAGCCATGAGCTGCCGCCGCGTGTCCCGAAGAGACGAGAGAGCAATGGTAGAAGAGAGACAGCGGTTGACAAGAGTGAAAGAGATGAAACGACGAACTAGAAAAAAGGAGAAAAAAAAAGAGAGATAGAGAGAAAAAGAGAACGAAAGAGGAACAGAGACAGAAGGTTGATAGCTAGGGAGAACGGCGAACGAAGCTAGGGAGAAGGGTGTGGGAGCTAGAGGTAGCTGTCGGGGTACCTACTAGGGTGAGAGTGGAAGGACGGCGGGGGTGCAGGGGTTGAGCGAGTCGGGTGAGTCGGGCGAGTCGGGCGTGAGCGATGAGGGGGCGGCAGAGTAGCGGCGGTCGAGGGTGAGGGCTGAAGCGAGGGTGAGGACGAGGGCGAGGGCGAGCGAAGGGCGGCGCGGCTGAGTTGGGTCGCGAAGGGACGCGCGCGCGGCCGGCTAAATAACGGCCTGCCCTATCCTCCTTCTCCTCCCACTCGTTTCCTCCCTCCCCCCCCTACCTCTACACACCCTCTCGCCTCTTTCACCCTCTCCTTCGACCTCCCTCTGCCTCCCCCCCTGTCGGACTCCCTGTCGGACTCCCTCGATCTACGCTCTACCTCGCACCTCCGTGATGAGGGGGTTGGCGACGATGCCGGGGGGGAGAGGTGGATGGTAGATCGGTACGTCGAGGGGGACGTCGGAAAGGGGAGGTAGCGTTCTGTACCTCTTGCCACCGTGTTTTCAGGCTTACGTGCACGTTACGTCTACGTAAGCGCGGTTCTATCCGCGCTGGTGTCTTTCTTCTCCGTTGCACCGTGGTCCTCGCGATCTTTACATCTCTTTTTCTCTCACGCGTTACCTCGACCTACGTTCCTGCACGTGTGTGTATACGTGTATACATATATATATGTATGTATATATTCTCTTGGTCTACCGACCACGCTTGAACGTGGTTCGCGTTTCTCTCTTCTCTCTCTTTCTCACTCACTCTCCCTCTCTCTCTCTCTCTGTCGTCTCTTTCTGGCCCTCCACCTCCTCCTCCTCCTCTTTCACCTCCTTCCTCCACCTCCTGGGTTGGTTATTAAACGAGAAAACGAGACCGCGGTTGCGAGAGAGACCTTCGTGGATGCCGTGCGCGGGGTCGGTCCGCGGGTCCTCTACTCGCGGATTCCCTGGCAGCGGTTCGATATACCAGAGGTTATTTAGACCCGACTGCTCTTAATGCCCGCTGGTTACGAAGGAAGGTTGCGAAGAAGGAACCGCGAGCCTTGGAAATTATGATCTCATCGTCCCTTTTTTAACCCGCGGTTCGTGCTCCTCAAGTTTTTCGACACTGATGAGAGTTCTACCCGTCGGTTTCCAGACGCTTAATCAACCGCAACTTATACCGTGCATTGTCTTTCTTATATTCAACTACTTTACTTACTCTTCATTCATTTTATTTTTTCTCTTTTTCATTTTTCCTATCTTTTTTTTTCCATTCCGTCCGTACATGGCCACGTAGCTCGACGACGGAAATTGTCGCGTTCGTGTAGCCAGTGAAAATCGAAAACGAGGCGAAACTGTAATTAACGATTATCGCTGAGTGGAGATAACAGCGGGACGGCGGGCGGCGGTATCGCGAGATAGACTCCGCACACGCAGGCGACGTATCTCGAAGGTATTTCTCACGGAATCGTTGTTTCCAGCAGCGTGCCACGAAAGGCTTGAAAAATTCATTTCAGTAAAAAAAACTCTCGCGCAAGGAAAGACTATAAATATAGCGTTACGCCGACGGTTTATCTGCGTCAACGAGCGCTAACGCCACCGTGTTCTCAGGCTTACGTGCACGTTATACCCGTACGTTTATACGTGGGCGCGCATTTCCCTCCCTCCCTCCCACCCTTCCTTCCACCCACCCTCCCTCCCTCCCTCCCTCCCTCCCTCCCTCCCTCCCCGTTATTCTTCACGTGGTATCTCGCGCGCGCGTAACTTCCATTCTCGCCCCCTCGGTCGTTTCTCCCGGAGTCGAACATCTCGGTTATTAAGGCGGACGGACGGACGGCCGCGTTCCGTCGGCGCGAAAATGGAAATTCCATCTCTTCCCCGTCTTGGTCGTCGTCGTCGTCGTCGTGAACGGTCACGCAGACCACGCCGGACCCGTTCGGTTCCGCCGCGAGCCTGACATTTTTTTTTTTTTTTTTTTTCGGCGATCGACGAATTCGTGAGCGAACTTTCTCCTTGGCCGAACGCGGAGTCGTGACCTTGCGAGACCTTCCCGCGCCCGTTCCCTCGCGCTCCTTGTTCGAGACGCGCGGCACCGAGTGGTTGACATTGAATCGTGGCGGGAAACGTTTCGATATAATACTCGGCCGCGCACGTGGAGGAAACTTGTGTACAATGAAGCATGCCAGTGGAAACGCCGGTATAACAAACGAGAGACTCCCCCGGCGCCTCCACCACCTCGCGCGCGTGGCTAGGAGGAGCGCCGGGGTGTTCAGTTTGTACATTCGTATACGTCTTCCACCCGGCGGGTCTCTCTTTCCCTCTTTCCACCCGTCCTCTTTCGCTCTCTCGTCGTACGTATATATATAGAGTGAGAGAGAGAGAGAGAGAGAAAGAGAGAGAGAACTATATACATAACTAGGTATAACTCGGTCTCGAGTTCTCGAGGTGTTTCTGTTTTACCTACCGCCGACTCGTAAACGCAGTTTAAGCGACTTCCAGGCAGCAGTCAGCGCCGCTCTCACATTACGGAAGCGAAGTTTTCAAGTTCCGCGACACTGACCCAGTTTATTCTCTCTCCCTCCTCCCGCCCTCCACCGTCGTACTTCTCTGTCTCTTTCTCTCTTTCTCTTCCTCTCTCGCACTCTCTTTCTTCCTATAACTCCCACGCGTTCTCACTCGCTCTTTCGTACTCTCTTTCTCTCTTTCCGTTCTCTCGTCTTCTCTCTTTCTCTCTCTTTCTCTCTCTCTCTGGTTCTGTTTCTCGCTCTCTGTCTTTCCCTCGCTCTTTCTCTCTACACGTCTCACCCTCCTAATACTTCCAGTCTACCGGTAGTTACAGTTTCCCGCAGGTACGTCTGAATGCGGGGCTTTAAGAGCGCTCTCGCTCTCGTCCTCGGCCGAGAGTTGGGTTTCACACACGCCGACCACCGTCACGATCTCTCACCGTCGTCACGACGGAAAGAACCGGATGCTTCGCTCGATCGCGCGTTCGATCTTTTCTTCGACGCGGCCGACTCGTTCGAGGCTAAAAAAAAAAGAAAGAAAAAAAAAAGTAGGCGCGACCGCGCGCGAGTACGCGCGCATTTTTCTCTCGCGCCTTCTTTTTCGATCCGTTCGACGTTACCAGCCAGGTATCGTTTCTTTTACACGCACCGGCCGTTCCGCGGCTGGAAAATTTTTCTACACGGCGTACAACACGCGTATACGCGAATGAACCCGTTCTGCGAATTTAAATGTAACCGGGCGACGAAGAGATAACGAACCGGTGTAATTACTGAAATTGTAGAGACCGGTTGGAAAAGTACTCTTTGATAAATTTAATAGTTGCTCCTGTCGACAAGTGCGACGCAGGTCTTTCAGAACGATGTAACTATGGGGGTTGAAAGACCAAAGTTAAAAACCACCTGGTGCGGATGACTTGAATGTAATTTACGTAATTAAGCCGTTCTTCGCGTATGAATACGCGATGATACCTACAGGTATTTCGCATATAATACACACATACGTGTATACATACATATGTATACGCACATCCGCCGATGTTTAATCTCGAGCTTACACCGTAAAACTCTTTCGCTTGAAAGCTGCTCAAAAACAGGACTTAATTTGTACTCAAAGTACTATTGACCTTAATACCGACATTAATGCTCCTAATGCCGCGCGCAGTTAAAAGAACATCTCTCACTCTATCGCTCTCTCTCTCTCTCTCTTTCTCTCTCCCTCTGTCGGCGGCGTGTCCGTGTCACGCGATCGTTTTCTTCGTTTTTCAGAATACGCCGGCCTCGTTTCTGAAATACGTACACCAGGCGCGTAGCGTCGACGAGGCATCGTCCACCGCGCCGTTTCCAGCCGATCGCAACGAAAGCCATAAAAGCCGTTGCCAAATCGTCGTCGCTCGACCGTCCGGGTTCCCCTCGGTTCCCCTTGGTTCCCCTTTGCCGTCTCGTCACGTTCTCGCCTCTTTCCCTCTCCCTATCTCTTTCTCACTCTATCTCTGTCTCTCTTGTTCTCCCTCTAGCTCCCTGGTCTTTTCTCTCTATCTCTCTACGGGTCTTTCTCTCTCTTTCTCATCCGCTTCATTGTCCGCGCCTATATCCCCTTCGGCACGTCTCACCTTTTTCGATCGTCGTCGGAACGCGAGGGGCCTCGCTTCGCGATTGGAAAGCGCCGCCCCACCCTTTTCTGGCCTTCTCTCTTTTCTCTCTCTCTCTCTCTCTCTCTGTTTCCCTCTCTTTTTCTCTTTTTCCCTCGCGTATTCTCTCTCTTTTTCTCTTTCCTTCTGTATATATATATATATATATCTATCTATCTATCTCTTATTCTCTCGCGCGCTATTTAACTCGATTTCCGTCTCTCTTCCCCATCGCGGCGGGGCTTTTTCTTTTTCCATCTCGCTCGTCCCCGGGTACGCGTACCCCGTGGCGAGACGATTCGATACCGTGGTGTGCCGGCGTCGGTGGCGACGGCAGCGGCAGCGGCGGCTGCGACGGTGGCCGGCTGGCGGAAGAAAAAAATGCCTCGTCGAGCCTCGGGAGAGTAACAGGCCCCCGTGAGACGGCGAGAAGCGTAAAAGGGGGCCGAGGGCGCGGGGGCACAGACGTAGAGGAGGACGACGACGCGCGGCGCGGCACGAAGAGCCCCGGCACATGTACACGCGACCGTGGGTAGGGCCCTGCCAACCCGACCGACAGACCGGCCGGTCAGCCAACCAACCAGCCATCAGCCATCCTGTCATAGACAGGATGTGAGGGTCCGCGAGTCCGGCCCGTGCAGCGTCGCGTTTCGTCGTCGTCGTCGTCGTCGTCGTCGCCGTCGTCATCCTACTCTTGTTCCTCCTTCACCTCCGCGTCCTCTCATCATCATCATCATCATGATCGTTGTCGTTCGTTCGTTCGTTCGTTCCTCGTGGTCGTGTCGTTACGTTATATACGGTTGCGCACACACCTCATCTTCGGAGTCCTCTTACTACTACTCGTTTCGGTCTTGTTTTTATTTTAGGGATAGTCTTACTCTTTCGGTAAGACTCCTCGTTTTACATGCGTACGTTAGGTATTGTATGTATGTATATGGGAGCACCGCGAAAGAAACATGTTTACGTGTACATGTGTATCTATATGGTATACATAAATGTGTATGCGATTAAAGTACACGTATCGTGATCCGGCTAAGTATGTACCGCGGGAAAGACAGTTGATCGGTAGAATTTAAAGAAAAAAGAGGAGAGGGGAAGGGACGTTTTAACACGAAAACAGGATCTCGAAAGAAATCGTACGATTCTAAACACTGGCTTGCTTTCTAACATGCCCGTGGATTATCGTGGGTTCAACGAGAAACGTTAATTTCTACATGTCGATCAACGTACACACCTAGTAATCAATTTAAGGAAAAAAAAACTGGTTTAATTCGTATACGTCGTATTTGTCTTCTTTGTCGTCCTTGTCGTCGTTATACGCGACGGCGTACATGCCACTTTTTTTTGTAACTTCGTTTCTCTTTTCTTTTCGCGTCACCCGTCGTTCCCGTCGCCGTCGCCGTCGTTGTCGTCGTCGTCGTCGTCGTTGTTCGTCGTAGTCGTCGTCGCAAGTGTTCCCTCTGTGTGCACGCTACGTATGCGTGAGTACGCAGAAGCACGCGTGCAGGATGCACGCAAGCGGCATGGACCGAAGCACCCAGGCACTCAAGGGAATTTAAAAAGGGGCCGGTTTAACGCGAGCGACGATCCCAAAGAAATCTTCGCGACTCGCTCGTCCGTAAACAGTGGCAACGGTCTTGAGTTTGAAAGCGTGTTCTCGAGGCCGCGAAAAGTTATTCAAAGGCGAACGAGACAAATAGTATCGGGTGTCGGTAGTAGAGAAAAAAAAAAGAAAGAAAAAAAAAATGGCATCGATAGTAGAATCGATGTAATAGTCTCCGAAGCGAGGGGTTTTCCATGCGCGAATATATACCGCGCCTTTTACATCGAACCTCGGGCATGGACTGATATCGCTATCGGTTTATCGATATTCTATCTTTTCCACGCTATAACTTTTTCCTACTAAATACAGATGTTCGTCGTCGCGCGCGCGCGCGCGCGCCTACACACCTACACACACACATACACAGACACACAGACACGATATACCGTCGGAAAACCGCAAATGTTTTGCGGAAGCAATGACGATCTACCGATGCAGAAATACCCGACGATACACAAAGAGGCGACGCATCGATGTAGAAATACCCACGCAAGGGGACAGGGTGGTGATATGGTGGTGGTGGTGATATTACGCCCGATGTAAATGACTCGATTATATCCCCGTACCGAGATCGGGGCGCAATGCTTTTACACGTAAACTCTCCAATTATATCCGTAGACCGTGAGCGGAGCGCGCGCTTTTACCATCAATAACCTCTCACCGCTAATAAGGATGTCCATCGTCCAGCAATCGTGAGTGCATAGCACACGGATGCATAGGTTTCCTCCGTGGCGCATTGCCTCCCGAGTTCCAAGCATAGCACGGAAACGCTCACGGGTCCGTGCGGTGCCGTTTCACAGCTACGGTACGCGGAGACGACCGAGAAGGGTATATAGAGGGAGGGTCGACGGGCACCCGGACCGTGGTGCTCGTAAATTCTCGAAAGGAACGGTCCGTAGCAGCGGCTCTCTGTTACCTTACCGCTCTTCCCGCGGTAATATTACTCGGCTTATATTGCCGGGGCTCGGTCGGAGGGAAAAAGAGAGATCGTCGGTAAGAGAGAGAGAGAGAGACCGCGAGAAGGACCGGTGTATACGTAAGCAGGGCGCATCCGTGCCTCGCCGCGGCTGGCTGGCTGGCTGGTTGGTTCGCTCACTCGCTTGTTCGTTCGTTCGTTTTCTCACTCGCTCTTACTTACTCGCTCGCTCGCTCGCTCGCTCGTTTGCCCGCCCGTTCGCCGTTCTGGCGTTGGCTCGGGCTTCGCGTGTACGTGCGAGGAGAAGCGAACCCCGAGGGATCGGGCAGGCCCAGGTACATATACTTATATACCTTCCTGTATACGTACATATACGTTTTATATATAGGATATATAGGAGAGAAGGTGGTACGTATAGAGAGATAGAGAGAGAGAGACACATACATACACACGTATGTATTTGTACCGACAAGTACGTGTATGTGCATGCTTTCCCGAAGCGACCGCGGCGATAACCTATACGAAAGCAACGTGTCGTGCCGCGATGTTTAACCGTGTGGTAGTGTTCGACTCTGCACGGAGGGCCTTCGCGTTATAGTATACCCATATCCCCTTTGTGCAAGCGGAGAGCTCGCGCACGCACTGCACGCATTGGTCAGACAGAGAGAAAGAAAGAAAGAGAGAAAGAAAATACGATAGAGGATAAAACGAAGAGGAAAGAGTGAGAGAAAGAAAGAAGGAAAGAAAGAAAGAAAGAAAGAAAGACAGGGAGACACGAACGAACGAGCGACGACGCCGCCCTGGCACATCGTGAGGAGAGCAGCTGGTCGGCACTGCGTGCGACACTTCCACCTCTCGTGCTCTCCTCGCGGGACCCGCATGCCACGGCGATCGACGATCGTGTGGCCCGAGGGGCCCGTAAAAGCTACACCGCCGCTCTCACGCACGCGCACACTATCAAACATCGCCGATTGTCGAACCGTGCACACACCACACAAAGCAGCCCCTCCGTCCCACCGTTTACGTGTGTCAGGGTGTTTTCCTTCACCCCGCTCCGGATATGTCGCTCGCGGCCTGAACGACGGGCTCGAACGTTCAACGGCTCGAACGATGCTCGGGTTCCTATCGCGACGCAAGCGAGAATCTACGTTCCCCGAGCGTTAACTGCCTGTCCCGACCGGATATACCCGGTTCTCCCTGGGTACCGCGAATTTCTTTGTTACGTTCTTTCGACATTTACGCCCGAGAGGAGGTTGTTTCGTTTGCCCGAGACCGACCTTTGATAAGATTTTTTTTTTTTTTTGTCTTATCTTGGTCGCGTACGCGACTAAATAATACGTTCACGATTCTCGGAGCTCGCGCTGCGTAATCGTACTGTTTTTTCGCGATATGTATTGAGAATAAACCACGGATGTTTTAACACACCGCGCGTCCCGTGGTTTATCGCGAAACGATATCGCGATACGTTTACGTATTTCAGCGAGCGAACGCGGAAACGAATCTAGCCGGTTTTAGAATCCGCGGTACATACGTGGGTATTTTAAAACGAAGCTACGGTAAACGTATCGACGTGTAGACGTCGTCGTCGTCGTCGTCGTCGGTGCAAAAATTAAGCCCGCGCGGACCTTTGATTAACAATTGATGGACCTTGGCACAGGATATATCGACGCGCCAACTCTCGGCGCACCAACACGACGGTATTTGCCACGCGGCGTTTCACCGACAAACGGGCGCACGTACACACGTACGGTGTGTGTGTGTCCCACACACATACACACACGTACGAAATACGCCGGTTCGCTCACACGACGAGCCAGCCGTCGCTCGTCGGTGCGCAGTGACTAATCGGCGCAAAAAATCCCGCGTATTACGGACCGTTCGCTTTAAGCAGGGGATTCTCGATGATCTAGGGGGAGAAGAGAAGTCCGACGAGGTGTCCGAACACGTTGGGGAAAAACGTATTTGTCAATACCCAAGTTCGTCCGGACTCTTCGTATCTCGATTTCTCCCTTCTCCCTTTCGTCGAAAAGATCGAAGTGAGACCCTCCTACCTAATACGTGGAATCCGAGACGACAGGATCGAAAGTTTTTTCAAAGGATATAAAAGCTTTCTGTGCATCGTTCATTTTTACGTTTCGACATGTTCGTACGATTTCTCTCTCTCTCTCTCTCTCTCTCTCTCTCTGTTTCTCTCTCCACGATTGACGTTTTGGCGTATCGTAGAAATCGATCGATTTCGTAATTCATCGCGATTCGAGGAGAAGAAGCTCGCGAGGCACGTAAAAGTCCCAGGTAAATGTCAGAACACGCAATTTCCATCGAAACGCTCGATGAAAGAAGGCGCGACGCACGAACGATAGATTCGCGTGGAAGAATTCGCTTCGAGAAGCCGGTGCCGGTCAGCGACTGCGCGCCAGTGTGTGTGCATACATGCCTACTATTAATCTCACGCGGTGATACGTCATTCCGAAGCACCGCCTAACCGACTCTTATCGAATTCGAGCCACCCAGTCCTCATTATACATTCGAGAGCCCGGCGAAACGCATCGGTGTATAGGAGGCGTCGCCATGCGGATGATAAATAGGGACATGCCCGACAAAGTTTTTCAACGATATATCAAGGAAAAAGGGCCCGATACTTTCGGATACCTTGAATCTTTGCAAATTCAAACGTTCGCGTTCGACACCCGAAAAGAATCCCAATGAATTCTATACGTATATGTATATTCCCGTAAACTGTGTCTATATCGATCGATCGTTTCCTTTAATCGCCGTCACGGTCGCGACATCTCTAGAGCCGCGTGAGAAAGGAAGAAAGGGTTGTTCGCCAAGTCGGTCGATCGATAGGAAGGCCCCGGCTATCGATTATCACGATCTCTTGACATTTCGTCCGCATATTAATCCGCGTATTTACCAGCTTGGACCGTATAGATACGCGTTCTATGTACGTCCATACATACATACATACATACATACGGACATACACGTATACCTATACAGGCGGCAGATGCCGTCACACAGGAGCGGTTTCAATCTGCCGAAAATACGCGACGTTCTTTTCAAACGAGTCTGGCTTCGGGATCTTTCAGCGAACCCACCTACCGGACTGGAGCACACGGTGTAGCGAGAGAGATAAATAAAGAGACGAGGAGGAACAGCGAGTCGGAAGAAAGAGAAAAAGAGAAAGAGAGATGGGAGAACCATCCTCTTTAGAAGACCCTTAACCCTGCGGGTGACGGTCGAACGGTCGGTCGGTCGGTCGGACGAACGTCAGACAAAAGGGATCGGGCGGGAGTCCGGGGGAACGGGGGGAGGATAACAGTGGCGCGAGACGCGAAAGAGGGGAAGCAGAGGGAGGCAGGGGGGAGCGGAGGGCGTTGAAGGGGGGGGAACAGCGGGGGGACACACAGGCCTGGCAGCAGGAAGCTCGCGATGCGTGACTCACCGAACCAACCGAATGGTATAGAACCCGCGGGTTCGCGTTCGCGCGCTCTTTGCCTCTCTTTTTCTCTTTCCCCCTCTGTTTCTTTCTCTCTCTCACCCCTCGTTTCTCGACCCATCCTACCAATTTCCCCCTTCGGTCGGTCACCCTCCCTCTCCCTCTCTCCTTCCCCTTGGGGCAGCACTTCGAGGGAGAAGGAGCCCCCTTCGACTGTTTCTCCCCCCTAACCCCCCCCTGTCCCCTTCACCGCCTCTCTGTCCCCGTGGCCGACGTTCACTGCGCGGCCCTGGTTCCTGCCTAGCCCCTAGTACCCGCGTCGCGCGGAGCCTTTGTCCTCTGCCATCACCTCGCGTTATTTCACACTCTCTCGCGCACACGCGTGCGACTACACACGTCGCGGACCCGCTCGATCCGCGTTCCCGCGTGAGAAAGAGAGAGAGAGAGAGAGAAAGGGGGAGAGAGCAACGACAACGACGACGGGGGCACGAACGATGCGTGGCACGGTGCATCGGACGAGCTCTTAGCGAGTTAGGTCGCCCGGATTCGGTATGTTTGTGCGACGCCGGCTGCCCCGCGTACGTGCACGCGTGCATTCGGCGTGTTCTCTATGTATACGTGTATACGTATAATGTATGTACGTATGTGCGTGGTTGCTTGTCTGCCTGCCTGCCTGCTTGCTTGCTTGCTTGCTTGCTTGCTTACTTGCCTGCTTGCTTACTTGCCTGCCTGCCTGCTTGCGTGCATGCGTACGTACGTGCGTGCGTGCGTGAGTACGTGCGTGAGTACGTGCGTGAGTACGTGCAATCGGACGGGGTAGCCGCGTCGCTAACTGCGGGCGAGCGAGGAATTAGCGAGTCGTGGAGCGAAGAAGGAGACTACCGTAAAGTCGTAGCTCGTTACGCGTCGACCAGGACTGCTGAGGTACCTACATCGGTACTACCCACCGTCTACGGGTATATACGGGTATGGAATGACGCACCACGGGGCGATGGGCCAGGAATGGGTTTGAGGTTAATGCGCTCACCGGTTCTAATGGCCAAGGACCGACTTTAGGGTGGGTCTGGCTGATGCCTCTACTGAATTTGCGGCGAAACGGCTCGCTTTACGTAATTGCTAATTAGTAATTGGTAAACGTTCGTACTGTGCGTACGTACGTAGGGAATTCTTACGTAGTGGGAATTGAGTGTTATATACTATACTAGGTGGAGAATGGATTTTTTAACGGGACGATGTAATTGAGAAAGATTGGAAATCTGATTGGAAAGATTGCGAGGAGTATGTTAATGTTTCGATTTGACTTGGTCGTGTGTTTGATATCGAGCAGGAACCAGTCTAGTTTGGATTGTTCCGATTAAAATTGGTTAGAACAGGCTTCGTTAACGACCGGCAAATAGACCCAGTCCCAGCGTATTAATTGACATTAATTGAGTCCGAGAGACATTAATAGCCGGTGGCTATCTTTATCTCCGTGTTTCCGACGACGGAACGTCCTGTATTACCTTGCCTTCTGAAACTCGTCCTATCATCGATATAGATATATATATGTATATATGTCGCTCATCGTTAACAATCGCATATGGTTTCGTTAATACCTATTTATTAAAAAAAAAAAAAACCTTCGCGATTACGTGCCAAGTACAAAGTGGCGCCGATAGAACCAAAATCTGACGAGATATAAGCTGCTTAGCTCTCGAGCAACGAAACAGGCGTACACCTAGTTCCTATCAGGAAAACATTAGCGTAAAATATTAAAGCGGAATTCAGATTACAGCTCCTACTTCTTGGCCGTATGTAAATCCAACGTTGTCGTTAACGCACGCAAGAAACTACTTGTACGAACTTTAAATCGACTATTAAACACACGGCACTATTAATCCTACCGACATATCGAAACTGTATCGAATATATACATATATATACACTATAATAAACTCACCTCTCGAGGATACAATAAACAAATAAACGAGATCGGTGTAACGACTGACATCGGTTACGCGGAGCGAATCACCACGTGCTCGATAGCGCGAAAGGCCTCGAAACGGTGCGAGAAACCGGCGTCCTTTATTGTATAAGGACACGGCTCGTTCGCAATACGTTAACAGGTAAGGTTGAGCCGTGACGAACGCCGACGATCTTTTGCGCTTACGAAACTGCCGTGCTGTTAAAACCGCGGCCTAGCCGGGCCACGTTTACCCGCCGATCGGTTTGCACGGCGTCGCGTGTGACGTAATTGTGCGGTTACGTTTCCCGCGTGCGCATATCGGTCGCGACGTACGCCTCTCTATAGAATCGCTATATCACCGCCGGAAGTGGCACGAACAACGAAATCGCCGGATGGATCGCGACGCTCCGACGCGCTTCTTCGAGACGCGAGTTTCTGTGCCGTCGCGGTATCACTGTCTCTTTCTCTCTTTTTCTCTCTCTTTCTCTCTCTCTCTCTCTCTCTGACCCTATCTTTCTCTCACTCTCTCTCTGTATGTCGGTTGAAACGAGGGCCAAACACCCCGTTGGCAGCCGTCTCGCGAGCGCTTTTAGGATCGAATTCTCTACTTTTACTCCGATCGTTACGGGACAAGATTGACACGCTGACGGAAGCGTAGTCCCGCGAGGATCCATTTATAGACACGAATCCTTAGCGTACCGATATAGGTTGTCGTTAACTATGAAACTACGGGGGATTTAAATTTAACAATATATATTTTCTACTTTTCTCTCTTTCGTCACTCGTTTCTTAACACGATTCCCGTGGACCTGTCCGGTATCTCAGAGAATCCGCGTGGCGAGATATAACAAACGCGGAATTACATAACACGTCGACTTCCTTGCTTTACATAAGACACGGTCGGGGATCTATCGTTGTTGACTTTAGCAATTTCGAGAGAGCAGCTGACCATTAACGGTTCCGTCGCGCATATGCTTTCGTCACGGACGACGGTGGACGTTTCAAAATCAATTCCACCGGTGTAACACCCGCGACAATACCAACCGGTGAGAACGCCCGGTTGTAACAGGCGAACGTGCGAAGATCGTGTCACGAGTTCGCATATACGTACGTACATACGTTCGTAGTCAAAGACACACGGGTTTCGGAAGTGTCAAATCGTATTAATTTCATTCGTTCCCCGTTTGCGTTATCACGCCGAATATGTATATTACGGTACCGCGTAATTACGCGAACGAAGATAAAAGATGTGCAATCACGAACACTTGCGACTTCGCCCTTCGACGTGACGTCAGGCAGCGCAGTCGCCGACCGTGATTCGTCACGGTCTAGTTTCCCACCTCGGGTGTACTATATGTATAACGAATCTCGGGTTGGGCGCTTCGTTCTTTCCCACTGCGTTTCGTGAGTTTTTGGCGCGGATGCAGAGGAACGAACGAAAGAACGAACGTACGAACGTACGAACGAACGACGGTGAATGCCTTTCTCCTTTCGGCTCGAACTCACGGAGCTCGTTGGAACGAGACGCGTCCTGATTAACGAAATTAAACCTAACAGACCGGACTGATATTCGAGCGGAATCGAAGATGAGTCTTGTCTACGGGGAAAACTCTTGGATCCTCATGCCCTATTATTCTTAACATACAAAGCTGCGTCGAACCGTACACAATTTAACCGTCTATTCTACGGAAAAGATTAAATAGTCATAGTACTTGAAATCAACGAATTCCTTCCTACTTCCCTGTTTCATCTTATTTTCCTCTCTTTTTTTTTTAAAAAAGCTTTCATTTAAACGAATCTTTTATACGTATATACGCATCCGATAAAATTGTCGGTTAAAACGTTCCGTAGCTTTTCGAGGATGCTGTCGGGTTATAGAAAGCATTCGGTTTCTGAGTTTGGTGGAAGGTAGTATACACCCAGTCGTTTCGGCGAGCGTAGAAAGGAAGCGGTTCGAGGACGGCACGGCGGCGGTGAAGAAATTTTAATTCGAGCGACCGTGCTCGATAACGCGTATCGAAACTCCTCGTCTCGCGTCGAGTCTTTCCAACGATCCCAGCCGCCTCTCTCGATCTCGCTCGCTCTTTCTTCGTCCCCCTTGATCCGCGTTCCCCTCGCCGTCTCACCATCGGCAGTTTTTATCGGGCAACGAAGGCACGGTGCTCGCCTCCATTATACCCACATCCATTCTACCGTGGCCCTGCTGGAAAAATCCGGCATCGAGTCTCGTCGACGGACGAACCGTTCTCCCCCCCTAACCTCCCCCCCGTCCCGTTCCCCCTTCACCCTAAACCTCCCGTTCCCCTCTCCCGTGGGGGACTTCTCTCGTTTCTACCGCCTTCTTCTCTCTCTCCTCTCTCGACCTTTTTCGAACCCTTTTACAAACGTCCTCTTCTCCTCGCAGGGTCCACGGACTCCTCTCTCTCTCTCTCTCTCTCTCTCTCCTCTCTCCTCTCCTTTCTCGATTTTCACTCTCCACGAGTCCGAGGAAACGGAAGCCACGGCTCGACTGAAATCGGTACGAGGGGAAATGGGATTTATTGCGGCAGCCGAGCAACGGGCGGCGGGCGTGTGCGGAGGACCGTTTTTCCAAGAACAAAGTAGCGATCCTTCTCTAACCCTCCCTCCCTCCCTCCCGCCCCCGACGGAGCGTTCACAACGATAGAAATCGTCGGGTTGATTCCCCGAACGCCGCTCTCGAACGTTACGAAAAAGATTTTGTTACGGTATCGCGCCGAAAACTGTTATCGATATATCCGTATCGGATAAATCAAAAGAAATTGCCGTTGAATTCCGTCACGTTTCCCCGTGGAAAATTCAATTTTCTTACGCGAGATCGTCGGCGTTTCTCAAACCACTCCCTGTACCTTCGATACATCCTTCTCCCTCCCCTCTCGTCCTCTCCGCCCCCCCTCCTTCCCCTCCCCCCCATCCCCTTCCTCCCGCCTCCCTTGCTCTCACACGTCGCGATCTCGTTCGACTCGCGAAATCTCGTTAACGGATAAGAAAAACGTGTTATCGTTGTTGCGTTGAATTTTGCTCGGACCCGTGGATCCAGTCGGCGACGATGATCTCGCGCGATCGGAAGCGTATTCAGGAATCCGTTGGATGTCACGCGGCAGTGAGCGATAAACTTGTTTCGCCGAGCATCTCGCATTAGGTAATACATAACTGGAATGGCGAGAGGGAAAGAGCGAGAGACAGAGAGGACGGAAGGTAGAGGAGAAACGGAGTGCGAGAGAATACTAAGAACGAGCGAGCAAGAGAGAGAGAGAGAGAGACAGAGAGAGAGAGGGTGAGAGTGAGAAAGAGAGAGACATACAAAAGGGGGGAAAGGAAGGGGGAGCTGTAAAGTGTAGAGGGGTGGGGTGCAGCATCGGTGAGGACGAAGCTGGCGATACATAGGCAGGTACGCGTTCATTGTCCCGTGGGTAATGGCGCTTCTTCGCACATTCAACGTATTCGTAACGAGATAAACAATACCGTGCTCAAATCTGTTACAGCTGTTAAGCGTTATTGGATTAAAGTCGTCCCAGTACGTAATACGACCCATACTCCTGACCCAGATAATTTCTCGGTAACTAAACGTTAATTCAATTTCATCCCATGCGTATGACCGAATTTTCCGATAGTCGGAAATGATTTATATTAATCATTGACACTCTGTATATTGGCACGGGATATATGTAGGGTGATTTTTTTATTGTTGTTGTTATTATTCCGACGTAACCGTATACTCCACACGGTATTTAGGTTGTTCTGCTTTTCGCGTCGACTATGGAGTGCTATTATCCGGGATAGCAGCTACGGAATCGATCGATCGATTCCTTCGTTCTCGTGGTCCGAGACTTCCCACGACAGAGATGGGGGGAGGAAGGGAGGGACAGAGGAAGGGAAGGGAAGGGGAGGGGACAAACCCTGTCCCGGCGGTATATCCCCTTGAAATTATTTCATATTGGCTAAAGTATTAAAAAGTGTGTGGCGGCTATGCGCGGATACCACGCGACATTAAATTACTGACCGGTGTGCAGTTAAATAAAATTATCGATGTCACCGGCGAAAATACCAATGTTCTTTCATACCGCGCGGATCGCCGCGCGGTGGTCTATATGTAGATCGGTCGATTGGGTTTAATTTAAATTCCGTACATCGTGATAAAAATAGTTTTAATCCGGAACCGTCGGGCATGCCGCGGCCTGTTTGGCATTAACGGAAACGCTGTCGCGGCGTACCGGAGGTTGAGAACACGTGCATGACAATGGAGTAACGCTAGCCAAGATACCGGCCTTCGCAAAACGATCAATCGGTACCTCCGCTGTTCCGTGGGTCGGCGAAGAAAATAGTACTCCTCGCAGAGGAGAGAGAGAGAGAGAGTGAGAGTGAGAGAGTGAGAGAGAGGCGCGCTCTAGCACCGCGATATATCCGCTCGATTTACTTTCCCGACTCCCTTCTGTCTTCCTGTCCTTCCCTTGCCGCTTTCTCGCTGCACAAAAGCTAGGGGGGAACAAAAAAAGACCCGCTCGTCCGTGCGAGCCGCGCGAATATGCACCGCGAGCGCAATTATACGACGAACACACCCGTAAATGCAGGTAGTAGGCGACGCCGACTACGAAGGAAGAGAGAGAGAGAAGGAGGAGGGGAAAGGAAGAGGAAGAAGAATAAAAAAAAAGAGAAAAGAGAGAGAGAAAAAAAAGGAAGAGGAGAATACGTAGCTAACGTTCACCTTCTTCCCATTTCATTGTTCTCCCCTTTCTTCTTCCTTTCGTTCGGTTTACGGGCGACGCGATGGCAGACCACTTTTTTCGGAGACGGACGCGCGGAATTATTTAAAGGTCGACGCGACGCAAATAAGTTTCACCATTCCGTCGCGACGATTGCAAATTTAACGTCTTATCTAGAATCGATAGCGGCAAACTATAGTACGGACGCGGCTCGAACGTTATTATCAATGTTAAAGTTTCTTCCGGTGGATAGATATCGATACGTTCGCGTACACGCAGCTTTTCCCGCGTATACGTATATGTATCTATGTACAACATACATACATAAATACATACATACCAACGTCGACACATACATATCCGTTGACATGACACACAGATTTTCCTTATAAACCATTTACGAGCAAACGACTGGTACGCGATTCTTAATTATATAACAAACGCACCCCAAGACGCCGGTAAATTACGCCAGCGGGAAAAAGAAAAATAAAGAAAGTCCAGAGAGGGGGGAAGGACACGCGCAACCCTCCACGAACCCCACCGACCTCCCTCTTTTTCCGTTCCGGTGTGTCTCTCGCGAAATTTGTCCGTTTGCAACGCGAGTGAATTTAGGGTGGTACACGGCGGACTAATAACAAAGGGGCTGTACGGGCGAAAGGGGAGTGTTCGCCGTGTGGAGGACTCGGGTAGAGGGCCGTGTGACTCTCGGGTAGCTGACAGCGAAAGACAAAGGCGGAAACATCGACACTCCTCTCTCTCTCTCTCTCTTTTTCTCTCTCTTACTCTCTCTTCCTCCCTCCCTCCCTCCCTCCCTCTCTCTCTCCCTGTCACCCCCCTTTATCATTCCTTCTCGCTCTCGCTATCCCGCGTCAAGAGAGAAGAAAGAGCCGGGAGTTACGGAGACGGAAAGAGAAAGAGAAAGAGAGAAAGAAGAGAAAGAGAAGGAGAACGCGGACGACGAGGGAAGGCGGTGACCCGCGGTGCCTGTCTGCCGCGCTGGCCGCGTTTCAGACCCGCAGAGCTCTCCTCTAGCGGCGTTATAGCCGGTGCTCCTTTCTCTCTCACTCTCTCCTCTCTACCTCTATCTCTCTCTCTCTCTCTCTCTCTCTCTTCTTCTATATAGCGTGTGTGTCGTAGGGTGGCAGAGAGCGGTGGCCGTGGGTCGCGCGGGAGCAACGGTATACTGGTAGTAGTAGTACTAGTAGTAGTAGTAGTAGTATTCGTGCGGTACGGTGCGGTGCGGTGCGGTGCGGTTCGGCGCGGTGCGGTGCGGTTCGGCGCGCAATACAGCACACGGTGTGGCGCGGCGCGGCTCTGCTCGACGCCGCGCGGCGCGGCACGGCACGGTGGCCAGAGAGACCATAGGAGAGAGACAGAGAGAGAGAGAACGCGAGAGAGAGACGAAGAGAGGAGAAGCGAACGTCGACGGCGGGTGATCGCGGGGAGAAGCGCGGTGAAAAGGGGGAGGGAAGGTAGAGGTTGGCGGTGGCGCGAGGGAGAGCCAGTATGGAGAAGCAGGGTGGTAGTGGAGTAGGAGGAGGAGGTGGAGGATGAGGAGGATGAAGAGGTGGTGGAGGAGGAGGAGGAGGAGGGTGAGCCGCACCAGCGGGCGACTGCGGCTCTGCGAGTAGAGAGACGACCAAGCGAGGAGAGGAGTGGTGCGGCAAGGCGCGGCACGACGCGGCGCGGCGCGGTGTAAAGAGAGAGAGAGAGAGAGAGAGAGAGAGAGAGAGAGTGAGGTGGATAAGGGGGAAACAGGGGGGAGACGTACCAGGGAGGACGGAGGTAATTTGAGCGTCACACGCCGAGCGAGCGGCAACGAACGAACGCCAGGCAACGTCTATGTGCTACATAAAGAGGGTCCCCCTATCCTCCCCCTTATGTATCCAACCCATCGCGAACCTACGATGCGACGCGACCCATGTACAACGCGTCCCAAAAGTCCCGTGTTGCCTGCCTGCCTGCCTGTCTGCCTGCCTGCCTGCCTTCCTGCTTGCTAGGTTGCCTGCTAAACCTGCCTGCCTGCCTGCCTGCCTGCCTGACTAACACTGGCTGGTTTGCTCCGCTTCGTAACCGTGTCCCAGAGAGAACCCCGCGTTCAACTGGGATATAGGTATACCCTGTATATGAGAGACCACGGGCGCTGGGCAAGCACTAGCTGGGAAATGGCTTTAACCCGGGTTATCGAGGGACGACGAAACGAGGGAACGGACCGTAGGAAGGAAGGAAGGAAGGAAAAGCAGGGCTGCGAAATTTTTCAGGAGCCAGCAGGGTATAGGAGTAGGGTATATACGGTTTACCGGCAAACGAGCGTGTGGGTGTGGTTTTTGGCGGCAAAGCTTCCTCCTGAAGAAGAGAGGGAAATGAAGATTCGAGTATACATACATACACATACCTGTCCTCTGTTTTTTTTTCTCGACAATGTATTCTCCTCGCGGGTGGTACTGTATTTTAGATGACTACGTACGTATGTACGTACGTACGTACAGGTTTCAGTTGTTTTCCACTTTTACTTCCCCCCGTGTTATTTTTTTTCATCGTTTTTCATCTGATTTTTCGACGTATACAACGGAATACATCGTGGTATCGGATATTAATCGATATCGATAGATCCTGTGTGTGTGTGTGTGTGTGTGTGTGTGTGTTTTGTTTTGTTTTGCTCGTCGTTGGAATTTATTTCCAAACGGTCGATCGGTTTCACAGAGAAGAAAAGAACGAAAAACAAATATCCGATTCTGATTCGATCGTACCATAGTACGGAGAGGAGCGAGTTTCGGTCATTATTGTTGTCGAAAGTTTTCGCGAGATCAACTATTTTGGGTCAGGGTATTTTGGAGGTTCCCCCCGAGTTGATAGAGGTTGGAACGCTCAGGAAGCATGGGAAAGAATGGATTTGGGGTACGGTCCCGGGGTTTAGGTGCTCATTAGAAACTCGCGGAGTCTCGTCGTCGTCGAAACTTCTTCTTCGTGCTCTCGCTTCGAGAACGGTTGCGGTAACGCGGATATACACAGGAGCTGTACACGCGCCGAAGAAAAAATATAAAAACGTATCAGGTGTTTCGTGGAAAACGTTTAAACTTTTAATGCCGTTCCGATGCAGTGACTCCGTGCTAAAATATAATTTACGATTAAACTTTTCGCATGATAATTTGTTTATCGAGCAAATTTACGACACCGTTTTCGAGCCTCTACTCCCACTTCCCCCACCACCACAACCACCACCATCACCATATTCTGTTTTTTATCATCGTTAATAATCCTTACAAATCTTAACGGCGCATTACGTACTTCACGCCTGTTATTTTCCAAACTTATCGGTCACGTCTCCACGTACGCAAGTACGAAACCGTCATACGGTACGTACTTACATACATACATACATACGTAGTAGGTATATACGCCGTTAAAACGGCCATCGCGAGTCACGCGCAATTAATCTTAAACTGCTACCATCGATCTTATCCCAATTAGTCCGCGTTTCGTACACAGCCTGTGTTTATGGAACCGTGTTCTACGCGCGATTACTATAACCGTCTTGAAACGATTCAACCATAATTAATTAAACATCATCCTAACAATATACGGATCTTTGTGAAATGTAAACTGTTTCACAAAAATCATTACCGATCGTTCAACATACGAATCGCGAACGTTCGCTGGGTGTTTCTTAAATTCCATCCCGGTGTAAAAAAAAAAAAGTACGATAAAAAAAGAAAGGAAAAAAAAAAGAAAAATCCTCGATATATCGGGCACGTGGAGCAGTGAAAATCTGGATTGGTCGCGGATGGCGATCATAATGGGCGCGGGAGCGATGATAATGGGCGCGCGCAGCACACCGTCTTTCGAAAGTTCCTACCGGAGGCTGCTGGCGTTGTAGTACGTGTATCGGGTCGGTATTGGGGCGGAACGAGAAGGGTATATGTATATATACATATACATACGTGTATATGTACTCCCGCGATGCGACGTGACGATATACACCGCGTTCCAAAAGCCTTCCTGCCATATTCCAAGATAGGTAGCGCGTTGTGGGTTACGCGATAAAGAATCGGCGCCGTTCGATGGGGAACGAGCATTAACGAAATTGTTGCGGCGCGATCCCCCCCCTTCCCGCCAGTCCTGTTTCACCCTACTCGACGTATGTATGTAGAATTCCTGAAGTCCTCGCGCGATATCGCCGAAGGGTTGATGAAATTGGTACGTTGATTAAATTGTTGCTCCGAGGACACGAGGAGCTTAGTCGCGGAAACGCCGTGGAAGAAAAATCGCGGGTAAAAACCCCTTGGGGAAAATGTGTGAACGTGTTAAAACATACTTCTTTGAGTGTAGTATGTATATGGGTATATGTGTGTAAGATTATATGTATATATGTATACATATGTATATCGAATCGTTTGATTATTTAACTCGGTGGAATTTTCGCGATGTGATCGCAATATTTCTCTCTAGGTATTTAACGATTATTAATACAGTTAATGAGATTTTCTATCAAATAGTCAAATTATCGGTTTCGCGGCTGTTAGGTATCTCATTATAATCGTGACGAAAGTAATATACGCGCTTGACACCCGTGCACGGGTTATAATCGTTTAATACGCAGGCAAAAGTTTCACCTCCGGATCCGCTATAATCCGACGATTATATAAATGTGGAGCGTTTATTTAAAGAGGATCAATCGTCCAGATAATCCGAGCGTTGAAACTTCCCGTAGGAAGTTTCTGCGATTTCAGCGTACCGCAGTTGAAGGCTCATGAATGAACGAGTACACGGCAAGTTTCCAGCTGCACTCGAAACAACGTGTTCCAAGGATCCATTTCTTAGCGCGACAACGCGAAGAGTCTCCGCGCATTCCGAAAGTTTCAAGGGGCAAAGTTCCGGTAATAACCACGGCGAATGCACGCGGAACGAAAACACGATCTTGGAAAAATTAAAACCGTTATACCTGTAGACTCTTTTCTTTTCGCCTGTTACTATTTCAGATATACATACATATATATATATATATATTCAAAGAAACCATTGTTTCTTTATCGTTAACATTAAACACTTTAAGCGGACACGCGCGAAATTGGAATTTATAAATATACAATTTATGAATTCCTTCAAAAAAATTAAAAAAAAAAACATCCTACGAACAGAGATATCACTCGAACACGAAATACATACATACGATTCGCACGGATTTCGCGGATAAGAACGGAGCATCCCAACGATGACAACGATGACGAGGAATGAACGACGACGCTGACGACGACGACGACGACGACGACGACAACGAAGTAAAGACGAATCACGAACGTCGGTATTCGTGGCGCGGCACACAAAGAGGATAGAGAAGGTTGATGGAAAGGTCGAGCTCGAGCACAGAGGAGTAGGACGAGGGGGGACCCGGGGGAAGAGGCGAGGGTGGGAGGTGGCCGAGGCGGAGGGTCGCGCGATTAATTCGCAGAACGACGAAGGATATTCCCGCGGCTGGCCCCATATAAGCCCTCCCCGGGTCTCCCCTCGGTCTCTGTTTCCCTCCCCGGAACCCTCCCTGACCCCCGGCAGCATCTCTGTTCGCATCTCCACCGGTGTCCGCGGCATTAGGCGTCGATCTACCGAGATACGGAGATCGAGCCAGCGGTGCGCCTCTGGCCTCGTCGATGCCAGGCACGTCTGCCTTTTGGGGCGCTTCTCTATACATATATACCATATACATATATATATGTGTGTGTTCATGTATCTATGTATATATGTGTCTAACCGTTACATATGTACATCTGGTACCAAAGGTACATACTTCCCCAGGTCTCTGTGAGAGACCCTACACACACCCGCCCGCGTTTCACCCTCGTCGTCGTCGTTCTGCTCCTCCGGTCTCTCACGTGTTCGTCCTATCCTCGCGCGTGTATATGTATAGATTCGCGACGAGGGGAATAGGTGTATGTATACATATAGACGGTCGCGCGTACTATACGTAAGTCCGTCGTGTGTTTATATACGTGAACGTTATATGTATACGTATCCTATGTATACTATATACATATACTCGGACGACGTTGGTATCTAACAACGTATACCTCGACATTGTATATACCTTTGCGTGGGTGATGTATATACATATACACTTGTACGTATGTATATACCTATACACGTATGTCTCTATATATATATCTATCTATATACATATACACGTATATACCAGCGGGTAACCGTGGCGCAGCTCGCCAGCTTCGGTACGGCGCGGTATGTACATACATGTATCCACGTATATACGTATATACACGTATGTATGTATGTATGTTATATACCGTCCAGAGTGCCGGGGCGCGTTACCGCCGCGCGGCTTTATGTACCTTGGAACACACGACGGTCGGTCGGTCGGTCGGTCGTCCTGTATATAACGTTGGCCCCATGTAACCGGGGGGGTAGGTAGGACCGCGAACCTTCTCTCTCTCTCTCTCTCTCTCTCCCTTCCTTTCGCTCTCCGTTTCTCTCTCTTATACACGGTTTCACCTATCACGGTCTCGTTCTATCACGTTCTACCGTTTCTATCTGCGTCTCTGTCACTCTGTCCCTTGCTCGCCTCCGTTCACGTGCTCACTCACACGCTACGGCTTCCGCGAACCGGGGTCACTTATGTATATAGGACCGACCCGACTCCACGGGTCTCTACTACTCGCCTCGCGAACTCGCCTGCAGACCAGATCCATAGTTAATTACCGGCCTAATCTCTATTCGCGATTGCCCGAAACCGCTCGTAAATCCCTATCGGTGTGTGCGTGCGAAGCGCCACCGCGCATTTCGTCCCCTCTCTCTTACTCTCTCTCTCGCTCGATCTATTCTATCTATCTATCTATCTGTCTCTATCTCTCTCAACCATTTGCCCCTTGATCTATCTGTACCGTCTTCTGTCTCTGTTTCTCTTTCGCTCCGTTTGTTCTTCGTGGGCGTGTTCGTAGCGACACGCGTAAAGATAGTACGTCGATGCATCTCTCCGTCTATATATATATCTGTGTGTGTATATATATATATATATATATATACATATATGTATGTGTGCGAGTATGTATGTATGTATATATGTATTTGTGAGAGGAAGAGAAAGAGGAGCCGGGGACGTTGCAACGCGACGGGGAGAGAACGTATACCGCAGGATCGATCCCCACGATCGATCGCAGCGATATATACCGTTAAGAGGGAATCGGCGAGATCGCCGTGTTCCGGGCTCGACCCGCCGCTTCCGGTCACGAGGAGAGAACCACGTTCACCGAGGAAGCGCCTCGTGGCCATCTCTGTCTTTCCTTCTCTCTCTCTTTCTCTCTCTCTCTCTGTCTCTCTCGTTCTCTCTCTGCCGGGTACGAACGACGCGAGCTAGCCGAACGAACGAGCGAGCTTCGAGGTTTCGTTCCTTTCGTGCTCTACGATCGTGCGGCTAACTGAAACGAAAACGAAGTAACGACCGTCGAATAGGAGAGGTGCCTTCGTTTCAGCGTTTCGAGAGAGAGAGAGAGAGAGAGAGGGAGAAGCTACCTCCTCCGATAAGAGTCCTTCTCGAATTTGCTTGCCAGCATTCTGCCGATGACTTCTCTAAAAGTTGAAACCGCGACGACGGTTCGAATTATGAATCGATATGATTCGTATCTCGAATACACATATAGTAGTATACTTTTTATTGTGACGATCATCCATCGTTTTTCAACTCTCTATCAGTCTCTCTCGCGATCGATTTCGATCAATTATCCCCACGCGAGGGAAAATTGTCGCTGTTAAAAAAAAGGGGGAGAGAGAGAGAGAGAGAGAGAGAGAAAAGAAGAAAAAAATGATCGCGCAGCGACGATACGTGATTTCCCAACAGTCGCGTGTTTTATAGCCCGCGACCTCCTTTATTCATTAACGTCGGTCCCCGAGCTGCCGCATCGATTCGTGACAAGTTCGCCGTGGCTAATCGATTCCCGGCAACCCTTCGCGAAAGAGGGTCACCCACGAAGGATGCTTTCGAAATCGTCGTCAACGGCACAGGCGAACGTCTCTCGCCTAACGCGATCGACGTTTCCCAACCCCTCCGTACACCAAGGAAACCTACGATATCCTCTAACGAGTCACCACTCTTCATCATACTCACCCAACAAATTCTACAATTCACTACAAACCTAACTAACCCATCTTACGTGTTGCATTTCTCTCACAAAGTACTTTTTTCCTCTTTTTTTCCCCTCGTATACCACTACATAGTGCCATAACGTGTCGCCTAGAGTTCCAAAGGTGTGGCCAGCTTCGTTCGTTCGTTCGTCAACGGACGCACTCGAAGTTGACGAGCCAGGATGAAGATACCGAACCACTGAAAGATAAAGAGAGACAATGATGAGTAAGAGGATGAAAGAGAGAGAGTGAAAGAGAAAAAGAGTGAGGACCTCGGTTCGCATAGCCATGCCGCAGTGCCATTAACTTCTTCGTTGGTCACTCTTCGCACCGACGAACCCGGCACGGGTGAAGCCGGTCGACGTGTTGTCTTACCCTATCCTCTTCGTATAGCCGCGAAGAAGGTACCGGCGAAGGTCTGAGCTTCTTCATTGGTCGTCGTCGGTGCGGTCTTCGAATCGCTGAGCCATGATGAGGCCAGCAAGTTGCCGCATATCCGGCGCGTTCTTGCGAGAACTTGCCGACGAAGGATCGGCCCGACCCCTTTCGTACCTAACCCAACGGCGTATTATTTCTGAATATCGAGACATCTTAGACACTGGCTGGGATGTACGTACTAGCTCCTTACGAGCGTAAACGTATTTTCCCTATGGCGTTCGCTGATCCTTGACGACGAGGCGCAGCGAACGTCTCGCGAATCGATGCGTTCGCCTTCCTCGGACCGTTAGACGCCGTTCTAATCGCGTGGTTGACGCACGCGGAACTAATGCGCCCGGGGAACTATTTGTAACAGGACGTTGCGAGCTAATGAACTATGCTGAATAAGAAACCGGGGGAATCGCGGGATGGACAGGGTATAATGAGTTCCCTGGATGATTTCGGAGAAAGTGACGGTGTACCGTTGCTGGTAATAATATCTTAACACTATTTCTACCACGATTGCGTGTATACCAATTTCGACCGAAAGGTGTCTTTTGAAACCTTTTCGTTTGAATGCAAATATTTGCCAAAACTGTTGGGATTTCAAAGTACCAGTTAAATTGTAGATAATTCAACAACTATTGTATAAAAAGTCAACAAATTAATTGTGGAGAAAATGATTCAACTTAATGAATAGTTTTAAGTTAACATTTGAAAGGTGTCTTTTGATACCTCTTGGTAGAAATAGTGTTAAACTGGGAGTATTAGCATTATATACAGATATGTCTTCTTTTTTTTATTAGTTTAATGTATTCTGTTATTGAATACGTTATACTTTCGTTGTTTTTTATTTGGTTAGTGTGTACAATATTATTGAATTTGTAATGTATGATTTTTAAAGATACATACATGATCTTCCGGATTATTCTTTACGAGAACGATCGAACGGACGATATCAGTGACGTTCGTACATAGCGTAGGTTGTACGCGTGTGAACGTGTACGGTAGTGATTTTATAGAGCGCGTTCGTGCCGCGGTTAGGTCGTGTCTAATAAACCAGTAGTCGAAGCTACGTTTAGCAGTCGGTGGAAATCTGACGGAAGTATCCGCGCGACCTTTTGCGAGAGGGTGAAAATCACGCGTTTCTCGTAATCGACGGATAGATATCGCGAGGTTCAGTGGTCCAGCGAAAAATCGATATTAAAAATGATCCAAAAGAAAGTAAATTATCTATACAAGACACTTATGGGATGCTTTAGCGAATAGATCGGAGTAAATGGCAAAACTGGTGTGCGAAACTTGGTGAAACGTTTCGGTAATTTCCGTGCGATAACGCGAGTGATCTCTGATCGCTAAGTTTCGACGCATAGCTGAGAGCGCAATCTCGTTTAACGCGACGCATAACCCTCGCACGCATTGGCATGGGTTACAGGTTAAATTACTACATTCTGCTACGCTCCTAACATCACACGCCTGTAACTCGCCGCACGGCGAAGTACAACTTGCAAAGCTGTGGGCATGAGAGCGGCATACAAATTACAGACACTTTCGACGTTAACTTATGTGTCATCGAAGCGATGACTCCGCGGTACCGCGTTGAAACCATTTCCGCGATAATGTCTGAGCTATAGACGTATAATATGTATGTATGTATGTATATATGTATATGTAAGTGTGTATGTGTACGTGCTATTAGACACCGGTGTATCTGATCGTCCGGTCATCGTTGAGTATCTACTTGTTAAATAAACAACTTTTAAAGGTTTAGGTAATAACACGGATGAAATACGACGAAGCGGGACTATAGCCAACCGTCAGTCAACCGGTTGTTACCGATTCGGTTGAATCGGCGAGAGTTTATTTCGAGAATTTTTCTACCCTGTTTTCGACCAAAAGTTTCGACCTGCTGGAAGAAATTGTCCCATTTTGTTTTGTTTCAGTTTTTAACATCGTTAACTTTACGAGTGTCCGTAGAACGGGCGATATTTGATATCGTTGAAATTTTTGAACGGAAAACGCGTGCGTGCGTCTATGTGTGTGAGGGTGTGTATTTTTTTTTAACTTTCGTTTCGTTCGAAGCTCCGTGCTTTCGTAGACATGTGTACCGAATACGAAACCAAAACGTACGGTGGCTCGTGATTAAATCCGCGATTCCGCGCTATGTAGCGGACCAATTAAAAGTGAGCTAACCGAATGGAAGACTCGTCGCACGTTGGTTGTAATGTATCGTAGTTTTATGGTTGATTCGTGATCGAGTAGGTGACATGTTATAACTTTTTCCGTTGTTTATAGGGCTCTCCCTACATGTATTTTTTTCATTCGATATTACAAAACGTTGTTGCAAATGAAAAGTAATATTTAATGATAGTTACACACCGTAAGATTGATTTCCATATCGTCGTAGCGTACGGACAACGACGATATCGTTACGACGGTAAAAAAAAGGAATATATCCCTGACAACCGACGACTCAACTAGTACCGATGTAAGTAGATCGTATGACTGATCGAAGGTTTGCTCTCTCTACTTGTTTTACAGCCCGTCCCAATTCCTCGAGGAATTTGGTTCCGCAAGTTCAAGAACTCGATTCTCGAACCGCAGTTACCCCCTCGCAACTTGACTCTCAAACTCCAATTGAATCTGCAACCTTTCGATAAGTTTGACCTCGAACGTTCCCGTGATCCGTTTTTACGGGAAGTAAGTAGGGACGCAATTTTACAGTTTGTGAACGCTGGGAAACTGTCTGTCTGTCTGTCTGTCTGTCTGTGGGTCATCGGAATCTGTTCTGCGCTACATAACACCTGTTTTACCGTCTATTAAAATGAAACGCACCGAACAAAGTTGTCGGTAAATTTTTTTTTCCTCGATCTTAATTGAACGGTCGATGAAACGTGAAATATTATCTGCGTAACGATTATAATCGAGCGTAAACTCAGAGTGGATATAACAAAAAAAAATATAAAAAACTCGTACTGAACGTAGTTAACGCGTTTATACGTACAGTGGAAACGAGGGTATACGAAACTATTTTGCATAGGTATGTCGCCGCGACTAGGATTCGTAAAGGCGCATAAATTTCGTGGCAGCGTTTCGCGCGATCCAACGATTCACCAGTGAAATCCGAAGGGAAGAGGGGGGAGGGGGGAGGGGGGAGAATTTTCATTAGAGTTGATTTCATTTCAACTCGGCACGGTTAAGTCGCGGTCCCGAAGAAAGACGATCGAAAGCTCATCCATTCGTCGGCTCGTAATTTCCACCATCGTGGCAACCCCGTTTTTCCAATCGTTCACCACCTCCCCTTCCCCGCGGTTTCTTTTCGAGTCGATCTTTCACGAATACCACCGAAGGTTATTTACAAGGCCTTGGCGACGACGGGACGGTGAAACATCGGATTTTGAACTTGGCTCGGGCAATTCGTTCCGCGGCACGTGTTTCGCAAGAAACTTTTCATAGGTCGACCGCCTCGTGGAATTTCATGCGAGAGATACATTTCAACGAAACTGCTTCTATTACACGTTCCCCCCCCCCCCTCCGGCTTTCTATCCGTAACATCGAAACATTTCCAATCGATACGTTCTATCAAACGCTATTACATACTTCTAACGGAATCGAACGGATGTAACGTATCGTAATAAACGTTTATACATATATGTATATGTATATTATAAGTGTGTAATCTCGATAGAATTTTTATCTTAATACGTTAATAACACGTAACCGTTTAACACATTTGTTAATCGTGTTTGCGTGCCGGTTTTCGTATCGTAGCGCAAATGATATTCTCCTTGGCGGCATAACTTCGAAACCGACGTTTCGTCGTTCCCGCCGTATGATCGTTCCCGCGAAGCGCGCCACTTTCCAGCAATTATCGAAGCAACGGAGCCTCCTCTCTCGGTGTGGATCCCACACCGACTTCAATTTGTAGGCTGGCATTAATTCAATTGCCCCGGCGACAGTTACCAAGGTGGTATACGTGTGGGCGTTTTATCGCCTCGACGGTTATACACGTCCGACACTCTCCTCTCTCTCTCTCTCTATCTCTCTATCCCTTCCAAACTCTCCCGCCACTCTCTTCTCTTCTCTCTCTCTCTCTCTCTGTCTCTCCTTCAACACTCGCTCTGTCTCTCCATGTGTCTCTCTCTTTCTCTCGCAATCCGCGCTGACACGATCGTCGTTCCGCGTTCCAAGTTGCGAGGTGCTTGTCGAGAGCCGCGCCGATTCGCCGGAAAGCGAAAAATCGCGTCGGACGCGAAGCGAACGTTTCTCTGATTTTGCTCCGTCGACCGGGCGCGCATCGCTAATTATTAAACGTACCGTAAAGCAACGGAGAAAAAAAAAAGATAAACGAGAGAGAAACGGACAGATAGAGAGAAAGATAGAGGGAGGGGGAGAAGGAGAAATATAAAAAAATACCACGCCGAGAGCTGTTCCGCTAATTTCGTTTTTTTTTTTTTTCGTTCTTCAGTTAAGCGGTCCCGCGGGACACCGAACTGTTTCCTACGTTTATTATCATGAATTTTATTCCACGACTACCCGGTTAGTCGTGTTTGCCTTTCGACCGGGATTATTTGATCAATGATTTAGAACGATACGAACGGTGGTAGAGTTAATAATAAGGTCGAGGGCGAGGAATCTGGTGGAAATGGAGCTGAATGATTTTTCGTACACCTTCGAAAGTGTATATACATATATGTGTGTGTGTGTGTGTGTATGTCCCAACGACGGTGTAATCGAGAAACGGGATCGAGAACTGAAACGAACGCGCAGGATCTTACCGCCGGTCCATGGAAGCCGGCGATGATAAAGGAATCCTTGTAAGAAGGCGGCGTGGAATTCGATTGAGCGATTCGTTCGTTTTTCATACGTATTTGCGACGAAACGAAACCGCCTGAAACGAGGCTTGCATCGCGGAGTTCCGTTCTCTGCTGACAAATTGCACGAGATCAAGCCTACTGGGTGAACGGTCTATCATTGTGACGAACGGCGATAACTTGATGATGGGTAAATGTCGTACTTCAACGAGGACGATATATTTCGACGTTCATATCCCGATGAAAAAGAAAAAAAAAAGAGGAAAACTTTCAGTTTTTAGCGTAGATTCAGCTGGAGCGAAAAATTACAAGTAAAGAATTTATAGTAAGAGGAAATATGTATTTATTTGTCGATCGAACGATAAAGAAAGGGATATCGAAAGCGAAACATCGGTGGTTTCGTTGTTCTTTATTTCTAACGAACGTATCGACCAGTGTCTTTACACAAACAGCAGCTCCCTTTTTCGTACGGTATTGTCAACTATGACACGAGATAAAGAAAAGCCAAAATTCTGATATCTTTTGTGTAACTGAACATCTAGGCAACATCAAAGAGGACTCGCGTATTTGCTTCGAGGACCGAGGATAACAGAAACGTCGTTGCCCGGCTGCTATCGATGTTTGTTAAACTTCAAAGCAGTCGGGACTGACGTCACCGAGAATTGTTACAGGGACAAAGAAAAGGGTTTGAGGATAGGATAAAAAGACGACACCACTGTGCATGCACGCGTCTTTTTTCTCTTCTGTTTTTTTTTTTTTGGTCACCCCCGTTGTGGAAAAGCGCGAAAAAGTAAATCAATCTAACGATACAATCGTTTAAGAGTGAAACGAAGAAATAGAAAGTAATAGATATTAAAAGAAAAAAGGTATTTGATATAAAAGTGAATGAACCGATAAGTATATGTTTTCAATTGATAAACAATAAGTATAATAATAGAAAGAAAAGGAAAAGAACGATCGTCGTACATTAAAACGACGTTAAAAGGAAGCAAACGACAAGAGAAATATATCTTTCTGGCTTGTCAGGATACATTTGTCACGTTTGTCCGCTATTTTATCCCATTATTGCTTCCTCCCCTCTTTCTCCGCAGTCGGAGAAAAGATTTAAAGGTAAACACTCGAACAGTTTTATTCTTATAATACGAGATTTCACGGGCGATGATTATTTATCATCCAATTTGTTTAAGATGCTCGTAATGGTCGGATAAAAACAGCGGAGGACAAGGTGAGGGCCGATAAGTAAAAAGAAAAACAGGAAAGATTTGTCGTCAGGGCCACTCGTGCGGAATATTACGACTCGGTGACGTCTGTTAGGACAGTTCCGCTTTAAAAAGAATACTTTAAAAGCCGGAGGGTTTATAACGGGCTGGGGTATATAGCACGGCGTATAGTATAGGGAAGGAAGAACTACATATAGAGGTGTAACGAGCAGAACTCAACTCACGAACTCACTCCCAGTTTTTAGTGGCAACTTGTTGCTCTATGCCCATTCATACGGCTCTAACTCCCATTACGTCACGTCACATCAACTTATAATAATGGTAATAGCGGGACCGTCTGCGAAACCCAAATTCGAAACACGATTATTTCTGTCTACGGCCTCGACTAAATGTTTTCGCTCTCGAGCAAATTAACTTGGAAACTTTTCCCGCATAATTCATCTATCGTCTACTATTCCGGATCTTTTCGCCAATGAAATTCTATCGTTTCGATAAATGTAAAATATACAAGCGTGTGTTTGAATGTTTTATAGTCGGAATAAAACAATAATAATTCTTCTTATTTTGATTATATTACGATGTAGAGAGATTAGGAAAATTTCATCCTATTTTACGAACGATACAGTTTCGTGAATGTATTTACTTACAGAATAGCCGGTAAATAGATGGTTTTGCGAAATTTGTTTTTAAATGGGGAGGTGGACACGGCTCGTTAAAAAGCAATCTTAGAAAATATACTTTATGGCGATCCAATTATACGGTGCATATCGCACGTAGTAAATTATGATGCCAGCTTACGTAACGTTACATTTTTCATAAATTTCTTTTGTGAAGACACGATACGTACATGCATATAACCCCGGCTTATAGCCGTTCCACCTCAACTTCACACTTCACGAGGTACGCGCCCATGAATATGCGTAGAGTCCGCGATTTCGAGCAGCCCCGTAACCACCATATATTAAAAGAAGCGCGGCATTTAATACCGGCATCGTGTGAACCCGAGATATTTGCAAAACACCGACGCGTTCCGCATTCTTTTCTTAACGTCCCCCTGTAAACGTATATACGTATACATACATACATAGGTACCGCGTAATTTCACGTACTTAACCGTCCCACGAATCACCGTTTTATGTATGTTAGGATACCGATTCGAGAGAAAAAATAAAATAGAAATAAAATAAAACCATCGTACTTACATATACCTAACGCTCGGCGAACGGAAGAGTTATCGATGCAAGATTTCCCGGGCGGGAAATTTGCAGTTTTTCTCTCGCATAAGGACGGATCTCGTTTGAAAAACGAGCTTCAGATTTTAAGGAGGTCGTAAATGGATCCTTAACAGCGAAGTGTAGGATCTTTTTAATAATTCAACGGCATAACGGTACGTAATAGGGTGCGACTTCTTTTAATCTCTCTCTCTCCTCTCTCTTTCTCTCTCTCTTCCCCGGGCTGTATTACGTAGCAGGCGACGTCGTAAATGTCTTTTGTTTTTTTTTTGTTTTTTTTCCCTTTCCCTCCACCTCATCTTTACGGACGCGTCGATTAGGCGAGATTTGTGTCTCGCGGTCACCGTGCTTCTTCGAAACTATAGTGCGGACCTTCCGTTGTGGATTCGCCACGAGGAGTCGGACGCAAACGAGAAACGTCTACGGTGTATCGTGCGTTTAAACGGTCCGGTCGCCCGGTGTAAACGCCACGCTTTAATTTGAATAATAAGCACGGATACGTTAACGACCCCATCGGTCAGGTTCACGAGAGATTTTACGACATGCAACTTCTCGCTCCCTGTTCCCGGTTTCTTGCACTTTTCATCGTTAAGCCGGACGTCTAATTCCACGCCGTTCCACGGCGCACTCTTTAAAACGTTTTACGCTATGTCGACCTAATAACTTTTATAACACGGAAGTCTCCGGAGTCGGTGAGAGAATAAAAAAACAACAGAAAAATTTATATATATATAGAAAAGAGAAAAGAATCGAGAAAAGCACGGGGGGAGGAGATATAGCTGGGTATGTATAGAGACTTTTCCTCTCCCTCTCACCCCCCCACCCTTCTCCCTCTTCTCATACACCCCAGAATTTCGCGTTTTAAAATCCACGTTTAATTTTAGAGCATTTCCGTTGTTGCAAAATCACGTCTACTCTTTATGCAGCTTTTGTTAACCGGGCCCGGGGTAAATTACTTTCTGTAATGCGCCCTTTTACACGCAGTCAATGCACTGGCCGCTATGTAAAACAGCGCATTAAACTTTTACGATACTCCGAACATACGTGCCCGAAATCATTATTATCCCAAAGGCTTTTATACTTAAATTCAGCGGACTATCGTGGATTTTTTATTGGAGCGCATGAGCGCACTTTTTTTTCTCTCTCTCTCTCTCTCTCTCTCCCGCTCTCTTTCCCCGGGACCGAGGCGAACTTCCACCGCACGCTTCGTACGGAATTAAAGCCCGCCGTGTTTTTTCTACGCGGTCGTACGTGACCGCCTTCCTCTCTTCGGGGGTCTTTCCCTCCTTTCCCTCTTTTTTTTTTTTTTTTTTTACCCTCGCTCTCTCCGTTCGCTCCCTTCTCCCTTCGTCCGCGGACGAGGACGAAAATACCTCGCGGCTGCCGCGAAACGACCCTTCGTCCTCGGATTCCTCCTTCAGGACCAACGAAGGACGGGACTTAAAGGCCCATGCCAGCTTTGAAAACCCCTAGGGACGACGAGTCACCGCCCCCACCTTTTCTACCTTCTTCCTTCCTTGCCCTTCGCCCTTCACCTCCTCTCATCTACGAACACTCTATCTCTCTCTATCTCTCTTTCTTTCTACTCTAACCCTCTTACGCTTCTGCTGGTTCTTCTTCTACGTCTTCTTCTTCTTCTTCTTCTTCTTCTTTTCCGCTGTCTCTTACTCTTCTTCTTCTTCTTCTTCACCCATCATTCTGCCGCGGGAGTCAAAAGGCTTCTTCCAGGAATCGCTCGCGCATCTTTTTCGCTCGCCCACGGCATCACGGATAAGCGAACAAAAAATGACCAATTAAATGGCAGCGTAAATTACAGTGCGCGCTCTCGCGAGAATGATTATATAGGAGGGGTCCCTCCCTCCTTCTCCCCTCTGTGTTTCGTGGCTAGTGGGTGTATGTACTTAAAAGTAAAAGTAGCCGTCCTGTTTAGAGTGTGATGCGGGGGGGGGGGGGGGGGGGGGGAATCGTCCGGAAGTAATCGACGCAGTTCTCGTTCGAAACTCGGAGAAAAATAAAGTATCGTTTACAGTTATATCCCCCGCTGGCCGCAGATACGACGGTATATGTATGTATGTATGTACCGTTTCCAATATACCCGGGACGAAAATTCGATTTCCATTGTTTTTGCCGCGGCCGTTCATTGATTCTGGCAGTAAAGCGGTAATGGATGCGGTATTTATCGTATTCGGGGACGGGGAAGTGGGGAGAAACATCGTCGAAACGTACTGCGACGTTTCGCGAGTTGTTTCTCTTTACAGGACAATTAAAATATCCCGCGTATCTCTGCTCGAATCGTATATCGATTTTTGGTACGTCTCGTTTGAAGGGATCTGACGAGAAATTTCGCGAAGATACGGATTCATTTTATCCGCGTTCCTTATCACATCTACCTACGTTATCAATCGCTGTCACAGCGACATTATCAAAGTGTTTTGGAATCTAATCGTTCGTCTGGTTGTTACGTTGATTCTTCTACGTGATAAACAAGCTCGCGAAAAGATGAAAGGAGACGATCTCGGTGGTTTTAGAGATACGAAAAAGAACAGGGTAGAGAATATTCGCGGTAATGATTGCGAAATCGTGAAAACAAGCGTCACGGTTGCGTTCGGTACTTTATGAAGTTGGGTAGAGGTGGTATAAGGGCTCAAGATTTCATACCCACCCTCTGTCCGTTTACGTTCTTCTTCCACCGTCCGGTCTCTTTTTCGCCGGACAGAAATCGTTTGCACGCTTTTCGGCTGCACGTCGGATAAAGGGAAAGAAGAGAGAGAGAGAGAGAGAGAGAGAGAGAGGGAGAGACTAACGGCGGAGTTCAACGAGAAACCGTGTCGCCCGTGGCGTTTCCTCGGAATCGTAATTTTCGAGTGTCTACGTCGAATCCGTCGCTCGTCGAAGCGGGGGGATGAAATTCGAAAATAAAAATCTCATTTCGTCTCTCTTGGAAGGAAATTACGCCGGCTCGTCTCGTTCTTGACGCGGCTTTATTTCAATTCACAGATTTTATTCGCGTTTCGACGCGTATTCGAAATCGGAGCTTTTTCCCCCCTCCTCTCCCTTATTCCCTACTTTTCTTTTTTTTTTCCTTTCTTTTCTCACGCTGTACTTAATCGCGACGCCGGAACGGTTCGCGCGAGAAGAAGAGTCCCTTTAAAACAAATGTCCCATTTTAAAGGAGATGGTTGTTTTCGACGGACATATTTCTTATTCCTATCGTCGCCCTCTTTCCCCAGTCTTTCGCTTTCTCTCTCTCTCTCTTTCTCTATGTCTATCTTTCTCTCTATCTCTCTTGCACGATGTCGGTCCGTTCGTAGAAGCAAAGGATTTTAAAGGGAAATCCTTCTTGCGCTCTTCGAGCGTCCATTTCACGAGAAACGGAGAAAACGTTGGCTTCGTGATCGGGGTCGTACAAAGAATCGCTGCGCCCCTGGCGTTCTCCCGAAACAGCAGCTTTGCTGCGCACAGGAAATTCTTTCGACATTGCGAAGACCAACTTCGCGTCTTACTGCTGCATTGCGGCAACTCGAAATACACTGTTTTCGGAATATCGTGAATGCCCCTTTTACTTTCGTCCGGACGATCCATTAGAACTTGCCGTAATTAATTATAATAACCGTCCATCAAACCATATACTATCTATAAACGATTCTAAAAAAAACAACCTTACGTTAACCGTATAACGATATCTCTAATACTTGAATCTCTCTTTTTAATTGCGATAAAAAAAAATTAGTATCTATTTATGTCTCGCTGTATTCCTTCCGTTACACCCAAACGGTCTTTCTTATCCGTTAATTTAATATGTATCATAGTTAATCGGATACCGTTACGTCGTTAATTTTAACGATCACAGGATCGCCGACGTTATTTCGCGGCTCCGTGGTCGAAGGTGCCTCGCTTCGGAAGACCGTTCGGCGAAGGGTCAAAATTTGCGCAAAGCGCCGGGTACGGGAAAATCGATATACGTCCCTGTGCTCGAGGCTCGCGCGAAATGGGTCCCCGCGAGGCGTAACGTAGAACGTTTTCAGGGCCTCGGGCAGGGCAGATAGGAGGTAGTTAGCAGAGGCAGGCTCGTAAGATTTCGGTGTGGTGGTACGTGTACCTCATCCTGTCCACCCTACCGGCTTTAAGGTTAGTTCACACCGAAAACCCACCGTGATTCCTTGGAAACGTATTGAAAAATCAGAATCGTCGTTAAAATTAATTAGGGATCATTATAAGATATATATTTCGTTGATCTAAACAACGTATCATAATTATTTAGAACAACAGGTCCCCGAACTCAATTCGAAACTGTGAAATTGAATTACAACTCGATCACCGGAGAAATATCACACGATTCGATCAGCTAGCGTTGGATTGTTGTCTTGGTTACTTTATTTTTACAACGATCTATTCAAAACGTGAAAAGATATAGCGATAAATTCCATTCGTTTCCGTTTACATCGACCATCAATCAGATCTCTCTATTCGATCAATCCCAAATTTTCCAACCGGACTCGACCGCGCACCTCCCACCGCTCGGCATCTTTAAATATCCACTAGTAGACACGATTGTCACGAAATTATTTATCACCCTGCCAGTCAGCGTTGATATCCGAAATGTCGCGAAAATCCTCCGGCAACGTTAAATAGCGCGTTGTGAGAGACCCTTAACTGTACGGTCGCCCACCCGCGCACCAATACAGGGAAACCGGGCACCGCTATATACGTGCAGCTCGCGTTGCACATACTTGTGTCCGCCTCTCTCGCTCTCCCTTCTCTCCTCTGAACCTCTCTTCCTCGACTCTCTACCCCCCTTCCCCTCCCCCCTCGTTCTCCCCCCGTTTCGCCGAGCCGCGGCAAGTACCGGCGTTTCTATCTCTCTCTAACCCCTCTGTCTCTCTCGTTCTCTCCGTTGGCACCTCTCCTCGTCTCACTCGCTCTCTCTTGCTCGCGCTCTCTCTGTCTCTCTTTCTCTTGGTTTCTCTCTCTCTCTCTCTCTGTCTCTCCCTTTCCGTAGCTCCCTCTCGTTCGTTTCGGACCTGAAGACCGAAGGCAGATCGATCGGACGATTTTCCTCGGGGTTTTCCTCGGCGACGACCACCCCGCGACGAGTCGAGAAATTGCTCTCAGGGCTCCCGATTCGAGCGAGGAAAAAAAATTCAGGTCGATCGAACGCACTCTCGCGAGAGGGACACGGGGAAGAGAGTGGGCGGTCGAGGGGAACGAGAGGGGGCGAGAGAAACGGCGACGACGAGAGAAAGAGAGAGAAAGAGAGAGAGAGAGAGAGAGTGGGAGAGAGAGAGGGGAAAAAAGGTGTCCCCAAACGAAGCGCGGACATCGCGGCTCTCTGTGACGGATTTACGTTGGGGAACGAACGAGGTCACGGACTAGAGAAAGAAAAAGGTACCCGCGACGGTAAAAAAATGGACGTTAAACGAGGATTATGGCAACCTTGAACGAGTAGACGAGAGTTTTCACGAAGTTCGTAGGTAGAAGCGATTCTTTTCTTGGCCGTCGCCGACGTCGTCGCCGACGACGACTACGACTACGACTACGACTACGACGACAGACGATCGACTGGAATTTTGTTTCTCTTTATAGTTTCCATTCGTTATCATCGCTCGCGGGGGAAATTTGTCTCTTCCTTTCGCGATCGGATTTGATAATAATCGAACTGTACGAATTGTCGATCGATGACGTTTCTAAATCACTCTTTCTCTCGCGAACCGTTGTTACGAAAGTAACGCGAATCGCCGTCGGTGTTACGCGTGCGATACGCGGCGTCGTAAGTAAATCAATTTTAAACGCGATCGATTTTCCGCGAGAAATATTTACAAATTTACGAGCGGACCGGTTACTACGGAGTAACGTCCTGTTAGAATATACACACCCGGGTGTCGTCGGTCCCGGGGAGAAATTACAAGGTGTAAAGAGAGAGAGGTTCGAACGGTTCGACGAGCGAAAATTGTCGCAACGCTCGAACGACGCCGTACACCGGGATTTTTCACGCTGTTTTCCCCGGGTCGGCGTGGAACTTCGTCGACGTACGTGTGTACGTGTCCACGGTGCCGTTCCCCGCGTGTTCACGGTTACGCGCTAGTAAACCGACCGGGCCGCGGGGTGACGCGCTTCGTACGGCCCTGCTTTTCGACAAACTCGCCGGCACTGTCGCCGACCGATAATTCGAGCCGCCGCAAACTCGACGTCTGTTCGCGACGCGGCGCAAAGTTGGCGGACGACCGAAATGAGATCGCCGCGGCTATCCGGCTATCCGACTGTACGGTGTGTGTGTGTGTGTGTGTGTCTGAGAGAGAAAGAGACAGAGAGACAGCGAGAAGAGAGACGTATATATATATAGACAGAGGGAGAGAGAGAAAGAATGATAAAAAAAGGAAAAAGAACGTCATTCCGCGGAGAACGCAACGCTTCGCGAAACTTATAGAGAGAGAGTAGTGTGTATCACGACGCACGTGCGAATTTGCTATCGTTTCTTTTCCCGCCCTCCCTCCCCCCCATACGTTTCGCGATTATGATTTTCATTACTCTTCTTCGTACCTACGGACGAACGGTTGCGCGGGGGTAATTTAATACCGAGCTCCATACCGCCCGGCTTCTTTAGAATAATTTATAGCCCATCAAGCGCCGTTACACCCTACATACCGATCTTGGAGTATACGCGGAAAGTTACAACCCTGAATCCAGGATCGGCGTGAAATCGAATTAAATCGATGCCCGATAAGTTAACGGTCACGTAATAGTAAGAACGTACCCCGGGTTGGTTGGTTGGTTGGTTGGTTGGTGGGTAGGTAGGTAAGGTATGTAGGTAGGTAGGTACGGGTACATACATATATACATAAACGTTAAAAGGAAGAAGGTATAGGTGGAACCGTAACTAGCGTACGATGAGATAAAAGGTGAAGAGGAGGGAGAGTTATGGCGCGTGTCGCGGCCTCTGTTATTTACCGTGGTGGACGATAAATTATTTTGCGAATGTGCCAAAAATCATCGGTCCCGCACTCATTGGTAGTGTTTCGCGTCGGCTTTTATTGCAAACGTAAGGACACGGTGTTTCTTCGTCGGATCGGTACGGGCCAAACGAGATACATTAATCTTTTGGTATCCTGATAGGTAGTTAATGACACACAACGACGGTAGTTTTATTTTTTGATTTTATTTTTCTCTCTTCCTTGTGCATGTGTGTGTGTGTTTTTTGTTTTTTTATTTCATGGTACGTACATACGTTGAACCGAGCACCGGAGTTCTCTCCGAGACGAGAAAGTGACACCGTTAACCTCGTCACGATGACAAATACCGACGAGCAATTATCGCGCACGCACCAGAGTGCATCCTGGAGTTTAACGACTTAGGCTCGTACTCGTCGATTTCCTTCTTTTTACCATGGTCATGCAAGTATTATACATGCATACATACATATCGTATATATGTATGTTGTATGTACGTAACGGGGAGCTTGTTCGCGTGTACACTTCGGGAAAAGAGAACGAAGCCACCGGATCTCACGAGTTTCGCGAAAGTTATGAGATGCAGACGTTTCCCGTAAACAAAAAAAAAATAAAAAGATCTCGCAAAACGATCGATATCGTGTGTAACCAGTTTTCTACCTAACGTTTTATATCGTGTTAACGTTTAGAATTGTATTAAATATTTTTAGTTTTCGTTACAAATGAGATTGATGGTGTTTCCTGGAGATTGTTCGTTTAAATTTCTATAAAATCGAGATGATCGTTGATTCACAGATCGTTAAATTAAGTTAGTTTACCTCGGTCGCTGCGGGATAATTGGTAACGATTGATCAGCGACGCGGTATCGAGAAGATTCACCGAAAAATATTCTCGAACGTCGCTAAATCGTCTCATCGCTCCGGAACGGTGGCTCGTTATCTGGTCTCGAGTCCTTCTCACGCACTTTTATCTGCTCCTCCACCTCCGGCCCTACCTCCTCCTTCCTCCACCGGGGTTTTCTCCCCCTCGTTCGCAATCTAACTGCGATAATTTGTCTTGCTCCGTCGCCGACAGAAAAATCGTAGAAACTTGAGACACGAGAGACCGGCGACAATATGTTTTGGGGTTACGTTTCGTCGTACGATTAAAGTTCGTCAAAAAACACACACACACACATACATACACACATATATATTCGACGTTATGGAGAATATCGTTCGGAGATGACGAAAAAAAAAACTGGCGCGAGGCTAATATATAATCGCCACGGTAATTAAATAATCGATCGTTTTCAAACGATCGCGACAAAAACTCCACGGGGGGCTTTCCACCGCGAAGGTAATTAAATTGCATTCAAAATTTATACCGCGATCCGATCGACGCTTGCAACGGGACAAAAACGATCGAAAAAAAAAATGAACGGTCGCACGCGTCACCCCTACGAAACGCATGTAATTTACCCTTAAACGATAGATCGTTATCGATACGCGACGCCCGAGTTTCATTTCGTACGTAACGTTACCTGTATGGATTTATTTAGATTATCACGTTGTGGTAGACTCTGCAACAACGTGAGTCACGACATCTTTCGCGGAGATTTTTGTGGGCTATACTTGGGGGGGTTGAAATTGGTAGGGCCATAAAGTTCGCGTTTACCGGTGCTATCCGTACGTAGTATACGTATAGTATATACATATATATACATACATACGAACATACCTACATACGTACCGCTTACGTATCGTATAGGGCGGAACACCGTGACGTCACGGCACTAGAATTACGCGTTTAACGAGCCGTCGGTGACGTTACTCTCATAAACCTCGAAGCTCAGCCACCCACCACCAGACATCCCGTTGAACCCTTCCGACATAGAATCTGAAACTCCTTTCCCCGAGTCTTTAATCCATTCGAGGAACAGACTTTATAACGGACGGACGCAGCCAAGGTTCGAATCGTTTGTTTCGATAAACGATGAAAATATCATCTTATTTACTCGATTTCCAAGCATCCGTAGGTAATACCCGGAGTTGAAACATATATTTTCTCCGTTTTCTCTTTCCGCTATCATCCGCGAGAGACGTGTTTTTCTTTGTTCGAGACGAGCGAGGTGTTTTTTTTTTCTTCTTTTTTACTCGCGTTTCTTTGCGAACGGAGTACGATTAAACTGTCTGTCGCGGGCAGAAGTGGATATTGATTTAATTGGAATTGGATATTAATTAAATAGGTTAGTAATTAGCATCATCGCGGAGATGAGTATTGTTTCATTGTATCGCGATATGGTAAGGAAAGGATTTTTTTTCTTACCGTTTGAATATGTAATAGGAATTTTCGGGGTACGTTTCACGAATCTATACGCGAGATGAGAGCAAACAATTCGATTTGTTTTCTCTACTGAGGACGATATATAATACACGAGGATCATTTTCAACGAGCCAACGTTCCTTCGAACAACCTTGAGAGTTAGTCACCTCGAGCACCCTTAATTCGATTACTCGTCGATCTTACGAATACTCCCTCGTCCGTCTCCCTCGCTCTTTCCCTTCGGCTTCTAACTGCCTTTCTATGTACCAAATCGAACGGGCGCCATCAATTTCAGGTAAGTGCACCAAGGGAGGCATTCCACGCTACTGATTTCACAATAAACCTCTTTGTTTCGCTCGCTGAATCTCAGCCGGTAATCATTATTAGAAAAGATACAGCCCTTCCTTGGACTATCGTCGGCCCTTTATTATCACACTAGCAATGACAAACATACAGGTATACATACGCGACAATTACAATAGATAAGAAGAACTGACCGATCATCGGATAAACGTTAGACGCTACTAGAAACTTTTAAGAAGATTAACAACAACGAAAACGAAACAAAAGTTTAAAAACAAAGAGTGAAAGTGATAGAAGTGTATACATATATATTGAAAGAGGAGTAAAGAACGATCGGTACCCTGGAATCTTTCGGTTTGACTCCCGACAAAGAAACGCTTCTAGCCTCTCTTCTCCGGTTCGAGGTCCGCGCTCGAGGAACCCATCGCGTGCATCGTCGCCATCATCTTCGACGTATACATAATTTCGCTCGGTCGCTCCCTAATCGACCCCTGTCTCCCTCCTACCCCCTCCTCCCCCTCTTGGTTTCGTTTCCCTTCATCGTCGTCCCCCTGTTCTCTCGCATCAGGTGCGTCACGAAGCTCTCAGCGAAGCCCGGAGGCATCGATTTCGTCGTCCACGTCGCAACCTGGCTCCCCGATCGTAAGAAAGGTTGTTCTCTTGTTCCTCCTCCGGATACCACCGGGGTGTATAAGTATATGTGTGTGTGTGTGTGTGTGTGTGAGTGTGTGTTGCTGGGTACGTAATTTTGAACCAGGTCTGCCAGCCGGTCGCCAACGCTCGCGATGAAAACACGTCCTGGCCTTTACCACCTAGACACGAGAGACCCTACGGTGTGCTCTGTACGTAGGGTCTCGGTAGAAGAAGGTCGAGACGAGGAGACCGGAGGGTGGGATGGGGACGGGTGGTGGGAGGGGGGTGGCTAGCGGTAGTTCGGGTGGGTGAAGGGTGAAAGGAGGGGCGGTGGACGAAGGATGGACCGAGGGGAGGGCCAGGCGGTGGGTAGAGACAGGGGGAGGGGGGGAAGGTGGAAGGAGGGTGGGACGGTTCGTGGAAGGTGGCAGCAGAGGGTGTAGAATGGGTCGTCGGTAGGAGGGTGGTGGTGGTGGTGGTCGTGAAGGGTGGTTGAGGGTGGCCAAGGGTGGCGGACGGGTAGAGAGAGAGAGAGAGAGAGAGAGAGAGTGGTTGGGGATGAGGAGGAGAGAGAGAGGGTGGATAGAAGGGGGGACGCCTAGCTGGAAACGCGTCGGTTCGCCGGCACACTAAGTATAGGCGTCCTCGCGACGCCGGCCGTCAATATACCACCCCTAACTAACCCCCCCGGGGGGTCCGTGGGTGTTACTGCTGGTGGAAGGAAGACCGTGAGTCGGGAGAACGGGACAGAAAATTGGTGTGAGAGACGGTTGGCGAGAAAGGAGGCGAGACGAGGAGGAGGATAGCCGGGTTGGATATAGGAGAAACTGAGACGGCGAAAACACGAAGAGGGTGGGTTTGCTTCTGCACGAGGGATCGTCGCCGTCGCCGTTGCCGTAGCCGTTGCCGTAGCCGTCGTCGTCGTCGTCGTCCTCGTCGCCGTCGTCCTCCTCGCCGTCGTCGTCGTCGTCGTCGTCGTCGTCGTCGTCGTTCTCTTCCTCGTCGTCGTCGTCGTCCTCCTAGTCGTTGTGTGTGCAAGGGTAGGTGGGCACCATCCAACCATCCTATCCCATCCTATCCTCCTGACGCTATCCTATCCTGGCGTAGCTTAGTTTAGCTTAGGGCCCTGCCACCCGGGAGGATGCTACCACCAGAGGGAAAGAGGATACTGCCAGGAATGGTGGACAGAGACGGACCGAAGTTAAACGAAGAGAGAGCGATTTCGTGAACCGAGAGAGAAACGAAGACGAGTAGACCATCCGACGGAGATAGAGAGAGAGAGAGAGAGAGAGAGAGAGGAATAGCACGAGGACGAAGATAGTACCACCGGGGGTATAGGGTTGGTGGTAGGACATTGCGGATATATTCGCCTCTATCCAGCAAACCGGCCTCCTCCGCGCACCACCGACCGACGGCGTAGCAGCATCCTCTCCGGCGTTTCTCTCTCCTGGCCATCCTGCGACGTAATCAGCGAGAGAACCACCACCCACTCTCCGCTAACCCACCCACCATCGACCCCTTTCTACTCCACCTCCTCTTCCTCCACCTCCTCCTCTTCCTCCTCCTCCTCCTCCTCCTCCTCCTCCACCTCCTCCTCCTCGTCCTCTTCCTCCTCCACCTCCCACCCTCCTTTGCCTCGCGTCTCACCGCGACCACCTACCACCCACCACCCCTCCCACCCCCACCCCCTCCTCCCACTTCCTCCCGCTTTCCTCTACCCCTCGGCATCCCTTACCGGCTGCCGTGGCATGCATCTATCCGGACGTCTATCTACCTATCTATCTCGATGCACTGGGTGTCCGCCCGAAAACCAGCTTCCATTTCTCTGTCCATGTACCCGGCTATTCGGCCATGGTGACGATCTCCGTACCGCGTGACACCCGAACCCGTTGATGAAGATCGTTCCGTGCTTGTATTCTTAATAACGATCGCGGTTATAGATAGAGAACAGTGATCCCCAGGTGAAATGGAAACGGTGGAAGTTGGAGATATCCACGTATGTTAACCAGGGTGGGAAAAAAAAGTTTCACCACGTGTCTGTCGGTTGGATTGGTGGTGGTCAATGACGTGGTGTAGGTCGTTGAATGGAAATCTTTCTCATTGTCGTGAAAAACCCGTAGAAAAATGAATATTTATGGGTTCTTTCGTTTCGTTGATATTACTATATCTACCCCGGGTATAGGACGAACAGGGTATGTAACGTATATTACGTAATTATCATTCCGAAAGAGACGTTAAAAAGGAACAGCTCGACGGAGGGTTATTTCTCATCTTTAATTCACTTTCTTCAATCATACCGTAATGTTCTTCTTCATATACCACTTTCACTTTCGATTGGACGACCGGCGTTGATTTCATTCGTAACTATTCAACGTACTTTCTAAGGTCCGACCTAACGATCCTTAACGGTCCTCCACCTTATTTAACGTCAGTCCCTCAAAAGTGCTTAAACTTCCTTTTAACGGAGAAACTTGCTCCATAAACGAACAGCGAGAACCAAAGTAACCATCTTTGGCTTCACGGATTAGAGGAAAGGGCGCGAAATAAAGTTTGAATATCTACGAAGAACGAACGTAGCTAGCTAACCATTATTTCAAACTTATTAAACGATTCATCCTTTATCACCGTTAATCATCATACTTTACATCCCAACGTAACAAACAAACAAACAAACATTCATACTTAATCCCAAAAACCATACGTTAAAGTAACACCAACGACACGTATGTACAGGTGTTCACTGTTACAAGTGGAATCCGTGAAAATTCTATTTAGAAAACAAAAACAAACTAAACGAACACACAGCAAAAAAAAAGAAAAGAAAATGCACGCAATTCCGCTTAATGCGATGCGCCGGGCGTTCGCGTAAACGAGGAACAAGTTTTTCCACGCTTGCCGCAGGAATCGCGGGCAATTATGAAGGTGAGCAAGGACGAACGACCGTGTGGGAATACGGCTCTCTGTATACACGTGTATCTGTTATTGTGATATGGATGTTAATAGGTTAGGGGGTCTCCGGAGAATGTGGGGTGAATCACGATTTCGATAAGGGTTTATATTCCTCCCGCTCTCGTCCATTCTTGCCTCCCTCCCTTCCACCTCCTCCACCTCCTCCTCCACCTCCTCCTCCTCCAGCTCTTTCTCTATTCCTCTCTCGCTCCTAGTCTCTTTCTCCCCGTTCGGTCTCTCTTCTCCCCTTTTCGCCATCCCTCTTTCTCCTTTCTGCGTTACGCCAGTTCTCCCTGCCACTGTTTCTCCCTCTTCTTCCGCCACTCGCTCATTGAAAACCGGCTCTAGGGCTTCCACCGTATACATACCCCAGGTTTGCACGTATACGGGTTGCCACTCTCCTCCGTATGAACGAACCGACGTACGAACGTACGAACGAACGTACGAACGAACGCATGTGCGCGCGCGCGCTCACTCGCTCGCTCCGACTACGTATACTTACTTTATAGCATCGACGTCAGAAACACGTGTACGGCTCGTTAGAGCACAGTGAGTTCTCCGGTCGCCGGCGCGCTTATGTATCACCGGTATTTGTAACGATCGGCCCGTCATCGGTGTACCCGGGCTCTCTCGCCGGCCAAACATTAATCTAAACTCATAAACACTTTTACGCCCCGGGCATTCCGGCGATTACCACGTTCGCGCGATCCATCGTGTTTCGAATCGATGGGACGAGAGGAGTCCGTTGCTTTGGGATCTTGGTTATTTCCGGTTTTAGATATCCTTGAGACTCGTGATCATTGGGATTGAATTGTATGTATATGTATATGTGTTGTTTTTTTTCTGGATAATATGATAATGATGGTTAGGATTTTGAAATTTAATTGAAATACACTGTGTTCTTTTCCTGTTGCTTAGGTAGATTGAATTTTATTCGGTTGTTGTTATTTGTTGTTGTTCTTTTATTTTGGGGTGTTCTCTGTTTTACAGGAAAGGGAATATAAATGTGTTATTAATTTAGATGAAAGTTATGGAGTGGTTAGAGGTAGTAGTTGTTCGTAACAAATTCGTAGCCAGAGGTTTACATCTTCTCTCTCTTTAACTTTCATCCGGCGTTACGAAAATGAATAGACGCCCGTTCCTATGAAGTTTAAAACTAGGCTCGTGCCGGTACTTCCCCTCTTCATTCTACACAATCAACGCTATAATCCGTTCAGTTACCCGACAAAGTTACGAACTTGCTTCTCCGCCTCTCTTACGAGTGGAAAGTATTCGGAACAGCTGTTACGTAAATAGTCACGATTAACACGAAGGTGTAACAGAATTTAAGTAACATCGAGTGGTGTTCCCACAGTGTACCCTTTGTCTTTCTTTTTCGTTTATCCGTTTCACATATAATAACATTGCAGCCGATGAAATAACGACAGCAGCTTTAATTGACAATAATAGAATCAACGAATAAGGATATCGATTCAGGAATGATATGCAAAATTGTGACACGTTACCCGATAGACAAGTAATTACCGGCATTCGAAATCTGACTACACGCGACAGGATACTATTTACGTCTATAAATACGTCTAAGGTATCGGAGAATTCGCAATAATCGTAAAAAGACCGTTTCGATGTTTGAGTCACGATTATTGAAAAACAAAAATCCGGAAAACCTGTTTCACGATGGGAAGACTCGCGACAAACGTAAAGTAGATTATAGTTACCCCTTTCCGTTACGAGGGAATTCGTCGTAGACTTTCAAAAGTGTGACAGATCTGTTTCAAAAATATATTTAAATCGTATTAGACACAAGGGGGAGCCCGATATTCCGGATTCGATGGAATATTCAAGCATACCTCTTATGTTCTATAATTTTCACGGACCGCGAATATCGCGGTGTTACGTAACGACCACAGCGCGGGGATCTATACATAACTAAACCGAATTGGAGCGATGCCGTCGCGTTCGCGATTAAATAGAATAGCTCCGCGCCTTTTCTATATTTGATGATTTTAATCGATCGCCGGCAAAAACGGAAGACAAAAAGAAATTTTTTGGGGGGGGGGGTGCGAGGGAGGGGAAGAAAAAAATCACGATAACAATACTATTCGTCGATATATGTAGTCAGGTGCTAGTAAAATTTTCAGATTCCAGTTCAATTGAAAAAACACGCGGACGGTTTAAAAGCGACCGAGAGTCACGTATATCCCTATATCGGTCTCATTTTAAGCGGCGGTCGCGTCCCCGTCGGCTAGAGATCACCGATAAATATCTGCTGTTCCAAACGGAGATAAATAAATATCGGCAAATATCCGATATTTACCAGGCTGATATTTTTCTGCCGCGCGTGTAAATATTCTCGGGGTCGTTCCGTCAGGCCTGGCACGTAATCGACGGTCCCGATAAAGGTACTGTATGTATGAATGTATGTATGTATGTATCTATGTATGTATGTACCTATCGTAGAACACGGAAAGGCCTACCTACCTACCTACCTACCTACCTACCCCCTACGTGGCCTTTTTTTTTTTCTTTACCCGGTTCCTTCGGTCTCGCGACCTCGTGGTGTTACGTAGTTTTCTGAACACCGCGTACACCGGGGCAAGCATCGCGGCTTGTTCGGTACCTCGGCACGGTTTGCAGAGCATGTAAACCGCGTAGGTGTAAACCCGGGTTTCACGTGTATACGTGCGAGGGTGCCCTCCGCCTCCATCGTAGAGAAAGAGACAGAGATAGAGATAGAGGAGATAGAAAGAGGAAGAGGGAGAGAGAGAGAGAGATACATATACATACACGGGTTTACGTACACACACACATACGGAACCCTGCTGGAACATCTAGCCGAGGTACATAGGCAGGAGGGACTAGGTACTATCTAGTATCTAGTAATACCGGGTACTAGGTACGTACGCGCCGCGGACGCCAAATAGTGGTTCGCATATTCAGAGAGATAGCGACGTCGCTCGGTGCGATCGCCCCTGATTTAGGCCTCGTTCTCTCTCCCTCTCTCTCTTTCTCTCACTCACTCTCGCATACATAGTCTCTGATCTCTCTCTCTCTCTCTCTCTCTCACTTTCCCACCGAAACCTCTTCTCTCTATCTCTGTTCGTTTGTCCCTCTTCCCCCTTCATCCCTCCTTTCCTTCGCCCTCGGTCGTTCCATCTCCCAACACGCGCTCACACACGCGAAACCCGGTATATCCGGGGCTATGTATACAGGGTGTCCCAGTTCCCAGGACGTTCGTCACACCTTTGGATAGTTCAGGTAATTCTAAGATACGGATCATTAGTTTCAGCGTCCCATCACAATCCGTGGCAGAGTTATTAACGAAAAACGACAGCCAATCAGAGGGCTCCGTTTGGCGCGGCAGCGCGACAGTTCCTACTGGTACAAGTTAATGTCTTGTAGTAGCGGGAGTGTTTATGCGGCCGCGTCAACGGAGCCCTTGCAAGGGATACAGACCGAGCACTAACACACTTCCACGAAAAATGTATCGATGAGTCTGTCACTGGGTCACCGAAAAAAGGTCTAATTTATGACATTACCTCTTGCGCGTACCCTATGGAATTTCACCGCTGGCACACCATCGGTTTACGCCGCAAATTTTACAGAACACCGCACAATAAATTCACATTAAAAAAAAAGACCGTTGCCTGATAATTTTCACCTTAGATTTGATTAGATTATTATAAAGAATGTATGCACTCGTACACTTGTTCCATTTGTTCAGCGAAAGGAATAGATTCTTCATCACCGAGAAAGTTTGATTATTAATCGATTACCAATACATCCGAAATTACGCGAACTTCACTCCGGGGTGACTTTTTCGTCTTTGCACTTCCAACGTTTTTGATTTTCTACACAAATACGTTTCCTTCGTAATGATAGATTTCTTCTTAGTGACTCGTAGAACTGTTCAGTTCGGCAGAAAAAATGATTCTGTATTTCTCGGGGTCGTCTTCGTGTATCGGAACGTCCCGTTCCCCTCTTTGCTTTCATTTCGCCCTTTGGCGTACTAAGGATAGTGGGAGGTACGGACGGAATGGATGTTTCAAAAATTTCCACAATCGCTACATTTGGCGTCCAGGTTTTCCATGTCGAATCGCTGCATGTGTTGTCGAGAAGACCAGAGCTCGTCACTTGAATTCTTAACAGCGCATTCATTGTTACGTTTCGGGTTTCAGCAGCCTCTTACAGGAATGTGTTGGAGCGATACCAGACCGTTTCCTCGACATTTTTATAACAGGAAACGTACGGTCGCGGCAGCAATACGTTTTCTACGGGATATTATTAACTTACCGAATACGCTTTTTTTATGTCCACGCGTACATTCAACGTGGGGACATCAAACAGATCGATTAAATTATCGGCTCCTTTCAGGACTACTCATACTTTCAACGTAGATTGACATTGTGGTCTTTTTCTGTGGACATCTGTTTACTGTTACTATTCTTTCGGTAACAGACGTCTCTCCTTCGCTTCATCTATTCTTCGGAAAACGTATTTGTGTGGAAAATGGAAAAGGTTGGAAGTGCAAAGACGAAAAAGTCACCACGAAATGGAGTCCGCGTAATTTCGGATGTATTGTTAATCGATTAATAATCAAACTTTCTCGTGGGTGAAGAATCTATCTCTTTCGCTGGACAAATGGAACAAGTGTGCGAAAGCATACATTCTTTATAATAATTTAATCAAATCTAAGGTGAAAATTATCAGGCAACGGTCATTCTTTTCAATGTGAATTTATTGTGCAGTGTTCTGTAAAGTTTGCAGGGTAAACCGGTGGAGTGCGAGCGATGCTAGTCCGTAGGATGTGCGCAAGAGGTAAAGTCATAAATTAGACCTTTTTTCGGTGACGCCGGCAAGTAAAGTGACCCAGTGACATAGACTCATCGATACATTTTTCGTGCTAGTGTGTTAGTGCTCGGTCTGTATCCCTTTCAAGAGGCCCGTTGACGCGGCGGCATAAACACTCCCGCAACTACAAGACATTAACTTGTAACAGTAGGAACTGTCGCGCTGCCGCGCCCAACGGAGCCCTCTGATTGGCTGTCGTTTTTCGTTAATAACTCGGCCACGGATTGTGATGGGACGCTGAAACTAATGATCCGTATCTTAGAATTACCTGAGCTATCCAAAGGTGTAACGAACGTCCTGGGAACTGGGACACCCTGTATATGTGTATGTGTGTGTATGTATACATATATGTACAGGGACGGGGACACACATAGGCACTCTGGTCGCGTCCACGGATAACGTCCTCGATACGGCGAGCAGCACCGAGCACGACATCGAGGCGTTCCGAAAAGCGCTATCTCGCGGCACCCCGCTCGAAGCCGACCAATCAGCGCGTTCGATCCGCGCTTTCGACCGTCGCGCTTTGATCATGTATACCCTACGAACGACTGATACCCACGACCATCGTCTCGGCGTAAATCGCGGCACCCGCTCCTACCTCCTCTACCCCACCCCCCTTATTCCGTCGGAAAACGTTTCGTCGAACGAATTATCGATACCGAGTCGTCACGTAGTTATGGCATTGTCTATTACAGAGGGTATAAGTACGACGGTATCACGGTTAATGATATTTTAAAGATATCTATTTTGACGTTATGATTAACGAATTACGAAAGACTGGATTAAAACCACGCGTATCGGTTTTGGCATTTATTTTTACCTTTGTGCTGTTTCTAATGAAACAGAAGTTTAATTTAAAACCGTGACCGTCGATTGCGTTTTCGTCGAATCTCTACTCCGCCCGGGGTTAATCTTTACTTGGCCCCCGAAGTTGAAGTTCAAACTTCCGGGAAACCTTCCGTAACCGAATAGCCTTCCCCTCCTCGCCCCTCTCTCTCACGGTGTTCCTTAGCGGAAAATTGTTTTTGAATAATGAATCACGCGAAATGACGTTAGCGGTAGCGCTCGTTACTATTGTAGCGGATTGTTTGCCGCAACACTATTCACCATAAATACGGTTCCGCGATCGAAATATGTATTGGCCGGTGATAGAATCTAGCGTAGACCGCGCGAAACCTTGAAACAGCCGGCGATATTTTGAATATTTTTTTTCAATCGATCGTTCGTTGTTTACATTGCCACATACGTAGGATAAATAGATCGGCGTTGATATCGTTCTATCGGCTTTAAAGTACCGTTCCGTTGGACGCAATAACTCCCTAATCTGTTTCGCCGCAAATGACCTCTTCCCTTGAAAAAACAAATTATACACGGAATACAGGGTACACCTATGATCGTTATCAACATGTAAACAAACATTTGCCTACCGAATTATTTCATAATCCGTTCCTACTAAAAACTCCCTACTCAAACATATCTCTTTAAACGATTTTACGCTCGATTATGAAAAACAAATAAAACACACTTCCGCCTTTCATAGTATCGAATAAAATAACAATCCATTACATTCAATATCCATTTCAACTTTGATATACATAAAACTCACAAATTTTTCACCCAAAGTTTATCTATTCCTCCTAATAATCGTCTCTCGTGTTTCCAGAAATTTCGAAATTTAATTTCTTTCTTAACTACCCTCGTTTGTTCGAAACCCTCTAAATACCCAGCCACCAATTCACCCCTATATCATAATAGTTTTATTCCAGTCTCCGTAAATTATCAGCATAAAAGCCGCGGGTTGAGAGGCACTGGGCGCAGCTGCCGCGGCGGCGGTATCTCCGCGTTGTCTGCCGCCCCACACCCTCGTCTTGCCGTCCCACGTGGGTGCCGGTCGAAGGGGTCGCGCGGAGGGTGGGAAAGGGGCATGGGGAGGGTGAGCAAAGAGGGGGGCGCCGGGGAGGAGGGGGGGCTAGGGTGAGGCTAGGTTGGGTGGACATAGGGGGCGGAAGTGGGTGAAGGGGTCGAGGGATAGCCCGCGCCACCCACTGACCATCTCTGCCCTACCCTGGCCCAGGCTGCTCGCAAAAAAGGCTGCCCTCTGCTACGGGGCAGATACGGAAGGGCGAGGCCCTTACTAGAATCCAAGTGGGTCCTTTAGGATTTTGAGTAAAGATGTGAAAAAGAATTTTTGAGAATATTTTTGAATAGTTGAATGATGGGATTGATTAGCTTTTTTTAAGGCGGATTTATGATAGATTTAATAGGAGATGGAAATGTCGTTTTTCCAACGTTTTCTGTTTAGCTGTTTTCCTTTTCTATGAGAGGACGAGATATCGTATCATCTCTTTCTCTGTCTGTGTACAGTGGTCGTCGGGTGATACTCGTCGCTGTCGTTGTACGATGCAGTAAGTTCTACGCGTAGATCATAATACAGTGGCGTAGGTCAGGGACCGAGAATACGCACGGGCTGCCACGTGCTCGCCGGCATGTTTCAATGTGTACTCTTCTCGTGTCGACGATTAGTGACTGTGTGTGCGACGTATTTACTCTTTAGTATTGTTATTATTATTACTTCTGCGTATTCATCGTCGAGCTCTAACGGTGAACACGGTGCCTGTTTTATTATTTACTGATGTTTGGTAAAACAGATTCGATCGGTAAGTTAAGAAACTGTTCTTGCGAGCTCGGTTCGATATTTACCGACATACGATAAACGATGCATGTTCTCTCCTGCGATAACTTAATAGGAACCGGGAATATTTTTGAAAATAGTTCGATCTATCGATCTGCACGATCCAATCGATAATTCCTCTGAATGAACACCTTACGATTGTTTCTTTCTTCCCCTGAATCCGCAACCTCTCTATGTTCACAGCCAACACAGTTACGATCACCGACATGGATGCTGAAGTTTCAAAAAGGCCATTGCTTCGAATATGCAACGCTTCTCGTGAGTTTACTTCTGGGACAAGGATACAATGCATACGTGGTGAGCGGCTACGCGACCGTGGAACAAACCTTTTGCGATCAGAGCAGAAGATCCTGCCCGTACTTGCCAAAACCACCTAAACCCCCACCTCCGCCGAAAGTCATTGATACCCCCAAATACCAGCTGCTACCACCTCCAAATTTTCAAAGCGAGTTCCAGGTCGAACTAAAGACAGAGGAAGAGAAGAAAATAGAAGAGGAAATACAACTCTATGATGAGGAAGAACAAAGAATAATCGAAGTATGTAAAAATCTTTCTGTCGTAGTAAATCAAAGTATAATATAAATCAGTCTGTTAGCAACAACCAAAGAATACTTAACGAATTCATATATAGTAACTTATGCAAATATTTCTATAGAAGACAATGGACTTTTATACCTCAAATTAAAAGAAATCGCCAATTGTAAACTGTTTAAATTATGTATAGTACATTTTTATAGGAATTGGAACGACCACCAGAGGACGATTGTCACAAGTACAGAGTACATGCGTGGGTAGTAATTTTACCCGACCAGTGGGGAGGATTACGAGGCCAAGAAGTTTCCAAACCTCTATTTATCGAGCCTTCATCCGGACTGTCTTTCGCAGCCGACGACGACGAGACCAGTCAATTGTACTTTCGAGTCGAAAGCGTGTGGAACGATTTGAATTACTGGGTAAATGTACAGTCGTCAAAAGGACAAGCGGACATGGTATGGGATTTGTCGAAAGTCGAATTTTGGGAACATTTGCTACCCGGGGAACCGTGGACGATGCGCGGTGTCGTCAGCGAGATAGACGACGAAATCACGATCCTTCAGGAAAAGCACTTGGACATGCCGGTATCGTACGTAGACGAAATCGTCATTACCGACGCTGGTACGTACGAGTATGTTTTTGCAGGAAAGAAATGAAAAATGAAATTAATCTGTTGTATTTGTATTACAGAGTTCGAGAGGCGATATCCGAATGGTAAAAAGACGATATTTTATAAGAAGACTAAGGCTGAATTATTCGCACCGTACATACAATTAGATGGATTGGTCGAAAGGATTACTTTGTACGATGATTACGATTATATATACCCGATTGAAGTCTTTGAGAAATATGCGAATAGATCGGATAATCTTATAGAGTCCAGAAGAAACTTATGTAATGACTCTGTTGTAGATTATTATAAAAGAGGACGGAGTGATCAGTGTAAAGGTAAAGCTCATCATACAAATTTGATTATGTTCGAAATACAGTGTTTTAAATGAAAATGTACTTTGTAGAACATCGGTATTTCGCGTCAAGTAACGATTCAGTAGAAAGCGAGAGGATCATAGAGTTTTACGATGTCGCACGCCTGGATGGATTAGCACGAATTGAAATGCATCCAACTTATTTGACGCAGAACTTCATCGATCGCGATGACTTTTTATATTATAGGTGAGCATGTGAAATATAATAGTAATGAGATACAAAAACAGAGTTTATATCGACTTGAGAACAGGCACGTCGAGTTCAATCTCCAGAAGAGTGTTCCTCTGCCCAACGACATACATTACCGCCAAATTTCGGTAAAGTACACATTTATACTGCGTAATACATATCGAAATTATTGTACTAATGTTTATCGGAATTCTTTTCTAGACAATTATTGAGAAGTATCATCAGGACAAGAGAATTCCAACATATAAAAATATAGCGGTTCGAGAATTTGCTGTTGAAGATAATGAAATACGTCTCATGTTCCATTATAAACCGGAACAATGCTCCAGAGCTACACGATCATATGTAAAACCGCCACTTGCAGAGCGAGGTGATCGTTTAGTTCTCAACCCCCTGATGATGCAAGTGTATTATGTGAGTCATTAAGCTCTTGAATCACTTTATACAATTCTAACATTGGATACATAAGTATTTACTTTCTTCTTTTCATTATATAATATTAATGGCATCTTTTGTTAGCCAAGTCCGACAGACGAACCGGAGAAATTACTCGATCTCTATTACGAGCTGGATACACAATTAAAAGAAGAAGATCATTCTATGTCTCAAGTTAGAGCCGCCGAGGTTGAAGTTTCCTTGTTCTTGAAAACAAGAAGTAGCGAGTACATTGCCCCGGAACTTTTGATTTCTCCGTTTAATAAACATAGGGATGTAACATCTCAGTTGGAACTAGCAGTGCTGGTAAATATCGGTAGCAAGAATTTCTTGGTTTCGATAAAGCAAAGTTGTGCATAATAGACGTTGAATATAGGAGGAGAAAAAACATGCACATAGTCAAAGGGATGTAACGGATGAAGTGGATTATTTAAGACCATATTTAGCACGCATAGGACATCCACCAGATATCACTAAAATGGAAGCGCGTTCGTTGCAAGAACAATGTCTGGATGATTACAAAGAATTACTCGTACGCAGGGCGAACAATATGTTACGGCAATTTGAGGAGGGTACGCAAGAATTGGTAAAACTACAAACATTATTAACACAGGTAAAATATTTTTCATAAAATAAATTATTTTGTTGCGAGATTATTCATCGTACAGAATTATATTTAAATATATAAACACTTTATACAGAGTGAAGACTTAAGGCGCGAAGAAGAAGAACATATACTACAGAGAACGACCGAAATTAATTTCAATTTGCACACATTAGAAATTAGATTGAATCGACACAGAGATCTGGTTCCAGGACGGTACAAAATGTTATTGGAACACTTACGGGAGCACTCGTATCTTTCAGCGATTCACAAATGATCTTAACAAATAGTGACGAATACTAAACTAAACTGTAAGTGTAAATGTTTCCGCGGGCATATCAAGAGTATCATATTCCACAAGTAGTTTGTACACTATGGTAAGTACAGATGAAGTGAACACCTTCATTGAAAAGACCAAGATCCCATTTGTCCGATACACCGACCTGGAATCATTTTTTAAGATGAATATACATAGAATTAATTGATTAATAAAATCACGATAATTACCTTCGTCATCAAAGGTGGCCAGAGTAAATTTACTGAGTTTGTTAGTAAAGCTCCCGGTATTGGAACCAATCGGATGATCAGCCATACGTTCGACATTCGTAACATCACCATTAGAACCATGTCGACGATGTTCTTCCGCAAAACCGGAAATTAACGTATCCATCATTATTGCCTAAAATTCATACGATCGTACAACCATCTCCAATTATGCATTCATTGTTACTGTCAACGAAAGAAAAACATACTTGTCTTGAGAATACTTGTAGAATTTTGTAAACGCGTGCTCCATTCTCCCGTACAGGGAATTGTAGGAAGAGACAAGGCAGACAATCTTGATTACCTTCGTCAGAAGGTTTCGCCATTTCCCAGCTCAGTTCTGAATATCTCAACCCCAATAACAAACTCTGCAAACATGTATTTTAACAATATTACGTCAATAACGGATAAAACTTTGATATACTTACACATTGCATGTCGTCGACAATGTACACTCCTGACGTGTTAATAGCTATAAGAACATGTAAATCACGATTTGTAATCCATGACGCGAGACCTCTAACCGGACGTTCTATCTGTCCCTGGAAAAACGCCGCACCATAGCACGGCAAGCTCCAACAGAATTCCAGGTACTTCCTGATCAGTTTCCTGGAGTTTGAATTCGTCCCCGTGTGATTAGGTATTCGTTTATACTGCTCCAGCAGACGTGCTTCCGGTGCCCCTTTTCCTCCGACCAGACCTAATCCAAGCCCGAGTCCCAGTAACAGACTCGGAGAAGTATAATGGTGTGGTAGAAACCGACCGCGGTGTCTTCTAAAGAAGGCTAACGTGTGAGTTTGCGGATTGTATGGACCTAATTCAATTCGCGCTTGTAATGCACCTAAACTTGCGTATCGGGCTTGACCCTCGCATGGATACCTTCCTGATAAAGTAATTAGAATACTTTATAAAATAATAAGTATTTGTTTTCCTGAGTGAATAATTTCGGATCAAGTGCTTTACCTTCCAAAACATTATTTCTGGCTTCGGCATATAATAATTCTAATACTTTGGCTTCTTTTATTTGTTCTTCGTCTGCTCGACAAAGAAACACGTTTCTCCTGAGATACAATAAAGGTTCTTCATCGGATTCCTCTTTTTGAGAACTGTACTTTCTTATTAAACGATTCCACTTCGCAGCCAGTTCCACAGGTTTATGTGTTGGGCGTAGTTGTATCTCTAGCCTTGAAGAACACAGCCATAGAGCAAACACTGCCTGTCCATGTGGCGGAGCTCTCGCTGTGCCTAGTTCTCCTTCGGATTGTACTATTGCAAGTATCTGTTGGGCTGTGAAATTCTGTTCGATTTCCATTGTTAAGAATACTCCTGTCATTAAGTATACAGCTATTCGAACAGTAGGTCTTCCTACATTCAAATACTGAGGCTGATTTACCATCACTGCTTAAAACAAAGACAAACAAATTATATGAAACATAATATGAATTTTGGAACATTTAATTTATAAATTAGTTTAGTTACATACAAGACGGAGTGTGTCCCTCTGATTTATAATCATTTTGGTACCGTCGAACTGGTTGTCCCCTTCTCAGTGTACAATCCTCTTGTGTTTCCATATTTGTTAATGTCTACCTAAACTTTTGTTAGACATTATAACCATTCACCTTTCTGCTTTTGAGCTTCACACAAACATCCTTTTCAGCTTTATATTGTTAGTTATGTCTTCTGTTTGATTCTTTAAATGTTAACATTAATTGTGCCACCATATCCACCACTGTTGTTTCCCTCACACCCAGCACCATGTGTTTTGTACAAGTTTGCAGATATGATTCGTATTTAAATAAAAGCTTAATAAGAATATTAGAATTGTTCAATACCAAAAGAATTCTGATAATGTTTTGCATGGTATTAAATCAAAACACTGCTCTGCTGCCATCTAAACTAGAGAACTATACAGAACTGATTATTGATTATTTCAACCTGGCAGTGAAACTGGTACACTCTTTAGGTCCAGAACTGTGGTGTATAATAGAAAAGAATGTACGTATAACAGAAATGCATAATTTGTTAAATGAAATAAATAAATGAGATACAAGTATTATTGTAGAAAACAACTTTATTATGTTTCAATAACATACTGGTTGATTGTGACAATGTCAATGTAAAGTGAACATCTTTTTCATTTCTTTATAATTATCCATATATTATTCCAAAGTTAGTTGTTTTATTTTGATATTTTTTAAATTTATCTTTCTCTGTTCTTTACTGTTACATCCGTTTACAGTACTCTTATGAACTAATAATAACTTACATACGATTAAGGAAACTGTTAAATAAAAATATGTTTCATGGTCGGTATTTTAATTTCCTTCAAAGTAATACTTTAGTTCGAGAGTCGTATTATTACTTTTGAGAACGCTGTTTGTCATTTAAAGAAAAATACAGTTCCAATAGATCAATTCACGGGACTGAAAAATACGTAATAATTTCTCTAAATAAATTCTGTTCAATAAAATTGCGGGTCTTAAAATTATATCAAATCAGCCACGTTCATAGGCATTTCATCGATTTGCGTGGAGTAGTACTGTTCGATATCTCGAAGAATCCTTATATCATCGGTTTTAACGAAATTAATTGAAACACCTTTCCTTCCGAAACGTCCAGAACGACCTATTCTATGTATGTACAACTCACGGTTGTTAGGTAGGTCATAATTAATTACAAGAGATACTTGTTGCACATCTATACCTCTGGCCCAAACATCAGTTGTGATTAACACACGACTGTAAAACAAAAAAATAGTATCATCCTCTAAAAATTAAGTTTATTTTTCTTAACTTATATTGAATATGTTTTATACCTTTGTCCAGAACGAAATTCTTTCATTATGTTGTCTCTTTCTTTTTGTGGCATATCACCATGCATAGAACAAACAGTAAAATTAGCTTCCCTCATTTTCTCAGTCAACCAGTCTACTTTGCGTTTGGTGTTGCAGAAGATCACAGCTTGTGTGATTGTTAGGGTATCATACAAATCACATAGCGTATCGAATTTCCATTCTTCCCTTTCAACAGCTACAAAGAACTGTTTTATACCTTCCAATGTCAATTCATCACTGTGAATAATAACATGATTAATATACAGTGGTACAATAATTTATCAATAGTCTAATTGAATCAATTTACCGTTTGACAAGAATACGGATAGGGTCTGTCATGAATTTGCTGGTCATTTCAAGAATTTCGTGTGGCAATGTAGCAGATACTAAAACCACTTGTGTTGCTGGTGGTAAATATCTATATACATCATAAATCTGTTCTTTGAAACCTTTATTAAGCATTTCGTCTGATTCATCAAGAACTAACATTTTGATAGCTCTAGTCCTGAGAACTCTTCTCTTTATCATATCTGAAATTATCAAGAAATTATTATCAAACAGTTACTCTTATTGGTATACTTGTTTTTGATCTCATGATTATTTCTTTGCAAATTACCAAATACTCTGCCAGGTGTGCCAGAAACCACATGCTGACCATAATCAAGCTTCCTGATATCCTCTCCAAGGTTAGTACCTCCGATACAAGCATGGCACTGTACGTTCATAAAATCTCCCAAAGCCAAAATAACTTTTTGTATTTGAGTGGCTAATTCTCTAGTAGGAGACAACACTAGTACCTGTGTTTCTCTAACTTGTGTGTCTAAGGACTGCAGAATGGCAACAGAAAATGTTGCTGTCTTTCCCGTACCGGACTGTGCTTGTGCAATCACATCCCTTCCTTTCATAATTGGTTTTATGGACCTCTGTTGAATAGCTGATGGCTTTTCAAAACCTATAATCAAAACATTACAAGTACTAACACTATATGAATGTATTATGAATCATGTTGACAGCGGTTTGTAAATACAAGCGGGAAACTGTGAGTTCATAGGTTAGCTTTTACAGAAAGTAAAAACGTGTCGAGTTGGCCCTACCATAAGCGTAGATTCCACGGAGCAACTCATCTCTGAGCCCCATATTATCGAACGTAGGAATAACTTCGACATCTTCGCTGGTTTCGAACTCAACGTTCGACAAGTCTTCTGTTTGTGCAACACGACGTGATTTTGCCTCCGCCATTTCGTTTATTACTCCGGAACAAATCTAAACGAAACAAACGTGAAGGAACCGACCTGAACGTAGGATTGAACCAGCATAGGGTGCTAAGACCCAGGCTGACCAAATACCCACGAAAAATTCCCATAGCTTTCGCTGAAATTTAAAATTGGTTTGAATTTTTATGTATGATTTACATTTAAGCCAATAATGTATTTTACTGTCTATCATGGTGTATATAGTATATAAATACGTATATTTAGCTTAGAATAGAAAATGGAACGAGTTAATGTAAATCACGAAGAAAATAGTTATTACGACCGTTCATGGTAGCTGATGTTTAGTAGATGTCGGATAATGTCTGCCGACGCGTCCTATGAAGCGATACTCTTGACCGGGAACGATACAAATTTAAAATGAAATAAGTGGTCATCGGTAATATTAAATACAACCATTACTACATATTTTATTATTGTTAATATATGCTTAAACACCTGCTGAAATATTAGTGCACATTAACGTTTTGTAGTGACGAAAATGATAAAACTTTAACGTAGGTTATACTTCAGTTTATTTAAAATGACTTCAAAAAGCAAGGCTACCGAAATGAATATTGACGTGACGTTGGACGAGCCGCTGACAAGCAGTTCTTGTGTAAAACTTGTTGTTGAACTGCTGAAATACATCTTATATCAGAAACAACAAATACCATTCACATATGATTCATTGACTCAGATGCAAATGAAAATCAAACCAACGGATAGGAATTCATTCTCAATAAAATCGTTATTGAATTCTTTATCGAACACGGCAGAACAATTGTCTTCACAGTTTCATCTGAGTGGTTGCAAAATTAAGGAAATTGCTATTTTAATTGGTGCTACAATCATATCGCCAAAGTTACACATCAGATTGGAACTACCCACAGAAATTCTTAGTAGCCATGAACATTTTGAATGCAAACATAGTTCTAGAAAACCTTTACTAAGCCTCATGAGGTCAGTAGAAATAATCTTTGCATAATATCTTATTTAACTGTATTATATTATATTTAATTTCATATTACAAATTTTTAGGTCAATGTTAGAGTGCCCGGAATTTCAAGATGCAATGACATTATCTCTGAACCCTACAAATACGTTTGTACTACTTCAAAAAAGTGATACTAGTTCTGTATCAGAATTCTTCCTGCCTAAACCACAATACGCACCATCCATGCAGACTTCGAGTTGTTTTCGAATTAAATTACATCACAGTGATAAAGCTAAAGTAGACTGTAACTGTATAGACTTAGTCAAAGTTTATCATGAAATATCCGAGTCCCATGTTGATAAAGAGGAAGATGTAGAATTTGTATGTAGTACTAATGTGCACATTGCTCAAGCTCCTTATAAATGGTATCAATCTAAAGAAGTTATAAAAGGATTTAAATTTCTAAGATGACCACAGTTCCATAATTATAATTATAACACTAGGAAATTATAGAGATCTACTAAAGTATTTTAGTTAGTCAAGTACATCAATTAGCTTTCAGGAAGAAAAGTATACTGCCATTGATAAGACATGTTTTACATTGAAATAATGATGAGATCAATAAATTTTTACAAATTTTGGTATAAATTTTAGAAGATATATTAGTTGTTATAATGTCCAGATATATGATTAATTTTTGTATTAGTACTTATCTACGTATCAATTTTTGTAAAGTTTTTTATGTGAAAGTATGAAAATATGAGTATGTTAATATTTTAGAAAGTATAAGTTCATATGTTATATCTGTTGTACATCTATTTGTATTTACTTACAGGGTGATGAGGTAGTTGTAGATGACTTAGCAAAGATCATTATTAAATAATAACATACATCTTCCATTTGATTCTATTGACATCAATGCATAAGGATCATGTAAGAGAAAATTCCATTCATTATCAGTAAATAACTTGACTCTTTTGTGCACTGCGATATCTGAATTATGTTGTTATCTATTGAAACACAAATTTATGTAACAACATATATAACATGTAAATCATGTGAATGTTACACGGTCAATGGATATTGTTATATGAAATAAAATAAATCACTATCTGTAATACAGAATTTCGATAAAATCAAATATTAACAATCTCTAATAATACTGGCATTAATTAAGTACAAAACCAAAATTATTTTAAAACCTACACACCACGCTTGCCCATGAAGAATTATCAATATTATATAAGTTTTGCTCACAATCTATCATAAATCTTCATAACAACATGTATAGATAATTACTATGGTGGGGGAAATCATATTTGTAGCCCGGATTAATTTCAATCCAACATTATTACAATTACGCTTAGTGTTAAAACAAAGTATAGTTACGTCAAAGTGACAGTAATGGCAAGTTTAAAGTATATCAGTTCTGAGCAAAAGAAATTTTGGAAAGAGAATGGTTTCATCAAACTATCGGGTGTTTTCTCTGAAAATCAAATGCAAGAAATAAGCAAGGCATATGATGAATTGTTTGAAAGAAAACATAAAGAAAATGTGTCAGGCTTGGAATCTGCATGGGTTGGAGATGATATGAAAAAAGTGGCTAATAATATTGAATATACTGTTAGTATATATGAACTTATATTTTATTACAATATTTTTTATAATTTTAGTATAAATATAAACTATTTTATTTATACCGTGACTTTTTGTATAGGTGAAATCTATTCACAATCTTCAAATGCATGGTGGAGCATTTACAAAACTTATAACACATCCAAAACTATTGGATGCTCTGGAAGATATTATGGAAACTGAAGATATTCTTTTACACCATACGAAGGCACATATTAAACCACCAGAAAAAGGAGCACCATATCTGATGCATCAAGACTACCATTACTTTCCTTATAAAAAACATAGTATGTTAGCTGTATTTCTACATTTGGATGATACTACACCAGAGAATGGTGGCTTGGCAGTTTATCCTGGTAGTCATAAGTTGGGTCCTTTGGAGGATCATGGGTTGACTGAGAAGGGTGAACAGTATCATTATGTGGACCCAAAAAAATATCCTTTGTCTAATGCAGTTCCTGTATCAGCGAAGAAAGGTGAAATCATTGTATTTTCTTATCTACTTCTTCATGGGTCGTACTTGAATCTGTCAAACAGATGTCGACGAATGTTTTTGATGCAAGTAAGGGCTGCTGATGATGAACCAATCGAAGATGTACACAAGTCACCGTGTCAAGGTCTTGTTCTTCGTGGAAAAAATATTTTCAGAGATGCAAGCATGGCAAACAGATTTGTACATTAATATCCTTATTATTTACAAATAAATAGATGATTATATGTACTGATTTGTCCCTCCTTTTATATCTATTAATAGAATTAACATAAATCTATACTGCAAAGAACTTTATATATATTTCTTTAGAATGTATAAAAACTGTTTCTATTGAGTGTTGGAAGAACCCACTTGTGATGGAGATTAAGTTATTCTTTCTTGTCTTTAGTATTTTTGGTATAGTATTCAATCCGATCTGAGTAAACATTATTTGTAGAACCAATATTAGTTTGGATCTCGTAAATCCTAACTTTTAAGAGTCGGAAGTCAATAATTAACAATATTCGAAGTATAAGTAGTATGAATCCTCCAATCCAACTCCACATCATAATCAATGATGAACTCTAAAGCATAATATTATAATGTATGGATGTGTACTAGGAGGAGACCATGGTATTACAAAAAGTATGTCATTATTATAACTTGTAACAGCGCAAATATATAGCAGACATCATGTTTTGAGATATTGTACAGATCAGCATATGACTGCATAATCTCGCATTCATTTAAAGAAACATTGGGTTTATGAACGTCCGATATCTTTGAGAAAAGGTGTTGCATATCATTATTAAATTTTAAGTATCCAAGTTCCATATCATGAGCTGTATACAGTGTTATCAACATGAATATAAAATTAAAAACAAGAGCTGGGACTACCACTCTCCATGGCTTGTAAAATCTATGCAAGAATGTAATATTCATTAATTATTTAGTCATTAATTATTCTAGTAACAACAGAAAACATAACTACTTGCATTTCCATACTATATCCCCCTTTTCCGCAAATGAGAAACAATGTTAACCAAGTAATTCCGCATATGCAAGAGAACAGGGATGTAAAAAAATATATTTTACATCTGGTTTCATATTCGTAGGCAACGCCAATGTAATTCTTCCAATCTTTATTCTTTTGACGCATCATGTATAGAGACACATCCCCAATCGTATCAGAAGCATCATCTAATTTTAATACTCTTGGCAGTATATGGGGAACTGCCCAAAACGGACAATTTCCTCCAAAAATCTCGTGCTTTAAATGTAGAAATGAAATACTTTTAGCCCGTGATATTCATAAGGCAAACATAAAACGGTTGGTTCGGAAAAATATAATAATGAAATTCAAATTATCAATCGTACCCAAAAGATATAAAATAAAATACTACTAGCATATCCAATAGACGCGCAGAGAAAGTAAAGGAAGATTTGTACGGATTTCCAAAACAATGAAATCTCCCCTGAATCCCGCTCAATAAGTTCATGATACTCTTCTAGAAGTTCCATTAAGAATTCTTGCGTTAATCGTAACGAACCTCAGTATACGAATGAAGAATAAGATTGGCAAAAATCAGAATTGAATTTTGCAAATATTTTTTCGCAAGCAACGTATTGCCGGTCAGAGTGATAGCGCGCCAAACTTCATCTGTATCGAAAAACTGGAATCTGATTGGTCTATCGGGAATCAAATAAAATGTGTATGATAACGGAATAAATAAATTTCAAGAATAATGTTATTAATATTACGTTTATCAATATCTTGTGCAGAGCACTTACAACACCGTATGAAAGTACTTTCTGTTTATAATATACGCGTGATACAATTTAAGCATAATAAAGGGAATTAGAAGTTGAATAAAAGAAGAAATAGAAATTGTAATTTCCTAAATGCTGGACATATAACAGGTTCATCGTAACTCGACGCATTGTAGGAAATGTTGAAGACCGATCGTGGGAGTTGGACCGAGAAACGGAGGAACGTGCGGACCGCGAACCGCCACAGTGTTGTCGACGAGAAGGATACACGAAGGCGAGAATTTCTTGTTTTTTTTTACATCCGAACATCGAAAATCACGAGGAAAACGATGGTGGATGCACGTTCTCAAGAATCGTCGAACGAATAAACCTAATTACCGTAGACACGTAAACCATTCGCGGGTGAAGTGAAACACATGTGTCGGCCGAACCGTGTTTTCTACTGTAGAGTGCCCGTCCCGTGTTTGGTCCGTGAAAATCTCGCGTTCAGGAAGCCAAGTTGAACTCTGGTTACAATAATCCCATGAAAACTAACGTGCTTGGCTTTAAAGGGACCTGTTAAAGCGATGAGCTGCATCCTCGAGACGAAATAGAGCTCGTTGCAGAAGGCGGCAGTGCGTGGGTGGGTGGGTGTCTAGCGACTGCCACTCATGTATATCAAATTCCTCTTGGAATTTTACGCAAAATGTTACTGACGAGTCAATGATATTGTGTTCTCTGCTTCGATGTTATTTCATTTAATTGATACGTATTAATTGGCACATTATCCAGACGATTTTTCTTCTACATAAGAAAAAAAATATCTCTGTTGAATTTCAGAGCAAAGCTGCTCTCACTGTCAATTTTTGGCTAATGTCATTTCCAACAATTTTAAACGAAGAAAAATCAATATGATCATGTTTCTTTTGCTGCACTTTCCTATGATAATATTAAAATAAAAGTGTACATCCTGGCCAAATTATCTAATATCTGCTGACATCTTCTGGAACCTATATGTTCCGCTAATTCTAAAACCATTATTAACAAAATTGTAAATTTAAATTTTCATATATCTGTCAGTCTGTTTTATGTACCTTGTAATTGCCCAAGTTTCTGTTTAGAAAAATGTGTTTTCTAAACTGCCACACAAGGATTCTTTAGTAGTTTCTGTTGCCTATTAGTTACCTGCTCTATTTCATTCTCCAAGAGAAGTACCTTCTTCAGGTCCTGTCTCTTTTCTCTGCTTGATATTAAGAGGCTAAAGTATGAGAGGTCAAGCGGAGAACGATGGATATCGGTAAAGTATCAGTATGCGTGAGAAGTCTGCAGAATGTCATGCTCACGCAGGTCACGTGAGGAGCACGACAGAAATGTGCTCACGTGATCCTCCTACATTGCACTCTACCCTTACCAAGGCAAACGGTAAAAATTCAAGTCCCCAACCAATCCATCATCCGGAAACACGTATTGAGAACAACCTACTTCCAACACCTGGTGGACGTTTAAAATTTTTTAAAGATGGAAAATTTATTTTGGAACTATCCCATCGTAGGGATGGAGAAAGAACTACATGGTTTCCCGTCCCAAAGAAAACATTTTGGCCACCAGCTAGCACCACTCCAAATAGACAGGAGAGCTCTACTTCTCTTAGTGGTAAGATAAATGGTAATATATGATATGTATTTTTATGGACAATCTAATAATGTCCACACTGTACTTATGCTTTCAGTTTCTGACGACAATTCGTCAGTTCAATCAAGCCCTTGGCAAAGGGATCACTGTTGGAAGCAAGCAAATCCAAGACGCAGGATATCAACAGAATTTAATTTCTATTACCACAGGAATCCAAGAAACCATATATGTGCACATCCTCGCTTAATAGCAAGAAAGCGTAGACGTCCGTTAGATTCTACTTCTTTACTACTTGCTCCAGAATCAATAACAAGCTATGCAAAGCCGACACGCAAGACAGACGGTGCACACACGGGGAAGGTTCTTAGTTTGATTATAGACAAACTGGCACGCCTTCTAGATCCCAATGTCGTTTCACCTCGTAAACGCATTTTGCGCGAATTGGAAAGAGTATCATTGGAAGACCAGGCATCAAAGAGACGTGCCACCCCACAGCCTGTATGCACAAGTGCCCCTACTCCTTCTCCAAAACAATTATCATCGTACAGTATAACAAGTATTCTTGGAGAAGATAAACCAAGTCCTGAGCAAGGTTTTTTGAGAAATTTACTGAAGCCAGACGACAGGCAAACTGCGAAATACTCATCAACTAATTCGTATCCGAGAGTACGAGTAGACCCGTACATCGGTACCACGAATGCGCCCGTTCATCATCCACTCTATGGAGTTCCGATGTTGCCTCCTGGACCATACAGAGCACCCTTATGGATGCACTATCCATCACCCGTCCATTATCCACCTCCTATGCCGTTATATGCGCCACCACCACCTCATCCTCCATCCCCTCCAGTTCATCATTATAAAGACTACAGGGAACAAACTCTCACACCTCCTTCAGGTATGTTTATCGGAATACACCGGCAGTTATGGAAAGTAATTACGAAGTATACTCACATATTGTATTTTTCTTATCAGACAAGCCTCTAAATCTGTCGAAGCATGCGGGTTGAATCTCAGGATCCCAAAAGCTGGTGCCTTATCAATGGACAAAACTAAGTAAACACTGCCCGTGCAACGACAATGCGACATATTAGTATTTTTTTATCCATAAACAATAGTATCATAGTAAGTAAAAATATGCAGCCAGAGGGACGAAGTCTGGGTGCTATACTTGTACATACAAATGCATAAACCGTCAAAGTTGGCATAGGTATTTTATATTAATATTAAATTAAATCATGAGTAGTATTATGAAATTTTTAAAGGTATAACATTAAAGTATGTACGTGGTACATAGACTTTATCTTGCATATACTCGTTGTTTTTCGTTGAAATACGGGGCATATATACGTTCGAGATTTTAATTATTTAAAAAATGAAAATTGCATTCAAGTATAAATGTGTTCACAGTGTAGTCGATACACTTTATTTCACACCTTCAATCATTTTTACTACTCATGGTTGCGATACCGCGATGGAGAAAAAAAGAGCACGCTCTCACTTTGTGCATCTCATTTATGCATTATCTTGTTATTCTTATTAATGTTACTGTCATTATTATCATTAAGAAATGATATGACTATCCATTTTAAAAGATTCATAAGAAAGACATAGGATTATGTACAGAACAGATTATTACCTATATTTAGTATAAATATTCCTATGCATAGTAATACAATAATAAATTTAGGTTTAATGGTATCCACAACAGTATACATTTATTTATATGATATTAATGAAGAGAACAAAATTCCTTGAGAAAGACCGTGGGGTGTGCCTTACATGATTATCTAAATTTCATGAATCTAAATTATAAACATTTTCACGGATTTGTATTATTACTATTACTACTACTACTATTACTATTACTATGTACATATGAATATAACTCTGTGTTACGTATTTGCATCAAATCGACATATTCGTCACTCTATTTATTGTTAGTCAGGCGCATTACCAAACATTTCACGAGAAAGGCAAGCTCACACAGGCTCTACAAATTAGTGAGTAATTTTAATTATTCATTTACACACACTTTTTATGGATTCAAACGGACAGAGAAGTATGTGACTGCGCGTAAGCAATTGTATAGAAAGACTAATTTCGTAAATATAAATATTTCATATACTACACAGACCGTTTTCATTTATCGTCACATTATGTCTTTCGTTCTTTTTTGTCTTTTTTATCCATTACTGTATTTCTCTCCGTAATACTACTTAATTCCTTTAGTGTATATACATTTCAATTTCGAGAACCCCATATTTCTTCAATAAAAGTCAACATGATAAATGATACTCTCCATACCGATATATTATACGAACTTAGAGAGTTTCTAGCTATTATTTATTGTATTCTCATTAATATGTTTTTACTCAATATACTCTTGTAAACGTCGATACCGGAATAATTGTTATTTCTAAGTTCTTCTATTCTGTGTCGACTGATCGGTCGCTACTGTGTTGCTCGGCGCGCAAAAAATAATTCGAATTTCGCGGTCATGTCCGCGAGTGCGCGAAAAAATTGGCAGGTCGCCGTCCGTCCCCCTCCCCCGAACTCTTCGAGGTACGGTAACGCAGACGCTCTCGGGAACGCGCAATCGTCGGGTCTTGGTAGTATCCGATCCGTGGCCTTGTTTTGTGGTATTCGTTGGCCGGGTTGTACCGTCCGGATCGCGCGTTTTCCGCAAGAAAATTCATCGGACCGGATCCCTCGTGCAGGGCGGAAGGAGCCCGGCGGCCGTAGTAAGCATAAAAGCCGGGAACGGACGCGATCTGTGGTGTTTCGAATGCACGCGGGTTTGAGGAAAGCGAGTGAACCCAGAGCTCCGGTAGAGGGGAGCAGGCAGCCTTTTGCCTGGCTTGGTCGTGTATGTAGCCCGCTCGGCAAAATGAAAATGGCGGTGTTCCTGTATGAACGGAGCAACGGCCACTGACGATGCTCGTCGCTGTAACGGACACGTGAGCCCTCGGATCGTGGTGTGCGATATCCACGTCTCTTGTGCGCGGTCTACAACAACGGATCATTCTCAGTGGCGCATAACCGGAGAGAGTAAAGGAAATAGAGTCGGAGTGTGCGGGTTTAATCTAAGGAAGCTGGGCGCAAAATTTTCTTCAGTCGATGAGAGACAAACAAACACGATGGAGTGACACCGCGAAGTGTTGACTCCGTGGACAAGTGGGAAGTGTCGGCTAGTACATTCGCGTGGTTGGAGGACGAAAAGCCTTCATGCCGATGCCGGCCGAATACCACGAGAACCACGGTAACCACGAGAACGCTAATTTCGCTCTCGGGGCCACACAGGACGCCAGCAACATGACGGCCAACATGTACCGGGTGGGAGGTAAAGTAACCGCACACATTCCGCCGGCCGACGGCCACGCGTCGAGTCTCGAGCGCAGCTTTAATTAACCCGAGAAATTAATGTTTGCAAATGGCATCGCGATGGCGTCCCCTATATCCCCCCGTTCTACCCGCGCTTCCCCTCTTCTTTCCTCTCTTCATCTGGATCTCCCTTCTTCCTCCCCGCTTCCTCGTAGCGTCCTGTACGTACGTCTGCTTTCCTTCTGCCTCCCCATTCCCCCCATTCCCGCTCTCGCCCTTCGTCCAGGCAATGCTAATTTCTTACACGACGAATTCAATGATTAATATTTTATACCTGCGTGTCCGAGGATTTTCCCGATACCAGTATTTTCATTTTCCCGGGCGAAATGCAGCTTGTCCTTTTCAGGGGGAGTGGGATCACTTTCGTATACGCGCCAATTGTCTCCGAGATCCTTCTATCCTATCAAACGATCTCTCTTTTTCTGTATATTCTTTCTAGCGATACGACCAAAATGAATATCATGGAATTTTATACAACGGTCTATCGCAGTACTCGTACGGCATTTCGAGAAAATAATTGAAGATCTGTATATTCTGCAGTACTATTCTTTTATTACCTGAGTAACAGTAATACGACTTTGCTCTGGACTGATCAAGTTTTTATTGGGCAATTTATGCGAAGTTTCTTTCCTTGTTTTAAAAGGTGTATATATAAATGCATCTGTATAGGTATAAATACATATATATGTCTCTAAATATATAATAGTTATATAATTATTTATGTTAGTCATAAATATATACATACATACAATAACATGAACAAGTATGGTTATCAAGAAACAAATGCTACAATTAAATATTTTACTGGAATTACGAATATTCTGTTTAATTCATATCTAAAAGTACTATCTCTTTGTGCTACATTTACAATAAATATAGGTATTGAACTTAAACTATATGTTATACAGTACTGTAATACATTTCATATATTCGCTCGTTTATTTTATCTTTACAAATTTCTACATGCTATTTTCGAATGTAAATTAATTCAGTTGTATGTATTAATTTTGTAGATTATGTATATTTTGAAACATCTTCCACATCACCTTATCAAATAAGAAGGATAGAAGAGTTAAATAAGGTAAGATATAATTCTACTTGTTTAATACTTGTACAATTATATAATACCAATTTCACGATTGTTCTTAAAAAAAGTAACATTGTTCAATTGATTAAATGGTTGTACATTTTCTAACTATCTTACTATATCGCATATGTAATATTAAATATATTGCTACGATTTTTTATTTAATTTGTATGTTAATTTCAATTTATAAATTTGCAATTTTTCTATATAATATATTCATCTGATAATCAATCACGAAATGTAAAGAACTGTTCTATTCGTCAATATTGGTAATATCTTCCGAAATTAATTCTTGTCTATTTTCTAATATATTTTTAGACGGCAAGTGGAAATGTTGAAGCAAAAGTCATGTGCTTCTTCAGGCGGAGGGATTTACCTTCTACATTAATTATGCTTGCAGATAAACATCAATGTAAGTAAAATTTGCGTTTTTTAAGAATACATTCTCTACGTTCTATATTAATTATCTTTATCCATTTCGATAACGTACGCTATAATTAGTACTGTTAATTCTAAGACCGAAAATTCTTCGGATATGATATGAACTTGTAAGCTGTATTCTCGGTCGTCAAACTTTTTCACGAATACATATGGTTTTAAAACAAGTTTTCTAATATCTTCGATCTACGCAGTCGTGGAAACCAGTATTTTCGCAACAAACGTAACGCTCCGCTGTATAGTCACATAGGGAGCCGAATATTATAATACACTGCACGGGTAAAACATTCGGAAATAATTGTAATGTATCGAAAATGACGAATGTAATGTCATACATTTTACCGCACTCCACCATACAGATCGATAACCGTCTGTAGATGAAGAAAACTCCTCAACCTTTCATCTCGCATATAACACGAAAAATCATACCAATCCTCGATGTATAAATCAAGCACGAGCAATAGAGATGTCCCAATGTTACGCGTGCTTCACGTAACGCGTTTATGAATTGAATATTCGCGAAATAATGTGATACAAAAGCGATGTATACGGCACGCAACGTCCACCGTTAGCCAAGTGCGTCCGTTACGATCGTTTCGGAACACTGCCTCCTCATAAGCACAAACCTGAACCGTTTAAGGTGATCTAAATGAAATCGCGGTTCGCCAAATATGTATTCTAAGAATGTGCAGACAGTCTTATCGTGAAATAATGATACTCGCAATTAGAATGAATATCGTGTTGAAACGAAATGAAAAAACATTATATTTTCAACGGATTTCCCGATTCTAGAAGAGCATGTAATCTATATAATTCATCTCCGAATAGGAGTTCAATGTCCTCGCTAGAATAAACTCGCGTTTTCCAGGGACAGACGGACAGGAGAGACAGTCGACCGGACAATTCGAACGTGTCTTATCTTACATATAAAAAATAGCTGTTCACATATTCTAATACATCCCTTGGGGGAAAAGCTTGGTCGGGTTGTACGTGTCTCCGTGAACACATCTCTGAACCTTTCTCGATTTTTCCTTTGCAATGGCAAAGATAATGAGACGCGGGGATTTGGGGGTGGGAATGTATAATAAGTAAAGTTGGGGGTGGCAGCGGGGTGGAATGGGGGTTGTATCGATCTGCTGGGGGTGGGTTGGGGGTGGTGTGCACCCGCTAGCCCACCTCTCCCCTCTTTCCACCTCGTTCTCTCTCTTCCTCTCCCTCTCACCCATACCCGGCCCCATACCACCCCCACCTTCCCTCCCACCACCCTGAACTAAATGAATGACTGACGCAGGGGTTGGTTGGGTATGTGTTGCGTGTACTCGGGCACAGACTCGCGAAAACACCGATAGACACGCACATACAGCGGCGGCTGCATATACGGCCACGGACAGAGAGACACAAGTACGCACACATATACACACATACATACGCGTATGTGCCTGGGCGAAAATGGTGGGCCCCACTAGCCATCTTCGTTTTAAGCATTTGCTCCCCCGTTCTCCCCCCCCCCCCCTTCCCTCCACTCTTCTTTCCTACCCATGCGTGTATATGTGTGTATGCCAATGTACGCTTTCTCCCTCTCACACTGCCCCCTCCTCTCTCTCTTTCTCTTTATCACTCTGTCTCTTTCTACCTTTGCCCGTGGTTCTATGTGTCTGTCCGCCGGTATTTGCTTCGAATCGGGTTCTCCCCTTCCTTTGCCATTCCTGTACCTTGCGCTTCTATACCTCGAATTTCGCGAAAAAGAATATAACCTTTGTCTTGCCGGAAGTCGATATTTTTATATGTGAGATATATATATATATATATTTATATGAAAAAGACAGAACAAGGACGAGGGATGTTTTTCGGATATATTTCGACTTTTTCTTTTCGTTCACGATGATGACCTTCCACGAGAAGAATCGTGAGATTTAAGAGGACGCTGGTATTTAAACGAGATTAGTTAGTTTTTCTACCAGTGTTCACTTTCGGTTGTAGTCAATTTTTGATACACGCAACGAAAGATTGTTTTGTAACAGTGAATTTTTGCAGCTTCAATGTTTTTCGTTGTTCCCGGACTTTTGAGCGCCATTTTCTTGCTGTCGCGCGAGAAAGACTTTTACGACTAATAGTACACGAACACTATTATACTGTAGGAAATACTGTTATCTTTAGAGAGATCGTAATGTTATGTAAGACTCGCGGCGATATCATTATATGACGGTAGTAATCCTTTCAAAATAAAAACGGTACGGAAGGGAAATCGTAAAAATGAAAATATATCTGTCTCTGAATATCATTTAATAAATTAATTCGAAAAGACATATCTTTATTTGTATTATTACAAATACAATTAGAATATACTTATTTCGAATTACAATTTCTCTTTTTTTCGGCAATATGCTCATTTTATAAATATGGATTCGTTGTAAGTTGTACGAACGATTGTTATATATTTGGAAAAAACGCATGTATAATCATGGATTCGAAAACGTGGACGATGACGTGCAAATAAATTGCTGTTTATATACGAACGCTATCAATACATACATGAATTTAGTAAAGGAGCTTTAGCAATAAGCTATTCAATTTCAGAAACTTCCTCCCACATATTCCGCACGAAAACTGAGAAAAATATGCATTTGTAAATAGAAACGCGGCTGGAATTGGTTGACAGAATCAAAATTGTAATTAACATAAGAATGGTATTTTATTATTATATGATTAAAAAAATACGAGGAGTGAAATAATATTGAATTTAAAAAAATGCTGGACTTTCAAGGTTATATACCATTTAAGATAATAGGGTATAAGGGCATGTATTAAGCTAAATTGTATTAAAGAAGGAAAAAGAAAAAATGCAAAATAGTAGAGTGGGTTCTATGATACAAATTACAGTGGCAAGCGCGGAGCAGCAGAGGTCAGAATCCCCTGCAAGCACACAGAGTCAGAAACTCGAGAATCCAGATACTACTAAGGAAATGACTAGTAAAGATGGGATCGGGCCCAAAGTGATGAGCAAAGGGGGCGGGAAGGGGGGCTGGCTGAAGGCCCCACTATCAGAGGCCCAAGAGCCTCATGGTGAGTGAGCAGTCGATTAAAAGGTGACCTTTACAGATGAATCTCATTAATGTAATATCAAACGTACAAAAATCTCTGCAATATCAAAGTTTAATAATTCTTTCACAATCAAAAGCTACCTGTCTGTATTTACTATTGCTTCAATCCAATTAGAAACTATATATAAACGTTTGGTAATGTATCATTTCATGTATTGGTATTAATATTAACCAAATATCGAATGTATTTTTGAAAATTATACAAATGGTTTAGCAGAACTGTAGTTTTTTTATAATTATTCACGTATATAAGGAGTATAAATTAGTGTATAAAGATTCATCAGTAAGTGGCTTGTAGTGTGCACCTTTTGATTGTCTCATTAGTCTCATAGAAGCCAGTGATGATGTAAGGCTAATGATCTAGCGGCGGGATTTATAAAATTCTTTGTAATCTTGGTGAACGCCATAAGCTTAGGCTGTATTCACTGTAAGGCCAAAGAGACATGAAATCTGGCTTAACTATGCCCATTTCGTTTGAGACACGTGGAAGGGGTTTAGTTGTACCTCTGTAAATGGAAAACATTTACAGAAAAGCCCGTACAGTGTCAACTATCATACACCATCATTGTCACTATTCATCAATTCCATGATTGGTTCTGTTTTCTTCAGATTCTTTTTTAAAGATCATTGATATGATCTATATAACTCCAGATATACAAAACTCATGCTCATTAATGTCATTATCATTATCATTATCAATTGCTAATTTTTGTATATCTCAGCCAGTGAATATGTTAATCATTCCCCTGATCATTCATTCAAACTCACAAAAAATCCCGCCGCATAAAATGATAATTCTTTAGTAATCTGAGGCTTCTCTTAAAACAATTTATATTACTAGGAAAGTTAATTTTGTTTCTGTTACAATACGTATTATGTCATATAAGATTGCTTTCATTTCCTTTTTTTGTTGCCCGCTCTTGCTAATATTTTTGGTTCAATATTGTAATTTTTAATTGATTCTGCCACATCCCTGCGTTTCATTTACATTTAATTTATCTATATTAATAGACTATACTATGACAGAAACTGCATGACCATGTTTAATCAATCTTTGTCAAGGAACATCATGTTTCTGTATTATGAAAGTGTCATTATTTACATTTTGAACTAATATTAAATAAGATGAGATTGTTATAATAAAGTATAAACTTTGTTATAAATATTACCATGAAATTATGTATATTTTGCGGATATTGAATTAACGAATTTTCAACCTCTTTTTCTTTGTTCATTTCGGAATATTTTTTAATATAAGCTTCTTCTAATATCAAATTATAAATGTACTATTATAAGAATTGAGTTTAACACAACATTCAACATATACAGGGATGGAGGAAACTGTAGTAGGTGCTGGAGGAGTCACAGAATTAAGTTCTAAACAACGTCACCAAATGAAGCACAGAGAGCTGTTTCTATCACGACAGGTAGAAACAATGCCTGCAACACACATAAGGGGCAAATGTTGTGTGACTTTGTTAAACGAAACAGAATCTTTACTAAGCTATTTAAACAAGGAAGACTCCTTTTTCTATTGCTTAGTATTTGATCCTGCTCAACGTACTTTGCTTGCTGACAAAGGTCTGTTTCAAATGTAAATTAACTAAAATCTGTATCTATTAATTCATTTATTCTTGTACAATGATCAACATTAAATGTTGCAGGTGAAATTAGAGTAGGCAGTAGATATCAGGCCGATGGTATAGCACCATCCCCACTGACCCCTGTAGAAAGAGAGTCAGACCCACGTAGGCTGCAGGACTTGGAGACCTTGGTTTGGACCCCTCGACATTCGCTCACAGACCGTCAGATTGATCAATTCCTGGTCGTCAGTAGATCTGTAGGCACATTTGCAAGAGCTTTAGACTGTTCATCGTCGGTTAAGCAGCCTTCTTTGCATATGTCGGCAGCAGCTGCATCTAGAGACATTACCCTTGTAAGTTTTATAGTCAGGTGCAGGATTCTGTAATATATGTACATTTAGCCAGATTTTTGTGTAATGACGACGTTAATTTTATAGTTTCATGCAATGGACACTTTGCATCGGCACAATTATGATGTAGCAAAAGCAATGTCATCTCTAGTGCCAAGTTCTGGTCCAGTATTATGCAGAGACGAAATGGAAGAATGGAGCGCATCTGAAGCAAATCTTTTTGAAGAGGCCCTTGACAAATATGGAAAGGATTTTTCCGATATACGTAATGACTTTGTAAGTGCACATGTAGTTCATAGATAAACTCTATGTAAAACTTACGCCGTTTTAATATAAATTTGAATTGAGTTGTGTATTGGTACGTTTCAGTTACCCTGGAAGACATTGAAAAATGTTATCGAATATTATTACATGTGGAAGACAACAGATCGATATGTACAACAAAAAAGGGTAAAGGCTGTAGAGGCTGAGAGTAAATTAAAGCAGGTTTATATACCAAATTACAATAAAACAGCTCCGCCCGCAACTGCACCTTCCGCGGCGACGATCGTACCCCTGGGAAATAGTAATAGCAACAGTAACGGAAAACCAACTAATGTTCTCAATGGCAATAGTAACGGTAACATGACAACTGATAATACCGGAATTCTTATGGTCGGGGTCGGCGGTAAACCATGTGAAAGCTGCCAACTTATGCAAAGTCCGCAGTGGTATGCTTGGGGTCCGTCACACATGCAGTGTCGTCTGTGTCAGTCTTGCTGGATGTATTGGAAAAAATACGGAGGACTTAAGGTATATGATGGTTCTTTTTTAATAACAAAAAAAAGATAATGTTTCACAATATAACACTCCTTTTTCCTGTATAACAGGTTCCATCGCGTATCGATGACGTCGACCTAGAACGAAAACGTGGCGGCACCGGTTCCGACGAGGAAAGCAAGGGAATCGGCGGCGCCCATAGACCCCATCGATGTAGCATTCCTTCCTGCGGCAAAGAGTTCAAGCTCAAAGCGCATCTTAGTCGTCACTACGCTAGTGCCCACGGTGTAGATTTGCGTGGGAGCGGAGCCAGCGGGGGCGGTGGCGGTGGTTCACCTAGACCCGTCATGAAAACACGATCCGCGTTCTACTTGCGTACTTCGGCATTGGCGCGAGCCGCACGGCGTTTATGTGCGGCGCAGCTACGTACCCGCCATGCAGCACGGGCACCACATCAGCCCGTTAACGCTACCCCGTTGAGACACCTTTGCGCTTCGCCGCAACTGACATCGAAAAGTCCCACGGAACTACGTTTTCTAGCGCGCGCCGTTCGTCCCAGACCTCGTCCTCGTGTGACAGACATAGCGACACGTTTGGGAGATCATCCGGCACCGCGACAACCTGGAGACTGGGATTGGTTGTTACTTACAGCACCTGCACAACGAAAGCAACCGGATCGAGTCTCTTTCCCTAGACCGCCAAAAGCACCGGGTATATACAGAATTTATCGAATTGACCGCGGAAAAGTATTCTATGCGTTTTAGATAGACACCTTTTACAGTGCTGAAACGTTGCATAATACCGGAGAAAATTCTATTCGTAACAAGCGTAATCTTTGTTTTTACAGATGGCAGTCTGCTTTATGAACGAGTACCAAATAAACCAGAGGTAGACAGGCTAACGCTAACTCCGCCTCAACCGCAACCCACGATGCAGGCACAGCAAACGATCTTAAAGCGCACAAGGCCTCCGTTTGACGAAATCAATGGATCAGATGGTAAGTTTTCGAACCATGTAATTACTATATCTTTTCGCAATAAGATCCTAAATCCCAGTACTGAATGTTGTCTCTGTTTACTGGCTTCTACTCTGATGTGGATTGGGATGAAGGTAAAATAATTCAATGCCTAAGAGCCTAAGTATACGACAAATAAAATGATTGGAAACAATGGAATCGTACGATTAATCCTTTCTTTCCTACGAAGAATCACGCGTCATCGGTTTAATAGTTATAAGATGAACGTACAGTGTTGTGAATATATTGTGTAAATATCATTGCGAATTTTTTTTTCATTCTCAATAGGTATTGCCCTAAGTGCAGGGCTCCCTGGTGGACCTCCTGCAAAAAGGGCCCATCATTCACAGCAGCTACACCCGAAACATACTATGGAACACGTGGCACCTGCTGTTCTCCCACTAGCACCACCCTTAAATGGAAGAGCTGCTCATCCACATACATTGCCACATGGTCCACCATTGTCTAGAAGTAACGCACGTAAACAAGTAATTTCATGGATGGACGCGCCCGATGACGTTTATTTTCGGGCTTCGGATCAAACCAAGTTAGTATTTGTAAACTTAAACCTACATGATACTCGACATTTTGATTACATATATTTAAATACTCTCTACTTGATTTTTTGTTATGATTAAAAAATTTGGCAACTAATATGGATATTGTTGATGATTTATAGAAGGCTCAGAAGAACCCTTTCATCTGTGGAGCTTCGAAGGGCAGCGCGTAAACCGTGGCGCAGATTGCCAGCACCCTTACACCCTCCTCATCCACAGAGAGCGGTACGCGGTGATGACATGGTCGTCATCCTCGACTGAATCAGTAATACAATCAATCAGGCAAACTGATAGGCGTCAGTCTGCCGCGGGGAAATCATGCTGTTATTGTAATTTTAATGCCAGAGTGACCACAGTGAAGATATTCCAGCTTTATGTATTGTCATTGGCAGCTCTGACGTTGAGCAAGGACTTAATTGCTGTTTGAAAAAAAATTTCTCACAATTATCTTCGAGACAGCCGAAAGTCGCCGAAACCGAAGGCCTCGCTTAACCGAATTTGCATGTTGCACTGACATTCGCTGAAGCATACTTCACGACACGTGTATGGACGAAAAAACGACTACTCTGGAATAAAAAAAAACGTAACGTTCATCGAACTTTTAAAAAAATACAAATGAAAAAGTCAAGTCATTCACCGTGAAACATGATTTTCTATTCGTATTAATTAATTATTGTTGTTATTAATAATAATTATTAATAATTGAATGTACATATACATCATACCACACACACATTCATACATGCATAGCCAGGCAACACACGAAGTGTCCAACTGAAGTGCTGGACACGACATCTACGTCGGTTAAATTGGCCCATACCACGCGCATCAGCTCACGAAAACATAATGTTACGGCCGTGCGCGTAACAGAGACGAATGCGAGAGAGAGAGAGAAAGGATAAGAACGTTAGGGAGAAAGAAAGAGAGAAAGAAAGAAAGAATGCTCATTGTGAATATTTTTATTAAATTTTCAAGTTTGATGACTTCCGTCGCAACAATTAATAAATAAACATAAGCATAAGTGGAAGAATATACTAGTCCTTTTTCCGCTTGCTCCAACCTCCTTTTCTTCATTAGCTATCATATTAAATAGGTTCAGGGAATAAAAAATAAATATATATTAACTATTACTGATAATGTTTACACAAGTCTAATTTTTATCTGTTTTATCTTAGCAAAATTGTACACTTTTTTACTTCATAGTTTGTATTTAACATCGGTAAGCAAATTTGAAAAAAAATTAATTACATAATCTATAATTTCTATGATTAATATTTTATATCGATGATATGGAATCACTGAAGTTTGGTGAGAAACAATTTTCAGTCATTTTTGTTCAGGATATTCATTTATATGAATAAACTTTAATATACTGATAATCATATATGCAGGTAGGATTTAAATAATTATTAATAAATTCATTACGTTTTAAATATAACGATATAGATATCTAGCGTTAAATTCAGAAATTGATAATGCTTTGGAATCTTCCCAGTGAGGTCTATAGTATCGTTTTACTAGCATGATTTATGGTCTACAATTCAGCATTGTTCTGTGTTGTACTTTTTCTATGGTTCACAGTAAACGCAAAATACATAGTGTGTTGCATTGCGTCCCTTGAAACATTTATTTGTTTTGATATACATCAATCTCCTTTCTGCAGAGATTTCATATATTTAATTACGAAGAAATAAAAACTTTCATGTGCTTCATATTCGCGTGTATAGACGGGAAAAAATAAGATCATGGAGGGCGTACCGGGCACTGAGGTTAGCTTTGACTTTATACATATAGTTGTACATACTTTCTGCGTAAAGAAACAAACATTTATGTTATTTACATTGTACTTGCTGTTGTTCTACCCCTTTATGTGTTTATAAAAGTTTGCAGTGCTTTGTTAGTAATTATTAAAATTTTCATTTCTCTTTCTACACAATTTCATATTGTTTCATAGTTTTAATTAATGACATTTCTTCAAACAATCAGCCTCCACAGATGCCTCATTCAATGCCGAGTATGATGAGTTTATCAGCGAATAATCATGGAGTACCTGGAATGGAGCCTCCAAAGACACTACCCAGTTTATTGAGTTTAAAAGTAACTCCACCAAGTGAGTTACAAAATCAAGGGTCTTCGGATGATGGAACCCGAGATGCAGATGGCGAATCTGTGAAATTACCAGCAGCATTGGAACAGGCATTAGCTTTTAAAACTGAGAGGGCTAAAGAAGTCGGAGCTGACCCTAATGATTTAGTATTGGCTGGAATGTCACCAAACCATGACTCAATAGTGGATGACGTGCCAGCATTGGATGAAGTTATACCTGAACCAGATACAACAGTAGAAAAGACAGATACAAAGGGTAGTAAGACAAAGAAGAAAAAGAAGAAAAAAAGAAAGAAGCACAATGGAGGAAAGGAGACTGAGACTAAGAAAGACACTGTAGAAAATATAAAGACGAAAGAAGATTTGCCCGAAATTGAATATATTCAAGAGGTCCCAAGTGTAAATGACTTGGAACCCATGTATCGACAATTCGCTAGGATTTTTGAAGCATTTAAGTTAACTGAACCCGAACCCAAAGCTAATGACGCGGACAAGGGTGAACCAATTGGTCAGTACCCACCAGTAACCAGTTTACAAGCAACTGGAACTGTACCTAGCAAAGTTCCACCATTAGACGATTTTGATGATGATGCTAATCAACAGCAACAACAACAAGGTACTGGAGAAAATGGAGCTCCCCGTCTCTCCAAAAGAAAACTGAAGAGGCTAACACGTTTAAGTGTAGCAGAATTGAAACAACTTGTAGGACGCCCTGATGTTGTAGAAATGCATGATGTTACTGCTAGAGATCCAAAACTTCTTGTTCAACTGAAGGCTCATCGTAACACAGTACCAGTACCAAGACATTGGTGTTTTAAAAGAAAATACCTTCAGGGTAAACGTGGTATAGAGAAACCACCCTTTGATTTGCCTGATTTCATAAAACGTACAGGGATCACAGAAATGAGGGCTAGTCTTCAAGAACGGGATGACACACGTACACTAAAAGCTAAAATGAGGGAGAGAGCAAGACCTAAGCTAGGAAAAATAGATATAGATTACCAGAAATTACATGATGCATTCTTCAAATGGCAGACAAAGCCACGTATGACCATTCATGGTGATCTTTATTATGAGGGTAAAGAATTTGAGACAAGATTGAAAGAAAAGAAACCTGGTGAACTATCTGACGAGCTTCGTACTGCACTAGGCATGCCAGTAGGTCCCAACTGCCATAAGGTGCCCCCACCATGGCTTATTGCCATGCAACGTTATGGCCCACCTCCAAGTTACCCTAATCTAAAAATACCTGGTCTAAATGCACCAATTCCAGAAGGTTGTGCTTTCGGTTACCATGCTGGTGGTTGGGGTAAACCGCCTGTTGATGAGACAGGTAGACCTTTATATGGAGATGTATTTGGTATTTCTCGAACACCTGGTGGAGATGCTCTGGACGAAGAGATCGATAGGGGTATGTGGGGAGAGCCAGAATCAGAGTCCTCTGGTGATGAGGATGAAGAGGAAGATGCGGAAGAAGGTGGAGAGGGAGAAGTTGATGGAAAGGATGGTGATGGAGACACAAGTGGTTTGGTTACACCTGCCACAGAAGGTTTAATTACTCCAAGCGGTATCACTTCCATACCTGCCGGTTTGGAAACACCAGAGACCATAGAGTTAAGAAAGAAGAAGATTGAAAGTGAAATGGAGGGCGGAGACACGCCGGCCCTATACACGGTTTTGCAAGAGCGAAGGACGGAGGGCCTGGGGGCGAGTATGATGGGTAGTACACACGTGTACGACATGACAGGGGCAGCTGGAGGCCAGGCACCTCCATCGGTCATTGCTGCACGTCGTGGCGTAAGCGGTACCGCTTCCGACGGAAGAACCGAAAAGGACGGAGCTGTCGAATTAGCGTTGGATCCTAGTGAATTGGATTTGGATTCGGAGGCAATGGCATCACGATACGAAGAGACTATGAGATCAAGGCAAGCGCATCTAAGGAGGGAGGATTTATCGGATATGCTTCAGGATCACGTACAACGACAAAAGGTATGTAAAAACGTATATTGCTAATTTAATATGTTAATCAATAGCTTTACAATTGATTTATTGTTACAGAGTAAACGTAAGAGACAGCAAACCCAAGACACGAAAGCTTCAAAGAAGTATAAGGAATTCAAATTTTAAGGATATCTTAAGTCCAAGATATGTATTATATGGAAGGAAATTACTTATTTGAGTATATCGGAATTAATATTACATATTCAGTAATGTTTCTTGTATCGTGTATCTATAATATACTGCCGTGTCTAAATTTTCTTTATAATTTAAGGATGTAAGAAATGAGGTATTTGTTCAGTTAATACTGTATGGCGTTAAGTTAACGATCACAGGATATAACACAGATATTACTTCAATTTATATATTTCCGACCCCGATATTACTTTACACTCCAGTTAAATACATTTACAGTTTCCTATTAGATATGGTACAAATACGTATAAACAGTATCAATACAAGAACATATTATCTTATTTGACGAACTGATACGGTCAGTAGTAAATTAATCTTTTCATTCAACAAAATAAAATCATAATTTTTCCAATCGATCTCATGAATTCTACACGATATGTTTTTTCTCTTGAACTATATGAAACTGAAATTTCTTCGGTTTCAAAGTCATCAGAGGAAATGAAAGGTAATGTAACAGTGACAAAAGGCATGGAAGAGTGATTGCTATTGTAAATCTACTAATAGCACTACCGATGTCCAGCCAACTGCCTTGCGGAGTGACGTAGTACATTAAGGGCAGTGATAAACAGTCTCCAAGTAACAGGACTGCTAAAAAGATTTTCGAAGATTTCATTGCACGACTTGTACATCCAACCAATATTAAAGGTATACTAATTTTCAATAGTATTAGTGAAAACATAACGAACGGCGAGAACACAGTCACGAAGTGACGAGTCCATGAAGGATCAAACGAACTAATACTTGCCATATTACCAGTGCCAAAGAAACACAGTAGTGTATACAGCATCTATAATCAATCATTCAGGAGATAACAGATAAAACATTGCCTCCCGATTTGAATATTACGTATTATTTTTATATAAAAAAGGATACCAAATATGCTGCTTTAAGTAATTCGTCTGTTGTTAAAAGGTTCTTGCTACGGTTCTGTAGAGTAAAGAGATCAGTTTGCGGCCAGAACAGTAAATGTAAGGCAAGAGTCATAAAAAATAATGGCTCATATGATGCAGATAACAGGGCGAGTGGACAGAAAAGACCCAATGCAACTCCTTGCATCCTTTCATTTATTCTGGTGGAATACGTGAAAATACTTAATGGTGTTGTTAACAAGATCAACCATGACACCCAACTACGACCATCGATTATTCCCATATACACAAATCCCGTAAGTGTTAATCGGAATATCTCCATTATTTTCGAATACTTTGGTTGTACTTTTACAATAACTACTGCAGCAGTAATACAAATGCTAAGAATCCTGAAATAATCAATATATTAGTATTTTTACAGAAAATTAAATTCACATGCTTATTAAATTGAACTTACACGATGTATACTCGTGGATATGGCTCTACAACGGGTAATAAGGGAAAAATAGTTAACGACAATGCTGTTAAAAATAACAGGCGGGGTGCGGGTTTCAGTAGTACGTTCTGAATGAACGCGGCACATAACATTCCCACGCTAAGAACAGATCTGTATGTTAATCCAATAAACATTGTTGCTAGTAGGAAAATCGTTCCTACGATTTCTATCCATGGATTCTTTTTATTTGGTAATATTAACTTTGGCGTGTACATAGTAATACTTCGAATGGCCAGCCACGAAGAGACGATAGCCAGTGATGTGTAACACGGTATTCTCCAATTCGTGCAATCTGAAACTACGAGACGAAGTTGAACACATTTAATTAGCAAAATTTTACAAGAATCGTAAGAAGCTTACCTTCATATCTAATAAGTATTGTAATTAGTAAACTCGCAAATCCAATGTCTACTAATATTAAAATTGAAGATTTAATATTAGTACGAAGGACTCCAGATACTTTAAAAAATAATAATATTATCCATCCCAGCCACATTATAGACAAATAGAGTAAGAAACGAGATCTTTGGTACTGTCGAAAATACGACAAAGATTCTTTGGCCAATTTAAGGGCGTTAATTGTTTCGCTTATCCCCATTCTCGTATTTCCTAGTTTAAGATATTGATTCAATTCATGAATTTTTGTATCCAATTCAGCTTCTCTCCAATCTACATATCTATCATTATCTTCGCAATTCATGGCTCGATTTGCTTTTACTTGGTGTGTCAACTGTTTTAAATTATTTAGTAATGCATGACTTCCATACTCTTGGTACCTTGCACTCAAATATTCCCATGGTAAAACGCCCTAAGAATGAAGATATAGAAGTGATATTAGATTAAGTGACATTGTAATACAGTGTACATGTATGAGCATTGTACGTACTTCACTATTAACTGGAATAGGAATACCAACTAAAGACGATATTAACGGGGTAATATCTACTTGTTTAACGTCTTGTCGGGAATTGGACACGTTTACTCCTGCACCCCAAACAATTAGCGGCGTTTCGGTCTCATCCGTGGAACCACTTCCATGGGATCCCCAATCAGTCATTCCATGGTCAGAAGTAAAAACATACGCAGTGCTATCATCGCCAAAGAAATTCTCTGTCATCTGTACAACTTCCTCTATCTTCCGATCAACGTATTTCATATTATCAATGTATTCTCTGTGTTCAAATGTAATTTTGAGCTAATGAAATCATAATGTTAATTGAATGTGTAATTCAAAGTTATTAGTACGATATAAATTAATACGTATTAGACACCTGGAATAAGGTTTAGCTGCGTGTCCAGTAGTATCACATCCAAGAAGATGGAAGAATAAAATAACACCATCCATATTCTTTACTTCATGAGCTTTTTCACGGAGCCAATCTAAATATTTGTCAAATACCCATGAATCTAAACGCCAGATTTGACCTTTGTTGACATCAAAATCTTCCCATTCATGAGGGTAACTATCTCCATGTATATTATTTTGTGCACCTAGTTTTTTTTCAAATAGCACACGTGTATGTATTTGTACTCTCAAGTTTTTGTATTTCTTATAATACCTTTTGTAAAGATAGGGATAATATCAGGACTCCCCCAAGCCCAGGTAGAATAGCTTTGATTAAAAACTGAATCAAACTCTACAGGATTCTCTTTCCAGCCTTTAAAAATCGCACTAGGATCTTCATACAATCCTGCACAAATAGCTACCATACCAGGTCTTGATTCTGTAGGCATTCTTGTATGGGAGACACCCCAAACTCCTTTATTCATCATAATGTGCCTAAAATAAAAATGACAGTGCTATAGATATATTAAAATTGTGATTAAAAAATTTTAAAAGGAAATCATCAATTACTTAAGGTACTTCGGTGGCTCTTCCATGAAAGTTCTATATCTTAAACCATCAGCCACAAATAAAATTAGTCTCTTTGCAGGTGCATTCTTTGATGCTGGAACACTCGGTAATCCATTTATAATAGGAGAATGGAAATTCACGTCGAGTACACCCCATAGTAATATTAAGTGCATTAATAGGCCCCAAATTACAAACACGTAGCTACTGCCTATTATATTAAATTTTCGTTTAAACATTTTTCTTGTTTCAACACTTTTTCAGTGAAACTTCTGATTAATGATTTGTATATCTATTTCCTATTTCACTCATTTTCTCTATTTTTGTAGGAACGTATTTTCAAGTGCCACAAAGCTTATCATACCAAAAATTGGGTGTGCCTATTTATATACGATATATCAATCGCATCTTCTATTGACATAGTTTACTTTGTTGTCATGTACTTATCAAGATATTTAGAGCACTGTCAATATCATGGAACAATGTACGAATTGAATGTTACGCGTTCAAAATGATTTACGCAAATGCTGACTAATACTTTTTTCGTTTCATTGTTCTTTTAATCAGTAAGGAATTCAATAGATGTTTAATACAGTCCATGTTTAATAGGTGAGTGGGGCTAAACTTCAATGCATTCAATGTTAAAAATTATTCTTGGGTTTTGGCCCCTACATTCACAGGGTGCAGTACTGTCGCACCGATTGTCACGCCATCTAGCGGATAATGAATCATACTATTTTGAATCCTTATCCGTATTCCGGCCTCTTTGGAATCTCAGAGGGCAAATCGATCAATTCCACATTCTTGCGAATTTCTAGGTGCTTAATATTTCAGCACATTTCTCACAACAAAAACTTAAAATAAACCTAATGAAAGCCATTAATTATAATCAAAGTGCAAATGTCAAATTCATTTATTTGATCAACATACATTTGAACATGAATCTTTAGACGGCGCTTGAAATGTAAAACTATATATCCACAAAACGAAGTTAGCAGCTATTAATCTAGGAGAGTTAAGTTCTGAGGCCTTACACACATAAGTCTGTACTACATTGAAAATAAAATTTATTTACAAGTAAAACACTTTCATCAGAGTAGAACGTTTCGTCGTCGTTAGTTGAATGTTATTGATATCCATGATAGCAAATCGTGATTACAAGTGTCATCCAATCTTTCTGTCATGACAGTATGGCCGACTGCTGTACTGTGAAGTGATTTCGAAGGTGAGGTAATGATATTCAGTTATAGCCTACAATTTTAGACATTTTCAAAAATGATTTAACTTTAATAAAATGCATTGTGTTAATATTTTTATCCTCGTTAAATGTCACGGTGACACACGATAGACGAGTAGTATAACTTAGACAATGATTGACAATTACGTCAAATTGTACAAATACAAAGCGAATTATACATGCTATACAAATTTTAGGTTTTTATAAGTACGGCACGTTGCTGTGAAATTGTCGAGAAAATAAAGAACTCAAAATGGTAGTAGGTGTTTTCCCAGCTCTCAAATTGGGAGTATTGTTTGTTAAACAAATCAGCAAGCCCCTTGCAAAATTTCTTGTCAACCAAGCAAAGAATCATCATGTATTTCGAACTTATTTTATCATGCCACCTGCACAATGTAAGTAAATCCTTAAAAACACGCTTATCATAATATCAAGTTTTTGTTCTTTTTAACACCTTGTGTTATAATTTTCGAAATAAGATTGCCATGATGTAATATTTAATAATAGCCTAGAAGGTGCTTTAGGAAATTAATTAATATTTCAATTTTTAACATTTAATTGCAGTATATCATTGGGCTGAAGTAAAGACCAAGATGTATGTAATGAATCTTGGTAAGCCAACAAAAATTGCAAAACTGAACGAGACCATGGCAATAGAATTAGGTGCCAGTTTGATGGGTGAGGTTATCATTTTCAGTGTTGCCGGTGGGTGTTTGATGCTAGAGTATAATAGACAAGTATCCAAAGAAGCAAAAAAAGAAGAAGCACGCCTTCAGCAGATAGAACAATTTAATAATGACATTGATACACTGAACAAAATCACATCCCAACAAGAGGCAGAAATAAAATATTTGCGAGAAGTTACAGAATTATTAGCAAAACATGTAAAACACAAATTGCCTGTGAAACCTACAACAGTGGAAATGACTAGTCTCCATGAAAAACGTCAAAAACTTGAGGATAGTACAAAAACAGAAACAGAGACACATAACACAGAAAATGAACAAAGATCTGTTGTTGAACGAGCTATAATTTATTATCAAAATGATGTAAAAGCAAACAAACTCAGTTAACTGAAACTTTTATAATTTTATTGGAAGATGTTTAGATATAATATTAATGGCATAGAGGGCAGCGAAGAACAAATATACTTGCAATGCTGCAGTGTACATAAGAAAGATTTTTCACGGTATATATGGTATTACCAGCGGCTGTATATAATTTAACACAAAGTCATGGATAATAATTTTTAGATATATAATTGGTATTAGATAATATTTTCTATTTTTACCTGCACTTACACAACTTTTTTTTATGTATATGAAACATTATTTGTACAACAGACATGGAGTTGTACTTTAATATTATTTTATGTAAAGGTATCTGGCATACCTGAGAAGGAGATTTTGTAAGTGTTATCACATTGAATGGGATTCGTTAACCTTTAGAGATCTTATCATTTTGTTAATTATTCTGCCATGCTACTTAAATGTGTTAAGTTGTAAAGATATAGTACAATAATAAGTTGCAGAAACAAATGTGTTGTGACATATATCCAGTAACACATATGTATTCAGGGAGCAAGATTCAGTTCAAATAACTCATTAGTTTAAATTTATTCCTTCCTTCAACATTTTTTGTAACATGTAAATTCTTGATTCTAAATTTTCAAGATCGACGTCTAAAAAAAAATACGAGATTGCACAAAATATTTTTTCATTAGTTACTGCATGAAATACTAACTTGAATCTTTTGCTCCTTTGTTAAACTTCTTTGAATTTCGGCAAGCAGGCCGACGAATTCTAACTGATTCTAGTGAACTGCCTATAATTATTTGCAAAAAATGTAATAACTATGAAGCTAAAAACATTTTGTTGAATGTTTTCGAAGGACATGAGTAGTAATAAATTTGCTATATTAGCAAAAGTTTGTTTATTAAAAGTGTATTTCAATTTTAACAGTTACCTGATGAGAAACTAGAAGTTCTAGCATGACCTGTTAATGAGGGTGATCGACTTCTACTTTTTCTATGATTTGAGCAACGAGATTGCAGAGAAGGGGAACGTGTATAGCGCTTTAATGCTGGACTACCATCTCCAGGCTTTCTACCGGTAGATTGAGACAGCTGTTTTACTTTTAGTAAAAGAGACGCATTTTCACTTTTAAGTTTTTGAATTTGTGTCCGAAAAGATGTACGCTCTTTTGCAACACTATTTTCTAATGTTTTTATTGAGGCTACTAATCGTCTTAAACCTGTTCCTAAGAACAATAGAAATATTTCAGAAGATCAAGCTTGGGACAATTTGAAGTACTCCTACCTTTGCCAGAAAGTTTTTGATTCTCTTGAATTAGTCTTTGATTTGTAATTGTAAGTTCTTGAATACGTTTTTGCAAATCTCTGTTTACCCCTGTGGACTGCAGCTTTTCAATCTCTGCTTGTAATCTTCTTATAGTTGCTTGTAGCAATACTGGATCTGGTAGACCAGAATACTCCAAAGGCAATGGATAATGGATTCTTAAGGAGATTATTATATTGGCAAATACTTAATTTATTTATACAGAGGCTTTTTATATTATACAGGTTATATTTATTATTTAGGTACTGATAGCAAATGCACTTTGTATATAAACATTTTATAAAATCATTGATTATTTACTTACCGGTCAAACTCTACTGTATATGTTAGAATGAGATATCTGCGGTTGTTTATTGTACTCCCCAGACTTGAACATGAATTACCTTCTGGTTTACGTGCACGTAATAACTGTAAATCTTCAAGAGTGAGCAGATCCAATGTAATGGATTCACTTGTCTGCAATTAATCTGTGTTTAATATCATTCCCTCCATTTTGAAAGATCCAATACAAAGTTTACTTTTAACAACCCTGACTGTAGCATTGCCACAAATACATCAAAGTGCTTGTAATTTCCAGTTTTGTGCGTCAAATTCTCAATATCTTAAAGATCAGCAGAAATCGTAGTGGTATCAATTTGTTATAGAGTACGCAAGAGCTTAAGCATATTCTCTATTCATGAAGTAATCACAGAAAAATAAATAATATTAAATCATTTGAGAGCTATAAAATTGCGATGGTAAAAAACGAACATGCTGCATCGTAGGAGGATTGCCATTCCTCGGAGGTGTATTTATCCATCACGCTAAGCTCCAAATTGCGCTTGCATCCTTTAAAAGTAGTGACTTTCATTTTCACGACATACTCTTTGCCATTTTTGAAAGTGTACGTCGTCATCAGGGACGGACCAACCTCGTTCATAGTCAATCAATGTCAGCTTCGATTTGAGCGCGCGTAACAATGTAAGAAGTACTTTAACAAACTTAAAAGACCCGATGAGTTCGTACGTCTCGAAAATCCATAGAAATGCGCGTACCCGACCATTCATAAAAAGTTCACTGGTAACGTTTTCACATGTGACGCACGCAGCGTGTATACGTAGTTGTCACACCTACACAGGGGGAACACAGAGCACACAAGCACACTGACGCACGCCATAACCAATATAAGTTGATGCGTAGCTGTCAATGACATCATGATACGATATCAAGTGGAAGAATGAGTCTAATTCATGCCAAGATAGCAAGCTAGTTACGAAAATGTGGTCCTTCTTCTCGAGAGACCCGACCAAAGATTTCCCGTACGAAATCGGTGAACCTGTTCCTGGTTTAGATGACAAGAGCATCTGGACTTTGCATAAAGCCAAAAGAAAGGTACCCTAACCTATTGCAATAATATCTTATAAAACCATATTTCCCGGGTTGTAAATCTTATGAATGTTGTTGACAAAGAGAAATGGCTATTTTCAATTTCTATTTTCTCATGCAGGGCACTACAGGAGGTGAGGATGTTTCAGTTTTTGTCTTCGAACTGAAGAATAATGGGGAACATCTTTTGGATATTGCCCGTTCAGCAGTAAAAAGATTAAAAACACTTAGGCATCCAAGTATTCTTGCATATCTTGATAGTCTTGAGGTACAGTCATTCTTTATATCAGATGTTTTCCATAGATATGTGGGATACAATTGGTTAAATTATATTTTTCAATTCTAGACAGATAAAATGGTTTATTTAGCCACGGAGCGTGTAGAGCCTTTACAAAATCGATTGTCCAGGAAGTCAGACGTAGATGAAGGACCCAAGAGAGAATTATATTTCTCTTGGGGGATATTTCAAATTACAGTAAGCATCAGGACAGATAAAACAATATAATATTTGATAAGAGGGCATATGTATAATGAACACATTTTTAACAGAGAGCACTTAATTTCTTAAATAATGATGGCAATTTGCGGCACAACAATGTGAATTTATGGACAGTATTTGTTAATGAAGAGAGTGGAGAATGGAAACTTGGAGGGGTTGAGTATATGACAGTAGTCGAAGCTGTCTATAATACACTACCTCCTACATTTCAAGCATATCATCCACCAGACGCCAAGGAGAATGTTAAGCCAGTTACTAAATGGTAAAGAATTTTTCATATAGAAACAAAGGGTTTTATATGTCACACACGAACCCTTTGCACCAATCATATTTCTAAATGTATGCTGTACATACATAATATTTATTTAAGTTTTATTTAAAATGATAATTTCATTGATATAATTATTTCTATTAGGTTTCTTCTCACATACCTGCTAATCATTATTATTCCAAATAATGCTACAAACACAAACCCCTAATTTTTTTGTTGAATAACTAATAAAAATAGTTATTATTTTACCTCTCAATTTACACTACAATACCAGCTTTTTCTATATGTAAACATTTAGGTTTATTGTTAACGCTTGAAACTGATGAATAACTAAAAAAAATAGCTCGGTTGACATGTGGGGTCTTGGCTGCCTGATCTGGGAAGCATATAATGGTCCACTCAGTTCCGCTTCACAACTTAAAGTTCTAGATAAAGTATGTTGGCATAATTTATATAGATACTAATAATTATTCTGATTAACTTATAATGCATTTTTCCTTTTTTAAGATTCCAAAACAATTACATGTAGTATATCGTGAGTTAATTAGTGGCAATGCAGAGGGACGACCAAACCCTGCCGATGTGATAGCGCGGTGTCGTAGTAATGGAGGATTTTTCAAAAACGAACTCGTGGATGCACTCTTGTTCTTAGAAGAGATTCAAATGAAAGAACGCGGTGAGAAAGGCCGATTCTTTTCGCAACTTGCCAGTCAGTTGGAGTCGTTTCCAGGAGGTGTCGGCAGATACAAAATATTACCGCAATTATTGGCCGCCTTTGAGTTTGGCGATGCTGGAAGCGCAGTTTTACCTCCATTGTTGCAACTTGGATGTCAGTTACCCGACGCTGAGTACCAAAAAAGAGTGGTTCCATGCGTTGTTAAGTTATTCGCATCAAATGATAGAGCGACAAGACTCCGTTTGTTACAGCAACTAGACCGATTTGTGAATCATTTACAGCCGGCAACTGTTAACGAAGCTATTTTCCCGCAGGTATCAGTAGAGTCATAATTAAACTACGTATGTATCAGACGGATAAATAGTATACTATGCTTTATTATAGGTTGCGAGAGGCTTCTTAGACACCAATCCGGCAATTAGAGAACAAACAATTAAATCAGTTGTACATTTAGCGCCGAAATTAGATTATAATAATCTTAATGTTGAGACATTGAGATACTTTGCCAAACTTCAATCGAAAGATGAACACGGTGGTATTCGTACAAACACTACAGTTTGTCTAGGAAAAATTGCTCAACATCTTCATCCCCAAATCAGACAGAAAGTAATTCCGAAATTCATTATATGGTGGTTAAATAAGTATAATATAATGCAATAACCACCGATTATTTTAGGTACTAATAGGTGCATTTATTCGCGGTACCCGGGATTCATTTCCTCCAGCCAGAACTGCTAGCATTTTAGCATTAGCGGCAACGCAACAATACTTCCTACTGCAAGAAGTTGCAAATCGTATTTTACCAGCCCTATGTCCGCTCACTACAGATGTGGATAAGGGGGTAAGAGATAACGCATTCCGAACTATCCGTGGATTTTTATCAAAACTTGAAAGAGTCTCGGAGGATCCTGGTCTTCGCGAATCTATGGGTAATAACATAATATATATAATCAAAACAGGTTTATATGTTTAGAAAGACGAGTACACTGTACAAAAAATAATTAATTACAGAGGCGGATGTAAATACAGCAACACCAAGTCTTAGTAACGCAGCAGCAACGTGGGCAGGTTGGGCTGTAACAGCGGTTACTGCCAAGTTTTATCGTAGTCAATCCGATACGCCGAAATCATCCAACCCTCATGGTGGATCGAGGATATTATTAAATAAACCTGCTTCTCTCGGTTCGTATTTCTTTCTTCGACTATCACTTAAAGTACATTTTATGAATAATTCTTACACCCATTCTACTTCTAGAGCAAGCAAGTAGTTCGCAGAGTAGCGCGAGCACGACCGCGACAACAAGTAGCGCAACGAGTATGACCTCTCTGGACCACGATCACGAACATGATCCACAGAACACTGGCAACACTAATTCAGATTGCGACTGGGATTGCTGGGATGCCGATAATTGGGGGGAAATGGAACAACAACCTTCCACTACGTTGTCTCATGGAACCAGCAATATATCGCCGTCCCCGCATTCACCTAAACGCAACGATCAGTGGACCAGTCTGGAGGAAGAACCGGTTTGTGCAATTTAGCATACTGCTTTGCTTCACCCATCGCATCTCTTATTCCACAGTCATAAATATTTTTTTATCCTTAAACCTGTGGATCTGTAGATATGCCTCGAAGAAGGATCAGGTTCTTTTTTTTAGACATTTTTCCCTAATGTTCCATTAAAAACGCATATTTGATGATCCAATGAGTTGCATTGAATTAATTTTCGATCACTCGGTTTTTATTTATGTTTGTAGGAGGAAGAAGCGGTGCAAGGTGTAGAAGATAAAACCGAATCTTCCGAAGTATGCTGGGAGGACTCAGAATTTCAACCTTTCGATGATATTCCTTCATTAGACCAGCCAGGTAAGAATATTTTCTCGATAGAAATAATATTTAATGTAACAGAAACAATCTTTTTCAAGGGTGTACCGTTGAAACTGTGCCCACAGTGAGTGGAAGTAATAAATTAGAAGAAGCTAGGAGGAAACGAGAAGAACGCAAGTTAGCCAGACAAAAGCAAATGGAAGCTAAGAGAGCAGTAAAGTTACGAACTAGTATTCCTCCCAAAATGATCTAATTTTATTAATTAAATGTCATAATTTAATAAATGTTCATCTTATTTTACCTCAAAAGGAAGGTAAATATTAAAAAGATTAAATCATTTCTTCAGCATTGTTTATTACATTATACATTCTTAAAAAAATATACATATATTCGGTAAAATACAATCACATATTACGATTACAACCTGGATAATCCATGTGATATGAAATAGTGGAGGACATAGATAACTTTTTATCAAAGCTAGAATTTTTAAACCAAGCATAAAACTACAGGATTGAAAATTGCTTTGTTCTAGTAGGAATACATATCGTTAATAGGTAGACAAGAAACATCTCTTATGAGACATTTAAAATGTGGCCTTTATTGTCATAAATGAGATTGCTCTGCAGTATTTTCATTGTGAAACCTCATATTAAGATAATTCGCATTTTGATGTTCACGTTTAAAGCCTAAACTCTCGTAAAACGGTATAAGTGGATCTCTGCACTCCAATGATAATTTGTAACATCGCAAATAACGGGACAATTGCATTATCACCTTAACAATTAATTTTCCCAGATGCTTACCACGATAATTATTGTTGACAACCACATCTTCTAAGTGTCCTCTCTGCAATAATATTACATATGCTTTGATAGTTTAATGCATATAAACAATAAATGTATTGAATAGCTTTGCCAAGTCAGAGACAGTTAAGAAAAATGAATCCATTCAAATGTGTAATGAAGCAAAGAAAGACGTACCAGTGAACTATTGTGAATAAATTTCTGCTCAGCTACTAATGTGGCACTCGCTATTATTCTCCCAGTATTTAAATCTTCCACAACAACAAGGTAATAATCACCAGCACTCTTCATCATATGGAATCGGTCTAAATATGAAAACCAAAGTAATAATATCATACTTTTCCTGAAATTATACAAAAATGTTATAAATCTACAAGAACTTACTCAAGAACTGTTCTCTGCTTAGATTTCCTACGTCAGTTAACTGTGCCAATAGTTGAAGGAATCCTAACAAACGAATAAAAGGAAATCAAAGAAAGAAATATACTATTGATAGTAAATGAGTACGCATTAAAATTGCCTTTACCTCTATCATAGTCTCCAGACTTTAGAGGTCTGATTAATAAGCCTTCGATACGTGACAACGACAAATGCTCCAGTATGTTTGGATTGAATAGATCAATCTCTTTCTCCCCAGAACATTTATCCTAACAGTAAACATTAAATAAACGTCAGTCACAACTCAATTTAAAAACCTTATAAATTTATGAGGGAAATGTAAAACATGTTAAAATTATAAAATTCGTTAACATATCGTTTCCTACTACACCAATTCAATTTATGGCTACAAATATTTCATTGTTGCAAAATCTGATGGTCTTTTTGTATTTACAGTACGTTTCTGTGAGAATGTGTTAAAGTTTACAACCTGTGTGGTACTCATGGTAATGTTGTCGATTTATTTCCTGGTGTTAGTTGAACAATCAGTCTGACAGATGTTTCTATGTTCTCCGTACGTTAAGGATGCGATGGGACCTTTACGAATATTCCGAGACCGACCCCTTTGTCGCGTGGCAAAAGGCTGGGTGACACTTTCACGCAGTCGCCTCAGGCTCTTATGTATTTTTACGTTTTATTCAAGGTCTTCATTGATAAAATGACATTGAAAATACATTTTTCCCTTCTTCTACTCAACCGTGAAAAAGATAGGAGAGATAGAACTATCAAGATCTATCACTATAGTTGATCAGCATTGTTTTGTATTTTTATTTCATTAACTGTTAAATCCTCGAAAAAAGTTTTCACCAGAACATTTTAATCGTGTAATTTTTAATGTCGGTAATAATTTGTAATTATATGAAACTTCATTAAAATTGTTCATACACAATGGAAGAAAAGTACTATTTTATTTTAGTATCTGAAAAAAAATTAACTTATTCTAGACTGTTGTAATTCCCGCGGATTTTTTAGTCTATGTAGATAATAAAAGATAAATCGTTGATTTGTTTTATCTGCGAACACTTTCTACGTGTTTCACAATCTCATCATATCGTTTACATGAAATAAAGTGGCTTTCGTAAAATTTTAGGATCTGACACATTGGGATAGTAGAAAGAAATTGATTTGCAATTTTTAAATTGTGTTATACATATAAATACACGTTTTTTAAGCAATTCACGGAAAACTTGCAATTGCTCTGAACGTACACCAATGAAATGCTTTCACTTCGCGAAACGATCTTGGACAAACCTTGAGAGAATATGTACAATATATACCTTCGTAGAAGATCGATTATATAATATTACTTCGTGACTGTGGAGGTCCGGATTTTACGGTATTGAGATCGCTTAAACAAGGTACCGTTAAAACATTAGCTAATCATTAGCAATTTTGTCAGAAAAGTAGATATTATTCATCTTGAAATATTATTATCCGAAAATAGTTAGTATTTAACAAATTATAATATGATCTCGATCATATCTGGGTAATTAACCTATGTCATTGTGATTTGATTTTTTAAAAGGATTCTTATTAACAATATAAGCAAATAAACTATAGAACTTTGACTATTTAACTTTGTTTTGATCTTTGTTTAAGTTATGTCTACTTATATATACATTTCTTTCTAGTCAAATATACTGGAGCAATCGTTCTAAATTTGACAAATAAAATGAGTATGAAACATCGAGTTAAATAGAATATGTTAATTTCATAAGTGAATGTCAAGTTTTTCAGTATGTCATAACATATTCCACCTTATTAATAAATAATGAGTACTGAACAAAGCATAATAATGTTTCATTGGATGCATGGTTCTCTTTCATTTTCTAATTGAATTTATCTAACTCGTATAACTAACTTTAATTTCATACATCCTGACTTTTTGTTATTTACTTGTTTGTAAATAGATAAAAGACAATTTCTTTTTACCAGTATGTTCCTGTTCTTTGCATATGTCCCAGCGAATAGTTAGTAATTCTGTGTTGTACATGTGTTATTGTAGACAGCAACATGTTTGAACGGTCACCAAGGGCTATGTTATATCCATACACACTGTCAGCGAAAGTTGCCCAATTTCCATATGGTCATTACTATAAACACAGCTGGGCCTTTAGATATGGTTGCTATGCCATCCTTGCGTGTGTACCACTCTTTTGGAAAATAACCACACTTGGTACGTGTCATATTTTATTTAAGTATTCCATCCTTTCATATTGAATTAGTACGACATGTTAATGAAATTACCATTTCAGTGAATTCACCTGAGAATAAGAAGAAATGGAGAGAAATCAGGGAAAAGCAATTTTCTGGAGAAGTTCATCATTAAGCAACTGTAGATATGGTCATAGTATGATACAAGGATAACAGCTATCATATTGAAAATGTGTAATTCCTCATTAGTCTAATGGAAATATTAAACGAAATTGTTCATTGAATATCCTCAATATTACCTTACAAATGCATAGATGAATAATTCTATTTTAAAAGTTTATTACCAAATTAATTGTATAAAACGTACATGATTACAAAGAACTGTCTCAGTGACTGCTGTACAATATAATGAATAATGATAATTTGTACCGTAGAGTTTGTGTAGGCCCAGCCTAAAAATTTTCATTAATTCTTTCAAAAGGCTGATTTTCAAAGAAAAAAGAGAAGTACTACTAATACGTTAACAATTTGACAAAACTTAAACACGAAAATTATTAAATAATAAAATCTTTCATTTCCAATAGTTTGTGCTGTATGTAACAATGTATTCTGATTTTTAGTAAAATCTACTTTCCTTATAAATACAAGTACAGACGTAATAATTATCCGATAAATATCGATTAAAGTGTCATATGAATATTCTGTATTCGGAATAAAAAAAGAAGGAATTATCGATTTTTATTACGCATACACTAGCTCTTCATATGGACTGGATGTTGCATAACAGCCAGATGACAAGCTAGGCTTTCATATAATTTTCAATTAGATGCAACAGCTTTCTGAAAGAAAGTCTAAAAAAAAAACTCTTAGAAAAACGCGAAATAAGACTTGGTGACGAAAAGATACACATGAGATGCCGTTATGTAAGTAGCATTAAAATAATAAATAGTTATTAATGCAAAAATACTCGTCCGATAACAAAAAGTATTTCCTTCGTAATACTACTAGTGCACAGGAAACAGCACTACTTGTACTTGCTGAAGCTAATGAAAACTAGTTTCATCGCTGACGCGCGCACTCGCTTACAAAATATGCTCTATCATATAAAGGGCGTCCTTAACAGTGTACGAGAGCAACTCTATATATATAATATATATATATATTTATATGATCATATATATATATTCATATATTCGTGCGCAAATAATACTGCGTATGCCTTTTTATTTCAGCGAGCCTCGAGAAAAAAAAAAAAATCGATAGCTAGTTCGATAAGTAACAAAACGAAAGAAAGAAAATATGAAACTCATTTTTCGCGAATAATTCACGTGTGGTCAGTGGGTTGGTTTCGTAAATTCTACGTAGAATTTTCTGCTTATTCATTAGCAAACGAAGTTTTTTAGTTCCATAATTTACAAAACATCTGTTCTTCGGATTATGTGTCTGTACACTGCTCGATATCATTTATGCAAATCCGTGTGCAATTTCAAGGTACATTCAATTTACGTATCAGGGACATAAATCTATCTTCAATAAGTATAATGTTTCGAAGGAGTATGTACTCTGCTTCTATCTCCTCTTCTGGGCTTCCATGTCCTCGTCTTCGCTATCCTCATGCCCGTTCTCTTCAAGTCTTGCCTTTTTAATTTCCGGCGGTCGGATCGGTTCTTCGTCGTAATTTAAACCTAGCTCTCTGCATCGCTTCTCAAAGTACTTCAGCAATCTCATGCCAGCCCTGTACACGTAACTATTTTTAAAAAGTCATAGCCTCACTTTCAATATCCATATTTTTTTTAGTGTTCGGAGGCCAAAGATTTTGATCACATGTAAAATGAATAGAAACTGTATATTCTAATGCAACAAACTCTTTGTTCCTCTGAATGTGAAATGCATATGCAAGGGAATATCGAAGTTACACAGCGATATCATCTTGGCTCATATCTGAAGCAACATTAATCATATCCATATTCATGCATCAGAACTATTAATCTATTCATAGTTAGAAAAAATAAATCTTACATGTTTGTTATGTATTAGAATCGGTTAAAATATTCATTTACCAACGAAAAAGAAAACATTTGCACGTGCACTTGCGAACCTACACCACATTAAACACATTTAGAATCAGTCTCACTTGTGCAGTCAAAACAATCATGAAACATCATCGTACAATCTCAAGGAATAGTAATAAATTCTGAATAAGAAATTTACCACATCAAGAGTACATGATGATCCATTAAACTCACACAGAAATCCACACAAATTCCTATTGTTAGTCACTCTCTCGCAATCTCTGGCATCCGAACTTATAAATTTGCCAAGCAACTCTTTTCAGATATACTCACTTGTATACCGAGCTGTGCTCCTCATTGTACGATTGGCAGTTCTCAAAGACGAGACGACAGTCACTGAAGAACTCGTCAAGGGTTTCATACTCGCAGTTAGTAAGCTTGTACTTAATGGTGCCGAAGTCCATGGGCTTGGAGATGATGTCGTGGTAATCTGGCACTTCGTCCTTGGTCACGGGGGAGAGGAATGGCCATGAGTCTCTGTGGTGCTTTACGTCCGCTAGTAGCTCCTGCAGTCGCGCCATAGATCCTTTGATCGTGGTCCTATCCTCCTCTTGTTCTTCCGCAGCTCTTTTTGCAGCCCGCCGCGTTTGCCTCGGCTCTGTGTCGTCTGAAGTACTGCTGTCTGTGTAGAAAAATGGGGTAAAGGAAGTTAGCGTGGCAAAGAATTAAATAGAATGACCTCCTAAAGTAGAGAGTAGAATTAATAGATGCAAAGCGTTAGTCGAGCTTAAACAAGTGCAATGATATAGAAAAGAAAGTTTTGAAAACATTGCTGACTCTTTTTACTGTTTGGAAGTGTAGCTGATTTGATGTAAGATGTGTCTGCAAATTAAAATGCAATTAAAACCGTGATTTTCAATAGTTTATGAGAAAAAGAACGAAAATGGATAAAGTATACAAAATACAAATTCTACAATAAGGCGCGTGTTCTGTTTTGCTATGAGACTACATTGTTTTAAGTGCTGATATGAAAATAAAGTATAGATCCCTTATTGTATTGCATGCCAAAAAGCCCTGTCTACTGAACAAAACAAATATGTAGTATGGCTACACACAATTGTTTATAGTATATTACATGTTTCTAATGTGTAACTATAACTAAACAAAATTAAAAAAAGGTTAATGCAAACGTAACAGTGTGCGGCGCAGTGTTTTACTATCGATCATTGCGATTATGTGTCTGCAAAGAATTATACTACACATAAAGTAGAATGGGATTGCAATACAGACCGTCCCAGTCTGTCGATTCTGTAGTGAGGAGGCTCTTGGCAAAGCCATGGATGCGAGAGCGTGCTGCTGCTGCGCACAGCCTCTCCTTGTCCCTTTCCCTTTCGCGCCCCCTCACTAACAACACAATTATAACTAAGAAACTATCGGGTAAAAGATTAGAAAGTAGGATGATTTCATTTGCTATAGAGATCAGTCTCGAATACGTTATTTGGATAACAAGATGTATCATAAAACGTGTAATAGTCTCATTAGCCTACTCCTACTGCGACATTTCCTACCGTTTTGTTTGTTAAAAATATATTTGTAGTAGTAATGTTTCTTACCCATCTTCGAACTGTTATTCCTTCTTTTGTCTTTACAATCTGTACAGCTCCATCTTCCACGAGGCGCTCTTAACAGAGGAGGTACTATGCATTCTATGTGATAAAAGTTTGCACACGTGTCGCAATTCAGTAACTTTCCACCACTTCTACATATCGAACACACGTTCATTTGTCCATCACTGTCGGAATAATAATTGATATATCAAAGAATGTTCATCGAATACAGATTATGAAAAATTGAGAGAATTGTAATTACAGCTCTTCATCGGTCTCGTGATCTAAATCATCCTCATCTTGGTCCTCCTCTTCTTCACTTTCTGGAACACGTCTGGCACGATTATGTCGGGTTTCTTTGGTTAAAATAACTTCATCTTCCAACTCATCCTCGAATTTTTTTCGTTTTTTCTTCTCTTTCATCTTTACTGGTGGTTTACACGTAACGCAGAACCAATCTCCCTCCGGTACGGCCTGTAAAATATTAAAACTCGTGAACACTGATGTAAATGTATTGTTAGAATGTTTATACAATAGATAGTTACATTAAGTTTTGGTTTTAAGCAGTACAAATGATGTCCCTTATTACAACCATCGCAGAGCAGCATATTTTCAGCGTCTCTCCGCCTTTTACATATGCGGCATTGAGCATTGAATGCACTCCTGCCCCACGCAACACTATTTTCTAAAGTACTTAAATGCACGAATAGTTGAGACCAATTCGTCGAAGCCATCAGGGACTGTTCCCATTTTTCTCGAACGTCTTCGCTAGGCCATTTTTTATCTTTATCGTCTGAGGCTAACGGTTTCTTTAAGTACCTTTGTTCAACGGCGTGATACAACTGTAAAATTGCGCATGCCATCTGTTTGATGGTTGCCTGTTGATGAGTATCCGGTTGTGGTTCGTTTTCACCTGGTGGACCCAAATATTTTCCCGGATCTCTGTAAGTTTTTATGTTAATACTTCCAATTTCGGAGTCCGGTGTACCAGGCCTGCTGTGCCTCGCTTCGCTTTTAACTTTGTCTAATACAATGTTCGACGCGATGTCCGCCTCCACTTCGTTCGTACCATACACTAATTTATCACATTGCTTATCATAGCCTTTATTATTAATTGCGTTCCTCCATGCATCTCGATTAATAACTTTTATATTTCCCAAACAACCGCCTTTTATTTTGTCTTCGAAGTCTAAAATGTAATCTCTCAGAGTTAATTCAAGAACATCGTCGATAGGCATGTCCGACGGGAAATTTAAGTTCGCATTCTCGTATTTGTTTTTCTTAGTAGTTTTACTAGTCTGTCCTTTAATAGGTCCTGAAAACTATGATAAAATGTGGACTTAGTAGTTACGCCTAGATATTCGAGTTTAGTAGAGTTCAGATACTTACGACTTCAGGATTAAGTTTGTGCCTAGGACATTCTTCAATCACAGATATTAAACTTGTCATTTCTTGTTGAATATTGTTTTTCAGATCACCCTCCCTAATACCTCGTTGAGTTAGAACATTCACCAAAGCTTCGACGTCCTCCTGTGTCCCATAGAAACTCCATCTCGGTTCAGATCTTTTCCAGTGAACGGGGCAGTCCTTATCTCCTGTACATGCTACTAAGTTTTTAACGAGTTCTTCTTTTCGGGAGGCAACATCTTTCCTTGGAGATTTAAGTCCATTCTTCTCGGAAAATGTGACTTTCTTGGGAGATTTTTTTGCCTTCTTAAAGTTATTTTCTTTATCACTGTATTCATCTTCAAATTTATTTTTCAAATATGTATACTTGAATTCCCTGTCTTGTAATTCTGGTAGATAAGGTGTGCCTTCGGGAAGACAGTCACCGGCCCACCGTTCATCATTCTCTACAAACAGTCCTGTAAATGCAAAATATGAATATGAAATGTAAATGTATTTTAAACTGATAATATAACATTAGATTTATGTAGCAAATGAATTACCTGGAATTGATAAAAATCTCCAATATCTGCGGTGAGCTCTGTCAGACCCCAAGTAAAGCATCATTTTATCATCTCTGGATGCTAACTGAAGTTCTTTTAACTTGTTTTCGTATTCTTCTTTCTTTTTTTCCTCCTCGCAGTTTCCACGTGTAACTTTTTTTGGTACCTTTTCTTCTTTATCCTTTCCATCCTTATCGCGGTCTCTCATCTTTTCTTTTTCCTCTTTCTCCTTTTTATGTTCGGCTATCAGGAAGAACTTCAATTCTCGTTTCGCTTGTTGAAGTTTATCGCGTCTTTCCTCGATCACGTCTCGTATCGAGGCGAATGTCAGCAACTGATTTATAAGGCACGTGGCCACTTTCAGCTTGTCATCGAAATCGAACTCTAGGACGCTACGGTGCCCTAGTGCTCTTAACAGTTGCGCTTCGTCTATTCTCATCAGTAACGCAGGATCGTCGAGATTCGTATAACCACCTAATTGAAACAAGAGATATAATATCCACTCTCTCCCATCTCTTATTACTCAACTTACCTCGCTGCGAGTACCTCCATTTAGAAGCGGCTTCACCTATTCGTCCGCCAGAACTTAGCAAATGTTGTCTTAAAATCTCACTCAGCGTTAAATTATCTAATGTGAGATCGGACAATTTGGAACCTTGGTGCACTTGGCACCAAGTTGAGGCGATCGTAGCGAGTTTAATAGCTTTCGTCATGGAAGAGGCTCCTTCGTGCATACTGATATCAGTCACTAAATCCGATGCCTCTGCATGAAACTCATCCTCTTCTCCAGCTTGGTACTTAAATATGTTTGATAGCAATAATTGTAAAAGATCGCTCCAAGGTCCGGAGGCTTCTTTTACTAGTAACGATTTCTCCAACAAATCCAATGTAAAACCGTGTTGAAAATACGTATTAACTTCCAGCTCTTCGTTGAAGAACTCTAAGAATTCTAGGATCATGGCACAATCGCCAAATTTCTCGTTAGGTATGTTACACTTAACAGGGGTGGGTTGTGGAATGGGCTCGAGATCTTCGCACTCAAGATCCTCTCGTGGTTTGTTCCATTGTCTCATGTATACAGCTAAGGCAGCCAGTTTCAGTTTCTCCTCTTTCTTACGCTCGTTTTTCAGCTCTCTTTCTTCCTTACGTTTCGCTTTTTCTTCGAGCGCTTTTGCCTTCAGATCTTCCTTAAACTTGCCATTCGTTCTGTTAAATAACTTTATAATATTAAAAGACTGCTTGGGGACAATAGTACATTGGCATACTTAACACATCATTAAAAATTGATATCTGTTTATCAAACTACCTTGGCTTTCGGAACTTTTTGATATCCACACCCGTTTGATTCACTTTTTTCAATGGGTCAGGTTTGTCAAATGGTTTTTGTTTTGACACATCTGTTGTCAGGAATTTGTCTAGGGATTCCTGTTTATGTTTAACAGATTTTTTAATACGAGATGCAAAGTCTGGTGGAGATCCAGCGAAAATAGTGTCAAAACGGACTTTACTAATCCCATACTTTTGTAATACGCTATCCTGGAATACATAATTTTTATTGGTTAATACGATTTACATAAATTTAATTCTTATGTAGTGAATTAACATTTTTAAAGAATTACTAACTTTAACAATCCATATACCACTCTTATCTTGTTCACACAATTGACGTAGAAATATTTTATTTCTTTCTTTACTGTAGTGCTGCTTTCTCCTCCTTACTTGAGCAGCTTCTACTATCATAAGTTGGGTGACATCAGAATCTCCTCCACAATCCAACTGTTCCACTTCATACCGGAATAATTTTGCCGGTGGGTGATACTGTTGATCTTGTGGACTTGTGACACAAGAATTATATAAGAGAATTGCATCAATAAAGAATATAGTTATGCTTAAAGCAGCTTCTCACCTGATATTCTCTTTAGCATAAGCTTTAATCTGTTGTTCGGATGGTGCAATGACCTGAAGAACATGACAATCGCACCAGGAGTCTTCTGTGAAACTTGCCTCTACCATCTCTCCTACAAAGTATCGATCCCTTGCAAACTGATAAACGTCCTCTATCATCTCATTGAAAGATGATCTATTTGTCTTGCTGGCAAGATATAAAATAGGCATCCGTAGCTGTAAAATATTATAATTCATTAGCAACTGATAAAACGCAATTTGAACAATTATGAACTGAAATCTGATAACATATTAAAAGAATCTATTATACCTCCATAGGAAATTCTTTGAGACTCTTTTTTGCGTTTTCTTCACATTGTAAAGCTTCCTCATATGTCATATTAGTTCTACCAGTGATACTACATGACCATATAAGAGAATTACATAAAATAATTCTCTCACAGAACTCACTGAAACATACAAAAAGATTGTTTATAGCAATGTTAATATTATACAATTTATTGGTATAGAAGAAATAATAACACATAATAAACTATAAATCTCTAACAGATATAAAAACTGATGCAATAGATAACATAATTCTCTTCACATGCATTGTTAGTGACACATTGAACTTGATAAACAAAAATAAAATGACTTCAAGAAAAACATTTTGATATCTAAACGGTGATAAAATGAATAAGTGTTTTTAACATTCTTCAAAATATTTGTACGCTAAACTAATTTCCCCTTAAACGTTGAACAATATAAACGAAAACAAAAACGCTAGCCTATCGAAAAATCTCTATTTCCACGAATGACAACAATTGAAACGTGTCGTGGACGTAAACGAGGAGACGAGAGTTTCAGCGAAGTCGCCACAATGTATTCTACTGCCATCGTCTTGACTGTCACCGTCTTACTTACTTATAGTCCTTGAAGATCTCATTGGTAACCTCGCAGTGAAACACTTCGTCGTCATCCCTGAAGTCCGAGGAGACGTGAAGACGTTGAAACGGTTGCTTGCGAAGCAGCGGCATGTCACCGATATTGCCGCTCGGCGAACCCGTGCCCTAGCAAGCGACTAATCGCTCGCGTGTTCGCCACGCCGAGAAATCAATTCTCCGTTGTCGTCCGACCAGACACCAGACACGAACCACTATATCGTGTACTATACCTCTTTCCGGAACACTGCGGGCACATGCAACGCACGCTAACAAACAATTCACGCGAGCGGAAACGAAACACACCGTTGACAGTCTTATCGGAACTGGTGCGTACGACGCCGTTCAGGATTTTGTTTCTTCCCGCATCCCGCGTCCGCTATACTGCTGATTTCGCGTGTAACATTGCGAGACTCATGACAATGCACGATTTAACGGTGCTCGTGGAAGCGCGCATTCACACCTGGCACCTCGATGCCGGAAGTCAATGAAACAAATGACACTACCAACTTGACTGCGGTACATCATTCAAATGGCGGGAAAAAAATACGGGGTTATGGAAATGTTCCCGAAAATTTGCAAATCTTGTTTTTAGATTGAACGATCAGCAGATTTGTACTATTTTGGAATATTTTTTAAAAATTGTGTTGAAATATCGTGTATACTTGGAGGGATTATTTAAAATGAAATTTGACGTATGATTATACAGTTGGTAACTAACATCCGGTTTAAATGCATAAACTTACTGACTTTGGCGGGAACGGTCTTCCGTGATCGATCAAATAGAAAGTTCGATCATATGTTTTTGAACGTTACGAATTAAGTTCATATGAGTTACATATGGCTATATAGAATAGGACAAAGTAGGGTGACTCATCAAAATGGTCACAAGTTTTGATGTACTAATTATAGTTACTTCAGATCCTTACTATTGTATAAAAACTATATAGCAGTCTTCACAAACAATACAATTTATTTAATTTCTTGCCTGTAGTATTAACTATACGTAGAAACAGTAAAAAATGTCTAACATAAATGATTTACACAATATGAACGTATACATTAGTTTTTGTACATATGTCCACTTTGAATTGTCAACATTACTCCAGCCATTCAGTGATGTATTGACATTTTGTAGGTGTAACATCCCCTATATCACAGCAATTCTTTCGTACCTATATTAATATAATTTTATAGTAATCATCATGAATTAGATCACAACAGAGTATGTTAATTTACAGATAATACTTACAGGACACACTCCACATGGAGATTTGATTAATCCAGAAGAATTTAATAAAGGTTCTACTGCTCTGTATGAATGGCTCCCATCAGTTGCACGAGTACATTCTACTTTTCCATCATAGACCAAAGTATTCAGTATCATCTCTAAATCTTCAACTGATAATTTCACCTAGAAAGAAATATGTTTTCTTATCCTTTGTGTACAGTTTATTATAATGACTATACTATATTTATATGTACCTTGCTAATGCCTAGATCTGATATAAATTTCCAAACTTCTGTAGATGAAGCATATGTATTGTTTCTGGCTATAATTGGTCCACCTTTACATAAGCTTACATCCTCCCGCTTCTGTTCCAAGAATCGGTAACACTGTTGGTTGAGAACATCGACAAACTCTGTCTCAAAGTCTTGATCTTGGTACCATGCACCACCACTGACAGACCGATCTGGATCTAAGTTGTACAACATGTACACTTTCTTTTTACTAGCTGCCACTGACTTGATTGCTTTAATAAACTTCTTGGTCTCCAAACTTTTAAGGATCTTGTTCAGTTGGGTGGGCATTAAATTAGATTTGAATCTAATGTCCCGTATCCAGATCCCTTTGTTGTCTGCCTCTTGAATGATACTATACACAATCATTTCTTCATTGTCTGCACCTTTAATTACCTTCGCTTTACTGGGATCTTTCAGACGATATAATAAGGATCCACCTTGTTTGAATAGGTCAAAAAAGCCCTGAGATAATAGTTTATTTATTATTTGGGCTCTTTTGACTGGTTGCAGATCTGGCATCTCGGCTGTCAGATCTTTGTCAGAGATCCCCTTTGGCCGTGATTGTGCTAGTGCAATTATCCTAAAAATTATTAATATATAAAGCATCAAATGTATATTTATTTTTGCATATTTTTACGTACGATCATTTATGTGTTTTTTATACATGTTCATGGAAATGATAGTAAACGTAACCTATAAACAACGTTCAAATGCATTTTAAAACCTTCTTCGTAGGAGAATGAAATATTTACTTTTGTTCGATTATATCGACTGAATCAGCATCCGCAGTATTTGCATCTCGTTCATCAGAAGTACTTGGTTCGGTTTCCATTGAATTTTTATAATCTTAATACTGTTGATGTCTACCTGATTATTTTGAATGAATTTAGGTTATCTCTCGCACGTTTCTTCCGTCACTTAAATAGATTAATACGTGATTCCTCAAAATAGGGAACAATAAAGAAATATGGAAGAATTAGTAGACACAACGGAAAATTTGCTGACAATCGCAGAAGACGAGGATTCATTGCATATTGCTAATAAGGAATGGAATCGAATTATGAACGCGGCTAGTAAGGTATCTACTAGGATCCGTAAAAATAAATATATTATTTTTGCAACTCAAAATTGTAAATAGTTAGAATGTTATTTTTAACGTATAATAACAATAATAATATTTCTTTAGACGGGCTATAGAGAAGGAGTGGAAGATGGATCAAACTCTGTATTCCAAGAAGGCTTTGATATGGGCTACATGGAAGCTTTCAAAAGTGCTTTTATTTTAGGAAAGTTTAAAGCTTTAACAAACAGTATACCAGAAAATATTAAACATCCTACAGATATAAACGATATACTTGATAAAACTAGAAGAGGTGCATGTTATATATGTACATTGGAATCTCAGAAAAATGAGGATGAAATGAAGAAACCAATTTCCCAAATATTGAGCAAACAGAAAATGCATTCCAGACAAACTGTAGAGAGACTGCATGAATATTTTCAGCCAGTCATGAAACAATTAAATATAGATATGTTAGATGTACTGGAACCAGAAACGAATGTTCTAGAATCAAATGAGAATAAGGATTTGGAGATTCAAGATGTGTAGCCATACAGACATTTTTTATTACACATATGATATTTCTTATCTTCCAATTGTAAATAAAGAATATTGAATGTAGGACGTTTATAAATATAATCCTTCGGGAGAACCTTCTTTCTTTCGGTATAAAACACTTTCTTTCGATTTTTTGAAGTCATCGCTGGTGACTTTCATACGACGTTCGCGTAACGCCATTAAACCGGCTTCGGTACATATAGCCTGTGGATAAGAAGAATATTAAGTATTTTGTAACCAATTTTCTTGAAATAAATATCATTTAAGAATAATCATACCTTTATATCTGCACCTGATAGATCATCTTTTGCCATAATTAATTCAGCAAGATTTACATCAGGCGCTAAAGTCATTCTGCTAGTATGAATGCTAAAGATTCTTCTCTTAGTTTTTTCATCAGGTAATGGAAACTCAATTTTTCTATCAATGCGACCTGGTCTGATCAATGCTGGATCTAAAGTCTCAATTCTGTTTGTTGCCATTACAACTTTAACATCACCACGACTATCAAAACCTAAGGGAGAAGAAAGAACAATTCAAAATATCTTCATCACGATAAAATGAACTTTAAAAAATATTATTTAAAATAATTGTACCATCAAGTTGATTGAGTAGTTCTAACATAGTCCTTTGAATTTCTCGTTCTCCTCCGCTATTGCTATCGTATCGCTTTGTTCCGACCGCATCGATTTCATCTATGAAGACAATTGATGGAGCGTGTTCTTCTGCTACTCTGAACAACTCTCTAACGAGTTTCGGACCATCGCCGAGGTACTTCTGTATTAGTTCTGAACCAACTACTCGCAGGAAAGTTGCAGAGGTTTGATTTGCTACTGCTTTTGCCAATAACGTTTTTCCTGTTCCAGGTGGACCATAAAGTATCACACCTTTTGGTGGCTTAATACCCATCTCTTCATAATACTCTGGATGAGTTAGAGGTAATTCTACAGATTCCTTGATCTCTTGGATTTGTGTATCCAGACCTAAACATTGATAAATGACACAATATCAGTATAACATTGTTTTAATTGTTGTAAATTTAATATCATTAAGTACCTCCAATATCAGCATATGTTTCTTGGGGAGCTTTCTCCAATTTCATTACTGTTACCATGGGATCTGTATCATCACCCAAAACACCAACAACAGCATGAACCTTGTGATTTAGTAAAACAGAACATCCAGGTTCTAGCTGATCTTTATCCACAAAAGACAGAATTGACACATAGTGTTCGGAACCAACAGAAGTAGAAACTATGGCATGATTATCATCAATTATTTCTTCTAATGTGCCAACAGACATTGGAGTTCCACGTAAGTCGTCAACCTTTGACCTTTCTTCCTCATTCTTTTCTTCCTGAGGTTTCAGACGTTCTTGATTCCTAATAAATTCCTCCTCCATCAACAAATAATCTTTTATACGTTCAAGTTTTAATAGTTTCAATCTGCAACGAGTGTGTGGTGTCACTTGTGGTAACTTTAAAGCTGCATCTGGCCCCTTAGTACGCCGCTTCTTCTTACCCACCCTTGTAGGAATGGGTGGTTCATATTTCTTCTTCTTGTCTTTGTCATCTTTCTTGTCAGATCCTGTACCACCAGAAGCGGATTGACTTTGACCCTGTTTTAAGAATGAAATGCTTGAAAACTGTACACTTGGATTCTAAGATAAAATAACTGTTTTAAATGAAAAAATCAATTGGTTTAGGCATAGATGAGAATACAGTGTTCGAGGAATTTCTAATGAATAAACACTTAACCTAAAATGTCAAATGAAAAAGTGCAATCACGTAACGAAAAATGGTTCATAGATATTAATTCATTTAATCAGGTTGTTTGTTAAGTGTTATTCGACACAGCACAATTTTTGTTCGGAGGTTAGTGAAATACTTTCAAAAATATTACCATTTCGAGCTAATGTTTGAGCATCAAACGAAACGGCGAAGTCATTCCTGGTTGTTCTCGGTCACTGAATCTATGATCGCGAAGTTCCGGACACAGAAAGAAAACTGTCTAGAAAGAAATTACTCAAAATACAATATCCCTAGTATTCATAAGTGAATATGTCATATATTTCAAATTGTTTAAACAAATTAAATTGAACTGCTTATAATATTATTCTTGTTGGTAAATTCTCAGTTGATCTTTATGACAATAGTTATTGTTTAATATAAATTTTAATAGTTTAAAATGCACTTGGGTTATACTATTACGAACCATCTATTGAACATTAATTCAAAAAATATTTTTATAGAGGTTTGGTTTCGTTATGCTTTTTATTAATAAACAACAATAATGTACAACATTACGTCCTACAATATTGATCTTGAGATCGGTGTCCAACGTTATGTAATCTGTCTGACCAAACGCAAAATCTGTAGCTTTATGTGCAGAAATGCTGGGAATGACTCTAATGTTTAGTACGTTTATAGTTCAACATAATGATCATTATAATTCAACAATACCAGCATGTAGAATGGTGACATTTTATTTTAGTACTTAGATACATTTATTTGTAATAAAGTATCTTCTAAGATTTTGGCTATCGCTCCTCTCTCTATTAACGCCTTGCTGATCAAGGCCATGGGGATAAAAATAAATAAAATCAAAATCAATAAAACAATTATTACAAATATCATTTGTCGCTCTCTGTTGTTTTTCACTTTGTGTAGTAAAGATGTTAATCGCGCATCTTGTGCGATGATACTATTACGGATTGTAAGATCGGAATAAAAACATCTCAATAATATAAATATAAAGCAATTTGTTGATTTGGGCAGGACTAGTTTTTAGCAACGGCTGTGGATGAGTAACAGGATTAAATTTACATATTGCTTGTAATCATACCAAACACAAGTCACGAAACTTCTTACATTATATACAAATTGTTACCCTCCTCTTTCTTTTTTTAGATTCGAAGTTGTTTCATGTCACGCAGTATATAATTTCAGTTTTCTTTTTCTTAAGTGTTATACCATGTACTGTAGGGTCAACGACAAGATTATTAAAAAACTTGTTTATCTTTCGTACCAAAAAACTATTCTCACTTTGAGCCTCGTGTTGTTTCTTCCAATAAATGTATCGCAATGAAAAATAATAGTAGAATTAAATTAAAAAGTCCCTTTTTAGAAACGTTCGTTTATACTACTCAATATAGAAGTATAAATGAGAAATAATACTTTGTTAGTACGATAAAGTTTTCTACTAAAAAAACCTCCTGTTGTCTTGGCTGTGTGGCTTTTCCCTCACGTTCATCAACGTTATTAAGTTTTCAAGAACATCCTGAGCTTTCTTAAGTAAAAAACTCGATGAACAGAATACAATATAAAGTGTACAAAATCTTCTGGAACTGGTGAGAGGCGTGTTTGAAGCGATTTAGTGAGAATGTTTATGATGCTTAAAGGCCAGCTAAGATAATTCTGGGATCTTCCACAGCATCCTTGATCTTTCTCAAAAACATCACAGCTTCACGCCCATCAATTAATCGATGATCATATGTCAAGGCTACATACATCATTGGACGAATTACAACCTAAAAGATAACAGCAATGAATAACAAAACATCAAGAATGTTATCATTATATGTGTATTTTGTAGTTAAGAACCTTTTTCGTTACCTCTCCTTTGACCGCAATGGGTCTATCGAATACACCGTGCATACCAAGAATTGCACTTTGTGGTGGGTTGATGATGGGAGTTCCCATAAGAGAGCCAAAAACGCCTCCGTTGCTAATTGTAAAAGTACCACCGTCCATATCTTCGACAGATATTTTGCCTTTTCTAGCTTTATCACCCATGGCAGCCAAGGCGATCTCGATCTCTGCGAAATTCTTATTTTCTACGCTTCGAAGAACTGGAACGACAAGTCCTTTTGGTGTTGCGACTGCGACACTAATATCAACGTAATCTCTGTAAACTATATCAGTCCCATCTATTACAGCATTCACCACCGGTTGATCTTTTAGGGCATACGCAGTAGCTGCGATAAATGGACTCATGAATCCTAGCTTTAAGCCGTATTTCTTCGTGAAGCCTTCCTGGTTCGTTTTTCGAAATTCCATGATTCGGCTGTAAGCAGAATAATTATATTACGAGATCCATGAATTATATTACTATAAGAATCTATATAATTATAATGCTTATACCTCATGTCGATTTCATTAAACGTGGTCAACATAGCGTTTGTGTTTTGGGCATCCTTTAGTCGTTCCGCGATACGTAGACGCATTCTATTCATTTTCACGCGCTGCTCTGTTCTTGTGCCAATTATTTCACGTGAGTAATCAGCGGGAGGTAGTTGAACTTTTGCGCCCTCGAGGGACTACAAATTATAATGTTTGCGTAAAATACAAAAATTAAAAATAGAACTAAATTTGTTATTCTTAATCTCGTTAGAATACCTGTGCATGTTTGATGGCAGCAACTGGCATAGAAGCAGAAGGTGCCTGAGGTGGTGGTGGTCGAGCAGCAGGCGGTGGTGTAGGAGTTGCAGGCTTTGGTGGTGGTGGTGGGGGAGGTGGTGGTGCTGCAGCGGAAGGTGGTGGTGGTGGTGGTGGCGGCGGTGCACCCGCTTGAGGTTTTGGTTCTGCTTTTGGTGCTGCAGGTGCTGCACCACCAACCGCCCCAATATCGATAGTACACAATTTTTGTCCTGGTTTGACTGTATCACCATCCTTTGGGAAGATCTCTTTGATAACGCCAGCACCAGGGGATGGTACAGGAACCGAAGTCTATGAAAGGATTACTTTTGATTTACATATTTTTCAATGATATATAATCCATGTGTGAATGAAATTTTACTTTATCTGTTTCGATTTCACAAAGGACGTCATCTTCTTTAACCTGATCGCCAACTTTCTTGTCCCATCTTACATCTCCCTCACTCACACTCTCAGCAAAGGCTGGTACTACAACTTCCCTTATTTCCCCTGTAGAGGACAAATATAAAACACATGAGTCTTCCTGGTACTATTTTTAGTATTCTCCATGACTCAAATTGTGACGACTTACATAATGTGGATGTTGAATGAATATTCTTTATTGGATTTATCCAATAATGAGACTTCTTATATTTTGTACATCTGGTCAGAAGAAAGATTATTAGTTTATTAGTTTCAAGTAAAGTGACAAGTCATTAATGTATTTCTGCTATCACAAAATGTATATTAACATAAGTGATATATAAAATTTGATTGAATTTCTATACCATACATGCAGTTATAGACATCAATTAAACATTTTCTTTTTAACATATGGATACTCAGAGAATTTAATTCTTAAGTATATAAAACCATAAGTGGCAATTTTACAAAGTTCTGAACATAATTTGTTTTTGTCAAATAAGTAAAATTTTCAACTTACAACCGAGTATTCCTATTGACCACATGTTCGGTGTGGATAAGTAGTATGCGCCCTACAAAAATGATTTGATACAATTAGAAGTTTAGGTTCATGGATACTCCCAAGGTTGATATTGCCACTCTACAAAGGTAATGTTTTTAAATTCTTCTATACATCTCACCACGTTGTACTGTGTCATCTTCGACACCAATTGGTCTTACCTTGAGTAGTTAAGGACCTCACCACCTACAAGAAATATGATAAATATATAGATATATATATTCCACTTATACCCTATAAAACTTCACATAAGAAAACCAATGCAAGAAAAGTTAACACATATTTTTATTGCAGTGAAACATCAATAAAATATATAAGCATGACCTTTCTTACAATATGATATAAAGGCGTGGTGTATAAGAAGGATAAAAATAGGTATTGTTTCTACTAGAAAAGAAAGGCAACTTCAATTAGCAAGTTCGCCGAAAATCGTTCATGATGGTAGTGGAAAAAGAACTAATATAATTGTATAATGAAAAAAGTTATTCTGAAATTGACGATTATGGTATTTTAGAGTATTCTCATTGACATATCGAATAAAAATCAATTTGCTAGCGTACGCTTTTCAGTTACTATTATATAACAGGCGCGAAAGGTAAGGGTAACATTTGGACAGTCGTGTGATGCAAAGAATCGTAAGATTTGATTTGAAAGGGCGTTTTAGTTCTTCTTATCTAAATCTATGCGTCACCATTGTGCGACAATTAATCGAGAAATGAGAACTATGGTACTCTACACACTCACCTTGGTATGTGATATACTAATTCGTGTTATTATACGAGGCGCGAACCGCGAACAGTTGGACAGCATCGCGGCCATCCTCGAGCGGAAAATTATACTCAGGTGTCTGTTCTCGACTCTCGTGACGGTAAGAAAGCAGCACAGGGCCGTATCCAACGTACTGCACCGTACCCTACACCCAGTGGTGGGGTTGTTGGCCTCCTGCCGCAGAAGATTCTGTTCTGAAATCTGCTGCTAGTGGATTCAAAAACTGTGGGAAAATTGTCAGCCATGAGTTCAAACGATGCGGCAGTGATGTTCTGTTTTTTTTACTATCCAAAAATGCCAATAGTTTAAGAAATTGAAGTATACAGGTGAATTTAGAAGGCTTTATACTTCACTGTAGTACCGTGATTGTTTTTTACCACATTGCATAAGAATGCCCCCTCAGTAGATGACTATTTCTAAAGTGGCTTTCCCGCTATTTTGGCGTTTGTAGACAAGCATTACAAATATGCAAGTAAAAAGTTCCTTTATTGGCAACTGTTTTCGAAATACTACTACAGCGTAAATGAAGTAACAGCGTACATAATGAATGATATTAAAGCAGTACTTATGTGCTACATTCAAAATAATGACATTGTAGTTTGCATCTGTTACGAGCACTTTGTACTTTCGTATGTGATTTACACTGATTTTCTTCTTTCGAAGAATATCTCTGATCTACTAGAAATGAATATAACTGTCATGTTGTGAAACAAAAATAATAAAAGTTATAAAGTAAAGTAACCAATTGCAAAGATCTTACTATTTGCGATCTTTCTATATGCAATGAATTTTATTACAGAAAATAATTCTTTACAGGATATTACATCGCAAGATTACCGAAGTAACATTAGCAATGCTAATAATAAGTATACCAGTGAACGGTGTGTGACAACTGACGATAACAACGATTTTGTTACCGAGGTTATTCTCGCGATCATTACACGAAGAGAGCAACTTGCGTTGTGTGATACAGAACTGTATCTAACCGCATTTAACTACCAAACAAACTGATCTATCACACATTCAACGATCGATCCTCAGTTTGCGCGTGTTACTCATGTTTTTCTAATTGTGGTACCGAATGATAACCATGCTACCTTGACGATCGAATATCCGGGAAATTGCTCTAGACGAACGAATATATGCAGGAAGTATTGCGAACAACCTGTGTCAATTTGGTGCGTTCGTGATTAAATTTCGGTTTTAAACGTAGAATGCTAAAAATCTGAAATCTGATTAAACGGGAACAAATGGGATCATGTAGTGCGGTTGGGTGATCGTGTATAGAAACGGGTTTGTTGTTGGTGCTAGGCGCGACAGTTTGTTTTATCGTTAAATATTGTTCACAGTTCTAACAAGACGTTCCAGCACGACGTAATCGTTTGGTAGTGAAACCGTGTATTGTTAATCAAGATGAAATTATTGAGCAACGTGGACATAACATTTCAATAATAACTGGCGTGTCGTATTGTTATTGTTTCACTGACGTATGCCGAGCTTTCTACAACAGTTCCAATTCTTCGAGAAACATTTCACGTGTATATATCGTTGACAGCGGTCAGCTGTTCCAATTAAATGCAATAAACAAGTAATTTGCATGGAAAGGGTTAAGCATTACTTCAAGAAATATTTGTATTATTTAAAGAATTCGGAGGTTCTGTAGAACAGTGACTGTAGTTAACGAGTGTTTGCGGCAGTATTTTCCGTAAAATTGCCGTGATGTCTGGTACCGCTGTGACGGGAGTTGTTACAAAGTGTTCGTTGCTAAAACGGTTTGAGAACTCGGTTAAATAAACGATGCAGAATGTGAACATTTCTGTAATCAGGTTAGCGCGTTACAGGAGTCGCATGACTTTCCGAAGAACTGTGCGCCCTAACGCGCGACTATAATTAACGTACCTATAATTGAAAGTGTGTAATGAGTGGCAGTGGCTTCCGAGGAAGGGGCTTCGGACCACGAGGTGCTCGATCCAATGGCCCAGCCAGTGGGTTCGCTGGTCCTCGATTCCCACACCCTAACTTCAACCATCCCAGAGCACCACCCAATCGAGTACCTGGACCTGAAAACTGGGGAGAACGACCAGGATTTATACCATGGCAAGCGAATGCTAATTTTTCTCAGCGACCACCATTCCGAGGTAATTTAAAGTTCAGACCAAATGGCAGAGGACGAGTGCCTAATGGACGTGGGATAATAAGATTCTCTGGTCCGGGCAGACCACCGGCACCACAATTTCACATGGGTTTTGTGAGAAACCCAAGACCCAGAGTACCAATATCACAAGAAGAACAAATTCAAGAGAAATCTGTGGTTTTACCACAGGTTCCTATGTTGGGTTCTGCAGAGGAACGACAGCAAAAGATTACTGAGACTGTAGATAAGTTAAAACAAAAGTTATCTGCAATAACAGAAGAAGATTTGACAAACTTTTGGGAGGACGATTTATCTCTTTTAGCAAATCCCAATTCTGAGGCCGACATTCAACAGAGTAAAGGGATTCCTGAACATAGACTTCAACCACCTGAACTGGATATAGCTTTTAATGATTTTAAGAATATTGGCCGAATTGATGCTAATAATTCAAAATTTGAAAAAGTGGAGAACTCTGCTGATACTAGTGATGTTATAATTACTTTTGATGGAGACACTGTAAATGAATTTCAAAGTACAAATGATGAAACTACTATCGTAAGTGAAGTCCAAAATAAACCTTTAGACATTTTAAAATCAGTGAACAGCAAGGAGGTTTTAAATCAACCTGATACAATAATTGATGAAGATATTCATCAGGATCATGTAATTAATGAGAACATTACAGAAAGTACAGTGTCATCCAATTTAAATGATAACGGTGAGACATTTTCAAACTTAAATTTAAATGAAAGTGTTTCAGGTGTTGTATTAACAGATGAAGAACCTGCAGACTTAAATAATAGGGAAGCCACACCAATATCAATAAATATTGCACAAACTCAAGATATACCACAAACTGATTTCTTGCCATCAGACATACAAGATGATGACAATGTAACAGAAGTAAATCCGCAGGAAGCTCAAGACACCTCAGAAACAAATGTTTTACCCCAGAATGTTTGTGAAACTACTGTGAATGTACTCACACCACCGCAAATCAACTTATCTAATTCTTCACCTTCCAGTGAAGAAGTTCAGTCAAATACTATCTGTGATCCACAAGCTTTGGTAAATTCAAGTAATAATGAAGTCCATAAACCAGACGAAGATAAACAATTACATAAAACACCAGAGTTTCAACAGAGAAACCTTATTCCACACCCTAGATTTGGCCCCAAAATATCTGGACCCAGATGTCGATGGATGTTTCCACATAATGGAAAAAATACATTTTTTAGGGGACCACAAAGATTACCAATTCATGGTAATCGCATGCCGCCACCAAGGCATGCTATGCCCTTTAATCAAACTGATTTGGTTCCATTTGATTCATGTGTTCCTACAGCATTCACTCACAAAGTACCTGTTCTAAATCATACTATGCAACATCCTGCATTACTATCATTTCCCTCAAACGATTTGCCTCTCAGTTTCGATCCTAGTGAACCCCCACCAAATGTGAGACCAATTCAAATGTCAGAATCATCCTCAGGACCAGAAGGTTTGCAGTCAGCAGTACCACCTTTTAATCCAAGAAGTCAGACAACAAATGTTTCTTCAAGCGGTACAGAAATTCTGCAAGCACCTCCAGTCTTTCATCACAGAGCTCCACCACCTAAGATTACAAGTATGGTGGTAACAATGTCCAATGAAGAGTTACCTACTTTCAATCCGCAGCAGCCACCACCAAAGATTCATAAGCAAGATACCACTCTTCAACCACCTGCGGTTTTTGATCCTCGAATTTCACACAAACATTCTAATTTGATGAAACCAATGGAGAGCTCTGGATCGAATACAATGTCAATGAATGTTATGGAAACACCCCTGATCACAGATTTCACATCAAGTTTTACACAGTTGCCACCGATGACCATGCATCCGCCTCAGTCTTTCATGCCTAACATGCAAATGAATTATCCATCTGTCTTGCCACATAATCACACTGGACAAGATTATATATTACCACCATCGTCTCATATCCATTTGAGTCAAGTCCCACCGTTACCACCTGACGACTCTTCAAACGAAAAGGGAGATTTCAGTCACCAGCAAGGTAGCAATATGGAGGATGGATTGGAGGATATGCAGGAAGCAATGGAGTTTGCGAAACAAGTGATGAACATGACAGGTGAAGTGGATAAGAGCGATGAAACTGAAATATTGTTTCCCGAATTGTCTCCAATACCATTGGAAATTCCTGTGCCAAATGAAAATCCTCCTTCATTGCCAGATTGCGCACGTCCAAATGTTGTGGAAAAGCCGAAGGAGAAAGAGAGCAAATCTAAGAAAATTGTGTACGGTCCCGAACCAATGCCGAAAATATTGAAAGTCGAGCAAAGTAAAAGCACTGAAAAAATACCGCTAATACATGAACAAATACGTCCAAAAGTAATGTTTAACTTACATTCTAAATTAAAGAAAATTACCAAGCCGGATGATTGGCATAAGTCTTCTCTGCATCATGCCGAATTTAAAGATACTCATCGTCATGGTAAAGAAAAGTCATCTAAAAAACACGCTGACGGAAAGAAAAATAATTTTAACAGAAGTACAAACCAGAAGAAACATATTCCAGAAGAAGACTGTCCGCGAACAGAAAGTACAAAGTCTTCAGCGTCCGAGAAATCGAACGAAAAATTGTATCATACAGATCCCACTGACAAACCTCTGGCGCAATCGTCAAATACCGTAGCATGTAACAACACTGTTAAAATTACTCCAAAGTCTAAGAAACACAGTAAAAAGGATGCTCCAACGACAGAGTCTTCTTGGAAAAGCCGGGTGATCAATCGTTTCTTGAAGATGAGCAAGAACGACATTTGCAACATGGTGAACAATTCAAGTCTACGAAAGTTCGACATCGCGATGAAGCATCTAGTGAAAGAAAGAAGATCCTCGCTGTCCCTGGAACTCAGAAACAATGAAGACGAGAAGATGAAGGAGTACGACAGAGAGGAATTCATGACTCAGTTAAACGCTATGTTGGACCCTGGTGCAGTCGTAGGTATCACTGATTTACCCACAGAATTCATTCATCATCTAAGCGAAGTGTTGCAGTTAGACCCTATGCCTTTCGATGCCGAGTTGCACTTACAACAGGAAAACCCACCCGAGGTTTTCGAAGAACCGGAGATTCTTCAGACGTACACTCCGGAACCCATAATTCAAGAAGACGTACTACCTAGTCCTATCGTCGAAGATGTGGTTCGCGAGACTACGGAAATTGAACACGAGGAACATTCGAAATTGGATGCTGAAGATAAGTCAACAAAGACGCCAGTAGACGAAGAGGATATTCAAGACACTAGTAATGCATATCACCCTCTAAATATACCGTTAGAATTAGGCCCATCACAAGAGAAGGACAATTCTTCGCAGAAATCACCGATAGATAAGTCACACTCTGAGATTGTAGTTTCGCATAAAAAACAACAGCCATTATTTAACGATGCTGATTTAGATAATTTGTTGTCAGAAGTGAACGAGAAGACGAAGAGTATACCTAAAAACGCTCCGGTTCCGGAAGTAACGAAATCGTCGGTGCCGAAGTATAGAGCGGAAATTTATAGCTTCAAATGTTCATCGCCTCAAATTCGCATTCCCACAGCGACGGATCTCGATGACATTTTTTCTGCGGGTATCGCACGGGCCAGGTTGAGTAGGAAAAGCGCGAATTTGGATCGTTCTCGATCGCGTAAATCTACCTCGAAGGATCGTAGTACTTGCAGATTGGAGAAGCACGAAAAATGGAGTAGAAAAGAACGGGAGGACCCCGATGCGTTTAGAAACTTAACTAAAGAGGAATGGGAAGCGAAATACGGGCGACCGATAAGTACATCGATGTCCTCGACCATCATACGAAGAAGTGGATCGAACAGCAGCGAAAACTTGAGTAGGGAGCGTCAAATATGTTATCCGCAGAGACTTTGTTCATCGGACTCTCCTATGAGACACTTAAGCATGAGTCCCTTGTCGCGTGAACCTCCTGCGGATACCACCGAAAGATGTTTCAATCAGTACAACGATTTCGAGGAGAATAGATCCGAGCAGTCTAGAACTAGTAGCGAATCCAGCACGTGTAGTTCCAGCGACAGCAGCGAGGACACAGTCGCCCCAGATGTCTCTAAACTGCTGAAAGTGATCAAAGAGAAGGAGAAAATTGCTAAGAAGAGATCGCTGAACGAAACGATTAGAGACGAAGTCGCGGCTGAGATCGAAAGGACGTGGAAAGAAAAGAGCAAGCATAAAGAGCGGAAATGTCGTAAACGGGAGAAAAGAAAACGAGAGAAAAAGGAGAAACGTAAGAGAGACAGGAAGAAAAAGAGGAAGAGGACTTGTCAGTCCGACGCATCGCGAACTAGTGAATCGACGGAGGGACAACGGTTACTGACGGAAGACGAGATTAAAAAGGAGGTGATCGTTAAGGAGGAACCAGTTTCGTCTAACGAGGAAATTGCGTCTACCAGCAGGAGCAAAAGTATTTCTATCGTTTCTATATCGAGCAATAAAACAAATGAATCGGTTTCAGATCATAACGAGTCGCAGAACCCGCAGATCGAGAGGCAAGAAGTTCCTGCAACGAGTTCACTGGTGAAAAGTAAACCTCCACCGAGCACGCAACCAAAAACTAAGGCGCAGCTCAAGCAAATGCCAGAGGCTGCGGATATCGATCAAAAACAAATTATGGAAGTAGTAACCGATGCTGCAATCACCTCTGCGAACACCGTAACTTCGGATAACGAGAAAACAAATGAAACTGTAGATAAGACCAAGAACGACGAAGTAACAAACAAAAACAGGAAAGAACAGATAGAGAAAGTCGGATCTACCAACAATAATTCATTACAGAAAGTTGACGTATCTCTAAGCGTAGAATTAGCAAGTAGCAAAGTTATTAGTGTCGATAAATTCAAACAACAGATACCACAGTGTACTACTTTAAATACAGAGAAAGTTGAACACCAACATAATGATCGGATAGTAACTACAAGTACACCACCGCCTGACAATAAAAGTACGTCTAAAAAGATTGACATCAAAATGTATAAACAACGTGCGTTAGAAAGACGCTTAAAAGAAGAAGCTAAATTAAGTGAAGCTTCGACGTCTCCCGTTACAGTAATATCAGAAGTACAACACTCGCCTGTTACCAAACGGCTACCACCTGAGTCCATAGTTGCGAACGATCAGCAGAAATCAGTTAAGTCAGCTGTAACGAAGGGACAGCAAGAATTACGGGTACCCGACAAGACGAAATTAACAATCACTCCCATGAAAAAAGTATCCTTAGAAGACGCGCACCAATCTACAAATACTCCGCAAAAAGATAAAGAACTTTCGCACATTGCAAAACGTGCCAACGAATACCCAGAGTTCAAGAGCAAAGAAAAAAGTGTTTACCAAACAGAAGACACCGATTCGAGTTCTAAGAATTCCGGGAGAAGCAAAGCCAAGACCGACAGTAGGTCTTCAAGCCTGCAAAACGCAGGTAATAAAGTATCATCGCGAGAACCGACGATATCTAAACTAGAAGCTGATAAATCGCGAATACCAACAAAAATAAAACACAGTTTAGAAGAGAAGATATCGAAGAAGATGCCTGCTGATTGTAACAGGTTTAAAAACATTAGATCAGAAGGAAGTAAGGAACTGAAATTAAAAGAGAAAATTAAATCGACGAAGGACAAATCGAGGAAATCGAAGAAGTCTAGCGAAGATAAACCATGCAACTCGAATTTCACTGCAAAACATATAGACAAACATTCTTCGATCACAGAGGTTAAACATTCGGAAGAGCAAACACATGTGGCAACGCAAAGATTAATTACTCATAGAGTTCACACCATTCAAAATAAGCCTGATAGTAAATCGAGTAGTCACGAGCGAAATTCACAGCATAGCGGAACGACCACAATTAAACAAAGCTTACCTGAACATCAAATTACACAATCTGAATCATCTAGGAATTTAGAAGATGCAAAACGTACGGAGGAACGTGTAAATAATGAAACTAGTAATGTAAAAGTTAATGTTACTTCAACGAGAAATGAGGACAATGTGCGTAACAAAGAGAGCGGACACGATAAAATAGAGGACCACGAGGAAAGCATAACAAAATCTCTTAGTAATTCAAACGTTTCTAAGAGGAATCAGACTGTAGATAAACAAAATATTGCTATTACGAACGATACAGTGTTACCGAGTAATTCAAATGAACAAAATAGTATTAAGGACAATCAAAAGATTACACTCGAGAGTTCTGTACAAAATGCTGTGTTATCTAAGTCCACGATTGCTGAAGAAGTCAACAAAGAACATGGTAAAGTTCAAGAAGATTCTTTGGTAGATTTAATTTTTAATAATAACCACTCACCTTCTGTTGCAGAGTCTGTTACTCATGACAAGATACAAGATAGTACTGAATGTTTTGCAAAAGTATCAGAAATTACCAGTGAAAATTCATCCAAGAATTGTACTAAGATAACTCCTGAAGAGCGTATTGATAGAAACTATACAGACGTTTCGAAACATATTGCAACTAGTAGTTGTGCCTCACACGCAGAAACAAATGCGAACATTAGCAATAACATTAGCAGTACAAATTTAGACGTTCGAGAAAGTAGCTTAGCTGATACTAATAACATTTCTTCTGACTCTCTACTTAAGAATGAAACACCAAACGAACGTAGTAAGGTAGAATGTAGAGATTTACAAATGAACGACGTCAGATCTCCCGACAGCTCAGGTAGCCCGTTCAAAGGATTCGTTCCAGACTCTATTGAAGATGATATTCGTGAAGTATCCAAACTATTAACCTTAGAAATTAAGGAAAGGAATCTTAAAGAAAATGCAGAGCATGATAAGAAAGAGGTGGGCACGTGCACCATCGACAATTTTAATTTGAAGGAAATTGATCCAGCGCAACTGATTTGTAAATCATCCGATAATAACCACAATTCGAGTGAAACGTGTTCTGATCGAAGAGATCACGATAATTGTAACGATACAAGTAAGAATGATGTTTCCACTGCGTATTTAAAAGAAAATGAAAGAAATAAAGACCCTCAAGAAAATACGACTGTTACAGATGAAGTAATATCTTCGCCAATAATTAACACGAACAGCCAAGAAGACAGTTTTGACGAGGATAGCGAACCCTTTATCGTTTTGGACGAATATATAGACGACACAGACGCAAGATCGGTGGAGAAGTTAAGTGCTATAAACTTGGATTTGGAGGATTGCATTGCAAGGGACGCGGACGTTTTCCAAGACAGGAATTCGTTAACCAGAGAAATCACGTCAATGCAAGATATAAAAGCAACGGATTTGAACGCGATACACTTCAAAGTGTTGTCGGAAGTGGCTGATAAAGACGATCGCGATATCTTGCAGGATGCAGAAATTAATCCAGATGCAGACATAGCACTTCAGAGTTCGGAAATAGAGAAAGTTAACGAGGATCCAAAAGATAAATTGGATTTACCGACGTTAAAACCTATGACTGAAAATTCAAAGTTGGTAGAATCAATTGTCTCTGATATTCCATTGGAACTGAATGAAAAGTCAAGGATACCAGAGAAAGATGCGTTGCATTCTCACCCTACATCCAAAGACAATTCTCAGGGATCTGTAATCGAATCGTTATACACTGAAATAAGAAAGACTGAACAACAGAATCTTCAACATACTAATAAATCAGAGCATAATGTAAAGTCGAACCTCGACGCCTTTACAACCATAAGATTGGAGACTGTGTTACCTGTGATTGATACACCAAAACGATTACACGTTCCGACAAAAGCTGCCTTAAAGAAATCAGCAGACAATTTGGTCGTAACTCCACTTATTGAATCGACGTCCGAAAGGAATATATTCATCGTACCTATAGATATAACGTTGCCGGGACAAGCACACACTACCGAGAAAAAGAATGACACTAAAATACCGATCGATAGCGGTACACTGTGCAATCCTATTGTCGAATTAGAAAAATCAAAAGAGTTAGAAATAATGATGGAGAAGAAGCAAAAACTGTGGAAAAGATCCGATGGCAAATCCAGCGACAAGGGGGACACCGACGCGTTTCACAAAGTAAAAAATAAACCTAAGATGAAACACAAGCAGGAGAAGAAACACAACGTTTCTGAGCAAACTGTCAAAGATGCGGTGGAATCCGACACCGTTCAAATCGGATATCCAAACACGAAGGAGAGTATAATGGCGAGAATGATAGAGATCGACGTTGAAATTCACAAACTAATGACAGAGAAAATGACTTTGTACGAGATGCTGAAAAGTGGTGCCCTGTCGCAACTGATACAGAACATAGAAACTGGTCCCTCGGTGAGCAATCAGGGTGCAAAAGGAAACGCGGATAACGCGTCGCATAAGGATAACACGGTAAATTCCCTGCAAATCAATAAACCAGATACACCGTCGAAACACGAGCACAGTACGGCGAAAAGGAGACCTTTCTCTTACAGTTCTGACGACGACGAGAGAACTCATCACGGTAGAACCACGAAGTCGGTGGTCTTGAAGAGGAAAAAGAAACAAAGGACGGAAGGAATACCTAAAAGGGAGAACGCATCCGCCGAAGAACAAAAGCAAATAAACGAAACGAAGAAATCGTCACTAAAAACAGTTGATGATGATACCACGCGAGAAATGGTGGAACCGAGTACCACCCATGGTTTGCCTGGAGAATCAAAAGTTCAAAGCACCGATGAAACTTTTAATCAAAACGATTCAAAAAGTTCTGCAAACATCAGTAAAAATCCTGTTTTAAGACCAGCGAGCAGAACTGACAAGAAGAGTAGTGATCTACCAGAATCTGGACTTTCTATCGAGGAATGTATTAAATTTAAGATCAGTGATCCCAGTAGCGAGAATTCATCATCGAATGTTAATGATAATGAAATGAAAACAAGCGTAGAAAGTACAGTGAATGTATTGCCAAAATTATCGAAGAGTATAACGCCGGAAATGTCGTCGATCTACTCGGACGATAGTACATGGGAATCCTATGTGCAGAATAATGGTTCGGACGATCAAAAGAAAGTCAATACCGGTCTCGCCCTTTTAGAGGAAACGTACAAAAAGGAAATTGCAAAATCGCGAAAAATAAAGGCTGAAGCACGTCGAAAGAAGAGAAGGCAGTTAAGAAACTTGCTAAGAGGTGTAAATACTTTGACGCCCGAGGAGGAGACTTTACCTTTGTCGGCGTTGTACATTCAGAAGTTACAACAGAAGAAAGATCTCTTGGACACTTTGGATCAGAAAACAGAAGAATCGAACAACGATCCACAGATTTGGCGAAATGTGGACGAAATAATAAACGCCGTGGCGGAGAACAGGGTAAACGATCTTTACGCAGAACAGTTAAAGCAACAAGATGATAATAGTGATGATAAAACGGGTGAAATGTCGCCACCGGTGTTATTAGACGAGACTGAAATCAAACATGATATTAAAACTAATTCTAGTTCCAAATCGAATCAGGAAGACGAAATTGAAGCTTCTTTGGCGCCAGAAATTATTAATGAAGATTATACGAAATGTAAAGAGTCTCAGGATAACAATTCTGAGTTTAAAGACTGCACTGTTAATGACAGTGAAATGAAGAATGTGTGGTGCACATCTCCCGATAAATTATTGGTAGAAGTTCCAACAGATACTATCCCAGACATTGAAAAATGTTCAACTACGGATGACGTGAAATTAAACAATTTAAATTTGAATAAGAAACCAAATACGGCGAATCTTAGCCTGCAAGATACTGTGGAAATTAACAGTGAAGAAATCAGTCCATCTGTTACTGAAAGTAACAAACCATGTACAGATGTAGATAAGAATACTTCACACGATGATCAGCACGCTTTGCAGTCTGTAGAAGCCAGTTTACATGCAGAAGAAGTTGAAGAAGACACAGAAGAAAGAAAAGTATCACAATCGCCTGATAACAATCGAGATACCACTCCTCTAGAGCAGATGAAAGAAATTGTAAACGAACAAAAACATGTACTTCTAGATATACCGGCGAAGTTACAGAATCTTGAACATTCCGAGGAGAAAACAGATACTTTAAAGTCTGTCGAAAGTGAAATTGTTTCAAATATAATATCAGAGACAGACAATTCTCAGATAACAGATACAACGGAAGAAAAATTTGAAGAGAAATCGAAAGATTTAGGAACGTCACATTTAGAGGAGAAAGTTCTATCGGAACCAGAAACTGAAAGTGAGAAAATCGATGCGGATTACAGCTACGAAAAATCCAATAACGTATCGGAATACTTTTTGAGCGTTAAAGATCTAAAAGTATTACACAAACGAAATGATTCCGAGCGTTCCAATGAAAATTCCAGCGAAGAGAGTTTCAAACAAGTTCGTGTATCTTCTTCCCTTGTATCCGAGAACATAGATCTATTTAAAAATGAGGATTTGTCAAATAGAAAATCATCTAAACGTAAACGAGGCAGTAGTAAGACGCCTCTTCGAAGGAGTTCAAGGTACACTGAAGAAATTATCAAGCGTGTAAAATTAGATGTAAGTACCGATAGAAATACTCAGAATATCGAACAAGAGTTCGAGGAACGAAATTCGCAGGTGCCCGTGATCAGTAAGTCGCCAACGCCTTCGTTGTCGCACGAGGAAGAAACGGAAAGCACAGCCATAAACCTGAAAAAGAACCGTGGTACTCAGAAAGTGCAATTCAGTAGAAAACGTTCCAGCCACGTGCAATATGAAACCATCGAATCAAATCCAACAACTGGTAGTAACGAGCCGGTTGTATTGGAACATATAAAGAAGCGTAAGCAACACACAATGTCGCAAATGCTGAATTGCGAAGTCAGACTGGTGGACAGCAAGTACACGATTTTGAAACCGGACGTGGATCCCAATGTTCTCCGGAGACTCGGGATTTCAGTGATTCATCCGTACACGCATCCCAAGTCATTTGGTGATGATGAATCTACAGAGAATATTGAAATGAAAAAGACTGTCCCGTTGTTGGAAGGTACACCGAATCAAGCTGTAAAATCAAATAAAAAGATAGAAGATACAAATCGGTCGTGCAGCGAGCAAAGTACTATGATTAAGATTACACAGAATCAGGCTGTAAAGTCTGCTAAAAAGCCTGAAGAGACAAATCGGTCGTCTAGTGAGCAAAGTAGTACAAACAAGGCTACACTAAATCAGACTGTAAAGTCATCTAAAAAGCCTGAAGAGGCCAATCGGTCGTGTACCGATCAAAGTAGTATGAACAAGATTAAAAAGGTGCAGAAGTCGCCAAAGGTAAATTCACTGACACCTGATAAAGACGATTGTACAGAGCCCGATACTGACATAAGACCAGTGTTAACAAAGACACCTCTTTCCGTGGAAACCCCGGAGAATTTTAAGAAAGCGGATGTCGAGACCGTGGAGGAGGCAAATTCCGTAATTAATAAGACTCCATACCACGATGATCCCGGACCGACATTGTCTGTGATAGAACCAATAGATGAGACGGAAATACCGAGGACACAATACACGGTCCATAAGGGGCCGATTCTAGATATAAAGGTAAAGGGCCGACCACGCCGTAAGAAGAGGAGAAAATAAGATAGCTTTAAATCCTCTAAATGCACACTTATCATTTCTTGATTTGAACGAATGCAAAATCATTTTTTTTAAATATAATATGTCTATAGATTGTTGTGTTACATTGTTAAACAAAGATGAAGATATATAAATGTATATGTATAGTCTTTATTCCTAAACAAAGTATTTGTTTGTGATATAATATATATTACATTTAATAGTGGTTCATGTTGTAATGTAGTCGACACATGAGTATACATTATTCTTTCTTTATTATTATTTTTTTATTGGGTTCTATTCACTTTTTATATTCCACAAAAAATTATTTTTGAGACCACTATAAGTGTAAGGACACACAAGAATAGCGTTAATAAAGTCACCGTACTTTCTAGTTTCCAAAGCATTTTATTCATTATTGTCCTTTACCTCACCTGTTGGTTTGCACTTAGTGGACACAGTTGTCTTCATTTTTTTTTATCCAGAATCTCTCTGTGTGTCTCACTTTGTTGTTGGTAATGTAAATACTGAATGAATAAGTTTCATATATTAGATTGTAACGACAGAGTATTGATGGTTCTGTGCAAAAATCTGAAAATCCATAGGATAAGCGATATGCAGGTTCACTACAAGTACAAATGTGTCTTTTAGGTGTTTGACAATTCATTTCTAGCCGCAAGTGAGGATGGCAGAATATATAGATACAGTCAGGCTTCTAATGGCATATTAAACATCTATAAAGGCCATGAGGCAGCAGTAACTTGTCTATATGTCTACAGAACAAGCAGTGCTGAGCGTACTAAAGAATGGATGTTTTCTGGTTCTTTGGATGGAACTTTACGTTGTTACAATATAACAGTAAGTAAATCACACTCGTATATATAATAATACATTATGTAGACTCTCATCTTCTCTAATATACTGTTTGTTTTTTTAAAATACAGACTGGTGTTCAAATAGCAAATACAGCAGATGTAAAGAGTCCCATACAGTGTATGGATCAAGCATGGGGAGTGATATTTATTGGCACCAAATCGGGTCATGTATCTCGGTATCATATAAAGGTATGTTAAAGATTACAAAATATGTAGTAAAAGATATATTTCATGTATTAGTTTTTTAAAATTATATAGAGTATACTTATTTACATTTCAGTCTGGCGTTATCAAAGGAGATAGTATACAATTCTCTGACAAGTCCGTGTTGGCTTTAAAAGCGACAAACGAGGGCGCAAGAAGAGTACTTATCGTGGCATCGCGTAGTCAACCCATTACTATACGAGACGCTCAAAGTGGCTTATTCCTTCGTACAATTTGCGGTCAAAGAAGTCTCACAGTGTACAGTTTAATGCATGATAACAATTGGATATATTGCGGCACAAGCAGCACGTCTATACCGGTTTTTGATTTTACGGTTCGTAGGAGTCACACAGTTCAAGACGATTAGTAAAAAGCAAAATTCTTCATTATACATCTCCTTACAGAATGGTGAACAAACTGCACAATACGATGCCGGAGTCGGTATCGTTTGCATGAGACTTTACAAAAAATTACTGTTCGCTGGTTGTTATGATGGAAATATTTATGTATTTGATACGATGGTACGTGATACGTTCAGTCTACAATGTACATAATACATTTAAACAATAATACTCAATAATAACCAACATTTTTTTATAGGACCATAGACTTGTGTGTAGTATACCTGGACCTGGAAACATGCTGCTAAGCATGGAAATCATAGACAATAAGGTATATAAAAAACAAAAGGAATTCAACCATTATCAGAACATTATACTAACGTTATCAAACGCTAAACATACAGTATTATACTTTTTCAGATTATAGCCGGCAGTAAAGATAAACGTTTGCAATCTTGGCTAATGCCGAAAGAAGTTCGGACTTTGCTGCAGAAAGTAATATAGTAAATTGATATATACTAATCTAGTCGTACTTTTAAGTGGCACTATCAAAATCAGTTTGAAAGGCATATTGTCAGAAAGTCTGCAATGAAGCTCTAACTGAATGATTGTACAGGAATAGGAAGACTCGATTTGTAATATATATACATATGCATATTATGAGGAAACTGCACATAATTGATATAAATACATTTGTACATAAAGATAGGCGAATTAAATTATTGGTATCGCGGTAAGATTATATAACTATTTATAGTACTGTCGGAAACTAAGTAGATTCTTGTTTTGAAAATGGAGTTTATAGAAGATGTTCGTTGCATTTCATCGATTCGCGCTACCGAGGGCAAACCTCTTGTGCCTTTTTGCGCGATGCGAAATACGTTTTTTGGTACTCGTACAGATCGATATCATAGACTTAATTAAAAAAAAAAAGGTCTTGAGCCCTTGCACTCCGTACTTTTATTCGTTGTATTTGTGTAATCTTGAACGTTTTATATTATATTCACTCATAGAGTTTACATGTTACCCTTCAAATATTGATATAGCGTCAAATGCAATAATCGTTAGACATATTAAACCTACAGCTGACTGTGTTAAATGTATTTTAGATTTTCGCTAGATCATAACTCTCTGTGACGGGTTCTATGGGTGCAAAGGATCAAGATGTTTTGCAATATTCAATGCCGCAAGTTTATATGAACATATGTATATGTTTTCCTATTGTCCATGATTACTTCTCATTCTCTACGTACGATAAGACTTTCGATAGCACGTATACGAACGTAAAAGGTTCATGCGTTCGTTTCTTTACTTTCGTACGTGTTACTCTCGCTTTATGTACGTTTTGCAATGATGAGTTTTAGTTTTTGCTGTTGTCTCGATGTACGTTTCACAAACGAGTAAATACATCCTGCACGTCAGTATACTTCTTTGTCTCTATTACGGGTCGAATTGAAGATTTGTGTTTCCTCGATGTCATAGTCGAGCATTTGATAAAATATGACTGGAAACGGGCATATGTCTAGGCGTTGTACATGATAGATACCAGTAATACCCGAAGATCGTGTACAGCGCCATGCTAAATACCCTACCACCCTTTGTCCGATGCACACTGTACTTATAAAATTACACAATCATTTAAGTGCGATGATTACGTTACGATGTAATTTGTATACGTTCATTGTGTATCTAATATTTGTTATGTGTAACAATAAAATGATATCGTTCTCACATTGTCGATAAAGTTTGTGGTATTCGCTTTCGGACATGAACATTTCTCTGTAATAGTAATGTAAAAAGAAAACTTCAAAATTTTGTATATTAAATTATTCAAAATGGTTATGAGAAAAATAGTGTAACTGCTCCTTTCATAAATAAGTGAAATATAAAGCTTATGCTATTGTGTATGTACATGGCATTAACAGAAAGATTTATTTTATTAATCTTTATTCATCCAAATAGTAAGTATATAAACTTTTTAAGAATTAACATGTATGAATTAAACTTACATTTTAGTTCATAAATTTCACTTGGAATTTACATTAAACATTTTTTATGTTTTATTTCAGTCTAGTTGAATGTTGATGGATAATAGTAAGTATGAACATCAACAACGTGAACGCAATAGTTACAGGGATGCGTTAATCACTCTAGAAACGTCTTTGTTAAATCAATAAGCTTATCTACATTCTCCTATATAAGAGGAAGACACGGTACTATTCCTAATATTTTAATGCAAAATCAACAATCGACAGAAGAAACAAAAGCATAAGTAAAACATTATTTAATCCGATAGAATTTGGAAAATGTGCCTTTGTCTTGGGCCTGTGAAATCAGGCAAAACTCTTTTAATGAAACGGTTGCAAGGGGATGAAATTGACGACGCGACTCATACAGTGACTACTAACGGAATAAATTTATTTACAGTAAAAAATGATACTGGTGAATTTGATATGGTCATTAGAGAAATAGGCGGTAACATGGCTCCGATATGGAAACATTACTTCGAGAAGGTAATATTTCTACAGAAGTAATTACTATTGAAAACAACTAATTGTTTATGTATTTTTAATACTTTATTTTTTGTATCATTAGGTTCGAAAAATAATTTTTGTGGTGGATGCAAGCAACCTTTGTCAGATAAGTGCGGCAGGAGTATTATTATATTCGCTTCTAGTCCATCCAAGTCTGCGAGACATCAAAATTGCGTTAACGCTTAACAAAATGGATCTGTCTTATCGGCAAATGCGGAACGAAGCGTTACTTATGCTTCAATATTCGCGGCTGCAAAAAGAAATTACACAAGAATTAACTATATTCGAAACTAGTGGAATGACTGGTCTAGGCGTTGAAGAATTGAGAAGTTGGTTATTCGATCCGGCCACTTTACAGTCGGCAATAGATGCGAATAAATAAAATTAATGTAATATAGTACGAAATAATTCTAGTTGGAAATGGATGATCCTCTTTATTTACACTCAATCTTACAAAGATATAAAGGTACTACGGATGACTCTCATCAATGGCTAATTCGGTCATTTTTTAAAAATAACTCATTACCAATATCTATCGGATTACTCTGTTTATCACACTCAAACGGACAATACTGAGAGACGTAAAATATAATGTTGATTGATGAGCATTATTGGATTCAAAGTTTTATGATGTGATGTCAATTTTGTAATTATCAACTGCGAGATACTTCGAAAAAAAGTACTTAACATTGTAATTATACAAGTAACAATTGTGTTGCGTTCGTGAATTTATTTTAAATAAATTAGAACATCTATAAATTGATCGAACAATTTCTTTCCAAAGCTCTTATATCAAATTCAAGGAATGTTAGGAGCGAGGCACTGGGGACAGATATACACTTTCGGGAAGACAGCATTTCGAAAAAGATTCGGTTGATCAATTTATGACTTTTAAAAAATAAATTCGAAAACGCTGATTTGCATTTATATGCGTAGAAATTAATTTGAAGTATACTATTTCAATAATAGCATATTTCAAATTGAAGGACAAGTGTACAACAATGGAAAAAGTTTGCAGAGAAGAAATGCACCTTTCTTTTTTGTCTGTACCGTTAATGATAAATAGGTAACTGTATGTACATTTTCCCATTGGTTTACTAAACACTTAAGACCATTTATCAATCCGTTGGCTTATCTTCGAGCTTCCTGGATAATAATAGACTACAAATCAGCCACATAGCTACGTTTAATGTATTCTTGTAAGGTCTTCCACTATTTTTACAAGATCGTCCACAGTTGCCTCCTTCTTCGTGCCATTGCCATCATCGATCTGTAAGTAAATAAGTAAATAAATGAACATAATGAATTACGTTTATTAACAATTTAATAAGAAACAGGATTCTATCTCACCATGAGACTCATTGCGACTTCTGCCATTTTATCGTGACTTAAATCAAGAAAACTTTCGATCAAATCTCCGTCTATAAATCCTTCGCATTGTTCGATCTTTAATTCGGTATTAAAACTTCTCCAGAAATTATGCTCAATTTTTCCGACGCTCTTTATTACACTCGTTAGTCTATCTTCAAGATTACGTAGGAACTCGTAGAACGCAAATGGGATTTGCGTAACTAAGCCAATGGCACCGCTGACGGTTCCGAAAAGCACGCAACCTTGAGTAGGCGTACTTGATTCACCTAAGTTTTGCATTACCAAAGATCCGTGCCGGAAGACATTCACCATGTCGCCTAAATGAAATTGTCCCACTTCTTGCATTTGTTGCCTTTCATCTTCAGATGTCGCCGCACTATAAGAATACGTTTTTCCCAATTTTTTAATAGTAAAAATATACATTCTACACACGATTTACTAATTGTTAAACATACCTATCCTTTTGGCAAACGAAGAGATTAAAAGAATTCTCGGCGCCCAAGAATGTATCATCGTCCAAGATCTCGATGGCTGTCGTCCAATTTGGATTATAATCTCTGGCTATTTCTTCAAAGCTACCTTCCATCGTTTTGTATTGCAACAGTGTCAGGGATCTCATGAGATCACCAACTAACACGAAGTCTCCCTTTGTTTTTAGATAAAGAGATATGATGTTATTAAAATGACTACATTCCAGCCTCAGTTCTTTCTCGGCGGTCCACTCGAACAATCGTACCGTGCTGTTAATACTAGCAAGGAGTTTACCATTGAATTCTACTAAAGAATAACACGATCCTTTGATCTCCTTTTCAGCGACCTGTGTGAGCTTTCCATCGTTCCAGTGGTATAGAAGTATTCTTCCCATTTTTGGTTCAGTTTCGTCAGGATTAAAGAATGCGGTTCCGACCACGAAATACGAAGTCGGATCTTCGCCCAATTTAGTGGATATCAGGGATAAAGCATACTCGTTTGGCATTAACGTATGCGCGTGCAAAACTTCAAAAGTATGCTGATCTATGACAAGTAGATTATGTACTTCGATTTCCTGACCGATATCGCTAGCTGTATGTCCTGTTGGCTTGTTGTGCGATGCGATATGACTACTGCTAGATGTCGAAGCTGCCTGTGTAGACGCAGAGTGTCTCACTATGCTGACACCACTACTGTCTTGAACATCAACGCGCATTGTGATTACTCCGAATGATTGCGAACTTTCCTGATACGCGATTCGTCTTGGTGATTCACCGAGAGGAACAGTGCGAATGTGTAATTTCTGTATCTCGTCGATCGTTCCTATTGTCACGGTACTATCCGTTGCTAATGCCAAGCTATCGGGATAGGACTCCGCATTCAAAGAACACATATGATTTACCTCCTTCAGATTGACATTGCTGAACACCAGCTTGTGGTTCGAAGAATAAATTACAGTGGGTCTGTCGGAACATGCGAAGACGTTAGTTGTAGAGAGCGATCTGAATGTTCGTAGTACTGTCGGTTGTGTGCCCAAAGTGACCTTCTTTTTATCGGAAAGCATTCCACTTTGCTTGTGTAAAATGAAGTAATACATACTGCCGTCTCCAAGGGCACAGAGAAGGTAAGTATTACCTTCAAAACATGTCATTAATATTGATCTAGGAATAATTTCTCCTCCCAATAGTTCTTTATTAATTTCTTCCAATGCAGGTAGTGTCAAGATACGAACAGAAATATCTGTCCATAAACCTACTGCAGCAATCTTTGCCTCATTGTGACCATCCAAGGGAGATATATCTAAACATGCTACTTCATGCTGCAGGGTAACAAATCCCTTAGGCAGAATCTGGCCACCTGAGATCTCCATATAAAATAGATCATTGCCTGTAGCACAAAGCACTTGTGTACCATTACAAGCAACTACACTAATAGTTCTTTTGTTTTCAGGTTCCCATTCGGAAACAACAGTTCTTGTTTCATGTGAAATTAGTCTGGCAGATGTTGGTGTGATCTGAATGAACAAATCGTTTGTAACATTTCCAGTATGGAAGGTTTGTTCATCCGCAACAAAACCTGGGATATCTGTTTCTTCTACTTCCTCTCCATTTAATGTGAGAATTCTGGTTTGCCCAACGAAAGATAAAACTAGTGTATTGTCAAAGTTACCACATCCGACTTTCAGGGCCCACATACCTTTGATACCTGGTAAATCAATACTTGCATGTTCTTCAATTCCTATGCCGTTTCGTATAATTCTAAGAGAACCTTCTTTGAAAGCTCCAGAACATGTGACCATTTGTCCCTGACCTTGTCTCTCAAGATCAACGACAGCCATGTCAACTATTGGAGCCAGGTTTGTAATAGTTTCCATTGGTACACAATAAGATCCATTCTCATCTGCTTTTGTAATTAATTTGATCAACTGAGAATCACCCAAACGACTACCAACAAATATGACACCATTATCCAGATATGTAATACATTCTGGTATGCTAATTTCTCCCAATAGTTCAACCTTCAAGTCTTTTACTACTTGTGTACCATCTGGTTTTTTTTCTTGTTCCAAGAACAACATAAATAAGTGTCCAGCCATATCTCCCAAAAGATATCGAAGTCCTTGATTATCAACTTTGGCATAACATGTTATTGTACTTTGTTTAATGATTGGAGGGACAACAGCAACATACGTAGTTCCATCATGGTACAGTATACTTTCCTGACCTATTATTATTGCACCACAAATGGGAGATGGTACTGGAATAACCATCATAGCTTCACGTTCTACATTATCTTGCCGCCAAGGTATTTTAACAAATTCCTTATCTCTTAGAGAAATTTCATGTGTCTTGACATGCCTGCCATTTATATCTTGGTGGATCAAAATCAAAGTGGGATTGCCACATCCATGGAGAAAATTCACATCTTGCACTTGTTGTTCATCCATCCGTATTGATGACGCTTTTAATTCAGGATTGTCTTTATCCAAGGGTATAATTTTAAAAAGGCCATCATATAATCTGAGTCCAATTACACGTGCTTTGGGATCGATCACAGCTTTGATTCCTGTCTCAGATGCTTTTCCAATACGATCAGCTACATTTCCATGAGCTTTTGTTATGATTTCAATATTTTCTCCTTCCCCAATGCATTCCAATATCATAGCATTATAACGTGTTGTTAGCAGAAACAGAAGATCTTTTTTCTCATGCTGTATAAAAGGCATAATATACATTTAAACAAGTTATTATATGTTCTGTAATACTTTTATAATTATGATTTCTTATTATTACATGTGAAGTCATATGCTGTAATTTGTAACAGAAAAGCAATGAACCTAATAATCTGATCAAGATAATGAGGAACTAATGAGCGTTGACAATTTAAATATAGACGACATACAAAACATTTGGAACATAAACATAGAAACCATAAAACTTCCGAAACATGGATACTCTCATAACCTTACCGGTGGTCTAAAAAATTTCACGACTGCGATCTTTCCATAAATTCCAACTTCTTTCAAAGGCCTCAAACCCTCCGGTGTAACGAGATAAATTTCCAACCGAACATTCTTTGCCAGAATCAGATTTAAATCCGTGGGTGAGGTAAAATTACCTTCATGGACAAAAAGAAAAATAATTGTTTGTCGTTGTAGATAAATTATTTTTTCGTGGCAAAAGTCTTTTTACTCACCTGTCACACAGGCGGTGACAGCCGTGGGCTTGTGTGCCGTTACTACATAGTGGTGAGACATTGCTTTCATAATATTTTATCCGATAATTCTAATGTATTTGTTAACTCTTCGACTAAAAGTATGATCAAGCACTGGCCTTCGTGTTTCTTAATTTTACGCGCCATGAAGTTGGCAACGTTTCGAGGTTGGTTAAGCTTTATTCACAATGGCTGCAGAAATGATTTCAACCCGCCATTCTGGAATTTTGCGTATGTGCACAAATTTTAATTTTCTTCATGTTATTGGAAACCTTCAAAAAGTTGATAAATGCATGTGAATTTTATAATGTAATTAATTATTTTGAAAGTACTAGGCTAGTGTCGTACTATATATTTCAATTTTTTGCTAAATATATTCCAAACCCTTATAGCATGTTCTGTTTATTTTTTTCGATAATTATGAATGCGGAAAATAATTTTCTAGTAAAACGAAGCAACGGACGAAAAACTTAGGATTTATTAAAAATTTAAAGTGTGAAATACTTTAATACATTGTACATTCAGACCATAAACTAACATCTAAACTTATTCTCTAAGTCTATACAATTGTACAAGGGTGTTTAAACGCTTAGCATATAAATCATCACAATTTCAGCTATAAAATACTTTTTTCTTGATGCATTTATTATAATCATATATTTTACTTTTTCCATGTGGATATTTCATAGCTTCCCGTTAGTTGATGGTCTGCAGACCTCAAGTTTGTACAATCAGTATATTTAATTGGCAGTACATAAAGGGGGGGTAAGTGTGAGATTAAATCACTGGCTTTGTAACCGATACCAAACAACATAAAGGACAAAATACAGTACAGAATGCATGTAGCAAATGTTGTCCTCCTACAGATTTTAATCTCAAGCAAAGTGTAATGATATAGCTTGCATAAGTATATAACATTTGCTCTTTCGTAAGATTGTGTATGTATTTCTTATTTTGTTTACACATTTAAATGGCATACACAAAAACAGTCTTAAAAAGAAACAAGGAAAGAGAATTGTAAGAGCACATTAAAGAATAGCCTACGGTTAGATATCTGGTATCAGGAAGTGGAGCATTTACTGCTCAAGCGCAATGGAGTTCTTTTTAAACCAGTCTTGCTTATTAAATGGGTAAGATTAAAGCAAATACACAGGACTGACGACACATTTAGCCTGACTCATGTTAATTCTCGAAACATTAAATAGACTTTCAATATAAAAACAGCTTTTTATAATTTATGTGGGGAGGCCATTGATTTCTTCAATAGTTACATGACCATTTAAAAGATTAGTTGAAGTCATAGACAGAGCCACTTGAGCTGGTATCACAACTATCACTTTTACTGTCAGTGCTAGACACAAAGTTGTCTTTTCTTTGAATTGTTTCACTTCTAGAAGTGTATGTCACACGTTCTGGAGAAATCCTAGGAATTGAAAGGGAACAGCTACTATTTATGTTTCCATTACTTGTACTATCACTGTCGCTCTCACTGTCAACACTTGACACTGGACTACCACGTCTTTGTGCCTTTAATGTCTCATTCTCTCGCCTCAGTTGCTCATTCTGTTGAATTAAGTCATCAATTTGTTGTTGACAGACTTCTAACTTTTTTGCCGATTGTGAATCTGTACTACTACTACTTTCATTTTCTACCCCTCTGTCTTCTGTCTGATGTATGTTTCTTCCACGTAATCGTTTTGTCAGTAAATCTACTTTAGTTTCTAATTGAAGATATTCTTGTATAAGTTCTGACTTAGTTAGGGTACTCAATCTTTCCGCATGAAGATCTTCATATGCCGTTGAGAACTCCTTTGTTAAAAATTCCTCCTCATCTTCTGGAGATGAGTAAAAGTAATCCTCATCCGAGTCAACAGAGAAACTAGAGTCACGGGTCCGAGGTGGAGCTGATGGTTTTTGAAAGGTGGCAGGTACTTCTGAGGATGCTACTTCTGAGAGTTTTTGGTCAAGGTCTGGTAGATCAGTGTGATCATTCATAAGAAACTGTGTGGTATTGTATGGCGCTGGAGGTTGTCTGCCAGTCTTTGCCAGTAGACCTCTAGATCTATATCGCAGCTGTTGTTGATAGGATAGTTGTTGTTTTGAGTATGGTTTTAACTTTCTATGCTTAGGTTTACCTCTACGAGTTTTTCTTTTTTTAGCTGCTACATCTACTCCATCCTCATGCTGACCACCATCTTGCTCTCCACTACCACTGCCACTTTCAAATTTCCCGGAATTCCTATTTATCGACTTAGGATACTGTAAAAAAAAGAAATCAATATTTAGATTAGTCCAATCATTTCTAAAATCATATTACGTTAACTACAAATGCTTAAATCCTCCCCCCACTCCGTTCCAAAAAAGAACGAAAGAAGAAACAGATTGTATTCATAAGACTCGGGTGTCCCTTTAAATGTTTACCATGAGAGATTACTGCTACAGTTTACGATCGATCGGTACCATTGATTTAAAAGTTTAAAAACGCGTATTTCAAAAGGAAACACACAGCATGTAAACAGCCTTTTCTAATTTCCTATCATCGAGTACATACATACCCCGGTATACAATACAACATCAATAAACATACTAGATAAGACAAGCTTTATTATTTCTTACGGTCTTTCCATTTAAGTGGTTGGTTTTGTTCATGTTCTCGCCGGTAGGTCGCGACACTTGTTCCGTGGTGGCTGGTAGCGATGACGCCGCAGGCGTCGGCTCAGCTTTTACGCCCTTCACGTCACGTACCACTCTATCGTCGACGCCGCCCGACGCTTTTTCCACGGCCGCCTGGACGCTCTGGTCCTCCATATTCGTAATATTCACTAAAATTCGGCGATTCGGGGTGGCACGAGCACTCATCACCGTTAGAAACACCGTCTTGTCCGCCAACAATCTTCGCTTCTAGTCCTACGAGACGTACGCCTTCACCGTAAACAGCGACTGAATCGCCATGTTTGATTTGTCCGTGATTCCGTGCGATAGCGGAGCGCGACGTGCTAACGTTTCGCTGTTGGTGGGGGGGATACGCACACCGCGAGGTAGGGAAAACGTATTTGTCCCCTCGTACCCTGCTTCCCCTTTCTCCCTCCCCCTTCGTCACTACCTTTTCCCCCTCTCATCCTTCAAGTACTGCTCCCTGAGCCTATGGCGACTTCTCTCTTTCCTTGCACACTGCACCCTTGCACACCGTTCATTTGATATTTATTACGGATAAACTTCAACCGAAACCCGTAAGACTTACGTTGAATATTATTCGCACTATTACCGTCACCTTTGTATCATAATGACTTTTTATCAACACTGTTATCGTGCGGAACATCTGTTAGAGGTTTATGAAAATTACGCGTGTCCCAATTGTAAAGAATTTTCAGAATGATTTACGATCAAGTTCGCGAATCGATGCGCTTTAGAGATTCCGGTAGATGATGTCGTTCTCCGAGTACTCCACAGAGTAAGTTTAACATGAAATACAGACGATAGTTTTTACCGGAGTATAGGATGTTATTTTTCTTACTGTAGGATTTCGAATAGTACACTAATTGTTATGCAGTTGATTTCATTGTAAGTATATGTAACGTCACGTTCCTTTTTCATGGTATATATATTTTTATACGTTGAATCTGTCGTAAAATGAGATGATTAGAAATCTTTAAATCCGACACTGTTTGACTAAGTTGGTTAAACTCGGCTTGTAAATCGTAAATAGAAAGTGGTTGTCTTTCCACAGAGCTACTGGCATTTAATTAGAAATAATGTTTCAGCTGGTTTTACGCGAAACGCACAACATTGCCGGTAGCAAGTTGTAAGCTGTGCCTGATCCCTAATATTCGTTCCCTTTCCTATGTGTCTCCAGAACGATAAATATACAGGTTCTTTCTGGCTACTACGCAGTTTTGGCACTTGTTTACAAACGATTAAACGTCAACCGGCAGAATTTCGAAAGCCCGATTTTTCTAACGCGATGCGATTACACTATGCTTCCCAATCTAATCGGCTATAACTGTAAAAAAAAACATGTTTTAGGTTTATTAAATCTTCTTTAAAAGTATGGTAATTGTACCAGTACTCACTCGATTGGATGGTTCACAGGGGACTGCAAAGTGGAACACTTGTACAGTTTAATGATTTGTCGTAGGGTCCATTAGGGTAATAAAAATCAAGAAATCTTTCATCAAAAATCAGAAGTGTTTTTGGATTCAAATAACTCGCAGAACAATGTTGCAAATAGAAAGTGAAACCGCAATGAAAGTTATATTGATTTTTTAATCTTCTTAATTTGAATTAAAATGCACTGTCAGTTTTAAAGCATTTTAAAGCAGCAGTGAGATACACGATAAAGACGACTTCGAAGAATTAAATTTTGAAGGAAGTACAAAAAATTAGCTTGTGTAGCTATTTGCTAACTCGAAGTTCTTTGTTTAAATCGCCATATACGTATGTATGCCGACCTACTTTGCGCGCAGTTACATATAATTGTATTACGGCTTATTATACCCATTTAATTTCATATATTACAATCAGATAGCTGCTCACATTTTTCCTTCCTCTTGTGCACATCAAGTAGAAGGTTTTACAATCATTGTAAGAATTTTCAATCTTAATCTAAACCTTACACTTTGGCACATCTCATTCGCTACGCAACAGTTCGTTCACTACTTCTGTAAAAAAAATTAATTACACCAAGATTATATCTAATGATATACCAGACCAATAATCTTATGTTATACAACTTCATATAATTATATAAGTATTCTACCATAGGATTATATTGATATCTTCTACTTATTGCTGTTATAAAAATTTGGCCTAAAGAATTTTTCAATTTTATCGAAGAGGTCAAGGAAGCAGCTGTAAACACTGATTCGTACAACTGGTTGTTTTACGATGTATGTCCAGAGTTGTGCTTATTGTTAATTCAATATTATTACAGGTTGCATGGGCTGAAATTAATGATGGTAACGCAGCGGGAAGCATGTATCGGAGTAGAAATATATTTAGCAATGTTAATTTCATGAGATATCCGCTCCAGTCAAACGACGCATTACTGATTGCATACTCGCCGCAGAGCAACTCAGAATAATAAGCTTTTGCGCTTTGAGAACAGGAACAAGGGAATGTTTACAAACGATTTTCTTCGTTCACTCGATGCAGACATCGATCATAATAATCGCATCTGTAGATATGTATATACAAACATTCGTGTATATCTATCGGTATGTGATTCGAGATAATGAGCTTTTAAGCTTTGAGAACAGAAGTAATAGAATGTTTATAAGCAATTTGGTTCCGTCCATTTAATAGAGATATTGATCGTAATCACATGCTTGCTACCGTGTTATTCGAAATGATAAGTTTTTAGGTCTCAAGAATACAAAACGATGGGACGGGTTACAAATGATTTCTTCGTATCTGTATTATAAATATCGGTTGTATATTTATGGGCGAGGAATTCCGTATAAGTTTTCATATTTTGAAGATGGAATGAATGTTTATAAGCGATTTTCCCTGAGTCGCTCAATATAAATTCCAATGAAATAAACATTTACGAGATAATTGCACGCATCATTGTACGTTTAAACTGCACATGAGTGAGATATGAACTCACATATATGCATATTTCTGTTTGCAATTTTTCGAAACACACGCTACCGTATCCGTGTTAGCGAAGGTATGTTCGCACATTATATGCGAATAAGACAATACTTGCAGTCGTGAAATAATATCTTTTATGATGTTTTCTTTATGAGATACAAAAAGGAATTGTGTAAAAAATTAACATAGACATTAATTAGTGTGATATATCACCGAGGAAATTATGCGTATTACGTGACACTGGGCATGTACTAAAATGTGTACCACCTATTTGAGGAGGGAGAAACGTACGTGACAAGCGCAACTATAAATACGTTTTCTATGTAGGGGACTCCTGTGCCACCTTTCTAGGACTTTTTTTTTGAAATGTAAATTCTTTGTAATCGCTTAAATTCGTCGCATGCGTATATATACATATGTATATGTACCTGTACACTGAACACTCATGTAAATGCACTGAAATTGATAGAATCGATATAAACAGGTGGATTGATATTTGGTCGATGTCTCCGTAACTTGAAATATACTTTTGATTTTTATCTTACTACTAGTAAAACAGTATCACTATACAGAACGATAATACAGCTACGAGATCAAACTAGTTGTTTATACTGCGACGATTTTTTTAACAACGCAGCAGGTCCTGTTATGGCGTGCGACAGAGAGTATAACCAGAAAAAAGACCTTGGAATTTAATTACTCGTAAACACCTTCGCGTGTAGTCTGAAACACGGTGGCACGAAAAGCGAAAGAAGCTGACAAACATTCGCGGGACGCGAAGGAAAATAGTCGAAGAAATTATTCGGTTTTAATAAAACGCGGGAGGGACAACGAAAGAAAAAGATATTATCGACTTCATGTCGCACGGCACGATCCTGTGTGGTAGTCTTCTTTAGGAGTGTATAGTGGACATATACATAAATGCAGCTCTTCCACGCGCTATCTTCGTTTCAAACCTACTTTCTGCGGAGTTCTCTCGATGGAAATGCATTCTGCCGAGAGTACCGCGACGTGGTTCTGGTTCGTAGCTAATCATCGCGGTTCGTATGTTACGGTTCGGAACGAAACGTCGAGATGCCGACTTATACCTTTCCAATCGTGCCGAAATCATCCGTACCCTGTCGTGTTCCCGCTTACCAACTTAATTCTACCTTACATAATTATAATTGCAGGAAAACCTCAGGCATGACACGGGCATTATATGTACGTAATTCAATTTGGTAGGATTATCCTGAAGTGCATAACGTTTTATTGCTTTAGAAGCATTTAACTCGATGCTTATATTTAGAGTTTGAGTTACTGTTTCCAGTCATAAATTTAACACGACTGATTTGCAGTCCATTATCATCTCAACAATTATTTATATATGTATCGCGTATATGTACTAACATTCGACTGTCAACACATGTAAGGTCAGTAACCACCTTAATTACTATAATGAATCATAATTCTGTTAATGATCATGTTACGAAATTTGATTTCTTATGTATATCTACTCCTACCGTTTCATGCAAATGTGATTCTGTCGAAATACTCGAAAAGTTGGAAAATAAGCTTTTACTATACCGTAGAAAGGTAGCAACATTCCATCGTGAAACTTTATCGACGAAGTTTTCAGATTACGTTAATCTTTTGATGAAGCGATTACTGTAATTGGTAATAGAGTTGACTTATCTTGATTATCTGTAGATCCTAAAACTAGTGAGCGAAATTTCAGTTCATTCAGAACGCGATACGTGATATTCATTTGAAAAATATATCAATCAAATCGTAAAGATGGCATATATAGTACAAAACAATACGAATTTCACTGTACAAGCTTCCAATTGAAAATAGTATGATAAAATCGAATGTCTTGGATACATATCGTTCAGTACTATGCGTATGCCTAATATATCTGATGACCTTAATATAGCATGTAACCTAAGTCAGTGTCGCAATTTTGCTAGAACCCATTATAAAACGTTCTACAAAATTTTTCTCGAGCATCGATCTACCGTGACACACACTGTAGAATCGTTCGTGGGTTTCTCAGCATGGGAACGAAATTCGCGTTAAACCGTTGTTTAAAGATTTCGTTTCGAAGTTTGCACCGAGGTAGAATAGTAAATGTTGGAAATTGGGTCCGATAGTAGTTAGTATTTATACACATACACGTATCCACGTGGCACCGTGTGTACAAAATACATACAACTTTTACACGTCTGCACATATTCTGCACCTTTTACATGAAGTCGGCGCAGCTATATATACGTGTGTGCATGACCAATACATACATAGACACATGTACGTATAGCGTATCAAAAAAATGGTAAGACAAATTGAGGCAATTTTAAGGGTTTTACGAAGTTTTTACAATATAGGAATATTCTTATCTCATAATAGATTCGTGTTGTTGATTCACGCTTAATAGAACAGACAAGAAAGTACATTTTTCCTTTTTCGTAATATTTACCAGCTTGAAGCGTGTCGCCATCTATAAGGGCGTAATGGAAACGCTGTTATCATTTAAAGAGCCATCATATAAACAAAGGGTATTTAATACATATGTGTATATATACATAACATTCTGCCATACAGAAGTAGTTATTGCGTAAAATAAATATGTTCGTAATCTGTCATAATAGTAGGATACGAGAACAAACTGTTTTTACGCGATATACTTTTAAAGTTAGAGGCTAAATAATTATTTTTACGTCCACGTTGATATTACATGCAAAAATAACAGGAAAATATAAATATGGAAGTTTCTAATAGACGTTCAAATACTCGGTCCTCGAGAATAATTAATAATCTGTTTTCTTCAATAGCCTCAGTTTTAGTATGTAAAATACTATAATGATTATTTAAAATAATACACGTATTAGTTGCTGTATTATTTTTACTGTATAAACAATTTATTGGGGCTAATTTTGGAGGCAAAGCGGTTTTGTCAGTGACTTGTATAACGAACACAATTTACGTTGAATAATCAATGGATTTTAAAAATAATTATTATTCTGTACCAATACATATAGAATTTACTAAATATTCAAGTATTCATATTACACCTTTTTAAATATTCATTAAATCTTTTTTGCAAACTGATAATTCTCCATTATAACATACATATATATCACTTTACCATTCTATTTTAAAATAAGTAATAAATTACATAAACCCTAGACACTCCTTTACATACTTACATAGAACATAAAACCAATTTAGCATTCGAATAAACAAAGAGATATTAAAAATGATGCCAACTGCCAGATACCAGAACTGTTTTATAAGGTAGTAAGAACTTTGGTTATAATTACAATTGTATTGATAATAAAAAGGCAATGCAATTAAAAATATATAAAAATGTACTCAGTAGATCAACTCAATTGACAATGTAAGCAAAAATTGTGTACTATCTGTATCTTTTCTAAACTATAATTAATAGCTATTCAACTAAAAGATCATACTGCTCTATTTCATCAAATGTTCTATTAACATCTTGAATCCAATCCTTTAATCGCTTCTCGTCTTCTTTTTTCATTTTTCTCACCTTTTTTCGTTTTGCTTTTTGTTCGGGGACATTTTCTTCATCGTCACAGCTACTTTCGTCTGAGTAACTGAATCTCACATTCCGTTTTCGTTTGTACGAATGTTTCGGAGGCTGAAAAGTATTTTTCTGTTAGAGAAATAATTTATGCGAAAGATTACTACAAATTCAGTTTAAGTGTATTTATACGAAACCTGATTGAAGTGAGACGGTTCAAGGTCAGCAAATAATGGTACAGTAGATGTACTCATCGATTCATCTTCCATCTCGGAATGAAGATCAAATGTATCAGAAAAATTTGCAATGTCTAACTGACTTATTTTCTTTTTAGGTTGCGGTAAATCAATAATTTTTACAGGCTGAGTTTGTACGTTCTCATTCTTCATTTCTTTCTTCGCCTTCGTCGTACGTAAAGTGTTTTTTATCTCACCAATCGATAGTCTCGCAAATGGTTTCACATTAGATTTCACTTTGCTCATTCCTATATTTTCTTTATTCTCATCATTTTCTTCAGTAAAAGATTCATGTTGATCTTCGTCAGCAAAACCAAATGCAGTGGTTATTTCTGTGTTATACTCTTGCAACTTATTATGTACTTTATTATTAATTGGTGGGGAATGGAGATCATCAAAAATTCTGTGTGGTGTCTTTATTGTTGTACTTTGTGGCATCTCTGCTATATTTAAGAAATTATTTAAGTTCGATTGTCGCAGTACCCTTTGCTCAGTTAAGTTTGCTGGGCTTTGCAGACCGGATGGTCCAGGTATTGGATCCATATATGGATCCAAATTTATTTGCACGTTTTCTTTCGGTTTAAGTGTTTGGACATTTAGTTTTTGTGGACTATGGGATTTAAACTTTCGAATTCCCTTTTTTGAAATTACTTTTGGAGTCTGATAATGTAAAACATTTTCTTTGTCTTCATTGTTATCGAATTTTGGTGTATTACCTGCTCCAGAATTCAATGTCACAGATGATTGCACATTTGATATAGTATTTTGCACCATGTCTGTGGAGATTACTAATTTGTCACTCACCTCTTCAAGTGTATTATTAGACTGTACTAAACTATTGTTTGTGATTACTGTACCAAATCTTCTTGGTGCCATATGCCTCTTTTTAACTACATTCAGATTTGGAGTCTTATCCGCACTGATATTTTTATAATTCTGCAGTTCTGTATTTTGTACTTTTGTCACATTCCCATAATTTTTAGATTCATTATTCATTACACGTGTCAACCTTCCATTGGTTATATTAATCCTATTCTGTGGTGTACTTTGAAAAACATTTTTCACTTTAGAGAATGTAACTAATTGTGGCACTCGCCAAGGGCTGCCAGGATCAAAGTTTTCAGATGCCTTTAAAATTGGTGAGAAAGACTTTTCAAATAAAGAAGCGTTGTGTGCACCTTTGTGAGGTACTGCATGCTTGTTATTAAAGATATTCGTTGGTCTAAATGGTCTAAAGTCCTCAGATTTTGGCATGGGACTATTCATTACTGTAACTGTATTATGACTTAAGTTCTCTATGGATATTATTGTGGGCCTTGTATTTGTATTTTGTACATGTGCAGATGCATTGCTGCCTTCTGTAGAAGGATTGTCTGGTGAAAGTGATTCTGTATCAACATTTATTTGCTCTCTCAAATTATTCATAGCACCATCTGAAATTTCCTTTTCCTTATTTTCCACAGGTTTTGAAACTACAGGAACCTTCTCCACATTTTTTACAGGTTCCAAAACTACTGATGTCTTCTTTTCAGTTTCTACAGGTTTGGAAACAACAGGTTCTTTAGCAGTGACTTCTGTCTTTTTCATTTTATGTTTGCTCAGGACATTTCTTTTAGACTTTTTTATTAATGTCTTCTTAGCAGCAACTCGTTTCTTTTTCTTTTTAAGTAGTCTTTCCTTAGAGTCATTGATGTCAAATTTGAAATCATAAACTTCACTTCCATCATTTACAGTATTTTCAAGTGGAACAGATTTATACACTGGTACCTTTTCCTTATTAGTCTTAGTCTTTTTTAGTAGTAGAATATCATCCTCTTTATCATCTGTAAAATGGTTTGTACTTGATTCTGCATCATCATTAGAATGTTTATTGCCTCTTCTGGAACGTAATTGTCTTTTGACAGAATGATTTAAGAATGAATCTTTTAATAACATCTGCCGGGAACTAGATACATTTTGAGTTGGTTTCCTATCAACTTTTCTTTTCTTAGGATTACTTGATTCATCTTTACTTTTATTTGATTTATTCTTAGTTATATCTTTCTTAGATTTAGTAGGCACTTTGTCATTATCTTTGTTTGATACTCTACGCCTCAGAATTCTTTGTTTTGATTCACGAGTGGTACTTTCATTTGATTTAATTGAAGTATCAAGCTGTTTTACTGTAGATTTATGCTGTGCTCTTGTTAATGTTTTACTTGGAAACTTGATGTTATTTGTTTCCTTTGATACCTTCTTATGGATAGATTTATTTTTAGATGTTGCCTTTTTCCCTGTAGGTGACTTTTGAGGAGTTATTTGTGGCGATATTCGTTTTCTTGTGAAGTAACGTGACATTTCGCCATAAGTTTCACTGAACTAACTTAATTCTGAAATGAAAGTAATAGTAATTAATTGTTTAATCATGACATATGTTGCATATGTGTAATATGGAAATTTTAACCTCAAACTTATCAAAAAGTACAAGTAAATATTCTTTTTATCTACTTCATTCGAACACATAAGAAGCAACAATCAACATGAAGAATTTTGATTGTAAAGCATAAAAAGGTAAAAATTTGCCATAAATACTGAAAGTATGAATACGGAATATTCAAAGTAATAAATCGTAGTGTCAAATTATCCTCGACTTTCACTTCAGTAACTTCTTTAAAATTTAATGAAGAATTCGATCTAATAAACAATAAACTCATTGTAATATGCATTTTTCCATTAATATTGTGAAAACATCCACGTACGTTCTAATATGCCTTTTTTTTATATAAACAAGAAGAAATCGCGGTTCCCGCGTCTTGTGAACAGCTATACACTACGCTTATGTCATACTGACATGGTCATAACCTTGAAGAAAATGAATGGCAGTAAAGAATATGTAATGTAAATCACATCCTATGTAATATATATACAATTCTTACAATCAATTAAAAGTGTAAAACAATGTACTTTCGGATATATATGCGTGATGAAGATACGTAAATATGATAGCCCTCTTCAGGACCATAACCAATTACAAGTGTATATTTACTGGCATTATTACCTATTAGTAATAATTTATAGATTACTCACATTAAAATACGTAAGCACTTATCCACACGTAAGTGCTGTTCAGATGCTTTATAGAAATTTGTATTTCTTGTTCAAAATCTATTAAGAAAAACAATTGAAACTTCGTTGTCACCCACACTTGCTAATACTTTTCGTAATATTGTGTTAGCAATAGAAAGATATCACTTATTTTTCATTAAACACTCAGATGTACAACACTTACTAGAATAAACCGAGTACAACGTATTAATTAAACAAAACGCGCGTTGATGCTTGTTTACAACGTAATTGAAACATTGAAACGTAAATGTAAAAGCTGTGTATATGCAGTTTATTATACCGTAAACCTGCACGGCAAACAAGGCTACAGCGCTCGTACGACTAACTTCTGAAGTAAACCGTGCATATTCCACGAACTACTACCGCTACTTTAACCAAGAAATTCTCGAGTTTTTATTTTATAAAATTAAGGAAAAACATTAACTTATATATTTTATTTAATATGAGAGTAACTTCGATCATTATACATGACGCATTGGGTTTCCACATATTTATATATAAAGCTGACCAACATCAGCCTTCAAGTGAAATACAGTCCGATTGAAAGGACGGTGGAAATATCAAGAGTGTCATTTCTTCGTTTCATTACTCATTGTTTTAACGGTGTAGGATACAGCCCGTGCGTTTCCCGCGAAAATTTTAGGAGAGCACGGTTCCGGTACATGTATTGTGTACTTGTTTAAACGTATAGTTTGTAACAGGTACAAGCGTTTGGAAACTAATATAAAAGTCGGTAGAAATTAACGTGCAAGTATGGAGGGTTTCGACGATCCAGGAATATTTTTCTCTGATAACTTTTCGGTAGGCGAGTCCAATGAGAGTCGACTAAATCTTCAACACTCGAAGAGGAAGTTCATGGAATTTATTCGACAATTTCATGAAGGAAATTTTAATTATAAATATAGGTATTCAAGTTAGATTTTCATTATTCTTTAATTTCAATTTTATATTTCGATTGTAATCATTGTTGTATTCTTAGGGACACTTTAAAACGTAATTACAATCTTGGTCAATACTGGATCGAAATTACTTTGGAGGATTTAGCCGCTTTTGATGAATCACTCGCAGAAAAAGTTTACAAACACCCAACAGAATACCTTCCAGTTTTGGAAGAAGCTGCAAAAGATTTGGCAGATGAACTTACAGCTCCAAGACCTGAGGGCGAAGATAAAGTTGAAGATATTCAAGTATTATTAGCTTCGGATGCACATGCTAGTTCCTTGAGAGGAATGAAAGTAAGATTTACGTATGGAATTTTTTTCATATCACATTGTGATATAATAATATTATTATTAAGTATGACACATAAATTTTATATTTCAGCCTGATGCAGTTTCTAAACTGATAAAAATTCCGGGTATTGTTATTTCTGCATCTGGTATCAGAGCTAAGGCTACAAAAATTGCTATACAGTGTCGATCTTGTAGGAGCATTCAAACTAACATTTCTATTAAACCCGGGTTGGAGGGATACGTCTTACCAAGAAAATGTACAACGTGAGTGTATAAGTACTATACATAATCTCTTAACAGAATTGTATATACAATTTCATAAATACCTAAATTATTCATTTTCCTCATAATAGAGAACAAGCTGGACGACCCAAATGTCCCTTGGATCCTTTTTTTATAATGCCAGACAAATGCCAGTGTGTTGACTTTCAAGTTTTAAAACTACAAGAATTACCAGATCACATTCCACAGGGTGAAATGCCAAGACACTTACAATTGTATTGTGATCGTTATTTATGTGACAGAGTAGTGCCAGGCAATAGAGTCCTTATACTGGGAATATATTCCATTAAAAAAGTTACTAACTCTCGTAGAGGAGGAAGAGAAAAACCATTAGTTGGTGTTCGTGCACCATATATAAGAGTTATTGGCATCTCTGTAGATGGAGAAAATGGGAGCAGTGGTATGATTAAAATCTAAAAATTAAAATTCCCCATTTCTAGAAGGACACTACATTTCATTTTTTTTATTATTCTCAGGTACTCAGCCATGTGTTACAAATGAAGAGGAAGATTTATTCAGACGTTTAGCAGCAGATGCAAATTTGTATGAAAGAATTGCAAAGAGCATAGCACCCAGTATCTTTGGTGCACTAGATATGAAAAAAGCTATAGCTTGTTTATTATTTGGCGGGTCCAGGAAAAGAATGCCTGATGGACTTAGTAGAAGAGGAGATATTAATATTTTAATGTTAGGTGATCCTGGAACAGCTAAATCGCAGTTATTAAAATTTGTAGAAAGAGTTTCCCCAGTTGCTGTTTACACGTCGGGTAAAGGAAGCTCAGCCGCTGGTTTAACAGCGTCCGTCTTACGGGATCCAGTAACAGTACGTTTTAAAATCATTGTTTACTTTATCTAGACAAATACATTTTTTTACATTATTACTCATCCCTTATATTTTGTGTTTAGAGAAACTTTGTTATGGAAGGTGGTGCTATGGTACTCGCAGATGGTGGTGTTGTGTGTATAGATGAGTTTGACAAGATGAGAGAAGATGATAGAGTCGCGATACACGAAGCTATGGAACAACAAACGATATCAATCGCGAAAGCAGGAATAACTACAACACTGAACACTCGATGTTCTGTGTTGGCAGCAGCGAATTCGATATTCGGTCGCTGGGATGATATAAAAGGGGAAGAGAACATAGACTTCATGCCGACGATTTTGTCGCGTTTCGATATGATATTTATTGTTAAAGACGAGCACGACCAAAAGAAAGATATAACATTGGCTAAACACGTGATGAGTCTTCATAGTAATGCTGGACAACTCACAGACCAGATTGCGGAAGGAGAGCTACCTCTACATATTCTAAAAAAATATATTCACTATTGCAGAACGTAAGATCGAAATGTTTTTTAAAACATATTTAACATTTCTACTGAATGCTTATATTTTTTTATAGACGCTGTGGTCCGCGATTGAGTAAGGAATCTGGGGAAAAGTTGAAAAATCGTTACGTAGTAATGCGGGCCAGTACGAAAGAACATGAAAAAGACATGGAGAAAAGATTGTCGATACCTATAACAGTTCGACAGTTGGAAGCGGTTATACGAATTTCAGAATCTTTAGCTAAAATGCAGTTGCTACCGTTCGCTACCGAAGTACATGTAAACGAAGCACTCAGACTATTTCAAGTTTCCACTATGGATGCTGCAATGTCTGGATCACTAGCCGGTAATTTAAAATCCAAACTCATCGTAGTACCACGAAACATTTACTTCTTTTTAGATTTATATATCAATGCTACATTACATCTCTTCAGGTGCGGAGGGATTCACATCAGAAGAAGATCACGAAATGTTGTCTCGTATTGAGAAGCAAATGAAACGTAGATTTCCAATTGGCAATCAAGTATCTGAACAAAATATCGTGAAAGACTTTGTGAAACAAGCATATCCAGAACGTGCTATTTATAAAGTTATACACACAATGATACGTCGTGGAGAACTTCAACATCGTATGCAACGGAAGATGCTGTACAGACTACATTAAAACGTAATGAAATCTTTGTATACGTCACATACTATTACCTTTTAACATCGTATATTTATTTAACATTTTATGTTGAATGTATAAATGTACAGGGTATGTGAACTACGTAACCGACAGGTTTCTTTCGGTTACGAAACTAACTCATTATTGAATGGATATAGTGGATGATTTTCTACCCTGAAACAAGAAATATTTTTTACAAACGTGTACTATAATAATTCACTATAAATAGGAAGTATGGAATAATGCATGTATTACCCTTTGAAGAAGAGGAAATTAAAAATTCTTCCAGATGTGCCCTTGTCTAGACTGGCTAAAAGATTCATTTCTTCTGCCGTTAACTCAAAGTTAAATAAATCAAAATTTTGTTTAATTCTTTCCGGGGACGAGCTTTTTGGGATCACAATGACGTTAAGTTGCAATAAGTAACGTAATAAAATTTGTGCTGTCGTTCGATTGTGTTCTTCGCTTATTTTTTGCACTATTGGATGACCCAATATATCTGGATAATCATCAACATTGTAATTATATTTCGTCTGAAAGTGCACTTTTGCTCCTGGCGATCCCAAAGGACTATACGCCGTTACAGCAATATTGTGCGTTTGGCACAATTTTCGAATTGAATTTTGTTGAAAGTACGCGTGTAATTCTACCTATTCAAAAAGAAAAAATAACATCATGGTCTTCTTCTAGTTTAAACATAAAATATTGGAATTCAATTACCTGTAGATTACTTGGTTTAATTTGTGCATTATTCCATACATTCATAATTTGTTCTTCGTTAAAGTTACTTAAACCTATGGATTTTGTACGACCTTTTCTCACTTGTTCCTCCAACTCCTAGAAATTATTCTTGATAGAATTATACTATTAATTGAATCGAATCTCTTTTGTATGTATATTAAACTAATGTCAAACCTTCCACACTGAAACAGGGTTTGTATCAAGGTCCAGTACATAACTTCCATCATTATGGGTCATTGGAGCACAAGCAGTTTCATCCAGTTTGAATGCAAATGGCATATGAATTAAGTACATATCCAAATAATCCAAACCAAGCTTTTCCAACGAAAATTTAATAAACTTTTCTACATCAGATGGCCGGTTACCATAATGAGGTAGCTGAAAAGTATATGTTTTTTACGTTTTATACATAATAAAGTTATAATTATGACTATTGTCACTCAATATCACCTTTGTTGTAATGAAGAGTTCTTCACGCTTCCCACCTTTCTGAAACCATTTTTTTAATGCTGCACCAATAGCTTCTTCATTGTTATAATTAAATGCTGTGTCGATATGCCTGTAACCAGATTCTAAAGCAGTTGCTACGGCGGTTTCAATTTCTTCAGGTTTAGCCTATGAATGCATAGGAATGTTCTATGTTATATAATGCATTTATACTTAATAGCTTCTTTTCCATTGAATTTATTAAATACACTTTTGAATAATTATTTTTCTACGAATTGTACATTGTCAAACAAAAATAGGACAACTTTGATGGTGAGAAGTTCATGTTAGATAGTAGTCACATTATGAATGATGATTTTCACATTGATGAAACACAATGTTATCGTGTCACACATTTCATCAAATCACCTGCCATGTACCCAAGCCAACAGTGGGCATGTCATGTCCTGACAACAAGCGTACAAAGCGCATAGTTTCTTCTCTTGACTGTTCTGCCACAAATGATGAGTGATACAGTTGCCCTGAATAATTTACAAATTCATGACATTATAAAAAACTTATAACTGTAAATTACTCTAAAGCAATTATTTCTAAACGATATTACTATTCCCTGCTAATAGTACTAGTCAGATACAAAAACAGTTTCTAAAGTTAGATTCTGTGCTGTTCTTAATATATATCAGTGCAGCTTATATAGACAGAGAAAGAGGGATGTTGCATATATGTCGCAAAGCATGTATTGATCTCAGCCGCGTTTTGCGCATAAAATCAATGAAATCATTCCAGAACATCGTCCGTACTTCATCTAATCTATGAAATTACATATTTCGAAGTAATACAAATATTTTGGATTAGTCTCTCGTGCAGCGAGACAGTAAGATTCAAATGATACCCGGTTACCGAATGTGAACAACTTAAAGATTTACCGTATCTTCTGATCACGTGGGATGCTTGATATAATTTCGAAAATTGAGTGAATTAAATTTCCAGAGATGTAATTATACTTAATTCAAAAACAATTATCAATATTGGAAATAACATACATAACGATTGAGAGAAAAATCGCTGTTGATCTGTTGAATAAAAACAGTTGAACGTTTGATGTTTCATTCGTTGATACGCTCTCACGGGGCCAAATCTATTTCTTTGGCATTTTAATATAATTTTCGTAATCATAATGAATAGTACATAAATAAGTTTACGTTGTTATTATTAAGTACTGACTACTTCAGAGATAACGTGGAAGGAATATGTATGCGAGTTATTTTTCCCGCGAGAGGTAGTGTAGCAATGTAGCTCATATAACTGTACAACTTTTGTTATCGATACGGATATCGATACAATAATCTTGAGACTTTCTTCCCAAATATACTGATTTCGTAAGTTTACAAATGTAAGTAAGAATTTTTATATATTTCAAACGTTTTACTTTGAAAATTTCGCAGAGCTGCAACTATGTATGCAAAATTTTGTAAGAACATGAATTTCGTAGAAAATTTAATGTATGACAAGTTATAGTATTTTTATGATTCTATTTATGAAAAAATTGCAGAACAATATTCTTTGTTTTTCAGATAAATATTGAATAAGCATTTAGAAATATAAATTACACCAAATTAAAGAAAATTCGTAATGAAGATAGAGAGGACACTTCATCAGGTTTGATTTCAACAATTGGTAGTACTGCGTGTCAGTTATACAAACAGATTTAATATGAACTTTGTGTTTGATTACATTCATTAACATGAGACTCTGTTATATTAGTTTATAGAGTAGAAATTAACATATTTAAACCTATTTTATTACTACATTAACTAACATCAGTACAAATATGTTGATTTACGATGTTCTACACAAGGAAACAATATACCACTCGATCGCCAACGACCTCCGAAATTTCGGGGTTAAGTACCGATTCAAAAAGAGTATGTTCAAAACGGAAAGGCTCGAGGGGATTAAAAACATATCAAAAAAAGTCTTTAAGACTCCCTTATCCTACCAACCATTGGATGTCGTAAATTTATCATCGGGCGGTATCGTTCACGTGCCAGTTTTCGTTAGTCAAGCAACAATGTTTCTGGAGAACTTTCTTACACAGGAAGGCTTATTTAGGAAAGCGGGTTCGCAAATTCGACAGAAAGAATTGATAGCTCGTTTAGATAAGAGTGGTACTATAGGAGAGAAACATCAAGCAATTGATGTAGCAAATTGCTTAAAGACATTCTTCAGAGATCTTCCAGAACCTTTGATTCCATACGCATATCATGATTTGTTCGTACACTGTGCAATGTTGAAGGCTTGTAGAGTTCAATCACTGTTGTTAGCCTGCATTTTACTGCCACCGCATCATCTGAACACTTTGGCATTTTTTATGGAATTTTTGAAAAAGGTGTCTCTCTATGAAAAACAAAACAAAATGAGTATTGATAACTTAGCAAAAGTTGTTGGGCCAAATATTATGCCTTTACAAGAAGCAACAATGTCAGCTGTGCAAATGCGGCTTGAATTGCACTTGGTTGTTGTCAAGGTGGTAAGACAGTTCTCCATAAAATATTTAAATTATTATGGTGTACATAACATGTATAATGTTATAGATTCTAATTGAAAATGCTGAACGTATTGGGGTCTTGCCAGACCATATGACACAAGCTATTTCCATGGAAACAATTGGCAGCACAGACAATGAATTAGATGTGTCTGATTGTCAGTCACGTTCCAAATCCAGGAAAAAGAAACATCGCAGTGGAAGTCTTACACGTAAGCCACATCTAAGTGCCTCCAACCTCAATCTAAGTATGTCTGTGGATATGCTTATAGTAATGTACTTTTAGTTTGTATTTACGAATCTTGGTATAATACTTAATATAGGACTACATTTCAAGTTATAAAGAGGATACATAACTGAATGCTGCATGTTTTACGCTCAGTATACATTAACACATAAAATAACTTACTAACTGATTAATTCACTCATGTATAATGCAATTTTATAAACAGATAAATTTAAACTATATGACTTGCTATAGGAATGTTCAATGGTTTGAAGAAAATTGTTGGGAAAGGTGCTTTACCAGAGGACAATGTACTTGATAATCATCAGGTCTCTGAAAATTATGATGCATTACATGCATCAAATAATAAATCCACAAAGAAGAGAAAAGGTCTGGAGCGAGTGGATATTCCAAGTACTAAGAAAAAGTATGTGCAGAAGAAATCCTTTATCATCTATTTTAATGTAATTTGAAATTACTACAATTTAAGCTGTGTTTTAGAAGGATTGCTGATAAAACAGAAAAATCTAAGAAACTTAGACTTAGCTTGGACCGTTTTGTGCCGAAAAATAAACCAGTAAGAACCGTATTCTATATTTTTATATTTTAATTACGGTCTATAGCGTAGTCAATACTTACGAATTATGCTTTTCAGAAACTTACAGATGAAGATACAGAATCTTACGCAAATAACTCATATACAGAACGACGTTGGAGTTCAGTAAGTAATTCTTGTGATTCACAAAGGAAGTACAGAACGTATAGTGATGCGTCGTCGCAGTTACAGTTAATTCTAAAAAATAACGAAGTATCGAATCCCGAGCTTCAGAAGGAATATAATAATGTGTTCATCGATGCTGATGTTAATTTATCAGACGATAGTGACGAGCAGGTCTTGTTCAGAAAAGAGGATCATATCAGTAGCAACAGGTTTAATGAGAAATTAAGTTCTAGTTCCGAAGAGTTGAAAATGTTAAACGAGTTTGATCAAATACATCGGTACGCACCTAAGAAAAGATTGACTTTAAACGATTTTGAAACGTATTCGCGAACAAAAGTGATATCCGTGGACGATCAGTCCGAGGAATATGTCACTATACCTAAAAGTGAATATGAAGAGATTAAAAATAGAGTTTCTGCCATTGAGTCCCGGCTTTCTCAAGAATTTGGATGCACGGATGACGAGAGTAACAGTTTATCAGCGCATTCAGTGAAGAAAGTGCAAACTGCGTATGAAAAAACTTTAGAGGAAGCAAGTATCGAAAGCACTGCAAGTGCGGATTACCTGGCTAAGAGACTTGGAAAAGAGCTAAAAATCAGAAGATCGGGTGAACATAAAATCATAAGGTCTCCGAGCGCTCGAAAGATAGGTACTTTAAGGAGGAGGTCACAGGAAAAGATAATAAGGTAATTCTTTAGAACACTTATATTAATTTTTGCATTATACCAACAATTTTTAATTTATTATTTCGTATCTAGTAAACGTGTTCGGCGGACGGCTTCGTGGCATATTTCTCACGGGCTTGATCAACAGACCCAAATTCAGCGCAATCAGGAATTAAATAATGCTTATTCCATTAATGAACAATTGAAATTTTCGACGAATTATATGAATGGAGATTCTTATCTATCCAGATCTACTCCGCAATGGGATGAAGAGAAAAATAATAGAAAATTAAATAATATATCTAAACAATTCAGTAGTTCGGATCTCCAAGCAATGAAGCGCGTTAATAGTAATCACGATATGAATCCTGTCAGAGTTGATGCGCTTCAACCATCCAAGAATCGAACACAAACCACCGTGCGTCGTGTGTCGTCTTTCCACGGCAATGAATTTATAAACACTGCCATGTGTTCCGACGAGAAAGTTGAGAAATTAAGAAAAACGAATAGTCAGCAGAACATTATTTTAAACAGCACATGCTCAATAAAAACAACCCCTAAAGCTGATGGCTCCAGAAAGACAGGTATTTCTTGGAAAGATGCGGAAGGATATTTTAAGTCGTCAAATCACATACACACGCCAGTTACACAAACCGGTCGTGCATCGATTGCAAAATTAAGAACGCAAAATGCGGGTATGGTGTTAGCCAAAGCTAAACTGTTCGACGAGTGTACGACAAAAGTATCCACGCACAGCAATAGTTCCAATAAAAAGCATGACTGGGCGAACGAAAATAACGATAAATGTGTAGATAATTTAAAATACAAGGAAGTAGACAAGCAAAGCTTAGACTCAGTAACTTTCAAGAGAAACGAATCATCGTCTCGGAAATCTAATAAAAACATACGAAAAAGAAACGGAAATGTCCACCCTACAAATTCCCCCTCTCACCTTTTAATAGAAACAGGAGGAATGAGTGTGGGATCGGATCAGCAGGAATCGAAATCCAATTACTATCGCAATTCACCGAATTCTGACGTACAGGGTTCGAAGGTGTATCATATTACGAAAGATCGATCGATTGCATCTAATGTAACGTCTCATCAGAAGGAAAACGTAACTGTGAAGACACCGCCGCTGGTGAAAAAAGTGCCCGTAAACACTGTGTCGCTTGATTCGAGACTGAGTATGTACAAATCCGAGGGGAACTCACTATGCAGAACTCCGCACATTAAAAAACCGTTGACGGTAAAAACACCTAAAAGCGCTAAGGGACTAGTTAGAAGACCTATCGTTGATTCTCGAAGAACGCCGTTAAAAGCAGTTGGTCAACTCGGAACTCCAAAATACCAGAGTCCTAAAAGTATATTAAAAACTAGAAATGTTAGTAGACATGCTTAATGATAGAATGTTAATGTAGTAATAATATCTCCGTTATCGAAGAATGTGTTCAAACAGACAACTATTTCACGTATTTTAAAAACTACAAAATTACTATATTGAAACATGACACTAAGCGGTATCACAAATACTTTACACACTTTTGTACCTACAATTGATAAGTTTTAGAATAAGTAATGTCTATGTTTAAGTATATGTAAAATTAGATATATGATAGTCATAGTAATTTTTGAGTATGATAACTTGTCGTACAAAAGTATAAGAGAGGAAGAAGCTATTTTTAATATGTTAAAGAACAACATAAGCGTGTGGTATGAAACCTAATGAATAGATAAGGTGACTTTTATCATTTCACTTCTTCATGCCCATAAATTTATTTCTAAAGAATGTATCTTGTGTGCATTGAAAGAAAATCAAATTTTTTTATCTAATATTTTGAATTTTGAGAACTAGTCACTTGTAACAATTTTGAAACTATTCATTTATATTCTTCATTGTGTTTATGAAATAATTTTTTTTTATTATATTTTTTACAATACCTATGACAACAAAATTAATTACATATAATATTATTATCGAGACCTATGTGATGTACATTTGCGCATACCTAATTAATTATGTACAAATGGTGTATTGTATTTTACGGTGAATATACTGACGAAATTTCTAAAGTTGTGCCATTTAAGTAGCATTAGGGCAAATATCAACTGCGTTGAAATAATATTTGCCAGACTAAATAAAACTTGAAACAATTCCCAGGAGTAACGTTTATTTTCATTTCTACATATACAATAATCATCGAAATATCGTCGGAAAACAACATAATTAAATGTAAAGTATAATGTTCCACGTGGTTCGAACGTAGCGAAATCATAAATGTTTCGTCTCGGCCAATCGCGTTTGACCGTCTGTCCCGTCCCGAGCTGTCAAGTAGAAACATTACACGTTCGTGATTCGCAAACAAAGCAAATATGTCTTACAAGTTGTGTTGTATCGTGCGCGAGGTAAAAACGTATTCGATTCTGAGGTAATAAGGATTGTCAGGGGTAGAAAAGGGAACGGATAAAATTTGTTTTTCCTCCACGAAATGTCATTGTTAATCGGGTAACATGCTCGATGAATAGTTTCGGGTACCGTCGTAATGATAGCAGCGCCTCATACATTCTAGTCGAATCCTACAGCTGTCGAAACGTAAATTGTTAGTGCGATAAGTGTCAGTAAATATTTCGCTCGAGGATAACAGCCCTTGGGCTGGAAACACTACCGGCGTAACAATGAGAGAGGCTGGAATAATGCTGATTAGTACGGCGCTAACTTGCGCCGTAATAGGAAATGCTTACTATCAACGAAAACAGTTTTATCCGACGGTGGTTCACATAACCAAATCGAACCCTAGTATGACCGTGAGTTTCTCCGATTATATTCCAAATATGCTGAAAGTTTATTATATAATAAATTACGATAGAAAGTTGTGATGTCTGAAAATTGTTTTATATATCTGTTGTATTATATTTAGGTGATCTATGGACAGGGTCTTATTCTGGTGTTTATGATAAATGCTTTCCTTCGAAAGATATTTTTTGGTACTTTAAGAGCTGCTGAACTTGAGGTGAATATGACACGTCTGAAACTTTTCTTATTATTATTGATAAGTTAACTTTTTATTACGATATATATTTCTTATGATTATATGTTGGTTACAGCATTTGTTGGAAAAAGTATGGTATGCTGTGACAGAAACTTGTTTAGCATTTACAGTGTTTCGGGATGATTTCAGTCCAAAGTTCATAGCATTGTTCACAATTCTGTTGTTTCTAAAGTCATTTCATTGGCTTGCAGAGGATCGTGTGGATTATGTAAGTAAAGTGAATATGTAATTATCATGAATATGTAATTATTATTTAAGCATATACAATATTTAGTATTACAAATTTTTAGATGGAAAGAAGCCCAGTGATAACATGGCTGTTTCATCTAAGAGTGGGAACCTTATTAGGACTTCTATTTGCTATAAATTTGACTATGATTCATTACGCATATAATACCACTGCTTCAAAAGGTCCATCTGTACAACTTGTATTTGGTTTTGAGTATGCTATCCTTTTAACCGTTGTGTTCAATATTAGTGTAAAGTATATACTACATACAATAGACCTGCAAAGCGAAAATCCATGGGACAATAAGCCAGTATTTCTGTTATACACAGAATTAATAATTGGGCTTTTAAAGGTAATGATTTTATAGTTGCTTGTGCTACATACTCTAGGACTATTTGATGTAATAATTATACTCATTCTTCCAGGTGTTTTTGTATGTCGCTTTTGTGTCTTTAATGATTAAATTATACACACTACCCTTATTTGCACTTCGTCCAATGTACTATACCATGAGAGACTTTAAAAAAGCATTCCATGACATTGTAATGTCTCGAAGAGCTATCAGAAACATGAACACCTTGTATCCTGATGCAACCACGGAGGAACTAGCTGCTGCTGATAATGTATGCATAATTTGCAGGTAAGTAGAAATTTACATCATTATTAGTAGAAGAAACTAAGCAGATACTCTATAAATTTAATGTATTATATAGAGAAGAAATGGTGGCAGCAAGTAAAAAGCTACCATGCAATCATATTTTCCACACCGCCTGTCTTCGTTCTTGGTTCCAACGCCAACAAACATGTCCCACTTGCCGTTTGAATATTCTAAGACCTACAACAAGTAATTCAGCAACTAGGCAACAAAACCAGCCACAAGCAGGACCACAAGTGCCTCAGCCTCCACAAGCACCGGGAGTCAATCCAATTGGTATATTGAATTATATTTATCCTGCTGCACTTGTAAGATATATTGAAACCATCTAAGAATGATTACTCTATCTTTATATAGGTCAGGTCTTTCAATTACCAGCATTTTGGGCTGGATTACAAATGCCAGGCGCAGCACCACAACAACAACAACCACAACAAACTCAAAGCAGTGCTGGAAGCACCCCATCTACGTCATTTCAAAATTTACCCGCTGGTGGAGTACCACTCTTTGCACCACCATTTCCTGCTATGGTACCATTACCACCTATTCCCACACCTCCACCTAACTTAACAGAATTAAGCGAAGAAGAACTGAGAGCAATGGAAGGTAATCTACGGCAAGCCGTCGAAGCTAGGATACAGACGTTACAAAGAGTTCAACTATTGTTGGACGCTGCTAGTGCAATGATGAATCAATACCAGACAGCAGCTGCTACTGCTAAGTCAGTATATAATCATATAGTTTTATAATTATCTATTAGAGAATCTATATTTTTGTAAATCCTTTATTACATTCAACATTACAGCATTCCAGTACCAACTGCAACAGGTAACATAAATGTTACACCAGACGTTTCAAAGCCTGGTACATCGGACGCGAAAGACTCAGGCTCCGAAATTAATGAGCATCCTCAAGCACCAGCTGAGGTGAATGTTCCTACTGCAAGCACTTCCAGTGAAAGTACGAATATGCTTTCAGGCACAAATAGTAATGACTTAATACCAGACTCATCAATTAGGAACGATGTGGAATCGTCGAGTGAACAGGAAATGTTACGACGACGTAGATTACAAAAGTTTTCAGCGCAGCTGACGACCGAGTAAATCATCATGAAATTATGTGATAAATCGTGTAATATAATAGCCTATAACCTGGGTAATGACAGGCCTCATTTACAGATATGATCAATAGTTCAAGAGTGTGTAATGATTGCTGCTAAGAGCTTGAAATTTAAATTCGAAATTGAAGTTACAATAACCATAATTATATGAGATATATTAATTTTATAGAAATAACACTATGACTGTGTTTTTCATTTTTTTTAAATGTAAAATCTTCCACAACTTGAATGCAGTTAAATTGTTGTTCAACAGATACTACATGTAATTTTCAATGTTATTCAACAACTTTGTGTGTGTGCATATCCTTTCTATCATAGTACAGGATCCCTGAGGTGTTTCACAGGATATTTTTTGTACTCATTAAATTGTTTCAGTGTCCTTTGTCCGAAAGATGTTCTGATCAATCATTTTTATTCCCATAATTTTGATATTACAATCACGTTTCACAACATATATAGCTATAACTTGATTGTTCTATATTCAGATTATTGTACAGATTTTACATACTATTACAATTTGCTAGGGATACTTGTATTTGTCTGTACATGGGAATGGTAATGTCAGTCACCATAATATGGCTGTAGAATAATTGTTTTAGATAACTGTCATTATATGTAATAAATTTATTTGTCTATTTAATAATGCTTTGATTCTTATTGTAGGTGTTTCTTGGATGTTTATATAAATTGATGTATTCATATTATAAGTATATCTCAGATGATATTTACAGAATATTGTATTGTATACAAAGTATATTATTATCAAGGTTAAGGGTATAAAATATGTTTATTACAAATATTCATGGCTTCATTACAAAAACGAACATAAATTCTTTAATTGCAATACGACGAAAAGGGAATTACAAAGTAATTTTTTAATAATAATTCTTGTAATTCCTTGAAGTTAAATAATAATTTCTACACAGAAAATTGTGATATATAAATATAAAACTTTCAAACCATCAAAGACTAAAGTGGCAAAAATAAGTAAATAACTGCAATCATTTGCTAACTTTTATTGATCAGTCGAAAGATAATTATAACCTCATTCTTCTACGACGTAGATGCGCAAACTCAGGTCGAGAGCACATAAATCAGATCAGACCACGTCGAAATAATTGCTTCTTTTAGTTTTGCTGTTTATCACACTTTCGTTTAAAATGCAAACCTATATTTTTAATTTCCGTACGTGTGAACCTCGACCATCAACATTACGTAAAGAAATATTATCGAGCCCATAGCAGATTTTCAGAAAGCGACCAATTTTCCATTTTAACGCACAATCCCTCTCCTTTCATCACTATATTATATTATTCTATTAACTAACGTCGAAGTTTAATTGATTGTAATATAACAAAGTAGTTTGAAACGGTCGATAGTCAGCTTTTCTTTAACCACTACTGCCTGATTTTATTAGATTTCCACTCGCTCTATTTATTTTTGCCTTGGGACTTTTGACCAATAAAAAATAACTTTTCTTCACGTGTTAAATTTACAATGTGATTTTGCACATATACACAAAATACTTGATAAACACTTAGCAACAGTGTTTACAAAAATACGATAAATATGTAAACTTCTTTCTATACTATTATACATATGTGCATGTATAGATGTGTAGTCACATTCAATATGTAGTTATGTAGCATCTAGAGATTCCTAATTCAATAGTTGTTAAGTTGTATCGTAAATTCCGGTTTCGCAAGAAATAATTGTTACGAATACAAAACGCTTCGAAGTAAATTGCATATTCAAATATAGAGTATTACGTTGACCCTACGTTGAATGAATTGTTTTACGTAAAATACTTAGTAACGAATCCGTCTCGGCATAATATAATTCGTCTGAACCGATCTGAAATATCGTATTGCCCGCCGGAATCCTTGAGGTACATGATGAGAACCCCGTAGCGCGTTGTTGTGATCTAACATGGCGGAATGTAGTGTTGTGGCTGCTCAGTGTCTATGTCAATTTTAGAGTGATATTGCTTAAAGAGAGCGAGGGAACGGCGATGGTCGGCAATCACGATATTGCAACGGTTCGCGTAAAATAGTTGTATACCATATGAGTATTCGTATTGTACGAGGACTGCCTTTAATTTGGGTTTCGCTTGCCGCGGGAACCGTACACAGCGGTGAGAGAGCACGCAGAGTGCCGTCTTCCCAGCAACAAAATCCTCTCTTCGCCGTGCACGACAACGAGCTGTCCGCTCCGACCGATTCCCAACAGGACCCGGTAACCGTTTGTATCGCGCGGCCGCGACACGTGAAAACGGGAACGTGCATGTCGTGAAGTTTTCCCGCGCGTCCCGAGAGGTTTTCTTTGGCGCAAGAATCAGGCTTATGCAACGAACAGCGCATAAACATCTATCACGGTAAACAATCTCGCTCCGTCAACCGAACTTTTGAGGCATGAAATCTATGTGACGGAAAAACACCGCTTGTATTGTACCCTGATCATTCTCCTCACCGAATATCCCCAGTCTTGTGTAATTTACGTGAGAACGCGATACGTGTTGAAAAGCCGAGAGAGATACTCTATAGACTGGTGAGGTTTACAGGATATCCAAGTAATTGTTAGTACACAGACAAGCGCGAATCCCTTATGGCGGGTTTGTTAATTAACAATTGTACCACTAATCTTCTGAACCAGTTGGAAGAGAACAGTTGTATGTGCGAATTAGAATCTTAGAGGGAAAAGCAGATTGAACATTTCCTACGTCTAGTACGATTGATGTTGCCATAGAAAGGCTTAATGGGTTACAAGAGAGTAACCGTAGACCAGATATATGTGGATTCTCATGTGTTTGCCGATTTGTCAGAGAGTTGAGAATTATCTGTGAGAATACTTAAAAAGCCAAAGATTTTGGTAAAAGTAAAAGGGATGCGAGGTTGTTGGTGATAATACTAAACAGTGCGTATAAGTTAGTTTTGCAATATGACAGATACACGCAGAAGAGTAAAGTTGTATGCGCTTAATGCCGACAGACAGTGGGATGACCGTGGTACAGGTCATGTTTCTTCTTCTTATGTAGATAGACTAAAAGGAATTTCACTTTTAGTCAGAGCAGAGAGTGATGGCTCTGTTCTATTGGAAAGTAGAATACAACCTGATACCGCATATCAAAAGCAACAGGTAATATTTTGTTGGAAATGTCATATTTATGTTGCATTCACATTTGAAAAAATAAGAATAGAAAGTTGTTATATAATTATATCTAAATTTACATAGAAATTTATACAAGTGTTTTTAGAAAGAGGAATAAATCTTAGAGCAAGTTCATGGTTAATTTAACTGTGTATCTAAGTTGTTTGATATATATGTAAAACATTATTTACAATTCATTTCAGGATACTTTAATAGTATGGTCTGAAGGAGATAACTTTGATTTAGCCTTAAGTTTTCAAGAAAAGGCTGGCTGTGATGAAATTTGGGAGAAAATATGTCAAGTTCAAGGCAAAGATCCGTCAGTGGAGATTACCCAAGACATTGTTGAAGAATCAGAAGATGAACGCTTTGATGACATGTCAGATGCTGCACCCCCTATAGAATTGCCACCATGTGAATTAAGCCGGTTGGAAGATATTAATGAACTTATAGGAAATTGCCTGTCTTCACAGATGAGGAAAGACAAATTAGCATTGGCATTAGAATCGGAGGGCTACATTAAAAAACTATTAAACCTGTTTCATACATGCGAAGATCTAGAGAACATTGAAGGATTGCATCATCTTTATGACATATTTAAAAATATTTTCTTACTCAATAAAAATACATTATTCGAAGTTATGTTTAGCGACGACACAATTTTTGACGTCGTCGGGTGTTTGGAGTACGAGCCGACGTTACCTCAGCCAAAGAGGCATAGAGAATATCTTCGACAGCTAGCCAGATTTAAGCAAGCAATTCCTATTACAAATGCCGAACTGTTAGCGAAAATTCACCAAACGTACCGAGTTCAGTATATCCAGGACGTAGTTTTACCAACTCCGAGTGTATTCGAGGATAATATGTTGAATACACTGAGTAGCTTTATATTTTTTAATAAGGTTGAAATAGTGACCTTGATACAGGATGACGAGAAATTCCTTACCGAACTATTTCGCCAGTTAACGGACGAAGCGACATCGGACAGTAAAAGGCGTGATTTAGTTCTTTTCCTAAAAGAATTTTGCAACTTTTCACAGAATCTACAGCCACAAGGAAAAGAGGCCTTTTATAAAACTTTAACAGCACTCGGTATTCTACCCGCATTAGAAATCACTCTGGCGATCAACGATGCCCAAACAAAAACAGCCAGTATAGATATATTGACTTATATCGTAGAATATTCGCCGAGTGTTGTTCGAGATTATACACTTCAACAAATAAATAATACAGAACAGGACCAAATGTTAGTAAATGTAATAGTTGCTCAACTCGTCGGTGATAGCGACCCTGAGTTGGGTGGAGCGGTACAATTGGCTGGTGTATTACGCCTGCTCCTTGATCCAGAGAATATGTTGGCTTCCGTTAACAAAGCAGAAAAGACTGATTTCTTGAATTATTTCTACAAGAATAGTATTGGAACACTGATAGCGCCTCTTTTAGCAAACACGATCGGAGAGCGACCCGCAAGAGAAGACTATAGAACAGTACAGCTCTTAGGATTGATCTTAGAACTACTCTCGTTTTGTGTAGAGCATCACACATACCACATCAAGAATTGCATATTGAATAAAGATCTGCTCAAACGAATATTGGTTTTAATGAAATCGACACATACGTTTTTGGTGTTATGTGCTTTAAGGTTTATGAGAAAGATCGTAGCTCTAAAAGATGAATTTTATAATAGATATATCATCAAGGGAAATTTATTTGCACCTGTATTTGATGCATTTGTAAGGAATAATGGTAGATACAATCTATTAGATTCTGCCATATTGGAAATGTTTGAATTTATTAAATTGGTATGTTTATCATTAATAATTTATTTTAAATGTATAATATGTATCTTACATTCTAACACTTTGTTCATTTTTATTAATAGGAGGATATCAAGTCATTATGTTCACATGTTGTTGAAAATTTCTCTAAAGAACTGGAAGCAATTGATTATGTACAAACGTTTAGAGCATTAAAGTTAAGGTACGAACAGCATCAAGATAAGTTGAAGGATCGCGACAGGGCCGCTCTTGATAGGTTCGTTTACCAATTTCTCGTACTTATTTAATGTAATTAAAATAATCCTAATGTATTTGTTTGTGTGCCTAGTGTTCCATCAATTTTGAGGAATAGTCGATATAGAAGGGACCAGAGACAGCTAGATGAAGAGGAGGAGATGTGGTTCAACGAGGAGGAAGACTTTGACGAGGGTGAGGCGGTCGTACCCGCGGCAGCAGCAGATCTCGTGCCACCGGCTTCCGCTAAGAAACAGTCGTCAGCATCAAACTCTGCACTTAATCCTGCTCTTGCAGATTCGAAAAGCCAGCATCAACAACAGCAACAACAGCAGTCCGTGCTGAATAATAACACTGCTAACAATAACATTACCTCGCAACAATCACAAATCAATAATAGTACAACAACAACGAACGAATCACCGATTACATCGGAGATAAATCCGAATTCGGCAATTGGCACCATGGAAAAAACTGGAACTGCATTATTTAAAAAAGTAAATATAATTTTATTGTCAGATTACTTTAACCACGATTTTAATATGTGGTATAAACTAATATATATATATAATTATGTGTGCTCTTTCAGGGTTTGGTCGATTACGAGGGAGATTCAGATGAAGAAGACGAGGATTCAGAGTTAACGCCCTCTCCAAAACGACAAAGATTGTCATAGTAGGCAAACTGGAAAAGATCGCGACATTTGTGATTTTTAATCGCTGGTACCATTTCTGACCCTCCTACGTGCACAAAGGACTTGATTGGGGGGATCTCACGATCGACCCTTGCGTAGCAGGCAGAAGAAGTTCGTTCTTTTTGAGTGGTGGACACAAGGATACGTGTTTGTTAAAGGAATTGTGGTGGATATTGACATACCTCTTTGTGTTGGACTGTGTATAATATACAAAAAAGCATCGGTACCGGACGCAGGTGGGTGAAAGGGTCTAAGAAATGGGATATGTATGTAATTGAAATAATGGATATAATTCGCTGTACGAAAGGAAGAGTGAACTTTCTTTTACGAGACATACGATGGTAAACGTTGTGGCATAATATTGTATGACCACGATAAGTGTTAAGAGTAAACAAATTTTAATGAAATCATAGTCCATTCCACGTTGTCTGGAAACACCCCATGTGCTAGGAGAAATTATTTCATGAATATAGGCTAAGAAACTCTAGCCAGGCCTAGTGGTTCTTACGAAGTACAGAGGTCTAAGCGTGTGCTTAGATTCATGTAATAATTAAATTGTGACTGTACGTCATACATGCATCTATTAAAAGGAAAACTTATTATGCGATGTATAAAAAAAAAATAATATCTCACATGTAAAAGTACATGATGTACCGCACAAAAAACAACTGAGTGTTTTGTTTCGCCATCCATAAATTTCTTATTCGTGTGATGGGCAATTGAGACCTGTCCTTGGAGGGGGTGAGACACCATGAAACTTTATCCAATTAAACAGAAATAGTATTTAGTTTGTATATATATGTATATTTGTAACGATTGTAAAACAACCATTCGTGGGTTAAGCAGAGAATATGCGATTCCTTTACAAATTCAGTTCCCTTTAAGGTACTTTGAACGAGCTTTTCGGTTGTCAATGTAAGTAGTAGAAATTGTACAATAAACATTTGATTTGTGTATATTTACCAGTTTGCACTTCATGCCCAATATTAATCCTCGATGTAAAAAAAAAGAGCATAATGTGTCTTGCAATCTTGAGCATTAGTATATGACAGTCCTATTCATATAAATTACATGGGCAGAATAGAGCCTGGTATCAGTGTGCTTTGTAAAAAAAAAAAAATAATAACTATATCTAATTATGCACATTTCACCGTCATTGAGATTTTACTTGTACAATATCGATTTTGTTCGTTCGGTCAAAATTTTCTTCTGATAGAGTGACAGAAATCTTTTCCTTTCATTATCGTTGTGAAAGTTTAATAAATACTCAGAGTTAAACGTAAGGTATAAACGCCATGAAATTGCATATAATGCTTACTGTTTATTTTTAACGTGCTAATATTATGTCAGCGAAGAAAAAAAATGAAAGATTACCGATCTACATCAGCTCCAGATAAAAATGTCTACTTATTTTAACTACTGATATACAACCGAGAAAGCTGGTAGTAGAAGACGTAATTTTAGTTATGCCAGTATCGTTTCTGTTCTAGCGATCATTAACGTTAATTTAACGTGTATCCTAAACAACATCACTGATTGAGTTGACTTGGCAAGCAAAAGTATTATAAGCTAATGTACAGATTTTTCACGATACCCGACATCCAAACAGAGTTTCCAAGACTGCTTTAGAATTGTATGTATGATGGAAATTTCGCAAATGGCATACATACATGTATGTACACATATACATATATATTAACTTATGATACTGAGAAGATGAATCTTAGAAGTTAATTCAGTCACGACATGAGCAAACTGTGAATATCAAAGTAGGCAAAATTCGCTGGAGCTGAGCTATATAATGTACATAAGAAAAAAAAAAAGAAAAAAGCGAGCAACTTGGACTGACCACAGAAAATGTAACAAAGGCTAATATTAATTAATTAATTAAGATGATATCGAATAATGTTGTTCTTTATGTGTTTTACATATATTCACAATTTATTCGATAATGAGGAACGAAAATATTAAAAAAAGTTAGAAACGCTACGTTGGGTGCAAAGAATGTAAGTAAACAAAAAAAAATTAATCAATATCTAAGTGATACTAGAAATAAACAGAAAACAAAAATACGCGGTCACATGCTATTTAAACTGAAATTAATGCATACTTATATGGAGTGTTTCAGACTTATTCGCCGTCGCATCGTTTTCGTTTCGCTGCATATTTCATTCAATCTCATTGTAGCATCGTCGGTGCTCCGGATTACCATATTCATAAATAATTTTTTTGGTATGCTCTTTTACGTCATATCAACTAATTAGAAAATCTACAAGTAGTACAGTCGTAACACTTGGATTTCTTATCGTTTACTTTTGCCGGAACGTGTTTGTTTACCAAGTAGTTTGGGCGCTAACGACATCTGAAATTTTTAATTAACTTTCATTCGAATGCACGAGTTTTATTTCTTACTCATGTCTCGCTCTCGGAAACCGTGAATGGATTTCCACTTGTCCAGTTTCTTTCTCGCTTTAATTAATCGATTGACGAGTATTCGTTGTAACGAAGTAAAGTATTACGAAGAAATTCGTTGAGGGGATTAGAAGTGTAATTAGTATGTGTCGAATTCCTGTCGCCGTTGAGTATATTACAATATATATTCCTTTTTTTTTGGGTGTTCGTATCTGTTTCCGATGGAAGAGAATTCTAAAACATTCTGTGTAAGATCAGTGCGCCGAGGTCGCAGATATAAATTTTACAGCCGTCACATCGATGTAATATTAAAATTACATGATAAACTTGCACACATTGTACAATACCACGTGTTAATAATAACAATGCGTTTTAATTATATATATATATATATATATTTAATTATATATTTAATTATATATATATATATATAATAACAAATATATATATATACATATACCTACACACACAACCACATACATACATATATGTATATATATATATATATATAACATATAACGACAGAACGAGACGCTTTTTCTCTGACATATATATATATATATATATATACACAGAAAAAGACACCTTTTTATATGAGAAGCTATTCGTAAAACCTGTGAATTTAAGAGCAAGCATAAAAAAAAGAACTGTTCTGTGTGTATTACGGTAATAGTTGAATGGAGAGAAAGTGAAAGACGAATATTTTGCATTTTATTCTAGTGAAGTATGAACGATTCTGACCAGACAAAAACAAGGTGAAGATTAAATGTGAGATTCGTAGCGTAAGACGGTCCACCCTTCGTTCGTTCCAGACTTTTAATAATTATTAATGGTTCAAAACGTTTTATCGATTCGTTTAGAATCAAACGATCGTACGGAGCGTGTAATCAGAAATGATTTACGATCTGGACGGTCGAACGTTTTCGGAATTCGACGTAAAACAATACATTCCATCAGTATTTTCTGTTTGTTCTTTTTTTTTTTACATACAAATCACATTTCATACGAGAACGCAACGTTGACGCGCCTGTTACGTGGGGGAAATAATTTTCTATTTTACGCGTGATCGAGATATCACAAACAAAAATTAGGATTACTTTCTGCGTGTGTGATTATGGATTTGTAGCCAATCGTTTTCGACGATATTAACGTTGATTGTTAATTAACATTCATTGTACAGACGGAATGAATTCTATCGTTCTCGAATCGTTCGTGTTCCGCTGCGAATCTATGTTGTTCTTTATAACCGGACAGCAACAACAACAACAACAACAAAAATATAAAAAGTGAGAATGATAAATGTGCGTTACATGGATAGAAAGTGTGTTGTAGAAGTGCGAAGAATATTTAATTAAATAAAACTTAAAATTAGAAGAATTGGTTAATGAACGGAGTTGTAACTTACCTGTGTGTCTACTCGGAAGGAAAGGTACATAATTTATTTGTATGGATGTAGTCTTTACCTTTAGTTCTACCGTCATTGTGATTTATAGAAGTTAATGCTATTAGATAATTATATGTAAAAAAAAAGGATTTCGAACATCTCTTATACTTAATTGTGTTAAAACGGTTCTACGCTTTTACTTAATCGCAACTGTATTGTATCGTTTGATTTTCGCAATTTTATTTCCCATATACTTCGTTTCGTGAACTAAGATTTATGTGCATGTAATTTTACATTTAAACGACTTAATTGAGAATGGATAACAGGTGGACTTGTTAGACATAATATCCCTTCCACCATCGCTGAGAATTGGATCTGAATGGCTCGCATATTATCGATATAATATATAGTTTCCTATTTCTTAATAAATAATTCCAACGTTATCGATCAACGTGAATCAAAGTGCAGGAATTTTCGCTACCAAAGGCATACAAATTTCATTAAAAACTGATAGCCTAAACAGAGAGACTGAAATTCTAAAGCAGATAAATATTCATTCAATTTTCATTACTATGTTATTAAAAATCATAATTTACGCAAACAGTCCGTAGTTTTACCGTATTAAAAAAAAATAAAACATCACAGACGAGGTATAAGTGTATACAGAACATACAGTGCGGTTTCGTTTATCATAAAACCGTAGTATGTTCAATAAGTTGATATACTATATCTCGTTCGCGGAATGATGATGAGGAGAGTTCAAGATATCTTGAAAAACATCGCCGATGTTTTCCAGCGAAACTACAACGAAGAAACAGTTTTGCTCTTTCTGTCGGCAAATATTCGCGGCACAATTACATATTCAACTTGTCAAAGTGTTTCTTCGGTGAGAAAGCCTTCAAAGAGAAAGAAAGACGGTAATACCATCGTAAGAGATACACGGATGTAATCGATGTTACCTCTGTTTACTCGACGAACGTATTTTCCTTCCACCTTCGCACCACTATATTCTCGTTGCTCGAACTTATTTGCCAGTTTCGATCGCACCTCGCTTACATTTGCATTCACCAACGCAAATGCCGTGAAAATTTCATCGAAGTACTTTTCTCGATGTCCCGTTGACAGAAAATAATAAAAACGAATGGCCGGAGAGGGCTGGTCGTAAAAAAAAAAAAAATCATTTTGACGCGTCATTAATCTAGTAAACAGTATTATAACAGTATATATGTATATAAATGTATAACAAGTACCGATGGATGGAAATCATACGGAAAACGTATTTTCGAAGGATAAACATCGCGGGCCGCGAGCAAGCCAGCACCGTTTGTCAACAATAATTACCTGTCGGCAATCTGACGAGGATGAATGTGTCGTACGCGGTTAAGAAGCAGAATAAAAGCCGAAGTGACGCTATTCCGGTTTTGAATTGAGTACCGAGTGGTGTTTCCCTCGGTGGTGGAAACTGTCTTTGTTAGAATAAGAACTTATTTTTTTTATAAAGACGAAGGGACATCAAAAGTCATAGAGAAACAGGAAGAAATTGAACTCGTTTTCAAAGGGACTGCCTCCTGGAGGGACGCTAAGGTGTCGCGGGTGCGGAAGAAGAGAAGAATACAGTATGCTTGTGCGATGGAAAGACGTCGACGTCGACAATCAACTTCCCCCGACGAAACTTGCAATTAGTAAGCCATAGTTTCTTTTTAGCGATACACGATTATTTTTTTAATTCGAGTGTTTTTTTTTTATTCGAAAAACAAAATTAACTTGTTCTACTATGATAAATATCGCTAATTTCTTCTATACGAACGATCAAATGAAACCAGGTGTGAATTTATTTGGATTTTAAACTTTACTTCGGTCGAATCATTTTTTAGAAAATTACTTTACATAGAATTTACATAGAAACTTTTGCTAATTAATTGGGATGTGTGTACACATTTCGAAATAATTAGAGCGTTGATCGATAATGCGAGAGTAGATAGAACTATATGGGATTATTTAGAGTGAAAAGGAATGAGAAAATAAAGGGATGAAAAGGGAAATGTTGCGGGCGTGCTCGTAGAAAAAGAGACAATGACGGAGGGAAGAAGGGAGACCTGGGTGCAAAGCGATCTATATCAGGCGATTTTTCCGATCTATCATCTGGGTAAACTGTGCGGCATTATACCGGTCAGATTTTTCGAAATAACTGGAAGCAGATATCAGTCTCGGTACAGCGTGACCGATATAGTATACAGGTAACAAAAATAAATCCCAAAAATAAATGAAAGACTGGAAATTTAAAAAAAAAAACAAAACGCGAATGAATTACATCAAACTGGTTACAGCTTATGTTGGCTGGGTGTTCTTCTTGGCGCGGAATTCTGGGGTTTATGGCGAGATTTGAAAGACGGATGGGAGAACAGTACCAGATTGAAATCTCGAACAGCGATGATCGCTACCTGTAGCGATGTTCTCGGGATAATGAGTTTAGCCTGTGTCTGTGTTCTCGGATCATCGTTTCGCTGGAAATATCTTCGGATAGTTATAGATCGATTGGTCGAGATCGATGAAAAAATTGGCATTGTGGCACCAAAACAAACGCGAAGATTCACCATTGCTTTAACTGTTTGTAGTCTTATTTATTTGTTGGTAGCTGCTATTTTAGATATGATTGCCTGGGATCGACAAACTAAAGATTCGAAAAAAATGACGGATAAAGGACCGATCAATTATGCCCCACTTTATTTTATGTACATGACGATCATTTTAACAGAAATTCAATATAGTGTTTCTGCTTATAACGTCGGTCAGCGGTTCGTCAGATTAAATAAAAGATTGGAGGATCTGTTCAAACGCGGAAGAATCACGGATTCGTTTAGAAAAGATCTTGGACTCGGTACGTATCACGCGAATGCTAATCGATACCTTACGATCTAACAATAAGCTTGCTGTTTTAGTGTATCGTTCGTTAATTAGACTGGTTCAACTTAACATCGAACAATTACGGTGCGTAAAAAAAATAAGAAACATTTATTTTATTTTCTATAGCCGGTGATCTGCAGGAACAAGGAAATTTCACGCAGAAACAATATACGAGTGGTGTACGAGTCTTTCGAAAATCTAACGATCTCGGTAATTTCAATTTCAATATTCAACCGGTTGATCGTAGATCAGATAATCGATCTTTCAATTGTTCCCGCACAATTCTGATTATACCAGACGATAACGTGTGTGTTTTAGAGAGCAGCAAATACGCGTCGAATATAACGGAACTGATAATGATCCACTCGTCGCTCTGCGACACTGTCACCTTTATCAACAACGCGTTTGGCCATGCTATACTTTTCGTTACGGTAACGTGTTTGTTGCATCTGACCGTAGCACCGTATTTCATGATTCTGCAAGCGGACGGAAAGCACGAGTGGCTTTTTCTTACGGTACACGCTATGTGGTGTATATTTCATTTAGCTAGAATGCTGATCATTGTACAGCCGACATATGCAACGCTCGCCGAGGTATTTCCAATGTTTGTTAACCATGCTGTAAAGTTTAGAGCATAAATTAGAGTTTAGAGTCTAAGCTTTAAAGTTAAAAAATTAATTTAGAGTTAAACAATTAATTTAGAGTCTAACGCATACTTGATTGGAAAGAAAGATAGGAAATAATACGAGGAAATGAACTGAGTTATTTTGTTATTTTTTTACAAAGAGGCAAATATTAATTGTAGGGAAAGAAAACGGCCGTTCTCGCAAGTCAACTACTGTCCACGAATTATGGTATTGATGCGAGGAAAGAACTGGAGATATTTTCGTTGCAATTATTACACCGCCCCTTGGAATTTACGGCGTGTGGACTTTTTACGCTTGACAGAACTTTGGTAACGTCGGTAAGAGATTTTTTCAATAAGGATATGAAGTTCAGGGATGTAAGGTGTAAGTGGAAATATAGAGGGATGAAATCGCTTTTGTTTTAGATGGCGGGAGCCGTGACCACTTACCTGGTGATCCTAATACAATTCCAAAACGCAGACGACACAAAGGGAGACGTTGATATTATTCGAAACGCGTCGCAGATGTTAAAGAACGCCTCCACGCTGTCGAATTTCACTGGTTTGAAACTTCTGTGATATTCATCTAGCATTGTTCGTAACACGGGTAGAAGAAATGAGATTTATTGGAGTGGTGCAAGCGAGGAAACGGAAATGAACGAAGGAGATATTTTACTAATTTCAGTGAAATGGACGTTAACGTAGGATAGTGACATTTGGTATTCCAATTTTTAATGAACGACGACGATATATGGATACAGGTGTCCTCGCGTTTCTTGATAACGTGTCTGTACGATATAGTTTTATTTACGAGTCGTTTCCGTCGGTCGATCGACGATTTAAAAATCAAATCAATATCGCACACCCTTCAAAAGTATATCATTTGTTTTTGTTCAGAATGGATCACAGAATAAGCTGGGGTAGCTATATATTATATTTTTAAATAATAAAGATCATCACGATACAATCATTTTAAATAAAATATCATATTATCAATGTCGAGGGGAGCAAATATCTTTTATGAAAGAGGATTTGAATGGCAGAGCTGATATTGGTGTAAGTGTATTTACGGTTTCACGCGTATTTATTAATATTCCCATTTAATTGCGCCCATGGTATTTGTGCGTGTAGAACAGTGCCACAAATACATTTACAAGTCTCAGTCGTGAATACATAGAATCGTAAATCGTAGATAAAACTTTCGCGTTCTTTTACAACTAGCTTTCTATAGCAGTTCTACGAACTACTTTTCTTCGAGCTGTCCAATTATTTATTCTCGATTTACGAACATTATAAAGCGTTCGATATCAGGTATTGTTTAAATCTCGATTTTACGACAACTAACTGATCACACTGTATTTCGTATAATTGTGTAATCAATTAAAATCATCACTTGAGATCTTTGCGAACGACTTCCGCCTGGAGACGAGCTGCAAGGGCCTTTCGTACTTGAAGTATGGACGGTTCGAGTGGTTCCGGTAGTTTCAGCTCCTGTTTTCCTTTTATCGTTGCCTCGGCCACCGATCTTGCGGTACTTGGCCTGGAATTCATTTCTAAACGCTGGCTTCTCGCTTCTTTCTTCAGGGCCACCAGTTTATCTCGTCGGGCTTTCAGATACGCCTGTCTTTTCTTTATGTCTTCCTCTGCTATCTGAAATTTTTACCGAACACTGATATTAGATATTCTTAACGAATAAATAATTGTAAATTGATATTAAATACATAATTCAGGAACATTTAAAATTCCGATGGTGTTATCTGGAATTTAATATTGAATTTTAACTGAGTAAAATTATATACCAAATTCCAATTAATTACAACGATCAGGAAATTAATAATTTAAATGTCTTAGAAAATAGGTGTCACTGATATTTAGCTGTGGATTTTATATACATCTGGTTCCTTCGATTGCGAACTTTCGGAGGGAATTGGATCAAGTGGAGCAGCCTTTACAAATTTCGGAATAGCTTCTAGTTTCTTTTTATTAGTCAGAGGGGAGGGATGTGCTTCGGATTCCGGTGTTTTTTCCTCTTTTGATGCTTTCAAAGCTTCCTCCAATAGTGCTCTTTCGTTATTATACTCCGCAGTTAAACGCTCGTGCTCTTTGATTAGGGTGTTTTCCGATGATATTTCCTGTTCCTCTTCCGTATCATTTTCCATAGCTTGTTTCCTTTATCAACAAATAAAACTACTTTTTTTATCTTTGATGAATTACTAATGATGAATTAAGTATCTTTTTCTTTTTATCCTTTTCATTTTCTTTACAACTAATGCATAGAGTCCAAATGTAATTAATGTAACAATTTTAATTAATACTATATGCAACAACGTACTGAATTAATTCTTCCATAACCAGAGCATCGTCCTGCAAGCTGTCTGTTTCGTAAACCAGAGAAGCTGGTGTGAGGCCGTACTTTTGTTCGATCATGTTCAAAGCTTGCAATTGAAGCTCCAAGTTCTTTTGTATCATCATCCTTTTAAAAATCTCGTATTCGTTCGCCGCCCATATTTGTTCGAATAAATTCTAAAATAGTAGTAAAGATTTTCGCTCAATTGAAAATAATTTTATCGATTTTCAAATACTACATATTTCGAAATGGGACGAAAACTTACCTGTTGGAATTGCACAGGCATTTTTGTGTACTTGTTCACGGTGCAAGCATGCTCGAATTGTTCCGGTGTGATTTCCATGTCCTCCATGAAACAACCGAGTAGCAGATCGACCAAATTTTTATACTCTTGATAGATCTTCCGGTACTCGTCATTGTCCTCGAGATCCGCCTCGAACACTTTCGTAAGAAATCGAAGAAGTAAGAATGAAGAAATCAGATTTTTAATAAGTCACTAGAGGATATTGAGTCATATTAATAAATTAATTAAAAATAATTGAGTGACCCTTTCTTGAAACTATAATAGATTACTATAATAGAAACTATAATATTGTCTAATATCTTAATTATATACTATAATTTCAATTGAAACATTAATTATAATTAGTAATGATAATGATGATTAATAGACAATTAATAACAGTTGAATCTCGGTTATTGTAATTGTCTTCAACTTTTGGGAAAGTGCAATCAACGTTTTATAATCATTTTTTTTTTTTAGAAAATGGTAATTAAGTAATCAAAGGGTTTTTAAATATCAGTGTTTAGATTTACCGAGAGACTTTTCCTCGATGAACGTGACCAGGGGGGCGGACCAAATTGGTCCCTGTAGGAAACCGATTAATGAGTCGAACACCCAGGCACTGTCGTCTTTGTCGTTCATCCTGATAGTACAAAAGAATTCCTTTCCGTGGACGATCAATCGTTCTGCGGTTTTGTTGACAATGAAAGTTTGATAGTCGCAGTATTCTCGGGTGTAGTAGTCATAGCGACAAATAGCAAAACACTTGGTTTGGTGACTTGCGCGTTGGTAAAACGAAAAGCAATTGGTCAGTAAGCTTTTTATTTTAATTATGTCAGCGCGTATCAAAGTATATAATTCAATTATCAAGTGTGTAAAATATATCCTCGTTTTCAACAGCACCAGGTTTTTGATTTATATAATATATAGCATGAACATTGTAGACATTTCTTAATGATAATTATTAATTATTGGTAGTGATAAGCTTCGTTTGTGGTGATGTGTGTAAAATTTTAAAATTTCTTATATTTATGTGAAATATATACTTTCTGTACATTTACATGTATGGATCTGGCGTAGAATTGCCTGCCCGATTCAATGGTACCAGTTTCAGATCGCTATCTCAAAAATTGGGCGAACGTCGAACAAAAAACTGCTTTAATTTGAAGATTTTCACGATTTTCGTATTTTACTCGTTATTGTTAGCAATCGAAGAATAAGAGTATATCGAATTCATGCTTGTATATCATTTCTTCTCCCGCCGAAACGAATAAAATATAATTAGTACTCACATAATATATATATATACATATATAATTTACGTATTTAATAGCCGTGTACGTGCTATTAAATACGGATTTCAGTCAAAAGCCGGCAACGTTGAGCGTCACACTAAAATGGTAAGGGGGCTCCAAAGCCCTCAAAACCGGCGACACCGAAAAGCACGGGGCTGCATGGTTTATTCACAGACGAGGTATTGGATAGACCGATCATCCCCATGCTTTTCGATGTCACTGGTTTGGAGGGCTCTAGAGCCCTCTTACCATTTTAGTGTCACTCGCTACGTTACCATTTTCGGTTCGAATCTAGGATGTCCGTCGATTATTAGTAAGAATACGATATAGAAGTTATAGTTTATACGTATTAATAATTGACTTTTGTGCTGCAACTGTAAGTCACAGCAAAAATAAGTTGTTTTATAGAGAAGAATGTTCAGTTTTTCGGAATACATACAAAAGTTATGAATATTGACATTTTCCACTATTTTTCTTTATTTCTTATAAACAATTGTACTTTCTTAAAAAACATTATCATTCTATTTGGTACCAATAATTAAAATCTTTTCCGATAATGTGAAACATAATACAGTCTACGTCAACAGTTAACATGTTGCTGAGCTGTTTCTTATTAATATGATATCAAATGAAAAATCCTCAAATTCAGGCGGTTTTTTGAACGGCATTCGCTCAATTTTTGAGATAGCCGTCTGAAACTTGTACTATTGTTTTAGTTGGGAAATTCTACGGCAGATCAACCTAAAATAGTTGTACTTTTCGAAAATTTGATTTTTCGCAAAAATCTGAAGGGGGTAGGTCAGGATTTTTTGCGATTTTCGTAAATCGCCTGCCATTTCCGTAATTTTTGAGCTATTAAAATGATCCAGGGCGTTTTGGATGCGGAATCCGAAGCCGAATTAATCAGTGAAAGAATCATCTTGATATCTAAAAAATTGTGGAAATGGCGAGAGCATTACGAAAATCACAAAAAATCCTGACCTACCCCCTTCAGATTTTGGCGAAAAATGAAATTTTCGAAAAGTACAACTATTATAGGTTGATCTGCCGTAGAATTTCCTAACTAAAACAATGGTACAAGTTTCAGATCGCTATCTCAAAAATTAAGCAAATGGCAATCAAAAAACTGGTTGAACTTAGGTTTTTTCTGACTGTAGTAAAAGCAAACACGAGATATACATACATATACTACTCGTAGCCAATTTGCTCGATACCATTTGCATCGAAGCGACACATTTCAATATAAAACGCGGCTATCGGTCATCGGATTTCCAAAAAATATTAATAAATCTCTTTATCGATCGATGCAAATAATATCGATCCAGGTCTCACCACGTGGAGGTTGCTACTTATGGAGACCCACCCTATCCACGGCACCCATCCTCCCTCCATTAACGAAACGAGATCAAAATCTTCATTCTCAGATGGAAAATGAAAATATCACGCGAACGCGAACGCGAAACTAAAAGTGCCGTGATACCAAAGACACGTCTGTCAATGGGACCACGACGATAAATATCGAAACGTTTCAATATTTCTATAACTAACCCCACCACCATCACACGCCAACTCCTCGCGGTAAAATAAAAACACCAAAACACCTTAAACCCAAAAAAAAAGAAAAATGACTCTAAATGTCGACTCAACGAGAAAAGCAACTCGGTAAATGTATACTAACGCGGGTGACTCTAAACGTTCACCATAGCTCGACGACAAAACAATTTAGACACTTACACGGTGGCTCGTGCCACGGTCTCGAGAAGTACCCACGAACCGTGACTTCCGGCCGAACCATGGTTAATCGATACGAAGGGATAAAGCGTATGGTCGATTTACAGGAAAGGGCCTACGCGAAAGATCCGAACCAGGGACAAATCGAAGATGATCTATATCCGAGGATATAGATCATCCAGTCGAACTGTACACGGGTTAAGCCATATCAGGCTAATCGGTCCGGCCGCCACCGATAAGCCTGATACGTCCCATACCCCGCCGAATAGCAGTCCACCCGTGTACAGGTCCCCAGAACGAACTCGGGCTCACCTTTCCAGACGACCATAGGCCACCCAAAGTACCGACGGAACCATGGAACGACAGAAAGCCACGCTCCGTGAATATATCGCGAGATCGCGACTTAACCGAGTAGCCATGAGGCTTACAAGGCCGACAACACCGTTTATCGTGTTGTTTTGCCGCAGGGATATGATAAACGTGACAAATGACGAACAACTGACTCTACTAAAACAAGTGACTCTACTAAAACAAATGACTCTACTAGAACAAGTGAAAGTTAAAATTAAAAAGTGAGAGTAAAAAAACTGAAGCTAAGAAACTGATACTAAAAATTGAGTGTAGAAATAGGTGATAAGTATTGAAAATGAAAGTTAAAGTTAAAAATGAATCTAATATCGCGGTACGAACAAACAAGTCGCGTTTTCTCGATGGTCGACGGCAAACGGATTGGAATTGACGTGTGATATCCCCTTAAATTAACGTTTTGACACTATAGTGGCCAAAACGTCCCTTTTAGTCGCCTCGTACGACAGGCAGGGAATACCGTGGGTGTATTCTGTCCCCCACCCACAGGGGAATGTATTTCATATTTTCTAGTTATTCAGAATTCGATCGCGAAGTTAATTTCAGAGATAAGATATGATAGAATAGAGATTGTAAATGATATCGCGACGCGAGAATGATTTTAATATTTCTCTCCATTTAACACGCTATTAAACGTGGCTAAATGGCGATTGTTCTAAGTTGACGCGACACTAAAAGCTAATTCTACTTAATGTAATTTCAATCGTTAAGAAAAGTTTGTTAAATGGGACGAGAAACTTACTTGTCACGCGTAATAAACATCGGTCAGAGTTCGTATGGAGAGAGTTCCTACGATTTTAATATAAAATGCAATTTATAAATGAAATTATGGCAATATTCCTTCTAACAAATGCTTGGTTAAAATTTTGGTTTTAAGTGGCATCGTACTAAATCGGCGATGTACGATACGATTCGCGGGTCACTTGGCTGCTTTAAATGATTCGATTTTTTTATATTGGAATATAAAATCGCGCGTGTCTCGTGGACATTTCTTTCGGATATTTAATTAAAATATATATACTACTTGTAAAGTAACGCGGGTCTCTTTGAGACAAATGCGTGAATTTAATTTAAAAAAGTTAAATAATAGTAAGTTCCTAGCACGATATGAAAAAGCGTGTCTCTGTACAGACACTTTGGGATAATCTATTTCAGATTATCAATAAATTCGCGGAGCTAAATAGTGCAGCCAGTGGTGACAAAAAAAGAACGACCCGGCGCGGATGGCAAGGGTGCAAATTTATTCTATCTGCACCCTGTTTCATACTCTACCCCTCTGCTTTTTCAAAAAATTCAAATTATCAAATTTACTCTAATCAAAGACTCGACTTTGTCAAAAAGAAGAAATTATATTTTTAAAAATGGACTCTTGGACTACTTTAATAAAATAGAACAAAATTTTAATGACTCTACTTGAAAAGAATTGAATATCAAATGCAAAGAAATACTCTATTAAGAAAACTTTCAATTCAGAAATGTATTTATTGAATAAGAAAAATGACTCGAATACTTTAATGCAGACAGGGGCAGAGTCTTCGCGGGGAGCTCACCTCGACCCGCGGAAACTAACTACAGCAAATACTACAAATACTACAATTAGCGAGCATAGTGACTAAGTAGTAACAGAATGACCACCCATTCCGGAAGTGTCAAAATCGGACATTCCAAAATGGGCAGCCATTAATAGTTGCCCTCTTCAAGACAGTTTGTCGGGCCTCTTCGGCATATAGCCTCTTCATCTTCAAGTGATGTCGATGTCTTCGTTCTTCGGATCGAAGCCCAACCTAATTCTGCTTGAACATTCGGAACCAAAATATGATAAAACCCTAACACGCGCCTAACATCGACAAATAATGAGGCTAACACGTGTAGACAAACAGTTTATTCTCAGAAGAATCAAACTGCAGTCAGTGCAAACGTGTTAGCCAGCAAAGACGAATGTTCAAGCAGAATTTATTTAATATTAAAAACGAAAAGATTATTATTTTGTTTTCCAGATGCAGGATATCACTGGTAACCTACAGGCTAAACAGTGATATTCTACCCTGGCCCTTCCTACTTAAAATTAGATCACACATTCCAGAGTTTAAGCTACCTGCCTACCTATTGCTATATTTAAAAAGGGGGCAAAAATCTCAAGCACACCAACACACTCACTCCACGGTTCTCAATCAAAAGTCGGTGTTTCCCCCTACGGGAGACGTCCCGGGACGTCTCCAACACCGACTCGGAAAACAACTCACACACCTTAAAGTACGTACCTTTTTGCTGAAATCGACTCGCAAGGCTAGCGACTATTGCGATTGATTTACGCTTCGTTAGAATTTAAAGTACTAATAGATTGAATTTAATGAAAAGTTATAGACGGAAAAAGTGAAAATAGAAAAAGTGTATTAATCGTTGGGTACAACAATTACTACACTTATTGACAATGCTTTTGCATTTTGACTTTAACTGGATATTAATTAAATTAAGTAAATTGTCTAAAAGTCGCGCGGAAGTTAAAGCAATTCGATGTGAAATTAATCGCGAAATTGCAAGAAAAAGATAGTTCGCGAGCGACGCACGTTCCACGGAACATTTGATACACACACTCACACACGTGTGGAACATACGTCGTGCACAATCGCTAACGCTTGCGAGCCGCCACAATCTTATAATAATTAAAACTATAAACCACGTTCACGGCCATCACCCATCCGTGTGCACCTGGGCCCACGAATGAGTTCAAGCAAAATAAAGACATGAACGTGGCAATTATAAACTAAGTCTTGATGTGTGCTGAAAATCCTGAGCTAGAATATGATTATCAAACTAGATCTTCTAACGGGCTAATCGTTCGTTTAATTCTCTTTATAAAAATTACTTGAAAATTTACTTTATCAAATGACTCGAATAAAACTTTGATTTGAAAATAGGAAAAATGTTAAATTTATGTAATGAAAAATGTAAAAACTTTAAATATATATATATATTGAAAACTTTTGAAAATTAAAATATTGGAAAAATATATATGAAAGCTTGAATTGAAACCCTTGGTTGATTCCTTATTCAAAGTAGGTATTCGAAACAGTGGCAAATGTGTTCAAAATAATACTTTGAAACCAGAATCGACCATTCGCGAATTGGTCTTCTTGGGCATTTAAAAGACATCAATTAAGATTGATAGAATATTCAAAGTTATTGAAAATCTAATTATGAAAAGTATCAAAATTCAAACTGAATTTAATTCCTATGAACTACGTATGACTCGATTTGAAGCTCGAAAAAATTAAATATACTCTACTCGCGTTTGCTTTAAAATACATCTCGATTATGCGGAACTAATTTTCGCGGTCGCGAATGTAATGAAATGAAGTTCGACGGTAGCAAACTTCTAATTTAATTACGATAAACAAAACGCTAACGTGAAACTAAGCCACAAGAAGACCCCTGCCTGAGCTAATTAAATATTCACATGTAAAAATTGGGTGTTACTACCCACGAGTGTCAAGTATAAAATACTTTACACTCGCGGTCACTATGCTCGCTAACAAATAATAAATACAACCGATCACTCGTGCCGCTTCGGACCTTTGCGTCCTACGACATGATTGAGTGATCGGAGGAACCATAAATTTTTTGACTCACCGGTCGTAGATTTCTTCTGCGCCTTCCATTTTAGAGATGATACTACGACCGGTACATCTGCAACATAACAAGAAGAGATTCTTTATAGTACAACTGTATTTCATTCTCGGTCTTTTCATTTTAAGTTTTAATTCGATTTGGATTTAACCAAATTTATTTTAAGAAATTCAAAGAAAAATATGTACGATTTTAATGATAATTACCTGCTGCTCGATGGGACGACGCCCGATGGAGGACCTCTCCGCAGCTGCTGCGTACCTCTAACACATCGCGACCGGTATATCTGCAACATAACAAGAAAGAGATTCTTTATAGTACAACTGATTGTCATTCTCGGTCTTTTCATTTTATAGTTTTAGTTTGAGAAATTGAAAGAAGAATACAATTTTAATGATAATTACCTGCTGCGGGATGCGACGACGCCCGATGGAGGTCCTCTCCGCAGCTGCTGCGTACCTCTAACACTTCGCGGCGAATAATTCAGAAAATAAAAATAAAAAAAAAAAAGACTACATTCCCGACCGAGGTTAACCATTTGCGGCGAACAAACTGACTCTACTCTCGCGATTGCAAAAATGTAGGAATTTCGCGACCGAATGTCAGTCCATTTAAATTCATGCGGCGGTTTTAAGTACGCGGATATCGAGCAAGAATAATTTAATAATATCGCAACAACACTGACTCTATTTCGCGGAATACTTTTTCTCGGTGCAAGGGACTCTAAGACCACATTGCGCGCGGCCACAAAAAGCTGAAAATAAAATGCAGGGGCGACACGTATGTATACACAATATATCGCGTAGAATCTCCGATTTTTGTTTAATTACCAAGCATTGTTATTAGGAATATTGCCATTTTTCTACTTTTATATAGATTGAAATTTACTTTGTAATGATGAATTTACAATGATTAATCTCACGCCGCGTTTTGCAGAAATATTCTCAAACGCTTTGCAAGGAAAATATTTATAATAACTCACGAAAAATACAAATTCCCGTTGTAATTAAAACGCGAACTATAGCTCTGACCGATGTGATTTACGGTAACAAGTAGTTCTCCCCGTTGTGATACTCATAGTCTTTGTTGGAAGGCCATCATTGCTACAAGAGTTTCCCATACGAACTGGAATTCTCCTCGCGTATTTGGATCTGAAATCAGAAAAAGAAATAAGATTAGAATAAATTAAATAAATTTCAAATTTCAAATATTCTCTTTTATTTCAGTATTATTTCATTAGAAATCATACCAAAGATGATAATATAGTATATCTACTTGAGTAGCATTGTATACGTATAGAATGTATGCAGAAGACGCGTGAACAGTATGATATAATATAAAATATTAATGTAATAGGCAAAGGAATACAATTCCAAAGGTATCTAATACCTAGGAGAGCAGTGGGAACTTGTTTGGAACACGTCTTGACACTACAACGGCTTATCGGAGACTGATGGGTCTCGATGTACTTGACAAAGTCACACCGTGTAAACGCAGGTATGTCACGGTCACGCTTGATAACACAGGTTCGAACATACTCAGCGCGGATTTTATTTCATTTATAATAATATAATATGTAACAGATTACGAAACTGAAACGGATCTTCGTAGAACCGTAATTATTTTATGTTTTTAACTAATAATTAATAAATTATTACCAGCTTCGTAGAACGGTAATTATTTCATGTTTTGTGACTAATAATTAACAATTTATCAAAAGTTTGCGTAAAGATAGAAGAATTTATTCCTACAATCACGCATAATTCCGAGCGAAAAATTATTAGAATGAATATCAAAGATCAAATTACAAATTGCGGTTAGAGAGTATTAAAAATATAGAAGACTTTTCCCGAATAGAACCGTAATTATCTCTTATTTGTAGTTAACAATTAAACAATTTTCGAGATTTTTCACAAAGAAAGAAGAAATTATTCCTGTAATCACGCGCACGTTTGAATAAGAGTTTACCGAATGAATTTAAGAACTGTAGTTGGAAGTTACGGTAGGAAATTAATCAAAATGAAGAAAATTTTTCCGAACATCGTACGCAAATGCTTGTGGAATATTATTAAAAGAACCATGCTAACTAATTTTATTTCCAAAATTATAATCGTACGTTACTAGGTGTGGATAATGTGCATATAGTTCCGTAATTTTTGTGCTATTAAAATAATCCTGGGCGTTTTGGACGCGTAATCCGCAGCCGAATAAGACGGTGAAAGAATCAGGTCAATATCTCAAAAATTGTGAAAATGCCGAGAATATTACGAAAATTACGGAAATCACATATAGAAATACGATTAAAATAAATTAAATAAATTTCAAGTTTCAAATATTCTCTTTTATTTCAGTATTATTTCATTAGAAATCATACCAAAGATGATAATATAGTATGTCTACTTGAGTAGCATTGTATACGTATAGAATGTATGCAGAAGACGCGTGAACAGTATGATATAATATAAAATATTAATGTAATAGGCAAAGGAATATAATTCCAAAAGTATTTAATACCTAGGAGAGCAGTGGGAACTTGTTTGGAACACGTCTTGACACTACAACGGCTTATCGGAGACTGATGGGTCTCGATGTACTTGACAAAGTCACACCGTGTAAACGCAGGTATGCCACGGTCACGCTTGATAACACAGGTTCGAACATACTCAGCGCGGATTTTATTTCATTTATAATAATATAATATGTAACAGATTACGAAACTGAAACGGATCTTCGTAGAACCGTAATTATTTTATGTTTTTAACTAATAATTAATAAATTATTACCAGCTTCGTAGAACGGTAATTATTTCAGGTTTCGTGACTAATAATTAACAATTTATCAAAAGTTTCCATAAAGATAGAAGAATTTATTTCTACAATCACGCACAATTCCGAACGAAAAATTATTATAATGAATATCAAAGATCGCAACAATACGACAAGTGTAAAGTGTAAAAAGTGTAAAGCCAAAATCAATGACTGTTATCTGTTACTGATCGATCACGGAAACATATTAGCAATAGTTATTTATATAAATAAATTAGACAGGCCTACCCTTCGCATTGAAAATGCGGAAAGTACGTGTAATGCAGATAAATGCATGAAAAATAATATCTGCTTCTACAAACATACAAGTGTATCGTGCTCTGAAGTCGTCGTTCCTCCAGCAAAAGAGAAAACAAAATGACGAATATCTTGCCTCAGAGAGAATGCGTGTTCAATAATAAGGAAGAAAATAAATTGAATATGTGACGCGCGTTCTACATTACACACACGATTGTACGACTATAAAAAAAAAAAGAAAAACCAAAGGACAAGATTTAATCGCGTAATAAAACTCCTTAACGATTGTATATGCGGTTTTACGATCATGTACATATATGTAATGAGAACGTGCTCTTATTAACCGAGAATAAAATTGATTGACAAGTTAGATAAGGAAAACAGCGCTTTCGCGGTTCAGGTAATTTTTATAACTAGTAAAAACGATGGAAAAGAATTATTTTCATGAAAAGTAGATAAATATGTACTCTAATAATAATAATAATACTAATAATAATAATAATCTATAATTTAATGCATCGGAATTGCGATATGTTTTCCTAAGATAGCAATAATACTACCGCAGTGTTTGTTATGGGGAAAGCAAATTGTATATTACCATCCATATTGAATTGTTATTTTTTATTTTAGACAAACTTTCCTCGCGGCGAACCGCGATGGCGCTGGAATAAATGTTGCATGAAATGAATATTAAGGGAATCTGTATAAAGCCGTCGTTACACAGAAAGATCGCAGATCTTTTGAGAGCCTTTGAAAGGTCTGCCACGATGTGAAAAAAAAAACTCTGCGCACGATATGTCAGACGTATGCAGTGAGAAACCATTTACTTAACATACTGAGAATGTTAATTCAGACTTTCTTCTAAAAAAAAAATAATGTACGAGAAAAAAATACGCGTCTCGGTAATAAAACTAAATATTTCCTTTTATAAAACGTTGTAGCATTTTAATACACGCTGAACGTGAACGTCTTTACTTTATAAGTAGATGTAGATTAAAATAAGCAAGTGCCTACGTTATTTCTAACGTATTTTTGTCCTTTTTGTATTATACATTCCACTCGGGAAAAAAAAGAAAAGAAACGATAAGCATCGTTCACAATTCTCTTCTCTCTCAAAATTTCGTTCGAAACAATAGTAATCGATGAGGTATACAATTAAAACATATATATATTTATGCGTGTAACTTACAGGGTAAAAGAATTCTTACTGTATCCGTCTCGTGCGCGAATTATACAAATGCTTACCAAAAAAATGTAACTGATGAAACCGAAGAACAAGTGAATTTCGTAAAATGAAAGAATACAACAACAACAACAACAACAAAAAATGCACAAAAAACGAGCTGTACCTTCCTTTCGCGCAGAAAGAGACCTATTTAACCGAAAGTCTTCACGGAACACAGGAAACACACGAGAAAATATATGTATATTATATACATTAATTCCTAGTATACCTTACAGTTATGCGGATGTTGCATTATCTGTTTGTTTGTTCTATACAGGTCCAAATGTATTATTGTATCCGATGGAGTATTATATATCGAAATATATATATATAATATATATATATATCTATATATATATATGTATATTTAAGTGTTACATGTTTTACACCGAAATTCATCCCTTTCCACGTTATAAATACTAATCTACCAGGGGCTGTAGCTGATTAACAGTGCCACTTGTCAGTGAGCTGTTTTCTGGGTCAAGTATGTACGACGCTAATAAGGTAAAAACTTTCTCACAGTGTCTTGGCCGCTATTAAAACAGTCACACACGCGTCTTTGTGGTATGGAAATTTGCAAAAATTCGGAATCAGTAGTGTAAACATTGAAATGAAAATCCAGTAAATTTTTACCTATTTCTATAACTTAGTAATAACCTGAGGTCTTATTAAGTATTCAATACAATTTGGGTTCAATGTGTTTTATAAAAGAATAGAGTGAGATTGCTATAAAATTACACAAACGCTATGCAGAAAAAAAAATCCTTGTTCCTTCTTTTACGCGTAATTTCACGAAAGTTACATACGGTGGATACGCTTTAAAAGCGAATAAATGTAGCTGTCGGAAGTTTGCTCTTTACACAGGTTTCCACGGTAATTACGCCAGTAATTAATTTCATTTGTACAAAACTCAACCAGGTTTTGGATCCTATGTAACAGAATACAAGTGAAGCGTGAAATTTAAATTTCTAATGAACGAAGATAGATTAACAGTGTTCGAACTTTCGTAGTCTCAAGTTTCCTTTTCGTCGCATTCGCGAGATTCCAAATGCTTGCGGATATTTTTTAGAGTTGCAAAACGTGTACTCGTGTAACGAGCTGAATCTACTTAGACTTTAAGATCTGCTTGAAAATAATCGAGCACGATTAACTAAAAATTAATATGACATTACAAACGAAACATAAAAGAATATAATTAATTCCATTGCTGCTAGGTTTCTACAAATATAAATAATAAAATACAACAAAATGCAGGAGTATTTTCTTGATTTATATGCAGACTATTTAAACTATTCTACTACTCTGTTTAATGGAAACTAATCTATTCAATAACACTATGTGTGTTTGAAGATAGAGACGGTCACCAGTGGTCACCAAAAACCGCGTGTCTATATCAATTTTTTTCGACAGTGAGATCCCCCTCAATGATTTCCACGGCAATCTATCCGTGGTAATTCGAGGCTCCCTGCCCATCATGGACAACCCGGTCGGCAAGTAGTGTCATAAACGGCACAGACGAGGTATTGGATAGATCTATCACCTTACGGGGTTCGATGATCATGAAACTGAGTTACCGACGCGTTCAAATTTCAGAGGATTTGCAGCGCCTCCTTGACGAAGGAGCAGAATTTTTTGAACTAAAAGAGTATCGTTCGTTCCGAGTGGTACCTGTCGATTCGTTAGTGGTGACAAAGGAATTACGAAAATCGCGAAAAATCGTCAAATTTAAGCAGTTTTTCGTTCAGCATTCGCTCAATTTTTGAGGTAGCGACCTGAGACTGGTACCATTGTTTTAGTTAGGAAATTCTACGCCAGATCAACCTATAATAGTTGTACTTTTCGAAAATATCATTTTTCGCAAAAATCTGAAGGGGGTAGGTCAGGATTTTTTGCGATTTTCGTAAATCGCCTGCCATTTCCGTAATTTTTGAGCTATTAAAATGATCCAGGGCGTTTTGGATGCGGAATCCGAAGCCGAATTAATCAGTGAAAGAATCATCTTGATATCTAAAAAATTGTGGAAATGGCGAGAGCATTACGAAAATCACAAAAAATCCTGACCTACCCCCTTCAGATTTTGGCGAAAAATGAAATTTTCGAAAAGTACAACTATTATAGGTTGATCTGGTGTAGAATTTCCTAACTAAATCAGTGGTACAAGTTTCAGATCGCTATCTCAAAAATTGAGCAAATGGCAATCAAAAAACTGGTTGAATTTAGGTTTTTTCTGACTGTAGTAAAAGCAAACACGAGATATACATACATATACTACTCGTAGCCAATTTGCTCGATACCATTTGCATCGAAGCGATACATTTCAATATAAACGACTATGGGTCATTGGACTTACAAAAAAATATTGATAAATTTCATTATAGATCGATGCAAATAATATCGATCCAGGTCTCACCACGTGGAGGTTGCTACTAATGGAGACCCACCCTATCCACGGCACCCATCCTCCCTCCATTAACGAAACGGGATCAAAATCTTCATTCTCAGATGGAAAATGAAAATATAACGCGAACGCGACGCGAAGCTAAGTATAAACCCCCAAAAAAAAGAAAAAAAAAGGAAATGAATCTAAATGTCGACTCAACGAGAAAAGCAACTCGGTAAATGTATACTAACGCGGGTGACTCTAAACGTTCACCATAGCTCGACGCCAAAACAATTTACACACTTACACGGTGGCTCGTGCCACGGGCTCGAGAAGTACCCACGAACCGGGACTCCCGGCCGAACCATGGTCTGTCGGTACTCTGGGATTGACTGTGGGGTCGATTTACAAGAAAGAGCCTATCCGGACCAAAGGACGAATCGATGTGAAATACAGCCGAAACGATAGATCACGAACTGTACACGGGTTAAGCCATATCAGGCTAATCGGTCCGGCCGCCACCGATAAGCCTGATACGTCCCATACCCCGCCGAATAGCAGTCCACCCGTGTACAGGTCCCCAGAGCAGACTCGGGCCCTTTCCCAACGACCTTAGGCCCCCCATTGTACCGACAGTATGGAAGGACCGAAAGCCGCGCTCCGTGAATATCGCGAGATCGCGGCTTAACCGAGTAGCCGTGAGGCTACAAGGCCGACTACACCGTTTCTCGTGTTGCTTTGACGCAGGGATATGACGAACGTAGCAAACAACGAGCAAGTGACTCTACTAGAACAAGTGACTCTACTAGAACAAGTGACTCTACTAAAACAAATGACTTTACTAGAACAAGTGAAAGTTAAAATTAAAAAGTGAGAGTAAAAACACTGAAGCTAAGAAACTGATACTAAAAATTGAGTGTAAAAATAGATGATAAGTATTGAAAATGAAAGTTAAAGTTAAAAATGAATCTAATATCGCGGTACGAACAAACAAGTCGCGTTTTCTCGATGGTCGACGGCAAACGGATTGGAATTGACGCGTGATATCCCCTTAAATTAACGTTTTGGCCACTATAGTATAGTATAGTGGCCAAAACGTCCCTTTTAGTCGCCTCGTACGACAGGCAGGGAATACCGTGGGTGTATTCTGTCCCCCACCCACAGGGGAATGTATTTCATATTTTCTAATTATTCAGAACATTGCGAATCAGGAAACTAATGTGTGTGATAACATTAGAATGCAGATAAATGACAACGCGACGCGAAAATAACTTTAATATTTCACTCCATATAACTCGCAAGTGGCTACAGTGGACGAAATTTGCATAGGCACACCATCATTTCCTGGAATAAATTCATTTATTCTGTAAATTTCTAGTAGCTATTGGTCGTAGACCTTACTAGCATGACATTGAATATAGTACGACGCGATAATATAAACATACCCTCTAGTTTCAGTAATGGTAACCAGAAACACAATAATATTTGCCAAGGTAAGTACGAAATTTGTATAAGGATAGTAGTACTCTTGCAGTAATCAAGACAGAAACATCGTGTACAGCTTAGAAAAAGTAAGTATTGGGAAAGTAATACTCTAATAGTCTAAAGTGTAATACTCTATTTTATAAATAATTCAATACAGCTTATCTTCTATTAGAATGCCACGAGGAACAATTCTAAGTACAGAAGAGCGAATACAAATACAAGCGTATCGAGATTCCGGATTATCTCTGCGACAGATCTCGAATAAGATCAATAGATCAGTAAATGTTATTCTTAATTTCGTGAAATTGGGAGAAAATTATGGTAAGAACCACGCAGGCGGCAACAGTAAACTTCAGCGGCGCGATCATTCACGCATTTTCAGAGAATTAAAAGCTGAAAACAAAAGTGCTAGACAAGTTACGGAAGCTCTACAATTGCCAGTGACTGTACGACGTGTGCCGCAAATATTGTATAAAGATCAGCGGTTGAAGTGGACCAAAGAATCAAAAAAACCACCTCTTACTAAGGACCACAAAAGAGCAAGATTAGATTTTGCTCAAAATCATATGACCTGGGATGAGCAATGAAAAAATGTTATTTTTTCTGACGAGAAAAAATTTAATTTGGATGGTCCTGATGGTTTAAAACACTATTGACACGATTTACGCACAGAAAAAGCAGTGGCAAGTACTTGGTTCCTTTTATTAAAAAATTAGTGTCCCTATACAAATTTCGTCCACTGTATATGGCAAATTCTCTAAATTAACGCAACACTAAAAACTTATACTAACTACTTAATTTAATTCTACTCTGAAAGAAAAGTTTATTAAATGGGTGGAAAGCACCGACTTGTCACGCGAGATTAACATCGATCAGTATGGAAAAGTTACGCGCGAGTTTAAATGATTTTTCGCAACACTATTTGTTCGCAATCTCCACGAATTTTGTCGGAAAGAAATGTAAATTTCATTTGAATAGAGTTCGCGTTACGCACGCGAAAAATAATGTTTTACTATTCTATAATCGCGTTGACTGATCGAACTGTAATACGCGAGAACGAAAAACAATTGTAAACGCGGAATGATCTTGAGGAGATCAAAGTTACTCGTAGTCGAAATGAAAATTTTTGCACAACGTCTTACGACATTGTACAAAATAACACATTTTAATAAAAAATACAATTTATAAATGTAATCATGGCAATATTCCCTCTAACAAATGCTTGTTTGAATTATCGTTTTAAATGGCATCGTACTAAGTCGGCGATGTACGATGCAATTCGCGAGTCACTTGGCTGCTTTACATTTTTCGATGATTTTACGTTAGAAAATAAAAATCGCGTATGTCCCGGTGACATTTCTTTCGGATATTTAATTGAAATATATAAATGATATAATGTAAAAAGAACGCGGGTCTCTTTGAGACGGATTCGTGAATTTAATTAAAAGAAAATTATATAATACTATGTTTCTAGGACGAAAATAAAAAGTGTGTCTCAGTTGAGACACTTTCGATTAATCTATTTCAAATTATCAATAAATTTCGCGAAGCTAAATCTACGCCAGATCAATATATAATAGTTGTACTTTTCGAAAATTTAATTTTTCGCAAAAATCTAAAGGGGGTAGGTCAGGATTTTTCGCGATTTTCGTAATTCGCTTGCCATTTCCACAATTCTTTAGATATCAACATGATTCTTTCACTGGCTTATTCCGCTTCGGATTCCGCGTCCAAAACGCCCCGGATCGTTTTAATAGCTAAAAAATTACGGAAATGGCAAGCGATTTACGAAAATCGCAAAAAATCCTGACCTACCCCCTTCAGATTTTTGCGAAAAATGAAATTTTCGAAAGGTACAACTATTATATATTGATCTGGCGTAGAATTTCCTAACTAAAACAATGGTACAAGTTTCAGATCGCTATCTCTAAAATTGAGCGAATGCCGAACGAAAAACTGGTTGAATTTCGCTATTTTCTGACTGTAGTAAAAGCAGACACGAGATATACATACATATAATATTCGTAGCCAATTTGCTCGATACCATTTGCATCGAAGCGACACATTTCAATACAAACAGCTATCGTTCATCGGATTTCCAAAAAAAAAAATCTTAATAAATCTAATTATCGATCGATGCAAATGATATCGATCCAGGTCTCACCACGTGGAGGTTGCTACTTATGGAGACCCACCCTATCCACGGCACCCATCCTCCCTCCATTAACGAAACGAGATCAAAATCTTCATTCTCAGATGGAAAATGAAAATATCACGCGAACGCGCACGCGAAACTAAAAGTGCCGTGATACCAAAGACACGTCTGTCAATGGGACCACGACGATAAATATCGAAACGTTTCAATATTTCTATAACTAACCCCACCACCATCACACGCCAACTCCTCGCGGTAAAATAAAAACACCAAAACACCTTAAACCCCAAAAAAAAGAAAAATGACTCTAAATGTCGACTCAACGAGAAAAGCAACTCGGTAAATGTATACTAACGCGGGTGACTCTAAACGTTCACCATAGCTCGACGACAAAACAATTTAGACACTTACACGGTGGCTCGTGCCACGGTCTCGAGAAGTACCCACGAACCGTGACTTCCGGCCGAACCATGGTTAATCGATACGAAGGGATAAAGCGTATGGTCGATTTACAGGAAAGGGCCTACGCGAAAGATCCGAACCAGGGACAAATCGAAGATGATCTATATCCGAGGATATAGATCATCCAGTCGAACTGTACACGGGTTAAGCCATATCAGGCTAATCGGTCCGGCCGCCACCGATAAGCCTGATACGTCCCATACCCCGCCGAATAGCAGTCCACCCGTGTACAGGTCCCCAGAACGAACTCGGGCTCACCTTTCCAGACGACCATAGGCCACCCAAAGTACCGACGGAACCATGGAACGACAGAAAGCCACGCTCCGTGAATATATCGCGAGATCGCGGCTTAACCGAGTAGCCGTGAGGCTTACAAGGCCGACAACACCGTTTATCGTGTTGTTTTGCCGCAGGGATATGACGAACGTGACAAATAACGAACAATTGACTCTACTAAAACAAGTGACTCTACTAAAACAAGTGACTCTACTAAAACAAATGACTCTACTAGAACAAGTGAAAGTTAAAATTAAAAAGTGAGAGTAAAAAAACTGAAGCTAAGAAACTGATACTAAAAATTGAGTGTAGAAATAGGTGATAAGTATTGAAAATGAAAGTTAAAGTTAAAAATGAATCTAATATCGCGGTACGAACAAACAAGTCGCGTTTTCTCGATGGTCGACGGCAAACGGATTGGAATTGACGTGTGATATCCCCTTAAATTAACGTTTTGACACTATAGTGGCCAAAACGTCCCTTTTAGTCGCCTCGTACGACAGGCAGGGAATACCGTGGGTGTATTCTGTCCCCCACCCACAGGGGAATGTATTTCATATTTTCTAGTTATTCAGAATTCGATCGCGAAGTTAATTTCAGAGATAAGATATGATAGAATAGAGATTGTAAATGATATCGCGACGCGAGAATGATTTTAATATTTCTCTCCATTTAACACGCTATTAAACGTGGCTAAATGGCGATTGTTCTAAGTTGACGCGACACTAAAAGCTAATTCTACTTAATGTAATTTCAATCGTTAAGAAAAGTTTGTTAAATGGGACGAGAAACTTACTTGTCACGCGTAATAAACATCGGTCAGAGTTCGTATGGAGAGAGTTCCTACGATTTTAATATAAAATGCAATTTATAAATGAAATTATGGCAATATTCCTTCTAACAAATGCTTGGTTAAAATTTTGGTTTTAAGTGGCATCGTACTAAATCGGCGATGTACGATACGATTCGCGGGTCACTTGGCTGCTTTAAATGATTCGATTTTTTTATATTGGAATATAAAATCGCGCGTGTCTCGTGGACATTTCTTTCGGATATTTAATTAAAATATATATACTACTTGTAAAGTAACGCGGGTCTCTTTGAGACAAATGCGTGAATTTAATTTAAAAAAGTTAAATAATAGTAAGTTCCTAGCACGATATGAAAAAGCGTGTCTCTGTACAGACACTTTGGGATAATCTATTTCAGATTATCAATAAATTCGCGGAGCTAAATAGTGCAGCCAGTGGTGACAAAAAAAGAACGACCCGGCGCGGATGGCAAGGGTGCAAATTTATTCTATCTGCACCCTGTTTCATACTCTACCCCTCTGCTTTTTCAAAAAATTCAAATTATCAAATTTACTCTAATCAAAGACTCGACTTTGTCAAAAAGAAGAAATTATATTTTTAAAAATGGACTCTTGGACTACTTTAATAAAATAGAACAAAATTTTAATGACTCTACTTGAAAAGAATTGAATATCAAATGCAAAGAAATACTCTATTAAGAAAACTTTCAATTCAGAAATGTATTTATTGAATAAGAAAAATGACTCGAATACTTTAATGCAGACAGGGGCAGAGTCTTCGCGGGGAGCTCACCTCGACCCGCGGAAACTAACTACAGCAAATACTACAAATACTACAATTAGCGAGCATAGTGACTAAGTAGTAACAGAATGACCACCCATTCCGGAAGTGTCAAAATCGGACATTCCAAAATGGGCAGCCATTAATAGTTGCCCTCTTCAAGACAGTTTGTCGGGCCTCTTCGGCATATAGCCTCTTCATCTTCAAGTGATGTCGATGTCTTCGTTCTTCGGATCGAAGCCCAACCTAATTCTGCTTGAACATTCGGAACCAAAATATGATAAAACCCTAACACGCGCCTAACATCGACAAATAATGAGGCTAACACGTGTAGACAAACAGTTTATTCTCAGAAGAATCAAACTGCAGTCAGTGCAAACGTGTTAGCCAGCAAAGACGAATGTTCAAGCAGAATTTATTTAATATTAAAAACGAAAAGATTATTATTTTGTTTTCCAGATGCAGGATATCACTGGTAACCTACAGGCTAAACAGTGATATTCTACCCTGGCCCTTCCTACTTAAAATTAGATCACACATTCCAGAGTTTAAGCTACCTGCCTACCTATTGCTATATTTAAAAAGGGGGCAAAAATCTCAAGCACACCAACACACTCACTCCACGGTTCTCAATCAAAAGTCGGTGTTTCCCCCTACGGGAGACGTCCCGGGACGTCTCCAACACCGACTCGGAAAACAACTCACACACCTTAAAGTACGTACCTTTTTGCTGAAATCGACTCGCAAGGCTAGCGACTATTGCGATTGATTTACGCTTCGTTAGAATTTAAAGTACTAATAGATTGAATTTAATGAAAAGTTATAGACGGAAAAAGTGAAAATAGAAAAAGTGTATTAATCGTTGGGTACAACAATTACTACACTTATTGACAATGCTTTTGCATTTTGACTTTAACTGGATATTAATTAAATTAAGTAAATTGTCTAAAAGTCGCGCGGAAGTTAAAGCAATTCGATGTGAAATTAATCGCGAAATTGCAAGAAAAAGATAGTTCGCGAGCGACGCACGTTCCACGGAACATTTGATACACACACTCACACACGTGTGGAACATACGTCGTGCACAATCGCTAACGCTTGCGAGCCGCCACAATCTTATAATAATTAAAACTATAAACCACGTTCACGGCCATCACCCATCCGTGTGCACCTGGGCCCACGAATGAGTTCAAGCAAAATAAAGACATGAACGTGGCAATTATAAACTAAGTCTTGATGTGTGCTGAAAATCCTGAGCTAGAATATGATTATCAAACTAGATCTTCTAACGGGCTAATCGTTCGTTTAATTCTCTTTATAAAAATTACTTGAAAATTTACTTTATCAAATGACTCGAATAAAACTTTGATTTGAAAATAGGAAAAATGTTAAATTTATGTAATGAAAAATGTAAAAACTTTAAATATATATATATATTGAAAACTTTTGAAAATTAAAATATTGGAAAAATATATATGAAAGCTTGAATTGAAACCCTTGGTTGATTCCTTATTCAAAGTAGGTATTCGAAACAGTGGCAAATGTGTTCAAAATAATACTTTGAAACCAGAATCGACCATTCGCGAATTGGTCTTCTTGGGCATTTAAAAGACATCAATTAAGATTGATAGAATATTCAAAGTTATTGAAAATCTAATTATGAAAAGTATCAAAATTCAAACTGAATTTAATTCCTATGAACTACGTATGACTCGATTTGAAGCTCGAAAAAATTAAATATACTCTACTCGCGTTTGCTTTAAAATACATCTCGATTATGCGGAACTAATTTTCGCGGTCGCGAATGTAATGAAATGAAGTTCGACGGTAGCAAACTTCTAATTTAATTACGATAAACAAAACGCTAACGTGAAACTAAGCCACAAGAAGACCCCTGCCTGAGCTAATTAAATATTCACATGTAAAAATTGGGTGTTACTACCCACGAGTGTCAAGTATAAAATACTTTACACTCGCGGTCACTATGCTCGCTAACAAATAATAAATACAACCGATCACTCGTGCCGCTTCGGACCTTTGCGTCCTACGACATGATTGAGTGATCGGAGGAACCATAAATTTTTTGACTCACCGGTCGTAGATTTCTTCTGCGCCTTCCATTTTAGAGATGATACTACGACCGGTACATCTGCAACATAACAAGAAGAGATTCTTTATAGTACAACTGTATTTCATTCTCGGTCTTTTCATTTTAAGTTTTAATTCGATTTGGATTTAACCAAATTTATTTTAAGAAATTCAAAGAAAAATATGTACGATTTTAATGATAATTACCTGCTGCTCGATGGGACGACGCCCGATGGAGGACCTCTCCGCAGCTGCTGCGTACCTCTAACACATCGCGACCGGTATATCTGCAACATAACAAGAAAGAGATTCTTTATAGTACAACTGATTGTCATTCTCGGTCTTTTCATTTTATAGTTTTAGTTTGAGAAATTGAAAGAAGAATACAATTTTAATGATAATTACCTGCTGCGGGATGCGACGACGCCCGATGGAGGTCCTCTCCGCAGCTGCTGCGTACCTCTAACACTTCGCGGCGAATAATTCAGAAAATAAAAATAAAAAAAAAAAAGACTACATTCCCGACCGAGGTTAACCATTTGCGGCGAACAAACTGACTCTACTCTCGCGATTGCAAAAATGTAGGAATTTCGCGACCGAATGTCAGTCCATTTAAATTCATGCGGCGGTTTTAAGTACGCGGATATCGAGCAAGAATAATTTAATAATATCGCAACAACACTGACTCTATTTCGCGGAATACTTTTTCTCGGTGCAAGGGACTCTAAGACCACATTGCGCGCGGCCACAAAAAGCTGAAAATAAAATGCAGGGGCGACACGTATGTATACACAATATATCGCGTAGAATCTCCGATTTTTGTTTAATTACCAAGCATTGTTATTAGGAATATTGCCATTTTTCTACTTTTATATAGATTGAAATTTACTTTGTAATGATGAATTTACAATGATTAATCTCACGCCGCGTTTTGCAGAAATATTCTCAAACGCTTTGCAAGGAAAATATTTATAATAACTCACGAAAAATACAAATTCCCGTTGTAATTAAAACGCGAACTATAGCTCTGACCGATGTGATTTACGGTAACAAGTAGTTCTCCCCGTTGTGATACTCATAGTCTTTGTTGGAAGGCCATCATTGCTACAAGAGTTTCCCATACGAACTGGAATTCTCCTCGCGTATTTGGATCTGAAATCAGAAAAAGAAATAAGATTAGAATAAATTAAATAAATTTCAAATTTCAAATATTCTCTTTTATTTCAGTATTATTTCATTAGAAATCATACCAAAGATGATAATATAGTATATCTACTTGAGTAGCATTGTATACGTATAGAATGTATGCAGAAGACGCGTGAACAGTATGATATAATATAAAATATTAATGTAATAGGCAAAGGAATACAATTCCAAAGGTATCTAATACCTAGGAGAGCAGTGGGAACTTGTTTGGAACACGTCTTGACACTACAACGGCTTATCGGAGACTGATGGGTCTCGATGTACTTGACAAAGTCACACCGTGTAAACGCAGGTATGTCACGGTCACGCTTGATAACACAGGTTCGAACATACTCAGCGCGGATTTTATTTCATTTATAATAATATAATATGTAACAGATTACGAAACTGAAACGGATCTTCGTAGAACCGTAATTATTTTATGTTTTTAACTAATAATTAATAAATTATTACCAGCTTCGTAGAACGGTAATTATTTCATGTTTTGTGACTAATAATTAACAATTTATCAAAAGTTTGCGTAAAGATAGAAGAATTTATTCCTACAATCACGCATAATTCCGAGCGAAAAATTATTAGAATGAATATCAAAGATCAAATTACAAATTGCGGTTAGAGAGTATTAAAAATATAGAAGACTTTTCCCGAATAGAACCGTAATTATCTCTTATTTGTAGTTAACAATTAAACAATTTTCGAGATTTTTCACAAAGAAAGAAGAAATTATTCCTGTAATCACGCGCACGTTTGAATAAGAGTTTACCGAATGAATTTAAGAACTGTAGTTGGAAGTTACGGTAGGAAATTAATCAAAATGAAGAAAATTTTTCCGAACATCGTACGCAAATGCTTGTGGAATATTATTAAAAGAACCATGCTAACTAATTTTATTTCCAAAATTATAATCGTACGTTACTAGGTGTGGATAATGTGCATATAGTTCCGTAATTTTTGTGCTATTAAAATAATCCTGGGCGTTTTGGACGCGTAATCCGCAGCCGAATAAGACGGTGAAAGAATCAGGTCAATATCTCAAAAATTGTGAAAATGCCGAGAATATTACGAAAATTACGGAAATCACATATAGAAATACGATTAAAATAAATTAAATAAATTTCAAGTTTCAAATATTCTCTTTTATTTCAGTATTATTTCATTAGAAATCATACCAAAGATGATAATATAGTATGTCTACTTGAGTAGCATTGTATACGTATAGAATGTATGCAGAAGACGCGTGAACAGTATGATATAATATAAAATATTAATGTAATAGGCAAAGGAATATAATTCCAAAAGTATTTAATACCTAGGAGAGCAGTGGGAACTTGTTTGGAACACGTCTTGACACTACAACGGCTTATCGGAGACTGATGGGTCTCGATGTACTTGACAAAGTCACACCGTGTAAACGCAGGTATGCCACGGTCACGCTTGATAACACAGGTTCGAACATACTCAGCGCGGATTTTATTTCATTTATAATAATATAATATGTAACAGATTACGAAACTGAAACGGATCTTCGTAGAACCGTAATTATTTTATGTTTTTAACTAATAATTAATAAATTATTACCAGCTTCGTAGAACGGTAATTATTTCAGGTTTCGTGACTAATAATTAACAATTTATCAAAAGTTTCCATAAAGATAGAAGAATTTATTTCTACAATCACGCACAATTCCGAACGAAAAATTATTATAATGAATATCAAAGATCGCAACAATACGACAAGTGTAAAGTGTAAAAAGTGTAAAGCCAAAATCAATGACTGTTATCTGTTACTGATCGATCACGGAAACATATTAGCAATAGTTATTTATATAAATAAATTAGACAGGCCTACCCTTCGCATTGAAAATGCGGAAAGTACGTGTAATGCAGATAAATGCATGAAAAATAATATCTGCTTCTACAAACATACAAGTGTATCGTGCTCTGAAGTCGTCGTTCCTCCAGCAAAAGAGAAAACAAAATGACGAATATCTTGCCTCAGAGAGAATGCGTGTTCAATAATAAGGAAGAAAATAAATTGAATATGTGACGCGCGTTCTACATTACACACACGATTGTACGACTATAAAAAAAAAAAGAAAAACCAAAGGACAAGATTTAATCGCGTAATAAAACTCCTTAACGATTGTATATGCGGTTTTACGATCATGTACATATATGTAATGAGAACGTGCTCTTATTAACCGAGAATAAAATTGATTGACAAGTTAGATAAGGAAAACAGCGCTTTCGCGGTTCAGGTAATTTTTATAACTAGTAAAAACGATGGAAAAGAATTATTTTCATGAAAAGTAGATAAATATGTACTCTAATAATAATAATAATACTAATAATAATAATAATCTATAATTTAATGCATCGGAATTGCGATATGTTTTCCTAAGATAGCAATAATACTACCGCAGTGTTTGTTATGGGGAAAGCAAATTGTATATCACCATCCATATTGAATTGTTATTTTTTATTGTAGACAAACTTTCCTCGCGGCGAACCGCGATGGCGCTGGAATAAATGTTGCATGAAATGAATATTAAGGGAATCTGTATAAAGCCGTCGTTACACAGAAAGATCGCAGATATTTTGAGAGCCTTTGAAAGGTCTGCCACGATGTGAAAAAAAAAAACTCTGCGCACGATATGTCAGACGTATGCAGTGAGAAACCATTTACTTAACATACTGAGAATGTTAATTCAGACTTTCTTCTAAAAAAAAAATAATGTACGAGAAAAAAATACGCGTCTCGGTAATAAAACTAAATATTTCCTTTTATAAAACGTTGTAGCATTTTAATACACGCTGAACGTGAACGTCTTTACTTTATAAGTAGATGTAGATTAAAATAAGCAAGTGCCTACGTTATTTCTAACGTATTTTTGTCCTTTTTGTATTATACATTCCACTCGGGAAAAAAAAGAAAAGAAACGATAAGCATCGTTCACAATTCTCTTCTCTCTCAAAATTTCGTTCGAAACAATAGTAATCGATGAGGTATACAATTAAAACATATATATATTTATGCGTGTAACTTACAGGGTAAAAGAATTCTTACTGTATCCGTCTCGTGCGCGAATTATACAAATGCTTACCAAAAAAAATGTAACTGATGAAACCGAAGAACAAATGAATTTCGTAAAATGAAAGAATACAACAACAACAACAACAACAAAAAATGCACAAAAAACGAGCTGTACCTTCCTTTCGCGCAGAAAGAGACCTATTTAACCGAAAGTCTTCACGGAACACAGGAAACACACGAGAAAATATATGTATATTATATACATTAATTCCTAGTATACCTTACAGTTATGCGGATGTTGCATTATCTGTTTGTTTGTTCTATACAGGTCCAAATGTATTATTGTATCCGATGGAGTATTATATATCGAAATATATATATATAATATATATATATATCTATATATATATATGTATATTTAAGTGTTACATGTTTTACACCGAAATTCATCCCTTTCCACGTTATAAATACTAATCTACCAGGGGCTGTAGCTGATTAACAGTGCCACTTGTCAGTGAGCTGTTTTCTGGGTCAAGTATGTACGACGCTAATAAGGTAAAAACTTTCTCACAGTGTCTTGGCCGCTATTAAAACAGTCACACACGCGTCTTTGTGGTATGGAAATTTGCAAAAATTCGGAATCAGTAGTGTAAACATTGAAATGAAAATCCAGTAAATTTTTACCTATTTCTATAACTTAGTAATAACCTGAGGTCTTATTAAGTATTCAATACAATTTGGGTTCAATGTGTTTTATAAAAGAATAGAGTGAGATTGCTATAAAATTACACAAACGCTATGCAGAAAAAAAAATCCTTGTTCCTTCTTTTACGCGTAATTTCACGAAAGTTACATACGGTGGATACGCTTTAAAAGCGAATAAATGTAGCTGTCGGAAGTTTGCTCTTTACACAGGTTTCCACGGTAATTACGCCAGTAATTAATTTCATTTGTACAAAACTCAACCAGGTTTTGGATCCTATGTAACAGAATACAAGTGAAGCGTGAAATTTAAATTTCTAATGAACGAAGATAGATTAACAGTGTTCGAACTTTCGTAGTCTCAAGTTTCCTTTTCGTCGCATTCGCGAGATTCCAAATGCTTGCGGATATTTTTTAGAGTTGCAAAACGTGTACTCGTGTAACGAGCTGAATCTACTTAGACTTTAAGATCTGCTTGAAAATAATCGAGCACGATTAACTAAAAATTAATATGACATTACAAACGAAACATAAAAGAATATAATTAATTCCATTGCTGCTAGGTTTCTACAAATATAAATAATAAAATACAACAAAATGCAGGAGTATTTTCTTGATTTATATGCAGACTATTTAAACTATTCTACTACTCTGTTTAATGGAAACTAATCTATTCAATAACACTATGTGTGTTTGAAGATAGAGACGGTCACCAGTGGTCACCAAAAACCGCGTGTCTATATCAATTTTTTTCGACAGTGAGATCCCCCTCAATGATTTCCACGGCAATCTATCCGTGGTAATTCGAGGCTCCCTGCCCATCATGGACAACCCGGTCGGCAAGTAGTGTCATAAACGGCACAGACGAGGTATTGGATAGATCTATCACCTTACGGGGTTCGATGATCATGAAACTGAGTTACCGACGCGTTCAAATTTCAGAGGATTTGCAGCGCCTCCTTGACGAAGGAGCAGAATTTTTTGAACTAAAAGAGTATCGTTCGTTCCGAGTGGTACCTGTCGATTCGTTAGTGGTGACAAAGGAATTACGAAAATCGCGAAAAATCGTCAAATTTAAGCAGTTTTTCGTTCAGCATTCGCTCAATTTTTGAGGTAGCGACCTGAGACTGGTACCATTGTTTTAGTTAGGAAATTCTACGCCAGATCAACCTATAATAGTTGTACTTTTCGAAAATATCATTTTTCGCAAAAATCTGAAGGGGGTAGGTCAGGATTTTTTGCGATTTTCGTAAATCGCCTGCCATTTCCGTAATTTTTGAGCTATTAAAATGATCCAGGGCGTTTTGGATGCGGAATCCGAAGCCGAATTAATCAGTGAAAGAATCATCTTGATATCTAAAAAATTGTGGAAATGGCGAGAGCATTACGAAAATCACAAAAAATCCTGACCTACCCCCTTCAGATTTTGGCGAAAAATGAAATTTTCGAAAAGTACAACTATTATAGGTTGATCTGGTGTAGAATTTCCTAACTAAATCAGTGGTACAAGTTTCAGATCGCTATCTCAAAAATTGAGCAAATGGCAATCAAAAAACTGGTTGAATTTAGGTTTTTTCTGACTGTAGTAAAAGCAAACACGAGATATACATACATATACTACTCGTAGCCAATTTGCTCGATACCATTTGCATCGAAGCGATACATTTCAATATAAACGACTATGGGTCATTGGACTTACAAAAAAATATTGATAAATTTCATTATAGATCGATGCAAATAATATCGATCCAGGTCTCACCACGTGGAGGTTGCTACTAATGGAGACCCACCCTATCCACGGCACCCATCCTCCCTCCATTAACGAAACGGGATCAAAATCTTCATTCTCAGATGGAAAATGAAAATATAACGCGAACGCGACGCGAAGCTAAGTATAAACCCCCAAAAAAAAGAAAAAAAAAGGAAATGAATCTAAATGTCGACTCAACGAGAAAAGCAACTCGGTAAATGTATACTAACGCGGGTGACTCTAAACGTTCACCATAGCTCGACGCCAAAACAATTTACACACTTACACGGTGGCTCGTGCCACGGGCTCGAGAAGTACCCACGAACCGGGACTCCCGGCCGAACCATGGTCTGTCGGTACTCTGGGATTGACTGTGGGGTCGATTTACAAGAAAGAGCCTATCCGGACCAAAGGACGAATCGATGTGAAATACAGCCGAAACGATAGATCACGAACTGTACACGGGTTAAGCCATATCAGGCTAATCGGTCCGGCCGCCACCGATAAGCCTGATACGTCCCATACCCCGCCGAATAGCAGTCCACCCGTGTACAGGTCCCCAGAGCAGACTCGGGCCCTTTCCCAACGACCTTAGGCCCCCCATTGTACCGACAGTATGGAAGGACCGAAAGCCGCGCTCCGTGAATATCGCGAGATCGCGGCTTAACCGAGTAGCCGTGAGGCTACAAGGCCGACTACACCGTTTCTCGTGTTGCTTTGACGCAGGGATATGACGAACGTAGCAAACAACGAGCAAGTGACTCTACTAGAACAAGTGACTCTACTAGAACAAGTGACTCTACTAAAACAAATGACTTTACTAGAACAAGTGAAAGTTAAAATTAAAAAGTGAGAGTAAAAACACTGAAGCTAAGAAACTGATACTAAAAATTGAGTGTAAAAATAGATGATAAGTATTGAAAATGAAAGTTAAAGTTAAAAATGAATCTAATATCGCGGTACGAACAAACAAGTCGCGTTTTCTCGATGGTCGACGGCAAACGGATTGGAATTGACGCGTGATATCCCCTTAAATTAACGTTTTGGCCACTATAGTATAGTATAGTGGCCAAAACGTCCCTTTTAGTCGCCTCGTACGACAGGCAGGGAATACCGTGGGTGTATTCTGTCCCCCACCCACAGGGGAATGTATTTCATATTTTCTAATTATTCAGAACATTGCGAATCAGGAAACTAATGTGTGTGATAACATTAGAATGCAGATAAATGACAACGCGACGCGAAAATAACTTTAATATTTCACTCCATATAACTCGCAAGTGGCTACAGTGGACGAAATTTGCATAGGCACACCATCATTTCCTGGAATAAATTCATTTATTCTGTAAATTTCTAGTAGCTATTGGTCGTAGACCTTACTAGCATGACATTGAATATAGTACGACGCGATAATATAAACATACCCTCTAGTTTCAGTAATGGTAACCAGAAACACAATAATATTTGCCAAGGTAAGTACGAAATTTGTATAAGGATAGTAGTACTCTTGCAGTAATCAAGACAGAAACATCGTGTACAGCTTAGAAAAAGTAAGTATTGGGAAAGTAATACTCTAATAGTCTAAAGTGTAATACTCTATTTTATAAATAATTCAATACAGCTTATCTTCTATTAGAATGCCACGAGGAACAATTCTAAGTACAGAAGAGCGAATACAAATACAAGCGTATCGAGATTCCGGATTATCTCTGCGACAGATCTCGAATAAGATCAATAGATCAGTAAATGTTATTCTTAATTTCGTGAAATTGGGAGAAAATTATGGTAAGAACCACGCAGGCGGCAACAGTAAACTTCAGCGGCGCGATCATTCACGCATTTTCAGAGAATTAAAAGCTGAAAACAAAAGTGCTAGACAAGTTACGGAAGCTCTACAATTGCCAGTGACTGTACGACGTGTGCCGCAAATATTGTATAAAGATCAGCGGTTGAAGTGGACCAAAGAATCAAAAAAACCACCTCTTACTAAGGACCACAAAAGAGCAAGATTAGATTTTGCTCAAAATCATATGACCTGGGATGAGCAATGAAAAAATGTTATTTTTTCTGACGAGAAAAAATTTAATTTGGATGGTCCTGATGGTTTAAAACACTATTGACACGATTTACGCACAGAAAAAGCAGTGGCAAGTACTTGGTTCCTTTTATTAAAAAATTAGTGTCCCTATACAAATTTCGTCCACTGTATATGGCAAATTCTCTAAATTAACGCAACACTAAAAACTTATACTAACTACTTAATTTAATTCTACTCTGAAAGAAAAGTTTATTAAATGGGTGGAAAGCACCGACTTGTCACGCGAGATTAACATCGATCAGTATGGAAAAGTTACGCGCGAGTTTAAATGATTTTTCGCAACACTATTTGTTCGCAATCTCCACGAATTTTGTCGGAAAGAAATGTAAATTTCATTTGAATAGAGTTCGCGTTACGCACGCGAAAAATAATGTTTTACTATTCTATAATCGCGTTGACTGATCGAACTGTAATACGCGAGAACGAAAAACAATTGTAAACGCGGAATGATCTTGAGGAGATCAAAGTTACTCGTAGTCGAAATGAAAATTTTTGCACAACGTCTTACGACATTGTACAAAATAACACATTTTAATAAAAAATACAATTTATAAATGTAATCATGGCAATATTCCCTCTAACAAATGCTTGTTTGAATTATCGTTTTAAATGGCATCGTACTAAGTCGGCGATGTACGATGCAATTCGCGAGTCACTTGGCTGCTTTACATTTTTCGATGATTTTACGTTAGAAAATAAAAATCGCGTATGTCCCGGTGACATTTCTTTCGGATATTTAATTGAAATATATAAATGATATAATGTAAAAAGAACGCGGGTCTCTTTGAGACGGATTCGTGAATTTAATTAAAAGAAAATTATATAATACTATGTTTCTAGGACGAAAATAAAAAGTGTGTCTCAGTTGAGACACTTTCGATTAATCTATTTCAAATTATCAATAAATTTCGCGAAGCTAAATCTACGCCAGATCAATATATAATAGTTGTACTTTTCGAAAATTTAATTTTTCGCAAAAATCTAAAGGGGGTAGGTCAGGATTTTTCGCGATTTTCGTAATTCGCTTGCCATTTCCACAATTCTTTAGATATCAACATGATTCTTTCACTGGCTTATTCCGCTTCGGATTCCGCGTCCAAAACGCCCCGGATCGTTTTAATAGCTAAAAAATTACGGAAATGGCAAGCGATTTACGAAAATCGCAAAAAATCCTGACCTACCCCCTTCAGATTTTTGCGAAAAATGAAATTTTCGAAAGGTACAACTATTATATATTGATCTGGCGTAGAATTTCCTAACTAAAACAATGGTACAAGTTTCAGATCGCTATCTCTAAAATTGAGCGAATGCCGAACGAAAAACTGGTTGAATTTCGCTATTTTCTGACTGTAGTAAAAGCAGACACGAGATATACATACATATAATATTCGTAGCCAATTTGCTCGATACCATTTGCATCGAAGCGACACATTTCAATACAAACAGCTATCGTTCATCGGATTTCCAAAAAAAAAAATCTTAATAAATCTAATTATCGATCGATGCAAATGATATCGATCCAGGTCTCACCACGTGGAGGTTGCTACTTATGGAGACCCACCCTATCCACGGCACCCATCCTCCCTCCATTAACGAAACGAGATCAAAATCTTCATTCTCAGATGGAAAATGAAAATATCACGCGAACGCGCACGCGAAACTAAAAGTGCCGTGATACCAAAGACACGTCTGTCAATGGGACCACGACGATAAATATCGAAACGTTTCAATATTTCTATAACTAACCCCACCACCATCACACGCCAACTCCTCGCGGTAAAATAAAAACACCAAAACACCTTAAACCCCAAAAAAAAGAAAAATGACTCTAAATGTCGACTCAACGAGAAAAGCAACTCGGTAAATGTATACTAACGCGGGTGACTCTAAACGTTCACCATAGCTCGACGACAAAACAATTTAGACACTTACACGGTGGCTCGTGCCACGGTCTCGAGAAGTACCCACGAACCGTGACTTCCGGCCGAACCATGGTTAATCGATACGAAGGGATAAAGCGTATGGTCGATTTACAGGAAAGGGCCTACGCGAAAGATCCGAACCAGGGACAAATCGAAGATGATCTATATCCGAGGATATAGATCATCCAGTCGAACTGTACACGGGTTAAGCCATATCAGGCTAATCGGTCCGGCCGCCACCGATAAGCCTGATACGTCCCATACCCCGCCGAATAGCAGTCCACCCGTGTACAGGTCCCCAGAACGAACTCGGGCTCACCTTTCCAGACGACCATAGGCCACCCAAAGTACCGACGGAACCATGGAACGACAGAAAGCCACGCTCCGTGAATATATCGCGAGATCGCGGCTTAACCGAGTAGCCGTGAGGCTTACAAGGCCGACAACACCGTTTATCGTGTTGTTTTGCCGCAGGGATATGACGAACGTGACAAATAACGAACAATTGACTCTACTAAAACAAGTGACTCTACTAAAACAAGTGACTCTACTAAAACAAATGACTCTACTAGAACAAGTGAAAGTTAAAATTAAAAAGTGAGAGTAAAAAAACTGAAGCTAAGAAACTGATACTAAAAATTGAGTGTAGAAATAGGTGATAAGTATTGAAAATGAAAGTTAAAGTTAAAAATGAATCTAATATCGCGGTACGAACAAACAAGTCGCGTTTTCTCGATGGTCGACGGCAAACGGATTGGAATTGACGTGTGATATCCCCTTAAATTAACGTTTTGACACTATAGTGGCCAAAACGTCCCTTTTAGTCGCCTCGTACGACAGGCAGGGAATACCGTGGGTGTATTCTGTCCCCCACCCACAGGGGAATGTATTTCATATTTTCTAGTTATTCAGAATTCGATCGCGAAGTTAATTTCAGAGATAAGATATGATAGAATAGAGATTGTAAATGATATCGCGACGCGAGAATGATTTTAATATTTCTCTCCATTTAACACGCTATTAAACGTGGCTAAATGGCGATTGTTCTAAGTTGACGCGACACTAAAAGCTAATTCTACTTAATGTAATTTCAATCGTTAAGAAAAGTTTGTTAAATGGGACGAGAAACTTACTTGTCACGCGTAATAAACATCGGTCAGAGTTCGTATGGAGAGAGTTCCTACGATTTTAATATAAAATGCAATTTATAAATGAAATTATGGCAATATTCCTTCTAACAAATGCTTGGTTAAAATTTTGGTTTTAAGTGGCATCGTACTAAATCGGCGATGTACGATACGATTCGCGGGTCACTTGGCTGCTTTAAATGATTCGATTTTTTTATATTGGAATATAAAATCGCGCGTGTCTCGTGGACATTTCTTTCGGATATTTAATTAAAATATATATACTACTTGTAAAGTAACGCGGGTCTCTTTGAGACAAATGCGTGAATTTAATTTAAAAAAGTTAAATAATAGTAAGTTCCTAGCACGATATGAAAAAGCGTGTCTCTGTACAGACACTTTGGGATAATCTATTTCAGATTATCAATAAATTCGCGGAGCTAAATAGTGCAGCCAGTGGTGACAAAAAAAGAACGACCCGGCGCGGATGGCAAGGGTGCAAATTTATTCTATCTGCACCCTGTTTCATACTCTACCCCTCTGCTTTTTCAAAAAATTCAAATTATCAAATTTACTCTAATCAAAGACTCGACTTTGTCAAAAAGAAGAAATTATATTTTTAAAAATGGACTCTTGGACTACTTTAATAAAATAGAACAAAATTTTAATGACTCTACTTGAAAAGAATTGAATATCAAATGCAAAGAAATACTCTATTAAGAAAACTTTCAATTCAGAAATGTATTTATTGAATAAGAAAAATGACTCGAATACTTTAATGCAGACAGGGGCAGAGTCTTCGCGGGGAGCTCACCTCGACCCGCGGAAACTAACTACAGCAAATACTACAAATACTACAATTAGCGAGCATAGTGACTAAGTAGTAACAGAATGACCACCCATTCCGGAAGTGTCAAAATCGGACATTCCAAAATGGGCAGCCATTAATAGTTGCCCTCTTCAAGACAGTTTGTCGGGCCTCTTCGGCATATAGCCTCTTCATCTTCAAGTGATGTCGATGTCTTCGTTCTTCGGATCGAAGCCCAACCTAATTCTGCTTGAACATTCGGAACCAAAATATGATAAAACCCTAACACGCGCCTAACATCGACAAATAATGAGGCTAACACGTGTAGACAAACAGTTTATTCTCAGAAGAATCAAACTGCAGTCAGTGCAAACGTGTTAGCCAGCAAAGACGAATGTTCAAGCAGAATTTATTTAATATTAAAAACGAAAAGATTATTATTTTGTTTTCCAGATGCAGGATATCACTGGTAACCTACAGGCTAAACAGTGATATTCTACCCTGGCCCTTCCTACTTAAAATTAGATCACACATTCCAGAGTTTAAGCTACCTGCCTACCTATTGCTATATTTAAAAAGGGGGCAAAAATCTCAAGCACACCAACACACTCACTCCACGGTTCTCAATCAAAAGTCGGTGTTTCCCCCTACGGGAGACGTCCCGGGACGTCTCCAACACCGACTCGGAAAACAACTCACACACCTTAAAGTACGTACCTTTTTGCTGAAATCGACTCGCAAGGCTAGCGACTATTGCGATTGATTTACGCTTCGTTAGAATTTAAAGTACTAATAGATTGAATTTAATGAAAAGTTATAGACGGAAAAAGTGAAAATAGAAAAAGTGTATTAATCGTTGGGTACAACAATTACTACACTTATTGACAATGCTTTTGCATTTTGACTTTAACTGGATATTAATTAAATTAAGTAAATTGTCTAAAAGTCGCGCGGAAGTTAAAGCAATTCGATGTGAAATTAATCGCGAAATTGCAAGAAAAAGATAGTTCGCGAGCGACGCACGTTCCACGGAACATTTGATACACACACTCACACACGTGTGGAACATACGTCGTGCACAATCGCTAACGCTTGCGAGCCGCCACAATCTTATAATAATTAAAACTATAAACCACGTTCACGGCCATCACCCATTCGTGTAGCACCTGGGCACACGAATGAGTTCAAGCCAAATAGGGACATGAACGTGGCAATTACAAACTAGTCTTCATGAGTGCTGAAAATCCTGAGCTAGAAAATGATTATCAAAATAGCTTCTTCTAACGAGCTAATAATCTTTGCTTTGACTTTAGAAAAGTTACTTGAAAATGTACTTTAATAAAATGACTCGAATGTAATATCAAATAAAAATTGAAAAAGTGAAAGAATTAAAATTTATGCAAGAAAAATTTGAAAACTTTTAATCTTTGAAAACTTTAAAATATTGATATATAGAAAAAAGAACTAATGTGAAACTTGAATTTATAATTGAAACCCTTGGTTGATTCTTTATTCAAAGTATAGATTCTAAACAACTGCAAATGTGTTCAAAATTAGTCTTTGAAACCAGAATCGAACCATCGCGAATTGGTCTTCTTGGGCATTTTAAATACAAACATTGGAATAACTTTATAAGTTATAGAAAATGCTACTATGAAAAATATGCAAACTCTAACTGTACTTAATTCTTATGAATTTCGTAAACTCAATGTAAAACTCGAATAATAAACGTTCTACTTTTCTTTTGTAGTCTTTCGCTTCTTATCTTATTCTCTATCTTTACTCACAAATGTACTCTGGTTATACGTAAACGTACGCGAACGCGAATGCAATTAAAATGAAGTTCGAGAAAAATCGAACTTCCAAACTAATTACGAAAATATCGCCCGTGAAGCTAAACCACAAGAAGACCCCTGCCTGAGCTAATTAAATATTCACAAGTAAATATGAGGTGTTACTACCCACGAAAGTAAAGTATAAAATACTTTACTCTCGCGGTCACTATGCTCGCAAAAATCAAATAAATACAACCAATACACTCGTGCCGCTTCGGACCTTTGCGTCCTACGACATGATTGAGTGATCGGAGGAACCGTAAATTTTTTCACTCACCGGTCGTAGATTTCTTCTGCACCTTTGATTGTAGAGATGATACTACGACCGGCTCTGCAGTTGCGAAGTCATCTGTAACAGAAAAATAGCAAAGTCTTTATAGTTTAACCGTCTATCATTCCTCAAATCGTTCGTATTTAGTTCTGACTCGAATTCGATATTTCAAAGTGTAATTTCACCGCGGATTAGAAGTAAAAGTAGAAAGTTTTCACGATATTTACCTGCTGCCTGATGCGACGACGCCCGATGGAGAGCCTCTCCGCAGCTGCTGCGTACCTCTACTTCATCGCGGCGAATAATTCAAAGAAAAAAAAAAGAAAAATAAAGAGACTACACTCCCGACCGAAATAATTGCCGGCGAACAAACTGACTGACTCTACTCTCGCGATTCAAAGTATACAGGAATTTCGCGACCGTAAATTTTACGTTGTAGCAGTCCATTTAAATTCTTTCGGCGGTTTTAAGCACGCGTATATCGAACAAGCACAATTTCTAATAGCGCAACAACACTGATTCTATTTCGCGACATACTTTTTTCGGAACAAGTGAATCTAAGACCGCATTGCACTCGGCCAGCTAAATCGTTGCGATATCTTCTGTAACAGAAAAAGAGAAAAGTCTTTATAGTTTAACCGTCTATCATTCCTCACATCGTTCGTCTTTAATTCTGACTCGAATTCGATATTCCAAATGTAATTTCATTGTTAATTAGAAAAATGAAAAGTACATTTTGCTGATATTTACCTGCTGCCTGATGCGACGACGCCCGATGGAAATCCTTTCCATAGCTGCTGCGTACCGCTACTTCATCGCGGCGAGTAATTCAAATAAAAAAAAAAATAAAAAAAAAGAGACTATATTCCCGACCGAAATAATGTCCGGCGAACAAACTGACTCTACTCTCGCGATTGGAAAAATTCAGAGAATTTCGCGACCGAATTTCATTTCTTTCGGCGGTTTTAATCACGCGAGTATCGAGCAATAATAATGTATTAATATCGCAACAACACTGACTCTATTTCGCGAAATACTTGTATCGGAGAAAATGATTCTAAGACCGCATTGCGCGCGGTCACAAAAGCTGAAAGTAAAATACATCGCGAACGCGTATACCGCGGAAAATGTCGTAGATATTCGGTTAAAGTATTTTTCAATTTAATTACCAAGCATTGTTATTAGGAATATTGCCATTGTCCTACTTTGGTGTAAAATGAAGTTGTGAACGCAATAGTCGACGCGAAAAGATGTATAATTTAATAAACCGGCGCGAAGTTTCGTAGAAATATTCTCAAACGTTTCGCAAGAAAAATATTTCTTATATCCGGTTCGCGAAAAATAAACGGCACGATGACTCGATTCAATCTAGCGTAACTCACGGAAAATATAAATTCCCGTTGTAGATGTACCGCGAACAATGTTAGTTTCGACCAATGTCAAGGGCGTTAACAAGTAGGCTTTCACCGCAGCGATGTCCATTGTGTTCTTGTTTACGTCTCAGGTAACCGGGCTTCTTTGTATAGTGGTACCTGGAATTAGAAAGCAAAACACGATAAGAATTAACCAGTCACAAATTTATCCAAATTCTAAGTACAAACAGCGAAATTCATAAGCAAAACTAATTAAATTATGATAATATAATAAGCAAGAATTAATAGAAATAAAGATGGTATTTTCCAAAAAGTTGCAAAATTATTTGTTTAAAATCATACTGAGAAAACTGGACTCGATTCATGATTTTAAATGTAATGTATTGAATGTGTATGGTATACACGTATATACTATGATAGGATATAGAATATAAATGAATTGAACAAAGATAAATGTTCTAAAACGATGTCACATACCTTGGAAACCACCCAGGAGCTCCTATGAGTAGTACGTCTTCACCCCCCCGGCCGCTGAACAGAGACTGATGCGCGCGCGTGTCAAAGTCACGCCAGGTAAACTCGGGAGTCGGCCGGTCACGGTCGGTTGCACTCGTACATAGGTACCCGCCGGCGAATTTCTTCGATCTATTACGACATAATAAAATCTATGTTAACCTTGAGCGGACCGTTATTAAACCGTAGCATTTTCCGGATTTATTGCTAACAATTAAACAATTATATATTTTGCACAAATAAAGAAAACTTTTGACTATAACATCGTACAAATTCGAACTATATTTTATAAACTTGATATTAAATATTAAGTTGCAAATCGCGATAGCAAATTAATAACAATAAATATAATTATTTCTAAAATTTGAATATTTAATATATTTCTACTGCCTCTATTAATCAATCTCTATTAATTAATGCAATTGCAATCAATCGGTGTGTTACTCAGTACTAATAATGTATGAATAATAAATGAATTTTACTTCGGGAGGTTGACCGGACCGTGTCATGAAGAGGTATTGACTCCAGGACGTTTTATCACAGACTAAAGGTTAATGGCGTACTTGGCAATGTCAGGTCGAGTGTATTTTAAAGTTTGGTTGTACTTAATCCTTGAAGCCTCAACAATAAAGATGGAAATACCAGGTTCAGTCTTGTCGGGGCGACCTCGAAAAAGTATAAAAGATCAACTTACGTGTAGTCACTTGATGTTCCTTTTTCTGAGAACCACGCAGAATGTTCAAACTATTTAAGTAAATTTGCGATTTGTCTGCATAAATTTATACGATTTTTTGAATCTTTATTTTTCTGACGGGGGCGTTGCAAAACCATTACCACAGACGAGGTATTGGATAGAGTCTAGAGCCCTCAAAACCAGTGACATCGAAAGGCATGGGGATGAGTGGTCTATCCAATACCTCATCTGTGGAAGAGCGAAATCACGAAAAATCGTCTAATTCAACCAGCTTTTTCGGACGGCATTCGGTGTGATGAACCATTTTCGGTTCGAATCTAGGGTGTCCGTCGATTATTAGTAAGAATACGATATAGAAGTTATAGTTTATACGTATTAATAATTGACCTTTGTACTGCGAAAGAAGGATAGTGAATTCAGAGGTATACAACTGTAAGTCACAGCAAGAATAAGTTGTTTTATAGAGAAGAATATTCAGTTTTTCGGAATACATACAAAAGTTATGAATATTGACATTTTCCACTATTTTTCTTTATTTCTTATAAACAATTGTACTTTCTTAAAAAACATTATCATTCTATTTGGTACCAATAATTAAAATCTTTTCCGATAATATGAAACATAATACAGTCTACGTCAACAGTTAACATGTTGCTGAGCTGTTTCTTATTAATATGATATCAAATGAAAAATCCTCAAATTCAGGCGGTTTTTTGAACGGCATTCGCTCAATTTTTGAGACAGCCGTCTGAAACTTGTACTATTGTTTTAGTTGGGAAATTCTACGGCAGATCAACCTATAATAGTTGTACTTTTCGAAAATTTGATTTTTCGCAAAAATCTGAAGGGGGTAGGTCAGGATTTTTTGCGATTTTCGTAAATCGCTCGCCATTTCCGTAATTTTTGAGCTATTAAAGTGATCCTGGGCGTTTTGGACGCGGAATCCGAAGCCGAATAAGCCAGTGAAAGAATCATTTTGATATCTCAAAAATTGTGGAAATGGCAGGCGATTTACGAATATCGCAAAAAATCTTGACCTACCCCCTTCAGATTTTTGCGAAAAATTAAATTTTCGAAAAGTACAACTATTATAGGTTGATCTGCCGTAGAATATCCTAACTAAAACAACGGTACCAGTTTCAGACCGCTATCTCAAAAATTGAGCGAATGCCGACCAAAAAACTGGTTGAATTTGACGATTTTTCGCGATTTTCGTAATACCTTTGTCATCACTAACGAATCGACAGGTACCACTAATGTGCTCCCGTCCATCGCACGATACTCGAAATTCATTTTCGACCCCGAGGACGGATTCTAGAAGTTGGTCCGCAGCATGTGGGCTTGTAACAACCTCACAAAAGGGGTTGAGGTGCGGGGCCCATTTCGGAACCAATGATACTCTTTTAGTTCAAAAAATTCTGCTCCTTCGTCAAGGAGGCGCTGCAAATCCTCTGAAATTCGATCGCGTCGGTAATTTAGTTTCGTGAACATCGAACCCCGTAAGGTGATAGGTCTATCCAATACCTCGTCTGTGGTTTATTGAATAGACTCTATTAAATACCTCGTCTGTGGTTGGAAGAATCCACCGGGCTTTATCGATAGTCAGGAAAGTTGGAAATTGTTATACCATGCAATTGATTTCACGACGCGTCAAGTAAACCAAAGATAATTAATTTCTTAAATCTAATTTTCCAAAGTCAGAAGGGAAGACAAAATAAATTATAATTCATCGACTCACTATCTGTTTAGTAACTTTAGTATTTAACTACTAACTTTAGTTTCGAAGATTGATTATTTGCCGTGGTTCGCGCTGCGTTAATTAAAAATTAGTGAAAAGAATCGAAACAATAATATTACAAATGCATCAGCTGATCTTTTCCAATCACGTACAGGGTATACAGAATCGTAAAGTTTACAAAATATGTTACTTATACATTTAACGTACCATCATTAAACATCGCATCATTAACATATATACAAAGTACAGAAACATTACATAAAATATTCGATGTCTTATATTAAAAAAATAACGTAATGAATACATTCGCTTCGTCACACTTCATTCGACGCTTCGATATTCCGCAGTCTCTATTAACAATAACTACTAAATCTTACCTAATGGTGAACTCTTATTTCGCATAAAATATGAATTGTCAATGTTTAAACCAGCGAAAGTCCAATTTATAAAACGGAAGTGAAATTAAACCAGCTTCCCTACAGTCACGGTACTCAAATGACCCATAAAACACTCGAACACAATACAAAAAAAATCGCAGGACTTTCACAATTAATGAACATTTCGAATGAATCAAGTACTTTCATTGTTCTGCTATGTATATACAAATACTCTTCTAATTCGAATCTCACGTTCTACTCTCCAACACGATTAATCCACTAAAAAGTTTTCTTTTCAAAACTTTTCGTCCAAAACAAAACTCTCCTTCTCTTCTTATTCGTTACATCAACTTCCCCTCATTCTACAGTTGGAAGTTGTGTTGCGAGTGATTCAGGGTGTTCGTCGACATTGTGTGCACTGGATGAGAGGGTGCTGGCGTATATAAACTGTGATGAGAGTGAGATTTCGCCCTGGATAATTCGCTGTATCTGTCCTGTTCCGGGGGTGCCACGAGGAGAACCGGTCTCAGGGAAAGCGACTTCCTGGACCCCGCGACACTTTGCGCCTCGTTCACGTAACCTGGATTTACCTCTCCTGAAAAAGAGAAACGATATAGTTCACAACTGTTTCGAACTTTTGCTTTATAATATTAAATTAATTCAATAATTGTCTGTTTCATTAATTTTAAAATTTTAATTTACGTTTCTTTATATCTGATTAATCAGTTTAATGTGATTTCATTTTTCATTCATTGTCCAGAACTTGATAATAGGGAATGAAATTGCGTGTGACATTTATTACGAGTACTCGTAACACGGTCTCTACCTTTGTATAGGGATCCGTTATTAAAAGGTTCCGGTTGCAGTCTGACATGCCTGGACGCTAAAATGAATGCGAGTGCAGCCAGGGTAGCGGCGTCTAGAGCAGCGATTGCCGCTAATGGTATCGCCCATCGGACGGCACAAGCTCCAGGATTATACCTAGAAAGAAATAAATTAAGAATAATCATTGTTTTCCTTGTACATACGTAGACATAAACGTGCATTTATTTAGATAAAATTACGGTGCATTTTCATAGGGTCATGTAAGCTCGTTATCATTAGAGTGAAAGATAAAGGTGCATTACAGGTAAAGTTAGTTCTAATTACATTACTAATTGCATTACTTGCGCTGTACAATTTGAATACAAATCAAAACTATAACACTTCTAAGGTTTTTCTAAAATCGATCGCAGTCAGGCAAATAAATTTATTTTCATGTTTTTTAAAATGTTCACCGTCAATTAACATTCTTATTAATTAATAATTAACAGAGGGGAGAGAAAATAATACATGCCTCGATGCAGCTGCTCCGCAAACAGCTCGGATCAACGGTGAATCCCAACCGAGTGGATAAATGCAAACACCGATGGCCATGCAAATAGCTGAAAAATGCAAATTTCATTCGATAAATTTTGTTGAAAATTTCAATCGTAAATGGTGTCTTTGCGGACTGAACGAACGTGCCATTCTATTGTCCAGTAAACAGCTATGTAGCAGAAAACTACGGACTCCGAGAATCGCTGGGAATATAATTACATGTAATCCCGTGATATGCAATTTGATTCCGTTACAACCACAGGGATTTTCAACGATTATTTCGACGTATTAGGAAGAATTTTATTTACACTCTCTGATTTTCCCTTTAGGTACTACGTCATTAGAAATTGCAAGAAATAGAACTGTATTTCAAAGTTTAAATATAAAACACATGGGGATCGATCATTCTTTAAAAACAATTTAATAAAATGATGATTTCTTCAACTATCTCAGCAATTACACCTGAAATTTCATCTGGATTAATATTTCTAATAGAAATAATCATTCTATTCACGTTCTATTTATTTTTAATTAGTCAATTGCACACACGTAACAAAACCAGCGTAATTTTGCACGCAAATGCTTAGATAACCGAAGAAATTATGTGTGTAGAATTAGATTTACAAGTGATCGAGTAAAATTTCACATCAACGTCGGTAAGAACACCGGAAATAATGGTCGGTGTGGCAGGATTTCGTGATTTTTAGAGTGTCGATTCAGTGAGTTTCGTTTCCCTTTTAACATTTCTAATTCGCTATCGCCAAATAAGGATAAATGCATAACACTGTGGCATTTCAGCTAGCCGACTGTTCACGGATGTTGTACAAGAGGCTAGACGAGGCCAGTAGTGAAAGGTAGCTGTTACAACTGTTGCTTTTCCAACGCTGATTAACTTTTTACGAGATAGGCATGTAAGCACCATCGTTCATAATCATTTCCTTTTACCTTCATTTAATATTTTACACTCCCCCCGAGTCTCTTCTATGAATTTCTTCCTTTAATTACATAAGACTTTACAAAAATCAATTAAAACTGTACATTCTCAAATCAATCGATTAACTTTTCACCATTAACATTCGAGAATATAAACAGACCTAACATCTCTTGTGTTAATTAATGGACGAGTTGAATCAAATTGGGAAATTATCATATTTTAATAAATGTTAATCACTCTATACAAAATAAACGACAATCACCGATAAACACGAGAATCGATTGATAATAATAATCTATCTATTACATCAATAACAATACCATTGAAGTACACGGAAGTTACTACGTTCATGTTCGTTCGAAACAGGAAGTACTCACTTCCGATTCGTCGAATGTGTTTAGTTTCTCGGTGAAACGTTGTCCTCGTCATAGAGTCGATTCGTATTTTAACCGCTAACTTTCACTGTTCGCCGGTAAACGAGCTACGATAGTTCATCGATGCCTCGTATCGTCTCTCAGCTTTCGTTTATCGAATATTTAATCATATGCAAATCTTTGATACCATTTTCCGTTTGATTTTCGTCGAACAAACGTTTTCTATCGTCTCGAAATCCCGCGATTGGATCGCTCGATGAGGGATACGTATAAATACAAAGTCAAAGTGGAAATGAAAAGTTATAAAAAGTAGAAACAACTGCAAGAATTGGATTTGCACTTTGCATAAGGCGCGCAACTTGTCACAGGTCAAATCAACCGTGTCAATGTTCGCCAAGTAGGTCGACAGTACCGAGTGTACTTTACAGATGCTGTGTAACTCGCTTGTACTTCACCCACGATAGCAAATACAAAGTGGGAAGATAATATTTAAAAATTACTGAAATTTTCATTGATAATCTTTTTATAATTAAAAATTACTGGAATTTTCTCGGTTGTTCTGGTACGAGAGTTTGGAAAATTTATAGATCTTTAAATTTAAGAAAATATTACGAACATTGTGATAAAAAGGAACGAAGTTAGATTTACAAAGGTGGTGGAAAAATGTGTAAGTGGGAAATTATGTAGGTGCGATTAATTAAAGGGGATATTAAATAAGGGTGAGTTTGAATAACGTGGAATACGATTATTTTTTTCCGAAGTGACCGTGGATGACTATGTTAATAGAAAAGGCGTTGACCAAACGGTAAACCAGTCTTATACATTATAACGGTCTATTCTACATTTCTTTGTAAGTGGTGTCCCATTCCTTTCCACGCCTTATATTTCGTCAATGGAAATCAGAGACTTCATTGTAGAGTTTTTTAAAATGATTTTTCTACCACTTTCGATATTCTTACAGCAGCGGTTTATTTATCCGGGACATAGGTAATGACGATATACGTGGTGAAACGTTCAATCTTGTCGATCTATTGATTATGGTGTTACGTGGATTGTTATATTATCGATTTCGCAACGACGATTTTGCGCTTTCTAGTCGCGGAAAAACGCGATCGCAAAAGATGACTCAGTAGAGGTAACGTTGATTTCAAGATCAATTGAATTATAGGAACTCTTGAGCGCTGAATTTATTAATTTTCGAAATTGAAACGTTCTGCGCGCTAAAATTTGCCCGCACCGATTTTTCTGCGCTCCAAAATTTCCCTGCACTGATATTTCTGCGCTCCAAAATTTCCACGCATTGATATTTCTGCGCTCCAAAATTTCCACGCACTGATATTTCTGCGCTCTAAAATTGCTCTGATCCGATATTTCTGCGCTCCAAAATTTCCACGCATTGATATTTCTGCGCTCTGATATTTCCACGCACTGATATTTCTGCGCTCCAAAATTTCTGCGCTCTAAAATTGCTCCGCACCGATATTTCTGCGCTCCAACATTTCCACGCTTTGATATTTCTGCGCTGTAAAATATCCATGCTCTGATATTTCTGCGCTCTAAAATTTCCCCGCGTCAATATTTCTACGCGTTGATATTTCTATGCTCTAAAATTGCCCTGCACCGATATTTCTGCGTTCTAAAATTTCTAATCTCCATAAAATCAACACCCTTAAATATCCCACGTGCCAATATATCAACGCTTAGGAAACCTCTGCGTTACGAAGTATATAATACCTACTAACCTAATGCAAAACATATATTTTCGCAGCCGGAGAGATTCTCCGTGATAAACCGTGTGGCAACACGAGCGCGCTAAACGAAGCGATTGCATCACTTCCGGCGATCCCGGTGCATCGGTGCAATTTGCAATTGCATCGCGATGATAAGTTACTCGATTACAAGGATGGATAGAATACGATGACTACCGTCACACTTTCTAAGCCGATGCTCGATATCTTCGACGAATCTCGATTCCTTCTTGTTTTAACGTTTAACCGGCGAATTACGATCGTAGAATTAATTAAATTTACATTCGGTCGCCGGAAGCGTTACAACACGAAGGTTACTACGAAGCCGTAACAATTCCCCTGGCTACACACATTCACCAGAACTGAGACGTAGGATGAACTTTGTTATAGAATGCCTTGAGTAACACGTGTGATATAACAATACACAATACGACTTGATTCTGCGCAATTGGTGTCAGTTTCATGATCTGTCCGACGATAATTTGATACGCGAAGACACCAGTGTGTAAAGATTTTTCTAATGTAATTAATATTAATTTGTCGGGGACATTATGTTCCACGGGTGGGTCAGAGTACATTATTTTATAATGTACTTTAAAGAAAGACATTTAATCATGCAAAACGACAAGTGAATTTAAAGTTACACGATTATACGATTTAAAGTATTCCCATTTCTTAAGTTAATGAAACCATTGAACTTTTTTAACGGATTGAAGATGGAACGATTATAAATTGAACGTGCAATTACCTGACACTACTTGCATCCAGGCGCAGAGATAGAAGACAGTGGTGCTTTGGCAGAAGAAAAACAGGAGCATCGCGCAAATCGTGAATAGCGCGATTATAACAGCAATGCCGACTAGAATGGTACTCGCTCGGAAAGGAATATTAGCGATCGTCGAAAGATCGTCTAACCTGCCTATGCATTCTTCTCCCAGTTCACCTGTAATTGCAAAAAAAAACACGCATGAGTTAAAGACAGAATTCAGAACGATTCAAATAGTATTCATCCATCTTATCGCACGATCAAACAAATTTTAAATACAGTGGTGAAATTAATTAATCTGAAAGTATTTAATTTTAATTAAATTAGAACGTTGATTATTTTAGAGTGTGAAAACGCTAGTGGTCTAAATAAATATTTTCCAAAATAATGATTTATATCTATAGATTCTATTTATTATGCATATAACAATGTTATTTTAAAACATTCCTTGGTTTGCAAAATACCATGACTTCTACTCTTTCCTGTATTACTATTTATCCTTTATATTTAAGCTTTACATATAAAATTACTGTATAACTATTATCAAATTTGAAATATTACGACCCGGTGAAACCGTATCGAAAAATCATTGAAAATTTCACACTTTTCGCCGGACGGTAATGAACATCTATTTACCATTTCCACCGTAGCTACATCTGGTCCACAGTCCGAATCTCCCAGGATTCTCGTGCTCCAGGTCGCCGAGCCATTCCGGCGTAACAAAGGCTACGACACCGATTATGGCGTAGCATATGGTGAAAATACCCCAGAGAACTCCGATCGCCTTCGAATTACGGATGTAATTCGTCGCGTACATATGGGACGATTCTACGTATTCGATTTTCGACCCCATCTCGTTAATATCTAAAAAAAAAGAATAAAAATCGTGTGTGTGAAAAAAAAATATATGAAAAACAAACGGATCCATACTTCAGTCACGTACGTACGGTCAACAACAATGAAACTGTCGTGTTAACGATGCTCTCGTGAAAATAAAAATCTAACCAGCTAATTTCCACCGGCGTGTAATTGAAACAATATCAATGAAGGACTAATTACAGAGATAATCAGCACCGAAACGTGAAACCAGCGGAACAAAGGACAGCTTTCGCTCGGCGAATAACTCTGATAAAAATTCCTTTCTCTATCTGTTGCATCGCGTTGTTCCAACGAAATTGACTCTACGATTCGCACGAGTTAAACTTTGACTCGAATACAGGGAAGAACGTAGGTAATATATCTACTCACTTCCTCGTCGAATCGATTGTTGTCAGGGTATCATCGGTGTTTCTCACGTTAAATCGGTTGCCAGTACCGCCCGTGACATTTACATCGTTTAGAACGTTCACCGATCGTCTTACAATTACATTTATACATACATATATTTTTCCCCCTCGATCGCTGATCTATCGATCAAAAAACATCACACTAGTTCTGATTACCCCAAAAGTCTCTCATTAACCCTGATAATCATTTCTAATTCATAATCTCCACGATAAATTTTCATTTTAACGATATCCCCCTATACTCTTGATCCTTAATACAAAACGACAAGAAAAGAATGTAGCTGATTCATCAAACTATACGTCAACTCGTATTTCTTAACCTATTTCCTTCAACTTCGCACTCGACGTACCTTTTCTCCTAGTTTTCCTTCGATTTATCACTTCGTGAACCTTTAATCACCCGATTGCACTCGCACGTAAACACTTTTTCAGCGTTCCGTCGCAAGTCCTCGTGGATGATCCTTACGATCCGAACGATATATCCGAATGATTCCTTAGATCGGACACTTTAATCCAATGGCAGCCCGTGGGATGCATCAGTGCGTTGCATCGGTCTTGCGTTCGGTGCGCGTGTCGTAGCCTCGGCGAGCGGAAAATGTTTAAGGAGGCCGTGTTGCCGAAGGTGTAGCTCAAGATGGCCGCTCAGGTGAGGTTGCCAGGTGGAGAGGAAGAGAGACTGTGAATGGGGCCTCTTACGGGGCCTGAGAGAAAGGCGGGCGAAACGGGTAGGGATGACTTTTATAGAGCCACCTTGTACTACACACCGCGTTGTATGTGTGTGTGTGTGTATGTACGTGGGGGACCTTTCCTCGGGTTTGTTATCCGTGTGATAGTGAATTCCGTGTTCGCACGACCGTATTTGAATATACGGTACCCGGGACGTGTATTTGGATAAATTGTTTTTTTGCAGAGCGGGAATAATAACTGGGCCTTGGGATTGTTGGGATATCACTTGCTTTATGGGAGAAATTATTTTAGAGCGAATTAGAATTAAATTAGGGATGTAAAGTGATCGGTATGCTTTGAATTCGAGCATTAGGTTGGTTGGAATGGAGTAAATGATTTAAGAATACGGGTGAGGTCTGATTATTCATGCGGGTCATTTAAATGTGTAGATATTGGATATTATCATTTAAAATATAATATATATATGTATGTATTAAGTTTCCTCCTACCGTGATAAAGAAAAACAACGTAGAAGTTGTACGTAAACCGAACGCTCAGCATATTTCAACGGTGACGCGATAAAAAAGAACGCTGACCGCATGTTTTAATTTTATCATTACCTCTCGGCACACCTGTTGTAATGGAGAGATTATTCTAAGCCGCGTTAAAAGTGTATATAAATAGCAAACGTTAAACAGAGCTTGTCTTGTTGCATGATGTAAAACGTGAACCGGAATTACATACTTCGATACGAAACAATCTCGAAAAGGAAGAATAAACGCATATCTATACATATTGTTGAACATCTTATTAATGATGGAGTTTAGTATTAGCTGCACTGTACAATTAATTATAATTACGGGGTAATGAACTACTCTTGCATGCACAGCGGAAATTTATTATGTTCCGAGAGTGGAGAATCGTGGTAATTACGCGTGGGACGAAGGATTAATTATATAGAAACGAGTGTTTGAAAGAAACATTCTTTTTACAGTATCGTTATACACGGTATAAGCCGTACAAACCCGTCTGCTTTATAATAATCTAACAATTAGAAGTACAATGAAAATATCCTGGTAATTCCCGGTCAAATTGACATTTACTTTCTCCACGTTTCTGCCACACGGAGAACAAACGTTATTGTACCTTAATTTCGGCAGTGCACATGCGAATCACGATATGCATATGTATAATTCAATTGTAACGTTTTTAGAAATCTGGAAGAACGCACGGGGTGAAGGTTCATTAGCATAGCAACATTTCTTCCATACAAATAACCTTACGTTTAAGTAAAAGTCTATAACTTTCGTTACTCCGATTTCTACGAATTTGTAAGTTAAATCGTTCTCCGGGAAAGAATACAGCGATCACTCGCGGTTTCAATTTCGATTTATTTGCAGGGTGCGTCTATTACAGGATGCGTATTATTCACGTTAAAAGTCTAATGATAAATTATTCCATAGCATATATTTTCGTGAAATATTCTTATATGGTATTTGTTTAAGATTTGCTACTTCATACAGTATCGCATAAATTACACCAATTATTATTCATATTTTCGAATTATAGTCTTTATACATTCGAAGTTATTTAAATCTCGCGCGCATTCTGCAAACAATAAATTCCCTATGAAGTTGCATCGGAAGTGCTCTCCTTTTTCCACAATAATATCGGTAACTGTGACATGATAGTGTCTAACCATTGGATAGACCGATCATACCCATGCTTTTCGATGTCACTGGTTTGGAGGGCTCTAGACTCTAGAGCCCTCTTACCATTTTAGTGTCACTCGCTACGTTACCATTTTCGGTTCGAATCTAGGATGTCCGTCGATTATTAGTAAGAATACGATATAGAAGTTATAGTTTATGCGTATTAATAATTGACCTTTGTACTGGGAAAGAAGGATAGTGAATTCACAGGTATACAACTGTAAGTCACAGCAAAAATAAGTTGTTTTATAGAGAAGAATATTCAGTTTTTCGGAATACATACAAAAGTTATGAATATTGACATTTTCCACTATTTTTCTTTATTTCTTATAAACAATTGTACTTTCTTAAAAAACATTATCATTCTATTTGGTACCAATAATTAAAATCTTTTCCGATAATGTGAAACATAATACAGTCTACGTCAACAGTTAACATGTTGCTGAGCTGTTTCTTATTAATATGATATCAAATGAAAAATCCTCAAATTCAGGCGGTTTTTTGAACGGCATTCGCTCAATTTTTGAGACAGCCGTCTGAAACTTGTACTATTGTTTTAGTTGGGAAATTCTACGGCAGATCAACCTATAATAGTTGTACTTTTCGAAAATTTGACTTTTCGCAAAAATCTGAAGGGGGTAGGTCAGGATTTTTTGCGATTTTCGTAAATCGCTTGCCATTTCCGTAATTTTTGAGCTATTAAAGTGATCCTGGACGTTTTGGACGCGGAATCCGAAGCCGAATAAGCCAGTGAAAGAATCATTTTGATATCTAAAAAATTGTGGAAATGGCGGGGGAAAAACAAAAATCGCGAAAAATCCTGACCTACCCCCTTCAGATTTTTGCGAAAAATTAAATTTTCGAAAAGTACAACTATTATATATTGATCTGGCGTAGAATTTCCTAACTAAAATAATGGTACCAGTTTCAGGTCGCTATCTCAAAAATTGAGCGAATGCCGACCATAAAACTGCCATAATTTGACGATTTTTCGCGATTTTCATACATCGCTCGCCATTCGCGCAATTTTCAAGATATAAAAATGATCGAATATGTTTCGAATGCGCATTCTGAACCTTAATAAGGTGATGGAAGATTCAGATGGATAATTAAAAGAAAGCGAAAATGACGAGTACAAAATGAAAATCGTAATTGCCATAAAGTAACGCAATCAAATTACAAATTTAATTAAAATGTTATCGATACTTATTCATAATGAGCCAAGGTAATCGTGCATGGTCGCGAGTATGAAAAATATCGCGAAATTATCAATAAGTTACTCTTTTACAATTTTTCGTAGCCGCCGGTACCGTCCGTACCTGCCCGACAAGTCCCTACCTGTTATTCTCACCTTAATTGTTCCGCTCGAGCGGATCCAGTACGGCCAAACTCAAACATACTCGACCTGACATTGCCAAGTACACGGATAACCATTAGTCCGTGATAGAACGTCCTGGCGTCAACTACTCTTTCCAACTCGCTCCGTACGACTCCCTCGGGTATAATTCATTTAATTTCAAGCTTATCCATTATGTATCGATCATTTACATTATATTTCATGTACTCCTTATACATTACTGATACAGTACGACATATCCCTCGGTTACAATTAGTTACTATAAAATTATTAACAATAATTTTTGCATAACTTCTGATTCGCTTCGGTTCGCTTAATAGAGAAATAGTTTATATATTTAAAATATACAAATTAATGAAAAATGGTATTGATTTTTATAAATTTTCAACCGTAATTTACCACGCGGTGTCTTATATTGAAGCTATAAAATCTTTTTCGAGTTTGCGCGAAGTTGGTAAAGGTCGATACCCTTTCTTTATACACAATTTTGTTAAATTATTTTATTGCTAGCTATAAATTATCAAGATAGTAGGGTTTTATTAAGATTGGTTCCAGTTTTGTATAAGTTTTATTATGTTGTAATAGATCGAAAATATTCGACGCCGGGGGCATGTGCACGCTCCGCTACCTGCCCCCCCCCCCACCCCCCGCTATAACACCGAGTTTGTCCGACATGATTTGGTCACCTACTACCTACAACGACACGCATCAGTCATCGGCGAACTGTGGCGGTGTCAAGACTTCCTCCTGTGTGCTTCCTGGTGCTCTCTAAGGTACATCGCACTCCTCTACATTTACCTTTGCTTAATCAAAGCTATACTTGCAATTCATTTCTCAACTCGACAAACTTTACAGTTTATATCATTACATTTTTGGCCTTATTTTCTATTAATCGTAATTTCATAATATTTAATCTTTATTTTCACTGTTTTTATAGTTGGAATGTGCATAACATTATTATTCATACTTTGACTTTTTGCAGTTTAAATTCTAAGAACATAATTCCAATCGTATTTTTGTCTGTAATTTCAGATTCAACCAACAAAGAGAAATCCAGTTCGCACCGGTGAATTCTCTTGGAGGGTAGCAGATAACTCCGTCGCGGTCTTGTGACGTATACGTAAAGAAGAAAATCTGGGCATCGCAGCGGTCACACCTTACTTGCTACCGACCTTGACATTGGTCGGAACTACCATTGTCGTCGTTTCAACTACCACGGGAATTTATATTTTCCGTGAGTTTCATCGAATCGAATCGAGTCATCGTCGCATTGTTTATTCGCGAACCGGATATCAGAAATATTTTCCTTACGAAGGGTTTGAGAATGTTTCTACAAAACTTGGCATTGATTTATTCAAATCTCGTATTTGTTTTACGTATCGACAATCGGTTTGACTGATCATATTTACATTTTTAAATCTTTTCTTAGTGAATAAAAATTCACGCTATTTCAAATATAAAATAAATGTTGAGAAATTTTAGAGTGAAGAATATACTTGACTGCTATATGAAGAAATTCATTATTACGTTTTAAATTTTAATTTACAAGAAACAGTAGGACAAAGGCAATATTCCTAACAACAGCGCGTGGTATAAAAAAATAAGACTTACAAAACCAACAACTGTGTCATTCTGCGTGATATATGGTATATTTGTGTGCACCCTCCCCTTTATTTTCAGCTTGTGTGATCGCGCGCAATGCGGTCTTAGAGTCACTTGCTCCGAGAGACAGTATTTCGCGAAATAGAGTCAGTGTTGTTGCGCTATTAAAAATTGTGCTTGTTCGATAACCGCGTATTTAAAACCGCCGAAAGAATTGAAATGGACTGCTACAACGTAACATATTCGGTCGCGAAATTCTGACACTTTTTAAACCGCGACATTAGAGTCAGTTTGCTCGCCGGAAATAATTACGGTCGGGAGTGTAGTCTCTTTATTTTTCTATTTGTTTGTTGAAATGCGTCGCGATATAGTAGTGGTACGCAGCAGCTGCGGAGAGGACCTCCATCGGGTGTCGTCGCATCAGGCAGCAGGTAAATATCGCCAAAATTGTATTCCTGTTTAAATTTCTGAAAAGGAAGATCGAGCGAAAGTGGAATCTTTCCATTCCAGCTCTAGCAAAATTGTGAAATGAAATACAGTTGAATTATAAAGAATATCTTCTTGTTACGTTACAGAGATCATCGGCAGATATACCGGTCGTAGTATCAACTCTAGAAGACGCAGAAGAACTCTACGGCCGGTGAGTCGAAAAATTTTTGGTTCCTCCGATCACTCAATCATGTCGTAGGACATAAAGGTCCGAAGCGGCACGAGTGTATTGGTTGTATTTTATTTGAGTTTGCGAGCATAGTGACCGCGAGTGTAAAGTATTTGATACTTTACGCTTGTGGGTAGTAACACACCACTTTTACTTGTGAATATTTAATTAGCTCAGGCAGGGGTCTTCTTGTGGCTTTTAGCTTCACGTACGTTTTTTTCGTAATTCGATTAAAATTTTCATATCCTTAAGCTGCGTTTAATTGTATTTGAATTCGCGTAAAGTACTTGCAATACAACTATACTCGGAATATATTTTCGAGAAAAGAGTTTGATATTTTCACGTATGAGGTTCATACGAATTAAATTGAATTAAAGTTTTCATGTGATTTATATTTTTCGTAACATGATTTCCGATAACGGAAGAAATTCATATTAATCGTTCTATTTTATGAATGTACCCAAGAAGACCAGTTCGCGGTGTTTAGATTCTGGTTTCAAAGGATTATTTTTAACACATTTATCATTGTTTAGAACACCTCCTTTGAATAAGGAATCAAACAAGGGTTTTCCATTAAAACATTGAAGTTTTCAATATACATATACTTTTCTATATATTAATTGTATTGAGAAACTTTCAATACGTACTTGTATTAAAAGTTTTGAAATTCGTCTTAAATAAATTTATATTCTCTTCACTTTTTCAATGATTTAAATAACTATATTCGAGTCATTTTATCAAGCATATTTTCAATGAATTTTTGCAAAGTGATTTAAATAAATGTATGTCATTGGGATTGGGATATCATGCGCCAAATTCCGTCGACAATAAAGGCAATCACTTTTTTGCTCGTTCCGCGTTATTAAATCAATTTTAAGCTGACATAATGATCTTTAACTTTTAATTACAATTATTATCTTCAATGTTCAACTTTCATTTTTAACTTAAACATTTATCTTGAATTTTTCATGTTTAAAGTAGAATCATTTGTTCGTTATTTGTCACGTTTGTCATACCACTGGCGTTAAAACAACACGATAAACCGTGTAGTCGGCCTAATAGCCTCACGGCTATTTGGTTAAACCGCGATCTTGCGATGTAATCGTGGAGCGTGGCTTTCGTCAAATCATGGTTCCATCGGTACTTTGGGTGGCCTAGCGTTGTCTGGAAAGTCGAACTCTCGGGTTCGATCTGGGATCGCATAGACGGGCAAACCGTTCTTAATTAATATTAATAAATTTCCATTTTGATTCGGATTAGCCGTATCAGGCTTGTCGGTAGCGGCCGGACCGACAAGGCTTATTCGACTTAATCTGTGTAGAGTTCGTCTTAATTATCTGTAGTTCCGCGTTTTATTTGTTTCATCTTTGAAGTGATCCTCGACCGAATTTCGTTGAGATTTCTTTCCTATAAATCGACCCTAGGTGAATCTCTTTGTATCGGTGGACCATGATTCGGGGAAAGTCGTGTGAAACGGGTATTTCTCAAGATCGTTGTACGAGCCACTGTGTAAGTGTGTAAATTGTTTTTTCGCCACGTTATGGTAAACGTTTAGAATCATCCGCGTTCAGATTTTGATTATGGAGTTGGTTGTCTCGATGAGTAACCAGACCTTTTCACTTTCACTTTTTGTTTGCCTTTTACTGTCTAACGAATAATTGGCGTGTGATGGGGATGTTTCATATTAATGATATTGAAAACCATATTAAACATTAAAGCTTTACACATATATATTTTTTTCAATACATGAAATATTCAAAGGTTCTTAATATACATATACTTTTTTACATATTAATATTGAAAGTTTCTCAATATATACATTAAAAGTTTTGAAATATTTCTTAAATAATCTTTTCATTTTTTGAGTGATTTAAATAAACTATATTCGAGTCATTTTATCATTTTATACGTATATTTTCAATGAATTTTTATACTGAGATTTAAATGAGTGATTAGATCGTTAGAAACATTATGTTAATAATCATTTTGTAGCTCAGGATTTTCAGCATACATCGACACTAGTTTTAATTAGTTTTATATTTGCCACGTTCATGTCCCTATTTGGCTTGAACTCATTTGTGGGCCCAGGTGCTGCACGAATGGGTGATGGCGGTGAACGTGGCTGATTTTTTGATTAATTATAATAATACTATTGTGGCGGCTCACAAGCGTTAGCGATTGTGCACGACGTACGGTTCCACACGTGTGTGAGTGTGTGTATAGTAATTAAGTATTTCGTGGATCGTGCGTCGGTTGAAAGTCAAATATTTCTTGCAATTTATCAATTGAATTAAACCTTAATTTTTTCACAATTTTACATTATTCAATTCATGTTCAATTTTCTCGCGAATTTCACAATATACAATTTATTTGATATACAATTTGAGTCAACACGTAGAAGCATTATTGTTAAACGCAGTAATTGTTCGAGCTACGAATTAATTCCCGTTTTTTATTCACATATTTTACGTAAATATCTTTTCTTTACATTTTTCCCAATAAAGACTAATTTCTAATAAAGTCTACATAAATCGCAATAATCGCTGGCCTTGTGAGCCGATTTCAGCAAAAAGGTACGTACTTTAAGGTGTGCATTGTTTTTCGAGTCGGTGTCGGAGACGTCCCGGGATGTCTCTCGTAGGGGGCCGCACTGACTTTGCTTGAGAATCGTGGAGAGAGTGTGTTGGTGTGCTTGAGTTTTTGCCATTCTTTTTTAAATATAGGCGATAGGTAGGCAGGTAACTTAAATTCTGGAATGTGTGCATTAATTTTAAGTAGGAAGGGCCAGGGCAGATATCACTGTTTCGACTGTAGGAAACCAGTGGTGTTCTGCTTCTGGAAGTCAGGCTAATAATCTTTTCTTTTTAATATTAAGTAAATTCTGCTTGAACATTCGTCCTTCTACTGGCTAACACGTTTGCACGGACTGCAGTTGTCATTCTTCTGAGAATAAGCTGTTAACTTGTCCACACGTTGTTAGCCTCATCGTTTGTCTGTATTAGGCGCGTGTTAGGGTTTTCTTATATTTTGGTTCCGAATGTTCTTGCAGAAACAGGTTGGGCTCCGGCCTGAAGCAAGAAGAGGCTAAATGCCGAAGAGGCCCGACAAATTGTCTAGAAGAGGGCAGCAACTAATGGCTACCCATTTTGGAGTGTTGAATTTTCACACTTCCAGAATGGGTGGTCATTCTGTTACTACTAAGTCACTATGCTCGTAGTAGTTGTAGAGTAATTATAGTTGTAGTAATTTGAAGTAGTTAGTACCACGGGTCGAGGTGAGCTCCCCGTGAAGACTCTGCCCTGGTCTGCATTAAAGTTTTCGAGTCATTTTTCCTATTAAATAATATATTTCAAGTTTTATTAATAGAACTTTGCATTAGTTTTCGAGTCATTTTCATATTAAAGTCTTTTCAAACTAAGTTATTAGAATATTTTGTTGATTATTGTCAAAGACACCTAAAGTTTTTCATTATTGAGATATTTTTTTAAAATTTCTGAGAGTTCATTTTTAAAAATTCATATTTTTGTCACTTCTAAAGTTCAGTTTTTTGATTGTTATAAATTTGAGAAGAAGCAGAAGGGTAGAGTGTGATACTGTGTGCAGTAGTTAGAAGTAGTTTGTTCCACGGGTCGAGGTGAGCTCCCCGTGAAGACTCTGCCCCGATCTGCATTAAAGTTTTCGAGTCATTTTTCATGTTCAATATTTCTCAAAAGTGTTCATATTAGAATATTTGCTGCACTTGACTTGTTTTCTAATAGAGTCGTTAATTTGTTTTTTATAATTACAAAGATTTGTTAAGTCATTTAACTAATTACTGAGATATTTTTTGTACTTTTCTGACTTGAGTTTTAAGAATACAAACAGTATATTTTGCGAGTTTTTTAATAATTCATAAAGTCCAGAGTTTGATTCGAGTAAATTTGATAAATTGAATTTTTGGAAAAAGCAGAGGGGTAGAGTGTGAAACAGTGTGCAGATAGAAGAAATTTGCACACTTGCCATCCGCGCCGGGTCGTTTTTTTGTCACCGCTGGCTGCACCTTTAGCTTCGCGAAATTACTGATAATCCGAAATGGATCATCCCAGAGTGTCTCACCGAGGTACATTTTTAATACCGTGCAGGAACTATACCAATTTTTTCAATAAATATGCGAATCTGTCTCTAAGAGACACACGTGGTTTTTATCCTATAATACATATATATATATTAATTAAATGTCCGAAACTGTCTCCACGAGACACACGCGATTTCATTTTTTTAAATATAAATCATTTCCATTATCTAATGCGGCCATGTGACTCGCGAACCGCATCGTACATCGCCGGCTTGGTACGATGCTACTTAAAACCATTAGGACCAAGCGTTTGTTGAAGGGAATATTGCCATGAATTGATTTATAAATTGCATTTTACATCGAACAATATTATTTTGTACAATATCGTATAATGTTACGCAAGTCTTCAACATTCAAGTTTTCAATATATACTTTTCTATGCATTAATATTGAGAAACTTTCAATACATACATTAAAAGTTTTGAAATTCGTCTGAAAAAAATTTATATTCTCTTCACTTTTTCAATGATTTAAATATCAGTATTCGAGTCATTTTATCAAGTATATTTTTTATGAAATTTTATGAAGTGACTCAAATAAATGGATATCATTGGTATTGGGATATCATGCGCCAAGTTCCGTCGACAATCAAGGCAATCACATTTTTGCTCGCTCCGCGTTATTAAACAATTTTAATTATTATCCTCAATGTACAACTTTCATTTTTAACTTAAACATTTATCTTGAATTTTTCATTTTTAAAGTAGAATCATTTGTTCGTTATTTGTCACGTTTGTCATACCACTGGCGTTAAAACAACACGATAAACCGTGTAGTCGGCCTAATAGCCTCACGGCTATTTGGTTAAACCGCGATCTTGCGATGTAATCGTGGAGCGTGGCTTTCGTCAAATCATGGTTCCATCGGTACTTTGGGTGGCCTAGCGTTGTCTGGAAAGTCGAACTCTCGGGTTCGATCTGGGATCGCATAGACGGGCAAACCGTTCTTAATTAATATTAATAAATTTCCATTCTGATTCGGATTAGTCGTATCAGGCTTGTCGGTAGCGGCCGGACCGATAAGGCTTATTCGACTTAATCTGTGTAGAGTTCGTCTTAATTATCTGTAGTTCCGCGTTTTATTTGTTGCATCTTTGAAGTGATCCTCGACCGAATTTCGTTGAGATTTCTTTCCTGTAAATCGACCCTAGGTGAATCTCTTTGTATCGGTGGACCATGATTCGGGGAAAGTCGTGTGAAACGGGTATTTCTCAAGATCGTTGTACGAGCCACTGTGTAAGTGTGTAAATTGTTTTTTCGCCACGTTATATGGTAAACGTTTAGAATCACCCGCGTTCAGATTTTGATTATGGAGTTGGTTGTCTCGATGAGTAACCAGACCTTTCCACTTTTCACTTTTTGTTTGCCTTTAATTGTCTAACGAATAATTGGCGTGTGATGGGGATGTTTAATATTAATGATATTGAAAACCATATTAAACATTAAAGTTTTACATATATATATTTTTTCAATACATGAATTTTCATAGGTTCTTAATATACATATACTTTTTTACATATTAATATTGAAAATTTCTCAATATATACATTCAAAGTTTTGAAATATTTTTTAAATAATCTTTTCACTTTTTTAATGATACTTCAAACTGATTTCGAGTCATTTCATCAAGTATATTATATAATAAATACAATACACTATGATCAGTTAAATCGGTGGAAGCAATCAACGCGGAATTTTTTCAATTTAGTACATCAGTTTTGTAAAAATGTTCATGACCGTGAAACAAGGAACATATTTTCGCGTGCGAAATTCGAATTGTTTAAAGATGAAACTTGTAGTCACACGATGACTAGTTCGTTACGATAAAACATACGAAGTTGTGGAAACTGCAGCGTGTCAAAGAACTTGACAAATGACTGAAGAAGACTGAAGAAGACTATTAGAAGACTGAAGAAGACTGAAGAAGATTTTTATAAGACTTTTAGAAGATTTTTATAAGACTTTTAGAAGATTTTAGAAGACTTTTAGAAGATTTTAGAAGACTTTTAGAAGATTTTAGAAGACTTTTAGAAGACTGAAGAAGAATTTTAGAAGACTTTTAGAAGACTGAAGAAGAATTTTAGAAGACTGAAGAAGAATTTTAGAAGACTGAAGAGAACTTTTAGAAGACTGCCATTGGGTCCACTCATCAGCTTTGAAGCATTTGTCGAAAACGGATGAGAGTGGAAATCACCAAAACTTGAGCCCTACTAAGAATGATTTAAACTCTGACGCACTTACCCATGGCCAGCAATTCTTCATTACGTTTGACAACTAGGATTTTTCTCTCCAACTCCGAGGAACTAGAATAAGCTAATTATTGTATTCATTATTACACAAAGTGTAATCGCCTGTAAATCGTTTTGGACACTCTGGTGACAAAACGATATAGTTTAAGGGGATATCACGCGCCAATTCCACTTCGTTTTTCATCGACCATCAAGAAAACGCGACTTTTTTTTATCGTTCCGCGTAATTAAATTCATTTTCAGCCTTAGCTTTGATCTTCAGGCTGCAGTATTTAGCTTCAGTTTATCTGGAATAGATCTTTATCTGGAATTTTTCATGTTTAAAGTAGAATCATTTGTTCGTTATTTGTCACGTTTGTCATACCACTGGCGTTAAAACAACACGATAAACCGTGTAGTCGGCCTAATAGCCTCACGGCTATTTGGTTAAACCGCGATCTTGCGATGTAATCGTGGAGCGTGGCTTTCGTCAAATCATGGTTCCATCGGTACTTTGGGTGGCCTAGCGTTGTCTGGAAAGTCGAACTCTCGGGTTCGATCTGGGATCGCATAGACGGGCAAACCGTTCTTAATTAATATTAATAAATTTCCATTCTGATTCGGATTAGTCGTATCAGGCTTGTCGGTAGCGGCCGGACCGACAAGGCTTATTCGACTTAATCTGTGTAGAGTTCGTATTAATTATCTATAGTTTCGCGTTTTATTTATTTCATGTTTGAAGTGATCTTTGACCGAATTTCGTTGAGATTTCTTTCCTGTAAATCGACCCTAGGTGAATCTCTTTGTATCGGTGGACCATGATTCGGGGAAAGTCATGTGAAACGGGTATTTCTCAAGATCGTTGTACGAGCCACTGTGTAAGTGTGTAAATTGTTTTTTCGCCGCGTTATGGTAAACGTTTAGAATCACCCGCGTTCAGATTTTGATTATGGAGATGCTTTTCTCGTTGAGTCGTTCCTTCTATAGTTCTCTTTTTGTTTCCTTTTTTTATATCGCGAATAATTGGCGCGTGATGGTGATGGTTTGCGTTAGTAATATTGAAACACGTTTCAATACCCCCCTCTAGTCGCGGTCTCATCGATAGACGTGTCTATGAGACGATCGTTCTTTAATTGAATTAGTTTAAAAGAGGGGGGTGGATGGAGGTTGTGGTTTGATTGCGCCTCCATCTTCAGAAACTTTCCGCGGTGAGATTTGCGTCGAAATTATTTGCATCGAACCTTTTTGGCTTCGATTCAAATGGTATCGAGCAGATTTTCCGCGAATAGATTATAAGTTTTTTTTACTCTTTTACTCGTATCGATTGCGTAAATGAAGCATAGGTATAAATTGTCTGTGTCTATGATATAGTCCAGTGATCATTGTTTTACTACCATATCACGGACTTTGATAAAATATTAGTAATTTGTAAGCTTTAATTTTGATTAAATGTTAGTAGATTAATTAGTCCCCTGTGGGTCGGGGAAAGAATACACCCACGGTAATCTCTTCCTGTCGTAAGAGGCGACTAACAGAGTCGTTTTGGCACTCTGGTGACAAAACGCGGGGGTTATCATTCGCCAATTAAAATTTGTTTCGAAGTCGATATATAATCTAGAGAACGCGACTGATTTGCTTGTTCCGCGTTATTAACAGTTTGCCTACCGGTAGCGGTAGGTAAAGTGTTAAATTCGTATTATACGTAATAGGGAAATGGCATGTTTGTTCTTTTTCTGTCCCGCGAATACTTAATTGGCGTATGATGGGGATAATTAGTTTTAGTAATATTGAAACGTCATAAGTTTTTTTTACTCTTTTACTCGCATCGATTGCGTAAATGAAGCATAGGTATAAATTGTCTGTGTCTATGATATAGTCCAGTGATCATTGTTTTACTACCATATCACGGACTTTGATAAAATATTCGTAATTTGTAAGCTTTAATTTTGATTAAATGTTAGTAGATTAATTAGTCCCCTGTGGGTCGGGGAAAGAATACACCCACGGTAATCTCTTCCTGTCGTAAGAGGCGACTAACAGAGTCGTTTTGGCACTCCGGTGACAAAACGCGGGGGTTATCATTCGCCAATTAAAATTTGTTTCGAAGTCGATAATCTAGACACCGCGACTGATTTGCTTGTTCCGCGTTATTAACAGTTTGCCTACCGGTAGCGGTAGGTAAACTGTTAAATTCGTATTATACGTAATAGGGAAATGGCATGTTTGTTCTTTTTCTGTCCCGCGAATACTTAATTGGCGTATGATGGGGATAATTAGTTTTAGTAATATTGAAACGTGTTTCAATACCGCCTATATCGTGATCTCATTGACAGACGTGTCTTTGAGATTATAGTTTTTAAGTATAATTAGCATAGTCTTAAAAATAAGGATGTGGTTAAACTTTAATCAAACGATAATACAATACTTTAATATGTTTTGCAAATATAATGACTTTGTGTCATACATTTGAAAGTACTGTAAAATATCGGAAATAACTTATTGATTAAACTGTTATCAATAAATTCTAAGCATTTGTTTCATTTTCCTTTTCCTATTGCAATTACAGATCTTCGTGGATCAGATCAGTACTTTGACGTTTAAGAAATAACACTAGTATGTGATAAAGTATTATCGTAAATCAGGATTTGTTTAAAATACATTCCCCTGTGGGTTGGGGAAAGAATATACCCACGGTATTCCCTGCCTGTCGTACGAGGCGACTAATAGGGACGCGTTTTGTGCAGATTCGTGACAAAAGGTTCGTTTAAGGAGTGAGGTGATAGAAATTGAGTTGGTTTTCCTTCGTTCGGTATGATAAGGCCAAAATTTGTAGACATTTCGGCAAAGTTTGAACCGTGTAGATGAAGATTTGTCGCTATTTTGGTAATTCGCTCGCCATTTGCACAATTTTTTAGACTTCGACCTGAATCTTTCACCGTCTTATTTCGTTTTAAATAACGCGCCGAAAAAGCCCTGGATCATTTGCATAGCTCAAAAATTACGGAAATGACGAAGAAATTACGAAATTCGCGAAAATTCATCAATTTAGAGCAGTTTTTCGTTCGGCATGCGCTCAATTTTCGAGATAGCGATCTGAAACTGGTACCATTGATTTAGTTAGGAAATTCTACGCCAGATCAACATATAATAGTTGTAATTTTCGAAAATTTAATTTTTCGCAAAAATCTGAAGGGGGTTCTACAATTTTTTAGATATCAAAATAATTCTTTCACTGTCTTATTCGGCTTCGGATTCCGCGTCCAAAACGCCCCGGATCGTTTTAATAGCTCAAAAATTACGGAAATGGCAGGCGATTTACGAAAATCGCGAAAAATCCTGACCTACCCCCTTCAGATTATGGCGAAAAATTAAATTTTCGAAAAGTACAACTGTTATATATTGATCTGGCGTAGAATTTCCTAACTAAATTAATGGCATAAATTTCAGCTCGCTATATGTAAAATTTGCACAGCATGTCCTGTCTACTCTTATGGGTGGTCTGTGGTATAATTTAAGTAATTCCTTAAAATTAAGTAATATTATTAATACGCACAGACTATAGCTTCTCTACCCTCAGTCATCCTAGACTCGAACCCAAAATGGTAACGTTGTAACCCTTCACAATGTTAACATTATTAATACGCACAGACTATAGCTTCTATAACCTCGGTCATCCTAGACTCGAACCCAAAATGGTAACGTTGCTACTCTTCACGTCGGTAACATTGTTAATACGCACAGACTATAGCTTCTCTACCCTCAGTCATCCTAGACTCGAACCCATAATGGTAACGTTGCTACTCTTCACAATGGTAACATTATTAATACGCACAGACTATAGCTTCTCTACCTTCAGTCATCCTAGACTCAAACCCATAATGGTAACGTTGCTACCCTTCACAATGGTAACATTATTAATACGCACAGACTATAACTTCTACACCTTGTCATCCTAGATTCGAACCGATAATGGTAACGTTGATACCCTTCACAAATAAACTTTAAATGAAATACTTCAAATAAAATTTTACATAATATATGAAATTCAATGTTGCTATCTAGGGTGTCTTAACACTATTCCTACTGACACTTCACGTTTACCTATTCCTACCGCGGCCGGTCAAATGACCGGTCTGCACCGCGTGCATACAGAATTGCAAAAATTGCATATAACTTTGCAGTAGACAGTTCCCATTTATATCCCAACACTCTAAATGCCTCTGTTTCTGTGCGCTTTCTTATAAATTCGATTATATTCTTATCGATTATCACAGAAAATGCCGTCCTAACTTCGCCTTCCATAATATTACGTTTACTATACCCAGTCGGGCCTGATGTTTCTCTAAAAACATTATGACTAGGTGCTCTTCCAGGATTAGACCCTGTTTTTACTTCCTGCCAAACAGTTCCGTCCATCGCAATTTCGCTTGCTTCTTCTTCATTCTCACTATAGGAACTAACTAAAAATCTCCTTCTTTTTCGTCGTCTACGTACCTTCGAAATATTCTCTTCGTTCTCATCGGTGCTCGAGTCGGTTTCAAGCGGATCATAATTTTCCGTATTGTCATTTTCCATATCCACGATTTCCTGATCATCTTCAGAATTCTGAAGAATTCTGTATCGGATATCAATCAAGCAAATAAATACCGCTAACCCGATAGTCGAGCGAGAACTGTAAACACTTTGAAGTCTCGTAAACCATTTTCTGGAAGGCACTTATCGGATAAAATCATGCCACAACTACATTACCTTTCATTTGTAACGACTTTATAGTTTTGGCATTGAGTCTTAGAGAGAAACTATTACAAAAATGTATAAATCGTACCATCGGTCAAATGACCGGTCGTGGTAGGTAAGACAGACTACAAATTTATCTCAGAAAATAAATAATAAAAAATTAGGGAATATTGAAAAATGTATCATACATATATTTGAGGAAATGTCGTCAAGTTTAAAGGCGATTCACTTACGTTAAATGTAGGAAATTCCAATTGAAAATTTAAAAACGGTCATTTGACCGGCCCTGGTAGGAATAGTGTTAACTCGGATGAGTTGGGAAGCTGGTCTAGGACTAGACGTTATACGAATATCTCTGTGATACTTACTTTTAATTAGATTCGTCCGAGTTGGCAAATGGACGTAGAGACGCGGACGAAGGTGCCTGGATAACACGGACGGAATGTGGTTTGGAAAATTTCAAGGTGTAAAGGACCTCGGATACGCGTGACTGTATCTAGCTTTTATGGGGAATTAGGGTGAGATCTGGACATTTTATGGGTTCGAGGTTTTAAAGCGGGAACACTTCGAGCCATGGGAATTTCGATGTTCAAAGATTCCGAGGTGTTGATATTTTAAATCTTTAAGATTTCGAGCTATGGGAATTTTAATGTTTGGAGAAATTTGTGGTGTGAAAATTTTTATAGAAATTTCACGTTACTTTTTTTAGATTTTTTTTCAAATTAATTTATTTATGTTATTTAAGAATGAGATATTTCTTTATGAGTGATAAAGGTAAACTTTTAGTCTGTCTTTGGACTTTGCAAATATTATAATATGTGTTTATTAAATATATTAATTTGATAAGAGCGATAGTTATTATAATGACACTTGAATTCCATTGAAAGAAAATAGTAGTTTCCTTGTAATTGACTACCTGTACCGCCACTGACTAAAGATGTTAAGTCGTGAGTGATGAGCTAAGTGATTCTGGACGAACCGCGTGTGGTAATCGCTTCTCATTAAACTTTGACACGCGTTTCCGTGAAACTTTTAGTTGCTAATCTCTCGGCTAATTACCAGATAGAGTTTCTAAACGGGACAACGTCGATCGCAGACACGGTATAAGAGTAGACATGGCATTGAATAGAGTATAGTGTGCCACAATTATAAAAAGAAATACAAATAAAAAGAATTATTTTAGAATTAATTATTTATTTTAGTAATTTCAAAATTTATTAATTGTTAATTTTTATGTTTAACAGATCTTTTCCACGCAGTTTCCTGGGGGACGGCGACGACGTGGACTGACTACTTAATTTCGAGAATATTGTTAAGCTGTACTACTAGCTTGCGGAAATACTTTTAATATATACAGTATCTTGTGTTGTATATTATACGTGTTGCAAAATGAATAAACAGTCTATTTTTGGATAAAATAAACTGAATTTTTTATTTATAATAATTATTCCTATCTTTTCCATTAAATGACGTTCACGGAAGCGAAATCTTGCCACATCTTGTGATTTATTCTTTTGGTAGAGAAGTCTAACATTTCGAAGTTTGTTGATATAAAAATTGAGGAATAGGTTTTAATATAAGAAACTCGTGATTTATCATAAATGAAATTTATTGAAAGACTTCATTTTACAAGAGTATAACTTACAAATTAAACATCTTAAATAATTAATCACATAAATAGAATCACTGGGTTTGCTGGCCGTTGATCCAATTAGTTTCCGGAATGATTTTTCCGCCTAGAAGCATACAAACAAATTGATTTATAACCAAATAAATAATTCACACCCTACCCACCCCTCCCAAATAATTAACCACCCTTAAAATTCCCCAGGTCATCGATCAAAATTCAATAAAAACATCCTTTTCCGGGTATAAACTCAATTGCCATTTATAACAATTTTTGCCGACCCGTCCAAAAATTCTCCCCACCATTTGGCATCCCCACCACGCCCACCCTGCGCTCACCCTATATAAGGAGGAGCACCGCAGATTTTCCTCGGTTGCGAAGACCGCTCCGACGCAGTCGGGTCGGTCTTCCAGCTCACCCGTCCGCGGGGACCCTCTGGGGACCTCACCCTTCCTCCCTCGGGGGATGGTGGGCCGCGGTGAGGGGTCACCAACCTCTCACCGCTGGTCTTCCCCGAGGAGAAGGTGGAGGGACCTGGGGAGCCGGACGAGGGCGGCTGGGGCTCCTCTTTGCTCCAGCCGAACTCGGACGGTTCCCGCGAGCCCCCGCCACCCTTCCCCGAAGGGATGGACCTCTTCGGGGACGGGTGGCGGGTGCTCGAGGGGTGTCCGAGCGCGGGGGGACGTGGGGGGCGCCTTCTGGCATCCCGGGGCCCCAGGGATGCACGGGTGGGTCCAACAGAAGGCGAACCCCATGGCCTCCCGTGCTTGGGCACCTCCAGGTTCCCTTCCCCTTCCCTTCGGGGGATGATCCGGCGGTGAGGGGGGTGGCTCGCTTGCCCGGTCAGCCACCCTCGACGTGGAGGTTAGGGGGAGCCCTGGAGACCCCAAGGGTGGGGAGCCGGAGCTGGCTCGGTTGCCCGGTTCGGTTTTCGCAATCCACGGGGGGTGGGGGGACTCGGGGGTGGTGAGAGCCACAGCCGGAGTCCTTTGGGGCCGGGGGCCCGGGGGCTCCCGGAGGACCGAGGTCCTCTGGGAGCACCGGGGTCCCCGTCTCCGGAGGTGGCTCTCTCCACTCCCCGGGTCGGGGGGCGGATAGGCCCCCCGGCCCGGGGTTGGGACTCACTCGAAATGGGGAGAGGGTCCCAACCCACGTCGGTTGTTTTCATGATCTGAACGGACGTAGTGCCCCCCTGCTCTGAACTTCCTCTCTTCAGGGACGGCTACCCCTGGTGTGAGTGCCCCTGTCCCCCCACCAGTGGTGGTCATCCCTAAAGAGCGGGAGGAATCAGCCCGGGGAGTGAGGCCCCCCAGGCCTCTTCCTCCCGCTCTTCTAAGATGACCACCACCGATGAGGGGACTGGCACTCTCACCAGGGATAGCCATCCCTGAAGAGAGGAAGGAGGCGGCTCGGAAGATGTCCAAGTCAAGTAGGAGGCAAGCCCCCTACCGTGCTTGGGCATCTCCCAAGCCTCTCCTTCCACTCTTCAAAGATGACTACCCAAGGTGAGGGACCGGGTGCCCCCGCACCGTGGTCGTCATCCTCGAAGAGAGGACGAAGACTGTCCGCCCCAGCAGAGCCGGGGTAAGGCACGATCACGACGAGAGGACGCCACTCCTCCCGAAGGGCCGTATTCCGCACAGTGTCACAAAAGGGACACTGCCGAAATTCATTCCAGCGCACGGCGCCACGCGCTGGAACGAACTGGCTACTGCAGGGAATTTATTCCCTGGGCGATGGGCACGCCAACTTCCCTACGCCTTGGTGGTGTTAGCAGGACCCCGTCGTCGAACCCCCCCGGTTAAAGGGGGGAGAGACGTCAAGGTCCTCCCAGGGCACACCGCGAGGAGGTACCACCACGTGCCCCATGTACGAGGCGAAGACATTTCCCGCTCTTCGAGAATGACTATCATCGGTGACGAACACCGGGACTGCCATCCCCGAAGAGAAGACAAAGTCTCCAGGCTTGATGCGACGAGAGAGCGCCCAATTCTCCCGAAGAGGCCGTAAACCGCGCAGTGTCACAAAAGGGACACTGCCTAAATTCATTCCAGTGTACGGCGCTCACACCCTGGAACGAATTGGCTATTGCAAGGAATGAATTCCTTGGGCGATGGGCACGCCAACTTCCCTACGCCTTGGTGGTGTTAGCAGGACCCCGTCGTCCAACCCCCCCGGTTAAAGGGGGGCGAGACGTCAAGGTCCTCCCAGGGCACACCGCGAGGAGGTACCACCATGTGCCCCACTTTGAGTTTACATTGTTAAATAAATGCAAATGTATTTTACTTACTTGTGTAATGTACTATGTAGTTATGGATAAATTGAATAAACGAATGCGGTTGAAAAGTACACGTTAAAGTTGTTGCAAAATTATTTCTCGAACCTCCCGTATAATGAAACCTCTACTGTTGCTTACAATGACACGACCGAAGAATTCGCGTCTGTTTCGTAATCAAACAACCCGTCCGCGGAAACTCACCCGACAACGTTCTTAAACAATGACTCGAGAGCAACTGAGCAGATGTCCGATCCACCGGTAGTATCTACTAATAATCCCCACTCCTCTCAGTGGGAAGGAGGTATGTACCAACACGTGCCGCACTCCGAGTTTGCATTGTTAAATAAATGCAAATGTATTTTACTTACTTGTGTAACGTACGTATCTAGTTATGGATAAATTGAATAAACGAATGCCGTTGAAAAGTACACGTTAAAGTTGTTGCATAATTATTTCTCGAACCTCCCGTAGAATGAAAACTCTACTGTTACTTACAATCACTCGACCGAAGAATTCGCGTCTGTATCGTAATCAAACAACCCGTCCGCGGAAACTTACCCGACAACGTTCTTAAACAATGACTCGAAAGCAACTGAGCAGATGTCCGATCCACCGGTAGTATCTACTAATAATGCTCACGTCTCCCAGTGGGGATTATTAGTGGGGATTATTACTACCTAATTGATTTACCTTTCGTTTGAGAGGTGGAGGATGGGACCCGTAATAGCAGGTAGTCGATATACCTGCCTTTTTCCAAGGGACACTAACTCGTCATATATGGAAACCTTAAGACACCCTACATAGCAACATTGAATTTCATATATTATGTAAAATTTTGTTTAAGTATTTCCTTTAAAGTTTATTTGTGAAGGGTATCAACGTTACGATTATCGGTTCGAATCTAGGATGACAGGGTGTAGAAGTTATAGTCTGTGCGTATTAATAATGTTACCATTGTGAAAGGTAGCAACGTTACCATTATGGGTTCGAGTCTAGGATGACTGAGGGTAGAGAAGCTATAGTCTGTGCGTATTAACAATGTTACCGTCGTGAAGAGTAGCAACGTTACCATTTTGGGTTCGAGTCTAGGATGACCGAGGGTATAGAAGCTATAGTCTGTGCGTATTAATAATGTTACTATTGTGAAGAGTAGCAACGTTACCATTATGGGTTCGAGTCTAGGATGACTGAGGGTAGAGAAGCTATAGTCTGTGCGTATTAATAATGTTACCATTGTGAAGAGTAGCAACGTTACCATTATGGGTTCGAGTCTAGGATGACTGAGGGTAGAGAAGCTATAGTCTGTGCGTATTAACAATGTTACCGTCGTGAAGAGTAGCAACGTTACCATTATGGGTTCGAGTCTAGGATGACTGAGGGTAGAGAAGCTATAGTCTGTGCGTATTAATAATGTTACCATTGTGAAGGGTAGCAACGTTACCATTTTGGGTGCGAGTCTAGGATGACCGAGGGTATAGAAGCTATAGTCTGTGCGTATTAATAATGTTACCATTGTGAAGGGTAGCAACGTTACCATTATGGGTTCGAGTCTAGGAAGACTGAGGGTCAATCGGAACCGGGTTTTTTGGCGGCTGATGGCGGTTGTAGTTGGTTATGGCGCAGCGGAAAGAATGGAAATCCCTTAAACTACCTCGTTTACGTGGAAATAAATGTTACAGTGAACAAAGCACTTGCACTAATGGATAAGTGACGAAATTATTTCTTGGTATAGCCGAAACGGACGCATATTGTTACAATGGTGAGAAAAATAAACCTTTGGTTGAATATTTTAGATAAATATACTGAATTATAAGAAATCAAAACATCTTTTAGTATTATTACCACAAAACATAATATAATATTCATTTCTTATATAGTTGCTCCTTTAACTTTTAAGTTCATAGTTTACTAGGTTCAAAATGCATCACACAGGGACCTCGAGTAATAAAGATATGAAGAAATTATATAAAGGAAACTTTTGTGAAGCTGCAGGGGAAATATGGTACGGAGGGCGAATAAATGTTTTATCTTTGCTTCAATTAATATGTTTTGAATGCCTTAGACATCTTATTTGTTTTAGATTGGATGATGTATATAAGGATCACTGGGATATAGGGATTCAACGCATATCTAATCGATTGGCAAGCAAATGTAATGAAATGGATGGGCATAGTCAGGTAGATTAATTATTTGAATCTTATTATTATAAAGCAAGTTTGAATGAATAAATTTATTCACTTCGAAGTACTTAATTCGTTTATAACTGATAATAAGGAGAAATTGCAATGAAGTAGGTTTATTCATGTCAAAATATGTTATAATGTACTCCCACTGTCCCATAATACTTGATAGTTTTAGTTTCATGGCAGCAACTTATCATAATATATGGCTCAATTTCAATATTTCTTTTTCTTACGAGTTTAATATTTTTTGAACAATAAACTACTCTGAAATAAAAATATACTAACTTTTTTTTCAAAAAATTAATTTTGAAGAAACATTCAGTAATATGGGACAAGACAAAAGGAGAAAACTATCTAGTATTATGGGACAGAGGGAGTATTTTTGAATAATTAAGGGGGAGTCTCAATGGAATCAATATTTTAAAAAATGTGTACTAATTCAAAATTGATCGTGATTGTTTCAGAGATTACAACTCCATCCGCTATAATTCAAGAAGGGACAATTATGGAACCAACACCGAAGAGTTCTGATGAACACCGGATAGACTATCATGTGAAGATGTGCTAAGATACACCAGGCCCTTAATTGAGAAGAAATTTTAAATATTGTGCTCCTTTTCTGTTTTTTTTAACTATTTGAGATAATAAATTTAGTATATTTTATATATTTTCTGTTATTTCTTTTAATAGCATACCTATATATATATGAGGGGGGGGGGCACATGGATTAGTGCCTATGTGTGAGTGTCACACAGTTTGTGCATTTGTGTGAGTGTCACACGGATTAGTGCATGTGTGTTAACGCTCACCTACAGAGAGCTTATGTGTAGTGGTGAGACAAAGTGGTGCCATCTAGAAACTATCCGTGTTTTTGGGAACTAAAACGGGCGACCAAGCTTTTACTATGGTCGTGTCCTCCCCCTGATAGTGTCTAACCCCTGTGTTTTGCCTGAAAAATGGCAAATCGTACGGTAAAAGATGCGAAATCTATTCGGGGAACGAATCCCCAGTATTTAGTAGAGAAAATAATCAGATCTCGTGTGTACGATTCGAAATACTGGAAAGAAGAATGTTTCGCTTTAACCGCAGAACTTTTGGTCGACAAAGCTATGGAATTGAAGTAAGTAAACGTTGATCACATAATTGATGCTATTTCGTTACCTGATTCGTAGCTCACTGATATAAAACATGCCATTCAATTCTCTGTCGTCTCCTATCTGCATTTCTATTATACTTCATCAATATATGCTGCTGACTTCTAATACGAACTGAATCAAAACATAACCTAATTTCAATCATACACAAACATCTATTTTGATGATTATTTTGTCCTGTAACTATGAGTGAATTTATGTTTTAGGTACATAGGCGGTGTGTTTGGTGGCAATGTGAAACCTACGCCATTTCTTTGCCTCATTCTCAAAATGCTTCAAATACAGCCTGAGAAAGACATTATTGTAGAATTTATAAAGAACGAAGAATTCAAATATGTCCGTGCATTGGGAGCACTGTACATGAGGTTAACAGGATCTTCACTGGATTGCTACAAATATCTAGAACCTCTGTTCAACGATAACAGAAAGCTCAGAAGACAAAGTAAACAGGGTGTTTTTGAAGTGATACACATGGACGAATTTATAGATGATTTACTACGGGAGGAGAGAAGCTGTGATGTTATTTTACCCAGAATTCAAAAGAGGCATGTGCTGGAAGAGAACAATGAACTTGGTATGCTTATTATTCTTTTAATCAATCACAGATCATTTAGCTGAAAATATTTAAAGGAAATATTCAAACAAATATCTATTAATGTTTGAATCAACCCTATATCATGGAAAACAGAGACAAGAATTTCATTTCATATATACTTGATTATTCCTAACAGAGGCTAAAGTATCAGCATTAGAAGATGATATGGATGAAGGTATAGAAACATCTGAGGATGAAGACATCCCACCTGTTAAAGAAGAAAGTCGTAAACGAACGGACGACCACGATAGAGATAGAGATCGTCACAGGGAAAGGGACAAAAGGCATTCGCGATCTGAAAAGAAATCGGACAGAGAAAAACAACGGTCGCGAAGCAGGGATAGAGACAGAGACAGAAGAGAACGAAAACGGAGCAAATCGCCAAAAACACACTCCTCGTCGCACAAAGATAAGGAAAGGGAAAAGGATAGACACAGAAGGGATGACAGGGATAGAGATAGGGACAGAGATAGGGATAGGGATCGAAGAAGAGAACGTGACAGAGCTAGACACTGAATGCGAGCGTTAAAATTTGGATTTTTCAATAAACAAAACAATTGACAATTTACGATAATTGGGTGAATAAAGTATTGAGTATTGAACCTTTCTTATCGTTTTTACTGCCCTTCTGTTGCGATTAACAACCGCGTACAACGTGTATGGAGCTTAGATTTAATAATATTAAAATTATAGTTATTCATCAATAGAAACGCTACACAGTAGCTTATGTAGTACCCGTACATTATATGTTCCAAATTACAATATTCGTTTTTTAGACGTTACGTTGATAGTTTTCCCCTAGAATCATATGCTCGGACTCAACAAGATCGCAAAACGACGGCCTTTCATTTTTGGGATTATTTACAAGAAATCGAGGAAAGTTTATCATTGCGATTATGAATTAGAGATCAAGTCATGTCATTTATTTCGACATTTTATTATCGGAGGTATAGATTTTTCAAACGATATAAAAAGTTATCCTGAGAGTCTCCACTCCAGCAAAAACGCAATGATAAACTTTCCTAAGCACCATGTAATAAAATAAGTTGAGAATGTCATAGCCTGTCGAAAAATGTAATCCCTGTTGATTACACCTTATTAATGTCTTCAACTATATACATTTTCACATTTTCTTCTTACTTTACAGTAGTTTTAATAATTAAAAATAGTGAGCAAAGTGTACTATCGACGCACGTGAGAGAACGTGAACGTTTTCTCGTAGTATAAGTGCATCCATTTATAACGCATCTTTGCTATCAACGGTATTCAATCAGAATGTTACATTGATAAAGACGTTACCTGAATTATTGATCAACACAAACGTCTTCGTGCTTTGTTAAAACATCACGTTTCTGACTGATTTCTAAAACGTTGGTGAATTTAAAATAAATAATCTCTCTTCCTCCTTTTTTATCCATTTCAACAATTTATTCACTGCCTCAATAGCATCTGGCTTTGTTACAAGTGGTTCGAATGTTACATACAATTCGAAACCCAACGTTACCTAATGAATAAAGCATTTTGTTAAATTACGTACACACGTTCAATATCTTTTATCGTAAAAATATAAGCTTACCCATGCCAACATGGTCTCCTTATCTAGTTGTTGCAATATAAGTTTCAATGGTCGACTAGGAGAGTGTAGTCTGTGGTGTAAACATTGATAAAGTCCCAGTAATCTGCACAGAAGAACATGCGCATAAAGAGACATCTGTTCTTGCTCCATCTCACGATTCTTTATTTTTATTTTCAGCTGATATAAAATCGTAATTAAAAGTCATAAAACGTACCGCTCCATTTCCTCATCTGTGGTGTACGGGGGCTGTAGTCCCGGACTCCAAAACTGTGCCGTACTTCTACATTTGTACAAAACATGTCGCATTTCCGGTAAACCAATGTCAGCAGTCGTAACCGTAGGTTTATTCATGGACTCGTTGATCGCTTCTAAACAATTCGTTCGCCTCAACTTCTCCACAATTTTCTGAAAATTTTTGGTGTTAGTTTGATTGTGTGGAAATGTCATTACAAACTATTAGTTGCTGTCTTACTTGTTTAGCTTCTGAAAGAGTAAAGAACACGTCTCTGTCGACTGTGAGTAACAACAAACACGCTTGACAATCCTCAGCCAAATATGACACGTGTCCATGCATATACCCATTGGCATCAAACTTTGGTAGACAAATTGGCGTCCAGCTCTCAGCAGTCTTAAGTGACTCTGAACTGTCGACCAAATTTTGTATTATGTGTAAATCCGCAGGGTGTAAAAAAAATTTGTTCATTCTGACTAATGTTACCAATTGGTTATTAGCTAGAAGTATTGCAAACACTAAGTTCTGAAAAGTGTCACATTTGTTTTATTAGTATGGGTGTAAGGTGAGAATATCCTTTTTTACTGTGGTGGAAAATATGAATATAGGAGTATAATATATTTTAGAAATACAGTACCTTGATTTTGCCACACGTCTGAATAATAGTTTGCGCAATGAAACTCCTCATTGATGGAAGTAGAGGTAAACATTTAATGGCTCCTAGAAAGAATGCTGGTTCTCTATCCATAAAGTTTAATAAGTGGTCTATCAGTCTTTCACTACCAGTTAACAATCGCCGTAAATCAAAATTCCTACGTTGATCATATACTCTTGTTAACTGTGATTGAGTTAACACAGACACTATTTGATTATATACATAACTGCAACAAAAATTAAATGATACATCTCAAACTGTTTAATATAAGATGTATTCAATCTGCTGAAATTAAAATACATACGTTAACTGTAATATAAGTTGAGGTACGCTTTCTAATGTCTTCGAAACAGCTACTAAAATCAGTGGTCCCTTAACCACAAACACAAAATTTGTATCTCCTGCATGAACAGACCTAATCATATCACTGCCATCTTGAACAAACGAGACCAGAGCCTGCATAACACCCATAACTGTGACTAGTTTATCCTCTGAACTATATCTGGAGTATATGGGTTTTCCAGCTTGGCTTAGAATAAATATATGCTTCCTTTGAGCTAGCCATGTTTTACAACGTAGCGGATCGGCGTCTAAGTTACTCTGACCTAGTCTATGAGTAACATCCTCCTAGAATACAATATCTTAGATTAAATACCTCATTCTCGCTTACCGTAAAATAATCTTAAATGGAAATAAGACTCTGATGAAAAACAGCTGGCAAATCTTACAAAATTCAATGAAAATCCCTCGTTCATATTCATCGGTATCCACATTAAATCTAAATCTTCTCTCATAGGTTATAAAACTCACCAGTTCCTCGTCGACGGACGGAGTTTTCTGAAGGTTATCCGGTTTCCTCAGAACGTCCTCCTGGATGTCGGAGATCGTGCTAGTGGACTCTTTCATCCTTCTATCGTCAATGCTGCTGCTCATCTCCTGCTCGTATTCCTCGAAGCTGTCGGTTGTGACAAGCATCGTCTCGGTGGACGCGCCGGGCTCCGCACCGGGCTCCATCCCGGGCTCCGGTATCTCGTCGTCCGCTGGCTTCTCGGCCATTTCTCCACGTGCTGTACAACTTCCTGACTAGTCCGACAGTCTCCGGTTCGATTGACATTTAACGGCGGGTGACAGATCAGCCATCGCTGGATGAGCGACCCATAATCAACGGAAGCTGCTAACAAGATAGCACTGCTGCCAACATCAGCTCTGATCGAAGAAAGTCCCTAGCTGCTAATTCTGATTAAACTAATACATACATATAAAAAGTCAGCAGCAAATTTGTGTTTTGGAGCTCGTAATTTCTGACATACTTGATCTACTTTTGTTAACTCGTATGTAGCTAACACCTTTTAAGTAGAAATTACTGAACTTAATCTTTCTGGGAACGTTTATAATTATTAAGTATCACTTTACGCTATCAAGGGGCAGAAAGATAATATGTATGCAGTGGTACGCACTGCACTCCGCACATCACGTGCCGGCGACGGCTGTAGGCGTTATGACTGATAATTACTTGCCGGCAATGATATATGGAAAACATAAATAATATATATATCCCTGATTCTCGTAAGAGACTTCAGGCTATATAATTTCTTGCTTTTTCAAGTGGGTTGTTACGTCCGAACCACTGTACTCTCATAATAGGGATCCAATTTCCATTACATTTGAGGGAACAGTAATGTCTAAAATATGCATCTTGCTGATTCTACATATTTTGTATGCTTTAAATTTAAATTAATAGCTTTCCCTGGGTAATAAATGGTGTTAGGTTAGTTCGCGAACGTAGTGCATCAGTTGGTAAACATATAACATCCTTACGTTTAAATCTTATTAGTCATAATAGAACACCGTCCTCCTAATTTAAATCACTCTTTATTGGATAAAATACAAAAGGTATATATATAATCCTCTTGATTAGGGATTCAGGAACAATGGTGTATCGTTTGAATGTCTCATTTATTTCGTAACAATACAGAATCTGAAAATACTCATGTTTGACAAAAAAGCGACAAGTGTCGTGCGTTAGAAAACTATGTAGCTATGTCGAAGACAAACATCTGCGTGGTCCCGTTCGAAAAACGGGACCGTTTAATTAATATATCTGTTTTGCGGCGCCGTTTACCACCCTCTCAGGTTTATAATAACGTATATAGCTACTGTACGTTGCCACGTAAAATGCGCGTTCTACAGCGTGACGTTCAATTTATACTCTGTGCGGAAGCGTACGCCTGCGTAGGGCGTGCACCGGTTTCCCGACGAATGTCAATTAAAATCCGATCACGCGACTATAGACTAGTTTGCACACATGGAGACTCTTTAATCCTCTAAAAATGCCCCTCGTTGAAAGAAAACAAAAAAACACACACGCACACGTAACGTATATCTTCCGAGATATCTTCTGAGATTCGCTAACCTAACCTAACCAGATCCATTACCATGGTAAACATTTCAGGAAGCGTTATTATTATTTTCTTTAAACATCCATCGATCGACAACAAAAATTTGATCAAACTGCCTTCGTCCTACGATCAAACGATTCCAAATAATAAGATCACTGTAAACATTTCAGATTGTTACGCGATCCACGCGTGATCACGTGGACTCGTCGGGAAGTCGGCGCACCCTCCTTCTTCATCAATCTTGCACTCTCGCGATATAATGTTGGTGTCTCGTCGATTTATTGCGAGACCATGATCTCGTAGTCGGCGAAACCGATCTCGGAACCACCGAAGGGGATGTAGCAGACGCTGTGAGAAGGTTGTACCTTGCCAATGGTTAAGGTACCCTCGTGGCTGACACGACCCACGTACAGTGGTTCACCGTCCTCGGTTTCACCGGCGGGAATAGCATTCGGTGGAATACTGTTGCCGCTGGCGGGTATCCAGGCAGGGTAGCATCCGCAGAGCACCTGAAATGCGACACAATCGTTGCTTTGCTGAAGGACGCGTGATTCTAAGCGATCCGATGTTATTGAACATAGGATCCGGAATTGATACCGATGCAACTCGATCCGATCGGTTTCGAATTTCCCGCGCAGTCCTTGGGACGATTATACGCCGGAACAATGAATGAAAATAGTCGAAGGATACGATGAAATTAAACACTCGTTTACTTGGAGTGTATTTTATATTAAAAATGCAGATAAAAAGGAAAACAGATCAATTCTCTCATTGCGAAGCGGATGTATTCGACAGAAATTATGAATTTCGTTTGAAATTAAAAAATATGATACCCATTGATTTAGTACTGATCTCTATGTTTAGTGAAATTAGATCTCTATAAAACTCCCATCAATCAAACAAGTAACGTAGTACTAAGTTTACCAAAAGATCATTTTCATCCCTCTAAGAAAAAATTTGCTTTAAATTTTCTTCAAGAAAAATTCTTCTTACACTTTATAACAACATTTTACTCAATTTTAGGTACATTCACAAAACACATAATCTCAAATTTAATCGTTCCCTGTCTTCTGATTTCGATGAAACCCCCGATAGAGATAGATAAACGTAATCTCGCGGTAAACCTAGTGTAAAATCTTCTTCATCTCACCTGGTAGTCAGTTTTTCCATGTTCACCGCCTCCCCAGGCAACGTAACAAACGGAGTGAGTCGGCTTCACTTTTCCAGGCAGAAGTGCGCCCTCGTGACGAGCCCTGCCGACGAACAGGGGTCCGTCGTCCTGTCCACCCTCGACGGCACCCGGGGGCACCATTCCACCGGATGCGTCGCACCAACATACGTCACCGGTGTCCACCCCGGCAACGGGTGGCGGCGGTGCCGACGGGTTCACGGCTGTAAACAGGTTGCGGCAGGTGAGAGGCGGAATATCAAAGCTGAGAGAGAACGTCATGGAGAACGTAGGTGGATATTAAGCGAGAAATGAGGACGGAAAACGGGTGTGTACCATTGATCATAATGAATCCATGGGCTATGAGTCACAGGAAATCCTCCAGACGAAGAAAATAATGAAAGTGAGAGGAGTATGTATCAATTTGATAAAGATATCGGGAAAGTATAAATCACACCGACAGATAGACAGATGCAGTTGACCTCGTCATACTTCGTGCAACAAGCCACGTTATTGTTAATTGAGTATGTTTGCGTACGTGCGTGCGTGCTGGAATGTATTTTACGTACACTCGTTCACGGTGGATCGTTAGTATGATGAAAACTAGACAGCAGAACCACCACGATTACGATTGTACAGAAGTTTTTTCACACCCTGGTAACAACACACGGTACTTTGCATTCACCATGTACAACGATATCGCGTTTTTACGAGGTTTATATATATTTTAATAATAATAATTTTCAGGTCGACGTTGAACTTCCGGATCCATCGATGGGATGGATCTATATGCTCGGTGTGTCGCGGTCAAGCGAAGAAAACGATTTTGTTACTCAACGACCCCGAGATCCGTCAATGCCCGTCTCGACCAGGAAGCAGAGAATGCAATTTGCATAGCTGCGAATAAAATTTGCGAAGGTTCACTGGAACGAACCGCCTTCGCTCGAGGCAATCGAACTGGCACTGATTATCCTGTCTCAAAGTCGAGCCGCTTCCGCCGCGATAATAACGCCCTACGAATGCAACAGGTGCTCGTCGAGGACTACGTTGGGCTTGTGTGATAGAGCTACGTGAAATCGTTGCGTATTTTTAAAATCATTTTTCTCTATCGCTATCAATTGTTCAGTATGTTTCGTCAATTTGTTTTCGTCAAATGGAATTAATACTTTATCCCATGAATTCATTGTATAACCGATTCAGATAGACTATAGAGAAAAGTGATATTAAGTCCCATCATGCCCGGATTATTTAGAAAAAACACCGTACATAAAACGCATATCCGGTATATCTCACTAGACAAATACCGTTCACATTCAGAACACATCAGCTTCGATCAGGATAATCTCTGGCATTGACGGATCAATTTAACCCTCACCTGCTACCATAAGATGTTACACGAAACTTTAATTACCCATTAATTCGAGTCACCGATACCTTACGAACGTTCCTAGATTTCCAGTTTATTAAAAACTGTCCCCCAAGCTTCGTTCTTGTTTTTTATTATTAAAACTCGACCCTTGGAGTCAGTTAAAGAAAAATGTATATTGTCCCATCGTTTTAATGAAATTACGAACGATCGAGATGATTATTAATCTAAATACCAATGCAGTTAAAACGTCAGAGTATCAGGTGAGGGTTAAAGCAAGCTGTTCAGACAAATTAATTATATTTCGAACCAGCGGAAGAGTGGATTGGGTAATCCCTGGCTCGGAGTTTCCAATTTCCGGTTGCACCCCACCCGGTGCGCACGCCCACGTAACTGATGCCGATCGGTTTCGGATCCTTCCATTCCATGATCACACGACCGCTATGGGCACCTTCTATGACCGTGATAAGGCCGTCGAGCCAATTGATCGTGAACTTCTTGGTTTCGTTCTCGTTGAGCAGGTTTGGCGTGTTTACGCGCACCTGTCGTAAAACCAGCCGTTTAAGGGCGATTTCCTTCACCGAAACCCGAGACGTTTCTAACACCGGTCTCTCTCTTTAAGCCTTTACGGTCTGGCTCCCATATTCTTACAATATCCGGAATATATAATTCGTTATTTAAATTTCACGCATATGATTTATAATCTTTGATGCCAAATGAATACAGTTTTCAGAGCCTAAAGGTTTAAATATACACTATCCACAGATGAACAAAATCTAACAATTGTAACAGCAATATTTCACCGGTTTTTAAAGTGTTATTACATTGTTCTTTTATTTCGATTCTCTTTCACTTTTAAATATTATAGAAAGTGTCTTGCTGTTGCTGTTTATTTCGAGAAGTGAAAGAGACTCGGAAAATACTGTAAAAACTGTGTGAAATCATTGCTGACAAGTGTAAAATCATCTTGACATCTCCCGATAGCGGAACGGTGCGCCGTGTACACTGAACAACGACACTTTTGCCATTTCAAACCTTATCGGGTTGCTTGCGATCGTATCTGATGACGGACGCCATGTTCTCCCAGCCACCTAGCATGATTTCGTACATTGGGCTCGACTCGCCCTTTTTGCTGCTGAGGGCAATATGAGCGTTGCTCTTGGCTTTCACTTCAATGAGGATCGAACCACCCCGCACAGTGTGGAATTGGTAGACAAGCTCGTCCCGCGTTTTCAACGAGCCCCGTCCTTATTTGAAGGCAAAGAAATTCTGAACGTCTTTGGAAATTAAGAGAATTCCTGTCCCTACGTTATTTAACACCCTGACTGTCGAAAGTCTTTTCTAATTAATTTTAATTAATTTTACATATCTATTCATAAATATTTTCTGATCTCATCTTTTATCGGAAATGTCTGATTGTATATTCTGCACGAAACAATCAGATTCTTAAACTTGGTGGTCCTATCTGTCCTAATTTTCTCTTGATCATGGTTTTTCTCGATTAATTATTCAATTATTCGATCAGAGAATCCTGTCGATTTTCGTGATGTTTCTTCTACGTGTCTCTCTAACGTTTCAAGCGAGAAAGCGGTGGAAATTAACTACGTGTTCTAACTGGGCAAAATTCTACGTGCAAGTCACTACTGTGTCTGTATGCTGTGATGCGGTGAACGATGTCCAATTAAAAGGCACTTCGGTGAGCGTGTGCTTTAATTCGAAATCGTTCACCCGAGGCAAAGGGAGCACGTGCTGGGATAAAGTAAAAACATTCTCGATGCAAAAAAAAAGTAATAATAGCTAATATCTACGGGTTCAAGAAAATGCAACTACGCTCTCGTTAGGCCTCGTATACTTTACGTACAACTATCGTGACCTCCGACACATATGGCTGTGCGGACGACGACCAATTAGCAGAGAGTCCATCCAATATCCAATAAAATACCAGGAAGAAAATCAGTGTAAGTTAAATACGAAAGTTGGAGAATACTTTTCTGTACAGGCTGTCTTAAACGTTGGGAATATATTTACATTTATCAGATAAAATTCGTCAAAAGACTGACCTACGATATTCTATCTTACTGATATAATTAATGATTTAATTATAATATGATTTCAAATTAAATTTGTTTATACATGAAACAGAAATTGGTTACTTTAAATGTTTGTTAGATTTGATAAGTGGAGATGATTGTTTACTACGTGGAATAATTAAATTTAATTAAAACTATCGCTTTATATACATTTCAACTACTATTTTTCATTACTATAGCGTTCCTAAGGGATTTAAATACTGTTCGTAATCTTTCTAATAATTATTTCATTCTAATGAGAATTATTGCTATGTATAATGTCAAAAGCGAGTTTTCCTATAAGTTGCTACCAACCCCTTTAAAATTGCCAGGCAGAAAATTACACGAATCTTACCTTCGATCAGCCATTCACCACTCGCACCCCACCCGGTGCACACACCGAAGTGTCCGATTCCAAAAGGTTCCGGATCGGCGTAGGTGAGGAATGCACTTGGCTCTCCTTCTTTGCCTACTGTCAAGACACCGTCTGTCCATCTGGAATGTTCACGCGAGTACGTCAGTAAAAAAATGGAAAAATATGGTGAATATTTGTTGAAAAGGGAAAAAATGTAAATGGTATACTTTTATGGAGGTAATTAACACCGAATGAATCAAGAATTTATACATATACATATTCCTACTAAAAGAATTTAATGGTAAGACTTTCTATTAATTAAATAACTTGATATTAAAAACTGTATTTTTATTATTTTAATTAACGAAAGTGATATTGGAAGCTGTATCATTGAAATGAATATGCAGGAATTTTAATAAAAAGTTGAAGTATTTATATTAAAAATAATGTAAAATAAGGATATTAAAAACACATGAATTAAAGCGGTACAGTTTTGTTTGTTCACCTGATCCAAAATCCACGGAACTCGTCGTTAGTGAGAATTCCGGGCGTTTCAGCTTCCGCGACTTCGGGTTTCGTTCTGTTTTTACGAATTACGGACTTGCTGTTGCCCCATCCGCCCAGGAACACCTGATTTAATAATCAAGTGATTATGTGACTTCAAATTAAGTCTCCTTGTGTCTCACAGGAATTTATATAACGATTTCTTTAACTCCGTGGGTTGAGATCTAATTTGTTATAATTCGTACGTGTAATTATTTATAAAGTTAATTTTTTCTCACCTCGTACATGGGCTCTCCCTCCTGAGGGCCCGTGGTAAGGGCAACATGGGCATCATTCGCGGCCTTCACGCGGAATTGAATCTGTCCCCTTGTTACGGGGTAGAAGTGGTACTCCAACTTATCCTCGGTCGAAAGTGCTGTGAACATCAACGAAAAAATCCCATCATTAAAATCTTATTAATTAAAAAAGCCATATGATATGAAAATAAATTGATTTGCCTCATTGAATTCGTGGTAGAATTTAAAAAAGATCTTTTGAGCCAAAGGTCGTCGAAGTAAAAGTAATTTTACAAATGACAAATTTATCGTGAAATCATTGAAAATTTCGAAAATTATGATTTATTTATGAATTCTACGGTACTTCACGATGTATTGTGAAAAATAAACAATGTTAAATGGAACCGGTAACTCAGGAAGCGAAATTATATAAATCACGATTGTTTTTACTCGAGAAACCGTGACTTGAAGTTTATGTGTCCCATTAAGAAAAGTTAAATATCGGTTGCTTTCGACGGGTTTCGGAAGTGGAACGTCGACGTCGAGACGTCTGGACGCCAAACAGACCGGTATAGTCGACAATATAGTGAAGAAAGTAGGACAATGCAGGACTGTTATCGATCAATATTTCCCTCGGCATGATAATAGCGATTCTGGATCACGTGTCGACGCGTTACATTGTAAATCATTCCGAATGATCTCGGTACGGTCATTAAACATTGAAACGTGAATGTAATTTCAGAGTTCGAAGGACACGGATCCAGGACTCGTGATGACATCATATTACGTGAAAAATGAGGTCATTTAATCGATGCTGATTATCGGTGCGATACGGTTACTTTATCCATTAATTCAATTATAATCTTTTTTACAATCAAACTAAAGTCGCAAGTTCTAAAAATTTCCTGTTTTAACATTAATACCAAAAACTAGATTAAAAACACCTCAATGCAATTGATAGACAACTTTGTTTTCGACGGTATAAGTAGCTGATATGAAATCAATTACCGAATAATTATAAATGATTGTTAGAAAATAGGAAAAATTGCTACGATGTTATTTACGAGTCCTAAGACAATCGACGAGCGTACAAAATACTAAACGTAGAGAACTAACGCGTGGAATATTAATGTTATTATTATCAGTGTACGGAAAAAAGGTAACAAGTCACTATTTATCTACGCCAATTACATATTATCTATACATAGAAAGTCGTCGGCCTTAGTGGCTGCGACCTAAAAACTACATGACGGAAATGTGCCATAGATCTGACCATGATCTATCAGTAAAAAGAAAATTTATCAATTCTACTGAATTTCCTTCTACACAAATTAATACAATTAATGAAATTAATGAAAATTTACGAAAACGACCAAATTCGTAAAATTGATACTTTGACATCCTCGATCATTGTTAATTAATGATATTGTTGAACCAGTCAATCAAAAAAAAAGAAAAGAAATGTTCGTCTCGCTCGTCGATCAAGGTATGTAATTGACGATACTGATATTTTGATACACATCGATTGTCGCTAATTAAACACCCACGTTTCCTTCTCGGGAGATTAACGAGACGTCGTTCGACTTTTATTTTTTTTTTATATGTACACGTATGCGACGCCGGCTGCAACCGATTTGCTCGCGCGAACATAAATCCAACTTGTCCGTGACGTATGAAATCAACGATATAATTCTGCGCTAAGAATTCGAGAAGATCTGCAGGAATTAAACGAACGACTATTCTCGAACGAGTGAGATCATTCTCGTCTCGGCGACAACTCTAACGCCTCGTCGATTATTTTCATCGGTCGATTAATCGATATCTGTCGCAAACTTTCCTCCGCTTTATCGGATTCGATGACCTTAGCATGACTAACGACACAATAGTGAATTATTGCCTTTCTCTACTTATATCTCAATCTAATTGTCCAATTTACAAGTAGTTCTTAAGTATTTCAAACTTTCCACGTGCTTTTTATATTTTTTAAACAAACATAGAAATCATTATGTGATCTATAGGTTGATAGAAAGAGTATAATTTAATTGTTTTAATTATTTTCATGATCATTTGATTAGTTTATCAATTTCTACGAAAGCAAAATAGGCAGACACAAATTAACAAATAGTTCTCTGCACTTTTCAAGAATTAACCTAAACTGGTCAGCGCAGTATTTAATGTTATTCCACCGTGGTAATAAATTATTTATTGACTGAGATAAGCAATATACCTGATTCATTGAACAGAGATCGTATCTGATACTCCAAGTCCGTCAGTAAAAATATTAACGCTAAAATAATCGCTTTCACTACAAAATTCTGCGGAAGTAACTCCGTGTGAAACTTCGACATTTTATCTTAACGAGTTTATTAACACTGAAACTACCGTACACTCGTCACGTTTCTAATACGCTATGCGACGAACGCATAGTAGAATTCCGCAAGTTTGTCACTCGCATTTGCATTCAAATGGAAAACGTCAAAGAAAACTCAATTTTCCCTCTGAACGTAGCCACTAGCAGGGAACCGTCTGAATTACAAAAGAATTCTCATAAAACAATCAACGAACCATCTTGCAAAAATATTCGCAATTAAAAATCTTATTAACAATATCAAAAATTCCTATTAATTCAACTTTCACTCTCACATTGACACCTCATCAACAATATCCGTATACACACACATGTATATACATATACATAAATGTGTTAAATTTCACACGACAGAACGTTCCGACCAACGATCCGCGACGCGATCGCGAAAAATGGATCTATCGATCGCCGATCGATCGCCGCCGGTTCACGTATGAAAGGTCGGCTTTACACTTACACACACGCAGCGAGCAGTTTGTTAATGAGTCTACGGCGAGGTTTTGCCGAACGAACGCAACGATTATAAATAGTTGCTTGTGTCACGAAGGCCGTGCTGACATCATCGTATCATTGCGAAGAAATTTCGCCAGCTATGTGCACGTTGGTCATCGTTTTCGGACGATAGACGAGCCCGTAATCTAATCGAACCGTGAGAAGAATATTTCACTATAGTTTCATGATATTTGAGTTAGGTATTAACAGTTTCTCTGTAAACATTTCGTTTTACAAAGTTCGCTTTAAAATTGACATACTAGATGTTTGTTGATGGGTTTCTATTTAGTTAGCGGTATCTTTTTTTTTTTTTATGGAAATGTATAATAAAGGGGAAGACATTCCTCGACAGTCACAAGGACAAAACCAACGTGAGAATGAATTCTTTTTTTTTTGTAGGAGTTTGCGAGAGTATCTCGGAATCTAATCGATAACGAAATCAAGGATAACGGTGAACCGTGATATCGAAGGACGAGACGTCCGTGAAGTGATGTCATTGATATTTCGATGCGAATTACATAGGATTACGTCACGTGTCGAATAATCAGCGTAAATTCGTGAGGAATGCAATCTCGGGATTCGTTTGCCGAACGGATATTACGTGTAATGTTCATCGTTTAAAATCGTAAGATTAATTCGTAAGATTTACAGAGAATCTTTTATCTTTTTTTTCTGAATAGATAGACTAGTACTTTCAACGTGATCGGTTGAATACTTGTAATCGCGTTAATTTCCCTCGGCAAATTGATTAGACCCTATAATGTAGGGCGTACGATGCTGCGAATTAACATAACAATGCGAAAATTAGAGTCGTTTAGTCAATTCGCAACTTGCGCAACGTCGAATACCGTTGGATATTTCGTTTCGTCGTTTACGACATTCTGCTGTAATGACATCTATTCACGGTGTTTCTAGAAATCTTTGAAAATTTCAATGATCACCATATAACATCACACTAACTCATAAAGTGCTAACTATATTATACGATTACTCTTCACTAATAATCATCCAATATAATTCTCCAATATAAACCTAACAATACTTGAATTAACAAGTAGGTACACTATCTGTTTCCTGTTCAACCTACGAATTTAGGTAACTGTAACCCGACGGTGTAATTCGTCGGGCAATTTACAAAGTCGGCGATCACTGACTCGGAAAACTCACGGATGATAATTGACGTAACCGTTCGCGGTTAATGACCATGTGCGTTAATTAATCTCGGAACAGAGCACTATGCCAATAACTAGCCGTACGTAGCGAGCATAGTCGGGGAGGAATAACTCGCGAAACCCATTCGCATCCCACTGTCATTGACCTCGCATGGCAACTGTCGTTCTTTTTGCCAGCAAGGTGTGTATCACGGTCGCCAGCGAGAGCTGCGACCTGCAGCTGAAACTCAAGATCCCGCTGTAAAAGTGTGTAAAACGATCTAACGCAGACGTATTTCTCACAGATGAAGTATGCGGAGGATAAAGAGGACCGGATGTGCCGGGAACTACAAAAGAAAATTTTTTTGGCGGAGATATTTCTATCATCTTAATGTTTTTAGTCTGGAAATCTGTGAGTTGTGATGTTTTTTGATTTAGAAATTTGTGTGGTTCAATATTTCTGTATTTTCAAATTTGTCTAGGTTCTAAAATGTTAAGGTTAACAAATGTCTCGATTTCAAAATTTGTAGTTCGAAACATTAGTAGTTTTTAAAATTCCAAGGTTTTGAAATATCGAAATGGAGATATTTCAAATTTTCGAAAATTTGTCAAATTAACACCTACAATCGATGGATTAATCAAAAAATACTGTGAAGATTCAGATTAAGAGCTACGAAGCTATAAAATATGTATGTTATCAACTACATTATCAAGTACTCGTGTATCGTTACTAATTACCACTAATTCATCCATGTATTACGCAAAAACGTTCAGATAGACTGGTGATCGTGTGTTATCATAATTTCGGGGCTCCTTGAACTTTTCGCCCATTTTAGCAAACGAGATTCGCGATCGAAACTGGTTCCCAAACTAACACAAAGATTAGATCAGCCCCGAATGGAACCAGAATTCCAGAACGAAGAGGTTCGAGGGCAACGGGTGTTACGAAACAATCTGGAAGCGAGTTACACAAGGAATCTCGTCAGGATGACGTGTTATCTTGGCCGAGGAAATTAAGGCTACGTTCTTATTATTATAGTTTCCACACAGAAACTGTGAGAATTCATTCATAACCGGTAGCATCTTTTGTCTCTTCTGTTTACATTAAATTTTCTTCTCGATCGACTACATTGAAACTTCTCAGTTCATTTAAATAACAATATCGATTTTATTTATCAACAAACGATTAATAAAGTTGTTCACATCACCTATACTTTACTAAATACTTTACTTCGTTACTAAAAATAGATTTCTACAATCTCTACATAGGTCGTAAGCCATCTTGTTCTAGGAGACAATAGACTGTTAACGGTACACATCCTTCACCGTTTCCCCATTGAGACATTACACACACACACACACGAATGAAACTCTGCTCCACATTAATTAAAACCCCGCTAATTATACGTCCTCTAATTTCCATATCTCGACAGAAAAGTATGAATTTTTGTGAAAAATAGTGTGAAATTCAAGACAAAAAAAACATTGAATATCTTTTTTTCTCCTTCTAATTGCACCGATTGAAACGATGAGCGTTAGAAAGAAGATTTCTCGCAGACTTAGAAGCCGGCCGGCTTGTCAAACCGGCGGCCGCACCCGACAACTATATTTAGCGAGTCGCTAGAAAAGAAACCACGTACAAATACATCCGCGTATAAACATACCGATTCCACTTCCCACGGATCGGTTTTTCATCGTTCGCGAGATACCTGCGGCAGGTGTTAACGAAAAAAAAATTCACCACCTACGAAAAACACGACGGTCCCGTTAGACTTCCGATTTCATGTGTGACAAAAATCGAAAAACGCGAAATAACAGAGTGAGAACATGTTTTCAGGTCACGTTTAACCTGAATTCGCTGGAATATCGTGCAAAGATCGGAGTAGAACGTTCGATACGGGAATTCGACCGACAAATATAGAACGCGAAATCACGCGAGGAATTCGCGATTCCGTTCTGCTATTTTCTATATTTTTCCCGTGAAATATTTCTACGGCCTTCGCACGTACTCGTCTATTATTGCGGATGAGTAAGTGTCCTATTTAAGGAATGTTTCGCGTGTCGAGTGAATTATGTGATGAGGTTGACAAGGAATATCGGGTAACCGGAAATTATTGAATACTAATTAATGATTTAATACGTTGAACAGATAATAAGAATGCGGGTTAAATGAATGGTTACATGGGGAGAATGTTTCTTTTTTGGTGATACATGGATTGTAGAAAGGATGCAAATGAGAGAAAATTGGATTTTAAATGGGACAGTTTTCCGATCGGGTGGTAATTATTGAAGGTAATCAATGGAAACTGTGTTTCCTTTCGTCGCTTCGTCTCATCGATCTTCCGTTCTCTCAAGACTAGAGACGCAGTTTCAGAGCAACGATAATTAGTTTGTCTGGCAAACGTTGATGGTAATTCAAACACGTGTTCGACGGATGAGATTAAACGCGCCGCGTATATGTATGGATATTTAATAAACATAGGAAACTACGTGTGTAATTTTCCTGTAGCTAACGGTGAACCTTGTACACATTTTCAATCATTGTATCTTTAAAGTCTGTCTTCTCTATTCGAAATAATTCATCAAAAATATCGAACGAAATAAATCACAATAATTCATTTAAATTAATTATCAATATACAATGATGTGCGAATATTTACAAGACACTATATCTTCCAGTGGTATTGCAGACTATACATCAATGTCTTTTACGACGTAACGTAAAGAAAATAAAATATTTTTCAATCAATTTTACAATACCGGCACGTTTAAATAATTTTTAATAAACACGAACAGTGTCACAAAGTATGACAATTCTAGAATGATAACATTGTTCGATACAATGTATATAATGTACTCACAGATAGCCATGATGCTTGGTGGAAAGTTATGGGAAATCCTCAGGACACGAACGAGAAAGATCGATGCACACACCTCGCTAGTCGAATTTGTACTGCGACGCTGTGCGCCGGTTTGACGCTTTACGAAGCCGCTGCGGCCGGCGCATGCGCGTTGCGCACAGTGCGCCGCGCACAGACGCCGGCAATTTGCGAGCGATAATTAAGCGAACGGAATGAGTCATAAATTACCGATGCAGATTTATTTCTGCAACCGCGGAAAAATGAATACGGAAATCCGCGTGTCTCTCGTTGCTTCCGAATTAGCGTTTGAACGGGAAAAGAATCAAACGAAATCGTAAAACGTTGTTACCATTAACTTTGGCGGGATTTCATACTTTTGAAATTTTACCGCAATTATTATAATAATGTCAACCTGATTTTAAATTCCTCCAGAAGTGATTTGCATTGCGCAATGCCGATTTCGAAAATGTCGGAAATGTCAGACGAAGGTTAATGACTCGAAATGTCAGAATTGAATGATTCGGGATGTGTCGCGATTTTAGGGAATATGTCACGGTGAACGATGAAATAATGCAAAGCAGGGTATTTAGAATAACGTTGAAAACGTGATAAGAGTCCCGACGGATTGCGTTGAAGATTTCGACCGTCGATCGTAAAACATTAACCGAAGATCGGATATCTAATTAATTGTCCAGAATTTCGTCACGCGATTGATGAATTTCATCGTGGTCTCCTTGGCGATCAAATAATACAGGCGAATGATATTTATAGTTTAATATAATAATAGTTCAAAGTGCCTCGTGAATGTGTCGCATGACTCATTGACAAGCAATTCACTTTTAATTATCGCACCGACACTCGTGGATTACTGTAAGTGACTTACATAGGGATGCGACAAACAGTATTAATATTTTCAATATCATTCTTACGCGATGATGTCATTTGCGAATAAATATAACAACACTCAAGCGAATTGTTTCAGTTGTAAATCCATATAGTGTTATTTAAAAAAAAATCATTTCGTGTATCGACGTATTCAGTATCTTCCCTCCATGGTCATCCGCGCGTAAATAGGTGTGTAATGATTAATGTATCGATTGTTTTTTACGAGCCAGATTACTTGGCTGAAAGTTTCTTCAACCGCGTTAGAAACCTTAGACATCAACATGACACCATTGTTATAAATATCCGCGGAATCAGTGACATGCTATTGCGTCTACATTCGCGAAAATGATCATTTCCACTTAAATCACGTTTAACATTTAAGTTTGATTCATCCCCAACTTTAAGTCCACATCAGCCTTTGCTTTGGTCTCGATTTGTGTTTCGAATCACTTTTCATCGGATTAGCATGTCAATTTCATTTCTATTCGGTCGCCGAGTCGCGTTGTTCTTCGTGTCGGCATCGAATACAAACATAATTTGATATATTGATGGTTCCGGTGACCTTGTCAAGTAATAAGGTTACTACGTAATAATCATTCGAGTGAATCATTCTGGATACGTGGGTGCCACGGATTCTATGGTGGATGACACTTTGTTAATCTCATTCATGAAACCTTTGCTTATTCTATCGTGCATTATTTTACATTGATTTCTATATCTAGTTCACTATCTTGCGTATTTTTGTATATGAACATTTATTTTATAGTCATGTTATTCTTTTGATGTTTTCCAATAATTCATTATAACTTCAATCGATTGCAAAAATCAAACTGACGTTGATAAGTAAGGAATCGGTATTCCATAACACCCTGCTGTATCTACTGAATGCAGCAATGCAGGTATCGCTCCGCGATAACAGAGGATGCGACTTTATCAATTGCATTACCAGAAGAGCAATATTCCTGCATTTTTCGCAGAAGATATTACAGAGCTCTGCTGCGTGTCGTTGCTAATTATGCAAAGGTAATTATAGTAATTATATAACAAAAATCACTCATCCATGTATTCACAATATAAAGTGATAAAAATATTCCATTTTCAGTGTTTTTCCAGTGAATTATAGAACTTTCCGCGACTCTATAAATAATTTCCACCATCTCGTATAATCAATCGTAAACACAACTTCAATGGATCAAAATTCACGTTTGTATAAATTTAAAACCCCTCCATGTATTCAAATTTTTACGGAAAATACCTAAATAAATTGGCAAGCGCTCATTTTTTCACGCTTCGGGAAATTCCTCGTCGCCCGAATGTTTCCACCGGCGCGACATAATTAGCTCCTCCGGTAATTCAATTACGCGAGCCCGTTTATCCTGCAATTACACGCTTCCCCGACCAGGTTTAGATTTCGTAGAAGTCGGATGGAAAGGTACGGGCTTAGAGATGCAGGTAAATAATCTCGCGGCCGTGCATCGGCACACTCTGACCGGTTTTCAAGGGGACCCTGAATGCACTGGTTTAACGGTAGAAACTCGGTGCACTTGCATGGTGCACCTTAAAAGGAGTCCCTCCTGTACATATTTCTTCTTCAGTCAACAAATACTTCGCGTCTCGGTATATACAAAATTTAAAAACAAACACATACACAGACACACACACACCACGAGAGAATGCTTTCATTCACATTTGTTAAATTCCAAAATATTCACGACAGCGAAGACACTTTGAAGCATTTCAATAAAGCTCCCGGTGACGCTTAAGGTTATATGAAATCTTCTTTACGTGAATATAAAACGATTAAATAGATTTCTCATTAGAAACGTAGCTAGCGTTTAATTAGACGGAAGTATTCTCTGTTCGTGCGGTCAATGGAAAATTGTGTTGACAAATTGATTCGTATGAAATACACGGTAGATTCTTAATTTGCATATTGTCGTGTATGCGTCGCGTACCGTAGAGGAAAACTTTCCTATTCGAGGAACAGGGCTCATTGTTCGCAGTTCCTTTGGCCAGGTTTCTGTCGGTGTCCTTGAGACCGGTCTCGGCAGGTTGTGGACATCGGACATCGGCGTTAATGCTTACCGCATCTTCTGCTGTCGTCCCGACGGATTTAAATGTCCCGCAGTTCCCGCGACAGCGATCGTTCGTTGTCTCCAGTTTGACATAATGACGACGCGACACGCTCGCGGATGTCCTTTTTTTAGGTTATGTTGGAATGTTTTGCGAATCTGTTACCGTAAACGCAGACGGTCCTTTATTTCGTTTTTTTATCACAGTCGATGCTACGCAATACAAATACAGATTGTTTCTCACGTGTTTAACAATAAATAGAACCACGGACACGTCGTCCAGGAACGTTACATTTTCTTTTCGTTTTTTTTTTCCATTTTTTCATTTGCGACGGTCTGACTACTATTACTTCTAGCGCAAACAAGTCAACGGTAAAATATCATCGTAAAGAGAAAACATTTTCAACGCTTGTTAGTCTATCGTATTAAAAGCTGAGTTGTTATCCGTAAAAAAGAGAATCAGGCCTTTTACAGAAGCCGAATCGACGAACACACGGAATCCGATGACACGGTATCGAGAGTTACATTATCATTTATCATCCGTTAGGTTATGTTTCTATTTTCAATTCCACTCGATGTGACTTCCAAAATTTGAGAAATATCTATGTTATTTACCTTTTCATTCGCACTACCGTGCCAACCAGTTTCCGTCGAGGAAACAACGGTCTCTCACGAAGAAACCGTTCTTTCGAAGAATATCACGGATCACGCAAAACAAATTTAAATACCCTCGCATCGGAATACTGCTGGTTCCCTTGTGAGTTAACGCACGTGTCTCGTAAGTGGCGTGCTTTAAATCGATGCTTAGATAGCGACATGTCAAAACCGACTTTTCGCGGGCTTTTTTTTTTGGTCTGCGAGTCGGTGGAACGTCGATGCTGCGTGCGCAAAACGGCACGAAGTATAGTATACAATGTATATACTATATACTATACATATTATACATGTAATATTGTCGCGGCTGTCGATGTACGGAACATATTACGAACGTTCTCTGTCGAAGAAAATGAATGAAATTTCATGTAACGTTTAAAAACTGATACTGAATTTCATCATATTCTCTTAAAATGATCGAAACTGACGTAACTTATGGGAATCTTTCCATTTGGCGCGATATTCTCAGAATTTGAATTTAATCTATATTCCAGGTACCCCGTAATATATTCACTACTTTATTATGCAAAGATCGAATTTTAAATGAATTTAGTTATGTGTGTAGCTAGAAAGCATACGTGTCGTAGGGTTGAACCCGAGAGCTGGGAAAACATCGGTTTAAATCGGTTGGAACCGGTTTCAGTTTCGTCATCCTTATTCTTTTGCTCCGAGAAAGAAGCTAATCAAATAATCCTCGTTCGTTTTGGACACGTCGACAGCCTCCGATTGTTTTGTAAATACATCGTAAACGTCTACTTCATGTAGCTATACAGATATGAAATAGTATAATATTCGTTAATGAAATATATATCTCATATTATAGTAAACAATGTTCATTGATTCGCGTGTGGACAAAAAAAAATAGAGTAGGCGGTATAGATCCTTCGGCGATCTGTCGAAATTGGACGGATCGTATCGTAAAGAAACTTCACGCTGGATCATTCTTTCGAAAATCATCTCTTATCTCGAAATGTAAAACTATATATATCAGCGTAAAATAAATTTCATCGTTTTTTTTTCGTTGCATTTTGGAGATTCTTCTTTCCGCAGTTTTCTCGTTTCAAGTGTGTGTGTATGTATGTATGTTATACGTGTGCGTTGTGTGTGTATCTGTCATGTTAACAATGTTACGTATCCCATCGTAATTCGCACACAATCGACGATTACGTTTCGTTTTCACATTTCCGCCAGTGTTTACGATTTGTAACGTTGTTTCAGTGTGATTAGTAACGTACGTACGTAACGTTAACGCTCGTTTCACGGTCTGACCGATTAAAAAGCAGTCGCAGAAGTTCTCTACTGATCTATTAGTCTCTAATTAAATGATCGAGCGTAACTCCGCTTTTCCGCGTGCGAAACGGGAAAATGCTTTCTCGTTTGACTACATCTTTCACCTCGGCTACGGTTAATTGCACTTGGAATAGAATAAAATGCTCACGCTGGTGTGTTTTCGATCGTACTCGTTATGGTGTTTCTTTTTCTTTAAAAACAACAAAATCTACGCTCCCGATATAGGAATCAACGACGGAAATGACACAATCGGTTACATAGAACGATTAACTATAATATCTAAGTTCATCGTATATCCCTGGTGTCATGGTGCTTTCGAATCGATTCGAAATTTTCACACTATTCAAAGATCTATAATTTCCCTCTATCATCCAATCCTTGATATCTTTCCCTAGATCGTTTCTTCACACCACTTCTATATACAAGGAAAATTTCTGTGACACTATATCGGACTTTTTATCACGAGATTCTGCAATTTCTTCCTTATTAATTCTCGGAATCGAGTCGACGAGGATAATCGTGAATTAATTTCAACGATATCCCCGTCGTCGTCGGCCCTGAACGCCAAGATCCCAGCGGAGCGTCGATCGAAAGGCACCCGGGAGGAAGGTTCACTTGTGAGAAAGCTCCACGGTACAGAGTAGAGGTTGAACATCGACATAAACGACCGACAGGACTACGGGATTGTTGTCATCGTTCCCCTCGATGGCCGGCAAAGAGCCAGTGGAGGACACGTCCCCGTCGACGACGAGGACGACGGCTCAGAAGCTGCCGCATTCCCGCAGCACGCGATTTCCGAGCGGCAACGGCGGACGGAAGTTGTTGATCACCTGCAACCACGTGGAGAAAAAAAAACGGTGGCAATTGAGAAACGGGGGCGTGGTTCCGTCGATCGTGAAATTTATTCATTGACGATGATAAAGAAAAAAGGAAAAAGAGAGGTGCAAAAGAAGGAGGAAAGGGTGTCGCGCTTATAATTTATGCAGCGAGATGATTCGAGAAGATTGATGGAAAGATTGATTGATATTTCGCCGGATGTATCGCCAGAATTTCTTTGTCTTCCGGAACACTCGATTGTTTATGGAACATATACTTGAAGATATGTAAAGAGACATTATAAGGTTTATAAAAAATGATTTAATGGAGTAATATTTTGTTTCGGTTATTATAAATGGTTGGATGAAAAAGTTGAAATTAGATTTGTAGATTTAATGTATGTGTGTTGAGAGAATGTTTTTAATTATCGCAATTTTAATGTGATAACCAGTTTATCAGTTTTATGCGACTGTTAAGATAACCGAAGAAAATATTACTTCGTTAAAATCATTGTTTCTGTTCTGATAAAAAAAGAATGCTTTAGATATATGTTTGAGTGTTCTAATAAAGGAAAATTGAATTCTTACCGCTCCATGGTTCTCGTGGCAAGGACACTCCTCGCCGCGTGGAAACTTTCGCAGGTTGCGGAAGATGTTCAGCTGGTGGTGGGACACCTCGATGTACTTCTTGAAGAGGATCCAGGTGACGCTCTCGTTGCAGGGTGGCGTCGTCAACGAACCCAGGTACGTCCAGTAGCCGTTGTCGTCTAAACGGCAAAAAAAAGGGGGAATCTATTAGGCAAAAATTGAATCATTCGATTCGGTGTTAACCCATTATCGTTCTAGTAATGAGAAGATCAATTGAAAGAAAGATCACAAGAAAGAAGAGATACAAATCTGAGTATAAAAATGCAATTATTAAACCTGACTATAATTCAATATAATAAATGCAGAGTATACATTATGTAAATATGAATCAATTTAAGCAGGTGCTGAATTTCGGTGCGTTCAGATGCGTGATTTGAAAGGGAAACACATTTAAAAAAAAAAAAAGTATTGCTTTCATACCCAGAAGAAATGTTAGCTAAACGAAATATAAAAAACTCACGTCGAAATGATTTTTCCATGCTATCAACGGTTATCGATAATACGATCTTGTATTGAAAAGCATTTCATATATAACTTGAAAGGACTTCCTTCGCTTATCTTGTTGCTACGAGCGAAATAAACTTTGCGAATTAATAATGTAAGGTGTCACAGTGGTGGGAAAGAAAATTACGCAATTTCATTAATGTAATGACCATCCAGAAAGGAGATACTAGACCACGCTGGACTCACACATGAATACATACATGTTTATCTGTTATCTAAAGCACGCAATGTACGCCAGTGCGATTCCAATGAAAAACTTTTTGAGGAAAGTCCCCTGAGAAGTTATCTACACCCCCATTTTATCCGTATTAAAACACGAACATGATCATATAGAGAACAAGTGCATTCTGCATTCTCACCATGCATAGAAAACTGAATACTATGTCATTCAATAAAGTAGTATTTATACAGTTACTCATAAACTTGAGCTGACTGCAAACAAAATACGTAGAGATACGCAAACTTGTATGAAACAAGGTCACTATTACATTATAAATTTCAGTATCAAATTTATATTAATTTGATAATAAATTTTAATTATTGTATACTTATTTGGAATTAATAAATAAGTCTACCTGTATTATTAAAGAATTTTGATCCTTACTGCTGTATACTCAAAGTAGTAACTGCACAAATACACAGAACATTTTTCTATGTATATTCCCTATTATCACCAAGACCCTTTAACTCATAAAAATACAAAAATCTACACACCAACTCACACTACCATAAAATCTCTATTTCTCCGAAAACTTCATTCCTCAACACTTTCTATAAATTTTTTATCCCGTCTACAGCAACACATACACATCCCCACAATATAAATACAATTTCACACATGGTATAAACCCCTACATAGATTCAAGATAACAAAAACTAGTCTTGCGGTGTACTTTATACCACGTCTATCTCATAAACATTCATTCCACAGGAAAAAAAACGAAGCGTGAAAGAACAAACACCGCGATGAAGCAGCTTGTCAGCCAGAAGCTCTCCAAGAGAAATATCTGTATCCTCCTTCCGTTCGCATAAATCTCTCTCCCCGATGCCAGGCTGGTACGAACCTTGGAAGCTCCATTTGTTCTCGTGGCGAATGATGCGGTCAGCCCAACGCATGCACGGATTCGCACATCTCTGCGTGCCGGCCCGTCCGCCACGCACTTTTCGTAGTTTCGTTAGCGAGTGCAACGTGGACAGATTCGTTTAGACTCGTTAGTAACGGTCAAGCACGATTAGTAAACATCCATGCAGGTGTTTTCGTCGGAGGTATGTACCCCGGGGGGAGACACGGATAAACGAACACGGATGTTTTTTTTTTGTCAACCCGTCTAGTTCCAGTGATTATGGTCGAGATCGTGGTGAGAATGATCGAGCATCAGGATCACGTGCGGCTGGATCGGGAAAGAAGAGAGGAGATGAAATGAGAGAGAAGGGATATTATATGTATGGCTCATTCCATGTCAAATCGATCATGTTCTGGAGCAGCATCTGCGATTTTGTTCAAATTTACATATGTTATAGTGCTTGGCGTACCATAGACGGAACTGTTTTTGTTTTTTCGAAATTTTGAAAATTGTCAAAGTTACAGCCGTTCAAAGTTTGGACTTTCGTAAAAACAGCCTAACTTTAAAAAATCATATCTCTGTAACCGTAAGTCGTACAGCAATATTCGTTCTGAGAATTTTCATCGGAAAGAATCAAATTTAAATAAAAAAAATACAGTTTGCATAATTAACATTGTAAAATACTATTAATATCGAATTTTGTTAAACAATTGACTATAACTTTTGCAGGTATGTTTTTAAAAATTTGAAAAAATTCATACGCATTCTTTGAACCTTTATCTTTAATATTCCGTTTAAAAAAAAGGTGACACTTTTATACGTCACCTTGCAAAATTCGACAAAGTTAACCGTGCACCCATTTTACGCGTTCCGACGAGCATTCGCCGGGCAGCCATTTCCCCCTCCACTGCGACGTACATACAGCGTCGCACTCCTAGCATTGCTACGTTTCGTACGTTTCGTATCGGGACTAGTTTATTAATGCAGGTAAATGTTTAAAAATCTGGAAAAATTCAGGGGTATAGTTTAAGATATTGCCTTTCACTAGGTACCTCGAAAAAGAGTGTCACTCGTCTGGTTACCGAGTAACAATTCGTTAAAGTTAACCATGCGATACAATGCAAGTCGCACTCCTATCACTGATGCGCTTCGTATCTCGACTAGTTTATTAATGCAGGTATATGTTTAAAAATCTAGAAAAATTCAGGAAAGTAGCTTAGGATATTCCCTTTCAGTAGATACCTCAAAAAAGAGTGTCACTCGTCAATTGTTAAATCCAGGGCGATATTATGTATATCAGTGTCAAAAGCATGTGGCCATTACATGCCGGTGTATTCAACGAATTGTTACTCCATTATTAGAAGAGTCACACTCTTTTTCGAGGTTTTTACTAAAAGGCAATATCTTAAGCTACATTCCTGAATTTTTCCAGATTTTTAAACGTTTACCTGCATAAATAAACTAGTCGAGATACGAAGCGCATCAGTGGTAGAAGTGCCACTTACATTGTATCGCATGGTTAACTTTAACGAATTGTTGCTCGGTAACCAGACGAGTGACACTCTTTTTCGAGGTACCTAGTGAAAGGCAATATCTTAAGCTATCTTTCTGAATTTTTTTCAGATTTTTAAACATATGCCTGTATTAATAAACTAGTCCAGATACGAAGCGCATCAATGGTAGGAGTGCGACTTGCACTGTATCGCATGGTCAACTTTAACGAATTGTTGCTCGGTAACCAGACGAGTGACACTCTTTTTCAAGGTATCTAGTGAAAGGGAATATCTTAAACTATACCCCTGAATTTTTCCAGATTTTTAAACATTTACCTGCATTAATAAACTAGTCGAGATACGAAGCGCATCAGTGATAGGAGTGCCGCTTGCATTGTATCGCATGGTTAACTTTAACGAATTGTTGCTCGGTAACCAGACGAGTGACACTCTTTTTCAAGGTATCTAGTGAAAGGGAATATCTTAAACTATACCCCTGAATTTTTCCAGATTTTTAAACATTTACCTGCATTAATAAACTAGTCCAGATACGAAACGTACGAAACGTAGCAATGCTAGGAGTGCGACGCTGTATGTACGTCGCAGTGGAGGGGGAAATGGCTGCCCGGCGAATGCTCGTCGGAACGCGTAAAATGGGTGCACGGTTAACTTTGTCGAATTTTGCAAGGTGACGTATAAAAGTGTCACCTTTTTTTTAAACGGAATATTAAAGATAAAGGTTCAAAGAATGCGTATGAATTTTTTCAAATTTTTAAAAACATGCCTGCAAAAGTTATAGTCAATTGTTTAACAAAATTCGATATTAATAGTATTTTACAATGTTACTTATGCAAACTGTATTTTTTTTATTTAAATTTGATTCTTTCCGATGAAAATTCTCAGAACGAATATTGCTGTACGACTTACGGTTACAGAGATATGATTTTTTAAAGTTAGGCTGTTTTTACGAAAGTCCAAACTTTGAACGGCTGTAACTTTGACAATTTTCAAAATTTCGAAAAAACAAAAACAGTTCCGTCTATGGTACGCCAAGCACTATAACATATGTAAATTTGAACAAAATCGCAGATGCTGCTCCAGAACATGATCGATTTGACATGGAATGAGCCGTATGTATATAGAAATAAGGAAATTTATGAGGATTGTTTTTTGGAGTGTAAAATAGAGAAAAATATAAGATTTGGAAAATCAATGAGGGATTATGCGAATGACTCGGATTTGATTGCGTGGGAAATTAGAAATATTAATACTAAATGTAGTATGATTGATCGTTTGGAAAAGTATGTTTGGAATTGAATTTTTTCTAAAAATCGACATAAAAGTAACCTCCTAATCACTCTGGATGGATTTGTGTTAAGAATATACATACATACAGTACAGTTATACATGTATAACTATGTGTACTTAACAGTTTCAGATGTTTGTCTGGGACTTAGCGGGTTGCAATCGATAAGTATGGTAGTCGACGAATAATAACAATGACGAAAACAAGGGACCCTTTGAGATAGGAACCGATTAATTATTGGACGTCGATCAAGCGTGGTACAGACGGAATATTCGATTGAAATGACCGACAATGGGGAACGCGATTGATTTCGGATAAACTTACCGGGAAGCAGTTTACTGGGATCGATAGGGTCAGCAATTTCTACGACTTCGTCCTTGTGTGACACGTAGGGTAACAGGCGAGCTATCTTGTCCATTTCCTCGTGGGTTGTTCCCACCTGAAAACAAAATTCCGTATTTTTTAAAATATTTTACCTCGATCCTTGAACACCTACTATTCTCACAGAAACTCGTAAATGTGTCAAACAGAACAGTTAGTTATATGTTAAAAATAAATTCGTAGATAATAGTAATACATATTTAACTAGATATTTTAACATAATTGAACAATCGTCATCGAAGCAATAAACAAAAGTATTTCACTTTTAAGAAGTGAAACTTGTTTACTTCGACCTATTTCAAAAATTAAAATTTCAATTATTTTAAACGCGAGACCATCTCGATCATTTTCATTGTTCGATTTCACTTTATTAAAAACATTGTGAATGCACTTTAATAAAAAAGAAGAATCAAGTGTGCATTATAAAGTACACCAAAAGTCGATGAAACTGCGGTGGGCGATGAGTTATCTAACGATCTTTGTTTCTTTCATTTATCGAATAATGCGTGTGTACAACGTGCGACACGATATGTTAAACTGCGGATAATTGTCAGCAGGATAATGTCAACGATAGGACAAATACCACCGTTAATGATACACGTGTAAAATACTTATACAAGACAACTCGCAGTGAGAAATTCCCACAACGCCACGAGGAAAAGGAAATTTTCAACGGAACATCATTGGAATATCATTTGAAAGCCAACGATGATTTCATATTCAGGACTAGCGACAATAATGTTTAAATTTTCGACCATCCTATCCAGACGCGATAACAATTCCCTCGACAATAATGCGAACTATCGATTGCGTAACCCCGCATTGGCGAATTACCTTACATTAGACTTCCCGCGAATTCTGTAATGCGCCGCATAAATTGAAACCCGCATTCCAGCGTTCGCATAACATTAATGACCCCTGAAAATCTCGGCCGTGTTGCGTAATCCAGGTGCACGGTGTCCACGTGAAACAGACATTGACGTCATTTTCTGTTTACGTGCATCGAACTTACAAGACAAAGGGATGGACGGAAGCGTGTAATTTCGCGTAACTTGGCGGAATTTTTCCGATGAATATCACGCTATAGCTACGTGATCTTCACGCATGAATGACCGTGTACTCTTGTAGTTGTCTTATTATTATAATATTTCAAAAAAATTTCAAGTAACCTGAATTTCACTGTATATACAAATTCAAACGTTCACTATGATAAGGGTGTCCAATTATAAAAAAAAGTATACAATTATTTTTTATTTCCCCGGTAAAATTATATTAGGAAATTAAATAAAAGTAAATTAAGTTTACTTAAAATCGGTTGGAGATGTTAAACGAGTATTATTGTGTATTCTCAAGCGATCAGCAATTCAAATTCACGATGAGTGGATTACTAAAAGAAAATGTCATTTCACCTCCGCACGTCCGGATAACGATGAACGCATAAAGTTTACATAACAGTCCATCAGCTGATGATGGAGCCGACGGCGTCATTGTTACGGATTCTGCTTGCGGAGCTTACCAGCTTATGTAAAAGCTTAAGCGACCATAAATATCAACCGCGACGGTATGATGCACCCGTATAAGGGGTTGTAAACTCCGCGTAAATAAATTACGATCAAGCCGCGGCTTCGAATGTGTCTCGTAAAACCCGATGAAAAACCCAATGGCGCGGAAACGTCGCGTAGGAAAAAACCAAAAAAAAAATATTGCCCGTTACGCGGAAATCCTTAATCGACTGTAGAACCATGCTCCAAGGTTCTTCAGGATCTGTGTGTGTTCGTAAAAAGTTTAACGAGATCCCGACAATCGTTGTTACTCTGAAATTTATACAATTTTTATCAACATAATTTTTACTACACACGAATAATTCACGTTTTTCTACTATAAATATTAGACAGAAAATTCTTTAAAATATTATTTAATACGTTTATAGATATATGTAATTTTATTATTACGTAAAATTTCACCGCGAATGTTAAATATGAGTCTAATAAACACGGTGTCACGTTCTGTATGCTTTTCTCGCGGAGAGAAATGAATGAGTAACCGCAGGATGGAATGATATCGTTGCAGGTATAAATTGATTACAGTTTCGCTAATTCTATCGCACGCTGCGTAACCGCTCAGCTACCGTGTCATCGTGTTATTCAAGTTCTGTGCCACCGCATATACCGCTATCGACGTTCCATCGACCTTCGCTGTGTACCTTTCTTGTTCGTAACTGTTCCATTTCTACCTGTATTACTACGGCAATAAGACACCTTAGTTACGTTTGCTCTTGTGTGTCCGTATTTTTTCGTTTTCTCTTTTTTTTGGTAAGAAATCATTATAAGGTCGCGAAACTTCACGGTTTCTCTTTATTGCATCGTTATTTTTGCGAATGAAATTCATTGTCTCACGATACGGAATGATATTATGTACAATATATTCTAGTGTTCGTGTACCGACCTTGAGGAAAACTCCAAGAACAGCAAGGCCGTCGGATGCTTTCGCAGCCTCCGCGAAGGTCTTGTACTTGCTGGTATTCCAGTGCACCAGATGCAGCTGAAACAAAGAACGAACGAACCGCTGTGAAATTTACTTCTAGAAATTGGAAAGATTCGTTTCCTTAGTGGTGAACTTGTTAGTAAAACGAATTAAAGAATTTTCTCCCTCGGTGTGTGTATTGCCTTGCGGCGGTTGCGTCAGAGGACAACTACGAACGATAAACTCGATCAGCATTGATAATTGAAAATTGCTCTCCATGATTGATCATTAAAGGAATCATGCGATCGAGAAGAAAGCTTATTGCCAAGTGGAATCGCCAGCCAATCGTATCGAGTAATTATTATTAAACGCAAATGCAAGATTATATCTATCGCTCTATATGTATACACACACATATCTACATATATGTCTATAAATAAAATAAAAAAAATAATATATTATTTACGTGACAGATCGTTAAAATCGTGGACAGTTTCACCGATACTTGTAATTAAGACGAACAAAGTTAATCGAGCGAATGGTATTCTACGTATATGTATATGTATATAAATAAAGGATAAGAAAAATAATATATTATTTTCGTGACAGATCGTTAAAAACAGTTTCAACGATAATGATAATTAAGACGACCAAAGTTAATCGAGCGAATGGTATTTCATACGTTCGGATTTTGTTATGCAGGTCGTATTCAAAGAAGGAAGTGCATAATTCAGTCGCCGCTCGAAACGCATCGAGGAGCAATGCAAAGACGTGAGAAGCATAACTTCAACGTAAACTATACAACACACGGTGATCGAACAACTTTAAATGCATTTGTGCCTAACCGCGACTGACTAATTGGCGCACCATTGTATTTCTTTTTTTCTCTCTCTCTCTCTCTTCTCCTCTCTTCCGGGCTTGGAAACCGCGTCCACTAATTATTGGCATTTTTCCATCGATCCGTTAACAGTACGATTGCTAGCACACACACTTAACCATCATAGAAGTTTCAGGAAGATAATAGCATGCAGGTGGTCGGTGAGCGAGTGTCATTGCACAATTTCAGTTAATAATTTTGCGAAAGGTGTCTATTCTATATTACCATCGTCTCGCTTTTATTTACCTTATTCGTCATGTGTAAATAATATTATACGATACACAAGACGTGAGAATTGCACAATAATTGCAATGACACGCGGAAATTGTTAGTGAAATATGGACAGTAAATTTTGAATTATGTAAAACGATTATAGTTCGTCAAGTTCGGGTAGGGAAACGTTTACCGATGTAGGTTTTCCCTTGAACCACGGGTAATAGCGAAATGTGTGTGACCCAGCAAGGTCGTAGTGACCATAAGATAGTAACACAATGATCGTGACGCGAATCATGCTCCACGGGAGTGAATTATTAACAAGCCATTCCGGAGTCAACGTTGACCGCGAAGTAAGAGCCTCGTTTAATCGGTTATCCCACGTGTATCCTTTTGAAGTCGTTTAACATACAATACAGAACTTTATATTTAACTCTTGCAAAGCTACTCAAAATGCACTGGCGAATTTAAATCACTTCGCAGACTCTTCTAATCGAGAATTAGACCGCGAACAATTTTCTCGTCAAGTTTAAACGTTGAGAATTTTATTATCGAAGAAACATTCTATATTTTATTTTTCACGTGAAATGTGGAAAATGAATTTATTTCTTTAATTATAAGATCGATTTTAATACGACGGTCGTACGAGAACGAGATGTTGGAAGTTGAAGTAAAAGTTATTAGAATTCTGCACACGAAGAAAAAGAATTCACCCAACCGGCGGGCTGTTACTTCTACTTTCTTGAAACATACAATGAAACTTTCCCAATTTCTACACACCTCTCCAGCGAATGCTTGACCGTCGACGGTGTGCTCGGATCCCCTGGAGTCGCTGCAACCCCAATGGCAGTGGTATTGCTCAAGTTTATAAACGTCGTCCATCAGAGGACCGCCGCTTAAAACTGCAAACAGAAAACCGTGCTATCTGACTCAAATTGCCCAACACACATTGTTCCTAGTGTATAATATAATTGGACACTGATATAAACAAACTATAAAATAAACAAATCCAGTTAAATATATTTCCCTGAATTTTCCATAAAAATTCCAAAAATTCAATTTTTACAATTGTGCCCATAATTATGAAAATGATTTAAGTCAATATTTCAAAAAAAAATGAAAGTTTTGACAATTTGTTAATAAATATTTCATAACCTTTAAAAAACGTAATATCCAAAAATTTTAAAAAATTGACTTAGACCACTTTCATAATTATGGACAGAATTTCAATGTGGCGTTCAACATTATTCTTGTGATTATTTATCATTATTATTATTATTGTACGTAGATTCTACATTATGTAAGGTGTTATCAGCTGCAAGGACATGAGATTTCGCAAAGATATTCGGAAGCGGGGTTGTCTAAATTTGGTCGGCGGTGTCGTTTATGGTGTCCCGTCACGGTCATGCTTTTATATCATAACGCGCGGGACGAGCGAACTACGTTCAGACGCGCTGTATTACAGGATACGTTTGATTAGCCGAATTACTTGATGACATGGGGGGCTGTAACTAGAACTGCGACGCACTTCGTTGAACACTTCGTCTCTATTTCGGGGTGCGTGACAAGAATTATGAAAGGAAAGTGTCGCAAGCCGACGCTAAAGTGAATTTTCTTCAAACATTCATTAAAGAATCGACGGAGTTGTTTTTTTTACTAATACAGAGTGACTTGCGTAAATATTTACACGATACGATAGGTATAAAATCATTTTTTGCTATATCCCATTCAATTATAAAGTGAAAGAGATTTTTTTGCGTGTATTAGAATACTTACTCCTATTAGATAGGAGTATTATAATCTCTCACATTATAATTGGTTCACATATAAAAAAAAGATAATTTCACAAGTACTATAGTGCCAGAAGATTTATGCAAGTCACTGTATATCACGTTCCCATTAAAATCCGTCGATTAAAACGTGTTCAATCAGAATTGAAATGAAATTTAGCCGGAATAGTGCTGACGGTACAACTTGTTGCGGTTTCACAAGGAATTCTCTCAGCGCCCTTTGAAACTTAACTTTAGCGGGTCGCTATTGATTAGAATAAAGACACTATTTGTTGAAAACATTGTCTTGCCGCGGGATACGTTGTATAGCTAACGAAAACTAACCCACTTTCACCGTCTGGTTGGAAGTTTCGTCCGTCATACCGGGCCATTTGTCATCGTTAATAAAAAGAGGCCGCGGTATCGCGGCACCAACTATCGTTTCCATCTATTCTCTGAAAATTCTGCTCTATTTCTACCGCGGAGCGTTTCAGCTCCTACGGCACATATGAACACGCATAATGCGTCACGGCATGACCGTCCTCGTTTCGAGTACGCCCGGAGCATTTCGCGAAGGTAAAAGCCTCCTTAAGCGGCACGGAATTGATGTCGAATCGTTCATAGAATAAAAAAGAAAAAAAATACACACCCGACGTTCGTCTCTAACTTCGATCATTTCCGGTTTCATCTTATTGTCATCGATTTACCGTGATTTATGCCCATACTTATGAAATTGGTCTAACAAGTGTAAGTCAATATTTTAAAAAAAATGAAAGTCTTGATAATTTGTTACTAAATGTTTCAACACCTTTAAGAAACATAATATCCTCAATTTTTAAAAAATTAACTTAGACCATTTATATTCCACAATGACGAAACCTAGGGTAAGTATACTTTGTTTTATCAATTAAATCAGTGAAAAAACGTGAAAAGTTTCGAACACTTTGAGATGAGTGGTAATCTCTCTCCGCTTTCGTGATTTGTTTAACGAATTTTTCTAAAGTCGACTTTCACCGTGAAAAAAAAATGTTTTACGTTCATGATGATACGGTTCTAAGAGACTGTTACGATTTTAGTGTGTTAATCGTTGTGTGTGTGTAAATACCGCGGTACAAAATTAACGGATGCGAACAATTAGCGTCGCGTTACGTGCACACCGTCGTTCCGGATATCCAATTCGCTCATCGAATTGCCACGCGAAATATGTGTGTATACACGTTTACCCGTCGGAGAGGCTGTTCTCGCTCGCGGCAATCAGCTCCGTCGATTTTCAGCCGCAAATATTTGCCGAGCGAAGCTTACGAGTGACGCGCGAAGTCGTGAAAGTAACGCGGTATTTTGTTTTTTATTTCTTTCCGTCAGGTTTCCATCGTTAACACATGTTTGTGAGAAATATTTGCGAGTATTATCCACAGAAATCCCGGCGAGATTGTCAAATAATAAAATAGAATAACCGAGACAGCGTGTTAAATTAAATAAAAAATATATATTTAATAAAAAATAAATATTTTTAATATAAATTATATACCTTATGGTGGAAAGATGAAATTTTCGATATTTTCACCGTAGAATACTCTGAACCGCACCGAATTCGCGAATCTAATTCCACAACGAGCGATATTTGCATTCCCCGGTATTTGCAATTCAATGTTCGAACGATCGCAATCGTTCCATCAACTCGGTTATGCGAGTCGGACTTTAAGGTAACCAACAAGTTCCCGTCGACGGGATTAAAATGCGCGAAAACCGCGCACGACACCGCGACATTTTTGTTTCTTTTTTTTTTTTTTATTCACCCCATGGACAACGATCGGTATAAAATAATCCACGTTTCGCACGCGTGCATTTTACTCCAATCAATAGGAAACACATAGAACCACGATAAGTCTCATTTTTTATTTTTACAACGAAAAGGACACGAAATCCCGGTCTCGTCGATAAAACTAGAAATGCATACTGGTTCGCTGAGATAACATTCTATAATACATACATAAATCGAAGGTTGACTAATCTAATTTAACGGGTAGATAAACCGCGACAACCTGTGATAAAAAAAAAGAGAGAGAAGAGGAGGAGAAGGAGAAGGAGGAGATAATAATATCGAAGGAAATCATACGATATCAAAATGAAAAATAATTACTTTATCACTGAAAACCGTGACGAGGAAAAATTAGAAAAAAGAAGACACTTTCTTTCAGTATTATAAGAGAAACAAATAGAATGAATTCGTGGGGAAACGATCTATGATACAAAAGTAGTTGTGAATGAAAACTCACATGTGCCGTCGCTGTCGGTGTCCACGCGCCAGCAATAACCAGGATTAACAAGCTTCCGGGAAGCCGTTGCCGGATATTTCCAACGTAGGGGTTTACTGCTTAGAGCCTCGTGATCGGATTCTGCCCGATCGGTTTCGATGTTCACCGGACTCTGCCTGGAACCGGCCGCCATTGGGAATTTCGTTACCCACGTGCTGGGTCCTGTAATGAGATAATAAAAAAAAAATAGATTCAGGTTCGTTGGTATCGGTGTCATTATGTTGAGTCGGTTAATTTCGTTGTTTTATGACTTGGGTGTAAAAAGAGCAAATATTGTCGCAAAGGGTCGATGTTTTTTAATGATTTAAGAGTGTGTTTTATCAGTCACGTGTTACTGTTCACTGATTCGGAACTGTTTTCGTATAAACCCGTGACGAGAATTATTCTATTTGCACGAGCGAGTGTGGTAGACAGACATACAGAAATTTCAACCTATATTGAGCAACTGACACACTGACACATTTTCTGCCGGAAAACATCGTCATACTGATGTATGTATGTATAGTATGTATGTACGTACGGCTGTGTGATTTATCGATATGAAAATTACACTCCTCGCACGGGTTGATTGTTAACGATAAATACGTCCGCGGAATTTAATCGAACGTAATAAAAGTTTCACCTGGAACGCGTGCAACCAGAAACAGTGTTCTATGATTAATATCCAGTTCGAACCGTTGGAAATAGGAAAGAATAACAGAAACGATATCATAGAACGAGGGATAAACAAATAATATTTTGTATTAACGTTCGACGTTATCGTTCTTCGAACTGAAGAAAAATCTATCGAACAGTAACATTAAACAAATAATATGAATATATATTAATATCCCTCGGTATCAGCGTTTGAAAAGTATAAATATCGATCAGCGATAACTTTAACAAGTACAAACAGTGATACGAACGTTTACAAACATGCTAATAATGAAATTATATCTACGTAGGTTACGATCTTGAACGAAAAAGAAAAATTGATAAGCGTTTTTTTTTTTTAACAAGACGTATCGACGAGTGTCACGCGTGCCAAGGAACATATAAAAAATTTTTTCTCAATTCGCGATTTCGTTACCGTTCCCAATACTACGTCACAACTGTCTCGCTCGTGTCCTTCGATTCGCAGATGCGCAAACGTGCGAAAGAAATTAACGACACTTTATTCGAATTTAATCCTAACAAATGGCTCGAGAAAATCGATTAGACCGTATGTCGCGGCTGGCAATACGTATCCAAGCGTGTTCTGTTTTAACTATATTTCCAAGTTAACGATCATTCCATCGATTACATAATTTCAATGTGTGCATTACTCCATATGGCATAATATGCCATCCGAGTGACAAGTGTCAGGATGGCCGAGCGGTCTAAGGCGCCAGACTCAAGGTTTCATCACCTTCTCGGTTAAAGACCGAGTGTGCCGGGCTTTCTGGTCCTCTCTGAGGGCGTGGGTTCGAATCCCACTTCTGACAAATATTTTTTTCACCCAAATATTCACGTGGAAATCATTTTCACCAATATCCCTAGATATTGATCGATGAATATGAAATTTTCATACGTGTAACCAATTAATAAAAATTGATGTACGCGTTGTAAATGACGCGGGAAAGTTCAAAAGTGACGGTCCCACTGTCGCGCAATCTTGGTTGGACATTAAAAATGTAACCAATCGGATGGTGGTAGTCTATCGTTCGATTCGCGATAGTTTCTTGCGTGGTCGGCTACAGCTGCAAGGCTGCTGCACGTGACGATGACATAATACGTTGCGACGTAACCGTGATCATGTGCGATCCGCGATTGTCGCGCGTCATTAATTCGCGAAGTTCCGGCCAGTGCGACCCTCTCGTGCGCGCAGCGGGATCTCGCGATTTCGTAAAACGTAAAAAAATGATCAGAGACGAATGCTGACGATGTCGAACTGATGATTCAAAGTGTTTGAAATCATTTGCACACGGTCAGAAGGAAGTCAATAGCGAATACAGCTGACTCGTAGAAAAGTAAAGATTAACCGTGCAAATTGTAAGTCAGAGATTCTGCGATCCCTTATCTCTAATCGGTGCTATTATATTTCATTTTAGTAATAATAATGGAGATACGACTGTGAATTCGTCGTATTGTCAGAAGATCCTGTTAAAACATTGATTATAAATGTATTAAGAGACTCGTCACGCTTTCAACCTTCAAAAAAAAAATATATACAGTAAACCCCCGCTTAACGCGGTAGGTCCGTTCCGCGTTATAGGAAAACGCGTTGTATGAGTATTCTCGTATAACGCGCTTTATGACCCCGTATAACGCGTTATGTACAAATGATTCAAGTAAATCAAATATTAAGGAAAAACTAAATATGGGCATTTTATTAAAATCAAACTAAGAATATTTTAAATAAAAAACTCATACATATGTAACTAAAAACAGTTAATTTCAAAAAAATTACATAATTCCAAAAATAGTTATGTTACATGTTTATTCGCTAAAAAGTTAACATTATTTAACTGTTTTGTAATTTTTAATTTCTTAAAAATCTGCATTGTCACAAATTTTATAAGAACGCCATTGACACAATGTGCAAACGTACGCGAAATTGATTATAAATTTCACAGTACAGAAATATAACCTAACCTAATCCCCGCGTTATATGGGGGAAAACACGTGTTATACGAGGGACATGAAATCGCGTTATATGAAAACGCGTTGTAACAGTACCGCGTTAAGCGGGGGTTTACTGTATGTATATATATATATCTATCTCGAGGTCGTTGAAATCCGTTTGATGGTTCATTCAACCTCGCGAATAGCTGAGAACGAATCTCGGGAAATCGTTAAATACAAGAGAGTCTAATCAGCGAATGCAATTTCGCGTCAGGCGAATTTCTCTTTTGATCCGGCGCTCCGACTTTCGCGGTCATTTTTCACCAAAGTTTCGCACACACGTCCGAGAGCATCCAGAAGTAATAATGTATCCGCTTGAAAATTCATACAACGGTTACGTAACACGAAATCTCAAACAAACCATTTCTGTACACAAGTCAGTCGCGAGCGTACGACTGACATCCAGTTTAAAGATAAAATTCGCCATCAAGATTGCAACAATGCTGCTTCTCTGCAATTTTCGGAATTACTCATGATAATCACCGTGAAGCCTGCTGAAGCTTGCAAATCATCGTCGGTGACAGTGACAATATTTTCGGGATGATTTGCGCAACATTTCCCGACTAGTTTACCACCGGAAAGATCATTTGTCACCGTGAAATATTAACTGTTTAACCAACAACGAGCTTATTCGTTCGATTTCAAGAAACAACGTGTAACCAACCAACCAACTGGCTGGGCATTAATTATGGCAGTGACTCGATTTACTTATCGAGCTTACGTGTCGCGTGCGGCTATAATTGTTCCGTGTACAATCGTAAAGTTAGAAACGTAACTCTTCGATAAATAAACGTGAGTATCCAGCGGCGCTCCTACCCGCACCTTATTCATCTTTACTGCGTCTCCATTGTGTACACCTTATACGTTACGACATTCCTATAGTTCGCAAGCCGATTTTCAATATAAAATGCTAACGGTCATCGAGATTACGAATACGTCGTCGTTCACCCTCGACAACGTGGGAAGACGTCGTTGTGTTATGTAAACGATCAATTTTACTCACAACAGACGAATTCACTTTTCCCCGTTGGAAAAACTTTCACGAATACCAGCGATACGTTTAACGTGTACAAACGTAGGTACTACGAGTAAAAGACCATCCTGTTACTTTGCAAATGCTCGATGGTTAATAGTAGCGGGATGAAAGTGAACAGAATGCAACATGTTCCTCGTTTAATTGCAACGTCTGTTCGAAAGGAGTGTCTGCATCCGGTTCGCGAACAGTCTGAAAATGGTGCATCCTGTCGCTAATTTTAGCCAGCATCGAGTCGAGTGGATATCTGAACCGCATTCTCGATAGCGAAAAAAAAATGTAAATGGAGCCGTGTACGCATTAAATATGGGCAACGTACACTTACAAGTACCTGTGTGAGAGTGGGACATATATTTAGCTGTAATACTGGAATGCACGCTGCGAAAGGTTACGATAAAACCGATATATTAATAATAATAATAATAACAATGAACCTTCTATTTCTATCAAACCTACGAACAAATTTGATTTTATATTATCGTTGAGTATCAACGACCTATACGAATCTTTCACATTGACTCTGAACATTTTCTAAGATCGTTAAAGAGAAAACTATTGATTTTCTAATATGTATATATTCAGAATGAGGAAACAACTTTCGATATTAAAGTAGTAATAATTAATGAATCATAATTGTAATGCAGGATATTAATTCGAGAACGATCGAGGGAACGTCGTGGGCTAGAAGACTCGATCAACGGTTCGGAACTATCAAAATCGATACGCTATATATACGATTCGTGTCTATAACACAACGCGAACCTTGTATTGTCAATAGTAACCATCAATGTTTTATTGTTTAGCTTCCATTTAGCTCGGGTGTAGAAACGACCAGAGTCTATAAGCCGCAAACGAAGCAATTCGGGAGACGAACAATGCAGTTAGAAATTTCCACTCTCTACGAATTCCTCGGGTGTTACTCATCGGGTTTCGTCGAAATTCACGTCAATTAAGAAACAGACTTTTCTCGTACTTCCTCTAACGAGTAATCCTCCTCTTCTGGAGCATAATAAACGATGAAATTCCACGAATATTTCCTCGGATAAAGAACGTTCGAATTTCGACTAAAATCTCCCGATTTCCCGGCAAATTGCTTACAATTCGTCTCGATCGTTTCGTATTCAACGTAACGCACTCGGAATATGACATGTAAATAAAAGGCTGACGAGTTGCGTAATTTCGACTAGGACGTCGACCTCGATCCTTTTGTGGCTAACGAAATTCACCGACTGACCCGAATTTCATTGAAACACAAGGAAAAGGACCGTCTCAACGAACGCTGAATAGTCACGTGCGATTTAAAAAAAAAAAAAATGATCCTATCAGCGGATTTACTTTCTCGCCGTCGGTCGTACTCAACGCAACACGTGTTTGTAATCAAAGTGTCTAAAAGAAAATTTTTCCCCCCCAGTATCAAATCAATTTCCATACAAATATCATCATGATATATAAATTCTAAACCGTACATCGATTTCTTTTTCCCCCAACAAGTATACAATTTGTCCACGTTCCAATAGTTGATCACGGTAACATACTATGAAAATATGAATCCATTGAACGTTTCCTATGCACCCATCGACGCGTATCACGACGCGGCAGTAACAAACGAACGCAATTGTAGGCTTCCGGTCGAAATCAAATGTCTCGTGACAGGGAAGCAGTGTATTCGACTGATTGCCATTTCTCAGCTCAATTGGCGGTACATACATACATAGATACGTATATGTATACTGTATATACTACAAGCGTCCAGGGGCCGCCGAATGACTTAATCGTTGATCTACACGGCCCCGAACCGGCGTAGGAATTTATGCAAATCACGGTATCCGCCAGACTTCGCAATTGCACTTGCGCCGTTTCAAAGATAGCGCTGACAAATTGGCCCCAGATTAAGGGCGTTTCGGAGGCATGCACGGTAACCCGGTAAGGCGAAATGAAACTGGGTCTGCGACCCTTCCACACGTATTACACGCCGCTGATCTTTGTATTTGTACACGGAATACCGGGTTTACCTATGGTAACATGTATGTATGTATGTATGTATGTATGTACGTGCATACTTGAACGCACGCACACATCGACGATGTCGTGCTACCTGGTTCTCGTGCAATGGTATTTAGTACGTGCGAAACGATCGTGTATTTTTCTTTCATTTTATTTTTTTTTTACTTTTTTACAATACGGGAACTAAGAATGTATTATGTGTTTTTATTCTATGTAAATGGATTCTATTAATCATACAAACACTTTTGTTTGGAACATAATTGTGAATTATATTAGAAATATTTGAGTATTAAACAAAATTTGATTAAATTTGATTCTAACCTTTTATGTATCCCTATATCACAGAATAGAGACACAAATATACTATGTCAAGGGTTAAAATAACCGTGCATGATTATGCACCTCCAGCGAGGTTAATCCCCCGGTATTTGCAGCTAATCCAACATAATGTGATGCGATGCATATAATACACCACCCTGTACACAATACCTGCGTGTTTATAGCTCGTTACAAGCGTTCGGTACATACACACACACACACACACCGTGAGTATTTCCAACGTTGTGTTATATGTACTTCTGAATCCGTAACCAGTACAACGTCCGTGTGAGTCTATAAGTTTCCGTTGACTTGCTCGCTCGCACATACATCTACATACACATATAATAATGTATATGTATGTGTATGCGTGTGTTTGTACAACCTCCGCGAGTACGTGGATCTATACCCGCGGCGGGAACAGGTGCATCGGCCTGGTGAAACGAGGAAAACTATTGATTTTCGTTTACCCCAGGAGCCGGTGGTGTCCCGTGCAACTCTCACCGGGTCGAATGCACCCTGGGTCCCTTGGCACGACCAGCACGCCCTGCATTCGAAGACAATGGCCTTAGGTCAGTGAGCCTGGTGCCATCGTGACACCGCCGGTGGAAATCAAGCCGCGGAGAGTCACGGAATACCTGGATATCACCGGATAACCCTTTCCTTCTCTCGCTTCCCCCCTTCTCCCTCTTTCTCTTTGATTCTTTTCTAACGAGGAAATTGGTTCGCGGTATGTGGGACACGATTTGAAATTCCATTCTAGAGAATCGGAGTTAATTACGGAGGAATTCTAATTAACGTGGGGGTAAATGTACGGACTACATGATGTTTTAGATCAATCACTAGTTACATAGTGTTTTATGTTGTGATTTAATTATGTTTGGATTGAAATGTGTATGTATTGTAGTAATTTGCGTGTGTATTGTAGTAGTTTGCCGCAACGATAAACGAAGTTAAATTAAATTACGAGTTTTTGGATAATGCATTTAAATACACCCCGGTTGGAAGAACAACTTTTGGGTGTTTATTATTTTAAACACGACGAGAACTTTCAGGTTGTGACATTGTTGCAGGAAATAAACGATGTTATGATACTACGTGTCCGATTGTAAAACCGCGGAATACATAAATGCACCGGCGACCATAACCGCATAAGTAGCTGTAATATTTAGAACAGAAGTACACACGGTTATATGCATATTAGATGACACCTTGGTACACGGATGTCCGTATCAAATGATTCATTATTTAATGAATAAACGAAATCGAATTTCAAGGGAAAATAGAGAAATGATTTATAAATGATAAAATAGATGAAATAATTTCAAAGTAATATTCGTCACACGAGATTAAAATTTTTCTCATATCTTTCTTTCTGTTTTAAAAAAATTAAAAAAAAAGAGGTATGTACGTACATACAGTGGTATTTAATCTTAACGCTCTGAATCACTGTACTTCACTCTTTTTCCAACTACCGTCACAACTCCATTATTCGCATTTTTTCAGCTTCCCGTGTAACTCTATTGTTCTAGTAGCCCGTATCGGAGCTCACGATACGTTTTACCGATAAGGAATCATTGTGAAGTGTCGGGAAGTTAATTAAGTCGAATTTTACAATTTGCGGAACAATGACGCGATAATACAGGCAACGAAAATTAAATATTTCTATTCGCGCGAATGTTTTGCCGATTTTGCTCCGAAATGAAATTGCGTTTTATGAATTTGTTAGCATGCGATTAGCGTAGGATAATTTCCACGCGTATTTCCTGGAATAGGTTTTCGTTGGTCCGTTGTTATTGCTTACTTAACGGAATTATAGTCATCGATTCCGTGAAAACCCCCTCGACTCCGAAAAACACTGACCGTTAACTGTGTGTGTTTTTGTAAATGCCGATAAAGACACCTACGTGTTTTATTTTTACTACGGCAAAGATCAAACGAACCAATCGCAAATTAGAAATCTAAATAAATTTACCTATGGTGAAATTTACGCGACAATTTTTGAAATTATTAACAAATTTTTTGTACATTAACAAATATACTATTTTCAAAAATGATAACTGAGAAACACACACTATTCTACGTATAATTTACTGTGACACTTTCGCAGTAGTTTATCAAGATAAATTAATCACTCGTTAAGTCGTTAAAATTCAATTACATTTTTCCGACAGCTAATTACATTCGTACAGTGACCTCATTACAGACGATTAAAATATATGTACCGCGATTGATAAATGACGACATTGAGAAATTAAGGGGGTGCAATTCAGTCATCAACGGGATTATTAACATTGTGGTCACGGAACGATATTACACATAGATAACGTGGAAAGATAACACCAATGTTGTCCCTGTGCAAATCAACCAACAATGAGCAACAGTTCGCGGAGAATGTTGCAGATCTCAAAGATTAGACTCGTCTTACTAAACAATTGATAAGTAGACGTTAAACTTGCGACAGTGTACGTGTGTTGATAAATTACGTGCCACTATGTACACACGTTGCAACATTATTATCTCGCGATTCGACACTCGTATTATAATCGCCCGGACAATTAATACAATCATCGTTCAATTAAAATACACTTGGGCCGAAGTGTATAATTCGACACTCCAACCGAGATACGAGTAAAACCGGTTTGTCAAATTATTATGATAAGGTACCGGCGGAGCCGGTATATATTCGCAGGATGAAACACGTTCAACTGTGTTTATTTCACGTCGTGTCAAGTACACAAATCGCTAAACATATTCTAACACATTCTAATATTCAAATCTCGCGCACTATTTCTATCAATTCAACCCAGTATGTATCCATAAAACGAACTAAAAGATTCTCATAGATAAAATAGAACAAAAAGACATATATATGTCCAACCTAACCTGTCATTCAAACGGACAGAAAGTAAATATAAAAAAAAACTCACCGTTTTGGGTAGAGTAGTCCCACTCGCTCTTGCCGTTCATCTCGGGGGGAACGATGACGACCTTATCGGAAATTGAGGTCCGCGAAGTTGAGATCCGAGTATAGTTTACACCCGGTCGTCTTGCCGCTTACACTGGCCCTTAGTTAGATCGAATATGCCACAATAGACTTTCCCTTTCGCCACGCTGATTTATCGCCTCGACAACAAGCTTGTATGTATGTCTGTATATACGTAGATCTCTCTCCGACGTGAAGTTTCCGCGGTCAAAAGAAACACAACCGAGCGTGAAGAGATGTCAAATCGCGTCGAATCGGACGAGATTATTTCTGATTGTCACCCTTGAAGAATCGTCGCACCACGAACGTTCGCACGTCTTTGTGTAAGTTTACTTGTTCGATCGAATTGAAAACGACGCTTGTCGCTTTAGACAGCTTCTACGAAAGTGACACCGGCCGGCTGGATACTGCTGTTTATACGGCCCCCTGTCACGTGACCCCGTACTACACCGGAGAAGCGTTCGCGCATGCGCTGTGGAATGTTTACACGTGCGCTTACGGGGCCCCCACCACGTGCTGGTAGCACGTGCGATTCAAAGAATGGATATAGGTATATACGTGTGTACGTGTATTGTGTGCTCGAAGAAAGGGTGTATTTGACACCCTATGAATTAAAAAATGAATTATATGGCATGTAGGAGCTGTTAATTCTTAAATTTGGATGAGATTGAATTTGATAAAAGGGGAATTGAAAGACTTAGAATAATTTCGTAATGAGTGAGGGAAATAAAGTGTAAATTATACACTTTGAATGGAAATTACAAACTTCTTGTGTACCGTGGCATTGCTGTAGTTGTATGTTAATTATACATAGCGTTTTTCTATTTCTTTGGATTCATATCATAGTATGTAATTAATGGAAAATGTCTCAGAAATCGAATTACTAAAATTTGTTTCATGAATTCTATTAGTTTCGTTTTTTGGTGACTCGTATAATAAAGCTAAGTATTTTTCATATATATAGAACTCAATAAACATATCTTCCAATACACTCAGGAGTAACAAACTCAATTTTCTAATATTCCATATTATTAACGCTTGCAACATGATTTTTTTCAAGTCTCCAAAAAAAAATCTTCACCAGAAACCTATTACGTACGCATTATTTGCTTTCGTATCCCCTGTTTGTGCGAGCAATATCGTCAGCCACACTCTCTGTGACATATAAACGAGCGATTAACGATCTTTGCATGTGTCTCGTCCATGGTGCGGTAACATAATTATGTCATATAAAGATGTTGGGCGTGAAAAGGTAAGCTGCGATTCAACACAGGAATTATCCTATCTTCCGCGATAAACAGACTCGCTCTGCATGTCTCCCGAAACAACCGGCACGTTTTTATCTACGCCCGCGGTAAAGCTCGTCGTAAATGTGAAATTATTCAAAATAAGATTGCCACGAATGATCTGCTCGTTATAATACTTAACAGTGATTTCCATCTACGATCGTATCAATCCGAGACGGAAGATCTTCGCAGAGACGCTTGATTCCTGGATTACACGTAAGTATATACATATATATCTTTTATAGATTAATCTCTCACACCCTCTAACGTTCCAACGTGTTATCGCCGTACCATTCATAAATGGAAGTAACTTTTCTATTTTTATCATCACCTATCTTCTGCACCTTTACCTTTGTTATCGCCACTATTCCGTTTTATTAGGACGAATAAAAGCAGCGTGCACGCACACGTGCCATCGGGTTCACGTCGTTTGTGTTATTCTGCTCAAACACGCCCGCCAGATATGTGTATTATGTATATCCTCTACCGATGTCGTGACACATGTATATACCTGCGTGCCAGGTGGTACAATGTATTGTTTATTGTCTGCGCAGACATGCATATATTATGGTCCACAATCAATTAGATAATAAAATACCGTGTCACATTAGACGCCCTTAATATCGAACGTTCGATAGACAGGTGTGCAAATTATCAAACGTAATACATAAAAGGAATGTATATATGTATACGTCGATCGAATCATCGGCAAAATTTCTCTACCCTTATCTAACTGATGACTGTTGAATCAATATCAATAGGAAACAATGATTTGCACGACCGCGAGCCGATTGTTACGTTATCAATGCTGATTATCTTTCTCGATAAAATGGTTAATGACATTCGGCGAAGCATGAATAATCGTAGGGTTGCCCGTGATAACAGGTGCGTACCTGCAATCTTATTTCCATGTGCTAACTACAACGGGTGTCCAATAGAAATCATTCTTAATGTTACAATACATTAATCATATTATTAAAATTAATAACAAATTTTTAAATTTCACTACGATATTATTACGTACGAAAAGATAGAATGAGATGATCCTATCATGATGATAGATCATCGTTCATTATAGTTCATAAATCAACGAACAAGTGTTTCAGAATGAAAAGCTCATCAAATCAGAGAGTGCAACGAAATGTTTTGATTATTTTTTGTTCATCTATGTTAGAACGTGGTATAGAAAAGAAACACCCGTCTCCTTTAGTTTTATCAAGCTCGGATAACATTGTCACGTCAGTGTTATGTCATAGAACGTGCTGCATGTTAGCATCATCGTTTCGTCTTCATTATACCAATAAACGAACCGGCCGCGCAACTCCGATGCTCTCAATAAAAATTAATGAATTCCAGCAAATTCCATTGGAAAACGTCAATGGATATCCGTTCTTTTGCGTCTCTCGGAGCTTCCACGAGAATGCACGTGCGGCTAACGTATTCCCGTGACCTTTCGCGTTGATTCTACCCGGATTTCCCGCCCTGGACGATTCGTTTGATTGTTTACCAAACGTTCGAAAAATCGCTCACTGAATCGTTGTTATTCCGTAATCTCGTTGAATTCTTCATTGATAATGTAAATCGAACACGATATACTTTTCCTTTTCCTTTTCCTTTTCCTTTGATTCACTAAATTTTTAATCGGTCTCTTTGATCGTGAATCGATGACACGAGGATCATGAAAATTCTATTGTCGATGGAAACAGCAAAGAAGTGTGCCAGTGTGGATGTACATACACATTAAAGATTGTTATCTGTCCTGCAATTACAGCTGGAAAAAAAATAATACAAGAAAGTAAACGTTAGAAGATTAATGCAACCGATTTCCACGTTCGCGTGAAAAAAAAGGATTGTTACATAAAAAGTCAGCTGTAAGTATGCATCGTTTTCGCTGATGTTAAGTTCTTTCCCCTCTTTTTTTTCTTTTAAATAATTGGCTTCGGTCTATCGATTACTTAACGTCGTTAACGCGATCTATATTTATATTGTTTAAAAACTGACGGAAGCCGTGTAAAAGAGAAAAAGGTACACGATTACGTTACGTATGCAAATTTGGTTTATCTATTTCGCGGAAAGTGTTTTGTCCGACGGGTAATGAAATCCATTCACAAGGGGAGTCGTAAATACGGAATTTTAACGCGAACTACTTTGCATTTCAATTTCGCGCGGTGACAGCGCGCGGACCAACAAAAATTTGCACAGTGTTTTCGGATTCAACGACGATTACGCAATCGACCGCGAGAGAGATTTGATTTGAAATAACGTTACGCGTTCCACCGAGCGTTCAATTTTCACCGTGGAAATGATGTTCATTGATCAATTACGTAGTTACTTAATAACATAATGCTCTTAAGTCGTTACGCATGTTAGTCATCGTTTTACGCTATAGCTTTAAGGAGACGCGATAAAGATGCTAATAAGAAACGCAATACCATTCGCCAGACAGCTTGCAACCTCGTCATCGCATGAGTTTCTTACAATTTATTGATACTTTTGTCTCATCGCACGTTTCGGTGTTTCAGTGGAAGCGCGAAGGTGCGATGTTTTGTAATGTAGCTGCGGTAATTCTCGTAATTAGAAGCAAGGTCGATGATGTCGATGACGTAAGGAAATACTAGAAACGACAATAAACTTTTTATTTCCTGTACTTTTGATCGATTAATGCGACAAATGTTTTTTTTTACCGAAAGACAACGGTGCAATGAAAGGATAATGTTTGTCACCTGTAATTTGTCACACACCTGTTTGCTGATTAAACCGATGACAGTATTCGCAAAATTTCTTCGACTCATATTTGAGGATTGTATTATACATACATACAGGTATCTATACGACGTGACGTGTCGCTGTTTTTTTCACTTTTAACTACCTACAATCGATCGTAAAAAGATTAAAAGAGTTTCTCACGTATTTAAACTCTCGATCTAAAAAATATCACACAAACTCGATTTAAGTCTCGATAAAATAATCTTACCCATCGTGATTCCTCCAACAAAAAAATGGATACATGGAAATAAAGTAGATAAAAATAGTATTTGCACACCCTGTAACGTGAATGAATAAATAATCAATTAAAATCCACGGATCGATATTCATTATTCAAACTCCGCATTTACACAAACTGTTCACACAATATTATCTCATTTATCAAGCAAGGTGTGAAACTACTGTTCTTTTTTTCTTACCCACACTATTTAAAATCGATTTCTGGATCACTGTGACCGTGAATACTGTCGAAGCCGTTGCAAGAACTCCACCAATGTCAGTCAGGTCCGATCTAATTAATCCTTCAATCCGTCAATTACTTACGTAACAGTGTCACCGAGTGTGACGAACGTCATGAAAAAGTTTCGACGGGAACCAGGAGAACCATGCGGAACAGGTGGAAAACCGGTGTCGATGGTGTCATTCAGGATGCGGCAGTGATCGAATAAACGTGATATCCTAAAATGGCTTTATTTAACTCTTAACTTTACACGTGTTTAATATGTAGTACTTGTTCAGAGATATCTGTATACGTATATTATTATTTCAATATTCCTCCGTTTATTACCGACGATACCACATGTGTAGAGATGATTGCAGATCAGTGCGCGCGAGATGTCCACGTGGCGAACACGTTTCTCGCGTTTTCTTTCCGTTTTCGTTCGCGTTTAAATGTTTCCCGTCGTTGTCGCATGAATCAGGGACGTTTCACATAAAAGTTCTACAAAAGACACCGGCGCGCGTCTTTATCGTATATCCGTGAACAGTATTAGCAACCGACGAGAGATCTATTTATTTTTTATTTATTTGTTTGTTTGTTTATTTATTTCTCACCCGGTACCGTCGAAGCGCTATAGCGGACAAAAATAATTTGAAAATCCCAGTCAATATGTATTCTTATGTATATCATTATGTATACAACACATTCCTATGCGCGATGCGATAACTAGTGTACTTTTTTTTGTTATTTTATTTCTCTCTTATCCAATGGAACTTCTTATTAATCTGTGTGTGTTTGTTTGTGTGGGTGTGTGTGTGTATCGTATTTTCTTTTTGTTCAATTTACTTCGTTTGTCTCGTCGACTCGTTTCGCATTTTTTCCCCCCCGAGGAAGCGGTCGAAGTTTGCGTTTCACATTTGCACATTCTTTACACCTCTCTCCCATTGTCCGTTATTCGTCTTACCGATTTTTCGTTTCTCTCGTTATTTTTTTTTACACAATTATAAAATACTTTCGAACCACTCTCTCACACATACACAGGCCGGAAAACGTCTCTCTCTCTCTCTCTCTCCGCGGCTCCTGTGCCACCTGTTTTATCAATTTTTTTTTCTGTTTCTCCGTTCGTTTCACGATTTCTTCTCCATCTCCTTCAATGTTCCTCCCTTTACACAGTTGTCTCTATCTTATTAAATATCGTACACGTCTATCATACATAAATTGTCATTTTCACAGTAACACAATTGCAGCGCATGAAAAGTTACGCGTTAAGAGCGATGATATGATTAGAAGCATGATATGAAGTGGCCTTGCTTATCGCAGATCCTAGACGGAATTAGAAAGAGGATCGTCCGAACGGTGATCTCGAGAGCGCATCTACATCCGAGTGTCTCGTATAAAAAAATTACTGATATCAGTGTGCATCTCGCGTGTAGATGCCTCGCGGCAGATCACTTACGTACGATCCCCTCGAGTAAAAAAAATCACGCGTACGATACGCTGAAATGTTTTTCCAATTTACATTTCACGATAGAACGATCGTCCGATTGTATAATACTCGCGATTATAAAATAACGAAAGGAATTCAGTCCACGTTCGGAATTTTAATTAAACGCGATCGGTACATTACATACACTCTGCGATAAGCAAAGATGCGATGAAAAGAATTCAGTTTTGTCGCGTTATATACTTAAATCTTCTACAATATAAAGACGTGAATTAATAGTAATATATTATATCGTAATTTAGCTTGCATACGAAACATCCGTTTGTCATTCTACATACACAATTATCATCATCATCATCAGCAGCAACAGCAGCAGTGTTATCACCATCATCATCATCATCATCATTATTATTATCATTCATACGAGTTATAGGAGTGACCCCAAATTTGCGGATTCGTCAGCTACCTTTCCATTTTTTTTTTTTTTTGCGAAGTGGATGAACGGAGCCTCCAAATTCGAGGTGCGCGAAAGATATTCATTTTTCATTATTAATTTTCTTCTTTTTTTTATTATTATTTCATTTTTTTTATTATCATTATTCTTATTCTCATTTCTCGTATTTCCTTTGAAAAATATCAGGAAACTATCGAGGTATTGAATGAAACGGCTGCGTGTACATACCCGTATCGTACCCAGCACACTTCGGCGGAGTCACACAAATTATTGAGAGCTTTTGCAACAGAGCGACGTTATTATTTTTTATGTTTGTTCGTTTAAAAAATTACAAAAAACATTATACAATGTATGTGCCCTGCGCAAAGAGTACGGGCCACGCGTTCCACGTTTGAAGTGCGTCTTATTTACTTTAATGCTCCCCATTTTTAAATAGTAGTTTTTGGCTTGGTAACTATGTAAAGTCTAAATTAAATAATCTCGTCTTCGTGTGATCCATTAATATTTACGTCAGGCTTTTTTTAAAAACTTTCGGTAAGATATACATGAAATTCGTAAAAACGGTTCGTTAACAACGTAAGCGACGATGAATGGAAAATCGCGTTTGACAATAGTCACGGGGCGTCGGTTCTAACAGAAAAAGAGAAGAAAAACATAACGTGTTGTTAAAAAATTGTGCGTAGAAATGAATAAAAAAGAAAACCCAATTTTCTCACAGTGCGTAGAAGAAACATAAATGCTGTGACATGGGTCTGGCAGTATTTAAAAAGAGATATTCACATAAGTGACTGCAGACCGTCTATCGAACGAGAAATAGGTAATATACATATTTATATATATTTGTATATATTATCAGTAGTTTTCCCTTTATTCTGCATGGCCTACAGTGCCAATGGAAGCATTTGCTGTCACTCTGCAATGGCATCGCACGAACAGATTCGATTAAATTATGTTTTAAAAAAATTCTCAGTTCCCTCTAACATTTTATTCCTTAAACCGTATAACGATCGTCGAGGGAGTCTGTTCGCTAAAAATCGTGTTACATTCGAGCACATTGTTCTCGTCGTAATGTTTGTCACACGTTAGACGTTATAAAAAAAAAAAGAAAAAAAAACATCTCCAGCGTTACGAACTGGCTCTCTCGACGACACAAGTTATGCAACATTTTCTTTCATTTCTTCTTCATTTTCTTTTGTATCTGGCAGTGTTACACGTTGTAGGTACGTTGTACGATAAGAAGATTCGTTAAGTCGATAGTCCTTGATACTTGGAGACTTTTTGCAACAGTAACTGCGATAAGTCGTAGAACCATATACATAGTACATGTTGTTTATTCACAGCTTGGATACCCTTATTGCTTAATAAATGGCACTGATCAATGAAATATTACGAGTATCGTTGCTGCCCCGAATGCTATGCCGAATAAAATACTTCGTCCTACCGATGTGTTGGTTCTACAAGTAAACCTAAACTAAATCCGCTTACCGAAGTCTCGGAGTAGTGAATCCTCCTCTACAGTTGAATTCGTTACGAAAAGGCAACGCGTGATTTGTATTCCATACTCCCTAGAAAAAGTTTTCCCGTGAAATATATGTCGGTCAATAAACTACATGAATCAAATAATCGAGGACACCCTATCGAAAAAATTTCATCATTTTCTTCCCTTTCTTCTTTCTCTCTCTCTCTCTCTCACTTTATCTCCCATTTCTCTGTTTTTTCATTTTCTTTGTGTTTTTTTTTGTTTAAATACCGCGTGTTAAACGGCAATGAATCAGTACATATATATAATATATATATAAAATAAGTAAAAGTGCGCGATGGGTGTGTTTCTCGTAAACGAATCGTCGTTCGTCTACGATAATATTATTCATCGTACCGGACGAAACGAAAGCCTTTTGTTCTGTGTTTTTTTTCCTTTTCTTTTTTTTTAGAGATTGCTGTATACATTCAGAGCTCCACAGTTGTCGGCGTTGCCACCGTGCTGAGGTTTCTTCTGACAGTTATTTTGGTTTTGCGCGTGTATTGGGGAGTCTCCGAGCATCGCTAGCATATACTTGCGCGTGGGCGAGTGTACCGTATTTTGTTAGGGAGGCACGTATGGGGGTGGTTTTCTGTACGTCGGAGTTGGCTTAGGACGATTCTGACGATTTGTATCGCGATTCGTGGCGAAAGGCGGTGGCGGTTGATACGGTTCCTCGGAGTTTTCTTTTGGTAACATCGGCACGTCCGCACCGTCCTCGGCTTTCTGATATTCTGGTGGCGGTAAAGGTGGTTTCTCTTCTTTCAATATAACCGGTGACTTATTACCTACGATAAAAACAATACCAATAAATTCACGGAACCTTTAAATCACAATTATCTACGAAACTTTGATGATATTTTCTAAATTACCTGGATCCGGTTTCTCGTCCAGCTCGTCCTGGAAGATCACCGGGATTCCTTTGCTACGGAAACTCTGTCGTTCGTCGTCCTGTTCGCTGACGCTCATCTTTCCGCTGCGTCTTCGTCTGTACAGTACGCACGCGATAACACCGGCAAGCATCAACATAATAGCGATTATGATCGCGGGAAGAACGAACGTGATAAGATAGTCGTCGTGGAACGCTCCGACGGACGTAGAGTCGTCCACTGGTGGAACATAGTTATCCGGGGAATGAACCCCGGTGAGTTCACCGAGACATATACCCATTGGGATCACGGTTATCTGTTTGACGGGGAATTTCAGGCCCATAACTTCCAGTACTTCGTCGGTGACCGATCGACGGTCGTTATCGCTTTTCACCAGCACCGATCGCAGTCTGCTGACTTCCTCGTGCGCACAGTAGGTCGTCGGTAACGTTCTGTTGTGCCACGTGATCACCGTGCTACCGTTAGAAATACTATGCAAAGAGATAGAGGTTGTGTCTCTGTCTTGGTAAAGATCGCGCAACTTCTCGATGAAGTTACGTTTCTGAAGGGCGGAGTGCGCGAACGACTCGTAGGGGATGTCCAACGTCATGGAGAATTCTACTGTGTGCTGCATGGGCGGGGCTGGATGAACTACAACGACCAATCCGTCCGTGGCACTTGCACCTTTTGCGACAAATGAAATAAAGTGTCAATTTATTTGTTGAAATTGATTCATTGATACTTTAAAAAGTATATTTGTAGGTCCGAGTGTACTACCTTCCCGATCAGTGACGACCAATTGATACTCCTTACGGCCAACATCTGTACGCATAGGTACACCGTAAAATTCTTGGTTTTTACTGTCAAATTGTAGCCATTCGTGAGGTGGAATCGGAGTGCGATCGATAGTCAACAGATTCATTCGCATGTTTCGGGACGAACCGTCTTCTGCATCGAAGAATGTATCCTAAAAGAATTAAAATAGTTAGAAATACTTCCATACTGTCATATAAGAAACGAATTTGGTAAATAGAAACTAGTCTTGGTATATTCAACGAGAGTCGTGAATATTTATATTATTAAACGGTCCTATCAGATGAAGTTGTTATCATTTAATCATACACGAAAAAGTTGTCCAATAAAATGGTATACACGTACTTCTGGCACTTTAAATATAAGCAACTGTCCAACAGTGGCATTGACAAGATCCACTTGGTTCCTTGGTACCGGCGGGAAATTTCCCTTTGGCTCTTGCGTGGAAACTTTTGGTGTTTCTGGACGAGACATATCCTCGCACTGGCCAATACCCTGGTAGACGACGCGCTTCACTCTAATTTCAGGAGCGAGAGCTTCTCTCAGCGGTGCACTGGGATCGCCGTTTCTGTCGATCAGTACCTGGAAAACGAATATAATTGAAACATCGGTACTAATTTTCACGTACACGACAAGAATCTATACTTACATGTAATAAACCATTTATATATTCTTTCGGGCAGTCGCTGCTTCTCGGTAAGCTGTCGTTCGTCCAGGTAAAAATAGCCTGATCGCGATCAATATCGACAGATCGGACAGTAATGTGTCGAGGATCATTGTCACCGTAAACTTCCGCTATACTCCGAATAACCTAACAGAAAACAACGATAAAACAATCTTATACGAGTTCCAATACACACAAATCATTACCTTTAACTCCCAGTCGACGTCCGTTGGGAATTCGTTGCGTTTATCGAGTCTCAAATAAACACTGAATTCGTGATTAACACTGCGACTGAGTTTATGCTGTTGCACGTGAATATCGAGACGATCGGATACATTAAGTCCTTCGCTATCGGAAGCAACCAACTCGTAATTCCAGGTGGAAATATCATTTTCAAGAGGTCTGTAACAAAGTAAACCAATTTCATTATATAATTTCTAAACCGATACACAGTCTATACAATCCAATCTAAAATCAATAAGCTTACAATCCATAAACTTCCTGAGTGTTTTGATTAAACTGTAACCAATGACTGCTCTTCAAGGGTACACCTTGCAGGTACAGGCTCAACTTCAGGTTCCTGGTATCCCCATCCTCCATATCACTGAACGTATTCGCCGGTATGATATAACTCAACGGTTTTCCAGCGGTGACCGGTATTTTCTTCAGTCTTTTATCCTGTCTGGGTGAGAAGTTGCGTACCCTGTACTCCACGTCTTCGGTGGTAACTCTCGGCGATTCGGTGGCAACGGTTGTCGTTGACGGGGTCGTAGTGGGTGTAGTACTTGTTGTTGTGGTAGTGGTCGTAGTGCTCGTGGTGGGCGGTAGTGTTCGCATTTCTGTTGTTGTTGTCGGTGGTGTTGTAGTGGGATTCGTTACGAGTGTTGTAGGCAGGGTACCAACGGTTGTGTATATAGTTGTTGTTGTTGTGTTAGGTACTTGTGTGACTAGTTGGGTGACGGGTGATCTCGGTGTCGTCGTCATTGCTGGTTCCGTTGGCTGGAGGCAAAAAAAGATTGTTTTAATATCGAGAAAACGTATAAAGAATAACAAAACGTTCCGTTCAACGATTCGTCCAGATTAACGTTGATAGAACGATTTTTTCTCGTGATCGTGAAATAACTATAACATCGTAACGATCACTGGGCTCCAGTAAGAACAGTATATATTACACATTTCGTTTTTTTTTACCATTAACGAATTAATAATTGAACTTAATTCGGTCGATAATCACAATTTTACAGAACGAACACATTTAAACAGCCACACACAGAGTATCACGGACGATATATACGATTCTTACTGTACATCGACGGGAAAATATAGCGTTTTACGGGCAATGGTAATGACCTATCTTGGCAAAGCGAGAGTCTCGTTGAATTCGACTATATGCGCAGCAATGGAACTATCATACAAATGAGAAGCACGAAGCATTGAAGCATTACCTCTTCCGTCGTAATATTAACAGTACCGCCGGTGATATCCGTTTCCGTCCTCTCGGTAGTGGCGTTCGAAATTCCAGCCGTACTAGAATGAGGAACGGTTACGGAAATAGGGGTAGTGGTGGTAGTGAATTCCGGGAGTGTCGTCGATAAGACGGTGACGGTTTCGCCGCTCTCCATATGTTTCGTTTTCTCCGTTGATTCATCGGTGGTATCCAATCTCAACGACGATTCTGTCGACGGTGGAATGGTTGTCGCGACGCTAGTAGCTGTTGTTGTTGTTGTATCAGCTGTCGATGATGTTGTTGTTGTTGTTGTTGTGCTCGTTGTTGTGCTAGTAGTAGTAGTAGTAGTACTAGGGATCGTTGACGCGGCTTGGGTGGTTGTTGTAGATGTAGTTGAAGTAGTCGGCATGGTGGTGATGGTTGTTGTTGTTGATGGTGATGATGTAAGTTCAGTTGTTGTTGTTGTTGTCTGCGAAATCGTTAGTAGATGCGATGTACGGCACGAAAAACTTGGTTAGTTACATTTTTTTTTTCAAGGGAGCGTAGAAGATGTACAGTAGAGAATGTCAAACAGAATGGCTTTCGTTTATCCATACTGTTCGGAAGACAATGGTATCGCATGAACGACACACAAACGCTCTATACATCGATCTTGTATCGTCTAAAAAACGTTTTATGTTTATGGCATAGGCCGGCATTAAACACGCAATACCCACAGCTAGACTAATTGTTTTAAGCACAACGATTCCCTTAAGCGATTGCATGGCGAATGAAGGACAGAAATAAGAACTTCAACGAAAGCCGTTTATAGCTAGTATTCAGTATTTTTAATATAAACACGTAAGTAACCGGTGATTAATCATCACACGTGTACGCGGGCTTATATGAATACTTACAGCACTGGTCGTAGTCGTAGGACTCGATCTATTCACCGCGCTCTCCAAAGTGTTTTGAGAATTGACGATCGGTACGATATCGTGCTCGTTGATTTCCTCCGTCTATAGAAACACAACACAATATAAATTTCCAAAATACATATTATATATTCTAACATCATTTAAGTACATTCCAAGAAAATATATATCACATCCATCTCAAATTGTTCCAATCCTCACAATATCAATATTAATATAATCAATACACTAATTACCTATCAACTTTATTCGAAATAAAACAACAAATTGATCAAACCCATATAAATTTGAGTACGAAGCAATATATATTTCCACCACAGTTTCTATCACCGTAACAACTCACATTCCAATCAAGTGGCTCCTCCCCGTGATGATGTCTATGTGGATGCTCCGATTCGAGACCTCGCCCGTCCGTGTCCGGAATATTCGTGGGTTGCACCTGTGAGTCGTCCCCGTCCTCGGTGTCCTCGTCCTCGTCCTCGTAGTCGTCGTACTCGAAACCGTCGCCATAATCATCCGGGTCGTAATCCCCGGAACCGGCTTCACGTCGGTTCCTCAATAACAACGTCGACTCGGTTTTCACACGCCAGAGAAGAACGGGAAGCTGGAGAACCTCCGCCAGGGTGCCGTCTTTCGCTTGCTCGCGCAAACGTTTCACCAGGTCCGTTTGATGCCTCCATAAGTGACCGTCGCAACCGACCTGATAACGATATTTATAGGAAAATTACGTTAAACGGTGATCAATTGAACGACGATAAACAAAATTGTATCAATTGATACAATGTACTGTCACGTTGGGAAACGTTTGAATTTCACGATATCATCGTTAGCATTATTTACATCGATTTCATTCGACACGTTTCACCTGACTGTTGCATCTTGATAAGGTGTTTACATAGCGAGCGATAATTGATGTATTTGCATCATGGCGTGTCGTTTATAAACAAAGGTAATCTTTTATCGGATTTTCCACGACAATGGTGATTTGTTAATGTACAGTGTTTATATATATATAATACTTTTATCGGGATAATCCGTTTATTGTTGATCTATAATACCGTCTATTTTTATATCGTGTAACGTTCACCTGGCTGTACGTATAATATAATTAAACACCTCACCTGCCATTGGATCGCGCTCAGATGCTTCTCCCGGCGATATTTCACGTTCCCAGGACCGCTGAGTATCACCGACGAGTCGGCGTTCAAGTTCTCTTTGCCGTTTTGCGGATGAATCGAAAACGCGCTCTGAAAGTCAAATCGTTCGGTAAAGAATCACTGTTGAAGGGAACCGAAGGGAAAAGGGATTCTATGAATAATATATTATCAAAGGAAGTCACGAATGACCGTTAAGAAAAAGTGAATCTATCGATCAGAACGAGTGCAATCCGTTAAATTAAAACGAGGAGAAAATAGTTTTCCCTTTGACTCTGCGTTTATTATACTCTACATTATCCCTTATATTGAAATAAAAAAACAAATCTCATACTTTTGCCCCGTTTAGATGCGACCCAGATATTACACATTTAATTGTATTCAACCACGCAGACTAAATGTGGTGTTCGAAATTCGTTTCCTATTTTCTTTCTTCATTTTAACCAGTTAAGTGTGCTTGACGACTATATCCGTCATACGTAAATTATGTCACCCTTTGATACTTATACATATTGTAATATTAGTGAAAACCAAGATATATTCCCAAATTTCAATATGTTTAGAATGTTTTTAGAGATCAATGTAAATAATTCAAGATGGGATTCATGTATCCATAATTTCCTAACGTTATCACTGGATTTTCGCGACACACAGCTGCAAACTAACACAAGTTTGATGTTATTGAAAAAGCCACTATGATTGTGGTTTAAAGCCATTATTTAAATAAGTACGATCCTTGAAGAATCGTTCTATAGCCAGATAAATTTAATATTATATGAATAATATATACTACCAAAAATATATTTTACTAACACAGCTGCACGTTCTGCAAAAAGGTCTATAAAATATAACAAAAAACTTAACTGGTTAATAACGACAAAGTAAGTGGATACTTCTAATCAACGAACGATAATATCGTTATACTATACTGAACGAACACGTGGAAGGGCTTCGTTCACGGTGTTCTAATTTCTTGCGAGCAGGAAGTAACTCGTGGAAGAATGCGTTTGATAAAGTTCGCATCTTCGGGGCATGCACGACACGCGACGGCTTCTCCTCTTTCACGAGAACGAAGTTTACGACGTCAGAGAAGCGTCTCCGGGAAGCACTCGTGGTGGAATGGCAAATGCATCGCTATCCCCCTGACATAATACGGAAAATTGTCCAACTTTCCGAGTATCCCGGCGAGCGAACTTCTTTCGCCGCGGATAAATTGAACGAAAGATTTTTGAAAGCGTTTCTTCTTTCCACGGCTAGTCGGAGAATTCTTAAATTAATTTCATCATCGTCCCGCGGGGAAAACAGGATTCCTGGCGTCTTTCCTGACTACCATCGACGGGACGAACTGTCTTTCATGGGAAAAACTTTCGAAAGCTTCGCGTTCTATATTCAGAGAACTATGTTGGATACTTGTATATTATTCATCGTACACCGAGCTTCCTCTTTGCGAATTAAAAAAAAAAGAAAAGAGGAAAAACGAACAAACTTTTGAAGAATGGCACAACGTTTCCGCAATTTATTTTCTTTATCTAATTTCATAACTTCTTCCCGAATGAATAATCACAGGAATTCTCCATGGTCTTTCCGTGGAAACTATTTCATCCTCGTTTTAATAACACTTGGATAGAGTGTATGTGTGTGATTTTCTTCATTTTTAACAAATGAAAACCTACCAAATGAAGACCCAGAAATCCGGCCAGATTGTCGATAGCGTTCACTCGCACTGTCGGCGAAAGGGTGTCGAATCTCGCGTCCAATAGGATCGTCAGCAACGTTTGTTCCTCGCCGTCGTTACAGTGCGTCTAAAAAATAAATATATATTATAGTAAAATACAGACTTTTTAATATAAATTTTTCGCGTGGCGAAGTGTGTCAGTTGTGCGAAACACGAAGAATTAAGGTCGCCGAAGATGAAGTGGTGTGCGTGTCGGGCGCAGAACACTGCGTACTGCGATATCAATTGGCATTAATCAACGAACGTCTACGAGACTAATTTCTTTACGAGATTTAAATGCGACATGACGATGTAATCGTAAATGCACGCCGGGTGTGTGTTTCGTCGACGTACTGTCCCACGACGTATTCACCGACGGATATCAAGTTCGTTCCCCCGGAAAGTTTCTTTTATCCTTGGGTGGATGAGGTAAAATGAATTTTAACACGTGATCCATTAATTATCGATGATCGACATTTAATTGATTCCTTGTTAATTGATCAATGAAACGCGAAGACAAAAGAATTTTGTTCTTTATAAAGGTTTCATTTGATGGATCAAACGATCCGGGATAACGTAATCAGTTTAATCATCCCAGAAATCCGTCTCGATCCAATTACCTATACCGTCGAATGACTTAACAAGCTGGTCAATTAACGCAATTAATTATCGCTAGTCATTCCGAAAATCGACCGACCACGATTAAACTGATCAACGTGGTCGTTCGAACAACCGCGAATGATTTCATCGTACAGAAATTAAACTAGATACTTTTTCACCAAATAAATTTAATTAAGAAAATTAATTGATTTTCACCCATTAACAATGCTACTAAACCACTCACTTCCCCCATTCCACCAAATAAAAAATACTTCACCCACACCAAAATTAAATTTTCCAATTAAATTCATATCTTTCCCAAATTTTCTCCAATTACATTTCAATGATATCATTTTTCCCATTTAACATAATCGATCCTTACGACCGCGGAACACGAGTTTCACGTATCCCGAACAACAGGTTCCCCGCAATTAATCCCGAGAACTTTTCGGTCGGTACCTGTTGTTCGGTGGAAGTTTGAAACGTTGCCAGATCCGCGGTCAAACACGTAAAGAGAGAGAGAGAGAGAGAGAGAAAGAGGGTGCCTCACCTTTCCGTCCTTGTGCTTGAGTTCCTCGTGTCGCTCGGGGACCACCTGCACGACGAACAGGTCCTTCGCGGTGTCGCCGTGTTTCCCGACGGCCTTCACGTTGACGTGGTGGCTGCCGACGTCGCGACGCGACGGGACGCCCACGAGGGTGGAAGCGGCGTCGTCCCAATAGAGCCAGTGGGGTAGGTCGTGCCCGTTGGCGTCCTGGACCTGTTTTCGGGGGGTTTGAATTTTTTATTGATACGTATTCCTTTGGCGGAGATTTTGATAGGTGGAAATATTTCCCTGCGATTTTAATAATTTATTTAAAGGTGAAGCCTTATACTGTTTGATTCAGACTTAGGTTGAATAAATTGATTTTTATAAGGAAAATATGTATTTTCGTTTGCACGTCAATTTGACGGATGTTCATAGAGTATTCCTTTAGATGGTGGAGATTTTGATAGGTGGAAATATTTCCCTGTGACTTTAATAATTTATTTAAAGGTGAAGCCTTATACTGTTTGATTCAGACTTAGGTTGAATAAATTGATTTTTTTACAGGAAAATATGTATTTTCCTCTATCCGTCAATTTGACGGGTGCTCGTAGAGATAGGTATATAAGAAACGCATGTAAACCTAGTGTTAATGTTCCATATTTCGGAAGATGGGAATTTGAAGTTTTTCTGTAGGGTGAAAAAATTGGATTGAGTGTATTATATTATGAGAGATAGGTATTTCTTGTTCAGGTGATTATTAGTGTGAAATAATTGTTCTGTGTGAAAGGTGAAAGGTTTTAAGGATGACTTTTAGAGAATGATGTAAGCATAATGACGTATTATTAATAGTTATGATTTTACAAGTTTCATTGATGGAAAATTAAAAATTAGATTAACCGGAAAAGGGTTAAAACGTTGGAATTTCGTGGCCGAGGAGTTTCGAAGCGCAGGAATTTCGCGGGGAATGCGTTTCAAACGAAAGAGTTCGCAGGCCTTTTCCAATTTCGAAGCGTAAAACTCCCGTGACCCAGAAATTCGAAAGTGCAGAAAATTCGAGGCATAGGAATTTTTTCAACGCAGTAACCTCGCGAATTGGAATTTCAAAGGGCGGAAATCTCGTAGCCCGGAAATTTCGAAGAATTATTAAACGCAGGAATTTTCCGGCAAATATGATTAAACGCGCAAAAATTTCGTGACCTAGACATTTCAAATCGTGTACAATTCACAGAATAGGAATTTTCCCACGCAGGAATTTCAAAGCACAAAAATATCATTCCGCCAAAATTTAGAGACCTAGAAATTTCAAAATTCACAAATATCAGCGTACAAAAAACGGAACATAATTGTCCAACGTGAATGAAAATATTAATCTACCATAATCATAGTAGTCCGTGTAAATTCTGCTACAGACCAACGGTATTCATAATGATCGAAATGTACGCGGGATAATTAGTGTGGAATATATACGTCGATATTCATCTCGCATGCAACTATGTAATATTTAGACTCTTTTTATTTTAATACCTTTATCGTTTGTAGCATTTTCGCGTACGTTGCGTTGTTTCAACTAGTTCTGTACACGCGATACACTGTGTGCTTTTTCGCAGTGTACCACTAACAATAATTACACGTCGCGAAATCTGCGACGGAAACCAGAATTTCTAGGCTGGAAGAATCATTTTTGCACTCCGACGGTACACAACTGAAAGATGCAATGTTTTTTTTCTGCTCCTTCTTTTTTTTAAACATCCCCGCGAGATTGTTTACTCGGCCCATTTTTTTCGTTTTACCTCTTTCTGAAGTTATTACCGGTGAGCGAAACACGTAAGAATATACTAATAGCTCGGTTCGCACCGGGTTTCTTTTCGTATCGCGCAAATGCGACTGCTATCGCTGGCCTACTAAACAAAAGAGGGTAACTGCCACGGTGATTACTTTCAGATAAACCGCACTTTTGCAACGCTGACAATATATTATCCGTACACATATACCGTCTCGAATAATTACCATCGCGCAGTCCTATAGAAACGCGAACAGCGTTACGATTAACCGCGAAAACTAATAAACTTTCATCGAAATACGCAGGTATCCGACTACTCGAAAAATTTCATCGTACGAAATTCCCAAGCGTTGGGCGAAAGTTTAAATTAACCCGATACCCGTTTAATCTGCCGCGTAACAAACTTAATGCAAATGAAACTTGGACTTTTCCACGCGACGTACACGTATACACACACACACACATACATCCATATATACAGTACACTCAGTTTGTTTTTTACCCACATCAAGTGAAGTTCCCGCGAAAAAAAAAGAGGAAAGTACTCTGTTGAAATTTCCAGTGGGTCCCTATTATACATATACATAGCCGGGAGCGAATATGCGAGAAGTTCTCCAGGATAAAAGAAAGACCGGAACGTGTAAAAGTAAAGCGGATATCCGGTCACAGGATACGACGGAGGCGCTGAAGGCAAATTGAATCACAAATATAGATTCTCGGGGATGTTGGCACACTAGACCCCCGAGTGAAGGCAACCGAAAGACAGGGGTTATACGTGTACGTATATGTACACCGTGTAACGTTCGTGGTAAGGGATCAAGGTATGAAATTTGGCGATACTCCAGAATCCGGTCAAAACGGAAACGGGCCATTTTCGCGGCTCCTCGTGTGCCGAGTCAGCTCCGACAAATTTGAATACATCCGAACTACTTGTTATCCACGGGTATTTATACTTCTACCCGTGCATCATGGATATTGGGGAAAAAAGGGAAAAATGTCGACAACGACACCCGTCGAAAGTCTATTGTCTGGCATGTTTCACACCATGTATGTATGTACATACATATGTATTCATATATCTCATTATCTCTATTGTACTATTCTCCTGGTGATACTAAAAAGAACGGATGAAACTTTTGTTTTTTACATGTGGAACGATAAATCTAAATAATTTACATTTCGTCACCGTAATACTTCTATATTTTGTAAATTGGTAAATGGTAATGGTAAAGGTAGTAATACTAAAGTAATGGTAAAGTAATGGTAAAGGTTGTAATGGTAAATTTTGTTAGAAAAATATATTGAAAACTCGCCTCATAGTAGTCTATAGACCCGGTGAACGCCTGTCTGGGTATCCTGAGTTTCAACACGTGTCCGACGGGCACGACGACGTCGGGAACGCCCCATAGCCTCTCGACCTGGTGTCTCCTGGACTCGTGTCGGGCCCTGGCCTCGTTCACGACGGGGGTGGTCGCATCTTCGCCGACGTCGTCGAACACCAGGTCGTCCTCCTGTAGGGTCAACCCCAGCGCCAGGGGCAGGAGGATACACGCGAGGACGTATGCTTGTTTCATGATCGCGGGGAGCTCGTGAAGGCTGCTATCATATCATGATGTGCCTGTAATAAAAAAAATAATACATGGTTAACCACTGCCGTAGATATAAAAATGTGATTTTATAGGTATCCTGAAATGTACATGTACTATTTTTTAAAATTGAGATTCTGTTGTGATATTTGTTACTTTATAGTGAAATACAAATAGTTTTGTGGGAAAGGAGGGAATTATTTTCGATAAAGTGTCATTGCACGAATGAAATTATAATAAAATTGGAAAATATGGGATTAAAGCGTTTTTCGGAAAACAAGTAAATCTGATATATTAGCATTATGGTACTAAAGGTATAAAAAAGTTTAAGTACCAAAAATTTTAACGCTGGAAATTCAAAAAAAACATTGATACTCGAATTTTCAGTGTCTACGTTGCAATAGGAAAATGTGTTCCAATTCAGAAGCCTGTTGAGTTCCCGTTTAAATCGTTTAAAGGGTTATAAGTCCGGAGAACCTGGCGAATGATTCGTCGAAACACTGATAATTTATTTACCAGACCACGATACCTACATATATCGCATAATTCCAGGGCGAGATGTGCCTTAGACGATGAGAATAGTAATCATTCCTACGACCACGATACGACGAACGGATTATGTAGGAGAAATGTTGCGACACCGCAGATAGCGGGTGCCGCGGACAACCATGTTTGATTGCTCATTAAATACTGTCACGTGTCGTTAGATCAGCTAGCAAACATATCAGATATTAAATAAAAAGGAATGCGACGCGAAACGATACCCGATCTCGCTACTGTAAAAACAATTACACCAACCTTCCACACTGTATAACAACAATTCCTTAAATTTCGAGACGTGGTAAAAAAAATCATTAATTATAAAAAATAATTAATATTCCCTATTCCTTATTCTATTCCAGTAATATATTGATTGTTAATCAGTATACGATCTGATAGACGGTAAACATTCACGTTTTTTCACGGTGATCGCGGAGTTGTTTGCTAATTCTATCGAGTCTTGCAGCTGATTTTTTAAAAAAGCATCAAGCCGTGGAAGAATGCTGAACGTTTTCGTAACCGAGGGGAGCGGATCGAATGCATCCGAGTGCCGACCACTGATAGCCAATAAAACCTTTCATTGCGTTTTTATTTCCTCTTATTGCTCGTTCCGTCGAGGACCGTTCCATTAATTGGCGAAGCCGGACAATGAGGACTTCACAGTTAAGTCAGAGGGACGGGGTGGGACCGGTCGAGACCTTTCATGGTGAAAATAACCCGGCCGAATCCCCGTTGATCGTTTTCATTAAACCGGACACCCGTTTATTTCACGAAATTTCGACCCTCGAAACGTTATACAGAAACTCACGGAAATTTCCTCGATCACCGGTGGAAAAACACGTCTCAGGATAACTTTCGATATTCCACGAGAATTCCATTCGATTTAACCCTAAACGTACCGATAGATTACACACATATTCTTATCGAATCCGTAAAAATTATAAATGTACTATTGATTTCACGTAACAGTTAATTCGGTATAAAGAACTATATTTTCTTTATATTGATTAACACTAGAACTACCGAGGATTATTTTGGTATGTCTAAAAACTTTAAATAAATATATTTAGAGAATGGGAACAAAAGAGAATAGTAAATTGATCGATTTAATTAATTTACATATAGAGACACATCTATAAAGAATTTCAGAAAATGCACTATTATAAATGTAAACAATTTCAATAAGAAATTAAGAACCTTGGTAGTTCTAGTGTTAAAGCAATTAAAGTTTAAACGTATAACATTCCAGGCATTTAAATAAAAACTTTATAAACCGATCATTTGACCCATCTCAGTACTTTTAACGTTAATTTCGCAATAATTGTAAATTCACAGATTACATGAGTGTATGTGTGTGTATTCTGGTAAGATGATGCGGTGAGGAGTGTAAAAAGAAAACGTCAGAGGTATGTACGCGGGGGCTGATAAGAGGATGGTAGAACTAATAGAAACAAAATTGCCTCGGTGTCGTCGTTTTTGGCACAACAGTGTGCTCGTACGAGAGCAAACTCCGGGCGTTCGTCTTCTAACCGAGTCGCTAGAAGTGATCGATGGTACTCGAGAGTTCCGTGACCGTCGTTGAACTCAAGAATAGATGGTTGGGTAATCGAAGAGGTAGTCTGCATCGAATGACACCGGGAACGATCGTTTATCATTACGTACGGCTAACTATAATACCTTATCGATCTCGCTGGATCATCAGAATGATATTTATATCCCTAAAGCCTCTTAAAAATCTATTTGAATCCACAAAACTAACACCACCACCAATCTTTTCGTACTTGTCACAATTACTTAACAATGGGACATGCGAGGGTGTGTCTTTTATTTATAATATCGACGGTGTGTTAGTGTTATTATTCGTAAAAATGATTGTATGTCTATTTTCTATCGTTTTCCGGCTGTACGGTAAGAATATCAAACCATTTTTATTACCCTTCTGGAATCTCGACCAACGAATATATGTATGCACATACATACATACATGCATACGTAAATATAAACGTTTACGCGAGTTTCCCCCGCATAAATCGAGTTACGCGTTAATCGAAACGAGGGCAATGCAGTTTTACTGGCCGCTTCTAGGAAAAACCACGAAGACGGTCAAACGGTACGAGAAGGTCTGCACGTCGTGGGTGGAGACAGTCGGGTGGTTTGTTTTATACCGTGCATTTACATACGATTGTATTTTTTACAATGAGCTCATTACTGCCTACCGTTGCCGCAACGATAGCCGTTTGCCGGTAAAAAACTGCACCTACGTGCAAACGTGCGCACCGTTTTCGCTATCGTCGTCACTTTCACACGGTAACTTTTGTAATCGAAGTTCTATAAAGTGATGTATAAATAAACTTTCTTCCATTCAGGTACCGTCGACGGTTTACGGTGGAAAGTTCTTTACGATGGTTAACAGGTTGCATTAAACTTTTGTTCTCTGTCTCCTTTTTTGTGTATATCTGTGTGAGTATGTGTGTGGGTGTGTTTTCGTAGTGGAATATGCAGTTCTTAAAGAATGTTTAAAAAAGAAAAAATGTTGGAACGATCGCGGTGGTCGCGGAACGTCGGAATGACCATTGTCGGCGGATTATTTATTTAAGAACGCGATCCACTCGCGATATGAATGTCGAGGAGTATGATGTCACTCGACATGCTATTGTTCTTCCAGCTTGGGCTGTGTCGATTGATCGAATGGCTTCGTTCGTGTCTCGCCAGTAAAGTGCGGACGATGAGAAATGTGATTAATTCGAAGCGTGACATCATAAAGGAAAAAATGGAAATTTTATAGAAAATCCAAAGAAAGTCTTTCTCAAAAGATTCACCATAATTACCCAGAGAAATAAGACACTTCCAATCAATCCTAGATTATAAAAAAATAGTAACTAGATTCAGTTACATACGACCGCAGGATGAAATTTCAGATTATTCAATTTCCCCTTTAAATCCCAAAGGAATGTAACAAAATATTTCCCAAATTTTCACGCGGTAAATTTGATACCTGAGTAAGGAAACCAATTTTCTATTTCTATCTTATATTTTCCCCCCAAAATTTCCTCCACGTTCAATTACGGCGCCGCGAGGCAGAGGTTACGTAATTTCAACCGAACCAGTTTCGAATTCGTATTGTCACAGAATTGTAACGTGGTTTCTTTCTCCCTCGACGGACTCATCCCTCGAACATCCCTGGGAACGTTCTCCACACATTTCTATCGCACACGTGACGCGTGTTTGCGAGTGTGTTCGGTTTCGTCGCGTTTAGAATCCGTGAGCAGTCGGATGCCCGTCAGACTCGAAGGCGTCGAACGGAAACGCGAAAAACGTAGGGACGGCGGCGTCGGGTTTTTTTTTCGAATGCGACGAGCGTCGCGTTTCATCGCGGCGTCGATATCGATTCCCACGGAACGATAGATCGATAACGAACCGTGATTCGATCGATTCGTACCGGTCGATTCGATGAGAAAAAAACCATTCGAAGTTTATGTTCTCGATATCGCGATGATAATCGATCTGGAAGGGAATAACCGTTTACGGTGTCGAATCTGGGGAGATTTTATACGATGTGTGTGTGTTTTTTAAGAAAAAAAAGGGAAAATGAAAATTATTCGTGTAGAAAATACGAGACAAAAAGCGCGGCGATTCTTTTAATAACTCGCGAACGACACTTGCATTTCTATGCGTGCGTGCGAACGGATTTCCCGCAGCATGCAAATCGTCCCCGTATTTCTTCTGCATATAAATGTCTAATTTCCATAGCAATTATGAAATGATATGTAGGGCATCGCGGCGTTAACGACGCGGCGATCACTCCCGTGAAATTGCATTCTATTCGAGAAAATTCCATCGTCTCATTGTGCCCCCCCACCGAATGATAAGTAATTTCTAAGATAAATACCGTCAGACGTAGAGAAAATTCTGCTGGCTATCTTTGAACCAAATTACGCTAATTAGTCTTCTAATAAATGTAGTAATCAAGTACCGGACGTTACTATGCTACTATGAAGGAAAAAAAAAGAAAAAAGAATATACAAATACATTACAGCGTCGATAATGCAAACCCAGTTTGTTCGTAGTAAAAAAAAAAAAAAAAGAAATCCCGATCGGACGTAACCGGTGATCCAGCCACAATTATTTGGTGAAAAAAATTTATCGGCGTCGCGTTTCCCACGTAAAACGCAAACACGGGCCACGAAAATTCGCGTTGCATACGAATGCGTCATTTCCGACGCGATCATTTGTCGGCGAGCGTGTGTATGTATATAGGTATATACATATATATGTATGTATACCGATAGTATCGATTCGAGGCACGGATGCCAGCGAACGAAAGCGATTAAAAGAGGTAAAAAGCGATTTTGCCGGACGACGCGACGCGTCCCGACGCATCGGGGCCGTCGAACACGATACGCCGGACTTGCGTCTGGATTAAATCGAAATTAACGCACTCACCCACCCCAAACGTCGATTTTCATCTCTGACACGCCGCGGGGCAACGGTTTATTGACCCCCGAATTTTACTCGAAAAAAAAAAGAGTCGTGAAAATATCATTCTCAATATAAGCGACGACTACGGAATAGCGAGGTTACATGGAAACTGTGTGCATATTGTATCGAGGGCACAATTTCTGAAAAGATTTTTCGCGCTAAAGGAAGTCTGTCACAAAGGTACATTAACTCTGCTACGATATACATATAGATATATATGTATATGAATATATATGTATATACCGTAGATACGTTTCAAGTTTTTATGAAACTCGCTAAAGTAGAATATAGACGAACCGCGTAGAAGTGATCTCTGAAACGCGGTAAATGTTCTGAAAAGTGAAACGAACTGAAATATCATTTTTCTCTAATCCTTTTATAGCTGCCACGATTAATTTAATACGACATAACGAATATATATACATATATCGTTGTTACGAAACTCTCGAAGGCGCGTTCGACAACCGTGAAATATATTTTCTGGAAATCGTTATCCGAAAGTCTGTCGAGACACGTGTACCGTAAACACCGGTCAATCAGTATCTCGACATTTTCCACGATTTAACGACGTCAACTCGAAAGCAGTCCGACTACGTGATCGCGAGTCGGAATAGCTCGCTTAACCCCGGGGGGTTTATCTTATAAATTGAACAAACGGTGTTTTAATTTTAAAAAAACCTACTTTAATTTCATACTTTTCGAATGTCATTTCTGTATAATCTTAGAATAATCGACCTGGGATCGAGATATTCGTATTCTGTATGAAATTCTGCGTCGATATAACCCAGAAATAAGAAAAAAACTTATTTTTTCAATTTGTCCCAAAAATCTAAAGGGGATAGATCAGGATTTTTTTGCGATTTTCCTTTTTCGTTTCAATTTTCGCATTCTTTTATATAAAAATTTTTTGGGTAAATATTAATGAAAAATTCCCAGCAACGCTTATTACACAGCTTTTTTCTACAAATGCATTATACTTGTTAACCTAGTTCGAAGAGAACACGTAGACATCGCTAAAATCCAAATAACACTGTCACATCTTCATCGCCACGAACCGTAGCAGATCTTTTCGACGTGAAATCTGAACAGCGTAGATCTCCCTGCGTGGGATCGAAACGGTTAATATAATCTCGCTAAGAATTCCGAGGAGCCACTCGTCCACACGATACACGCTGTGATTCGCAAGAGGGATCGTAAATATTCGACGTATGATTTCTAAAAATTCGCTCTCGCCCACCGTCGTTCCACGTATTCGTAAGAGAAACCAGAAAAATGATTATTTCACGGTTCTCTCGCTTTGATCGATGACACTCGACGCCAGTAGACTTTCCTTCTCTCCCGAAGAAATGATTTCACACCGTAACCACGTGCGATCCATGAAACCGTGGAAATACACATTTTCCCGACGCCTTTCGCAAATGTATTTTATTATTTTCCCCGTTCCCACCCTTTTTTTTCTGCGTGCTTTGATTGATGAACGGCTGGAACACAGAACGCGCATTTGCCTGTTCGGCGGAAAGTAAATAAACTGCGTATCCACGTGTACGGAATACCGTATTATTGGAAGGATAAAGGAAAGGGTATTATTTTGTTTTTGTCCAACCCCCGTCGTGCGACTAGAGATGTTCAGCGAAGAGCATATGTTCGTCTTTTCACTCTACGAAGATCACGAAGAAGTTAAAATATACGTGGATAAACGACGAACAGGGCATCGATTGTTCTTGGAAGTTAATAAGTAACTTTGTCTATGTATCTAGACACGTATACATATACATTTATAAGTACGTCTTACGAACTCTCGCCTTGCAAAATTATCCGTTGAAGTTTCATCGTTAAGATCGAAATGCATGACTATTAATAAAATAATAATCTATATAAGTAACTTTCTTCGTTTACACGCATTAATTAATATGAAAAAGATACATTACATTTCTAATTACATGACATCATGTTCATATAAGTAGATTACATGTAATATCGAATCTTATCGAACTCAATTAAAAGTAATTTCACCCGCGACACACGCTGCGAACAGAATTACCATCGTTTCTCTTACGCAATTTTACTATCCAGCTAACAAGACACTTTATCAGCCACTCAAATTATCTGTTTGACTTTCACCTTGTAATCTCGGCGCGGCGTGCACGATAAGGTAGTTATACGATGTTGATTTAGCTGTAATCGCGGCGAGAGGAGAAGAAGAAGAAGTAAGATGAACAAAAAAAAATAAATAAACGAAAAGGAACAACACCACGGTTATTGTGTTCGGAGTCGAAAAATTTCGCTGCAGGTGCGCTTCGTAACGCTCTCGTCTTGCGACGCGAGATGAATGTAATCTAACGAAGTGATAAATACTGTCGTTAGCCTTATTTACGAACACGGGGCGACGAATAGGCGTGCTTGATGTATCGCACGAATCCGTATTCGGGTTGACTTACATAGCAACGGACTGTTAATACCTCGCTTTACACACGGTTTACACGTAACTGTGTTGACGGCAACGTAAACGACAATTTCACGTCCGGTGCAAATAATTAAAATTTTATTTTCAATTAATACTAAACGTACCGACAGTATATGCACGTATTCTTATCGAATTCGTAAAAATGATAACTTTTACAATGAATTTCACGTAATAGTTAATTTGGCATAAAGAACTGTATTTTCCTTACGTTGATTAAAGAAATTAAGGTCGAAAGCTATAACGCTGTATACAGGCATCTTAATAAAAAGTTTGAAATTGGCCATTTGACCGATTTGACCGGTCTCAGTAGCTTTAGTGTTAAGTACCGTGAAATTGTATGATTTTTCAAAAATTTTTCGAAACACAGTAGAATCGGAGGGATTTAGATTTTTTGTTGAGAAGGTGAGAACGTAAATTTTTCGACTGTATAACAATGTGATTAATACGTCTATTTATATCGCGAATAAAACGGAGCGCCCCCTTGATCGAGCAGCACTTCGACGGTTATTTTCGCGATTTTCAACAATGACGTCAGCGTACGTGGAATAAAACGTTGAAGACGGTCGTCCGACGGCACCCGGTGGTGCTTTAGGGATCTAAATTTAAAAAGACGTCCCGAAACACCGGCTACACGTTTTTCCCCGTCGAGTTTCCACGTTTTGAAATAGAGTCTTCCAGTTCGCTGGGGAAAACGGATGAACTTTAACGAATGGCAATGATTTCCGGCCGCGTGGATTTAATAAAAATCGAATCGCCAACCGCGGTGTTCGCTCGATTTTAAACACTTGTTAGCACGCGTTCCGGCGAGCTCGAATTTGTATGAAATTTTTAAACGATCCGTCTGCAAAAAGTCCCTTGAAATGCGGAACGTTGAAAAATTTCGCGTGAAAATTTCCATCGTATAACTTTAACTTTCATATTATACGTCGAATAATATTATAATTCATGATTTATAGGACCGTTGTAATTTTTCCGTTCATTTTTTCCATTAAACGATCTCGTTCGACGCGAACTATTCGATCGTGGCACACGGTTTTAATCCGTAATAAAATCACGATCCACGTGAAAATCCGTTGAAACACATTAACCAGGGCAATAGAGTGGAAGAACAACTTTGCGAACGGGATGTAAAATATCGCAAGTAAAATAATTGCGCCCGCTGCAAGTGACGCCCCGGTGTATTTGTAAATGGAAAGTTCAAAGGAATATGCAATCCAACACCGATACATACATGTATTTCTGGCAACCTGACGCCCTTTGATATTGATCGCCGTCTGAAGCTCATGGCAGACCCGCTAAGCCGCACACACGCCATACAAATTGGTTAATTTTCCGTTCCAACGGATTCGACAAGTTTTCCCGAACTGGAGAAAATTCATGCAATTTGTCAGAATGATCCTGACGGTATCCCTGGCGATTACGTAACTTCGAACAACTTTTTCCGAATGTTGCCAGCCACCGTACGAGCAATGAATTTTTATGATAGAATATGGCAACGAAAAAAAACAGAAAAAAAGATATTGACTGTAGACTCGTGAAATGAAATAATAATAAAAAAAAAGAAGGAAGATAACACTTTGTTGAGTGTATTTGTAATGTAAAGTTGGTCCTTGAAATACACGGTTTCCATATGACACAAATTCGCCGCGGTATCTATCGCATTTAAATTCCGTTCTATTTTTACGAAAAAACAGAAATTACCTCCCTGACGGATTTAAATACGCTCGGTGTATGTGCACTCTGGCCCCCAGGAAACAGGGAGCGACGATAATATACATATAAATAGTCCGATCGATATAATTAAACAAACTTTCGTATCCCGCGATAAGACCCTGTCGTTCTAATATTAGAACGTTCGTATCAAAAGCAACGAGCGTCTCTCGTTTCAACGATTGATTTGCGTGACGTCGAGAACGTCGTCGGGCTCCTCGACGACGACGACGACGACGTCAATTTCGTCGATCCACGAAAATTTCTAATTTCTTAATACACTTACCGTAACCGGAAAAGGATTTTTACAAAAGTACAAAAATAAGTAAATGAAAATTATACTTGTAAAAAAAATTTTTAAAAAACGTAGTGAACCGCGGGTTAATTATATTCGAGGAAACGTATTACGCCAGATCTTTAAACATCGATCTGCATTAGTGTGGAGAAGGTCAACGGGGAGTGCCTAAATATCGCCCGGCTGAATTTTTCATCGCGCCGTTTAACGCCTTCTGTATTTTTCGACGAATATTTCGGAGCGTACACGTGACGCCTTTGCATCCATAATCCAGCCTCTGTATACATACACACGACAGTTTACTCAGCCTTTATTCTTCCAGATGCTGCGGCCGTTTCGTAGCGCCGCGACGTCTTTTTTCAGCCGATTCGGGAACAACATCCTGCCCCGACTGAAAACTACGACGGAATTTCCTGGCGATACGCCGCTATTTTTTTTGTTATTTTTCTATTCTTCCTTCCTTTTTTTTTGAACGAGTTTTTTTATCGTCGCTTGTAAATAACACGTGTCGAATCCGTTGATTTCTTTTCCACTTCGATTCTGGGATTTTTCGGTAACTTTTTTTTTGGCTTGCTGGATTATCACTTTCGCGTGGTATCGACAAAGATAATGAAATCAGTGTTCGCGAAATTGTCGGTGGGATTGAAGCTACCGGAGCGGAAAGTTACCGGGAGTCTACGGTCTACAGTCAATGATCACACGGTTATTAATAGACACTGTTCGATTTAATGATTCAAACGAATACTATAATGACGATCTACGCGCGTTACAAACCGGGGAAACGAATTATCGCGACGGATTTGCAAGTGCAGCAGAGATAAGTGAGTATTCATGTTACGGTGTGCCATTGGAATCTTAGATTTCTTTCTTTCAGCGATTTTCATGCGACAGTCGTCAACGGGAAGCAACGTTAACGCATTATAAAAGATATATTTCATAAAAGACACCTCATTTTCAAGCCTTTCAATTTATTCGATACACATTATCGTGATTAATAAAATCGATTAAAACACCCCTGATAGTCCTTCGACAAAAATCCTTCAAAATTTCCTTTTTCCTCGCGTGTTTGCTGTCACTTTTTCACGTCTTCCACAGGAAGTAGGTTAATAGGAAATTAAGAGGATAATTACAGATCCTACGGTGGCAAAATTCTAAGTGGCAATGTGTCTCGTCGTCGAGCCTCGCCACCCGGGAGAAAATTGAATAAGGTCGAACGACAGCTTGCATTAATAAGAGAAAGATTTAAGCGTCGTTGTTCTTAGCCGATTAGAAGCCGGAGGAGGAGCGATGAAAGTGCCGGTTAACGTTTCCCGAGGACGAGAAAACCTCCGGGTAAGTAAAAGGGAATATCCCGCGGGCTTCGGTGAACGAGGACAGCATTGGAAAAAGTTTGCTTCCCGGATTCTCGGGAGAATGCTTGGAGACAAAAAATTTTTGTCCTTCTCGCGGAGGAACGACGTCGAGAGTCTAGAAGACATTCGATTTTCTTCGAAAACGAGGAAAACTTTTCATCTCTGACGGACGGTAATTTTCTTTTCACTCTTTGTTACAATTTTTTTTTCTCGTCACACAATCAGTCGATTTTTAATGTCGAAAACAAATCGTGGTAATTGCAATTCGACGAGTTTATAAACGTAGAACGGAGCCACTCGTTAAGATTCCGCGTTTACCGTTGAATTTCACCGTTAAACCGTGAAATCCGATATTCATTAGCGAACGACGAATATTCGGAAAAGGTTTCTAAAGCGGGAACGGATAAAAATGTTCGCGGTTTTCATTAGCCTCCATATTTCCGTCGGTTCGCGCGACGAGTCCGACGTGGAAAATTGAATCACCGTGCGGTTTTTAATAAAGCCCCATGGACCGTGTTTAGCCTGTACTCACACTCGCAAGACTACAACCGTGTCGCCAGCACTTGCGGCAGGGATAAAAGGCCGCTGCTTTGCATAGCCGAAAAGTTCACCGCCGCGGAGTGGATTTCGAGTTATCGCAACAATAGGGAGAAGATGCAAAGAAAATGTGAGGAATAAAAAAAGAAACGAAACAAAAGTATAACAACAAGAAGAAGAATCAGACAAACCGTGGAAAAAACACACTAACACATTAACACACACTAAATAACAACAAAAACATAAAAATAAAGAATAAATACAGGAACCACTCCCCCCTTTATATCTCGCGGAAGTAAATGTACGAAAATATATAATAAAAAAAATAAAAATGGGAAACGACGAATGTCAGAACGTAAGTTGACTTTCGCATTAGCGAGATGAATGAGGGACGCGAAATTGGGAAACGCGAAATTACCGTGACACGTGAGAAGCAAGGGAACAGGTAACCCGGGTGAGCTTCGGTAAATCCATACTCTCTTTAAGTATCCAGAAGCGAGGTGGCCTGATATCATCATTTTTCTTCGCGGCGGACAGGCACGGCTATTTGCCGGGGTTAATTCGGGTTCCGAAAATGCAGGAACCTCGTTCGGGGCTGTGCGATTAACTTTGTTAATAAAGCCATTGCGTGTTTCCACGTAATAGCCGGCTGACCTGTATCGGATGGTTTGCACACACACCCACATAGACAAAACCGTGCTCGCTTGGATCCAGAATTTAGAGTGCTCGTGTTACGGAAAATAATAAATTAATAACGTACCAGCGTCGTATTCGTACGTTAAATGGAAATTAAACGAGAGTAAAGACATTTTTATTAACGTTCACATCGGTGTAAAATTGTCCCTTGACACGATCGCAATTGAAATCAGTGTTTCCCGATGGAATTAAGGTGAGGTGTGATAAATATAAAAATGTAAATTAAATACGAAGTGGAGATCGAAGATTTGATAAGAATTAACTAAAAGATCGATACTCATCTGTATTACGCTGACGTAACGTGCTGATTTTACTTAACGTAAAACCAAAAGACTTTCCATCCCGCACGTTAACAACATCGTGACAAAAAAAATCTGATCGCCGTACGCTACACTTAAATATTATTATGTATGTACTCCTTTAAGGCGGTCACGAATCAACCAATCGCGTGACAACTTATTCGTGTTATGCCTTCCTCGTGTATTTACTCCAATTAACGATGACTCACCGTGACGTACTTACTTATAAGACCGCGATAAATTGTGATTGCCACTGTTGCCTCGGATAACTACTTATATCGATGCAACTTCAACCGAGAGGATTCACTCTAATTTACAATAATATTCATCCTCGTCTAAATTACACGATCTAAATAAAATCATTGTACAACAAAATACACACCGATAATTTTCCAAGAAAAGATAGAAAAACACGTGAACATCGATGACCAATAAAACTCATCCATCAGTCACGCAGCTCGTAAAAACAAATTTAACGATACCACGTGGTAACTTTTCATCGCCCAACTACATACATTTATACAACTTCGCCTCCTAACAGATATTCGTGGCACGATCGCAGGTGAGCATTAGACGCACATACAATTCCGAAACGTGTATCTATGTAGTAGTATATATCTATCCCAAACATCTACGTACACAGACAGACACGTGGAAACGTTGAAAGATACGCGAGATGAAACTCGAGCATCGATGAATTTCTTACGGGCGTAATATACATACGCGTGCTGGGTAAATGTCGATGTATAAATACGTATATGTATGTATGTATGTATACGTATAAAGTCGAAGGAGATCGAGAAAGGTCGACTCTTTCACATCGTCGCGGGCGACTGGCTTCCCCGACGAACACGAATATTGACGGAGTAACGTTTGCATACACCCCTGAGTAAGTCTAACGCCCTACAGTTTCCGCATAGTGCGAATAAAATGGTACGTCGGTCAAACGAGCTGGAGTTGCACGATGGCAATCTCTCTCCTTTTTCACCTTTTTCTTCATCGGAATCGATAACCCCCAGCCTATGGTTATATGTATACATATATATATGTATACTTCTCTGGAATAGACTCGATATAAATTATTTATACGGTTATAAGACGACGCAGTGAAAGTGAGATCACCTGTTGATTACACCGCGCACACAGGTTTACTTTGATTATTTAAGAAGTTCGTCATTTAAACATAATGCTTCGAAGAAAAGTTCCTCGATGGTCATGGTATGTAATTAAGTTCTATATATATGTGTATACACTGTGTGTAAGTTTTATCGACGAGGAAAAACGTTGCGAAACTTTTGATTTCATGGATAAGAATCACGTTGGAATTTGTTACTATCGTAGTAGGTGAACTCGTTGTGCGAATAGAGTCGACCGGATATCGTAGGAGTCTATCACGACACACGTCATAAAATTCGGCACTTTGTTCACCGGTGAATCGCGTGTAAGTACATTTCTACATTCGCGCGACACAATGGCGGCAATAAAAACCGGTGAAACTTTAATCCCGATTCGAGATACACGTCGGCGTGCGTAACGGCCGATAAAGCTCGCAATATTTCTTGACGGATATTGCAAAGTTTTATCGGATATATATATGTATAGATATATAGAGAGAGAGAGAAAGAGAGAAAAAGAGAGGAAAAAAGGAAGAGAGCAAAAAAAAACACACACTCACGCGATTTTCCTCCTCTGCCCGATATGATTGGTCATAGGGGAATCCACGAACGCGAATGGAGCGGAAGGTGGAAAAAAAAACGGGGGAATCGACGAGAAACCCGAACATATCGCCGGATAAACGAGCGTTGCGCACCTCTGCCCACTATTGTCGCGAGATATTGCGGAGTACATATTCCGAGTCTACTGCTTTCGAACAAAACAAAAAAGAAAAGGTAAAAAAAGAACATTCACCGTGGACAAATTTCGCGATCGACTAGGTATAGAAAAAATCATATCTGATTTTTTTTGTCGTATAAATTCCACGTGGAATTTTATCGATCACTGGTATGCGAAAGAAGTGACTTCCCTTGGTATCAGGAATAATTAATGAAAATATCTAAACGTCACGGTGTGAAAACGTTAAAAGAGGGAAAAATCGATCGTGTTGTCATCGAGAAGGGGGGGGGGAGGGGTTACGTAATAATTGACCGTAGCCGGAATAGAGTTCGACGGTAATTCGACGTTAATTCGCCAGATCGCGGGGATGAATTGTAATCCATCGATGTCTCGAAATCGAATTCGAACGGCAATCGGTCACGATCCGCGGAGAAAATTGAACGGCAATCGTTCCGGTACGAAGTTAGCGATCCGCCGCGGTTGGAATAAAAAAAAACTGGATGACAATTGGTCATTGCCCTGAAGAATGACCCTTTGTCACAACTACCGGGGACCTAGTTATCCATTATTCGCAATGTTTCCACAGTGGACTCTTAAACAACGTTTCTTATTTTGTCTCTTCCCTTGTATTTTTTTGTATATTTTTTGTTTGAACGATTCCAAATCGTATCATACGAAAGATTTATCGATAAAAATAAGAAAGATGATCCAGTTTACACACATATAAATATATACAAGTGCGTAACTGGAGACACAAGTTTATACTTTCGTTCCCAAGACTCTTTCTGTTTCCTAGCGAGAGATTTGGTTGTTTATTTTTTCTTTTTCAACTATAAATAAGAATAGCTCGTCCAAGGGGAATGCCAGAATTTAGCAACGACGCTCAGGCAAAGCCGCTGATGAATCATTACAGACCTCCGGTTGCTTTCCGCCTTTATAAACCCTCGGCGATCCCAGCCGACCCGTTAGGCACCCTTTAGTCATCCAAATACTAAAACAATACCCTTTGAAGCCTCGGACCGCGATTCGCCCGAAGGGCTTCTCCCACGGCCCTACATATGCACGACCCCCACTCGAGAATGCTTCGTTATTTTCACACCGTGTTAATTGACTTTTCGACCGCTTCAAACCGATCGTCATTATTCCAACCCTTTTACGAGAAGAGAGAGAGAAAGAGAGAGAGAGGAGAGAACGGTATTCGAACGAGCGAACGTACTCCAACGGTAGACTCATTTGGGCAAACATTCGATTAATTGGATTCTTCGAGGGCCCTTCGACGGTTGTAGGTAAGACAAACGAGACAAATAACTATTTCAACTGTGACATACTTTTGGTCGAATGGAAAGAATATAAAGAGGCAAAAGAGAGAGAAGAATGAGGGGAGAAATGAGGAAAAAAAATAGGGAATCAAGTGCCCTGTATATTCGTGCCGGAATAAGTGTTCTATATTTATCGATGATCATTCAAGCCGAATGTAATTTCACGACGGCAAATTTTACGTGGCATCCTCAATATTCATCCTCACTATAATCGCAATGTACGCGATTGATAATTTCTGCCCGGTAATCGTACATTTCTATGGAAATTTCCGAAAACTCAGAGGAACAAGAGTTAACTACATAATTTCGCGATTAAAGGGGACAACCGGCTACGATCACCCGGTTGATCGCGACGATCGTGTCAGTGTTCGACTAATCGAATAATAAAACACTTTTAACCAGCGGAACGTTCGCCATGTGAAAAAAAATACATAAGTACTTGATGCGGGGTAGTTATACGAAAATTTCGCCAGCGAGTCGACGATCGGAACTCGTTTGTCGGTACACTCGTTATGCAACACCGAGGTTACTGACTCGGATACACGCGGCGAACCCGATAAACATTATCTAAAACGTATGCAAGAGGTCTTCTTGTCGAACTCGAACGAATCGCACTTGAACACACACGCGTATGTCGACTTAAAATTAAACCGGCCAGCGATACGAGTGCGTTAGATCTTTCCATCGTTCAAAAAGTTCAATCATTTAGAACAAACATTATATTTCAATAAAATCTTCCCATTTGAGAAATGCATAATCTCATGAGACTACGCGGGGAATTTAAAAAAAGGGAAGAAAAAAAAGGGACAAATTACGTATAAGTATGTATTATAATGAAGCTCGTTAAAGCTGTGGACGTCAGTGATTTTAAAGTACGTAACGCGAAACCGGTTTTTTCGCGATCACTTTAAAAAAAAAATCGCGCTCGGATGTTGAACCCAACCGATCGCGTAGGCTACTTGTCAATTCTAGCACCTTGCCGCGATCAAAAGGTGATATGTGTGTCACGCGCAACCACGCGGTGTGATTCAACGACGGTCTTCTGATTCATAATCCGCGTGTAGATTAACCGTGACACTTTTATAGAGAGGCGCGCCCCATCCCACGAAGATGTTGATTTACCGGTTCGTTAGAAGGAAGCGGATTAAATACGTTAGATAAGAATCCGTGTCCGTTTAGATCGTTGATAACGTTAACATGTCGATAACGAAGTACCTATGTATACCTAAGTATGTATCTTGAATACTAAAAAGCAAACGTATGATTTCTTATTCAACAACGTGGTTGACCGATTGAAAATCATGGAAAAAAGGTTTTTTTTTCACTTGGAAATGATTCGCTTAACACGTCGTTTATTGTATTCTTGTTTCATGGTTAATTCAAAGTACACACATGTATACATGCGTACAGTGTGACGAAGTAGAAATTCCATTGGTGTCAAATTTGGTTTCCAACGAGGCATTTGCAAGCCCGTTTCCCACTTGGTCGCGTTTCTTTCTTCTCCGTTTCGCGTCTCGCAGAAATTCTACTGAAACTGGTTGACAAGAGGGTGCCGCTAATTAACTCGCAATGCCATTCCGACCTGACTAATTGGACTTGTTCTATAATTAACTGTGCCCGGCTGTTAATCGGCTCGCATTTGCATCGGATTCCTGGAGATGCTCCGGGGAAATGGCTGCGTGATTTTTTCCGATTTCTTTCCACGTACCGTATCATCGGTCCAGTTTGTAATTAACCGGACACATAGGTAGCGTAATTTCCCCGTGGAGAGAGAGAAATACAATTTTCGCCGTTGGAGATACAAAGGTCGGTCGACGAAAAAAAAAAACAATAAAAAGCGTATAATCACGGTGTTTACGCGGGAAATAAAAGAAACGATGACTCTTTCCTTTTGCGAACCGACTAAACGATTCATTCCGCGACGCTGTTTCCGGTCTGTAATTCACGTTTATGTAGGACACGAAATCCGTGCTAATTAGCTACCCGCGATTCCGGCGTAGTAATTACTTCGTTGAGTCTTTAACGTCAAAACTTCAGCTAGCGGCGAGTTCGCCGAGGGGAAAAAAAAAATAAAAAAAAACACACACACCGAGTTTCCTTCGCTTCCGATTATTTTCATCGCTATAATTGTACCATTTATCTAATAAATTGACCCTCCTACTAGAAACAGACAAACATTTATTATCACTGAAAGCGTGATATTCCTCACAAACGATTCTTATCCCCTTACGAAAAATCAAGTGAAAATTTGTGAAAACTACTAATTTTCACCCTATCGGAACAAGATTCGATCGTTCGGTTAACAGGTCCCAAAGTTGGTTCCTCGTATTGTGATAACGATGCGTAAGAAAAAAAACACACACACAAAAAACGGGCAAAGCAACGTGAACTTGGTGAATGGACGCATTGTGCCGAGGAACGGTCGAACCATCGTTCTTTCAGCCGTTTTATGTTTTACGTCGACTGCACGGGTTATGTTTATGGGAACGACGTCTGGCCGCCCCATCGACGGCTCTTCGATCCGTTTCCCTTCCCGGTCGGTGACTTTTCTTTATCGCCTTTCCTTCGGTACTTATCGCCAAACCCTTTCATACCCTCTGTTTTCCACCGTTACTTTTTTTTCACCCCTTCTCCCTCCCCCCACCATTCTCCTTCTCCTCTTTTGATCGTTTTCGCGCGACCGCCTCGAGAAAGAACTTTTCAATTCAAACACCTTTTGTACGTAGTATGTATGTGTAATATGTATGTACGTATGTATGTACATGTATAGTTCTAATATACATACCAATAGGGCGTCGCGACGCTTTAAACATCGCCGTCGGAACTCCACCGTGGACACACGAGATAATCATCATCCGTGATGCCGTTGTTACCGGTGCGTTTACCGTATCAAACTTTACTATCCGCTGATTACGCAATTAGTTCGTTAATTTATGACGAACCCCGATGCACGCTCGATCGGGGAATCTCGATGTTTAATGGTGAAACGAACGTTATTATTCTAGGCGATGGTAATGGCTATCGATTGATAGGGGGGTGGGTGGGAGGGAGATGGGGGGTGGTGGTGGATTGGCCGACGGAGAAATTCACGGAATTTCCACCCTTCTGTTCGATGTTCGGCAACGAGATATCGAATTACACTTCCGCGATAATACTCGATTCGGGTAATTCGTGGATATACAGTAAATCAGGTCGAATTGAATCCTGATAATCATACGAACGTCACCCGTTCAATAATGGAAAATATTCTCCGATACTCAGATATAATTGACTATGATTGTGTAATTGTGTATAGGTATGTGTCTGTGTCTCGGTGTGTGTGTTTCGATCGACCGCGAAATGACTGTTTGTTCTTTGACCGCGTCTGCAAACTCGTAACACAGTCAGTGTGTCCCGGTGTTCCGTGTGCGAAAATTTTCGACGAGATTATTTTCGCGAACACGTTATCGCACGTCAGTCGACGGTTGTTACCGGCTGTAATTACCGCGACTCACCGTGAAATCCCATTAATATCGGTGGCTACCTGTTCGTCGCGGCAAGTATTCCTCGTCGGATCGTATAATAGACGGTGGTAGGATTTCTTTTCTTTTTTTTTTCGTTCGTGAAAGTCTATTCCCAAATGGAGTACCGTTTCCGTGTGGCTTGTCATTACTTCGATTACCATCGGATCTAATGAGATGCATATTTCACCGTGAATCTTCATTCATTGCGACGCGAAACCGGAAATTTGATATCACCCTTTACAATTATAATTTACAATAATGACAGATTTATATACACAGACATAAACATATTATACACATATTGTGTAAGGCAACGTTATTAATAAACGTATGTATGTTTAATATTAAAATTCCGCGGTACTTCGCGATACACATTGTTAAATGTCATTCACCGGTGTTTCCAGATCTAATTACCACAGTGGCAGGTTGTGAAACGCTATTAATTTCCGACGCCATTGGTTTCCAGCATTGTTCCGGTCGTTGCTATCGTCACCCTCGTCGCCGACGACTACGACGTCGACGGTGTCCCGTTTCGATATCGCGGCGATTGTATAATTAACGTAATTACCGAGGCCCATAATTACCGTTCAATCGGGGGAACTTCGTTCCGAGAAACGGCCAGCGTTACAGTCGAACTTCATTTCGTCGGGACGGGTGCACTTAATGCAGGTCACTCGCAAAAAAAACGAGCTACGAGAAGGGAGAGGCCCCGACATGTGTTACGTGTTAACTCAGCGGTTCCCAAACTGTGTGGGAATCGCGGAGAAACTTCGAGGAACGCCTGAAATCTGAATCTTTCCTCGCGCGTGTTTCTCGTCTTCCAGACGTGATTTTCACGATTTTTAAAATTTTCTATCTGCTATGTTCGTTGTCTCATTTTCACCCTGGGATCTTTTTCATCAATGATTATTTAAACTTTATTAAATCCATGTTTTCTGAAATTTTTCCGAAAATATGATAACCAAAGGACCACTATTACCGGAAAACTTCAATTCATCAAATCACTATGCTTTATTTCCTCGATAAAGTGTTTCATTTCTTTCCCCAAAGTCACAATTGATAGAAATTTAGTTAAAGTTAGTCGAAAATATTGTCTTTTGGCTATTATAGTTAATTTTCGAATAATTTCGCCACTTTTCTAGAAATTGTGACTTTGGAGAGAGAAATGAAACACTTTTTCAAGTAAATCAACGTAGAGGTGATAGAAAACGTTTGAAAAGGGCGCATGTATTTAAAACACGAATGCACAAGTGTCTGCGAATCTCTGCGTGGCTTTCGCAACCGCGACGACCGGGAAAGAAGCAACGAGATCGGCCGACAGATGCCTTCGGTTGCAGTCAATTAACACTTGCCGCTTTCCTTTCATTATTGTCTTTTTTTTACTCATTCAACGTCGACCACTCTGGTCCGTGTGCACCGGTATAAATCAACACCGATCGCATTACCGGCGGCGTATTAACGGGGTTTTTCGTCCGTTTGCCGATCGTTTTTAAATCGACGCTGTTTATTTTACCGTGATTCATTAATTCCCTCGTAGCAACGCCGCCACCGCCGCCGCGGGTCGTGTAATTAATGAAAAACTTTCTATCGGTTGTACAGTACAACAACGAATCGCCGGGAATGAAAAATCGTCGATAGAGAATCTCGCTGATTAATTTTAAATACCGACGGGAGCCGCCGCGTGTATCCGCGCGAATTCACGGCAATACAAGGCAAACAAATTTTCATACACCACGCGCGAAACATGAAATATCGAGAGCCGCGTGGTTTTATCTCTGCTACCTCCCCCCCTCATACTCTTTTCCGATTGTTTTATAGGGCGAGCGTGACACCCATTTATAATACTACCACGTAGGCGACTATTGGTCTATCCAATCAAATCGTATCTATATAAAATAACTCAATCTGTCTTTTTTTTTCCTCTTCGTCTATCTTCTAATACACATCTACCGTAGGGAGAAGGGAGAAGGGAGAGGGGGAAGGAGGACCGATCGCCCTTCGTCCCTGAATGAATGAAAAAAAAAACTTTCTCCCGTCGTACGAGAGACAGAGAGACCAAGGGAGGACTGCCTTAACAACGGCGGAGAAGAAAGGAAAAAAAAACGGAGAAAATTCTCTAGAAGTGTCTCTTTATACGGAGGCACGTTGCAGAAGCACGAATTAGCAGCGTCGACAAATAGTCATTAGCGTGGACTTTTAACGAGGCTTAATGCAGATGCGAGCATTCAAGACCGAAGCGGCAACAAAGACCATCTGAATGTGCCTACCTCTTCTCTCTCTCTCTCTCTCTCAGCATCTGGAAACGCAACTTTTTCGTCTTTATCGCTCGCAACAAACGCGCGATAATTGCTTCGTGTTAGAACCTTCGGCATTGTGGCCTATGCCCGTCACACCTGATCCCAACTTCCGTCGTCGCAATTAATTTCGGTGTTCGCGCAACACCTGACCCGGAGAACTTCTGTTCGCCAGGAATTTTCGGCATGCTCGCACCTGACACCACTTTGCGTCGCTGTTAATTAATTAGCGTCGCCGTTTATCCGGTGTTTTACGTAACAGCGGAACAACAACGGTAGGTAAGATAGAAAACAAAGAAGTGGGAAGAAAAAATTCTATCGTTTAAGTAGATGAATGTATACATACGTGTATATTCTAAAATTCATTCTCATAGACGTGTTATCTAATATCTATCCACCGCTGTTATCTCGATTAGATATACCAGACGTCAGTTCACCACGTGAAAAAACATTCGCGCGACGGTTATTAAAATTAACGGAACATCGTGGACATAAAGAAGGAAGACCTTTGGTGTCCACGGTTGAAAATTTTCTCTTTACACGATGTTAAAGGGTCCACACCCGGGTAAAGGGACAGGAGGTATATCTAAAGAGATCCCTCCTTCACGGTATAGAAGTGCCCTTCTCTCCCATCTCCAAGGATTATCCTGGACTACCGGCCGATGTCCCTTCTCATTTGTCGTCCCTTTATGGCTCGTCAGTGATTCTCCGTCGGTCGTAACGTCGTCGTGACGCTTCCCACGATTTACGTGTCGCGGGTAGACGGAAAACGGGGGGAGGAAGAGGAGGAAGGGTGACGTCCGAGTCGATGTAATCTCGTTTACACCGTAAGAACCGAAGTGATATATTTTTTTCTCTCGGAGTCCGTTCGGGTTACACGTCGACATGAAAGACACCGACTGTCGCGCGAGTACAAAGGGAACTCCGGGGCGAATAACACGGGAAACTACGGATTTTACACAGTCCCGAAGGTGATTCTTTCCACAGTTTCCGATAGAGCCGTGAAACTTACGTAACACGGGGACACAACATTCCTCTGTACACACGTATACATATACATACACTAAGACATATCTTGATATATGTGCTCATAATTATGAAAGTAGTCTAATTGTAAGTCCATATTTTAAAAAAATGAAAGTTTTGATAATTTGTTAATAAATGTTTCAAAACCTTGAAAAAATGTAATATCCAAAATTTTTTAAAAATTTACTTACACCACTTTCATAACTATAGACACATATACAATATGTATGTATACTAGTTAGTGTCATGAGAAAGTGATGCAGAATTGTCACGCGAATTAATGATACACATACATACATCGAGGGGAATGTAGGCGAACGGTCCCTCGTATGGGTGAGGGGAATAAAGAAATAAAAAAAAAGAAAAGAATTGGTATTAACGTAAAGTGCAATACGCGTCAATTACAACATTTACGGTCGCAATGAAAACGCGCGCGCGGCTCGCGCTGCGTGGAGTGCGTTATCGCATAATGCCGTTGGCCTGGTAATAGACTTAATCAAGAGTAATAGACCGTACGTCTACCTATTAATAGAGTAACCGCCATGGCGTGTGCCTCGATGCACGATAATCTGATGATGCAAACTCTCCCGCGTCCTCCCGCTGCTATTTTCCGTCGTATTTTCATCGATCGTTTTCTTTTTATCGTCCGCGTTTCTTTTACCGTTTCGATTATTCACTCGAAAATTTACACAGCCGCACGGGAATGACTATATTAAGCGTCGATTACGACTGCATCATCGATTACACTTGTATTACGTCAGAGCTGAAATCTGGTGCCACCCACTTGCGCGAAATGTCACTGGATTCTTTCACACGTAACATCTGACTTTAAGATAAAATTCCAAATAATTATATGAACAGTGTTGGTACACTCACTGAATCTAACAGTGTTACTTTATTTATACGTATTTTCTGTATTCAAAAACTACTATAAACGTGTGATATTATTTTTTACACGAATATATAATCGAAAATGCAAAGCTATGGGCCAAGTACAAGAGAATGTTACATTGGAATAGGTTGCTCATTAACATAAACTGCATTTTACACAGGATTTGAAATCAATCAAACTTGCTCACATTTGATTGATTTCAAATCCTGTGTAAAATGCAGTTTATGTTAATGAGCAACCTATTCCAATGTAACATTCTCTTGTACTTGGCCCATAGCTTTGCATTTTCGATGCTTTTTGTGGATTCTTTCGTCATTTCCGCAAATTTTTAGATATCGACCTGAATCTTTCACTGTCTTATTGGGCTTCGAATTCCGCGTCCAACACGTCCCGGATCGTTTTAATATCTCAATCATTGTGGAAATGGCGAGCAAATTACGAATATCGTGAAAAATCCTCAAATTCAGGCGGTTTTTTGAACGGCATTCGCTCAATTGTTGAGATAGCCGTCTGAAACTTGTACCATTGTTTTAGTTGGGAAATTCTACGGCAGATCAACATATAATAGTTGTACTTTTCGAAAATTTCATTTTTCGCAAAAATCTGAAGGGGGTAGGTCAGGATTTTTTGCGATTTTCGTAAATCGCTTGCCATTTCCGCAATTTTTGAGATATTAAAATGATCCGGGCCGTTTTGAACGCGGAATGCGAAGCCGAATAAGCCAGTGAAAGAATCATTTTAATATCTCAAAAATTGTGGAAATGGCAAGCGATTTACGAAAATCGCAAAAAATCCTGACCTACCCCCTTCAGATTTTTACGAAAAATCAAAATTTCGAAAAGTACAACTATTATACATAGATCTGGCGTAGAATTTCCCAACTAAAACAATGGTACCAGTTTCAGATCGCTATCACAAAAATTGAGCGAATGCCGACTAAAAAACTGGTTGAACTTGACGATTTTTCGCGATTTTCGTATTTCCTTTGTCATTTCCGCAAATTTTTTGATATCGACTTGATTCTTTCACTGTCTTATTCGGCATCGGATTCCGCTTCCAAAACGTCCCGGGTCATTTTGATATCTCAAAAATGCCGGAAACGACGAAGGAATTACCAATATCGCGAAAAATCGTCAAATTCAACCAGTTTTTTAGTCGGCATTCGCTCAATTTTTGAGATAGCCGTCTGAAACTTGTACCATTGTTTAAGTTAGGAAATTCTACGGTAGAACAACGTATAATAGTTGTACTTTTCGAAAATTTAATTTTTCGCAAAAATCTGAAGGGGGTAGGTCAGGATTTTTTGCGATTTTCGTAAATCGCCTGCCATTTCTACAATTTTTTAGATATCGATCTGATTCTTTTTGCATCTTATTCGGCTTCGGATTCCGCGTACAAAACGCCCAGGATCATTTTAATAGCTCAAAAATTGTGGAAATGGCAGGTGATTTACGAAAATCGCAAAAAATCCTGACCTACCCCCTTCAGATTTTTGCGAAAAATTAAATTTTCGAAAAGTACAACTATTATACATTGTTCTGGCGTAGAATTTCCTAACTAAAACAATGGTACCAGTTTCAGATCGCTATCTCAAAAATTCAGCGAATGCCGACCAAAAAACTGTCATAATTTGACGATTTTTCGCGATTTTCATACATCGCTCGCCATTCGCGCAATTTTCAAGATATAAAAATGATCGAATATGTTCCGAATACGCATTCTGACCCTTAATTTTACGAAGCTTGATGTCAAAAACGTAACGTAACAAACATTTCTAATTTAATATGTTAACAATCTGGATGTGTGTGAGAGGAAATTTCATATACTACATATATAAAATCTACGTTATCGGCAGAAAAATTATCTCGCATAGTATGAAACATATGTTAGGGTTTGACACCGGGCTGCGTGACAGGCTGAACATGGAGATGGAGAAGGAGGAGAGGAAGAAGACGACGTTTCTTACAAAAACCTCGACTTTTTAGATCAAAATATCTCGCGATTGGCTTGATGGATCTTCTCGTAGTTAGGCTTAAATTACTCGGGTGGACGTCCCCTACAAGAATATCACCATAGTTTGGGGGAAATATGCGGATTTAATGCCGTTTGAATACCCCGAAAACCTCGATCTAATTCTTCCGGAAAAGAGTAGTTCAGGTCTACCAGTCGGGAACTCTTGTACTTGGCCCGAGTCAAGACCTTAACTCTTGATATTCTTTCAGATATTTACACAATTTTATTATGTACTTTATTTAGAAATTACACAACGGATCATTCTTAACCCTAACTCTAAAATTCCGTAAAATATCTACACGATAAACACAGCCTTTAATTTAAACACGATTCATAAAAAAAGTAAACATTATATAGGCGAGAGTCTATTTAGCCGGAATTTTCCCAAAAAAATCGCACATTTCCCGGAAAACGTTTAGCATGCCTCTAGGTCTAGTGTCATCCGTGAGTCACCCAGGTCGTTATCTACCTTGAACGTTAGACAAACACCAGTTTTCTTCCTTTCCCTAGTATATGTATACATATACATACATTATATACATATAGTCAGACGATGACCTCATGTTCCACGCGCGCAGAAAACGGCGCTGCGGTTTCCAGAGAAACTATGCGATCATCGAAAACCCGCAGCAGCCGGTTAGCATCAACCCCCCCAAAAATAACGCGGCGCAAGGTTTAAAAGCACGTTGCTTGATCGGCACCGAAATGGAATTACGGGCCGTCAAAGTGCACGCGCGTCCACGTCACCGTTAATAACAATCAGTGGGCGTGGATATGTTCGCCATTAACGTCAACCCATTACGGTACCTCTCGGTCGCAACATGTAAACTCACTTTGTCTTCGACGGAAATAATACGTGAACGTATCCTCTCTCACATTTAAAAAAAAAGAGACGAAAAATAAAAGAAATCATTAAACAATGGCATATGTATATATTGTATAGTATATATATCCACATGATGTAATAGAAGATGTTTTGTATGTATAAAAATAAGAAAACTTGGAGACGAATAAGCAGTTATTTTTATACTTAAAGTGTAAGATAAAAGTCTAACAATAAGTTTGAGACAAATTTAACAGAAGAACGCAGACGTTTCATTGAAACTATCATTACCACTTTTTCCTTTTGTTCACCAAACAGACGTAACACCCCACTTTCGAAAAGTAACGACGCGAAATCTTGGAAACGTCGCGGACGAAGAATTCGGCGGTGTCTTGGTGTTAGGGTGGTATCCACTTGTGTGACGAGTGCATCCACGCGGATGCACTCTTTTTCAAAGACAAAAGGTTCTCGAGCCAGTGATTATAAGCAGAGCTTAGTAAGGGCCCGGGGTGTAACACTTCAGATGATGCGGCCACCGATCCACGGTGAAACGAGCCACGAAAGAACGCCGGCTTAATTCGTGGCACGTTCATAAGTGCACGGGAACGGAAGGTAATTAAATTATCTCTAACGCGATTAGTCCATCCGCCGCGTTTCCGTGTTCCCGGCTGTAACCGTTGCAACGAAATCCCGCGGGAGTGCCGGCAGTCCTTCGCACGGAAGTGTTACGGGCAATTTGCAAATACGGATATACGCGGATCGAAGGGATTCGGAGGGATCCCACGGTAATTGAGAAGAAAACAGCTTCGCGGAATTAGACTCGGTATTCCTGTGAAAAGTCTGTATATATATGTGTATACGTTGTTATCAGGATAACGAATACATATACCGTACGGTTAAATGTAATTGTTCGTTAGATCGTTTCGCTGTTTGGCTATTGTTTTCGTCTTATTGTTTCGTGTAATACGTGTTGTTACACTCGTTGTGACATAAGCAGCTGCACGATAAGCATTGATAGCGATCAATTCGGTGTCGTATCAATGGACGGATGACAATCGTATTTAAATGCTTGCGAATTATCATAAGAGAATTGATAATTGACGTTTAAATCACATCGTTGTTATCCCTTTTAAAATACCACGATCGAATTGCCTTCGACTTGATCTGTGTTTCACTCTTTTTCTTTCTTTGAAAATATCTTATCGCGATGATAACAACGCGACGTCGCCGAGAGGCTATTTAAATTAACGAAAATGAATTTATTGGAATTATGACAGCTAAATAATTATTATTGACTTTATATATTATACTACCGATCCACTGGGATACTGGGGAAGTTATAATTCATAGAATCTGTAGGGGCTTCGGGCAGCTCGTATAAATATTCATAAGAGGCCATCGTAGCTTTCTATCACCACTATCGACGAGTCAGTATTTATTTGACTAAAAACCAGATAGCATCAAAGATATTTGCTGTCAATGGAAACGAGAAATTTCACGTTCCGCTCAGAATCTCCCTTCCGCATAAAATTACCAATTCCAAGAGAAATAAAATTATTCTAGACACTGGATATACATATCTAACTACTTCTCCGACTGCTCATCGTCGAACTGCGAATGATAATGGACCACCCTACAGGACTCTCAAAATTAATCGAGAAAATTCATGTATACATATATTAAACACATTATATAACAATCACATTGTTCTTCTATAAATCTATAGGTATAGTAAATTAATCTATATGTATTCTACTAGCGCGATATTCGTCCTCCGAAAGTACTTTAGGAAAAAATTAATTTACCTACACTTTCAAAATTTAAGAAAAAGTAAATTAAAGCAAAATACTATCATCTTATAACAATCAGATTTCTCTAACGTAAAGACCATAGGTATACCATTACCAGTATCACTTACAATAAAATTAATCTATACGTATTCCACCAGGGTGATCCTCGTCCTGCGGGGGCTAACTTAAACTTATTACTCTTAGTACGCACGAAAGTATGATTAACGTCGATGGACAGAGGATACTGTGGCAGGGACTTAATTACGAAATGCACCGAACCGCAATGTGACCATTCCCATGGCCGGCAGATTTGCTCCTGTAGGTCCTCCCATGTAATACGATGTACCTACACCGAGACTAGGGTCAGTTAACGAACTCCGGGTATTACGTTGCACCGGTGTCAGTGGTCGTCAAACCGTGGGGTAGTTTTTTCGATTCTCTACGCGACACGTGTAACACACGGGGGAAAATATAATAATCTATCACGCCGCGTGGACGTTATCGAATCAAACCGTGAACTCACCGATTCCTATTATTCCTTATTACCGCGAACAAGCGTAATTCACCTGTTGTCCGATCAACGCCAAGATTGATCGTTGGTAATTTAGCCCCGTGCATTAACTCTCCCGGTAAATCTCATCGTGTACGAAGAAAATCGTTGTGACGATGGTATGTAAATTATCACTGCGATTGTCCGTTTGAAAATGTCTACTTTTATCGTAGAGAATTATGACAATATGATGATGTGTATCGTGTGGAAAGTATACAATAAACGTGTTGAAAAAATGGATTGATCGTAGCAAATATTTCCCTTTAATCCACGTAATCGTGATCCAAACGTGAAAAATCGCGAGCCATCCGATTTCCACGCGAGAATATTCGTTTCTCGTTTATCTTTCTTAAGCTCACGTATACCCGTGTAATTCTAGCGAGTCGTGCACGCGAGTCAGAAGAAAGGGAGGGTGAAAGAATACGCGTATTGTCCCGTGGAATAGAAACCGAGCTTAAAGATCTAACTCACGGAAGGTGTAAATCTGTTAATTGTACACCTGAACATCTTACGAACACAACTCTCTATCAATATAACACAGCTAATTATTTTCTAATTCATACACAAACTCAATCACGTAAAATCTCCCTAAACAAGACGTTCCTATAATAATTTTGAAAAATGTTATTTCTTTTCGTTTCGAAACTAAAGAAAATTACTTGTCACATTGTAACGAGGGGTACAAGGGGAACGAGTAAACGTCGCGGCTAAACGTGACGACGCGTAAAGAGAATGCACGGGAACAGGTAATGCACGTACACAAGCTTGTTACCTGGACACGCACGTGCGAGAGGAGAGCGGTAGAAAAGTGGGACGATCGTCGTACGGACGTGTTTCAGGAACACTGCCATATATGATGCGACGCCCTGCGGTCGTATGTCCACGAAGAAGGAAACCGGTGAAATTTTTACGAAAGCAGGATCGACGCAGGAAGAAAGGAGAACGCGTGATCGTTCTATGGTGTGGCAATAATTTTTCACGTTTTTTTTTATTATTTGTTCTTATTCTTTTTTTCCTACTCCTTTGTGATCGAGTTTAGTTCCGACAAGACAAGTAGATTAAAAGTGGTACGTTAATGGTACGATGTTGGTTACGTAAAGACAACTATGATATGAATATCAATGCGTAGAGAAGCTTTTAGCATAGTGTTAAACTGTATTTAATCATTTGTAACGTAACAGTCGGCTGGGACGAGTCTCAGCATGGTACTTTATCTATTTGTAAGCTGTGTGCAACGCAACTAGGCCATACGAGGGGAAACACAACTCGCGTTTGTGCTACGTTTACAGATAAATAATCCCCGTAGAAACGAGTCGTCTACGGCCTCTTTTGAGAAGAAACAATTCTTTTATTTCCCGTCTACGAGTAACATCAAATACATTTCTGATTTAAAGAAAATTACTGTAATGAATAAGCGAGCCAACGCGGGTCGTAGGGAAAAGAAACGAAGTTTACGAGAAGAACGGAAGAAAAAAGTGTAAAATATTTTTCTCTAGTTAATAAAAATCAGACTAATTTTCCATCGGGGTACTAAGTGTCCAACTAGATTTCCCCGGAATATTTCCCTTGAAATTCTTTTAATTACGAGTCGGTCGAAGTCATCGTAATCCTCTCGCGAAAGACCAATTTCCTCGGTAACAGTCTTCCTCTTTTTCTTTTCTTTTCTTTTTCTCGCGAAAATTTTTCTTCACCCGTTAATTGCAAAAACCGTGTATACGTACGAAAACGAAGTGGACGCGAAAAAAGACGGTGAATTCCTAACGAGCTGCCAAAGGAAGACGCTGATGCGAGAAACCGCATTTTTTTGAGAAAGTCACTGCGCCTCTTTTCTGCGTGTTCTGATGTGAAATTGAGAACCATGATGGTGGGCTAGACGATAGGTTACGCGGTGGAGGGATCGCGTTACAGAAGCCGTCGACCTAGCTTGTGCTTTAAAAGAAAACCTGTTCGCAAAGAACTGCAGGTTCAGTGCATCTTCGATTCACGATGCTGGAACGGGATCGTTGATTAATTTTCACATCGGTTAAAAAGAAAGAAAAATAACATACACACACACATATGCACACAAACATTCCTGTCAATCGTACCGTGATCAAAGGTATCGATTTCTAAACGGACAAATATTTATCCAAAATTTCACCACAGTTTTCCGTTAGAAACCGTCACGTCGTTTCAGTAGCGATGAAATTTCGCAATAAAACGTCGAATTTAAAAATCACAGTACGAAAACAGACACACCCTCCACTCTGTTCATCACAACTCTTCCCGGTGGATCGTTGCTTTCGCAAAAATAGTTTTTTAAATCGAAACGATAAAACTCACGACGAACACGATTGTTTTACACGATCCCCACGTGCAACAACGATGGTCCACGTTGCTTCGAATGCTAACGAGAGAGAATCGCTGGTGTGGACCGTTCGAAATTCGACGAATGTTTGTCGTAACTATCGATATATTTTATTTGCTGCCATTCAACCGAAAAGCGGGTTCGCGCCCCGACAAATAACCAGACGACGCGAACACGACCGACACGTTTCCTCGAATGTCTCTCGTTTCGTCTCTGTGTCTGTTGTATTTACATGTACGTCGACGACACTCCGTTTCTCCGTCGATTTTTCACTCATCGTCGCCCGGAAAGGGAAAAAGGTGATCCTTGGAAATTCACACGAAATTGTCGTCATGCTTCCACAAAATATTAGAAAAGGGAAGAGACAAATTATCGGTAAATTCATATCCGGTGTACTTTGTAAATCAGTTTTTCGGTAATTCTGCACGATGGAACGGTAAATGTGAAAATAAATGCTAGCGAATAAAAAATCACTGATGTCAAAGCTGGAAAAGTAACTATTGACATTTTATTAACACTCGAACAGCCACTTCCTGCGACGTGTTCACAAAGTGTCATTTCCTTTACGTTGGGAAATCACTTTCTTGGTGTTACAGATTAATAATTACGCGAGTATTCTCGCCGTTGGATCGCGTAAATCGTCCGAATTGTACGGAAACGTGTCGGCATTTCCGTCGGCGTAAGAAACGAATGAAAATTCCGTAAAAGGGAAGGCAATTCTCGTTTTCATTAACATCGGTACCAAGAACGTCAGTTACTGTCACCGGAGTTGAATGACAGCGGCTCAGGAATTTCTTCATCAACGTCGGCGTTCGTCGAAAACGTCGATATCGGGGAGTCAATAATTTCAGTCAAGACGAACATACCGCCGCGAGGGAATCTTAATGAATCAAGCCACCGGTCGCTCGTATGAATCACTATACGTAATTCCACGAACACCGTCGGATGCGGGGATCGAGAGAAAAACCGGTAAAATTCACTTCATTGATCATCGTCACTGTTCTATCACCGTAAAACACTGAAACTATCACTCAAAATAAAAGATACATATTTAAATACTATGATAAAAATCATGTCGCAAGAAGTTACTAATATAAATCAATTAATTTTCTAATAATTAAAAAAAATACATACTATAAATCTATAAAACCCCCTTTGTTCCCGAGGTAACAAACAATTCTCACCTTACCACGTTCCCTTTCAAACTCGTTCATATTTACCTTATCATTAGTGATAAAAATTTATCTCGTTCCCTTCCCCGTAATTATACGGTCGATGTCATCAACCGATAAGCGTATCAAAAAAAAAAATCACCTCTATTCCCTATCCCTAAAAACCTTCGATACCTTCCAGCACGTGAAACGAGAGGTTCGACTTTGCGAATCGATTAATCGCAGGATTTTCGCGAGTCTGCAAAGACTTTCGCCGGTAGGCGCCACATTTAAAAGGATTGTATTTCAGAACAGCCGGCGTGTGTGCTTCATGTATAATCGAGTTACACGGACGTTTACACACACGAGTACATGCGTACGTGTGTATATGTGTGTATCGGGCGATCGCATATATGCGCACGCACCTTAAGCTCATTCATAACTTCTCGAACCGCGGGGTCCATTCACGATTCGACGTATACAATGCGAGCCCCCCTTTTGTTTTCACGCGAATCAACGCGTGTTTTTCACTTTTTTTCCAAGAATGACTTCCCCCTCCCCATGAACGTAGGCGACCGTCGATATCAAACGGAGAATGAAATGAATTTTTTACACGCTTTGAAATGCCTGAAAATTTGATTACGAGAGTTCCACCAGTTTTACGGGGACGTAGTAACGGGATAGGAAGAGCTTAGGGAATGGAAATATCGATTTTTAGATACATCGTGGCGTGGAAGGGTTGTACATGGGTAGAGTTTAGAAATTAAAATTACTGTGAGAGTGGTATATTCGATGTTCTATAGGGATAAGGAAGTTTTTCTGACAATATCTTGTGCAGCAGAAATTTAGATCGAGTGGAACATCTAAGCTTCAGTGTGAAAGAAGCTTCTACGCGGTGAAAACTCCTAAAAGATGGTCTGTTTGATAGAACTAAGCATTGTTGCACGTCGATATAATAATATACTGTATGTACTAAATGTTAAGAAAGCCACCAGGAAGATAATAATAAGCTTCCATCGGAGAACTTTCGTTCCAGGAAATTTGTAATCAGTGTTTCAACGAATAGATAAAACGTTTCAATACCAACAGTCATCGATATTTATGATACATACATACATACATACCGTGAAATGTCGAGCATCGAAACGATATCGAAACTATTCCATGGTGGAACGAAGACAAAAAAAAACAAGCGAACCAACGAAATTCCATCGATCGAGTTTTATCGTAAAATCAATTGACCACGCGTAATTGTTACCATACACACACACAGACACACACACGCCGACGAAAACGTGAAATATCGCCACTAGTAACGGCAATACCATTCCCGATGCTGGATTTACAACTGGAAATATGGATCACGGTACCGCGAGACGTTATTGATCTTCCCGCAAGAATTATTGTCGGCACGGTGCGGCGTCTTTGTGGCTCAAAGGGATGAAAAATGGATTTCTAAGCGACCGATAATTGACTCGGACATTCGGTACACGTGGCGCAAGCCACACTGTGGTAGATCCATAAGGGGTGGAGAAATCATTTCCGTAAACGATCGAGGTATCTAACATTTACCGTAGAATTTCACTGTATTCGAATATCATGATTCGAAAATGGATAAATTTTACAAAAGTGATAGTTTCATAGTAAATAAACTGTTCCCAGCGTTCGATTAATTTCATTCACTTCCGATAGTGAACACTTATTTTTTCTTTATTTTTTGTCTGTTTTTCATCATCTTCTCGGCAACAAAAATCGCGTGATTTTCACAGTCTTGCGATCGACGTCGAAATTCCGCTTTTCATACGTACCGCGTTGCTTATTGTGAAGTGCTCTGAAGCGGTCTTGCTCGCTTTGTCCGGAACGGTTTTTATCCTGCCGGAGGCAGGTGGTTAACTAAAAGTGTTTCTCTGTAAAACGCGAAGGCCGCGGTATGGAAATACAGCCTGGTAACGAGAATCATTAGAATCCGCGTTTGAAACAGTCTGTCCCGGGGACTTAATAACGCCGCGGAACCACGAGGAACACAGAAGTAAAGCGCTTTTCCATGCGTGAAATTCATTCTCAACCGGACAACCTGATCGTTCACGCAGAAAATATTCTACTACTCTAGTTTCCCTGATTAAATCCGTTAAATGAACGTATACATATATACCACCATCTAACACCCTTTTACGTGACTGGTAAACTGCGAGGAAAACGTAACTGAAAACGTTTCAAACGGTCCAAAGTCCAAAGTCTAGTTTTATAAGCGGAAAAAATAAAAAATAACACACGAAAGTAAAAAGAACAAATTGAGAATAAAACGTTTGAATTCCTGGTAATTCACGTTTTCCACGGTCGGCGAGGAAAAGTCTTACAACGGTTGGAAAAACCGTGGAAAATGGCGGCCGGCCACCTTCCTCCCATTAGTGTGACCGAAAAGAGGTACACGGAAATTCCACTACGAACCCCCCTCTCCCCCGGGTGTTCGACGATGTCTCTTTAGTTTTTCGTATCTCTTTTTTACGGTTGCACCTCGAACATAGATTTTTCCACGGACCGCACATGTTTCTCTTTTTTTTTTACAACGCGCGTAGACGTCCGTTGCAACTCATTCGTACGCGATTTGACGGTGTTACATAAAGTAGGTACGAGGTACGGAATGTCAGACGTGACCGATTTTCGAAACGATGGTTGTAAGGGAGGGGGAGAGGGGGAAAGAGATGAGACAGCCAGCCCTATCTCCGGGAAAGATATACAAGCATCCTCTCGCTGCTCGTTAATATTGATGATTTTCCCGAAGACCGGCGAGAGTCTTCTTGTATTTCCACGAAACGCAGCTTTCCGTTATCTCCCCGACACAGTAAACCCACCCATTGTAGTCCGTGTAACAATGTATCGAAACAGTACCGTCGGCTTCTAATTTTCAAGAAGATCCCGAAGAGTTTCTCGTATTAAATTTCCCTTTCCACTGGAATAATACGATACGACAGGGAGCAGGAGAAATCGTAAAAAGCAGCGAACGTGAAGTTGCAGAGCGTGGAAATCGAAATTTCACGGGGAAAGATGGACACTTGTTAACAAGTTAATAAAAGAAATATTTCATAAAATATTTGTAAATCTTGCTCAAACTACAATCAAACATATCGAACAATACGAAATCCAATAATTCATGAACATTCGATGGGGATGAAATATTTTAAATTCCTGAAGGAATCTTCTTTAAAAAATCAGATGATTCGAAGTTCGCGTAGACATGATTACGACCGTGGTTTTCTTCGTCTTTCTTTTTTTTAATATTTCTCGCAAGTAGTATAGAGTCAAGAGATGCTCTTTCGCGAGAGAGACAAGGTTCGCTTTGTGTGACCGGAAGTTAAAACGAGGGTAGAGACCGCTTCCTTTACGGGCTCGGTCGATCCTCGCGATAGAGGAACACACGCACGAACGTGTACAACGTACGCAACCACACTCTCATTACTACAGATTACTTACTACACCATTTATTGAGCGCTATGAAAATTATCATCGACCCCTCTTTATTCTCGTCCGCTGAGAACAAAAAAAAAAGAAAGAAACCCTACCTACCGCGTTGAATATCCGCGATTAAACCTCATTTTCACCGTGATTCGCATTTTCCAATTTCACGTACGAAACCACACCGACATCCTCCAGGTGTAATTTCATGTTTCGCGTATAAAAAAGTCCTGGTGGCGGTGACGATCGACTTCCGGCGATCGGTCGGATGAAATTCGAACTTTAGGGTCGACGGATGATTTTTCCCGCGCGATTCTGCAGACTCACCGGAAAAGAATAATATCGACTTCGAGTCCTCTAAGAGCGTGGCTGCATTAAAAGACGGTTCGATCTACAACGTTCTATTTTCCATTTAACTCTGTAAATAGGACACGCTCGGCTGCCGGTTAATTAATCGTGACCAGGGCGGAGGGGGGAGGGGGAGGGTGATGCGGGTGCGCTGCATCGTGCGAAAAATATGTCCTTCCTCCTCCCCCGCTGCCACTCTTTTTTTTCCCTTCCATCGAAAAACTTTTTCCCGTAGGTAGGAGGAAAAGCTGTCGTGATTCACCGGCGTACCATGGAGAGTAAAAAAAAAATAGGGGAGGGAAAAATGAAAAAAAGAACGGCAATTCATTCCCGGCGCGGAAAGATATTGGCAATAACCATCGTGCAGCCGTGCAAAACCTCGCTCATGGAGAATATATAGGGATGAGGGAAAGATAGAGAGAGAGAGAGAGAGAGAGATTGAAAGAGAGAAAGAGAGAGACCAACTGACTGTTCGCCAGTGCATCGCGCACTCAATTATTTAGTTTGTTGCAACTGCGAAAAGCGACCCGTGTAAATGCATAGAAAATAACTCTCGAACCGAATACGCGTTGAAAGATATTCAGATAATACTGATATGTCGTCCACCGAGGAACAGTGTGTACAGTGAAAAACATGTTTTTTCCATTGTGAGATATAATATATCATATCCATCTAATTAAGATCGTTTCACGAACGTCTGGTGTTTAATGTTAATGATAGATAAGTGTTGACTGTTATTTAAAGCATTCATCGAACGCATAATTTTCTCGTATTTTCCTTCTGAATCATTATAACAAACAGGTTGTAAGTAATGATACTAAAAAATGTAAAGACCATACAAAAAATACTTACTAATGGACGAACGAATAGTAGAGAGAAATGGAGTGTTGCGTTTTTTTTCGTTGTATAATCAAGAATATCGGACGATAATGAGATCTAGATGGGAAACATGTCGTAGGGGCGATAAATCTGCGTGTTCTCATAAGCTCGTAAAACGTTGGCCTCCCGCAAATGTTAGGAGAGCAGCGTTCCAGTAAATGCCGCGAAAATGCCATTAACCCGAGCGGCCATCGAAAGTTCCACCTAGTCGAACGAACACGATGTACCCGAAGGCGGTACCTTGGAAAACTTTTTAATGCTATACGCTGTAAGACCACGGTTCCCCATTAAATATCGGGCTTCGCTTTTCCCTCTTGTCTTTTATCTCGAAGATATTACAAAATAAATCTCACACATATCGCAAACACTACATACTTGCCAGTATCGTATTCGTCTCGACGGGTGAATCTCAGTGGGAAAACCCAATTTCGCGTGTTGCAGAGACGGTTTTGATTATATTTCTTCTCCCTCTTCTTTCTTTTTTATTCATTTATCACGTGTTTCGGCGTTGATATTAATACACGTGAATCATACCGAGAAAAAGTGTATTTAAAACGGTTTTCTGATACCGGCGGCCAGCTCGTAACGTAATTAGCACGGAGGGGGGAGGTGGAGGAGAAAAAAATCGCTGGTTTCCCAACCGCGACCACGTACCACGTGTAGTTTAAATTACTCGAAAAGAAACATCCACTACCGGCGTTAATTGCGTAATTTAATGGAGTTTCGTGCTAACTTTACATCCGACAGACCGTACGGGGATGCTAACGAAAATACTGGCGAACTTCTCGAAACTATCCGTCGACAAACGGCCATAGGTATACGTATACATATACACAAAAGTCTCGGGTAGGCATCGACATTCATAAAACGTCTCTGACAAAGTTGAAACGACGAGAATAACAGCTCGCGAATGCAAATTCCACTTCTCTGCGAGTTTCATAAGCTAAGTATACATACATTACTCGGTGTACGATCGATTTAAATATCACGAAGACTATTAAAAAATATATATATCCCTATTAACCGTGTTTCCAACGGCCGACGATGTAAAAACTACGTTAACCACGTTAACTACGTTAATTCCACGGATTCGTTGTCTATCTTCCCGACAAATGATCCCCTGTAAAATCATATTGTTATTACGCTGCCGTAGCCCATGCTCGACGTATTAATTAAAGTATACAATAAAAGGAGCGATGGTATCCTGAGAAATAAATGCAGAAACGTGTGTGTGTGTGAAGTTGGGGGAGTGTTTGCGAGCGCAGACTGAATGCAGTAAATTACATCGACACACGTGGCGCGACACAGACAAAGGCGGTCTGAACTCCCGCGTCTATTTACCAGGAATGTGTACACTGGACAGATCCACGGCAATGTGCGTATAGGGGTTCTCCGAGGACGACGATATTATCACGGATGCTGTGGAAAACGTGTGGAGTGAGAGAACGATGAAATTATTCCCCGACCCCATCGCCACGGTGAACTTTGTCTCGTCAAATAAACGTGACTGATAAACTTTATGGAATAACAGACGACGAAAAAAAAAACTATAAGTACATATGTATGTGGAAAGTATATGAAATAATATATTAATCGAATGTTTTCGGGATAGATAATCGTATTTGATTATCACGATGATTAGATAACTATGATACAACGATAGGTATTGTACGTTCGACATGTAATTGCTGTGTAGGTAGTACTATATACATATGGATATGTATGTATAACAAGATGCAGTATCCGATGGTACACGATGACTACAAACATCACCGAAAGCTTCTGCGTGCCGTTCCAATCGCAATGATGCGCCGGTCGATTCATCGAACCGAGCATTTCTGTACCTGAGTGTACACACACATAAACACACGTTTATGTATGTGTTTGAGTGTATCGGACCTCTAATTCTCATGCACTATCAAAGTGCAAGTTAAAATTGAAAGAGAAACGTCCTTAGCGTTCGATGTACTGTTACATTGAAAATGAGGAGGGGAAGAAAAAAAAGCAAGAGGAAAAAAAAAGGGAAACGGGACAGTCCCTGATAAGCCGTGTCGTTTCTAACGTTTTACTTTCACTTTCAGCCTGAAATCACGAATTAACCTTTTGTTCCGGTAAGTTTGTCCGCTGCCGATATACAGAGTCCGTCGGTGGTTTATTCGTGAGCCTCGCATCTCGATAAGCCGTCATTATTCTAATCACACTTCTCGCCGTTGCCATTCGTAAATAAATGGTAAACGTACTCGGATAAACTGGGAAATAAATCGTTTTCATACCGATCGCGTCGAATGTGGTAACCGAGTTACACTTATTTCTTTTTTTATACGATTTATCAATCACGTTGGAATGCAGTGAAGCGTGTACGTACGTTAGTATACATATACATACAAACATACATACATAGATACGCTCGAGGCCAGATCAGCATATTTAAAGGGGTACCGCTGACTATAGTCACGATTAGAGGAGGTTCAGAGAGGTTGGCCCTCCAATCCGAAATGATATATCGGTGGACGTGTCAGAATGAGCATCTGCCCGTAGGACCTGATGTGTGCCGTGTAATCGGAGGATCCGTGGAGGTCAGTACGCCTCTAATGAGTCTTAATGAACGGGCGTGAGAGCATGCGACAAGATGATGGGTTCTCATCGATGTTAATTCTGCGATAGACGAAACCAATGAGAATGATTCGTTTCTACCCAGGAGAAATATTCTCTTATTACAGAAACGAAGGAAAACGTGAAAGACAAGCGATTTTATATAATACAGTTTTATATTATTATTCCTCTAGGGAGAAACTAAAATAAGAAATTAAGCACGTAGTAAGATTGTCTAAATTTATTTTTTATTTGCAAGCTGACACGAAGCAAGATAGAAAATATTACGTTAAAAGCACTGTCTGTGTATCATACTTATAGTAATTAATATCCAAGTAAAAATCTTTTATCTTACGAAAGATCTAAAGTACGCAAGAGAGCTGAACCATCGATTGCATCTGCGGATCTGACGATAGTGAATAAGAGACTGCCATTAACGGATCGGTCGATGGGTTTCGGTTGAAGCAATTGACTTCTTTCTCTTTTTATATGCGGGTCTAAACTAATCGAATTGCCCCCGTCCTGCCATCGAATTTCGTTGTTACGTACACAGCTGTTGCGTCCACTGCCAAAATTCGTGTAGTCAATGAATCCTTATCAAATCCCATTTACCCACATACATAGTCGTATAGAAAGTAACTCGTGACATCTAATAGAATAAATAAAACATTCACGGTTGCCCAAACACGTCTCCCATCGGGCATCGTTTTCATTCGAACGATCCGAAAGATTTTAATCGCCCTCGCGAACAAAGTCAACGCACACAAATTTACCGAGAAAAAAAAAACACTATACCATCCCCAACATCCGGCGAATTGTCGTCGATGCGGGTCAATGAAAAGAACCAATTTCCACCGTGAGATCATTTACCTGGCAAATTGACACTGTAACACGTACACACTTATTTACGTGACGGTGGTAGTGGGGGGTGTCAAACAGAGGAAAAACATGTTATGTATTCGATTTAAGAAAAGTTTGACAGTCGACGGGTGCCAACTGGCGGATTTCCTTGCACGGTCAAACAAAGAGTTCGATTTCACTTGATCCAAGCAGAAACTCCAAGTGTGTGTATGTGTGTGTGTGAAGGGGGATGTGGTGTCGAAGTGAGGCGAAAAAAAAAAGGAAAAGAAAATTACATCAGCTGCTTGGCAGCGATCCCCTCGGCACTTCCACCCCCGCCGATTCTCTTTCTGCTCGTTGGCTTCTACGAAATTCAACCTTCTTGCCCTTTTACTCGTTCTAGGAATCTCTCTCTTCTTTCGTTTCGTTTCGTTTCGTTTCGTTGCCAACCTACGGGGGTATAACGATTACACGCCTACCAGACGAGCCGGATGGCGAAAAGAGAAATGTGAAGTGGTGGGGAGGGGGACGACTTTGCAAATGAATTCCTTTGGTCCCGCGTGTCGTGTTTGCACCGTTGTAAAAATATCAAACTTCCTGCGGTGCCCGGGACACGTGCGTTGTTTAAAGGGATCCCCTGGTGACAGTATGCTATGACTTACGGTAAAGAAATATGTATTCACAATCTCTTCCTCGCTGAAACATTCTTCTTCACCCATCAATCCCTGTCCCAATCACATTAAATAAAAATTTCAATCTTCCTAAATCACCATAACCCTTTCCACTACCCTAACATCAACGAAATTAATCTTTTTACCAAAATAATAAACTGGTCAATGGAGAACACACTATAATAAGATTTCTCGGTCTCATGGATGAAAGATGAGAAAAATGAAGGCAATTATATTTCTATTTAACGCGTAAGATTTTCCTAGCTCCGTTGTAAGTGGCTTTGTTACCTATCGTGGCACCACTTATGGTAATATTTCGTGCATCGCGGCGGCATGCATAATGCAGCCAGAAGTCGGAATTTATGCTCGGACAACGAGAAGAAGGCCGGGCGAATGTCGTAACGCAGAACTAATCCTGGAAGGGCTGCCCGTAGGAAGGACTCGTGTCCTCTGTCCTTGCAGGAAACATCTGCTTGCCGGGCAACGTAGGTAGGTAGGTATAGTTATACAGTGTGTATGCATCACCGATGAAGAATAGAACCTGGGCTCGGCTTTCATGAATTCCGAGCCCCGGAACACACCGGTACATACCGTCGTGTCCCCGGAGTGCTTCGTTATTTCGTGAGTCAATAATGAAACGCGCTGGCGTCGCCGTGGAAGGCGACGGACAGAGGCCAATGCAAATAACACCGACGAGTTTCACTTTCGTTCCGCGACGAGAACGATGCACCACCCCCCGGAAAGGAATAAAAAAAAAAGAACGAGAGCGCAACGGCGAAAAAGAGGGTACACAGAAATACCGCGACGTGGAATTCCTGCGTTCGATAAAAAAACCAATGTGCTAGCATCGTTTCCGGTTCGATTACGTAACTTGATTCTCGTTTTATTTGTGAATCTTTTTGATATAAGTATATATGTGTATGTTTATAAAAATAATAAAAATGATAGTTGAATAATATTAATTTGGTAGATGATATAGTTTCGTATACGGTTGATTAAGTAAACAATCGATTATGATTGGTATATCTTTGTTCGGTATGCAATGTTATATGGTATATCGATCGAATTCGTTAGAAATGACAAACGACGGGTCTTTTGTATAATGATTACTGGCCGATCGAAGTGTATGAATCAATCTACTGTTCGTACGGATCGTAGGCAGCAGCCCCGTTATGTATATTGCTTTATTGTCGGCAACGAGTCGATGAACAATGGTCAAACGAGAATACCTACTTGACCCAGGTAGCATAGAATTTAAAGTAATAACCGCTAAAACCGTGTAATCTCAGCATCGAACCGTTCATCCTTCACTCGCGTATTATTCCGCAGATATCCCACCAAGTATACATATAACGTGTAATCGAGATTCACGGGCTGATAAATCCTTAACCCCGTGGACTCTGTTTTTTTCCCTTCGTGTAAGAGTCGATTGACCCAACCTTAACACGAGCAGGTTCTCGCTTTCGTTCCTCGCGAAGTTCACCACGCGTTCGATCACGTAGAAACGCAACGTAAAAAGACACAAAAAAAGAAAGAACAATCTAACACCGTAACGAATACACACTTAACACAGAAGGTCCTTCGTTCACTCTACGTGATTACCCATACTAAAACAAGACAAATTGAAAAAAAAAAGAAAAGGGAAACTGTAAACAGATTCGGTACGCTATTACCCTCTATATCCATTGTCACTTCTAACCTCACTAAAAACGAATTTCCCGATCCCTCCACGAGGCTCTGCTGAAATTCGTTCTCGTAAGAAAAAAAACGAAAACGAAAGAAAGAAGAAAGATAAAAAAAAAGAGTTCGCCGGGACTCGGGGGGTCGGCCTCGATCGAAAGTAAAAGCAGCCGTACCGGTATCTGGGCGACGGACCGCGTTATAAATCGAGTTCCAGGCTTCTCGTTATTACGCCGATATATCAAACGGCGTCGCGGGATCGTCGTCGGCAACGGACCCGCGGCCTAACCTAAACGTCTTGTATGGACTCACCTAGAGGAGGAGCGCGGCGAGGCGGCCAGGTTTGGAAGCCAGTTGGTTGGTGTGGTTGGTTGTTAGTCGCTTCGGAAGACGTTTGGGCAAAGAAATCGGTTCGATGAGTAAAAATCCCCGCCGGTTGATATCTCTTCCACCACCAGAGAGAGAGAGAGAAAACCAAAAGAACGAAAAAAACGAAGACTCGACGACGAAAGAAGTCCGCGCGCGTATCGACGCCGACGAAAACACGATTCCTGGAACGAACGAACGAACCAGTGAACGAACGAACGAACGGACGGATGAACGACGGGAACGAGCACGACTCGTTGGTCTTCTCTCCGATGGTAACACGCGCGACGTCGTTAGAGACAAACAAAAAAAATATATATATATGTGTATTAACGTGGACGTGAAACTACACCACCGAGGAACGACGACAAGCACCGCGACGATCCGCGTAGGCGCTGGGCGCGTACTGTGCCGAACGAAGGCAGTATGGCGCCCGGCAGCTTTCCTGCCTTGCGCTCGCCTCTCTTTGTCCCCTTCCTATAGTCTCTGTCTTTCTTCTACTTCCACAGTGTATATCTATCTATCTCTATCTAACCCCCCACCACTGTTACTTCGAGCTCTGTCTCTATCTAACTTGGGCGCATGATGTACGTCTTTCTCTTTCTATCTTGTTACCGTCCTCCACGCTGTCGGGTTATAGATGTCTCTCTCTACGGTGGAGGGGTTTGAATCTTTCTCTGTCACTCTCATAGAAGTTAGGTATGAGTCTATCCTTGTTCTCCTGATGGTTTCATCGAATCTATCGGTGTCCTTGTTACTCTCATTGGTGGTTCTCCGTTTTCTCGAGTATATTTGTGTCTTTCTCTGGTTACAGGAGAATTTCTGCTGTGGTTCTCTCTCTATCACTAGGTATGTATGTACCGACGGTGGAGTTCGTCGTCTCTCTTGGTTTTCTCTATCCTTGTTCGACGTAGCCGGGTTCCCCTACCCCGATGGTGGAATACCAATCGCTCCCACCAGGAGTCTGGTGCGCGAGGCGAGGTGGGGAAACCCACGGTCGTGGTGGAACGAACGTGGAGGATATTTTCCGTTGGCGCCGTCGACGGGCGGCCAATCAGCGCCGTCCAGGAGCAGTGTCCCCTGCGAGGTCGCGCGACCAGACGCGTCGCTTTCCCCCGGAGAACGGCGCGGCGGCGTGGGCGAGAGATGAGATTAAAATTAGATCGATTGGCGTTAATAACTTCCACGACGGCCTATCCGTACCGCCCGGCGGTGGCTCCTTGTCGATGAAATGCAACAGTTAGGGTCGTTGCATGCCATCGGGATCGACCGTTATCCAAGAGTAAGGTATCTCTCTCATACATACATACATACATACATACCTCTCTCTATCTTTGTCTACGTTGGAACACGTCGGGATTCGGTGAGACGGAAACGTTTGGGTGAAAATATAAATAAAAAGAAAAAGGAGACAGTTAGGAAGGCGACACAATGGCATGGGAATAAAATTGTCGTATCGATTAGTCAAGATGTACCTGAAAAGCTTTACGAAGAACGAAAGGATAAGGGGGAGAACGTTTTAGACACTTCCGGTTAAGTCATTACGGATTTTAAGTAAATGCTTTTGCTACCCTTCTGATTCCGAGATACGTGTCGTTGATACGAGAAGAAATGTCAAGAGTAAAGAGGCTATTTGCATGTTTCATTGTAAATACATAGACATTATGTGGGTACGTTTCAGTAAGTAAGTGTCCGTATCAGTAGTTGATGCGAGCTACAAACGAGCACTGAATTATTGTATAAACAATGGGATACCTTGTGAATGGATCGTCTGAAAGAACCGTGCCGCTAGTCAACGCGCGAATGTTTACGCGACGCGGAAAATGTGAAGAAAAACCAGATAAGAAACACGTGACTTATTATATTATTTACAGATTTCAGGGAAACCAGCGGAAAGGGATGTTATACAGATACAGTGAATCCACAGGACGATAGTGTAGGTTTTGTTGGACGTTTAGATCTAGGGAAAATACGTGCCCTTTATGCGGAACGATGAGGTGGAGGAGGGGAAAACGTGAAATGCAGAAAGGTTGCTCTTTCTGCATTGTACGTTAAGTGATTCATAGATAGTTCACCTTTTGAAAACACGTAGCTTAACGAGTCTCATTCGCTTCCCTAATGACACGGCCGTTTAGACACTGCAAAAATGACTAATAAATACTTAGACGACGGATAGTTTAAATGGTAGGTTGTAATTAATCGTTTAAAAATGAAGGGACACGTCGTTTTAATATGCATTACCACCGACGTTAATCCTATCATTAAGTTTTATTACACACTCGCTTCCCTAATTACTTCGTTAGGTACTATGCTAATCGCCGATCATACCAGATAACGAATATCGATCCGGATCCGACGGTGGCATCCACGGAGAAGACTCCATCGATCTTCCGAATGGAAAATAATTTTCGTCTTAATAAAGTGGATCGTACGCTTAAGAACGTGTAATATAATTCTCGATTTTCACGGCTATTTTAGCCGACAGTACGTTGCACGGAAGTTGCGCCGGAATATTGATTTCGCTACAAGTACCTATCTCAACAGAGGAATATTTACTTAATTCATTAAATATAATCTCCTATCAAAAAGCTTTAACTCCTATACACCCATAATAAAACGGTGAACATAAAAATCATGAATAACACCGTGCTATCTTTATTAAATTCCATCACATCAACTATACACAGAAGTAATATCTACAAAAAGACTCTACGATAGCATGTAATAATGTGTAATAATTCGTAAACTACCCTAAAATAAATTCAAGCTTATTTATCTCAAAATCAACTGTGCCAGTGACCCAATTCCGCTATAATAATCTCGAGGAGAACATCACGGCCGATTAGAAACGAGTGTTTGGGGAGCGGCCACTTCTCTGTCGCTCGTACAGCTTGATCTTTTATTTAACAACTTAAACCCCCGTTTCGCAAAAAGCTCTCGGGGAAACGTCGAGAGAGACAGAGAGAGGACGAGTTACGTCGCGCTGGAACAGGCGATATCGCTGAAGGGAATTTCAAATCGGAGCTAATAGAAAGGAACGACGAGCGAACGAAATAAGAGGCGCTCCATGGGGATGCCGGGTGCTTCGACTCTGCTCGCGGTCCCCTTTCATCTCCATGGATGCAGGCCCTCAGTGATCCTCAACCTTGACAGACCTGTCCCGGTAATTACATGGAAATCTACGCTGATACCTCTTCCCTACCGATCGTGCGACTCGACTGCCCTTAACGAGTAAATATAGAGACGTTAGAGACGGACCTAAGTAAGGATAATATTACCTTTATAATCCCACGATGGGATATAATCATGGTGCGTAATGCGGAGCCGATTATAGGTTGATGCGGTGGTATCGCCAATGGAATCAAAATGTAGAAACATTTGATACGTGACGGATGAGACACGTGGAATGAATATATGAAAATTATTATTACATATGAATCTGTACAGAGAGTATCGCCGCGGGATTATGTAAAGTGTTCGATCGTACAAATGTTGACGAATGATTCGAAAGAAATATATCTCTCGAAATGTTTAATATTCATCGAGATCGATAAAAATAGATAGCATCGGGAATATATAATATGTAGTTTAGTTGCGCGGTACGATTCCGTGAATCAAAGGGTCATCTATAATACACCTCGTTATAGGTGGTAAATTCATTTCCTTCTATTTCGGTGGCGCTGTGTTCGTGAAGGTTGCAGTCCATTCATGATGAATTAACTCCATTCACCTGTCAGTCGTGTAGATATATGGAAGTTCTACGGCCGGCCGAGCGAACCTAGAACAACCAGTTTCGTTTCTGCTAGTCGGATTTTTGGCATGCCAACCTAAATATCTCTCTGCCCACACTTTTGCGGACTGACGAAACAAGACGAACAAGAAGAAGAAAGATGGAAGAAAAAAACAAGTTTTGAACGACTGGTTGGCATATTCGATGCATTGATAACCGTAACGACTTATCGATTGCAGCGATGGAAAACCCGTTGCCATTATGCGTGGCGATTTTTATATTCTTTTTCCCACGTACATACATACGTGTATATCCACTCGTTTGCTATATAAAAAAAAAAGAGGAAAGAACGCGTTCCATCATCCGCGAGAATCGACGGCGTGCGGTTTCTGCGTGCAGGTAAACGGGTTTGCAACATTTCGCTACGAATCGCGAATATATCGATTCGTGACTCGCGGTTCACGGGTGGCGATACAATGATCGGAGGAAAAGAGAGATAGAGAGAGAGAGAGATACAGAGAGGGAGGGAGAGGGACACAAAAAAAACAAGGGATGTAGGAAAACAATTTCTCGCTGGGCAGTTTAGCGTTTTGCAACAAGATAAACTGAGGAAGTTATCACCTGCGGTTACCTGCGGTTAGTGTACGTGCATATGGCGCGCACCGGTCGATTAATATCGCGGCAGACCGACCAGCTGGTGCACGATTCGTAAGTTCTTGGTCGATTCTATGCGCAAAAAATTGAAAAAAAAAACGAGAAAATAGAAGTACTTTTTACACGTGTAATTCGAGCGACTCGCGTGAAAATTACCGTGTAAAAAGTAATTGTTTAAATTTAAAAGAACAAAAAAAAACAAGTAAATGTTCGAGGAATACCGCGGAACAACATAAACGACGTAACACAGCTCCATTAACTTAATTTCGTGAAATTCTATTTGAATTTTTTTACCACGAGCTCACTCGATCGCCGTGTCTATTCCGTATGATGATTATAATCGAGCGAGTCAGAGAGAACGATACGCACTCGTGAACGTCGATCGATAGACTATTTTTGTAGACCGCGAAATAGTCTCGATCCAACAGCGAACGCGGTACGATAACAGCGGCTCCTTTAATTAGTACCAGACCAGCACCACTCTCTCTCTCTCTCTTTCTTTCTTTCTTTCTCTCCCTTTCTCTCCCTGGTTGATATGTGTAGCTTGCAAAAAAAGGAAACTCTGGAGAGACCTCTTATATAGTAGTAGGGAAAAGATGGATGAAGACAAGCAATTGCACGTACTATGAGAGTCTTTTTGGTCGGCGGCCTCTTCCGGTTGAAAGTGCAGCTCGTAAATTCGTCCTGATGCGGGCAAATCGAAAAATCTCGATGAACCGTAAAAGAAATAGAAGTCTTACGTTTACGTCTGGGAACGCGGTCAGCACTGTCATTGTTAGAACGTTCCCGTGGTTCTCCAATTTTTCCTTTAGTTTTATCGCGTATTCGATCGATCAAGGAAACTCGAATAAAATGTTTCGAACTAAAAGGCTCTAACAAAAAAAAGGAAAAACTCTCCCCCACAGGCGAAACACATACATTTACGTATTTTTGTTTGGTGTTTTCATTAAATCGGGGAATAGTTTGATTTCGACCGTGTATCGAGTGTATCCTTTGAAATTCGAGATTGTTTCGTTTGATTCGTTTAACGATAGTAACTTTCTGTGAGGAACGTATAATTTTCTCGTTTTTACCGTGAATATATATTAATACTGTTAAAACGAACTTCGCTGTTTTTCCACGGAAATCTCGCTGCTTCTCGTATTCCAGTTTCTCACGGATGCCGGTCAAGTTTAAACGGTTTTTCTCGCTGTTCATTTACCTCCCGTTTGATTCTATTTTCCTCCCGGTTTTCTAAAATTGTACGCTTTGAAACGCCGTGCTGCCTGGCAGCTCGATTCAAGGGAGCGAAGCGAAAAAGCAATTCCGTTTTCCGGGCAGATAACGCGTGCCTTTGCTACGTGTAACATCGAAATAAACGAATCACATTTTCAACCTGATATCTGTGCAAACTACTGAAATATTTCGTGTGTCAAAGAAAATTAATCTAAATAGAACAATAATATACTTATTATACTACGTTTTACATTTAAGAATACCAGAGTACGATTTACGAGATATATTACGTATGTAATTCAAATTTCGCAACAATTTCACCGTCAAAAAGCATGTTCCGACCGAACGATAACTAAGACGAAGAAAGTGAACCTATCTGAACCGTAGTTTCCGGACGACCGAGTTCTCCTTCAAATATCGCGAAAGGGGATGGTTGACGGAAATCATGTATCTTCCAGGTACGGCTGGTTTATATAAAAGCCGGGGATCCTCGAACTCTCGTCATTTCGCTCGTATCACTTTATTTTCTCTATCCATTCCCCTCCCCGTTTCTTTGTCAGATTTAAAATGCGACACGTATCCCGTACCGCGGAAAATGGTTCGCATCTAAGATTCGGGGTTTTCTGGATTATTTAGGATTTTGCCGCGCGGTTCTCATATCTCTCGCCCGTAGAGAATCTTTGCATTGTATCTACGTGGATATTTTCACTGAATAAAGTCATCCTGTTATCGCGTTACGTATTCCGCGCGGAATGCTTAGTTTAGAATTCGAAAAAACAGAAAAATAAAAAAAAGTTGATCTTCCAGTGACAATATACACACACACATACATATATACTACACGTTGCGAGACATCTCAACCTACCGATCCAGATATTTAATTTTTCCCACACGTTCCTTACCTCGTTTCTAATTGTACCTCTCCGTCGCGGTGTTTGCGCGCGGTTACACTGCGATTTAATTAATCGTTATGCGGTACACGTACGCACGTCCGTATGTATGTATGTATAACGTAGTCAGCCACCATAGTATCGGACTTGCACCGGCGAACTCGAATCGAGGGTTGCTGCTTGTCAATAGTCAGACGAGTGCGTAAACGTCACGGCAGGGCCGTAATAAAGACACGAGTGCTCGAACGGTACAGACGCTGACTACATACCTGGAGAATCTATTGTACATGTAGTGCATATTGTATGTATCGCCGGCCCGGTGCGACTTATTTTTTTTGATTCCCTCTATTTTCCATCGTTTCAACACGCAAACCGTGCCACGTTGTCGTTGAAACCTTCGTTCGTACATAAGCATTCCGTTATCGATAGAGCACCTCCGATTCTACGGTAGTGGTAGGAATTCGATTTAATTCGTACAAATAATTGCATCCCTCTGTTGGTCTGTGTATCAAAGGCCGGTGGTATGTGCGACTGGTACACTTCAAAGATAGAGCGATAGGCGTAAGGTGCGTGTTGGAACGTCAATGGGGCATCAAATCTGTGCAGGGTAACGTGATAACGTTGTGTTCAAGGTAAACACTCGGCGTTGTGTGCACAGTAGAGTTTCGCGTAGTTCGAAGTTGTAAAAATGTGTTCGTTCGAATCGCGATATGATTAAATAATAATTAATCTTTAAATCGGTGTACGACGAGGTTTCGTTCCGACGTTGGATAAAAAAAATGTTTTAATTAACCGACACCAGGGGCTCCATTCTATGAAGAATTCCTCTGAAAAATGTTCCCCGTCCCATCCCCACGTCCGATAAATTTTTTTCAGCCGGTTTTTTATGATATCTCGCAGGGCGAGGGAAAAATGAATTAATTATTATTAAGTCTACAGCCATTCCGCGCGTTCCACGTGGAAAATAACTGACCGTTAAACATCGTAGCATTTTCCACATATTATCTCGGCGAGTTTTTCGAAAACGCGAACGAGATAAGATGAGAAATCGTGTATTACGGTTCGTATGAATTCTTCTATCTTTTGGAACGGAATAATTTATACCAGAACTGTTGTTCGAGGAATATAAAACAGTGTCCCCCTTGATGTACAACGAAAACGAATGCATTATACAAGAGTCATACGAAAATAATACTCGTGGAAACATCCATAACGTTACATTTCCAAGGTTTTACTTTTAAAGAACCCATATGAAAAAGTAATATACATATTGCGATCGATAACGAGTTAATAAAGTTATAACGCAGCCAACAACAAGTCGCGATGGAAATTTTACACGCGACAACGTGCAATCACAGCCGAATTAACACACGCGAGACATTTAATTTAATTCGATTGAGACATCGAACCTGAGCAATTTATACAAGGGATCTCCATTACACGTGCCGGTCAATTGACCGTGTATCATATACAAGTACAGAGATACATATACTAAAGCTTCGTAATTACTTTCCCTGACCCCGTGGTTCTATCGGCTTATTGCCTTTCATTCCCGGTGACGTTCAGGTAAAACTGTTTGTCACGGGAACGATATTTGCGCAGAGGTTTATCAGTCTCGTTAGCCCGACGGAGATGTGCCATTCAATTTCGTCCAGTTTCCTGACGGGCCGTGATCGAATCCCGCCCACGAGTAAGTAAAATTTCGATCTCGTTCCCGGGTGACGTGACGCCCTCGAAAATGGAGGAAAATTAAGGAAAACACCGCTACCTGGCGAGAGTTGAATAATTAGCGGAGATGAGATGCGAGCTGAAGCTATTATTGGTTTTATTCTTTCTCCGATAATCATAAAATATATATGTATACATATAGATTTCAGAGGTATTCAATTTTTTTCAAATTTCCGATACGAAATTACGAAGCCAAGAATCGATAGATACGAAGATTACAATCGAGCCATTATTATACGTAATCATCTCCTACAATTAAATGTCTGAAATTGCGAAAGTTTTCTTCATACGAATTCTTTTGTTAGAAAAAAAAAGAATCACCGATGAATTATGTAGTCGTGGGTTGAACAATGGGCGAAAGATGTTAGAAATTTAAGCCACCGATCGGCACGCGGGTGCCAGCTAGTGACGGGGCTGAAAAGAAAACGCAATATAACGAGACCATCTCGTTACGCGTTGTCTGTTTCGAGAGAAGGAGCACTCGTCTACGTTTGAGTGCCTCGTTTTCAAGATGCCACCGTGCGGGGGGGAGAACACTCCGCGAAGGGTGTTACACCCGGCAAGAAGAACAAAACCAGCCGCGAAAGTTGTCAAATAACGTGGAAGATTTTAATGAAATATCTGGGAACTCGTTGCGCAATAATATATCGCACACACTGTCGTTCGTTTGCCATTAGAACGTGCACAACTTCCGGTGACGAAACATGGAACTGAGTGGACGAAACAGATTACCTTGAAATGATTATTTAACACGACCTCGAGGGAATTTTTCAACCAGCAATAAATGTTCACATAAATTTTCTAATTAAAATATTCAAAAAGAAAAAAAAATGGAAACAATGTCTAAAAAGAAAGAAAAAGAAATTCAAGAGACTATCCAGTGGTTCATATTAACGAAAATTAAACGTGCCACGTCGTAGTGGGATAAATCATTTCTGTAAAATGATAAATTACCCGGTGGATCGCTATTGTTCTTGCACGAGTCCTCCCCTCGACGAAGTTTCACGACGTCGTCGTGGACTCAGACGGGACCCACCCGGAACTAATATTCTATAGAAACATCCAATTCGGGTCAGTGTCGTAGTTTCAAACTATTATCCACCTATCTTCTCTGTTCCACCTGAAATTTTCACCATCGACTCTTCTCCTTTCCCCTCCCCTCTCCCCTCCCCCTTGATCTGACAAGAATCACATATCCGATCCGTAGCTTCCGCATTCTCCGAGGATTTCCCGGGGAAACGTTCACCGTGCAGATGGTGCAGGTGTGTGTGTGTGTGTAGGGGGGGGGGGGGGGGTACTCCTCTATCGGTACCTGAAATTCGAAATCTAAACATCGGGTTGCTTCCTTGTCGAGTGCGGACACGTACCTAGGGCGCGAGAGATCCACGTCTCGGATGACTAATCCTGGCCCGGTGCCAGTGTGTCGTCCAGGTCCGCGTTCGTTCGTTTGTATGTGTTGGTGTGTGTGCACGTGTAACACGCCGGTTTTCCATCTTACACACGTGAATAAACGTAGTATACGTAGTATATGTACGTACACACGTGTATCCGCACCTATTTACGTGTATGTATAATACATACATACGTGCGCGGACTCTCCTCGAGTTATTTATACCGGAATCTACTAGAACGAACCCTGGTCGGCACCGACGAAAACCAAGTACCCGACGCAGTTTCAAACCTCGATGTATTTTAACGTGAATTAACCCCTTTTCGGCGGAAAAGCTACCCCTTTCGCGAACGTTTCGTCGGGCGACGGTGTAAAAAAAAAAGCGATTGGTTTATTATCGTTCGACTTAGGTACGTACGTAACTCGTGTTCCACTTGTTCGAGGGTTTTGATAATTTAAATGTGGAACGTGGGTACTTTTCTTGTGATTTTTTTACGTGGAAATTTTTAAATTACATCTGGGACACCGTCGGGGCGACGATGTAAAAGTTTTCCAGTTTTCTATCGGTTTGCTTTTCGATTAGTTCGACTATGACGTTTCGAATGCGGAAAAATCCCACTGGAAGATTTTTTTTTATTCTTTTTGTTCAAATTTACAATTAGTTCGACCTATTTCCCTGCACGCGAACTTTTCCTTTGTCCCGTCGGCTTTTTTTTTTATATTTTCTTCCCTCGTGTGTAACTACGGGACGATCGAGAAACCACGTTGACTCTTTTTCCCTCGTTGTTTCGACGATTCCGTTGATTCGAGGAGCGGCAGAAAATTCACCGCATGATGCTTCGCGATGAAATTGACAATTACACCGGGCCACCGGTTTCCGTTGTGCGTGGGCAATGAATTCCGAAAGATACCCGCATTCTCGCGGTAATTTTCATCAAGCCGCGGCACTTACGGCAAAAATCTAAATTACACGATTCCGCACATACGTGTATAGACATACGTATATGTGTGTATACGTACGTTCCATATGGGAGAACGAACGAAATCTCCTCCCATTCACGATAATCGCACCAACACACGCGATAAACGTTCCCGTACGTGAAACGTTACGGTAATTGTCATTAAGAATGACGCTCACACCCTGGAAATGTTATATGAATTGGTCCTCTCCACAGTCGAGGGGTCACGAAATTTTTCCTGAATGTAAATCGACTTCACATCCGGACCAGTAACAGTATTCGAATAAACGAACGATCCAACGTGTATGTGTATGTATGTACTTTTCACATGGTTCCACGCGGAAATTGGTATGGAAATGAAACACTGAACAGTCAAAGAGGAAAGAAAGTTCCAGGATGACGAGATAGAGAGACAGAGAGAGAGATTATGTAATTCTCATTCGTGACGTATAGAATAACGAATAAAATACCTTGACACATCCCGCGGGAATCATTCGAATTGTACTCGCGCGCGGCTAACTCTCTAAACCGGTATAATATCTGGAATTATTCTTGCGGGAATGAATTATCTAATTGTGCTGCGTACATCTGGAGCATCCCGCGGCAGGATGAATAGCACCATGGGCGTCTCTTAATATAGAGATCCGAGTCGGTTGTGGTTTTGTTTTCTGCAGTAATACCGAATTCTAGATACATACAACACGATATACGTATATGTATATACTGTACACAGTGACCGATCAAAATAGCATTCCTGGTACCTGCCACTTTAACGAATTCCCGTCCATGCTTCTCTTTCTTATTTTGGCACAAATCGAGCCAGAGTCCCATGATACCCGTACGTGGTACACACACACACATACATACATGCATACATACAATACTACTATTTCCTTAGTCCATGGATCGAAAGACGCCATACTGTGTACTATATAAAATTTTCATAAGTCACGAATTTCCATCGTTGATCCAAGCGACTTCTATTCAACTCACAGAACAGACAACCGAACGGTTCAATATCGATTTCTTATTCCTACATACCACAGGTGTATATCATGCAAATGATCTTCCTCGATTTTCCAACCAATGGAAAAATGATGTATGTACACTATCTATCGTTCGTGGAAAATCCAGTGTATTACATGACAGTCAGCGTGGAGGAAAAGGAGGAGAAACAATGTTACCCGAGAGGAGCAGATATGGCGAAACGCGAGCGACTTTAGAACGGATCAGAAGTGCCGCGCGAAATGGGAATTAACGAGCGCGCGATTAACCGGGTTAATGGACGAAGGCACGCGATACCACGTCGCTTCCAAGGAGGCGGGTTGTTGACCGGCTGACTGACACTCTCGGCGTCCTCATCTGGGCCACCGCGGGAGACCCTCGTGGAAATTACACTCTCCCCTCAATAATCTTCTTCTGGTTGATACGAGTGACACTCGTAGTTACCGAGCTATCCGGGAAACCATTAAAGTCAGAACTATTTCACCCAATTTCCGATTCCGGTGAATCTTTGTGGAATTCACGCTCGCCCCCGGGAGAGAAAGAGAGAGAGAGAGAGAGGACGTAAAGTTACCGACAGGAACGGTTTGTCTTGCGGCAAGATATCGAAAGTTGTACATACATAATAGAGGTTGCATGGAAACAGAAGCGGTTGGGAGATGGATAGATAGATAGATATAGATGGGATGAAAAGCCGAGTGGAACGTTCGCTATAATAGCCGTTAATCAATAACATCCTGACATTCCGGCAGGATTAACGCCAAACCAACCAACCTCCCCCGCGTCCGAGATAACGGTTTTAACGTGGTAAAATGTATAAAGCGTAATTACATTTTCCACCGTACAAATTTACACGGGTTATATTATCGTCCGTGGCGGAACTTCGAATATCATTCTCTCTATTGACATTGCATGTATCCGGTAATTCGGAGATCCGGAATTTTCCCCGCGATTGTTCCGACGGTTTCCAGGGAATTTCGAATTATGTATTCCCGCGAAACGACGAACCGACGGGGGGGATGAAAAGTTTCGATACGACGGAGTACTGCAAAATACAAACTGAGAAACACAGAGACAAAGAGAAAGAGAGAGAGAAGAGTGTTGTTGGATAGTATGTAACGGTGTGTCATACATATTCAGGTATCGACGTGTAACGTCGCGTTTGAAGTTCCCGAACCGCTGATGTTTCTTGACCGAAGTGTGTTTACAGGAGGGGTTACTTCGAAAAAGGAACGCCGACGTGTTCCACGGGTTTCCTCCATTGGGTCAAGTATCGAGGGTGAGAAAGACACGTCTTATGCATACGATTAAAAGGAGACCGACGCTGGTACGGATTGTCGTCCCCCCTCCCCCCTGTCACCCACCGACTGTGTAGAAAAAGAACAGAGAAAAATATTCCGCGACGGTGGAAACTTACTTCCGAGAGGGATTTTAAACAGATGTCAGAGTTACGTTCCGGGTTCCCCGGTAGAAACTTCGAGTGTTCTCTCGTTGTTAGAAAATACAAGAAAAAACATATCTACAAAGCTTCCTCGTCGTTAAAATTTACTATCGTCTTATCGAAAACATATTAAACACCCTATTTCAACGAAAATATAAATATACATCGATATTATTAACAAACTAACGATGAAAATTAATAAAATACCACGTATCACTTAATTCGCGAAACACTACGGTTCAACCTTGTTAAACCTAACGTCAAATGGTTTACGTTTCTTAGTTGGAAGCGCTGAAAGGAAACCACGCGGTAAAAGGAACACGGAACACGTTTTCCGGATGCACTGGGTCAAGCATTAGGACAAAAAAAGGCACGCCTTGCGCATACCCGGTGTACAATTAAAAGGAGGCTGCGCCTAGTACCAATTGTTCGTCACGCTGCTCGGAAAAACGAACATAGAAACACGTTAATGAACAATCTACGGGACTCGGCTATTGTTCTCTTAATGGCAGGGGGAAGAGGAACGGGGGTGGGTGGTAGGAGCGGGTGGGTAGCCAGGATGTCAACGTCATTACGGATGCACAGATCCGACACACGGCATTAACCCACTTTTGTTTAATCACAAAGACAATCTGTGATCATCGGTCGGGTTCAACGTCTCGTTGCACCTTTGGCGCCATCGCCGTTATAATAATTACGCGTGTGACTTTTATTCCGACGTTTCGGTATGCTGACCACGATGACATCGACGGATTGACCTTGACTACCACCAGTTCCCACGTGCAAATTTTACTGGATTCCTTTTCTTTCTGTTTTATTTTGGTTTTATTTTTTTTTCTGTCTTTTCTTGTTCGTTTGTTGTATCCCATACGTACTGTATTTCAACGATTTTAGCATACACACCGGGGACGTGTATAAAATGGACAAAATTGTACGGTGCGTTTTTCTTTTGAAATTTTCCTACGGAACGCCAGATAAGTCTCAGTAAATATCGAGGATACAATTCGTGAGTATTTTATAGTCCATACTATTTCTCCAGTATTTCCCCTGGCACTTCGTCTTACGGTATGGCAACGATATATAATATACATATACATACATATATAAAAGACAAGATAGGAAAACGTCGTCATTGTTCGACCTCGGGAAACCGGTGAATTTTACTATCACAGAAATTCAGTGGGCTTCTAGAAATCCGCGGTTCAATCCCGGATTCCAAGGTGGAGTTCCGCTGAGTCCCTCTTAACCGACCTCGTTCCCAAATCCGTTCCTGGCCATCATACCTACATACATACATACACACACACTTCCATACATACACGTCTATCGAGAAAAGTCACACGGACACTTTTCTTCGCGGCGTGTCCCGAAGAGACTCCTCCGTCGGTCGTTCCGGAACAGTCGAACGTGGGGAATGCCCGGGTCGGCATGCACATAACTTCGCCGACTGTCGAACTAACCGAGCACACGCAACAATTTGCATGCTAACTCGCCGACGTCCGAGGTTTGTCGCTCTCCCTCCCCCTCCCCCCCCCCCTTTCTTCGTCGGCAACTACCTATTTCTATGCCGATTGTTTCCTTATACCAATTCCATCGACTATGTGGCCAACTACATACTCCGTTCAATCCCTTCCGGTGATTCTGCCAGCCGCCGGAATCACGATGCAACGATTCCCCGGCTACGGGAGGGGAAGAAAACCACGGGAAAAATCTTTTCGAACGTTTCCCGGAAACACGGTGAGTTATACGCGGTCCGTGGTAGCCGCGCGGGGTTTGGTGAAATGAAAAAGAAAGGAACAGAAGGGAAAAAGAAACTCTTTCCCGATATCCCGGCGAAAGATTCGCGACGTGGCGCAATGACCGTTTGCTTTATCGAGAAACGAACAGCGGGGCACAGGTGTATTCCTGATTTTCTATTGAATTTCTAAAATTTCCACTATCGACGTGAGTAGAATCATTCTTAGGATTTCAACTGTTTCTTTTTACTAACGATATTTCTTTATCTCAAGAAAATTACAGGTATTTTTACTTCAACTGGAGATTCAATTATAAAAGTAATTATTGTATAATTATTTTATAGATTAATTAAATTTCACGTAAATACCGAGGATTTCTCTAATGTTATCCCTTAATATCTTGAAATTATGTTTCACACGTACGAAACTCGTTTTACTCGACCTTCGTGTCGTTTCGCCGGTCCCTTATTCGCAATTTCAACACGCGTGCGAAGGACGTGAAGAAGGAGCCGCGTGAGTCACGAAGCGATCGGGCTTCGTCGTGCTCGTCTATTTTCAAGCGAGTTTACGAAATCAATTGCGTGTGTCGGTACATCCGGTCTTTCAGTACCACTGTATATGAACCTTAAACGCCGGGTGCCTCACCTCCCCCGGTGTGTACACACGTGTTAACCTCGAAAGACACGCGTGTCTGTGTGTGTGTGTGCGCGTCCGTGATAATTTACCAAACGATCCACTCAGCCCTTTTTGTTCCTGTTCGATCGTTGCCACGGACGATATGCTAATTCCGCTTTACGATCATTATAATTGGACCGTCAATTACTATGTTTTCTTGTAAGTACGCTAGGATTGTATACACGGTTAGCGTCGCGACGTCAACGGTAAAAACGATGACACTGGGTTTACCAAGGTCTCGGTAATGACACATAAACGATACTTTCGAGAGACGAAACTTTCGAGATTAAAACGAACTATGTATAGGAGAACTAAGTAAGCAAAGTAAGCGAGTATGAACGGTGATTTTCTAATCTCTAGCAAAAATCACGTGGGACGATATTCGTCACAATGACACGAATGTCGTAATAAACCGTTTGCAAAACGTGGCAATTAATTCTTGACAGCAACGAGAATAATCTTTATACACCCCCGCAACCGTGTCTGTGTGTGTATGTACGTACATGTGGAAATCACTATCATAGATCGTTCTACGGGATCCCTGAATAGATACATACTCGGCGTTAAGTATTTCCAGTTCCGTTCGGATTCGCTTATGATTAAAAAGAAAGAAAGTATATACATATACATACATATATAAAATGTCCCTTTTCCTCTCATAACCATGGAATACGAACTGGCTCGTAATCACAAGCATTCATGACAACCCGTTTCTGCCCACGATTCGCGATAACACCTGCGTATACGATGAAACCGGGAAAGGTATAGCAGACACGTAAATACATACGTGTGCGTGCACTTGATGTGTATCTCGCGAGTGTATTGTTAACAGACTTGTACGAAGATAGTATAAACTGGGTCAGCCTTTCCATTTTGATGTCAGACATTTAGCCCGCGGATACCAACACACATACCTGTTCAAGACAACCAGCAGTCAGCGACGTGCGAGGAACAACTGATAGGAACGTTAATAGAGATAGTAAGCGACCATTTTATACCGTATATACGTTTCATTCTCTTCTTCTTTTTTTTTTTTTATTTATCACCTTAACCACAAGAGACAGCAGAATTCCGAACAATCTTCGGATTTCCGTGTAAACCGCAGATATACCGTAGACGATGAATTATCATTATTCTTCCACGGTGGTATTTTCCATGTAATTCAATCTCTATGTACATACAGTACATACGGTAAGTGCCGTAGGCGTTGCGGTCAGTTGCCAGAAGCTAACAAACGAAACGGAAGAGAGTCCGATTCCCCCTGCCCCCCCCCAGACATCTCGCAGCTGGTTAATGTTTGGAGATCCTCGTTCGGGATAAGCGGCGGGGTTATGCTCGGGGAAAATATCGCGGAATGGCTTCTCGTTACATACGCCTCGAGAAATTTGGCCGACCGCAAAGCCGGAGATAACGAAGTTAGTCACGTAGCCGTTCGCGGAAGACCGAATAAATTGGTGCATCATCCAGCCAAATCAACCGCGCGTCCCGGTGGTTTTGTTTGGCGAAAACTGCGCTCCCGTTATCTTTTGATTACCAGTGGAAACGTGCGTAACACTGAAAATCTGCTACGGTTTACTTGAACGACGGACTCGTCGGATATTTTCGGTTCGCTTAATAATTCGAACCGATTACACGGTTCCGACTAATTCGTGATGAAAAGGGGGGAAATCCCGAGGACTAAGGATAAATTCTGACGTTTCTATTAGATAATAATAATCGTCGTTCCTGAGACAATGTTACGAGATATTTTAAGGGGAATTAACGTATATTCCCGATGTCTGTAAATGACTTGACCGTTATTTCATCGTTCTATGAGGTGAGTTCTGCGTTTGAAATTTATCGAAGTATACATATATAGATGTTCTATCTTACGGTAACAAAGTTGCGTAGCGAATCCATCGATAATTGTGAATCTATCTGGGGAGTTTCTCGGTACGGTGAAAACAAGACGCGAGGGGATGATTACCCGACTTGTGAGTCGAAAGTGTCGTGCATCTAGTACATACACACGTGATGAGAGTTCGCACGAACTTACGAACACTTCGAGTGGATATCACGTCGTGCACTCCGAAAACTAACGTGGAACTTTGTAATTAGGAATATCTATCGTCCGCCCTATTTGCGTCGACTAAGCATGCGCGTGACGTTTCATTAGAAGTTGATTTCAAGTCCAACGACGTTCCGTTCCGGTTGATCGGCCTTGGGAATTATTGCGAATAAACGCCAAGATCGCGTTCTGCAATTAAACCCATTTCCAAGCGAGAAACAATCTTAAAACGCTAATATTTCAAGACACCTGTCTATTTCTTTTTCCTTTTATTTTTGTTTAATACCGACGAGTTTTATGAAAGTGGAATGAGTAAAGAGATTTAAATTACGGTGAATGTTCGTCGATCAAAGATGTAGATTCGACTCTCTCGGTTAACGAAATACAGGTTAGACATTTATTAGGAAATGAAAAATGGAAAAAATGAGATTGGAATAGAAATCAGGTGAAAGATACAACGATAAAAAGAAAGATTCGATTTCACGTGACTACTGTATGGATTATAGTTTCATAGTCATTGAAATTCGCGTACACATGTTTTCCACGACGGATGACTCGTTATTAATGGCTTTTCAAAATCGAATACCCCCCGGAATCAAGTTATCCCCCGCCAGAATTATACCATTGGCGGATTATTAAATTCGTCTGATTTCCGCTTTCGTTCGACGATAAATTATTTCCCATTTCCTGACCCATGCGCCGCAGTGGAAATAGATATTCCAGCGTGGATTGGCGAATATCAAATTCACGTGTTATTTAAGCGACGTTACCGCCACGGTTATTGAACCGTACACACAATACAGTGTACATACATACATACAGACGTACATACACGGCGTCTACAAAGTTATAAATCTAACTAATGGAACGTTTCACCTATTATCATTGTTTCATCGTACGATTAAATATCTTCCATTGTCCACCGTGAACCTAAATACCATTATTATTTCAATTTCAACAACGAATAACGACGGAAATTCATAATTATCAACGGTGTAACGAAAAATCCATTACGTTCAGACTTTGGAATAATAGTCATACAAAATCGACACGAAATTTCCATCCCAATATCAAAACTTTCCATTAACATCAGAATTTCTTATAAAAATCGTTTAAATTTAGAAATAATTCTCTAAAATTCTTCATAACTATATGTTTCTATACGTAAATCATTAAATCGAAAAATATACTATCCTCCCCTATATTTCCTTTGTTTCAAACATATTTATCTAATTCATTTAGATTTTCCAAATTAATCCTCACGACTTCTGCTGTTGAAATAAACAAAAAAGTCAAGTTTCCCTTTCCCTTATCGCCACCGTCACCGTACAAACGCAACACCCTACCGTCCTTATAAAGCAGCCAGTTATGCGAGACAGTCGCGACACGCATTCTGTGCGCGGAAAGCCGAACAATCCCGGTATGTTATTGCAATCATCGGGCCAGCTCCCGGCCACCGGACTACGCGATATTTGATTTGAGCTTTTGCGAACGCGCGGAGAGGCTGCAAACGCGGCCGCACCGGGAACCTGGGCATTCACCCCGGCAGTCTCAGAATAACTGCATACCTATTTGCCCCGAGTAAAGCAGACAGTGGTGCACACGCGAAATTATCCCCCTGGTAGAAAGCACCACGGTGTTATCCGCAAGCACAAAGAGCGACCTCCGATGGTTTCACGGTGGTTCACGGACGCTTTGTTTACGACATAACGTTTCCCGCGATGACGGCTGAGAACCACGGTGGGAAAGGAAAGGGTGTAAGATTATTTTTACTGCTGTTTTCCTCCGCGAACTATGTATCTATCGGTGGGCGAGGTAAACATTTTCGCTGGTTGCCGGAAACGACGTTGAAATTTGGAATGTAACTTTTAAGAGAAATAAATAAATAAATAAATAAATGAATAAAATAACATCACTGAGAAAATGTGAAAGATTTCTGAGTTCTTTTTACTTACGATTCAATTGCTACGATTTATACGATACGGTGAAGACACTCAGGGGGTGGGATAGGGGGGGTGGTGGTTTAAGGCGAATACCGAGATACGAGATTAAAAGCGGTTTTCCGCGGGCTGGGGCGAAAGAAGAGAAAAGTTCTGTGTAATTTACTCGGCAAACGGGTCACGCGTTTGCATTGGAAAATTCAGCGGATGGAATAATATATTCTGCCCCAGAAATCACGGCGGATCGAGCTTCCGTATTTACGGTAATGAAACTGCCAGTGAAAGTAATTAAATTTCCGTCGAGTGTCGCCCGGATGCATCGCGGGAGAAAAAAATTTAATCGCCTCGTTTTCCTTCGTTTTTTTTTCTTCCTCGTCGACGGTTCACCCGATCGTCGCGATGTGGAACGACGTTTCGTTAAGGTGAGAACACGATTAGTAAATTCAACGAGTCGCTTTGTTAAACATTTACGGAAATCTACGAGTTGAGAGTCACAAGATCACCGGGAGGGGACCATGTCAGAAGCATTTGGGAGATCGGACGGAATGATATAAGAATCATCGGAATCGTGACAGACTATAGATGGGAAAATAACCCTGTGATACCTCTACATACGTACATAGAAATTCTATCGTATTTCATACGGAGAACCACTGACACCAAAAGGGAATACATCAGGCCTGTCACGGATGTTACTCGAAATGTATTCGAAATACAATACGGGAATGGTCTTTGGAAAGATTCGAATTTGACGCGAAACGACGGGAAATTCTATTCCTGGAAAGTTAGAGAACTTTACACTAATCATGTACTAGGTGTGTAGTTGCAAAGATACATTCTCTTTTACTGGGTTGAAAACTTTACATTAATAAAGTGCTTTATGGATTTTATAAAGATTTATAAAGAAACTTTGGTGAAAATCCGGGGAAAGTCTAAACTTTTGCGAAAATATGGGAATCGTATTGCCAACAACTTGTTAATATAATACGGAAATATAAATAAAGAAATATAATTAATCAATTCAGAAATTCTTGTTATATTTTCTTTACGCAAACATACACAAGAGCATTGCGGATGATGCAATTGCGAAAAGTATACGACGAATATTGGAGACAAGTTTTCGCCATTTCACTTGCGATCGTTCGTACAATACGATGCTTCGCCGTGCTAAAACTCAAGTACCGGTCTTTCGGGAAAATCTTAAATTAGATCTGCTGGACGTTCTACCAGAAACCGTTCTGGATCGCTGGTAAACGATACACTGAAAATTGTCCAGAAGCACCGCGCTATATGTATTATTAAAGGAAACGGAAGAGGTATCCACGAGTAGACACGTAATCCAGAAATTTGAAAGTCGAAACCACGAATACTAAACGTCGATTATGTAAAAGTTATTAAATGAAATCAATGCAAATTACTCTGCCAACGTAAAACTCCGACATGCTAATAGAACTTTTATAATTGCATTTTCTTTATTCATCGATGGTGAACAGTTTAAAATATGTCTTTAAAAAAAAATTCTCTATTTCCTCTATAATATCTCTCCCAAGTACTTTCTTTAACAATTATAACCCCAACCCTCTATTTTCCACGAAATTTAACATCCCCCAGGTACTTTCACAAGATATTAAACCATCGGTGCAAGTAATCTCGGTAAACACCGAGACTACCCTAAATTATTATTGAACCGTTGTTAATACAAAGCAATCCGAAATAATCACCGGCGTTAATGACAAGGAAAAATAAAAAAAACCGGGCCGATTATCCGGCAACGAAATAGAGTGGTAGATGAGAGCCTCTGGAGTGCACACGAAATGAAATTACAGACGGAACATTATGCACAACGCGTTTAAAACCATTACGGCGCGACGACGGTCTAAAATAAGCCGCTTTGCCCGTGGCCGAGATCGTAAAGCTCCGAGTTGAAGACCGCTGGTGCTTCCGCACGGTAGGACTGACGGGAATATTACACGAGGTGTATTTCAATTCTCATACATACGTGTATGTACGTTCGTACGTCGACAAACGGCCGCGGAATTTCCGGGTTGATATCGATAGTGACCCCCGAAGCTCACGAAACTGAGAATCCCCCATTATGCATACATTGTATTAGTACAGATGGACGTATATACTCGTCGGGTACGTCACATTATTTGGGACAAGCTCGAAAGCTTTCTCAACGTATCGGTCGAACGGATGCCCATAATTATGAAAGTAGTCTAAGTCAATATTTAAAAAACGTAATACATATCTAAAATTTTTAAAAAATTAACTTAGACAACTTTCATAATTATGAGCACAAATGACAACGTGTATCCATGAGAGAGAAAAAGGAGAAAAAAAGAAAGAGAACAGTGACCAAAAGAAAAAAAAACAGAAAAGTGTATATGTTGAAAGCTTCGTGGAATGTCATGGGATGAGAACCATCGTGAGATGGGGACAAGCCCAGGAAATGTCTGCGATATTATTCGCAACGAGTACGAAGCCGTCAGGACGTATCGGCGATCCGTGAAACGTTGAAAAATCGGAAATCAAGACACGTGCAGTTTTTCACCCTTTCCTATCTTGTATCGCGCGTCACATGTTTTTACATATCTGTGGATGACGCGCTCCGAATGGGGGGTGGGAGTGAGAAAAAAATGCGGGCCTCGTAAAACGATTGGGAATTTTCAAATTGATCGAGTACACACATATATACGTATTATACATACACATATACACGTGGGATGAAAACTCTCACTGGAAGTGTCGTTGATTCTTCGCGAAAAAAAGGGTGCGTCGTTGAAAAACAAATTTTTACTCCAGTTTTTTTTTGTTTGTTTGTGATCTCGGTCGCGATCGATACGGTTGCGCGTGTCCTAAATCATTCGATGGATCGATGGGATGCACGATCATAAAGAATCGCGACCGCGTTCTCTAGTGCGAATGCTGGCAACGACGGTGGGTGGTGTTACGTACATATACATATGTATACACGTATACAGATGCAGACACAGACGGAAAGGCGGTAAAGAAAGAGCTACAATTTCACGAACTGCAGCTCTGCCAATGACATCAGCACCGAGGAAATAGACATGCCTTCTGGCGTAGTCGCGAATAACTCATCCCTAATTACGTCATTAAGCGTGGGATACCATTCCGGTGGAACGGCTTTGAATTTCTGGATCACGCGATTGATTTTACTACCCCCCCGGAGAAACGTCGCGAATTTACAAATACGTCGCGGTGCACTTGTCTAATATATTGTAATATCTATTTCGAATTTTACATTAACACGTTTAGAACAATGTACAAACGATGAAATAGAAAAGATCCTAGATCGTACCTTTCGAGGTATGTATATCGTATTTTAAATGTTACTTGACGGTAGTAATCTCACAGTAATATTTTTTTTCATAAACTTTGATCTCTCCTGAAAATTTTCAAACCAAAATCACTCCCCTACGTCTTACCATTTCGGAGATACAATTTTTTAAACAATTTATCGAAAAGGAGGTATATTTAAAAAAAAGGGGATAGTTTTGAGGATCTAACTTCTTTTAATTTTCTAATGTATACTATCGATCCTGAAAGAAGATCCCCGACATTTTCTTGAAATCCGTCCAGAAAAAGCGAGGGAAGATCGTAACACGTGGTTTTCGGAACCGTTGCCAGGGGGCACGAATAAAATAGAAATTATAGGAATAGTTGGCGTGGTATTCCACGTGAACTGAAATCACGAAGAACTTCTTGTGTCTACGGGATTGCACCATGTGCCCCGGCGGTTGGTGAAAAGTCGTCGCCGTCGGTTGTTCGGGTGGTTCTCTCGTTTGCCGCGGGATTCTTAAACGTTTGCGTCGGTCGCGCTGAATACTAAGGATTGCCGCATCCGCCGCACTTCCCTTTAAATTCTCGCGTATTCATTTGGGGAGCTTTGTTTAGTGTCTGCACAGTAACGTCTACGCCGACTTAGTGCCCCGTCGTGTATGAACCGCGCGACCGTGAATATGTGGAGCCTTTTCACCACGAATTCAGATGAAAAGGAAACGGAGAAAAATAAAAATAAAAAAAGAAAACGAAAAAAAAGGAAAAAAAAGAACACGTGCAACGTTGCCCGCGTTCCTTATTTTCCACGTTCACCGTGCCGGAACGTTGAACTTTATTTTAACAGAGGATCTAGAACGTTATACGTACGTGCACAAACTGTTACAAACTGCTGAATATCTATGAGTTTCTAACTTTACCATTAGCACTGGTGTACATGGTTTTCGCTTTAAACTCAGTTTAACCCGAGAGAGAGAGAGAGAGAGAGATACGTTTAGTTCGTGTAGGAAGTGGCTGACAGATGATGATGTTTGGAGTTAATATTTAATATTTATCGAAAATGATACGCAAACTGTTAACCGCGATCCCTGTACAAGGTTCGTTTACATGAAATTCATAATTTTCCGTCGGTTCACGATGAAAATATAAATACATATATTATTTGTACGCGGTGTAACGCGATGTTAAAAACGCGAGCTACATATACATATGTTGACACGTGATATTAAAGATGTATAGAAAACCGCGGTTGCACAGGTATGCGCGTCGTGTTTGTCAAACAAATCATTTTCAGTAACTGGTATGAGGATATCATAATTATTTGGTGTACGTATAGACGTGTTTGTGTATGTGCTACGTGACTCAAGAACCGCGGGCTCACTCCGTTATATGCAGTTAGCTCGATGCACACGATGATTCACAACAAGCCAACCGTGATACTTTTAGATTCGCGCGTCGCGCCGGCTATATTTGAAATTGTGGAAAATTGAAATCGATGCAAGTCACGGCAGACAACTATGTGTACATAGATATAGATATACATACATGTACATATACGTCGTTACGTTTCGTAATTATAATGAAAAAGACCTGTAATCATTTCTGTCCGGCGAAATTTCACGTTACGTAACTACGTACTGTCAGTAAAACGGTTCAAGTGTATATCTCGCGATTCCCCAGCGACGACGCTTTTATTTTCCCGCTATAATTCACCACCTCTAGGACGTAAATTAAACAACCGTCGGAAATGGGAGACGGATTTTCGCCTGTAACCCGCTCAATTTCATTTTTTTTTGTACCCCTCCTTTCCCATCTGCTTTCACCCCTCCACCTTTGAATAAATCTTGTGCCATTCAATGACGCTCTTCGTTTCGAATCCAACGACAAAATTAAAAGAAGATGTGGAAGAAGAAGAAGGAAAAAAAATACCACTCAATTCATCCCAACGTTACCGTGGAACAATATGTATAAACCGAGTACGTTTTTCCACGAGTGTCGCGAGTACCGAATTTCATCCTTTTTTTTTTCTCCCCGTGGCTCCTCGAGACATGTCTGGTTACAGCCTGTATTATTTATGGTTTCTATAAATATTGGCTGATTCATTTGCCCAGGTTCAGGGTTCACGGGAACGATGACGTCACTCGGTGAGAATTGGTTCAACTCGTCGTGCTCATCTCGCGCGTTAAGTGCCGCTTGCACCCCTCTTTTTATCCGCCCCTCTCATTTTCTTTTCTTTCCCCCCCGGTTGTACACCGTTCGTCTCGTCGTCGTTCTCCATCCTTTTCTTTCTTTCTTTTTTTTTTCTTTCTTGTTGTTCCTATTCGTTCAACACACGTTTCGCTTCCCCCTTCGTTTTCACAGTAAAAGTCTGCCACCTACTCGTCCAACGTCTCCGTCTTCTATCCGACGACTTTAACCCGTCCTCTCGTCGTTCGTCTCCGTGTCCCCGGTTGGTCACAGTGGTTAACGCGACAAGAATGTTTATGGCGATGCCAGATGTCCCCGGAGCTGGCATTGACGCGTCGCTCGTTTTTCACCGGCGGGATTCACTTTCCCGTCCGAAAAAAATAATATCCATGGATGGATATCCCCGTCGACGGATGCGAAGGAGAGGGAAACACTTGGAGGATGAACGAAGGACGAATAGAGGAGGTGTTGCGACACCCGGAGGATGGAAACGAGGCAACAACGACGAAGACGTAGAGCGACGAGGTATAGAAACAAGGGGAAAGAAAACGGGGAATGAGAAAACCAGCGTGGCATCGAACGAAGGGTGATAAAAGGGATTCTCGTGTAACGTGTCGGTCAATTTTAGTATTTCAAATCATGTCAATTAATCGCGGTGAGGAACTGGGGAGAGATTTTGAAAGTATGTATAAAATAAAAGAGAAAAAGAAAATATAAGAAAGCAATTATAGATATATAAGTATGTATGTACGTAGAATTTTTGATAAAATCAGGATAATGGATCAAGGTTAGGCTAAAGTTTGTATCAAATAATAAAAGAAAAAATTATTTAAAGTTTTTCAATGTTCACGGAAAATGATATTTTCTTTTTATAGATTTTATAAATAATTTTCTAATGAAATTCTAGAAAAATCGAGATGTATTTTATTATCAAAAACGTCACGTGAGTACTGGCAATTATTTTACACCGTACGCATGTGCATGTTTATGCCCAACTCGCTAGTAATGTGAACAGATGCCCGAAGGGAGAAGCCGACAACCGTCTCCGCAGCTCCATTATGTCTGGAATTTGATTCGAGCTTGCACTCGGTGGCTTGCAATAACATTCCATTGAGCCGATACCAGCGTTAAAGAACTTAGAAACGCGTGAGGCATACACCATCGTCGTCATAACAATATAAAATCTATCAAAAAATATCACATCCGAAGTTTCATTACAAAATTTAGTAAAAGAAAAAAACAGAGCAGTAAAAAATCACTGATTCTTAATTTCTTATTAAAATCGCCTAAATATTTAACAATGCATTTTTTAAAACTCTTCATAACAATGTCTCTATATATAAATTAATTAAATCGATCAATTTTCCCTTTCTCCAAATATCTATTTATCATTGTTTCGACACAAATAAAAAATAATCCTCGGTAGTTTTATATTAGTGTTAATAAATCACAACAGATCACTGTTAAGTGTAAAGACAGAAATTGTGGTATTTCCCCGAGACTCACGCATCCTCCTGGCGAACAAAAACGTCGTGTCAAGAAATGTCGTCACTAAAAGGCGTATCTCTCGTACACCTAGGAGAGTGATTGAATTCAACGAGCCCTCACATCGACCGGAAGGTACGTCTACTTTTTACCGTGATCCACAACGAAAGAAGAAAACTGTCCTGTTTTCCAAGGACTCGCCGACGATCGCGAGAAGCTCAACTGGCTGTTTGTTTCGCGTTACACACGAAGCACTCCCCGAAGACGAGAAAGATGAGAAAGCCACCTTGCGTGGGTCGCATGCAAACGCGTTTCTATAAGCATGCTTGCAAATGTGATTGCCTGCCCCGAAGAAAGTAGGCGAGCGTTAAATCTGTTGCGAGATGAATTACACTCAACGCCATATATATTATTTGCAACGTGTTAATGTCATATATCCTTTTTTTCTTTTTTTAATCGTTGGACGTTGTAATCAATTTATTAGACGATCAAGATGATTGTCGGATGTTCGAAGATTGTGAAATGCAACGTTGTTGTTAGTTGTATTTAAATTACAGAGATCGTGATTCGTAGATCTGAACGACTACGATCACCAAGTGTGTATGTATGTATGTGTGTGTTTGTATGTATTTACGTCACTTTTTCTATACGGGAAATGTACTATAAGTCCGGAGACTACAGAGGCAGCATTCATTTGCTGTACTAGTGTACTTTACCCTCATTACCACGACTGTATCTCCTGTTTATATTCATATAGCGGTGAGGACTTAATTACTGGACTACCTCGTTATTCGTGAATTATTAAATTCTAGACGGACGTATACATACATGCAAATAGGGAAGCCGGAAATGTTTGAATCAGATATCTGATATACATATATTTCGTGATATATCTTTGTTTAGATAGTTAATATTTGTGTCACGTGTACCACCAGGGGATGTAACTTTTATCTTCTCTAAAAATACTGATATTTAAATCCTGATTACTGAAATAAACGAAAGAGATCAGAGAAAGATAAGGTAAGTTTATGCGATCTTTTTTTTGCCCCCCAATCAAGTTTATTTCTTTAATGAATAAAGTGGGTCACCTGTGATGCACCGTAAAATAAATTTTACATTTACGCCCAAGTGTAACGTTACAAACAGACGAACGGGTTGATCAGCGCTAAATCTCGGCAAAAGCGGCTTTCCTAATATCATCCAAAGTAGGTAACGGCAATTTAACGAGTTTCAAACGAGCACTTAAAGCTTCCGCGACAGAAACGACGAAAAAAGAACGATATCGCAGTGGAAACCGAGGGAATATTCGTTTCGCCATGTAAAATGCATCGTTCCGAGATCGACGATGATAGATTTTTGTTATTCTCTCTTTTTCTCATCTTTCTTTTTTCGTTCCTCCATCAGATGTGAATTTAAGCTCTCGTCTGCTACTGTCGAATATCACCGGAATATTTTAACGATCCACCTTCGCCACGGTGCGACGTGTTTCTGCATTTTCGTCACGTGCCTGCGAGCATCCGGTCATAGTTTCCTGCCAGTGTATGTATGTATATGTATGTATGCATACATACATGCGTCTCAGGTACGATTGCCGCCTATTTTTGTATTTCGCTCGATAGTTACCAAGTTCTATGTATTTTAGCCTCGAAGGGAGCTTCTCAATTGTCGCACCGTGAAACTTGACTCGCATTAAAACAATCCGTTCCCATTTAAAAGTCATGGTGAACGAAGACCAAATATGGATATCATACGCGTGAGTTACGGAAACACTTTGTAAAAAGAAAGAAAAAAAGAGAAAAGTCTTTGCGCTATTTAGAGGAAATTTCTTTTCTCTACGCGCCAATTTCGAAACAATCTATTTGATAGTTATATACTTATATATATATACATATGTATTTATCCGGTGATGCACGCTTACTGATTCTCAGACTCTTTCCCCTTATCAGGATATTTAGGTCACTGTTAAAGGGTTGCACGAATTGCCTTTCATACAGTGAAATCTTCTAGCAGATTCATATGGGTATTCCGATTCGTCGAACGAACATATATACACATACATATATACATATATGTACGCGTGCGTGTGATATGGGTCGGCAATATCCATCTTGGGAGACATTCAAAGAGATGCCGTTAGTGGTTTCTGTATTCCTTTTAACACCGAAACGAGAGGCCCGACGTTTCTGCGTTTACCGTGAACCTGTCCGACGTTTTCTTATTTAATAGCTAAGTATCGGATTAAACTATACCGGCCGTAAATCGATATGAAGGACAATGGTATTCTTACCGGGCTATTGAATTCTTAACCCGAGACATGCCGTATTACTTTCTCAAGAACCTACCGAAGTGGTCTTTTAATCTTTGAATGAATAAAAAGAAAAAAGGAAAGAAGAGGAAGAAGTGTCCCGTCGATCTCTGTAAAAGCGGAAAAAGTCAGGTCATTGAATTTCCCGATACATTGATTATCCTGCGGGAGATTGTGTAAGTACGATCCATCCTGCGTGTATGTGTGTGTGTGTGTACATTATACTAACCGACGTTTCCCGATGTTTTACGAAACGGCGAGGTTTCGTGGAAATAAAACGAAGACGATCAGAAAAGATCAGCAATTAAGGTCAATTCCACTTGCGTGGTTTTAATAAACGAGACCTTGTGCTCGCACATTGCACAGGTTTAATGCACCCAGAAACACACGTGTTTAATCGGAATGACCCGTATTTCTGCGCGGTTTCTTTCGATCTTTCTCTTTCGCTTATTCACCAGACCCAAATGCAGTGATTTTTATCCGCGAATAAGTCGCGCATATCGAGTGCGTTCATTGGTTAAATAGTACGACGAAGAGGTTACATTTGCAAGAAGAAAAAGCTAAAGTAACCTATGAAATTTTCACGATGGCATCATAGTGACGTGAAAACTACCCGAATGAAGGTAAAGATGTACCAAGGAGAGGTTGATTCTATAAGAAACACCTACCGAATCGCTATCTTTAGAATATTAAGACATATCTTTCTCGCGCCAACAATGCCGGCTTATGACTCATTGCGAACTGTCCTTCTGATTATTTATATTAAATATATTTCCCATTATTCTCTCGTAGCAAATTATAATTTTAACGATCGTTTATGCACCCGAGTGCATAACTATTGTATTAATGTCACGTATGTATTTCGAAATAAATTGCACGAGCGGCATCGATGACCAAATACGGCCAGGAATCGTCGACAGAGTGCAACGCCGACTTACATATGTACACGGCATGCGTAGTATGAATCGTGCTTACGTGCTTTTCAGAATCCGTTCCGCACGATGACAACCGTCCAGCTTTTGCGGCCGACCCATTCGATTTCACGCGAATATTATATCACGCGGCAGCCGGAAAAACACTACGCGCTCGATATGGAAACCAAAAAGAAAATTCTTTGATCGCGCTCCACCGAGTACCGCCATATTACTGTAGCCGAACGAATGCATGTAAAAGTGCCGCCATCTGGCGGTTGAGTATGTATATAGAGGATAACTGTTTTACCTATATCGCGGGAGTGACAAAGGGGGAGAGATGTGATAGGCCTGTCAGTTAATGGCGGTTCGTGCGCGGGAACTGACGTTTTGCAACCGTTTTGCATGGCCTGTTTCAGGAAAGATAGAAATGGTAAAATTGCTATTGTTATAATATATTATGTCACAGACGAGGTATTGGATAGACCAATCATTCCCATGCTTTTCGATGACAATGGTTTGGAGGGCTCTAGAGCCCTCTTACCATTTTAGTGTCACTCACTACGTTACCATTTTCGGTTCGAATCTAGGATGTCGAAGAATACGATATAGAAGTTATAGTTTATGCGTATTAATGCGTATTAAAAAAATTGTTTGAATTTGACGATTCTTCGCGATTTTCGTAATTCCTTTGTCATTTCCGCAAATCTTTAGATATCGAGCTGAATCTTTCACTGTCTTATTCGGCATCGGATTCCGCTTCCAAAACGTCCCGGGTCATTTTGATATCTCAAAAATTGCGGAAATGACGAAGGAATTACGAATATCGCGAAAAATCGTAGAATTCCACCAGTTTTTTGATCGGCATTCGCTCAATTTTTGAGATAGCGATCTGAAACTGGTACCATTGTTTTAGTTAGGAAATTCTACGGCAGATCAATATATAATAGTTGTACTTTTCGAAAATTTAATTTTTCGCAAAAATCTGAAGGGGGTAGGTCAGGATTTTTTGCGATTTTCGTAAATCCTTTGCCATTTCCATAATTTTTGAGATAACAAACTGATTCTTTCACTGTCTTATTCGGCTTCGGATTCCGCGTCCAAAACGCCCCGGATCGTTTTAATAGCTCAAAAATTACGGAAATGGCAAGCGATTTACGAAAATCGCAAAAAATCCTGACCTACCCCCTTCAGATTTTTGCGAAAAATGAAATTTTCGAAAAGTACAACTATTATATGTTGATCTGCCGTAGAATTTCCTAACTAAAACAATGGTACCAGTTTCAGGTCGCTATCTTAAAAATTGTGCGAATGCCGTTCAAAAAACCGCCTGAATTTGAGGATTTTTCACGATTTTCGTAATTTGCTCGCCATTTCCACAATGACTGAGATATTAAAACGATCCAGGACGTGTTGGTAGCGGATTTCGAAGCCCAATAAGACAGTGAAAGATTCAGGTCGATATCTAAAAATTTGCGGAAATGACGAAAGAATTACGAAAGTCGCGAAAAATCGTAGAATTCCACCAGTTTTTTGGTCGGCATTCGCTTAATTTTTGAGATAGCGATCTGAAACTGGTACCATTGTTTTAGTTTAGTCCAATACCTCGTCTGTGCTACGGACGAGAGATAGGAGGGACGCATCGCTCTTATGCTTTTCGGTGTCGCTTGTTTTTAGGGGTAGAGGACCCTTTACCATTTTAGTGTCACTCGTAACGTTACCATTTCGGGTTCGAATCTGGGGTGGACGTGGATTAAGAGTAGAAGGAAGCTGTAGACCTTGTGCTTGTGTTAATAATCGAGAGAAAGTACTGAAGAATAAAAGACAATGAATGTATATCGAAGTAATGAATATATATCGAAGACATAGGTCGATTGCTTAAAAATTAAGCAATTGGCGACCAAAAAACTATTTTAATTTCATGATTTTCGAATGACTAGTAGTATAGTAATACCATAGTAGGTACAAAGGAGCAAGATATACGTTATCTTTGTCTAAAGATAGATTAACTCTAATTGAATATTAATTAAAGAAAACTAACAAGAGAAATATATACCCTATTCGTAGCCAATTTGCTCGATACCATTTGCATCGAAGCGATACGTTCCACCACGACTACGTTACAGCTATTGGTGGTTACATTTTCGAAAAATAATAATGAATTTCATTATCGATCGATGCAAATAATATCGATCCAGGTCTCACCACGGGGAGGTTGCTACGAATGGAGACCCACCCTATCCACGGCGCCCATCCACCCTCCTTTTAAAAAATACGAGCTTGATCTTCACTTTCAGATGGAAAATGAAGATATCACGCGACCGCGACGCGGAGCTAAAAACCATGATCTCAAAGACACGTCTGCCAATGAGATCACGATCGAGAGGGTATTGAAACATGTTTCAATATCACTAATACTACCCATCCCCATCACTCGCCAATTCTCCGCGTTACAATAAAAGTGGACAGGTGAAGAGAGTGAAAAATGTTGACCGACCAAGAAAAGCATCTTCATGACAAGACTAACGCGGGTGACTCTAAACGTTTCCCATAACTCGACGGCAAAACAATTTACACACTTACACGGTGGCTCGTACAACGGTTTTGAAAAGTATCCATTTCACGTGACTTTCGCCGAACCATGGTTAATCCATACGAAGGGATTAACGAAGGGCCGATTTACAGGAAAGGGCCTCACGAAAGATTCGAACCAGAGACACATCGAAGATGAAATATATCCGAAGATATAGATCATCACATCGAACTGTACACCGATTAAGCCATATCAGTCTAGACGGTCCGATCGCTACCGGCTACAGTGTACAGGCCGCCAGAACGAACACGGGCTCCACTTTCCAGACGACACTAGGCCACCCAAAGTATGGACGGAACCATAACCCGACGAAAGACACGCTCCACGAACATATCGCAAGATCGCGGCTTAACCAGATAGCCGTGAGGCTATTTGGCCGACAACACCGTTTCTCGTGTTGTTTTGACGTAGGGGTATGACAAACGCGCAAGTGACGAATAAATCACTACTTGGAAAAAGTAAAAATTGGAGGGAAAAATTAAAGCTAGAAGTTGAAGCTAGAGATTGAAGATAAGAGTGAATTTAATAACACGAAACGAGCAAAGAAGTTGCGTTCTCTTGACGATCGACGGAAAACGAAGTTGAATTGGTGCGTGATCTCCCCTTAAATTAACGTTTTGTTCACGAAAATGACCAAAACGTCCCTATTAGTCGGCTCTTACGACAGGTAGGGAATGCCGTGGGTGTATTCTTTCCCCGACCCACAGGGGAATGTATTTTTCATTTTCTAGGTATTAAGATTACTTCAATCGGAAAGTTAATTTGAAACTTGAAATAGAATGGAAGGAAATGAAATCGCGACGCGAAAGCATTTTTAATATCTGTCTCCATTTATCACGCTATTAAACGTGGCTAAATGACGACATCGTTAAGTTAACGCAACACTAAAATCAAAATTGGATGAAAAATGACTTACTTATTCTACTTAATCTAAGTTTGAGTGAAAAACTACTTGTTACGCTTGATCTATATTACTTAACATAGAAGATATAAATGAGTATATAGATATAAATTTCATTACAAAAAATGCGTGTTAAGCACGCCGAAAAAATTATCTTTTTACGCGATCGCGAATATTTCTGCAAAACTGATGAACTAAAATGAGAAAATTCTCTGGAAAACCCGGCACGTAAAAATAATGTTTTATGAGTTCACGACCGCTTTGACTGATCATACTTTAATACATTAAACTGAAAAATGATCGTTAACGCGAAACGATCTTAAAAAAGATCAAATTTATTTTTGGCTGAAAAGAAAATCGTGTATAAGATTGCAAGCTATTATACAAATTAATACATTCTAGAATGAAATGCAATTTATAAATGACATGATGGCAATATTCCTTTTAATAAATATTTGGGACATGGTTGTTTTAAAAAGCATCGTACCAAGTCGACGGCGTACGACGCAATTCGCGAGTCACTTAGCTGCTTTAAAGTTTATGATATTTTTATATTAGAAAAATCGAATCGCGTCTATTTGATGATAACAATTTCGAAAATTTCATTGAAATATTTATATTGAGAATAAAAACTATGTATAACTCTTTGAGAAAGTCTCGTATATTAAATTTAAAAAATAGAAGTTTATATTTGTTAGTATAATATATGTATATACGTTAAATTAAACAAGTAAGCTCATAACTTATCAATAGAATTTGATCTTTTATAAATATTATATCATAGAATGATTCTATACGAAATTAGATAATATTGAAATTAATAAATGAATTCTTTAAAAAAGTCACAATTCTCTATGAATATTTAAAGAATCGTGTGTCAACAAATTATCAATAAATTCGCGAAGTCAGAAGTGCAGCCAGTGGTGACAAAATATAACGACCCGGCGCGGATGGCAGTGTGCAAATTTTTTTCTATCTGCACACTGTTTCATACTCTACCCCTCTGCTTTTTCCAAAAATTCAATTTATCAAATTTACCGTAATCAAACGCTGAACTTTAGCAATGACAAGAAACTCTTGAAAATTATTAAATAATTTTTTAAAACTGGACTCTTACGAAAAATGTTAAGAATATTTTAGTAATTACTTAAATAACTTTTAAAACTCTGTTTAATTATAAAGATATAAATAATGACGCTATCAGAAAAAAATGTAATATGAAATGTAACAAATATTTGATTAAAAAATCTTTTTAAAGATATTGAATAAGAAAAATGATTCGAAAAACTTTAATGCAGATCGGGGCAGAGTCTTCGCGGGGAGCTCACCTCAACCCGCGGAAACTTATCAAATAAATAGTAGCAAGTAATAGCGAGCATAGTGACTTAATAGTAACGGAATGACCGTCCATTCCGGAATTATCAAAATTCGACATTCCAAAATGGACAGCCATTAAGTATCCTCTTCGGCACATAGCCTCTTCGGCGTAAAGCCTCTTCGTTCTTCGGGACACAGCCCAATCTAATTCCGCAAGAACATTCGGAACCACATTGTAATAAAACCCTACCCGAGCCTAACATCGACACTAATGAGGCTAACACGTGTAGACAAGCACAACTGCAGTCAGTGCAAACGGTTAGCCAGTTGGACGAATGTTCAAGCAGAATTTGCTTAAACTTAAAAAAGACAAGATTATTATCCTCACATCCAGGTGCATGATATCACTGGGGCCCTAATAAAGTCTAAACAGTGATTCAGCCCTGGCCCTTCCTGCTTAAAATTAGAGCACACATACCAGCAAGTGACCTACCTACCTATGCTATATCTAAAAAAAATGGCAAACTCAGGCACACCAACACACATCACTCCACGGTTCTCACACAAAGTCGGTGCTTTCCTCTACGAGAGACGTCCCGGGACATCTCCGACACCGACTCAAACCCCACACATACATTCAGTTACGTACCTTTTTGCTGAAATCGACTCACAAGGCCAGCGATCATTGCGATTTATTTAGACTCTATTAGAATTTAAGTTTTATTGGAATTAATTTAATAAAAAATTATCTACGTGAAATGTACAAGTAGAAAACTAGAATTAATTATTGGATACAACAATTACTATAGTTACCGATAATGCTTCTGCATTTTGACTCGAATTGAAAATTAATTTAATTTAATAATCTAACATTCGGAAAAATAATCGAAAATACTCGAGTAGAATAATGTAAAATTGCAAAACAAACAATTTCTAAAAAAAAGATAGCTCTCAACCGACGCACGATCCACTAAAAATATTTATATTATACACAGTCACACTCACACACGTGTGGAACGTACGTCGTGCACAATCGCTAACGCTTAAGAGTCGCCAAAATATTCAGATTAATTAAATAATGAGCCACGTTCACCGCCATCACCCATTCGTACAGCACCTGGGCCCACGAATGAGTTCAAGCCAAATAGGGACATGAACGTGGCAATTATAAACTAGTCTTGACGTGTGCTGAAAATCCTGAGCTACAAAATGATTATTAAACTAGATCATCTAACGGACTAATCATTCATTTAATTCATTTTATGTAAATTACTTGAAAATATATTGATTAAAATGACTCGAATATAACTGCATTTGATAATTGAAAAAAAAATGAACAGAATAAAACTTTATTTCAGAAAAATGTGAAAATCTTTAATGTATATACTTAAAACTTTAGAATATTAATATATAGAAAAAGATTTTATGTATGGATGTATAAAAGTTGAAATGATGAATTGAAACCCTTGGTTGATTCCTTATTCAAAGGGGGTATTCTAAATTGTGGAGAACGTGTTCAAAATAAAATCCTTCGAAACCAGAATCAACCCATCGCGAATTGGTCTTCTTGTGTATTTAAAATATGGAATGAAAACATCTTTTCAGAAAAACACGATTATAAAAAATATGGAAACTAACTGAAGTTAAATCAGTACGAACATCGTACGTTAAAATGTAAAAGTCAAATATATGAAACATTTTACACACGTGCTTTTATTGATATTTAATTTACGCTACTGCGAATGTAGAGAAATGAAGCTCGAGGTTATTAATCATTAATTTGTATTCGAAAAAAAATCACCCGTGAAGCTAAACTACAAGAAGACGCCTGCCTGAGCTAATTAAATATTCACAATTGACAAAAATGTGGTGTTACTATCCACAAGTATAAAGTATCAAATACTTTATACTCGCGGTCACTATGCTCGCTATAATTTGTAATTACAACCAATCACACGTGTCGCTTCGGACCTTTGCGTCCTACGACATGATTGAGTGATCAGAGGAACCGTAAATTTCTCCACTCACCGGTCGTTGAGTTCTTCTGCACCTTTGTAGAGTTGTTCTCCATTTTTGATTGTCCAGATCCTGTCCACCTTTGGTTGACGAGTTCCTCTTCTCCATTAATGGTAGGGATGATACTGCGACTGGTATGTCTGCTGATGATGTCTGCTGATGACGTCTGTAACGTAAAAAGAAAAGATTCTTTATAGTTTAACTGTATTTCATATCCAATTCTTTCATTTTACATTTTTACTCGACTTGGATTTCAATATTGAAACTTTCACTCGATCTTTAATTTGAAAAATTGAAAGAATAATTCTAATTTAATGATATTTACCTGCTGCCTGATGCGACGGCTCCCGATGGAGGTCCTCTCCGCAGCTGCTGCGTACCTCTAATATATCGCGACGAATAATTAAAAAAAAAATAAAAATGAAGAAAGACTACACTCCCGACCGTAATTATTTCCGGCGAACTAACTGACTCTACTTTCCCGATTGAAAAAGATGTGAGAATTTCGCGACCGATTTTTACGTTGTAGCAGTCCATTTTCACAACATCCGGCGGTTTTAAGCACGCGTGTATCGAACAAGAATAATTTATTAAATTCGCAAGAGCACTGATTCTATTTCGCGAAATAGTTTTCCGCGGAGCAAGTGACTCTAAAACCGCATTGCGCGCGGTCACAAAAGCTGAAAATAATCTTCTTTTTAAGTCCCAAGTATCGTGATTAGGAATATTGCCTTTGTCCTATATTTATATAAATTTAAATTATTACAATGAATATTGTTGTTCTTCAGTGAAATATTTCTCACTGCAATAGTTTCGATTATTATTTAAAAGTGCACAAATGATCAGTCATTGCGATAGTCGACGAATCAAACAATTAAATATTTATAATGTCCGTTTTATGATAAATTAGCGAAACGATGATTGCATTCAATCTTACAATACCCTTCGGAAAATATAAATTCCAGTTATAGTTAAAACGTGAACAATGGTAGCTTCGATCAATGTCAAGTACGTAACAAGTAGTTTTCAACCGCTGGGATGCCCGGTATCTTTGTTTATGTTTACGTTACCGAACGTGGTGGCCTTCAGCTACCCCCAGAAAATTCCCGATGTGGGCTGCACTTATCTTCATATAGTTGCCTCTGAAATTAAAAACAAAAATAAAATTAGAATTACACTTCAAATGTTACAAGGTAAAGAAAGGATAATGTCAACTATAAAAATATAAAAATTCCAAGTATATACAATGAATTTAATGAAAAAAGGAATCAAATACCAATTGTTATTAAAAATTATTAAAAATAAAGAAGATATTTTCCAAAAGTTATGTAATTATTTGTTTAAATCATATCGGCAACAGCTGACATAAAATAATGTAGATTTGTAATATTCCTTTTGATTACGGTATGTATTACTTATAATATCGAATCGAAATGAATTGGACAAAGAAAAATGGTTTAAAGTAATGTGATATACCTTGTAGAGCAGTAGAGAGCGTCCTTTGATTATGTCTTAACACCACCACAGCTTATCGAAGAATGATGCGTGTCCGTGTACTTGACAAGGGCAAATCAAATAAACTTTGGGTAGAGTGGCCACAGCAGGTAACACGGCTTGAGTTTTATTCGACCTATTAAAATAAAGTAGATTATGCATAAAAATGGTAAAAATAATAAAAATGTTAAAACCATAAAGTTTTTTCATATTTTATCGCTACCAATTAAACATTTGTACAGATTTTGCATGCAGATAGAAAAAGTTCTAATGGACATTTCACAAATACAAAATAGAATTGATAGAATGAATATGAATTGCAAATTGCAAGTGGAAATTGATAAAAATAAATAATACTTTTCCAAAATTAAATATTTTAAATAATTATACTATTTCCATTAATTAAACTGAAGTAAATCAAAAAGTATTCGAATATTATTTTAAAAGTTTAAAAAGTTTTATAGAAATTAATTATAATACAACAACATATTATCCACAATTAATAATGCCCGAGCAACAAATAAAATGTAATGTTACTGATCATGACGAATAAGATTGAAATTAAATGAAATGTACCTCGAAAAATTCACCGGAGCGCGTTAGTAGGACGTGTTGACTCTAGGACGTCCTATCGTAGACAAATGGTTACCCTTGCACTTGAGAATGTCAGGTCGAGTGTATCAGAGGTCGGTTGTACTTGATCCGCTAAATCACAACAATAAAGATAGGAATAAAGGTACAGGCAAGCCGGACGAGTATAGACAGGTACAAGCGACCTTAAAAAAGTATAAAAAAGCCACTTACGAATAGTTTCACGAAGTTTCTGCATAACTATCGAAAGTATTTTCTTATTTTTGTCAAATTTAAATCGTAAATACGATATTAAAAGATGATATTCCGATATCTGGAACATTAAAGACGAATACAAAAATGAGCTATACATTTATATATTCACGAGAAATACAACTGCGTCATATCGTTATATTTAAAATTTTGTTATAACAAATAAACATTCTTTAAATAAAAAAGTTAATTAATCAATTATCCCAACTATCAATCGAAAAATTCAAAACCTTAAAATAATTAAAGTAATGGCGAATAAAAGTACAAAAATTTTACCTGTCACTTTGAATTCTGATTTCAATAATTCGAGAATCGCTAATTTTGAATTGTCAATTGTTTCAACCAGCTAATTTTTCACTGCCGCGTAAGAATCTGAACGTAAAATATTACGAATAAATAATATTTGAAAACGCAGAGCATCGTATTTGTCTCGAAAGATACAGAAAAATAGTATTTTTGTAAATACGAAGATTAAGGACCTCGAATAGCCGAATGTCGCAACAAGTAAATTCGGAGAAAAAGAATCGAGCTCGATTCCAGGAATTTGCTTACCCGTAACGTTCTATTGTCCCACCTTCCACCGTTTGCGTTTATCTTGCAAGCAATGTACAAGATCGTAGAAAAGAGACGCACGTAATAATAAAAGATGCGGATGGTTCGGTGGACAGTCGTCTTCTCAGACTTTGCAATAGAAAAAGTTCAAACTGCAGTTTGCAAGATTTTCGTGGCCTCTGATTGGTCCGTCGTCGAAACCGTTTCTGTCACGTGACACTCTATGTAAAAAAAATTTGAACATACGTTACTCCTACGATTTCGATGTAATATATTCGTAATTGAATATTTGTCTTATTCGACATTTTCGAACGATTCTAATTATTATTTCATAGAATCCCATACTTTCGTAAAATTTTAATTTGAATAGTTATAAGTTTGCTAAGTCTGTGAGTCGTAAGAATATAACCAACAAGAATATGTACTGTTCTCCTATTCGTATGGATTATTCGATATCCAATGTTAAATTATGCACGGAATTAGAACTGTCAGGCAGCTAATAATATAGGTTTCTTATGCGAAACATTATTCGTAAAATGAGACGTCGGACCGCAACATTCTAATTATTTCAAATTTGCTAATTTTGTACGTACCTTCAGTCTAAAACTTTTAAACTTCGAATGTGATCGCATTTACGAAATTGTGACGTTACGCGAGCGTTCGGGTTTCTTCGGAAATCGTCGGATTTCTTCGTTTAATACCTTCGTTTAATATGGATATCGAATAATCCATACGAATAGGAGAACAGTACATATTCTTGTTGGTTATATTCTTACGACTCACAGACTTAACAAACTTATAACTATTCAAATTAAAATTTTATGAAAGTATGGGATTCTATGAAATAATAATTACAATCGTTCGAAAATGTCGAATAAGACAAATATTCAATTACTAATATATTACATCGAAATCGTAGGAGTAACGTATGTTCAAATTTTTTTTACATAGAGTGTCACGTGACAGAAACGGTTTCGACGACGGACCAATCAGAGGCCACGAAAATCTTGCAAACTGCAGTTTGAACTTTTTCTATTGCAAAGTCTCAGAAGACGACTGTCCACCGAACCATCCGCATCTTTTATTATTACGTGCGTCTCTTTTCTACGAGCTTGTACGACATTGCTTGCAAGATAAACGCAAACGGTGGAAGGTGGGACAATGGAACGTTAGGGGTAAGCAAATTCCTGGAATCGAGCTCGATTCTTTTTCTCCGAATTTATTTGTTGCGGCAATCGGCTGTTCAAAGTCGTAATTTCTATATTTTCGTCATCGCGCTTTTCTGAGAAGAAGAAGATCTTGTGAATTATATTTTAAATACGCAATAAGACGAATTCGCGATTGATTCTGGTTTTGACGGATTTTACATTGAATACGTTCTCTATAATATAGCATACCCACTTTAAATATATACTTTTTCTAAAATATTAATATTCAAAAGTTTTCGATATATACATTAAAGGTATTCACATTTTTCTAGAATAAAATGTTATTGAATTTTATTTTTTCAATTATCGATAGCAATTATATTCGAATCATTTTGATTCAGTATATTTTCAAGTAATTTATATAAAATTATAAGTATTCAAATTAAAATTTTACGAAAGTATGGGATTCTATGAAATAATAATTAGAATCGTTCGAAAATGTCTAATAAGACAAATATTCAATTACGAATATATTACATCGAAATCGTAGGAGTAACGTATGTTCAAATTTTTTTTACATAGAGTGTCACGTGACAGAAACGGTTTCGACGACGGACCAATCAGAGGCCACGAAAATCTTGCAAACTGCAGTTTGAACTTTTTCTATTGCAAAGTCTGAGAAGACGACTGTCCACCGAACCATCCGCATCTTTTATTATTACGTGCGTCTCTTTTCTACGATCTTGTACATTGCTTGCAAGATAAACGCAAACGGTGGAAGGTGGGACAATAGAACGTTAGGGGTAAGCAAATTCCTGGAATCGAGCTCGATTCTTTTTCTCCGAATTTACTTGTTGCGACATTCGGCTATTCGAGGTCCTTAATCTTCGTATTTACAAAAATACTATTTTTCTGTATCTTTCGAGACAAATACGATGCTCTGCGTTTTCAAATATTATTTATTCGTAATATTTTACGTTCAGATTCTTACGCGGCAGTGAAAAATTAGCTGGTTGAAACAATTGACAATTCAAAATTAGCGATTCTCGAATTATTGAAATCAGAATTCAAAGTGACAGGTAAAATTTTTGTACTTTTATTCGCCATTACTTTAATTATTTTAAGGTTTTGAATTTTTCGATTGATAGTTGGGATAATTGATTAATTAACTTTTTTATTTAAAGAATGTTTATTTGTTATAACAAAATTTTAAATATAACGATATGACGCAGTTGTATTTCTCGTGAATATATAAATGTATAGCTCATTTTTGTATTCGTCTTTAATGTTCCAGATATCGGAATATCATCTTTTAATATCGTATTTACGATTTAAATTTGACAAAAATAAGAAAATACTTTCGATAGTTATGCAGAAACTTCGTGAAACTATTCGTAAGTGGCTTTTTTATACTTTTTTAAGGTCGCTTGTACCTGTCTATACTCGTCCGGCTTGCCTGTACCTTTATTCCTATCTTTATTGTTGTGATTTAGCGGATCAAGTACAACCGACCTCTGATACACTCGACCTGACATTCTCAAGTGCAAGGGTAACCATTTGTCTACGATAGGACGTCCTAGAGTCAACACGTCCTACTAACGCGCTCCGGTGAATTTTTCGAGGTACATTTCATTTAATTTCAATCTTATTCGTCATGATCAGTAACATTACATTTTATTTGTTGCTCGGGCATTATTAATTGTGGATAATATGTTGTTGTATTATAATTAATTTCTATAAAACTTTTTAAACTTTTAAAATAATATTCGAATACTTTTTGATTTACTTCAGTTTAATTAATGGAAATAGTATAATTATTTAAAATATTTAATTTTGGAAAAGTATTATTTATTTTTATCAATTTCCACTTGCAATTTGCAATTCATATTCATTCTATCAATTCTATTTTGTATTTGTGAAATGTCCATTAGAACTTTTTCTATCTGCATGCAAAATCTGTACAAATGTTTAATTGGTAGCGATAAAATATGAAAAAACTTTATGGTTTTAACATTTTTATTATTTTTACCATTTTTATGCATAATCTACTTTATTTTAATAGGTCGAATAAAACTCAAGCCGTGTTACCTGCTGTGGCCACTCTACCCAAAGTTTATTTGATTTGCCCTTGTCAAGTACACGGACACGCATCATTCTTCGATAAGCTGTGGTGGTGTTAAGACATAATCAAAGGACGCTCTCTACTGCTCTACAAGGTATATCACATTACTTTAAACCATTTTTCTTTGTCCAATTCATTTCGATTCGATATTATAAGTAATACATACCGTAATCAAAAGGAATATTACAAATCTACATTATTTTATGTCAGCTGTTGCCGATATGATTTAAACAAATAATTACATAACTTTTGGAAAATATCTTCTTTATTTTTAATAATTTTTAATAACAATTGGTATTTGATTCCTTTTTTCATTAAATTCATTGTATATACTTGGAATTTTTATATTTTTATAGTTGACATTATCCTTTCTTTACCTTGTAACATTTGAAGTGTAATTCTAATTTTATTTTTGTTTTTAATTTCAGAGGCAACTATATGAAGATAAGTGCAGCCCACATCGGGAATTTTCTGGGGGTAGCTGAAGGCCACCACGTTCGGTAACGTAAACATAAACAAAGATACCGGGCATCCCAGCGGTTGAAAACTACTTGTTACGTACTTGACATTGATCGAAGCTACCATTGTTCACGTTTTAACTATAACTGGAATTTATATTTTCCGAAGGGTATTGTAAGATTGAATGCAATCATCGTTTCGCTAATTTATCATAAAACGGACATTATAAATATTTAATTGTTTGATTCGTCGACTATCGCAATGACTGATCATTTGTGCACTTTTAAATAATAATCGAAACTATTGCAGTGAGAAATATTTCACTGAAGAACAACAATATTCATTGTAATAATTTAAATTTATATAAATATAGGACAAAGGCAATATTCCTAATCACGATACTTGGGACTTAAAAAGAAGATTATTTTCAGCTTTTGTGACCGCGCGCAATGCGGTTTTAGAGTCACTTGCTCCGCGGAAAACTATTTCGCGAAATAGAATCAGTGCTCTTGCGAATTTAATAAATTATTCTTGTTCGATACACGCGTGCTTAAAACCGCCGGATGTTGTGAAAATGGACTGCTACAACGTAAAAATCGGTCGCGAAATTCTCACATCTTTTTCAATCGGGAAAGTAGAGTCAGTTAGTTCGCCGGAAATAATTACGGTCGGGAGTGTAGTCTTTCTTCATTTTTATTTTTTTTTTAATTATTCGTCGCGATATATTAGAGGTACGCAGCAGCTGCGGAGAGGACCTCCATCGGGAGCCGTCGCATCAGGCAGCAGGTAAATATCATTAAATTAGAATTATTCTTTCAATTTTTCAAATTAAAGATCGAGTGAAAGTTTCAATATTGAAATCCAAGTCGAGTAAAAATGTAAAATGAAAGAATTGGATATGAAATACAGTTAAACTATAAAGAATCTTTTCTTTTTACGTTACAGACGTCATCAGCAGACATCATCAGCAGACATACCAGTCGCAGTATCATCCCTACCATTAATGGAGAAGAGGAACTCGTCAACCAAAGGTGGACAGGATCTGGACAATCAAAAATGGAGAACAACTCTACAAAGGTGCAGAAGAACTCAACGACCGGTGAGTGGAGAAATTTACGGTTCCTCTGATCACTCAATCATGTCGTAGGACGCAAAGGTCCGAAGCGACACGTGTGATTGGTTGTAATTACAAATTATAGCGAGCATAGTGACCGCGAGTATAAAGTATTTGATACTTTATACTTGTGGATAGTAACACCACATTTTTGTCAATTGTGAATATTTAATTAGCTCAGGCAGGCGTCTTCTTGTAGTTTAGCTTCACGGGTGATTTTTTTTCGAATACAAATTAATGATTAATAACCTCGAGCTTCATTTCTCTACATTCGCAGTAGCGTAAATTAAATATCAATAAAAGCACGTGTGTAAAATGTTTCATATATTTGACTTTTACATTTTAACGTACGATGTTCGTACTGATTTAACTTCAGTTAGTTTCCATATTTTTTATAATCGTGTTTTTCTGAAAAGATGTTTTCATTCCATATTTTAAATACACAAGAAGACCAATTCGCGATGGGTTGATTCTGGTTTCGAAGGATTTTATTTTGAACACGTTCTCCACAATTTAGAATACCCCCTTTGAATAAGGAATCAACCAAGGGTTTCAATTCATCATTTCAACTTTTATACATCCATACATAAAATCTTTTTCTATATATTAATATTCTAAAGTTTTAAGTATATACATTAAAGATTTTCACATTTTTCTGAAATAAAGTTTTATTCTGTTCATTTTTTTTTCAATTATCAAATGCAGTTATATTCGAGTCATTTTAATCAATATATTTTCAAGTAATTTACATAAAATGAATTAAATGAATGATTAGTCCGTTAGATGATCTAGTTTAATAATCATTTTGTAGCTCAGGATTTTCAGCACACGTCAAGACTAGTTTATAATTGCCACGTTCATGTCCCTATTTGGCTTGAACTCATTCGTGGGCCCAGGTGCTGTACGAATGGGTGATGGCGGTGAACGTGGCTCATTATTTAATTAATCTGAATATTTTGGCGACTCTTAAGCGTTAGCGATTGTGCACGACGTACGTTCCACACGTGTGTGAGTGTGACTGTGTATAATATAAATATTTTTAGTGGATCGTGCGTCGGTTGAGAGCTATCTTTTTTTTAGAAATTGTTTGTTTTGCAATTTTACATTATTCTACTCGAGTATTTTCGATTATTTTTCCGAATGTTAGATTATTAAATTAAATTAATTTTCAATTCGAGTCAAAATGCAGAAGCATTATCGGTAACTATAGTAATTGTTGTATCCAATAATTAATTCTAGTTTTCTACTTGTACATTTCACGTAGATAATTTTTTATTAAATTAATTCCAATAAAACTTAAATTCTAATAGAGTCTAAATAAATCGCAATGATCGCTGGCCTTGTGAGTCGATTTCAGCAAAAAGGTACGTAACTGAATGTATGTGTGGGGTTTGAGTCGGTGTCGGAGATGTCCCGGGACGTCTCTCGTAGAGGAAAGCACCGACTTTGTGTGAGAACCGTGGAGTGATGTGTGTTGGTGTGCCTGAGTTTGCCATTTTTTTTAGATATAGCATAGGTAGGTAGGTCACTTGCTGGTATGTGTGCTCTAATTTTAAGCAGGAAGGGCCAGGGCTGAATCACTGTTTAGACTTTATTAGGGCCCCAGTGATATCATGCACCTGGATGTGAGGATAATAATCTTGTCTTTTTTAAGTTTAAGCAAATTCTGCTTGAACATTCGTCCAACTGGCTAACCGTTTGCACTGACTGCAGTTGTGCTTGTCTACACGTGTTAGCCTCATTAGTGTCGATGTTAGGCTCGGGTAGGGTTTTATTACAATGTGGTTCCGAATGTTCTTGCGGAATTAGATTGGGCTGTGTCCCGAAGAACGAAGAGGCTTTACGCCGAAGAGGCTATGTGCCGAAGAGGATACTTAATGGCTGTCCATTTTGGAATGTCGAATTTTGATAATTCCGGAATGGACGGTCATTCCGTTACTATTAAGTCACTATGCTCGCTATTACTTGCTACTATTTATTTGATAAGTTTCCGCGGGTTGAGGTGAGCTCCCCGCGAAGACTCTGCCCCGATCTGCATTAAAGTTTTTCGAATCATTTTTCTTATTCAATATCTTTAAAAAGATTTTTTAATCAAATATTTGTTACATTTCATATTACATTTTTTTCTGATAGCGTCATTATTTATATCTTTATAATTAAACAGAGTTTTAAAAGTTATTTAAGTAATTACTAAAATATTCTTAACATTTTTCGTAAGAGTCCAGTTTTAAAAAATTATTTAATAATTTTCAAGAGTTTCTTGTCATTGCTAAAGTTCAGCGTTTGATTACGGTAAATTTGATAAATTGAATTTTTGGAAAAAGCAGAGGGGTAGAGTATGAAACAGTGTGCAGATAGAAAAAAATTTGCACACTGCCATCCGCGCCGGGTCGTTATATTTTGTCACCACTGGCTGCACTTCTGACTTCGCGAATTTATTGATAATTTGTTGACACACGATTCTTTAAATATTCATAGAGAATTGTGACTTTTTTAAAGAATTCATTTATTAATTTCAATATTATCTAATTTCGTATAGAATCATTCTATGATATAATATTTATAAAAGATCAAATTCTATTGATAAGTTATGAGCTTACTTGTTTAATTTAACGTATATACATATATTATACTAACAAATATAAACTTCTATTTTTTAAATTTAATATACGAGACTTTCTCAAAGAGTTATACATAGTTTTTATTCTCAATATAAATATTTCAATGAAATTTTCGAAATTGTTATCATCAAATAGACGCGATTCGATTTTTCTAATATAAAAATATCATAAACTTTAAAGCAGCTAAGTGACTCGCGAATTGCGTCGTACGCCGTCGACTTGGTACGATGCTTTTTAAAACAACCATGTCCCAAATATTTATTAAAAGGAATATTGCCATCATGTCATTTATAAATTGCATTTCATTCTAGAATGTATTAATTTGTATAATAGCTTGCAATCTTATACACGATTTTCTTTTCAGCCAAAAATAAATTTGATCTTTTTTAAGATCGTTTCGCGTTAACGATCATTTTTCAGTTTAATGTATTAAAGTATGATCAGTCAAAGCGGTCGTGAACTCATAAAACATTATTTTTACGTGCCGGGTTTTCCAGAGAATTTTCTCATTTTAGTTCATCAGTTTTGCAGAAATATTCGCGATCGCGTAAAAAGATAATTTTTTCGGCGTGCTTAACACGCATTTTTTGTAATGAAATTTATATCTATATACTCATTTATATCTTCTATGTTAAGTAATATAGATCAAGCGTAACAAGTAGTTTTTCACTCAAACTTAGATTAAGTAGAATAAGTAAGTCATTCTTCATCCAATTTTGATTTTAGTGTTGCGTTAACTTAACGATGTCGTCATTTAGCCACGTTTAATAGCGTGATAAATGGAGACAGATATTAAAAATGCTTTCGCGTCGCGATTTCATTTCCTTCCATTCTATTTCAAGTTTCAAATTAACTTTCCGATTGAAGTAATCTTAATACCTAGAAAATGAAAAATACATTCCCCTGTGGGTCGGGGAAAGAATACACCCACGGCATTCCCTACCTGTCGTAAGAGCCGACTAATAGGGACGTTTTGGTCATTTTCGTGAACAAAACGTTAATTTAAGGGGAGATCACGCACCAATTCAACTTCGTTTTCCGTCGATCGTCAAGAGAACGCAACTTCTTTGCTCGTTTCGCGTTATTAAATTCACTCTTATCTTCAATCTCTAGCTTCGACTTCTAGCTTTAATTTTTCCCTCCAATTTTTACTTTTTCCAAGTAGTCATTTGTTCGTCACTTGCGCGTTTGTCATACCCCTACGTCAAAACAACACGAGAAACGGTGTTGTCGGCCAAATAGCCTCACGGCTATCTGGTTAAGCCGCGATCTTGCGATATGTTCGTGGAGCGTGTCTTTCGTCGGGTTATGGTTCCGTCCATACTTTGGGTGGCCTAGTGTCGTCTGGAAAGTGGAGCCCGTGTTCGTTCTGGGGGCCTGTACACTGGTGGACCGCTCTCCGGCGGCGCGATCGGACCGTCTAGACTGATATGGCTTAATCGGTGTACAGTTCGATGTGATGATCTATATCTTCGGATATATTTCATCTTCGATGTGTCTCTTGTTCGAATCTTTCGTGAGGCCTTTTCCTGTAAATCGGCCCTTCGTTAATCCCTTCGTATGGATTAACCATGGTTCGGCGAAAGTCACGTGAAATGGATACTTTACAAAACCGTTGTACGAGCCACCGTGTAAGTGTGTAAATTGTTTTGCCGTCGAGTTATGGGAAACGTTTAGAGTCACCCGCGTTAGTCTTGCCATGAAGATGCTTTTCTTGGTCGGTCAACATTTTTCACTCTCTTCACCTGTCCACTTTTATTGTAACGCGGAGAATTGGCGAGTGATGGGGATGGGTAGTATTAGTGATATTGAAACATGTTTCAATACCCTCTCGATCGTGATCTCATTGGCAGACGTGTCTTTGAGATCATGGTTTTTAGCTCCGCGTCGCGGTCGCGTGATATCTTCATTTTCCATCTGAAAGTGAAGATCAAGCTCGTATTTTTTAAAAGGAGGGTGGATGGGCGCCGTGGATAGGGTGGGTCTCCATTCGTAGCAACCTCCCCGTGGTGAGACCTGGATCGATATTATTTGCATCGATCGATAATGAAATTCATTATTATTTTTCGAAAATGTAACCACCAATAGCTGTAACGTAGTCGTGGTGGAACGTAACGCTTCGATGCAAATGGTATCGAGCAAATTGGCTACGAATAGGGTATATATTTCTCTTGTTAGTTTTCTTTAATTAATATTCAATTAGAGTTAATCTATCTTTAGACAAAGATAACGTATATCTTGCTCCTTTGTACCTACTATGGTATTACTATACTACTAGCCATTCGAAAATCATGAAATTAAAATAGTTTTTTGGTCGCCAATTGCTTAATTTTTAAGCAATCGACCTATGTCTTCGATATATATTCATTACTTCGATATATATTCATTGTCTTTTATTCTTCAGTACTTTCTCTCGATTATTAACACAAGCACAAGGTCTACAGCTTCCTTCTACTCTTAATCCACGTCCACCCCAGATTCGAACCCGAAATGGTAACGTTACGAGTGACACTAAAATGGTAAAGGGTCCTCTACCCCTAAAAACAAGCGACACCGAAAAGCATAAGAGCGATGCGTCCCTCCTATCTCTCGTCCGTAGCACAGACGAGGTATTGGACTAAACTAAAACAATGGTACCAGTTTCAGATCGCTATCTCAAAAATTGAGCGAATGCCGACCAAAAAACTGGTGGAATTCTACGATTTTTCGCGACTTTCGTAATTCTTTCGTCATTTCCGCAAATTTTTAGATATCGACCTGAATCTTTCACTGTCTTATTGGGCTTCGAAATCCGCTACCAACACGTCCCGGATCGTTTTAATATCTCAGTCATTGTGGAAATGGCGAGCAAATTACGAAAATCGTGAAAAATCCTCAAATTCAGACGGTTTTTTGAACGGCATTCGCACAATTTTTAAGATAGCGACCTGAAACTGGTACCATTGTTTTAGTTAGGAAATTCTACGGCAGATCAACATATAATAGTTGTACTTTTCGAAAATTTCATTTTTCGCAAAAATCTGAAGGGGGTAGGTCAGGATTTTTTGCGATTTTCGTAAATCGCTTGCCATTTCCGTAATTTTTGAGCTATTAAAACGATCCGGGGCGTTTTGGACGCGGAATCCGAAGCCGAATAAGACAGTGAAAGAATCAGTTTGTTATCTCAAAAATTATGGTAATGGCAAAGGATTTACGAAAATCGCAAAAAATCCTGACCTACCCCCTTCAGATTTTTGCGAAAAATTAAATTTTCGAAAAGTACAACTATTATATATTGATCTGCCGTAGAATTTCCTAACTAAAACAATGGTACAAGTTTCAGAGGGCTATCTCAAAAATTGAGCGAATGCCGACCAAAAAACTGGTGGAATTCTACGATTTTTCGCGACTTTCGTAATTCTTTCGTCATTTCCGCAAATTTTTAGATATCGACCTGAATCTTTCACTGTCTTATTGGGCTTCGAAATCCGCTACCAACACGTCCCGGATCGTTTTAATATCTCAGTCATTGTGGAAATGGCGAGCAAATTACGAAAATCGTGAAAAATCCTCAAATTCAGACGGTTTTTTGAACGGCATTCGCACAATTTTTAAGATAGCGACCTGAAACTGGTACCATTGTTTTAGTTAGGAAATTCTACGGCAGATCAACATATAATAGTTGTACTTTTCGAAAATTTCATTTTTCGCAAAAATCTGAAGGGGGTAGGTCAGGATTTTTTGCGATTTTCGTAAATCGCTTGCCATTTCCGTAATTTTTGAGCTATTAAAACGATCCGGGGCGTTTTGGACGCGGAATCCGAAGCCGAATAAGACAGTGAAAGAATCAGTTTGTTATCTCAAAAATTATGGTAATGGCAAAGGATTTACGAAAATCGCAAAAAATCCTGACCTACCCCCTTCAGATTTTTGCGAAAAATTAAATTTTCGAAAAGTACAACTATTATATATTGATCTGCCGTAGAATTTCCTAACTAAAACAATGGTACAAGTTTCAGACGGCTATCTCAAAAATTGAGCGAATGCCGACCAATAAACTGGTTAAATTTGACGATTTTTCCCGATTATCGTAATTCCTTTGTCATCACTAACGAATCGACAGGTACCGCTAGTGTGCTCCCGTCCATCGCACGATACTCGAAATTCATTTTCGACCCCGAGGACGGAATCTAGAAGTTGGTCCGACGTTGCCAAATACGCTGACCCTTTACATTTGGCAACAGCGGCAACATGTTGGATTGTAACAACCTCTCAAAAGGATTAGGGGTGAGGTGCCCGTTTCGGAACCAACGATACTCTTTTAGTTCAAAAAATTCTGCTCCTTCGTCAAGGAGGCGCTGCAAATCCTCTGAAATTTGAACGCGTCGGTAATTCAGTTTCGTGAACATCGAACCCCGTAAGGTGATAGGTCTATCCAATACCTCGTCTGTGATTATGTTATTATGATTCACTTACTGCATGTACATTATTAAGACTTCGGTCTGATTAAGAGAAATAGTATACATATATATTTAAACTATACCATTTGGGAATAGTGATATCTAGCTTTCCCAAATTCCAACCACGATTTGCATCTCGATATTTTATATCCAATCTATACAAATTTATAAAATTGTTCGATTGCTAGCAAGAAGTCATGAAAACGCTATGGTTTTATGAGAATTGGTTACAATTTCATATATCATTTATTGTATTATCTTTTCGTGCAGGCGTCCTATGGCTACTCAAATATCGTGACGGTAATTCAGTTCCCCACACGTCCTATTATTTCGTTGTCAATAGAGTGCTCTACTTTATCATCAAATGTTTAACTTATCGTTACCGTTCTCATTAAATCGTGTCACCATCTACAATGACAGTTTTTTAAAATCAAAATGCTTCTAATCAAATAACAATGCACACATTTATTAATTTATTATCCATCGTATAACACAGGTAGCGTTCATCACGTAATATACTATATTTCCTTTAAAATTAGAACGAACACGTTAACTTAACCCTAATTTGTCACGTACATACATACGTACCCATTCGAACCGTAAACAAAAATTATATTTTCAGGTTAGAAAGAAATTTCGAAAGTCTGTCGCGCGCGGAGCGGCCGGGTTTACCAGTTGTTGCCAAGAGGGTTGCTCTTAGGGGATCGTTCTCCGTCGTCGCCAGTTGTCGCTGATTGCTGGACAAGCACCGCCACTCCCGTTGCTCGGGAGCAACGGTGGAACGAATATAGTCAGTCGATCCGTGAAGGTAGTCTTAAAGCGACGCGATAGTCCTGTATGCAAGTTAAACACGACCGGGTAAAAACTATAACAACGAATAATAATCCGTAATATTACTTCTTCAGACTGACAAGTTTCCGACACGATTTCGTCTTAATATTCGTGAACCGTCATTGTTTACTACCGTGGATTTCGTACGGTGAAATTTCCCACTGAACCAGTCGACCGGCGGTTAAAACAGAAAGAAGTAGCTTCATCGGTTCGCGTGTGAATGTGTTTCGCATCGAAGACGAGAAAGAAGCGGTAACCAGGATAACCAGGTTTCTTTTCATCCCGTGACGAGCATCTGACGTCGTCCCTCGAGGTAAGGGAGGCAGTGCCCTTCGTATAGGTTATCGATTTCGTTCGCAGCCGTTTAGAGGGATGCACCCAGAATTCGTCGATACGAATTCATCCGATTTCGTTGTGTTTTTTTTCCTCTACTGTACCTATGTACAGACGTGTATGTATTTATTGTATATATTGTCAGATCATACGTTTCCCCGTTGTTTTAGGAGCTCAGTGAAATGGGCGACTTGTAAAATTCTAGCGTCGCACCCTTTGTGGGCAGATGTTATCTCCTCTGACTTCAGAGCAAATAACGAAACACATCCACGATTTATTAGAACCCTGGTGAATGATTACTGTTTTATCGAGAATGTCATCTGTTCGACGAAAAGCGTATCGATACGTGAGAATCTTGAATATCGGTGTAAAAATCAAATCGTTCGGATTTAGAATTCTTTTTTTCAATAATATCTGTTTCTTTGTTCGACTGTACACATATCGAATGATAAATCGTTTGAGAGATTTGTAACACGGGACGGTTTAAGCTTCCAGATTTTATTTGGCACGTTGTTTCACGAGCTTCTGGGGTTTTGGTAGCTGTATAAACAGATGTCATTCCCGCTTTGAGACTGTGAGTCGGTCAACGAGGAGACTTTTTTTTTCTCTGTGTGTATATGTGTGTGTGTGTACGTGGAAGCAGTGTTTCGTTGATTACGGTATGCCCTGTTAAATATAACATCGCGGTCACGCTTTCCGGATGAGAATCGGTCGAATTGTTTTTATCGAAAATTTAATTGCCACATGTTACGAATACGAGCGTACCACGGAGGAGAGAGGGCCTTTTGTGTCTCGACAAGTCACGAAGGGGGTCCTTTAGTTGATTAGCCCTCCGTACGAAGAACTATCGATCTGTCAATTAAACCAAGCCTACATCTCCCCGTTGCCGATCATTTTTCCACTCTCTTCAACGAAATTTATTCCTTTTAATTACCGCATTCCCCTTGGCTAAAGTTGTTCCGTATAAAGTAGCAGGAGAATGGGCTTGCTCCGTTATTAATCCGTTAAACCGTGGCATTCTATTCGTAACAATGGGAATACAGTTCCGTAGATTTTCTTTCTTTTTATTTCTTTTGTTTTTTAATTTAATACATGGAAAGATGTAACGAAACTTGTGGGAGTATATCTTTCGTTTTCTGTAATGTGTTATAATTATTGTGTAGCTTTGAGAATCGTGTTTTTCCAAGGGGTTTCTGTAGGGTTTATTATTTTATGTATGCTGGTTTTATAGCAATTAATTTCGAGAGATGAACGTATTCATCTCGTGGACGAATAATTTCATAAGCTTCGTAGGAGGCGGTTCATTAGCCTAAGTTTACACAGTCGGATGACACGCTCGCGTACGAAAAGGGTAGATAAGCTTATTCTGGTGTAATCATTAGATAAAGGGTGTTTCGAAACGACTCACTACGATGTACGTTTCACTAGACCTACGAATATGGACGAGAATTTGTACAGAATTGAAAAACGTGAGGGTCACGTTCATTTTCTTAAATACCATGAAATCAGTTTTGCTATTCCGTGTGCAGATATTATCCAGCCAGATTCTACGATATGAAACACAGTTTTATGTGTGAAAATAACTCACTTAGAAAATCATTCTTAAATGGAATATGATTTCATAATAGTGTAATTCAGTGATGCTACTGAAACGAGAAAAGGTCAAGTATATGACAAATCAGTGTTCTGTTTATATTTGGTAACTAAATTCCACCGAAGTACTTTTACCTTTGTTTTATACAATGTTTGGAAACACCATTACACTTGAGAATGACTTTTTTCTAAACTAGTTATTAAATATAAAGAATCATATCTTATGTCGTCGAATCTAAAATACCTACTACAATAGAAAATCTGTTATTTAAAAGAGTCAAGGTAACCCTGATTTTTTTATTTAACAAAAACAATCTTCACGGTTTCTAATACTCTAATTTATTATCGATAGACTACCAAGTTATTCTTATTGATACCATTTTCCAATTTACCTCATCATACTCCTCTTGGTTCATTGCTGCCAATGATCAATATAAATCAATTCAATCACACCTGACACTATAATTGAGATTAAATGAAAAAAATCACTGTTAAGCCGAATTAACAGAAATATTTGGACACTCGCCTGAACGCGCACATAGCCCGCAGTTATACGATCGCAATCGTTACGTAGGATATTTAATATCCTCGACGTTTTTTCGCCGTTTATTACATAAACCCGTTTCTTTCGCAATGTATCGCAAGTAGGACATAAGGATGAATATTACGTAATCCATGAAAGTGAAGTTATTTGCGGATTGTATCATTTGTTTCGACAGTAATTTGAGGCCGGCCTCGTAATAGCGTTTCTGTATTCTCGGCCGGACTTTCGGACGTCTCAATTATACATACATGCACTTTGTTCACGTGTTAGAACACACAGGTATTAGATGAACCGTGGTAAAATAAACGTCGTCGGCGATATAAATTCAACGATCGTATGTACCGATGTCGCAAGACAATCGTGTACCCCCCCTTGGGACATGTCGTATCGTAATTAATATTATATTTTTAGCACACGTGACATGAATTTCACGACGGGGACATACTGACGCAGTGCTCTTTAATTATTCCGCGATACTCGAAAGCGCGGTGGAGCAAAAGATGTCGCAGTGGAAGTAGTTTTTTTTTTTATTTCATACTTTCTTCCTTTCTTTCGTTCTTTCGACGCTGCAGGTGCCTCGCTCCACGTGTATGCAAACGATACATTACATTGTTTAATATTTACTCTGGACGAGAATAATTTACGACTCGCCCGGCGAGGAAACGCAATTTCCTGCTTCCGTAGGATTACTTCTTGTTAGACGGAAAGATAAAATTCTTCCTGGCCGTGAAAACTCTGCTTCGTTGATATGTATCTATTTTATAAAGAGATCTCTTTCCCCTCTCTGTTAATCCTTGGACACTAATTATCGTAGTTAACTTTTGAAAGATTTTATTATTAAAACAAAAATCCTATCTCCATGGTTGTAGAATAGACAAATTTTTAAACAATTCTATTTCGTTTTTAAGTCATCATATATTTCGCGATATGGGTCTAGAAAAATATAGATGTACAAGTTCGAAATTGCATCACGTTAACGTGGGGTTAACATCTTAATTGGAAATAACGTCCCTGGTCTAATCCGTCTAATTGCTGTCGTGTATGGTAATCGTTAATATTCACGGTGCAATAATAACAATACATCGGTGATTATACGTATACATATACACACACCGTTCGGTGCATAAAAGGCACGTCGTTAGAAATTCTAAAAAATTTCTCGAACCAACCTCCCGACTTCGCTTAGGACCTAATAATATCCTCGATAAGGAGATACGAGAAAATAGAACGCTGGTTAATCCTATATTGACCGTATCCATGTTTGAATATAAAGTGCAACGGAGGAATGGTTCTATGGCGTGGCACGCTCGGACGACCTATTAAAATAATTAATTTATGGAAAGTGGAGTGAGTTATTATCGGAAGACGGCCGATGAGAAAACGGTATGTATAAATTAATCGCGTGGGATGGGAAGTGTTATCGTGAATTATACGCGTGGGTTGCCTCGAGTGCATGCGTATTGAGTGCATTATACTCGTTGTTAGTGACACGTTGACCCACCCTCGATACACTTGTTAAGAATATTATCACAATGTTTAACTCCCTTACTCGATTAAAAAAAAAAGAATTTAAAAATATATACCTTAGAACAATGTTCGTGTGTCTAGTCGAATTGTATTTTAGAAAATTATGTTTCATTCGAAAGTACATAGAAGATCGAAAGAACAGGAAGAATGATAGGTAGAAGTGTGTATTATGTAGATATTAGCTGGGTATCGCAAATATATGCTGATAGGGAACAATAATTAACAGGTAGCGGGTCTTCAGCGTAGTCTTGATTATTAGACGAAAAGTTAAGTGTATATCTTCCAACTTATGAATTATGCAAAGCGTTTTCCGCTCGTATTATCCGCAGCTATTTCTGCACCTTGTTCCCATCGTTGACCGTAAGAGAAAGCGTACTAAATTGTTCGTTCGTAAATAATATCCAGCAAACGGTACACGTGAGAGTAACGTTTGGCAAAAATATGTCTATGCATCACGCGATTCTTATGTAAGCACTGCAAGTTTTACAGTTATCGACGGAACAGTAAAGACGTCATACTTAATTATGATGATGATTATGTTTCACGAGTCTCGCGTAAGGTACGGTTCAAACAAAAATCGAAATATAGCACGTATAAATTTTTATTTCTGTTGTTTCTATTACCAACAGTTCGTCATCCCATTGTACACATTGAAGAACAACGTTATTTATTTCACTCGTTAGAATAAAAAAATACACGAGTAATCCACGGTTTATAATTTACAACCGTGAATTATAATCTGCTAGAACGCGGGAACGTAAGATAATTAGTCGCGCTTGTCACTCAATGGAATTCTTTTAATTTCATCTAACAAACAGCCGTAATTAGAGAACCCTAAGCTTTCACGACGGTATTACTGAAGCATCCTTGCAAGACAATTGAAGGAAACTATGTGGTTACTTTCGCTACTGTGCGGTGAAGATCGTCCTTTCGGCGCACATACATGCATACATATACATATACACACATACATGCATGCATACGCATAATCAAAGAAAGCGACGCCCGGTGAGAATGGTAATGTTTGAATAGAATGCACAACAATGTATACGCTTTCTTTGTCTTATACCATTGAACATCGTAGAAGGAATTGTATATTGTTCTCGACTTATTAGACTAGGCTTTTTTTGGTTTTTTATTCCGCACGCTGCGACTGACAAATTACGCGAAAAAACAGACACATATTTCATTGAAACACGGCACACGACACCAAAGAAACTATAAAGAAGAAACGAGATTTAATATGTACATGATTTATTCCCACGTTTATTTAATTCACATATTCCCTGAAGATACACAGTTAGAATCGTGCCAAATTACTTAAAATTCAGCTCGATGTCTGAGAACCGTGAGCATAGTGTCACAATTTTTCAATTTAAGTCGTAACAGGCATATCTTTCGTTGGAAAATTCTCCTCCGATGAATTTCAATCGTAAACGAAGTGTACAGTACTTTCACGAATATTTATTAAGTATTCGATAAAAATCTACACTACGATCACCGTGCACATAGAATATCGAACACATTGCCTTCGGTTCGTTGAGAATAATCGAAAAACAGATATTTTTATCGCGGGATCGTGTTTATCCACGTGAAGACAGGGTTCAGAACCTTTTACGGTTTGCCTCGCGATCCCCCGGCGGAATCTGCAGACGTGCAGAAAGAAGCTGCAGATAGGTCCGCCCACGAATGCAGTTTCTGCGGTCTCGTCCGACCGCCGAGAATGATTTTAACGAGACTGGTAAATATATTCAGCCATAAAATGAACCGTAAGCAAGCTCCTATTAGCTGTCTAACATTACCCACGTGTCTGTTATTATAATATATGTAAGTATACAGGCAGCTCCGATGTGTCAATCAATGTTTCTCTTATTCAAATCGGTAGAAAATCTCACTGACAAGCAACGGTAACAATTATCTCGTAAATCAACGGCTCACTCTTCCGTACGGAAATCTGCATACGGATTTGCATATCTTCCGAACCTCCGCGTTTTCATATCTCGACACGTCGACGTAAATAGGTGTACTTGCGCTTGAACGTTCGTACGAGAGATATGTATATGTATACATATGTACATATGTGTATATGTATACATTGGAGTTTCCACGCGTTTACATTGGAGACCACTGAAATCTTTTCCACCGTGAGTTTTCCACGCTCTAGAATTTTTCCAGCGTCCTGTATTTGTACCGTATGATATCTATACATATACATATTACAGAATACACATCGTATCATATATATATGTTGTTTAAAATTTAGCTATTCTTGGGTCTAACGATCCATATGTATATTAAATTGTTGTTATATACAATATATTATATATATATGCGATTACACGGATTAGTCAGCGAACCGTATTTGTATCGTATGATACCTATTGTAGAATACAAATCGCATCATAGACATATATGTATATATTTGTAAAATTTAGCTATTTTTGGGTCTTTACGATCCAAATACATATATTGTATATATTTAACCTGTGATTACACGGATTAGTCAGCGACCGGTAACACGTTGTATACATCCCGTTCGTCTGTGTTGAGCTCGGCTTCTGATTAAACATCGCGAATCGTACGTGTTCCCTTCGCGAGATACATACACATATACATATACACACATACCTATACATCGATCTGACGCAGCCAGAGTGCAGCGTGTAGTGTGCTCGCGGTTAGGTCAAGCCGCGGAGAATGATTTTAACGAGACGGTAAATATATCCGCGGGCCGGACGAGCGAAGAAGATGCGAGGAAGACTAATCTGAGACGTGCAGAAGAGTATGTGTATGTGTATGTGTGTGTGTTGGTCGAGAAGGGAGGCCCGCGACTTCGCCAAACGGAGAAACGCGACTCCGGGGGTTCTCTGCATTCTGCAGAGGCCATTTACCGAGCTTTCGACTCGGTTAGGTGAGGTTAGGCACTCGAGGTTAGCCGGCCAACAGTCTTATTCACCGTCCACGTGGCCAATAAAAATAGACAATTTTATATATTTAACTTGTCCTACGACTAAATACAATCACACCACTGACTCGAGGGACTCGCGAATCTCTTTCCGTTGTAACTTCAACCTTTTAGAGGCAGATATTATGGACTATTTTTATGTCAAAGTATTTCAAGAAAGATAGATAAGATTTTTTATTAAAATTTAATTTTAATGGGGAATAAATATTAGAATTAATTTAATGATACATACAAGAATATGTGATATTAGACTGGGACGTGATATTGATTAGGGGAACGTGACTTTGTCGTGGCGTGTGATTTTAACGGGGTATTTTGTAATCTCGGTTTCCCCGAGGCTTGCTGAAATGGTATTTATATAATTGTATCAGAGTCCCCGGCGTTTCACGCGACGACGGTGCTTGGAACTGGAAAAGTCGGTCGCATGTGTCATTAAGTTAGTGTCACGATCAGAGACGAAGTTCTTTAAAGACGGCTAAGCAATCCACAAATAACTTAGGGGAGGATCATTTTGGAGGCTGTGCCAAAGGCTTGATTTTTTTCTTTATTCCTCTCTCTTTTTTCTTTTTTCTTTAAGTCGGGACACGTGGAGCACGAGATTTTTATCGCAAATTAATAGCAGACTACCATACACGCTAATAATATCGTGTCCTCTACGTATTAACGAGCTACGCTCGTTAAATACTTAAGAATTATTTATATATACACACAAGGGTGTCCTAGAACATTGTAGATAAACAGGAGTGAAAATAAACGGAACATAGTTTTAATTATAATTACTGAAAATATCAATAAACCGTTCTTCCTATCAATTTAAAAGACTATACGTTCAAATTCGGGTAGTTTCATCGAGTTTCTCGCAGTTTTGCCGCGTTTAACCTAATTTCCAAAAATCCATAACTCAACCATTAGCTCACTGTTTCAAACAAACAAGTTCCTAACACTCGACAATTTTTATTTACAATTTAATTTCATTGTTACCAATTAATTAACCTCTACAACTTATCTCCCATTTAAAAATCAATTTCCAATTACTCATGATCTTTAATTAACAAAATAATAATTGTCTCAAAATTAATACGAAATTAAATCTGAAAAAATACACATTTTGACCAAGTTTCTTCACATTCACGATACGAATAATATATTTCTCCGTCTCTTTTGCGAATCCTTCGTCCCTGAGAACTCGGTAGCGAACCGTAGTTCGCGCGTTGAGAATTACTGGCCTAATGCGAGTAGATTTATCTCGCTCGCAAGACACACACGTGGCCCTCGATGAACCCCACGACGATCGTTCCCGTGGGGGACGCCCCGTCATGTGGGGAGACTTCGTCATTGAGTCATCGAACGCGTACACGTATTCGTGTGCGTATGTGTGTATGGGACAGAAATATTAACGCGCCCTGCGAACGCATTGAATTCGCACGTTCCGCATTAACGATACCGTGCAAACACACCACCGGGGGACACGCGTGTCTGTGGTATCAAACGTCACGTGTCCCTGTGTATAGCTCTTGTTATTCGATTAATATCGCGACCGTTATTCGATTTCGTCGTTAGTTACACATCCTGTGTACACAACAATTCACAACGAACAACACCCACAACGACGTTGTATCGCTTTGTCATGTTCGATTTTCACCGTTCGTTCGAAACGAAATAGCGTCTATTGGAAATGTATTGAGAAAGGTAAGGGTGGAAAGGGGTTAATAATAGATTTCCACTGTCATAGGTCAGGTTATCGATCTTCTGATCTTCTGTTTTAGATCAACTGACGATATTTCACGTATCGTATGAAATTTTATAAAAATAATAAAAAAAAATCAGACTTGACCCCTGTTATAAGTGATACGTGAGACATATACATATACATATACATACATACACGAGAACTCAAATATCTATTTCCGTTGGGGTTTGGGAAGTAGTAGGAGAGCTATCGCTGCTAAAATTTCTGGCGAAGTCAAGAACACGCCATATGCTTCCACCACGGGAAACTTTCCGTGGCGACCGGCTGAAAGGTACTCGAGACTATCTCGAGTATCTACAAGCTTAATGCAAACGGACTGAAAGCACGTAATACGCGCGGACCGAGTCACAGATGGCTTTGATTTCGGTGAGAAATATATTCAACCTAGGGGTCACCGATCCTTTTCCCCTTCCCCCCTTCCGTTAATAGTTGTTCACCCGTCGCACTCACGCAAATAAATCTGCTTCTCCCTTTTTGCTTGGCATTGGCCACCAACCCGACGTTGTCGAAATTCGTTCCGCAATTTTCGATTGCTGACTATGCGATGTATTTTACACGGCGGGCCAATCGGACGGGCGAATCGTCGACTTGCTGCCTTTTTTGGTCGCGTCTGCTTGTTTGTACCGAACTTTCGTCAGCCAACACCGGTGATGTAACGATTCGCATCATTGTCCTTACGGAGATGGTTCGTCGGGTCGTTGACTCATCCGATTTTCTAAATTGATACGTTAAATTGTCGTGCATCGTGTCCCTTTTGTTCGTTATACATATATGTGTATGTGTATGTATGTATATATGTATTTGGTGGATCGTGAGAAAAGTGTCTAACGGGGTCAAAACCGGGTTTCACATTTTTCTACGTGAAAAAGGTAAAGAAACAGTTTCGCGCCGCGGCAGAAAGCTAACGTGAAAAGAAGAAAGAAGCCAATCGTGATGCCGCACGGTTGAAAAGAGTGGATAATTGTGCGCTTTGCTCGTGCCGTTCGAAAAGACGCGGTTAGATTAGCGCCGCGGTGGTTTAAAAAGAAATGACGGACGAGTCGGTGTTTTATTATTGGAAAATGATTGTTTATTGCGGACATTAGAATAATCACTCGATTATGTTAAATACAGTGGATATTACTAAATCTTTTTCAGGTTATACATGTAGATATACATACATACATACATAGATACATAGATACGTTTACCCTTATTTGGTTTCACGTTTGTCATGCGAGGGAAAAAAGAAATATAATATTAAAAGGCTTCCTATATAAACGTACACAGTTACTTTTATCCATTACATGCATAATTCAATCTATTTAACACGGTCTCGTATACCTGACACAACGATACCTGTATAATCGAATCAATTACTCCGCCAGCACTCCGATTCAAACACATATCTTTTCACCGTGGCTTTCCTTCGGCGGAACGTAACTCGTTAAATGTAATTTCACTTCCATCGTTAGCCAACAATTTCCACGATCGCGTACGAATGATCCACACAAACACACACACACACACAAATATATCCGTCACACGGATAAACCGAGATTCCGTAAATTCACGCGGGAATTGGAAACTGTGTCGTTTAACGCCGTACATTTATATCCAACGACACTTGTGCGAGCATTTAAAAAAAAAAAGAAAGAAAGAAAGAAAGAAAAAAATTCATTTAATATTCCTCGCCTAACGAAGAACACTCGACACGTACGGGAACGCGGGGAAATTCGCCAGGGAAATTGAACGGACCGTATGTATAGTGTCGTGCATTTCCATATGGACTGTTTGAATGTTGCAAAGTAAAAAAAATTTTTCCCCCAACCCCATCCATCTCCCTTGGTACACGATTTCGTTTATTTTTTCTGTTTTGCTTCTGGGTTAAACGTGAATTTCAACTCGCGGCTACGATACTTTATACGGTAGACGTGGGGTTCTGTAAAACAGACGACAGAAACGTACTGTATGCATATACATATCGACCGTTCGCATTGTCTGTGAGAGGAGGTGCACGTGCCCTCATTAACGGGTGCACGTTTCGCTGAGTTAGGGTAGAACTTTAGCGAACGTTCGGCGGACTGTATATATTCATCCGTCTATACTTTGTTAATCGCGACCGCACTGATCGACTTTCCCTGCCTTTTCTTTGTGCCAGCTCTTTCTTTTTTTTCTTTTTACCCCCTCCTTCAGAGTGTGTATTGTTACCGTTCCAATTCTGTTTTCCGTTTCATTGACGGGAACACCGTAACTTGGAGCGTATACGTATGTGTATATGTGTAATGTACATTGGTAAAGAAATCGTGGAAAATCATTTAAAATGTCTGATGTACTATGGAAGTGTCAAATATTGTCGAGTATTTCACGACAGGGTTTCATTAACATGTTTTATTAATTCGTTTCCGTACACCTATTTCTAGTACAGGTTTTTAGAAGACAGGAAAGATTATATTTTTCGATTATATGGCTCATAAATGTAAGTAAAAATTAATTAAAAAGTTTTCATACAATAGGGTGAGAATTTTCTTGAAGAAAATTTTAAGAAAAGTCTTCTCAGAGGGATTAAAATAATCCTCAAACTAATCTTAGTTTACCAAAGGATCTAATTGTTAAAAATTTGTATTTTAGACTCGTCGATTACTATATAATTCTTCCAAGAACACTGCTAGGTGATTTTGACGAAGAGATTGCGGTTTATAGCGAGCAAAATTGTTATTTTCACCAAGTCTCACGATTTCCATCGTAGTAAATGCAATTTTCCTTCTACGAAACGTGGCTAACGATCTCGAGTTGACCTCCATTATGACGATGGTCGACCTTTATGCTGGCGAAAAGCTGGGTCAGAAGCGGATGAAAGCACTGAATGGCACGGTGGGCCCTTGAGTCAACAAACGACTCCTTGAATTAATGAAGGAACGAACGTATCCGTCCATGTGCACAATGCCATAACCATATTAAGTCCACGTCTGGACGGAAATGAAGTATACATACTTATATGTATACACAAACTGATGCACCCATACTTGCATCTCGGGATTGCCAACTGTCCAGGATAACTCATCGACGTTAAAAATTTAAAAAAAAATTCTACGTCATAGAATATTATGTCAATCCTATTCCACCCACGTTGAGGGAATTACGTAATAATTAACAGTGTTCTCTTTTTACACCTTATATTACTGGGTCTTGAAATTAGTGTATATAAACATTGAATTCTTACCGTGAGACAGTATTTTAACTCTAGGAGTACTTTATACGGTAAAACTGAAAGTTAAATAGTCTGAAACTTTCGCTGAGATTTCTGCTATAACTGGAAAAAAACTGTATCAAAGTCGATTTATGATCGAGTGACAAAAACAAGGATATAGAATTTTTCAGTAGTTATAGATTAACCGAATGATTCTTCCTCGGTGATAAAATTAATTTAATTAGATTTCTATCACGCAGATTTATAATAATTTCTTTTCATAGATCGTCGACAAAAGGATAGTGATACCGATCTTTCGTAAAGCGTTTAAAACACATGAAACTCTGTTGCAATCATTTTTATCGATCGCTCGTGATATTCCATGCGATATTTCACGAGTGACGATAAGCCCGAGTAAACAACGGCTTTTTAATTATTGTCTGGAGAAAATACATCGGTAAAAAAAAATCTGTGTGTTTCGGCAAGTGTTTTCGCAAAGCCCGGGGTCCCCCGAGAACGGATTGCAACTCATTTCGGGGAAGTTATGCTGCCAGATGTTCTTCTCCAATGGTTATTGCTAATGAGAAACATCGACGTAACATGATCCGTATGATTTATGTAGGAAATATTTGACGTTCGTTTAGACACGGTTCCTCCTATTGATCATACATCGTTTCTATGGAGCTGGAAGTCACGTATATATATATGTATTCCTATCTACATATATTTAAATCGACTATTTTACGACGCATTGCGGAATATCGTGAAATTCTATTTGTCGCGTTCGTATCGAAGGAAACGTCCGAGATTAAGATTTAACGCGATGAACATGACATTCGTATAACGTTGAATTATAGATTTCATTCAGTGTATTCGATTCTACGGTTCGACATTTCGATGATGAATTTTTTAATCCATGACGAAACCTATATTCGAATGTTATTTCCATGGTAGGGGGAAATCGAATTATGTTGAACGACAGAAATGTGATTTCAATAATTTATTTTAAATAATACATTTTTGTACCTTCGTTTCATCTATATAACGAATTATACTTATTTCTTTTCTTAGAATTCAGAGATCGTTTTTACACAGTATATCGTGAAATTAATTCATCCTTTAGCCAGAAAGGACAGATATTCGCTAAATTAATTTAAATATTACACGGTTAATTAGACTCTCGGTACAGGAAATGTCAATTAACGATTCCGTTATATTGACGCAATACTGTTTCGTTAACAAACTAGTCTCGCGTGTTTGGAGTAAACATCTCTACGGGAATGATGAACGTGCCCTAATGGAAAGGGCGTAGAAAGTACTACGGTATACATATATGTATTGAGGTAGCAGTTCTGTAAACGTGAGAAATAGGACGTGGCAAATATTTGCACATACTCTCCATTACGATTCTTGTAATCTACTAAACGCGTGATTTTTCTTACAATACGTACGTTCGCCCCTGAGTGTAACATCTTGTACAAATGTTATGACCGCGATAATCATGCGGAAAAAATACAATACTGACGCACGATCGTGCGTATTTACCCTGTTTAAAAGAATTCAGTACAATTGTGAAAATATACTGTATCAATAAATAAATTTCTCTAGGGGAACATTGACTAGCTATGTATACAATTTTTATAAATTAGCTATATCAAGGAAATATGTCCCTAATTTAATTAATTCTGTTATCTAATACTATATTCCTTTCCCAACCGCAAACTCATCGCGTACATCTTTCGCAATAAATTTCAAGAACTATCCGCAGATAATTTACTAACAACATCCTACGATGACTTAGTATATCATCAACGTTCTTTCCACTCACTATTTACCACGAAAACGATATCAAAATCGTTGACGCATTTTCCACGGAATAAGATCCTTATCAAAACGTTCAAACGTTCATTTATAATTTTCCAAACTAGTCTCTCGAGAACAACACTCACTTGACTTGAATTTTCGTTTTCGTGTGTCTCGACGGTGTCTTGAACGGTGCTCCGTCGAACGAGTTAATTACCGATCCCGGGTTAACGATCCATTTTTTCACGCATCTCTCGTCGCACTCTATCGTCGTGTAGATCTTCGGTTTCACCGTGTTCCTCAGTAATTTCGCTTCTTTTCTCTCGTTCAACAGATTGTGCATCACCTCCGTCAGATCGACGCTGGTTTTAACGTTACCATTTTTATTGTCCTTTCTGCACGCGGTTTTCTTCGGGTCGTTGTTGAACGTCACCCTGCCACCGTCGCCGATATACGTCACGTTGTCCGTCGACGATCTCGGACCCAACGATACCTGGCCACCGTCGCCGGTGTACATTATATCACCGGTGTTGTGCGCGATTTTCAGCCGACACCCGTCACCCACCACCCGCACGCTACCGCAATTCTTGGCCATAGTGATCCTGCAGCCGTCTCCCGTCACCTCCAGGATACGGTCGTTCGACTCCAATTTCACGTACAACCCGTCCCCGCGAATCCTCTTGACACTCTCTTTACCGTCAGCCATGTTCCAAAATAATTGGTTTCACTGTGATTTACCACGGGTTAAACGGACAGAATGTTTAATGTACGAAAGATAGGTATATGTACATATATGTGTGTGGATATATGTACTTATATAACGGTACGGTGAATTTCTCGAAGGATATTCGACGTGATTTATCCGTGATTCCCGTAAGGACATTAGTGTCCGTGTAGATTCGTTTCCTGTAACATGATTACAGGTAATCGTGTGATTGTATTTTGATGACTCTTCGAGGGAATTTCAGGAATTTCTGCCGTGAAGTCTTTCGTCTTTTATTTATTTAAAAATAAATTCAGACTCTCACGATATCTTGAATGTTCACGGTTTACGTTGGAATTTTGGTATAAAATAATAATCCTTGTAAATTGTCTCTTTTATACAGGAATTTTCACTTCGATGTCCGTTATTTAGTTTTATAGACACTTGCTTTCTAATCTTCAACGTTGTCTTTTTCCACGCTATGTAGCGTCGATGACAGTGTCTCCGCGTGAACTGTTCAGTATCTCACCGCAGGAATCTATTTCTTTGCCATTCCAGTCGTCATCGTCTACGGGACTTCCCCTTTTAGTGATTTTGCTAGAGGCCACGTGCACAATATTTAGGTCAACGGATCCCCGCACGTTCTTTCCACTTTCGCATAACTTTTCGGAGTATTACTCTCTACATCTCATTTTTTCCTCCTCTCTTTCTCCGAAAAAAATCTACGTAATTTCCCTTTCCTTTTCGCCTATCAATTTCTCTTCCTTCCTTTTCCTTCTTTTTCCTTCTTCGTGTTTCCCGCGATATTTCACTGTATTTGATAATTTCTTCAAACTACTTGTTGCTGATTTTTCTTTGTCGAACGAAATGTTTCCCGATGACGAATTGGATTTAGTAACGATCCAGATCGATCGGACTCGTCGGTATCGCGTCGATCACGCGAATGATGTTTGGTTTACGACCGATCCGACGGCACAGTGACAACGACGGCGTCGCGGCGCCGTAATAACGATCGGCCGAACGTCGCGTAGCGTCGGAACGGGGCTCCTTGCCGGCCAATCGGCATTCTCACCGCGTTCGGGACTTCCCGAGGCCTTAGCAGCGCTTTGAAAGTTCTCGGTCAGTATTTCACGTCGTTTTATCACGGTCAGGGGCGAATCGTTATCGTCGAGGGTCCTCGATATTTTATCGAAATGTCGTGTCGTGATATGCGAAAGAAATCGGGGGCTTCCCGACGGAGATTTCGTTAACGTGAACGACGGTAACGATCTCGTTTATAACGATCGATCGATTCACTATGATCTATAGATATTAGATATATAATTTGTAACACTTGATCGTTGTCACTATGATTTTAAATCGATTATAGATCACTATGAGGCACAAATACAATGGTTAATAGTAATTAAACAATGAGACTTGTTACAACGAGTGAAACTAGGGATTTAAATGATACGATTAACTTCCCGTTCTGTTATCAATGGATTATTATTATCGAGGGACTAAACTGTACTAACGACGACCCTGTCTTCCCACCGGTCGAAAACTTTCTTATCACTTATCAGAAGCGAATTGTACGCGAGATATGTGATATATACGATGTTCGTTGATGATGGTAGTGGTGGGGATAATTATTCAATGGCAGCGTGTTCGTGTAGAATGAAACAGACGCGAGTGTATGTGTACGTGTGTGTTGTATACTACGTGTATATTCGGAGCGTGTAGGAAAGGGGAACTACCGACCGATGACGCGGTACTCTTCGTCAATTACGATTACACGTAACAACCATCGAAGACAGAGAGAGATAGGTGGATCGAAGTGAGGGAGATAAGAGCGTGAAAGGCGCGTTAAAAGCGACGGTAAGATCGGAGTAGCAATTGCTGTGGTTGTCCCGAAAAAAACGAGGGAGACTATTAAACGAGGGAGATCTTTTTTTGTTGGTTATTTCTACAAAAATGTATTTTTAATAACCGGATGTTCTGCAAGGATGATTTACCCACAAAGATACGTTTCGGAGTTAATCTTACAGGACTTTGTAAAGTTAATCACAAAATTGTGCCTACAGTACTGAGAATCGCAGATTTTTTTATAATTTTAAGTACAGGAAGTTTCATTTATTTCTGTGGCGTAGATTAAAAGATGATTTAAAACGGATAAAAATAGGGAGATGGTGATTGTAGATTTGTCAATAGAATTGTATAACTGTTTTCGTGTATATTTTGTGTAGAATTTTTGTAAAGAATTATATCGTAGGTATACTTCATGGAAATTGAACGTTTCATGATGTAACCGCGGCAAAATGTTTCAAACGAAATTTCTCGGATGCTTGCGGTTTACGCGTGATAAAACGTTGATACTGTTACGTCATTCAGTAATGCTCAACGTTCCCGTACACTTTCATTATTCCTCGTATTGATGTTCTTTCCCGGTGTATCACTGTACTGGTAAACGTGCACGTGTGTCGAACACGCGTCGCTGAGAACTTCGAACCGGCGAAAATTATTCAAATATATACAGTAGCATGATTTGCATTTGTAAACTCCCCGTGGAAAGAAGAAAGTGTTGCTCGACCGGTTTCAGCCTCCTTTTTTTCTTTGTTCTTTTACCTTTTTTAATTAAACTCTAAACTCATTCAGTTTCGCGTAAAAAGTTTGATGCATTTTTTGCCCGAATTTATATTAACATATATTTATTTCATTCTTCCGGACGCTATAGTGCCTTCGATTTCTTTTTGTTCGTTTACTTTTTATTTTTTTTTTAAATTTATCCTTGATATCGTATCTTCTATGCAACGTCCTTGAATATATTTTCGTCGCCTCGAACGTACGCGTATTTAAGTAATTCTAATAAATTCGTGTCTTGATAGCCACGTGCTGTTTCTGTACTTCTTTTTCTTTCCTTCGAATGTTTATCACCTCCCGATACTTTTAAATGGTAATAATAATGAAAAACGATACCTCTGAAACACTTCTGAATGTAATAATACACTCGGACGATTTTGCGGCTTTGGTGATACGAATGACATATTGTTTTCGAGACACATATTACATTGACAATGATATCTGTCTCCGAACCACACTGGTCTTGCGTAACGTTGGAGATCGTTGTCATATAATAGTGTAAACAACGCGATATATATAGTTGCACGCGAATCGATCTCAAAATCCGCGACTTACCGCGCTCCTTTAGCACGCAAATTAAATAATCTATAACAATTACGTAACGTTCCAAAGAACAACAACAAAAAAAACATCTGTCATTCCGCCAAGTTCGCGAACGTATCGCGATTTATTTCCGTGTGAAATTTCAAAAAAAAAAAAACGATAGATAAGAGGTGGGGGGATTATTTGATCCCCCGACAATGTGATAAATCACCCGTCAGTTTCGCTGTTCGAAATTCAAACGTTAATCGAACTGTCTGGCCCGAACTGCGGAGAATTGGGAATCCTGTTTCGTGTAATTTCACTTTCATAGAACTTCTGGAAGGAGCGTCAAACGGATATTAGTCTCGCTAATCAAATAGCGTCGCGATTGCATGGCCAAGATCCGGATTTTAATTGCTTTATCGATTCGACCACCCCGTATTCGGACATTTTCGTTTTATTTTCTGCTCGACACACCTCACCCGTCGTTTACCTGTATACATATAATGTATACACACGTCGTTTATTGTATTCCTGTCTATGGATTCGAGAGCCAAACGCGGTCCACTTTTGTTCGCTACGTGCAAACGAGTGTTCAGGACATCCTGCTTCACTTACATCATTTCCCGTTCAAGCGTGCACGGACTAATCTACAAGGTAAAATAATTCATTGAGCGCCAGCGAGCCGCGTACGTTCGTAACGCACGCGCGACACTTGGAAATAATCTCCTTCGATACGGTTTTTATATGTATTTATAATAAAGTATGTCCTACAAATTTGATAGAGTCTACAAACATTATCCTAGGTGTCCCTCTTTCCAAATAAAAGAACTAAAGTTTCTTTATATTTCTTTAATTATATGAGAAATCAATGTTTTATAGAGCCTGTGAACATTATAAGGCATCCTTTCTCTTTAAAAGTAATTAAAGTTCTTCTTTATATCTTTAAATGAGATGAAAATTATTTTATTCACGATTGTAATAATCGTATTTGTATTACCCTGAGGAAAACTGTATGCTACGTGTCCCAACAATACTTTGATATAATCCTGAAATTTCATTACTTCATCAACGTACAAAGAAAATCACTGTAAAGTGATCACTCGAATATACTTAATTACATTTATAATATCCTCTATAACGTTAACAGTGTACGTTCCACAGATCTAATTCCACCCGGAAAAAGATGTTCGATCGAATTTACGAAACGTAACGAGACAACGTGATTCGTTTTCCAGAATGACTGCCAGAAAATGAACATCTCGCCCAGCAACGTGGTGAACGGCCTCGAGATGGAGGCGTCCCTCGAGGACAATAGTCTGAAAGTGTCATCGGTGCAGAATGTGGCGCGGCAGGATTCAGGGGTCCCCGAGGATCTCGCCTCGCCCATGTGCGATACCAGCCAGCTAATAAACGAGGAGGACCCGGATGGAACGATGAACAGCGATTGTAACATTACCGTTATACACGTGACGGAGTCTGAGAGTCACAAAGCCGAGCAGACTTTGGCCACGTTGGGTACAGACAGGAAGGATTATACGGGAGAGAGCAAGGACAGCAAGGATGGTAGTGACAGCGGCGTCGAGGGCTGCGCCACCGAGGTCACGAGGGTAAGGATCGATTGGACTTTTTTTTAGTTCCTCCGAGGAGAACTCGGGTCGTTGGTCTGTATTCAATTATTAAGAACGGCGAAAGGGATTCCATGGGATTATCGATCGTGGGTTGTAATTATTTAGATAGGAACTTTTCGAGGAGACGGAAAGTAAGGATGTTTTATTTTTGATTTAGTACTGATGATAAGTGTTTTGGCACAGGGATAATTTAATTATTAGAATAATGGTATGGTTAATTAATAGTGTTATTAAATAAATGGTACTATCGGACATAATAGGGAAACCTAAAGAGTATACATATTTCATTTTTGAATTAGTACAAATAATAAGTGTTTCGTCACAGGGATAATTTAAGTATCAAAGTAATGATATGATTAATTAATATTGATATTAAATAAATGATACTATCAGGCATAACGAAGAGACGTAAAGAATATGTAAAGTATATTTTTGAATTAGTACAAATGGCAAGTGTTTTATCACAGGGATAATTTAATTATTAGAGTAATGGTATGATTAATTAATATTATTATTATTATGTAACCACGTATCAATTACAGGTTCGCAGTCGAAACAGTATAGACTACGCGAGCAGCTGCGGCGGTCTGGACGAGGCATCCTGCGACTCCAGCCTGGTGAGCTGTTGCTCCGTGTACGAGGATCCCTGCGCCACGTTACCCGACGACGTTCGTCTGACGACAGGCGGGGAGGGTACCAGCGAGGGTGGCAGCGAGAGTTCCTCGATCGCCGGCAGCGTGTCGGCACGCGCGAATCGCACGAACACCAAAAGAACGGTAGCCACTTCGAGCGTCAGTAAAAAGAAAACGAGCACCGCGGAAGCTCAAAAAAGCACACGTGCCAAACCGACACCCGTAAGTACGAGTCACACGACGGCTACACCGCGTACCAAACCACGTACAACGGCACCCAGGAGTATCCTGGGTAAAACGCAACCGGTAACAAGGGATAGAGCTAGATCAAGAGAGAAATCAACGGCAAGAGAGAACAATATCGAAGGTACACCGACGAGTAGTCGTGTGACAACGACATTCCGTTCGGGAACGACTTCCATGCCACCTAGAACAAGAACCAGACCCATCCCCGACTCACTGCCATCGGTTCTCACCACGGAGATCAACAAAGACCTGGCGCAACGTGGACGCGGTGCGAGTAGCTCGAGATCACGCGGTGGTTCCTGTACACGTGGTGCTCGTACACCAGGTTCCACGCCCTCCGAGGAGGTACGGAAACCTCTGCCAACGTCTAGGGTACTTTACACAGGTCGTACGGAGTCTGGTCGTGGCTCCAGGGCGGATAAAATGACCACCAGCACCGATAACAAAGCCCTGGATACTTACGCGACGTTGCCACGTAGAAATAGAAATAAAATAGCTATCCCGAAGACTAACGAGAAAGACAAGATGATCAGAAGCAGATCTGGAAGTAGGGACGCGAGTTTGAGCAGACAAATCGAGAAGAAAACCGTCAGCGGTAAAGAATCGGTTCACAAAAGTCTACCGCCGTATCCTAGACACAAAACCGCCGAGAAAACGAGGATCTATCACGAGATCAGTGTGCAAACTGGCTTGACCGGTCACGATATCGAGAACGCTTTGTCCGGGGTACCCAGCGTGGTTACCGGGCCAGAGGTTGTCGAGAGATTGCACGAGGAATGCCAGACGGAAGGCACCTGGGAAGATATGCACGCGATGCAGGGTGACCTGAAGAGACTGAACGAGGAGACCACTAGTCAACGAGAGGAGAACGTTAAGCTGAAGGTGGAAATCACGGAGGTGAAACGTTTACTGGAAGAGGAACAGGCGGACCACGCGTTCGCTCGTCAGGAACTTGATAGAAACGCACAACGGGTGCTGGCGATGTTGGGAACGCCGCAGTCGGAGCATGCTGGTAATTTTTATTAATTAACTGACTTAACTAGGCTTGGTTTTATGTCCAAGAGGTGTAAAAATCATTTTATCTGTTCTTTATTTCTTGATGTTTTGTAAATATTTATGATAAGTTGTTGTGTGATGTTTTTCAGAAGGGAGTGATAGTTTTCTGGAGCTGGAATGTCATTTGCAATCTTCAGGACAGGTCGTCGCTAACCAGCAATTAGAAATAGCAGATTTGCAATCGTTGTGCCGTATGTTAAGTAGGGTAAGACATTTTTCTTGGTTTTTATATGGGAATAAAATAGACAGTGGTATTTGGATTGTTCTAAGTTCAAACGTTTTTCTATATGAAGGATCTAGAGAAAAGTTTAGCCGCCCAAAAAGCGTTGCTTCAACAGCAGCAGGAGTTGGAAGCTGAATCAGCGGAGATGCAGGATTTCCTTCAGGAAGAGAAAGCCACTTTGGCGGATGCTCTGAAAGAGGCAGAAGCCGAGGTATTTTGTCAGAGATAAAATACTATTAACCAAGTATTTCGTGATTTATTTATTACAATTTCTTTGCGTCGCTTTCAGCTTTCCAACAAGGAAGAAATGTTAACAAAACGCGAAATGGAATTGGAACGGCAAACAGAGGAATGTAAACATTTAGTTCGAATTAGCGAGCAACGAAGGTATAAACTATCCGTTGTCCTTGTTTTAAAGAATCGATGAACATATTATGAAAAGCATTTACTACAACGTTTTATTTTTAGACAAGAAAATTTATCGATGAGTATGAAACTGAATGCCGTGGAACGAAGAAGCAGGGAACTTTTGCTCACTCAAGGTGCCGCTGTTTCCGGAGCCGCAGTTGCCCTTTCCGGACTGGGTACCAGGCTGGAAGGACTGGTAGACCAATTGATAAATTCTTATAATATTTCAGTTAAAGATCTCGAGGTAACATTCAATTGCAACGGCATAAAGTATACCGTCCTTTTTTTAATTACAATTGTTCTAATTACTTTATTTTTGCTCGCAGGACGTGATATACCACAATGAAGCGTACAGCAGAAGCAATAGTAGCATCGAGTCGAGTCCAGTCAGCTCGAAGCATAGTCTAAAAGAATGCACTCCTAGTCCAAAAAGTGGTTCCTTCGTTTCCGCGGTAATCGGAGCAATCCGAAACGCGGCGACTCATCCTTTCGCAACGAAAAGCACTGATAAAAAATCTTCGTTAGAATCCGCCAAGCAAATGTATAAAGGTATATACAGTCCTGAAATTAGATCTCCATTTTTATATGAATATTTTGCATACAACTGATTTATAATATACTGAAATAATTAATTGATAAAGTGTACTAAACACTTCATATCTTTATTTCACGAAAATAGAACTTAGTATGGAATCATCGTCCGATCTGCTTGATTTTGAAACCGAACCATGCTTGATGATGGAAAGCGTGCTGGAGGATGTACCACTGCCTGACACGTACTCGCATAATATGGTATCGAGCAGCGATTCGCTTCGCAGAGCTTTGAGTTTTCCCGAAACGGTGGACGAAAATAGTCTGAAGAAGTCGCGTATTAGTGACGAATGCACAAGTCTCACGAATCTCACTCAAGCAATTTTGCATCGTCGTAAGGTAATTGAAAATCGATGAAAGATGAGACTATTTTGTTTTTTACGTTGTTAGACATTTAGACTGGATAATGATAATAATATTTGTAGGTTGAGAACGAGGAAGACGATGACTGCGATTCTATCAGTGAATCTGACACTGGTACCAATGATGGTCCGCTGGCTTCGGATTATTGTCCCGCGGTTGGTCTTGTTGATCAAGTCATTGACGTAGATAATCTTGTGACTAAACTGTTAAAAGTACTACGGATAATACAGCTGGATAATGATACTTGTATACAGGAACTTAAAGAGGAGAAGTAAGCGTGTGTTGTTTATAATGAAAGTAACGTCGGATAAAACCGCGTGACACGTCGATACATCGTGTAAATATTCCAGATCTGAATTAGAAACGAAATTGGAAGTGACCGTAACGGAGTTAGACGAACTTCGGAAGATCGTCGATAGTCTTCATCAATCGGACGACATTTTAAGCAATTCGTCGGATCGACGACGTACCGTGATGGAAAATTGTCGTCTACTGATCAAAGAGGTAATAGCCGGCGATATGGCCGATACATATTTATAAGACGCTTTCATCACGCCGCTTTCGCATTTTTTTTAATGAACAATTGACTTTTTAAAAAAGATGTCAAATGGAATAATTCCTCTGTAGGCGGGTAAGGAGGAATTAAAATTTGACGAGCCCGCAGTTGCTAATAATAGCGGCCCTGGGGAAGCAATAGACTCCGAAGATCTCAACGCTAATGAAGCGGCCGAACTTCCTTCCTAAAACGTTTCCTTTCTTCTTTTCTTTTTTTGCATTGACGATGTAAATCTTTGCTAAACTATATTATTTACATAATCATTCGTTGATACCTAGGAACAATCTACGTCAACTGTTCTAGTATATGTGGTTTGAGGAAAATGAAAACTATTACTGGGTGAAATGATGCACTGTAAACTACAACAGATAAACGGCGAAATCATGCCAAGGTGACTAGGTATATCGTAGGTTGTTAAGTATAAACATTTTTGCGTATATTGAAGTCGTGTACAGCTTTCTTCGTTCCGTCTTATGGAGTTATATTCGTATGTATTGCTTTAGTATTTTATTGTTGAAGTATATCATGTATATATAACAGTACGTCGCTATAATTTCGATAGATTGAATTGTAGTTTGTAATCATCGTTTCGATTGTAGTTAAGTAAAACTCAGGCTTTTCATTGAGTCGACCACGATTTAAATCAGATCTTAAATCATTATCATTTTAGGTAGCACTGAACTAAAGGATAGTCATCCTTTCTTAGAATTAATTGTGGTTAATCGCTTAGGACGTAGACGTATCAAGAAAACGGATATTTAACTGCTATGTTTAACGAACTTATCCTGCCCACCGAATCTATTTTATTTCGCTAGTATTTGAAGGCTTTTAAGAATATTCAATTTTCTGTACACCGAGGAGACAAGCTGATCAGAATGTACCTTAGGTAATCTAATGAATTCCACATCATCATTTCAATATGAAGAAACATGTTATACCGTTCTAATGTGAAATACAGGGTACATTAGTTTTACGATACATTTCACGGAAAGGATCAACGTCGGCGAATGTAAAGGTCATTCGAATTGAAACGAAGTGTCATTGGGGTATTTTTCTTCGTGATGTTTTTCACCGATCGTTTATCAGTATTTAAATATTCGTACTCCAACTAACGTGACCGGGCAACGATATCTGAAAGGTATTCTTTTTTCGGTTGAAACAATTATACGAAATTAACTAACATAAATTATTCTACCAAGTGTCGATAAAAGAAATCATGTTACAGAGAGTCGCTTTCTATTTTAATGCTGGTACATATATATATTCGAAAAACATATTCTTGTATACGCTTCCATAATTCACGATTATCTGTCATGTGTGTTTGAGAACAATGTATATAAGCGAATCTTATGAAACTTACGTTTTATTATTATTATTATTATTATTATACGTTGAAGATCTTCGTTTTTTGGAACTTTCTTTTCGAAGTACAAGCTACTTAATATATACTATATTTGTAAAGTTCGTGTGAAAGTGATCATTTTTTAAATGAAATAAACGATTCCACCCAGATAATGTATATTCAGAGGATCATAGTCCTAAGCATTTTTTATACAAAATATTGTGATGATATACCAAAAAAGAAACTCATACATAATGTATTTTAATTTTTAATCAAATAAATTTCGTTTCAATACGTTTTGTACATACATTTCTACTTAACTATAATATCGCAATGTGAATAGGCTCGATGATACACAGCTTACATGTGAGGACAAGGTAAATAATCTAAGTATGCTTGTGGTAAATATAATTCTGTGTATAAACCCAGTGCCAGCCGCAACCTATTGTGATGTAAGTCGTAGCGGAATATTTGTACGCTAATAAGCACTTTGTTAGACATATCATACTTAAATTACCAAGAATGATCCTTAAAATAAATATCACCTTAAGTTAACCAGTCTATCTTAAACGAAGTTGCAAAGGAAACATGAATGGTGATAGGCATTGAACGATACATGAACAAAAGTCAGCGATGATTGTATTATGATTTCGTCGGATATTTGCGAAGCTGTAGTAGCAATGGTTTTTTCCGAGGATGTTCCTCGAAAACGTCAAATTCCTTTATTCACGACGTATATGACGAAGCAGCGGAGCGATTAAATTCGCCAGATGCATTCCGGATCTGAAACAACAATTTCCTGTTTTAATAAAACTTATATACAAACCAATAGTAATATCGATCATTGGATAATTCACAAAATATGGTGTCTGATGGTAATGATACTAATATTATATTCTTATGTATCCAGTTAAATTAAATGATCGATGAACTTTTAGATTGAAGTTCTTACGTATTGTTGTATCTTTCTGAAACTTATTAAAAAAACCGTGAATTAAAAATGACAAAGATTTTTTTAGAATTTTAACAAGTCTCGCTAAACACTTGACATAGAAAATGCAGCAGATTATGCAGCGGTGCACGCGGGGACATCATCCTACAGGAGAAATCAATAGAACGCTGCGCAACTTTGAAGGACCATACCTGGTAATTCATTAAAATTCACTGATGACTCTCAACTATATAAATAAAGTATCACATTATATTATATTAAAATTCTCCAACATTTTCCATACAGATCTCGGCCACATATTCTACTTTTATCAACTCGTACAATACGTTCAATTAAAGACACTCCACATTTCCAATTAGTAGCATTCATTTAAATAGAACTCGAAACAACATACAATATCTCACAAAATATTAAAATTTACAACTTATTTAATTCATACATACCTTTTATATGCCAATGTTATCTAGTACGTTTATTTTTATGTTAAAAATTGATTGTTTCAAACAAATACAATTCACCATTTCCATCAAGTAGAGAACAGAACATAATTCAATAACGATACTATACAATAAATACCTGAACTTAATTAATTTTAAATATAAAGAAGAAGAATATTTAATAAAATCATCGTGTCCAAATGATTATATACGCGAGTCACCGCGTTTTCAAATACCTGTTCGCCGATTTCGGTGCCGGTGACGGTTTCTGCGCCTCCCCGGCTTCCGGTTTTGGTTTCTCCGTCGGTTTCAGGGCGTCAATCAACGACAAGTTAGGATCATTTGCAGCCGCGGCGGACAGAACGAGGGCCTCCATGGGTGCGATCACGAAAACGATACCGTCCACGTGGACCCGGTAATTCTCCGTCCCGTTTTGTCGTTGATCATAATGATCGATATTCGGGTTCGCATTCGACAATGAGTTCCCTTCCAGCGACGTTTCCTTCGTCGACGTCTCCTTCGTCAACGGCAAACACTGGACATTCAAACCGAACGCGACGAGGAGAAGCACCGTCTTGAAGATACGCATGTTGATCGATAGCATCGATGATTCTCCGTTTCCGTTCCGGAAGTCTTTCACGATGACTTTTAAAAACGGTTTCGTTAAATCGACGGGAAATTATTCACCACGACGTTATCGAGTCAGTTTAAAGGGGGGGATGATTCCGTCGAGATGAAATTCCTTTTACTGACGGATTTACGGATGTCCAGTGAATTCGTCGGATGAGACGAGATGATATCTGTCGGGACGTTCGTGACGGTACCAGTGAAGTTATGGAGAAAACGTCTTGACGACGCGGTGGATGAGCGAGGTGTGACGACGTCTCCTGCCGACCGGCGATTCCGGTCCCCACCTGGCATGGAAACAGATCGTCAGGTTCAAGAACCTGCGGGCCATCGTACACGTACCTGCATACATACCCGGATAAATGTAATCTTGGCTGGAATTGACTTTTCACGCCGCTATCCTCGCGATGATACTACGTTCTAGTTTGATTTGTGAGTTCTCGTGCGTTTAGGTGATATTGTTAACGTTTAGGTGTAATTGTGATCATATTGTCATACACAGAGATATAATTTTGATCAAGAATGTACTGTTAAAGTTTTGGATTAGAATTGTTGATTAATTTGTGGATTTGTATAATTTAGGGATTGGTTGGATTATTTTGTTGGAATTGAAATTATAAATATGTTTCTGGGTGTGTAGTGTTTGGATTATTAATGTTGTTGTAAAGTGTCCAATGTTTATGTGAACTTCCTGTGGCAAGAAAACGAAGAAGCGAAGGTAGAATCATTTCCTCTATTAAATCACCGACAGATGTTGAACCACGGTGTTTCCCCCGGTTTCAATTAAATCACGTGAACGCTTTCCGGGGTATTCCGTCGAATATGAGATTCTGCCATGTGGTGGAAAATGCAATCGCCGGTGGCCGGTTTTGACCGTGACGTAAACATACTTGTACACTTATGTGTGTAATACAAACGTACACCGTCGTTCACGAGTCATGGGACACTAAGTATTATTTTTATAATAAAATCGAGGTTTCGAACGTACAGAAATTTCTTTACGTTAAAACATTCTAAGCTTGCAAATCTCTCAATCTAACAAACTTCAAATCACAGAAAATAACACAGCATCAACAAATTTTAAATTACAAAATTCTGCAGGTCGTTCAATTTCCAATTTCGCAAACCCTTCGGCAAAAGATTTCCAGATAAGAAACATTGAATCTTAAAAAATCTCAAAAAATGCAAGTTTCATTGCATGAAATGAAAATTTAAAATCCAAATTGAACATCATGAACAGCGGTTCCACTGGAATCGTTACTTGCTAAATGGCCCATGACTTATGGACGGACGTGTACATGTATATATCGACACCCATACGTGTCTTGTACGTGAATACATACACACGGGGGACCGATTTGTAAAGGGCAACGTCCTGGTGTGGCCCCACCGAGTTCATTTCCCCGTTCTTCTGTCTCGGCCGCCGCCTATTACCGTAACCTTGCCCTTGCTCTTACATTTCCGCCATGCTCGGGCTTCGCAGAAATGCGATTTGCCTTCCTGATACCCACATCGACACTTCTCTCGATAAGTGTCCACCCCTAGCCCCCCTGATTTTGAAATCAAAATTCAAGCGACGAGATCGCAGGTGTTTATTTTTTCATTTTGTTATTCAATGGTTTTAGTTTCTCATTGTTAATCGAAAACAACGACAAAAGGCAAATAAATGTGAAAATTGAATTGATTTGATATAATTTTGGGGAATATATTCGATGGAGAGGTAAATAAATGATTTAATTTACAGTGTTTATTTTTTAAAACATGATTACATATGTATAGTGGTACAAGTAGTGTAGGTATAGGAATGATGAAACGTTCTTGGAAGTAAAAGCTGGTTAATTAATATCGAGATGGATTATTTCTATGGATTACGAAATATTTGAGCATTAATTTTTGTGATACCAACGCAAGGATTCTTTATATTGTTAAATACGTGCATCATTTTTATAATAGTATGACAAAGTCAGGCAATGCAACGTTTCTAAACGTAGCTTCTATCTTTATGTTAATCTTTGACAGTTCTAAAAGCACCATACGTCAATCACGTGTATAACTTGCAGCTACATACGATATGTCTATCACAATTGTAATGTATTATATATATTGTAGGTACGTAAGGTACATTGTACCGATTATAGTACTATCGATGTAAGTATCTCAACTTAAATGTACTTGAATCGTCTAACAAGCTAATAGGAATTTATCAGAAAATTATACCACTGAGTCGTGGACGTCAAGCAAGATTTTTTTATTAAATAAATACTTTCCCAAAATATCGCAACCGAATACACGTCGCGATATTTTCATTTATCCAACCGCGTATCAAGATTAATAACATTAACGCTATAAAATCATTTTTTAAAGCCTACCAGAGTTGTGATCAAGAAATAAAAATTCAAACTTCGAATTCCAAGTCTTTCGTGAAAATTCTTTGACTTCATGGAAAACGAGTTTTACTTATCAATGAAAATTCTTATCATCCTGACAAACACCTGCCGCGTCCCTGTATCTTCCTGGACCGCAATTTTCAATTCCACCGCCCAATAATTTCAACTCCTGGGGCTTCGTCTCGACTTCGTTCTTTTCACCGGAAATCTCAGCCTCGTTTTCCTCGTGTTTCCTCGATAACTGTTTCTTCAAAGATATCCCCGGTTTCGCCGGTTTCAACGCGTCCTCTTTCACCGTGAAATCTTCCTGAGGTTCATTTTCACTCTTCAAACTCTGCACCTTCGCCGGGGTTCCTTTGTCAGTGTTTTTACTCGTTCTCCAAAGACTTCTCCCCTTTTTATCATCTTTTTTTTCATCGATTAATGTATCTACGATTTTCTCCTTCTCCGCGAGTTTCTCCGACTTTTCTACGTTCGTCGAAATTAAATCCGATTTGATTTCTTTCGCGGGAATTTTTACGATTTCCGGTTTCTGCTCGATACCAGGATTTTCTTTTTCTTTGTCGATGTGAATGATTTCGACGCGATACGGTTCTTTCCCGAGGTTTCCATCGTCCGTCTCGTAAACCACGGATTCCGGGGTTTCTTTTAGTGCCTGTTTCCCCGTTAGGATTGGTATCGTTAAATCGGCGATTTCCAACGTTTGTGTGGTCAGGAAGCTTTGGAGATCGGTGCTGGGTGGTGCAAAGACGAACAGGAAATTCGAGAATTTCGCGTGGACGTTGAAATCGCCGTCCTGGCGTTGATCGTAGAACGTTGGCACGCTTTCGGAATTTTTAATGAACAATCCGGATAATATACCTGTGGTACAAGAATTAATTAAATACACACTACGTATAATATCATTTTCAATCAATCATCTATACTATCTCATTGGAATCACTTTTAAATATCCATAAAATCAACCAGTCAAACTATAAACAAAGTATGTGATAGTAACGATATTTCCGATCGTATTTATATTATTCATATAATGTTCAATTCATCTGGCTATAGAACGATTAAACAACGAATAAAGATCGTTCTATAACCAGATAAATTGAACATTATATGAATAAACAAAATATTCCATATAATTATAAATAAAGACGCTTACCCCTAAAATATTCAATCTCAAATTTAAATTATAATTAAAAATATACAGTATATAATAAAAAAAAGGAATTAACAGTGCCCCAGAGAATGAATAAATTTTTGAAAAAATCAAATCCAAGTTCAAAGTTGAATTCAAAGGTGAGGAAGATGAAATCATGATAAGCTGTCAATTTTGATCAATGATCAGACTTGTTGTCTACCTGATAGTAGAAGGAAACACGCGTACGGTGTCATCCTGACGGAGCTTTTGCAATGGTTGGACTCCGGATCGGCTGAACTGAACGAAGTCCGATGGCCGACTGTGCAGGAGTCGCCGTGTTCTGCGGCCACGGATCGTATATGGATCGAGGATCATCGTTGGAGAGGGTAACAGCGAGCGTGGCGATTGATTTACAGGGTGATTAACGACCACCACACGGCTACCGGTTGGATAATTGTCTGCTATACTTACCACTTTCTTGCGGTTTCAATTTTTTTTTAACGACAATGATTTTTCCGTGGGATTGCGTGGTCATGGTTTTGATTGAAAGTCAGGATACTTGATGATCTCACAGTTTAATTTTTTCATTGTTTTACAGATCTTGCGAGTATTGTATTGTAGTTGTATAGGGTAGTTTGTGATGTAATTTATAATACAATAATGAAGAAATTAATTAGTTAGATGAGAATTCTGGCGGTCTTAACGTAGGGTGAGCAAGGAACTCGAAGATGACTTGTACGTAGAACTAAATGTATGATATCATATGCAAATGTTATGTACGATAGATATTCATGGCACGTTTCATCTCGAAGCTGTCGGTGATACTTCTACGTCACGAGATTCTTCGCATTGCGAGTCATGTTGTCCAGCAGTTTCGGCGCAATTTTCATTGCTAGTCTGTGAATAGAATATATTAAAAATACTTTTGTTAGTAACAATCTAGATTTTCTATAACTAATAATATAATCCATGTCAGCACTATTAAATTAAATTTCTGAAACGTTCTAATTATTGATCAACTTTTTCCAAAACATATAACAATTAAAACAAGACCAAATTTTTCTCAACAAAATAATAATTTGTTCATAATTGAAATATATAATGGACCATTCTTATTAACATTACATAAAAATAGATGATATTATCCATCAAAAAATTCTTTCACGGTGAAATTAAAGGACTAATTGCGGTGTCTTAAGAAAAGTGGATCGATCATGTAATGACGTACGGTATCAAAGATAATCGGCGTTGACTCAATCGACGGCAACGACCCTTTCCATCCGGCGAGTATCCAGATCGGCAACGTTTCCTGGATAGTTGTCGTACTGGTTTCTCCGTGGATGATTGCACGGTGTTCATCGTCGTTGAAACAACATCGTCGACCTCGAACAGGTCCCCGGTTTTATCGTTGATCCTCGTTTTCAAGTTGATCGTTGTCGTACTAGAAACCTCTGAATTTTCGATCGACAACGTCGTGGAAATTTCCGTCGCGTTCACAGTTTCCTGTTGTGTCGAATTGTTCGCCTCCTCGACGATGGTATTTTCGCTGGTGGAATCCGAAATCGGTGCGGGGGACGTCGAATTCTGCGCCAAGGAGTCTACGGTGTCGGTGACGTTACTTTTCTCTGTAGTCGGAGAAATATTTGATTCCGAGGATGTCTCCGGGCTACTCGTTGTAGGTTTTCCAGTGGGCTTCACCGTGAAATCATTGTAGTCGTAGAAATAATCGTATTCCTGTGAATCGAAAATAACTCCGTTCTATTGTTCTGGGGTTTCATGAACTACTGTATTGGAGAACCATTTGGGATTTTGCAACATGAAATTTGTAGATCTATGCTTAAAAGTGTTCTTGTCCGCTATGAACTACTGTGTCAGAGAATAATTTGACAATTTTAAAGTACGTTATATTTTAAACACATATTAAGTACAGAAACAGGAGTTCAGATGGATAATATTTCGTACGGTTCCTATACTCGTCAACCCCCATGATTTAACTCTAAATCTCATATAAATCCGCGATCTACAAAATCAAAGTTTTCCCCCAAGTTAATTAAAGCTAATTAAAGAAACTCCAAATACCCCTCCAAACCGCGGCAACGAATTGCAGCAACGTAATATCACACCAGAGCGTAGAAAGTCGAACATAATTTCCACGCGTTATCACGTTATCTTATCGCACTCGATCAGGTGATCGTACAGCTAGTCGTAATTTTACCGTGTAATCGTCGAGCAGCTCGGTGTCCAGTAACGCTACGACCTGCACGTCTTTCAAGTGGATTTGCACGTTGAAATCGCCGGTTTGTCGTTGATCGTAGCTCGCTGGCACAGAGGAACCAACCGCAACCTGGTAAACCAGGATCAGAGCACCGAAACGCAGGAACATCGTCGAGCAGTGATCCGCTTGACGACTGGAAAAAGTATATCGAAGATTCGTCGTGTGGATTCGAACTGAAACCGCCTGCGGGCCGTTCCCCGATGGGTCTTCCTTGGTGTAATGGCCAGTATCCATGCCGGGAAACCGGTATCCCTTGTCGCCGAACGGTCATGAGAGCCTCGAGCACGGTGCCCGGACATTGGCCCCTGGTGTACCGATATACGGGCATGCACGAGGATGTAAAACGACTCTGATTTAAATGTTAACAAGCGCCTTACGCGTTCCACCGATCGCCAAGGTGGGAGAAGAATAGATCGAACGAAAATCGAATGATCTATACAGATCCACGACTAGGTAAACGTTGACTTGGAGTGGACACCTCTGGTTGTTCCTGGTTGTTAGTTATGATAATGTTTGTAATTTTCAAGCGTCATGGATCTAAAGCGGAGGAATAGATCGAATGAAACTGGAATGATCTATAGAGATCCATGACCAGGTAAAGATTGACTTGGTGCAGATACCTCTGGTCGTTTGTGGATGTTAGTTATGACAATGTTTGTAATTTTCAAGCGCCATGGATTGAAGACAGAGGATATTCGAACGTGTAGAAATGTTTTCGATGGCAAAAGTACCATGGTGCAGAAGTTTCAGGATAATGGAAGTTAAAATGTGCAGAAATTACTGGGAGCAACAAGTTTCGGGGCAGAGAAATTTTACGGGCGCAACAAGTTTCAGATATACCGGAGCATATTTCTACCGTTGTTCGCCCGGTGGGAGAAGAATGGTTCGGAGGAAGCTCGAATGATCAATAGAGATCTATAGTCAGGTAAATTTCGGCCTGAAACTGGTCTTTCTATTTCTTTCAAGTTAGCCTTGAAAGGGTCATACTACATTCTTCTAATGAAATTTAAAACAGTTTAACTGTTACTCGTTTTTACGTTGGATGAAAAAAGGGAACTGTACTTTAAATGATTTATTTCTTTTCCGGGTATTCTATTATTTTCACATTTTATCTACTTCCTAGAAACATTGGAGATCACGTTTACAGCTTGTTTAATTTTATTTAAAAATTCATTTTGACTACACGATTGTATATGTATGTACATACGTCTAAACACTGATTACATTCGATATATTTAGAATGAAAGTTATAGAACGGTTCTAAGGTACGATATAACCAGAAACGAGATGCATAGCGCCCGGAGGATGCATCTCGTGAACTTTGTTGTTACGAAACGCGTTGAAATAACGTGTGCAATAAATACAGTAATCTTTCTGGCAATCGCTGACACAGACGCGCATAGAAGTGCAGCCGAATGATTTCAGAAATAAAAACGGACGATTACGCAAGTGCCAATTGCAATCACGGGCGCATCACTGATTTGATTTATGATCCTGTTTTATTATACGATCGGTAAAATATCGCGCGGACAGGTTTAATCGATTATTCGATGCAACGATTGTAAACGGAGCCGCGATGACTCTGATGACAGTTCGTTGAAATGTCATGTACTCTTTGCCCGTGCGACCAGGGAAGTCCATCGACACGTTTTCCTAATTCATCGTTTGCGTGAACCGTAATCGAAAGGAATCCACGCATAAATTTCGTCTGTCACAGGAAGAGACTGGCACCAAGCTGTAAACATTATTTCCACGTCTGACTATTAGATCGCGTCGCTTATCATGATTCGTTCTGACGTGAACAATGTTCCAATTTTTTAAGAAATCTGGTAAATATATTTGTTCTTTATTTCTTGACGGACAGCGATAATTTGCGAACGAAAAGAATCTTTTTCGTTGCGACGCACCTAACCTAAGTAGAAAATATTTACCTCTGTCGTTCGATTTTTCGAGTAGTATGTTCTAGGTATAATTAATGTAATTAACGAAGGTCTAGAAGTATTAATGGTTTAGATTATATTATGGAACTGTATGGAATGAATTGTTAGTTGTAATGTGTAATTATTGCTAATTACAGGGCAAAAAGATAGGCCCAGATCATTGCAAACCTCTCCCACAAAGTCAACCAGTTCTGGAATATCAGTTGGGGATGTATACAATGGTAATTCATCAATCCAGACACCAACAGGTGGATTGTGCAGCCTTGAGGAGGAAGAGGAAGACGAAGTCTTCAATGACAGCACAAAAGACCCGTGTTCCTTTAGCTCGCAACTATCCAAGACTTTGCCGCAGATCCTTGCGGATAAAGGGGCTCTTGGATACTTCATACAGTTTATGGACACAAGGAACCACATAGCTCTTATTAAATTCTGGCTAGAAGTCGAATGTCTGTGCGGTTCGTTTGATTTGTCAGAAGTTAAAAGAGAAGCTAGAGACTCCACAGAATGTGCAGAGATTTCGAATAGACTCAGTTCCAACTCCTTGGATGACAATGAGAATTTTAGCTCTAATGTTATACAGGATACTGTACATGACCGTGTCAGTGGAGATATATTGTTCGAGGAATGTGTAAATAGTAACAATACAAAATCAAATTGCAACAGCATGCCAAAGACTAGTCAAACGATAAGTGGAATACGACAATCAAATCACAGTTGTGGAATCAAGAGACGAGACATGACAACTGCTAAGCAGGATGCTTTAAGGATCTACAATAAGTATGTTGCTAAAGATGCCTTGGGTATAAATCAAATACCGGAGGAATTAAAGACAGAAATGGAAAGAGCTCTCACATGTGAGAATATTGAGCCTATATTGCACTGCCTGTCTGCAGTGCAAAAAATTGTGTACAAGATTTTAGAAAATGGGTAAGCATTTCCAGAAAAATGCTCCATCAAAATATAAAGCAACTTCTAATGATAATCTTGTTTCAGGCATATTAATGACTTTTTAAGAAGTGAATTTCACTGTAAACATCAAATTGATGTTCTTACAAGCGGCAATGTACAGTTAGCAGATATATTGTATAATGAAACAGCATTCTTTTATTTTATGGAGGTATAAAACATATCTTTTCATGAATTTATACATATACACCTAAGTTTCAACACTGAAACTCTTAATTCATGATATTTCAGTTTATGGAACTCGAGAATAAACGAGAACTGTTAGATTTTTGGATGTCAATAGTTAATTACAAACAGAATTTAGTCGATAAAACGGAAGCCGCAGATCCTGAAGAAGCACAAACTGACGCGTTAATTATTTATGACAAGTAATTCACATTGAAAGCAGAAATAAAGAATAGAATTATCTATGCTATCCATTCCAGTAACACTATCATTTTTTTCTTTCCAGGTATTTCAGTTTACAGGCAACGATGCCTCTCGGTTTTAGCGATAAAATTCGTTTTCAAGTGGAACAAAATATTTGTCGTGAAGATGGAGAGGGACCACAACCTGACTGCTTTGATAAACCCAGTAAACTTGTATATAACTTCCTCAACAAGGTACAACAACTGTTTTGTTACATTGTTTATTTGATATCGATAACAAACGAACATGAATACAGTGAATGTGTGGAAAGCTACAGCCATAAATAACACTATACTTTTTTCAGCATTATCTACCTACCTTCTTATCATCACAGTTATACTACAAATACTTATCAGAATTAATCAGCACCATACAAAGCAGTCCGTGCACGAACTTCCATCCTAGAATCAAAAGAGCTGGTTTGTGTATTTCTTATTTCTTTTTAATACTTTTCATATTGTCAATATTGAATCACATTACCTTAGCAACGACGATAAGATAAACTTTATATAATTTTAGGCTCTGACTGTAGCAGCGAAGTGAGTTCTGTCAGTATCAGTATGCAAAGTACCCTGCAGGCAGGGAATGAAGGAAATAAATTGCCTAATAAGAAGTCAAATATACATAGTGGTATGAATATCGATACTCGACAGCTCTATGATCCAGATTCTCTATGGAGACGTAATAAGTACAGGTATCTAATCAAACATTCAATATACAGGTAAATATACTTAGAATAATCTTTTCCATTCTCTCTTACAGTTTGAGTGTCGGTTATATCGATGATTTAGGTAGATTTGTTACCGAAATAGAACCAGATCCTCACAGAAAATACGGTATGTTATCTCGAAAAAGATGACACATATTCCAGAGTAATTGTTTTGTGTTTTCTTTTCAGAATCGCGTTTAGCACGTGCTGTAAAAAGGCTTGTAAATATGGAACAAGACAAGGTGAGCATTTCAAGTGAACCGAACATGTGTACTGTGTTAGTATTGTTTAGTTCTGGATTTTAATGTATTCATGTGGTTAGGCTAAAGAAGAATTAGCATGGAAAATCGCCGAGATGATCGTGCGGGAGATTACGTCGTTAACCCTGGGAGCTTCGAATCTTCCATCCTGATAGTGGAGTCTTCGTACGAAAAAAATCGTGAAACCAGTTTCTTTCTTTGTATAGCATGCTTCACACGTTTCACATGCTTGAAGGTAAATATGTGCTTGATTTCACATTGTTTCAAATTTCAACGAAATGATATTTGCATACTTTGCCAAAGTGCCAAACAGAACTCGAACGAAAAATCAAAGTATATTTCGACTTCAAATTCGAGTAATCAAAAAATGTTTATTGTTATATTTATGCGACAAGTTCGTAATTTTCTTATGAATACTTTTTGTATGTTTTATAAGACCCGTGAGAAAAATGCATTTAAATTTGGGTTTACGGTAGTATTATAAGTGCGGTCGAAATAGATTATTGTAAGGACGCAGAGATTTCGTTGTTTCGAAGACTTCTTCCGGAAATTAGTTCTTTTTTACATGTTTACAATATAATCTTCGATTGCATCCATTCTAGCGCTGTGAAGCCATTTCTTACGTTTGTTCTCTCCGAAAATGTTTATTTTTAGAACATTAATCATTATAAGATTTGTATGAATTTATCCTGACCGGAAATAATACATCAAGTTGATGACATTATTGATAAAACGAGTTAGAGCAGTGAGTATCTTTATAGTCCGCAGATTATATATCGAAGATTCAAAAAACTGCGAAAATCAAGTCATGACATCGCTACGGTTTATAAGCCTTCCTATTTATTTGAAGCATCGAAATGAGTAAAAGAATTTCCAATCGTTTTGAATGCTGTATTCAGAACGTTCTTTGAGATTATATAAAAGTATTTGTTTCTATTGTAACATAAGATAATGCTATTCTTTTTTTTAAATCGATATTATCACGTGCGGAGCGCGTTTTATTAGTTTGTGTTCAGCGCTCAGTGTTACTTCTTTAATCCTTTAACTGCCAAGTAGTTCGGTAAGTTTCTTCGTGTTGTTCTTTTTTAACATTTCTCAACGACAAGCGAGCGAGAAGAGAGTATTTATTTTTTTATATAATGAAGGAAAAGAACGCGTGTTGCGTAGAAGAGATAAATGATGTACGACATATCACAAGTGAATGTGATTCGAATGCAATACGAGTATGTATTTCAGAATTGATTGAACAAAGTGCACTTTAGATATCTTAGAAACGAGCGAGCTTTTACGGGAATCTCGAGAAATACTATATCTGGTTCGATAAACGTTAGGAAGTTTTTCTATTTCGCGTAAACCGTAGTAAAAGAGCATCACGTATGTTAATCATTTAAAAAAAAAAGAAATGCTCTCGTAGACTAGGAAGTGTTTACTTGGCAGTATGTCTAATAGTATGTATAAGACTAAAGAGTTCGTATCTAATGCAAAGGCAACATTAAATATTTGTTATTTTGTATAGTTCGGAAAGAAAGACACGAATTTTATATACGATCAGTCTTAAATAGTTAGTTAGTAGCGGATAAAGTAATCACAGCTTTACATAAAAGTTATTTTATTAAAATTAAATCTATATTTTTCAAATGCCATGTATAAAGATCAAGAATAATACGTAAACGTACCAAGAAAACGATTTAGATAAATAACGCAAAGAGGAATAAAAGATATAACGATACAGTCGACGGCTAACATCTGTAAAGTGTGTTAGTCACAGAAATTGAATGGTGCATGCTGGTTCCTTCTTGCGTAAATGTGGACGAGTTAGAATGATACTTTAAAGTTTCTTTTCTGCGATAGCAGACTCTACAGTATTTTCACGATTATTTAACTTAGTAAAAAGAAAAAAACAATAAAAATATCTATGCAGTAGATAATACATTTTCACGAAGCGTATGCTTAAGACGGTAATGTTAATGTTATTTTGATTATTATGGTTATCGTGCATGTCTATCTTACAACGTATAATTCAGAGCTGATTCATGATCAGGCATTAGTATACATAGGTTGTATTTGTCTTACTTAAACGAAATTTTTGGTGCTAAAATAGACGGAGCTCGTTGCCTGAGAACTGATCAGTTCTTACTGTTCTTAAAAAGAAGAAAAGAGACATAAGTCAGTGGCAGTCTATTAGAAACACGAATCTTCGATAATTTATTAAATAGTAAATGTATATAGGAATCGTTTTATTAAGAGGATGGGACGTTGTATAAATGAAAATTTGTTAATCGAAGTATTTAAATATCTGTTTGAAAATTCTACACGCACTATTTTCTGAAGTGTACGTTTTTCAAAGGTGCTCATTAACGAACCCTGTAATTAAAGGCCAACAATAACATCGACATATTTTTCATTCGTATGTCAGCTATATACATATTTGTATATAACGTAATTCCGTAAACTTGAGCGTCTTACGTTGACTTTTGTAATTTATTAATATTAAAATTCCAGTGTAAGAAGCATTAGATGTACAAAAAAAATGATACTAATTAAACAACTAGTACTGTGTATACGTCTACATGGTGTTCTCTTTATATGTAGAAAATAAACAAAAAAAATTCTCTTATACATGTTTTGCACTCAACAAATGTGCTCGTTTGCAGAAAGCACCGCGACCCGAAGAGAAAAATACGTATCTATAAAGCTCATTACCAAGTACTAATCTCTAAGCCACATTCTAATCTAGAACGCGAACGTATGTAACAATCGATGTATATTTCTAAAATGTCAAAAATTCAATTTCTTTTTATATAAATATAACGTTTTAATATCTCTCCTACTAATCTTGTCAAACGATACGTATTCGTCCACCGTAACAGCAAACGATTGAGCATATTTAATTCTCTTACGAATACTTAATAAAAAAATAGCTGCCCTAGGAATGATACAAGGCAGTTGAATTTGACGTGTGTACAATTCGTAAGGCCACGGCGTACCTATCGGTACAAATTCGAGAAACGATTTGTTCGTTGTGTTTCGCGATTTAAAAAAATATCACAGTCTTCATAGTGAAGATGATCCGTTTATACTTGTATGCGGTGGACAACCGTATTTCGGATCAAGAAGCGGTGACGACTCGTTTAACCGTACGCCCGAGTCACCCTTTCCGATTTGACTAATACTAAAGCTGCCTAACTTCTGACAGCATTCTAAGCGAAACTTTTCTCTTTTACCCCATTGCTGATAGACGAGTGCGTTGAAGAATGCTTGTAGAGGATTCGTGACCGCCTGCGAATAAAAGGGATTTTATATGAAATTTCTTAGATTAATTCGATCTGCATCCCAAGACTGATGATTGTACACGTACCATTATATACCAAAGGGTAATAATAGCTTTGATAGGCAACTGGAACCATAACGTCCACAATAAAATTCCATTGATTAAGTTTGGCAGCCAGCATACGTAATATACAAGATTTGTAAGCGCGAACTTGAATCTTATCGTTTGCACCAGTTTCCTCTCTCTTCCTGTCATTTGAGCCAAACTGCATGTAACTGCAGTTTCAAGATCTTTCGTTGAAGCGATGTATAGCACGGGATTAACAATCATAACCACTGCCAAGAGTACATATGTAGCACAATAGTTTGGTAGTATACGTAGTATGGCGGTGGATAAGGATGTTAAGTTGTGGCAACTGCGAAAAGGATAACTTGTTGGTAATGCGAGATAGTAACATAAAAAGAAAGAGAGTTTCTGAAGTACTGACTTGGCATCCGGAACATATAAAATTGTTAATCCAAATGTTGTCAGAACGGCTGGACATATCCATGCAAAAGCATGGTAACATGTAGGATGACCAGATCGATCACCTAGCAATAGTTTCATGTCAATAGCATAACACAGAGTCCAAATCCATGTAGCCATGTAGAAATATTGTGTCCAGGCCTACAAGTAATTAATCTTAATCTCAAATAACATCACAAATTTGCATGCCAAACAATATAAGATTACCGATGATAGGGCACAGAAAACAACACTGGAAGTATCATTTTCCATTGGCATTATAGATTTGAAGTTCATCCATAGCGCAGATCTAATGAATACACCTAATTAACAAATAAAAATGCCAGTGTCATACAATTGAAAATATCAGGGTATCATTCAATTGCCAGGAAAACTTTTAGAAATAGATTAAACATAAACATTAGTATAATCCATCTAAGTTATCCTCACATTGAATTTTCAAAAGACTAGCAGTAACAAAAACCACCTAACGAAGCGAAGAGGTCAGCGATAGCAAGCCATATAATAATCTCTCTTCCTCTGGATTGTGAGAAGCTCTGCCAACGATGAGACAGATTCGACGACTCTCTTGGTAATACCTGGAAAACGTTCTCCTCAGTTTCCGTTCCTAACTTAATTGACATTCGAAGTTTACCTGGTAAACAGCACCTAGGATGCCCATTGTGGATGACAGCATGCAAACGATATTATATATATCCGTATTGAACTCTTGCATTATCACTATCGACATGTCTGTTCTGTTGGAGTGATGACAACAAAACGTTTGTATCGTCGGATCGGCCATGTTATATCTGATCTCGGTACCGTGAGCATCGGTCGAATAAACGATAGAAGAAAAAACTATCGGCGATAAGGGGGGACCTTATCTTGTAGTTCTTCTTACTCGTTGAATTCGGTCGTGAACGACGGAGCAGATAATTTCTGGGTCATTCCAGCGACACCTTTAGAAAATTCTTAAGACGATGCGACAAGGTCTCGTTCATTTTTTCCGTCAAAACGAAGCCGTACAAGTCCTCCGGTGCATTTGTATTGACGCCATATACAGATGGGCTCACCGTAATAAAGCATCTATCATCTTGCAAAAGTCCCGTTTAATGGAGAACTGAATTACCGATAAACACGAAATTACAGAGATAATGTAACGAGATAATGAAGATAGGTTTCTATGTAATAGACCATGCAAAAATTGATATTAACAGATTTTTACTGATTTCTTTGTCGGAGACGTTGATTGTCTCCGTCGCGCACCTCTCACCGATAATACGGCCTTTCTGATTCACGGTAATTATAGTGTAGATACCAGGTGATTTAATCCGACTTTACATACCGATTAAGTTCGCTATCATCGCCGTAGAGAATTAATATCCTATTGTAAGAATAAATCTCTCAGCTATGATCATGCAAAATTTAAAGTTCATAGATGTAGCGGGTTTTGTTAATAGTTGCAGTGATATTTATATATTCATACAGACGAGGTATTAATTAAATAGACCTTGCAGCCCCATGCTTTTCGGTGTTGCCGGTTTTGGGGGCTCTAGAGCCCCTTACCATTTTAGTGTCACTCCCAACGTTACCATTTTGGGTGCGAGTCTAGGATGACCACTGGTTATTAGTAAGAATAAGATATAGAAGTTATAGTTTATACGTATTAATACGGGTTTTGTAAGGAGAAAAAGGTATAGTGAATTCATAAGTACTAAACTGCAAGTCGCAGCAAAAATAAGTTCTTTTATTTTCCGATAATGATAAATCAACACCTCGTCCGTGGCTCGTCTATCAAAGCACAGACGAGGTATTGGATCCAATAATATCGATTTTGGATAATATCGGTTTTGTATAGCGATCGCTATTATCCATGGTAGATAGCGTAGATCAGACGATGTATGTCACTCGTCAATTTCAAACATACAGATCTGCGACATTCACATTGTATTCTGTGCGAATATATAAATTTACAGTTCATTTCTCAATGTATTTTATATCTTGAAAATATTCCAATTAAATTGTCACTATTGTATTTGTAAATTAAATTTCATACTATACTGCAGACGAATTGCAAATTTGGCAAAAATATTTGTAATAGTTGCGCATGATAATTCTGTGTGATTGCGTGTGGTTGAAAGAGAGAGAAACATTGAGAAACTAACCGCCCGTGCCGCCTGTACCTGCCCGACTAGTCCCTACCTTTACCCCTGACGTCATCGTAACGCTTGAGCGGGCCCGGTGCGGCCGAACTCCGGGCGACATTATCACTGTACCATCGGCCGTCCTAGCGTCAACACCTCTTCCTAACGAGCTCCGGTCGACCTTCCGAGGTATGTCTGACTTGATTTGAGTATTTCCAATTATCTACTGATCATTTACCGTACAATCTACTACCTTCGCGTACATTACTAATACTGATTAACATGTTATTAGAATTTAATAAATAACATTAATTATAATAATACATATAATATTAGAACATCATTTTCGTAACATTTTTCGGAGAAATCATTATTACTTTTAATAATTTCTAACCGCGATTTGCAATTCGATTTTTCATTCCGGTAATTCTTGTTCGAATATTATACGGGATTGTAGTAACAATTGGTATTCTTAACGCAAAATCGTTTGAATTGTTTAATTATTAACCACGGAAATAATTACGGTTCTATGCAGTTCGGTTCTGGTTTCATTCGCATGTATTACTAGTACTGATTAACATGTTATTAGAATTCAATAAATAACAATAATTATTTTAACGCGTATAATATTAGAAAATCATTTCCGTAAAATTTTTAGGAGCAATTATTATTACATTTATCAATTTCTAATCGCGATTTTCAATTCGATTTTTCATTCCGGTAATTCTTGTTCGAATATTGTTCGGAATTGTAATAACAATCGTTGTTCTTAACGCAAAATCGTTAAAATTGTTTAATTATTAACCACGTAAATAATTACGGTTCCATAAAGTTCGGTTCTGGTTTTATACGCGTGAAATATTATATCAGAATTCCTGGAATTCCCCGCTGGGTACGTGCTAGTTTGTGTATCTTGCCGTGACCGCTAAACCCCCGAGTTTACATGACCTGACTTTGACAAGTACGTTACCCTTCATTTGTCGATCGGTTGTCCGGGTGTGCAGACGTGACATAACGAGCTCCCAACTACTCTCCTTGGTACATTTAAACACTTTTGGAATATTTTCCTTTTACTATTTCATTGCTATTCTATATTATATCATACCATCCACGTGTCTCCTATACATACAGTGCATACTAATACATACTATTACATACTCTTCTATACACTATATACATACAATACACTACTCAAACAGACATATTACACAGTATATATTAACATATTTTGTGGATCTATATTATCATGTTTGGTGAGATTTGCAATGAGATAAGAGTGAAATAAAAGAATATTTTAAATATAAATTTTATTTAATTTAAACTAACAATTTGCGTAACTTCTCTTAAATATCTTCTTCAGTTTTATCAATTCTTAATCACAATTGCAATCTCATTCTTTCGATACATCGCGATACATATTTTGGACGGTAATTCTAATCGTACTATTGTTTCTATTTTCAGGTCCATTCCCGGAAATTTTCCAACGAAGGACGCAGTCAAGGACACTCAGCATCGCGAGGGACAAGACCTATTTGTTACCGTAGTTAACATCGATCACACTTACAATTATTCGGGTATCAACTGCAATCGAATTTAATTACGCGAATTTAAGAAAATTTACTTGATTTACCCGTCTATAATCGCGTTGATTGATCGTTATAAATTAAATTTCATTTTATATCAACGTAAGAAAATGGCAATATTCCTGATAACAATGCTTGTATCGTATACGCGTTCGCGATGTATTTTATTTTCAGCTTTTGTGGCCGCGCGCAATGCGGTCTTTAGAGTCATTTTCTCCGAGACAAGTATTTCGCGAAATAGAGTCAGTGTTGTTGCGATATTAATAAATTATTCTTGCGCGATACTCGCGTGATTAAAACCGCCGAAAGAAATGAAATTCGGTCGCGAAATTCTCTGAATTATTCCAATCGCGAGAGTTGAGTCAGTTTGTTCGCCGGACAATATTTCGGTCGGGAATTTAGTCTCTTTTTTTATTTTTTGTTCTTTGAAATATCCGCCGCGATGAAGTAGAGGTACGCAGCAGCTGCGGAGAGGATCTCCATCGGGCGTCGTCGCATCAGGCAGCAGGTAAATATCAGCAAGATCTACTTTTAATTCTTCTAATTAACAATGAAATTACATTTTGGAATATCGAAATTCGAGTCAGAATTAAAGACAAACGATTTGAGGAATGATAGACGGTTAAACTATACAGACTTTTCTCTTTTTCTGTTACAGAAGACATCGCAACGATTTAGCTGGCCGAGTGCAATGCGGTCTTAGATTCACTTGTTCCGAAAAAAGTATGTCGCGAAATAGAATCAGTGTTGTTGCGCTATTAGAAATTGTGCTTGTTCGATATACGCGTGCTTAAAACCGCCGAAAGAATTTAAATGGACTGCTACAACGTAAAATTTACGGTCGCGAAATTCCTGTATACTTTGAATCGCGAGAGTAGAGTCAGTTTGTTCGCCGGCAATTATTTCGGTCGGGAGTGTAGTCTCTTTATTTTTCTTTTTTTTTTCTTTGAATTATTCGCCGCGATGAAGTAGAGGTACGCAGCAGCTGCGGAAAGGATTTCCATCGGGCGCCGTCGCATCAGGCAGCAGGTAAATATCGTGAAAATGTTCTACTTTTACTTCTAATCCACGGTGAAATTACATTTTGAAATATCGAATTCGAGTCAGAACTAAATACGAACGATTTGAGGAATGATAGACGGTTAAACTATAAAGACTTTGCTATTTTTCTGTTACAGATGACTTCGCAACTGCAGAGCCGGTCGTAGTATCATCTCTACAATCAAAGGTGCAGAAGAAATCTACGACCGGTGAGTGAAAAAATTTACGGTTCCTCCGATCACTCAATCATGTCGTAGGACGTAAAGGTCCGAAGCGGCACGAGTGTATTGGTTGTATTTATTTGATTTTTGCGAGCATAGTGACCGCGCGAGTAAAGTATTTTATACTTTACTTTCGTGGGTAGTAACACCTCATATTTACTTGTGAATATTTAATTAGCTCAGGCAGGGGTCTTCTTGTGGTTTAGCTTCACGGGCGATATTTTCGTAATTAGTTTGGAAGTTCGATTTTTCTCGAACTTCATTTTAATTGCATTCGCGTTCGCGTACGTTTACGTATAACCAGAGTACATTTGTGAGTAAAGATAGAGAATAAAATAAGAAGCGAAAGACTAGAAAAGAAAAGTAGAACGTTTATTATTCGAGTTTTATATTGAGTTTACGAAATTCATAAGAATTAAATACAGTTAGAGTTTGCATATTTTTCATAGTAGCATTTTCTATAACTTATAAAGTTGTTTTAATGCTTTTATTTAAAATGCCCAAGAAGACCAATTCGCGATGGTTCGATTCTGGTTTCAAAGACTAATTTTGAACACATTTGCAGTTGTTTAGAATCTATACTTTGAATAAAGAATCAACCAAGGGTTTCAATTATAAATTCAAGTTTCACATTAGTTCTTTTTTCTATATATCAATATTTTAAAGTTTTCAAAGATTAAAAGTTTTCAAATTTTTCTTGCATAAATTATAATTCTTTCACTTTTTCAATTTTTATTTGATATTACATTCGAGTCATTTTATTAAAGTACATTTTCAAGTAACTTTTCTAAAGTCAAAGCAAAGATTATTAGCTCGTTAGAAGAAGCTATTTTGATAATCATTTTCTAGCTCAGGATTTTCAGCACACATGAAGACTAGTTTGTAATTGCCACGTTCATGTCCCTATTTGGCTTGAACTCATTCGTGTGCCCAGGTGCTACACGAATGAGTGATGGCGGTGAACGTGGCTTATAGTTTTAAGAATTATAATCATGTGGCGGCTCACAAGCGTTAGCGATTGTGCACGACGTACGGTCCACACGTGTGAGTGTGTGTGTGATATATTTATTAAATATTTCGTGGACTGTGCGTCGGTTTAGAACAATCGTTTTTATTGCAAATTCGCGATTAAATTCAACTTGAATATTTTTATGAATTTACATTATTCAATTCAAGTTCGATTATATTTCGAACGTCAGATTATTAAATTCATTTTCTTTTTAATTAGAGTCAAAATGCAAAAGCATTATCATTGAACATAGTAATTTTTCCATCTGAGAATTAAATACAAGTCTTTCATTTCTATATTTTACGAATATTAGTTTTCATTAAATTCATTTCAATAAATTCTAAATAAATCGCAATAATCGCTGGCCTTGTGAGTCGATTTCAGCAAAAAGGTACGTACCTGAATGTATGTGTGGGGTTTGAGTCGGTGTTGGAGACGTCCCGGGACGTCTCCCGTAGGGGGAAACACCGACTTTGATTGAGAATCGTGGAGAGAGTGTGTTGGTGTGCGAGAGATTTTTGCCATTTTTTAAATATAGGTAATAGGTAGGCAGGTAATTTATTCTCTGGAATGTGTGTGCTTTAATTTTAAGTAGGAAGGGCAGGGCAGGTACCACTGTTTCGACTGTAGGCAACCAGTGGTATCCTGTACCTGAAAGTCAGGCTAATAATCTTTTCTTTTTTAATAATAAGTAAATTCTGCTAGAACATTCGTCCTTAGCGGCTAACCGTTTGCACGGACTGCAGTTGTCATTCTTCTGAGAATAAGCTGTTAACTTGTCCACACGTGTTAGCCGCATTCTCTTGTCTGGTTAGGCGCGTGTTAGGGTTATACCATATTATGGTTCCGAATGTTCTTGCAGAATACAGGTTGGGCTCCGGCCTGAAGCAAGAAGAGGCTTTACGCCGAAGAGGCTATATGCCGAAGAGGCCCGACAAACTGTCTAGAAGAGGGCAGCAACTAATGGCTATCCATTTTGGAGTGTTCAATTCCAGAATGGATGGTCATTCCGTTACTACTAAGTCACTATGCTCGTAGTAGTTGTAGAGTAATTATAGTTGTAGTAATTTGAAGTAGTTAGTACCATGGGTCGAGGTGAGCTCCCCATGAAGACTCTGCCCCGATCTGCATTAAAGTTTTCGAGTCATTTTTCTTATTAAATTATTTTCATAAGTGTCAAGTAATAGAGTTTTGCATTAAAGTTTTCGAGTCATTTTTCTTACTGAATTATTTTCACAAGTTTTGATAATAGAATCTTGATTACGATTTGATATTAAATTCCTTTCAAACTCAGTTATTATTTTTGTTCATTATTGTTAAAGAGTTAGAGTCCAGTTTTTGATTATTATAAATTTGAGATATTAGATTTTTGAAAAAAAGCAGAGGGGTAGAGTGTGATAGAATGAAGTAGTTAGAAGTAGTTAGTTCCACGGGTCGAGGAGAGCTCCCCGTGAAGACTCTGCCCCGGTCTGCATTAAAGTTTTCGAGTCATTTTTCTTATTAAATTATTTTAACAAGTTTTAAGTAAGAGAATTTTGCATTAAAGTTTTCGAGTCATTTTTCTTATTCAATTACGTTCACAAGTTTTGATAATAGAAGTTTTATTGCAATTTGATATTAAATTCTTTTCAAACTAAGTTATATTGAGAGTTCCTTTTTAAGAATTGTCACTGCTAGAGTCAAATTTTTGAGTATTATAAATTTGAGAGATTGAATTTTTGAAATAAGCAGAGGGGTAGAGTACGATACAGTGTGCAGATAGAAAAAATTTGCACACTTGCCATCCGCGCCGGTCGTTACTTTTTGTCACCTCTGGCTGCACTTTAGCTTCGCGAAATTTATTGATAATTTGAAATAGATTAATCGAAAGTGTCTCAACTTAGACACACTTTTTATTTTCGTCCTAGAAACATAGTATTATATAATTTTCTTTTAATTAAATTCACGAATCCGTCTCAAAGAGACCCGCGTTCTTTTTACATTATATCATTTATATATTTAAATTGAATATCCGAAAGAAATGTCACCGGGACATACGCGATTTTTATTTTCTAACGTAAAATCATCGAAAAATGTAGAGCAGCCAAGTGACTCGCGAATTGCATCGTACATCGCCGACTTAGTACGATGCCATTTAAAAAAAGCATTTGTTAGAGGGAATATTGCCATGATTACATTTATAAATTGTATTTTTGTATTAAAATGTGTTATTTTGTACAATGTCGTACGACGTTGTGCAAAATTTTCATTTCGACTACGAGTCACTTTGATCTCCTCAAGATCATTCCGCGTTTACAATCGTTTTTCATTCTCGCGTATTACAGTTCGATCAGTCAACGCGATTATAGAATAGTAAAAAATTATTTTTCGCGCGCGTAACGCGGACTCTATTCAAATGAAATTTACATTTCTTTCGCGCGTAACTTTTCCATACTGATCGATGTTAATCTCGCGTGACAAGTCGGTCTTTCCACCCATTTAATAAACTTTTCTTTCAGAGTAGAATTAAATTAAGTAGTTAGTATAAGTTTTTAGTGTTGCGTAAACTTAGAGAATTCGCCATATAGCCACTTGTGTGTTATATGGAGTGAAATATTAAAGTTATTTTCGCGTCGCGTTGTCATTTATCTGCATTCTAATGTTATCACACACATTAGTTTCCTGATTCGCAATACTCTGAATAATTAGAAAATATAAAATACATTCCCCTGTGGGTGGGGGACAGAATACACCCACGGTATTCCCTGCCTGTCGTACGAGGCGACTAAAAGGGACGTTTTGGCCACTATAGTGTCAAAACGTTAATTTAAGGGGATATCACACGTCAATTCCAATCCGTTTGCCGTCGACCATCGAGAAAACGCGACTTGTTTGTTCGTACCGCGATATTAGATTGATTTTTAATTTCAACTTACATTTTCAATAATTTTCATTTATTTTTACATTCAATTTTTAGTATCAGTTTATTAGCTTCAATTTTTTTTACTCTCACTTTTTAATTGTAACTTTCACTTATTCTAGTAGAGTCACTTGTTTTAGTAGAGTCACTTGTTTTAGTAGAGTCAATTGTTTTAGTAGAGTCAATTGTTCGTTATTTGTCACGTTCGTCATATCCCTGCGGCAAAACAACACGATAAACGGTGTTGTCGGCCTTGTAAGCCTCACGGCTACTCGGTTAAGTCGCGATCTCGCGATATATTCACGGAGCGTGGCTTTCTGTCGTTCCATGGTTCCGTCGGTACTTTGGGTGGCCTATGGTCGTCTGGAAAGGTGAGCCCGAGTTCGTTCTGGGGACCTGTACACGGGTGGACTGCTATTCGGCGGGGTATGGGACGTATCAGGCTTATCGGTGGCGGCCGGACCGATTAGCCTGATATGGCTTAACCCGTGTACAGTTCGACTGGATGATCTATATCCTCGGATATAGATCATCTTCGATTTGTCCCTGGTTCGGATCTTTCGCGTAGGCCCTTTCCTGTAAATCGACCATACGCTTTATCCCTTCGTATCGATTAACCATGGTTCGGCCGGAAGTCACGGTTCGTGGGTACTTCTCGAGACCGTGGCACGAGCCACCGTGTAAGTGTCTAAATTGTTTTGTCGTCGAGCTATGGTGAACGTTTAGAGTCACCCGCGTTAGTATACATTTACCGAGTTGCTTTTCTCGTTGTGTCGACATTTAGAGTCATTTTTCTTTTATTTTCTTTTTTTTTTGGGGGTTTAAGGTGTTTTGGTGTGTGTGTTTTTTTTACCGCGAGGAGTTGGCGTGTGATGGTGGTGGGGTTAGTTATAGAAATATTGAAACGTTTCGATATTTATCGTCGTGGTCCCATTGACAGACGTGTCTTTGGTATCACGGCACTTTTAGTTTCGCGTTCGCGTTCGCGTGATATTTTCATTTTCCATCTGAGAATGAAGATTTTGATCTCGTTTCGTTAATGGAGGGAGGATGGGTGCCGTGGATAGGGTGGGTCTCCATAAGTAGCAACCTCCACGTGGTGAGACCTGGATCGATATCATTTGCATCGATCGATAATTAGATTTATTAAGATTTTTTTTTTGGAAATCCGATGAGCGATAGCTGTTTGTATTGAAATGTGTCGCTTCGATGCAAATGGTATCGAGCAAATTGGCTACGAATATTATATGTATGTATATCTCGTGTCTGCTTTTACTACAGTCAGACAATAGCGAAATTCAACCAGTTTTTCGTTCGGCATTCGCTCAATTTTAGAGATAGCGATCTGAAACTTGTACCATTGTTTTAGTTAGGAAATTCTACGCCAGATCAATATATAATAGTTGTACCTTTCGAAAATTTAATTTTTCGCAAAAATGTGAAGGGGGTAGGTCAGGATTTTTTGCGATTTTCGTAAATCGCTTGCCATTTCCGTAATTTTTTTGAGCTTTTAAAACGATCCGGGGCGTTTTGGACGCGGAATCCGAAGCGGAATAAGCCAGTGAAAGAATCATGTTGATATCTAAAGAATTGTGGAAATGGCAAGCGAATTACGAAAATCGCGAAAAATCCTGACCTACCCCCTTCAGATTTTTGCGAAAAATTAAATTTTCGAAAAGTACAACTATTATATATGGATCTGGCGTAGAATTTCCTAACTAAAACAATGGTACCAGTCTTAGTTCGCTATCTCAAAAATTGAGCAAATGCCGAAGGAAAAACTACTTTAATTTGACGATTTTTCGCGATTTCCGTAATTCTTCCGTCCTTCCGTAATTTTTGAGCTATTCAAATGATCCATGGCGTTTTGGACGCGGAATTCGAAACCGAATAAGACCGTGAAAGATTCAGGTCGATATCTAAAAATTTGTGAAAGTGACGAAGGAATTACGAAAATCGCGAAAAATCGTCATTTTCGACCAGTTTTTCCTTTGGCATTCGCTCAATTTTAGAGATAGCGATCTGAAACTTGTACCATTGTTTTAGTTAGGAAATTCTACGCCAGATCAATATATAATAGTTGTACCTTTCGAAAATTTAATTTTTCGCAAAAATGTGAAGGGGGTAGGTCAGGATTTTTTGCAATTTTCGTAAATCGCTTGCCATTTCCGTAATTTTTGAGCTATTAAAACGATCCGGGGCGTTTTGGACGCGGAATCCGAAGCGGAATAAGTCAGTGAAAGAATCATGTTGATATCTAAAGAATTGTGGAAATGGCAAGCGAATTACGAAAATCGCGAAAAATCCTGACCTACCCCCTTCAGATTTTTGCGAAAAATTAAATTTTCGAAAAGTACAACTATTATATATGGATTTTGTAGAGAATTTCATGCCCGATTTAATGGTGAAAGTTTCAGATCGCTATATTATAAATTGAGCAAATGGAAATCAAAAAACTGTTTTAAAATCATGTTTTCCGGTTTTGCGGGCTTTAGAGTCCTTTACCATTTTGGTGTCACTCCCAACGTTACCATTCTGGGTTCGAGTTTAGGATGACCCCATTGGTTATTAGTAAGAACACGATATAGAAGTTATAATTCATGCGTAATCGCAGCAAAAATAAGTTCTTTTATAGAGGAGAATATTCTGTTTCGGAATGAATATTAAAGAGTGTACCTAGACACACTCTTAGTCCCAAAAATTATCATTTTCTTCATGGAGGCTCTTTAAATCCACCGAAATTTCAGCGCGTCGGTCATTTAGTTTCCTGGCACAGATTCCTGTAATTCTATTACCATTTCATTGTCACTCCCAACGTTACCATTTTAGGTTTGAATCTAAGATGAACATGGATTAACAGGTAGCACGGAAGAACTTGAGCAAAGACAAAGAATAACAGGATTTCAGGGTATTTATTTCACACGTTTATTTATACATTTGTTTTACCATGTTCAAGTCCGTACACTTCGCTTACAATTCATTCTATACTTATCGTGTGGAACAAGTGAATTCAATTAAAAATATATTGTCGATCATCACAGATATTTTTCATTTCTTCTAGCGCGACTTGCGCAACGAAAAGTTGTTTATTCTTTCTCAACGATGTACTTACAAAAGCAGAAATAAAACAGTTAACGCGGATAACATTGAATCGTATATAATTTAAACGAGATGCGCTAATGGAAGACTAATTATTTGGTGTGTTAATCGCGCGATATTCTTCGTCGGTTCAGTTTCGATACAATTCCGTTAAATAATCACAGCATAAGAGAATTATGCTGACTTATACGAATGAAATGGGCACCGCACTGATTCATGATAAAGTAATATATTGCTGATACAGCAAAATCAATAATAAAGTGATCATAATATAAGCTGCCTTTCGTTGTTCCCACTTTAGAAATCAAACAGTATCCTTAGCCAATAATTAATAATAATTTTCGTCTATCTTCGAACAAAAAATTTGTCTTCGGCAAAACATGAAGTAGTTTAATCATGATTTTAAATTCCGGCAGATTATTTTACAATACTAATTAAAAATATACTGACAGATTGCATGTGGCACTATTACGCTACGTTAAAATATAACGTTTAGGCTTGTAATGCTTTACAATTTCAACTTCCGCTATTGTCGAACTATTTTGTAGCTGAGAATACACAGTTATACAGAAATTTGCACACGCAGTTTCACAAAAATAGAGATTTTTAGTCTAACGCATGGGTATAGACAAACCTTTAACAATAAATATCGATCGTTCAACTCTTAACGAAGAGAACTACTTATTAAAATTAGTTTTCATCTCTGTGTTGTTATTCCTGGAACATTGTTACACCGTGACATTAAATTTACGATACGGTTAACAATTTTGCGATAAATTCGATGACATATATTGCCCCAGGCCTGTGGGAGTCATTCACACTTGTAAATATATATATCTGAATTATTATAAAAATAAGATATATTGTTGAACGATGTATCGTATTTTTACAACAATCGTATTTCATCTATGTTTGTTATAAATATTCAATTTGTACGTATGTAGGATTTCGCGGACGTAAAGAAACGTCTCAGGTTGTCGATTCTTTTAACGCAATTGTTCGTTATTTAAAAGTGTTTACGATAGAAATGAGAGGATATGGGTTTACTTCGGTGGCAGTCTGTGGATTCCGAAATGTCTAAAGTCACGTTAGGTTTATCTCTAAGCGAAAGTAACAAATGCAAGTTGAAATTTTCTTTCATCCCGTGACGATTTCCATCTGTTCGTCGAAATTGACTTTTGAGTCGAATTTCAGTAATTTATTAACTCTCTCTCTCACGCTCTCTCAATGCAATATCAAGCCACGAGTGTTTGAGAATAGCTACGATTAAATTAATATATTAGTAAAAGACATAATATAGTGCCGGGAACGTCGGCACGAACTTTGTCGCAAATTAAATTCCAGGCAGCGCGACGTAGATGGAATATTTGAATGTTCCACATATTCGGAACATTCTCGACGTGTACGTGGAATGTAGTCGATATTATGCTTTTAATTAAAACCGCGAACGTTGCACACACATATCGTAATCGATCAAATAAATTAACAATGTCGGATAAATAGTGTTTCAAGTAACGAATAACAAATAACAAATATATCGGAATTCCATAATTGGAAGCCCTATTTTACTCGGTTTATAAATTACGATAAAATGTTTGGGAAGCACAGTAGTACCGTCCACAGTTGAAACATTGAAAATTATACGATTAAAAAATGTTCATAGACTTTTTCGAGACTCTCTGTATATGCAGATAAAATACTTTTCATTTGCAGTCCGTAAATATGTTCGGAATTGTCAAAATCAAAAGAAATGATGGAATATCATTATTCTTGAATCTCCAATAATGTTAGTTAGAACAATTCAACTGTGGAGTTCAGGGTTATTCTCTGGCACCTAAAATTGTACTCGTGACTTATACTTATCTAGTATTTACCTTATACACGATAAAATTTGGCATTAAAGTCAGCCCTAATTTTACAATTAAAATGTATCTATAACAAGAATATATTGGCGTATAGAATATACATATATGTATACATATATAATATATCATATATGGATGCACAGCATCTCGAACATTTTTCAAAGAGTCTAACATCTAAAAATATTATTATCGTCAATATCACCGTTTCTGTTTCTCATCCTCGTGTTTCGAAAAAATTGAAACACAGAGATATCTCGGGCACATTTCTCCGCACATTTCGACACGTTTATCAAAACGAACCTTTATCAGTCCGTCATTTTTTATTCGCATTATCGATGCTCAACATTTTCCCACGTGTTTCAACAAATTTAAAACTCTGTTTTTAAGAATAATCTCTCACCCTTTTCTCCGTTTAACAACAAAATACTTCTTTCTCTCGCAGAATCCTTAATTCTTATACTCCTATAGTTCGATTTCTCTTTTCTCTCTAATCGCAGTGGACATTAAAATATTTCCACCGCCCTTTGAAAGTTACTCATCGAATTCCGTGCTCTCTAAAATCACGATCTCGCGCGTCGAGTGATTTACAGCCGCATTTCCCGTGTTCCCCATCGGTCGATATTTAGAATTTGGCATTCTGCCTTCGGAGGTCGTTCGGAATTATAGTCGTGAGGAACGCACCGGCGGCCAGGGTACAGCAGAGTGCGACGTTCGCCCAGAAATCACCCCAGATATCGAACAAGTAGCCGTAGAGCGTCGTGAACGCGATTCCGAACACCTGAACGACTGCGTTCAACAAACCGGCCGACGTTCCTTCCGGTTCCGGGTACGTGAGTTCCGCGGCGAACTCGAAACCCACCGGTAAATATCCGGTCATGAAGAATCTGTGGGAAATAAGTTGATTTTTGAAGAAAATTGATCCAGCGAGGGGGAAAATGAAAGAAATGATAATTTTCCAATGAAACACTTGTGATTTAGGGAATAATTTGAATTTCCAAAGGAAAAGAATTTTATTTGGCCCATTAAATTATAAAATAAGTTTTAAATGATTAATATTTGTATTATTTTTTATTCCTATAGTTTCTTTAATTATATTTTTAAAATTTTAATCATTTAAAATCTGTATTATAGTTTATAATGTTTATGATCGCTTAAAGGGCCAAATAAAATTATGTTCTTTTTAATATTATATTCTGGGGATTGTTAAGATTATACTAATAATAATAATTTGAATTTTGCGGTATTTGATACTTGTAACTTACCCAAGAATGGAGGCTGTTATGTAAATTACATAGATTTTTCCGCTGTCGAGGGTGAAACTGAAGATAATCATGCCGATAAATGAGAAGAGGTACACACCCAGTGTTGTCTCCCTGTGAAAATTTTTTAAAAATTAGGAAATGAAGGATAAGATGTAAGAATTTGATAGGAGGAATTACTTACTTGAATTTATGTGTTTTATCGAGTACTATGCCACACATGACGGAACCTAACATTCCAGCGCAAACAATAGCAAGGCCGATTCTGCCGGCATCTTTTTCGGCATCCTAAAAAATCGTGATGCCTTATTGAGAATGTTTCAATGACTCCTACGCATTCGTATAATATATGAGTTATGGGACACGTGCACATTTAGATTGAGGGTTACTCAAGTTCATCGAGTAATTGTGATATGGATAGAATTTAGATTTTAGATTTATATGCTGCGATGGTATTAAGTATAGAGATTTGTTGTGGATAGGAAATTTATATGTGTGAAAGTTTCTGGTGTCTGGATATTTTTGTGCTTTCGAATTTGAAAGCTTTGAAATTTCTATCGTATGGAAATTTCTATGTCTTCGACTTTGGACACGCTAAAGTTTTGTACGCCTTCGAATTTCAATGCGTTGAAATTTCAATCTATGGATATTTCTACGCTTTTGGCTTTCAACGCGCTAAAATTTCTACGCCTTCGAATTTCAATGCGTTCAAAATTCTACACTTTCGAATTTCAATGCGTTAAATTTCTATCGGATGGATATTTCTATGTTTTCGACTTTTAAAGCGCTAAAATTTCTACGCCTTCGAATTTCAACGCGTTCAAATTTCTATCGCACCGATATTTCTGCGCTTTTGATTTTCAACCCGCTGAAATTTCTAAGCCTTCGAATTTCAATGCGTTCAAATTCCTACGCCTTCGAATTTCAACGCGTTCAAATTTCTGTCGCATCGATATTTCTGCGTTTTTGATTTTCAACGCGTTGAAATTTCTAGGCCTTCGAATTTCAACGCGTTAAAATTTCTACGCTTTCGAATTTGAACGCGTTAAATTTCTACGCTTTCGAATTTGAACGTGTTAAATTTCATAACGTTTTGAATTCTGCGCCCAGAATTAAAACTCAAGTTAAACGAATACCCAATATAAATTCGCTCCAAAAACGACACGCAAAATCGCACTTTCCTCTATCAGACACTCATCTATCAATTTTACCATTAATCTCCCTGATATTCGACGACTATCGAATGCATAAGTATCTCATACATCCAATAAAATATAAATATATGTATATAATACACTTTGTTTCTTGCCGTGAGCTACTTACCGCAAAGTGCTCGAGGACAATGCGATTAAGAAGCGTGCTGATCGCGTAGAAAGTACCGACGTTGATACCGTAGCTCAACAAAAGCAACAGGTATCCAGAGTTGGTGACCAATTTCTTAATAGATTGGAAGAAATTTTCCGTGTTTTCACTTTCCCTTTGCACAGCTTGCGCTGGGCTCGGTGGTAGCGGTGGTTCCGCTTTGAAAACTGAAAGAAAATTCATATAATAACGAATAAACAAATAATTAAAAACAAAACTTCGTGATTTTTCGTCAAACTTACAGAGAAGGATTAATATCAGAATGATAGTTGTGAAGGCAGCAACGATGTAAAACATAACTTGCAATCCACGTGCTATCACAGCGAGATCCTCGCTTTTCTGTACCAACATCGGTGGAAACAGAAAGCCGATGGCTATACCTAACTATGACAATAGAAGCAATTCATCCTCGTTATTCAAACACAAAAGAGATATCATGGATATTTTTATAATTAATAGTATCATTTCTTATAATTGATAATTTCGAAATGCGAACGATGAGATCTTTATGGAATAAAATCAATGTTTATTATAATAAAATTTAAAGTAAAAGATTAATATCTATTACTAATTAGAGATTACTAATGCTGGCATAGTATAAGTAAGGACTGTCTGGTTGTAATACACTACTTTCACAATAAAGAACTAAATTTAGAAAATGTCTCTGAGGAGGGTCCAATGAGGACCAAAATATCAGAGTGAAATTTCTTTAAAATCAAAGGTTACTCCTCATAGTGAATGTGTAACTAATGATTTATTCAATTAGTAATAGATATTAATATTTCTAATTTTTAATTTTACAAGATCGTTGTACAGAAAATCATTTCGCACTAGATGCGTAGAATAATCATAAACGAAAGTCAAGTTGTAAAAAAAATAAAAGAACGATATCGACGAAGCCGAGTGTGACGTAGCTTCTTAAATAAGACACGAATAAATTCACGTGAATAATGCGGATGTTGCATTAGGAAATTACTATCGTCCACAGAGACGCTCTTGAGAGATCATTATTCTTTTCAGCCCATCATGATGATCTGTACACGACAGTTCCCCTACTAGATACTTTATAAAAACAGCCTCGAAACCATGTAAACACTTTTTCCTTTATACATATACCTATCATTATAATTATTATTATTTTTCATTAATATTCAAGAAAAACGGATTTTAATAAAATTTTCATATTGATTATAGTATCAATCAAATAATAGGTAGGTTATCATGTCCGGGATAGATTACGCTATTCGACGGGGGTGTATCGCACACATACATAGACATAGACACGTGGTACCCTCTTAATTCCCTGGAATGGGGCCCGGACCCCATCCGTCGCGGAATTAAACGTGGGTGCACGGTCCGACTTGCTTTCCCACCTAATCACATAGCAGTTTAACTCTGAAACGAGCCCGTCCCTCGAATTGCAAATTTACCGGCGCACCGCTACCGTCAGGTAGTGTGCACTCGAGATCTATTACGTTCCGCGACACTCGTTCACCCTGTACGCGATATTACACGGCTGCGTTGGCAATCGTTTCGAGTACACGTTTCACGAATTAACGGTACGTACCGGGAAGATATGAGATAAAAATACAACATAAGATATTATGCAGTAAAAAAAAAGATAAGAGAAGTTATTATGCAGGCGACAAAGATAAAAGAAGATTTTACGTATCCGAAAGGAAAAATATAAAAGCAGATATTCCAGGGTGAAAAAATAAAAGGAAAATCATAACTTTGAAATTTTAGAATTTGCAATTTAATGTTTTTTTCTAAATTATGAAATTAAGTAGAATTTTTATCAAAGGCTAGAGACAGGTAAATTTATTCTCATTTATTGAAAGAATAATAAGATCGGGAAAATAGTTTCTATGAAATTTTAAAAGGTTGGGTTTTTGGGAGGGAAATTTTTTAATTAAATTTCCATCGAGTGGATGGTTAATCGTGTATCTTTTTATCGATCGAGTTCGTATCGAGATTCGAGGTGATATTAAATTATGAAAAAATGTACGAAGTGGATAAGGAACTGACCTGATTTCCAAAAACGCCGATGCTGCACGCGCTGCTGACCTGATCAGGTCCGAACCAAACCGCGGCTAATCTCGCGGGGACCGAAAGTATGAAGGTTTGACTCACGGCAACTATTGCCTGGCCCATAAAGCCGACCCAAAATAAGTCAGGGTTCACGCTGAACACTTTGATCCAGGAACCCACTGCTGTTCCCACAGCACCTGCCACAGCGGCGAACCTGAGTCCCTGAAATCAATTTTTGCGCCTGTTTCACATTTTTTTATCGACAGATTGATAATCACCGCAGTGGATTGATACAAGGAAAATTATAAAAAATTATACCGACCATAGATTAGAGAAAGTAATCTATTGTGGTGATGGAGGAAAAATTATGAAACATTATAACGACGATAAGTTGTAGAAAATTGTTTAAAAAATATATAAGAATAGATAATACAGGTGTTAAATTGTATGGATTTCACGATATTAAGATGGAAAATAGAAAAAAGAGAAAATAATTAAATGGAGGGAATTAGATGTGCAAGGAATTAATAATGTTTAAATGTTTTAATGGAGATAATTGTTGAGATAGTTTAATTAATGTTAAAGTCTTTATGTGGATTCAGATTATAGTTCGATGGTTCGATTCATTGAATGTAGGCTTCATTAGTGATAATTGATTTCTACGTAAAAGCGGATTTGGCTTAGCGAATGGTAAATATTTTCAAGTTTAACGCCCCGTTGAATATAACGGTGTAGAAGTGTTGCAGAGTTCTCAGGACGTGTTTGACTTTTGATAGGCTTTACTGCAGAGACTCTTATCAACGGGATTATGCGTACGTGTCTAACAGGAACGCTATCATCAGCATACTTAATGTATTCCAAGTTACAATCCAATTCGATGTAAATTTAACGTCCGTATAATCTATCATTATTATGCAATTTCATCGATTATATTACATTTTAATCATTTGGAACTTTTGCAACAAAAATAGGTGACTCGATAATTATTGTATTAAAGAAACAAGCTCCCTCCAATTGTTTGTCAAAACAAGCATTATACGTCGAAAACATAATAAAAGTGAATCATTGAAACATTCACCGTCATATTCGTCACTTCTTCGGTGAATGACGAATCAGTAAATCATTCGCAGATTATTTCGCAATAAACGAATAAAGGAAACAACTGAAATTAGACGGAAACAAAACTGATTTCCCCTTTCGATACGTAAAATAAGAACTGTCCTGTTGATTAATTAAAAATTAGTATCATTAATAACATATCTTTCGTTATTATTATTTAATTATCTGTTAATCACATGAAAATTTCATTACGACCAAGAAAAAAGGATAAAAAATTCATTCGAATTATTATTTTGAAATAATTGTACTTACAAATCTGTCGAGTAGATAACTCGCCGGAAAAATGAACGGAATATAGGTTATCATGTATATCATGCTGGTCATGTCCACGGAAAAGCTGGGCACGTTGTAATACAACACTACGATGTTCGAGATGATGCTGTATTGAATCCATTGCATGGAATTGCTGGCACTGTAGAAGACGAAGATCATCAAAATCAGCCATCGTCTCTTGTAAAGCTTCGTCTCGATCACCTGAAACAAATTGTCGAAAACACGGCTGTGACGTCACATTCTCAGAATTAATTAAAATAGTCTCTAATTAGAGGCAGTTTGTAAGAGGAAAGCCACAGTATTACTTCGTATCATTTATTACATTTATTTAGAGACTCCGTACATAATTGTTATTGATTTCATCGTGGGATTTAAACAATAATTGTTTTATTAGACTGTGAATATTTATGGGAATTCATGGTTTCTCTAGGAGACAAATAAATGCGATGAGAAGTTGTCTGGATTCTTTCTATCAAAGCTATCAAAGCTGATAAAATTCGTTTTTAAAAATTTTGTTTATCATTGTCTATACTAAATTGAACATCATCCGCGTTCCATAGTGAAAAAGTAAAACTATTATTTATTCGGTAGAAACAGAGGTGAAACATAGAAATTGATTTTAAATAATTATTTTTTTATTTATAGATTAAGTATTTAATTAATTCGACCTGGAAATAGATCCATTTTAATACCTAAAGTAGGAACAATTCTAGAATGAATTACATGCACTCATTGTACGATAGATTTAGCGTTGAAACTCGTTAGAAGAGAGCAATTGGAGAAATAGATATGTATTCGTAGATTAGCCTCCTGGAAATTGGAAATTAGCATGAAACCCACAAATTGCATGGGATATTCTCGCAGAATACGTCTCCGTGGAAATAAGAGAGTCACCTGTGTGGGTGGGACACCACCCTCGATGGCTTTCACGTAGTCCGTGGAATTCTTCCCCATTTCCATGCGATTCCGTTGCAATTCCGTGATCGCAATTAATCGCGAGATCGTTACGGAAGACAATTAAATCGATTCGAGAAACTTTTGATAGGATTTTCCCGATAGTCTTCTTAGAACGTGTTTTTCTCCTTCGATGACACTTTCGCAAGTATTTTTATTCGATGATCTTCGCACGATGTCGGTCGCCTAAAAATAATCGAAAAAGAAGGAAAAAAAAATGAGGGAAATTTCGATATTGTAAAACGAAAAGGAAAAACGTTTCCGTAAGCTCGACTTGGAAGATACTCGCGAGTATCTTAAATAGAGGACGTAGGGAAAAAAAAATCTTAATGATTTGCCGCGCATGAAAGTACCAATTAGCGGTGCGCTGACTTTTTCTCCTGAAAGCTTTGATATAACGACAAAGAGTTATTCTTGGTGAAAAGAGCGCCGGAAGATATGCGAAGCAAGAAAATTCTACGGAATATTCCTCACCGACCGAGTTCACAGCGTTAATTGTGTGCATATCTTTTATATTATTTTTTTTTATTTATCCATTTTAATATATCGTTCAATTACAGCGATATTTTCGTTTCAAATTCGCGGGAATATCGAACGATTGCCGTCGGCGACGGTTGACGGGCAAATGGAATCGAATTTTTCAGTGAAATTTAACCAAATAAAATTGACAAAATTTTTTATTACTTTGGCGAATTCCGAAGGATGATTATTATTCGCCGATGAATAAACGATGACGCGTTACGCTAGTCGTGCTAGTCGATTAGAAGTGGGCGTTTAATACCCACCGGCCGAGGGAAATGATTGTAGAGCCGAAACGATTAAAGAATCGCTGTTAATCATGATCGAACGAACACCACTCTATTTCTATCGGTACTTCAAACACGAGCCGCGCCTTCGGCTTGTTAGCGTTACACTTGACGCGCGATTTCCGGTCTGCGTTTTTCGATAATTAATTAATTAATTAATTCGTGGAAATTGTACGATCTGTTTCGATGACAAATTAGAACGTGATACTAATTTAATTAACCATCGAATTTGTAATATTCAATAATTAATAGTTTATATTTAATCCAGTGGAACGAGAGAAAAAATATAATACTAAGTTAATTTTGTCAAATTGTTTAAATATTCCTTATCGATACGTTTATCTACCGCGAGACGATGAAAAAACTTCGGCATCCCGATGCGAGAGACAAGACAATAATAATAATAATCATCATCATCATCGTTAAAAGTATCATCGCGATGATGGTAACTGATAAAAGTGCAATTCCGTCGGACGATAACGATAGTGATTGCGCGCCGCGCAGGTGTTAAACGTAAGAGTAAGCTGTTAATTCTGTTCATAGAAACCGAGACAGGTATTCCAAGCGACACTGCGAATCGCGAGGATGAATTTTCACAGGTGTGCCACGATGTCGACAACGTTTGTCAAGAATCGTTATTAAGCCTCGCGAGAACCGGGACATTTTTATCGATGTAATTCACACACTTTGAACCCCGATTAAAATACGATCTTAATTAACTCGACCAAAGGCAATAAAAAAAAAACAAGAACGAGGATGTTGCCAATTTAAATTCGAGTATTTTTTCTCTGATACAGATGTTCGATGAACGGGATCTTTGAGTTTTGAAATCTTATCTAACAGATTCTAGTGTATGTATGTACACACATATACACATATACACATGTAAATATCTTTTATACCTATACATATATGTACATACGTTTGATCATCGCGTAATTTCACGTCTCAAATACAATTCGAGGTTGGTGAGAATAATCGGTGGTGCAGTTGAATGCGATTTTAAGAAATCAAACGTTCTGTGCATCATGTAGAGCCGATCCTATCGAAAATCGATCGAAGGACGATCGAGAATGAATTTCTAATGGAAACACGGCTCCCTCGGTCAAGGATCATAGCTTTTACAGAAATAATAGCATTTCGATTCCATTCCCGTCGGATTATCACGCCGAGCTTGTAATAAATTAACCACTGGAGAAAACACCCTGTCACAATTTCCCTCTCTTTTATTTTTACAGGTGGTCATTTTTAAAATTCAACACTCTAGACACTGTTTTGTTTTTCACTCGTTTTTCAGACGAAAAATCTATTTTTCCAACAGAATTGATAATACACATGGAAATTAATTGCTTATTAGATTAATTAAAATGATCTGTCTTACTTATCCAAACATTTTAGTTCTTTATTCCTTATATTTGTTTATAAACCTATTTTAAAAATCCTCAAATAAGAGAGTTCTCTTTATTTTACAAATATTATTGAAAACTACTGTGTTTTGTTTTATGTATCGATCATACAAAAATCGCGGAAAATCAAGGGAAACTGTCATGATTTCCCCAGTGGTCACTGCACAAGTCTCTAAACCATAGTAATTCGATCAGAAAAGGAAAGTGTCTTACCTTTGAAGTGCCGAAGACACCGATCCCACTTCGAAGAACCAAACTTCCTTCTTTTCACCCGTGGAACACAATTTCCCTTCGATTATCACTATCACTCGAATCGACTCACCCGTCGTTTCCTCGTGGATCAATCAACACAAATAAGAATCCCAAAAAAAAGAGAAACAACAACAACAACAAATAGACTCACACTGAACCACGGATCGATCCGTCGTTTCGACGATTCGGCGGTCTGCCGAGGTAAACAAAAACGCGGCCGAAAAGTTTCGCTCTGCTCCACGTGGTTTCGCGTGACTTATTTACGCGCTTGCACGTTCAAGGCAGTGCTGCTCCGCTCAATTCGCGTATAAATAGAAACTTTTGCCAGTGGTAGGTACACCTGACCGTAGTAGGGATCGTCGTTAATCCAACGTATCTATCATAGATCCTCTCTCTCTCAAAATAAAAAAAAATCAATTTTCCCCCGGTAGGGAAATAGATAAACTTCTCCGTGATCCCAGTGAACGATTTATAGATCTATTCGATCTATCCGATTCTCGTTAATCTATAACTACGTATCCTTTTTTAATCAGACCTTTTTTTTTTTCTTTTTCTCTGGTTCTTTTTTTTCTTTTTTTCTTTTTTAATTAATTCACATATTTATATATGTATATGTATATATACACGCTGATAAGGTCTGCGTGGGTGAACGTATCACTCTTCGTGAGTTTTCGTGTTTTCTACTGTTCCCCTTCGGGTTCGATCGATCAGTCGTCGAGGGACGATGAACGCGTCGGGTTTTTTTTTTTTTTTAAACGGAACTCGGGGGTCGTCGTCGAACCAACGGGAAACGTCTGTCGTCCGGGATGTTCGTCAGGGTGAAAGATCCTCTGTCATGGTTCGTCCAACAGAGATAGACATCCGTGCCCATGGAGCGCTGGACATTAACTAAATCCGTTGGATTCGGCGCGACTCGCACCGGTCGTATCCTTCCGTCAGATATGAGTCTCTCTCTATCACTCTCTCTCGCTCTCTCTCTCTATCTCTCTGGGTAGTCGACGGGTTGGACCTACACACGCACCAGGAAATCGCTGGCGCCCATTGCTTCTGCGCGAGACAGATTTCCAGCGGTACGAAACAACCGACGGAGATTAGAAACCGTCGCGCGATAACGACGTCCGCGTCTGCGTTTTTCGTTTCCACGTTTTTTTTTTTTATTGGGGAATATGGGGGTGGATGAATCGTGACGATGTTGGGGTGAGAGAGTGGGAATATAGAATTATTATTGAGTATGTTGGGGGGTGGATGGTGTATATGGCAGCCACCGAGTTACCTCGTGGTTGATTTACGTCGACGACGACGACGACGTCGAGAACCGTGGAGAGATAATCGACGCGTGATGATCTTTAATTGGATGTCAACGTGTCGCCGGATGTTTCGTCGGTGTGGTGGGATTAAATGATGGGTGTTAGATTGGGAAGTGGAGAAATGAAGATTGTTGTGGTGTTTCGGTGGATCGATTTGTATTTTGAAAGAAAATGGTTTGGAGAACACCTGTTTAAAGGGGGGAATTAAAGATATAATTAGATAACTGTTTTGATGGGTTTTGTGAACGGTAGAATAATTGTCTAAATTTTGCTGGTTTTCTAAATTTGGGAGTAAATACATATTATAATTAAAGTGAAGCTAGTACTCTTTAGTGGTTTTATAAATAGTGGGATAGTTATCAATTTATATAATTGGTCAATTAACGATTGGTAATGAGGAGCAGTGAAATGAGAGATACGTGGAAATGATGGAGATATTATGGAGGGTGTGATTAAAATATGTGAAATCATTTCCTAGCGACGTGTTTCAATCGTTACCTATGTATTCCCATAGGAAACGGTCAAATTTCTCAATGATTAGATCTTCATACATTACTTTTAAATAAGATTTTGATTTCATCGAATAATCCTCATTTTCCACCAAAAAGTTCTCATTCATCTAACGTAAAAGTCTCTACAAAGCTATATTAATATGTTACCAGTACATATTCTTTAAAAAAATGAACAAAAAATTAACATACAAATTTAAAAAAACCTTTTCAGTATACAGCAATGATTCTACTACTTCCACAAAGTTAGGCTACATTAACATATATGTTAATATATTCACGAGCGGACTTTCATTGAAACCTTGCATGCACTTAGGCTATCTTATTCAGTGAATACTTTTTTTTTTATTTCAATCAAAGTGGAACGTACTATCGGATTACACGAAATTGCACGGTGCAGATGCGATTTTTTTCCTGTTCCTCGCAGCCTTGAAGAACAGCTCTACTTATCAGCGGATTTTTATCGGCATGCAACGAGCTTCTGGAAATTGTATTAACTTCTTTTCTTTCGTACCGCGAGACACACGTACGACGGTGATAGCGAGCAACCGATTCGTGGACACCGCGTGATAGTACGGTGGGAAAACAGGAATCTTCGAGAAGATCTCTCGAACGCGATTCGACGTCGGTAAATAAGAGTCATTTTCAATTATAGCGAGCTATTAGAACTACAGCCTCAATTTTTACGGGAAAACTGAGATTGCGCGCTCGTTCGAAGATAGAGGAAGACACTTTGTCTTCCGAGAAATGGCAAAATCTGATTTACATAAATTAACCGACTACCAGGAAACTATATATCGCGAAATTTTGCGAACAAAGTGGAAAATCTATTTGGAAAACGAGTTACAACTGATTTTCTCGGTGTTTCAATTTTGAAACACTCGTCGAACAGATTTGAACTTTATCATCGAGATTGGATATTTTGAAAGACTCTGTGAAAATCTAATTTGGGAAAGATCGTAATTATCGTTGGTAATTATCGGAAATACTTCGTGGTAGAAATTCGACGAGTTCCATGCAGTCGGAATTTTATTGTTTCGAAATAGAACAGATAACTCTGGGAAAACAAACTCGGAGAGAATTTTCCACGGAATTCAACTTACTATCCATGATTGGTTCCCCCTCCCTCCCACCCTTATCATTAATTCGGTAATTTCTTATCGCCAACCAAAACGAAGTCTACATGGAGTTATATCATCATTGAGATAACACCAAGTACCTTTCGCATAATTCAAAAGTTTACGCTACGAAAATATCTTTAATTTTCTTTAAACCCCCCTCATGATACTGTGTCATCAATTAAATTAATTTTCACTATTTAATCCAATCTTTTTCAATCATCTACATCGATATCATTGTTTCAATGGCATTATTTTCGTGAGAAATGTGAAATTCCTCTGTGTCCAGGTGGTTCCGCAAATATTTCCATAGCGAGGCATCGATTTCTCACGAGATTTTCAGTTTCGCCGGGGCGAAACGAGTCGCGACGCTGCCACGTCATTGATAAACTTTCAATGGCGATGATAATCAACATTATCTGTCCCCCTTTACTCTACGACACGGCGCGACGCACGTTGTATCTGTGTTCCCTCGCGAATTGCGAAACGCGACGCGTTACGCAACGCTTATTTCGAGTCGCGCGGAAAATCATGAAGCGCAATCTTAATTAGACGCGTTTACCGATGATTTTGCACCACCTTTTTAACAGTTTCTCACAGACGGGACGTTCGAAAAATAGCGGGAAAATTTACTCTCCCGCCGCCGGATATGATTTCTTATCAGGACGCACGTGGTCAGCGTACGAACGCTTCCGAAGGTGAAAATAAAATTTAAAAAAAAAGAAAGAAATTATTTTATACCTTTGACAATGGTTGATTAGAGGGTGAATCGGGGAAGAGAAGACCGCTAGATTCTTCAGGATTGCTTCGTATTTCGTTCATGTTCTGTTGTGATAACACTCAGACTTCGTAATCACACTTTGTGTTGTGTCCACTATTTTTCAGATTTTTTAAAAAATTTATTATTCATTCACTTTTTACCGGGGTTTCGTTTTATTTGATAATTCGTCAATGGTACGCGTGTCAGAGAGTTAATTAGTATAATTGCTAATCACGTTTAATGATTATCGACCGAATATCGATGATGAATCGCCTCCGAATGCAACACGACAGTTTCTTTTTTTTTTCTCCAATCGATCCGTTTCGTAGGCGGCGGCACTATACACGGTTACGGTGATAAATATGAAAATGTCTGTCGGGAAAAAATACACAATTGGTTTGTACGAACGGAGCGTTAATTAGCCGCGTAACTACAATGCTCGCTGTTCACGACCGCGTCCGTTAATGAAGCAGGGCTCGGGCGGATTGATAAATCGGTCGGTCGGTTGGTTTTACATTAACGGAAACGTGTTTACAATGTCTGTGAAACGTCGTTAAAAGGAACGCGCGTTTAACGTTACGGAGATGGCGGAGCGATTACACTCGCCTCGTGAAAATTAACATTTTCTGGATGCACGAGTGTTTGTACGAACGATCGAGTTTTCGTTACGTAATATTTGTATATGGGCACCGTAAAAAAAGTGACAAATTTTCCATCAAAGATAGCTAAATGATCGAATGAAAATTGGCTTATTATAAATCTTCGTTAATTCAGTATGATATTAAATTTTTATTCGTTTTTCGCTAGGTATAAGTTTCTAATTAATTAATTTAATTTAATTAGAATTTTGTTAGTAAACTTTGTACTCTTTCGGGTTTATGGGAAGTTTGAAAAGAACTCGAGTAAGTTGGATAATCAATTAATGTCAATTATTAAAGAATCTGCAGCAAGTAGAATGTTCAACCGGAGATCGAAGTACAACAGATTACGACGCGTCGCGACGGTGATTGAATTGCTGGGCTTTCTACGCGTAGATTATGGAATCTGGAGGGTAAAACAATCATCGTACGGCTAAAGAGCATAAGTGTTTACTGAATGAACCACTAACGACCAGTCTGGACGTGCTCGACATGATAACGAAAACGCACGTGCCGCTGTAAAACACTGTTGCCTTTATTTTTTCTCTTATTTCTTTTTTTTTAAGTGTCATTCCAATTGATTCGGAATCGCACGATTCGCAATAAAATGCTTCGATCTTGAAAACCTGTTTCCGTGATGTCGCTGCTGACGATTGGTGGCAGGAAAATATCCACGTTTACGAGGGAAATTTTAATAATGCTTCCGCTTTAACACGCGTGATTCGCATGGACGAGCAAGGAAGTCGTGATTTATTATAAGGAATAATGCAAATTCCATTGAACGTTGAATTTTTTAATAGATCATATTATAAACGACGTGCAAAAATTTCGTACGCGGTAAGAATTTATGGGAAATGGAAATTATGACACTTTGAAATTTCAGAGGCGCGGAATTTTGACTTTTAAATAATTTCTCGTGGTGGGAAATGAAATATTTTTGAAATTCTATGACTCTCGGAAATTAAACGCTTTGAAAATTGAGAGTGCTTGAATATTTCAACGTTTTTAAATTTCTGGTTTATATAAAAATAAACTTTGAAATTTTTAATGTTCAGAAATCTGTTGATAATATTTCTATACCCTGATGCGTCTGCGGTTTGAAACTTTGGTAGATTAGAAATTTCGACGTATCGTAATTTCTACGTCGATAATTTTGTTAGGAGTTTCGAAGCATTATTCTGTAGAAACTCGCGAAGTGGTTACCGACAGTGGTTTATCAGACGCGCCGCATATTCAGGCAACCGTGTATACTCGGTGAAGCTTTATCTGCCACTGATAGGCGTATATAATAAATTTCACCACAGCGAGCAATTAAAATTACTCTGACAAGGTAATTTATGGGCAATAGAACAAAATAGCGTGTGTCATCATGTCACTGGCACTATCATAAAAAAAATAGGCTTCCTCTTTTTTTATTTTTTTAAATTGCCGTCTAAAATTGATAAAATCCAAAATTATGATTGATTACAATGAGTTTATATATGAAAATTAGTGGTAATTATGAAATTCCTGTATTTTTTTTAGAATTGATATTCATCTTGATAATTCTCTCCAAATTTTGTGTACGAGCCGTCGCGTCGCAAAGATGATGTAAGCAAATGTTCCAGATAATGGTTACATAATGCTTACGTATATTTTTTCTGCTTCTGTGATTTTCTCAGGAAATGTTTCCTGTCACATCGAGTACCACCGCAATACTCACTTTAATTGAGGTACTTTCAGGTCGTCTCAGAGAACACACGGTTTGTTTCGTTTCTTCTTCTTTCTACCTGTATGTCGTACATTTTTTAGATTTTTATCCCTGAAACTTTCTGCGTTCAGAACTTTTATATTTTGAAATTTCTGTGCTTAGAGAAATTTTCCTATTAATATTTCTACGCCCGGATAAATGGAAACTCTCGGTAGCTAGAAATATCAACGCTTTGAAAATTCAACGCCGCAAATTTTTCGCACCTTAGTTTTTCCTTCGCTCGTAATTTCCAACGCGTGAAAATATTTGACACTGGGAAATCTGACGTTTGAAAATTCTGCGCCTCGATGTATTTGCGTAAAAATTAAAATACGATCGAATTTCAGGTATCAAAGAAACCCGAATCTATAAATTCCGATGCGTACAAATTTGAACTATTAAATCCCATAAAAAATCAATCTAAAGTGTCCATAGACCCTCAAAATTTCCAGTACGTACAAATTTCAAATATTTCATCCCATATAAGATTATATAGGATTAGAAATTAAATTGTCCATTGACCCTTCAAATATCCAATGCGCAAACATTTGAAATATTTAATTCTATAAAAAACCAAGTTATCACGTCCTTTAACATAAAGAAACCAAATTCGACTTTCTCACGTCAACATCCTGCATTAAGTATCCCAGTTCTCTCTATCTAACATCCAATCTCTCGGTCCGAACAGTTTCTCTCTACTGTGTGTAAGAAAACAAAAAAAAACCATGTTTTTCCGTTGACTATCGAATCCGTACGTGCCTCATGACTCGCGGACGGCGGTGTACATACACACATACCGGGAGGGACCTTAGCTGCTTTGCTTCAGTTCAATCTTATCGTGCGGTCCGTTCACATCTCGTGTGGATACGAGTTACCAATTTAGTAACGGTATATGCCCGCGTGCCGCGGACGGTCGGGCTGCTTTCGAAATTTCGACGAAAAAACCGTGTGCGTGAAAGTGTGCGGTCGATCGACGAGCACCGAATAACTTCGATCGAATTTGTATCTTATTATATTTTTTTTTCTTTTCTTCTTTCTTTCATTTCGTAACACCTCGTAACGGAGAAGATTCAATCGTTCGATTCATAACTGGATCAATTATCCGAAAGTTTCTCACCGTCACGAATATCATTGATCGAATTTCTGGAATTTAAATTTACAGATTTCCCATAGTGTTGAATGATAGATCATTTATAGATATCATTCGCGTTGCGTTTATTCGTTACGTCGGTCTGTTATCTCTGTTCGCGAAGTTACCTGGCAGATAACCGAAGATCATTTCAATTGTCTCGCGTGTGTTACGACAGAGTGTGTAATAAATAACGTGGAAAAGATAGAGAAGTTGGATAGATAGACGTCGATCGTGAAAATTAACGATGACGACGCGCGGCTTGATTGTAATTAAATTGAACCGAATGTTCGGTTTCGATCAACGCTGTGTTATCGATATCGACTGTATCAGATAACTCGAACGCCCGCGCGTATCACACGCCTCGATCGAGAAAAAGCGATCGATCAGTCGTGCAAGTTAAGAGCCTCTCGCCAGCAGGTGTACCAGGACCAACGGAAAAAAAAATCGGAATTTGAAATTACAAACTTTCGTTCGAGAATTTTTTTTTTTTGGAAATTGTTGTCGTTAACGGATAGGTTCCCGCCAAACGAGGTGTTAAGTCGCGAGTTTCACATTCGCAACGTGGAACGTTGAAGAATTTCAGACACTTGGTGTACGAGAGTGCGTCTGTCGGCTGTAATTAACTCACGCGGGTGTTAATTACGGGAGACAATAATCGAGCAGTGAGGGATCGTCAAACAGGCCGAAAAGATGATCGTGTCGCCTAGCATGAGTTTAGTGGCAGCTGGCGTGGCTTCTGGGATCTGTTTTATTCTGTTCAGCAGCCTGCGAAAGGGGTGAGCAAGAAATATTTCTCGAAATATTTATCGGATGTTGATCCTTGTCTAGAGAGTTTGACAGTTTTTATTAAATTGTGAAATTTTAAGCTATTTAAATTGTTTTTATCGGGAGGTTTTATGAGATTTTGCGGTTTGGAATTTCTACGGTTCGGAATATTTGACAGGTAGAAATTTTATGTTACCAAGTCATTTTTCGTATGCAGAAATTTCACGATTCGTAATTTCCAGTAAACAGAAATTTCACGTTTTGAAATTTCCAGCACACAGAAATTTCACGATTCGTAATTTCCAGTAAACAGAAATTTCACGTTTCGAAATTTCCAGTAAACAGAAATTTTACGATTCGTAATTTCCAGTAAACAGAAATTTCACGTTTCGAAATTTCCAGTAAACAGAAATTTTACGTTTTGATAATTCTACGACATGAATATTCTACTTTCTTCGTATTGTTGGGCTTTTATACTGTCAGTTATCAACAATTTTTGGAGTCCAGCAATTTTTAATTGTTTTTCGCAGCCCGCGAAAAGGGTGTGCGAGGTAAATGTCAGAACACCTTTGAAATATCGATTATCAGAGCGTCCTAATCGAACGAGACGCTCGTGTCATTGCTGATTATCGGAATCGAAAGTACGTAGTCCGCGAAGTAGGCCGATTACTCGTTTGGTGTCAACGGTGACCTTATTAATTATTAATTTCCATCGATTTCGTCGACCTGTTTCGAGACAGTCGGCCAGTTTTCCAATGGGATTTATATGTTCGAACAGCGACCGCTTTTCGGGGGGAAAAAGTTCGCTTTCAAGCCTTGAAGATATCGCGAACAGACGTTAATAGTGCGTGACGTCGCGAGCACGTGTTTACCTGTTGTTTATAGTGCATTTTAGACTTCAGAAACTGCGCATTCGAACGCTAATATCTTCCGTTCGATTTTTTCCCTCAAACGTAAATTATTCACATTTTTGTAATTAAATCTCACATTTCAATTTCACCAAGTAAATTCTACATTTTTATTTTCAAGGTTTTCTTTCTTTGAGACCGTGAAATTTAGATGGGCAAAATATTATCAGTTATGAAAAATGTAATCTATAGTCGGAAAATATTAATTTTTAGATAATCGTATCGATTAAGTGGAATTTCGATGATTATCGAGTCTCATTGTTCGTCATACATTTTTTCCACGTTTTTCTAGGTCGTCGCGGTATTCCACTATTTACACGTATGTACGTATACCTCGCTGATTGTAAATAAATATAAATCTCGCTTATCGGGCTCGCTTTAAAGTACAAAACGCGCGATAGCATTGTTCGGATATTTTACAAGGATTAATTGATTATTTGCGACCGATCGAAGTTTCTGATTATCTCGCGCGCGCCGTCCTCGTCGTGCCAATGTCCAATTTCGCGCAAAAATTCTCGGAAAGAAAGGTCGATTAATTATTGTTCCTCTCTTATCAAGTAATTACGATGACGTAAGACCCTTAGAAGTATCCGTAACTCTCTATGACTCTCCTACAATTAATTTTACAACAAAATACACTAATTTTACTCCAAAAAACCAATTTCTAACGTGAAAAAATAAATTCTAATAATCATTTCAAAAACACAATTTATAATCCGCGTACAAAAAATGAATTACACATACAAAAATCATTTATTTATCTAATTTATGTCCCCCCTTCCCCCACTCTAATTTTAACGATCCATTTTTTAATTGTCAACTCGTCGGAAATCCGCGAATGATCGACAACGATCAAGATCGCCACTCCAGATTCCTTTCTGGCATCGATAGCGATATCTTTCGCGCGAGTTGGTGGGAGAAGAGATTTCTTAACGATTCCGTCGGAATTCCGTCGTTTCTCGCGGTGTAAACGAGGTTTACGCGTCATTACGAGTCCGTGGCTAAAGTAGTCCGGGCAAAGGCCCCCCGAGAGGAACGTCTTTGGCCGTTATGACCCGCGAGCTATACGTATAGGCCGGCAGGTTTCACTGTATCTTTATATGTATACATATAATATAATACAGTGACGATCAAAAGTTTCGTCAAAATTCTCAAAACACTCCACAATACAATCGTATATGCCAAACTACTTTGATCCATAAGAAATTTCGTATTTTATAATAGAAAATGATTTTACTAAATTTATATCAAGTAATTCTTCCCCTAAATGGTACTTTTACAAACTATAATCGTACCCGTGACACCGATACAATATCAAAAGTAACACAATGTTTAAACAAATAGAAATCATTGACAGATCTGAATGCACTAGAGAGAGTCTAATGTTTTTATCACATTTTCTCCAACAGTCTGAGATTTTGTTGTATCTGTCTCGTGTGATTGATTCAAATCGTTTATACGTATACGTCTACATATACATACGTCTACATGAACGTATATCAAACGATATACGTAAGTCGAGTCGAATTAAAACGCCCGTTCCATTTAGCACTTGTATCTCGCGTTTCGTGCGACCGACTCGACCCGCGGTTAATGGTATCCGTATGCTAATCGGGATTCCGAAACTTTTGACCGCCGCTGTATATACGTGTGCTCGCGTTTATCGACGCCCGTGCACGTGCACATACACGTGTGGAATATGCACACACACACACATACAGGTGTACACAAGTGGACGGGGAGGGAAGTTTGGTATGCAGGGCTTGCTTTTATTTACTCTCTCTGGTTCCGACCAGTCTGGCCAGTGTCGATCCACATTCTCCTTTTTTCCGATGGAACCCTTCACCCTCTTCACCCCTTTCACCCCCTTCTCTTCCTTCGCCCCCCCCCCTCCCGAGTAAATTAAGTTTCGGTAATTTCCCAGCGTTCACGAGGGTGACGGGAATTTCTCGTCGAGTTTCGCAGACTCTGTAGGTTCGGTTTTAGGAATTATTTTTCGTGTTTGGGTGAAAGAAATACTAGTTTGATGGGAAAATCGATGGAACAAACTTGAGAAAATGTGATGGGACTTGCAGCAGGTTGGGTCACGTGGGTGTTATGTGAGTTTGGGGAACTTTGACCCTTGATGTGGAGGAATTTGAAATTAGATTTTTAGTGGTTGTTAAAGGGTACTATGTTTGTAATTTTTAGACAATTGGGGAGCGAAAGTAGGGAATTGATGATAGTATAGAAGTATATGGTTCTGATTTACGAATTTTTGATAAGTTTTAGTGAAAATTGTTCAATTTAGATGTATAATATTTTTTTTTATTGTTTAAAGTAGTATTTTATGAACTGTGGGTCGAAGTAAGTGATATCTTTGTTACCTACAATCAATAAACATTTTGAATTCTTTCAAATTCTTTCGTTAAAATAGTCTTTAAATAATTCTCTGAACGATGAAACAGAATTTAGACTATTGACCACAGTTTATTAGAAAACTGGAGGAAAACTCTTCAAATTTAACAATTATTTCTCAATTTTATTAAGAAAACTAGAACACAATTGTTCAAATTTGACATATTTACCAGTTTCTCAAGAAACCCAAGTACATTTTCTCAAATTCAACGTACTCCACAATTTCCTAAAAACCCAGACTAAAAGATCTCACATTCAACAGCATTTTCTTACTATATCTTCCAATGCTTCCAACACTCACCAATTTTCCACGCACACGCACATCCGTTTCCATGTCGATCTCATTCATCTTCGCGTAAACCGTTTCCCCGTGATATCTATCGCACACTGATCATTCATGGGGCTTGTTGAATACCACCGTTAGAGCACTTTATTGTCTATCCGTCAAGCCGACGATGTCCGCTGAAGAGATTCACGGTGTCACTACGTCGTCCGTCAGAAGTGCCTCTTTGAATTCCACTCCCATACACACACACACATATACATATACATATACATATATCCTCGCACGTACATACGTTATTGAGATCAACCGTCGACGACGTGATTCTAACGCGCGTTAGAAACGCCTTCGAATTCTATCGCGATTCCTCGACGACAAACCGAGCATCGAATGTACCATTTACAAACGGAATCTTACCGCGCCGCGATAATGGCAGAATCGCGGAAAGTTAAGTAAAGTTTCCGTGATTGGCAGACGCGAGGAAACTAGCCGCTTCCTTCGCGAAATGTAAACCTATCCGTCAGGTTTAACGTTACGGGCGAAAATTTGCGGTGGCAGTTCCCGCACGGTCGGTTACGCAATTTCCCTGAGACGCTGATAGGCTAAAAGTAATTACGCCGATAAAATTCAACGCTCTATCCGCCATTAATAATGTATGTTATTAGTCACTCGGTGATCACCGATCACGTGATCTGGTTTCTTGAAAAAGAAGAAGAACAGAAAGAAGAAGAAAAAAAAAACAAAAGAGAACATTCCATATCGTTAATTACGAATTTCTGACGAGTCGTTAACGATCAGACGATTCGTATTTAATAACACTTCGGAATACAATGGAAGGTTATCATAAAAAGTGGAAAATTAACCCCAGGGACACTTGTGACGGGAAATTTCAACTTCCGTCGACGGTGAAAAAAAAACGTATCAACCGTGTCTGTGAGAAAATGTGAAAAAATTCAAGTTCGTCACAAGGTTCTCCGAATCTCCGACGAATTTTATCAGTTGCAATTAATAATTCATAACAGATCGATGTTCCCTGCCGGTATTCCGGCAGAACAGATGCAAACGTCGTTGACGTTAGTTGACCCAGATCGGAAAGTAATTTCTTAAACGAGCGGGTAACGTGACCAGGACAATACGGATGCTCTCGACGGACGTCGCGACGTCCCGCGAGACGACGACGTCCCCCATCTCGAAGTTGGATTCGACCTGGTGGAAAATAAACGTCGCGTGAAAAATTCAACGTTTTACCGCTCGTTCATCGATTTCCATTTCTCACGGCATCGAATTGACACGCGACCCCGAAGAAATTAAATATATCACGTGGTAAAAATATATTTCTTGTAATCGCGATTCGATTGTACTGTTCTCAAGAATAAATTCGTCGATAAAAAAGAATTGGCGTGTCGTGATACATAATTCAGAAAATTTGAATTATAGGAAATATACATGTAGGTGAAGAACAAAACGGAAGACAAGTGTGTACCGTTAACAATGACGAAGAATTTCCATTCGATACGCAAATGACCGTGAAACTGGAACATAGGTATATTAAACTCATTCCGTGTATCGTCGGTCTTAAAAATAATAACGTAAATGGAAAATTTCGCGATGGAGGCGACGCTATTTCCTGCATTGAAATGCATTTCCGGTATGAATCGAGACCTCGATAAAATCTGTAATATTTCACCGAATCTACGTACATAAATATTCCATAACGTAAGAATGACCTTACTATAGTTGCTTTATATATACATATTTGGTAAATGTAATTAACTGTGCATAATAGTTATGGTATCGTACGAACTTCAATAATTTCATTTTTTTTTCTACCTTTATGCAACGTTACAGCTTCGTTACGTCGGAACACGCGTAATTTCACGTCATTACTGATATTACCGCTCGCGATGTTGTAATCACGGACACGCACAATTAATGTGGAAAAAGAAATGGAATTACACGTCGATGCAATTCGCTCGTTGCTCATTGCTCTCGCATGTTCCATTGACTTTCGCGTTCGCGAGGGGGGAAAGGGTACATTTTGTTTTTCATTATTTTTCAATCGCACGGTCTTTCTTACGGTTCTTTCGCCTTATTCACGTTCCACGGGTTTCCTGTGTGCGTCTCGTTACATCGAGCGTGTACTTTTAAACAACGACGGAGAAACTATTCTTCGGTACGAAATGGTGAACGATCGTGTATTTGTTTTTTTCTTTTGTTTTTTTTTGGGGGGGGGGGGTCTTTTATTGTATTCTCGAATAATTCACCCGGTTGAAACGACACGCGAAATATTCTATTTCGGGGTGGACCAGGTGTCGGTGTATTTATAGAAGAGAAACAGGTAACAGAATTAACATTCTCATTAGAATACGAGGCATTATGAGGTCCGCGAATGCGGTTAATGAAACTCCTTTTCTTCGTTGCGGTGTCGCATTTCCGTAGAACCCGTTGAAAAGTCCGCTACGTTGCGAAAACTGTTATCTAACTTCGGAAGGCGTGAAACGATTCGTGTAGCCACCGTTTACGCAAGTTTCAATGATCGTTAAACCGACGTTGAGTCATCGAGCTATCGATTTCGATATTTTTCTTTTTTTTTTCTTCCTTCAAACGCGAAACAATCGACGGAAAACTTGTGTCGCGAGTCACCTAGGTGCGGTCGTCCCACGTTTTTTATTGTTGTAGAAAAAATGTGAATATCAAATTTTAGAAATTTTAATCAGAAAGGGATTTTCTATCGTTTCGAACTCTGATCGAGAGAATTTGGTAAACTTTGGAATTTTGGGATACAAAGTTGAAGGCTTGTAACACCTCGAAATGTTACCGTGACATTTATACTGCAAAACAGATATATTTCGTATTATAAAAAATACAATCTTCGCCTTGATTGACACGCGTTATTCCCTTAATGTAAAAACAAAGTAATAAAAAATCTAAAAGAAATCCAGGATTATTCACCACCCAACTGGAATTTTATAAAAAAAACAACGTATAAATTAAGAAACTTGTATAATGATTAACCATCACTCTAACACACAAACCCCAGTATATGTATATACATCCAATCGGAGAACGCGAATGATAATTTCCAAAATTTAAAAATCTCAGAGCCAGCGGAACGAAATTCCTATCAAAGTTTTCCCGTTCGATCGATCAAATCGGGCGGCAAAACACGTGCCGCGGCGAAACAGAGCCGCGCACTGACTGGAATCGTTAATTGTCGCGTTAATTAACGGGCACATTCGAAGACACCGGTGGTGGCACGTGTGATACTCGCAGTCTGTGAGGTCAGTGGCGTTTCGTGAATTGCGCCGGAAGTGGCGTACACGATTATTCATGCGTGCCTCGAGCGAAGTCGGTTCAATAGCATCGGAAACAAACACATACATATGGGGAGAGAGAGAGAGAGAGAGGGAGAGTGTGGGAGAAAGAGAGAGAAACAGTGAGAGGGAGTTAGAGATATATAGATGTATATTATTACGTTCTAGGAGTATGTACTTCCCTTTAAAGACGAGCTAAAGATAAGTAGAGAAGTAAGCAAGAGTGACAAAAAGTAAAAATAAAATCCAAAATGTAGGAAAAGAAAGAAGGAAAAACACAAAAAGATGTGACTGGAGCAGGAACAGACTCAAAGTAGGGAGAGAGAGAGAGTAGAGTAGAGAGTTAGAGAGAGACATTTGTTTTATTCGTTCTAGGGTAGGACCCCTCAAGGAACAAGACAGGTAGGTTAAGTAAATACGGGAAACTTATGTAATAAGACACTATAAAACGAAATGAAACAAGGGCCTGCGCAACGGTGGACAAACTCAGGGCACAGTAAAAGAGAACATGTGTAACGTAACATTAGAACATAAAAAGAACAAGATAAAAGAACAATGATATCATAACTAAACGCAACACAGTCGAAATGAAAATAACGATAGTTCAAGGGGGAGGGGGAAAAAATAGAAAAATAGTGGAATATGTAGGCAGCTACAGATGGAGAGAGACAGAAAGAGAAACAGATAGAAAGATAGATAGATAAATAGGTAAATAATTAATTTAATAAATGCTAGAAAAAGTAACATCGTTTAAGAACAATATAATATAAAATAAATATAAATAGAATAACATAGAAAATAAAATATAAAAATAAAACATATAAAGAGATACATAGAGAGTGAGAGAGAGAGGTGGGGGAGAGGATGAGAAGCAGACAGAAGACGTCGACCACGAGAAGATCGGCATTGGGATGCACGAGGTGGGCCGCGACGTCGTTAATGGCAAAACGTCGTTACACAATGGCCGGTGTATCAAACCATATTAAACAATGGGCCTGGCTAGCGTGTAGGGGAACCGGAAGTGTGTAGGAACCGAATGGGGAGCCGAACAACGGCTCTCTCTCTCATTGTCGGGATGCTTCGTGTCGCGGATAGTCAGTCACCCGGTGGATTTAACGTTTTGGATACGGTGTTCCGATCATCAGGAACAACGAAACACACCTGACAGTCGAATTCTCGTCGATTTCATCGTAAATTTTCACCGTGAAAATCTTTTTACGCGGGAAACATCTTCACTCGTAGATACGTGTGTTAGTGAAATCGGAAATTTTGATTTTAATCGTGAGAAATTTCCATTCGTATGGACGAGTGTCTCGGAGGGAAAAAATAGTGGACTCTTTGTCTCTCCATGAAATCGAGAGAGGCGAGGAGATTGATCAAGATTCTATTTCTGCGGACGATCTTTTGCCGGAAGAAACGAGAGAGACGGTAAGATAGAGATCTGTCGTACGGATTCGAGTCGAGTTGATTATATTATTTTAATTCGAACAATTTCGTGTTTTCGTGAAATAGAAGGATGAGAGGTGATTCATAAAGATTCTTTTTACTCGGAAGATTTTTTGTAGGAAGAAAGATGGGGAGGGGGTTAAGAAATGGGATTTGTCATTCGCATTCGATTGAACGTGACTTTTTAATACTACTCTAGCAGACCGTGGAACGTTACTGTACACTCTTCCGTAAAAAGATCAGAGCTAACGGTATTCCGGGACCGTACACATTCTTCGGTAGCGATTGCAGGTCGGATTTCAATTTCACATGTAAACCATTCGCAGGTTTACGTGAAAATGTTTCATTTATGAATGATATCATATAAACTCTCTAATAGATACGCATTGACTTTGATTTACCGCGATAACGTTACCGTAATTATGCAAATATTTCACAAGTAAACGATTCGTATCTTTACGTGAAAATATCACAGCTGTTTGTCATTTTATATAAATTTTCTAATAGACACCTGTTCACTTGCATTTAATAAGACTATTTTATTATAAATGTTAAAACATTTCACATTTAAATTATTCACAGGTTTACGTGAATATATTACCGTAGTTGTTGTTAGTGAGTTAGTATGAATTCTCTACTAGATACGAGTTGACGTCGATTCAACGTAGCGACGATAGTCTGAATAACATATCCGACTAGTCCGCGATACCATCGTTAGTCCGTTAATTAACCGAACAAGTCGGTACACGTGGAAAATAAGATGAGTTCGTCGTTGCAACGTCCATACGTGTCTATACTTTCGACTTTCACATCCCGGTGCCCTGTTAATAGATCAACAATGATTGATTAATTACGCAGCGATAACGCGATAACGAGTAACGTTTCCCGTTAATGAATCGAATCCGATAGGGATTTTTCGCGTAACAAATCGACCGTCTCGTTGCATTCTAGACGGCGACATTTCACCGCGGACGCAAAGGTGTCCGTTACGTAACGCCGGGATAGATACAAGGAATTACAGCGTCGGTTATGTAACTGGATTACAGCAGCACGTGGACTTGTGAAATGTTGACAGTGGGTCGTAGATGAAAACTAGGAAGCGTAGGAAAGCTGCGAATGCAACGGTTACATTTTCGATTTCTACGCTCGAATCACTCAGAAAAAAATATGAAATATTATGAAAATTAAAAATATCCGAATATTAATCAATTTTTTTTATCAATCTAATTTACTCGAGAAATTAATAATATCGTCGATAATAAAATTGTTTATATACCCGCATGTTTAGATTAATTGCATAATAATTTACGATAGAATCTGTGTCGCTGGGACACGGGAAATCGTAAAAGGAAATTGAAAGTGGAACGGATCAATTTCCCTCTGATAAACGGACACGATACGCGACACGTATTATTTAGCAGGATGAATCGTATTCCTAATTGGAGCGTTCTCATGACTCTCGGAGACACGCAACGTTGTCTCGTCTCGGGTGTGTTACAACTCCGTTGTTTTCGAACACCGAACGTTGAAAACACGTTGCCGCTAATTACATTCGCGTATTTGAACTATTCGGATATATGTATACATACATATACGGTTTTATTCCCATCCAGCGGAGTGTTTCGTTATTCCCGGCTGGCTACGTCATCGCCGAGGCAAGTGAAAACAACGGTTGAGAGAAATAATAAAAATTGACGGAGTTGCAAATGAGGAATTATTTATAGCGATCTCAAAGGTCGCGGGTCGGTTAATTTTAGTACCGCGAATTGATCCTTTTCTGTATTTATTAATACAGATTCGTATTGTCTCGCTGATATTTTCATAATAAAACGGAGATGGAAGCTGAAAAATACATTTCTCTGAGACCACGTCGGGTAAACACTGCGTTCGCGTGCAACAAACTCGGAGAAATTGGAATTGCGAACGGAAATCGGATTGTAATGTACGTTGAGGAGGATTTCCAAGTGACCATCGAGAAAAAATTCGCGCGTCATTGTGAACCTGTGAAATCATTTCTCTGGCATGTAAACAAATCATGGAATTCATCAGTTCGATGGTTCTTTTTTCCAATCTGAATGAGTCACAGATTTTTCAATGGATGAATAATCGATTCATTAATTAAAATTCACCTATGATTATCGTTGTAAATATAAGATAAGCCACAGAAAATATTTTATTTATGCTAATAACAAATCCTGGTGCAAACAAATGATTTCTACCAATGGAAAACGTTTAGAAAGTACTTTAACCCCGGAAAAAATTCACTAAAACGTTCGTTCGTAATTTTCATCTATTTATACCAGTCATCTTATATTAACACTCGGTTTAAGAAACCCGACGCCAAAGATTGTTCGCGAAACAACAATCTCGCGCCAGGTATCCCGACAAAGAAATCTCGTCAGACGGCGAACGGTGGTTCATTTAAACGGTTCGCCAGACGCGTCGAAGAAAACCGCGACAAGTAGAGTCGATCGGCTGCGTAACAATATCGGGGTTACACTTTCGATATTACGTCACGGCTCGTCACGTGTGTATATATTTTTTTTTTCATTCATCCGTCGTCTAGCCTTCTATCGCGAAATCCCCTTCTAACGTTCCCCGCGTGACTAACGATCAGCTGTTCGATTCGACGGAAACCGACGAAGACCCGCGACGAGTGTAGTAAACAAAAAAAAAAGCAAAAATCGTTCGATTTTCCCCATCGATTCCGCCGAGGAGGTTCGCAAAACGTTTCGCGGCCGAAATCCAGTGAAAGTTTACATTAATCGACGGCGCAGCGGTGCTCAACCTGACGCGAAAAATCCACCGGCAAAGGGGCCCCCCTCACACCGACAGGAATCTCCTACCATCGAAAGGTTCGTGTGCATAACACCGAGTTTCCCCGGTGAGGCAGTCCACTGTCACTTTCAAACCGACAGTCCCCGCACAAAGGTACTGGAACACAAACCGGCAACCGGCGGCGAACGGGTGTGCAGAACCACGAAAATGGACCAGCCGTGACACCTGAAGGGATAGATATCGGGGTAACGTGTTGTCGTCGTCGTTACAAAGAGAAACGGGAAACTGTTTGGTGCGGACGAGGAATCGGCGAGGCTGCAACTGTATTCTTTCACGCGAAACTTTCGAACCCGGCAACGTTTCTCCTCTGCCTGTGCACTAAATGTAAAGTGATAAACCCGCGGACTTTCAACGGAGAAAGAAACGAGGAGAGATAGAACAAGAGAGAAAGAGAGTTCGATTTCATTTCATAGTTCGTCGTTCACCCATTCGATTTTTTTTTAAAGATCTACGTGCTCCGTTCGTGAAACGTTCGCGAAATATCGGAACTATCGCGCGGGAACGCAGTGTTTACGGAAACGTGATCTGGATTCGTAGACGAAAAACGTGACGAATCGACGGAGCCGTTGCGAACGACGCGAAGACAATCGCCGGAGAGTCTGAGAGGAGATCGAGATCGATACGGGAGAAAGAACGCGAGGTGAAAGAGTGACGAGGAATGATAAAAAGAAGGCTGCAGACTTTGGAAAGTAATCTGCAAAAAAAAGACGGATCGTCGGGATTGACCGTGACACCGCGTCGATTTTACGACTGCAACGGAGAAATCGAAAGAGAGAGAGAGAGAGAAACATAGAAAATTGAAATTGAAATTTATTTTAATCCTAGAAGTATGACCCCTTTAAAAACACATCGACGGTATAATAAGAGACACAATAAATTATAGTCCTATAATTTATATTAAAATTGAAACTAAAATCGAGAGTCAGAGAAACAAAGAGGAGACTGAGAGAGAGAGAGAGAGAAACAAAGAGGATCGCTGCAGCGAAGAATATCAGTGACGAATGAATAATAACTGATACACCGGTGGAACAAAGTAAAAGTGAACGGAAAATCGCGACGTAGCGAGGTTCCGCGAATCCATGACGGGACACTTTAATTTTAGAAACTGTCGCGGAAAAACAACGTGTCAATGATTTCAGAAAATTGACGCGGCACGTGCGATTCCCGAGTGAACGATATAAAACGGAGTTTCGCGGCTGGTCATCGCGCGACTTATGGGAAACTGCGGCAGAATGCATCGCTGATTGCGCAATTCATCGTCTCCGTTGTGCGGCCCCTTTCATCTTGCCGTTGCGTCGAATGGAATTTAATACGTTCGCGGTTAATTACACCGTCGACCCTGTTATTCGTCTTTGATACGATATTCGCGATCGAGGACCAAGTAAAATCCTACCGAAACGTACGGTAGAAAGAAAGACTGTAAAAAATCACACATACGTTGGAAACAGACTCATACCTACGAGGAACAAGTGGTTGGATGGTGATTAAATAAATTACCGAACGGTCATCGAATTAATTACCAATACGCGTGTCTGTAACGACCGTCGTGGACGCAATTAATTTCAGACACGTCGGAACGACGGTTTCGAAGGGTCATACCGAATACCGTCGACGGAAGTTAACGATCGTTGGTGGATGAAGCCGTTGGGATTTTCCAAGGGAGACGAAAGTGGAAAAAAAAAGAGCGGCGGAATGTTGGCCTACGTTTCGAGTTTTATTTCAACCCTGTTGTTGGAGGGTGACAAGGTGGTTCCCGGTCAGGAGAAATACAACATGGCAACGTTTATGGTGCTGTTTCTATTAATTACCATCGAGGTGGTGGTTGTGAAGGTTGTGACGTCAGATATGGAAAGGGACGAGGACAGTCATTCCGGTTTGAGAGCCGCTGCGACCTTTTTCGATCGAGAAGACTAAATTTTGAACAAATTTTTAATTTTAATTTTGTTTTTTTAAATAACATGTTTGTATATTAATCAGTGATAACATTTGTATCTGTATGTTCTCCGAAATGGCAAGCGATTCCGTTCGTATTAATTCGCGACACGTTCCTAAGTTATTCGTTAATTCGACGGAGCCTACGGTGCATCTTTTGCATGTCTGCGTTATGCTAATATTCGCGGGGCGTGCGAACGAAAGTGGTTGATATATTCAACGGGTGTAACTGTACGATGTATATATGTATGTATGTACATACATTATAATATATATATATATATATATATATATATACATATATAGTACGTTGTGAACGTACCATCGGAGAATTATGGAACGACGTCGACGGTAAAATCGAACGTCCGAGGTCTCCGCGGCGACGGCTTTTAACTTTCCAGCGGGGGCAATTTTCTTTGAAATCATCGGGCCAATTACTTCGCCGAGTAAAAAGTAATTCGCGTCGTAACCGTTAATGAAAGCTGCGTCAGACGCGGCGGACGTGAAATTTATGACGCTGTGTATATGGAGTAATAGTAAAAGTACGCCACGGAGATGGTCGGACGGCGTAAAGCAGAGAACCCGACGTCTCTCTTTCGAATAAAAGTTTCTTCTGCTGAAGTGTCTTTCATTGCACGCGGACTTCTATGGACGACGTGTTCGTAATGGCGAAAATTAAACGGCGTATAATAATAGCTATGGTATTTCGTCGAATGTGTATGCGTGTACGTGTGTCGGTAATGTGAGTGTGTGTGTAAGATGGGGACAATGGGCAACGGTACAAAAGTCGTTTCGCCAAGAACGGTGAGCACGATTCACGCCCGTTTTCACGAGTGTGAGGGATAATTTACAAAAAAAAAATTAATAATAAATAAAAAAACCGGCGGTGGAGAATCGTCAATAACGTTTATGGAAATAGGATTCATGATGCGACTTCGTTCCGTCGCGACGACAGATTTTTAAATAACACGCGTCCAGACGTTAAGGAGGCCTTCACCTTAAATACGTGGAATATATTATAAAATAATCATCGAGATACTAGACTTTGATTATAAATGATAATTTTTACAGAAAACAGCATCGAACGTCGAGTTGCTTAAAATCCCGCGGGAATTTCGCACGGTTCGCAGAGACGAAGTTGCATCGTTGATATTATTTATTATTACGTAATAATACAGCCGTTGTTGAAGAAAGTTGCCCGAATTGAATGCATGAGAGCGTTTCGAAAGTATATTTATTTATACCAGTTATTACATAACGATGCGTTACGTATTATCGATTACGCGTAAAGAATTTAAATAGCTCGTACCATTAAAGTTACGCGGCTAACTACGGACGCGTATCATTTATACGTAATATTTAATATCCACAATGTTACCGGGACAAATTTACCTGTAAATAACTATTGACCGAGTTATCGATCAATTTCAAACGATTTCTTAATAAAATCTCATTCATTAAAAATCTACTGGAAAGTAGTGAATTGTTTTCTGTTCTTTAAATTAATAATTTATTGAATTATACCTTGTCAACAAAATAATTATATTATCTAAAAATCCATATTTTCCCTTTATTATAAATATATTCCTATCGTTCCAGGAGGTCGACGGATTCGAAAAAGGATACGAAACGAATCCTTCAGGACGACAGTCGTTGCGCTTGTTGTCTGAAACCATTTTTGGTGGACCGTGGTGTTCGGTGCAACGATTGTGCCGCGAGATCCTGCAGGAAGGGCTGTTCCCGTTGGGACACGTCGGACAACGCCTGGCATTGTCTTTTCTGCCATCAGCAAAGGTTTTCGTAATAATTATATTCATTCTACCGCGCAACAAACTTGCGACATAAAATTGGAATTTCGCGTTGCACGCCAACTCGCGAGTTTTTTTAATTTTAATAAAAACATGGACGTTTCCATCTTATCGATCCGACGATCGATATATGAAAGATCGAGATTTTGAACATTTTTAAACAGGGAATACCATGAGAATGTGATCCCATTTTCATTATTTTTTTATCGTTGATGTTTCATATATCGATTCAAATTGTTGGATCGTTAATTAGGATTTTATGTGTTGATAGCGATATCGAAACTAATCAGAAATTATTCGTAGATCCTGGTTAAAGAGGAACGAAAAGTGGTTCGAGACATTCGGCGGCGCGATCGACGAGGAGGATTTACATCGGTACTTCAGCACGGCAAAATCACGTGTCTATGTGGCAGGTTTGTCTCCGTCAACGTTTTCGTCACGTGGTACACAAATATTTGCGTGGTTTCACGCGTGGGATAATTCAGCGACAATTCGCTAATTCCTGTTCCTAACAGAACAATTTTCCAAATCACACGTCTTATATAAAAATTGTCCGAAAAAAATCTCATTTCGTAGAAACACACATTTTTAAAAAAATTCCAAACGAATAATCGTTTATTTATCAAATCATATCAACGAAAAATTCACGAATCGCGATATCGTCGTCGATGAAAACAATAAATACGTAGATATTCACGTGGTCCGTCGAAACAAACGATTCCGTCGCGACGAGATTTTTCCGTCGCCTCGAGAAAATCACTTTGCTCGCCACGAAGCGAACGCTCTTATAAATAATGTAGTTTTTTTCGAGGCGTCTTCAGGGTGGAGCATTCCTACGGGTTTCGCCGCTAACGCAGTCCCGCGACAAAACAGAAACGACGGGAGAACGTTTGTCCGTCGCGACGCCGCGCCGCGACGTTTGTCCGCGGTCAATTGTTCGTCGCCCCGTGGCAATTGATTTGCAAGGTAGGAGTCCGCGGACGTGGTGAACGATCGACGGTGGGACGCGCGATGTGCATACAGAGGCTGCATTAATTGCACCGGTTTCGAGGAAACTTTTGCCGGCGACGGGACGAAAGACCTCGGTAAACAGTGACACTGCGGTATAATATAGGGTGTAACTAAATATTGGGAATTTTTTTCAGAATTTACAGTATGCAAGAAATGGAAAAGAACGTTGGTAAACTTAGGATCACAAATGACATATTTATAAAAAATTTAATCTCCGTAATGGAAGGTCGTAGGAGATTGATTTTAGTTTTAATATTACTAGGGGAGATCGAAGATTAGAAATAAAATATAATTGCTGTGATTAGTGTCGTTAAGTAGGAATTGTAGTTTATTTTGGGCAACTTTGATTGTTTATATTATGGAAAGTGTTTAACAACCTGAAAAAAATCAAAGGCATTCATCGAATCTTTTTCCTAATTTGTTTTACTTGTCCCTGATATATAGTTACACACTGTACACATGTATTTTCCCAAGGATACTTCGCGACACTAATTACAATTTACTTAAAACTTGAACACTTGCTGACAGAGCGATAAACGATGCCAGGAGAATCGTCGGAATTTTCTCCCAGGACAAAGTAATGCAATTTGTAATAAAGAAATTAGTCGGGATAATAGGTTGGGAACACCGTAGCGAGATGTTAATTGACGTTGATCCTATTTTCGAATTAGTTCGAAATTGTTCGTACGCTCATTCTGTTATCTCGAATCGCAGGAGGACGAGCGTCCTTGTTCCTAACCAGAAATGCCGTGTAACGGAAGAGCAACAATAAGAACGGCAACGAAAAATATCTCACGGTAGATTCTCCGAGCAATGCTCATTGTTCATTGCACAGCTAGGATCTTAGCCATGTGAATCGTATCAAAGTGTTTGATCAGGAACAACCGCATCTATCTAGGAGATAGCATGCGGATAGGAACGGGCCACCTGAAAACCGGCTTTTCTTCGTCCTGACGAAAAATAGAGACGTCACATCTGGATACGATCTACCGTATCCACCTATTCACTATAAACGCCTTTGTAATTCTATAACTCGGCTTACTCGGTCTTACTGAAATGTCAGACAATTAGAGTAAAGTAACTGTTCAACGCGTTCACCGGGAACGATGGAAACGTTTCACGCGTGAATTCTTATCCGTTTACTTCGTGATTTATTTTTGTTCTTCTTTTTTTGAAAATCATTCTTTTATACTTGAGTTAATTACGGAGTTAATTACGAAGTTAATTAAACGAGTCTATTTAATTAGACACTGTACTGTTAAATAGCTCGCTACGAGAAGAAAGGATAAATTTAATTGTCTCATTGATTGGTTACTATAGAGAGAAATGATTTTTTATATATATATTTACAGTGTTCGGATATTTTTTATAAAAAGCACTCCACTTTTTTAATAAATTTTCGTAGTTTGGAAAGAACGAAATGATAATCCATGTGGAATTGAGAACACGCGACGTAGTTTGGAGTAATGATACGGGGGATAAATATATAGATCTTCGAAAAGGAGCAATTTAATCCAAATCAGGTCGCATTCCTCGCACACACGCGCACACGCACACACGTGTTCGAGCGTTTGCTAACCACGGCCTATTCCGAGGATCTGTTCTTTCGCCAAACATGGTCAGACTGCATCGTGCCGAACACTTCTGTGCTTCTTGTTCGTTTTTTCGCGAGCCGAAAGATGCACGCTCGTTATTTCTTCTAGGAAACACCATGAATTTCAAGGCTTCCCGCATTCCGTCAAACTTTACGCGAACACGCAGCATCCGAGGATACTTCGAAATTCGACATTTCTCAGCCGCCTGCGTTTCATTCGCAAAATATTTTCGTCAACGTGAAATAAATCTTTGAAGTTTATTGCTAGACGACTGATTGTCTTTAGAACTCCATTAGTAAGCTATGGATTTTATGCGAATACATGTTTTCAATAAGGAATAGCATCGGAGAAAGATATTTCTCTCGATTTTGTTATTCTAAAACATTTTTTTAACATGTCATTTTTTACGTGAAGTATTTCTATATTTCTTATGGTTTATTGTAGTTATATATCACTGTCAGGTAAAATATTCATTTTCGAAAAAAGTCATAAAGTAATAAAAAAGTAAATTTACTTTATAAATTATATAAAATACACAACAATCTCGAGATATCTCATCATCCATCTCTAACACCATCTATTTACGCTTTTAAAATTAAAATTCCATTAGAAATCTAATTTATTCTCTTACAACGATACTACTTACAAATCACACGTGGCAATTTCCACAAAAAGCAGAAAAAAAGACTGTAATCTAAATACCAAATGACTACACTCGTCATTTCACAAAAACCCACCAGTTCCTCTCGACGAGTATACTCGTCGTCCATAGGCACTTTAACAATTCTCTATCGACAAAAAAAAGGTACTCATCCCTTTTTCCACTTTATTTCCATATTGATTCAAACCCAAACCAAAAATTCTCTAAAATAAAAATCCACGTTCCATTTTCAATAATTCGTACGCGAGGACACCCGTGGGACCGTGATCTCGTCGCGGGTCGTATCGCGGGCCCGATTAGATCGTTCTGCTCCGAATTCCAGGCGCATTTCGGTCCCCCTGGAAGCGGGACACACTTCGCTCTTATTGTCTCCCGTGGTCGAGGTGGCGAACCTTCAGTTCTGCTCCAGTACTCTCGGGAGTAACATCGCGCTACTCCCGTGGTAACCTTTCTCTCTTTCCCCCGGGTTGCCGTTAGTCCCCGGGTCCGTCTAACAAGTGAAGCGGTGTCGTCGCTCGCCAGTGACTCGCGTCTCCAGGTCGAACGGCGAGATTTTTTTTTATTTTTTTTTAACAAACGATAAAAAAAGGGATAAAGAAGTCGACTGGTCGGAAGGAGAAACTTTTTCGAAGATTTTCGAATGAACTTCGCACGGTTTCGCGAGGGAAACGATGGGGTCAAGGTGTTACGGAACTCGAGGATTCGACTGTCACGGTCGACTGCGACGAGTCGATAAATAAATCGAGGGACACGCGGCAATCGATGGAGGTCCAGCCGACGATCGCGCCTATGCAAATGATGTGCAAATACTTCTGTCTAATGCATGAGACACTGTGTGCAAAATAGACGAGTCTGAAGTCCCTCCCCCCGGGGTGCAAGCAGCAATTATTGTTATTATTCCTTCGTGACAAGAGTTTTGTATCCTGGAGATCTTTAATTTATTATGAACGATGAATTCGTGAATTCTCATGGAAATTGTTAGAGTGTGGATCTTCATCAATGTGATTTTTTCATCGATTCGCGATAGAAAAATTTGTAATCCTTGGCGAAACCCTGACGGAAGTCGGGTTACTCGACAGAGAACGATGATCGTTAGAAAAAGTATAATTACTCGTTTCTATACCTCGCAACACTGTGTAACAATCTAAAAAAAAATATTATCCAAGAATCTCTTAATCGAGATACTTAAAAAGTTATTATCGAACTCACAACGCAGCGACGTCTTGATAATAATTATTCACAAGTGTCGACGATCCAAAAGACTAAGAATTTACAAGTGAAAACGAGCCCGTAGAAATTTCTCAAAGTGTCTCAAGAAAAATCTTTGAATCATTCTCACTCGGAAATCGAATCAAATTATTTATCGATAACTCGTCGCAGACTTTCCTCGCGCAAAAACCGACGTTACCTGGTGGCGCGAGCGGCCTCGCAGCTACGTGATAACTGATAAATATACCGGTCTTGCGGTACTCGCTAAGAGAATGCGGTTACAAACACGAATGCCCGAAGAAAAAGACCAAGAGAGAGAGAGAGAAAGAGAGAGAAAAAAGAAAACAACAACAACAAGCAAACCCGCGCACGGCGGTAGATCTTTAATGGTTGTCGATACTTTCGTTTAGAAAGCGCTCGGCCGTGTCAGCAGATAGAAATTCGTGCGCGCGTAGTGCATCGCCGACGGTCACTCGAATTCGAAACGCGCCGCGGATTTATTCACGACGATGATCGCGTAAACAAATCGCCCGCGATCGCGATCGACGCTCGGATAGATCGCGTAAGAATGCGACCCGTGTGCGATACCGACTCGTCCAACGGTGAAAGTTCTTACCGCATGAATGAGTAAGTTTTTTTTTCCATCGTTGTTTGGATAGTTTAAAAAGCGTGAAAATTGGATTACATTAACCATATAACGAGGGAATTAATTACACCCACGAGTAAACGATGATTAAATTTGAATTTCGGATGAAATCTGTCAATAGTTTTGTTGATTAGTGAAATTGAGATTTTCTTTTATTTGGTTTGATTTTTACGTTAAATTTTGTGTGCTACGTGAGATCGATCTATGATCGATCTTATGATCGATCGGTTAAGGGTGGATTGTATTGAGAGTGACGTGTACGAACGGTATTTTTCAGGAGTGGAAAATGCAGCTACCAGTTCCGGATTGGCTTTGGCCGCGGAGAGCCAAGAAGAGGCGAACACGATGGAAACGGTGCGAGATTTCGTTGAAAAGATAGTCGAGGGTTTGATTGGCAGCGTGGACGACACGCCGATCGATCGGCTTTACAATCATCCGGAATGTAAGTTTTCTACCCCCTGTCTCACTTAGAAATCGAAAGCTTGACATTAGAACCACCGATGGATTTTTAAGATTCACATTCAAATTATAGATCATCAAAATTAATTTGTGGAAAAAGAAACTGTGTAAATACGGAATGCTTTTTATCAGAATAAAAGCCCGGGGAAATTTGGATAAAAATGAGAGTACTATATGAAAAATAATTATAATTGTGATATTAATTTCGATAAATATTTTGGTATATTAAATTTGTGGTTTTAAATTCGATAAATATTTTGGTATATTAAATTTGTGGTTTTAAATTCGGTGGTTCCAGTGTTAAATTCATTTGCGTATGAATAAACCATTGCTGCAAATCTGTCGCTAATTTTCTCATGTTAAATGGGGATGTATTTACAAATATATATAAATCTTTTCGACGCGTGTGTGTCGACTCTTCGCAAAACAGTAGGTAAAAGCATTAACCGCGCAAACACTAGTGCACCAACAAATGCTGCCATCTACGGAAGATCCCGGAACACGTTTTGTGCGAACAAATAAAATGTATATAATATATACCGCATCAAAACATGATTATCCACGTACAATCGTTAACAATTATCAATTTGCATCAACTTTCAAGCACGTCGATTAACTTTCCGGCTCTCTCACATCGTACGAAATTTTGTCAAATTAAAAATGACAAGTGAAAACTTTTATTTGAAACATAATCGAACAAATTTTCAAATTCATTTTTAATTAAATTCTGATTGTATATTATGGAACTATATCTTATAAAAAAGAGTCATAAGTTAATTGACGTTAACTAATCCGTCTCAAAATATGTACTAACGCCTCCAACTAACGCTAATTAACAGATGACAAGCTTTTGGCAAAATACATTGTACCTCTGGCCGGTGCCCTCGCTCGCTTGGCAGTAGCTCTGCAATTATCTCTGACAAGTAAGTGTTCATAATCTATTCGAAATGAAATTCCAATGATTTTTATAAATATTCACTACCCAACCTATTTATCAAACCATTTTCATCTAATATATCAATGTACTCCTTCTAATTATCAAAATATTCATTAACATATAAAAATTATTTGGAATTAATCATTAGACAATATCAGACAATATCAATAAAATACCACGATAACCGAATATTTATAAAACTCACTGATACACGCTGCATCCATAAGTACTTAATTATTTATTCATTACATCACTTTACTATCGCCTTTCCTATTGTTCCTACTATTAGTTCTCTGTACATAGTTCGCCTCGGTATCTCAAGAAATCTGTTTACAATTAATATCTCGGTACTCGTTACATCAGCAATAGAATTCACGCGAACTACTTCCGTTAATCGTTATTTAAATTTCATGTTCGTTAACAATGGTTCTTTGATTTCGATCACCGGTGTAAAAAATCAATCGTCCACCCCCGAGATTTAATTAATCGTTAATTAATTCGAGGGTCGTGATGTCACCAGGTTCTCATCCGGCGGGAAGTTCCTAATGGATTTTTTATTTCCGCGGAACTCGCCGGCGAATTCAATTATAGCAACCTTCTATAACGCGACGATTATTACGTAAGCGGCACAGAAACGATAATCGTGCCGCGTGAAATTTTCATTTTCTTCCCACAGGACGAGCGATTCCTCGAAGAAAAAGTCACGTCGTATTATGCGTGTACGCTTGAATAGCTAGAATTTACCAGTCGACGATGATAATTCTCATAAAGGGAGGACTTAATTGGCGAGCGCTCGCTAAAGGAAACGTCGGAATTTTCACCCATGGTATTTTCCATTTGATTATGAGGAATAGCACAACAATGATACTTCCCGAAATTATTTCACTGATTAATTATACGTTAATTAAAAGAGTAACTTTCGACTGGATTTACACGGAACAGAATGTGGTCCGTTGGAAATGTTGGAATATCTTCCTGTTTTCTTTCTTTTTCATGACCCCAGACACATGTATATATGTATGTATAATGTACGAACATACATACATATTTACGTGTAAAAAAAAAACAACGATGGGTCGTCAGGGGGTTAGAAGGGGGGTGGAGAAACCATTCAAAGAAGGTTAGATTTGCATGAATAATGTGATCGAACGACGAGGAAATGTCTGTTAAAAGACTTCGCTTAACATAGCGATTTTAATAATGTACTACTGAGTCAATTAAACGGCAGACGGGAAATTAGCGCGGAATAAAACGACGAAGATAATTAATTTGCCGTGAACCGATAAACACCAGTGAGTAGCGAGTGCATTTAAAAAAAAAACGGGTCGTGCGATTGACATTCAAAGTGTGGCGGATAAAAAATACAATTTCCGTGTAAGCAAAAAACTGGCGTCAATCTATTCATCGACCGCGGGATCATTAGCGAGAAAATTAATTTTAAGATCACGCGTCGTGGTTTTTCTTCAACGTGAATGAATCATCTTCCATCGAAGGACAGATATCTCATTGCGCGAATCCTTCGGGCGAAGTGAAACAATGGAGGATGCAACAATCAACGAGCAACAATCTCGAAATAGACATACTTGGCTCGTTTACCGATTATGTAAGAAATGAGTCAGTAAACGAAGATTCGAAGGAAAGGTCTTTGGTATCGCGATTTACAATGAAATCAATTTCTGTCGAAAACGTGTCGCAATGATTCCGACGATAGACGCGAATTGACTTTCTGCAAGGTTTATTATAACGTCATTATTAATTGCGAACGAATATTCAATAAATTTTGTAACAAGTTTATTTTTTTGCAATCCTTTTTAACATATTAAAAAGGTCATATTTTCATTTGGGCAAGTTTTTATGAGATTGCTTTTAGTTTTTTCTATACGTAGTATGTATATATATATACATATATATATGTATATAATTTCACAGTCGAATAGTGCATCGTTATACGTAATCTGTACGATGAATTCCCGCGGCCTTCGGTTTTTGTCTGGCGTATAAAAGTGTTTTATGATAAATCGACAAATATCGCTGAAACTTCCTTGTATCTTTCGCGTTTACTTGCCGATGCTTACACGGTATGATTTTATATTCGTTTTTAATTGCCGGACTCACTGAATATTGATTGTCGACGGTAAACGATGACTCATCGATCGTTTGAATGTTTTCGATCGATTTTATATCAGCGAATTAGCATCGCACGGAAATGATGAGAGAGAGAGAGAGAAAGAGAAATACACAGAGAAAATCAAATAATATTCCCGGTGTTACGTAGTCGGATGATAGCCAACCAATTTGCATACAGTGATATCACCAGCGTAATACGTAGTTTTATTAGTTTGCTCGATCGCCTAACCAGAATGGATTCTATTCTACTTGAAGATCGAGCTGACGTAAATCGTCGGCCTCGCGCTGTGTTCTACAAACAACGGATTTTATCCACATTCTTGATAAACTCGTAGCAATGACAACACGCGGCGACAACGTCTTATCAGACGACAAGTAGAACGACGACGATGTGACACAGATTCGATTCGATTCATAAATGGAAATTTTTGTTCGCATTTCACACATTTAAAAATGTGTCTTTATGTTGCGTCGACGATAGAAAACGATAAAAAAAAACAAATTCTACAATGGAACGAGTAAATGAAACAGTCTTAGTGTACACAGGACACTTTTGAACGTTGCGAAAGTTCGTAAAATAAGTCGAGCCGCTGGTTTCTAAAACCGTGTAATTTCTACTAATTCCGAATCGCGCGCAAACAAAGGCGCGACACTCGCATACTTTCCACGAACGCGACACAGGTACTTACTGGCGAATTTGTTAGAAAAGATTCATATTCGTTGTACAACGACGACCGAACATTTCCCCCGTAGGGTATTCCGATTACCCGATTCAACGGACTTAATCCGACACTTTCGATCGCCGGTTTCACCGTAATCAAGCGCGGCTGAAACTAATCCGCGAATTGCAAACAGTTTCCCCCTTGCGACCGACCAACGTTCCCGCCGGGAATAATGTTTCCAAGTGTATCTCTGTTTCGTATGAAATAGAATTTCAAAAATCGTCGCGGGATTGATCTCGCGTCTACTTTCGATTTTTTAAACAAAATTCCCATATAAACGACCCAAAAGACCCATATCAGAGTCCTTTAAACAACAAAACACCAACCTATGATACATATATTTCCTTAAATTTATCTGAAACATATATCAAGACACTATTTAACACAAATATAATATCACACAACCAAACATTTATCCTAAAATATCTTCCATCAACCTCCAAATATGATTTTCAATAGAAAAACTCAACATTTTCCATAAAGACTTTAAAAAACTGTTTCTTTTATCATTATCCATTATTACACAATTCCTCAATGATCCTCCCACCTCCATTCCTTTCTCACCCAACAAAAAATTGTATCGGTGACTATTTTCGCCAAATTTTCCCACGAATTCGCGTGGACCAGTCGCGTGTCGCGAATTTCGTGCCGCGGGTGCGTTCCAGCGGCGTTTGTGGATTTTAGAAAATGTAGGTTCCTTCGCAAAAGTATCCCCCACTAACACGAAGCCGTATAGCGGCGTATGTGGGGTACGTAGCTCGCGTATCACGTCGCTTTGGTAAAGGCTCACAGTCGCGAGCGGTGGAGGCCTGCGATTACATACCGCGCCGGTGATTTCGCCGGTTTGCGATTCGGTTTTTCTCTCCTCTTCTATACTCGTTTTTTAAAAATTTTGTTTCGTTCTTCCCACCTGTCTCGATAAATCCCGAACCAGTCTAAGAGGTGCGCGCTCGTGTACCTGAATACATGGGTATTATGTAAACGATACAACCGCGTCGCGATCGATCGACACACAGCTTTCCACGTTACGTCCGGTGCACAGTGTTTCGAAGAACATTATCCCATCGGTGTATGTGTATGTGTGTACGTGTGTGTGTGTATTTTAAAAAGAAATCGGTGTAAATATAAATTATAAACCCGTCCGACAATCGAAACGTGAAACAAAAACCCGGCTGCGGATGAAATATAATAAAAGAACGTTTTCTCGTTAAAGTAACATCGACGTGTGAAATTTTTCCGTGATAAAATAATAGTAAGTGTGACGAATAATTAATATTGTACGTAATAGTGTCTGGATAAATAGAATCCCTAGGAATGATGCAAAGGATATTACCAAAGATTAATTACACGTTGTCGATGACCGTGTGTTATTTAAGTCGGTGTTAAAGAAACAAAGTTAGATGAAAATAATAACAGATTGTTAAGAGTGTCGCGTAATCCATAAGTACCAAGGATACGCGGTAACGACCGGTCACTTAATTATTGTTCGTTAATTACACACTTCGAGAAGAGATAGTGTCTCGGTTGCGAGAAGGACGGGAAAAAAAGTAATGTTTCTCACGATCCGACGAATCAGTTTGACAAAAGCTTCGAGCAGTTTTTGCTTTTAATTGTTTCGTTCGACGGTTAATGAAGCCGTTTTGCTTTCGGTGGGACTTAATCGGCGGAAAGTTTGCACATTTATTAGTCGCAAACGCCGACGGGGCTTCTTTCGCGCGGATAGAAACGCGTGGTCACGCTTTTATCGACTTTACGTACGTTTCGATGGATTGAGAAACGGTAATTGGCTTTCACGGAATGAAGAAAAAAAAGAGAGAGAGAGAGACGGATAAATATAAAAGTATGCACGAACAAAGCCGTATTGACTTATCGATGATTTTTTGATTTAATGTGAAATTGTTATCCGTATACTTTCATGAATTTTAATAAACACGAGCGAAAAGTTTGATTTATTAAAGTAGAGGTTTCACTTTTCATACAAGCATGTTGCAAATCGCGGATATTGATGCGTACGGTATTTACAATACTTTCCGATAGTTTCTCAGCGTGAAATCTGCTCTCGTTCTTGAAACCAGGCAGGTGATTATTCTTTGGTAGAGTCCCGAAATCGCGAGTGAACTCATTAGCATCGAGAAACGTATCTGTGTGCGTGTGTTTTTTTTTATCGTGTCGTATGAGACAGCTGAACAAATTTACCATTACGTGCAGCAGCTCGAAATCTTTATTAGTCTCTCTCTTTTTTTTTACCCTTACGTTTCGAGATCTTTACGTGGAAGTGCGAATACGTGTATTTAATAATAGAGTGGAACTTCACGGACCGAAAATTACATAATATCACGGTTATTTATTTTCAAGTACGTATCCCGGTTACTTTTCGCCCCGGCAGAAATCTCGCGGAATACTAATTACACGATCGCGAATGTAAAACCTCCGAAGGAAATATACGAGGAATTATTAACGAATATTATGGAAAACAGCTGGCAGTCGACGATTTCTTTTCCCCGTTGCGAAAAATATCGGCTTCTTTATGGGAAATTTCAAAGTTCAGAGTATCGTTGTCGGGCGACTATTCAAATGAGGTTTAAAGGCCGTTCTCACTGACGCATACTACACGCCGGTTGGTTCGTTAACACGCGTAACGGACACACGTGTGTCTCGTACACACATACATACACACACCCACACACACACATGTACACGTTCACGTTAACAAGCGAGAAGTATATACAGCTGCGATGTAGTGTCCATAATAAAAGAATATTTGCAAGCGTATTCCCGATATACTCGCGAGGAAGTCTGTCGGCAGCTTTCGTTAACGGCGAAACACGATGATTTCCGTGAATCTGGATTCACAGTGTCCCCCGTGATTCGTCCCCGGAATAATCGTGCGTTTCGCAAGTCGACCGCAAACTTTAACAACGATCGTTGAAATCTTCCGGTATCAACCAATCACGGTAAAACGAGAAAGTTACGTCCACGGGAATGGCATCTCCGTTGTAACGAGACTTCTCGGTGTTTCTATTAAATTTTTCCGTTATATATATATATATCTTATTAGTTACGAATACTGCGAGTAAATCATCCGATAGTAAAGTTATCCCGACGTTAATTAATTTATCTTAATCGACACCCTAGATCACGATCGAACAGGAAACCCGTACGGGAGAAACTCGGGCGAGTGAAATTTTCGCCAACTTTCACGAAGTGCCAAAATTTCAATGTTAATATAATAATTCATAATTGATTGCCCGCCGAAAGAATCGAGAGATCAAATCGATCTGGACATCGTATATATATTTTTTTATATGTATTAACCAGTTGGTTACGTCAACGGGAAACGATAATAAAAAATAAAATAAAAAGAACATAGTGCGAAGAATCAGCGAGAAGCGTGATCGAGTGAAAGATACAATGTGAAACGGGGGATAAATGTTGCTGGAAGTGATCGAAGAGATGCTGACTGTGATCGGCGGTCTAATTGTCGCTTACATCGTCTACGTTTTCTTCACGAAACGAAATGGTAAATATCAATCCCGTAAGTTCCGTGATAGTTTCGCGGAAACGCGAATTCCATGCCTGTTAATTTTAAATCGACTCGCATATTTAATTTGATAATATTCGTAACACGGTAATAACAGAAAACCCGACGCAATCCGGTCGATCCTGATCGACTTCGATTCCTGCCACGCCGGTTCTCCGAGTCGTTTACAAATCGACTCGGAAAATAGGTAATATATTCTAAACGTTGATATTACAACCGCGATCCAACCGATACGCGAAAGCAGCGTGTCATCGACGCGAAGTCATCACGAACACCGCAAATTGTCAACCGGCGAACTATCGCGCGTCCCTGGCACAATTCGACGATTGCACGTAATAATCCGTCACGAGGGGAAACGCTATTACGAAGTTCTTCCTCTCGTCCTGTCACACGTCTCCTTTTAAGGATTCGCGGGAACGTTACAGTTGTCCGTAAACGTTTCCCCGTTTTCCTCGCGAAATTTTGCGCAACGAAGTTTGCAAGCGAAAAGCACCGCGGAGACTTTGAAAATAATATATCATCCGTTCTTGATCCATGAGAATGGAAAGAAGCAAAAGTAGACTTTGCCCGGTTAAAGAAAATGTAGCAAAAAAATATAATAATACTAGAATAATAAGAAATACTTATGAATTAGGAGTAATAGACTGTCAAACTTTCCGAATAACGTCGTCACGTTACCAATGATAACAAAATAGAATTACCGAATACATCTTAAAAAATGATACAAAAGAAATAGTGTCAAGAAAATTATTTAAAAAAAAATGAACCTAGACTATCAAATCATTTTGGTTGTCACTGTTACGTAGTTAATGACGATCTAATGTAATCTCAATGCTCGCGTGTTCGATGTTGAAGTTATCGAACTGCATAAATATCATTGTATTACCGTAATTGTTCTATTGTATTATTTTGCGCAAGGCCATCGTGTCCGTCGTGCCTTATCGGTCGCCTGTACCTTATCTATTCCAAGGTATAGAATATTCATAAACGTATTTTCCATCGTAACGTACTCATATTTTCTCGACGGTTTCTGGTCGTATAACAATCGGTCTATTATTAGCGACAACGCGCAATTCGATTAGGCGAGTAGTTGCGCTCGAAGAAAAATGACGCTGTCGGTAGCGCGATAACACAACTTATCTCCAATAATAACGTAAGACCGTCGCAAATCATCGCGAAACACCGACTCTTTCGCTGTCCGCGACTTTTGCAACGGATAATCCGGCGACGTTTCGCAAGGGAAGCTCGTTATTAGCAGCTAGTCTCCTACTCCTCCTCTCGGAATATTATCCTTCTATTTTTCCTTTTTTTTTTCGTTATGGAAAAACTCGTCCAGTAACCTTGTCCCACACCGCGAAACTATATTCGCAATCGTGGCAACGACATCACCGTCGATTCGAACGGTTCGACGTTTCCGGTGGACTTGTTACGGATGAGATATTGTATTGTTAATTATCTGAATTATTTTCTTTGACTTGGATCGATATAATATACGATACACACTGGAAGTTGTTCAACGTGTGACAATTAATTTTTCGTGTAATATGACAGAGGTATCTTGTTTATCTTTCATGAATCACGGATAAAAATGAATTTAACAAAAGGTTATCAAGATAGAAGATATCTTAAGGGAATTTTTTCATCGTGACGGTATAATAGCGTTCAGGTAAATTGCAAATGTTTCTATCATATATCTTATCGATAGGAGAAATTATTTATTGTCACTGAGTGGTTTTAAAATTGTACAGCAATGTTAATGCAATTTTCTGTCGTTGAAAAAAAAATCGTTCGATAACCGCGATGTTTAGTGATCGACATTTGATATTAAATTAACCTGGTTAAGCGCTTCATCGACGTCAGGGTATCAATCTGACAGGGTGAAACCTTTCTGGGGGAATAGTTACGTATATAAAACGGAGTAATCACTATAATTTCGTTACGACAGACGTTTACCGAGATCCAACGAACAAACCCCGCGCACACTTTGCACTCGGCTAATTGATTTTCATCCAGTGTTGCGATTAACTTAATTGTCTTTCATTACGTGGAAATTAGAAACGAAATGTTTCCACTGCCAGACTGATGCTGGGTCTTAAGTAATAATACTAAAGCGTTGCACAACTGGTTTACTTAACAGACTCTTGACAGGGTAGACGAAAAAATAATTAACACAGACACTATTCTAACACTGGATATAGATATATGTGTGTGTGTGTTTTTGTTTATCATATAGAATCGATTCAATAGGTTCCGAGAATCTCTGGTCTGTGGATAGCTGTTTATCGGACCTTTTTGTTCATCTTTTTTCATACACCTGACGTACGTCAAAGTCTTAATAAATAATTAAAAAAAAAGGAGAACGATAAGAAAAACTGAATCTACTTTATCCACGGTAATAAATCTATGCATAACTTGACGTTCGTGCTTGTCGTGTAAGAATCTTCCACTGCGAACCCATTAATATCATCTACAAGATTCGTTTTTTTTTTTTAAATCTACCGCGTCGGTTATCCGCAGACGTTTACGTCACGTACATACAACGATGTCTAACTCGGTAATTAACATTAAAAAATTAACGAAGGACACTGCAATCTTACGGCGAGATTTTATCGAACATTATCGAAAGGCAGACTTGCAGCTTCGTTCTTCCTGCGGAATATATTAACATTAATTTTCGCCTTCACGGATGCGATAGATGGAAAATAAGTCAATCGCGCAACGATACGTTTAGGGGTGTCGATAAAAATGATTGAAAAACACGTGGAAATCCATTAGAAATTAATGAAGAACGTCACTCGAAAAACCGTTCGCCAGTTAACGAGGCGATTGACACCCATGCGCGTAGATATTATAATAAACGATGTTTACGACGACATTTAATAGGACGAACGGAAATAAATGTAGACGACCTTCACCTTCTGCCGTGAGATCAGGGTTAGAAAGCACATCGGCCGATTGAACCTGTACACACCGTACCGAACACATTCCGCGCGGGGGGGGGAGTCATCTTTCTAATCACCGCCGAAGAATGCCGAACCAAACGTGTTCTAAACTTAGCGAAATGCGGCAAGTACATACAAGGTCGACACGAATTTGAATATAACTGTAAAACGAAACACTGTACGAGCTTGGGAGAAAATTAAGTAACTATACTTGCGATCGAAAATTGACTATATTGGTAATACCATTTTTTTATATCCTTTTTTGTCGTTGATTAGAAAAATATGAATGGGAAACAATACTATCTCGTTACCACCTGATAGTATAAATTAACACTAAAACTATCAAGATAGTATAATCAGAATAATTAGTGTTTCATTTCGTATTAAAATTGCTCAAATTTATAACAGGTGCATTTTCGGAAAATTCTGTATAATTTCATTTCTATATGTAAATGTTCCTATATTTAATCAAATCCTTTATATAATTTAATTAAATCGATCAATTTAATATCTTTCTTCTCTATTTTAAACATATTTATCTAATCCCTTTACATATATCGAATTAATACTCGCTAGCTCGAGTGATACCCGCCTAATGTAAACGATTTCGATCGATTTCCACCGCGTTAGAAACAAGCAATTAAAATATCAGGCTCGCGAGGCAGGATTTTCAGGAGCGTGCATCGTCGAGGTCAATTTATCGAGACCTTGAGTTTCCCGTGGAAAGAGTTCAGCAGGTCGCTCGTCGAAATTTCACCTGACGGTCGTGCGGAGTGAAAGAGACGGGGAACCGACAAGGAGGGGAAAAAAAACGAATGAGGAATCGCCGGCAAGGCCGAGTCGGTGAAATTACCCTGACGCGTTGCTTTTACGCACCGGACGAGACTTCTTCTTGTTCGGTCCATTATCGGCGTGACTGCCGTCTCGAAGAAAGTGCGGCACCCGGTTTTCCCGCAGTGAGGTTTCTCGTCGAACACCGTCACGGCGATCGTCGATTTTGGCAAAAGTTTCTTGCGCGAAATTTCTCGCGTCTCCCCGCGAAAACCTTTCACTCGAGAATTTTCACTAAATCGGAACACTTCTGCTCTCGCATGGAAGTGGAATTGCCAGTTATAAAGATTTGTAATAAAATAAAAGAAATAAAACACTATCTATGTGGGAAATAGAAATTTCTAAATTATAACGGCGAAAGGTAAACGAAGACTGAATTAACATTACAACTACGAAGGCAGTTAAAAAGGACTGGTTACGAATTTTTTAGAAGAATCGATTAAATTTTTAACGCTGTGATTCCCAAAATTTTTCACAGCCATGCTTCTATATGTAGATAATTAAACTGATCAATATACTATTCTCCTCTATTTCTTTGTTTCAAATATATATTTACCCAATGTTTTCAAATTTACCGAATTAATCCTCAATAGTTCTAATGTTAAAGAAATATAATAACGACGCGTGACAATAAAATCATATAGCGTTACAGAAAGTTCACAATTACTACGTTTTAACCAAAGATTTATCATTTCCAAGGAATATTAATAAGGATCCAGCGATCCGGAGCATGGATCACTAAATCACGCGCACTATCGCGCGATCTTCTTCCCATCTGTTTATCACTATCGCACAGTGTAATTAATCATCATAAATCCTGTTACAGGAAAATCGTCTAATTTCCGTAATACAACGATACAAATTACATTTCCGATTATTTTTACAGACAAACCGAGCACGGATCCGCCCACAATGGCGCACACGGCCCTTAGGGATATCGTGGAAAGGGCCGTGGAGGAAGCCAGGAAATTACCGGGCCTCGGTTCCGGAAACGGAAGACAAGACGGAAGGAATATCGCGGAACACAGCTACGAGGATCTCCTCGCCACTGCGATACTCAACAAGGTTACAAATTAAATTCCCGTGACTAATGGACTCGTCGAATTGAAATCGCTAATCGAATCGTTTGATTAACACGTTGAATGCCACGCGAATTTACCATTAATTCTCTATATCGCATATCTAGATTCACAACATCGTGATGTGTATATTTCACAATTAAATAGAACAATTTAAAGACATTTTATAATACATTAATGTATTCATAAAATAGTAACGATGTTGGTATCAATAAAATGTCTAATATTTACATTTATTATAATTATGATTTTCTACTTATCAATAGAAATTGGTGCTACCATTATATCGAGTGCCGGTCACGGGTGACCCCCGGTGGTATTCGACGTGTTAAAAGAAACTGCTGATTAAATTATTGAGAATCTAAAAATTAGAGTGTCGAATCTCGACAAGGATATAATACTAAAATGAAACTATTACACGAGTTGGATAAACACTAACATTTCAGTAGTTACTTTTACAGGTTATCGAGAAGTTCCAGCGGGAACAGGTCGACGGTAATAGCAACGTTCTACACGGGAAACCGGCGACGAGAACAAAGTGTACATTAAGTACGTGTAATTCTGTTTCATTCAGCGGAGCCTCGTCCCGTGGGCGGTCTCCGCGTTTGTTTGCGCTTTAGTTGTAATTTAGAAAAGTAGACGCGGCGGGTGAAAGCCATCTCTTCCTTTTTACAGGCGAAAGCGAGCTGGGCCTCGACGAAGGTGTCGAGGAAGGTTGCAGCAGCCTGGAACCATTGTCCCAGGACGATTGCAGCAGCGACGGCGGTGCATCGTATTCGAGACACGTTCGAAATCAATTGGAGCCGTTATCCCTTACGGTACTTTAAATAAAAAATTTAAAAAAAAAAAACACGAAGAAATAAACGTACAATATCGTCCTACGTAATATCGAACGTCCCGGAGTCATTCGATCGAAACAAATTCGTAGGAATGAGAGGAAAATCACGGTTCGAAGTAACAATTTCACCGTCCGCGTATAACAGTAAATGAAAATAACGCTGAAGTCTTTTATGGAAATCGATCGAGTACTCTACAATTTTACGAACGAATACCGCGAGCAGGACGAATGATAATTAAATGAGCCGGTTATCGAAGAACTCGGTGGTGTAGATTCGTAACGGATGTAGAACCGTTGCAACTTGTCGAAAGCTGTGTGCCGACGACGTATGAAGAGAAACAGATAACAGAAATAAATAGAAGTGAATCTGTATCGGCCTGTATTTCTCCACCAATTTGATAGAAAGATCAATTTTTTTTTCTTTTTTTCCTTGTATCCTAGATCGAGGAACGGATAGAGGAAGTCACTACCACGTACTCGTCCGACGAGGATCATCGCGATAACGATGTCTTGGTTATTAGAAATACCCATCGCGTGCCATTTCCTGAACTCGGAATGGATATCATTGATCGTAAGTGTTATTTAAGTATCTCGACTTATCCCCCATATGAAACTAATTACGGTATGAAATTATATGTATACGTATATATCGGTTCGAGGAATTTGAATAAAATAAACCAGAGAACGGGTCTAATAAGTTTTTAGAAATTAATCGGGACGGTTTAATGAATTTCTGGGATTTCATTTCAGCTTCCCAGGAATCGGAGGACAGTCAGGATGAACCGGACACACCCACCGCCCACGTGGACATGGTTTCACCGGTGGAGTCCTGGGAAGAGAATTGGTTGTTCCAGAGGAAGAGGGTCCAGAAACAAGCAGACCCAGTTGCCATGTTGGTCCCGAATTCAAGTGCTGATTTCAAGGCCTTGATCGGTGATAAAGATGCAGAGGACACTTCTGATTTATCGGAATGCTCTTCCGCACAATCCGACGAGGAGATCGAGAAGGAATTGATGGAAGCCATAAATAACGTTGTTCCGCGATCACCGAAAGAAAAAGAGTTCGGGGACACGTTGGAAAATCATCGGGAAACCTTGACGAACGGACTTTCGAACGGAATGTGCGAGAAACAGATCGACGATAAAATTGTAATCTCGGGGAAAACTGATTTGCGTAATCCGAAAGAGTCCGATGTGAAAGACAACGAGACACTGGGAGCAAAAAAGGAGAATAAAAGTGAACAAATTTCGGAGAACGTTCGAAATTCGTCGGTCGGAAGTGCAGAAACTGAAACCAAAGAAATTAAGGGAGAATCGAATACGTTTAACCAGGAGAACGTGAAAATGGGATCCACGAGTGTCATTTCCTCGATGATTATAAATTCAGATACCAAGAAAATAGAAGCAGAGTGTCAGAAATCGTGCGCAGAATCCAAAGAAGTGATCGTCGACGAAAATATCAAGAAAACGGAAGAATTTCACGAGACAATTTCGTCGAAGACGAATACGTCGACGGAGGTGAATAAATCGACGGAGTCAACGTCGAGTTTGACGGAGGAGAAGGTTTCGAACATGCCAAAGACACCTACGTGTACGCCGACGAGAATCTCCGTGACGGAAGACAGTTTAGCGGGTGCTAACGACGAGGAAACGTTCGACGGGAACGGCGGGAATGTTCTTAACTCGCTGGAATGTGCGAAGAAAAAACTCATGGTGGTCGATGACGATGCAACGGTGGCACGTGTGCAGGAAGAGGCGAAAGAAAACCAGCGACAGAAGGCCGATTTTCATAGTAAGAAACCCGTCGATAGGAAAAAAAAACACACCGTACACTTCTAGAAATAGAATAATTTTATTTTTCATTTCATCGCGGAAGCTAACCGTTCCCTTTTGTTTCTGATTGATTTTTTGTTTTCATAATAGACGAGGACATTCAACAGGAGAGCGAGTACACGGAGCATTACGATATCGCGACACAGAGGCACCTGGACAGTTTAACAAAAACGGACGTCTCCGCGGGAGAAAGTGAATTAAACACCGGCGACAGGTAAAAACACTCTATATCCGAAGTATCGTGAAAAACACGCCTAGTCGCCAAAGTACTTGCAAACGTAGAGTCTACTTTTTTACTCGAAATTACGTTGATTCGATAAATCTGAACGTTTTTATTACCACGTTAATCTTGATGGACAAATTATCACTTAAATATGAATTCAACATTTTATTTAAAAAAAAAAAGAACCCTCGGTCCAACGTGAGAAATAGAAAATTAATGTGTTTTGTGGGACGAGTGAAATAAATATGAGATTAAAGGTGAAATTCGTCTTTAAACGTGGTATTAAAGGCAAATTCGCAATCTACGAGTGGAAAATACCTTTCATACTCAAAGTATAGAAATATTTGTAAGATCTGTCGGTCGTCTTATGTCAAAAGTTTCGCGGCAACCTTCGTTTCGTAATGTCCGCGTTAACGGTTCCGCCAAAAACGCCCGAGGGATTTTCTTTTCGCCGATGATATTGTAATCCGACTTCAACATTCCACTGTGCAGCAAGTGCCGAGAAGCTGTGGCATTCGCCAAGGCTGAGTCGGCTTCCTATTCGTCCCTGCAGAACAGGAATCCGCAGGAAGAGGTTCAGCTGGCTACTCCTCCGCGGCCAGGTGATAAAATGTCTCCTTTTTTTTTCTCTTTCTCTCTTATTCGTGCAATCGCGACCTTCTTACCGTGCATCCTGTTTCGCGGAATTAACGCTTCAATTAGCGGTCGTAAAAGATCCTGAGAAATTTTTGAATCTCTCGATCCACCGAATGTTTTCATTATATTTTAATTACCCGACTCGTAAACCGTACGTTGTGGATTCGAAATATGTTTTTCGTTCGTTACGATGACGCGAATACGAAGATTCAAGGGGTTTTCTGTAAATAGGCACCATTGCCGAACGCGAGCACAAAAAGTGGGAGAATGCACCGCCGATCGAGAACAATCCCTACAGCGAGGAGAATATTCAGAAAAGGCTATGGGAGAGGCAGTACGCTAGAAGATCGTCTGACATTCCCGGGTAAGATGTTTTATATGTTGTAAATTTGGTTTAATCGTGTGACGCGAAGGGAATCGTTTGCAATGAATAATTAATTGTGTTTAGAATGCACGCCGAATTACCGAAGAGCAACGGAGCGGATTTGGAAGTTGCTCTGACGCCTCCGGAACCGGATTTCAAACGGTAATTAGGTTTACTTTTTAAGAATATTTGGATTTTAATGAAGTTCCATGAATAACATGTCGAATTAAAAAAGTTCCTTCGAAGTTATTTTAACTGAAAAAGAGATCCTATAAAAAAATTTCAATTTAAAAAACTTCCTTCGAAAACATTGCGATTTAAAAAACTGTCTTCGACTATATTTCAATTTAAAAAAACATTCTTTAAAAACCTTTCAATATAAAAAACTTCTTTCCAAATGACTTTAATTAAAAAACATTTCAATTTAAAAAAACATCCTCCAGAATCACATAAATACACAAAAACTCCATTTAAAAACACAATTAACCCTCCCACAACCCAAACACACTTCAAAAACCAATCAAATCTCGCATAATCCCACTATTTTCTCCATCCATCAGGTTCGGCCGGGACTACTACATCAACGGGGCAAAAACGCCAACGGGTGAGAGGCTACGACGATCGACGTCCATCTCGAGCAGACCGAGCAGCTCGTTGTCCCAACGATCGAGCTCGACCGGGGACCAGGAACAACAGGTGAGTTTCGAGCTCGACAAGTTCGAGGGGGATTCCCTGCGCGGCAGCTTGTCTAGACGGAGCTACCGCGATCCACACTCCAGCCCGCACTTCGCGATCAACCCTCTCCTTCACATGGAACTCGATGACAAAGGAAATCCCAATGATCCAGACGATATTAAATACGATACCGATAACGAAGAAACAACAGCTCGAATAAGTGCGAAAAACACGATTTACAACTCGAAATCGTCGGAGAATAATTCTATCGATTATTGGCAGATAAATCACGATATTCCGAAGATAACGACGGATTCGTCGTCGGACACTGCGGAAGAAATTACGTTCGTAAAAAATGAAAATATGGATGGGATAGTTTTTAATCCGATATTTGAAATTGGGCAGGAATATCTCTCGTTCCCGGAGAAATCGTATCCCGATCGTGACTCGGGAATGTATTCCATTGAATCGAACGATCTGGACACCTACAAGGGGAAAGGACAGAAGGAAGATTGCTGGAGGAAATTGTGTTGGAACGAGGGTGACGGTAACGCGAAAGATAATCAGATTCTGTCGTTGTACGGGAAGAGATACTGGAACGGTGGTAGTTGTAAATATCAAACGTTCGGCGGTATAAAAAATACATTTGATAATATTAAATCGATGATCGACGATCTCGACGAGGATCAGACGAACATCGAGAACGTCGACGAGATTTCGTTCAACGACGTTCCGGCATTCGGTAAGATGAAGTTTCAAACATTCGGCGGTATAAAAGGAGGCAAAAAACACGATGGAATAGGAATACCAACTTGCAGAAAAATCAAACTCAGACCATCTCTACGATCGTTGAAAATTCACACGTCAAAGTATTCGGACAATAATTTCACTTTAAAAAATCAAGATATTCACACAAGTGTGCGAGATCGGAATGAGGAGTTAGATCGACGATCATTCGGAAACGATGACTGGATAAATGATTATGAAAAGAATATCGCAACCGTTCACGAGGACAAACTACCTATGCGAGCTTTCAAACGAAACATCGTGCATTCCGAACGAACACGTGGTAAATCTCGTAAAAGACACACAGAGAGGATATTCTCTCCATCGTGTCAATCATCCACCGACGATGACTGGCAAGACGAGACTGTCTACGTGTCGGACAAAGTGATAATGACGAAATTCCTGAAAGACGCCTCGAGACGAGCGAAATCACGGACTCGCGAGGAGAATTCCGTTTGTTCGTTAAATACGTCGAGGAAAATATTCGTTCGCGACAAGATCAAGGCGCAAAAAAAAAGTCGTTCCGCGGATGAGAATGAAAACTTAAAGCTCGAAGCACCGATCGTCCCCGAGGTGGTGGAAAGAACGTTCCAGACGCTGCAGGATCTACGAAAGTCGCGGGGAAAAACGAAACACAAAGACTCCGGCTCGAGTAAGAAGCCGGGGGTACGGAGTTTGAGTGACGTCACCATTTGGTGAAAGTAGAAATTAATGGGATTCATTTTTCCGAGGGAGGAACCGATGGAAGTATGTTGATACGGTGGAAGTAGCTATCAAAGATGATTCGTACTTTTATTATGACACGAATAGCAGCGTGATAACGGGATTCTAATGACAAAGTTCCTGGAGAAGGCTTAAATTATAATTTATATATACATATATAGATAATGAACTATGTTTTTATATGGAAGGAGAAGTAAAATGAGGGAAAACTGAGAATTTTGGAAATTTGAAGGGATGAGATGATTTTTGCACAAAATAGGAAAAATATGAGCCTACAGTGACAGTGAAGAACTTTACAATATGTTTAAAAGACACTTAAAAAAGGGTTACAGTGGACTTTTAAATTTACTTTTCTTCCGTGTCGTTTTCTTTTTAGAATAAGCAGATTTTTTGACGGTACTTTTGTTTGCAGGTGATGCAAACGAAGGGTGTACAATGTATTGTAATAATTTTAAATACATATTTTGTGTATAGTCTGATATCAAATTAGAGTGCATGGAATTTTACTGGTGCAGGTTATTTTTTTTTTTAATCCTCGTCAGGACAGAAGGATCTTTCGAACACATTTCTTCATTTTCAACAAACATTTCAACTACCACTAATTCTCGATTCTGATAACTCGTCGAAGTTATCAGACTTCGAGAGAATTTGCACGAATATTCGTGAACAATTCCAAGATCGAATCCAACGAGGATTAATAATCTCTCCTCGATAACGTCCTCGACTGTAAATAAATCCATTTGTCACTTTCTCTGTAGATATATGCACGAGCGATATCAAAGTTCAATTTTAAAGAATTCCTCGTATGTACATAGTACTCGTAGACAGTATAAGGTTACCGACAAAAACGTGTAAACGTTTCTATGCACACTGCACATGCATGAATCCTGCGAAAATCGATCTATTAATCGGTAAGTACTTTTACATGCGTTTTCGAATTGATGCACGATGACTAACAAAACGCCTCTATGTTCTGGCATGGTTACAATAGAAATAGATAAAAAAAAGAGAAAGAGAGGGAGAGAAAAGAGTATTATATAGAATCCCGTAGAGTATATCTGTGTCACTAACAAGAAATCTAAATGAACACGTTTACCAGCAAAATATGCACGATCACCAGTGATGCACGAGAAACTGTTGCACCACGCTTAGGCATGCACGAAATTAATTACACATGAATTATCAAATTCCGCTTTACTAACAATCGCTGGGGATTGGGGGATAAAATGGAATGCGAGAGATAAATGAAAAATAAAAATTTGTTCAAAAATATGGCTTACAGGTAATCTCACTACGGTGAATTTTACACGGTTAATTATGTGTTTCAGGAGGACACTCAGTACAAAGAACCCGACCGCCTTCTGAATCGCAGCAACGACGTGAAATCGAAGGTGGCGAAATGGCAGAACAACAACGCGGAAACGAATTACCAATCGTCCGTACGACGAACCGGAAACGGGACGATTCAGTCGTACAACACCGAGAACAAAGCGGAGGAGAATCGTCCGAAACGAAACGATTGTCAAAAACTATGGGACGATCAACGGGTGGAGGAGATACTGGAGAACGAACGGAAGAACAATAAAAACGAGATTAACGCGAAACTGAACAACCAAGAGATCTATGAAACGAGCGGTGTGTTAGAAGCGAAAAAATCGAATTCCGACGAGAATCAAAGGATGATCAGAAGGATCGATTTAAAAGCTTACGGATTTGAGAATGAATTCTCAATGAATAAGAACAACGGTGTAAAAACGTCGTCTCAGAGGGTGGTAAATAAATTAGATTTAAAGTCTTTCGGTTATGACGGTGGTATTCGACGTACACAGTCAAATAATCAACTAGATAGCACCGTTACCGACGGCGATTTCAAACCGAGGATCATCAGAGTCACGAACAAATCAAACCTGACTCGCCATCACAATTTACGCGACAGAAACGACTGTCACGATTTGATAAAGACGCAAGCGTCGGGCGACGTCGATTTAACGCAAAGCACCGAGGCTCTGAATAAATTACCGGGGGAAAGTTACGGGGCGCTTGGCTCTTTGAAGTCGGCGAAATCGGTGCCAAACATCGCTAAATGCGAGTACTACTCGAGCTCGAGTAACGACCAGGACGACGACGACGAGGTCCAAAGTTACACAAGGAATTCCTATGGTGTCGTTAACGAGTCGGGTGTTATTAAAAATGGGAACGTAATGAAAGTCGCCAGAAATAACGAGACACGAAATTATAACGGTAGAAATGGTGATGCTTCTAGTAACGATTCGGAAAATGATACGGACAATTCGTCGGAACGAGATCAAACTGATGAGTCGAATGAGAAATTATCCATTCGTAATGGAACGGATGTAACGTATGATACAAATGATAAAATACTCCCTATGCCATCGGTCAGAAGACTTGCTCAAGCGTTTAGCAAACAACCTGAATCCGTACCCACGATTACATCAAGGGTAAGGTTCGATAAGTAAAATTCCACTGTACTAACGTAGAACTAACATGTTAAAATTCCCCCCCCCCCCCCAAAAAAAAACAAAGAAAAAAGAAACAGAAATCCCTTCTAACATTTATTAACCAACCGTTTCACATTTCCATATCGAGGACAATTGGGAATCCGTAGTTTAACAAGTAGACGAAAATTCACTTGGCTTACGACTATTGAGATAGTCCGTGAAATTATTTGTTTTACAGTCGACGAGACTAAGCGGCACGATTAAGGAGAGATCCTCGACCCCGGAGATTCATATTGTCGAATCGCCGAGGCAAATGCACAGCCTGACCGCCAGGTCGCTGTCGAAAAAGTTTCGCGAGGGTCTCAGACAGATCCCGAACAAGGTGACGTCTCCACCGGCTAGTCACGTCACCATGGAACAATCCGGACTGCTCGAAAGCCCGACGGAGGTGGTGCAGTCGAACGGTGACGACGGGATGAACGACAGGGACGTGATTTCACCGGGGAAATTGAAATCGAATATCATATTCTGGGAGCAAATGCAGAGGAGAAGCTAATACGAACGTGACTTGGAGAACTTCTCGTTACTTGATCGAATCTAGAGAATCGAGAATGATAGAAGTGTGTATGTATTAGAATTAGAGACACGCCGCGGAAACATTGAGAGAGAGACTTAAATTGAACCTATAACATCCTACTGGATATAGGATGACAAGATACAATTGAGAGAAAATCTACGTGTTTAGTACTTTGTCGTAAAAATAATTCAATTTGTAATTATAACGAGGTATGAGAATTTTTACGCGTACTTTTTTTGGAGAAATTGTTTATGGGAACGTTATGTCTTTGGAGATGTATGTACAATGTAAATTATAGTCAGTCTATTACTCGACTGGAGTAGGAAAACAGTAAATAAATGGGTTGGCATCCTTGTCGGAAGTAAGGATGCATTAACACGTTTGATAAGTGTAGTGTATTGACTGCTCCGAAAATTTGTTGTAAGCTCAACGAAGGCTTTAGTATTTGTTAATTCTGAGAACCGATCGACCGCGACTGGGCAAGGATAACGATAACTGTACTCGCGGGAATACGTGAGCGGTTGCGAAATGTCGGTGTGTTGTGGATTTGTGCCAAAACGATATTTAACTTGTGATTAGCCAAAGAGAATCATTTTTGCGCTGTCTTTGAACAATCTGTACGGAACACAAGTCGCGTATTATTTTTTTTTGTTGGTTTTTTTCGCGTGTAGATTGTAAAGTGCGACCATCGTCAAATTGTACGACTTGATTAATTTGTAAATATACGTCGCAACAATAGTCGAGCTATGGAAAATATCCTCGTGTGTAATATACAAAATTGTGGATGTAATATTAAAGCTTCATATATAAATTTCTGCCAAATGAAACGCGTAACGTGCGCGGAATTGCATCGTACGTTGCACTGTTATTTATTATTTATTAATATTCGAATATACGCATGTATATAGAACAATGTATGGAAGTATAATAATTACACGAGCAGCTGGGATTCTATACAATCCTGTTGGTTTTATAAAGTACCCAAATTTTGCGATAACAAACCGAATCTTGTATTGCCTGTATACTAAAATTGTGCTATACCCATATTCTATAAAGATATTGTTTTAATAATAAATATATTGTTACAGTAATACGGACACGTAATGAATTTCCGACGAAACTACAAATAAGAGGAGACCGAAGGTGTATTTGCGAAAAAATTGCGAGGAATCAGAAAAAACCTTATTTTTATTGTAGTACTTTTTGATAATACATGATATAGGTATCGAGTTGTAAAACTCTTACTTTTCTACTTGAGTAGTATTCGATCATAAAAATATGTGTCTTTTCTCATAAATTTTGGTAATATTGGATCACAGTATACATTGTTGACAACGAGTCGAACTTCATAGCACTTATAATTCAGATTTCGTAAAAACATTGTTACCCCATGCATGTACAGGATCCGGCGCGGATTCTGACCGGTTAACCCATAGCATCCTATGGGATAATCGGTCAGAATCCGCGCCGGTCCTTGTACATACATATATGTATATGTTTATGTATATCCGTAGGAAAGTACTGATTTAAAACTATTGAAATATCAATTCGATTGAAACGACAAACAGCACGTTTCTTTATGATTTCGAAAAATCTCAGGATGCGAAAAGAATTGCACAAAACGTTCAGTAATATATACATCTAGTTTTATGGAATGGTATGCTTTCTAACTGAGCAGCGTTACGTCGTCTATAATCCCACAAGAAGTGATCGATCAAGACAGAGTTAACGTCGCTATCTTTCATCTGTAAGTCAAGAATGGCAAACCGTGCGATTAAAGATTTCACCTCTTGTTTCACACGCTCGACAGCCTCTATCGAGCAGCCGCGAATTTCTATCTCCTCGTCGCTTCCGTTCTCCAACCCTACGTCTGCAAAAAAAATCAATTTTTTAAAACCTCCGCTCCCGCGTCTCGATATTCGAACGGAACGCCATTCTAATGGAAAAATAACACCACTTACCGGATTGAAGTCTGTTTAAAAGCGTATTGCTGTACCGAATCGCACCGTAGTGCACGAGCACTTGGGGAATACGATAATCGGCGAACATAGTGATGTATTCTATATCGTGGAATTTACCTATTCCCTCTCCTTTGAAACAGGCCCAGATATCACCAATCAATATCTGCGCTCTTTTATAGAAACTGACTAAAAGAAGGGTGAGAAATTTATCGTCATTCATCCGAAATATACCGCGTGATCGATAGATCAACGGTAAATACACCACTTACCTCTTTGATCCTGATATTCCGCCTCATCTTGGAAGGATTCGAACTCATTTACGATCAGTTTTAGCAATTTTTCAGCAGAACCTGAACATGACTTCACACACTCTACAAACGTGCCTGTGATTTAAGAGAACGTGAGCTACACAATTAACGTTCGTGGGAAAATTACGATTCGATGAAGTTTATGAAATTAATTAATGAGGAGGGAGGACGGAAAGCGTGTGAATATATACAAAGCGTGTCAGAGTCCAGTGTATAACTTTACTGTCCGATCTGGAACATTGTTCGCAATAAAAGTCGGTAAAGTTTTCCACCAGATTTATTAAACAGCTTGTACGCGACGTATGGTTTTGCGCAGGGGAGGAAATAAGTAGTTTTTAACGACGGATCGAGGGTGTTACGAGTGAGAAGCGTGTACCTTGGTATTTTGTCAACAAAATTTTCCCAGCTTGTCGTAAGTTCTTAACTCTTTCGTCTAAAAGCGGAATACAAGTTTGATTATCACCCCGGAAAATGTTTTCAAGGTCGATTCGTGTTATCTCTGAGTAATACTTAGGATCCACAATAGGTTTTCCTTCCTGTTCGAAGTAAATTAGACACAACTTTACCGGCGTTCGACTAGTACACATTATATAGAAAAACAAATAAACAAAGAACAATTAAAACTAACATTCGTAAATCGTAAGAATATTATTTCTCATATACGCATTGAACGAGTCATTTGCAAAACAAAGGAAACGAGACGCACATGGGAAAACATAAAATCATGAGATGTCAAACGTTGAAAAGCTCGTGCAAAATCGTTGTCTAAATGTCTTAATAAAATGTTGTCCTAGTTGATTGTGTTGCCGTTAACTAAATTTATGTACGTATGATGCTTGTCTGAACGTTGCCTGATAATGAACGAAATGAAATCAAAGTGTGACCGAAATGCAATTGAAATAATCAGCCTGCAAAGGCCCACGTAAGTGACGATTATCACACTTAAGAATTTCGAACGGACGTGTTGTTTTACCGAGTTGTTTTGTGTTTTCCTTTCGTTTATGATACAAATCAGGACTCTGGACAAATTATCGGAATCGATTCCCAAGCCGAAGGGTGCGATACCGAATTTCGGTCTGCCAAAATGGAAAGTGATGCCGTTAGAATCGAAAATCCCGATGGTTCCCGGACCGGAGGGTGCGTACAATTTCGCTCGCAATAAATTGGGAAAAAGATTATGGATCGCCGCGGAGGACGCGGAATTCGACTTATCCGATCCGTATTGCTACGAAATGAATCTAACTTATGATTCCTTGCATGACAAACATTTGATACCGTTCTTCTCGAAAAAGCACAATATTCAAACCCTGATAAGAGCTGGACTCGTTACAAAGACATTGGACGCAAAGTGTTCTCTACGCGATTACAATATGTATCGAAAATATCTACGGAAAATATTCTGCGATAGCGTAAAAAAGGAGTTAAGGAGAACCGAAAAATGGAACATGGAAGAGAAAAGTATTAAATATGCACAAGATCAGGCACAAAAAGAAGTGAAAAGGTGACGTTACAAGTATTCTTGTGACTTTTATCATACGACCAACTTTTATTATAGACATTGCTGGTATTTATCTAGCAAATAAACGAATGATTCTCGCAGACTACAAGAAAGGGAGCAATTGGTGCAGGCACGCAGAGCACTGATGGCGAGACGTAAAAGGGCAGAAAGAATGAGACTGCGAAGACAAGAGGAAAAGCAACGGATGGTGCAGCGGAGATTAGAGAAGTTAGATTTGGAAAAACGTAAGGCACGACAATTGCAATACGCCAAGAGCAAAGAACGGGCGGAGTCCCTTCGGCAAAAACGTAAAGCGGCCGCGGACAACGAACGGCGCAAGATTATTCGCACGCTGGTGGAATGGAGCAAGAAAGAGCAATTTAGAAAGAAGACCAGAGACATTAGACTGGCGGAGGAACGAGAGCAAACGCGGAGGATTGTGGAACAGAAGTACAGCTGTGATTAAATGATACGTGGAATGATAAAGTGTATCATGAATTTCTTGTACAATATTTCAGGTGGCAAACGAGACAGGAGTTTCAGAAGAAGCAGATTGAAAAGGAGCAATTTTTATTGGAATGTATAGACAGCAGACGTAAACAATTTATTGCAGAGTATCAGGAAAAGATAGACAAGGAAACAGAGAGAATGAACAGTACGTTTTAAAATGTAGATATCTACTGATTGATGGTTCAAACATAACTTAATTCGGTTTGTAGAACTGTTGGAGGGAATAAAAATGTATATAAGATGCTACATGGCTAGATATACACCTGGAAGTAGGGAGAAAATATGCTGTGCAAAATATTATGACGAGGATCTGGTATTTTCAATATTTCTATATATTTCATAATGATATTTGAGAAAAAGTATTTAAATATTATCATTTAAATGATATACAAAAAGATATGGTTATTTAAAAAAGGTATCGAATTTTTGTTTGTGATAACAGGTATGAAATATGTGTTGTAGGATACAACAGTAGGTGGAGGGAAAAAGAGACAGGTGTCCGGTCGACCTTCGATAGCAGCTAGACAATTATTGCCAGATGTAAGAAAGCATTCAGTAATAAAGAAACGTACACCTCAGACTTCTTCACCAGTGATTAAACGGAAGAAAGATAAAGTATATCAAAATTTACTACCATTATTATCTGTTTGCGTTATATAAGCATCTGAAGTGACTTGATAATGGTTTTATCAATATGCAAATATACTCTGATTGCACAAATTTTAGACAACAACAAAGGAGATAAACAGACGACAGAAAGATAAAAGATGGAGCCCAAAGAGAGCAGTAAAAACTAAGGGTTACGTTAAAAGCGGTGAGAAGAAAAGAACAAAGAGAAAGAGAAAAGGAAAGAAGAAATTAGAGAAAGAAGAATCAGTTATAGAGGCAACTGCCTCTCCTTCAGACCGAACACCAGAATCAGAATCAAAAGGAATGGAAACTCCCGATTCTGCAGAATCTGCAACTACATTTAAAGACAAATGTAGATGCCAAGTTATTAAAAATCTTATGTACTCTGCTACAACTTAACACCGTTATAGTGACATGGTTTTACCGCTATAAGGTAACTCATTCTTTTCTAGTTCTTCAAATATATGAGGGTAAGTTTTTCAGCATGTGAGAAACATTGCATTCTTCAAATACATACACTCAAAATATCTCTAAATAATTCAATATAATGAAAAATATTCACTCACATCTATAGCTCTCTTAATAGCAGCACACAGGGCAAAATACCCAGTTTGTCCATTAACAGTCCACTTGTTAGCATCCTTTATACTCCAAAAGGAGAAATTCAATGTGTCTAAAACAAATATCCAGTCGACAGCCCTTGGATCTTCAGGCTTGGGATGATACTCATGTTGAGAAAAATTGTCCACATGTATCGTACGATCCTTGAGGCCTTCTAAGACCTGTAACAAGAAAATGATTTTAACCATTTACTCCAATATTCGATCAGTTTCGCAAATATTTGAATTCTTCGTTTAATAAACCGACATGAACCGTAATCGGTCTAATACCTGTTTTAATATTTCGATCTCGTTCTATAAGACCGATTAATACACTCTACCGCGGTGTGAAATTCAAATCGCAAAAAGTTTCGTTAAATTAATGAACATATACTCGAAATGAACATGAAAAGTACTTACCGCACATGCCAGATTTTTAACACCCTCCTGTTCGATGAAAACGTTCTTTGACAGTCTGGCTATTAGCTTGGCGGATTCCCTCGGCATTAGAGCCATGATTTCAGTTAATACGGAGCTTGTTCACGCAACAATTAGTGATAAATATTCTAAAAAACAGCACCGACCGAGCACGGAATACAGTGAACGCACTACATTGTCTTTCTCGGCAATCAAGCCATTGGTCACGTGACGGGTCACGTGACCGGCTAGTCGCGGCTCGTTAGCAACGATCGCGTTGTAAACAAACATGGCGGTAAATGTCAAAATTCATCGACTCGTTTGTTGGTTTGTTCTTTAATTACGGGCGCCGCATGGTCATCTTGGTATGTTTCCTACCTGAGTGTCGGGGGGTCTCGTAATATCGTGAGGTGAGGTAAGCAATTTAGTCTCTGTAACAATGTAGTGTGTTGGATGTATATATTACGAAACTATGCCGTAACACGCACATGTGCACCTTGTTTACATCGAGTATAGTGTTTCTCAGTGAGAGTAACTTCGAATTGATTAACGATCACGATTTTTCGTACTTTATTCGAATGGTGGTATGAATACTAAAATATTAAGAGTAATTTCTGGTGATCATATTACACAGGTTTAGATATGTAACCCTCTTTGCATGACAGTATTTGGGTTAGATAAAGTATGCAAATAAAATCCGTGTAAGACATTTCCTAAGTGTTTTTTTTTCCTTCAATAACTCCATAGTTATGTTATACATATTTAAATATACTTCGGTAGTTTTTTAATGGTATTGTAACATTGTGTGAGTAATTGGTGATTAAGGTACATATTTCTTAATTTCATTAATATTAAAGTAATGTTATTGTATCCTATAACATATATCGAACAGTTATCAAAGTTGATAGACAAAGTATAAAGTGTCATGTCACTTTATTTAATCAATCATAACATTTAATAATACATAATTTAACTGATAAATGTATTCTGTGTTTAAGTTTTTACATAAGGACATGCGTTTCTTATTTTACGATACACTCGATTGTAGGTAATACCTAATTTTATTATCATAGGCAACTATTATCTGTAAAGTTTGATAAGATTCGAAACTTCAACACTTCATTTGTAATTTACATGCGTAACACAAATTATAATGGTGAAATAATATGTACGATCATATTTACATGTAAAATTTCATTATTGCGACATTTAATATATTAAATACTTTTTATCTTCCCCCTGCACATTTTGTTAAATTTTTTTTTGTTGTTTAGTAACCGATAAAACGATTTTATAGTATTATATTAAAGTATCAAGTATGTAAGTTCATTTCAAAGAGTTCTTCCAAAAGTTATCAAATAGTGTAGTTAAATAAAATATTTTGAATTACGATGTAACTTACAAAATATGAATAATATTACACACATGTTTCGAATCCTAATATCTGAAGAGTCAAATGGTAGTGTGCTTCATCGCATTCATTCATTCAAATAACATATGTACATAATACCCCCTCAACGTAAAGTGAACAGATTAAGGCTCCAGCAGGCTATAGGCTACATTCTACAATGTACAATGCATTATGTACTTTGTTAGTTTCCGTTTTCGCGTACATGTCTGGCTGTGTAATGTGTGGTAAGCGATAGCACCAAAAAATTTCCCAACATCTCTACTCGATACAAATGATTCATACAGCAACTACAATATGATTAACACAGAAATTAAGTTGCAATGATTAACATTTATTTTATTTAGTATTATTAAACTTTGCAACGTATCTGCCATAATAGACATACTTATCATAAAACAATACATCTTAACAAAAATGTATAAATTTATATTTTATGAAATATAAAGTTGGACAAAAATAGTAGGCCTTGCCCACCGATATTTGTTAAGAATTATGTTATCCTTTGTATATTTTGTGTATCGAATGGTATGAACACTTAACGGTGTTCCGTACCAGATTGCAAATCAAAGGTAGACATACCTATTCCATTTGATATTATATGTTTGACATCACCAGTGGCCCCAACATGCTATAATTTTTAAATAGCATGATAACCAGTATGGTATTATTTGTTCTCAAGATATACGAGATGTGTCATTGTGCTCTTTAAAATGTTTACAAGGCTTAAGTGTTAGAAGGAATTTCGTTATTGTGCAACTAATTAATCGAAATTACAATCATCACTGATCCAAATATTTAAACTCGATGATTTCATTAGGCTGACTGAACACTCACATGTTAGACAGCAATTTCTCTTCTACTTTGCAACACTTCCAGCATACGCTACATTCTGACTGTTAATACCACTTTACTCATACAATGTAAAACAAAGGCATTTTTACCTTTGTACCTTTCAGTGTAAAATTTCGAACTGTAAACGTAATAAAATGATTTGGTTTTAATCTAAAGACCAAACCATCATGGAGTAGAAGTCATTATGGAGTAGAGTGAATACATTCATCCAAAGATTATCAATAAGACAATAATCCATGTACTTAATTAAAATCCATAGATTTAGTAAATGCAATTCACCAGAAATGTTCATAGTAAAACTTAATTATTGCACAAGATCATAAAAATATAAATCAGGCAATTTATATCTATTCAACACTAACGGTTTATATAGATTACTATCTACTTGATGAACTCTGAATGAATCCATTAAATGCGTTAATGAATTCTTATATTCCACTCCAACAAAGTTCTGATTCACATTTGATTTTAGCTATCAGTTACTGATTTGGCGTGGTTTAATTCACTAAATATAATTCTAATCGAAATGCTTACAAAAAGTAAGACCAAGGATCCCCGTTACCCCAGTAGTGTAAATTATCAAATCCTTTCAATTGTATTAGCAGGTATAACACACCCATCCATTAACTAAATATTAAATATATTTCAAAACTGTTTTGAAGTCTGTGAAACCATAGACGCTTTCGTAATAAAGATGGGTGCTTTTACAAAGCATATCAATCGTTTTATTACATAGAAAATCAATATTAACAAAGCGTTATTCTGCTGTTAAACTAAATGGAAAATATGGATACAGTGTAGCAAATATGCACTTTGAGCAGTTAGAAATCTTTAATATGAAAACTATATTATAAATCAGTAAAATAAAAAACCATACTGTATAAAAACGTCTGTTGTGTGAAGCACTTGATAACTATGTTCTTTTTTTTCTTTTTTTATTGCTTTTTCTTGTAACAAGATACATTAAGGGGTCCAGAGGAGCCTTGAGTGGCATGCATGAGTTTCAGTCAAATATCTCTAACCGAATGTTACATAGCACTGTTATATTTGCTCCCATGCACATCACACCTCCAGACTTCACCCATGCAGCAAAATGCGCTTTTTAATTATTTCTCTTAATATTATATAAAAAAATCTATTTCTATTGACTTTTAAGCTCTTTGCCAATACTGTACGATACAATTTTGTTCCAGTCAATTTTCGTTCGCATAACGGGTAATTGCCTTCGTAAGGCCTTAAAGGTCGTGTCAGACATTGTTTGATAGTTTTCCGAAATCGCAGTCTGATAGTCATTCTCTGATTCCTCAACAAGTCGTATTAGCTCCTTCGCTGTTTGTTTTTCATTTGAGATCGGTAAGCTTTCTTTTACTTCTTTGCTACTGACCAGCTGTACATTTCCGTCTTCATAGTAATGAACTTGTACTTTAAGGCTACCTCTTAACTCTGCACTTCCGGAACTTGGACTAAAACTTACAGTCCATACAGAACGCCAACGTCCATTCCAGAAGTTCTTAGGTTGAAATTGATGATCTTCTATGCAAGCTGTTAATGTTATGTTTCCTGCACAAATGAAAATGTTTTTCTTTACGTATTATTCTTAGATTCTAAATCACTATTGTGAACATTGAATATTGAAATAGCGATAATACCTCCTTGACTTTTTGCAAAAACAGAACATGCACCGTGTCTATAATGACTTTGAGTATAAGTCGTTATTTCATCTTGTAGGGCTGACATCCAAGGTTCAGCTACAGGGTCTGGTTCATATGGTTCATAATCCTGTGCTTCCTTTCTAAGATGGTCGTATTTAAAACTTTGCTTACTGCGAGCATCATAAAACCTTTGCCCACCCAAATCATTGTGTTCCGTTATTAATGCTGGATACTCACTTCCTTCAACCTGAAGTTGAAGATATAATACATAAAATTGATATTAGTTTCTTGGGTCATTGGCAGTATTAACTTAAAAAGAAGAAGATATGGTAAAAAGCATTTTTATATTACAACATTTCTAAATGAATTAAACTGAATAATTATTATTATCATACAATGATGCAGCATCAGAGCTCAAATGAATTTCTTGAACCCTATAACGAACCCACATCTAACCTTAACCAACCGTGGGTTCAATCACAAACCAAATGCTATTTCAACGTTGTAAGATGAAGTTCTAACTTGGTTCAATGGGTATAATAAAAATAAGTCTCACGTTTCCCTGTTATGAGCCCATGCAGAAGGTGACTAAAATTAACCCTATAGGAGCGTCCGGTTTCGACCGAAATTCCACCGGGATTTCCACCTATTAATTCTTGCCTATCGACTCGAGAGATATTTCGCGGAAATAATCACAGTATTCGGACGAGCATTATCGCGCTCCAATTTCATCGTAAAGTTTCAACGTCACCTGTCGAAATCCCGGGCGCGTGTTGGCCGAATATTAACATTATTATTCATTGAAATTCGATTCCACGAATTCCTGGGACAGCGCGTACCTTGGTCAACCATAATACCCTTCGATACCACGGATACTATCATAAAAAATCGTAGAAAATCGCCAGAAAGGTCGATGATGATGTACCTTAACAGGCGTGAGCTGATCCTTGTTGTATTGAGCAAATGCTCCAGACGCACCCTCCTTCAACAGGTTGTCGTTGTTCAACAAGACCCTCACATCATTAAAAACCTCGTTGAATTCCCCCGGTGGCGAATGCAGTATAAAGTCCGAAACTATTCGTACTTTTTCTTGATCGGGAATCACATCTCCGTCCGCCGCCATCTTACCTTTCCACTGGCACGCACACTCCGCGATGTCAAACCAAGGTTAGTGCAGTGCAGGTTGTACCGGCGTATTCGTAGCACTGCCCCATATACCCGGTGACGCATCGCAACAGGGACACGTAATGCTAGTAACGTATCTTCAAAAAATTTTCCTAAGCTCTTTTCAGTATTAATTACATTAAAACTACAAATTAGAAGCATTTCTATCAGAAGTAATTAATCGATTCGTGGGTTTCCCTGGGAACGCTAGGAACTTATACAAGTAACTAAACAATCGGGTACGTTCGTTTTTCAAAAAGATTCGTTTTCTATGCCTTGTTATAGAAAATTATACTTGATATATTCAACTATATCGACGGAACGTAAGATAATTAGACTTTTAATAATACCGTGGAGTTTAAAGTATGTTATATTCCTTGGGGGAAATTCGTATATGTATTTCTCGACAAAAACGGGCATAGAAGTAATCAATATTTCAGGATATTCGTAATATTAGACGAAACAATTCGTATCAGACTCATCGGGAAACGGATGTGTGGAGATAACGCAAGGTGGATCCCAATCTCGATTGTTGGAATCAGGGACAACCACTATGATCGACAAAGCTTGGCGAGCATAACCCTCGGATGGCATTCGTTGTCCGCCGTATATATACTCATAGTCAGGCGTGGTTCTCGTTCGAACCGATAGCGTGTTTTATCAGTATATTTTTGTCGGTTGATGAAAAGCTACGGCCAGACGGGGCGGATCCACGTCTGCCGTTTGAAGGATCGTCATTCGGATCCTTCCGCGAGTTGCCCGCCAAAATTTGAACGGCGCTTGAAACGAGAAAAAAAGCGTTCGAGTTCGAGTCGCGACACACCGCGCATTCGCGCTCGAAATTCGCGAACTTCCATTTATGGCGGTCCTACCGCCTTCGACCCGCTGTTTTTTCAACTGATAATATTGTAAGTTGAAAGGTCAACGTGAAAATTCGCGGAAATATTACGTATAATATTTATTTAGAAATAGAATATTTCATTATTAAAGAAATGAAGCATTTTTTAGGTTTAATAGTACCGTGTTACTTGGTGATTGGTATAAATGAGGATTTATTTTGAGGTGTCATTGACTATGAGAAATAATTATAAGTAGAACGTAAAATATTTCATTGGAAGTTTCTGGACACCCAGTATTTTTCACGTACACTACTGTAACTTGGGATAAAGGACGAACCGAGCGTTTCGAGGAACATTTACCGTTATCTCGTGTACATTTACCTTTGGATTTTATAACGTTGCTTAGACGAAATATTTTCGAGCAGCGAAATAGGAATACGTGGCTACGATGTACGTTGTTCTATCGATTATTATTTTATTAATTCCATGAATAATTTAACTGTACATATCTTCTCTTTAAAGTAATTCATTCATAATTTATATTAATGGATATATAATTCTTATTGTCAGGCAGTATAATGAAACTTTGATAAAATGGCTGACGATCCGAATCGGGACATTTTACCCGTGAAAGAGGGCTCTTGCCTGGACACCTGTCGCAGTAATATAGGTTTGTATTTCATACTAGCGAAAGAATATTTTTTTTTACCTAATCGTTATTACAAATTCCGAGTCTGGTTTTCGAGCATTTTATAAGAAACGCGGTTTTTTTAAAGCGCGCGAATTCGAACGTAAAATACGACTTTACAAAATTTACGTATAAACAAATCATTAAAGATCCCAGGGAACGGCATTTGGTATGCAAACTCGATCGGTACCAACTAGAAGACAGGTATTTGCGGCTACTCGACGAAGCTAACAACTTGAAAAAGCTGTCAAACTGTCAGGAAGACAAGATCAAACGACTGGCGACGAAGCTGATGAGAGTGTCCTCCAACCCGAGGGCATGTATGATTGCTTTGGACGTCCATGATGATAAAAATAAAATAACTGCCCTTGAACTTGAGAACGCCAAGGTAGTTTACATTACTAGCAGGTTTTCATCTTTCATGAATTCCACACAGAATTTAAATAATATTTAAAATTTCTTAATTATTTATTTATATTGTCACTGCTAATTTATAGAATATCAAAAAATCAGAATAATTATACAATTCCAAACAATTCCGCGATGTATTAGATAGAAAAGATATAAAACGACACGATGTAATCTTCTAGTTGAAAGACAAGATCTCGGTGTTGAGAAATCAGTTGTTGAGTCACACGTTAGCCGGTAGATCGTCATCGAGGAGTCGTAATCCCCAAGCCAGACCGTCGTCCGGCCGCATGTAAGTACCGTAGTATATGTTAAAAGAGCGATTCAACGACTGTTCTATGATTCACTCAACGCTTCGCGATACATCACCGATCCGGAATCCTTGTTTTAGGACATGCCGTAGCGAGAACAGCCGCACGAAGACACCGTCCTGTCATTGCATTGATGATGGGAACGATGAGAATGATATACAAAACTATCTTATTAAGATCGAGGTAACTCATTCGAATGCTTCACAATTTTTGTTTCATTCGAATATATTCATTTATATATACTACCTGGCATTGTCCAAGGTACTTTGGATTGTCAATTTCGTTCAGGACGTAGATTTTCAAATTCCTTTGTAAATTCGAAATTTCAATATACATATATAAATCTATATAGTAATCGTCAAGGTATTATTGATTCGTTTCACCGACAGGAATTAGAAATCCAGAAGAAGGAGATGCTATGCCGAATCGGGAAACTGGAAAAAGAGCTGTCTTCCAGCGCAGTCAGCAACCAGAGGGAGAAGGTAGCCGAGAACGTTGAGTACATAAGAGTCTGGCGACAAATGAAGCAGCTGAACGATAAACTAATAGCCGCTCAGGGCAAGAACGAGTCATTGAATGTGCAAATCAACGATCTGAAGAGGATTCTCGAGGACTCGACGAAGTACGCTCAACGTTTCTCACGCCTCACCCTCACACCGATGCCTCGCACCAGTAGTACACACTTCGCGAACCATTCTCATCCGTTGCACTAGTTGCCTTTTCACTTTTCTCGCGATGGCACTCTGTTTTTCGCAACACCGTCTCCACGTCGTCCGTGAAATTGCATGGAAGACACCGCGTGCTAGAGACGTTTCGCGTACTTTTCTTCTACAACTACGGCAAAACACTTTTCTATCGATTAAATGCCGTCACTTTGCTAGAGACTCGATTCTCGTGATGAAATTGAAAAATTTAAAAATCCTCCCTTTGTAATCCGACGATCCTTGAATATAATCTGATTCATCTTATCATTGCTATTAATTAATATGCAATAAGGAATCGTTAAAACAGATCGGTTAAAAATCCGTAATTAGGAACAATCAAGATATAACGACGGCTCTTGTGGAGGAGAAAAAGCGGATGTCGGAAATCGATGAGCAGATGCTGAAGGCGAAAAACTCTCAACTTTCGCTGCGCGAGAAAGATGAACAGATAAAAGATCTGATAAGCGAAATGAAGATATTACAGCAACACAATAGCGAGCTCATCGGCCTCAGTTCTAAGTATGGTCAGGTCGAGCTGGAGAACGTAGAGCTGAAGAAAAAGGTCTCCGAGCAGCTCCAGGACCAGCAGACTTTAAAAACGGCTTTTAGCACCGAACAAGCCAATATCGCGGCACTTCAAGCTGCGAACGGACAGCTGCTCGAGAAACTTCAGGAGCTCCAGAAAAATATAGACAACTTGACGGTGCAACTGAAGGTTAGTACACGGATATCTTAATAAAATTGTTAATATAAATATTTAGCAAAATTGTACTTATTATATAATAGAAACTGTTGTGTAACCATCGTCCGGTTAATAGAAAACAAAATTAACAGCGAATCGAATATAGTCGGTAATATAAGTTCTTATGTTTCAGTCATTTCAATCCCAGACTGAGAAACATGAATCTGTGGTCACACCGCAAATATCGCGGAAGCAAAGCGATGAAAAAATCTCTATACCCGACGACCTACCTGAGCTATACAAAGATCCTGCCAGCCCGACAGAAAGATGTAGAAAGTGTTGCGAGACATATGAGAAAATCGTGCAGCTGGAGGAATCCGTGAACACGTTCCGGGAGGGAAATAAATTGACCGATCAATTCGTGCAGACCGAGTTCGCGCTTCATATGATTTCCGTCAGCGTTAAAGATCAGGAAACGGTTATGACGCCCGTAAAAGAAATCCCCCATAAAACTGAGCTACAGAACACGGCGGAACAAGATACGGAGAAGAAAATAGTGATGGATAACTCTTTGACACCGGAGAAAATGCTGAAGCTGTTGGAACAAGCACAAATTAATACTCCAATGGATGCACAGAGAATTTCGCAAAAAGATTCGACCAGTGGAATGCTGGACTTAAATCAGAGGCACAGGCAAGTGGTCTCCCTCGAAAAGCTGCTGTTCGGTGATTCTAATTACTGACAAAGACTGCATAAATTATGTTCGAAATTTTGGAGGAACATTTAATAAGATTAGGAAATACGAGTAGAGTCATTATAATGATACCATAGGTAGGAGATCATGCTTCGATGTTTCATTGGTTGAATTAGTGTATGATAATGTTCTTCCAGTGGTTTTAGTGAAAGGACATTATAGACGTGAATGTAATAATTATAGCTGAATTTGTATAGTAATCATGTTAACGGAGTAGAATCTTGGAGCTTCCAGATTCATTAGGATGGTTTAGCTTTTGGGATCGTTTTATACATTTAATTAACTATTGAAGGAAGCAAGTAAAACATAAGATACGTGTAAAATGTGGCAGGGTATAGAAGATAATGCAAATAGGATTACGATTAATGAAATACTGCCAATTGCCTTCGTAATTCAATGATCGGTCAATTATAGTGCAAGTTTACCTGTAGATAATTTTGTATTACCGTATACTTGAGTAATTGCTTGTTACTTCATGATTTTTCGTACACCTTTGCGTATTGTTGCGTGAGAAAAGTATTTCAGTGTTATCTTATGTGGCGGACGTCGTGCAATATTTTGTATTATGTTTCCATGTCACAATAATAATTAATATTGAAAGCCTAACATCTCCTGGGAATCCCTAATTCCTTGCCGTAGGAAGTTTAACTTTTCAAAAAAAGACAATTGATTGTAATATCGTCGGAAATTATCATTGGATTGTGTTACAGCAATTCGAATAATGTCCACCGGCAACAGAAAATCGATAGGGTGATAGAAACTCTTCAGCATTTAGAGGGCCAAACCGATCCAAGCAAAATTCTTTCGATGCTATTTAATATACTCCAAGAGTATTCTTTAATTCACCGACCCGCCGACGAAAGTACCACTTTGTACCGTCCGATATCCGCGGACGAGAATCCGTTCGTGAAAGATGTTAACAACAACATCGAGATTAAGCCTTCTCGTATCACGAGGAAGAACGTCGCAGCGAATTTCAAAAAACATATCGCAAATCGTCGCCTGATGTTCGATAGTTTAAACATAGAAGAGAAAGGACCAAGTATCACGGCTAATATTGTGCGCAAGGGTTGCAGCACGAAGAGAAGATGTTCGAGCGTTTACAACAAATTACATCAAGATAAATTAAAATCGAGAAACCCTGAAACCGATGCCAAGAAAGAAAATCACACCGTGGCGTTCGATAAAATGTCTGAATGTAACTGTACGGATGCGACAAGGTGTTACGGAAACTCCACGTGCGGTTATAAATGTTGCGGAAGCTGTTCGAACCAGCAGCTCACGGGCTGCTCGTCGAATTTACAAGATACGGCCCAATCGATACCAGTAAAAAGTGGAATAGGGGGTATCGGCAGTTCCCTGCAGAAGAATTCGAACACCGTCTACGTGACACGGTACAGAATGTTATTATTTATGAGCTTTTGATTAAATATTTATGCACATTTATAGAGAAGTTACGAGACGTTTGCGAATTCAGTATAAATTTGCTGTCTACTTAAATCCGATTTAGATTTCAACATTTTTTCGTGATAGCTATGAATTCAGTATTTGTTTCATGACTTTCGAAGGTGGAATACCTTTTTTTATGTTACTATCTCATTCTTTGTAATATGATTTTTTTTAAAGCACCGTGGTTGAGGGGAATGCGGCACCGTACAGACTCTGTGACAATAAAGTACCTCCAGAAAAAAATAACACGTCCGACGATGATTTAAAATTGAAAGAATACATGAAGCAGTTGAATAAATGCAGAGAGCTGTTAGTGAACGATTGTACCATGAATAATGCATCCGGAATCGCCGTAAGAATAACAATCGATCAATAGTTTCTAAGGTAGAAAAGCAAATAACATAGTCGATCTAAATATTTAGGTAAATAATATGGTGGATCATACAGCTATCGAGGAATCATTGCGACATCAGTACATGAACAACGATCCGATGCTGGATATAAAAAAGACAAACTCGTCTTGCAGCACGGACTGTCTTAACGATTGCATCGAAGTTTCCAGCAGTACGTCGGATTCCTTTCCGTTAGTAATTGCCGATGGCGAGGGTCTCGTAGAGATACACATTCTCTGTCTACAACTTTCAACTTCAGTTAGCATCACGCAGAAAGCAGAACCGTAGAATCGCGTTAATCTGGAATAATTCGGAGGATTAATTGGTACATGTCCGGAATAACAATGATATATTTTTAATATTTCCGCGTGTTGATATTCCTGATATTTCTGTCACCCGGATTAACGCGCTACAACTACACCCTGGTACACTGGTACAATTTTTACAAATATATAAATATATCTTTTTAATCGAACACAACTAGGCCAGACAGACGATTTTCCGGGACCGGGATATCTGCAAAGTACCGTTGTACATCAGCTGGACCATGTTAGATCAAGAAACAGCATGCACGCCGACGATGAAGTGTCCGAAATTGAATTACAACTCGTCGTTCGTTTACCGCGTGCCCGATCTCTTCGCTTTCTTCAATTACGTGCTCACCGAGTACGTGGTGTTCCAAGCGAACGCCGTGCACGAGGACGACAACGGTTTCGCCGTGGCCAGGGCGAAGCTCTGCATCAAAGACATACTGGATTACCCGCAGAACAAATTGCATTACATCACTGCCATGAACAGCGTGATCCCCTGCACGCTAGGCGTGAATTTCGGACAATTGTCGCTGTGGGTCAGGCTGAGCTGCGACGTGGAAAAAGTGGATGCTTTCAAGAAACAGTGCGGCCTGTACTGTCAGGACTACGACGCGAAACGCTCCGAGGAAACGCTCGAACAAGAGTCTAAGGATAGTTTATTGGTGATTAAGGATATGCAGAGCAACGATACTCGCGATCATTCCCGCAACCTATTCGCCAGCTTCGATTCAAGTAAATACCTATAAAGTTCCGATTATGATCAGGATGCGACGAACTTGAGCAAATCTGAACTTATTCGTTTTCAGTTACGTTCGCTGGTTAATTTAATTGTTTCATTATTTGTTAAAATATGTAATTTACTTTAAAAACGACACTTTTTCGAAAGTGTGCCACAACAGGGATTGGTAGTGTTCTTTCTTATTTATACATCGGATCGTTAAGGTGATATGTCTCAAGACTTACAGGGCAACCCAATGCTGTCGGTATTCGGCGAGAACACATTGGCCGCGATAAAAGAAACGCAGGAGAAAGAGGATCCAGATGTCGAGTATCGGAATCCCGGCAAGAGAACAATGCCAGATGAAACGAATATAATAAAAAACGATGCAAAGTAAGCGACAATTCAGTATGAAATTGGGTTGTTGATGCAATATGGAAATCTTATTGATTAAGCAAATTTAATTCAGCCGGGTAAATGGAAATATAATGAAAACCGTAACAGCAATAAAGAAAGACGAAACTGGTAAAGGAAAAATGGAGGATGAAATGAGAGAAGAGGGAATACAGGCACAGACACCAAGCATAGCAGAGTTTAATAATATTATGACAAATGTGAGTTTTCGTTTCGAATTAACTGAAATTATCCCTCAAGATTGCAATAATATGCAATAATAAGATTGCAATAATTGATAGTTTAAAATGTATAATTTCAATTTATGGCTATTGTTCAATTATTTAAAATTATATTTATTTTGTATTTATTTTCACATAACGATAAGAATAACAGCGATGCTGCGCATGTCTCGTTTCGTGGGGATCGTGATGTGACCGAAGTGCTGTCTGAGAAAAACTGGGAGCAATACAAACAGCGAAGTTTGCTCACGTTCGGTGATACACTTAGTAATTAGTTATGTTTCTGAATTCACAGGGTACCGTGACTATGTAAATCAATTATTTACAGAAGTAAATTGCAGGTTCAAACACTCAGCGTACTGTGCAGAATGGCCAAATTGAGTTCACCAATAATCCCGTACGGAATCGATCAATTTCCTTATCTTCCTATCACTGAAAATTTGTACTTTGCGAAAGTACCATGCTCGCAACCCTGTTCACATCGATTTATTTTAATCTCTGTTCTCTGGTTACAGCAGCACGAGAAGAGCACGATAACCATCGAGATAGTGAACGTATTTTTTTTCCAAACAAGCTTTGTGGTGAGGGACGACGATATACAACTGATTTACGTCGAGTACACGTTTCTGGGATATCGCGGTGTCGATATGGAAACTAACTCCGTGGAAAAGCCAAAAACGCCTAATCAAAAGTTAATTTATAACTTCAGGAGAAGTAAATCAATATATTCTATTTGAAACGTGAGATTATCTACGGACCGCTATACAATGTGACAAGCAATAAATAGTAATTCGATTGCAGAGTTTTTCATAGATGAAGAGCATCACTCCGTGCAGAGAAACACGTTACGGGCGATGCTGAACGAAAGCGTTAATCCGAATATAAAATTTGTCATTGTCAGCGAGCCCACACCGGAGGAAACTGACGTTAAAGAATGTATGGAAGTCGGGTAATAGTCGCATGAATTTCTCCAGAATACAAATTTTATACGCCATGAATAACAGATTGTTTCTTTAACACAGTTATGCAAATTTCAATATAAGGGAATACGCGCTAGGAGATAGCCGAAAAACTATATCATTGCCTATAATGCATCCACAACAAGACGAGCAAATTGGTGTATTAAAAGTAAGAATAGTGTGTTGAGAATGGATACTATTTTAATTTCACTGAAACATTGCAGATCCTTGTATTGGGCGTGGATGCGATTCGTCAATGCTTGGGAGAAAACGATGATATTGTGTAACAAATCGTCCACGTGTAATCGTAATAAAGTCCCATTAGTTTTTAAAATTGAGCGAGAAAAGTAACTCTATCTCTCTTTTATAAAAAGTATATTTATTAATTATTTTTTACTTCATACAAAACATCGAGTTTATTAAAAACTACTTACATTACAATACAAAATACTTTACATTTCCGTGGATGTGTGCAGGTCTACTCTAACACTTGTCAGTGAAAAAAGAAATCACGATCCGGTGTAGAAATCATTCCTGATTTTCATAGTATTTCGTCCATGTCTTTCACAGATTTGAATTTCTTCTTCTGCTATTCGTAACTTGTCACGCTTCCTCCGTATCATACGGCCATTTAAATTTTTCGATTTACTCATTTTCAGTAATGTTCTTTATCCGCTTCGTTTTTTATTACCATCGATCATTGTATCCCCGTTGGAAGAATTCGTATTGTCCTGCCCGAGCTGCTTCAACGTCGACAGCTTCGTTTTACGAAAGATATCGTTGAACACGCTGGTCGCCACTTGAAAGTCTTTGCAATCTTTCGGCTGACGAGCGACTGACCACACGCCTGCTATCGTATCGATACCGTGACACACTCTACAAGCACCTGAACATATATAAATGTTATACCTAGCAGATATCATCAAAACAATTGCGCATGCAATAAACACCGTATGTTCACGACTGCTTATAAGTCACTAAACACTTGCAGGTACGATTAAAAACTATTGTTTACTTTATTCAATTTGAATTTAAAATTTCTACGGTTTAAAACGATATAAAATACTAAATGGTCAAGTGAAAGTATACGAATTTTAGAATTTACAAAATTTTTTATAATTTTTATTAATTACGTACCGACAAACACAGCCATGGATTTAGTGTGATTATCGGTAGCAGTGAGGGTGAACGGTGCACCACGTCTGAACGGGACGTGACCCGTAACGTTCCAGGTGCCGTTTAACAAACTTTCGCGATAACGCGGGGACGAGCAGTCCGTTAGGGTCACGGTTATGGTGCGATTCACAACCTTCATGTCCAGTTTCATTCCGGCCTGGGCTGTCGACCAGGATCCCGTCAGACGGCAAGGTAGTCCTAAAAATACAACACGTTTCGTATTATGAACTGCCAAGGTCATCTGAAATCACGCAACGCATTTTCCCGCGAATGTCGACCGTTAAATTGGTGCCTCTTATTCGATAAATATAGAACACTAGTTTTTAACCGTGTCTTTATATTTTTTTTTAGAATCCTAATGACATACTTTCGTTTAAGAGTCAAGGTGTTTTAGTATATGTATTTTTTTTTAAATACAACCCATTACCTTCTTTCTTGTTATTCTTCGAATGGTCCAGTTTCAGTTCTTCCAGCTCGTCCATTATCGTGCCGAGTATCTGATTGGCGACCACTTTCGTCTCGTTCATCTCGCCAGAGGTATTTATATTTCCATCCTGGTCCATTAATTCTGACAATTCATTCCTTATTTTGCTTCCAGATCGAGTCAATTGCCGTCTAGGGTGTTGCTGTTCTACGTTCGAATTTACCACGCGTTCCTCGGAATTGTTCCGAAGATTTTCATCTCCCTGTGTTCCCGTTTGAACGTCCGACAATGGTAAACTATTTTCTCCGTGATTTCTATTTAAATCCTCTTTGAGTTCCTTTCGTATGTAACTGGGACTTAAAATACGTTCCGCGGGTTGCTCGATGGTTCGCGAGGGCAAATTCGGGCTGAGTTTTCTCGTCGGACCGTTCGCGGTGGCAACGAGATTAACGTTCTTCCTCGTGTCCGGGTTCAGGCTTTGATTCCCGCTGATAGCGTCCACGTTAATCCCGAGGGACTCCAGAACCTTGCCGAACGGTTGTTCCATCGCGTTGGGCAGGTTTATCGCTGGCAAGTTTGTGTCACTCGGTGAGATAGCCGGCTGCAAAGAGAAGCTCTTCAGGTTTTGTTGCTCTTCCTGCGTTCCGTATCGATTATTAGAAAATTGAGATAAGTCCTGTTTACCGGAATTTAGGGACGCCCGAAAATTTGCCTCGTTTTCACGATCCTCCTCTCGCCCGCTGGCCGCTGGATATCGAACGATCGCACCTTGATCGTAATTGGCCAACTGATTACGCAGCTGTGGCACGTTAGAGTTCTCCGAGAATCGTGGCTCTTCGGCAGTAGGATTGTAATTAATGAAATTATGAATATTGCGCTCCGAGTTCTGTACTTGCGGCGAAGCGTAGCGATTTTCTATCTGTGGAATCAAATTTCCCGGAATACCTGAATCGAACAAACTGGGATTTCGCACACGAGCCTCGTCGTCGAAGCTTTGCCCCTCGTTCGGATTGAAATAATTGAAATTACTGGGATACCGAGGTAATTCGTCGACAGGTGCCTGAATCACTTCGTTATATTTATTCGCCCTGGATAATTCAAAATCGTTCTGCAAGTCGGAAGCGGTGACTTGTTGAAAAGTTTCTGGTTCATCGGACGCCGGAATTTCTTCAACGTTTACCGGATATTGATTATCAATATTTTCGTTCGTATCCACGGGATAAATATAATTAGGAGCATAATTATAGGAAGTATCATCCACCGCGGAAAGTCTTGAATTCTGATTGAATCTCGATTGATCGAAGACAGGGAAATTTTGATAATTATTACGAGACATCATCGATTCATCGTAATCCACGTTTCTGCCGTATTGATTATAATCCTGTGGATAAACTTGAGCATCTCCCATTGGATAGTCGTTATCGAATAACGAAGCATTCAGTGTCTCTCGCGTAAATCTGTCGTTAGGCTCCGCGATTTTCATTTGAATTTTATTCGCCGCGATATCCTCGAGAACGTCGTCGCTGTAATAATCCGAGTATTCGATCCCCTGATCGACGGGATTTTTCCTCGATGGATCACTCGTGGTGGTTCTCATGAGTCGCTCGATCATACTTTCGTTCCCGTGACGATCGACGGTTCCATTGTCTTTTTTTATCGTGGTCGACGAAGCAGACGTCTCCGTCGTTGAAAAATCAGTGTAATCGTTCAGGACAATATTCACTGCATGAATTTTCTTGTTAGGTTTCGAAAGTGCTTTCTCTATTGTTTTATTTTCATGGACAGAGTGTTTACGTTTGAGAATCGACTTTCCATTCGCCGACGTTTTTCCCGCGGTGGTATTGATTGTATCGGCGTTTTTTGTGGTGCCGGAAGTTTCCTGTGTGAAAAGATATACGTTGCAATAACGAATTTTTGAAAAAAGGTCTGATCGAATGTTGGGAATAAATTAAGAACGAAGCTTACCTACCTTGGATGGCCCTCCCTTCGGCCAACTAGACTGGTGATTTCTAAATCGTCTGTGATTTCTAAAATAAATCATATTCTTAACCCTTTACATTAGATTCCCCCAAATTGCACACTTTCCAAACAAATTTCCTCCAAAATTACAAACGTCCAACACATTTTCTCTATTCTCACAAAAAGTCTAAAGAGAAAATATTATTTAACAAAATGTGAAACTTTTCGAAAAATATTAAGAATCATTCAGCGAATGTTTCACATTATAATTGTTTCGTTGTAGACATATGTACATATTTATATATTAGATTATTCAATATTATAATATTTAGATGAAAACAATTTAATTTGGCCCTTTAAGCGATTATAAACATCGTTTAGGGTCAAATTAAATCATTTTCTTTTGAATAATACATATTTATACACAGACACGTCTCACACAGAAGTTTCCCTTCCAAAATCCCATCGAAAAATCAAATTCATCATGGTACCTTTTTCGTTTTTTTTCCCGTCCCTTACGGCTGGTTAGTTTATGATGCAACCCGGTCGACGACTTCGCCGCGCTATTTCTCGTCGCAACTACTGGCACTTTCGCCGAATCGTAAAGATTCCTTTGGGACGTGGGGACCCGCGACAGTTTCCTGATGGTGTCCTGCACTTTCGCCGATTTCAGGGCCTCTTTCGCGAATTTTTTCGCCAACTCCTGGTTACCGGACCGCGTCACCCTGTTTCCCGAGGAGTCGTTCATTCTACCGCGACGAACTTTCGCCTGGCGTTTCTTCGCACCCAAGTTACTTCTCGATCGTCTACCGTGTATCGTGTCTCGATCTTGATCGAGATTATCAACGGATATCAATTCGTTCCTGGAGAATTGATCGCGGACGGGTAACTCGACGATCGACGACGATCGATCTCTCCTTGATCGGACCGACGGGAATTTTTCTCCACTCTCCTCGATGCGAACTGCGCTGACTAATAGCGGAACGATCATGGCGAATCTGTATCCAATTATAGAATCCCGATGTGTAGTGATATTTCACGAGACTTATAGAATTCATTTGGATAGACGTGTATTTACCTAAGTAAACTTAGCTGCATTCCTCTACGAGGTAAATTGATCCGAAGGTTTGTGTTGGTGCCATTGAATCGGTGTAACGATTTGGTAATCTTACGTCACTTTGTCATCGTGGTCACTCATTGTTCGATTACTTTTTTTTTTTTTACTTTCTTCGTTCGCGGTTACCTTTTCAAAAATTACCTCGTCCGTCAGTCGAAGTGACAACGTTTCGCACGGTTTTCCTTACACGTTGACATATCCTCGAGAAAGGGATTAAAAAAAGGGCTCGCGGGAAACGCGATGCTCACTTCTGGTCGATTAACTTTTGTCATTATATCGATGATCTCTAATCGCAAAACGGAATCGAATAACCCAACGATATTTCTCGGCCGTTTCACACGAAGTGCCATCCCATAAACATTACCGTTTACTATCTTGTGTCTTGCTAATCAAAGTACACTGTTCGTGAAATTATCGCCCCGCATGAACCGTGGAATTTATTAAACCATATTTCCCGCCGTATCCGCTCGCTTTACAGTATCGCCTGTACTCGCTGACTAATTAATGACCAGGTTACGCGGCTTTAATCCCGCGAAACACGAGTTTCACACAAATTATTCTCGGCCCGGCCCGCGAAAACGTCGGCAAGGTGTGCGGATCATTCGTTAACTCCGTTTTAGAGAAACCATATGAGTGTGATCGTACCATTTTAGAAAAAAGATAAAAAAAAAAGAAAACAAAAAGAAAGAACAAATAATCGTGAATGTGTGCGGACAACGGGTGCACACAGACACGTTTTACACGAGGGTCTGATCTCCGTGCGATCAAAGCGACTTGGACGGACGCCAAGTACACGCGCCGGCCTCAATTAGTCGGATATTACGTATGAATGTCCTACACGCGACTATTCTGCATTAATAACACGGAAATGAACTTTAAGCCGTTCCCGGCATCGGTACAACGCCGTCTTTCAATGTTTATTACTCGGCTCACGTGCGGCGAAAAATAATGGATTTTGAATAATGTTCTCTGGAGCGAGAGAAACTTTGATGACTGATAATACGGTTCTGCTAAGTAGAATCAATGTTATTTCAGAAAACATTAATCAAAGTTATTTCATTGTACTAATAGTTGAGTGAAACTTATTTTTAATAATTATAATAAAAGAATTGTTATTTAAATGAATAAAACAATTATGGAGTTTGTAAAATATGTTACAGGGAAATACATTTTTTCAGATGCTGTTTATCATTGGAATTCTATGTAAAAAAAATATTATTTTTATAAAATTCGAAGTCTATGCAAAAGTTTGACAGTGTATTACATAGAACGTCGTTTGTTCGAGTGACGAATTGCGAAAATTGGAGCTGTCGTGATTGAAACGCGTATAACGAAGGGTAGGATGAGTTAACGGAATCTCGATGAGTTTGTTTTATACTCGGTGGAAGCATCTACTTCGGACCGAGAAATGGTTCTAGACAGACAGCGACAGGCCGTGGTAAACTGGCTGTCAGTTACATCTTCGGTCACCGATGCATTTAGATAATGGTGTGCGAGACTACTTGATCAATTGTAATCTTCATCGTCTACGAAGCGAATACCGATGGAATATGTTTTATTTGACAACCCGAAGAATCTGTCGGACAATTCATGTAAATAACTGAACCCCCGGGGTCGCTTCGTTATTTATTTACTTATGCTTGTCGAGTGATTGATCTAATAGTCTAGACGCAATCTTACACAATGATGTACAGGGTGCAACAAAAATCTTAAAGATATTTAAGAAAAAATATGTATAATTACAGAAAATGAACAATTAAATCATCTTATTTTTCACGTATAATAAAAAAAACAAATCCATATATTACATTTGATATTCTATCAAAAGAAAGTAACTGAAACGAATAATATTACAGGAAACGGAACCCCGTACGTGACTCTCGTCACACCCCGTACATCCAAGATTCGGTTATTTATGAAAACACCGGGGATCCACGTGCCCGCGGTGATCATAGACATCTCGATAGCAGTTTCGTCAGGAGCCCCGCGTTCCCGTTGGCGCAGATTACAGTGAACCGTCGACGTGACGCGCCACGAAAAGGAAAAACGGGTCCGTCGATAGGGTATATTTCGTACGTGCAACGGTCCACGTATTAACCCTTAACAGTCGATCGTCGTCACCCGGACAACGTTGCGATTCCGTCGTGGAAATCGTACGTCACGTGGACGCAGGTGACAAGACTGCCTAATAAACACCGTCTAACGAGCGAGCGTCGCGCGACGTACAAAGCGGTTCCGTCCGTTAAGGGTTAAAACAGAGCCCGACGCACAAATAGACTCCCGACGATCCGTCGAAGTACCATTGGCGCCGGACAAGAGGACGGGCACTCCGGTCGACCGCGGTGGGGAAAAAGGAACAGCGAAACGGTGACGGCTGGCTGTCGTGGAAATTATTGTTAGTACGACTGTACATTATGGAAACACTGTATCGGCGTCGGGAGAGCGGCGAAAACCCTGGAGACACGTCGGCATCGATTATTATTAGAACCAGCCAAAGTACAACCGATCTTACATCGTCTGGCGACGAAATTACATGCGTATTCGACAACCAAGATAGCCACGCGACTGTTTAGAACCGTTGTCATTTATTTTTCTTTTTATCTTTATTTTTTTTTTGTCTTGTTCGTTCTTTCCCGCCGAATTGATCTCGCAGCGCTGGTGAATTATGCGAGAGTGATGGCTCCACTTGGGATATAAAAAGGCAAGAAGATAGGTAGAGATCGTAAATTATTAGCATTTTGTTCATATATTATCATAGACCATCGTATACGTGTAAATCTTCAGATCTACAAACATTGTTAAATTTATCAATTTTTAGTATAATTGGTACTACGAAGAAATGAACAGAACTCTTCTCATTTCAACGATTATATCTATCGAATTTGATAAATATTCTCATTGAAATACCAATTTCAAGATCTACCCATGTTTTACAGTAGTACAAACAAAATCAGGCGATCCAGATTGTTTACAAAGTCTCGTACTCTTGTCACGAGTGTCCGATCGCGAGTGGAACAATTTCACGGACCGTTCACCGTATTTCCTTATCATATTCCGGCGCGCATTACGTCGCAGACAGAAGTGGATGGGAATGATAAATTAATCTCTCGCGGAGGAGACACGCTCGCCAACGCGATAGAACGAATCGCGATGACAATGCACTCGTCGACGGTGGAACGATTCGGTTTACGAACCGTTTCGGGAATAATCGTCGGATAATTCCCATTGAAAAGACATTATCCGACCCGGATGCTGTTTCATTTTCGTCGATAACACGACGGTCCTCGAAATCATCGATAACACCACTTAACTTCCTCGTCCGTCTGGTGCGCTCAAACAAGCTGCGAATGTTGTTCTGACGAAATCCGTTATTTTTATCCGATCGATGTATCTCAATTGCGTAACCGGGCATTTCTAATTATTTAATTAACCGTTGGCGCGGGTACAAACGGTTCCCCGAAAGTAAATCGGGGCACAAATCAGCGAAACAATGTGTAAAAACACACTTATCCGGCGGCGTCGATTAAATTATCGGTTTCGCTGTCAATCCCTTCGTACGATCCGTAATTGTGTAACTGTCTCGTTAATTATCTAACCAACCTTTGGCATCATTACAGCAACATCTCTCGGACGAAGTGGAATATCAAGAGTCACGGTTTCCCGACCTTTTATTCTTAGACAACTCTAACATTATCATTTTCTTTTTCAAACCTACGCACACCTTAATATAATATTTTTACTCAACGAAAAAATCGCAAATTAAATAAAACCCCACATAGACAGGCAAGTTAACACCATAATCATACTTTTACACCATAAATTCGTAACCAGTCGACCAGTAGAAAAGTCTCAATTGATACGAGTTACTTTTACAACAGGTGCTCGGTTCAACGAGAGCAAGAAAGAAAGGAGAAAGAAGGGATTTCACAACACACAACGAACGGTGTTCGTGCACGGAAAACCCACGGAGACGAGACGAGCTAGAGTGAACCGTGGAAAGAAAAGAAGACGACGCTCGACGACGATGAAGAGGACGAAGAAGAAGAAGAAGAAGAAGAAGAACAGCTAGAAGAGAAGAGAAGCGTGGAGGGCGTCGGGACGCCTTGCCGCTGGCATTGGTAGCAGTCTCGAGATAGCCGTCGGCTGGCTTCCTTACCGCCTCGGGGGATTTATTCGGGGATTCCGAGCGCAAAGTGGCGAACGATATATCCAGTGGGCTGATCCATCGATCGCGCTCAGAGTGTGATCTCATAGTGATCCGGTTAATCTCGTTTGTTCAGCTCGTGATCGTGCCGCGAATCAACGACGAGAAAAAGATCTTTCCCTGGAGGTGAGTTTTCACTATCGTTTTCCCTTGTTTCATTCTTTACACTGTCTTTCTTTACACTGTCTTTCTTTACACTGTCTTTCTTTACTTTCTTTCTTACTTTCTTTCTATTTCCTTTCTTCTATCATTCTCTAACGCCGTGTCAGCTCCACCGACGTGCTATTTTCGTGAGTGTTGTGCAAGTGTCGAACGCATTAAGGCGGCATTTGAATATCGTGTGCCGTGGGCTCAGGCAAATCGACACGATCGAGGACCCGTTCCCGTGAGATCGTTAAGATTCCAGCGAACAGCGGCGGAACACCAATGAGGGAACAGAGAGAGAGAGAGAGACGAAGAAGAAAACGATTTTCCAACCGAGTCTCGTGCTTGGCCTTGGATGATGCATCTCGTGCGCGGATTTTCGCCGATTATTTCGGGATCCACCGTGAATAAGCCGTCCTCTCTTCTCTATGATCAACGTGATACACGAGGAACGAGTGATGTGCTATTGAAAAATAAGGACGATCACGTCGGCGACGTCAGACGTTGAAACGTTACGGCCTTGGAAACTTGGTTTCACGATATCGTTTACGCGTGTGGAATACGTTTAAATGATTTTAGAAAATTAATTACGCATAGGTAATCTGTACTGTTCAAATCAACGATTCATTAATTGCGATTAAATTGTTCGTGGATATGTTGATCGTCAGGAGGATTCGAATCGTTGATGATCGAAGAGACTTTTTTTTTTCAATAGAAGTTTCGCTGAATCGATTTTTAAAATCGGAAGAATGTAATTCCGATGATATCCAATTTTCGGACAGACGAAAATGAATATCCTTGTCATTTCCGCGGTTATCCGGTGTTCATCTTTCGGTCGTCAAGCTGTCGGCACAATGACAGATATGGAATGCTGTCAACTTGCCATGCGGAAGCGTATGGGGAAGCGTGTAACAAATCTTCCAGCGAAGATCTTCGGCGTCGTCGTCAACCTTCTATGATTAAACAATTGTTTTCGCTGTAATGATTAATCATTTATCTACATTTTAAATTTATTTCAATCGAGTCCAACGATACATCGAGATGTTATTTTAATTTATAATTTAAACTCTCGGACACGGTTTTATTTATAAAATTACTCGGACACCAAGAACGAGGTGGTAGACGTTGAAATAGTTTCTCGAGCAGCCGAGTGGCTCGGATTTTCGTTGACGGTCACAAAGTTTTCACGATCGAGACACATCTCGATGAACCTTCGCGGTGCTCTGGGCACGTTGCCTGGAATAAATCCATTATTTAAAAGAACCCAAGGCCGGCCGGGTGTCCATGATCCGCGACGACATGCCCTTTGCAACGAAGACGATGACACCTCGCGCACACTCTCGTATAATAAATGAAATTCTGTGTTACGTGCTCAAGGTGCCACGTAAAATAGCTGTGCCATTTTCCTGGCACAGTTTCCACCGAGAGTCGAGCGTCCAGTGAATCAAAACCACGGTCCAGTCACGCGAAGGCCATGTTTTCAGCTTCGTGGAAACACCATTGAAACGGCACCACGTTGCTCGTAACGTTCGAAATCTTTGCTGGTTTCTAAGCATTCACTCGAAATACCTCATCGGAAGCTGTGTCTAATTTTAATTGATAAATAATAATCGAAATGATTTCTAATAAATTACCATACGTTAGGGGATGAATAGAATAATTATACGATTCTTCATGTTTATATTAACAAGTGTTTATTATCCAATTAAGAAAAAAACTAAATAAGACAAGTTGTTGTAAATGGAAACTGTTGAAGTTAAACGTTTCGTTAATTTTATAATGGAAGAGATCATTCTATGTTACAGTGAGTTTAGTAAATTACGATGCAGTCACGTTGGGAGGGCCATGTATATTTTCATTAGGGTTGCATCAAAGCCCAGAGACGCATGGTGTTTACCCGTGGAGATCTCCTATAATGCCCGAACGATCGTGTTTCCCGTTGCCCTGTAATCAACGGCGGCCCCCGGTGTCTGGCGCTGGGGTTTATTTGTTCGCGACTTTACGTTACTCTGGAAGGATTTCGGCGTCGAAATCGATGGCGGAAGTGACCCGATTAGAGGCGAAATACAAGAAAATGCGGCCAACCCCGCGCTGTGGTACCGGGCCAGCCAATCAGAGGAACGAATACGGGTGCCGCGTGTCGGAAATAGATTTCGCTCAAACTAAAGGTTGATCCACCGACGCCACTTTGTCCATCTACGTGTACCGTTCGATTTATCTCCCCATGAAATCAATCGATCGGGTGAACGAACCATGAAAGCGTCACGTTTACTTGTTGCTTGTTTTTTTTTTTAACGGTGATCGCGTGATAATTTGTGAAATCGACGAGGGGAATCGATTGACTTACTTTCGTGGGCTTCGTTAGAGTTCTGCAAGTGGATTTTAGAGGGGTGTTGAGATATTTTTTAGACCATTGGGTGTAGGAGGGTTTTCACTGATTATGTGTAATTTTTTATTTAGATTGATGTGCAATTATTTTCTATATTTAGATTATGTTGAAAAATGAAGGTTTTTTAATCATATTGGTACATGTTCTTCTTTATTTTTTAAAGAAACATTTTCGTTTAAGGTGGGATATATTGAATGAATATATTGTAATTGGTTATAATGCGAATTGATTTGCATGAAAGCTGAACGGGAAGTATTCTTTTTCACGGTTCAAAGTCGATAAGTTACCAACTGCACGGAAAAAGTGACTCGGTTTACGTCCTCACTGAAATTTGATATTCGAATCCATGCTGCCGGTGCGAGCTTGAGGTGGCAGCACCACAATGTGAAATACGAATTTGAATATTGATATGAATGTTTCCTTTAATCCGACGGAAAATAATTTTGTTTAGCAATCTCAACTATTTATCTAATTTTGTTCTAGCAATTTCTTATCTATTTTGGTTTAGCAAGGTATTAAGAAATAACACAAATTCTATGGAGTCGGTATTTACTGCTGTAATACCCAATTATGATTTTAATTACACAACTATAAACACTCTTCATACTTTCCCACAATAACCACTGTCCTATTGTTTACATTTCAGAGTAATGATGTAACGTGGAATACACTACGATGGCTTCCAACACTTCGATCACATCAAAGAGGAAACAAGGTATCATCACCACAACATTCCTATCATTCCTAATCCAATAAAATAAAATAAAAAATTAATACCTCTTCATTAATACAATAATCATATCCTTTCAGAAACTTCAACGGAAGTAACCCGAGTTATCCGGAGGGAGGGTGTCTTACTCCAATCATCTGGAAGGGTGAGTTACCCCCATGACTTAAAATTCAATATATATATTTTTTTAAATTAAAAAAACCACGAATCCAAACTTCGTACATACACAGGAAAATTTTCCCCGGTAACAAAAAATTAAAAAAAAAAATCCATCACACTCAACAAGAAATTCTAAAAAAAAAACATATCGCAGGTATAACGAAACAGGGTAGATCAAAAGATCAAACGTTTTTGAGTAATTAGCTAAACGGCAAGTAACAAGACTTATATGCCTGCTTGCTAAATACGTTACGTCACGATACCACCATCTAAATTAAACTAAAACCAAGGCGCACCACGAAGGTAGATAGAATATCTGGTTCGATGCCAAAGCCTGAAGACAACCAAGAACTCACCGCCATTCCAACTACTCCCGCAATGCACGAACACGTCTCTCATTCTTCTCGGCGATCCTTCCACCCTCCTCTCGCTCTCTTTCGCCCAACGCTATCTCGCCGGAACTCTATCTCCTTAATCTGTACGGGCCAATTATTTCTTTTTTTTTCTCCCTCTCTCACTCTCTTTCTTCTTCGCGTTTCCCCGCTTCGTCTCGTTCGACATGATTTATAACGAAACGCATTCCGTCGGTGTTTTCACGCTTCCTGGAAGGACGGTTTGTTACCGTCTATCGTGGCCCGATGCCGCGCATTTCGCGGCGTCCCGTTTCAACCCCCTTAATTAAGCCTTAATTAATCGCGCGATGTCCCGGAATTGTTTGCCGCGCCGCGGCGCAATTACGAGCGACTAACTTTGATCGGCGGACTGGCGATCAGTAAAAATAGCCGGTGAAATTAATATCGTATATAGCCGACCCTTTGATGAACCCACGGTTTTGAAATACATGTGCGTTCGCGTGGGTGTGTGACGAGAAAGATACGGGTGTTCCTTATAATTCCATGAGACAAAGATTCATTATGGTATTTCGTAGAATTTTTATAGAGAACGTCTCGATTATAATTTCTAAGATACCTTTAATAGAATTTGGTAATCATACGTCGATCGTTATTGACGAATCTATCGATCTCGATGATTTTCAGTAGTATAGACAACGAATGAGTCGACTATATGTTTTGGCAGTACGTCAAACTTACGGAATCGTGCCAATGATCACTCACCGGCTGCCGGATACTTTGTGTAGAAAGTGTTAGTGCTATTTATTGATATTTAACTCACTTTGTCTCCGGCGGATTGAATTATTTTCTATTCGCTTTCGACGGGAATGCAAGTCGCAGAGGTGTTTCGTATTTAGGAAACGTTAAATCAGTAGTTGACGGCCATGGATGACGGCGGTGTGTAAATTAAATCGCGAACGCTTGAATATCAACGCTAGTGAGTCAGCCGCTTAACATCAATTGACTTATTTCCAAATAACGCGATCGCCCGTAGACGCGGATAAGTTATACTTAGAATTTGGCGGTCGTTTTGCCGTAAATCAACAGTTAAATCGGTGCATCCCCGCGAAACCTGCAGGAATCCGCGCTGATAGTATATCACAACTATGAACTATGTAAATGAAATTCTGGAAATAGTACAGTTCGTCCGATAACTCATTCGTCGGCCGACCGTTTTTCAAGGTGAGTCCGGGTATATTCAAAATTGAGTAACACCGTCGAATCCGCGGCACTTTAGGCGCCGCGGTAGGTGTCCTAATTGATTTATCACACACTCGTATTTCACCCGTCACGTGATTTACGCGATCACGAACATAATCATCGCAGCGAACCACCGGGATGAATTTCCACGTGACTGTAATAACATAATCGTTAGTATATCGCGTGATTATTAGCAATAAGGACAAAGTGAAAGGCACATCGAGAAACGGTAAACTTTTGCCAGAAAATCATAGATTACGTATTGTTCCGAAGTGTTGATAGCAAATTTAACGCTAATTTAACGCTCGTTCAGTTTCAATAAATAATGACACTTTATTGACACAATTGCAATAAAATCTTCCATAATTCTAAAATTCAAAGTATCTATAATACATTTTCACACGATTTCCATAAATAATCGAGTAACTAGAAATATTAATAATTACTTTCTATCCTTAAAGATACCAAGTATGACAAAATTATGAAAATTGTCTTCTCCACGGAGAAACTTTCATTATTCCGCCCACGTGTGCCCCAGGTTCCAACTAATTGTCAAGTTCCACGACAGGCTTAAAAACTTCCGGACATCTTCCCAATGCACGAAGGGACGTCGGATTAAGAGTTTCGCGGGGAATTTGTGAATTACGACGACATCGAGTAATTCGCGATAAATTAGCATCAACCTTGGGCATGAGTTGTCCGGTCGTTGTCGTAAATCAAACCCAACGACCGCTGAACAAAACGTGTCGTTACTCGCGGCGAACCGAGCAGAACGCGCGTTTCTCGAACTCCCATTGGCGATTTGATCGTCTGCCATAGCGATGTGCAAGTATTGTACATATTTCGCTAGCTGGTGGACGGTTGTACATTCAGCTGGCAACGTTCGCGGCCCCGAACGTCGCGGGTAACCTGTCGTTTCTCCTCGTAAACATTATTGTTGAAGCGGTGGCGAACGTCGCCAGGGATACGTCGCTCGTACACTTGGGGAAAAAAGTTAAACAACGGAGCCACCGAGACATTCCGACGGACTATTAACAACGTCTTTAAAGAATCTCAGGTGTTTCGAAAACATCGAGTAATTGATGTGCCTTTGAAATGTTCGGGGGAGGAGAATTAAATTTGGAAAGAATATCAAATGGACTCTTTTTTTTTTAAGTTTCGTGATAAAGTTATTATATTTTTATAAAAACAAAACTGGGTGACCGTAATTCCGACGTACATACATATATATACATATAGTCGAAAATAATAGAAACTGGGAAACGTAGAATTTTTGAATTTTATATTTAGTAGTGATATTTTAGAAAATCATTTTCTCGTTATTATTTAATAGGATTCCTAATGGAATGCAATTGTCAGGATATTTGTCGTGTTAATAATTTGTCGAGATGACAGAATGTTTCGCGTATTGGCATTGCACCCGTATTTAACTGCGGTGATCGAAATTTATCGTCATTTTCCGGCGGCGAGAATTCGACCGATAATCATTTCGCAGATGGAACGACTGAAAAATAGTAACAGGTGTCTTATTTATCTTCCGCAAATTGCCATAGTGGCGCACGCATGGGCCAGATTTATAACGTCCTATATCACCGATGTTGCTCGATGCATGAAAATAAATAAACTTGCACGTCCGCGGCATTAGTTATCCGCGCGATATCGATTTCCAACGATGTCACGTCGCGTAAATTATTTCGCCGTACCTGCGTCATATTTTTCCTGCCGGATTTCCATTTCTTTTTTGTTCGTTTTTGGAATTTTTGTTTTTCGGACGAAATGCATCGCGATTCGCGAGTCGGATAATTTTAGTGGATCGCATCATACGCGAATATTTTCCATCGCGTTATATTATCGCCGCGAAAATAGAAGCCGGTTTCTATATGGCAAGGTATATACGGTATAATTTATATCAAATAATGACGTAACGATCCTAAAGAAAGAAAATCGGCCTCCCGCGGTAGGCGTTCGCAGCAACAATTTAAACGCTCGAAATAACCGGACGGCGAACGTCGTTGCCCTTTTGCTCCTAACCGTTTATAAAATAATTCACGGCGGATTGCACAACTTTGTTGACCGTTACCAACACGCTCGCTCTCGATCCCGTATTGCCATAGGAATTATTCCCGTCGTAACTTCGAACCGTCTACGCGAGGATATTAGTAAATGAATTTCCCCCCTTTTGTTTCTTTTGCGAAACAAACGAATGTCTCCAAGCGTTTCCATTAGAAACGGAACCGATTCACCGTGAAACAAATTGATAAATAGATCTATTCGGTGGGTATCATTTTTAACTATTAATCTTTCTCACGAGGGATCAATAAATCATATTTCTCTGTCGAGATTCTTTAGAAACAACAAATCTTATTCAAAGTACCATAATAATTAACAAATCAATTTCTCCATATACAGTTCCTTTAAAAATTAAACTTTTCGAAGCTTTCTCTATTAGTATATTAATTTCTCTTGTCCCTTTCATTTTTATCAAAACGCCCATAAAACTTTCTAAACAATTTACAGAAAATTTCTCTCTCCACTAGACTTTTATCCAAAAAATCCAGATTCATTCTCAACGAACAAGACCAATATTATCCCACGTAATTTTTCCAAAAGCGTTATATCACCCGACGACCGTCGTCGCGACGTCGATTTCCCTTCCAGCGGACGCGATCACCCGCCGAACCCGAATTCCCGGTGGGGATTCCCTGGTGACGTGCAAAAGGTACCCTCGCGCCACACGTCGACGAGAGGAGAGAGGACCCGGGTCCGTGTACCCGGTTCTAAAGATGTATTGGAGAAGTGTAAGAAGGGTAGCTATTTCTGGTCGTGCGGAGAGCCGAGAGAGAGACTCGTCGCGCTTGCAAACGGCTCTTAGCCACTTCGTACATCGAGTAGTCGGGCGTTCGCCGCGTATCGTAATACACTTTTCGGAAAGGCACGCAAGCAGACCGCGGGCGACATGACTCCGGACTCCGGTGCACCGGTGTCGACGAGGTGAATCGCGAAAATCCGTCGGTTAAACCTTAAAAAGAAAAAAAAAAGAGAGGGAGACGAGAGACGAGAGACGAGAGACGAGAGAAAGAGAGAAAACGAATGAGAACCGAGGAGAAACGAATGACATTGCGCGGTCATGCTGGACGGGGATCGAAATGATCTAGCATTAGTCGGGAATTAGAATCTAGATCATACGTTACGGTGCACCTAGGATCAGTGCGATCGATATCGTCGGGCTGTGATCGATCAACGGTGGGTTTATCATTGATAATCGTTTGGAAAGGGACGTTGTCAACTGTGTGTTGGAACTTTTCTCGTTGATTTTATCGGATATTTGAAGATAGATCGTCGAAGGTTGGATCCATCAGGTGGATCCGTAGATCATACGAAGAAGCGACAGTGGTGCGGCGGGATCGAACAGGTGATCGACGGTGTACGCGCGCTTTCCCGTCGTTACGTCGGGCGGACAGCGACGGATTTTCGTTATTTATCGGCTTCCCCGAAGCAGACGTCTGACAACCGATATAGAGTGCAGTGCACCGGCGTGAAAATAGATGGATACTACTGGATGGGTGGTACGCGAAGATCGGTGAAAGTGACGGCGACGAGGTGGGAATAGTATCTCGCCAACGTTCGATTCCACGCGGAAGGATAAATCGAATTTCCCCAACAGAGAATCGGAGTTCTTAACAAAACAAGAAACCTAACGTCAAACGCGAAATAGTCGAAGAATACCAAGCATCTATGAAAACTTGACATTTAAAAAAACTCCAATATAATCCTGATAATATCGATTAATAAAAAATAATGAAATATATATAAATCATCCGTAATATTATTGATAATTATAATTAAAATTTCTTGACATGAAAAAAAAGAGATCGAGGATAAATAAATAAATAGTCCAGGATTAAGAAGAAACCAGAAAAATCCGTCGATCACCGCAACGAGAGTGACGAAGCGTCGTCTGACAATCGTAGTATAAATATGTCAGTTTAACGTCTGTCGTTGATCGATCGTTTCTCGGCAATCGCTACGTCGCCGCGAAAGTACGCGGTCAAGAATTCAAAAGGGGAGGTGAGAGAGAACGTGTCGGACCGAAGGGTCAGTTTGGTGCCCGGGGTCGTAACGGTGGGACGAAGGTAAAAAAAAAAAAAAGAAAGAAAAAAAAGAGGCTCTTTTCTCCGACGAGGAAATCGCCGAATTGGCCGGCTACCAGGGGACGGAACGAAGAACAGCTCCCACGGAATCCTCGTAGGCATCCCGCACGTAAAAATAAACCGTACCGTCGTGTCGACGAGCCGGTGGCGGGTTCGACGAAAAACTTTTTAACGAGCACGCGATGAAAACGACGTGGAACGGTCCAGAAGAAAAATTACGGTAAAAATACGACGCTCGGATCGACGACGCTGACTTCGACCGTCCGTTTCCATCGATTTCAGTCGTTCCTTTGGGAATTCTAGGACGAGGAAAAATTTTGTAAAGAGTAAATACGAATTTCGTGAGAGTAATTTAATTGAAACGAACGAGAGAACGGGGGAGGAAGTGAGTGACTTGAGTTTCGTAGATTATTTTGGAAGTGTGAGGAACAATAGTAAGTCGCAGGATAGAAAATAAAAGAATCTTATTTTAAGTGAAGTCTGCGGCTCCAAGAAAAATATTGAATATAGTAACGAAGCATTGTTCCAAGTGTACGGTGACGCACGGTTTAAAACCGTGCATCCGTCATATTCCACTGGCAAGTGGACAGTGGTAAAAAATAAAAAATAATATATATCTCGCAAATAACAAAACCATAGATGTTGTGAATATTAAGCTTATCCAAAGACTATTCGTGTAATTCATCGAGATACTGTGTCTATGAAAGTTGGTAAACATTCGACGCGCACCAGGAAGCTCAGCGACACATCACCGGTTCCCGTGTGGCAGAATTATGGCGAGAAACGAACAATATAAACCGATCATCGCGTCGACACTGGACGCGTTAGCCCACAGCGAAATGAACGCCAAGAGGAAGTCGCGGCTGAATGATCGAAAACAGGAGATCGTGGTTCGTGTCGTCGTCGGGATGCCAAGATTCTAGCAACCAGCAGCATCTGTCCACGTCAAACGTCGCACCCGTCCCATTGACACCGGCAATACTAAACGAAGACTACACCTAGAGGAGAAGAAACAAAAAAATAATAAAAAAAGCAAGACAAATAAAACATAGAAGAAATAGAAAAAACACGGTGCTCTCGTTCGGTTACCAAAATAACTTTTCTCACGTCGTTAGATAGAGAGAAAATTCATACGTTTTTATTTGACCAGCCTTTTAAAATCCAAAGATTTAAAATTAGAAGAAAAATACTGACAGAAAGAAAAAGAAAGACACTTGTATCTCTATGAAAAGAAACGAGCTAAATTTGTAAAAGTGTTTAAAAACGAAAATAACAAGTGGAAAAGCAACGATGTCGTTCTGCAGGATAACAGGCAGAAGCAGGGGTCTCCCCAAACCTAATTACTTCCCTTTGTTACCACCGATCAGTCCAGCCGATGCGAAACGTTTCTGTCGCATCACCGGCAAATCCTACGGTCTTCCCACGCATCATTACATTCCAGTTCTCTTGGGCGTTCATTCTCACGACAAGTCCAAATGCAGGATCACCAATAATGCGTCGGGATTGGGTCCGCATCATTACACGGCTGGCCTGATCCTCGGTGAAAGAAAGAAACATGTGATCCTGAAGGATTATCGTTACGTGTTCCCGATCCTGGAGGGCGAGGGTGAACAACAGAGAGCCCTTAGGGATTTGTTGAACACCAAACAACCATCCCCAGAGGAAGAAATCGCCAGGTTCGTTTATACCGTGGAGGAACGACGATGTAGTCTTGTGTTCCCGTCGAGACTGGAAGCCGCCGTCAGAGACGGTGACGTCAAAGACGTAATGTTGTCCAGGGACTGCGACACGGTGCTCTTCAGGTTGAAACAGGGGAAAAACGTCTCGGTGGATTTTAAGAACCTGGAGGACTTTGAGAATCTGTACGACGGTCTAGGTCCTCGCGAAGATGTTTTAAAAGAACGTGAGAGACTCGAGGCAGAGGCCAGGAGGAAGAAGAGGAAACGTCAGGCAGGACTTAGCTACGCGAAGAAGATCTTCGAGGAGAAAGAGAAAGCTGCGGAGGAGGAGGAATTAAAACGAACGAAGCAACTGAAGCTTAGAAGCATCAAGGAAGAGATGAAAGAGGAGAAAGTGGAGAATTGGAAACAGGTGGATTTAGAACATGCCAGGGTGAGGGCTTGCGATTTGATAAGTGTCACCAGTTCGATGAAAGACGCCGCGGAATCTTTACCTGAGACACTCGATTGGAACTCGTTTCAAGATAGTAAAGCAAAAACAAGCGTACCGTTGGTAAAGAAGTTACCATCACCGATTAAAATTCCACCACAGATTCTGGAACAGGGCCCGTCGTCCCCTTGCACCAGCCCTGTCTCGGAGAGCACAGGTGGATTCGAGGCGATATCAATCGTGAAACCATTGACGCCTCTAAAAGTAGAACCGGACGCCATGCTTCAGTCCGCCGTGCGGAATATCCCGGCGAACGAGCTGAAAGACACCGCGAACGTGAACGTGAAGCTTCTGCAGGCCGGCGAACACGCCCTGGACGAGCTGCCGCGGGTCGAGGAGATCCCGGAACTGGTGAGGAACATCGGCCAGGGTGAGAAAACGACGGTGCAGAGAATCAAAGGTCTGAAATTAGACATCAGGTCCGCGCAGAGATTCATCACTGGGCAGACGGTCGAGACACCGACAGGACCTATTTTCGTACCTGGGCAAACTCTGCAGACACCTCAGGGTCCTGCTTTTGTTCCCGGTTTCACCGTTCACACCCCCGATGGGCCTATCCTGGTGCCAGGGCACATCGTCAACGTCAAAGAACAGGGCAACAAGGAAGGGACACCTGTTTTCGTTGCTGGGCAAACGCTCCTCACGGAGGCTGGACATCGGTTTCTTCAAGGTCAAACGTTCCATACTAATGAGGGAGCTAGGTTCGTTCAAGGTCAGACAGTGTTGACGGAAGAAGGTCCGAAATTCGTGGCTGGACAGATAGCCCAGGATGGAAGCTTCGTTCCTGGTCAGACCATCGTCACACCTGATGGAACCAGGTTCATGCCTGGTCAGACTATCACCGATCATCGCGGGGAACAGGTGTTCATACCTGGACAGAGTGTCCAGGTAGCAGATTCCTGGGAGTTTGTACCTGGACAGTGTATAGAGTCCCCCGATGGGGAAACCAGGTTCGTTCCTGGTCAAACTGTGGTCACCCCACATGGTCCACAATTTGTTCCTGGTCAGTACGTCACCACCGAATCGGGTGAGAGTCACTTTATACCTGGGATCGCTAAAGAAACGGAGGATGGCACCGCGTTCGTGCCAGGAATGACCTTGGACACGCCGAAAGGGCAGAAATTCGTCGAGGGACAATTGCTGAAGACTCCGGATGGCCGGAAGTTCTTCCCAGGTCGCACGATGATCACCGACGATGGTTTCCAGTTCGCTGCAGCCAGCAGGTTCGACGAGGTGGTCTTCCACGACGCGGGGCCCATCGGCATCCCGGTGGACCCAAAAACCGCGAACGTGTCGCCGCAGCAGAGTGAAATATTTGGTCACATGGTGCAAACGGAACGTGGAGTAGAGTTCTACCCGGAGACGACGAAGAGTCTGCCGGAGGGTCGCAGGATCGTCCCGGGTCAGCTGGTGCGAGGCGGAAACGACGGTCCCAGGTTCGTACCCGGTGTCATGACCGACGACGGATTCCTACCTGGACAGATAGTGATGACGGAGAAGGGCGAACAGTTCGTACCTGGCCAGGTGATAGACACCAGTGGTGGGCCCAAGTTTGTCCCAGGTCAGATGGTGGAGACACGTAGTGGTGCCAAGTTCGTACCAGGGCAAACCGTGGAGACTGCTGACGGGCCCCGTTTCGTTCCTGGTCAAATAGTGGAAACTAAAGTGGGCCCCACCTTTATTCCTGGTCAGGTGATCTCTACAGAGGATGAGGGGTCCAGATTCGTTCCTGGCCAGGTAGTGGACACCCCGGATGGTCCCAGGTTCGTTCCAGGTCGAGTGGTAGAGTCTGGTGAACTTGGGGTGACCTTTGTTCCTGGACAAATAGTGCAAACTGAAGAGGGTCCAAGGTTCGTCGCACCAGATTTAACAGACACTCCAGAAGGCGAGGTGGAGTTCTCTGTTCAAGGGTTCGAAGTCACCCCTGAAGAACTGAGGTTACTCAGGCCACAACATCTTCATTATAACCCTCACACCCAGCACCAGGGTGAGACAAGTATAGACGCCAGGATGCTGCGACAATTATCCGAAGCTGGAATGTCTGTTGGGAGGAAGGTCGGTGGGGAACTACCTGCCGTCGACGTCGACGTCGATCCGACGGCGGTCGCCCTGGAACAGGCTCTCGTGATGGCTGAGAAACTCGGTCTTCATGGGAACACCGCGGTGAAGATGGCGCAGATCGTCTCCACCGTTGCACAACTCGCTAGGAACATCGTTGACCAACAGGAACAGGATGACAATCAATTAGGTCTGAAATTAGCGAACGGTAGGAAGTCACCTGTTCTTTTGCAGAACACTAAAAACTCCAACGATGAAGAGGATGAACACGAGGATAACGACGACTGGCTAAGAGAGACAATCAAGACAGCTATGTCTACAGCTGTTCTAGCGATCACTGATCAATCGATAGACAACGGTGTCGACGTGAAACAAGACTACGTCTATTCATCGATCAGCGAAGCTTTCAACGTTCTTCTTCGACAAAAAAACACAGGAATAGAAGAATCAGTAGAGGAAGTTCTTCGTATTCTTCTGGTACCCCAGAACCGTAGTGCCCTTTGTCAATCAGCCCTACTGGAACTCCTCGACACAAGAAACAATAAAGTAGATCTCTTAAGATCTACAGTGATCGGTGTATCCTTGAAAGATGATATACTTTTGGAGAGATTAACGATGGTCCTTGAAGAGGAGAACGGTGAAGGACTCGTTGGTCCAGCCTTCAGAACAGTTTCAAAGAACGACCCAGAACTGGTATCCAGGGTGTTGCAAAAGGTCTCGGAGGAGGTGTCAGGTGTCGCGACAGAAAAAGAAGCCATCGAGACGGTCCACAAAGCTATTGTTCACGCTGTCCGGGAGTCAAGCGAGATCAGGGTGCAAGAATTATTAAACGACGACGGGGACAACGTCCGGGAGATGTTGTTACAGGCTGTAGGACTCGCCAGGGCACTAGGAATGTCAACGACAGCAAGTAGTCTATTAACGGTGATCAGCGACGAAAAATCAACTCGGGCGTTAGCCAGCGACAGGGTCACCCTGGACGTCTTGAAGAGGCTCACCGTGATGAGGAAACTAGCCGAGGAACGTCCACCATTTTTAAACGCACTCAGACAACTATGCAGCGATCCCGAGTTAGCCAGGACTGATCCACGTCTCCGCACCCTGGTGCGCGAGAGTGCAGCGCTGATGATCGTCCCCGAGGAGGCACCCCTACAGTCCTCCGTCGACGTCCCCACGTCGTTGCTTCACGCGGACAACAGTCTGGCGATGGAGGAGTTCCTCATGCGAAGAAGCCACAAACCCTCGAGCATCTTCATGATCCTGAAGCAGGGTATGCAGGCGGTCGTACCCAGGGAGGCGTCCAGGTCGGTGTTGACCGGCCAGGTTGCCTACACTGTCCTCGACGAAGACGGTATACGTCATTTCGAACCTCTTCACGTATTCTCGGCGCTCCGATTGAATCGACCAACGGCACATCGGTTCTCCATGTATTGTTGCCCGGTCGCCAAGGAGGACGACGTGGACGTGGAGATGCTGTCCACGTTCACCGGGACCACCTCCGTCGCGAGTAGCCTGGATGGTTCCGGGAATGGACAGAGGGGGGAGAACAACACCGGCGTGAACTTGTCTAGATCCGATCGATGCGGTTATTCGGCCAGCAGGGAGAACACCCCGAGTCTGAGGAGATTGAGCAGCTTCCAGCAGGACAGTGTTTGCGAACGGGTAATATGTAACGGAAGTGGTGGCGATCGGTCGTTCGATTGAACGCACGTGTCTCGGTATTTCGTTGAAACGCGCGGGTCGTTAACACTTTACCTACCGCTTGCGACTGCAACGATGAAAAATGGGCTATTAATAAGCTTCCGGTAGGTAACGTGTTACGAGAGAGTCTGGATTATGGGAATTGGGGTACTTGTCGTTTGCTTCGTATCGTGATCTGTGTGGTACAGATATGTGACTAATGGGAATTTTACATCCACGTGGTTGTTTTTTAAGGGTTATTGTATTCCTGGCAATTTTAGGTTGTTTAATATTGTAACTTCATTAAAAGTTCCATTCACAAAGTGAAACTATTTAGGTATTTGTTTTATTATAGGGGAAAGATGATTATGAAATGTCTAGGATATTTAACGTACGGTAATGTGGAATAAAAGCTTGTTAATTCTCGTGGAAAACTATCGAATGGGAATGGAATTAATTCGAGGAGAATATTATATAGCATAAAATTTTCTGATTCATTTTTTATTGTGATTTTGAATTTCTCGATCGGGTAGATCGGTTATTTGAATTCAGAAAAACGTATCTAAAGAGTTTCTTCGACGAAGTAAAAATGTGTCGTTAAGAATCGTTCTATTTTTCTGTTACAGAAAGCATTGGACAATTACATCGTCGTGAAAGATTACAAGAGCGACACAGATGGTTTCTCCGTGAACGTCGGCGACATCGTCGAGGCCCTCGAGTATGCCGATCAGACCAAGTAAGAATCTCTCGAGCGTAAAACCGTGGAGAAAAATAAGAATAAAACAAAAATAAGAAACAACATAATATACTTTCTTTTGGAGCGTTGACTTCGCGCGCTTACGCGCTCGCGCGTTAAAATCTATTTCCGTGTGTGCAACGTGTGTTCGTCTAAAAATAACGCTCACCACGGTACATATATAGCCTACATAGATATATATATATGTATGTATGTATGTACACAGATATATATACTTATACGTGAACGATAACGATCCTGTACGCGATTTGTCACCTCCCGATGCACATTTGCTGGACATAATCACGCTAATGTGGAAACGTTACGTAATCCTGATTAACTGCCCGCGTTTTCATTAGCGTAACAGTTCGTTACTTAGTTGCCACGGTCGAAACGGCCGGCGGTAACGAATGAAAGAAAAAAAAAAAAGAATAAATAACTTACAACCGTCTCGACGTGCAAAATTACCACGCGAGCACGTTGCGCTCGAAACGTCGACGTAAATCAACGTTTTGTTTCCGATCTTAGAAATTATTGTGTTCCAATGAAAATATTTACGTGATAACGGGATGGAAAAAAAATTTGTCAATTTTTTATTATCGTGGATGTACGATTGAGCGTGTTGTAAATTATTCGGGGATATTCGAGGATCGTTAAAAATCGAGACACGGTCAATCAACGTGTCAAACCGTCAAAGATCATCGCACCCGTAAGAAAGTTTCCTTTGCTTATTTTCGCGGCGATATTTTTACGCGGAACCCGACGGTCCGACGGCGATTCGACGGTGGCGGCGTTTATAAAATACGTCGACGGCACTCGCGAGTGCCGCGGCAAATGGAAAATTTCACGGAGGCCCGTGACGTTCGCGTAAAACGAAACGAATGTTCGATGAGTTCACCGGTTTACCTTACGAATTTTATGGGACCGATAGCGCGACGCTGAAAATAAAATAATCACCGTTTTTTTTAACGATGGGGGACGAGACTTTTCGCCGAGGAAATTCGTCGGATTCATTTTTGGAAATCATGGGAATTATGACGTGTTCTATGATTCTGGTATTTTTGATTGATTTATACGATGACTGATGAACAATTAAATTGAATATGGAGTAACTTTATATAATACAATAACCAACTGTGATAACAATAATATTAATCGTCAGTTCGACGAATCTTCTGCATCGTCGACTGTCGTAATAATACGCTTTCTCATCGGCACGCTCGCTCTTTTAGAATGCTAATTAAACAAGTAACAAAACAGCTGGAAATACTACAAACGAGACTAAATCTCAGGGTAACGACGATGTCTTCGACTAGCAAGATCGATTTCCCTTATCTATAACTGTTTAAACCAAAAACAACATTTATCAACTATATAACGATTTCTACAATTAAATTCTAAACTTTAATAGCTACTATTAATTAATTAAATAATTACTCACACATCCACAATGAACAATACTTAAAAAAAATTTAATTCCAACGTTTTGGTCCTCGTTGGACCCTCTTCAAGGAAATTTTACAAACTTGGTTCCCCTATTATCGTCTATCTATGTTTCGTCGACGTAAACAAACTACGACTACCACAATCAGACGTCGTCGAGACAACGGAGGCGTGCGCAATTCTAATTAACGAACCGCTAACCGCCTCAATTAACGGATAACGAGCTTCTCACCGGATAACACAGTCTGCATGAGATTCGACTAAAACCAAAAGCTTCGGGAGAATTTTAATCCGCACGAAAGCTGTAAAGGGGGCTTCCGCACACCTGGACCACTATCGCTGGATCTACCCTGGACTTTGCGAACCTGTTATAGGAAAATGAGGATGGACCCCGATCTGGAGATCGGTGAGATCGGCGACACCCTGGACAATTCCGCGGCGTGGCACAAGTTATCCGTGAAACCTCGACGAAAACACGCTGATCCTCGTGCCCGAAGTGTTTCAAGGTCAAGCTCGGACTGCAGCCTCCAGAGGTAACGTACAAATGACGTCATTACCAACGTCACCGTGGAAAAATAAAAATTTTCCTACGGTAAAAGAAGACACAGGAAAAGTCCAAGGAAAAGTCTCACCTTGAAAATAATCAATCAAAATCAATTGAAATCGATCTTAGAAGAAAAAATCTCAAAGGGTGGAAAAGATCTTTCCAATGGTAAAATGATAAAAATTATTAAAAATGTTCTATCGAGTATCGCAACTAAAAACCAACGTTCTATCGAACCGTCGGGAAAAAAAATCATCGCCAAGGGCGCGTCGTCGTCGGAAAATCAAGGCTGTGTTCGTGCCTTTCAAATCTAACATACGGTCGCGACAGGTGCGCGATAAATCACGGTTCTTCAAGCGTTCACCATTAGAACGTGACTGGCCGCTATCGCTTCTCCGTTTGCTCGTATTCTCGGAGGCGAATAGAATCGGTCGGATTTATGGCCGGTGAAACACCAGTGCACCATGTCCGCGGTATCGGTGGTCCAGCGGAGATCGAGATGAATAACGGTGGGACAAAAACGAGTGGGGGAAAAAAGTCCAAGTCCAACGGGGACAGGGAAAAGAGAATCGTCAACGGTGACCGTCGACGGAAGCGAACGAAAAGCTGAAACGCGAGGTAATTCGGGCGGGCGGACCTAAATCTGCGGAGAAATTATGGCAGCGACAGGTGCCCCAGGCGAAACAGTGGAACCCGCGAACATTACGTTAACTGCGGAGCCAATGAACTCGTCGTAACTCACCCCCGCGAGATTAAGCGGAAAGGACCGTTTGAAACTTGCCGCCGTAATATTGGACACGTATCAGAACGCAATAGACGTTGGGGAATTTGTATGGGTGTATTGAGAATGGAAATTGGAAAAAAAATGTCGAATTTTTGAAAATATATAGTTTGGGAAGGTATTTTTTTGTTTATTGTACGGGAAATTGTTGAGTCTTATCACTTGGTCGACGTTGTTATTGAGTTTACTACTGATTTTTGTCCGGAAAGTGTGATATATTTTTTTGCAAATTGATAAGTTTGATAAGACACGAGAGTTTGACGATGAAAATCACGTCGCCGGCCGGCGACAATGCGAATTCGAATTCGCAATGGTACATTCTACTCGAATGAGTTACGACGACGTTAATGAAGATTGAGTGTTTATGAATGTTCAAGGTAATAATATCTTGTAAAGTATCTATTCGTGATTGGCGGACAGCCAGGGAGACTCTACGGTTGATAACGCGAATCTGTTTTCGAAAGTTTCTGAATCGAACGGTTTGCGAATTTGTATGAATACGATCTTACCCATTTTCATCGTAAATTTCATTTTTTATCATATAGAAAAAAAAACGAAACAAATCTCCACAAGATTTGTCACCGAATTTACGAAAATGTACGAAGAAGATTTCTTGCATGATCATCGGGCATGATGATCAGCTAAATAAAATCTATTGCGCAAAGTGTGGCGAGCGAAATCTTCGTTTTAAACGGTTTGCCAAAAAGAAACGGCACCGTGGATAGACAAATATCGGCCAGTTCTAAAAATACATTAGGGTAAAGGTGAGGTTCAAGTCTTGAAACACTGTTTCCGTGATTTTGGCAGTGGCAACGTTCAATGGGCCGCGAATCATTTACTATGCACCGCATCGAGGTGTTGCTTGCTACATTATTCACCGGGGAATCGAAGGAATCCTATGCCAAGATGAAATTAGTCTCGTAAAGATATCTATTCGTTTCTTTAATTTGCACACACTGACACATACCCTTTATTTTAATACATTTTCTCAGTGCAAAATTCTTCTCTATCTTTATCTACGTAACTTAATAGAAAACAAACTTTGAGACTTTCGAATACAATATCGCGCATAAATTAACAAGAATTTATATATAATAGAAAATATCTATTGTGCATATTTCTTAAACGTTTCAAATATTTCGATCTTAGACGACGATCGCTGACACGCGCTCGTGAATTTCACTGTCGCATGCCGATCGCCGAAATAGACCGAGATATAATTAATTATCCGCGAGATCAAGAGGGGGCGGGGAGGAAAGATAGCAGCACGTCCTTCGTCATATTAGAAAATATAGATAGATATGCAGGTGCGTGGGCGGTCGAAAGTTATATTTGAATTTAGTGACTAACTCGACGGGCCTCCGTTCTCGTATTCGTTCATTCAACAGAACGCAAATTTTGTTGGCGGTCCGTTCGATTATGAATTTTACTTTGCTGCCGTTGGAAAATATTCGACGAGAAACGTCCACCAACGTTTTGCGTATAAATTTAGTTGCGATTAATTAACTTGGTTTCGACGCATAAATATTTATCAATCACGATCAACTTTCGCGTAGTTATAAATAACAATTACATTAGTTCATCCTTGGTTACATGATAAACAAATTTTTCACTGCAACAATTAGTTGTTATATTGACTTTATTTATGATTAATTATCTGTTACTTTTTTAATGAGTGGTATTATTTGTTGATAGAAGTTATATTTTAATTCTATGTGAAATTTGTTTGTTACTGTGACGAGGTGTGGATGTATTAAGTTTTACATAGTGTATTTCACTTGAAATCGTTCTTTTTTTTTAGAGTGTACGTCCGTACAGTTGATTCGAAAGAAGGATGGCTGCCTATGTCTATCTTGATGCAAACCGCCCTAAGCGAGGACGCCGCGGCTGGACATCGACCCGAGGACTCGCATTTTCGACGAGAGTATGTTTTATTTCTATTATTAACCCTCGAATACTATACCAAAGTCACGCTACAATTCGCCCCGATCTATTTTCCGTTCTACAATTTTTCAGACGATGAATATCGTTTTCGAACATGGCACAAATTAGTTCATTCCATTTTGCAAATATTTTATCATTTTTCCATGCTAACTATAACCTTAACATAACAATTGCTTAATTTAATATAATCATAAAAATCAAGGCTTATAATTTTACATTTATTCGTTAATGATCTGAATGTTAGGTGGTTTAGAGTTTTAATTAATAATCCACCTTAGAATTTACTACTTACATTTAGGTGTGATTATTGTTAATTGTTGACGATTTATTTAATTAGGGCGGTCGTGAAAGAATTGGTCGAGACCGAGGAAGAATTTGGCAGAGACCTTCAGCTGGTCGTTGAACGTTACCTGAAGCCACTGGACAACCCGGAAGTGCCACGGGTCGTCCGCGACAACAAGGAAATCATCTTCACGAACCTGAAACAGATCGCCGATTTCCACAACACGTATGTATTGCGGCTGAGTACGTGGAACAACCGACGGTGGGAGTCATTCACTGCGACACTTCACGACTACTGGACATTCATTACAGAACACCACATGGTCGTTCAAACAGATACCGACACCGGAAACAAATTTTTTTATCAAAGGAATTCTCGACGAGTTTGACCCTCTGCAACGGAACTTCCTTTTAAATTGAATTAAATGAAATTTCATTCCATAAATATGTTATTATAAACAAACACACTTTTAGTTTTGTTGAGACAATTACTGAAACAATTTTTTAAATCGAAAAATACAAATTTGTTGATTTTCAAATTGGAATGATACACAGTGATGAGTTAAGTATGGGTTAGGTATGGGTTGGGTATGGGTTGGGTATGGGTTGGGTATGAGTTAGGTGCGGGTTAGATACATTAGATCTGGCTAACCCTGCATACCCCAGTACCCCGTAGCGAAGGTATTTTTGAGGTTCCCCGTACATATAGGTGTGTAATTGAAGTTATAGAGGGTTGACAGTCTTTTTTTTTATTAATTGATCAATGAATGTCCAATGTTTTCATTTATAATGCTCGAGGTACTTTTACAAAATCTGAGAAACACGAAACAAACTGAAATTTCGGTCGTTTAGAATTTTCTACAAAATTCGCGTAAATTGGAAAGCGGGAACACTTGCACGCAGAACACATACACACGCTCACCACCACGTCACTGTACATTTCTTTTCCACTAGCAGGGCAAAATGTGCACGACGTAAGTCCGGTAACAAAAGCGTACTGTGTGTGTGATCGTGTGCTTTACGTAGATTGTTATATCCCCCGATATTTAATACGTTGTATCGAAAAGTGTTGCTTATTTTTTAAAAAAAATATCGATGTTGCTCCCCGTAATTGAATTGAACGTAATTAAAAAGTAGCACGTCTCAGTTGATTACATTCCCCTTTCAACGTAATCGAGAGTAACGAACACGAAATTACCGAAAACAGTGATAAATTAACAATTATCCCTCTGTAATTAAAATCAACTACAAAGTTACATATTAAAACGTTAAATCATGCAATTATTCTGCGATAATCCAACCAGATTTCAGTTTACTCGTTCCCCAGTATATTAATGAATAATTTTGCACCCCCATAAAAAGTAAACCCTTTATGGTCTCATTAAATCAGAATGATTTGACTGTCAGTGAAATATTTAATTAAAAAGTATATTTGACACATATGAATCTTGAGAAAATATAGAAATAATTTTCACCGGACCGTAAAGGGTTAAAAGTACCCTGATTTATTGTGGATATTGTGTGTCACATTGAAGCGAAAAACGGAAGCATTTTTTTTTAAAGTCCCCGGCACGCAGGCGTGGTGTGTTGTTGGCATGAAAATTAATTCGAGCCTTACTTAGATCGTTCGGCAGGGTGTTGATCGAGGGTGTCAAATACTACGCGGATCAGCCACGAATGCTGGGAAAGACTTTCCTCAGATTGGTAAGTTACCCGGAAACGCCATTATTTGAATTTATTTCAAATTCAATAATAAACTGAGATTTTTCATTTGCTACAATGAAAATCGCACCATAAAACGAGTCGTTTGTTTTGCAATCGATGCAAGTCGAGTTTAAAAACAAAGGATAGGTAAAGCTTGTACACAGAAAGTGATGAGATATTTATTTTACCGTGAAAAAAAACGTCGGTCGGAGAGATGGTTGACTTGTATCACTTTCAAAATAAACGACACGAGTTATTCCGCCATTCGAGTGTTTACCGTTCGGCAAGATTTTTAACGTTGTCGAAGTTTGTTTTGAGAAAGGCATTTTTCTCGTTGTAGGAAAGAGATTTCGACAAGCATGTGGCGTATTGTAGAGACGAGCCGGCCGCTCAGGAGTTTCTCCAAATGAACGACGCTGTTCGAGAATACTTCGAGGTGAGCTTCTACTACTGGACTTTCGAATTAGTTGCAATTACAATATTTCTATTGCCAATTACCCACACACTCGTAGCAAAAATATTTTCACCAAAGATTCTATCCCATAATAAAAAAAAAATATTAAAAAATCATGTTTGAAAATCTAAACAATTATACTGAACATTCTAAGAATGAAAGAAATTCTCAAAATTTCTATTTCGACACTTCAGAATCACAATATAACAAACGGATGGTAAAAAAGATCTCTGTCCATCGTTCTCCTAGTTCAGCGTCGCGACGCCAGCGTCGCGACGCCAGCGTCTACGACTCCACAATTTTCTCAGTCGAACTCAGAAAAAATGTATTTTCATAGACTTTTTACACCCATCATCAACCCCACGTCTTTCTAAATTTATTTACTTTACAAATAAATAATTTCACTTTTTCCCTAAAACATATTTTTTCTCATATTTCTTCCATTTCTTTCCACAGAAAGAATTTCTTTTTCACATTTATGCTTTTGCGGTCGTTTCTTTTTCGAACTCGGCGCATCGCACGCATTCCTCCAGGATTTTCCATGACGAGCCGCGTCGGCCGTATGGATCCGAGGAAATTTCGCAATTATATAACAAGCGGGGGCAAGCGGGCGTCTGTCCAGCCCCCGAAATAGCTCGGTTTATTCTTAACGGGCGGAACATCTTTCGTCCCTCTTACTTACGCACGATACAGTCTCGTGGCGAGACGCGTGCCTCGAAACGAAAAGAAAGAAAGCGGCACGTTATCGGTTAATGACGTCAGGACTGATGTCATTAAGCGACGACAACTTGACGCGACGTAATGCCGGGCGAAAAAGAACAAAAATAAGCAAAACTGTGAACGTAATTGAATTTTACTGACGTAACTCACATTTTCTGGAAATTTCGAATATTTTTCATATTCGATGATTTCTTTGTGTATTTTTTTTCTCGATCGTTATTAGAATCATTAAAATACAATGATTGTTAGTGAAACTTTGGACACTCGTGCCACGAAGTTAATATTTACAAATGGAAGGAATTTCATGGGTGTGTACACATGTTCCAAGCGTTCCAAGTGTAATATGTCAACCAGCGATCAGACTGCAAGTAGTATTTGTCACTTTCTAGGCGGACAAGATCGCGTAGGTGTTGAGGGGCGGGGGGACATATAGTAGACTATAGTATTTTGTTATTTCAGGTTTTGTTACGCGGTTTTTTCTCGTGATTCGTCCCGATATTTCGGGAACTTGACTCAAGTCCTTAGGAAATTTCGCACAACCTGCATATCCATTTAATGACCCGAAATTCAAAATTAGAGTGCGACGATGTTACTTTGGAAAACCGTGTCCGGTTTCAAAGCTCGGCGCATCAAGACGCATTAGAAGTCCCCCGTAGATCATTTCGCGAAACTAAATTCGCCATCTGCACACTTCCGCGGATTCTAATATTTACATTCATCGAATTTATACGTTTCCACTGGAAAAATAATGTAAATTAAAAAGTGTACACATTTGTAGGAATTTAAATGGAAAATTATTCTTTCGATTAGTTGGTTGTTCCGTTGAAATGTGTGCGAACAGGAATAACAATGGAATTGGGAATTGTAATTTAACGGTGAACGGTATGTCTGTCATTCCTGTCTGTCTATTTCGTTTCCGATCGAGATTAGGGCACTCGTTAAAACGAGACCAGGGCAACTAGTAAAAGTAAAAGTCGCCCGCGATCCAGACGGTCTTCGCGTTGTTCCTCCGCGTCCATTCTTCCATTTCGTCGACGAACTTGTAACCCGGTTGATCTTCAACATCTGCGAGCAGAGTATTCCAAATCTGTCCTTCTATCTAGAAAATTTTCCGAAAGACTATTAATTTCGGAAAAATGTTGTGCAGTAGAATCTGAATAATTTCGATCAGTTTCTCGTAAGGAAATGAAAGTAAAAAGGGACTGCTAATAAATTATTAATCGATCGTTGAATTAAAGCATAGTATATAAATCTATAATTTATCAAATTTGTTGTGGAATAAACAGTTTCAGTAATACTACAGTTTAGTTTCTATTGGTTCCAAAATAAAGCCACACTCGTTTATCAGTTTTCTACCATATATCTACCTTCTACTCAATATCTATAAATTGCTTTCCAAGAAAACAATTCTAACAAATCAGAAATCTCATTTTCTTCGATTCGAAAGCAAAGCCACACTTTTCCATCAGTTTTCCACTCTATCCCTACCTTCTAATAAACTTCTACAAATTCCTTCCCGAACATACAATTCTACCAATTAAAAATTTTCATTTCCACCGATTGCAAAGGAAACCCACACTTTTCCATCAATTTTCCACCCAATCCCTATCCCTTCTAATCAATCTCTACAAATTCCATCCCGAGCAAACAATCCCCTAGTTTCATTTCCCTCGGTCCCAATCGGAAAACCACACTTTTCCATCAATTTTCCACCCATTCCCTGGAGAAATGGACGCTAGACCAACACTAAACGATAACCGACGTCCGTCGACTCGTGTTGTTTTTGCGCGTGGTCAGTCCACGAGTCCACACGGCGTCTAAGTATAGCCGTGGCCGTATTGGTCTCCCGGCGGGTGTTTTTCGGTAACCACCGGCCGTGGATCCCCCTCGGGAACGAGAGTCAGCGGAAGGGAAAAGATCTGGTCCAGTCTGCGACCAGCCACGGTGTCCTCCTCGAACGAATCGAAACACGCGGTATCTTACCTCCCTTGACCTCCGGTAAGGTGCGTCCGAACCTTGCACCAGGATCACCTACATATACCTCCCGTGGGAATCGTTAACCTTACCACCTGTTTTTCACCTGATCGAAAACAAAATTTATTTTGATAACGATTATACGTCGAATTAATTCGGAAAATTAAAAAAAGTTTTTTTCTGTATTGCAAAGTGTTTGATTAATAGTGAAATTCTAGTGACAGTTTGATGGAAGATTGATAATCAGGGTGTTTGGAAATAATTGTGACGTTTTGAACCATTTGGATATCCTGGTAGAATATACTGATTGTTTGAAGGGTATCTTTTTATTTTTCACGTGGATATTTCTCTGTCAGTTGATTCATCGATTATTTCCGATCGATCGTTGGTATTCACCGTGCGTGGAAAATCCAGTCGAATCCAAAAATACGCCGGTTCTCGTCCTGGTGTCGAATTACCGTGACGAACTTTCGCCGTTCCGGTCACTGAGAAATCTCACCGGGGAAATTTATCGCGGACAATGCGGATCTCTGGTGGATGAACGATCGAGAAAATCTCGATCGAGATTGTGCCGGTCGACGGTGGAAACGCGGTCGAAGTGACGTATTGAAACGGACGAGAAGAATTTTGTTGATTTTGTTCACTGGTGTAAATCTGGATAAAATATGACGATATTTCGATTTTTCTTGGAATTAATTCGACTCGTTTATCATGTCTTTAGGATTGATAAGGATATCGGTGCTTGTTGTATGGAACTTTTGTTTGTTTGCAGGAGCTGAGCCAGACTCTCCGTGACGACAAAAGTCTATCGGAACACTTGAAGCTTCCGATACAACGCATAAACGACTACCAGCTCCTACTGAAGGTAATTGTGATTGATTTTATAAAAGGAAAAAAAATAGTGAGAGGGATATTGAAAATTTAATTGTGATTATTAACACGGTCGTCGATTCGAAGATGAATCTGTTTGGTGGCCAGTGATCTTGGCATTACTGTAGGCGGTCTGTTTTTCCAAAAGAATTGCTAACACTCCGCGGTATCTAATTCTGAAATACATTTCAAGGGTGTTTGACAGAAATACAGCGGACTTGGTATAACACTTGAAAGCATTCCAGCAGTTATGCATAAACCATCCGTATGACCGACTATCAAATAAAGATTCCGTTGAAACTTGATATTTCACCACGAGTCCTTTAATATTTCACTAAAGTTTTCAATCCATCGAATTCCCATCGCGAAAGTTCACGTTAATCTTTCCCATAGGATTTCTAATAATTCAACGCGGTTGTTTCGATGTTTTGAATGAGAAACGTGGACGTCTGACCTATACAGGCTTCATTCACTTAACGACAGGATCGTACTGGATGCTAAATAACACGGTTATACTACTGCCAACTGTTTAACGCAATTCATCTCCGCCGGTTTCGTTATGATTTTAATTAAAGCCGCGGGAATTCGAACGGAAATTTATTTACCAAGACAATTGGATCAATGGCAGCGGTAGCTGTCGGACAGGTCTGTCATGACTTGTAAAATACACACGTGACCCATATCGACGCCCAAGTTTTATTCTGTCAGACAAAAATAGCGCGGCGCTAAAATACTTCCCTGTTCGCCTTGAAAAAGCTGTTAGAACGAATTAATTATTGCTATCCGTTTTCATTTGTTCGCGATAAATCTGTTCGTACCTAAAATATTTTTTTCGTAAGTTCAAAAACATTTTTGATCTGTGAAATTAATCGTATAATTCAAATTCACAGGTTCACTCGAGCTCGAGTCGAGTTAGATAGAATTCTTGTTTGATATATGTACGCATAGCGATCGTATTACGGGTTGGATATGTAAGCCGACTTTATTACCGGTACATATGTGATTTCAAATGCGGATTAACACGATTAAAGTCTGGGCCACTTGCCCGATAAAACGCGCGGCGCACGCGATAATTACGTCCGGAGTGAAATCCGCGAAAATAAATGGAATTTTTATGTAACACTCGTACATCACTGTCTCACGGTGACATATACTAAAACAAATCTCAAATCACTATAAATTATCACACAAATATATATAAACTAATTTTTAATTAATTCTAAATTTAAATCTAAGTCAATAAAATTGGCGGGAAAAAGTATTTTTAAAAAATTCTTCTCCGTTAGAAAACAAGTGTAATTTATCTGAGTGTTACATGTCATTAACATACATTTGTATAAAGATCTAGTTAATGATGCACGACGATCGAGTGAAATACAAAACGGATTTGATATCCGTCGCTACATTCCTGCGTTGACGAGAACGTCTGCGAATTTTATTCGTTCGTTTCGACGGCACCGTTTTACCCCATGATATACGCGGTCGATATAGATCAAGGAAAGCGACGAGAAGTTCGACGAGGTATAGTTGTAATGCCGCGACAGACCGTTCTCTCGGTGGTGTGCGAACGTGTGGGCGCCGTACGGATTTAGCGAGCTAAAAACGGGTCATCTTCTCGTCGCGTTATCCTTTCCCTCGCGTTTCGTCCGTCGTGGAAAAACCGTGTACGAAATCGAATAAAACAAAAGGCCGGAGGGAATTGCTGTTACACAATTGCCGCGAACTCTTGCGAGCGAATCGCCACGTTTCTTTTAAACAAGCACATAAAACTACTTGTTATGGACTATTAATATTTATGTAAATATGAATTTTTGACGAAAGATCAACAAATAGTTCGATGAAATATTTATTTTTTGATTTTTTCTTCCAACAGGTTTTAAAAACACTTTGGAATTGAAAAATAATTGTCTTTTTGTCTCGTTTTCTTTTATATATCTTTTTCTAAATATTGATGGTCTGAGTATTAATTATTTTCATGAATGTATTGATTGTTTGATAAGGGATTTAATGAAAATAAATTTCTATGATCTTCACAGGAGCTGGTGAAGTATTCGACCCGACTAGGCGAAAACTGCGACGACCTCCAAAAGGCTTTGGAGTTGATGCTAGGTATCCCTCACAGGGCAACTGATAACAAATTTATTAGTAATATCGAAGGGTACAAAGGGAACATACATAAACTCGGAAGGTTACTTACACACGTTAGTACAGAGTCGTTAAAAAGTCTCTTAAAAATTCATTTCCCACGTTTCGTTTCAATGAAATATGTAATTGTTATCGATAGGAATGGTACACGGTGATTGACAAGGACGGTAAAAGTAAAGAAAGGTACCTGTTCCTGTTTAAAGCACGCATACTCGTCTGTAAAGTCAGACGAATATCGGAAGACAGGTCGGTGTTCGTCCTGAAGGATATTATTCGAGTAAGTATTAGTTCTATTATTAAATATATGTATTAGATATACAATTTCACAACCATTTTAACCAGGAAATCTAGAAACTATTATTAGTACCTTAATTATGATATACATCTATATGTATATGGATTTTATAATTAAAATTTTTAAAAATAGTTTCTCGTTTTCCTAGCTAAGATATTTATAAAATTGTTAAAAAATCACGGTACAACAACGTCTCAAATTTCTTCGAAACGTCCATAACAAAATCAAATGTCAAAAATCAAAAATCTCAATTTCAGCTGCCAGAAGTCGAAGTGAAGGATCATCCGGAGGACATTCGTTCCTTCGAGTTACATAATCCAGCCAGCCCCGCCTATCCTATTACTCTGGTGGCACACAAGGACCCGGTGAAGGCTTGCTGGTTGAAAGAAATTCGGCAGTACGCCAGCGACGTCGTAGCGCTCGCCGAGCACGCCGCGGACGATTTGCAGTTGACCGAAGTTCCGGAAACGAAGGAGGAAGTGAAACAAGGCAACCCGGGACCACCGAAAGCTGAAGGAAATCCGGGACCACAAAAAATACAAGGAAATCCAGGTCCAGAAAAAATACAAGGAAATCCTGGTCCAGAAAAAATACAAGGAAATCCTGGTCCAGAAAAAGTACAAGGAAATCCTGGTCCAGAAAAAACACAAGGAAATCCGGGACCGGAAACAGGAGCTCCGGACGCAAAGAAAGCAAAAGTCGAAGAAGACAAGGCAGACATGTCTCGAAGATACTCTTCGAGTCGATACAGCAGCTCTTCTAAAGTTGTGGAAGGTAAAGTTAGATAATTATTCACTGTGTAAATTAATATTTCATTTTTCATCGGTTGAATGTACGATCAATGTTTGTTCGATGTTGCTAGCTCTGTTAGATTGTAATCGATGTTGCATAAGACACATGTACAGGGTGTAACAAAACATATGGGCATAATTGTGGGTATCGATAGAACGCACCAAAATAAGAAAAAAAAAAGTTTTTACAGTTTTGTAAAAAGCCCACACCCTACAGAGATACTTTGTAAAAAATAATATATAAAAGTAAAACTATTTTTTAAATAGGAGTTGTTACACCCTGTATACATATGTATATACTTCGAATTTTCATCTCAGAATGTCGAGATGGAAATTCACCACCTTGGCTGCGCTTCACTCAACTTTTCTTAACGCTTTTCCGTAAACTAACCCCGTAGAGTACTCGGCGGTGTCCAGCAGCAAGAATGGCGTGTCCGCGTTTATGGAGTCGTCCAGAATGGAGTCCAGCTCGAGTAGCTACCAAGCTGCGGGTGGTGCGACGGAATCCACCGCGGCGAAAATCACCCAGGGGAAAAACGACGCCGGGAAACCGGTGTTCGTGAAAACGATCGAGGGTTGCAACGTCGAACGTAAGTTCGAATCTTTTCACGTACTTTCATAATTTATTCATATTATGGTAGTAATGGTAACCGATAGTAGTTTCATATTACTATGGTAGTAATGGTAATCGATGGACGATAATTGAATTAAATAACTCTTTCGAAGAACTCGTATGGAGAACATGAAGTAAATTTCAGCGGATTCAAGACGTGTGATATGAACGTCACTGGTAAAAATGGGGAGGAAAGAAAGTAAAAGTGAACAAAAAAGAAATATAGAAAATCAAAGAAACATTAGTATTCGAGCACATGACATAAGATACATTTTTACTGTTCTAGCGTCGCAAGAAAATAAGGCATACATACACGCCATAGGTAAAGTGACACGTAATTTGCATACTATCTCATCATCCACTATACTGTGCATTTTTCTCTGAATTGTTTCGTATCGTATCATTGATGTATACTTTTGTATTGTTACTATTGTATTTTCTTCGTAGCCATTATGTGAACTGCTTATCCACGCGTGCCACTAGGTGGTTAATTATTAAGCTTGATCGCTAATCCCAGACGTTCACACATGAGAATTTATTCACACTTTAAAACACATACACTCTGCACAATCACCATCGCATCCTACACGCACATCACTTCTGTTTTATTTTTTCTTTCACACTGACACAATACTTTCACCTATACACAAACAAGTCTTCGATGTTCTTTTCAGTAATTTGTAAGTTTCGCAGACTCATCGATTTAACACAATTTCGCTTTGTTTATCTTTGTCTATCTCTTTTGACATTTAAGTAGTGACTTTTCTCTACCACCCCCTCCCCCCCCCCCTCGTTATCACATTTTCCGATTTAACGTAGAAAATCATATACCCGCAGCTCCGAATGATTTTTAATCGAGCAGCGAATCTGTGCTCGTGATTTTTCACACTTTTCATTGTCAAGAAAACAATGACAAATAATACCAGATACTTCAGTTTTCGTCCAAGTTGAGACTCTCTCGTAGATATAGATAAAATACAACACTTTTGTACATAGAGAGATTTTTTCTGGATATCAACAAGTCAACAGTTGTGACTTTTTTTTTCATAGAATTAATTTTTCTTTGAGAGTTTCCCCCAGTTTTGTCAACGAATCTCATTTAATGGGACATTTTTCTACGTCCCTGTGAAATTTTTGCGTTCAGTTTCACGATAGATTTCTCGCTAATTTTCCACCACTTTTCACACAGCCGGAGAGGTAGCCACTTTCGAGTGCACTTTGCTCAAAACCGACTCGTCGACGAAGGTGCAGTGGTTGAAAGACAACAAACCACTCGAGGACAGACTGGCAGACCGCATCACCGCGTCTGCTACCGGGAAAACCTTCAAACTCGAAATTCAAAATGCTCTCGAGTCTGATTCCGGTATTTACACCGCGAGGGCTATGAATAACGATGGACAGTCCACCTGCACGGCACAGCTTATTGTTCAGCAATGTAAGTTTTTGTGTAGAAGCGATTGTATACATTGAACAATATTGTAAATTAATTAATGAACAATTTAATTTAATTTTACATTAAATTAATTAATTTACATAAATTTGAAACATAGTGATCGAATAATATTTACAACGTGTTGCGTTATTGTTGCATTATTCTTAACATGTTAATTGTATAAAAGTAATCTATTATCATTCCTAATATAAGCATTACTTAATTACTTGAAAAATAACGTAACTTATAAATCTCAATTTTCCAAAAACAATGAATTGTAACTTCGTTCAATAAGCCAACAGTAACACCTACGTTAATATTACACCATATTCACAGTATATGAGTGACATTTTTAATTACAAAATCACACAATAATATCTATATACCATTACAGTAACCGCGGAGGAGAAAAAAGCCAGGGCAGAGGCGAACGCTCCCATATTCTTGGTTCGTCTAAAAGACACAGAGCTATTAGAAAACACCTACCTCCGTTTCATGGTCAAAGTCAAAGGGGATCCAAATCCTGAGATGAAATTGTAAGCCAACCTTTTCAACCACGATAACTTTCACGAGTTGAAACATAAATTGATGTAATAATTACACCTGTTACACACCTGTCCAACATTTATTACAGTTACAAGGACGACGTTCTGATAGACGCGAGTCATTCTCGCATATCAGTGGTGACCGAGAAAGCCGACAATGGTTTCTACGAGCTGGTCATCCCGGACGTGCACAAGGAAGACGCTGGCAAGTATTCCTGCACCGCGAAAAATCGTTTCGGCGAAGCTTCGTGCGAAGCTCAGGTGACGGTGTCCGACGAGAAGGCCCTTTATCTGCCGGAAGACTTCCTGGAGCCTGGCATGGAGCCGAATTTCACCTGGTTGCGGGACGGGAAACCGTTCGACCCGGAGGAAAGGTTCAAGGTGCTGTTCCAGGACAACGAGGACACTTTGGCACTTGTGTTTCAACATGTTAAACCGGAAGACGCTGGATTGTATACGTGTGTCGCGCAAACTAGCACAGGTATTATTGTTATTTGTTTATTGTTATGTGTGGGGTAGATAGACTCCTTTTTGGAGGTACCATTGGCTTTTAAGAAAAAGAAAAAGGATTGTGGGAGTGTTTTGGTAATTATTGAAATCTATATTCGCTTTAAAATTTCAATATTACGAGTTTTATTATATAAAATTGCCAATTTATATAATAAAAGTACTAAAATTATAGAAAATTATTAATTTATATAGTAAAAGTACCAAAATTATATAAAATTATATAATAAGATTACCAATTTTATTATGTATAAAATTATTAGTATTCTTGTATTAAAAGGCGAAGAATTTAGACACAAAAGACACTAAACAATTGATTTCTAATATTTAACAAAATATAATAATTACAAAGAGCTCATAAATAAAGATGATAAATGAATTTTTCACAAATATTTACCTATTACATTATTTTCTAATACAAAAAGATTAACCCGTGATAGATTCACTGATCTCAAAACATTCTCTCATATTCTCCACAAAGGCAACATTAGCTGCAGTGCCGAGCTGACCGTCCAGGGTGCCGTGCACCAGCTCCTAAGAGACCCAGAAAAACCTAAACTCGGCTCCGAGTCGAAGCACTCAGAGGTCAGTGCCGGTGGGTCAGCAATGCTGGAACTACAGATCAGAGGTTATCCGAAACCGGACATCAAATGGACGAAAGACGGCGAGGAAATCGTCGCGGGTGGCAGGTACAAGTACCTCTGGGAAGACGAAGAATCCATGTCCTTGGTGATCAAGAAGGTCACCGCGAAAGACGCCGGCGTCTATACAATTCGAGCGAAAAACGAATTAGGCGAAGACACCACGCAGATCGAATTGATCGTGAAATCCGCGCCAAAAGTGATCAAACGACAGACAGATTTAACAGCCGTCGTCGAGGAGTCCGTCACGATGACGTTGCAAATTGAGGCGACCCCGGCACCGGAAGTGAAATGGTACAAAGACGGCCAAGAGATCCGTGAGAACGATCGAATCAAAATCGTGAAAGAGGACAGCGATACGTATAAATTGATTATAAAAAGTTCACGTCTAGAGGACGCTGGATCGTACTCGATCGTCGCGCGCAACGAGATCAATCAGACGACAGAGATCTGGAAGGTGAACGTGATCAGCCCGCCGAAGATCAAAACGAAACTTGGTGAACCGCAGATAATTAGCGAAGGTGATACGCTTACTTTGTTCGTGGAAGTTGAGTCAGAGGTACCACCTACTGTGAAATGGTTCAAAGATGGACAGGTGATCGTTCAAGATAGTCACGTGAAAATGGTGCGGGAAGGTAATATATACATGTTGAAAATCATGGGAGCTGTTGGTGAAGACGCGGCTATGTACAAAGTGGAAGTCAGCTCTGAACATGGGGTTGTCACGGATGAAACGAGGATACAGGTGAGAAGGATGTATGATTGGGTGAAATTAAATTAAAGTTTTTTGATGGGGGTTGAAAATTGTGAATTGAGGGAAGAACAATGTATATTATTTTCTGGGTGAGATACGAATAATGTTGGAAAAAGATCTATTGTACATAAATTAGTTTACTGTTTGAAAATTCATTTAGTTAGTATTTTTCGGTTAAATGAAGAATTTAATGAGATTTTTCGAAGAATGATTAATATCTGAATGTAAATTCTGTAACAAGATGAGACTGGGAGTGCGATCAGTGTTTTTTGGATAAATTTGGTGTCAAATGATAGAGGGTGATGAGTATAAAGATTCTGTAAAATATTAACAGTATATTGCTCTCCATTTTTACGGGTTATTCTTAACATGTATATAGCTAGTTAATATTAATAGTACATGGCTAGTCATTTTTATAAAACATTGTAAAACATCCGAATCTCTGCTAAAAACCCTGGTATTTCTCTACAAATTTAAGTATCACTAATAACTCAGAAAAAAGTGAAAAATAACAGAAACATACCTATAGTGTACACTCACCATTCTTTCCCAGCAATATTCGTAACCACCCCCTCAAAAACAAATCCCCAAATAAACCCCATAAACAATTCCTCTTCAGGTACGTGGACTACCAAGGTTCAAGACGAAAATGACCGACGTAACCGCGAACGAGGGAACGAAGGACGTCGAGTTCGTGGTCCAGGTCGACGGATACCCGAAGCCCAGCGTCCACTGGTACATAGGCGACGTGGAGATCACCGAGAAGAAGAAAGACTTCACCCGCGTGGAGGAGGGCGACTTCTACAAACTCGTCATCTCCGAGGTGAAGACCGAGATGAAAGGAACGTACACGTGCATGGTGAAAAACGAATTCGGTGAAACGAAGAGCAGCTCGAAATTAACGGTGAACACCAGGCCGAAATTGATCAAGAAGCTCACCGATCAACGCGTCAAAGAGGGTGACACCATGAAGTTGATATTCGAGGTGTCCGGAACCCCGGATCCCGAGGTGAAATGGTACAAGGACGGCGAAGAAGTTTCTGCGGACGCCAGGATCAAGATCACCCGGGACAGCAAACGTCAGGAGAGCTACGACCTTACGGTGACCTTGATCAAAGGATCCGACGGTGGCGTGTACGAAGTTCGCGCTGAAAACGAACTTGGTTTCGTTACGAGCAAGAGCAAGGTGATCGTGATGAGTAAGTATGAATTTTTTCGTTTAATTAATTAATTTCGTTGATACACTGGCGTTCGATCCATGCTGCTCCATCTGATTTTTGTTTATCGTTTGTTTGGAGGATTTTGAAAAAAAAATTGTTTCGATTAAGAGAGTTGGAAATATAGTTTGATTTCGAGTATTATATCGATGGAGCAGTTTTATGGTTTAACGTCTAACGGTTGTCGCCCATACAAATGTTTAGTTATTGAGAAACTCGCCGGCAATAACGTGACACATATTTTCTCGCAACACTCAGTAAGTACTTGACGAGGCAAAAAGGTACGATGGTTTCGTTTCGGTTTTATGTTCTCTCTATTTGAGTTCTATTTCTCTACGTCGTTTCCCGATTTCACGAGTACATACACGAAAGATTTACAGACAGTCGCTTTACACGCGGTTTCACCAATGGGAACCGTGACACACGTCAATCTCTATCAACGAGACACACGAACATGTAAAAAAACACATTCTTACTCTTTTAAAAAAAAAAACAAACAATCGCGTCACAGACGACGTGAATATTCTTCTACGTTTCTGTGTACCCCTGTTTCTATCTATCTATCTATCTATCTATCTATCTGTCTCTTTCTCTCTCTCTCTCTATTCGTTATTCACACGTTTTCATGTCTTCTAAACGCATCTCTTAAGACCTAAGTGTTCTTTGATGTGTTGAACCCCCACCCCCCAAACGTCCACACAAACAATTATATATATGTAATCATGTCCACCCCCCCCCCACCCCCACCTTACAAATGAAAAAAAAAATACCGACACAATTTGTTCCCCAATACGAGTTGTCCCAAACTGTGTAAATTCCATAGCGGAAACGGAAGAGATCGTCGAGGAAAAAGAATTGCAGAAGCAAAAGGCTGAGAAGGTAGCGGTAGACGAAGAGGAGACGAAATCGAAGAAAGTGGTGGAAGAGGAGGTGGAAAAGAAGACTCAACGAGCCGAGGAAACGGGACCGGAAGGTAAAACTGCGTGGGTGGTTACGTATTTGTCGTTCACAACGACGTATCACGGATAAAGAGTGTATAAGTGTGAGCTATCTAGAGAACATGATCACTCAGGTATGGTAGCAATGTATGTGTATAGAAATGGTTTGCAGCGATTTCGCTGAGACCACGTGGGTGGTTACGCGAATTTTTTTGATTGATTGTTTCTAATTAATTCCACGGGAGGACTGGCTCTTAGAAAGTACACTAGTAGTTCTAGTTTGGTTCCATAATAATGTTTAATATCCTACGGAAATTACGCTTAATTAACGAGTTTAATTGTCACAGTTCTGTACAGTTTTTTTGTAAATATGGTTTTTCCGTTATTTTTTTTTTATTATTTTATTTTTTTTCTCTCACACACACACACACACAACTACATCGAGGGTTACTGATCGTCATTCACAGGCAAGATGACGCGTTTGTAGAATTGACGATAGGTATAACTGTACGATATACATACAAACATACATTTATTTATACGTAGATAGTAGTATGAAAGGGGTGTCTGGTTAAAGGAAAACAATTTTTTAAAAAAATACAGAGAAAAGTAGAGTTAGATCGTAGCCAAAAAAACATGTCTGATAAATTCAGGTCGGGTCAAACTGGAGACACAAACCGTCCAAGTAATGCGGGGCCAGGGTGACACGATAACAATCTCCGTGGCCTCCACGACGACCCACGAAGCAATACTCACAGGTAATATCGCACACGCTGAAACCAAATCACGATTTACTTACACGCGCACGTATAACCATCGTTGCTAATACGGACTTTGTAATCGAATTTCATCCTAATCATACGAAGGGAATTACACAAAAATTATTTTCGTGGTTTACCGTGTATTCTCAATTATCAATCTCCCACGGATAATTAACTCATATTAATGCAGTTTAATTATAAAATCACATATCTATTGTCCATTGTATTATATTTCGAAAATATCACACTAAATTTTATTCACTTCCCAAAATGATATATCAATTTGATATATTAAATTAAAGTCTAATCATTTTTTCCCCACGATCGATGTTAAAGCACAGACACTTTATTTCCAAAAGTGGTCAGTAAGATTCTCAAAAAAAAAATTCGATTAAAAAGTCCAGCGTACAAACAGCAAATAACGCCACGACAGACAGAGCTTTCACAAACCTCAGACGGAGTAAAAGCGGTTATGTGTGGCAACACCTACTGTGCTAAGTCACATACAAAAAAAAGAACTCCTCATAAACACAGAAATCTCTAAAAATAAACCGAAAAGACAACGAATGGATTCCTCGTTGCAATTCATAGCAGAGGTCCTCTTCTCTTTTTCTCCCTCTCTCTCTCTCTCTCTCTCTCTTTCTCTCCCTAGTAATAGTAGTCAAAGGTATTGTGACCCAGCAGACGATTCACAGGTCCCGACGAGAGCCACTCGATCAGCAAGATGACCGCTACGAAGGTCGAGTGCCACGACCTCGCCAGCGACGGACCTCGCGTCGAGGAGATCGCCTCCTACAGTTACACCGTCCACGAGGCGTCCAAACCCCAGAACGGCGTGCTGATCGAAGAATTCTCGGACGCGAGCGAGGATCATAGATCGCGACTCCCGGTGAACCGCGGCGTCTCGATCGTTTCGGTTTCCGACGACGAGTCGACCTTGAAAGCGATCTCGAGGGACGTCAGCACCGACGACATGCAGTTCGCTGAATTATCGGATGATTTGAAATTGCAAAACGGATCGTACGAGGAGACCAATGGTGGAATTTACGAAGAGAAAATTCTTGATGATTTGAGACCAATGAGAGCGATGAGAGTTACCGAGACCATCATCGAGGAACAGAGCCTGGAGGAATCCATCGCTGAGATACCAACGGAGAAAAGTGTACCACAGTCACAGAATGCTGTCCTTGAGAATAATGGATTATCTAGACAAACCTCAACCACGGAGTCATTATCCGAAAAGATCATTGAGAAATGTGTGAATGACTCCCAGAACGCTGTTATCGAAAATGGGAAATTATCGAAAGAAAATTCAATGGACGAAAATAAAAAATCTATGGAGATCATTGAAAATGATTTAGAAAAATCTCACGTGGGTGTTAAAGAGCAAAATGGATTATCCAGGCAGAATTCGAAGATAAATCGTACCGATTCTATGGAATCATCGAAATCAACGAAGGAAATCAATGGATTGTCTAGGCAGAGTTCGAAGATAGAGAGAATGGATTCGATGGAGTCGTTGAAATCGGGGAGAAAATCGATATCGAGAGAGAATTCGTTAAAAGCGGCTCTCAGTGCCGACGAGGAAGTCGACGAAGAGCTCGAGGCTCTTCTGTGTCGCGTTAAACGTCAACGTAGCGTGCTAGATGATATCCTGGAAAAGGAATCTTCCAGGGATTCAGGTAAAATCGATCCGAAATGGATCTGGAATGAATCTGTTATTTCAGAAAGAAATTATAGATATACATATATATATATAATATAATAGATAAATAATTCTGATTTTAATGATCGCACCACGGTATTCGCTTTTTATCGAACACTCGCTTTAATGACAGCACGATTCTTCGTCCTTTGTGATCACGCTATTTTTTCCTTTGTATCCTGTTGTTGTTATCCCACTGTGCAAAACGTGGACACGTGTTCTCCCCGTCGCCGCTGTGTAATTACGTTTTTGAGAGGCTTTTGCATCGTTAACTCGAAACGTCTGATGAAATTTAATGATTCTGAGCTACGTGAATTATTTGAATGATATTCTTATTAAAAGAATGTTAATTAGTAGAGTCATAGAAAGAATGTATTAAATTTTGCGACGTTTTCGAGCACAATCCAGACACTGTATGGCTTTGGTAAAAAAAAAGAAAGAAAATAAAAAGAAACATTTAGTCGTATCCTGCCAATGAGAGACGAGAGAAGTTCACCACTAGGTATGTAAAGTGTTCCAGCTTGAACCTTTGAAATGCTGGACAATTTGTAAATAATAGTAATAATTGATAATAGAAAGATTAATTAGAGACCGTGTGTTTCACTGCGATTAATAATAATTCGTTAATGTATATAATATGTCTGTATTAATATCAGACAAGATCTTTTTTCTATGAATAGAAAAATTGTCCGGCATTTTTTAAAGGGACACACACACACACATTTTCCAGCGTATCGTATTACAATGTTTAATAACCAACGATAGAGCACGTTTTAGCGCAATGACGGTATGGTAGATGCACGACAGACGGAAGGATATTTAACCCTTTGCACTCTGAAAAGTACTTTTCACATTGTTACTTGATAAATCCGAAAACTTATATTTTCATTCGGTTTAATTTCACTTATATATATTAAATAATTCTTTATATATTAAAAACTCTACGAGCAGAGAAAATGAATCGACCAACACGAGTTACTAATAACTTAATTCATTAAAATATAATACACGAATACTTGTGATTCGAATTTTATTCATTTTTATTTCGTTGGATTTCTTATAGCACATAAAATTTTGATTTTTTAACACGTACCTCAAATTCTATCGTCAAAACGACGTCAGTCGAGTGCAAAAGGTTAACGTGACCCTTCACCCCAGCGTATCCCACACAAATACAAATTCTTACCGTCCAATTTTCCTTATTTAGCACCTCCTCACATCATCAGCTCGACTCTCGACGACCGAACCATCTACGAGACGCAGACGGTGTTGTTCGAAATCCAGGCGACGGGTTTGCCACGTCCGGACGTCAAGTGGTTCAAAGACGGAAAACCCTTACGAACCGGCGACCGCGTCAGGATCACCGGCACCGGGGAGAACTACAACCTGGAGATAAAGAAGGCGACGCTCGACGACGAGGGTGTGTATTCCATCATCCTGACGAACAAACTCGGCGAGACCACCGGCGAGGGATACCTCGTCGTCGGAACCGTCGACGAACTCAGACGACCCAGGTTCACGGAACCGCTGCATGACGTCGACGTCGCCGACGGAGACACCGGCGAATTCCAGACGACCTTCACCGCTGACCCTGTCCCAGAGATTACATGGTAGTTTGGAAATTTATTACGTTATTTTCGAGAGGGAAGGGTAGATGGACCATTTAAATATCTCTTTTTTTTATTTGTGACATAAGTTACGACACCTAGAGTTTTTATTTGATTTTTTTTTTAATAATTTGAAGAAGTTCTGATTTGAAAAAATTGAATACCTTTTGTATTTTCTTAGATATTTTTTTTTCTGGTTTCGTTTTCTGATTGGAAAAAGGTACTATGTATCCAATTTTACCCTACTCTCCCCTATATGAAGATATTATATTCAATTAAGGGATAATAGTTTGTGATAAGAATTTAATGTAAAAACTGACGACAATTGTCTTTCTTTTTCTCGCATCGTTACTATGGAACGTTCGGTACGTTGCTGGTATTAGTCCAAAAGTGTGTTAGGTGTACGAGGGATTTATTAAAAAATATTTTTATTCCCTGAAAAGGTATTACAAGGGCAACGAAATCGCGTCGGAGGACAGTCGACTTAAATGCAATCTTCAAAACAAACCTGTGGCGGATAAATTGACGGAGACCACCGTCACGTTAAAGGTCCCTAAATGTTCGAAGGATGACACTGGAGAGTACACCCTGAAGCTGAAGAACAAATATGGCGAGGCTGAAGCTAGTGTGAGTAATATAAATAAATAAAAAAAGAATATCTACTAAATTAAAGAATTTTATTTACAAATATTTTCGTCATTTAGGCTTTCCTGAACCTTTTGTTACGTCCGACGGTCGAGGAGTTCAAGGACGCGACCGCACCCGTCGAAGAGGAGCTCCAGTGGCAGGTTATCGTGAAAGGAAATCCAAAACCAGATTTGACCTGGTCGAAGAATGGAACGATTCTCGAACAGGGCGAGAGATTCTCGTTTCTTGAAGATAAGAGGAATTGCAAATACACGCTCGTTATAAAGAGCGTCGAAGTCGAAGATGGGGGAACTTATATTCTCACGGCGAAGAATTACCTCGGCGAAGCTAGTGCGCAGGCCGCATTGAAACCACACAGTGAGCATTGGATAAATATATTCCTTTTTTCCGTTACTATTATCTGAAATGTTTTAGTTGATTTAGGCAAAGGAACTTCTGCCTTTACTTTGTTTATTCATATTTCTAATTATCTCAGAAGTGAGTGGGTATATTTAGATGAAACTCTCACTAATTGCATTAAATAATGTAGAAAGGAAACCGAGTTATAAATAAGACAAATCGTAAAATATAATTATAATATATTTTAATTACAATTATATAAATATTATATAAATTATATTATAATTATAATTATATTATACACACTCTAGTAATCCAATTGTGATCACACCTCACAATTACTTCGCTACATTAATTCCTCCCTGCATCAAGTAATCCAATTTAAACTCAACAAACAATTCTGGATCATTTATAATCATTCCACAATTCCCATTTTTCACTCCCAACACTGCCAAATTTCTTTTTCCCAGCCGAAACGCCAACGTTCCTGAAGGAACTCTCGAACCTCGAGTGCAGCGATCGCGAGGACATCGAGATGAAGATCAGGGTCACCGGAATACCAAGGCCGAAGGTCACGTGGCTGAAGGACGGCGAGCCGATCACCGAAGACGAGCGTCACAAGGTCACCACGCACACCGACGGCATCGTCGACAGCACCCTGACGATCACGACCTTCTCCAAGAGCGACGTGGGAAGCATGAAGGTCCACGCGACGAACATCGCCGGAAGTGCGCAAACGGGTTGCGACCTGAAGATGCGTATGACGTCACCGTCGTTCGGCGAACCGAGCCTCCCAAGGTCGAAGGAGGTCGACGAGGGCGATTCCCTCGAGTTGAAGGCCAAGGTCGACGGCAGCCCCATCCCGGAGATCGCGTGGTTCAAGGACGGTGAGAAGATCGTCCCAGACGATCACGTGAAGATTGAAACGCTGCCGAGCGGATACACGAAGCTGACGATCGATAACGTTAAGCCCACCGATTGCGGAGCTTATAAATTGGTGATCAAAAACTCGACAGGGGACCAGACTGCGTTGTGCGCGGTCGCTGTGACGCGTAAGTGTACATCGCTAGTTGGTTTTAGTGTTAGTGTCCTGTGTGGGTGCACTTGGCCCCTGGATTATGCAATTTTTTTGTACACGGTTGGAAATTGTATGCTTTTGTATAGAATTGAAATTATTGGAATCGATCGAATTGGAGTCACTTAATGAAATTGTTATAAGCTAAAATTAGACTCATTTAGTATTATTTATTAAGCATTTAGTATTATTTATTAACTATCGTTAATGGAAAATATATAAATAAGTTGTTAGTGTTTTACTAGCTTTCTGAACGATATTATAATATTAGTATTAGATTCTTGCTTTGAAAATAGAATTTACTTCTTAATTGAAATTCTTTTCGCGAAAGATTCTCAACTCTAAAAATCACGGTGTGGATAAATTAATATTAAAATTATCTCAACGGACGAGTGTATCGATAAAAAAAGAATTTTATAATTATTATATAACACTTGCCTTGAATGAAATGTGATTCCAGCGGAGAGAAGGAGACCATCCTTCTCGAAACCATTGGAAGACACGAAAGCTGTCGTGGGACAACCGCTGAAACTCGAGGCACAGGTGGTCGCTTTCCCGAATCCCCAGGTGCAATGGTTCAAGGATGGAATGCCATTACGACAGACGAAAGAGATATACTTCGTCAACGAACCCAACGGCCTCATCGGTCTCAGAATCGATTATGTCCGTCCAGAAGATGCTGGTACCTATTCGTTAACAGTTTCGAATTCCCTCGGGGAGACCACTGGCACCGCTAAAGTCACCGTCGAGGAAAAAGAAAAACGACCGGAATTCGCAGCCACTCTTCAACCGTTGACCGTGGTCGAAGGTTTCCCGGCGAAGATGGAAGTGAAAGTACTTGGAAAACCAGTGCCGCAGATCCAATGGCTGAAGAATGGTGAAGAGGTAATTTTGAAAAATCGAACAATTTAATTATGATTGATATACATATACATATGTTATGAGAAATGTGATTAACCAGTGATTATATACATATAATTGCCGATTATTATTAAGTTTACTCTACTTAGGATCTAGTTATCATACATAATCACCATATTAATCACATTTACCATAACATATACATATGTTACATATATGTATTCAAAACGTAGAAAATTGAAGAATTTTCTAATTAATTAATATAATTAAAGCACCCTCAGTGACTTAACAAAATTAACACAGTATTTTCTAAAAAATGATCTTTAAAACTCCAATTCGTTATATTACCATAAAATATAATAAACAAAAATCAATCAATGATTTTAGATCGTGCCAGACGGACAACGTATAAAGATCGTCGACCAACCCGACGGAAGTCAGGCACTCATCATCGACAAAGCCACCCCGGAGGACGCAGGCGAGTATCAAGTAATCGCAGGTAACACCGAGGGCACAGCATCCTGCAAAGGTGTCGTCGACGTAATCAGTAAACTGAGACCAGACGTTGCCGAAGAGAAACCAGGATTCATCAGTCCACTTCGCGACGTCTCCGTCGAGGAAGGTCAACCGTTGAACTTCTCGGCTTCCTTCGTCGGCAATCCGATTCCGGATGTCCTTTGGACGAAGGACGGCGAGCCCTTGATACCTTCTGAACGTATCAGAACGTCCTGCGATGGCAAAAAAATGGAATTGGAGATAAATCCGTGTGTACCGAAGGACGAGGGTGTCTACGAGTGTCGTCTCAGCAATCCTCTTGGTGAGGACACCACCAAAGCTGGTGCGATCGTGCGGAAGATGTTCCAGTCGCCGAGTTTCACGCAGAAATTCACCGACCTTCAGCAATTACCTACGTTCGACGCGAAATTCCCGGCACGTGTTTCCGGAATCCCGCAACCGGACATCTCGTGGTTTTTCAACGAGAAACCGATTCTGCACGACGACGATAAATATAAGATCAAACGAGATGGCGATGCTTGCTGTTTGTACGTGAAGGATTGTACTTATGAGGATTCAGGGAATTATAGGTGCAGGGCTGTGAACAAGGCTGGCGAAGCGGAATGCACGGCGAATCTGGCGGTGGTCGACAAAATGTAAATTTTTGAAATTGTTTGATGGATTGTTGGTGTTTTTTTTTTAGTTTGATTTTCATTATTTGGAATTTGAATGCTATTGGATAGCTATTGAAATTAGGAAAACTTAATTCTATGTGAAACCGTATTCATATATGTAATACATATACATACATAGGCTACCATATCAACGGTTGTCGTTGTGGTAACATAGTATTCACTGGTGATTATACCATAGAAGCAATCTAAACTATTCTAGGAACTATCTCGTATCACCGATTGTGATTTTGTAATTTAATTAATACGTAAAAGCTTTGATAAGATTCTATATTGTCCAGGGTTTCATTAATTGAAATAAATAATGGAAGTGCGAACACGAGTTAACTCGTGACCGTTTGGCAAATTGTTAATATAAAGATTATTTGATTAAACAACATTGTTTCTTTTTCATCTACAGTCAGAAGATGCAGAGAGTCGAGCCACCGTCGTTCCTGAAGAGGATCGGTGACTGCGAAGTCTACAGGGGCATGCCGGCGAAATTCACAGCCTGTATCACTGGCAACCCGGAGCCCGATTTCGAGTGGTATAGAAACGGCGACAGGATCTGGCAGACCGATCGAATCCGAATGGATCAAGAAGGCAGTCTTCTTCGACTAACGATAGCCAATATCGACGAGCTAGACGCGGGGAAATACGTGCTGAGGATCGTCAATCCCCACGGCGAAGATTCGTGCTCCGCCGAATTGATCTACGAGTGTAAAAATCAAATTTATAGATCATTTCTGAATATTCACTGCGTATTTCAACGAAACTAATTCAATTTAAAGAAAAAGGTACTAAATGTACTAAAAGGTACTAAAAGGTATTAAATAAAGAGAACTAAATAATAGGAATATCGAATGAAATGTTTCCACAATTTAAATTCTGTACAAAAATTCAAATTTCGTTAAAACACGCAGTCCCTTTTGAGACACTATATTCTAATTTTAATTTTACATTCATATTAATCGTTTCCTTCGAATAAATTTAGCTCTGGAACCACGTGCGAAGAAACCACTGGCAGACCAGTACGCGGAGTTCGATAAATACAGAAAATCCGGCGTACCACTACCACTGGCCGATCGCCCGATCATCAGTCGAATGATGGACCGCCATCTCACCCTCTCCTGGAAACCATCGATCCCCATAGGACCCCGGGTCCCGGTGACCTACCTGGTGGAGATGTGCGAGCTACCCGACGGCGATTGGTTCACCGCACGTTCCGGAATCCGCAGCTGCGTCTGCGACATTCGTAACCTCGAGCCCTTCAGGGACTACAGATTCCGTATTCGCGTGGAAAACAAATACGGTATCAGCGAACCTTCGCCCTACGCGCAAACGTATCGCGCGAAACTGGAACCGGATCCACCGAAGTTCTTCCCGTACTTGCCACCTGGAATCGATTTCCGACCGGAAACCAGTCCCTACTTCCCGAAGGACTTCGACATCGAGAGACCACCGCATGATAATTACGCACAGTCACCCAGGTTCCTTCGGCAGGAGCATGACACTCAATATGGTGTGAAGAACCATAATTGCAACCTGTTCTGGTTCGTTTATGGTTACCCGAAGCCGAAGATGACGTATTATTTTAATGATCAATTGATAGAATCCGGGGGTAGATACGATCAGAGTTACACGAGAAACGGACAGGCCACGTTGTTTATTAATAGAATGCTGGAAAGGGATGAAGGAACTTATGAAGCTGTTGCTACTAACGAACACGGAGAAGCTCGGCAGAGAGTTCATTTAAAAATTGCTGAATATCCGACGTTCATCGAGAGACCGGATGAAGTTGTTGTAATGGTCCGGAGAACTGGACAATTGGTGGCACGAGTGACAGGGGTACCGTATCCGGAATTGAAATGGTACAAAGACTGGAAACCTATCGCCTCGTCCTCGAGAATAAAGGTTGGTCCGTTTACAAGATGAAACGGAGATTTTTAACACTAGAGTTACCAAAAGTTTATATAACTAACAATCTAGAAAGATTAGATTTGCGATTATATGTCTTATAAATTTAAGTGAAAATTCATTAAAATGTTTGCATTAAATAGGGCAAGAATTTTCGTAAAGAAAATTAAACAAACAGTTATCTTAGAAAGATCAAAATGACCCCTTGGTAAACCTAGTGTTACCTAGTATTATACATATACATATATTTGAGTTAATTAATTTATTTTTATATGAGAATTATTTATTAATTAACGATACAATCATTTCATTGAATATCTAACCTGAATTAATATTGAAATTATGAAAAATCTAAATAGAAATGATGTTTTAATTCGCCAGATTGATTTCATCGAACCCGATACATCGATCTTGATCATCAACGAGGCGATCGTTAAAGACGAAGGCTTGTATTCGATCAGTGCAAGAAATGTCGCAGGATCCGTATCCTGTTCCGTGATGCTGCACGTCGAGGAGAACGAACACGAATACGGATACAGAACTTACAGAAGGAAGAGTGACATCAGACCACGTGACAGGCCGTTCAATGATTTCTACGATCTTGGGGATGAACTTGGTCGTGGTACTCAGGGTGTCACTTATCATGCTGCTGAGAGAAACACCGGAAGAAATTACGCAGCGAAGGTCATGCACGGTCGTGGAGAACTGAGACCGTTCATGTACAACGAAATGGACATTATGAATAATCTGAATCATCGGAAATTGCTGCGGCTGCACGACGCTTACGAGACTGATCGATCACTCACGCTCGTTATAGAATTGTATCCTTCGAATATAGTTTCTATATGATGGTAGAACCTTGTTAATAAGGACGCTGTATGGAAAAAAAAATTATTTTCAACTTCAACATATTGGAATTTGAAATTATGTAATATCAACGCGTAGAATTTGAACGTCAAAATTTCTACGGTGTTGGAATATCTGGGTTTTATATGTAATTTTGTAAATTGTAGAACTTTATATGGAATTCTATTAATCCGGATTAATATGGTTCTACTGTACTTTAATAATCACTTTAAGTCTTCTAAAAATATTGATATAATTAACGAGGCAATGATGTGCGATAAAATTCTTAATTAAAACACTAATAGAGCTGCTGGCGGTGAATTAGTGGACACTCTAACGAAGCAGGCATTCTACACGGAAACAGAGATTGCAAATTACATACGACAGGTGTTATGGGGCTTGGACTACATGCACTCTAATCACTATGCTCACCTTGGTTTAACTGTTAGTTGACTTCTTCATATCACGTTGTATTCTTTCTAAAAAATCAATCATTACTATAATTCAATTTTTTTTGTAGCTGGGAGATCTATTGATCTCGCACATGGGTGGTGACGACCTGAAAATCTGCGACTTTGGTTTATCCCGAAGAATTTCTCACACGAGACTGATGACCTTGGCGTATGGAATGCCTGAGTACATTGCACCGGAAGTGACGAACAACGAAGGTGTATCTTATCCAGCAGACATGTGGTCTGTGGGTATTATTACATACATTTTACTATCTGGAATTTCACCGTTCAGAGGTGCGAACGACAGGGAGACCCTGACGAAAATCCGTGAAGGAAAATGGGAGTTCGACGACCGCTGGAAGAATATTTCGGAGGATGCCCAGGACTTTATTCGTTCGTTGTTGATGTACAATGTTGACAGGAGAATGGATATAAAAGCTGCGCTTGCTCATCCTTGGTTGACTTACGCCGATAGATCGTCGACGGACTTTTACAAAATCCCGTCGGAGAACTTGAAAAACTATTACAAATTGTATCGGTTAGTACGGTTATACTATTAAATATATACTATAAATTAAATATATACCGTTATATATGTATATTAAATATAATATAATGTTGCGGACAGTGTTAATAAATAAAAGAAAATTGTTTGTCATTTTAGGGATTGGTACGGAAACGCATCATGCCGCACTTGGTTCCGCAGACGCAAATTGGAAACAGCTTTCGAACATCCGTCGAGGATGGTCTATCCACCTGGATATAAATACTCGCCGGAGCCAGACGATAGAACGTACAGTCCTACGACGAAACCCACGCCGAGAACCTGGGAGAACCAAGTTCCTTCGAGGGAACCGATCGACACGGAAATTGGAATTATTACGAGCGAAAGCCAGTAAGTATAACGTGATTAATAAAGAAAATTTAATCTAGTTAATTTAACCAAGTTAATTTAATCAAGCTAATTTAAATAAGTTAATGCACCAAAGTTAATCAATGTAAAAGTATTATTTTTTTAATAAGAAAATGTATTGTCTCAAATACTGACGTATTATACTAATTTCAGCTATCAAAATGGACCAGACACATATCTGCTTCAACTGCGGGACACCGATTTCCCTGTACGTTTGCGAGAGTACATGAAAGTTGCGTGTAATCGTAGTCCAGGATTTTCTAGATCCATCGCCGATGAGAACTTCGATTGGAGGGTAATAAAAAATCCAAATTTCCCCCAAATAATTTCTCCCTACCATGAAATTCACATTCCACTGAATATCATTCCATTTTTACTTTAGACACCAATAATACGTGAACGTCGTCGTTTCACCGACATAATGGACGAAGAGATCGACGACGAGAGAAGGGCAAGAATCAGCAGATACGGTGCGCCCGATAATTTCACCCTGAGACGTTTGAAACACGAATTGGGAACCAGACTCGACAGCTACGCCGAAGCCGAGGCGATGATAGAGTCCAAGAAGGAAGGACACCTGCCGTTCTTCCGCGAAAAACCGCAGGTTCGACCGATCGAAGAGGGGAAACCGGCGCAGCTCGTCTGCCTCGCGGTGGGAAATCCTAAACCGTTGATACAATGGTTCAAAAACGATATAATGATCCAAGAGACGAATAGGATAAAAATCACAGAGGACAAAGACGGCAGATCGATTCTCAGTTTTAATCCGACGAAGGAACACGATGTAGGAATATACAAAGTTGTTGCGAGGAACTCCATCGGACAGACGATCGTGAGAACTAGATTGGTGGAGGCGGTCGTTCCTTCTGGTCCTGATTCACCTGAGGTATGATACGTTATTACTATGATATAAAATAATGTATTGTTTAAGAAAAAGTAGGGTAAAACTGGGAATTACTTTCTTCTTTCACTATCATCAAAGTTGTGGTATCTGATTCACAATTTTTGTTAATTTCTTTTTAAAAAAGTTCAGAATAGTTCCAGTTTTATCCTACTTTGCCCTACATTTATTTCCGAAAGCTATAAATGCTAGAGATTGTTTTTATATTCAGGCTGGCGATGTCTCAGACTCGGAAGTACTGCTCCGATGGAAACAACCCAAGTACGACGGCAATTCTCCGGTGTTGTGCTACAATCTCCAGTACAAAGAAGGCGACGGTATCACGTGGATGGACATCGCGTCGAATATCGATCACGAGTTCTACCTGGTGCGAGATTTAAAACCAGACACAAGCTACAACTTCCGTTTAGCTGCGCGAAATCGTATTGGTTGGAGCGAGAAAGGCATCCCCTCGAAACTGATAAAAACCAGACCGGTAGGTTGTCCGAAGGTTCAGATAACACGTGCCATGAGGCATCTCCAGGAACTGACGGAGGCCGGCCAGGAGGTGATGCTCGAGGAGGACAGACCTCATATGGACTACTCCATCGAGGAACACCCCATAGAATGGTCCACCGAGACACAACTCTCCAGCAAGTACACGTTCATCTCGGAGATCGCCAGGGGTCAATTCTCCGCTGTTGTGAAAGGTGTTGACAAATCCTCCGACCGTGTGATAGTCGCTAAAATCTTGGAACTTCGCACTGAAACAGAGAAACAGGTGAACAGGGAGTTCGATGTCCTGCGGTCGTTAAGGCACGAGAGGATAGCGATGCTGGAGGCTGCGTACAAACCTCAAGGTGCTCCGGTCGCGTTGTTTATCCTGGAGAAGCTCCAGGGTGCCGATATACTCACGTATTTCGCGAGCAGGCACGAGTACTCGGAGAACTGCGTTGCGACCGCTATTTTACAGCTATTAGACGGTCTACAGTATCTACACTGGCGAGGTTACTCTCACCTGGACATCCAACCTGATAACGTGGTGATGTCCACAGTCCGATCGGTTCAGGTGAAATTAGTCGATATGGGCTCAGCTAGGGCTGTCAGTAAATTAGGTACACCGGTACCAAAGGCTGGTCACCCAGAGTACAGGGCACCGGAAGTCTACAACGAGGAACCAGCCCATCCGCAGACGGATATCTGGATGGTTGGTGTACTGATGTACGTTTTACTGTCCGGTATTTCACCGTTCCGTGGGAAAGACGCGGATGAAACTAGGCAGAATATCTTGTTCGTGAGATACAGATTCGAGCATCTTTACAAGGAACTTAGTCAGGAAGCCACTAGGTTCCTTATGTTGGTCTTCAAACGTGCACCAAAGTATGTAACTAGAGAATTCTATGATAAAAAAGGATTACTTGTTGTTAATTATATTTTTATTTGAGATATTTATCTTTCTTTTTTTAATTTCAGCAAAAGGCCAATGGTAGATGAATGTCAAGAACACAGATGGCTACAACCGTCAGATTATATGACAAAGAAACGCGAGAGGAATGTATTTTTGGGTAACAGACTGAAAGAATATAACGAAGAGTATCATGAAGAGAAATCGAAAGTAGCCTCTGAGAGTCAAAGTCTGTCAACCGAAACCCTATTGGGCTCCAGTCAGAAACTCATTAGATCGACTAGCATACAGGAAGAACTGCTCACCACGTTCTAACGATTAAGCTACGATTAAGCGCTGCGATTTTCCAATTTTCTTTACCTTAACGTGACTGTAAAATTTCTCACACGTATCTAGTCAGTCTTGTAGAGAGCAAGGAAGAACGATGAAAGAAACCCCCGGGCGACAGGAGATCGAAAGGCAACGGTTCATTATTCCTTGTTTTCTTTTTTGTTATTATTTATTTGTTACAACTTGTAATTATTATAACAGATATTGTCGTCTGCTCACACATGGATCCGAAGAACTATTTAAAAGAAAACGTAAACAAAGCAAGATGAAAATAATCGATCGATCGGTATTCAAGTATAACACATAATGCGGCCCATGTTTTACAAATCAAGGTACAAACCGAGCCCTTTGAAATTGTACAAAAAAAACATCGATGATTATGTTTTAATAAGATCATCAATAAACGATAAATAATAAACAAATAATTATTTAAATTCATACGAACCCCCCCCCCATATAACTACGAGACGTACTACATTTCTTCGTGCATTGACGTAAAGGACACAAAGGCGTTATTATTAAATATGAAATTTATTTACAAATTATGATCTTCCGTCGTTACAATGCTCTATAAAGAGAATAAGTGTATTGTACACGTGACGCATTCTTTCTCCTCGTTCCCTGTACCACCATTAATAAACGCGTAAATTATTATTCAAATACCCTAACTGCAATGAAGTACAACTATAACAATCCAAAAGCTGCGCAGAATTAACAGAGACGAAAGAATTGTATCTCCCTAGGATGAGAAGACTAGTAGCAAAACGTTAAATACGTGAATCCACTGATACGACTTTGAAGAAACTTTTTAATTGGATTTTGAGTTTTTTTTTTTCAAGAACCATAAAACTGATTTGATAAATGTACAATTACGTTGTCAAGGTATTGCATCGCAATTGAAATCATCTTTTCGCATATTGCACAACATAATCCTTGACTTTGCATCGAAAAGATTCTTTATCTTTTACAAATAGATCAGCTGCATCTCTGTTTAAGGGATCGTCAAAATTTAATAAATCCTAGAAGAAAAACAGAAGTTTAATACTTGATGAAACATTAATATTGATGAAATAAAAAAGAAGTCATCAGAACTCACTGTGAAAAGTGAATTTAGTCCCCAGACAACATCTTTTAATTTACGTGTTGGTGCCCATCCCATTCCGTCTATACTACTTTGCCTTAATATGGAAAGGCACACATCACCATCTTCATTTATATTAGGATGCCATAATTTTGTTAAACATTTGACTTTTGGTGGCTGAAACAATATTATATTAACATAAATTTCAACTAAAGTTTTATGTTACCATAGTTTCATGAGAAATATAATTACAGCCATATTATATTCTTCAGGTATATGAATCTGGAAGTAGAACCGGCCTCCAAGCCAGTAGCCTTCATCAGGAACAATCAAGAGTATAAACTCATGAAGTCGGTGTGGGTCATTAAACGTAACATGACATGTATTAGGTAAAGTTTGTTCCATTTCTTGAACCTAGATAAATTAAGAGCATTTAAAAATGATAATAAAACTACAATAATCTCTCTAATTCTAAAACATCTGAATAATTTATTTTAAATATACTTTTATGTTAGACGTATTCTCAAGAAATTTTTACAGAACGATACCTCTTTGATAAGTAACTTGTCGCGAACAGAAACACGTTTGTTAAAATCCTTATTTTTCGAATTTGCTATATCAGACTCCTTTTTTAATTTTCCCCTTAAGGTAATCATATTTTTTGACAAGCCTGCAAATAGACAATTTTATGAACTGTAAAACAGAAGACATAACAAACAATGATCGTTAATTAGAACGTAATTGACAGCACTATGTCATAAATAAAAAAATGTCGTAAAATTCACAAGCGAGAAATAAACTCCTTGCATTTATATGATTAGTATAACCCCACGTCGTTCAATAACACTGACAATGACGAATCTCGTTATTGCAATGTCCAGAACCAAAGATACGCCACTTAATAACATACGATTTGCTAACTCTTTTAAAAGATTTACAAGTGCATTTTGACAAATATCGTTTATGACGTTCGCTGTCGAATGACACAAATTTGAAGGTTAGAAATGTCGCATACATATAAACTATTGAGAAAAACTCACCTTTCACGGGTGAACACCGTAACGCCCTGATCCAAGTTCGTTAGATTACACGTCTGTTTCAGAGAATATAAATTCCGTGAATTCCCATTTCAAGCTCTCCGACTATTTTGGAACATTTCAAAGCAAACGGTAAATATTTGAGCGTGGTACGAGTGTATTACATTAACTGCAGATGGTGACACCAGTTAAAAGCCAAAATTTTATTCATATCCGAAATGCAATTTGATGGTCGTCCATTGGATATACTTTAACCACAAACGGCGTATGTTTTGTAAAAGAAAACATTATCTAGGAACTATAACGCCTTTTGATCTCTGCTGGATATGTATGTTATACATTTGCGATCAGCTGAACGGAAACAAAATTTCCGGAAGTGCTAAGGCCCAAATGGTTTTATAAACTTTCGAACGATGTTTCTTCTACGTATTACCTATTGGGCGAACAATGACAGAAGAAGAATTAAACAATGATTAGAAGATCGAGATAGCAATTTATAAGAATCATACAATGACGTTTTGTGGAACAAATCTAATTTACGTACATGTCCGATTTTCTGCACTTCTTTTTGAAAATGTGTGTCGTGTACCACTAACAACGAATTTATAAGCAAAATCGGCGCACAGTTTCCGAGATATACGCACTTAATGTTACCGATATGACAGGTTAGGGTGCCACCATGACGCGCCTGTGGCACGACACTTCTACGGCACTGACTAAACTAAAACAAGCACTGCGCATGCGCTTAACGAATCATTAATGCTCAGTGCCGTAACAACACTGTTCTGTGCACTGACAAATCAACATTTGCATAAAGTGAATTTATATCCCGTTTTGGTAATCATACACAACATCCTTTCGTACGAAGACCTTTGTTTTTGATCTACTTTTAATCCTTTGTACAAACTCACGCTTTACACACAGAAATTTTTGAAGCAGTTTTACACAATATAAATAATAATGCGTGACTATAATCGTTTCTTTTATGCAAATGTGTGTCACGTTTGCAAGCGTTCTGACCAAGTGTCTTTGAAACGATGCGGAAGTTGCAAAATGATATCTTACTGCACGAGAGAACATCAAAAGAAACATTGGCTGCAGCACAAAGACTTATGCAATGCTATTTGCTGTGTTCTCAGAGATAACAGAACATTCCAATTTTTTAACAAGCGAAATTATAGTGTGCAGGATTGGACTCGGATGAAGATGAACTTAATGCTGATGGTTGCAATAAAGATTAATAGGAAATTAGAACACTATGAGGAACAAATGTTTAAGTTTCTCAAAGCATGTATAATATGCCATGACCGAGATACAAACGAACTTACAGATTGCTCTAACTGTCACTGTATCAGCTTTTGTACCAAACACATGAATGATCTCTCGCATAAAGAAATTTGTCCTTTATTGAGGCTCAGTTTTAAGTTAGATGTAGCTTTAATGACATACAATAGAAAAGAACCAGAGATTAATATACCATACAGAGAGAACAAAGTGAACCTACCAAGGGACATGAAAGATTTTATAGATTGTTATACAAAGTCTGGGGAAGTCTTGGAATTGTCTCTTGAAGAGAAAGTAGCAATTGATGCAGAGTATCTCACAAGGCCATTAACATTTCTTTATGCAATGCAGACATTAAACTATTTATTAAGGGGTACCAGTATAGTTATTCATGTTATTGCAGCGAATATGATAGAAGTCGATGGTATAGCACTCTGGGAAATAATATTACACTGGCTACCAAATGTAATGTCAGCAAAAATCATACTTATAGGGCCTGAATTATATGAATCTTCCATATCAATCGATCTGTGCACAGAATGCACTCTCAGTAACAAACAACTTTCAGTTGAAATGCATGGGGTACTATATAATGATTATGCTAGTAGTACTTCGTATTTGACTCCACATTTCATTATTGGCTACAATGCTGGAATTCATGAATATGAAGATTTTGAATCCGAGAAAGACACTTGGGTGTTATCATTGAAAGAAATAACTAAACAACACTGTCCACTTGTTTTAACGTCTTATACTATGTTAGAGGCAGAGAAGGAGCAAATTAGGCTCAAAGCAATTTTGGGGGCTAATATAAGATGCACCCATTTTTCACGGAATCCATATTCCAGTCTGAGACCATACAGAGACTTTGAGACTGAAGGTGTATATCATCAAAATCAGTACATAATAATTTACAAAGATTTAAATGAACTGTAAAGCATTTCACTTGGTGTTAGTTGTAGTGAAATATCATAAGTTTTAAATTAGAATTAAGGGACAATCATCTTTCCACATTTTGCTACTATTATTGTATTGCACTTTGCTACTATTCTTATAAGAAAAGAAGTACAAATTTACGTGTTTTTATGTAAAACAAATCTGTGAAAGCCTTTGTATTGTGAGGATTATAATTTCTTTAAAACTTCATTACCCTATTGGGCACTGAAAAATAAGCTGTATCTAGAAATGACAAATCATGTATTCTATACATACATACATTTGTATTTAAGAAAGATTTACCATTGTTTGTAAAAATATACACATACAATATTGTATAATAGAATAAAAAGATCTCATTACATGTTCGGAGCTGTGTAACGATCGATTCCCACAATTTTTATTTCAAAATTCGGCGCCTTCTTCCACGCACGAACACATACCATATACCTAATACAATTACATCATACATGTAGATATACACTTCGAAAATGAAAGTGTATGTATATAGTAGAACTTTCATCGTAAATAAGTTAACACATGTAGCGTTACTGTCAAGACCGGCCCGTAGTTACTGTCAAGCTATATCATTTATTATTCGGTGTTGAGATTATAATTATAATGGCAGAAATTGAATGGCCGTGGCAATACAGTTTTCCTCCTTTTTTCACGTAAGTGTCAAAAATCTAAACTAATCATTGCAGTTAACATATTACTACGTTAATACTCGCTGTTCATGCTGTGGAAGTACACGAAAAAACTTATTTCTTGTTCTTATCGTAATTATCGAAAGATTGTCACTTTCGTACATCAATCACGATAACAATAAATGTGTTGTGGAGACATTTAAGGTTAGAGTATTTATAAATGATTATACAGGTAATTAATGCGGCAAATGAACTACCTGATAGAATGGGTAGTAATGTAAATGATACGAGTATTAAGAAACACGTGATAACTTGTACAAACTTTTCCAGTCTTCAACCCCACACAGATACCAGAGCTAAGCAATTAGCTGCATGGAAAAGTTTAATATTGGAGTATTCCCGTGTTACGAAACAAGCTGTTATTGACATACGAGAAGTTCACTCTAGTCCTTTATTTAATAATGCTGCCATTAATCGTATCCTTTAATAAATATATGGAATACTTGCCTAATGTAATACAAGTATATTTTATATACCAAAGTACATGTGAGTAAATAAACTCTATAGTTGCAAGTCATTCCTTAATGAACGAATAACAGGAACATTACCACCAGAGGTAGTTTTAACATTATTAGAAGAATTAGCGAAATCAGGTAATGCAAGTCCATTAGATAAATCAAGGCAGAGATGGCTTGTATATTGGCATACTTTAGAAGAATGGGGAGAGATAATATACAATTGGGCACAGGAAAATGGATTTGTTGGATCAGTGTGTACTTTATTTGAATTAACCCAAGGGGAGGACACAGTAGATCAAGGTATCCATAGTCATAACAAATAATATTTCATATCTCTAGTAATAATTTACCTATCCTAACTGTTCTTTACTTTTAGAATTTTATGGTCTGGACACAGAAGTACTAATCAGATCGCTTAAAACACTAGAAACTAGTAAAAAGGCAGAGCTAATGGTATTTGATGATAATCAAGGTGTTAAGTTCTTTTAACTGTACAAACTATTGAAACAGACAATTTTATATGCTTTTAAAAAGAATAAGTTAATGTTTTTAAGAGAATCCATAAGTTAGAGTATATGTAAAGTTTGCTTGTAAAGATACACTTACAGATATGTTGATGAATAATCGTTTTATAAGGTCCAAATTAATCAGAGATATATAATAAATATATATGAACGTGAAGGGTGTACAGAAATAAAAATAGCTGTGTAAGATCAGTATGAAATATACTTTATATCTGAAAGGTTAATGACTTGTTTTTTATACAGCAATGTATAGTATATTATACACTATACTCAGTATACATGTACTTATATGGAATGTTTTTATACTATAGTACATATAGTGTAAATGCAATTATACTAAACAATGAAGAAACGTATTCGCGGAATATAATGAGTATAATATATAATAGGAAAGTTGAAATAAATAAAAATTTTGATTGACTGAAACACTCCACTGCAAATTCGACGACACCTTAGGAAGTATATGTATTTACTTACTGAAGACAAAGTGGCACACATTAATTACAATTATCAACGCTTCTTTTTACATATGCAAATTCTATCATTTCACGAGCAACAATAAATATATAAAACGGCCTTTGCACCCAGCATGAGTGTACAGAAGTACTGACTATTGAGTATATAAAAACAAGTTGTTAAAAACGACTTGTTCACGTTTCATACAATTAGACACAGTAAAACTGTGTCGCGTAATATCGGGGAAGAATTGTTACGGCAATTAGTATGTGATTGTCGACTTATGCTTCAGTCTTCCTCGTTCGAGCAAGTTCGATCGTTTCCTCCGTCGGAGGCGGTATTACATCAAGTTCCCCTTTACTTAGATGTTCAATAATATACGCACCAAGCGCATCACACATAACATTAATTGTTGTACGGAAACGATCCCTGTAAATAAATTCAAATGGTAAAACAATGTTTTTTTAATTGTTTAATCATTAACAATTGCAATTGTAACGCAAATCGAACTTACAAGAGCCAGTCTACTGCAATGATAAGCGATACATCTTCAGCAGGTAGACCTACAGTGTCTAATACCATGACCATTGTAACAAGACCAGCTTGTGGAATACCAGCAGCACCTATACTCGCTGCAGTCGCGGTGATACTGTAAAAATCGAAATACTGTATTATATGAGTTACATCTCAATGACAATAATTTTCATTTAAACTTACCTAACACCAATGACGTTGCTTAGAGTGAGTGGAATTGATCTGACTTGAGCTATGAATATTGCAGCAACAGCCTCGTACAATGCGGTACCGTCCATGTTGATCGTTGCACCAATCGGAACAACAAACCTTGTGATTCTAGGATCAGCACCCATGTTATCTAAACACTGTAAAGTGACTGGCAGTGTGGCAGTGCTGCATTAAAAAGAAAAAAAGATAGAAATTCGTATAAAAACGAAAAATCGTACTGTTACAAGTGTATTTAGTTCCTGAAAATTCTGTACCTTGACGCGGTACCGAATGCTGTGACTAATACTTGTCCCAATTTTCCAATGAATTTGAACGGTAACTCTCTCGTGAAAATGAAGAATATTATCGAGAGCGTACCGAATCCGTGAATTAACAAGCCCAATAATACTGTAACGAAGTACAGACCTAACTGCCCGACAATTGCACCGATGTCTTCAATTTCGAGGAGCTTGGAGGTGACGAGGAATAGTACACCAATTGGCGAAGTCCTGTAGTAACAGAGTATATTAATTTCTTATCACCGATTAAAAAATGTTCCATCATTTTCATATACCATATAACCCATCTGGTAATGATCATCATCGCTTCCGATAACGCGTCAAAGAATTCAAGAAGTGGTTTCCCGGTTTCTCCCATTTTCCCGAGAGCAATTCCCAACACGATTCCGAAAACCACTAAACCCAGGGTGTTCGTTCCGTCGGAATACATGGAGGATATCTCCCAATCTTGCAAAGTAGTATCTGGACGAAAAACAAATTTAATATTAAAATATAAAACATAGAAAAAGATCTGGTGTACACAACTTTCAAATTAAATGCAACTCACTCGCCGTAGCATTTTTCGGTTCCGTTAATATTGTGCGGTACTGAAATATAATTTAAAAAATGCATACAATATTAAAAACAGTTTTATAATATAATTAGTTACTGTTTAAAAAATTTGGTACGCACTTGAGAAATACAAGCCTCGACGAGATTGGGCGGAAAGACGTTTCTAGGTATTGGAAAATTCGGTATAATTAAATACAAATTCCATGCACGTTAAATATGTGATTAATATGAATGTCTTTATCTTCATTGATATACCTGATTAAGTCTAATAACGTGTCTGTCGTCGTAACATTTCTCGGTGTACTTAAATCCGCTGTCGCAACAAAAGAGTGTCCGGCTATCTCCCCGGGTCTTATAAGTAGCACCAAAATTATACCGAGGATGACAGCAGATATTGTAGTCATTCCATAGTAATAAATCGATCTCATACCGATCCTTCCTAAAAATTAATGTTTCAATTTTATTACTATCTAAAATCAAAGAGTACCACAGAGCATTTCAAATACGCATAATTAGAAAATAATAATAATATTATAATTCCAAAATAAATAATAATTTCTGATAATTTGTGCATGCTGAGAAAAAAGGGGCAGAATTGACTCAAAGTGAATCAAATTTCTCGGATATGTTATACGCGTGTTGGGATACAACGATTAATAATTGATTAATTACCGGACAGACTGAGGTCCAGACTGCCGATTGCGCTAACAATACTGGAGACAATCAACGGCAAAATTAGTGCCTTTAACATCCTCAGGAATATGTCTCCCGGGAATTGAATGTACATTATCTCCCGTTTGGACCATGGATCGGTCCTTGAATTTCTGAGGATGAAACCCAGAACAACACCGCCTACCACTCCGATGACCGTCAGCAAAGTCAACATGTTTTTCGACATGATATTCTTCCATTTTTTCGCCATGGTGATTTCGGTTTATTCTAAATAACAAGGAAAAATAATATCGTGAATTAATTCGATAACACAGTAAACTTTTATCGCCCTATGTCTCGACTAGCGCAAATATAATTCGCGGAATACATTGCGTAAAACTTTGTACCGATATGATAACAAAATACTCCTTCGCCACGAATTGTAAAGTCAGTAAATTACTGTACTATGGCCGTTATTTCTGTATATTGTTGCATTATCTTTGCAATACGACGGTATTAACGAGCGCTGTTTGTTAGCACGATTATTAATGGTATTGGAATACATATTTGCACAAGTTATACAGCGGAACAGCGATAAAATACAGATGTAGAAACGGATTTTCTAGATAAGTACGGAATATTGTAAAACTAATCGTTTTAATTTCAACGCGGTACTTACGAGTAATTAAGAACGGTAAATGAACTGATTAGTCCGTCAAACATGTAAATACGTGGAAGTACGGGTATGTTAAATACTTCCGGTAGCTACATTGTTTTATTTTCATTACATGTATGTATATTCGTAATACTTATTTTTAACAAATTTCAAGGGTGAAGATTCGTTTCGAGATTACCGACAATATTATAAACAGTTTTTTGCGAAGAACAGTATTAATTTCATACTGGGTATCTTATCTTTTTGTGCATACGGGCAAAATGCGTTTTAAGACATTCGTGATGGCCTCAGATACAATTAACGTCTTAAAGGATAAACTGCAAAAAAATGGGATTTCCGAGAAGGCAGAACAACTGCGTTCATAGGTACGAGGAAATAAAAACATTTTTTTATTCGTACCTGCATACACACATATGAAAATCAGTGGTGTCGGTATAATTTCTTATACGAACAATCGAAACTTTTCAGGTAACGTTTCTTACTAATCTTCCATTATACATATCCTTGAATGTAATGTCTTGCAAAATATACCTCTGACGGAATGTGACTATGGAAAATATGTACGTTCAAGTAATTACAAAGGTATACAGGGAAAAAAATCTCTATCTTTCGTTACGAAACTGATCGATACCGCCGGTTGCTAATGTTCACGGCAAAACGGTGAAGTAATTAACGAATTTACGTGTCGAATTCCGTACACGTAATATGGAAAGCTTGAAAAAATGATACATCAACAATAACACAAGCGGTCCATGATTCATTGATTAACTTTTTATTACTAAAAGTGTGCCGTTACACGTACATGACAAACTTTGCGAATTTAACCGGTATATGTGCTATATATATACATGTAGGCATGTATCTCCCCGGTATTCGAACTGGTATTAACCGGTTCAAACTGTCCTGCAAATCTGCCTTTACACACTGTTCGTCGATAAAATCGTAAATCGTTGGAAAGAGTCCACCATTGTCTTGCCCGCCGTGGAAACCCACGAGTTTCGCGAAGATACAGGTCGGAATAAGAATAATAAACACCGGCGAAATACGATACCGACCGGTGTTTAACCCGAATCGTTATTACAAAGCGATACGATTATCGGAATTGACCTATAGAAGCTTCTCTCCGCGAGACGAAATGAAAGTGTGACCGCCGAAATAAGAACTGACTGCACGTGCCACGCTTATCCCGAGCGCAGTGAGGAAAGCAACAGTGGCTGGAATAAAATTATCAGGATCACTTAAAACATACAGCTATTGAGAAACAATAAACTGACGAACAAGTGAAAATTAATTGGAATCTTTTATATTCCGAACAAGGACCATCGTCCTATCTCAGCCGACCGATTATGACGAACGACGAGGAAAATCGGAAGATGCGAATGAACTTAACGAGATACCGACAGTATTTAATCGACCGAACTGTACGGAACTAGAATTATCGACGCTTATTTGTTCGGTTCTAATTAATAGTCTTTATCAAATTAATGAATGTTGTAGCATCGTAAATACGCGTTGTTACAAAGACGTAGGGTTTACGTTTACGCGAAAAGTAATAGTACAAATTTCGTGTAGCGTAATTGAAAAGTTACATCGGTGAAGTTATTTAAATAATGTCACGGGGAAAGTTGGGTCATAGTACGTTCACGTAACAAAGTAGACCTTTTTCGGTGAAGTTTTTCACTCGGTTCAGCGTCCGGTGAATTCCTTAAGCCCGTACCGCACGTGAGAACGTAATGTTGTGCCTCTACGCGAGTGCTTTGAATTTCTCTTTCACGTGCACGTGTTGCACCGCGTAACACCGGAGATATGCAACTCGCTAAACGTCGTCCTCCTCCCTTCTAACCGCGATATTAAAACCCACTGCGGTCGTGCAACATAGGAAAACTCTTAAGAAACGTACCGACGAAAAATACAACAGATTTCCACTGCAACAATCGGAGAGACCTATCAAACGAAACAAAACGCGCTATCCGATCGACCCTTCTTTACCTTCGCGCTAATTGTCTTTCAATGTTTATCTACCGGTTAAAAAATAAAATACTCAACAACAACAACAACAACAAATTATATATTTTAACGAATCGATACCTGTTACCGACACATACTCTTTGACCATTCGCACCGGGTGCGACTTACCTTTTCGACTTTAGCCACCTATCCACTGGAAATCCAGGGAAAAACCAGGAAAAATCTCGCGGACAGAGAGATGTTGCTCCTCGACTTCTCTTCGTCCCTATGTCCCGTGTCGAGTGGCACACGTTGTATTCAAACACCAGGAGAAGAGAATGCGAATCGTTCCCGCGAGTTCGTGGTACTGTCGCGCGCTACGTTCTGTCCGATTGCCGGCTGGCCCATGAGAACGGAGCCCTTCGCGTAGATGCGACATGTGTGCGTCAGAGATCACATCTCCCCCTCCACTCTCCCTTTCACTCGATCACTCACACACACTCTCCCTCTGACCGCCTCTCTCTCCCTCGTTCTATCTATTTGTCTCTCTCTGACCTGTGTCCCCTTTCACTCGGCCCAGCTTCTCTCGCTCTGTTTTTCCCTCGCCGCACAGTCTGCGGCGATGTAAAACTGATATGCGTTTCCGGCGTGGCCCGAAATTCACGCGTGTAACCGAATTAATTCGCGTGATAATAGCGGGGGTGGGAGGATGGACACGTGACGGCAGGGTGAAGATTCGGACACGAGATGTGACCGAGTCGCGGGTTTTTAGATACGGACCTTGTCCGGGATGTTTTTGCGTGTCGGGAGTATGTAGTGGAATACGGTGTATTCCGGCTTGGTTTATCTATGATCCAGTTGTTTCCGACGCCGTGATCATAGCGAGATACTAATTATTCGAGTTCGTAAACATTTCGCTAGAATGTTCTGAAAACGCGGGAATCTTTTGTGCTTAGGGTTATGCGCGGTTAAACTACCCGGCGTTGCCCGGGTTAATTACGAGAATTGTACGTTTCATGGTAGGTCAGAGGGTTTAGACTCAATTATCACGTTGCGTTGAAGAATGATGATATCAGATGGAAGGGGTGCGGTTTCATGATAGCTTATATTTTCCGCGGGGTATCAAAGAATATGTGTGCATATTCTGAGACTGATCGGACATTCGGTTACACGTAGTTTTGCTGGGTTTACACAGTTGAATGGGGGAAGATAAAGTGATAATGATATTTAAGCATGGACGAATTCATGGTTCTATGTTTATTTTAATCGAGCGTGAAGCTGCATATTAATTATCTAACATACAGATACCCGGCATGGTACTAATGAAGAGATAGATTTTCTATATCGCTGTAATTATCACTTAATTTTAAACATTATCGATATCTTCGCGGGGGAGTTGAATCGATGTTACTAGCAATGATATTTAAATCATCGTCGCTTGTCGCGCTTGGACATATTTATGAATGAGTAATAATACTTAATCGGTGATGCTCTTGAAACATCTGCGCAGGTTTCGAACACTTTAATTCTGACGTGTTTCTTAATTACCCGCTTCCTCGACATAGGATACCAGTACCGAAAATTATGCAATAAAAGTGAAGGAAATTGCGTCCGTAACATACGTCAGTACGTAAATGACGGATTAATTAATGTACAATTTACGAATATTACTGTGAGAATTACTTGACCGCCAGGGGTACTGGTTGTGTATACATATAATTGAATTGAATGTAAAATGGATTAAGGTCAGTCACGTGATACATTAATTATATTCATTGCCCATTGTTTATTTAACCAAATGTAAATACTCCTATAATCTAACAATTATAAATATTTATAACCAATCCCGATATCGATAAAATTAGACACGATTGATACCTGTTGTATTAATTTCACGGTAATTAATCGGTAACTCATTGAATTAAACCCAATCGTAAAACGTTACGAGACTATTTATTCAAAATATTCATTCCACATTTTTCAGTCGGTTTAGTTTCCGATGTTCGACACGCGCACAGACCTCGACAATGTTCGGAACAGTCCGAGAAGTTTCGGTTGTTTCAAAGATCAGGGACAGGGCCCTATTGATACAGCGAGGGAAAATCTAGTCGGACCAAAAATATCAGTCATATGACTGCTATTACTATTCGTAAGAGTGAACACATAAGCAGCTACTGTTTTGTTCATCTCTTATTTGATGACGTAATCAAATGTGATTACAGATCGAAAAAAAATTCCGTTTTACTAACGAAGATAGCTACACCCGTTCACACTGACTGATTCCGCCGGCAACTGGTTTACGTATCTTTAACTTTTAAATTAGATACCTCCCTTGAATATATTTAAATATATTTAATGCACTTGATGAATGAACAACCATTACACAATTGGAATGTCTAGTGTACGGTCGAAGAAATTTGTGAAAACATTCGTACTTTATACAGCATCGACAAATACCGAGATAAATTAATAGAGATCACTTTATGCGTTACCGATAAGAAAAGTAGACACGGAAGTTGGTCACAGAAAAGAAATATTTAGAACCACAAAAAATGATCATAACTCGAGAAATAAGTTGATGGAGTTATTTTTATTATAAATCAAACGTTTATTTAAATTCGAATTGATAATACATGTTTTTCTTGTTAAAAGAGTAAATGAAAGTCATCTAACACTACACATGCATAAACATCCCTTCTTTAAAGAATACTGATAAAATAACATTGCAAAATGAATTGAGAGAGCAAAAAAGACAGATGTAGATAAATGAAATAATACAATCCTGATTATTGTAAAAATGTTATGCAGAAGGTATATAATAATAAACGTAGAATTTAATGGTTAACTGTACCTAATGGAATTCCCAATCAGTACCAATCTTATATTACTGTAATTAAAACTTAAACTCATACTTATTTTTAATACAATAGTGTTTTTGTGAAACATAATAAATGATTACTCTAAACGTGGTATTAATGGATACCTTAACAATAAACAAAGTCAAATCAGCACATACGTGCAAGGCACTGGAATCACAAAGTTATGAGGATATCTCTTGTTCGATAAATTTCTTACAGAATAATTGATTCCGCTTCAGAACTACTACTTGTAAAGTGAACTAGAATATTTCAAGTTTCAAAATGACTGTGCAGTTCTTATCGGTTATCTCGAACAAAACACCAAGCTGTCATGGCACTGCCAAAAATAAAAACTATGTAAGCTGTAGTTAAGAACTAAGGACACTCTATAGACATATATACAGGATACTTCGCTGACATTTTACGAGTGATACATTGAAGTACATGGTGAAGCTTAGAAGACCACAGCCACGCAATAGTAAAGAAATTTAGAAAAAAAAGCGTAGATACATAGTATAAGTTTTCTTAGATAATTTGAAACACATCTGTTATCTCGTTTCAGTGAACTCACAGTCTCTAAACATTAAATTTCTGCAATCATTATTTTTATATTGTGTTATGAACTGAATTTTCATAGCAAATCATAGGATTTTTCATAGCTGGGCACTTCTGTGAATATTAACAATGATCTGAAGCGTTATTTACAAATTCACATAATGATTTTGGATGAAGTTATTTCTCTGTCGGTGGAGTTGTTATTTTTCTCTTAAACAGCAAAATATGTGGCTCTGAAACAAACACACATATGTTCCCATTTATATATACATTTCTCAGAAATGAAATATTTAAAGAAATTTTTCATCTGATTAATATAGTTGAGTATATCACAAAGGCAGTTATAATTAGAACTTATACACTGGTTGTAGAATTTTTGAATGCAGCATACCAGGGTCATGAGTCATATAGTGTACCCATCCTTGACTCTGTTGAACACCAATGGCTCTCCACTCTTGTTCGGAAAGCAGGTGGGTCCTTGGCACCAATTTCGTTAATTCTTTTGGTAGTACAACATGTCTGTCAAAACAAAACAAAAATACATATACTATATTTCAAGTAATTGAATACCCTGCATTCTTTTCCCATGTAACATAAACTAGTAAGTCTTCCTGATGGAATGTGGAAAGATGTTATTTCAGAACATCACATATTTTAATAATATGCCCATAATTTTATGAATACTATAGCAAAGAAATATGTTGAATTTGTCAATAAAATTGTAATATTTAATCAGAATAAAAAAACATATTTGGTTTTTCAGTTATTCTTTATTTTGATCTCTCTGAATACGTGGACGTTTCGAATACGTATTGATGATACTAAATACGCCATGCCCCCTCTCGATTAGTGTCCTTGTAATTTTAATACGCATAAGAAAGTACGAGAAGCCGGTCAAGAATTACAAGGTTAAGCCATAGCAGATTTATTATAATGACATAAGATAAATTGGTATATTGAATCGATTCAGACTAGATAGATTAACAAAGCAAACAAAAGCGTATACCAGCCGGCCATTTAAAAAGCGTGTTACATCTGCACACAAAGAGACTAGACAAAGAAGTTACACATAAAACTCGTAAAATGGGTCGAAATAAATCTCTTATAAGATACACGCGACGTGTGAACATCGTTTTTGAAATATATCAACGAGAACACGCGTGGAATGTTAATCTTATACGTTTACTGAGATGGTACAAAATGGCACAATTGGTCGGAACCGTATTCTAATTGGAACAATGTGCGTCGCCGAATTTCTACCAACCTGTATTCGTAGTGGTCATCGTAGTATTTAGCCGAATAATATATGTCGTGCGTCATGGCAGATCACTTATTAATAACCACCAAACGAGAAAACGATCAGTTTACTTGTATAAAACAACGAAAATCTTCCGTCAATTTTCGAATACCTTCCTGCGACGGCGTATGCTGTCCGATTTGAAAGTTTAACGGATGTCGTAGCGGAAAGAGTGGAGGAAAACTACTCCCTAGTCATTGACGGTTTGTTCGATTTAATTGCTAAACGTGGATAATGAAAGATATAATCATTTATATAAATTTAATATTTCATCAAATTAATATTCGAAATTTAAATGATTACTGCGTCTAATAATTTTATTAAATGCAAACGGAAAATTACACGTAGTAAACCGGAATCAGCTGTTAGTCAGAAAAATGGCGGACTTTAATACGTCGGGGTTTCGTTGCTTTTGATTTTAGGTTAAGTGTCATAACAGTGGGATTTGTTTAGGTTAAAAAGATATATATTAAACAAAAAATGGACAAATATTCACACAGAACAGATTATGAGCGATCGAAGAAAGATGATCGGGATCGACATCGGTACAGAGATAACGTTTCACGAAAGGATTATGACAGTGATTCCGAACGTCGATCGAGAAGCTCGAAGTCAAGGCATAAACATTCGAAAAAGTCTAGTGAAAAATACAAGAAGTCTAAGCACAAAGATTCTTCAGAATCTCGTGAATCTCGCAAAAAGTCATCGAAACATAAAAGCAAACGGTAAATATAATTAACTATATTTTTATAGGTATACCTTTGTATTCACGTTTTACGATGTAGTGCATTTTATTTCAGATCATCTTCTTCATCTTCTTCAAGTTCAACAGAGTCTTCCAGTTCATCTTCATCTGATTCTTCATCAGATTCTACAAAGCTTCTAGAGAAACTTCAGAAGCAGCGTCAGAAGCAAGTAGAAGACAAAAAGCGTCAGAAGGATTTAATGAAAGCTACTGAGACACCGGAAGAAAAAAGGCTACGTCGTTTGAAAAAGAAAGAGGCTAAAGAACGTAAACGTAAAGAAAGAATGGGCTGGGATAACGATTATTTACATTATACAAATACGGACAATCCATTCGGTGATGGGAATTTATTGTCTACCTTTGTCTGGTCAAAGAAACTTGAAAAGGAAGGTTTGATAGGTGTAAGTGGGGAAGAATTGGAACTTAGAAATAGGCATAAACAGGAAGAAAATAAAAGAGAATTAGAGAAAGTTAAAAAGAGGAGGCAAGAAAGAGAATTAGAAAGACAACAGAGGGAAGAAGAAATGACATTGTTACAAAGAGGGAAGGAGGCTGCTCAGTTAGAACAATGGGCTAGACAAGAAGATCAATTCCATTTAGAACAAGCTAGATTAAGATCTCGAATTAGGATACAAGATGGTCGTGCAAAACCAATTGATCTCCTTGCAAAGTACATTAGTGCAGAGGAAGAAGTTGATGCTGTTGAAATGCATGAACCATATACATATTTACGTGGTTTACATGTAAAAGATTTAGAGGATCTCATTGAAGATATTAAAGTTTATAAGGAATTAGAACGTGGTAAAAATTTAGATTACTGGAATGATATCACAGTAATTGTTGAAGATGAATTACATAAACTTAGAAAATTAGAAAGATCAGAATATGAAGTTGGTAAGTACATATTTAAATCATTTGTTAGAAATTCTTTAGTTACATATCCACTAATTAACTTTGTTTGTTTAGCCGTTGGCAGAAGAGAAGGCATACATGAATCTGTAGCTAAAGATGTTACCGCCATTTTTAAAGGAAAAACCGCCGCACAATTGGAGGCATTACAATTGCAAATTGAAGCAAAAATTACAGGCAAACCTGAAGGGGTTGATATAGGATATTGGGAGAGTCTCTTATCACAATTAAAGGGTATGTTTTGTTGTTATTATAAAACTTACATCACGTTGTTGAATATAAAGATTTTTATTAATTATTTATTTGTTTTAGCTCATATGGCTAGGGCTCGGCTAAGGGACCGCCATCAAGAAAATTTACGAAAGAAATTAGAAGTTTTGATCGCCGAGCAAGGGGTAGCAAGAACCGAAAGCGAGGCAGAAGGTTCACAAGTACCGAGCGAACATTCGGTAAAACACGAAGAAGCAACCGCAAGTACAGCTGCAGAAAAAAGCGATGATAGTCATTCAGAGTATGTGTTCATTGGTATTTATGTATTTAAGTTGATACCCATTCACTGTCCTATGAAATTGACCATTTTGTTTTATACTTCCACAGGGAAGAGCAAGAAACAACGAATGCGGCCGACGATCTTCTTTCCGAGTCTTTTTGCGAATACGAATCTGGAGGTTATTCGCCAAAGTATATTCTTTATTCTCAACTGGAACCAGGTACAATAGTTACCCTAGAAGAGGACGATAATCAACGATTAGAGTATGCGAGAAACCAAGTGCTTAGAACTGGCCGGAAAATACAAAACGTAATGACGGCGGAAGAACAAGCGATGCATAGAGAAGCACGTAAAAATATGGGCTCGGACGAAGCACAATTCAGTGTCGAATCGTCCCTGGAAGCTCAAATTTATCTATGGTCCGATAAATATCGACCCAGAAAGCCGAGGTACTTTAACAGGGTCCATACCGGTTTCGAATGGAATAAATACAATCAGACTCATTACGATATGGATAATCCTCCACCGAAAATTGTGCAGGGTTACAAATTCAATATTTTCTATCCAGATCTAATAGACAAGAATACAACTCCAGAATACTTTTTGGTAAGATATTTTTCCATATCCCCGCCTTATATAGTATTTTATAGTATTTTATTGTTAATTGCATTCTTTTATTCGCAGACACCGTGTGCCGACAATAAAGACTTTGCCATCTTACGGTTCCATGCGGGTCCACCTTACGAAGATATTGCTTTTAAGATTGTCAATAGAGAGTGGGAATATTCGTACAAACGTGGTTTCAGATGCCAGTTTCATAATAATATCTTTCAACTATGGTTTCATTTCAAACGTTACAGGTATCGCCGATAATTTGCTAGTACTTTTGACATGTACTCTTGTAAATATACTCTCAGGTACATGGAATGTAATTTAAATTTTGTAATAACAATTCTCCGTCATTAACTGCATTTTCACACAATCGTGTTTTATAAAATACAAATGTATGATATCTTTCAATGAAAATGCGTATAAACCTGTGAATCGTGATACTTTATTTCCAATACGAGACAGACCCGCATCGCTGGAAGTGATACATTTAACATGAAATAGTAATCGTTAAGCAAATAATAGCGCACGTTCTACACGTTACTTCACCGTATGCATGATCACGTTGCCATTTCGATAACTGTGACACCAATTTTATATAATTAAAATATATCTACTGTTCGGTGAACCAATTTCGAAATATCTTCCCAGTTTCTACTGGTTGTTACGTAATAAACCACTTTACCAACACGCATACAAATTAATGCAGGCCATTGCATTATATTTCCCGGAAAAGCATTAAAACTTTGTTATAGCAACGGTGTTACCGCATGATTTACTTTCTACCGCAATTCGTGACATAGCCACCCCATTCAAAATATCTAACACGTTTCCGCGCGATGACGAGAACGTACACAACAAACCGCGGCGTACATACTTGTTTAACAGTGTTTGTTGGATCGATTTCCTTACCACCTGTATTCTCACACAGTCGATCACAGCAAGAAAACTATATGAAGCCAATGGCAAGGTAAACCGAAGCTCAGTGCACCGCGCATTACGCTTGGAAAGAGTTACGCGTAAAAAAAATCTATTTTTTTTATATTACTCTTAAATTTGCGTACAATTTATTCAACTCAATATCGTGAAGTTCATCGACGAATTATAACATTAAATACGTTTTAATGATTTTTACAAACAAATCGACAGAAATCCGCGAGGCACTTGTCGCGTGTGAATTAGTTTTCTTTACGCGACGAAGTTTTTAATTTATTGTTTATGAAAGAAACTTTTATCACGCATTCAGATAGTTTTGTATTATTTGCAAAGTGTTTGGCGTGCGTAACGTAAAACATAAGATAATTATCACGCTAGTGATTATTTACTGACAACGATCCAGACGATCAATGCACAGTGGAACTAGTAGAGTTTAGGAAAAGTGTGAGAAACCCAATCGGTTTCGCGTCTGTTAAAGGGAATATACAAGTGATGATTAAACGAGCTCATGGACATTTCGAACGAAGCTAAATTCAGCAAGTTTTCAGCGGCGTGAACAGTTCATAGGCGAGAGAAAAATTTCTTTGTTTATCGCGATAACCACAAATGTTAGTGAATCCAAGCGCAACGTAATTCTCAAGGATTGTAGATTGTAAAAACGATGAAATTTAAGCGTACAGTGACTCGTGTTAATTAGCGCATCCTTCTGTTTACTTATACGACAAACTTGCACGACGATCTGTTATGGAAATCGTAGCACGAAATTTTTCTGAAGTGTATTATCATTATTGTGAAGTGCCTTTCGACGGACCATAAGTAATTTTTTATGAAATCGTATAATTATTGTGTCCACCGTGAAAAATCATGAAATGGAAACGAGGACCGGCAGAGTTCTTATCTGAGAAAACATTTTTGGTAATAAAGGATGATCTGGAGATTCTGGAACGCAGTAAGTACAATTTATTCATTCTTCTCATTTCTCTTTCTTAAAAGTATACTTAATTATTCATATTAATCTATTAACCCCTTTCATTTGGATTCAATTAAAAAAGTTTCTCAATCTGCCATTTAATTACAACGTTCGAATTTATTTTATTCTTATCAAAATTCTTATCAAATCCTGTATTTAATGCTCTAGAGATTAAACTTGACAAATCTAAGATATCAAGATAATTAATTATAAACGTTCAAACCTAATTCTACAATATTTCAATCACTATCCACGACAATTCCATATCTACGAATTATCCCACGAAAAAACTACCCTTGTTAGAATGTCAGCAATGATCTCGAACCCCCAGAGAAGGCGAAGCAGGTCGAGAAGCCGAAGGCGAACACCGGCACCTGGCCGCCGAAGATGAAGCGCGTTATGCCTCTCTACCCGGAGAGGCCGAAAACGGCGAATCTGGAGGGTCCCACCGTGTTGGACCCAGATCTCGTGGATAAGCTGGACATGTCGTTGCTCAGTAAGGAGCTGCTTCGCGACTCCATGACGCAGTTTCGGGTCTTGAAACCGGTTAGTGGGGGAACGTTTCCGTCGTCGTCAAGGGGCCGGCAGAGCGGCGAACAACAGACAACCGTATCTACTGCGGCGACGTGCAAGGGCTCCCTATTCCGTCACAAACGACGCAGCTTCGAGCAGATCTTGGATACGCGAGTGTGTCATATCGAGATCGCCGCGGATTCACCGAGGATGCAGAAACAGGCACGTATCACGCCGCAGGACATCGTCGGGAGTAAGAAGGCGAACCTCGACAACAGAAAATTGGATGACAATAATAATAGGTTCGTATAACGAGATTAAATACATATTTCTAACATAATGCATAATGTTTCTTACTGGTTACATCCATGGCAATTGTTTAAATTGATCACTTTCCAAATCCACACAGGATAAATCTGTTGGGAAATCAATTTTATGTAAATTAAGTATCACACGATTCAACTATGTATACATGTATATTCATTCAATGTGCAACGATATTTAAAATGTAAATAAATGTATTAAAAAAGAAATTATAGAAATGGGACCGCGGGGAAGGTGTCCTCACTGTCCACCGTGAAAAAGAAAAGTTCAAGGTCGACCTTATCATCGGATTTAGAAGTTTTTACGGCCTCCTCCACCCGGAGCGCACCGGAACCCTGCAAGACTTGCGGAAGACCGGATCAACCGGAACGGTTTCATAGTCATCCAAAGGGTAGTCTATTGAAGATCAAGGACAGCCAAACGGTTCAGAAGACGAAGACCCTGGTGCCGAAGTCTATACAGAAGCCGGTCGCGCTGAATTTTCGCAGCGACAAGAACAGGAACAAGATCGAGGAGCCCACGGAGGTTCCGGAAACGAAAGTCAAGTCAAGAAGCCCGCAGGAAAGACGCAGTCCGACATCTAGACCATCCTCGGCACCTATTAAAAGAGGACCAAGAACTATTACTTGTTACATATGCGGACGCGAATTTGGCACGGCGAGCTTTCCTATCCACGAACCCAGATGCATGCAGGTAAACGATATTTTTGGTAATATACAATCATTTGTTTGAGTAACGGTTCACATTATAAATTAAATAATAGTTTATCTGAACGATGGATTGCATTCGTAAAGTATAATTTAAATAAATTCTATCCATGTTAGTGATTTTATTGTTATTATTCTATAAAAAGATCGAAAGTAATTGAAACAATTTTAATATAAAATAAATAATTATTAATTTTATCAATTATCTATTAATATGCCTGAGAATTATTATTAGTAGTTGATAATCGATCTGTTCTGATGAGATTTTCTATTAAAAACCCTATGCAAATCTGTAAAAAGGGGTTCTAATCTTATCTTGAACTTGAACCAGTTAGTTTACATTCCATTATGGGGGTCATAAATATTACTGACATATGAATATTACTGACTGTCGTTTGAAAGCATGTAATAAGTCAAGGCCCTTTATAAAATCGATACAAATATATATATGTAATACGTATACGAGGCGTATAGGCATGGTTGATATCGGAGACTTTCACACTATCTCGCTATAGTTAAATACTATGCGGGTTGATCAATTCCATAGAATATACACTAAGTTGTGCTTAATATGCATGTAGTTGGCTCGATACATCGTGTACGACCTCTGCTGTCACTTCCATTTCCGTACATGCATATACCGCATCTCGGAAAGAACATTAATTATGTTCCCTATACGTTTCGATCGAGTTTTTCACAGTATTTGCTGTAACTCGATGCGGATTCATGTCCATTTATAAATTCTTATATACCGTACTTGAACATGATTTTTCACACTCTGTACTCTAGAGAATTTGTTATACGATCGACTATACATAGAGCAACCCTAATATTGACTTTCCAATATTTTATACATGATTAGAATATAAATTTTATTGAATTTTATCGATAATTTGTGTTGCAGTAAACGTAACTTGAACTTTAATGCTTACTTGTGATTTAACTTGATGGAAATTTTTAATGAGTTTATGCCCTCTGTTTTTATATGTTGTAATCAGATGATTTTTTATCGATTAATAAGTATTAATTAGATCAATTTCTTTCACGAGGTCCAGTTTGAAAATGCACTGGTTGCGATGCATTAATTTCGTATGAATACGTGGTTTATAGAAATGGGAGCGGGAAAACAATGCCCTCCCCGTGAACCAAAGACGTCCAACTCCGCAGAAACCGGATGTAGCAATCGATCATACTGACTGGAATGCAGCTGCGTGGGAAGAGAGTCAGGTACATGACATTTTTACTTCGCTACCACCTAAAAAAAGATAACAATTGGTAAAATTCATAAGAAATAGTAGTATATATTTTCAATGATTAATCACTTCCTTGTTCGTCGATGTGAATAAATGTGTTTCGATAAGTCGAATGACTCATTCCGCTAAGTTTATCGGAGCTAATGATGATCTGTGCTACGATGATGTAACATCAATTTCAAGATGATACGGTCGAATTCGGTTATGAGTAATACACAGTGCAGTTGAATAATATTTCTGCATATAAATGCAAGTACAATTACGAATTAAATTATGATTAGTAATTGTATATCGACAATGAAACAATTTATTGCTCAACATTACTTAACGTTCCTCAATTTTGAAGTAATGAATGAATTTAATAATTTATTGTCAAAACCTATCTTCACCCTCCATGTATAATCCAACAAATTCCAATTTTCCCTGGTTATTAAATAATTTCTTCAAACTTCGTGAAATAATTTTCAACGTGCAACTAGGATTACAACTCCATCGCGCGATTAATCTTCGCGTGTAAATGTTATCTAATCTACCTGAAATAACACCCTACCGCATATCGATTAACTGAAATGGAAAAAAACAAAGGGTTGTGGGTGCCGTTTACGCGTTACTCCAACGTCAGCCATTAATGTTCGCCCTTAAGCATCTTATATGCATATATTAAAGCATAAGTACATCGTACGAAAGTCTTCTACGTAGAAAGTTTCCCATTCCATCCACTTTTATAGTAGAGTACGTCACGTCACGCACTATAATCCAACGGCCCTATCGTGTTCAAGGTGCTGCCCTATATTTATCAGAGAGGCTTAGTTCTTTAATGTCGTCGAGCGTTTTAATTTAAGACCCAAGAGCCGCACTGCGACTCATTAAGTCCAAGATGGAAATGGGACTTGCTAATCCCTCGTACGATAAAGATTCGCACGACTGATAGAAAAGATTTGATACGAAAAAATTATACTCTCCGATCGATAAATTCTAACAAATGATTCATCTTCAGGCACAATTGGTACCGTGTTCGAAATGCGGAAGGACGTTTCTACCAGAGCGTTTGCCCGTTCATCAGCGAAGTTGCAAAGCAACGCCTAAGGTAAAATTACTATCCTCTTCCGCAACATGTACCTAAACAAACAAAATAACCAGTCAGTGTGTTACAAAATGAATGGTTTGTCCGTTAAAAAATGTTTACAATTAAAAACAACGGTCACTTCCTGTATCATCCATTGATCTTTTACCAGAACATTGAGTCGGAGAACTGCATTACGGAAAAGCAAGCGTTAAGTACAATGCGTATCGTAAAGCCGCCGACGGTCGCTTGTCAAATTTGCGGAAGAAACTTCGGAACAAGAAGTATTAAGATACACGAGCCGCAATGTATTAAGCGATGGCATATACAAAACGAAGGACAATCTTCGACCGGACTGAAAAAAGAGGCCGGTTATCGGCGTAGACCGGAAATGATCAGCGCGCAGGAAAGTACCCCATCAATCAGCCCAACAGGGGTGAGTCGTGAAAGAAAGCATGCGTATATCATCCAGTTCCTATGAAATTATTGTCTCCCTTGTAATTTTTGTTTGGACACGTGCTATAAATAAATGTGCCTAACAAAAAAACGCTGTTGTTAATAGTGTTCGATACTTCGTCGACGAAGATTTCGACAAGGTACTTTATAAGTAGCGGATTGATTTTAGGACGCACCGCAAAAGAAGACAGTCACATGTTACATATGTGGCAGAGATTTTGGATCTACCAGTATAGGTATACACGAGCCACAGTGTTTGAAAAAGTGGCACTTTGAAAACGATAAATTGCCACCGAGTCAAAGAAGAAGCGAGCCGCAGAAGCCGGAGATTGTATTCACTCGTAAGTTGAATTATATCTGGTGATATTCGTTTTGTATTAATTCCTTTATGATTCCCTTCGAATTCATTAAATGAAGAAACGGCGCTTATACACGCACGATTTATAAGGAATATAATGATTTAATTGATGTCACGGGTTGAACAACCCTGGTAATCGATTTGCTTGAGTACTTTCAACCAACTATATGTATATTCGGTCTAATAAGGAGCACAAATTCTTCCTTCGTTCGATGCTTGTTATAGTAATTCATATTTGTCTGGAACAATAATTGTCTGTAAGTAACTATGCAGAGTCAATGAAATCATCGTATAAAACTTACACGTTAACAATAAGTGTACCTGTGATCAGCCAACGAAGTAAGGTCAACGTGGTCATATCGATCGGAAAGCGTTATAGTTATAATACGGAAATAGTAAACTTGAGCTTTATTGACCGGGAAATAATTACCACTGCTACTGAAGATTGTTTGGCGTCCACTAAAAATACGTAAAATAAATAAAGTTTATTCTCTGTACAACACAAGTGTATATAGATGAACATATCAGTCAATGAATGTGATTTAAAAGTTTGATGAATATAAGCCACGGTCACATAAATAATTGATTAGTAATTAGTAAAGTAGACGGTAACACAAAGGTAATTTAAATTTCAGACGATCCGGAAACAGGAAATATGACGATTGACATTAACGCGATGGGCGATGCCAGCTGGAAGTCGCATTTGAACCAACTGGTGCCGTGCAAACGTTGCGGAAGAACTTTCAATCCCGATCGTGTGGGCATCCACGAACGAAGTTGCAAAGGGAATCGTTAAAACGATTGGATGGGAGCTTCTTGCTTCAATGGAACTGTTACTATTAAATATAGTGTAACATTATGTCTTTATATCATAGTGGAGAAAGTGCACATACACACGTATATGTTTTATATACCATCAGATTGTAAATAGCAATGCCAGTTGCATTCCTTGAGGGATTCTGCAAAAGAAGTCACCGTAATTAAATTATATAATAATTCTAACGCAGTATCATTTTTTGTTTCTGCTAATGTAGGAACGTTGAAGATAAGGAATTGATAGTGAAGTTTGTATTTCTTTTTAATTAAGTTGATATCATTTGGTTAGCTAATTTTTGTTTCACCTACACTTACGATATGCAGTTTGTCTACTGTACATAGTATTTGAAGATACCGTCTGTATAACACAGCAAATTTATCAAAGGTATGCACAAATGCAAGTATTTAAGAGAGTATTTTGTAAAGAAACGCACAATTTTTACTACTTTCATATATAATTGCAAAACGACATTGAATTGTAATTACCAGTTAGAGGAATACTGAACGAAGTTTGTATAATTATATTATGAATTTTAGAAAAGGTAACAACGTTCTCTGATAAATGTATCTAACAGTATTTAAAAGTGGTCTCAGCTTTTTTCATCCCATAGAATTTAAAGTTTACTTCCTGAAACACAGAGATTCAAGTTACTTGGAATAAAGATACACATGGCTATTTATCAAAATTACACAAATGAATAATAACCAACATAACAGGTAAGGATAATAAACGGACTACAGATTTTATGCAAATATGTGCCTCTTATAGGAGGATAATGATAAATGTTACCTACGTGAAGCAAACTTTCCTAAATCGATTTCTTCTAAGATATTTCAAAACCCTATTTTTCCATATACCATAAAAATACATATTTGCATAAACATCCATGTCTAATAATAAATATAATGGATAATAAAACTAGTGAAGTATGACAATACTGCCCTTATACATTTTATCTCTTCTATATATATGACGCAGATTTTCCAATAAGGAAAATATACGATATAATAAGAAACGGTTAACCTGAGCGAAACTGATACGCCTGCAAGGTGTTATTATTTATCTTAAAGAAGACAAATAATATAAAAAACTTTCGTGCTACTTTTTGCACCTGAATTCAAATCTTTTTCAGATGGCAGCACCAGGCGTAACCGGTTTCTTCGAATGCACTAACACACGTTCACTGATCGTGTTTGAAAACTCGTCCGATCGTGAGGTGTATGCGCGCGCAGCCGCCGAGCCACGTGGTAGGGAGCAGGAAGTTCCGATTGGCCCTGTTCACGACACGAAACACTGTTGACAGCTAGCGCCCTCTGTAGCACATGAAACCTTCGTCCCTTTCACGAAACTCCTGTTCTTTCCCAGGGAGTCCGCCATTGTTGGTGCACGTATATTTCTGACCAGGCCAACGGAAATCGGACAACATCCAAAATGGTACGTACGATCGTTGTAACGCAATAGGAACGGTTAGATCTGTGCGGTGCGCGGAGTGCAGAGGTGTGAATATTTTTGAAGACCGAATTGTCATCCTGGGTTAATGGAAAAATTGAATACACACACTCTTTGGCGGATTACTTGGGATTGCGCAACTTCGTTCCGAGGACAAATTTCGAGGCACGCGGCGCATTGTACCGGGGCACAAAGATATCCGAAGATTCCGCCGTGAATGTAATAATAATGCGGCCGGAACTGTTCCTGGAATATTTTACTCCCCGGGACGGGTCGGACGTTGTCGATGCTCGAGGCTCAAATATGTTTCGCCTTCCCGTACGATGGCAACGTGTCACGGAGCTTTATGTCGGGGTCCTTGGTCGAAGTCAGCATGTTCTCGGTACGCCGTGAATCCCAAATCGGAAAGCAATTTCACGATGCCTCGTGAGCTGGAAACAATACGGAAGCATTCGCATCGCCGGTCAAAGAAACACCCAAGACGCCTCGCACGGTGAACGTAGAAAATGTGCGGAGTTCTTTCCATCACACGGGTCAGGGATCCACTCAAACGCACGAAATGCACGGACGCTATGTAAATAGGAAATGTTTGCCACATGGGAGGATATTATTTCCTTTTCTCATAAATTATAGTGTATCCGTGTTGTAAATATTTACCAAGATTTATGAAGCTTTGATTCCAATATGGTCAGTATTAAGGTTAATAAATTTTTTTTTTTATAACTAACAAGATAAATTTTCGACCCAATAGTTAAAAAATGAATATAAATTTTGCCGAGTTCGTTGACGATATGGATTTTGATGTATAAATCTCTTCCAGCATAGTACTTTTTATAAAACATGCATATAGATAATATATTGAAGCAATTATTTCTTTGTGTATTTGTAAGAAATGCTTGAATATTAGTAAAAATCTGTTATCTGTTCTGAGTGTTGTTAATCTTCGAACTGATAAATCACTGCACAGATCCTTAACATGATTAAATGAAATTGGTGTATTGCTTCCTTATTATGAATATTTAATTGTTTCAGGTGAACTTCACGGTGGACGAGATTCGTGCCATGATGGACAAAAAGAAAAACATCAGAAACATGTCCGTCATTGCACACGTCGATCACGGAAAGTCAACTTTGACCGACTCCCTTGTGTCTAAGGCGGGTATTATTGCCGGTGCTAAAGCCGGTGAAACCCGATTCACTGATACTCGTAAAGATGAACAAGAACGTTGTATCACAATTAAATCCACGTATGTATAATTTCCATATGCTGGGAAACTGCATACAACTTGGATGCATGTATACATGATATTAATCTTTCCAGGGCTATTTCTATGTTCTTTGCCCTTGATGAGAAAGATTTAGTCTTTATCACAAACCCTGACCAACGTGACAAGGAAGAGAAGGGTTTCTTGATCAATTTGATTGATTCACCTGGACACGTAGATTTCTCCAGTGAAGTAACAGCTGCCCTTCGTGTAACTGATGGAGCTCTTGTTGTTGTTGACTGTGTATCTGGTATGTATTTTTTTTAAACAGTAATAATCAAAATTGATTAACTAAAGTCCCTTCCAGCACACAAAGTGTTACTCTGTAGTGTATCATTTGGTTTCTTTTAACTGACTGATACACAAAGACAGTGCTGACGGTGCATTTAATGGAAGGAGATTAAAAAGCAGTTGTGTTTAAACGCTGTTAGTGGACCTCTATCTTTATGTCCGTTACCAATATGCTACGACACAATTGCTACAATATTTTCCATAAAATCCTCTTGTTTAATGTCAATATCATAAGTCTAACGCCTTACCGATTTTTTAAGGTGTGTGTGTACAAACTGAAACTGTACTTCGTCAAGCTATTGCCGAGCGTATCAAGCCAGTTTTGTTCATGAACAAAATGGACAGAGCACTCTTAGAGCTTCAACTTGATAGCGAAGATCTTTATCAAACTTTCCAGCGTATTGTTGAAAATGTTAACGTTATTATTGCAACATACTCCGATGACGATGGCCCGATGGGAGAAGTTAGGGTAAGTCTATAATGTTCTTTTATGTTATTGCACCAAGATTTTCCGTTTGTGATAACAAATTTTCTTATTTTACACAGGTAGATCCCAGCAAAGGATCAGTCGGTTTCGGTTCCGGTCTTCACGGATGGGCCTTCACTCTGAAACAATTCTCCGAAATGTACGCCGAGAAATTCAAGATCGACGTAGTGAAACTAATGAACAGATTATGGGGAGAATCTTTCTTCAACCCCAAAACCAAGAAGTGGAGTAAACAAAAGGAAACAGACAACAAACGTTCCTTCTGTATGTATGTCTTAGATCCAATTTATAAGGTAAGGATTATAGCTAACAATACCTTATAGGATGCCGTAATTTTTTATCGTAGTATTAATTACAATCTGTTATTTTCATAGGTGTTCGATTGTATTATGAACTACAAAAAAGAAGAGGCCGACAGCCTTTTACAGAAATTAGGAATTGTTCTGAAACCCGAAGATAAAGACAAGGACGGCAAAGCCCTTTTGAAGGTAAATATTGTTCTCCGAACGTATATAACATTCATATATTTTAAAATGATATGATGAGTGTTCTAAAAATTTTCTGACACCTCTTCTGAAATTCATTGAATGATAGTCTGAACTTAATCTGATACAATAGCAAACTTATACCTATATTTAATATAACGTTCCAAATGTTTGTTACATTAATTGATCATTATTTTAGGTTGTTATGAGAACTTGGTTGCCTGCTGGAGAAGCTTTACTTCAGATGATAGCCATCCATCTGCCTTCCCCCGTCACTGCTCAAAAATACCGTATGGAAATGTTGTACGAAGGTCCTCTTGATGACGAGGCTGCTGTTGGTATTAAGGTAATTATGCCAAAAAACATTACTCTTACACGTAGTTTATAAACATATTTCTTCTTTATGATGATTTTATTTACAGACCTGTTCTGAAATAGTATTGATTGGTGCATAATTGATTAACTGACTTATATATAAGTAATATTTCTAATTGTTAAAAAAATGTAAGAATCTGTATTAAAAATGTTATTGCTTTTTGCAGAACTGTGATCCTAATGGACCACTTATGATGTACGTTTCAAAAATGGTACCGACATCTGACAAGGGACGTTTCTACGCTTTTGGACGTGTGTTCTCTGGAAAAGTATGCACTGGAATGAAGGCTCGCATCATGGGACCCAACTTCCAACCGGGCAAGAAGGAAGATCTGTATGAGAAAGCTATCCAGCGTACAATTTTGATGATGGGACGTTACGTCGAGGCTATTGAAGATGTGCCTTCTGGTTAGTAATTACTATTATTTATTTTAATAAAATATTATTTATTTTAAATTTCATTCTATAAGTTAAATGATGAATGTTCTCACAGACCTGTACCGATATATTATGAGTGACAATAAGAACGGCCAACTGAAGTTTTGAATAAATAACAAATTTATGTGATTTAAATTTACGTACATGTACTGATGTATTCGTTTTCTTTACACACAGGTAACATTTGTGGTCTTGTTGGTGTTGATCAGTTCTTAGTTAAGACTGGTACAATTACCACATTCAAAGATGCACACAACATGAAAGTCATGAAGTTCTCTGTCTCACCGGTCGTGCGTGTTGCTGTTGAACCCAAGAACCCAGCCGATTTACCAAAATTGGTCGAAGGTATGTTACAATAAAGTTACAACTATAATTCAGTTATTAATAATAACTAAGGATGAAAAAATTTTATTTAGAGCATTGGGTTATGACTAACCGTGATTATCGTTGACACCTGAAATTAATAATTATACAAAATATGTAGACTACGTGTAGTTTACACAATTCATCATGAGAAATTTTCTGTAATTAGGTCTGAAACGTTTGGCCAAATCTGACCCTATGGTGCAATGTATCATCGAAGAATCTGGAGAGCACATTATTGCCGGAGCTGGAGAACTCCATCTTGAAATTTGTTTAAAAGATTTAGAAGAAGACCACGCCTGTGTACCCATTAAGAAATCCGATCCCGTAGTTTCATACAGAGAGACTATCTCCGAACAATCCAACCAGATGTGTCTTTCCAAATCTCCCAACAAGCACAATCGTCTGTTCATGATGTCGTGTCCCATGCCCGACGGTCTTGCCGAAGACATTGACAATGTATGTATAAATTATTTACAAAAATACTAATAACACGTTATAGTACGTTTTCCTGACATATAATTTCTAAATGTTGTAGGGTGATGTTAACCCAAGGGATGACTTCAAAGTACGTGCTCGTTATCTTAGCGAGAAATACGATTATGATGTAACCGAAGCCAGAAAGGTCTGGTGCTTTGGACCTGACGGTACTGGACCCAACATCCTCGTCGATTGCACGAAAGGAGTACAATATCTTAATGAAATTAAAGATTCCGTCGTTGCTGGATTCCAATGGGCCACGAAAGAGGTAAATATATTCAACAGAGGTTTAATATGAAACTATATTTCTTGAATTTATATTCATTAATCTCGTTTCTATTACAGGGTGTCCTCTCGGAAGAGAACTTGAGAGGTGTTAGGTTCAACATCCACGATGTGACATTACACGCTGACGCTATTCACAGAGGTGGTGGACAGATCATTCCAACCACGAGACGTTGCCTTTATGCTTGTCTTCTCACTTCATCTCCACGTCTTATGGAACCCGTTTACTTGTGTGAAATTCAGGTACGGTATTAAGATAGTCGTTGTGGCGTTAATAGAAGTCTCGTAGAATAAAAATTAATCTTGCTTCTTACATTTTACTAATAATATAAAACGTGGTTATTATAGTGCCCAGAAATCGCTGTCGGAGGTATCTACGGAGTGCTTAATCGTAGAAGAGGTCACGTATTCGAAGAACAGCAAGTAGCCGGTACACCTATGTTCGTAGTTAAGGCATATCTTCCAGTAAACGAATCCTTCGGCTTCACCGCCGACTTACGTTCCAACACTGGTGGACAAGCTTTCCCACAGTGTGTATTCGACCACTGGCAGATCCTTCCCGGTGACCCAATGGAACCCAACACCAGACCTTACCAAGTCGTGCAGGTAAATATTTCTATCTTACTAGGGGAATGGGGATGTTTATGCATATTTGTGCTTTAAGTATAAAGTTAGAGGAAAAATATGTATATGTATAAACATCTGTCTATATTTTAATTATACTTTGATATAAAGAAAAAGATAACCACGGTCATAACTAATGGCAGTGACAATATAAATGCATTGCCATTTTTAAACGCGTGGAATAGAAACTGTTTTCAGTTTTGGTGTTCCAGTAGTATACTCTGGTTTACCTGAATAGGGGAACGTACAAATAATTTTAGAGAAATTGTTTTATTATCACGTATTACGATATTATTATTAATATACGCGATTATTTGTTTTATAGGACACACGTAAGAGGAAGGGATTAAAGGAGGGTCTCCCAGACTTGAACTCATACCTTGACAAATTGTAACCACAGACTTGCGCACCATATTTAAATATCTATTTAAATATTGTAATTCAATTAATATCGCTCGAGCCGTATACAACTACATCGGTTTATTATTGAACTTTGTTTTGCGCAAAGAACCGTGAGAAATACACGATTATAAATATGAAAAAGGATAATAAATTGTAATTATAATGGAAACTATGTATGCTAGTGCAGGGAGGAATATTTTATACGTTTATTTAATTAAGCATGCCACACGATGAAAACCTAGTGGCTTTATGTTTTTAGCATATCAACATTGGATAAAGACTCGACTGTTGTTTTTATTAATGGCAGCCCGTTTGCCAATTTCGTAAAAAAGGGGGGACGGATATCGTAACTGTAATTTTTTACATTGCTTTTTTTACTACAAGTAACCTGTTATTTTCTGTTGATACTCTAAATCGACTGGATAAATTCTGAAGAAAATCACGACAGCAATGTACTCGTACTGAAAGAAATACGTCAAGAAATTAAAGATGAACTTGAGGAAAGGAATATATTGTGTACCGTTTATTATCTCGTCTTGTTTAAATACCCAATTTGCTCTGGATTAAAATAATTTATTTTTCACATATAAAATTGACAGTATCGTGGAATAGGATGTATCGATTCTCATAAATCGTACATCAATGATGTTTTCCGTGCAAGTTATAAATTCTATTTTATTTCAGCAACGGTTATACCCTCATAATATAACAACATATTTATTATGTAGTCGAAATGTGATACAAAAATCGATCGATAAAACATTCGGTGTACCAAAACTTATGCTCTTCAATGCAGCTCACTAATTTCTTCTGACTTCCACCCTCCACACGTGTAATGTTTCGTGTAGGTAATATGCACTTTCGAAATTTATGAATACTTCTTTAGTAAATACCTCAACTCACCAATAGAGAAATTTTCAGATTTTGATCGAGCACCGAATTATCTGTTTATATGTTATACCTCACACCTACAAGCGTCAAAAAATTAATTTCGATAGTCTATTATAAATTAGTAAAATTTTGTATGTACAAATACGCAATGTGTTAATAAATTGCGTTAGTATATTCCATGTAGCGATTTACACAGGATTAATTGTATTCTTATAAATTCCGGCCAACGATTGAACCGCTAGGAGAATAACATCCCTTCTGGAAACTCCGGTGAGCGCGTGATGCCATTCATTATGAGGAACCTGCAAGTAGATATCCGTATAATAGAAGAGATATTGCGTACTCACGTTTTGTACTCTAGAATGTATGTAGGTACCTGTAAGCTATCCGCCATCAAACTACCGATTGTAACAGCTAATCCCGACCATTTCAGAGGATAATCTTCCGGTGTTGCATCTTGTGCCATTGTTACAATTTGACTCGGAACAGGTGTCATTTGCGTAAACGTTTGTAAATTTACATTTCGTTTTGGATCGTTTAGAAGTATTACACCCAAATCGTACCACTTGTCTTCGCCAACTTCCAGCAGAAAGTTTTCCACAGCAATGATAGGTATGTCTTTTGGAAGAGAAGGATTGTTCCGTGCGGAATTGATTCTTTCTTCAGCTCCTTTCACACCGGCAGCGAAACCAACCGGTTGAGCAGCAATTGCAGAACTTTCTACCGGCATCCCGCTATGACAGGAATGTACGATTACGGTACTGAAGACTCAGTTTGTTGTAAATTGATAGTTATAATCGTGATTTGTGTGTTACTTACGTTACGGTTGCTTTTCCAAAAACTGTCTGGAAAGCCTGACGAACGGGACTCACTTTGACATCCTTATCAGATGCAACTATGATCTCTACGTCGCCGCCAGAGTCTGAAATGTACATTTGCAACAGAGTCCGCATGTATGTCCGTACATTAAGTAACATGTCACACAATCACTACGCTGCCAAACGTTTTATATTTACACGCAAACAGTACAACACTTGTATCGTATGTTCAGAGCATGAGCATCTTTAACACCATTCTCCTTTAAACAGAACAGCTACTTTTGTTACTACATAGTTTTTATATAAAGATAAGTATTTCAATTCACTAATGATTTAAATAGAGAGGTAAGTTCTAGAGCTTATCTGTCTTTATACATATGGGTAAGCCTGTTTACGTATACAATGCTTCTACTATTTGATATTCACATGAATGACACACTTTATATCACTTTAATTTCAAATAGAACAGAGTTAATAATGTTGATAAAGAATCTTGATACTTCTAAATGACAGTTCAACCAGTGTATGGAACAGTTCATTGAATCACATTTAGGTTGCAGTTGGTCCCAAAATAACATAGCACATATATGTTAGACTCGGTTATGATGCAATAACATGAGTGCACATGCAATGGCACACATTTATGTAGAGTAATACTGATACAGTATACTGACAATGTAACAATGTATAAAAGACAGAGACTATTAGTTGTTTCTTAAACTCAAGAGAATACTTCTACTCACGCCTCAGGATTAGCAGCTTTATTACTTACAAATGAACTCACGCATCTGTGGATCCAGCGTTGTGATCATAGTATTAACACTGTTCTTTGCCTTCTCTGCAACTTTACTTAAAACGTTACTGTTTACTACGGTTTCCTTGACCCATGAGAGCAGACCACCCCCTACCATCACCATATCTTGTACCGGACTTTCTTGGGATACTGTAGGCTGTACATTTTGTACTGGTGTAGTAACATGAGGGATAGTGGGTACCGGTTGTATCTCCAGCTGCGATTTCTTGGGTTGATTAACAGTGTTTACCAATGGCTTAATTGGATCATGCTTCTTTTGTGTAGACTGTTCCAAATTGTGAGATGGTCTCTCTGCCAACAATGTTCCTGAACTGGATACAAAGCTAGGCAATGCACTAGGTGGTGCTATGTTCGACAACAGATTTCCTGTTGATGTTGAAACACCCAATGGTGTTAACAGAGACGTTGATGAGGATAAGCTACTAAAGGAATCTGAAAATAACGTATTTTATGTGAATGGGCATTACTTCGTATTGACAAATAACTGTGAAATTCGTCCCGAAAATAAAAATAATTTTTATGTTTATGTTTAAGAGTATCTATACGACTGATTCGTTTTCGTTTTATGTACTGACAATCGTTTTATAAACTAACAAAATAACTGTTACCCGTGAGTCATAAAGGGTTTGACAGGTACACAGGTGTTTATATTTTGCTTATATTCTTACCTGTTTTCACGATTTCACCAGACACGGACGATTCGTCCGTCTTCTTTTCCACGAACTCAAACGTGGATTCTCCATTAGATTCGTCGGTCATTGCTGTTGAATTTTATCAAGTTTCCACGTAAGATGCCCAAATCCGTATTATGATAATTTCCTGTGTGTAACGTATGTATGAAATAAGACACAACACACTTTGTCTATATGTATAATAATGGAGTAGAAATAGCCAACTTCAGACATACTGTAAACCTCTCGAGCGCCGCTACAAGGTAATAGCACGGAGGAAATATAGAGCCCTATATGATCTCGTCTCAGATTCGAACCAGGGGGAGGACACTCTTATGGGAGAATGAGGTACGACTTTTAGTTCCCAAAAACACGGACAGTATCTAGATGTCACTACTTGGTCTCACCACTACACGTGAGTTTTCGTAATGCGTGAGAAACTCACACATCTGACCGAGAACCAATCCGTGTGATGACCGGGAAAGGTTGACTATGTTTTGGTCGGAACCAGGGGGAGGTTTATTATGGTCGTGTCCTCCCCCTGGGTTTTATCTTTAAACGCCATCTTTGATACATCGATAGTATCGAATCGTAGAATTGTGTTTAAAGGAATTTAATTTTCGTTCTCTTCTAGGTGGCAGTACCGTCGCCTCTGACGTCTGATGCGAGGATAAGTTTTTTTATAGAAATCACCTGTATACTTTAAATATGAACTATATCAGTGAAAGCACAGCTGATTACAATTGAATTCTTGTTAGTAAACTGATAGGCTTTACGAGATGCGGATAGTGTGCGCTGCGAAACATTGTAAATACTCTTCGGAGAATGAGGATTCGTCGCATGTCATTTTCATTAATTTCCCAAACGATGATACGTAAGTTGCGGAATTATAGGTTATGTTATTTAAAAGGCACAGAACTTTATGTTTCATTCATATGAAAACTTATGTTTGGAATTACGTTATAATTATTCAATGAATAATATTTCGTTACAGCTCAAAAATATGGGCACATCATTGTGGCAGAACAGATCTGCTGATGAGATCGAACGAAGAATTACATTTGAATTATTGTATATGCTCCCATCATATCGAAGACCGTTACTATATAAGCAAAGCTGATCCTATTATAATAGAGCAACATGCTGTACCTACATTATTTGAAGCAGATGTTTGTTCACAAAGGAATGAGAGAGATATTTTTGATAGAACGGAGCATACAGACATAGCTGACAATGTTCCATTGAGTTACCCTGATATGGATGTCGAAATAGATCAGTATCATGATGTTAGTATCAGGTTTTCAAATTTATGCAGGGTTTGTGGCGAATCAACTTTAGACAGCATAGAAATATTTGCTGCAAAAGGGATGGAACTGAGACTAAAAGACAAGATTGGATTGCATCTGCCCATATCTGTTAATGCAGAAGATATAATGCCTCAAAAGTTATGCTTGGATTGCTATAACAAATTAGAAATTACCCATTCCCTTGTCGTAACATGTTTAAAGACAGATATTAGATTAAGAAGATTTTTAAATATTGAAGGAGAAGTAAGCACAATTTAACTTTTATGCATGCAATTGTCTTAGAGTGAATAATTTCTTTAAATCTATATATGTTTGCAGATAGATTATGATAACAGATACAATGCATTAGTTGAGGAATGTTCTCTCGAATTAGCTGAAGAAATATGTATGAATGAAGCCAGTCAAACTACTTCATTGGAGCTTGCCATTGAAAAAGATGAAGGACTTGAAAGTAGAGAAGTGACTTCAAAAACAGATAGTCTAGAAACTAATAATGTACCAGACAATAGTTTTGAAAGTACTACAGGAAATGAGATTCATCCAGAGTTGACCAGTCAGATTGGATCATACGCTCTTGTTGATAAAGAAAATCATTGTGTAAATAAAGGTATAACAGATATATCAGACAGCAGGGATGCTGGTGAAACTACTGACATACCGTGTCTTCTTTGCAAAGACTCGTTCAAAACCCAAGAAATATTTGAAAACCATAAAATTTTGTGCGACGAGGAAGAAGAAATACTTGCACAGAGGCAACAAGATCTTAGTAGTACTATCAATAATATAGAGCCCGCTGAATCGGATATTATGCATCTTCATTTTGTTGCAAAGACCTGTGATACTTGCCACGAAAACTTTGATAGTATAAGATTATTTGAGCAACACAAGCTTTCGCACTGCAAGGCATTAGATCAGCCATTCCAAACATCCGTTCAGTTGAGCTTGAGCGACGAAACGAGTATCACACAGAATGATTCTCAAAATCCTCCTAATATTGTGGCGATCGAAACAAGTAAGAAATGTGGTCACTGTGAACAAATATACAGCACCAAGAAGGAATTATTAAATCATGTAACGGAATGCCACAGAGGACAGCCATTATTTAAATGTGTTACCTGTAATAAAGGTTACGAGAAATGGTCTAGTCTTGACATACACGAAGCCACACACAGAGTGGACAAGCCTTATTTATGTGATTTATGTGGGAAAAGTTTTAAGCATTCAAATAACTTGAGGGGCCATAAACGGACGCATTTAGATGATTCGAAGAAAAAACGGCACATTTGTGAAGTTTGTGGAAATGCATTTAGATCGAGGTAGAATTTATTATTGAACTAATGTCAGAACAGGCCGTGTATTATTTCCCGATTGATTTTAAATGTAGAACGTTCTGTACACAGGTTTCACTTGCGGGAACACATGAATCAGCACGATGGAAATAAACCGTACACATGCGACAAGTGTGGGAAAGCGTTTTTTAAACGAATACAGTTAAGACAGCATAAATTATCCCACGGTTTAAACAGACATACTTGCCCGATATGCGGGACATCATTCAATCGGAAAGGCAATATGAATATGCATCTGAAACGACATAATACCGGCGACGGTACATACACTTGTAGTGTAAGTATATGGGTGCCGTTATAACAATGAAAATAATTAGATGGGACATACCGATTGTTGTTTCGCGTTTCTTACAGGTTTGTGCACTTAGGTGTAAGTCAATGAGCGAATTGAAGTTACACAGAAAGAAGCATACGGAGCAGGACATTATTGACAGTATAAAAAAGAAGTGTATCGACAAGACAATATGGCAATGTAAGATTTGCAATCGGGTCTTCTCGAAACGCGCAGTTCTGTTGAATCATGAACGTATACACAGGGGAGAAAAGATAAGTGTTGAATGCGACATGTGCGGGAAGAAATTAGCGAGCAAAAGTTCTTTAATATATCATAAAAAGTCTATCCATTCGACAGAGAGACCACATATGTGTCAATATTGTGGAGAATCTTTCGTTTCCAGAGAGGCGCGACTTATACACGAAAGAATACACACGGGCGAACGACCATACGTGTGTAAGATATGTAAAATGGAATACAAGTGTTCGAGTAATCTGAATCAGCATATGAAAATCCATTCAGGCATTAGACCCCATAAATGTTCGTATTGCAGTAAAAGTTTTACGCGCAAAGGAGCGTTGAATGTACACGAAAGAATTCACACCGGTGTCAAACCGTTTCCGTGCGAAATCTGCGGTCGGACGTTTTCGCAAAAAAATGACATGTTAAAACATACGAAGACGCACGATGTTAAGCCGATGCGCTGCGAACAGTGCGGTGAAGTTTTCACGAGAAAGAAAGACATTTTGAAGCACGTGGCGTTTCACGAGCAACACAGCTCTGTAATACAGGAATACGTGGAAGTGCAGCAACAGATACAGAATTGTACGATAAATATCAACTGTCCGGAGCTCGAGTAACGACTAGTCAAGCAAACGAATGTTTACACCGTTATGCAAATTTAAACAGTGAAACTTTAATGATGTTTATGTCATTAACGTTTCGAGAAATCTTCACTTTCATCGGTGGTGTAATTACCGTGCATGAATAGTTATCGAGAAGTTTGTTTATATAAATATTTTAAGAAGACCGAGTAATTCTTTAATCTCGCTAAATATAATTTTGTTAATTATACTCAGAATTCATATATAGATATTATCGTTTTTCGGGCTCCTAATTATAATAACGCCTTCGACTGATTAGTTTCATAAATATATATATAAAACAACGACCAGGAGATTCACGATGGCGAATCAATTGATCGAAACCCGCACGCGCATTGTCTTCGTACAATTTATACTTGCAAATTGTTATGCGGTAACAATATACATTGTTGCAATATAAACGCACATCTATATTATCATTGATTGATTGTTACAAAATTGACTTTACCATTTACATACATCTACTGTCTAACACCATTGTTACACGAGACTTTTTAATGCTGTTCTTTATACCTCCAGGGAAACACATATTTACAGGAAACTTACAAAGTTTAGTTCTCATTATATATGCAATGTCGCCCTTCGTTTTCTAACGTAACTAACGATGTTGACAATATATCTTTGTCGATTGTCTTACGCAAAACCATGTGTCAGCAGGTTTTTAGATCATGTACAGGCGTTTGGTATCTAATTCCGCGATCGTTCCATATGCAACGGGTCACGCATAAGTTATAAGGGGGCCACCGGGTAAAGTGTTTTAATTTGTTCCTCATGAGCAGCGTTGTTTCGTGATGCAGCCAGTGACGATACTCCGTTAACGTCAATGTTCAGTTCAGGGTACAATCGGCGATGTTGCGCTTGACCGCCTAAAACAGCAACGCGAAACTTCTTTTCGTGCCGGACTCGAACGAGGACGGTGGTGACGGTGAATTTCCCTCGAAGTCAATATACCTTACGAGAATACGCGTGAAATTGGAATTAACGTTGTTTTTTTTTTTTATGGAACAGAGTATCGAACGTTATCGTAACTTATTTTAAGTATATATATATTTTTTTTGAAAATTTATTTCCATCGATTTAACCGAGGGATTATAAACAATTTATCACCATGATGGACGTTATTTACGAGAGAATGAACGATGACTGCGAGGAGTACTTTATGCCCAAAGACAAGGGTGTAAGTCAGATACAACAATTTTACGCGGGTAAGAAGATACTGCTGACCGGTTGCACCGGCTACGTGGGGAAAACCGTCATGGAGAAGCTACTAAGAACGTGCAAAGATCTCGACACGATCTACGTGCTGGTCAGAACAAAGAAACAGAAGTCGATACATCAACGAATGGAGGAGTACTTTAAAAATATTGTAAGTAATTTTTTTCAAAATCGGCCACCGATTAGCAGAAATTCCCCACGGAACTTTATGTTACGGTGTTTTTACTCGTATTATTTTTGAACGAGGTATTTTTAACCGAGTGTAAATACTGGCCGCGGATTTTTATGCAAATATGTACCTTTACGGATGTTGGGGGCAAAAAGAGAAGTACTTTTTTTCGATAATAATAAAAACGTTTGTACATTGAAACGTAAGTAGTAATTTATATCCCACGAACGTTTGCCAATTTCCTTTGTTATTATAAATTTCGTCACGAAGGCAAACGATAATTTACTGGTTCGTTAATACATATAATTCTCTCAATTTGTAAAAATATATGAATATACAGCAGATCTCTGTGGTTTTTTAGATTTTCGAAAGGCTTCATCGGGAGCATCCGGGCTTTAGGAAAAAGGTCGTGGTTATCCATGGTGACCTTATGAAACCTGACCTGGGGATTTCGTCGGAGGATCGAAAACTTTTAACGGATAACGTCGACATAATAATACACAACGCGGCGTCGGTGTATTTCGACGAGAAAGTCGCGTTCAGCTTGCAAATAAACGTGTTGGGAACGGCGAAGATACTCGAATTGGCGGAAGAGTGTCGGAATATCAAAGCGTTGATCTACGTCTCGACGGCGTACTCTCACTGCTACAGACAACATATCGAGGAAAAATTTTACCCGGCCCCGGCAGATCTGAAGATGGTGATGGACATAATACGAGCTGACAACGAAAACACTGCCGGAATTAGTAAAGAAGCTTTAGCTGATATACAGGGACAGTGGGCGAACATATACACTTTCACGAAATCTATATCCGAGAGCCTCGTGGAAGAGTTTGGGAAAAGAGTGTCGTTCCCCTGTGGCGTCTACAGACCTAGTATCGGTATATAACGTTTTTATATACATACTTATCACGTCAATGGAAGTAAACTAACTACATGTTGCGAACTGTTAATTTGAGAAAAAAATATTACGGTGAAATAGATCATTAAATATGGTTCGTCGGTTTTACGGTGAAATAGATGATTCGAGTGATAATAACAAGTTTGATATAATAATTTTTCGTTGTTATCCGATGTTTTATATGTTGGTTGAAAATAAGTTAGAAGTTACAGTGTGGAAAAATAGTGTTTGCACACCTCATCAGTTGAATAAAGAAATACTCAATATTCGGTGAGATATAAATTTAATTCGATTAAAATATTACTTTAGATCGAGGTACATCTAGTGTCGACGAAAATTTGAAATTAATTATATTGAAAACTTGTTTTTTTTTTATGGGATAAAAAGTAGACAAAAATGTTGTATATTCGCTGTAGGCATTATTTTCAGTTAATTTGTCAAACAAGCAATGCTTATATTTTAAGAAAAGTGAAACCTTTAAAACTATTCCCCGTCGATTCTCAGGTAGAAATATATATTCTGATCTTTTCCGTGATTGTTATTGTCACAGAACACACATACATTACAATTGATGAATAACGTATCATAGCTTGAATTACGCAAACTTACGTATTTATCCGGCGTTTCTACGCTGTTTGACTAAAACCGTATTTAAATGATCTAATTAAATAAACACGATGTCATTCTGTAAATCACGCAACAGCCAAACAAACGAAATAATCGTCTGACCAAAAATTCTTCCGTATACCGCGGAATATTCCAAAAATTCTATCAATCTTTTCTCGTTTAATTTAATTAACACAATTTGAGAATAACATACCAATTGCACAAAAAAAGAGAGAATCAAACAAAATACTATCGGGGATAAATGTGAAAATAAATCACAGTGAACAAAATTTGTTAAGAAAAATAATCATTACTCGGCAAAATAGATTCGACGTTTGTTCTGTTAATCTTTCATGAACGTATAATTCTCATTCTTTCGAAGAATATTAATAATATTAACTATGATTCCGTTTCCATACAGTTACAGCTACATCCGAGGAACCGATCGCAGGTTGGTGCGGTAATACCAATGGTCCTGTGTTGGCTATTATCGGAATATTTTTGGGAATCTTTCACGTATGCCAAATAATAGGAGATCCCGTAGTGGACACTGTTCCAGCCGATATGGCCACTAATGCTCTGCTAGCAGCGGTTTGGGACTTGGCGGTGTTTAAGTATGTTCTGGCGTAACAAAATATCACAAATAGTATCAGGAGATGGATAGATGGCACGTGTCAGTAATGTTATAATTATTTTTATAATGCTAAAGAGTCTTCTAATTTTCGTGCTAGAAATAGAGGGTCTAGCAGTTGCATGTAGGATACTGCAAGTGGAGAAGACTTGGCAAATATTTAGAAAGAATATTGATAAAGATTAGAAGAAACATTCCCGAGAGGTGCTACCTTCCCATTTCTCGTTATTCACATGTTCCGATAACTGTTTGTTAATTACTTAATTAATTTTTTTTGTATGAAATAGAAAGCCTAAGGAACCACAGATGTATAATTATGGATCCAGCAAGTTGAATCCAGCACATTTGTACAATTTCTACTATTATTCCAACAAGATCGGTGGATTGTCCACTCCAACAATACGATCCGTTTGGTGTTACTTTATGGTTTTTGCTTCAAATTACTATGTGGCCTATGCATATCACATAGTACTACATTTCATCCCTGCAGTATTGGCCGAGATGTTTGTTATACTTCGAGGAAAGAAACCATTGTAAGTTGCAAATTTAAAGGATCGTATTAAAATGATTGTCGATAATACGAGGGCCACAGACGAAAAACATAAGTGACATTTTTCATGTCAAGAATAGCCATAAAAATATGTTGATTAATTATCTCAAAAGTCTATCCAGTTCAACAATCCAATTCTCAAACTGAGATTCAGATGAACCAGCCATGTCACTTCTCTATATATCTGTTTTTAAAACGTTTCGTCCATTCGTCTCGACAGGTTTTTCAGCACTTCAACAGTATCATATTAAACTATTTTTATCTACATAATGACATTAAAATCGTATCATTAACAGAAATGGACAGATTAAATTTTTCGTCTGTGGCATTCACATAGGAATTATTAAATTGTCTTCAGATCGGATGTATCGATGATTTGATTATTTAATGAGATTCTATATATATTTCAGCGTTCTTAAGGTGTTCATGAAAGGTCATCGAAACCTAAGAAACTTATACGCGTTTGCGAATGGCAATTGGTTGGTCGACACGGATGCGATTCAGGGCATATGGTCCCGTATGAATCAAGCTGATCACGAGAACTTCAATTCCGACATTCGACGCGTGGACTGGTTACATTATATGGAGTTGTACTGGGCCGGTATTAGAGTTTATCTGTTGAACGATACGATGGATACACTTCCCGCCGCTAAGAAGAAAGATAGAAGGCTACGAATGCTGCACAATACCCTTTCGCTAGTACTTAAATTCCTGGCTGTTTATGTCCTGTACAGGGTAGCGTGTTACGTCCTCAGTTTTCTGTGAAAACTAGTGATGCTGTTCCATTACCCATTAGTGTAATATTCCTCTAAGTCCTTCGACTTAGAGGAATATTACACTAATGGGTAATGGGTAAAGTCCTCCGACTTAGAGGAATATTACACTAATGGGTAATGGAACATCATCACTACCCGAAGTCACTCATCCACTGTAAAGAATCATAGGATACTAGGAAAGAAAAAATATTTATATCCCCAACTCTGTCTTGTCCCGCTGGATTTCCATCGACGTCTACACGGGTCTCGCTTGTAGATCTTGCTTTACTTATCCTTGAAATCTGCTTAGGACAAGCAGCGTTCGTTCTCTGCCTTCGCAGCGTCACCGTTTTGGAAAAAAAACATCCCCGAGAATTGCGTTGTACAAGAGTTATTCAAAAGAAATCGAGGGTATTTGCAAGAAAAAATATATTTTATTGTAATTCTTGTAATATTTAATAATGTACAAATATGGAAATTAAATTAATATATCCATAAAATTTGTTGAGAAAACTTCGTATCGAACCGAGTTTATATAATCCATGTTACCGGTTATAAAATAATAATAATGTAATGTCTGTTATACATCTGACTCGCGATACTTTCCCAATCGAAACAACGATCCTATTGCAAAAGTTATAATAGATGATCTCTCTCGTGAATGCCATCGCTGAACGTTATCTCGTCGACTCGAATGAATTTCCTTGGTTATTTCTTTAAAGATAGAGGATAGAGCGAGAGGCAAAGGGAGACTTGCCTCTCAGGACGTGGGGGTTACGAAACGTCACAAAGCCATTGTTATATATAGAATAATACTCTTTATTGTTTTTGATAGTTCTTGTTGTTGTTCTTGTTGTTGCTTTTACTTTTCTTCCAGTTAATCGTTTCCTGGTGTTTGCTATTGTTTTTGTTGATGATGATTTTTCGCTGCTGGTATTTTGGTAGAACGGTATGTGATACAACTTCCACAGCTTTGAAACAAAACGAAAACGAAAGAAAAATACAACACGTCCAACCACTCGAGGGCCTGTATTTTGCGCCGTTCATTCGTCGACCGCTTAGGACTAGAGTAATTGCGATTCTTGACTCTTTTTTTCTCTTTTTTCTTTCACTCCCTCTCCCTCACACTCTCTCTCTCTCTCTCTTTCCCCCTTTCTCCCTTCATTCGTACTAATTGGCGAGCACGCGTGCAAAACAACGAATTGTGGACGTGTACTTCTCTAAATTATCCGCGTTTCTATTTATCCTTTTTGCTTCTTCTTTTTTCTTTTTTAAAAACTTTTTACGCCACGCGGCGTAGACAACGCGTGCATTGGCTCAATTTATTTTTTTCTATTTCGTATAATCTGCTACCTCGTTTTCTTTATCATATTATTATTTTTTTTTAGACGCGGTCCGACGACATGAAACGGTTTTACAAATCGAGTGATCGACGCGTGTCCGAAGATACAACTGTGCATCTTAAAATTTTTCTAGCTCTATTAAAATGGCCGCACACGCGGCTCGTATGGCGAACGGAACCCCATCAGGAGAATCGATTTCAGACGAATAACTCTAAGATTTTCATTTCAACGAATTTCATGCGGTTCACCCGATCGAACGGATCACCGGGAACAATTTTCGTACCGTTTTTCTATTTCCATCTTTTTTATTATTTTTTCTTTTGACACCGCACACGTTGAAACGTGCGGTTGTATGAAAATTGTCGCTGCCTTTTTTTTTTGTTTATTTGTTTGCATGTGTGAGCGTTTTTGTTTTTTTTTTTTAGCAAAAACATTCGTACACGCCGTTGAAAATTGAAACTCCTTCTGGGAACGTGCATTCGCTTCACGCGCCCGGCGCGATTTCGATGCAACTTTTTTTCTCATCATTTTTTTTTTAATTAATTAACTCTGTCTTTCTGTAACCGTCGTTCTCCACGCTACTATTTACAATGTACAGTGTTGTGTGTCTTTCCTCGCGATTACGACGGGACTCGTTCGTCTCAGAACCGTTTATTATTATTATTATTTTCCTTTTTATTCGTTCACCGAGTGAAGTCACTCTCGTCCTCGTTATTTGGACCGTTTTTTATAGGACCGGACGAATGGCGAACGGTCCTTTTCCTTCCGTCGGAAACGAAAAGGACCGCTGTTTGCGCGTCCGAAACCGATAGATAAAGCGAAGAAAATGGAAAAAGTGAAAAAGAAGTGAATCGAGGACGCCGGGTGCATTTTATACAGCGCGGCCTCTCGGGCTGTCCGCTGCACATCGGTTTAATCCAGGTAAACAGCTAACTAATTCTCGGTTAGATATTGTAATAGGAACTTAATCGTACATCGTCGCGCCAGCCCAATTCTTGTGAAAACGCAACCGCGCCGAAGGCAATCGCTACAATGATAATTTTTTTACCGAACAAGTGGTTGGTAAATTTAAAACAAAAAAAAAGGTTTATAAAAAAAAGGAAAAGTATCCGATAAACGCGTCCTTTAACGGTGCATCTGTTACATTTGAGAAAAATCAGAAATGCTAATAGAATACATCATTCGAGGAGCGAATCGGAATTAATGGATTTAAAAAAAAACGATAGAAATTAAAAAAAAATTCGATCTAATCGATTGATTGATAAACCGTCGTTAATTATCGCGATCCTCCGGTGCGAGTAGATTGAAATGAATTTGATTGAATATAGAGGCCTTACAGGGGCCGCCTGTTTTATATTTCGCGCGTGTCGTTTGAAAAATCGGTCAGAAGAAATCGCACGAGTCCCCCGTTACCGCCTTTGTATCACTTACCAAGGTAAATATATATAATAATCTTATATATATACTTCTTGTTTATATATAATATATAATAATATCTTATATGTATATTTTTTCACATTATACCTATTATATTTTCTTTATTCCGCTTAAACATAGCTCTGCGCGTGCGCTATTTATACTATATACAATGTTTCTTTTTCATTTAAATCGTAGTCACCGAAGTGTTATTACACACCCTCGCCTCTGCTTTCTTCTCTCTGGATTTTTTTTTAAATTTTTCTTAATCGATACGACGCGCGCCCCGCGTAATGTCCAAGTGACACGGTGAATGTCACGCATAACCCGGTTCTTCTCTCGCACAGTTGGTACGCTTATTTGTTTTTCCTTTTATACTCCTTCATTCGCTCACACGCGATCCTACGACTATCTCGTGTCTTTCCCCAACCCCCTCCCCCCCTAAAACCCACCTACACCGTTTTTTTTCCGCGAACGATTTACAGGTACTCCAGCGGTACCGTGTACGAATGCATTATAACAAAGGTACACGCGTGTAAAAAGTACGAAATTACTTCCCGTTTATCGACTTTCTTTCTCTTTGTTACGTTTTTTTTTGGTTTTTATCTTTCTATTTATTTTTTTCTCTGTTTCTTTCATCTTTTGTTCCAACGGGAATTTCAAATTTACGCGCCGTGATCCGGCAGCCGCCATTGGTATTTCGTTCGGACGGGCGCTGCGCGCGCATCCGGACGAAACACCGATCAAGTAATTGTATATGAGTATTCTATTTATTCCTTTCTTTTCGCGTTTTATTCGCGTCTATATCACGGTTATCTTCGCATCGGTCGATGACATATATCTATATTCGATGATTATTCAACCCTACACCACTGGCGGCGGTACATATACCACATCTGCGTGCCGGTCGTTATTTAAATGGTAACCGCGGACACGATCCATTAAAACGGAACATGTACCCTGACGTATGTACATGAATTTCCGTAAATTTTGTCACTTTTCCGTAAACGATATCGTCGATAAACCGGAGAGAAAATTTCGCAGGAAATTTCGTGTACTGCTGTGAATATTTTTAAGGCTTCCCTAGGTAGGTGTCGTGGTTCGCGCGCGAATGCATTTACAATCCGTCGAGTCGACGAGATGACGATTACATCACTGTTTGTGTGTGTCTCCCTCCCTGTGGATGTGTCTGTTAATGTGTGTGTGTGTGTGTGTGTATGTGTGTGCCTAAGATGACGCGCCCGCGCGAAACGCATCGGCGCTGTGGACGAAATCATCTTCAACGTGGAATAATCTAATTTACGCTCGTGCGATTCGCGCGTGCCTGGCATCTTTCTCATTTTATTTATTTATTTTTTCTTTGTCATATTATATGTACAAACGTGACTCGCTAACTCGTCGACGCACCGTGCAAGAGAACAACAACAACGGTTAACCCCCCTTCTTCTTCATTTTCTGTCGTCGTTTTTTTTTTATTCGCTCCTAGAAACGCATCGGACATTCGCGTTAACCGACGCGCATACGCAGTGCATATATCTTTCGTCTTCATTGTATCTTTCACCTCTTGTTTTCTGTATAACACGATCGTCTCTGTGCTTTAACAACCCTCGCGCGGCCGTACAGCGATATTTTTGTACGTACGCTCGTTCCCCAGACATCTCCGCGTTGTTAAAAGTAATATTGCTCGTCGTTTCGTATAAAAAAAAAGGAAATAAAAAGAAGAAAAAAAAAGAGAAACGATTAAACGGGGAAAAACGAATCGATTGGAGGAGAAGAGATGGCTTCAGGAAGAAGAACGCGAGGTTAGAAAAATAGGCGACGGCGAATTAAATCACGCCAGAGGATAAACGTAGTGTTAAGAGAAACTGTTACGGGGAATCGATGAATTTGCATATTTCCACGTAGAAAATGGGAGAAAGTAAAATTCTAAATTACAGAACAGAAGAAACAACAAAAAGAAAAGAAAAGGAGAATAGAATTAGAGAAAAAAAGTGTAAAGAATATGAATAATAGAAATCTTCCCATTCACGATTCGCGTTATTAATTAGACTTAGCACGTAGTGTATCTATATACATCAAGTACCTAGCGTGTCTCATGTACATCGTGTGTCTGTAATGTGTAATGTCGCTGTCTGGTATGCGTGTGTATACATGTCGGCGTAACATTGAATTAATTACAGTTTTAAATCAACTCTCTCTCGCATCGCAAAAAGTTACGTTAGCTTTCTTTCTTTCTTTCTATCTTTCTATCTTTCATTTCTATCTCTTTCGTTTCTTATTTCCCCACGCTTGTGTAAGTAATCAGTCGATTTATAAATTATTATATCGTTTTATCGTGTTAAACTCGCATGGAAAACACTTAACTCCGTTTAAGTATAGCTGCTCTCTTGGGTTTCAGTTTAGTGGACGTTGAGGACGAGATCGCGCAGCGGATCGCCGGATATTTCTTTTGTTTTTTCTCTCTCTCTCTCTCTCACTCTCTCTCTTTCTCTCTCTCTCTTCGCGAAGTGCGTCTCGTCGAGTTTATAACCACTTTGTTCCACCCCAAGTAAAAAAGTCGCCTTCGACGTTTGTTCTGCCCGTCGGCCACTCTAT